>OU383780.1:13842933-19222933 GCA_910950805.1 Acrocephalus scirpaceus scirpaceus
GAAATTACCTTTAATAAGAAAGGGGGGGAAAGGAAGAAGAGAAAAGGAAGAAAAGAAAACAAGAGGGCTGTGTTAACACGTATCAGTTACTTGGATACAGCTGATAGGGACTTTTCATAAAGTACATGAAGCATATAGTGAAGTTAGGAGCACTGTGATTTAAGAAAATCTCAGAGAACATCGTCCTTTTATATATCTTGTTCTTATATCAGCCTGATTGATGCTTCAGTGCATTGTACATAACACAATGCTTCCAAAAGTCAAAGACTAACTGTAATTCTTTTAGATTTGTTCTTTTACCTTGATCATAAGTACAAAAAATTCTGAAATGCACAAAAAATGTGCAAAACTATAACTGTGGAAAAATAGCACAGTGCTCTTTGCCACTGTTTACTTTTGAAGTTTTCCCAAACAAGCATGGAAATTTAGCAGTCAACTTCAGTTAATAAAGCTACTTATAAACAGCATAAAACATGCAGCTATGGATTTGTGCATGCAAGGATAATCTATGACATCCATCCTGATTCTGCTTAGAGTAGTAGTCAAAACATTTTTGCTTCTTGCAGGTCATGCTGATCCGTGGCATAATTTGAATTCTCAAGCTGTTATCCATACATCATTCCCAACAACTTTCCAAAATAGAAAATAATTTCCACTTCTTTAATTAAAAAAGGGAGCTACAGTGTGCATTTGGCTGGGTCCCGAGTTGCTGCTGGGGAGAGACTTGAGTTTAGGGGTCAAATCCTCAAGATCCTCAGCTGAGATAAACTGATATGGCTCAGCTGGAACAAATAGGGCTATCCCAGTTTACCTAACTGAGGATATAGTGGTTCTGTATTTCTAGCATCAAGCACTGCCAACTGTTTTCAAATACACCTGAAGTGCCTGAATGTCATTATTGCTAATTGGTATCTATATAGCACCTTTGATGCAGATGGGTATAAAGCTCTTTGCATATTTTTTTGCCAGATTCCACCCACAGGAAAACTAGATTAAATCAGGAGGAATGCCACCAAAAAAAATCAGAGTGAAGAGACAGAGGGCAGCACATCTTGAAACAGAAAGTGCATCTGGCTGTTAGCGGAGTGATTTTTTCCACATTTTGCAAATATAACCAGTTCTAGGGTAGGACAAGGTAGCAGTTCAACAGTATCAATGTAAAACTAAACAAGTTGTGCATGGTAATAATTCCTTGATTTTACTTATGACAAACAGTAATTAGCTCGTGATTATGTAAATATATTCTTATCCAGGTAACATTTTTCACTGCTTGTATTGCAGACAGGAGCTCTGCAGCTAAGAAATGTGCACAATTAGTAGGAAAAAAAGTTTATAAATTATGATAAAGAGCTTCTAAGATTTACCATGTCACAAAACCTCCCAGTGTTTCTCCCAGTTTCCCACTCCCTGTATAGTAAATCAAGCAATAATTGATCTGTAAAAAAGCCACAAGGCATGCTGCAGTATGATCAGAGTGAGAATTTCTGCTGAGAAAGACTGTTCTGTCCTGGGACAGAGATTCTTCATCATAACCCAGAATGGTTATGTCCATTTCCTGCGCAATCCTTCCAGGGAGGAGTTGGCTGTATTATTGAAGAGGTACATGGCTCTCACTCCCCAAGAGGTACTTCTTCATATAGAGGATCATTAATCAGTTGAGGATTTACAGATCAAAGCCTGAGCTGATGCCAACCACCGTCCTAGAGAAAAGAGTGGCTGTACAGAGCCCTGCTATGTTCCACACTTGTCCTGGTGGAGACCTGGGCCACTGTATTATGCAGTGCCATAATCTCTGTGTTTAGCTTTGCATGCAGTGAATCAAACTGATCCACTTCAGATGTCATAAACTAGGTTCTGTGGCTATATCCTCATCCACAGTGGAAGAGGTGCAGCCTTTTGGCAATGTTCTGGGTATGTCTGTATAACACATGTGCTAGTGCTGCTGCCCTGTGGGCACTTGCATCAGCACAGTCCTGCACATGAGCCAAGGGAGGACAGCAGAGAATGCAGTGTAGTGTGTATATACCACCCCAGCTAGCTGCATAAACAGATTAGCAACACTTTGTGGCCAGCTTGGCAGAAGTTGCAGAGATGGAGCAGTGTAGTACAAATGTCTGAGAGTTTACATTTGTACTACAACTAGAAGACAAAGATCAAGAAGTGACAAATACGCAACAGTCAAGAAAACCTTGGGACAAGAACAGAGCAGAGAAGGAGCTGCAAGAGATGGACTAAAAGTTATTTCAAAGCTGATATTTCTAGTGCTATTATATTTTAGTGAGCTATAGAAGGAGCTTGACGTTTTAGAATACACTGTGACAGTAATGGCTGTTAGAGTATGCAGCTGACTATTTTCAATCTATCAGACCCCCATAGCATCTGTGACTAGTTTAAAAGGCCCGTTGTAGTGTGTAAGTGTGGGACACTGTGGTGAATGTGTGTCACTTATGAAACGGTGGACAAGCCCTGAGAAATTATTTCATAGCAGAGGCTCGTGCCAAAGAATCACTGATGAGTAAAGGCTTGTTTTCTTTGTTGAACTGTCACTTGCTCCAGCATCCTTCCGGGACACAGAGGCAAGTTTGCCTCTTTATAAAATAGCCTTTTTTCAAATACTTCCCAGAACTCATAAAGAGCATTACTTTTAACAAAATGCTCAATGATATTGAAAGTAGGAAGCCTGATTCTCCTTATGCTGGGTTGAGCCTTAGGACTAAAGCAACAACACAAAACAATTTGTCTGGTTTGTAAACTGAGAACATTTTCCATGTGACTGACTGGAACAGGAAGCACATGTTGAGAGCCCCCAAGTACCATTTCCGCAGAAGGATTCTGTTCACTGCAATGAGACCTTTAAAAAATATCCAAGATGTGAAAAGATATTTGAGAAATTTTCATGAAGAATTTTTAGTACCCTCTGCTGTAATAAGCAGAAGGTGTTTAATAAACATGATATGCAGCAGTTGCTAAGCAGAATCTGATTTATGTACAGTAGCAGTTAGAAGCATCTACACATCAGGGTTGTACACTTTATTTGACTGTGAATTCTGATTTTCTGATGGAAGCAATTCTGCTGAACTTTATTTATAATCAGCTTACAACATGGGTAGCAGTATTATAAATGCTTCTCAAATTACATAGCAAATCTTGTTGTCTTCTTGGGCAAATAATCACGAGCTTTAATTGTAATACAGGTCATTGTCAAGGGTATAACACTTTCCAAACCCTTCTGATAGTTGAAATCATACAGCATTTTTAAACAGAATGCATGTCAACTCAGTGCACCTGAGATGGCATGGCATCTGCTCAGTACATATATTTCAAAACAAATTGTTCCTAATTATTAATTCCCCCAATTAAATTAATTATTAGAATTTAATGGATTCCTGTATGGATCACTTTTGAATGTGTGCAAGTGAGGAAGAGGGATCCAAGAGCCCTAGTCTCTGCTCTATCAGAGTAAACAGAGCACAGTTTCCACACCAACATAAACCTGTTAGCTGTGTATCAGGGAACCAGAGATCAGAGCCTGACCCAGAAAGAGAGCAAGGGACAGATGTACAGGTTCAGTTAGTGGTGTTCAAGAAGCAAACATACGTTTTGTCTGTAGACAGAACAAAAATGAGGATGTAAGCTGTGCCTTATATGGCATTATATGATTATAGTGCTCTATCCTTATCTTACTAGAAGTCAGTAAAATCAATGGAATAATGTTTACTTGCATCAGATGAAAAACTCGACAAGGAGAAAGCAGACGTAGTATAGGGAAGTCTCCAAACCTCTCTTCTACTTCTCTTTCCAATTCCCTTTTCCTTCCTCAATATATTAGAATTTTTAAATGAAAGGAGACTTAATAGAGCCCCACAATGAATTCTTAGTGCCAGCAAGTGGATAATGACATTCATATCACTCAATCAAACAGGCAAAAAAATCCTGCTTTAGAATGGTTCCTAAGCCCAGTGAAAACATTTTTGGGCATGAATCTGTCTGCCACATTGGAAGTAAAGAAGCAACAGAACCCTGTCAAGGAATAAACTTTATATTTATCTGAATTAATTTGAAGTTATCAGATGGCTATCATAATAATATTATATATAAATATATATACATGGTTTTTTACCCTTCTAGACAGTCTGGGTTTTGGGTTTTTTTAGTTTCTTTCCATTCATAAGATTCCCCAAATTTTCCAAGTAGGCCACTTCTGTAAATCATTTGATGCACAGACCCGAGTATTCCAAACTCTCCCATTGAGGGACTATTCAAAGAGCAAGGATTCTGCAGCAGAGCATTTGCACACTGCTATTTTGCTATTTCTTGGGTCACAACACCATATGCACAGAAATAAAAATAAGGGGGCTTCAGCAGACAGAACAAGACGGAGTAGAAAGGATTCTTGCCTGAAGTGAGGTGGGGTTGGCTCTTGGGTCCTTGGCCAAGTATTCTGTTCTCATTTGTAGATGCAGAAACTTAGATGTTCCCTGCATCATGCAGGTTCCAGGAAGATCTGTTATAATGCAGTGACATGAATAAACACATCCACGGCCATGGAAAAAGAGCACTCTGGTCTAAACCCAGCCAGACCTAACACTGGCATATACAAAGGTATCACATAGCCCTCTCTGACAAAGGCTACCTGAGCTACACCAGTGCTGCCACACTGTACAGGACCCAGAGAAGGAATTGCCCCATATTTTTCCTGAATTAGAGGATGTTTATTTCTAGAGCAAAAATTTTCCCCTGTCAAAATCTGCAGAATGACCATTGATGAGGACACCTTCTTGCACAGGCAAGATGTCCTGCTGTTCCACCTGTGCACACACAATGCAGTCCTCTTTGTTGGTGTCCCACACCAAGACACATCCTGCACTACAGCACCTAATAACCTTCAAAGTCTATTGTTTACAGTGTTAATGTGTTATGTCAAGGTACATTCTCACCCTTTTTCCTACTAGCCTGGTCTGTGAGGTCTGTATTTCCCTCTCTCAATCAATAATTGCTTAAGTAGCAAATAGAGTTCCCATCCCCCAGCACTAATAGACTCTCATGCAGTCAGGAAGCATCAAGATGAACCCTCGGTTACCACTGTGCACCCTGTTTAATGTATGCATTTTTATGGTTTCTGATGTATATGGTTCCATTACTGTCTATGAATGCAGAGTACTGGAGCTAGTTAATGTATTATTTATTTTATTACCCCCTTGTATAAGCTGGTATTTGCAATTTCGAATTTTATATACTTTGGTTCTATAATGGTTTCATAATGTGTACACAGCTCAATAATTAAAAAAATATATCTTACCACCTCACCTCCAGAGCAAAATGTGTCTCTGCTGCTAACTGCACATTCCGGCCGGCACCAGTCTCTCTGCTCCTGGCCCCAAAAGCCTTGCCAGTCCCACTGTCAGGACACAGCCCTCACCTCACCCTGAGAAATGAAGCACCATTTTGTTCTTCCTCTATGAGACCAGAGGGAAATTTTTTAGAATTTTAGAGTTTTCAGATTTTTAGACGTAATATGTGGTTGTCTGGCATGTCCCCTTCATATCCAAGGATAGAGCCCCATGAGCACAAGGGCTGCCTGTCTGCCCCAGGCTCAGCGCCATGCAGGATTTCACCTGAGCAGCAGCAGAGGCAGTTTCCCTTGCCAACAAGGCAAGTTCTTGCCAGTACAAGACATCATGCAGCATACTGGGCAACAGGAGGGACTGAAAAGAAGAGGTCATTTCTCTCTCCTGACAGAGCAATCAGCGTGGGCTACATCCAGTTCTGGCTGCCCACTCCTAGACTGGGTGTCCTGCAGCACTGCTGATCCTCCTGCCTGTTGTTCCTGATGAGGAACTTGTCACTCCTCCAAATGGTCTGGAAGTTCACTTTCAAAAGTTTACAGCCATATCCCTTGAGATATCACGGCCTTGCTGCACAACTGTGATTATGAATTCGATTAAGTTCTTTTTGCCTAGTTCAAATTTTCAAGCTAAACTACGACCTGTAGTTTAATATATACGCACATATACGCACGTATAATATGCGTATGTATTAATAAATACATACGCATAAGAGCGTAGTACACTATTATTTCCTATCTTCCTCCTCATGGATGCCAGCCAAACCATATGACACCTGCACAGAAACCCTTTGGTTTCAGTACTGGGTCTGCAAAATGCTGCTCTGCCACCACAAAGGTCTCTACTAATTCCTTGGCTGGTAGAGGTCCTGCCCTTAAAGCAGCTTGTCCAGGACAGGAAGACAAATGTTGGGGATTGTTTGATTGTGGTTCTCTGCAGCAGCACAAGCATTTGTTGGCTGTGGTTTTGGCTAAAAGGCACCAGTAATTCAATGTCTGCAGAGGATTGTGTCCTACTGCTGCTGGAAGCACTTGGAGGCATTGTGAAGCTCTGTGACAGCATATTTAGGAAGGGGGAAAAAAAAAAAGATAAGTTATTGCACAAAAGTAATTGTGGAAGAGACAGGAGTAAGAATATATGAGAGGAACAGCTCTGCAGGCACTCAGGTCAATGAAGAAGTGGGAGGAAGGGCTCCATGTGCTGGAGTGTGCTTCCCCTGGAGTCCATGGTGAAGACCATGGTGAAGCAGCTGTACCCTGCAGCTCATGAAGGTTCACAGGTATGCCTGCAGCCTCTGGAGGGCAGTCCACAGAGATCAACCCACAGCCCCTGGAGGAGCCCTTCCCCAGAGCAGGTGGGTACCCAAAAGAAGGCTGTGACTCCAAGGGGAACCCATTCCAGAGCAGCCTGAAGGTCTGCCAACTCAGCAGCCCGAGTTGCTGAAGGACTGCACAGAGGGGGAAAGAAAAGAGACCATGCTGTAGTAGTTAGTGAAGAACTGTGGCCTGTGGGAAGGACTCGCACTGGAGAAGTTTGTGGAGGACTGTGAACTGTGTGAGGAAGCCCACACTGGAGCAGGGGAAAGACTCCTGAGGAGGAAGCAGCCAAAGAAAAAACGTGTCATGAACTGACCATAACCTCCATTCCCCTGCACCATTAAGAGGGGAGAAAGTAGAGAATTGGGAATAAAGTTAGCTCTGGGAAGGAGGGAGGGGCAGGGGGAAGGTATTTTTAATAACCGTTTTACTTCTCATTATCCTGCTCTGATTTGATTGGTAATAAATTCAATTAAGTCAAGCCTGTTTTGTCCATGATGGTAATCAGTGAGTGATTTCTCCCTGTCTTTATCTCAACTCATGAACCATTCATGAAATTTTCTCTCCCCTCTCCAGCTGAGGAGGGGAGTGGTAGAGCAGCTTTGGTGGGCAGCTGGCCTCCAGCCAGGGTCCAACCACCAGAGATACAATCACAAAAACACCAAACTGACACAGAAAGGATTAAGACAGCATCAGGATCAGGCAACCTGACACAGGTCCTTGCACCCAGGCAAGTTATCAGGGGCCAGCTTGCCCAATAAAGACATCTAGCAGTGACCCTGTGAATGCAGACACAGGGAGCAGGGGCCAGAGGAGGGAGCTGAGGTGCTCAGAGCACAGTTCAAATCTGAGGAAGAACTGTGGGCAGGTAATTAGACCTGGGAAAGATTTAAATGAAGAAGCCTTAATTGTGTTCAGCACACAGAGGAGTGTAAACACTCACTTTTTTCTCTCCATTGAATAAAATATCGAAGTTAAGAATACTCATACAGAAGGAAAAGGAAAAACCAAAACCAAACTTAATTACACAGGTCATTAGAAGAAAGGAAGAACAAAGATGGGGTGAGGAAAGTTCCAGGTTGTATGGCACCGAAACAGGGAAAGATATGAATCCAGACCCCATAACCCATAACCAAAGACTGACAATACCTGGTTGAGAGGGTTGGACACCAGAAAGGACAATACTCTGCCATGAGTGTCAGCACTTGTATCCAAAATACTTGTGTCAGAGTATTAGGAGGAAAGAGGGCTGGATGACTCGTGATGAAACCCCTGAGTAGGAGATATGGGTTCAGTATCAGTATCAGTGTCTCCTGTAACATTGCTGGGTGAGCCTGACCACGTTCTCTCTCTCCTCAACATCTCTCTAACTCAGATTAGAGTACCACACCACAGAGGTTGCCTTGCTGCCTGTGTTTACAGTCCTCCTGGCAGAGCCCTCTCTGCTATCAGTATCAAAGAACTATTGCCAGTTATAAATTGCTTTAAACCAGTTTCTACCCCACAAAACTGAGTGGATATAAATAACCAGTGCTAGTAACAGGTGATAGAAGCAGCAGAGTGTTTCAGAAAGAAAGCAGCTTTCCCTGTTTAATTTAACCAAGTACACACACACACATGCAAACGAGACAGTTTTTCAAAAATGAGGATGCAGATGAGAGACTCAAGGACAGTTCTAACTTGCCCTCTGTCAATTTACAAGAGAATTTATTCCAGACTATTCATACATGAATATTTAGTATGGCAACAATTACATCCAATGACACCCATGAGATACACAGTACTGAAGACCCTCTCCAAGGAACATGCCCAATGCTTTAACTGGACTGAACATTTGATTTTTAAGAATTATTTTTCTTTAGACCTTTCTATAATATTTCCTTTAACTATTATATTAATTTTGTATATATTGCTGCCATATTTTATAAATGAGAGGTATGATTGATTCACATGAGTAGAAATGGATACGTGACAGGAAGTAAAGGGGAGAGACAGTGGCTGCTGAGGCATGTTAAAGTAGCCTGTGGTCAATCTTATTCGTAATGCAAAGACCTTGTTTTTGTTGTATAAAGGAAAAGGGAGGGGGAAGGGAGAGAGTCAGTGAGGAGCAATCACTCAGGGCTTAAATAGCACAAACCTAAAGACATATAAAAAAGAAAAGTCGCTTCAAGTCCACAAATAAGATTTAACACCAAAACCACACAATAGCGAACATAAGGTCTATATATGGCTAGACAGAATGCTTTTCTGTATGGATAATTCATTTATGTTCAATATGAAGCTCTCTGGTTATCATGCCCTATTATAAGCTCTTGCTGTGAAACACATTGTTAGTTAGGGAGAAGAAAAAAAAAAAGCAATGAATATTCATGCTAACTTTCCAGATACAAACCTCTGACAAATCCAGGAATATGGAAACCAGGGAATACTGAGGTCAAAAGACATGCAACTAGAGTTGTAATGACTTATCTTGAGAACTTATTTAATTCAGGGTCTATATTAAACCCTGACATGATATTGAACATCATTCCAAAGAAAATGTTTACCCAGGTTTGAGATGTCCTTTGCTGACCATGGAGCATGCTTCTGGAGCAGGCAGTACAGTGTCTGTGGTCTTCAATTCACATGGATGCTGACTCCACTGCAGAAATAAATGCAACAGGGCAAAGCCCCAAACCAACACCTGGAATCAGCTTTCTGGTTAAAGTAGAACCTTTCTCAGTTCCAACAGCTTTCTAGCAACTCCTAAAAGTGCTGTCCAGAGCCTGGATGATCATCCATCTCTTCTGCATTGTGCCAAGGAGAAAATCTTTTGCCACAAAGTGGATTTTAGCAGTTTTACTAAGGGTACTGACATGCAGTGAAAGAGGCATTGTAGTGGGTTAGTCTTCTGCTGGCCCATGTAACTCAGTAAAAGACATTTGTGGTAGTCCACTTAATGTTTCCCACAAAACACAGAAAACCACGTAACAATAATCTTGCTTTAGAACAATTAAATTTCATTAAACTGTCTAATGAGGTTTTACAGTCTTCTGAAAATGTGTTCTTTAGGGAAATAACAAGTTGCTTTACATTAAAAAGTGGTCCTGGAATTCTTTCACAAGGCATGGAAGTGTATCTGCATCTGTGGCCTGAGAAATACAATCCTCAGAGAAATCCACTCAAAACTCCACCAGTTCCATGGTTAGATTTGATAGTATAAACCCCAGACATTATGGGACTGTCTTCTAGGCAAAAGTATTAAGTTGCAGCACATTATTCACTGAGTTAGAAAAGAACAAACATTTAATTATTGCAAATTTAAAAGCAAAATTCTGTAGGACTGGGATAAGGAGATAAATCATTAAGGGATTAGATACTGCTGAACAGAGTAATGCAACGAGGTCAGGAGATGAAACTAAGCCTTTGGCTTATCAGCATCCCTTAAAAAAACAATGGCACTTCTCTGAAATTAATTTAGCCCTGTCCATGCCACCCCTTAGACAGTGTGGGAGAAGTCAGATGTTTGCCTCCGTTCACTCATTTCTAAAAGAGTTTGTTTGGTAAAAATTCTCTGTCCTGTCCATCTGAGAATTATGAGGTTGGTGGCACCATTTACCAAAAATATTCAGGAACATTTTCTTCACACATTGCTACCAGTTTCTTGTTTTCCCACTAATACTCCAGATAGTGACTGCTCTTTGTAAGAGGACTGTTTCTTGCTTTTCTACAGGCAAAGGTTTCATCTTTGGTGGACATTTGAATCTAGGACTTTGTCTCCTGTAGACTGTCTACCACTTACAGTTTAGCCAAGGTAGCAGAGACAAACATGAATATTTCAGCATTAGACTTGTCTCCTGTCTCAAGTATAAGCCTCCCCAGAAACGTGACAATTTATCCAACAGTATGCAAGCCTTAAAAACTTTGAAAATAATACAATAATAATCAGGACTGGCTGAAATCTCAGTTCTTATTGGGACAATACCATGAAGTCATACATACCACAAGGCAAAGGAGCGGCTGATGCTGATTTGGACTCAGCAGCAGTGCCACCACCGTTTCCCAATCAGGCTAATAACAGTGTTGATAAGGTCAGAATACAGAGATAGAAAATTATATAAATTTAAGGAATTTCTTCTGAATGAGAATTATGCCATTCTGCCCACTCTCTGTAAGCTCCATCTTACATAGTTATTATTTTCCTGAGTAGGCATTAATCCAAGATTGGAAAAAATACAAAACACAGTTTATTTTTAATATGTATGTTTTTCTATCAGTCAAACAAGTTTCCTCTCTGGTGAGACTCTATTAACACTTGCAACTCTTTTTGAGGTGCTGTGACCAGCCATGTGCATTGTGGCTTTTGATATCCTAAAGGAGAGATTCTAGGGAGGATTAGGCATTTTGTGCCACTTGAAGCTTTTACAGAGAAGCTTAAAATAAGGCTACTCCTGGCTCACTGTGGGTCGTTGAGGGAGGGGAGAAACCTTCCCAAATGTAATTTATCCCTTGAGATCTCAGCCACTCTATAGAAATGTGTGTCTGTTTCCACTTGGTTACTTACGGTGCCTTTGGCAATTAGGCTCTTTCTGTAACTCAAATGTGTAAATTTAGGGACCAACTCAAGGCTTTGTGCCTTAGGGAAGAAGGTTAATGTATGCAAATGAGATTTACTTGAACTGTTTTGTCACTGTATTGCCAGAATTTTCATTTGGGCAATCAAAGTATAATACGGTTTTACTGGGCATTTAAGTTACAATTCCAGGAAGTTTACAACTGCTTGAATACAGAGAAATATTTAAGTATTTGTGCTATTATGGCATACATAAGCTTTCTGATTTTGTTGCATAACCCTGACCCTATGACACCATTTTCAGGTTTTATCTCTCTGCTCAGCATTTCCTCCTCTCATGGAGTGTTATCACTCTTGATTCATCGCCCTCAGTGACAGCTCACTCTGCTCAGTATAATTCCTGGTCTCATACACTTTCTATTGCTTCTTTCTTAACAGAACTTCTCTATATAGTTCTAATCCTGAATAAATTTGAAATAACTTGAGCTATTCTGGACAATAAACACTGAAGTCTTTAAAAATCAAATAAAACCTTCTTAATCTCTCCATCTATTACCGTAAGTAAATGCAGATTATTTTACTTTAATTTTTGGAGCTGCAGCCTGAGAAGAAAATGATTTTGTGCTGTGCTGACAATCATCTTTCTCAATTATGTTTGAAATACTGATTTCCTTGACTATAAGCTGTAAGTCACAGGTTCAGATCCTATTGAATTCACTTAGAGGAGTGGCTGAGGGAACCATTTGGTGCAGTGTCTTTCGTGACTTATGCCAGGTCACCCTCCTTCCAAGTTGTAACCACAATCCTGCAACCACTTAGGCATGCTTCTTAATCTTCATGAAAGCTCACTGAAGACCTGTTTTCAAATGAAGAATTTTCCTGCACACTGCTGTTTGTAAGATTGGGGCCACTGTGAAGCCCAGCGAGTCTTATTCCCTTTCTGTGCTTCAAAATTTCCTGGATTTATGTTATCAGATAGAGAACAGCTCCTCAAGTATAGCTCTTGTATGTTGAAATTACACACACACGCAGAGCCATCACTCATACAATGAATTCAGGAAAATTATTATTTTTTTAAAAGCCTCTCAAAAATATTTTGAATACACAATAAAAAAAACCAATACCACTGGTAAAAGAGAGATCATAAAACAGGGGAGGGATTCAAGGCAAGAGTCAAGAAGTAAGAAATTATACAGTTAAATTCAGACATATGCATTACATATGTCCCTGTGAATGCAAAAATTTGCATCTGAATATTTTTTTAAAATACAGCACACTGACAAGAACAGCTATTTCAAGGAGCACATCAGCCTTTTGCTCCTCCTTTTCTTAAGAAACCTTTGAATTCTGGAATATTGCACAAAAGTTCTTACCCATGAAAATAATCCACTCACACTCATGCCCAAACAGATTATATGGAATAAGAACGGTAGGATCATTTTCCTTTGGCTCACCTCTCTCTGAAGGTCCTTGCATTCCCACAAAAGGCCCCTTATTTTCCATCTCACTTCTCAGCGAATCCACATCCACATCACAGTCACTCCAGTGCTGCACCATCCTGGCTTCAGCCCTAGCATGAAGTTCCTGTCCAACTGCTGTAATTTGACATACTCTCCTTCCCTTATCTCAGCATTAAAAAAAAAGCCCTCTAAAAGCACACCCTCTGCTTTCTTTAGGTCAGGTGGACAACTGAAGGTTTGCTGATGATATTTCCAGCAATTCCCTCCCCCCTCCAACACTGTGAAAACAATTACAAGTGAACAAGAGGTACCAACCAGCTCACACTGAAACCTGTGATTCATGCAAATAGCGTCCTTCCAGAAGTCTATGGACTTTAAAAGCACACGTGCAGTGATTCAATAGAGCCATGCTGTGAATAGCTGGCATTGTAAATATGGAATTTATGGCCTTTCTAGCTATGATTTTTCTATCAAGCCTTTAGCAATGGTTACTCATTCTTTCATTGCATCTTTCAGTCTGGATTTATCTCAATGGCAGAAAAAGGCTGGGGAAATTAAAAACTGGGGCAACACTAGACAGCCTCTTGTAAGACCACAGGTTGGAAAGCCAGGTGCAAAGGCAGTGGGTGGAAGCATTTGTTGTGAGAGGAGAGCTGGATAAAGCAGCTCGGCATGTCAGAGGTGGGGATGTCCCCACTACCATGAGTGGCAATTATCCCAATAATGAAAAGTGAGGCAGAGCTACAGAGTGCTATTTCTTGCCCTGTCCTTTTTATGAGGCAGGTAGAAAAATTAGTTCTTGCAGATATATTTGTGCCAAATCTATTTCTCTGTAGTGTTTTTCTTTCTGGCAGGAGTCCTGGCAGTCATCAGCAAGAGGAATTCCTCTGGCTCAGGGGGGCAGCAGGCAGCAAGCACCACTCTGAGAGGGCTGGCTGTGTCCCCTCTGCCTCCCTACCTGGCTGGAGACCTGCAGGCTGGGTCAGGCAGGGCTCTGCATTCCTGCCCCTCATCCTGCCCTGGAGCTTGAAGGCCCCATCAGGAGTTTAGTCAACTTCTTGGCATGTTTTGCCAGAGGTCTTGCTGTGTACAGCATGACAGTATCCAGGCAGCATGTGGCACTTTCAGCTTCATCCCAATCCCCTAGATATCTGCCCAAATCTCAATGCCCATTAAGTTCTCTGTTTGCCCAGCCCTTTGCTCTCTACCCCTTTTCACCATCACCAATTTTGCTCCCATTTCTGTCACATTTGAGTCAGAAAGGGAAGGAGGCAAGATTTCTGACCCCCTCAAAGATTCCAGTGATTGATGCTGCAAAAATCATATTAAAAATAGAAACGTGTATTGCACATACATTCCAAATATTGTTCATCTCTGGATCAATGTAAGTATATTTCTCCCTATTAAAATTATTGGGAAAAGAACAGCCTTTTATTGGAGCTATGATGATTTACACCAACTGATGTTCTGTTGCTTTATGCTCTTCTTATTTTCAGAACAGCAGGGAAAATTTCGCTATTATAGAAAAACCCCACAGATGCTGTTATTAATTTCCTGTAAGTTTTTGAGGCTAGTAGTTGTGTTTTCTTCTCTTTTGCTCTCTCACTCTCTCTCCCCAAGAACAATCAGAATAATAGAAAAATATACAATGTTGTTATGATTACATCTTTTTTTCATGCCTTGGTCTAATTTTTCCTACACTTTTGTTTATACTCTTCTGGAAGAAGGAATTCTTTGAGCAAGAATCCTTACAAAGAGAAATTATAGTCATCTTACACCTAATGTATCACTGAAGAAGAAAGAGGATTTATTATCCTTCAAGTATCTTTTCATGAAGAATTTATCTCAGCAGGTGGACTCAATCTATGTAGGGTAGGTAAGCATAAAATATGGTCCACAGATTTTAGAGCTACTTTAAAATAGCTATTTTTGCTGGTACCTTTATTAATAAGTGTTTCACTTTATACTGAAAGAGATTAAATTGAAGTTCCTCTACTCCTTGATGAAGTATACTATGACAAATAAGTGTTAAAACTATTCTGTGGCTGGAAAGGCTTATTTTCTTACACGAAACTAATAAGTGAAAAAATATTTGTCCTTTTTGTGTTTCATTTTCTTCCTCTGTTCCTTCATCTTTCCTTTCCTTCCTCTAAATTCTCCTCTGCCCTAATTTTCACACACACTCTATCAGCTTCACATTTTTTACATTATCATCTATAAGCAGAAATAGCTTACATGTTTGCAATACTGGTCAAGGATAACATTCATATCCTTGACAAGAGACTCTCAGCTATAATCTACTTCAATTCTAATTGCTGAGTTATTAAAGCCAGAGACCCTCTTGTGCTCTGTCAGTACCTACCTTGCTGCTGAAATACCAGCAGTGGTGATGGTGCTGGTGCCAGCTTTGGGTTGTTCACATCTGCCTTGGAATCATTTGGGAAGGGTCAGCAATTTCACATGAGCATGAAGAGATTCCCTTTGTTTCAACTAGTTAGGGGAAAAATTCTATGTCTTCCAAACAGTGTGTCTGCTATGAAGGAATAGCTGTTGCAAAATACTAAGTACCCTTCAGCTACCAAAAAAAAACCCAACCTCTTATAGGGAAAATTGATCTACTTACTTGAGCTATTAAATAGCCTCCTCATTGATTTGAAAGTGCCTGACAATAAACATGAGCATCTGAGGATAGACAGTGTCCTTGTCATATCCAAGCAATACTCTGGTGGGCCCAGAATTGCAGCATCTGGGACATGGCCAAACCTGGTTTTCATAACCAGAAGAGCCATCATTGTGCTCTTGCATGTGCACTGGAGTAAAGCACAGACTGGAAGGAAGCCAAGGGGCTGAGGTGGGGCCATGGTTGCATGTGCCACTCCTGCTGCCTGCTCGTAAAGGCCACTGCAAGAGCTCAGACTGTGTAGCATGTCCAGGCTGTTCTATCTCCATAGTTTGCAACTGATCTAAAACAACAGAGACCAGAGAGTGTAATTTGTTTGCCTGGTGCTTGACTTTCAGTCCCTTCTGGACCCATTCATTGTAGCTGGAACAGCAGTGAAAGTTGTGATATCACATTATCTGTAGGCATTGTAGGAAATGCGTTTGTGTCATGGTATTGTGTGACAAGAGCATTCTCGCCACCCTCGTGATCTTTTCAAGTGTAAACCAAAATTACTTTAGTCTTAGTAAAACCAATGTTGTTATTACAAAGGCTCCTCTAAGCTTATTGTTTCTATGTTTATTTATTTTTGATTTTTTTTATAAAGGTGTTTTCTGCTGGCCTTAACACCAGAAAACTTTTTTTTTAAATGAAACCTATAATTTGAGTCTAATTTGACCTGACAGAGTCAACTGACCATGCAGTTACTTGGCACCTGCTGAATGCCTCCCCATTAAGCCAAATTTATATTAATAAACAGCAGTCATCACCATTCACTGTCACTGGCATAAATGAGTTACCTGAGACACCTCCCAATCAACATAAATCCTGCTGAGGTACATTCCAGTTAAGAGCCAAATTCTTCATTCTTATCCCTTTGAGATCCAGCTGCCCACCAGGCAGGTGGGGTGGGATGCTCTCGTGGCTCCTCTCTGGCGGTGGATCTGTGGCAGAGGGAAGGATGGGCCGTGTGCTGCTGACACGTGCTAGCAGCAAACTGGGATGGATAGCTCTCTGGCAACCTCCTCTGTGCTGCCCTGCATGTTGGGGGCAGACGTCAGGCTTTTATTTTTCCCATCCCCACCACATGCAGGGGAAAAGTGGGATAAATTGTAGACCTAGTTGAAGCTGTCCTTTTCCTTTTCCTGTGTTTTTAACTTGTTCTTACTTTGTATAGAAGTATTTTGTGTTCATTTATGTTTCCAAAAGTTCTGAAACATACCTGCTTAGACTACTGTAATATTTTATTTCATTTTAAGATTATTTTTGCATTACTTTAGTACATGCCAGAAGTAGAAATGCATATAATTTATACAGTTCAAAGATGTTATGCTGTATTCTGTCCCCATATGATACAAATGTTAAAGTATTAACATAACTTATTTTATGGTTTATTAGTTTTAGCTTACTGTAAGAATAATTAAGTCTGACTACTGTGTAGTACAGTTTGAAATGCTGTCATTTGCAGATGAAGATGTGCCTCATTGGATGGCAATGACATTGCCTGACAATTTGCTTATATTTTGTTTTGGATGTGTTCTGTTTACATTGAAGTCAAATGAAGTTAAATGGTTTAGAGAATAAGTTAATGTAAAACTTTTATTTCAACACAAAACTTGATGTAGGAAAGAAATATTTATATAGGTATTATATAATTTAAGTTGCCTTAAGTTATTTAAAAAATAAAATAGAGCAAAGTATAGTATTAAGTGGTAGAATGTTTCAGCTATCTTTGAGTTAATATTGTATCAGCAAGGAACAACTATGTCTTAACAAAGTGATAATAAATTTTAGTGGGGTTTTTTTTCCATAACACTAAGTCCTATGAGAGGAAAAAAATTTGAAAATGTTAGCTTAGGTGCAAAACTTTATTGAAAGAGACATTACACAGTAAGAACACACATATGTTTTCCAAAATACTTTTTCTTCCAATCAAAGTTTTACAGGCACCTCCAAAACATTTCCCTTACATCATGATCTGGATAGCTCACACGGAGATAGAAAGAGGATTTTTTCTCTTACTCTTTACTAATACTCTTATGTTTTGACTCAGATATCCAATGGTATAGGCCCACATCTCCCTCCTCCTAGGTGATAGTGTTGGAGTTTGCACCATCTCTTCAGCAACTCAATGAACTGGTTTGAGTTGAAAACACTCATTTTTCAATCACACACACCTGGGGAGATGGTTCACTTTTGTGGGAGAAAGCAGCTGGAGTCAAACACAGGTAAATTCCTCATGTGTGTGCAGCAGGGGGCTTGCTGGGTGAGAGACATAGTGACAAGCACTAAGCATGTGGTCTCTGTTCCCAGGAGAAATCCTTGTAAAGAGTCATTGAATAGTTTGGACTGGAAGGAACCTCCAAAGGTCATCTAGTCCAACCCCCCTGATATGGGCTGGGACACCTTTCACGGGATCATGTTGCTGAAAGTCCCATCCAGTCTGATCTTGAACACTTCCAGCTATGGGACTTCCACTGATCCTCTGGGCAACCCATTTCAGTGTCTCACCATCCTCATTGTAAAAAATTTCTTCCTTAAATCCATTCTAAATCTACTCTCATTTTAAAACTATTGTCCCTTGTGCCCTGCAGGCAGTAGTATAAAATCCCTCTCCATCAATCCTGTAAGCCTTCTTTAAGCCTTGAAAAGTCACAATAAGTACACCACGAGTCTTCTCTTCACCAGGTGTTAATGACCTCAGTTCTTTCTGCCTTTTCTTCACAGACAAGATGTTCCAGCCTTCTGATAGTCATCATCAAATCTCTATCTGTGCAAGTTAGAGGCAAGAATGTGGGGGACCATATCAAAGGCCCTGAAGAAGTCAGATTAGATGACATCAGTAGCCTTTCCTCTGTCCAGTGATGCAGTCACTCCATTCCTATGCAAGGCACAGGAAAAACAAACCCCAAATTCTTCATCTTTGTCAATATGGATTTTCAGATATGTAGGAGATTTTACCTTGAGTTTGAGGAATTTTTTTCCACCTGTCCAAGAATTCCCATGGGTGAGCCAGAGGCATAGGTGTTGTGTGTTCACTAAAAAAGTGCAATGCCTCTCAGAAACACTGAACCTAATGATGTGGCATGGGCAGGTTCCCAAGAAATCTTTGATGTAAATATGTAGGTCTTAGCACACGCCTGTTTCTAGTAGCAGTCCAATGTTGTTTTTCCAGGTAACCAAGCAGTTTGGAATGACAGACTAAGCCTCTTCCCCAATGACCCAATTAGCACACAGGACCACAATAATCCTACAGCTAAACACAGGCACCACTTGTATACACAAATTTAAATCCTTTCAGTATTAGCAATAGTACCTGGCTCCTAGGACATCAGATCTCTGAATGCTTTACAAAGGAGCAGTATCCATCTCACAGCCTTTTAGATGGTGAAACAAAGGTATCACAGGGCAAGATGACTTGTCCCAATTCACCCTCAAGGCCAGCAGCAGAGCTGGGAACAACAATTCAAGTCTTTCTGATGCTAAAATTCCCACCTTCTCAAATAAAGCCAATGACCTCATTGCCATTTGTGATGAATAACCCATTTATTTTATACAATGAATGGAGCATTACAGCAACACAAATCTGTCATTTTCCTCTGTAGCGGATTCCTCTTGAGCTGTCATGACGGGTTGCTTGAAAATGTCTTTTTTTTTTTTTACTCAAATGTGTACCCAGGGTTACAATTCTCTGTATGCAGATGTTTATTTTTAGGTATCATCTGTATTGCTTGCTAGTGAATGCTTAACTTCCACAAAGGGTCAGAAAAGGTCATCACTATAGTAAAGCTTTGTATAAACTAACAACTCTGTCTTGGTTTCTTATTTAAAGGGAATAATATATTGCACAAAAAATACTCTGAAAATGTTCTATCACAAAAAGACATGAAAAATCCGTTTTTATTCAAGCCTGAAGCATGCCATAAAAATTTGGGTGTTTTGACTATGCTGAATGACATACACCCATAGACATAGATAATTTATACTGTATGTAATGGGAACAATAATGATCTACATCCTCAGAAAAAAAAAAAGCTTTGTTAAAGCAAAGTTAAGTTCATGCATACATCACAATTAAACTAAAGAGCAAACCTGGGTCTGGTTCTAAAAAGAAAACCTTGCCATACATGGAAATTCCCTGTTAATGCCCAATTCAAATTTTTAATGTTTGAAAATCAGGGAGTTCATTCTTTGGTTCTGCAGTCAGTGAGTATTCCTTCCTACCTGGCTCTGATCTCCACCAGCCATTTAGCTTACTGTATACAGAAGCCATACTTTGACTTTGCAAATCCAGAGTATCACAATCACACATGAGCTTGATTCCTAGTAACTGCCTGCTTGTTTTGTGTTACCTGATGTTCTTACAATCCCACCAGGAGGATATCTCGAACTGCTGGGGGCATGGAAAGCCATTTGGTTAGCATATCCTCTTCCAACATGTTTGTAGAAGGACTTAAAAACTTTCTTTAGAAAAAAAGGAAATGCCATTTGTGAGCAAGCTTTTTTGGGACCCACAGGTCCTGAGTCTCTTCTTCTAGAAAGGGAGCCTGCACTGACCTGAAGCTTTCCATCCTCTTCTATATGTGTTGAGTGGGATTTCTAGACCATTCTGGATGTTAAGGTCAAAGGCTTCAAGTTTCAAAATTTCCTGCTCAGATCTGTGCACACTGTAGCTGCATGCATTGACATTCTGAGGGATAAAAAGAGAATTATTAGTAGGAGCTTAAGTCACAACAGCAACTAAAATATGAACATGCTTTTGTGGTCCTTGTGTGAGATGAAGCAGGAGAGAATATGGTTCTGTGATCTGGATGATGGTTATTTGGAGTAAGTGGAAAAAAATGCTGGTTGAGGATTAGGCAATCCCTGGAGTTCAGTCTTTATATTTGCAGGTTTAATACTGTTGTGCTTGTTCAGGGCATTGCTTTTGAAGAGGCTTGAATGATTAACAAGTTCAGTTCAGGTGACATTTGGCTGAGCAGTGCTATGTCAGCCTGGAAGGAGCAGGGACAAACGTACAGAAAGTCAAATCAAGGAGAATTATTTGGTGTAGGGCATAATTTGCACTAGAGTTACTCAGAAGGAACTTCTGGAATTATATCCAGTCCTATTCTAGTCCCTCAGATTTCCACACTCAAAAGGGTTTATACTGCTGCAGCTGAATGCTTTTCAGAGTAATCAGACAATTTTGGACACAGTTGGACAAAGTCATTTTCTGGTTTATGTTTCTGTACGAGAGCGCATTAAATGTACATGACCTAGAAGAAAACATGTTGTTTAGTGTTCCCTTTAAGGAAGGGGAGAAGAAAAATAAACCTTGTCAGTGCTGAGGATTTTAAAACACTTAGATTTAACTGACAAAAAGAAGTTATTTTTAAATGTTGCCTTTTGTGAAATCTCTAGTTTTTTTCTTCAAGCTGTGTCAAGTGGCATAATAAAGTTGCCTCAGACATGAGAGGTTGTAGCAATTTCTCCCAGCTTTTCTTTTCCTTTCTATAGCAGCCCTGGGCACTGTTAGTTGTGCTCATTTTGCAGCAAAGCTTCTTGCAGTGGGAGGGAAATTGTGGGAGAGCACTTGTGGAATGAGAAAATTAAAATAACAATGGAGTCATGTTGTGAGGTGCAATCTTCTGTCACTGACTCAGCACCGTTCTTGTACACGTGGGTGATGGTCTGCATGACCTGGACTGACCTAGCTGACTCAAAGAATTTGAAATAAAATGGTACCTACAACTTTGGGATTTCAAGGGTTATTAAAAGTGTCTACAAAAATCTTGTGCACATTGGGCTGGAAAAGGAAGGAAATTAATGTAAAAGCAGGATGTGAAAGAAGGATTCAAGAGAGGGTTGTAGAATAAGCATGAATACTATTTAGTATTTCTAATTTTAAAAATTAGAAATACTGGTTAGAACTAGATAAAAATTGATTAGACCTCATAATTTTAGTATGGCTCAATGTGTGAAACTTTTACCAAGGATTAGGTTCTTCAGTTGCCTTAAACTTTAGCAGAAAGTATGGGGCAATGGATACCTTTTCTCCACACCAATTAATAGCAGAAAAAAAAGTTCAGAGAACATCTGGGATGCTGGGACTGTCAAGAAGGGATATGATATTAACGAAAGACAACAAGCAAGCACATGGTATAGGAAGAACCCTCCTTCAATTTGAAAACATGGTGAAACAAAGCAGCAGGAGACTATTGGTTTTGGAATAGTCTTCCTATCCTGCCTCCTTCAGCATTCTGATTTTGTCCCTGTCTCTCTCCATCCTTCTTTTATTACTGTGCTGTGTTGGTCTGACCTTAGCAGGAGGCACAGTGAGAGGCAAAAAAGGGAGTTTACCCTGTTCTGTGAAACCAGACATTCATCTGTTCCAAATAATCTAGAGAAACCCACAGTCCAGTGCACTGCAACAAACCTAAACTGTATTGGGGAAAAAAGATGGAAATCACGCTTCCCAAGTGTCCCAAAATGAGTGTGGGTTGGCAAGGCCATACATCGTAGTACTGGCAGAGGGGTGCTCAGCCACCATCCCATTCAGGCCTATCTGATGTTATGGGAGAGAGCAGAAGGCTGGAGGAGGGAGCACAGTAATAGCTGCAATAGCTTCCATCAACTCTGTTCCTCTGCAGGAGTAGCTCTGGTGAGCAGGAAGGCTGGGCCATAGCTGGAGGCACGCAGAGAGCTGGGCAATCCAGCCCTCCCAAGTGCTGCCACACTGAGACCTGTCCTCCACCTGCCTTAGTGTGCTGGTTTGAAAGCAAAACCAATGAAAGACTCTAAGTCAGAAACACAATTCAATAAGAGGAAAAGAAAATAAATAAAAGAAAGTAAAATAAAATAAAAATAATAGTACAAAAAAAAACCACTGACAGAGTCAGAATGCAACCTGACACCCTGTTAGGGTGGTAGTGGCAGTCCAGATGAGATGGTCTTGTCAAAGCAGTGATTCTTGTAGAAACGTCTGGTAGCTCTTGTCTCCTCTGGGAGTCCAGTGGATAAAAGCTGCCTGTGCTGTCCCAAACCCTGGATTTATCCAGGTGGGAATGCTTGGCTCCTCCCCCTGGGCGGAGCATCTCCCAATGGGATGATCTCATTCTATGAGTCATGCAGTGGGTCCTTGATGGCCCATTAAACAGAGATAACTCCCGGAGGGAGTTATCTATGAGTCATGTGGCAAGGCATTGTTAGGCTCGTTAACAGAAGATAAGGGAAACACTGCCCCACCTTGGCTCCAACGGCTCATGGGGATAGAATACAAACCTTGGGCACAATTTTACATTGTAACCTAGGACACTTAGTTAGCAGCACACTTCCTCACTTCCATGGGCAAGACATGGCCAAGTTCTGCTGTGCTTATGCACACTGGGGGATGAGGACTGAAATCCTGAGGCATTGCACAGGGCAGTGTTAGCCAGAAAAGAGAATTTTCAATTGCACCTGTCTTCTGAAACCTTCCCAGCTTGCCTTGAGGAAATTGTCTATAGAAGCATGCACAGTACATATATGCCTGTCTGTCTCCTTGTTCAGAGAGAATGTGTAGGGAAAGGCGTAGGATTTGTGGAAAAGGGGAAGGAAAACATCAATATGACTTTATCTTCATGAGTTTAAAGGGAACAAATTTGGATTAAATACAAAAATTTTTCAGAGGAATGTGCCTTTCACCAAACTTAGACTATTGTTAGCTGTACTTAGACTCAATCCTTAGTTTGGCTGGGACATGTGAAAACATAGAGAGATAGAGAGGTGTGTCCTGAATTCTGTTTGTAAGGTTTCATTGCAGCTACCAGGATTAGATGTTTCTTGTTTCCATTTTTTTTTTTCTTTTTTTCTTATTTGGTAAGGAAAAGAGAAACACTGTGAAAATTACTAGGCTTCTAAGGAAGTGCAGCTAGTGGAATACAGTTATCAGCAGATTGCATGCTTTGATTTGGTCTGAATAAGTTAGGTGCATGAAAAAAAATGTGATTTACAGATTTCTCTGCCGTTTGCCTCTTTTATGTGGTGGACTCATGTGCAGAAGATTAGATTGGTTTGGAATAATTGCTCTGGAAAAACAAGTTACATCTTTAAATGGTCTCCCTTTGAAGAAACACTGTACTATGCACAAGTTGGAATTGAACTAAGTGTTCATTCTGAGTAAATCATTCTTTATTAGATGTATCCTTTAGTTTTGTGGATTTGTGACCCACAGAAGGCCATTTCTCCTCATACAATTTTTTGCTAAGCGTCCCTTTTTTGCAAATGCATTTCAATCTCGATTTTGCTCCATTGAGATCATTGCTGTTAGGAAGCATTTGATATCTGCAACTCTAAATTCTAAATTGGGCTGTCAGAGGCTCAGGCTATTGTTTTTTATTCTCTGAATGTAAAACAGCACATTTAAAGCTGACCTAGTATTCTGTAACATTCATACCCTTCCCTATTCTGCATCCTTGTATAAAATGGATTATTTCTACATACATGTATTTCAGATTTTTACATGTCCTGTGGTCCTTCCAGCCATTCCCTGGCTTCCATCCTCATCTAGAATTTTTCCCTCTGTGTTGAGTGGCCAAACAATTGCATTTATTTTCCTTTTTTTTTTTTTTTTTTTGTTGCAATGGCCAATTCTTAGATGGATGCACCAGGATCTATAAACAGGGGCCTCCAGGACTAAATGAACTGGTTTAGCATATGGCTGAGAGCTCAGACCTTGCCAATTCCCATCCTCTACAGATTTCAACAGGGCTTTCAATTCACCAGAGAGTTTTATTCTCTCTCATCCCACTTTCAATATCATTATTCTTGGATATATCTTCATTGTCTCTGAAAATACATGTGGTCTGTTTCTATTAACAGGAGCCTTGCACCACAGGTGCCTTCCACCACATCTGCCCTTGTGTATTTCTGTTGTGAATTGACCCTGGCTGCATGCCAGATGCCCACCAAAGCAACTCTGTCAGCTGGAAAGCTCCTTCCTCAGTTGGATAGGGAAGAGAAAATATAAGGAAATTATGATGGTCGAGATAAGAACAGAGAGAGAACATTCACTGCTTACTCTCGCAGGCAAAGCAGACTCAACTTAGGGAAATCAGTCTAATTTATCAACAATCAAACCTGGATAAGGTAATGAGAAAACCAAATCTTAAAAACAACTTATTTCTACCCCTCCCTTCTCCCTGTGTGTAACTTCACTCCCAAATCCACTATTTCCTCTGCACCAGTGGCTCAGGGGAGCCAGGACTGGGGGCTGTGGTCAGTTCAGCACATTCTCTGTGTGCTGCTCCTTCCTCTTAAGTGGGACAATCCTGCTCCAGCATGGGACTACTCCTACAGGAGACAGTCCTCCACAAACTGGCACAAGTGCCTTCCATAGGATGCAGTCCTTCAGGCACAGGCTGCTCCAGCACAGGGTCCCCACAGGGTCCCAAGTCCAGCCAGCAAACCTGCTCTAAATGGGCTCCTCTCTCTAAGGGGCCACAGGTCCTGCCAGGACCATGCTCAAGTATGGGCTTCCCATGGAGTCACAGCCTCCTTTAGACATCCACCTGCTGTGCTGTGGGGTCTTGCATAGGCTGCAGGTGGATCTCTGCATCCCGTGCACCTCCATGGCTGTAGGGTTGCAGCTGCCTCACCATGGGCTGCACCATGGGCTGCAGGGGAATCTCAGCTCTGGTGCCTGGAGCACTTCCTGCCTCTTCTTCTCCACTGATCTGAGTGTGCATGTTTCTCTCACAGATTCTCACTCCTCTCTTCTGCTGCAGTAGTGAACATTTTTCTCCCCTTTATAACTAAATTATTCCAGAGAAACTACCAGTGTCACTGAGGGGCTCAGCCTTGACCAATGGCAGGTCCACCTTGTCTGGTACAGAAGCCACTCCTGTGGTACCCCTACTACTAAAACCTTGTCATGCAAACCAAATATAATTTGGCATGACAGCAATCTAATGAGGCATTTGGCATGAGGTGGTGGAGTCACCACCCCTGGATGTGTTCAAAAAAAGACTGGATGTGACACTCGGTGCCATGGTTTAGTTGAGGTGTTAGGGCATGTGTTGGACTCAAAGATCTTGAAGGTCTCTTCCAACCTAGAAATTCTGTGATTCTGTGATTTGAGTCTAGGTGTGCTGGTCAACAGCAGCTGAACATGAGCCAGCATGTGGCCAAGCAGACCAATGGCATCCTGGCCTGTGTCAGAATAGTGCAGCCAGCAGGAACAGGGCAGCAATTGTCCCCCTGTACTCAGCACTGGTGCAGCCACACCTTGAACCTCTGGACACATTCCACTGTGCACTCTGGATGCATTCCTGGGCAGTGGAATGTATCCAGAGAAGGGCAGTGGAGCTCGTGAAGGGTCTGGGGTTCCTTATGAGGAGCAGCTGAGGGAGCTGGGGGTGTTTCTCCTGGAGAAAAGGAGGCTCAGGGGGGACCTTATCGCTCTCCTCAACTACCTGAAGGGAGGCCAGGTGGGGATTGGTCTCATCTCCCAAGTAACAAGCAACAGGACAAGAGGAAAGGGTCTCAGATTGCACATGGGGAGGTTTAAATTGGATACTAAGAAAAAATTCTTCATTGAAAGGTTTTTCAAGCATTAGACCAGGCTGCCCAGGGAAATGGTGGAATCACCATCCCTGGAGGTATTTGAAAGATGCATGGGTTTTAGGGACAAAGTGATTAGGGACATGGTTTAGTGTTGGACTTGGCAGTGTTCGTTTAATTGTTGCACTTGATGGTCCTAAAAAGTTATTTTCCAATCTAAAAGATTCTATGAGTCTATTCTATGTGTGATTTTGTGATATCCTGGTTATCTCTTAAAAAAAAGAAAATTATGAGGCATTTTTCTAAGACAAGATTCACCCTTTGTGCCAGAGGGTGAAAGTTGACCTTTGGATGCTAGAAACTTCATCCACAAATAACATTCATATTGTATTTTCCCATGAACAAGTTTTCCCTATTTGGAAAAAAATCTTTTCTATCTCAGTATTTTCTGAATTTATACAGTTCTTTTGTTAATGTAAAAGCTTTAGCAGGGGCTCATACACTCTAGTGTAAACACTCAGTGCAAGTGAGGACCAGAGGTGTATGCTTCTATGAAACTGCCCTCTTCAGTTTTCACTTTATCAAATAAATTAAAGGTGCTTCATCTGTAGTTATAAGTACATCATTACTTCTAAGTGCTATATTATTATTATCGAAGTGTTCTTACACTGTCACAGAAAGACCTTGACATGCTGTAAATAACTTTGCCTCTCGCTTTGATACTACATAGACTCCTGCAATTGTGTTTATTGTCTGCAGGCATTATGGAAACCTAATATGAAAGAAGTGGAGAGCTCACACTCAAAATGAATGGATATACATTCTCTTTCTATTTAAGCTGATTTGCTACCTCAAGGAATGTTTGATACATCATCTTGGGCTTTGGGACTGAAAAGGCAGAAAGGGAAAGGAAAAAAAAGCCCATAAACTGAGACTTTCAGAGCTTATTTTTCCTCACCACTACTTCAGTAAAAGAAGGAGAGGCAAAGTGTTATGGAGGTAGCAGTGGCTGAACTTCAAAAGCTTCTTAGGTACAGTGTGGATGTTTAATTATCCACTCTTGTGGAGGAACTGGTCTGATCACTAATCTCGTATTAAACTCTCATATGAGTTTTGGTAGTTGCTGTCTTTAGCTGGGCAAGACAGTCTGCAAAAAGCATTTGAAATATAACAGTAATTTAGTATTTTGGTGTCCAGTACCAGAGCAGAAAGACAAATAAATAGAAATCACACCACACAAATGACACAATAGTGGATCAAACTGCAAGATACATTAAATATCAAATTTTAATCTGTGAATACAGTGTCTTCAGTTCTAAAGAAAGAGCTGTGGCAGCAGAAGAAAGAATGCTCATAACCATGAGTGTCTAACTAGGGAACAAAATAAAGAATGGACAAATACATAACCACATCAGCATCTACAAAGATCTGAAAACTTTTCTTGGTGAAAGAGCTTCTTCCTTGCATTGCAACTTGCATCTCTTCACAAAACTGCAGCCAGAGACTTGATGAAGCCTGTAAGAGCCTTTATTTTATTGCATGCTGTTTGCAAATGAGACAGATATATGGGAGAACAATGACATAAAATCCTTAGAGAGTTTGCATTATTTCCAGCAACCAGAAAATTTTCACAAGATATTCTATAATAACTTGTACATTATAATGGAATCACTTTCCAGCTATTGAGAAATCAGATATTTATACAGAGTGATACAAAATCCTTGAACCTGTTTCTTTCACCAGCCATTGTAGCTATCTCTTCCTATTAATGGCTGAGTTTCTGTTATAATCATTCCCATATTTTAGCTTCCATATAAACCAGATGTAAAAGAGAAAGACTGAAAATAACATCAGCATTAGATGTAAGAGAAATACCCATTCTGGCTTTATATATAAAACCACCCTCCCCACTACATCAAGAAAAGGCTACAACTTTACAACTGGCTGTGATTAAAACAACCAAATGGATATACAGAGAATATGAAAGAAGTTGCTTATAGTGACTTCTAGCTGCCAGCTCTAGAATAACTTTCCAGTATAAGAATCATGTACAAAACCTCCAGGCAATTAGTTTTCTAATGAAGCTTGATACATACAAGAACAGGATTATACAGCTTCACTGCTTGTAACTGGGGGCCTGCTGATGACCTGAAGGGTCCCTTCTGGTGCTGTATCCTAATTTGCAGCTAGGTTTGTTTCTGCTCAGATAGCAGAGCCAACCCAGGGCTTGAAAAGTTGGCTGGTTCAGATCTGTTTTCCTTTATCAAACAGCAGTTGCAGAATTTTTGTTGTTACTGAGATGTGAGCCAGAAAGAAGTCCCCTTAGGAAAAAGAAAAAGGCCACTGTGATTTTACTTCTGTTTTAGTTACTGTGTCTGTGGGCAAAAGCTGCTCTTAGAATATTCGTTATTGAAATGTACTGATTTATTAGATTATGTATTGGATTGAAGTTCAAGAAGCATAATTACCTTAATCACTGTCTATCCACCTTTAAATGCTGTGCCCATCACAAGGGTATCTGCACACTTTGGTATCTGAGTTGCAAGCTAGAAATCATCATCAAAAATGCTGACTTTGACTTATCACTCCAAAAGATGCCAGTAGTTTATTATGATGTTTGTCTGAGGAAAACCTGAGTGACATTTCCTACTGATTAATGTAGAGAACAAAACTTTACTTCTATGTGACTAGAGGATCATTTGCTTTCAAAAGTAAGTATGTCTGAGCTGCACTGAAAGTAGCTGGAGTTTGTGGTCACATCAAATAGAAAAAAATTATGCTGCTCAGAGGTCTATTGATCACACTAAACAAATATCTAAAATATTGCCTTTTTCAGAGCCAAAATTTTAATTCCATGCGTTAATGAGGTACAAATCTATGTTCCAAAAGACTGTAATGACTTCCTCTGTAATGGCTGCTGGGGTGGTGGGGTTTTTCAGGGGATTGAACGAGGTAGAGTGCAAACCTCTGTATGGCCTTCACAGGTCTATGGAAAATAATTTCAAATTTCAATGGCAATGCACATTATATGATCACTACCACCTAGGCAATGACATTAGTTGCCATAGTAACCTCAGGTTGCATCATTAAGAATTTTAAATGTTGACAGTTGGGAAGCATAGCTTGAAACACTGGGAGAAGAGCAGGAAAGAGGCAGGTTTGACAGAAGTGCACAAAGCAATCAGAGTGCTTTCTGTTGTGCCAAGCTGGACAGGGAACAATGGAGGAAACCAATCCATAGATATATCAAGTGTCTTTTCTGTTTTCTTCCCAGATCATTGAAACACAGGGGTAAAAAGCTGTTTTCCATCTTTCTTATTCCTCTCTTTTTCTAGGAAAAAAAAAAAGAAAGGCAACACGTCCATTTGATACTGGTTTCTGATGATCTCATTTTGCATTTTAGACAAGCTGGAAGTGCATGTGTGTCTGGCTGGGGAACCACATCTGGCTTCTCTGGACTTGGTGCTTTTTAGAACTTGGTTATTCTGAGTCACAGATCATTTGCACTGGTGTTGCTTTGCTGATTCTCATCACTAATGCATTAAACTCTCCTTTAACCAAGGCTTTTACACCATTCCCTTTGCCACAGTATAATGTGGGCTAGTAAGTGTCAGGAATATCCAGCTGTCATTTATAATAAGCCATCTCTCCATCAAATCTCTCTTCAGCCACTAATTAACATGGGCAACTCAGCTTTTAGAAGTACATTCCATCTAAACTGTAAGTGAGAAGATCCAAAGAATTATTAATTTCTTTTCAGACATATTCCCGTTTGATCCCTCATTCCAAAACTCTGCTTTTCCCAGTGGTTTTGTGATAAAAATAAGGGAATGCCAAGATGAGAGCCAGAGGAGCTGAATGAGGAGCTGGTGTTGCCGTGTTCAGGCCCTAATTATACCCTGTCCCTCTTGGCTTTTTTATTTATAGAACTCAATAGCTGTTAGTAACAGACTGACTTTGGAAAAGTAGACTGGAACTTGAGTGCTTGTCCAGGAAAACCCTGAAAGAGGTCAAGTGCAGCAGGAAAGTTTCATGTTTTCTTTCTTGAGTTACTTGGCAAACATGAATGTGATTGTATTTGAATGCTGTAATAAATATGTGAAGGAATGTCCAAGTTCCAAACACAATTTCTGGATGAAGTATGAAACAGCTCTCATAGTTTTCTGGGGCATGTCATACAGAATGTACTTTAATTCTTCCTTTTTTCTTTTTTCTTTTTTTTTTTTTTAATTTTGGCATCTTTTTTTTTCTATTCTGTGTTCCAAATATCTGTCTGTCTTGTTGAGGAGGAACCTCTCACTTCACCTACCGCTAAAACTTTCCCCGTGACAAGGGACAGCAACATCAACAAGTTAAAAAATCTCAGGTTCCACAACTGTACTGGCTATGAAAATAACTAGTATTCAAAATATATCAACAACATCTTCCGTGAAGCCTCCTGATATAACACTACCTTCTGTATCAGAGAGTGAAGCGCCCAGTTGTCAAGAACAGCTGTTTTAGGTGCAGATGTCAAACTCCTGTGCCATGTCCCCAGCTCACTGCAGAGGCAAAGCTCTCCAAGAGCATCAGTGTCTGCATGCCTTCAGGAAGGTTTCAGCACCCTGCCAGCCTTGCACAGAGCTGACTCTAGCCCATTAATGTAAACTAGTTTTAAGCATACTTTTGTCTTGGCATGAGCAAAATGGTGCTCACATTCCTTTATCAACTCCCATAAAAACTGGGCACTTCTGCCAAAGGTTTATGGTTAAAGACAGACCCTCCCCTGAGATGTCTGCACAAGTGTTTCCTGTAACCACCACTAGTCATTTGTAGTCATTCACACAGCTGAAGTCACACTTTATTTTGATGCTTTAGAATTATAAAATATAAATTTCCACCCTTGATTTATCACTAATTTGGGATATAAGAATCCAAATGGGACATTAGACAAGCATATTAGTACAAAGCCTAGCTGTTATGAAATGGCTAATAGAGATTACCTCTAAAATATACTTTACAGCAGATATGCTCATCTTGTTGTTGAATAATCAATGGCTGCACCTCTGTGTTAAATTTATTAGCATATCTACAAGGTGCAAGTGAACCTTCATTATAGAAAAATGTACTGGATGGCTATTTTCAAATTAAGAATAATCACATGGTGAGATATATTAAGCAAAATGGAATTGATACTAGCACTGATGTGTCACATACACTGCTATTGGGTTTTGCATAAGAAAGTATATTTCTTTGCTGTTGGTTGAGGTTTTTTTAAACACACTAAATAGGCTGATAAGCATATGCAGTCCTGTGAGTCCTAATAAATGATAAAATCTCCCCTAGTCAAAGCAATTCTTGGCTTTGGGTATTTGCAAATAAATGATACACAACCGAATCAGAAAATCAGGAATTTTTTGCTATTCCTGACAAACATGTATTGTGACTAAGTCAACATATTCTACCATAGGCACAAATGTGCAAGTTCACTTTAATAATTGAGGGCTTAATTGAAATTGTTCAGATTAAAGGCTAAAGAATAAAGCAATCCTGTCAATTGTTTGCTGTTAATAATGACTAATGTTTACCATGGAAATGTAACACACTGAATGAAGATGTGTTTCTCATCAGGTTCTGCTTAAAAACTCTACCAAGTCTCTTTCAAGAAAGTGCTTATGAAGAATGGTCACATCAGTGTGTCTCTTGTCCCATTCTAGCAACCGCCTAGGCTATGCACAGTATCCTTCTGTGAGCTTTCCAAGCCTCTCATGCCCAGGAATTGGGTAGTGTGACTCACATGCCAGCCCTGTCCTAAGCATGGTTCACAACAACCATATCCAAAGGCCAGTGGAAAGCAGTCCTTCAGCTGGCTGTGTTGAGCCCACTGCACAGGCGTACAGCCTTACCTCACCCCATGGGCCCCTGGCAAGGCAGGTCTCTGGACCTGAGACCTATGGTCCATGCATTTAACAGCCTCACCATGGTATCTAAATTGTCTTGGTGGCCAGACAAGAACATGCCCTTTCTGGTCCCTTCAAGCATCTGGGACAAGGAAGTATCCTAGAAGAACTCCCAGATACATTCTCACATGGATAGGCAGGAGGTTTCTCAGTGGGCTTAGTAAGCAAGGAATGCTGTAATAAATACGTTAAAAAATAACGAATGCTGTGCTTTGTAACGTGTGTCAGACCTGTGTCTGCAGGGATGCAAACAACTCTTGATCGTCTACACATCAGATTCCTTGGTTTTCAGTTTTGTTGTAAGGCAGTGGTTCTTCCACTTTGAGGAAGTGTGGACTAGACTTCAGAGCCCACTCTGACAGTAATCTCTTTCCCTTGCTGCATGTAAGTGACAACAGGAAGGCAGCAGCAATACAGTGGGTTGTGGGTCAGGTGTTTTTGGGAGCTGGGAGGATATAGTGTGATATTTTTATTAGTGCTGTTCATGGGACCTCTTAAAACCCTTAAGAACACCCCTTCCAGGACGCCCTGTACGTGTTTCCTACTTGTTCAGATTAAAGATGACTTTCTTTGGTGTTTTTACAGCATCTAGCACAATGAAATCTCATCCCATGGACCATGACCCCAGGTCTGTGGGCATGTAACTCAAGGACACGTTGATCCTTGAGCTGAGGTCCATGCACAGTGTTGTCACTTGCACCATTTCCATTACCATGTCCAGAGAGCCTGAAGGCACTCCGTGTGGAAGGACTCTGCTTCTCCTCGTATGATGACTACCGTGACATTTTCTACAGTAGTCTGTGATGCCAAGTTGATCTTCTGGGTATCACAAAAAGACCTTGAACTGAGAGCATTCAAAAGACACAGCAAGGGAGTTGAGAATGCAACTCCTTCTGGGCACTGTGGTTACTGAGATAATGCTGGATACAGGATTCATCAGGAGGAAAGTTCTGCTGGCAGTTTGTCTGGCCTGTGGATATCAGTGTCATATAGTGAAGGAAGGATGTCAAAATACCTCAGAGACATTGCAGAAGACAGAAGCCTCACTTACACACATATATCATTCACTGAAAAATCAGCCAGGTCAAGCCCTCCAGTATTACTGCTGTCTGTGTCAAATGGGCCGCTGGACCACTGGAGACGGCCTATCATGTTTTACAGAGTTCTTCCTTCCTCTGGAGGAATTATCATTTAAGAAAAAGCAAGTCTCACATTTAACCTATGAAACCACTATCCTAGTATCATAATTCTAAAGATACAAATGCATAACCTCATGATAGACAGCTAGAGCAGTCATTACTAGCAGACTTGGTTGCCAGTGAATTTTCTCAATTGTCTGTGTTCATTTCCTAGACATATATGAGACTAATTCCTTTGTCCTCTCTCATGGAACTTTATTTATGAAAACAAAATGTAACTGGTGGGATTATCAAGTCACAGATTTCAATTAAGCCTTCCATTTTTTTCAGGCAAAGCAGAAGTGCATGTTCATTTATGACGTTTCAGTTTTTGCTCATGTACCACACTCTGCTGGTTCATCTCTTAATATACATGGCTCTAAATAAATATCATGGCTGACATGAGTGCCAAGATCATGGCGAGTGACAGAGGAGGGCAAGGAGTGTTCATGGTGACCCACACAATCAGGCTGAAGACCGAGAAGCTCCTATAGGGGAGCATCATGTGAAGCCATGCCTAATTAATGCACAGTGGGTGTAACAGGGTTCTGAAATCTGGGATGAAGTTTGTGGTAGAATGAACGATGTAAGAGAATGGCTTTCCAGATCTTTTTTGTACAGGCTAAGCTGTAGATGGTCTTACAAAAGGCCATCACTGGGAGTGATCTAACAGAGAAGTATAGAGGCACCAGCAGGAGCTGTGTTCCCTGAAAGGACTTGGTGTTGGGCCCTGACACAAGGACTGGAGAACTGGTTCAGTGCTCTAGTACAAAGGGCACTAATATAAATATAAAAATGCTGTGGCAGGAGAATAAATGATAAATGTTATCTGAGGTGTATGGCTGACCCTGCCCTGACAGGCACTCCTGAAACCATCTCTCCAGGCTGGAGAACTCTTGTATTTGGCTCCGCCTTGAGAAGACAGTTCAGTTCTCACACTGTTTTGTTTTTTTTTTAACTGTTTTTCACTGTTAATGAAAGTGCATTCCTAGGGTGCAAAAAGTACAAGGCAACAGGACATAATAACATGTATTAGCAGTCTCTGATATTAATAGTACAGATTGTCACATGATATGACAGTGATTAAAGTGGGCATGGATGGAGGTCTCCCTTTCTTCTGGGAGGCACTGTTCCCCTTTGCAAACAGAAAATAAACACAGCCCTTCCAGAGCATAAATGCCAATAACTGTGAAATTTTGATTAAATAATAGATATGTGTTCAGAAGCATTTTTTATAGTATGTGATTAAGAAAGATAACTAGACATCCTTACAGCTATAATGATAATAATTACTGCAATGTATAAAGTGCAGAATATGACACTGGAAAGGCCACTATTAACCTTTCCAAGGGTTATTTTTGTTGTGGTTTTGACACCAAGGACAGCAGTGTTCAGAGAACTAAATAAAACTATAGCTGTGACAGTTCTTTCCAGGCATTCTCTGGTAAGTTGAAAAGGAGGTGTAGAGGGGAGTGAAATACCTTCTATTCAAAACAGATGTTTGTTTAATATCTAGCATCTGTGTAGTCTTAGAAAAACTGTTTTGCTAAGACTTCTGCAACTCTTGGTAGTTCAGAAAACTGACAACAGTGTTTCCCTGTTTAAAATAAGCTATAAATAACAGCTCCATGCCCCGGACCAAAGGCTTTTTTACTCCTAGCAAGCAAATTTGCTGTCTCTAAAGTGCGATGTCACGTTGTCCAGCAAATCACATCCATTATCGGGTAATGCTAATCTGTGAATTCCATGTTATGACATCTCTGTGCCTTGCAGCTCCGGTGGAGAATTACAGAGCAAACACCACTGTTCATAAAAACTGAACTGCTATTTTAGATCTTACCAGAATTACTTGGTGTGGAAGGGCTGGGTAAGTAGGTTGGGAAAGGCAGAAGAGATTGGCTGTGATGGCATCAGGTTTTCCAATAATAAAAGGGAGAGGGGGTAAGTTCCAGGAGTCTAAACATGAGTCAAAGCAGAACATGTGAATAGAATGAATAAGTAGCATTGGTAAAAATCCCCTCAAAATTCCTGTCACTGGAAAAGGGGAGTTGGCTCCAGAGCTTTGTAATTCACCTATCTGTAATACAGTCTGGCCTCTGTACATCAGTCAAGCTGCAAACACGTCACTGATGTTCAGTTCTGCTTTCTATATGATAAAAAAGTCCCTATTAGTCAGAGTCTCCACAGCTGCAAAAATTATTTTGTATGAAGGCAAGAGGATGCCATTATTTAAAATGATGGCATTGCAATGTAATAGATGGTGTGAAAGAAGGCTGTAAATTCTGGGTCACTGCTCTCTGTAGAGGCCCGCAAATAACATAAGCAATCCAGTAGTCCAAGCTGCTCAGAATACTGTTTTTTAAACACATTAATTAAATCATATTGAAGTAAATTCAGCTAAGCCAAGATTTCTTCAACAATTTATTATTGAAAACACAATTAGCTGGAGGCATTTGGAGGAGTTTTGTGAAATCAAAGGCTGCACTGCAACTAAGTTCTCCAACCATCAACTCATTAATAGCAGAAAATGGATGTGCTGCTGCAAGGCACCAAATCAGAAGTAAAAATATGGAATTTGTATTCTGTGATTTCAAGAACAAATTCTATATGTTAGAATATTTTCAAGATGCTGTTACCACTTCCCTACCTTCATTCTTAAAACTGAAACTCTGACCCCTTATACCCAAAATTGTTGGTCTTCGGGGCAGAGTAAGGAGTTAATGGTACAGCTATTAGGTTCAAATCTTTTTTGGCAACAGAATTGCTTTTTCAGAACTGATTTTTCAGGATCATTTTCTGACTCTAATTTCTCTCAATTTCACTATGATTCTCATGTTACTCATATTCTGCATTTTTCTGGATGCATCAAAAGTAACTGTTCCTGGAATAAGGTCATGTTAGCCAAACTCGGGCCATAAGAAAGAAACCTGCTGCTCTCATCCATGCCACCCTGGCAACCATGTACTTTGGCAGCACGACTTCTCTGTGAAAGGAGCTGAGAGTTCAGTCCACAATAGCTGCTGAAAGGAGCAAATAGCAGAGGCAGCAAAATGTTCTTTAACCAGCAGAGCAGGGCCTGACACTCTCTGCAGGAGAGAGTAGCTGCATAGGCACAAAGGAAAAGCAATTTTGCATTAAATATCTGTAGGTAGTGAGGACTGAAACCACCATTCCCATGTTAAGGCTGTAAGAGTGCTCCAAATATCCATGGTCCCATGAAACTTTTGTCCTAATAGGAAGAAAATTTAAACTCAACTGACCTTTAGTATCTGAACCTCATTTTTTCCCCATTCCTACAGCTGAGAATGTAAAGTAAATCTTGTCTATGTAGACATGGATCCTGCTTCATTTAAGGTTATGAATTGTCTTCTGTGCTGCTTTCTTTCCTGTATTACATTGAAAGCAGAAGTAACAGGATTAAAAAATTTTGCCTTTCCACTTTTAGATGCTCTTAAATGAATCAACCCAGAAGAAAAACATGTTCATTTCTCTACTTTTAAGTCCTACTGACTTTCACTGCTATTTGCTTTCAGAATAGATGTAGAAATGTAAATGTAATTTAAGGAACTCATAAGACTGCCTCAAATAACTGAGTAGGAAGTACTAGAAATCACAGGCAAGGCCTGATAAATACATTTATTTAATTGATGCACTAAGTTCTGTTATTGAATCCCAGCTCAGCATCAGCTTTAGGGTCACAGCATTGCAGGATTTCTCTGAGTCTGATTTGCCAAGGAAATTAGAGTTCAGGTGTTTGTAGGCTCATTCCTCTTTATGACATGGCAATTTAGTGGTCAGTTTCAAGCAAAATTACTTAGAAGATCCTGTCAGCTGCACTAACTCTCTGCGAGTTCTGTGGAAGTAGTTGATTAGAGGGAGGAGTAACACTCATGCATATTCCAATAGGACATAACAGGACAGTCCTCCCATCAAAGGACAGATACTTTTTACTGCCATGAGTGTGTGGGCTCCCCTTGCTGGTTTAGGTTTTGCTGTGGTGCCTTGTGGGAACCTCTAACACACTCAATTCTCAGGTTTGGTGGGCTTCTCACATATCAGCAGCCCCCTGCTGCTACCCAGGGTTCTAGGTACTTCCCTGTAATTTATACATGGAATCAGGAGGAAGCAGGCAAAAGACATCAAGATCTGAACTTACAGCTCCTGTTACAAAGCAGGGGAAAAGCATCTATTAACCTTTAAAAGTCCTGCAGAAACATGGGGTCCTATAGAATGCACCATGGATGTGGAAAGTTATGAATTACATAGTTTAGTAAATATACATACATACATGTAACTTATTTTTCAGTCACTGATGGTGATGACTACATTAGGCACTTATGAAATGCCCTCACCAAATCATCCTTGCCTATTTGCAGAGGTGCCTCACAGCCTTCAGATGACACAAGGCACGTTTAGGAGCCAGCTGAAGTAAGCTGAACAAACCAGATTTATGGCAAGGACTGGTTACTGAGCTCTTCTGAATTTCACTGCTCACACACACATAAGGAGCCCGACAAAGCATTTTTTGATGTTTCACAATGAATGCATCACTTTTCACTGATACAATAAACACACGGAAGCTCTGATCCCTCAAAGTGAAACATCCCATTAGCAGTTAAGAAACTTCTAAGAGCACATCTACAGACTTTAGGCAGCCCCATAAAAAGCAAAGCCTGAGCAATAAAGAGTAAAAATTAGCCTGGAATTATTTTCATGTTCTCACTGGTCTCAATTCTGACCCCTGGAAGCTGCCAGAAATATTGTCACTGGCAATACTGAAACATGAGAAGACCTCAAGCTGCTCTTGAAATATTACTACTGATTTCCTGATGTGAACTCCCTGACTTCACAGAAAGCAATGGAATTTGGTCATGTGTGTGTAAGCTACATTTAAAAATTTTAATTGTGAGATACATCTGGAAAACAATACATCCACATATCTCCATACAGGTATATATCTCAATTAGTAATGGAAAAATTTGCTTTTTGGCAACGTTCAGCATGGTAAGACTTGTCTCCTTTATCAAATGCTAAAATGTCCACATAAAATAGATCAGTTTATGCCAGGATGTGGCATTTCCAAGACATTATACAGGTGTTTTCCCTGGGCAGAAAATGGGGTAGAACAGTGGCCATGCCTATTCTTTGCTACTCCTCAGGTCAAATTTCAACCCTAAAAGTGTGCTGTGCTGAGGGCATTGTTGTTGGAAAGACAGCTGTAACAGGATTTCCATGTTTAGTGGAAAAGTTTTCTGCTGTCTAATTCCAAAAGTTTAAGACCTCAACATCCAAATAACCAGAGGAGCACTATTGTGTACAAAGCATGTACATGATATGTAAAGTAATTTGGGCAATATTTTCTTGCTAGAAAAGTGTGGTGGTTTAACCCCAGCTGGCAAAAAAGGGATCACACAACTGCTTGCTCACCTACCCTCATCCTGCTGGGAGGAAAAGTGAGAAAACTCAGGGATTGAAATAAGAGCAATTAAAGAATAGAAATAAATAATTATAACAATATTAATCATCATAATAAAAATTAATTATACAATATAATATAATAATATGATGAATAATAAAATAATAATATGATGAATAATGAAATAACAGTAATGAAAAGGAAAATAACACAGAGAGTAATAAAACCCAAGAAAGACAAGTGATGCAAATGAAAACAATTGGTCATCACCAACAGGCTGATGCCCAGACAGACCCTCAGCAGTAGCCTCCAGCTGACCTTGCCTATAGTTTTGTTACTGAGCATGGCATCATTTGGTGTGGGACATTCTTTTGGTCAGTTTGGGTCAGCCATTCCAGCTGTGTCCCCTCCCAAATCTTTGTGCACCCCCAGCCCACTTGCTGGGGGCGTGAGAGGGAGAAAAGTCCTTGGCTCTGTGCAAGCTCTGCTCAGCAAGAACTAAAACACCCCTGTGTTATCAACAGTTTCCAGCACAAATCCATAGCACAGCCCCCATGCCAGCTACTGTGAAGAAAATTAACTCTACCCCAGCCAAAACCATCACAAAAAGCAGCCTAAATTTCACAACTCTCTTTTGTGAACTCGAACAAAACTGTTAAAAAATCATATTGTTGTGAAAAAGGCAATAATTGTTCATGGCTTGTGAGCTTGCCAACTTTAGGTCTCAAAGTCATCGATAGGACACCTCCTGCACAGCAGAAGCCACAGCACCCCAAGCTGCACAGCTGCTCTGATATCCAAAACTTCTGTTTTCACCCAACACACTCTTACTACTCTTACTTTGCACATGTGCTCAGAGACGTTAGATGTTGTGATATTAAGCTGGATTTTTCTAATATATATATATAATAATAATATATACAGGATATATTTCCTAATATGCAGAAGAGAGTATAAACACTGTCCCTTATGGTCATGGTTTGCATTTCTAATAACAGACAGTAAGTACTGCCTGGGTGTATTGATGTGGCTTTTTAAAAAAACTTGAACTGAAAACCACTCTGACCTGAACCACAGTTCTAGAGTTAGTTTGGATACAGGCAGACCCCCAGAGCACTTCAGTATTGGCTTAGAACAGTCCTGGACACTTGACTGTGTGAGATTCCAAAAATATAACATAGCATCAAACTGACTTAAAATTTCCATTGGGGACCTACTGCTCCCTTGTCTAAGATATCCGTAACAAAACAACAACAGCAACAACAAAACCCTACCCAAAAAAAGTCCTGCAGGGATGACTAAGTTGCATTAGTTCTCCCAGAGGTATAACGTATACAAATCAAATCAAAATATAAATCATTCCACCCTGTTGTGGGGTTTATGCACAGTTTCTTTTAATAAAATATGCAAATATTTTGCAGTAAATTGATTTCCCAGTTTCAGTTCTCTTATCTCCATATTTATTATTCATGATTCTTCTACTCCCCTACTTGAGCAGATAAAAAAGAGGGGGAAAAAAAAAGAGGGGAAAAAAGCTGTGTAGAGTTCACTTGCTTTTAGGAACTAGCTTTATTATTGTTATTATTAGCACAATTTTATACTCCTAGGAGTGAAAGATAAATGTAGATATTACTTCTAATCTCAACCAAAGCTAAGAGGTAATACAATGACACTCTTTAATGCAAATCACTGCAATAAATGGCTACATAGCCCAAGTGTTCTGCTGCATTACAAATTGTAATGAAAGTTTGAATTGCTGAGCAAAATGACTGTTGTTTAACCTGTGACCAAGCTGGATGGTATCAGTTCTGTTGTTAAAGGTGCACACACCACGACTGTACAGGAAATAAACCCAAATATTTCAGATATTTAAAGTTGTTGCCAAATAGGCTTTCTGGATTAAAAAAAAATGAATTTGTGGTCAGTTTTCTGTTGCATTAGCTGATGTATGCAATCACTGCTTTCCATCACTCTGTGGTTAACAAGTTCTGCAGCATGGAATCAAAACTGATCAAACATGGGTGCACCGTTCTGGTTGCTGGTGCTGGAGGTCTCTGTGGGGATAAAGGACAGAGGGATGAGGGGACCAGCAAAGGTCAGGGCAGCAGAGCAGGCACAGCTCATCACATGCCAAGAGAAGGTCAAAGACAAAGTCAAGTGAAGGGAGAATGAGACTCCAAAACCAAACCAGTGTTGGGTTTCACTCCTGTATAAAGATTCTGCCACAGCACAGGTATAAATTATTACAAGCATATGCTCCAAGTAAGCTCCATTTTCCTGCTACTCTCAATTTAATTAGGTATAATGATTTCTTTCCATTAAGAACCTCAGTGGATTACAGGTCTCATTTTTAAAAATGTGTCTGAGATTTAGCAATCCAATTGCTTTTTGAAGGATTTAAAATTTTATTCCTTTATGAATGAGGAATCAGACCTGTAAATATTCCAATAGGAATTACCATTGAGTAACAAGCCCTAGAGGAAAGGAAAGATTTTTTACAGATATCCTAGGTTTGTTGGACTGGATGAAGAATTAAACTACATTTTGTTCTTATAGTACGTTGCTTTAGAGGAGTTTGGGTGACTATAACCATGAATTTTGATCTTCATAGAAACAACATACTCATCTAAAAATTCCTCAGAAGAAAAATTTCCAACAAGACCCTAAGGTGGGCTATTTGTGAGAAGAGGGTTCTGCAAGGTTTGGCCCAAAGCACTGAAGATCAAATTCTCTCTCAAGTCAAAGAAATCGTGTCAGCACAGAATCTGGCCTTAGGTATAAGCAGGGAAAAGAGACTGCATTGCAACTGCATTGGCATTGCAAATCAGGTGGGGAAAGAAGGAAAATTCACAGAAAGACCTTAGATTTCTTTCTAATTATTCCATTTCTTCTCTGCTAAAAAAAAAAAAAAAAAAAAAAAAAAAAGATTTGGTTTGTCTCTACACTTCAGAATCACCCTTCACCTGGCATAAAACCCTGCTTTAAATGGAATAACATCATTAAACTAATGTGATGATGTGAAAATTTGCACTCCTTTCTCCAGAAAAACTTACAGGTTTATTCAACAGTAGAAAAAACCTCTTTGTAGGCTGAAAACAAGTTATTTTCTGTAGGCAGGTTTTTCAATGTTTACTTTCTTGACAAGCAAATAAGATGGTTTTTCATCAGAGAACCTGACACATTATTAGAAATCATGATTGGCCATCTGCTTGTTCTCTTCAGTCTCACTCATGATGCTCCCAAGGTTTGTTTTCTCTGCTTTGGTGCACTCCAGGACCTAAAGCAGAGGTCAAGCATGGCAATAGGTCATGGGGGAAGGGGATACATACTGCTGGATTTCTTACTGCAGTCAACTGTTACTCACTCCTGCTTGATTACATTCAGTACAGTATTTTTTTATTATTATTTTATTAAGATGTAAATTAAATCTAAAAAACTCTGAGAAAGAAAAGTCTGCTTGAAAAAGTTTGTTCATGTTGCAGAGTATTATCTGTAAGTCCTCCAGCTAGGCTAAAAGCCTATCCCACTGCTCCTTGGGATTTCTAGTGAATTAATAATGTCACTGATGAATATTCAAAAGTAGGCAGCTATTGTGCCTCCAAGCACATAATTAATTATTCATTACACATTTTTATTCACTGAATTAAAAAACACAGGGTGCTCTGGGAAATGAAGTGTAGTTCACTGCAGGGGCATGAAATTCTACACTGCCCCTTTAAGGATTATTACTCTGTATTTATAGTTGCCAGGGCAACATAAATGCTGGGCAATTAGATCATGGGTTGTCCCCGAAGACTGATGGGATAATAAGCAGTAGTCAAGTATTAAGTTGACCCAGTAAATGTCCCACATGAATAAACCTGGGCTAGGACCACAGCTGGCATCTTTCAAATAAAACTTTTACATTAATATAGTTTAAAAGGTGCATTTATCTGGGAATTGAGCATGCATCCACAGTGGGAAGGCTGCGGAGAGGACTAATACCACTTCCCGGTGGTGGTCCACGGGCTTTGTTCCTCGGGCCGGGCTTTGTGCAAAGTTAGGAGCATATTCAGCCTCTAAAAAGCTCAGAAGTGGGGAGAGCCCCACATTTACCCCCTAAGAGCCACTGTTCTGTGTTGGTGGAAGGTAATTTTTTTTCTTACTTATTCTGCAAAACTCACCAGCAGGGGAGAAAACCAGTTTGGTTCTGAGCTTTAAAAAACAGGTATTAAAATTTGAAAAAAGAAAAAAACAACAACAAAAGAACACCCCTACAACTATTTAACTGGGCATGATTTTGCCTTAAAAACAGTTTAACAGAAACATAACATCAAGATAACCCCTGTAAATTATTACCTGTGAGATGTGTTACCAAGGGCATTTTCCAGACAGTAAAGAGCAATCTAAAAATATGAAATTAAAAGGATCAGAAAGACTCCCCTAAACTACTTTTTTTTTTTTTTTTTTTTTTTTGCAAATATAAGCTTCAAATTCTTGCTGGCTTCTGGCCATCCCTTTTTCCACTGAATTGATTTTCTGCGAATCCTTCTCCCCAAGTTCAGAAATGTATCTTTCTCTCAAAACTATTTTCAAGTAAAAGAAAAAAAACACATAAGCTGTGGAGAACCCACACACTTATATTATTCAATTTTTTCCCCATTAATACTTGTTATATTAATATTTTTAAAACTTAATTCTTTCCACTATCCCCACGGGTGAAAGGAGGTGATGGTTTTATTGTGCTTTTAGATCACTAATTTTGTAGAGAAAAATGGGAAATCATAGCTTATCTCTGCCTGCAGACACTTGGCTATGCCAAAGCATGAAATAGTTCCCAGTTAGAGATATAGTAAAGCTTTCTATACTTTTGTAATACAGGGGGGGAAGAAAATTCTCAGGAAGCATTATACATCCCTCAGTGTAAGAGAAAAGACACATCTTATCAGTGAGTGTGTGTGTGCATAGATTTATCCTAACATATCATACCCATCACACTGCCCCAGACAGCTGAATGCATTTGGTCATTCATTAAAATTATGGTTATATATAATGAAATTACTAGCTTTGTAGAGAAAATATTTTGAGGAAGAAAGTAAGTGCTTAGACACAATTTTTCTATGATAGTATTATTTGTCATAGCTTTCAGCAGGCTACACTTTTTTACACTTAATTATTTGAGGTATAATTCTGGCTAGTAAGCAGAGAAGTGAACCTTTCCCCTAAAGGAGAGAAGGATGGACACCATAAAGAGCTGAGGAGACAAACTTGCACAGACTGCTTGTTCAGACACTGGACAATGTGGTTTAGAGACAGTAGGAGTTACATGCTTAAAGTTAAGTATGTGCTAAATTATTTTTATGGCATCAGATCCTGAGAGATGAACAGCTTATCAGGTCCCTCAGCCTGGTCACAGGTGTGGGTCACCTCTCTCATTTGGGATGGGAACATCATTCTCATGTGCTCAGGCAGGAATTTGTTCAGGAGATGTAGCAGGATTGCCCCTCAGCATAGCCAAAACTCCTGAGGTGCAGGTTCAGGACACACATTCAAGGACATTCACCCTGTCTGGGCTCCCCTCCACAGCATAATGAATCTGTGGGGATAGCAAACCCTAGGATATCACTTCTGCTGCTTTTACTACTTAGTGTTGAGTACTGTGTGTATTTCTCAATGACAAGTCAAAAGGTACGTGGGAATATTTCTAGGTACAAAATATATTCATTTTCATACTTATAAATATGGATGTGGTTATATTTTATATATATGTGTACAGACACTAAAATGGAAAATGCCTAGTGCAAATTAATTCATTTGCATTTGTGGATTTGAAATATCAGCAAAATATCATTTCTAGCAATTATTTTTAGCTACAGGTAAATGATAGAGGACTGGCTGCTTCAGCAGCTTGTATCTGTTTATTAATTACAAGAATGCAAAAAATTGACAAAAACAATTGAGATTTCTTTCATGGCATTGTGAATCTCAGGACAATATCCTGCAGAATTAGTCAGTAATTCTCCACTTGGACGTAATCCATGAGAAACCTGACAAAAATCAGCTGCAATGGATGCTTCTGCAGCATTCTGGTCTAGTCTGCCATTGCAGGAACATAGAAAACAATAACAAGTTCATGGGGAATCTCTGTCTTACTTAATAGTTAGAAAAATTAGGAGCTGTCCTAGTCTGCAAGACCTAGCAAGGAAAACAGCATGATCAAATAGAGATGTTGGTTTTGCTGGAAGGAGCACACTGTCCAAGTTCAAAGTAGGCTCATGGGGAGATAATCACTATACTAATGGCAGCACCAAAGAGATGTGATTTTACAAGGCTGCAGCTGTGGCCAAAGAGGTTAAAATGAGTGATTTCCTAAAAGTTACATTTTAGCCTCATGACCTGGCAGATCTCACCCCAATGTCCCAACAAGTTCAGCCTCAAACAAGGTGACATTCTCACCACTATTTCTACATCTCCTCAAAGAAAGGATGGATAACACTTCAGTGCTGGAGAAACACATAGATGGGCATTGAGTTCCCTTGGTAACATTCAGCTCAAGACAAATTCCTTGGTATTCACACTTTCTGCATCAGAAAGAAAATCTTCTTTCAAGGCTGATATGTCCATTCTTTGGTCATCCTCCCACAGCAGTGCACTTGTATTTGTGGAAAGTAAATGTTTATAATGCAAAAAATATCACAAGCTCTTTGAGGAAACAAGGAGCCTCCTTTATTTTATGTCCCTGGCTTTCCTGGTGTTTTGTCACTAAGTTTGTCTGCTGTATGATACCTGGAGCAAAAGCTCCTCAGGATAGTCAGGTTGTCTTTGGTCTCTCTAGGATGTACTGGGCACACGTGAAGAGCTCTGAATGAGGGCTAAAATGAGAGGAACAACACTATCAAACTAACACACTTAACAAAAATTTCTAGTACTCACCTTTCTTTCCTAGAAGAGGAAAATTGCCCACACTAACTGGAAGTGTCTGTGTAGTAAGACATGGGGTCTTAAAATCAACAAAGGTGACTGGCTTTTGAGCCACAGATATCACACAGAAACCAAAGGTACATTTACAGTGACAACACTAATGCTGCAGATGTGCCTCCACCAGTTGTGACTCCTGAGCACTCAGTGATCAGAAGATCCACTTCAATGGCACCAGCACCTGAACTAATTAGCTCAGTGGCACAGTGCTAATAGAGCTGGAACCTTTGCAAGGTGCTCCACTTCAGAGTGTGGATACAGGAGCACTCCTGGAGATACCAGCCCCACGTGCCACTGCACATCATCGACCTGACTCAAAGGATTAATGGAGGTCATGGAGGAGAAAAGTGACAAAGCCAGGATGGGAAACACAGATTTCATAAATTCTCGTCCTGTGTTTAATTCCTCTGTCCTTTTGAGGAGTTTGAGAATTTAACTGGACAGGTTGTTTTGGGGTGATGTGCGAGCAGATTTACTCCATTTACTCCAATCTTGATTTACAAAGGAGGAGTTGACTCAGAGAAATTCACACCCCACAGTCACTGTGTTATATGGGTTAAAGCAGAAATTGTTCTGGAGATGCACATTTGCCTTCTAGGGCATCCACAGTGCAACATAAAGGAGCAGACAATTGAAAGAGCAGGAGGAAAGACTGAACTAAGAGAAGGGTAAATTGTGCTCTACTAAAACAGCATTACAAAAATTATCAGGAAGGTATATCTATATTCCAGGCAACATAGAGCAGTCAAGTAAGTTCACATAGTTGATCAGGAGCACTTGATGACATATTCGACTGAAGTGTCTATTACATGATTTAACAGATCTGGTTACATACAATCTTATGCCTAAATGCATAGAGGTATATGTTTGCATGTATCTCTATATGTATATTGAGAGAATAATAAAAGACATTTTTAACCATCTGTTTCAAGCAATGCACCTATATTAGACACTAGCAAAATGGAGGGGGAGAGAAGAAAAGAATGGGAAAAGAAATTTTTATCTCCCTCAACTCCCAATCTTTAATTACAATACACAGGTAAATAAGGAGACAGGCAGACAACTAGGCAGAAGGGCACAGATAAAAGGCCACGTATGTTCAAAGGAAACATAATTACCTGCTATTCCCTTGCTCTCTGGAAAAAAGTTCAGAGTTTCAATACTGACAGAAGCTAAAAATTGATCCACAGAAAAATGTTCACTTCACTAGAGGCTGCAAAAGAGCCTTAGCAACTGACACAGAGGAAAGTTGTTCTGAATTCCTTCAGGCAGGTTGGAAGGCAGCTCTGACTTGAATAACGCAAGAGGCCTTTGAGGCATACAGATGCCCTCCTTTCTGAAAAGTTTTTCTTGGAAAGCAAACTTCCTCCTCTCAACTCACACTTGGCAGAGAGGATTGTAGTCCAGACTTGCTCTGCACACTATTTCCTTCCAGTATCAGTGGACACAGCTCAACAAAAGTTAATAGCTCTTTCCTGCTTAGAGCTTTTTATATCAAACACAAGTAATCATCCAATCTGCCCCTTCCCTCCTTCCATTCTTCTTAATCTCTATTTCCTGGCCATGCTAACTAAATTCTCCTTCTCTGCTTTCAGACAAACTCAGCCTAGAAAATTAAATATTTATTCCTTTCCAAGACCCATCCCTATGTAACGTGAAGGATGCCTTACATCTGGAGGTGAACAGACTACAAACTTTCATCTCTGCAGTGTAACATGTGGTATTAATCTTCTGTCCCCTCCTCCTAAATCTCTCTATGGGGCAGAGAATAGCTATTTCCCCATATTTCAACAACACCCAGCAAGACAAAATCCTGACTGAGTCTTTGGGTGTATTGGTGGACCCAGGGTTGGGTGAGCATGCAGCTCATGGACAGAGCATGCAGTCAGCAGGACTCTGCTAGCCTTGCACGTGCTCCTGCTGCTCCTCCTCTGCTCCAGCTCAGTAACAAGCTTCTCCTACTAGATTTCAATGTTCAGGGACAATTTCTACAAGGCAGTATTAGAGGTTCTTCTCCATCGTCATCTTCAGCCATGTCCATATTTTTTTTTTAGAGCAATAATTAAAACAACATATTCAGCAGCTGGGTTATTTTTTCCCTAGATTTAATCTGTTCAGGCTCTGATTTACATATTAAAAGCACTAATTAGCCCCTCAGAGTGTCTGAGCACGGATAGTGCAATAACTGGTCATGTAGTCACTAGAGACCACTCCCTAGTGCTTTTGGTAAGATCTCGTGTATACAGCCTCAGTCTCTGGATGGCAGGAATGGCCATGTGTAGAGGGCTGTCTGCTTTGTTTCATAGCATTGAGGGACCCTAGTGCCGGATTGCTTCATTCTTGCATTTTTTCTTCTCTTTGAAGTGTTGTGTTTGATCTGCCTGCTTGTCTGTCAGGTTTCCCCCCTCCCCCCTTCCCCATTGCGTCATGTGCGAGAGGACGGACCGCCTTTGGCCAATGCTGGTGCAGAAAATTCCAATCCAATCAAAGGCACAATGGCCTTTTCTCTCAGCTTAGATGCAGCATTCAAATAAACAAGAGCTGTGCATTCAAAAAGAAAAAAAATTCAATAACCCTCTGAGCCATTCTTCTGGCTAAGGATATTCGAAGGAATCGTTTAATTTTCTTTGCATGTTTAGAAGTCACCTACGAAATTGCTCAGTGGTCTGGAAGCAATGTTGCATAGCCCCAGGTGAGAGGCCTGAGACTGAATCCTGATTGAGCTTGTTTCCAAAGCTGCCAGAAGCTATGAAGCCTCCAGGGTGGGAAGAAAGGCTCTCCAAACCCAACAGACAGAGTTTTGATACTCAGCTTCTTCCTGGAAACGTGTAAAGGCAAGATGAGCACCTCATCCCCAGCAATCTCTGTGAATACCCCATGTTTCTGGGAAACACAGAAGGTCCCACTGCTATGGAAAAGGTACAGGGCTTTTTTCCTCATATGCAATGCTGCAACATGAACATTGTTGCAGACAGGTAGAGATATTATAAAAGAAAGGCCTTATAAAATATTGTTTAGGCCCTGCTACTTTAGCTAAGCTAGAAGTAGTTTGTAAGTTTTCATAAAGAAAAATTATAAGAATGAACACAACAACCTAATCTTGGAGAGAAAAATAAGTTTGCACCTACATAAACAATGAATCTGTCCCATAAGAATCAATGAAGAAAATACATAAACAGATCTAGAGAGGGAAAATTTGATAGACATATACAATAGCCCTTATTGACCAATGAACTGAGTTTCACTGTATTGCTGATCAATTAGGTTTAACACAGTACCTTCTGATATTTCCTATAAATATGAGCTTTGTGAATAAAGAATTGGCTTCCCTGCTTGAAGAAACTGAGTCCTGTCTGCTTACTATTGCAGCAGAACATGATGCTTTTTGCTTGGGCACTGGGAGTTGGTGTCACCACATAGCACTGAACTGCATTGTCCTGTAACACCTGTCCCCTTGGAGGGATATTTGCACCATGTTTCATCAGTGAATTCCTTCAGGAAACACAACAGAACAATTGGGCACCAGGCAGGGGCACTTCCCCCTCTTCTGAAGAAGCTGTGCTGTGGACCAAAGTGTTTTTTGAACCAAGGCTAGAGAGGAAGCAAGAACGAACCACCTAAATCAGTGCGAAGGGGCTCAAGAGGAGATGAAATTCTCCCCATTGCTCCACTCATGCATCTTAAATAATCTTACATGAATATTCTAACTCCATCACCAGGAAAACCAGGCAAATGATTTTCAGAACAAGAAACACTTGAACATCAGTTTGATCAAGCCTTATAGAATCATAGAACCATTAAGATTGTAAAAGATCTCCAAGATCATTGAGTCCAACTAGGAAAGGGATTACTGGACAATATTCTCCTTGCTCTCTTTGCTAGCTAACCAGAGAAAACTAGTGTTATTGTTGTTAAACTATAGCACCTAAAGCAGTTAAGTCAATGTGAATGGGATTCCTGGGCACAAGAGCCATGCAAGAGCTCAGCACAGCAATGTTACAAGCCAGGGGAAGGTCGCATTTAGATAGATGTAAACAAGAAAACAGGAAAAATGAGTATTCCTTGAAGTTGTTGTCCTGAATGAAACTTAGGGCTGTGGTTCAAGTAACGATTTTTGTGCAATTATGTTTCTTTGCCTAAAAGAACCTAAAGCCTGGGAGGAGTTGCAATACCATAGAGAAAAAATACAGATGGCATCTACATAAGTACCAGAGGGTTTGGCCAAAAACCAAGGGGAAATTGTCTTGGATGTGCCACCATCTTTGCTAACTATTTGCTTCATAACAACACTATACTTTTCCAAGACTCCCATTTCAGAACAGGTTTTTTTAAAAACTTGGATTCCACTGTTACCAGGAGCCAAAGCTGCAAGAGAGCCCAGGAGACTGTAAAACTATAGCTTCTAAAACTGTTGACTTCTCTTCAAGTTAAAGAGAGGAAATCACAGAGGGGGATGTAGGTCTGGTGACACAACTGTGTAAACCACCCCTTGCTTCCAACAGAGGCAGATTCCTCTGACATATTTAGAAACTTCATGCAAAGAAAACGAGTCAACAAAATCCATTTGATTTAAACTATAGGCTCCCTGAGGCTATCAGAACAGATCCTCTGTCTGCTGAGGGGAGGGAGCTGCTTGACTAATGCCAGCTCTTGTGAGATGCCTCTCCAACCTTTAAATGGGTTGGGAATGCTCACAAACGCACTGTTCTGATTAGTAGCTTTGAAGTTACAACTGACTATGCAAACGCCATCATCCACAGTCTGTGTCTCAGTGATTTCAGTAAGAAAGTCCCAGTCACAGCTGGCCATAACCCACAAACAAGAAGAGAATGATTGTATTTAGGAACTCCTCCTTCAGGATAGAGTAAAGATTGTCTTGGATAGATGAGAGCTGATGAGGGTTTTCCAAGAAAAACCTACAGTTTTGCTGTCAAATCTTTGTAAAGCAGTAGCTCAGAGACCTCTAGAGGAGAAAAGGCCTTCAGTCCTCAAAGGACATCATTTCTTACTCAAATTTCCTTTTAAAGAGTGTCTCAAGGATTGTTTGTCAGCTCCTCTGATAATCCAGGCAGCTAATTTTTCCCGGATTTCTCAATAACTGAAGCCATATGTTTTCCTTTGATGCAAGTTCTATCAAATGAAAAGATTTTTCAAGAAACATAATTATAGCCAATATTTACTGTTAACTAGAGAACAGCTGAAAGTCAGAGTTCTTAGTATGTGCATTCAGTTTGTATTGGTCTGCTAGAGTAGTAGGTTGGAGTATTCTGTGTAGCCAATGCCATTTGCTAATGTAAAAATTCCAGAAAGCAGAATCACAGGATCATAGAATGGTTTGGGTTGGAAGGAACTTGAAAGATCATCTAGTTCCAATCCCACTGCCATAGGCAAGGACACCTTCCACTAGACCAGGTGACTCAGGGCCCCATCCAATAATAATTTTTTTTTTAAAGAAAGCATCTGTGGGCTTGGTATTTTTTGGCCTTCGGTAATCCAGCTGGTATGCTGGTTCCCATGGGAAAACAATCAACAAGTTTTCCACTCTCAAAACACTTTCACTGTTATTGTAAACATTTTCTATGTGGGCCGACTCTTCTCAGAATTTTCCCAAAACACTCTCCTTCACCTGTTGTTCACCAAAGGGGAAGAGAGTGAGTCCTTCTGATCAATGAGTGCCCTGGTTAGCAGAACATGCTATAAAAGGGACAAGGTAAAATAAAGATTAGAGCTTTCTGATCTCATCAAGAACTGGACTCTGTGTTTTCATTGTGTGCTCTACTGGAACAAGCATCTTTGTTCTTCTCTGATGCACCTGCCTTAGAAGCTCATGGTCTGGTGCTTCCTCCTTCCTCTCCTTCTCTCATGTTTTTATCACCTCCAGCTGTCAAATGAGATATCCCCTCCATTCAACTTAAATAACTTCTCCACTTCTTCCCTGCTCTTTAGATCTTTCTGCTGTCACTTGACCAACATCTTCTCTTCTTCCCTCTGATTTCCCACATAGAATATATCTGGACTTCCTCTTGTTTCTCTGTTCCAAGTCTCTGCAATCTCAGTGTTCATTTTCAGTGTCCAGATGCTTTGTGAGACTCAGTATTTTATGTCCAGTCTTTTTTTTTTCAGTCTTCATAAAAGCTGGACTTTGAGAGACAATAAAATAAGCAGAGAAGCACATTCTATGTCCCATTGCCAAGGTGTCACAGCAAGGTCTCCTTTCATGCTGTGCCTCAGGTCATCATTCTTGGGGTACTGTTGTGCGTAAGGATATTATGGGTGTGTAACTTTGAGAGGGGTAGGGAACAGAGGCTCTTCTGTGCTTCTTGTGGTGCCCAGTACAGAAGTAGCAGTCATCCAGTTTCATTTTATAGCCGTCCTTTCAGTCTTCCTAATCTGGTAAAGCAAAACTCAGCTGCCACCATCAAAACCACACAAATTCTTGCCTTGAAACACAATGGTGCAAATTCTCAGCTACTCACAAACTGCATCAGTGAGACTTACTGGAAAGTATTCACATCAGCCACCACTCTCTTGGCAGAGCTGGCATGACTGTGATGTTTGTGGTCAAGTAAGACCAGCTGAGCACCCTATGATGTGAACTGTGCTGGGAATATTTCCCCAAGAAATCTGCTCTGTGGTCTCACAACCTTCTCTAGATCTCCAGAACTGTTTCTCTGTGAAATTTTCTCTTTGTTATGTTAATGGAAGTCCATGTGCATCCAAAACTGGGATAACTAAGACCTTAAATCCCATCACCTGTTTGTAGCCTCACCCTGAAGAATGCAAGTCTTTCCTTCAACTGCTTACTGAGTTTCACGCAGCCTGTGTGGAATTTGCTTAAAGTCAAACTTGGGCTTAACCACTACCACTGCAAATTGCTGGTTAAGACACAGCCTTGTGCTGATGGCCAGGGAGAGTATCCTGCTCCCCATGCTGTGCCTGTTTCAAGGCCTGCAATCTGGATTGCGCTCATCAGTGAGCTCACAGTGTCTCTCTTACCAAGCAGGCCAAAGTCCACACTGACACATTTTAGTAACAGAAAGATGTTGCTGAAAATAATTGGGCCTGGAAGCACTTAAGTGTTCTCCAAAACCAGTCCATTAGTTCCAAAGCTCACTGAGTGTTTGGTTGCTCTGTAAACCAGCCGCATGCCTAGATATTGTGCCCAATTCATCTGGAATGAGTTTGATTTAACAATGTGTATTTGCAACAAGCTGTTTCTGTTAAAAAAAAAAAATCCTTTGTTTCATCCCAGTTACACCTCTTTCCTTTTCTCTCAGCTGTGTGGCTGCCAGTGCCCACAGGTATTCCTCAGGGATGTGGCAGGAGACAACAGAACAACTGGCTTCTTGACAAGGGAGAAGTGGCTTGCCAACTGCTACCCATTGACTGGAGTGTGTGTTTGGCTCTGGGAGGAAAACACTGCTGCAATATGCTCTCCCTGGAGAAATCCATCCACAAAAATCATGACTTTTGCTGAAATATTCAGGGATCTCACTACTTTTCGCTTTTAAAGCACGGAAGTTGAGCACCAGAAGAACCAGATAAAAAGTGTGCATTTAACTTGTTGGAAACAGTCATGTTGTGCTTTCTCCCAACACCATTTCCGTAGGTTTTAAGCTGGTGTTCTCTGCATTGAACCCCCCATCACCAGAAACTACACTGATAAGGCAGATCCAGGGTCCAGGTGAACGCTGTCTCCTCTTGGATTTAAAACATACTCTCTGAGGAGGAATTAAGATTCTCCATTCAAACAAGTTTGCAGATATGTGGCAATGCAACCTTTTTACTGTTGCTTTGCTGGATGTCTCCTGCTCATAAGTTCGGTCACCTGTAAATCAGTTCTGTTAGCATTACACATCCACACAGATTCAAGATGTGCAAACAGGCATGTCCTCTCTAACTTGGAACATAGAATTAATGGTATTAGAGATGTCTGATTTAGTCTAGTGAACACCTTCATTAGGCTATGGGTAGCACAGACACCCTGATATAACTACAAGCTCACCACTCGACTGGATATAGAGAAATCCAAGCTAGTTACTAACTTGAGTTGTTTCTCTAAAAGGAGCTTCCCAATAGCTTCGAGCATTGAAACAGACAGAATCTACCTACACAAAAGAGATTGAAGGATGCCAGAACACAAACACCGGGTAGCATTCTTGCATCTCAAGTGCACTATGTTTCAGCAGCAGGGATATACAGGCTTTACTCATTGCCTCTATGACCTTGAGTACAAAATAGAGGAAACTAGATTTAGTTTCTCACTCAAGAGGACACTAAATTCAGTCTCTATTTTTCCCTAGCCTACTTCACCTTGCACTTTTAGATGGAAGTATTGGTCAGAAAAAGCAATATTGCATTCATGAGAGCATAAAAGAATTAAATTACTTAATGCGTTATGCCTCAGGAGACATCAGCAACTTTTAATCAGTATGTGAGATATTTCTTTGTACTTGCTAACTCATTTGGGAGGAAGGAAGCTGGATTTAAATACAACTGTCCAAGTTCAGCCTGCCCAGCCTTAACTTCTGATCAGTGTTACCAACCCCTCCCAGTCAATGATCGAGGAGTTTTGCTAAATTGGCTGCTTCCCCCACTTTCCTTCCAGCAGATAAAGTCTGGAGTGGGGAGTTTGCTTCTATCTTTTGGCTTACACTGTAGCCAAAAGAGACAGTACAGAGCACACACCACCTCCAGGCACCAAAAGTCCCCTTCTGAGTGCAACAAGGGACTGGAGCAGAAAGGGGTTGTTGGCTTTTCATGATTTCCAGACCAAAATTTCCTTGTGAGGGAGGGGGATGACAGTGCTGGCTCACAGATATCCTCTTGGAGCATTTTATCCTTTCACAAAGCCCTCCCCAAGCTGTGCATGATCCAGCCCTCCAGGACAGCTCACATTTCTGACCAGATTGTGCACAAGGTTCCAGCAACCGCCTGGAAAGTCACTCCAGCAATTAAGTGTTGGTAGATTTCTTTTTTTAAATACGAAGGATATGGCCCACTGTGCAGGGTATTGCAGCCACCCTCCCTGTCAGGCCGTTTCACAGTAGTATTGTGGCGCCATGGAGAGGAGCTAATTGGATTTGTTGTCACCTCCCAAAGCTGCCAGGAGCTCACGTCTGCTCTGGTTACAGATGAAGACATCACGGTGACAGGCTTAGAGATGGCTCAGCTGGCATCCTAGGGCCACTAATAGAGCCATGTTGATTTAATGTCCGAGTGGAGAGGTGCAGACAAGCTGTTCAAGTTTTCTATTCCAAACAAAGCAGAGATCTGTTATCAGTTGTCTGTGGATCAGTAAATAAACTTCCATGTGGCTCTCACAGCACCTAACCATTGCTACAGAAGAATGACAAAGTATTTTAACATTGAGATGGTACTTTTAAATGAGAGCACTGTCTCTATGGTTTATATTGCCCTCAGGGAAATCAGTTAATTCCTTCATACATAAATTTTACTTAACTATGTAATTATGGATGAATCCTATTAGTCTTTAAATTGCTCACTAGTTAAAAGGTGTGTGTGTGTTTTCTACAGCTCTTTTTTGTCGAATGTACAGATCATCTGCACTTATGAAGATTAAAAGCCTATTTGGGGATTTTTATTTGGCTGGTTGGTTTTTCTGCTTTTAAGTAAAAGTATAAAATTTATTAGAAGGCTCAACCATAATTTTTTTTTTGCCTTTTTTGTATAGTACTATCTACTCAGAGCACAAAACTGGGCTCAGGCAGCATTCCCTTTATCCTCAGCACTCTCAGTATCTCTGTCAGCACTCACCCTGGCCCCTGGCTGCCTTCACGTGGTATCATCCACCTCTCTGCTGTGCTCCATATTAAGTGATCACTCGTGCCAGCGTGATGAGCGTGTGAAAGACAGCTCAGACACAACCGTGTCCTTTGATACCCATTTTCACAGCTCTGAGCCACGGCTGAAGTACAGCTCTGAGTCACATTTTCTACTTCTCAGCACCCAGTGCCATATCAGACTTTCTCCCAGCAGCACTCAGGTCCTATTCATACATTTCAGGCTTAGGTTTCTTGAGAGTACCAGAAGTTCTGCTCTTCCCACAACCACATTTGCAGCCAGAGCTTCAAAGAAGCTCAGCACCTCCCATCTTAGTGCCAAATGAGAACTTTCCCTTGATGACTTGAGGCTAGTGGAATACTTTAAATAATCCACTCCTGCCTAAATCTGCAGGCATATATGAAACAGGTCTGTGGCTGTTAACATTTCTGGTACTTCCATTGGTCCTGTTCTTTCATTGCAGACCCCAAGGTCACTCAGGGTCGGAATAGGCCTTGCTAAAGTGATGACTGTCCTTAAGAGCAGGAACCACAGTCCTGCAGTCAAGGGTGGGAAGTAGGGGTGCCTATACACCCTCAAAGATGATAAAAATGCAGCTGTTTGTCGTGGTTTAACCCCAGACAGCAGCCAACCCCCAGGCAGCCACTCCCTCATTGCCCCACCAGTGGCACTGGGCAGAGAATCAGAGGGGTAAAAGGAAACTCATGGGTTGAGATAAAGACAGTTTTATAGGGGAAACAAAAGCCATGCACACAGTCAAAGCAAAACGAGGAGTTAGGCAGGTGTTCAGGCATCTCCGAGAGCAGAGCCCCATCACATGTTATGGTGAGGACAAACATCACTCCAAATGTTCCTCCATTCATCCTTCTTACTGCCACTCTATATATTGAGCATGATGTCATATGGAATATCCCTTTGGTCAGTTTGGGTCACCTGTCCTGGCTGTGCCTCCTCCCAGGAACCCCCAGTCTCTTCCCCAGTATGAAAAGCAAAATAGGTCTTAGCTCTGTGTAAGCCCTGCTCAGCAATAACAAAAATGTCTCTTTATTATCAACCCTGTCTTCAGCACAGGGTTGATAAAACACAACCCCATACCAGCCACTGTGAAGATAATTACTCCAGCCCAAACCAGCACAATATTTAATTTAGTACTTCTCAGACCACATTCCACAGACCCCAGTCAGATTGTGGAGCCAGTGAGTGCTGGAAGACAGAAGAATTTCAGAGAAGTGAGTACAGGGGAGAGAAATGGTCGCCAAATGAGGGAAAGCACCTCTTGGTAGTGAGAATCTGCCTCTTTGCAGAGACAGCTGGGCACTTACTTATCCAACAGACATGTGGAGATAATGGAGGAAGAGGCCCACTGGAAAACCATTTTGAGGATTTACATCTGACCTTAAAACGCAGTCCTCTTCGTGTTGTATTCTGAGGTAAGGATGGAGGTTCCACATAGCACCATGAAAACAAAGGAAAGCCTTTGACAAACTTACTGCAAGTCCATGCCAGAAGCCATTTCAAGAATGGTTTTAAGGACATGAGCACAAGTAAGTTTTGATGGCTTTGCAAACTCAGCTGTGTTCCTTCATTTCTAAGGAATGCAGATTGAGATTTTCTGAGGAAATCTCACTTAAGGAGGGACACTCTAGATTTGGGTCATGAGGATAGGACAAGCTTAGACTGAATCCTCCTCACCCAGTGGGAAACTGCTGTCTGAAAGCCTGTGGAAAGTCATCCCCTCCCACAAGCTGACCTCTTACACTTCCAAACTGACCTTTTCATGTGGTATTACAGGCATCTTTTTCTGTTCAGGCAATAAATTTTCATCTTGAACACATCTTCATTTTTCTGGCACAGCAGAAACTGTACTTAGAGAAGTTGTCCAAAGAAGGGACACCACTTCATTTTTTTTTTAAAAGGAAACCTCCTGTGTGGTTACCATAGTCAGTAATTTCCACTGACAGTGATAGTCTGGACAGATTTTCCTTCTCTTCCCTCTAGGCTCCAGTTCTAGTTCTTTTTGATAATCTCCCCCAAAGCTGTTAGGACAAATGATTCCAGCTTCCTCTACATTGCCTCATATTAAATGAGCTAATTTGTGTATTGTAGAGTCACTGAGTAGATTAAACAAAGCCACCTGGCTGGAGATATGGTGTAGTACTCCAGATTTTTCAGGCTAACCATTTCTTCTGAAAAAATAATTCAAAAGGATTTGGACTGAGATCTGGACTAACTGAATGAAGATAATTCTGGCTCTCAAGGGCTGTATGGGAGGTTTCCTTTTCTTTTCAGGTTTAAGGAAAAAAGAGTGTTAAAAATAAAATGTTATGAAAACTACAATTCTTGATATAGTACACAGGAAGAAGGGCAACCAATAGGGCAGGTAAAATTACTATTTCAGCATCAGCCTACTGGTCTCCACACCAGATGTAGACTTAGCTGAGAGAACAGTTAGCAGTATAAACCTTGGCTAAGAGGGCAATACACTCCACAGTGCTTGGTAAGTAGCAGACTTCAAATTCCCACATTTGGAATGGCCAGAAGCAGTGTGAAAAAGCCTCACAAGCAATCTCTGAGCAGCAGGTCTCTCATTACACCTGTGTGCTAGCTGCAGTCACCTTTTCCAGGGCTGCAGTAAGCATCCCAGGTCTATACATCCGTTTGCTGTTGCTTTATTCTTGGAGCTGACCCCATACTCCCAGTGTCACCTGGCTAATTCACCTGGCTGTGTCCAACCAGTCTCTGTCTTGGCCAAATGACCAGCACAGTCCCTTACTACAGGGCTCACCTAGTTCTCCCTTCATTTGTGTCCACTAAGCCCCAAAAATCTTAACAGGGAGCAATTAACACCTAGACAGTAACTGTTTGTATGTGTGTTGGCACAGACTGTACTGGCTGTGTCTGGAATTTAGTTTAAAGTCGAGTAACCAGAAGACAACTTCATCAGTGAGAAGGGAGGACATGAGGAACACTATTTGAATGAACAAAATGATCCTATATGATTCCTCATGCTACAGGATAGCACTTCTACATATTGCTAAGGAAGGTGAACCCAGCTCATTCCCAGCTTCCCACCTTTCATTCTATTAATAAAGCAGTGAAACAAAAGACCATGGGGTCTTCTTTCCTAGCTACGCTGACAATTTCATGTTTATCTAGATTAATTTGCTTTTATTTCCAGTGATGTCTGGTTCCAGAGCTCTGCTGCATAATGTTGCACCATTGTTTCCCCCTCCTCCTGGGCATTTATTGCTCAGGGCTCCCCTAAATTTCTCTTTCCTACTACCACAAAGGCCAGGCATGCTTTGCCAAAACTAGGACAAGTCTAAAAAGAGATGGTTTCCTTTCTACACAGGTGGTTCAAACACATGGGTTAAGATTCAATCACAGGAATAGCAGAGTATATTTCATGCATTTAGTCCTGCAAGCTCACTCTAGAGACAGAAACAAAAAAAAGCTGCTTCTCTTAAACAAAAATTAGTTTGCTCATTTCACCAAATGCTTTTTTCTCAGATTTAGCAATTAATCCAGTGTTGACTAGGATAAGGTCCCAGTAGATCCAGTAGCCACTGACTCGTTGCTATCCAGCTGCCTCTCCAAAGAAGCCAGACCTGTCTGCAAAGAGACATAAATGTAAAAAGAGACCAAGAGCTCACTGTAGCAGCCAGCACTCACAGTGCACAAGGAGCAGGCTGGGGCAGCTGATCAAAGCACATCACTAAGCGTAAGTGATCACCTGCTGAAGTCTTGAATAACAATTACTAATATGAAAATCATGGGGGAAAGTATCCAAAAAGGGCTTAAAAGTGGTGGCAGAAGAGCACAGTGTTGTGTTATGTGCCCCATTACATTGTCCAAGTACAGTTTGGTAGATTTGCTTACAATAACATATGACATAAAAATTGCGTCCTTTAGCCAAAACATGCCCAGTAAACTGAAGTTCAATTTTAAACACTTGTGTTCATCCATCACTGAAATTATGTCATTAGTGCCAATGAAGATCAATGTCCAAACAAGGCAAAGCAACATGCATGATACAGCAACATGCCACAGAACACAAGGAATACTGCATGCAGGTATGAAAACAGGAGTATGATTTATATATGCTCAATGGGGTTACCTGAATCAGTGGTCAGGAAGAGGATGCAGCAAAAGTACCTGTTTTTACAAGTAATAACATAAGCTCTCGGTGCCAAAGACCCTGGCTGTGCCTAACACAGACACCAGACACTGGACCAGAGTCCTTTCTGCCATGAGGGAGAATTAGAAGCTTCTGAATGGGAAGAGTGCCCTTGTTAAGCACCAAAGCCAGTGTATATTGCCCTGGGAGTCCTCTTTTATCTTGCCATGGGGATTTGATCAGGTCACAACTTGAGCTGTCACAGCCCCAGTCTGTTCCAGCTCAGATTTTCTGTGCCACAAATGTTCTAACCCTGCCATTGTTGATTATCATCTTTATATAATGGCAGAAATATGCATATATTTTTCACATTTGGAGACATTAATTCTAAAATGAGTCATCAAATATTTTATGGCCAAGATAAAAATGTTAGAGCCAGTTTACACAGAAGGTGTAAAAGAAACCCCTATCCTACTTTAGTTGTTATTTATCTTTAGAGATCACTTTTAAGCAAAGTTCATTCATGACATTTCATAGTCAGGACCTCTGTGCAAGCGTTCACATGCTCACCTCCAAGCCAGGAGTCATTTTGTATCAGACCCAGCACGGGCACTGCAGTGAAATATTAGAAAAAAACCCACTCCTATTTCAACTTCGCAGGCATAACCTGTGGGCTTACTAAGCCTCTCCCAAAAATCAGAAACATTGTGGTTTTCTCTGCAGAGAAGAACATCTGACTCCAGGTCCTGCTGCTCTGAGAGCACCTCAGTAACTTTAGGAAGGAGACACAGCCAGGCCCTCTGTGGCTAGGAGAGATCTGAGTGTAGCAGCTCCAGCTAAGCTAAACTTTTGCCTTCCTACTGCTAACGCAGTGGAAGAGAAAAACGCTGGGAAAGGGCAGGGACAAGCCTGGCTTTCCCTCCCTGCTGACCAGCTGCTCATATGGGGACTAGTTCTTATGCCCAGCTGATTCCCTTCCCTGGAAGCTGAGCAGCACCTGTGGCTTTTTGTCTCTCAAGTTTCAAGATGTCCAGCACAGACCTGCCCTTGGCCCTGGTGCTTCCACCCAGTCTGTGCACTGCTGGTGGTAGCAGGATAGGTTCCTGCATGCCTTTGGCTGCACCAAGGTCACAGATGTGCCTGCACAGACCTCAGCACACCTCCCTTCACCACGCCCAGCTTTGGTGAAGCTTGCAGAGACACGAAGGATATCATAATTACACTTTGTTTCTCAGTCAAAAAAGATGAATTTCAGCTTCATACCCCACAGTCTGTCCCGCTGCACTCAATTGTTCTACACCTCCAGAATGGGCAACAAACATCCCCTATTAAGTTAAAAAGGATGCCCTAAGGAACTGCTCAAATTAGTCCTGGCCAGTCTGAGAGGCTGTTCTTGATATGCAGGCTTTAGGACAAAATCCTTATACCCGATACTTGACCCAAATCTCCACTTAAATGTGACTATGACAGTGTTATTTCAGTAATGCCAGTGCCCTGAGTCTTCCAGTGGTTATTTTGAGAAAATACTCTCATACTTTTATAAATGTATACATGTGTGCATATTATCTAATATGTCCGCTTTTTCCCAGTGTTAAAAATGGAAACTTTTGAAACTCAGCTCTAACAACACAGCTATGTGAGGCCTAAACGACAGACCCTGAATTCATATGCTGACATTTGTATCTGTAACTACAGCCAGTTAGAAGTAACAACACACACACACACACACAATAATACCATGCTGTTCTTTCATGTCACCAAAGGTTCCCAGTAACCTCATTTACCTCAACTTTAATTTTACTGCTCCTCTCATCCCCCCTTCATGTGATCTGGCATCATGCTGTTCAGTGCCTCCATTTCCCCCCTGCAATGTGGTAGTGTCCAGAGCAATCATTAGAAACCTTTAAGCTGTTGAGCAAACAAGGGAAGTCCAATGCAAAAGGCTTTCTTATGTCTTTACTCTTCAGTGGGTTTCCCTTAGCTCCAGAAAGTGAGTTTGCTTTCAGTAGTACAGACACCCCTGGCAAAGCTCCGTTTTCTGTGCTTTGCTGAACTCCTGAACACAGATGTCCCATTTGTGTTTCATTAGTACATCAGCCTCTCTGAGGCTTTCGACCTCTGCACTAGGCAATAATTACCTGGCGCAGACCCATTCCCTCGCCAGCTGGCCTGGGAGCTGCTCTGCTCAGACCAGGGCTCTCTCTGCTGTCAGCCCTTTCCAGTCAACTGGACAGCTCAATCAGCAGAAAATATCAAATATGGTTGTTGTTTAAGCTCAGCCAGCGTTATTTCTACTTGATCTGACAATGCCTCTCCAAAGGAAGATTACGTTTCCCAAGGTCTAGCCATGAGACAGCAGAGTTAAGATGTCTGACAGAGTTTGATGAGTTTAGAAGCTCTTTTGCCAGAAGTTTGGGCTGATCATGTCCTTCCCTTCCTGCAAGCAGTGTTGTAGATGCCTCCCTCTCCCTGGCCCAATGACTATTTAATTATTTGTACAAAGTGGAACAGCTCCGAGGAGAGCAGGAGAGGGCGGATGAGCCTGACTTTAGTCTGGGGTTGAGGGTGCTTGCCTGGGATGTAAATAGGCAGTTTGCCTCTGTTCCAAGTTTTTGTCCCCTCCCACATGCGTATTCAGGGTGATGGGCATCATTTTGCTTTTTCAAGGGAGTTGCACACTTGCCTCATCACAGAAATTAAAATCTTGGAGTTGGTCCCAAGCAATCCTTGCCTGCACACACCATAGCAAAGGGAAATCCTGAGCCCAAACCAGAGCACTGCTGGCCTCCCTGTTATGTTTATGGCACAGCAGCCCTCATTTTAAGGGTTCTGCTACATGTACCCAGGGAACTTGCTGGAGTTAGGATTAAGGATCAGTTTTTATTCAACAGTCATCATGTTTTCTGCCACAGGATGGTGTAGATTAAGAGATAGGAACAGATGAAATTATGGAGTAGCTGACACAGGGTCACAGACAAATTCCTCAGACATATTCCCAGTACATTTTAGAGCATGAGAGACTGAGCAGCACCCAAAACCAGAATGAGAACCATGGCTGAAAGGGGAAAAGATAAACAAGAAAAAAAGCAGTGGGTCTGACTGAAGACTCTGCTCAAAGAGTACAGTCAGACACATCATCAATTCAGTTGAAAGGAATAACGAGGCATGGTACTTCCTGACTTGCATAGCAGCAACTATAGCAGCACTGCAGGAAGAGTTTCTGGACGAGCTGAAATGTTCTGGGTAATTTCTACTTCTTGTTTCATTCAGCAAATCCACTGCCATCCATAGAAGCAAAGAAAGGTTTCATGAAATCGATGATAACTGCTAAAAGAAGGCAAAAAATATAGTTCATGATGGTGATCCAACAGGAGAGAGGTATTGAAGGCCAGGCAGTCAGGTGACTCCTGCTGAGGGTTCTGCTGTGTTCAGTGGGTAATGCCACAGACGTTAAAGAAGATTTTACTTCATCTAAAGGATCAGGAACTATCACCTTGCTCAGAGACTGTTGTGTATTCTAAATTTTAATATTAAAAAAGATGGAAGCATTCTGAAATAAAAAGCGAATCCTTTATTTATAGGAATATATGGTGTTTATGTATCTATTCTCAAAAGTAGGAAGGTAGAAATAAGCCAGACGAACAAGAGGGAAGAGTGAGTGATGGATAAAATGATCTAGTCAAATTAATTGAAAAATGGTAGGGTGAGATTTATAATTGAAATACCGATATTGATGAGTTCAATCTGTACAGGATAAGAACAACAATAATATTTAGCAATGATGCAGCACTTTTCATCCTTAGAGCTCATTAACTAATTAATCTTCACAACACCCCTGAGAGGCAGGTAAGTATTATTATTATTAGACCATAAGAAAGATAAATCCACAACAGAAGCAGAGGAAAGTGGAATTAAGAGCTAGAAGTGACTTTGTAAGGGGGAGGAGGTGGGAAAATAACTCCCTTGTTCAGTCACAGCAAGGGGCAATTCCATTACCAGAGGAAGGTGGCCTGGCACAGGAAATATTCATATAGGAGACACGTCCAGAGTAAAAGTATTCCACACCAGAGTAAAAGACACAAAAGATGAGGCAGGAACTCAATCAGTAAGTAAAGTTCATAAAAGGAAAGTAAGGTGAGTCCAAAGGCAGTAGAATGAGTTAATGCAAGCCAAGAATGGAAAAAGGCAACAAGAAACCTTGAAGCCTAACGCCAAGGCAGTGCTATTTCATGCTGGAACTGAGCTACTGGATGGCATTTGAGTAGGAAAAATAATAACAAGGACTGTGTTTGTAGACGCTGAAGAATTAGCAAAGGCCTTGTTGATAAAGCTAGTGATAAAACACAGGAACTTGGCTATGCCGAATGGCAGGCTGGCAGCAGGCTGCAATCACAGAAATCCCACATATTAAAATGAGATAATTCTTGACATTTAATTCTTATTCTCTCCTCTTCTGTGTGAGAGAAAACAGAAATATTGAAGGGAAAAAAATAGGAAGCAGGCATAACAGTAATCTCAAGGAAAGTAGGAGCTTGTGTGGGCAAGATTGGAAGGGCCCTGGATCAAACTGTTTGAGATTTGTCTTGATTTTTGTGTGCTGAGGGCCTTGCATTTTAGAAGTCAGAGCAAGCACAGATACAATTGAAAGTGACAAAAACGTGCATGCAATGTGTAGAAATTTTGCCTGAGATCTGCCCAATTTTGGCAGTCAAAAAAAAAAAGAAAAAAATCACAAAATTGTTTGGCCAATTTAAAGAAATACTCCCTATTATTTATCTGCACTTTTCTGTCAGTAATATGGATACAGATCCAAATCTAACTTGAAGTTTAATTTGATATGTTACTACAATGTTTCTGTGTGCCTACAAATTACCAGTCATATTATTTTAAAATACAGATATTTTCAAACCTACAAATGGGTATTTGCTGAGGCCAGGATTTCTGTTATGAACAAGCCAGAGAGCCTAAAGACTGACAAATGACCATAAGGATAAGAGGAAATCTAACGAGATAATAGCAGCTCTCTATAAAGCTTGGCAGTATTTAATCTGTAGGTCAAAACAAAGTGTGTGATTCCGCAAGTTTTTCTATCAAAGCAGGAAAAGAGTGTGGCTGTGATGAGGAATTCCACAACTACTTACAGAGATAGTTAGGGGAGAGGCCTGAGAGACTGCAGGTTCTCCTTCACATCGGCATCAGGACTGGATTTTTTCACATCCTTTTTATATGTTTTCCATTTTAAACCTATCTGAAGCCTTATATTTGGCTTTTTGATAATATGGTTAACAAAAAAGAAAAAAAAATTGCACCTGTTTTCTCCAGAGAAAATCTTACGCATATTTAATTGTGTGCAAAACTTATTTCTTGTCACTCTACCTCATGCACACAGGGGTCACCTAAGAATTTTTAAGAAAGGAAACCTTTCCCTGGGATGCATCCCAAAACAAAAGACCTGGTTTGGACCAAAGGCTATATAACATATAGCCTTGCAGCAGTCTGCTGGAAAAGGGAACCCCAGCGATTTTTTCCTTTAGATGTTAGAATATAGCTCTTGCAGTCCTTTAGCTTTTCCCATGTTTTTGAAGGAAAAAGTGAGATACTGTTTTGTTTTGAAGTGGCAGGGGAGGAAGTTCCTCCCCTGCCTCCCCATACACGAGAAGGATCACAGTTGGGGCCAGCGATTAAAGGCCTCCATGAAAGCTGGAGCCTTTTGCACCTTAAAGGTGTGCCACCAAGATGCCCACAGTGTTTTTTCAATCCACGTGTTTTCATGGCTGTGTCAGAGATGTTATAAACCTTGACATGTGACTTATGCAGTAATATCACAACTTCACACCAAATCTGGTCACCTAGGGTGAGAAGCAGCACTCCTGCCCTCAAAATTGTGCTGTTTTAAAGGTTCATGGAACTCTCACCACTGTCTGCTTCTCCTGGGGGGGTCATTATTCTGCCCTTGTTTCTTTGAAAGATAAAAAATGCTTAAGAGAACGTTTGTGTTTTTCCTTGCACGAGCCAGACTTTGGAAGTGAATTTGTCATTAGGACCACTTTGGCACCCTCACTACAGGGCTGATCCTTGTTGTGCCATGACACCTGCAGAGCAGCTGGAATAGGTTTCTGCTAGAGCAAGGAGCTGTACAACAACTCACACAATATGTAATCTCCACAAAGCACTCTTTTAAAGGGGAGGAGAAAAAAAGGAAAAACACACTATCCTGTGTTCTTTGGCCCTCTGTGGGACATGGTTTGTTTATTCCTGAACTAAGGATGGCAAAGAAATCTTTCTGCCTTATTCTAGAATTTCCATGTTTCTTACCCATTATGAGAATGACTTTTCATTTAATAAGCTTTTTTGCCCTGCAACAGAAATCTTTCTCCTAAAGAAGGAGGAGTGGGGGGGAGGCATTTTCTATGCTTTTTATTGAGTAAGCCACATGTAAAAAGATCTGAATAATCTTTGAAGGGGAAAAAAAGAAAAACAGGACATGAATTTCAGAGCATGTGCTTTTGTGTTATTCAATATGACTGATAGAGAAGGATAAGGTTGAAGTTCAAGGCAAGTATGGAAAGTAATTTCTCTCTGCACAGTCACAAATAAAATGAGTCACAGCTCTATAGGATTAAATTAATTAAAGATGGATCTTGTGCTTGATGCTAGTTTGATAGAACTAGAGTTTGTAGTGGTTGTATCATGAACATAAGTGGATATCTCTAGTGTCTAGCTAGTATTTTCTTTCTACTTGTGAGTGTTTACTATGGCACACAAATGCTAACTGGTTTTATCACACAGTCATTATCATATCTTCTTCCCTTTCTCTCTACTCTTCAGGTGTTGCTGCTACAAAATGATTTCATATCAATTAGGAATTCCATTTCCTTCAAGGGTCTACTGAAGGAACAGCCACCTGTAATGCATGCTGTTAGACTTCAGGTGCTCTCTTTTCTTACACCAAGATCAGTGTTTTTAAAATCCACGTTCAAAACCACAAGCATTAGTGGAGTATTTTTCCTATTAAAAAGAAAAAAAATTACACTTTCTCTGGAAAATTTAGTTCTTAGGACACTCAATATATGTTGCAAGAAAAATCTAAAGTGACTTCAAAAATAAAAAGTTAAAAAACATATCAGACTTTTCATTCAGTGTAAAAGTGAAATAAAAGCAGTGAAGTATGAAGTTTCTGCGTTGCTGTTGAAAGTAAAGGCATTTCATTAAACACAGTGTAAAGATGACAACTACTTATCAAGGGGACAGTGATAAGAAACCAAACCCAAACAAACTACTTTCAAACTATTTTTAGGGGAGGACCTCTAGTTTCTGTGTAATTTCATGGAAAAATCAATTTTTTTTCTTCACATACAGAAAACAATCCATTTGAGAACAAGCATTCCAAGTGCACCTTAGCACCAGTACTTAAGTAACATTAAGGGGATCTGGCATTTGGAAGGTTAATTTTCTTATCAAAACTATACAAAATCCTAATTTTGCAGAGTAGCAATTTGGAAAAAAAAATCAGCAATGGGAAAATGTTGGTTATGCAGCACTAGACATTCAGTACTCAGGGGATCAATTATAAAAACACTCATTCAGCTATTTCTATTCAAATGAACACCTGAAGAGGAGGTCTCAATGGTTTTAAAAGTGTGTGGATATTAGTGGATAAATGTTAGTCCAATAAAAGAGATCATCATCTGCTATTTGTGTGCATTTAAGTTGACACTAAAAAGATCTTTGTGGAATATTGCTGCTTCTTTTTCTTTTTGTGTGTGTGCATCTTTTATCTCATATTCCCTTAACACTTTGTGAACTGAAGAAAATAGACCAAATGAGCTGTTCTTTAAGATTAAAGGGGTAGCATTTAGTTGAACACACCTGAATGTGGAAGGAGTCTATTTTCCTCACACTTATGAATATGTAATGATGTGCTTGGAGGCACAGTCACGAACCCCTAATAAGAATGCACGAGTCTGTGTTTGAAAACAGACATTTGCATTTGCCCTCTGGTCACAGTACATGGGTCATTCTTATTCAAAAATTTATTTGCCTTATTTTTCTATTCCCCCTCCCTTTTCTACCCACCTCAAAATATTTTTTCATTTCTAGGTTTTGTTTAGAGAAAAATTAAAAAAGGAGGGCTAAATCCCTCCAGAATGGTCAGAATTCAATTAGAGTGAGCTTACTCAGTGATATATACATTTATTTGTGCAACTGAAAAACTCCATTGTCTGCTTTGAGGAGGGAGTATTTTTCAGTCTCACAAATACATTTGCTTTAGCAAAAGATTTTGGCAGGATTCGAAAAGGAACAACAACAAAAAAAAAATCCCACAAAGGTGTGTAACACAACATTTTAAAAAGTGAGAATTGGGAATAAGGTAATAGAAATAAAGTGATCTCGACAAGGGATATACTTTATAAACTGCATAAATACTTTAGGAAAGCCACCACCAAGAAAGAAACAACAAAGCATCGTAAATGTTAATACAGGAAGCAATCAATGTCATGCACCAGTGTTGAAGGCACGGTATCCAGGTGGGGAAGAACAGGCTGTGGAGATTGGTACTTAATGAGAATATTGCATTTCTCTTAAAATTTCGTTTAAAAAGCTATTGAGGAGCTACTCCAAAAGACACTCAGAATTGTTGTGGGTGTTTTGCTGCTTTCTAAACAACGCAGTAGCTTCAAATTAGGCACCAAAGAAGAGTTTGCTAAGAGTTTATAACTCCCTTTCTTCAGTTCTTTCTCACTCCCTCTTTTTTTCTTCAAAGAAGAGCAAAGGAAAAAAAGGAAAATAAAAAAAGAGAGAGTAAACTTGCAGCACTTTATTAATTATTAAAAAAAAATGCTGGAAGAATGAGGCCTGTTCACTCAGAAACAAAAAAGAAATAGACAAAAAAATTACGAAAAAGTCCAAGCAAATTCATTTGCACAGAACGGAATTACTGAGCTACTGCAAATTGCAGCAAACAACTTCAGCTGCTGCCTATATTAAAAATTTCGTCATCACTTTGCTAAGGGTCAGAGAAGTTAAATATCCGTCCTAAAGCACGGAAGGAATTCAAAACATTCGGAACAAAAGTTGTAAGTGTAATTTGCAGAGGTATTTGAGCTCGTTGTGTGGTGTCCAGGAGCAGAGATGCCTCCCCCTGTAGGTGTGCAGGTGTCCCCGCAGAGCATACAGCAGCACACGTGCACACACCGACACTCACACAGAGCCGGGACCCATCACACTTCGCTACACATTTTCTAGATTTTACATTACTATCACAAGTGTGACTTCGGTAAGAAAAAAGAGCCTATTGTGACAGCAGCCGCCGAGCAGCCCATTATTTGAGATCTAACAGTGACACCTGCAGTTGAGCCCCACACACTGACACAAACATCTCCCTCACAGAAACAGAGCCCTGGTTTTGAACCGTGCACATCTCCTGCTTAATCATCCTCGTGCACCTCAATTTTGCCTCTTCCATTGGCAGCACAATCAGCTTCCACACCAGCATGAATCAGCTTTTCCACTGCGAAAGCAAGCAGCCTGCCATAAAGTATATAAATAGCCCACAAAATCTTCCTTGAGCTGCTTGGTGCGAGTAAAGCTGCCCATGCATAGACACACACACAGATCTCTCCTGCACAAACAGGCGTTTCAGAAGAACCACCTGCATGTCTGAAAAGCTCACCTCCATGTTTCAAAGATTTAATCACTTTTCTGTTAATTGCAATATAAAACTTTACATTTGACATTAATAAAGACCAGATAATCTGGTGATTTGGATGAATCCTCTTTGTTGTCACTGCTCCCTCCTTGGCTTTGGTTACCAGCTGGTGAGCATCTGTAAAATGGTCATTCTGTCTCCCTTCACTCCCAGATAATCCATGAGTTTTCACAGTTTTACCATTATTTAACACATTTTGTTTTGTTCCGTTTGTTCGTTTGCTTTAAGAGAAGCAATGTTGTACTTTAACTGCTGCTCTGAAGGCTACATTGAGAGGCCTGACTCTCCATTTAAAACAAATAAAGGTCTGTATTTCATTTCTTCCTTTTCACTATTCTCACAATTTACTGCTTCTTCAGCTTCCTTCCATATACTAGAAAACAAGCTCCTCTTTCTCTCTTAAAAGCAGGAAGTACAACTATAAGGTCATTGCTCTGAGATGATTTTTTGTATCACAAAATCATTTGACCCACTACAACAATTTCTATCCAAGATCAGTACCGGTATTTTGTACAAGCACAGTATGAATTTGGTTTTAATTTACAACTCTTGGAGATAATTCTTTTGTCATGTTAGCTTTTAGACCTCAGATATAAGCATGTGTTCACTTGAAAGAAAAAGATTTCTTTATAACTTTTGTCAATATTCTGCTGATTGCTAGTTCAGTACCAGATGTGCTATGCTTAATGGTGCATATACAAGAAGCATTCCCTAATCCCTAAATGAACTTCTTATCTCTAAATATATACAGGATAAGCTATCTAAACTCAATTTAGCAACTATGCTATTAAATCTACCAGAACCAAAGAGTGAAAGAATATTGTTAAAGCCAAGTGCCTGTTAGCAAAAAACCAAAGAATCCTCCTGAAACAAAACATGGCTAACCATAGATCAAAATCAATCAGACATAGATTAATTTCTCCTATCAGGGCATCTTGAACCCCCACATCTTCATTTCACAAATGCATACTACCAGTTTTAAAATGCCTCTCATTTTGTTAGCACCACACTCTGTCAGACACAATTTGCTGCAGAGAAATGAGTTGTCATCAGATCAGACTTTTTAACTGCATATGAATGCAGATGGATCCATTATGGAATTTAAGAGAAGTGCACCAAACAAATAAACAAAAAAAAACCACCAAAAAACCAAAACAACAACAGCAACAACAACAACAAAATGTCCTCTGCTGGTTGGATTATAGCACCTGGAAGCATTGCATCACCAATTTCCTCTGTAGCCCTGGAACACAGGTTGATACAGCACCTGGATACCTTAATTGATGAAACTACAGCATTTTCACCTTCATTCACAGCCAGACACTCCAGCCTGGCCCATCAATTCCTCAGCAATAACCCCTCCTGCCCCTGGACTGTGCAGAGGGGAAGGCAGGGGATACTTGGGACAAAAAGGAAGAATGCTCATTTATACTTCTGATGTTCCTTATATCTGTAATTTAATAATTCCCTGATCCCAAAAAACCAGGACACATCTATTTCATTCTACACAAGGTTTCTTAAAATAGTTCACTGTCTGTGAAGGCAACAAAAGCAAGAAGGGGGAAGTTACACTCAGGCCCACAAAAAAGACTACTCCTGATGTTTTCTACCTATTGGATGTTACATGCTGTGGTGGGTAACTCCATGACAGTCCACAGGGTTCTCTTCTACTTTCCCTGTACTCCTTTAACCCCTCTTATTTCCCCTTCCCTCAGCATGAAGGGTGCCCAGTACCAGCTGTATACAAGGGACTTTAAAAATGTACTTTTTCAACCTTTGGGACTGAAAAGGAGCACAAAAACTTTTAGGCTTGCAGAGTTTGGTCTAAAGTACAACAAAATGCTAAGCAAAATGATTGACTGTCTTCTCAGAAAAAGTTGCACCTGGAAGAACATAATCCCACATCAGTACAAGAGGAGAGTTCTGGTTTGGAATCAGAGAAATGGATGGAAAGTTGTCACAGAGCTACACATTCAAGATGCATTTTGTGACATCTGCCTGCTTTCCTCCACTTTTGTTCATGTTATTGTCTTATTACCTTGGGAGAAGTGTTACAAAATCACCACATTTATAAAAAAAAAAAAAAAAGAAAGAGAGGGGTGAAAAAAAAAACAGGGGAAAAAACCAAGGAAAAATATAATTTTAAAAGAAAAGGCTATGCATATGCAAAGTTGATTCAAATGCTTTCAGATTGCACCATAGAAAAGCTGTGGCCTAGTTTTGGAAATACATATTTCACTTTATTTTGCACACAGCTGGGTTTATGTTGGCACTCACACTAATATGCAAAATGCAGTATCTTATATTCATGAATGACTCTTTATAAAATGCCAGGAGGGCACCTGCTTTCTTTTCTTTAAGTCTATATCATGACAAAGAAGCAGCCTGTATTAATGGCCAGCTTCCAGCTCTGACCACAGCCTGGAGGGATTTATGCCAGCTGTACACAGGTTTGGAAGTAAACAACATGCCCCGGTCAAAAGGAGTTTCTTACACTCCACGGAAAGAGACTGCTAATGAGATGCAACGGACTGAAGGAGGGAGCACACGGCAGCACTGATGGCAGGGAGCTCTCACAAACAAGTCTATGAGCTCTCAGATGTGCTGCATCCTGGTCCTCTCCACAGCGCAAGCCCAGTATCTTATATGCATCATCCAGTCGTTGTGGCATTGCTGCAAACTCAGTAGCCAAGCACCTTCCCATTATTAAGGCTCAGACTCAATAAGTGCCAGAGCATTCAGCAAACTAATAAAACAGCCAGTAGTAGGTGTTGGTATTTATTTCTTTTAAAATAGATGTATCATGTCTCAGTGGTTTAGAAGGAAGCCTGTTGAAACTACTCTTCATCTTAACAAGTTGCTTTGTCTGCCATCCAAATCTGACAGGATCTGTGTGCTTTGAACTTCAGATCATGATGCAAAATTCATCTCTCAGGATTTTGCTCCCCAAATCAGAATAACATACATGAGACAGCTTGATAAAGATTTTTCTTTCATGTACAGTTAATTAAACATGCACTTAAGAAAAAAAATGTTTCTAAATGGGATGTGAACAACAAATATTAGATAATTTCACAGACATTTGTGCAGATAATTAGAACTTCAAATCACAATTTTTAAAATTGGACTGATGTATATTCATTATTTGATCATGTTTTAAAAAGTCAGATATTCAATTCTAGCTCATAAACTGGAGTTGGTTAAAAATATATTAAAATCTTTATTACTCCACAAGATTATGCCTACCATGTGCTTTCTGGGTCTGATTAGGATTAATTCTTTTTCCTGACTAAACAAGGCCACCACAACAATTTTTGTGTGCACTTCTAAGTTAAGCAAGGTACTGTAAGGTCAAATCAGCCTGAGTTTGCACAGGATGTTATTGACCTAATAGCTTTCCATCGTTACTGCACTGCACTTGATATACTGTTTGATTGCCAGATCAGAAATAGCTGTATTTCACCACTTATCAACTGATGTATTTTTGCCAAGTGTTAGAAGAAACTGAAAAGTAACAACAGACATAATTTTATGTTTTAACACAGTTTTAACAAAACAAGCATATTACATCAAATTCCCTAACCAAACCTTCAAGAAAATTATATGAAGACAGAACTGTATCTGTGATCAGTTCTTCAAGAAGTTATAGTCTTTTCTTCCAGTTCCCAACTCCAAACTTAGCTATGTTCCTATTCCTGCATCAGAAATAGTCAGAAGCAAAAAACAAGGTAATCATTGCCGGGAGAACAAAACTTGGTAAATTGAGCTGTGTTTACACATTTACCTTTGCCTCCCAAGACTCTGCAGCAGACTACAAAATACTTGTCACCAAATTCTTTGCCATTTTCAGCAAGTATCAGAACAACTGGAGGTGTTTATTCCTGGACCAGTACATTGCCTACAAAGTATGAATCTTCCTGCAGAAGCTAATTTGTAACTGCTTGGAGATGTCCCTCTGCAGTCTGCACTGCAAGGTGCGAGTTTAGCAGCACAGCATTGACACCACCTTCAGAAACACAGCAGCAGAGTTAGGACACTTCACTAGTTCTTATTGATACAGAAAGCAAAAATTTGTCAATTAATTATCACTGACTTAACTAGCAACATTAACTATTCTTCTAGTAGCAAGAAGAATCAAACCCGAGGCTACAAGTCTGACACATCCCAAAAGGACACTTCATGCACTAAAAGAACTATGAGAAACAAAGTCACCCTGCTCAAGGCAAGAGCAGTGTCCTGTGTGAAGGTAATGCTCTCACATGCCGTACCATTTTGTACATACAGTGTTTGCACATACTGTAGACTGCAAATCGGATTTCTGTATTTTTCAAACTAGCAGCAGAAGTAGGTACATGCTTTCTGTATTCAGGTGACAATGTAGTCCCAATAAAGTTCTGATGAGAAACAAACTCCTTGTAAGTACTAATCTTAAGGGCCTCTGAGATCTATCTCCAGTTTTGTTTATTTCCTCATCCCTCTTTCATATTCCTGCTAGTCTCATTCTTGATATGTAATGTTTTTAAAGGATTGGACAGCCTCTTCTTGGATGCAGATGAGCACATCATGAAGAGACATGTTTTACACGCCTTAAGAGATATTAGGTAAAAACAGGAAATATTAAACAGAGAACTACAGCTTTGAGTCGTGACTTTTTTATTACTATTTATTCTTTCATTGAGCTAGTTGCACAAGGCAGACAATTGTTTTTGCAAAGCCTAGGAACAATTCAGTATTGTAGAAAAGCTCTGGTCATTGTCAGAATACAAATTGCAATTAGACTGCTGTATGTCTCCCCGTGTGAAAGTCTGGTTGCTGTTTGCATTTATCTGGGAGAATCTGATTTAACCCTAGCAATTGCAAAGGGGAGTCCGACAGACAGTTTCCCACCCCTCTAGCTCCACTGCTGAATTAGCAGGCGACCTTGCACAAAACAACTACTCTGTATCTTCACTTACCCATCTAAACCACACCTATTGTATTTATTTAGCCCACAAGGGCATCAACAGGCTTAATTAATGTTTGCAAAAAGCTTTGAGATCATCAGATGAAAGGTCCAAAATATTTTAAAGTCAATGAGAAAAAAATGGATAGGTGCCAAGACAGTCAATTGGACAAACGGCTTCCCCTATCAGTATTGTCCATATTTCAGTTTCTGGTTTATCAGTGGAATATACACGGCTGTTTAAATAAAGTCTCACACATGTTCTACTGTGTACAGAACCAGCCATCACAGTTTGTGGATCTGAAAAGTTAGAAAGCTGTAAAAGAATGCTTGGGAAGACATATTTCAACTCCCAACAAAAAAGAAGTCCTTTCTCCAGAGTGTTTCTGTACTCCGTAGAAAAATTCCCAGTGGCAGTTAGAAGCACATACATGGAGTTTAATATTTTTATATACTGTAATTGATCAATGGACACTGAGAAGCATCTTCCCTTGACTGTTTTATGAAGAAGAGCTTGAATTTAATATTTACAGGCATATAACCAGTGCTTAAATAAATTAAGAAACTCCCCTTTCCCCAAGGATCTAATGCTATAGCATCTAGGTCACTGCTATTAACCTCTTCCCTAAGGATTTGGAAATAAATCCAAGATCCCAAGTAAGTCTATTCCTCAACTGACTGCATTCCCATCAGACAACACTGTTTTCATAATTTTTCTCCTAACCTGGTGATAAGCAGTTTTAGCTTAGAACTGCTCACAGAAGAGATCTAAGATACTGCAACATTGTCCTATTCCAGGCAGAATCAGGCCAGCTGAAGATGGACTTGCTCAATTCACGGCATATTCCCTTCCACCCACTCCCCAAAGCTAAGCCCATCTTTTATACTCATAGATTTTAATTGCAACCTGGCTCCCAGAAACAAAGGTTTTAAACATGCTCATGTGGGAAGGGCAAGTGCCGTGTTAACCTCTCCCACAGAAATACACCTGAGGAGGCCAAGCTTTGGATACTTTGTGGTGCCTCTTACAAGGTAAGATAATAAGATAAAAGATGTGGATAGCAAACAAAGCGTTATTGGCAATCATTCAGCATAGCACTCTCCTACTAGGTTTAGGTTTTGCAGCCTCAGTTCAGACGCCCAGGTAGAATAAAGTAGGAGGAGTTATTTCAAAATACCAGGACTACTTAGAAGAGTGCTGAAAGCAAACAACAAAAAATTGGAAGGTGTTCAGAAGATCTGAGGGAAAATGTGATCACCACAGGGCACATCCTATTTGCTAGTACAGGAGTACTCATGCTTCTTTCTGGATTAAGTCAGCCAGCCAACACCTAGTTGTCAAAATGTCAAGGGAATCCCTGTGTTACTTCCAGATTTTCTTCCATGGTGTTGCACAGGATAACCCTCAAAAACTGGTGGGTTTGAACTTCCAATCTTTGCTTAGGCTAACATCTACATAAACCAAGGTTGTGCTGCTGCACAGTGGTGGAGCAAAGCACTGCCTTCTGCTGCTCAGACATACTACAGTAGAAAACGTGGGTTTGGGTTTTCTTCTTTTTAATCAACAGAAAAATAGAAATGTTAGGTTCCTTTTGTATTTCCTATGTAAACTGCATTTCAAAATTAAGTGGGCCTTAAAAAATAAAACCCTTTACACTACCATTGTGAAGTACCTAAATGCAAACAGTAAACAGACTCATACAATAATGCCTTCTCCAATTTTCAGACATACACTTCCATATGAAAAAAAAAACTAGAGCTTGGACAACTAGAAAAATTCATTAGTTGAACATGAGAAGCCAGTCTTCCAAAGACATCTTCAACAACTTCACTGGTTCAGTTTCTAAGGTGAAATAGAGCAGATCTGCATCTGTAAGGGAAGGGTTAATAATATTTGGAGTATGTGCCCTAAACACCCACTCTGTGGCTGGTTGTGGGTGGTTGTCGCAGAAAACCTTGACCTTTGTGGGGAAACTTGTTGCAGACACAAGCCAAGTTTCAATTTTGGCTTTGGTACTTCTTGCAGCAACCTTCCACTGTGGTGTGTCATCAGACAAGTGCAAACTGTGCCAGCCAGTCACAAATAGAACACTTGACTTCAGGGGTATTCGCCTTGTATGACCCCAGGGCAGACCCCTGACGACCACCAAACCAAGACCAGAACATGTGACACAATGAGACCCCGCCCAACCTTCACCTCAGGCTAATGAAGAAGCATAGAAAAGCGACTTGGGGACTGAGCCAGGCTGGACCCACCACCACAAAGGGGACCAGGACACTAAAGGACCAAGGGGACACTGCTGGATCCACGGAAGTGACCACTTTCTGCTTGCTCTCTCTCATTCTCTCTCTCCTTTCCCTATACACTTATTGTTACAAATTAAGTCAGTATTATCCAGCCGGTATTTGGTCTCATTTGCACCTTAACTTGGGCAGAGGACTCTAACATCAAATCATAGCAACATCTTTAGTTTGTATTGCCAGCTGAAAAGGGGAGTAGCTAAAATTTATTTTCAGATAAGTTATACTCAATATGCATCACACCAAGATATCTGTGAGCCAGAAAGCCTTCAGACCATATACAAGAAAACAAAAAAGAGGACAGGATTAAGTAGCTGATGATCAGAATGGAAAACATAGAACTTTTAGGATCTAAACACCTCTATTTTTCTGGGGAAAAACCACCAAAGGTGGGTGTTTTTATATTAAAATACTTTCTTTTTTGAAAGGCAAAATAAAATGCAGTGTGTCTTCAATTAAAACAGCACCTAGTTGCCCAATTTCGTTGTTTTCCTCTACTGGAAGTCTGTTCTAATAGCATGCACAGGAACCTTTCCTCCTTCATGTTCCTTCGAACTAATTTACAGCAGGATAAAGATGATATATCCATTACAAAACAAATACTGGAAAACTAGTGTACGAGCTTCAAGTGGTGTGTCATTCATGCCTACAGGAGAATCCAATGGAACAAAGTATCTACTATATGAAATCCCAAGACATTCTCAAATGCTGCCAGTCTTTGTGAAATGTCTGATAACCACTAATCTCATTTCTTATATAAAAACATAGAAGCAAGGAGTCACTAACCAAGGTCACACATACCTAAATCAGGATCAGAATTTACGTTTAGCTTTGCTCTGAGCCAGCCTTTCAAACAAACTGCTTTGAACTGCCATAGCGTTGAGTTGTTGGGATTTGTGTGTTTGCTAACACATTATATAATACTTCTTATACAGTAAAAATTGTTTCATCTTTAAAACAATATGCACATGTTCTTTGCTTTTAATTTCGAAGGAAATAAACCACTAGAATTATTTCATAAGAGGAACATCAAAATGAGGTGTTACAGCTGAAGAACAAACATGTTGATGACACATGATGTTGATGAAATGTTCATTCAGTTTGACACATAACAGTGGGTGCTGAAAATAAAAGTTAGTGAGACTAGAACACTAAATAATAATAAAAGCTAAAGACATCTCTATTTTAAACAACCCTAGAAGCCTATTTCCCTAATTAATGCTCAGATTACCCTTGAAAATCTAACAGGCCAGAAAGGAAAAGTCAACACACTACAGTGATTGCAACAACTGTGGTTTCCATGCATTTTTAAAAATACAGCTTATACAGTAAATCAAACATAAAAGCATTCCTTAAGCTTAAAAAAAAAAAAAATCTAATGGTGCTAGATCAAACTTGTATTTTGACTTTATCTGCAAAGACACAACATCTGGTGTGCTGCTGGCTAGACAGCTCCTATTCAGAGCAACCACTGCTGAGGCTATCAACCAATTCCTACACCTTCGAACAAACATAAATGCAAGTGTGTTATCTTAGATCTCTACATAAAAAACAAACAAACAAACAACAACAAAATCTTCTTAGGTCAATTAATTTACAGATATAAGTTTCTCTAATATTAAGCCTGCATTTTCATGGAACAACATTTGCTCCTTTTTTTAAGTAGCCTAAGTCAAGATGAAAAATTTAATAAGTGCAAAAAAATGCCTACACTAACTACTAGAAAAATGCTACTAAATTAATTGAACACTTTTTATTCACAGCAATTACTATAAATATGGTTTCATCTCTATTGAAGTCAAAGGCTCATTGAACAGAAGCAGCTCTTTTCTTAGTGTTTTGTTGTTTGAGAAAGAATACATAAAGAATGAATTTATTAATTCATTAGTAAACTACTAAAAAAAAATTATGTCCTATAGGAAATGTCCTGGAAAAAGTCTATACTAGTATTTGTACAATTTGTCCACAGAAAATTATCTACCACCTCTTAAACTGCAATCAGAGCAAAAAGGTTGATCTTCCTCCCAAAAATACATCGAAATATAAAACATTGAAACTGCTTTTTAAGGCATTTTCCTTGACTCATGTTGTGAGGATCTTTTTCTCTCACTACCTACAGGGACTAGATGCTACAAGAAAAAAAATATACTCCCAGTTGAGATACTGCATTTAGTAATCACTAGTGAACAGAAAATCTACATACTATTCTGGGTGACGGTAAGAAACAGTAGGAACAATCACTAATAACTCTAATATACTATGTGAGCAGATGGCCAAAACTATCAAACGTTTTATCAGTCTGTTTTTTACATTGTAAGGGATAAAACTTACAGATGATAAACTGTGGCTGAGACAATGAATGCTTCCATCCATCATCCTGGGCTTCTTTTATTCCAACCATGTGACTGAGTTGAATCAAGTTTATGATATCTTGGCAGAAGATTCCTACAGACGCTAATATCTAGACTGAGTACATGTATAATTCATTTATTCCCCATAAAAGCAAAAAATGTTAATTTTAAGAATCTCCATTTCACTTAATTGAACCAGATCACAATGAAATATTTTTAAAGGCTTAGGAGATCATTCTCAAAAATTTCAGCCTTTATATTGCTGCTGAAACTGTGTTCAGCATCAAGTTTTTAAAAAATTGCTTGCTGATTCTAAATAAGAGAAATCTCACTTTAAGAGCACAAGCTCAAAATCTAATTGAAATCCTCAGTACAAGCTGCAGCTCCTCTCCCCACGCGCTGAACAGGCTTGGCACAGCGTCCAGGCATGGCCGGCTCTCTGCTGGGGGCAGCATTCTCGGCTGTGAAGGCAGAGCGTGCCCTCTGTCACTCATGGCGAGCAGTCCTGTCCAACTGTCTCTTTTCAACAACTTCATCATCAATCTCTTTATTAACAGCTCCGCTGCAGACTGAGAACGCAAACAAGGACAGCGCGCATGCCAGATTTCTGGAAGCACACGGCACAAGACACCGCTCAGGGCACAGGGCGGGGAATGCTGGAGCAGAAGACGTAGCACAACTCTTCTCCGTTCTTTCAAGAAGTATCATATTTATTATGTTTACTTAGAATCAAATTTCTATTTGGGGAGAGATGGGGAAGTTGTTTCTCAAACATCAAAGATCGCGCACCTTGCCTCCAGTTTTGCCTTTATGCCATCTGAAGTGCCCGATCAATAAAGGGTACTTGACCAAACATTCCATTCAACTTTAATAATTTTATCTGCTTTAGGTCAGTGTTTTACCCTAACTGAAGCAAATGCCACAGAAATAACCTCAGACGAACTGAAAAGTTTTATATGTGTAGACTTCAGGCATGCAAAAATTTACTTAAGTAACCTTATTCAGGTGATTGACTTCTACAAATACAAACAGAAAATAGGAATGCTAGATTGTAGATAGGAGAGCAAAAAGGGCATTTGCACTGGAAAGCTGGCCAGTATCTGTGTGGGTCACAGTCATCACAGGGCAGTTTAAATGCATTGGCTAGTTCCTTAAGTAAATAAATGCAGTTTTTCTTACCTAATAAACTCTGGCTTTTATCACCTTACATCTTTACTCTTTATCCTTTCGTATTACTTTCATGGATTCTAGCTCTTATTTGAAGACAGTAACTTAATACAAAACAAAAGCCTAATAATACCTACATATACCATAAAATATTTTTTCCAACCATTACTATACCCTTAAATGTGACTTAATTATAGTGCATAGGACATTTGTCATTCTTAGTTTATATTTAACATTGCACTAGAACAGAGATCATAAAAATGCTGAGGTAATTAAGATATCCAGACTTGCTGATAGGACCTGTGATCTGGTTAATTCATTAAAATAATTCATAATTAAGTGTGGAAGGCAGAAAAAAAAGTTACCTAAAGACAGCATTCCAGAACTTAGTTAGAACAATAAAATATACCTAAACTTTATTTTTTTAAAAAAAATCCTTAGTTTAAATATCCAAAACACAGATGGAATATCCAGCAGTGGTTCACCGTATTATCTTTTCATAAAATACATCCTGTGAAGTCTCATATTAAAGTTGGCTTTCTTTTGGTGACAGTATTACTTGATGTTTGTAGATATTTCAAATTATTCGTTTGAACTTGGTAGATGTATCAAACTGCATCTGCCTCTACCAACAAAACCAAGATAGCTTGTTTCTACTGAACACAATACTACTATGATTATTAAACTAAATTCAGTTTACTGACTTGTACGTATTACTGACATTTTTCCAATATGACTACTGGATCTGTAAAAAAACCACTAACTGAACCCCCTAAGTATTCAGATAATATTCACATTCAAACATTTCTGACTGTACCATCAAGATCTGCATAATAAGCGATAAAATTTGGTAAGTATTGTTCAGCCACAATGATGGCACTAGAATACAACACTAATGTGTTAATTAACTTACATAAATGATGCCAGCATCACTACAACATGCAAAATACCTTTTGCAGAAATGCACACAACTTCAAAATATCTGAGGTTAAACATATTCTGCTTCCTCAGTAACTATCACATAGTTTTGTGTTCACTTAAGTATAAGTTCTGGCTCAGAATCAGTATTGTGTGTTCTTGCCATGCTGAATTACTTTCAGTTATTCTAGATGCTGAAGAACTGTTTCATCTTTTACTATTGATAATATTCATTCTCCCATTAAGATACATTTACCAACACTTGATATTCATTACTACTCAGTTACCATATACTTGTGGCTACAAGCTTAAAAAAACTGCATTTTAAGAAAAGCCCAAAACAAAGAAAATCCTCCAAAACTAAGAAATACACTAAGAAGTGCATTTAACAAGAAGTGCCATGCACACATACTACCTACAAGGAAGCAAGGAAGCACAACTTCAGCTAGAACTCATCAACTCAAATGTCTGACTCGAATCAGTATGTCTAAAGCCATCTGTTAAACCATGGCTTATTAATGTTAATTATTTTGGCTACAACAGTAATTTTCAGCTTCTTGTTTGCAGATCGTTATGAGTCAGTGAACTTAATTCAGGAGGTTGATGATGGGCAACTCAGAAAAAAAGCTATTGAGACCTATTGCCAGTAGCCTGAAAAACATTGTACAGAAATTTGTGTATCTGCTAGCAGATTTTTATTGGTCAGAGAAAATAAAAGATGAATTAAAGCCATAAATAACATCATCAGCTGTGATGAAAGAGATGTAGTGGGCAGGATATAAAAATGATGAATCTGTTTTAAACAAGACAAGCAATTGCATGCTGTGAAAAATATATACAACAGAAAGGTTTATTGTTTTCGGCAGGGCAATTATAATATGAAGACCATAATCATCACTGGTTTTAGCAGTTAAAGACATTTTAGTCAAAAGGAGACTACTTATTAAAGTTACTCACATCAAGCATTTGGAGGATTGGGCTCATGCTGATACAAAGATCAATCAAGTGATGCACAGCTACTTGCAATTTTTACTTTTATTTCAGGACACGCTTTAACTACTTAACAAGAAGAGAAATAGTGCCATCTGCTGACATAAGGAACAGGCACTTGCAAGAAAAGCCTGAGGTGCCAAAACTCTTATAAGCCAATGTTTTTAAAAAATGAAGTTCAAACTTTTGCAGAAAGTAGTGTACCCCCAAATTGTTTAGGCACGTGTTTCTTCTAGTTTTGTGCACTTTTAAGAATTTTGGATGGAGAGATGGAATGCATGCCCTTAAAATGTTTGTGGTTTTGGCAACTCTGCCTCTGCCAAAACACAATTCACAAACTTTCCTTTTTATAGCTAGAACCCAACATCCTTCTGAGAGTTACTTCCACTTCCTATAGCAAACGTAACTGAATGCTCTCTAAATAAGCATTATTTACTGTATTTCCTTGAGGCCATACTGTATTTTGCCTTAGCAGAAAATTTAAGAGTTAAGTAAGAATCAAGAAAGTAAAACCAATTTAATACATTCAGAAAAATCAGACAACCATGGGATTGTGCTGTTTTTTATTGTGTTTTCAATGGAGAAATACATCATCTGTTTACAAAATAGCTCTTGAAAAATACAAGGAGTACAGATACTATAAAACAAAGCAAACTCCAGTCATGAGACACTACGTACATCATGCGAAAGCAACAGTCTGATCTCCAGGTTATGAAAACTAGAATTAAAAAGTCACTATACAGAAAGGTTCCAAGTTTCCAGCTTGGCAAAACTTGGGTGCAGTTACATGAAACGTTTAATAAAATGAAAAAGATTTTCCGATGTGTAAACAAAATGACAAGACTAAATTTGTGCCTGGCAATTTCGATCTAAACTCCATAGCTACACAAAATACACAGACAGCTTGTACACTTCAACTGTTAAGATATAACCTTCTTTGGGGGGTGGACGACAGCAGGCTGCACAGGGCAAGGAAAAGAGAAATATTGTATACTAGACATCTCAGACAAATGGCAAAAAAATAAAAAACCTTCAGTTACTGCACAGCCTAAGTAAAAGATAAGCTACACTCTGACTTTGGAGAATTAATTTAGAAGGATAAGGGGAAGAGTGTAAGTAATTTAACTTGTAACATGAAAGATGCATGTGTAATAGGATGGAGCACAATGGGAGAAGGGAGTTCATAAAACATGCTAATCAAAGTATGGGAAGTATGATTTGACATCCCACATATTTCAGACTTAAGTAATAGTAACATGAAGTTTGTTATCTACATCTGGTATTACTGTTGGTATCCCTCATGTTCCTCAAATACTGCTGTTCTTTGCCATGAGAGCTTCAGTTCTTTCAAAAGAAAAAGTTGTTACTTTTCTGATAGGACTACAAGAACAAAAAATAGGAGTAAGAGAGCTCACTAGATGTCAAGTGCTTACTAGAAATATGATTTTTAAAAATTTGGTGTTGTTCAGTATGTAAAACTACTTGTGATGAACTATCTAAAAATAAAAAGGTTAAAATTCTTAGGGAAAAGTCTTTTTGCCTTTATTTAAAATTTTAAGCTTTTTAATGCATACGGGACATTTATGGAGTGTACAAAAATCATATTTAGTGATTCAAAGGCCATCAAGACAGGTGGTGTATTTCACAGGCACACAATATTTACCTAAACACTTTAGTCATGGGACAAATTTTGAATTTGTGCCTAGAGGCCACAAGGTATTACAACTTGGTAAGGGGCAGGGGGGAAACCCAAATGAGTAAGTACATGGCTTATTTTTATTTTGTATAAATAACTATTGTTCTATACGGTGCATACAAGCTGAAAAAATAATTTAAAAAAAAACCAAACAAAAAAACCCCAACACTAAATGCAAAAGCTTTTCCCAAGAAGTAAAGGGATAAAAAAAGGGAATAAGGAGTTCAATTGGCTCAAAAGAAAGTTTATTTACTGTTTGATTGCTGATTTGTATGCACCCTAAAACAATCCTATAAATAAAAGTAGACCACATCTTAATCATGTCCCATCAATACCAAAACTTCCCAATTACTTCCTCAACTTGCATCTTATGACCCCAAGATTTGACATTACATTTTAAAGACTTACTGCTGCTTGATGGCAGTTGAACTAAATATACTATACAATTTCTTTTCAATGTATAGTATATCATAGAATGTCATCCAATTTGCAAATTACTACTATTGAAGAGACTCTTCAATAAAATGAAATTTTATCAGCTAAAGATCTAAAATTAGTCATACTCCAATAAAAAAGTACATAAAAGTGCATTTAAGGGATTCTTATGCCAGTTCTATCTCAATTTTGAAACAATGCATCAAACAAATTCAATCAGAATGTCAAATATGGCTACAAATAGTGTTCATGTTTTTAAAGGCAGTAATCCTTCGAAATATTTAATGTAACTGTTGCTAACACATTAATTGTACTCCTGGCTTCACATACTAACCTGGACTTCCAATCAAGCGGCAGCTTTAGTCCAGAAAGGGAAGTGCACAACATACACCTAAATCCATTTGCGATTATGTTCTAGTCTTGCACCCTCCGTTCTCCTTTTTTTTCTATTAGAAGACAACAGGTTGAGTTGGCAGATACTGTTTATGGACCCCTGAGGTGTTTTTTACCGGTTCAATCTCAATTTTATTGAATTCTTGATAACAGGAATAGGATTTGCAGGAAGAGCAGGGATATCTGAAAGGTCTGTACTGGGTGTTTTCTGAAAAGAAAAGAAGTTTGGTTGTATTTTTATTTTGTAAATATAAAAAGAAAAATCTTGTAGTAATTGGCATTAACTTTCAAAACAAAGATCTTTAGAAGACTTTTTAGGAATATATGAACATAATTACAGATTATAAAGAGAGAATCAGGTATTTCCTTTGCCTACACAGTCTTTACTAAGGAAAATTTCAACAAGAATCTTTGTGCTTTTCCTTTTTTGACAACTGCAAGAAATTAGCAAGTGCTGCAGATAAAACTGGGCCTACTAATAATCTATATTATAGTAAAACATCCACAAAATAAGGGTGCTTAATTAGTCACATCTAGTATCTGATCTAGATGTTTAGTATTTAAAAACAATTCTTAACAATTCAGTAAGTCTCTGCCCTCACAGACCAGTGATGAAAAATAGCTCCCAATTTGAAGTGTCTCTTCATACATTCACATTCCAGACTGTTGAAGAACTCTACAGTCAATTTCCAATTTTTCAAATTGGTTCAGATTTACATGAAAAAAAGCACAACAAACTCTAAAAAGCCACTGTATGAATGTACTAAGAATTCCACCTTGACAATAATCTGAACACTTCTCTCACTTAAAAGACTTAAATACCATTCAGCAAAATTATATCTAAAACAAACAAAAGGAAAACACAGAAAAGAAACACTCCCAAGAATTCAGTGAGACTCATTAATTTCTCACTTGCCATACATGCCTCTAAGGTTGGGGTGCATTTGGGTTTTTTTTTTAAAGTATTTTCACTTCCACTGTAGCACATTATTTCCCATCCCAATAACCCAGTTATTATGCAATACTTCACATCATTTATCATGAAGTGTTTTCTTACATTATAAATGTTCAAAATCTATATAAGGTACATTTGATATATGGGGGGAAACTGCATTAAAATACTCTTAATTGCTGCCTTATTAAAAATAAATCAATCAACACTGACTGATGCATAGCAAAGCACAAAGTAGCAAGGACCCAGGACAAAATGCTCTAAGCCTCGCATCACCCCTGCCCCAAGTAACCCCATGGTTGATGCTGATCTGCAGTTTGACATGTTTCTGTTTTCTGCAATATGGGCAGTGTTTTAAATAAAGCCAACAAGAACACTAAAAAATGACAGAGGAAGCTCACCATCCTTTGTAATTTCCAGATTACTTTTGCTAAAGTAACAACCACACAATCTGTAAAAAAGCTACAAAGCTTCATATAATCCCCCACCAACAACAGACAAAATAAAACTGATGTACTTACTAAATCATCTAAAAACTTCCCTGAAGCAGTTTAAGAAGTCCGTGTAGCATCTACAATTTTTGCCAAACAACCTTGCTATCTTTATTCAGTATTGCTCATACATTTCAAAATGTCCAGTAAGAAATACCATTATTACTATTGCAACAATCTCCATTTTCAACCAACACATTCACTACACATACTTTAATGATTCAAGTGTGCATAAAGTGCTTGATAGTGATACTTTAATCAGTAGAGCACTAAGTTTAAAAATGCTAGTAAGAAACAGACGTGCTCTCTAGAACTTGTTACAATACTAGAAACAAAGATTTAAATGAATGGTACAGAATTCTTACTGTTTTCCAAAGGACCTTACACTGCTAACACCAGATGGCCAAGGAGTGACAAGCTTTCAACTTGTCTCATACCAAATATTAGAATCTGAAATCACACTTCAGATGACATCCTCAACCTCTACCTGGGTATCTTTGAGCAGCAGCTATTTAAAGCATTTGTTTCCTTGTTAGAAAGGATTATTCTGTGATGTGCAAAGCACAAAGGAATAAACTGAGCCCCTTACTTTGAAGGAACAATTCAGAAGAGCGAATCCAGCTTCGGTCACTTTGTATGGCAAGCCATACATGTTTAGCTACAATGCACATTCAATAAGATCAATGACCATCTAAAACACAAAAATTGTGACAGTAACAACAAGTAGCTTTCCATACAATGGATTTATATTTAAAATTACACATTTATATTTAACATCTGGACTCATTTCAGTTTCAATTCTTTCACCACAGATTAGCACACAAACACGCTGCATGGCAGTATTGCTTTTAAAAACAGTACCTGAGGAGCTTGCAGAGAAGTTGTCTGAAGTGTTTCTGTTTGAGAATTAACATTCACTTCTGTCTCATTTTGCTCCTGTAAAAAAGCAAAAGCATCACCACATGTTACACCACTTCCAATGAGATACCTATATAGAACACCTCCAGAATGCTTTACACTGTGCATATACAGCAAAAGAAAAATGCAATCAGTGTTTGCTCCATTGACACCCTTTCTTTTATGATGCAGGAATCACCACACTGGAGAATGTTTCACTTATTAGGGACTTGACATGAACACAAGCTGTATCACAGATCAGCTGCCACTTGTTTAATCAATTAACACCTTTTATAAAGAATCTTATAGCAAAACATTACATGTCATTCAACTTACTAAAGACAAAAAGTGTATTATCAAGAAAGATCATGTGAAAACCTACAGAATTTGTTCAAAAATTCAACAGCTTTTCCACAGCTTTTGCCATTCTGCCACAGAAGTTTTCCTGCTGCTTTAATGGGTTGAATCAACTTTCTGAATGAATAGGTGAGTGTCAGAGACTGATTTTCATGTGCAAAAGCGGGACTACAGGACTAAAGCAGGACAATGGCACGTTCTCATTTTAATAAAAACAGTCTGCTAGCTGAAAGTGTACCATTTAGTAAACACACCCTAAAAAAAATGCATTTCAATGGATGAAAACCTATGCTTATTTTAAGAAATTTAATTCCACCATTTCCTTCCATAAATATTAAGGACAAAGACTTAGAGGAGACTGCCAATAAAAACTAACAGGATTACCTATGTCTTTTATAACAATCTGTATCCAGTGGATCTATTTTTGAAGTGAGGATTAAGTGCTTACATGTATTTCTGCCCTCACCTATCTTAAGTTCGGAGACATTGCAAGGTGACTGTCTAACAAGATACAACTCCTTGCTTAAGGGCATTGAAGCTATAAACCAAGGAACTTACATTTAACTTTAAGCATAAGCATAATTTCCAGAGTATTCCAGAGACAGCAGAATGTGCCCCATAAAAACTGCAAAATTCCAACTGAAGAGCTGCTGTCATAAGGCTAAAAAGAGTTTGTCACCCTTTCTGTTCACCACTAAGCAGAAAAATTGTCTGCTAATTACAAGGTACTGGAGGGGCACATTGAATCTCCAAAGTCCCCAGACAGTATGCTGTAACTTCACACAGTAATTTCACTGCCAGAGAAGATTTACTTACTATCACTTAAAATTTCTTTAAAAAGTGAACAAGGTGGCTGGCTTTAGGATTCTGAGCCCAACATGCAAACTCCAAATAGAATATATAGGACAACTGTTCTTTCACATATTTGTTAATTAACATACATCAGGTTCGGGATCCAAGAAAAATGTAGTATATTGACACATCCTTGATCTAATTTAACAAACTGAAACATAAATATCGTGACTAATTTTTTCACCATGCACAATACCATATGCACAATACAAATGACCAGCAAAGAAATGACAGTCCTATGTGACTATGGATTTGGGGTCAACTTAGCATAGCAGCAGTCAATGGACTCCAATTCATCAATACTGACTAGCTATTAAAAAAATAAGATACCATTTTGATATCTTTGCTGGTAAGCCTATATCTAGACACACTCTTAGTCATTCCTAGAGAGAAACACAGTCACTTTCCCAATTAATATACACAAAATTATACAGTCTAGGCATAGATACCTTAGTTTCCATTTTTTCATGTTCATTCAAATCTATACAGCTAGTATCTTCACTTATTTCATCCTGCTGAAAAGCAAACATAGAAACTATCACAAATCATAAAATCATATTTTTAAAAAATCAACAAGAAAATAAGGTCAAAGAATTAGTTGTAAGACATAGCATATTATAAGCTTACCAAAATAATTACTTTTAAGTAAGAATTTAGATTCTAAGCATTTGTGCTAATGCAGTAGATGTGTCACGGGATGAGCATCAACAAAACAAAAATACTAACACCTTGGCAAGCTGAAAACATCAAGCAGCAATGCAATCAGAATAGGAAATATCTGAAACTTGGAATATAAGAATCAGCACTCTGGGTGAAATGAATATTCAAAGTTTTGAACATTGCTATGGTATGATCTCAAAATCTCAAATACCTCTTCAATTTTAATTTTCTTAGGAGACTCTTCTTTATGGGGAGAAGATGTCCTTTTCACTGCTGCGACAGGGCTAGGCATTTTTGTTGCAACATTTCCTGAACTTCTTGGTGATGGATTTAATAGATACGCTGAGGGAACAATTCTAGAGATGGTAGGCTTTGGTGGTGGAGAAATGGCTGGTTGTGTGGCAGTTTGAGGAATGCTTTCATTTGAAGTACCTATGGACAAATAATTTAAAGATCTTCAACAAGAGGAGTCGACACAATCATTTCAGTTCAATCACTGGTATTTTTGGTCTCTAATCAAAACCCCTGACATCAAGCAGGCATCAAGGAAGTGGTACAGTTAATGGCGTAAGCATCATGTTTGGAACAACAAGTGTGCATACACTGCACAGTTTAGTTTCAAGCTCATTCTTGAGCTTGAGTGCACCCTCAGCAACTTCACTGATGACACCAAGCTGTGTGGTACAGCTGACACATAGAGGGATGGGATGCCATCCAGAGGGACCTGGACAGGCAGGTCAATGCAAACCCCTTGAAGTTCACCAGAGCCAGTGCAAGGTCCTGTGGCTGGGTTGTGGCAATCCCAGGCACACCCACAGGCTGAGCAGAGAAGTGATGAGAGCAGCCCTGAGGAGAACGACTTGGGGGCAGTGGTTGATGAAAAACTCAACATGAGCTGGCAAATGTGCTCACAGCTCAGAAAGCCAAATGTGTCCTAGGCTGCAGCCAAAGGTATGTGGGCAGCAGCTTGAGAGAGATGATTTTCCCCTCTGTCCTGCCCTTGTGAGACCCCACCTGGAGTGCTGTGTACAGTTCCAGTGTCCCCAATATAAGAAGGACACGGAACTGTTGGAGCAAGTCCAGAGGAGGCCATGAAGTTGATAAGAGGACTGGAGCACCTCCCCTACAAAGAAAGACTGAGAAATTTGGGGCTGGTCAGCCTGGAGAAGAGAAGGTTGCATGGAGAACTCACAGCAACCTTCCAGTACCTTCCCCCTTCCCAAAAGGGGGCCTACAGGGAAGCCAAAGAGGGGTTCTTTGTCAGGAACTGTAGTGATAGAACAAAGAGCAATCAGTTCAAACTGGAAGAGGGGAAATCTGGGTGAGGTATTAGGAAGAAATTCTTTAGTGTGAGGTAGTGAGACACTGGAACAGGTTGTCCCAGGAGGTTTTGGATGCCCTGACCCTGGCCGTGTTCAAAGCCAGGTCAGTTAAGGCCTTGAACAAACTGGTCTAGTGGGAAGTGTCCCTGCCCATGACAGGAGGGGCTGGGATTAGATGATCTTTTAGGTTCATTCCAAGCCCTTAACATATGATTCTGAGAAAGAATTCCTGTACCAGACACAGGGTAGCCATGGCAATGACACTGTACTTAGCCTAATTAACTCTGCTTAAGGCAGGCTGTATGAGCACAGACAGAGCTCTGTGTAATACAGCTGCAGTATTTGTGGTACCTGAAGAAATTTTACTGCTTTTGTACTTAGCCATATATATGCATTGCCAAGACTGCATTAAATCAAATCCCAGAGCAATCTGATACTCCCTTTTTCACTCAAAAATGAAGTTAATCACTTCTCAGGCTTAGATTACCCAGTGACAAATATGAAGTCATCACAGAGCATCAAATAAAGAATTGATATTATATACATCCTTTTTAAAAATGCTCCATATGACAAAGCTCTATCTCATCAATTGCCTACCTCAAACCAATAAGCGCACATAGGGAGATGCTCCAGGATGAGAAAAAATACATTGAGGAAATTTTTCATTAACAACTATCAGGTGATTAACATTTTGATTAACCAAAATATAAGAATGAACAACTTCTGATATGCTTCCAAATCCAAAAACCAGTCACGCCATTTAAGCTCCATTTAGTGCTCATGGACAAACTTACTCAAATTGATGCACCTGTGACACGATAAAAATCAGAGAGAAGTAAGACTAAACCATGCCACACATCAAGAGTGAAATGAGAGATTTCATTTTGAAAGGCTAACGAGTCGCTCCCCTTTTCCATCTATTTCTGACTTGCTCCTTGTACACAGCTAAAGCTCCATCAAAAACAAAGAGTAACTGATTCTAACAAGACTATTTTCACCAGATGCTTTTATTCTTTGACTAAAGAGTCAAATTTTAAAATGACTTTTGAGTAAAGTGTACTTTTTCTTGCAGAAAATGGAGGATAAAGTCAGCACATACAGTGGGACATATCTGAACAGACATCGGTAAGGAACATGTGTTTCTGCTTACATCTGTCTTTTGCATTCCTAGAATCAATTTCATGAAGCACAAGGAGCAGGAACATGGGAGCACAGGCTACAAACAGACAGTACAGAACCACCTTGAGTTTAACTACAAAATGAATTAAAAATAAATTTTAAAATTGTTCTTCCAGCTTTAGATCGTTTTTTCCTCATTTAGCTAGCCAAACTACAGACCTACATTAGGCCATTGGAACACTACTGCTATTGTGAATGGCAAATATAAATCTCTAAGAATAAAAGAAGTAAACATCACAGCAAATATTCCTCTGTGATTTTCTGAATCCTTAACAAATTATTGAACTATGTGCATGAAGGAGAACCTATTATAGCATGTGTTAACTAAAGACTAGAAGACTCAAGCTGGAAGAAAAACTGCCTTACAAACATTACCAAAAGTTCAATAGAAACAACATGCTATGCCATTTTCCTTACCCCCTGAGCTTTCACTGGAATTTATTTGTGGCACAGTGACTTCAGAAGCCTGTGTGTTGGTCACAGATGCTGCTGTTACAGCTGGCGCAGGACTGCTTCTGCTAAAAAGAAAAAAATTATGAAATGCTGAAGACATTGGTGTTACATGATCTACCTTTCATCACATCATATGTATGACTAGTAACCACAGCTGTTATTTTACCTACATTACAGAGCAAGAACTTATGTAAGTAAAAATGTAAAAGTGAGCACTGGCAATCTACTATCAAACTCAAGCAATGGAAGCTATTTCAAATATTTAATTTAAATCACTCAATGACAGTTTTTGAGACCAGAAAAAGGCTGTATTTAAAAGTGAGGCAAAAATTAAGGCAGTGTCCACCCAAATGATGTGCATGAGAAAACACAGCAACTATGTACTGGAGGATGAAACAAAACCAGTGCAGAAGGACTAGAACAAAAAGTTTGGTTTTAGTTTACACAGACTGTTACAATGATGATTTCAGTCTAAAATCATCCCAAAGGCCTGGGGCTTCAAGTGACCAGCCACAAAAATGATCCTTTTTCTTCAAGAAACTGGGAAGCAGTGTGTGTCTAAAACCAGCCAAGGGCAATTTTTCACTTTACCTGTGACATGCTAGGTAACACAGACCGATTTCAATAGCACAGATAGTGGTATCAACAACTGTTAACCATTTACCAAGGAAGACTGACTAAAAGAACACTTGCCAAAAGGACTAAGTATTTCATCCTATACAACATCCTATAATATATGTGTAATACTGAACTGTAGGAGATTGAAGATAACTTCTATGTGTATCAGAGACGAATATGAGACTCTTGAAAGAAGAAGAGAGTACACTCATTTATTGGGGCAAACTAGAGTTAAGGTAGGAAAAGGCTTAACAACAGAAAGTTAGTATTAAGAAAACTTCAACATGCACACTTTGAAACTACAGTGGAAAATAATGTTCCTAAGCTTAATTTGCATAGGTAGCATCAGTAACAGCAGTACACTGCTGATTTCCCAGACGGAAAATCTACTGTCTCACGCTTGGATCCAAAACTCACAAAATACTTCCTCATCCTCACAACTATCTGCTCACTACTTCTCATAGCCTCCTACTCCAGAGCCCAAGTTTTTCTATCATTGTGTTCTACGCATTTTTACCCAACTTCATAATTCCTCATCTCAAGTCCAGTGCTATGCTTCCTATCCCCCAAATTTTGCTCTAGTGCTCAAACTGAAATAATAAGAGTGTTTACAATCTCCATCCAGTTTGGAACATTCCCACCTTGGTAATGGTGGTATCGCATGTGTGCAGTATTTGCCATATGTTTAATACAAGTAATTCAGGAAGAGAGAGCAGCAACAAGACTGAAAGACTTCCATACCCCTGAGAACTTCCAGAACTGTTCAACGGACTTGTCTTCATAGCACTGGTAGGCGAAGGCACAGACGTGCTGTTATCACTGTCCATAGACAAGTCTAGGCTGCTGTCATTCAGAGCTGTTAACCTGATCCCTTCTGTCGAGTGCTACAAGCCACAAGGCAAAGGAACATTCTGTTAGTCTAATTAAAGGTTCAAAAATCAACATAAATTCAGGTTATTTCAAAATGCAAACTTAAATGGACAATTTTCAAATCCTTTTACATGTAAATAATCCACTATCCTCTCACTACGAGCATTTACATTTTCAAGTTCACAACTCCGGTGCAGATTTGTCTGAATCAATCATGTTCAAAAACAAACTGTTACTGTATTTAATGATCATATTTGCAGCTTTATTTCAAATTTCTTTGGTTTTGTGGACTTAGAAATACTTTCACTAACTTTAATGTAACTGATGTACATCAAAACAAACTGATGTACATAAAAAGAATTTAAGGAGGATTTGAAATTAGTCCATAGAGAAGAAAAACCCTTTTCTAACATAGTACTACTACTTAAAGAGATGCACTACTTGATATTTACATTGTTCTCTGAAACAGATCAACACTCGGTGTCAATAAAGACTTCCTAGTCCTTGAAACAGCATTCAATATAAAACAGCTATAGAAATAAAGCATGTTATTCAGCTATACCTAAAACAGACTATGTACCAGTGGGTTAGCTATTAAAAATTTTAAGCAAACCTGTATTGCTCTCAGATTAAGCTAATACAAAGCAGCAGGGATTTTAAAACAGACTGAAATGTTCAATTCAAAAATCCACCCCTTCTTCCTGACTCCACTAAAATTAAACAATAATCCGATGCAACATCTTATTTAAAAACTAATGCTACCATTCTCATATTTGGCCACAGGTAAACTATCCAGCCAGACAAGAAGATACTATCCACATTGTTGATATTCTGAGAAATATAGTATTATATTTAGTGCACCTAATAATACTGCTACACTCAAATGAGATCATTTGCAGATAAAATTAAGACCTCAAAATGTGATTTTAATTCTTTGGTTAGTAAACCTAAAAATCTAAGTAAACCTAAATTAGTAAACCATAACATCAAAAGTTTGAGAGCAATGGCATTTTCATTGCTCTCTAATATTAGTGAAGTTTACCTTTTTCTTTTTCTGAAGCACATGATTAGGTAGCAGTTGGTGAAGTTGCTTACGTTTCACATGCCTTGCAGCAATCTTCATATCCATCTCAAACATCTTGCTGTTTATTGCTTGCCTATAAACTACACAATTAGAATAACATTAAGACATACTGAAGCATTTTGCAAAGTCCACTTACTTGCCCAGGCAGAAAAAATTTGCATTTCAGAGCACTTATCCTCAAGAACAAGAATAATGTTTCCTTGTTCTGGAGGAAGAAAGGGAACTGCCTACCATGTCAGCACTGATAGTACAAACACAAACATTGGTTTGGAAACAGGTGACCTGTTTTTCAAGAAAAAGGTCTTGCAAGCACATGGTTCTCCGTACTTTTAACAAGTTTTAAGTGTAAGAGCTCTGAAGCAAACTCTTCATTTCATCTCGAAGGGACTAAGGATAGAAATAAAATTTCCTCATAAGAATTACAGCATCTACAGAAAATTATTTTCTTTGCAGGTGATTTTATTTACACAGCTCCTGCAAAAAATGGGTTTTAATTCAAGCATTAAGTGCTACTGTGCCACCTAACATATTAAAATTACTCTGGCAACTCACACACCACTACATTTTTATACAAAAGTAATTTATGGTTGAATTTTTTCTATTTTATTGGGCTTTTTTGTTGCTTTGCTTTTTGTTTTGGGTTTTTTTTTTTAATTTTGTACAGTCGTTTTCGTGGTTTTGTGTGGTTTTGTCTAGTATAACAAGTTATTTCTCTTCACTTCAGATCATCTGCTTCTGGTAAGTCACCACGGTAAGAGCTAGTACGAGAACTGCACCAGAACCCAGGATTCTGGGTTCAAATAAAGCCAGGTAAAACAAAAAAGCTTGTTCTTTCACACTGACTGCCTCCACAACGTTGAACAAAAGCCGGGGCAGATGTATGAATAAAATATGGCTCTGTAGCTCTTAAATACAAAAACTCAAGAGGTATCTCCCTTATTCACTGTATACTCTATAAACATTAAGGAATCTCACTGAATAGGCTGTGAATAGGTAATTAAAAAGGTGTTAAGAGACAGGCACACAAAGAGTTCAATGAATACTGAGTATTAAAGTGAATATTGCACTACTTTGTATTGAAGAGGCTCAAAAAGCCTCTCTGTAAAAAATTATACAGGTTATAGCTAAGGTAGAAGCATGCTCAATGAAACCAAACATGATTAAAGCGTTCCATATTCCTGACATTAGGTCTTATCAAAGTTTCCATACAAGAAAACCTAGATCATTCTTCATCTCTCCCTTTGCTCCCACTAAAAAGCAAACTATTCTTTAATTTCATCCTGGAAAATCATTAGTTACTTTTGATAAAATCTAATGATATATTCCAAAAGACAGAATAAAGAAATCTTTAGGCTGGATTAAAAACAATGAAGATAGACCCACATTAACTTCAGATTACCAAAAAACCCACGAACAGAAATTGTTTACTAGATTGTTACCTCTAGAAATGTATTCACGGATCAAAAACTCTGCATCACAGTTTGTAAGGATCTTGATGAAATGTTACTCCACTTACAAGTGCATATATTTAGACAAACTTCAGGAATATAATGCAAATAAATCACATCAAAAATCATAAGCACTAGTTTTAGTCTTTCCATACCAAAAATCTCTGACAAGTATACTACTGAAATATCTGTTTATAAACAAAGAAAGACTTGAGAAACTACAACTTCTGAATTCCTTCACTCCTTCAAAGAAGCAGCCAATGTATCATCTTTTCTAAATTCTCAAAAATCAGAATAATGTTCCTATAGTTGCTATAGTTTCTCCCTCATCACTAATAATTATAAGAAACATTTCAACTCTCGAGAAAGAGATGCCCCTCTGCAGCTATATATGACAATAAACAACTTTGAAACCTTGGCATGAGTTATAAATATGCCTATATATTTATTGCATTCACAGGTGTGAGCTGGAAGGGGGGTCAAGGTGTTCAATTCCCTTGCTTCCCCAGACTGAGTGAGTCTCAGAATTTCAGAGACCACAGCTGCATAGTCTTTCATAGTCTGAAACTATTTCTTAAACTCTGTAAACATAAAATACTTGAGCCTCAACTGTTGTAAAAAAAAAATCCAAACCCGTAAATTTATTAGATAAATCTGTCCAAGCTTCTGTTCCTAACACGGGGGTGTCACACTCCCCCAGATGTTACCAAATCTTTGTTACAAAATTTCCTATGTGGGTACTATTATTGTGAATCAAAAAATAAACATCAGAAAGTCAAAAAGCTCTTCCCACTGAGTGTCGGACATGAAAGTAAAGGTTACTGAATCAATTATCTCATATGAAACACCATAGAATAAGACATTTTGTTAATCCACTGATAAATTTAGTTTCACCAAGTAAGAAAAATATTTAAACTATACTCAAAATTAAGCTTGCTAGCTTGCATATGATAACTAATTCATCTGTTTAATAAAGATTACAAACTAATGTACCACAATTTTAGTGAGATCTGCAGGATGTATGTATAATTTTTATCACTTTTAATGAGAACAAACTCAAAGTGATTAGTCGTCTGAAGTGCTTAGGAGCATTAAAACTCTTTGAAAATGTGTTTCGTTAAATAAAATCCCTAACTCCTTAGCTGAAACCCTCTCTGTAGATACAATTCTACTATTACTATGAGCATTATGAATACAGACTACATTTTAAGCAAAGTCAGTAACTTCAACAAGTTTATTAATATGAGAACTCTAGAAAGCAAAACTCACCTGTGTCTGTAAAAGACTGAATGTCGTAGGTAAGATCAACACTTAAATTTTCAGAGTTTTCAGTTTTCTTAAACACCAACCCAATCACCCACATTGTACGGTATTCTTCCCTGGAAAATTTTATACAAAACAGTCATGTAATACTGACAGAATTAAATAGCTTAATAAGTTATTTGCTGCAATAGGCAACAGTTGTACTTTAGCTCCAGTAGCAATAGGAAACTGGACATAGAAAGACAAAAACCAAAGCTGACTAATATTCCTTTTTCATTCACAGTATAAAAGTCATTAAACACTTCACATCTACCTCCAGCAAATAAACCAAGATCATCAGTAGATTTCTCCATTCAACTGTGCTCCTGTATAGATTCTCTCATGTAGCTACTAGCATGAGAGTAACCAGCTCTCAACTAGCCATAGCAACTATAAAGGCACTGAAAGTAATTAGAATCTATTACCCAATTAAGCAACTTCCATTTTGCAACCTAAATGTGTTTTCAACACTCAAATTTCTTAGCTGTAACTGACCACAAACTGCAGGTTTCAGTTAAACCCTCCCTCTGACAGCTCCCCTTCACATGGGATGGTGAAAGAAATGTCCTTTGTATATACTGGGAAGACACCTTTGCTGGAAGTGTTGCCTGGATCAAGTCCTCTGAAATAAGAGCTAATTGGAGCCTCTGATTATGCAGGCAGTTGTAGCTATATTCACCCACTAAAATGGTGCTGAGGAGGTACTGCCTGCTTTGTCCAATTTTACTAAGAACACACGTAACAATTATATAACCTCTAAAAAAAAGTAGCCCCACACTGTACTTGAAGCAGTTAATGTGTGGAAAAGGCCCTGTGCAAGCCTAACAAGGTGTTTCACATGTCCCAGTAAAGACAAATTTCTTCCCCATTCTCACACTTCACACAAAAATGATTCCTTACAAATTAATTACAACACTACCTTGAAATAAAGTCTTAAAAAGTTTTCAGTCCCCACACCTGCAATTGCTATTTTGAGTGGGAGAGGAAGGAGTCAAAGAACATTTTAAATCCTCAACAATCTGAAGCACTTTATATTCTCTCCACTGTTTCCACAACTTGACAAATTCTAACCATAGTCATTACGATTTCAATGATATTCATCCCAACTGCTAGATTTTATAACATTAAATGAACTTAGTTACTCAAGAGCTCTGTTCTACAGTGCCTGATGTTCTCCCAGATTCTCAGTGCTTCCTCACAATCAAAACAGCATCAACTAAGTAGCAGTAACTTATATAGGTTGGCAGGAAATTACACAATCAATACAGTTATCAACAAAAATATACTTCCCCTTATTTTCAGATTTAGAGACATTCTTATACAGAATTAAAGCGTACCTAATTTCACAAATAGTACTTAAGAAAAGCTGAGCATCGTTTTTTGCCTTAAGGTGCTGTCATTAAAAATTAATCCTTTTAGGATTCTATAAAAATGTCTGTTTATTTATTAATGAGATTGCATTTTAGTTAATTTAGCTTCTCCCTTCTACATGCAGAAAATGAGTTTGCTTACTTGTCAGGATTCTCCTTGGGTGCTGGGAATGACTGTGGATTCACATGAGCCAGTGTAATGAATTCATTCTTCTCCAGGTTTCCAACTAGAATACGGATTTTTGATTCCACCAAGCCCACCCTGTATAAATGTCATTTATTAGCAAGATCTCATTAACTGGAAATAACAGAAGTATCTAACATCGTGTATCAGGATAAAATCCTCGACATTCTCCTTATACTAATACTTGAGACTACTAATGAATTAGTGCACGTCAGATTAATTCAGATCAATAATTTCAGTTAAGGCATTACAAAAGCTGACAAGGGAAGCTTAAGAATGCCCTGCAGCTCTCTCTGTAGCCTGATTTCACAAATGGAATTAAATACAAGACATTACACATCAAGTAAATGGCAGAAAGTACCACCACATATTTATCCAACATTCTTTTGGCTTCAGATGATGAATTTTAAAGAGATTAAGAAATTCCCCATATCTGCAAATCTTAAAATTTCACTAATAAAAGAGAACAGAAACATGGGAAAGAGAAATTTGTTTTGAGAAACAGCATTTCAAGTGACTAAAAACATACCTCCTCACACTACTCATTAAAAAAAGTGCACAAGGCATTTGTAAAGTAAACCAGAGACTGCTGTTAAGGAAAAATTGAAGCAACAGCCATCACTCCCCAGTTTTTAATTTTTACTATTTTTTTCAGAACTCTACAATCTTCAACCATTCAATTTTGAAACACTGAAGCTCCACTTTCATTCATTAAGAAGACACCTGATACATTAGATACTCCCTTGTGTCCAAGGTTGATGGTACAGGGGAAGGGAGGTGCTGTTTTTGGTTTTTGGTACGGGGGGTTGTTTTGCTTTTTTCTGAAATCTCAAGGATTACTCACCATTCTAGTCGCTGTTTTTCTGTCGGTGCACTTGCTAGAAGTACAATATAATGCCTTTGGAGATAAAGACAATATGCTATTCTATATGTATTTCTAAAACTAGACATTCAAACCTTAATATTAAAACTTTGCAGTAAACTCTACATTGTAAAATACAGATTATCTTAAGTATATACCTTATATTAAATTAAGCTTTGTTAAGTAGAAAAAGGGGCTATGTCCCAAGTGTATGACTAACAGACTTCAGAAAAATTTTCGAGTTTAGGGCCATTTGCAATTCCACTGTAATATCAGTAACCTTAATAAAAGATTAGGAATGTAGCACTGGTTGAAATATTTCAATACCTGATGAGATCAGGGATTTAACTGACTACAAATCAAGAGAAAAGTTGCTCACAACTACCTTGACATGTCAGCTGTCTTAGTTGCAATATTATTTCTGAATAGTGAGAAGAGTGGTTAGCACATATGCATTTGTTCAAAATCCAAAATAACACTATTAAATGTGGTTTTAAAAAATTGTATCTGCATTTGGAATTCTCTGAAGACACTTATCTGAAATTTCATAAGGAATGTTTCTCTGATGGTAATTCTTAAACTCTCAATTATTTTCAAGGATATTCAGTGTATACCCACTGTAAGTAGATTTCAAAGAGACAATATACAAAACAAGAATGGTATTTTAAACAAAAAAGCCCAAGGACAACAGAATGGGAAAAGATTACTTATAACTTGAGTTCCTAATGAGGGTGCTAAAGCAATCTCACATGCTTACAGGCAGGTTTTTCAGAAGTTTAGCTGGGAAGTCTTTAACATCCTAAGTCACACAATGCCGCACTACTCTATACAGATATGGCATGTTTAGGTAGCTTCTCAGCAGGATTTAAAGAACAGAAGTAACACAAGAGACTAGTCCCTACCATACAGCTCATGGAGAGGAAAGCAAAGTCAATGACACTGGTACAGAGTTCTCTGGTGTCAGAGGCCTTCAAATCACAACAGGAAATCCAAATCAACAGATCAAGTCAGCAGCTACATATTTCTCTACTCATCTTTAGGTGGCAAGAGCCAAAATCCTGCTACATGCTACAATCCCGATTTCAGTCAGAGAATGTCAATAAGACAAGAGAACTACAAGGGAGAAATCTGGAGAAACTTCTTTCCTGTTCTGAATAGTACAGAGATAAAATAACCTATACATTTTGCATTTTAGCAGTATTAATTACTTCACAGGAAAATGTTATGGAAAAAGAGAATAAGAGTCCTTTAATTCTGTATGAGAAGTTACCAATTACTACTATTAGTTTATTCTAAGGTGCACTATACTTTCAGTTAGATTCTGACATCACATACGTTGCACACTTGCAGAATGTTTAATTCAGTAGGAACAACGTGTAAGCTTTTTGATATTTTTAACTATGTCTGAATCAAAAAAGACGTATTTCAAACCCGCAAATATTTGAAAAAACAAATTTTCCAATTCCTTATTAAAAGCATCCCCATGAAATGAACTTCTGAGGAACTATTAAAAAAAAAAAAGTAATTTGGCTATGTCTAAAAGCCTCAACTAGCTGGTAAGCACCTAGGAAAAAACCCTAAGCCTTATTTCTGAAAAAAATAACTATTTCGATGATTAATTATTTTTGCTCAGGTAGTAGTCACTGAGATAAAGAAAAAAATCCAATTTCGCCTAACTCACCTACCTGCTGTCAGTGCTGAGTGGGAATTATTCTCTAGAAATTTCCTAGTACCATTTTCAACAAAATTAAGTAATTTTTGTCAAAAATTAAGATACCCTTAGTTTTAAGAGTCCAAGGTCTCACTGCTAAATTTTGCTAAGACAAGGTTTTTTTATCAGTGCTTCATTCATAATTTTATCACAAAGCACATGTGTAATTCAGAAGTATCTATCACTTCATTATAAAGAAAAAATGGTCTTAGGTTAAGCTTCTGCCTCTCAACGGTGACTTTTAAATTCTGGATGTTATTCTGAAGTATATCAGTTTGGGGGTTTGTTTGTTTGGGGGCTCGGATGTTTTTTCACTATCTTCCTTTCAGCATTCTTTTAACTAAAAAAACCTAATGTAGATAGTATGGAATTGTAATACATCATTAACACAAGTATTTCTAAAAAAAATACTTAAATTAGAGTCATATTACTTTCCAGGGGGAAAAAAAAATTCTAAAAACACCAACTGAAAACACCTGAACATGTTAATTTCAAATTTTCTTTATTACCTATATGGGAATTATACTTTTATATTCAATACTTTCAAGTCCTATGAAGCCAAAAATTTAAATCACCTTTTTAAAAGGTTCGTTTATATTCTACTTATTTAGCAGAATTATGTCTTTAACGACACAGAGAGAATATGCTAGAGCTCATTAAAAGAGTGTTACTTCTCTCAAAACACTGCTCTCTTGGTCTTGAATGATAACGATTTCATTTCTCATGCAACACTCCAAACTCATATCCATTTGAGTTCTTGTCACTTCCCTGTAAAACACCATATCTACATGTTCTTGGTTGTTGCTTTCCCCTTCTAAAAATTTAAATCTACACAATGGGCAGAAAATACTTGTTGCAACTCCCTAACTCCACGTAATTGTTGACATTTAAAAAGTAAGGAAAAAAATAAACAGGCTAAAAGCAGATTTCCTAATTTTCCTAATTTCTAATCTGCTCCTACTATGCAGCCCTAGATTTCCTTAATCACACATCATCGAGGTTTATTGTAAACACAGACAGCAAGTCCAAAGTGCTTATGAACAACAGATATTCAGCAACTAATTGCCATTGAGAGTGATAGATTACTGAAGCTATGCTTTCAGAGATTAAAAGAAATGTCTGTCTCAGAGCAAGGATCAGATGTTCTCTTATCTGGCAGAGCATTAGACACTGCTATGAATTTCAGCAGAACATGCCAAGGCATCTACAATTTAAACAGGAAAAGAGTGTGAAGAGGGGAAAAACATTTCAAAATATCTCTTAGATGGAGATCTGACCAAGAGAGCCACATTTACTGCATACAGACGACTGCATATAATTATTTACTTTGTAAAGGCTACTTTACCAAAATTCTAAAATTAGCCTACTAAAGGAAAACAGAGAAAATCCTGGGTAATTTAAATTAAAACAGGCTTCATAATACCATTCCACACTTAAAAAAATAAAATTAGAGCAAAGGCATCTTGCGCAAAACAGAAAACCTGGATATATAATGTTGAGCAAGACAAGCTTTTATTGCTACACCTGGCTTAAGCTGGTACACAAAAAAAACTGCATTAAAATGGAGATTATTTCAAATGACATTAAATGCTTCCTATTTTTTTCTACTTTTGAAAGAAACAAAGAAAATGTACTAGGGAACTTATCAGTAACCTCTTGAGCAGAAACTGATTTGTCTGCAGCCCATTTTTTACTTCAAAAATTAATATAATTTAACAGTGTTCTTTTAAATGTTTTCAATCTTAAGCTCCAAGGAACAACATAAAAGCCATCCACGTTTTAAAGCTTTTATCATGCAAAAGGTATAGAAACAAAACACAGACACATTATGAAGGTCATCAGTCTCTTTTAATGGGGGAACTGTATATTTCAATCTTGTTTAGATTAGTACAAAACCAACCAACCACCCAACACAAACAAGTGTAAAATATATTTGATCTTGATTCAAGAAAAATGGGTCTCCACTTTCAAGTGAGGGCAAAGAAGATGTAGTCCGTATTTTAATAATCCATATTTATTATAAAAATACAACTTTCAGCAAGTCCGTATACATTTAACAAGCTTCTGCCCCACAAGCATATTACTAGAAACCCTAAAAATGTCAAGTGTGAATTTCAGTATTTCCCTCAGAGACATTACAAAATTAGAAAAGCTAGGTGTGAGTTAATAAAGATCCAAGACCCTTAAGCTTTAATGAAAAAAGATCTAGTAATAACTAGGTACAACTGGTAGTTAGTCAACACCATTGTAAAAATACCTTTTATTATCAAAGTAAACTGTTGACTATATTGACACAAGAAAACATACAGTTTCAAGTACTTATTCATCTTAAGTACTGACCTTCAGAATAAGTTCTTTTAACATCTTTTTTCTTGGGAAGACCCATTTTTAGAATGCTTACTGACAGGACTAAAGAACATTTCTATTAATCAAACCAGACGAGACTTCTTCAATGTTTTTGGTAGTATACCAATTCTAGAGTTAACTGGACATTCTAACTATCTGGTCAGGGACTAACTAGTTTCTGAAATACAGATTTAAGACACAAAAAAGTACCTGAGGAGATGATATCCTTTCCAATAGAAAGGACACTAGTGTATTCTCTCTCCCACACTATAGAAAAATCCTAACAAAACACTTTTTGGACATCTAATGTATGTATATTTATGATCCTGTGCTAGAGAGCATTATGAGGTAGTTCAACTGATTAACTTAAAATATTCTGCCATGCCATAAAATACATACTTGTACTTCTGAAAGAAGTTTGGAGCTTCAAAAAGTTTGGACCACTCTGCCTTACTCAGCAAAATTTCATCTGTGATAGCAAGACCTAAATTATAAAAAAAAAATATTTAAACTTTTTTTTTTTTTAATACAGTTTAGTATCCAGAGTAAAGACAGTTTATTAACTTAGCAAAAACTACTATGAATTATTTCCTCCCTTCAAATTCACAGCAATTTATCCACAAGATTTATAATTCAGTTATACTTTCATTGGTCATTAGTTAAACAAATCATACTATTAAAAAAACCTTACAATCTGTATAGAAACATATGTTAATTGATCAGACTGATTATTTCACATTTTTTTGCTCCGCAGTGTAACACAGCTCCATTCAGGTTTTTTGCATATGCCACACTAACTATTCAGTTCAAAGACAACAGATCTTTTTCCTTCTAGTACTTGAATCACCTCTTGTGCAAGGCATTTTACAAGGCAAAGAAACAGTGAGACAATAAGGTACTGCTCTCTCTGAGAAAGCTACTTGTAGTTACTCCCTGCATCAAATCTACTTCTTGCTTTGATATCATCTACTATTATTATTCAAGTACATTACTTGGATAAATCCAGAGGACTCATCATCAAGGGAGTATATGGCCTTATATTAGGCCTAGAAACAGGCATCAAGTGGAACTACTATTGCTAATCCCTCATGTAACATGACACAATCTAAGTCACTAAGTCATTATACTATTATTTCTAATTTTCAGAGCAAAAGGCATTCTCTTTCATTACCCTCAGTTTCTACGAGTGAAGGACAGACCTGTAGAAGATCTACTAAGTTTGCAGTGTTAAGCAACATTAGGCGTAACAGGCCAAGTTCCACCTCCCTCAAAACAGTCTTTTGTCAATAAGCTTTTGAACATCCACCCACCTCCCCCTTTCAAGGCACATCCACAATGAAAATATTTTAAATCTGTCTGAAAAAAATCTATATAGAGAGTGTAAGATAATACTTACCTTGTTTAAATTCCTCAACCATGACCATCCGTGTGGAAACGGACACATTGTACGTTGAGTTCTGCTGTGGGTATGCTGGTGTAATTATAGGCATAAGATGGTACCTATCACTGGGGTTTACCTACATATAACAACAGCCAATCAGTTTTCTTCAAGCATACACATCAGTTAACAAATTTGGATTTCTCCCTTTACTACAACCAAGTCTTAAGTTCTAAGAGACCTTAGTTTGCAGACCAAGAGTACAGAGAAAGTTTAGAAAACAAGAATATTGCTAAGGACATCTTTCTGAATGACAGTGATGTGGGAGGGCTGTAACCTGTCAGCACATCAAGATCAAGATCAAGATGCAGGCATTTCTAAATCCAGAAACACCAACAAAACAGAGGAATTTCCCTCTTTAATAGAAATTAGTTTGTGACCACATGAAACCAAGGACACCTCATCATCATATGAGCACCTTCTGCAGAACGACTGTCTTCGGACCTTGTGAAAGGTATTTTATTCTTTATTTCTGTAACACTACTGAAAACTAAGAGCCATTTTAAAAAAAGAGGCTCTGTGCAACCTGATAGAAGCACCACTTGCATTAACATACTTTTATTTAACAGCAGACAGGGTAACAAAAAAAGAAAGGACACAACATACACACGCAAAGTACATTAAAATATTATTAGGGTAACAATCTTGTAGAAGGTAAATAAAATATAAACCCTGCCATTATCTTAGCCCACTTTGATTAGCTACTACAACAGTTCCCATCACACACTGACCTCAAACCTCCTATCTCAGGAGTAACAGACTCAAGAACATGTTTTCAGCTGTTTCACATATTTACATGTGAACTTTTGTCAATCAAGAAAACAGATTTGAAGTACAAAAGGGAATACAACTCAACCTCTGATGCTTACACTATTCATCAAAATAAAGATTAGTTGAATATCAGCTGGTCTATGATTGACAAAACAGCATTCAGCAGACTTCACATTATGTCCTATTGAAAGCTCACAATGGGAGCCATACATCTGCTGCAAGCCGTTTCACTGACTGCCTGAAGGACAATCATGTCCAACATCCTTAATGTAAGTGCTACAAAGATGGAGATCAAGTATTATAAACAATATACAAAACAACTACAAGACTTCAAGTTATGATCTTCTTCGGTGCAAGATGAAAAGACACTTTACTACAACTATATGGAACCAAGCCTATCCAGCTGTAACTTGCACTGAAGTGAATTCAAGGTACTTGCAAAAGCAACAGGCTTTAAATAATAAGCAAACTATTTTAAGATTAGCAATTTTCCAAAAATGCATCACTTTAAGACATATAACTATGCTGAACTTTCATTAAGATCACTTATTTCAAAAATTGAGAGACAAAGTACATTGTTTAGCAAGTGTGCTTCAAGCAGTCAGTTCAGAAAATTAGGGTAACTTCGTTCTATACTCAGGAGAATTAGAGGTTACTTACGAAGATGTAACACCACAACATTAAGGTCAATAAACCCAAAATGAAGTTCACCTAGAATCTTTTAAGCAACCGAATTTATTGTACAGTGTGACTTAGAGGGGAAAAAATAACACACTAACCCTTGGGTCCCATACAGGCAAATTAAGATTGCATTCTTCTGGCTGTTTCAATAGCACTGGATTTGGCCATTCCCTGTTCAAAAAGATTGTAGCACTGAATAAGACTATTGGATATAACCATGTATGTTACACAAACAATACTTTTGAATGTGATCCTTCTTAAATCTGCTCTCAAAATAAAACACCATTTCCTCACAACTAGGCTGGTCTAACTGGGGTTGTTTAAACAAGCTGTATTGCTGAACTACAATTAGCTTCTCCAGAGCATCAGAACAAGGAATTTTCTATAGTCTTGAAGGTTTATAACCACCGGTTTAGATAACTAATTTCAACTCCTCTAAACTCTTCCTGAAATATACCAATCAAAGAGAAATTCCTCTGTGAAGATTGACATTGGGTCCATCTTCAAGCTAGCTGTTTCCTGGACAAACTACAGAACAAACAGCCAGCACAATTACAGCATATAGCATCATGACAAACCATATGTATTAAAAGAAAATTATAACCAAGAGAGAAAGAAACCTTGTTGAATGAAACATTAAAAAATAACACTTGTTCTTCAAGTCATCTCTACCCCCTGAATAAAAGTTACCTTCCTATAAAGAGCAGTACTCAATTAATCTCTTGGAATTTGTACATTATGCTCCTATGTTATGCATGTACAAACTGAAGAGAAGTCCAAGAAACACATTAAATAAAGATTGCAACCAATTCCCCTCTATTACCTTAGTGTGGCAAAATATTACTAAACACTACATATCTCAAGGAGGCTATAAAGTCTATGAATGCAAGACAGTGAAATTATGCAAATTATCTTCGCATTAAGAAAAGACACTATACCTGGAGTAAAGCAACACCTTGGTAAATGATTCTTAAAGTCTGTCAGTGTCTCATGAAGAATATAAGTATCCAAACATGGACTTTCAATAAAAACAGTATTCATTTGTAATCTGCAAAGTTCACTTTTAGCCCATTTCTTCTAAATTTACTTGGAATGTTCCCAGCAGTTATTAAAACCATCTTTCTGAGCTAACTAGCTCAAGAGTATGAAATAGCACCTAATTTTTTAACATCTACCAATCCACACTGACAAAATTAAAACCCACATTATTGCCATTGGTTTTCTTAAATTGTATTTAAGCTATGTGCCTAAACCAGATACTGGCACACCACCATTCATCCATTATCCCAGTATCTGAATGTTAAAAGACTTTTTGGGGTACATATTACTATTCTGTACTATATAAGTATTTTATATGAAGAGTTATGTTGAATTAGAAAAAAAAAACTCAAGAAAATTTTAATTAAGAACTGCGTGGTTTTGGTTTGGATACTTTAGAAACAAGACATGTTGGATGATTTACTGAAAAACAGCTGACAATTTCTGGTGGCAAGAGCAATGTTTCTAATTTATCTTAATCTGGTAACAGCTAAAAATGGTACCATAAAAACAGGACTAAAATTTAGTGTCTACAAACAATTTTATTTTAGTTTAATCTAAATAAAAAACAAACAAAAAAACCAAAAAAAAAACCAAAAAAAAAAAAAAAACCAAAAAAAAAAAAACATACCATTTAGAAAATACCAAGAAAAATTTATGTACAAGAGTTGATGCTATTGCATTTGGATAAAGCTGGCAAGTTCTTGCTACTAGCATAGCCCAGGAAACACCGCCAAGGAAACCTAGTATATTGGAATAGATGTTGTGGCCTGTGGATCGAGAAGGAAAGAGACAAAAGGAGAGAGATGTCAGTAACCAGAAGAGGTGGTGAAAACGTCATAAATTTTCAAATAAAACTGCTTACGTTTTGCCCACAATTTGATAGCTCTCAGTGTTAACCTGAAGTTGTCAATGTTTGGTACTAGATGCAGGATTTCATCGGTTACCCGGCAACCTGCAAAAGAAATCATTAATTACAGTTGCTGCTTCTAAAGTTTTTTGCTTGCTTATTCTCCACCACCATCAACACTACCTAACTTTTTAGGTAAGCATGCTAGAAACTAATTTCATATTTTTGTCACTTTTGGTTTGGATTAGAAAGCTTAACATATTTTCATGTGCATTTTTTTCCATTTTTAGTGTTTTATGGCAACACTCAGGTAGCTAATTCATGAGCACACAACTACAGTTTTGGACTGTTACTTCATTTTTTTGTTTTTAAGGAACTATATAAACTGTTGAAGAAATTAACAAGTTCTGCTGTTATACGAATATAAGCAGTATATCATGGAATGTGCAGGCAAACTTAAAAAAGTGTAAGTCTTCATAAACCTACAGAAAACCTACCAGTCATAGGTCAAACCTTTGAATTTTTAAGAACAGGCTAAAAAGAAAAGTTCTTAAACATGCTAGCTGTACTGCTACATTGATGGCATATTTTCAGACTGTAACATTACAGATGGCAATATTAACTGCTTGATTTTAGGGGTTTTTATTATAAATAATAAGTAGCACTTCATCATTACGAAGTAGTTGCAGAGAGCTGTTTGCAAGAAAATAGTTTTATCTAAGACTACTTTAAGAGGCAACTACAAATTCTAGAGATGGCACAAATGGGAATTTCACAAAACAGTTTTAACTGTTGTGATGGTTGAGGTTGTGATGACCTCAAATTATCAAGTTTTTATCTTGTAACAACAGTTAGTGCTCCTCATGCAAATACATTCCTCTTCCCCATCAAGCTGCAGCCAAGCTGAAGCCCCTACCATCCTGCATAAATAACTACTTTTTAAGCAAAGGTATGCTAGAGAAGTTAAGGGTTACACAAGCTAGTAAGCTACTAAAGAACTGACCTCAAACTGACACCATTTTTGATATCTCCAATATATCACTGAAGCAATTTCATGTATGTTTATGCAAATACAAATTAAAAAACAAACACACATCTTACTTTACAGAAATAGGTAATGCTCAGCACAAAAGTCTTGTAAGTCCCATTTATTTCTAGAATCATACCCCAACCAAACAAGAAAAAAAAAATCATAAACACTCTGGCCAACAAGCAACAACCCTTCTCTCCAGAAAGATACACAAAACTGGCAATAACTTTACTTCCAAATAAGAAGTTGATGTATTTTCAGTCTAATTCACAACTACTGTATCAAAGAACCTAGGATAGTTATTTAAAGATTAGACAAGTTGATATACAAAGCAGGGTAATACATACCATTAAGACTTCGTATGCATCTAATGTCTAAATTTTTAAGTAGGCTGTCGTCTCGTAGATCTAAGTCCTCAGGAATAGTTTGCAGTGCTAATCTTGCAAACAAAATATCGATCTTAAGAACAAAAAAAGAGTTAAGACATTAGAAATTTGCTATTTTTTCTGCAGGATTCTGTAAGTCATTTTCACCAAGTTTACTAATAGTAGTCTTACTAGTACTAAGAATCCCTTTAAGAAATACATACATCCTTCACAGACACTTAAAGAAACACTTTCAGATGCTTCATTTATCTTACAGCTCCTTTTCCAAGAGGATAAAATACACATTTAGATTAATATACAACCAGCACACACACAAAAACTATGCTGACTGCCAATGTAAATAAAATCATTTGGGAACAAGCATCACTTACAGGTCCAGCATACAAAATCCTACCAATATCAGAACATGCCATGAAAACATAAATCTTGGTTTTAACCTAAATATTCTCAAATATTCTAGAGAAGGCTGAGGGGAGTCCTCACTGCATCCCCTCATGAGGATGTTGAAGATGACAAAGGGGCCGGTACAGATCTCTTCACTCTCATAACCAGTGAAAGGACTCATGGAAACAGCATAAAGCTGAGCCAGGGGAGGCTTAGATTACATACCAGGGAAAGCTTTTTCACCCAGAGGGAGGCTGGGCACTGAACAGGCTCCCCAGGTCAGTGATCACAGCCCCAAGCCTGACAGAGTTCAAGAAGCATTTGGAAAACCCTCTCAGGCTCATGGTGTGACTCTTACGATGTCCTACACAGGGCCAGAAGTTGGACTTTGATGATCCTGATGGGCCCCTTCTAACCCAGTGTATTCTATGATTCCACAAAAATTACCATGGAATTACAGAAAGAGTAGGATACTTTCCCCATCCCCTGTAAAGCACACATGTAACTAGTTGACTTTATAAAAGACCAGTATCTATGAAGAATCTACATACCTGATTACGGAAAACGTTCTGAAAGTTCAGCAAGCTGCTGAGCAAGCGTATACATTTTGAAACTACATCCAATTTCTTTGCTATCACCTCTGCAATACTTAAACATAACGGTTTTTCTAGGCCAAGAACACCTAAAGTACTATTCAGCACTTAGTTAGTTTTACATTGCCCTGCACACAAGGACACTGCAGAGTGCAGAAGTCAGTTTGCCTTTCCATCAGTCAGTTGATGAGAATATCAAGTGCATATCAACAGACTGCAGTTGTCTGCAAGGCAATAAGGGCACTTCACCAAATGAGGCTTTTAACCAAAGTGGCTATCACTTGACCTACAAGACAACAAAATAACGAGTACTATTGCACCAAGAACAAAACTGGTTTAGTTACATTAAAATTATTTCAGATAAAGTGAAGCTGAAGACACCTTAAAGACTTTTTGTAGGTACTTAAAACTTTGCATCCATCCATTTTAAACTATGAAGCCCTTCTCCACAGAAAAGTATTTCCAAAGTCTTCAGTGCATTGTGTATTACAAAGTCCTTAATAGCTGATCTTATCAACAGTCTGCATTACACATAAAAATTCCTACTTGAGTGAAAAGTACTACTTCTCAGTGTAAAACAAGTTCAAAATTAACTTCAGCTTGAAATTCTGCTCTGATCTCTAGGAGGTCTAGCACCTCTAAAGATTCAAAGCTCATTGACATTTATTTTCAAATAAAGAAATTAACAGTCTGTCTTATGTAACTGGGGGAGAGGTAGCTAGCAATCAAATACGAAGTACTCTACAAGAAGAACAAAAAAATGAAGAAAGTTGATAATTTTAAACAGGAACATAAAATGGGCATGTAAAAACTTATTGTCAGAAATTTTTTTAAGTTTTAATAACAGGATCACTGCAAAACTGAAGTTCTTTTCCTCAGTTCTACCTTCTGGCATGTTTTGCCTGGGTCAGCAAAAAATTAAAAAATTAAACTAAATTAAAATCTTTTGATACTGACATAGCTGGGCACTATCAGAAACCATAAGATCGTATATACAAAGAGTGTGCTTATAATATAAGAAAAAGAACTCTCATGCACTGTTAGCAACATGAGTTACGTCTCAGTAATAAACCTAAGCCTATCATAAATTACTCTATTGGAACAAGATGTTACTTCTTCTAGAGCCAACAATCTTTATTTTTTTTTCCCCTATTTGGTCTTGTATTTCAAATTTTATTTCTTAAAAAGAGAGACAACTCCAGCCTGAACAACTGGAGGAAAAAAAAAAAAAAAAAAGAAAAACCATATAAAAACCAAAGTGACCAGAGGACAGCTACGGCAAGTTTCAACATCTAGAATGAATACCTAAGCAATTTAAACAGCAAACAGATTCTCCAGAGAAATGTTCCTTAATACCCAACTGCACATGGACAGTATAAAATGGCTAACAGATATAAATTCACGGACTGGGAGAGAAGAAATTGTCAGTCCTGTGTACAATAGTACACCATGTCACTTGCCAGAAGATTAGCATGGGAATTCCTTCCCCTCTGTAAACTAACCTTCTTGTACCCACCAGTTACTGGTTGACATAATCCAACTATAAGTCTCATTAACTGTGTGTACAAACCGCTCATATGTTTTTGTCATGTCACCAAAAGATGACAGTTTGACTACGTAACAGTCTGAGAAGAATAAACAGAGTATCTTTTGAAATCACCATTCCTGTTTCCTTAGCAAAAATCAAATTAAGCAAGTTCAGTGCTCCAAGACAGCTGATCCATCAGGCTACAGCCACCAAAACCATTGTTTTGGTCATGGAATACCATGACCAAAGGAATACCCAGCTTGCCTTCAGCAGCACACTTTTGAGAACTAGTTAAAGACCATAACTTTCTATAATGTAGAATAATGAAGCAAATCATTAATGTTTGGACAGTTAATCATTAGCAGTCAAAAAAAATTCTGAGGCCACATTATTTACAAATATTATTTCTATTAAATGTTAAGCCTAAATAATGCCTATACTGGTACTCTACAGTTCTGTAAACTATCACTACAAGTGGGTAGCAGAGCCAAAAAAAAGAACAGGGAGATATTCTGCACATAGCTTTAAGTCCATCAAGAAATTTGTTTCAGTCTTAAATCTCCACTTTAAATTACACAACTGAGGACTGTTGACAAAATCTTAGGTATGAACTTCAGAGAGTCACTTTAATAGCATTCCTATTAATGAATAATGACTTATTAAGGCCTTAAAAGCTTTGTTTTAACCACATTCTACCAAAACAAATTAAAATAGGATCTTTACCTCTATTCCATCAAAACAAAGTTTAATAACTGGGACAAAAGCTTCTTCAACAGCCTGGGGGGAAAAAAGTTGCATTTTATTTTCAATATAGAGAACATTTATAAACAATAGCTACCAGGTCTAGACAATCATAATGAAATGCTGTTTATATCAATGTTTTTCTGTTTTCAGGTTGATTTTTGTCAGCAATGTCTTTCTCCACCATTGAGAATTTATGCAGTACACACTGACCTATTATGTGCTGCAGCTGTCTAGCTGTTAATTATGATCCAAACTTGTACCAACCAGCTCTGATGGTGTTACCTCAAGGTCCAACCCTCTTTCTCCCTACACACAAGACATGATCAAGCAATTTTTACTCCTCACAAATCTCTCTAAGTATTCCAAGTCCAAGCTATGGGGATTCTTGCTCAAAAAGGCCTATTATTTCTGCTTCTACAGTTGGTATAAGAAATGAGGAGTAGACTCTGTAACTATGCAGCCTGACATTATCTAAAGCAGCTGCAAGTCACCAGCATCCAGAGGTCGAGCATATTTTTAAAATGTGGTCAATAATACTGTGTTTTGATGAACAGTATCACAATGAACTATGGAATTTCACATCTACTCTAGAATCATCTATGAATATCATTTTCCTTAGCTGAGCATCTGAACTAAATGCAGTCTGCAACACATTGTTTCAGTAAAAGTAAAGAATGCTGCCTACCTCCAAATAAGAAATACTCTAAACTGTTGGAGGATAAACTGTTCCAAGAGTATTTCAGTTCTTACCAGGAGGAGGAGACAACACTACTGTCTGTGCTCAAACCTTACTTAAGGTTACCTTAACTCAAATTACTGGTTGGCAGGATGGACCAATCCTAAGCAAAAATCATATTCACAAGTGTCTCACACTCATTCACTCACTACAGCAACCACTAAGAAAGCCTATGTTCCCCTAAAATACTCCTAATACTAGTTGGAATTATTTAGAAATATTATGACACCCTGACATTATTTGCATCACTGCAGAGCTACATTGAGTACCACACATACCTTGCTGCTAAATCAACTACATTACCTGTTAGAGTCTACAGCAAAGTTGAACGGAAATCTGAATCCTCTCAAATATGGCATGTCAATTTAAAGATAACTAAATGTGTTCAGATAATAAAGCACTGAAAACAGCTGTTTCAGCGCATTTAGTGTTACCACCAGATGTTTGCAGTACACTGGTAGTTACCAACTACAGGGTGCACAGATTGGAAGAATGCTGCAGAGACAGTTCCACTTATTTTATGAAATTAGGACTAAACCAAACGAAGACTTGCCAGCAACTATCTTCATCTTTAAAAAAAAAAAACTGGCGCAGAGAAAATTTACTCTGAGCTAATATCAAGATTAAAGCTCCACCAGTTGACTCAGGGAGGTGTGGCAGTGAGATATAACAGAAACAAAACAGTATTGCATTAGTACAGTCTTCCACTACTACAAGGGAAATCTGCATCTTTAGCAGCTAAAAATCATGCACAAGCATTTAGTAACAAGACACACGAAAAATATAGCTTCCCTTTTCAAATGCACAGTTGACAGTCAATATAAAATATTAGTGAATATCAACCACCATTACTATTTATATAAGCATGAAGTTATAATAAAGCAGCATAAAACCTTCATTAAAACCAAACAAGTTTGGTCCTGAACCCTGTCAGACTAACATTTACATTTGCATCTGCCTGCTTCTAACGAGTAAGCAGAAATTTTGCCATCTAACACACATGCTAAGAGATCATTCTGCCATCCAAATTTTTGAGTATCTATTAGGTGAGAGCAGAGAAATTCAGAAGAACTACTTATTTCACCTCTTATGATAGGCTTTGCTGCAAGTTAACAAAAAATTCTTTGCAAGCCTTAATAGTAAAGTTATATTTACTTATTTAATGCATCATCTTTCACTACTGAATTTTCCTAATCCTCAGGTCAGCAAGCTGTATCAGGTGTTTCACATACCCTCAGATCTTTCACTTCTTCTTGTTGTTTTAACTTTTCATAAAAAGATGTGAAAAAATCACTTCTTTCAACATGTCTTGGTGCAACACACAGGGCATCAATATCAGCACCTGAAATTAAGTAGCAGAAGTAAATTACTCAATTATTTCACATGCATGAAATGCCAGCAATAGACATATTTTTATTAATAATTAAGCAGGAAAATTTAGTTTCTCATCATATGGAATGGTGGGGTTTCTTTAAATACTAAGCCAAACCAAATGAAAAAAATTCATGGCCATTAAACATACAGAACACATACATACACTCTTGCTTCAATTGTGGAACACTTATAATTTTCAAAGAACAAAACATGATTTCCTGCATCCTTAAATAATTTTCAACTTTTCTGTCTGTTTCTCAATCCATGATGAAAACATAATATAGGAATATATTTTTTGTTTAGAATGAAGACTAGAGAAAAAAAATTAACAAATCTAACACCACCTCAAAATACAGCAAGATCAATCATTAGCTCAAACACATGGCTTTTTATCACGAAAGGAAGTGTTACCTTTTGTATGAACCCCTAATCTATATGATCCAAACGTAAAAATTTTTCCACCAACGTTTTCTATTACCGATTGCGGAAGATTCTAAATGGAGCAAAAAAATTAGTTATTTTACCTTAACAACTTATAACAACACAAAGCACTTATTTTCAAACAACAGAAAAAATATTGTACGAAATTTATGCTGTTGAACTACTGAAATAATCTCAGTATTTATAAAAACGTCTGAGATGCGCTTGCCACTTGGATTATTTGTAACATTTCAACTACAGTCCACATTACCGCCTCAAACCTGGTAATTGTTGCACCAATTCTACACTTCAGGTGCAACAGCTTTATAATGTTACAAAAACTAAACACATTTTGCCTACCACTCAGGCATTTTAGACTGACACAGAAACAAATGATGGATTCCAATTCAAAGCAACACAAAACAGAGTCTACTATATCAATGTTTACTACATTACTTTCAGAGACACTTGTACCACAGCCTTTAAATAAAAATTTGGGTTTGGGAAAGGTATTTATTTTATGTTTAAGTTGTTTCGGTACATCTAACTAAAGTTCCTAGTCTTTAAAAAACTGTTGAATCCACAATACAGTGGGCAAAGAGGGCTATCCTTTCATAACAGGATGCAATGCTGCAACCTGAAACCTTGTATGAATGTTTGTTTACACAGCAAAAGACAAAATGAATCAAAACTTCTACTCTGCAGTGTACATGAGATTAATTTAAGCAGCTTTCAATCTTACACCAGTCACGATAATCTCACTATTTTGTTTTCAAGTATCAAGACACACATAGCAGGGGCTGTCCCTGCCCATAATCTTGCTGATATATAAATTCTCATTGCATAAGGAAAGTGTACAGAAAACATATGATCCCAAATACACACAAAGCAAAATAGCTTAAAAAATAAGAGGTTTCCTCAAAAAAAAAAAAAAAAAAAAACCACAAAACACCACAACACCACAACTATTATCATTCAAGTCTATATCCATCCAAAGAAGATGTGTGGGAGCAGGGATTACTGTAACCTGACAATAACACTGTCAGCACATCAGTCTACAATAGTAACATTACAGGACCAACATTAAAGAAAAAGACTACAGACAACAAAGATGCAGGAAGTACACTTTAAGATCTAGCACTGTTTCACAAAGGCAAACGATCTAAGCCCATAATTAATATAGTATTATATGCAAGAATTCTGAGAAAAAGTCATCTATGAGTTTCTTTGTTTGACAAGGTTCCACTATGAATGGGCAATGCTGCTTGTAAACAAAAGAAACTACACAAGAACTGTATTTGTTTTGATCCCCAAATCTAAGGTTCATCCCATTTAGTACAGGAATGTATTTTGGAATAATCGTCCTACAGCACTCTTAGGATCACAGTATTGGTGACTCCATGTAAAATACATCCATACCTTGCTTTCACTGATTTCTCGTATCCATTCCTTTACCAAGTTATTTAATTTTCCCAAAATTAGAATCCTATTAATAGAACAGCAGAATGACAGGTTACAAACTTAGATAAAATCAGTAGAATTTTTTAAAGACTGTGATTATCATTACACAGTAAGTCAACTGAAGTAACATTACAGATCTAATTAGAGATCTTGTTATATATACATATATATACTGAGAGAAAGTTACTCCGACAACATTCCCACTATTTTCTGCCCCTTAGAAACATTCAAGAGATTTAAGCTTCAAAAAATGAAAGCATGCAAGGCATACACACATGAATTCAACTCATTTTCAAAATAAAACTTTAATTCATATAACACATACATCTAAAAGAACAGTGATAAGCAACACTGAGAGGGAAAAGAAAACCTCTAGAAAGCTTAATGAGGAAAAAAAAAGTATAAGGTCCATTACAATAAAGTAGTGATGAAAGGGAAAAAAATGCAAACCAGCCTCTGAAATTTAAAGGCCATTTTAATTCCACTCTGTGTTTTGAGGTATTACTCTTAATTGAGAAAAATTAAGCTTACAAATCCACTAGGCTTTAAAAAAAACATTTGAAAGAACACAAACACACTTGGTCTTCAATAGTCGCATATGAACCTCATGACAAGGCACAAAACAGTATTCACTCACCTGCGTTGCAGCTCTTCTTCTTCTTCAAATACACCATAAGGTTTTAGGGTTTCGATTAATTTCTGGGTAAGCATGCAGTCAAACTCCTTGGGGGCAGCTAAACTGATAGGTGAGGTAATGCCATAATGCTTCTGTAGTTGCTGTGTTTGTGATCCCTGGGTTGTAACGGGACTAATAAAGGCAATTAGATAAAGTTACTGACAGAAATAAAACAAAACAAAGTATTTATTTTTTCTCATCAGAGTAGCAGACAAGAGATACATACTAAGAAAAAAAAAAATTAAGCCTAGTGTTAGCATTTTCACCCCAAATTACTATGTTAAATCTGTCCTATTAAGGACACCAACAGAAATACCTTTCATCAACTCATAGTATGCATTAACTTTTTTTCTCTGCTTTATTTTTTTCATTCTACTAGCGCAAAAGCTTTATAGTTTGGGCTCCTTCACGTTCATAAAGTCTAAAGTAAAGAGAACCCTTCATGTCAAAAAGTCAAGCTGATGGCAAAAGTGAAAGTCCCACTCTTGGCAGGCTTAACATTCCTTGGTGCACTGCTGTAGTATCAGTCCTGCATGTTTATACCTATTATATACTATTTCTATCATACAAAATGGGAAATATTTTCATAATGCTAACCATCTACTACATCTGGAAAAACTGCAACATTATTTCAATTTGACTTCCAGTATTTGTCATCATCATCATCTCCTCAAGATTTCATTCCTCATTTCCATAAAGACCGTTAAAAAAAAACACCTAAATTGAAAATTGACAAGAACCCACAAAACACGATATAGTTTTCCACAAGTTAAACCCATTTTATAACAATTCTAAGTACTATAATTTGTTTGCAATCAAGAATTTAGTCTCAATCCAAGCTTGAGCACATCTGTTCCTTCTCTCATCAGCAAAAAAATATTAAAAAGTGTACATTAAAAAAAAACCTTCGAGTAACTGTGGGGACTTGAGCAGTATCTGAGACAATTATTTTATACTGTTTCCTTTACCTATGAGATTTTAATCAACTAACGAAGAATCTGGTAGCAGTTGAATAAATCATATAGATCTTAGGACTTTAGCTGTCAACAAAAACATTTTTTTAAAAAAAACTGTTCAGATGAATTACGTAAAAAAGTAATTCATATTAAGGAAAGGAAGCCCCTAAAACTTTTGTTCTTCTCTTAAAAAAAAAACTTTAGGAATGTCAACACATTGAAGTTGTAGCTTCAGCCACTTAACTTCCTCTAAAAAGAGAAGCCAGAAAACAAAAAGTGTCAGTAGATAAACATCATTTGATTATTTTAACTTATAACACAAAGCAAGTTGTTTGAACTACATTTTCTCCCTTTTTGCCAACTGTTAATTTGAAAAAAAAAAAAAGCTTTTAAATTTAAGACTTTTCGGTTTACTACTGCAGGTTTTTTAAAGCAGTAATACAAAACAATCAATATTTTAGCTTTGTGTAACAATTTCCTGATGGTCTAACTGTAATTTTCACCCATTCATAGCAAGAAAATTAATCCAATTCAAATATTAGACTTCATTAAAAGGGCTGGCAAAACACAGCCTGGCAGATGCTGCTACCAGGTTTCAAAAAAGACTCTATGTCACTCAAAACCAGATTCTGCTGAGCTAATTCCTCAAGTCAGCAATGCTGACAGAGGCCTCTGTATTCCCCCTACTTGTAAGGGCCATGACTCACAAATTCAAGAAATAACAACTTAAACATAATCCTTTACATTGTCTATAAAATTACAATGCATAAACCCCAGCCAAACATCAGATCTCTTTCCTAGTCTGGTTTACACACAGCCCTGGCAATGCAATGTGCAGCTCTGCCTTCAAACCACCACACTGGAATGACTTAAACCAGGGTTCTTCCAACCCCTACAGGACCACCAGAGCATGGCCAATGGCACAAACAAGCTTTGAAACGGCTCCCTAAAACAACATCTTAAAATAACCAATTAAATCGATCACCAGATATACATCTTTGGGAATCATTACATAAAGCCAGCTACATTTCTTACATTTACTTTTATAATAATGAGATAATGATGTTATCAACAGCATAGGACCTCCCCAACACAAGTGTTTCACCTCTTTTTGAGCACTGAGGAGTTATTCACTGGGTTAGTGTGTAACAATTCTCAGCACAGCTGCCTTCAAGATTTTACAGCTGCAGAAGACAGTTAACATATATTCACACTGAAGAGAATATAGGTTATTTCCAGATAAACATTTAATTTGAAGCTCTGCCATTGACACCTGCTAAGTTAACGCTAGTCTAAGGTTTCTGTAGCACAACAAATTATGAAAAAAATTCCTTTGGAAAATTAAAGAAAAAAATGGTATGCCAAGAAGGTTTGTTTAACTTAATGAAGGACAGAATAAAGCAACTTATTCTGTCCATCTATCCATTTAAAAGGCAGCACGAAAGTTAATATAAACAAACAAGTAAAGGTATATCCTCTTCCTACCTCCCACAAAACCAAGAAACACCATATAAGACATCTGCTACCTGCCTTTTAAAGTAAAGGTAAATTATCTCAAAGAAATAAATTCTAGGTGCTCATCAGCCCAACTTTATTGCTGTATTTACACGTTACATTTTAGCCAGAAAATGCTAATAACAAATGCTCCTGGACTTCTACTTTTTTTCTAAAACCATGAAGATCATACTCACATTCCAATACCTTTCTTCTTAGTCACATATGGGCATATGGACATTCTACCTTTTACTTGTGACATGTCCAGAGAAGAGCTTAAATTCCTAAATTTATTCAAGAGAAAGGTGAAAAGCTAGGGAAATATCAGTGCTAACCTTCTACCCAAACAGATTAGAGATTGGCCTTGTTGGGGAGTCAATACCTTGATGGTATGTCACATCTGGTATTCACTGAAGTTAAACATTAATAAAAAGCAAGAGTATTAAACAGCAACTGGAAGTTTCATCTTAGCTACTCACTCTTGACATCAGCAGGGACAGATTTGGCAGATCATATCTGGGTGTGACACAACTGAAAGCCTAAAAGCATGTTTAGGGCTTGTTGAGTTGTGGGGGTTTTTGTTTTTTCTTTAATTTAAAAAAAAAAATATATATATATCCACATAAAAAATAATAAAAAAACATCCTAAGCCTTCCAAGATCAGAAAATTAAGATATAGTTTGAGGCTTTCGGGTTTGTTTCTTGTCAACCACATATAAACATGATCTTATCACTCTGATATGACCATGAGCTATCTGTCAACTGCACCAATATAAAATGAAGTTACAGAAAATTATGTAGAGTTAAATTTAACATGCTATAGTTGCAGCTCTGGTTTAACCTGAATTTTTGAAGAACATATACTGACAATTAACCATGTGCAAACTGGGCAACAGCTACAGTGGATTTATTCTAGAGAGTTATGATTCAGTATTTCATATTAAAATATTAAAATATTAAATTATTCAGTAAGAAATGCACATGTCCTTTTTCCCCATATAAAACTGCAGACACAAAGATTTAGTCTGTGCTCAGCTGAAGGCAGTGCAACCAAACAACTTTTTCCTGAGAACCTGAAGTTTTGGTAGACAGTATCTTTTTATACTGTTACTGGTAACTCCCAAACTGAAAGAACAGACCTTGGCTATATGGTCACTGCTAAAACCCATTTTAAATAGAGTGCAGAAGTAGAAGGTAAAAAAACCAAATAAAGCTTATAAGAAGCTTTACCGTTTTCAGAACATACACCCCTAAACTCCTTTATATGGAATTGACTAAATTTTGTTCCAAGGTAGAGGAGGGATTACGATACATCTTTTGAAGATCAGGTGATAGCCTGAACACATCCATTTAAACTGAACATAGAGCAAATACAGCTATACCTATGTAACACTGTCCCATATATAACTAAGTCTTGGATACTAATTCTAAGTTCTGTACTGTTGTTTGCTTTTACAACACTAGAACCTTTCTCCATCCTCAGAAAAATCAACAATCCTATCATGACTTCTTTTTCAAATGTGCTTTGTATTTAAACCAACTCCTACCCCCACACAAAAACCTGACTTTCTAAACACTTGTTCCTCTTCTCTCCCAGTATTCCATCTCCATTCTAACAATACTATTTTTAGTGTTATTAGTGTTAAGATTTTACATCTCTTATCACAAAATATAGTTTCCATCAGCGCCAAACTATCTAAATATCATGCTCGTGAAATTTGGGAAACTTCACAAAAATAAAAGACAATACAAACAACTGAAATATTAAAAATACATAGCATAATACTGAACAAATCATAACTATTTAAATTCCCCTAAGTTTCAAACTCCTCCAGATACTAAGACAAAATACACAACTTAAGGAATCTCGATGATTACCCTCACTTCTCTATTTGCCTCTACTGATTACCTCAGCAAATTTATTCCTTCTTGTTTGCTGATGTAAGACACCCAAGTCAGATTCCTGAAACACTACTGGTCATCACACCATCTGGTTAACCAGCTGGAGCTAAATTCATGGAGCTCAAGCTCCACTGTGTCCAGAGCCACAGAAACTCAGTTGAGGGGTTTTGCTTCTTTTTACATTTCCTTCGGCAATGAGTGACTGGTAATTTAGACTGAAGATTCTAGCTTAATGCTAACACCATCACGACACATGAAGTTTCAAAAATCTAGGCAGGAAACACCAGCGAAGTCTGTGCAAATCAGTTACTGGGGAACCTATGTTTTAAATGGTTAAGACAATACAGCTGTCCCTCCTAAGCAGAAGTTTCAATATCTAGCAGAATGTCACTGGACCTTTCAGACCATGAATTAAGTCTTCAATTGTCAGTATGAGGTGTTCAAGATACACAAAACTGATTTGAACACAGGTATTGGAGCAACAGCAGGCAACAGGGCTACAGAAGAGGCTCACCTATGGCAAAAGGAAGGTCATTCATACACTTTCTGCTAACCTTGGACACTCTCCTGAGCTCTCTGGCTCTTCTGCTCACACGGAATAGGAAAGACAGCGTGTGCAAACAAAAACCCATCCACAATAGTCTTACTAACACAGTTGAAGGATAAGTTTCTCAAGTTTAAAGAAAGAAAGTGCTAATGAACTGCACAGGCAGCAGTTGAACAAAAAATTATTTTTATTGCTATGCAGGAGACAAGAGCAATTTAAGAAATTCAGTAAGGCTGAATCAAAAGATAACAGGGACCATAAACTAAGAACAAGGAATCCCACAATGCATTTCAATGTTAAGAGATTCATTTGTCTCAGTAGAGAAATCTGCTCAGCCCAAAATAAATGGGTTTCAAAGTTCTGTGCAGTACCTTTATATTAACATGTATAAACTCAGGCCATTTTTAGAGTGATACTGGAAGTCTGAAAGCTATTGCAAAACCACATATCCTTGCCATCTAACAAATTAATCCTCAGCACAATTTTTATATTAATTACTTCTCAATTAAGAAAGCCATCACTTTATGTTATGACACCTATTCTTCTAAAGTCAGTCCATTGCTTTGCAATGTTAAGAATAATTTAATTCCTCTCCTAACAGCCTATAAAATTCTCAATTCTCTCTGTTCAGAAACACACTACTTAACCATTCCCAATCAGCACAAGGCATTTTAAACACAGTGCTGTACTTCTGGCATGTAAGCTGACAGTCTCTAATGAAAAGAGAAAAAAACAATGACTTTGCCTATTTCTACAGCAAAGTTCAGTGAAAGAGAAAATGAAGTCTTACTTCAGAAGTGAGAATCAGCTTGACTGTCCAATGGAAAGAATAACTCTTAATGACTTTCCAGAACTGTGATATAGGAGTTACCAATACTAACAATACGTAAAATTTATAGATCTTATGGCACTTTTAAATGTTCATGTACATGACTCAATGTATTTTTCCACTTCTGGTTATAGAATAAAACAAGACATTTCAAAAGTGTTTTGCCATGAACCCAGAAGACACAGACACTCAATAGCTTACAAAGAAACAGCTTCATGTTTTCTCTATTTGGAGGCTCAGAAAGCCCCAGGTTACATGAAAAGACTAAATCATCACTCCCATAAACATAGCTCCAGCTTCCCCGAGTCAGTAGCCTTTGTCTATAAGCCCCAGATCCAAGCAAAACACATGAACAGCTCAGTGAGTTTCATTCTTCCCTGCCATCTTATGTTTCAGATAATGCACAGGAACATTCTGTACCTAACTGTGCACTAAAATATATCTTTATGTCAGGGGAAGTAGTCATCTTTGTTTCTAATCAGCTTTTTTGTTAAAGACTTCTTCCTTATACAGCTGCCAGCGCTTCCCACGTGAGAATTTCAACAAAAAGTCACGTAAGTTTATAGGATAAATTTTAGTATTTAAAAAAATACTAAAGGCTTGTGTAAATGCCAGATATCAGCATCAGCAGTCTCGCTACTGATGTACCATGTACAGAATTTGCTTGGTTTTATACTTTTGTACCATACTGTTAATAAGTGCAATATAAACAATGGTGTACAGCTCTGGAGAACCCGGAACTCCAAGGCAAGAATAATGACAATCTCCGGTTGTATGGGAAATTAGTTTTGACAAGGCCTGCCAAAAAAGAAAAACCCCAAAACATTTTGTCATCATGAAAGTTTGGCATAATATAGGGCTGTTCCACTATCACTCAAAAAGATGATCAGAAGACAGAATCAATTGGAAAGAATACAGAGGAAAAATCTTCCTAAGCTGCCTCTTTTTTTGCCCTAAAGTCAGTGGTATCACTTCACAAACTCAAAAATTAGCACTACCAGCATTTCTACTTACTGGCATTACAATACTGACTTTAAAGTCTCGAATGGATGATACCAAGTCAACAATGCCAAACATACAAATGACAGAAAAAATCCATAAACTGAGAAAGCTTCATTTTTGCTAACTACAATAAATCTCCCGTACTAGTTAAGTTGCCAAGTAATGTTTACACTGAAAATAGCAATATCTTGGTGCCATTGTAACTATGTTCTGTTATTTAAGTGTTTCTACTTAAAAGTATCATACACACCTACATCAAGAGAAACAATCAAATCATTCCAAACTTTTCAAAGTTGAAGATTGTTATTATTACAACTCATAAAAGTAGCCCAAATTTTCAAATGTTGTTACTAAGCCTTTGGAATTTTATGTAGTCACAACACAATAAGCTAAGAATGAAAGCAAGCAGAATAAACACCCTCCCATTTTCCTGAGGCTGAAAACCCTAGCCAATTTCAAAGCTGACTTTTGGTAACTTTTCATTGCCATAATGAACATGTGCAAAACTTATCTATAAGGACATTGGCGCTTCGTTATACAAGTATTAGAACCTACTTGGCAGAACCATTTTCCTTCCTGCATTCATCCACTGGTCCTTTCCCTGCCATAAACCCTTTCAGATAAGTTTCTATCATATTATCTACCCCATGACTAACTTTGCAGTACTTTACACTTAAATGACAACCACAACAGACAAACTTGGCTATCCTCCACTTAAAAGTTGACATATTTAAAACCACAGTGAATAATCCCAAATTATAACAGTGACAAAAAGAGTGTATAATCACAAATTCTTTACATTTCTCTTTCAATGAAAAAAAAAAAACCACACACAAACAAAATAACCATAAACAAACAGAGCAGCCGAACAAAATATATAAACATCCCTTATTCTGAAAAGTCACTTGATCACCTACACATCACTGCTTCCCCCGATTTGTGTAACGTAATAAAATACTAAGATTATGAACTTGAAAAGTGAGGAACTGCAAGTTTTGTCGTCTCAATTAAAATTCGTAAAAAACGGCAGAGATGGGGGGAAAAAAATGCCAGGGGTGTGGTGAAAGAAATCAGCGAACAAACTGGGATGAATAAGGTCACACTTGGTTATTCCTGACGGCAGGCAGGTCACGGCACGGCACGTCCAGTGCACAGGCGCCCCGGGTTCCCGGCAGCGGGCGGGGGGGACACGGGCCCGCAGCTCTGCCGGCCGGGGGCGCTGCCCGGAGCCACCGGGAGCGAGGGGTTCCAAGGGCAGCGCGCTGGGCTTGGGGCGCCCACTGGAACCAGCGGCCCAGGGTCTCTTGCCCTCGCAACGGGGAAAAACTGCCCGCGCGGTCACACGGGGGAGACTTTGCTGGGCCTCCTGGGGGAAAAAGCGCTTTACCCTTAGCGGCCAGGGCGAGGAAGGGACAAACACGCGGGTTTCGCCCCTTCGTGAGCCCTGACCCGGCAGCGAAGAGCGGAAGCCGCCGCACGCGTCCGCCCCGTCCCGCACGTTGCCGCTGCGAGATCGCAAAGGCGGCGACAACAACGCAAAGGCCACATCACCATCACCTCCGGGGCTCACGGCGATGGGGGGTGAGAAAGACAGCGTGGAGCTCCCGGCGGCGCGGGCAGCGGCGCCAGGGCCGCACACTGCGGCAGCGGAAGCGCCCGGGCCGAGGGGACCGCGAGGGGGGAAAGGCCCGCGCCCCGGCAGGAAGGGCCCGGGCATGCGGGGAGCCCCGGGCCGGGGCCGGCACGACGCGAGCCCCGAGCGCGCCCCGCGAGCTCCCGGACTTACAACGGCATCGTCTCTCCGGCCCCTCCTCCTCCTCCTCCGCCGCCGCCGCCGCCACCACCGCCGCCGCCGCGTCGTCCCCTTCTTCCTCTTCTTCCTCCTCCCCCACTGCTGCCGCCTGCGGACCGGTCACTCGTCCCGCGGAGTGGCGGGAGCCGCGACCATGGCACGGGCCGGGGCCAGGCCCCGGGAGCGGAGGGAGCGGCTGTGCCGGGCCCGGCCGCCGCCGCCGCTTCACTCGCCTCTTCCCCTCCGGCCTTCTAACATGGCGCCCGGACGCTACCACAGCAACGTCCCGGGGCGGGGGGGGCCTGACGCAGGGCGGCGGACACCCCCGCCTGGCGCGCACGCTCGCCCGGCCGCGCGTGCGCAGACGAAGACGGGGCCGCGGGGCACGCTGGGGAATGTAGTCGCGGCGGCGGCGGCAGTGGCCCCGGCCGGGTTTTGAAAACAAAGCGCCAACGGCCGCGGGGCGGCGCCTGCGCGGGGGCGGTGGGACCGGCGGGGCGGGGCTGGGCTGGGCTGGGCTCGGCTCGCGGGCAGGGCTGGCCCGGCCCCGGCACCCCGGAGTCCCCGGGAGCCGTCCCGCTGCTCGGGAGTCGTTCAAAGGAAGCCCCGTGCGTGGTTTTAGCTGCACGCGTCGGGCTCTCACTGTGCATTCGTGCCCTGCGCAAAGCAAACGGGTCCTTTCCTAAGAGTTGTTCTTGAAACATCTGCCTGGAGTAGTCTGCATAAACTTTCAGAATATTAAAAAAAAATAGTTACGCTCTTCATAGATCAGCTCAAAACTTTATTCTTAGAAAAGCAAATGCATTACAGTAACTCTAGAGAAAAACTGGTTTATCCTCTCTTTTTAAGACGTCTCCAAGTTTCATCTTTATTCTGAAAAATAGCACTTTCAAACTAAAAAATTGTCTCAAGCTACCGATTATTTCATCTTCAACTGCCTCACAGGCTAAATGGTAACTTGGGCTGACAGCATATAGGACATATGGATCACAAAAATATGTGCTCCTTTAGAGTAGGAGACGATGGTTCTGAACTCTCTTCCCGATTTCTCTCTGTGGCAATGAAAACAGATAAAATACGGTACTCTGTAAAAACACTAATATATCTGAATAAAAACATCGAGCATTAACACATCTAAAATTCTGATACTCAAAGTTACAGGCAAAATAGCTGTAAAATGTTTCTATATCACTATTCTTTCAGCTCTTCCACTTTTTTCCCCCTCCTTTTGCACAAAAGGTCCTTGCCTTCTGTTTTGACAAAATCCTGTACTTGTTTTACACCAAGTTTGCAATCAATTTCAGCTCAGTCAGTGTAGATAGAGTTCCTGTGACAGCTGGATGAAGTCAACAAAATTAAAAAGGACAGCCATGTGCTGGAAAGTCTAGATTCTTCAAAAATCTCTAAAAAATATGTACCTAGTGTTGGATGCTGAAGATATTAAATGAGTTCTACAGCCGTGTGTTTGATAACAAAGTAAAACACAGGTTTTATGACATACCTGTGCTGGGAAACTGTTTACTAGTCAGTCTTCAGTGCAGCACAAGAGGACTGTATGCTAGCTGGGGGAGGGGGGGGGGGCGGAATAAGAGAGCTTGCTACCTCTATTTATTTCCTTTTTCAGTACAAACACTTTTTTGGTTCTTTTTTCATAAAAGTTTTTCTCAGGCTAGCTGCCTACATTCACTAAGGATTAGGAAAATAATATACAGGTGTGTAAATGTATCAATCAATACATGCAACAAATGGAAATGTTGTAGAAGAGTATTAAAAACCCAGTACAAAATAGTAATAAAGTACAAGAAATAAAAATGAAGATTACATAGTAAGCCTAAATAAAAATAACATCAGAAACTAAGTATTTTTATCTAAAATATATTAGTAATTTTCTCCCTTTTTGTTTCACAATTCCTGTTGCTGCTATGATTTAATGTTTATTCCAGTCGATATCAGGACTGTTCTTGAAGAGATATTCAGCCTATAAACAGAAGAGTTTCAAAATTACAATTATTTTGCAATTATCTCCAACTTCGAAATATATGCAAAATAACAAAGATAGAGTGGATAACATAGCTTTAAACAAAACTGCAGAATGTATTTAATGGTCCTAAAATGTAACTTATTGCAGAAAATATCTCTATGTCAGAGAAATCTCCTTCCCCTGAATACTATCCAAAATACCATTGACCTCACTCTCCCTCTTCATAGCAGTCACCCTGTTTCTATCGAGGACAGGAGAAGGAAGTGAGCAATTTCAAACAGTTTTTGTCACTCCGTGGAAACATCTAGGGAGTACCCTAGAACCTGGTTTCTGGAACCACTGATACTGATCTTTAAAAGCTCTGCAGTTATTAGGGAAGATCTCATACTGCAACAGCTACAGGTAGTTGTCACTCACCAGTAGGCAAAAAAAGTTAAACGAAGAAAACATTCCTTAGTGCTTGAAGTGGGATTGTAACACCATTGCTTCCATTTCAGGCTTTTGCTTGATTAATAAAAGGCTCTGTTTCAGCTTGTAAACAGCTTGTTTAGGATGTACAGGCAGAACAGCAGCACAGCAATAACCTTACAGCACCTGGATTCCTGCCTGGATGCAATGCTCACCCTGCTTGCAGCTGAAAGTTAATCTGGATAACATCCTGAGGTCATTTGCAACTGGAATTAATCTATTAATGTCCTACAGGATTTTCTCCTTCATTTATGTGTGTATTGTGAGGTGAATTACCAGAGAGCTTGCATTTATCATTACGAAAATGTGTTCAGTTGTGCCTGGAGTGGGGAGAGTGATATCCTGCTTTTTGAAGAGTTAAAAATTTTAAAGCATTTGAAAGTAGGCATAAGCAGGTAGATTTTTTAGGCCACAGGTTGAACTTTATCTGAACCATATGGTTATGTTTTTAAGTAAAAGATGGATTACAGTGAAACCTGGCACTAACAATCTGAACATTAATAATAGAATAGACAAAGCTGCAGCTTAAACATTAATTAAAAATAAATAGCTGGAGTGGACAGCCCATAGATCATGGTATATGAACCATAACAACCACATTATTGTAACAACCAGAACCAACCAAAAGCCCACTGAAACCGACCTAAGAGGGTGTGGAGGTGATCCTTTAGTAAACCCTTGGTAATAGACAGCAAACCAATAAAGGGCAACCAGATCTCAGACCCTCATAGAGCTCCCGGTCCCATGAGAGATGTCTTGTGAGGGATGGGGAGTCTAGATTGTAAGAGTATAATTGCCCAGGGATTTCTTTGTTTGTGGACCCTCTTTTGAGGCACCTAAGTCCAGCTATCAGATATCATAATAGGTTTGTTGGCACAAATCAATCTAATGGAAATGAAAGCCTAATGGAAAAAAGTTCTTTAACTTGTGGTGCTCTATGGCACAGCAGAAATGTCAGGGTACATAAGATGTACAGAGTGCACATACCAAGGGAAAACAGATTCTGGTAGTGATTTTTTGTCCTATTACTGTTTAACTTCACTGTATACTTCCCTTGATACACAGTATCAACTGATCCCATAAAGAATAGTTTCTGGGTTTTAATTTTCACTATAATTGCTGTTCACTAGAATTGCAGATTCTAATCATTAATTAGTTGCTATCCTAAAAGTGGGGAGGAAATTTAAGCCATTTCATTAACAGAGATTCTTTGGGTCTATATGATTATTCAAAAATATTTAAAAAACAAAACATAATGACCCTACCAGAAAATTGACAGGATCATCTGGCCTGATCCTACAACATTCATTTATCCCTTGCATAAGTGTTGGCATGACATTCTTCATTAAATAGTTTCGTAGTGGAACAGACTGGGCCTCCAATAACTCTTGTTCTTGTTTTTTCACTTCCTCCTGATGTTTATTCTATAAGAAATAAAGAAAAAAAAATAATAAATAATTATGTTTATAACATCTATCAAATTACATTTGGCTAAATAACAGTGCTGGCCTGTTATTTCAGAGGGAAAAATTAGTGTTAGAAGCTGTTGACAGAACTTTAAGGAACAAGTTGACAAGAAAAATTATTAACTGCTTACTAAGTTTAGAGCACACAACACACTGAAGATGAAGAATTAATAAAGACTGACATAATCTCCTTACTAAAATGATTTTATTTTTCTTCTTTAACACATAAAAGGAAGCTAATTCTCAAGTCTTCCAGTGGTCCTGTTTCCATAAGGTATTTGGCAAAATGGTTAAAATACACTGTAGCACTTCAAAAAATAGTGCTATTGCAAACACAGGTGGTTTTTTGAGGCTTCTTTGAACTGGAGGGAAAGAAGAGTATTTTTGCTCAGTAGAGAGCCCCAGGTTTCTAAGTTTTTAATTTGCTAATTCTGTTGGGGTTTTTTTCTCTTTGGTTTCCTTGGTTTGTTTTAGTCTTATTTCATTGATGTTTTTGAGGGGCTTTACAGTCAAATAGACTAAAACAACAGTGAATTACATCTGATTCCACCAGCTAAATTTATTTCTGAATTCAGGTTAAATCAAAAGTAACTTTTACACTCAAAAAGTAAGAGGGATTAGGGAATAAAACTGCTGCAAACTTTTCTTCCTTCTGTTATAAATAAGTCATATTAATTCACGTTTTTCAGCAGCCTTAGGTATAGATATCAAAATTAAGTTAAATGTATTCCTCAGTGCTCCCCCCCTTGCAGCAAATCTATTCATGGTTGAGCGAATAGAAGGAATGCCATTCTCAGACCAAGCAGTAAGGATGGAATGATGGAATGACGGTTACTATAGAGGGTGGACCAACAGACAAGAGACCAAAACAACAGCAATAATGACTTAGCCATCACGCCCAGATAAGCATCATGACCAGCCATCAGGGACATCCACACCTGAATTTCGACCAGGAAAATTCAATCAGAACTGGACACTCTCCCAGAACTTATTTCAACACACCTTTAACTCTTGACCAAGAAGATTTAATCGAAACTGTATGCACATCCAGGAATCCATTTCAACACTCCCACAGAAATAAAGAAAACCCTATCTGCATTTCCAAAAACTGATCAGGACAATAAACTGCCTCAAGGCAGAAAAACTGTACAAAATACAGCTCTGGGAAGGCTCTGGCGTGAACCATGGGGGAAACAGTGGTCCAGTGAGGTCGTGTTTCCAGGTTCACCCAGCTCTGATCCTGGGCTCAGACCTGTCATTTGATTGTGGACTCTGTCTCATTTTGCTTTCATTTTGCCATTTTTTCCAATAAACCTCTAAAACAGAATATTGGAGAATTGTCATTTATAACACTTCCATTCAATATCACTTAGTAGCATGCATACTTGCAGCAGCTTTAGCCAGTAGATTTTGCCTACTCATTTTCATTGTCCTCTCTTCACTCATTTTATTCACCAGTAGCCTGGGTCATATATAGATATGGCAAACAGATGATACTCTGAAGACTGCTTTTCTATACTCAAGGCATAAGACAAAAGCAATGTTCACATGAAACAGATAAACCAATTTTCCCCTTATTCACCCAATCCAGGAGTGCTATTGAATATATCTTGCAAGTGGTCTTTGGCCACTACTCAAAGACAGCACCTAATTGATAGTGTCAAGGGCAAATGAACAGTTGCTTAGTTTTCCTGTTCGTCTGCCTATTTTATAGGATAACCTTAAACACACGTTTTATTTAAACACCTACTTCAGTTTTGATTAATGCATAGTTTGCACTTTTAAAGGTAGATGGCTTGGATTGAATCTAGCTAAAATGTGTTAGCTATCCTTATGAATTTTACAGGGTACAAAATGCTGTTTAATGTTGAATGAAGCTGTAAATAATCAGAGAGAAAAACCCCCTTATTTACAAGCCAACATCAGAGGAATGTTCTGATGTTAAAATGTTCTTTAAAAGTCAGTAATTTCAGCATATTATTACCCAATAGATGTGTATGGGCATTCAAATATAAGAAAAGGACTTCTCTGTGGAATGATTAGTTTGTTTTTAAATAGCTCTAAAAGAAGACAATAGACTTGCCTTCAGGTGAAATGGCCTGACTTTGGGTGTGAACAGGAACATTCTTACAGTATGCATTTCAGGTCATTTAACTAAAATGTCCTTGGGTGTGGCAAAGTAAATGGACAAAAAGCATCACCTGAAGTCTTGTGGGGTCAGGTAGCCTAAATACCAAATACTTACCAGATTATTAGCAAACAAAAAACATCCTTCAGACTGCATCAGGTAGTCCTTACTGAACCAAGTACTCAGCTCTCACTCACACACATTCTTGTAGGCTCAGAAACTTTTCTGCAATGTAGGCTGCAATATTGAGTTACTGTTAAGTTTAAAATCTAGTTTGATAATTAAGACTTAGGTGCTTAGAAGTAAAGTGAGCAAAATGCAAAATTCCTATTAGACTTGGTAAGGAAAGTCTCCATTGATTGTAGTAGATATTTATAAATGCTAAAACAAGAGCTACAGCACAGCAGCAATAAGATTACCATAAAAGTATTTTGAAGATATGCTGATACCAAAATGCAAAAAAAAAAAAAAAAGCTCTGCTAGTAATAAAAAAGACACTGTATTCTGTAAGATGGACTTCAAAATGGCACTGTGAAGATAACCTAACCCAGACCTAAAGTAGGATATAAGGAACAAGAGAATTTATGCTACACTTTCCAAGTGTATTTAGATAACATTACTTGAAGCCACTTAAAACACATAAATAATAATATTTTCCCAAAAATATATATTAACCTACCCACTCTTCCCATCTTGCCATTCTTTCTTCCCTTTCCTTAGCTTCTTTATGCTCTTGTTCAGCTTTTTCTTGAGCTTCTTTGACAATGCGTTCCTCAGCTGCTTGGCGTTCCAAAGCCTCCTTTTCTTCATCTGTCAAACCGTAATTCCGAGGTTCTCCTATTTCTTTGATGATCTTTGATACAGTAAGTTTGTTCTCAGAATCTTCATATACAGCTATATCTTTTAAACAATACAAGAGAGAACCATTTCAAGGCTTTTGTCAACTATCGTCAATTATTATGCAAAATCTAAAAATATATTGTGTTCATGTTGTTTGAATTTTCAAGTAAAAGATGTTGTTTTCAATTGCTTATAAATGTCAATTTTTCTTATATAGAATTAAGTTTTCTAAGCCTGATTTTTTTATCAGTTTCAGCTAAAATAGTTTGCCTTTTAAGATAATAAAAGAAACATACTAAATAAATTTTACAACAACTGCTTAACAATTGCGGCTTGCCCAGGTTTTGAAACTCAAAAAAGAGGTCAATTCCCTACTCTCAGAGATGTTCTTGACACTAATCTTATGTCAACTTATCCAGATGGACAAAACCATCGGTTTTGTCCTTCTCTCCCCCCTGAAAGCTACACAATAGGTTGTTTGATGTGGCACAAACTTCAGTGTTTTCACTCATACAGAGCTACAAATACACAGACCTTTCTCTAGTCGATTTCTTACTGTGTTATATTTACAAAACAAATTTGTAGCTTCATGTACGAACATAAAAACTGAACAAGAACTTCTCTTTCATTTTATTCCTACTCCCCTTTTAATTGTTGGAAGTTACTTGCACATTAAACTTGACAAGAAATAAGAAAACAAAAAAATACAAGGCTCTCTAGTCTCTGTATGCATTCAGTGTGGGGAGGCAGAAACAGTACAGGAATGTACACGGAAAAGAGGAAAAGTGGGCATTTGAGGTAGAGACTATTGAGGTAAAGAGCTTGTTCAGGGGCACGAAATGGAGGGTGTAAAAGCACAGAAAAGGGTAAGGAGATCATGCAGATGAAGGGAAAAAGAAGAATTAAAATACAGAATTTAGATGAGAATCCAGTAGCCCCTGCTTCATAGTTCTTTAGGAAGTTATTTTGAAAGTAATTGGCAAAGAATTTTTCCCAGTCCTTTCTAATCACTGATTCAGGCTGAATCAGACTCTCAAATACTAACACCATCAAGAGTAAAAGTGTTTGTGATTTGGACCTCAAATCCAAACTCTGATCATGAATTGAGCAGGGAACTAAGATAATTCTGCATGATAAAACTTATTTTAGAGCTTCTTCTTTCAAAAAATCAGCAATTACATTCCTGTAGTATTCCAAATTTAAGCAATACATTTGCTCTGGCAAGTGGCTTATAATTTCTACAATTTTAGCTGTACTTGGATATACAAATTACAATTGTTATATATGTATGGTAAATTCGTGTTTTATTAAAGCAACTATGTATACGGTTAAAATAAATTGCATCCCCTAGCTACCCCCCTGTACAAATTTTGTTCACGGTTGAATGAGCAGGAACTATACCATCCTCCTCCTGAAACCCAAAAGATAAGGTATTTTGCAGCACAGTGACGGGTGTAGCAGGACTTTGAGGGAGCTGGGCAAGGCCAACGACTCAGCCATCAACACCAGATAAGCATCATATCTACTCATCAAGGACATACATCCCAATGCCCTGCCCAAGAAGATGTAATCAAGACAAGTGTACCTTCCCAAAACTTTGTTCATCAAGCAAACCTCAGAAAAAAGAAACCTATCTGCATATCCAAAAACTGGACTGAACAATGTACAGCCTCGGGACATGAAGAACAGTATAAGAACTGGCTTCGGAAGACAGCTGGTGTGAACCGTGGGGGACATTGGTCCAGGAGAGACCGTGTCTGAGGTTCACCCAGCTCCGATACCCAGGGTCGGAACTGCCTTTTGATTGTGGCTCTGCTCGATTTTCATTTTGTCATTTTCCAATAAATTTCCTAAATGAAAGGCTGGAAAATTATCGTTTATAACAACAGTAAAATTCACTTTTCTAGTAATTTAAAGTATTGCTAAGAATGGTATCAATATTGAATTTGAGCTCTCAAAGACTGTATTTTTTTCTTAGATGGCCACAGAAGAGTACAATGTACATTTTACAGCAATCATAATTAACTACATTCATCCTCAAAAACTAATGCCTTTTAAAATGAAAAATGAAGTTAGCACTGATACTAGTGTAATAAGTATAATAGATAAATTCGTGTGGATTTAAGCTACTAATAAAAAGCTACCCGAGAATGCCTCCAAGATTCCAAAGTTCCCAAACACATCTACAACTGTAACAACAAGGCAGAGCCAGAAGATGGTCCGGCCATTAAGGGTAGACCCTCACTTCACAGCTCTTCAACATCAGATACCGATCTTGGTCACTTCACAGCTCTTCAACATCAGATACCGATCTTGGTAGAGATCCTGGACGATCAAGATCACCCCTCCCAAGATGAACTTCAGAAAAAACCATCAAAGAACCTCTTCATGCAGACAGGACTCTTTTAGAAACAAAGCATATTTAGACTTTCAACAGGCTTAGCCTTAGGGTAAAAAAACTGTATAAAACCCACGGGCTGAAACATAGCAGTGTGGCAGAATTCGGAGGGTACTTTTGTACCGCCTCTCTGTCCACCCAGCATTCGATCAATGTTGTTTCTTTTTATTGTGGCTTTATTTCGGTGTTGAAATTGTGTTAAATAAATTTTGTTATTTTATTTTGAATTGGCCTCTGACCATTTATAACACTAGCTAAGAGGAAAGATCACTGAAGAAGGAGTTCATAAATTAAGGTCTTCAAAGGAAATTGCTGTTGTAACTTTAACATGCCTTTTTGTATAAGATCTAACATGGCTTTCACCATTCCCAATTTATAAATGAGAAAAATGAGACACAAGATAACCAACTCGCAGTCTTTATACAGTGAGTCATCAAAGCAAAGTTGAGTTTCCAGAATCTTGAAGCCCACTCCTTTGTACTAATCACATTTCAGACTCAAAAAATTGATAATCATAAACATGATACATAAAACCATATGTTACAATTTCTAAAATTTAAGGTGAAAGAAAACTTATTATTTTGAAACAATATTTAACAAATCAAGCATATTTTTAACCCCTTCTTCAGAATATGACTGAGAAAGCAGTTGGGTCTCTGATTAAATCCATTGTTACTTAATTCTGTGCATTTGAAAATCCAGCTGGAACATCGACTAGAATGGAGGGGTATTGGCTGAGCTGAAGGATTCTCCAGTGGTCATCTTTAATGTGTTCCTACCATTTTACAGCAGAAGCAACACACCTGCATACTTCTGTAGGTAACAACCAGGAATATGAACATGGGTAAAGAGAAAGTTCTGAGACAAATAGGACTTAAAGATAATGCTCATTTGAACATAAGAATCAATGCTATACACTCAATGTGAAAATCATCTGGAACATCACAGCTGTGATACTGCAATAATTAAAATCATTAGGCAAATGAGTTTCGGTATTTGGAATGGGCTATGGTTTAAGCATAATCTTTAGGCATAATTCTTTGACAATGTTTCTACTTGCATATCTAGAAGTGTATAAGCTAAGAATATGACCAATTGATGGCAGATTTAACCCATGAAACGAGACAGAAAGCTCTAAATGATGTCCAGGTGTTAGAAAAAGAAATTACTTGTTGGTAGAATTACCTTGTTATGGTTTATGCCTGGACAAGACTCAATGATCTCATATGAATGGGCCGTTAACAAAGCTCAGGAAGAAGGATATACCACTGATAGTGGACACAAAGTGTGCAGAATTTACAGGCCATAAGGACATTTGGCAGAATGCCAAAGGTAAGGAAGAAACTACTAAAGTCAACTCAGAAATTGTGCTGAAATCAGCTCCAGCTGGGTAAAAGTTAATGCCAGCAGTGAGGAAATCACAACCACAGACCCAAGGACCACCAACTCAAGAAACCCACTAACCCAAAAGAAGAGGAGCATTGAGCATGGGAAACAAGAGACTAATTATGCAATAGAAGATTGAATTCTAATTAATAAGAGAACTACGTAATATTTAGCCAATAAACACTAATCCCTTTGTTTGGTGAAATGTGTAAATAGTGAAAAGTTTTGATAGTAGGGGTGTTTGATTTGTGGAGTTCCACCAAACACAGAGGTCAGCACAATCCTGAAATAACCAATCAATGCCTCTCTTCAGGTTGTAATTATTAGTTTATTGCCCACCAGGTAATGAATCCAATTTTTGTGGACAACAATAGCATCTTAGGATAAGTCTAAAGAAAAAAATATGAGGAACCATGATGTTTATGTCGATGAAAATGTACTCTTACACCTAAGTGAAAGGATGCCAGTGCAGATATCTGTAACCTAACACATAAAATTATTTTAATAATTAACCTTACAAAAATGAACAGTTAACACCCCATATTTTAGAAACAGGCTAACTGTAAAAGAACATGTCTTGTAGGTATAATTAAATGCTTGTTGCACATGTATTCTGCAATTTAATAAAAATATTATTTATGTATGGGCACTTACCCTTTGGTTTTTGCAAGTGTTAAATTTGCAAGAACAAAATTTTTTTATTAATGTTCTATCTACTTATTTAATTATTCCATACCAATAAACTGAGGATGTATTTCAAGTTCATCAAAATAGTTGAGAACCGTCACATCATCGGTATTTGACTTGCGGAAGCGTTTCAGATTTAGCAGGAACTGTATCTCAGTATAATGAGTTCCAGCAACTTCACTCTCTGGCAGATTTATTACTCTGTTTATAAGGAATTCATCAGATGCAGTCAAAGAAAAAATAAATTCTGTGAAGAAGAACATATTGTTTGAATATACGCAAAATTTCCAAAGGAATCAAGCAAAAACAGCAGGATAAAGCAATTTCTGCATAGATGAAAACCACTCTATTTTAATTCCTAGCATAACCAATGCGTTACATTTTTATTCCATTAAGCTGCAGTAAGTACAAGACAGCCACTACTGTTGTTATCAGCCAACAGTTGATGGCCTTTTCACAAAAAAATACAAACAAACAATCTAGAAACTGAAACAAACCCTTCCTTTTCATTAAGAAAACCTTTTTCAACAAAAAGGTGGTCAAGCATTGGAACAGGCTGTCTGGAGAAGGATTGAGTCACCATCCCTGGAAGTACTTAAGAGATATGGAAATGTGGCACTTAAGAACGGTTTAGTGGTGGACTTTAAAGTGCTGGGTTAATGGTTTGACTTGATGCTCTTAGTGGTCTTTTCCAGCCTAAATGATTCCATGATTAATTGTTCACTTTTAAATATGAGGGCAGCAGCATTACATGAAATAGATTTTTTTTAAAGTTAAATTATAGAGGAACAGATGGAGTGATATTTTAGACTTCTTGTTGGTGGCAGCAATATTTCCTCAGTATATTTAATTAGAAAGTAAAACTCCTCAGTTTATTAAAAAGAAATCTATCAAACTTACCAGGTATGATTATTTCATTAAATTTAGGCATTTTGCCTTTTGCCTCTTCCTCTTCCTCTTCTGCTTCATCATCTTCTACTAAAAACAAAAGTAAGAAATTATTGACATTTTCATTTGAAGCAACAATATCACTATATTTGCTAAAAATGTGCCCCATAAAACACACGTTTGCCAATATCCAAATTATACTAATAATTGGAAATTAATCTAACCTTGACACCAGTTCAGAGAATTCAGTAAGTAATTCATGTTGCCAAGCACCACAGGACTGTATCTCTGGACACTAGTAGTTGTTTGCCTATACCACAGATGTATAAACATGCACACACAATTTTTAAATATGTCCAATTTTAAAACTCCAGTCTTATCTTTGGCTTCTCCTTCTGCCCAAAAAATTATTCTACAAAAAACAGAGACAAAGCTCTGAACAGTGGGTAGAAATATTTTACAACTCTATGGTTAAAATGGTTTTTGCCACTCAGGGTCTGTTATGAATAGTCAGTAAAACAGCCTGTAGATATCAGCTGAGCATGACCATTTGCAGAACAGCATACTAAACTGAACAAGACTGTTTTTTCTGTACCTCCAAACCTCAGCTGTAATTTAAACATGATGATGATTCTTGGTCTTAATGTACAGACAGTGCTTGCTCACAATTTGAAATGTGTGTTGCATAGCTTCTCTGAAGTCATATCTACTGTAGCTCATCTAATAAATACACTCTAATTTGCTTCACAAAATATGTATTCATGCACTGGCTGGATCCCCTCATTCAGTGGCCCTTAAACATTATGAAGAAATTCTGCTGTAGAGCTTGCTTAAGTGAAGTAGACCAACACTGGACAAGAAAGTATCTTCCATGTTTGTGCATTTACTTTTTACTTTACGAGGAAAGATAGTCTAAGAAATATCTTGTGCATAAATTAAATAAGGTGCATTACAGTCCTTCTTACATTCTAATAATCACACATCACAAAACTTTGTTTTGTATCTTGCACTTGCAGTCATCATTGAGTGCTGATGCACTCAAGTAGTATGGCTCTGAGAACAGTAATGATAATGACAACATCAGCAGCAATAAAAACAAAAGCAGCAACAAAACTAAACCAAGCAGTACATACCTTTAAAAAGATCCGTTGCCTGTTCATAGGTCTCTGGGAACCCATCTAAAACATATCCCTGATTCCTACAAGGCTTGGACATGAGCTTGTCCTTCATAATCTTAATAAGATACTCGTCACCTAGACGACCTAGGACAAAGAAGGTTAATAGGTACCTAGTTTATAGAAACAAGAGGTGTGAAATTATTTTACTAACATTTAATACATTTTTCTTCTACTTAGACCCTAAAAAGTTAAATATTTTGAGTTACTATTTGTATATTATGCATTGTCAGCAATCTATGGAATATTAAGGTGTAGATATAAAATAAAATTACCTTTGTGTTTACAAGGACATAAATATTAGTACTTTAATGACCTAAACATGAGGCTAGTTTTATTTTGAATACTACAATCAAATTTTAACAGAAGCAGTAAAGAAATACCTGTAGTAAAAAAAAAAAAAAAACACGAGAAAGCAATAATTTTCTATTTTCATTTTACAGAAAGACTTAAAGATAGTCTTGCAAAAAAGGCATGAGGTAGGATCTACAAGTTTCATTTTCAGACCGGTTGAGATACGAATTGGTTTATTTACATCAAAGCATGCAGAAGAGATGCTGCTATAGATCTCATTACTGACGCTTCTCCAGGTGTGTAAGAAGTTAATTTCTTTGCAGGTACACAAGATCCAAATCAGGTAAATCCTTAGCAACAGATTGCATTTTTAAGGGAGATCACTTTATACCACATGGAAAATGTTAAGCACTAAGACCAAAATTACATGGCATTATTCCTATACAGATGGTAACTTATACTTTTCAGTAAGGAAACTTTTCTCAATCTGCAGACTTTAAAATTCTTTCCAGGCTTCTGTAAACAGTATTTAATTTCTAATTATGTATGAGGTTCTTAAATAATCCCGACAACTTCATATGAGCATGCACTTGTTTTTACTAGAACACTTTTATTTTTGTAAGTTTGACAAAGGTATATTTCACCAGCTTTTTACTTTGTGTTACATAAATTTATGTTCTCTGCTCTGAGAAGAAAATCTGAAGTAGAAATTAAAGAAGCACCAAAATATTTTAAAAATATATCACTTTTAATATACAATGTGTATAGTTGCATTGGGTTTGTCTGGACAGGTTTTGTTAGCCAGGGGACGTACAGAAGTGGCTTCTCTGAGAAGCTGGTAGAAGCTTCTCCCATGTCCAACAGAGACAATGCCAAATGACTCCAAGATGGATCTGCTGCTGACCAAATTTAAGCCAATCACTAATGGTAGTAATGCCTCTGTGACAAAATATCTGTGTAAGGAAAAAGTCATTGTGCAGAAGTGTATGTGGCCAGGGAAGACAAAAGCGAGACTCTGTGAGTGAAACGTCTCTGCAGACACCCAGGTCAGCAAAGAAATAGCGGAGGAGGTGCATCATGTGCCAAAGCAAAGATCCACCTTCAGGCTGTGGTGTGGACCATGGTGAGCAGGCTGTCACCATGCAGCCTATGGAGGCCCAGGAGAGAGCTGAGATCCACCCACCCATGGAGGAGGCTCACTCGGGAGTAGGTGGATGTCCAAAAGAAGGTTGTGATCCCATAGGAAGCCCACACTGGAGCAGACTCCTGGCAGGACCTGTAGACCCATGAAGAGAGGAGCCCACTCCAGAGCAGGTTTGCTGCCTGGACTTGTGACCATGTGGGGGCCCTGTGCTGGAGCAGCCTGCACCTGAAGGACTGCATCCTGTGGAAGGGGCCCACAATGGAGCAGTTCATAAAAAACTGTGGTACATGGGAAGGACTCACACTGGATAAGTTCATGGAGGACTGTCTCCTGTATGAGGGACCCCACACTGGGGCAGGGAAAAGACTCCTCTCCCTGAGGAGGAAGCAGAAGAGGAAACAAAATGTGATGAACTGACCATAACCCCTATTCTCCGTCTCCCTATGCTGCTGGTGTGAGGAAGTAGAGAATCGTGAATAAAGTTAAATTCAGGAGAGAAGGGAGGGGTGGGTTCTTTGATTTTGATTGCTAATACACTTAAGTAATTTCCCCAAGCTAGGTCTGTTTTCCCTATGACAGTACTCAGTTTGTGATCTCTCCCTGTCTTTATCTCAACTCATAAATCCTTCATGATATTTCCTCTCCCTTGTCCAGTTGATTCTTGATCTTACAGGAAATAAAAGTCTAGACCACAAATTTATTTCCTGATTTCTATTTGCATAGGGCTGCATTAGCTACCTGAATCCCATCATTGTACTGTGTATTTCCTACCTTTATTCCGCTTCATGTTTTCTTTTATTGCCTCTAATAATTCCTTTGCTGCTTCTATGTCTTCACCCTCCTCCTCCTCCTGTAAATCTTCTCCTTCTCCTTCTACTTCTTCTCCTTCTACTTCCACCTTCTCAAGTTCTTTAGCCACAATTTGCTCCTGATGACAAGAACAGAAATATAAATTGGCTCAGAAATTCCATAACCAAATTTATTTTATACACAGATGTAATAAAAGAAAAAAAGAAATAATTCCTTTTGCGTGTGCTCATGAACAGTGAGATACTGAGCAACTTTCATTCTCTAAAAGATTTTCAGTGCAACCACCAGAGATGATCTGTATGTTGAAAGACATTTCCATGCTAAAATAATGGGATTATAAGTGATTTTTAAATGCTACCAAACATTTTCAAATCAGAGAAATTAAAATAACTGGAATATTAGAAAACAGCAACACACCAAATAGGCAATTTTTTCAGAAATCGCATCATTTGTCCTAACATAATGTAGCTTGTAGTGTTTGCAGAGCTCCTTAGCAATGGTAGATTTGCCAGATGCTGGAGGACCATGAATGTAAACTTTGAGAGGCTGGAAAAAAGGATAAAGATATAACATTATTCGAACAGCATATTTTTTTATGTACAAGCAACAAAATTTTAATATGACTAATAGTAAATAGCAATTGTACTTAAAATTAATATTTTTTTATTAATTTATTTATTTCTTGCTGAATATCTTCTCTATCAACCACAGGTGTCGAGTAACATAGTTACTTAAATGAAGAAATTTACTGTTGGAGAAAAAGCATGCTTCTATTTAGTAGACTTACAGACCAATTTGTTGTGGCTAGTTAATGCCGGAATAATCCAAAGGGATGAAATACAATCCCAATATTCATTCCAGTGAGTACTGGAATGTGGTAGCAGATATTCTACTATAAACATGCAATAGTTCTACTTTCCAACTGAGGTAGAGTTGCTGTCTCTAATGAATAACGAAAATTATTATTTTGACCTCAAAATTTCCATATCCATCACAATCTTAAGTGATGTCTCAGCCTACCTAGCCTGAGGATGAGTAAGTGCAATTAGGATTCCAGTATACACTTATTAAATATGTTGTGCTATAAACTCAAAATCATACATAATTAAGTGCCTATCTTAATTTAGTAAATCTGACAGTACAAACTCTGCAACAGAGTAGTGACAAAGACAGTCTAGCTAACCTTCCTTCTCTTTGCTAGCTGGTAGGTACTTTTTTTTAGTTAGGTGCATATGTACTTAGATGCAATAGTTTAACCCAAATGCAGATCTCATAATCTTTTCAAATCTATGAAGGGACTTCCAATAAATAACTTTAAACAATAGTAGCTTCATGTTTTACATGCCCTGAACTCTTATTTAAAGGTTGAACCAGACAGAGACATGCTAAACAGCTTTATCAATACTGGAATGCAAACAATGATTTTTCTGCACCTTTCAGTAACCTATACATTTGAATACAGAAGTTCTAAATACTAAGCTAACATAGTAAAGTTACCCAGTAAATTACACAACAGAGCAGGGTAAAATGAAGGTTATATTGCACTGGAGTAGCCACACTCACTGAATATATACAGGGCACAAATACCTAACTATTGAGTATTATTAAAAAAGCTTAAATAAAAGATACACTTATTGTATTGTTGAGGCAAAATATACCAAGAGTGCCATACACTGCATAAAGAAACTAGCTCCAGAATAGCAGCTTTCCATCATGAAGCTAATTTGCATTTACAGAATTTTGGTTTTAGGCATAAAGGAAATAAAACTCAGTCATTGTTTTTTTAACTTATATTGCCTCTTATTTAACTTCTTCAATTTAATTTAAAGTTTTTATATTCAACTATTTTGCACCTATATCCATCTTCTATGTATTTTTACTTATTAGTTTAAGACTTGTGTTTATATAACCATTTCTATTGGAGATAAAGAGAGAAAGGTTGTTTACAACAGTATATACCAAAGCATTACCAGTAATCCTCGAGTTTGCTTGTATTCTGTGATGACTTGTGCAATGTTCTCTATCAGTCCTTCCTCAGCAACCCACTTGATGTTGAAATTCTCTTTCAGATAAACAGATTCCATTCGCAGGTCCACAAACAACATATCCAATTGCATTTGCTGAGGGAACAAAGGTACATGTATTTACAGACTTAAGCTATGCATGTTAAAAGAACAGCTGGAACAAGAGACTAGAATGGATGGGGAGAATAGAAAGAATTAAAGCATTGGGAAAGAAGGTTTGCACACAAAGCAAAGCAGATATTTTATGCTTTTTAAAAATATTAATTTTCAATGTATATTTGTATTTGAGTGTTCTCATGATCTATTAGAACATGCAACACTAAACTATTATTCTGTACAATGAAAAGTTTTCATGTAATTGCAAGGAATCACCTCTTTCATAAATTTATCAGGTACCATCTTAAAACTATCTGGGTTGTATTTTGTTTATTTCTCCTATGAACAGTTTATTACAAATAAATAGATGGATACAACATAATTTATGTATTCTGTGTTCATCAGCCTTAGCACCACTGCATTATTAACTTTTTTTGGTTCTTTTTATCATTTTGTGTAGGTTTTCTCAGAGTACTCCTGTATGCTAAGGAGAACAGTGACAGCGGAGCTTCAGTGTTTTATTCTTTTAAATGAGGCTGTAACTCTTCAAAATTCTGTGGTTTGTGACAGCTAGATTTTACTTAGTTTATTTTCCAAATTTAATCTCACTTTAAATATTTTTAAGCATATCTTGGGGCAAAATTTTTCTGATGAAATAAAGAAAAATAAATTGTATATTTCATTATATTATATTTGAAGTTTAAATAGTTTCCTGAAGTAATAAAAGAAAGAAAAGTACTGACTGTTAGCTCTTTGCTCTGGAATGCATCTTCTTTAGGAACCTTCTCAATTTTTCCTGGTCCGATAGTTTTACTGATACACTATCAGAAAAACAAACAAATAAACAAAAACCTGCACCAAAACCACTTAACAAATCAGATTGTTAGAAAAAAATTGAACAGGATTTCTGTGGATAAAATACATGCTTTAAATTTTATGTTACCCTGTGCCTGGAAAATCAGGTTACTGATTTCAAATAGATCTAAGAACAATATATTAATTTTAATGTTAGTATTAAATAGCTTTTGATTGCTAAGTAACACGTCTTCCTTCGTACCTGCAAAAAACAAACAAACAAACAAAAAAACAAACCAACAACACCAAAAAACCAAAAAAACCCAGAAAAACCAAAACCACAGAAAATTTTGTAAAGCTCTTAAATGTATGAATAAATTCCTAGTGCTTAAGATCTATTTGGAGATCTTTATTTTCCCAGCACTTTCACGTCAAGTTCTTGAGGTATTTAATTCCATTAGCAATTGACAAGGGTTTTTAGATCAATGCCACTGATAAGTCTCTCTATATAATTTGCATTTCATCATTAGACAGAAATTGTTAGTTACTCCTACAGCCCTTTAAAATAGATTTTAATCCCGTTACATTCTATAAAATCACAAACATTTATACCGACCATTGCCGGAGACTGCAATATTATAGTTTATGACTTAAACATTTTCATGAAGGACTTTTGCCTATTATAGCTAAAACTGTATTACAAAGGCTGCGGTGAAGACCACCACACCCTGAATGGGGCTCGGACTGAGGCCCCGGACTGCTCATTGATGAATGTAGATAAAGTAACAACTCAGGGCTAGGGAAAAAGGATATATTCACAGAGCAGAAGTCTAACATCTTCTGAGTGGTGACCGCAGCCCCAGGGCTATCAGCTGCCAGGCTTTCTCACAGACCCTGTCACCAAAAGGTGTGTATTGGGGGTGGGGGACGTTTTGGGTGTGTAGCGAAAAAGCATCTGCTGAGAGGCAGTGAACGCCCATCCTCCTCTGTGCAGACCAGCTCAGCTGAGGGGCCCTTCACCCAGGGAAAAGCTTATCCACAGCACAAGGGGTGTTATAGCCCATCAAAAGCCTCCCAAAAAGGGGTCCCCAGACTCTGCATGAGAGCACTGCAGCATGATGCAACAGCTCCTCAGTGTTGCAAGGGACAGCATCAAACTGGCCCCCTGCGAGGGAGGCACTTGGGCGTTCCCACCTGCCCACAGCGTATATTAATTAACCCACTGGATCCTACACTCTTCTGAGCGGCGGCGGGGGACCCTCACCACCAGAAGTCCAGATGGAAGGGAGCAATGAGACGTCGATGGAACTCTTGGATGGGTGATATGCTTCCACCTAACCCATGTAATTCTCTCCCTGTCCCCCCACAAAATTCTTTTCTCTTCTCTTTCTCTCTTTCTTTATCTCTTTCTCTCTGTAATAAGTATAATAGATAAATTCGTGTGGATTTAAGCTACTAATAAAAAGCTACCCGAGAATGCCTCCAAGATTCCAAAGTTCCCAAACACATTTACAACTGTAACAACAAGGCAGAGCCAGAAGATAGTCCGGCCATTAAGGGTAGACCCTCACTTCACAGCTCTTCAACATCAGATACCGATCTTGGTGGAGATCCTGGACGATCAAGATCACCCCTCCCAAGATAAACTTCGGAAAAAACCATCAAGGAACCTCTTCATGCAGACAGGACTCTTTTAGAAACAAAGCATATTTAGACTTTCAACAGGCTTAGCCTTAGGGTAAAAAAACTGTATAAAACCCACGGGCTGAAACATAGCAGTGTGGCAGAATTCGGAGGGTACTTTTGTACCGCCTCTCTGTCCACCCAGCATTCGATCAATGTTGTTTCTTTTTATTGTAGCTTTATTTCAGTGTTGAAATTGTGTTAAATAAATTTTGTTATTTTATTTTAAATTAGCCTCTGACCATTTATAACATCTCCCTCTCTTTCTTTCTCTCTCTCTCTTTCTTTCTCTCTCTTTCTCTCTTTCTCTCCCTCCCTCCCTCTTTCCCTCTCTCTTTGCCTCTTTTACTATTAAATAAAATATATCGAATTATTGGCACCAACATCTAACTTCTCTTGGTTTTAATCACGTTTCTGGAGTGTATTTTAAACCTTCAAAGTTCTTTCCATTTTATATACAGACACTTAGTTTTCTTTCTTCTGGGTTTAAACTGCACCGTAATAATATCAGATCAAATAATCCAGCATTCTGGCTTCAATGATGTAACTTAGTGGACACCCAAATGAAAGTAAGCATGGAAAAGGCATATATGATACTCTTCAATACACTCTTCTAATCTTCAGCTATTTTTACCTATAACTCTCAAGGTGTTTCTTTCCCATGCACCTTTTCAGCCTTCCCCTGGGCTGGTACAGTTCCCTGCCAAAGCAACTCTGTAGCACTCTCTCCACTGGTGACTTCCTGTTCCCAAAAACTGTCCACTTACTCCTGTCCTCTATTTCACATTTCTAAACAACCACATACCCATGAAAGGACACCAACCACTCTCCTTGGAGTGTGAACAAGATATCTTCCACAGCATGAAAGGAAACACATGGTAAAGACTGAGTATCTAATCACAGTTCTGTGAATCCCATAACAATGCTCCATAACTTTCTTGGGTAAAATTTCTATTGAAGTTAATGATAATACTGCAAAAATTAGTTCCACAAGATCAAGTAACTGTTTTGTTGAAAGGACAGAAGTCTTAGAGGATTTCAAAGTAATCTTCCATGTAATTTACTACTCAAGATAATTCAGGAAGACCTAGGAACTTCTACTTCAGTAAAATGCATAGTTTTAAAACCTTACATACAGATATACTAAAAAACAAAGAAATTCAAATCTCTTTTATCAACTCTCTTACCTTTACTAATTCTTCAAGCGTGTGCATCGATGTATCTACTGCAAGTACATACTGAAAGTCTGGCCTGTGCTCTGCTACATTTTGCAACACTCTGAAACACAGCAAGTACAGCTCGGGCTGGTATTTGGAGATGCATCCAGGCCTTTCCTTGTTACATGCATTTCATGAAAAAAATACCAAGAGTCTGCAAATTCTTGCAGAACATTTCAGAGCATGACATTTTCATATATATATTTTACCTAATAAAGAAGCGCAGCTACACATTTTATTTGGAAAGAAGTCAAAAGAATAAAAAGCTGTATCTGTAGGAGATATTGTCTTAGTCTGCTGCTGAATCCACAATCCATTTCCAGTTCTGTGCCAGTTAACTGGTATCACACTCTAGACTGAGCATGACTTGTCATTTATTAAAAGCAAAGCATGAGTGCAACAGTCAGATAAGGTTTCCAGAAGGCACATCTACTTCTAAAGAAACTGAAAGCTCTGTTTGACTCAGTTAAAAGTCCCAAGAGTGACCTTAAACCAACCCACCCAATTTAAAAGCCTCAGTACTCTCTAGTGGATTTGGATTTGTTATCTAGCTCAGTATCAATTTTTGCTCAGAGAACTTTTTTTCTACTTACACTGCCAAATCATGAATATGAATGGTTGGAATAATATTGTTTCCATCTCCAAAAACAGGTATTGCAGGAGTCTCACCAAGCCAACATATCTGAAAATACAGAGAGTAAAGTGAAGAAAAAAGGTTACTGTTAACTAGAGCTGAAAAGGGAACATTTGATAACCAGGCAAATCTATATATTCAAGATATAAAGTTCAGTTTATTGAATAATTAATAGAAATGCAGGAAAGGAGACCATTCTTGAGAAATACTGATTGCCAGCCTATTGAAAACAAGAGGGTTTTTTTAAAGATTATTCATTAATCTTGACAAATATTACTTTGTATCACCCAAAACCAAATGTTGGCGGGGGGGGGGGGGGGGGGGGGGAAGGAAACTTTTTATACATTTTTGATAATGTTGAGAAGAAAGACATTTCCCTGGATTCCATTTACATGGCAGACCTGTTCTCTCTGGAAAGTACATATGGAGATACCATTCAAAGAGAATTATCTAAGAAAAAATAGAGCCAAAAAAGAGAAAAACACTTCCAGTGTAGCTAAAATATTTCAAAAGGATCAAGTCAACAGTTCTGCTCATGAAAGCATTGAGCTTATGATACCAAGCCTGCTAAAAATGGATTCAATTCTGATGCAATTTGCCCCTAGAATGATCCTTCAAATGTAGTTGGATGTCTACCTTAAAAAAGTAGTGGAAGAGTTCTTCCTCAGCTCCATATTGATGTCCTGAGGCAACAACGTAAGTTGAAAACTTTTTTTTGTTCTGTAAAGTGAAACCAGCAAGAAAGTTTTTATTAAAATCTGGTACTACAATTGGGATAGAGGTTTACACTGACTCTTGAATACATGTACACTAAATATACAAAGGGTGCAAACTGTATCACTTCCAAATTGTTACTAGATCAATTGCTGCATATCCTGTAGCTTCCTGAGTCATATTATTATTTCTTCCTTCAAAAAAAGCTGTCTACAGGCATATTACAAAAACAAAAACAAAAACAAACAATCAAAAAAGTCTGTCTACATTTGAACAAAATAAAATAAAATTAGGAGGTAAAATTTGGAAGTTTTGTAAATCAATTAAGTGAACAGGATAACTCATGCTTCTACTTCCTATTTTTGAGGAAAAATAACCTGAAATTCATTGCAGCTATTTTTTTCCAATGCATTCTATTTGCATTTGACTGTCTAAAGGAACAGAAAGGCTGGATTAATAATTTTACAATTTCTTTACTTTCATTTTGATGCACAATTATAAAAAATAATCTTTGAACTATTTAAATGTTTTCCTAACCACACATCATGATTAACCTACATATTTTTGGCTGATCATTATTGTGTAATGTCTTAAATTTGCCTGTCTACTTAGACATATGTTATGTTTGTATCAATGGTGAGGATGGTTATATGAAAAAAAAAAAGACTTTAAAATCATCTTAAAGGAAAAAACTTTCAAAGATTTTTTTTGAATTAGTCATTCTGAAAGTTTTGAGATGAAACAAAATTATTAAATCATTCTCAGGCTGTAAAGATCCTAGGCATTATATGTCTCCATCATACAATGTAAAAGAACCTGCCTTTATCAGCAGTGGGAATACATGTGCAGATTTGGGATCTTCTATTTTTTGGGGGGTGGGAGGGGGTGGGGAATGGGCCTTTTGTTATCATCTTTATAATATTTTAGAAGCAGAAAAATAAGGCAGGTCTTAGCCCAATCTTTGATTATATAAGCAAAGCATCATATACTGGATGACAAGTTGCAAAGTCAGTGCGTTGTATCTATGTGGTCTTATCTACATACTTAAAAAGTGAAACTTTGTTATAAAGGCTACTTCAACTCAACTGAATTCAACTGCTTGTTAATAATCACGAGAAACACTAAAATTAGAAGACATTACAGATAGCAGAAGAGCTTCCACACTGTAAGGACAGCTGCCTATTTCAAACACTGCTAGTGCCAGAGATGGACTTCGCCATGGGATAAACACAGAAGGAATAACACTAACTCCAGGCATGGTGGGGGGAGATCTGGTTAGTACATCATGGTTAATGCATCTGGACAAAAACTCCCACTGTGGCCAAGAGTGTAATGAAGCAACTGCTCATAGGTATATCAGTGGTCAAACAAAGATCACCCCCAGTTATGGGTCCGATGGCAACCACCCACCATCACTGAAGTCCTCCTGAATATGCCTTGGTGTATACCTGGAACTTGGACAGTAAGATAAGTTACCACAAAGGCAACTTCAGATAAGATAAAGGTGGTACTATTGTCTGGGTGTTATCCCAGGGGGACATTAACAAAGCTTTCAGGAGAAGAATGTTTTGCTGCTAATGATCACAAAGAATGCAGAATTTACTGGCCATAAGGAAAGCCAGCTCAGCAAGTGTGCTGAAATCAGCTCCAGCTGGGTAAAAGGTAATTCTCGCAGGGGGAGGTAATGATCACCAATTCATAGCCTTCTGACCCAAGACACCCATCAACTCAAAAGAAGAGAAAGACTGAGCAGGGGGCTAATTAGCATTAGAAATGAGGGAATAATTTAACTGATAGATTAAGAGAACTGTGTAGCCAATGAACATTAATTCCTCTGTTTGCTAAAATGTATAAATATGAAAAGTTTTGAACTATCTTGGGACTCCCATCACTGAGAAGCCCAGTATGAAGAAACAACATGATGCCACTGGATCCTTGGGTGGTGACTATCTTCTGCTTGATATCTCTCCTATGTTTTCTATTTCTTTCTATCTCTCTACCTCACATTCATTGTTAAATAAAACCTATATAATTGACTTCAGTTTATGGTCTCGTTTGCATCTTAATTTGGGCAGAGGTATCTCTTACTACTCACACTGCATTTGCTTGGGTAATACCATGACACATACTGTTCACAGCTAAGAGCAGCAGCTCCCAGGGTTGCTCTGGACTGCAGACATGCCCCAGAAGACATGTAGTAATTTCTGTCTCCTAGCAGGAAAAACCTGCCTCTTCTGAATGTACAGGAGGTGCTGATTCTCATTTCTCTTAAAAAGAATGCAACACAGGATTTTCTTTCATGCACCTTGTGCTAACTCCTGCCTCATGTGAAGACAAACCATAGTTTTGCACTGAGTGCTGTATTTCACTGAAATACATACCTCTAAAACAGGTTCTCTAACAACAGTTACTCTAACAATTCCTCTAACAATAGTTACTTAGTGTCACAAGCCAGCCATTGGGACGGCATTACTTGACGTTACTGGGCTATAGGTAATTCTGAAAAAAAGGCAACTCTCAGGCAAGTTGCTGTTCCTCACGGCGTATTTAGTCCCGGGTAAGGAATATCACGTTCCCATGTATTGGTCATTAAAGCCACTAGGTGTCACTTACTAGCTAGTATCGTCTGTTCCAGGCTGTGTTTGCTTTACACTTGTTTGCTTGCTTTGTTCTAATAAATGGCTTGAAGGGAGAAACACGTCTAAATGGATTCGGGAACTGTAATGTCACTGAGAAAAGAGCTGAGGGATGAAGAGCTTCTCTGCCTTTGATAGGCAGATATTTCTCCAAGGATTCTGAATTTGGCAGGACCCCAGAGATTGCAACTTCTGAGAAAAGCAACACAGCCTAAATGTCCTAAATGCCACAAAGGTAAAGGTAAAAAACTGCTAGTGATAAAAACCAAAGACTCTTAAACTCTCAGATTGCTACTGAATTTTAATGAATAGATGAGACATACACTAATGCAGAGAGGTGAAATCTTGCTTTAAGAAACAACTTCGATTAAATTGACTCTGAACACACAACAAGGCTTAGAAAACCTATTCTTGGTGCAAGGGCTTTGTTACCTGGCTGACAAGACTGACGAATCCTAGTGTCTGAGTTCTTTGCAGGGAACAATAATGTTGTAATTTCTTTCACTGATGGCATGTTCCCTAGATACCACTGAATTTAGAAATGAGTAAAGACTAATCCAGAAGTCCCCAGCCATCACAGGAAGGCAAAACTGATTTCATGGGAAGAACAGATGCTTTGGCGCCTTCCTGTTTGAAAGTGCTGACAGAAACCATCCAAAGGCAATCATACCCACTGGTGCTGACACTGGAGTTCTGGAGGAAAAGGGCTCCTTTTGAAAGGGATACAGCAGGTAGGTATTGAAAATATTCAAGCTGCTTTGTCATGTACTGCTACATACCTGTCTTCTCAACAGATGTTCAGCCTGACAAACACTTAGAAGTCAATTATATAAATACTTTCAGTATGCAGTGATTCAGTGCTTTGGACTGGTCAGAAAAATAGTCAATAATTCATCTGGGTGTTAGGTGATGGCAGAAGTTAACACAAGGTTTGATGCATGCTGTTTAAAATTTTCATGTTTTTAACATTGCAGGTATGAAACTTCTCCCATGGTCTTATAAATCCATACTAGCACAGTAAGAGAAAAACCAATTTACCATTGCTTTTTCAAGCTGTAAACAAAATTTTTACTTGTATCTGTACTATTAGATCCACAGTAGAACAGAATATATTTTCTAGTGTTATTTTATCAGCAGGGCATAAGATGGCAAATGTACACTCAAATCAGAGAAAAGTTTTTTTCAAAATAAACTCTGTTATTAGCTGGATAAATTTCTGTAATGGACATTGAATTATATTGATTATGGGAGGGTCCTAACACAGAAAAAGAATGACCAAACGACACCTTCATCATCCAGTGTATTTTGTCTTCCTAACCTCCTCACTACTCCACCACTAATGGCAATAGCTTCCATTTTCCTGACTTGTAAGCTTAGCCACTATTGGTGTTTATTTAAGAATAGTTCTTAAATACAAATAGAGGCATAGTCTGTTCTCAGTAAGAATAATAGTCTAATCACACCAATGCAAGCAAAGCTGAAGGAGGGGATTTTAAAACATATAAAGTGATAACATATTTTAGCTATTCTGTGTCAGCTCTGTGGCCGTGATTTTAAAGTGAATTAGAAATTGGAACAAAAGTCAACAAGGCCTCTGCTCCAAGAGCACAAGCTACCCAGGGATATGTTAGGTGTGGCCAGAACATCTAAGTATTTAAATGAGATGTAATAGTAACATAGCTGCTGCTATTTAAAGATGCTGCTTTTCTTTAGAGCAATACTAATATCCCATTCCTCTATAATCTTTCTTCCTCAAATCTTTCCACACAGACCCCAGCTTTGATTTTCTCTGGTACAACCAAAGAAACAGAATTTTTTTAAGATAAGCATGATTTAGCCCCTACCTAAGACAAAAAAAAAGGGGATTAATATTATGCAGACACTTGAGTTTCAAAAGACACTACAGTATTCTCTATGCTACTATATTTTCATAAGAATTTCTATAATCCATATTTATAAAGACAATAATATATTCTTAAAACTTATTCAAATGGTTGATCATTTCCATTACCATGCTCAAGCTCAAAATAAGAGGACAAACCAACTTTTCTATAACAAAAGTTCTATACATACAGTTTTCCCGAGTTTTAAAATGTGTTTTTCAGCATTTATGTAATCCATAAAGCTAGGATGAGGTTTTCTTTTGCGATAATCTTGATCATTAAAAGGAGCGTCAGGATTTTCCTATAAAAAAAAAAAGTGACTGATATACATTTCTTAGAACAATTTTTAAAGGTCTAGATGGTTAAAGGAAGTTCTTTAAAAGTATTTTAAAATCTATTTTAACTTTGTCTTCATTTGAAATTCTTCAAGGCTCTGAATTTGGTGCTTGAGGTTCAACATTTTGAAAATGTCATTAGTTCAATTTCAAATTTCACAGTAAAAGATTTTTAACTACTTTTTATATTTAAAAAAACCATTAGTTTTTATTATATATAGCATTACACAAGGTTGAAAAACTCTATTTCTGTAAAACTGAATTTGAAAATTGCAATAGCATACTACAAAGAGCCCAACATGGTTCCTGAAAATACTTTGCATATATCAATATAAAGATGTATCTATTTTAATTATGCATTTCATTAAATATGCAGTTAACATGGGATTTTTTTAAAGACTGAAAGACAGTGCATATTGTGATTAGCATTTGTCTTGCCTCTTGACCAAGCAATTCTTTATGTCTTTCTGTATCATTACAGCCCAATGCCTAAACCTTTCTGTCAGTGAATTACATCTAGCAATTTTGGCAGTAAGTAGTGAGTAAGGGTGAACGAATTCTAAAAACTCCATTTTACTCTGTCTTATCACTTTACTAGCTATTATTGAAGTACACACCTGAAATATATTATGTAATTGAATGTAATTAATATTTTCCCTTAAATGGCAACATTTGGTTAAAAATAAAATGTTTTGATATTACTTACAGGGTCAAGGGGTTTGCTATTTCCCCAGGTCATTATTGTTGAAACGAGGATGAATAACTTTTGTTTTGCAAATGTCTTTATTTCATTATGTAGGGCTGTTAAATGAAAGCAAGGATTTTATTTTAAACTGTATTATTCAAACTGTATTTTTGCTTTTATATAAATGTCCTGTATAGACACTCATACCAATGTTCTATGGGATGTCTTTTTAAGCAAATTCTCTTTGAATTAATATAAAATAAAGATAAAACATCAGGAAAGAGAACAAATAGAGAAATAATAGTAATAAAGAATCAAATTATTGGGAAGTGACATAATTGCCACAGAGCTACATCTTATGTGGAAAAAATCCCCAACAAAACAATTTATACTAGGAAATTATTCATCTTTAGTGACTGCTGAAATACCGAAAGAAAATAAAGTGTGGGTTTTTCGTGATAGAAAAAAAACAGCTACTGAATGCAAACAAAGTTTATTTTAATATCAAACAAGATAATGAATTCTGTTGTCTGAGTGTTCATACTATAAAGAGGAAAGCATAATTTAGTTTAGCTGTCATATAAAGAATGATATTGCACTCTCACTATAAAAGGATTCCAGCTGCTTATTAGAACTTGAGTGTAACAATAAAGAGAAAGTCTCCAAAAGACTGCTGCCAATATTTTTATTGGACTTTTAAGAAAAATAATTATATAAAATATTTAAACATTCTTTGAATATCACAGGAGCAAATTTTCTACCCACCTCCCAATGCAAATAGATGAGACGATGGTTGACAGTTATTTAGGGAAATTACTGCCTACACAGATGTGTCATTTAAAGAGTTGGACCATTCCATGTCAGATTCCCTCCCTTCTGAATGTGACAGTGCATTCCATGGTTCCTTGCTCTTTAACCAAACAATTTGTGCAGCACTTCTCTATCAAGGAACCCAATTTTATATCAAAGTGAACAATGAATCCCTGTTAAGTTCATTATATATTTATGGTAAGTTTTGATGGCTACATAGAAACCAAATTTCTGTTCAGGTACAGCTATACTAACCAGAAGCAGCCCATGTTGCTTCCTCAATTTGGCTTGCATCCTCAGTGATATTATATAAAACAATTTCACACTCAAGCAAGTGGCTTATCAGTGCTTCTCGAGAGGAAACCTGAGGGAAAAACAGATAGAGTCTGTCATTAGGGAAAAAAAAAAATCCTTTTCAAGTTCAATTTCTGGATAAAATATGGTTTTCTGGCAGTAGGATGTTGATAATTATCTTATGAATAATTCCAAACTTTTATCTGTCAGATACCAGCAAGCTGATGAAATGGAAATAAATGCTGAAATTTCTAATTTAGAGTACACATTAACATAGATCAAAAATATGGACTGATTTTATGATCCATGTTTTTAGTGCATTTGTGAGTATCAAAAAATATCTTCTACTTATCCAGGTATTTTAAACAACTATCCATTGGTAGAAGAGGGAAGACATTCAAAAAATGTCCATTTCCTTGCAAGATATCATCCTGTAATTTTTATTAAGAGCAGATTGTCTGTATCACTTGAGCAAATCCAGCAGACACTTTGGGCAAAAGCAGTGGTTAAAACCAAACACCACCAGCCATAAATTCCTGATTGAACAGTTCACCTGCACAGGCATTTGAATCAAAATTTTCAAATGTTGGAAGAGATTCTTCAATACGAAGAATAATAATCAGTTTATAACAAGCAGTTTGAGACAGAGGCAAGTCTAGTTTCAGAAAACTAAATCAAGCAATAAGCAATCACATTCATAAGAACAAGCCTCCATTAGTTAATTAAACTCTGGACATACACATCTTTATACAAAGATGGAGGTATTCAGAACAATTAGCTGCTAGTGAAAGCTGTGATTTCATTGGAGAGTTAAGGAGGACATTAACTTTGACTCCAGCACCACTAGCTTCAAAATGGTGATAAAAGACAAAAAGAAGATGAGAGATACTTTGAGAGAAAAAGAAAGCAGACCTGTGGATCATCAAGATAGATTTTTTTTTTAAAGTTATGAAGAGGACATAATCTATTTTCTGTCTGAGTTCCTTCCTTTTACTATTTGCTGTGTCAGGCCTAGAAGAGAGGAGGCCAGAGCACATGCAGGAAGCAGAAGGAATAAAATAGATGTATACAGCTTCCAGCTGGAAGAAAAGACCATTTCATTAGTGCAGGTCATTTTACATGACCTGCAATACTTCTAATGTTGTCTAAAGGCAATCTGAAATCAGACTCAAACTTACTGTATATGTTTCCTTTGCAAAAAGTGGATTAGTACTCTCTGGCTTAGAAAGAGTACCCACTATTTCATAGACTTCCCCTGAGGCCGTGGGAAACTCAACATCTGAACCATTTTCATCTCCCTCCTCTTCTTCATCTTGGCTTTCAAGCGTCGCCCCAACAACACAGGTGGATAAATACTGCAATATACAAGACATATAATTTGTATACAAATATCTATTGAGCCCTACACAGCTTCTCGTGGGTACCAGCATCGTCTGACCAGCCCTGCTCCTGTTGTTGGCAATACGCTTCAGAAACAGCTTCCCATTGAAGGGAAAACTTTAGGGACTGCTCAGCCTCAGCTGAAATGTTTTGTCTCGGCTTGTGTCCTACGACTCAAAGCCGAAGGTGCTGCCGAGTCCCTGGATGCCCCCGATCCGCACCTGGCTCCTCTCGGCACGGGTTACCTCACAGGGGAGTTGGTTATCGCTCTCCACAGCGATCAGCTGCTGCCTCAACTCTCCCGACCGGCTTTATCCACACCTCCCGCCACTAACTCTTTATTTTTACTCCTCATTTTTACTCTATCTTATCGCTTTAATCGCTCCGGTGCCTCTCCTCAGCACCTATTTCAGCTGACCCTCCTGCCCGCCTGGCCGAGCTCCCCGGGGACCAGCCGCGGCTCCCCGGCGGGAGGAGGTGCCTGAGGCAGAAAGAGACCGCGGCCGGGAGCAGCTGCGGGCCCGCCCCGCGGTCACCTCGCCGATATTGCGGCCGCAGTAAGAGTCGAGATGGTTGAGGAAGACGCGGCGGCCCGACGCCGACACCGCCTCCGCCTCCGCCATGGCCGCAGCCCGGGACGCGGCCCGTTGCCGCGCGACCGGCGGCGGGCGCACTCCCCCCGTTGCCGCACTCCCCCCGGCCGCCGCTGGGGGCGCGCCGCCCGCAGCCCCGCCCCGGCACGGGCGGTCGCGCGCTGCGCGCAGGCGCCGTGGGCATCCAGCCCGGCGGCGGCCCCGCAGCCTGGGAGTTTGTTCCGAGCGGCGCAAGACGTCTGTGCTGCGGCCGAGACAAAAATAGATTTAATTAGGTTATCTGCTGTCCTTTCTGAACAGCAGGCAGGCTCTTGGGCTGCTCAGGCGATTCACAGGTTAACAGCTGCATCAGTAGCACTTACTCAGGCCTCCGGACAATGGAATCAACTGGCAGCTGAAGGAGAGCTCCTGAAATTCCCCCTTCTCAGTGCTGCAGAGATGTTCCTTCCATAGTGGCAGCAATGCCCCAGGACAGGCATGGGAGAGCATTTTGGTCATCCTCAGTAACCTTGAAGTGGTGGAATGACATTGTTGTCCCGCTTTTGGGTTAACACTGCAGTACAGTCTAAGAAATAGCACAAGTTTTGTCTGTTAACACCTACAAAATACCTGTTTTGAAAGCATGCTTATAGTAATAACAGAAAATGACGGTTTAAAGACCTCCAAGACAAAACAAACATCCCAAAACAACAACAAAAAACCCCAACCAAACAACAAAACACCCAAACCAAACCCCATTACTTTGGCATTTTTCCATTTCGATTTCTAACACTCCAAGTCCTTTACAATCACACACTTTACCTTGCTTTTTCATGACAAAGTTTCAGCTGATACAAGTTTGCAGCCAGTTCTCGAAATACTTGATAGCTATTGAAGATTCTTCTAAGGGCATGATGACTTCAGTTGTTCACTCCCCACTTAGCAGTAGCTCCACCCCCCACAAGAAAACTACAACGCACCGGTCCATTCATTTAATCCTTTAGTCATTGAAATTGAACAAGTAAATCAGTTGCAAGGAAAAATATTCAAATATAAATTTGCTAAAGTACATTCTCCTCACAGAGGACTAACCACGTGCCACAGACTTGTGTGCAAAAGAGAGCCTATGAACAATTTCTGGAGCATGGAGCATACCTTAGGGCAGTGGACTAGTTTCAGAAGTTTCAACCCAAAAAGATAATAACCATGAAATTAAGCTCTCAAAAACAGAAGCACTAATTACAGTTGTCTCGTCATAGTTGCCCATTGCTAATCCAAAAAAGCTCTACTAGGCTTGTCTGATCGGTATGACTAACCCATGGCAGGTAAAAGTCAACATACCTCTACTGAAGTCACTGGAATCTGTGAAAACCAATAAATCCCTAAATGTGGCTCCAAAAAAGCTACTGCATGTACTTGTCACAAAAACATAGAAGAATAATGGCAGGATTGTTTAAATAAAAACACACAAATACAGAATAGAAGAATACAAAAAGTGTGAATGTCACAGAATGCCAGTTCAACTGTATAAGCATTTCTACCCAACTCTAATTTTTAAAAAGTCTACCATTCAGTACATACTTGAAAAGTTATAGCAGAACAATAGATTTATAAAGAGTTGTACCAGTTTTTAAGTAGAAAATACAAGTTTTATCTTCCAGCTTGTATTAGTCTTAGCAAATTTCATACAGCCTTTGGTTTCAAACCAATACAATACAATTAACATTACAGTGCTTACTTTAGTACTCATTAGGAGAGGACACTGTACAATTGAGGGAGAAAATGTGAAAACTGGGAGTACCAAAGTACTGTATTATAGAAAGTAAAGGCTGAAGCAAAAATACTCTTGAGTCTATCCTGTACATCATGTAAACACACATTCAAAATAGTAAACAGGCCTACCAAGCCTCTTAAACAGTTGCGGTATAGCGTACATATATATATAGCATATATAGCATCATTTCTAGGAAATGTGTAGCCCATTAATTCTGTGCTTCATCATTCACGGTTCAGACAATACATTCATATATACGCAGTTCATCTCGTGTATTATTTGGAGCTTGCTGGTTGCCATAGACAATGACAGATCAATTAATGCTGAGCCTTGCTTTTAACTCAGGTACTGCCACTATAAAAGCAATGCTCAAATGTTGAAGAACCATCCTTCTAGCTACAAAGCTGACAACTTTCAGATTTATGCATAGCAAATCAAGCAGAAGTTCTTTGCAGAAGTTTTCCAGTTATTTTTTCATTAACTGTGTAGAGCAAGTTGTTACCTTCTATTTTAAAAAGAAGGCATGAAAATTATCAGTAAGCACACACACAAAGAATTACTACTTATAACATTCAGTCTCTATTTTTTTAGTTTTGAATACTAAGACTTGGAAAAGAGACCAAGGTTTTTGAACATGGTATGGAGCAACTTACATGCTCATTTACAACAAAAAGTAAGATTAAGATTTTTTTCTGCTATTTACCAAAGTGGCTTTTAATAACATTGTGATATATGCAAATCCATGGTAGCAAAATGTTATATAGTATACTTGTTATAACATATAAACATTATATAATAATGTACTAGCATGAAGTAGACTTTTATGTAAGAAATCAAGCTTAAGATGTTTGTAAGGAAAATCTCAGTGCTTCATACTAAGAATTCCTTCTAGCACTAAATCTTCCTCATATCTGGGTAAATCATGACTGACTTTCTTTCTTCAAAGCTTCTAGTCTTTGTAGTATTGCATTTCCAAACACCTCACGGTACGCAGGGCTGAGAGAGTCCAACAAGGAGTAGACAGTTTCATGATATGGAGTTTGCAGTCTGTCATCAGTCTGATCAAAATCATAAGCTACTACCTGCAACAAAGAATTGGGTGGTTAAATTTCTGTGGTGATTATCACCTTGGCACATGTAGCACAACACTTCACCAGTCAGGGTAGCACAGTAAGGTAAGAACAAAAAACACTGGATTTAAATCGCAGTCTCTGCTTTCTACTATGGAGCTTGCTGGTTATATAGTATTTAAGATAATTTCAAATATCCTTTGTCCAAAATATAGAATATTAGTAAAATACATCCTTTGAAAATAAGTCTCACATCTACATGTCTGTACAAAAATAACAAATGGTGCGCAAAAAACTCCTGTATAGATGTTGTATTATTGACTTCTTTGGGTACCTGAGAAACTCAAAGATTGACACACATGTAATAAATTGCTGATTCTATCTTCACCATGTTGTGTCTTAAATAAATTGCTGGTTTTTTATTAACTTCCCTTCTCACTTTGTTGGAAGTAACTAGCTAATGTTCCCTCTTCTAGAAGAAAACATGTAGATCAGGCTTTCATAAAAGTACAAGAGGAATATATATGGTTGTCAATGAAGTATTTCTCTAGGCACCTTTTAAATATGGTCATTGCTCAAAACAAAGAAGTTTAAGAAATAATAAACAAATTAGTTTACCCTGAGTCCTGCTTCAGTGAGCTCCAGACAGTATCTGTTCCTTTCCCTGGTTTCCACATTGATATATGCCACATCCTCTGCACAGGGAAGGATTTTTGACACAAACATGCTGCTGACAGCAAACAAAACATCATTTACAACAGCTTCGGCTTCTAGTCTCATATCTTTCACGTCTGTTCCTTCGAAGTCTCTATAATCAGAATCCTCTTCAAACCCTGTATTATTGGGCAACTCCATAGGATTGTAATCAGTCTCCATTCTGCATACAGAAACATTTATTTTAGATTTATTATATTACTGCACTCAGTATATATTAACACCATAAAACACAAGTCATATTTTAAACAGACATATTTAACATTGTCCAAAAAAAAAAGTTAACTATGAGATCAAGTGACTTTTGTAACTCGTGAAATGACCGCCTGGAGAACTCAAACCCAGGATGTTCAGAACAAGTGCTGAAGAAGATTACATGAACATTTAGAAGTGGTATCACTGAAGCTAGCTTTTCTTAGGCAAGTTAACATTCGCATTCTGTGGCATAAGACTCTGTTACGATTCAGCAGTCATTAATTCTGCCCTTTGCTGATCCAAAATGCAAGAGAAAGACAAGTCATGCCTGGAAAAAGTGAAATCAATAGCTGCAGAAAACAAAAAACTACCTCTGGTGAATTTAAGGAAGACTTAGAAAAGTCTCGGAACTAAATGGGTTATTAGAGAGTTTAAGAATTAACGGCGGCTGTTTGTTAGAGTCATTAAAGAACAAAGCCCCTTTTCATCTTTTACGCACAACTGCCGATACATCTCAGAAACACAGGCTGCTGGTCTTTGCGAGCAACCAACACGGGACAGCCCCAGCGGGGCTATCACCGCGGCTCCGGCAGTGCCCCGCGGGTACCAGTGTCGCTAGGAGGCCTCAGCTGACACCCGTGGAACCTGCCCGAGGCAGCAGGGAAAGCCCCGTGGGACGCTGCCCCGAGAGCTCTGGTAGCTGAGCACCGCTGCCAGGAAGAAATGGGGGCTGCCAATCACGGATGCGCAACATGCGCGACATTCACTCCATGGGACCCACCGCTTCCTGTCAAATCCCACCTTCAACCTACAAACAAATTCCGAAGAAGCAGAAGACAACCAGGGAGCTGGGTACCGAGCCGCGCAGCCTCCCGCTCCCACGGACCGCAGCCCCGCCGCACCCCGGAGCGCACCCACCGGCTCCGGCGGGCGGCCGAGGATCCGCCGCCCGACCCTGCACGGCTCCGGACGCGCCCGCAGCGCCGCCCCGCCCCGCTCAGCGAACACGGCCCGCCCCGCCGCTTCCCGGGCCGCTCCCCGGAGAGGCGGCCCCAGCGCCACCGGCTGCGCGACGCCTTCCGGCCGCACCGCCCCCTCCCGCGGCCGCTTCCGCCCCCGCCTCCTCCGCTCCGCGACGCCACTTCCCGCACGTCACGGTGCCGGTGGTCGGCGGGGGGGCGCCGGGAGGAAGGCGACGAACAGCCGCGATCGGCCCGGCTTCTCTCGCCGGCGGCGCAGAGCTGACGGGGAGGGGCTGCCCGCCCGCCGGCCCCCGGCCCCTTCCCCGCGCGGCTGCAGCGGCCCCTCCGCGGCCGCCGAGAAGATGGCGGCGGTGTCCGAGTGAGGATGGAGCTGCCTGTCAGCGCCTCTTCACCCTAGGGCGGGCAGTGCCGCCCCGCCGGGGCGTGAGGGCCGGCGGCGGTGCCGCCCGGCAGCAGGGGAGCCCCCGCTGTAGCCAGCACCGAGGGGCGAGGCTTGGCCTGGCGGCCCCCACTGAGCTCCCTCGCTCCTCCGCTCTCAGCCCGGCCCCGGCCCCGGCCCTGTCCCCGTCCCGCCGCCCGGCCCCCGGCGTGCAGCCGCCATGCCGTGGCCTTTCTCGGAGTCCATCAAGAAGAGAGCCTGCAGGTACCTGCTGCAGAGGTACCTGGGCCACTTCTTGCAGGAGAAGCTCAGCCTGGAACAGCTCAGCCTGGATCTCTACCAGGGCACCGGCTCCTTGACGCAGGTCCCTCTGGATAAGTGGGTAAGAGATGCTGGCACTTCACCCTCTCGGCTCCTGCTGCGTCTGAGGGACCAGCTGATTCTCTGCCCCCGGCTGCCACCCACTTTATTTTCGATACCCAGCCTCTTTTGTGCAAAAAAGTTATAGCCATGATTAGCATTTAATCCAGGGAACTGTTGTCTGATATGCTAGCACTTAAAAAAAAAATCGTGGCATTTATTACAGATACGTTTTTCTAGCCACACTTCGATTGCATGATTTTTAATTATGAGAAAGGAAACAAAAACTGAAAGAAGGCATTAGCTGCTGATATCTCAGGGAGAACGAGCTCGTGTAGCCCAAACTGCTAGAAATCCCTGTAGTTAATGAGGAGTATGTTTACTGACTACTAGAGATAGTGAAAACAAAGTAACCCCTGTGGTATCTATGCTTTGTCTTTGTCTTGGAGACATCTTGGTTCTTAATGATATTGTTATACTGAGCTTAGTCTGTGTAGATCGGTAAAGATTGCCCTCTCGTCTTGTAGTGGTGAAAGTACTTGTTGACAAAAAGAAAGCTGATTTTAGCTGGAGTTTGCTCAGCAGGTGGCCCGTCACGCTAGTCCTGGCATGTATGTTTTTTATATGTATATGGCTGTACACAGATATGCATGTTTCCAGCCTACTGTAGAGACAGACCTTCGGATTACTGTGTTTGTAATATTTTGTAAAGGTTCTTGGTTTAATTACCAATGTTACTGAATACCTGTCAGTAGAGCGTCTGTCATGAGGAGACTTAAGCACTGCAGTGAATCAGTTACTGACTTCCATGGTAGCATAGATGATGAGCTAGGTCCTTTGCTTCAATGTTTTCCAAACCACATTTTTACTAGAGTATGCACTGCTATTGGGCCGTGCAGGGCACATTTTAAAATGCTTGTGAATATGTGATGTTTTCAGGTAATGCTTTTTAATGTTGTTTGTGTGAAAATATGTTTGAAAGTGGTAGGGGACAGACGCTTGCAGAAATGCTCAATGTTACTAGTGTTTGAGTGTGGACTTTCTTTTGTGGTTTGCTTGTTTGTTTCTTTCTTTTCTTTTCTGGCTGTCTGCAGCTTGTTTTCTGTGTCAGGCTTGCAGTGAGGCTGCCTCGCTTTAATTGAATTGTTATGCCCTCTAGTGGGTACCGAGCACTTTTTGCGAGTCAAAGTGATATTATTTAAAATGTAAAATACTTAGTAACAAAACAGTTACGGGCCAGTACTAAATGAAGTGTGCATAACGAGCACACAGTGATTAAATGAATATGCTGTAATGCTTAGGTGATCTTCCCCATTTGTGGATCAGCATTTTTCTGTTCCACTTGTAAACAATTACATGTTTGAGGTTCTCTGCACGTGACTCTCATGTATGACAGATTGCAAAAGCAGATGTCGCGGAAGTACTACAGCTCTTTTTTTCCCCCTAGTCATTGTAACCTTGTGCTCAATGAATCACCAGTATGACTGCATATTTACACGGCATCCATTTTTACCTCTGTTCACCACAGCACTGGATATACTTTAGCCAACATTGTACGTGTTTATATGTTGTAGAGATATATAGGAATTCCTGGGGCTGTTAGTGTAATGCCTTTGCCTTTTGGGGCTTGGGCTGTTCAGAAGATCAAAATGTAATGCATGATGTTTGTGGTTGAATTTTAGTATACATTAAATACTACTTTTGTGGACTGTTGGTCAATAATGTAGAAACAAGTCCTGATGTGAAGGCTGTGCTTGAGTTTAAAAATTTCACTTGGAATGCTCTAATTACTTCCTTCTAGGAACAGCTGGCCTATTTATGAAGCAATTTAGCTCAAGAGCACTTCAGGGTTTTTTTGCTTTTAGATAGTAAATTTCTATTTTAAAATAATAAGCGGTGTACTAAAATACACTTATTTTTTATCACCACGTACATGGATAGCAAAAAGACATCCGAGTCAGATTTATTCAAAATATGGTAGCTAGCTTACTTCCTTCTATAGCAAATTACTTTGTAGATTTGTTCAAGTAATTTAAATGAATCGGTGGTATTGGAAAATGTAGTTTTCATCTCTAATAATTATTTTTGCCTTATGCTACTGCTACATGTATAATTCTTAAATATTAATTCAAATATATTTGAGGTTTTATATTATTAATTTTATAAAATTTGAATGTCACTGAATTTTAATTGGTTATTTGATTCCTAAATAGGACTGTTCAGGTTCTGTTTCTTTAAAGTTGATGTCTTTTTCTACTGCTTGAGTGGACTTTGGAACAGAAACTAGAAAAGCTGAACATGCAAGGCAAACAAAATTCTAAAAGCAAGGTTATTAAGAGCATAAGGAGAGCAACAAGTTAATACGATGGGAAAGTTGCACCTGGAGACATAAGAATTAAAAATGTAATTTTCTGAAAACTTTCTTCTTTTTAAATTATTCTATATAATTTATCATTATAAATACAGTATGAGAATATAATTTTAAATACAATTAAAATGGCAAAACACCTTTTAAATCCTTATTTTTTTTCAAAACTTATGATGTTGAATTTATGCATTTTCTCAGGTAAAATCAGTGGCCTTGTTCAAAACTCTGGAAGGTCAAAACTACACTTTCTTGCCGGTTGAAGATTACGTCTTACTATTACAACCACAGTCTTTAGTAGGGTCTTGTTTACATTGTGAAGTTGCACTCACAGAATTTGGTATGTGAATAAGATTGGGATTTGTTTCATTAAAGCAGCCTAAGTACTTCTTGTCTAAGAGCTTAGGTTTTAACTACATTTTTAAATCAAAGCACAGGCAGGAACTCACTTTTTTATTAGCCTAACTATGAAAAATGTATTTCATGTGTAGGGATGTAACGAAACCTATATAGAGCAACAAGGGAGTCTTGTCAGGATTGTGGAAAACTTGAAAATCCTAAATTACTACATTAGAGCTGGTGTGATACTTTGGGCAACTTGATGGTAGCAGTGTTTATAATGCCACTATAAAGATATGATTTAGAAATGGCAAGTATGTTACACAGCAAGAGAGGATTGTTTGGGTCTATTGCTCCATGGTCACAGAGAAATGAAAAGTGAACTTTACATTGAAATTACATGCTGTGGAATGCTCCTGTCACAGAAACTAGGTACATCTTGTGCTTTTACTTTCAGCCTGTTTTCAGTTTTCTTCAAGTACTGCCACAGAAAGAACAGATTAACTATTACAGTATTTAAAAGAGTAAGTTACCAGACTTTTTTTTGTATAGTGCAAAGATAGGCTTATACAGCCACCAGAGATCAATTCTGAAAGCTAGGTAGTGTGAAATTGCAGTGGAATTGAAATACTTGAAAGTGTCTGGTTTTTGTCTGGGTATAATTAGTTTTCTAGTAGCATCAAAGTGTTTTATTTGTTAGATACAAAATTATGGATGTGGTTTTAAAAGACGTTATGATTTTAAAATTTTATTTTATTGTTTTCCAGTGTCTTAATGAGATCCTGGAGTCTGCTGATGCACCTCTGGAAGTCACAGATGGATTTATCCAATCAATTTCTTTATCTGTCCCATGGGGGTCGTTGCTGCAGGATAACTGTGCATTAGAAGTAAAAGGATTAGAGATGGTCTTCAGGCCAAGACCAAGGCTTGGTAGGTTTATTTTTGGGTTTTAGAAAAGGAGATTCTTTATGGTTTTTCAGAGCCAAAAGTCTACCCTTGCTTTAGTCACTTCTTAGCCTTACTTAAAACATCATTTAGCTTCCATACATTAATGATGGAGAATTACTAAAAAAAGAAACTGTCAGGTGTTTGTTGACTGGTTGTCAACTCAATTATTTGTTGCTCTGTTAAATAACTTGAAATGCTTATAATGTTCCTACTGTTGTATGTCTTCCAAGCAGTTTCAGACCTATAGAAATGGAAGTGTGGGAAGGAGTTTTTGCAGGTTTTGGGTGGTGTTTGTGCAGTGCTCTGAGGCAGTGTTAGAAGTTGGCTGTTGGGTGCCAGCAGGAAAACACCCTGATGTAAGACTGGGGGGTTGTGGGAGGTTCTGGCTTTGTTTACTTTAGGCTAAAAGATGCACCTTCTTGTGTATTTAGAGAACAACAAATGCAATTTAATTACTATTGCAGTGTGAAATAATGACTTGTAAGTACTCTAAATACATACTAACTTGGGTTATAATGCTGAGAGGGTTGTCTGAGTTCTGGCTTGTCTGTATCTAGATGCTTGTTACTGATCTAGTTTAGATTGTCCTGGTGATAAATTTTTACTGGTCATCAAAATTCCATAAATTCTGTGGAACATTTTTAGTGCATTTTTAGTTGTGAAAATTGTTTGAATGTCTGAAGGATTTTGATTTGTTTTCCTTCTTGTAGTGTAGAGAAGGTGGAAGAAAACTTTTTTTTTTAAACATAAAAAGAAGAAAAAAAAAGCGTAAAACCTATTTCTCATCTTTTGTGAGTTACCTTAAATGACTTACTTGCTTACATGTACTCTACATTTCATCCTTAGTTGTTTAACTGGAATTAATTTTTTGAGCTATGTTACTTTCAGATGTAAGATTGTTGCTTTGAAGGAATGGTAGTATTAGGAAGAAACTTTTATTTCTTCACCTGTGTCCAATTAGTTCTCTATGATGTACAGTGCTTTATAATAGACCAAATAGTGTAGAAAAAAGCCTACGGTGCTGCTTTTACCACACATCTATTGCCATGTGGATGTTTCCAGACCTGAATGCTTAACTGAAATGTTTTGCCTGTTTAACACGTTTGTATTTGAGCTAGTTTTATTTTTGTCTGCCTATACTGGAATGTGATAGTTGAATTTGATTAACTTTTCTAATCCATAGTTTTATAGTATTTGCTCTCACTGGCCTTGGCATTAGCTGATAGGAATGCGCTGTCAATTAAGTTAATCTGACTGATGAAAAGCTTGTTCAGCTTAACACTTGTTTTACTTACTATGTCAGGTCTGCGTTAGGCATTTAAAACGTGTTTAAATATGCTAAGGTAACATTTTAAATTTTGCTTAGTGTTTCTCCATGCAGGATATGTTTCAAGGGGAATACAAAACTTTAAAATAATTCTTAAAAAGTTTGACTTATTTCATTTTGCCAATTATGCCTGCAAAAACATACTTATATAGTAAAAGAATTCCAGAAATTAATTGCTTAAATTACTTAAACCACTGCTGAAAATTGATTACACTGTTGATTACCTGATTCTGTCTTGTTTATACTGAGTTTTCAAATACCAGAATCTTACCAGTGTGGTCTAAATAGATTACATTAATTTTAAAGTAGTAAAGTCTATAATGAGAGATTATAACTAAATTTGTTTTTAAGTATAACTTCTCTTACTAAGTTGTTGAAACACTTTTCTGGATGTGCCAAATGTATTGCTCTGTTTTGTCTTTATAGATTCGTAGTTCATATTTCATTTATTAAGACTTATTTTACTCCACAGCGTCTGGTTCTGAGCCTATGTATTGGTCAAGTTTTATGACCAGTAGTATGCAGCTTGCAAAAGAGTGTCTTAGCCAAAAATTGACAGATGAACAAGGAGAAGGATCCCAGCCTTTTGAAGGGCTTGAGAAGTTTGCAGAAACTATTGAAACAGGTATGAATCAATTATTGCAATCTTAATTAACATCTGAGAATTAATTGGTTTATGTTGTGTCTCAGTTTTACAAAATGGCATCTCAACTGCCATAACTTATCTGACTAATTTTCACGTTTGCATTGCTTGTAAAATCTAAAGAAAAGTGCAATACAAGTGATCTTGATTTTGAAGTGGGGAAAAAAGCCGCATTTACTTCCTAAAGTATTTATGTACTTCCCTCAGTAGACAGATTGAACTCTGTTTCAGGGGAAGTTGGTGTTTGTTTTCACCAGACTAAATCCAGCTAAATCTGTGCCTGAGGGACTGATGGCATGTCTTTGTTTTGGAGATGGCAATTTATCAATTACTAGTAGTGATACTGTTGAAGGAGAAATTGAGAATGGTTTTTCAGCTGTGTTTATGCAAAGCTGACCTGTACGTTGTATGCATCTCCATAATCACACCATGTTGATAGAAGTACTTCAGAAACTGTTTTTTGTCAGAGGTAGTTTTTCTAAGTGGACAAAACTAAGGGCTTATGCCCACTTTATGTGGTGGAGAACCTTGTGCAGAAATGTCTGAGCTAAGGGAAGTGGTTAATGTCCCATCTAAAGACAGAATTACTCAGTCCAGGCAGCGTGCTGCTGCAGCAATGCTTACTAGTTCAGACATATGGTGCACAATGAAAGTTACTTTCCTTGAAGATCATCCACACTGAGCTACAGGAAAACTTGATTTGAACTGTTGCTTGCTCAAATGTCTGAGCCTTAGAGAGCAGTTTTATATTATGGATGTACACATTGGTCATTTAATAGGAGTTTATATTGTCTCTTCAAGTCTTGTTACCTTATTAAACTCAACTGACAATTTCCACTGAAATAAATATTGAGAGCTTAAAATCAAAGACTATTTAATATGGTTACAAATAATCATTCAGTAACTTGACTTAATAGTCTACACTGTATTTTTTTGTTTTCTCTTTTTAGTTCTGAGAAGAGTGAAAGTTACCTTTTTAGATACTGTGTTACGAATAGAACATGTGCCGGAAAACTCTAAAAGTGGAACTGCGCTTGAAATCAGAGTTGAAAGGTAATTTTTTTTTTTAAATTTGTGGATTTTTTTTTTTCCCCTAAGGCACTTTTTGCATTTCCTGTAAAATACATTTTACTCATACACATGTTCTTAGTGTATAGTTAGACATTTGCTCTTGAGCACCTCTTTTATAATGCTAAATGAGCATTGCCTTCACTCAGATTCTACTAAGCATATTTATGCTAGTTATTTAACAATCAGATTAGAAGAGTTCTGTTTATTCCTGATATACATTTTAATCAACTTCTACAGTTAATGAGTAACATTTCTTAGACATTCAACAGCCAGTGTATATTGTTGACCACGTGTGCAATTAGAAAAGGGAACTGACCCTTTTGAGTAAGACACTTCGAATCTTTTTAGAAAAAAGGTACAGTCCTGAAAAAAAACCCCAAACCCTGAAAGAATTTAGGTTCTACGTGAGCTTTCAAAAGAGCCCATGTGAATTCTGTGATTACTTTGAACATGAATACTGTACATGTTCTTAATGTAGATTATTTTTGACCTATGGGAGAATGTAATCATACTTTCCTGTAAAGTATTGAGATCAGCATCAAATAAAACTGATGCTTACCGAGAATTGCTAATGAAATATATTTGGTTTTAAACATTTATAAGCTTCAGCTTATTGTGTTCTCTGGAGTATGCTCACTTTGGAAGCATGTCTTGGTTTTCTGGTGTCCCATAGAAAAGTTAAGATTTCCACCCATTCCCAGAGAGTGGTGGGTTTTCATTTCATGACAGTGAACAGCACTGTGAAAGTATGGAGAGAGAGAGACCATGTACGAACTTAAAGGCTAAAAGGCACAAGAGAAGTAACAATTTGCATGCACCCACTGTCTTTATTTCCTTTCTTTTGCCTCCCAGAACGATGTACTGTGATGAAACTGCAGATGAGTGCTCTGGAATTAATGTACATCAGCCCACAGCTTTTGCTCACAAATTACTGCAGCTCTCAGGTGTCTCTTTCTTCTGGGATGAGTTTCCTGCATCGGCAAAGTCCTCCCCAGTGTGTTCAGCTACACAGCTGGTAAAAATAAATACATTATATAAGGATGTAAATTGATGAAAGAATATATGGATACGCTAAAATAGATTAATTCTGAAGGATACAGAAGTTGAACTTGTACTTAAATCTGTGTTTGGGAAGTTTTATAATCAGTTCCTGTTGATTTTGAGGAGAGGCAAGGAGATGGACTGAGCAGAAATTAGGATGTATTGTACTGGAATCTAGTTGCAACTTTAAGAACCAGAAATTTAAAAACCCTGCAATTCACTATTCTGTGGAAACTTGCTCTTCTTTTTTCAAAGGCCTAGTGCTTCACATTCCATGTGCCTTGTTTTTTCACAGTTATCAATACATGTTTTTAATGCCTTTGCCTTTATAGTGTGTAAAGTGATTATTTGTGTGATAGGCTTATTTGAAATGTTGTGTTTTCCATTTTTTTCTTATGAAATGGGGTACATTCTTGTTCCTTTATCTGTAACTTTTTAAGGCAACTGAACCAAAGCTTTCACCTAGCTGGAATCCAAAAATCATTTATGAGCCACATCCACAATTAACAAGAAACTTGCCAGAAATTACTCCTTCTGACCCTGTACAGATCTGTAAGCTGATTGGTAGAATGGAGTTAAGCCTAACATTAAAGCAAAATGAAGTACTTCCTGGAGCTAAGGTTAGTCATGCTTTCCTGGTCTTTAACTAAATGAATGGTTCTGTAATTTTTTTTTTCTAGTAAATGTGAAAAAGGTGAAGTATTCTCAGGGGAACAGAATTGCCATAGTTTTCATGTTGATTCTTTACATTCTAAGCTAATAAATATGTATAAAAAGACATCTTTATGGTAGCCAGATGAGTCAGGGCTCACTGAAATATGTTAAATGAGAGTTCCTGTGTATTAGAGAGAGACTGATTTTAAGTGTTCAAAAAACAAGTAGACATGGTAGTGAGTATATAAGTAAAGCTGTGTAATATATTCCCCTTCTCTCCAGTTTTTAAATTGGCTGTTGACCTGTGTTGTATAGTGTACCATATTTTATAGAAAGCATAAAGTTTCTACTGCAGTAGAGAAGGGTTCTTTTATGCCCAGCAATTTCTAGTCAATCTTCAACTGTTCTTGTTTATTCAGTTATGAAGAGTCCTTGAAAAGTAAAATAACATTTTCCTTGATGTGAAATAGAGAAATGCTGCAAATTTCAAAAGTAGAAATACACAAAACAGAAGACCTTTGTAATCGTAAGGTTTATTTCAAAAGGTGCTTACTTGAATATCTCATAATTAATACATAAAACTAACTCCTGTTTTAATTACTTTGGGAATCATTAAAGAAAAAAATTTAGCAAATTAATGATTCTTGATAGCTTGAATTCTTGATATTTTTCTGTTATGAGATTGAGTATTTATTTTAAGCTAATAGTCCGTGACACATCTACATTTATCCTGCCAAGCTACAGGTTGTAAGAAACACAGAATTAGGTTTCTAGTTGTTGTATAGAAGATGAAGATACTGGTGGAATGACTGTATTCTTTCCAGCGTAAAAATGTGTTATCCAAATAATAGATTCAAGTCGTGTAAAGAAAAATTCCTCAAGTGTTCTTGACAGCATTCTTTCCTTTTCTTTTTAGTTGGATATAGATGGACAAATAGATTCTGTACATCTGTTTCTGTCACCAAGGCAAGTTCATCTTCTTTTGGACATGGTAGCAGCTATTGCTGGACCAGGCAAGTGAACATTCTGGAAAAAGTTAAATGTGTATTACAAGAAACAAACAAACAAAAAAATTTGCAAGATAAAAAAGTTTCCTCAGTTGAAAAAAAATTGTGGTGGTACATTATTATGAGTTTTTATCTGATATTAGTAAAATGTTTTGTAGCCGCTGTGAGTTAGGACTGTGGTTTGTTTATTGTCTTTAGTTGCAAATTGTACATCTAGTAATGAAAAAAACGAGCAAATGACATTATACATGAGTGTACAATAATACAAGAAATGAGGAAATTCTAGGTGGAGAAAAGCAGGAGACCAAACAAATTCTGCTTCTTGTAGCTTCTGTTTCACAAGAGGAACTTAGCTTCTCTGCCCTATGTTTTAGTGACAGGCACAGAAAATATAGAACAGACTGTGAGTTTGTTTGTCTGTATTTGTGAAGAATTAAGAGCAGTGTTTCAGCTACTGCAGTAGAAGTATTAGAGTGTGTTGATTTGTTCCCCTCAACTGTTTTATGTAACAACACTTCTTAGGGTAGATAATCTTTTTGAAAGATCTTTCATCTCCTGGGTAGGTGCTTAATATTCTTCTAATACTGATATACTTGTGTTATTGGATGTGTTTGTTGTTTTTGGACAACTGGAGAAGTATTTCATAGAGTTTCCCATGTGTGTCATCTTCAAACCTGAAACTTTAATAATTCCTTAATAGTAAAACCTTTAAGAGGTTGTGGCCATATCTGATATATAATGTGTATATAACTACACATGCAAATGTATACACCAATGATTCATTTTCAGATTAATTTTTGAATTTTCTTAGAGACACCGTTAAGGAAATTACAGTAGGATTTTGTCCTTTTTTGAATTTAGAGAGTCTAAGCAGGATGGAATTGTCAAGTAAAGATAGGAAGAACCGGCCAATGCAACAGGAGGATGAGTATCGGATTCAGATGGAGTTGAAACGTTATTTAAGGAAAGAGTCTTTATCTGCAGGAGCATCATCTGAACAAAGCTTCTATGAGACAGAGAGTGCCAGAACGCCTTCTAGTCGTGGCAAGTATAAAAGATGATGCAAAATAGCAGTAACCTATTGTTAAGTTTGTTTAAATTGATTGTTTGTCTTTTAATCTTACCAATTTATGTATTAAAATAACTTTGACCTTAAGTAATTATATGCCATCAGTTGTAAAGTTCAGTAAAAAAATAACTAGTATCAAGCTGGTCTTGATTCAGTATTTCCTTAAAACTTTCAGTTTGTTAGTGTGCAACATGCTAAAAGCACATACAGCATGATATCTTTTCAAAGGTGTGGTTGAGGAAATTACATCTAGAATAACAGTTGTGCTTATCTGACTTTATGTGAATACTTTTTTGCTAATTATTTTTAATGTGAAATACTTTGATTTGTCAAAAGTAGAATGTATCAATTTATAGAAATTATACCAACTTGAAAATGAGATTTAATTTTTTTAATATTCATGTGGGGTTTTGTCTTGATTTTTTATTTAAATCTCTCTCCATAGACACTACTAGTCTCATGTCAAGAAAACTTGAAACTTCTGTAAATGATGTATTTAGCTGGTTATTCTGTCTAGCAGTTAGATTTCTGGACTTAAGAATACATTTCTGTTAGAAATAAAGGTTTTTTTTTTTTTTCTTTAATTAGTAAATAACTCTCTTACTATCTGTGGTTCTCTACTAGAGGAAGAAGTTTTCTTCTCAATGGCTGAAATGGATATGTCCCACAGCCTTTCCTCCCTTCCACCTCTTGGAGATCCTCCAACAATGGATCTGGACTTGTCTTTAACCAGTACATACACAACTACACCAGCAGGATCTCCACTGAGCACTACAGTGGTATAGTATTAACTGCATTTGGAATCTTTTAGAAATTAACACTTCTGTCTGTAACTGTTGCATAATTACTGCATTCTTTACAATGTCAGGAACTGTTGCCAAATTCTAGAACAATTGAAATGTTTAAAGCTGATAGTATTCCTTTTCTGCTATAGAAATGGTATTGGAATTAATTTTGTTTATTTGGCTACTAAGCTAGGAAATGTGTTTTCCAATGCCATAAAGCTTATATAGGATGCTTGGTGATTTATTTTCTTTTTAATTACTGAATGACTTTTAAAATGGACTACACAGGCAATGTTGTATGAAATTGTTGTATTAATTTTTTCCTCAAACAATATAAAAACGACGCTGTTGTTATCACCATCTTTCCCAAATATGTGGTGTACCTAATGTTTTCCCTAATGAAAACCGTGGAGAGTAGTTGTGGAACTAGAAAAGATATGCTCATAGGGAGTGCAGCTTTAGCTTTAAGAACCTGTGGAATTAGAAAGCATATCTCAAAGTAAAGCATGCCTGCATTGATAAGTTGAGCACTAATTCTCCATGAAATGGCATGCTGATGATTGTTTATGCATGTTTTTTTTTCATTTACCTTATTGTTTATGTTTGATCTAATGTCTAACAACTCTTTGCAAATTTAAAGTCATATTTTTTGTTTTAGCTGCAACCAACTTGGGGTGATTTTCTTGATCGTAACAAACAAGAATTACAGCCTCCAAGAGGTTCCTCACTAACAGCCAATATGGTTCACCAGACTTCCTTAAGAAGGACATGTAAGTAACAACAGATAGATAGTTCTCCCTAGATAATAATGAAAATGAATTGTTATGCAGCAACTTGGTAAAAAGAAATGAAAATCAAAAGTAAGATGATTTTATAAATGTGTTATTGCTGAAAAATTACGTGAACTTAATTTTGTATTTCAGCTATTCCATCCAGATCTGTTTCTGTGGATGAATCCAGACCTGAGCTACTTTTTAGACTGGCAGTTGGAACTTTCTCAGTGTCTGTACTTCATATTGACCCTTTACCCCCACCTGAAAGTTCACTGAACCTTAACCCATTGACACCAATGGCTCGGGATTTCTTTGCCCGAATAGAAAAGATTGAGCCAGTTAAGTTTTCAACAGAAGATTTTCTGTCCTTCCGAGAAGTATTTGCAGAAGCTTGTTCTCATGATCACCTTAGGTATAACTTTGCTTATTAATAAATATAATTAACAAAAATATATTTTAAGTAAATTTGAATAAAGTAAGTTTATTTCCATAGGAATTGTGTCACTTAATATTTGAATTGCATTAGACTTTTTATTAATTTCAAACTAGTCTTGAATTTTGACATCTGTTGTGCAAGACATCTTTCTTTTTAAAATTTAAAACAAAAGAAGAAAGGAGAATAAGCATTAAAATCACCTAGCTTTTTAAGAGATGAATTAAATTAGGTATAGTTTCTATGACAGAAGCCTAGAGAGTCAAGAATCATTAAGTAAATTATTTCTTTAGAAATAGCTATGTTTTACAGAACTATTGTTATTCCAATATAGTGATTGCTGCTTGAAGGAGCTTAGGGTTTTACTTAGTGGAAAATATGGTATCAATAGGGATAAAGCCTAAGTGAGAACAAGATAATAGTCAGGCAACAGTCTTTTTTTTCAGAAATTTTTACCATCCCAGTACAGTGTATGAAGTAAAATATTTATGGGTGTATATACCTTTTCTCTTACCATATGTAATTTAGGCTTTGTGAGACATTTGACTGCTTTGTTGTCTATTTAAGGATGTTAGTTTTATATGAACTACACCTCAGGTTAGATGCCTAAAATGTTCTTTACAAATTTCTCTATGTTGACCATTGTTGATTATGTAACATTAGCTTCATTGTCTTTGTTGTTAAATCTGTTATAATTAGATATTTTCATATATTTGGAGAAATTATGGTGTTTTAATGATTTTAAAAGGATTGGAGTGATCCTTTTTTTGCATACTTAAGTCATGACTTTTCATTATTGTTATTGATTTCTGCTACTTTTAATAATTCATAATTTTAATAATCCAGGTTTATAGGTACTGGCATCAAAGTGTCTTATGAGCAAAGACAAAGAACTGCCTCTCGAAGTTTTAGTACTGACTTATCCATTGGAGATATGGAGTTCCTGGAATGCCTTTTTTCTACTGACTCTCATTCCATGCAGCCTCACTATACAGAGGTATGTTAAAAATAGAGTTCCATAAAAAATAAATAATGATTGTATAACTGAGAATGCTAGATTTTAAAATAGTTGTAATTTAAATGTTTCTTAATATTTTTTAGTTCTTTAAATATGTTACATTTTTAAGATAAAATTTACATTTTAATTCTGAGCTCAAATAGTGAACCCAACTTCTGTCATACCTTACAGGAACAGCAGCAAATAGCCAAACTTTGTTAGTTACTTCTTTTAAATATGCCTAGCATGGTTTGGGCATTAAAGTAAATGTTTTCCAAAAACTAAGCAATGGAGTTGAGCAATGCAAAGGTTTCCTGTGGTGATTATTCTTCTAGCTCTTTTAATGGCCAGAGACATCCAGTAAGGTAGCTGAATATGTGGATTGAGTGAACAGTTGAGCTGGGGCTCTGTTCACTGATTTCAGTGTAGGGTTACCTGTCTGTTCTAGGTGAAATGTTGTAAATATATTTTTCTGTGGCAACTCTTTCCTTCTTATTTATTAAGCATTTTAACTATTTTTTTTCTGAAGCTGCTGACATTTCATTCTGAAGAAAGAAATGATTCTCATTCTATGCCATGCCTTCAGCTGCATTATAAGCATTTAGATAATAGAGGACCTCAGGTAAGGTGGGAGATTAAAATGACCAAGTTTCTGTACAATAACCTTTCTCTAATTTGGTTCATTTGAACAGAAAATTGACTGTAAAACAGTTCTTAACTCCTACTTACTATAATTTGTTTCACTGTTGTGTTGAAGATTTTAGTGCTTTTTCTCTTTCTTTTCAGGGTAGTCAAGGGAGACTCAGTTCTGTTCCACAGAAAGCAGAGTTACAAATAAAGTTAAGTCCAGTGTTTTGTGAGCTGGATATCAGTATTGTGGACAGATTAAATTCCTTACTTCAACCCCAGAAACTAACTACAGTGGAGATGATGGCATCTCACATGTATGCTTCTTACAATAAGCACATAAGTCTGGTAAGTTTAAAGTGAAATTGATTAATAAACTTGCTGGGTTTTTTTTGCAGGAGGAAGTCAGGGTGACAGTAAGCTAGTTCTGATTGATTTGTGGTGGCTGAGGTGGTTCTTTTTTCAGTGTGAGAGGGGTTTTTTTGTTTGGTTGGTTGATTTGGGTTGATTTGGTTTTTTCCAACTTCTGACACAAAGCAGTAGCCATCTGACACAGTCTCATTTTGCATTCAGAGATTGTGTGCTTGAAAACAGACCGAAAGACAGGGGTAGATGCTTCACAAACTGCATATGTTCTCAGCTTCTTGAAGCAAGGAGAACTGGGCAAAAAAGAGTAATCTTGACTGACTTCTCATCTCTAATCTCTCTCATCATGCTCTCCAGCAAGTGATATGAAGTGTTGCTAACAATTCCACTTCTATGTTGAAATCTTTAGTTGTAACAAGTAACCCAGTTGCCTCTGCTGTGCATTACCTGCTTTTGGGGTAGGTGACAGAGAGAATATGCATTGCATTCTAGTGAGCTGGGATCACTAGAAACAGAAAGAAGTTGAAGCTCATTTGCCTTGGTTTGGGTTGTCACAATAGCATTAAAGACTTTTCTTAAAATGCTTGAGGAATGATTAATGCAATTAACTGATTTTCTGTACAGTTACAAAAATCTTCGTCTAAGTTAATTGCTGCATATACTGATTACGGAAAAATCAGCTTTCAAAATTATTTAAGAGAATATTTTAAAAAATTTGTAAGATATCAATCATTTCTTTAAATATAATTGTCTTGCAAGTTTGATTCCTTTTAATGATCAGCAAAAAGGATCAGCACATGGAAGTGACAGGAGCTGGACACCCTGACTTCCTGAAATTACATTATAGTAGTTCCTACTTTTTCAACAACAGCAATTTGTTTATCTAACAAATGTTTATCTAACAAATTTGTTTACCTAATCTAATTTAAGAGGGGAAAAAAATTGCAAAAATAGCTGTTTTTTTTAAAGATTGCTAATCTCTGCAAAAACTTGACTTCTAAGTAGAACCTTTATGACACCAATAATAGAAAAAATATCTGAAGAACAGTAGCAGTTGGTCTTGATGTGTTTTTTGTGATATATAAATAATATTTTTCATTTTCAGATATTACATCATCAAAAGCTTTCCTCATAGTCACTTTTAATGCTATTTTCTCTAATTCGGAGAGTTTTTTAATTCACTCTGGTTTGTGTTTTGTTTTTTGTTGTTTGGTTTTTTTAGCATAAAGCATTTACTGAAGTTTTTCTGGATGATTCACGTACTCCTGCAAACTGTAGAGTTTCAGTTCAAGTCACTGCCCCAGCATTAAATCTCTCTGTTCGCTTCCCAATACCTGATCTACGGTCAGATCAAGAAAGAGGACCATGGTTTAAGAAGTCACTTCAGAAGGAGATTCTTCATCTTGAATTTACAGATATGGAATTTAAAACTGAATTTCTAGGGGGATCAACTCCAGAACAAGTTAAATTAGAGCTTACCTTTAAAGAGCTAACTGGTAAGAATGTTAATACTATGTTCAAAAGTCCTTTTTTATTTTCCTAGGTGCTATGTAGTTGAGAGAAAGGTCCTCTCATATGGTGTAACCCAGGGAGTGTCTTTCCACCTGAATTTTGGAGTAGATATGATATCTCTACTGTAGTTTTGTGTTCTTACTAAATACCAACATAAGCCCAAACAATACTACAAGGAAGAGAGGCTGTGTGTCCAATTCTGGGCTCCTCAGTACAAGAAAGACAAGGAGCTTCTGGAGAGAGTCCAGTGGAGGCCACAAAGATAATGAGGGGTCTGGAGCATCTTTCATATGATGAGAGGCTGCAGGAGCTGGGCCTGTTTGGTCTGGAGAAGACTGAGAGGGGATCTCATAAGTAAATAAATATCTTAAAGACAGGTGCCAGACTCTCTTCAGTGGTGCTCAGAGTCAGAACGAGGAGCAGTGGCCATAAACATTTTATGTTTCACATAATGTGAAACAAGAAGTTTCACATTAAAATGAGGAAGAACTTCTATACATTGAGTGTGGCTGAGCAAAGGAACAGGTGTCCAGGGAGGTCGTGGAGTCTCCCTGTGTGGAGACATTCAGAACCCACCATGGATGTGTTCCTGTGTAACCTGCTCTAGGTGACCCTGCCTTGGCAGAGGGGTTGGGCTAGATAATATCCAGAGGTCCTTTTCAACCCTAAAAGTGCTATGATGCTGAGATTCATTCCCTAAATAACTGTAAGAGAAAAACTTTAATAATTTCATGCCTCTAATATCTTTTAAAGTAATAAATCTATGAGACAGGTTTATGTTTGCAATATTCTCTGTCTCATTTTGTTCTTAATCAAGGCTGTGACAAAATATAGTGATGCTATAATTGTAAATGCAGATATCCGTGCATTACAAACATCTGATTTTTCTAACTACTGCTAGCTAGAAAATAATGTGAAATAATTTTTATTTCTAAAAGTTAATATTAATTTTTTGGAAGAAGAGATTACAAAATTTGCCAAAGTACCTTAGTAAGTAGCATTGACTAGTTAGTCTTGTTAGACTCCAGCCTGAGGAGTGACTAACCTGAAGTTAGCAGTTGTCATTCCTCTGTTAATTTCTAAAAAAATCTCTTTGTATTCAGGTTCATTTGAAGAAGATAATGCAGAAGCACCATTAAAATTTTTTCAAGTGTCAGGTGGCACAGATGGAGATATAACATCATCATCAGACAATTTTGACTGGCCTCGGTAAAATAGATTTTCATGTTTTTAATGTGGATTGATTAAATTTTTATGAAGCACTGTTGTTTTTCTAATTTTAATCCAGAATGCCTGTGTGGTAAATGATTGAAAATAATTTACAAAGAAAGAACATGTAACTATAGAAAAGACCCCAAGAATTTATAAAAAGAAACCCTGGAACTTCTAAATTTATAATAATACAACATGTGTTTTAATGTATAATGGCTTCTGCATGGACTTGAGTAAATTTCAGTGAAAGTTAGGTAAATGATTAGAGACTTGAGACTTCTTCCCTTTTTTTTTGCTTTACCTTTTCTCCTGCATTCATGACTGAATACCAGACAACCCGTCCTAGCTGAGTTTTGCCTCAAAATAATATAAGCCATAAGAATACCAAGAATAATTTTATCATGACTGTATTATTGCAGCTTGTATCACATGCAAGGCAATACAGTACTTCAGGCTTACTGAAGAGAAAAATCTGGCAGCTGAAACATGTAATATGATGTTTAAAGAGGCAATTTTAGATTTGTTACAGAATTTGCTGTAAACTTTTTGCCACAAAATTCAGTGGCTTTCTGACAGCAAGTTTATATGGACATTTTTTCTTTTATAATGGCACAAATAATTTTTTCTATAACAGTGTTTACATGTAAGAAGCTACACCATGCAGTAGAGCATTTTTAATAGCTGTTAATGGTCTACCTGAAACAAGCTTTGTTTTGGGGAGTGCTAGGTTTTTCTTAGATCACCTATATGGTCACCTGATGGTGCTGAAGAAAGCAGACACTTAACATTTTCTTTCACCTGATGGTACCTTTTCCATGTCCCTTTGTGTATATAAGTTAGTTTTTTTCTTAGTAGTATTGCTTTGGGTAATAAAATACGTTACTATCTAATAAAAAAGTCCGTGGACTTTTGAGCTATTTAGTCTGTGTATTTAATGGCAAGCTAGTAGAACTAGTGGACATGTGACAGAGCATAAACGTAAACATTATAAGCATCTAGTGACTTATTCTGCATAACTTCTCCAATGTCAGGATTGTATTGAAAATAAACCCTCTGGCTGTGCACTCTATTCTGGAGAGGATAGCAGCTGAGGAGGAAGAAGGCGATAATAACTTTCAAGAGGAAGAAGAAGGAGGGTCTCATTCTTTGAAGGATGTCTGTGATATTAGAAGACCAGAGCCTTCTCCGTTTTCTTCTCGTAGGGTCATGTTTGAAAATGAGGAGGTACTATAACATTTTGTTATTGCTTTGTGCTTATGATAGAAAAAAATAATACCTTCTCACTACTTTACATGCAACTTCTGGCTCCCACTTTTGGTTTTGTTTTGGGGTTTTTTTGGTTGTCTGTTTTTATTGGGGTGTTTTTTGGGGTTTTTGTTTTTTGGTTTTGTTGGGTTTTTTTTTTGGTTTGTGTTTTTTTTTAACTTAAGATTTATTTTTCTTTTTTCTTTCAGATGGTGATGCCAGGAGATGTAGTTGAAATGACTGAGTTTCAGGATAAAACAATTAGTAATTCTCATTATGTACTGGAACTCATGTTACCAAACATTCACTTAACATTACCAAACAAAAGCTTTTATGAGAAACTTTACAACAGGCAAGTGTAATTGTTTTGCTTGGTTATCATGACTTGTACTCTTAGTTCTGTATCACTTTTGATAAAAGCCATTGTCTAAGCAGGTATAGTAGGAACTCATTTGTATAGTTTATTTAAAAACACAAAGTGCTGTATAAATATATTTCCAAGTTAATTTGACACCATTGCGTCATGCATCTGATAGGTGCCATGGTAGCTGTCTGCTAAAAGGTGTTTGGCAGATTTTATGAACAAAGGGTGAAGCTAAATAGTCTTTGGTTCTGAAGACCAAAGTGAGTACTTTGTTCAGATCTCTCTGCAATGTTTCATTTTGCTCTAATCTTTCTTCTTTAAACAGATTATTATACTTAAAAGACTTGTGCACAATTTTATTCTAGAGCTTGCAAAGCAGTCAGAAAACAAACCCCTAAAATCCAGTTTTGTAAGGCTCACAAAGGTTTATAAAAAGGTAGAGAAAGCGAGCCCAATTTACAGATGGGTGTTCACCATTTATTTCTGTTAGTTTGCTGTCCGAAAAACAACAAAACACTACTAGATTGTTACTGTGCTGTGCAATATGCAAGAGATGCTGATCTGCTATAGTCTCTGATGGGTGTTACTTTGAGTATTTTCACTTCCAAAGTGACAAAGCAGAGCCTTCCATTGAATATTCTGTTGGAATATTTCTGTACTGAATGTCACATATATCTTTACCCTGACAGACACACTCACTTGAAATTAAAAGAATGAATATTTCCTGCAACTTAGTTGAAAATTGATGTGATCAAAATAGGGGTTTCTCAACACCCCCTCCAACCTACTGAGCTAATTGATACCTACTTATAGAGGCTTTTGTGTCACTATCACGTGTTAGACTTTGATATGTGCATACCATAATTAACAGAATAAAAGTTACTTCCATTTTTTATTGCTTTTACTCATGAATATATTATCCTTTCTTGTGCTTCTGAACTTTGTTTTCTCTTTCTTATTTATGGATATCTTGTTATATAAAGTCTGCAAAGGAATTATGCTTGATTGACTTAATAGAAAATGGGAATATAGTCGTATTTTGTGTACTGATAATATATTTCTTCCTAGGATCAGCAATGATTTATTGTTGTGGGAACCCACAGCTCCATCTCCTGTAGAAACATTTGAAAACCTTTCTTATGGTGTTGGACTATCTGTGGCCAGCCAGCTCATCAACACTTTCAGTAAAGACAGCTTTAGTCAATTTAAATCTGCAGTTCATTATGGTAATACGCTTAATAAATCATCTAGAACTATAGTGCTTTAGAAGCATAATTGGCTGAAATGATTAAGGTGCTAGTGGGAAGATTTTGTTAACTTATGGGAAAACATGAACGAAAAATAAAAAAAAGGTAGATGACTTTTTAACTGGATAAAATAAGTGTGAAATTGAATTGCATTACCAACGGAGAAACAATGAGTTATTGGCATAATATGTGTATTAGCTAGAGAATGAATTGTTCTTCATTTTATCTGTTAGATGATGAAAGTGGATCTGAGGAGGAAACACTACAGTATTATTCCACTGTTGATCCAAACTATCGTTCGCGCAGAAGGAAAAAGCTTGACTCACAGAATAAGAACTCACAAAGCTTTCTGTCTGTTCTGCTAAATGTCACACATGGATTAGTGTCAATATTCACAGATGTAAAGGTGAGGCACTGGGGCTGGAAGAAGTTTTTTGTTGGTTTAACCATGGATCCTCTTCACGCTGTATGTACTTATCTGGAAGGAGGTAGTGTTTTTAAGAGTCATTCCGTAATCTTTATATTGCTATAACTAGGCAGTAATGCAACACAGTATTTTGCAGATTCTGTTTACTTTGCTTCACGTGAAAATAACTGAAATGCAAGCAGGAAAACATGTATTGGTAGCAAGTGTTGTGTTAGTTTAGACTGTCTAAACACAGCAAACTGTCAGCAAATGATAATTTTATTTTTTCTATTCTTCCTTCAGCAGGATGATGGAAATACACTGGAAGGAAAATATGGCGAATTTTGGGTTGAATTCAACAGTGGTTCCCTTTTCAGTGTGACTAAATATGAAGGCTTTGAGGACAGACACTATGTTTGTGTCCATTCTAGCAGCCTCAATTTATATCATCAAGGTAGGGGTGGGGATTGAGGTGGCTTTGGGACTAAATTTGAAATTACGAAGCTTGAAGCTTTTTAGGAAAAAGGCTGTATTTTTTTCTCTTTTCTCTCATAGTGTATCATTTGGCACAATGAATATAGTTTATGGCTAATATTTCTAAACGCTACAGTAATGCAACTTCATTGTAGCTGTATTTAGTTACAGCTCAACTCCACCTTTCCAGACAACTGCTGGTCTTTAGAGATATTGTGAACCTTTGGCAAATTAGCTGTACAACCTATTCTTTGCTATGAAAATATACTCTTCCTACATGTTATTGGTTGTTTAATTGGAAAAACTACAGGTTACCCATGGCTGCTGTGTTTTTTCCTGAGTACTAGTTGTAGTCCACAGGTGAAGAATTTCGGCTGTGTAGTTTGTGCATGTAGTTAAACCCTTTAAGATTTCCCCCTCAGATGCCTCTGAATCAGCAGTACTCATGTTTCAATGCAAGGCTTAGTTAGTGTGTGTTTAGATGTTAGCCTGACACTATCTCATAAAATGAAGAGGAGACACATGTTCTTCCATGTTACCTGTAGGAGATTTGTCCTTTATTTCAACTTTGCTATTTTGTTGGGCAAATAAAAAACTCTTTCCCTAATAGCCACGTAAAGACTATAGCTAGAACTGTGGTTTTAAATATTGGATCACCCATAACCTTCCCTTCACAGTTCTTGGTTGTGCATGACTAACTTTGATAATTAAAATAATTTTGTAGGCGTTAAACATAAAAAGGATTTTCCTTAACAATTCATCAGTAACAGCTTTGGTAATTCATTCCAAAATCTCTTTGCAGGTTTGGTAGATGGAGTCGTCCCTTCCTCTGAAGTACGACTGCCCAGCACAATACGTCCCCATTGGTTAGAGCCTACTATTTGTTTTTCTGAAGAAGATGGTCTTAGTAGGACTACTTCAGATGGTGTAGGAGTGGATAGTCCAAGTATGCTGACTGTTGCAGTCAAAATCCAATCGGATAAAATAGAGAGCAATACAAAGGTTTGTGTTATTTTTACTTTTATAAGTTGACTTATCTCAGTTTATATGGAAGCATCTAGAAATGTAGTTAGAAGGGTTATAGATGAAGAAACCATATAATTCTAAGACATTCATTTTCAAACTATAATTTTCTGTTAGAATCTTCTGGGTGGATGGTAAAATTTAAGCAGCAGCTAAATTTACTAAGGAATTCTTCCAATGCTTCACTTGGCTGATTATGCTATTTCTTTATTGAACGCATTTTTTGAATAGTTGACTTTTTTGGTTTGTTTTTGTTGAATTTCTCTGGTGTCAAAATAGGAAAGAACAACTATAGAGTTACACTACAGTTAACTAGCAGTGTCATCTAACAGGCAGCCTTTGCTTACCTGTTTGGAATGGGAACTGTTTGGTAAATGACAGTAGCATTCATTAGTGTGGCTGAAAAATGACGTCTTAGCATAGTGGTGTCAAACAGGTTGGTTGAGTTATCTAAAGAAGGGTTCTGCAGACCAGCAAAATGTTGTGGGGGTTCAGTTTTCTCACATGTGAGCTACTTTGGATTATTAGTATTGCTGGTAATTTCCACTGAATCCCAGAGTGAATGTACAGGCAGTCTTCCTTGCTACCACCACAAAGTTGCCATTTCTACACTATCCTGTTGCAAGAAGTATGATACTGTATTATCCAGGGTTTCTGTATTGGGAAGCAGGTTTTTCCTAGACAGGAGAAGGTTTTTGGGAGCAGAAGGATGACACTGTTTCATAATCTAGATGTGAAATAGTTACATGTGTTATTTTATAAGCCAAGTGTTGCAACTTCGTTGTGCAGGAATTTCTGGTTGCTGTTGGACTACGAGGAGCCACCCTTCAGCACCGAGTGCTGCCTTCAGGTTTAAGCTGGCATGAACAGGTCAGGTTGCTACAGTTTTCTTGACTACATCTTCAATTTCAGTCTCGTTGCCTTAACTATCAAACTAAATCTGAATTGAAAATCTTGATGTTAGACTGTGCTGTATTATCATACTCTGCTCTTGAAAGTGTTATTATTTCTTTCCTGTTTCTCTTTGAGACCACTGACAGATGATAATCTTACTTTTAAATTATTTCTTGTCTATTCACTTGATTCCTCTGATCATCCTAACTTTCTGCCCGTAACATGTCAGGGAGGCTCTTGCAAGGGGTTACTTCATTCTGTTGGGGTTTGGGTTTTGGGTTTTGTTTAAAATTCAGATGAAAAATCTCAGTAGTCTAATACTATTCAAGTATGTAAATAATCCTGAAGTTAAAAATATCCTCAAAACAAGCAAACGTGTTATTTGCAGTTCTGAAAGCATTTCTGTATTTTTCCCTTCTGCTGACTTTATCCCTCAAGTCTCATTTCTCAGTTGTACATTTCCTGTTTTGTATTGCTGGAATAGCAGTACTGGAGGATTTCAGAGAGGTAGTGAGCAGCAGTTTACACCAACACTTCTGAATGAGAAGGCTTGTGGTCATAGGTGTGGATGCAGAGGCAGAGCACAGCAGCCAGGGCAGGAGCCCCTTGGTCTGTGTGTGCGCATATAAGGCAACACATGCCATTAGCACAGGAGCAATGTTGTTGAATGTACTTGCCCCATACTGGATTACAGATAGTAACCCTTGACACTCAAACTTCTCCTGTTTATCCTACAGTCTGTATGATACACTGATTTTTATATGCATTGCTACTATATAACTTTGCGGAGCTGAACTTGGGGCTTTCGACTCTGCTGTGCCACTATTTTCTCCTCAGCATAATATTCCTGTGGGTTTGTGTAACCTGCTTTACACCATGTTGCTTCTTTGCTCTATGAAATTTTCCTCAAGTAACATTACCAAGTGCATCACAGGCAATATTTTTTGGGAGGGGAGGGATCAAATAAAAAATTGTCTGAAGAGGTAGTTAGAAGAAAAAATTAAAAGACTAGCAGTGATGGTATGCCCCAGGCTTGGAATATTTTAAGAACTTTTATAATGTAATATATTGGAGAGGGAACTATGACAGATCTTCTAGAGGAGGATAGTAAAGCTAGTTTTGTGTTGTAGTACGTGAAAAAGATGTTTATACAATGAATGTGCACATGGTTCTGAGTGTATTTCCCACACCCACCCCTCAAGAAAGACATGAAGATTACTTGAACAATGTAGAGGGTTACAAGAAAAGTGAACTTCTCAGAGAGAGAGCAAGGAAAATGCAAACACTAATAACAGCTACAAAGAGGGATGAATAAGACTGTATTTGGGCAGTGTTTTAAAAATGCATTGTGAAGTTTTGTTACAAGGAACCACTTGAGTGTATGTGGATTGGTCTTTTCCATACTTTTAAAGCTGCAGTTTTTATGGGTTTTTTTTTGTGTTGTTCACATTCCGTGCTTCTGTCTATAAAGACAGTGAGTAAACATCTTTAAATATCTGAGGCTGTTCACACCTTTTCCTTCTACTAATCTAACCTTTTATTGTCATACCTGTTACAGAGTTTCTCTTTAGTGATGCATAGTTGTTTGTTAATTTAACAGATATTGAAGTATTAATATGTTTGTGATTTTTAGATTTTATATTTTTTGAATATTTCTGATGAGCCTGTTCTGGGATATAATCCTCCAGCTACAATTACAACTTTTCACGTACATCTGTGGAGTTGTGCTCTTGATTACAGGTAAGTGAGATTCAAGTGTGTCACTTGGTACTGCAGCTATGTACTTACTCTTCAGGAATGTTCAAGTTTGCATATTATTATTGCTAAATTATATTGCTAAATAATACTTAGAGCTTAACAGAGATCCCTTAACTGGAAGGAATTTAAAGTGGGATATGACTTGCCTAGGTTTGGGAAGATGGAGTTAGGTAATCTGTAAGGCTCTGAACTTCCAAATAGGTACAGAGCACTAATTTGTTTTTCTTGTTTGTTATTAGGCCCTTGTTTTTGCCAGTCAGATCTCTACTTACTGTTGAAACTTTCAGCATTTCCAGCAGCGTTTCAGTGGATAAATCCTCTTCTACTCTCAGGTATGATTTAAATGATTGTGACTCATGTAAGCTCCTGTAAAACTTGTAATGCCTATCTGTGTTTTGGACCTCGGAAACATCCATGTTGTGTAAATGATTACACTGTTTTCCATCTTCTGAAATACAATTTGCTCACATATAATCCATCTGTTTTATTAGGTTAAATAGTTTTGTTTATTTATACTTTTTAGTTGGATTGCTTCCTTTTTACAACAAGCAATTCTGCATTTTTAATAAGACTGGAATGTCCTGAAATGAAGTTATGTCTATTTTATGAATTAGTAAAACCTTAGGATTTCTTATAATTTATTCCTTGGAAACTGTGCATTAATTAATTGAATATTTAATGACTAATGAAAATATCTGTAACTTCTAATAATTTTCTTGTAACTTCAATTGAATATGCATTCTGTTTTACCTGTTCTGTTATGAAATATCTACCAAGTTGATTGTTTTTATTGATAAAACTTTTAAAGTGACCTTTGAAACAAATATTCTGTTATCTTTATTAAGAAGAGAAAAAGACAGAAATAGAAATAAGTGTTAAGGATTAAGGCATTATTTCCTAATCTAGGAAGGATCAAATATATAAATTGAAATGTAAGAAATATATAATTAGCAATGGGGAAAATATCTTACAGTGGTTGTCAGTAGACGTGAGAATTACGAAAGTTTAAAATGAGGAGCTTGGATTTAAGATATGCTAGATATATTTGAGTTTTAAAATATTTTTATATACTGATTTCTTTTGACTTACTAATTGCACAGCATTTCTCTAGCATTTTAATTTCATCTTATTTTTGTCTCTTAGGATAATTTTAGATGAAGCTGCTTTACATTTGTCTGACAAGTGCAACACTGTCATGGTGAACCTCCAGAGAGGTAAGGATGCTTAAGATGTGACTAACCAATTGCAGAGATTAAAGAAACAAAATTACAGGTATATTCAGCATATATAAAGGTTATTGAAGAAGAGGACTGAGGAGATAAAGAGCAGCAAGTCAAGTATGAGAGAATAGTGCAATGTTGATAAAAATCTCAGTTCTCTGGTTTGAATTTGTGGATCCAGAAGTATGTCAGAGAAAAGTATCTTGCAATTCCTTTAGTATCTTGTTACAGTTTATAATGGGTATTTGAAAAAGCATATGTTTAAAAATCTGGAGTTTCATAGAAAGAAATTTTCTTAGAAAAGAGATCTCATGAGGTATATATTCTAAATAGTTGAACTTGGATCAACTAGTTAAAATAGTTGAAAAGTGCTATATAGCACAGAGTTGTAGGTTCTGAAGAGAATCATATGAGCTGGGTTGCTCTCATTGAAATAGTAAGAACCTTTAAGGACTGAGGAACTGGAATCAATTAACAAATGAGTTGGAAAAATAATGAAACCTTGTGCCCATAAATGTGTATTTAGCTTAGGTAAGAGCTCTCTAGTAGGGGACAAGTAAAGGTATGCCTGCTTTGCTTAAACAACAGAAAAGTTATTCATAGCACTGAAAGATTAGTACAATATGAACATGTGTTCTCTCTCCACCTAAAAAACTGATAGAATGTTTAGTCATTCAGCTTCTGTGTGCCTTGGTTTCTCTAACTCACACAGATGGGATGAAGATAAATATCTTAAAAGATTACACTGCACACAGATGGTGGTAGTGGGAGTGATACATTGGACTGAAAAGATTCAAGTTCTTGATTTGAGTAGCTGAAACTTGAACTCTGAAACTTGAACTTCATCAAGGAAGGAAATGCAGAGATATAAAAGGTTTTGATTCCTTTACAGCTCATTCTGATCTTAGTGGTTTTATAACTATAGGTATATAGAGTTTTGTTACTTTCTTAGTAATTTTGGAAATTGTCATATTTCAGATTATGTTCGTGTTATGGATATGGGATTGCTAGAACTAACCATTACAGCAGTAAAATCTGATTCTGAGGGAGAAAGAGTAAGTAGTCAATCACAAACAAACTAAAATGTGAAATCTTCATAAGAGATTGTTATTTGAAAATTATTTTATTGCACTTAAAATCAAAGAAAGTTTTTCAGTTTACTTGTATTTTTAAGCTACTTTTTTAACTAGTTAAGTAAAATAATTTAAAACCAGCTGTGTATATGCCATTTTTATGGAACTTTAGGATAATTTGAAGTTTATTCTTGTTTTTTCATTGTTGCTGTCTAGACTAAACCACGTTTTGAGCTGCACTGTTCCAGTGATGTAATCCATATTCGTACCTGCTCTGATTCATGTGCTGCACTAATGAATCTCATACAGTATATTGCAAGTTATGGTGATTTACATCCACCTGCTAAGACAGAGGTTAAACGTGGAGTTAGCAAGCCAAAAATGAAGGTATAGAATGGCAAAATGATAGCAGCTTAACTTTCTGCTCCTTGGTAATATATTTTAATTTTAATCCCCATTCTATTTACAAATAATATGAGATTTTCTGCAAAGAAATGAACAAATTGTATCTAATTTAAAATGTATTTCAGAGTTAAAATAATGCTTTTTTTCTGCTTTGGTCGCTAAATATTTTAAAACATTATGCTGTGTATCTCTTGTAATTTATTCTTATCTAAAGAAGAAAATTCTAGGACATATATGAGCTGTCCAGGTACTCTGATGATCTAAATACTCTGAACCAAAATGTTCTAACCTACTTTATGAATCATCCAGCTTGGTGTTTCAGATCACTTGACTATTTAACAAGTTAAGGTGTTTTTTTCTCAGTTTAAGAGCTGTGAATCAAGCTGTTCTAGCAAAATATTTTTTGACATTTACAGGTAACTTTGTATAGTTCATCTCTTACAGGTAGAGACATTTAGCCAACCATCTTCCCACGGACCAGGCCTTGCTGAATCAGAGCAGCAGATTTTACGGGATTTGATGAGTGATGCAATGGAAGAAATTGAGACTCAACAGACTGCTTCTGCCATGAAGCAAGAGTCTAATGGTAAGAATCCTCTGAAGGTCTAACTACATATAAAGTACAGCTTTTCTGGAAAGAAAGTGGGATTGAAAGTTTTGTGTATGTAGAGGTGCTGCATTAAGAATGGGAGCAGTTACTTTGGATGTCTGAAATCTTCAAACTATGGAACAGATTCTTGCTTTTAATAATAGTAGTGCAAAAGTACTTTGAGATTCTAGTCAAATACACATTACTGAGGTACTGAAAGCAGCAGGGAAGAAATCTATCTCTGGGACTCCGTCAAGATCACAAATCCTGTAGGAGTATAAGTTAGTGTGGAGGAGCCAAAGATCACTCTACTGTGTATGAGGGAGATCCAGGAAGATGGTACAGTTCCGAGTCACAGGAAGAACTTTTAGCTATAAAGAATTTTTTGAATTAGCAGATAGAAAAAGATAGTTAATTTTTATCTCAGGATTATGGCTTCTGTATCATGGCTAAAGGGTAATTCAGGTTTAAATTTGATAAGGATTTTGTATTGCAAGTAGATTTCTATTCCATTACTATTTCCATAATGTCTGGTCTTCTTTTCTGTGGTGGAAGGTGAGCAGTTACTGTACTCCTGAAAGGTTTTGATGCTGTGGTCTTACTACCAGAATGAGAAACTTGAGAACTGTATATTATTTATAGTAGGAAGTCAAGATATAATAAGCAAATTTCCTTGATACAATTGAAGTTACAAACATTAGTTTACTTAATTTTCATATTTTGTAAGGATTTTTACACTGAAACATGTTTTTTCTCCACCCTCCTTCAACTCCCAGGAGTTTTGGATGACAAATCTCAAACTCAGGAACCATCTTGCTCAGATCTCTTCCTGTTTCCAGATGAAAGTGGAAATGTCTCACAAGAGCCAAGTCCCACTTATGCTTCCTTTACTCATCACCTGATCAGTGAGGCCATGGGAGATGTTCCAGCAGAAAGTGATGATTTCTGCATTCTTTTTGCTCCTAAAGTTGCTGTTGCTGTAAGATCCTTTGAAAATTACTTTAAAAAATTCCATATATAAACTGAATTAGAGAAAAGCCTATGTAAAACCTGGACAAATAAGATATCATAGATTTCTGTGATGGCTTAGTGATGCTTTTCTGTTTGAAAGGAATTCATGCATTGTTACTGTTAGAAATGAGTGCAAGTATTTTCAAATAGATACGATTTTTCTATATCTCAGCACTATGTAATTGTTCGCTCATCTGAATGTTATATTGAGCTGTATTTACAGTTTTCCTACATTTTAGTCATGTTTAACCATTGTCATATTGACTTAAAATAACGGCATAGTTAGGAAAAAAAGTGTTAAGCAAAAACCAGCATTTATCAAAACAGCAGCTTTGCATGTCTTCTAATCTTTTGTTCATTTCTCTCCTAATCTAAACTCTGTGTTTCTGAGGACCTAAGACCCTTGCCAAACCTCAGAGAGAAGCTCGTTTGTCACTTTACACCAATGTCTGTCCTCTGCATGTTGTCTGGTGTTATTCTTCACAATAGACAGAAGCAGTTCCTGGGTCCCTGATTAGAAGCTGCATTTTCCCAGTTATAGTTGAGCTTGTTTGTTTCCAAAAGTGCTAATAGGATAGCCTGGGCTCGTCTGTGGTTTTCTGTTTGCTTTCAACTAGCACTTCATTTTGTTTATAGTTTGGGTGGGGAAGGTTTTTGTTTTTGTTTGGGTTTTTTTATTGTTTTTAACTGCATTGCAGTTTCTACTTCATATGCTTTTGTCTGTACTTTATAAGAAACATTTCTAAACCAACCATGTGTTCTATAGGCTTTAAAAGACAGTACAGAAAAGTTTTCCTTTTCATAGGAAGGAATTAGACATCTCAATAAAGAAAGCAGATTTCACTTTCTCAATGCTGGTTTGTTTTTTTTTTTTAATTAGGAAAAAGAGGAAGAGCCAGTTATAAAAATAATGGTTGATGATGCAATTATCATAAAGGAAAATCATTTCAGTCAACCTATTAAAAAAACAGATACAAGCAAAGCTCCCCTTAATTTTCCTGTTCCTCTGGTACGCTATGTTGTAAAGGAAATATCTCTTATTTGGCATCTTTATGGTGGAAGGGATTTTGGGACTGCACCACCAACTTCTCCAGCTAAAAGTTTCATGTAAGTGTTTGATCTAATTATGTGGATCAGAAAATTTAGAAATGCTTTGTTTTTCTTTTGATTTGGAGTAATCTTATTGTTCAGTCTCAAGTCTCCCTTGCTTTCTTCTTGGCTCTCTTCTCACAAGGAATCAATCACAGAATGGTTTGGGTTGGAAGGGATCTTAAAGATCTTCTAGATTCTTATTCAGTTTATCTCCACACATCAGAGTGTATTTTTCTTGTGTCTTAACCTGGACAAGCTGGGTTTGATTTGCTGATTTTTGGAGGAGGGTGAAGGTATGGATTTTGTTTTAGGGTAATATTAGTAGTCAAATTTTCGTAAAGAGGTCAGGACTTAAGGAGCATAAGAGCCATGTGAGCTAGAGAATAAAATTATTACAGCCAAAATTAAGGAACTGTTTTATGAATGTTAATTTGGTGGGATACATGCACCTGGCGTTCTGCTTAGGTGTGTATTACTAGAACAAAACCAAATTATATGGTTAACAGTAACATAATTTCAATGTTTTTTTTGAATATAATTAAAATAGTAAGAAGTTACATCCAGTGCATTTAGTTTTTAGATTAACAGTGAGATAAGTTTATTTTTCTTTATTTCCCCAGAAGTCCTCATAGTTCTCCTTCTCATACACCAACGAGGCATGGACGGAATACAGCATCTGGAGGAAGAGGAAGAAACCCAGACTTCCTAATGGAAATACAATTAAGCAAGGCAAGTAACAGAAACAGCTTCTGTGTGTGGATATCTTTACATGTTATACTCCTTTGGTAACACCTTTCCATCACAGTTCAGAAATATTTCTTTCTAAGCAATCACGTTGATGGTGATGAATGTAGAATTTGTTCAATAAAAACCGTTAGTATTAGCATAGTATTTACTTGCTGCTTAAGTGTGCTTCTGAAGCTGAATATTTTAATGTTGTATCCATTAAAATATTCTTAAAAGTTTTTTGTTTATTATAACCAAGTTTTGCAGCTACTATTCTGTTTTTCTCTCTTCTGTTCCATTCTGAATAGGTACACCTGTTATAAAATAAAGTATTCTAACAAAATAAGCAAGACATCTGTTGAGAATATTCATGTATCAGTTTGATAACTGGATATGAAATAATATCTAGTTATATCAGAGTATTGTTTCTGTGTTTCCCCTAACGTATTTAGCACCCTTCAGGCATAAGTATCTTACTGTTGTTTTTAAGGCTGTGTGTAGCTCTAACATAGGAACTAGATGCTTTTTTCTTGTGCTGTGAATAATATTGGTAAGGAATTAAACATATTTCATGTTAAATGGATCAATAACAGAATCCTTTTAAAATAAGATGTTTCCAAACATTTCCATGAACAAAAATGGCACTATATAAAAATAAAGGCCTTTTTGTAGTCTGTGCATTTCTAAAACTTAAAATTCATCCCATTAGTGCGTCAAGCTTGCCAGAAATATGTGTTACGTAAGAGTAGCCTTTTCTAGAAAAAACACGATGTTGCAATCAAAAAGGGGGAAAAAGGAAGTATTTAATATTCCACCTGGGAAACTTCATATGTAGAGTTATAGCCATCTCTCAATTTGCAGCTCTTTAATGAGAGTTGGTGTTAGCACTGAAGTGGTATAAAGGTTTTTTCCCCTACTTGGACCCCTAACTCGGTACAGGGCTGAGCAGTAACGTTTAAAGAAATGAAGGAGAATAAAAGGTGTCCCGAACGGTGTCCAGGGAGCTCAGCGTGGAGCCGGCAGGGGCCGCTGCCGCGCTCTCTGTGTGCGCCCAGCACCGTGCCACTGCCGGCCGGCGTGCGGCGGCATTTGGGGAGCCGGGCTTGGTTTGTAGGTCACCACAGCTGGAAATGAGAGCTACATCGAGCGGTGACCGAACGAGGATAACTTAGAATTTAAGAGAAATGCTGAATTAGATTTATATGGAGTAAAGTGAGTAAGGAAAAGGAAACAAGACAGAAAGAAGCCACTTGAGGAGTCAGTTGGTAGGGAAGAAACATTTTCTTCTTAAGTATTAGAGGGTGCAAGATTTAAGAATTGCAAAATTGTCTGGTACAGGCTTCACCATGAAGTCAGAAGATGTCAGAATTGAGAGGAAAAAGCTGAATCCATGTTAAAAAAGTGAAATTAATTCCTTATCTTATACTGATTATTTGTTTTGGCTTGAATTTGCATACTAAAATATGAACATGTACACTACTGGAATTGGAAGATTTCTACTGCTACATATGTAAAAACCTGCATAGTGTTCAGAAATCTTAATAGTATTTCTGTTAATTTAAAATAATGGACAGCTTAAAGAGTTCTTATATGTGGTATACTTCCCTGATTTTTGTTTATTTTTTTAAAGAACTCTTCTGCTGTTATAATGGTGTTTTTCAATGGAACTGATTATACTGGTTTTCTTTCCTTTTTAAAAGGTGAAATTCCAGCATGAGGTGTATCCTCCAGGTGGTGCAGATGGTGAATCCTGTCTGTTGGAGCAGCCAGTGTCACGACAAGTTTTTATTGTTCAAGACCTGGAAATCAGAGATCGCTTAGCTACATCACAAATGAATAAATTCCTCTATCTCTACTGCAGTAAAGAGATGCCCAGAAAAGCACATTCAAACATGGTATAGCTATGAAATGTTAATTTCTTAAAATTACAGTGGTTGAATTATCATTGTGGGGGCTATGTGCACTTCTTAACCTTGCAAAAGCCGAAATGTGAGTTTGTGGAACACTGAAGTAATATAATTTGTTGATAGTTATTTGCTCGACTCTTTGTGGATATTAAGACCAATTCAAAAGTCAGTTTGAGTGTCAGCATGTCAGGTATTAATGGATTTGAGACTGTTAAAAAAGTAGATGTGCAGGACTACTTTGGTAGCTTTCACAATTCGGTTTTGAGCAAATTTCTGCTTGTATCAGTGATGAGACTTGACTACACATGCAGATTTATATTTTTATAGTATACAGTAGTCTTACTGGTTCTATAAAGGATTTAATAAATTTTTGAGGGGTTTCTTTTAACTATTTTTTAATAATGTTCAGAGTAAGTTTTTATTCAATACAGTAATTGCTAAATGGAATCATACTAATACAGAGATTTTGCAGTAAATGTTTTTCCTGCCTGGTATTCTGAGATTTAATAATTGTGAATGTTAGTGCTTTTATTGATCTTGTTGGTTTTTTTCAGTTAACAGTTAAAGCGTTACATGTCCGTCCAGAGTCTGGCAGATCCCCACAGGAATGTTGTTTACGTGTTTCACTAATGCCACTTCGCCTCAATATTGACCAGGTTCGTTGTGCCAGGGCAAAAAATAAAATATTTTTTTCTTTATTGAATGATACCTGGGGTTTCTCTTAACCAGATACTTTTAGCCATCATACATATCTTATGTTTTACATTTTCTTGGTGTGATACCTTTTTTATTTAATCTTTGGATCTCTGTTGTCTCATTTATATCCATGCTAGAACTTGCCTACTGCTCCAGCTATTACAAAGACTAGATTTTTATTTTAAAATTTAAGAACTAAAAATATCTTTAGGCAAAACTGTTTTCTCAATAAGTTTTCCTCATGAAACTTCTGATAATCTCAAAGGGTTTGGAATCACAGCTTTTAAAAATAACTACTTTTTCTTGAATGATCTGGCTTTGTTTGTTCATGAAGCATTGTTTTTAATTGAAAGAGGTTAATCATTAATCCAGAAGTGGTTCACAACATCTTGGTCAAGGGCACTTGACACTTGAGAAATGCTACTTTAAGCTGAAGGCTTTGTCTTGCTATCAACTGCAGTGTCAGGAGGAGCAGAAATTGTTTTACTTTGTTTAGCAGGTCTTTGTGCAAGGTATTTTTGACATATTCAAGAAACATTTGAATTTTTTCTAAACCAGTAAGAGCTATATATGTTTATTTTGGCAAATGTGAAGTGCAGTTACTACTCTTCATTGAGGCATTTCTTCCTTAATTTGTCATCTTCAGAGAGCTACATGGGATTTAGGTTTTTTTAGGAGCATAATTAGGATTTCCATACCTTTTCTTTCTTTCAACACACATTAGAGACCAGGTTTTCATTTCACCCTCAGCAAAACTGAGCTCTGTCTAGTTTGAAATAATTTCATCTAGAAAAAAATGGCCTGGAAATACTGCCATGTAGGGAGGAAATGTGTTCCCTCTTGATTACTTTTTAATCTTTTATGTTTTGTACTATAAACAGAATTCACCTTTACAACTTCTATGAAATGAACCACAGATTTTTTGGAAGCACAGGGCTGCATGCAGTCATTAGAAGTACTTGTTATTACTGCTTAAGCTGTTATTCTTACCAGCTGGAAGCAAAAATGGAAAAGAAAGTCCAGTTGTCATCAATGATGGGGTGAATAAGGCACCAGTGTGATGCATCTGTCTGAAAAAGAAGCTGGGATGTAATAGCTTTATGACATTAATACCATAGATATTAATGACTATTAATGAAACAGTGATGAGCCCTGATTTGTAATGATTTGATTGACTTTGACAGTACTAGAGAAGAATATAAACTATATTTAAATACCTTCTAGTGCAAATCAGAGAAAAGTTTATAGCTTTTAGAACACCTGGGTTCTGGAACAGTCTCCAAAATGAGAGTAGAAATGATGAAAATGAGCCTGAATTTTTAAGACAGAGCTAGATAGACCACGGAATCCTGTTATATGCACTTTCAGGGTGCAGTGGCTAAGAAGGTCTTCCTGGTTTCTGTCCTAGATTTCTGTGTGGTTTGTGCATATGTTAAAGGGTCAAAATGAAAAACTATGTTTTGTTTCATATCTGCATAGAAATAGATCTGGAATAGTAGATAATGTTTTTAGAGAATTAGGTCTTTGTATTTATTTTAACCTGATTGTATTTTACTTTTTGCCGTTAGGATGCCTTGTTTTTCCTGAAGGACTTTTTCACTAGCCTTTCTACAGAAGTAGAACTCTTAGTTACTCCAGATCCTGAAGGTATATTTCTAAAAAAAATTTAACATAAAAGTCCTCCTACTTTCTCCTTTATTTTGTGTACATGTCTATAAGTTCACGTGTGAATCTTAGGTGTTTAAAAACTTATGTTGGGGTTTGAGCACTAACATTAATGACTGATTTTTTAGAACTCAAAAGCCTTAGGTATTTAAGCTTTTTATTTTAGAAATATGAACAAAGGTCTTCAACACCTGGAATATTAATTCTATAAAAGATTTAACCAAAATTGGAGCATATTTAATAACAGCTTCTGGAAAAATTGAGGACTGGATATATGCTACTGGGAGTTAGATAAAACTTATACATTGTGCCGCTTATTTATAAAATTATATTCTATGTTAGACAACTTCAAGCTGTTAGACAAACATAATATTTTGTGCAAGGGGTATAAAATAATGTATGTATGCAGTTGAAGCAGTACTTATCAATTACATTATCTGATGCAAAAGCAGTATATATTGAAAAGCGTATTTCCATTATTAACTACATTTGGATATTTCGTAGCAGCTATACTTCACCCATTTCTGTGGAGATGTCATGCTGAAATGCATAGGTGGTGAAGCACTCTGCAGTACTGCCATTAGAACCAGATAAATTATTTATGCTGATGTACTAACCTCAACTTCAGCTTCATGTAATAATTTCTATCAAAAACTGATAGAATCTAAATATTGCCCTGCTAGTAATTCCTACTAATAATCATTAGAACTTACTAAGGATGCAGTAATTGTGTATATACAATCTCTCTGTAGTCACTGTGAAAAATACGAGTCACTTTACTACTGTGTATAACTTCTTTTCTTAGTTAAAAAGTCTCCTGGTGCTGAAGTTACGTGTAGTTTGCCCAGGCATGTCAGCAGCCTTAAGGAACCAAGTCCAGTCATTTCTTTTGCATCACACAAGCAAGCAAATGAAAATGGCAGCATTGATTCTATGGATGTGGTTAATGGAGATGATGATCATTTCTCACAAGAAACGACATCATACAGCGATCAGCCAGTATTTTTCAGGTAAACTTTTGTAACAAAATTTCCAGTGACACATAGCTGAATTTTTTAAGAAAGTGTGGTGATAAACTATTCAGATCTTCAGGCAAGGTGCATTTTTTTATTTGTTTATTGGCTGCTTGTAGAAAGCAAATATATTTGTTTCTATCACTGGAATGTCACCAATGATTATTAACTTTTGCACACTACTGTGCACAAGGAAATAAATCTCTGCCCCATACAGAACCAGTAATAAGATGTTTTACAAATGCATAAAAGGAGCAGTGTTTGTACTCTTATATATAACTCTAAATTACCTAATATAATCAGAGGTGAGAGCATATAAAGGAAGATATAAGGATATAATGGAAGAGAGGTGTGAAATTAAAATACAATAAAAGAAACTCTAATGTAGCCCTGACTGGAAAGTGACTATGAAAATTGTAGCTTGTTATACAGAAGTTTTTTCATGTGCATTCAGATCATAAGTGCCTCTAACAATAGATGTGTGCTGTGGTAAGCAGTGCAGAGTTAGATTGTAATAGCATGGCTGTGGTTCTATTTCACCACATACATTACCAACAGAATTTTTTATCAAGTTCCACTTGCAGCACTAAATTTTGCTCACAGAACCATCGTTTTGTGGGCGTCTGCTTGTTTGGGTTTTTTTTAACATAAAGATACTCACTTGCAGGATTAGTAGGACATATGCAGGACTTTTAAATTTATTACAAATGCTAACCTGAAATAGATGCAAATAAACCAAGAAAACTGAATTTGCCACAGTGTTTTGTACATTTATTTTGAAGTACTAAGGATTTGTGGTTTACAGAAAAGGGTATGACGTCCTATTCCAGGAGAATGGGAAACCATGAGTTTCTTTTCAGAAGGATAATTTTATTTCCTTATCATGTTTCTCATTATAATATTTCCTTTGTATGTCCCAGAGAATTTCGCTTCACATCAGAAGTTCCAATACGGCTTGATTACCATGGCAAGCATGTATCAATGGATCAGGTTTGTGTATAATGCTGATGCTACAGAACAAAAGTTGGATGTTGTTTGTTTTGCTTTCCTCTCCCTGCTCCTCATGAATGGAGGTATATTTTTATACTCCCTCCTCATTAATGATGTGATCATGACAAATATAAACCACTCTTTCCCCTTAGTTTTAGTAAAGCTTAACCTTAAAGCTTTCACTCTTAATTGGAAAACTAGGGGGTGGATCCCCCACATATGATTAACCCAGAATGGAACTTGAATGTCACGTTTATGAACTCAGTGATTGGCTTAAAATCATAGTGTACAGCTGCAGTGCCCCTCAAAGTATGATGCCACTGTCTGATGCCAGAATTGTGCATTTTATTTTATTTTTTACTCATTAATGCCAGAACAAAATATTCCTGTTTATTCTCCTTGTTTCCTTTCCTTGCAGTCTAGTAAAAAATGGGCCTCAGTGACAATGGCAGAATCTATTACAGATGAAAAAAAATGCTCATAGTTCTTGTTAAAGTATGCATTCTTTATCACACTGAGTTTCAAAGCTGACATCAAAAAATCCTATTTGCACAACAAGACTTACACTTTGTCATGGCAAGTCAGTAAGAAAATATGGAAAGCAGCAACTTCGTGAATTTGCCTGGCTATCAGAAATTGGAACATGAAATATGGTAGCTTTAGAATGCCTGGAACACACTAAAGCCAGAACTATGTTTACATAGTTTACTACAGCTTATTATTTCCGAATAAGGCCTCTTGTACGCAGGTATTTTTCTTTGAGTAGCAGGTTAAGCCACGTTTCCTTTTTTGCAAGTTTCCATGTAACATGATTCATAGCACTGTAACGAGACACATTTGGCAGATTGAGGGAGAATGTTTAGACAGAATACTTGTAAGTAAGAGTTGAGATGATGAAATTGTTTCTTCCAGGTTGTACAGGCTGAGTAAATGTTTGTGATAACAAAATATTTCACTTACAGGGAACATTAGCTGGGATTCTTATTGGGCTTGCTCAGTTGAACTGCTCAGAATTAAAGCTGAAGAGGCTTTGTTACAGACATGGGTAAGTTTCTCAAAATGTGGATCAACACTGGTATTGCAAATTGGGCAAGTTTATGGGGAATAACTGAGCATTGCAAATGCAAATTTTCTCTTAAGATGCCCTTCTAAAATCCAAAATACTTTTTGACTTTACAAATGTTTCTTAATTCTAGGTTCTTTTCAAATATATATCATTCAAGAAGAACTTCTAACTCAGAACAGAATTTAATATATGTGCTATTCTTGATGATAAATGCTTCATTTTAGTTTCATGTTCACTTCCTATGGAACTGGATGTGATTATACAGTTTTGAGTTCATTTTATGGAGCATATATGTTTGAAATACTTGGCTTAGCCAACAGCAACAAAAGATGACATTTGAAGAAGCTTTCCTTTTGTTTAAATGACATCTTTTACTTCAGTGAATAATGAATGCATTTGTCTTATTACGAATTGGTTGTTTTAAAAAAATTAATAATTGTATTTACTTTAGTTTATTAGGTGTGGATAAATTGTTCTCCTATGCCATCAGTGAATGGCTTAATGATATAAAGAAAAACCAGCTACCAGGAATTTTGGGAGGAGTAGGGCCTATGCATTCACTTGTGCAGTTAGGTAAGCTAATTCTTACTTCTGTTCATCTACATATGAATATGTTTGTTTCTTTAAATTGAAACAACACCTCTCCCTTCTCAAAAAACCAACACAGACAGTGTTGATTCTTACTTTCACTTCCTTTCAAGGCATTCTGTGTATCTAAGAGAACTGTATGACTCTGGTGTTGTGTCTTCATTTTCAGTGCAAGGTCTGAAAGACCTGGTATGGTTGCCAATAGAGCAGTACCGCAAGGATGGTCGTATTGTCAGAGGCTTTCAAAGAGGAGCAGCTTCTTTTGGTACTTCCACTGCCATGGCAGCACTGGAGCTAACAAACAGAATGGTTCAGACTATACAGGTAGAGTGTATTACTCCTGAAGTTAGATATAAAATGAGAGGTGTGGCTAGTGAGTGCTCTGTCTTAAGCTAATATCTTAATGCTATAGATTCAAGGTTGGAAGCATCTACTAAAAAAGAAAAGGCAGCTGTATAAATAGGAAAGCAGAGACTGGGCAAGGTTCGCAGCAGTCTGTGAGGTGAGAACTGGCATCAGATGCAACGGTTAGAAAATTGTGTTAAAATGCTGCTGAACACCCAAGCTGCTGCTTGTTTCTTAATGTCTTTAATGTATTACAATGTACAATTTCATATGAAAATGTTCAGCTTCACTAAAAAAAAATCACTGATGTTGATAAAGATAAGGTCTCTGTGCATGTGTGTTATCCACTGGATTCTTACCTTTTTCTAAAACGTCAGCTCATCTGTGATTATTTAAAAAAAAACAACCCACAAAACAAAAGCCAAACCAAACAAAAAACCCCAAACCAAACAAAAAACCCCAAACCAATATTATTTCTGTAGATCTACACAAAGTCTATAAAGCTTCCTGGATTTACCCCTAAGGCAGTCTTGGGTTAAAGCGTTAATAAATTTATGTTTCTTAGTATAAAATACAATGAAAATACACTTTTGCCACCTAATCTTGCAAAAATAGTGTATGTGCCTAACCTTGAGCATATATAGTCAGAAAACCAGTGCTATTAAATCCTAAGTGGGATTGTATGTGTCCTTATGTGCTTGTAAGAAGTACCATTGATCAAATGTTCAGTTTCTATCTTGAGCATTTTATGCAGTTTAGAGGATGTCTTTGAAGAGACAACAATTAAGAGGGGAAAAAACCCCATCCAAACCTACAACATTCATTTTTTCATTGTGGAATTAATGTATAGTTAGAGCTGCATATTCCGGAAGGTCTTGTACAAAACTGTAATCTGATGCAAATGAACATTATTTGTGGAATAAGAATTCTTTTATTTCAATTACATCACACTGTTAGTAGTTTAAATTTGTCATCAGGTGCTATAACACATGTTTTGCATTTGCTCCTGATGTGCAGGCAGCTGCAGAAACTGCTTATGACATGGTATCCCCCGGGCCTACCTTCATTGAAGCAAAAAAGATCAAACGGTTCCCTCGCCATCGCTTGGCTCATCAGCCGGTCGACCTGCGCGAGGGTGTAGCCAAAGCGTACAGTGTTGTGAAAGAGGTGAGTGCAGAAGCAAGTGTTGGGAACCAAAGCTAAGAATTATTTCCTAAAACGGCAAAAAAAATAACAGATGGTAGTTTAGGCTGACCAAAGGGAGAAGGAGATTTCAGCTTTGAACAAGGCTGTCTTCATCAATTATCTTAAACCAACAGAAATCTGGGATGGAAAAAGCAGGAAAAAACCTAAGATGTCATGCAGATGAGTATGAATAGGACTTGAGTGCTCTGTGGTTGGGATGGCTTACAATTATTCTGAGCCACGTAAACTTGATTTCCTGTGCTGTGCAGCCCATCCTTCCCTTTCTGCTCAACCACCTTCACAGTTACTGTTAATCCTGAGGGAAGTAGAGTTTAAGCATAATACAGGATTTAAAATAAGTGAAACCTTTCTCTACTATGACAATGTATTATAAATTAGAATGCTGACTTGTTTTTATTATATTCTGCATTATATTTTTTTAGTTGCACCTTATGTAGTGTCTGTGAAGTAAGGTGTCAGCTGAGTTTCCAGTGAATTTTGTCATTTTTTCAATAGTTCACAGTACCCTAAAGCTTCTTTCCATATGCACAAGATGTGCCACCAGAAGCTGCATGAAATATTTACATCTCTAAGTCTATAGGAGTGTTATTTTAAGCCTCATCAGAAAAACTAAATCTTATTTATATCAGTATTGTTTTACTACAGTTATAACACAAATCACCAAGAAGAAAAATGCTGCGCAGTTTAAAATTTCCCTTAAAACTAGGAGAGGTTGCTTTTTCTTTTTCAGTGTAACTGATTTCTTCTATTTTCTTAAAGGGGATTACGGACACAGCCCAAACCATCTATGAGACTGCTGCTCGTGAGCATGAGAACAGAGGGGTCACTGGAGCAGTAGGAGGAGTCCTCCGCCAAATCCCACCAACTGTGGTGAAACCTTTCATTGTTGCAACAGAGGCAACCTCAAATGTTCTGGGTGGAATGAGAAACCAGATCAGGCCAGATGTGCGTCAAGAAGAGTCTCAGAAGTGGCGCCTTGGGGAGGACTGAGTCTGTAAATCTGTCTCAGCAGGCAGGTAGCAAGGCTGGAAATGCAGAAGAATGTCCTGTTGGCAGCTGTAGACGGAGCTCACTTTGTTTTGTCTTGCTCATCTCAGGAACAAATGAGGTTTTCCAACTGTTACTAGCAAAACACCCAACCAAAAATATTTATGAAGTGAAAAGCAAATTGGTACGTGCTTATACTGTATGTTACCAATACATTTGGTAGATAGTGCCAAACATAGTGAAGCATGCGCTGCCAACTCAGAGACATGCTTGCTCTGTTCCATTTACCATATTTTTCTTGGTAGAGTTGACATCTGAAGCGGTAGCCTGTATGGTGAAGCTAAGTGGACTTCAAAGGGGTTTTCTGAGCATAGTCAAATAACTGTCTTCAATAAAGGGCTCTGCAGATGCTCTTTACTGACTAAAGGATAAAAGCTTTCATTGTGGACATGAGACATGAGGCTGTCTAATATGGAAGCAGATAAGATAATACTGTTTAGTGGTCATAAACATCGCTTTTAATGTGGCACTTACAGCAAGGACAAGCTTGGTAACCATTCAGAGTTTAAATTCAGTGTCAATACACCTACGAACAGAATTTGTTCCTAAATATTAAATACCTACTTTTGTGGGTTTTTGAAGAACCTGAATGTTGCAGAAATGTTCTGTTGTGTTGCACTTTAAAGGTATGGCCTGTATATTGTGCTTTTTTTATAGTGTGAATAAAATGTAATGTGCATTATCCTTTATGTGGTTTAGAAGCTTACACAAATTATTGAAAAGAGCATCATTTGATGATGATCCTATGGGAAAGTGTCTTAAATTTATTTAAACTCATGTGTAAAAACTTTGTCTACTGTTACACTAATTACAATGCTAAAAATATCTACTCTTCAGGAAAACAATTAATTATAATTGTCGCCAACAGTTCTTTGTAAGAATGAAAAATCTTAAGTAAAAACGAATTATTTCATAATTTCATAGTTAAAAGGCTATACAGACTTTTAGTTATCTGCTTTTATTTAAAGCTCATGTTGCTGCAAAGTTGCTGCTCTCACAAGGTATTCTTAATTTAGATTGTTTGCCATCAGTTATCTGACAGTGAGTATTTGGGGTCCTTTAATTGAAACTGGGAGTGGGTGAGGGGTTTTTAAAAAAGGAGAGCAAAACTTCAAAAATCAAAGTTGGTACTGACATTATTTACCATTTAGTAGATGACATGCATCTCCACAGAGCTTTATTAAGCACCTGACATTGCACCATTTGGGGGCAGTTAAAAGTCTTGGCGATAGATGTGCAATAATGAACTTTTTTTGTCTTGTATTAGCAAAAACTGGAGAATAAAAACTAAAGATTCTTTTGAATAGAAAAATACTCAATTTAAATTTCAGTAGATTAAACTTTAAATGACTAGCCAGTATGTAAGTTTGTCATAGTTCTGTCTAGTCATAAGTGAAAATCCTGCCCATATGCCATGTGGAGAAATCCCCACTGACAGAGCGACATCAGATGCTATTGATCAGACTTTGGTCTCAAAGGGTGATGAGGAAGTGTTTTCACTCTGTTCAATTAACCTGCCTCTAGCAGAAACTTTGCTGATGGGCCTTAAGGGACAAGCAGGAGTGTATGAAGGAATTTTTTTTTTTTTTTTGCTGCTTGTTCACACTGATACTATACTAGCTATTCCTGAACACCAAAGAATCTGGCTGGACAGTAAATGATTTGAAAATGTCCTCTCTGTTGGGAAGACTTCTGCAGTCTGCTTTATTATTTTTCATAAAACAAAGTTCCAGGTAAAAACAAATTCCTGCATAGGGTGACAGGTGATATTATGAAGTTTTATTTCTATTCACTGAAATCACTGAAGTTGTGGTACACTTTGAAGACCTGGTTATTTCATCTAAAATGACTTGCTGCAAGCAGGAGGAGATGCTTTTGAGAGGAGAAATACATATAGATTTAGTAACAAAATATTTTCTGATGTAATAATACTTGCTGTAATGCATACTCCTGCTCAGTAATTAGAGAGCTCTGCTTTAGTGAGAGCTCAAAGCACGAGCATTTTGCACAGGAATGAGTTCCATGTTTGCAATGTGGCACCACCTGAATGCCTTCTCAAGAAGCGGTGGTGAATCAATGCAAGTAAGTAATAATGCACCTTTTTCATTGGCAATTACTATACTAGTAATTAGCTAGTACTAGTAAATAGCTAATCTAGTTCATCCACTTAATTAGAATACACTGCAGTAGCATAAATCAAAGTATTTTCTGCCTTTCAGACACTGTTGAAAAGAAGTAGTAGCATTTCATTGTTCTTTTCTTTTTTCAGTTCTGTCAAGATCTGATAGTGCAAGGCAATTAGAATATATTTTTGTATGAGGGCATGATGTCAAATTAAAACATTTTTGTAGCGTGTCTCTCATTGTCAGCAATACAGATTATACAAATTTATTAAACTTCACTTTTCACTATATAAACCCTCTCATCTACTGCTTGCACTTTATTGAGCCTTTTCAGTGAAATTCACTCTAAATTTTCTTCAACGTTTTATTTTGAAAATGGTTTTTTAATTTTTGGGTGTATATTCTGCATAGTTGCAGTGTTTGAAATGTTAAAAAAACTAAAAATCCCAAAACGTATCAAATTAGTCTTTACATTAAGACTACTTTGCAGATTGTGACTTGTAGGGCTCGGCTTGTGTTTTAAATCAAAAAGTATTATGTATAAGAAGGGATTCATCAAATGCTCTGCTCAATACTGTAAGAGTTTTCAAGCACTTAAAAAATACACAAAATGAGATTTGATTGGACATATTTCCTGGAAATGGAAGCTTATGGATAACATTACTGTATTTTCCATTAGCACAAGGAGGTTGGCACAAGTATTTTTGTACTTGAATTTCCCACTGAAATAAGTTGCTATAGATATGGGTAGTGTTGTATTTGTAGAGGCTGTAAACTGGCATAGACAATGTTTTAATTCTCTCCAAATACTCTAACACTACTACTGCTATTCCTGTTACTTAGCCCAGCACCATCCTAATTGACAGAACTGTCATCCTGGTTTTTTTTTAAATATCCGCGTGTTTCAAATAACACATTGCTGAGTGCCTCGGAAGTACCTGAATAAAAGACAGCCATCTTTTGTAAAACAAACAAACCATTCTTGCTAAGAATCTTAATAGTGACTGAGAGCAGAAAGTCATCACATAGATGCAAAGGCAGCTTCCATTTTCTTTCCACTATCTCTTCTAAATCCTGCAGGTTTGTAGCAGTGCAGTGTACCCTATGTGTACTTGCCTAATGATCAGCATTGCCAGTGACTCACTGGATAATCCCTCGTGAGTTCATCTGTGCTTAAGGGATGTACGTGTCTGCTTCTATTTGCTCACTAAGTGGTTGATTGTGAACATCCATTGCTTGCTTTCATTTACTGTTCCTTAATTGAGTTGCCAAGAAAGGTTTCTTAATAAACCAAAAAGCTATTCAATGGTTATGAACAAGACACTTACCAAACATGAAACATACACCTGCAAATGTGATACTGATTTTCCTTTAAATATTGAAATGTATGCATTTTGTAAAATTATGAAATCCAAGAATTTGTTTAGAGTAGATGAATACTTCTAAATCCATTAAGTACTCTAAATTCCCCTGCAAGATAAGTCAGAAAATGTGTGGGTATGTATGTCAGTTTGGATCCTAGTGTGCGCAGTTCTTCAGTCTCCAGGCCTCATGATTTAAGCTTCTGACAACTGTTTTAAGTTGCTCTACATGCTGAATCTTGTTTACAATTAAATATTAGATACTTAAAAGTCAAATACATAAATACAAATCATGCATTTGTACTGGATTTCTTAACTGTAAGGTAGCTCAGACAGAAACACAGCAATTTGTGTATATGTTTGTGTATATTTTTTACATTTTTGCACTTACGGTAGTTTTGTGGTATTGTTTGTATATAGTTTGCTAGTGTAAAGAATATAATCTCATGAAATAGAAACCACTGTTGAAGGGAATTGACTATTTCAACTTGAGTTATTTTGCTTAAAATTCTTGTTCCCTCAGTATATCCTTGAGAATTATTTTTAACCATAATTTGTATGGCACCAAAAGTATATATTTTAGCATATTAAAATGCTGAAAGGCCTGAGTGCAAATAGGTTGTCTGTTAAATACATTTAATGGAAAAATCCCCCCACAAATTTGTAACAATTCAAAAATAAATATCTTAATTTGTTCCTTGAGTTGGTTTTCTCTATCTGTGAATATAACTGACACAGAAAACAGTCTCCCAAAGTACCAGAATTAACTGTTAAAGCTAAGAGTTGTACCTCAAAAAAAAAAAAAAAATCACTGACTCAAAGAGAGAAAGTTTTAAAATTACACAGAGGTCAAAAGGTAGGAAATTAATTAAGCTGGCTGATATAACCTGAAACCACTTCTGTTGTGCATCAACTAAGCTCTCTTCACCTGAATGATCAGATTTTGTGTCCCCCATAGGCCTGTTGTTGCATTTAGTTATTAAGAATGTATTTTTTCTCTCTGCATTTAGTAGATGCTTTTAAAGCGGCATCAGCTTCCAAACCCTGTGAAGAATGCAAAATAATTCCCTTCAGGATTCTTCTCTCATGCACACTTCATACGTGTTTAGTTACACTCATTTGAAAAGAGATCTTAGAATTCTGAGTACTGGGTAATATTCAATGCTGGTGCCAGTGCCAGATCCCTGAATAATGTGACAGGTGGAAACAATTTTCTGCTGTGTTTGGTAATGATGTTATAATTTGGGAGGTGAGGGGTGGTCACTGTATAAGGCTGGATAACTATTCTGGCAAACAGCAACCCTTCATTTAAGATGGGAGCTGACTCACCCTATGTAGCTTCTCTTTCCCCAACCTTCTTTTTTTAACAAGACGCCATGGTAGATTAAAGGAAAGTATCCAAGTTATTTATCTCTTTGCAATACTAAGGTATACCAGGGATAATCCTGATGTCTCCAAGTTAGCCCTCAGATGAGCAGAGGAGACTAATGACACTCCAACTACCTGAGAATTTATGGAAAGCCACCAGGAAGTCATAGCAACCCAGAGCAACATGAGCTGGCATCCTTGAGCTCTATTTCTAATTTAGGATGACCCAGGCTCAAGTGTTCCTTTTTTTTCTTTTTTTTTTTTTTTTATTTTTACTTTTTTTTTTTCCCCGTTAGTGAATTTTGTTAGCAACATTTGAAAAGTGATATTAAATAGTGGGGTATTTTCTGCCAATTCATATTTCTAGGAAATATTAAACCATCTCTATTGTCAGAGATTATAAGTAATAGAGCTGCCTTTTTATGACAGATAACAGGTTTCAGAGCTGTTTCATCCTGAAGCAGAGTGATTAAAGGAAGGCAGAACTTAATGAAGGGCAACAATGAAGTATTCCTGCCACACAGGCAAGAAAGCAGTTCAAGCTTCTTAGGTGTTTGTCATGAGGATTTGTGAGATATCTGTAGTGTAGTTCTGTTTTCAGGCTTTTATTTGTGTATCTAATTACTTGCTCTTTAGATGATTTCTTTCTTTATTAAGAGCATGAGTGTTAAATTTGGCTCTTGTAGGTTGAAGATTGAGGAAGGAAACCTCCAAGGAGGAAAAGAGATGTGAAACAATCAGAGCAGGAGAAAGGTTACTTTAGTTTTGGAGATATAGCACAGAACTCAGTAAGATGGAGCTTGGTTCACTGTAGCTCATGAGAACAAAGATTAAAATAAGTAGGAGCTGTTTCCATTAGAAGCCTTTAACTCGGACCTTTAGACTTCAACACTTGCTTGTTGTTTGGTACTGAAGATTTGATGGTGGCCCCAACAAGTCCTTGAATCTCCCAGGATGACTTCCTTTCTTTCCTCTTCTCCCCAATGAGTTTGAAAATGCTTCCTACTGTGTGTGCAACACAGTCTCAGGGAGACTTCAGGTAGTGAGTTAGAGGATGTTTGACAGTTCTGCTCTGTCATTGCAGTGCTGGCAGTCCTTGGCCAAATGGCAGGTGCAGGCACAGTGAGCTGAACCACAGAAGGTGAAATGGCACAGGGTGCTCTGAGAGTGCTGATATGACCACAGCGTGGGTATATGCTTTGCCATGCTGAGTATTGTACAGATCTGGATTCATTGCAGCTGATGGAAACATAGCACAGAGACCTGGCAGTGGTCGATAGAGATATGTGCATAACACTTGGTACTCTGGATGGAAAACTGATAGAAAAGCAGAGTGTGCCCTGAGAGGATGGCAAAAGTAGTGCTCAGTTTTGTAAGCAGGTTATTTATATTGATGCAAGTTTTTAAGTTATAATTCCCAGTATCATTTATCTCTTTAGTAATATTGAACAGATCTGAAAAGTTTCCTGGAATTACTCAATAAAATAAAATGCTTCACCTTCATTATGGCCTGTCTCTGTGTACTCAGTGCCAGAACTGTCTTTTAGAGCCCTATAAGTACTTATTTTAGACATGAGGCTTCCATTGTTGTTCAAGTTCCATTTTCTCTTGGCCTGTCAATTACTTTGTTGCAATAGTATTTGCTCCTTTTCTTCTTTTCCATGTCCTTTCTGTCTCTGAGTGCTTATTTTCCTTGGACAGTTGACAGGCAAAACTCAACAAATGTAAATGAGGGGGAGCAATTATACCAATTCTAATTAGAGGAAAACCCTCTTACTTGATAGCTGAATTCTGTTTACACCAGCCAAAAGTATTGTCCCAGGTCACGGCTTTCTGGTTTTGCTACTGTTCTTTTGTAACAATTGTAACTTATTGGCAAGAGGGCCGTTTTTCCTTTTCCCAGCCAGAGATGATGCCCCTCCAGGTAAATTTATTAATACAATGGAGTTTGACAATCCATTCAGAAAGAAAAATTACCTCTGAGTTTGAGAAAATCCATTGACGTGGGATTGTAAACTGGGCTCTGTCTCTTCACAACATCTCACAGGCACTGCAGCAATGACAGGAGGCAATTACAAGGGAGCGTGTCCCACTACATTAACCATTAATGCCTCTACATCGTTGCCCTAAGCCTCTCGTATAATTTAATGTGAAGATCCACACTGACATTAAGAGAGAAGGTTTTCAGATGCAATTTTCATCATAAGCATCTTGCCTTGTTGTCCTCGACCTGAATTTTTACTGATGCTGCTTCCTATTAAGCGTGAAGCCCCAAGAACAGTTTAAGCAGATATTTGTGAAGATGCAGAAAAAGCAAGGAAGGTTGATGAATAAAGTTGAGCAGTGTTGTTATTTCTGCCACCCCTGAGATTTGCTGGTAAGTGCTCTTGTGACTGAATTTATTGATCAATCTGGCTACTCCAGGGGCAATCATTTGAATTTAAGCTTGCCATGCAGACAGGATAAAGAGACAATAGATTTTTCAGAGTAACATTGAATATATGAAAAATGTTTGGGGTTTGTTTGGTTTTTTTCTCACTGCACGTTTTAGGGGTAGTTATACAAACAGGTTCACTGGAGTCCTGTTTGTGTTGCTGAGTAACAGCTCTTGATACTTGTTGCATTTGCAAAAGTCATCTCTGCAGCAAAGTTAATGTAGAGAAAGGACAGTGAGGTGAGTTCACCTGCCTGAACAGAGTCTGCTAGCTGAGAAGGACGCTGGAGGCAAGCATACAGCTGTCCTGAGGAAGGACAGAGGTGTTTGTTTTCAAAGCACAGGCAGGAAAACAGAGCCTTTCTGAGCTTCTCCTGTGTTTTAGGGAACCAACACTGAGTGCTCAGCAGTGGGTCCTGGGGCAGGGCCATCATGTGCAGAGAGTGACAGGCACAGCTTTCTCCTTCCTCTCTGTAACATACTGGTATCACTCCCTTTCTTTTTCCAAGGAGTTTCAGCCAATTTGTGGTGTGTGTCAGGGAAAGTCTAAACTGTCAGAGAACACTAAGCAAAACCAGTTTCTCAGTACACCTTGTTTTTACTGCAAAATCCAAATTACTTTTGTCTTATTTTTGTTTAAATACATATATAAATCTGTCTTGATCTTGCATTGCACAAGTAAATAAATGTGATGATGCTGGGACTCTGATTTTACACCAGTGTCCACTGAGGCAGGTATCAGGCTGCTCCTTCCTTCTCCTGTGTTCTCAGCTGCTGAAAAATCTTTTAGAAACCCATAGCAAAACTGAAAAACTGAAACTGTGTCTCTGCTTATTTTTAGCAAGGCTAAAATGAGAACTTGAGGAGAACTGAAAGAGAAGACTCCTTCAAATTCTTTACTGTTTGAAAATTGAAGGACCTGCTTAGAGTAAGGCAAAGAACTGGGAGCTTTTTGACAGAGTTTGGTTAGTCTCCAGGGTAACTTCCACATGACTGAGTCTACTTTGCTGAAAGCTGTTTCCTTCTTCACATCACTTTTCCGTTTAAAACCAAGTCCACTGTGTTAGGTTCCAAGCAGCAAGAATTTACATTCCTCTGACATGTAAAAATTCTGATTTCATCTACAGAGTGTTTCCATAAATACCAGCTGTCTCGGGGGGGGGGGGGGGGGGGGAAGAAGAAACATCTATTCAGAATAGTTCTTGTTTACATAAAAATCTGCAAATAATGTCTTTTATAAATCAAAGTTCATCTCATATATCTATTGTGGGACAGAAACTAAATGTGTAGAGGACAACACATGGGCTCTAGTTACTCAGGACACAAAGAGCTGGATAATTACCACTGAGATCTATGCTAAGGTCAGTTTTAGGTGTCTTATATGTACCTCTAGCTGGGAAAATTTACATCCTTATATGGATTATAATTGTGAGTATGATAATATTCCAGGAAGTCAAGATGTGTGTAAAAGAGCAATCAACATAGCGCTTTATGCAATGACAAAGGAAATGCTTTATAAGGCTCATCAATAATTTCCCCAAATTTTCTCATTTTCAGAGAGGAAGTTTTTAGTTGTTCATAATTGAATGCTGAGGTTATGACTTCAGAAGAAACTGATCATAGTGGCAGAAAATACAAGGAAGTGGCTGCTACAGAAGAAAATTAGGTGTCTTAGTCATTCATTCACAGAGACCAGGGAAAGTCGCAGCAAATTAAGTAGTGCTGTTTCCCAAGCCATTCACAACTAAGTGATGTATCTTAATATAACCAAAGCTGCATTAATTACCAACAATAAATTAGCTCCTCTTTCAACAGAGAAAATGACTAAAGGCTTATTTAGAAAATATGTATATATCTACATGGCCTCTCAAAGAACAGTGATAATTGCTTTGTATTGCAATGTTAAAAAGAGTTTAATGCATTGCTTGGAATGAAGAGACTCTGAAAACTGCATTAAGAATATTTGAGAACTGAAAATTCTATCACAATCAAATAACTTGAATGATGATGGTGCAGTGCCTCATTAACTTTGGGACATGCTACCCACTCCAATAATGGAACATATCACCATGATGCAGTTTAGTGGCCTGACTCCCACTCATATGGTATGATGCTGCTAAAAACCTTGTGTGCCATTTGGACAGTTCAGGACATGGTTTCCCTTAGTAAATTAATTTTTTGTCAGAGGACATTCAGTCAAAGAAGGAAGACGGTGAAAATGGGAAATATGAGGAACTATGGGAAAAATATTTCTCATGCTCACCAGCTTTTGGTCTAGTTGAAGAACCACCTTGTTCTGTGGCTTTAATGTCAGAGTTGAGTCCTGCTCTGAAGTTCCTATCCTGAAAAGACAATATTACAGCAAGTTTGTGCTTTCTCTGGATACTTTTCAGTTCTTAATTTGAAAAGATGTTGCAGTTCACTTTTACACAGCAATTGAGGAATTGGGGGGTTGTTTTACAAATGTGATGTTTTTGTTGAGATGCTGTTCTACTGGAAATAAATGTTATTGTCACATCAACAATTGGCAAAAGCATGTTAATAATGATGCATAGAAACACCTTAAGTTGATGATAAAACAGTTATTTCCAGAAAAATATCCTCTCTAATAAAAGGGCAGGAGCCATGATTTTGCCTGAGAAGAACAAGTTATATCTATCTAATTCCTGTGATATTTTAGTGTATTTTTTTAATGCATTACATTTAGGTCACAGAGTGGCTTAAGCTGTCCTTCACCACTCTTTCCAGTAGCTACTCCATCCATGTCCTGCTTTGCCTCCTTAGCTGTGCCCGGATACCTGATTTTGTGCTTACAAAATGGTGCATTAGAACTGGATAATCAATGGGTTTTAATCTGGATCATTTTCCTGATTCAGTTCATCACACATCTACAGATCCCTCTGTCCTGCCTCAGCTAAAGGAGAAAGAACAAATGAGTGGAGAAAAGTTCATCTGGGGCAGGATAAACCAACAGAGCCCTTGAAAAAAATATGTGGGAAACTGTGGTCTCAGCAAAGATCAGTTACCTTTATGTCTTAATTTTCTCTCTGGGAGAAATTAAAGAGAATTTACAAACTTGTAAGCAGACTGCCTATGAGCACTTGGATCTGTTGTTATCTGTCATAACAGGATATGACTTATTAGTGCTTTTGGTAATATAGTCTGACATTTGTTTATCAAACTCATTCTCTCTGTTAACCAAAGCACAATTAAAAAATCTTTTCCTCCTTTTCTTCTCTTTTTATGAAGTGTAAGAGCTGTCATTATATTGCTGTTCTCCTATTGTGAGGTTTACTAGTCAACACTGATATGCATGTGTTTATTTGTATTAAAGCATGTGAATTGGTCTTGACAAAAATCTTGCATGATATGATCTCTTTTCTATGTATTTTTTTTGCTACATTATTTTAGTATAAAAAACCTTGATATTTAGCATCTTGCAACAATGCTTTTTATTCTGCCTACATCTCCACTTGTACTGGGATAAATAATACTCTGCTATCATGGTGAGATGACACCAATGCAATTTTTATGCCAATTGTGATAGTAGTCTAATTGGTCTAAATGTCAGATTCTGCCAGTAGTTCCAGTGTGGAGACTGGTAAAGACTCAATAACATTAAAATATGTAACTTGCTTTGCCTACACCACAGGTAACGTAGAACATGAATTTTAAGTGCTATTATTGTTTCTACATGGTTAAACCCCCAAACGTTTAAATGTCCACAAAGCCTGACTGTGAGTAATCTTGATTAATGTTTCAATTCAGCAGAACAGTTAAACAGAAGTCAGTCAAAGTTAGCAATACATGTAAGCATGTAAGTGGTTTTCGCAATAAAGGAAAATGTCCTTAAGTGTTTGCTGGAAAACTGATTTCAATTTCTTTATATTTCAAATAACTGAAATTCACAGCAATGTGTGGAGTGTGACACATTGAAGGTCATGAACTGTTTAAAGCAATGGGTGATTCATCTGCTCAGATACCTGATTTTATGAAGTGGCACTTTTGGATATTCACCAAAATTCAGCTTAACAGATGATTTTCTAGTGTTTTTATAAATCCCTTCACGTTTTCACTGACAGCATGGTAAAGTGTTAGAGAACAACTTAGTTGCAGAGACTGTAGCTGGAATTAAACACCTTGAATTCCAATTCTTCCGGAAGAGCAGTACTTCATTTTTACCAGGAGGGGCTGCTCAGCAACTGTTCCTTGGTCGCAAAACGAATCCAAGAGAAAAAGCTTAGCAAGGCTCCGATCTGTGTATGTCAGATGTTCACAGATGCCTCCCAAATTTCAGACAGCTTGTAGGAAAGGTTCCTTTCCTATGTGTATGTGTGTGTGTGCATGTGCATACTCTCATGATGCTCTGAAACTTCAGTCATAGGGTAGAGTCTTTCACCCAATAATAGCAATGGCTCTGATTTAGGTCTTTGTGCCTCTGTGCCTCAGCTTTCATTAATCTAAATAATAATAAAGCTCAATAATTAATTAATCCTTTGAAATATTATTATTATTATTATTATAAAACAGTATATTTTAAACCCCCTTTTCATACCATTATGGCTCTTCTTATTACAGTAATTGAGTGATTTACAGTTTTGGCAGAGAAGAGGAAATGATAATTCAAAGCATTGCAGTACTTCCAAAAAAAAAACCATGCTGGTTTTACTTCACACTGCCCTGCCCATCTACTAGAGTTGACCTTACTCTTGAAACACTGAAGGAAAAGCTGCCTTAGACATCCATAATAGTGTTCTTTGAAATGTTGTCAGGCTTCTTGGCTTTCTTAGATTTGTTCACCAAGTCTGCTCTGATAATTTTGGTCATGCTCCAAAGCAACCTGAGCCTCCTCATCTGCCAGCCTGGACCAGCCAAGCTCCGTGCCTGGCCACTTACCCTTCAAAGCTGTTGATCATGACTGCAGCCAGCTCCTGGCAAAGCAAGCACATTTCCTCAGCATCCAGGAGCAGATGCCCTCACATAAGGGTAGAATTATGCATCATCTCTGTCCGAGAACTTCTCTGGTAAAGCTAGCATTAATCTAACTGTGCTTTCAAGACAGAATACATTTGTTGTTCTTGCACAATTGTCTTCAGTGATATCTTCTCTTTGGTGTATGGCCCTGGGCAGCCACGGTGACTCCCTGTGATGTGTCTAGTCAGCTGGAATAAGACACCCACCTTCTGGAGGTGAATGGAGACTGAGAAAGCTGGTCTCTAATCAAGGATGGGGCAAATAGAAGAGAGAGATAGTGAGCTTTTGGGGGAGAGCTTTTGTGGGAGAGCTAGGCAAGAGGGGATGTAGGTCAGTGGTGGCTTTTGGCTCCTGCTGATCACAGCCTGTGTTACCTGGTGGCCTGTGTTCTCCCTTGTGGCAGAGAGGGGGGCAGTAGCTCTCTCCACTTTGCCTTACCCTGCTGCACCCAACACAAACCACTCCTCAGCCACACTTGCCTCTGCTACATTCTTGGAGGACTCTCAGGTCTGTGGACCTGTCCTGGAGCCAGAGGTTCACACTGAGGGAGGCCCTTCATCAAGTGTCAGTGACAGGAGCCCGTGGGGAGTGTCTGTGCCCAGACTCTGGAGCAGGAGACAGAGGGATCCCTCTGTGAGCAGACTGCTCTGGAGGCAGTGATGACAGCCAGCTTTGAGGATTACCCTCATGCCAAAGCTGTAGACAAGATTTGTGACTGAGCAGGGATTTTGTTCCTGCTTGACAGAGTCAGAGGAGCTAAAGCATTAGAAAATAGGGTGGCTGTAACACTCCAAAGCTCTGTGTATGTGCAGGTTTAGTGGTCACTGTTTGTGCACACACAGCAGAAAGGAATTTGACTGGCCAAGGTGTTAAACTTACAAACATTCTCTTAAGAGGAGATGACTTTGATTTACATTGTCAAAGCATATAATGTAGAGAAGTCTTGTGTGTCCACATGTCATGAATTATAAATGAAACAGTTCTGTTCATTCATTCACTGTCTTTAATGAATGTAAACTAGAACACAAAGTAGTAGTGAAAAAAATTCTCTTTGTGTCATGAGGGATCTGGGCCTGACTGGCTTCAAAACTTCTGAGCAAAAAGTGTGCATTACTCTCTGGCTGCATAGAAAAATGATGTAGCTTTCATCCTTTTTTATTCCCTTTTTTAGCTACAGCCCCTCTTATGTTTGGGTTTTGTTGTTTTGGGGTTTTTTTTGGCCTCAGGGACCTTTTCTTTCCAGGACACCTTGCTCTTAGTCTGTAAGGCTTCTTTTTACTGCCCTGCATGATCACTCCTACTTGATTCAAGACTAAACACAAGATATGGAAGTCTAAGCTTCAATTTTTTATTCTCAGATGTTTCTTACAGAAAAACAATGCTTTGGTTTTGAGCTCACACTTTGTGTGTTAAAGATGACCATCTTCACCTGTTCAAGACCTCTTTTATTGCACTTCAGCTGCAGAGGTGAAGTTCAGGCTGCGTCTGCATTACAGCTTTCTTTTCCAACTCCAAATGATGCCTTAAACTCCAAGCCACCTGTAAAAGCTTCCAGCTTGCTTTAAATGGGTGTCTAGTGCTCAGTTACCATCAGTCCAAGAGACTGGGTCAATGCTCAGTTCAGGGTTTGCTATCCATACACGGTTGTGTGGATATGAAAATCAGGCTGGACGCTGGTCCAGAAACATCTCCTGAGCACACATGATTCACATGAAAACCAGTCAAATAGCTACCATCATCCTCCACTTCACAGAGATGTGCTCTCCACAGGCTGTGTCACACCATAAACTCACATTTATTGTCCATTTGCAGTTCTGAGTTTTGCACTGATTATTTTAGAATCCTTTGCATGTATTTGCATATCCATTTACATCAGGAGGACTTGCTGGCAACAGTGAAAATAGAAGGGAAATGCAGTCATTAGTGTTCTGATAATGTTTCATAGTGTTTGATTCCAGAGCTCCTGCTTCGTTGTTTGTTCATCCTTTAATGCAGACACTGGCAATTCTGAATTCATAATAATAGCCCTTTTCTCATCTGACATGCTCTGGAATGATTCTGGGACAGTTCAGACAGGACAGACTAGTCTCTACAGCTGTTCTTCCATAGGAGATACAGCAGCTAAGGGCTCAGGAAGCAGGTCAGTGAGTTCTGCATGGTGTTAGAAACCATCAGCATTCAGCTCTGTGTTGCCAAGCATTGCTTCCTTGAGTGCTTCTTTTTGAGTAGAGAGTGCATGGCAAGGCAATAAATGTATTTTTAAAAACTGTGTTGAAATGTTTGAGAGTAACCAAGCAACACAGGTAATATGCATTAAAAATGTAGTACACGAAAGGACAAGGCAGCAAGAATTCTTCCACGAACATCTAAGTTACATGATTCATTCTCTGTGTCCTCACAGAGGTGTAAATCAGACATGCCTTGTTGCTGACAAAGGATCTGTGCTGTTGGGGACTCCCTCTGTAGCCTTCAAGTTTTCCATGCTCACACCTGGCACAGCCCTTAGTTAGAGATGAATCTGTAAGAGATCATCCCTTGGAAAAGGCAGTTAATGGGCAGCAGTGCTTTGAAAGAAGTGTTTTTGCAATACTTCACTCTTGCCTGGGGAACTTGTGTTTCTGCCAAAAGAACTTTAAAAATGCCATGGCATTCTGCCCCAGGGTCTTCTAGAGCTGAACAAGGGTGCAAACCACATTCCAGTAAAGTGACTTAAGCAAGCTGTTTTCCATCACCTTAGGTCTGATCCAGTTTTCTTAAATTGGCTGTGCAAATTTACAGCTGAGAGGAAAAAGGCAAACAAGGTTAAAGCAGTTGTATTGGCAAGAGAACAGTCCATCCACAGGGATAATTTGGCCTTTAGGTTCATTTTATCAATGTACATTCACCACTGTCACTGATATTGCTTTGCAGATTAATCGTACAGGTCTTTGAACTTCTGTTCCTAAAAATCCCATGGGAGTTGGTGACTTTTGTCAGTGAACTCACAGAGTCACACAAGCTTTGGAAGACCCTAACTTTTGGGTGGATATCTTGATCCTTAATTCTGCTGGGAGGCTCAGGACATGAGTTTCCAAACCATGCAGGAGGTCAGGAGCCCACCCAGAGGGGCTTGCACATTAGGACCAAACTCAAGAGCCACAGAAAGGTCTCTTCTCCCTGCTAGCTCTTGGGTTAGGTCTGGCACAGGTTCTTGTCTTCTCCTTCAGCTAAGACAGACTGGTGATCTAGGTGGACTAGGTGATCTCAGGAGGTCCCTTCCAACATAAATGATTCTGTGATTTCATAAAGTGTACTTTACTCCTAGGTACACACTCCTTGGAAGCAATCTGCCTATGGTTACAGAATATTTATAAAGCAGGATGCTGAAATCTCAGGAGATTACTAACATTGCATTTGGCAGTGTTCTTTCTTCATCTTTTATCTGTGAATGAGGAGAAAATACTTTAAAATATTTAAACTAAACCATTTTAAAGACAATTTAATACAAAATATGCACTTAGCAAAAGTAATGCAAAATAATTTAGATTACCATGAAATTCTGCATAACTATCCTTAGGAGCTTCTTCAGGCTTCTTCAGCTGTTTGGAGGCCTTCTCATCTCTTTCTTGGCAACAGCATTTCTGACGATGTTTCTGCAGGAATGACCTTAACTGTTACCTGTTACCATGGGAGCTAAGCATATATCCTTAGAAGTTTTCAATCCCCCAGCTCGTCTCTCATGCATGCTCATGCACACCCTCTTTCTGCTTCCCTCTGTCCTATTTCTTGAGGACTCAGATGCACATCTCCTGTAAAAGACAAAGTTTCCACTGTGGTACACTGATGTTGTCCCTGAAGCAGCTCAAATGAGGCTGATGAATGACATGTATTCCCCTTTTCTGAGGAGCTGACAACACTGTCACTTCACCCCTGGGAAGGCAGTAATATCCTCAGTTTCTTGGCATCCACTCAAGTAATCTTGCACCAGTTCTTTGAATTTCAGCCCCATGTGGCACAAGAATTCACTGGCACAGAGCAATATCATTGCTGCATGGTGGAAAGAAATGGGCGTCTGAGGATCTCCTAAAATTTACGGATCTTAAGAGGTTGTTTATGGACAGTATGTGATAAGTAGGTCTCTCTCATGCCTTTGAAAAGAGCAGGGGTTGTTCTGTGTGTACCTGTTCAGTGAGCACACCTTGCTTTGAATCACAAGCTTCTGCTTTCAATTTTAGTTTTTGTGTTTTAACAGAGCTCTGCTCTCCATTTTTGGGCCTAAGTAATAATGTCAGAAGTTTCTCAGACAGCAGAGAGAGGGAGAGAGAAAGAGGGAATACAGACGTTCTTCAGAGGACAGAGATGAAATGCAGGTGTTTACTGCCTGGCTACTGCCTGACTACTAGGTCAAGTCCTTCAGAACAATCACATCAGCCCAAAACAGATTTTATTTAGAAAGGGATTTGCAATAGCTGAGGAGAAGTAGGAGTTTTCATCTAATACTAAAGAAAAATAGGAATGTTTTACTTCCCCAACATGCCTATATCCATCCCCAGCAATTGCCTCTGCACTTTAACTCACTTTCAGGAAAGCTTCTTTACCTTATCCTTCAATTCTCCATTGATGCAAATGAGAGATGGGTGAGCAGGCCAGAGGACCTCTAAGACAAGGACCATCTAAAAAAGCAGGTGACATTGCCTGGTGTCACCTCATGTCAGGAACTGCCTGTTGCTCCAGTGTTTTCCTCTAATACAGGCCATCAAGGTGACCAAAGCAATTTAAGGGTTGGAATGGTTCAGGGAGATCCAGCTTCATCTGACTGCTCCTGAATCACATTTGTGGTCCCTCTACTTTGCTGTTCAAGTCCAATTCCCCTCCATTTTTCTTTCACGTGTATTAACTCTAATGGCATGTTCTATATATAATCTGTTGGTGATTTCACTGCTGAAATAGGCAGTTCTGGTCACGGTTCCATCAGTGTGGACATTGCTGGGGACCTGGCTTGTCCTCTAGCATTGTCATGTCTCATACTTTTAGCATCTAATCTAAGCTGTCAGAGTTGCTGCAGTGACAGCCTGTGTGTCCTGTGATTGATGTGAATGTGTGCAGAAGAATTGGTATTGAAGAAGGAGGCCATGTCAGCATTGCTGCACCCTTTAATTTGGTGACACAGGCTATGCTGGGCAGTGCTGGTGTTTGGGAGCCCTGGGCAGGAGTGAGAGGCACGACACAGCTCACAAAGGCTTCCAGTAAGAGCAGGGCAGGGCACACAGTGGGTTTCTAGCTTGTCAGTTCACACAGGGCAAAAACTGATATGGATCTATGCTCTCTGCACAGAGTTCTGCAGTAGTGATCTAGATTGCAACACAAGAGACCTGCTGTGAGAGCTTTTGAAGTTTTGTCTATGTGTTATAAATTGCAGTTGTAAGTTTGTGTAAGTTACAACTGCAATTTTAAAAGGTTTAGAGAAATTAGGTATTCATGGAGCTCTATATTGCTTTACCAGTCATATTCACTAGAAGATATTTCTTATTTTTTGCTCAGAGAAGGCCATCTCATGGGGTGGTCTGAATTCTAGATGAGATTATCATGAAAATATTGTGTTCAAATGTGGATGAAGCACTGTAAATATCATTAGTCTTTCAGAGACACCCTTGGCAGGCAGCACAGTAAGCTGCATAGAGCAGCAGGCAGAATGTGCAACACGGCCTTTTCTTGAGACTGAAGAGATGCATTTCAATAAAAGCCCCTAATACCTATCAATATTTCAATAGCTCAGGATAACAGCTGCTGGTAAAACTATGCTGAAGGTCCTTTAGGACACAACACAGTGCTGTGTGTGCAGCTTGCCACTGTTTGTGCTGGTCTGTTGGGAAGGTCTCCTCCAGCTCAGTAAGTGCTGCTGCAAAAAACAGACTTATACTCTGAATTAATTTCCATGTATGTAAACTGAGCAGAGACACAGAAATTGCTTCAAAGAGTTCGGGTGGAAGAAACCCACATAGGTTCCAGCAGGAGTGTCCAGCTGAACCACAGAGGCAAAGCAGTTTTAGGGGCTGCTACTAATCCAGCAAAGCAAAAGAGCCACATTTTCTTCTTTCTTGTATTCACATATTCCTTCCCCCACGTCCCCAACATTTCTGTCATATGCCAGTCTGAACAAAGTGACTATTCCTGTGGAAGGGTGTTCCTGTCAAAAGAGGCTCTGCTTAGGGGGTCTGAAATTATTCTGGCTGATGGAAGAAAAAGGAAAGTAGGTACTTTGGATGGCTGTCCACACCAAAAATCAGCATCTGAAACTGCCAGCAGCTAGATAAAAGAGTTAATCATTCTTCAGTATGCTGCAATATGTGCCATCTACTGCATAATTCCAAACAGTGAGCATTTGAAACACGTAAAACATGTTCTTTCTCTAGATATTTGGTAAGGAGGAAAAGTGGCTGTATTTTTCAAATAAAATGCTTGTCTAGAAACAGTTCACCAACTCTAATCAAAACCATCTATCTTCTTATAACAGTGTCAGACTGTAATTACAGTCAGTTATACTAGCAGGCACTGAAAACAAATTTGCTGAAAGGGAAACTTAGGGTATTTATTGTAGTGCATATGTGGAGGGAGGAAGAGCTAATGCCCTAGAATATTGCAAACGGTAAATTGATGGGTTTTAGGCCTCATGAATTAGAAAATGTTTTCCTTATAGAGCACTGTAGCTTCTCCTCATTTTCCTGTAGAAGTAGAAATGGATTATTAAACACTAAAAGGTGCTTTAGCTCTAGTTCCATATGTATACAAAAATACAGAAACTATTCATAGCAAAATAATGCAAATAACACTGACGAGACAAATGGCAGAAAGCAACCAAATGCAACAGCCTCCACTGTCTGCCCTATCTTCATTTACCTTCCTCAATGGGCTCGTGCTGTGGGATGATCTCTGTTCACATGACTAAATAATTATTGCCACACAGTTTATTTCCTGCTGTCACTCTCAGGGCCTAGACTGACAAGAGGGGGCAAGTCCTCTAATTTTCAGGCTCTTGCTGTTTATTCTTTAGCTTCTTTCAACGGGGAAACACAGTTGTAAACACAATGTCAGATGGAGTAGCCCATTTGCCTTCCACCAATACCCCTGCTCTCACAGTCAAGTTAACATTTAACTTTTTCTTCCATGACACACACATTTTTTTCCAAACATTGAACTGCTTTGCTGTCCTTGCAATGAGTTTAGCATTAAAATTCATTACTCTAATTTGGGCTAATAGGATCAGAGCTGTTCAGTCTTTCTCCTCATACCTCAGGAGAATGTTCACAGAACTATGTGTGTCTCAGTCCAGAGAACTGAGTGTGTCTTCTTGTCTTGTTTACTCCTGAAAGGTGTGCAGAAAACATCACCTCATATAGCAATAGCCTTGGACAAACAAAGGGATTTCCCTATTAGCCTGTGTGAAAAAACCCCTTATTTTTGACATCTAGGAAGATGCTGCTGGTGATTCCTAAAAGGAAGGTGGCTTGACTAGTCCATCACATGTGTCTCGTACTTTTGGCTCCTGTTTCCCAGTTCTCTGCCCTCAGAGTTGTCCCTTACTACAGAGTTGCAGGGACTTCCCTGCTCTGGGCCAGCTTCTTCTGGATACAACTGGTTCATGGGGAGAGGCTGTGGGGCTCAACTGCAGGACATCATCTGCTATTATCTACTGATTTCCACTGGTGACCAGGGACTCCAGACAAGCCTCCCACAACACGAGTGGATATGATATTGCCTGGTGCATCAGAAAACAACACATTGACCTAAAAAAGCGAGGTGTTTCACTAAAATCAGGACACAGGATAACTCCACTAATATTAGTCTGAGTAGTAAGAATTTGACAAAAAAGCAGACAAAGAATTCAGTGCCTGAAGGTAGTTGTATTTTACATCAGTATTCCAAAAGTCTGGGACAGTATCCCAAAATAACTCTTCCAGACCCTTCACACCTCATCTAAATAAACAGGATGGGTTGTGTAGAATGCCTGGAAGTGAAGCAGAGTGGGGGCAGGAAGAACAATGCATGTCTAACATCACACATCTAATTTTATTCTGCTGAAACTGTGTCCTTGCTTTCCATATTTTCTCCATGGACTACTCCTTTTAAAGTGATCTGTTGGTGCTGTTTTGTGCAGTTTCTCAGGGACATGAAGTGCTGTTTAGAGGACTTCTTATGCTTTGGACAAGGTGCAGTGTACTTGTAGGATATTTGATTTTTGGCCGAGCATGAAAGATGGAATATGAATAATTTTAATAAAGCTCATTTTTGTCCTGCTGTTCCAAGTAAATGGTTATTCTCACAGTAAAATGTATGAATACTTCTTTTATAGATAATATTTTACTAGCAAATACAAACCTATACCTTTCTCTAGAACATAGGTAGGAAAACAACAGTGATGCAGCCACTTCTGAGGATGCAACAATCAGCAAGACAAGTATGGTGGGAAAATTTTGGGCAAGTGTTCTGAATTTAAAGTAAGTTCCATGTACTCACAGACAATTGGTGGAATACCTTTTATTGTCTTGATGAAGCACTTGGTAATCTCTGTTGTTATAGTGTCTGATATCAGAAAATGCCCTCAGGCACACTGTGTGATTCTTGGGATGTCCTGTGCAGTTCAGAGTTGGACTCCATGATCCTGATGGATCCCTTCCAGCTCAGCACACTCTATGATTCTATGATCATATACCTATTTTATATTGAGGTGTCACAAGAGAGCAAGGCATCTGTGAAATTTGGAAGCCTCATTATATTGGTGGTTACCTGACACATATTGGTAGCAGTGATCTTGTTATGTGTGGAGCAGATCACAGCAGCCTCAAAACAAAAGTGCCTTTTGGCTACACTTTGTGGTCTAGGGCTCACCTCTGGGGTGACTACTGGCACATTTAGGAACAAACTTAGGTCTGCACACAGAGCTTAGAGCAGCCTACAAAGCTGCAATTAGAGCCCAATCTACCCCATTTGCTGATCTAAAAAAAAAAGCTATGGAACAGGGGAGAGCTGAAACTGTTTCTCAGAAACCCCCCTTGTGCCTTAGTCATCAGAATACTTTTGACCACAATCTTGCTGCTGAAAGCTAACCCTCAAGGGCAGCTGAGAAGTGCTAAGCTGCTGCAGAAAGCCAAAGGGCTGAGTAGGTATAGCTGGCACCAGAGCTGGTGCACTGTGGTTTTAGGGAACTTAGATACTGGATGTACAATTGATAGTTAGACCACTGTCTTCCCTCCTTGGGCTACCAAGAGTGTGTATTGGCCTAAGAAAGATAACAAGTCTTGGTTTGAACAGGGCCATGTGTGAAGGGAAGTGTGTCTTTGATGCATCACTGAGCACCTGAATGTTGCTCTTGATCTGCAGTGACAATTTAGCAAAGAATTGCCTTGAGGTTAAGCATGTCTGAAGTCTCAGTAGTCTGCACACCTAGGAGTTCTTTTAGAAAAGTAATATTTTTTCTTTTCTGGAACTGGCTTCTGTTAAGTATTTTCCCATTAACTTGAATTTATTTCTCTTCCTCCTTTATGGTCCAGTCACGAAGAGCATACAAGGGCTGGCTGTAGGGATTTTAATACCATTGAGAAATGGAATGTTCCTCATGTTCCATATACCTCCAAGTCAGTTTGCTGCATTAATCATCTGCCATCATTAGTTCTCTGTTCTCTTAACTGGGCAATGATAACCATTTCCATGATATTCTGATAGTGATGGTTTATTATTAACAGCTCTGCAGCTGTTACCAAATGAAGCAGAGCATTTCTTTTCTCCCACACCATGGGAAGAAGAAAGTTTGCTGACAGTTTTTGGACAGCTGTAAACTGTATTTAGCTGACCCAATGGTGGTTTGCAGCCTTTCAGATCCAAAAATCTGAGGCAAGGAAGGAGACAAAACTGTGCTAGACCTCATAACATCTTACAAATAATTTTGGTTACTTTAGTAGATTACTATTTATTTACTATCTATCCCTCTGCCTTAGACAGAGGGATATTTGTAGGGTGTTAAGCCCCATCAGATGTACCATCATCCATTCTCTGACAACCACTTGCCACGTCAGAGACATTCAATGTTCTGGCTGTGGGTGATTTGCCTTATGAATTACTGGCATCCATGCTGGGGAGCTGGCATGCAATCAGCAGATAAGAGTTGAGCAATGCTGGCAAGAGGCCTCGCTCAGGGGCTAAGTGCTGCTTCTGATTCATAAGAGACCGACTAAAGTTTTGCAGAATACGCAGCCTAATCTTTAAATTTTCTTAGGTTTCTCATTTTTGAAAATGTCTTAGCTGCTTTTTAATTTGTTAAATATAGTATCTTACATTTTTTTTAAAAAAAAAAACCTTATCTTTTTCAAATCTGATCTTACCAAGTGTCTCACTTTATCATTGGAGGCTTGTAGCGGCACGTTTTCTAGTTCTTACTTATTGTTAATAATCATTTTTTCTGCAATGGTTTTTCCCAAGTTCCCCCTGTACTTCTCCCCATTTGGTACAATCTCCCACCTGGGAAATTCCCTTTGTTCCCCTCTGTTGCAATATGTTGTCAATCATCTGTTGCTCTCCTCCCAGTGCCTGCCCCCCTCCGGGAAGCCTCTCCCCCTCATTCCAGAGGCTTCGGAGGGGCTCGGTCCCGGATTGGAGCAGGCTGGGAATGTCCCACCCCTCGTTTCCTATTTGCTGGCTATGTGCCCTCCCCGTTTCCCTGATTGGTTTTCCCTCTTGTGTCCACCCCCTTCCCCTAGTCCCTGATAAGCAGTGAGCCTCCTCCTGCTCTCTCTCTCTCCTGGGACGTGAGTGCCTGCACCATGGGGTGCATGTGACAATAAACTCTATCTTGCCACGAGGCCTCCTCCTTCTTACCTTCGTCGAGCCTCACTAACAGCTCTCGTGCAGCTTCTGAACTACTAAGGAGGTAGTGGCCGGTCTGCTAGCCACTGCCCAACCAGACTTGAAACAATTCCCAGCCAGGGCAGCCGGGATTCGCTGGAACACCATCTCCAGCAGGCACAGGGAATTATTTCAGAGGCTGAACTTCCTTGTCATGATTTGTCGCGGGCAAATCCTCATCATCCCCAATAACTTCTACAGAGTGCACCCACAGTTTTGTCACATGAAAAATATTTTTATCAGAAGCTTAATAGCTAAAGAGCATAACAGAAAAAAAGTAGGCAGACAGAGACTATTATTTTTTATTGCTAACTGTAAGATGATGTAATTTCTTTGTCTCTGAAAAAATTATGGTACCTTCATTATGATATAATGATCAGCACTCAGGGTCACTATCTCTGTTCAGGACCAGCACTTTGCCTGGTACAAATATGTACAGCTTTCAATTACTGTGATGTGCATTAGGTGAGGTTTTGGCCTCTAACCTGTTATTCACAGCAGAGTTTTGTCACTCAGGTAAGGAATACTTGGGGCATTAAATATTTCTACTTATCCTCCTTCCAGTGCTGAAGAGCATTTCTCACTCCATGATACTCCAGAGCTACATAGCACATACATTTATCCATACACTCAAAATGGGACAATTTTAAAAGTTTTGTCAGGATTTGGACTTTGCAGTTTATCTCTTGAGTTAGTCTTCTGTGATGGATGTGAGATATATTCCAGCTCTTCCTGTGGGAAACAGTGGCTGCTGGTTTCATTCCTAATGCGTGCCTGGAGATTTTCTGTGCAGGAGCTGAAAGCCAAATGTGGACTTTTCTATGTGTGAATTACTTCCCAGAGGAGAACATCTCTTCCAGCTGTAGATGTACATTGGAGTAATGATGGAAAATAAACCTCAGCTCCTGAAAGTAAATATCATTAGCAGACAGTGAAGATTATGCTGGAACAAACCTGAAGTACACAATGTTAGAGATGGCAGCAGAGTGTTTTCTAGAGCAGTTGCTTCTTGTTTTCTTCCTAACGTGTTTTCCTGGAGAATGCACTGGAAGCAGCCACATATATGCATAAAACTGGGAAGTTTTGAATTAATGGATTCCTTATATTGTGTCATGTCATTTTATAACCCTTCATGAGCATGGAGGGTTATAAACAGCATGTCCAAAGTAGATTGTATGGACAAAGCTCTCCTGGCAGAAGTTGAGGAGCACTGCTAAAGCAGGCTTCTTCCCTCTTACTGTTCACACAAAGTAGTGTGTTGTAGTTTTGATTTAATCCCAGCAGGCAACTGGACATTCTACTGACAGTGTAAGGGAGAGGAGAATTAGGAAAGATAAAACTCATGGCTTGAGATACTAACAGTGATAATTGAAGCAAAGTAAAATATAATAATACAAATGATAATAGTAACGACAATGATAACGATAATGAAAAGAGGAGAGAGAGAGAAATAAACCCCAAGAAAAACAAATGATGCACAATAAGTTGCTCACAACTCACTGCCAATGCCCAGACTGTCCCTTGGCTGCAATCAATTTGATATCAATAGTATTCTTAAAGCTAAACACACTGCTATACCCGCTGCTAAGAAGAAAACTAACTCTATACCAGCCAAAATCAGGACAGTTGGATTGCTACCCATGGACTGAGCCTGAGAGGGAGATGGATCTGTTCAAGCCATGATTGCTAAGCAAGCTGAAACTCAAGAATGAGTTTTGCTAACATTTTCTCTTGCTCACAATAATGGGTATTTGTGGTGCAGTGTCCTCTGGAGAATTCAAATAGGACATGGCAATTGTGACCAAATGGGTCCATGGCCATTCTCCACCGGGGATAAACATACTAGCTGCAAGGGCTTCCTGTGGTTTGGGGCTGAGGAAAGAGGAGGCAGGTTCCTCATCTAGCCCAGTAAGCTGGGGAAGATACCCAGGATTTTACTCTGAGTCATGTGTGAAATAAAACTCTTGGCAATGAACAGCAACTACTGAAAACTCAAAGGAAAAAACAGCGAAAATACTAAAATAAACTGTCTTAATCAGATGGATTTGTTTCCTTATGAAAAGGAAAAGACAAACCCAAGCCAAATTTCTCTTGCATGGCCCAGTCCCAGGATGTGTATTTCCATCTGTTCTTTGAACTGCCAGAGGAGGATTTCTTTTGAAACCCTGGTTTTTCTCTTCATCTGCCCTCCTGACAGACCCTCCCTGGTCTTCTGTGATGAAGGTATTTAGACAAATCCTTTCCAGTGACCAAAAGGGGTGTCCACCCTGTGTCAGGAGTCCTACTGTGCTACAAGGAAAGGGGGATGTTTCTTCCTGCATTTTTGCTGTTGATCGTATTCTTTCTAGCTTCTCTTATTTTACAATGTCTTCTAATCTTTTCAGTTGTGATCAAACATGATTATTAGACTCATTTCCTCCTAGATAATATTACTGAAATAAATTTTTCAGTTTAATTATATGTTTTCTCAAAGATTTCTTAGTGTAAAATTCAAGGCAGTATGTGTGTTATCAATACCATTGTTTTTATTTGTTATTCAGGATGGATGATTTAATTTCTTGAGGGTATTATTTGGTTTACGTAAGTGTGTTCCTCTCCTACATAAGGCAGGGTGACACAAGGCTAAATCAGAAGTGGATAAATTGCAATGTTGGAAATTCAAACTTAGTCATAAGACCATAAGACCGTATTATAACTCATACCCTGAAGGAGACCACACTGAGATTCCAGGGACAGTCTTAGGTCAAATATTTCCTGGCCCTTGGATGTTTGATTTCCTAAACTCTAATTTCTTTAACTTTTTTTAGTGTTTGCAATCTCAACAGGGTATTTTTAAGGGAATGCAATACTCCAAGTCCCATCCTGAGATATCTCCTGCTTCTTCCCTGTTTTTATACTTTGCTCTTTACCTCCTTGCCACCAGGTCCCAACTCTGTTCCAGTTCATTGTCAAAGTCATTTCCTTTTCACAAGCACATTGTTGACCCCTGGTCCAGCTGGTCTCTGTCTCCTCCTCCCTCAGTGTTTTCTTTTGGTCACTGTAACCTCCCTGCTCATCCCCACACTCCTGATGGAGGAGGTACAACTGACATCGAAGAAGGCTTCAAGCATCAGCACTTCGTAATCTCTCATGCCTTTTCTATGTAGCCTCCCATGGGCAGCTCTGGCTCTTTCTCTCTTTCTTCTCTCTTCCTTCTGCAGTTCTGGCTCACTCCTTCCTGTCCCTAGCATGGTTGCCTAACCCTGTCTGTCCCTCTTACATCTTACCCTGTCTGCCCATCTTGCAACCTCCTGTCCCTTCCTCCTCACAGCACGGCCAGCAGACTCCAGGTGACCCCCTAGCAGCTAACTCACTCTTTTCACACCCATAGCTGTGAGGGCAAGGCTGTTCCCACTCTTTGGTAATTAAAACAGCTGTAATTTATCAAGGGCAAAATTGCCTTCAGCACTATCTCTATTTGTCTTCCCACAATTCCGGCATTGGGAAGATGCTGACAGAGCCATTGGTGGGTTATTTCTTCTCTCACCTCAGCCTTTCCCTCTGTTTCTTGACTCCCAGTCTCCCACCAGATATTAATCTGTTCTCCATTAAACTCCACTCATTTCCCCAGTATGATTTAGGTCCTGCCACCTTGCTGCAGCTTTTGTCACTTGTTCCTGTCCTGTTGCTGGGAGTGCACCAAGAGCTCACTGGGACAATGAACAAGCAATTTCTTTGATACCCTCCACCCCTGACCCATGGGCAATGATGTTCGTCCTGTTGCCCTGTGACCAGATCTCCTGTGAAACTCTGTCACAGGCAATTGCAGAGGTGAGGGCATCTCTGTGAGGATTTGACTTCTGAAAGCTGCAGTACATCTGACCAGTGAGCAAAGTGCTTTTTTCCATCCAAGAGTCAATATTTTTACTTGGTGTGGTACGATTGACAGGGATGACAAACAGCTCTCTTCCCAGGAGGATGCCTCCTGGCAGGTCAGAAATCCATGTGGCTATAGATCTCTGAAAATGCTTATGTCTTTATTTTTAGTGATCAATGTCTTTTCTTCAATTTTCAGTTTTAGAAATTGATCAGCTGAGTTTGGTGTTGTTGTTAAAGGTGAAAGTTCTCTGATATGAGAACTGTCTGTATTTGCAGTTAGAGTTTTTAATATTGAAATAGCTTGTTAAAATGTTTTGATAATACAAATGTAAATCCAGGCTGTATTATTCCTTGAGATGGGTTTCAGTAAATCCTAAATGTCACTTTTTTACACTAGTGCTAGGAGCCCTGTATGATAAACTAAGACCAGGCTGGGCATAAAGCAAGGCCTGAACAGATAATGCAAAGATAATAATTTTCCTAGAGAAATTAATAATAAAATATAAATTCAATATAGACAAATGAGAACAAATTAAATTATACTTGGAAGCTCTTAAGGTGCAGGAATTACTTTTGCAGCAGAGAAGTTTTTTAATGATGAATGCTTGGCAATGTTTATCAGGAGAGTGAGAAATAACATAAGAGAAGGTAAAAATGATACTTATTCAAAAGAACAACCCATGGACAGTGGAGTCTGGCAGTATTGGTCTACTGGATACTAGAGCTGATATTTCAGTACTGGTTGAGAGGTGACTGGTGAAGAGCCTTGAAAGGGCAAACAAGGAAACTATTTATTGACCATGAGAGACGGAATCACTGGAGAGGTACACACTCCCTTGTGCTGGGGCAGAACCAACTATGTTTGTATTTTCCCCAACAATTGCAGTCCAGAGTGGGCTCTGAGGGTCCCATTGCTGCTGTGCTGGATTCTCTCCTTGGCAGCCTGTCACTGGCTTCACCAGGAGCTTTTTATTAATGCTTATCCTGAGATTTACTTGCTGCAATCCAAGTACATTCTCTATTTTCATATACACTTTCAAGGCAGGAACAACACAGCACTCCTGGGTTAGGTTTGTTGAGATTTAATCCCAGCCAGCTGCCAAGCCCCACAGAGCCACTTGCTCATTCCCCACCAGAGGGATCTGGGAAAGAATCAAAACAATCAAAGCTGGAAAACAGATGTGTTGAGATAAAGACAATTTAACAGGGAAAACAAAAGCCACAGGCATTAACAAAGCAAAATAAGAAATAAATTGACTGCTTCTCATGGGAAGGCAGGTGTTCAGCCACCCCCCAGGAGAGCAGGGTCCCATCACATGTAACAGATACTTGGAAAGATAAATGCCATCACTCCAAGTTTCCTCATTCTTCCTCCTTTTTCTTCCTTCTTCCACCCATTTTTTTTACTGAGCATGATGTCATATGGTCTGGAATATCCCTTTGGTCATTTTGGGTCCCCTATACTGGCTATGTCTTCTTCCAATTTCCAGTCTTCTCTCCAATGTAGCAGCATGGAAAGCAGAAAAGGCCTTGGCTCTGTGTAAACCCTGCTCAACAATAACAAAAACATCTCTATATTATAAATCCTGTGTTCAGCACAAATCCAAAACACAGCTCATACCAGCCACTGTGAAGAGGATTTAATTCCTACCTCAGCCCAAACCAGCACATTCCATCACTTATTCCACACCATTTTCATCATGCCCAGGTCCCACACAATTCAATACAACAAAACAATACAACCACCATCCTTTTTCCTATCCCTTGACATAGTGCAGAGAAGTAATTTCTTTAATCAATGGACCACCCCTAGGAGATACTCATAAAATGTCCACAAATGTTTACAAAACATGCTTTGAGTTACTCCATGACTTTAGGCTCTCCATCTGTTCTGATGGTCACTCAGTACAGGATGTGGTTGTTGTGTTTCTTGAGTTACTGGGCAACCAAACCAGCTCAGGTCTGGTCACTGATGCACTTAAACTTCTTCTTGTAAGGCCTCTCCTCCTTTGATATAGGTGGTTTCTGGAAGCACCATTTCTTACTAATTCCTGGAACATGCAACTCAAATCACAGCTTACAACAGTTTAAAGGCACAACCATTACAATCTCCACCCTTGGCCCTTTTTGGACCGAGTTTTCTGGTTTAACATTGCAATGAACTCCTCCTCCTGTCCCCAGCCTGGCTGCAACAAGGGGTTCACCCTGAAGTCCACCATTAATACAGTCTACATCATCGTCCTCCTCCACGGGCTGGCAGGGGGCACGTGGTCTTCACCATGGGCTGGAAGGGAGTCTCTGCTTCCCTGCTCCAGCAGAAGTTCCCACCCAGAAGTTCCCATCCTTCCCACAGGATACAGCCCTCCTTGAACTTCTCCAGTGTCGAAGCCCTTTTTTTTGTGGAAACTTCTCCAGAAGTTCAGCCCTTCTCTTACTCCACGGCTGCAATTTTTCATGAACTACTCCAGTGTGGGTCCCCCATGAGGTTGCAGGTCCTGCCATAAAACTTACACCAGCAGAGGCTTCTCACAGGGTCATGCCATGCCACGTTCTCCTTCAGGCATCTACCTGCTCTAACCCTGGGTCCTCCAAGGGCTGCCGGTGAATCTCTGCTCCATCACAGGCTCATCCACACCACTTCAACTCAACATCAACTCTTGTTCCAGCCTGTCCAGCACAGCAGCACAGAAACAGCAGCAATGTCCAGCCACACTGCCAGCCCAGGAGCATCACCATGGCTGTCACCAGAACCTTTCCTGGGCACAGTTCAGTGAGGTGAGTGCAGTGCAGCACCACAGCACCTGTTAAGTGGTTTAAAGCAGCATTTAAACTACAGATGTTTTTCCTGACAGTTGAGGATATGTAAAAGAAGTAGTGCTTGTATGAAAGCCTTTGTCACTTGCTCATGGATGGAAACAGGAGGTTTTCACTCTATTATCTCATAGCCTAAACATGCCATCACCTTCAAGAAGTGTTTTTTCCCTTTATTTGTGTACATTGCAAAACATGGACAAATGTTAGTCACACGAGGCAAATGTTAGTCACAGGAGGCAAGATATTTTTCTCTTTAAAGGTCTCATCTGTAGTGGGAAAATGAAACTTCTGTTTCTGCACCTCTTTCATGATTGCAGCCTTTCCCCTTTTCCTTCCCGTTCCCTTCCCCTACCTTCCTTCCCTTCCCTTCCCCTTCCCTTCCCTTCCCTTCCCTTCCCTTCCCTTCCCTTCCCTTCCTTCCCTTCCCTCCCTTCCCTTCCCTTCCTTTCCCTTCCCTTCCCTTCCCCTTCCCTTCCCTTCCCTTCCCTTCCCTTCCCTTCCCTTCCCTTCCCTTCCCCTTCCCTTCCCTTCCCTACCTTCCCTTCCTCTAGAAAATATCTCTGCTTGGAAGTTTTTTGAATTAAAGATTAAACTGGAGATGTATTAAATAGATGCAGTGTTCAACAGTTTACAATAGATAGGAATTACGAAATTTGATTTCAGATGAGTCAGGAGACTTCACATGCTGTTGTTACGACCAATGTTTAAGCCTGATATTTATTTTAAAAACATCTGTCACAGAAGGAGTGGAAGTAGTAAATCTATGAGAGATTCTTTATCCATGATCCCTTAATCCACCCTTAATCCTTAAACCACCATTGCAGGAAGACAGACTTTTAAGTTTGCAAAAGGCTTCCACTGTTCAGATTCAAAAAGTTTAAAAGAACCACTAAAAATTAACACTAATCTTATTACAATGAAGTTGAATATACAGATTTCTATAATCAAATAAGAGATTAATTATATATTCAAAATGAAAACACTAAAAAGAACCACAGAAAATGCAATGCTGTTACAGTGAGTACAAGCCTTTACAATGAGTAGTTAAATGAATTGTTATACAAATGATGTGTCTGGATGCTCCCTTCTGCACCAATATTTTTCTGGCTGAAGAGGCTGCACTATTTTCTTCCATGTCTGTACATACACATAATTTGAGAGTTATGTATATGTACATACACATAATTTGAGAAACGGATATCACTTGCCTTACATCTCCTCTGCCATTGTGGCTGTGATGGAAAAGAATTTTTTTTCTTCTACTGGAGTTTGTGTTCTAGTAGCAAAAAGGATCTTTAATCATAGAACTATGTATTTGCTCTTCCCCAAAGGAATGGGGAGAAAGAGATAAAATATAAAAATAAATATAAGAAGGAACAAGACTACGAAGTAAAATAAGATGTTAAGTTTATTAATTTTGATTCATAAAAATATAAATATGTATCTAAGGATTGACCTCAAAATAATACACTATCAATGGCCATCATATATATATTCACAAATAAAAAATAAAAAAGATCTTTACAGTACTCAATGAAAAGTTTTGCAATACTTTTCTGGATCAGTAAAAGTCAGGTTTTGAGGAGGCTACTGTGTTACCTTGCTTTTTTTACAATTTATGTACACTTTCTTTGTGTTACATCATCTTGTACAATAGTTATGCACTGCATATAATTAAAGTGCACAAATTTTAAAATTTTCTATATCTTACTGTGGAAATGCAAAGCAGTTAAAATATTGTTCAAAATAACCAAAGTTATTCTATACCTGCTCAAATTCATTTACCAGCCAAAGATTAAACTCATATTTGCTCAGTAATACCTGTTGCAATTTTATGAATAGTGTGGCTTATGGTTTTCTGCAAAGGAACCAGGTTTCTGATATTTTGCCAAAAAGTTTTTCTTTTCAGCACTGGTAATAGGTAAGACAGGTTAGATAATTTGGTATAAAATTTTAGATGCATTTGGATGGGTAACACAGAGCTAGAAAAGCAAACCTGAGGAAAAATAAGCAATCGTTCAAGTCATTTACTCTAATAGATAATTAGCTTGGTCTGTGAAGGCCAGATTAGAGCATTTCATATTAATTTTTAATGCCGTTTACAGTGGCATAAAATAAGTTGTAATATCAAAATGAAGATGGAACAGAGAATCGTTATGTTAAACTACTTTTGACTGGAAACATGTTGAATTTTGAAGACATTTCTTTGAAAGACACCCATCTCGAAGGAATTCCACAGGGAATAAACTGTGAAAAAACTTCTAATGCCTTTTGCCTGAAGTATTTCCCAACAAAGACATAAATCACGGGGTTAATGCAGCTGTTGGTGGTAGCCAGCATATTAGCAAACTGCTCCCCAAAGTTGATTAGTTCCTCCCAGAAGCAGCCTTTAATCACTTCTTTGTTGTATAATATGTCAAGGAATACAAAAAAATGGTAAGGAGTCCAGCAGAAAAGAAACACCATTACCACAGTGAAGATCAGCCTGGTTGCCTTTGTACCTTTGTGCCTCCTGCACCCCTTTGCTCTGAGTCCTCTTTGTTCTCTTGCAGCTTTTTTTAGGGACCTAATGGTGGAGAAATTGAGGAAGATGATGGCTGTGGATGGCAACAGAAACCCCACCACGTTGTATAGCAGGTTTTCAGCTGTTTCCCACGATGGGGTGGGGAAGTCCAAAGCACACGCTGAAACATTCAAGTGGGGAAAGTATTTCACAGTCCGGAACATGAAAGGTGGGATGCTGAGAAGGATGCAAAAGAACCAGATGAGCAAGCAGATCCCTTTGGTCATAGTTTTGCTCCATATCTCTCTGTGGTTCAAGGTGTGGACAAAAGTCAAATAGCGATCCACGCTGACGGCCACCAGCAAGTAGATGCTGGTGTACATGTTCAAGGTGATGGAGGCGCTGATGCTGCGGCACAGGAAAGTGCCAAATGGCCAGTTAAACTCATTATTGATGTTCTCTGCCCAGAAAGGGAGGCCCGTGAGGAAGATAAGATCAGCAACAGCTAGGTTCATAAGGTAGATTTCAGCTATCTTCAGGGGGCCCTTGTGCAGTGAATAAACGAAGAGAACAAACACATTTCCAAGCATGCCAATAACACAGACAGTGTTGATGTACTTGGGTATTATATAGTACACGATGTTCCACCAGTCAACCAAGTCTGGGCAAACAGTTGAGTTGCTCTGATTTTCACTTTGATTTGAGGAGGGAATATTCAGTAGAGGAGTTTCAGTCATCTTTTAAAAAAATTTGGAAGTGGAGATGTCTTTGAAATGAGAGAAAATGACTGCAAGAAAGAAGCATAAAAATGTAAAATTTGCCTCTCATGAGTGGTGTAATAGACATTTAACTACTGCAAATTCTTCATTACTCCTTACTGATTATCATAGGCTAGATCAATCCATACTTTATATGTGCAGCCGTGGGAAATGTCCCCAGAATTAGCAAGGATAGAACTTCCTCTACATCCCATGAAGTTTCCTCTCCTTGCTTCCATTGTTTAAAGTGGCACAGAGGAAGGAAAGTGACAAATTAGTACTTCTGTACATCTCCTCCAGACTGATGGCAGACACAGATATGGGAGAATTGCATCTCCCTGAGAGTAGTGGGAATCATGCTGGTGACACAAAACCAGCTTTGCAGCCTTCCCTGCCCTTTCTCTTACTCTTATTTATCATGCTATGTACATTATTATATTATTGTATTATATATTATATTATATTATATATATAAATATATTATTATAATCTGTTATCCTGCTGAAGCAGGATCATGCCTCTTTCCCCAAACTGGGAAAGCTGCTCACTCTCTCTATGCATCACTTGCTGCCTGAACTTGGCAGTCTTCTGCTCCTTCTCAATTCCTCCCACCTGAACTTTGGGTTCAAAATTGCTGTAAGATTAGACTGCCTATTGCCTCCAAATATTAGCAGTTAGAACAATAAAACATTAACTCCTCCAAAATACTACACTAAAAATCATGCCTGGAGGGAAGGCCTCTGCAGCTTTAAGTTTACAGCATTCTTCTCCAGTTCAAAAATTTCATTTGAGTTCAGCTGGGACAGGCTGTTCCAGGCTCCAAAGTGCTTAGTCCACCATTGGCAATACATTTATTTCTTTCTGGTAACTCTGTGTGAAATTGTGCGGGAGTAAGAACACAGGTAAAACCTTATCCTCCAATGAAAATACACTGGACTTTCTGTCAGAGATTCACTGTCAGAGCTGCCTCCTGCTTCATCCTTCTGGTGCTGCCATGCTTGATGATAGTGCCTGGATCCTGGTTTTTATAGGCATTCAGTCTCAGAACATTATGGTAGGCAAGTTATTATTGAGCCTGTTCTACCATCTGACATTTCAGTATTTCATATGCAAGTGGAACATGTCAATCACAAAAAAGAATGTATTTGAAAAAAACCAGTATTTTGCAATCAGTCATTCTAAATGTTGACTTTCTGATGCAGCTATTTAACTCTGCCCTTTTACACCTAAGAGACAGATAATGATGGAATTTCTGAAGAGAGAGTTTAGGACCCTCATTCGTCTCTTTCACATATATGTACAGCCTTAGTGATGTTGGTATATGAACACCTAGCAGTACTTATTTTTGGCATGCCTCAAAGAATAAGTTAAGAATTAATATTCCACATCAGGCTATCTGGTACTAATGCACAGAACATTTTTCATCACTGCAGAATTAGGTGAGCAGCAAAGTTGTATATGAGTTCATAAACTCACTCAAGCTGGCAGCCTTGACAGGGAGCTGAGCTACAATTCAAGTTAGCACAGCTCCCTGTATTTCCCTCATAACCTAGGGAATGAATGTTACCTAGTTCACAGACCTCTCATACAAAGATAACTGGAGAGGATCTAAAACTACAGATAAAATACATATAGCAAATAAATGGCTGATTAGCATCAAAGAGGCTCTTTGTGAGACAGCAGAAATCTAATGCTGTTATTGCAGGAGGCTGGCTAAGGCAGGAGAGAACAATGGCAGAAAATCTGTAACTTTATATTTAAAAAATAATGCAGAAGAAAGATAACAGTTAAATCTAAACAGAATTGTTTAATTTACTAAATGTAGAATACAAAGAAATGCTTATTGTCCTTTCTTGCCCTTTTCCTGATGACTTCTTGCTATGAGCTTATGCCAATCACTCTGCACACTTCAGACATGATCTCTCAGCTGGAGCCATAAATTCATTCATGACGGGCTCAGCTAAAAACATTGGGTAGTTTTATTTTTCATTGCTATTTAGATATTATTCACAGCTAAATTCAAATTCTTGTCCAGCTGGAAACGATACCTGAGGATTCTGTAGAGTTTTTCATTGCAAAAATTAGAGTCTACTAATCAGTGTCTGAGTACTACCACAAGCTACAAGCCTTTTATAAATTTAGAGTTCCAAATGTTCTCTTGACAGAAAGTGTACTTTATTTTCCGTAATTTCTGTAAGTATTTTGAAGTATTTAGTGCTAATGGACAATTAGCCACATGAATGGTTTTCAATTTCTGTCCTTAACACATTCCAGTCATCTTTCATACAAATAATGATATACTTTTCTTACTTAGAACTGATTTCTGATGAATTTCCATGCACGGCGCATCTATCCCCCTTTTAGCTATTAATACTCGTTAGAGCAATTAGGTAAAATGGATCATGGCTTTACACATAAACTAATACTGACCTTCAGAATTACTTTCGTGGTTAAAAAGAAAGGGAAAGTCTTACTAGACTGCACAGATCAGAATTGAGAATACAAAAGATTATTTTTTAGATAAAATATAGAAATTATTTTAATAAAAAGAATACATTTATAAAGATAGACATACCTACTCCTTGTCCTTCCTGGCAATCCAGACAAAGTTTCAATTTCAGAAGCGGTTAATAAACAGCTGTACAGAGGTTACTGAGAGCATTCAAAGACGCATCCTGAGGCACAACTGAGTGGCTGAGGGCTGTCCTGAGTGTTTTGCTGGCCATACACCATGTGTATAATGTTATGTTTTGGAAGAAAGCCCCAGGATTTTTTTTTTTTTTAAACTTTCCCAAATGTCAGCTGTAGTAATTTTCAAGACATATAAAATATTTCATTCTCATTATGAGAGAATGTACCAGCCATATGTCGTGACTCTTGTCATCCTTTGGCAGCTAATTAAAGCTCTCAAACTATCCTTGGCAATTAAAAGTTCCATTGTGTGAACGTCTGTAAAAATAATACCGTATTAACAGCTCTGAATTGCCTTCTCTGTGACAATGCACAGAGGGAAAAACTTTTTTTAGAATGTTTCTAAACACTTTTGTTGTGTTGGGAGCTCCTTTTCCTGCCAGACGTGAGGGGAAACCATGCCAGGGAGCTGGGGTAAAGCAGTACAGATAGGTGGGAATGGCTGCTGAAACATGAACCTTGCTAAAGCCCATTTCCACTCTTTTTGAAAAGCACTGTTTTTTGCACCCCACTACAGGTGTCCAGGGCATGAATGTCTGTGAATATTACTTCTCAGTAATATTCATGATGACTGCTGTATTTTCTCAGGCTTGCACCCAAATAAGCTTCTTATTTTTCTGATCACTTTCTGGGATCAAGTAGCCTGAGAGTGGTTGTTTATAAATTATTTTTGTCTTTTTCATTCTGATGTTCCACTGATTAAAGCAATATTTAAAAAAATATATCTTGCATCTCAGACTTTACATGCAAATCTGTCTTAAGTAGAGCCATGTAAACAATGTGGGTTTTCAATAAAAATAAAAAAAAAGAGAAATTATGAAGGGACAAGAATGCTATTTACTAATAGGAAAGCATCCTTCTCATTGGCTACTTAACCAACACATGCACCATCTATCTCAATTCTTATTCAATTGTGTCCATTTTAGTTTGATAAATAAGTTAAAAAGAAAAGGCAGTGAAGGATGAATGGTGATACCCAATTATGAACTTCTCTATCATGAAAAAAAGTTATTCCAAATTTTTATTCATTAAAGGATAGTAAGTTAGTTATGCAAACAGTGCTAAAATTGATAAACAAAAAATGTTCCAGTTAACACCATCACAATGGAGAAAACTCTAAATGGCTCAAGATTTAATGGGTTTTTTTTAGTATTTTGCAAAATTTTAATTTCAGCAAAGACTTGAAACACAACATGTAGTTTGTGAATTGCACATTATATAAGGAATCTTAACAAATTACAGGAGGAAAATCCTGAAACTACCCATCTCACACTGACTCATAAAGGTAAGTGCAATATTATAGGAGATCTTCGTCACAGACTTTCCAAAGCCTCCTCTTTGCTTACACAACTGCATTTCCGTGTTTAAGTTATTTTTTCCATAATGAAGAACATTTGAGCAATAACAAGAAGTTTGGAATTTGTCCTTGCTTGGACATGAATCTCTAGGATCTGCCAAGTTCCACATTTACTCGTAGACTAAAATAAAATAAAAAACTGCAGCTGCATCTAAAATTTATATGATAAATAACAAATCTTAAAAAACTTGTCACATCAAAACACCGGTTTTGCAAATCCAACTCCTCTTTGCAAATCAAGTTTCTTATTTTCTGTTGTTTTTCATTGCTATATTTGGAACATTTTTCAGTAATGGAGAGAGATTCAAAATTGGAAGTCTGTGCATTTAGTAGAAAATAGGCACTGCAGTAGCTCCAGCATTTAAAGATCCTAGAAAAAGTCTACAGAAGAAGCTGTAACTTTATACAGAAAGGGGGTTTATTTTATTGTGTCTTTACAACTTCATTCCTCATTTCAACCTACAGAAAGTATATAAAGATCTGGTAACATTTCAAATGCACAGATGTAATGGACCATGAATTGAAGGAATATGAAGGGTTAGTTTAAAAATATCTCAATAGTTAAGGGTTTTTTCCTAATGTAAAAATGTATCTGTCTAATTGGCACCCTCAGCTCAGGATACTCACAGCATGTTGGTTTATGTTTTAAGCGTGAATGATCTTCAGTCACAATATCTAGTCAGACTTTCCTGCAGAGAGTAAACATTTTCTAGAGCTGCATAAGAATTTAGAAATGCTAACTGAGCCTCTCTGATCAGAATGCTTAAACAAACATATTGATGAACTGAGAGGTAAGACTCTTTGCTTAATTATCACACACATTACAAGGTAGACAAACGTGAAAAATCCCAAAGGTCTCCAGAGTTCTGGCTTTTGATCCAACAGTTCAAACATTAAAATTCTTCCTTTTAAGATGGCTAGAGCCTTTAATAATTGGGACAAAATATCTTTTTGGATAAGTATGTTTTAACTATTTCATTTTCTTTATTGAAATGTTTGGCAAATCAGCTTAATTATCTGCTATAACTGTTCATCTGTTCTGAAACAGCAGAAAAGGTTTTTGATATGACCTTTTGATGTAAAACTCTTTGTTCAGCTTAGTTGGATTTCTTCACATATACTATAGAGATCACTAAGGAGAGCTTAAACTCTGGTGCAGTTATTTACAATTCCCAAAAAATGATCCTGGTACCAGCACAGTGTGATAATAATCAAGCCCTACTAACTACAGTTTACAGAGTTTGAAACAGCAAAATATGAAGGAGCCAATACAGGCTGAAAAACCTGCAATGAACTGATAGAAGAATAGTATGGAAAGATGATTCAATGGCTAAAGACTGCTTAGGGATTTGGGAGACCTGAACCAAGATCCTAACTCCTCCACTGAAACCCTGTCTAATAAAGAGCAACTTTCTCCTGTCTGCAGTGAGCAGCAGTGGTTTGTGTAACAGCTTTTTAACTCTTAATTTTTCAAGTGAAGCCAATAATCCACTTGAAAAATGTGAGAGTGGAGAAATGAGAATTGTTCCTGCCTGCAAATGCTGAAGGCCAGAAATATCATCTGGCTGTTGATATCCTTGCCATTCCTCTGGCCATGGTCCCCCCCTCTGGCAGGCCGAATGGGGAGTCAGCTCTTTTCATGGACAAAACCTTGAGAACATTTGTGGCAGCCTCAGTAAAAGAGAAGATGGGAGCAGAGGTAAGAGGGGGGCAGGATAAAGAAGAATAAAAAGAATAAAAAGATATGATTACTTGGCATCTTTAGCTCTGAAATCGTCAGGACAAAGTCTGGCCTCATTTTACCAAAAATCCTTCTCATGTTTCTGTAAGAACAGAACTGAGCCAAGTGTGACTGGAAACTGTCAGTAGGTCAGATGTAGCTTGGATGTTACACTTTATTTCTTGGGGTTTTTTGTTGTGTGTATAAATGGTGCATGTGAATACCACAAACGTGTCATCACACTGAAGAGTCAGTAAAATGTGAATTAAACAGTCTGTGAGCTGACACTGTCTGTTCTGTGATGTGCAGAGGCTGCTGCAGGGGCTTTCCATTTTTGCTGGTGTTTGCATAGGACCTTGAGATACCAGCAGGCAGAGAAAAGCTATTGAAAATATTTCAGTACCCTAAACTGCCTTAATTCTGATTTAAACTTCAAAAGGGTGGTCAACAGCACTCAGAAATGGGTCCTGAAAAGAAAGATCTCAAAGTAGTTAAAATTCTGTCATTCCAGCTCACTTTCCTTTGTGTAACAGGAAGTGAAGTAAGCATCTGGAACAGTTGAACTTCTGGCAAAGCATTCCATAGTAAGAGGATACAGGCTAGAGAAGAAAATGCCAGGAAGTCTCATTTTTCAAAGTACTTTATTTTTTTTGTACATGCTTACTGCAGAGCAAAAAAAAAAAGTGCCTATATATTTACATTATTTAAATTAATGTAATATTAACATAATAACCTTTTTATATTTTACTTCTCAGTACCAAATACTCAGAAATAACTTCCGTTGCCTCAATAAACTCTGTATGGAGTTCCTTTAGTGTAAGGGTAACAGCATGCTCATGGATGAGACTGTATGATACCACTGGATATAACAGAAAGCTCTTCAGTGTTCACAGAATCACACAGAATCACCAGGCTGGAAGAGACCTCCAAGATCATCAAGTCCAGCCCATGCCCTAACACCTCAAATAAATCATGGCACTGAGTGCCACATCCAGTCTTCTTTTAAACACATCCAGGGATGGTGACTCCACCAGCTCCCCGGGCAGATCATTCCAATACTTGTGTTTCATCACAGTTGTCCCCATTGCTTCAGACAACAAAAAGGATGAGCAATAGAGGTATTTATGATGTAGGATTATACTGGATTATCAAAGAAAAACCATGGATATTGCCTGTAAAACATATGCAGTGATCTAAATCCCATAGCCTGTAAATCACACCTGCCCACTTGTATTTGCGGTTTAGTTATTTGAAGGTTTAATACAAATTTCCCATCTTAAATGAACTTTATTGCTCCATTCAAGCTCTGATGGATAAAGACCATGTGGTTGCCATCTGAGTTTATTCATGTCACCAAACTCCATTTCCCTTGGTAGCTTTAAATCTGCAACATTAAGTGCTTTGAAAAGAACTAAGACTATTAGTTTCATCATATCTTAGATCATCTTCCACTCAGTTTTGATCAAGCCTCCTAGAGGTTAAAGTGCATACAGACAATTCAGTATGAGTTTTTTATGTGTATAATCAATTTAGCTCAAAAATACAGACCAAATGGGGAAAAGCTACCTTGTATTAAAATCTCATATGTTAACTCTACAATTCTAGTAGAATTTCAGATTCTACTAGAATCTGAAAAGATCATTCTTGAATACTCTGAGCTTTCAAGACCCCTGTTATCTTCAGTTAGATTTCTAATGTAGTTAGGTGATGCTCTCCTTCATATTGTCAGTTTCTTCTGTTTGAGATTATACCAGTTGTGCTGAGCTTTTGTATATCCACTGAATAACATTAATTATGCTTTGTGAATACTAAAAACCCGAGTCTCTGAGCTGAAGTGTAAGCATGAATATAAATAGCATTCACTCACACAAAAGGAGTAAGTGAATGCTTTCACTCCAAGGTGGAAGGGGTGAAAATTCTGCGAAGAAAACTCAGCTAACTTCATGCAGGTGGGTGCAGGTTTCCTTCCACTGCTCCTTTACCTTCTTTACAGCTACTTTTCATATGCACTTGCTCACGTAAATCCATAACTAAGCAGAGCAGTCGCAAAAAGGCACTGCATGTCAATGAAAAAATCATATCGTTTTGGATGACTGAAGAGAGAAATTAAAATCCCAAAAGATAGACACATCTAAAAATGCATTCTACAGTATTCACGTAACAGAACTTACTCAAATACAGGCACCTCCCAGATAAAAAAATCTTATTTAACACACTATTATGTGTACCATACATAGCTGCACAATCCTGACAATAGCTTCTGTACTGGGGTTCTGTTTAGAGAATTGTATGTACACCTTAGAAAAACATTCCAAATGATACATGCACCAAGTATCATTCAGCCATGAAAATGTAAGTAAGCTACAAAATAGGATTCAAACACAAAAACCATTCAATAACATTAGAAGCAGGTCTCTTTATGGAATTTCCATTAAGATCGAACCATTGTTTTCCCTCACATAATGAACACTACCACATGTTTACTCTGTGGACTTGTAGTGGATGGATATGAGCAGAGACTGATATGTTAAAAGGCTTTCTTCCTTTTAGGATTTCCCAAAATTATGCTATTGGGGTAATGACAAACCAGACTTTTTCCTTGGGTATTCACTTGAAATGGAAGTTCTTAAAGTGTCCAGGGAGTTTTCCATCTGCACAGACTGTAATTTTCTGCACCTCTTTGTGAACAAGTCCTTGTAGAATTCCACTGCCTTCTTCTGGAAGTTTTTTCCAACAATCACATACAAGACTGGGTTCAGGCAGCTGTTGCTAAAGGAACAGTAGGTGGCTATCTGGGTCAGTATGTCATTGATGTCTTCCAGGCACTTGACATTGGGTGAGAAGTAATGGATTGTGTCGATGAATGTGCTGATCTGGAATGGAAGCCAGCAAATGATGAACAGCAGGAGGACAGCAAGGACCAGCATGGTGGCTCTTCTCTCTGTGTGGACTACTTTCATTTTTCGTAGCTCGCTGCTTCGTAAGGCTTTGATGATTTGCACAGTGCAATAGGTAATTACACAGAATGGGATCACAAACCCCATAATATTCAGCAAGCAGTTGGTTGTGGGCTCCCAGTAACTGGCTGGATAAAGAAGAGCACAGGCTGTGATGTTGTACTCCTCAAAATAATGCAAATTTCGAAATACCATTGCAGGTGAACACAAGAGCAATGCACATGTCCAAATTACAAAACAATTCCATTTGGCACAGACAGTTCGTCTCATCCGTCCAAGAGACATGGTTTTCACCAAGGCCAGGTAGCGGTCAATGCTCACTAGTGTCAGGAAATAAATGCTAGAATATAAGTTCATGTAACTCATAATGTTGATGGCTTTACAAAGAAAGAGGCCAAAAGGCCAATGAAAATTATTAGAAATATTAATGGCCCAGAAAGGTAAAATACAGACCAACATTAGGTCAGCAAATGCCATGTTTGCTAGGTAAATTTCAGCCACTGTGCAGCTACTCCTGTGGAAACACAGAACAGTGAGCACAAAGGAATTTTCTATTGATCCCAGAATAAATATAAACCAGAGAAATCCAGGCTGAAAATCCTGTAGCCATTTCCATACATCTGCATTAACACATTCATATTGATCTATCTGATGCACTCCTGAATTATTGTGGAAATTTTCTGGACTGACTGTGAGCTCCTGGGTGGTCATGTTGTACAGCTGCGTAACATTTTCTGTTGTGATGGAAACCATTTCTGTGAAGAGAAAAATAGGTGGCATGAGTTTGCTACATCTAGCTCATTGCTGCAAAAGGCACAATAAAAAATCTGTCTTTTGCTTTTCCTAATGTCCTAGAAGCGTAGCTTTTGAACAGGCTTACAGTTCCCTGGGTTGCTTCTCATAGACACTGGGTGTGTCTGTGGAATGTTTTACAGACTCCATTGCTATGGACTGCCTGGACCAATCTTAGGCAAGTAAAACAGAAGGGATGTAGCAGCAACAGATATTGTTATGGATGGGTTAAATGAAGAGAACATTTAGAAGCCTTTATTCACTAGAACTGAGCTGCAGCAAGTCTCTGATAATTCTTTGAGGATGTTCATCATTAATTTGTCTTCTAATCTTTTTATTTCATTAGCCATGGTCTCCCAAAGGATAGGTGTACCTTGTGTCTCAGGTTGCCCATGGTAAATCTGCTAGTTCTATGTCACATCCTGCAGCATTTTACACCCTCCCCTGTAGAGCAAGAATTGAGTGGAATTCAGTGGTACTTCCTCCCCAAAGAACACCATATATTTTCTCAAATGTTATGACTCTACAATAAACAGGCATTTAGTTTGCAGCTCTAGTTTGCATTGAGAATGCTGAGGGATCAGCGTTTGCCAGCAGTGTGCCTTTCTCAGCTTCTCACTGAAATTGTCTGTGCGTTTCTGTCTCTGTGTTACAGTCTCTTTCTGCAGATAAGTCACAAAAGACATAAATGGTACAACTTTCATGAGGGAGCTTCATTTTAAGAGGTGTGCAATGGGTGGGTTGACAATTTGGTAGAGACCAGGACCTATCTGCAGACAGCCAGCTTGGGTGCAAGAGCACAGTCTGAATACCAGAATACTGTAAACATTCTACAGATCAGAACAGCCTGGGATTGTACAGGGAGCTATTTATGGGCAGAAATTCAGATGTGTACTTAAATGCTACTAGAACCAAGCAGAAGTTGAGTGTGCAGCATCATTCACTACTGATAAACTGTTAACTGTGTTTTCTTGTTGGGTTCTTGCCGAGATATTATTCAAATCCAAGATTGGCTTCCCAGATCTGTACATATATATATCTCTGGACTGAGTGATGGAAATACTGTTCTTCTTTTTTAAGGTCTTTATAATAACCACTGTTTATATTATCGATTGGAAGCTTTTCAAATATATTTTTAATTAAGACATTTGTCCTAATCAATTGGTAACTTGGCAGTGAAAAGGGACACACTTGCAATTCCTGAAAGGATGAGGATTCTCACTCGTTTTCTGGTTGCTGGAATTGTTGGCTAGTAAGTATCAGTGCTTAATATGCATACAGAAATTTGGCTATTGGTTGCAGATTTGACGAAAATGATGGTTATATTTTGTGTACTTTGTGTTAATAAAACACTGTAGCACTTAAATATCTAAAAGCCCAGATTGTGTGGATGTGAGAGCTGCCACTAATGAATTGCAAACAGCAGTTTCAAGTTTCCCTTTCTTTCTATGCTGGCACTTTTCACTGTAAAAACACATAGGAAATTAAATACTAATGGATGGCCAACAAGAGGTCATCTGAGAATAGAGAAGTTCTGTTGCCTGATGCAATTATCAGAAACTGTTTCCTCTGCTGGTAGTGGGCTGTGAACCAGCAGAAAAAAAAATTGTAAGGGCATTATTTTACACTTTGAGGTTGGATGTATGCACATATTTAATAAGATGAGCAACAGTAATTCAGAGAGTGGTCATAGAGGCCATATTGGCCTTTTCTGTGATTTTCCCTCATTACATTATTTGCAGAATTTTATTTACAGCAAACAGCAGCTCCAAAACTGCATATTGATGTATCTGTATTTTCTCTGCAATTAATCTCTGTCAGATTTTGCTTTTAGAAGGGAAAGACCTAGAATACTTCAAAATAAGTTAGTTATATCATATAGCTGTGGTCTAGGAACAGTGGTGCAGGGACTAGTTAGGACATCACCAAGTCCATGACATGGGGCTTCTGGCAACCTGCCTCCTTAGTCCTTAGCTTAAATCCTTCCATAATGCATTGCTAGAAATAGGGGAGTGAACAACATAAAATGTGCTAATTATGAATTTACAAACCCTAATGTTTAGGGTTAAAAATATGTGCTGTGCTTGATGCTATTCTATATCACACAGGAGACTCATTTAAAGTATGTGATTGCTGAATAAATTATGATTGACAAAGCCACAGCTTAGAGAAGGCAGTGATTTGCTGTTTCCTTGTCATATTTTGGTGAAAATAAATGTGAATCTTTTCGCACATTCTCCACAAATACTTTCTGTGGAAGAAATGCCAGACAAGCCTAATATGTCAGCAGGAACTTCCAATTTTATGTGGCAGTCTTGATTGAAATACTGCCCAGCTGAAGTAATTTATTACTACTGATTTTGAGGGACCCCTGTAGGGGCTGATTTTGAACCTGATGGAGTTCACGTCCTGTTGTGAGGTACATTCTCTTTGACACTCTGTAAAATCCATTGTCAGTCATTATCTCATGTTGATCTGGAGTAATTTTTAATAGCATTGGGAACAAATGACAAGGTTTTGATGGAAGGCGTTTCAGGGTGCCCTGTGTGGGAGGCAGTCATGGCCTGGCTAGTGGCAACCAGCCCTGTGCCTCTTGCAGACGCTGCCCTCACCAAGGCAGGAAGGCTTTGGGTTCCTCATGGGGGATACTTTGAGTGTTGGCAAGATCCTGCCAATGCTGCAAATGAGGAACCCTTGCAGAGGGACTGGGAAGAAGGGGTTAATCAACTCTTGGGTTGTCATTATAGGCACATGGAGAAGGACTCCAAAAACGTGATGGTCACCAGCACCATAGCCTGAAACTCTGAGGGCTGGGCAGTCACCAGGGCACCTTGGTGTCTCCTGCCACACTCATGAGATGTCCTGCTGTTCAAGGACTGACCCACACATACAGAACTGGAGGGAGCACACCAGAAGACAGGTATGAGTTAATCAGCAAGCCAAGGAAAACACCTAGAGTCCAGCAGAGTGGTTAATCCTAGAATGTGGAGCGAAAACCTTCATGTTGCAGCAATACATGCTGGAGCCCATGGAAGTTCTTGAAAGAAAAGGAGGGGAATATGTTGAATTGGAACAAAAAGTCCTCTAAGGACTATTGACTATTGACCCTCTAAGGGTCAAGAGATATGAGCTAAGGAATGGAAGGGTAGCAGGGGAAAAAAGTCAGAGCTGAATTAATGCTGCTACTGGGTTAATGCAACACAGCTTTTCTCCTGAGATGGGATATGCTGCTTCAGGTGAATGTATTTCATCATCTCTTTTGGGTCTGAATGAAGCCCTACAGCTACTGAACTCATGACTGTATTAGTATTGCTACTGGAGTTAATCTTTCTTTGTACTATGGTAAACATTTTCATACAGTGGATAACTAAATGTCTCATGATGGTCTCAGTCATATCTTCTACAAGGACAAATTCTGAAATGTGTAATAAGAGTTCAGGTTATTTCAATGTTACCTGCAGTAATCTACTCTGTGGAAGTAAGAGAGACTTTGTAACATATATTTTAGAGCTGTTGTGACTTTGCTGATTACATGTTTTGCAGAAACAAGGTGTGAAATTTGTAATTAGTATATCCTGAGATTGTCATAATATTAACCTTGCTAATTTAGCCCTCAGAGACAAGAGGTGGAACTTAAAACAGATAAATGCTGTTATGATGTTAACGGCTATAATTTTGTTTGCTGGAGCAAAAGAGAGAATATTAAAAAGCATAGGTACACAGTCCTGATGTTTTCCTACACAGTCTAATTTGCAAGGACAAAGGATAGAATGGGCTCAAGGCCCAATAGTCTTCTTCAAAGGAGCAATTTCTTCTATGAATGATCATCCATGATGAAAGTTGCCTAGGAAGCAGCCTTATTGTCCATTTATTTCAGGGATTTCTTAGCAAGGCTGTGTGAAGGATAGGTATGGCACCCAAACAGTAGCATCCTTAGCAGAATTTTACCTGGTTTGCTTTAAGTGCTTTCAGTGGCCTAAAGTGTTTTCAGATACATACAGCTGGCTTGCCATACATATATACAGCTCCATGTACAGCTGGGGGTCAGTGGTACAGAGGAGAGGAGAAGCTGGGAGCAAGAATATGAGTTTGAATGAGTGGCTGCAAACTGAGAGGCACTGGCTGGCTTCTGATGTGATATTTTAGAAGACATGTCAGCTGCAGAAAGAACTATCAAGGGCTGCCCCAGCTGTTCCTCTGACTCTGTTTCTCTGCAGAACTCAGCCTGCTTTGACGTTTTGTACTTTTTGTGTGTTTTTCCTCCTCAACATCTCTGAGCCCAGCCTGGGCAGCCAAGTGTCCCCTGGTGGTGCCTATTTGCCAGGCAGCCTTGCTTTGTCACGCTCATATAAAAGCTACAGTAAATGTAACACAGGAGCTGCCAGAGCCATGAGAGGAGAAAGGGTATTTGCCTGACAGATCTGCTGTGACTGAAATGGGAAACAGCAGGAGTTTAAAAGCGGCTGTAGATAAGGGAGGTCTTCTGCAGTGTGGTCTGTGCAAGGAAGCCTGTAAGTCCTGCTGACTCCGTGCAAGTACCACTGCTGCCCTCAGGAGCTCTGAGTGTAAACCTGATAGACTCAGCAAGTTCTTAGGAGGTGATGTCCCCTAAACTGCCTCATTTGTGACCATCAGACAGATACTTGCCAGCCAAGGAGAAAGAAATTTAATTTTAACCGCTTTGAGGATTTGGTTCCAGGACAATGCCTATTTGCAAGGAAAATGAGTATTTTTGTTTAGAAACAGATTATATCAGAACAATCTCAATGCATAATTTCTCCTTCAGCCATACAGACAGGTCTAGCAGGTCTGAAGCAAATGGGGTGGTGTAAGGAGAGGCATTGCTCAGCAAGAAGCCAAAGGTGTGCTGGGAGATTGAGCTTCAGTGGTGGACTCTTACATTCAGAATTTAGTATCAACAAAAATACAGGCAACCCATTCTGCTTACGAATTCTATACCTCTCCATAAAGTTTATTTTCAAAGCTCCTATTTCAACCTGGTCTTCTTTCAACCTTTACTCCTGAAGAAAAATCACTTTTGTCATCTATCCCCAGTTCACAGAGACTCTTTGTTCCACCTAATCCAAGCCCAGTGGGACTGCTCACACCCCAGTCTTTGGCTTCAGAATGGGTTGGGTTTGTATCTTTAGCTGGATGAATATTGGAAGGTAAAATTATATCACTCTTGTGGCATCTCTGAAACATGTTCTGAGGCATTCTCTGAATGTCCTTTTAATTCTGTGTTACTGTGGAGGCATTAGTTATTTTGGAGAGGTAGAGGAAATGTGGCAAACATTCCTAAAATGTACTGCTTTTACGGATCCCACAACATTAATTTTTAATTTCCAATCTTTGTATGATGAATCTCTAATGGGCTTTACTACATTTGAGGTTATAGATCAGTGAACACTTTCTGTGGCAGTGTTAACTTAAAGGTTTCCTGCTTGTCATTCACTCTTCACAGTCCCTTTAACCTTATGGCTGCCCTGGAAGTTCATGAGGCTTCATGTTGAACCAGATTCAGGAACTTGCCTGGGACAAAAAATAACCTTGTAAAAGAAAAAATTATTTTTAACACTAATCAGCTCCATAGTTGGCCAGAAAATTAAGGCAGTAAAGAAAATATACAGAGGATCTACCTCTCAAAAGTGTAATTTTTAGATATTGTTGTGTAAGCTTGAAGTACACCATGGAAAGAAACTATTGCTCTGCAGTTACCATTAAAGGTATCTACATCAACTATGTTAGGAAAAATGGGGGGAAAAAGTTGTTCTGGTAAAGTAGTCATTTCAGAAACAATGAAACTAAAGTGAGAAGAGTCTACTAATTTTTCTCCCTGTGTGGGAGATGAACCCACTGAATTCCAGCTAAAGAAAGGTGTGGAGAGAGCAGAAGTCTAATCAAATGCAGTGCATAACATATTTTTTATATATAACTTTTAGGCAAAGCACTTTGTGTAACATATTTTTTTCCAAGTGGAAATCTTAAATATACTTACTTTAAACTCTCCAGGGTTACAATTTCCTAAAAAAAAAATCCTATACTTTTTAGCTTTAGAAACCTGGTATGTTATTTTTCAGTGCTTTTTATACAGCACAGTCATGATGTTGACTCTGCCATGTGTTGACACAGTCATGTGATGACTCTGACAAAAGGTATTATCTCTGTGTAAAGTAGTTATAACTGAAATGGAGAAGAACAGCATGGCTGGACTGTGGTAAGAACTGAAAGGAGAAGGAAAATATGAACCGGTTCAGAGAGAAGTATTGTCCCGACCACAGGATCTTTGTATAAGGGAAAAGGTTCCTCTCATTATAAAGTTTGATTTAGTTCACATTTGGTGATGATGTTTGAGTCAGTCCATGTTTGACTTCTGACTTGCTGCCATCAATATTTTAGAAACTTTTTTATTAAGATGACTTCCAAAATATTGCAAATATCACCCAAGCTGGATTTTGCTATCATTCTGAAAGAGAAGATTTAGTACAAGAATTCTGCTTAATCTAAAGTGAGAAATAATTCTTTCAACATTAGAGGCTGTTTCAGGTCAAAGCACAGAATTTGCAAGTTTCTCCAGACACTAAATCATTAGATTTCAGCTTTGTAATCATCAGAAGTTTTGAAGACCCAGCTGGAAAAGCCCAGAGTAGCATAGCTTGATTTTGTAGGTGACCCAGCTTTGAGTAAGGGGTTGGCCTACAGACCTTCCAACCCACATTATCCTAAATTCCTTAATTTGCACTTCTTGTGCTAATAAATGAAAATTCCAGTTGGATTAAGGCCAACAACAACAACAAAATCATAGAATCATAGAATGTCTTGGGTTGGGACCTTAAAGATCATCCAGTTCCAACCCCCCTGCCATGGGCAGCTCTGATCACCTATCATTCCCACTGTAATATTTATAAATGTCACGTTATTGTAATAAGTAAGTAGTAATTTTACTAAGATTACTTTACAAAAGTGAGTGGATTCAGTATCTCCTGTGAAAATTTCTCAGATGGGCTGTTACGAGGTTACATGGGCACATTCAGTCAGTGGTGAGCACAAGGACTAGATGGAGCACTCTTGCCATAAAGGTTTAGTTGCAGTTTTGTTGCATGTGTTAACTCCCTGGGCTGTTCTTTGGAGCTATGTAACTCCTCTTGTATGGAAATCTTTCACAGATCCCAGCCCACAGAAAATATCCCAGGAAAATGTTGTTGGTGATACACTCAGTGAGGACGTTCCTTTTGCAGAGAAAGGCTGCATCAAAGCATCATTAAATTAAAAAGGGAAAAGTATAAGCAAATAAGTAATAGGAAATGTCAAATCCATTGAACACTTCTCTAGGGTTGTTATGAAACATATCATACCAAGGCACAGTTTGGATGAAGGAATGAAATATGAGGATAAAAAATAAACCCTCTGCTAATATTAGGGTTTATCAATAAAATAAAGGAGGTCTGCAACTGTGGGGCCATCAAGAACTGAAAATGTGGTGCATACAAAACATATGCATGCTGATGTGCTCAGAGCAACAGTTCCCTAAATTAAATTTAGGCCTGAATACGTGGCTTAGCATTAAGTTTTCCTGAAGATTTCTATTATGTTAATGCTGTGCAGCTTTTCCCATCCCTTTTGTACATAATGGGTTAGTAAATGCAGTTGGACTACCCTGAAGTAGAACTTCCTGTACTTCTCAGCCACTTTTATAATTGCAGCTCACGAGCAGAGAAAGAATTTTCATTCCAAAACTAACTGCCCTGTAAACAGGTATCACTGCCTTTCAAATCCTCCCTGTACACACTTCAATTTCTGCTGTTCAAACAGCTTGGAAAGTTTAAGCTGTTCTGATTTACGGAGTTATTTTTTCCCCATCTCCAGCTTTCTCAAGACAGTATATGTACATGAAGAAATGAAGTATATGAAGATTTTTAAGTGCTAAACAAATATAAGCCAGTTTGTTCCTCTCTTTGTAGTCATTGGGCAGATGAAAGATTTATTTCCAAATCTCTATTCTGTTTAACTTGGAATAAAATCTGGAAATTGGGTGATTCATATGCCAAGAGGTCCCAAGCTTATTGAACAATGTTGATTGAGAGTATTTATCTTTATGAAACTATTTCCACTTAGTATAAATACTTAAATAAATACTGAATCTGAATCTTCCATCTTTGGAAATATCATCAGTTTTGAGGTTTACAATGTCAATCTCACAACTCCTTCTCCCCCTCCTTGTGAATACTTTCTGCTCTTCTCTTTAATTCTTCAGGATTTTGATCTTCTTCAACCAGCTCAACTCCTGCTCTGTTAGACTCAATGTGACTCTGCTCCATGGCCTGGTGTCCCTGAACGAAGATGATAACTTTCTGACAGTAACAGCTAAGCACATAAATCTTACACAATACAAGACACGGCTGCATTTACACTTTTTTTGTGTGTGTATTGTAATTTGTTTGCACAAAATGTTTTGACAACTAAGAAGGAAAATATTCAAACAGGAGAAAACTGACCACAAGCTCACTCTGCAAGGCTGACAGGATATTTTGGTTTTTTCTTTTGGCATTTCCCATTTGAGAACAGCTGAGGTTGAGCATGAGTGCTCGTTGTCCAGAGCTCAGCCAATGCTGAGGTCCCCCGGTTGAACCGTCTTGCAAGCCAAACTGCACATTTGCACAGCAAGAGAAGCAGCCAAAGCAGTGTTTGGAGTGAAAGCAACATGCCTTGGCCCCAGGAACCTCACAGGGCTCCCTGTTGGGTGTCAGTGACTGCTGGGAAACCCTACCTTGGTCTGGGGCAGAAATCTTGCATGTCACTTAACACCTCTGCACTCATGGTGTCTGACTACAAAGCTGAATGATCACAGCTTGCACAATTTAACTGGAGTACAAAGACAAGTAAGAGACTATAAATTTCCTGAGTTTTATAATATAACATGTAGATTTACCAAGTTGGAACAATGTCAAAGGTGGTTGTATCTACTCCCCTGAGCTCTGCAGGCACCACAAGAATTCTCTGCTGTAGAAAAGGGATTGATGTACCTCATCATCACTACAAAATTAAGTGCTTAACACACTACCATTGTGAGACCAATTTAATATCCATTGCAGGAGTCTGATACCATGTGAAATGGCAGGTCTGATGGTATCACACAGTACAATGTGCCTCTTAAATGGCAAACAATACCCTGAGCCCAGTGAATAGCTAAGGTATCCATTGATAAAGAAATGAAATGCGAGTGATAGTATCAAGAGTAGCTTGTGCACTTAGATTATATTTCTTTCTTAAAGTAAGAATTTCCTGCTTTAGAAAACAGCCTTTCCTGAAACCCAGATAGCTCAAACCTATTGCAAGAAGCAGGCCAAAACCAGCTAAGCTGGAAAAGAAAAAGGTGAATTTTCACCTGGCTTATGACAGCTTTTGGGATGTGGGCTGGAGGAGCTGAGCCATTCCTAGTGTGGGTTCTCAAAATTGGTCTTGGGGTTCATCTAGTTTAGCTACAGTCTTGATCTCAGTATGAAAGACAGGAGAGCACTGATGAACCATGTCAGTGACATAAAATTGCATGATATCTTCATTACAGAGAACAATCGGAATGTCCTGCAGAGAGAAGTGGATGATATTAGTAAAATCTCAGAGGTGGAATGGTAAGAGGAAAAGGCTCTAAGTCCTGAAGCATATCAGTTCCCCAAGAATATTAATTAGTCATGCTCTTTTATTTGCCTTGCTGTAGTGTTGGCACAGAAGAGCTGTTCATCAGTGCACAAGCCTGCGCTCTAGGCTCCCTCATTGACGTGCACGTGGATGTCCTCTAAAGCTTTGCTCTTTGATGCATTACTCCCACCAGGCCTCTTCAGCTCAGTTTAGCCACACCTTTCTCCTAGCAATTGAAATACTGCTCTTTTCCCTGGGTAGCAGCATTAGGTTCTCATGACTATGTAAAATGTGAAGGTCTAATGGCCTAGTAGTATTTGTCAGTATTGGCCCCTCTGAGCATTAAATATTTAATGGAGAGATTTGCCTTTCATATGAACTGGCTCTGTGCCCTGAAAGCACTTTACTTCTAGCACCTTGAGGACATTTTGGCAGCCATTTAGGAAAAAAGAAGATTTGCCATCTCGAGTGCCTTCAGTCACTATAATATTTACATTGTTGTCATGTATTTGCAACACAGCATTTCCTGCACATTTTCACCACTGTCTTTCACAGGTGTGGCCTTTGAGGAAAGACCAAGTGTTCCCAACAGCAATCAGATCCCAAACAAGCTCACAGTATGTGTGGCTGACTGGCTGTTGTCACAAAGTCTAATAATGATTTCTTTGACAGCTACTGCTTTCCTCATTTCTTATCATATAGGTAACTGATGATTTCACTCTGCTGTTATTAGCAAAAATGTAAAAGACGTTTTAACCTGTCACATTATGCCTGAAAACCACATTTGCAACTACACAGTCATCCCTGCCAGCAGCAGGACGTTTCAGTCAGTACTGCTGTTTCCATTGCTAAGCCACATACTGATGGCTCTGTGCAAGCAGAGGAGTCCTTAGCACAGAAGGCATCACAGGCAGAATCTCTCCTCCCTGTAAATCAGTAATAATGCCTCATGTTTTCTTAATGCCTTTCTCACAGGGATCTATGGATGGCTTCGCTGAGTAATGGCGCAGTTTCCAAGCAGCACTTCAGGCTCTGACAACAGAATAGGCTAGAAAGTATCTAACTATAACTGTATAAAGCTTAGGTGAAAGTACAATTTTAATTTTGAACAGGTAAAATTCAGAAGAGATGATATTTACCCAGGTTGTTCAGGTTAGCACCTCTAATGCATGGGTTTCTGAAGGTGGTCCTAGTTTAATTTAGAACTTCTGACAACAGCTACACTAAACTCAAATTTCAACCTCCTGAGTAGGTTTTCTTGTGGATCATCACAGAGGATAGTCCCTAGCATCCCTGATTTGTGTCATGGAAGGCAATACAAATACAACATGATACTCAGTGTCTAAATGACAGGTTGTTTTTATTAAAGAATTTGAGGGTTTTGTTTGTTTATTTTAAATTTCATATTCGTTTAAAAATTAAAATCAGAGTTCAGCAGTGCAGGCAATGGTGAGTTCTCTTCTCAAGGACAAGCCTAGTCTATAATGTGCTTCACTTCTTAAATGATAAACTTCAGAAAGCCATTTTGCCTTGTCCTGCCTAGGTCAAATACATTCTCATACGTTGCTGTTTCTTGAGCAGCTGGGACAGTCATTTCATATTATTTTCGTGTATCTGCTCCTCACTTTGCCAGTACATGAAGTATTTGCAAAGGGAAAGAGGTCAGTTTTCAGATAGCATGGTTAGAAATCACTGTACTCTATATATTGTAGAGAAAATCTCAAAACCAAATGTACCTGTTAGAAATGGTCTGTAATTCACACTATAGTGAACTTCAAACTGTACTGCAATTATCCTGACAGTAACAGCAGATAAAAATTAGATATAATCCAAATGGAGCCTATATTTCTACTGAAAACCCAGGGGAAGTCTAATGACAGTTATTTAGTGGGAATATACCCTATCTCTATTAGACCTTAAGTGTTCAAATCCATGCTGATAGGGATTTGGTGATTGAACTGTGTAAACATGGATAGAGAGATTGGACTGTACTAACTCTGAGAGATCTAGAAGCTTCAGGACCCTTCTCCAGCCAAGAAATAGTTTAATTTACAATGCTGATTTACAACAGTCATTGTTTGGATTGCAATTTTAATTTTTCCTTTTCATGCTTTGCCAATGTTGAAATTAAATTATGTATTAATTTATTGTTATCCCTTTGATACCAACAGGAGATAGAGCCCTGCTGGAACCTCATACAAACAGTTTGTTTTTCACTCTTCAAATACAGGTTCTGAGCACTGGTTTCACAAAGAAGATATGTCCTATCTGCTCTTTACAGAATGTCAGACCCAACAAAAAATACAGGTTAGTATTTAGTTAGAGACAGATTCCCTTAGCATATGCCACAGCTCCTTCAAAGAACTATTGTAGCCAAACCTGACAAAAAAATAAGGTTTAATGTCTTTGTCATTGACACAGACAGTGGGATCAAGTGCCCCCTCAGCAAGTTTGCCAATGACCCAAGTTGTGTGATGCAGGTGACTGACACACACTGGGGGGAAGGGATGCCATCCAGAGGGAAGGAATTCCACCCAGAGAGAAGGGATGCTTGAGAGGTGAGCCTGCACAAACCTCAGGAGGTTCAACAAGCCAAGGGCAAGGTGTTGTCCCTGGGCTGGGGCAACCCCTGATATCAACACAAGCTGGGATGGAGAGCAGCCCTGCCAAGGAGGACTTGGGGTTCTGGTGGATGAGAGGCTGCACATGAGCCAGAAATGTTCAGCTGCAGCCCAGAAAGCCAACTGAGTCCCAGACTGCATCCAAAGCAGAGTGGCCAGCAGGGTGAGGGAGGGGGTTCTGCCCTCTGCTCCCCTACAGTTGCTTACAGTTGGATCATGTTTTCTGGTACCTTAAACTCACATATTACTGCTGCTAAGTAGGAGATACTTTTTAAGGTGTTGGAGGAGGGGAATTTTCATTTCCTATTAAAATGATTATCAAACCAGAAAATTTCTGGAGAAACTGATTTTAAAAGAAAGATTTTTCACAAAAGATTTGGGTAATATAACAGAAAATACTTAAAGATGTAATTTCTTATCTTGAACAAAGGAGAAGATGCACTGACTGCTCACAGTTTAACAGGTGACCCAGATCCACTCTTGCTCTCTCTGGCCAACTAAGAGTTTAATATCTTTACAAAGTGGAGAAGTTCCAAAAAAAGCCCAAAAATCTCAGAGACTGCAAGAGCCCAATTCACTAAAGTTTATCCCTCAGGCACTTGCTTGAGAAGGAAGATGTCTCTCTCAAAATCGTTTATCAGTGCTCCCCACTCCCAGGCAGATTTATCCTCTGTTTGTGAGCATTTGTTCCATGGTTTGTATTCTTGCTTTTGTTAAAAATGTCAAGACCCTTCACCAATTTTTCTCTGGAACAGAAATGTTGCCTTCTGACCAGCTTTGTTAATTTTGAAAAACATTCTGATTTAAGTTAACCATGTCACCGCTGACCTTGTGTACCATCACTTTTGCCACCACTGTAGAAGAGCAAGCAGTGTGTAGAATTGTGCACGACAGTTTTCTGCAGCAGGCAGCAGAGGCTCATGGCAGCACGTCAGGGCAGGAACAAGTGAAGGGGAAATGAGTGGATGTGAGTTCTGGAAGGGAACATTATGCTGCTAAAGGAAACAGAGGAGAAGCACTGCTGTTGGGAAGAAAAGAAGGATGAAGAAGGAAAAATGTTAACGTTGAAATGGAGGGAAGGAAAGAAGGGAAAAAGAGAGGTTCAATTTCCCAAGACGGTAAAGGGTTCCAAATCAAACAATGAATAAGGATTCTTGCCTAAGTCAGGTATATGCCAGGCTTAGGGGAGCTTTATCTGGGATTTTCATTTAAAATGTTAGAAAATTTAGGTAGTTTACACAGTTTGGATCCATTTTTTTAATCAGCTTCAAAATAGTCCGAAATCTGAAATTGTTTGATTCTTGTATTTAAAGTCAAACTTCTCTTTGATGTTTTAAAGTTATTTCACCAGAGTACACTTATTCTAAGGCAAACTTTATTAATATATTCCACTGAACCCCTTTTTTTTAAAACCAGAGACAAATGTGCAGTGGAAACTACTTAACCCTTCTGTAGAAATACATGATGCAAAAGTTAGAATACTAGAAGTCCAGATGTCTCATACTGTACAGCTATAACCTGTAGTATGATTTAAATGCCAATTTGTAGACTACATCTATTGTAAAAGAAAATTAATTGCTGTCTTCTTACATTTCCAAAAAAGACTGTTCCCAAAGTGTTACAGGAAACACCTACACAAAACTGACTCCACTTTGTTACTTCTACTTCCTTCTACTTCTGGGAAATGCCCCTTTTGCTGACCCAGCTGACTGGAATTTATGAGCTGTAAAGTGACAATTCTAAAGAAAAAAAGAAAAGTTTCTCAGACGAAAGATGTAATCAGAAGGTGAGGGCACACAGTTGTCTTATGCGACCTGCCTCCACATGCTGTTTTTAAAAGAATTTGTATGTGATAAATTAAAACTTCTGTGGCCAATATCCCAGCCATTCATGAACTGCATTCATGTCTGATTCATTATGACTGCTTTAGTCAGATTGCATAGTACCATTTTGAAAATGAACTTGCAGCTCGTAGAGGGGAATTAAATAATACAGGTATGGAGAAAACTCTTAAGTTTTAAACTGGTTCCCTTGTTCTGGTAAATAGCTATTCCAAATTCTTTGTCTTATTTGAATTTGCTATTTACTGTAAATCTCTACACAGATTATAGGCTTGGAAGCATATGCTGCTTTTGCTTATTTATCTGCCCATAAGGGATAGTCCCAGTTCCTCATGACTTGGAAATTTTGAGAAGAAAAAAAGATCCTTGCCCAGGCAAAGGAAAATAAATTAAAAAATGCAACTGGTGTTTTGATCCTAATAGATGCACACATCAGAAATGTCTGATGAGAATATTTGGTGGTTGTTTTGCACAATGTAAAAAATCTGGGAGGAAGTTATGGAAGTTCCACATAGGGTTGTCCTTTAGCAATGGATAGGAGAGGGCTGCATGGGTATGCAAAGGAACATGTATTTTACTTCCCTGACAAGATTCTAAAATTTCTAAATATGTGTTTGATAGTGTATATATATATGTCTGTGTGTGGAGAGAGAGATAGAGAGGAGAGAGAATTTCCACAAAGCACATTTTCTGGTCACCTTCAGTGCCTCACATCTTTTGCTCTTTTGCTGTTTACTCAGGAAGAAAGCAGCTTGTGTGCACTCCCAGCACTAGTAGGACCAGGCACAGGAAACCTTTCTAGGTGATGCCAAGGTGAACAGTTGACTACAAGCTGGTTTTGAACAGGTAAAACAGGATTCTGCATGAGGAGCACGTGGGAGAACTCCCCAGAATACAAATAGTGTCAGGTGGGTTTGTGTTGGATGACTTAATCTGAAGAAATAAAGAAAGAAAAATTCATCCTTGAGCTCAGGTATCAGACAGAGATGAGACTGTTACGATGAACAGCCTGATGACACTAGGAAGATTGTAAGATTCCTTGGCTGAATTCAGTGTTGAACAGAAGCTGTACAGTTACAAAGGCTAGAATTTGACTTGGAGCATATCATGTGTCCCAGAACCAGGTTTATCTGTTGTGATAGGTAAAGGAATAGGTATGGCACAGATTTCTTTGTAATCTCCTAATTTCACAGCTAGGAAAATCAGCCTTTCACAGACCTTTCCCTTTGGAGACTAAGCCCAGAACAAGAGGATGTGTCAATATGTTTTTTAAGCAGGCTACCAGTGAGCAAGTCGCCCATCTTTGCAGATGTGTCCATAAGACCTTATCTTCTATAATCTGTCATGACTCTGCTGATGCTGATTTGGAGGGCACCACAAGCATTCAGTCCAGCTGAGGGTCCAGCCTGAGTGGTTATGTGTATCTCTTTCGTCTGTGCCTCCATCTGCTTGTTTTCTTGGTGAGCTGTTTGCTGCTGTCTAACAGGTAGGACCAGGAGCACAGCTCTGGAGACACTGCCAATACTGTCTGTGTTACACTGATGGCCAGAGGCTTTGGGGATAATCAGTGTGCAAAAAACTTGGAAGCACAGGGACAGGCTGTGCCTCAAGGATCTTCTAAACTAAGCAGAATCCAAATATAATAGAATGTAGAATATGATTTACAGGGAAAGATTGCTGCAAAATGTGGTGAGAGGTGCAGAGAACTGAGCCAAAATCTAGCAACACGTATGCAATATTTCTGTCGGCCTACTTACTTGTTTAAGGATCAGGTTCCAGCTTTGAATTATTAAGGCTTAAAACAGCTGCTTTTTGTAAAAATGCTCAAGGTACCTGATGAAACATTTCCAGTTTATTGGCCTGCCCTCTATCTGTAGGAAGTTTATCTTTCACAGCAGGAAAGGGCCACATCGCTGTGCTCCATGTGTGTTTGTAAAGACACCTGCTGTCCTTCTTTTGTAACCCATGACACTTCAGAGCAGCAGCCCTTCAGTCAGTCAGACAGCTGATAGGAAATCCTACATCCATGGCAAAGGGACAGACCACCTCCACACTGGGGTGAGGTCCCAAAGGGTTTATTCCTTTCTGCCAAGGCTGGAACACTGCAGGAGGAAAATCACCTATGACCAGTTCTGCCTCTGGGCATGCATGCATAAATCCTGTTAATGTTAAAAAGACCTGGCTCTCTACCATGGATCACTCGCTTTTTTTTTTTGGTGGCATTTAACTGTAATCTCAGATAAAATGAATGGGAAAAATTGATTTCTTCAATTTGACAGCTCCATTCTCTGCAAATTAAGGATAGTCTGAACTGTATCTTTCAATACTATCACCATTCTGGCATGCCTTAGTGTGTAAAGCTACTGAATCTGCAAACCTGGATGATCAGATTTGTTTGCAGGGATCACACAAACCAACCCAACCTTGCCGAATCAAGTTGAGGAGTTAATATGTAGAGGACTTAAATATAGCACAACAGCAAAAGTAAGTCAAATCCACCCTTTCAGGGAATATCAAAAGTCCTGAAGTATTTTGATGAAGTTTGATACAGCAGCTTTGCCACAATGGTCTTTGGGCTTGCCTCTCATCAGACTGAAGATAAATGCTTTCAGCAGGCGACTTTGCTCCTTGTGTTTCTCTGGTCTGCATTCCATTTGTGCCTGTTCTCCAACATTTAACTCCTAAGTGGGTTGTTGGACCATGACCAGAGTCCCTCAGTGCCAGTTCATGAGCTTTACTTTTAAGTAAACGAGGTGTCTCCACTGTGATGATCACAAGCAGTTACAGCTTGCTCTGCGTGAAGCCAACCTGCGGGTCCCAAATTAAAGCACTGCTCTCATGCTCTGTGCTTTCCCCCTGCTGCTGAGCCTGCCTGCCTCGGGGCTGGCACAGCACTGGGATGCCCTCTCCTCCCTCTACCCCTGCTCAGGGCACCCAGCCGAGGGGAGAAGCTGGTTCAGCCAAGTGCCTGCCACCCGTTTGTGAGTCAGCACCCAAGGACTGCTCTAGGGTGTGATTCCTTAGCAACTGCACGGTACTAAAGCCCAGAAAGGGCTGGCAAAGAACAGCTTTTGTCTCCACTTTAAAGTACCCTGTTCCTTTACAGCTGTGTATCAGCCAGGCAGAGGCATAACTTTCCATCTCAATGTATGAAGTATGCTAAATGCAAGAAGGAAGGAAGATAAGCCTTTTGATAAGGTAGGGGGAAACTCATCTGAATGGAGTACTTGAGAGGGAGGTTTAAAAAACCATGAGAGACAAGAGAACAAGGCTTATGAATAATTTTAAAGAACAGTGGACATTTGAGCTAAATGGCATTTTTCCCTGTGGTTTTTTTTTTTAATTATTATTTTAACTTTATATTGATTAGCATTGCTAAGGGGTTCAGGTGTACTTTTGCAGTTGATTTGGTTACTGAGAGGGAATTTGTTTTGAAAGCAAAGCTCTATTCTCTGATAAGTGTTCCTAGACTTGTAATATGAATTTTTTTCCTACTGTGACTTTAAAAACAGTGGAATTTGAGTGTCTGGCCATTCTTAGCAACAAATTTTAGGGTCTTCAAGAGGAATGTCCTAAAATTCACCCAAATTCCTTTTGTTTTCTGCCTGAGAAAATACTTGAAATATTAAATAGCTACAAGAATTTTTAAAGCTGTTTTCCTGTGCTAGGATGTCATGCTTATTTCAGGAAGCTCTAACTCAGTAGGAAAGGTGGTTCTTTTGTTAGATTGTCGGTACAAAATGTTCAGGTAGCACTGAGTAACTCAATTAATCTTGTTCTCTCATGTCCTCAGGGGCCCAATGAAAAACCTGACAAATATTTTCTGGAGGTGTCTCTGATCTGCTATTCCAAGGTCTTTATTAACTTGGGTGTATTTACCCCTTCTGTTTGTGTTTTCACTCTTCACACTGAAAACAAGACAAATACATTTGGAAATCTATAAATGAACCCATAGTGCTAACACGCTTCTCTTAATATTTTTCTTAACGATTGCACATTATCAGAGACAAAAGTCATATGACTGATATTACTCAATATGCTGGTACTCCAATCTTAGAGACTCACATGTAAAAATAGAGATTTCTTTTACCTAGAGAACTGTCTTCTAGTTTCTAAGAAAATATGTGCAGCTGTTTAACATAAAAGTGTAACTCTATCTTAGAAGATGGCATCTCTAAGATTACATACAAAATATTAAAACAAGAATTCTAATGGCTAACTGTTTGAACAATTTTGGCTTTATGGCTATTTTCTATTACACTAAGAAGGTTGCTTGGGATACTGAGTAATGGAAAATGAATAGCTAAAAGTATACCATATATTTCAACCTTTGGGTTTTTCATTATTCTAATTACAATACCACTACTAAGCTCTTTGTTTTCATCAACACCTTAAAAGTCAAGCTCCTACTGGATTTTTTTTATTTGCATACAGATTTTAAAAATAAATGAATCATATAGCTTAAATTTCATCCAGAACCTTTCTTCTTTGTAGTGTAAGTAAAAGTTTCAAAGGTTTAGCCTTTGCCATTCAATCAGTGCAGATGAGACAGATTAGCAGTGTAAGGTACACACACATGCACTTCCACATCCTGCCCAACAAAGTTTACAGTCAAAATAATAAACAGAGAAAAAAATTATCAGTATGTATGGAAAAGAACTGACTCTGGTTTCTCCCTCCTATTTTGTAGGTAATTTCTCAGCCAAAATCAAAGCTAACTGCTTATACATTTTCATTATTTTTGTGAGATGAAAGAAACGGTGCCCATGGTGTGATTACAGACATGAAGTGTGATCTGGACAGGAGAAATCCTTACCCTCCAGTACATGGGACAGTATCTGTGGCAGGTGAAGTACCCTGTGGCTTTGATACACTGGATACTTTGAAATAAAGCATTTTTCTGTAAATATTATAGCTCTGCAAAACCCAACAAGTTACAAAATCACATTAACAAAAATTATTTTCCCCCTCCATTTTCCTGGAACAATAATATCAGCTCTTGTCACTGAACCAGAAACACATTAAGAATTCAATAAGTGGTTTCCAAGAAGCAACAAACTGCACTGAATTTAAATAGTAAGAACTTTTCATATGAAAGAGAAGTGAAAAAACATACCTTGGCTGAAAATTCACCACTGAGCAGATACAAATGAGTGAAGTGCAACACGTCTCTGGGAACAGCTCCTTCTCTAGTATGAATGAGTCTAACTTCTGGTTTTACTGCCCCTCCCTGAACACAGCAGACTCACTGCTCTGTTGATGACATCATATTCCTGGATTTTCTCCCATACCATATTTTAAAAAGAATGTTTATCTACTGTATCCAGTATGAGACCACTGATATTTTAATATGGGTGGCAAACAACACAAACACAGCTAAGATACTGATGTTCCCCAGTATGTGTATAAAACAGTCATGTGTTTGTACAACAGCTTCCAGAATTGTGCATGAACATGCACGCACAAACACATGGCTCTTATCCTGATTTGGGGTAATGACCAGTAAAATTTTATTTTACTGGTGTTGGAGCTAAACAAGCCATCTTTCTGGAGGACTTGGGTCTTTAAAACAGAAAAGATCAAAGATCTCATTTACAGTCTAAGATATCTTTTTTTCATGGGAAAAAATTTACTGTTTTTATTCTGGAAGACACCGCTCTTCTTCTCTGACTGCTCCGTCTGCTAAGAACAAGTACAGAATCCAAATACCATTTAAAGACTTAATTGGACCAAAATTTCTTCAAGGCTATGGATGAAATCTCTATATAAATTAGGATTATAGCCAAACACCAAAGTATACCCTTTTACTTATACATTGACTTTTATTCTGGATGTCAGATAATTAACAGAGAACTAATTTTAGACTGTTTGTTACAGGCATAGATGTTTTTCCTGTAATATTTATGCAATTAAACTGAAATCTGAAATGGCAACCATGGTTGCAGAATTCCACACAAAGGACACATCTTCATTCAAAGGAGAATTGACAAGAGAAAAGAACAGTCCACTCCCTTAGTTTGCCAAAAAATTCTAATTCTGAAAGTGAAAAATTCAGGAAACACACTTATCTATATTGTGACTGGTGGTATCTACCAGTGAGCAAATCTGGCTCCCACTCTACATTGGTCTGTCATTTACAGTTCTATTGCAATACATTTCCTTGGTGTGTATTCTGACAGGAATCACTGCTTTGCTTCTCAGTACTTTTCCTTTCTCTTGCTCAGAATCTATCATAATGGATGCTTGGTACATTTTCTGTCTTTATTGGAAGCAGTTGAGTCATGCTCTACCAGCAATACCTCTTCCCGATCTATCCCTGATTTCCCTGCACCAGTTCCAATTTGGTTGTGTAATCTTGAGACTCACAATCTCAAAGATTTCATTCCACAAGTTTTTTTTTCAGTACTTTTTAAAACTCCTTATGCACTTGAATAAAAATTTTAGGACTACCTCTAGATTTTGATTTATTGGCTGGTCATGTATTTATTGTATTAAATACAATATTTAATACTAAATATTAACATAACTTTGCAAATACAATGCCTCAAAATTCTACTTTGATTATTTAAAGACAAATTTTATGTGTTCATAGGAGGAACTCTACTGGCTCAATTGTAATGATGCAATAAAACCCGTCTATGGCCAGATCTACTCAGCTGCACCTGAGGAATGTGGATAACTTCTGGAAGAGCAGGAGTACTTTACAGCTTTTTCAGGAGGCTGAGGCTGGTGTTGCCAGCAGCCATTCTGCCATGGAAGCTTGCTGAATGGTGAAATAAATGTATGCAGTTATCTCAAAAGCTTTAGAAAGGCAAAGATCTGCAAGGCAGGAGCTATTAGTCTACACATACAGCCAGGGTTGCCCCATCCCAGACGCAGAATACAGCATTTTCCCTTGTTGAAATTCATGCAATTGGTGATTCCCCATCTCTCTAATTTGTCAAGGGGTCTCTGCAGGGCCTCTCTGCTCCTAACAGCTCATCCCAATTTAGTGTTGCTGGCAAACTTAGTATCCCTTCCAGTCCTGTGTCCAAGTCATTAATGAAGATATTGAAGGGCACAGAGCTGAGGATGGAGCCCTGTGGAATCCCACTAGTGACAGGTCCCCAGTGGGATGTCACCCCATTCACTGTAACCCTTTGTACCTGACCTGTGGGCCAGCTGCTCACCCAATGTGCAACATGATTATCCAGCTGTGGGATGGGCATTTGGGTCAGAAGGATGTTGTGACAGTAACAAAAATTTTGCTGAAGTCCAAAAAGATTACTCCTACTGACTTTTCTAGACCAAGTGGGTGGGTTAACCTGTTGTAAAAGGAAATCAGGTTTGATAAGCAGGACCTTCATGAAGTCATGCTGGCTGTCCCCAAGGACTGTATTGCCTTTCAGGTGTTTTTCAATACGTCCTTAAGTAATATTCTTCATAACTTTACCAGACACTGAAATGAGACTGACAGGCCTGTAGCTTTTGAAATACTTCTTCTTGCCCTTCTTGAAAATTGGGACAATGTTCACCAACTTCCAGTCTGCTCCAAATTCACACGATCACTTGAAAATGACTGAGAGAGGTTTTGCAATTACATCAGCTAGCTCTTTGAGGACTTTCAGATTAATCCCATCAGACTCCATGGATTTATAGGGATCCAGCTGGAGTAGCAGATCCCATGAAATTTCAGGGTCTGCTGGGAGTTGATCATTCTCTTAGTCATTGTCCTCCAGCTCTGGGCTCTAAGAACCCCTTTGTTCATCACTGGTGCTGAAGACAGAGGTAAAGCATTAAACACCTCTGCCTTGTCCCTGCCCCTGTTTGTTGAGGTGACCATCCTCATCCTGGAATGGGCTGATGTTGTTTCTACACTGCCTATTGCCATTAATATATCTGGAAAAACTTTTGCTTGTCCCCCACATTTCTGGCAGCTTCAACTCCAGTTGAGCTTTGGCCACATGGATTTTCTCCCTCCAGTGGCTAGCAACATTTCTGTATTCATCTATGCCACCTGACCTTGCTGGTCCCAGGCATACACTCTGAACTGGGTTACATGGGAACATTGCTGTTCAGTTAGCATTTATTTAAGAAACTGGGAGGGAATGTATGCAAACATTTGGCTCTCAACTCAAGACAACAAACAGTGAATAAGGAGTAAATATAAAGGGGGAATTTGTTGCATTGGTAGTTGTTCAGGACTGTTGCAAGCACTTTCTAGAGGACAAAAACTTTCCACGTAATTTTACTTACTGGTTTCTGACCTTTTCCAAGTATGTTTTGCTGGTTTTGGTATACCAAGTCTGCAGGTTTGGAAGAAGGAGGCAGTCCTTGGCTTTTTGACAGGGACTTAGAATTTTGATTGTTGGTGTTTGAGCAAGAGTCCCCAGTCCCCATGTGAACAGATGACTTGCACTATTGGCCATGCAAGTGAGAGAAGCTACGCTCAGATAAGTGTAGCCCTTCTAATCTCTCAGTGTGTATGTACACACTGATCAGTCTCCTAGAAGAAGGTATTTTTGCAGCTAAGTCTGTGTATTACTTCCCCTAAAAACAGTGTTTTTCCAAGACTCACTAATTAAAATTAGCAACTGGAGGTAGTCAGGTAACTTTCTCTAAAGAGGATGCTGATTAATTTCCTTTTCCTTGTCCTGAACTGATCTGATTACCCTAAATAAATTGTATAAGGGCAGTTTTATAGTATTTGTAAGGGGTTTGTGTCATCATTGAGCCTTGGTTTCTTGGGATGTCTTCTTGTTTAAACAACCATTTATTTTGGTCAGTTATATTTTTCTATGAGAACAGCTTTTTTATCTCCTATGCATTTCTGGTCCTTCAATATGTTGCATTTATTTTAAAACCTCTTTTCAGTAATTTGTAAATCCACAATTTTTTTCCTTTCTACAATTAAGAATTATGGTACATTTGATTGTAGGGGGATTGAATTAATCAAGATCTAAAATGTGTATGAGCTACTGAAAGACAGTACAATCAGTTCAGCTCTAAAAGTCCTTTAAGGAGATAAAGTTTGACTACAGACATGCAGGATATCAACAGAGGAGCAAAGACAATTCTGATGGAAATACTTGCAGCTTACTTTCCAGGAGAAAACCCCTTTTGCTCAAAAGCTGGATCTTCTATACATTGTAAACTGAAGAATTAAACTTCTTCAGTTCTGTGTAAGTTCTGTACATTCATCTTTGGAAGTAGCCAAGTGGATCTCACACTATCCCTTTTAAAGAAAACCACAAGGAGCAATGAATGCTGTGGAGCTCTTTTAGCAGAAAAAGTCAGATGAGTAGCCAGAAGTCGAATCTGTGCTGGATGAGATGAGGGAAATGGCACTGGAATGAGCAGAGAAGGCTTTTCTGTACCTTTTATTGGTCTGCACAGGCTGCAGCATGAAATGCTGCTGGGATGAGAATGATTTTTATCGGTACATCCAGAAGTATTGGAAGGAATATCATTGTAACCACAACATTTAGCCCAACTTCTTCCTTAGCATTAATCACAGGTTGGCTGCACATCCAAGAAAAGGGACGATTACCTACACAAGGAGCTGGCAGTCCAGTGTTATGGACGCTTAGCCTCGTGGTAATGCCAGGCACATCTCTGCTACTGAGTGGTAACTCTATAGCTCGTCATCAAATGTACGAACAGCATCAGAATTGCCTCTCCTTCTTGCTTCCTGAACAGCTTTATCTCACCAAGCTTCTCCTAAGGGTGCCACTGCATGCAAATGTATGGCATTAGCTCTGATATACAGTGCCACAGGGTATTACAGTTTAGGTTATTCCTTTTCTGCTGTTTTGCATCAAGTATTTTTCCTTTTTTCCTTTGTAGATATTGGGTGGGATTAATTGCAACCACTAAGCACCAGGAAAAAGATTCGACATCCCCTAAGAACAAACAAAACCCTCCCCAGAACTGATATCCTGGATTGTGCACCTATCCTCACAGTTACTGAAATCCTGTAAACAATGTTACAGACGTACTTCAAATTAAGTTCCCCCATTCAGGAAGGAAATTTGCTGATTCTCCTTGTTAAAATCAGACTCTTTTTCACTCTTATTGGAAATGCTAAGATTGCTGAGTTCCTCTGTGTCCTGAGAGAGCTTTGCAAAGGAAGCATGCTGCTGTCTGTATCCAAACCTGCAAGCACAGAAGTTATGTTGCATGAGCTAAGCAAACATCTTACTTCTAAAATATCCCTTGGACTGAACATGCCCAAATTAACTGTTGTAGTTCAACACTACACTGTGTTGAACTTTCAGCTAGAGATTAAGGAGACTTTTATATTTCGTGTGCCTCCTCAGTTGCACTGGGCTTTGTTAAAATTGCCAGTGCACACTGTTCCCTTCCTGATTTCCTCAGGCAAAATTTTACCCGTTGGTTCCTTTCTTAGCTCTTTTGTGCTAGTCCATTAAATTCCACTAAGAAAGACATAATGCAAACATGGGAACCAAGGTCTTCTTGGTGCATGAGAATGAGGTGCAGCAATAAACATTTAAGTTAGCTGATGAAAATTGTATCTGTGACAATGGCTGTGCTAATAGCAGTGATTATGAATGCCCAGACATGAGGGTAGCTGTATGAGCTGCCCTTTACAAGCAGATGGGATAACAGTGAAGCCATGGGGCACAGAACTGACTGTCAGAACTTGGCAATTTGGTAGGGCAAAAACAAGAGAGCAGTATCCCCTGGTTCTTTGTAGCCTGCTTTCCCTGTGATTGGTGATGAGTGGATCAAAAATCTTGTTCTCATATGCTTAAATGGCAGTATGGAGCATTTCTGCACAAACTCAAATAACCTGTGTTTTCTGTGAAAATCTGCCAAAACAAAGACTGCTGTGATTGCAGTTGGGATGCTGTGATGATTGGACTGTTTATATTTTATTTATTATTTTTATTTTGAAAAGCTAATGGATTTTCAGTCAGAAGCAGCCCTATACCTCAGGGAACAATACATTCTGTTTATGTCCGGGTCTTGTATTGTTAATATGAAAACTCTTCTGACTGCCCAGATTTGGTGAGCTGCAGCCTGGTAAGATAATGTAGATGCCCAAGGCAGTCTTTATAGACATGTAGGTCCACACAGGCTGAACCTAAGGGAAATTAAGGTTTAGGTACAAATATTCTAACACCAGTTTATCTGCACTTTGAAGGCAGTCGAAGTTTTTGCAGCATAAAATAGCTTATTTTATTTGCAACTTATTTTTGTAACTTTCCACAGGTAATTTTATTCTGAGGGTCTTTGTTTTGCTCTCATCAGCGTGTAGGTACTGTTGCCTCCTTATGGCATTGTTTTGTTGACAGAGGACACTGCAGTGGAAATGGATGCAATCTACTGAACTTTGAAGTGTCACACGCTGATCCGTCGGGTGCTGAAAGGACACAGTTGTCTCTTTCTTATGAGCTGCCTTTAAATGGTACAGCCTCAAGCTGAAATTCTAAGATATACTACAGTTCCAGACAAACTGACTATACTCAGGAGCTGTTAGCATTTGGTTTATCCACACATCTACCAAGTGTTAATACAAATCACTTTTTATAGCAGAAAGGGTGGGTTTGACTTTTATAACACTTCCAAAGAAGTTTGCTTAGTAGAGGATTTTGAAATTGATCCAAAGGTATTTTTCCTACAAGTATATAACTGAATAGTGCTAAAATCAAGGAAAATGGAAGCTTCAACTGAGCACTTTGTTGAGTGAGAGGGGATTTTGCTCTTGGCAGCAGGGTGGGATGAGGGTCATGAGCTGCTCCAGGGCTTGAGGCACAGGCTGATCCAGGCACTGTATGCAGGGAACAGAGGAATGAGTGGTTTAAACCTTTTCTGTGTTAGTATCAGATAAAAATTAAACAGATGTGGACATCATAATTCAGCAATATCTGAATTCTCTTTCTAAAGATACAGGAGGCAAGGATTTGATGATCATAGTAACAAAATCCTAAAGAGGAATAGCTCTAAGTAGTCCTGAAGCTTCAATATGAAAATTGTAATCTTTGTAAACTTCTTATAGTGACAATTTCCTGTCAGGGACTAATTCCTGCTACAAATTGTGATGTATGTGAATCATTTTCAGCTTTTTCTCAGTCCAGTAACAGCCCCTGCAATTCTAAGTGTTTATTGTCTTCTGGAGGATGGTAGGGAAAGGGACAAAAGACCATTGGAGTGCAAGAAAACTGTGTGAGACTGGACTAGCGAGAGGGTATTTTTTTTTCTGGATAAAGTGGTTTCATATTCATAAACTCCTAGATACCCGTGTCCAAGCAGTCTGATGGGGATGGCTCGTGTGCGACATTGAGGATGATGAATGCTGTGTTGTTTTCTTGGTTTGGGCACCTTCTGGCTACAAACATTCTTTTTTGAATAACAGGAAGAGAAATAATACTGGGCTATAAACTCATTAAACCCCCCTCCTCTCCCAGCACACAGGCCTACAGCTAGTGAGTCATCTCTGCCATGATCTTAGAATGAGCAGCACATTCTTCAGCGTTTACCAGTTTTACCGGTGTTAATTTTGCCCTATTTTTGCATGTCATGCTTAATCCCTGCTCTGTTTTTCGTTTTTCTCTGTTTACAAACATGTCTTTGCATTTATATTTATTTCATCCAACCTTAACAGTGCTGTTGCAACCCTCTCCAAGGCTAGGTTGATGTAAGAGTAAGACTGAACCAACAGGGTGGAACCATATCCTTCACATTTGACTGAAATGAGATATGATAGTTCTCTGTCCTGAAGGTGCATGCCCTAACTTTAGCAGGAAAGTGATTTACTAAATATTCTTTGTAAACAATTGTAGAAAAAAAAAAGTGTTTCCACTCCTCACTGTAATACCATGGGACTCGCTTGTTTATTTATTTATGAGAATTAATTGGATACAGAAACCAAATAGTTGTTTGTGTGTATTTTTCCACACCAAGTGGTTGGTAGTAATAACAGATAGGACAGCAAAGGAGAGTACTGAAAGAAACAGTGAAGTACTGAGAATAAAGGGATTGTAGGAGCAAGAGAAAATAAGCAAACACCTTCATACCATTTTGTTGCCCTTCCTCAGTCTAACCATAGTCTGGATTTCACAGCAGTAAAGACAAAATTTGCCCAAAGTCATGGATTGTCTATTTCCTTTTTCACTACTACCCAGCATGAGTAGACAAGGAAAATTAAGGATAGAATTTGTTCTTATCTGCCTTGACTTTAGGTGAGGCCACAAGAATAGATTTGCTTATTGATTCAACATTCTTTTTTAATATTTGTAGCTAAATGCTTATTAGGTTAACAATCCATATTAAGCATAGCAGAGGAACCAAAGGGAAAAAAAGACAGGATCAAATGAATTGCATGCTGCTTATCTTCACCTTAGTCCTGAGAGTATTGTGGAGAAAATTCAATTGTTTCCAAGCACACTAATAAGAATGTGGCTGGGAATACTCAGCACAGGAGGGCAAATGATGCTTGATGGTCTGGATTGCCTTCTCTGAAGAAATGGCAGCTGGCTTGGTGGAAAAGGAAGAGTGGTAGATGCTGTTTATCTTGACTTTATCAGGTTATTTGACCCTAATTCTATGAACTATATTCTAATAAATGAACCGAGTAGATATAGGATTGTTGAGGGACCTATAGAGTACATGAGAAACTGGATGGGCCACTGGGCTCAGAAGGTAATGGGCAGTACCTCAACATCAGTGTTCTGCCACTGTTTAATGTGTTCATCAACAACCTGAATGATAGAAAAGAACTCCTGCCAAGCTCAAGGATTGACACCAAGCTGGGGGAGGGGAGGAAGGGGCAGGATTCTGATAAAGGGCAGAGAGACCTCAAAAAGCTAGAGGAGCTGGGAGATGGGAAACTTGTCCAATTCAACAAAGACATGAGCATCTGAGGTGAACAGCCCCATGCTCAGTACAGGCTGTAGGTGAGCTAGGCAAGTAACAGCTCTACAGGAGGAGATCTAGAGAATCCTAGTGAGCAGGTCTAACATGAATCAGCAGCGTGTCCTTTAACAGTGAAGCCTTCCAGCACACTGGTCAGTTAGTAAGAGCATAAGCAGCAGGTTGATGCAATTATTCTCCTCTGCCCTGCAGTTTTAAGGCTGCCTCTAGAGTCATGTCTCCATTTCCACCCACTCCTAACCACAAGAGAGATTTACAAACTGGAAGCTAGAAGGAGTCCAAAGACGGACCACTGAGATGACAAAGGCACAGAAATATGTGACATCCTAAGAGGAAGCAGCCAGAAGTGGTTTTCTTAATCCAGAAGAGGAGGCATTTGAAAGAGAATATTTGACACATTTAACAGTGTAGTGGGTGATTGTTAGAAATCCAGACTCTTCTCAGGTGTCAATGCTAAAGGACAAGAAGGAAGGGATGAGAAATGCATCACAGAAAGTTTCTATTTCCTATTGGAAAAAGAAATTCTCTTTACAGGTTATTGAACAGTGGACAGTGCCACATGGAGAGATTGTGAAGTTTCTGTCCTTGAAGATGTTCAAAACTTATCTAGACAGAGTTTTGAGCAATCTGATATAACTTTGAAGTTATCCTGGCTCGAGAAGAGGGTGGGACTAGCTAACCTTCAGATGATTTGTAACAAAATTCTGTCATTCTGTGGAATTCTAGCAGTTCCATACATGAGGATTCTATGAAAATGTGAAAAGGTTTTTAGGTCTGCCTCCTTTGCAGACCTGGTGTCTATGTGCGTGTCTTCAAAGCATTGCAAGTTCTTACACCTTTGTCTGCTGTACTGTAGAAACCTTCACTGAAGTTCAGTTCTCCATGTAGGTAGCTGTATTCTGTGATGCAGCTATTTCTGCACCTTTTCTTTGAGAAGTTATTCAGAGCAATGAAGCAGATGTCCCACTATTTAACAACTCTTTTCTAAACCTTCTCTGATGAGCTATTTCATTATTTTCAGACAGTCTCTTCCATTGGTAAAAGCAAACATTTTCTTTCAGAGGCTAACTTTAGAGGAATAGGTCACTTTATACTTCTTGAGAATGTTGACACAAGTCAGAACAGGAAGAAGTTTCTAGAGGTCAGCAGAAAAATTAGCCACAGCTTCTTTTTCTTTTTCTGTCCTGTCCTAATATTTCCCCCTTTTCCCAGTTTAGCTCTAGGAGGAGCTTGATTTACAAGCAAGGAGTAGTTTTAGAGAGCCATTGCAAGAATTCTGATTTTACTGTTGAATACTGCATCTCTGCAGGAAATTCAATATTCAACAGTAAGTTTAATACTCAGCAGAATTTATTTATTATAAATTGAAATGTTATGTTCTTTCTGCCGAATTAAATTTCTAAGTGGAAATGCACTTGCACAAGAAATACCAACCAAGCTTTGGAAAACATGGAATAAGAGTCATAGAATGGTTTGGAAAAGGCCTTAAAGACCATCTAGTTTTAATCTCCTTGCCATGAGCAGGGACGCCTGTCACTAGACCAGGTTGCTCAAAGCCCCATCCAGCCTGGCCTCGAATACTTCCAAGGATGGAACATTTAAAACGTCTCTGGGCGACCTGTTCCAGTGCCTTTCCACCTTCACAATAAAGAATTTCTCTCTCATATCTAATCTAAACCTCCACTTTTTCAATTTAAAGCCCCTCTCCCTTGTCCTTTCTCTACATGTACTTGTGTTAAGAATAAACCTCTCCTTTTTTTCATTATTTAATCTGTATGAGTGGCAAGCTTGGGCATTTTTAAAAAGAAAACTCACTATTTTTTCACTTTTTAAAGGCTGATTATCAACTGTCCAGCACTTTCACCAGTTTCTTTCTGGTCACCCTTCTCTTACTTAATGAAATATCAATGATTTATTACCTTTGCAGTCAGCTGTAATAACAAAAATATGTGCAAACATAAACATTCCAAGAAAAATTACAACTGAACTATAGAAAGGATAGTTTGAAGCATAAGGATGAGAATACGAAGTCACCTTTTCACATTTTCCCTTTACAACTCTCATTGGAACAAAAGTTGCTTGAGTTTTTACTGTTGCTTGTTCTTAGATTTTTACAGAGCTCAGAGTGTGAGGCTCCTTTTGACCCTGGTAGGAGGTGTATCCTTAGAAGGAATAAAAATGCTGGCTGCAGTCACTCTGGTCAGTCCTGCTGGGTGCTGATATGTATAAACACCTTCCCTATTCTGCCTTTTGGCTGTGCAAGGGCAGGAGAAGGGACAATCCCTTTCTTTCCTCTGGGAGTGAGGGGACTTCAGCTCTGAAAGGATGTGTTGGCAAGCAGATACAGGAATACTACACCTAACTGTTACCACAGCAGTGAGTGGAATGATACATGGTACCTCAGGGGAGGATGGGATTTTTCTTAAAAGAAACATAAATAAAAAACCCCTTGTTTCTGCCTTTTAGATTTCCTAGACTTCATACAAATGCAGCACTATCATCCTAATTCCATTATATTTGGGAGCTTTAATAACCAGCCCAAGAAGTCTTTAGAAGATCCAGGGATATGTCTCAGATATTCTCAGTCCAAGTGTGGAGACTCTAAAAACTTTTTATCTATGGGAAAGTGTTTGTAATGTTTTCCTTGTGCTTTTTCCTTTTTGCAAGTAAATGAGTGCCTCATACCAAATACTAGAATATCTGGTGTGCCTCTGTCTGTGTGTCTGTCTGTGCAGGTCTAAAGAAACTTTAGCCGATTCTTCACAAGTGTAAATGTGTTATAAATATCTGGCATATCATATCCCCCTTGATTTTTCATCATGAAATATTGCAGTTTCTCTGTACTATTCTGGTTTTACAAGAGTTGTAGTTCTTCTCCAATCTCCTCTCTAAAATTTTATTTCTCTTCAGCCCTCCACAATGCCATCTCCAGTTCAGCCTTTGCTTGGAGTATTTAGTTTCCTTAATGATTTCCATTAACTTCTTTAGCTTCCCATCTGTTTATTGTATCTATGTTTTAGCATTTGGATCATTCTGTCAAATAAAAGTTTCTTAATGATTTCCACAGTAGCCTTCTCTGACTCAGTCAAACAACTTTTACTGAAAACAGTGAGAATACTGTGTCTGTTGATGACTGTGGGATGCTCTTGTGAGTGAATTTTGTGTGGATGTGCAGTTTAACAAAGGAGGAGGGAAATCAAAATATTTTATACTGTATCTGGGAAGTATTGGTGGAGTTGCATCTTTTTCTTCATGAGTCTAAATCAGGATAATTCCAATGATCCAATCTTACCCTCAGACTTAGTCAACAGTTTATGTCTAAAGGACTTTATAGGTGTAATTGAGCCTTTACTTGGCCTTGCCACATAGGATTAAGGATGACAAATCATATATATCCATGTGAGTAAAACTAATTATTTATTTAAATGGATGATGATAATGATTAGATTAAAATATATTAATTAGTATTATTTACCACACAGTACAGATAGCTATAGCTACTAATACAGTGTTACTGAAGCAATATTCAAGCCATGATATCAAAGTCAGCAAAGTAATTATGTAAAGACTTATGTTACACACCCATACCAATGACCATGAGCAAATTTCTTTTGCCCAACTTAAAGAAGTAACCTGGAGAGGGATCTCCACTCAAGGGAGGAATCTTCACACACAATCTTAGAGGTGATATTTTAGAAGATCCTATGGTTAAAAAGTGGGACGGCAGTTTCATAATATGAAGTGATTGTCAGTTCTATGTCTCTAGGCCGGCTGTGTCAGCTCAGCAGCTTTAGATAAATTATCAGCATTACAACTTGTTGGTTGTTTTATCAGGAACTTTCTCTGCCACGTGCTCAGTGGTGGTAGCTCCTGTCAGGAAATGTTGTTCTTCCTCAGAATGCTTAACTTCTGGATTGATGGGTCAGACTGGTCTCAGCATTTTTCAGTACAAAAGCAGCATGACCCCCCTTCATCCAGCAGTGGTAACTCCTTCAAATATTGTATAGTTCCAGCTCTTTTACTCCCAATTAGGCAAGGCATCCTGCACAAAGGCACCATGTATGTGTGCACATGCGTAAAAAAGGAAAAAAAGACAAGGCAGAACGGGGAAAGGCTCCTCAGTACTCTGGGAGAAAGACTTATTAAAACTGAATTCAGACCACCTTCTCACTTCAGCTAGGTAAAGAAAAGAAATCTACAGCTACTCAGCCAATTGTTCCCAGCTAACCAGCAGTTTCATGAGATAAAATAGAAAGCAGACACTATAGGGGTTTACATGAGAAACATAAGATAATCACATTGTTTGAATATATGTGACTGTATTGGGGTTTATTAAGGAAACCATATCTAGCAAGACATGTACAAAAGAATCATCCACTGTTCAGGCAGTGGTAAAGCTTGAAGCAGAGTAGTATCAAGTTTGGGTTGTCTGATCAAAAGCCAAAAATCAGAGATCTGAAAAAAACTGCCTGTACAGAAAAACTGAAGGAATTTGGGTTCTTCAGTTTTAGGAAGAGAAGGTGAGTAAATGGTGTTGCAAAAAGGCACAGGAGACTCTCCCAATTTTAGGCAATCAATAAATCATGGATGTAAATTGCAGCAAGAAACATCCAGGCTGAATGTCAGAAAAATTCTTCTGGTAGTAAAGACAGTGAAACACTGACATGTTTTTCATAGGAAGTTTCATGGCTATGTCTGGTTGGCTGTGAGGAAAGAGGATTTTCTAGGTGGTCTCTGGAGGTCCCTTCCAGTTCCCTGACACAGAAATTCAAAGACATTTGATTGGTTTCCTGCTTTATAGCAACAAAGAGAATGTTGGTTACTTGACCTAAAATCAGAACTGTCTTTTAAACTCTTTCAACTGATCCTAGATTGCCATGCCTCTATTAGCTTATAAAGCTGAAATTAAGGGCAGTGGTAAGAAAACATGTTTTATTTTTTAAAAATGCTTAAAAACCTTTCTTTAAAATTAAAAACTCCACTAGTTGTATTAAAATATAGGAACTAAATGACACTGTGAATGAATTCTTCAGCACCCTCTTTCAAGTAGAAAATAAGTTGATCTGAGATACTGCATTTCCCACTTTAGCTCCTGTCTGTTCTAGCAGGGCTGAAGCTCTGACTGAGAGATGTGGTCTGACAATTGCTAGGGCTGCAATACACTCCTTTTCAAGCATCTTTCAGTATTGTTAAAATATGAGCATCTCCTGTAACTAGGCGAATATTGTCATCTTGCACAATGACTTTTTCTGTAAGGCAAAAATAAAACATACCCTGTTGTACCAGCTATAGAGGGAAACATTTAGATGACAGTGCACATGGGGGCATCTGGAAGCCCTTCTGTAAGTTATGGAAAGAACCTGGTTATGAGTGGTAGATGTTGACCAGATTGTCAACATTTTAGTAAGTATAAGGAAATCCTGTAGAAGTAATGTTTTAAAATGTTGCCATTCTTTCTTACATTGATGTAATTTTTCCAGATATATTTATGTTGGTTTGTTAATAGATAAGGGATCTTTTCTATTAAAATTGGAGATCTTACTTTTTTTGTAAGTCAGAATATTCTCTGAGGATGTAGTAATCCCTGCAGAGAAATAGACTACCAAATCAAGTAAAAGTCAGTTTTGGGAGGTGACATTGCTTCTGGGACAGCACTGCTAAAGAAAAGTAGTTTTATCATTTGGGATAGTAGGATTATCTCAAGTTGCACCCACTGCAGTGATATCTGTGATATTTTGTGGGTTTTTTCCTCTCAATGGTTACTACCATGCACCTATTTTGTAATACAAGATTTGTCACTGATAGCTTCTGTAGCTTGTGCTGAGGAAGCAGGTGGAACTAAACAGCAGGGGAGATTGCTCTGAAAAGAGAGTGCAGAGTAGCTTGATTACTAGGTGAAGTTATACTTGAACACCATTAGGACCCTCTCTCTGCATGCACTTGAGCTCTAGGATAGCCAGGTCACTTTAGCAACCATGACAAACTATAGAAACCTCTCTGAGGTTGTCTCTTCTTGCCAGGCATGAAACAGTGATGCCACTGATGATCTCTAGGCCAGACTGAGCTGAGGATGGCCAGCAGTCCTAACTCTTGTTCCAGCAGCTTTTCAAGTGCATGGATGTCCTACAAATGTGTGGGAAATGGCCTCACTCCTCCCTTGTTTCCTGTGATTACAGCACTGCTATGGAAGCAAAAGTGACAATACCCCACCAAAGAAGGCCTTTTTGTAGCTAAAACCTGCTTTGGTAATCTGGACCCTGTCTGAATCTACTGTACATCCTACAGGACGGTCATTAATTCTTGTACTCTTTCTATTTCCTCTTATTTTTCTCCATTTGTAACACTCTGGATGATGATGGATTTTGTAGAGACTGTGAATTTAGCACTGGCAAAAAGTTGTGAAGTAGTTTAGAGATGTCTTCTAAATGTGTAAAGACTTGTGACAGAGAAGCTGCAGGCTTGGCCTTGAACCCTTTGGCAATGGCAAAAAAAAAATCTACTGAATATGCATTATCTTCCAATTGCCTGCCCAATTACCATTGGAGGCATGATTAATAATGGACAGAAAGCAAGTTCACAAGGATTCCTTGGCTGTAGGCTACAGCTAACTGGTCTAAAACACTCATATTTCAGACATCTGCCATGAGATGTTCAAAAAGGGGGCTGCTTTTCAAATGAAGATGTTTGATTTTAGTAATAATTTCAGTTCTGGCATAGTTAACTTACCCTCATACAATTGGATGTTAATTAGTGGGAGACAAATAATGCCCGAAAAGACAAAAAATCTTAAACATCTGTTTAAGGACAAATAAAATACAGGTCAGTGTATAAGTGCTTCAGAAGGATGCTTCCATCCTTCCTCTACCACCCCAGCAATCTGAGGTATGAAAGAAAGCATTGCTAGAACACACTTCTAACTGCACACACACAGGGCTGAGCAGATTTGTGTTTCCATTCAGCACATGGTGCTCAGGCTGTTTGCTCTGCCTGTACCATTCTCAGGAGACTGAAAAGTGTGTCTTTCTCATGGCTGCACAGATGTTTTCTTGAACCTTGGGGGAAGAAGTTATTTTAGGACATGGTAGTTCACCAGGTGAGAGTGAATGAATTTACACACTAGGCATCTTGGCTTCCTCCTTACCCTAGATGGTTTTGACTAAATCATTTGTTCTTCTACATCTTCACAATAGTTTTTAGACTGTCCATCACACAAGGCTGTGATGAATTTGAAAGTTTTTAACAGTCAGTTCTTGTTACAAATAAGAGCAGTTTGAATCTGGGGCAAAAAGAGAAGTTACTTGAATCTGGGGCACCAAACCACTCTTAACACAAATTGCAGAGTATGTGTGGGATACATGAAATCTACCAAGTCCCTCATTAAAAAAAAAGAAAAAAAAAAGAAAAAAAAGAAGTTGGCTTGGCATCTGTTGATGTCAGTATTAAACTGGTTCATATTTCTGAGGCTGAATGATTTAAAATGACCATAATAGTTCTGAGGGTAGAGATACAGCAATACAGCAATCTCCATCTAAGATAAAGGCAGAACCTGGTAGAACAGATTTCTTCCTCTAATAACAAAAATGGTTTAAACAAGCCCTCCAAAATATAAGATATTAAGGTAAAACAAGATCAACCTTATTTATTTTTCTTCAAGATGTGTATGCAAATCTATTCTTCTCACTTCATGGGCATATGCTCAGGAAAAGGGTATTAGTAACATAAGGACAGACAAATAACAGTGACAGAGTGAATGGTATTTGGAGATAGATTTAATTATCTAGTGTATAATAACTTCCTTTAAATGCTATCAGTTTTGTTGGCTTATTAAGGAAGATGTGACATTCACAGTGCCCTGTCCTATATTGTCATAATTTTAGCCATGTGTTAAGGAAGGTAATGAAATTTTGGATCTTTCAGGTTATTGTTTTATGCCTGAGGCCCCACAGGTTTCTGGAACAAAATCCATTTCAAAGCAAAATCCTTTATCAAGGAAGGAAGCACGGGGGTGTGCAGAGGTGGGGTTTGTTGGACTAGATGTCCTTCAAAAATCCCTTCCAACCAAATATATTCTATAACTCCATGAAATTGAATCCTAATCAAAGCCTCATGATGTCCAGATCCTGGACCTGTCTGCCTGGGACATTTCTGCCCTAAAGCTGAGGTTTGACATCCTGCCACTTACAGCTTATCAACTCCTTCAAACATCCCCATGTTTATTTCTGTTCCTGTAACAGCCAGTGCTGCCTTCTGTTGTTCAGGAACAGCTGTTTGCAGCAAGTATGACTGAAATATTTTTGAGAACTGGTCTGGTCAAAGGACTACAAAAACCATACATGGATGCATTATTTTAATTCTGTCTCCACATGGCAGCATGAACGATCCAACAGCATTTGCCATCTCTTTGCCTCAATGCAAGAGAGCAGGGCAACATGGAGACTCTGCCCTTTCTTCCAGTTAGCAAGTTTAGTTATTACAAATATCTTGGAGGGATGTAAGATTATTGGGAGTGTAGATCAGCCTTGTAAAAAGCTATATGAATGCTAACTACAAGACATTGAAATAAACCATTTGACTCACCTGTAACCACTGCTGCTACTGCTGTAAAGAGGTGTCAGGTAGCCCAGGAGTTTTCCTTTAATGCTCTTCTGATGTTTGAGACAACAGCATTAAACAACAACACCATGACAACCTCCAAACCTTTGATGTAAACCCAGATGGAATTTATTCACCTCACAAAAGTACTGGCACTTGTATTACAATCTCAAATTACAAGGATTACTTTTTCACACAGCAGGTATTAGACTGAAAATTTGATAGCCTAAATCTCCATGTTGCTACTGTATGTGAATTGCTGAAATACCAAATTCATGGTTAAATGGGATTTGTACTTCTGAATGTGCTTAAAACCAGGAATGTGCTCATATATGCAGATATATCTGCATATACATGTATGCATTTCTATATCTTTATAAGCAAAAATATAACATTAGTTATAGGTTGCATCTTTCTGATTTTATAGCCAGAAATGTATGCATGCTCTGATTCTTTTGCTCCTATCACTTTGCTTTTACCATTAATCTGATCTTATTCCTGTCATCTTCTAGTTAATTCTTGACAAAATCTAGAAAAACATCCTGAACGTCTTTAAGAACTAGATCAGCTTCAGCCTCTGAGTCTGCATGGAAAGTCATACCTCTGCCCACAACTTGTTCTGGGAACAAGTCTTAGAGCACAGCTGCAGAAAGTGAGGCTGAATCTGCACTTGCTAACCCAGCTCTCAGCCAACAGAATTGCTTATACTGGTTAAAGAAGTGCTACTGCCGAACTGCTGAGTCCTGCTAAGGCAGGAACTGCATCTGAGCTCCCCGTTTGCCTGCGTGTGTCCTCATTAAACGCTGTGGTTTCAGTAGGTCTGAGCTAATAGGTGGGGGTGTTTGCCACAGCTTTTTCTGAGAGTAGTGTCATCCACTGGCTTCCTTGTAGTTTTCTGGGTGTGGGGGTCAGAGGTGGGTGAAGATAAGTGAGTGAGAAGGACTGAGAGGGATTTCTTTTGTTTTTGTTTATATTGCTCATGTTTATACAAATGACTTAACCTCCTTTTGAAATTCTGAGAGAGTATTAGTGCAACTTGTGTATGCGTACAAATGTTTTCAGCTACCTCCAAACAGTAATTCAGTGCTGATGTTCTGAGATAATGGAAAGTTGAGTTTTGCAGGCAATAGGAGCTGGTATCCTTGCCCTGTTAAGCACTAATAGGTCACTAAAAGTTCAAGTTCTGAATGTAAGGGAGTAGCTTTCTAAGCAGCCTGTGCATGAGCAAAGATCCACAACACCTTTGTCTTTTGGAGACTCTGAGTTGCAGTCAGAACTTCTCCTTGCCTTTTGGCAGGTGCAGTTACTCAAACATCCTTCAGCATGAGTTTGCAAGTTTCAAAGAGAAAGCATTCGCAAGAATGTTATTGCCATTTTTTTTTTTTTTATTATTTCTTGTGTTTAATTAATAAGATCTTTTTGTGCTGGGAATATTTTTTTGTTTTGTGTATGGACAAGTAGATAATTATTATTCTTGGCTCCTATTTTAAAATGGTAGCATTGCAAAGGGAAAATATTCAACAGTGAATCAAAATAGATTTTATTTACCCATAGATGGGGTTAAGGAAAAGAAAAATCTGGTATTTTTTTCATCTGAAGTGTCTGATTGAGAAGAAGTATATTTGTTTGAGTGATGAACATGTGCATCAGCTTTGTCCTGTGGGAATCAGCCTATCCTGTGGGAATATCAAAGTTTCTTATGACTCACAGCTGGAACTGCTGCAGCTCATATCAACTCCAGAGGTTAAGAAAAAAATTGAATCAGTAATAGATTGACTACTAGTTAATTAATTGTGGTCAACTGTTATTTTAACTTTTGTTGCTCCATTTTTAAAGACAGAGGCAGACAAGAGTTATCTATCACCACTGGTGAGCATGTCAAACAGAAAACTGGTAATAGCTTCTTACAGAAGTTCTTAGCAGAAGTGCCAGGGTTTTTCCTGGTTCCAGTTAAGGAACTGAATATTAGTAAAGCAATGATGTATCTGCTTAGAGAGCTCTGCTAAAGTAGCTTTAAGCTCACCAAAGGTATGAAGAGTATTGGTAGGAAAGGGTCCTTTTATTGATTCTCTTGCTTCTCTCCCATCACAAAAGGCAGCTGATTCTCAGAACTCCATAAAATTCTTGCATCTCCTCTTGTTTTTTTAAGATTTGGTGTTTAATACCTGGGCCCCATTTAAAATTTGCATCATACACTTCATCAGCTGAGGAGCCAGGTGCACCTGACAGTTTCTCACGTGGTAAATAACTGGGGTGGAATGATGATGTTGCAAGAAAATACAAGAGATTAAGGGAAGTCAAAGGATGGTCATCTCGACATAACACAGGATGAAATGTGATGTGTTCTTCATTAAAATCTAATCTCAACTGAAATCTACAATAGTGCCTAGGCTAGTTGGTTGTGTTCTGTGCTGTTCAAACATGTCAGGGACTTGTTTTTGCATTTTTTTGCCTCTTTCATTTGACTTCCATGCAAGTAGTTACAAACTGGAACAAGACAAAGCTGTAAATTCTGTCCCATGGCCCTTGCTTCTCAGGCTAAAACTCTGAAGCACTCAGTTGTACCAAAACATTTATCTCAGAAATTATTACTTGTGTATCATAGGATAAACAAAAAGTAGATTTTTATAAGGGACATAATTAGCTCCTTTGAGGCTGAAACAATGTTTGTGTGCTTAGCATGGATTCACAGATGGAAGTGCATGTTTGGTCACACACCTGGATATCGTTAAAAATACTAAAGTAAATATTCCTCAGAGACATATTGTCAATATAAAGTAATGACATGTACTAGCCTGAAGACAGGCACTAAAGCTCACCTTGGGTTTCTAATGCATAGAATAGTGGTTGCTATAGAAAAAGTGTGAATTTAAGAGATAGTATCAGTAAAGTTAATGTTCACTTATCAGAAGCAAGACTTGTGATGGAGCAGCAGTGGCTGGACATGAGCACCTTCCTGGGACAGTGGCAACTGTGCTGAGGCCATCAAAGGCAATGCCAGTGCCACTTCAGGGACACTGTCTGGGGCTGTGAACAGCTGCCTCAGTTTCTTGGCCTTGTCTCTTGACTGACTGATGCCTTAGGGCAAGACCTTGAGGAAACTGCTTAGCAAGCCAAGGAGAAGGGAGAACTGCATTTAAATTCATGAGTGCTCTCTTGCTGCAGTTTTCACTGCTCCAGTTTTCTCCCTGTTTACAGTTTGGTTTTAGTACTTTGCAGGGCAGGTGAGTTTTAACTCATCAGTGGTTGTACAGAAAAAAAATCAATTTCTCAGTAGCATCTCCTTTTGAACTCTACATCTTCTGTGGGTGTTGAATTTTTTTTGCCTTTCCATACAGGGCTCTCCATGCTGCATTTGCTGAGTACTGTGGATGTACACCTCTGATGTAGGTGCTGTCTCTGGGGGAGGTGGAGTTACACACCTGGCAAATGCAAGCCAGGTGCTTGAGGTCCCTCTTTTGTCTGTTCCTTGTTGATGGAAGGTGGGTGGGAAAACAGCTGAGGGGGATTCGTATCAAAAAAGAAGACTAGAAAGTGCAAAAATAGTTATTTTGCATAAATGTGCATTTATATTTTATTACACATCCAGATTCCTACTGCCTTCCACAGGTTCTGTTTCAGCCAGGAGAAGGGAAAACAAATTGGTTTTAAACTTCCCCAAAAATATAAAGACACTAAAGCAGCATTTTTAGTGACATGTTCAGATTAAGTCTGTTTTCCAGCTGAGTATGGAGGCAAGGGTCTTACACAAACTAAAATTTTATCAACATTAAAAAAATATCATCCATTTAAACACCTACCTTAAGAAGAATAATTTTTTCTCATATTAAACCTAAAACCTAGGTCTTGCTATTTTCAGTGTTGGAACCCACTGTCATCCTGGTCATCAAGCTTTTCATGGCAAGATTCTGTCATCACTTTAGAAATAAGACACTCACTCTGAAGCCTGTCTCTGACTGAGAGCAGGCTTGCGTCCTGTTTAGCAGTTGGTAGTGCTATCTTCCTTCTCACAAATTCTTTTCACTGGTCCCCTTGGGATATAGAGATCAACAAGCTGCAGTCACTTGGCTTTTATCCTTGCAAAGTAACTGTGGCAATGTCCTGCTCCTGAGGGACAGGCAAGTGCCACAGCACCTGGCATACTCAGCCTCTCCAACCCAAAGGACCTCAGGCATTTCTTTATTATTTTAGTGTCACAAAAAGCCTGTTACTTACACTTAGTTCAAATGCCTGTCTAAAAGTAGGTTTAGTGAAGGGAAATCAGCTTTTTTTCCCCATTTTCTTGCAAATTTAAAGAGTGGAAGAATACAGAGCAGTTTTACAAGGGGGTATGAGGATGCAATTATTCTGGGATAGAGGCAGAAATGTGAAACTTATAATTCTTGTGGTGTTAACAACTCTTGCCCTGGTTTCATGATTACTAGTGTTTACCTGAAAGCCTTGGGTCCTGGAAATAAGAGGAAAATTTACACAAACTTGACATTTCTTTAGAAAAAGGGTTTATAACTCTCCTGGGGACAGACCATATCTAGGTCAGATTTTACAATTTAAACTTCAGAAGTGAAAAACCTGGAGACAAACAGAAAAGATGTAACTGTTTTAATCCAGATCTGGTACAGTTGTATTTGACAGCACCGTTTTTGTGTGAGGACAAGCCACCATAGATACATGGACTGTGTGGAGGGAAGAGGCCCATTTTACATTGGGATTGACTCTGCCTTAATTTTGGATGTCTTCCCTCTTCTCACTGCCTTAAGCAACAGTCAGAACAGGCTACCGTAAGCTGATGGTTCTAAGTCAAATGAATTAATTCCTTGGTATTATGCATTTAGTGCAGTAGGTCCTTCAAATAAATCATGATAAAGAGAGTAAGTACCACAGTAGCTCTGAAGATCAGGATACCAAGGCAAAAAGAGCTCAGCATGCCAAGGAAGTGCAAAGCTATTCTTATATTCATGCAAAGCAACAGAGAAATTTTTGAACTGGAAAAAAAGTTAACCTAAAATGATATAAAATGTCAGCCTACTTCATGGTAAGTTGCTCAGGATGAGTCACACAGAGCCCTTAGGGAGGGGGAAGTGGAATCCCCTACTCAGTTTAGAGTGCATAAAGAGGCCCATTGATTTTTATTACTTTTTTTCCTCTCACATTGGATTTGTTTGCAGTCATATTGGTGAACCACACGCACTTCCTTATTTAGGCTTCTTTTTTTTCTTTTCTTTTCTTTATTAGTTTGCTGAGCTGCTCAGGACCCAAGATGGTTGTAGGTGAGACAACAATCGGTGCAAACAAAAAAAAAAAAAAAACCAACACAACCAAATGAAAACAACTCTCCCTCCTCTCACAAAAGAAAGAGAAAAAGATGGTTAAAAAGATAGTTAAAATGAGTAAGAGACGGATTGTGAATTCTTAAATCTGTGTGTTGTTTCACAGGCAATGAAATTGTATTGATGACTTGAATGTGTAAGAGCTAAGAGACAGCATATAAAGCAGAGTCCTAATGTCACCATAATAGGTTTAAAGGCTTCTGGGAGAAGCAGACCTAGGGAATGAGCAAATTGCTTTTGAGAGGTCGATATGAACTACATTAGCTGAAGCTTTTTAATAGTAGCCTGTTATTTCTCATTTCCATGGCTACATTAGCTTCAGGCGAGATGCTGCAAAGGGGACACCTGAAGTTTCAAAAAGAATCTCAAGGGCATATTTACTAGCAAAAGCAGGAAGAGGAAATGTCCTTTCTCCTACTGTTGGGACAGAAGTTTCAAGATCTGTAGAATGGTGTTTTGTTTTTTCAAGCTAGGGAATTTCTGCACAGAACTAATCCAGTGTGCTTCAGCAAAAGGAGTAGATGAAAATCTGAACTCCAGGATATCAAAAGAAGATATCTCCTCTCTTCCAGGGAAGAGAAAAGCCTGAGCTGGCTGATGTCAGGAGCCAGGAAACATAGGGGCTGAAGGCACTCTCTACCTTTTGAAATCAGAGCTGAAAAATTGCATATTTCACTTCCATTGCAATTCTGATCAGATAATTTAGATGTTTCTCTTCCTCTCTAAACACTGTTTCAAAGAAATAGGCTGGTTTTCAAGGCAAACCATTTCTGATTATGCATTGGAAAAGCAGGATCTCAACTCCTAGAAATATGTGGAAGATAATGAATGAATGGATACAGAATTGCTCATTAGCAGATATAGACCTAGAACAGCAATTTTCATTGCCTTTATTTGTCTCACACCCTCCTTTTGTGCTACTGCCTTACTTTTCAAGGCATACATGAATGAGGGCAGTGAAAGAAGAGGTAAGGCAAAGAAACAAGCCTCAAAATTTGAGTTGTCCATGCCAAATAACAGAGACTAGAATTAAAACAGAAACAAAAAGGGAAATCTGCTGATCTGTTGTTTTAATTAATTGGCCTCCTGTATGACTAGAGCAACTGGTATACCTCTCCTTCACAGCAGTTTTCATTGGATTTCTCCCCCCCATGTGCCACTATATTAAGTCAGAGAGGAATGATGGCTCACTGCACTGTGACACATGTGCTTGGGGTCTGTGAATATAGTTATAGGGAGTCCTGGTAAAGAGATGTGGGGTCTGGAGAGACTTGCTAGTCAGGAAGAAAAACTAACTGGTTGCTTAGCTATACAGCAGCCAAAACCAAAACAATTCTAGGCAATTTATTCAAAAGGCATAAACAGCAAGAATGAGAAATTTAAGATGATGTCAAACAACTTTGAAGTAATGGAATGGCACAGGTATTTTACGTATACACTTAGAAACACCAAACCTGAGATTAGTTGTGTTGGTGAACAGTCTTCACATGACAAGAGAATGATGATCCACGTACCTGATTTCAGCTGGTATTTGATACAGTCAGGAAACTTCACACAGCTAATTTGCTGCAGTTGGCCTGACTTCTTTTCTTCCTTTTTCTAGCTATGCAGAGCAGACAAAACAGCAAGATTTCAGCTTCATACTCCTCGAACCTGGCTGAGCCGCCTTTTGTGCCAGCCTGTGCTGACCATCCACAGCTGATCTAGAGTCCCTTTTGCAGCCTGTAACTAAATTACACACAGATGGGTTTGCTGGGTTTTCAGTGGACCAAGGGACCGAGTTACTTCCATTAAAATTGACAGTGCCTTAACGATGGTAAGAACAGAAATCTGGTTTTGTGTCAAATGAGGACACCCTCACTGTGGCCACACAGGAGCTTTGTTTATGAGCCTATTAATCTTATCCAGACTAGGGTGACTTATAATAAATATAGGATCAAGCCAAGTATGAAGTATTAACCTTTCTAAGATCTCCTAACTGTGACTATTAAATACTCATTAACACAGCTTCAGTGCTGCTTTAAGATTCTGTATCTACTTGTTTCTAATACCAAGACCACAAGGTCCTTAACAGGGCTTCTGGATGGACCCTCAGCAGTCACAAATGGTGATGTCATAAGGTTGTTTAAACCTGAAAAGCTGTGCTGATTCTTGTGCTCAGGTCCCTCTGAAGAGAGAAGCCACTGGAAAGTTTCTGTGCCCAGGAAGAGCCTGCTGAAGTGTGAGGGTAAATTCTTGCCTCACACTGTTTTCCTCAACGTGTGGTAACTAGCTGATAAAGAAGGGAGCTTCAGATGTCCTATCACATTACAAGTGCTGCAGTTGAAAATGCTGCAATGGGCAAACAATGAGAGGTTAACATTACTTGGGGATAAGCAAGAAAGATGATTGCAGTTGAATATAGTCAGATTTGAAAGGTCAGTGAATAGTATTAAGCCTAGAGGGGAAAAGAAAGCTCCTCCTAATGGAAATCAGTGGAGTGAAATTCCCATCACACTGAGCAGAGATACAGGATGGAAAACAGAGGTTAACAGGGAGCACAAAGCAACTGTGAAATATAATTGTATTTAATCAGACCAAAGTAAGTTTAATTAGACCAGCTAACTGCTCAATTTTACTTTACATTGCTTTTAACATAAGACCTAGCACTGGAAATCAGTGACTAAATTTTTACATAATGTCTTGGACTTTTGCTATTCTTTTGTTAAAGGGAAGAGGGAGAAGGAAGTTGAATTTCTCTCCTCAAATGGAATGGAGCTACAACCATTAAACCAGCAGTTATTGAGAATAAGTAGGAGGTAGAAGGCAGGTGAATAGATCCTTACTGAATAAACATCTTTGCAAGGGGAAAATATTCTGATTTCTGATTAATGGGTGGAGGGGAGGTTTTTTAAATTATAGGGCAAGAGGTGTATACCATGGCAGTAAAATGAATTGATAGCTGTCTTTGGACTTGTAGAGATTTGAAAGTCCCTCCTGATGAATACTTTTGTTGTATTTGCTTCACTGAGGTATAAAAGATGAGTTCCATTGCACCTGTGGATTGGGCGTCTGCTTCAAACCCTGTGTGGTGGTTGGAAGTTCAGAGAGGCTTTCCAAGGCCTGCATCAATTGTCTTAGTGAAATCATAATGACGATTTGTATTGGTAGTCCCTCATGGACCATTAGAAGGAGCAGTTCTGAATGCTAGAATGAGTGCTCCTGTGCTAGGGTGGCTGAGTTTCCTATTGGTGCTCCAAAATGCAAGTGGAAGTGAGGACTGTCTAAAACCAAAAACATATAGACACATATACACATACATACATACACATATATATATATATTTAGAAAGCTAATTATCTTCCTCCAGTGTTTTCAAACAGGCTGAGAAGTTCTGTGCAATCAGTGTAATGATGTGGAAGATAAAGATGAACAATTAGTTGCAAATATGTAGCTAATTATAGAATAAACTGAAGGAGAGATGAACAGGACAAGTCCCGAAAATGGAGCTGTTTGGTGCTCATGGAATAAGTATCTCATCAGTTGCCTTTACATGGATTAAAGGATTTCAAGCTGCCACTTTTTCTGAGCTAGACTGTAAATTAGGCTTTGCTGAGAAACATACTGTTTTATCACAAATACATGCAGCTTAAAATAAATTAATTAAGAAAGGGTGCTATAAGCAAGCTATATTCAGTTTCCATGTCCTGAAACTGCTTTTGTGGTCATGATACAATCTGACAGGGTCTACTAGCATATGGATAAAAGGAGTGGATCTTGGAGCCTTGCCAGTGCTAATTTACTTTTTTTTTTTTTCTGTCAAGGGAAATGGTCATTATTATCACTTGCTGTGTAGTAGCCATCACCATTTACTGTGTTATATTTAAAGGGAAGTAGTATTGGAAAACACTTTCGTTCATAAAAAGATGGGGCTTTGGAAGAAATGGCCATTGCTTTGAGGGAGATTTCTGGTCAAAGAAAGAAACATGATGGGGACCTTGACGTCTTGCATGGGGATTCATTTGGGGATCCATCTCTTAAAAAATCAGCTATTGAAAACAGCAGACTGTTACCTTCACCTTGGAGAACCTTGACACTTCAAGAACAGTTGGTAGATTATCAAAACAAAATGCCAATCACCTTGATCAGAAGATTATCTTAGATGGAAGGTTGAAGTGGACAAAATTCAGAAGGCAGTATGTCAGAGTTAAAATGAGAACTGGAGTGAGTGTCAGAGATGCTCAGTACAAATAAGGGTGCACGTGGGGAGGAAATGAAATGCTGTGTTAGAACTGTCGAGGAATTTCCTTTGGGAAATGATAAGTTGTAGTGGCTTTGGTGGCTTTGGTTCCAAGTAATTGATGGGATCAACTTGTGGATAGTGCTGCAGAAGGCAAAAACAAATGACTTAGACTGAATGAATTTGTTGCCAAGTGTCAGATTAAACAGCTGTTTAAATTACATTGAGCCTCTGTACTTTAGTTCTTCAGATACTATCTCTCCAGGACTGAGTTAATTTGATATTACAGGCAGCTCTGAGGAATTCTTGTCCTTCTTAAATCTGAAAGGACCAAGTGTCTACTACATGTATCACACTACTTTGTGGGAAAACAACTCATTAATCACAGGCCTGCCAAAGACAGGATTATGAACAGGACACCTGTGTGAGGGATCTAACATGAATGGGGATTATCACAATTCCCACTCCACAGAGCTCAAGACTAGAAATGAGTGAAGTACTGAGTAAGAAGAAGTGCAGGCTGAAATAGCCATAAATTTCAGTTTTGTTCTATATAATTTCAGGATTGGAAGTGGATCTAGAGTGTACCCCACTCAACTAATTTGGGAGGTTATGAGTGTAAGGTGGGGAGGAAGGTGGAGGACTGTCTTTCTTGAAATTGGTGTTAGAAGGCAAGATATGAGAGGAAAGTCTATGAGACTGGGAAATGTGTATGTTTGTGTAAATGTATTGGGGAATAGGTGGGCTTTTCCTGGTTTGATTTTTTCTATTTTTTTTTCAAGATACATTTTTCTGATTTTGGATCTGTCATACTAGATCACTTGATAGAGGCATGAGGTGAAACCACTTTATAACAGACTTATCAAATAAATCCAAAATTTCTCTTACCCAGGATTTCTCAAGGATGCTTGTTACCTCATATTTGTAACTATGTTTTGAGAGTCTGCATGTGGGAGTTCTGACTCAGACATGCGCTTCCTTGACTTGGGCACTTTTATTGCACTTAAAAACTGTTCTTGTGTGTTTCTCTATTTCTGGACTTGTGTTTAAAGTTCCTGTAATTAAGAGCTGAAACCACATGCGCATATAGTAGAAATTCACATTTGTTTATATACACAGCTGGATTTACACTGTGCATGCGTGTGTGAGGATTTACTACAAGGTATTTCTCTGCTTTCTCTTTTGAAGGGATTAAGGCAAACAAAACACAGTGGGAAAACTGATTTCAGACTTTGAACAAAGCACATTCTAAAGTTCTTTTCTGGTGTTAATTCTCTGTTCAGACACAAAACATAGAACATTTCCTTCTAGAAAGATGGAATCAGTTAAAGTCATTGATGCTGAATTCATTGGGAAGGAGAGGAAATGAATGAATACTGTATTTTACCTGAAAGAAAGATACTTGTCTGGCTTTGCAGACATTCTAAATATTGATAAAAAGATGCATTTCAAAGTCTTGATTATTTTATGGCTCTCCTCCCTTATGCAACAATTGAACTCCAGCTAAAAAGGTCTTTGGAGGAGGGTTCATTTGTTGACGAAACCCATTGATGAGTATGTTGTCACAACAGACTGTTACAGCATGACTGTAATTAGAAGAATTACAAAACTGGTGGTTTGACTTCCAGCCAATCTGATAAATATTGTTTGTTATTCCTTAGTTTAGTCTTGCTCTTTAGCCGTTCTCTGATCCATTGTGTAGAAAAAGGATTTTCTGCTGGAAACCCTAAGTAAGATCTATTAGTGTCCTGTTTGTTACAACACAGTTTGCTCAGCAGTTTGGCCTCCAAGGTGTATGCACCTTGAGTAGCTCACTGAAGAGTGTATTCACTCCTAAAGTCAAGCCAAAACATTTGCACACACTGTCACAGCACCTGCTCTTGTTCCAAGGTGGGGCTTGATCTCCTGGTGTGTGCACGTGGGGTGGGAGAGCTGCAAACAGCACTGCTCTGGTGGTACCTGGTACTTAGCAAAATACTCATAGCGTGGTGTATATGTAAGAAAAAGCCCTGATTTGGAGCCAAGCAGTAAATATATGTCTATTTAAGTTTGTCCTCCACATTTCAAGCCAGTAAATTTAGTAGAGTAAGTACCTGGATCATAAGTAATTGAGATGCAGCAATCTACAGTAGTAGAACTTGGAAATTAAATTTTCATTTAGGTTGCATTAGGGTACAATCAAACCTTTAGATAAGATGCTGTCTGTAAGGTGGTGGAATCAAAAATGTGACAGCTATATATGCTAGATCATAACCAGAATTCAAGGCTACTGAAGTTGTTTAAAGTTGAAGACTGGATGATTGCCATTACTGTACTTGACTTTGCCTTTGAGTAAAACAGAAAAGTAATAATAGTCAATGCTATGCAGAAGCTTACTTTAAGAAGTTAAGATGACCTGACATCCAAATAGCTCATACCCTCAAGAAGCATTTACTTATTTTCTTTTTGAGGTTTTATTTTGGAAGGAGAATTGCTTTTAAAGGTGGAAAGGATTTTTTTTTTCTTTTATTATTTGGTATAAACTGCAAATAAATTGTATATGTCCCAGGACTACCATGCAAATGCTTTCAAGTTACTGTCTGGTTTGTGGTTCTTTTATTTGGCTGGTTTGTTGAGGAGTTTTTTGTGTGTGTGTTTTTAGGGTTTTTTATTTGTTATGTTTTGGTTTTTTCCTTTTCTTTCTTACTCTTCTAAAGTAAATTGAATAGAAGTGGAGGCATTGTTTATTTATGTGCATTTATATGCTGGTGCCCTGGTTCAGCCCAGCTTATGCAAAAAAAAAAGGTAATTTTTTTTAACTATTTAATTTAGAATATATAAGTTCTGTGTGTAGCACTAATTCCAAGCAGCATCTGAATATGGTTTCTCTGGATGCAATGGAAATACCTGACACTTGCAGGCATAGCAAGAAATGGGTGTTATTGCTGCTGACTTGGTGGTATATGGACTGGTCACATTACTAACATGAAATATTGCCACAGGCTCTTCATAATCTTCCTGGACATCCATTACAATTACAGACAGGTAGTGTAAAGATGCAGGGCCTGATTAATATAAAGGTTTATTATTTTGATTTTAAGTCATTTTCGGTTTTAAGTCAGTGTTAATTTAAGAGAGCCTAAGAGCCAAGAGCACCACCCAGTACACTGACTGGTCACCCTCCAGGGGCTGGAGGTTCACCAGGGCAGGTCTAGAAGGTAGGGAGAAGGTCCAGCTCGTTCTCTCCAGGTGTAAGTATCCACTGATATGTTCTGAGGCTTGGAAAACTGATCTGCAATTCAGTCTCTCACTGCTTGCATCTAAACTACTTGGAATTGTTTTCATGGGATATGAAGATCTACTGCAAAACTTCACTTCTGTTATTGAGCACAAGGCTTTGAGAAATGTGAAAGTTTAGTTCATGGAGGTGAACTAGATGAGATTTCAGACTATCCACCCAAGGCTCAGAAACAGGAAATCTGCTACGGACAGAAATAACAAATGCGTTTTCCTTCCACTAACTTTTGTCTAAAAACATGTGTATAATGAACTCTTTCCAAATTTATTCAAACTACAAACAAATCTTTGTTTATTTCTATTAGCAAGCTGTTTGCTGGAAGCAAAATGGAAATCCATTTGCCATATAAATAGGAGAAAAAATCACAAGCTTTTCACTTTTCAGTCAACATGAAAGAGAACACATTTTCCCAATGTTGTTGTACATGAGTCTTGGGCAAAGGATGTATACAGCAAAAAGACAGACTGGTCTGAAAATGCTCTAGAGAACAGAAAAAAAAAAAAAGGGATTGGTATAAATGGCTCTCCTTAGATTTTTATAGTTGATTTCTTATTTGTTCAAACCAGTGTAATGGGAATATTTATTGGCAGAGAGCATCAGATTTGATATATACCAGAGGAGTAATGGCAAATTAATCCCTAAGGTGTAATGCAACAGTTCCTGTTGGTGGAAGGCAAATCAGCTCTCGCCTTTGGTTATGGGGAGAAGTGTAGGTTTACAGGATGCAGCTTGTTGCAGCCTGTTTTTTCTTGACTTCTTGCATAGAACAACAGATGAGGAAATTGCCCTTGGTAGGGTAGTGGTGATGCAGCGTATCTTTAGTGTTCAGGGAGGAAGTTAAAAAGGTGGAATAGTTCCTTCCCATTTGAACCCCGACCAGGGAATATAGTTCTTACAAAAAAAATTTGACAGGCCTTGTTGAAATCTGTTTAGAAAAGGTCCACTGTGGAGCAAAGAATATAATTTCAGAAACTCCTGGATCATGCAAACAAAAATTTCTTGAACAAATAGTTGCATGCTGTACACATACCCATGAAAAGCTTTTGACTAAGAAATTATCTTCCCTCTTGAAGCCTATAACAAACTGAGAAAACAAAAATTGTGCCAAGTCCTCATGTTTTTGGAAAAAACATGCATTTATATTTAGCCTATCTCCTGTATTAGTACTTGGGGTATTAATCCCAGTCAAGTCTCTGCTCACAGTGAAAATGTAAAATCTTTCTTTCCCTGGCCCAAGTTGTAAACGTGATCCTACAGCCACTACAGAAAAGAAGGCTGGGCAAGGCTTCCTGTGTTCATGTGCTATCTCTGAATGTACACAGGCACACCCCATTTGGTGTAAAGCAGCTCAGGGGTTATGCTGTTTTTTTGGCATTTTATTAATCTCTGCTTTTAAAATATTGATCTTATTTTAGTGAGAATGGGTTTACTTCTGCCTCACAGTTCTGTAAGTTTCTAAAAGCTTCTTGTACCCATTTGGACAACCACTTGTGGTTAGTGAGCAAAACAAATAAATGCTCTGACTATAACAAAATTCAGAACAAGTGATAAAATAGCAGACTGATTTCTCAGCTATTTTAATACTGTCTGAATAAGGTGCATAAATAAATAACAGCTGAATATACTTATTTTAACAAATTAAAATTGTCTGTGATATTTTCCAAGTGCCACTTAATAGAACTCAGGAAATTAATAGCAGTAGTAAAAATAAAACTCTGCTCAGGAAGCATCTGGAAAGTCAGCTACTCTTTGTTCTTGAGCCCCATTTCTTTACTTTTCTGACACAAGGAGTTAATCAGAGTCAAGAGCACTTAAATCAGGGGCATGGTCATTTCCAAACCAGTGCAGACACTACCTTCTCCTCTGCTGTGCAAGTCTGAGCTTGACTGGCTCCATCATTGGATTTTGGATTTGATCCTGTTATCACATGTAAATATTACAAAATGTAAGCAGTCCAATCTTCTAGAGGCTATACTGTGCCTATATGTTGCTGGATGGAAATGTACCTTCTCAGAGAGCTTGGTTTCTGGTTTTCCCTGTCTTGCTACCATCCTTGCCTTGGGCTGGGCTGGGTGATCTAAGAGCCCATGAGTGAAAAACAAGTGACATGAACAAGGTCTGTGAATGGGCCTTGGAGGAACTTGCTCTGACTGAAGATGTCCCTGCTCCTTGCAGCAGGGTTGGATCAGCTGACCTTTAAAGGTCCCTTCTAACCCAAATTGTCCCATGATTCTATGAAAAGCTAAGAAATTTTTATCACCAGTACAAGCTACTGTGCATTCATCAAATGCTGAAGCAAAGCACGGATACACAGGGAAAAAATGGTTCAGATTTCTGTGAAAACAGGGCCCAAATAGAACTGGGTTTTAGCTGACAAAATAAAAGCTACTGATGGTCTTATACCAATTTCTTCTCATAATTAGCTTTTTTATAGGAGGAGGACCATATCTGTCTGGCTGTTGTGTCTGATGAGCTTGTTTTAGGAAAATTATTTTATGATGGAACTACAAGTGACTGAGCAAAAGGTCTCAGGAGGAATTTAGATTCCTGTATTCACTTTGTTTTGCTTCTCCTTCCCTCCACATGTTTATTTATGGAACAGTTGAATCTGGGTAACACATGAAGTGTCATGGAAGGGCTGGAGATTCTTTGTTGTTCTGAAAGAAAATTTAATTTCTTCAGGCACAGAATCCCTCTTGAGAGGCCTGAAATCACACTGAATGGCTTTAACATCTTATTCTCCTCTGCTTTATGGCTTAGTTTGGGGTTTTTTGTTGCCAGTTTTCTTCAAGTAGAATGTTATATGTAAAAAATAATTCCTGTCCTGTTAGTAGGAGGGTGATCTCTAGTGCAGAGTTAAATGGAAATACACCCACATTTCTGCATTAATTTAATCTACTTTCATTAACTCTAGGGTAGGTCTGCTTATTTTTTTCTAATTCATGGGTTTTTATTTTTAGCATCCTTCTCTTCCTGTCTTTGGGGCCCAGGTCAGATAGATAAAATTAGATTTTTTTTCTTATTATTTAATAAGCCTTTCCTATAAAACAATAAGTCTTGAGTGATTGTACCAAACAGTTGGGAGAGACTGGGAAGGGAGGATGTAACAAAGCAGGCTCCGAGATGTGTGCAGCACAGTCACCAGATGCAGGGATATTCTCTTTATCCCAGCACTAGGAAAGTTGCATCTGGAGTGTTGGTCTGATTCCCATGATATTATGAAGATGTTCACAAACTTGAGAGAGCTTAATAGAGGGCCAATAAGATGGTTAGGGGGCTGGAACACAAGATGATAAATTAAAAAAGTAAGCTGGACAAAGCCCTGAGCAATATGATAGAGTAAGATGAGCCCTAGACATGAGTTTGAAGATGATTTATTATATAATTCTATGATTGATGCAATCCAGATAAACAGGATATTTTTTAGATACTCTGTTGTTCAAAATATTTACAGTAAATGGTGAGGTAGGAAAAATAGGATTAAGGTTTTAAATCATTTTAAGGAAACTGGGAGAGACTAGCTGAAATGATCTCCAAGATAAAAAGTCAGAGGCTTTGGCTTGATGCCATGTAAAGACAGAAGACAAAAGCTCTTAGAGAAGAGCAGCTGTGCTAAGAACATACTTTTGGGATGTTTCATGGCAGGGCTTGAGGGGTGGAGATGAGTGAGTATCCTGGTCTGCAGAAAAGGAGCCTGGGAAATGACAAAGAAATAATTGAAATCTTAAAATTTTTGGATACTATATTATGTCTTCTGATGCCCAAATATAAATGTATTACCCAATCATGCAGTTATTCACCCTTTTAATTGTATGTGCATGTATGTACATGTACATGCCAATCCATGTACAAATATACCTCAAATATATATAAATGCATACCTATATGTATATAGCTAGTATTTCTGGTCATACTGTTAATGATTTAATACGATGCAATGTTAGATGTGCCTTTTCTAGGTGTGTATTTTACTTTATTCCTCAGTTTAGTTCGCATTTATGCAATGAAGTAATTGTTGTGATGAACTACCAGACCACATTTAATTATCACCAGACATCTTTTTAACTAGTAAAGTAACTAAATGAAGAAAGCAATATCTAGCAGTGATGACAATTGCTATAACTCAGCATAAATCTGGGAATGCTAACGATCCCATTAGTGTGGTTCAATAAATCATTGATTGGATGCAGCTTGAAATTTGGATTCCACCTTCTATTTCACAAGTCATATCTGCTGAGATGAAGCAACCTTTGGAACAGTCTGTTCCTTTACATTCTGGAAATGGTCCAGTTCATCTTCAAATTCCAGTGCCCGGTTCTGATCTAAACAAATACCTTCATTTTCCTTAGGAAACCCTGATCTATGCCTTGCTCATCTTTCTGTCAGGATTTTCTTGTCAAATGAGGGATCTTGGCAAAGTTAAGGCTTATTACATGTGCTAGACATTCTGTTCCTTTCTTTTTGTCCTTGTTTTGGCAAAAAAAATGGGATATTTCTAAACGTTGGAAATCCCTTCATGTCTCAGTTTAATTATGAGGTCTAAAAATTAATGAGTAAGGCTGATCTTGGGGCAGCATCAGCATATGTTTCACCCACAAGCTATCTGGAAGTTCAGAGGGGTGCTTTTTTTGTTTATTTCTTTCTCACCAGACCTTTCTTATACTGAAAACTGTGCAGCTGTTGGAAGGCATTAAATAGCATTTAAAACCCCCAAAGCCAAGCCAAAACATAAACCAGAACAACCACAACTGGATTTCCAAGATTTCAAGCCATATCCAGGTAGTAGTTCAAATACAAGTCAGTGAAGTCATCATGACTTGTGTGTCCCTTACCTCAAGGCAGGCTGGGTTCAGGCCCAGGGGATGGCACTGGGGCACAGGCACCAGAAATCTGTGCTGGCTTCCAGCACAGCAGCCCCTGTCCCAACACGTGTGTGCACAGACTGCCAGACCTCCAGGAGTGCACATGCATGTACACACATGGGCTTAACAGGGATTTATAAAATGAAACTGAGAGTACTCCTAGCACAGAGGAGCTTGTGTGGAGTTGGCCCATCTGTGGGGAGAGTCTACTGAGTACCAGGGTGAGAGCCTCAGTATCTATAAAGTTTCACCAAATGGCTATACAAAAAGTATGAATTTGTGGTTCAGATGGAAGTCTTGATGTGGGACTTCTTCAGGCTGTTTAATAGGGCTTGATGAAAATGGTTACATCTGTTTTTGGAGATGTGTTCCCAAGGGAATGAAAAATTGGAAGACGAAAAATGTTCTTCAGCCATACAGATCTTAGAATTCTGGGAGGTGTTGTGCAGTGTTTGGACAAGGCAATTTTATTCAAAAATATTTAAATTTATGGATGTGCTTCTCCCACAGGGAACAATCTGATAAGACTGGAAGATTAAAAGACTTGGAGGGCCAGGAAAGGGAAGCTGTGACAAAGTGAGGGCAGTACACAGAAAGTAGCCAGTGTCCACTTGTCAGAGCTTTTCTAAATCACATACAGCTTGTTGCTAGCATCTAGGAATGGCAGCTGCCTAACCTGGAGTCCTTTTGCTGCAGTCAAGATAATGTTTAGCTACATGCTCCTCAGGACTGAAACAGCAATGTCTGAGAATTTTTAACTCCTAAGCTGGGTGCTGGAAAAGGACTACTCTAGGATCTGTGCTCCTCTCACTGATGACTTGTGCAACCTCAGGGCAGGAGCTACTTTTGCTGCTTGTGATTATGCAAGGTTTGGATTAGTGAGTGGTCTGCTCTGTGCCAGGTTTCCAGCTGATAACTGGGTCAGCTGTGGACAACAACAGACTATTTAAACTTCTGAGAAAATAATGGGTGTTTCATAGGAATAAACCAGACCCATCTTCTACTGATGATAATACCTGTCTTTGGTGGTTGTCTAGCTTACTGGGATATTGGAGCTTGAAAGGAGACAAACTGAATTCTTCAGGCCAGAAAGTCCTGAAGAGGGTGAAATGACAAGTGAGTTACAAGACAAACCACTTTGTTTCCCATTGATGATGTGCTGGAGTGCTCTGGCACTGGGTGTGCTCTGCAGGAACCTGTTGAATACGGGGCAATTGACTCACAGGGTTCAACTTCCCAAGAAATGGGCACCAGGCAATGTGCTGTGGTTGCTGAAAAGAAAATCAGAATCCCGGTAGACTGTCATATCCTGCTTATAATTTCTTCTTTTCTGTGTGCATGGAAAAATGAAAAAATGGTTTGTAAATATGCTGAAGGTCTGGGGCTGGGGAAGGAGATTGTCCCTGCTGGTGGCTGCATGGCAAGATCTTACACACAGGCACTGAAAACAGTTCCTGGTGTGTGAGAGCAAAAAAGGGGCTGAGGACTGCTGCTCAGTGTTTAAGTAAATGGATTTTCAGCCTCTTGGCTATTCCCTGTCTGCATGTCATTCTTGATAAGTGGTCTCCTTCCTGTAGAGAGCTTGTCTGTCTTTCTCTGTTTTTTCTGGCTCCCACTGTCCTTGTATTAAAATGGGGCAGGTTTCTGCATGGGAAAAATAGTGATTGCAGCAAGTGAGGAATAAGCAGCAGCCATGGCCAAGTGCTTCATCTTGACTTAATGTGAATATCCAAGCAAAAATATTCTCAATAAGAAAGAAGGAAAAAAGCTTCAAAGCAACAAAGTGCAGAATCTAGAAACTGTCGGACTGGATGGGGTGGCAATTCTTTTATTATCTTGGTGGGCTTTGAGGGAGCACTTTTGAAATACGCATAAAAGGAATTAATAGAGTGTACAAATAATAACAAATGATATCCAATATTTTAATTTGTATGCAGTCTCTCACCTTTTGCTCCAGGGAGCTCTGCAAACAAATTTTCATTTAACTTCTTCATTTATGTGTAAGGTAGTTAAGTATTGTCACTGTCTCACACATGAATAAATTATGATGCTTCAGGGTGTTGTTTCCGTGCAAGCTCTGGTGCCCTTGGATGCCAACAGCCCAGGTGGCTGTGACTCTAAGGCTGGGAAGGGAATGCAGCTTCTCTGAATTGCAGAGAAGCCAGAAAGAAGGGGGTAATTGAGGAAAGTTGAAAGAGATCCAACAGTAATGTTACAGCTGGGTTTTGGTATTTTTTATTTAATCCTCCTAGGTTTTACTGTTTTGTTTTAAAGCAGACATTTACATTTTCAGTATGGTAGCTGAATTCCCCTTCTTCTTACAGTGTTGTTTATTGCAGCAATACTAGAAATCATGCCACAGTTCTGGAACTTTCAGAGATTTGGTTACAATTTTCTAGTAACACCATTCCTCAGCTCCACAGCAAACACAGAATGTGTGTAATAGGCATTGGTGACCAGGTCCTGCCATTGGAGGATTAATTCTCCTCAGATTATTATTTGTCTCAGAGCTCCAAACCCCAGAACTGTCCCAGCAGGGCAGACAGAACTGAATGCCACTACACCAGGGACTATGGTCAGGACAGAAGAGGGTGGCAGCTGGCAATTTTAACAGGAGCAACTGGGTCTACAAGCAGTATCCTTCTTCTTATGCTTCTGGATCTTTGAGTTGCTGAAGGCAACATCCAGCCTTTTTGCAATTCAGCTGGAGGCAAATGCACATCAGCAGCATTGCTGCTACACTGCCTGAGGTAACTGCTTACTTTGCCTGTGTCTAGAGCTGGCCTTGGTCTGATCAGAGGTGAATAAGAAGGGGTATTGAAGACCAGTTTCTGCTTCAATAACATGTGCTGTGAGGGTGTTTCATCTTAGGGATAGAAATAAGGCTGCAAACTTCAGCTGGAGTGTGGCTGTGTATTTGTGAGCTCTGTCTCTCTGATGAGGGCAGTCTGTGTCCCTTTGAGGGACGTATAACTGTTTCATTTTCCTTCTTTCTGTTGTACTTGAGATTTTCCATAGCAGAAGTGATGCTGAAACGGAGGTAAGGACTGAGCTAGCAGTACAGCAGACTAACTGTGTGACTGCAAGCCTAGGAGAAACATCACAAACATCAGCAGCACCAGAGAAAATTATAGAGCAACTGGTAAATTCAATTTCCACAATATGTTAGATTCTTCAGCCCTTTCCGTACTGGGAAGTGATTCTCCATTACACTGAAGAACAATTTGTAAGGAGCAAATTGATAAAGCTTTAGTGTTGTTGCTTGATTATTATTGCCAAAGACTCTGTGTCTTGGCACATCATAGTTCATGATAAAGGAACAAACCACAATGCAATTAATTTGGCTTCAATTTACCATTTACAGTAAAGAACATATCAAGCTTCTTTCTCTGTTTTTGCATGGATCTGATGGATGGATGTACTTTGCATGCATGGAACTGATGAGGCTTTTCCCTCTTACTTTGGTAAGACTGTTGGCAGAGACTGACAGTCCTCTTGCCTAATTTCCCTTTCTTCTTTTTTTTTAAAGTTCATTTGTTTGAGTTGTTTTTTTGTTTCAGAATGGGGTTTCCCATTAGAAGGTCTGGCACCTACTGGCATAGTGCCATGCAATTCCCACACCTGACTGCTACTCTGCCACTCCACATCACAGAACTGTGGTTTCCCAGAGGTCAGTGGAGACCATTAACCCTGAAGGCTTACAGTCCAGTAAAATCAAACAGGTTTCATGCTAACCTTTTACTCTAACTGCCTAATTTTTCAGTGCTTCCTCATTATTGGAATAAATTGGAATGGAATTGGAAACACTCTTCCTAGTTTTACCATAGAGTAAAGATAGGAATTTCTGAAAGATAGGAATGACTTGAAATGAAAATACAAAAAATGGAGAAAGTATAAATGGGATGGAAGAGATACTGAATATTACTTTCTTAAAAATATTTTGTTATTCACAAATTTTTTTAAAATTTTCATGAAAAATCCCACTGCAGTTTGTCAATTGCTCGTAGCAGAAGAGAAGGGGCCATGTGGGAAGCCACATGAAGGATTCACTGATGATTCCACTGAGCTGGTGGTTTGTTGTAAGAGGTTTGCCTGCACTGTTGCATCTTGCTTGGAAAAGAACTCATTTAGCACTAAAGACAGTTGAAACTAATCACCAGATAAGGAAAGGGGGAGTGATGCCATATGCCAGTAACAAACTGATCCATGCTATATGAAATTTAAAGGTTAAGCACAGGTTTTTATTTAATAACAGATGACCACAACAAATCATCACTGAAAATGCATCTAGAATCCTCTGACAAAAGGATTATCTAGTATCTTTTCCATATTTGCAAGTACATTTTAAAAGCTGTGCATAAAAAATTGTCTCAGTGTTAATGGGGAAATAAATTAAGGAAACTAAATTACAATTATGAATTTTGCTATGAAGCTGTCCTCTGCTTTCCCTCAAGATATTGAAATCAGTAATACTCCTTCTTATGGTGCACATCTCAAAATCCCCATTGGCCACAGCATAAAGTTTTGCTGCTGGGCTTTTTGCTGTTGCTTTATGGGGGGAACAATGAACCTGACTAAACTCCCAAGTTTCCATGCATACATCTGCACCTCCAACACAGCTGCACAGACATTTCAATCTGAAGATTTTCAGTAGTGTATCATAGGAGTCACAAAATACATTAAAAGATTTTGTAGCTAAGAAAGGTGAGAGCAAAATTTACAGCAAAATTCCCATTATTGTCTGTGTTGCTGTTATGGAAATGTTCTGACCTCAGAATAAATAGATATATTAGATATATTTATTTCTAAAGCAGAAACAAACCCAGCCTGTTTTCTGCGTGCTTTACAATGCCTGAAGCCCACAACAGTGTGAGTGATAAGCAGCTGCAATCATCACCAGTCACTTCAGCAAAGAAATCTCTATTAGTCTGATAATGGATTTTTTTATTCTAATCTCTTGCCAAATTAGCATCAACTGTAAGTACTCAAGGGATTCTTACTGACTGTCAGCTAAGCAAAGGAAAGATGACACCTTGGGAACTTCAGTCCTCAGCAGCTGGTGACATGATACCTCTGGAGGGACAAGAAGGCTGAGAGGTAATGAAGCAGAAGAACTGATGTGGAGCTGAAGTTGGCTTTGGCAGGATTGTTTGTCAGCATTTGCCCACACCGCCCAGTGGGGAAGGAAAGAGATGAAAAGGAGGACAGGAACTGAGAGACTCATAGCCAGAATTATTAACCAGCTTAACTGTGTCTTCTGTTGTGTTGCTTGATGCTTAGTGCAAGAATCAAGGAGAAAAACTCACACATAAAAACTTGCAATGCAAAGAGGCCTCTTCTCTTCCTTTTCCTGCCAGTCTTGATTTTCTTCTCTGTACTCCACTCCTTTTCTAACCTGTTCACATCCCATGTCCTCTAGTTCTGCTCTCCCTCCCTCATCCTATCTACTGTGATACCTCTCCTGTTGAAATTCCATCCCTCCTCTGGCTTCCACTCTTCTACCTTTTGGTACTTCTTCCATACCTGTCATCTCATACGCTGTTTCCTCTGTAAGCATCTGTCCTATTTGACAATTTAAATAGCTTAAAGGGGTCTGCAGCTGGGGAGAAAGGGAAGGATGTCTTCCAGCAAGGACAAAGAGAAGGAAAATTAGGACTGTTTAATACCCAACATTTCAAGAAATGAAGTCTAATTCCTGTCACAAGGCCTCTCCAATTCCCTGCCGCCTTCTGCCAGTATGTAACTATGGGAGCTGGCTATAAAAGCTGCAGTAATGAAGATATTCAGAAACAAAGTGTAAATTGGGTGAGAGCCTGGCCCTGTGCTGATGGGGATCTCACCCTCTGCACTCCCGGGCATCGCTGCTCTGGTGCCTGAAGAGGTGAGGAAGGGAGAATGTAATGGATCAGACAATCTGAGTACTCAAACATCCACCCTCTACCTTTGTTCATGTGTATGCTGTCCTGAGATGTTTTAGGAGGAGGGAGATCAGCCAAGCACTGGTACAGTACTGACTGAGTACTAATCCTGGACTTCCAATTCCCTGGTCCCAGGCTGTGTCAAGTTTTTGTGTTTGAGATAAGGAAAGTGCTGAAGCCTTCAAACCCACTGGTATACTAGGACTTGAGGGTATTTTCCATTAAGGTTTTGTGTGTTGGCTTTTAAGTCACTGCTGCTTTTTCAAGGAATAATGGAAGCCTATACTCTTCCCCATACTTTAATGCTATACGGAAAATACCACTCATGCAAGAACCATAACTTCCAATAAGCAGATCTGTTTGATGGGAAAGGCTCATAAAAGATAGATTTTGAGAAAATACACAGTTCTAAATCAAGCTTATTTTTCAGAATGACATTAAAAGGATGGCTAACAACCACATGAAAAGATTTTTCTGTAGCACACTGTGAACATTAAATATTGATGGCTAATAGATGTGAAAGGTGTGTGCAGGGAAAAAAAAGCAAGCGAGAGTATGTGTGTTGATGTGAAGAAGAAAAATAGCTTTTGTTTGTTGTTCAGCTCTCAAATAATTTTAATCTAATTATAGATGCAAAGTACAAGGAGAGTGCTGGAAATGGTGACAAGGGAAGAAGAGCTGTCCATAGCTCTACTTGCCCAGACACACGAAGCAGGTAAGTGACTCAGAGGGTTGTTCTGCCTTCTCAGGATCCAAAGGTCACTGAGACTGAATGGCAGTCTGCTCTGTGTCCTCCATGCCTCAATAATCCTAACATGACATTTAGTTCCCATTTAAGGAGGGGAACAAAAATTAAAGAAAAATATTTTAGTCCTAAAAGTTTAATTCCAAAGGGATTTCCCTCCTAATTGATCTATTTGTATTTTCTTGTAGAACCTGGAGAACAGGGAACTATTGGCAGTTTTGGCCAAGCGTAAAAGTTCTGATTTCTGACCAAACTGGGGATAACTGGTGTCTACCTTGTTATGAAATATGACCTGGATTTCATGATTCTACTTTTGAATTGCTAAGGAGAGCACTTTCATACAAAATTTCAGTCCTGAAAAATCAGATTCCAGCTGTTTTGATGCAGCAGTTCTCCTTGCTGTGTTCAGAGTGGTGTTTGCTGGCTTTTCTGCCCTAAGTGGGGGACAGCAAGAGACAGAAACCTCTGTGTGACTTATGAAGAAGCAAAAGATTACTGGTGGTCTTCTTTAAAATATTTCTGTTTATTGTAAATAAATGTCAGGCTGCATTTTCATGTGCATGCCTTATTCATTTTTTTTTTTCAAGTTAAATTAAGGAGTCTTTCTGTTGTAGTTTTTGTTGCAAAATGGGAATGGTTAGAGGAATAGGATCCAAATGAATTACATGAGAAAGCTGCCCTGTTCTCCATCTGTAAATATATGTGCAAAGTATTTATGACACTGAAAGTTAAACTAAATGCTAAGCTGACTTTATTGACATGGATTTTTTCTTTTTTTCTGGATTGATACAAGTCATCCTTGCTCTCTATTCGCTTTCCTCCTTCCAAATAACTTTTCTAAGCCAAACTCAGTGTGTGTTATTAAATTATAAATATCGAATGAATGGAAGCTTGTGGGCATGTTAAGTGTCTGCCATTTTAGCAGGTGTGTCAATCCTTGAAAACATCCTACCTGAGCTTCTCCGGACAAACAATTTCTCTTCTATTCAATTGGAACAGTCAGACACTTGGTTAATTAAAACTCTAGCCATTATCTGCTTGAGAAACTCCGGCAGCAGCAGAGCTCCTGGTGAGACAACAGGTGGCAAGGCATGGCAGGGGCTGTGCCTGCTCCCACTTACTGGGAGCTTGTAGCCAGACACCCTCCTTCTGCCCCCCAGGCTGACACATCTCAGATGCTTCAGTGTCCCTCCATGGAGAAAGCCCCCAAACCAGACGTGTGTGTGCCAAACTTACACAGTCTGGCTTGCTCAGAGCAGCCAAGAATTCCATTTCAAACTCAAATTCTCTTTGAGTGGGAACAGCGGCACACTTCTGTTGGGATTCACCTTTGTTTTAACTCGCTAAATTTGGCTTTAGATAATTAATTGTTACAGTAATTTGGATAGATTACAAGGACAAAGAACTAAGTACTTACTTACCCTTGAAACCTTATCTTATAGTCCTATGGTTGCCTATGGTTGGCTGGGCTGAAAATGGATCTGGACAATTGGTTCTAAGACATGATGGGAATATTCTCTATGGGATACCCCAAGCAGTGCTTGCATAACTGAAATGGTGAGCATGGAAATCAAGACAGGTGGTCTCAAGGTATCCTCAAATTCCTTGAGTATTGAAAACAGACAAAATATGGAAAAAAAATTATGTTTACTTTTATTCAAGAGATGATTTCAAAAAATGTCTCTGTATGGATCTTGAGCATGCAGGAAATGAAACTGTGCAGGGAAATGTTCTTTTATTTTCTGCAAGTGACATAATGACTGTCATGTGCCCCCCCTTCATTTCTGCAACTGCACTGAGGTGTAGCCCAACTTCTCTGCTTTGTTTGGATTCCTGGGCCCTCACCAGCTGCTCCCACCCTTTGGCAATGATGGGATGTAGTGGTGTTGAAGTGCTTCAGGGTATCCAGGACACCAGGCAGGATATCCAGCTGCATGAAGGTGCACCCACATTTAATAATAAACATTCATTTCCACTTTTGGAAATCAGAACACTGCCAGGTTTGATCTGAAGTGAGGTCTTGTAATATAAAAATGACTCTAGAAAGCCCTTTCTGAGGGAGAAGTTTTAAAAGGATTGACAAGTTGGAATATCTTTCAGTGAAGAACCTTAGAACTGAAAATGAATGAGATGTGCATTAAGGTCCAACACAAATCATCCTATGATCCTATAATTCTGTCTGATCTGGATCAGTCATTTTTACTCCAAAGCATTCATACCTTGTGTGTAATTTATGATCTCAGAAAATAGTTGGAGTAGTTACAGCTGGGAAGTCAAAGTTATAAAGAGTTGCAATTTGTGTCTCACTGCCTCTCACTACTCCCTGGAGAAAAAAAAAAAATCTTTTTTCCCTTTTTCTCAAAATATTTTATTTCCTTACAAGTTTAAATTAAAATGGATCTCATCTTCAGGTTTTGTTTGATTTGTCTTTTTCATGCTGCCAAAGAATTTTGCTCAGAAGCTGTTCCAGATGAAAAAAATTTTTCTCAACTGATAAATGTTAGTGACTATGAAATGTATAATTTACAAAATTTATTTTCTTTCATTTTGTGTCAATATTTTTGTATAGCATAAGCAAGTGATGAAGACAAGATGAATATAAGAACAGTCTCATCCAGACTGGTGTAGCCCTTGTAATTTTTGCTGACTGCAAAACTAGCTCTGGTTATCCACTGTGCTTTCTATTAAACTAAATCCTATAGAGTACCTTCCCACTGGCTGACTCATCATTTCCACCAATTCAGTATTAATTTTCAAACATGCAGTCTTTATGACCAAAATTTTTCAGGCAACATTTTCCCATGTGAACAAGAAGAATGTTTCTGAAATTATTTCTTGTCAGATTTAAGTTTAGTTGCTAAAGATTATTTCATGCCTTGCACTTGGGAGTTGGTCTGCAGGGCATAGTTACTCATATCAACAAAAGTTAAATCAGAAACATTCTTTACCCATTAGGTGTATTTCCAGTGCTTGTAGCTTCATTAGCTTCTAAACTCAGATTGTACTTGTTGCTGCATTGTGTTTTCCATCAGTTCAGCACTGTAATAATAGAATTTCTATATTCCGAGGCCTGAATTTGTGATGCTTGGTTTAATCTAAGATAATGTAGTACAAATCTTGGCACCAGTCATCAAGGATTGGTCATACTATCTTGTTTAATGTGCTCTCAGATTTTGGTGAGATTATTTCAGTCTTGTGACTTCCTCTACGAGCATTAATCCAAGTACGTACTTTGGGCGAGTATTTTTAAGCAAATATAGTATAACCATAGGGAATAATTAGGTTATCTGGAGGGTTGACACATTCTAAAAGGAATGTGCAAGGCTTGCAAATGCCTTTCAGTTTTCTGACATTTGACCCTGACAATGTACATCATCTGTTATTGGTAGAAAATTTTGTCTGGAGCTTTCCTCAATGCTCTCCATATTTCTTGAGTATATTTCATATAGTAAAACATCAGTATGGTCATTCTGTGTCTTCCATATTGAAACCAGTGCAAAAACAGAGAGTGAAGTCTTATGAATTGATATGATAATTTTGTCTCACTCTGTAGTGTTACCTTTTTGTTGTTGTTGTAGATTATCAGTGAAGTACTTTGTGATGGTTATGATATTTTATCACATCCTGGGTACTTGGTAAAACATGTGATTTTTACTCCTTTCAGTTGCTTTTCTGTGGAAGGTGATTTCTCCTTTTGAGGTTACTTTTGCTTGGGCTGTGTCACTGGGGGCTGAGCATTAGTGTGCTATACCTGAGCTCTGCTCTTTGCTGTGAAGACAGCTGTATCCATTTTCAGAACGGTCTCAGTAACTATTTTTAAAAGAAAGGAACAACAGTGCATGGAAGGGTAGAATGGTGTCTTGCTGTGACTCTGTCTGGGGAGCATTCAAAGGCTTCTCTGCTTTGCTCTCACAAGGTGAGCCACTTGAATTGTGCAGCAGTTTGCTTCAAAAACAATGCTAAGGATAATCTGCCATAGCACTCCCTTGTATGCTTGTCATGGGAAGGCTAGATACTGACACTCCTTCTAAAGATCTCTTGAACAAATCTTCTCTTCCTTTCCACCCTCATAAGCAATGAGAAGAATGGGTTTCCACTGTATAATTTAACTTAAAATAAAATCAATTCACATGTATCAAAGTGGAAGACTGACACAGAATTCCATTGAAATAATTTATCATGCTACAAGCCGATAACAGCTAAGAAATCATTAATCTTTTAATATTTCCATCAGGAACATGGAAAAGAAATTTAAAGTTGATAATAGTTGATATGCTGGAGCTGAGCCTTAGGACAAGGATATTCTTTCTGCATAGTTGAGCTAATTCTTCTATTTTCAATCTATCCTTTATCTTAAAAGACTGATTTTCAAGTTTCTGTATGAGATAAATGTGATGCACTAATACATAAGGCTGTTACAACTCTCTTTGAAAGAAGTTGTTTCCTATCTGTTACTAGTATTAAAATCTGGTGCATTTGGGCTGGACACATGTATGGTTTTTGTCAGTGTGGAGTGCAAAGCAAAGGACTTTGACATGCAAATTTCAGACCTCTTTGAGAGCTGCTTGTACAGTTCGCAGCACTGAGGTCAACTCCAGTGTAGAACTAGCCAAGGCAATGATTCTCTGTCCTTTGGGATATGCATTTAATCATCCAAATGGGAAAATGTCGCAAACAGACAGTAAATGATCTTAAAACTAAAAACTTAAAGCAAAGCTTTATTTATCACACTTCCTATAAAACTATTTCTGCTCCTCCAGATAGCACTTTGTGTGGCTCTAGTCTGTGTCAGTGTCACAGCTGCACTCAGCAGCACTATAAATCATATATTACACTTCAGATCTGGAAGTTCAGCAAAGTTCAAACGGTTTTTAACCAAGAGATTTGCACCACTGATTTGAGTTCATGAACTTTTGTCTGTTGCTTACTCATTTCTTTCTTTGAAGGAAAATCTGATTAAGAACAAACTGTATTTGGCTTTCCTAGTGTCTTTGTGTTTGTTTGCCCTGTCAGCTGAGGTGCACTTTTATTTTGTGGTAAGTACACAAGTAGTGCCTATGTATATGTCCTATACATATTTGTTACCTTCCTTTGAAAAGTCACAGCTTTTGGTGGCAGGGATGAAGACCCCTAACTGCAGCCCCCTTCATGTTTCTTTTAAGTTCAGAGCATTGCCTCAGTGTCGCTGTTTGCTGAGATGTTCTGCATCAACCTTATCTATCTCCCACCCTGACAAAATGAGATATCCAGGGAAACCATGCTCCCAACTTCAGCACCACTTTGCACCAAGCTAGGGGGTGCCCTGCCCAGGAGAGAAGAAAATACCTACAAAATAGGTATGAAGTCTCAGGTTTTTTCCATTTCCCTTTCCAAATGTTATCTTCTCCCTGCTCCCTTACCTGATTTGTTTTACTGATCCACACTCCCACACTTAGGGTTTATCCAAGCAAAATACTTTTCCCTGGGGCAGTTGGAATGAAATAAAAATTTATTTGCAGATTAATCTTGTTTTGCTTCAGATATAGCTGGTCATAAGGGCAGAATGGATATTCTGCAATTGAAACTTTCTAACTCCTCCGTCATGCTACTGAAAACTGGAGATGGTTCTTGGCCAACTCCTGCACACATGAGTTCTTCAAAATACTTTGATATCCTCCCATGCAAGCTGCTCTGCATCTCTGAGAAAGGGAGAAATGGAGTTGGTGGAACTCATATGCACTGGGAAGCAGCCAGAGCAGAGGGTGCATACAGGAGCACGAAAAGTAGTGTGCAGCTTCAAATCAAAAGTCAATCTGGGCCTTTGTTTTGTCCACAGCACTGGATGATGGTCTGAACTTACGGAATAAAATAACAGTCAATGTGTGGAAAATTCTTCCAAAGTTAAGCAGGTTTAGGATTTCTTAAACTGATCTCTGTAGCTCTATAACCTTACAAAATACCTCTAAATAAATCTGTCCCCATGAATGTGTCTGCTATAAGCACTGGTGGAAAACAACTATACTCAAGTCATGTAAGTATTTTTTACTTAAGTCAATTTCTAAGAATTGTTTTGGGGTTTGTTTTTTCTTTTTATTTATAATTCCAGCAATCAATATTTAGAGCAGACATTTAAAAAAATGCTAGATGTTTTATTGCCTTTATGGAAAAATCTAAAAAAAAAATCCATCCAAATTTTATCCTTTATTACTTATTTTCACACAATTTGGACATTTTGTGCTGAGCATTTTGAGACTGAGAGGTGTCTTCCTGGGCTGGAAAGCACCCTGCAATCATGGTTCTCAAGGTCTTAGTTTGAGATCCCTGCTCAGGTCACTTGTCCTGTACTACATTATGGTGCATTTTTGAAAACATAAGACCATTTCTGCAGTGTGCAGAGTCAGACTGGGAAGAAAACCCTGTAACAGAGAAGGAGAACAGGAGGGATAAGAACCACAGCCCACACAGGGTTACTGAGGACATTCAGAGGAATAGAGCCTCTGGACAGCTGTAGTGGAAAGCATTCCTGCGTAATTAGAAAGCTCAAACATGTTTTAAATTATAAAAGGCTTATATGAAAGTGAGCAGCAAGCAAGAAGCTGCTAGAAGAACGTCAATCTAAACATCCGTGTTTAAATTTTCCATTTCAAATGAGAACAAGAGGCCATGTCTGTGTTTGTCTGCATCCAAGGTGATGTTCTGCTCTTCTGTTGTTTGCAGAAGAGTTACCACACAACTGACTCTAAAGAAGGGACTTGTGATGAAGCCCCATGTTATTGTCCCCAGAGCAGACTCCTAAATAGATCATGTCCAAATGAGCCAAAAAATCACCATCTGAAACTTCTCCTTTTGCCTGAATTGCCATAGAACCAAGAGTGTAAAGCTGTGTAAGCAGAGATGACTCTGACACCACACAGGCAGGTGTGCTCCCACTGGATGTTGATGGTCTAGAAGAGATTAGCCCAGGAAAGGGGTGCAGTTTCCATCCCATCTCTTCAGGAAGCAATTGACTTCCATCTGGTCCTCTCCAATGGACAGTGGCTGGGAAAGCACATAACTCCACCGTGATCTTTCAGGTTTCTGTGACAATAGTAATTGGATTTAATAAATGTTGTGCTGCTACACTAGATTGAGGGATATTATAGATAAATTCCCAAAGGGTGTTCCTGGAATTATGTGGCTTGTGCCTGACATCATCCCTGTAAATGTGCAGCACAGATGTGACTGGAGGGTCTGGATGTATCATGGCAACCTCTTTTAGAGAGGCTGCTGGGATCAATTAGCTTGTTGTGACAATCCTTTAGTATGTATAAACTGTGCTAGGATTAGTTTCTGACATATAAAAATACCTAGAAGTCTGGCCATTCTCACTAAAACTGGACAAAGAGCTCTGCCTAGGAATTTCTCCCAAAAAATTAGGAGAGTAACCAGCCCACTGTTCTTTCTCTTGCTTAAAAAACTATGTTTAATTTTTCATAGACTCTAGCCAAGAAAATTCTTTGCAGGGCAGCTTCTCTATACAAATAAGAAGAGATAGGTGTGCCTCACAAAAACCCCTCTCATGAGTGACAGGTTTTTAGCCTAATACAGTAGTTCATGTTCTGATTTCTGCTTCTATTTACAAAGTTCTAAATAAAACTCAGAATTGTCATAATTTTTGTCTTTGCAACAATTCCTGGCACATGCATTTATGTGTACACAGATATTCATACAGGCTTCTTATTAGAAAAGGCCCTTGCATGCTTTTACCATGTGCTTCAAGACAAGTGCCCAGGTTTTTACAACTGCTTAGCTCACTGGACACAAAGACCTTTCAAATATTTAGATGAAAATACTTCTGTCAGATTGCTGAGAGCTTTGAACACGTGGTTGGAAATGCCCAGACTAAGTTCTCTTCAGTATCATACATACTGTTAAATGCCATGGGTGCACCTTTCTGCTATATTGGCCTCACTGAATAAAGAGAGACAGGGTCCTCACTCCTCTTGAGAGCCACTGTCATTTCATACCTCTCTAGAAAGTACTGGCAGTGCAGGTAATATTTTTTGTAACCTCACTTAACCAAACAACTAATGTGAATCACCACAACTCCCTGTTTCTGGGGGTTCATACTGGGATCAGTAAACAGGATAGAGTTTATTAATTACCCTGGAAAAGCAGCAGGGGAGGAAATCCAGATGGACTAGCCAGCCTTCACTACATCCAAGTGAGTATAAACAACATTCAGAGATGAGAGAGACAAATGCAATGCAGTTGTTTATGGTCAGATTAAACCCATGGGATAAATTCCAGCTTCTGCTGAGAACACCCTTTGGCAGGAAGGGTGTTTCATTTCATGGTGAACCAAGGGATGTACATTTGTGAGAAGGGTATGTGCTCCCCCTTGCCTTGCCCAGGACCTGAGGAGATTTGAGGTGTTTATAACCTACTACAAGGAAGTGTACAGAACTTGTTTCCCCCAAAGTGGCTTGGGATTTAAATGAGTTCTAACATTTCACAGCTCATATTTTGATGTATTGTTTCACCAGCTCATATTTTTAAGTATTCTAAATGTTATTTATCACTAAATTGAACAGCGAAGTTTTTTTATCATGATACAGTCCAGACCTCTCTGTGCTGCCAGGAAATAGGGGTACTTGGTTAAAAGTTGCAACTCACAGGGAGCAGAGGAAACAACTGACCGCACCTCTGCTTTCCCCAAAATCTGGCATGGCCCCAGGGCTCTTCCTCTGGGGAAGGAGATTTTGTAACAGGAGAGGGTTGTTTGTCACTCCCTCTGGCAGCATAGGGGTGTGACCTGAAGCAGGAGAGGGGATTTGTGTGAGTTTGACCATCTGCCAGTGATAACATGCAGTAGCAGGTTGGACACAGAAGCCAAGCACCAGGGAGAAGATGGCTTTCCCCTCACCCCCACAGGGAGGTGAGGTGAAGGTCACACTTTAGTGAAATAAAAGCACTGCAAACCCTAACTTCCTGTCCACAATATTTGAAGTAAGTGAATAGCACTGCAAGTGACATTCTTTTTCATAAATTCATCAAACTAAAATTTGTAAAGGAAGAACCAAACAGCTGGTAATTTATTATTTTCACAAGGTACTTATGTTGTTGAGGGTCAGTGGTGTCTGAAACTTGCACAAAGTGGCCACAAACGTCTACTGTTGGTGACCACCCTCATGATGATCACTGATTATTTTAGCTCACACACTAGAAGGGTTGACCATCCCTTTTTCTCAGTGTAGTGCTCCTGGTTGTGAGAGATTGTGGTGGCAGTGTGGCTGGGCAGTCCTGTCCCACTTACCCCTACACTGAGCTCCAGCTGAGAATTTCCCTGCTAGAGGACATCTTTTGGATGATATGCAGCTGTGGTATCCAGTTCTTTGCTTCTTCCTCGTCCAGGTTTAGCATGGAGGACAAGACCAGGTTATGCTGTGGCGTGTGGCCTGTTGTGAGCTATTTAGTCTGCAAATTTTGCCCCCAGGTGAAAGGCAGTACTTGGCTAACTGCTACTCTGGCCAAGTCTCTTCTTTTGACAAGCAATTTATCAAGGATTTAAAAAATTGCTCAACAATGTTAAATGGCTTTTATTAGCATCAGAATTTGCATTGGTAACAATGAAGAAGCCTCAGTATGCACTAGAATTTTATAGCCGAATTTTTATCTCTAAGATCAGAGTTTTAAGCATCTGTATGTGTCTAAACTCTGTTCCTAAGAAAATATTTTCATCTCAGCTTTCATAGATGAACTCATTTCTATATGGAAAGGCCTAGAAATGTCTCAAAGTATATGGGGACCTAAGTAGTTTTTTGAGCAGTTCCATCCATATAATTAGGCACACTCAAAATTCCTTGGGCTGAAGACTTTCCCAGAACAGCCATTTCATCCATGCTAACAAAATGTTCTTTTCATTTGGAGAGACCCTCATTCAACATGGTCAAAGTTTCATTGTATAAACATGGGGAACTTAAACAGAGACATTCTGGGATATTTGGTGACAAAGCAAATCAAAGCCTTTTAACAAAACTATAGAATTCTTTAAAAATAAGCTAAAAATAAGCATTTAAAATGAAAGTGACAGGTGTTCCCTGTTCTTTGATAGCTGTGATCTCCACCATCACCACTGAGTGTTCTCTTGGAGCTATTCACCACATCACTATGCCAGCTTTGATAAACTGTTTGCCAGCTCTCTTCTTCTTTAAAATGTGATGAAAACCTTGATCATTTCTTCTTCCCAGCCAGAGGCATGGCTTGGGAAGCAATGTATAAACAGGGGGATCCAATTTCTGGTTCAGATATGAGGAGTAAACATACAGCAGGACAGCCAGCAAGGACAAGGCCTCCCAGCACCCAGACTCTTGTCTCTCTGGCTGACCAGACTTCCTCTCAGTCTGCTTTCAACACAGACTTAAAGAACAATTGACATTATTGCTCCCTTCCCTCATATTGCTACACTTTTAAATACTGCATTGCTATTGTATGATTCTCCAGTTTCCTCCATGCTATTGAATTCTATTTTCTGTTACAAAGTTGGGACAAGACTGTTTATTTTCAGAAATCCAGCCCCAGAGGAAACAATTCTGGTTTTCCTCTTTTTGGCCATCTGTCTTGCTGATAATTTGTTGTGTTGTAGACAAAACTTATTTTTAGTTAATTCTGAGCTGCAGCATGTGGCTTTGTTGCCCAGCACTGTTTTGCCTGTTTCATGATAATTTACCAAGATGTTTCCGCATCGTCGTGTTCCTTACAGTAAACATCTCTCTGAAGAAGATTGTCTCCCATTTCACTTCTGTCACTCTTGGGAATAAGCAAAATGTCTCAGATTTCTCATTGAGGGTGGAAACTGCAGTCTTGCCAAATCTGAAATGATAATTTTTTTAGGTTTTTTTTTTATGCCCAACCCATTTAATCACAGAGTCATAGAATTGTTTGGGTTTGAAAGAGACCTTCAAGAACATTTATTTCCAACCTTCCCTCCATGAGCAGGGGTGCCTTCCACTAGATCAGGTTGCCCAAAGCTCCATCCAGCTTGGCCCTCCATCCAGAGGCTTGGCATCCAAACTTTTCTGAGCAACCTGTGTCAGTGCCTCACCATCCCCACAGGAAAGAATTTTTTCCTAATATCTAATCTAAACCTACATTCTTTCAGTTTAGAGCCATGACCTCTCACCCCCTATCTGCCCTTGTAAAGAGCCCCTTTCCTGCTTTCTTGTAGGTCCTCTTTAGGGAATGGAAGGTGCTGTAAAATCTCTCTGGAGCCTTCTCCAGGCTGAACAAACCCAACTCTTTCAATCTGCCTTCATAGGAGAGGTGATGGAAATTAAAAGAAGGAAGATGTAAAAAAACAACAACCCTGAACCAATAAACAAAAGATCCCAAAGCATATCGTCTTCTTACTCTTTTTGAAATATTACAATAGAGTATTTCAGTTGGAAGGGACCTCAAACTTAAAGGTTTGTTGTGGATGCTGTCGATTTAAGGAAAAGCAAATAAACAAAAAAACCCCAAATGCCTCAAAGTGGCTCTCAACAGCCACAATAATCACTATAAGATGTAAGATAAGAGCTCCCACTCATTAAGATTCTGAGGTTTCCTGAATGGTGACTGCCAACCTGTAGAATGAAACCTCATAGATAGAAAGGGACCAAAATCAAAAGCAAGCATCATGTAAGAAGGTGACTAAAACCCTCTCACAAACAACACCTCCTACCACCCCCATTAAAAAAAAAACCAAACCAAAAAAAACAAAGCAAATGTAGTGGCAACACAGAAGATGCACTGTGTATATTTTTAAAAGAAAATTTACAAAGCAAGAAGACAGTTTGATCAGAGATACAGTTTCCACTAAGGTGCCCTTTCTTTTGAGGTGAAACACCAGAAAGAGGAAACCTTTCATTGTTATTTCTTGCCCTAGTGAGACAGGATATCACTCATGGAAAAGTGGGAAAGCAGTGTCAAATAGTGGTGACAGGAAATATAACATCAGCTAATTTCTTTCAAGGCCCACTGGTCTTGGGGTGGGTTGTTTTAAAAATATGGAATGACCGAAGGAACAATAGGCATCATTTGTGAGCCAAGCAGCAGTTCTCATATCTTTATGGAGAGAATTTTCCTCTCATTGCCTTCAGGGATGCAGGTTTCCATACCAAAGGAGGAAAAGTACTTGCAGGATGTGAGAAACAGATTCACTCTTTTAGTGTGTTGATTCAAAAGGGGAAAGCTGAGCCACTATTCTGCAAATAGAAACATTGACAGGTATCATGGCAAAGCAAAAAAAAAAAAAAAAAAAAAAGAATTTTCAAATTCTGCTGGGTTTTGAGCTTGCTAAAGAACAATAATTTGGGAAATCTCTTTTCCGCTCAGTCATGCACTTAAAATTTTTCTGGGTGGTATGTGAAATAAAGGGTCGGACTTTGAGCTTACTGTTAGCGGCCCTAATCAAGAACTCTGATGAAGCCAGCGTTAAAGTGGGTACAATCATTTGAATTGTGTGTGGAGAAGATTATCTTTTGGGAATCTGCTGAAAATATTGCTCAATTTGCTCCAATCAGTAAATTATGATGCTATTTTGAATAATGGAAACCAAATTCTCATGTCCTTGCTTTCAATGATTCTCAGCAAACAACATAGGAAGCCACTGAAAATAACTTTTCTGTGTTTCTAAACTTCACAAGAGAGGAAAGCTTCAAGGCTGTGTTATAGACATTCAACAGTATATCAGAGGAATTCTTAAAAGGATTCCAAAGCCAGAGAACTCTCTGATTATTTTACTTGATCTTGTATATAAATAGACAATGATTTTCCAAACACTGCGGAATCTTTTCTGTAAGTGAGTGACATTTGTTGAGAAGGAATAGTTTTTCAAAGCAACACGTTGTTGAAAAATGAATCTAAGAAAAGAAATGTACTATATATTTGTTTCAATATCTATTTCAAGTTTGTGATTCATCTCTACATAACTAACATGACTGTATCCTATGTGACTTAGGATAAAACAAGCAGTAAGGGGGGTGACGAATGCCTTCTGTGAATTCCTCATGTAATGGTGAACAGATGGTATATAAATCATGTTGTTTTCACAGCCTATAAAGAAAGACTCATCAGTCACTGCAACTGTGATGTGATATAGGGATTAGCTCATAGTAGATAATGTAGCATTCCAGGAGAGAGTTCTAATGCTGTCTTAAGGCTAAAATATTACATTACACACTATTCGTTACAGACAAAACAGAAGGGAAATACTTTGGTTATGATTATCTCAAAGTGACTGGTCTCTCAAACAAGATAGGAAAAATAACACTTTGGATTTATATTGTGCAGTCTTAGATGGTTTTCATTAGGAATAGTACTTCAATCTCACATCTCAGCTTTGCAGCTGTCAAGGGAAACCCATGTACATTTCCAGGGTCAAATCATCTTTGAAGAATGGAAGGCATTTGTAGTGTGTGCAGCAACATAATTTAAAGAAGACAGGAGAGAAAAAAGAAGATAAGTAAGTATCATTAAAAAATAAAAATTATTCTTATAAACTGTAATGTATTGAGGTAATTTTGTAGGTTAAGGGAAAAAAGAAACATGGATAGCCTTGCATCTGGAAAATTAAGCAATAGAGGCTTAGAGGCTGCTCTTTCTTGGAAGCAGATAAGGATTTTGCCTCTGATTTCATGGCAAAGAAGAAGAATCATTCATAACATATCAGTACCTCACAGCCAAGGTAACTTGTTTCTAAGACTAAGGAACTGGTGATAGTGACACTGCAAGGTTTACACGGAATGGCATTTTGCAAATGAAAATCCAACAGTCAGAAGAATTATTTCAGTTCTCATTAGAACAAGACTTGTTTAACAGTTTCCTTTCAGAAATCTCCTTCCGTTTCTTTAAATTCCACTCACAGAAACCACAATGCCATCCCCTGACAGCCTCACAGGTTGCACTAAGCCAATTAAATTAAACAAAACTTATGGAACAGACACTAAAATCTGTTACTCCAAAAACTTATTGTCTTGAATCTTATTATTAGAAAGGTTTCCACCCTGAAGAGGTAACATAGTTATAAATAATATAGTTTACTGGGAAAAAAAATATGGCTGAATATTCTAACAGAGATAGAAATCGAACCAGTTGTGAAGTTCTACTGATTTTTAATGAATTTCAAGTATAAATCTATCAATAGATAATACTTAGGCTTCCAAGTGGCTTAAAAAGAGTTCCATAATAGAGCTAAGTTTCTGAATTTTGTCATAGTGTTTCCATCTTTAAAAATCACAACCAACCCACCAAAAAAGAACCCTAAAGCTCCAAATTCTCCAGAACTTTCAGTCTCTCCTGGAAATTGTCTAACCTGGGAACTCTCCAAGTATCTGTGGGTTCTTAAAGTTTGCTTTGGGACACCACCCAAGGGAAAGCTCTTCTGATGATCCCAAGTGTGCAGCTTGTGTTCCATGAACCACAGATTTCATCTGTGAGATTCACTGCACCACTGGAACTAATTAACTATGAAAGACTAAGATATATTCTTTCTCCTTCCTTCTCCCCCTCCCAACAATGTCCAGCATTCATTGGTCAGAGCACATACCTGAATGTGGAGGAGAACAGCTCAGATTCCCCTTCTGCACATGGGGAGGCAAACTCATGTTTCTGAGGACAAGGCTGCACTGAGTTCTAGAATATTATTTGACATACTCCCATTTTAGTGCTTAGGCACTAAATAGAGATTAATTGGACAAGAGAGCAAATACAAATATTTTAGCAGTTAGGAAACTCAGCTGGGAGTAGACAAGTCTTAAACTATTTCTTGAGCTGCATATTTTAAGAGGGGTAACACAAAAAGCACCCATATGCAGTTTTGCAGACATAGTTTATTAATGCAGCCACTGTGATCATTTCAAATTTCTTGGAAAATGCTGCGCAGATTTCCAGCTGATGAATAGACATCTGAAGTTATTTAAAGGTTTTCATGTGTTCTACTAGCCAGTTTTTTTCTATATTGATAACTGGAATGGATTCTAACTTTTACATTCCTTCCCTGAGATGAAGTGAGGATTGAAATCAGAAGCAGGCGGAGAAGATGAGTCCTATTTTGCAGGAAAAAAATTATTGCCTTCAAACATCCCTAGCCAAGTGATTACACTTTTCAAGTTGGTCAGGAGAAGAGAAATCTCAAAATGACACTCTAGTAACCAGTAAGACCAGCTAAGGTATGTAGAACTCTTCAGCTGACTTGGCCTCAAGTTTCAAGACCTGCTTCAGAAATTATTACATTTTTCATTTAACCTGAGCTGTTAACCATATGGGTCCAATCATCAGCTGAAGCTTGGGATCTATGCTACCAAAACTTTCTGCTGCAAAAACTTGAAGGTGAACAAGTAATAATCAGTCTTTAGGCTGCATCACTTTTCACAGTGGAGACGTGAGGTATCAATTCTGGCAGTTTTTCAGTGAAATCTTAACACTGATGTGAGCCAAACACATCAGGATAAACTAATATGGTTCTAGGTATGCTAAATAAAGTGGGAGCAATGTGTGCAATGACATGATACTTAACTGGTTATGAAAATACATTCTTATCTTACAATCTTTGTTGTTATGAAAAACCTGCTACATTAAGTGGGAGATGCATGAGGAATGGGAAGTGAAGTCCCTTGGAAAGTGAATTCCATTGATGGTGTCCAGAGGATAAGTCAAAGTCATGCCCAAGTCGTTCTTGCCATTGAAGTGTCAGTCACAGGATTGCTCCTGGACTTGTCAGAGTTGCCCTTCCAGCAGGCTACAAAAAGTACAATCTCTCCTTCAAGAAGACAGTCAGAATAAAGTCTCCAGGCAAAATTTGCCTTTCTGTGCTTAGTAACTGGGGTTTTATAGTGGTTTTGTGTTTAGTTTTTTTTTTTTTCCTGTTTGTATTTCTTTTGTTTTATGTTTTGGGTTTGTTTGTTTGTTTCCTTATAAAATCTTGCAGTTGTGCTCTTATTTTTTCTCAGGGATGTACATGGAATAGGCAATTGACACCTGCATTGCAGGAAAACCTGATGTTTAGATTTTTAATTTCCAGTTGTGGAATGGCCCTGCATTGTAGTTCTGATTATCTGATGTGATAGCATTTTCCGTGGCTTGTATTAATTATAGCATATAGGAAATAGTCAAGTGGTTTGAGAGACATTATCCTCATTTCTATGCCAAATTTGCTCCTTTGTTTTTGTTTTGATGGGGTTTTCTGATGCTGCTTTATTTTAATACAAAACATTGCTTCACCACTTGATTTAACAGATATTCTTTTCCCCTGGTCTTTTCCTGTTAAAATGGATGTGTTACAATGGAAGTCTCTTACGGTGCAGGTTTGAAGGAGGCACTTCCTATTTCCCTGCAGTGAGTCATAGGATTTATCTGAACGGGGAAGATGGGGTAACCTACAACCACCTTCCCAGGTCAGCTGTGTGAGGCTGCCCAGTGTCTGCCCTGGCCAGCCCTTGCACACCCCCAGACAGGAGCTGGCACAGAGCCCTCATTCCCAGCCCCACGCTGCACACAAACCCACGGGAAGCACAGCAGTTCCTCGTCAGAGCAGCCCTGCTGGGGTTTTTGGGAGCACTTTTTGTGACAATTTCCTGTGCTGAACAAATAATCAGTCAGTTTAGAAGCCAAACTTTTTAGATGCCTAAGTCATTTGTTCATGGTGCATCAAGTTTCTCAGATAGCTCTTCCCCACTTAGCAAGAATTGATGCACAGGAAGTACAGAAGCACTGAACAAAGCAGAGGACTGCTGTCAAGCTATAAAGTATGGATGGTTCTCATCTAACCTAAATCAGCCTCACTGCAGAAAACATGCTTAACTGAGGACTTGAACACACATTAAAACACATCCCATGAGCTGATTTTTTTTACAGAACATATAATAGATGATAAAAAAAATATAGCATAATTTGACACAGTATACTGCTCACTTACGGATAAATTTAATAGTTGCTTCAGTGGCAAGATTATATTGAAATTTTTAGCATGTGAGCATCCAAAGCTGTTTGCAGTTATGTTGTCCCATTGTACTGCACTAAGACTTCTCTGATTCTTGTCATATCAGAGGTCTCAACATCTTATAGATAAAATCAAAGCTAAACAAAACTATTCTAAAACAGGACAAAACATTGTTAAGTTTTATATTTGTTTATTTTGTTTTTTCACATTTTGAATGTATTTTTTCCTAAAATTGCCAGAAGAACAGAAATTCTAGATTGTGATTGGAAGATGGAAAAATTAAGGTATCATCTAGAGTATCCTACAATCAGAAGCAAGGCAACTGGGACAACTTTAAGAATTAAGTCCTACATATCCTAGAACTACAAAAGAAACAGGAAGGTAAGGAAAATTCTTACAAGGTCAAAACTTGAGTTTGATTTTAGAAAAGTCTAGTCAAGATGTACTTCAAAAGATAGGACCTACCTGAAACAAAATCAAGTCAGTAAATAGCAAGCAGAAATTATTAGGGAAGGTTGCACAGAGGATAGAAATACATTTGGCTAAGAGCAGCTGGTGTGGTCATAAAATTATTTAAAGAAACACGGAAGCATGAGACTTTCAAAGGAACTAATGGGTGTTTAGATTTACCAGAAGGTGAAAGAAATAAGTACCTTGTAAGTATTTTGTTTCCACCAGCTGCTGTTGCAGAGGACTTTGAGGTGTATTCAAAATCTTTTCAAGTAATAAATATTGATAAAGATCAAGAGTTTGGGTATTAGCACAAGGTAAGAAATGAAAGAGTAGAGAGACTAAAAAAAAGAAATTAAAAGCACCAGGGGCTTGGAAGAAGAGCTGAGCTGCTAAGAAAATAAAATTCACTGTTTAAAATTGTTTGCTACACTGGGAAACATAAATCACTTTAGCTATCCTTTAAAGAGTCACTAGGGAGATTTTTTTCTGTACCTAACTACCATCTATAGGCATAAAATCTTTGTAATTCAAAACAGAAATGACAAAAAAATCTTCATAAAAGCAGTGTCTTTCTTGCCTCTAACAGGCAAAGATTGTCTCAATATGTAAAGGAAAATATGGGAGTTAGTTGATCTCGTGTATTCAGGAGGATAAGGTCTGTCTTTACAAAATGTAATACAAATTTTGTGGGTGCTTTGCTTAGCTCATAATAACACCTTTGCAAGCAATAGCAAAAGGCAAGCACCTGTTTGAGTCCACTGTTTCTGTTAAGGCAGGAAGCAGTGAAATAGATAGCAGGTTGTTTATGGAAGAACTTCACCTACACCCATGTAAGATATGTGCCTGCTGTCGTTAGAGCAGTGAAGTCATCTGGTCAAATTTGAATTAATCCTTTTCATCCTAAAGAAAAATGTAATGTCACATTAGACACAGCAAAATATGTCAGTTGAAATGCTATAGTGGACAGGCTCTCTTGGGCTAAAAGACTGATGTTGTTTGTTAGTCTCACTGCAGAGCAATTTACATTAGCAGACAACTGGTTTATATTGATAATGCTGTGCAAAAAACAGTGCTGACAATTTCAATTGGCTTTATTAGTCTGAACACGCATAGCTAAATTTTTAAATGACTGTTGAACAGAACATTCTCTTCCATTTCTAGAGTATACTCATTTCTTAATATTGTGCAAAATTTAGAAATGAACAGAAATGTGATCTGTATGATTCCATAGTTGCAATACAAAAGTGAATTATAATTAGATATTGCTGTAGTGTAGCAATTGCACTGCCTTACATTCTGATGGGTAAATTCTGGAATATGTAATGCTGCTAGACTGATAGACTGGGACTAGATAAAACATGCCTTTTACCATTATTATTATTATTATTATTATTATTATTATTATTATTATTATTTTTAAAATGAATTTTTGTCAGACTTGCTATCAGGATTGGTTCATGAATCTTTATGATCCAAGTTTGCTACATTCAAAGGTAAGTCAATTTTTTTATTTCAAATTGTGCTTTAAGAGGTCCCTTAGCATGTCCTCCTGTCATTCTTTCAGCAGATCTAAACTCAACTTGTCTCATTGATCCGTTTAAGAGAATTATAAGGAAAGGTCCATAATAATCCATATGCTGTATTGCATTAGCAAAAGGTGAATGTTTCCCTTTCTTCCTATCACCACTATCTGCCTTGGTGAAGCTTGCTAAACTTCAGCTTGGCCATCCTGCAGCAAGGTCTGCTGCCCCCTTTAATTCCCCAGAAGTCTCTGGTCAGGATTTTGGGGCCACAGACACAAAGGCACCTGCACAGCTTTGCAAGTCAGGATGGCCAAGCTCAGCTGAGGAGAGAACAGGCAGAGAACAGCAACACCAGGGCTCATTGGTGTGAGGGCTTCTGAGCTAATGTTTGAAGAAAACAAGACTGTTTTTTGGGCTCCCAGATGTGTTGAGGCACTTCTTGGACTTTGAGAGCTGGTAAATGCATTTCTGCGTAGCCACATTGTTCTTTCCACGCCATATATTCAATAGAGATGGTTTCCCAAGGCTACCAAATCATGCAGATGTGTAAACTGCAAGAAATTACTAGTGTCAGAGTATCACTGGAGATAACAATTAAATAACTGCAATTCCAGACTTCTAACTACTTTTAAGTAAACTGAGAACAAAATTAAAAACCACACACCATTATCAATTTGAAGAACTTTATCCAAAACCACAATTTCCATCTGATATTAACAAAACTTGTCATTTTCACCATAGTAAAGGAATGAACCAGTACTAAGTACACACATAGTGAAAGCAGTCAATAACTGGAAAAGAACATAACAGGAGCTTAAAAGAATATATTTCTCTTAACTAAACTTGCTAATTACAGTAAACTTGGAGAATGCAGAGGGCATTTTTAAAGTTGTTTTTGTCTTTACAGATAGAGCTCCACAATCCAAGAACAATGATTACAACAGTAAAGGTTTTTCTAGAAACCAACCCATGTATTACAAAAACAATACAGAGAATCCCTGCAAACCTGATAGTGTACAAAACAGGGTAGCAGAGAGAAAGCACAAGAGAATTAAATTGTCCAGGATTATTAAGAAAAGGTAACAGTGCATACTAAAGGGCTCCTGTAAAGCTGCTTTACACGAACTGAAGAATATAATTTCCATATGACTGTGACTTTGTGTGAAGCACAGATGCTTTCAGAAGTGTCTCTATTTAGCTTTTTTTGGGGAAAAAAGCCCCAAATAATTAGGCAGTACTTGAGATAAACAAATGTAATAGGCTACCTCACAAAGCTAACTACCAGATTTATTTACATAAGCTTCACATTTCACTGAGACTTTGTACTCCACTCCTTCTAAACTTCCAAACTTCAGAACTGGAAGAGGACTTAGTTAGAGAAAGAACAAGTATTTCTCAGGTTAGGTACTAGGAAAAAATAGTGCAACCATTTGCTACATTATATACCCTTCCAGTACATCTATCAAAATATTCAGACTCGGTTTTATTACCTTCTCATTTAAAAAAATACAGCATTCTGCTTTCTTGCTTGCTTTTGATTAGGAAATTAGACATCTTTACATTTAAATTAAAACCCAGCAACCCACAGCTGGTCCTGCAAACTGTTCCAGTGATGCAGATGTCAGAAGTATAGAAGAAGTGTTATTAATGCAGTTGACTCCAGGTGGAGGCAAAGGTCCCTCTGGATAGAGCAAGTGTGCAGGCTCAGGAACTTCGATCATCCTTATGAAGGCAGCAGCTGCAATGGGTTTGAGGCCTAGACCTGAAGTAGTTCAATCTTATTTGTTCATTAGTGGGAGTGAACTCCTCAGGAAATGTGGTATCACCGTAATGGCTGCAGCTCAGGAAGCTCCCAGAACACAAGGCTGTACAGCTCCCTCAGTTGTGGCAAAAGAATGCACGTTATTTTGAGTACAATGAGAATTCTAAATGCTCAATCTGGCTAGAGCAGCTTGGCTGTGCATCTGAGAACTGCAGGTGTGACTAGATTTGAAATGGCTTAGCATACTGTGGCTGTTGTTCTTTACTGAATAGGCTGCTCTTTAATGGCCCTGACCCCACAGTAAATCACATGGAGCTATTCTAGTCTCCTTAGGGCCCACTCCCGCTGCCCCCCACCTCACCCCAAGAGCATTACCACTGATTCTGATCTGCTAAAAAACAAAGGACTTTGGGTTGGGAAAAGCTCAGTAAACGCTGGCTGCAGAACAGTGCAGTGTATTTGCAAAGTCTGAATTTTGAAAGGTAACTTTGCATTGTACGGATACTGACAACACAGTTACCAAGCTTCATGGCCACATCCTGCTCTTCTGCTTAGGGGAAACACTTTGTGGTTTGCTAAGGCAGATAGTGATTAAGATTTTCTCCCAAGAAGAGGCCTGTGTCACTGTCCTTTGCCCTCACTGTGGAATGTCCTTACTGATCACTAACCTGACTCTGAGGTCAGTCAAGGAGCTGGCTACAAAGGGCTGAAGAACACTGCTAGCTTCCAAATGCTCACATGCTCTGATACCAAGGAATGAAAAGAATATAGTGAAGACAAGGGGGAAAATAAAATGAAGGCATAGAGGTGATATGATGGTGACAATGAGTTTAAAGAGATGGATGTGAGCTCATATCAGGGTAATATGGGGAGGAATGAGGAATGATACAGCCTAAAGGACTGGGCAGTGACTTTGGAGATATTCTGTGATTCTCTTGCTTGTTTCTGTTCTCAGCATCTTTAAAGTCTGGATAACAGTAAGATCTACTTTGAGACTTACTGGCAAAAACCTCAAGATTAAAATGATACAATGCTACTGTACATATGATATTTGACTTACTAACATTCCATGCTTAAGAAAATAGGGTAGTTTTTGCTTTTGCATGAAGACTAAGCAGAGCTTTGGGAGGTAAATCTTATATGTATTCTACCAACACAGGAACCTTTTTCTACAACTGAAAATAGTAGTCTGGGGAAGATAGAATGGGTGGCACAATGCTCCCAAAAATCCCCAGAGAGAAGGAGACTATTTGTGCTTACACAAAAGGACACTTGCCTGGCTACCAACAGCTCAAGTCTGCCTACGTCACTCAGGAAAAACTGCCTTTGGAGACATGTCCTTGATTGTGACATGTTTGTGTTATCAGGGTTTTCTTTTCCAGTTCCTGGCTGTGTTGCTGTAATTTCCAAACCAGCTGAAGTAGACCTGGCCATCTAATGTTTATGTAGGTAATTGGACACTTTCTTCCCTCTTTGTACCTGAAGGACCACAAACTGAAATGGGACATGGCTGGTCCACAGCTGTTAGGAGTTCCCTACATGTCCAGAAAAGATCATTGTGGTGACTTAATTTTCCCTGTTTTGAGCTGAAAAGATGAGGTGAAAGGCAAACATGGGTTGTAGCTAACAGAATATTGATCTCTGGCTTTTATTCTATGAATGGAACAAATGTGCTCATTTCCCTGAGGATTAGCAGGCTGTGAGGTGAGGAGGGATGTGCTGTACCTGGTGGTTTAGCTCACACTCAGCTCTGGCTGTGTGTCCAAGAAGGCAGCAGGGCTCAGAGGGACACAGCAGCAGTTAATGGACCACTCAGCTCTGCCTGTCAGAACCCTCGTGGCTGACATTATCACCAGGGAACTCACTGCCCTTTCCTTCCTGTGCATTAACCACATGAAATCCAATTCTCCAGAGCTCCAAATGCTCCAAAAGCACAGATGCAGTTTGATCTGGGATTCTGATCTCTAGTCTATTTACTTCAAATGGAGATCACCCTTAAAAAGAACAATTTTCCAGATTCTACTTTGTGACTAGCCACAAGTAACTCAGTCAAATTACCTTGGATAAATGGACAGTGCAACATGAAATTAATAACTCTCAGCAGCCTGCAGGGAAATTTGAAGAGGATATTAACAACTGGAATTGCTTGAGAATAGCAAAATGAAAGCTTTTAATAATAAAAGAAACACATAACCCATAGACTAGAGGCTCCTGTTTTCATTTGGTCCCAGACACAAAGGTGTATTTTTTCTTTTATGTTTAAATGGGTGTACAAGGTAAGACAATAATGGCTGGATGCTTCTATTCACTCTTGATTTGGGGCTGATCATTACGGTCTGCTCAGCAGTTGGGTGGGATGCTGACTGCCCTCAAGTCCTATTGCAAGTGAGGATTTTGGAGCAGGGATTTCATTGAGATTTCTATGACCCCATCTGCATACTGAAAAGGCTAAATACATTATTTGTAGCAGACAAGTCTCTCTGCTACTACTGTTGCATCAATTTCAAAATTGTTTTTTCAGTTTTGCAAGTCTGTTGACACAAATAAAGGGTGTTAATGCTGTGGGCAAGCACAGACTCCTACCTGCAGATAAAAATACTACAGGAATAGCTGTGTGGGTTTACCCACAAAGTTCTCCTTTCTAATGTGCCATTGCACCCACCTGAATAATTGTTCATCCTTTAGTCTCTTTGATGTGGTGGCTGCTGCGTCGAGCTGCTGGCTGCTTTGAGAAAAAAAAATTCTTTAGAGAGAGCTTGATTATTTGGTATGTTGCCTAGATCCCTAGAGGCCATGGCTAAAAGAGAATCATTAGGGCACCCCAGTTTGTCTTCCTTGGCTCACTGATAACTTTGCAGGGCAAAGTTGCTTCTTTTGTTTGTACAATGAGGTTGCACAACAGAGCTGGAGGTAAAACACCTCTAGAGGTTATAGAAAGTGGTTTGCTTCGTCTATCATAGAATGAATTGCAGCCAGGATTTTCTGCTATCCGTGCTAGACATTTTTAATTGAAGCACTGATCAAGTGGAATCCTTCTCTCAGTCTGATACACAAAGTGATCAGCAAAGAGCCCTCTTCTTTTAAAGAAAGGCTTCAGAAAACAGCTCTGGGGAATGTGTTTGGGCCTCCTCATCACTCCTCAGTAGTGACATCAATTATCCAGCTGCCTGGCTCCAAAGAAAGGAGAAGCTACAGTGCTCCAAGTCAAGCTGTGCTGACAGTCAAGAGGCAACATGTTTCACATACCTGTGAAACATCCACCACTCAGCCACTGCTCCATTTCCCTCTGTAGCTTCTCTGAACTTAATGATGAATTAGTCACCTTTTTTCAATGGTTTTATCTAATTCTTCATTAACCCCAGAAGAGAGAAGTGGTTGTAGTGGATGAAGCCAGAACACAACATCCAGGAATATAGTGTGCATATTATCACTATCAAAGTAGATCAGAGCTTCAGCCAGCTCTGGCCACTGCAATTCAGGGATCTTCAATACACCTGACAATATTCCACACAGACCCTCACATGCAGTATCCTTGTACCTGCATCCTAAAACTAACTTTTTCTCCTGACAGAGAAGCTGTACAGTTAGTGTGCAGTTTAACTACGAGGCAGGAAATGCCTGCACTTGCTGCTTGCAACCGGCTTGCCATGTCACCCTGTCAAGCCAATTACTTAAATTAAAGTTTTGTCTGGCCCTTCTTGACAACAAAACCTCTAACGATGAAAATATGTATGATGATGATCTGGATGCAGGAGGTGGAATTCACTGTTTTCCATTGCTCCTGCTATTACTATCAGTTTCACATGAAAGTAGGGCATTTTCTTTGGGAAAAGCAACACAAAAGTGTCACTTGGTTTCATTAGCAGAATAGTGGTCCTTTACTGTTCCCCCTCTAATGCTTTTCTTCATGGTTGAAGTGTTTAGTCCAGTGCTCTGGGAGAGAGATGCAGACATTGCTAATTGCACTAAGATTAATATTCTAGGAAATTTAAGCAAAGCACTCCACTGGCAAATTCATCAGGCAGCAGAATAATCCCACTGGGCAAGTACCATCGTGTCAAACTGGTTTTAGTCATGGTGGAAATGTTTTCCTCTTTATGCAAAAATGCTTGCAGGATGTGGCCTAACTAGACAGCCTGCAGGAACAATGAAGAAAAGTCCATGAGTAATGGATACAATTACAAAGGCAACAGAATATCAGAAAATGGTTGGGGACAGTACATTACATTAAGCAATATTTTCATAGATCCTACAAGTTTACACACCAGACCTTGTCCTGCTCAATTCTTCATTGGAAACTTCTCTGCAGCTTTCCAACAGCTTCCTTTCTGTTCAGCAAGAATAAGGAGGGGGTGCAAAAACAAACAAGGTACACCATTTATGCAGCTCCCCTGTTTTTCATTGTCCTGTGGCTATGAAGGAATTAATTGCTATTTTAGGAAATGAAAATCATAACTTTCCTATCATTCTTAAGACTACAGTTATCTTATTGGACAGAATTTGCTTTCCCTCTGATCTTCCAGAACTGGGCTTCTCAAACTTTTTCCCAGTATAGGTCTTGTCTGTCCTCAACCATTTTCACAAAATCCTGCCTCCAAATAGGGAAATAGCAACACACACAGAAGCTCATAATTGTTTTTCTCAGCCTCGAAATAACCTAATTTCTTTTCTTCCCACTGCTAGCCCTGCTTGCATCTTCCCTAGATTTAAAGGACAGTTCATAGAGAGGAAAAAAATATACACAGTGACTGCTGAGTGATTATAAATACCAATTTGGGGCATGCTGCTTTAATTCAAGTAACTGTCCACCAGCCCTGCAGGAAAATGGGTTTAAAGAGAAAAGACAAAAATCCAAACCTCTCTATACATTCAGCAGCTCTTAGCCCAGCCTCAAGCTCAGTGGCAGGCAAGTGTCAAAAATAGTCTCTGTGCCTGCAGACAAGGCTTTCTGGAATTAGGGTAGTAGCTATATGAGACAGAAAACCTAGACATTACATGCAGACACAGAATAAAATTTGTCTGTTGCTCTCGAAGTGCCTACATTTTATGTATTGTTGCTTAATTTTTACAGGGTTGAAGGAAGATTTCCAACAGCAGTGATTTTTCTTTTCTTTTCTCAAGATTTCACTGTCTCTCAAGCAAGGAAGGCTACAGCTTGTCTTGAAAAGATACAGCTCTTGAAAATGAACTTCCCATGGAAAAAATGCCATAAAAATGTTGCCTCTCAGTGGAACAAATCCAAAGGATAATCAGAGTCATTACCTAAAGCCAGCCATAAAAAAATCACTTCCAAGGTCCTCACCAGCACCCAGAGATACTGAGATATAAGCACTTGCCTATCTGACATTTATTACTTTTCTTGTGTTGTTTCTACCCCAGGACATACCTGACTCTTGAATTCACTCCCACATAAGCACAGAAGTGCCCAACCTTTCTTTGAATGTTATCTTTCTCATAGACATATTCACTATTAATTAGCCTTCACAATTTTCCCATCGTTCTTTCAGTACATTAATAATCTTATGAAAGTACACAGCTGCTGTAAGAAATCTGGATTGCAGTCCAATGAGATGAAAAGTGTGGTATTAGGTTTTTGTTTCCTAGAAGTGATGCATATACAAACCACTGCAATCCAATACCTCTAGACAGAAATGGGAACTTGTGCTGCTACTCTGCTCATCATTTTCTCCTCTGAAATTCAGATGGTCTGCAGAGCAACAATAGCTGTGCCTCCTCCCAAACAGCAGGCAGGTTCAGCATCACTTTATTGATTACCAGCTCCAGTTATTGATACTGGAAGGCAAGTCATAGACAGCCTGCACGGCTGTGAGACTCATGATTTCAAATACAGCCCAGGAGTCTACAGCCGTGCTGAAAACTCACACATGATGAACTTGGACTTCATCAGAACCGAGCCAATGCCAACCACATGGTCCATCTAGGAAATTAAGATGTCCAGAAAACATGACCTGGAACAATTCCATATAACATTATTCTACAGTAAAAAATGCACAAAAAAAGGGAAAAGAAACCAAAAAACAACTGCAGAAGTGCTGCTAGAAAAATCTACAGTAGAAAATAAGCACTTTCTATATAAATATCTCTCTGTATTTACTATACCCAAGTTGATCCCTCTTTTATTACATTTCTATACAAAACTGGTATTGGCTCTGTTCTCAAATAAAGCTCTCACCTACACACAATTTGCATCCAAACTTTCTGCCATCAAGACTTAAGATGATTAACTTACATTTAATTTCCATGACTGTGGCAGCACTTACTCAACAAAGTCTCTACTTATATGTATTTATATAGATATACATGTATATATACACACATACATACACATGACAAATACTGTTGAAGATTTCCTTTCTTCCAGTGTTTGCAGTGACAGTCATCCTAGAAAGTGAAGGCATACACCACTCCCACAACCACAATATTTCCAATTGTTGCTATTATTGCAATCCATAACAATATGGCATCATTTGAAGAACGGGATGTCTCTTCTGGTGGATTCTGCATTGAAGAAGCTGCATGGACGTTGGCTGATGAGTTAAACAGGGAGTACTCTGTACTAAAGTCCTCGTTGGGTGAGTCCATAAAGGCTCCTCCCATAACAGGAAGCTGTGAAGGAAAACATGGCAAAATCAGACTGAAAGCTAATATCTGCTTTTGCATTGTCTCAAAGTCATTATTAAAAACTAACTTGAAAAATTACTGAGATTTCATGTATGTGGAGCTAACCTGTCAGGAATATCACAGACTGTATTTCTCCCATTTCTGTTGGAATCAATATTATTGAAGAATATCTACATATAATACACACAATATACAGAAGAGCTAGCATGCAGGCTTCAAGTCAGCCTAAGTAATCATATGCATTTAGAAAAGATACCCATACACCAGAATACGAGTTGATAGCAACAGGATTGTTTTGTGACTACCAGAAAAGGTATCGTGTCACTGCAAGACATTGCACAAGCACAGTGAGGATCTGATGCAGAGAATTTGTTCTCCTCTTATGTATCACTCAGAAGTGAACTCTAGGTTTATGTAGAGATCATGTAAAAATTTCTTACTGTAAAACAGGTGAAGTGTACTCAGTGCACTAACTTCACTTGCAAAACACACCACTGCAACAATCTGGGATTTATAAATCAATACAATGGAAAACTTCGAATTGGATTTTGAAAGGCTCCATCACAATGCAGTAAATGGCAGATTTCTAAAAGTTTTCCCACACCAGACTTCTCCTATTGGGAAGGACAAAGTTTCTTTGATGCTCTTAGTGGATTTCTCAGCAGTATGTTTTGGGTAAGATAATAGTTACTCAATGCATTATGCAAAAGATAAAGAAGAAGAAAGTGTTTAACCTTGTCCTCTTACATGTTCCAGTTGTCTTCCCAACTTCATTCTAGATCACAACACATATTCTTCGGGGTTCAATATCTATTTTACCTCTATACAATGATATAAAATTACATCCTTCTGCAAATGAATGATTCCTCATTCAGGCAAGAGAAGGATGCCAACTGCTAAAAAGACCATTTACTACTAAAAAAGTTCCCACAAAAGCTTTTTGCTTCCATCCTTGTCCCTTGGATGTTTGGGAATGCAGAGCTGTAAGAGTCTCCCCTGACTCACTGAGTGCAGGCTCCTAGTCTCATGCAAGTATAGGACATTATTTCAGAAAAAGCTGCAGAACATCTACTTCACATATCTATAAATGCTCAGGACACACATTTCTGAATATCCCATAAAAAACATGAGCAGTGTGGATATGGTAAATCCCCAAGTATCTACAATACTCTGTAACCAAACTCTGTGAGGATTGTAGCAGGTAGGTAGACCAAACCCACAGATTTACTGGATTTAAAAAAATCCCCAGTGATATGTCTAAATCTCTCTGCCAAAATTCCATCATGGCATTGATGATTGGCTTGATCTTGAGCAATGAGTAAAACCTAGATATCAGTGCACCCTACCTACATTCTGCTTTCAGATCTGGTAGGAGTCCAGGGCTTCAGGGAAAGCTGAAAAAACTCTGGGAATATTGTCCTTAAGAAACACCCTCACTGCAACACCAGCCAACTTTCCTTCCTCACAGTGGTTTCCACACTGCTGCTGTCATCCTCCAACCTTTAGACACAGTCTCCTGTTTTACACCCTATTAGTAAGTGCCTTTGAGGTTTTGGCATTATTTTTCACCCTTCTCAGTAGGGCCCTCTTCTACTCTAACTTCAACACTACTGCCAAAGTCACCATGGCCTATGAATAACAGAGGAACAAGCCTTGCCTTCATTCAGTCATATTACAGAAGGCTGCTATACCTTCAGCCCTAAACTGCCCTGTCAAATACTCACCGGGCTGAAAAATCACCTCTTCAGCACCCTGTCCTTCATCTCTTGCATCACACTTTGATTCTCTCAGTAACCTCTCCCTTTGGAACCAAATTACTACACCCATTCTGGCTATGTGCAGCTGTGCTATGGAAGCTGCTGAAATGGAGCATGTGAGGATAAACCATTTCTCCTCTCTACACTGCCTGTAATCTATAGACTACACCAAAGACTTTGAGAAGCCTGAAAATAAAGTAATTTTTTTTGCTTGCCATGTGTAACATTTTACAGAGATATAAAAGACAGGCTCTTTTTCAAAGCTGACTGCTGAACAAATTTCATCTGTACTAGAAAATATCATGTCACATTCAAAATTAAACAGAGAATGATGAAAGACCAGAGTGAATATGTCATGCTACCTAATCCACATTAAATAAAATTATCTTTGATATCAAATATGATTAGACAAAAGCAGTTTACAAGAAACCAAGCAGGAAATTGCAAAAGTAAAGTTTGATATGTTCTCCCTGCATCAAAGATTTTTTCTGGCAGTTTCAACACAGTGTGGTTTAAAAGAGAGCAAAAGCTTCCATTTCAAAAGCCCAGCTTGATGTTTTGAATACAATTCCACTGGCCTTTTTTATGGCTTGGGATTTGATAAGGAAAGCACTTCTCAGTTTAATCAAAATTTCTTTTTATGTAGAGATTGCCATAAAAGGCAGCTCTGACTTCAAACAGAAGTATATTTATGCAACGATGATGCCATGTAACAGCTACAGAGACTCTAATTAAAGATCTCTGCAGCAAATGACAGGAATATATTTACCATACTGGCAGCAAAACCCTCAACCAGAGGTGCTTGCCTCCTTTGAGAATCATTTTAAGGTTATCAGCATTTAGGACAGTCGATTCTGCAAAATCTTTCAACTGAACAATCATCTCAAGTATAGAGGTACACACACATGCATGTGCCCAGTACAGTGGGAGGTCATAAGAACTGTTCTGGTAATTAATACCTTGGATTTGGGCCACACATTCTGTGCTCTCGAGTTATTTGAAATGACAAGCTTCCACCCTGTTAGTTCCCCTGGTGCTGTCACAAAGGCAGGGAGCATCCATGTAGCAGCACAGCTACACAGCACGCTGTAAATAATGTCAAATCTGAATCTCCTTGTACTGTCTAAGGCTCAAACAAGCTGTCTGCACCATCTGAGGGGAGCACATGGTGAAACAGCTCATCTGAATCTCTGAAAGGCTTGAGGTGACCTGGTGTAAAGCACTCACATTCAGCACCTGGCACAGGCTCTTTCTGTAAGACTGACTTCCAGTTTTACTGTTTGTAGGTCAGTAGCACTTCACCACAGATCTAGAAATAAACCTTCCTGCCAATTTCCCATTTGCAGAAATCATCTCTTGCTAAATGTGCATTCCCCCTTCTCACTGCTACAGCAGCCTCACATAAGAGCACGAGGAATGGCCATATGGTGTCCAACAGAAAGTCCATCTCCCTAGTGTGTCAGCTCCAACAGTGGCCATAAATAGATGCTTAGGAGAGTAACAGCACAACAGGAGAAACATGTCTGACACTACCCCTTAATAACTCACAGCCTCTGACTGTTCTCAGCCTAGGAAGTTCATAGACACTATTGATATGGATTTAATAACTTGCAAAGCATTTTGCTACCATGAACTTGTCCAGACTCTAACTGAGCTCATCTGAAGCTGAGCATCCTTCTCAATCTGGCCTCTTGATGCCACTTCACAGTCAGAGTTGCCCAGTGATTACAGTCATGTAAATCATTCTTGGGAGATGTGCCATCGCTCCACGGGAGAGAGGGATGATTAGTAGCAATGGCAATCTATCTTTTTGGTAGATTAAATTCAGTGAAATGAATCTCATCCTCAGTCTTGATGTATTCATTCTCCCATAAAGTATAGTATCTTCCCTCTGCAGCCTTATTTGAGATTTTACATTGAAGGTTATGAGACCTCCAGGCCTGACACTAGTGGGAGTTGGGAAGTGCTTGTTATTAACAGTAGGCTAAGGACAGAAACCTTCAATGCTCTCTGTGACTGCTCTATTTTTCTGCCTGTGCCTCTATAAAGCAAATATATGCCAATTTACATCATCCAAAACCTTCACCCATGTCACTGCCATTACAGTGACCTGCAGTCTGTTTTAGCCTCAGAGGGTAATATTTATAGTTCAGGCAAGGCTGCCACCCTCCCCAAGCACACTGGGAGAGGAGGCCAGGGCAAAGGGTTAACTGGGAAACATGACAGTGAGGGACATGACAGGAGCAGATGGTGAGGGGTAATGCTGTAGCTCACTGTTTGGAAATGAAACTCCTTTCCTAGTGACTGTGTCAACATTGTTAAGTAGCACTAATAGTACATGGCTTGCTAAATGGCTTCTGGGACTGACAAAGAAAGAATTGAAATCATTAAATAGCAACAGGCAGAAAACCAAACAGCAGAATGTCAAGTGGTAATGAGAACACCCACTGCGCCTAATACCTCCCACTGGCATGCTCTGGGGTCACGAGGAGAGCAGGCTCTTGAAAAGTTCTGTGATGCACTTTCTAGTGAGCAGAAAAATCCTATTTTATAACCAAAGTGATTCACAGGAATGAAAAACAGCATGTCAGGTACCAGTCACTGATGCTGTAAGTACAATAGCAATTCTAAAGCAGCATCATATAAAATCCATCCCTTAGCAATAACATTGCTCCATTTCTTTGAGAATCAGGTGTCTGACATGTTTTCATAGTCAGCTAGAGAATTGTGACACTTGGATGCTGCTACCTTGTTAGGAAACCGGGTTTGGCATAGATATTTGAAATCATAGCTGAATCTTCTAGTGAGAAACTAAGAAACCTCAGTTTCTTTTTTTCTTTTTCTTTTTAACATGGATTTTAAAATCCATGTTGCTACTTCAGAATATCTAACTTTCCAGTGTTTCTGTTTTGTTAAATTTTAGGTATATTTTTACAAGATGGTATGATTTGAATACATCAAGTGAAATTATTATTTCCTTCTGCCCTGGTAGCATGTGATCATTGCAGTGCATATTTGCATCTGAAAACATTCCACCTGCAGTCATAAATTAATCTAACACAGTTGCCAAAGACGGTAGCAATCTTTGGGTTCAGAAATTCGTCATAACAACATCTTAATTCTTAAGCTCTTTTTAAATAAAATTTTTTACTAAAGAGATACCCCACATGACCAGTATTCTCCCCACAGTAATTCTCTTGTGTCTCACAAAAAGATCCATATATATATTCTCCTTATGTAAAGCATGCACTGTAAATGAAGATGCCCTATTGGCTATTATTGATTTACAGGTAATACCTGGAGAACCAAGTTCTTCCATTCTCTGTTTGCCAGAATATCTGGGAAAAAATTCTATAGGTGAAAAAAAAAAAAACCAAACCAAAACAAACAAAAAAAACCCAACAAACCAAACAAGTCTAACCCCCAACATCACCCTACTGCTTACAATGCAGACTGGGTGCACAGTGACAATCAGGACTTGTTCTATGTTCACTGCAAGTGGATTAGTTTGAACGCATTAAACCCACACACAAAATTAACCACCACCTAAGGCAATCCTCTTTAATTTAATTAAATACATCTAATTCTGAAGAGGAAGATCCATGAAAATGTTTTATGCAGTTAGCTTCAAATTCTCATTTTAATTGATTCAGATTCCTGCTTCACCCTGAAATCACAGACTTAGGTTGACAAGCTTAGAAAAAACCAGCTGCTTACTTTCAAAATACAGTTGTCAAAATGTTCACCCTACCAGTGGAAATGGAAAATTTTCACTCCAACATGGGGGCATCCAGATTTTACCTGTTATTTTCATCTTGTTAAAAACTTTCCATTTTATCAATCTCTGCTTTTCTTCTGATCCATTATATTCCTAGGACCTGTGCATTACTTGCTCCAATGCTTTCTGACCCATGCTAGGCTAGATACAACGTCTTTGTCCTTTTAGATGACAGCACTATTCAAAGCTGTTCCATATCAGCAGTATCTCAGATGCTAGAGGTTTGAGCCTTGCTGTTGAACCACATACACTAAGAGCTGCCTTGATCAACAGATGTCTAGATATTTAAGAACAACCAAAGATGTTCCAAGATCACTTCAACTCTGAGTTTGCTCTTGGCTGTGGAAACTGGTTTCCCTATACTTAAGGTATTTCCACAAGGAATTGAGCTCAGCTAGATCAGCTGGCCCTAAGCACTTGCTTCTATGAGCACAGGTCCTGTGCAGGCTGGAGCACCTCTCTGTGGAAAGTTCCCCTGCTGAGCCAGCTGCAAAAAGCAGTGCAGATAACTGGCATGAAGATAAGTGAAATTTTCACTCTCATATTTCTGCATAGGTAGCACCCAAGATACCCTAATGATAAACATGCTGTGATTCCACTCCTGCAATTTACATCTGCCTAGTAGCCCGTTGAAATAGCTTTTTTTTAATTTCAAAGAACCCTGCTGCTTTTAAACTATTAGTCTTGACCAACTACTGTTGGATTTCATCTTTCAAGTGCATAAGACCGAGAACAAAAAAAAAGCCTTTCTAATAAAAAAGCTGACAGTAGCTGACAAGTCTCAAGAGGATACAGAGAAGTTTCTCATTCCACCCCTGGTCCCAAAAATTCCTCCTCTCTTTCCAGCCAATGCCAGCAATGACTCATCAAGGAGAAGTTTTGTCAGCATGGAACAGAAATTCAAATATCTGTGAAGAAGCCACAGCTCTAAGTCACACATAATTTATATTGTGAATCTGCATACCTTAAATTGGAGGGAATGGTGAATATAACAAAAGCATGCAGGGCAGTCAAGCAGACTGTGCTTTAAACTACCTGAATGTCTGTGGAACAACTTTTAAAGCAGCACTAGCTGACCTTATACATCTAATCTAACTGATGTTAACATCCTACCATCCTACAACATTGTGCACTCCACAGTGGGGGAGATGTCTGGCCCCTATGTACAGTTACAACTTCCATGCTTTCAAGAGAACATGAACATAAAAGAAAAATATAAAGAGAGGGACCCAGAAAGGCAAGCATTTATCACAATGGAAAATCTCAGTGGGCGACTATAAAACTAACCATCAATGTTATCATCAGTAAGAGCTATTAAAATCTGTTTACAATTTCCCAAAATGGAAAAACAGAAGACACTTCACACCATGTGTAGTTATACTGGGAAACTCAGGGAGAACAGGAATTTAGAGATAAGAGCAATCTGCAGAGCTGGAACAGTTTAACAGGGAACATGATTCTGGAAGAGCTTCAAACAAGAAGTCTCTGAGTTTAAACTCCTTACTAAAACGTGAAAAGAAAGAGGTACTGATTATCCCACTTACTGCTTCCAAAATTTTTGGCATTGGTGACTTCAAAGCCAAACTACTGGATTTAACTGGACTTAACTGTCTCTTATTTTGATCCAGGCTGGCAATTTCTTTCTGGTGTCAAGTTCCTCTATTAGAAAAAAACACTCTGAATTAAGCAAGCAAGGAAGCAAGCAACCAAAAAATAATCTTGGGGGGAAAAAAAGGAACAGTACCTTGGCATAATGTTTTGATGTCCCAAGGGACAGCTTTTCTCTAAGGACAGAAGGCTGTATCACTGACAGAAAGAAAGCACAGGCTGTACAGTATCAGTGGCAGTTTCAGTTCTTATGCAGAGTAAGTGGCTTTCCATGTGCCAGAGGGTAAAGAGGAAAGTAAGAGTAACACAAGCTGATTGTGATGGCACTTTGTAGCTGCTGAGGAAAAGGCATTCCCACCATAAACAGCAAAGCCACATTATGGGGTGTAAGCGGAAAGCCAAAGAGCAGAACTCAAGAATGAATGTATTGGAAAAAAATTGAACAAATCATAACCCCATGTCTCAAAGTGAAAAATGGCTGCTCAGATCCTTCCTCCACCGTAAGCTTTGCAGCCCTGTTCATCTCTGAGAAAATGGTGATGCCTCATTATGTGACGTGGCCAAGATTCTGGGTAGCAAAGAAAGAGAATGACCTTCACATTCTTTTGATTTTCCTTCTGCTCCCTCTCCCTTAGCCTAAATGCTTAGGCTGTCCTCCAGGGGGGTGTTGGGGAATGTGTGGAGAGATGGGAATTGGCAGCCATTCACAACAAGGGAAACAATGACACAATTTCAAAAGTAGAACTACTTTGAGATGAAAAATTGTTTAAATCATTAGACTTCAAAAAGCAAAAGTAACAATTTTGTAAATCTCTGTATCCTTCAGTATTTCATAATCAGGATGCTTTTCACAGACACTCAATTTTAAGAGGCAGGTGTTAGGAGCTGGAACTAGGAGGATGCAACATTTTGGACATCATCTAATTCCTCTAGAGGAAAAAATAACTGCACAGAAATTCCTCTGTGTTGCATATGCTGACCACTGCTAAAACCAAAACCCAGGAGCAATAAAAAATCTTGCATGTTCCTCCAATCCTTTCTACACAGACCACGAAAAATTAATTGTCTGAGATTTAACTAAGCCATACCAACAGGCTTAGCTCTATTTCATCAGAGAAATTACTTACTATTCCATGCAGACTCAAAAGCTTTCAAACCTTCCAAACTATAAATCTCATGTATCTTATGTTACACAGTGATGGCTGTACTGCAAAGACAAGTTGGGATACATTTATGTATTGAGAGAAGTAATTGCTACCACTGTAGCTCTGCTGTACCTAATGACATGATATAAATGCCTCATTTTCAGCACCTTTGAGATAAGACACCTTGAACCTATCTTCAAATATAAGAGTTAGGTCACTGTAATAATGTAAACACAGTGGGAAGAATGTAATTCTATTATGACTTCCAGAGATTAATACTCTCACTGAAAATACTTGCAGGCATCCAATAAAAAGCTTCAGAATGGAAATCAAAACAATTTAATAGATTCAGCTTATTCCATAAAGATTCTTTTCCTTAAGCTTATATAGTCTATCAGTCTCTGAAAAAATAGCAGAGAGAGAAAACTGGTAATGATGTGTGCAATGTTATTTTGGCTATGCAGCATTTTTATCCAACATTTTTTATTTTTTTCACTTTTTTTCTTCCCCTTTCATTCTCATGTTGCATTACATCTTCACAAACAAGAGAGGGGAGGGCTGAGGTATGCTGAGAGAATATTTGAGGTATATCTCTTATGCCTTATATAAGGCTATTTTTGTAAACATTTTTGCTTGCGTACTTGGCACCTAGTTCAAGACACACAACAAGCCTGAGAGGCAACAAAAACAAGGTATTCCACTTGAGATGGACAAAAAACAGAGAAAAATCTGACACAATGCGAGTCCTCCCCATGTCTGGAGACGTTAAGAGTAGCAGCCAGCATAAAGATCAAGCAAAACAGAGAGCTGCTTCCAGGAAGAAAGGAGGATTGCCAAATGTCCCTACTGCACACACTTCATTTGATGGAATACCAACATGTGTCAGGTTGGCATCCATCGTGATCCCATCAGGCATATCAGCCTCAACATATGGCTTGAGCAACCTACAGACTACACATTCCTCTCAATTCATGCTGTAAGTAGCAGTTTATAACTAAAGAGGCATAATTTGCTTAAAAATCAATCCTATTCCCTTGCATTTTTGTCTTATGAATAAGTCAATCATACATTACACAAGAGAATAAAAATTGGAAGGTGAAATAATGTTGATGATTTCCTAATTTCTAGTATTTGAAGAATACTATTCACTGGGCTAAGAAAAGTTCCATCCAACATTAACTATTTGTTAAATATCATGAAGAAATAAAAACTCAATCACATGTCAATCTTGAGTGCTTAAAAACTCAGTGCCACTAAGCAACTATTTCAACCATTTTCTAGGATTTACTGTTCCCACAGCAGAGCTCAAGGAAGAGAAGCAACGTGTTTCTCTTCCCTTTTGGTGCAAGGTAAGCAGGCATGACATGAACAGAATTCACAATGGCTTAAAATAAGCCTGGCTTACTTTGCTTTGAAGCAAAAGAGAAGCATCCATACGGGACATTTCACTGTCTCTTGGTGGGGGCAGAAATCTTCATCAAAGTGTGAGAACAGCCAGCATCAGAGCCAAATATTCCATATGTTCTCACAAACCCAGATACTCACAACCCAGGTTTTGCTCATGTACTAGGACCATCAAGGGATGATTAAGTGTGGCTGAACTAGACAGCAGCTGATGACAGCTTTATCATGCCAAACAAACACAGAACAGCCAAGCCATCTGTGTTTGTGTGCTTATGTTTAAGGTTGTTCAAACAGTTCAGAGCACATTACAGAAAAATATAATAAATTATGCATTGATTCTCTCTAGATAAGCCTGTCTATATATGTATAGGCAAAATAACACTCCTTAGTGCCTGACATACATAGCATGGGTACAAATCCATGTTTTATTTATTATACTTCTATTTTTAATTCAATATTTTTGCTTTGAACTCTTAGGGCTGCTCAGGATTATTAAAGCCATAGATATGTAACAGTTTTCCTTGGGAAGTAATCTTTTCTCCTACCCAAAAGTGATTCCTGTAAAAGCTTGTTCAGTTATTCTTGTGTTATGGGAGGCTGAACAGGGAACAAAGAAAATAAAGTCAAAATGTATTGTATTGGCATTTTCCCCTCATTTCACTCAGTGGAATATGAATTATGGAATCACTGCTGGCTTGGAGAACCAGAACAGTTGAGAGAGAAGTGATTTGGTATTCTCCCATGCCTGATGGAAGATGCAAGTTTCACACTCCCCTGGTGTCTTAGGATCTCAGGATGTTTGGAGAAATGTTTTCAAAGTACATAAACAAGAGAGGAATGTTATTGTCCCTGAACTTGACAGCTGTCCCTGACTATGCTGCAGTTTAGGTAATGAAGAAATCCCCCCTACCAGAAAAGTGCACTGGTTGAAAATCTTTCAGGTAAAAGGTGTTGAAAAGTAATCAGAAAATAGGCTGGCTCCAAGTTCAGGTGGGCTTCCTCCACAGCCTGAGAGCCAGAGTAAGTGCACAGACTGTGCAAGCTGAAGCTCAGAGCCTTCTGAGCTTCAGATGGTCAAAGCAGCAAAACAACAAAACAGCTATGGGATACCTTGGTGCTTTAAGAGACAGGTTCACACTGAAGCAAGACACATACAGTTTAGACAATTTATATCATGCAATTTTGCCATGGTATCTTGCACCTACAGTTGCAATTTTAAAATAACCAATCTAGCCAAAAGCAGTCTAAGATTGAGCTACCAGAACACAAAAAGTAAGGTGAAGTATCAAGCAAGTGAACTGCACCAAAATCCAAAACTCTTGGTTTTTAGTTTTTTTAGTACAAGACCTACAAAAACAGTTGGGAAGAGAATTTAAAAAAAAAAAAAATAATAAAAAAAAAGAAGCCTGGCAGAAGCACAACACTCTCAGCCCCAGGAGATGTGCACATACACGGCAGTGCAGTTCCCAACCCTTGGCTGGGTTCTTCAATCCAAGCTTATATATTCAGATAATGAACACTCTGATCTAGATTATAATAGTCTTACCCATGCTGAGGTTTTATTTATGATCCCTCTGAACCCAACTTAAATAAAATATCACCATCTCATTTTATCAAGGCAGCAATGAGTACCATAAAAAGATTAAATGGTGGAGGAGACAAAAATTGGAGCATTCCCATAGATTCTCACCAAGGAGCCACTGGCGCTGAGACAGGTGCAGCTCAGTTAACAATAGAATTTGGTACCCCTGCACCATTCAGTGCAGCCTTAGAACTTAATGCAGCACCTGATAAGGGAGACTTTTTAAAGAAAGGTAACAGGCACAGGAAACTTCATTGGACATAGCCCTGTAACACTCTGAAGGTTTTTGCATCTTGGGAAGAAAGAAGGTTCTCCCTCATCCAGTGGCCTGACAGGTACCCACCTGCCACAGAGGGATCTTCCACAGCCACAGGAAATCTTCTGAATTGCAGCTCAAGCCTTTTTCAAGCTGAGGATGACTCATCAAAAATCCAGCACAGAGATATTAAAAAGCAGCATGGGAGTCATTCAGTAAAACAGCGCAAATATGTAGTACTTGCAAAAATGCAAGCATTCCTCTTGTCTTTAATTGTTTCTATTTTGAAATGCTGGATTGAAGATCTTCATTTCAAAAATACCTCCTAGAGACTTGTGCATCCCACACCACCATTCTATGTCTTGCATGAATAAACCCATAACACAATGAGGCACTGAGAGCTCAGGAAGAAAATTCACAAAGAAGAATTATTACAATGGATGCCACAAGAAACAATAAAAGCCATCAGCAAAAAAGCCTACAAAGAGGGCTTAATTCCACCTGGTTTCCCCCCTCGGAGCATCCTCTTTAAAAATATTCTCAAACTCACCATCCAGTCAAAAGGAGGTAAATTTAGGGATTTTAGTTGGACATGAAGAGATCCCTTGAGAAGACAGCTATTGCTCTCCACTGGCAATCTATGGGAAGGTAAGTACCTAATCCTAAGGCAGTGCACACAGTGCTTATTTGAAAAGTTGTACAAAACCTCAAAAATTCATCTTATTAGGTGCTGGAAAAGGAACTTATGTCCTACTCCTATTTAGGGCTATTTCCTTACTTATTTCCTACTCATTTAAAGTTTCAGAGTTGAAGTCAAATTGAAACATACACCTAAAATTAACTACACAGACCCATTTTAAATGTAACTAAATAAATAAACTAGTAGTAAAAGGAATAGCAGAGAAAAACGAAAAGATTTTTCAAAAATAATTTTAATTTCTTTAATTAAAAATGCCATGAGTGTAATATGAATAATTGTACTTTGAAAACATAGTCAGAGGGATGAAGACACATCAGGTAACATAGAGGTGACCATAATAAACAGATGACTACGTTCACTCTAGATAAAATTAAATCAAGTTAGAAAGTTCAAAACATTTGAATAAGACCAAAGTTTTCTATGTATTTGTTAGTAGGGCTGAACTCAAGACAAGCTTTTACACAGAGTTTTTCCAAGGCCTGAGTAAGAGCTTTGCACCATGGATACTGCTTTGAGTGTTCTCCTCCTAGCACAATTCCATATGGGACCAATTGTCCCTTGAAAATAAACTGGAAACTACACTGTGACACATTTCCTGACTAGGAAGACTACATCATCGATCCCTGCTTTACATCCTACCAAGTACCACTTACCAAGTTAAGACATCTCTATTTTCAAGTGTATAGAATTAATTACAGATTAAAACCACATTTAACCCATCCCATTGCTCAAAGAGAATCATGGAAATATAACTGATAAAACACAATACATCAATGCAAGATGTCCAGGTTCAGAACAACCTGAAACCTGAAAATATTCCCCTTGGGAAAAGCTTGAGCATATTCAAGAAGGTAGAGTTTCATTATCCTGAAGGGAATCTCTGAACAAACTTGTTTGATCCAGCCTGTAATACAAAACACACTTATAATGAAACACACACACAATGACAAAATGCAACAAGTCAAACCCCTCAGAAGGACGTCAAGAAATGTCCCTGTGATCCCGAAGAAGGACTGGGTCCCAGTCAATAAAAGAGCAAATGCAGCATGGTTAAACTTTAATTATATTTGGCTCCCTCAAAACAGATGCTCACAGACAGATTTCTGTTTCACCCACTAATGACTGTCATACATAATCATGTCACTGATTTCAGAGGGCTGCAGGGTTTGCACGCTTGCAGGCAAAACCAACAAGACACAGCTAAAGAATATTCACAAAATCCAACACCCTGCTTCATCCAACAGGGATATTCAGACACTGCAAAAGAGGTAAGAGAACCAGACTTTCTGGTTTCCATGCTGTTTCAGGAAGAGGAACAATTGTCAGGCTGCTGGTGCCTGTTACAAGCTGTGCATGTAAGAGCAGTGGCCCTCCTGACTGTGCCTGGGGGGCCACAGTGTGCTCCTCCTGTTCACTCTCTGTCTGGGTTCCTGGATCATCACATCCTGATCAAAGGATAGAATGGTAGTGATATGAAAATACAAAAACAGGGGCTCAGAAGGAAGAGGTGCATCACAAATACGTGCAGGGGAAGGCAAGCTGTTAGTAAGTCATATATGCCTTGGGTACTCCACATTGTCCCAGAGTAAACCCCCTCCCAAGAAATCTGGTTTTAGGGATACTTCTGATATGACCCCCATTTAGAGTGGGCCTTGGTTAACTTCAGCTTTCTGTAGCAAGATCTACAAAGAATGTGATGGGAAATGGAAGCACTCATTCCCAGTTTGAGGCTGTGTCTCTCAAGCTTGGGTCTTACCAGCTCAGATGAGAACACATTAAAGTGGAGTTCAGGTGTGAAGCTTGAGCCTGGTGCTATGCAGCACAGCTGTCATGAACCTCATTTCATTCATTTTTATTAAAACCAGCTTATTTTTCTAGCAGCTTAAATAAAGAAGTAAGAGGAAACAAAAACAAACACTTCTGTCCCACTCCTTTGGTTCTGGGGATGTACAGAGCCTTAGTGTGACCACACCAATTCCTACAGACACATAAGGAATTTTAAACATGTTCTGATTTCAAACATGTTCTTCAAATACCAGGTAGAGATCAGATTCCACCTGTGTATCCCAGCTTTGCCCACAGCAGCACTTTTCCCCCCAGAAGGCACTAAATTACTCCAGCACTGAGATAAAACCAGGGACACCATCTCCAAGGTGAACACAGAGCCTGGATTTTGCAGAAGAGTAAGCTTCCACATCTCACCTTCCATCATAACCCATTTCCTTCTGTAATCCTGTTGTGCAGGCACCATCTGTTTCCCCAAAGGGAAGGTGCTTGCTCTTTAAGGAATGTAGAAAAACTGAGGTTTTGAGAACACCACAAGTAGTCCTTATCTGTATAGTTATACTCCCTGTAAATCTCACCAGTACCCATCCTTTCTATTTCAAGCCTCTTACAGTTGTACCATAAGAAAAGAAAAAAAAGAAGGAACATTAACAATTCATCCAATTCTTGATGATCTGATAGAGAAAAAGAAGAAAATAAATTTCTAGAAAGCATTAGAGTGTACAACTCATTACTGAGGAAATATCATTGGGTCACTCTGGCCTTTAGAATAAACCATTACCTTTCAGTGAAAAGTATAATTCATATTGTGTCAAGAAAACCCTTATCTATTACTTGGAACCAAGCCCTGGCTGCCAGTTGATTGTGGCCTATGAAGGCTCCAAATGAGATGGGATTTGAGCCAGAATCTGTTCACATATAGAGAAACATCAGCAAAACCAGCCAGTCAGGATTTGTGTCACAACAAGATCTGTGTTACAAATCTTATTATTTGCACAATGAAGGAGGAAGAGAAAGGAAAAGTGGAACTAATTTTCTTTATGGACTTTAATCTTCCCCTTTTATTCATATTTAAAGTTCCATCTTGCCTTATCTTGTCTGCTTTGATCGTAAGCTCTTCAGGGCTTTTTGTATATTTCCAGTGTCCACCACAAGATCAACTAATGAGTCTTTAAAACATTAGTAGGGTTCATCTCACTTCCAATTCCAAAACCGCCTAAATCCTTAATGGACTAGTGATATTCTGATGTCAATTTTTAATCATTTTCATCTACAGCTTGTTTCACTAATCCTAATGAATCAATGGCTTCAGAACACTGGACAAACTCAAAATATAGGCAAGCTGTTCTCCTGCTGGAAGAATAATAGTAAAGCCAGAGGCTGATTCTGAACACTTTTCAGCAAGACACTAAAATACAGGGGTATGCTCATTCTTCTTTTCAGAAAACACGGTGGCTTTGGTCAAAGGCCACTTGGCATTCTGGGGCTAAAAAGTGCACAGCTGACCCCTGCTGATCTTTAGTTATGACAGCAGAAAAGCAAGAAAATTCAGCATTGGCATCTGCCAACTGTACTTGGGCATCCACAGCCAGAACAAGATGAATCAATATGAGTTGACAGCCTTAAAATATTTATCTGATCCATATTATTTTCATCTTGGGCCTTCATTTAAGCCTGCAATTTAGAGGATGACATGTTTCTTTCCTTTGCAGAAATGCAGACAAGATATTTTGCGCAAGAAGTTTGACATTAGCAGAGTGAATTATAGGGATGTTGATGTACTCTGATTTCTCAAAAGGTTACTGTGATCTTTTGTTGATTAAGAGATACGATGTCAGTAAGATAAATGCTTCAGTTGCTATTAACAACATCTCCCACTGAAACATCAAACATTTTTACACAAAGTGCTGGATAACATAAGGAAAGGTTATTTCTCATGTCAAAGAAGGAAGTCTGTGACCTTAATGATTTTGCTTTTCATTGTAGTAGAAATGTAAATGCTTAATTTAAGCAACACTGATGCAGTATTCTTCACAGCTCAGAAATCAAGCATTAAAAGCCACATGTAAGAAAGCTTTTTCCAGGTGATAGCCTTTACATCTGCTGGACATCTTGTTCTTTCAACTGAAAAAGATATGAAGGAGAAGAAGCTACCAGGGAGACTAAATGTAATTATAATAAAAAATGAACTGCTATTTTACATCATGAATTCAGATGATTATGATATCATGACACAAAATGATGAAGTGCAGATTCATGATGAATCTGCCTCTTTTTCCCATAAAGATACTGAAAGTGAAAAGAAATTAATCTAAACCAGACTACTGCTAGCTGGACCTTAACCACTCCAAGCATATCTGACATAAAACACAGAGATGCTGACTTCAGTTCAAGGTGATAGCCCCCTCTTTCTAGACATCCTTATTCATACCCCACACATGAGCTTTTCGTACCCTCTCCAAAGACATGGAGTCAGCGTAGAATGAAATTCTTGTCCTCAGGACTCATGCATTTGTTGAAAAGATACCAGACAACCTCATTTTTCAGTCAACTATGAACTCCTACTGGGTAACTTGAAACTGTTGCTCAAAGGACTTGATTAAAAAGATGGAGTGAGGGGGTGCAGAAAAGCTACAACCAATTATCATTTGATCATGGAAGGTCTGGAAAAGGGAAAATACATGTTTGGTCCATCTTGACATATACATATAAAGACATAATTTTGGTGACAGGGTGAAAAATCTAAACAAGGATTAACCTGAAATGGACTATGCAAATGGAGTCCTTGTAATGCAGTGATGTGTGAAAACCAGATCTGAACACGTGTTTTGGAAATTCAGATCTGAAAGCAGGTGCATGTGTGATGGCACAAGTCTGTTTTTATCTCAATTACTAAAAATGCTGCACTGAGGGAAGAGGAGGGGCATGCTGGCAGACAGCTGCAAATAGATGTGAAGAAGCAGCCCTTTCCCACTCACAGAACTGACCTGGGTGCTCAGGAGGGCTGCCTGACCAGTGAATGAAGAAGCAGGGGAACTCAGACTGCTTCAATGAAAGGAAATTTGCACAAATAAGGGTATCCACAAAGCAATGATTCCTTTCTGTCAGCTGCATTGCTGGTGAGGTGAGAGCATTAAAACTGAAGGGCTAACAGGATTTACCACCACTCTAAGCAGCTTTCAGAGTTGTTCTCTTAATCTTCATTTTTAGTTGATTGTAATTTTAATTGATTGTTCTTTTATTTGTTTGGCTTAACCCCTGATATGAAAGACATTTAAGAAGGCTGGCCAAAATGAGATAAATGCAGACCGGTGTTAGGCTCCTCTGTAACCCAGTTCACTGCTTAGAAGAAAAGGGTGCTGCTACCTGGAATACAGTAGCTGGATGATAAACAGCCAGTGACTAGGGAGCATTTCTTGGGAGGATCACTGTCAGGCTGACAGCTTCAGACATATATAGATTTGTGTATAGGAATATAATTATGTTTGTTTTCTCCACAGATGTGGAGAAAAAGACAAAAATCCTTCAAAATGGTGTTCAGTGGGCTGAATATTCTAATACCTGTGATTTGAAATGTCTTAAATTTTTTTACTCTATCTAGGTATTAACAATCCTAGTTAAATATAAGGATCCCATAGGGCCTGTGAAAATAAAGAAAAAGGTCTTGATCAAAAGCCAAGAATAAAGGAATGGGAGCAGGGCAAAGATGGCAATGAGACAGAAGTCCAACTGGAAGGTTACACATATCAGCAGTCCAGCTATGGCCCAGTATTTTACCAACTGTAAAAAAGGACAGTTTTCAGCAGGTATTGTGGAAAAAATAAAGCGGCTTTGCCATATGTGTGAAACTAAATGCAAAATTGAGGATATATATGGGAAAAGGCAGCCCTCAAATATAGAGTGATTAATGGACAAGATCATGGCAGCTGGAATGAGATGACATTTTGAAGGGAAATACAGAAGGACGGATGAGATGGATGACACAAGTGTTTATTTCTGATATAAATGCTCCTCATTTGAGACAGATGAAGAAAAGGCCAAACACGAACTAACAAAACAATTGCTTGTTTCTTTGGTTAACAATTTCAAGTTTCCAAATCTTCATAGCACTTCCAGTTTGCTCTGCATTCAGCGAAGTGCGGAGTGCACATTACTCACTTGTTATTTCCTCAGCTTATATTTTTCCTTCCACAGGTCTGTGCAAAGCTAATTTGCCTTTTATTTACGGATTCTGAGCAGTTTGTGGGCACTGCATTCACGCTGCCTGCTCTGCTGCAGAAGCAGCTATCACCAAAACACCCCTGACACTGCCTGCGAGACATATTAGCAAGCTGATTTACATCTGCTTGTGACTCCTGTGTGGCTTTTTTCAGTTCTACTATATGTGTCTCACGTGTGACAATTTTAACACAATGTTCTCAGCATTGTTTTCTCTGGATTGTATCTATATCACGCAGGCAAAGCCTGTGTTTGTTTCCACTGATAATTTACGGCTGCTCTCAGCATCGAGCGCTCAATGCACAGAGACACGGACCTGGGAGCAAAAGTGTCAGCAACACCCCTTCTCCTGGATTCCCCTTCTGCTCTGCAGTTGAAGGCACTTCTGCTCCGGCAGACAGAGGCATTCATCCTGGTGGGCAGTGGCAGATGGGCAGCAGAAGAGCAGTGCCACCCCTCACCCACTCCTTCTTCCCCAGGCGCTCGTCGGAACGCAGGGACCAAGGCTCAGGAACAGGGGCCGCGGGCTCCTGCACGCTGGCAGGGCTCACCCTGCCCTTACGGACAATAAGGTCGGGTGGCCTCCTGTCGCTGTGGGACATTCCTGGGCAGGGAGGAAGGTGTGGGCTGGCTCCCTCTGGTCAGCATCACGTTTACATGACGTGAATGCACATATGCCCTCACTGCTGCTTTGTTTCCTGCTTTTTTTAACAGCAGTTGTTCCCATCTACCTGTCTCTTTGAGAATGTCAAATTTTTCAAAAAAATAGATTTGGAGGCTATCTAGTGGCTTCTGTGAAATAGATTAGAAAGAAAAAAAATTCAGTTCTGGAGGATTCAGGTTTTTGCTGTTGGTTCCCACAACATAAATCCAGTGCATGGTTTGGGCAGCACCAGCCCATGGTTAAATTTGACCTACAAAACCAAATGTAGACCAGACTGTATATGAAATAAATACTCCTGTAGGAAAAGCAGTATCCCATTTGAAAGATGACTGGGAATTGTGCTGCTTGAAGCACTGGTTACAGTAATTCCAGGGATCACAAAAGCAAGTCTACTTTATGATTAATTAGAAAAACAGAAGGAAAAAAAAATAAGTGAGAGGAAAACAAAAGGCCAAATATGCTGACTACTATGCTTTGGAAACTACAATCAGGTGCTTCTAGGGAAATGCAGAGCTCTCCTAATGATAAGCCAGTGAGACTGATGCCAGGAGGTACCACATCTGGGTATGAGATCCTACACAGAATATATGTTATTGAATGAATAAATAAATACATCCTTAGTGGTTCTCAGAGATAAGCACCCAAATTATTTGATACTAGCTGATGAGGCAGGCACAAAAGGAATAGTACCATCATACAGAACCATGGCAAAGCAGGGTCAAATGGTGGCAGAGATACTCAAACTCTGCCACGTGTTGCTGTGACTCAGGAATTCAGTGCAAGGCTGCAGTAGCCCATAAAAGCAAGGTGGCAGTGACAGAGAGATGAAGCCTCCCAACAAAGAAGGGTAGAATGTTTCATGGCAGCTCTGAAGTCACACCCCTGAAAGCACCATCCACCTTGAGCTTTTAAGTACACACAGCCACAGTTTCCCACACACTTCAAAAACAGATGGATAGGTAAGTCCCAGTTAGGAACACTGACAGCAGGCCAGCCTGATTACAAAGGCTCTCTGTAGCTGCCACTGTGCTGGAGTGTCTCTCGTGCACTCAAGGGATAATGGCTCTCAGCTCCAAGCCAAACAAACAGATCCGGCCATGAGATGCTTTTCTGTGTGGTCCCCTCCACAGCCTTGAGGAGGAGAAAAGCAGAGACAAAAGGAAAAACAGACCATGACATCCATGTCCCTAAATGCTGTGTCTTCATGGGATGTTATGGACTCACCCTTCTTCTGTTTATCTGGGATTGTCCCACTTCAGCCCCCAAAACAGATCCCATATTTTAATCCTATCAACTTTCTTGACTTACTGGGGTTTTTTTACATTTCTATTGTCAGCCACTGTTTGACTTTAATGAAGATTTACTGACTAAATAAAACAAGTTTAATGCCCACATTTTTGGGGATGCAGTGATGGAAAATATGAGCTTCTGCATTTGTTTCTTGGCTATCCAAGAGAAAATGTTTATATTTTCAATTTCTTTTCCCCTCCACATTTTCAAACAAAATAGGAAAGCAATCTCTAATTGTTATTTCTTTAAATATTTGCTCAACTACGAATTTACTTGGTCTTTCTTGCAGTAAATATCACTTGCTTACATGTAAGAATTACTCATCACTGCTGAACAGGTAATAAAATCGGGGAACAAAACGGCAGCAGCAGACAGGAATCAGCATGTTCCTGCATTTGGTAAGCCACATCCCTTCTCAATACAACTTCACTCAGAAGAGAAATATGTGCTTTCACCAGGTAAGTATGTGGCCTTGCCCTTCACTCTTCTATTAAGTTAACAGAAGCAGAGTGAAATTCTCAGGTCAAGCAATAGGTTGCAAACCACACAGAAAATGCTGACAGAGCTATTTTACCTGTGCCTCAATATTTTTCAAGTGACTGATTTTAAAAATAAATTGCTAACAATGCAACTGCAGGAATATCATGTTTGTTTATTTTCACATCAGTGACAGAGAAACTGTAAATAGGTGTGACAGCTGCTGCATCCCCTCTGTTGTCACCACTCTGTTGCTCCTGGGAGACAGGCAGTGAACAGGATGACTACTAGGACTGACAGGAGCATAGTATGATCCTGAGGCAAGGAGTTGTACATGAGCTCTATTACTCCAAAACGGATGTCAGGGTTTCTGTCAAAATCAGCACACAGAAAGATGCTGCTTATTTTTGGGAGAAGAACACACCCTGTTCTTCTTGCTGGCCAAGCTTTACCAAAATGGTTCTGAGTCTGAAAGTCCCAGTTTTCCAGACTTCTCTAAGACCACTTTCCAGATTCATTTTGAAGGAAACGACACCATAGTTTAAAAAAACCAAACAAAAAAAATGAAACAACATAAAAGTCAGAGCTTGATAGTCATGAATCCAGTACCAAAACACAGGCCTTATAAGCTTCAAGCTGTAACTTCATTAACGTCTGGAAGAACTTGAGGGATGCTCTGTGCATTACCTGCTGGGCCACCTGACTGCACATGTGGAATAAGTAGGATTTGCTGCTTTGCCTCTCCAACCAATGGCCAGTTTAAGCTTCCACACTAAAGAGTGCCAGACTGGGAATAAGTGCTCACTAAGACCCTTATCTCCTCTGTGGCCTCATGGGTCAGTCTGGTCTTCCTCTCTGTATCCTTTAATTTCAGGCAAAACTTTACATTCTTCATGAAAGCTTTTGAGGTTTATGAGAATGAGAATCACATTAGAAGTTGAACTCAGTAAGCAGTAGGTCACTGCTGGATGCAGCAGTTGGACAACAACCCTGAAATACAATGAGCAATAGACACAGATATACTCTCTGTCTCTAGTTACCACTCTGTGTGTGCTTGCCCATGCTGGCCCAGCCTATTGTCCCTCACCTCCCTGGTCATGCCATGGTCCTGCAGGACAGAGCAGAGGCACCACAGATCATCACAGTGTTGGGGTGCAAGGTCCCAGTCATGTCTCACACAAATTTACAGGATATGCCTGATGGCTGCTTATATTATAGTGTCCCTGAGATTTCTAGAGTAAGTAGGGAGATGCACCACCCATATCCTAAATGTTACATATTTCTGTTAAAAAAGATATCGTGGATGTGGTGGAGTCCAGTTGAATTACCATCATAACCTATGGGCAATACAAAGTATTGAAGGCTTTTTTAATCATTAAGAAATCTAACACTAAGAAATTATTGAATCTGTTTGCATTAATGAACCTATATGCTTGATTAGGCAAGGCTAAACTTAGAGGTTTAAACTATGTGATTAGTATTCTAACAGCAAAGATCAGGTGGCAAAACAAGACCAACTGTCATTACAGAAGAGACTCTCCTATTTATTGTTCTCTAGAACTGAGCTTTAAGATTTTTAGTAACAGTTGACTTTGCCATTTCCAAAGCCAACAGTTACAGAAATAATGAGCTGACTCCTGAGAGCTGGACAGCATTCTCTACACCAATTCAAATCAGACCATACTGTGTCCTCAAGGCAGACAGCAGAGTTTGGCCAAATCTCCCTTTGCTTCCTCTTCCCATTTCCCTTCACTTGTCAGCATGACCCATGGCACATGCTGGCACCTGAAGGCTTTAAGGCACAGCAAGGGATTATATCATGGCATCCCAGACTGCAGCTTACATCAGCACATTGTCTTCTGCCTTCTCCACGCCCTCCCTTCTGCCAGACGTACTGTGCAGACCAGAGGTCAGGAGACAAATGTTTTAGAGGCAGGAATGTTTATTTACTCATCCAAATACCCATCTCTAAAACGCTGTTAAGGGTATTATGTACACTAAAGTGATACACAAGATATGTACCATGGAAACCACCCATGCTGAAAACCACAGCTGGCTGGGTAAAGAAGGTTACCTGTGAAAGTATAAAGGACGGTTGTAAGTGAAGTCAGGAGATGCATGTCTCTTCTTACACTTGATAAGATTACAGGAGAAATGAGTTGCAAAACTACCTTGGAGAACAAGGGAGGGAGCAAGCACAATTCAATTTCTTCTGCTCCTGCTTCATGTCCTTGAGAAATGCCAGAGAATGCACCAGGAGAATAAAACATCTGCCACCCTGACAACAAATTTCACTGCCTTGCTCATCTGCACAGTTTCACTGCATGCTCAATCAGATGGCTCAGAGACCAACACAGAATGAACCATTTCACAGCCCGGATCCTATCACAGAATAACCATTTGGCATGCCTCTATGTTAATAACCACATATTTAATGAAGGTGACCTCTAGGTCTGCGAGGGGAAAGATATCATAGCACAGGCAGAGAGAAGAGAGTGAATGAATTTTCAGTATCTTTCTCACAAGTGACTGCTGGGCTCAGCATCTAGAGAAGAATTCAGAACTTTTCAGATTGAGGTTGTAAGCTACTCTAGCTCTAGCTGAAGAACAACCAAAATATAAAACAGAGCAAAGGAGGTGACATTTCTATTCCTGAGATTAAGATTCTACCTCAAGCGCCATTGAAATTTTACTAACCTGCAGCCCAGTAAAGACATACTAACAGTCTTCTGTCTTTAGTAAGTCAACTGGGAAAGTTTCTGACATGTTGCTTACAGTTTCAGTGACTGCAGCATTTTAGCTTGCTGCTGTGATGCATTTGCATCTCTTGTCCCTGAACAGGAGAATTATTTACTCTTTCGCCCCCATTTTCCAGAACTAAACTCAAATTTCTGTAGGACTCGGACTGGAGCTGGAGCTGGAGCAACTACACCATCTGAAATAATTTATAGAAGGTAAGGATGGAGGATATGAGAAACGAAGAAAGAAGCTACCCAAAGAGGAGAATATACCTGAATTGGAAGGAAAACATTTTACAGAGGAATACAAGAGAAAAGTTGTGAGGAAACCGCTGAGAAAGATCCATAAAAACTTATGTGGTGCATCAAGGAGGGTAAGGTAGAAAAACAAAAGGAGTAACCCAACATATTTCAAGTGGAGATCACTTTTAAAAAAGAGCTATTATAATACCTCAAAATGCTTTGGCACTTATTGCAGGTTATCAAGGCATTTAATCATATACTTCATTTAAGCAGAAGGGAACGTCAGAGAATGACATATTTTAGGCATGCAATTAATCAGGGTCCAGATATTTAAAGGTGATCAGCTGCTCCAAGTCCTTGGGTTCAGCTGACATCTCAGAAATCCTTTAAAACTTTAAATTTTTGTTTCTGCATCAGTCCTATTGTTACTTTTTCTCTCTGAACACACACCTCAAAACCTCTACACATCAGTTAAAGAGACACAGCTGTCTTTTTCCCTTCTATGCAGCAACTGTGGTATTGGTCTCTTTTATTAGTTACAGAATCCAGCACACCATCCCACGTTTTGCAAATGCTATTCCAGCTGTTTTAGCAGGGAAATAAAAAGCAAAAAAAAAAAAGGGGGGGGCGGGGGAAAGTGCCACAGTGGAAGTTTGGGGTTGTTTCAGTTGTGCAGACTCATTCGGTGTTCCCCCTTTCGTAACCTTTGAAAGGCTTACAAACAAAACTACAACAAACAGAATCAGCTGTTAGCTGAGGCTAACAGCTTTTAATATTATTACTTTTTAAAACATTTCCACACTAGAGATAATCACATTGCAAAACAAAAGGAAATGGCCCTGTATCCAGCAGCCTGCTTCATAGAGGTGCTGAGCTTTTCTGAAGTGACTGTAATAGTAATGATTTCTAATTAGCTGCTGCTCTGGCAGCTACCAGAGTGTGGAATTCAGCTAAGACTAAAGATTCAGTGTAAGAGTAGGTGTCATTTCAAAAGGCTGGTGCTGTGAAACAGACTGAGAGAGCACTGTGTGGGTGTGTGAGCCAGCGGGGGAACGGGCAGGCAGCGAGTACCGCTCGCAGCACCAGTTCTGGCTGCCTTGCACTCATGGTTGTACTCACAAGGAGAGATTTCCACCCTGTACTGCCTCTGCTCCCTGTAATCCTGCCAGTACTGCAAAGCACACAGTCAGTAAGTGCTCAGCGCCCTGGTCTTTGTGTCACAGCTGGCCATGTTTTCTGCTCTTATTCAGTGCCCAGTGTAAGGGCAGGCATTCCTTCACTGCAGCACCAGAGCAGACAGGACTGCACACCCTGATCAAGCACCTTCAAAAAAGATGTCAAGGAGTTCACACCTTTCATTCTGACCCTTTTTTGTTCCAAAGTGCTCATAGCTTGCGTATGAAATGTCAGGATCCTCTTTGCCAAGGGCTTCCGTTCCATGGAAGTGGAACAATCCCAATATGTTAACCAACACAAGAAGCAGATCAAGCCACTGATCAAGCTACACAACTATCATCAGTTTACAACCAATTTTCAAGAATCTTCCTTTCATGCTTCAGCATGTATCTGCTGGGGAAAAAAGTGTTTACAACAATCACAGAGAGCCATCAGTTTTTCAAAAGACACCTTTAAAAATCATCGTCCCTGTGAGCAGAGGAAGGGGTTAATAGTAATTCTGTGTAGGATACTATACTCATCAAACCAAGATGTCTGCTGAAACAACAGACAGAGTACTAAAACACACCTCACTAGCTCAGGTAGAAAATGCAATTCAAACTCTTTCAAAGAAACTAAAGTCCAGCAGAGAGACATAGCAAACTATCAGAGCTGGTCAGTGCTGAATTTACTTGGGTTGCTGCTCTGATTTTCTGCTTTCCACATCACTGCACTCCATTTGAATGGTCTAATCTTTGATTAATGATTTAATTTGATGGTGTATGGTCACAAAAGGATCACACTGCTTTACTTAATCCTATACAACCCTCTGAATCATTTGGAGTTCTTTGCTTTTGTCTGTTATGGGAATGAGGTTTGGAAGATGGTGAAACTAGCTTCCTAATGGCCAGCATCCATTCCATATTCAACAAAACTTAAACCAGGACCTCAATCCTTGTGTTTGCAGCTCATCAATGAATTGAGAAATTCATCCTACATTAGCCAAAACCAAGATAATACCACCACCACTGCCACCCCAATCTATAACCAGTTAAGATTTTCCAGCCTATGGACTCTGAGGACCCAACTGGGCTATTTTAGCTGCTACCCAGAAACTCCATTCTCATCGAGTCTGCCAAGAGAATTATTGCTCAGTGTAGAATAGGCTGGGCTCTTACTGTTCGAGAAAACCTCAACAGGCAAGAAGTTTGGCATGAATGTAGTGCTGCTTCAGTCTTCATTCCTCTTACCTGCCATCTCTAGCTATTCTCTGGGTACAAGAAGACCCCAGCTACTGCTGCAATCAACTTTGTTGTGAAATGCTTTATGTCTGTAAAACATGTGAATGTCTATTTGCTGTTATATTACAAACCTCCTTTCCACACTCAACAGAGATGGAAATATGTGACATCTACTCTGTGAAGTTTTTAGCACAAAACTGTTGAAAATCATGTAAATTATTACAAAATATATTAAATGTGTCACAGAATTTGTCTTACAGTTAATGGGCACATGAAACACAAATAAATTCTTTTCAGTTTCTTCTAACCTTTGTTGTGCAAAGGTGCGCAAACACATGTGGCCACATGAGCCGCATCCTACTTCCCCTTCCCCACCATCCACCTCCTACCACATCATCCTCTTCCAACATTTAAGAGCTCCTATGAGAAATTCATCATGCTATTAATTGATGAAAGCACAGTCACTCCAAAACACTTAGTCTCAGGCTTCCCTGAATTAATAATATGACCAATAGTAGGTTTCCTGTTGCTCTCCTAGGATATTTTTTTATGAATTGCAAAGCATTCTCTCTCCATCTGTGCCAGGCTTTAAGATACCTCATTTTAAGCAAGGGGACAGTCCTGCTGATATTACTGGAATAATATACACGTGTTCCAAGTGCAGTAAATGTTTAAGTGTTTTGCTGGATTGGAATCACTGCTTTTAACATCTTTTGACAGCAATTACGAGCACAATCCCAGAACAACAGCCTCCTCCAAAGTGCAGTATCAACACTTTATAAAAACAGTATGCCCAAATCTCCAATGAATTGTCAAAAGCTTTGCTGGAACAGAAATTTCAACTGCTCAAGACTTGGAAATGTAGTCTGCAGTGTTACTGCAGTGATAAGAAAAGTGAAGGGATTCCTCTTGTTCCCCGCACTAATAAAAATCTAATGCAATTGTGCCAAGCAGCCAGCAGAAAGAAAATGTTTCTCACCTCAACTGTTGGCAATATCCTGGACGAGGGCACTGATTTCTGCACACAAAACAGGATTTCGGCACATCTGGATTATACAGCGGGTCCCTCTGGCTGTGCTGTACCACAGCAAGACATCAGGACTTAAGACTGAACCAAAGCATCTGAGAACTCCTTGAACTCACATCTGCTCTTTTAGCTTCCTGATGCTTTGATTCTATTTATTATAAGTCAAGACATTCTGGAGGAATCAAAGAGTCCCAGAGAAAATGACTTTAACCTTTGGAAGAAAGTGGAGCTGGTAATGGTCAGTGCCCTATTATGCAGATAAGTGAGCACTGAACTGGTTATATAAAAGAATGACTACTCATAGAAGCTCCTAGCTAACATTATTAATGTTTAATGCTATAGATCAAAGAGGTTTTGTCTTAGGTCTTAGAATGTAATCAGGGCAGCTTTTGACATGGAGTTGTTCATGCATCTTTTAATCCCAACTCTCCACTGGTTTGACAAAGAGCTTGCTTTTTGGTCATCCCCCTTTTTAAAGAAAAAAACCCAAACAATCCTAAACATACACCAGTAATGGCAAATCTTCCAAATGGCCACCATTTGGCACTGTCAAAGACAGACTTCCCAAGTGCAAGCATGTCTGTAAGATCTGTCTGTCTTTCTCTGGAGCTTTCTCGGTGGCACATGAATGGACAAAAAGACATGCAGCTCATGTTGAGCAAGCAGCCTGGATTCTGTTTTGAGCTGGTGGGAATAACCTACCCAAACCACAAATCAAAACTCTCTTTTTTAATACCTTCAGATTACCTAGCTGTAAGAAAGAGCACACAGCTAATAAAGGTTTTGAATCCCTCTTGGTCTCTGAGATGGAGAATAGACAAAGAAAGAGGGGGAAAACAAATGCAGTATTATCCTGCACTCTGGTTCCTCTGTGCTGATACAGCAGAGTACAGCAGATCCTAATTGTGCATCCTCTAACATCCAGAAATCTCATTAGAAAGGAATTAAAGGATACTGGACCTATGTCTGGGATTTCTGGAAATGCAGCAGCTCTGTTCAGGTGGCTGGGTGTCCAAGAACGCCAAGAACAGCCTCTGTGCACACATCAGCTTTGTAGCATGTACATGGACTGTCCATGTCAGCTGGAAAATATGAGTATAAAGCTGGTGAAGGGTCTGGAGCTCAAGTCTGATAAGAATTGGCTGAGGGAGCTGGGGATGTTTAGCCTGGAGAAAAATGAAGCTCAGGGGAACCTCATTGCTCTCTACATCCACCTGGAAGAAGGTTGTAGCCAAGTGGAGGTTGGCCTCTTCTCCCACGCAACAAGTGACAGGGCAAATTTGAAACAGCCTCAGGTTGGGCCAGGAGAGTTTTAGATTGGATATTAGGAAACACTTCCTCATGCATAGCATTGCCAAGCATTGGAACAGGCTACCTAGGGAATGGTTGAGTCACCACCCCTGGAGGTAGTTAAAAAATGTGTAGATGTGGCAGTTAAGGACATGGTTCACTGGTGGACTTGGCAGTGCCATATTAACAGCTGAACTAAGTCTTAGAAATGTTTTCCTGTGGCATTGCGTATTTAGGAGTGGAGCTGATGCCTTATTCCCAAGAAGCCACTCCAGAGAAGAAGCTGCTTGGAGAATCTCAGGCAAAGCAATTAAGCTCACACATCCACACGTGCCACGTGGCCAGCAGCAGAGAGGCAGAAGGCCCTTGGTCTGGAATGGTTCCAGCAGTTTATTTCCAGGTGGTGCTGAAGGGATGTCCCAGTGCCAAGAGGGAGATTGTGAGCCAGTCCTTGGCTTAAAGTAAGGGTTACAACAGCCAATAACCTTAAGGCATGGGGGCAGTGCAAAGGGCAGGTAAGGTCAAGGTCCTATAGGGAGATAGGGCTGGTCACCAGGGACAGACACCAAGGGATGGGAGAATGTACAGGGCAAGAGGGACGCAGGGCAAACCATCGTACACAGAGCACCATTGGGAGGTCCTGTCTCTCAGGCAAGGCGGGTGACTATAATTTATCCTGCCAGGGCCAACTCCTAGGCATTATATCAAAAGGTTGCAGGGATTCCACATTTTCCAACCTTTAAGTGACATAATGACAATGACGTTATGATTCCATAAGTCAAAATGAAAGAATATTTTAAGTCAAAGTTTGCAGAATCTCCTGTTATAATTTTTTCTCATAAATAACTTGCATGACATTATTGATCCTAAATGAGTTCAGTTCATCCTGTTGTGTTCCAGGGCTTTTCAGAAGTTATATAGCTCTTAATAATGTGTTTCATGTGGAAGCATGGATTGTTACTCTGGCATGGTAATAAGGAACAATATGGTTTCTTCAAGATTCACCAAGGACCACCTCCCTGTTTTGGGGAAGGTGACCTGAATTACTGCCAATGCAATGAAAGGCTTCATGCGACCTGAACGATCACTGACCAGACCTGAAATCCTAGAAGAGTAACAGAGAACACAAAAGCAATGAAATTATTTTATAATAGCTTTGCTTTCTGTGCATAACTTGTTCATTTGTTTCTCTAGGTCCTGAAGTATGGCATCACTTTTCATATTTAAAACAAATCCCCATCACTCCAACTGAAATGAAAGATTATAAAAAGACAACTTTCAATCATTAAACTATACACAAAGAATTCAATGTCTTGTACTTCAAATCTTCAGAAACTGTTTACAAAGAGATTTTGAACATGGAGAATCATCAACTATATATGACTTAGTCAAAAAAAATCCACAGAAATAGCCATACTCCCAATGCTCTTGCTACTTTTTCCCTTTTCTAAATGTAAAAGAAGAAAAGACCATTTAACTGACAATAATTTTATTTTTTTTTACCATAGGGAGTCATATCCAACCATAAAAACACTGCAAATTAAAGAAATCCAGTCCTCATTTTCCATATGAAATAGAAAATACAGGAAACACTTCCGGAAAATTAAATTGCAAACATAAATCTTGAAAAATGTACCAGTAGCATTATGACTGCAGGTGCTGCCCAGCTCATATCAATTTGGATCATACTGAAGACCATGACATCATTTTTTATTCTCTGTCTTCCCACTTTTTTCTCCACTAAAAGCTTCTATTTTTTCAGGTTGAAGACATGTTTCAACCCTGCTGCCATTAACATTTTTTCACCAGCTAGCTGTTAAATCAATATTAATTTTAGTCTGTCAGAAGCAGGGTTGGGGGGCAGCTCAGTCCTGGGCATCTGACAGCAACCTCCTAACCCCTGATAAAAGCATCGAGTGCTCTTAGCCTGGATGCAGCACTCAGCACCTCCCAAAGCCAGGCTTTTATACTGGAAGCAAAAGTCTCTGCCTGTGAGAAGTGGCTATTTGTGAGGTTACCTAGACTACCAGAGCACTCTGAAATCACTGAACAACACACAGAAATGAGCCAGTCATACAGCTTAGCAGTGGCTGAACATCTTTGGCACAGCATCGTGAGATGTACAGCATTACTTTAATTAAAATAGGGATTTACAATGGAAACCAAATGACTAGCTGTAATAGGCTTTGACTAGATGTGAGTCCTGCTCATTAGCACAACGGACCTTAAACCAGAGCCAATTAGAGCACCAGCAGAACAGAGGACACCCAAACCTGCTCAATCAACTACTGATTGGAGATGAAAACACTGATGCAAAAAGGCTTATTTTCACAACAGATTTAACAGTTACCATCAAAAGCTGTTCTTCATGGCATAGCTAATAAATACAGTAGAGCTGAGGTGTTCAGATCGTTGCTCAAGCTGCACTTAGGAGGAGGCCAGATTTTAACTGTTCATTACACACTGTAGAATCACTGAGGCTGCAAGTGGTAACCAAACTTACACACACTCTTATGGACACACTCTGCTTCTGTGTTTTCATCAGAAGGGCTCTAACATACAGGTCATTTATGCTGTCTTACAAGACATCTAGCAAAGCCAACTTGGGTCCACAATGAGCAGTGCAAAGGTGTGATAACACACAAAAGCAGTTTATAAGAACATAAATAGTCTACAGTATCCTGTAAAAATAAATTGGGAGCTAACCATTACTTGTATGCCATTAAGCATCTCAGTTTCGGTATTACCTATTTTTCTACAAAATATTAACATGTCCTGTATTCATCAGGTAAAATGTAATACCTGCTGCAGGTGGATGATAATGAGAGTGATAGCAGAGTATCTTTAAAAGTGATTATGAGCAGAAAGCACAAGTCAATAATTCTCTTGCATTCTCACTCATTTGTTATTGAAAATATCTCACTGGACCACACCACCAGAGATGCTACAGAAATTATTTAAACAAAAAAGACAAAAAGATACAGCAGAAAAAAAAGCTGAAGAAAAGCAGTATCTAAATTAAAGGAGTGACACTGGGGGTTAAATGCCACTATGGTGACAGGAATGGAAAGGGCTGACAGTTCTGAAAGGTACAAGAGGCCTGTGACGGACTAACAGAGGTAAGTGCAACCTCTGCTGTACACAGTGACCTAAGAAATGGATTAATTTCCTTGAGTAGAAAAGGAGCCCAGGAAATCCTCTCCTACATCTTATCAAAGGTTAATTGCACAAATAGCCCCTGGAGGAATTCCCCACATGCCCTGTGCTGTGCAGACCCAACGAGCCCAGTGGCCCACTGGGAGAGATCTGACAGCCCTGACTGCTTCCCACCTTCCTCACCACCCAAAGGGCTTTGTGGCACACAGCTCCAAGGTATTCCATCCTTTCTTCCGGAGGTCTATTGCCTCGCCTTCACCTCACACTGAAACAAAAACTATCAATTGTCACTTCTTGTGACAAAGGAAAACAACAAATTAACCCCAAAGGATCGTTTCACTGTAAACTGTTGCATTAGTAACCTTAGTAAGTTAACACATTTGCACTGGGAACTGTTCTGAGAGAAGCGAAGGAACAGTGCTTTGTGACTCTTCCAACACACAGAATTAACGTAGAAGTTATGTGGAATATGGACAGCAAGAATAAGGGAGAGTTTAGAAAGAGAATGGGCAGCACTAGTCCCAGCTTTGGCACACTCCACTCTGATTATGGGTAAGACCTGCTGCTGTTCTGGACCCCTGCTTCTGTGCTATGGGGGCATTCCGCTTCAGCTCAGTGCTTAGGGAACAAAAGATGGACACAGGGAGCTCACTGATTGTGCTGAGAAGGACCATAGGAAAATGATCTGACTACTGCAGAATTTCTTTTGAATACTCCAGTTACCAGGAAGATTTCATATCAATAGAAATTATGTTTTCCTCCCCATTGTGGTTTTCCTTAAAAAAAATTTCTTAGAAATGTGTCTACCTTCAGGAAAGCAGAGCATGACACCCCCTCAGACTTCCTCAGTGGACTTTAGGAAGAGAACAAGACAAAAAAGCTATTGCATTAATGACACAGATCAACAGCATAGTCATAGATTTGACTTCCAACAAACACCTCCAGCTGAAGTCAGCACTCAGGCAGCAACAGTGCAGAAAGGCTTTCCTGGCCCCTACTCCACCTCTAAATGGTGGGTGATGTTTTTTGGCAAAATCACAAACCTGGATCCAAATTATTCTTGAAAAAAGCCAATTACACTTAGGGTACCCACATGAATAGAAGAATATATTCCGGAAAGGGTAATGGATGGTCAGTGAGTGTGGCTTTTTTTCAAGCACAGAACTATCTGCCTGTTAAAAACCCAATTCACCTGGATTCACCATGATGATTTTTGGCTTTGGGTGCCTTATAGCCAGTACACACTTCTCAGCACATTAAGCATGAGTACACTGAACACCGACACCCACAATCATGCCTGGAGCTGGAATCCAGAACTAAGCTGCAATTTAAAAAATTTATTCACACAAACAGAGGAGTATTTCTATACACGCCAAGCTGGATTCTGTATGCGCAGACAACTTAGAAAAAAACAAGACCGCAGATGCACATACAATCGCAGTACGGAATGGAGGAAAAGAACCGAAAAATCGCATCTCCGATTTTCATTTACAGCTGGTCTCGGAGGATGGAGAGATGATGCCTCGCCTTGCCCAGCCCGAGGCCGCTGGCAGCGCCCCGAGGCAGGCCGGGGAGCGGCGGCGCTGCGCTGGGCCCGCCGCCGGGCGCTAACAGGTGCTGCGCCCCGAGCTGCCCCGACAACTTCTCCTGAGCAGCGCTACCAGCTCCGGCCGCCTCATTTTTTCCCCTTCTGTCCTCCTCCTCCCCCCTTCCCCAAGGCGCGGGGCTGCTCGGGTTTAGCCCCGCGCCGACGCAACTTTGGATCAGAGAGAACCCAAGCGGAAAGTAAAGGAGGGGATGCGCGCCCCGCCGCCGCCCCGGGCTCCCGTCCCGTCCCGTCCCGTCCCACCGTCGCGCACCACCTGCGCGGCCATGAAGGAGAGGTCCATGGTGCTGCCGCTGGAGCTGCTGGCGGAGCTGGCGGAGGTGCTGAGGCTGCCGCTGCCGCTGCTGCTGCTGCCGGGGGCGGGCGGGGCGCGGGGGCGCGGCGCGGGCACCGCCTCCCCCAGCAGCGGCGGGCGCGGCCGCGGCAGCGGAGCCGACACCGGTACCAGTTCCAGCTCCGGCGGCTCCCGGCACGGCCCGGCCCGGCCCGGCGCGGCTCGCGGGCGGCTCCGGCAGGGGGCGGGGGCGGCGGCGACCCAGCCCCCGCGCTGGGCAGGGCTCGGTCCGCCCCCGCGGCGGGGGGAGGCCGGGGCGGCTCCGCTCCGCCCGCCCGGCGGCACCTGTGGGGCGGCCCCGCCCCGGCACCGCTCCCCGTCCCGGCCGGCAGTGCCCGCGGCGGCCCGGGACCCCCGCGGCGGGCCCGGCACGGAGCCCCTCGGCCCCCGGGGGCTGTTTGCCTGCCCGGAGCGGCTCCGCGGCCCGAGCGCGACATCCCGCGGGCAGCGGGCGGGCCTGGGGGCGCGGGCACGGCGGGGAGGCCGCGGCACCCTCAGGCGGGGTCCGGCCGGTCGGAGCCGATGAGGGCTGGGGAGCGAAGAGATGAGTGATTAATGCAGCGACGGGCAGATGCGGCTCTGCTGGGCTCTCGCGGCGTGTGCAGGTCCTCTGCATCACCTCGGGAGATGCACACCTGGCGGTCACACTAGATTTCCTGCCCAGCTTGCTAATACATCAGCCTGGTTTTAAAACACTCGGGTCCTTCTCTCACCACGTCTGAGAACTCCCGACGGCGCAATCTCACACCTTTTCGTGGCTGAGCTGTTGGAACTTTATTTTCAGTTTCTCTCCTCCTTGTTCACAGAATTTGCTGTTCAACAATACACAATAAACATATTTTGTCCCTTTTCTTATGCTTTTCCCTGTTCCTCACAGACACTGTTATCACTTTTAGCATGAAAAATTCAGTGTATTCATTCACCAGTTGGTTCTGAAAAGCCTTTGACACCAACACGAAAAAGCAGGATAATAAAAATGTACGTCCTAATGCATTGAGAGCTTTTTTGTGTGGGTTTGTTTGGTTTTTTTTTTTCCATTTTGACATGTACATGTTAGTTTCATCTCCTGGGCTGAAGTTTTTGACCATGTTTTTACTACTTCAGCATATTGCAGAGGTCTGAACCTGGGCAGATGAGAGTATGAGTGTATGCCAGCACGAGAAGTACATGGAAAATCAGCTTTGCACTGGGATTTTAAAGTCTGGAGGAAAAAAATAGACCAGGCTTCATCATGTGTCCTGTGAGATCCATGCTATTTTGCCTACTGTTGCACTGCTACAGCAGGAGGTGATGGAAAGAAAATCAGCTGTTTTAAATCAGTCCTTTACTTCAGTGACTATTAATGTGTCTGCCAAAAATGCTTTTATGTCAAGAGGCCTATTAAGTAAACAAGTAAAATCCCAAAGAGGCAATGTAATTGTAAGATTTTTTAATTCAGTTGTGTAAATAATGGAATTGTCTCTTTGTAAAGTCTCTCCAAAGTTTTAAAAGGACATTGATGTGTGTGTCAGAGCCATAAATTAACTTCAAAACAGTGTTAATCCTTCATCATCCAGATAAATTTTGAATGTGCTGGATAAACATCTCTTCATAGCAACTATGGCCTGGTCAGTCACTGCATCTGCAGCAACAGAGCAATAACAAACTAGTTCACGAGAATAAAAACATAGTTAAAGTTTTAAAACCATAGTGACTTCTGCACAGTTTCAATTCTGTAGAGCATGAGAATTGTAGAGCAACAGAGCCTGAAAGAACCTCAGGAAATAATCTAGTCCGTGCATCTGCTTAAAACACAACTAGTGACCCTCCAAACAGGGTGTTTCTCTTTACCCAAACTCTTTAAAGTGTCTAATGAGGAATGTTCCATTCCCTACCAGGCAGTGAATAGATTTATTCTACTGGCCATTCTCCAAGGCTGTGTCAAACAGGGACATGAAGAAGACATCATTTTCTTTGGAACAACAACTTGCCTTCTGAGAGCTGCTCTTTGTGTTTTTCTTTTTACCAATCTTATGGTGTTTTGGCCATTCTCTGAAAGTGCTCAAGGAGGATTTCTAATGGTAACAAGATTTTCCAGTCAGGTTTCCAAGCATTTTACTGTGATGTTCTACAAGTTTAGGAAATTAACACTAATGAGCATCCATACATTCCTTTAGATGCCACTAAATATTACTTTCTATTCTTGATCTCAGCTCAGGATTCAGCTAGGTTATCTTGGCAGTCTGCCAGTCAAAACCAGTCTTTGTAGAAATATTTGCAGAGAAATTACTCTTTTACCTGGTAGAACTTTTTAACCTTCTTTTCTACTTGGAGGAGTTTTAGGTTCACTGGAGCAGCATTTCCATTTGCAAAGGCCATCCAAATCATGATTATATTTTGTTCTAGAAATTTACTATTAATCACTGCAAATGTCCTCAATTTCCAAGCTATTAATTTTTCATTCATATTTGTTAAGCCTAAGGAAGGAAAAAAAAAAATCACTGTTCAGTTTTCACTTTTGATTTTCCTCTGGTTTACTGTCATGTTTGTGAAACAGCACAGTTTGTACTGTTCAAGATGAAAATAATTTCTGAGGAACACCAAATTATTTGTAGAATCATAAACCATTAAGATTCAAAAGCCCTCTAAGGTCATCAGGTCCAACTGTTAACCTGACATTGCCCTGTTCGCCACTAAATCATGTCCCCAGGTGCCACAACCAAATGCCTTTCAAACAGTTCCAGGGATGGTAACTTAACCAATTCTCTGGGCAGACTGTTCCAATGCCTGACTACCCTTTCAGTGAAGAAATTTTTCCCAATATCCAATCAAAACCTCCCCTGGTGCAATCTGAGACCATTTCCTCTTGTCCTGGTACTTGTTACTTGGGAGAAGAGACTGATCCCCAGTCCATTAAAACCTCCTTTCAGGTAGTTGTAGAGTAAAACAAGGTCCCCTCTGAGCCTCCTTTTCTCCAGGACAAGCAAGCCCAGGTCCTTCAGCTGCTCCTCATGAGGAGCTCCCGACCCTTCACAGAGAAGCTTTGTTGCCCTTCTGCAGACTTGCTCCACTGAACACAGGATTTGAGGTGTGGCCACTCCAGTGCTGAGTACAGGGGGACAATCCCTGCCCTGGTCCTGCTGGCTGCACTATTGCTGACACAGGCCAGGATGCCACTGGCCTGCTTGGCCACCTGGATACACACTGCCTCGTGTTCAGCTGCTGTTGACCAGAACTCCCAGGTCCTTTTCCACTGTGCAGTTTCCCAGACACTCTGTCCCCAACCTGTAGCCTAGCAGTGGCTGTTTATGACCCAAGGGCAGGACCCAGCAGTTGGTGATATTGAACCTCCTACAACTGGCCTCAGTCCATCAATCCAGCCTGCTCAGATTCGTCTGAAGAACTTTCCCACCCTCTGGTATATCAATACTCCTGCCCCGCTTGGTGTCATCTGCAAACCGACTGAGGGTGCCATCAAGTCCCTCATCCAAATCATCGATAAACATGGTTAACAGGACTGGCCCCAACACTGAACCCTGGGGAACATCACTGGTGACCAGCCACCAACTGGATGTAACTCCATTTGCCACCACTCTTCAAGCTTTAATTATGATACTATAAAATACAAAGCTTTGTTTCTTCATCTTCCTCCAAAATACATTTTGGATATAAATTGCTTTATAATAGCTCTGTAAGTTCTTCTGTAAAATAAATATTTTAGATGTGCTTCTGTCTTTCAGTAATGATAATACAGAGCTTGAATGAGATCTGCCAGCTGTCCTGGCCACCTTGTGTCCAGCTTTCTCATCAAAATATCTAGATCACTTAAAAAGATTATGTCACAATTTACTATTTCTGTGGACAAACATTGTAGAACCTAGCTAAAAAGGCAGACATGGTTGTATAACATTATTCTTAAAAACAAGCAAAGATGCTCTTTAATTAGCTTTAAAGCTGTTTGCTAAAAAGACCACATTTTTCAGTACAGTGGAACACAACTCAATTAGAGAATAGTTTGGTTTGTCAGTTTTCCTGGGGCATAGTAGGAAATCCTTTCTCGCACTGCATGTGCACATAAGCTCTGCCTTTGCTTCACAAAACAGACCTAACAAAACATGACAATTGAGTCTTGCTGCCAGAAAGAATTTTAAATGGGCTTGTATCTGTACAGCCCCACTTACCATATGCTGTATTTAGATACCTTAGGCAATGCAGTACCAATTTTTAGCTTTGCATCCTGATATGACATTTAAATCTTTCATTTATGCAAAGGGAGACTAAGTTCCCACTTTAAGGAGAAAAGGAAATATTGATTTCTTGCTGCATTTTAATGCATTTTAATACTTTTATGCTATTTCCTTTGAGTCCCATTTTAAACCTACTGTTGCCTCATTGCAGCAGGTTGCAATTACACAAGGCAATTTATTCCCTTAATGAAGTATTGTAGAAGAGAATATAGGTGACCTCACACCTGATAAGTAACAACTGTGTTAATTAATCAGTACAGCCTTGCCCCTGATGAGTCACAGCTGTATCCAATAAGGATGAATGAGATAAAAGAGGGATAGCTGGTAAAGGGAGGATTATCATGGAGGAGGAATCTTGGGGAACGTGAAGGAAAGAGTTATGAAGCAGGATCCTGGGGAGAAAGAATCACTGCTGTGAGGTCAATCTGAGTCTGCAGGTCAAGCCTGTTGTTGGAACTTGCAGTCAAAGTCTAGCTAAGTAAAAGCCTGCATTCAGAGTCTGCAAACTAATACACGCAGTCATAGTTCAGCAGGAAATAACCAGCAGTCAGACGCTGCAAGGGAAACCTAAAGTAGGAGCTTGCTGCAGCCAGAGTCAGTGAATAGTTGGAGTTAAGATCACTAAGCCATGAAGAGGAATAAACCAGGGCTCTTTTTTGCTGTGTTTAACAAGAACTCTGTGCCTTGGCTCATTTTTACCCTCTAATAAGAGGGCTGCTGCAACAAAGAATCAGCCACAGTGTCATGTCCTATCCAGTCTTAAGACAGAATTCTTGCTTTCACTCTTGCTTTCACACTCTCTTTTTCCATTGCTGTTATATAGCGAAGGGTTTGCTCTTTCTTTCTCTGTTACATAGTGAAAGGCTTGCTCTCTCTTTCTTTCGCTGTTACGTAGTGAAGGGCTTACAAGTACTTTCTTGCTGAGTACTTTCTTGCCCAGTAGTTTCCTTCCCAATAGTTTCCTGCTGAGTAGTTTCTTCCCAAGTATTTGTAGATGCTTCCCAAGTAGATTGTTGCCAAGTAGTTACTTGGCTGGTAGTTTCTTGCTGAGTACTGTGTTGCCCAGTAGCTTCTTCCCGAGCAGTTTCTTGCTCAGTAGTTTCTTCCCGAGCAGTTTCTTGCTCAGTAGTTTCTTCCAAGTAGTTCCTTGCCAAATAGGTTCTTGCTCAGTAGATGCTTGCCGAGTAGGTTCTTGGCGAGTAGTTTCTTGGCCAGTAGATTCTTGCTGAGTACTGTCTTGCAGAGTATTTTCTTGCCCAGTAATTTCTTGATGAGTACTGTCTTGCAGAGCAATTTTTTGCCAGTAGTTTCTTCCCAAGTATTTTTTCGCCAAGTAGTTTCTTCCTGAGTTGTTTTTTGCTGAGCACTTTCTTGCCCAGGTGTTTCTTGCCCAGTAGTTTATTCCTGGGTAGTTTCTTCTTGAGTACTTTCTTGCCGAGTAGTTTCTTCCCAAGTAGTTTCTTGCAAAGGATTTTCTTGCAGAGTAGATTCTTTCCAAGTAGTTTCTTTCCAAGTAGTATCTTGCCGAGTAGTTTCTTGCCAAATAGTTTCTTCCCAAGTAGTTCCTTTCCTAGTAGTTTCTTGCCGAGTGTTTATTTGCCCAGTTTTTTTTACTGAGTAATTTCTTACCAAGTTGTTTCTTCCCGAGTAATTTCTTGCCAAGTAGTGTCTTGCGGAGTAGGTACTTGCCGAGTAGTTTCTTGCTGAATAGTTCTTTGTGACTAGATACTTCCTGAGTAGTTTCTTGCACAGTAGTTTCTTACCCTGTCATTTCTTGCCGGGGAGTTTCTTGCCCAGTAGTTTTTTGCCGAGTAGATTCTCTCTGAGTAGTTGCTTGCCCATTAGTTTCTTGCCCCGTACTTTCTTGCCAAGTAGTTTCTTCCCTTAGTATTTTTTTGTGCAGTAGTTTCTTGCGGAGTAATTTCTTCCTGAGTAGCCTCTTGGAAAATAAATTCTTGCCCAGTAGTTTCTTGCTCAGTAGGTTTTTTTCTGATTAGTTTCTTCCCCACTAGTTTCTTGCAAAGTACTTTCTTGCACAGTAATTTATTCCTGAGTAGTTTCTTGCCCGGTAGTTTCTTTCCGAATATTTTTTCCCAAGTAGTTTCTTGCCCAGTACTTTCTTGCACAGAAATTTCTTCCTGACTAGTTCCTTGCCGAGTAGTTTTTTGCCCAGTAGTTTCTTGCCCAGTATTTTCTTTACGAAGAGTTCCTTGCCAAGTAGTTTCTTCCTGAGTGGTTTCTTGCCCAGTAGTTTCTTTCCAAGTAGTTACTTGTGCAGTAGTTTCTTGCCCAGTAGTTTCTTGTTGAATAATTTCTTTCCCAGTGGTTTGTTGTAGAGTAGTTTCTTGCCCAGTTTTTTATTTTTGTGTAGTAGATTCTTCCCGAGTAGTTTGTTGCACAGTAGGTTTTTTTTCTGAGTAGTTACTTCCCAAATATTTTCTTGCCCAATAGTTTCTTGCCCTGTAGCTCGCCCTTACATAACATTATAAAACTTGTTAGTTTCAAGATCAGAAACAAATTAAGTTTTTAACTTTGTCTGTGACTGCTGAATCCCCACCACTGCTCACAGAAGAGTAATAGTAGTCAGATATTACTCTCGAAACCCTTGTGTGCAAAATATTCCTCACAAAAAGTTTTAGACTTAAAACTCTTCTAAAAGCAATATCATTAGCACATTAAGTGAGCCATAAGAGAGCTCAAATTCCTAAAATGTCAGGCCTTTAACTTCATGTAGGATTTCATTCTAAAAGGCAAGAAGGCCTCTGAATTTCATGGTGTTTCTTGTACTCCTGGCACTGCAGCTTTACAAGCAGGCAATCCAAATTGCTGTGTTACATAGGACAAATATAGAAGTACCTGAACATAGATAAAGGGAACAACATTGCCTTCTACTTCACTCCCAGTATCCACCAAGGGATGGATGGGTACTCATCCCTGTTAGGAGTTCGCACTATGCAGAGAGCCCCAAGCAGCTCCTTGGCTGCTCTAAGTCTTGAAAAATTTGTCATTTTTTTATCTCATTTATGATAGCTCAAAATGCAACAGACGGGGCAGAAAAAGCAAAATCTGCCTCCTCAAACTGGGTCAATCTGCCTGGCCCCCCCATAGGGTGGCTCTTCCTATAGGAAGGTTGGGGCTGCTGCCTGTGTTTGCAGCCTGGCCTGCACCACTAGCACTCCTAGCCTAGAAACAAGTTGGGAGAGGAAAGGTAACAGAGAGGTGGGAAAGTCACCAGTAGGGAGATACCTCCCCTCAGTGGAGATACACATTTATCACAGACAGATATCAAAGTATCCCTTGCAGCCCTGGGGCTGACCCCTCATTGCAGTAGTGGGTTGATGAGAGTAAGGGATGTATAATATAGCATTCCTCCTTAATTACAGTCTTCTAGGTATCTTGCTACAGAACTGTTTGTTTTAGAGATTGCATGTTGAGGTAGTGGCTTCAAATCAGTTTATTTCATATTACATGACAGAAAGATCCATAATGGATCTGGAAATTGGCACTAATTTAAGAGGCACTATTTTGAGATGAAGGCAAAACAAAAAATGCTTCACACTTATACATTATTAAAACCTTGAGAAATGTCTTGGCTTTTAAAAACATTTTTTCCCACCCCAAATTTATATTAGCTGATACAAAGGAATGAATAAAAGATTGCTGCCAGTAAGGCTAGAATTCCCAGTTCAGTGTGGGTTTTGCCTGCAATAGCCTCCTCTAACCCTGAAGGAAAAGCTGCCTCAGTTTTGTTTGTCATTGAGTTAAATGTCTATAAAAAACTTCTAACAGTGTAAAACATTCCTAGTGGAAATAAATACTACTTTTTTACTCCATTCAAACAGGCTTTTCACCTGTCCTTAAATCATCCAATCTGTCCAAGGCGAGCAATGAGCTCTGCAGTGTGTCTCCTGTCACAGCACATTTGATTTCTTGACACTGACACACTCTGGACACTTTGAAACAATATATTCATCAACCATAATGTGAATTCAGTTCTGAGTAAGAAATGTCAACATACATTTAAGAACCATATTCCATGACATAATTACCAAGATGCTAATTAAAAATATTGGAAAGAGGACATATGGCCTTTAGAAGGAGAATTTTATGGCCCCTATTGGAGTTCTTAAGAGAATTGATTTGCAAAAGGGGTGCCCCTGCAAAACTATAAACATGTATAGATTTTCATTTTTAAAGATAATCAAATATCCAGAAGACAGCACTGCACAGAACATTAAGAAATTATCTACATCACACTTTAAGAAATTATCCTCTGCCTTGAATGGGGATCAATTACTATTTACCAGCCCTGGTGGGCCAGTTCTTTCTCCTTGCTAAAGAGGCCTTCATTTTCAAGCACACCTCCTGGAAGAGCTAGGCTGTCATTCAAATCCCTGGTACCCCAGTTCCCCTCCAAAATAAAAAGCACAAAAAGGCAGTTTCAATCATAAATGCCACAGCTGCTGTTGATGCTGTATTTTCTCAAAATACTGTGGTCTGCATATATTGTCCCACTACATTGTTCCCAATACTCATGAGTCCTGCCTGTGAAAAGCTGGCTCTGCTGGGCTGTCAAAGAGCAGGAGAGCATAATACATTCTCATTTTCCTGATACACAGCTGAAAGAGCCAGTGCTCTTTAAACTGGTTTCATTCTTCATCTTATTTCACACATTAGAGAAAATGAGGCTGAATTTATAATAAGGTTGCCTAGTAACCCTCTAAAAGGGGCAGAAAGGGCAGAGGAGAAAAGGTAGGGGAATTATCTAAGTGAGGCAGAGGGTTCATAAAATAAGCCCCACTTATAAAGGCACAGCCCAGATGTTAATTGAGCATTCCTTCAACATACTTTACAAATATTGTTAGGCTATAATGGAAAAACAATCACTGAGGTCGCGAGTATATCTACAACATAGGTGCTGGTGCTCTCCATAAATCTGCTCGAAACCAGAAATGTTGATGGGCACTCACCAGGTCAAAAGCATCTCAAGGACAAGCCTGTGGATGTTCCAGTGCAGAATGGCCATGCTGGCACAGCACCCTGCTGGTTATATCAGATTGGTTCTGGCTTGAAGATATGCACACATTCTGAAATACCAAAGGCCAGGTTCTAAGCTTGTAGCAGAACTCAGATCTCAGGAGTTCTTTGGTTTTAGTATTGAGTTCAAATTATTTGCCCACTGTACAAAGTAATATGAATGGGATTGTTTAATTCTAGTATATTTTAGCAGCAAACAACAACAAGAAAAACCCAGCTCTTCCCATGGGAAGAGCTAAAAATGTTGAGACAGCTCTGGCATGGAAAAAGAGGAAAAATAAGTAAAAGCAGGAGCTGTGCCATGGTGAGGTCTGCCATGTATGTGTTATGAAAGGAACAGTAGCTGAAACACTTTTAGCCACTAGTAGACTTAGATAATAGGAGAGTAAATGGTGGTAAGAGAGAAGGGAGTGATTTTTCATATGTAGAGTGGGAAAACATTTTTTTCATTTTTTTTTTTTTTCATATGTAGAGTGGGAAAACATTACAGGAAGCTATGAACCATGCTAAATACAAATTTCCTTTTCACAAGCTTTTCTCAGAGCATTTTGTTTAGACTGGGGTCTGACAGGTGGAGAAAACCGATAGAATTAAATATAATTTGAGTGAAAGCTGTAGCAGAATGGAACTGCAGAGATTGTGACATAAGAACTGACATGTTCTGACATGTAACCCAATCTTCTAAGAGATGAAAGCTTTAAAGTGCTGAAGTGTTAAAGTGAACATTTGGAGTGCAGATAGGGCATACTGTCAGATATTGCTCTGCTCTATTGCTGGGTTGAAGGGATAGTGTTCAATCTTCTAAGGACCAGAATAAGTAAAAATGCTGAATGAAGACCATAAACACCAGAAAATGAGGTTTCAGCAAGCTCAGGGGTCTGTAGGAGGGTTCTGCAGTGAAAGACATCAGTGAAGGCAGTGAAGTCTCACCATACTAATACAAAATAAAAAACTATCTTAATGAAGAAAAGAGGTAGAAGGTATAGTAAAGAGCTGTAATTGTATCAGGAAGTGAAATTTTGAAAAATACCAAATTAAGTGTGATTGCCTTCTTACAGTTTGTTGGTTGTGTTTTGTTGTTTTTTTTTTTTTTAAAGACTTGGGGTGACAGAATAGGGAAAAGCTCTGTGTTCATTTTATGAAGCTCAATACTTTTCCCCTTCTTTTCCTGGAACACTGCGCTCATGAAACACTCAAATTGAATTTCAGTGTTTCTGTCACCTGGCAGTTTTTGATACAGTGTGGATTTTTCCATGGTATTCCAAATGAGCTGAATTTGGGTCATCATCAGCCATTTAATTTTGCTTACCGGTGAGGCAAAGCTAATAAAAACATCTTTCACAGCAATGTTATATGTGTTTAATGTGTCAGCACTTGTGAAATTGGGTTCACCTCCTTAAAAGATACAACAAACTTTTAAATGCAAGGAGGTAACATAATGAATGAAATGTGAACATTGTCACATTGAACTTTGTTTTGAACCATTGAAACATTTATATCACATTTCAAGCATTCTAGCACATTACCTTACAGTCATAGAGTATCACCAGAAGGTTCATCTTGCCTCTGATCTCTGAATATTACTGAAGTGAAGCTGATAAAGAAACTTCAAAAAGAGTGTAAATTATTTACAGATTCTGGGACTTCCACATTAGAAAATACAATTGGGAAAAAATAATGAGATTTCAGTTCTCCAAATACTGAAAGACAAAAATGCTACATCAAAGATTCAGCTTCTTTTATCTTTGGGTGGCATAATACAAACAAGGATTAAAAATACAGTGAGAAGATGACACCTAGAGAGCCAAACTAACTCCTGATGTCTTTCATGAAGTGTCTTAAAATAATTATTCTCTGAAACATTGCAAAGCATTCTTTTCACCTCTAGGACATCTACATACGTTTTTTCTTCTACATATCTTGAAATATTTCACAAAGGACTGAAATATTCTGAAAGCTAGAAGATCATCTCACTAATCACTCTGTGGGACAATGCCCAGGATCATAGTATGCATATACACTTCTGTGAGATAATATTCCATAAGCTAGTAGTTTTCAAGAAGCTTTTCTTGGATTTAAATCTGTGAAAATATGTAAGAATGTTTTTTTCTCTACACGTTATCGACCTTTTCCCCACAACTTCAGATAGTTTCCACCCTTCCAAAATGTAAGGCAGCCCCATATGCCTTTGATAAAGCAGAAAAGCTTAGAGCTTTATGAGACAAGTGTAGGGATCCCAGTCCAGTCCTCATCAAGGACATTCCAGCATCACAGAGAACATCAGCACATCTGGTACTGAGAGGCAAATGACGTAGAAAGATCCTGCTCTGATTAACCCACCTGAAAAACATCTGGAAATAGAGACAGGTCGATATGTTCTTCCTATCTGAAGGCAAAATCTGATTTAGGGGCAATAATTGCTCTGGGTTGTGTGGCAGCTATTTTCAGATGCTTATCCTCTTCTGACTTATCATGATTAAGGTATTGTTCAGCCTTCCTTCCTCAGACATTCCACACAAAGGAAAATAACAACCAGGCACCCTTGTGTATATAATAATTATCCCCTATCTTCTTTCTTCCATTGGCAGACAGAAGGTGCTTGGCACCAGTGAGAGGCAGGCAGATAAATATTCTCTGCCACTACCTGTGCTGTATAGTGGAGAGGCTGTAATGGACTGTGCATTGTAAAGATTTTAGAAACTAGAAACCAGAAACTTTTCCTTTCTTTGTTTAAAAATGAAATTATACAAACAGAAGAAGTCAGGAAATCTCATATGCAAATGTCACTGTGACATGCCTCAGTTTATTGGAGAACCAATTACTATTCCTGACACATCAATACCTCCCACTGCATTTTATGAGTGAGGCACTTCAGTGGTGTTGTATGTAAATAATACAAAATAACTTGCTTACATCAGTTTTTTTCCTTCTTCTCTCTTGCCAATGCTCGTCATGCCTAGCTTCATTCACTTTAATTAAAAGACCATGAAGTCATTAAAAGGAGATGATAGAGAAGTGCAGGATTCCATGATGGAATTCACAATGGATGTAAGCAAGCTAAAAGTCTTTTCCTTGTTGAAAAAGAAAACCTACTAATATGATCAGCAAGGATTACATTTTGTTTGCTGTCCCTAGTATTTTAGGTCACAAAGCATATTGCTCCCTGAATCCCAAAGCTGACCCTAGGGCTAAAAACAGCGGAAAATGAATGGAAGAAATTGGTTTGTTTTTTTCTCCCTCCTCTTGGAAGTAAAGTAATGAATGCTGAACAGACAGCAGAACAAATAATACTTCCCTGGAGTGGAGCAACAAGAATCCTTCTTAAAATAGGACAAAGATGAATCTGGAAAAGCCAATCTTTCTAAAGGCATTGACCAAAGAAAACTGACCAAGTTCACACTTTTCCAGATGCTGCCAGCTGCAGAATCCATGTGAATGTCTCATGTCCCTCCTCTCTCCATCTGGTTGGTACAAAGATACTTCTGTTCACCCTCCCTGGTTTGCACCTTCTTCAGAAGCTGACAGCAAGGTTGGTAGAAAAGAGTCTGTTTTCTTTCAGATAGATTGTGAGGTAATGTTTTTGTCTTCCCAAGAAGAATTCATTACAACTATATTCATGCCGGTTGAAGAACAGCAAAAAAAATGTCAGAGGAAATATAGATATTGAGATTATATATTGATGTATCATTTTGGGAACATGAAAGCAGAGGTTCTGAAATAGGAAAACTGTTCCCTTTTCCTTCTTGCACCTTTGAAGTCCCTGAGAGGTACTGCATCAGGCATTATTAGATCTTGTGAGACAGAAATTCTTCACTAATAAGCTGGTGAGGCACTAGAACAGGTTCCCATATGTTTTAGATGTCCCATCCCAGAAAATGTTCAAGGCTGGGTTTAATGGGGCATTAAAAAACCTCGTCTCGTGGAAGGTGTCCCTTCCCATGGCGGGGACATTGGAACTAGATGATCTTCAAGGTCTCTTCCAACTGAGCCCAAACTGTTCTATGATCCTATGGAGAGAAACATCTTCAAGAGATGCAAACTCCTTTCCTGGTGGCATAAGTCAGAGTTTTTTGCTTTATAAAAATATTAAGTTATTTTATTCTCTTTTTTGTTGTTGTTGTCATTGTGTTTAATAATATACGAAATTTGCTGTAAGAAATTAGACTTGGACTGGTTTTGGCAAAAATCCCAATTGACTCTTCGACTGATTTTGGCAGAAGGGTCCCAGCAGATTCATTATAAATATTTTGTGGAGGTGGTTAAGCCCCAGGCAGCTGCTGTCTCACTCCCCTACCAGCAGGACCAGGAAGAGAATCAGAAAGATAAAAGCTGGAAATCTTGTGGGCCGAGATAAAGACAGTTTAGTAGGGAAAGCAAAAGCTGCACACATAAGCAAAAGCAAAATAGGGAATTATTTCCCTGCTTCCCACAGGCAGGCAGGTGTTCAGCCATCTCCAGGAGAGCAGAGCCCCATCACAGGTAATAGTGACTTGGGAAGAGGAAATCAATCACCCTAAATGCCCTCCCCAGTTCTCCTTCCCACCTCCCCCCCCCCCCCCCCCCCCCCCCACTTTATATACTGAGCATGGTGCCATGTGGTCTGGAATATCCCTTTGGTCAGTTTGGCTCACTCACCCCAGCTGTGTCTCCTCCCAATTTCCTTGCCAGCATGGCAGCACAGAAAGCAGAAAAGGCCTTGGCTCTTCCTAGTTCACATGCTGCTGTCAAGAGTATGTACCCAGCAGTAGTTAAGAAGTCCAGTGATAAACCCAGTCTACATAAATACCTACAAACAATGCTGGCTGTCTAGTTGCAACAGGAATAACACAGAACTGCCACCACTAATTGATTCATGCCAGTCATTATTACAGCAGGTAATGTTTGAGGTACACAGAGAAGGTGAGTTTGCTGAACAAGGAGTCAGCTCCAGAGAATGGGATCCAATGTCATCTTCCCATGCTCACATGTCAGAGCTCTTGTACTCAAAGGAGAGCTGCTCTTTGATGGTCCTAAGGTGTCCCAGATTCTTCTGCTTTCTGGGAGAAGGAGAGGCTCTATCTTAGGATTATATAGCTTGGACCCAAGCTGATGCATATAATGAAGAAGAAACAAAACACAACAGACCTAACAGACAGATGACTGGCCTGCAGGATGCAGTCCTCCTTCAGGCTTTTGTTTGATTTCCCATCCTATTTTGACAATCTACAGTCAGCTTAGTCTGCCTCTTGGCCTATAAGTTATACAATTTAAACAGAATACTTGAAAAGATTCTCCTTAAAATCATTCCTTTGTTTGAGATGCAAAACATTCACAGGCATCACTAAATAGTTTTTTACACTTCACAAGGAAAGCAGCTCTAGCTCCTAGCAAGCATTTGAGCCAGCCCCATCTGCAGTGGCAGCAAAAACTGCAGCACACAAATTGTCCCAGAAACATATTTTGTGGGGAACCGAAGTTGCACCTGTAGCTCTACTGATGGAGCTGATGGAGCTATTAGAGACACAGAAGACTAAATACGACCTGAAGAGACCATTCTGTTAATTTTCCCACACTGGGAAATTCAGAATTCAATGTTGTCCTAAAGTTGATTTTAAAAACATCCAGTGATGAGGACATGGTGAAGATCTGCAAACTCCCCATGGACATATTTCAGTGTTAACTACATTAATTGTTAGAAAGCCTTTCCTAATACCTAACTTTAGGTATTTCTTTTTCCTCTTTAAAGTGAATGCTTTCCTCTCATCCTCAGTTGAAATGAAATACTTCATTGTTTTCCTTTTCATAGCAAACATTCAGAGATATAAACACTGCTATCATTTCTCCTTTATTTTCCTCTTTCCTGTAGCTCAACAACAAACCTTTCAGCCTTTCTACACACTTCACACTCTCTAGACCTCATGGGCTTTTCTTGACCTCTTTTCATTTTCCTGCACTCTTGAAAACAAAGTCTAGAATGGCATATTATACATCAGGGATGGACTTACAAGTGACACCCTAGAACTTTTTTTCTTTAGCTTTATAAACAAAGAAAAAAAGTTTGTATTGAAAAAGAGAGTAGATTATCTGAGCCTCTACACCATCAAGTAAGTGAAAGCTTCTCCTAAAGAGCTCACAAACAAACATGGCACAGTGACATGAGTAAGAAACAACACTAAAAACAATTAGTAACCAAAAAGAGAAACACAGTACTATAATTCATAATCGATTCTACATACTCTACTTGTCAATAAACCTAAACCAAAGATAAAGAGGAAGACACTTTGAGCCTTCATACTTCAGAATTTGAGAAAAAGCCTGTTTGGTTACATACTGAAAATACACTCTATATTTATTAAAGCATGCAGCCCCCTGGTAAGGGGAATGGTTCATCCCTATTCAAAGTGAACATCTCACAGAACAACTCACAGAAGTATCAATGTTTTTTTCTGCGCTCCAAGCCACATCACCTGTCCAAACTGATCCATCTTTTGTAGACCCATATGTAATACCCATCAAGTCAAATAAACTGTGATCTAATCAAACCACATACAATGACTATATAATGAAAGAAATCACCTATGAAGTTAGAATCTGAATGAGCATAAAGATACCTTCAAGAGGGACAGAAACTATTTTGCTGTGGCAACTGTCCTACTCCTAGTATTTTGTTCTAATCTCAAGGAAAGCTTCCCTTGCTTTATTGAAAATTTAGCAAGGTTAGGCTCAAGTTGGTGAAAAAAAAACCTCAATTTTTTTATCTCTTGTGCAATGAAAAATGTTTTTCATTCTGTTTGAAAAAGTCTTCCATAAAGCAAGATGGTGGGGTTTGTAATAGAAAGACAATGTTTTTCCGCAAGGAGTTGTAGACAGAAGTAAGATCCCTTCACCGTCTCCAGGCTGAGCAACTTTAGGTCTCATAGTCTACTTTCATAAATTTTGTTCACCATTCCCTCAATTATCCTACAAACCCTCTGCTGATCTTGCTCTGCTCCATTATGTTCACATCTGTCTCACCCTGGGGAGCCCCAAACTGGGTGCAGTACCCCACTTCAATAAACCCTGCACAAGTATATTTACAAACATGGGTCATTGGGTGATATTTCACTCTAATCTGCTCCAATGGATCTATTAACAAGAACCTGGATTACCCTCTTCTTCTAGGGTAGGTTGTAACCGTGAGCCTGTCCTGTTTCACTGACCATTTTGCAACAATTGATAAGATCCATTATTTAGGCATGTTCATTTATATCCAAGGCTTTGACACTCAGCCTGTTCATTCATACTACCCAAGTAATTTGCTTTAAACATGGGAAACATTTTTGCGGAAGTCAGAGTGTGTTTGCAGATTATTTCTGAAAAAGAAAAGGTATAGATCAGTTCTTCTACTTGGTGTAACTTTGCACACCTTTCCCAAAGTCTGGCAGGTATTTATTTTGACATTTGAGGAGCTGTGATGCTGAATGGCCAAGTATTTAAATTTAACTATTTACTGAAACTAGGGAATATATCTCTGCCCTCCCTAGTTGGTGCTATAGCTACTAAATACTGAATGCACTCTTCATCACTTGGTCTCTCAGGGGAAGTGCAGGGACTCCATGAGAAATAGAAGGAATAGTCAGGTCCCCAATGAAACCAGTTGAGGTGATCAGGAAACTCTCTGAGGAGAGGCATGATATGTGCTTACTTGGACAGCAGAGAAAAGATGAGTATTTCAGGTGGCTTTCAGGGGAGAAAAGGCACTGCTGCTGCTTCATACAGTATTTTTTCTGGCAGCATGGGCTGAGAAAATTATGAGTTCGGGCTGTGCCACTGAAAGAGATGGCCACAAAAATGTCTGGCTTCTTAGCCTGAACAGCAACTGGGCAGACATGCATGTGCTGTCAAAATGAAGGTGGGTCTTCACCTTCCAGAATGAGATTCAGGAAATCTGCCCAGAGCAAAGGCAGACATTAAAGCATTTGTCGAAGTTAAGCAGGGTTTTAAAGGTGTAACTATTGGCCATAAGATAGTATCAGATAATTCTTTATCCAAGTCTATACCTTCCTATATTTTTTAAGTGTCTCCTAAATACTGAACTAGATTATTTTGGATAGTTATTCTCTATTCTTCCTCTTGAACATGATACATGAAATAGGGTAGATATAGGTTAGCTATGAAAAATTTTTACTGTGAAGGTGGTGAGGCACTGGAACAGATTTCCCAGAGAAATTGTGGATGCCCTATCCCTGGGAGTGTTCAAGACCAGGTGAGATGTGGCTTTGAACAATCTGTTCAAGTGAAAGGTGTCCCTGCCCATGCAAAGGGGGTTGGAACTAGATAAACTTTAAGGTCCCTTCCAACGCAAACCATTTCATAATTCTGTGTAAAAAGAACTCAACACAGAGATGGAGAGCACAATAGGGTGCTTGATCATGTCCAGATGGCAGGAACACGGCCTTGCAGGCCATGATTTCTGTTGTCATACTAAGGAATGCTGCTACATTTTGTGGGACAGTCCATCAGATCTGCTGAGTTGGTCACATCTGAAGTCCTCAGAGCAGGACATCAGGACCTCTGGGCAGTGCGTCTCAGGCATTCCTTAAATGGCTTGGCCAGGTATTACTGAAGATGAACACACATACCTATTTCAGGCAGAAATTGGGTTATTATTGTTCTTAGAGTTTTTGAAGGAACAGATTATCATCAATACTTTTTTTTTTTAAAGTGACTGGGATGTTGGAATTTTGAAAGGTAGTGGGGGCAGTCAGTCATTCATATCCACATAATGGATATTTTATGCACTTCATATTCTCACACATGTAAAAATTAGAGTTTTGAAATACAGACCCCAAATCAGCTACACTGGGAAAAGCAAATTAAATAAAATCCAGGGTTTTTAAAATGTAAGAATAAGAATATGTATGCATACATAGTATGTTATATAAAATATAATATTACTATGATATGTTACACATATATGTTATATTAGTTAGTTTATGTGCTTCTTGGGAAGGTGATAAATGATCTTGTGCATCCACCTTCCAAGAATTCAGGTATGGTTTGGGGTGCCTTGGGCAGATATCTTTATGTCCTTGATTTCTTCTAGAAAATAGGGCATGATAAACAAGGGTACTTTATTGTGCCAGTGCAATTTTTAAAGTAGCTCCCTTCAAGAAGACCCAAAGCTGAGAGCCTTTTAATGAAAAGTGTCCTGGAGATACAGACTTGAGATACTGTCAGATTTAACAAACCTGCTTTTATCACTTGTCACATACTGTTGTAGGGAAGCCCATTTAGAAATGTCATGTGGTAGAGCAGCTGTGTAGGTGTACTCTGGATGTCAGAGCCTGTTCCATTTGCTGTCTTTCCTCAAAGTGCTCATTAAGAGACTATAGTCACCATCTTCTAACGTTGTAATTCTGGGTATTAAATACATTTATGCATCCAAATAAAATATTTTTATGCTGTGTCAGATGACAATGTATCTTGTGCTCCATTCCTTCAACTATCCTACTATGCAATTTAAAATGATGGTTACTGTAACTTCGTTACTGAATCCTAAGTGGAATCACTTCATCCAGAAAACAAGCAGTGGACACAAGAAAACTAGCATGAGTGTATAATTTTGTCAGGTATGGCATGACTAAATATTCACTGTGTAGTCAGTATGTGATCTGGTTAAATTTCTTAATTTTGCATGAGGCTTGTAGAGAAAGTGTTGTTTTCTGCACCATCAAAAGTTCAGTCTGACAACATCATGCACTGTTCTTGTCCTCGTTGGTGGTGTTTGCTCTGGGTGTTTCCAGTATGCCCTAGCAGGATATTAGTAGTAGGATTTAAAGCAGCTGTCTCACTTTCTCAGATTGCTACAAAATCTCGTATCTTAGACAGCCTTTTCAATACCATTTCTAAAAGTCAGTGTTGGGTACTGCCAATATGCTAAAAAGTTTTGATGCTGATTTTCTTGTACTTCTGCACACACCAATTTTAGCAAGCTTGGGGTTGGGATTAGCAGGTGTGCCTAAAGCCTAGCAATACCTCACTTTCAATAGGTCAAATTCTGTTACATTCTGCTTACCCTAAAAGAAAAAGCAAGTGGCAGACGCCTTTAGCTTTTCAAACACCAAAAGTTTGATCATTATTAAAACTGAGACAGGAAATATTTTCTCAATCTGCCTAAAGCCAGAGAGCCATGACAGTTTTCCAGTTTCCCTCCCTTCCCTCCCAGTAATGTGATTTCCTTCCCTAATACTAACACGAACAGAAAGTGAACTACCTTCTCTTCATGGCTTGAGTGGGATCATTAGTTTATTACAGATGTTCTAAATTAACCTTCTACCCCAAAACAGCCAGCTGTGGTTTTATCCTGTGTAACTTCAGCATAATATTTGCTTTCTAAAACCCAGAATGTTTTCCAAAGTAAATTATCATCTTGATTGCATCATCATGTATTGGGAAACCTTTATGAGTGTTTATGAAAAGGGCAGGAAATGAGAGGTAAAATTATCTGTCTTTCAGAAAAGTTTATAGCTTGTCTAAATTTCCTGGCCTTGAGGAATTTAGTGTCTCTAATTCAGGACTGCAGTAGAATTAATTGCCTTGGATATTCTTTTTAATGTCAATGTAATTCCCAGACAAATATAGCTACTGAGAGACCTTGTAATATTTGGTTCACTTGTATAACCAGAGAGCCTGTAAATCCTAGGCATGGGCTGGGGCTCTGCTGCACCCACCAAGGCTCACACAGGCTGGGCATGGGCTGCCAGGCTGGCACTTCCCACATCACATTCAGCACTCCTGGCTCTCTGCTGCAGATTGGAAACCCTCTCACATTTTTCCTGTGGACCCAGAAGTGGTAGGGTAAGGAAAGAGGAAGTGGCTAGGGGTATCTGGTACGTGCCCTCTTGGAGGTTTCTGTGGGATCCCACAGAGGCACAGCAGGACACGGGCAGCAGTGATGCTCCCCCCGCTGACACCGCAGCACTCCACAGAGAGCAAAATGCCTTCCCTGCTTCACCAAGCTGACAGCCTGAGTGTCTTGGGAACAGACTTAAATATTTACTTGCTATTACACCATCCACAGATTACTCTTCTCTGAGGAGCTGTCATCAAGCCTTTAATGCAATATTCAAGCTCATTAACAGCCTATGAAGACAGACTAAAAGAAAGAGGTCAGAACCCAATATTTGACTTGTCTGCACCTGAGGAAAAATGCAATAACCAGAAAATATCCACTCTCAGAAACAATCTGTTTGTTAACAAGAGCCATGCTGTTGGCACAAACAAAACATAAATTAATATGTTCTACATTTTAAAGGGCAAACCCCAAAGCAGAATTTTTTAGCCAGAAAACAAAAAAAAGCCAAACACTATATGAAGTCTGATAGAGGCAGCTATTGTTATCAATTACGTGAAGTAAAAACTAAACTAGAATGGTAATAGACATGGACAGCACTATAAAACTTCCAAACTTCCTGAGAGACAAATAGATAACAGCTTACAAGTAAAAGACTACACAAGGGCAAAAGCTTAGCTTAAATAAGAAAGAAGGGGCAAAACCCCCCCAACGAAATTATAACAAAATACTAAATATGCAAATATCAGTCAACTAAAGTCATGAATCATGGGTTTGCTCCTAGAGCAAATTTACCTTATGTGGCATCAATTAACTAATTCTTTTGACCTGACAAGATCACAGAATTAGGAGGGATTTCTAAGGACCCTCTATTCTACCTGTGCTCTGCAATACAATCATTTTGATAGGAGGTTTTTCACTCTGCTTTAAACATCTTCTGTACTCAAAATTCCATATCTTTCCTATGAAATTCTTCTGTTTCACTGGCCTGACCACATGGATGACTAATGCTTATTTTCCTTATGACAATTTAATCACATGTTCCTCCTGCTGTTCAAAGCCCACACCAGAGCAGGCTGCTCCTGAAGAGCTGCAGTCCCTGTGAGGGACCCAGCCAGGGCTGTACCTGTGGGAAGAACTCTGAAACAGAGCAGGGAAACAAAGTGAGGATTACAGAGCAGCTGAATGAAAGGTTATGAACTGACCACTTACCCAATTCCCATCCCTGTGCAGCTCAGGGGAGAGCCAGCAGAGCCAGTACTGACGTTGAGCCTAGGAAGAACAAGTGGGAGGGGGCAGAGGAAGGGGGTTTTAGTTTTATCTTTTCTTCTCACTATCTTAATCTATTTTTAATTGGCAATAAATTGATATAATCCTCCTCAATCAAGATCCTTTTGCCCATGACAGTAATTGCTAAGCAATCTCTCTGTCTTTATCTCAGCTCACTAGCCCTTTCATCATATCTTCTCCATCCACTGAGAGAGGTAGAGTGCTTGGTGGGCATCCGGCAGCCACACAAGGTCAAACCACCACAGCTCCTGGCAGCCATCTCTTCAGCATTTAGAGAACATTATTATGTCATTTTATAGAGTGCACGGACAGTATCTATCCTCTTCAATCTTAAATGAAGTAAATTTTAACTAGAGGCAGTTTTAGGAATAGAGAAAACAATGAGCAATAAGAATTATAGATCATCTAAGCCTTTCCTTGCCATTATTTACCATAAGTAAACCTTCTCAGAGAAGAACAGGAAAAAACTCTTCAGAAATAAGAGATGAGCAGGAAATTTCTAGAAGCATAGTTCATAAAATGATCCTGATTACAAATAACAATGTTATTAAACCCACTTATCATACCTAAGCTAGAACAGTTTAATGTGACTGGTAGGGTAAGGAGGAAGAGCTTCCCTCTGAAACAGCATTCCTTGGGGGCTGAGTTCATGCTCAGATGGCTGGCCACAGAAATTATAAGGTCTTCTCGGCAGCTTCAGCTTTTGAATATCAGGGAAGCTAGAGAAAATTTCTTCACTAATGTACTAACCATCATTTAGTGATTTCTAAAATACAGATACACCCCTTTCTTTTAATTACTTCCTATCATCCTAATGTGTACACATTTTTTTAATTTATTGTATCATACACTGTTCTTCCCTTTTTTGTATTGGAGTTTCTTATGAGAATCTTAAGATAAGGTTACTGGGGTGTTTTTTTACATTTCACAGTCATAAAAGCCCAGTTTTGACTGTGGGGCTCCTTGAATTCTCCTTCTTCTCACATCATAACAAGGAGTCAATTTTTATCCTCAGTTCTTTAAACTAAGTAGATCTGATTGGTGTATTTCTTACATGGCCACACTCACAAGTGAGTACTGTACCTGAGCTGAATCTTCATGCCAATGAAAAGTACACTGGAAGAAATTATTTCACATATTTTACAAGTTTTACCCTTGGCAATGCAACCTAGGATGACATTTCCCATTTTTGTAATATGATATGGTTGGCCAAAGTTCACACTTGACCACAGCTTTTTCTTCAAAACTGCTGGAGAAAGTTGCTCCCCATCCTGTACCAATAGGGATGATTCAGCCCACTCATATAGCCTGTCTTTAGATAATTTTAATTCTAGCTTCCTTTTAATTTTATCTTATTTTTAATTCCATTTTCAAATTTGCCAGGAACATTTTTGAATTCTATTTTTGTCATCAAAAGATTTTCTGTCTTTAGTGACATTTGCAATTTTAATTTAAGAATTAATTACTAGAAACTAGAAACCATCATCATTAGTGCATTGCAAGATGAATCAGTTTGAAATCCTTGAAAAGAATTAAGATTTCATGGCATGTCACCTCTAAATTGTAATGAAGGTCACGGAGATGTGAACTCAAAGTGACTTTAGACTGATGAAAGAGTAAGTTATTTACTTATCTCCAGATTTTCTGACGTCTCAGGCTACCTAGGGGTCTTGCCCGTACAAAGGTCTATCTCTTAACCCCAGGGGAACATGCAAATGACACCAAAAGAGAAGGGTTTATTCCTGAATCTGTTCACCATTCATGCTATTGTCTATGGGGTTTTTTTACATTATTATATTACTATATTACTAGTATTGCTATTATTCAATTCCCTATTAAATTAATTTCCCTGTTAAAAGATGGATTTGATTCAGTAGCCATGCATTATATTAAAGAAGGAATTCAGCTAAGTTGTTTAGGGATTCTATCTGTCCTTTTCATTATGGGATAAATGAAATTGTTTCTAAAAATGGTCATTACAAGTTTTGTTCATCATACATATTTCAGCTTAGTTACTCAGCATTATGAAAAAAAAAATCAATCATTGTTCCTCTAAAGTAGACCTCTAAAGTAAAGGCCTATTTTTTCACTGAGATGTTCTGGAACTATTTGGAGTAGCTCAGATTCTGTGCCCAGTCCTGCAGGGTTTCTGCTTACCCATGTGGGCTCGTCCAAACTGCTGGAACCCATCTGCCGGCAGAGCAGGGCTCTTGAGAACATTTCTGTGCACAGGGGAAATGTTGTGTGCCTGTCAGATCCTGAGATGTTGGCAGGAAGGAGCAGACTCAGATTTGGATTTAAGCTTTTAAACCAGAGATTTATATAATTTGATGGAAAGAGAACAATTTCTTCATGCTCCTTTGAAGTAATTAGAAACAACTTTGGAGCTAATTTCTGTGCATAGAGAGATTCGTTGGTGTTATCTGTGCATTAAAAAGATTATGCCATAGAACCATAATCCCAAAAATTCTTGTATCTTTGCTTTACTCTTATGTCCTCAGTGGAATTAACAAAGATACTTACACAAATAAAGTCAAATACATAAAGACAACCTCTTAGTATCAGAATCAAAAGATGAATAAACAAAAAGTGGCAAGGGGAGATAATGTTTTAAAGACTATTGTACCCGAAGAAATTAGCATATTTTCTTGATTTTCTCTTTTCTCTTGTGACAGAACTTGGCTTGCAAGTGGATATTAAGAGAAATGTGAGAGAGGAAGCAAAGGTGAAATTAAGACCCTGGTGTCCCTGAAGCCCCTCATTCCCAAGAAAACTGATCTTTCCATCAGACCATAAACAAAAATCATGTCAGAGTTGTTGGTAGTTTTTTGGTGTGAGTTGTTTTTTTTTTTAATGACTAAGATAATAACAGAGCTGGTCATAATTGCATTAAGTCATGTGCTTACATTTCTGTTCAAAGAGGATTTTATGAATTTGAATGTAGAAGAAATCCAGGGAAGGGAAAGCTACCTAGGAGCTGTAGACCTAATCTTGGGATACTTCTGCCCTCTTGTGACCATTGTGAGATGCTTTCTGTAGCTCTTCGCAGTGTAGATACATCACGTTTATTCCTGTTCACACCCTCAACCCTTCTCAAAACACGCTCCAACTGAGAGCAGGTGGCTGTGCCTACACAAGTTGAGACCCCTCTCCGTGCCTGACATCTCTGCCCAGAGGAAAGCAGAACTCTTTGGCCCTACAATTTTACTTATGGAAAGAAGAGAGGGGATCAAACCAAAAAAACCCCAATCCACCACATAAAACAGGTTTATAACACATTTGTTTTTCTCCAGCTGCAAAATGAAGATTTTGCATTATAATAATGAAAATCATTGTTAACTTAATGTAAACATAAGTCTTGGTGAAAGGTCAAGTAGAAATTATTATGAAAATTTTGTTATATTTTTGGGCACATGCTTTATTTTAGGATAATTGGTAGTTGCATCTAATCCCTCATTATTATGGAGTGGTAGGTTTAGTATTGGAATTTGTTGCTGATTGTGGGTGGCTGATGAGTCCAGGTACCTCTTTTGTGTTGCTGGTGCTGGTTTTAGTGTACTTGGACAGAATATTAGTGTGTTTTGTTTATTCATCTCTGGCAGTGGACCCCTTTCCAGAAATGGGGGAATTGAGGAGTTGTTGGGTGTGGTGTGTGGCAGGCTTTGGTTATGACAGTGGCAGTAGCTCTGAGTGTTGGTTTGGTGCAGACACCGTTGATGTCTCTGTCTCTGTGATTGGGTTTTAGTGGGGTAGCTGTGTTCTACCCATGGGCACCAGGGTGGGTTTTGGTTGCAGGCTTGGAGCTGTTGCTAACCCTTTTTGACATCTTAGAACTTTTATGGGGGCTATCTTGGGGAGTGATTTGAGCAGTTTAAGATAGAGAGGAGTCAAAAAGTAGTTTAATTTAAAATAGGAGCTTTGGGAGTTGTAGGTAAAGATGTTCTTTCTGAAGGAAAAGAACTCCAAGAAGACATATAATCTCCAATCTTTGGTTTACAAGACCAAAGTCTTTATGAACTATTAGAGTAGTCTTAAAGGTTAAGCAATTTGTTTTCTAAAGCTCCAACAACAGGCATAGGATTAAGAGGATTATGAAGTGAGGGAGGCAAATTGTCTGATGATAATGAATGGGTGTTCTACTGCTTGGCTGCCTACTCGTCTGAGAGTGAAGAGACTGGCTGCTAGGGTTTAGGACTGGAGTTGTGATGGGGTTGAAAGGGGTTTTTAGGTTGTTTTGATTTCTGTATGAGGGGGACAAGGAAAGACTCCTGTGGAGGTGGTGAGAGCTGGAACACGTGTCAGGTTACACTGCAAGAGCTGCACAGTCACAGGTAGAGGCATCAGCTGGCTGGCTCTGAGCTGTTGCCACTGCTCCAAACACCATCTCAGGCCTCGAGAGGCACATTTTGTGCTGACATGGTACACAAGTGAGAATCAATTCAGACAAGGAGACTGATTTTAGAAATAACCTTATAAAGTTTTGAGCAACATGATATTGAGAGCATACATTACATCCCTTATCACCCCCAAACATCTGGAAAGATGGAGAGATATACAGGACTGCCGAAGACTGTGTAAGAGCATTAAGTAATGGGGCATGGAAGCACTGTCATCCTTCTGAACATTTTTCTCCTCATGTGTGAAATTATTACAAACAATATGAAGAGTGCTGATTTGACATTGAAATACCAGCATTATAATCATGGCTGGTCACAGAAGAATTGTGTGTTTTTCATATAGCATCACTCACTGTAGCTGGGGAGGATTAGAGTCTATATTTTGTCCATGCCTTAAATAAGTACAGTTATCAATTTATAACGTTTTCTTAATGATTAAAATTTATAGAAATTAAAATTTTTAATTAATTTCCATAACAAATTGTTATCGTGCCTCTTTGCCAACAAAGAGTACCCGAGGAGCTGATGACTGCTTCTGGCCATTCTGGCCCCTTCTTTCCTGCCTTGCATCACGGGCTCCCTCTTACCCTCCACTGCACCCAGAGGACACTCTGGGATCAGCTGGATGCTCTGCAGGATTCCTTTAGCACCGCCAGGTGTCCCTGCTATTTAAGAAATCACCATCCGAAGCTTACCTTAGAAGACAAAACGCTTTTAAGGTTTTTTTGGGTTTTTTTTTTTGTTTGTTTTTTTGGTTTTTTTTGGTTTTTTTTTTTTGTTTTTTGTTTTTTGTTTTTTTTTTGGTTTTTTTTAATCAGTAGGAGCTGTGTTCCCAGAATGGGCAAAAATACGAGCAGCATCCATCCTCCTTGCCTCCCTCGCTTTCTCCCTCCATCCCTGAGCACAGCCTGTGACGGAACCAAGAAGATTTATGCCCACAAGGGTACAGGCTTCACAGCTTTCCAGCAACACTGCAGCACACTTACTGCCTCTGCTCTTGCCACGTGTCTTGGAACAGAAGTGAATATGAGAAAGTATCTGACATGACCGTCAGACATATTGCAAAGAAAAGTAGCCTGGTACTCATCTACTGCCTCCAGTGGCGGCTCTGCGAGTGCGTGTGGCCACTCCACTGGGAATTCCCACGGCCCCTGCACATCTTCCTTTGGTCCTTGGCCCTGGGAATGAGCACTCAAACCCAGACGCACGGGGTCACTGCAGAGGTCCTGCCAGCCTTGGGAAGTGTCTCAGATTCTCCAGTAGCAAATGTCTGAGGAAGGAATATAATAATAGAGAAATACAATATAATCTTTCCTCCTTCCCATCCTCCCAGACTCCAATTCTCAGAAGAGTCCTTCCCATGCCTTCAGAAATGCCCTTTCTGTGCCTTATGTTTTTATATTACAAAACAAATATTTGAAACTACTATCTTTAACTGACCTGTACAGTTAAACTGCCACACCATATTCACCAATGGATTTTATTAAATAACCTATATTCAGTACTGATTGGATCTATTTACTTTTCTCAGCTCTGCTCCTCTTTTCTCTTCCCTGTGGTTAGACAGAGGTATGCATACAGGTCATATAAACTGATAAAATGAATTGCTAACACACAACCTATAAATCAACTGAGATCCATTTTAGAATTTATAAATAATTTAGCACATTATAAAATATAAAAAATAACAATATAAATATGGCAAATATAAATCTTACTACTATGGAACCAATATTTTATTATAGGAGCTTTCTGCAATGTATATACCAAAGTATTTACAGTTAAAAACCCTTGGTCCAGAGTTGCTATTAATAGACCCTGTTTCAGTATGTTTAGATGTGAAAGATTCATTACATCTCTATATATGGCAGTTAAAAATAAATTTAGTCATGTGAGGGCTTAAAAGGAAAGCAAGTTTTTAATTTAATACTACACAAGTGAGTCAGACACATTTAGAAATAAATAATTATAAAAAGCTATTTTCTCTGAAATTATCATTTGGATTTCTTTATAATTTTCTGCTTGAGAATTTCATAGTAAAGGGCAGCTGTAGTTCTGTGAAGACTCTGACCAGTGCCAACTGGAAGCATCACTCAAGTGTGTTACACAATTTCCTTTCTATGACAAGCAAGTTATGCAAAATATGCAAAAAGATACATTTACTGAAACATGATCTTCTAAATTTCTCCACTCCATTTCTCCATGACCATCTAAATCCCCTCCACTGCTTAAGCAGATGATAATCCCCTGAGTGAATTAGGTGCCTCACAGTAAGCACATATTGCTTCCACGGGCTAAGCCAGAGTTGCTCTGTTTGCAGCCCTTTACACTGATCCAAGGGAAGAATCAGTCAAGCATGTTTAGTTGGAACTCATGTCCCAGTGGTAAAGGGCTCACAAACAAGATAGAAAAAAAAGAAAGATGTAGGATGCTTTCGTTAATTCCTTCTTCTTTAGGATTCAACATGTTCCTTCTGTCGTTAGGCTTTTAGAAGGGCTTCCAGACCACAATATTCCTTTGGGTGCTGTAATGGCATTTGTGGAGGCCAGAAGGAAGCACCAATGTATAAAACTTTCAGCAAGAGTGTTTTAAAACACAGACCAATTCTGTGCCATTTGAAAAGAGTATAATAGGAGAAATCAAGGCATTTTTCTAAAGAGAAGTACATTTGTAAATAAGAAAAAGTCGTCTTTATTTCTTTACATTGATGTATTGCACAAACACTGCCATAACCAAAGTATCTTCAAACAGACTAATTCCAAGATCCTGTTGCAGTTTAGTATTACTTTTTATAAGTAGCAAATCCTCAGATAGAGAAAGGCTTACCAAGGAGATACTTGGACACAACACCCCTTAAATATTTTAGGCACATCGTCAATAGTCAGTTCATAAAGGAATCAGACAGGCAGCAAAATTAAAAATCATTGTAAAAAGAAAATTGGAAAATCAAAGGACTTTTTAAAGTCATTCCAGCAAAAATTTTCAGTCCAGAATTCCTCTGTCAGAGACACTGATAGCAAAATGCTAACAATTGCAGGTTAATCACAGAAGCACCATGAAGACACATCAGACAGCAGAAAAAGCCCTCTGCTCATGTCGAAGGGAGCATAGATGTTGGAGAGGCCTGCTGAGCAACAGCCCTGTATGTATTCTTACAACTTTACTTAAATTTTCAGTCACAGTGATTTGGACATATGAGAGCAAAACTTTCTCTTAATCATAGTTAGGGACCTCGGTGAAACACAAAGATCTATCAAAGACAAATGCAAAAATAAATTAGGAGCTGAGTTTACAATAGATTATTATTATATAATATTTTGTATCATTAAATCATAGAGAAAAATTTTGTGAGGGCTATCTGCCAAATGAAGGTCTCCACTGTTCTAAGAGCTCAGCAACAACAGAAACCAAGAGAATCTATGTGAGACAGATTGTTAATAGCACAGCTACAGGAAACATTTCTGACCCAGCTGGCATCTTTTTAGTTACTCCTAGTCCCATCGAGAAATAGGAAACTGTAATATTCATGCAGCTACTTGTTTTGTGTTGCTGTGGCTAAGGGAAAAGAAAACACGTGGGTGGATTGTCTGGTGGATGCATAGCACAAGTGAGATAAAAACTCTGGTTAAATATTTAGACTCAGGGAAAACAAAGGTGATTTGGGACGTAAACTGAGCTGTGTTCTTGATTAATAAGGAAATGGTAATGCTTCCTTAAACAAGTAGATGGCAGCAGTACCATTTTCAGTGTAAATACTCTCCCGTAGACTGTGATTTGTTATAGGTGGACAGAGAAGAATGGGAGTCCCTGTTCTGGAACAGACAGCTAGAGGCAAAGGAAAGAAGGAAAGCAAATAAGTGCAGTTCGTCTAGCAAATTCAGTTCAAGGAACTCATAATATTGCATTTAGTATATAAACAAACATCCATGAAAAAAAAAACCCTACATTTTTTCTTCTAAATAGGACATAATTATATTCTGTGCATGAAAAGAATGAATTCTGCCTCAGGTCTGTCAAAAATATTCTGACCATTATGAATCTATACTGAGCCAAGAGGAACACATACAGTGCATGATAGAGGCAATTGTCAGGCTGCAGGCACATGTGTGAGGACTGCCCAGAACAGGGGCAAGAACATGGCTGGCAATCATGAGTCTGTGCTCAGCATAGCAACAGCTCTGTATGTTCGTGTGGCAGAATGATAGTTAGTTGGATATTCAGCCAGGTTTGAGCGTTTGCCCTGCCTTTCTTTCTCAAAAGGTTGTCCTTGCTATCTATATGTGAATGCTTTTTCTGTTTTAACAGCCAGGAAATAAAAAGCTTTCATGGGTTGGAGCCTGATTGCAGTCTTCCTCTGAATTTGGATAAAAGAAGCTGTGACTCCTGTCCCCAGCTGTCAGCCCTGCTACACAGAGCAGTGGGGAAGAGATGATAGCCAAGTACTCAGAACAGCCAAATAACAACTGGAAGGATCTGTCTGTATTAATCTGGCACAAAGCAGTGACATTTTTGGTTGTTTAACAAGTTTGAATGTCATGGTTTATACCCTACTTTGATGTCCACATGTTTTTATACAGGCATCGAAGTCTTACACAGGTTGAAATACTGCCAGAGGTCTACAGGAACAGAGCAGATACATTTACACCTACAGGCACAGCTCAGCCTGGGTTCAGGGATAGCCAGTGGGTTGGCTGGGTGAACAATACCAATGCATCCACTGGGCATGGGGAGGAGTGTCTACATGAACAGGGGCACGAGGCAAGATGAGGCACAATGCACTCCACATTTGTTACCTTTTTTTTTTTTTTTTTTAATAGCGAAGAATGACTAATGTAGTTAATCAGGATTACTCTGAGATCTGGAAATGGCATTTTTCTACTTTTTCCCCACAACATTTTTCTACACTGTTGTTTTTTTTTTTTTTTTTTTGAGAAATTTCTGTGGAATGGAACTAAACCTACCAAAGGTTTAGCATATGGACAGTCCAGACATGCCAAAGGGTAGAAGCAGATCATTGTTCATAAATATGTAAGAGGATTCCCATAATTTCTTTCGTAATAATTTGCTAGATTTTTTTCTTCCTATGTTTAGAAGTACTGACCACTGCTTAAATTAAATCTAACAAAAGGTTTCTATCACAACCATTCAGCATCTATTGATGCCAGGCTGCTGTTTAAGGCTGACCTTATCTGACTGTAGCAGTGGGATAATGTAAGGATATTAATGATTAGAAGGTCTGCATTGTCACACAGAAGGAGGGAAGCTGGTCAATATTTTGCAGAAATCTATGTTTTCAGCCATTGTTTTACCACATATCAGCATAATCAATTTTATCAGTTTTATATAAGCTTATCCTGGCTCACACACAAGGTAAGTAGTTGACTCAGGACTGACACCTTGTTTGAGCTGGCCAGAATTCTTTCCTAATACTAAAAGTTTCTTTTGTTAATGAGGCATAGCAGTGACAACAGCAGCCATCTAAGACTGACCAATGCCTTCTGGTAATTATTCATTAATTGACTCGGGGACTGCATGGTGATTGCTAAGTCATGGAATTTTCAGTGATCCAAGCAAGATAATGAGATTCAAAAAGAAAAAGACTCATAGCTTCCCTGTTGCTCACAAATTCAGATCACTCTGAATTCAGATCAGAAATTACAAAAAACAGAGCTTTTCATTATGTCTTTCCCAGAATTTCAATTTCTTCTTAAAAACATTACTGGATCATTTGTTTTATTTCATCTCAATAGAAAATACAGCAGCAATATATGACATGCTTACAAGCTGTAGCCATGTATTTGGTAGGGCATGATGAAGTGAAATTTATACTGAAAGGATATCTACCATATTTACAGAACAGCCTGAACACCACAGGTATCACAATGATGTAAAAGAAAACAGAGGAGTACACAGAAAGTTGCACAGTGAGTTTCAGGTGAGGGATGCTGAGAACCAATGGATGCAGCAAAAGAGGTTTCAGGCAGGGAGGGGTAGAGAGTTTGGTTTCTTGAGGGACCTGATTTGTTGCACTGCTTGACACTCAGAAATGCAAACTGTTGGAAAATTTGCTACAGTCTTCAAGTTCCTAACAGTCCACTTAATATCCACATAATAAAAATAGATCCTGCATGTCTGCCTGAAACATTACAGCACTTTGGTGTCAGCCACCTCTAAATGATCATGTCAGATTTAGGTGAGAAAGACGCTCATATTCCTGTTAAGATCTACCCTTCCTCCCTTCTTCCACACATTCTTTACACATTTGTTTTTACTTCCCTCTACATTAAACCATACTATTTAAGTACTATTTGCAGTACTCAGAGATTTGAAACACAGTGATGGTAAATTATTTAGCAAACAATTAGAGGAAGGAGTGCAAACAAACCCACTAATTTCTAAAAGTATCTTTAATCGCTTGGTGCAGGCTCAGAACCCCAAGCAAATATTAAGATAATTAATAGCTGTCAACTTGTCAGTCACATGAAAAGCATTTTCAGTCAATTATGCAAATGTGTCCCTCATACTTCAGAAGGTGTGAGCACAGCTACTTGCTGTTTCTGTCAAGGTCACACTGACTTCACAATACTCTTCCCATGATGTAGAAGTTCAAATCTGTTCTGATAGTTCCTTTAGGATTTCCAAGCCTTTGTTCAGCAATCACTATCAATGAATGAAACACTTGCTTTATATCTCCAGTGAGTACTTCAAACATAACCTTTGAATAACCTCCAATAATTGGATGACAGATGACCTACATATGAGTTTGGATGTAAAAATTGTTCTAACAAAAATCCAGACAAGGATAGAGATGTAGAATTCATGATCAAAAAGGGAAAACAAGGCACCTTTCCAGAAGAGCAGCTGTTCCCATTCTTTGTTCAGCAGGAAAGATTTTGGCTTATAGGACTTAGAAGTACCTTGTCACTTGCACATAGCAACATATTCATGCCTTCAATAACTACCTAAAGTATTAAATATAACTGCAAATTGTTAGTGTTGTGGATCTTTGGGATTCTTAATATCCTGTGAGGTGTGCTTTCCCCCACCCCTTTTAAGCAATAACCACTAGCAGAAGATGTGATGGCTGCCTCCACCTTACTCTGGACTTTGGGGGCGGATGGCAACATGGTAGCCAGGGGCTGTCTGGGACGGTGACCCAGACGTCTTGCTGGTATGCAAATATGACCATAAGTCACTCATCTTTCTCTATAAATAGCAGACAGCCCAGGCCCGTGGAGCTCTCCCATACGGCAGCAGGCTGCACGCCAGGATCTCTCCTTGAGCAGGGACACCTCTCAAGGTTACTCCTCCAGGCTGAGATCCCTCCCCACAACAGATCCTCACTAAGTGGTTAAATAGCATCATAAACTTTGACTTCTTAGCTAAGCACTCTAAAGGATTCACTGTACATGTATAATCCTTTCAACCTCAACTGTTGACCAAGTCTGGGACTAGAAGTGGACCAGCTGTGCCTAGACTGCTCTGTGAAAAGGGGTTCAGAAAGTAGAACAGTCTATTCTGAACCTCATGATTCAGTGGGAGGGTCTTCCTGATGGTTTTGTCTGCCCCAGTCCTCTGTGCAGTAACTAATCAAGTATACCTTGCCACAAATCTTGTTAAATCATTGTCACACTTACCACTGAATTTTAACTCACAACTTTATATTGATACAGTATATGGTGGCTTTTTTCTTGTGAGTGAAGGGTATCACACCAAGACACAAAGCATACCAGTCTATTTATCTATATGAGAAAAAAAGCAGAAGGAATGTTGCTGGAGGTATGCCAATACTTCCACCAAGAGAGCACCCCCTGGGAGGAGTGTGACTCCAAAAACCCACCTTCATTTTGGTACATCTTCATAAACCTCACAGGAGGCAGAAAGTACCCATACCTTTTTTTTTCCATTACTATCAGTTTTCCTAACTTAATACTTTGAATCCTCTTCAGATCTTTTGCTGAGCATTGTTGAAGATTACATATTTATGCTTAACCAGGGTTGCTTTTGATTACTGTGAGATTTCATTGCTCTTACTTTTTAGTGAAGGAAAGAAGCATTATCAAGATGGAGCTGGACAGTTTGTCTTCTGTTACAGCACTGTACAGAAACCCTGGCATAGTTATTTGCATGTGGAGTGCTTCATGTATTAATGTTAAATATAAAGACAGGCACAGAGTGCCTCACTACCTTTCTGAAGGTATGTATGTATGTGGATGCTGCATTAATCCCGTGACCCACAAAGGGAGAGTGCAAGGATTAGGTCTCCAAAGAAATTTGGCACCCCAAACCCATTATACTTCAGCTGCTTTTATCACATGAAATCTTCAACCTCCAATGCTCAGGCACTGCCTAACATCCCAATGGCCAGCTTCTGTAGATTCAGAATCTTTGTCTCTGAGCAACTAATTTCCATCTCTGACAGAAGGAATTAAAGGAAAAAAAAAAAAAAAAAAAAGGAGAAAAAAAATGAAAATAAAAAAGGGAGCAAAACTTAAAGTGTCTAATTTTAAGTAGCTCAGATATTTTCTGAAGGGCTCTGAAATAACCCTGTATTTGCCAGCCCTGGAGAAGGAGGCACTTGGAAGCAGAGTATGGCATCCCCTTGCTGCCAGCCCATCAGGCTGGGAAGAGTTACAGCAAGTCTGTGGGCTCCGGTAGCTCAGTTGCTCAGTCCTCTGAAAATGTGCTGGCTTAAGCTTCTGTTTGCTCAGGACTTCTGTATTGCACTGCATGGCAGGCCAGCCCTGGGAGTGCAGATTTGGAGACTCACTTGTGGTCCATTTGCACATTCTTGTGAGTCTTGCTAGAATGCTTTGCAGTTGCATCCTCAGAGTCTGGAGGCCACCCAAAAGAAACCAGCTTTGAACCTAAACCCATTTTGGTCTCTGGAGCTGATGCTGCACTTTGGGAGCTAGCTCATGCCACAGGCAATGAATGGTGATTTTATGCCCCAGATCAGATTTACTGCAAGATCCCTTTCTCAGGGTGAGAAACAGCCTTGGCTTGAAACAAGGGGACACAGCTTTTCAGCATCTGGATGCTTCTAACATCAAGTATGGTAAAGGCTCTCTAGAGACAGTTTTCACTGTCCATTAACTTTTGCAGTGTGTCAGCTTTCCAGCATAGTTGGAGAAGTCACTATGGTGCTCAGGGTGTTAGGACAAAACGTGCCAATAAGACAATAAAATTCCCTGGACTAGCTATTGTGAGCCAGAAATCTTGGCTGATTCTTTTCTAGTAAAGTCATCTTGCTTTTTTACAATTCACAACAACTTAAAACCAACTCCCACAGCCAGAAAGAAGTGCATTTTGCCCAGGGACAAATTGGAGCTCCCTGTCGCTGGACAGCAGCAGAGGCAGCAGCTGGGACAGATGGAAAGTCATGCTATGAGTGCAATGCTGATACATGAGAAATGATTTTGCATATTCTGCAGCATAGTCAAGCAGGTTTGCAATTTTTAAAGAGACTAGAGAAAAGATCAAGAGCAAAACTTGAGATGTGGTTTGAGGCTGCCTATGACTGGTACAGTGAGGTAATCTTTTTCTTTTCATTTCTTAGGTTTTGAAGAAGCAAGAAGGCTCTTATCACTGTAGGACCAGCCTATAGAGTTGGGGCCTTCTCACAGAGCTCTAGCAGATAAAATGGGGTATTGCCTAAACATCATCTTGGTTTAAGATAATTTAAGTGGGTGGACACTCCAAAATTAATTGCCTCTCTTTTTAGTTTTAATCCCTCCCTTTTGTTCTATAAAGAGAGACAAATGCAAGTAGATGTAAGTGAAAAAGTAGCTGTTTACTAAAAAAAATGATGCAGCAGCAAGAAAAATAACAGTAAATAATAAGTGGATACAAAATTACTGCATCTCCCAGGCAATGCCCCCTCAATTTCTCCAGCGGTGGCACCTTCATTGAGGGAGGCAGCTGAAAGACTCTAGGAATCTCAGGAGGCAGAGAACTCTGCAACCCTTCAGAGCCAATTTCTCTGCCTCCTCCTCGGCTGGTTGGACCTGGTTGGTGTCAGCACTGCAGCTGCTGAGCCATCCCTTGGTGTGTTGGCACTTGGTCTCCCCAAGATCTGGAACCAGCCCCTCCCAGCCCCGATGGCTCTGGCTGCGCACCCAGCTGTAGACAAGTATTGTGAAATTTTCCTTGATGCAGTTTAGCACTGCAAAATGCAGTTTCTTGCAAACAGGCAAGGAGCTCAGAAAGAGCAAAAGAAGGCCTCTGTCTTGCTCTGTCCCAGCTTCCCCTCAAGAAAGAAATGGAAAGGGCAAGATGATTCTGCCTGAGAGACCCTGATCCCAAAAGGACTTGGCACTCTGACCTCTGTGGTTCTGTGTCAAGCTGCCAGGTCTTAAGAAGACTGTAATATTTTTGGGCATAGGTAGACATGGAATACAATAACACATTGGGTTGCCCAGAACAATGTTGTATAAGAAAGATGATCTCCAGTGAAACGGAGTTATAGCCAGATTACTGTTCAGTAAGACCTCATTCCTCATATGTGCTCTTAGATGACTTTTCTATTCACTAAGAAAATTGCTGCAGTTGGATGAGTCCTCAAGAATTGTCTTTGTCTCTTTTTTCACTGTCCAGAGAAGGGGACAATTTTAAAACAAGTGGAATTCAGGAAATATTTAAAGTAGAACACTACTCTCCAAAACTGCACGTGCGTCGTTATGCGCTATTGAGTGACTACTTCCCACTCTTGTGTGCAGAATTCAACATTTATTTGTGTTTAGTCTTGTACTTAAACTACATTTACACTGTCATTTTGAAGAGAAAGTATTCTGTAAGGGCACTGAAATCTCTGCACCTGCTCTTTTTTCCTTCCTTGAAGAAGCCATCGGTGTACACTAAGTTTAATCTGTGCTAAGATGTCCATCCTTCTCAGAGGAGAAGATAGATTGCTCTAATATGCAAGGTTTTGTAATAACAAAATGTCTCGCCTAAAATTGTAGCTTAGTTGCTAGATTAGGTAGAAAGAATTATTCCCATGTAGATTCTAACGTTGTATTTTAATAAATGTTTTAAATAAAGGGAAGGCTACTTCCCATGCAGTTTTGCTTTGTTCTAATGAAATATTTACCATGCTGTAATTGCAGTCCATCCCTCAGGCAGAAGAATACTGCCAGCCATGTAATAAATATTCTACTATGCCTGAGCTAGGCTTTTTGAAAAAGAAATTCCTCTTAGTAGGTAAGAGTTGTTTGATAATGGTTTGTTCTGAGATGACCACTAAGGAATTTGTTCATTAAATGGATTTCAGAAACAGCAGGGGTGTAAGATTCTTCACACATCATTACATTTAGCTAATCATTTATACATTCAAAAAACTTTACTAACTATGCCTCACAGAGGAGAAACAAACCACATGAGCCAAATCACCAAGTTACTTCTCAATTGCAAAAGCACTTCATAAAATCACCTCTAAAAATACAGGAAGCTCTTGTGAAAAAAGAAAATACAGGAAAGCTAGAGAGGGAAATGTGAGGAACCATCTATTTCCCTAGTACCATAACTCTGCTGCTCAGCTTAAATCAGCTGAGACCCTAGATCTCCCTTCAGTCAGTGCCAGAGTACTTTTTTCTTCCAAAACTATTCTAAAGGCAAAGAAATCTAATTTAATCATAAGAAAGGACATCAGAACAGGCCTGGATTTATTTCCACACTACACAAATTCTGTGGTCAATGTCCAACAAGGATTGTGCACTCACTTTTGAGTCCCATCCATGGGCGTTTCTCACCTCTCTGGCTGTAGCTGCCCTTTTCCCCTAGTGCTGATTTGGGCTCAGCATCTGCAGGCTCATGTCAATACTCACTTTCAGTTTATGAAAAATAACTGCAAGTACTCCTGTAAAACCAAGTTACTTCGAATAGTGGAAGCTCATGTGGTGCTATAGAGAAGACAGAAAATGTCACAGGAACCCCCATACTACTTCCTATCTATTACAGTTCACAGCTTCTCTGTCAGGAAAAAAAAAACAGGGAGGGAACAGGCAGGGAGAGAGAATGCAGGAGGAGAATGAGCAAAGCTGTTCATTTCTCTCTGTTCCCTCTCTCACTCTTTGCCTTTCTTTTCTGGGCTTTGATCTAATACTTCGATCTGACAAATGGAAAAGAACAGAGGATCACCAGGAGGTAGCAATAAATATGCAGCAGTACTTTTCTGCCTTTAGTTTTCACCTTCATTCATAGCAGAAAAATTGCCTCAACATATTCTTCCTTACAGAATGGGGAGGAGGACACTTTATGCCAAACAGAGATGTATTTTTTTCCTCTTAAAAGAAAAAGATCAGCCTCTTACTTCTGTATTCAGAAGCATGTATTTACAGAGTTGTTACATCACCTACAACTAGACTTTAAATATTTATTGCTTGTGTGGTTGAAAAATAACACAGTCAGATGACAAACAATCCTCCACAGGTTCTCCCTCTGACAATATTTCAAGCCATGGGGGAGCACACACTACAGCTAGCTGGCAACTTACTCCACAAGCAGCTCTGCAGGGCCAGATCCTGCATGAATGCTGGGCTCCTCCACAGCTGGGAGGGAAACAGAAGCCTAAGGAGACCAGTGCTTCATTTCTCACAGAAAAGATCCACAGACTCCCAAACCAAAACAGAGGGAAAGGACCATCAAGATAGTAATGTTCAGTTTTGAATACTCTTGATGTACCACACAGAGAATCACCCTGGGTAGGGCTTTTGGACTGCAGAATCTGTACCAGCAAGTTGACAGCCTCCATGTCTTCCCATATATCTGTGAAAGAGACATCCTAACCAGCAATGAGGACAAAAGTTACAAAGAATGGAAAACTTCCATTTGGACAGACTAAGCCTAAAATTTGACAAATATTTTCCTGTTCAGGAAGAGCCATCTGTGGCACTGCAATAGGGAGCCATATCCCAGGAAACTGCAGCATGTCTGAAAAGACCATCCAAGATTTTCAAACACCTTATGTGTCACCAGTGCTCAACATTCCCTTCCAGGACACTGCTGATGTGTTCCTCTGCATTAGAAGAACCACTGCTAAACCAGGCTGTTTTAAGGACCAATCAAACCTTTCCTCAAACATACATTCACTGTACAGTGTGGACTTCCTCCACAGCGAACTATGATCTGGGAACTGTGGAATACTTTCTGCCCATTCTGTTAACTTTATGGAAGATGGAGTCAAAAGCAAAATGGACTTCAAAGGTTTCAGTTAAAAATACTGATGAGCTTTTAGTTCAAGTTCACTTTTCCTTGTTTATGGTGTTTCAGCTGTGTCTCAAACTTAGCTCTGTAAGAGTGTCCAGTCTCTACTGGATTGTCCACAGTGCATGCTGCATCGTGCACACTTTTTCTGAAGTGGAAACTCTGAACCACACTGTTAAACACAGGAATTTTTTCCTTTTTTTCTAAGAAGATAAGAAGTACCTGCTGAAAAGTGTAGATGTGCATAAGTAACATCTTAACATATATGACAAGTCAGGAAGCTTTCCTGCTACTAAATTGATCATTTCTCTTGTGAATATAGACAAAAGAAATTTATTTTTGTTTTGCCATTTCCAGTTTTTCTTGTCTAGGCCCTGCAGTTATGAAACTCCTGATTAACTTTCATGTAGAGTGAGAGTAGGGATCTTTTCATGCAGCACTTGAGTTGCCAAAGGCTTGTTGGCTTATTCCAGGAAAAGTGAAGTTATTACCTGTGATACTCCATAAACACAAAGAGATGAGATGAAAGCACACCATTCTTCTCATACATGGGTGGAGACGGACCAGCTGAAGTTACTATGAAGAGTATGAAGATCTCTGTTAGCATTGATGCAGCACCCACAGCTCACATCCCTAGCTGTAAGTATAGGGATACAGAAGTAAAAGACAGAATTGCTCCTTGCCCCTCCTGCCCTAATACAGGACAGAAGAAATACATTTTCCAATGGATCTTTACTCTTAGAAAATATGCAGGAATGCAGAAGTGTTATTCATGGCTTTCAAAAGTCTAGAAAAAGTAAAATGTTGGCAAGGATTTTGCACAGAAAGGGTCAAGTCTATGTTATGAGGTAGCCATAAAGAATGGAAATAAAAGCATCATGCCTTTCTTTAAAGGCACAATATCAGAAAGTTTAATTTCCAAATACTGCAAAAGAAGAAAATATGTAAGAAAAATTTTATGTTTCAGAGTACATAGGCTAAACACACACCAAAATTAAAAACACTCAAGAAGATGACACTCTTATAAATGAAAGGATAAACTAGCCAGCAAAAAACAGAAAAGAGCAATGAAAAGATTGAAATAATACCAATGAGATGGTAGAGAGAGAGGACAAGGGGAGGTGGCCAGCAGTGAGTATCCTGTGTTCAGAAGACATGCTGGGAAAATGCCAGAAACAATTAGCAGGATTTTCATTCTGCTTAAACTAGCTTCATTCCTTGAGAGACTCTACTGCGCTGAACAGGGTTATTTCAGTTTTACTCCTGAGAGCAGGGACATTCTCAAAAACTTTTTGTGCCTCTGACAGAAGGCTGATACTCCCTAATTTGCCCAGTTTTGTCAGATGTTATATGGGTTTTACAGCATTGGATTGAGCTACATTATCTAGGTGAGATAAGGAGGCTCACAGCCTTGGCCAGAGATACCCTTATGCCTTTGCTTCAGTGGTATCCCAGCCTGGGCAGAGCAGAGTCCCTCCCATTTGCTACCCACCACATGCCCAGAGGGCAGCTGTCACAGGGGGACTCCAATGGCACATGGTTATATAAATAAGGAAAAGCCAAAGATTTTCATGAGTTAAACTCATATGTAACAGCAATAAGTATATTAATAGGGAAAAGTAGCACTTTACTGCAGGAACATTTCCTCTCTCCTTCATGTCCTAGGCTCTGTTACACAGGAGAGCCATGGGCTGCTTTCACCTTGCATGAGTAAATCAAATCTTCAGGGAACAGCTTTAACAACTTACTCCACCAGAAAAGTCAGAGCCCTTTTCTCATGGGTAGGGGGATAGGAAAAACTCCATAAAATCAACAAATGTCCAATGCCCTAAGATACAGGACACTGTATCTTAGGACATTGCCTTTCTCCTGATGGCAAGGGTAAATCTGTCTTTTTCTTTTTGTACAAAACACTTTCCTCCTAGCTGAAACCTTTGCCTCATGTTTATCCTTGTGGAGATGAAGGGACAGGGAGGAGCAGGGAAATGATCATTGCCCCTTTCTCAGCTGCCTCCAGAGACCTCCAGCTGCCACAACACACTCCCAGCTCTCCTCCTCTGAGGTCACTTTCCTGTGCCTGTACTTGGTTGAAGCTGGTTCTATATGTCTTGTTTTCCCAAGCACTCCTTGCTACCTCAGCATAGACGTTTCATCAGCATCTCAGTTCTGCCCCAAATGTGGCTGCCCTTCCCCACCCAGGCTGCCCTGCTGGGCAGGGTGCTCCTGTGGCAGATTTCTGTCTTTCTGCAGCCAGGGGAGGGCCAGGGCAGCCTCAGCCAGTCCCAAAGCTGAAACATCTCTGGCTCTGCCCTGACCATGAACTTTGGCCTCAGACACAGGTGTAGGACAGAATTGTGCAACAGAACATATAATTTTCATCACAGAATACCTTCAGGCTGTTGTCTCCAGCTCAGACTGCTTTTGGGGGCAGCCACACTCACTTCAAGGGCTTCCCACTGCCAAAGCAGTCATTGATAGTGCAACAGCATGTTGATATACCCAGCAAGGACAATGACAACAAATGTTGTCCCAGAGGAAACACAAAGAAAAAATTAATTAAACATGTGTATAAAAATAATTACATTCTAGATAAAGACACATGCAAACTGACATTTCAGGGGTGATTCATGCTTCCCTGTTTTTTCCCCGTGTTTCCTTGAAGCCTGCTCTTAGTCATCTTGAGGAAGGCGTGTTTGCTGACAGAACCATGCTGCCTTCATGGAGAGCGCTCGCCTGGTCCAATGTCCTCTTCACCACCAGCACAGCCACCTCTGCTGTAATGGAGCACATAAGAGCTCAAGAACAACCACAGATTTGCCTGTGTCTTCTAGGGCTTTTCCAATCCCCTGGAACAAAAAAACCTCAAAACCCATACCGAGTCACAAACAGGCAGATTTTTAGGACCTTGGCTTCTTTACAGGCTGTTGCAAAAGTTGTCAGATTAGCTGTGACCTTGTGAGCATGAAATCAGCTTGATCACCATCACTAGTTCTGTAAGACTAGCACTGCAGGAAGAATGGGATTGTACCAAACAATAAACCCAAGTGATTTTTTTTTCTAAGCAGCTTTATCAAAACCTCAGAGGCCTCATTATAAGAGACTCTGGCATTTCCACCCCTCAGCTCTTTCTCTATTAACCAAAGTGTGTAAGGAAGGAATTTTAGACCGTCCTTGCAATGCAGCACTGATTGCAGCATTCAGTCACAGATTCCTGTATACTGGTCTTCCTTTATGCTCAAAGTGTTTCACTGCAGGCTCTGATGATTGCACTTCAGTCCAAGAAGTTCTGGTAGCTTATACCACCCTGCAGAGTCCTCTCTGAAGTGCCCTGATACTGGGTCTTGTTCACCAGCCCTTTTTTGCTCCTAGCCAGAAAAGCTCTGCTGAGGGGTAGCTGTATTATCACTACATGGTGGGGAGATACTTCTGGCAAGCTTTAAATGAGGGAAGGAGCAGAGTTGGTAGAAAGGGCAAAGCATGTCAGGTATACAATAGGAACATCCCACAGCTGTTCTGGCTGTGGGAAATGATGCTCAGCACAGCTGGTGACATTGGTGGTTGAAATGAGATCAGAAGATAAAATAGAGCCTTGGGCAAGGAAAAGGGTCTCAATTTAAATCTGAGGCACATAAAGCAGAGAGAGCTAACCATTTAAGCAAGACTATTTAGCTACAATGTTTTGTAAGGAATGGACCAGGCTGATGGTATGAGCCAAGAAGGAAACAAGAAGGGAGTTGCAGAAGGGAGAAAAGGGACCGAGAGGGAAATGAATGAGTGCTCTGGGACATTTGCTCCCTTTTATTTCAAAGAAATACCTCTTTCAAGCAGTAATAACCTCCTTAAAAAGCAAAATGGACTGAGTGTTTCAGTGCGGCTGCAGGACACTGCGCTGCTCCAGTGAAGCAGTTAAGCACATCCTTACTTTCAAGCTTATGGGCTGCCCAGAAAGCCAACAGGACCATGCACTTTCTTGGACAGAATTATGAATATAAATGCTCTGCTGGATTCAGACCTAGGAGCTAGATTGTGCCTTCAGCTCCAGTCATGTAACTTCAACAAAGGCTGGACTGACAGCTGGGAAACACCACCCTGTGTGTATGTGAATGTAATGAAAAAAATCCTACCAAAGAAAAGACACTGAATTGAACTGATATATTTAACTTTTACATAATAGAGTTACAATTTTTCAAGGTAGTTTTCAAAGAGCCTTTAGATATATGGTGTATATCCTTCTGCTTCTATCACTCCTCAGGAAATCATGGCTTCTAAAAAGTTCTTATTTCTTATAGGATTCTATACATTTTGGTCTGTGGAGCTTGAATTGATTGATATAAACAGATATGTTTTTTTCCTACAACTGGACTTAAATTTCTTTTGTGAAAATCACTTCTCAGCAATGACATATCAACAATGTTATCATGCAGAACTTGATGAGTAAAAAGACACACAGAAGGAGGAAACCATCTGGTTGAAAGGAAGAGTATCTATCCTCTGTACAAGGGGCAAGACTATAAATAAAAACTTACTGATCTGAAAGGATATTGGAAAGAACCAGTCAGATTCTGTTTTACTGTTAAGCCACACTTCAGTACATCCTTCTGGAAACCAAGCATGGACTAATGGAGGAACACTGCATGCCTATTGATTTCTTTATTTAGTTTCCAGGCAGTGGAATTGCAGCACAAGGATCACTGTTTTCAGACTTTTCACTTTATTTTGCAAAATGACAGAAAGTTATACAAAAATTTTGAGCTCATTTGACAATTGCAGAGCTGTCTCAGAACTGAAAGTGAGTTTCAGCTGGTATTAATTATGATATTTTAATAACATCAGATCTATATCCTCTTCAGGTTTCATGGCACCAAAAAAATTCTACTTTTGCCACTAATTTTGTAAGGACACTTTATTTTCAGGCAAGCAACAATGTTTGAATCAATTGAAATTACTAACGTCTACTAGTGAAAGTCAAAGGTGTCATGCCCCTGATAAGCACTGCTGGAAAACTTGGATGAGGAGAAGGCTGAGGAACTCAATGACTTTTTTTCCTCAATCCTCAATGGCAACCTCTCTTCCCACACCTCTCAAGTGGATGGACAGCAGGGTGGGGACTGGGGAGCTAAGGGCCTCCACTGAAAACTGAAAAGGACAAGTTTTAGATCCGATAGGAAGGTATTCTTTACTGTGAGAGTGGTGAAGAACTGAAACAAGTTGCCCAGAGAAGCTGTGGATGATCCATCCCTGGAAGTGCTCGAGGACAGGTTGGGTGGGGCTCTGAACAACCTGGTCTAGTGAAAAGTGTCCTGCCCATGACAGGCGAGTTGGAATGAAATGACTTTACAACACAAGCCATTCTATGATCCTATTCTGATTGTTAGTTTTGTGTCTCATTTAGTCTCTGAGATGATGGGAATATCCTAGCAATTCCATGAAGAATTTGTGAGCACTCCAGTCACTGTGGATGAAACATGGCATTACTGCAATTCTTACAACAGCATTTCATGGAAGTGCTCTCAAGTCAAGTAAGACTTGTATAAGTGACCCTTCAAAGCTGAGCTGCACTTAAAAATTATCCTTAAACAATCTGAGAATTTTAAACCAGAGTCAAATTTTAGAGAAGATTCTCAGCTGGATACCCAGGCCTTCATCTGTGGTCCTCCCACTCACCCTGTCACATGGAGGTGGCAGGAGTCTGGGGAATACAGATGCAGAAAACTGCTCCCTTTTGAAACTCTACCAAGAAGTGAGGCAGCTCCTATGAGGACTGGATAAGGACTTTGTGATTGTCTAGTTTCTAGAAAAGGAAGCTGAGGGAGGATCTCGTTGTTCTTTACAGCTTCCTGAGAAGGGAAAATAGAGAGGAAGGTACTAAGCATTTCTCCCTGGGATCCAGTGATATATGGTCTGGGAATGGTGTCCAAAGCTGCACCAGGGGAGATCCAGAGATGGCACTAGGAAACATTTCTTTACCAAGAGTGTGATCTGGAATAGGTCTGCAATGGGCTTCCTAGAGAGATCGTTGATGTCCCAAACCTGTCAGTATTTAAGAGGCATTTGGACAGTGCCCTTAATAATGGCACTGGGATAATAATGGGATGAGGATGGCACCAGGTGCTGCCAAGGGCTCTTCACAGCCCCTGGAGTTACTTCTCTAAAGACATATTTTGAGGACAGACATTCAGGAGCACCTTAAGAAATCACTGGCTGCTTTTCTGTTTTATGGTAGGCTGCTGCTTAGTGGTGGTTTTTTTTCTCTAGACCACTGAAACCAGAGAGAAAATGGTGACCTTTCAAATTTTGGGATGGTAATGACTTGACTATTACTGCCTTTCATGAAGTGTAGAGGGCACTGAGCACTTGGTCTGTCAGGGTACACCTAGGGCTGCTGCCCCATGGGAGAAGGTCAGCCAGGAGCTGAGCATTGTCTGTGGTCATCAGATTTTTTGCCTTGCTCTGTAAATTGCAAATACATTGCAATGCACAGTTTCAAGGAGTTTCACAGCTGGACTCTTATTTTTCTAAAAAAAAAAGAATCTAATATTGTATGCAGCACCATATCAGGGTCACTTGGGCCATGTAAACAGTCTCAAGAAATAACATCCCTGTTTTGTGCAAATGGTCATATACTTTCAATCTAAGCTTGTAGTGAGGTTTGCATAATTGTATAGTACTTTAGGATGTGGTATAGTTCTCCTTGTGATCTTTAAAGCAGGAGATGGGTATGTACTGGAAAGAGGCTTATAAAACTTAAAAAGCAACAAAGGATGCAAAATCCATTTGCTGCTGTTTGCACAGCTAAGTGAAACTGTACATAAATATTATTATACAATCAAATAGAAATAGTGGGTTGGCTGATGGTGAAACATAAAAGAAAATGTAAAACATTCAGATCTGAGATTTTTTAAAAAGCCATTTAGGGAAGTGCTTAGTTTCTGGTAGAAAATGTAGATTTAATATTCCTCTATAGTGTTTATTCTTTCATTGGTTAGGCAGTCTTTAGCATCATTCTCATCAATCACGCAATCTGAAAAAAATCAGCTGAAAATAAGGTCAGTGAGACAAAGAGAAATAGCTCATTGTACAGGAAATGTCTTATTTTTCCCTGTCTGATTAGCAGCATTTTTGCTACAGCTGAATAGTCAGCTGTCAACTAATGCCCCAAACCTGCAAATACATATTCATATGCATATTAACTGTAAAGGAATTTAGCCCCTTAATCTGAGTTATGTACATGAATAGTCTTAGCAGAGTGAGCTTCTAAATTATGTCCTGGTGTGTACTATACAATGTCAGCAGGAGTATAAGAATGATAGTTGTGCGATCTCACTTTGAGTTTGAATCTGCTTAAAATGTATATGTCTGACATGGTTTTCTTTTAGCTAATGCAAACATTTCACATACTTCTCAGTTTGCTGACATTTGTTTGAATATGCACTGCTCGAAATGATGGAACTTTGTCCCACAGAATTCCAGAAATAATGTTATCAAATTATTAAAATACTGCTAACTATGTGCACTGGATGCAAAGAAAACCACTGACTATCTTTTCCTGCTCACAAGAACAGAATAATACAACACTGACAATATAATCTTCATTCCTTTCTTTTTCATCCAGTACCAATGCTTTTGCATTAGCCATCATTATTTCAGAAACAAGAATAGCATCTGCAAAACTAAAATTGGGTTATTTCATAAGAGGGGAAAAAGAAGCAGCACATTAAAATTTGAAAACATATATAGTAAATTTTAATCCATATTTTAAATTGACAAAGCCAGAATTATTTATAAAGCCTTTCCCATTAAGTTTGCAGGAAATAAAGGTGAGAAATCACGCCCTGCTACACAAACATTTTATTACATTTACCCACCACCAATATCAATTCACCATAATACCACTGCTCCTCAAGAAGGTAAGTGTTGGGGAAAGCAGCCTGTTATAGTGCATTACCTCTGGCTGCCCATGGCTCTCATGTGGTGTCCCTTGCTAATGCTTGTCCCTTAACACCTTGTTGGCAGAGACTGACAATGGCCAAGGCTTGTTATGGTGACACCTTCACAATATCAAGGCCAGATTAAGGTGTCATGACATTTAATATGTTTCTGAAGGCTTGGCTTCAGAAGCCATTTGAGTTTAACACAGTCTCAGCATCATAAAAGAAGTCTGCCTCAGCCTAAATGGTGACTGAGTCTGTGGAGAAGAACCTGGAGTTCGGGTAATAAACTTGCATTTCCCAGACTGTGAGGAATGATGGGAGGGAAAAGGGTTCCCATCAGGGCCCTAGGCAGGTGGCCTTGTCATTGTCAGCCAGAAATGGATGCTCCTGCTGCTGTTTCTGCCATGCAAGGGTGACATGGTTCCCTATTCTAGGAGATTAGGAAAGTTCAGAGCTGTTTACTTCCCTCAGGGGGAAGGAAGTTCTGCAGCTGCCACAAGAGGCTCAGGGTGGTGCATGGGTCACCTTCAGCTGAACTAGGGCTGGTTGCAGAAGAAGGGATCCCAGTGGGCATAGCTAAATGCCTTTCTATGAACCAGGCAGGATGTCCTTTTGCTCTACAGAGCTTGACTTGGGATCCAGGCTTTTACACAGAACACTTTCTCTTGCACACTTTTTTGGCAGTGTGGGCCAGTTACAGCCCAGCCCCACCCCCTGGGTGTCACGGAGGCTGTGTCAGTGTGAGACCACAAAAGGAGGATGGTGTGTGGTGTGCCATGCACGTGAACAGGCACTCTCCAGGTGACAGCTCCACTATGTAAAGCTGGATCATTGGAAACAGTTGGGTGCTTTCAGCTCTACCAATTGCCTTTCACTGTCTGAGTTCCCAGGTGAAATGCAGATAAGCAAACCTAATGCCTGAGACAAGGAAAGTCTTACTGCATTCCAGATGGTTCATATGCAGATAAATGCATACGGAAGCATGTGGGATTTCAGTCTGGTGTGGAGGTTTCCATACTGAATAGGTTTTGTTTCTCTTGGATCAGTGGTGGGGAAAGAAAGCTCTGCTGAGTTTATAAGACCTTCTGGGATGAGCCTCCAAAACACACAGCCAAGCACGGAAGAAGAGCAAGTTCTGCAGGTGTCTGTAGCATATCTGCTAGAAATAAAGGTAAACAGATTTTTTTATTTGTTGATGTTGCATAATGTGCTAGTTCATAAATTTGTAAAGCTTTGTAAATCTGTGCATTTTGTTCCAAAGAAGACAAAGCCTCTCAGTAAACACGAGGTGCTTACATTTGTGTGTGCTGTGTTCCTGGGCTGCCAAACAGTTCTCTTGGGAAGGAAGCCACTCAGAGTCTTGGCTGGAGTTTTCTTTGGAGGACTGCTGCTGAAATATTTTCAATGAGGTTCTTTCTTTCAATTAGACATATTTCTTCCAGAAACTTTCCAAGGAATAATAATATATTTTCTCCAAAATGTTGACTATCCAGAAACAAAGTACTCCAGCTAGACCTCAAACTAATTAGTAAATTCTGAAGTGTTGCATCCCTGGAGTTTTAATTCAGTTAATTTTTATCCTTTCCCTCTATGGGCCAAGTTCTCTGCATATGCTATAATTCACACAGAAATGGTAATTCTGACTCAGAAGAGATGCGACCTCCTGACACAGATGAGATCTTGGGGCATTTGGGGTGAACTGCAGCATATAGATTAAATGGAAATGTAAGACACATGGATTTAAGCAATGCTTCATACTGAAATCTGGTTGTGATGTAACTGAAGCTTTCTTTTGTATTTTAACGCATCAAAATTTTACCTGTAGGCCAGAGGTGGGATTTGTCTGGGAATTCACAAAGTGAAGTATCCCCTAGATTATCAGACAGTCACATGATGATGATTACTGACTGTCCTTAAAATAATAAAACTCAGGCCCATGGTAGATTGTTACACCACAGTAAAACAAAACAATTGCTTCCAGAGGCTGCCAGGCTGGGTTTGTGTTCAAACTCTCCTCAGGCACAATGAGCCACACACTGCTGCAGAGGTGCAGGTGGAAGGAGCAGAAGGTACATAACTGGAAGGACTTCCCTGACAGCCAACACACAGGATGATACATTCCTGTATAAGGATGTGGTTCCTGAGATGTCAATTTTCCAATGCAATTGTAAGAACCAGATTGGAGGGCAGTAACCTGTCTGTTTTCTTTCTCCCGATCCTGTTGTGTGCATAATAAATATTTTTATCTTTTCCCTTCTTGAAAGTTTCTGTACCCACCAGCCAACTCAACAGACACTAATGGAGACAGTGTCATCTTTCTGTCACCTCATGAAAATATTTTTCATTCCCATGACACAGACCATCAAACTATGTAGGATATGCAATCGTATTCTTAGTTGCCTGAAGTAAAAGGTGATGCTTTAGTATCTTATTATGATATTGGATATTAATTTCCTTCTACTTAAATGCAAAGATGAAAGTTCCTGTCACTCATGGACTAATACCTAATTTTTTAAAATTTACTTTGGAAACTCTGCACTACATACAAGTCAAGCCAAAAGTAGGACTGTTGGATTTTTTTCCTTGCCAAAGCAGATTTACCATTCAACTCTTGTAATGAGAAGTTTTATTCAACTGTTTATAGAGAAGTTACTGACTATAAGGTATCCATGACATATATATTACCAAGTTGAATATTTCTTATAGGTGTAAGCCAAAAACTGGTCACATAAAAAAAGCATGAGGGTAATTTGGCTCCAGCTGTCACTGAGCCAAGAGCAGGCCTGCCCGCAGCTGCCTGGGTAGGCACACCTGCAGATCTCTGTATAAAATATTCCTCTTCCACTGTCATTCTTGAAAACATACTTTTCCCCTACCAGGCTTCATGAATACCAAATAAAAGGTAAAGAAATTGCCCTCAAAGGAAACTCTTCATTTTTATTTAAATGAGTACTTACGGAATCTACTTAAGAAGAAATTGCCCCAGGATATTTCTAGAACTATCTGTGAACAGAAACCTGTAAAATTAAAATATTAAACTTTTTGTGGAATAAGATAAACCTTTCTTCCTCTTTTAGAGGAATAGAAGTTCTGTGGCAAAGTACACTGCACACAGCTGCTGCAGTTCAGGATGATAGTACACCTGGACACACTGCCTACATCAAAACTAACAGCCAAAGTACTGCAGAGAAAACATGGAATTCTTAGGCTCTGGATCCACATTTCAGCTTATTTGGGCTATTTGCCATACCTGTCTTGTTGAAGGTGCTGGCCCATGTCTGAATAAGTGCAACTGTGCTGAGCAGAAAAAGTTCCTTCTTTACTTTAGTGGGTGAGGTGTCCTATGCTGTTTTCCAATGCAGAGCTTTAATTTGTAATAACAGTAGAACCCCTCATGAAATTTGATTCATTAAGCATCTTCATGCCCACAAGAAGATGACAAGTATTACCATTTGATGCAGAGGGAGGCAAAGTATCTGGCATGAGACTTCAATTTTTGACTCAGAGGCTGCCCCTCTAGAAGATGAGCATGAGCCTCAGGCAGATTGCCGTGGCGTTTGCTGGAAAAGGAGAAGGAGAAGTTAAAGAGAAATATCTGCAGAGAAGATCCTGGCAGGCAAGGGGGTGGCTGAAGTTAGACTGGTGCCTGGAGCATGTGCAGGTGCTCAAAGCCTTTGGCTTTGAGCAGCAGTAATTTAAACAGAAAAAAAATGCCTAGTGGAGTAAAATATATTTTAGCCATTAGGATGATCGAAAAGTAGAGTTTGCTGATTCCTTAGAATTATCAATGAATAACTATAAATTAAAAAAGAAGATCACTTTCACTGAGCTACACTGTCCTGCACCACTACTGTTTCTTGTCCTCTCTGAGATCTGCAGCTCTACCAGCACTGTGCAAACAGAAATGTTTCCTCAGCCATGCTGGCCTGCATGGCACTGGCTTTCTGTGCTGTTTTCTACTTCAAATCTCTTCTCATTTTCTCACCTCTTTTCTCATTTTCTCACAAAACCCTGTCTTGTTTTCATTAACATGAGATTATTTTTGCTCTGCTTTCCTTCAGTCTTCATCTTGGAGTTCCTTGTAATTTATTTATTTATTAAATTATTTATTTATTTAATTTTTTTTTCTACCCTTACTGGTTTTGTTATTGACTGCATGGTACCATAAGAGACTAAACACCTCTGTTTGTAAGAGGTGCCCCTTTCAGGCTTTCTTTTATATCCTGCACAGAAATTCTGTATTTTTGAGATCCTTCCTAGACCCTGGAAAATGGTGAAAAACTCATTATTGATTCCAGAGGCACAGGTCTGATCACTAAAATTAATGAGACTCTAGGGTCAAAATTTTCACAGCTCTAGCTGACTTTAATATCAATCCTCCTTGTGCATCTGAGGATGCAATCCAAACCACAAGTCAGTAAACAATTAATTGACCTATTTTTTAAGATGATATATCAGAGTTAGTGGGCAATGTACTTGGGCAGCTTGAGGCAGAATTGAGGTCTCGTATTTTTAATGCTTCGTATATTTATAGGTACTGAACTCTGAAGAAAAATGGTGATCATCATCATTGCACATTCCTGTCAAAAACACAAGTCAGAGAATTTCACTGCACTGCACTTTCACTGCAATTCAGTTAAAGCACGTGTCAGAGAAGTGTAAAGAGTTAATGATCCTCACATTTAAAATACACCCTGTATTTACAATCTGGATTTCACTTAAGCCCCTCACTACAGGCTCTATAAATTTCTCTTTTCAACTATATAAACCTCTGCTCACTTCTCTCAGCACAAGTAGTTAGAGAGCGTGACCAGATTCTGAAAGCCATAAATTCCATGAATTTTGCAATATTTTGTGAGATGCCTCAGTATTCCTTTCATAGGCTTTTTCTTTTTTTAACTATAAAGAGAGCCTTCTTTCTGCAACCAGTCTCCAAAGGTCACCTTACAATGTTTTGCTATTTCCCATATTAAGCAGCAATGCTTTTCAGCTGACATTCCAACTTCAAGTCATGCATGTGAGCACGATGTGAGCTTGCTTCAGACCTCAGTGAGAGGGCTGCAAACAAGACTGCTGTATAATTGCTGAGAAAAATAACATCCATTGTCAAAAGGGGCACTTCATCAAACAAAATTTAGCTGCATGAATACAAGTGTCTCCAAATATTTGGTTCATGCTAAAAATATAGCACATTTATTAAAAATATATATTTATAAACATTGGTATGAACAGACACAGACGTTAAGCAAATGAGAAAGGAAAAATAACCATGTAATGTATTTCTCCCAACATTTTATCAGGTTTAGGCAGACCTTGCTCAATGGAATTGTTTTTTTCATGATTGCACCATATGTTCATTCTAAATAAAAAGCTTGTCGGAATCAATGTAAGTAAAAGCAAAAACCAAGAGAGAAACCCATTTGACCTAACAGACACGTGATCTGTGCTACGAAGCTATCTTTGAGTTCAATCTTTGCGAGTATACAGCATACATTTCTAATTATATATAGTGTACAGTTTCTTTCTTTTCCTTTTTTTTTCTTTCCTTTTTTTTCTTTTCCTTTATCTTTTCCTTTTTTTAGTTGTGTTAAAACAACCTATTCCTGGTGGATTTCTTCAAAGCAACAACTTATATAACTGCAGTCATTCTCCCCCAAACTGAAAACCAAACCAAAAGGGAGAGGGCAGGAGAGAAGAGTTAAGCTTATTACTGTGTGAAAAAGTCTTGTTAAATTAATTGTGCTTCAGTCTTCGCTGCCTTCAGGCAGTGCTTTTATGATGTGTTAATATAATACAGAGTCAATTCTGATTAAAGAACTTGTCAATAGTCAGCAATGTTTGTTGTCACTCTTAATGGCCATTTTATCTGGTCTATTTGCATGCCTTCTAGTTTACAACGTTGTATAAATATACACAAAAATGATCACAATGAGGTTCAGAATTGTCCCAATAATTCCAAGCATTGCCAAGATGGTTTCTTCTTTGCTTTCCTTTTCTTGACTGCCTTTATCTTCTTCATTTCCACTAGTGATTACCATCTTGGTGGCCAGTTTCTTTATCCTCCCCTTCAGAATAACCTAAATTTAGGAAGAAAAACATCAAAACAGATTATTAGTTGGAGTATAGAAACTCATATTAATAGTGGAGCCAATGGCAAAATTTTTGTCCCATAACACATTTTATTAAGAATTCACTTGAAAAGGAATAGTATTTCTATTAGCTATTTAGTAAATAATTAAAATTATAGTTCAGCTGTTCTGTGGTTTACTTATAACCCTCTGCTTACGTGCCAGCCATCACTCCCAGCACACATAACTCAGCTGCTATGTCATTATGAAACTGGTCAGAAATGTACCATGAGGTGTGACTCCTCCAGCATCAGTGGGGACTTTGCCCGCACTGGGACTGCAGGAGATCATCTTGCCATGCTGTGGAGACCCCATATTTACACTTCAGTACCAAGAAGCAAGTGAAGGAAATAAAACTGAGAAGACCTTGCTTCTTTTTTACTAGGAAAAAAATCATTAAAGAGAAAGGTATTTTGTCTCCCGATGAGAAGGAAGACAGCAATGACTTCTTAATAAATAATTCAAAATAAAAGCAAAACCAAAATAACATCCATCTTGGCTTTTATTTTCCTTGTTCTTAATGTACGATGAAAAGTTACTTGCAGTGCAGTGAGCTGAAATGTATCGATCTGCCTGCAGGGAGAATACAGCCATTTCCCAAGCAACAGCCCCAGCCTAAAAAAAGAAGATTCTTAAATGCAGGAAGAGCCCTGACTCCCAGCACAGCTGAAGCCGCAGACAAAGAAGCTCCCTTGGTCTTCCCACCATGGGTAAACATCTGATTGTTCAAATTAGAAATGGATACATTATTTTCTGTGTTTATCTAACACTGCAAATTTTAATCACATGGGCAAACCAGAGTGTCCCAGAAAACTGAAAAAGGTTGGCTGGTCTCCCAATGCCAACTGATCTGCCAAGATCTAGGTTCAGGCAAAGCCCTGCTGCTGTCTTCCAAGCTACAAACCCCATATCCCATCATATTTCTGCAGCAGAAAGCAGTGGTAGGATGTAGAAAAAAAATATTGCTCCCCAACAGCTTCTGCCTAAAGGAGGGATTTGATTGGGTCCTTTAGTGGACCCTCCTTCCTCACTACACTAACTCACAGAGCAAAACCAGTACCTCCCAGGCAGTGCATATGATCAGGGTGATGAGGGTTCCCCAAGGGTTGGCCACCACCTCTGTGGGCATGTCCCCTCCTGCAGGTATCATCAGAGGGTCCTGACCTGCAGCTCCTCTGAGCTGCTGCATTGCACAGCCACAGAGCAGCAGCCAGAGTACTGAAAGGATGGAAAGCACTGGAAGAGGTAAGGAAATCCTGCAATGGAGAGACTGAGAGGAAGAACTGAGGATCCAGACAAAACAACCTGTATTTTTGTCACATCTGTAGGACAGAGTGTAACTGCTGGCAATTTCCTAGAAGTGTTTGATTCCCAGCAGGTACAAGTGATTAGTGGCAGGTAAGGCAGAAATCGGGCTCTGCAGAGGCCTTTGTACTTACACTTGCATTAGCACTTAGTGTCTTGTCTTATTGTATCCAGTGAATCAGAGGAAAAAATAACAAGACTCAGAAACCTGAGAGTACCCACAGCAGACAGCAGTCAGTGGGAGCAGGGGGCATCAAACATCAGAGCATGATCATCCAGAACCTTGGATAATCTGCCCCAGGAAAGCAAAACTTCACCAGGTACCTACACAGGCTTCTGCTGTCCCTTTCCAGATTCCCTTCCAGCCCTCAGAATCTCTGTCTCCAGAGTTCCTTCAGCCACAGCCATCTCCTTCCTACAGGACCTACCTCTTCTAGCAGCAGAAGAGTTTTGTTGTATTTGGCCCAGCTGGTGTCCAGAGGAGGGTTTGGCTGCACCTGGTGTGTGCCCTCCCTATCTTGTTAATTGCCACTGAGCAGTCAGTGGTATGTTAGCAAACAATTTATCTCTGGGAAGTCACAGGAGAGTTCCTACCAAAGCCATTTACACCAACGTCACATCCACTCCATGTGGCATCGGACCACAAACCCACATCCTAGGCTATGACATGCAGCCATTACTTCACCCACAGAGCCATGAGTCATTTGGATATTGTGTTCTTTTCCCCTTCAGTAACTGGAAGGTTTTCCCCCTGGCCAACTGTTTGCATTTCACTGTTTATTTGAGAAATCAAGTAGGATTACAAATATACTCTGATAAAACTCCAGGCCTGTAATGCAAGGATTTGAGAAGAGAGTGAATTCTTTATGGGTGGTTCCCACAAGAGCTGAACACTCTTGATTCAGCATTCTCGTTCCCACAGAAATATGATCATGCCCAAGCAGCTTGTGGGTCAAGCCTTTCTGGCTTGAAAACCATCAGAGAAGGTACAATTTGACTCTGCATCCCATGTTTTGGGCTGAGTTTCCCATTCATGCCAAAAAACCCACAGAGAATGGTGCAGAGGCCCAGCTGGGGCAGCTTTGCTCTGCAACCACTGGCACTCTTCACTTTGGTACGGTGACCCTGCCCCACATGCACTAGGAAATCCTGATTCCAGGATTAATGTGAACAGAGGCAGCATGGGGGCTCAGACAGCATCTGATCTCCTGTTATTAGCATCCCCATTCTTTTCTTAATAAACTGTGCAGTCAATATCAAATTCTCTCCTGCAGAATGCTAGATCCTAAAATTAACATCAATCTAAAAAGTAGCTAAATAATTCACAAATGAAGGAGACATATGAAAGACTATTAGATATAGAGGCAAAGCCTCTGGCTTAGCAAATCCTTGAGTTGTGAATTTTCTGTAAGCTAAGAAATTATTCTGGGGAAGTACCACATCTTTGCCTTATTATTAGTCTCTCCCAGGCAGCCATTACTGGCTAATTGAGAAAGGCAGAGGTCCTTGGGCTGCAAAATCTCTGATCTGAGGGTGTACAATCACATTTTTCCTCTTTGCAGGTTGTACTTACTAGCGAGGAGATAGTGGGTGGTTTCAATTCAGGGGACATGAATCAGACTGCCAGGTTATTTCTGTCCCTCTAAGGGGCCTTAACTGAGGGAAAGTGTGGTGCAATGAAATATGCACAGAGAAGCTGGTCCCTGGAACATGATGAACAACAAGAGGGCATCAGCAGCAAAGAGTTTACACATGGGCTGATGCACAGTGTGATTTGTTGGAGGTCGTCTCTATGTGCCCGTGTGCTGTGTTTGTCTCACACTGATGTATTCTGGGACTGCATAAACTGCATCTTTTTTGGATGAAACTGCACCCAAAAAAGTACTTACAGCCCATGGGAGTTGGGATCCAGACAAAAGCTGGTGTGAAGTAAAACCCCCAAACACACATTGTGTGGGCAATGGCAGCATAGGTTTCCCTGGAGGGATTGCTCCAGTGGGTCTGTGCTGCTCACTATTTTATATATCACTTAAAATACAAGAGGGACCACACAATGGCTTGGTTTTAAGATGAGTTTAACATTCAAACAGGACATGACTGGAACCAAATACAATTATATTAGTACTTTGCCAAATATAGCACAGTTGAAATCAAGGTAAGCATTGACTTTGTACAGTGAGGAGACCAGAATCAAAATTACTTCTCCATATGTAAGGACTGACCTTGGGAGAAAAGTACTCTCCTAATGGCAGACTCAAGCCTTTAACCTTCACAGATCTCATGCTCAGAGCTGTATTTTTGCTGGCTGGGGTTTGTGGGTGTTTTTGTGCTACTGGGGAAATACTTGCTGTCAGCTTTAGTATAATTACCCCAATTAAGAAAATAGAAAAGTCATCTGGCTTTCTGGGTACCTTTTCTCAGTCTTTATTATTCTCTTCTAGAAACTGATTTCATTTATTTGACATTATTAATATTTTTATAATTCTTATGACACATTTTTCCTTTTATATTTTTCTGGTGGTACTTCATGCTTGACAGAAACATTCCTTTTCCTTACCCAGAACCACCGCTAGAACTGCTGAGATAGGAGGGCTAGAGAACACTAAATTTTTCATTTTTTTTAATAACTATCTTTCTTATTTAATTACTACCTCATTAGGAAAGCACTTTCCTGCCATACCAAAATTAATGTCTTTCTTACTTCATTTTGTAAGATTCATCATTAACCTATCAGCCTTTGAAAAGATATGTATTCCAAAAAGCTATCCATTAAAAGATAAATATTCTGCGTATTCTGCACTGCACATGGGAGACAAGGACAGTTCAGTAGTTAGGACACTCCTTGCACTATTCATCTCCTTGCACTTCTGCTGACTTCATATATATCTACATGAAATCCACTTATTCTCTCTCTGCCTCAGTTTTCATCTGTGGGATTCTTTGAAGAATAGGTTATTCAGCCTACAGCAGAAAATTGTCCATAACAAAAGTGGGACCTCAAAAATATTTCCAAAAGAGGAACACACTTACATGAAAAGTTTTAAATTCAGCTATGCCATGAAATACACCCATCTCCCCAAATCTGGGGTAAATGCTGCACATCACTGCCATTGCAAACAGTCCAATGAACCAGGAAAGGCATTTCTAGCAAAAGATCTTTTTCATCTCTTCACTCAGTGTGACTGATCTAAAGGTGATGGCTTGATGGCAGGTCTTTGGAAAAGGCAGTAGCAAGTGCATGTTTGAGAATTTACTGCAGTATGTTTGTCACATCAAAGATACAGAGCACATCCCTCACAAAGCACCTGCCCTGACATATCTGACAGTTTTTGATATGCTGGCACCTTGACTTGATCTTGAAAAAAGTTTTGTAATATTAAATCATTTCTCCTCTAAGTCATTATTTATGAACTCCCCAAAGAGGCTGCGAGTGGAGGGCTCAGCCAGCAAAATCTGAGCTCCTGGGAACTCAGAGAAGGGGAGGATCATCCAGGCTCTCCCGGGGGCCCTCAGTGCTCCTCCTGATCAGCCCCGTGCTGTCATGTATTATCTGACACCTTGAAAAACAAGAATGGAAACTTCTGAAAACCTCCCGGGATCAGATGCTCAGCTGGTACAAAGCAGACTTCCTCCCTCAGTTCAGCTCAGCTCTCTCCATTTACATCAGTTGAGGATATGGCTCCTTGTTTTCAATCTACCTTGAATATCAGTGAGCACAAATTTTGTATTCTTAATCCATAATCACAGACAATCACCAGCCAAATTGTTTTGATATTTAAACTTGTTTACAGTCCCCAGGCTATTAGTTGTGATGACACATTAAGAGATAAGAGAGCTTTAATTTTCTGAGGATAGTTCCACCCTCTGGGGATAAGAAAAACACTGGAAACTTGTTTTGATTAGCAAACTGAAGAGGGCACAGAAATCATACAAAGCAGAGTGTGAGTTCAGATGCTGCTAGAGCTGACACCTTCCCTTATCTCACAAACAAGTGCTCAAATTACCAAACAGGGAGGAGAGGCTCCTCGAGGATTTAACCTCACTTGAACATCACAGTCAAATGCAGTTTTGTTCCTTTCCTCCTGGGAAGTACTTCTAACCTCTTTTTCCTCCAAGGGCAAACTTGGAATGTTGGGTGCTTGGCTTAAATCCTGGCCAAGTCCCCAAGCAAGATGCTGAGCAGGGCACTAAGTGCTGCTGCTTATGATGTGCAGGAGGAAGGCACGCTTAGCACACATGTTTGTGCTTGTTTGCTGGCTTGTTTTTTTTTTTTTAGGGATTACATTGTCACATTCTCACTTCTGTAATGACTTTGTATCTGCTCTTGATCCTTGTGCTCTCCTAAATTCCAGTAACATGGAGTGCTGTCAGCTGCCAGTCAAGATCCTGCTCAGAGATGCACTGGTAGGTGCAGGGAACCACATTTGCATTTATTCTTAGAATTAGATTTCAGGGAAGAGAAAGGCACCATGTAAATGCAAGATAAGGCCAAGAGAAGCTCTGGGGTTACAGGAAGCTTGGCTAAAAGCTCATCCAGACACAGCAGTGTGCACAGGGAGTGCACAGTATGTATGAATAGCAGAGGAATCAAAATGGAATAAGTAGAAATTATTAAACAGCAGAAATCAGTATACCCAAGACCTACCATAAGAGAAGGGAGAAGGGAAACCAGGAAAGGTGCCCATGGAGAGGTCTTTCATTAGAGAAAAAAAGATCAGAAGGAACAGGAATGTGAGCCAGGTTTGATAACATTCCCCAGCAGTGAGCAGGGAGACCAGTGCCTAAAGCGAAGGGATGTCTCAGCGGAGAGAGGACACAAGCACTTATGTAGTCCTCAAGCAGAAAAATAAACCCACATCAGACTGCTGCTATGCTGCAGGTTTTAGTCAGTGGGAAATACTTGCTATTTATAGCACTACAGTCAGGATATTTCCAAAGGTCTCAGCAATGTGAGAGCCCCTCTAGAATAAAGGGAAGCACTCAGCAGCAAAGAGGTTACTCTGAGAGGGCAGAATTTAAATAAGTAATGTATAACAGGGCTCATCCTGCTCTCCACCTTGGGTCTGATCCAGTTTGTTGTGGCAGCAGTTTTTATCCCCCAGGCAGCTTAGAACTCAGGGGAGGAAAAGGACTTGCAGCCAGTTTTACACTTTTTCCTTCTCTTTGTTTTTGTCTCTGGGACTACTCACAGCCATGATATGCTCAGGCTCTATTGTAAAGAAATCAAATATTTTCCATAAAAATATCCTTATCTTAGAAACAACACTATAATCCATAGCAGAATAATGATCCTCAAGCACCAGGCTGTTACTACTGTGCAGGCAGTGCCATCCCCAGACTCTCTGACAGCCTTTGGTTCCTCCACCTACAGCAAGGCTTCTCACATCAGGATTCATAAGGCTTCACAAGTCCTAGTTTCCTAGATTGTGGAAGAAAAAAACCTGACCAAAGGGAGAGCAAACTACCCTTTAACCCCCTTTCCCTTTCAGTATGAAATGGACTATGAAGAATGGATTGTTACAGATAAAAATTAACAGTCTGTATAAAACACAACTGGAGGAAGCATTTATGACTAAAAGTCCAAATTTAACAAGTACAGAGGTTACAAACTTTCTTCAGCCTAAAGAGTGGTGAAAATTCAGTGTGCTTCTGTTTGGTTTAGACTGGCCTATTTTGTGTTCACAACCCATTTTCCTGATACAAAGCACCTTGCTTGGTTGCTCAGTGCTAATGCTCAGAAGCAGAAGCATTTGACTCTCAGTGGTACTGTAGCACACACTTGCCATTTTCCTCCTTTTAAATAGTTATTATTTCTTTCCAGACCTTTAGATTTCTATGGTATATACTTGTGCAAGTATTGCTCGGTTTTATTAGAAAAAGTCAGATGGTCCAACTTCTTTTTCTATTTGTTGCTCACACAGAGGAAAATTAAATCCTGGCTTGTTGGAAGTTAGTGACAATATTCTCTCACATTCGCTGAAATCAGAGTTCATGGGCTGCCTTTCACTTTACAGGCAACAAGAAAGTCTTTAAGATGAATAAATACAAATATTGGTTGAATAAATGAAAAGCAAGGAACAACTTTATCCCAGTAGTAGTCAGTAGTTTAATTAGTGCATGAACACAGCTATTTTTAGTAGTATCTTATTCTTTGACTTTGGTACCCAATGTTGTTTTCTTTCTGTTTTGGTATTTTGCAATCCAGACTCTTCAGTGAACCTGTCACTATAGTGTCCTTTAGCAATGAGGTCAAAAGATAATTAAGGGACTTCTGAAAAAGTATCCACTTGTTCTTTTTTACTCCTCATTAGGCAATTTGGAACAAAATGAGTAATTGGCTTTTATTCTTCAGGCCACCTAGAATGCTGTAATTCTCTTACCATATCCCTGTAGCCATCTTTTTTCAAGACTGACAAAACCCTGTCTAGTCTGTCTAGTGGTATCCTGGTAGAGAGGCTATTCCATGATTTTGGTTATGTATCTTGCTTTTCTCTCTGGCTTTTCTATTAATATGAAGGAGTTTTAAGCAGCAGATGGCAAAACCTTTCTGTGCTTCAGGTATTAATGTCCAGCCTAAGAGCTGAAGATGTACTGCCCTTTCTCCAAAGATTTTGTCATTTACACATATCAAATTGGCAGAAAGAACACTTTTTGTAAGAAAAGGAAAAGGAAAAGGAAAAGGAAAAGGAAAAGGAAAAGGAAAAGGAAAAGGAAAAGGAAAAGGAAAAGGAAAAGGAAAAGGAAAAGGAAAAGGAAGAAGCTAACACTTCTCTCTACCACACACCAGAAATTATGACAAATAATTCTGTTTGAAGCCAGAGCTCTCTGTTCCAGTCTTCTGCCCATCTTTCCTGAGGTTAACAAAACAGAAGAATAAAAATCTATCATGAGCACATCTGGATGCTGAAAAATTCAGATATAAATAAATAAACAAACCAACAAATAAATAAAATCTGTAGGAAGTCCTCAAATTTGCAACTTTTCCCAGATAAAAGTAGTATTAGCTGAAAAAAGCTTTGTGAAAGAATGAGATGCTAAAGTATTGCTATAATTTCAGACCTACTTTTCTATTTCAAGGGCATCTCCAGGCTTTTCTTTTAGGAGCAAAAATACATTGAAGCCCGGCACAAAGAAAAAATGCAATATCCAAGTCTCAGAGAAAGACAGGTCTCCATTATCTGCCAGAAGGCACATAACCTCTGTCATAAGCAATTTGAAGATCTGCCCTCACCACTGCATGTTGGAATGGAAACTGAGCTGCTTCAAAGACATTTAAGAAATATTAAGAGAAGAGAAAGTGACATAAATTTATATTAATTTGTTGCTATATAATATCTCCAAGTTCAGCCAAGGCCAGAAGGTAATTTGGCCTGTAATGGATCAAACTACCTTTAGCTCAGATGTGACCCCTCCTTACAAAACAAATGTGCACCAGAAGAGCATTCAGAAGCCTGAGGAGTATAGAAGTAGAGTTTCTCTGGGAAAGGTCTCAGTGCGTAGGTAAAACAAAAATCTATAAAGCCTAAAATCTCCATCTATGTCTTTATTCCAAAATTAATTATTAATTATGGCTACATTAAAGGACACTACAAACAAATCTAACCAACAGGCACTGTCTGATTTAGGAGAGTTGTGTTCTTGGTTCTTTTAAATAATTTTAAAATTATAACTATTTGGTTTGAAATTACACTTACCGGCCATTTGTCTCAGGAAAAATATTTTTGGGAAAAAAAATCACCTAGTTTTGCTGTTTATAGGAATGATAATTGTAAACCATTTTTTAAAATCCATATAAAACCCTGACAACCATTTCTGTGAAATACTCAAATATCTTTTTGAAGCAAGGACTGTATTTTCAATTTTTCTGTGGCTGAGATTGTTTGATATAGGTCCTGAAGAAGATTTTGCATGTCTGAAAACATGTTTATTTTCAAGTGATGGGTTTTCTAAAAGAAATTACTGCTCTTGTAATTTATTTTTCTGTTTAATTACTCTCCTAACTCGGTGCATCCCTGCAGCAGTCCAATAGGTTGAAATCACATTGATAGTTTTCAGTAAAAAAATTTGAACAGCAGAAGGTGTTCATTTTGCTTTTAAAAATACATTCTTTGGGTTTTTTGTCATTAATTTATAAAGACCACCCAAAAATGCCGCAATTAAAGGTGATCCAGAAAGAATTCAGCTTCCATGTGTTCATGCATTATCAGGTAGGCTTTAGAAAGCACTAAATTCCAGCTTCAATCAAAGCACCACGCATTTGCCATAGAAGAGGAGAAAAATAAAGCTTTCCTTGTAGAATGTTTCAATTTTTTTTTTTTTTTTTTTGTCAGAATTTAAAGTTGTCAGGAGCAACTGAGAAGAGGAACAGCATTCTTTTGTCTGCAAGTCTGAGACGCTGCTCTGAGGAGCAGGATAAGTTGCTCACACAGTGCTTTTCAAACCTGTTCTCCTGGTCTGCGTTTCTGGGAACCTGCCTTGGGCCTGGGAGGTTGGAATATCTGAAAGTGGCAACTACTGGCCAGTAGTGTAGGGGAAGGTAACAGGAGCTGCAGGATGTGCTGCCAAGTCCTCTGAAAAATTTACATTAAACACTCACAGTTATGGATACTTGTATTCTTGCATTCTTGCTCTCTTTTTTTGCCTTAGGTTATCAGCTGTACTAGGGAGCAACGATACTCGGAATTGTTATTAAGATGCTATAAAGGGAAATTAGTCAGTGTTTGCACGTGGCAAGGACCTGCATGGTGGAACACCCTGGAATGCCCCAGTGGGAAATAATTCTGCTTTCACAGCAGAGTCTGAATGATGCCTTGAAAAGAAAATCAAGTATTGAACTCACAAACTGAGTCATTTATTATGCGCACCAAGTGAGGCTCGGATCCTGCGCAAAAATAGTCTGTGACTGATGCACCTGTGCGAGGTGGCAAATTAATGGAGTAGAGACAATTTTGCTTACAGCATTTCTTAGCTTCAAGTGCTGAGCTGTGCAACCTTGATAATGTTCTTTTCACATACTGTTTTGTGTGTAATTATTACCTGTATCAGCCCAAAATTAAAAATAGAGCACTTCTCTATTGAATGCCTCTTTTAGGACGCAGTTGCAGCTGACTTATAAAGGTTCCAATACCCTGCAACTGATGCTGAAGGCTATTGGCACTGTCACAGCTACACCATCCAAACTCTGAAAATTTCAAAGCCTCTTTCAAAGCCCTGGGATGAGCACTCCAAAATGGAGGCAGTGAAAAATCCCTTGCCACTTGTAAAATATTACATGTAATAAGATAAAATAGCAGATAATTTGAGGAAGATGCTAGTTTCTAAAACAAAGTTGTCAAAGTAGGGTAACACTCCAGGCAACCAACTCCCACACCTTTTATCATCATCATTAGTCATTTATATTGCAGCAGCATGCAGCAACCCCTGCTGACGTCTGGGCTAGAAACCAGACACAGATAGTGAGAATGATACCTAGCCCAAGCAGCTTGCAAAATTACAACAGTATTAAGTATAAGAAAGGGAGGGAGGAAGAACAGAAGGTTGAAGTGGGTTGCTGAAGGTCGATTTGCACAAACTTGGCACAGCCAGGAGAGTCAGGGCCTCCATCCATGGGAGCAGCTGCCCCTCTGGCTCGTGCTCTGTGTGAGCATGGCATGGAAAAGAGATGGTAGCTTGACTTGAGCAGGCCCCCTGCTCCTGGGGAAACAAGCTGGTTGTGCCAGGAGTAACACATTTGGGAAAACACACGGGCAAGGTGACACATCTCCCCTTCAGGTCTTGGGGTAGAGCTCTGTGGTAGAGCAGAGAACTGGGATTTGGGAGGGAAGGTCACAATTAACTCACAAAATGCTGTTGCAAGGCCACTGGGACAGACATTGAAGAAAATAGCATGGGAAGAGCTTGTATTCCTAACCTCTGTGCACTGGTGGATTGCTCTAGCAAGTGTTTGCTGTTGGGAGTTGTGGGTATCACAGGGTGACAGAATGGCTGAGGTTGGAAGGGACCTCCTCAGGTCACTTGTTCCAAGCCCCTGTCAGGTAGGATCACCTACAGCCAGTTGCCCAGGACCATGTCCAGGGATTTTTTCAATATCTCAGAGATGGAGACTCCACAACCTCTCTGTGCAGCCTGCTCCCCTGCTTGGTCACCGTCACGGTCATGTGCTTCATGAGATGCAGAAGTTTCCATGGTTTAGCGAAAGATTTCACCTTGCCTATGCAGCAGAGCCACTTGGATTCAGTTCTTTTTTCTTACCACTTCTTCTTATTCTCTTTAAAAAGATACAACTTATGTGGCCACAAATCTGGAGATATTATTTGCATATGTCTCCCAACTCTGTATGCCTAACAACCCAAATCTCTGTCTGTAGTGGGTACTGTACTATATAAGGAACATACTTTGATAGCTAATGTAATGCAACGTACACATCATGTTGCCTCAAGGTCATGGTAAATTGTATCTGTTTATATGATGCATCTTGACATACTCTAATGTGGTGCTAGTAATTTAAAACAGTGACCATATAAAATGTGAATAAGACCAAGAACATAGCTACAAATTTCATTGACTTTTTGTATTAGAGGATTCACTAGCATGTTGGTAATTCTTCACAAGAATTTCAAGAAAAGAATGTATATTTTGCCACATTTTTCTTCAATGGACACCAAGTCAAATTCCATTCACAAAACCTTGAGTAAAATTACTCTAAAGAGAAAGCCAGTCTGGATTTATGACCTCAGAACAGAGAGCCAAGTTTAATCCTGATTTTTTTTTTAGCATATAATGGATTCATTAAAAATATTGCTTGCAATAGGCTGCTAACAATAAATAAAATATTCATATTATCTGAATTATGCAAAACTGGTCATTAGAAATGATTGTGTGTAGGTCCCAGAATCCGCATAACACATAGGAAGATCACCGAGTCCCTCTGAACAACTGTGATAAGCAAATAAATAGCAACTTGCCTGGAAACAGTAGATTGGATATTGTTTCTTTAAACTTTGTTTTCAAAACAAAATGTTATGTGTTATGAAATGTTGCCCAAGATGTTCACACAGACCCTTGGTTTTATTCTAGCTGCTATCATACCATGCCTGTAGGATTGATGCTTTCTCCATTAAGATACTTCGCTCACATTTGTGAAGTATCCATTTCACTTTACCTGTATTTTTAAAGCCAGGTGATCCTCTAGGGAGATTTTGATCCATTTCTTTCCCTTTCATGCTCTAAGGCAGCATCAAGGAGTCCTGGGATGAGCTGATTTGGAGAACTGACCATACCAGTGGAAAAAAAAGCTTATGGTCATGGACCATCTAAAACCCATGGAAAATGGTAGCCCTGTTCTTCAGGTTCTTATGAGAAAAAGGACTTTCCTCAGGAAAGAAAGCTGGGAAATGAATGCTAATCATAGCTGATATTCAGGTGTTTTCAGTTCATGACATTTGAAGAAATTCTAACAAATTAAAAAAAACCCCTAAGATTAAAAAAAACCCCAACCACTTAGGCCAAACTTCTCCAAACACTATTTGAAGGCTGAACTAAATATTATTTCAGGTTAACCTGAAAACGCTCATCAGAATCATTCATACTCTAAGAGAATGTTTGGATTTTCTTCACTATGTAGGAAAGAAATGGAAGGCTGCTTGATGGACAAAAGTCAGTGCTGCTCCAAATCTGGACTAAGAAATGGCACTTTCTAGTGAATGTTCACAGACATTGGTAAACAAAATTAATCTCTTCCAGGATACCATAGCATTTCCAGATATTATGATTTTAAAACCTATCTGTAATGTAGATTAAGCAGTCATACTGATAAATGTTAGATGTGAAAGGAAAAAGACTACATGACTGAAAAAGTGAATGTGCAAAGTGCTTTAAAAATAAAGTGTCAGTCTACCACCCATTCAGAAAAACTGAGGCAGAGGATGATGAAAAATTTTATCTAAATTCATGAAGCTGCCCACTGCTGCACAGAACCAAACCCTTTTTCTTGGTTTCCAGATCATCACCCCGTTCTTTGGACCACATTTTATCTCTGCACCCTCTGGTTTAAAAGGATACAGCCCATCTTCAGTTTATGCTGGTTGAAGAGTTGCAGCATAAGCTTTTTAAGAAGTCACTTTGCAGCACCAACAATTTAATTCAGCTTTACAGAAACATAGAAATAGAAACAGTAAAATGTCTTTTGACCTTTGCTGTTGGCTACAATCAAACCCATGCAACAAAGAGAACAGAGAGGAAATGTTGGACATATGCTCAAGATGAAAAAAAATGTTTGGACATGTAACAGTGGAGAAAACATTCAAGAACAATTCATTGTGCTGAGAATATTATTCCTATAAGGCTGAAAGGGTCAGTGTCATCTTGGATTATACACTGTGCAAGTGCCAGCCATTGAAGAAGACCCACCCACAGGCCCTACACTCTTGGGCAGAAGGTCACTAAACACTAGCAATTGATCTGTGGCTCTAGAGATTCCAAGGAGGGGCACAAAAAAAGCAACAAATAAAAAGTGCAGATTTCTTTTTGTTATTATACCAACTACTTTGCTAAAGATGATTAATAAAGCCTTAATAATGACACTGTCCTGTCAATTCAGTGTTAATCAATGCCAATGATGGAGGAAAATAAATTAACACAGCTCGTAAAAACATCTTAAACAAAATTCCTCTCTATTTCCTCCTGATTAAAAAACAACCTTCCAAAGGTTTCTCTTTGAAGTAATTTTTCTCCAAAGAATTCCCAGCCGATTAATTGCTTTCACACAAGCCTGTCTAGCTTAAGAACTCAAGCTAAGTCCTACTTTGCTTGTCCTATCAGTCCTTAGCTCTGCCCAAACTTTATTGACACAGGTGGCATATCCGACCCTTGTACTCCTTGAAGGGATTTTGTGTCACCCTCCAAACCACTCTTTTTTAAGCTGACACCAAAAGCCATGTTGTGCATGCCACAGGTCCAAGGGGGACAGCTTTTGTCACCCAGTGAGCTTTTCAGTGGAGTTTGGCACGGGCATTGCCTCAGCTGGACCACGACCTGGCTCTGCATCTCTTTCAAGCTGCTGTCTGAGATTTGAACCATAGCTCTCGTTTCCTTAGAACTCCAATAATTCACATAGAAACTCAGCACAGTGACTGGTGACTGAAGTGCAGCCAGCTCTGGAGTGAAGCACAGGCAGTTACAAACCAGAGAGCCACGCCAAATGGTCCAGAAGAGAGGAAGGGATGCAGATTTCTTTTCTGAAGAGAAGGAGTATGGCAAATTTATACTGGGAAATATCTTATTGCATGAATCAACAGACGCAACCCTTCTTTGCCAAAAACTGGGGAGCCTAAAAGCTCATAACTCTACATTAGTGCAGCAATTATATTAGCTTTCCTGTACTTTAAAAACCTGAGACAAAAGTTTAATGTTTCTGGCTTTGCTTTTAAATAGAAAGTGAGAGTTACACTAGACAAACTTCAATTTAAAATCTCAGCGGGGCTGACAGCTGTATTGAAGAAGAAAGATTTTCACAGTACTAGCTTGTGGACTAATTTTAATAATGGACATTTTCTTTCCATAGATCCAATATTTATACTCTTGTTGTTATTTTAGAACCTGCCTGGGGACACATAAATCTGCCTGTATTATAATTACACTTGCCTATATATCATGCCTGTAATCAGACTAGGACCTATGACAGAAGCCATAGGAATACTGGGTAATCTATTCTCCATGGATAAGAAAGACTCCAGGTATTTTTCAGAAAGGATAATCTATTTTATGGATAATAAATTAACTTCATCAATTTTTAGGAAGCTAAGGTTTTATCAAGAGAATTTTTTGGCTTATTTCTGAAAGTAAACGTTCGAAGGACTCCTGAGTCTTTTTTCTCAAGTTCGTGTGTCTCTTTCTTCCAGTTGCTCCCAAATTCAGAGCTTGCTTCTCTCCAGTCCTGGCTTCCCTGGAGCTTGCAGAACTGCTGCAGCTCACTCTGTTTGGCAGGGGTGGAAAGGAAGACACATGCAGGCTGGTCGAGCCCTTCCAAGAGGAAGCTTAGGGTCGTACAGCTCATAGCTACACTGAAACCCCCAGAAATAATCCAAGAATCAGGCTTTTTATGGAAACCCACTGGCAGTGTTTTACTTTTAGTACTGCTGCTTCTTGAACTACAAATGTCAGAAGCATATCTGTAGTGATGCACTGCTGCAGGCTGGCTTTGGGAAACCCTTCATAAAAATCTGTCAGTGAGGCTGGGTAAGTTCCCTCCTCTTATGAAGTCATCCATTCTGGTCACAGCTACACTCTGCATTGTCCCTGGGGCTAAAGTAAACATTACTGAGGAGAAAATGTGCATGACTTACAAATCCACAGCACTTCACCACATGCAGATATTTGCAAATATTTAAGAACAGAATAGCTTTCTCATAGGTGCCTGCATTTACACCATGATAACCAACACGAACCACCTTCTGTGTACTGCACAACCAGTTAAAAATAAACTCTTCTACACTGCACTTGTAGTTACAGTTTTGGTGGATGCTGTTGCCTATCACAGGAAGGATGTCTGAGTGGCCAGAGCACCAGGTGGGGACTGAGGAGTCAGGGCCTCTGGAGTCCTAAGGGCACCTTCATGAACACAGGGACACCCTCTGCAGTTGGGAAGTTGGTCAGTATGAACAATTCTGGCTCTGAGAAACTGTGTCTTTTTCTTCCCTTCATATTAGCACTCTCTCCCCAGTCATATGCTGCTGGGACAATGCTGTGCAGAGCTACTAAACATTTTATTAAAGCACATGATTGCCATCTTGTCAAAGCAGTGTAAGGGCTGCCTTCCTGACTGTTGCCAGGTGGTAATTGCCAAGCAGGAAAACAGGGATTTGCAAAAATGACTGTGCTTTATAGATGGCATATTGCTCTTCCTTGAAAGCCATAATCCCTCTGTTAGCACAAATCTCTGCTGCCTTCCTTCTGTTTTCTCATTCCTGACTTCTTGTAAATGCTAATTTTGATTTTTTTTCTTGTGTCATTTTGCTGTCAAAATGGTAAACACTAGAATATCACTAGGCATCACATCATAGGAAGATTTACAGATGATTGGTCTTCATTGCTTTTTAACATTTTACTTTTTTTTTAACAGCACAGTAAACAAGACATTTAAAACTCCCCAAACAAGGCTTATAAATTCATCCTGTTCCAACTTTTCCAACTTGCAGTCATTTATAATTGACATCAGCTATTTCTCTGCTACAATGACAGGACTGCTGCACATATAACTGTGCCCTAGGTAGCTGCCAACTAGCCAGGTGGGAGCAGAGGTCTCCTAGAAAATAAAAGGCCTGCACCCCCATGAGGAACAGGTATCTGAAACCACAGCCACAGTCCTGCTACACCCTTTAGATGCACTCCAAAGCCCATGCCCTACCATCTCTCCCCTGCCTGTTGATTAATCCAGCTAGATCAATGCCAGCTGGGTATGTTTATACACATAGTTTAGTGCAAGTGTAAACAAAGACCTAAAATGGAGTTGTGCTGTCATTTTACAAGGAGAAAGAAGAAATAATTTCCTTTCATTATCAATCATTCTCAAGGAGTTTTGTGGTTGACAAAGAGGCTGCTTGAGAGAAACAAAACAAGGAGTGTGCTAAATCTTGGACATACCCAGCTGCAGAGCAGCAATTCTCATACCAGTGGAGATGTGTGCACAAAGACATTGTGCAGAGACACAGAGATATGCCCTGAACATTTGCTGAAGCCCCAAGTGCATGGCAGATAAATATCTGAAAGAGGAAAGGAATGGAAAGTAAGTTCCAGATGAAGAAACAAAGTGCAAAGCCAAGGTATATTTGTATTTTCTACCACAGCAACTTGTACCAGTGGTGAAGATGAAACAAGCCAGTGATGTGATCCAACTCTGGAAGAAATCAGTGACACAATTCTCACTGACCCCTAGGTACTGGATTAGGCTTTGAAATCAAAAGTTGCTCAGATGAGCAACAGTGAGAGAAACAAAACATACTTTGTAGTAACCTGGTCACTCAAATTGTTAGTGTATGTATAGATCTTACAGCCCTATGTTAGCCCCTGAAAATAAGCCACCTAGTAAGTTATCAGTTCCAGTAACCTCAAAGAAGACCATGCAACCATAAAGATTCACAGAAAGTCCCATTCTTTTCTTGATCCTACTCTTGTTTAGTAACAGCTTATAAAGAGAACAGCCCCTGCATCATGCTGCAGGACAGCTTTCTAGATTAGGTAGTTAAGGAAAAGTACAGTTACAACCAGAGAGACATCAGTAAAGATCTGGGCAAGTGATCCTCTGCAAAAGGCTTTAAAGATAATGAAAGTATTAATCATTAATACCAAAAATCAACATAAAGATCCACATATAATTCTGATAACTGGGACCCAGTATGTAGTCAAGCAGATATTGAAATTAGTTACTATCTTTTTGGCATTCTGTGTGCTTGCAGAATTAGTTATGGGAGTTGCATTCACTCAGAATTTAATTCTCCAGAAGAGGCTGTTTCTCTTATCATTTCTTCAATATCTACCCCTGTCAGACCCTGATCTCAATAACTGATATTAGCTGCGATCTTTGTGATAAACACAGAGCAAAAAGGTTCCTGAATTTCAAGCACACCCTCCTCTTGGTAGGATTCACATTCTCAGATGAGCTTGTGCTGAGCCTTGCAGCTGTTCTGAGCTTCTGCAGCTCCTGCAGGTGCAGCAGGGCTAAATCCTGCCAGTGACTCACAGAAGCAGCTTCTGCTGCTGCCTCCTGCCCACAGCCAAGGACAGCACGGAGCTCTGCTCGCCCTCACTGCTTTCTGTGTGTCCTTCAGGACCTCAACTGCACATGTACTGTAATAGATCCAAGAGGTTTCCTTGGAGCCCATGGTCCTGTACAAGCATAAATCAATGTCTGTATTGAATTCTAGGTTATGTGAAAAGCACTGGCTTTGCATATCTGTGCTTTATCATCCTATCAGTAGGCTAGAAGCAGTAAGTCCAAATCCTGAGAGGGTTGAGCCAGTCAAACTACATCAGCAAACACGGTCTGAAAGAGTAGGCATTGTTTGGCATGTATCTTAAGCTGTCAGGAAGAGCAGCCAGTGAGCAATGCAGTACTTGACCTGTCAGCATGATACAGATCATTTACATAGCTTTTTACTAACATTAACAGATTAATCCTCACCTTGGGACACACAAGTAAGGTTCAGTAGCCCTGACAAACAGATCTGGAAGCTGTCTCCCACAGTGATGGTAACCTGATTTCCAGGAGGATCAGCATCTTTACATCTTGTAAAAGCAAAGAGGATGGGACTTCATACCTCCAGACCAGGAGAAAAAGAAGTGTGAAGCAGATAGCAGCTTTAGCCCCACCTCTTGTGTTTGCAGGGAGCTGGGGCTGTGGGGACTTCCTTAAGTGCACTGTCCTGGCTCCTGTTCAATTCACACCAGCTGTGACAATCACAAGTAGGATGGTAGCTCTCACCCCGGCACTGAGGACACGGGCGTGTTCATGTGCAAAGTACCACATTTCACGCCCAGAGCCTAAAGCAAACCAAGCAGCTCAAGTGGAAAAGTCCTACCTGGTTGTGATTTCCCTACTCAAACAGCTACCCAAAGCATCTCAGCTCATCTCAATGGGATCGTTTTATGAAAGATAGCAGTCATCATGTCAGTGAAAACTGAATTCTGAGCACAGAGCCTGGGCTTTGGATTGAGGAGCAGGGAGGGTCTGTGATGGATACAGCCCACAAGATCATATTGGCAGAGCTCATAAACCTAGAGACAAAGTGGCACATGGCCACGGCCCATGAGGCCATGCTGGCTCATTTCTTTAATTACATGAGAAACATGATTTGTGCACAGATCCTTTATGTAGCTGAGAAATCTGGACTTAGCTGTATTACTGAGGGCTGAGGAGAGGTCCTTAAGCCATGGGGGACTGGGAGATCAGGTCCCTCGTGAGGCAGGACAGGGTGTGATCCCACAGGTGTGACCCCTCACAGTGGGGGGACTGTGCCTGTATGCACTGAAGGGATGAGAATCTTGGTTTGTACCCACATGCAATGCACAGATGTATCCAGATGCACTGTCATAGGTTTTAACCATATATGTCCACATAGACTGGGATAGACATAAAACGGATCAAGAGAAGGTGAATCTGTACAAGCCTCTTCTAGAAACATGTGGGCAAGGAGGAAAGGATGCCAGATTCTTTAGATATTACAGTAATTCAAGTGCTGTAACTTGGTAAAAAATTATAACTCATTTTAACTGAAGGTCTCTGTTTTATGAAGGAAATTGCTTATTGATCCTGTCTATTTGCATCATATTCACGCTGTGCTACTCACATGCTTAACCTGGAGAGACTCAGAAAGGTTGTTTCTTTCTTCACACAAAACTTGACTTCTGCAGGGAGATGCTGCACCTCCATTTGAGGCTGCAGGAAAGGGCTGTGGGTAGGAAGAGTTTGTGAGGTAAGGATGTTCCTGACATTAAAATCCCCGTGATGCCCATTTGGTGTGCCTTCTTCATGTACTCATAATATCTGCTGAAAGCCAGATGAGAGGTCACAAATGGATTTGGAGATAGATTCAGCAAATCTATCTGCAGGGTTCTCTCTGTACCATTATACATGGTCTACTTATGATTTTGGGGGTTTTTTTAAGTGTTGCCTTTGATCTGTCTCCTCTTTTGAAACATTGCAGATATGATCTGTGGTTTTTTACTAGTTTATTAAAATTCAGTGAGGAATGAAGCAAACACTTGGGACTCTTTGGCATTAAACATCTATTGCATGGTTTATCTAGGGTGGGGCCAACACCTAGACTGAAAGACAACTGTGATCCCTTAAAATTCCTTTTGAAAGCACATGAAGAGGTGCAGAATTTTTGACATAGCAGTTAGGAACAGAAGGAGTAGACCAGTCCTTCCTAAATCCCCTCTGAAGTGCTCGTGATATTAAAACTATGCAATGAGATACATCACTATACACAGTCAGGGTGTTCCCAGTGAAATGACACATTAAAACCTGCTGAACATAACATTAGGTAATGTCAAAGATGCCATTATCTTTATGCTGAGCCAACAATACGTCAGAATGGCTCCAGAGGAGCAGGTACAGTATAGATTGTCATATATTTCTACAGCAAAGTTTTTAGAACTCATCCAGCGGTGCTTGATGAGCACAGAGCTCAGAGCATTTTGGTGCAACATTCCATTTGCTATGGAATGAGGTCACAGGACCCCAAACCAAATGGGTATGACATTACTGAAAATCTTCCTTATAGAAAGGTTTGTTTTCTAGCTTTCATTAATACATATAGAGGGCAAGTACTGTGTTCAGCAGCACAGAAACAATGCTATCCTAAGGCCCATTGTGGTCATCCATTAAGAGCCACTTTCAAGAATTCTTTAAAAGCCTTTCTGAAATCCTACCTTCTCCTGCTAAGTATTTTGTACTGCTTCTGTATTCAGTGAAAAGTTACATTTACTGTGAACACCTGAACAAAAAACTTTTTACCAAGTGTTCTGTTTAGATGCAAGGTAAAAAAAGGAATTCCAACACACAGCTCTGAGACAGTCTTCTTATCAGCTTTTCCATTCAAAAAGTTACATGGTTTTGTTTTTAATATTAGGCTTGTCTTTCTTAAAGGAAACTTTCTGGTATTAACATAGTTCAGTAAAATCTCGCTTTGCAGACAGTATTGCTAACTTTGGGGGATGTTTCCAAATAAAGTCCTAATTTTTCTCATCAAATGTATCACTGTTTTAAATGGAGGAGAAAGTGTTGCTTTTCAGTATCTAAAGACTTACACATAAAATGATAAATCACAAAATTTCAGAATTTAGAAGTTAAGAATATGGACTGCATTAATATCCTCTGAGGCTCTTACAATAAATGAAATTCATTATTTATTTTTCATTATTTTTGTTGATGGTCTTCAGTTGTTCTCCAATATTTCTTAGCCAAATAAAAACCACTTTACCTGTCAACATGCAGTAATTACTCAACTTCAATAATTTGATTTACTTTCCTGATTTCTAATGTTGTGGAAAATATGCAAATATTATAAATCCCTTGGTCAGATCCTCAAAGGTATTTGGATATCCTTACTCCCTCTGGCTTAAAAAATAAGTAGAGGCCATGTGATATGTTAAGTTCTTAAGCACCAGCATGTGCTTGAACTTAAACACCTTTATGTACTCTAATATCCAAGGTTCCATGGAAGAAATTGCCACTTTAGCTAGAAAAGACCTTCAGAACTTCTTTTATGGTATTTACAGCTAACATTAGGTACAGTTTAGTATGGAAGGCTCAGGTAGGCTGAAGATGACCCTCTGCACCATCACTGTGGATGAAATTAGAGTGCAGGTGATCCTCCTGGCTGCTGAACATTATAAAATAATGCTGAACATTATTTTGAAGAAAGTTATGTAATTCCTTACTACAATGGAGTATGTATTGACAAAAGCATTCCTTTGTAGTATTTTTCCTGGTATAAGCCAGTAAAAAGTTTATATCAGAAAAAATAAAAGATTATACTTGCTGCAGTAGGGTCCATTTTAAGTTCTCTTCTTAATGTTTTGCGGGAATAAAACCAAAGTGAGATGAGATTTCCAGTAAAGTACTGTTTTTAATCAGACTTCCATAATCTTCTACATTAATATGTCACTGGGTAATTGGGCAAGTACTGTACTTGTCAGCATCCAGAGGCATGTAACACCTGGAGCTGGACAAATAGACTGATGTGAGGCATGCATTAGTTAAGCTACTGGGATATTCTTCTGCAGAACTCGTTCCAAAACTCTGGCATATTTGCAAAAAGCTAGTTTTCCTTCTTGACTTGTACAAAATTTTTCTGAGTTTGTATTAAGATGACAAGTCAGATTTTTTCCCCCAACTTGAGATGTAATTTTAGCAGCTAAGAACTTTCCATACAAACCATCTTTTCATTTCTCATAAAGAGGATACAAAACTGAAAGATTACCTTGGACAGAGGAGGCATACTAGGGTTAATAATAATCACTGCTAGGTATCATATTCTCTCTTTCATCTCTTTTCCCCACAGCTACTGGATTCATGATGACCTGTGTGGATTCTAGACAGCAACTCATCAGCCCTTTTATGTTTTAACTGGATTTTTTATTGTGTTGAAATTTAATTAATTTACTAAGAGCCTTCAAAATGCATAGCCCCACAGCAGTCCCTAAACCCTGACAGCATAAACAGGTACATATGTACATCCCCCAGAACCTGTATGACATGTTTAGGATGTTTATATTCAGTAACTTTCTGTTTAATATAGGATCTACTTCCCCTGTGTAGTAAAGCAATTACATAATTAATGGCTACATTCAAACAGAATGGCTCAGGAGAGAAAGAAGAATTTTTAGGACAACTGTGTCAGACTGGAAAGGAAGTATGCATCAGTAACTCCCTTTCACATTTGATACTTCAGCTAGTATTAACTTAAAAGTCCAAATATAAGTCATTAAGCAAAGAAATGAACGAAATGAAGACCAACCTTGCAGGGACAGTGATGAACTGAGAATAAGGACATTTGGGTTCAATTCCGAACTCTTCCCTTGCCACTATAGCTTTGGGCTGTTCCTTTGTTGCTCAGTTCCTTATCTATTTAATAAGGATATTAATACTCGATTAATTCTACTCCTTCCTGCATGCTTTTAAAGGCCTCTTGAAGGCTTTTGTAGTAAAAAGTACTACTTCTGGTATCTGTGAAACTCAGAAAAATAGGGACCTGCTTTTTGTTGAAGGCACAAGAAGAATTAAAGGAGGGAATCTCCATCAGAGACTTGGTGAGAACTACTGCTCAGTATTAGTAATATGGGGCTAGGCAATATGTAGTGCTAAAGATGACTCTTCAGAAAGCTTCTTGTTAAAGTAATGACTAGTGAGACCAAATAAATTTTGGATCAGCTATAAAAGATCTAGTGAAAAAATTCACAACAGAACACTTCTCTGTTAAAAAAAAACCAACTTGCAAAATTTCAGCATGAAAACCAGATGAACAGGTATTAGTACAATTTCTTGTAACAAATGGAAGTCTGATTAAAAATGTCAAAATAAAATCTTGCATCATTTTGATGTCAATATTTCCAAATATATTTATTTTTAGAACTTCTCATTTTAAAAATAAATTCAATTATTTATCCTGGTTTATGTAAAATACAGATGCTGATCTATCAAACTTGTCAAAGAACTATCCTTTATATAGACATTTAGACTTGAATGACAAAACTTCAAGTTTTATTTGGGATTTGTTTTGGGTTTTTTCCAGGCCTTTCAAAAATCAAGCTTCTGCTGGATCTTGAATCAAGACAGCTCAAGGCATTCTGAATATGGGAACTGCTTTATGTGCCACATTTTTCTTGACTGGAAATAGTTGCTGCAGGTGTGGAAAATATTTCCACTGCTCAATATAACTTCCCTGACAATGCAGATGGTTCAAGCTTTAATTCATACTGTTTATCTAAAGAAATAGTTCAATGGACTGAAATGAAATACAGGTGTTGTCAGCATCAAACCTTTACTATAAGTATCTTAAAAGAAAAGGAAATCACTAATTTTACTTGCTTTGGAATTGACAGAGAAAACCAAATGCAGCTGTTGTGCAAGTTTTAAAATTATTTAAAATCTCACTAAAGTGTCTTAAGTCACAGCAAATCGTGGGCAGTAATGAATGCTAAAGACAATGAACACCCTGGATCATGAAAACCCTTCTCTCTCAAAATAACACACCCTTTAGAAAAGAATCCACTGTTCTCACTATATATATATTATAGTGATAAAACAAACAAATGAACCTATTACTGCATTAGTGTACTGGATACATATCAAGCTGCTATGCTTGTTTCTTGTAATATTTTTCTTTCTATCATAATGCATAACCTCGTGGAAAAAAAAAATCCTATGCAAAAAGGAACTGTTATTTACAAATGACAATTAATTAAATACTGCTTGTTATGTAATATATATCCTAATTATCGAGACATTTATAAGCATGCAAAATTGCACAGAGAAACAAAACCCAGATGATTTTATCCTTCCTCTTTCAATATATATCTATATTCTGTAGGAAGTTTACTATAATTATGATTTCATATTGTGTTTCTATACTGTAAAGATAAATGTTCCTGGATCAACTAAAGAGCTAAACATCATGTATTAACTAAAAAATGAACATATTTAATGTAGTAAAAAGCTGAGTACGCATCCTTGAACCTAATAATAGCGAGTATTTTGTAATATCATATCATTCAAATGAACCCAGGAAGGATTCCTGGAAAAATTGACAATATCCAGTAGCAATGTTAATACTGTCAGAAAAATAATAAGGATATGAATGTTTCCAGTAAGAATATACTTTGTTTCAATTTGGAGGCCACTAATAAAGGTAAATTTTTGCATACTCTGATAATTTTTCCCTAACAATGAATCTGTACAGTTGCATGATCTTTAAGAATGCAATGAACCTATATTTCTTGCTTTAATTACAAGGCAAAAGATTTGCATAGGTAAAAAGAAAAATTATTTTATTTAGAAGGGAAATCCAAATTATGCCTGAAGCCTAATAAATCTGTTGCCATGACAATCAAAGAGCCTGGTCTTATAAAACCTTTTAAAATTTATTCACATGAGTAGTTCTTACTCACTGTGCTAGTTTTGACCTCTCCCATTCTAAATGACCACTGTAAGAGATGGAGCCCAAAGTCCTGGACTAAATGAACTCAATAGAGATTTTGTGGACATATCTGGATATTTTACAAGGGTGGTCCACAGACTAAGGGAGTGATATCTGCTTGTTATATTTTAAGTTGGGAAGGGAGGTTGGTTAATGAGCATGTATTGGATAGTGTGGTACCAGACCATGAAGTAAATGGTGTAGAATAAGGAATAGAGAATATGCTGAGTTTAGCTGGGAGAGTTAATTTTCTTTCTAGTAATTAGTATGAGGCTGTGCTTGGTGCTAGAAACATATTCACAATACAGAGCTGGTTTTGCTCTTGCTGAGCAGAGCTTTCACAGTGCAAAGGCCTTTCTCTCGTCCTGCTCCATCAGAGTCTGGGCTGGGGCTGCACAAGGAATTGGGAAGGAACACAGCTGCTAGAGATGACCCCAACTGACCCAAGGGATTTTCTGTACTACATGGTGTCATATAAAACAGGTAAAACAGCATATAAAACAGGGGAAAGACAAAGGAAAAGGGGAGAAGGAGTGTTCAAAATTATGGCGTTTGTCTTCCCAATTAACCATTACACACAATGGAGCCTGGCTCTCAGAGAAGACTGAACACCTGCCTGCCCATGAGAAGTGATGAATGAATTCCTTATTTTGCTTTGCTTGAGTGTGTGTGGCTTTTGCTTTACCTGCTAAAGAGTCTTTGTCTCACCCATGACTTTTCTCACTTTTACTTTTCTGGTTCTCTCTCCTACCCCACGAAGCGGGGGTGAGCAAGCAGCCCTGCAGTGTTTAGTTTCTAGCTGAGGTTAAACAATAATATTCATGCAAGTTGTTCCACTGGTTGACATAGAACTGTTGATCTGAGGTTTGCAAAGGGAACTTGAATTTAGGATGCAGTCCTTGTTCACCTAGAGAGTTGAGGGGATGACTTCCACAAGGAAGAGATCCCTTCTGACAGTGAAGATGACATTTGTGGGTTGTGTTGTTCTTCCTCAGTTTTGCTTATTTGTTCTTACACTAGTCACACATTTTAGATAGCAAATACACAAAAATTCTGCTTCGATGCACAGGTATATGTGTTTTGAACCTTTACTCCTAAAATCAAGGCTGATTACGCTGAACCCTGCTGAAATATTTTCACATTACAATGTGTTTTTTCATCTGTGCTTCCTCCTGCTGCAGTGATTTGAAGAAGTTGCATTACCATTCTCTCTTTAAAAACTGCCTTATGGAGTCCTCCATCATACAAGGACGAGATTCATTGGGAAGTACCACAAAATCACATCTTTTGAGTAGTATTTAAGCTCTGATTCTTGTTCATGAGTCCTGCTATGGCCTGGATTTTGTGATTTGGCTTTATTTATCCTTCCCATGCTGAGAACCTGCTGCCAGGAACCTGTCATCTCCATACCCAGCTGCACAGTCCATGACAGCTGCCACACAAACCTGCTCCTGATCTTTTTCCAGCTCCATCAAAAGCAGTCAGATTTCCAAGGGGTTCCCCTCAGAGTGGAGGCAGGCCCTTACCACATTATACTCAAGAACCACTCAACTTTCCAGACTCAGTGATCAACCAGGATGTGTTAGAAAATACATATGTTTCACTATATCACCTTTTAGTTCGACCCGAATTTCTGAAACAGAGACCCATATAAACCAGTCTTCCTGGAAAAGAAATCTGTTCTTCCATCCCAGTTTATTAATTGTGCAATTCCTGATCTGCTGGGCAATTTCTTGACAATGATACTAAGTATTTGTAAGTCAGGTAGTTACTCCTTGCACTCCCCTAGCACCTTTCATCCAGGAAGATGAAACCACATTACAGCCATTAACAAAAAATATCTTGCAATGCCCATTGAAGGTATTTCTTATAATTCTCAACACTCCTCTAATACATAGCAAAAATTACTTGATGTGAGAACATCCCATACTGGATTTGCTTGTTTTATGACCTGGGTAATAGTCCACAGTGGTCATTTTTGGCTTTTTGACATGTGTAAGAGGATCTGTCTCCCACTGTTTCTAAAACACAGCATCCAAGTCTACACTTGATAGTTGTTTCCCATGGAAACAAAACAGAATAAATCTTTTGTACCTGCCAGTATTGCAGGCATTCAAAACCTTTCTGTAGCTTTCATTTACAAAAATAATATTACTCAAGACCATTCTTGCATTGATATAGGATTTCTTTTACCTCCCATTTTTGCCTTCTAGTGGTCAGTGCACAACTGAAGTGCAGGGAAGGTATAGAACCATGACCCCAGAGAAACAGACAGAACAACAGAAAAAAGAGGCAGGAGGAGGGGAATGGAGGGAGGGAGGGAAAAAGAGAAAGAAATGTCAAAGCGAATTCCTAAACATCCTCTTTAGCATGGAAATATATACAATACAGCTGCAGATCTTCCAGTCCAAGTGCAAATGACAGCACAGGTGTGCACAAACACACACACACACACACACACACTGTCACAAGCAAGGGAGAAAGACAGAAATGATCTTAAAAGCTGCTGCAGTAACCAGGACACTTGCTCCTGAAAACAACCATGCAAGAAAACATTCTTTTTTTACATTTGTAGATTTTTTCCATTTTTCATTTCACTATTGCTATTATTTTATACCTCTCACCACATCAGAAAGATAGTTATTATAAAAAAGAAGGAAAAAGGCCTTACCATGCAGTGCATCAGGAAAAGATGAGAAGCACAAAGCATGCTGCAGAGATTAAGCTCAGCATGGCATTCAGATATCCTTTGGAATTGAAGAAAATTGTCCAACCCATTCTTCCTAACAAAGCAGACAAGTTTTCTCTAGGCTTGAATTTTTCACCAGAAGACAGATCCTTACAGTGCATTATATTTTCTTCTTCAGGAGATATATTTCCTCCAGTTAAGTTTCAGCTCCGCAATGCCATTTCCAATCAGCTCTAAGAAGTTCTTCATTCCCAGATTCGCGGTGTCATCAGAGGGACTCCAAAGAAAATCAAAGAAAGAAAGAAAAAAAGAAAATAATACCTTACCAAAGCCCTGAAATTACTACACTGAAAGGAAAAGATATAAAAATCCCATAACACCCCCTCATTTACTCTATTATCTAGGTGTTTCACAACAATTGGTACTACCTCTTTGGTCTCATATATGCAGTGCTGATCATTTGTAACAAAGGAAGCGGCAAAAACTTCCCCAATTTACACATGATGCATTTTCACTGCTGCTGCTCAATGTGTACCACCAAACAACCCTTTTCATCCTGAGGCATCTTTAAAACCATCTGACAAAAACACTGGCTACTCCTTTCCCTTCCCAAAGAACATGAATATTAGAATTTCTAGAAAAGTGTTGAAGAAAATCTGACAAACAAACAAAAAATACAAATCAGATCTAAAAGCAAAAGCCTTGAAGCAGGAGGCTTCTTAAGCAACGAGGTACTTTGCCTGAAGAATCTGGGGACACACACATTAAGTACTGTAGGGAGGGAGAAAGGGGAAAAGAACGGTGTCTAACGGAGTGTTTGGAGAAGATGGGGTGGGACCAAATGGGTGCCAGGCAGGAGTGGGATCCTGAGTCACCCTCAGCCTCCTGCCTGCTCGCTGACAGCAGCTCGGGTTTCCCCTGCACTTTCTGCAAAGCATATTAATTGATTCTGGTTGCTGAGCAACTAACTCTGGGGAGCCACATGGACGGCTCCGGTTCCAGCACAGCTTCAGCAGCAGCAGCAGCAGAGAGGGGATGGTCTCTCCCGCCTCTCCTCCTCCCGGGATCAGTCACCCTACCCGGATGTCCTCAGCTGCCCTGCAGGGAAGCTTTGCAAGGAAAGGGAAGAAGCCCCCCGTAGTGCAGCAGGGAGAGGAGGTGGGATGCTCCCCTAGCCTGAGCTGCTCTGGCAGTACTCAGGAGAGCAACCCGACCCCACACTGACAGCAATGCCCCTCTGCCACCCTGCTTGGGGTGCCTGGGCCAGCGGGGCTGGCAGGCACAGGAAACCCACCCAGCCACCCACCCATAGCCACCCAGCTATGTTGATAGGTTGGTAAATCAAGGTGGTGCAGCTGCCTTCGGAAAAGCAAAGATGATCTGCAAGATGTTAAAACGACAAGAAAGTCCCACAGTTATCACAGAAACATTGAATATCCAGAAGAGGAAGGGACCCACAGGGATCATCAATGTCCAACTCCTTGCCCTGAACAGGACATCCCCAAGAATCCCACCATGTGTCTGAGAACTTTGTCCAAATGCTTCTTGAACTGTCAGGCTGATGCTGTGACCACTCTTCTGGAGATCCTGTTCCAGTGCCCAACCACCCGCCGGGGGAAGAACTTCTTCCTAATAGCCAATCTAAACCTCCTCTGACACAGCTTCACGTCATTTGCTCTGATCTTACGTGAGTTTCTAGTTGAACATGTGGCCACTTAAGCTCTGTCCCTGAAGTAACAGTAATTATTGCTTATTCCTAACCTCTTTATCATGTTGAACTTCAGACAGAGCAGACACTTGTCTGGCTGAAAGGGTGCTCTCTAAACAGAGATTCCTCTAATGCAGAGGAATTGCCTAGGTGTCTTTGACACTGGTTTTGATACTGCAAAAGGGATGTCTCTGCAAAACCTTATAATTGCTTTAACTGATACATTTAAGTTGCATGGAAGAGCAAAGCAGCAAATAGGCCATTTAGTTTTGGTCCCCAAAAGAGATGGGATAACTGAGTAACGGGAGCTGGCTCAAAGGGGTTTCTCCTAGAGTGCCTCGACTGATGGCCCAGTAGGAGCAACACAGAGGATTTCTGCAAGGTTGATGCAAAGGGGATGGACCCTGAGCAGAGCCTGACCCCTGCAATTTTTGGCAGGGCTTCCAGTGACTTCTGTGGCTCTGGAGTCTGAAAGAACTCTCCAAAACACCACAATGTCTTAAAGAGGACATTTCTCTTGTGGTGTATAAATCCTTAGTCAGATCATGGCATTTGTTCAGCACTGACTAAGCTGTCTTTCTGTTGCACAGGTAAGATGTAAGAAATGAAAAGACCTCAAGATTTCTCTCCTTGTGACCTGGCAGTAAGTACAGCACTAGATCTTGGCCAAACTGCTCACGCATGATTACTGTCAAAGATCTGAGCTAGATCAGCTCTTTATTCTGTTATAGTGATAGGATAAGTTAAAGGGCAAAGCCCTGAGAATTGCCTTAGCTTGCAGTCACAGAGCAGAATTATCTAATTCTCCCCTCGAAAAACTCCAACCTATATCTAGTAAGCCCTATCTAAGTGGCAAACACCAGGTCTTTGTGAAAGGGACAGGTTATCTTAAGGAAGAGAATTACTTTTCTGACAGTAGTTTAGCTGCACCACACTGCTTTCATGCTTTATAAAGAGAGATCTACAGTTTAGCCTCATTTTCTTAGCAAATCCAGATGCTTCACATATAGTCAAAGCTCAGGAAGAACCAAAAGATCCTGTTAGCAGAGCTGCTATATGAAGCAGATTGCAGAACATATTCAGTTCATCCAATATGTTTATTGATATGAGCATATACTGGGAATTCCTTATCCCCCAAGTACAACATCCAGAGAAATATGGGAACATTTAGACTAAGGGAACAAAGAGAGATGGAGAGATTTTACAAATTCTCACAAAGGAATTATTAAGTCTACATGAATGTATTTCACCAAACACATTGTAAAGAAAGATTTCTTTCAGCATGATAAGTTGTTGTTTTATCTTTCCACTATTGCTCCCTTACATTCATGCTGGTGCTTGTTTTTATCCCCAACAGCACAATCTTTAAAAAGTGTAACAACAAAGTATTAATATTTTAATGTGCTTTGTTTTGTGCTTTATTTTCACAAGGAAGAATGCCAAACAGTGTTGAAGTTCTTTGTAGTGGAGAAAATATCATTAGAAGTTTTAGGGAAGGACAGTTTGAAGGGCAAAACAATAAAAAAAACAACCATAGAAAGAAAGCGAGTCAACAACAGGTGATTTCAAAATTAAAGCAAACTAGTGTTTAAGAATGAGCTATCAGATTATTAAAAAAAATTAGGAGGGGTAGATTTGGAGATGTTGTCATTTGTGCAACTTTTTACCTTTTTTTTAGAAAATGCAAAGCTGCTTAGATAAAATTTGGGAAGTACAGTATCTCTCTTTCACTTACACAAGACTTGAATTTAATCTCATATAAATGCTTTTTATTATTCATTGAAAAGTCTGACTAATGCATATGTTCTATTCCTATTCCATTTTTTATGTACCTTTTCTCTTCCCACCTTTATATCCTTTCAATAGTAGCATTATCCTCTTCGAGAAAATAGGTGTCCTGTGAGCCTAAGGACCAGAGCAAGTTAGGATCGAGTCAGCCCTCATTCCCTGAGGAATGAGGTAACAGCTACTGTCCCATCAAAACCTGGCAGCACTCTCCATGGTAAAGCCCTTGAGCCAGACAGGACCCCTACTACAGGACCCTGGGCACCAAAATAACAGGGACGTGAAACAAGCCACGGCACTGGCTTGGGCAGAAGCCCATTTCTGATCTTAGACTCTATTGCCAGGACCTGAGAGTGAGACAAAGTCCCCAGGAAGACAAATGGGAGGGAAAAAGACACTTCTGTCGATATGTTGTAGTCCAGACTGTAGATAAGGGCCAAGTGGAAAGATGGCATTTGAAAAAGGCAAGTGAGTGCTGCAGCAAGCACCAAGTGCTGGCTGAGGCCAGGGAAACAGTGCCTTTCTCTGGAGTGGGTGGATGTGCTGCAGGGATGAGGGCAGTCAGGGTGGATGGGTTCCTTACTGTGCTGGGCAATTACTCTCCTCTACCCTGAAGCACAGCAGAGGCCCCTGGCGACTTGGGAGATGGGAGAACAGACTATCAGACATTTAAGAATTTGAAGCAGAAAAATCTCTCAGGAATCTCCCTGCAAGTCAGGAGCAGGGAAGACCAGAGAGCAGAGGCGCATCAGCCTTGTTCTTTGTGTGTTCAGACTGCTTCTGCAGTGCCTGTCAGCAGCAGGTGCCTTCCCACAGTACAGTGCAGAGGCCACCAAGTGACACAGGAAACCTCCTCCCCAGCTAATCCAGCTGCCTGCCACAGTATGGTCCAGACATTGAAAACAGATGAAACAGCTGGTTTCCCAAAACATTAGCCTTCATCACAATCATAGCTTAATGCTATGAAGACCATCATTTTATTCTTGCAATAATAATCTCCGCACCTTTTCCAGTATCTGTGATTTGAGAAGGGAATTAGGTTTTTAAATGCAGTATTGTATGTAAAAGATACTGTAATTTTAACAGAAATACAAAGATATGCCAAGGTAATGAAAATTATTCAACATATGAAATAAAAAGTATAATTCAATTATTAACCAAATTTTGTTTAAAAACTTGTGAAAATTATTTTCAAATAAATGTTCTGGGCATGTTTCTCATTTTGAACTTTCAATATCCTGTGTCACATTTGCTATTCAGTCAATTACAGCACAAACAACTGAATTGATTTATTGCCTTTTTAGTTTAAATGCCATAATACATACAGGAGAGTGAGCTTCAGTGAGTGTATTTTCAGTTCATCAGCAATTAATTGAAAAATCTAACCATAAGAAATAGACCTTCATTCAAAAAAAATATCCAAAGCCTATGTGTATATCCAGAGGATATACACATAGTTCCATCAATCTGCAGAATATTTAGCATTCCTAAACCTTATTTTTAACATATTTTAAATATATTATTAGTGTGATAATTATTTTCCATGCTCTACATGGCAACTGGTCTCTTTCTTTTCTGTTTTCCATCAATGCAAATCAGACTAGGATACCATAGTTGTCAAAAACTTTCAACACAAAAAATATAGTATGTGGCAAGTAAACGGTAAGTAAAGCCAGTAAAATGAAAAAATTTAAGATTTGTTATCCTCTTTCTTTTTGAATAAATGCTACTTTACTACAACTTAACTGCCAACTGACTAAAGAATGATAAAAGGTCACCACTGGTGTTTGATAATTGTCGAGTTTGCTCATACTTTCATAAATTCGTCTGAAATAAATATTAGTGGATATGACTTGTATTTCATTTATGGAAAAGTAAACCTCTTACATTCACTGATTTCAATGAAATCGTCTTTAATTTACATCAGTGTAGTGAGTACAATCAATTGCAGTACTAATTTTTGTTCATTGCAGAGTTAGCTTCGGTTTAAATTTATGTGCCAGTAATATAGCACTGCTTCCTTACATCACCTTAGCTCTAAAAATAACATTTCAATACTGCTGTATCAAAAATGTATGCACAAAAAATCTGACTACCTGGCTAGTAGCACAGCCATTTTCATTGCAGAAAATATATACACTAAGCATTTTTTTTTCTTTAGGAATAGAAAACCTGTTTTGAAATAAACTTCTTATCATACAAATGAAATATAAATGAATGATTTCAACCCATTTAAAAACTATTATCTTGGCCTAGACTTCAGTTTTGTACATACAATATGCAGTGGCAGTTGTATTTCTGGGGGGAAGCCATTGATATTGAACACAAGTTAGATGTCAAAATAGAAAGTTTTTTCCTAAGCCTTTGAAATAGGTAAAAAAAATGCTCCCTGATTTCTTTGGGAAGATGACTGAGCTGTGTTTTCAGGAGACTGCCTCAGTCTCAGACAGAAACTGCTTAGCCTGTTGCACCAAACAGAGGCAGCCTTGCCCCTCTAAAGCTGCTGAAATGGACTAGTTCTGTGCTTACATTGAACCACTCCAGAAGACAAGTGCTATGCTCTGAGAGGCAATGACGTGTTTGCAGTGTCTGTGCTCAAAGTGGAATCTCATTAGAAAAACAGTAATCTTGCTGTACAGCCGTGTAGTAAGACAGGACATGCAATGCATGAATTCAATGAATCCCAAGGGTGATCATCTCCCTGAAATTCTTTTCTAGATAAGCATGTTCACACGTGGCAAAAAGAGCTCTCAAGCAGCAACAGTTATTACTGCTGAATAAATATTCACATTATTTCTCAACAGGCAATATACCCAGTGGGCAAAAAAGTAATAGTATGCTAATGAAGGATTAGACAGACATGGGCTAAATTAGTCCTACTACAGTTCTGTTAAACTTTTGGGTGTGTATTACATGACATTACTATTTAATACCATTGAACAAAAATTTCACTCTCTCTCTCCCCTCTTTTGTTTTCTTCTTTTTCCCCCTTTCTTCTTTTTCTTTATTGTTTGTTTGGTTTTAGGTTTTTTTCCCTTTAGCAAAAGAGGTGTAGGTTTCCTTTCCTGGGTTAGCTTCCAAGCATTAAAAAAAATAACATAACCTGAATATTTATGTGATTCACACCTAAAGCTGTTAATTACTACACAGGATGCTGCTAGAATTAATGTTGCATAGCAGACAAAGTAGTCCTAACCATTATTCAATACTCCAAAATATACAATACGGGTGTTGTCATGATATGGCACAGTACTTAAATAAATGCACCTTGAGGAATGTGACAGAAGCCAGATTTAAGTAGCTGCCGGCATTTCTATTTTGAATACAGCTGATCTCCAGAATACCAGTATTCTGACTGGTAAAACCTCTCAATGCCTATTCATTCTTTGCTCCACAGAAGACTCAGCAGCCGGTTTGGTTTTCTTTTCACCACTCGCAGAGGTGTCTTTGTAAGCATCCTTCTGGTGAAAGTCACTTGGAACAGCTCTGAAAGTGTTTCAAGTTTAACAGAGAGTGCCCCTTAGCTGGTGGGGGAAAAATTTCCATCAGCAATCCTCTGCCAGCCTCTTTTAAGTCCTTCCTAAATAGTCACTCCGTTGATGGATATTCTGAAAGCTTTACTGACGAATAAGGTCCTGGTTTTCAGAAGGATTCCACAGAGTTAAATGATATCAGAAAAATACACAAATATAGATCCATTCTGAGCTACCTCTTCTCAAAACAAAAACAAAAACAAAAACAAAAACAAAAACAAACAAAAACAAACAAAAACCCAAAACAAACAAACAAAAACCACCAAAAAACAAACCACCAGCAAAACAAGACAAATCAAAACCAACCTGAACATGTTAGCTCTTTATGATATATCTATTTCTTAAATATCCCAATTGCTTTCAGGCTTTTCCTTGGAGCTGGTCTCTGTTTAATTAATTAATCACAGTATTTGCACATCTTGAATGCTTTGTTTTAATGTCTCACTCCCTTCTGCGGATTTCTCTGCTGTGAGATTTTAATGAGAGCCATTTCTCATGTTTTTATGCAGAATTATTATACGGAGGAGAAAGTGATAATAACTCAGTCTTCTCTTAATTACACTTCTAATTATTCTTAGAAGTTTATTTATAATTGTGTCTGCCAGCAGGATTTGTTTCAATTATCATAGCCAGATTGGAAATGGAGCTTAAATGAATTCATTCTGTAAACAACCATATTTTAAAACAAACAAACAAGAAGTATTAATATTTATTTTTAACTCAAAATACTTCCTTCTCTGATAGTCATTCTTGTAAACAAAAATCTTAGAGAATCATGTAACATTTTTGCCCTTCAGTACTAATAATACATAAGGTAGCAAATGTTCTCAGAGGACACAAAAAACTTAATTAAGAAAAAACCTATTTATGGTCAAAAGGTCTTTTTTCTTTCCCTTAATGGTAATAAGGGCTTTTATGTTAAAAGTCTTCAGATGGAAGTCTCACCTCTAGAGGCACAGCAAGCATTGCCATTACTCAAAGAGAATAAGTGTTCTTTCAAGGGTGAATGGGAAAGAAATATCTATTTTTGATGCTGTTAGATTCCCACTTGCAAGATAGGAAACCCTTTGTTTATCACAGTATTTCTACAGTAATGCAGACCTCATCTGAAAAGTAAGCTGCCCAAAGATCTCAGTTCAGGAATCCTGTTTTCAGGGAAAAACTGTTCAACAAAAATCATCTTAGAAAGTACAATCCTATACATATTATTTCATTTTTCATATGAAATAACATTATTTTAACCAGAGTAATCAATCTAGAAGTAATTATAGGACGACTGAAAGAGATTTAGAAATGGGTATTTCAGTATGCACAGATGGTTGATATACACATTCTCTTCCAATTGTACTAAATGTATAAAAGTTAGGGATTAATTTGGAGTGAGATTCATATCTTGGCTATGAAAAGAAATAATAGCTATTGTTAGGTAATGTATTTGTAACCTGACAGACAGAAAACGACAATGTGCTATACTGCATGTTCCAAATCTAGAGACAAACAGTTTGCACTCACATCTAACACATTTCCCTTTGACACTGGTCCCCTGCAAGCCCCCGCTCCCTCACCAAAATGAGCACGGAAGAGAAGCCTGTGAGACTTACCTGTTTGCCTTCAGAAGATGAGGAAATTTAAAGCATCAAAGTTCTCGTGACAGTCAGCCACTAGCACTTAGCTGATACGGAAATAATTACATTCTTCCATCTTTTAGCTTTCTCAGTAAGTGAAAGCTGGTGATAGATGCCAGCAGCCTTGTTAAAATATCACTGTAATCCATTCAAGCTCTGGAGATTGCTTAGAAAACCAAGTCATAAACATGCAGTGTCTAGAGCTTCACAAGCAGCTCAGCATTTTCCAAGCGTGTACACGTCTTCCTTTTCCAGTACTGTACTTCACAGAGCACTCGACCTAGCCTCATTTGGGTAGAAAGAACACAGTTGTTCAAAGTAAATCCTACATGAACAGAAGTGTTCTACGTGTTTGTTTTCTCACATCAAATAGTTATTATTTTAGGAAAGCAGGCACCTCTTAATGTTTTTGGTTGCTGCTGTTCCCTCATAAAGAAAAAAAGAATAAAAAAAGCTTCAAATAGAAAAGCAAGAAGCAAAGAAGAGGATACAGCAGTTCAAGAAGCAGCAGGCAAGGATGGGTGTCTTGTGATTGCTTTGAGTTAATACTCCTCAGGGGGAGTTGAAAAAAGCACAAATACAGCAAAATCTGTCTTACAGAGTAAAAATCTGTTGTATAAGCCAGTCTCTGGCAAAGTAAAACAGCATGTGCATTTACTCCATTAATTTCTAACATGCCAGAGTGCAAAGTAAATTGGTAGCTTTCTGTTTACTAACAGCAAACAGGTAGGAAGGAAATTTCAGTATATATAACTACTCTAATTGTTTCTTCTCTCCTGAGAAATAGATCTATTGAGGCTGTGTAAGTGAAAGCAGTATTTATCAGTATCATACAATATTTTATCATTATCAATATTTTCTGAAACATATGTGAAGGATGAACAATTAAGAGTGCTGCATCCCCTAGATGCAAACAGCACATTTGTGACTGGTCTTCCTGTAGCATAAACATAACAGGTCTTTGGGCTCTCTGGAAAATATGAATATGAAGACTCCTACAAGAATCATAAGTACTGAACACTTTGGAGTAACTGACCCAATTACTGGCACCAAGCAATGGAAATTTCAGCCCAAAAACCTTAATTCAAATCCTCCTGAAGCCTATTAAAATAGATTTTGAGAGGCTGTGGATGAGGACCTTTGCCAGCTGGCTCCTTTGTCCCTGGGCATCAAGTCACAGCTAGGTGACAGAGCCACCAAAAACAACTTAGAAGGAGCTGGTTGAAACCCTGCTCTGACCTGAAGTTGTCCTGGATGTGGCAGTGTGATGCTGGGTCTGAATCTGCTCAGATAATATATGCAGCACAAACACATGCCTGTTCCCTTCAGGGCCAAAAAGAAAACAGTCCATTTATTTGTATGATGAGCCCAGTCACAGACCAAAATGCCACTGAGCCAAATGCTATTCAAGCATAAAACAAAGAAACTCCTCAGCTGCATGAATTTACTGTCCAGCTGTCACCTTTCATACTTTCCGCACATACTACCCACCTGCAGTGCCACCAAATCTTGCAGAACACAGCATTCTTGACTTTAAAGCTTTCTGGTTGTTAACCCTGCCATACTTTGGGGCATTTTTTCCCCTTAGCACAGCTTGATCTAGCCCTTTCCAATCAGTGAAAACATCATATATTGAAAAAAACCCAGTTAACTCCTATTTCCATTGCCCCTTGTTGTTAGAGAGGTTGGAGTAGAGGTACATCTGTATTATACACTGAAAATATGGAAAATGGGGAAAAGAAATAGAGCCATGTTTCATATTTAAGATTTGAGGAACTGCACATGCCAGATACAGCAAATACCACATCCTTGACACAGAATAAATCATTGATACCTCAGGGCTTTGCCTCAAAATGCTGTAACACTTAGTCACAATTTCACAATCTTTTCCATAGTCACAATTCTGCATTTTGCTGCAATCTGAGTATTCTAGGCTTACGTGTTCATGGAAAACTGCCTTCCATTTGAGGGAGCTTTGGAGGCTGATCCTGTTGGGGAAGCATTTGCTCTTATGTCCCTGAGCATTAGATATGCTATGCTTTTTCTATATCTGATGCCCAGGTGGAAGGCAAATACTCTTTCTAGATGCACAGGAACCCCACTGACTTTGGAATAGCCACAGATAGGAAGGTGAGAACACAGTTTTTTGAACGTTGAAGAGAAAATCCCAGCCCATAGCCCAGTCCAGCAACTTTCAGTGACATCTTGAGTTGTATCAACTCCATTGGGTCCCTAAGAAAATTTGCCTCTCCCTTGTCACATTTGCAATTTGGTTGGGTGTTCGAGCCTTCCCACTGGCACAGAGCACTACATGCAGCACCCCTGTGATGAAAAGGCAGTAAAGCAGCAATTGCATCATCTAACACAGCAGGTGCAAGCAAGCTGCACTTCCACCCACAGAGAAACTGCCCCTGGTGCAGCACACAGAGCTTTTTGCACACCAACATGCACTGGACTGAAACTACAGGATCAGGGGCTACTCCAGCACTGCTAGTGCAATGAAGTCTCTGGTGTTATATGGAGGAAATCTCAATGTTTTCTACTCACATTCGACTTCTAAATATGCTTGCAATGCATTGTGTATTTTTAGCATGCCCAGGGCTCCTATTTTGGGTTACCAGCCTGAGAAATCTTTCAAGAGGTCTGATGTTGAACGAACCTTTGAAAGACTGGTGCATTTTAACATTGGGCAGTATGAGAAGAAAAAAATTAGAAGGACAGCTATAAGATATCAGTAGCTTCTTCCAGAAACAGAGGTCAGTGGCCATGAAATTTGTCACTATCTTGTTAAGCATCAAGAAATTCAATGTTTTGACACTACAAAGTGCACCTGCCTCTGGAAATTATTTTGAATGTCTGAATTATCCCTCTTCCATCAGATACAATAATCTTTGTGCAAAAATACTTGCCTTATATTCTGTACAAAATACTTCCAGCACTCAAAGATACATTTTGGGAATAGAGGTCAATGTGTGTATGTCCCAAAGGTAGGATATTAATAACACTGGAAGATCTATAGTTTTCCATGAGACATGGCATTTCAGCTACTGACTGTAAAAGATTGAATTTGTTCCAAGGGTTGTTTTTGCATAGGAAGGTGACACTACCCTTGCAGAGGACTTATGGGTATTCCCCTCTCATCCTGGGAGAGTCTGACTGTCCCAGGGAGGACTCTGAACATCTTCTGAAGGTCAGAAGGAACTGAGTAAGGGTATACAAGCTCCTCAAGGAGCCAGGATCCTAGCAAGCATAATAGAATGCTGTATTGTGTCATCTGGATTTTCTTACATACTATTCCAGCATGAAAAAAGCCTTTGACAGATTGGAATCAATTAATTTTACGAAACACATGCATCTCCCCAAGCACCAAAGACCTCCAAATATTCTTTTTCTTTGTATCCTGCTCAGAGAATCCTCATCAAAGCAATTCTCTCTCTGTATCTTGGCAAGTTGTTTTCATTAAATAGTATATCCTGCATGATTTCCTTGGTGAAGTATAATCAAATGGTATAACAGTCTCAAGACCAAAAAGAAAATACTAAAAATCATAACTACTAAAAGTTAGCACTGCCCAGGGTGCAAAGCCTTGTGAGAAGGAACAATAAACAAGAAACACAAAAATAAACAGAGGTGGAAACTGGTGTCTTTAACAATATTGTTACTTTTATTTCTAGCCAGAAACATAAATCCTGATGCACTCTGTGCATATCCATATTTATATCTGAAATAAATTTATTTGTGCTTAAAGAACAAGTCCCAGTACATGAGATTGAGGAAGCTGAGTCTGTAGCTCAGGATTCAATCAGCCATATTTTAAAATAAAAATTTTTGATCACTTCTACTTGTAGCAGCAGCAGCAAGAAATTAAAGAACTGTGTTTAATTTTGATTAAGCTCAAAGAATTCTTTTATGTCAGATATGAAATCAGTTAAAACACTGCAGAGGTGTTCCCTGTAAAAAAGTAGAACCTGTATTTAAATATATCTATATCATGCCCACACGTGTGTCAACATGAATCTAAACTGACAAACAACTTCTTATTTGTTGTCCTGTGCTCAATATAAGTGCCCAAATATCTAAGCCAAGCTTGAGAAAGAGGCAGAATTTTTTTCATGGTTCAGAGACAGAAACCCTTTATCAAAAGAAAATTATTCTGGTCTTTCAGCTGCTTTAAGAGAAGGTTACAACACATTCCTTTCAGACATCATGCATGTGATGAATGGGGAATAGTGTAGTATATCCAGGATATAGCCATATAATGCTATTTTTTTCTGCAGACTTTCATGAACTCTATAAGGTCCACTCAGAAGTGATCTAGGTCCATTAGCTCTTGAAAAAAAATGTTCTAAACTGCTTGATCAGCCCTCAAAACCCCAAAAACAAAAGGTAAATTACAAAATGGAGGTGAAACAGAAAGAGGATGACTGAAGGCTAAATCAAGGACTAAACCAGTGGACACTAAAACAGTGGTGGAAAGGCTAAGGGCAGGGCTAAAAAATAGACATGTCAGGGAAAAAAACATCTATGGGTAGAGAGAGGTATAGGTTGAGGGGGCATATGTATGACAGTATTGAAACTCATGTAGAAAGGACTAAGGTGTGAAGCAAACAGCCTGGGATCTTGAAATCAGGTAAGAAGGCAGAAGATACCCCAAACTGTGATTTGATCATGTCATGGAATTAACTGCCGAGGTCAAATTCTCTTCTGATCCAATCTCTGGTAAAAATTTGGCGAGGGAAGGGGAGGAAGTGAGAATTATTTTGATTTGATTGTTCATCTTTTTAAATAGTTTTAGCCTGTCTTTCTGCACTAAGATTTTACTAAGATTACTTACCGAGGGCAATTCTTTCAGTTGATCTCTGTTTGCTACATGACATAAAGGTGCCTGGGATCTGGATACCTAGAACCAAATTATTTTCTCATCGAGGACTGGGTCAAGTTCTTGAAATCTGATCTGGAGCAATTTCAGAAAATACGGCCTCACCCTTTCAATGCCATTTGCAAATTAAAAGTCACCACTAACAAAAGAGCTACTTAAGTTTTGTAGTTTTGCACTGCACTGATATGTATTAGCAAAGATCTTATGGATGGTTACACTGTCTCATTTGACCAGAATGGCAATTTCCAGCTCGCAAGTATGCAAAAGTTGAGAGTGGTAGCTTTTTAACTTCTTTTGACTCCCCAAACCACACCAGTTTATATTTTTCCTTGCTTCAGTTTTAATAATATGAATTGTTTTCCACCAGGTGCTACTTATTCAGTGAGTGTAAGTGATGTCCAACTAGAATCCCAAAGGGATCACAACCATGGGTGTAAAGGCAACAAGTGTGGGACTATTATATTTTATAATATATATACAAATATAAGCTTATAGATTAATTCAGGTAGGAAGGAACCTCAGGAGGTCATCTAGTGAATGCTTGACTGGCCCAGTTTTGCCTGCTTATCAGAAGTGCCCAACTTGCTCCCAGGCTTAGCTGTAAGAGAAGACTTTTACTTTTGTACATCTTGAACAGATGGGGAAGACTTTGTTTTATTTCTTCTAAATTGTTTCTCTGACTGCATTCCTTCAGGAAAGACAGTGCTTAAATATTATGAAGGCATTGCAATCATTCTCACTGCATGCTAGACTGTAAAGTTCATAAAACAAAAATAAATGAACCACAGATATCTTATAACAGTTTCTGTCTTGGTTCACGCATTGCATGAGGAAGGTTTTTGGGGTTGTAAAGAAAAGATCACATATGGAAGATTCAGCCCAGTCATCCATTCATACAACATTTGCATTATAGAGCACCTGCGACCAGTTCTTTCTCCTGAGCGCTTCAAAGAGTACGTGCAGTGATATTTTTTTAACTTTGAACAAAAAGAATGTTCACATCTCATGTGACTCATTAACTCGACAGAGCCATAATATATCAATCAAGCTACATGGAAAGAGGACTATAATAGCACAATGAGTCTGTAGTCCTATTTCTAATTAACATGGCTTAACTAGACACAATGAGCAATCTCACAGTGTAAGCACACTCCTGTGACACTCATACAAAAAATAATCTGGAAAGGTTCAAAGGATTTCACTCCAAAAACCTGGTTATTATTTCCATCATCACAACTCAATTTCATTTCAACTTGCAGCTTTTGAAAGCAGCAGTCAAGAGCAGTATTGGAAGATGAGGGCCAGTATCATCATTACCCATATGGAAAATAGATATAACATTTACTTGCCACAAAAATACACTGGAATGTTTTCATTATCATTAATAATATCTTGCAATCCATAGACAGAAAACACTGTCCAAGGTCAAACAGTTCTATTCATAAGAAAGTTTTTGCTTTTCAGTCCACAGGCAGCCACTGATTGTTTTGCTCTTCCTTTTTCTTAAAGAGTGTTCTATTGTTTGGTCTTTGGTTTTTACTTTTATCCTCATCTTTGGAATCAGATAACACTGGGTTCCGGCACAATGCTTTGCACATTTGCTGTACTGAATTTTAAAGAGCCCCACCATTTTACAAAGTCAGGAAGCAAAATTTCAGTTTTGAAAATGCTATTACCATATACATTACAAAATAGGATGTTTTAGGTCTACAAAGTCACAATCTTCACCAAAAAGTAACGTTACTCTCAAGTCTACCAGATTATTTTATAGTTATTTTATTTTTTAAATATCTCTTATATTCATCGAAGAACAACAAAATCAGGGACTCAAGAGAAGTAAGGAATGAATAGTATCATTACCCATATCCCTACTGTAGCAGCACTTTGTCAGGAGTAGCTATTCTGACTCTTCTGTCCTGAGGCATTAAAGTAAAGGTCACGGTAGCTTGTGCTCATGAAAGATTGTGTGGTCTTTCCCATAAGCTTCAGGTGACAAATGCAGAACCCTGGACAAAACCCAACTCAGGAAATTGCCTTCTAACTACATAAAATAATTTCTACAATTTCAATTGAGTAATGTATTTTTCTCCACACTCATCTTAAGCTCCTCTCCTTGGGCAGCCTTCAGTAGCATGAACAATTTACACAAGAGTTGATTTGAATTCTAATACTCTTAAATAGTTAAATTTCATGAAATATTTTAGTGACTGGTTTCAAAGGAGCCATAAAATCTCAAGCTTTTCTATTGCCATTTTATGTTGAAGAATTAACTTCTTGTGCTAACACAGCATTTTCCTAAACTCTGTACTTAACTTCACAGTTGGTGATTTCTGATTCTTTTTATTTATTTTTCTCCTACATATGTTGAAAAAGGACCTCTTTATAAGCTATCTTGTTAGAATCTGATTGAGAATTCTTACCATATGGAAAGAAGGCTTGTTTCTTTGCTTTTAGCATAGCAAATCTAATGGACAATATGTTTTTGGTTGTTTACCATAAAGCTGAATTAGAGAAGGACAATGGTCAAAGGCTAGATACTTTCAACTGCTTGAAAATGTAAGCAGAGTCCCTGCATTAGCTTGTAATGCCACTATGAGCCTGAAATTTATGGGAAACATTAGGACTAAGGTTCTGTGGATATTATGGTTGAAGGTTTTGGAAAAACTTAACTCAGCAAAGATGCCAGAGAGCATAATCCAGGCTTGCTATCCCACAGTAATTTCCCAGCTGAACATTATCAGGTTCTCTCCAAAAGCAGACCCTGGGCAGTAACCCTTCTGAGGAGGCCCTGGATCTCAGCTGGCTCTGTTCCAGTAGCTTGAACAGGGTGAGGTTTATAGCCAGTGAAGGGGGTTTGGCTGTCTTGCTGCACAAAGAGTGTCACACTAAATCACTTTTAACAGATTTTGTTTTGCAGACACATGCCTAGACCTGTTGGAAAGCTCAAACAGTTCCATAAATGTTGAATGACTTAGTTCCAGAAGATGTATGTTTAAAGGCTACACCTTTTGTAAAAACATAAATTCCACATTTCACTTGTGAGTTTTCCTCTGTATTATAACACCCAATACTGGATGAAAATATATTCTGTGAAGAAAAATTATCTCCTATGAAGACATAGCTTGTAAAGTTCCTCTCGTCTACATAGGCTTATTTCCTTCTAACTGCATATATTTTTTCTGCAGTCAATTTTAGATAATCATATTATTCTCAGCTAAGTTTTTCAAATGATATATGAAGTACTTATTTTATCCAACAGCTGCCACCAAATAGTCTTAAAATGGAAGATTAAAATCCTCAAAGTCAATCAGTGACAGCATTATATTTGCATATACAATCTTAATACAGCCACGGGTGTAGCAGTTTTGACTGCTATTTGCATATACTACTTCCTCATCATAGGATCTTATGATCTTAAAAATATATGTGAAATTCAGCAGAAAATAAACACCAGGTAGTATTTTCACAGCTAAATTACAGGAAATGGAAAAACGTTTGTCCATGTGTTTTGAAATCCCATATATTTAATACATTACTTCTAATAGGCTTCTAATATGTGCAAGTGAGGTTGGGGTGTGGGTAGGAAGGGAGAATTGGAGGTCATGGGATAATAATGGGATAATAATCATATGCTAGAGGATCAATAATCTATGAGGATGGTGCCATTTATTAGAAAGCATCAGCCAATAATTGCAACCCTAATATGATACACAGTAAGTTGCATGCTCAACAGTCCTCTTTGAGGTTATTAGAAAGTGTAATATTCTGGATGTTTACACTTCTTTCAATAATCATCTATATCCAAGTTTGGGGTTCTATTTTGCTTCACAGCTTTAATGGTCTTCTAATACTGTTTTGTGTTGGTTTGTATTATATACATCCTCATGAGGATGAAGAGAACCAGCTAGGAATATTTTCACAAAAACATATTTTGTTTTATAGAGTGAGGAATGATTTAACATCTGTGAACATGTACTAAGAACAAATACCTAGTTCTGTAATTTATTTCATCTCTAATACTGTATTTCTCTTTCTAAACATCTACTGTACAAATTTTTCCCAACCAGTTCTCATAAAGTACAAGACCATTGCATGGGTGATCATTATTAAGAGTTATAGTTCTGGTTTAAACTGTTTCAAGCTGAACAAAATGAATCAAATATTTTTCTCATTTTTACTGCTATGCAAAATTTTCTTAATAAGCTATTGTTTAGTGGAGTTTCACAAAGATTTTGTGATGAAATCCAGAACAAGGGAGAATCCTCACTCACATTGATTTTACAGAAATGTTTCCTCCAATATGCCCATTTCTTAGAATGCTGTTCATCTCATAGACCTTACACTTTCAAGGGCACAAAATATCAGAAAGAACAGTGGTATTCATAACTAAACCAAAGAAAATAGCTATTTTTTCTGCTTTGTATTTTGTTAACTCTTTAAAATTTTAAATTTCAGCTAGTCAGCTAGTTATTTAAAACTTCAAATTTTCTTCCTGAAGAACTTCTTTATTCTTGTCTCTCCTTGGTGAAGATATAGGGCTAATTTATATGCAGCAAACACATAAAAATTCCACAAGATTCTGCATAAATATTTCTCTATCATTTCATGCAATATTTCATCGTTACAGTACTTGATTTCTCTACAGTTTTAACAGAATACATGTTCTATGCCTCTTAATAAATCATAAGAGAATACATATTAGATAAGAAGAAAAAAAAATTTAAAATGATGATAGGGATTTCCTATATCAAAAAATTTGCTATTTTTCCTATAGCAAAACAAAAAACCAAACCAACCAACCAACCAACCAACAAACAAAAACAAAAACCCCAAAACTAACCAAACCAACCAACCAACCAAACAAACAAATAAAAACCAAAAAACAAGCTCCTTAAAAAATCCCCTCTATCAATCTAACAATTTTAGAGGCCATATTATGCATGGCCTAATTCAACACACAGAAGAGATGCCTTGCCTATTGTCCTGTGGCGACTGTATGCTCCAGCATCTCCACCATCTACTTCTTTTCTACTTAGAAATGGGTCAAGTAGCTTTAACAACTGGAAAGCTTTACAGTTTTCCACCAAAAGGGCATGTTACAAGGAATAAGGCAACAACAAATTCATCTAAACAGTTTTGTTGGCCTATGCTGAATGAAAATTATAGACAATAAATCATTTTTTTTCCTCTAGTCTGGTATTTCCCATGCTCTCAAAAATTATTATAAAAGGTTTTCTAGATTTTTGCATTAAAAAAAAGAAAAATAAAGAAAAAAATTATAATTGCTCAATTTAAGGAAATACATGAACTTCTAAATTATTCTAAAGTAGGGCAGATGCACCAAAAGCACTTTTAGAATAGTAACTTTTAGTTTTCCTGTTTCAGCATTAAAATTTAGAGATGAAATTCTGTTCTATTTCCCTCTAGTGACTACTTTCATTGAAATAGGATTTCATTCAGATTTATTGTGAAGTAGCAGAATGGGAGATGACCCCTTAAGGCAGCCACTCATTTCTCTTGTAGCAAATTATGTAATTCCTGAATTTGATTTCCAGGGCACATGAGGCATAAGATGTGCTTTAGTTAAAAAGAACAAGGATGAGGATCTAACATAGAGAAGGGCTTTATTCAAGTGCTCTAAAATGGATTTTGAAGATGTTTTCAGTTTTGGTATCTGCTGCTCTGTGAACGTGTGTTTTGAGATCAGCTTTCATGAGTTCAAGTGAGACCATTTTTCTCATGTTAGGACAGGTTAGTACGAGCCAATTACTCCCACATAAAAAGCTGAATGCCTATTTGAGACATATTTTTGCCTATCTGGGGTGATGCTTTTGCAGGCATTGGAAATTTTGCTTCAATTTTATGACATTTAGAAATTTTACCTATTATTTGATTCTTTGGCGTTGGGAATTTATATCTCAGAGTAGGAGTAGAAAAAGAAGAGTAAAAACCCCCAATTCTAAGAAAAGCATTGCCAGAATTCTCTGCCCATCCCTTTTCCTTCCTGTTATAGCCCTAAATTTTATTAAAACAAAAAGAAAAAAAAAAGAGTGATGGTGGGGAAAGCTTTCACAAGAAAACAAAGGTGATTTTTTTTTCTTTTCTAACAGCAAGAAGAAACATTTAGCAATTCCCATGTGGAGTAATACAAGGAAACACAAGTAATTGTGTGTTCAGGCCTACTGCCATAACTAAAGATAAACTCCTGTATTCCTTGAGAAAAAATTTTGACATCAGTTCATTGAATTTTAAAAAAGAATCCTCATCTATAATTTGCACAAACCCATGATGCTGTGCAAGCCCACAAGCCCAGCCACGAGCAATGAGTGTGAATATCTTTCTCAAAGCCATGGTAAGATGTGACTTCTCCGAGGTCATCCTTTCCACATGTTTCCAAGACTTCCAGTCAACAGACAACCTTAAGCCATAAAACATTCTCCCTGGCACCATGCTTTCTTTTCCAAAAAACCTTATTTGAAACAGTATAAAGGTAATATAGAACTAAAAACACCTTTGCTTAACTTAGTGAACCTTTCCTGATCACATTTGAGATCCAGAGGACACAACTGATTGACCTTCGTAGGTATTATGCCTCTAAATCACTGTGGCTGGATAATCTCTTCCCTTTAGCTAAACAAGTTAAATCAGAACTAAAGCATTAGTTAGTCATGGAGGTTTTTCTTGGTTTCTTTTGGTTCTGTACTAACCCGGAAACAGTACTCCAGGTTGGACAAAGAATTTTCCATCCTTTCAACTCTCACGGCATTTGGTTTGCCTACAGCCCTAATACATCTTCAGCTACCAGTGAACAAAACCATGATGTATCCACATGCATCTTTGCCTGTCTCTTGTCAGGTGCTCCACTGAAAACAGAATTATAGAAAGTACTTACAGAAGACCCTTTTGTAGTGAACCTATCATCTTCTGAAATGTCTTTATTTCAGTGCAACTGTCTTTCCATTCACTTGATTTGTATTTCCTGTCACAGTCCAAGGAATTTCTATATTATTTTCATTTCATAAATCCATCATATGAGATAGGTTTAAGAAAGTCAATAATATTATATCTTTTTCTCCATTCATCCTGAGAAAGAACACCTTTTTTAACTCCTACATAATGATGAAAAATTGACCACAGTTTTGCAGAAAAATTTACTTATTAAAATCTGAACTAATCATAAAAAAGGGAAATCCTCATTGCCTTATAATGTAGTATCCACAAAATCTGAAAAGTGATTTTCTTTGTCTTGGGTTTTGTCTTTGCTCATAATCTGTTTATTTTTCTTTGTAATAATACTACTTCTGGTCTATGAACTCCCCTTGATATAACATTTAAAGTAATAATTACACAGGTCAGAAAATTTGTCCGAATGTTTTGTGATTTCCTAAATTAAAATCAGAACTTAACTTCAGTTTTTAAGAAACTACATGTACTTTTTGTTCATTTTCAAGGGAAAATATGGGTCATTTTCTGCTTAAGAAACCATATTGAACTCATGGGATTTATACCAACAGATAGCTTGACTGAGAAGGTACCAGATTTTGAATGCTTCCATACTGCTTACTTCAATTATTTAGCAGACATAACTTTATATATCTTGTTCAGTTCTCAATGAAAAATAAAACAAATTAAATGTTCTCTTTGTATCAAGGATAAATGATATTATTCTGAATCCCAGGTGATGTAGGAATAAAAATCTGCTAAAATGCTGAAGGTGAAAGCAAATTGTCACACTTTGGGTCTGGTCACAAAGATAAGGTGGACAATGCATTTTCTTGGCAACCGGCAAAAATATGAAGAGCACATGACAGGTTTGAGGTGGACTCTCATCATCCAGACCACTTGGAAAACAGGGAAGCAGGAACATATTGGTAACAAAGTCTTATGGTGACATATCTGTTTCCACAAAAGATAAGAAAGCAAGTAGAAGAGGCCTCTGCCTGTGTTTCTGGCCAGCCTGGAAGATCAGGCTGAGATTGTGCAGATGCAAAGTAACCTGTCAGAGTGACCATGAAATAGACAACAGAATTAACAAGCCTCAGAGGGTTAGAAGGGAGAACAAAAACATCATAAATCATAGAGCAGGACAGCAGACTGCAATAAACACTTGGAGGTGGAAGTGCTAGATTTTTACAAAATGTCAGTAAAAGGGGGAGCAGGAATTGGAGAGAGCTGCTAGTGCTGTTAAAACAAACAAAACCAGAAGGAACAAAAAAAGGACAATTCATAGGAACAGAGTATCCTAAACCAACAGTCTAGGAATAAAATGAGAAAGGCAAAACATAACTTTGTGACAAAGTAAAACATAGGGGAAAATTTTTTATTATTATTAGACTATTAAGAAAAATGCTGGTCTGTTCCTCAACAGGAATCTTGAGAAGGTCACAGTGTTGTCATCTTTGCTTCTCTTCACTAAAAATGCCAACTCTGATCTTACAGCTAAGAAAATGATCTGCAGAGATAGAGATGAGTAATAAAACCAGAACAGTGACAAACAGATTGGAAAACAGGTGAAGGAGAAGTTCCAAGACAGACTCACTGGAGGTATTTTCCTTAAGCCTGTCTTTTGTCCCATGGATGATAAATTATTATATTTTGAAAACCTGTCAAAAATAAATTAGGCTCCCCAAAACCAGAAAAGCCACTCCTACATCTAATTTAAGAAAAAAAAAAAAAAAAGGAAAAAAGAGGAGAGACAGGCTAGATGAGAGAAAACCACTCAGCCTACTTCCAGTTTTAGAAAAATCTTGCAATGAAGAGTCAAACAAATCATTCACAAACTACTAAAAGACAGAAAAGCCATGATTGCCTGCATGGATCTTTCAATATCAAATCATAGTAAATTAATCTAATTCTTTGTATGAGATCAGAATTGCTAAGGTGTAACAATCAAAAATAAACAAGACAAAAAGAAATGGTCACAAAAGGAGTTGTTGGTCACAAGATACCATGAAATTGGGTGGGAGTGTTGTTCTGCTGAAAGGTGGGAAGGCTCTGGAGAGGGATCTGGACAGGCTGGATCCATGGATCAAGGCCAGTGGTGTGAGGCCCAAGATCAACTGCCAGGTCTGCACTTGGGTTGCAACAGCCCCAGGCAGCTCCACAGGCTGGGGACAGAGTGACTGGAAAGCTGCCCAACAAAAAAGGATCTGGGGGTGCTGGTGACAGCAGCTGAACATGAGCCAGCTGTGCCCAGGTGGTCAAGAAGGCCAATGGCATCCTGGCCTGTGATAGCAATAGTGCAGCCAGCAGGACCAGGGTAGGGATTGTCCCCCTGTACTCAGCACTGGTGAGGTCACACCTAAAATCCTGTGTTCAGTTGGGGCCCCTCATGACAAGAAAGACATTGAGGGTCTGGAGCATGTCCAGAGAAGGGCAGTGGAGCTGAGAAGGGTCTGGAGCAAAAGTCTTATGAGGAGCAGCTGAAGCTGCTTAGTCTGAAGAAAAGGAGGCTCAGGGGGGACCTTGTCTCACTACAATCACCTGAGAGGAGGCTGTAGCCAGGTGGGGACTGGTCTCTTCTCCCAAGTAACAAGCAACAGGACAGGAGGAAATTTCCTCAAGTTGCAGTAGGTGAGGTTTAGACTGGATATTAGTAAAAGCTCCTTCACTGAACGTGTGGTCTAGCTTTGGAACAGGCTGCCTAGGGAAATGGTGTAATCACTATTCCTGGAAGAATTTAAAAGACATGTAGATTGGCACTTATGGATATGGTTTAGGGGAGGGCTTGGCAGTGCTAGGCTGATGACTGGACTTAATGGTCTCGGGAGTCTTTTCATTGTAAATGATGTTCTTATTGTATAAGTCAAAATTAAACTTCATTGATTTGAGTATCTTTTCTCTGATAGAAGCCACTAGCAGCTGTCAAGGAAGAACATGAAAAAAGTATGAAAAGAATGTATTTAACTTTTATGTGGTAGGCTGTCCTGATTTCAACAAATATGCAACTTAATGGCTTTCAGAGCTGGAAGTTGCATCAACAACTATTTTGGGATGTTCCATTCAAAATTAAAGTATATTTAAATACAATATTGCCGAATCTGATATTATAATATATTTTCAAAAATCACTTATATGACATTATGAATATAATATAATTGGTATATACAGAGATTATACCAAAATTGCAGAAGTTTCAACCACCTGAAGATCTAGGAATAAAACTCCAAATAATCTTAAAAGGCTAAGAGCACTCCTGCAAAACCAGGATTCATATTAGAGGGAAAAGAAAAAATGTTATGCATTTAGATTACACTACATAGATAGAGGATAGGGAATGACAGATCTGCTCTGCTGTAAAAGATCTGAGGATTAAAACGGATCAGATCAGAGCATGTGCCAATAACATTGCCAAAAGCAAACACTGCCTAAATGAAAGGCTGGCTGTGAGAGCTGGTGCAGCATCCACAGGAGTAGGTTTTCAGTTATAAGCACTGCTCCTCAAGAATAGTCTAGGTCATCTGAAAGGAGTTACGAGAGCAGAATGAATGAGAGAATTCAATAAAATATTGTTCAAGAAGGGTTGAGTGGGTCATATAATCTAAAGGAGAGAAATTTGAAAGGAACTTTAACAGTTTTCAAATGTGAAAAAAGTAGCTGTAAGGAAGAGACTAAGCAATTCTCCATGAGCACAACAGATAAAGCAAGAAGTTTCACACATAAATACCAACAAGGAAAATTCAAAGCCAGGCCTTGGAAAAACTTTTGGACAACCAAAGTTATTCACAAAACAGCTTGGTCTCCATCACTGGAGTTTATCTAGGAAAGATAGACAAACACCTATCAAAAAATGCTTAGGCATAAATGACACAGCTTCACGTTAAGGGAGTTTGCATCCTGGGTCTTTTCTAGTTTTATTTTCTGTGTATTTTTAGTTGTTTTTCTCTCTGTTTTTGCAGAGGCAAATAACTACTTGAACAAAATCACCAATGGATGTCATAGAGTCTCAAGTACTTCTAGCTGCATTTGAAAATAAAAGTCCTTCCTATGAAATATACTCTCTTGCAACAGTTAATATATGTGGCTTTATGCAAAAATGACTGACAAGGTCTTTCCTTATTTTTTTTCTGAAGGAGATTAAACTACATGATTCTGTACTCTCTTCTGACGTTACTATCTAGATGTTATAAATAGATTAACTGAATACTGTTGAGTACTGCAACACATTGCCCAGATATGTTATGGAGTCTTCAGCCGTGGGAAATATGCTGTAATTGACCCTTCATTGAGCACCAGTTTGGACTGCAGAGTCTCCAGAGGCCCCTTCTAGCTTCAGCTCTTGTGATTCTGTGAGATCCTGTGATTTCTAGATTGCAACTGCATTAAGTGCATCTTATCACCATGAATCAAGTGAAAACTCTGAAGTGTTCAAGAATGAAAAGAAGAAAAATCGATGTGAAGAGCATTTTCTCTCCTGTCATGGTCCAGATGGCTTTTTTATTCTGATGTATCCTAATTATTTCTGTTCCAACTGGATTGCTTTTCTAATGAAAATTAGGCTCTTTTCTGCTATTACGAGGGTGGGAAATGAATCTGGTGAAAGTTACAGACTTTGTGAGATGCCACCCTGTACGTATGACTGATAAGCAGTGATACAAAAACATAGAAGGCGGTTTGGAGAACATGATGAGATGCTCCGCATGAACTGGGAATTATAAAGACCAATTTAGCACTATAGTTTAGAATGGATAATATGAAATTTTAAATAAGAAAAAAAGTTTTGAATGGAATATGCTTAAAAGAAAAATAGACAAAATACTAGAAGATGTTCAGTGTGCAAAGAAAGACAGGGAATAGAGGCAAAACCAGGAGGAATCAGCTTCCACAGCCCAGTGAGGGCTGCTGTCTGATTCTAGGCCCTCACTAATGAAACCTGGAGTTGTGTCATGTGCAAGTCACATCTTTGACCGATATAAACCTAACTATTCTGTGAATGAGGGTTCTTCAGTAATGGTTCTTTTCAAAGGTTCACAAAGAAGGTTTACCTTTATCTCCAGGACAGCAGAAGCAGGACAACCTAACTAACCTACTTCTCTGTTGAGTCTATATTTTCAGAATAAGATTCACTTCCTCTGATTTATCTGATCCTTCAGAAGAAACCACAGTCATAGATAGTGCAAACAAATCCTTCTAATGATGCAAGGAAGAGATAGATGCTTCTAAATGGGAGTGAGGATCACAAGTAAACACAGCAAGCACTATGTTAACCAGGTAGTAGTAACAAGATGGCGTGATTGAAACTGAGCTAAAGGCTTGTGCAAGACTGTCAATTAGATACTCAAACCATGTGCTGGATGTTGGCACTTACAGCAAGTACTCTGGAAACAGAACACTCCTTAATTCACTTAAATGGATGAAAAATGGAAGTGGTGATTATAATTTATGTTATAGATTAGAAATTAAGTGCTCTTATGCAGGAAATAGAAACTCTGAATATGAGACCTTCCCCAGCCTGGGGGTTTGAACTCAAAATTTCTATCTTCCATCAGCATGGCTTATCAATTTTAGAAGGAAGCTTTGGATGAGAATTGCTTTCCTGCAGAAGCTCTGTCATCATTCAATAAAGAATTCACTGTTCCCATACACTACGAAATTTACTACTCAAATTTACTAACAAATTGAGAATGTAATTTAATTTGAAAATGAAAAATAAAGGCAAAGTCACTGTTAAAGAGAATTCATCTGTGAATGGCAAATTGCCTCCCGAAGCAAATGCACTCATTACAGTCAAAGAAGGGATGAGATCTCCCACAGTTAAATAAAACTAGTAGGAAAAATAATTGCTTGATAAATCAGAGTAATTAAATTTTGCACATGTGAATGCTACTGCACCTCTGTCTTTAGTACAACAAGGCCAGCCCTGTAGCTGAGAAACAGCACATAAAGCTCAGCCTTTACTCCCTGAAAAAGGCAGAACTGAAAGAAATAGCACACCTTTTCCCTTTTAGCTCTTCACTAATGAGGACTGGGAAATCTTGCTCCACAAAGCTATTGGGATCAGAGCAGCCAAAAACTGTGATGATGCTATCTAGTTCCAATTCATCTCCTGCAAACATTCCACTTATCATTAGTGCATCTTCTAGCACTTAAAAACACAAAGCAATAGACTCTGCTTTTCTTTGGGAACCTGTCTGACAGGTCATTTCTTAGTTGGTCTGTCTTATATGTTGATTTTTGTATACCAGGTAAAAAACTGTTTCCCCTTATACACTTCCATAGGGAAAATACCCATGAGGCCTTTAAACTTTATAGGTACTATGCTCTGTATTAGTTCTGAAAAGAAGCTTCTGCCACTATCCTTTCAAATTTCAAAAGTTAATCCTTGACAATTCAAACTATTTTTGTGCTTAGGCTATTTAAACACAGTTATTTACATCTAGGCAAGCACACATTTATCTGTTGTTCATCTGCCTGCTGCAGTCAGCAGAAATCCAGCCAATGCAACCTAGAGCACAATTCAGTTCACCCCATCCAAGGGAACCAGCAGCTGCTGAGCTGAATCACTCGCTCAGCTCCAGTGACTCCAGCCTTGATCTTTATTGACTCTAATAACAGCTTAGATACTGAGGGCTCAATCCATTGCCCACACAGGAGGCAGTGCCATTTGAGATGGACAGCATAACCTGCCTGTCCTGTTGGCAATACATCTGGCAGAGCTGTCAAGGTGCCTTGCACTCTTCAGGGCATCTGAAATGGCAGCAGTTCCTCTGTGGGGGTGACTGAAACAAGCCTTTAGGCCACAAACAGACTCCTGCAGGTAGGCATAGCAAATTTGTTATCTCAGTTGTCAGCTGCATCTCTGGAATTTAGGAATTTGAACAGCTTTACCTGGAAAGGCCATAGTACTGCCACAGTATATGTAGCTCTCACAAGGAGTGGCTTATTATGGTTTCCCTCCTATTCAGAGATTAACAGGAGGAAAGCACAGCACAAGCTCATTCATATCCATTCCTCAGGAGTACAAGGATGCGTTGCATACTCTGTCTTCAGAACCAGTCAAGCAGAAAGCACCAGCAATTCCTTTCACAAGAGTTACAGAAGAGTGGTTTTGGGCTTAAGGGTCATTTTAAGGCATAGCTATATGATCAGATTTAGATGGTCATAAGTTAACTCCACATTTTATGTCACCTCAGGTTCGCAATGCATTTAGACATATTGCTACAGGATAACATTTGAACTAAAAATTCACACCTCTCTGTTTATTCATGAAGGCTCAGTAGACAGCAAGCTGGGCTACAATCCAAGCTGGAACTGGCCTGTGCTGCAGAATCTTGGTTAGAGATGGCATCAGATACTAACCTTTGAGTATTTAGGTATACTCAGACACTTCAGTGCTGACCCCCTCACTGCAAGATCACCACGAATTTGGTACATTGAAACATCAGGCAACGAAAGACACATGAAGCACTGCGAGAGCATATCTGTGTAGAAACACTTATTCACCTTTTGACAATCCATTTTTGACAAAACAGAAGTTGCCTTTTATTAAGAGAATCTAAACAAAAAATAGTAATTTTTCCAATAGCTTAATGGTCTGTAAATATCAGTTCCCTGAGCAATTTACTTTTAAAAAGTTCAGATAATCTTATTACTCATGTGATCTCTGTGCATTTAGTCTCCTTTTAACTTCTCCACTGCAGCATTTTTGTAGAAATTTACCATAATAAATGTGATTATGGATGCAGTTTACACAGGTATAGTTCCTGATATAACTTATCCATTTGGTGGTTGGCTATTCTTTTAAACTAGATACTGCCAGACGACTGAGCAAGTTCTTTGAGCTTCTTCCCAACGTGCCTCTTGTGTGTATGCGTCATGTCTGGCAAAAACTGTAAGGTCCACTGAGAGAAAGAAGACATGTAGCAGATGCTCAACTGCATTTCTTTTCCTGCTTGACTGCAGTGACTGCTCTGAGAAGAAAGCAATCCATTCGGTAAAACAAACTACTGCAAATGCTCACTATGGGCTGTATCATTTGATTATTACCTTGCTTATTCTCTTTCCCTAAACAGATTTATTCAAATTTCCCTACCAATCTATACACTCCTGAATTTTTATCAGCTACATCTCTTCCCTTCAGGCAGAACCCACACTTCCTTTTTGCTCCAAGACTGTTTTATCTAGATGTAGGATTGGATTTTTATTTGTTTTTGTAAGGTACTTATTCTTGGAATTAGTTCCTGCTTTTTTACTAAGGGATGGCATGTTCTATAAAGTATTCAGTCTCTAAATCAGACAGTGAGAGAAAAAAATGCGATGACTCCCATTTTCAGATTTGAAAGAGGAGCTGATGTCAGAAAGCAAGATAAAAAAGGTGACCTTAAAACAATCTGGTTCATGATGATGCTGCCTTTTAGTCTCAATGTCCAATTTATCTCAGAGCCCACGCAGGGTGAAGACTGCAAAGTAAAACTAATGAGTGTGGCAGAAACATGTGCAGTAATTCATCATCATAACAAAGCATAGCACAATAATCAGAAATTTCCTGTAGACTTGCCATGATTACATGGAAACAGATTGTTTCATCTGCTCAGTTAGAAGTGCAAGAATACTGAACCAAAAAACAGAAAGGGATTGTTGCCACCTATATACACAAATTATCCTTTTAGGATATTTCAAAAGTACAATATAGTTTTCTTTTTGGGTTTGTACACTGAAATAGTATTCATTCAGTGCTTGGACACATGGGTCTCCATGTTCTGCAACAGGACATATCACAAAAAATACAGGAAGAAGAGGCAGTTGGCTGCAAGGTTTAAGGAGTTAATGGATGTAATCACAGTACTTTTTTCATGCTTGCCAAAGACTCTACTGCAGCAAAAAGTTTAAGTAAGAATGGAAGGAAGGGAAACCTTTAATTAGTTAGAACTTCTCAGTTCTTGGGCTGATAACCCCTGAAAATGTTTGTTGAAAAGTCCTTGTCCGGAGCCCCGGTGCCAGAAGAGAGAGTTGGGATGTGTCGGTTTAGGTTCTCAAGGTTGTTTATTGCTTCTTATCTGGTATATTTTGTTCTCACCCATCTTGGGTGCTAGCTACAGTGCTGGTCGTCACTGACCAGGGCGGTCTTAACTCTTTATACTATGTACTACGTGTTCCATGTTTACAGATAAATACCAATACCTATCACCTATGTTAGACGGTGCACTTCTGTGCTAAACCAATCCAAAAGTGCCACCACCACAGCAGAAGATGGAGGACAAGAAGAAGAAGAAGCAGAAGGACAGGGACACACCCAGATTCCTCCATCTTGCCTTCCTGAACCCCCATTAAACCCCAAAATTCTACATCTACAACAGGTGATAAATTAATACTATTCTAATCAAACTCTTGTGGCTTGTCTCTGGACCCCTTGCCAGGGTCTTGGATCACCCAGGGCAGCCAAAGGGATGTCCTGGGTTCCAACAGGAATTTACTTATTTAAAAAAACCCTTGTCTCTGCTTGGTGTATCTTCTGTGAAAAGACTAACATCAGCATCACTTTGTGACTAATTTGGTTTGGTCCTGTTCCTGGTGTTCAGCTACCTGGAGTACAGTTTGGAGTGTTGTTTATTTGACTCTCCTCCCTGAGGACCACTCTTCTGTAGGAAAATTAAAGCTATGCAATGCTTACACAGACATTTCTTGCACTTCTGCTGGAGAACAAGACCCATTCTGAGTAAGCACTAATAATAGACAACACTGCAAGCAGCTGCTTGGGGCTCACATGCCTGAAAGACATAATATTAAAGGAGAAGTCACTGTTGAAAGGAGCAGATAGATTGCATTTGCTATCACAGATCTCTACTGTGATTCAGTGATCATGCCACTTAGGTAAAGTGGGACTTTGAGAGCTAAAGTCTAATTAAAATAAGTGGGCGTTACATAACCATGCTTGGAAGGCAAATTTTCTCAATATTCCTTAGTGACTAGAAGCTGCCTTTCTTTAAAGCATTTACACAACCCACATCTAGCAATTTAATGGTTGGAAGATGATAAGGAAATAAATTAGATTTTGGTACACAGCAGTCAAATTAATTTCAGGGGTATATGTAACTCTTAACACTTAAGTCCCATAACCACATCATGACCCATATCAACTGGAAGGTCCCAATTTTTCAGAGAAGGCTGGATAACACACATCACACAATTGCTTTCTAGAAGATGTCATCATGCATCATGACAAAAGTCATATTTCAGGGAAGGCTTTAGCTCCACCAGGACATCCATTATGGTCAGGGCTGCATTGCCGAGGTTCCACAGATGCATCTGTCCCAGGGAGTGAATTTAACCTTCCTGTCCTTTCTTTTGTTTTGTTTTAATTGGTTTGCCTCTGTTGCTTTCATGATTTTTCCCCCCCTCAAACATTTTCCTTTATTGATCTTGTCTTTACTCGTTTTTCTCTCTTTCCTGGTTACTTCCAGATTAGCACCAGGATGGAAGTCCCATGGGGAGCCCCACTTGGCCCCTTTCTGCTAAGTACAACAGCCAGTCTAGGCAAAATGAAGGCATTCTTGTCAGAAGCAATGGGGAACATTGGTGGGAAGGTCTACTTTGGGTGCCACAGGTTGGTGATAATCTGTCACACTACTGCAGTCTAGGTGACAGTACAGCCACTCTGCTCTGCCAGCTCTTCTCTCAATTGCAGCCATGAAGGAACCATGAAAGGTGCAAAGACAGCTAAACTCACTCATTCTATCTGAGCCTGGTTTGCCAGGCAAACCAGAAAGCATTGCTTTCTTAAGGAATGCTGCACAGAACTCAGTCTCCAGGGAGGGGGAGCCTGCTGCAATCAACCTTATGAAGGAAAATATATCAGCCTTGAATTAATTTCATTCTTTGGATGAATTCTGCCAAGGTCCTGGAATTTTTGCAAACCAGTTTCATCCATCCTTAATTTACTGATCTACTTTTTAAAATGTAAACAACTTTCAAATAAGATTTCATTGCATTTGAATATAATTCTTGTCATGTTCTGTACTTTTCTGCTTCACTTCCAAAGAATGTTGTGATGATTAACTCATGCATTATGTGATGCCATGTGTAATGCTCCCTTGTGACAATAACTCAAATTGCTATTTTCATGCTATCTTCCTGTCTCTCACTCTTGTTTTATTTTTACTCTATCCTTTTACTCATTTGAACAGAAATATTTTCAAGAATATATTTCTGTCTCCTTTAACCAAGTGACTGCCAGCTCACAGAGTCTAGAACAATGGGTAAGTGGAAACATCCAGCTACTACAGCTTTGCTTCCAGTTGCTACAGAGCTCACTTTCCCAGGAATTCTCCTGGACCTTCATCTGCAGAGCTCAGTCACTCATCAAGACATCAGCAAGCTGTCTGTGAACCCTCTGAATGCCTGGTTAGCCAATGAGGTGTACAGTAAGGGTTCAGTTCAAACAAGCAAGGGGCAAGCTCATAGCTTTACAACTTTGTTATATTAGAAATAAGATTCAATACTTTTAAACCTTCATTCTGGATATCAATAGAGAAAGTGATCTTCTGGATGTTAACTGATCATGGATTAAATGGAAATAAGTTTTTAGAATATTAATTATTTTTAACTTGAATAAAGATTCAAGACAAATCCATTTCATTTTACCATTTGAATAGAAGAAATATGGCTAAAATGTCAAAGTCCCATAATTCTGATAGTGATGTAGGAAATTGTATAACATGCATGGAGAACCTACAGCAATGGAAAATCCTGAAAAATCTAGGAGAGAAGAAAGTGACAGCAGAAGACATGCAGTCGAGAGAAATTTGAGGTTTCTCTTGAATCCTAGTTGTCCTTGATCACATCATAATAACCTGTTACTGTTCACAAAATCAATATCCCAGATCTATATAGAAAATGGTAAGAAAACTAAGGGCAAGAAAATTCAGCTTTCAGGAGCAAGCATAGTTTAATCACCTATTTTCACCCAAGGGTTCTGTGCACAATTGTCTCAACAAAGGAGTAACCAGAATAAAACCAGGAAAGGCCATACAAACAGATGTTTGATGTTAATAACTCTTGTGAGCCTATCCAGGGGTGGCACTAGGAAACTCTATCATCTCATAACAAGAAATACAGTCTAAAAAGATTGATTTAAAGTTTTAAGTCTGGCTCCTCATGAGAGTAGGACTGTTCCCAAAATATTCTAAGCAGTAGTTTCTAGTTTAGCTTTAAATACACAAGCAATGGCTTTGGTCTTCCTTGTCTTGAAATCTGTCCAAATTTGGAATTCAGTATCCAGTGCTCCGTGGCTTTTGCTGTTCTCCACTTTCAGTTGCTATATACATCAGAAAACTGCAATTTACATTAGGTGGCCCTATATGGGTGTGCTCGGTCAGTAAAAATATTTTCTGCATATAGGGGCTATATGGATGCAGCCTCAATATCTGCCAGACATTAGGATGGAAAAGGCCTCAGTCTTTCACATCACAACCTGATCACCTGTTCTTTTATCCTATTACTCCCACAGAGAGAGCACCCCAAGGAACATCTCCAGTCAGACTGTTCCTCCTTTCTGTCAAGGTCACTTACAGACATCAGTAGATATTCATCTATCGTTAGCCAGTAAACCGAAAGACGTTTCACTTTCTTTGTACATCCTCATCTAATAATGTTTCTCTCTCAATTGCCTCCAGTTCACTGCACTGTTAATTAACTTTTATGCATTTCCCAGAGATGAATGCATCTCAGCAGTGACTTAAGTGATTTCTCTACAGCTTGTGTCTCAGTTTCCATTCATAAAACACTTCAACCTATATTAGTCAAAATTGTCCCTCTTTGTAATACTTCTGCATTTCCATAGCATCACTCATTGTATAGTAAAAGAAGGCAGAGCAACAGAGGAAGTAAAAATTTAAATACCAATATTTGTCTTTGCCTGAAATACTCAACTTGGTTAGGGAAAAAAAAAATTTTCTGAGTGTTAGCCCTGTACTTTCTACATGTCATTTGTACTATTAAACAAAAATATCTGAGCCTTGCCTTAAATACCAATACAATAGGACCTTAGTTGTTTAGCAATATTGTTTTAAGCTGAAGTTTCATGCCAAAAAACCCAAACCATGTAAGTACTACAAAATATGTCACTGTGGCAACAATTTCTTCAACAGCCTACAAACAGCACACAGCTTTTCCTGCACATTTTAAGGATCTATCTAGAGTTCACAAGCATTTTCTATTTTATCACCTAATTATTAGAGAGACTATTTGCAAGAATAAACAGTTCATACACTATCTGAACCTCTTAGCATTACAAGGAACACAGACATAAAATTATTTAGTTACATAACAGCAGAACATGTCTGACTTACACAAATGTTGAATCATTTAGAGTTTAAAGCTGAGGTTTCCCAAACTGGTGGTCTATAGATTTCTGTCAGTTGTCTGCAGCTGAAGGTTTATTGCTGTCTGGGTACACAGAATTCATTCCCTATGGATAGTGGGGAGAGAAAAGATTAATAACAAACTGACCAAGAAAAAAACAATCGGTTCATCAGCAGCAGTAAAACATTTTTTTGCTAAAGACTGTAGATCTACAATTTCTGTTAATAACCCTTTCATCCTATTATGATTTTGTCAAACAGATTGTTTATACTGAAATTTTCTTTTTCAGACTGTTTCCTCTTTCCCAATCTACCCATTTATGAGAAAAAGACTATGCAAGATGCTATTTATAGGATATTTTCAACAGGCAAAACACCATGAACTCAAAAACAGGTAAAAAGAAAAGTGTTAGCTGGCTTAGGAAGCCTGATGTCACTGATGATGGCTAAAATGCAAAATGTGAATGTACAAGGAATTTAAGCAAGAAAAGGGGGCAAAATAATTACAATTTAATATTTTGGGACAAAATCAGGAAAGACAAAACCATCTGATACTCAAAGATTTCACAAAGAGGGATTTTACAAGTCCATGAGCCTGCAAAAGGACAATCAAAAGGTGAAAAAATGGGTGTGCTGAACAGAAGAGAAGAACTAGCAGTGAAAAGGTTAAATGCCTTTTTTGCCTTTGTCTTCACAGGCAAAACCTGCTTCTGGAACTTTGTGTTTCTGCAAAGAAGAGGAGCAATCATCAGCAAGGAGCAGTAGTCCAGGAACTGCCTGCAGACTGGACATACTCAGTGTAAGGGGCTCCTTTGGCTGTCCACAGAGGTGCCCAACATGACTGTGAGTTTACTGCCTATCACCTGGGAGAAACTGCAGCAGTCAGAGGAAGGCCCTAAGGAGTAAAAACAAGGCTAACATATTTCCATTTTAGGGGAATGATGGCTACAGCAGATACCAAGCCACAGTCCAATACATAGGGACCTTAATTAACTCAGTAAGTAGGACAGCAGAAACCTTATGAAGTTTATCAAAGTATCAACTCGGAGTTCTAAGCAAAATAAATGCATACCTTTTGGGTCCATTTTGGGATAAAAATGTGATTTGTTTTATTATAGACTGAAGTATTTTTTTAAACAAATAAAATGTTCAACAGTTCTGATTTGTCCTACCCCATGTCACATTTCAGTATACATAATTTCCATAAACACTTGCTGAATTTGGCATAGTATTATATATATGTAGAAAACATTTGGCCATGGTTTTGTTAGAACTGCCTCTGTGACTGTCCCAGTTCCCCTTTATTCTTCTGTCATTGTCCGCTCATCTTACTTAACATCATTCATTCTAATTTCCGTGCTAATAAACTCAAATTAAAATCCACAGATATAAAGAGGAACCAACATGTACTACTACAAAGAAAATATACCTTCAAGTTGCTGTCTCAAAAACACATTTCAAATTACTTTTTCTTTTTTTTTTAAAGCAAGTGATGGCTAAAATCAAGTCCAGGAATACATTCAAGAATATTTGTTTATCAAAACATTAAAACTTTCCACTGCCACAAAGTAGAGACTCAATTTCTCAACAATCACAACCAATTCCAAACTTTCTCAGGTCTAATGAAACCACTGCTTTAACTGTATTAGTTATCCAAGTAGTACAACTTGCACTGCAGGATATAAAAGATTCATGTCAGTAGAGATTTAAGCTCAGAAAAGTAGAACAATACTTAATGGTTAGTGAACTGCATTGGAATATTCCTTCAAGCAATTTCTCATTTTCTACGTCTGTGTTACACTGTATTTTATTTCATCCAAGCCAAGTGAAAACTTCAAATACTTAAGCAAGTTAGGGGTTTACTGCTACCCTAAAATTCAAGAAAAACTTGTGGTCATTCACATTTGTTTCATAGAGAAACTGCTTTCAGAAAAGCAAGAAATAGCGAGGCTTGCTGGTTAGCCCTAAGCTTATAAGCAATAATGAAAAAGAATAACTCTAATGAAAGCAGTAGATTAAGTAAGAATAATCTTTCCAGAAGTGTAATTTTGGATGCTGAAATACATTGTAGTGAGAAGCAACCTGAATGAAGATATACTGCAGTTCTTTCCAAAGCCTCTGTTTTAGTTTTCACCTAGTGAGACAACAGTGAACAATGGAACAATGGAAACAACAATAATATTGACATCGTATATTTCTGTTCTTTTAATAGTTTTTTTTCTCTCAAATATGTAATTCCACAGCTGCATTCTCTGAATTTTTTAAGCTTGATTATAGAGTTTCTGCAACCTGTTTTATACTGTTTGTGCCAGGCAATAACCCAAAAGAAGGAAAACAAGCTAATACTTGGAGAGGTGCTGTGAGCATACCTCACATGCCACATAGCCTAGTCACATGTGCCTAACCAGAATTCACAGTGCCATCTGTGAAATCTAATGCTTGGGAAAGTACAAAATAATTGATTTAGCCATCAGTCTTTTGTCTGAGTTCACCACAAATTTTCAATTTTCTCCAGCTACCTTAATGTCCACAGGAAAATAAAAACGAAAAAAACCGCTTGTATTGAATTGACCCCTTTCATTTTTTAGGCTCAGATTGTTGTGCAGCTCTTGGCTTACATGCAGTGGGGTCAGGCAGGTCAAACCTGACAAAATTGGGGGTTTCTGCCAGATTTGATGGACAACATCATTCCTTTCAGAGCAAACAAATCTGTCTTCTCTAGCCCATGGATTTCCTTTCATTGTCTATAATTTTCCTTTTCACACATATCACACTTATCCATGTATATTCTCACCCAAGCATACTTGCATGGGCTACAAGCACACATCCTGCTTCAACCTCACTCTCTTTTTATCCCTATTCCATGTTGTCAGCAGCAGCCTGTTGGGACTACTGCTCCCACTGTAACTCCAAACCTGTTTTGGTGCACACAGCTCCCTGTTTCTGCCACGTGCAAAAATCCAGCATGTTCCTATTCTAGTTTATGCTGCCACAGGGATTTATGCAGCCCCACACCAAACTATGTCAGGGAGTCAATACAGATGAAAATTTAACAAGCAGAAAAGCAGTGAGCCTCTTTCAACAGTGCTGGATTTTGTCATCTTCAGGTACTTATATTACTACAGGATCAGCATTAAGAACTCCAGCTTCAGGAATTCTGCCCAGCCCTGAAGTATGAACAATTAATGTTCTAAATATCCTTTAACATACCAGTCTTGTTAGAGATCACAATGTCTAGAGCAGGCAAGCTTAATACTCTCTAACTTCAGTTTATCTGCATGCAGCCCAATTTTTTATTCCCAGGACATGTCTGGGAAGCATCACAGCATGTTAACTCAGAGATAGCAACATCTTCTCTGTCAGTGCCTTCTGCAGTGGGGAGTGTGATGTATCCAACACTTGGGATCTCTGGTTCAGCTTAACCTGAAACACCTCGGGAGCTTCTCCCATGGGTTCTCTTCTTTCTTATGCATCCCTTATGCTCTGTTTTCCTTCTGTGAGCTGCAATTTTTAAACATTGTTGAGACAGACAAGAATCACAGGCCATTTTATTTTGATACTGGTGTGGATGGACAGAAGAGAGACATATATTTCGATCTTTCTCTAGACTTCATTTTTGTTCTTTAATAGTTTAGTCTCCTACTTTAAATAGATAGATAGGCAATTTGAACTTGAAGGATCTGTTGTCTCAGGAAAAACATGATCATCACCCCTCTAAGTATTCTGCTCATGTGTAATGATTCATACCAGGCCTTATACTTTGGAAGGTTTGCAGTTCGAAAAGTTAATTAACAGATATAGTCCATTTCCATATGTCTTCCTCTAAAGGTTACTGCAACAACATTTCCTGAATATCCTTTAACAATTTAATGGCAGCCTGGCAGTGGTATCATGACAAATAAATTTAAGTAACATACAGGTTGCAGTGGCAGAATACAAAGTATAATAAAGCAATGTACTTCTCATAGAGATGTGACATGAAAAACATTGACCTGTGGTCCCAAGTAATTTTCATAAGACAAAAGCTTTCATGGTAATAAAAACAAATCAGTCAATGTTCTGAAAGACTAATATAATAAACCATCAGGGAAGCTATTCAGCTGTGTTAAGGCCATTTAACAAAAGAGGAGTCATTATTATTCAAACTTTGTACTTAAAGTTTGGTGATAATTTTAGCTGCACTATGACAAAGTAGCCTTCGTGATTAATGGGAGATACCTCCAGAACTGGCAGTGAGACTCAATGTGGAAACATATGCTATCTTGCTAGTCATATTGAACAAAACCAGTTTGATGTTAGGAACACAGGACTGGACCTAAATGACAGGACAGAATATTAATTGCAGAGAAGCTGAGGATAGTCCATGAAATATTACCATATCCAAGAATTTATATACTGACAGGCAACTAGAACATGAGGAGGATGGAAGAGGGGTCAGGAGTGGAAATATTTTTTTTATGGGGAGCAGAAAAAGAAAGAATGAGGAAAAAAGTACTTCCAGTCCATGAATCCCAAACTGATTCTCAACAAATGGATACTACACTGCTTCTCAAGAAAAACTAAATTGTGCTTTATAATTTTAGCTTCAGGGTGAAGAAGTTGAATTTCTATATCCACTGAGAAAGGGACAAATTAAGTGAAGTACAAGTAATTTGGGGTACAGGTAGAAAAGAATCACAGGTTATGATTAAAAATTGTGCTTTCTAACCCTGAGTTCATCCTTACACACACACTCAGCAGACATAATTTCTTGAGGAGCTGAAATGTAATGATTCTTTTCTTTATGAGCCTCACTCATTTGCAAGTATCTTTGCAGTTCTGGTTTATAAATGAGAAAGTATTTGGAAATATCAAGGTACCAAATAACTAGCTGGAAATTTTTCAAAATACCAAGAAGATCTCCTTTTTATCCACACCTTTCCTTATCCTGCACTGAATTTTGAAGACATTAGACCATTAACAAACCAGTTTGATCTTCATCTATACCACAAGCAACTCCACCTAAACCCAGTCAGGACTTTTTTTCAACTGCACAAGGTCCACTCATTTATGCCAGAGACTGTCAACTGGGACTCTATGGAATATACCACAAAAAGTTGTGAACTATTCATATGAGAAAAGATAAACATACATGCAGAGCAGAAAGGCAGAAAAAAAGGGGCAGAACTGAAAGGGGCATTACAGATAAAGATATCCAACAACTCTACCTGATTAACAAAATATAAGGTAGTCAGTCTATGACTGAAAGGACTGCAATAAACAAGAGTGTTTGAAAGTTGTTCAGAATTCTTGTTCCTGCTGACGCAACACAAATGGCTAATTATGACGAATATAATACTGAGGGATTACACTTGAATTCAGGTCTACCATGTACCACACAAACCAACTGGGAGACAATTTGTCATCTTAAGATATGAAATGATAAGGGTGGATGATGAAACAGATCTGAGAAAAATAAATTAGACAATATCACTGCTATTTGATCCATCTTTAAAACTAGATTGTGAACAAGTCTTCCAAGACTTCCAAGAACAGCAGCAGGTGCCACATTAAAATATATCATAGTAAGAAAATAAAGGGCTTCACCCCCATGCATGAAAAGCACTCAAGTATTCTGGAAAGCAGGGAAAAATCCAGTCTCAGCAGAGATGAAAAACTACTATCCATCTTTAACCAAGTGTAATATTTAATAGTGACTGCTCTTTAAAATCTGAATGGCTTTTCAAGGGGAAATTTTAAATACTCTGGTATTTTTTCATATCAGACATCTTCAAAAAATAAAATTTAACTTCCATTGCAAAACTGAAATTACATAATGTAGATAACCACTGTAGTTTCAATTCCCTAGCAAGAATGAATATAAAAAAGCACTCTGTTTCCAAAAGAAGTTGGTTTTAAGAACTAGTTACTCATGTTATTTATTAAAGCATTTTATATACCTATATCAATTACTATCACTTGGATACAATTAGGAGATCCTGTACTTGTTTATGGCCATTATTCAACTTTTCATGAAAAAGGCATGTCATTTATAAGCTTATGATAAATTAACCTTCAAAAGGATTCCTCAGACTTACAAAAATAACATATCACACTTATTTTCAAGCCTCAACTTTTACAGCTGATTTGAAATTAAAACAAAACACAAATATACCCCAAACCCAAACATTCCAATATGATATTTTGTCTAACCTTTGTAAGAGGCTAGTTTTTCTCTTACCATCACCCTTGGATCACATCTTTTTTTACAGATTTGAACACAGTGAACAGAGAACAGCAGAGCAGCATCTGTCATTCCTCAGCTTCATCCCATGCTGTGCTTTTCATGCAAGTTCAGCAGAGAAGCTCCCGTTAAGAAAGAGAGAATGCAATGACACTGTTGTGTTTCTTTGAGGCTGATTGGCTGAATTGCTCAGAATTATGGTAGAATGTATAAACCCCTGAGGGTTGGTTCTTGTGGCTTCTCTTGCTAAAGAACAGAGGTGATGTGTCTCCTTCCCAAAGGCTGGCCCTGTATCCTGTGTCTCCTGCAGAAGAAAAACCAGCAAGCTTGGCTCTCCAAAGCTCATTATCTCATTGTGCAACATCTCCTCCCATATCCTTTCTGCTGTCTCTCTCCTCCCCATAACATAATCTTTTGGGCAGCAAAATCAGGTTTTTTACAGTGCTAATGAACCTTGAATCAGCTTAATTTAGAAATATTACTCTGCACCTTTCTCCAAAGGGAACAAAGGAAGTGTGTGATCAGATACACTCTTCCTCTACTCTCCAAAATTTAAAAAAAAACCCAAAAACATAGAAGAGTGAAATAGATCTCCCTTATGAGCACTGCCATAGCAACTTAGGGAAACTGTATAGACAAACAGAATGTAGACTAACACTGCTCTAGAAGGAATTATTCTCTCTTGATACCACCTGAATTTGCCTTGAATGGAAGGAAAGGCAAAAAGGTCTCATAAAATCAGATAATCAGAAATAAACTTAACAAGATAAAGCAGATGGATATTTGTCTTGCCATTTTACTGATTTAGCTTTTAACTTCTGCACAAAGACCTCTGCAAAACCTCAGAAAATACTGCCAAGGGTGGTATGGCTGTTGACCCCATTAAAACAGTAAAAGGATTGTAACGCATTGAAGAATTTCAAATCCCAGATGATTTGCAGATAGGGAGACCAGCAGTGGGACATCCTCTCTCCAGGCAGTAGCTCCTAGAAGTGGATCACAGAGTACCATGGCCTCAGTCAGTCATTCTGCAGGGATGATTTGCACTGCTTTTCCAAAAACACTTCTCCAAAAAACCATTCTTCTTTGCCACAACATAAGCCTTTGTAAGAACGTACAACTGACTTAATCAAAACCTCCAGTTACAGCATAGGCCCTCTGCACCTTTATGAAGTGCAACAGGAAAGAAGTAGCCACTGCCATAATTAATATATTTATCTAATGTAATATGTCCTAACAGCATAGTCCCAATTTTACTTTTCCACCACAACATTCTCCATGACCAGGACAAAGCAACAGTCTCCTTGTACCATATAACTTCTTCACCAACCTACTTTATGCCCAAATTCAAAAGGTACTATTTATTTTTTCCAGTTCAAACACTATGAAAACTTTAAACAAACAAACAAACAAACATTTTCCAAATCAATCTTAGGTACTCTACTGAATAATTCTGCCTAATACCCGTCTGATTGATTCCTGTGCCAGAGTGTCTGTGACATTGAGATGTTTTGAATTGCCCTTATTATAGAGGGGATAACTGTTTACAGGATATTATGTATATAAGCAGTTTTCCTCTTTTAGTCTTAGCTCTGTGAACAGGACTAGCCCTAAGGCAAAGCCTAAGGCAGAAAGTGAAATACATTTTTTAAAGGCTGTTTGTTAATTGAGCCCTAAACTGCTTTCCTGTTCCTTGCCAGTTTTATCTTAACATAAGAACAAATCAATGTTAAGGCAGTCTGCCAGATGCCGGCCAACTCAGACTACTTTAAGCATCTTCTCTCTTCCTTGGCAGCTGAAATCTCTCAGCACTGTTCAGATTTTGCTCAGCATCTAGCAGCATTCAGCCCTAAATGGGCTGCAATTTACATATGAATATTTTAATTACATGCTGGTATGCAGAAAGGAAACAACCAGCTATGCACAAGCAAGTCAACTAAGAGTTTGTAAGCTCTGTGACAGCAATGGATTTATAGTTTCAGCCTGTTTATTATGCTTTGAGCATCTTTCTCTAAAAGGTTGTGTTAGAGAGCACTGCCAGCCAGGTGCCTTGTTTGAAAAAGAAAAGTGTAGTTGTTTTGTTGCCTTGCTGCAGTCAGTGCAGAAACTGATGAGAAAATGAAGGAGTTTCTCAGACCACATGCCTGAAATTAACTGTTTTCCTGAAGGCCATTGGGCTGAAGGAGGATGATCAGTAGCTTTCAAGAAAGAGAAAGACTGCATTTGGCAGCAAGAGGAGGAGGGAAGAGAAGTGGTTGAGTGGCAGCCAGGTTCTGGTTTCATACCTGGATCAAATGTACTGGAGTGAAATGAAGCACCCAACTCCTGCCTACTTTCCATGGTGAGGTGGCACAAAAACAGTCTCTGATGGGGCTGGAGCCATTCCCAAAAGCATCAACTCTCCAGGCACCCTATTTTTTCCATTTCACTTCCCCTTTAGGACTCTATGATTCACCCTCTAGGGATTTGGACAACCAGAAGATAAAAGAGGAAGAGCCAAGAGTGAAATAGCAGAGAGGAGCTTTGTTGAACAGATAAAACCTAAAGGGATAAAAGTGAGAGACAGGCAATTATGGGGAGTCCACGTGGAGATTTGAGCTGCAGTAGGATACAGGGGGATGGTGAAGCTGTAAGGACAAAAGTAAAAATGGAGTGAGGTGATCCTGGCAAAGACATCCCCAAACTGTTGTCAAATGGCCTCTAAGAAAAAGCTGTCCAAATACCTGCACTGAAAAGAAAGAAGCTCAGTAATCGAAGAGGAAACAGCCGAAAGTTTTCAGTGTTTTCTCCTTGAATCTCACTCTGCAGAAGTCATTTTCCTTCATCTCTTTACCAGCCTACCAAAGAGCCAGGCAAACCTGGAAAATATGCCTGTTTGGAACAACAAATATCAAGGTGATTTAGGACAAGAGACAGAACTGCTTGGCTAGTTTTCCTTGTCTTTATTTTTAACTTATAAGTGAAAGGGAGGGAAAGTTTCTTGAAAACAAAAATAAAAACATTAATGCCTTTCAGAGCCATCACCATCTCATGAAAAGGGCTAGGCCAGAGTGTAGGTAGAGACACCTCAAAAGGTTATGAATCTGACACTTGCATGACATTTCCAGTTTAACACTGAATTTCTACTTCCTGGCTAGACTGAAAGGTTCATCAGCTACCAGATGCTTTTAACAGCCTGGGGGAATGAAAAGAAATATTATTTTTCCTGTCTATCTGCTCTACTTTAAACTGTCTACAATCACACTTCTTTTTTCTTTTAAAAGCCACTGTACTTTGCTTTAAAAAACTTCAGGATTGTCCCCCCCTCAAAAAAAAAAAAAATCAGTATCATCCTGCAGTCCTAATGTGCTTTTCATCAAAAAGCTTCTGTATCTCCTAAAAGCTTTAATGAACCTGATAAGAGACAAAGGTTAAGACAGAGACAGAGTGAATCTCAAGCACTCAGTAAGGTTTTGTTCTCACACCGAATAAACTGTGAGAGAGTTGCAATGAAGTTTGTTCTAAGTTTGATGCTTGTTCATATCCCTAAATCAAAGAAAATTTCAGAATGTTTGGTAAAAGACTTTATGAAGCCATTAGATTTACAATACTTTATTGCATGCACATGGTCTCTATAAAAACACCTAACAAGACTGAAAGAACTTCCACATTTAACATAAATGTGGTCAAATACAGGAAAATAAAATAGACCTGAATATTAGGATTTCTAATCCAATGGACAATTCATGAGCTTGGACTGTGTCCTCACAGTCTTAGTAAAGAGTCTGATAATTATTATAATTATGAACAATAATATCATCATCAATTCAATTCTTCCCCTCTTTGGATAATACATTCCTCCTAGCAATGTCTTGGATGTCTTTATATAAATATGAACAACGAGATGTATCATAGACCCTCTACACTGTTCAAGACAAAACTTACTAAAATACTTGGTAACAACAACCCCCCGCAGCACTAGAGGCTGGGGCCAGATTGGCTGGAAAGCTGCCCAGTGTAAAAGGATCTGGGGGTGCTGGTGACAGCAGCTGAGAATGAGCCAGCTGTGCCCAGGTGGCCAAGAAGGCCAATGGCTTCCTGGCCTGTGACAGCAATAGTGCAGCCAGCAGGACCAGGGCAGGGATTGTCCCCCTGCACTCAGCACTGGTGAGGTCACACCTCAAATCCTGTGTTCAGTTTTGAGCCCCTTACTACAAGAAAGACATTGAGGGGCTGGAGCAGAGAAGGGCAGTGGAGCTGAGAAGGGTCTGGAGCACAAGTCTGATGAGGAGTGGCTGAGGGAGCTGCAGGTGTTTAGCCTGGAGAAGAGAAGGCTCAGGGGGGGACTTTATATTCTCTCTAGAGCCACCTGAAAAGGCATTGTAGCAAGGTGAGGGTCAGTCTCTTCTGACACATATCAAGTGTGTCAGAAGAGGACAAGAGGAAATAGCTTTGTGTTCAGGGGAGGTTCAGATTTGATACTAGATGTTTTTTTGTTGTTTTTTTTTAAATTCCACTGAGAGGGCTTAGGCATTGAAATTAGTTGCCCAGGGAGGTGGTGGAGTCAATGTCTCTGGAAGTGTTCAAAGAGGCATCTGGATGTGGCACTTGGGGATATTGTCTGGGGGTGGTTCCAGTGGTGCTGGGTCAACAGTTGGGCAAGATAGTTTTGAATGTCTCTTTCAACACTGATGATTCAGTAATTTAAAGAGATGAGGTTTTGAAGTTATAATAAATAGCAATAGATGGCCCTGACACAAGTATATGGCTGAATTCATTCCAAGGATTCTCTTTTCAAGATGTCATTGTTAAGCCCCTTGAGCAAATTATCACTTTTATCCTCACTCTATGGCCATTAGTTAAGCCCTTATATTTATCAGCACTAGTAATCAAAAATCATCAAGTACAGTCAGAGACAAGCAGTCTTAATCTCTGGATTCAGAAGTGTTTGCAATCTTTGCCAAGAAAGGCCTCTCCATTCTGATTTAGCATTAAGCTGCAAAATAAACAATCCTGCTAAATTGCATTTCTCAGCTTGAGCACCACAAACAAAATCCAAGTAAATGAGAGTTTATTAGAATGAGCTTGACAAATAATGACTTCCCACCAACAGGCTATCCATGATATATCTATAGTTTTCTATCTGTGACATCTCTGTAATAATGTATTTTGTTACATGGAGATTGTTGACAGGTCATGACATGGATTTTCATCAGAAAGGACTTGAAAATTAAAATTGTGATGTACTTATTCGTTTTCCAAAAAGTCCAAATTGTAAAGATTGAATTAGGCACATGGATTATTTGGGTTTTGTTCGAGGGGGTTTTGGCAGAACTTTCTGCATACAGAACAGTTTCAGTTTCTTGAAAACTGGCCTAGACCTGAAGAAAAGCAACTTAAAGCTATGTAGCAATAGGCTTGCAGGGCTGAAATCCCTCTACCAGCACACACATTCGTAACTTTTTGATGATACAGTCAGCATCTTCCAGCACTTGAAGTGAAGCTTGATCAAGTCTCTTCTTTGCCACATCTTGTCAACAACTAGTTTATTTCTTTACATTTGATGTTTATTTGTAAATTTATGTGTTTCCAAGACATCCAGTATCTTGCAACGTTTTGTTGCATTTTTCCATTAAGAATGCTGAAAGATATATCTGCCAGCTCAAATATGCTTTAGAGTCAAATTAACTGGTCACATCACACTGATCAATGTCCAGGTCAATTAACTGTGAGTTCACTAGGTCCAAGGAACAAGTACCAAGACCCAGAACATCCAGAATGCAGATGAACAGAGGATGTGGAGAAGCACAAAAAAAAAAAAAAAAATTATGTGAGCATCAGTTCCTCTGTGATTATACTATGCTCAGAGTTTACAAGAGGGAAACTGTTCCAAACACAAACAATATGAGAATGAACTTAAGAAAAGCGGAATAGGCAAAACACATAAAAATCTTCCCAAAAAGCTGATCTAACTCCAACTAACTTAGAATGATTCATTCTCTTCATTGAGCCCTTTGAAAAAAGCAAAATAGAAGACATTCAGGCTTCCAGACTGCTCCTTACTAAAAGGTCAGTAACAAAACATAACTCATTTTCTGGTTATCTCAATAAGACAACAGATAACAATTGAGTATAATTTCTGTAAATTTTAAAGAAGCCTGAGACAGAGAAGTTGAAGGAGACAGACAGCACTGTCTATTTTTCACCCTCTATTACCTCCTTCAATGACTTTTAGATGTGTGAGACCTTGAAATCTAGAGAGGGATTTATCTTATAGGGATGTCACTGATATGTATGCTTCTCTCTAGAAGTGTATCTTGAGCTAGTTACCTGAAGCTCTCTAGAGGAAAGAAATATGTATTTTCAGGCAGGATTCACCCAACCTATTTTGCACATCTGCCTTACAATACAATAAGACTTTGCTCAAGACAGTCCTTTTCCTTATTGTCTATAAAGGGAATCTCAATGATTCACTCAGAAGCTGAAGTTTACACTAGAGATCTCTAAGATTAGATATGCCAAAGCTTACCCCTAGGGTCTATAGAAAAGCATACCAACTTGTCTGGTATAGAGGAAAGTGAAATCTTTGCCAGAGGAGATGGCAGGAATGTGTCAGAAAAAGAACTATGAAGTTTTCTGTTTGATGCCTGCAATCAAGGTGACACCTGGCTCACGATGTGCAATTTGCCTGTTTGACCTGAAGAACACAGATCTGCTTCTTGCAACGCCCAGGTATTTGGTCTGTAAGGCATAAATCTGAAAAATAAATTTTTGGAAGGCTGAGAAGAGCACATCTCACTTTCCAGAGAACTCACAACCTCTTAATAATTCCTTAAGGTGGTCATGACACGGACAGCACCCTTGGTCACATAAATGGAAAGAGACAAGATTTTTTGAAAGAACAAAGCTAAGTCCTGGTTTATGAGCGTATGAAACATACTAGGATGGTGCCATCAGCCCTGAAGGGATAGTTTTCAGAATGTCCCTGCACTTAAGATTACTATTGGGAGCTTCTCTTTCTGGATTTCATTTTGGATTTCCATGCCTCCCCAGGAAAGCCACCATGAATCACTCTCTGCAAGCCATTCCCTTCACCAGGTATTTTCTGTGAGACCCAAGACCTTTTGTGGATGTAGCTCAAACACCCATCTGTGGCTTGGACCACCCACCCCTCCACTGAGTTCTGGAAATAAGATGTCTATAGATTTTTCAAACTTGCATCTTTATACACATTATGAAGTTCAGAATTTCTATCAGTAGGTAAACAAAGAAATTATTATCAATCAAAATTTTATTCCTATGCTCTTTACTACCACACAGTGTATTTAAACATTCCCTCAAGTACATTATCAAATACACAATAAAACCCTAGCCAATGATAATGATGAGTGATGAGAGAATAGTGTCCTGGCAGGTGTCTAATAGAACATAGTCACTCCACAGGAAGTGTCTCGTACCATTTAGTATTGATATCTCTGAAGCTCATTAATTTTTTTCAGATTTCAATAACCAGAAGTCATCAATTCCATTTTTTTCCAGTTAATAAAATTTTTCTTCCTTTTGTCCACAGTTATTGACAAGACTATTATCTAAATGAGTATTAGCTCTTTCTTAATTAGCAGGCAATTCAGCTGTGACTTGCACACAAAACCTTGTCTATTTTAATAAATGGTTACATTGCTTTACCAGTGCTGAGCAATTAATTAACTCAGAAACTGCATTTGGTTTATTATGCATTTTCCTGGCATTTGTATTGTGTACTAACCCATGCCATTGTCACATTGACTAAGAGTTTTATTCCCAATCTAGATTGCTTATGAAATATTGCAAAAAAAAAAAGAGTCAATTATTGGCTTGGAACAGAAATTTTTCTCTGACACCTGTTTTTCCTACTCTTTAAGAGCAGCCAGCTGACATCTATCTGCCTAAGCAGAGTGCAGTTACATGCTCACATGTCTAGAAACCTGTACAACTCAAAATATTGTTTTGCTTTCAGATCATTCCCCGCGATTTCCTATGCTTATTTAGTATGTATAAACAAGTCCTGGGACCTGAGACCTGGTTCCTTACAGTCATTCACAGCAGTGAATATAACACAGTTCTATGCCTTTGCAGAAGCTGGCCATGATATTTCTCAACTTCAACAGGGCTGTGCTAACTTATACCAGCTTCAAACCTTGCTTATGGTATTTTACATTCACTTTGCCATAGCATGCATGATTACACAAGCTTCAGGGCAGAAAAGAGTATAATTCAGCCCTCTTTCCTCCTCTGCCCACATCTTTTATTTGTATGTAAAGCACCTACTCCATTCCCAGGGATATATAGCTAGGTAGCATAAGCAAACTAATGAGGTATAGCCTTGAGGCGTGCCTTAGAAGTGCCTACCTTTCCAAACACAGAATTGCTATTCAAATATTGTTCCTGGTTTTGTTAACTAATAATAAAACCACATGAAAATATAGCACCATGTCACCCACTGTTTATAAGCTCCATACATGATTAATAGATAGCCTGAGCGGGCAGCCTGCACAGTCTGTCCTGCCTATTAAGGTTTTTAAGATCAGTTTTTTATTATGCATCTCAGGAAATGTTTATCAACGAGCACTGTGCATAGGCCATCAGAGCATACTGCAGTCCCTTCTCATGTGGGGTTGTTTTGACTTGTCAACTCAAGTAGAAGAATGCAAATAATTTATATGAGCATTTTGCGTTGGAGTATTGAATGCATTCTGGTTTTAACTAGGAGGAACAAGAATTGGTTGCAACAAGATCTAAATGCCCGTTGCAGCTCAAAGGACACCAAGGATTCTCTCATGAAAAGTGTCTCATTGCAATTGATTCTGATACACGGCTGTCCACTCTTCAGTGGACACTTGAGATATTTCATCTGTGAGCTTCTCTTCTATCACTGTGGCCCATTTTTCTCCTCTCTACATCCATATACATTCTGTTGGCCTTGAAGCTTGTTCTGAATCATTCTGCTCTCTGATTCTAAGGAAATTCAAACAGCTCTTCAAAAGATGCAAAGTGTCTACCTCTATTCCACACTCTGAGCATCAAATAGTTTTGCATAGGGTGAAAGATTTAACATGGGATGTACCCATGCCAATGCCAGCATCATCCCAGCAGTAAGGGCTGTCTGTCTTGGAATGGCAACTGCTCTATATCAGTGTCACACAACAAACCAGTAACAAGCCTTCAAAGAGTGTCTTTCCACTAGGCATTTAAGAGGATTTCATAAACCACAGCTTACACACAGATGCAAAGACATGCCTGTGATAGTTATCAATTTTCAGATAACAATTCTATGAGTTAAGAGGTTTAGTGAGATATTTAAATTTACACAGCAAGAGAGCTGGAAATAAAGTGCATACAGTCAACTCCTAGCATGGTGTTTGCTATTTAACAATCCTGTCTTACACCCAGAACCTGACTGGAACAGCAGCAGGATGCAATCTCAGTGCATAGACCCAGTTTTGTTATACTCCATGCTTCCTTTTACTTATAAAAAATTGCTGAGAAATATAGCTAAAAGAAAAAAAAAAAAAAGATGGGGCTAGATCCTCAGCAGAGATAAACCACCTGAGCTCCATTGCAAAGAGTAGCTTGGTCTTCAGCATAAGTAAAAGATTATTATTACATTTTTCTATCAAGCACATAAATATAATTTAGATCCTTTGTAGAATGCTCTCTTTTAGTAGGATGACAAGGTCTCTGTGTAGATGAAGTCTCTTTCACTAAACTGAGTTTATTAGTTAACAGGCATTCTTATCTGCCTGTTAAAAGGTTAATTTTTTTTTTTTTTTTGCTAAACCTTGCTATTTTCATTCATATGTTAAATACTCTTTCAATGATCACTTATTTTAAGAATCACAGAATATTTTCAGTTGGAAGGGACTCACATGGATCATCCAGGTCCAACTCCTGGTCCTGGTTCTATTTTACACACAGAGAAACCACTATTTAGTGTCAGAAGAAGCTTTCCTAGAAGATTGATCTACCATACTTCCTTAGCTGATGAAGTGAATAACCTTATAAATTTGATGGCATTCCCCACTAAGCCTCACTAAAGTTCTAGTATTAGGCAGGCAAATGTGTGCCTTGACCCCCCAGCTGCCAGTCTTGGCAATTTTGCTGAAATAATGATAGCTGTAGTGTTTAATCAAAATGTAAATTCCATGGCAAAAGACTGCTGTCATAAGTGACACGAGCCAAAGAGGAAAGCCCGCATGGGATCCCGCTAAGGAACCCTGACTCTTTCATTTGTCGCTGTTATCAGCGCCCAAGGAGCGGTGCAGGAGTTCCTTAGCCGTGCTGTTGGGATGGACTAACAGAGAGTCACTTGTCCCACCCCAAGCTAGAGAGGCACTGTGGGTTTAGATCAGCACCTTCAGCTCCTGGGCCTGCATTTAAATAAACATTTCTCATAACTCGGAGACGCGACGTGAAGCCTCTCTCCGTTTCTGAAGCGGTCACGTCGCTCCAGTGCCAAGCCTCTATTTCAAGCCCCGGTTTCGGCTGCTGTTGCGAAGGTGGCCAAGAGAGGGCACCCGGCCCTTGGCTACTCCGCTCCCCCTGCGGGGCCCGGGGCTCCGCGGCCCGGCCGAGCTGCGCGGCCGGCGGGCACAGCTGGGCCCTCAGCCGCGAGAACCAACCAGCACCGTGCAGCGGGAGCCCCAAATGCTGCGGGAGAAGGGGATTTCTGGCCTGTCTGCACAGGTGTCCCTCATGAACTGGGTCCCATGCACGGATGAACGGGCACACGAAATATTTTCTCCAGAAATATCTGTTTTTATTTAACAGCGAGATGTATCAGAAATAGCCCTGGTGGATTTCACGCCTCAGGTGCTCGGGGAAGCAAGCGTGTGTGCTGGTGCTGAGGCTGACAGGACAGGACAGGTTTATTTGCTTGCCCTTCTTGATATAGTAAGTGGCATTTGATAAATTGTTGTCAGACCACTGAAATCTAATAACATGGATCACTACAAGATGATTACAGCCCCTGAACATTACTGGCACTATATGAGTGAATAATAACCTTGCCATTTTTGACAAGGGGATATGTAATCCTCAGGGTATTCAGGGACAAGGTGTGATTTCCAAAACTTGGTCAGGAAAGGCATTAAAAATTATAACGTCGTTGGCTGAGAAGTCTTCCCTGTGGATTTTAAAGATTTGTGACTATGATAAATAAAATCACTCTCTTAATCAACCCTTTCCAATATAATTTATGAATGCTCTGTTCAAAACATCGTATCATAACAATATGGAAGAAGGCTGGTGTAGGGACACATTGATGCATACATACATACTAAATTACAGATACTGCCAGTACAAGGATAAGATAAAAGCAAACTGACATACATAAAATCCTCTTAAGGACATTTTAAAAATACAGTTTCTTAACACAATGTACCTGCCAAAGTATTCAACTGATTTTACATCACATCAGGTAATAGCTAGCAATGCTTTCAGTTGCCCAGGAAAGCTAGTAATCAATGAGTAGGAACACAATTCACCATGCTTGATAGGTGAGCTAGCAAGGCAGTAATACCTCTGAGAAAATGTCAGGAGTGATATGTGCATATTCTTTCTGTCTTGATGCTGAAGCCAGACCTGCTTTCAAAGGCAAACTGATATACATACTGTACACATACACCTTATGTACAAGCTTTTTCTATTGACATCAGGCAGAAATTATCAAGCACAGTCCAGCAGAAGGCAGCTAAGATTGACCAATAAATATTCATTTTCTCATATTTTGCACTGCAAAAAAAGGATATTAAAGTTAGACTGGTTTTTACACCTCAAAAACCTTTTCGTCAGTTGCAAAGAAGAGAAGACATACACATATACATATATCTCCTTCAACAGAAGCATACTGAAAGTAGCTACTAGATCCAATTTTAAATCCTGTTTTTTTAAATAATCTTCATAGCAGAAGTAATGTAACCACAATAAATTTAAGACCTGGAATAATCACTAATCTGTACAAGTTCAAGTGCAGAAATTCATGATGCAAAAACTCAACTATGAGGGTTAGGCTTTGCCTGAAGCAATATCTGCCAGTATTCCCACTGAAAACAGAGCATACTCTCAGTGAAATGCTATTAGGGGTAATGATGGGGGGAGAAGAAAAGCTTGAACTTTAAAGCATCCAGTTTAAAATTCTCATCATGCCTTTCACAGATAGCCCTGACTGCTGCCCCAAGTTCCCACCCCATGTGCCAGCACCTTATGCCCTTGTTAGCAATGCCACTTCTCTTCCCTGGGATCAAAGACTTGCCCGAGTTTTTGCTCCCATCCAACATCAGCACCCACACTGAGTCCTCTCATCACTCCCCCTGGGGCCAGCCTCAGCACCAGCTGCACCAGCTGAGCTCTAATTGGGCTCAGCAGAACACAGCATCACGTCCCAGTCAGTGCTCTGAATAGGACTATGCTTGGCTCTCCCATCATGCCCATGTAGGCTGTCCAAATTAGGGGATCTGGTTTTGTTCCAATTGCACTGTTACACAAAAAAGACCATGACTTCAGCAAGGGAAACATCATTGTGACCCATTCTTGTATGTCTCAGTACCACTGCAGAGAAGCTCAGTGTGACTCTCAGGAGAGGTCTCACCATAATGCAAAGCCCTCGGCCTGCTGACGTGAGAAACTCCTCAAGACACAAAGTCCTCCACAATGCCTGAGAAAGAGGAGACAAAATTACATTTGCCAGCAGTGAGCTGTGAGGACACAACTGTACTGTCCTGCAGGTCTGTCCCTATCCAAGCCCTATCCCCTCCATGTAGAGGCCTAACAAGACAGATGTCCCTGTAGCAAAGTTTGGCCACCAGACGCCTGCAGGTGGCCAGTACACTATGGTGGTCATTGACACAGAGAAAGGAGGGAGGCAGGTGCAGGGGGAAGCAGAGGGAGGGCAGATGGGGAGGGAGGCATGGCAGGACAGACAGGGAGGAGACAGGGACCAGCCAGTGGCCTCTTCCACAGGTATGGTTCCAGCACCTCTCCTCGGGAGAGCCAGGGTGATGGCATTCATGAGGTTCCTGTCCAGATTCAAATTGGACCTGAGGAGAAAGGCTCTGGGGAATGGTGGAGAGGCAGCAGATCCTTCCTGGAAGTGTTTTCAGGCGCCTGGAGGAGGCAGGTGCCACCCTGGTCAGCCTCTGAAGCTCCAGTGGTGCTTCCTGTCAGGGAGGATGCCCTGATGGCTTGTTGGGCATCAGTCCACTCTCTGAGGCAGAAAAAAGGTCACTGTCTGTACAAATTAGGTGCCCCCATACTTCTGCCACTCTACTGTGGATGTATCTGAACCCCTTCATATAAAAATACCTTGGGTGCTGAAAAAACCTCACCTCAGAACACCTCTGTTTTCAGACAGGAGAACAAGCGGAGTGACAGTCAGCTGCTCAGAGTCAGACCTTTGTGGCAGGAGGGCAGAAAGACACTATTCTCATAATGAATTTGAAAATCTAAAAAGAAAAATGCAGCCACATACTGCATTTCTGCAGTGATATCTGAAATGCACCCAATTTCTCCATAACTATTAACATGGGGCAATTATGACAAAGGAGTTTATCCAGAGCGGCCAAGACTGTGCTAAAGTCAGTAATGAAGACTATACAAGCAAGTAGAGGGTAATAAATGGTGAGATCCCCAAGGACAGGAGTAGAGGTGCTTAGGAATGCCGTGGAAAAAGGCCAGAAGCTACAGCTGCAAGAGCAGGATAAACATAGCTATCTACATTTTGCTTTTATGTTTTCCTAGATACACATACCTGTAAGTATGTGTCAAAAATCATCTGCAAACTCATGGCAGGTAGGTCCTTGTTGTACCCACATGACACAAACAGGTTTGTAAGGTTTGCCTTTCATTTTCACTGAGGTTGAGACAAAAGCTGCAACCTGCTTTATTGTGGAGTTAATCATACTCAGGCCTAAAGAGACACCTTCTGCATTGCCAGTGACTGACAGGTATCTAATATATCAGGAAAGAGAAGGAATGCTGGCTGAGAAGCTCAATGTGACCTGACAACCTTCCCATTCATCCCAGAAAAATCAAATGTATCCTGGGCTGCATCAAAAGAGGGGTTGCAGTGAGGGCAGCTGCAACAAATCTTTGAGCCTCCTGGCTTCAGGGTGAATGCAGTGCAGAGTAAGAAGAAAGGAGTGGGAATGATGGAGTGCCCCGAAAAGAAAATTTACTCTAATGAGAAATAAAAACAGGGACGATGCCCAAAAGCTGAACACAGTATAGGCACAAACTCCAAAGACCAGAAACACGGGAGAAGTAACAATATATAGTCTCAGGGGAGGATCGTTCTAGAAACAACACCATACATGGAATACAAGTAATCAATAGAGAAGAACTTAAACTAGTTAACATAATAACTCCAAAAGCTTTTGGGAGGAGACCTCAGGCTCCTCCTGAGTTAGATGTATGTTTCTTAGGGCTTGAAGCCAGGCGTAGTCTGTCAGGGGTGAAGTCTTGCTGATCCTGCTTCTCAGTCAGGCGACTCCCCCACCTCCCGAGCAGGCTCCTGGGCCTTCCCAAAGAGGTGTGACCAGCAGGTGGAGGGAGGTGATTCTGTGCCTCTGCTCTGTTCTTGCAAGACCTCACCTGGAGTGCTACATTCAGGTCTGGGAGCCTGACAGACACATAGACCTGTTAGAGCAAGTCTAGTGGCTTCACACTTAAAAGCAGCAGGTTTAGATCAGACAGGAGGAAACTCATTTCTCTGAGGGTGGTGAGACCTGGCACAGGTTGACCAGAGAAGCTGGAGCTGCCCCATTGCTGGAAGTGTTCAAGGCCAGGTTGGATGGGGCTTGGATCAGCCTGGTCTAGTGGAAGGTGTCCATGTCCATAGCAGGAGGGTGGAACTAGATGATCTTAGGGCTAAGATTAGCTTTGGTGTAGCCAGGGTCTTTAAATTGCACAAGTGAAGACTGCTGCTGTATTGGTTACATCCAGCTAGTGATTTACAATGGTAATTCCAAGTACTTTAAAGGAGAAAGAAGATGAGAAAAAAGGAAGAAAAAATACTGCTACAGAAATTTTGGTTGTCTGCAGCACCAGAACAAGTCATTTAAGTAGAATAAATAAAAGAACAAAGTCATTAATGGGAAAGAGGCAACATGCATAACCAACTCAGAACTTTGTCTTTGGCCTTCAGAACTGCTTTCCCACATGCAGCTGCTTTCCTTCAGCATCTATATGGAAAACATGATGTGGCTAACTCTGCTCTCCAAAACTGCACTGCAGTTTAATGCCTAATAAAAGCAGTGTAAAATTTCCATACAGAGCTGAATGGATTCTTGCAGATTGCAGAGGATGGGGGTCTATCCACTGGGGCCACTCTACCTGAGTTACTGAGGAACTTTTAGATTTGTTGCAACTGCTGCTCAACCTAGAGACAGCAGAATAACATCCTCAAGAGAAACTATTCCATTTTTCTTTCAGAGAATTTTACCTTAAAGACCTGCTGCTGTACATTCTAGGTGTGAAATGAGAGAACCCACAGTGTTCTCTGAAGTTTAATTTGAAGTGTATAAGGAGAAAGGAGAACAGCTTTATGTCTGGGTTGAAATCATTCTTCCACAGTGTAGCCCAGTTCAACATAGCACTGGAACATTTTATTCAGGGACTAAACTAAAGAAGCTGATTTCTTGCCCAGGAAAAAAAAAAAAAAAACAAACCACAAGAGTTTCTGGAGATAAGCAAGGAACAACAACAACAACAACAACAAATTTAAAAGTCCTTTTGGTTTGAGTCATAGATGAAGTACTTTTGATAACAAAGACAGATGTGTGGGGTGTGTGTCCTGATCCCTTATCGCACCCAGACTTGGCTGGTAGCTGATGGGAGCCCTACTCCTACAGCTGGTTTGTGTCAGCCTGAGGCTGTCCCAGGGTGGGATCACCCATGTATGAACAGCTGTGCCACAGCAAGTCAGAGGCTGTACAGATCAGACCAAGATAAAACCCTTCAACACTGCTCTGAATCTCAAAGAAAAATCTCTCTTCCATTCAACAGACACTGGGAAACAGCAGAGGAAGTGTTCATGTTTTTAGTCTAGCTACATCCACTTTGAAGGCTCTTAAAGAAAGGTAAGGAGCTGATTTGAGAACAGACTACCTAATTTCACTCATACAATAATATAATAACTTCTCCATTTTTGTTTGACCCAGACAGTTACTTCAGCTTAAAAAAGAGACAGAGAAAGTTCTCAGGGTTATTAAATTTTATATTCATGTCAAGTGAGCTGTAGTTTCTGGTTTTCCTTCTATCTTTTACTAGTTCTTCAAAGCACTTTAAAAAATAGGGTCATAGATGTGGAAGTAGGCAATAAGCCATGAACAGGATGGAGTAGTGCTTATGCACAGTAGTGCTGTTTATGATGTTTTTTTTTTTCATTGAACAATGCACAAGGATTTCTTATATCTCAGTGAGTCAGAACACACAAATGTTGCCTCCCTGTTCTATCACTTCACTTTTCCTTTGTTTCCATCAAGTCTCATGCTTCTGGAGGTAAAGCCATGGCACAGAAATCCAAACAAGGTTCAGCCCACCCCAGAAATACAGCTGGAGTTGTACATGTCCTCAGCTGCAGTCTCTGGGTCCACATTCTTCACATTTGACCAGAATAAAAGTAGTTTTCCCTTAAAATATATTAACCATACAGGACCAGTTATTATTTCTCTAAGCTTGCCTGTAGTTTAAGTATCAGCATCTAGGCTGTGTTAAGTATGACATTTGTTTCCTCAGAGAATGGGGGTCCATATATTGCACTGATCTCAACTCCATTTTTAGGATCCCTTTAACCAGCTTTCTGTGTCCTTTTGCACAATTGCATAAGCAGGTCTGAGACATGCCATACAAGATAAATGAGATTTCCATTCAGAAATCTGACTTTGGCATGGAAATTATGTGTTCAGGCAGGCTGTTCCATTTGTCCACAGCTTTTTTTCAGAAGCTTTTGCATCTGTTTTGCAGAATAATTCATTAAATGTGATGCTAAACAGCAAACAGAAAAAAACCCAAACAAACAAACTAAAAAAATTTAAAACATAATGGACATATTAGTTCTCAACACAATGCTTTAGCTTGTGCTATGAAATCTAAATTCTACCATAGAGATGTGGTGGTACCAGCCACAGACATAGCAACCATGTTCTCTAAGTCTATTAAAATATTATGAAAGCCAGACATATTTAAAGAAACTTTTAACATACTAGCTGCTATACATTGCAAGCAACATTTGTAAAATATTAACTGCTTTATTGCTAATTTTGTTTTGAGTCATATATTGTTTAATTAGAATTTTACTCAGGAGCAGATGGTTGTCTTCATTAAATCGTAGCATATTCTACCCAAATAGAAGCATCTGGTTTTTTGAATAGACTATAATTTATTTCCTACATGCTAGAAACCACTCTGAAGGGAATCCAGACTATAACCATTCAGTTTGTTTTCACTGGAGCTTATTTACAATAAACTTTGAAAGTTTTTAGAAAACAGAAGTCAAGTGTAGGTGACACTTGTTAGCAATAGCAATTTTCTATTATTGAACTTGGTTCTAAATCTACATTCATGGAAGCACTTCCAGATGTGAAATGATAGCCATAGCCTGCTATGTGATGTATACAGACATTGGCACAAGAAAACAGCATGCAAAGTGTTTCCAAAATAAATAAAAAAACAGGCAAAGGACAAGAAAAAAAGTTAGGTTTTGTTTTGCCATTTGGTGACAAAAAACAAGAAAAGAAACTTGGATGATAAGAAACATCATCAGAGTCCCAAAGGCTCTCTTTGGCAGCCAGAATGAATCTCTTACAATTTCACTGAACTCAGCTGCAAATGCCACATGCACTAAAATGCTTTGTAATTCTTTTCAGTGCGTTTAAGAAAAAGGTTTTTTTAGGAAGGTTTTTTTTAAAATTACTGGCTTCCAGTCTTCTCCTTACAAAGCAGAGCAAAGCTGAAGCTCCCAGATTGCATTCTTATTGCTTCACCTACCATGCACTGATATGCAGAATCAACAGAGAGCTTGATTGTACAGGTGAAGATCAAAAGCTCCTGCTATGCTGACAGATTTCTGATAGGTTCAGTCATAGAACCTATGATCTCTCTATGCATCTAAAATTTTAGATGTTCCTCAAAGCCTCTAGAATTACTGAGGGAGAGCAGGACTCTAGATGATAATTTCCAAAAATATATGGTTTAAATGTGGGTTGACAATTCGGCAGTTATCTTACATTCTTTGTAAAGTATTACTCCTTTTGGATCCTTGTTCATCCTTCTCTCTTTGCCCTACCTCCACTGCTCAGCTTTTCTGCACCCTATTTTTCCCCCTGCTTGTTTTTTGACTGAGGCTTCTTTGACCTTTTTGTCTGAGTTCAAACAAATTCTTCTATATACCATTTCATATTAAATTATACATTAGAAAGACAGACACTACTCAGTAAACATCTAAGCAGGCATTGTGCATGTATATGTGTGTGCATTAAATTTAAAAATTAGAAAGTTACAGCATTTGTAAATATCCTATACAACCCTTGTTAAGAGAGTGATAGAAGGTCAGTTTTTACTTATGACAAATTCCATTTAGATTCCACATTCCTTCTTTAAAGAAAAGAAAGTAACAGTAGGTAAGCCCTATCTTTGTCTCATTTTCCAGAAATATAACTACCTCAATATAAAGGTCCAGTTTTACTTAGATGAAGCCAGAGCATCTATACAAAAGAACATGTCAGAAAAACATATTACTATTCAATGCAGAGACAACCTCTGAAACTAGGAGAGGCATATCAAGATATATTTACCCATCAAAAGTTTTCCCCATAGAAACCACTACTGAGTTGCCTTAGTGTTTTCTATTTTCGACTCAAATTCAGTTTAGAGAGAAAATATTGTTTCAGCTCATGTTCTTGTTCACAAATTGACTAATCCAAAAGCTAGAAATTCAGTGACTGACTTCTAAGTCAACATTCAAAAAAGGGCTTTCAAAAAAATAAGATTTTCTTTTGGAAACAAATTTGATTTAGAAAAAGTTATATGACAGGAAAGCCTATTAATCTAAATTAAAGGATACAAATTATTTTGCGAAAAAAAATTGTAGTTCTCAAAACACTGTAAAACCATGCTAGAAGTTCACTGAGCCTTTCATCACTTTGTCACTGATTCTATTAATGTGTACATATTACCATTTCTTTTCTACCAAAATCTGAGAACAACATTTTTCAGCCTTGTGTACAAAGCAGTTTCTATACTATCCCTTGGATGGAAGAGAACAGCACAGATAGACCATGGCACCTCGTTTTTTCGTATGCATGGAAATAATAGTAAGCAAGAGTGAGGCCAGAGGATTGTGACTAAGAAATACTTCTGGGAAGAGGAGACATACATACTAAGTATTCAGCAAATGAGCAAGCATCCTATTACACCCTCCTGGTTATCTGCACCAGGTTTCTGCATGAGCCTTCTCACCTAGGAAGAAAAACCATACTTTCCTCCATTCCCCTCTAACCAGTAGAATTGTCTTTCTCTACCCTGCTTTTAAAATACAGGAAAGTATTACCTCAGGGAAGGTACCAAGCTCAGGAAATTTCTGTTCCCAAGATGACAGTTTTATGTATTTACAAACAACTTAAAAGCAGAGGGCTGTTCTTTGCAACTGTAACCATAGGAACAGAGACCAGCACCTGCATTAATAGAGGACTGGGATTCCACTCTGCATAAATTACCTCAGCCAAAAAATGCTTACCTACTGAGGCTGTGCAATTAAATAAACATTATTCCAGTATCTCTTTACATCATTGATGGGGAGCAATCTCTGCTGTCAGGGTCAGAACTATAGCCTCACAAACTTGTGGCTGTCAAAGCCCCCAGATTTGTTTAGCTTAACAGAGAAGCCACCTCCCAGCTGTTCTTCCCATTTTGTTTTCACTCCTCTTTCTCTTTTGACGCTCTTCATCTTTTTCAGCCATATTCTTCACACTCCCCTTTTCTGCATTTCTCCTGCTTCTCTGCAAGTAAGGCTGAAGAGAAATCAATCTTAAGGTCACTGATTGTGGGGAGTGGTCTTTTAAGGTGACTTCCCTACTCAGAACTGTTGCTGTTCATGTGCACTGTTAAAAAACAAAGGATGATACAGTGTTCTATGTCCTGACATGCATCCCCTTCGCTTTGAGGTTTTCCATCTCCACTACTGGCTGGGACACCAGACTGCCACGTTTCATGCCTAACAGTGAAATGGCACCATGTGCCCTAAAGCTAAGGGCTCTATTAATGAACAATATGCATTATGTGGTATCTGCAGCACACAGAACATTTTGCTCAGTAGAAAAAGTGGTTATTTTGGATTATTCTTTTTAATGGAGGATGGATATGAAAACAAATAAGCCCTACTGACTTCTTTAAAAGATAAATTTTCTTGTACTTCGTAGCAATAAGATGTAACTGCATTTTTGAATGCATCTGGCAAACACAGATAGAGTGATAGTAAAACTGACATGCTGAAGTAGCAGTGATATGCTAAATTTGACATCTTACTCTCACTAATGCATGAGGACACCAGTAACAATCATTCATAAAGTCTCCTTTGAGATTTGTGGAATCAGGTTGAGGTAATAGTCAGTGGTTGTTGTTTTACATCTATTGGAATGTAAAGCCAAAAAGAATCCAAAAACGCAAATACAAAGAATCTACTAAGCGAATTGTGTTGCAGTGCCAGGCCAAAAAAGGCAAAAAACCAATTTAAAATATCATTCATATAATCCTATATCAAAACAATCAGAATATTCACCAAATATTAATCTTTTTGCTATTTTTCATGTAGTCTAATATAATTTCCAGTTATTTGTCATGAAATTATTAGCTGATACAACTCCTTGTATTTTACATTTCATCTTAATTCTTACTGCTGGAAAGTTAGAGAGGAATAGAGTGAAATGCTGCTAAACAGCATCTACTTTCTCAAATAAAAAAAGTTCAGTCTTCAGTCCCAAGTCTCTGTCTGATCACCTTGCTGCAATTATATTAATATACTCCAGGATTTTCTTTTAAAGTGAATCAACTGCTTCCATCCAAGACAAAACTGGAGCATAATTTGAAGACTATTTCACTCCAAGGACTGGTTGCTTCAGGCAGGAGGAGCAGAACTGTGTCCAGCTGGGGTCCCTTCATCCTAAAGGGTCATTCAGTCATTTCCCACCAGGCTTTGAATCTCCTGTACTTTCCTGCCACCTCCAAGAGCAGGCAACATACACTTTGGTCTTAAAACTACAGTAATATGACTCTGGCACTCCTTGGACTATTTGAGGAGCTGCAGAAAAATTATCTCCAACACCTTTCTTTCTATCTTTCCTCAAAAAAGGAAGACATTATGGAACAACAAGGAACATAAAGAAAACTGCTGTGGAAGGAACTGCAGCTATTCATAGCGAACATACAGCGTCAGGTGCCGTTCACCCTCAACGCCTCCTCTCTAGTTGTCTAATATGCATTTGAAAAGATATTTTTAAGTGTGTGTATATTACTGGGAAGAGCAGGGGGAACCAGACTGTGTGCATTATGCTTGCACAGTGTTCAGCACAACAGAGGCTCAGTTCTCCCATGATTTCTGAAAGCTATCTTCATTAACCCATTTTTCAAGTCTCACAACAATGACAGACCCACTGCACAGCACATGCCCATTCCTCTCTGTAACACGGGCAAATTCATCTCCCCACATTGAACACCTGGCACACTTATAAAAGCTGTTCTTCCACACTGAAGCTTCAGACCTTGTGCTATCATAATGGCTCATGATAGGCCTTTATGAGATGGTGGTTTTTAAGGACTTTTTTTTTCCAGAGAAATAGTAATTTTCTAGTTAACATTGGTTACCTTGTATTCTTGTGGTATGACAATTCTTGGAAAGGGATGGTTATGATTACCCCATAATGTCTCCCACAAGCACTTGGTCTAGATTTAATATAGATTCATAGATTGTCATGGGTTGGAAGGGACCTTAAAGATCATCTAGACCCAACCTCCCCTGCTATGGGCAGGCAGACCTCCCACTAGACCAGGTTGTTCATGGACTTATCCAACTTGGTCTTGAATACTGCCAGGATTGGGGCATCCAAAATCTCCCTGTGCAAGCTGTCCCAGTGTCTCACCACCCTCTTGGTAAAGATTTTCTTCTTAATATCTAATCAAAACATCCCCTCTTTCAGTTTGTACGCATTACTCTTTGTCCTATCACTACAGTTCCTGACAAAGAACCCCTCTTTGGCTTCCCTGTAAGCCCCCTTCTGGTACTGGAAGGTTGCTGTGAGTTCTCCATGCAATCTTCTCTTCTCCAGGCTGACCAGCCCCAAATTACTCAGTCTTTCTTTGTAGGGGAGCTCCTCCAGTCCTTTTATCAACTTCATGGCCTTCTCTGGACTTGATCCAACAGTTCCGTGTCCTTCTTATATTGGGGACACTGGAACTGTACACAGCACTCCAGGTGGGGTCTCACAAGGGCAGGACAGAGGGGAAAATCATCTCTCTCAAGCTGCTGCCCACGTTCCTTTGGCTGCAGCCTAGGACATATTTGGCTTTCTGAGCTGTGAGCACATTTGCCAGCTCATGTTGAGTTTTTCATCAACCACTGCCCCCAAGTCGTTCTCCTCAGGGCTGCTCTCATCACTTCTCTGCTCAGCCTGTGGGTGTGCCTGGGATTGCCACAACCCAGCCACAGGACCTTGCACTGGCTCTGGTGAACTTCAAGGGGTTTGCATTGACCTGCCTGTCCAGGTCCCTCTGGATGGCATCCCATCCCTCTAGTGTGTCAGCTGCACTGCACAGCCTGGTAATGCCAGCAAATTTTCTGAGGGTTCACTCAGCCCACTGTCCATGAGGGGATTCAAACAACATTTATAGCTGGAGGAAAATTCCCAGAAAAAGACTAAACCAAGAAGATCTCCAGAGCTAACACCATTCTGTTCTTTGGACACACACTGATTTAACTTATATTAAGCAAACTCAAGTAATAAGGAATGACCCCTGTGGGACAGTGTGATCAGATCAGCAGCAAGTTGTCTGATCTCTCTCCAAGCTAATGATGCAAATGCATTGCAGTTCGATGCAACACAGGGACCATCCCAATTGGAAAGACCTCATTTAAAATATGCTGGCGAAGATCTTGTAGCTCTTGGTTGCATTGGGAATGCACAGCTTCAAATTAGCTTCAAAAATTCTGTACAAGAAAACCAGAGTCATCATGTTTACTACACTTTGCTGAGGCTTGGAGTGACTTTGTGCTTGCTGTTGCATTTCAAAGCATACCTTTTGGTTTTAAGTCCTGTTTCCTGAACTGAATTTCAGGTATTTTCCATGCTGTTGGCAAGCTCAAGGGTATGAGAATTAAGAGATATTTATTATCTTGTGAAACACCTAACTTTACCTCAGGCTTTTACAGAAAGAAGATGAGAGCTGAGCTCCTACAGAACATTTTCAAAGGCTGCTGACAATTTGTTTCATATTTCTGGATTGACTTTTAAAATATAGTCCTTGAAATTATTATTCTATTTCCTTGAAATCTCAGCAAAAGTTCATAAGAGCAGCAACAACAAAAGAAATGACTGAGCAGGATACTCCTTGATGTCTTAACTCCCTGCATCACAAGCAAATTTTTAAAAAGTGCAAGTTTATTTTGGTATAGAAAGAAGCCACTGCCCTTCATGATCAGGGTTGCTGACTGAGGATCAATGGTGATATACTTTACTGTTTGAAATTAAGGGCAGTGACCACAAGCAATCACCTTACCACTTCCTAACATCAGCTAAACCTTGCTAACTGTCCATCTGAGTGTCTCTCGTTTGCCTCAAATGCAAATAAAATGCATTGTGAAAGATTAATTGCATACTGCTTATCACATGAGCTGGTACCTGACTATGCATATGATCTTATGTGCACATCAATTGTGAATCATATCACATCACCTTAACTTACCACATATCTTCTGACTGCATCAGGCCTGGGAGGGGACTGTGGTGGATTCTGTAGCTCAGCTGATGTAGGGCAAATCACCACGTAATAGTAACACCAAGTAGTTTTTGTCAATACTTTTAGAGTCTATGAAATCCCTGTCAGAATAACTTATTCCACATGGAACATTACGCATAATACTCAAACTATGTTTCAGCTCAAATTCTGCAAATGAAAATAGTTGTGTAAGAGGCATTGCAAATACAATCTGCTCAAATTTCAAGGACCAGGCTCAAAATAAATTAAAAGATTGTCAAAAAGTTCAGTTTTCCTACTCGCCTCCTGGATTTGTTTGGATTTGGGGCTTTTTTTAAATCCCCCTAAAATATTTTCATTTTTTTTTCCCTTAAACCCTACATACTGAAGTCTTGCTCTTTAATGTAAGAACACCGAGATACTTCAATTTTCATTCAAGAAGAGTGATTAGCAAAAAGCTATTCATTATCATGAGGCTTTAGGTAAAAGTGTAGAAACTATAGATGCAACAAACAAGGCAACATTTTAGTAGCATGTACTTCACCAAAGTCATATGTGAATGGGCAACAGAAATAGTAGCACTTTAGAACAACAGCAGAGGACTAAAATCCACAACTAAGCATGACTTTTATTTCCTGGGTTTAAGCGATTTAAAAAGTAAAAGCAAGGCTGGTTTTAAAAAGTTGAAGTTCTAGTTCACAGAAAATCTCTGAAAGAACTTTGGGTGAACATTATCAATTTGTATTTTCACAGAAATAGGTGGCAAATCAGTGTTAAAAGACAAACTGCAGTTACCCAAGGGGAAAAGACAGTCTCTGACTCTGGGACACAACCTGAATTTACATCCATGGACATTCACAAAAGCCAGGTTTAGCAACATGAACTTGACTTCCCAGGCAAGAAGGCACAGAGTTAGGCTCCACCAGTATGACCTAAATTAACAAGTCTTTTCAGGCCCTTGGAAATATTTTTCTTTCAGGAAGGAAGTCTTAAATTACACTTACAAGACGATTAATGACCATAAACTTCTGAGTGGCCTGAGATAACCCTGTTAAAAAACACCAGCTATTTAACATTGTTGCTTTAATGGTGTCACTGGTTATATGTCAGCATAATCGATGCTCTGTCACTTTAACTTAATAAGTAACGTAATTGATGCATTATTACTTTAATTCTTCTTCATTATGAAGGTTATTAAGGTGCACTGTAAGTTAGAGTAATTGGACATTTCAATTGAATGGCTAAGGAGTTGGGAAATAAATAACTCTAGGATCTAGCACTGATGCTTACCTTTGAAATGTGCACCACATTTATATACATAAAAAGTGGATTGGCTGTATCAGGGGTGGAGAGGAAAAAAGATATGAAAGTAATATGGTGTTTAACTTTTTGGATTCTACTTCATTTAAATTTGCAATTCATCTCATTTGTTCTTTTGTAAACCTCCACGAGTTTCTAAGCACTTCAGAGATCCTGCACATCTGAAAGACTGTGACATAGGGTTATATTTTCCACTCTTTAAAAATGGCTCCACACTGCAAGAACTAAGTATTGCAGAGATAAGGATCTGCCTCAGTTTGCATTGCAAGTAAAGATGGCACTGCCCTGTCCTTACTCTGCCTGACCAAAAGCAGAGTGACCATGGGTACCACACCCAAGGCACCTCACTAATGCAGTCAAAACTAGTTGCGTCCAGACCTGATCACTTGTAACTTTACAACTTACCTACACTGCACTATGGTCTCAAATATTTACCATCCTCTGCAACATATGGGAGACTAGATTGGTCATGTGTTTCAAATTACATCCTCCAAAAGGCAGCAGTCTCTGGTGGGAGCAGAATGAGTGAGTGCTGCACAGACCTGACTGAGTGCCACGCCTCGGTCCAGCCGTAAGGACACCAGCTGCATATTGAAGCCACCAGGTTCCCAAGAGTAACTATAACAACTTTTATGGCAAACCAGAATGAAGCAGCAGTTGTAGTATGAGAGACTGTCAGTAACAGTATCCTTACTGAAAACTTTTATGCTTAATCCCATTTCATTTGGAAAAGGAGATTTTACAGGTTGATTCTTATTTGAAGAGACAACCCTGCCATGGGGGATTTCAGTGGCAGCATTGAAGAAGTGGAAGACAGGAAACAATGAAAAAATCTTATTGATTGAGAGATGAAAGACTTTCAAATTAATCATCTTCTGTTGCTAACATTGAAATGGAAGGACTTTCCTGGCTTCTATGAGGAAGAAAAGCAGTGTCTTTTCACTGCCCTCTGATTTTTTAATGCCCCACTAGTCTTCCTAGACTTTAAGAAAGAGCACAGAAGACAGCTTATACAGCTAAAGGGCACTGGCCATTGTACTGAGAGAAGGCTGCCTCTCAAGATGATCTCAAAAAATGGTTTGGAACGAATAAAGAATAGGGTTTGATCCCCCAGGTAAGACTCTTTGTAAGTTACTTTACAATACTAAATGATCTGTCTCCATCTATTGCTCTGTGGCAAGAGAATGAGGAAGAGGCAGAACCATATTATCTAAGGATGCAGTGAGACTGGATGGGATAAATTAGTCTATATCATAATGCTAATGAAGTCAGTGGTGAGTCAGGAATTAAGCTGAACAAATGATTATTTTTCATTCTTCATGCTAAAATAATTGGCATGTTAAATCACATATGCAGAGAAAATATTGCAGACAATGTTCACAGTCATAAATATAGTTCTTGGTAACTAAACTGTCATAAATGTTGCTTTTATACATGATTGGACTCACAATTTTGCAAATTTTGAGGCAGGCCATCCAACAATCTTAGAACCATCATCTAGTAAATAAGAAGAGTATACATTGTACAGTATTTCTCTACACTGCAAGAACAGATTAATATTCCCGGTGAAGCAATAATTCATAGGAAGGTACAACACAATGGGGACAGCAGACCATAAGTGCAGAAGATGGGCTGCATGTAGTATAACCAGGTCTTCCCCTGAAGCTTGCACGTCATTGCTACAAAAGGTTCCATTTTTCTTTTATGTGCTTTTTACTATGATTGTTAATCCTTTACAGACTATAAATATAACTTCTCATCTGCGTAGCTTACAGAAACACATCTACCTCTTTAAAATAAATGCTTTGCAAGGTCTTTCATCAACATGCATTTAATCTTTTGCATTATGAATTTGTGTTAACACACACTAGCAAATACATTTTAGGACTGATTGACACCAGTTCTTAAGCCATTTTTTAGACCTGTACCTATTTTTCTGACAGCCAAAAGGGCTTTCCCTATTCCTACCTTCTCAGAAACTAATTCCTAAACACCCCTTGCTGCAAGTAGGGAGATTGAGAAATACTCCAGTTCAGTTACAAATAACTTGGATCACATCCTTGTATCACAGGTCCCTTAGATTGTCAGAAGACTATTTTGTCTAATTGATGAATGGCAGAGATAACTAGTTCTCTGTGGCAATGGCTTACTTACATGGATGGATAAGTGCCTGAAACAGCCTAACTCTTTTTGTGCTGAGTGGTCAAGCAGATAACAACAGCTTTCAATTCCCCAATAGACATGGCTGAATTTGAAACCTGCTTCAACAGAAAAGAGCCTTTTTCAAATTTCCTGGCTTAATATTCAGCCTGCATGATCTAGGTCTCTGCAGCCATCATAGGTGGGGATATAAAGGAACATTTCTATTGGTGAGATGAAGAGATCCCCTTTTCCATCTTGGTTCTCTTGCCAAGGTTGTCTCAGTACATCTCATTTTGTGACTTTATATGGGCAATGGACATTGGTGACAGATTTTTTTTTCCAGTGTTGACTCTGTGTAAGACTATATTTCAGGAATACTGTAGGGTGTGGCTTAAAAATGCAGGTATCTGCATTACTACAATCAAATCTCCTTCAGATGACCAAACAGACCTGAAAGTATGTGTGACTTTCTGAATATTTTGGTGATTAATTTCTGCAAAAGTAGAAAGTAAATATGGGCCACACTCTGTCAATCTGCTAAGGAATTCAGAGAGGTTGAAATGCCTCTTCCAGCAGCACATGGAGAAATCACAGGTTATAATCATACTAGTATCAGACTGCATAAAAACAAGAATATGTTACCATTTTAAGAGTCTAAGTCAGCTCAAAAACTTACTCATTCTATTCTAGTCAGACTTGTTCCAAGGGCTTCTGGAAACTAGGAGAAGGCACTACTTTTTGATCCTCCAAGACAAAGCACACCAAGTGGCTACATAAGTAATTCATTTCATTCTGGAATTACCATCTCCCACTAAGCATTTTGGAAAGAATCCTACCACAAAACCTACCACAACAGCGATAAGAACTAGTGGTTGACTTCAGCTTTTTGTAGTCTCATTGCTCTACTTACTGGGTCATCTTACATCTTCTGTATACCACAGGAGTATTGAGTGAGTGAAAAAAAGTATCAATTTTCCAGGAACAATTATTAACTTGTGCATATATTGTAGGACCTGAACCACTGAATTTACACCATGGGAAAATATTAACCCTAGAGTTACATAAAGCTGAGGTTAGGGAGCTGCCCACTTGCAACAAGAAGAATGCAGCTGGAGATATCCTCCCCAGTAAAGGCTTGTCTGGATCATCCAAGAAAGGTTCTTCTAAATACCGTTTCTAAAATTATTTTGCAGGTAGTCATACAACAAAAGACAAACAGGGAGACATAAAAGCTGTTAACTGTTTATGCCCAAACCAGACTAATAGATCATAACTATTAGAAGGGAAGAAAAGAACCAGATGTTAGTCAAGAGAGTATATAACAGGATAGTAAAAATATTTCCATCTGTGAAATTATAGCGCTACAAGAGCTTTAACTTTAGTGTGGTGGCATTTTCCTCCAATATTTCTATAGAAAGTTTCAGATTTTCCCTGAAAACAACATTTGTAATAGTATATACTTAGTTTAGTTTATAGTTAATTTGCATTGTCTCACGTCATGCCTCAGAGAGACTTTGGGAACAGTGGAGTCTAAGCACAGACCCAAGTCCTCAGCAAGGACCGGGCCAGTGTAGGAGGGAGTGGGGAGCACTGGGAGAAGCATTCTCAGAAACACACTCTGCCTTACTTTTAGAGGGTTTCAATTATCTGTTGATGAGGATTTGAAACCACTCTAGTTTTCCAGCATGTACATTTAAGCATAACCCTGTGGTTCAAAATAAAATGCTCGAACAGGACTTCATGTCATTTCCTGATGAAGGGTAAAGGACCAGCAAAATCTTGCAGCACGAGTCAAGTCTGGTTTTATAAATGCAGCTAACAAAGGAGTGAATCCCCTCTGACAAGTGCGTGAGGTGTTTGTGCTAGACAAATTAGAGGTACAAAGCCATGTGTTTAATTCTGACTGAAAGCAATTGAGAGGTACAAATTATACCAGAGGAACTTTCTAAATTGAAGGGAATGCAGGAAAGAGACTCAAAAAACCAAAACTAAAATGACCTCCACACAATGACAGTTGAGAGATAAAAACTTGGCAATTTGGAAGGGGGAAAGGAACAAGGCAGGCAGGAGAACAGGCAGAGAAGTAGTCTGGAAGTTTTTAATGGATAACTTGTTTTGAGAACACAAAAGCCCTGCTGCAATGCCTTCTTGGATTATTTCCAGTGTTACAGATGAACCTATAGCTTAGTGAACACAAAAGCCAGGACTTTTTTTTTGTTGTTCTCCCTCTTCTTTTTAGCACAAAGGAAGACAGCAATCATGTCAGGAAAGATTTAGTGGCTTTAATTGAGCTGCAGTTGTATCCTTTTCTGTGTTTTCTATCATGTCAATTTTCCAAGTGGCCATCAAGTTTTTGTCAGCTGAAGCAAACCAAGTATACAAGGGTGACATTTAGAATAGCTCCAGGATTTGCCTCCCTCCTGGCAGCACTATCAAGAAGGGCTTTAAAGCATGCTTAAGTTGACTTTAAATCAAGATGTCAGTTTTGAAATCAGGCTGTCTTTGGCGTTCTTGTCAATAATGCTGAATTTGACTTAAGCCCCATACACCTTCATGCATTAACCAGCCAATATCTGAAGCTATGTTTCTCTAATATATATCACAATCTTTTGTCCTTTACTCAGGATTTGGGACATTTACAGTTTGTAGGGTGACTTTTTTTCCCCTTCTCTTGTAATGGGAAAGCCAAACGCTTGCTCTTGCAAGTGCAAGCATTGGTGAGACAATGGGGAATAGCTTTATGATGAAAGAGGTTAGATTTAGGGTATTAGGGTATTGGGTATTAGGAAGAAATTCTTTAAAGTGAGAGTGGTGAACAATCTGTCAGGAACAGATTGCCCAGAGAAGTTGTGGATGCCCCATCCCTGCAATTTTTCAAGGCCAGGCTGCATGAGTCTCTGAGCAACCTGGTAGAATGTGGAATGTGTTCCTGCCCTGGGCAGGAGAATCTGAATGAAATGATCTTTACAGTCCCTTTACAGTCCCTTCCAACCCAAATCATTCTATGATTCTATGAAACATTTTTGAGCTTGAATTTCAGGGATAAGGAGGGGGCACAGAGAGAGGGGGGATCATGTCACATCAGAACAAAGCCATAACAAAAAGTGAAGTTATACAAGCCTTTGTATAACTGTGTTTATGTATCATTGGGTCTATTCTGTGGCAGAGTTGAATATAAAATGGCTTCCCATGACCAAGAACCTTTGGACATTTTATGTATCTGTTCTGAGATGCCCACAATGCATAAAGTCAAAAAAAAAAAAAAAAAAAAAGAAAGAGTCCAGGAGTCCTCTGTAGCAAATAGGTGCTAGCTGGACAGAGAAGGCAAAGGTACAGGATTATTCCTCTTTCCTCTTTCATTAATTCAGGGCTATTGCATTATAGAATCACCAAAGTAGTTTGTTATCACATGAGTTTGGGGACAAAGTCAAAACCACAACATTAAGATTTAGCTTTCTAGATCACAGCAAAAGCCCTGACCAGAACTCCTCTTTGGGAATTCTGCTTCGACCCACAAGAAATTCTGAAGCAGCTGGGAAACACGGTTTATGAGTCAGAAGTCAGATATGTGAAGAACTCAGCTATCCAACTGAGGATTTTGGCTTACTTCTATACCTTTTTATACCTTTTGCATTAAACACTATGAAGAAATATTTCAAAGTTTCTCAGTTGTCATAAGCTGTCACTGAAGTCAATGGAACCAAGACAATTCAGCCTGAATACACAACCTGCACTTTTGACTCATGTATGAGACAATTAATCCAGATTAAGGGACAATAAAGGAGGACAACCAGTAACTATTACAGAACCTCTCCCACATGGAGACAGGAAGAGCATTTACAGGGGAACTGTTCTAGAACAGTCATCACTCAATACTTTCATACTGCAACAACTTGTACAGTCAATCACATGGTACAGTCAAACTTCTAAAGCAAGAAATTTAGAAGTCATTGTGAACAGAACTTGAACATTGTTTCTGTTCTTGATTGAAAACAATGAACTAAGAATATTTGCTTTTCTATACACTTGTCTCATTCCAATATACCCAGGAGTATTTCAGAATATATGGAACCTTAGGTACAGACATGCACTCTGAAAAAGCTCCCTTAGCAAAGAACACCCCATAAATGCATCAAGAGGTAAATTTCATAGAATTAAAATCTAATTATGGATTAGGCTTAGTCAAATCTATAAAAATACTGTTTTACCCTCGTTTGTAAGAAAGAAAAGCTTTAATCTCTCCCTAGCATAAAGCAGGATAGGAATAGGAAGAATCTGTAGTCAAATGGAAGCAACTGGGGTAATAATATACAAGATAATACTTTTAAATAGCAAACTTAGCATAGCTGTGACAAAAAAAGTTCATCATAGCTTCATGGAAATATTAGATGATTTCTCCAGTCACTTTATTTAGTGAATCCACATTAATGTCAGTTTTCTCATCACAACTATATATGGCAGCTTCTTCCAAAATGACTTTCCAGTATTCTGCAGGAGTTATCTAAATATAACACCAAATGAGCCCTGAAATAAGTCATGAGACCCAAAGGGACATTATTATTAAGAAAATGCATTTTAAAAGAATATTATTTTTCCAATATTCTAAGAGGACAAAAGCTAAGGCAAAGGAATGAAAGATTAAACCATCAATTAACACCATGCAGCTCAAGTCAGCACATCTGCCTGAACTGAGTCCTCCAATATACTCATGTGTATAATAAGCAGAGGGTTAAATTATCCCAGTTCTGTTCCTTGCTGCAGTGGGAGCACAAAAAAAAAAAAAAAAAAAAAAAAAAAAAATAAAGATTTGTTGAAGAACTCTCAAAATTGGTGTTTGGAGATAGGCAGATTCAGAGTAATGATTGTAATGTGTTGCTTTATATACAGAAACAGTCTTAGGATGGAAATTTGTACCCAAGGCAGAGTCAAATGGACAGATTTATTTTCTTATTGCTTTACTGTGTTCTTGTCGCTTTACTGTGTTCTTGTAATTTACTTATGAACTTCAAGTTTTCTCTAATGAAGTTCAGTGGAGATGGGAGCTAGGGTGAAATGGTGAATGGTTGAATCTCTGGGGAGGCAGGAACGCAGCTGATGCAAGCAGTGTTTTTACTTCCCAACAGGTCTAAAGGAAATTCTTCTGTGTCTGTTGCTGCACAGAAAACTCTCCTTTGTAATAAAATGAAGTTTGACAGTAAAGAGTAGCTTGTGCCAGGGTAGAGTTTGTCCTCTCCTTGCATCTATACTCACATGGCAAATAGCACCACACACAAAGATTTTTTTTTTATTTTTTTTATTATAAAACCGTGAAATTTCACTAAACCAGCCCTGCATTCCATATTTAAATCAAAATATCCTTCATTTTACTGATATGAGGGTTTTTTGGTGGTCAGATAGTGTATTTAACACTCTATTAAGTAAACTGAAATTTTAACTCGTATACAAATCTGAAAGCTGTCTCTGGCAGTGTGAGACAGCACAAAGTCTTCACCAAATCAGGGGCATAGAAGAAGAATGCATGAAGTGGGCATTCACATTTTATAAGATCATAAAAAAGTTGGCAGGCAAAGACCTCAAGAGATTGCTAAGCACGCACAAGGACAGGATATAAACTATCAATTACATTAAAACAAACAGAAGTTTGTTTACCTTGTACCTAAAGCTCTCCAGAGATGGAGATTCTGCTGTACTCAGCCACGTACTTCACAACTCTACATTAGAAGGTGGTCAAACTTAGAAGGAACTTAAATGTCTCATTGTAGCTCATCATCAAAACCTATCCATTTTTTTTATCCTTTATACATAAAGCCTTCTGAAATCTTTAAAGCTCATTCCTCTTTTGAGGCAGTCCTCTCTCTGCCCACCTTCCAAAGGGTAGCCATCTCTCCTCACTATGAACTGATGTCCCATCTTACATTCTTTCACGGACAGGAGCTTGGCTTTTTTTGCTAATTACAAGGCATCATGTGAGCTGGTGGCTCTTTGCCGAGTAATAATAATGCCTTCTCTTGCCATTCTCTTTAGCCATTTAAATTTAACAGACTTTCAAAGTGGCTGGTGTCCTTCTGAGCCATGTCAGGTACAGCAGAATGAAAACTTTCCTGACAGAATATAAAGCTCTGTACTTTTCTGTTGTAAAGTACTGATCTTGCAAATGCCTCCACAGTCTGCCACACTACTGGGAAAAGTATATATATGGCTAATGTGTTTCTTTTGGACCATGTGAGCAGCACTTTTGTAATCTCTTGCATGCATATGAGTCCTTTTAAGTGCATTAACTTGATTTATAATAAGCAATAACATAATAGGGATATGAGATTCTGAAGTTAAATCAAGGTTTCTTAATAAAGTAAATATTAACTCTGATCATAGATGGGGAGAACTGAAGCACAAGATACCTCAATTCAAATGACATAATCAATGCAAGCACTAGAGAAATGTGTAATTCTCCAGACTCCTCTTTGCACATCTCCCCTGCATGATGTCTGCCCTTTTAAATTAAGAAAATAAGTCTTTTAAAAATATTGGATTAGGGATTCCTAGCATGTATTTTCATGAGGTTAGAGAAAAATTTGGACTTTAAATTTCAAATGCACTTAAAAAATAGCTGAAGTGTTTTCATAGCTTTGCAAAAAAAAAAGATTAAAGCATCCATTTTCATTAGCTGAGCTCCATTTTGACTGGAAATTAAATATAGCACTACTACTTGTTTCTTAAAGATTTTTATATGACCCTTCAGAATGCAAAAACTTCAAGATCAAGCTATCATTTAATCTCATGATTGTACAGCTGGGACAAAAATATCAATGTACTCTCACATAAAGATACAGTAAGGAAAAAGCATAGCACAGAATTATGTATGGCTGGGTAAATAGAAATTATATGAGTTCTCTAAAGCAGTCAAAAAATCCCAGGAACAAACACAAAAGCAAAGTAGTGCACTCCTTAGGTCATAATGGTATTTTCTGGTTTCCACTGGAAGTTACTGCATGCCCTCCCCTGCTCCCTCCTGAGGGGTTTGCAAGGCTGACCCATGCAAAAGGATGTCTAGTGGGCTTCTCCACACCTCGAGGTGAATGAACTCCCTGCACAGTAGGCAGACATCAACCAGCATTCCAGTTAAACTAGTCCCAGAAGGGGCTAACTGGACATCATACAGCATGAATCAACCACTTCTTACTTCTCCCCTAATCCCTGTTTATCATAAGCCAAAAATACCTGAATTGAAATCTTGGTTAGTGTGAGATGAAGTGACCAATGCAGAACAGGATTGTTAGGAGAGAAACGAGCTGATGTTTCAGAGGACAGCTCAAATGAATCAAACCAGCATGGCAAATTAATTCATTCAGGACTAGAACACAGAGTAGAAGCCATTGCCAGAGGAGGGAGAAATAGTTAAAGGATGCTTACAAAAAATTTCTGGCTATAATACTATGTTTTAGAAAATGTTACTGCCCAAGGGAATTATAGAACTGGACTGTCGCAGGACCAGTTCACACTCAAGTCAGAGAAATGTAGAAAAAATTAAGGAATGCCTTGGTTGCAATTAATGGCAGAGGACAGCCTGATAGAGAGGAACCCAACTGAAAGAATGAAGTACTGATCATATAACTCAAAAATAATAACTCAAAACAAAACCAAACATTTTCACTGTGCAAAAATAAAACTCCACTGAAAACTGAGATCATCTTGAAGACCACATTGTTTCTGACCCACACAGTGGCAAACATCAAAATACCTTGGGGACCTTTCTCAAGAAAGAGACAAAATCCCTGCCCAGGGACAGTTTAGCTGGCAACACCAAAAGGCAGTAACAGTTACTACAAGACACAGAAAATCTGCCAAATGCTCCCCACCAGTAACATGTGCCAGGGCTGGGGCAGACACATGCACAGCAGTGCAACTTATAATGGTGTAAAGCAACTCAAGACTGCAGGAGCTGAGCAAGGAGCAGATGATCAGTGCTGGCCACAGGTGCTGTGGTCTAAAATGGACTATGAATGAAAGCTGCTTTTGCTTGCTGCAAGATTAGATTCTGTAAATCTCAAGGGGATGCTAATGAGGACCTAGTTTATGCAAATAGCAAAAAAACAAATTCCTTCTTCATATCCCAACCCAAGATCCTTGTTGAAAGTGGAACTGCCACAGAGGTTCACTGAGCTGTTGTCTGTCTGCAAACAATAATGTGAAGAAAGCTGGTTTGACCAAAAACCTTGGTTATATCCAAAGCTGTCCCCATCAGGAATGCAAAGGCCAGAAACATTTTTGCTCCTCAAACAGCTTGATCTGGGAAGGAACTTTGTAAATTCTAGGTGTTAATGAGCATTAAAGGCGGGATATGGTCATCTGTATTCACAGATTTGCAGCAGCAAGTTTCTAGTGATGTATGAAATGAGAAATCCCCGCCTCATGTACAGGGAGAATTATACAGAAATTGCTATTCTATCAGTGGTGTGCCACACTCTGACTAGCTTCACACATACTGTTCAACTCACAGAAATGTAGTGACACACAAATGCATTGTGCCCAGTTGTCTCTGAACATTAAAAAAAAAAAGTCATTAGAAGATTTTAAAAATAAATAAAAATTTTAAACCAAGCCTTATATTCTTTAAAATACATGTGACCCTGTCAAACTAACTTGTTTCTGCTCCTCTACGATACCCATACTGCCTTTAAAAGCTCTAGAAAGATACTGGCTCAGGACAGATTTTGAGGAAAAAAAATGAGATGGTAAGTCACTTAAAAAAGAAAATTGGTGTTAGAATGAATAAGAATGTTAGAATGTTCCAACTTCATGTTGGAAAGAAATTATTATCACTTGATGCTACTATATTTTCTCCAGACCCAGACATTCTTTATTAATGAGAAAGCAGTGGCAGATCAAACTCTGATGCCCTCAGTGTCTGGCTGGTGCACTGGAGCCCTAAAGCAGCACATTGTGAGGGCACAGCAAACCTTCCTCCACCGGCTGGTTCCAAGCACACAGGAAGCCACATGGGAGCTACAGCTAATTCCTGGCCGAGATTTTCATACGGTTTTAATTCTTTTGATGAAACCTTGAAATACAGAAGGCTGTTTTCTCAGGGCATTAGTCTTTCTCTAGGATAAACCATTTATCCTCCAAATCCTTGTACATTACTTATATTTGCCCTACAAACAGATATGTTGGCTCTTCTACCCTTGAGGGTCTGAGTCTCAATTTTCAGTTACATGTAATCCTTTACATCAGTACAAAGTGGGTGAAAAAAAAATAGAACAACTGTTTCCCTTGGTCTGCATTTTTCACTCTTAGCAGGTAGCCCACACCTGACACTACTGTTTTTTACTGGGGCTGCCTGGTCTTAATTTTTCCTCTTCCTGTAGCTGTATCATGTACCAGAAATACATTTGTTTGTAATGACAGTCCTTTGTAATGCCTATATTTTTCTTTCTTTTTACATTTCCAAACAGAACTGAATGATATTTTTCACGTCCATATTTTCCCCACCAAAAGCATAAATTTAGTAACATCCCTAAAACCTTTAAATTCAAGCTGTCTCATTAAACTCCATAAAAATAAATTACAGAGATTTCAAAAGCCAACACAATTTATTTTGACATTTTCAAACTTCCTTGCTACAGCTACTTCTCATTTCAGCATGTCCTACCATTCTGAACACCCTAAAACCCCTTTTCCAATGTTCCATTCTAATTCAAATGCTCCATCCACCTCATACACACACATACACACTTTCTCACTGCTCCCAGGGAATTGAAAAACCAATTACTCTGCCTGTGCAGGACTTGGCACCATCACACTAATACAAGAGGGGTCTGAGGAAGAGGCTCTGCTGAAGGCAGGCAGGGTAACAGCAGTGCCCAGGGAGCTGAAGCAGAGGTGTCTGAGCTAGCAGAGGTGCCTGAGCTAGAAGAGGTCTGATCTCACAGCCTCATGGTGCCCTGCTGAGCCACCGAGCCCTGGGTTTGAGCAAGGCTTATCAACACATGCAGACCCTGGTGCAGCTGTGGCTGTGCCATTTCCCACCCCTGCATGGCAAGTGCTCTGTGATGACTCAAAATCACAGCTTATTAAGGCAGAACTTCCAAGCATGGTGCAGAGGTCTGGTGGCTCTGATGAAGGGAGTGCTGACTGAGCTTTGCTCACTGGGCAGGGCTCACCGCTCTGCATGTACCACCCTTATCTGCCTCTAGCCCTTTCATACAAACTCTTTTGTCAGGTGGAAATCCCAGAAGGCCAGACGTCGATGTTTTGAATTATACAACCAGTCTCTGCCTTCCACAGTGAGGGGTCAGCTCCCTGCCAGCAAACTCATTTGTAACGCTGCACTTGTAAACTCCCGATAAAAGGCTCTGATGGAACCACGCTTTGCTGGGTAGTGCCAATAAAACTGCACGGCCTCCTTTACATCATAAAAAGCTTTCAAACCCCTACCATTTCAGACTGAACCTTCAGTGAGGCAATGGATATAAACCCATAGAGGGGAGATTTACTATAAAACCTGAATTATTTTTAGGTGTTATCAGCCTAAAGGAAAACGTCTTTAGAAGTCAGTCTACAGGAGAATCTCAGTGGTAGAATGAAATGTTAAGCTCATGCTTCTTTCCATGTTTTTTGTGGGATTTCAATGCATTGATTCTGACCACAGGGGTCAAGAATATCAAAAGAACAGTATAAGGGGAAAGAAAAAATTGTCTTATTCCAGGGGCTTGCCTTAAATACATGACAGAAGTTATCACAAATAATTAGGCTGATATTTGCTTCGAGTTACAATTGCCTTTTTAAAATTTCTAGTCTTGCTGTAGACTGTTTAATGGGGTGACATATACCACAAAACTGCCTCTGGGACATGTGAGATTGTTTACATTCAGGTGCCAATGCCACCGTGGTAACAACCAAATGTAGATAAAGACTGATTTACTAAAGAAAAGAAAAAAATACGAAAACCCAAACTCCAACCAATAAAATAATTCTGACAAAATTTGAAACTCATCAGTGATGGTGAAGAATCAATGAGTAAATGATTTTGGAGCAATTCTCTTGAAGTCAATAGGCACTGGCCACACTGAATCTCTATGCTGAGGCCAAGGGAGACCCTTGATATGTCCTTTGAGACTGGACACCATAGATCTGTGATCAGCACAGGCTTGGGTACCACAGGAGCAGTGCTCCCAGGGTTACCCTGCAGAGCCAGCACCACCAGAAATGCCCAGCATTTCTAAGTCAGCTCACAGGTGGTGCCTGCCAGCAGGGCCAGCCCATGTCCAAGAGTGAACTTAGTGCTTGGATTTGCACTTAGTGATTGTGAAGGCAGATCTTGGCTTAAGCTTTTACTTCCTATCCTAAAAAATAGATTCGGTAATTGTATAGATAGAAAAACATACCCTTCCTTCTAGACACTGTAATCATTTCCCCACCAGACAGTCTGACTGTCTCTCCTGAGCAGTCAAATAATTTTCAGGCAGATTCAGATGTCCCCTGAGTGCAGGAAACTGGTACAACTGTACACAAAGAAGAAAAATATAAAAAAAGCATAGCAACATATCCAGAAGACATTTATAATGCATGTATTTTGCTTCAAGAAATGTGTTTTATGGAAGAAAAGGGGTAAGAGACAGGCCCTAGAGACAATGTCTCCCTATTCCTTATTTGTAAGCACATGCCCTTAAACAGACTCTGAGAAATCTCAGGGTTTGACTACATGGAATTCTGCACTCCATGATCAGACCAAGTGTTTACCTTGTCCTCGAAGCAATATCCCAATGGGAAGACTCCTGCTCCAGTCTAACAAAAGGGTTTCCTCCTATTTCCAGAACCCTGGCACTCAGAACCTTGCACACTGGCCCAGCTGTCTGCAGGGTAACCCTGGATCAAGAAGCCACGTTCCCACACATGCACGAAGAGAAAGCAGCTCAGCAGCACAGTCAGGTTTATCCTCTGGCTGCCCAGCTTCCATTTCAAGCCCAGGGCAGCTCCTTGTTAAGCCCTGCACACCCCTGGGTGCAATCCAGACTGCCAGCATGGCACGGGGATGCCCATCTGTCTCACCCAGGAAGGCAACAAAACTGCCTTACACAAATAGCTTTCCCACTCAGCTCCAGGTGGAACGCAAGGGTCTGGTCTGTGTCAGTGCACTGAGATACATAAAACATTTATAAACACCAGCTGCCTCAAGATCTGCTGAAGTTCGTTCTTTTAGGGGTGTTCCTGTATGTCTGCATTCACAACTTGTACATTTTTAAAAGATCAGGACTGGTTTGGAAGATGCCAGCAGGAGAGTCTTGTATTTACACAGGGCATACTGGCATGCAGCGATGGCTGTGTATACAGCAGAAAGTCCTCAAAGCCCTGTTTCCTGGGTGTGAACCTGCATCTTGCAGAATGAAACTCAAGCATGGCTCCCATGGTACTCTAGGAAAATTTAGTAGTAGATGATCCATGTATCTGCAGAGGCAATATTACCATAGTATAAGCAGTTCTTGTTGTGCTGCCCATGTCCCAAATGTCCTTTTGTGGAACCTGCTTGGTGAGTCTATTTGGGCCATGGAAATTTCCTGATGGACATCTGTGTCAGAGTGAATTTTGGAAAATTCCCAACAAATTCATACAAATTTTTTGTTGTCCATTAAAAAATTCAACAAAACGAAACACCGAGAAACAACAAAATAAAAACTAACAAAAAACCCCCACAAACACACGACAAAAAACCCCCAAAACCCAAAAAACCCCAACCAACGAACCAAAATCTCAAACTCTCTCATGGTGACACAGTCATAAGTTTTACTCTATAAAAAAAACCAAAAAAATTAAAGCTGCCACTTTTAAGAAGGAGCTTGGCTTGGTTTTGGAAGGGTACTGAATTTTCCTGATTCCAGGAAAATATGCCAAAGTTTACACAATCACAGAACAGAGAAAAATCCTGTTTTACACATGACCACTAAAGGCTTATTTGAGTTTGGCAGCTGAATGGTTTGCAGATTCCATCTGGACTGAGCATCCCCAGCCCAGAGCTGCAAAGGCTGAGCAAAGCTTCTGCCGAAATCTCTCTCACCAGCTGCTCAGGGTCACTTCTAACACTGGCAAAGATTCTATAGGCGTTCAATATGCAGCCTTTTGCCTAAAAAGTGGAGGTATTTGATCTAAAAAATTGGCAATATGACACATCACTCTTTGCCATGCCTCCAACAGTGACTTTAAAGCTGAGTGGAAAAAGCAAGTTTGTGCCTGCCTATGAGAGCCATTTATTAACACCCCACAAGGCCTTTGTACTTGAATAGTAAAAATAGGAATCTATAGCTAGATTAGACATGGAAATTAAGAGGATTGAAAGGACATGTGACAAAACTTTAGCCTATGACATTGTTTTAATATAGATAAACACCTGCTTAAAAGGATTACTTTAATTGGGCCAAGTTACTAAGCTGAATCCAAATAAAAGGCTATCAAAATAAAGGCTAAAAATCTTCTGAGTGGGACAGGGATGACAGACATGTGGACTCCCTCAACTGCCATGGATGGGAAACAGGTAGTGCTAGAACACAGTGCATCCCAGCTGAGGGCAGGCATATGAAGCAGAACAGAACTGTTTCCATGGACTCTGCAGAAAGCTTTGGGCAATCAACTAAGTAATAGCTTGTAATACACACATCTGAATATAGGGAAAAATTTACCTAAGCAGACAAAAGAAGTGGGATAAAATTAGCAGAATTTTTATAGATAACTGAGGTAGCAACATTTGCTCACCTTCAATCAAAATATTGCATTGAATTTCTCAAGCACTCAAGACTTTCCCACTCCTGTCCTCTAATTCCAGTCCCCTTGGAAATTTCTTCATCAAAGCTGTTCCACAAGTGCTAAGGAGTTTTGACTCAGGGAAGATACTTGTGTGGATCTTTTATTTTGGGGGGGTGGTTTGTGTCCTTGTACATAAGCACCTAGATGAAAGAGCTTGCTTAGGATCCTGTAAATGTCTAGTTCCCTCAGGGTATGCTTGGAAGCTCAGCAAGGTATCAACATAATCATTCTTCATACTGGTAATTTGATATTTTTTCCCTTCTTTAATTTGAAGGGAATTTCTTTAATTCCCTTCAAAAGCATTTGCAGCTTTACAACTTAAACTGTAATCAATCAAATTATTATTTTACAACTTTTCAGTTACTTTTTTTTCACATTTGTGTACATGTCTGGCTTTCACCATGATTCACTACTCCATGCCTGACCATCACCAGGTTTCAACTGATTGATTAATAGATACACCATTGTGCTGCCTGGCAGAGAGCACTCCAGCATTCAGGTTTGGCAAATGGTCATGATGGAATCAACTACCAAATCCTAAGGAAAGTATTTCTGAAATTTCTCTTCCAACTTCAGCATTTTCCAAGTTCCCTGAAGCCAATATCGCCGCTCTCTCACATGAGGGTTAACTCTGTTAACACACCATATATGTAAATTAAACTCCTGTTAGTACCTGGGAAAATTCAGAGCAGGCATCACATTTGGAGCACTATTTCAGTTTCATCAGCTGATATTCTTACCTCAGAAAAACACCTTTAGCAATCCAGCTAAGAGTAGCATAAAGATTTCTTTTAAAAAAGTGTCATTCTGCCTCTTTAACTTATTCTAGTTTATAAGAGCAAATTTACTGGAGTATATTGTCAATACAGCATGTTCAATGCATCGCAAAATGTGTGAATTTGTCACTGAATTTTTATTCTTTTTAATAGTCTTTCCTTCATGCATAAATGTTTGTATTGTAGGAAAATGTAACATAGCTTATTACACATATTTTCTAGACTTCTTGAGAGTTTCAATAAGGATAAACTAAAAGAACAATATCTATACAAGATTTCTCACTGAAGCCAGATAAGTATTTCAGAGTATTTCATATATGCCTTATTTTCATAGGTCAGGAAGAGTACAGATACATATGAAGACTGTGAACCCATTTTCTAATGACCTCTCCATCAAAATCTGATCAGAGAGATAAACAGGCAAGAGCTGGAAGTCCTGTTTAACTGATGTGTGTTCTGAGTTGTCAGTGTGGAAGAAAGTGTAGGACATGAAAGCAGGGGCAATATCAGAGACAGCATCTTATCTATACCCTATAAGGAGGAAAGAAAGATACACGAAGAACAGATTCCCCTTATCTATGAGGGAAAAAAAATTACCAGGAGATAAGAAAGAGAGGCTTGGATAAGGTTCTGAAAGAAAAAGTAATCGAATGCAAAGCTTATTTGATGTTGATCCCTTCATACTGTAAACACAGATATGGAAAATTAGAACATCAAGTTCTTGGGGTTGCCTCATCTATGACCCTGAGCAGGAGTTACAATATCTGTGCTTTCCCTTTACAATTTATAAAATACAACAGTAATGAAAAAAAATCCTTCCTGGACAACAATAGTATAAAGCTTTAAATTTAAAGTTTTTGAAGCCCCATGCATAACTCAATAGGACTAAACATGAATAACTATCCAATCTCTAAATCTCTCAGGATTCATGTATTGGTATTCACTAAAATGCTTGAAAAAAACCCTATTAATCAACAAAATTTCCAGGTAGGTGAAAATTTATGGCATTTTTTTCCTAAGAATTTTGTTCTTGGAAGGGCACTGAAACACAGATTTAAAGTTAGAACCCTCCCCCACACTGGATACATTCAAACTTGATACTCCACTTACTTCTAGTAGAAATCAACATATAGTGTCATAAGTGGCATAATAGCTGAGATACTTACATATCCCGTGGACCTGATGAGATCAGACATGCATAAGAGCCCCAGAGCAATATTCTTTAGAAGAAAAGCAATTTCAGACATACCAAATCAATCCACCCACTTGTATTTGTTCTATGACAAGCTCAGCACCAGCAAGATAGTCATATCAAGAGCTGCGTGTATTCAACAGGTGACTCAATTTATTTGACTCACTGGGTCTCTTCTTACAACAAGGACTTGGATGTTAAATTTGCACTTTATAAAAAGTCAGGAGTGTAAGATAAGCTATAAGAACTAGTTTATTAACAATAGGCCTGAGTAACAAAAGATCCTTATATAAAGTGGAGCATAAAACAAATATCTGGAATATTATCTAGAAGACCATCCAGAAGATTTCCACGTTTCCTCTACAAAAGCCCTGAGAGAACATGAACAAATAGAAAGAATTGTGAAAAAATTTGGACATGAGTCTTGATTGCTAAGCAAATCTCAGAGGGATATTAAGACAAAAGTTAGAAGCAGATATCTGCTGGAGATGAAAAAACTGTTAGAAGGATAAAGAGTCACCTTGTTCTTGTCAGAATCCAGATCCCAGACCAAGCTCAGTGCATTGATTAGCATCCAGATAGGTATAATAACACAGAACAATTCAATGAAGATTTAGTATCTGTCAGGGTCTTGTTTGTTAACCACAGATATGAATACTTCATGTAATAGGGAAGTTATGTACAACATACGGGTAAAACACCCTGGACAATCTACATCCACTGACATATTCCCAAACTAGTGAATATAGCCATTTATTTATCTTTGCAATTCAAGGTTAAGTCACTAAATAAAAATAAATTATTTTTCTATTGATTTGCCTACCTATTTAGCTGGTACATATTTAAAATGAAGGAATCTGTCTTATTACAGGACACAACAAATGAGGAAGAACAGGGCCAACACATACCTTAGCACTTAGCAGTTTAATAAGAACAGGGAGCAGACAAAAGTGCTCTCAAGCCCAATTTATAAGTCCATTTTTCTACTTTGCAGGAGAGAGTTTCCCAGCTAATAACTGGCAGCTTCTATCCTTCCTTACTTGGGTCAGCTGGATACTGGCTGCTTGGTTTTACCTGGAAAGTTTCTATAAGAACATATGATGGATCAAAGAAAGTATTTTGCAGTCAGGAAAGCCCAAGCATAAGATTCAAGGGTTTGAGGGGTGGGAGATTCTGTGGACACACCAATGATTTTTTTCCCAATTATATTACATCATGCCTCAGAGCCTGGCCAGAATATAATTTAATAATTACACTGAACACTAGAAGAACATTTCTTAGATGAAACTTTCACAGAATTTCCTAGACTTCAAATACCACATGCTTCACTGGACTCCATAGCACAAGTTAAATCAGTGGACTCTAATGGGCACCAAAAATATTCTGCCCACTCCTGAGCAAGAAGCATATAGCTTACCAATATAGCTCAGTTATTATTAACACACATCCCATCAGAACAGATCCTTCAAACTCTCTTCTATACTGACTGTACTTGCATTTATTTGAAAGTGAGTTCAGTTTCCACCCACCCCATATTACATATTGGTGGGTTGGAATCTGCCTACTTTGTACAGTTGAAGCTGGAATTCCTCCCCAGTTACATTCAAAACAAGCTACATCAGTGTTAATGGGCCTTTTCTATTAGGTCCTTCAGAAGGTTCTTTTATACATCTGTAAATTTCATCTTTGCGTTGAGATTGCAAACATTTCTCTTCAGCCACTGAAATTCAGACTCATCATTGTCTTTGCAGATGCAGCATGTATATTAAAGTAGAAAAAAATTAATAGACCAACTGGATTCTGCCTTGCCAGATTAATTCCACTAAAGTCCACATGTGCTGCAGGTCTATTGTGGTAAATGAAGTCAATAACTGGTTTTGTAATCCATTTTCCCAATTTGTCTAACCTTTTGGGTCATTGCCCTTTCTACTGCAGTCAGTGCTGTATCCCCCTTCCAAGAGCAGAGCAAACTTTGGACCTCTGAACACTCCTTGTTGAGCATAGATATTCTAGGATATTGTATTTTAAAGAAGTTCAGTCTCTAGCTACTACTTCTTAGTGGGAATGTAAGACAGCATTTGACTACACTTAACATATACTTAAATAAAGTGGTTTAGACATGGAAAAGATCCCTGCAATTTTTACTTGAGTTATAGCTAGAAGAAAACCCCTGGCTGTTGCAAGTATGAAGGTTATTCCCTTAGTGATTACTGAAGAGGGAAATAAACACTTGAGAACACTTTATTCTTTTCCTGGCACAGACTATGCTTCAAACAGAAATCCATTTGTACCATTTTTCTATTTGGTGCCTATTTTTATTAGTCTGTCTCAGCTTTTCTGAGAGTAAACTCAGTAGAGATCATTGTCTGTTTGGTACTTCTGCACTGCCTAATGTAACATCAGCCTTGAGAGAAGCCCTTAGGCTATATAATAACTTTAAATTATTAACTGCCATGACAAACATTTTAGGCGAAAAATATTTACTGAGAACAGAAAAGATGACCACAATGTTCATGGCAAATGGTCATTATTATCTGGCACTTACATTTATGGGTTTATGTGTCTTTATTTTTTTTTTTTTAAGGATTGCATCTGGCAACAGCACAAAGCTAGAAGTTCAGGAGCAGGAGGTTTCCTTAATAGGCTAGCTTGTTCTTAATAAAGCTATTTTAGCAACTTTATCTCTTGCTTCACCCACCTACCCCTAATCCTCAAAGTTAGTTTTTCATTTTTCCTCTGCTGGGATTTTCAAGATGGGTTCGTCTAGAGTTCAAGAACATAAATGAACTGTGTACTTCTTTTCTACTGTTTTTAACCACTCCTTGTGAATGAAGCCTGGAAACTTGTTTGTGTTAGGAGTCATACTCATGCACAATAGATGAAGAACCATGTCCTGGGATGCTTCAGGCACAACATCACCAGGGCAAGGGAGGGGATTGTCCCATTCTGCTGTGCACTGGGGCAGCCTCACCTCAAGGGCTGGGGGCAGTTTTGGGTGCCACGGTATAAGAAAGATATTAAAGTCTAAGAAAGTGTCCAAAGGAGACCACAAGGATGGTGAAGGGCCTTGAGGGGAAGCCGTGTGAGGGGCTGAGGTCACTTGGTCTGTTCAGCCTGGAGGGGACTGAGGGTAGACCCCACTGCAGTTACAACTTCCTGGGAGGGGAAGAGGAGGGACAGACACTGATCTCTCCTCTTTGGTGCTCAGGGACAGGACTGAGGGAATGACCTGAAAATAAATCAGGGAAGGTTTAGGTTGGATATCAGGAAAATGTTCCTCACCCAGAGGGTGGCTGAGCACTGGAGCAGACTCCCCAGGGCAGTAGTCACAGCACCAAGCCTGACAGAGTTCAAGAAGAGTTTGAATGATGCTCTCAGATACATGGTGTGATTCCTTGTGAGTCCCTTGAAGGGCCAGGGTTTGGACTTCCATGATTCTTGTGAGTCCCTTCCAACACTGGATATTCTATGAATTTTTGTTAAGAAACCCTTTGAGCTTCTACTGTACTTGGGTCTGTAATTCCAAACAGTGGTAGGGCATTATCCACTCCATTCAAAGCCAATGTATGTGCAGACCTAAACAAAGGCCCTATACATCTTAGGGGTTCAGGCATACAAAAGAAACTTTGCATTTAGCCCAATGTTAATATGATCTCCTTTTGAACAAAAATGTATGATATTCACTCAGAAGCCAAGATCTGTGTTCATTCTTCCATACCTAAAAACAGCAAAGGAGCTGAGGAGACCACAGGGACCAAAGTCCCAACACTACTGCTCATTAACACAAGAATTGGCCCATTTTAAAAAACAGGAGCAGGCATTATCATCCAGAGGATCAGCCTCCTTCCTCCTGTACCACAACCTCCCAGAACAACCACCACTAAAGGGAATTTCCAGATGCAGGAGAACTTATTCAAAAATGGAAAGCATGGAAGATTAAAGATCCTTCATCCAAATTTGGTGTTAGGACTTTAACAAACAAACATAAAACCCCAAAGTCCAACAAAACCAAAATAAAACCAACCCAAAGTCTAAGGAAATAAGTAGGCAGCTCATGTTCTGACTGAGAAGGAGTGCAGGAAGTCGAGACCCACACAGCAGAATGATGAATGACCAGAAAATACATTCTGATAAGTTTGACCCCATATCAATGTAACACAGGATAGTTTCCATATCAGAATTGAACTCTTAGGTAGAAAACCAGGGAAAAAAGTAATTGGCTTTTGTGAAAGTGGCCAATTTTAGCAGACAGCAATTGTTTCTGGTATGTAAATCTGTTTCTCTCTCCAGATAACAAGGAAAACAATTACTCACAGAGAGAATGCTTTTAAGTATATATCTTTGGCAGGATAGCTCTCAAGAATAGCTTATTGCATTGAGTCTTGGCGAGAGAGTAGCTAATTATTTCCATCAGGAATCTGAAGAATAATAAACCTACTTCTCATCTAGCAACAAGCTTTAGAAATTCAATTGAGTATTAAAAATAGAAAGCAATTTATGTTTTATTCAATTGCACACAATAATCTTGAGATAATTCTGACTTTAAGGTTATTTTGCACATAGCTTCTCTGGTTACAGAAGTTGTGCAAAGAGACTTGGAGACTGACTTCCACCAGAGAAAAGCTTGCCAAGTACAGAACAGGTTGAAGCAGAGGCAGACTTCCCTTCAGTTCCTCTTGCTGCTTACAGGAAGAAAAATGCATAAGCTCATATCTCAGCTATTGCAATATTCAAGGTATATTTGGGCAAAGGAAAGTCTACTGGGCACCTAGTTCAGCTACTCTGGGATTTTGTTAAGCTCGAAGACAACTGTGAAAGAGTTGTACACAAACTCCAGGGTGCAGCTCTCAAGCAAGCTTCATGAGGAATAAATTTCATTGCACAAGTGCAATGTGCTCTGTGGTTTAACAAATGGAAAACCTTTTGTTTCACCACTTACTTTAAGGATGCTGGCCACATTTGATGCAGTGAGATGTGCCATGTGTCCTTAAATTTCACTGCATGATCACAGAAGGAATTTCTTTTTCCCTTGCTTTGTTTTTTTAAGCTTTACTAACAAAAAAAAAAGTCACACCTGAAGACTACGGACTCAAACAAATACAGACACAGGCAGGCAGGCTTTACATCTCAGAAAGAGTCACTGAAACATGGTTATACTTAGTCCCTGCAGCACTCACCACTGTTGTCATTGTGTTGACCAAAGCACAATGTATTTCTTGCCTTGTGGTCTACTACCCCACATTCCATAATGCATTTATTTGTGAATCAGGACTTTTGAATATCACAGCAGCTCAGAGGCAAAGCTGCTACATATCAGTGTCCTCAAGTTTCCTTGTTGACTTTTCTTGACTATGTAGTTGTTTTTCCTGTAGGAAAAATGCATTGAAGAATCTGAAAAAACAGCCACACCATCTGGTTTTAATTCCTTCCCTATATTCACCCACAGATCTTCAGCACTTAGGAAAGAGTTATTGAGACACTTCACTGCAGGAAAGGAGGGCTCATGCTCTAGCCAGACATTGTTAGATGTGGGCAAATGTAGAATAAGGAACAGCTTGCTCTATACTATAGAAAAACCCATGTCTTGTTATGTTCCTAATCTTAGGTTTTCAGTAAAAGAGAATCCCTCATGGATGCCATGGAAGAACAATCTATAAATGCACTAGAAAAGTTTGTGTGGTGAGTTTTGATTTTAAGTTTTTGTTGTTGTTTATTTTTTTGTTGTTCTTTTAAAGGGTGCAAAAGCTGATACATTGGCTGATAAAAAAAGCATTGCACCAGCTGCAAATGCTTTTTCTTTTCTTTCCAGCACCAATTTTTTTGCAGTTAAGAGCAAGTGGTGGTGGCGTGAAGAATATATGAGAACCAGGAGACACCTTAAGACATTTTAGACACCTTATGCCAGCAAATTCAGACCAAGGAGAGAAGAGGATGTAAGGGGCAACTAGTTTCTCCTCACCTTTCTATTAAGAGTTTCTGCTGATCTGTATGCCCCATTACAAGGCATTTAACAAAATGAGTAATGTCACTAAACTTATTCAAATTACTCTAGAAAGTATCCCTTAACACCAGGAGGTTATTAAAGTAATGCCTGATTTCAGATTCCCTCACATTGCTGAATCCCAGCTTCAATACCGTTACACATTTAAAATGCAATTTAAATAAACATTGAGGATTCAAAAATCCAACAGCATCTACTTAGCTCATTTGGCCCACCCTTCATGCTTATCCACCAGCAATAAGGACAAGATACCACACTGACTAAAAGAGGTTTCGCAGGCTTTATAAGCAACTGCATTTTTGTTCAATACTTCTGTGTTTTATCATGTATTTTCACTTCAAATGAGAGGAATTTGAGACCAAATGTGTCTCAAGTCCATTCTGCTGTACTGGAGAATTTTTTTCTGCTCCTTAAGTAGTATCAAAAGACCCTGCAGTTATCTCAATTCCTGTCTATCAATTATAATTGCAACAGTCCAGAATTTGCTGTACATGCTTTGGGTTGCAGCCAACATAAGATCCATTTGTTTCTGACGAGCAGTGCACATTTAGATCTAGAAGAAAAATATTCTTTGATGAAAAGGGGAGCAACATTTTCTTGCATTGCTTAGTCTGATTTCTTTTTTTTGTACTGCAGATAGAAATAAATCTTTGGAGCTGGAGGAGAATAAATTTGGATGCAAAAAAACAGCCCTCAAAGTAACTAGAAAGCAAATAACACTCCAGATGCAAATGGGGATGTGAGATGCACAAAACTAGAGGCAGGGTGACACCACACAAGACAAAATTTAATAAGGGATGTTTCAGCATAGGTGGAAAGATTAGGTGGAAAAAAAGAAGGAGAGACTTTACTAAAAACTATCCCCTGATAATGCCTCCAATCATGCATATAAACATGCTTTTAATTTGTAACACTATAGCATTTCAAATGTTTCATGAGTTGTGAAATTTAACAAGAGCTATCATGCTTTAGGCTGAATCTGTTTTGGTTTTGCCTAGATTATTGAGCCAAACAGAATAAGTTTCAACTCAATGCAGCACTCGTGCTAACATTTTCCCTGGTTAATGTTTTCTTATGTATGGACGGACAATCAATGAGGAGTGATTAAACAAACCAATTATTTATTTGCTACATTTGACTGCTTCTCCTCACCCTTCAGGAAATACACCAAGTCTGATGCAAAATCTCCCTTGTGAATTAGCTCAGTCATTTCTGCATGCACACTTCTCCCATGTGGCTCAGCCAAAGGAGAGTGAATGCCACCAAACTGCTGTCTTCATGTATGGACTTGACAACTGTTGTCTCAAAACCATTTAAGACTTCAGGAAGTGGTATCACAGTATGTTTGGATTTTACTCAACAGAAGCAACAAGCTTTGCAACAGGAAATCACACAATGTCAAAGTATTTATATGATAGAATATAAATCATTAAAGTTGGAAAAGATTCTTATGATCACCAAGTCCAACCCAGCATCACCACCATGATCACAATTAAACCATGGCTCCAGTGCCAAATCCACACTTCTTTTGAGCACTTCCAGGAATGGTGACTCCACCACTTCCATGGGCTGCCTGTTCCATGCTTGACATTCCTTTTTGAGAAAAAAAATTTCCTAATATCTAATGTTTCTATCAACAGAGTTTCAGGAATATCATTTCACTCTATACAAAAACTGAAGACAAAAAACCTAAAAATTGCTAGTGAAAAATACATTTAAATCCCTTTCTGTGTATTTTGTCACCATTGGAACATGAAACATACAAGAAGGAGTCCTGATAAGTTCAGCTTTACAGCTAGGGCTTTAGACTAATGACTATTATCAGGCAACTGATATGACCTTGAACTCTTATAGAAGATGCTGCTAAAACAAACTATTCTTGCTTAGGCAGTCAGAGGAGAAGCCTGCCTGGAAACACAAACAATTCTAGAAATAAATGCTGGTAAAGCAATATTCTTAACAGATTGGTCTAAATATAGTAACACATCACTCTTCCAGAAGCAAGCTGGGGACCATAAAATTGCAGACCAGCATCCCTGCCAGAAAGATCAGGGAATTGCTCCTGTGTTGTCCTGTTGGTAACTCTCACTCCCTGGCCTATTTTAAATCATGTCTGAATACTATTCTAACATTAGTGTTACTACTAAAACCACAGAGATTTAATTTACTGGCAGCAGGGAGAAAAAAAAAAGAAAGCTAAAAATATTAAGACAACATAAGGCCAGATTCTGATTGGAGCTATACTGAACACATGCATTAACCCCAGTGACTTCAGAGTAATTACACAAGGTTGCTAAAATTAGCATCTTGCCCATAGCACCGAGCAAATTAGAAATGCACAGAAACAGATGAAAGGAGAGACAGCAAATGAGAGCAGCAAGACACTCCCCCTGTGAAGTCTTTGCTGTGTTGCTGACAAGAAAAAGGAATTTGGAAGAAAAACCCATTCCATCCTAACTTCTCCCCAGGAAACCGAGCAGGAGGAAGGTGCTGGGGTGGAAGGTACTTAACAAGAAAGGGAGGCATAGTGGAGAGCTCAGGAAACCTTTCAAAAGGAAAGACAGGGAGTTTGCCTGCCAGGCAGGTTTTTGCAAGATCTCATCATTCTATTTATAACACCACATGCCATGTTACATTACATCACACCACGGCAGATGCACACCACATGCAACAAAACGCATTAGAAACACTGTGGGTTCTCTCCAGAATAAATGCCCACAGCTTGCAGTAGCAGCTTAAAGGCAAGTTTTCTAGGAAGGATTTGAAATTCCTTGGCAAAAATTTGTAACCTACAGAGTTAACTTTCACATTCTGCCAGCTCAGCGCTTGAGAACTCAGAGCATCTATCAACACCCCCCTGTTTTACATCCTCACGATTTTCATTTGTTCAGGGTTTATTCTTGCCTTTTTCTCTAAAAACAAACTGCAGTGTAGTTTTTTTTTTGCATTTAACTGAATTTTATTCTTCTATCTATTCAGAAGCTCATCCAGGCATCCTGTTTCACGCCATTAAAAACAACAGTCACTGGTAACACTGCAGCAAATCTGGGATGTCCCAGATGTTCTGGGGCAATCCACAGGCTTCACTGCACTTAGGATGGTGATTGGACATAACTCTGGACAGCCTTATCAAGTCAGACCTCATTTTAAGTGAGGGTTGTATTGGAGTGGATGACCTCTGGAGGTCCTTTCCAGACTGAATTAAGGTTTTATGATTCTCAATATATTTCCTAGTGATGTAGGTACTATTTACCACTAACATAAAAACCATGTGTGTCACCTAAATTATTTATAGTATTTACTTTGCTTTGATTTATTGGGTTCAGAGTTCTCTTAAAGTAGAACAGGCAACACTAGCTGATTGACTTGAACAAGTGTTTGCTCTTCACAGGAGCACACTGATAAAAATGAGTTCAGTGGTTCATTTCAACTTCTGAAACCTGCAAATATCAACTGTAAAACAGCAAGAGGAAAAATTTTATGAAGGCACGGAACAATTGCAAAAAATGTATCCATTGGTATAGAGATGAGATGAGATCAGAATCAACAACTGAAGGAGAGAGATGCCATCTCCTTCTAGGGCCTATTCAGATACAGACAGCTTTGCAGCGGTGTCAGTTACGTCCTTAGACAAAATAGAAGATAAACATGAAGTTAAAAAAAATTATCGCTTTGAAATTCCTAGGAGATTATGCATGAAAATCCTCACTAAATGCATATTACTGTGTTTTGAGAAAAGGACTATGTGAACACACATAGTGTATTCATTGTGTCTTCACATTAATAGTGAAGTTCCTAGTGTCTTCAATTAGTTGAAGACTGCATCACAGCAAATGTGCACAGTGGCACTGAAGAAAGATTGCAAAGGACACTCTCAGTTGTTATTCCCCACATTCTGTAAGGTTGATGTTGTAAATGTGTTGGTGTTTGTTCACTACAGCATTTTTTTACAGAAATATTATTTTCTGTAGCATGTCAGAACTCATCCCTAAGCAGGGTCTCCATCTCACTTGAGATGAAAAGCATGGAAGTAGTAGTTTTGGCATGAATTTAGCAAGTGACATAAGGTTGCTAATACTGCAACATTGTCCTGGTTTGGGACAAATTCGGAAGGGAACTTCCAAAGGGATTATTCCCTAAGGGGCAAAATTCAATGGCCCTTCCCCCAACCTGTTCGGGAGAAAAACCTCCTTCAAGAAAGTGGAAAAAACTGTTTATTTAACAAGCAAAGTACTCAGAAACATGAAAAAAATTGAATAATATTAAACAATGGAACCTCTCCTTGTTCTGAAGAGATGGCAAATTCAGAAAGTCCTTCTGCGGCTTGGAGAGAGAGAGAGAGAGACAGAGAGAGAGAGAGAGAGTCCTTTCCGTGGGTGTGTCCTGGTGTTCCTGGACAGAACAACAGCTGAACAGTTCCAAAACACTTCTGGCCTCAGCTAACAAAAAAAAAAAAAAAAAAAAAAGAAAAAAAAGAAAAAAAAGAAAAAAGAAAAAAAAACAAACCCTGAAAGCAAAGGAGAGCTCTCTCCTGCTGTCCCACTGTCCGTGCTGCAGACAACACGGTCTGTGAGCAGGAATGCAGAGGAGCAAGTGCAGTGTCTGCAAACAAACTGCGCGCTGCTTCTTTCCTCCCTTCGCTCTCGGAACCAGCCTTAAAGGTGCAGAATTTAATATCCAGCACAAACAGAACAGATCAGTGGGGATACAAAAAAAAGTCACTCCAGGACAAACATGAAGAAAATTTTAATTAGAATTAAGTAAAAGCAAGCAAGCCAAAAGTTATGCAAGGAAAAACAAACAAACAGGTTTTAGAGATATTTTGGAAAAAGCAGCCAGAATGATTTCATTCTGGTATTTTCAGAACATGTGGTATTATCTGTATTTGCTCTGGTGAGTCAGGTAGCCAACCACCAGCCTCAATTCTCGGTGCCTATTTAGTATCTGAGATAAGCAGTGTTTAGTGTGCAGTGTTTGTTGATTCTAAGCATAAAAGGATCTCATCCCTCCACTCCAGTTAATAGGATTATATATGCCAGGCAATTTGTGGTGTGTCAAATGCCACATTGAAATCTTTACTGAAATAATTGTTTAGTCTCCACATTTTGAATCACAATCACAGACAGTTCTTGCCCAGAACTTGTCTTATGGAAAAAATAAATAATATCTTAGGCCATCAGCAGAGCAAGTGAAAGTAGGTTTTTAATCAGTTTTAAATTTAAACCATCTAAAGCTATACCACTTACATTTCATCTTGCCCAAAAGTGCATCCAAAGAAAATAAGTGGTGTCCCATGACAACAGACAGGATCATGACAGCTTTTGTGAGGAACTGCCCTGGCTCAGTGCCAATTGCCTGGACCTTTCCATCATATCAGGCCCACTACTACAAGTTCACTGGAGTGGAAGAGCCTCAAGGAAGCAATGATTCATTTCTGGGAAAGCATTAGACAATAGTGGAAAGTCAGAAAAGGGTATTGGGTCAAGATTGATGCTTTCCCTTTCTCCAGTTCTCCACATATTACAAGTGTTTTGGAAGAAGACATGGGGTGTTCTGTACTAAAGGCAACTGTTTGATCTTCCTGGTTCTCCATTGTTTGTGCAATAAATGTTACAGCAATTTTCAGCCATTTAAAGAGGGTACTCAGGATCCTAAATTACTGCCTGTGTTTGCATTCACATCAGTACTTAAACTTGATAAAGACTCTTCCAAAGAAAACAAAACTATAATCTTCAACCAGGGATGAAGGAGATTGCATATGCACCTACTGCATTTTCAGAGCTCCACTTTTATTTCACTGATGAATAAAAATGCCTCCTGCCTCTCCCAAAACCAATTTCACCCAAAGCATACACTTCACCCTGTGAGCATGGACCAGTGACAGAGTGGTTCCTACCAAAACTTCTCATCCCTCCTGCTTTCTGTGCACTTCTCTCTGAAACAGGGTCCTGCAGACAAAACTCTGAGCATGCCTGACCTGATTCCTGCAGGATGACCCACTGTCGCACTAACTCACTGCTGAAATTCATAACCAGCTAAAGAGACCACGAGCAGAACTAGAGCACTACTTCTTGGCTCACAAAGATGGGTTTCCTGAAGGACAGTGAAATTCACCTGTAAATGGTTGGGGGCGTTCTTAGTTTCAATGTTCAAGGGAAAGGGAAGTATCCAGCAAAACGAAATACAGTTCCTTACTGCCTATATTTTTTCTTAGTTTAAAAAATTTAGTAGGAATGTTTCTCTTTAATTTCATCACTGTCAACAAAAACTTGCTTGCAGCAAAATGCCCTAAAAATTCTCATGTGTTTCTCTGTTTACATTTCTCTTATTCAGCCACAAGTAGTCCTTCCACTGAGACTTATCTGGAGGTAAATCAGAAGTTTGTTTGCTTCTAAAACACTGGCTGAAGCCTCTATCCAGAAGCTCCAATTTAAAAAGACAAGTTATTAACTTGCCAATCACTATTTTAAAAAAGTACCAATAGCAGTGTAGATAAACAGAATGACATATAATATTTCCTTCTCAAACTATAATATTAATTTCACAACCCTTTCATCTCAATAGTTAAGAGATCAACCAACTTAATTCAATTTTTCATTTTCACAATCCCTCTTAAAATAGCACTGTACTCATAGTTTTTAGGTTGCTGTGTCTTGCAGGGTGGAGATGCTTGAAGTGGATGGCCACCAGTTGGGTGAAAGGAGCCTCTTCAGGCCCAGGAGCCACTCCTGGTTCACTAGCAGCCTCTGCTCTGGCACCAAAAGCAGTACAGCCCTAAGGTGTGGGGGAAATTCCTGAAGGGCCTCCACCACACAAGATCTCTGCAGAAAGTCTCCTATCCCCAAATTCTTTAAAGTTCTAACTATTTTGTCCTGATAAAGGCAGCTACTGCTGTATGTTTAAATAACAACTGACTTCACACACATGAGCTCAGCTAGTCTAGACTTCACATGTTCATAGCTCCTCACTCTGTAGCTCACTGCTCTCAGCCAGGCAGAGCTCCTTCTTAAGCACAGTAAAACAGCACACTTAAAATGCAGATTTCCATCCTGCCTGACACTCCCTGTCTCTTCCCTTGCCCCTTATCCATCACATCCCTTAGACCATCTCCCACACAGGCTCCTCTTCCATGGGGGGACCTGAGAGAAGGAATATTGCACCTACTTTTAGCCTGAATCATCAGGTTTGAACAGGGCTCTGAGACCCTGTACTGGTTGCTTTCACATCCTTCCTCCACACATGTCAAAGGAAGACAGCACACAGCATGCAGTCCAAAGGGAGGGAGAAAGTAGCAAACCCAGTCTGTGCAGTGAAGCTCACCAGCAAAACTCTCACATCAGGGTAAGGAGCTGGAAGGTGTCTCATGTACGGCTCTCAAAAAGCATCCCCCTACTAGGGAAGCCTAAAGCAACCTCCTACTTGACTCTCATATACAATATGACAAGAAACTAATAATTCTGTTGTTGCTGAGGTCAGTAATTTCGCCTGAGCTTTCTTTCTCTTATGGAATGCTTGTACAACTGGTGGAAGCCTTCTTACCATTGGCATGGAAGCCTTCTTACTTTCTTACCATGTCTATCTTGGCAGAAGTTATCAGGAGAAATCATTGGACTGTTTATTTTGATGGAAATCCAGTTTGCTACTGCTTATGTTTAACAGGTGCCAAGATTTGCACTTCTATCAGACAGCTTGAAGTGACAAAGAGTCAGAAATACACAAAAAAATCAAAGATTCAACACAGCCTTAATCTAATTATTTTTTATTATTATTTTTATTTATTATTATTATTATTTTTAATACAAATTAATTTATAATCTATGTAAGTGAACTCCTACATTATTTTTAGTTATTGCAAATGCCACAGAAATTTTAATGGCAGTAACTCTTTGGGGAAAATGTTGAGACAAATAAGATTTTAAAATTTTTTAGGTTTCATCCACAGCTGAAGAAAGAATATACCAAATGTTTTAACACATCTTTGCCAGTCAATGAGTAAGCTGTGACAAGGTAAGAGAACAGGCCATTTGAGTTGTTAGAATGCTTTTTCCTCTGATCATACCCAGCTAAATCTCTGTCAGTGGCAATATTTTTCCCCAACAGCACCTGCAGGTACAGATGTAATTTAATCCTGAGTCTCCCTTTCACAGTAATTCCCCTTCAATAACTTCCTAACAACTGTGCCTTGTCTCCTGTGCAGTACAACCAGCAGAGAGCAAGGGCTGGACATTCAGTGGGAGCAGAATGCAAAGACAGAGCTGAGGGAGAGCTTTGCCTGGCCGCCACGGCGTGTTTTGCCTCTGGTCAGGGAGATGTGGCCACGGGCACAAACCCAGTGAACTGCACGGAGCAGTGACTAATAGCAAGCTGAACTCAAGCTAGAAAATATTTCGCATGACTAAGTGCTACTTCAGTAGGAAAATAAACCTTTATCCAGAACCACCCAAAAACACTTGTCTCCAGTATAATGTGGCTACTATCTTCAGTACAAAGAGAGAAAGGAGTATTATCCCCATTTTGGGACCCAGTCAAGCTGTCAGTACTTGACAAAGTCCTGTTTGCCAGTGAAGTTGCATGCACTTGTCACACACGCAAAATAAAAAATACATAAGGTCTGATCTTTTTAATTGAAGCTGATACTATTAACCTCATACAAGTGTGAAATAAAAAGCCTGCACACACTTGGTTGACAGATGGTAACCTCAGGAAGCAGCACTTCAGCTGGAACTCTGAGCCAGCATTCAGGGAGATGAGCTACACAGAGACACATCATTGGTCACATGGAAAATCCACAGGCAAGGAGAGGAACCAGCATAAATTTCTCACATCTTCAGTCATCATTCTAACTATATGGTCTCAGCTTCAGGTTTGAAGGCACCTTTTAAACAATTATGGCACTGGCAGTTTTTATTACATTGTTTATTACTCTGAGGGTTTTATGTTGCACATTTTACTGAATCAGTGTTTCCAATATTGTTCTTCTGGACAGCAACTGATGTTTTCATAATCAACAATAGCTCTCAAGGTCTTTTGAAAGCATAAGTATTTATTGATACATAAAGTTACAATTACCTAGTATTTTTTACTCTTTCATGATCCAAATATTCCACAAGCTTTTTCTTATTTGCTAAAATACAGAACCACAATATAAACATCAGATATATTTGTATAATTTTGGGAATGAAGACCTTTTCATTACTTTTATGTTATCTAATTTCAGTGCATTTGTTTTAGATTTAATCCTACTGTAAACATACATGATATGTACTTGTTGCCTGTAACAAATTATGTTTGGGATTTGGAACAGTCTAGCCCTGCAGTCTCCGGCAAAACATTTGCCATTTTTCAGAAGTTCCACTCAAACCTTCTTTTATACATTATCAACACCTGAAGGCAAAAAAGTTCATGAACTAGGGAAGAAGTATCCTGGATGATTTTCTGCCCTGAAACATTGAAGTGAACACTGATAGCACAGAAAATGTCCAGTGTCACAAAATAAACCTCCCAGAGGAGGGTCAGAGACCCAGGTTCCAAATGCTAAATCCATGGGCATTTATGTTCAAGGACCAAAAAGACATATTGATAAGCATTTCAGATGAACCATCTATTACTGGCTGTGTAAAACCTTACAACCTATACATGCAGAGATAACAACTTTCCACTCAGCAAACTTGCTTTGGCATTTTCATTGTTTGATGTCTTTCCCATTTAAGCTTTAACCTAGGCTCCTGGGTATTCAGCCCAATGATCTACCACAGGAGAAATTTCAACTTGCAAAAGGGTAAACAGGCATTTAAGATGGTACATATCAGGCATTTTCAGAAATGCTCAAAATCACCCTGGATATATTTTTAATATTGAAGTCACTATGTAATCCCACACTGACATTCTCCTCTCTGTTATTTTTAGATCTGGAGCTTCTCAGGTGAAAACAGAGGTTGCATAAGGGCCGTCAAAACAGGATTTTTGGCTCAGTTTAAACTGAAACGTAGATTTCTTCACAAGTGCCAAGATTACCTCTAACCTCTCACACTCTACAGTTCTCTGATGTCATAATCCTTGCTGCAATTTCTGCAGGTAACAATACATCAGAGGAATAGTCAAAAGCCACATGCTGGTGTGTTCCAGATATAGACATTGTCCCCAGTCTTTGGATCGTTAAAGAAAATAGCACAAGTTAGACAAAAAAGATGGCTAAAGACATGAAAGGGGGATCTAAGAATACTGCAGCCTTTTGCTGACACATGGGTGGTGCCAAGCAGAAAGATGTCAAGGGAGCAATGTTGGGGCAGTACCGTTTTCCCCTTGGCATGCCTTTTGTAACTGCAGTGTCCCTGGAGCTCTGGGCTTTGTGGTTTTTTTCAAGCCTAGCCCTATGTGGAGCAGTAAAAGCATCTTTTTGCTGAGGTGCCCAGGACATGGGTGGTGCTGAGAAGAAAGGTGAGGAGGGAGCAATCTTTGGGCAGTTCTGTTTTTGCAGTGAAATGAACCAAACCTTGCCAAATCCATACTCGTTGAAATCACAAGATTTCCTTTCCTTGCATGAAATGAAGAATTTAATTTCATGCAAGGAAATAAAATCTCAAAGTCAGAGAACAAAGTGGAACAAACTGACTGGGGTTTCCACAATTAGACACTGGTGTAATCCAAATACCAGTGTATTTGCATGTTCTATTCTAACAAAAGACATTAAGCACATGGAAAATATTGATTATTGAACTTAAGCCATAGCTTCAGCATGAGATGGGTTTATCCTACTGTCCTGGTCTCCAGGTTCATGCCTTCTCCATGCCCTACCCTTAAATGAGGAAATACTGTCACCTCTCCTTGCAATCATTGCATCTCCTCCCAAGAGGAGACTAAGGTACATGGGGAGAGACAGAGCTCCACTGTGGCTGAGGCAGAAGGGATTGTGGGGATCAGGGGGGAGAGCTGTCCCAGCCACAAACCAACCCATCACGACTGCAAACCCCCTTTGGCTTTTTTGGCTCATCAAACACGGGACAACCTGATCCAGCATGGCACTGAAGCAAGTCCTGTCCTGAGTGACACTTTGGGCACTCACTAATAAAAGTGAACACAGGGGTGTTCAACCCAAACTGTCTCCAGCCCAAGCATATTTTTAATTAGGCTAAAAAGACTTCAGTGCCACAGTGGTTATGACTGCTAATGTTTTGTTCCACGATCAGATCTTAACAAAGTTGTGAAACAAAGTTCCCTGAAAAAGAAAGAAACTAAAAAAAAATTAAAAGATTAGAAAAAGGCTTTGAGGAATTCCTTAAGGAAGGCTCAAAAAAGACCCAGACACTGTAAAAAAAAATCCTGCATCAGAGAACAAACTGCAAGGTGAATGATAACTATACTGTGTTCAGAAATTAAAGGTTGGATATCACTCTAGGGCTGTATTTGGAAGTTCAGGCAGAAAGCAAGTGCTGACAGCAAGGAGCTATAATTCGGAGGAGACGGGTTCAAATGGGCCATCTGGCCAGCAAAGGAACAGAAGTGGCAATTGGAAAACCTGAAAACACCTCATTACAGCACATCACAACTGAGACTATGACTCTGTTTCCAGCTCTCCTTGAGAAAGCTTGCCCAGACACACAGAACCCAGGCAATAGCCTCCCTTGGCAGTTTGGAGAAAGAGAGGGAGGAAGGGAAAAGGGAAGGAATGAAGGGTTTCTCTTATGGAGTCACATAATAAACCATAATGGACTATACTTAATCACACAACATCTAAAGGACCCTAGAGAAGTGAAATCATACTGTTCCCAAATACCAAACCCTAAAGAAGATGGCAATAAGCTCCTTTTTGCTCAGCACTAAGAACCAGTCTGTAGCACCTGCAGGAGGATGTTTCTAACACCATTTATTTCCCATGTTTGATGAATACATCAGATCTCTGCTCCCACCCTCACTGTAGGCATCTTGAAAAAGGTGGATCAGAATGCATTTCAGTAATTGCCACTCCTATGTCCTCTCACCTTGGGAATGAGAAAGGTGGGGATTCTGTTTCTGCTGAGATGTGTGGCAGGCTGTAGCTCAGCCCTCCAGCAGCCTCTTCTTTCCCACAGCAGGCAATCTGATGCAGAGGACATCAGCATTCACAGTCCTCTTCAGAAGCCACAATATGTACCTTGCTGTTTATCAGTAACAGTGAGGACTGGAATTACCAAGACACTGGCCCTTTTTCTGGTTTCCTGAAAGTAGATGATTTAGCTTTTACTTTGTGGATTAACTTTAGCCAGTGGGAAAAGTGTAGCCTACACATCTTTGAGCAATCTTGTGATGAAATTCCCAGTTGTTCTTTTTTGTAAAGTTTGCTTTGTCTCCACTGTTCTTTCTTTACATGATTTAATCTCCTTGAATCTTCTTCATAATTTATTTTTAAATTCCAGGCATTTTTATGCTTCCATCAATTTTTATTATATGTAGGATTTACACTTCTTTTCTGTCCAATTCAGATGCATAATGCATTACTTTGGTTGAAAACTTCTGCAACTTCTCCAAGACTGCACAGTGTTTAAAATAAAATGATTTCTCACACTAGTCAGACCAGCAAATTTAATGCCTCAAGCACTGTAATAACATGGTTTTAAATAGACTGCTGAAATATTAATCTTAGTGTTCATTTTTCTTTCATTCTTCCTCTATTGTTTGACTTTTCTTCTTTCTGTCTATGTTTCAATATCCTCTGGATATCATCACATCCACTGGATGATTCAGATGTCGGGAGAGGTACATGTTTCAGGCCACACTGTGTTCCAAAGGAACACATTCCTTATTCATCACATGGAGCTAGTTTTCTTTGAAACATCTCACTGTCTTTCAAACATTGCTTCTTCAAGTTTAAAGATTTATTTGTATTAAACTTTGTAATACTGTAGGTACCTTAGGTGACCAAACTATAGAATATCTTTTTTCTTTGGGCTTGTTATTTCTCTAGCTGTTCTGCAAAGTCACAAAAAAAAGGAAATGTGTCCCCTAGAAATCCCCTTGGTGTGGGAAAGGCATCAGACTGAAGTGATTTTGTGAAATTGGATAGCAAGAATAAGCAGCAATTTTGAACCAGTAGCATTAGAAATCAAGAAAGATAGTATTTAAAGAAAGACTCAGTTCAGGCAATCTTCTGGAAAAGTTTTGTATTATATATCAAGATGGACTGGCATTCAGACTGAGCTTAAATTGGTATTTGTCTTATATGAGCTTATATTGGTATTTATCTTCAATATGCAATTATTCAATGCATGGAATTTTTTAATGTTAATAGTATAAAGCATTTTTGTAGCTATGGTTTTGTGTCATCTACCTGATTTAGTCAAAGGGTTATAAACTGCCCATGAAAGTCTTAAGGCTAGAAATGGGAAGTCTTCAAATCACCCAAGGACACAGGTTCAGGAACAAAGCCTCAGCTGCGGACAGGGAGGCAAAATTTTCAATAATTAACTTCCAAGCAAAGACACTTTGGCAAGAGGAATGGCAGTTGCCTCCAGCAGCAGGACCACAGCTCCGGTGAGCAGAAAAGCCCCCCTGAGCCTGCTTTCAGCCAGAATGTCTTTAGTCCGGCAGAGGCAGAACATGCAAGACTGTGTCCCTTTGGATGTGCTATGTACCTGTCAGGCACACAGGCCTCACAGTGTTATTAGCAGAGACAAAGGCTTCACTCCTGAGTGCTGCTGGCAAGTGTCCTTTGGGTCACTTATTGAGCCTCCACCAAGTCATCCAGCACAAGTCCTGCACCCTGCTCCAGGCACATTTCCTGGGTGTAACACACAGTGGTCATCCCAGACTTCTATGAGAGACTGGATTTTATCCAAAGTAACTGTGCAAGGCCTGACCTTGGCCTGTAAATCTGAACAACAAAGGAGACATTTGGTGCTGTTTGCTTGGCTGTCTCTCCAGCTGTTTCTCCCTTGCAACAAAGGCTGTTTGATGATTGCCAATTGAAAAAACATTCTGGCTGCTAAAAGGGATCCTTAAGATTATACTATGCCTTGGTGATGCCCATGAAAATATTTCCTTCTTTCCTTGGATTTTTATGGGAGAAGATTAACACAGAGATTAATGTAGTAGAATATCACTTTTTACTCAGTTACTCCACACTGCAGTCAGATGCCTAGGAACAGAAAACAAAGATACTAAACCAGAGCCAAAAGTATCTTCCACTTTGAGTCACCCAGCCTCTGGCATGGCCAGACCAAGTAGGGACAGAGACGGACTCAGCCAAAGATATTTTCTTTTACTGTTTTTTAGAGAAAAAGGAATAAAGTGACTGCACTAGATTATTTTGGTCAAAGGGATTCACATTCATATTCTCCTCAAAGCAATTTTATTACTTCTTCATACAGGTTTCATAATAACCAGCAGAGGAGAAAGGCAAGGCACCAGAAAAGTTCCAGGGCATGACATAAGGGCTCTTTGTGTCGTTTCATAGATTGTGCTAATGGCTGGGAGGAAAAAGAATAAAATACTCTTAGAAAATATATTTTTTAAAACTGGAGGTAGAAGGGTACACTTAAAATTTCCAGCCACGAGCAGTCCAGTTCAGTTTTACTTTCAGTGCGCAATTATCTAAGACCTTATCTCATTTATATGGTAATAACTTGTCTCAGGCCGGCTCTCCAGGCAGCTCCGCAGCGCCGGCTCCGTGAGCGCTGCCGGCGTGGGCGGCCGGGCCCGCGGGGCTGGCAGTGCCCGGAATCGCCAATGAGCGCGGCCTCCCGCCCGGGAACAGCCTGCCGAGGCGGGGGATTTCTCCTCGCTAGGCACTGAACGCAGCTCTCTTCTGGCTGCTGCTCACACGCGGCGTGAGAACATTCTGAGAGGTAATTGTTTGCCCAAGGAAGGGGAGGCTTGCTGCGGCACTTTGGGATGAGCCGCGCCGCAATAAGGAGCAGCAAAACTCATGGCAAGGTTCAGAAATTATTCCTGGATGATTATCACAGCCATAAAGCTGCATTTTTTTTAAAAAAATCTAATTAAATCTACACAAAGTGAGAAAAATAAGTCAAAACAGATCTGGACATTAATGAGAGGTAAAGGCTTTGGTCTTTTGCAATTTCAAAGGTAATTACTAAGGGATGTCTTATCCCCTCACCACAGCAGAGGAGGAGCACAGAGACCTCTGGATTCCAACTAAACCTATTGTTCTCAGATAAAATAATTTAATGTTAGGTAGCAAACTAACAAGCATCAAGACAGAACAAGGAGCTGGAATAAAAGCAGTGCATATAGGTAACAAACCCCACCATCATTCTCCTTACTGACAGTTCAGTTACTCTAACAAGGTCTTTCTCAAAGAAATTTTCTATAGATTTGCCCATAACCTATCATTCATTTTGGGGCACAACAGAACATTTCCTTTTAGCAAGTAATTTCCCATCACAAACTAGACAGTGAGGTGTGGTGATTGTATGTACTAGAACTCTGATCACATCACAACGGGTTGCGTTTTACTGACTGCAATCATCAAGTACAGACTTCCAGCCCACCAAGGACACAAAAGGTTTGGTTTAAGGTGAGGGGTTTCATCAGAGTTTATCTTTAATGAAAACCAGGCAGCATATGGTTTGCTGGAATTGCTTTCTAAGAGGGTTCTGTGCCTCTCACTAGATGAAAGTGTACATTGAAGGCAGTTTAGGGACAAGTAGACAACTAATGTTATTTATGGGAACAGAAGGGAAGACCAGGCTTTGGCTTATACCCCTGTAATATTATTACACTTATGCTGGGTTTTTTTTTCTTCCACATGAGACAGGTGGATATGAGCAGGATCAGGTCTCTGCCCACTCTCTCATTCTCTGCAGGTTACAGGAAGGCAAAGCCTGCTCAAATCACACTGCTGATGGAGCACTGGGAGTTGCTGTTTTAGAAACACTGACTTAAAATGCTTTGCATTCAGACCAGTGAGTTTTATGTGGGATTTACTTACTGTATTTAAATGCAACAATCAATTTGTACTGAAATGCAATTATATACTTAGGATTGCCAATGTAAAACAAAGGACTTAGCATCAATGTGTTTGAGGACTGTGTTATCCTTTTTACACAGAGAATGTTTCACACAAATGTCTTAATCCCTACCACATCATGGTGAGCCCCTAGCCCCACAGTCTGGAGTCTTTAAGATGACACTTAAGAGTTTTTGACCACCAGGAAGGGTTAGCTTTGTACCACTTAATCTCTAAAAGTGTCCCTTTAGCCACAGGTGCTGCAAATGCATGTTAAGAATGTAAAATTAAGGTTAGCAGTTCAGAAAGGCTCTGAAAGGGGTCTAGTTTTCCTGGAAGAGAAGCTCTGCTGACCATCATAGCAATAAAAAACCCAATCTATTTCCACCCCAGCAAAATAATACCCCTAATCTCAGTCATATCATGCACCACTGGAAGTGCTGGATCATGGACTGCTGTACTGGGACATAGGGAACTAAATGGCAGAAGGGATGGAGATACTTCTGTGAAGCATTGGTATTAAGATGCAAGCCATCAAAAGAGAAGTCAGATCTAGACAATCAGAAGCAGCCTTGAGAGAAATATGTGAATAGACTACATAAATTGTTTTGCCTCAGCTGATACAAGCAGAGCTGGGTTTATAGGTACAGGTCAGGATATTCGGCTGTTAACCCTAACCACAGAGGATTCAGTCTTCCACCAGCTCAGGAGCCAGAGAAGGGGTTTTGATAGTGAGCAGTTGCAAGCTATGTCATCTTTTAAAAAGTAAAAATATAACATACATAGGCATAAAACTTCTTATCAGTTGTAAACAGCATCAGTAATGAATTTTCACTATTAATAAATCCTGCCTCCAGAGCTTCTCCAGAAAGCTTAATAAATATTTGGTTGTGTTCCATTCTGAGAAGCAGTCCAAAAGAAGACTCTGAAAATCTTGAGGAAATGGGAAAGAACTGTTTGAAGTGTAAGATTCTGAAATGCTAATAGCTATGAGGAAGCATTAGCACTGTTTATCTCTGATTGCACCAGGAGCAGAATATCCACAAGAGTGATTTAATGAGCGAGACATCCAGTGTAGTGCTACTAAATGCTTCTCAAGCATATAAGGATAATATTCCAAAGCCACTGCAACCAGGACACTGCAGCCTTAAACAGGAGAATTGGAATTTCCTTCCCCCTCAGTGGAATTCAATAGAATTCCCCCTGCCTTCCATTATCCAACATGGAAAAATTCAAGCCTAAAATACCACACACCATGTCTGCATAAGGTAATCTCAGATGTTATGTTATGATCTCATAACATCTTGCTTCTGATACCTTCAGCACAAAACAAAAAGCCACACACTCAGGGCAGAACAAAAAGCCAAGACAAGCATTTGGAAAGTTAAAAAACAGTTAGGGCAAACCTCATTTGAAGTTGTAATGAACAACCTAGTCTCTAAAGGCTTTAAATGAATATCCTCAGACATACTAGTAAACATTTTAAATATGTATTCACAGTCCTGTTGAATTCTAATGCTCCTCTGATGAATAAAGCTGATTCTCCTTCTCAGTAAATAATTCAGTAGCAAAGAATTGCTTGGCCTGGAAAAGAGATGAACAATGGGCCAAGACTTAAGATAGTTGCTCTTTTCTGAGAGATTTTTTGCCTTAATTTTGACTTTGTGGGTAGAGGTTTCTGCAAAAGAGGAAGTCACACAAATAAAGTTAGTGTTTGTATTCAAAACTGCAGTTTAGTATCCATTTTTTCTGACCTTTATTTTGTTAGTGGAAGAAGAAAAGGTTGATGGCAAGAAAAGAGAACCAAGAAATGTATTTTATATAAGCTCATGCCACAGGAGAGTAATTTTTGTATTCAAAGACAAAGTGCAGTTTTGTTCTAACTGTGGTCAGGTACATTCATCCTGTGGTACAGTGTTGCTGGCATTAGATACTTGGGAGTGCAAGATACCCAGGAAGTTCATCCATAGTAGGATCCAGAAAGCAAAATAGCATTATTCTGTGTCTCTGAGTGGGATTTTATGTTTACTTAATGTTAGCACAAAGATGCAGCTAAGTACTGAAGAGCAATCTGATTAGGAGAGAGGGTAATGGTAATAAAGCACTCCTAAAACTCCAATTTCCTCCCTACTAAAAGTATTTTTAAACCAGAGACTTTAAGGCAGACTAAAACCTTTCCCAGGTTAATTGCATTAACTCTATGGGTCCAAACATGGTTTGTCCTAAACCACCACCAGCCCTGATCTAAACCCCACGGGAACCTTTTGGATTGGACCATAAGGGACAAGCAAAATATATTCATTCTTGATATTAAAAAAATGCAGGAATTCGAGCCAATATTGCTTTTGTGAGATAGTTATATAGATCAAGGAAAGACTACAGCAAGTCTGAAACAGTCACAAGGCAAAAACTCTTTGGTATGCACCTGAGCCCTCCTTTCCAAGCAGCAAAATTCCAGCCTAACAAGCTTTTCTAAAAAATTGAGATATTCACAGGCATTTGCAAACTACTAGCACAAGATCTTGTAAAGTACTAAAGCCACACTGGGAGATCCTCTGGGGTCAGGTACAGAGGGTCTCTGCTTAGATAAACAAACACAAAAAGAGGAGAGTTCTAACAGAAATGAGATGTACAGAAGCATGTTAAAAGACTGGTAACTTTTAGCAGCCAGTTTGGAGCTCTGCTTTAAATCTTCCCAAAAAATGAACTTACATATATCTCTAAAGTTAGGAGGAAACCAAAAGACCAGAGCCTCACCTCACTAATTTTTTTTCAAGTTTAAGTGTGTTAGGATCCAGCTTGTTTCTAGGAAACTTCAGGAAAAATCTTATTTCTAGACAGTATTTTCCTCAAATAACTCTTAAAAAAATAGCAAACAAAAAAATTCTTTTTGTATTATTTCACAAAGACTCTTCCTCATAAGTCAGAAAACTAGAGATATACAAAACTAAGTATGTATAACTGACCTTTTCTGTTTTGAACTTTATCCATGAAAGTTTGCTTAGCTGCATGAACAAATCTTCATGGGTGACTCCTTCTGACTGTGATCTTGGCACTAGAAACAAGGAGTGACACAACAAAATGCTTCAATCTGGAGACAAAATGCCAGCATCTTAAAGCCTGAGCCAGATCAGTTCACAAACTGTAAGTGCAAAACAAACTTTAGAAAAAAAGTAAATCAAAGCAGCAATCACTAGATAGTGTCTTTTAATGAAACAGTTTTGCACAAAGACTGAGTGCAGTTACTCACAGCTGTTGCATTTTGTATATCGTCAGTTAAATCCCAGGAGTATCAGCCATCTGTAAAGTCCCCTTCTGACAACTTCTGTCCCTAACATTTCCCCTTTATCCCAGCCCCACATCAGAACAGCAGCAAGGTGGGTTGTGCCTGTCTCTTAGAGACTAGAGTTTGCTCCAGAAGTATCAAATTCTGCCCCACTAACTGCACTTAGATGCAGTTACCCTCAGGTTTCCCCTAGCACAAGGCAGAGTCACAGAGCCTAGGCAACCCAGCACAGCTCCCTTGAGCCTGCAGGAGGGCAGCACTTCACAGCAGCTGAACCTTCATCCTGGCTCCTCCTTGGCAGAAGCAACCTGCTTTCATGTGCTGGCCCTTGTCACTGCCAGCATGCCCTGAAGGGCTGCTCCTTCCAGCCCTGGGGTGGGCTAGTTTTGCCTCAACCAAGCGTGTTCCTGCTTCCAGCAGCTACAGGGGAGCAGAACATGGACAGGTGGACAAGGCCAGAGGGAAGAGCAACACAAAGAAGGTGTCCCATGCTCAAACCACAAAGTGGTTTCAAGGGTTTTCTTGCTTAACACTCGTATTAAATAATATCTATACAGAAACTCACATACACATTTGGTTTGGTTTTGGTTGGTTTGGGGTTTTTTGTTTGTTTTGGTGTTGTTGCTGTTTTTTTGGTTTTGTTTTGTTGTTGTTTTTTGGTTTGGTTTTGTGTTTTTTTTCCCATATTGTTTGGTTTTGTATTTTATTTAGGCTGTGCCCCAAGAAATGCTGGCTGTTCAGCTGGACCTTCCTTGTGTGTTGGGGATAAAGGGCAGAGTGATGGACATGGTGTTGGGACACCAAACACACATGTCCCTGTCCTATGTATTTTTATAAGTGAACAGGCTCAGAAAGATTCCTTTTCTTTGTTTTTGGTTTTGGTTTTTTTGAGGGGCTCAGCATTTCTGCAAGATTTCTTACTGGAACTTCTTATACAAAACAGAGAGAAATCCCATCTGGCTGCTGCACACAAGAGCTCACACCAAAAGAGACGCATGTAGGGGCTTATGGAGGTGATCAGAGGAGCATTTTCTCATGACAGAAGGCTGGAAACCTCGTCTTGCACAGTAAAACACAGACTGAAAGAGGAGGTAGTTGCAGTCTGTAAGGCATCCAAGAACTGACTACCATGACAGGAAAAGAACTATTGAATTTTATAGAGATATTTAGATCAAGATATTATATGAAAACTTGTCACAGTCACATTCATCCTGTAAACTAGAAGAAGAATTCCAGCTATTAGAAGGATCAGTCTCGGGAACTCTCTTCCCAAAAGTCAAATTTTACAAAAAGGAAAATGACCCCCTAAAAACTAAGGCTTCAAATTCATACATAAGGTTTGTGTCAGAGAAGGGAATCAGATACTGTAGACTTAAATGCCAGGCCAGGTTCCTTAAAACAAAATCAATATTCTTATCAGTGAGTGTCAAATGTGTTGAAAAGATGGTTTGCTGGGCCAAATTTTGCAATCCAATGCAGGTGAAGTGAGAAAACTAATGTGAGAAAACAAATTAGATTTTTCTAATATTGATAAACTGTTAATAAATAATAAATAAATTGTTAATGATAAGTCAGTACCACTAGTCTTCAGAGTGATAAAAAAATATTTTCCTCTGAGGAAAATATTAACATTTCTGACACAGAGCATTACCTTGGGATGCTACAGAATTAATGAAGATGGGTTTGGGCAGTCTTTTCCTTCTTTTGCATGGCAAGAAAAAAAATTATTAATAACTCAGTGTATATGTTCTTCTGTGTTGTTTTTTTTTTTCCTTTTAAATTTAATTTTTGGAATTATCAATACAGTCATGTCATCAGGGAATAACATCCATGATTGTAAAGTTCAGTTATAAATGAAAAGGCTTAGACCCTTCTCTTTCTTCTGAACTCTTTTTGATTTGGGATTATCACCTGAGTGTAATCTAATTTTTTCCTCACATAGTGCTTGTCAATCTGTAGACCTGCATTTTTCTTTCTTAGTGCCAGAAGAGATCAATGAGGATTTCTATTCCAGGATTCCCAAGGGATTTTTCTCTTATCAGTTTCATTGCCAGGCCTATTTTATGTCAAGCCCTATACACTACTTGCTTCATCAGATTTCTCTAAACCCTAATTCCAATATCAAAAGCCCACATTTATCCTTTCCCAGTTAATCCTCAGATGCTTACTTTATGCAAACAGAGAGATGTCTTTGCTATTCAGGAGTAAAAGTGGTGTTTGTTTTGTTCCTCAGGTCCCCACTGCCTCACCCCACCCTGGGAACAGGGACTGTGTTCCTGCTACAAACATGTCAGCATCTCCAGCAGGGAAGTGGTGACACAGGGTCACGCACTCTCCTCGCTGTTCCCCCATGCTCACAAGGATGTGCTTCGCCTGTCTTGGGAACCTGGATTCCCAAACAGTATTAAAAATGCAGTCCCAGCCTTCTTTTCCCCTTGGCCTTACATGAGGCAGAATCTCTCACATTTTGGGTAGCCCTACTTTGTAAAATATCACCATTCTTGATTTCTTGAGTTAGATAGTCACCTTTGGTAAGAGCAAGCAGCTCAGTGTTCTCATCTTGAACTCCTACAACTGAGACCAAAGAGTGCATTCAATTTATGCAGTCAACAACTTGCTGGACAATATTTAAAAGAGAAGCAGGAGGAAATGCAGGACTCTTTTACAGAGAAGGTTGGGCACAACCACACTATTTACATTCTTGCTTCTCCGCAGGCATTTCTGTTCTCTGGCAATTTCTTTCAGCAACATTTCCTTCCTTCTACAGGAGCTTGGTCTGAATTATGCCGTTTTACCACTTTTTCTCTGTTGTTTCAAACAACAAAACTTTTCATTTTCCTTTCTTCCAGTAAAATTGAAAGACCAGTTTCTCACATGCAGTCAGTGGGATTGAAATTCTCTGAAACAATGCAGTCTTAAAGAAAGATATGCAGGGATGCAGAGGTGAGGGTTATTCTTTTCTTAAGATTTGATGTGTAACATCTCTCTGGGGAGAGATGTTACAACTTCTCTCTCCCTCTACTTGTCTATCAAAGGACTGCCATTAATACCAAATGTCTTGCCTCATCCCCTGTGGGCTCCAATGAGTTAATAACCACAGCAGCTTTGCAGAGAAAAGCATCTGAGAAGAAATACATCAGTAAAATTTAAGAGCTTATTTATTGGTGTGAGCCATGGAAACGTTCCTGTATGACTTTCACAGCACCTCCCTGTATCACTGTAAACACACATAGTCTATGTACATTTCTGCCAAAATATCTTCAGAGAGCTGGGGCAGAAAGGTTTCACTATGCCTTGCAGTAAGTTCTTAGGTGACTTGAACTAGGCATTTCCTGATACAACAGTGCTGAACTTGGGCTTTCCATGTGGCACTGTCAGGCATCTTTGCATGCTGTACTGCTTGGTCCCAGCACGTGACAGAAGCTACTGGGAGTTGCTTAAGGTGCCCCATGCAGAAGCTAGAGCATCTTGTAGAGAAACAGACTGCCCTGGGAGGTACAGGGCTTGTGTGTGCATGCGATGGCAGGAGGGACAGCAGGAGCTTCTTGCCAAGGCACAAAGGTGAGGGAGAGCCCCACATCCTCTGCAGGCCCCTGGGTCCCACAAGCTGTGAAGGAACCAGGGTGTTGTTCTCACAGGTGCACTGTGCAGGTGTGGAGGCAAATTTCACATCTCTGCCCGCAAAAGCTGGTGTGATGCTGGTGCAGTGCCACAGAGGTAGAGCTCCACTGCTCAGCTTGAACTGAGAATTAAACACTGTGCTGGGAGCTGCCACTGGGCACGCTGAGCTGTCACTCTTCAAAGGGCTTGGTTGTGTAAGCGGACCAAGGGAATCACTAAACCACAGACAATGAAAACAATTTTAAATGAGAGACTAAATGAAAGGAAAAAAAGTTGTCAAAATGTCAAGGTTAATGTTTTCATAGAACTAACCTGGGAATGGCTAGACAGTATAAGTGTAAACCTTAATTAAAAGTTTTAAAGTGTGAATACAAAACTAGCTTCAGTCTAGACAGCCAATAAATCCATCCTCCTTAATGAAATACTGGTCCTTTTGGTGTTTTTCTCGTCAATTTTCATCCTCGCAACTATGTGTAACATTAATACTCAGATCCCTGTCTATCAAAACCAGAGAAGTCCTGCAGAGCAGGACCACAGTCTTCTGCTTGGCTCCAGCTGCATCTCCTCCTGCACCCCTGGCTGGGCCAGTGGTTCTGGCTACAGCTCTGGGATGGCAGCAGCCTCTGAACACACACAGCAAGCTAGGGAGTGACACACCTCTGCCCCCACCCCATTGCTGGACCACGATCTTCAGAGGATGTTTCCTCTGTCTGCAGAGTGCCTGGCATCTTGAGGCAGCCTGGAGGAAATGCATTTCTATGTCTTACAGGCTGGCACTGCTATTTGGACAGCCAGAGATGGAAGAAATGGAGTCTGCAGTGCCTCTGAGAAAGCCTGAACCCAACATGTCTCCAGCAGATTTTAAGAGATCATTCTGAAGAGCTCTGGGATCTTGTTTTCTTGCATTTTGTTGTTAGCAGGCATCATCATCCAGAGTTACAGTTCTCTACAAATTATCCTTCAATGTTCTCAAAATAAAATTCTTTCTTTAAGAAAGACAAATGGTAAAATTTTGCATGATCTTAAATTGTTTGGTTATTACTGGCTTAGTGCATACCATATTTTATATACTATGGCTCCAGGTGAATTTTATAAGGAATGTATGTGCTATCTGAAGACACACAGAGTAGTTCTTTCATCGTTCTTTCTTCTTTCCTTTCAATTGTTGTTCATATTTACTTGTATGCACAAGCAGAGCTTGGTTAAATTATTAAGATTTCAGTGGAATCACCACACTGTGCTTGGACACTCAAACCTCTCTTAGCCGATTTTTCTTCATCTTTCTATCCTTTGTCAAGTTTATAATTGCTTTCCTTAAACAAAAATTCGTATTTTGTGGCCAACAGGTGTCTTATTTTAAAATATACCTTATTAAGACACAGTTTACTGCCTGTGCTGCCAGTACACTGCAGGTTTACCCAGGGCAGGATCTGGCCTTACACTGTGATAAAAACCAACAAAGTTGGGATAAAGGTGCAGGGACAATCAGCATGTTGATAGCAAAGACTGAAATAACCAGCCCTGCCATCTGCTCCACCTTATAGTCTTAAACTTAGACTGAAATTTGTCTTCATCTGTCTGACTCTACCCTAGCATGAACTCCATAGCAGCACCACTAGTAAGTCCATCAGTATCATCTCAGCCAATGAATAACACAATGCTAAACAAGTGTTATGGCTCTGTAACAAAATAAGGATATTGGAATCTTACATCTTACAAAAGCAATTTTGTTAGGGAGTCATAATATTAATTCAGCATTAACAATTCAGCAATAACAATTCATAGTGCTGAAACAAGGCTGTTTCACATGGTCCAATCCACAGGGAGCAAACACAACCAGCACTTCAGCTGCCCATGAGCAAATATGGTTCTGGATATTTAGTAAGAGTTAGTATAACAAAGAAGATGACAGTTTTCGTCAGGAAGGTCACCAATCAAATAGATTAGATCAGAAGGTCCTATCTTTTCTATACAGACAAGACAATCTGAAGTTTAGTTTCATTTTCATAAGGCAAAACAAGAAAGTTATTGTAGCATATAAAGCCATGAGCATATTGCAAATATTGCAACAGAAGAGAAGCATAAGCTAAGAGTCAGATACTCCAAATGAATGTCAAAATGCTTTGACTTATGTATAGATTGTAAATTGCCAAAGCTACCCCAATTAAAACGATGTAAGATCTTACTTTCTTCCCAAAGAGATTTCAATACAAGCATTTTTTGTTCGTTTTCTTCAATACATAAAATAATGGATTTAATGCAAGTAAATTCTTTCTGCCTTTGCTCAGTTACTAGTGAGGAATCTCAGACATGAAACAATGTGTGACAGAACAGTAGAGAAATATAATAATCTAACTCTACAGGAGATACGTCCTGGCATAGTAAATCAGCACTGAATGCTCCCAAGGCTGCTGCCTGCATTCATGGTTTTCTTCTATTTTACAGTGTTTTTTTAAAATTGAAACCTGATGATGCTTTGTAGTGAAAACCTTTCCTCAATAAGCTTTTTTTTTTCCTTTTGGTGTTATGGAGTTGTTTTGTTGTTGTTGTTGTTTTTGAGGTTTTGTTTGGGCTTTTTAGGGTTTTCTTTTGTTTGGTTGGTTTTTGGGTTTTTTTGGTTTTTTTTTTTAATAAAGATAACTGTATGTTTTTCCTAGCTCTGAAGGCAAATCTTTACCACATAATCTGCCTGGATCCACAGAGTCGAAAATTTTACCTCTGCCATGGAGACAAATTTCAGAAGACAGAGGTCTAGAAATTCAGAGGTGTCTGTGAAGGTGACCTACTCCAATCCAAGCACACTGGTACAGGCAAGAGCAGTCTCAGAACTACAGAAATATCAGTAGCTCCTAGAAATTTTGGTTAGAAGGAAACAAGACAGAGAACCTGTACTCCAGTGAGGGACAAGCAGCCAAATGTAAGTGAATGTTCAGTTTTGGGCAGAGACAACCTGGAGGGATACAGTCACTGTTTAGTCACCTTTGTCATGGGGTCAGAGCTCATCCTAGAAGGGAGATCCAAGCACTGATGAGGAAGATCACTACCCCAGGCCTCAGAAGCACAGAGATCCCCAGTGCCTGACAGTGCTATTGCAGTGGATGCTCTATCCCCTGTGCAGCAGGACAGATTTCAGGGCCCTGCCCTCTGGCCCCAAGGCTGTCAGTTTAATAATGGGCTTGAGCCACTAAAAGCACCAGCAGCTCCCTCAGAAACTGCTGCAGCAGTAACCAGAAAACAGCACTTGGGACCCAGCTTGGCATGAGCTTGGCTCCCTTGCCAGGACTGAGCAGCAGAGCAATAAAAGACCACTGACAATGGAAACTGGATGCTCTTGACTCCCAATCATTGACATCCCCTGCCCCACAGGACCTCGACACAGAGGTGTCATCAGTTCAGCTTTTGGGCATCACACATACTGAGAGCCATTTCCAGACCTTCCCTGGGCTGTGGACAGGACCCAGTGCTCCCCTCCTGAGGCAGTGGCAAGCCAGCAAGTGAGGGAAAGCACTGGGGAGATGTCCCTGGTGCAGCCTGACACAGGGAGATGCCCCAGCCCAGCTGTGCCTCCTGGCACAGCTGAGACAATCAGGGCTGTTTCGCCACTCAGCTTCCTGCCAGCCAAAAACTTCCTGTGCTGAGACCCAGCCTGGCAGACATGGTCACTTGTTGGACAGAGTTTTGCATTTGGTTTTACTAAGAATCGCTTGGCTTGGGAGAATTTATACTTGGGTATTAGAGAGACATAAACAGCCATAAAAATTCGAGCTCTGCATGTACAAATGACCCACTGATGTGTGTTAAATGCACTCTATTGCTGCACTGAAGTCAATTTGCAATTGATCATATTGCATTTCTAGTGTCAGCAGATATGAAAACGTCATTTACCGATGCTTAATGAACCTCTATGCTGACAAGACATAAATAACAATAAGCAGCTCTCCAGTTAAGGAGGTTAACCAGCAAAGTACTCAGTGAAAACATTAAAGAGGTAATCATCTGGCAATCGCTGTATACTTGGAGCAGCTGCCCTCAAGGATGACTAAACCTATGCAAAGGACCATTACAAGGAAAAAGGGGAAAAAAAAAAAGAGGCAATTAACTCCATGTTAGAAGCTGAAAAATTCTATTTGAATAATAATAAAAAAAAAAGTAATTGCCTTTCTGGATTGCATTTGTAGTCTATTCCACAAGTGGTTGAGGTAATCTGCTTAGTGGAGCTCTTCGACCAAGCTCTTTGACCATCTTTTTCCTTTGGAAAGGAAAAGGCAAAACAGCAATTAGCTCCAGCGTTGTTCCTCTTAATTCTTCCTGGTCATGCTCCTCTTTTCTTCTCTCTTTTTTGAACCTTTGCGTTTCTTCAATGGGTATTTTAATCCTTTTTTGTTGTTGTTGCTTTTTTTTTTAATTGGGACAAAGTTTTCAGTTTTCTATAAAGTCAAAGGAACACAATGAAAAGGAACATTACCAGTGCTTAGAAGCATTTTACGGAAGTAAAACACAGCAGATTAAACTTTGCTTTATAGTTAATGGAGCAATATAACAGTAGCTACATTCACCACTGGACTGAACGGAAATTTCAAGTGCAATTCAGATTTTAAGTAGATGTAAATGGTGTTTATATTTCATCTACAAAGCCCAGAGCAGCGAGAGTTTTCTGAGCAACCAAAGGAGTCCAAAAGCATTTAACCTCTCATGGCTCAGATATACCCACTACTCACAGGGCAGGGCAGTACACACAAAACGAAACAAACAAACAAACAAAAGCAGTCATATATTGCTTATTAAATGCAGCCCTGAAGGTCAACCAGATCCCCTCTGGCAGAGGGGTTGGTGTTGGATGACCTTTACGGTCCCTTCGAACCCTACCCATTCTCTGGCCCTTAACAGCAGCAGGTCAGCTGGCTTGGACAGTGCATCGTTCTGAACCAGCACCTCACAACCTGCAGCTGCTTGAGAAAATCACCCAGTGGTCACCTTACAAACAATTACCCCAGCCAAAAGGAACACTCTAGTGAAGATGAAGGAAGAAAGAGAATCTTCCCTTCCTGCAGAGCAAACACAGGGTTGTTCAGAGATAGCAGATATAGTAAGGAAAGTGATGCCTTTTGCATATTCAGCAATGACTGACTATTCTAGTGACAAAAATTCCCTGATATTTTAATGCTAACATCATACTAACTGTGCAAAATCACCACATGTATGAGCCAGAAAGGGGAGTTGTACATCATAAGAAAAGCAATTAGCAGGAAATTGCCTGTGTTCTTGTATGGCCTTTGCCGTAAATGCTATCAGGTACCACATAAATACTTCTCATTTCAGGCATAGTCTCCAGCACACAGTCCCAATCCTCCTCTCTCCTACATAAATCCTATCCTGTTTCAATGCAAATATGTTGCCCCTTGACCACAAGAATCACCCACTCTCACACCACATTTTTCCTCAGTAAACATAAAAGTAAACGTCAAACCAATGGAGGTCAATTCATTAACCCCATTTTGTAATTTCAGAAAGTGGGGAATGGGAGATGCCCCTTCTGACATTTAGACACTAGTACTCCCAAGTGAGCTCAAAGAAGCCTGTCTGGTTTTCCCTGTGTTTACTGACAGCATCCACAAAAAGCTGCACAGACTTGCCTCTACTTGCATCTTTCAACATGCAGATGCCATTTTTTCATAAACAATTAAAGTGAAAAGTTTCAAAAACTGAGTGAAAAATTCAAACCACTAGCATGGCTATTTTTAAACTTTCTCCTTTCTTTTAAGCATTCTGATAACTTCTTGATGGCCAAGTTCCAAACTTCAAGTGCCAAACATAAAACGTTAGGGACAAGACACAGGGGTTTCCAAAATCCCTATTACTGTATACATAAACTGTTGGTGATGAAATTTAGGAAGGGTAATTGCAGAAACACTTCTCAAAGGGTGTCAAAATGTGCTGAAGAAGGCAGTATGCAATAAAGCAAGATGTCACAGAAGCCTTGATTTCCATTGCCAACAGTTAAATGGAACCCAGCTGCTGTTTGGCCAACTACAATTTGAACCAAACACGAAGGAAAATGAAATTGCAATCAATAACACAATCCTAATACTAAATTAAATATATCCTTCACAACAAGCACAGTTACACACAAATAACTCAGGAGCATTCTATGTCACACAACAATACTTTAAAAATACATTTGCTTTCAGATGGGATTATGGATGGCCGAGCACTTTCTTCATAACTCACACCTGAACTTAGAGGCTTTGCCCAGTACTGTAAGCTTTAATCAAATTAAAAATTTGCTCCCAGGTATGATTATATCTCAACCTTACAGAGATATCTTATTATTCTTGCTGCTCTGTGGAAAGAGAGAGAGAGAGAGAAAAAAAAGCTTTACGTAACTCTGTGTTTGATTTTTCAGAAATTAAATAAAAGAGGAGGTTTCGTTTGCACTGAAGGATGAGATTTCCCTCTGGATTTGCTGCCCTCTAGATATCTTTCAGTATAAAACTGCTGTGTTTTTAAAATGGATTTTTCAATAATCTGCTTTAGCTGAGAATGTAATGGGGAGGGGGTGAAAGTACAAATGCAGGGAAGACTCAGTGTTTGAAGAGTTTGTCAAGATGCTTTTTACAAAGATAAGGTGTCTTCAGATGATGCCAGTTGTCCAGAGGAAGAGGGCTGTTATATGCATCTATGGGAAAGGTAAATGAGTGCTAAAGTGCTGAGTGGTGCCTGTTATGGGACAATGTGCTCCATTTGCTCTGCAGAAGGAGCAGCAAGATTATCACACACCGTTCCCACATACTGCTCCACCAATGAGTGTTAGTGCTGATGTGAGAAAACCGATGTGGGGGCAGATTTCTTCCCCCAAACTCCCTCCCTATGTGTCTCTTAGATAATACAGCCCTGCAAAGCTTTCCTCAGTGATGCCAAGCTCTGGGATGAGGGTGCCACTTCACACATTCCAGAGCTGTTTGATTTTCTCTGCAGCAGAGAATAAAAATATTTCAGAGACTTTAGCAGAACCTTTTTTTGCTACATTTGCTGTTTCCAGGCCTGCAGTGGTTCTGATCCCTCTGTTAGGGATCTCAGCAGAGGGATATGCACAAGCAAAAAGGCACATTGGGGAGCAGGAGCCTAAGAAAAAAATGTCATTATAAAACAGGAGCAGTACTGTTGACTCATTATCAGATAATACTAGTAAGATGAGGATTAGGTAAGCAGAAGAGCCTATTAGTAAAAGATAACCATAAATACATTCTTCAGTTTGTTCATGGTATTGGGAAAAAATGTTGTTCTGATTACCTAGAGCAAAAAGTCTTCTAAAGGTCTCTTCAAAAGAGATGAGACAAATAAATAGTCTCAATTATCTCTCTGTGTCTTAACCAGGGTGTTTATTTTGGGAAAGGATTTTTTAGGAAAAACAGGAACACTTTATCATTAGATGAAGAAAAGAAGCACCTAATTATTTGATGGAGAAATAAAGCCTGACTTTTGGAGCCTCAAAGCTTTGTGTAGGTATCCTACACAGATTTCAAGTAATTTGGCTATTACACAAATATTAGTATAGGCTTCCCCCAGGCAAAATTCTGTAAAAAAAGTACTTTTTTTTTTCTCAGCCTAGACATAAATATTCTTATTGGTCCCAAAGAAAAAACCATTGCAGAAAGCACTGTCTGCATTTCAGTGTCTGTGGGATAAGACCCTGTGATCTGACACCTTGACAAAATTATAAGTTGGCATGTAGAAAGCACCATTCATCAAGGGAAACTAAAGGAAAAAACAGTTATTAACTCTCAAGGTCAGTGTAGGGTGATCAATATTATTAATTGCGTGTGGATAAATTGAGACAGCAGTTCAGCACTTTAGCAATTATCTGAAATTCAATACAAGTATTAAATAATAACAGTATTCAATGATGGATGGTTAAGAAAAGAAGCTCCCCATTCTGCTCACCTTTAGCAGGTGAAAGTAGAACTCCTGCAGACTAGAGAACAGCTGGATACCTTCAGCCCTGTGCTCAGACCAAGTGTATAGGGGAGTCACAAAGGTGACATTTTGTCTGTCTTGTCTTTCTTTACACTGCAAACAGAATCCTCCAACTAGCATAAAATGCCCTGTCTTGGTGATATTTCTGACTTTACCATAAGGTCAAAATTCCCAAGTCCACCCAGACAGCCTGTTACCAAGAGATTGCAGCCTGACTTTATCTGTGTTGGAACAGGAATCAGCAAACACATACCAGAACACGATTTCGGGGAAGAGCAATGCAGTAAGCCGACATGCTTGCTTACACAGCACACAATACCTCAGACATTTCCACCCACAGTCCTACAAATTAGTCAGAAAAAATCCCTGCTGAGGTACCTAATTTTATCATATACAAAATCCTGAATCCAGGTTTCACTTACCTCTTCAATGTCATTTCTAAATCCTATTCAAGACAGCAAGAAAACTTAAATTCCTAATTTTTAAATGCATTAACATTTTAACTTTTACAATTCTATCATAACTAAAGTGTTTTTCCTATCCTAATGTCATGCCTTCAGATGATTTATCGCTCCAATTTATCTTATTTGATAACTCTGCTTCCAGGAACAGACTCCTGTTGTTAAATACTTGTTATAGACTCTCACTCACCCTGAAGTTTTGGGGAATGGGAAGGATCCTGAACCTGTTCCCTATACTTGGTTAATTGGGGCCAGCTAAGAGTAGGCAAACTCCCGAACAAAAATAATTTGTATTAAAATTTGCAAGAGTCCTCAAAAATATCAAACTTTTTTTAAGTCCTTGGCTGGAATGGCCAAGTCCTTGGCTGTTCTCACTGAAATTGCTGGGAAGAAAGAACAAGCACTACAAGGTTGTTAGTCATACCACTTGTTGCTTGCCTGAAAAGGCCTAATTTGCTACAGTGATAAGCAGAGATGAGGAACCTGAACAGAATAAAAGTCTTGCTCTTGCTTTGGACCAGAATCTCAGGTGAATATTAGTATTTATAAATTCAAAGACTGCCACTGGTTCAGAGCTAAATTTCAGGCATTCATCCAAATTAAACCCAAAGCTTAAACCTTTTGACATGAGCATTGCTCTCCACCAAGCATTTGTGTAATTAATATATCTTTTTAAAAAAACCTTTTAAAAAAACCCCCAACAACCCACAATTCAAAACTGTATCAAATGAGCTGGAAAAATACAGAGAAAGGAGGCATTCAGTGAGAGCCCAGAAGCTATAGCTCTGACTTACATAAGCAAAGGACAAAAGAAGTGTCTTCTGTACAGGAGAGTTTCTTTTCCAATCATGATCCAAACTAATAGTAAAGGTGGGTTCACTTGTCAGACGAATTCCAAAAGATGGACAATTTCTAGTAACAGCATTAGCCAACCCCAATGGGCATGGGACCATCATTTTCCTCCCATCCCACTGCCAACATCAGCTGTTCTTCCCATCAACCTAAGCCAAGTGAAATCTCTCCTTCCAGCAAATAACACCTGCTGAGGCACCTGCTGCCCTGAGGCAGGATGACGGACTGGTGAGGTTGCCTAAGCTTTGTACTGAGGTATTAAAGCTGTGACAGCATCTGGAGAAGCAAAGAGAGTGTAAAAATCAACTCAAACAATCACAAGAAGCAGTAGAAGTGGATGTGAAGGCAGAGGTCCTTGATTTCTGGTTATTTCAATCAAATTTTGCCTATGAAAATTTGCAAGCAAGAGATATTTGTGCTGGTTCAAAGAAAGAAAGAAAGAAGTACAGAGAGCTGAGCTGAGGGAGGCACACGGATGGAGGAATTCACTTGAACTATCACACTTTCAATTACTTTGCAAAACCTGTTTAATTTATCTCCCACTTCAGGATGTTAAAAGTATCCCTGTCACCTTCCTCTGGGCACTTGCCTTCAGCAGCTTCTCTGGGATGCGACACCATCCCAGGTGTTTCCCCAAAGAACACTGGATACCATTCATCCAGCAAAATAATCTCTGCTCTGTTCCAAGCTCATGACAATTAGAGACAGGGAACACAGCTGGGTCCATCACTAGGTATGGCTGACCACAGGGTGCCAGGGCCTCTCCCAGGAGCACATGGCATCCAACAGGAGAGGATTCCTCAAATGAACATGAGCGCAGCAGCTGGCCCCAGTGGAGTGGAGTTCACTTCTAGGCTCATGCAGCAGTTGTACCCTATCAGCCTAGCAGATCAAGTAGTGATGGCATTGCAGTTTGTTTGCACAGAGCAAACCTTGGTAATAGCTTTATGCAGCACTCCTGGCTGCAACAGCCAGAATGTGTGAAGGGAAACCCAGAGTGTGTAGGTGACTGCCTCAGCCTGCCTTGTCTTTGTGGAGAGACGAGACCCAGGGATCTCAACTCTGTTCCTGCTTTTGCCACAGGGCTCCTCTGCAAATCCCCTGCCCTGCATATTGGACTGCAGCACCTTGGTACTGTTCCTGGCATCACATTTGTTTTGACCCTCTCTTCACTACACATGGTATGGTCATTTAGGATCTTTATAAACAAGGCACCACATGAAACACATCAAATTGTCAGTGTCCTTTTGTTGTTTGGTCCCCTTAGAAGTCCAAACAAATACACATGCCCCTCTGGAGGGATCTAAGCACAGAGTAGTGATCATGAGGAAGCTGCTCACTGCCAAAAAACTTAGCTCTTTCATCCCAACACCTCTATGGACTCTACTTCACACATAAATATGCATTTTTAATATACATGTGTATGTAAATGGAAATCAAGAGTAAATAAGTGGACTCTGTTCAAAGTTTCAGTCATTCACACCACCTAGATACACATAAAAAGCTAAATCTAATCAAAACAGCTGCAAAATATGAGATTTTGGACAATTATAGAGGCGAAATAATATTGTTTAATGATATATCAAGTTGACACTATTACCTTCTCACCAGAGCCATCAACCCACACTGGTGAGAGTTGGATTCTCATTGATGTAAGCAAAATTAATCCCACTGGAATTAACTTAGTCAACATCCATTGAGGACTTACCTTTTACTTTTCTACAATTACTTCCACTTTCAAATGTCCCCAGGGTGATGAATTGTGGATTTATACAAACCCTATTGCACTTCTCAGACTTTCACTGTTGCTGCACTTTTTTAGTTGTCCCAGTTTTCCCCCTCACATCTCCTTTTAAAACTTTGACCATATAATTCACTTAAGCTTCTAAATGAGATACCTCTATAAAGAGCATCTGGGTCAGCCAGCCTTAATTTGAAAATGTCATTACTCCCACACTAAACTTCTCCAATCAATCCCACAGCAGCCATCATGGTTTGTATGCCTCCCAGAACAACCCAATTTTATCTTTCAAAAAGAATGAAAATAGGAGAAAGGGGTAAGAAAACACTACCCAGGTGGTGAAGACTCAAATAAATTGTCCAGGGAAATAGAGCGAGAAACTATGCTCATTTCCACAGATCTTTTGGGCTGCAAAGGTGCAAAGTATTATCTGGAGAAAGGAAAAAACAGTAAGTTCTTAGCTTGTGCATAGCTCAGTTCCAACTCAACCATCTTCAAGTCAACATCATTTTGCAAAGTTCAGAAATATTCAAGATGCTCCTGAGGTTCAGAAAAATCATTACTGTGTCTCCCGTATGGCCTTTCCAGCAGGTAACTAGAGAAAACTGTTTCTGGGTCAGTGGAGTTAAAAGGATTACATCTCATCTAAAGATGGGATGCTTTTCACTTTCTTAACCTGAAAGTTAAACAGCTACATGCCTAGTGTCCCTCTGCAGCCAGTTTGAAAAAAGGCATTTTCAGAAGGCACTTCTTTTGCTCCTATAGTAGCTATTAAAAATAGGCTGAATACCTTGCCCTCTGGAGCTGCTTACCTACATATTTAACTCTAAATGTCTCTGGAAGCCAGACCTCTATCTTCAGCCATAAGGGACTGGATGCAGCTGCAGGTGAAAGTGCTTCCATCCAGATGTGTACATGTGAGTGCTGTGTGCAGGTTGCAATCACTGGGAGAGTTTGCCGAGACAGTGTGCAGACCCTAGCAGAGCATTTCAGCCTACCCTCAGCAGAAAACTAGGTTTGACTGTGTGGAGGTGTCTGGTGTCACCTGCAGCTTCCGGGACAGCAAAAGTCCTGTGCTAAATCTTCAGCCCTCTGGGGATGTCCCACTTATTCCAGGGCATCTCAAATGGCACCAGACATGTACACTTAAGCAATTGAACTGAACTCCTGTTGCTTGGACACCTCTCTGGAGCACTCTGGCAGGACTGACCAACCACCATTGACTACAAACCAAGAACAGCCAGCCACTTCACATGTAGACAACTCCATGCAGTTTGTCTAACCAATGTTAAAACCTACCCAGGTTTTACACACTGGTTGGGACATAGAAGCACCATAGCAGAGTGCTTCTCAGCATGTGTATCCCACCACTTACTCCCCATATTCCCAAGGAGGACACAGACAGCACAAGCAAACCTAGTGTCTCTGGTCACTTGTCCCTGGCACTGCAGAAACAGGCTCGAGGACAAACACTGCTCTGTGGGTTAATTAGTGTTAGCTCACTGATTAAAAAAATTAGGTTAAGTCATTGATATAAGAGGAACAGAACCTGAGCCCTGGAGGAAGCCTCTCCAGCTGGGTCGTTAACAAAGCTTAAAGAGTCTCACAATTCCTGCTCTGGCATCATGACCACAGCCCCTGTACAAACTGATGTAAAAGGTCGGGGTTTCCTCCTGTCTGCTCTGCCTTAATTACAAGCAGAAGAGAAATGTAAATGCCTCTTTGAATTTCATCAGAAAGCATATGGACTTGTGTTATCATGGTAATAAAGGTAATACACATTTGCTGAGCTCCAGTGGGGCATATCAACAAAAGCAGCATGTTTGGAACAGTGTATTTTCCTAACAGCTAAACCAGACTCTGGATGCTCTGAGATGTGCCTCAATGTGGTAAAGAAAATAAGTGTTTTGGGTTCAAACTTAGTATCATTCTACAGGCTGTTTATAAAGAAATGGTAGGAGATGTTTAAAATATGAGCACAAGGACAGGCTCTTCAATCTCATGAGCCAATCTAGAGTTAAGTGAGTGAATCGCTCATCTGCTCTGTGAACTAATAAGAGGAGAAAATCAACTCTGAGAAACCAATTATAGTTTAACATCACTATCCTCCAGGATGTGATCTCAAAGTCAAGTAAGTCTCCAGAAATCAATCTCTGGGACTTGCTGGGAAAGTTCTGCAAGCCAGAACAGAGTAAACTTGTTTTCAGAAGATCTAAAACCAAACCAAAAAAGATGGCAACATAACATGGTCAACTAGAAGCAGGCATATAAAAACCAGGAGATAAAATTACAGTGGTCAAATTAGATTTAGCATTTGAAATTCCAATCGAAGCAGGACAGTGAACAGAATGAAGTATTAACCCCATATACTACAGTGAAACATGGATTTGGTTAACTAATAAACCTCAAGGTTTATTTATGAGAGGTTCCTGTCATATTCTCAGGATAATAGCTCCAAGCACTCCTTAGAAAAAATGTTGAAGGGCTTAATTGTGCACTCTTTATGATCTCCACAAGAAAAAATAATAGTATCAGATAATAACCTAGAGGGGGCTCAGATGCAGTGTCCTATTTGGGACTGCATCATTTTGTGCTGAATTTGGAAACTGCACTGCCTGGTGGAATATCTCAAGGCAGAAGGGACTTTAAACAGCAAGGGTTCAGTATTCATAGTCCCTGGAGTCCTTGAATTAAGGAGCTCCCTCTGAAGGCAGAGGCTCTATTTCATCCTCTGTGCCAGAGTTACTATATAAACCACCATGGCCCTTTGCCTGGTTTTGGAAGCCCCAGGCCTGATTTTCAAAGAGACCAAGCACCCGAAGTTCCAGCTGAACTCAGCAGTTTGGGAAAACAAACTCACAATAGCTGACCAGACAAAATTATATCCCTCTTCTGAGAAAAATTTGATTTAATTTTCTTTAACTTTCGCTTCTCCAAACAGAAAACTATATAGTAAATTCTCCTCAACATGAGATTTGAATTCTCACTCTCCTATTACAGCTTTTTTGTGAGGTAAAAATGAAAAACAACTTGTCCACCAGATTAAACACTCTTTAGACTTGGGGGAAGGGGACAGGAAGAAAAAAAGTAACCACAACCTGTTTAGTTATGATTTGCCTTATGTTGTCAGAATGATCAGAAAACACATGTATTTTTCTGCTAGGTGGAGCCCAGATGAACAGTTATAACTTGGGCATTTTAGAGGAGTTCACAAGGTATTAACAGTAATTAACACAAAGCTTTTTCCCAAGACTCTATCTATAATCTCTATTTCCTATTCCATAGTCCTGTTACTGAGGACAATTTTCTTTGTCTTAATTATGAATAAAGTGGTTTTGAGAACTGCTCTGGGCAGCTGTCACTGAGATCTTATTGTTTTATCTAGCCCAAAGTAGTTCTGGATAAGGGAAGAAATGTCAGAGCTATCTGCTGTTCTGCTGATGTAGAAATAACAAAATCACTGCATGTTGGTCTGAGTCTCAGACATGAAAACCAGCTCAAAGAAGCATTTGCTGATGGCATTGATGTGCAAGTGGTTCAGGTTTTTTTGTAGGGTCTTAGTTCTCTTGAGCTTTGACAGTTATGGGTGTTTTCATAAATGGAAAGAAAAGACCCAAACCTACTGACCCTGAAGTGTTAGCCATTCAACTCTACTGTGGATCTGGAAAAGCCCACAAGCCTGTATATCAGCAAACTGTCACATCAAGCAGCTGAATTACTGTGTGATGACATGAGCCACAGCATCCCATGGCATCAGAGAGGGGAGATTTTTTTTCAGAAAAGAGCATTGAAAAAGCTGAACAGTGGGACCCTCGGGACTCTTGGGGAGCTGAGTGAATCAGCCATGCTGCTCTGCTCCATGCTGCCGTGGCAAAACTGACTTTGCATCTAAATTAGCTAATTTAAAAGTGTCCTGGGCACCTCTGCACCATCCTTTCCTCCCTTATGTGACTGCATAAGAAAATTTAAAGGAAAAGGCAAAACACAGTCTTTCTAAAATCTACAGCCTAGCTTATCATCCATAAATACAGCACTTCTCCAGGCATTTCCTGGCTGATGCTGTTCCCCACCAAATACCCAGCGAAATCCTAGAAGGGCTGTGTATTAGTGTTTATTAATACCAAAATAATTGCACAGAACAGAGCAAAGAGAAAAACAGCAGGATTATTCCAGAAGCCTTTAAATATTTTTTTGTTGTTACGATTTTTGTTACTATAGGTCGGTACTTCCTAATTAGCATAGCACACTGCAATGGTGAGCTGTACAAATCTCAAGAATGAGGCACGGCATCTTGTGCCTTCTAATTAGCTCTGCTGGCATAATTGAGTCTGGCTGGGCACCAGAGTTGGTACAGCTGTGAGCTGACAAGGCTGTGAGGAGGCAGGAGCAGGTACAGAAGAAGATGAGCCACAGCAGCATCACACACCTGTGAGAGGGAGGCAAGGAAGGGAAGACCCTAGGACTGAGGGAAAAATACATAGAAGAGATCAGAAGAAATAGAGAAGGACTGACAGGCAAAAACAAATGAGAAAGAAGGAGGTAGTAGTTCTGTTGTCTGCCTAAAAGAGCAAAGAACCTCTGGTTGAAGTTGATGAAAATTGTACATTTGTATTAACAAAGGTTCTGAACATGAAATACTTAATGAAGATTTGGTGGTTGGTTGTTTGGGTTTTTAAGGTATTGCTCAAAATCCTACCGAATTTTTTTTCCTGGTGACATTGTTAGTTTGTCAACCTTCACTGACAGAATAGAAGCAGGGAAATACCTTTGAAGCAGGATGTGGGAATGAAGAACACGATAAGGAGTCCACAAATGGTCCCAATTTGCATAAGATTAAGATAGGAAAAATAAATCTTTTTAAGGGAAGAGGTATGGATTCTTATGGATTCCCTCCAAGGGAAGAGGTATGGATTTTTCTCTCAGCACATCCAGAGTATTCACTACAAACATACAGGGTTGTTGTTAAACAATGTTGACATTGATATTTAATCTACTTAATTCACACATAGCATTGGGAGGGAAAATTAATACATTCCCTCTTATTTCTTCTTCTGAAATTAGATGCTTTATCATATTCATTTTCTATTTTGCTATAACCAAATTCCTTCTTTAATTTTTTTTGAACAGTACTAGACCTGCTTCCAGTGAGTGACAGTAGTAAAAGCATTCTGCCAGCCAGCCCCTGCCTTTACCTAACAATTTGGAGGGTCTTAAACTTTTTGTTCGTATTTTTCTTTCCCCATGAATGCCTTCACCACACAGATGCTACCTTGGTGATACCCACAGGAGGAGCTTCCCACCACTGATCCTCCTCAGCTCCTAGCTTCTGGCCTCCTGCCATTCCCCACAGCAACGTCTTCATCCTCTGTAGGACATAAAATTTAAAAGCATTGTGTAAGCTTTCTCAACAGTGTTCACCTTTTCAGACTCGTGAGCCTGACAGACACATAGAAACAACCTCTGCTCAGCTTTCTCAGAGGCTGGAAATGGATCACTCAGCCCTTCATTGGTTCCTCACCTCCCAGGACAGCTGAAAGCAGGGATTGGCATCACATGGGTGGGATAACACAGGGCAGGAACAAGTCACAGGCCTGATGCAGCATGGAGATGTCAAGAGTGGTCAGGGCTCCTTTGGACATGCAGCCCAGCCCAGCCTCATCAGACAAGAGATTTGCAGCAAGCTCCCCTCTCATTGTTTCACGGTATCCTGCCTAGGCCAAAGGTCCTTTGAGGTTTATCTAAATTACAGTGGTTCCTTCTTATTTGCCCATTACAAGCATGTCCCAGTTGGGGTTAAAACAGATTAATGATGAGGCATGACTCTTTCCTGCAGAAACTTTGCTCTTTGGATACTATAATTTTTCTTTTTTTTTCCTACTTTATATTCTGTCTTCAACCAGCTTATAAAACTGAAGTGTATATCTGGGTATAGAGAGTGTGTGCTTCCTCAAATTATCTCAATCCTGTGTTCAACTCTGGGTACAACTGTTACCTTCCACTTCTCCAGTGAAATAGCTGTTTTTAATTAAGGAAGGCATATTTTTGCTGCAGATCAGCTATTTCACACTAAGCTCCTTTAAAACTTTTCAATGTACCATCTGGAGCTGATGATTTGCTGCTTTTTAAATTATCGATTTGTTCCAGCTCTTCCTTCTGACACATCTTGATTACCAGAAAGGAGCAGGTCCCAGTAGGTATCACTCTGATATTCTCTGTGCTGAAGAGTGCTGCAAACAAATCATTTAGATTCTCAGCAATGTCTTTATCTTCTTTAATTTCTGCCTTTAATCTTCAGTGATCCAGTTTCTGAACTACCAGTTAATTATTCCAACTCTTCTGACTGACAAACCTGAAGCATTCTTATTTTATAACTTCAGTATTTTGCAGTCCACCATACGTCCTTTTTATTTCCCTTTCATCTAATCCTTACACTAATTAATAAACCAATGTATCAGAAAACTAAAGTTAGATTCTCAGATTTGGAAGAGTTCTCTGACACTCAGTTGTACTGATTTCCTCTTTGCTTGCCCAGTATTACTGTTGTTGGCAACATACATGCCCTCCAGACTCTATTATTGTTCTTAAGTGGAATTCATGGCATCTTCCTTTACTCTTCCCTCAGGAGCTTTCGTGACAAATCTTCTCAACACAACCAAAACCCAGATGTTCTGAAATTTCAGTCACTTTTTTGTGCTTTATTTCCCACTAAGCTACAGGACTATATTACATTAATATGTCTGCTAGCAGCTACAGATGCAATCTTGTCTTGAATTCCTTCCTGCATATTGATTAAGAACCAAAAATTGGGATATCAGGGTGTAGGCACCTAAAAAAGGTGGCATTTTGATCTGAAATCTCATACTGACTTATGGCTCTGGCCTAAGCTGGGAAAAAAGGCACCTACCCCTTTTTTAATACTTTCCAAAGGCAGTAATTGGACAGTATCTGGCAAACCTGGGATATGTAAGCCATACCAGTAGCAACACGGTGTTGGAAGCTGCTGGTCTGCAACACTGCAGTGATTAGAGCACTTTCTTCCAGACATGGAAAGGCTGCATGGAGGGAGGTCAAGCCACCACTGCCCATCTCAAATGAAGCACTTGACCACCTGGTAGGGAACTAGGATGGAAGAGGGAACACTCTTGCACTTTTTGGTACAGAGCTCCTGGCTCAGAAAGAACTGCAAAGCTTCTGGGGTGAAAGGAGGCCTGACACTATAGCTTGGTGGTTTGGGGTCTCAGAGCAGAAAGGTCTCCTAGGTTTGAGCTCAGTGTGCTGATCCTAGGCACTTTATTTTATCCATGAGCTCAGTGCAAGGTGGTCCCTAAAACAAAGTGTAACTTACTTTCTGGTGCCTGCTGAGACTCATCTTCAATATGTAGGAAGAGCTTATCTTTCTGATATAAGATGTGTGGGACAATGTTAAAGTTGTGGCCTGAGCCCTGAGCCATCTCCTGCTCAGAGCACTCAATCTTCAGGCCCAAGGAACATCCAGCTCCTGCCTGAAAACTTGACAGTTGTTTGGCAGAGTGAGCTCAACAGTACCTCAAGTCCACATGAAAAGGAAAGGAATTTGAACAGGTTTGCTTTGTGCTTGTTATATTCCTTCTTCAATTGCTGTTCTTTAGTATTTTCTTCTGGTTTCCTTCTGCTGACACACTTAAACATGACTGGACAGTAGAGTTTCTCAATTGCTTCCCTACTTAGCTCATGCCAAATCATGACTCATATAGCAAAAGCCCCCACAAAACGTCAGCTGAGCTTTAAATCATTTATTGTTAAGGAAAAACAAATAGATTCCTACTACTGGGCATTGAATTGCTGTTAATGATCTAAAAAGAGAGGACTAGAAATGCAGCACAACAGAAATAATTCTCAAATCCTTACACCACTGGCCTCCCCAGTGGTTCTACACTAAAGGAGGTTAGGCCATCCTCTCTCTGATGGCTCTTTACTCACCAGCCACTTCACCTCCACCACTGGCCATGCTCACTTCAGCCACAGAGAAATGGGTACAACAAACTCAAAACGGCTCACTCACAGCACAGTGGTGGCTGCAATTAGGGAGGCCTTGTAACCCACCCAGGTACCTGCAGGAAGTTTGCTCTTGGCATCTCTGCCTGCATGTAGAAAGATCTTCTTTTGGTTATAGCCATTCAGATAGAAAAGACTGAAGAATTGGGGAAATTTATATCACATATAAAACCCTGGTCACTGCCTGGTTACACATGCAGACATACTCAGAGACAGAAGCCCTCCTGCAACTGGGGAAAGGCCTTTGATGTTCCCTTCCATTAAACATTCTTCAAGTACCCAGCCTGGTGACTTCATGTTGCTACAGTCACTCCCAGGGCATCCACTAACCTGTTCCAGCTCCTGCTGATCTTCTCTGGCCAGATTTGAAGCCTCTGAACCAAATGAGATGAGAGGATGCCAATAAAACAGCAAATCGACAGAGAACGTCACCACAACCCTCTGACCTCTTGCTCTGCTGAGACACTCTGGACCGAAGGAACCCCGAATTCCCCTTTGCCACCTCAAATCTTCCCCCGCGGAACCGCTCGCAGACCCTGGCACTCACAGGGCCCACAGGTGCCCAGGTGCCCACACGGGGCGGGGGTGCCCGGGAGCTGCGCGCCCCCGGCCCTGCAGAGCCGCCCTGGCGCTTACCTTGGCCAGGCACGTGTGTGCGGGACGGGCCGCCCCGGATGGCGCAGGGAAGCGGCGGGGAAGCTGGCGGGGAAGCCGGCGGGTCCCCGAGGAGCCCCCGGAGCGGGCGGGCTGCTCCCCACGCCGGGCAGAGAGGCTGCGAGCGCACAGCGCGGCTCAGGCGGTGGCTCCGGTGAGGGCAGCGAGCTGTGAAGCTGCTCCCCGCCTCGGCGCTAGCATCTCGCCAGCCACGCAGTCCCGGCGAAAAACATCGCCTTCAAGCGCTGCCGTCATCTCCAGCCAGGGCGGCGGGCTGGCTGGCCGGGAGCGGCATGGCACAGCGGACCGCGTACGCGCCCGGCTAGCACCGACACCTTCTTCTCCCGAAAGAAACCGGGACCCCAAAGAGTAACATGCAACACAGACGGAAAACAGGGAGGACCGCATTGAAAGATGCTTCTGGGTCAGGGCTGTGCCGCTTCCCCGGTCCAACAGCACCATCTCCTGGGTGGCCTCGGCCGCTCGCCCGGCTGCCGGCAGCTCACCCCGGAGCATCTCCCCGGGAAGACCCTCCACGGCTTTCCTCTGCCATCAATTGGTTTATTTCCTTTCCTTTCAGGCACTATCAATATTTTTTGCAAATGTTTCACATCCTATTGCTTGTCTCTCATGAGGTATACCAGATGGATGAGTAAATAAATGAAATACTGAAGAATTCTGGAATCTATGTATTTTTTAAAATCAGCAGTACAAGACATTCAGCCCTAAATCTGCGCCCTTCCTGAGCTGTGAAGGTTTGAATAGGTACACAGTCTTCATGAAGCACATCCTCTTTGAAGTAATCAAAAAGCGCTGCTTCTCAGATAATACCTATACTTTCTTCAAGAAAAAATATCTATTTGAAGAGCTGTTTAGAGTTTAGACAAGTGAAGTGATGGAAAAGAGCAGAAAAGGTAGATTTCATAGTATTACCATTCAATTGGGAAATCCTGTCTGACAAGTAGTATTTCGAAGCTACTCCTTGTAGTGTGTATTTGAAAGCTCTAAAATGTTTGTTGAGATACACCCTGTAAAAGCATGTGGTTTTTACTCACTAGATCATAGGTTTAAGACTAAAAGCTCCAAAACATTATTCTCTCTATAGCTATTACCATACAAGTAACAAATCACTTCTGTATTTCAGTTTTCATTAGTCTGCAAAGTGAAGATTTGTTTCACTGTTTTGAGGCTAAATTGTACATAAAATCCTTCACGCTTTGAAGGCTTTAATAAATGGCCAAAAAAAGTTTAGGTCAATGATTTTTTTTCAAATTCAATACTCAACCAAAGCCCATTCTAGCTTAATTTACTGTTAAATGCCTGGCAAAATTTTACAGAAGCTCATCTTTTAAAGATGCTAAGTAGGTCCCTTGTGCAAGCTTTAAGTTAGGAGGGACAACATGTAAGTATTAATATGGACACCCATGCCTGCACTTGTGCAGGAGCAGTCTCATGGCTTTGCCATGTGAAACTGCTGCAACCATGAAAAGGAAAAAACAATTTTCCCTGTTGTTTGCTAAATTAACATCTTTTAGTGGCAGAGTTGTTTCAAAATTCATATTGAACTTGGCCTTTGGATTCTTCTTAGGTAATTATAAACCATCACCACCTACACGCACTTAAGGTAAACAAGGTCCTTTGGAGATTACATGTATTTCTACAGCTAGAAAAACGTTTCTAGTGACTCCATCTTTAAGGATGTTTACTTTGTTTATTTACTCTGATTCTAAAGGTCTTAAAATATTAATGTTCTTTGAAAATAAAAGTCACCCTTAAAGGGTTTTGTTTCTTCTTGAAAGGGGAGTATAGGCCAGCAGCCTGCAGTTGTGGCAGCATTTCTATGGTCCAATTAAGATGTGATCCTCAAAACTGGGAAGATACAAATGCTTGGTGATTACATACAGCACTGTGCATTCATCTCAGTTACACCCTATGACTACCATGGATTTTATGGAGTAGGCTCCTGGCCTACTCCCTTACTTCAGAGAAACAAGGCATAAAAAGAAGCTGGATGATTGAAAAAAATTGTTGAAAATAAAACCTGAATCCACTTAACCATTTTAGTCCTATTTTCTGTGTAACTAAAACCTGCCTTCCCTGGGTGATTCCAAGAAAGAATCACCCAGGGAAGAAAAAGCCAAAACCAGATAATGAACCACAGCCCTTTACAGAGCAATGTGTTAATCTCAACTCTTTCAGCCAAAAAGCAAGCTTTACCTACCACCCAGTGCCATTAACAATCCAAACCCTTTCCACTCTCTTTCCCTTTCCTTATTGTTGTTCCACCTTTGTTCACAGATTCCTTAACTTACAGGTGACATGTATCTTGTAACTAATAAGTATTTTTTTTTCCACAGTCCTGTAATATGGATACTGAACAACCCTGTGTAAGAAGATCTGGTTTCTGCAGAAGACACCTGCAAATCATATTAGACACGGATTTATTGATCAGGCTGCCAGCTCTGCTTTTTAATATTGCTCTTCTTAGGTGCAGGCACTTCCAGGGTCTTACTGGGATTCTTGGTGACAGCTCAGGAGAGATTCTCCTTGGTACAATTCTTTGATTTCTTGTTCTCAAGCTTGGTGGTTTTCTATGCACTTTGTTATTATTGACAGACTCCCAGAAAAGTCCTGCCAAAGACTTCTAACCTACTTTTTAAAGAGAACCAGAGAACTCAGTTAGAACATGAAAATAAGCCTACATGTTTGTCAGGCCTAAAATAAAGGCACTCAAGTATTTCAGGGCATTTAGATGCTATAAAGTTATTTTTTCTGAGCAGACAAGCACTGAAGAATATTGAACATGTCCAAATGTTTGCTAGCAAAATTTAGGCAAGTCATTAGGGCTGGGAAACACACTTGCCGTGTAACCCGTTAATATGCCTTGAGCTGTTAACAGCTGTTTTCTCAGGAAAACAACTTTTGTGTTAATTGATTTTAATACTCCCAACACAAAATTAGCAGCACAATAGCAAATGTTTGCAACCGTGCTTCCTTCTGCTCCTCACCAGCACCAGTTAAAGAAGAGGAAAGAAACCTTATATCCCACTTTGGCGAAGGTTTAAGACTTTTAGATCAGCTTTGGAATATGAACAATCTCATTTGCTTAAACCAAAGTACTTTGTTTCATATTTAAGAGGTGTGAACTGCTAGCAAATACAAAAGATTTTTTAAAGGTGGATAGGTTGATCCGCTCAGTTCAGTTTTCTAGCACAGCAGCAACACCTCACAATAAAATGTAAATAATTGCAGTAATGGTTTCCAGTTTTGCAAACGCTCATACTACAACCCTATAATAGAGTAACAATCCCACATAAGTTTACATGCATTCACAAGTATCTCACTGTAAGCTCTCAGCAGGGCAATCCAACCAAGATAGATCCAGCAGCATCTCACCAGAGGAGCAGCCAGCTGGAATTCCTGCCTGGCACAACACACAAGAACACAAAAAGCAGAAATGGGACTGGCAGCTCCACACACCCAACCTTGATCCATAGAAGCCCTGCAGGTGGCAACGCTCCTGCACAGCCCTGCTGCCTGCTCTATCCTTACTACAGCAGACCCAACTCCAGACCAGGCAGTTTTGCCTCTCTCTTCACCAAAGATGGCAATGGCAGGTCCCCATTTTTGCTGTTGGCTGTCCTCAGGAACTTCAATCAGCCCTCCCAAGGCATGCTCTTGGCCACCATTACCTCTTTGGTCTTCATTTTAGGGCAGAGGAATCCAGGAAGAACAAGAGCTGTAGCAGCTTCCCCCATCCCCTCCCTCACCTCCTGTGACAAGCTGCTCCTCCTGGGGAGAAAAAAAGTCACCCTTACCTCCACAGAACCTGCCACATCCTCATGACCAAGGATTCCTCATGGATCCTTCCAGCCGGCACCAGCCCCCCAGCATTAGCTCAGCACACTCAGTCGTTGTCACCCCATACTCCAGTATTAGCAGTTGCCTTCTCCCACTGACTAAGAGCATGAGAGGAGCAGGTGCAAAACTCTCCTCAAAGGAGGCATGGGTTTTTTCCTCAAAAAAATCCATTTATCTGTGGCATTCCTTTGGGATTGGGGAAGCACATGCTCCCTTTTGCCTCTAGTTTGAGGGACAGCAGAGGATGATGAACCGAGTGCACAATACTGCCCATCTTCTAAAATTATTCCCTAGAACTTGGGGAAAATACTCTCAATCAACAACAAAATAAAGCTCTTTTTAAGCATCTGAAGTTTACAATTGAAGTAGATGGTCATTTTTTTATTGCAGCTGGTTTAACATGATCATTTTTATAAATGCAGAACAACTGCTCATGCACACATTGGCTGGAAATGTACAGCTTGCACAGGAATGCAGGCAGAAGTCCCACTTTCATTCCCCACTGTGGCTTTTGTCACACACACTTTATGGAATCACTGTTGCTTTTACTTGCTCAATAACATGTTCTAGTCAGGTAGAGATTGATACAAACACTACTATGCATGTTATGCAAAGGTTTAATTGAGTAATTAAAATCTAAAGAGGGAAAGAGAGTAGAGAAAGTAGAAAAACTTCCACTGTTTTTAAAACCAGGAACTCATGGTGGGAGAAAAATTTTTCTGCATAGAGGATGAAGACTACTTGAGGATGCTGAAGTTCCCTTTATGTTAAATTGCTGGCAGATATTACTGAAAAATATTCGGGTTGTGCAGAAAACTAGAGAGCTGTGAAACAGCAGATTTGGGGGATTTTTTTTTTTAATAGATTTATTTAGTAGTCAGACTAGGAGTTAACTATTGAAGCAAAAAATAATTAAATTTTCTTCATCACCTTTTTGTTTACTGGGTACATTCATTTCAATAGGCTGACACAAATAACCAAAGACTTTTGAAATTTATTTTTTCTAAACGTTGCTTTACATTCAGAACGGCAAAAACTACTTATGATTAGCCATAAGAAAGTTCATTTAATCTGAACTCAAATGCTCAGAACAAACCTTCATCAATACTTTAAGCTTTGCACGATGTGATGTGGCACATGAAGAAAAAAACTCTTGCACTCACACCTCCCTGCCTTACAGCCACAAGTGACTGCCCCAAGTGGAACTCCCTCCTACCTGGTGGTCATACAGGGACCTCCACAGATCCGCTGTGGTGACCAAATTAATGCACACAACACACAAGCTGTATTTAATCCTGCCGACCCTGACTGCATTACAACTATACAGCAAACTTACTGTTATCAGTTCGGCAAATCCTGTGCAGAATGTTCTAGTAAAGTTTCTCCACTGCTTGCTCAACTGGGCAGGAGAGAACCAGAACTTGCACCAAATCTCTCCTGTCTACAGGTTCCAGTCCTGTTCTTGTCTTTCACTGACCATTTATAATTTATTCTTTCTCCAGAACACATTTTATATCCTACGCAGTGGAAAACATCTTAGGCTTCAAATCAAAAGCAGTATCAGTTTCCTTAGACATTTAAAATAAAGAGCAACTACTGTAGACAATCAACATAAAACAGTTTATTTCCAACCATTTGCCTAATTCACATGCAGACTGTTTTATATTAATTAAACTGCATTTAAAAATAACTTGCTTAGCTTTTAACCTTAGTAGTATTGCCATAAAGCTGAAGCTACACTGGTTAATGCAATTTTTTTTTTATTTAGAGAAATGTGGCTAGGTAGGTGTTGAACATTTCAGAGATTTTCCACAAATAAATATTTATCTATTCAGTAACCTCTCTGCTGCACTCATCTTGCCCACATGAACGTTTAATCTGTAATCCCATGTTTGAAGACTCTATTCTCCTGAGCACATCAGTCAGGAGAAAACACTTGGAAACACAACAAATATAAAAAGATAACAAGCAAATAACACAAGATTACAGTAATAACTGAAGTACTCCCCTGTACTATTTCAAGCTAGAATACTGAAGTCTTAAAGAATTCCCACATTTTAGCACTGACACAGAACTGCCATACACAAAGTATATAAGCAGGGGGAAAAACTTTGCAAGAGGTAGAAAAGGTTTTATAAAATATTTAGGCACGATTCTTAGCAGTTTTAAAAGCCATCAGAAAGTTACAAAGTAATAACGACCACTATACGTGTATTTGTACAAGTTCTGTTTATTTTTACCCTTTGGAATAAAAGTATATTTCATGCACTCTCATATAATCTTTTTTCTCCTATATTGTTGGAAAACTGTTTTTCTCCTATATTGTATGTGATTACACAGGTTTTACAGGCTCTTAGGAAGTCTCATCACCATGAACAGAAAAACAGATGCACTATTACTTAACGCTTTTTCAAGAGAAGTAAGGGAATGCAAATGCTGTTTGTATAGGTTCATGTATCAAAGAACAGAGAATCACACACGTGAAATCCATAAAAATATTATTAGTTTTTTTGGTTTACTCCCACCTCAGTGAAGAAGAGAGCTTTTAGAAGTGAACTTTTTTAAAACACAAATTTTCACAAATGTTTGCTTTACAGTGCAGTGGTTATACTCAAATTTACACAATACCCATAAATCAAAATACCAAGATCACTACATTTACCATGAGCTAAGAGACATTCACTTAGTGTCAAGTTCAAACAGACGCCTTCCTTGACCTAAAGTATGTAAGGCTTTATGGGTAACAAGTTCTTATCAAAGATTTGCTTTATTCCTGTCACAGCAATTTTTTTTATCATTTTACTTTTTCTCTTGGTCTTTTTCTGCATCCAGAAGCGCTGAACGGATTCCTAGTTTCTTCAGCTCTTCTACAAGATCTCCATTCTGATGCATCTGGAGGAGTATATCACAGCCACCAACAAATTCACCATTGAGGTACACTTGGGGGATGGTAGGCCAGTTGGAGTAGTTTTTTATTCCTGAATAAGAAAACAAAAATTATTAGAGGTTTTATCCCTCTCCTAACAGAATGGTATTTTAAAATGAATGCATTGCTTCCACCTGACTCTGCATTGATATTCAAATTTCTTTCCCATAAAGGCAAAAAGATATCTATGTAACAGGAGCACTATCAGAAAAAAAAAAAACTATGTTACAGTTAGGTTTGTTTCTCACCCCAACTCAAAGATGTGGGTTGAAAGATATGGAGTCAGCTCTTCTACTGACTTCAAGCAGGAACTGGAAAAACACCACATCTCTTTCTACTCCCAACAAGAAAACATGACTCTTTCAATCCATTGCAGAAATAAGAAGTATTGAAAAATATTGAGAACTGATTACTTTCTGTTATATTTCCCAAAGGGACTTTAAAATATACTGAACTCATACAGTTACAGTTATTCCTGCAATTTCAATTGCAAGATACATTTGCCCCTGTAGAGGCCTTATGAATTTCAAATTGCTTTATCTTTCAATGCCAGACCTTACAGCACATGGGAGGGGCACGAAGGCTGAAGTGTCTTTAAAAGTACTCATTTAACAAAACACAGCTCAAGTCACAATTATAAAGTACAGAATTAAAGTTCGAAAGTAGACTTCACAGAAGGCAAATGTAAGACCACCCAAAAATAAAAACTGATCAGCTGATACACACTGAAACCAGCTTGCACTTAGACATCACACAAAGAATTACACAGAATATTCTTTGTATCTAATTTTCCACTTTTAAAATGACCCTTGACACAAAGCCATTATTTCTGTGGCAAATAGCTAAAACCTACTGCTGCCTATTTTTGTAAGACAACCACAAGCATTTGATTAGATGACAAGTTTTGAATTCAACATTTTTATGTATTTTCAACATGCAGTGTCTGGAATTTTTCCACCAAAGGCATGAAAGCCCATAAAGCAAACTTAAGCCTACAGAGGTACCTTTTCAGAACATCAGAGCCCACTCACCTTGGAAACCAACCTCCCATCAATAAATATTAGGCCTGAGTAGCTGATAGTACAAGATAACTTGTTTTCCCCTTTGAAAACATTTTAGTCTCTAGAGACTAAAAAGGCAAAACCCAAAATACTTGAGGTAAAAAAATAACTATGTTAGGAAATTATGCTTGCTTTATTGGAACATAAACCACTTTCTTTATAATAAATATGGATAAGTGCAAAAATATACAGTGGGATTGTTATTTTAATGTATAAAAGATGCAATATAGCCAATAATTCCCCTTAGCAAAATAAAACATGCTTTAAAAATCCACTAAAATAATAGTAACCTAGAAAAAAGGATTGTTGTGACTAAGTGTTCCTAACCACTACATATGTCAGCTAAAAGATTATATTCTTCAGATTTTGTGCACAGACAACCAGTGTTTCATAAACCCAAACTAGAAAGTTTAGCATACAGATCAAGGCCAAAAGGAACCCATAACTATCTAACCTCCATCATCACCACTTGTAACTTCTTCCTTAGTTTGCAGAACTTTTAAGTTTTGATGTCAACTTGCACTTTGCAATACTTTTCTTAAATGCTCTTTGGCCTTTGAGCACTCAAAACTGCTTAAACTGTCCTAAATATCTTTTAACCCATCAAAGTTACAATGAAAAACTGTGTCCCATGATTAAGACATGCCTAAGGATGACCCTGGTCAAAAAGCCACTGCAGGTATGAAATAGGGCTCATTTTTCTTAAGATACTGCAATGCTAAACATGAATTGAGAACCAAGGGCTCTGCATAATAAACCTACTGCTAACGAGCATTCCAAGGTAATATTTGCACCAATAATTCTTTCATAGAAATATTTTCTTCAAGGACCCAACTGCACACACATACAAGCACTGATAGTACTTTCAAGGACCTATCCAGCTTCAGATAAAAATAAGAGTACCATCAAGCTCATTTGCTCTGTGTGCTGCATTTCACGTGCTGGACAAGCTGCTTGAAATGCCTCTGTGCCGGGGCTCTCCCAGGTCACAATCTGAATGCTCCCTGCACTGGCCACCCAAGCCTCACCTCAGTGCAGCAGTTACTGACACTGCTGCAGTGTTTTTAAAGCAAATTAGCCTGGGAAACGCAGCACTCAGGATGCACGTTTGTGATGATTCTTTTAGACATCCCAAGGGATCTCCATCCCCCACCTTTGCAGACTGGTTCCTTGCTGTACTTCGGAAGCCACAGCTTCTGCTTTGAACTGCTGTTTACTTTGGAAAAACACACTCAGAGGTCAGGGGTTCAGTCTGACAGCTGTGGTAGCACATTTAAGGTTAACTGTGAAACCAGGATCAGTGCAAAGAGCTACCGAAAAAGGTACCCAGCACACTCCCACCCCTCTCCCCAGCTCCACTTACCAATTCTCAGCCTCTCTTGGAAGCATTAGCACTAATGAAAGATGGGCCACATCAAAGAACGGACTCAAGCAACACTCATTCCTACCACACTTGCTCCAGAAAAGCAACACGTTTTCATGGACATCACAGAATCATTAAGGTTGGAAAAGACCTCTAAGATCACAGAACCTAACTGTTAACTCAGCATCACCATCACTTACCAGTAAACTATACCCCCAAGTGTCATGTCCACATGCCTTTTAAACACTTCCAGGGACAGAGATTCCAACACTTCCCTGTGCAGCCTGTTCCAAAGCCTGAGTACCATTAGCACTGATACAAGCTTTACCGAGGGAAGGCTAGCCAAGGGTGGGAGAAAGGATCAAGAACACCTGCTTGGCAGCATCCTATGCTCAGATAATGTAGTGACAACAACGAAAATAATGAGGGTGAACTACCCCAACAGTTTAAACCACCAATTTTCCAGTATGTAATCCCAAACTTCTCTGCCTCAGTGTCTGGAACCAGCCTAATGCTGTCCATCAGCTGAGAGCTGACTTAGAGAAACCTGAATTGCCATGGAGCCCAAAAGAGTGCCAAGGTCTCTTAAACCAGCTTTGATAAGGAAGGATTTCTGTCAGGGAAGGGTATTTTCAGCTCAAACTCATATAGATCACATGAAGTACCAATAACTTTAGTTTCACAGATCTGAGTTTTTAGGCAAAGAGGCAAGCAGGGGAATTGTTCTAGCTTTACAGCTCACCATATTTTAGCACAGGGTATGTCTCACCAATTGAACTATAACTAGCTAAAAATAAGGTGTTTCAATAGATACAGGCAAGAAACCAACAAGCAATCCAAGACATGCCTGGATTACCCTTTCTCCAACAGCCTGCCCCTACTACAAATGTATAAGCACACATATATTCAAACATTGAAGTTGGGTTCAGGTGTACACAAAGCTGGTGGCCAGCTCTCATACAGCAATCTCCTTGCAGATCAGTCTTTTGTTGATGTACTTGATACTTTCACAGCTAAAGGTTCCACAGCCCCTCACTAGCCCCCATGCATGCAGTGCAGGTTACATTCACTGAGGGAGCCTAGGAAAGGCTCACATGCTGCATCCTAACTGTTTGGCACTCGAGGCCTTTAGGCGGTCACTGCTGAAATACAGTTGGCACCTTAGAGAACTACAACTTAGAGCAGCCCTGTCCTCTCCTCTGTCAGGGATTGCCACCCACAGAAGCAGTCACATCCTGGCTTTTTAGGGTGCAGTAGGTAATACAGTTGAAACAGTACAAGAATTCTGCTGCCCTTGAAAACGGCTGTGTCGTTCCCCAACTCTTCAAGGCTCCATTCTTCGTGCTGGCTCTAGCACTCAGCTCACAGTACAAACTTGCTACTTCAACTTGCAGGCCCAGTGATCCAGATAATAAATTGAGCTGGCCCTCTGCACAGTTGAACAAATGTCAAAGCTGATGCATGGAAAGGAACAGAACAACTTCTTTAAGCACCTGAGAACCAGCAGGATATTGTGCAAGGGTACACTCCGTAACTGCATTCTATGTAGCTTAGACACTGGAGGGTTGGATCAAGACACTAATTTCAATTTACAGCTCTGGTAGCTAGGAGGGCAATAACCTCTCTCATTACCTAGCACAAGCCCGAGTTCATGAGGAGGAAAAAATTAAAGTTACACAAAAGAAAATACTACCTATTCACATGGTCAAGTGCTGAGAGACTATAACTTATAAATGTGCTGCCCACTCAGAGACCCACGAAAGCCCCCTCAACCAAAAGTGAAATGCTGATGGTTCGATTCCAGGGTTTTGTTTCCTCCTTTTTAGTTTATGAGTTGTGGGAAGTTATGAGAGTTTGTTCTCGTAAACTGTACAATTAATAAATTCAGATATGTAAACAAAGTTTAGAAAATTACCATGATTTGTTCACTTGCAAAGGCAAAGGAAGATGTACTCGAACAAAACCAACCTTCATTAACAAAAGATGTCATTACACAGAAATTCCAGTATTCCAGTATAAGCTTTTATATCATACAACTACTATAGTTGTGAATTGAAAAGCAAACAAGGACTGGAAAAATCAGCCTTTTACCTAAGAGCTAATGAAAAACTGAGTTAGTCAGATGACACCAAAAACAATGGAGAACAAAGTCACCTGATACATGCCAGCATGTGGCTTTACAGCACATTTTAATGTATTCTGGGCAAGAACTGTTAATGCCACACACTTACAAGACTAATTACTATGTACTTCTATATAGTTTTTTTGGTTTTAAAACTTTCTCAAATAACCACATGGAACCTCAACAGTCAGCTATGCACATTAAAGAGGAAAAGATGAAAAGCATTACCAGAACTGATTACTAGCTTTCCACAACTGGCAAAAAACCCTTATATAGAACAGCTACTACCACTTGTGCCAGTAATGGTGAAACTATTACAAAGTATTTCTTGTGCAAGTGATTAGCATAAATTTGTACTTTATCAAGAGAATCCCAGCAGGCAGTACCAGCTGAGAATCAAGTAGTACAAGTCCAAGCCATAGATGAAATTCCACCATACTGTTGACAGGGAAGACAAAACCTGATAAAGTATTTCAAGGGTCTCCCTATCTCTGAACCAGGCAAGGCAGCATGGCATTAACAGACTGATCTTCAAGCATCACCCTGCACACACAACTGTGCTCTGCTGATAACTCAGACCACTTGAACATGGGAGGAGGGTCACAAAAACCAAACCAGGGCGTTTGGGCAGCCACCTCAATGGCCCCTCTCTGCGATATACTTCTAACTCTAGTAACACCCCAACAGAATCACAAAACTAATTAGGTTAGAAAAGACCTCTGAGATCATCGAGTCCAACCCATGACTGAACATCATTTTGTCACCTGGACCATGGCACTACGTTCAATGGCTACGTCCATGGCCACGTTCAATCTTTCCTTTAACACCTCCAGGGCCGGTGATTCCAACACCTCTCTGGGCAGCCCATCCCAATGCCTAATCACCCCTTCTGTGAAAAAATTCCTCTTGTTATCCAACCTAAGGCTCCCCTGGCACAACTAATGACTGTCCTCTCGTCCTGTCGCTTGTTGCCTGGGAGAAGAGGCCGATCCCCATCTGGCTACAACCTCCTTTCATGTAGTTGTAGAGTAATAAGGTCGCCTGTGCCACGCACCACGGCACTCCTCCAGGTTTAACACCGCCAAACTCCCTCAGCCGCTCCTCACAGGATGTGCGCTCCAGACCCTCCCCAGCTCCGCTGCCATTCTCCCCACGGTGTCTGCCTCGTTAAAAAAGAACAGAGCTCAACCCAGCCCACCCAACAAAGCAAAAAGGGGCAAGTTACGGGTGGGACAAGCGGGCAGGGGCCGCTCCCACAGTCCCCGAGGTCAGGGGCGTTAACACAAGCCCGACCTTCCTCCCGGCAGCTCCCGAGGGCCCTTCCCACAGGGAACCGGCCCCGGCTCTGCCCCCACCACGAGCCGGCTTTGGCTGCATAGGCCCCGGGGAGGCGGCACCCAGAGGTGACCCCAGCCCGGCCCGGCGCTGACCTTGGCGGAGGTCGGGATCCTGCAGCACGTCGTGAGCGCGGTAATCCTCCACGCCGTGCAGCCGCAGGATCTGCACCACCGCGTTGCTGAAGCCGCAGAGCGGCTGCGCCGGGCTGCCCTTCATGAACACCACCACCGGGTGCTCCCGCACCAGCCGCTCCACCGCCTCCCGCGACCCCGAGCCGCCGCCGCCGCCGCTGCCTTCAGCCCCGCCGCCCTCTCCGGCCGCCTGGCTGAGCGGGCGCCCGGCCCGGCCTCGCAGAGCGGCAGCAGCGGCGGCGGCCCCGATCCGCCACCCCGTCCGCACCGCCGCTCTCATCGCTCCGCCACACCGCTCTCGCACCGCCCGCTCATTGGCGCACGGCGCAACGGGCCGCCGGAGAGCTTCCCCCGCATAGGCGCAGGCACCCGCCAATCAGCAACCACAGCCAATAGCGCTGAGATACAGCGGGACTTGTCCCGCCCAGCAACCCTCAGGTGGCTTCGTTTTTCCTACTGGAGAGAACAGAGCCGCTGCGGCTGCATTGGGAGACGGACCTGTCAATCCAACGTAAATGGATTAATCTCGCCCCCTGCGCGGACGCGATTGGTCAGGCTGCCCCGGGGCGGGGCTTTTCTCGGGATGCTCGGGCAGGCGGCGGACGATTGGCGTTCGGCTCCTTCTGCTTCCGGGTCGCGGCGGCACGCGCGGGGCGCTGCTGCTGCTCCTGCTGGGCCCTGCGCCATCCCCGGGATGGACGGGCCGCGCCTCCCCTCCCCTCCCCTCCGCGGGAGGGCCGAGCAGCACGGCGGGGAGGCCTTGCCGGGGTGCCGCTGCTGTGCTCAGTCTCTCCGATGGGCCTGGGGGCCCTCGAAGACCCCCGGGCCATGCCGGCGCCGCCGGCCCTCGGGCGGGGTCTGGATTTTATCCCGCCGGCCTTTTGGTGGTGCAGCGCTCTCGGGCCAGGGCTGTGTAAGGGTCAAGGGAAATCCGCGGAGAAGGGGCTGATGGAGCCGGGCTGTGCGGGGTGAAGCCGCGGTGCTAAAGCGTGCTCAGGGGCGCGAGTGGCTGCGGGGAAGCCGGCACCACCTCCTGTCCCCGCAGGCGGCGGAGGCTGTATGTGGGCAGCTGGCAAAAGCTGCATGGCTCTGTCTCCTTCCTGGCTTTGGCTGTGTCTGGGGACCGATTTGGCTGCGTTCGGTTGCCCGGGTTTGGTTGATTTTTGATGGGATAAAGCAGGCGGTTTGTCCCTGAGAAAGTAGCGGTGCTTTGCATGCTCGGGTTTGGTGCTGAGCGGGGAGACCCGGGTAGTTTTGCACAGCTTGACCTGTCGCCCGAGCAGCTGGCAGGGGTGGCAGCGGGATGGGAAAATGGGAGCAAGATTTGGCTGGCTGGCTTCCTGCGCAGAAGGATGGTTCAGTCGTTGCTGGAGCAAGGGCAGAACTGCCTCATGTTAGCCAGAGAAGTGCTGGATTTGGAACGTGTCCTGCAGACGGCTGCCTGTGCAGCCAGTTTTGCTTGGTCTCCTGGGCAGATGCCGTGTTCTTTCCAAGAATTGGCGCAGAGCGTGGCGGTCTCCTAAAGCAGCAGGGCCTATGCTGTAAGTAGAAGAAAATGTTGAATAGTTTTCCTCTCTACTAAAATACAGGCTCTCACAAATAACAAGTCACAGTGTATTTTGAGTACTAATTTATATTGCAGCTGTAGCATCTGGACTTTCGGTATGTTAATGACCATTTGTTTTATTTACATTTATGAGGAAAAGAACTTTTACCATCCAGTTTTGTTCTTGTGAGAGCTTTGCAAACAAGACCAGTTTGTTTTCAGCATTCAGAAGACTGCTTGCCTAATTCTTGTTTTTTGTGGAATCCAGCTGATGCTTGAGTGAAAACTTTGTTTTAATTTTTTCGAAGCCACCCTTAAGATCGCTTCTGTTGCCTTTTATTTAAATTTATTAAGAACAGATTCCGAAGGGAATTGTTGCCAACTTGCCCTTTGTCATCCCATGTGAATAGGTTATGAATAAGAACAGTGTTGCTGCAGTATTTAAAAGTAGATTTATTTATGAAGAAATACTTTCCAAGTTTAATCTGAATGCAAAGTTCACATGTTGTGTTGCTGATGAACATCATGTATTTTGTGATTTGGTATGTTTTGCTTTCAACAAAACGTCACAAGCCAGGCTCAGCCATGGTGATCAGGACTCAGAGGAGTGTTTGCTTTCTGTGGTTAATATGTTGTGATTAATATGGTGACAGCTGTGCAGTATGAAAAAAATTATGTTTGTGCTAGATGGAACTGCAGTAACTTATGCAGAGCAAAAGTATTTTTTCATATTTATTGGACTGTTTCAATATACAAAGACAACAAGTGTTAAATGTAATATCCCAAGTGGTCTCTTTTGTCATTTTAATAAAGTATAAAGACTCCTGCCGCTTTTAGATCCTGGGGAGTCAAAGCGGAATTAAATAAAAGTTGATTGACAAGAGTGATTTTTTTTTTTTTTATTCTTAAAGACAACTAAGTGTTTTCTTTCAAAGAAATATTGGGCTATGAACAGAATACTGTGGTATTTACCTTCCTGAATTTTGTCCTAGCTATTTCTGCAAAGGGATGTTTCATTAAAAATAAATAACATGACATCAGACTCAAGTGTAATAAACCCTTGTGAGAATATATTCTTTCAGAAACCATGTAACCACAGCTTTAACACAGTTTAATCCTCTGTAGTCTAAGAGGTGCCCTTGGTTGGTGGTACCCTGGGCATACCAGGCTTGCAGAGAGAGCAGCAGCGTGAGGAAGCCGAGGCATGACTGTCAGAGCGCGGCAGCAACATGCGCAATATTCCTCCAACAGTTGCCACTCTGTTGCCACGGAGATAATGACTCTTCCCGTGTCATTATTGATCTACCAACAGTAAGAGCAATTTTGCAGTCTGATATTGTTTAGCAAATAGAGTAACGTCTGCTGAACACTGAAAAAACTGCTATAAAGTGCTGGAAAGCTTCTCAGAAGTCTTGTATACTAGGTGAAATAGAAGTACTGAATTTGTACTTACTGTAGTTTTATGAGATATTAAGCTTAACAGAATGCTCTTTAATAAAATATTTAGTATGGTCAAATGCTTTTGGATTATGCAACGTGCAGCATTCAATTAGAGGACAAACACTTCTACTTACTGATAGAACAATTAGTCCATGTACACTCTAGAAACAGATAATTATGTCACCAGGTCTCATCTTCTATTAGTCTAAGTGAAACTTCTTGTGTTTTCCAGATAATGATTTAAATCATCTGTTCGGAAGATATTAATGGGATTCCCGTGAGACTCCTGAAATTTTGCTGATGTTCCTGTTAGAAGACCTATCACCTCATTTTGAAAACGCTAATAAAAGCACCAGTATTAAAACTGCAGGGCTTAAATGCTCAGTCAGTCATAAACTGGGTTAACTTCAGGCATTCTGCTGCAGAACAGAATTATGATCCATAAATTTTGTGGTTTGTTCTCACATAGTGTACAAGGAGGTGGACATCCAAGAATGATACCGTTAGCAAAAAGGTCTTTATTTGTTTTTAAAAAGGGGAGGGTTAAGGTAGCTAGTGAGAAAGAAAAGTCTCATTTCAGCTTATCAGAACAGGACACATCTTCATCTTCAAGCCCGATATCTGTCATTCTGAGTTGTGATAGTTACTGAAAATGAAGTCCTTTGTTGTGCCCCAACAATTGAGCTCTCTTTAGATGTTGTTTTTTGTTTGTTTATTGAAGTTTTTAAGTGGGATAGCTTGGGCTCCAGCTGTTTTGCATGCCAGGTAAATAATCTCAGCGTACCATCATGGTAACATCTGGCAGCATCAACATATCCTCAGTTTTGAGAGCATTATGAATGCTTAAAATGTACTTAGAATTCTGGGCTGCCTAAATTGTGAACACTGAAAACACATCTGTGAAAAGTTTCTGGTTATTTTGGAAATGTGCTAGTTTTAAAAGTTGTGCAACAAACAGCAGAAACGTAGAAATGCTGTGGAGGTTTTACAGGGAAATAGACATTTTGGAATCTGAACTGTACCTAACTTCCTGTTTGGGATCTAACCTGGAGATCTATAAGCAAGTTTGTTTCTGAACTGGATCGGTATTTAAATAGTATCCTTGGATTTATGGCATATTCCTAAGAGGGTGTTTGCATTAGCCTTAAAATACAACAGTCCATTTCACAAATGAGAGAGGTGAAGAATATTTCAAAATGACTTGTATCAATTTAACTCATGGGGATCAACATGGCCTAAGGCAGATTTTTGATTTAAACCATGTAAAGATGCCTTTGGCAGAGAGTGGTCATGGTAATCATCCAAGGAGAAATGTCTGAGCCCCACATTTAACAAATAGAATGGAAGGTCATGTTCAGGCTTGAATGTGGGCCTTTAAATGAGGCACTTGTTAGACTTCATTTACTTCTTAATGACGCTGATATCACTGTGTGCCTCTTCTCGCTGATCTTTGTGAGTTGTGACACTGTCCTGAAGCAAGGACAAGTAGTGTGACCTCTGTTATAGAAGAGCAGATTTATTCTTTGGGATAAGTAAGCTGCTTGCAACTGTTCTGGCATATGAAAATCTGTTAGATCCTTGTTTCTGATTTGCAGATGGTAGTGGTTCTTGAGTCTTCCAGTATTATGGAGGAAGCATAATTTTATATGCATCTATTTCCATGCAGAACTTAGAAATACCAGCTCTAAAGAGAATGCCTCTTGCCTCTTTTCATCCAGGAGTTAGGAGTGCTAAAATCTTTGATGAGCCTGAGAAAAAGACTGGGCAATCTCAAGAAAAAAATTGATCTGCCAGATATAAAGTACCATTATGGTATCAAGTCCTGAGCCGTAGAAGGCTAGGCAGTGGGATTGTAACTATATGCACGTCCTGTTCTTTGCTTCATGTATGCTCACTTTTGTCCAGTGTCACAGAAACAGGATCTTGGTCTCTGCTATGGTAATTTGTACAATTGTAATTTACTTGAAGTGCTGGAAGTGTCTTGGCCTTTAGTAAGGTTGGGAGAACCCCAGGGCACTCACTGCCTCTAAGAAAGATTCTTGTGCCCCAGGTAAGGTCTGCCGGCACACTGTCACAGCAGCGGTGACAGAGGTGCTTTCATTGGCTCAGTTTATTTTCAAAACGTGCAGGTGCAGTTAGGCACAAGAGCATCTGCGATTATCGTGTGTGTTGTGACCACGAGGGGGCCCTGGCAGCTCCGGTCTGGGTGAGCCTGGAGTTACACACTGGTGCAAGGGCAGGGCTGATTGCTTGGTGCCTCAGTGGTTACATCCCTTTTTGTTCAGCACTTCTGAATCACCTTACCTCTTATATATAGATATAGATATTTTTAATTACAGTATTTTGCTATGTAATTTTGAGGAACTCTCGTTACAAAAACTCAACTCAGCTTTAATAAATAGCACTGGCCATTTGATCTCCTCTGTAGCAGAAGACAGATAGTACCAAGCATGTCATCACATGTGAGTTTTATCTGTATGAGCTATTTCCCCAAGTAAAAATTCAAGAGTTTTGCGCACATCACTACATTTGTAAAGTAGCAGGAATTGGTATGAAGAATCTTAGTGATAAGGTTTTTTGTGTATCTTAAAGAGTATTTAAGCTTGGTACTACAATATTTCAATAAAAATTCTTTCTTTCTCTGCACACTCTTCAGTCTTTCATTTTTTCTGGGAATGTGTGTTTGTGAAATCAGCAGGTGCTTTGAACTTGCTGTGCTTTAAATCCCTGCCTGCTGACTACAGATACTGATGTCATGCTTATGTTAAGTGTCCATGAGTACAGTAGAACTCTATTTTATCACTTGGTTTGCAGAGTTTTTACGTGATGTGAAAAAATCAGACCCAAATGTAGCAGAAACTTAAAATGGGAGAGCAGGAGTGGGTGTGTTGGGCATACTAGCATTTGTAATGTTTGCACTCAAAGATGAAGAACAGGGTCAAAGTATCTTTTGTGGGAGGTAAAAATGCAAATTGTTAAAGGGGAGCCCAGAAACTTGAATGTTTTAGATTGCTGCAGTTAATTAGGAAGAAAAACTTTTAAAACCAGAAATAACAATATACAGATGCGGGATGTTTGGTTTTTGGGTTTTTTTTTTATGTTCTAAAATGTTTTTACTATGTTTTTGAAGTATGAAAATGTGTATGTTTTGAAAATATGACTTTTCAAAGAGTATTTCCAAATGCTCCAGTGATTTTCATTACTCACTGTGCACATGCAGTAGTCTTATTGCTCATAACTCCATCACACAAACAGGTTTTTTTTTGGGGATTATTATCAACGATGTGCTTTAGAGGGCAAGCAGTTCTTTCACAGAACAGGCATCTTTTCCACAAATGCAAGCATATGCATCTTTCCTGAATTTCCTTTAAAATAACTGCATGCTTTCTAATGCTTCCTTTTAAGGTAATTTGGAATTCAGTGATTGAAGTTTCCATCCTGCAGTACTTTGTGTTTCCTCTTAAGTTCATAGTAGCCTTCTCCCCTTGCTGAGAAGCTGAGCTGCTGAGATTGCTCCCCAGCCTCAACATAGCTAGCAACTTGCAGGATAAAGGACTTGGCCCTGCAAGTTGTGTGTCATTTAATTGTAACAGTTCTTGGTCTTGTATAAAGGCCTGCTTTATAATCAGCTTGACTTCATTTTAAACAGACAAACAAAAGCATTTTCAGCCTGGGAAAAAGCTCTGAGTTTCAGAACAATCAGTTTCGTTGTCACAGTGATGCTCAGATCACTCTGCATCATCCTTGGACTCCCTTTCTTATCAGTAGCCCTTTTGCTCTTTTCCATCCTTGCTAGTCCTGGGAGACAGGAGGAGATGAAAGTATACCCTCACAGCTGCTTTCTGTCACTGTACTTTAGTTTGAGACAATTAGAGTAAGTAGATCTGTGCCATGTTTTATGCTTAACTGCTGTGGTGAATGATTTAAGGTCTGTGTGCCATGGAAGGAGGAAAGTAAAATGACTTCCTAGACTGACAGTCTTTCAAACACTGGCATACAACAGTTGTTTGGTGCAGCCATGTGTTTCCCATCCCTTAAAGGACTAGATCTAAACAAATTGTTCTACAAATCTGTCATGTCATAGGAAAAGGGAGACTAATAAAGGTGAAAGTGTAGCTCCAGACTACTGAGTCTCAGGGAAATCGGTGTAACAAAACTCTATTTGTGATGGGAAGGGAACTAAGGAATAATTTTAATTGTGGAATGTCATATATCAACAGTTGGTTTTGCGCTCTATTCAGAGGACTTCAGAGAATATTTTCTTAAACTAGTTGTTGGCAACTTCTTTAGTTAAAAAAAACCCAAAACATTTGTGGAGAGTAGTAAGGAAGAAAACCAAATCCAATGGAATTGGACACAGGAGATTTGGCTTCCCCTGGCTCATCTGCTGAGTGCTAATGGGGGCATTGCTGTTAGTTACTAAAGTTAGCATTGCATCCTCCTAAACCTACAGCCTTCCATTTTGCTGCTGCTTCCTTCACACTTTCAGAGCACATTGAAGAGGCCCGCTTTAGGTACTAGAAGGTGCTCCAAGTTCTCCCTGGAGCCTTCTCTTCTGGTATGATCCTGCCTATGTGTTGCTCAGTGAACTATAGTATGTTGCACCTGGCTGTGACAGTAATTGAACAGGACTAGACCTCTAGGCCAGCATTGAGGCTTCATTGGATGTGACCAGACTTAGAGTGTATCACACCATTTGTGAATTTGAAAATGTGGTAGTTATTATTGAACATAATTGGAATTACAGTGTCCATTTTGCCCCCCATTTCTGTTCCTTAGTGTTGAATTTGCTCTCACTCAGAACAAGCCCAGCGTTCCCCAGCCCCTCTTGATATCAGAGGCCAGTTGGGATAAAAAGGGTGTTATTTTTCTGCCAAACTTAATGCAACAAAAACATTTGCTGTACTGTTAAAGTGACAGGGTGTCATGTCAGAACTGATCCAGTAGCACATAGTCTCACTTCCCTGTGGAGGTAGTCAGTCTGTGCTCAAGTATGGGGCCAAATTAGACAAAAGTTTCAGTCCAGCATATTCAGCAGTGAAATGCTGGGTTTAAGTCCACGTGATGTCTGGGTGAATAAAAGACAGCCTGGTTTGCCAATGTGGTCCTTGGCCTAGTGGTCCTGAAGATATGTTGCTTTGGCATCAGCATTTACAATTTATAGTTCTTGATTCCTCACTAACTGAGGAGAGAGTTCTTGTGTAGCACCCCCCACCACCCACAAAAGCTCTGTCGAGCAATGTGCAACATCTAGTAGCTATAAAACAACACAAAACGCTGAGATGCTCCAATATTGAAACCTCTCATTCTAAAAACATGTCACTAGTATGCTGCACAGAAATGTTACTCTGCCAACAAATGCTGTCCCTCCCACCCTAACTGCTATGTGACTCATTATTTGAATAACAATTTTGTATTGCTGTACCCAAGCAAACATAAAGGAAAACATCCTAATATCTTGTAATACTAGTTTGTCATCAGTTATGAGCGTGAATAAATGGGTGTGTTACGCTAATGAGAGAGAGCAGCTACCCTGCAGCATTTTAAGTGGTTCTCTGATACCCTACAGACATCATGCAGGCCCTCCTGTGCAGTAAACCATGCCAACGCCGTTGTTGGTAGTATTTTGTGCTTTCCACCCAGTCTCTTGGGCATTCTGCTCATCACAGGAAATGCCTGAAAATGCTGTATATTCACTGACTAAATACTTGTGGTTTGGTTTATAGGCTGGGCTAACTGCTTCTAAAAATATATTCCTTTCTTCCAAAGAAAGAGAGCTAGGGCTGCAATTCTTTCCTTTTCAGAAGCCCCTCCACCCTTCCGCACTGCTTGCAGTCATTCTAACCTCTCCTTTGTCATTTAGGTGTGGTTTGTGGGCAGCTTTTTATTGTTTGGGTAATGCACTGAATGCTCATTTACTTAATGCCTGCTGTTTGCCTGTGTGTAGGGATTTTTGTAACTCAGCATGTACAAGCTGTTTGAGGGAGTAAAATCAGAGCCATGAAAGCCTCCACGTGGGGAAATGCAGAAGAGAAGCTTCATTCAAGCAATTTTTAGGTACAGTGATGTATTGTCCTCCACGAGCAAGCTTTCTGAATACAGAGGTTTAAAAGGTCTAGGTATGCAAAGTAACTTCCTAGGGGGTGTTTTCCTAAGGAATTAATCACTGTCAGTAGTTCATCTACTCACCATGATAACTGAACCTGCTTTCTTAAGGCAAATTCACAAGTAAGATTTTATATTCTCTGTCATCTACCTATTCTAGACACATTCCTTTGGAATGCAACCCTTTTGGATTGTATCCATTTCCTCACACTATTCCAAAGGTCACTGAGAGATAGTCAGCTCTGAATTACCATGGGCAGTTGCATAGGCAGTTTTATACACAGTCTTTATGAACTTCCTCCAAGTAAATAGTCTGTCAAAGCCAAACTAGTTAATAAATTATTTTCCAAGTTAGATGAAAGATACATCTAACTTTGCCCAGAAACACAAAGAGATTACAGCATTCAGTTGCCCTCTCAGTGACAAATTAAAAGGTCACAGTCACCCTAAATGGTACCACTACAGTATGCACTGTGGGCAGTTGAAGCTTCAAGGTCAGAACCAGCTGTAAAAGTGCACTCCTTACCATAAAGTTCTGACAAAACTTCCTGTGACCTTTTCCACTGCTGGTAAGGGATAGGCATTCCTGATGCTTTGAAAGCAATATAAATACAGAGCTATTCAAGTTAAGAGTGTGTTGGCACATGGATGGCAGATCACCTTGCTGGCTGTGGGCAGCAGTGAGCCCATGAAGGCCCAGAGAAGTGAGTCAGCCAACCCACCCGACCTTACAGAGCTGTCCTGCCCTGCCGCTCGCAGAACTGGGGAGCTCACTCTTTCATCACTTTCGAACTACGTATCTCGAGGCTCTTGGCCACAGAACAGTTATGTGTAATCAGAGATTTTTATCAAAAATAGCCCGTTTTTCTGCTTGTTAGGTAGATGAACCACCCAACTTCCCAGCAGCAGAGGGCAGCGAACATAACCCCTGCCAAAGAGGACGATTTAGTGCTTTCTAAAATACAAACTTTTCACATGCTCATTCAGTTTGTTTACATTATTGTTCAAATATGAAGCAGCTGTTCATTCTTTCCTCCTTCCCTCCCAGTGGCTCAGCATACAGGCTCTCATATGATTACAACTTTCTGATGCTGCAGATGGAGCACAAGATGTTAATGACTGGCTTCTCTAACTGGGCTACAGAACCGATGCTGTGGCTGGCAATGCACCTCCACTGCCGTTCCTTTTGCTTCTGATTTTCTTCCATAATTGAGCACACGCAGTACACTTTGTGACTGAATCAGTACTACAATGGAAACAGGTTTTGTTTCCTTGGTTTTCGTTGATTTTTTTCCCCCCCAAAAGATCATTTCATACATCCAGATGAATTCTTGTTGGCACTGCAAGTGGTGAGCTGGGGTTGTTTCATACACGTGTAACTGCTGAGTTGCAGCCAGCCTGCCTGCTTACTTGCCATTCAGAAGAAACATTAAGAGACTTCCCCACGTGTTGACACGGATCGCCGGAGTAACCGGCACGTGCAAGGATGGCCCGGGGTTTGTCGCCTGTCGCCTGGTGTTCGGTGACTCCCAGAGCTCCGAGACCCCCAGAACACGACACTGTGAGAAACTCCGCTTCTCCTCCTATGCTGCATTTTACTCCGCTAAAAATAGCAGAGCGCGGGTGCTCACCTGGCGCCCACGGCCGCCCGCCCGCCCGCCGCTGCCGCCACGCAAGGACAGCCCGGCCCCGCTGCCCTCGGCGGGCGCTCCGCGGCCGGCGGCGCTGGCAGGGCGGGCCGGCCCGGGTTACATAACACCGCCCGCCGGGCCGGGCCGCGCTGCCGAGGGCGGGTCCTCCGCGCAGCCCCCGGAGCGCCGGGGCCGGACCCGGGCGGCCCCGCCGAGGCGGAGCGAGCGGCCGCAGCGCGGCGGGGGAGCGGCAGCGCGGCCCTGGGGCTGCCCGCGGGGGAAGCGGCGGCGGCGGTGCCGCGGCGGTGAGTGGGACGGGCCCTGTCGCGCTGCTCGGGGCCTGCTGCGGCTGTTGGGGGGCTGCGGGAGGGAGAAGAGGCGAGGCGGCGGCGCCTGGGACTGCACCGTCCCGTCCCGTCCCGTCCCGTCCCGTCCCGTCCGTGCCGCCGGGAGGGAGCGCGGGGCAGGCGGGCTCGGCGGGGCTCGCTGTCAGCCCGCCCGGCTCCAGACCCGCCTCCTGTTGCTCGGCGCGCCGGGGCAAAACGCCGCCGGGACAGCCCGGTTCCTGCTCGGTCCCCGGTCCCTGCTCGCCCCCTCGGCCCCCGTGTGTAACGGGGGAAGCGGGCACCGCCGGGGCCGCAGAGCGGGAGCGCCGGCAGGGCTTGTCCTTGCTAGGACAGCTCCGTGAGAGCTCCCGCTCTGCTCCTGATACGCGTAATATCGGAGCTGCGGTAACTGCAGCAGATCACCCTAAGTAACGTACGCTAAACGGGTAAAGCCTTTTTTATTTAGCTTCTTTCAGAAAATCACATCTGCGAACGAGTGCCAGCCCGGTTCAGCACTTAGCTGCATTCTGTAACTTTTCTTTCTCAGACAGATGTCAGGCTCTTGCCAAAGCCGGTTGCTCAGCGTTACTGTCACATTTCTTCATCTGTAGGTCCCCACTGCCAGGACTGTACTGCGGTTTGCAAAGTCCTTGCACCTCTTCTCCCTTCCCACTTCTCTCCCCTTCAAACCTATTGGATACATCCAGCTTGGCTCTGATTCCCCTTAAGGGGGGTCTGACCTTGTCTCCCATTTTCTTCCTAAACAGTTAGAAAGTTTCCCAGTTTTTATATTATAAGAGCAACTAACATTCTGTGTAGCTTCTGTATGTAAAATTCCCCCACACCCCAAGGTATATTAAGGCTTTGGTTTCTCATGCACTGTTTTTTGCCATCTCTTTTATTCGCACATCCTTATTGGCTTGGCCTTGTGTGAGTTTAAATCTTTGTCCAGGAAAATTTTATTCGTAGAAATAGATCTACTCAAATAGGTTAACAGATTGAAATTTGCAGGAATTATGCATGTATATGATGAGTAATTGTGAAAATTTTGGTTGCAAGACACTGCTTTATTTTACAAGTTCATCAGAGAAAGGATGCCTGTCTTCTCCTTTGCCTCACATCTAAGCCTGGCTGTCTTGAATCATTAATGAAAAATAAAATCACTATGCTACTCTTGCCACTTCCTTGCTGCTAGTTTTGGATGTTACTTTTCAGCCTTTGGCGTGGTGCATGTCATCTGAAAATCTTTGTACGCAGTGCTTGTTTTCTGGGGAAAGAATTTTAAAAATGCCACAAAACTTTAAAAGCTGATTGGTTGCCTTCAAGTGTTTTCCTTCTTTTCCTGGAAATGTCTCAAATCTGCAGTTGTTGCAATGCACATCAGCTTGGCACAGTCTCTGTGGCTGCCAAATGTGTGAGCCAGTTGGATCTCAAGGAAATGTAACTTATTGCATTCAATTCTGTGGTTGACTTTTTGTTCCATAAGAAACAAACATCTTTTGGTGAGTCACAGTAACATTGTTCCCTACAAACTTGTTGTCAGGAAATGGAGTCTGACAATGCCCATGGTCCCTCTATAAAAACAGCTTTCCCCTACACCCAATGCTGTTTCCATGTTGTTTGTGAATCATCAGATCCAGAGTTCCCTCAAATTCCCAAGGAAAAGAGAATTAGCTGCCATTCAAGGTGTGGTATTGTGGTGCTTGCTTCTCTTGTATTTCTTCTGATAGTTCCAGTTCTTCCCTTCAGCCATATTCCACTACTCCTCCTTTCCCTCTCACCTTGGTCAGAACTACCCCTGAGTCTGTTGCTGGCATATACGTCCTCTGTGTGGCCTTTGTGCACTAACCTCATTGAAAAGGGTGTCTAGCTTTTCTTTGGAAATAAACCATTTTTTGTGTTTCTATGCTTACAAATAATTCTCAAAATTGTTGTATACACTTGTGGATGCTTGGCCTCAGAATGTGGCTGTACCTGCACGCACATGACTTTGGAGAGCAATTCCACTGCCTGAGGGGATGCTCCACACCTGCATTGCAGCTTCAGAAAGACAGTTGGCATCTGTTGGAAACAAGGGGTTTTGCCATCACTTAATATATGTGTGTACACGTGAGTCTTGGTATGTATCTCTTATGTAATATTTTTTTTGCCATTTCCCAGTTTCAGCCAAGTGTGACATAATGAGAACAGCTCCAAGGTAATTAAGTTCTTGCAAATTTTGTAGAAACAGGCCAACAGGGAAAAGCAAGTCTAAAATCAGACACTTGCTAGTTTTCCCAAGTTTTTAGCTCAGTGACTGAGTGATACATTCATATTTGACAGCCTCCATTTGGCAATAATGTGTTTGGTGCAAATGAAGCTGTAAAGAGAAAGGGAGAGGGATTTTCTGAGTAAATGCCCCTAAACTGGCATCTCCCTTAAAACTTCTAAGAACACAAGTAACACTGATATGATACATTGCATTTTGAACATGCAAACAGAACATCTTGATACAGTTCAGTGTATACTTTCAATCAACCAAGGAACAGAGCTCTGTAGATCTGGTTTCCTGAGTTGTCCTGGTCACAGAGTGCTTTGTTTTTACATCCCTGCATCTCCAGGGCACAACTCCCTGTCTTTGTTCTGCCAGGCACACATTTGCACAAGTACAGAAGGGCTATGATCTCAGCTAGTGGTTTTAGATTTATTTTATTTTGACAAAATTGGCGAACAGTTTCAAGACTGCCGTCATATAAGCATAATTCTTATGAAACCAAGCAAAAGCAGTGACCATTCATCCTGACTCAAAATAACCTGTTCTGGCAGGACAAATCCCAGATAATTTGTAGCAATGACGAGATACTGGATTTCTGTTTTGATTTGGGTTTTCTTAACTGTTAGTCCTTGTCAGCTGCAGATGGCGTTTTGTGGCACAGCTTTGACATGTGCTCTCACACTTGTTCTACCATCTAGACAGGTGCAATGTTGTCCTTAGAAAGGGTCCCCTTATAACTGGATTGTGTATGTCCACCTAAGGACTGTGGGCCAAGTGAGAATCCTGGTAATTCAGGCCTGTGAAAGGAGAAAAACACATTGTAGCAGGAAAAATTATTGAGCTCCAGGAATGTTAACACAGAGTGTAACTGGCAAGGGAGTTTTTTGCTTGGCACATTTTCTATATGAAGACAAAGGTATCAGGCACCTGAGATCAACAGGAATAAATACCAGGTCCTTCAATACCTCTTCGAGTCTGGCTGAAAACCTTCTCACTGTCTTTGGAGTACAGTAAGTGGCACACTCATCTCTTTGAAGGAAAATATCTTTTAGGGTAGTGCTTACTGATGGTCAGTAATGTTTCACTTTCTTCAGGCTGCAATTCTGTGAAATTAAAACATGCAAAACAGGTGGTCAGGGTCCCTTTTGATCATGCAAGTCTACTCTGCAAACAACTGAATGACAGGAATTTAGTGTCTTTAGTTAATATTGGTTAGAGTAGTCTGGAATGACACTAGAAAAACTGAAAAGTGTCATTGTGTCATCAGTTGCCATCAAATTCGGTGTTTAAAGTTCAAAACAGCCTGATATTGATTAATTATAGGGCCCAAATGTCAAAGCCTTAAATTTTCTGTATATTTTGATCTGAAATCCAGTTTTATTGCCTGAGGCTGATACTGGCATATGCAGATTTTGCTTATAATACTTCCATGACTAGCTGCAGTGTTCTCAGCATCAGCTTAAACACAGTCTTGTTCTTTTGTTTGAAAGTTTACTCTTCTTGTTTGTTTTCCAGTGTTTGTTGAGGGCATAACAGTTGAAGTATTGAGGAAATGGAGTCTTTTAAACTGAAAGTGGAGATCCTTACACAAGGATTGCTCCTTACACACTCTTCTGAAGAGCTGGAGCTCCAAGTCAGTCCTTGCCTTCCACAAGGACTGATGACTCTGCAACATGCTGTTAGATATTGCTGTGGATTCACTGCTTCATAGACTTAAAGTAGCATGAACTGTTGGTTATCATATGTTCCTGTGTTGCTGATAAATTGCATCATAGGATGGTACTGCCTGAATTACAGAAAAACTACTCAGAGAGTAGAGCCCTGGGGTATTTAACTTCAGGTATCTGAAGTGGCCCCACCTCAATGCTGGGGAAAGAATGGTAGGTCTGACTGGGGCAGTGGTTCTCACTGACACCCCATATCAAGCTAATAAGCAATCTTTGATGTCTCTGGGCACACAGCTTAATTGCATTTCAAGGAAAGTGCATTGATTTCAAGGGGGTGTGAAAACATTTCTTTCCCTTAGAGAGAACTGACTTTTAATGTCTGCTGTTACAAGCTTCTTTTCTATGTTACACTTAAACAAAAGACATGGAATTTATATCCCTTCATATCAAGGAATTTCAAGGGAATTTCTGCTTTGACTATAACAGACTGAGGATTACAGGGCAGTCTCAACCTTGGGATATCACTGAACAGGTGCATAAAAAAACATACTGGAAGAAATTAAGAGATAGCAGAAAACTGGGAGAACCAGGAGATTTTAATTTGATTGGAATTCAGGTATCAAGCGGTGGCTTGTTAGCTTTGCTCTTGATTAGTGTTTATTTAGTGGCTTTGAAAGGTGAAATAGCTGCTGTTACAGTTGTGCTATGCAGAAAGCCTTTTGAGAAACGTGACAGTAATACTTGGGAGCACAAGCTGAATGAGAGCCCCACATGGGATAGCTTACTTACTCTTCTACATAGTAGATGTGGTGCCTATCACCAGGGAATCCTAGACACACTTGACATAAAGCTACATGCTGCTCCCCTTGCAGTTGATTATAATAAGAATAGAAGGGACCTACAACAATCACTTGGTGCAACTACCTGACCACTTCGAGGCTGAGCAAAAGTTAAAGCACATTATTAAGGGCACTGAAACACTGACAGGCTTGGGGCATTGACCACCTCTCTCTATTGCAGTGTTTGACCACCCTGTTAGGCAGGAAGTGCTTCCTAACGTCCAGTCTAAACCTCCCTTAATGTGGCTTTGCCTGCCACAAGTTTGCTTTGTGACCTTGAAGGAGCATGTACAGTCAGAGGTTTAAAATGGGACCAGTGATGTTGGATGCTTTGTGTGTTTTTGGGTCTGTCAAAGGCTGCATTTGAAAGATAGATGCTGCTGAGAGCAGCAGTGTCTTCAAGTGTGAAATGGGACACTAACATCTTATCCCATAGGGTACACTTGGTGTGTGTGGCAGCTGTGTTGTAGGTACCAGGTGGGAGGGTGTCACAGGTGTGACGGTCAACCATCTACAATGGATCTGGGTGCTTGGTTTTATTTAAAAACCAAGATTGGAGTTTTCACCCTGAAAGATTATCTCACACACTGACTCGCCTACTCACTCATCTGGACTGACACAACAACAATAATAAATTAAACTGTGAAAAAAGTGTAGGGGTTACTTTTGGCTGCGTTTTATCTCCATCTCACACAGAAGTGATACATTATTTAAAGCATTACATGCTTGTGTTATTTTCCTGCCATTATAATGAGTCAATTGTATCATAAAAACATGTGTTGTTTCTGACTGAGGAGTAGTTTGAGAGCTGTAACAGCTGGTCTTTATCCAGGCTCTGTACCCCACTGTCAGTGCAGCCTGAAGGAGTTCAGGGAAGCTGAAGGTGGAACGTGTACAAGTACTGATGTGCCCACTGCATTTTCAAGTCAGGTACGTGCAACGATGGGGTCATGTGAGAAAATATACTTCTGCCTTAAAGTTTCTGTGACTAAATAAAAGAAATCATTTCTGTCAGTTCTGAAGCTGTCAGTTCTTCCCCAGGCTGTGCATTTCCTTTAGCTCAGATGACTGATTTTTCTTGATGCAAGAGTTTGCATGAGCACTCGAGCCGTCAGTAGTGGTTATATGAATGGCAGATGACAGCAGTTGGCAAATGTAGGTGATGTTTCTTATGTAAGTCAGCAGAATTGGTCTATAGGTGCAGCAGGTTAAGCACAAGGTTTGTGTGAAGTATAAGACTTTAACACTGGCTAATAACACTGGCTCAATAAACACCACAGACGCGCATTAATTTAGATCTCCAGATTAAGAGAGCACACAAGGAGAAATTTACTTGTTACCTTGTCTTTTAAGTCCACAGGAGTCAGGGTAAAAATCTTGGCTCTGTTACAGTATTGCCCTTGGCTTTACCAGCACCTGGGATTTTCCCTCATCTTCTCAGATTAATAACCTGCCCACTCCATTAGTTGTGCTGCTGGTGTGAAATGCCAATCTACAGAAAATGTCTGCAGCCTAACAAAAAGGAAAATATTTCAAGCGTCTTTGGGTTGGTTTTTTTTGTTTGTTTGGGGGTTTTTGTTTGTTTGGGGTTTTATTGTTGTTTTGTTTGTTTGTTTTGCGGGGTGTGCTTTTGGTTGGTTGGTTTGGTTTTGTTTTTTTCTACAAGAGAAATTCCTGTTTGGGATGCTACTAGCAACCCTAAAGGTATTTTTGCCTTCAGTATTACTTTATTTCTCCTCTCAGGTCTTTGCTTGTCCAGCTATTGCATATTGTGATAACATAGGTTGCCTAGAGGGGCTGTGGGGTCTCCTCTGGAGAGACTCAAAAGCCATCTGTACACAATCCTGAGTAACATTCTTTACTAGGGGACCCAGACTGAGCAGGGAGGTTGGATTAGATGAGCTCCAGTGGTCCCTTCCAAGCTCAGCCATTCTTGATTCTGTGAATACCTCATGATGGAGGAGAGCTGGTGCTGTCATCCTGATCTACAGAGTGAAGTAGTATTTGCTGTCTGATAAAAGAGCTGAAGGTGTTTATAAAAACCATTTTTATAAGTAATTATGTGGACGCATTTAATCCCAATACTTAAAATGTCACAGCCCCCTTTTTTATAAAGTCCTTTTATTGTTGAATAGTTGTAGTTAGTCAGTGCTGAGGAATCTACTTGGATGTGCTTCAGTGCTCTGCAGGTAATTGTTTTCTATAGTGCCCTTCCTACGTCAGCTATCACTGGTATTTGTGAAGTGCTGTTAGTGCTACTAGCAGGTTACACCTTAGTTTGGGGATTTGCAAATAGATGTTTTTCTCAGTTAAGCAACTATAGCAGCAGCTAACCCACCTGGTTTTTTTAGTCTTGCTCAGGTCAGACCTGATGTTTTTCAGAGTTTGCTTTGGTGTGTGGATTGAGTTTTTTTGTTTGTTTCTTTTAATGCTAACTGGTAAATCAAAATTGTTTGTTTGTTGGTTTGTTTTTTTTTTTTCCTTGCTGAATGGGACAGAGCATAATGATGACCTAAGGCAGACCTTTAAGATGCTCAGTTTGCCAGGAAGGACACTTGAATCATTAGGCTGTGCATAACGATTAGGTTCTTCATAATGATTCGTTATTTACACAGAGTGAAACTGCCTAAAACCAGGAAGAGATCAAGAGCTTGACACCTGTGTGTGCTATCCCTGCCGGTACCTCTGAGCCCAGTACTTAGGACAACCTGATTGCTTGATGTGTTTCTTTTCTGAAAAGTCCTTTCACAGCAATTCCAAACCAGATTCATTGGTGAGAAGCACTTGCACTGACAAGTGACAATTTGCACTGACAAATAACTTTTACCAAAGTTATTCTAATTAACAACTAAAATATAGTTAGAAATATGATCTGCAGAGTAGTAAGAATATATAACACAATTGCTATGGTTGAAGAAAAAATTTTATAATGCTGCTCTGTTTCCTATCTGAGGGGTTTCAGAGCTCAGACAACACTTTATAATTTACAACCCTTGCAACCCTGCTGGGGTGACAATGTCTGTCTCCTGAGCAGTTGGAGGACAAATACATCACTGCCTGCTTGAAGATGCAGACTGTTAGTGGGCAATGAGGCCAGTCTGCCCAGAGTATCACTTACAGTAGATTAATCAGTGGGGCAGTGTGGTCATTTAACTCCATGGGCTGCACTGGGTTTGCAGAAATGTTTCCTTCGCAGTGCCCACAGGCTGCCAGGTAATCTAAGATCATCCAGCAGATGTGTTACAAGAGTTACAGCTACAGCAGATGTTACCACAGTTACAGATGTAACTGAATCCATGTTTGAACTCAGACTAGTCAGCCCGAAGAAGGGGCCATTCAAATGCTTTCCATTAGCATAACGGAAATGATGGTTGGCCACAAGAGTGGGAAAAACAGTTTCATCCCTTGCTGAATTTGAAAATGAACTTCTTTGTATGGGAGAGAAGAGAATGGCAGGTCAGATGTTGTGGGGACATTTGGAATATTTTACTGAACCTGGTTTCCTTTAAAAATATGGCAATATATAAAATCAAGTTCACTCTAAAGGGAATTATGCTCAAGTGGTAATGTGGTATTTATATATTTTAAATATGTTGTGATACTAACTTACAGAAAGTTTTGTGGGGAATGCTGCATTTTTCACTGTTAGTTTGATCTTCTCATTGCTACCTCTAGCTTGTGGCTGTCTGTACTCACCAGGGGAGCTCCTTTGCCTTCTAGATTAGTCATCCAAAGAGACTGATTCTTACATTGTTTTAGAAGCTGCTGTGCATAGTTGATGTTAGCCACATATGCTCTGCTTCCTCAGTAATTTTTTTTTTTTTAAATCAGGACTGTGGCAAATTTGCAGTGACTATGGATATACCACGAGAGAGAGAACAAGGGAAAAGTGATAAAGAGGTTCACCTACTGGCATTTAAAACCCTCCATTCAAACAACAAAATTCTAAAACAAATTTATTTTCAGATAAGTGGAACAATGTCCATTTTACATCCCCTAGGCATTGTATAGTTTAGTTTGCATATTTGTGTTTTCAGATGTTCTTATCCTGATGTGTTTTGAGATATTCATATAGTTCTAAGGATTATTCATGTTAGCAAAAGGCTAACAGGACAGTTGGAAAATAGCTAGTATATCAGTTCCCTCTCTAGAGGTACAACAAGCATTGCTAACTCTTAAGGTGTTCCTCCTCTTCTGTCTCCTGGGGTTTTTTTCACTAAAATTCTGTTTGATTGGCTGTGCTGAGGTCACCAGCGTGTGGGGGGTCACAGCCTCTCTGAGGCTACTGGTCTTCAGTTAATTCTCTGTATTAGCAACTTCACAGAGGTAGCTTGATAAACATTTTCTATTCCATTCTTGTTCTTCCACTTAGGTTTTCATCCATATTTGTTCCTCTCTTCAGTTTTTCCCCATGTTCCTCCCTTGTGCTGCCTGATTCCAAAATGGGTGGAGAGGGTCACAGTTTTGTCCCTGTTTTTATCTGTAGCTTCTAATTTGGAGGTGGAACTCAAATCAACTTTTCCTCCCATTTTGCTTTCTCCACCTCTCCTCCATACTAATTGTAATTCTAGAAATGCTGCTCAGTGTAGTATAAAGTATGACATACAGCAACTAAAAAAGTTGAGAGATTGTTGACCTTACTTGGACTTGCTTTGGATTTACACCAATTTGAGCAAGTGGCACCTGTTTCACTCCTGGAGTGTATTAGATCTACACCATTAGGATGATGCAAGTGGTAGTGGGGTAGATAGATGAAACCAGTGGGTTTTATTGAATGTCTAAAAGCAGGTGTATCCAGCAGGATCTTAATTATCAAGGGAAAATGCTGCTTTATATTTTCCAATAGTTTTGGGGAATTAGGGAAGGAGAATTCATCATGTGCTATGTCGTGAGGAACAGCTAATACCTACAAAGTATATTCCATTCAGCCAAATTGTGCAGCAGAGGTATTTCCTGAAAATATCAGCTAACCTCCTTTTTGTCTTGCATGATTGTAACTGAGAGCAGAATCTAGATTAGTGTGTCAGTCTGTGAAGGGAATTTCCTGCTAGAGACCTTGAGAGTAAAAAAAAGAAGTGGTAGATAAGGAAAATTATTACTATGTTAGAGCATGAGTTAATGATTTCTAAAATCTCAGCTCTGATGTACCTGTCTGCACTTTTACTTCTTGCTGGTCTTCATCCTGTGTATTCTTGACTAGTTCCCATTCAGCAAACATCTGTCAGGCATAATAATTTTAAGCATTAATCCTTACAGGAATTAGCCAGCTTGTTAGTTGATGACCTGAACTAGATAGTTTCTGGGGATTATTGCTATTTAAGTCTCACCTACGTTTTAAACAGTGGCAGCATGCCATGCTCTGGGTTTCTTTTCTTTCTTTTTTAAATTTTTTTTTTCCTGCACTGATATATCTTCAGATTGCCATCTCCTCTTTCACTCCCGCGGCACGGAAGGAGGCAGAGAGGAAGTCCTGTGCTTCCTCCTGCATTAGTGAGGAGGAAGCCACTGGTTTCTCTTCGTGCCAGACTTGCCGTGCTGCCAACTGTGCTGAATTGCTGCTCTGACACCCAGTGGAGGCCAGGCTGGGAACCCATCAGGGAACTTTGATGGAATCACCACAGACTTTTACCTACCCTTTTTACCAGATTTCCCAGGATTTTGGTAAGGTTTTTACAAGGTTGCTTTTGTTTCATAATGTAGTGAGATGGTTGTGGTAGGCACTGTGTCTGTATCTTTTGGCTGCCAATAACTTTTGCACTCATTTTCTGCTTTGCATTAAAGTTGCCAGAGACATGGAAGTGTTAAAGATATCAAATGTCTTGAAATTTCAAGGATTTGAATTGTAGTGAAAGAGGAAATAGAAGTGGGTGGCCTGCTGCAGGAGAGCAGTGACAGAGGGTTCTGGCAGCACCCAGCTGGTGAAGGGTGCCAAGATCAGCCCATTCGCGCGCTTTTCTCCAGAGCAAGCCCACGCCTCCCCTCCTGCCTGGTGCCAGGAGGGCCCAAGGGTGAGGGCAGTGCAATGAAATAAGGCCTGATAAATTGTTTTGTGAGTAGCAGGCCAGGATGGGGAACTCCTTGATGAGGCAGGAGAAAGGAAGCCAAAATATCCCTACTGTGTTGTGCACCAGAAGGGTTGGAGATAAGGGACAGTCGGTGAAGTTAATGGAGTCTGTTGGGAGCTGGGAGTGTGGCTGGTGCTCAAGACATGATATCAGCTTTTACAGCCCCAAAATGTTTGCCAAACTGGGGCTGCTGAGATCCCTTCCCTGAAGTGTGGGTTTAAGGCCACATATGTAACTGTTGAAACATGACCTGGGGGTATGCAATAGGTAAAAAAGGGGACTAAAGAAATTCAGACTTATTTTTTAACTAGGGAGCATAGTTTGCACCAACACCGTTGCTTGTGTTGTGCTCATTGAACCCAAACAAGGTCATCAGAGGCTCTGCTCTGTGGTGGTTCAGCAATTGTCCTCATCAGACCTGGACATATTTTCCTTCAGGAAGATGATAACTGACTTCTTCTGTTTTATGAATCAACTTTTTGCAAGGTACCTGCTGAGCCTTGATCTGTAAATTGAAAGGGAAATAGTGGAGAAAATTTCAGTGATGTGGAATGCCTTTAAAATACAGCAGGTGTTTGTGTTATCTTTAGAAGATAGCTTTGGAGACTAGTGGGGAGATATTTTTATTTCTTTTAGACCTAAGTTAAATTTGTGCCATGATGTCTATTAGTCCTTGTAGAAGAATTATATATTACTTGGGTTAAACAAATACTTTTCCTTCTTTCAAGTATTTGAGAATAGGTAGTGCTATGTCTGCCAGTGTGCGTGTACAAATCCTTGGCTGACGTGGACCCCTGTTGCTCTGAATGTATCTCTGTGTTAGCTCTCAGGCAGCCCCAGGGATATGTCCCATAATATTTAGGGTGGAATTTTCAAACACGCCCTGAGGCCCCCTTGGGGTCCGAATGGAGTGGAGCTGCTTGATTTCTTAAGAAGTTTTCGGGGAATCAAAGAGCTTTGGTTTCTCGTAGTACTCCATTTCTGAAAGGCAGTTGCTAGTGGATGATAGGTGTGAGAATAAAAAGCATCGGCTTTCCTTGTGCTCAGCGCGGTAATTATCTGTGATCACAGCTGTAAGTAACCCTGCTCCTCCTCACGGGGGGATGGCTGCTGAGAACGCAGCTCGCTGCTGGCTGCTGCTGCCGCCTCATTCTTTGAGGTTTGATGAATCTCAGCAGGAGGAGGTTCCGATCCCCTCTGGGTTTACAGGACTTCAGTCCCCGATCACGCATCAAAGACCGCTAAAAAGGCGTTCTTCGTCCCCGTGGTGAAGCCCTGAGCCATGGGAGCCGCGGCAGGGCTGGCGGGGTCTGTGCAGCTGGAACCAGATGTGGCCGTGCCCTTTAACCCACACTGCCTGGCCAGCTCGCACTGTGGGAGGGTGACAAAGACGTGGAAACTGCAATAGTTCAGGCAAAAATGAGTCACGAGAAAGCAGCCTGTTTAATTCAATTCCAGAAATGTTCTCAACCGCTCAAAATTAATTTATAACCAGCATTTTGCAGTGGTCTGCTTTGTTTGTGAACCTGGGGCTGAGGTTGCTGGTGGTTCCAATAGTGTCTTTTGTTTGGGATGCAGGAGGCCTTGTTTGCCTGTGGGTTTTTCTGAACACAAACCAGTGCTGTTTTGCAATATAAAGCCTGGCATTATCAGATTAATGCAAATGTTACTTTTAATTATGTACAGAGTGCTGACTGTTTAGGTATAGCTATTTACTGTTTAGGTGAAGCCTCCTGTGTGTTCTTGACAGCATTTCAAGTGTTCATCTCTTTCAGGGGTCATTTTTCTCTTTCTTTATATAAACAGATCTTTCTGTTCCATGCAAATTACAATCTGCTAATTTTTCCATAACCATATGCTTTGATCCCAAGAAAATAACTCTTAATCAACAGCTTTAGTATCTAAAATTAGTATTGTCCTACTTGTTACTTTTTTTTCAATTCCATAAGTCTCAATTTCACTGTATAAATATATCATTAGCATAACTGAACTGATAATGTTCTGATAGCTCTATCTGAGAAATCTTGTTTTGGAGAGTTAGTCCTTCAGCTGTTTTAAACGGGACAAAAGACCTGTGCCCTTAGAGCATACTTGCAAAGTACTTGCAAGTGACTTTGTTTCTAAGAAATATTTCTGGTATATACTTGACTATAAAGATTTATTAGTTTAAAAGCCATATGCTTATTGCTCCAAGTTATACACTCACAGATGAAATAGTCAAATGATAGTCAAAAAATATTTTAACACTGATCTTAAGGGCAAGAATTGCATGTGTGAAACCCCCTAGATCCAAATGTGGAAACAGTGATGCGGAATAGGAAAGAATACAGACTTGCAGAGAGATTGATATCCTGTAGCCCTGAGCATCCATATTATAACTGTAGGCCACTTCAGAACACAGGATTTCTAAAGAAGGTGAATTATCTCACCTCTTGTATGGTTCCTTGCCTGGAAATGCCCCTCTCTCGCACTGACTCCCCATGGAATCACAGGACTCCTACCCCAGGGTGTCCCACCAACAGACTGTGGTTCAGTGCAGTGAATTCCCTTTCCTCGTGTGAGATCCAGCTCGTGCTGAGGCCGTGCTCTAGCTGGGCTTGAGGATCTCCTTATGAGTATCTCTGGTTCCAAGGGATGGGTGGAGAGCATGGGTGGTGGAAGCACTGCAGCTTGCACAGAGCAGTGGCAATGCAGCTGAAGACTCTGACGGCCCTTTCCTCCCTCCATCACTCCGTGTCCCTAAGTACACACTGATGCCTTGCTTTCACTGCCAAACCCCTTTGACTTGTCCTCTGTAATCTCTTCAGGATAGAGATGTATTATCCTTTTAACTGTAGGGCGCTTCTGCTCACCAAGGGTGCTGTGACAGCACACTCATCGTGTGTGGCTTAGCACTCTGGAGTCCTCATTATGACTCTGACCCTAAGGAGCTACCATGTGACAAACTGCACACAAACAAGGAGAGCTGTTCCCAGCTAGCCAGAGAAGATGGGCAATTTCTCATTGGGGTTGTGATGCCAAACCAAAGCTAAGCAGCACAGCTGGAGTATTGAGTATTGCCAGGAAGAGTTACTTGGGAATAGTCTGCAGAGCAAAACTAATTTGCAAAGTATATTTGGCAAATAGGGATAACCACACCTTTGAGAAAATGAGGTTGTCTGTACACAATAATACGACCAGCAAAAGAGGGATGATTTATCTGATATATTATTCACTCTGAATTGCTCACTGATCTCTAGCCAAGGGGCAGACACCACAGAGATAGATTAGTCAGTATATCAGTGCTGTGACTGGCACCCAGTACTGAGGGATCACACAGTCTGTGGAGGACAAGTGGGAAATAATTGAATACATAAATTCTGGTCTCCAGAGATTGTGAAACTAATGCTGATGGCTTGCAGGGCTTTTTGGTTGGCTGGCTGATGGTAAAACTTAGGGAGCTGACAAAAGTTGAAACCACACCTACTTGGGAATCTGTCTCCAGCTGCTCAAGATGTAGATTGCTGGTAAACCCACAGATATCTTTCAGGTAATTTCCCCATCAGATTCCCTGGACCTGAAGAATCTTTGCTGAAGTTGTAGAGCAGAGATGTTTAATCTGTGACTTCCCTGACTAAAGTGTCTGTGAATGGTAACTAGGAAAGTGAAGGCTCTTGTCGTTAAGTTTGAAGTCACTAAAAGGATATCTGCATCTCAGCAGAGACACTTGAAGTGGTACAGATTAGAAAAGGCTGAAAATCATTCTCTGCAGCATTTATTAACAGAATCTTTGACTTTGTTCTTGTCCTTTCAAGTTATTTCCTAACTGCTTGGAGGCAAGAAACAAAGTGCCTTTGAACCCAAGTTGTTATCTGTAAAAGGGATAGGATAGTCTTACTTCTCAGGAGAGCTGACTGAATAAATGCTCTAAAGATTGTTTATACCTCAATAATGTGGGAATAGAAAAGCAAAATCTAAACCAGACAGCTATTTAATAGAGATACTCCGTCTCCTTGATGGTAAAAAAAGTTGTAGACCAGAACTAAATCCTGCATTTTCTTATCTAATGGAATCATGATAGACCAACCTGTCTCCTAGAGTGACCTGGAAATGCAGAAGTTTGTCTGTGGAGTGTATGGAATGGGGAGAGATTTGTAATTAAGAGTCCTCCCTTACTCTTTTAACTTCCAAATGACTTGAAGATTGAAATAAAAAATAAAAATGCTGTGATGAGGTCTACTGATTATCATTCCCTAGAAGGGAAGATGGCTCCAGGACCCAATTCTACTTTACTTGTATGCTATGACTCCATTCGGGTGTAAAACTATTTTTAAATTTCAATCTCTTTTTTTTAAGAAAATGGCTTTTTAGACCTGGGAATTATATATTTACCCCAGCAGTCTTAGGAAACAAAAAGATATTCCACTTGTACTGGTTCTCACCAAAGTCTGAAATTAGCTTTTAAATAAGTGGCTGAAAAAAATCAGGAATTTTTTTGAGAGTTAGCCTGCACAGAATATGTCTCTGCTTTTCAGTTTTTGGTAACAAAGACAATATTGTCAGGTGTGTTCAGGTTGTGGCAGAATGCCTTGCATTAGCCATGGATTTCCTGTGACTTGTTTTGTAAGGGAGAGGAAGAGGCTGTGATATGGATGAGTGCTGTATGTACTCAGAATGTTGCATTCCTTGGTTGAAGGGGATGCTTGCAATGAGGATGTGTATGTGTTTATTCCAAAAAAATCCTATTCATAGTCTAGCTCGTTAATTAGGGCAGACAATTGCTGACTGCCATAAACATTCACTGCCAATAACACAGGAGAGGGCTGTGTTGGAAGATGGCCAAGGTGATAGGATTGTGTTTTGAGCCACTGGAAATAACTATACCTTTTATTTGAAACCTTGAGAGCTTCTGCACCTACCTGGGCTCTTTAACTGGGCTCTGCATGCGTGCAGCTGCTGTCCTGGAGGCTTTCAGGAAGGCTGGTAGGGCTGGCTGGATTCAAAATTCACAGTAGCTCCTCCTGGAGTAGACCAAGAATATTCAGCTTTGGAAAGGCAAAAGTCACTGCTCTGTGGTCTGTGTCAGCTCCTGACCTCTGCTCCAATCTGAAGCAGACAGACAGAGCTCCCAGCTCTGTGCCTCCTCAGAGCTCTCTTTATAGTATTTAGGGAAGCTGAAAAGTTACTAAATTATCCCAGATACAGTTCCCAGAACCAAAATTGCTTCCACACTCATACATTTGTCTAAAATTTGATACAGTTTAGTGGGCTTTTTTTAAATCTTTTTTTTTTTCACATTCAATCCCAGAAGCAAATGAAAAGGGTTATGAAAAGTTTGAAGTATTTCAATAATTGGAAAATACTCTCCGTAATGGTGAGTGGTTTGAATTTTCCTGGAGCATTTTTGTACTTTTATTTTTGTAAGAACTGGGTTCTGGAAACTAGTCAAGTAGTACGTGAATATAAGAATCCAAGACATATTGAAACCATTTAAAAGCCTGTATTCTATAAATGTAGGGTTTAAAAGAATGTGTAAAATGGGAGTGGTTGTAAGAAATGTTTTAAGAGATTTAAATTTAAAAAAAACCCTGAACCCCAGTATGACTGGCAGAGAAAAAATAGTACATTAGGAAACATTGCAAAATAATAGGATAATCCTAAGAAAAAGACACTGCACTTGCAAAATAATTTTAAAAGCTCTCAGTAGTGTATTACAAATATTAAGTAAGTAAATCTTGCAATGTCCCAGAGGAGTTATTAGGTGCACTAGCATGGCTCCTGCAGTGGCTCTACTTAGGGAAGAACTGCTCAGAGTCATTAGGCCCAGCAAGTGCCAGGTGGGTCACACGAGGGATGACCTCTGCCTGTGTGTGTGTCAGGGTCTGCAGTGGAAACCCAGACATGTCCATGGCTCCCAGAGCTATAATGCAGAGCAGTCAGCTAATTCATTTATCTGCTCTTTCAGGAAGATGGCTCCAAGACCACAGCTGAAACAAAGCTGCCTCTGCCTCTCTTCAGCCCAGCCCAGCCCAGCCCAGCACAATTGGAGCAGATTTTAAAAGCAAAACCCAGCTTGCTGTTGCTTTGGATCTCATTAGTTCATGTTGGGGTATTCAGCCTGTGGGTGAGCTGGGCTAACAGCATGTGTGCCTCTGTGTGTGCTCCACAGCATCCTTCCAGCTGCCCCTTCTCCTCCAGGATGTCGGGGAGAGGTGGTGATTTGGGTGGCTGCAGTAATCTGTCTTTGCTCCTTGCTAAATGGTTTTGTGCTTGGATGAGAGAGCAGGAGAGGAGTGATTCTGATTCGAGACAAGTGTTTACTGTGTCAAGTGTTCACCTTTCCCTCTCCCAAAGGTACAGATATCCTGTGCATGGAACTGAGCCTCAGACGAACCAGTGCAAGCCCTGGTTGTGCTGTGGATGTGCAGTGGGTCTGGCAGAGCTGGGCAAGGGCTGAGGCATCATTCCTCTGTGGCACTGAAACGTGTGTGCCTGTCCAGACACTGCCAAGCAGTGTTCTGGGGGTCATGGAAGGTGATTCAGAGAAGGTGGGAAGAGTTGTGTTGTGGGAGAAGTTCAGCTACAAGTTTCTGCAGGTAATGTCTTTACATATTCCTCTTCCTAAAATGTGCTTTTTGTCACCTGTGCATATACTGCAGGAGCTGTCCTGGGTCAGTTCTGTTTAACACCCTGAAATACACTTCTTCCTGAAATACCTCTGCCAAGAAACTGTTACTGCATCTGGACAAATAAAAGTTGGTTTTGCTCAGTATCTTATCTATGCGAGAATTTCTTATGCATAGTTATTGCCCTCATTTAGTTACATGTATAGAGATGCCAAATGATTTCTACAGTGTAAATGCACTTTCCACAGTATGAATTAATACACTGATTCAAGTGGCATTAAATGGAAAGAAGTTTTAAACAGCTGGATGCATTTGAAAATAACTGTGAGAAATACAATTTTGTACAAATTGCTCAGAGGATCTCACCAGTGATTAAGGGAAGACTTTCCATGGCACAGTGGGTTCCAGAGACTGAGCCTGGGGCAGGGGCTGTTGCACCACTGTACAGGTGTCCCTAATGGTCTGCTCCTGTTACAGATTGGTGTGTGAATGATGGCTTTGCTCAGCTCTATAGCTGAGGTCTGTTCTGGGAGCCACTACGTCTCCTTTGTCCTTTTTGTACTGATCAGGGTCCAGAAGTATTGCTCAATTTCATCTCCAGAAGTATTGCTCAATCTTTTAGTTCCAATGATGCAACAGAAATGGGGTGAATGCTGTTGATTGGCTAACTTTTATCCACTAATCATTAGTCCCAGATTTAGAAGAATTTGCAAAGGAGTTACAGATCTTGCCGTATCCCAAATAGACAGCAGTTGTTCTTCCTCCAGTAAGTCAGAAATCATACTTTTACCTTGCAGGTATAAATCATGCTGTTTGTGCTTGGGAAGGGTTCCAGAACAAAAGTCTGGTGCTGTAGCTGACTGCTTCAGCCAGCATCTGGCTGCCCTGCACGAAGGGAGGACAGGAGATCTCAAAAGGCAGCCCAAATCCATGTCAGATATTGCAGGTTATAACTACTATGAAATCCACCTGGGCATTGAGTCCATGCTAAATTTAATCATCTTTGTGGTACTAGATGCAGGAATGGCTTGGTCAAAACCAGTCAATGGTGTTTTACACCTGCAGTTGGAGTAGCAAAGTGTTTCTCTTCCTTTGCAAGCTGGTGATCTTAATATTGAAATAACTTTTTTTGTGGTTTCCTTTGTTGACTGCTTACATGGATTGACTGTGTGTGGGTTGGGGAGGAGCTGTGTTACAGTGAGGTTTTGGTAGAAATTCCTCGTGCTCAGAGAGCAGCAGCATGAGGGCAGAGTGTGAGTGGGTTTTCTCCCTGCTGAATGACGGTAGGTTTTCCACTGCATCTTAACCATGTTAGATTGCCCTCAACTTTTTGTGAAAACTAGGACTAGGATAACACTATGTTCTGTGTTGGCTACTTCATGACTGGAGAAGTGAAGCCAGTTTTAAATATGATATGGATGTTGCCAGGAATAGAAACCTCTCCTAGGAAATGAATGCCACTTCTCGTCAGGGTCTATCCAGCAAATGCACTGTGAGTTTTTGTTTCACAACAGCATAACTTGGAATCACCACAGCTCGTACTTGATCATTCAGAAACTGCCTAGAAATAAATGTATGTATGTATGTACGTAACAAGGAGAGTTTTAGGGGACAGTCCCTCTACAACTGCCAAATATAGTGAGAAATGTTAATATGAAAATGAGTTGGTTTTTCAGCTGCAATGAGATACGTTCTTTTTCAAGAGATGATACGATGATACTCATTTTCAAGAAAATGAGATACGATCTCTTTTTCAAGAACTGGATTATTGGAGTTCAGAAATGTCAGTTCTGAACCAGTCATAGTTGGAGAAGGGCACAGCTATCTAGCAATCTGCTGAGAATAACATTACTCCATTAGCTGGCTTCATCTTTAGGACTCTTGTAATGTAAGTCAATGACTTTAGCTTTAATTATATATCCTGTCATTTTTTTTATATTTGAGAGAGGGAGTAGCTGCCCCATGCCACACCACCCTCGCTAAATCCAGTACATCCTGTTTTTTTTTTTTTTAACTTTCCAAGGTGAGGTCACTCTCTTTACTCAAGTGCAGGCATAAAACTACTCTCAGATTCTGAGAGCTACAGCCTTAGATTCTGTCCTGTCTGACAGGTCTCACTTAGGGAGGAATTCCCTCCTTCATGCAAATGCAGCTCTGCTGGTCTGCACACAGAGGTCTGACCCCATCCTCTGCTCCAGCTGTCCACATGGATGGTGCAGTAGCTGCTCTGCAGGTGCAGTTCTTTGGTTCTGTTCTGGGACCTGTTGAGTAGAAAGCCTGCTGACAGCTGGGAAGCAACAATTCAGACTGTTGTGAATGCTGACAATTTTGTTTCCTCTGGTCTAATGTGAAGAAAACTCACTGGGAGTTGCAGGGCAGGACCTCGAATATTGTATGAATACTTTTACCTTGTGGAAAGGAACATTGGCAGGATGGTGGAGAGCTTGCTGCTTGTGAGCAGAAGGATGGCTCTCCCTTGTAAAGACTGAACTGCTGAGAGCTATGGTGGTTGCAAAACACCATTGGTCCAGGCTCACCAGGAGCCATGCTCTGCTCTCACACTGAGCACTTTCTTCCACATGAATTGTTTCGTGGAAACTGAGGGGCTCTGTGGAACTGAATTCTGCACAACAAACTTGGGTTCAGTAATTAAGTCTCAAACTTTGTGCTGAAAAAAATCTTTCAGTGATGAATAACAAAGAGGAAGAATATTTTATTTTCCACAAAACACTGGCTGCTTGGCTGGCAGTAGTTGTAGGATGTGAGCCAAAGCCATTGAATGTCAGTGGCTCTCGTTCTGTTCACTTCAGTGGAGCTGACCTACAGGGTGCTTTGTTATGGCTCATCCTTATTTGTCAAGTTTAGTCCAGAAGTCCTAGGGGTGAGCCTAGGATGGCTCTGCTCTATTGTACAGGCACAAAGGAGGCTCTCTGGGCAGTGGAGAGCTTGTGCTCTAAAGAGACATCAACAGAGCAACCAAGCATCATACGTTCCTGTTGATTGGGAATGGGCAACAGGAGAGAGGGAGAGGAAAATTAAAAGCTTGGAGCCTGGTATGGTGTAAAAGAGATGGCAAAAGAAGACATCCACCAGTGTTGATAATCCCCTGTGAAGGCTTGTTTATGGTTTGTCTTGGAAGTTGCTGGTCAATTCCCATTGTCTGTGTATCCCAGACTCAGTGCATATGCATTCAGGTAACCTCTGCATGGTCTCAGCAGAAGCTAACTGAGCGTCTAAGCATCTGACCCTATTCTCAGCAGCTTTAACACCTCTGCAACAGCAGTTTATACACCTCTGAGTTAAGCATGTGCCAAAGTACTTTGTTAGTTTGGTGTCAGGTGCTCAGTTCATGAGCCTGGAAGGGAACTGGGAGAGTTTTACACTGACATGACTCTGGGAAGAAACAGAAAGTGTTTGTGTTTGGTGTAGCTAATCTGGAATACATCACAAACACCAAATTAATCTCATTTAAAAGCTTTGAATTAAGTCTGTTTACTGTAATGGAGCCTCCCACAGTTCTCCACCTTCTTTTTGTTTCCTGGTATATTTTCATTTGAGAAAGCTGCAGTGTTGATATGTTCTCAGTGCTCAACTGAACAGCGATACTGCTGCAGTTTTTGGTGTTACTATTCAAAAGGAGAGCCACAACATCATCGGCTTTTCTCCCTTGCTCCTTTGGATTGCCTTTCATTCCTGTTCAGGTCTCACCCAAAACCTGCTCACCTCCCTGTTTCCTATCCTTTCAGCTTCTTCAAATGCGATGACTCAGCAGCTACAGGATGAATTTGACAGTAGCGTGGAGAATGCAGAAGCTTGGATGAAGGCCATCCAAGAGAGACTGAGGATCAATGACAACACCAAAGGACCTCGATCTGCCCTAGAAGCCAGACTGAGAGAGACTGAGGTAAGGGAAGAGCGATGGAATTTGGAGGTGGCTCTCACTGCTGCTGTTGTTACAGAAGTTATTGCTGTGAGCTCAGGATTCTGCCATTAGGAAATTGTCAGCTGCCCCTGCTTGCTGGAGCACTGGGCCTGTGTGGATGGGTTCACATCAGTATTCTTTTTAAATTTTCTATTCACAAATTGTTTACAGATGTAGAAAAAGAGGAAGGCAATTTGCTATCGCAGGCCTCTAAGCTTTTCAGATTGATTTGGAACACTAGCAGCAGGTTTGGCAGGTTAAAATGTTTACACTCTCCTCAAGCCTGGAACAATTTGATTGCTGCTTGCAATTACCATAGTAATTTGCAGACGATCAGCATATAGTATAAGAGAATCAGATCATGTTAGGGTTCCATCCCCTCCAGGACTCTGGCACTGATAGAAAAAGATTGCAGTGTCCTGTTAATGGGCTGTTTTAGAGTAATTCCTTTGTCCTTTTCCATAACCCTGATCATAATAGGGTTCACAGATCCCCCTTATGATCCATTTAATGAAAAGGTAAAAGTTCTTCTTTTTTCTTGGTTTTAATTCATCTGTTGTATAACTCCTCTCACAGAGATCCTGTTGCTGATTGTGCCTGCTCTCTTATGGTGATTTCACGTTCATTAACTTCAGTTTCATTAGATGTTATCTAGGTCTTGTAATGTCAGAGAAGGAAACACTCCTGTTTGTCCCATTTGTACCATTCATGATTGGAGGGAGTGGTTATATTTCTATGACTAACATTGAAACTGTTTTTATACTTTTATTACCTTTAATTCCAAGTAATCTGTCCTTTAATTTAAATGGCAACATCTCTCCCACTGTTATTTACCCCAAAGTCTCTCTGTTTGTGTGTCTACTTATATGTGGCCTGCCTCTTCTGAGGTTTAACAAAAAACCTTGAAGGCTTACATGGATGATAAGGTAGATTACAGTGATGTCTTCAGCCTTTTTCCTTAACTGTGGTTTATTGGAGGATGTATCTTGCCACTGGTGTAATATGGAGACTGTTCATGATGGATGGTGGCTAGACTTGCATGTCAGTCATAAAAATCTAATGCATTTTATCTTGGTCTCTAGTTTTATTTTTCTGACTGTAAATTATTTTCACCCACTTCTTTTATCTGGGAAACAGACACTATGATGTGTACAGTCTCAAGGAACACACAAGAAGCACAGGAACTTGAGTAGAAGAATGGTAGTTTGGCAAAGGGGGAACATTCATGGCAGAGATAACAAATTATAAGGTCTAGAACTTTGTGGTGGTGTGATATGGCCTGAGCTGCTGAAGTCTGTTTACTTCTGTGGGCTTTAGTGGAGGTCTGTAACATGCAAAAAATCATGTTGGGAGTTCATTTCAACTCAGACTTCGGAGAGTCATCATTCTAAAGGTTAACAAGTTCTTTCTTCCTGTGTGTACCTTAACTACCTCCTGCTCCTTCATCCTGCCTCCTTTCTGGGCCTGGCTTCTGTCTCCAGCTTGGATGTCCTCATGATATGCTTGCTGCCTCACTTATTGGCTGTTATGAAATCCAGTGATCAGTTTTCAGTTCCTTTTTTGCATCTGGCTTGCCAGATTTTTTTCATGCGTCCTTCCTGTGGTTTATTTTCTGTTAATTTGTTAATAAAAATGTCAGCCAATGAGACAAATCATGTAAAAAACAGATTTAAAAAAGAAAAATGACTATATACAGCCACTGCTTTCTCTCCAGCTGTTGTTTGCTTCTAATTGCTGGAAAAATATCAGGCTTAGAATACAGCTTTACTCTTATACTTTACCTGTTGGACGATAGCTGTGGCTTGTATTTTCTTGCTTTGCCCTGCCCTTTGCCCTGCTTTCCTGGATTCTATTAATCACACCTTTCTTAGTAAATAATTTCTCCAAACAGCTTATACATCACATGCAGGTGTGTTGCCTACATGCCAAAAAAACAGGCTTTGCTTTTCCCAGAATGATGGACTGGAAATCCAAAGGCCTTTTATTTGTCTCACCTTTGCAGTAAATGACATGATCAAATCCCATAGGCCTAATTTTACCAAAAGTAATAGCTGATTTTGAAAATCTTGGTGTTTTCATTGTAGAAGCCTTTTTCTTCAAACTGGAAAGCCTGCAGTTTGCCAGGAGTTTATGAAAGAGCAGCAAGAAAAGCTAACTTGATAGTATCAGAAGTTTGGGTAGAGAAATGTTGAAAGCTGACATCCGAAATGGGGGGATAATTAATCTGTTAAATTGTACAGAACTTGTGCTGATTTTTCCATCTCTGGATACCTAAAATTAGATGACTCCTCTTTCAGTTCCTGGCATTCCTATTTGTATAAGATACACATTTTCACCAATTCATAAGTTAGCAATTTAGGGTCAAAGCAAAAGGTGGTAGTAGGCAGAAAATTCCACTAGTTAATTTCTCTTGGCTTCTTTTCTAAGCCAACTTTGATTTGCACTAGGAAGCCTTTTTAATATGCTTCATGATTTCTTATAGTATGGCTTAAAATTGAGAGGTTGCAGCTTAGCCTGTGGAGGTTGCCTCTTTGTGCTTTGGCAGGTGGGGGAGAACAGCTGGCCTGTGGCAACACAGTGCTGTAACCTTATAGCAGCAATGGAAACACAGCCACAGGCATTTCATAGAGGATGGTCTGGTTTTTTTAGCTAACTTAAATGTTTTTCAACTGCTGTGTGGTTTTCAATTTAATTCAGTTCTTTAGAATGTTTAAGAATAAACATGTCTGAAAAAAAAGGTCCATATTTCCCTTTCAGGAGAAACTACGGCAGGGAGTTAGGTGGGAAGGGTTAATTGTGTTGTATAGAAACACTTCCATCCCATGGTAGTGTCTTGTTAACTGGACTTGATGATTGTGAGAGTCTTTTCCAACCTAAATGATTCTATGAGTTCATGGCTCCTGGGTAAAAACAAAGTTTACATTTCATCAATTCATCAATGCTTGTTTTCTTTCCATGCTTTCAGTATAATTTGTTTTTCTCACAGAAAATACGTGCACTGGAACCAGAAGGCAGCTTGAAAATGGACTTAATTCTTGTGAAGGCAGATGCTGCTCTTCGCAGCATCAGTGAGGATAAGAAGCATGAGGTACTCTCTAAACTAAAGGACATTAAAGCCTTGTGGGAAGAGACAGCCATATACATTACTCATTGTCACAGGTAAGACAAACATACTCTTGGGTGTGTTGAGGCAGCTGTTTCCTCCAGTGCTTTCATAAAGTGCTTCCTGCTTCTCTCTGCTGCCTGGATTGTAGATAGCAATTCCCTGCTAATCCCAGTCCTGTGAGCATTTTGGGTACTGTGTGGGGAGAGGGGATCAGTGAGACCTCAGTGCTTTGCCTTCACAACCTGGCCCACCCACCTCATGGTCTGGAATGAGGAGTTTGGTCAGGCACAGGAAACACAGAATATTTCCTCCCCAAAGCAGAGAGGACCTGGGACATGAATCTAAACCCTGTGAAGTCAGAGCAAGTCAAAATTGCTGAGAACCTCATGCACTGCTTTGAAGGCTTTCTGACGTTGTTGGTCTCCACTGCTCCCATCATCATTTCATCCAACTCTTCTCTCTTGCTGTCCCCAACAGCCGCATTGAGTGGGTCTGGCTGCACTGGAGCGAGTACCTGAAAGCCCAGGATGAGTTTTACACATGGATTCACAACATGAGGGTGACCTTGGAGCCTGACATTGAGTTGCAGCTTGGCTTAAAGGAGAAGCAGTGGCAGCTGAGCCATGCTCAGGTTTTGCAGAATGATGTCCTAAATCAGTCAGTCCTGCTGGAAAGGCTGCTGGAGGAAGCTGCTTCGTTGTTCAGCAGGATAGGTGACCCCAGCGTTGATGAGGATGCTCAGAAGAAAATGAGGGTGGAGTATGAAGGAATCAAACAAGAAGCTCAGGTACACTTATAAAGAGTGGGAGGTGTTCAAATTCCTCCAGTCTATGGTGTTGTTTGCTACTTGCTCCTTGAGTGATGAGGCTTACCTGGTAGGACTGCAAACGGAAGCAGAGCTGAGGACCCCTGTTCTTTCAGTCAGTGGACAGTTTGAAACAGTTGTCAAGTCCCAAGATGAGCTGTTGGCCTGGAGTGATGTTAATTGGGATGCTCTTACATGGTGCTTTATAGTGTGTTGCTGTAAAGTAACTGCAGGCTCCTTGCTGTGACCTAGTGAATATTGCTTTAGGTCATCTCTGTATAAAGTTTGAATAGTTCCTCATTTTTCAGCACATTAGTGGTTCATGTATAGCCAGAGGCAGAGTACCCATTCTAGGAGCCAGGGAACATTGCATGGACACAGCCTTGCTGGAGGAAGTAGCATTGGTTGAGACCCAGAGCTGCTCTCCCTGCCTGCAGAACTGGCAGACACAGAGGTGGGAGTCAGCTCTGGCCCAACACTTTGCTCAGTGGCCAGTTCCACTATCTGAAAGATTTTTCCTGCACATAGATATTAATTCTTACCCAATACTAATATTCCAGGTTGAACAGCTGTTAGATAGGCTGGTGTAAGACATCCTTCCTCATCTTTCAGTACCAGTGATTTCTTTTCACCCATTTGTGAGTAAAGATTTCAGAAAATGCTTGTACTTTTCACTTCTAAAACTCAAAGCCAGGATTAGACCATGTGATATGGCCAAGGGGCAGATATCTGTGGATGGGCAGAAGAACTCAATTTCTTACTAACCAAATCAATAGAAATACTCAAAGGGATATTTTAAAAATATATATAGACACATCTATACCAAACATATAGAAATTAAAACGTAGTTTTTGCTCCTAGTGACTTCCAGGAATTTTGTAGGCTGGAATTACCTGGTGCAAATAGAAACCATTTTCATAACATTGGCTCTGCTGTCTGCCTCTGTTATAATGCTGCCCTCTATTAGTTCTCACACCTACACACCAGTCCAGAACTGGAGCCTGACAGTGATGGATGCTTTCCGTCCCTGGATGCCTTTGTACAAAGTTAACTTCAGATCACACTGGAAGAGCAACAACATTGGGATGCTTGTTCCCTTGCCCTGCTTGCTCCATAGATACATCTTCTCTTTTGAAGTAAAATACCCCAAGCCCCAAAAGTGACAAAAAAGTCCCTAAGCTGGCATCTTTTGTGAGCATGTAGTTCAGATACTTTTCTAGCCGTAATATACAACCAAAGCTAATGTCTCTCCAAAATCTAGAGTATATTTGGAAATTCTGTAGCTGCAGCTGCCACCAGCAGATTTGGGCCTCAAAACTGATTATTTATTTTTAAAGGTAGATCGCTTGATTACAAGGCATCTGGATATACAAATAAGAAGGTTCCTTTGAGGAATTGAGGTGTTGTCTGTCTAGATTGCCATTTAAAATTATCATTCACTCCCTCCTTACCAAAATTGTCTTTGGTTTTGAAGCCAGAGACAGTCATTAGTTATTTTAATAAAGCTGTTCTTTCAAACAAGTAATTTGAATACTCAAAGCCAGAATGTGACCTCTCTGAGACTGATTTTACATAGTGTGATTTCTCTAACCGACTTGGATGTGTGCTGGTGTAAATGAGATCAGGAAGTGGCTCATACTACTTAGACAAAATATGTCTTTATGTTTCCAGCCAACTGAGACTCTAGAAAAAGCTTTTCTTTGGCATTGGTTATAAATACCACATTTCATAGAAGGATGGAGTGAGAGAATCCAGCTAAGAAATCCCTCTTTCAGGAGGTATGGAACAAAGAAGGGAGTTGGAAAGTCTTGGATTTTGCAGCTGAAGTAAATGAGGGGTTTATTATCTAATGCTGAGGTTACAGGCACCTTGGGAATTGCATTGGAAAATATAACACTTGTTAGAGAAACCCTGCCACCTCTTCCAACGGGCAGGAGGAATGAATGAAAGAGACACAGGAGTTGTAAGGGGATTGCTCTGGCCCCTCACATGATGAGAGGCCAGACTAAATGTGACTTGCAGATGCCAGCTGAATGCCTGAGCAGAAGAGGCTCGCTGGTGTTTGTAGATTACACTGGTGTTTGAAGAGCATTTTTAGACCCTGTGCAGTTGTCCAGCTCTATCAGAAGGCAGGCTCTTGGACAGTGTTTCTTAAATGGTTTGCCTGTGATATTGCTTCTCTGGTATGAGCAAATGGTGGGAGGTTTTTTTTTCCTTAGTGCTAACATGTGTCTTTAACATTCCCAAATTTTAAAAGCGTATCTTTTAATTATGTCGACAGGAATATTTTTAGATGTGGCAGCCATTTCCTACATGCTTTCCCTTGCCCAGGAAATTAAAAATATGCAGAGGTAAATGGTTGTGTGTTTTAGCATAAGTGATGATTGAAGATGGTAAGAAAAGTTATGATATACGGGATGTTGATATTTAGGAAATATATTAAATACTTCAGAGCACATCAAATTAATTTCTCTCCATGTTGTCTCTATTAACTGAAACCTAGATACTTACAATAGTTTGCTAAGGTACCCCAAGGGTAAGACTAAAAGCACCAGGAAGGGCTGCAGGAGCTTTCTGTACTGTCCTTGAGAAGGATTTAAAGTAGGAACCTCCTTTATGTGCTCTAGATTGCCTTCCAGAGGAGGCTCATTTGCCTTCACTGACTGTGGAGGGAGCTTAGGGGAGAGGGCTTCCTAAGCTTCTGTCCACCTTTCTTGAGTACCCAGGGCTGGGCATATTCTGCCCAGACACATCCCTTTCTCTGCAGCCCAAGGCAAACCCATTCTTTTCCTGTCTGTGCTCTTACTCTTTGCAGGGCCATGCCCTTGCTTCGTGTCTCCTCACGTTAGCGTAGTGAATGTGGATGTTGAATTTCACACTGATGCTCCTGCTAACCTAACAGGAGCAAGTAATACCTTATTTTTCATCATTGGAAAGTTTTTCTGCTTAACATTTTGTTGGGGGAGGGCTCAGCCAGCACTTTGGAAGACATTAGTCTGACAACTAGTTCAGTCTGTCCAGATCCATGGCATCTATTCCTTGACCTCACAGACCAGCAGTGCACTCACACTGCTTATATTCCTCTGTTTTAGCTGGCCAAGGGTAGATTGTTTTGACTTCCTTTTGAACCCCCTGTATATCAGCCTAAGAGTTTTGAGCTTAATAACATCTCTGCTTTGTTTTACGCCTTTCGGAGCTTCTGCCAGTAAAACAAACTAATCTAATTCCCTGGAGTCAATAAGCTTGGCCTGACTTGATTCACTTTGATGTGTGGCCCTTTTGCACTGCTATAAGGTTTGCTTCTTCAGGTCCTTGACCTGAGGTCGAAGCATGAATTGTTTAGACTCTGCAGATTTGAGAATTGACACACGGGGATTTAGCAAATGAGGTGTTCTGCTGGATACATCTTGGCCACAGAACTCTGCAGTCATAATTCTACATTTTGGTTTCATCCAAACCTGTGTATGGCTGGTGCTGTTAAAGATTGTGCTCTAATAACTGGGTAATCTCATCACCCATGGGAAACAACTGTCCCTTAGCTGTCCCTCTTTTGTCCCATAGCAAGTCAACTAACTTGAGGGGAGTCACTCCGTATTTGCAAGTCATCGGTGACTGAAGTGGCAGTGTGAAAAACAGACTGATGGTGTTCCACTTGCAGGGTGGTGGCTTTGTAGTGCACCATGGGCATAACCTGTCCCAAAGGTGGAGGGTAAAGTCCCAGAGGGACTGCCACCCCCAGCACACGAGGGATCCTGTTGGCCTGGCTGGAGAGCAGGCTGACAGAATGGAGATGGCTCCCTGCCACCTGAGGCAGGTTGGCAGGTGTGGGGGACCTGTCCAGAGCCTCACAGGGACAAGGGAAATGCAAAGGGGACTTTTCAGCTCGACCCACCATTGCAGCTGTCACTCTACTTGCTGTGGAGGGCAGCTGCTCGGAGGTCAGTGATGTGTCCTGTATTACACAAAATGAAACTTGGCCCATTGTCTGTGAGAGCAAAGGGTGCTTTCAGGGGTGCTGCAAGCACTAAATGGATTGCACAAGGAATAATTTTATTTTAATCTAATGTAACCACAGTGTACCTCAATTGGTCTCCATGCCAACTGGAGAAGGACAAAAAAAATCAGTCTGGTTTTGCAGAAGATAATATTTAGGTTGAATATTGTACTAGTGAAACAACTGAGCAGGTGATTTATGTCAAAAAGACCTGAACTTGGGCTGGCAAACAAGACTAGTGTGAGCAAAGATGACTCTGAGGACTTGTGAGGAGTGCCAGACTGGATCAGCAGGCAGCAACTCATGACGTGCAGGTCCTCGTAAATTCAGGGATTGTTGGTTATAGGGTGCACAGGCAGTAACTTGAAAAATGAAGCCTGCTTTCCATTGGCTTGAGTTTGCTTCCAGAGTCTGTGAGACCACCACAGGATAGTTTGTGACCAGCTAAGTAAGTACAAAAGTACAGGACTATACAATTGAAGGTGATGGTCATTTTCCGTGCAGTCTGTTTAAGTAATGATTGATTTAAAACAATTTTCATGCCTCTAGTGCATTCTCTTTTATTTTCATTTTGAGAGATAAGGAAGATGTGCTTGTCTTTATTTTTAACCCACAAGAGGAGCATAACTGCTTGTCTCCAAAAGTGAAAACAAGAGACAAAGTGCTGTCTCTTTTCTTTTTCAAGTGAGAGAGTAGGAAGGTTTGGAAAGCCAGGGCCTTGGAGTTTGTATTTGAAGACTTAGACATTTAGAGCCTGCAGCAAAATCCAGACAGGAACAAGCCTTTGTGTACTTTTGTGTTCTGTTTCTCAAGGTAAACTTTGAATTCCTGTGGAGGCCAAGTGTTATCGGGGCTTGTGAAAAGGGAGTCTTGTTTATAAATTCTGAGTTACAATGCAAAGGAAAAAGAGCCAGATAAGCACAGTCCTCACCACTTCTGATGTCTCTTGTTACAGAACAGAGTGAAACTGCTTGAAATGATAACCAAGGAACATGAGCAGTACAGAGCCAGTGTCAACCAGTTTCAATCGTGGCTGAATGGTGTCACAGAAAGATTAAACTGCTGCATTGGAGAAGCAACCAAGTCTTCTGCAGAGGACAAGCTAAAGGCACTGAAGGTCCTTGAACAATATAGCTCTAACAAGGAATTTGGATTCTGTGTTTTTCATGCCCATACATGTTGCTCAAACCATACAAGGGTGTCCTTGAGAAAAGAATTACACGTACAAAATAGATGGTGATTTTAGCATGAGCTTGGACAAATGAGCTGTGTGAGGTCCTGAAACTGTTTGTACATATGGTTCTTCCAGTATGAGTCACAAACTGGTCTGGTTTGTATTTCTCAAAGCCTGATCTCCAACTGTTATGTGATTCTTTGAGAATCTTGTTTAAATAAATCAGATTTGGTAAACGTGATCCAAATAGATCCTGAAGGTTCACAGTTTTTGAGAGTTTAGAGCTGGTGATGAAAATACCAGTTTTGAGAACAATATCCTTTCTTTTGGTGCCAATGCTTTTAATGTTAGCTTAAAATATCTGAGATCCAACTATTAATATAAGTCTAGTGCCTGCAGCTCCTGTTCTCTTTGTCAGGGATCTCAGGTGATAAGCATTAATGAAAACCAATATTTTCAGAATCAATGGTAATTAGTATTACTCAGAAGGCAGAGGATAACCTTGGCTTCCAGTCACTTGAAAAAAGATGTATTTTGAAATAAGAACTGAAAACCAAAATGCGTACACCAGGGGAAGTGATCTTTTTCCTTCTGATTTCAACTTTTTCCCCAGCTGCTCATTCCTGCAGATAATCTTTATTAAACTTCTTTTTGCAGGAAATTGCCAAAGACATTAGGAGTGGTGGAAAGAAATGGAAGCACCTTGAAAATCAATGTGCAGAGGTGATTCAGAATACCTCTCCTCTTGGATCTGCAAGACTGAAGGATGAACTTGAAGAGCTAAGAAAAGCCTTGGAGAAGTTGAAGCTGCTGAGTAGTGAGGAGGAGGAGAGATTGCTCAAGATCCAACAGTCTGAAAGTGCCTATGAGTCCCAAGCCAGGCAATTAGAAGCAGACATCCAGAAGCTGAGAAAAGATCTACAGAGACTAGAAAATGATCTGGACCCTGGGGAAGGGGAAAAGACTGAAGATGAGTTTGTAACTCTGTGGAGAAAATGCAATGTAAGTTGTTACCCTTTGTGTGGAGGATCAATTGCAGCCATAGACTGAACATGCGTAGTCACATCCAACAGATGCCTGTCCCATTGGTTAGAGATGATAAGGAAAGAGTATGAGTGTGTGTGGAACACTCTGAGGAAAATGTGACTGCCAACAATGGAATCAACTGCCCTAACCTTCATCTTACACTGCACAGAAGGAGCGGGATTGGAGGATGTGCTGGAGTTTGTGCCTAGAGTTCAAAGGAATCATATGCAGAAAGAGCACAACACAGAGCAAACAACACAATTTACTCCACTTAAAAAGAAGCAGGAAATTAATGCCTCACTGTATATATAAATACACAGACACAAGTGCATTCACAGACACAAATACACATATTTCAGAGTATTTGGTAAGACCATTGCTGTATCATATCTTCCATCTCTGTAAGATAGGTACCTCTCTTCCTTTACTAGCAGACACGTCATCAGAACTAAGAAGTCCCAAGATTGTAACAGTCCAGTATTTACACCAAAACCAATCTGCTGCAAAAATGAGTGCAAAAAATTTGTCACATATTAAGTAGATAAGAATCTTTACAACTCATTTCCTCTCGAGGGCTGGTTTTGCATTTATTATCTATTCTCAAAATGCCTTTCATTGCTGTTTGCATGTCTAGAGCTATGCTGGACTAACTGGGAAAAGTATATGCAAAAAGGATCCAAAAAATTCAGACTGGTTCAATCCAGCTCCATTTGCATGGGTTTTAGTTGTTTTTGTTTTCCTGAGTCACCCTAGAATTAACATTCTCTATACATGAGTCTCTGAGAAAGATCTTTTCAGAGAAACAGATGCTGTTAAGACTGCTCCAAAAATGCAGCTCATGTTATATACTGCAATCAGTGAACTGAAACCAGGCCTGTTTGTGATTCACTCTGTTCAAACAGTGAACCCTGCAGATCAGATGCAGAGGCTGGGCAGTGTGAGGGGAGGAGAGAGAACCTGCTGGAAAAAAAACTGTTGCTGAGAATGTTTTCTGTCTTTTCAAAGACCATATTCCTTATAACCAGGAAAAAAGCCACTGAAAGGGGATTTGTGCATACCCTGAGACACAGCCCTACTTCTTCATTTCATATGCCAAACACTGCACAAGGTGTGATCTCTTCATTATTTTTATAATTAAGGCAACAAGAGCAGCTCTGGCTGCAGAAGAGTCAAAGATTGAGAGGCTGAAGGCACAGCTTAAGGAACTGCTACGGTTTTCCCAAGATGTGCAGCCACACACTGAGAGTGTTGTCTCTGCAATACACCAGTATCAAAGGTACTGGGAAGTCTGATTATGGTGGGCAGGTGGGGGGAGTCTTCTCTCTGGGATTGTCAGGGGCCTAAGAAAAAAGTGCTATGCCATCCAATTGTAGGTGATGGGTAGAAAAAAAAGCTTTTGCTAATTACATCCGCCTCCATGTTTCAGTAAAGCTGTAATTTTAGCCATTTGCTAGGAGCTGGAGGCTCCTGGTCATTTTCAAACAGTGATCTTACATCATTAATATTGTATATGGTTTGAAGAAAATTAGATTGTTGGCAGCTAGTTTGATTTAATTAGCATTTTATAATAATAATTTATGTATTTTGCTTGCCTTTCATGCCAGCAACTAGAAAATCAGGACAGGAGCTGTGGTAGTAAACGGTTCAGAAGAATTATGGCCCTCCCTTGTGGAGTTTGTTGCGGTGACTCACCAGCCTTAGCAATTATTTGGCAGAGTTTATTCCCTTTCTCCTGGCAGCTTACATGCATGTTCCTGTTTTCAACTTGCCTTGGGTTGGAAACTCTGAAAGTTTAGCCTCTCCCAGACTTCAGTGTTTCCGTTTCCAGGCTGCCTGGAATCAGGAAGTAAAGAAGCTGCAGCAAATTTTGCAAACTAGAAGAAAGGATCATTTTTTTAAGGGAAAAAAGAAGGTCAGTTCTTTTCCTGTATCCCAGCTTATTTTCCCTCTGTGCACAGAATGCTGTCCTGCTGGAAGGGTTTTAGGTCATTGTGGGAAAGGATTTCAGTTTAAAAACTAGCAAGTAAGCAATGTTGAAAGAGGAGCAAGGAAGGCAGGGGACTTGCCTCTGAGTAGAAAATGGCAGCTGCTCCTTTGCCAGCTTCTCTCTAAAGACTTCTTTGGGAAGTCTGGCAGCTTCGCACTGAGCCTGGCAGGGGCAGCAGAGCAAATGGCAGAGGATGTGTAAAGTCAGAACTTTTCTATTTGCGGAGCTTTTGGCCTCTGCAAACTTGCCTTTGTTTAGCCCCGTCATGGCCCAGTGACACAGGTAAGATGGTTGTTTCTGTTCTTACAGAAAGGCAGTATTGATCCTGATTGGCATTGCTCTCACCTGCCTGTCTTGTGAGTTTGCAAGATACTGTTCCCCTATGAACATAAGGTTTGGGCTGCATTTTGCCATATCAGGCAGGATTCTGCAAACTGGGAGGTCAGGCAAGCTGAGAAAAACAGGAGGCAGCTGCATGGGGTGTGTCACTGCTGGGCCTTGTCACTCGACTGTGTTTGGGATAAGCCTTTTTCAGAGAAGGTTTGCTGATTTCTTTTTTTTTTCCAATAATAAAGCTGTGTATGTATGTGGATATATATACATAAATACAAAATTTTTATCAGAATCACCTCTATGTACTAATATAAATTCAAGTGATTCTGCAAAACTTAAAAGAATTGTATCTGAAATAAAAATGTATTTTTCATTTTTTGTGTATCATACAGTTATCAAAGACTTTTTATTAAAAAAATGTAATTTTTTAAAGAAACAAAACCTTGTTTTTTACAGGCAACTGCAGTTACATTCTAGACACTCTTGACTTGTTCCTCCCATCAGTCAGTGAGACTGCTCTGATAATATGATTTGTTAAATCACACTGGTGACAGCAGCCAAGGAGGATCACATACAAGGGTAGACTGCTGGCTACTAGAAAAGCAAAGTAGTTCCTGATACACAGTTGCACAAAAGACCAATGTGTCCTACGGCATCTAAATAAAGTTTTGTCAGATGTCTCTGACTGACAGAGCAGCTGTTGGTATGCAACACCAGGCTTAGGCAGCAAAACAGACTGAGGCTTTTGTGTTGTATATGGCTTACACCCGAGTATTGTGTTAATTCATGCCTTGAAGAATAGAATGTTTGGGATTGGATTTCTTCATAATCCTTCTCTTGGTTGTCACTTTATCCTTACAGTGTTAGAGGCAAGACTTCTAAAATGAGCACTGATACAGAAACCCAGCTGAGGAGATTCATCCAAAATCCCCTGCAAAGTTTTGAACAGTGGAAGCCATCAGTCCAGATGCTCCTGGAGACTCCAGAGCCAGAACTGGCTCACATTGAGGTAGCAAAGCTGTTGCTAAGTTCAGAAATATCGTTTGAACAAGCCTGCCAGGCAGCAGCAGCTGGAAGGTCCTGCCAGTGTGGCAGGAAAACCACAGTAGGGATGGAGGTCTTTACTTAGCTCCAGCTGTAGCACATTGTCTGATTTTCTGCCCTCCATTTGGTTAACTGGAGTTGTCAGCTGAGTAGGCTACATAAAGTGCTAGGTATCTTTAACAATGATGATAGTATTGTCTAGCATTAGCCCAGATCTCCCTGGATGGGAAGTTTGTGGACTATGATAAAGAATTATGTGGTAATATAGATGTGGGATTAAAATGCACGATTTGTGCATGTGCCAAGCAAGGTGTATTTGTTACTTTGTCACCCCTGTGATCTCCAGAATAAATGTGTCTGTGAACAGGGATGGAATTTATCCTCAGGATGAGCATTCAAGCTGTCCTTTCTGTTGGTTGTTTAGGCCTCTCCTCTGCACAGACAACTCTTCCCATAGCACAGCTTACCTCTCTTTCTGTTCACAAAATGGATGCAGCCCCGGTGCCTCTAACATTATCAGGAAGATTTTTCCTTTAACTGGGCACTGTCCAGGTACCTTCTGTTACCCCTTGTTGGCCCAGCATGCTATTTTAACCTGATTTTGTCATACTGCTTTGGTTTTGTGACTTGTGTGAGAATAATATGGTTATACGATTTTTTTTTTGGTATGATCTTACTGGAAAAACTTTTCTCCTTCAGGCTGCTTTAGCTGAAAGCTCCCAGATCAAAGAGAAGTTGATGACAGTACAGCTAAAGAAAGATTTGCTAAACAGTCTTCTTGGTGAGGAACATGCAGAGTCTTTTCTTCAAGAAGTAGCTGAAGCTTCAAAGGAGAGAGAAATTCTACACAAAAATCTGCTGCAGAGCAAGAGCAAACTCCAGGTGAACTACAAAACCCATATACTGTCTTTGCCTGTGATAAAGACAAAAATCAAGCCTACTAAGTCAGCTTTAAACATAAATTTAGTACTAATCCCTTTTCCTAGGTTGATCAAATATTCAAATAAATTTGTGATCTGTGCATAGTGTAGCTTGGTGTTTGTTCTGAATATGAAGCAGATATTGACAAAAGATAATGCCAAGGGATATATGTTGAATGGTGGATCTGTTTTCTTATTTCTCCATCTAGAATTTGATATTGCAACATAAGAACTTTGATGCTGGTTTTGCACCATTGCAGAAGAAATTATCTGCCATCAAAGCCAAATTAGATCTGGAGAAGGAACCACAGCCTGACCTCTTGGGTAAAAAGACACAACTCCAGAGACTCCAGGTACATTACGGTATTGTTTGGCCATGTTATCCCCAGCTAACTGTGGTTCCTGTTTACTCATATTTTATTAGAATTGTACCTTTCCCCTCAATTGTGTGTTACATAATTTCATTTGGTTCAGTTTATAGCATGAGTGAATGAAATTAAAGCAGTGCAGATGAAGCACTAGCATACTGAGCTTGAGGGAAAGAAGAAGCAGCTGGAAGCTATCTTCTTGGGCTAGTTTAATTGCTAAAGAAAATGTATCCTGACACTTCCCATTGGCAGTGAAACTGCACAAGATAGATTGGTTCAGGTTAACTTCCTCAAAAGAGTTTCCGCTCTTCCACTCTTTTGTATTCTCCTCTTTCTGCTCTTTACTTTGTCACTTAGCTGTGACACATGCTGGATTTACTCCATGGGCTGATTCAGCTGTCCAAGATAAGAAAAAAAAACTAACAGAAAAAGATGATAATTTTTTTTGGTTAGTGTTTTGAACTGGTTCAGCAAAGGGTCCAGCATGCAGTAGAGCCTGGTCAAGGCATACAGTGGGATTACATACCTGGGAGAGGGGAGAGGAGAGCAGAAGAAGGGAGAAAGGATGTGACTGCCGTGGTGAGCTATGATGGTTCAGCTGTACTGTGGCACTTCATCCTTGATGACCACAGGGGTGTTATCACCACAGTTCTTTGCTGGTTATACTATGGTTCCTTTGGCACTTCTCAGCAACTTTTCTTCTGCGTTATCTCCCGGTAACGTGTAAAGGACATCCAACTATTTTTTTCAGAAACATTTACCCCTAGGCATCGAAACAATTCATTTTCTTAATAACAGTGGTTGTTGCTGGGTTTTTTTGTCCTCAAGCTGTCAAATGAAGTTACCTTTTGGTGTATGTTTCGTGAAAGTCCATGCCATATCTAGCATGGAATCTGTCTTTTCCTCTGCAGATGATCCAAGATGACTTGGCAGAGCTTGCAATTCACATGGAGGAGTTAGAGAAGCTTGTTCAGTCAAATACCACACACAGGCACGAAATGAACCAACTTTCATCTGACTCTCAGGCCCTGAAGAGATCACTGGAGGTAACATCAGGAAGTTTTTAGTTGCCTGGGGAGTTCTCAGTTGCCTCTGTTTAAAAATATTTTTAAAAATTTTTGAGCATATGACATTACACGCTTTGAGCGACAGATATTTTCATTTCAGGGGAAGAAGTCACTGAATTCTTATGACTTTGATAACTCCTCCAGGATTCTCTGATTATCCCTAACATGATTTCCCTTGGGAATAGGATGCCATCCACACAAACATTATGTCTATATAAACTATTTCTGAAGTGGACATAAGATTTCTAACCAGAAGAACTCATATTATCATGGTGGTACTTGCACTTCACAGATTACAGGAGAGGGGGTTTGTAACAAAGTGTTTGGGGTTTTTATGGCTTTGTGACCTAAAAGTTAATGAGAGAAAAGTGCTGTGACTGCTGATACTTGCTCTATCCCAAGGGATTTTGTAGCTTGCAAACATACCTATAAAATGACCTCCAGAGCAATCTCAGAAGAAGAGCTCATAAAGTTACCTTAGCTATGTAGTTCACTATAAAATTATATGTGTTAAACTGTTACCTGAACATGGACTGTGGAATTCCAGTTTCAATCTCAGTCATCCCATTTATCACTGAACTGAATTTTTGTCAAACAAGTCTGTACAGTCATTTCTGATTTAGGGAGTGTAAGATGTATTTGATATTAATTGGGGTACAAAAACCCCAGACATGTATATTCTTTATTCCCTTTCAGCTGAGGAGGAAGGGAACTATTCTAATTCTTAATACCCCCCCATGTGGTTGAATTCGGGCATGCAGGACCTTGGAGGTGTTTTCCACACCACTGATTCTAAAAGGATAGGGTTTTTTGTCTCTCATTTATAGCTGCTTTTTTCCTTTTTGCCCATGAGGTTCTGTGCCCATCACAGTGTTAGAGCCAGTAAAGAAAGTGCTTTTTGTCTGTCTTTGATTGCTGACATATTTTTATCATTTGTAGATGATGATACAGCAGAGTGAAGACCACGTTCAGAAGCATTGGGTGTATAATGACAAACTATCTGACCTCCAGCAGTGGATCTCGGTAACCAGGGAGAAAATTGACTCCTGCCAGGATGCTGATGGAGAGCAGAACACTGAGGGCAGCCTGGAAGACCTGGAGGTGAGAAAAGCATCTTAGTTTAAGATGTTGATTATTCACTTTGCAGCATTCAGACATTAGGAATGAGGGTTTCTAGTGAGGATTTCCTGGTTCGGGAGAGTAATGATGTATGTTTCTCCTTCAATAACTGTTGGTTGCTGTTGCCCCTCTGCTTTGCCCTGTGTTGTGGGATGTGGGACCATGTAACAGACAAGAGCAGTGAAAATGAGTAAGAAGGGTTGAGATGGATAAAGTATTATCCAAGGATAGGTGGTCTGTTCCTGTCAGGGTGATCTCTCTGAACAAAACCTGCCTTTGCCTGTGTGTACTCAGCAATATATTGAACATTCCTGCCATTTTAGCTGGCCTGGTAAGGGTTGAATTGAGCTGTTCCAAAGCTGCCAGCTTTTCCCTGGGTTACAGCGAGGGCTACAAAAGGAGGTGTGTTAACAGCTTGCACCCTCAAAGTTTTCCCATCAGTTCTTTGACCTATGTTGTCTCTTTGGAAGCATCCACAGAATGTTTTTTCCCCACTAGGTATGTTCTAGCTAGTGCCAACAAAATCAGCATAGTCCTGGAGTGAACATGGCCTTCAATCTGATATAGCCTCTGCTTTACCCAGGATACCTAGGAGTAATTGTCAGGGCTTTGTATTTCAGAGATTGCTAGCTGAGTTTCCAGATAAGGAGATCCAGCTGCACCTTGTGGAAGCTCATGGCCAATTGGTCATGGAGAATTCTTCTCCAGAGGAGACTGCCCATGTCCAGGCAGAGCTGGATCAGCTGAAGGAGTCGTGGAAATCACTGAAGGAGATGGCAACTGGGTAGGTGTTCATGTGGGTCTTCCTTATGGCCTTTCAACGGGGGCCCTTCTCTTTACTGCAGTAAGAACAGACATACTTGAGACTTTATGCTCTGTGCTGTGAAAGTGAACAGCCATACCATAAAGCTAGAAGCAAGATAGGGTTTTATTTAATTGTTTGTAAACTGAAAATCGTTACTTTTAAGAAAACCTTTTTAAGACTCTGTGAACCACAATGTCTTTGAATCTTCCTTTAACTCATGTTGGAGTAGGCAGTGTCTTCTGACCTGGCTCACTCTTGTACTTCCAGTCTGTGTCAGAGGAAATTTGGTATACTGGGTGACTTGTGCTGTTCTGTCTCATCTTCCTGTTCTCCTTGGAGATGTCTCAAAGGAGGGTGTATCTGCAATGGGATTTGTGCCTTTTGCAAACCTGCGGTATAAGCAGAGCAAAAAATCTTCTCTTTAGCTGGGAAGTGAAGACTTAATTTATTTTGCTTCCACTGTGTAGTGTCAAAATGCTGCTTATATTTGCCAGTCTGTATTGATATTTAATGATGTGCTGCATGTATGATTGTATTCATACTTACTGTCAGGATAGGCACAAAAATTAAATTACAAAATCAAGGAAGACTTGATTGTACTGCCTCCTGTAGCCAGAAAGAAAGGTAAGGTAAGGTAATATTTTAAGTCTCCTAAATAAAAGAAGACAAAACACTTGGAAATGTTGGATCTAGAGTCCTGGTGCAGCTGTGAGACACTCCAGCTGGGAATAACTTCAGTAGTAATAGTGATACTAGTATGTAGTAGTAATGATATAATAATAGCAACAATCGTGCTCTTTCCCCAGAACTGTCTCCCATAGCCCCAGTCAAAATGTGGATGTCCACTGTACTGATATCTCTGGTTTTGTGTTTTCAAGTCTCCTCAAAAAGTGGCAGTTAAACAGACCAGTGGCTGACAAGAAGAAAAGAGCATTTGTGGACAGCAGATGGATGTCTAGGCCTGCCTTCCACCTTTTTGATGTTGATCCCAACCATAAGCAGGTGAGATGGGGACTCTGTCTGCCTTCATATTAGCTTCACAAGTACAATTTCGTTGCCTTCACCTGATATTGTGGGTTACAAAGTTAGAGGTTAAGATTTCACAATCAGGCCTTCAGAAGAAATGTCTGACATAACAGTAAGGGCTTTTTTGTTCCTGTTATTCTGTATCCTAGGAGAAGATGGGAGAAGGGCAAAGCACAAGCAGCCACATGAAGCTCCTACAGGACTTTGAAGAGTGGCTACGAGGAGAAAACACCAAACTGACCAAAATTCTTGCTGGGACTCCATCTTCCGCAGAGGAAATTAAGGCACACCAGAGAAAACTTGAGGTTAGTTTTCAGGGGGTGAATGGAGAAAAATATTGCAATAAGTGCAAATTCTTTCAGAATTAAAAAAACCCAAACAACAACAAAACACAAAACCACTCCACCTACCAACCAAAAACTCACCACCCCCTAAAAAACACCCCAAAATCCTCAAGAACAAATAGACAAAAAATTCAAGCATTATGCTCTCTGCTTTACGAGACTCTACAGTAGATGAAGCTCAGGAATTTAGGACAAATTTCATCCTTTCTACTAAGAAAGGTCTGCCAGACCCAGAGTAGAAGGGAAGGGAGCACCTGGCATTTAGCTGTTGGGCTGGACATTTCCAGTATGGTATGGCAAAGGTGTTCAATAAAAGAAGCTGATTAAAATCAGTGTCAAATCAGTATTTGGTCTTACTCTTCCTGTTGAATATAGCCTAATGCCATGACAATTTGTTAGATTTGTTGGACTGGTAGAAACTAAACACAGAAATATCTAAGGCTACAGGAGTCCTGCAGGTGAGTTTCATATCATTTCAGGCCAAAAAAACAATAACAAAAATAAATGTGCTATTGCATAACCAATCTTTTTTCAAGTGCTAGTTTAAAAAGTGGGGCCCTCATGAATCCTGAATTGCTGCTGACCTTTGTCTTTTAGGAGCTGCAGTCTCGTGTGCCTCATGGTCAGCATCTCTTTGAGGACCTCCTTCATTTTCATCCTGTCATTGGGAATTCTGAAGACCTGGAGGACCTGCGTTACCGATGGATGCTCTACAAATCTAAGCTGAGAGAGTCCATGAGTTCACCGGTAGGTGACAACACACAGTCCACAGCTGCTGAGCTCTGCCATTGCTTTTTCAGGTTGCTTCACATTGCTAGTCTTACTTCAACAGTATTCATGTGTGTCTGCTTAATTAAGAGTTGTGTGCTTTTTCCCTGTGTAAGCTGTGCTCAAAATATGTCTTGAGTTGGAAAACCAGAAAAATAAATGGCAAAGAGGCATGCAGCTGGGGACTGAGAAGTGTTTGTGTGTGAATACTTTGGATATGTGCCTGGTTCTGGGCACGTGGATTTCTATTTTTGCCCTTTCCCCACACAACACTCCATAGAGTTATTTTTTGACAGTTCTGCAGCAAGACTATATTCATTGTTCATTATTTGTGTCTCCTGCTGTGAGACAGAATAGCCACTGACTGAACTGATTCCAAGTAACTCTGCATATAAGGATCTAGTCCCTTTTGAAACTGTTTTTATAGGATAATGATTTGGAATGAAATAAAGAGGAGGCATTTTAATGCAAAAACCAAATTATTAAAGAAGTTACCAGGTTTTTATATATATGACAAGTTAAGGATGGCAGAATTTGTCATCATATATGATATTCCAGGGCATGCTAAAGATATTCCCATGTTCTTAGCATAAACGTGTATAATTATTAATTAATATTTTTCTAGCTAACTACTCACATTATCTGAGCAGCTTCAGGATATCATAATCAAAAGATTAGAGTTTATAGGTTTGCATTTGGTACTTTCTGTATACGAGTGCTTTCAAAGGTATCTGAATTTGAACACCTAAAACTTGAGGCATTTTAAAATTTTCTGCCTGGGGAAACCAAAGTTTATTTAGACATGAATCCTTTAAAATGCATGGAAGGTAAGCATGACTTTTATTAATAAAGAGAATATTTCTGTGTTTGCCATTGATTGTAATGACTCATGCTTTGTTAACCAAAACCTTCTGTAAGCTCTAATGTAGTCAATAGGTGTCAGTAAAGTCAAAGCTATTGCTGGGAGAGCTGCTTATCTGATTCAAGTAGTCAAGAACTTAAAAACACGTCATCTTTCTGCCTAATGTTGTTAAAAAGCCCATTAAAAAAATCTCCTGCTGGTTCACTCTGTCCAGGTGACCATGAATTTAAAAGAAATGTCCTCTGTCTGATGAATACTCGTTTACAGGCTCCTCTGGAATCTTAACTTCATGCTTCTTTTTTTTCTTTTCCTTTTTTTTTTTTTTTCTTTTAAACAGAGTGCTGGATCTTTGGAGGAACCAGACAGATTCAGAAAGGCAAGACAGTTTCTTATTATTAAGCTAAAAAACTGTTTGACCAGACATTTTGCAGAAAATTGTTCTAAACTTTTCTAAAGATTTCTGAAATCAAATTGCTTATTAACAGCCACTCTTAAAGAATTTGTCAATTTTCTCCAGATTTTTAAATGGAAAAATATTACAGAGATTTTACTCTTGAACTAGGCTTACTGTATCTCTAGAAGCTGAACATCCATCTCCTGGGAGAGGAAGGGAACTCAGTTTTTATATATCTACATGCTATATGAATTTAATTCATTTTTCAAAAGAGACTAAAGAAGAGCCAAAATACCTCTCTTAAGGATTTAGTGGTTGAGTGCCTAAAATAATTTTGAAAATGGGACTTCTGATTCTTTAGACAATTCTGAAAAAAATGCTTTGGATCAATCAGCCCACCTTCTTTCTAATGCAGAAAGCCAGAGAAAGTCAAGAGATTTGTCTAATGCTATTAGACTAAATCCTTATTCTAAGCAGCAGAATTCCTCCTGTGATGGATTTGCTTTTTGAAGTGATGACATAAAAAACAGAAGCAGTACAGGAGATGATAAGGAGAAGCTAAAAGAAAACAAAGTACTACCAGTTTCTTATTAAATCAAGCAGCACTTCTTATCCCATTTTCATAAAGTCAGCAAATTTTTCTGTCAAAATTTGCTTTGTTTTTAGATGCTGTTCTGCTTTGTACTGTCATCTCACTTTCCATTTGTTTTTAGAAGGAATAGAATAAGGCTTTACTTGCCCAACACAAAGGAGTTTGGATGAATAATGTGTTGCAGGATCATAATCACATAACCATTTTAAGATAAATCAAACCCTTGATTTCTCCTATTGCAACATCTCTGTAGAGGAGACCAATATTTAAAGGGCACAGTACAATGCACTTCAAGCATGGCCAGAAATCAAGACTTTCCTCATTCTGATGAGGTATTTCTTTAATACTCAAATGTGGAGTAGCAGCTCCAATATTTTTACCCAGCAAAGTACTGACCAATTTTAAGGCAGTTTTCACACTTTGCTCAATAGTTTTGGCTGCAGTTCAGCCTTCCTGAAGACCCCCAAAGACTTTCTGTTCTTGCCTGTCTGGCTCAGCATTAATTGTTTCATCCAGTAAAGTCACCAGAATTTTTCAGGCTGGAAAAACAGAATGACATTTTAATACTTGGTGTAGAGGCAGCCAAACATTTGGTAGTGCTTCTTTTCTCCAGAAGAGGCTCACAGGGATATTCCAGAAGACTGACCAAGGAATTCTCTGATTTCATGTTGTTTGGTTGGGTCAAGTTGTTTGTAGGGAAAAACAAAATAAAAGCTTTAGGCATAAGCATGTCTCCACTACAGTTAGATGCCATTTTTAATTCATCTGCCTCACCTGCCTTGGGGTACATGGTATTTATTCACCCTTAAATTCTCCAGATTAGACTAAAGTCTTCAGTTAATTTTCCAAGATACTGGCTTAGCATAATGGCAGGCAGCAAACATTTGTCAATAGGCCTACAGCAAGAGCATGAAAAAAAAAATCCACTCTGAGTTTTTAATAGCTACTGAACACAAAGAGAAACAGCTCAGGGTGGAAGGGACTGAAGAACTGAAATAGCTCATAAGCATGAGGGAAATGGCTCCCACTGCACTAACAAGTGATTTGCAGTTTCCCTTCAGCCAGTACAGATGTTGCTGTAACTTATACCCTGCTCACTTCAGTGAGATTTTGCTGACCTCAGGGCTTTCATTCTCTATTTAAACAGTATCACTACAACAAGAATCCAACTGCTGGAAGCAGAAGTGTCTTTTTTTTTTTCATTCAGGCTTTATCAGGATGTGAGATGGTGTTACCATAAGTTTTTTGAGCACCACTTAAGGGAGCCAGAAAATAATGTTGATCCCTTTTGGGTGTATCACTGTTTGGCCTAAGAAAAGAGGAGAATCAGGCCAACTGCAGAATTCTAGGCTACGCAGTTTACTTTAAATTCAGATTTAACACCAAAAATATGGCTAGAAATGAAAGAAAGATTAAGCAAAATAGTTTTGTATGCATGAGTATCTTTTCAAAGCTATGGTAAAGGAAGCCAACTACCTTGAAGAGAATGGCTGATCTCAGGAGTTGGTATCTGCCGGAAGTGCAGATGGCTGCATCACTATGCTTGCAACAACCAGTGAGTTTGCATAAAATAGGATCAGGTTATCTCTAATTTGTCAGCTCTCTCATGCTCTTGAGTCACACAAAATCAGCAGAAGTGGCAGAAGTTGAAGTATTTTTGGACTGATCTCTGCTTTTTGCAGCACAAGGTCCCAGTGACTCTGCTTGTCTCTCCTGTTTGAGCTGTGAATATTTTGCAGCAGGAGCAGATCAACATGAAGAAGGGGAAGACCCAGCTGCAACCATTCTCATTAGATTGCCTTCTGGTTTTATTCCATTTCTAGCCTACATGGCCAAGTGTTAGGCAAAATAGAGCCTGCTGCATGTAAAGTAATGTGCTTTTTTTTTTCTGATCATTCATCCATTGCTGAGGACATGCCCCTGCCACTGGTGCCCTTAGGAGCAGAACAGCCTAATGATTGTGAGCAACTTCTTGTTGATTAACAAAAAACAGTTGCAGGAAATTGCACTAGCTGCAGCGAATTTTTAGCAGGTGCCAGTGACAGCCAATGTAGATGGATATTTCTGCAAGGTACCTAGCACACTCAAGAACATAAGCAAGTGCTCAATATTAACTATGATAAATGTTACTTTCAAAGGTTGGCTCCCAGCTACCTGAAAATATTCCATGAGCATTCTTAGCATAAATAGGAAGTCGAAGGCTCATTATTTACAAGTCTAGGTAGCACTGTTTGATTTATTTTCTCAAGTGCTCAGAGTAATTACACTTCCATGCTAAACAAACGATCTGGCTTTATTGTTTGTACAAACAAAATAATTAGAATTCATTACATCACTGGTCAGCTAATTGCTTCCTTTGAGATTCTGCTAAGAGTAATCTCCTGTAACATACAGACAGAAGGAACATGTAATTTAATCTTATTTAGAGACACCATTGATCTGGAGTCAATCAAATTAATGCAGTCATTCAGGAAACTGCAAAGCAAGAGCTGCCACAGCTTGCCAGGAAGAAAACAGTAATGTGGTCTGCTCTGCCCAAGTGCAAATATGATGGGAGTTCCTCATGGCAGAAAAGCACAGCATTCTGTGCTAGTGGTGCCTCTCTGTTTAAAGTGTGTGCCCCATTTGTTTTCCTCAAGTCCTGCTAGGTGTTACCCACTTGAAATCTTCTGCACAGTTACAGTCTTATTAAAATGAAAAAGACTTGTTAAAAGGTATATTTTCCTCAGTTTTCAATACTTCTTTTGTAGATAAAGATAGTATCTCTCCTTTTTTGGGGGGGTTTTTTCATCACTCTGCCTATAAGCCTGTGCTTACCTGTTTTAGGAATTATGCCATTACCCAAACACAGGATGAAGGGCATCTTAGTGTTAAAAATTAGCAGATGGACTTATTTTCTCCCTGCAGTGATGTTTGCTCAGAAATGAAACTTAGTCAAAAAAAAACCTCCAAAAATCTCCACCTCCAGAAAAATCCTGACTGCCCATTCCTAGCTCAGACCCACTGTTAAGTATGCTGAGCCAGGCAGCAGCAATCCTTTCTTTTCTAGCAGGCTCACAAGCTTCCCTTCACTGCACCTGAGAGACTCCCTGCCTGTGTGCTCTTATTTCTGTAGGTTTCATGTTGTTTTCCAATTTACATTACAATGTCTTCAAATGTTAGCTATCTGGGGCTCTTTGTTGTTTATCTGGTCCTGCCGCGGCTGTGCCTTGCCAGTGCTCTCTGCTGGTGCAAGGAGGTGACATCCTGCTTCCCAGGACACCTGGTTCTTACTTCCTTTTCATGCTCGTGTCGTATTAGGCAGGTGGTTGGTGCCCCTTGCTTTTTGTGAAGAGAGATGTCCTTTAGCTGCCTGCCATGTTGTGAAGTGTTTGCAGATTTTCGCCAAGGAGATATCTTAGAATGATTTTCTCAGCAAATCTAATTTTATGTCTTAACTGAAAGGTAAAGAGAGAGACAGAGATTTGTTGAGCAATAGCAGAATGCAACCAATTTTTAGTATATACCTGAAAAAATGTTTTTAACACAACTGTAAAAGGCACTGTAAGAAAAACTCTTCTAATCATTACCTCTAATTTTTATACCTATGATTTATTTAAAAGTAAGCCATCACATTTTAAAAATATTTAACTAATTTAACTATTTAACTATTTAACACAAATATATTCAAATTATGTGACTGCTGAAAGAAGAAAAGTTCCATCTTGACTTGAGAGAAGTCACTGGCAAAGCAGCTAAAAACATACATTGTTGACATGATAAACCAGCTTTTGATGTCAGTAAGTTCTTCTACAAGTTCCAGAACATTCTTTCTTTCAATTTTTATTCTTTCTATGCTTATTTTAATTAGTTTATTTCAACTTGCAAGGATGAGTGGAAGTTGGACATTGGGAAAAGTTGTTTTACTTGCCTGCCTTCCTGAATATAGAAGACTGAGGTCTTTTTCTGCTTGCTTAGGTCTGGAGAATTATAGAAACAGTGCTACTTTAACAGATCAGGCTGTAGCTCTTGTCCTGTGATATGCTTCTTGTGGACACATGTCACACTGTATATGCACACAGAAGCTAACCTTCATAAATCCGTTTGTGTCACAGTAGCACAGTGCTTAGTTCTAAGTGACTTTGCAGCAGAAATTCTGAAATATCCATCATACGTGGCTGCTGAAACCTCAGATACAAACTGCTGGCTATTCCTTGTTTTCTGTTTCTTTTAAGTGAAGCCTCCATCAAAGATTTAGATTATCCCTCAGCCATGTTGAGGTACTCCAGAATCTTCCCTAAGGAAGAAAACAGACTTTAATTTGCCTGTATACTTAACTATTTACATGCATATGCTTATGCACTTGAGAATTGAAAGCAACATTAAGGTTGCAAAGGCAAGCAATCTGAAGATGGAAAATGTCAGAGCTAAAATTGTTTGTATGACTTCAGTTAACCTCTCTTCAGCATTCTGGTTCATTCTGATAGCTCTTTATGCTAAGGAGAATGATAAGCATAGGAATCAATGGGATCCCAGGCCCCCCTTACTCATTCCTCACTGCTGGTTGCCTACCCTTGGCAGTGTTTGCTTTTAGGAAAATACAGTTCTGAACTCCATGTCTCACTGTCCTTTTGCAGAGGCCACATAACCTCTAATCAACAGAGGCTGATCTTAGTTCCTGCTGTGGTTTATGGGATTATGCTTTGCCCAAGAGCATGTTGGATGCTCAGTTCTGTGGTGACAGTATTATCCAACTCCCCTAAATTATTTCCCTCTTAGAAAGGCCAGCTGTGGTTTGCAATGTGTTGTTTATCTTGGAGAGGGACACTCATGGCTCTGAGTTGAGAACTGATGAGAAACACAGCTCCAAATTATCTCACACTGAGGTAAGAAAACCAATTTGCTTTGGTTTGAGAGAGCAGCCAGTGATCCCCCTGTTACTGATCTCTTCTCATTGTCAATAACCTGCCTTTGTGAGTGACAGCTGAGTAAGTACCCAGTGGGATCTCAAGTGGCAGAAACACAGGGCCTCTCAGAAGCAAAATGCCACTGATAAGGCAGCTGCTTCACCAAAACAAGTGGTGGTACTTAATACTCCTATCCAGGGATACTCCAGGATGAAAAGAATGTATGGCAAACTGTTTCAGCCTTCCTGGCAGCTCTATTTATTCTCAGAGGAATAATGAAGTGGTAGAATCCTTACCTATGTAGGTGATCCTTTCCAAGGCCTATCTATTCTTTGTGTTAAGAAGTTCTTCCTCTGTCCCTATTGCTGTAGTTTAAGCCAAATATGTTGTGACCTTCCCACTGTGGAGGTAGGCCTGGATTGATCCTGCCTAGGCATTTATCTTAGGGTTTCACATCATCATGAATTGTGCTGAGAGTATAGATGATGGTTGACTCTCCATCTCTTCTTGTAGAATGAACTAGGAGCCAGGTTCAAAGCTAACACAAAGGATGTGTTCTTTATGCCAGCTGGAATTCCTTGCTAAAGAATATTGAGGGTTCTGTATAGTTGTGTAGATTTAAGGGGAAACTGGACAAATACCTGGAAGAAAGATTCCCTGAATGTTAATCAGATGAACAAGTCCTGTCAGGCTCAGGAAACTGCCTGAACTGAAAGTAGCTGGAGGCTGAGAATATTCAGGAGAAATTATTTATGCTTGCCTTATTATCTATGCGTCTGTGCCAACTGCTGTAGAGTAGAGGATACTTGGGCTGGGTACAGCCCTGGCATGAAGTGGAATGGCTGTTGGTGTCTGTGTGTAGTGTCTGTAGGACATAAGTCAGTGGTCTCTTTATCCCTAGGTAGAGCAGGAGTTTTCAGGCAGCAGTGCATTTCTCAGGAAATACTGTGAGGTAAGAGAAATAAATCCAGACTAAATATTTTTTTCTCTGCTGGGTCACTGACTTAGTGGTGCAGGTATGATTTTTGTCAGGCACGCTGGTGACATACAAGCAGCAGCAAAACCCTGCTAATGAGGCTGGTATAAGATGCTATATTGCTCTGCTCTCTCAAATAGCTAGATTAACTGTGTGTTTTCTTATATCCTGGAATGTGGTCAATAGCAAACCGGGATGGGGAGGGGGCACTGATTTTTAGTAAAACACTACAGCAACTTACACAGGAATATTATATAGCAAGTTCTAAAGTACTTTTCTGCTGTTTCCCATCCAAGTGATTTTTCATGGTGCGTTTGGTGAGGAGTTATTAACTGCAAACAGATTTGAGTTCTGAGGACTCCCTAGATCTAAACTGATGCTTGTCATTCAAATGCCCCAGGATGAATCATGTACAAATGTGAATGTTCACAGCCAGTGCAGTTCATTTGGAACAAGGATGCATTTAGCATTACACAAAACACAGCCATCCACCCCTTGACAGTCCTTGCTTGTCCTTGTATTTTGAGGGAGAAGGGGGAGGACATTTATTCTTGATGGTGAACTTTAAAAGTATATTTTCTTTTTAAATGCCAACCTACTTCTTTTCCATGTGTGTTTCAAAAATGTCTCTGACACTTTGGCTCCATACCCAGGTATTCCAGCTGTTATTCTAAGATGGTAGAAATTAAAATTCTGTTGACTTCACTGGAGCTTTGCCAGTTTTTCTCAGAGGAAGATTTGATTTCAGAATATTTAGTGGAGACTGTATCTGACACATGCACTGCAGGCACTGTGGGTGCTGGGTGGTAGCTGTACTGATGCCGGTAGCTGGAGTGATTGGGAAAGGGAAATTGTGGATGTGGTTCCAATCTTCTCATCTTTCTCATCATCAACCTTCCATCTCGTATGAAAATGATATATTCAAACTGTCTCTTGCAAAGGTGGAACTGTGTTAGAAAAGGCTGTCCTTTTCTAACCCTGAATGATGTGCTAAAGGGTTGGAAGTGTCCTGACTCCAGGACCCTGATCACTTTGAGTCCAGTAGAACAGAGATTTGAATCTTGGCCTCCTGAATTTCCTGTTAGTGTCATGGTTTCAGGTCACCATATCCTGAAAGCATCTCTTTTTCACATCACAGATCTAAAAAAAATATCTTGACATACTAAAATTGAAGTGCTGTTTTTTTATTACTCAGAAAGGGAGTCAGTGCCATGATTTTCCATGCTTTTTCCAAATGTATCATCTTTGCTATTAAAATTTACTGTGTTTCCTTCAATTTTTTTTATCCTTGTGGCAGTTTCAGGTGAAAACCAGGCAGAAATACCAATTTAGTATAGTGGTTTTGGTTCGCCAATTTGAGTTTACTGGCCAATGCACCAAATGATGTGGTGGGTTGAGCACTGGCCAAATGCCAGGGCACCCACTAGAATCACTTACTCTTTTCTGCTGCGAGATAGGGTTAGGAGAAGAGCAAAGCAGGCTCAAAACTTTAAAGGGTATGAAGAAAACTTTATTTAAACAGAACTAAAAGAAAAGGAGGAAAAGAATCAGAATAAAACCTTCAGAACACTTCTTCTGCCCCCACAAGCTTCTTTTCTTTCCCACTGACAACATACAGAGACAAAACTTAGGACTTTAGGTCAGTTACTACCTCTAAAATAGTCTTTCATCAGTTCAGTTAGGGAGAGGAGTCTCTTTTGCTATGTTATGGAGACTTCTCCACAAGAAACGGTTCTCTCGTGGCTTCAATTTTACGAATAGCAGCTGCCCAGAAATTTGCATTTGTGAAGTCCCTCCCATCTCATGCAGCCTTTCCACAGCTCATGTGTTCATGGGCCATGTCAAACTCATGGGATACTATTTTTAAGGATGAGCTGTTCAAAAGCAAAGGTTCTCTTTGTCTATCTCTGAGATCATCTCCAGGGAACAGAGGTCTTCTTCCTCTTTCCCTGGGGCTAAAGGGTCTTCATCACTCTCATCTTCCTTTCTCTGTTCAAGCTTCTCATGAGATCACAGCTACTTCAACATTTACTTGCTTCAGCACACATGCCTTTGCTCATATCTGAAATTTGAACACTCCATCTACCCGTACTGTTTCCCTGAATTAAAGGGATATTTTCATATCCCTTTTATTTTATATATCCTGTGTATCACAGGATATATGAAATAAATATAAATGTATTTAATTTTATATATCCTGTGTATCACAGCCCATCACCATCGCCTTGTAAAAGAGTTTCAGCCTAAGACAAAGGCATCTCCTCATTCTCCTCCCATCTGGGACTTGAGTACTTTTTTACTGACCTTGGTGTCTCCGTGTTGCTTCTCTAAGTGTCTTCACTCTGTCTTTTTCTCTCACTCAAGAGAGGATCGATGTTCTGCAAGTTTCATCTATGCAATGAAAGAGTTAATATCTCACCCGGGTCTGCAGAGGGTCATTGATGGTTTCTGCCGGGCAGTGCTGAGGCAGTCACGGTTCAGGCTGTGCTGGGGCTGTGCCAGGATCTCGGGGGCCCGGCCCAGCCTGGCCAGCGCTGCAGCAGAGGCAGGGCCCGGTCCGGCCCGGCCCCACCAGGCCGCGCTGGAGGCCGGGGGGGAATCAGCCCTATGGCTGGATTAAACAGCCACTGGGGCCCATCCCGACCGGGACGGGGCCCCTCGGCCTCCCCTCCCCTGCCTAGCAGCTACCAGAGCCCAGCCCGGCCTGGCAGACTCCTCGGGAAGGGGCCCAGCCCCTTGGCAGGGCCCACCCAGCCAGGCCGGCCACACAGAGGGGCCAGGCCAGGCCTGTTATCTGTTCCCAGGCCAGAAGAAAAAGAGAACTTTTCCCAGGGTTTCTTCATTTTTAGCATGTGTGCTCACAGAGGCATGTTCAGCTTTCTAGTGGTTTAACAAGAAGTCAATATTCAAAACTAGTCACTAAGTCAATATTCAAAACTAGTCACTGATTGGTTTTGTCAGGCACGGAGGAAACTGTTAGCAGCTTCTCTTAGAAAATCACTTCTATGACTGGCTTCTTCCCTGCTCACTAAAAGTCAATTAATACAAAATCGGCACAATCCTTTAATACCTCTCGTAGTACTACTCCCCCCCGCAAAAAAAAAAAAAAGTCATCAATTGTTCCAGCAAGCACAAAACAATGAACAAATGTAGGTTTCATGTCACAACAACTTGGGCATATAACTAATGAATCCATTTGTAAGATACCTGCTGACCTCCACAGACAAATGGTTCCTGATCCTGACTTTATTTAGTTGTTCCTATGCATAATCCCACTGCAGACACTGAAATTAATGATAAATCTCCTGTGGATTTCAGTGTTTGCAGGTTGAGGCCCTCATTTATTAAGGGTTTATCATTGCAAATTTGCTGAAAACACCAAACCCTCACAGCTCCTGTGGGCCTCATTTTCAGTCCTGCAGAAGCATCATAATACCATGTTTGCTATAGCTAAGTCATTCCCATGACAACAAATGGAGTCTAAAATACAAGATTCTGACCTTGCTATGTGATCAAACAAACAGAGAAGCTAGGCATCGAAGACAAAAGTTCATTGAACACAAATACCTATAAACCCAGCAAGCAGCTGGGAGAGAAGCAGCAGATGAAAACAGAATATTTCTCCTTCTCTGAAGTTCTGCCCCAAGGTAACTGTCCCTCCACGGATTTTCCTAATGCTAGGATCTGCTATGGTTAGCCTGAGTATCCTCCTCTGCAGAAAACTCCAAGCAGAACAAATGAGAGCTTGTTAATAAATCTGTTTTGCATTAATTCTTTCTGGAGGATGAGCTGTGAAAAGCAATGCTATTTTACAGCTTCATCCAGTGAATCTAAAAGCAAGGCACTTTGAGAAATGGGATGAGATTGAAATGGTATTTGAGTTGCATTAATAGTCTTTTCTATGGAAATCAAGGCAGAGTCAATGAACTCCTCTGAATCAAATGCTGGATTGTTAGAAGAATCAAGGTAGGAAAAATATTAGTGGCTAACTAACAGTGTGGTCATCATGGGAAACCAGTAACAGTGACCATAAGATATCTGCTTCCTGGGCTGTGGCAGGAACAGAGACAAGGCACAACTGGAAACACCCATATTTCCCACCAGTTCATAGGCAGAAAGATGTAACAGGGAAGAGACGTGTTGCAGCTGGCCTGGCAATGAAAGAATAGTTCAGACTGAAGTAGCTTTCAAAACCAATACTAAAGGATTGACAGCAGTAAAACAAAAGTTTTAGGTGCTGCTAGGAAGACTGGTGGTCCTCACAACTGTGTCAGTGAGAGGTGGATTTTTAAGTCCCAGTTTGAGTTTGTGACAACATTTTTGAGGATTCCAGGTGTAATGAACTATTGAACAGTTTCAGGACCCTACCCTGTAACAACATCAGCGTTAAGACTAACCATGCTTAGTGGTGGGACAAAGAGCATGGTTTGAATTGTCCCAATGCAGAATTAACTTGAGTTGGATCTTCCACTGACAGAACTTCACCTGTTAATATCTACAAACAAACTTGCTCATGGATTCTGGAACCTGTCAAAGGTCTTTTTCCTTATAGTTAGGGTACTCTGATAAATGTATTTGTCATATGGCTGCATATTATGGGTGCAATGAAGAAGAATCTTTGTCAATGAAAACAGAGCTGTGAATGACAGTGCACTGGTTTACACTGAGCGCACCAGGAAGTGGCTGTTTCATGGCATGGCATGGAGAAAGACTTCAGGTTCAGACTAGAGAAGGGAAAGTCTCATTAGTACAGCTACTTATGCCTTGTACTTTGAGAACAGGTCACATTAGGAGCAGATGACATCTGCAAGGCAGCCAGGTTGGTGAAGCTTTGATTTCATAGGTAAATAATCACTGTACCTAGGGATCTTGGCCAGTGGTGCACAAAGTCAGTCCCACTCACACCCTGGCATGTACACGTTATCCACTGACACTTCAGTGTCCAGGGATCTGAATTTTCCTTGGCCTCAGCGAACAAATTACAACCCAGATACTGTGGGCCAGAAATGATAGGGCAAGCAGCTGTTGCTCTGCTGCCTCTACATCTGCCTGACACAATAATTAAATCTCATCAGCCATTCAATATAATGGAAGCAAACCAGCTACAACAGAAGGATTTTGCAGCACAACTGTCTCGTGATGTGTAACTGCAGCTGTATATTTACCTTTGTAATTAATTCTGTAAGCATTTATATGGAGTTACAAGGGACTGAGTAATTTAGCAAGCAGTGGAAGAGATCATTAAAAATAGCAAAAGGCATAATTACTTTCTTCTACTATCAATCTTCTCCATATCTTCTCTGCTGATGTTTCCCATGGACTATTTATGTTCATTATATTACCTTCTTACTAAAATTATCTCAGGTTTCATTTCCAGGTTGGGAAAAAAGGCAACAGTGCTGTAGCGGGACAAAGGCATTGCCTGTTAAACACCCAATAGTGGGCAGAAGCCCTAATTTTGCTGCAGGATTGACATTGCCTGTGACTTGAATAAAATAAATTAGTTTCCTTTTGTGGAAAATGTGGGTCCCACTTCAGTGGATGTTCTGTGCTGACATTTATGATGTAGGCTGGTATCTAATGTAGCTGATTAAGCACTGCATTTATGCTCGTTGTATAAATCCTTGTTTGATGAAATAAGGGGGTTATTGAGCCCTTTTTATCAGATTTCTTTTCAAGAGAGTTGGGGTTTTTTTGGAAACTCATACAGCTCATTGGCAGGAGTTACCCAAGTATCTTGCCAGTGGAAATCTCCTTAATTAATCTTTTCTGAATTTTGTAGCCATAGATATATTCTCTCCTGATCATGCTAAACCAGATCAAATTTATAAGGTTAACTGATGTACTCTAGGTTTGCACCAGCATAAAGAAAGGTGTCAAAGGACACACTCCTTTGAGTGTGTCCCCCAGGGCTGCACAGAAATAGATGTGGCTTTGATGTCTCCTTCACTATCAGTATTGTGTTTCTCTCATTCTTTTGCATCACATAAAGTTCTAAGCTGGGCCTGGTAAGGTATAAGGTATAATGAGGCAGTCTGCACTGTGGGGCCTTTTTTCTGACCTCCAGTTTTGTAGACCCCAAAACCAATGCATGGTGCTGTAGGGCAGATGACTAGGAGCTGGATGAGCTGCAAATGAAGTTCCTTTGTGCTGACAGAGAGCAGAAGCTGTTCCTCTCTTCCAGGCACCAGAACTCTAATTTTACTGACTGGAAAGTAGCAAACACAGACCTTCTGTGCCCTATGGTAACTGTGAGGGGACCACTCAGCAACTTGGGCATGAGAATGTGTAACCACCACTTTGTAACTGGAAAACGGGCTTGGAAGCAATAATTTTCTTCTAGAAAGTTAGCAGTGTTTTCCTTCTAGAAAGCAACAGTTTCCAGCAGGGAATTCGTGAAAATAATGAAATATTCTTCTAAAAGACATAATTTAACTTCAGTGAGCTTCAGTGTGCCTAGCACCCAGGCTAGGCCAAGGACAACAGGGACTCTTCTGACCTTCTCCCTGGCAGTTTGATGTATTTGAAATAGATCTCCCCAATAATTTATTTTTCTGAGCTGCTCTTTGTTTTGTGTTTTCCAGAAGCGCTCTGGAGGCGTGTGCTCATACCTGCATCGCGTGTGCCGGGCAGCGCTACCATTGCAACTGCTCCTCCTGCTCCTCCTGCTCCTGGCCTTCCTCCTGCCCCTGGCAGAAGAGACCCACAGCTGCACCCTGGCCAACAACTTTGCTCGTTCCTTCAAGCTAATGCTGAGATACGACGGCCCACCTCCAACATAACTTCTTGGCATGGCACAACATGACTGGCAGAAGTGCAGACTCTTTGTTTTTAATTGCAACTATTGTAGATTTTAGAGCTTCTAACACGGCCATCATGTCAACTGGATAGATCACATAATTGCAACATAAGATTAATCCACTCTAATCAGGTATTTGAGCAAAATTAATATTTTTACAATTTTTTATTATTGTATTTATAATATGTATATAGAGATTGTGTACGTATGTACATATATATATATAAATGCATATCTGTGGTCAAACTAACAACCACCATCTACTCATCCAGTGTTTAAGGATAATTCTGCAATTTTTCTGCCATCTTTCAGCAAGCAATACTGAAGGATGGTGTTGTGGGATTTTCTGATTTTTAACATCAGATTCTTGTTTACAACTGAAGTCAGAGCAAGTATGAGAACATATGGTCATGCATCAAAGTGTAAAATGGAGAGCAGGCACCGTAGAATCACGTTTGGATAGAGTGGTTGACATTCAGCCCAAGGAAGATTTGGACTATTCTCTTTGAAATCTTGAGCTGCTTTTTCAGTATCTGGATACAGGGATTGCAGAAGCTAATAGAAGTGTTTCTACTGACTTCAGTAGGAGTGGGGGTGGACCTCCTCTTGTTCTTATTTTTTACCAGTTTTCCATTTACTGTATTCTCCAGCCCACCTGAATCAGGAGAGGTGGAATACAGTGGGAATAAAGCTAGGGGGGAAAAATAAAAAAGAATATATTTTTTTAGCATCTCTCTAGCAGGAGAACTTTTAAAATCAGGCCATAATTTTCTGAACAAATTTGTGAGCACTGAACAAAACCTTGTATCATCAATCTTGTCTATTAAAAAAGTGGGGGTTTTTGTTAGGTTTTTTGTGTTTATGGGGTTTTGTGGTTTGGTCTGTTGGGTTTTTTACTTTATAAAGAGGCATTTGGTAATGGACTATAAAGCCTGAACAGTGGGATGCAGCCTGGCTCAGTGTCAGTAAAGCAAAAGTTGGAAGTACTTTAATAATACCACCCTGGAAACAAGATTCCTGCCTAGGATTCTTTTGTATTAATGGTTTATTGAAATTGTGTAAACTGATTGTATCAAAGACAGTCAAGCATAGATTTTTATGTAATCTAAACTGTAAAATTATGGCAACTTGTAATCTATTTACCTAACCCTATGCCTGATTTATAAAATTTTTGAATGTACATTTTAACATTGCCTTTTAATGTAAAAGCAATTCTCACTTCAGAGTGATGAAGCCATTCTTAGTGGTGTTTTACCTAATTAATTCCTGAGAGAAAAGGTAATTTCTAAAAATTCATGGCATTTCTGAGAGCTATCCCTTGTTTTCTCATGGTTTTAGCCACAGTAGTAATCATAAAAAAATAACAGAAGAAACAGTTACTTTACCTCTCCTGGCTATGTTGCAGGAGGAATTTCTCTTCTGCATATCAGTATGGGGTGCTTGGTGTTATTTTCCTCATAAGGTCTAAAATAATGTCATAGCTGACAGACTGAAGGAGGAAGGCACTTAGTTAACAAAATCATCAAAGTTCTGTTAAAGAAGCAAACTTGTGTAGAATCAGGAGACATAATGGCACAGAGCTCAGTTTTTTAGGCACAGGATTTGGCAAGTGGGCAGTGTGAAAGAGGAGCAGCTAAGCTTAGAGAGGAGAGGTGTCCATCAATTTGTAAAGCCTTAGAAAAGGAGTCACAATTAACTCAGAGGACAAGAGTACAGGCTCTACGGAGGAAAAAATCTCAGAATCTTTTTGACTCCCCCTCCCTGCTACAGTATTGGTACTATTGCATATTAAACAGCTTTTTCTCAGTTTTCAAGGTTTAAAATGGGGTGAGTGACAGGACTTCTACCAGTGTTCTGAGGAGACTCTTCCACCACCAGGACTCTGTCACTGTGTTCCTAAAAATGTTTCTGACTGTACTGGGTTTGCTAGTGTTGGATTAAAATGGCAAAATTCTGCTAAAAGTGTAAAGAAGAGTGGAAATTAAAGGAGAGACAGCAGGGATGATGAAGATGTTAGTCAAAGTGTAAGAGGAGCATGGAGCAGAAGCTGAGCTGATGTGGATTAAAAACCTGTCAGGAGGTAGCAGAAGAGATCTCAGAGCAGGCAGAAGGGACTGGAAGTAGAAAGGTGAGCAGAGTCCATGTATGCTGAGCAATAAGACATTCACTTCAGGAAGCGAAAAAGAAGGCCTGTGATTTCTTTCATGAAGGAGCCAGATGGAGAGGAGCTGTAATTTGTCAGAGAATGGGGCATATTAATTCCTTCTTTGCAACCATTTTTTTCTGGTGGCAGAGGACATACCTCCTCCTCTCCTGGCTAGCTGTGCAAGTGCCGTGCACATTCTTCTAAAAATTGCTGCCAGCCCTGGGGGAAGAAACCCCTGTTGCTGCCCAGCAAAGAGTTAATCATCCCACACACCTCCATGTCAAATTAAATCTTCCTTTAGAAAAGAAGTGTGGGGGAAGAGGGGCAGGAACAAAACCTGCTCTGTGTGGTTATGGATGTGTGTAGGTGTGCACACACCTTTCTGTGACGTAGCTACATTGCAGTTCTCTGGGCTTTGCTGAGCTGTTCCAGGTGATGAAAGTAAAGTACCAGTGAGAAAGTAAAAATAATGAGGAATAATAAAGCTGCAAATGGAAATCAGGAGGGAGATAGAAAAGTTTTTCCTATGAGAGCACAAAATCTCACATCAGATTTCTTTCTGCCAAGCCTTTATCTGGGTGATTTGTATGGGTTCACAAATACATTTGACACCATGGTAATGTGTAACAGGGAGAAAAAAAAATTCTGCACAGAGGATCTTACAAGAACAACTGCGTCATCACCTTGATGTTTCTCAGTTTGTGGCGGGTTTAAAAAAAAGAACTGAACATCTAAATTAAAAACACACTTTGGTTGCTGGGTTTGCAATCAGTTTATTCTGTAAGTCCCCTGTCTGTAATCTTGAAAACTTTTGCTTTAAATCTCAGTCAATCCATTCTCATTAACTTAAATAATCTGAATATCTCACAGAAGTGATGAATATTTTTACTTCTTTGCAATGAAAACTATCCAAAACACAGGACTTTAATGTTCCCATCACTGAAAACAATTTAAGTCCTCCATAATGTCATTAACTCACCTGTCCAAGGCAGGTGTGAGATTTTTCTGGCAAAGAAAGAAAGAAAAAAATCACAAAAGTAAACTTGAGATGTAAATGCAAAATTTACTCTTTTTTATTCTCTCATGAGTTTTTTTTCTGAAAAGCTTGTGATCCTGATTGCTGTGTAAATATTAATCAAGTCAGTAATTGGAATAATGAAAACAAACTGCCCAGTCCAGCTTCCAGGAAACTGTACAAAGCTCAGATTCTTCAAAACACAAACTAAATCATGCTGTTTCCAAACCAGTCCTTAAAATCTTGAGCACAGTTCCTCATCTTTGCTCACAGATGATTTGGTGGTTATATGCTCACTTTTGTGCCTATAAAATCCCAAGCTCATGCATCTCTGACATCCAGATGTAACTGAGATGTGTTATAGCTTAGGTTCACACTGGGGCCACTGCCTTAAGCCTTCCCTTGCCAAAATATGGGATGCACAGGACCCTGGATGTGTCTGCAGCTGAGGACTTTTACTATTTTGCCCCAATCCAGGTTTTAGCAGCCACAAAGGGTGCTAAAACCCTCTAAAACATATTGAATATGTTTGAGGTTGTGAGTGGTTTGTGCACCTGGCCTAAACTCCGTGCAGACCCCCAGCCTGTTCACAGAGCTCTGCCCAAGCTCTTGGCTGCACTGTTGGACCCAGGAGTTGCTCGACCACATTAATGACCCTGCAGTGCTGAAGGCAAAATCCTGCACTCCATTGCCCATGCATTTCAGTAAGACATTACCCTAAGGCACACTTCAAACCCAACCTTTGGCAGGAAAGCAAGCCTCATTTGTAAACTGTAATTGATTTTGAAGCCTGATGCTTTCCAGAGAATTTTCCGTGGGAGCAATACACTGAGATAGAAAATTGCTATTGTGCCCCATGTCCATTAACAGCCCTTTCTCTGATTGCAGCCAGCAATTTAAATGCTATTAAATAATATTTATATATGCCCTCTCCAGAAATATCTGTATGAAAAACATCTTCAGTTCTAAGTACATACCTTTAAAAGGTTGTATTCCTCTGCTAGCACTCAATCTCCAGAGCAGTCATGATTTCTACCAAGTGCTACTTTATTTGTACTGACCGAGACACTTAGAAAACTCAAACATTTGAGGCTGTAAATAAAGCTACTAGGCTAACTAATAAAACCACCTAGTGATCACTGAATAATTTGGACAGCTTTTAGAAAGGCTTTATGCTTCTCCTTAATATCCCTTTTGTTGGGGTATTTGTAGACCTTGGAGAGAAGAAATGTCTCCAAAAAATGGCCATTCCTAGAGAGACAAATGGTGTTCTCTGCACAGCAGAAGAAATAGTATTTTCTCTTCAGTTGCTCTAGACCTCAGGAGTTTGCTGCATCGGATCTCCTTTTCAGTTTTAAGTAGGAAATATTTTACTTTGAGGAGTATGCATTCACATCTCATTAGCACTAAAGAGATTTGAAGAGTGAGTTCATGTACAATAATTCTTTTAACTTGTGTCGACAAGAGAGTACATTGTCCTCTTTTCTTCAGGAAAAAAGCCAACCAAAACTGCTGTGTGACAGAGATTCCCAGACCAAACAAAGCCTTTTGGAATAACTAGAGATTACAGATTGAAATGAAATTATCCACCATAGGAAACTGTAAAAATAGTTTTGCCTTTCAAGAAGTGCTGATATAAAACCCCTAATAAACATGTCTTTGCCAGGCATCATAGATGTCTTTCAAGTCATAGGTTATGTACCTAGCTGGCTGTAAGAGCTGCCTTTGGAGACTTTATTATCCCTTGGACAGTATCATTTGCTAGACTGCAGCTGAAAACACGTTTGTCCAGAGAACCTATACCAGCTTCTGCCAGAATTGCTGGGGGCTGTTGAGGATATTCTTAGCAGTTCCCAGATCATTGACCTGCTCTGAGCCATTACAAGTTTATTGCATTAATTTATCTGTCAGCGGTTGGCAACTCTCAGATACCAGATTATTACAATACTAAAGATAATATTTCTGGTGCAGGCAACATGATTCATTGAGAAATCAATCTTATTACTTTTGCCAGATTTTAAAAAAGATATCTATTGGTTATACTGGAATATAAACAGGTTAGTTGTAGGTGTTGGGTAACTGCAGGATGTTTTAGGCACAAGGCATTTTGACTTGGACATGTCCATTTAAAAATTGTGGGATCACGTTACACTTGTTAAATGGTAAAAGAAAACAAAGATTCTTGAATTAAAAAAAAAAAACCCAAAACAACAAAGCAGAATAGAATAATCTGTCACACAGTTGGTTTTTTAATTATCTCTTTGCTATCCAATTTAAAATATGAATATGTGTCTACCAGAGAGTTATCAGTAGGTGTGGAAAATAAGGAATATGTATCAGGAATAAACCAGTTCAAACTGTAGCCTAAATGGCAGCTCTGTTCCCTAACCTGCTTCAGCAAATGCCAGATGTTAAGTCATTGTACCTGTGAGATAACAACCTTCCTCCTAGTAAAGTGTGAGTAAGGTGAAACTGCACAGCTTAAGGTGCAGCATCCCAGTGGTAGCAGCAGGAGACATTAGTCCTTCCAAAGGCAGCCTGGTATCCCGATGCAAGAGAGGAACACGTAGGTCTGGCATAATGAGGGCAGTCCAGGACTAATGACACAGGAACAAGGGCTTGCTGTCCTGCTCTGCCAGACAAAATTTTGACAGCGGTCATCAGCACAGTTCAGTTTCATGTCCCTGACTTTGGAAGGAGGCTCCCCTCAGGGTGATTCACTCGAGCTGAGATTTGAGCCCTGGAAGCATTTTTTTCTTTTCATTAAATACAGAAGAAACTCCTAAATTAAAACCTCTCAGTGACAGGTTAATGGTAGGTGGTGGGTGCTGATGCTCCAGGAAAAGATACAGGAAATGCTGTTATAGATAGAAAGCTAGTCATCATGGTCTCTGTTCAATCCTCAGGAGGCAGAAATGCATTGTAGAACTGAAGGGGGAGTTTTTCTGTTCCTTTTTCAAGTAAATGTCAGGTATTTTCTTTAGTCTTGTGGATTTGGGGGGCAAGCCTATTCAGTGCCTTACTGAATGCTAGTGGCTTTCTGGCTTCAGACCCATTTACATCAGCGAGTTCCACATTATTCCAAGTTGTGTGAAAAAGGTATTCCCCTGAACTGGTTTTGGATCAGGAACCTTTTGTTTGGGGCATAGGGATGGTTTGATTTTCCTTCTTTTGACCACTTGGTGTTAAATCCAAGGGAGCAGAAAGACCAGCACTACACTCTCCAGGCCATGTTTTGTCTTTCCTTCTTTAATGACAGCAAAGGAGATTTGGCTTTGCTTCCTTTCCAAAGTAAATTATCCCAGTATTTTATTCTTCTTTTCCTGTTGCAGTTCTTCCACAGCCTAGGTCATTCCTATCACCTTAAGTGTTTTCAGTGGCTGTTCTTCCTCAATACCTAGAGCAAAATATCTGGTCCAGTTTCAATAACTTTAAAATCCAGAAATTTCTTCCCTCCTTGCCAGTTCCTCATGCAGATGCTCTGTCTGTTTCTGCTCTCCCCTGTGTCAAACTAGCCTTCATCACTATCTGGGGGGACTCTAGAACTGGCCAGCCATCTCTTCCAAGTCTGCTGGCCATGTCCTGCCGTCATCTGCCTTCAGTTTTGGCTCAGGGGCTGCCCTTAATATTCACATCTGCAAACAGGAGTGTGAGGGTGTCACTTAACAAACAATTATTAATAATGAAAGCCTCACTATTAGCGTTGCTCATAGCCTGCCCAGAGACTTATTCTCTTCTCCTCTCTAAGCAGGTTTTGATGTGTAATCCAATTACTGTGTGCAGAAAATTGCCCCTCAGTCAGCACAGAGGGCTGGTGGTTCAGCTGCAGCTCTGTTACCCTCGCATTGTCACTGCTGGGGTAAGAGCTCCCAGGTGCTGCTCAGCCAGGGTCTGTGCCCTTGAGCTGCCAGGAGTGTTCCACTGTAGTTGTTATAGACCCTAAATAAGCCAGAACCCTTTTTTTCTGACCTGGGGGGGAAAAAAAAGAAAGAAAACTAAAATGATCGCTTTTAACAAATTGATTTCACAACTCATTTATCAAGCCCTGCAGCAAGCCATTTATTTTAGCTCCTTTTTGCTCCATGAAAAGCTGTGTGTTAAAAGAGAGAGGTGAGTTTGGAGAGCAGTGCCACCGCCCTCAGCAGCACTTTGCTGGAAGGCCTCCCTCTGGAACTCAAGGGTAGGAGCTGTTATTTCTCCTGAAGGGATTCCCACCTTCAAAATGAAATTATTTCATTTGTCAAGTCTAATAAGCACTGAACACCACAGACTTTGTTTCACAATAGATACGAATGAATGAATGCCTCTGTATGGTACTTTCTGTTGCCATGAAATATATATATACGTGTGTATATATATATGTGTGTGTATATATATGTGTGTGTATATATATATATGTAATGGGGAGCATAATTATTGTTCTACTTAAAGAAAAGTGACATTCCACTTCAATGTAACTTCTAAGTGCAGCTTTTAAGAGAAACTGTGTCTTAAAGTGAAGGTGGAAGAGTTTAGAGGTACATGTTTTAATGAGCTTTGATGAGATTTAATAAGCTTTGAGTTTGGGTTTCAGTCTTTAGAGTGAAAAGCACTCAAGATGATTTTTCCATCACATTCCCAGATCAAACCCTGTAAGAATTCAACCTGAGAGGCATTGCTTGAACACTGGCTCTTCTTGGAGCTGTTTGGATGTTGCACATGCAACGTGTGTGTCTGTCCTCAAATTCCAGCCTCCATTTTGTACATGGGTTTGACTGGAAGGCAAAAGACATGCCTTTGTCTTGCTCCAAGACCCTGATGGTAATTTTTGCCTCCGTAGATGTTTTCCCTTTGATCAGTGGGACTTTCAACTTTTTTTCCCTTTTAATTTGTGTTAACTGAGTTTATTGGGTGATTCCAGGAGGGCCCACTCCATCTGCCCAGCCTCAGAGTTTCCCTTTCAGCAGCATACGTTCTTCTCATTTGTTTACTTGGACGTACTGGACCACTGTGAAGCAATTACACAAGCAATAATGCAGGTGTTGCATTTTTCTGTCACTGTCTTTCATAAGACATAACTCTCCACTGACACTGAAAAGTGGTAGGAGACCCAGAATCTGCATTGTTGTTTACTGGCAATTAAACCCATGTCCAGTGTTCCTACAGAGGTCCTCACTCTTTAGAGCAGTGGGCTGTCTTGGGCCCAATTTAATTCATAAGCCTGGATTTTGAACAGTTTTGGATCCCTTCACCAACACTCCGTCAATCTTGCTTCCATCAGTTTTTGTGCTTTTGTTTAGCTTCAAGTAGAAGCAAAAGAAATGTGCTGACTCTCATATAGGGCGAGTAAATATCCCATTTATTTCACAAAAATTGCAACAAAATGAAGGGATTTGCTCTCACATTGAACAGAATTAATAAGAAGTTCTAACTGATAAATTAAATAGTTATTAAGAACAGCCTGGAGCAAAGTTTCTGCAATCAAACTGTTCTCTGCTTTTAATTTGAAAATCAGCAAATACTGAGGTATATTTTGCCACCTTCTTTTAGAAGTGACCTAAAACTAAAATGTGAATTCTCCTTAACAGGAGATTTATTGATGTGAATCTAATTTAACCAGCATGTTCCATGTTAGATCACCCACCTGTGGGCACAGGGAAAACCAAAGGCTGTTCACAAGAGAAACTCATATTATGAATGGTTTTAAAATTCTTCAGAGCTCCTATCCACTTCCAAATGTCAGTAATGGGGAGGATACAAAAACCTTCCTGTGAACCCTGTCATTTTGCATGTTGAAATCCTGGCTTGAATTCAGGTCTCCACCTCAGCTTTTGTAAATGTTAATATTCAAGTAGAACAAAAACCTTAGAGGCAATTACAGCACGAACATCTCCTCTTGTTTATGTATAGTAGCTGATAGCAAAGTCTGCAATAATCTGTGTTTATACATGTGCTGTACAATGTAACAGTTGGGTACAAAATACCTTTTAACTGTCACAAGAAAATAACTGGATTGATGTCACTTTTTGCTTGTATGAATATAGTTATTTGCCTTGCGGGGACCAGTTCCACTTTTGTCATGTTATTTATGACTTTTGAATACAATTGTGATAAATTAGGCTCGTTTCTAAGGTAAACAATACTGGAGCCAAGCAGCTGTCTCTGTACATGTGCATGTTATCACAGCTGATATCAAGTCCAAGTCAGACTCCTTGCTTTGCTTGGACCTTTCTTTAACCTTTCAGGCTTTTTCAGGGAAATGTGGACCACTCTCTTTTCTTATTACAAATATGGCTTTGTGAAAAGCTGAACTTATTTTTTAAATCCTTTCTTTTCTGGTTCAGAAAGACTGTAACAATCATATTTTTCTAAACTGCCTATTGCTTGTGTTGGGAAATTATATAGAGATATATATTTTGCTCTACAGATTTCCATGCACTTTTGGAACTCTTTGTTTTCATAAATAAATCCTCATATTTGCTAGAATTAGCTCAAAAAGCTGTAAGCTTCTGTATACTGACTGTGAAATTCTATAAAAACACAGCTGCATCAAAAGACTGACTTTGTGTTTTATGTAAATTGTTAGAGCTAAGTCATCCTTAGTGTTATGCCACGCGAGATGTACGAGAGGAAATCAGGTCATTGTTTTGAAAGGCTGGACAGCGTTATGTCACACTGCCTAAAAAGTCCCAGATGAAAGTCAGGAGAGTTTATGCTAGAAATGGTACCATTTCAGGCCCTGAGTCTGTAGGTTTTTTACACAGTTTAGAACCTTATTTCAAAATTAGTCCCATGAAACTTCATGGGAAATATTAAAAATAAGAGCCTGTGGTGTGTGAATAGCTATGATGGAATAAGAACCTTTCCTAATGAAGAACAGGGCCTTTTAAGTAGTTAAGAGGCTCTGATTTGAGTATTTCAGGACAACTTTCTGTGTTCTTTTCTGAGCTGTGGATTCTTCCTGTGTATTGTGGATTTATTCCATAGCTGAAATGCCAGATTAAATTGATTGAAGCCCCATAAGCAGATGAACATAATAGAAAGCTGCAGTGAAATATTGCCAAAAATGCAGATTTCATTCTTCAGAGCAATAGTTAAAGTAACTCAGCCTTGTCTTCTTTGCACCTGTGAAGCTGAGGCCCTTGTTTTGTACCTCAGCTGTGGTGTAACATGGAAGGATTTCTGCTCTCTGCTTGGAAAATACTGTCTATTCCTCATCGTTGTCAAAGCATAATATTTCCCAAGTTAAAAAACTCTGATTCTTCGAGACTCATAGGGGAGCTAAGGGGCAGCTGGAACCTTCTGTGATCCAGCCACATTATTCCAAAAGTTTCTCCCTGGATGAAAAATAAAATATGATGTGATTTTGCTGTTTGCAAGTAGGATCAAGAGACTGGAAATTCATCACCCTAAGCCCTTGCCTGTTCTGTGATGCTCCACTGTTACCAATGAACTGTGTTGAATTGGATTATAAAATCAGAGTATTTTATTGCATGTGTCCTTTTTTGAAATGAAAATATAATTGTATTTGATGTTGCAGTTACAGTGCAGTAAATAAACACATGTGCATTTGTTTTTAAGGACTTTTAGATTATATTGGGTGCTAGTTACACATTTTTGCTGTGCTTGTTTCACATCATCAGAGTATTTGGGCTGACCTAGAAACAACCAGAACAAGTGAAGCAAGGATAAGATTTGCTGCTGCCTGCCTCTCTGCTCAGGTATCACTGGAAGATGGCTCTGCTAAATGTAGCTACTTCATTCTAGTCCTTTGAGATTTAACAGAATATGTCAGCTTTTCTGTAAGTTATTTAAACATAATTCTACTGGACCTAAAGAAAATGTGAATTTGCTAAATCATATTATGATTCACTATGATTTCTTATGGTGTTGGTCCCTGACACTTTCTGTGGGGTTCTCTTCAATTCCAAACCTGGTAAGACAAAGGGGAGTTTTCTTGTGAACCTTGGGTTTGAAGTTAACACCAATCGCATGTAGTGAGCTAGCAGTTTATTAGTGTAACCACTGCTGATCTCTCTGAAGAGCAATCACTGCAGCATGTGTGTATGGATGCACAACTCTCATTAGCATCCAGGTAATTGCTGCTTTCTCTCCTTAGTCTCTATGAGACTAAGTCTGCCAGTATCCCTGATATCAAAGGGCTCCACAGGCAGTCATGTCTGGACAAGTAGAAAACTCCTACAATTTTTTGGTGAAGCTATGGGTTAGGTTCCCTGTGGCTTTTAGAACACACAGGGCTTTATGCAGGTCTTTGACTTCTCTCAGGCATTTGAACCATGTGATCTTGTGCCTTCCTATGAGCTGTTTTCTGCTAAGCCCCCAAAAGTACAAATGCAGACACTTCAGCTGATCATAGGTGTATCAAGGTTGGAGCAGCAGCCCGAATTCCTCCCAGGAAAGAACAGGGTACAACAAGCCCAAGGCTGTAGGAACAGCAGCCTGTTATGGTGGGACAGTCACATTCCCATTATGGCTACAATTGGTGCACCAAAGAAATTTCTGGTTTTACAGGTTTTTGCTTTTCCTTTGCAATGCATTTTTTCATCTTGCAGTTTGTTTTTTGTGGAGCCAGAAAGCAGCCTGCTTTGTGTATGTTGGGCCTGTTCTTCTGGAACCAGCAAAAAAACTTTGAGCTTCATTTTCTCCCAGACACTGTACAGAGACCAGGAAAGGCCTTTGTCCAGCAGGGAGGAAAAGTGCCTATGAACAGATAAAACAGCTCATGCTTGTACGGGGAATGAATACTTTGTTGATCAGGTTCAGCCTGCAAACAACTCTACAGCTGATTGGTGGGAGTTTGGACAGTCAACAAGAATTATTATAAACACTTTTAGAGGACAATGAAATACTCCAGGTAGTTATAAATCTCTTAAGTCATATATTACTGCAGAAACACCTGTTTTAGATAGCAACCCTGCTGCTAGAGGATGGAAGTTTAGGTTGTAGCAGCAAAAGGTGGCAAGTTCAATAAATAAGAATAATAGGGTAAGACCCTCAAGTGGAGTAAATCAGTGTAGCTTCATTGAAGCTGTTGGAACTAAGTCAATTTACAGCAGTAAGAATCTGGCTTGTAGTCAACAGGGATTTTACAGAATGTTTAAAAACTCTCCATTTAGAGAGTTCTCTACCTTATGTCTGTGCACTAAATCGTATCTGCACAAAGTCCTTGCTGGTATAATGAGGTCATTTCCGATGTGAGCGTTCATTATATGCTTAGGTAAATTAAGGGGGAAAAAATACATCATTAGCAAAGTCTTAAATAAAGGATGGAGCAAGGTTAGCGAGTGAGAACTATTTAAATAAAATCAATCTCAGCCCTGGAGAGTTAATGGGGAGTGGCTTTCTATGGAAAAAGGCTGATGGTATGTTGATGCTGCACATAGAAGCTGAGCAATATAGCCATGAGAGATTAAAAGCAGGGACTGAGGTTTTTTCCTACGCTAATATTTCAAGCTTTCTAAACTTCATTCTGTGACATACCATGAATGCAGCCCAGGTTTCCAACTTCAGAAAAATGCTCTGATAAACACATATTGCTGGAGCAAATGAAACTGAAGGTTCATCCGGTTTTACTGTAGCACTCGTAGTATTAAGAGGGATTGTAATATAATCCTCTTCAATGAATAACCCTAACAGATGTTATCAGGGTTGCTCTGTATGAGCTGTGGACCTCTTGCTAGAACTCCCTCTGTGGAAGTCCAGTTCATAAATTGTCCTAATGGGCTGCCTGTCTCGTCCTGCTGCTGCTGCGGCATGAAAAGGAGGTGGTTACCAGCGGCCTTGAAAGCCGGCATTATTCCCATCTGCTTTTCATTACAATACTGCTAAATATTTCATGCTTTTTGTTTTACAAACAAATAAGAGCAGAACTAATCTTTTTGTTTAATGTTCGTTGATTGACATTTCAGGGAGGAAAAAATGTTTGGGGTTTGTTTTGATTTGTTTCTTTACTTCAGATCTCTGCAAAAGCTTTTAATGGAAGATAGAGCAGATTTCCGTTGACTTTTCTGGTGGGCTTTTTATGGCACCATTGATACAGGAAAAGATATGGGGAAAATCCAGATGATGAATGTGCTGTTCAATCAGCTGGGATTTCTTTGCTTGCAAGGAGATAACTCGATGAAGTGCAAACAGAGACAGGGAGCAGACGTTGACTGCTTGTCAGCTATATACAGAGCTATCTCTGGCTGGGGCTGCTGGAAAACACAGCAGCTATTAGTCCCCCTGTGCCCTTTCACAGCGCCCTGTCAGAGGGTCCCCAAGCACTGCAGCCAGAGCCATCCATTAAACCTCAGGGCAACAAGTCTGTTAAATTGCTGCTTCTTTACAAGGAGGGGGATGGCAGCCCTGGGAGGATTCGGGTGACATTTTAACCCCCTGGTTCCCTAAACTCCCACTGAAGTGAATGAGTGAAGGCATTCGTGTGGGCATCCTGTATCTCCAGCAGCAGGTCCTGTCTCTGTCCTAGAGGGATGGATGTAGGTGACCCATCTTCACACAGGGACCTTCATCCCCAGGGCAGAGGTGGGGAGGAGGTCAGGAGTCCCCCCGGGGGATGTGCAGTCTCCCTTTAGGCCTGTGGACATGCTAGAAGAAGGTTTTGAGAGGTTTCTTTCCAACCCAAAGCACCGCCAGTCACAGAGTGAGGCCTCTTGGCCGATGCTGTTCCACTTGAGTGGCAGTGTTGGCTGGTTTATCTGGCATTTGGACAAATATCTTCATTAGAGCACCCAGTGGGCTGTGTCAGCTGTGAGGCCTAATTGCAGGTGAGATGAAAGTGTCAAATGTCCCTCAGAAAGCACTAAATATTCATAGAATCATAGGATGGTTTGGGTTGGAAAGGACTTTTAAAGATTATCTCGATCCAACCCCCGCTCCTGCCATGAGCAGACACACCTTCCACTAGACCAGGTTGCTCAAAACCCCATCTGGTCTGGCCTTGAATACTTTCAGGGATGGGGCACACACAACTTCTCTGGGAAACCTGTTCCAGTGCCTCACCACCCTCAGAGTAAAGAATTTCTTCCTAATATCTAATCTACCCTCATTCAGTTTAAAAACATTACCTTTTATTCTATTGCTGGCTATCCAAATAAAAAGTCCCTTTCCCTCTTTTTTATAAGCCCCCTTTAGTTACTGGAAAGTTCCAAAAGGAGCGTTTTCTTCTTCAGGCTGAACAACCCCAACTCTGTCAGCCTGTCTTCTTAGGAGAAGTGCTCCAGCCCTCAGATCATCACTGTGTCCCCCATCTAGACTCCCTCCAGAAGGTCTGCATCCTGGGGCCCCAGAGCTGGACACAGGACTCCAGGTGGAGTCCCACGAGAGCAGAGTGAATATCAAGAGAAGATAAATGGTCCCTTCTTTCAGGCCGTTGAAGCCTGACCCTGCAATGGAGCGGCAGTGTGTCAGTGCAGATGGTTAAATCACCATACTACATTTGACCACATAGTATTTTTATATCATTGCACAAACAGAAATGAGTCTGTCTGATCCACTCTTGAGGCAAATTCTTTGCATTTATTGCAGGATTAATTTTTCCCTGATGGCTGATGCATCAACCACCCCATCCCTTTCTCCCATAATCGCTGGCCTGAATTCAGAGGCAGCAGTGAGTCTTGGGGCCTGACCCTAATGCTTGCCTGCAAATAGGCTTTATGACTTACGCTGAACAAGACACCCAGGCAGTAACATTATATACTGGTTTCTATATTATATTTCTTCAAGCATTTTCCTTATGAGGATCTCAAGGCCCACTGGAAGGTTTGAATAATTCTCAACAGTCATCTGTGCATTATGTTCTTTTTGCTGAAATATTATTGCCAGGGCTGAAGATTGCTGTTCTTGAGCATCTCTCTACAACAGCATACAATAGTTTCACTTGGGACTGTAAAAATAAATTGTAACGGCCACAGTTCCTTGCATTTTATCATTTTCATTGAGCATTTTGACGTTTGTTTTAAAAAATTTCAAATCCAGGAATAGTAAATGCCGAGTCATAAAAGCTTAGGAAATGGGTCAAATCCAGAGTGCAAGGCAGCATTACACTGTCTGATCTGCTGTCTCTGATAATACCCTCGTAAGACAAGGGTCTCTTTTTTTTTCCTCCATTCCTGAATAAATGAATTGCAGCATGTATGAAATCTCCAGAGGCCATCTGTGACTGTAATTCATTTACCCACTGTATTATGGAACAGATTTTCCAGTGAGTTCAAAACTCGGGAAAGGGGGGAAGGGAATTGTATGATGAGAAGGATCTGTGATCCATATCTAAAATTAAAAATATTATTCAATTGTCATATTTGATGGATAAAGTGTCTGACACACCAGGCAAAGCCATAGCAACTAGATAAATATGTTTAAAACATTTAATTTTGATACATTAAGAATGAGTTGGAGCAGGGGCTTATCGACACTGAAATTAAGCAGACATTTCTAAGTTCCTAAAAGCCTCTGATTTTGTTTAGTTTGGAAGAAAATTTGCTGTAGATAACTTGGAAGTGTAAGGGGAAGTTGGACATGGTGCACAAAGGAGCAGCTCTGACAGGTCAGGACTAGCAATTACCTTTTTTCTTCATCTGTTATTTTCCAAGTGCCAGCAGCCCCTACTTCATTTGTGTTAGACCACAAGAGGCCTCTCGGCAAACTTACCCTTGGCTTCTGCTTTTAAATTGAAATTAGTACATTCATTTATGACTTTAGCTGCTACAAAAATATTTTTATATATAGGGCACTCTCAATATTTCTGTAGTGCTGTCAACATTCAGTAATTATGATTAGTAACACATTCTCATGAACAGCCATTTGGTTATCTGGCTGTAAGCATCAGATTTCCTCCCTGAGTAGTTCCAAGGATGTCACTGAAGCTGCAGCAGGAATGAATTTGGTCCATGGCAGCTGGCAGGGTTCAGGTTTACTCTGCAGGTCATGCTGGTACCCTCTGAAGGGTCTTCATTCTGCACCAAGTCGTGTGTTTCTTCATAAAGTGATACTGTGCAGAAGAAGGAAATGCTGCAAACTTCTAAAAATTGGTTTCTGTAGAGATCTGATCAAGAGTTCTGGCAGAGGGAGGAAAATGTTCTCCTCCACACACAGTAATTAGGCAGCTGGCTCTGTTGGAGCAGAGAGAAGTGAAAAGAAGGCAAGAGAAGGAGCAAGGCTCCGGAGAAGAAGCTTATGTTGGCATCAGTCTGAAATCAATGGAATGTGCTGCACCAAGCCCTTCACCTGCAGCCCCCAGTACTTGTAGGAACCAGCATCAACTTTTTCCTCCTAATGCATCAGGCCCTCCAGTACCTTTCTTCTGAGCCAATGCAGAAGTGAAGAAGACACACACAACCACTTTCTTTTCCTTCTTCAAAGGTTGGCAAATGCACTCACCTTGCCTGACTGATATGGTCACTGTGGAACCTGAACTGAGCAAGGGCTGGGGAAGAGCTGAGCATCAACAGTGCAGCTTCCAGCCTCTGGAGAAGGAGTCACAGCTCCTCAGTTGAGCAAAGCAAGCCAAGTGTGCTTGCCTGGGGACTGAGCGAGCCAAATACTGCTAATACAGCTGCTTTACTGCTTTCAACTTGACCATCACAGCTCACTAGGGATGCAGTAAATGATGATTGCATTTCTTTTTTGCTCACATCTTCTCATCTATGGCAGATAAAATACTTTGCAGAGTGCCCACAGTGCTGAGTGTATTTTTTTTTTATACAATACTGGCAAAACATTCAGTGACAGGACTTGGTACGCACCAGCAGAACTTTCTTTTCAACAAATCATTTTTCAGTGGAGAACTAAGATCTTGGCAGAGATGTGCTTTTATTAGTGCAATTATGTCTATGCAACAGGCTTTTTTTGCATGCCCATGTGTATAAATATATATATATATGATCATATATATATATGATATATATGATATATATATGATCAACAAAATTCATAGTGCCAGGCTTGTCTTAGTGAATGCAGTTTCTAGGCAAGAGGTCAGTAAATAAAACCAGTGTAGGCTCCTCTCTGTCTCAGCCCTTCCTGTTACTCTTCAAAAAATGAGATGATGGTGAGAAGTGTGACTGATCACTTTGGCATTATTGCTTAATTTACACAGGGTAGCAATTTGGTCCCAGAAAACTAAAACCATATTCAACAAAAACCAAAAATCATTCAAACCCCAAATTTACAAGGCTAAATGAGAAAATGGAAATAAAGGAAAGATGCAGCAGTAAGGTTAAAAGCAAAGAATAATATAATTTATGTACAGAAAATAAAAAAACATAAATGACAAATGAAGTGGCAGTTTTCTAAAAAAAGAGAAGAGGAAGGCAGGGTGAGCTGCAGATGAAAATGCTGTTCCAGGAGGAAGAGGAGGGACCTGGCAGGGAGTGGGAGCAGAAGTGAGAGTGGGAGTGGGAGTGGGCAGGAAGGATAGGGCTACACATGACTCGGAGCACAGGGCTGGTCCAATGGGAGAGTGACAGAGGGGACAACCTGAAGACACAACATGCCCTTTGTGTAGGCACCAGATGGGCCTGGGATTCCTGTTCTGCTTCCGGCTGGGTCATGAGTGTCTTCTGGTCACAGAGGAACCAGGGGCAAATCCTACTCTCCCCAGGAAGTCACTGCCAGAACTCCCCTTGGCTTTCCTTCATTTCACTGTGCGATGGCAATTTCGCACTTTGGAAATCTGGCTTTAAATAAGTGGAGAGGAACTGGGAAAGAAAACGTGATGTTTTCCATGTGTGTACCTGACTTGCAGGAGACCCATGAGAGGCAGGGCTGCAGTAAAGACACAGTCTCAGGCACAACCATGTGACCCACTGGACATGGCAGCTGCATCCTAGTGCTGCTGGGGGATGCTGATGCCAACTCCCCTCCATCCTATACAGCTGAGGTGAGACCTCCAGGAGCTGGTCTGCAAAAAGGGGATAAGCAGAGCTCTACACTCAGACCTGCCTATGGATCTTATGAAATTCACACCTCAGCTCCGTGCCCTGAAGTCATGCTGGGTTTCCCAAGGGCAGAGGAGGCAGCAAGGCAGCATTTCAGGCAGTGAGGATCCAGTCTGGGCACAGCCATCAGCCTGGAGGGGCACAGTCATGCCAGGGATCTGCTGTCCACACCTCAGCTTGTTTCCTCAGCGCTGACCAGAAAAGCCAAATGCCTTCTGCTAAATAACCATGTCTAGAGACACTTTTTAATAACTCTTCCATTTAAGAGTCATGTTGCTTATGGTAAGAAATTCCAAACTGATCTTCTTCCATTGTGTCACTCTCTTGCTGTGCTTGGCTCTCCAGCTCTCTTACAGCAGCTGGCGGGGAAAAAGTGCTGCTGGCACAGGGGAATGCCCGATCCCCTGCAGAGGAGCCAGAGGCTGCACAGCAGCTGGCCCCAGCCCCGTGTGCAGACAGGCTGGCAGGGAACCTGTGAGTATGGTCTCCATCAGATGTTTGGCAGACCTGACCCCTACCCAGGGATCCTTATAACCAGCAGTTACACCCACTTTCCCTCCAAAACCACTCTGCCTCAGTCGTACTGAAGGCAGAAACCAACCAAAATTGGCTGCTGGCCGTGCCGATTGCCACAGGGCACCCACATGCTGTGTCTCTGCCTTCTGGCCTGTCTCCAACCACCTTGGACAGTGCTGGGCAACACAGCTGCCTGCCAGCAGCACAGTCCTCTCCAGAGGGCAAAGCTTCAGGAAAGCTAGAGGGAAAGGTTTGATGGAGAGTAAGGGTAAATTTCTATATCAAAGTAGTTAACCTGCTAGTGCCTGCCTGCTGTGCTGAAAGGGCAGCTGGAGAATCTGGGTCTCTCCTTTCACTTCAGAGCAGCCACAAAGCACAAGGTTTCATCCCAGAATGAGCAGTCTTGGCCACAGCTGTCTTCCTGGGGCCAGATTTTTGAGAAGAGCTATTCCTGCTCTTGTGTGCAGTGCCCTTTCAGACAATGTGACAAATGGTTTGTATTTGTCCTTGATAAAAGCCATGCCTTGTCTGAGTTATTTTTACAGCATTTTAACCACTAGTCAATCACCTTGGTTTTGCTGTGGGAAGAGCTAAATGCAGCAATTAGAAAGAACTAGACACATATTTAATGCTGTGTTTGGTACTGCTGTCCCATATTCACCTCACATGGCAGAGTGCATGACCCTGTGAGCTGGCAGATGGGTCATGCAGGAGGGGAATGGCAAATGTGTGCATTGCTGGGTGATTCCTCCAGGACAGCAAAAAGGGTTTAATTTATTATGACAAAAACAGGGTCAAGAGGAAAGATTTGTGATGAGCAGGAGGAGAACTTGTAAGCATTTTTTTTGGAACCACTTTCTTCCCAGCCTTGGAAAATAGAAGTCAATATCCTGGAGAGCTGTGTTGGATCAAGCTGGTAAATCAAGGTAGCTAGCATGAATGTAGGTGTCATGTTATTGCTATTTGGATGTCACATTGCCCTGGATTTCTTTACTTATATTGAGGAAAAACTTGGGTTCCATAAAAATGGACACTAGTTGTGTTAGAGCACAGACAGCTCTTGCATTTGTGCAAATTTATTGATATTGGAGAGAGAAGAAAGCCAGAATTTACCTACTGGCACCTAAAACATCTCTAAAATCTAACAAAAATCACAGCCAGACATGCATGCCATGCTGCTCACTCCCTGCTCAGATGAGTGCAGGTAGGAGTGCCAGCAGCTGGCAGAAAAAGGATCACTTCTGGTTTTAAACCCATTTGTGTCACATCTCACCCGTGAGGAGCCTGGCAGGCGGGCAGCAGTGAGAAAAGCCAGGCAGTTTCACAAGCAGAGAAGTCCCTGAGGTCTGTGTACTGGGGCCACCTGCTTGGGAGCACAGATCCCTTCCAGAGGGGTGTAATCCCAGAGTGCTGGGCATTCACTCAGTAAAAGGCTGCAAAATGAGAGCAGCTGGGAATGGGCTATGATCTGCAGAATAAGGGATGATCTGATTTTTTAAGGATTTCTGTTTGGAGGACTTGTCTGATAGGACCCTCCTCAAAGGTCCCATGTGCTGACCTTGGATGCAACGGAGTTCCTAGTTTATAGCTCTAATTTGCACTGTTGCTATGGGAAACTCTTTCGGGGCACATGTGTGTGCATGCACACAAGGCTGTGCATGCTTCCCAAGGGAAGGTGGCAGACTCCATTTCCTCTGCCCCTTTTATACCACAGCCTGAAACATTTGTGTTTAAATTCCATTATATCGTGAAAAACCTCTTCTGTTTCAACCAGCCAAAACCAGCTGCTATTTCTTCCTTTGTTTGAAATAGCAAAGCAAAACAGTGTTTACTTTAATTCTTGAGAGTGTCACAGATAATCTGTGGGATGGAGTCTTCATTTTCCATGCACTCCAAAACCATGGAGTGTCACGCACAGCTGTCAGTAGTACAAAAAATGAGAACAAGTTGCTTAGCTCAGACAAAAGCAGATAAAAGTTCTGTGTGCATTGCCCTGTAAGAAAAAAGGTGGAAGGGATGAAGAGAAAAATCTTAAAATAAAAGAAATGTGAGGATATTAGGCACTCACAAGAGGATAAAAGAATCTGAAATCTGCCAGTAAAGAGGGATCTGTTGCCTTCCTGAAGCATGGGGATCTAATTACTCTTTTCTTCCCCCTCTTCATTATAAAGTAACTATTGCAGAACATAAATGACCTTGTAGACTCATGAGATATTCCTGCCAAAAAGCGTGTCCATTATCAAGTAATACATTTTCTGCTTGTGTAGTTCCAGTGTGCTCTTTTGAAAAGCAGTAAGTTCTCTTCTGTCTCCCTTATCACATTTCAGGATGCCTTTAGTCATAGGACTCTGCTTATTCAGTAGTTCATGTCAAATTTACTTCAGTAAGCAAAACTTAGAGTTCTTTCAGAATTGCTTTCCTGTTCCCCAGTGAGGGAAGTGTTAGGCTTGCTCCTTCTCTCACTAAAATACACTTGAGGTTTGCTGTTTATTTCATGGAGACCATGAAGGCATGAGACTATAGTTTTTGAGTCTAAGTCTCTCCAGAGCTATTCTAATTCACACCATCTGAAGTGTCTTTTTGCAGTGAAAAAAGTGAAACAACAGTGAAAGAAAATAAGTTTTGGGACAAGCACTTCAAAAAGTTAGAAACTAATTTAAAAGTTCATCGTAGCTCAAGTCCTCCTAGCCAGCATGAAACCTGGGTCTTTGATAGGGAATAACTTTAGGCTGAAATCAGACAACAATAATTCCTGATAAACAATAACCCCCAGAAGCAATCTGAAATTTTCTGAAGTGAAAATCTGAAAGGCTGCACCCCAGTGCCTTCAGGGACAGTTGTGACCAGGCCATGGACCATCCCAACAGGTTATCCACACACATGACCATGCAGTTGAATGGTCACTGCAAAAAGTAGTACTATAAATGCATCTCAGAATCTCAAATTCAGGTAAGTCTGTTGTCCTCTGATGTCAAAACCTGGATTTGAGGGCTTGGCTTTGCTTTGCTGTATCACATTTAGTGATACAATAATAGAAGACTATGGTTTTGTTAAGACTGAGCAAGTATCCACTATTTTGGTTAAGAGAGTGAGCCTTTTGTTTGCTCAAAATAACTCATAAATTGGAGTTGTGCCCTTAATAATACAGCTACTTGCTTTCATTTAAGAAAAAATTAAAATTGCTACTTCTATTGTGTCCCAAATTTTATTCAGTCATAATGGTACTCAAGTTTTTATTGTTGCTGTAAAGCATTCAGGCATTTCAGTTCCATGAACAGAACACCAACCATTCATGTGTGGTGCATTTTCTATCAGACAATTGCAGGTTTGCAACAAAAGAAAATTTTAAAAAGAAACAGAATTTGCAATAAAAGAGTCCAAGAAATGCAGGAAAATGTTCTGATTTTTTAAAGAGCTACTTCTTGCTGGGCACTGTGAGTTACAATCACCTCTCCAGTGTGCTGGAATACTGAGTGCCCCACATTAACACCAGTGTCATTAATGGCTGTCCCACAAGCACCATGCCCCTAGAGAAAGTCATGCTATCGTTGTCATTTTGTGACTTCCCCAAATTCTGGCACAAAGAAAGCTGAACTTTTGCATGTACTCACATTAGATGATTCAGGCTTTTCTTGGCCTAAGAAGTCCAGTGCCATCACCAGGCTGAAGTTCGTGGCTCTTCCCAGCTCCAGCCTCAACTCCCACCCATCCTTTTGACACATGGAAAGAGGGCAAAATCCAAGCATGTTTTAGCACAAGTCAAGGCTGTTGCTCAATATGCTGGACAAGTGAAGCTGGATGTGTACAAACAGTCCACTTCAGCAGCAAATAATTTGGCTTTGGCATGATTAAGGCTGCTCTTGTCATTGCGGATGGGGCCAAAAAGCTCTTTTGCAGAAGCTGGAGTGACCCAAGCCTAGCTCTTATGTTCCTGGAAATAATTATGAATACTTGAGAGATCTCCTTCAAGGATTGTGTCACTGTCCCCACTTACAGAGGGACAAGTAGAAGCCACAGGCTGCCTTGCAGGGGGTTACCTGGCAGTTCAAGGGTCTCAGAATGACAAGCTGGTGTGATGGGTCCTTCACAGTTTTTGGCATGGGAGAGTTTTTCCTGAGGCCAGCATTCCTTTGGAGCCAATGCTGCCCCAGGGAGACAGGCAGTTTGTGCTCTAGGGAGATGCCTGATATGGCACCTGGATGCCAAAATCCTCCTGCCCCCTGTGCTGCACTGCAGCCTGCGTCTCCCCCAGCCATGGGCAAAACAAACCTGGTTTCTGACTCTCTTGAAGGAATTAAAAGGCAATCCCCATGGCTTCTGCAGGAGCAGGGTTTCTGCAAAACATTGAAGAACCACTGATTTATTGGGCCAAGTAAGTCTTCAACAGTGCATCACAAAGTTCTCCCTGTTGATCTGAATACAGTGGATAAAAATTAAGAATTTGAAACCTTGTGTTTTTGTTTCTTTTGTTCAGTTCAAGTTTTACTTCTTGTGCCCAAAATAGGCAAATAAATGGTGTTTTTTAATGAGCTTCCTCCCTACTAGTAATGTCCCAGTAGCTTTGTCTGTGTGGATGTGACTTCCAGGGTCTTTCCAGCCTCACTACTGACTTGGGAATGGTCCAGTCAGATCACCTGTAGACTCCAGACAAGTCAAAGGTATCAGTCTCACTGTGTCCCAGTTCTCCTTTTCTGAGGTAAAATATAGTGTAGCATGAGATAGTTCCACCTTTTTCTATGCCTGGAAAACAGCTTCATGCTGAAGGAGAAATAGTCTTCCAAGGTAAGACAGTGGACTTTTTTGATATGGACTGTCTTCATTTCTTTGCATCAATGTCTTATTGTTCTGAGACAAATCCTCTGGTGCTAAAATATAAATACTCCCTCTCAAAAATAGGGCTATTAATGTGTGTGTCTCATTAAATGGAAAATATATTTTGATATTTTCTAGAGTATTGATAAAAAAATGCCACAGAACAGTTTTATAACTACCTCTAAGCAAATATCTATGTCTATCTGTATCATAAGGAGCAGATCCTGGTTTCAAATGAATTTGCATCTTGTAGTTGATTCTTTTTTATAAACTGCATTAGGCTAAATCTGCAGCATGTGTTTGTGAAAGAAGACTTTATGGATGCCCATAGCACCAGAAAAACCTCAATCAGAAATACTTTTTACTACACACAAGATATGGTCTTCATCAAGGGAAAGACAACTTGAATGATTGGTGGATTTTTATGTCTAATAAAACATTAACTGTGATCTAAACTTTTCCTGCAGTTAAAGTATTTAGAATGGCTCTTTCGTGTGTGGATTCTCTGATACTCTCTCCACTACCCATTTGTTTATTTAAGACAGGAATTGCAGGAGCATCCTATCTTTGTGATTTCTCCTTCGCAGTCAAATCTAGTTGAAACTGGTGCATAAGTTCAAAAGTTACTACGAGAAGAACAGTTAGAGATGCACAAACACACACATATATATTGACCACACAGGCCTTTTTGCCCAAGCTAAAAATAGAAAACCAATTAAATACACAAAAACTACTTTAAAAGATGAAGGCTTAGGCTTAGGCTGGAAAGAGGCTTTTTTCCCCCTCTGCAGTATTACCCACCAATGTTTAGCTGTCTGTGCTCAGCACACTGATGGGGTGCAGGGTAACCCACCAGCTCTTGCAGTGATTTCTCTGATTTGAACACCAGGCAGTTGTACCACAACCCCTTTCCTAAAGGACTAGGGCAGGGCTGCAACTGTTGCCCTTGGGGAGGAAAAGCTGCCAGTCCTGCCCTTGTATCTAGGCTGCCACATCAACCTTTCCACACACTCTCTCCAGGGAATGCCACTGCCCTCTAACTTATATATACTGATATCACAAACAACCATGGAAATGAGACTCAGATCAGAATTTCTGTGAAAATTTGGATCAAAATCCTCATGGCAGGGCCCACTGAGAACCTCCAGCTTTAGGGCTTTGGTGACGTGTCTGCAAGGGTTTGTCAGTCTTTCCTCACAGGACCTTCCCCAGGACAACAAACTCAGCATCCTGTAAGGCACCAAATCCATCTCTCTTAATGAAGATGATGCACCCTGATGTACCTCAGTGAAGCATGGATAACCCAAGCAAAACCAGCAGCTTTTTGCAGGAATGTGGCCTGCTTGTCTTTGTTTACCCAAATCCTAGGATTTCTCAGCTTTGCAGAGAACCGTTTTCATTCCACCTGCTGCCTGCCACAAAGGTGTAGTTGTGCTGCCAGGTAAAATGGAGACGGCTGCAGAAAAGCACCCAGACTGCATCAACAAAAGATCTTAAACATGAGGGAAATATTAAAAAAAAAAGCAGGACATGTAGCTCAGCCAATGCAAACATGTAAGGAACTCTGCAAGGGCTCAGAAGAGAAACCAGATTGCTGTTGAAATAGCTGGTTAACATTTTGTCTGGAAGCACAGCTTCAATAAAATAGGTAAGGGAACCAGCTAAGGACCCCCAATGGCAAACATATTTATTGAGAATCCAATAAAAGTCTCAGAACAAATAGCCTGAAGGACCTGTAGACACAGTCTCTGCTGTAATAAAAATGCAATACAAGGCATCAGGGAAATGGTAAGGGAAAAGGGCTGCTCCATGAGAAAACCAAACAAGAATCCCAGAGCATGAGGCCTGGAGACACAGGCTGGGATGTAATAAAATAACTGCCATTGGGGAAAAAGAAAGAAAAACAAAACATCTAACAAAGGCACAAAGAAGCCCCAGATACCCCAGCTAGTCTAGAAAATCACCACAAGTTGCCATAAAAACACATGGGAAAATAGGAAAAGGGTAATGGCTGCAAAGTGATCAACTCCTGCAGGTACCTAAGGGCAGTGTGTAGGCGAAAGTCCACAGGAAGCCGTGTCAGCTGCAGTAAACTCTGAGGGTACCTAGGAGACAAGGCTGTAAAAGGTGACAAAACAGCAGCCTCGGAGGGGCTAAATCTCTGCATGGGAGAAAGATTTACTTTAAATCCAAACCCCACATTGCACGGAGCTATGGTTTTTGTTTTATTTATCTTGGTCAGCAAAACTTTTTGGTAAGTACAAAAAAATGCTAGAGAATTTCTGTCATAAGTGCACAGGAAAAAATATTTTCAGAGGTATCTGCTAGCTCAAAGGTTCGATCTGCACCCGCTTACTGTGAATTTTCGCGTACCACAAAAGCAGCCAGAAAAATGGGCAATTATCGTCAAAGTCATTGTCATGTTAAGTACTGCTAATGAAAATTATATAAAAGAAGGATTCGCAGGAACAAGCACAATTTTTTTTTTAAGGCAAGTGAGTAAATTGAGAAAAGAAGGTGATTTTCATTTCTTGGCTTCAGCCACACGCTGCAGGTCACAGCGATAAAAGAGCAGTTGCCGTGGAAAGGTGAAGAAGAGCTGCGATGTCGGGCTGTGCCTGGAGGGCACAGGGGACAGGACAGGAGAACACAGAGCAGGACGGGGCAGGACAGGGCCAGGCTGACCTCTCAGCTGCTGACAATCCAGCACACCCTGCTACAGGGGGACAGGTTTGCACGCAGGCTTTTCTGCACTGCCCCTCGTTCCAGCATCAGTGGGCGAGGGCAGCATTTGGCAGCTCTGCCTGGGCTCTGCAGGGATGCCCTCGGGACAACCCAAGGTGCAGACTTCACCTGGTTTTCTCCAGGTAAATGCCAGCTCCCAGAGGAGTGTGGCGCACAGGTCTGCAGCAGAGATTTGTGCGTCTCTTCAAAAATTTATTCAATCCAGGGGTTTTGTTTCTTAAAAAAATAATATGTATATACACACACATATATATACACACACACATGCTTCCTCTGGAGCAGCTGCAGAATTAATTTGCTTAGATATGTGCTGGAAGTCAGCAGTAACAAAGGGGGAGTTTTTTTACAATTAGGACACCTAAAGCTGACAGTGCTTTAGATTCACTTGTCAAGTTTACTTTTCTTTGCTGACAAAGAATTTTGTGCTTTTTCAGTAGCAATTCTTCCACCTGCTTGTCAGCTCTGCCCCTTGCACCAATCACTTTAAACCACCCACACTTTTGAAATTGTCCTTCCTGAGCTGGTCTGCCTGGGCTGCACAGTCCTAGGGTTTCCTGGGCACAGGGTTTAAAGGTAGAGGATGTGGAGAACCATAAGATTGATGAATGAATCCTCAGCCAAGCATGTAGTGAGCTGTTCCTCACAGCTTTGCTCTCTCCAGTTCCCATCAATACTTTGGGATAGAATTTGCCCTTCTTGTCTAATTTACAGTGTTGCTCCCTTTCAAAGACACTTCAGGTTATAGACACTTCTTCCAGCCCACCTGAGGTGTATTTATCCATCATATCCATGCAGTTTCCATCTGCAGCTGTGCCACGAAGTGCTCCAAGGACACGGCGGTGTCTGCAGTTCACCAAGCCACACGTGCAGGGGTGCTCTCCTCACACGCAGGTCTGGAAGGAAGAAAGCCCAGAAAGACCAGTTCCAGCAGAAAGGTTAAGCTCAGAAAGGTTAAGCTGTTATGTCTGTGGTCCAAAAGAGCGGAGAGCTGAGCTCATTCCACCAAGTCTCTTGCTAATCTGGTGCTCTCATGGGTGTGAAATATTATCAGCTGTTAGAGTTATTAACCAGTGTTAACCAGGTACTGCGTGCACTGAGCTGTGTTTAAGGTTAACTGTGCCATTAAGGGCTTACAAACTCAATTAGAGATTTTAGTGCTCAACAGCTAATGGTTAATTTCTGCAGATGTCCTGTTTCCAATTACTATTCATATATATTGTAAGCAGCATGGCATCACACTTCAACTCAGACAGACTGATTTTTTTAACATATATTTTAGACCAGCAGAAGGTTTCACTTAATTGTGTAATACCAATATTTAGTATTCCTGGAGTGTCTTTGAAATCCCCTTTAAATCCCAACTATTTTCACCTTTCTTCTTCTATTATTATCACTGTTCCCCACGTCACTTGTGCTCATCTGACCTCACAAGGTTACAGAGATGTTCTCTGCATTGTGCTGTGACCCTGCTGCCCAACAGGAAAAAGGAACTGCTGCAAAGTGGTCCTTCTGGTTCTCATAGTCACAGGAGAGACTCAGAGGGTTTTTTTCTTTTCTCTCATTGGAGATGACGTGGGAAGCTCACAGCCCCCAAAGTGTATGGAGGAGCTCAAATGCAGATTTAAAAGCCTACATTTGATCCTGCTGAGTTTAGAATTTTTTAAGCAACAAAAACTCTCTTGTAAGACCAACTCTGATAAGACAGTTTGACTAAATTTGCAGAGGGAGTTAAATGGAAAGTTCTGTGTCCTGGAGTTACACCCAGGTGGAGGGAAACTTGCTGCTGTCAATAAAGAAAAAGAGTGAATAAATCAGCTCTCAACTAATGAGCCAAAAAACTTCATAAATTCACCCATTAGGAAAAATCAATTACTTTCCATACACACAATTGTGATATTCCTCCTGAGAAGGACATGAACACATACCTACCTCTGCACATATGAGTAAATCTATGCTTATCATTAAATTCAAGTTAAGAATACAATTAAATTGAAATTAAATATGAAATGCCTTGGGAACTACTCATGAGCTTGAAATTTAGTCATTTAACTGCAATGTTGAACTGGGGCCTCTGGGAGAAAAGGACCCCAGGGAGATGCACACCACACCATTAGGCTTATAAAACCCTATGAGATGGTTTCACAAGTCCTTCCAGCCTTCTAATGGTTGTGCTGCTATTAAAAAGGCACATCCCACCTCTTCTCCCTGCCATGCTTCCCCAGCACAGCAACCAACCACGTTGTTTGGCCAACTGCATCAGCAAACTGATCTAGACCAAAAACAATGCTCCAGAATGCCCAATAATTTTCAGATGGGTGTGTTCCTTGACTCATATGGCTGCAGGTGCTGTCCCACAAAATGGAGGGGTGGGAGGACAGGGTGATCCCACCTCTTCTGGTGGCTGCAGAGCCATCAGCTGGTCAAGCTGGTAAGGAAACTCCGTGTGCTCTGAGGGCTGTTATAAAGTTTGTGTCATCTGAAAAGTATTTGCAGTCACTTCTGACCTGTTTTATTGCGTATGAAATTGTGGTTCTTTGAGTCATTCTTTCAGGTACAAGAGCTTTTTGGATGATATCTAAGGAGATGTTGTTCTTTGACATTTATAGTCAGCGCAGGCAGTGTCAGTGCCAGTTATGGATATTCAGATTAATGTTAGTTTACAGAAAGACATGAGCCACCCAATGATAGAAATCTGCTTTTTTTCTGTAAGGAGCACCAACTGGAATAATTAATCCCAGTGGTGTAAGTGTGCTCAGCCATTTTAAACTGGAAAAGATTTGAGAAAGAGATTAACAGAAGGGAGATAAAACTTCAGCTGTTAAATACAAAAGAGGCAATGCTAAGTTCATATAGTGGAATATCAAAAAATTATCATGGATAGGAATAACAGATGGTGGGGGCTCAGAATTTGTCTAGATGTCTCTAAAGTTTTGGGGTGAGATCCATCCTTCTCAGGTGTGCAGGGAATTTACACTGTGCATAAAGCTGCTCTGGGCAGGGGTCTCCACTCTGGTGGTTGTTCAGAAGATATGGGAGGAACTGCAGCAAGATGTTAGGACCCATCCTAATGCTCAGTGCCTCTTACTCCACATCTGCCACAGAAATACAGACTATTGAGCACCTCTAAACACCCCCCACCAAGTCCCCAAAGGGGAGAAACTCACCCACACAAGCCTGTAAATGGAGGGCAAGAGAGAGGAGGAATAAGGCATGCATGACAGATATTCATCACATTCTTCAAAGCATCACTGGATGAGGTTCACACGGGTAGTGTGAGTATGAGCAGTATGGAACACACCCAAAACTGAAAGATTCATCTATTAAAAGACAATGTGTGGCTTTTTCTTTCATTTAAATTAGTGGAAATGAAGGAACAGACAATCCTGCTTAAGGAGTGATTTTCACTTAGCACTTTCACCTTGATGAAGATATTTATTTATATCAGGCATTTACTTTACAATGGCAGTGGCACCTCTAACCAAGACCAGGCCACCAGAGCAGAGAATAGCCCCAGCTCCCTAAAAAGAGACAAAATCAGGAGTTGAAAGGGTTTCTCAGACCTCATAGGACTTTTCCTTGCCTGTTTTTTTTTCTCTTAGTAGAAACTCAGAAAAGCACTCAAGTGAATGGCAGTGTGTCTCACAAATACCTTGAATAATTTGGAAACCGCAATGTTCCACATCTAATTTCATTACAGCATATTGAATGTTTTGGGGGGTTTTACAATGGTTTTTGCACCTTTAACAACATGTTGATTATTGCATTTTGAAATAACTCACTTCTTTAAGAATAACTTAAGTGAAAATTTCATTTAGAGTTGCAACACCTGGAGAAAATCAACATCATGTGACTTGTAGGCACTTCTAAACAGGAAATACTCCATTTATTTTTTTAGCTGTGTTTGTGTAATAAAGTCTAGCATCCAAGTGTGAGCAACACATTTTCTCGTTTTATTAAACAGCATGAAAGGATTTATTACTTCTCCACTGAATGCACTTCTGGCACCAAATGGAGCTGGACAATAATTGTCAGGCACTGAGTTTAACATTACGAGAAAACACCTTTGGTGGAGTTCAGAGTTTATTGTATAATGAAAAATACACCTAGATGGTGAGGCTTCCTTTGAGAATTTGTTTGGTGAGTATAATCTCAGGTACTGCTGCTAATAAATTGGATTCGTTGAAACAGAAATTAAAGTACTGAAATAATATCTAAGACAGTTGTTTTTCTTTTTCTCCTCCAGCTATGTGAAGTTCCTTGAGAAGGAAAATGAAAACAGAAGGAATGGAGAACACTTCTTTTACCACTTAGCAGGTTAGCACTGTGAAGTGCTTGCAAGAGCCATGTAGCACATTTGGAATTTTTCTCCCTTTCTCCTGTGATCTTTCTTGAATGCTCAGGCTGCTCCTCCTCCTGTGGTTCCACCCCTGGCCAGAGAAAGGCTTGAAGGACTTTCCTCTCTCTTTGTTTTATTCCCTGTATTGCAAGGGAAGTTGCCCCAGCCAGGGCAGGAACCTTGAACACGGCCTTGGCTGGAGAGAAAGTCAATGAGTGCTTTGCAGGTGTGCAGGATTCCTGTACCCTCAAGAGTTCCTCAGGAATGGAGACAGATGAGAAAAGGGAGAGATGTGGTTAAAAAGATGTGGTAAAAATTGAAGTCCTGCACTTCAGAGGATGAGCAGCAGGGACCAATCTGCAGCACCCTGCTCTGAGTTCCCTGCATCTCATACAGGCAAAGGTCCCTACGCAAAGTGCCTGGAAAATGTGGCAGTTTTATGCTCTCGACTCAGTCACAAACGACTGCTCAAAGTTGAAATAATAAAAAGGCCCCGTGTATCTCTACGGTCCAGGGCTGACAAATTCTCCCCAATGTCTCTGTGGAGCATTGCAACACTCAACATTTGATTTGTTTTCCGCTGAGACTGGCAGCACATATGTTAAGAGGTTTCACGTTAGCTACAGGAATGGGAATAAGCTTTAAACAATCCCCAAATTAGGGGCCCTAGCTAATGAAAAGCTCTCCCATTTACTGCCTTCCTTGGTTCAGGACAGCAGGCTGCAGGCACCCCGGCATGTCCCGCTGGGGAGTGCAGGAAGGTGGGGAGGGGAGCAGGGGTGGGACTGGTCCCCGAAGGCAGGGAAGCACTGACACCATCTTTACTGCCACAGCCTTTCACACCCCCTTGTAGCTACCTGTAAATTGGGTTATAGCCCGGAAACCTCATTCTGTTCTGCACCGAGGGGCCCTGCGGTGCGGCTGTCGCGCTCCCACCCATCCCGGAGCGCGGACAGCCCGCAGCGCATCCCGAGATGCGGGCAGGCGCCAGGAGAGGGCAGCGGTGCCCGGGGATCAGCGCTGCCCGCCCGGCGCGCACCGCGGGCGGCTCCCCCAGCCACGGAGGGCATTAAAGGAGATTTTCTGTATCCTTCAGATGTGCTGCTCTGCTGCGGTTCAAGCTGCCCGTGACGGTCAGACGGCACATGAGCCACCAGACACACAGGTCTTCAATGCCCCGACTGCAGTGCAAGCCATGTCTTAAGGGGATGCAGGTTTTAAGGGCAGAAAGGACCTTTATGGCAAGGCATAAAATTTTTAGTAGGGCCTGTTGCAATAGGACAGGGAGTAATGGTTTCAAACTAAAGAAGGTAGATTTAGACTAGTTATTAGGAAGAAATTTTTTACAATGAGCGTGGTGAAACGCAGGTTGCCCAGAGAGGTGGGTGGATGCCCTATTCCTGGAAACATTCAAGGCTAAATTGGACTAGACTCTGAGCAACTTGATCTAGTTGAAGTTGTCCCTGCTCACTGCAGAGAGTTTGGACTAGATGACCTTTAAAGGTCACTTCCAACCCAAATTTTTCTAAATAGCTTGGTTACTTTCAGTTGTTAAAGTTAAAGTTGAAAGTTAAACTCTTCTGAGTTTAAATGATCCTTTTAATTTATGTGTACTGCAGATCTCATTGACAATGCGTGAGAACCATAGGTGAAGCAAACTGACAACAAAAGAAAAACTTGTCTACTGGTCTATAGTGCTCACAGAAGGAATATAGTAAATCACAGTCAGTAAATACATTTAATAGTAAGATAAATCTTGAAAATTGTGCTTTAACACACTAATGTCTCAATGCAGAAAACAGTTATGCACATATAACTGATAATCTCATCGTGGCACATCAGCTGTAATTATTTGCATTTTTATAGAAAGCCACAATAAGAAACCACAATAAGGTCTTTCAGTTCTACCTTAGTTAGGCAAGCTGCAGGATTTTATGCCCTTATGAACATGTGGATAAATGACATTTTGAGGAAAGTTATTATAATTAATAGATATTATAGGATCAAGACCTGGTTATAAATAACAAGGTCATTGCTAAAATGGGGATACTTTCCAACCAGTTTTAAAGTTTGTGTAGCAAAAATAGGTCAGGCCATACTAAATGGTGTTTCAGGCAAGTCTGAAATCAGTTTGGAGGAATTGATTTAGAACTTATATGAGATGTATAGTGAAATTTTACAACTTCAGGGAACTCAGATCATATTTATGTAATTGTGCTCTGAATATGAAACTTTGGTTTCAAAAAGCAGAATAATAACTGAACCTCAGAAATCAAATGCAAGAAAGAGGTGGTCAAAAAATGTCCTGAAAACAGTCTTTTTCTTATGGGATAGGTATGTATGGCATGAATGAATGGCAAACTTCTGAGGCAGATCTTAGGGGCATGTTAATTGCCTTCATGATCCTGACTCCTCACAGATCATAGATGTCTCCTTGGCAATCAGACCCTGGAGTCACTGATAAAGGCTTCATTTGACTGGGAAATGACTCCTGAGTACTGCACTTGCACACACAAAGGTACATACTGTATGAAGGCCTGTTCCTATGGAAAAGTGCCGCTGGGATTCAAGCCATTGCTTATATTTGTACTTGGTCTGTTTTTTCATGAAGTCTCTCCAGTGTGATACCGATGATAATTTTTGCCTGACTAGACAGCTCTGTGCCTGGAGCCTGTTCCCAGAGACAGAAAAACCTAGCCTGATAACTCATATTGGTGAGACTGAAGTGTGATAGGAGTAAAAATAATAATAAGTATTTTTAAATATGTGTCTACTTCCAAGTTTCTACACAGAAATCCAGAGCTGGCACTGCTATACCATTATTACAAAATGGACATTGTTCCTGTCTGACGATTTCAGCAAAGCAGCTGAGCATGTGTTTAGATATGAACCACGGTGGGAATGGAGAGAGAGAGAAAAAAATGTAGCTATTCTTCCTAGGTGCACCTGGACCCTGGAGATATTTGGGATGAGGAGGTGATCCTTAGGAATTGGGTCGTTACCTTAGGGCTAGCCAGAAAAGTTACCTCTCCAGAAAGGAGGGAATTGGAAAGACCTATTTTGAACTTGCAGGATATATAACAACACATAAATAAATACATTGCCAGCCTCAAGGTCAAGTCCTCTCCAGCATCATCCCCATGGAATGCATGCACATGTCAATAGTTCCATCATGTCAGTGTCTGGTACTGGTGCAGGAAGAGGTTAATGCCGCCTCAGCCTTTACAAAGTAAAAAGCTCTTGTTATTTTTGTTTTGGTTTGGTTTTTTTAAACTGTGTGAAGAAAGAGGCAGGCTTTAAATATTTGTGTAGGCTGCTTGGCAACAGATTGCATGCGATCTTTACAAAAACAATGAGCTCTCATAGAATTTACATTGTTTGAACTGGGTGCTAATGGCTCCTGACCAGTGCTCAATGACTGGTCTGTGGGAAGAAACAGGGAGAGAGGTGTTATATTGTGCATTGTGTGCTGCTCCAGCTTTCCCAGAAAGAGGCGCTGGCAGAAGTTGAGGACCAGGGCGGGAATAAAGCCGCGGCTTTTACAGCACATAAAGTGCATGAGGTGAGAGCTGACACTGGCTGTGCTTGTACGCTCAAGGCCGCTGTTGTGGGGTTAAGTCTGCACACACGACATGTGCTCCCAGATGTAACCGATGGCTGCAGACTTGTCTCCTTTGGTCTCAGGAAACAGCAGGGTTCCCAACATTTTTCCTTCAGAAATGACGTCTACTTGTCTGCAGCAACAGCACTATTAAGCAGATTGCAATCCTTTCCCTATCAGCTGGGAACTGATTTAAAACTGATATATCATCTGTTCAGCTGTTCAGGAAAGGCAGAGCATCCCTGTGCTTGCAGCTGTTCAAAAATAACTGAAATCAGCTCAGAAATTATGAGATGTCGCAAAGCAATAAGCACTACTTACTTTGTTTGTTTGATTGGCCCTTTCACCTCTAGGATACAACCGGAGCAGGTTTTCTTAGGTTTCTCCTAATACTGTTGGAGCAAAACCATAGCTCATCTCTCCCCCAGATTTTCTTCCGGGCAGGGAAAGGGACTTTCAAGCAAATATCTTTTGCAACAGCAGTGCGAAGAAATCTGAGGATTTCTGGTACTGGGTTTGTAACCCTTTCCATAATCTGGGGAGAATACACCATTTCCCTGCACTGGCAGCCTTAGGCTAAGAACTTTGTAACTATTTCTGGTGATCGCAGAGGGATTAAGCACATGCAGTACCAACTGAGATACTCGAAAAGAAGACATAAAAGAGAGCTGAACATGGCTATATCTGATAGCCTATCTTAAAACATGCACAAATAAAAACTCGGATCACTGTTGCTTCACTTTTAGCAGCCAAAATACAGGCATTGCTTTCTCTTTACACAGGGAATAATGAAACCACATAGCCCTCCTGAAACTACCTCCACATGAAGACACATGAGTGTAGCAGTTCACAAGAGCTGGGAGAAGTAGGGCATAGTAAACCAAGAACATCTGGTCCTATAAATAAGATAATATGAATTCAGAGAAATAAAGTGACTTACGTATGATCATGTATGCCCTAAGCCACAGCCAAAGCCAAGCTTTTCAAATTCAGATGCTCTGAACAGAGTGAATGATGCTGAAAACGTTCTGCAGCTGTGTCACTATTTGTGTTTTAATTCTCAGAACACACCTGAATGGGGAAGATGGGCTCTTGACAAGTATCACCTGGTAACAGGGCACCCAGTGACTCCCTGAGCCTCTCTTTGCAGAGACTGTGTCAATGTTATGAGTCTTTATGAAGTTACATAAGAGGAGCAGGAGGCAGTAGCATATAGATGTGTATGACTTGCAGAAATAGTGCTGAACAAACCAGACATTCACATGCTCATGTTCCACCAACAGCACTCTTCTGTTTACTCCCATATTTATTAATTTCATACATGTGTATATACAAGTACATACATGGCCATTTTATACACACCTTTGGCAGAGAGGCCATTCACATTAGGTATACACACGGGCATGAACTGTGCTGTAACAACCACCTAGCAACATGCAAATGTTTTAGCATTGACTATAAATTCAGGATAACCTCGCAAAAATGGGCTGTGTGATTTAGTGGCTGTCTTGCTGAATTGATAGAAGAGGATTAAATTATGACTATCAAACCATTCACCTTTGTCAGTGGATCTAATCACAATCTGTTTGATAGCAACAAAAAAACGCTGTCTGACGGCAGCTTTGTAGCTTTGTGAATGAGTGAATTAGTTCCCACTGGCTGAGCACTAACTGCAAACTGTTATCACTTCACAGTTGCTATTATGACTTTTGCTTTGCTCCATGGCTTAATTTTCCAAGGTAGAAATCTGTAAGGAATGGAATTAAAGGACTTTGACCTAGTCTGTGCAAAAACGAAAGGAAAAGCAATACTCTTTTAAGATAAACCTCACAAAACTAAAGGACCATTAGGCAGATCCTCTGATACAGCTTTTATTTTGCAAGTCATTATACTTCACACAATTAACCCACTTTTGAATAAACTGTACTGTTAGTATGGCACATCTTCTAGAAAGGCACGCTCTCTCTCTGAAGACATTATGAGTTGGCAAATTGTCATTTCTCTGGATGACTGACTCACTATTAAAATCTCCTCATTTGGATTCATCTTGGCTTCAGCTTCTGGCCATTGGTTTTTGTCTTTCTTATCCCCAGTGCATTTTAAAACCCCTTAAGGCCTGGTGTTTTATTCTTAAGAAGGAAATTACCAGTGTGTATGAAGAGCCCTGAACAGTTTGCCTCTTCATCAAACACTTCAGGGATGTTTCTCGCCAATGATCATAGGAAAGACCACCTGGACATATACATATGTTAAAATCAGTTGTGCAATAAAATGCAACACGATTTGTAAATGCTGGGGAAAATCACTGAATACAAAAGGCAGAACTCTCCAGCGCGCCTACATGTGGTCACACTTTTACCTCATCCTGGAATCTCAAAATGTTCCCATAAACGTTTTTTGGATCAAATGGGATAAGCTATTGATTTGTATAAAAACACAAGAAAAAAAAATCTTAGATTTTCAAGTTTGGTGCCTTTTTGGCAGTCTTACCAGAACTTAACAAAATTGGGAAATTTGTCAGATTTTTATCTCAATAGTTCTGCAGTACTGGAGATAAATATTGCTGTTGGGACTTGCGTTGAAACCCATCACTAGCAACTGTGCTGGGTTTGAGAGGTAGGAGACAGCACCAAATGCCTTCTCTGATCTCTTTGAAGGGGAGAATTAAGGGTATTTTCAATTTCCAAAACTTCTTCTCAAATTAGACCAGCTGAATTTTGTACTGTGGTATCTATGATCATCTGCCAGTTCAAGCCAAGGGAGCTGCAACATAAATAGATGTATTCCTAAGCCTCTCTCAGAAGCAAAGTACAAACATTTCCATCAAAGCTGACTTAAGTGAGGATGCCTCATACTTTTGCCTTCCTTGTTAACTGTTGTTCATTTTTGCAAAGAAGTTATTATAACAGGGGAAACAATGCATAAATACATACAAATCCACCCCTTTTTTATCCCCTCAACCTAACTCTCTGATACAAGAGGGACTGGGTGATGCAGAGGGAGGTTGGATGTGGGGAAAGGCAACATTAATGAAATTCCTATACTGAACCATGAGCAAGTTGTCATTTCAGCCTGCATTTCAGCATTTCTATGCTCATGCACACACCAACACCTACAAACTGAGCATAGAAAGTTCTTTTTGGTACTCCATACCCACAAGATATTGCTCTTGTTTTCTCTCCAGATTCCAGATTTTCCTGTTTAAAGGATGAGTTTGAAATCCAGAGCTTGATTTGGAAAACGCATTTGGGAAAGAGGACAAGAAGAGATCAGAAGGAAGCAGGCAGCCACCTCTCACTAGAAACGATTCCTGGCTGGGGTGCTGCTCTCCAAACCAATACTGAGGGCCCTGTTGACCACAGCAAAGCAAGGACATCAAAACCTGCTTAAGGAAAGGCTCCACTGTGTGATCTCTAGCATGACTTTTAAGGTGATTAGTTTTAAGGGCATATTGGTTAGAGATTGGCAAACCCTGACAGATGCTTGCAGTTAACTATGCTCAGGTGAATTACCACCAACCATGACTTCTAAACTGCCTCTACAGGCACCACAAGGACATTCTAGCACTCCTCAAGGTCACACTTTGAAACATGATAAAGAGAAACTTTCTAAGTCATCAACTTCCTTCTGCTAAGGAATGACCAATGGGTTTTAATTCTCCTTATTTTCAGAGGCTTCTGGCAGAACTGTGACATTAAATATTCAGTGACATATAAGTAAGGTTTGAAAATGCCTGCTCTGAAAGAGCCTGGAATCATTAGTGAGTGCATCTAATACTGCAAAAGCCTCTGTCTGGCAGGTTATGCATTGGAGTCATCCATTTCTTACCTCAAAAAATTATCAGTTTATTTATCAGCTACAGGGTACAACCCCTCCATTTGAAGCATTTATATATTTCTGTTACTTTCCAAGCTAATATTGTTTGGGAAGGTCAGGGAAGGAAGCTCTTCTCACATCTCTTTCACAATCAAACTGACTTGACATTGGATGCAAAATTTAAACCCCTTCTTCAAACAGAAACAAACAAATAGGGAAAGGTTGAATTGTTTCCAAAGGGTGCTGCATTGACAGGCAGTTTAGCTGAGTGTTGCATTTGAAGGATATTTGACATCTTCAGTGCTGTGAAAGAGGTCAGGCAGTTCAAAAGAATCCTTCTTGCTTGCTGGCTTCTAAGAAACCAATTCATTTTGTTACTATGGTGAAGTACGCAGAATAGATCACACATAATTCATTCCTCCACAAACATTTTATTGCAAAAATATATCGGTTGCTTTCTGTAATACAAAATATTATTTCAGGACTTGTAGATTTTGTTTCAGACAGGTTATGCCAGGAAATTACAGAAAATTGTAATATACAAGAGATTTGAAATCTGCAGATGGAAAGCTGTGTATAAAAGTCAGCAACGTTTGCATTGTTTATACAGCAACAGCAACTGCAGTGCTTGAACACTACTAATTACCTGCTGCCCTGCTTCCAATCCTAATATTCATGGGGTAAAAAAAAGACCAGGCAATCTCCATTTTCACTTGAAGCATTTACTTCTAGTTGGTGTTGGAGAAGGCTGATTTATAATTTACCCCATATTAAATATTTGTAGTTATGTCCAGAAATAGTCTTTGCCAGCGAGTACTATAGCAGAGGCCTTGACTTGTATCTCTGGGGTATACAATGAACGTACCACGAGTTCCTCTAGCCAAGATAATTCAGGCAGAAGGAGGTAGCCAGGCTAGCCAGGGTGACTCGAAGCTGAGCACTGTGCAGGGATGGCCAGCCCTGAGCAATGTTCAGCTGGATTGCTTCTTCCTGCACTTCACCACTTACACTGCTCTGCAGGACCCTGCTGCCACCATCATCATCTGCAGAGACATCTACACACAAGCCACTGCTTATTGTCCCTCTCTCCTTTCATGCAGTAAGCATGACACAGAATTTGCCCCTGTTTCCTGGGTTACTGTTTAAGGCACTGCCTGCACCAGGCTGGCATCTCTACCTTTGCATGGAGATCAGACAGAATGAACCCATGAAACTCATGTTATGGGAGCAGGTTCTGAAGAGATGGAAATTCCTAGGAGATGCTCAGATGCTCTCAAGGTAAAAGCTTTGCTTCCTTGGTCTTTTCCCGGGCCTGTAGGGTGCTACACAACATCTAGAGCTGGAAAAATGATCCCTTTACTGGTAAACATTGCAACCTTTGTTCAATGTCTACTGGGGAAACAAACCTTCATAGCGTGCTGGAGCACACAGAAGGGAATCTGAAGGTCCTGAATTCAGCTGGTCACAGATGAGTGAGACCAAGTCAGGCTCAAAGGGGCAGAATTACACAATACTGTCACATGGATGAGACAACTGCATCCCGCATCCATCAGAAACAGAAGGAAAATAGAAGCAGAATAAAGGGGAAAAAATAACAAACAAATTTCCAAAAACAAGATGGAACTTTTTCTGTGTCAAGCCTTCTCTGAATCAAGGCAGGGTTTTGCCCTAGTAAGGGGAGATTTCGAATGAAAGGCTCATGGCAACAGAAAGAAATCAGCTCCACAAGTACATAATATTCAAATGAGTTTTACATAACTATTCTCCTTTTCTTCCAATTTTCATCTGCATGAAAAAACAGCAGAAAACTAAACTGAATGTAAGAAAATCATCCTGAAGGCCAGAGAACACCCTTCCCACTGTCTCTGTCAAATAAAGCACACATGTTCTCAATAAATCACACCTTAAAATAAACCACACTTACCAAAGAAAATGAAAAATCAACAGAGGGAGGACTGCGAGTGACCCACACAACCTTGCTCCCACCACACCAGCTGTCCTGATGAAGAATCAGAAGGAACTCACCTCTAGAGTACAATCACATGAAAGCTGTGCCTGTGATCCCACCCCATCACCCCAAAAGACCCAGACTTGAAAATACCCAAGTGCATTTTGTTACAAAGTCAGTCCAAACAACCTTACCTTGGTAGCAAGCAAATAAAACAAATTCACCTTCCAAGTTAGAAGCCACTGTAACTCCTGGCATTATTCATGGACTGTGTGATGAAACTTACACAGCACATAAAGACCTTCCAGCAATTTCCATAGTGTATTTATTGCCAGTATGTGGCAACAGTTGTTGTGAATCACTGTGGTTCATCAGTGGGGCCCACGTGGTGGACTTCTGGGAGCCAAGGAAGGAGGACACACAGCAGAGGGAGGCTGCTCAACCTCCAGAGTTTGTAAATATGCTCAGTGGTACTGAGACAGGGCCAAGAGTCATCACCCCTCTTCCTCTCTTACCATCTGAAAGGGACTAAGAGGAAGTTCTAAGAAGAAGAGTGTTGGGGCACAACACTCTTACTTCTAAGCTGGTATTCATTTTATTGATTACATACATTTTATAAATTAATTCATCGCTAGCTATCACACTTTGGTGGGACAAGTAGACCACACATTTTAGTGTACACTCCCTTTCCTTTAAAGAAGTCATAAAGCACTTATATTTCATACCTTACTCAGTTTTTTATGCACATGACCTTACTTCCTCCAGTTGCTTAATCCTATTTTTACATTTTTCTCAGTGTCTCCTCTTGACTTGGTTGAATTAGACTGTCTTTTTCTCTCCTGCCTTTTTTGGTGTTTTGCTTTGAAAGTCTGTTTTACATGGTACCCCTCCCATTGTTTACATGTGTGTGGGCAGAGGAGCCAGACTATGGGGTGGCTGCTGTCAGACAGGGTAATAGAAAATAAATCTTCACTTACCTATTCATCTGGGAGAGCTAATGAGTCTTTTTTCAGGGCTGGCCCTCCTTGGTATTTCAGATATGGGCTAAGCAAGGAAAATAAAATGTTGATGAGATCTACAGTGGCATGATTATTGCCTAAAAATGGAGTGACCACTCAAGTCGGTCTGTTGTAATGTATCTGTAAAATACAAGAGTTAAATAAGAATGTGGATTACTTTCCTGTGTTACAGACTTTAACTTTCCTCATTTTTTCTCATTTCAGCTCTAGGGTAAGACAGCATCCATTCTCAGTTCTCTTCCTGTAAGACTTCAAAAAAGGGTTAAAAATTGAGTGAGATCCTCACATACTCTGCAGCCCCTTTAGCAAGCCAGAAACACATGCAAAGACTCAAGGGCTATGCCAGTAGTGCAGGGGCAGGACCCAAATGCCCACCACCTTTCCCAAACACTGTTTGTCATGGGCAGAGAAACACCTCGCAGACCTGTGGCATTCAACAAGGATGTTTTGGGAATGTGGGCCAGAGGGAGGTCTAGAAAGGATCAGTGGAAAGTTGTTTTTGTAGCTCTTTGGTCAGAGCAGCCATGGATGGCTGAGGCATGGGTGGATAGGAAGCTACACTTCTCTGAGGTTTGGGTTGAAATGCAAGATATTGCAAGACCTATTGCAAGACAGACAACACCTTTTTCTGGTCAGTGTTGGTTTGGAACTATTTCAAACAAAAGCAAGAAAAAATCCATTCCTAGAATGATTCTATGACTGTTCATATGGAAAACTCTGTCTAGAAAGGCAAAGCAAATTAGCTACAATGGCATAAATATCTTCCTTAATTTCAGAAATAGCTTCCTATGTGTCAGATACCTTCCCTTGCCATTTTAGCAGGAATCACGAGGTACCTTCCTCCATCTGGACAGGCACAAAGCTGAGCTGTAGAACTTCATGGCTTTGTCTCTACTATTATACAACCTTCAAGTGTAAATTTTCTTCTCAAACTAAGAATTCAACTCATTAAATCACTCACTGGTAAGATAGGCAAAGGATGGGAAACGAAAAGCTTTTAAACATCTTTATTCTGCATACACAAAAAAAAGATAAACGCTATGCAGAAGAGTGGTAGGTTCCCCATGAACTTCCTATCAGACTCCCTCCCTTCTCATATGTGACCAAACTCTTTTTTTAATAAACCTGCTATTATAGTTCAGTCTCTGCCAAGTGTTTACAGCATTGCCCTAAGTAACAAGCCTGAGCCAAGGGACTTAATTAAATCTAACCTGCTTTTTCAGTTATAGAATAGTCCTTTAACATCAAAAGGTAAGTGGACTTTGTTAATAAAATCTGAAATCACTTTTTGTTTAAGAGAATACAATCTGTTACTTCTTAGAAGGCATATAGTATTTTCACAGATAATTTCCACATGCCTTTACAGAGTTTGCAACAACTAACATAACATTTGGTGCTCTAGCTTTATATGAGAATCTCAGATTTCATACTTTCTTGCTGAGCTGATTCACAGACCCCAGGTTGCAGGGAGAAACTTAAAAGAAAAAAGTTTATACAGGATGCCCTGTTGATCTTACAATTTTTAAATGTGTTTACAACTTTAGAGGCTTACCTTTCCATTTTGGAGCACTTGGTTCTGTGTATATTGCAATGTTTTTTACAATTCTCTCAAAGGAGGTTCTACATGTGAGGGCTTCTGCTAACCACAAAGCTGATTTGAGGAAGGTGCTGGAGAGCCATCTGAAGTCTTGAATGGACAAACACAGGTGACACGGCTGCTGCCTCCCCACACAGCTGCACACCTGCTAAGTGAAACTGGATCAGGGTTTTCACTCAGAGCACCTCATGGCCCATGGTGTTAATGTAAGATGAGGTCGGTGCAGATTATATTGATGTGCTGGGCTAGAAACTGGAGTGATCAGACCTGGCAGACAGGCTGAACCCCAGGCTGAAGCCCTGCCTGACCCGCTGGCAAGAGAAAGGCAGGCTGCTTTGCTGATGGTTTTGCCTCCATTGGCACAAGAACTGGCAGCCCCAGCTGTGCTGCTGCTTGACCACACCAGGCTCTGCTATTGTACCTTCAGAGTACAGGGCAACACAGAGCAGGTGTTTTCCCAGGTAAGAATTGTTTACTGCCTTTTTCCTCTCTCTAAGCGGAAGTTTTAACTTCTCTGTGCCCACAAGGTTAATCATTTACATCTTAAACCCAGCCTGACTCTGAGACCCAGACTGCACGTCAAGTGCAGCTACCTGGCAGGCCTGGCAGTGTCAGTGATGTGGGCTGCACCCTCAACCATCATGAGAGTGGAGCTGGGCAGCTCTTGCATGAGGATAAGAGGAGGGTGAAGGCAATAATTAGCTCTAGGGAAATCTGCAAGAACAATGAATCACAGCTGTAACACCACAGGTCAGGTGGGGCTGGCAGCAAGGAGTTACAGCAGAAAGAGCGTGGCCAGCAGGACCAGGACAATGACTGTCCTCCTGTACCTGGCACTGGTGCAGCTGCACCTTGAATCCTTTTCAGTTTGGGGGTCTTCATTGCAAGGAAGACATTGAGGTGATTGTGGAGCTGGAGCACATCCAGACAAGGGCAAAGAAGATGGTGACAGGTCTGAAACACCAGTCTTATGAGGAGCTGCTGAGGGAGGGTTAGCCTGGAGAAAAGAGGGCTCAGGATCTTATTACTCTCTACAATCACCTGAAAGGAGATTGTAGCCAGGTGAGGTCGTTCTCTTCTCAGAAGTAACAGGTGATAGGGCAAGAGGAAATAGGCCCAAGTTGTGTCAGGAGAGGTTTAGATTGCATATAAGAAAAAATTTTTCACTGAAAGAGTTGTCAAGCATTAGAAAAGGCTGCCCAGGGAAATGGTGGAATTGCCATCCCTGGAGGTATTTAACAGACTTGTAGATGTGCCACTTAGGGATGCATCTTTGTGGTGGCCCTGACAGCATTGGTTTGATGTCTGAGCTTGATGATCTTAAAGGTCTTTTCCATCCCAAACAATTCCAAATCTGTGAGTCTATGATTCTGCTGCTGCAGGTTGGTTTGCCTCTCCTCATTCATTTGCCCACATCTCACACTGACTCCCTTTGTCCAGCTGGTGTGCTGACCATAGCAAATGGCCACTCACAGGTCTCACAAGCAGGCCAGTGCAGAATGGAAAAGGCTATTTAGAGGGCTCGTGACACCCCAGCTCCTGGAGGATGCTCACACACAATGGGACAAAGCCTCAGCTGTCCCCATCCAGTACTGGGAGTAGTTCTGCTTCGAGCTGCAGTGTGGATTAGGGATCTCCATCTGCCTCTGGCAGACAGTATTTGAACTGATGCTGTGAAGTCACTCAACTGTTTTTCCCACAGCCACACTTGCTCAGTTTCCAGCTCCACCTCTAAATGTGGTACTGATGCGTTCAGCCCACTTGGATAATGCCTGGGAAAAAAAAAAAAACCAAACAGGTCCTCCCAGTGTAAAATGAAGGCAAAGCCTGGCATTGTGATTTGTGCAAATCTATCTGAGTTCAGACACCTTTTCTTTTCCACAAGCTGTTTTTTCTGCTCCTTAGATTCAGGTTTATAAACTCTTTGTCATGGCATTCACATGTCCTTACACCTGTGCAAAACTTTCCAGTCTTGATATGTAAACAGCTGAAGACTGCCTCAGACTCTTGGAGCCTGCATTTTGGGATGGCATGTTATAGTGGTGACGAATGCTTATTAGATGCTTAAGGGGTGACTTTGCTGTCTTACCATCTCCATCTGATTTTGAGTTGTAATGGCAAAATCACCAGAGGAGGCTGTGGGAAGAGCGCTGCATTCCTGAGCTGGGTGAAACAACTGGTTGTGTGGAGTGTTTGCTTGAGATCACATAAACACTTCAGACTTGAAAGAGCCACAATTTCTAGACCCCAGTTTGTTTATATTTAACTTTGTAGATTTTGCTTACATGTTTTGCTAGTCTAAGTCTTGATGCTATACCGGTCTGACTCGATCATGTCAAAATTTGCTGTTTACCAGCACAAAAGTACAAATAGTGGTATATTGCAATGAAACGCCTCATATGCAAATTAAATGCTCACGCTGCTCATCAGGTTTGTAGAGAACAGATTTCAGTGACACCCAAGGGCCTTGGTAACAATTACTGTCCAAGCTGGATGAAAAACGGTGTACAATAAGACAGTCAATGTGAGAATTCACCTCAAAGGAAATTTGAGAGCCTGAACACTCTACCAAGAGCAAGCTAAATCAGTATACTAGTTTTTTTAATGTATAGTGGCACTGATTTCATCCCCACGAGGAAAACCCCTCTGCTGCTCACACTTTTGTTCTTCTACTGCTGCCGTGGGTGCATGACACTTGTTCTAGTGACGACCCTCCTCCGGTCCCCAGGTACGGCAGGAGGATGCGGGCACACGCTCGGCGTTGCTCGCGGCCCCCGTGCCTCGGCAATAAATGGGGAGCGCTTTGATGGGAAGCGCACAGAGGCCGCTGCGGCGGGACGGGCGCGGGGTCCCCGCAGCGCCGGGGCCAGCCCCGCCTGCGCCCGAGGGGGCGGCCGGAGCGGAGCGGGCCGGGCCGTGCGGGGCCGGTGCGGGGCCTGGCCGCCGACGCGGGGGAAAGGGCGGCGGGCGGGCGCGGCGCTGCCCGCGGCGGGGGCACGGCCGGACCCCGGCCCGCTCCGCCCCGCGCCAGCGCCCCGCCGCCCCCGGTCGGGCGGGCAGAGGGAGGGAGGCGGCGAGCGGGAGCGGAGGGAGGGAGGGACGCGGGGCGGGGCGCAGCCGGCGCGGAGAGGGGCCGCCCCCCCGCCCGCTCCGCTCCGCGCCCGCCGTCGGTGCCGGTGAAGGCGGCGGTGGCGGTGCCGCCGGCTCCCGCCGCCCCCCTGGCCCCGGCCCCGCGTCCCTATGGCCGGGCAGGAGTGGGACTGGTTCCAGCGCGAGGAGCTCATCGGGCACATCAGCGACATCCGAGTGCAGAACCTCCAAGGTAAACCAACACCCCCGCAGAAACCCCTCCCTCCGCCCCCGCGCCGCCCTGCTCCCCTGCCCCTGCTGCTCCCCTGCCCTTGCTGCTCCCCGCGCCGCTCCTTCCTCCCCTCCCGTCCACCGGGCCGCCGTGCGCGGGCTCCCGCGGCTCCGCGGAGCGGGGGCGGCGCGGGTGCGGGGCCGGGGGAGGAGGTCGGCGGGGCCAAAGTTTCCCCCGAGCGCTGCGCCGGCCCGTCCGGCCGCGGAGAGCCCCGGCGCTGGGGCGAGCGGCTCCAGGGCAGGGACGGGGCGCTGGGGGCTCCGCGGCTCTGGGGATGCTGCGGGGGCGGCACCGTCGCGTACCCCCGGGCGGTGCTGCCACCCACGGCCTCCCCCGAGGACCGTCGGGGCGGGGGTTGCGGGCTCCGGCTGGGCTCGGGGGAGGTCGGGGTGGCCGGGCGGCGCCGGGGCTCTCCCTGCCGTGGGGGTCCCGGTGGGGCCTGGCCGGGGCGCCTCAGCTGCGGGCGGAGCCGCCCGCCGCTCCCCGGGGCACAGCCGGGGTCACCCGGCCGCGGTCAGGGCACGGCCCCGCGTCCGGACCACCGCGGTTTGAAGCCGATGACTATCAGAGGACTCGATGTAATGTATCTTCTAATAAGCTACTGTTGAATAAACATGGACAGGGCTTTTGGATAAATCATCTACGAGATGCTCTCCTATTCTGCCAGAGGCTGTGCAGGCGGAAGGGATGCAAATACCTGGCTCTGAATGTAGATCGGTATCAATATAGTAGTAGTAGTTGTAGTTCCTCCAAAGTTATGTTTGCCCCTCACCAGGTAACTCCTCGTGATTGGAAAGGACAGCAAGATTCGATGGAAGAGGAAAAAAACAGCAGTGGTTACGGGAGAACAACTTGTTTAATGTAACATACTGATCTTAATCAATAGCTCACTGCAATGTATCTTCATGTTCCATAAAGATAATAGACTCGAATCAGAGGTCATTATCTCTTCCTGTCTATGCATAATTATGTTAAGGCACTGACTACTGGCAGAGCAGTGCAATTGCTGGAAATTAGTTTCGGTTTGGATTGATTATAGAGATACATAATTTATCAGAAGAGGAAGTCACATTAGCCATCCTTTCAGCTCTGGTCTATTAATGCAGTTAGCTGCTGATGGAGCTGCTCCACATCATTTTGACCTGCATCATCCTAACCTCTGAAATTCAGATTTTGAGTACGGTCAGGGCTGTTGATTCCAGGTTACATTCCCCTTGGGTTTTGACTGCCTCTCATTACATTGTAGTTCTATGTTTCTGGCTTCTGTCTCAATCCCTTTCGATTCTCTGTGTTAACATGGCTGGCCCGCCTCTGATCTCTTGTTGCTCAAAACTATAGTAATTAAATCAAGTTTAATCCTTAATTCATGGGCATTTTTGAGAAGGAATACTCAATCATCTGTGAGAGAATGGTTAATTTCCCTTTCTGGAATTTAAAATGCATGGATACAGATGCACACAGCCTTATCTAAAATTCCTGTAGTTGTGTAGGAGAATGTCATCCTACAGGGCAAATTCCTTTGAATGACATTATGTTCATGAAAAAAAACCCTTGTTCTTTTCTTACCATCCAAGAAAAATTTCAAAACATATATTATCACCTTGCTTGCACTATTAAATAGGTTTTTAAGAAGTTTCATGCCTCACATGAGCTCTTATAGGGCAGAAAAAACATTTGTTCTAAGGTGCTGCTCCAAATCAAGTGATAATAGCTGTCACAAAAGATATGATTTGTAACACATAGTTCTCACATTATCTTCTAGAGATGAAAAACATTTTACAGATGGCGAGTCTGATACTCGTGAGAGTGTGATTTCTGTCACTTGGGAGCCTGGTGGCAGAGCATAGTGCTTCTCTTCAGAACAGTTTCTTGTAAAATGGCAGCATATGCTCTATGCTCATATGTAGTAATTAAACTTGCTTCTGCTTTATAATTCAAAATTCATTCTCTCAAAACAATGCAATCTGAATCATTGCTAGTATTGTTGTCTATCTGTTGCAGAATCAATAACAGCTTTGATGTCCTAGAAAGTCAAGAGTTTAGGATGAAAAACTAGGTGAGGACAGCAGAGTTTCCATCAGCACCATCAGACCCCCCCCAACTGCCCAGAGCCACATGAAGGACCTCATGCAGTGACTGTCCCCGTCTGCTGCTGTGTCTCCTGCTCCTGCAGTGCTCTCTTGTAACACCAGCTGTGTTTGGAATATCAAGTGGATGGTTTGTCTTATTCCAGAGTGCTCCCATTCACTGGGACATTTTGCATATGGGGAGGTGCGTCCTGGTCTCTGGGGAACCCATCATGTTAGTATAGACCCAAGAAGGAGTAAGGAGAGGATGGGAGGCAGCAGCTAAATATTTGCAGATATGAACAACACATGCTAACACTCTGCATGCAGAGGTGGAGACTTCTGAGGTGATGCACAGAGCCAGAGAAATGTGAGGTGTGCAAGGCAGATAGAGGCAGTACAGCCATGTGTCCAAGCCATCCTGCACAGTTTGGAAGAGCTGGAAGAGCCCAAGTGCTGATGACTGTGAGAAAGGGTCCTAAGCAGCCTAACTGGTGTTAAGGTTTCTGCAGGAATCATACAGACATCTGCTGTAGTAGTTTTCCATACCCTTTCTGCATCCTTTTTTAAAAAGTGAAAATTGTTTATTTCTCTTGAAAATTTCTTCATTATGTCTTAGCTAAGCTGTAGAGCATTGCTGTCATAGAATTCTATTTGAAGATAGCATATGTTCTTTCAGTCTGTTGCATCTTCCCTCTCTAGCTTGGTTGTTCCACATCCAGGAAGAATCCAAGATACCAGTTACTGGGAAGTGTCTGCTCTCAGGAAGATGCTTTTGCAGTGGTATGATCCCACAAATTGAGAAGATGTTGTCGGTGCATGTGCTGAGTGCAGAAGTAGCTTCAGGAACTTTATGTTCTGTCATGTAACTGTGTAACTAATGAGTGAAATTATGGCCTCTGTGAGTTGTTCAGCTTTTTCATAGGAAGACTAAAACTGACAGCAAGGGGTGAAATGTTCTAAATGGGCTGGATTTTAAGGGTGGAAAAAAGGAATGATTTTAAAAATGGAATTACATCTTGATATTTAGGTATATAATGATGGGCTTCTATTTTCCCTTTCCATCAAGAGATTTTCTATTTTTATTTTTTAAAAGAAGGAAGTGACATTTCAAAACTGTGTCAGCTAAGTGATGCTAAAAGCCAGGTGCAATTCTTCCATTCTCAACAGAGGTGATTTCAGAGAACAGAAGCAGAATTGACAATCTAATGGAGAAGAGGAGAGGGGAATATAAAGAAGGAATAAACACTAGGTGTGGTGATGCCCAAACCAAGTTCCTCCCTCCCGGTCTGTTCGGTTTCTAAATGCATTTAATAAACTGATACCCTTGTGCTCTTTGTTCTGTTTGTATATTCTCCATAGTGAATTTCTCCACATACTGAGAAAGAAAAATGGAAAGCCTGCACAGAATGTAGGAGCGCATTGTCAAGCAGGGGAATGCTCAATAATTAATTTCCTGCCAGGAGATGGGTTTTTTCCTCTTTCTTTCTTTCATTATAACACCATTGGGAACATTCTGTTACAATACAAGAATATTTTAAAATCTTCCCTACTGGAAGCTTGATTTAGGATCATCAAAAATATACTTCTTTATGTGGTGAATTGCACTTGCTAGAAAGAAGCAGCATCCTCATCCTCCTTTAGATTATTTGTTGGTTGTGTGCTTTGCAATAGTCTAAATGTCTGTTAAGTAGTACACCTCTTTCCTTACATTCCTTGGAATGAAGTATGTAGAGATGAATAATTGTGTAGTCAGAGGTATTGTTCATCTCTGGCAAACAAGTGCTGCTATCACAACTTTAAAATAATTATGGTTTGAATGTTCATTTTGTGTATTTCTAATAGAGTAGATTGGCTGGAGTGGTAGAACTCTACCATTCTGCTATCAGAGGACAACTCAAGGTCCTGCTGCTCATTATTTCACTACTTGAAGTTGTTTATTCCTTGGTTTCTGTAGATTTAACTGTTTCTTGATTCTCATTCTTGCTCTGCTGAGAGGAATGTGGCCTTCAAAAGTATTTGGAGGGCTATGCAGGAGTGTATTGTAGCACGGACAGAAATAATGGAGAAAAAAAGGTGACAGACTGGAAGAAATAACCTGAACAATATCAGCCCCGTTGGTTCCCCATCCTTGCCATAATAGGGCAAGGATCACTTCGTCATAAAGTCCCAGCACTCTCTGATTTTGCTTGTCTTCCTGTTTGGATCCTTGAGATCTAGACTTTATAAGCTTTGGACAGTAGTAGCTATAATTGTCACTAACATGAATCTCAGCATCTTATGGTGTAACAGATTCTGAAGCCTCTGTCTCAAGAAGTAATACAAATGCTTAACCCACAGAAGTTAACTCTGGCAGTGAGAGTTATATATATCTTTATATCTCTGTATCTTTACTTTGCAGGGGCTTAAGCATTGATGATGGGTGACCAAAGGCAGGTGCTATAGTCAGTCTTGAGAATGTTTCTCTCTGTACTTTTTATTTATGTATGAGGCATATTTTTAATGACTTTTACACTTAACTACAGAGAGTAATATTTTTCCTGTAATTACAAGATACAGCAGCATTCAACTTGTTTGCTATAGTTTGACAAGCTTTTCAACTACAGGGAAATTTCACAAGTAGGAGGAAACCTTTTTAATGTATCCATTCATTCTGACAAAAGTAAGGTGCTGTAACTGTTCATTACTTTAACTCTTCCATAACTCGTCACCATACTCAGCAGGATTTCATTCTGCCTGTAGGCATGTTCATTTAGTGGAGTTCTTTGTAGATTCAGGTGACATTTGGAAAGATTAAATCGTCAGGAGGACCTTAGGCAAAGTGCTGTACAACTACAAAGTGATCCTATTCCATATAAAAGTGAAGTTAAAGAGGCCTGAGAATTATAAATGTGAACCCCAAAATAAAGATTCAGTTCCAAGTATAAGAAGCCAAAGATAATGCTGGAAACCTAAGTGTCCTAGTGGGGATGGTCTTTGTAAGGGCCGTCTCTTACCTGACAGTACTTGTCAGCAATGGAAGGAAGACTTACCTGCTCTGAAATAAAGGAGCAGTAAGAGGTGAGACAAAGTGCAAATTGCATGTTTCAGCATGCAGCTTTAACAAGGTTAGTGTCCAATTTCTCTAACAAATTAGAAGTCTGGGCTCTCTGTCCCACTGAATGGATGAAATGACACCAAATTCAAATCATGCCCAGTAGCTCTGCAGTCACAGGAACTCACTTGTGTACTGACACTTTGTCTTAAGAGAGACTCTATTTGGCAGCTGCATGGACCTGACTCGAGGCATGGGGTTGATGTGCTGTCACTTACCAACATCACCTTCTCTCTCTTTCCTGAGTGAGCTGTTGTTCAAGTGTTGACCAGCCTCAGCATTAGGAGAGCTGGTGAGACCTCAGATCATATCACTTGCCTGAAGTCATAGTTTAAAAATGACAAGTCTTCAAAACACTGCATTAAACCAAGTGATATAAAAATGGACTTTTCATAGTTCTCCTGCTTGTTTTTTGTTTTGTCCGCTTGACTTGGACAGAAATTCAAACAATTTTCTTTCTCCTAAGGACAATTTCAAGGTTATGCCACTTGCCTTCTGAAGTATGTATAGCATTTATTTTGAAAATATTACAAAGTGATTTCCTTTTTTCACTTCTAGACTTCTGTTGGACTAGAAAAAGCAACCTTGGGCATTTTGGCTTGTCAGTGTCCATTTAGACATTATTTGTTTATGTCCTAAGTTGTTGAACCTTACTGATGTTTCAGAATGATTCTTAAGGGCATATGTCTAAAGGGAAAGAGCCAAATATCTGTCTTGTCATGTAGAAGTCAAAATGATCTCAAAAATGTATTCAGGAATAGATATTATCAGATAAGCAGTGAGATGTGTGTCAGTGCTGGGGTGGTGAAGGGCATCACAGCACCTTATAAGAAATAAGTGTCTTTTTCTATATGTCTCTGTATACCTGTTATTCTATTTTTATATCTCCCCAACCAGTTAAATACAGGGACTGTAGGTGGAGGATTGCAGGATGAATTTTACTTCATTGTAATTGCTGCATATTTCTGTGCAAAGAGCTGAACTGTATTTTAGCTGCAGTTTGAGGCTGCATAGCCATGAATAAAAGTTTAAATCGGCATCTACTGGGGATGGTCATAATAGCAACAGCCTGGATTTCTACAGAGTGAATGCCTGTGGACCTGTAAGCTTTAAGCAGAGGATTTCTTTATAAAACCAGAAATCCCACTGCATCTGAATAGATGTTATCAAAAACACTTAAAAGATAACTCTAATCCTGTTTCCATTACTTAATTTGATAGTGTGATTCAAGACATATTTGTTACAATAATGTAATACTTTGAGGGATTCTATTAACTTTCCACTAATTAATTTCAGACATAAATTAAAATGTATTTTATGTTCTAGTATCTTGAAAATTACTTTTGATGTTGGTCAATGTAATTCAGACCTCGTATTTTTGTGAAGAATGAGTTACCTTGGTTTTTATACTTTAAATATTAGCAACTCTTACTGTTAGCAGTCAGAAATGAGACCTTTCTAGCCTTTCTAGCAAATCTAGTGTTGATTTGCTTCATTATGTTTTTCCTCTTTTGGTAGTGTAATTGGTAGTATAACTCCAGTTGTTTACAAAATAAATGCTCATTAAATATGTTATCACAGGGTTCATTTTAAAAACAAAATTTGTATTCCAGTCCTAATTATATTTAATACATTCATCCTTTTGGATCTTCACTTCATCATAATTAAGACTGTGGAGATGAGTGCATTTTGTAGTGTCTAAAGCTGTTCTTACGCAGTGTCCATTACCAGGAAACATGTTTCTTTAGATGTTCCATGTGCCTGAGTTCCTCTTGAGCCCTGCTAAGGTCAGAGATGCTTTACCCATTCCCATGGAATGGCCCAGGTACATTTTTGCTCATCCAGCCTGTTTTTCCTAAGTTTTCTTCGAGAGACACACATAACAGTGCACTAAACCCCCGGCGACTGGGAGGCTGTGTGTTATTGTGTTGTGAAGTCTCGTCACAGCCTGAAGTGTCCATTTCACAGGGCTCCAGCTGAAGCTCTGAACTGCAGCCAAAGCAGAGGGAGCAGTTACGTGCACAGGCTGTCTTTCTGTTGTGCGCTAATGGCCAGATAGAAGTACTTTGCCATTTTGTTTCAGTCTTTTTAAGAACCCCCTAATGTATGTCAGTAGGTATTTGGTGTATTCAGTCAGGGTAGTTCACAACTGAGGGCTGATATGCTTCTCTTGGCTTAGTGAGAAATGGGAAGGGCAAGGGAGACCTGGCTCTGTGTCAAATGAAAGTAATGCCAATGAAGATAACTTAAAATCTGATCCTTCATATGACTGCATCTGGACACATGATTAAAGTTTTCTGGCTCTTACTGATGTTAATGATAAACATGAACTGCAGTTGTAACTTAATAAAGATATAGCATTTATACATAACATAGTATGAAATGTCCACTTCAGACTTACTGTCTTAAATACAAGGAATGAAACATAAATCTGTCTGGGCTCTTTGCCCAGGGAGAGTAACAAGGCAAACAGAAGCAGGCCCATGGGGAAGAGCGTGTTCCTCGGAAACCTAGATAGTGCAGGAGGGACTGTGGCCAGCATTTGTGTGTCATACTTAAACTTGGTGAAGCATAAAAGTCCTTCCCAAATGAGAAGATAATCTTTCAGAGACAAAATTCCCAATGACTCTCCCTTTTTGATAAGGTACTCCATAGGCCTGTTTCTGGTACAAAACCTGAGTGATTCCAAGAGTAAGAAACATTTGGTCCCTCTCCTTGTTCTCGTGTTTCAGGCTGTGTAGGGGACTTCCTGGCCTGATGATTAATGCCGCTGAACAACATTTAGTTCCTATTACTCTCATTTTCTTCGGTTTGTTTTTTCTTGTTTGTTTGGGTTTTGTTTGTTTGTTTTGTTGTTGTTTTGGTTTTTTGGGTTTGTTTGTTTGTTTGGGGTTTTTTTTAAGATCTCTCAGGACAAGGGGTGATTTGAAGTTTTAGACTCTTGCCTGAGATTTTCTGTTTCTTCCCATTATAGAGAAAAAAGTTGTTAAGGGACTTAATGTTGGTTAAAAGAACTTGTGCTCAGTCTTCTTGCAGAAATTATTTGGTTATTGACACTGGAAAGAAGACAGAGTATGAATTTTTACTGGATAAATTGCATTTCTTCTTGTGAAGGTAGACAATCTTTTTGATGTATTCAGTGTTGGCCCTTCAAAACTTTAAAACATTATGTGTTTCCTTATTCTTATCAGAAGGATTAAGGAAGATAGATCTTCATTCAACAACTGTGTTTATGAAGAGAGGAAGCACCATGTTCTGGTTTCTAGCACAGCTAAGGGATGCTGTAAAATCCTTTATCTAAGCTGCAGCTGACAGTATCACTCATCATAAGTTTATTTTAATTTAAGAATTTGGAGGTTGCCCCAGTGTAACTCCTGTGAAGTCAGGAAGTGGTTGATGGGTTGACCCTGGTGATGGGACCTGTTTCTGCAGGAGAAGGACAGTGCACGCTTCCTGTCCACACCCAGGCAGAGCCCAGTGGGGCCATTCTCAGGTGCTGAGAGATCCCAGAGTGGCTGAGGAGGTCTGAAGCTGATATCTGTCTCAAAACTGTTTGGAGACTAATTAATATAGCAAGTTGTATTCAGATTTTGTTTTAACTGGTCAGATCTTAATACTTTTCAAGTCCTTTGACACCCTTTAATTTTGGGGAAGGTCGAAGCATTATTTCATTGCCCTTCCCACAGATGGCTCTAGAGCAATTTCTTTTCTTGGAGGATCTCAGCTTTCTTCATGCATAGTGAGTCCTTTGCTTTTATGCTGACACTGATTACGAAAGCCAGTTGCAGAAGCAGTCTGGATGCCCACAGCAAGCACTGATGAGACCCCCTTGCTGCGTCACTCAAGCCAGTAAACAGCTTTGTCATTTAGGCACTTAATTATGAACTGAATGTTCACTTGACCTCTTATATTCTCATTTCACTAATGAACCAAAGCTTAGGAAGAGTGACTGACTTCAGAGCTGCAGCAGTTTGGGCTCTTTGAGCCAAAGTTTCCACTCATTTAATTTATCATACTAATGATCAGTTTTGGAGCCTAAACACAGGAGCTGCATGGAAAATACAGCGTAATGTGCTAATGTGATGGCCACGTGACAGAAAGATTGGCAGGGGCTGCCCACTTCTTCTTGGCTTTCTGGTCCTGCTACACATGTGTATTCTTGCATGCAGCACCCGTAAAGAAGAATGAAGGAGCTGTTATGGATGTGGAAGTAGCATTTAGGAATTCTGGTTTTACAGAGAGGGTCTAAACTTGAGTTCTGGTACTCAGATAATATTGATGCCCACAGGATTTCTTACTGCTTTGTGTTTGTCTTGACTAAAACTGAAATGTGTTCCTACTGCATTCTATCAGGGATTTATTTCTGGTTTTTTAGTGTTTGAGTGTCTCATGGTTTTAATGTATTTCTCTAGATGACACCCTTAAGTTAGCTTTGAGGATAAAAGACACATGAAAGCCAGAGGATTGATTTCAAAGTTATCCAGACAATCTAATGACATGCTTTTCTATGTATGAACATGGAAAATTTTGGTGGAGCAGGCCTTGAATCTTGATATTCTCTTTTCAAGGTGGCCATTAGAACTACCTGACCAAATTCCTTTCTTCACATATTCTTCCCTCCTTCACTACGTTACAGCAAAGCTAACAATGTCCCCTAACAATTCATGTGAGCTCTAACACATATATACTGCCTTCTCTGTAGTAAACCTTTACAAGCTGATAATTACCATGAAGCTACAGACCCATCTTTCACCCCAGCCTGTGGTGTTCTCATGTTTGGTGGCAGGTGGTTCCCCTCTGGGTTTGCATGTGCTTGTTGGTGTTCTGTGCAGTGCACACCAGTTGGTATGAAGGTTAACTGCAATCAGATTTCAGTTTAGCTTGACTTGGGGTGTTTTAAATGCAAGAAGAACAAAATGTTTGTAGAGTGAAATAAACCTGGTTTGCTCTACTTTTTCACCATTTGTGAAGATGTGTTTTTTGATGGCTCATGTTGATCATCTCTATGAGTTACTAGTTATCATCTTCAGGTAGAAACTCCCTTTTCCTCTAAGGGCTTTGGAATTACCTCAGTTAAGATCCAAATTAGCTGTGCTCCCTCTGGCTCTTTGTACTATGCTTTCAGTTCCCTGAGTTTGTTACAGAAGTTTTGTTTATTTTGTTTTGAGTATGTGTTTCTAGAAAGAAGAGAAAGTGAAGCTGGGGAAGGAAGAAAACTTCCTGCTAGATGGAAGAGGGTAATTAATGATGAACATCTCCAGGAACTATAATTTGTTTTCTTTGAGAAATGTATGCTAATAAAAGCTTTCTGCTTGCATGCATAAATGAATCAGATTAAATTTTATCCCAGCATGAACTTGCTGTCAATTCATGCTCTTCAGTTCAGTTCTCAGAATCATCCCAATGTTATTTTAACAGAGAGCAGTGCTATATCCATTGTTCTAAAACCCTGTCTGCCTTGTGCACAGGTCTGAAAGAGCTTGGTGGGGTAGAGAGGAAGACCAAGGAAGAGTTTGCTGAGGGCATGAATGAGACATATTTAGTTTGTGTGAATGTGGGGAAATATCTGTTGAAGGATGTGTGTCTGCCCTGGATGATCGTAGGAATGAATATGTTCTGCAAGAGAAAGAAATCAGAGAGTTAATAAAAACAAAATTAGAAATAGGACAGCAATCAGATACTGTGTTTTCTTATTGCAAAGGTCATAGAGGAATGAGGCAATTAATTGCCTAACCTTTAAATGTGGTTTATAATGGAAGCTCTGCGATATCTGAGAGCGTAAGCTGCCTTGATTTGGAGCCAGTTGAAGCTGGTGTCTTGTGGAGTTACAGCTTGATAAATAAGCCATTCTGACCTGCTCCTGGAAGATTCCATTCCTTCTTTGTTCTCTATTCCCAGTTTCTCAAGCTCTTTGGTGTTTGTTTGGTCATCTCCATCTAGGCTTGGTTTCATTGCAGGAGCAGAGGAAAGCATTGCTGTTTAATCTCATTCTTAGAGGTGAGTTATTAATACTAAGAGGAATGAATAAATGACAGGTGTTTTGCTGAGTACTTTCCTCCCATCTTCTTAGTCTTTCTTCCCACCAGAGCATGGGAAGTGCTGAGGCTTGGTAAGTCCTGAAATAGCCCCAAGTGTTCCCTGGGCAGGTTCTTCCCACTGCACACAGGCACTGGCTTGCAATCAGCATGTGTGTAGGAGCTGATCCATCGCTTAAGGCTTCTTTGGGAACCCCAAAGAACAATAATATCCTGTTGACTAGGATTTTACTATTTATATCCATCAGCTGAGCAGCCACCTCCTGTGTCTGCTCCTTAGTTACCAGTCTGTAAATCTGTCTTTGGACCACATTGTCTACTGCATGGCTGACAACATGATTTTCAATTTTAGATGAATTTGCTTGAGACACTTAGAAGAGCAAATACATCAATGATGAAAGGTGTCAGCTTTTCTTGTTTTGTTAACCTGTTCACCTTTTGGACATCAGGGAAAGAGACTGGCAGGAAGCAAACATAAAAAACAAGGGCTTTCATTACGAAACAGTACAATAACAAGAGGAAAACAATCAGATCCCTTATAGGTATGTTTGTGAAGAAGTGCTGACATACACCTGTCAGATTAAAGACTGAATCCTGCCACCCACATACTGTCCTGGCAGTTTATTTCTTTCCCTTTTTTTTTTTTTTTTTCTGCATCAGATTTTCAGTCTTCTTGAGTAGAAAAGGCATCATTTTCTTGCAGAAAAACCCTTCCCTGGCTTTGAAACATAAGGAAAACCTGTCAAATTTAGCCTGGTGTCTTCTAGGCTGTTTTTTTCAATTTGAGCTTTTTAAGAGAAGCTGTACAATTTACTTTGAAGCGAAAAAATACAGTCTAACCTGTGGGAGTTGGCTAAAGTGAAAAGAAAGCAATTCTTTCACTGCAAGCTTTTATGAAAATTTTTGAGGGTCCTATCAGAAAATAAAGTGTGCTAATAATGGAACTTAGTTATAAAATCCAACTGCTTTGGCTCCTGTATAGATAAACCCATCATGGACAGAGGGGGTTAAATTTGCTCTGAATCAGAAGGGGCCATTGCTCCTCGTTGGAGCTAATTTTAACAGTTTGAATGCACAACACTTAGTTCTGTAATTTTGCTTTTGTGCCATCCTTCATGACCAGAGACTGGTTCTTTTTTGAAGACCTTGCTAGTATTCACCAAGGAAGCACCATATAGCTCTTGGCTTCCTGGTTCCTTCTTTTCTGCACTTTGGAACAGATGGTTCTGCCCATCTCTCCTTTATCTCTCCTGTGCTGTCACTCCCCATCTCTGCCTTTTGATGTTTTCCAGTGCATATATGTTCTTCTTGTTAAAGTACTGCAAGCAAAATACATGGCATATCCAGCAGTTAGAAGTGAACTAGAGATACTCAGAGAAACCAGTATATTTTCTGAAACCATTTTTTAATTATAGTGAAAGCTTTGTGCTTATAGAAAGTTTGGAGTATTTTTGGTACCATCTGGATACCTAAGCTTGGACAACAAATCACTTTTGACATAATGACGACAGTGTATAATACTGTGTTCTTCTAACCCATGTCTCATTAATGTGGGAGCACATGGATTTTCCTGCAAAATGTGAATTCACCATCTGTGCTAGTATTCTTTGCATGAAGTGAAAGACTGTTCTTTGTGTTGTGATTGCAATAGACCCATTCTGCTTTTACTGCCTTCTCTCTTGGACCAAATGGAGAGGTCACAGAACAAAATAAATCTAAACCAAACACTACTTGCTGCTAATGCTTATTTACCTTACACCCAATGTGGGAGCTACCAAAATTTATTAAAGGTGGAACTCACAGATTAAGTGACATTTTTATGTTGTTTCCACTTTCACTTCTTTATGCTTTGACATCTATTGGCTTATTTGGGCTGGAACCTCTGGCCTTGGGGAAACTGGGAATTCCTTGTGCGCCCCTTGTAGATGTCAAAACCTAAGGGAAAGTAGCATTAAGAGATAAAATGTTACAGGCAGGTGTGTTGAAGCCTGAATCAATGTTGCACATCAGTTATAAAGTAGCTTAGAGGTCATTTTCCTGTCGAGCTAGGATTGGCATTTTAGTCTGATCTGAGGCTGGAGATCCTCAGCTTCACTGTACTGCACCATTGATGTCTGAACTGCTATTTCAATTCTCCTGCCTTCATTGTGACTCCTTTTATATTTATGGAATAACAGTTAAGATTCTTATATAGAAGGTATTGCAAAGCAGTGTGTCTTTTAATCATTACATAATTTGAAGTATTACAAAAAAGCATTTTATATGCTCTGAAACTTTATACCACTATCATATTAACTGATAGCTTCATTCATACTCACAAGCTGGTACTGATGGTTTCCCCATGAAACCTGTCAAGCCCAGGGATCTTTGATCATCTTCTTTCTTCATCTCTGTCAAGTTCTTCATTTTCATACTCTTGACACTGAGAAATAGATGGAACATCTTTAAGTAATAAAATAAATATATTAGCAGTAAAAATTTAATCTGCTTCAGGAAATTAATTGATGTAGTATGACTGAGCAAAGAACAATTAAAAGACATATTCTATTTTCTTGTGCTTTCAGTAGTTTTACTTCTGCAATCTCATGGAGATAAGCTGCTTTATGGAAGATACAGATGTGTGTTTTATTAATGAGCTCTTATGGTAATTTTGATACATCAGTAAGTAATACCAAAGGGGAAGGAAAGGACTCTAAAAGAGATTTTTTTGTTGATGGATGCAGAATATCAGTTGAGGGGTTAGACTTCTTTGAGGACACTGCAGGGGAAGACAGTTAAAACAGGACAGCAAGAAGATGCTGGGGCTGGAAGGGGCTGAAGGGGCTGGAAGCTGGACAAGCTGATGGAGAAAGAAGGTGCCTGATCCCTATGCTTTGGGGGCATGTCCATCTTTCTTCAGACACAGTGAATGACTCTTCCTGGATTTGGTAACAAATTTGAAACAGCTATAGCAAAACCTTTCTTAGGTCCTTAAGACAAAATTCTGGTGAGGTTTAACAAAGAAGAGCAGTGGCTGGTGGTGGTCAGCAGGATATTATCAGAGAATTGGCTGGAGTAGCATTTTTGGAAATGAGAGAATGTCAGTAGAAAAGACTTGAATATGTAGGTAGACAAAACCCTATGATTTTGGCTGCTGGGATGAAAAAATCCAAAGCTGCTCACTGGGGATGTGGAGGAGGAGGTAGTTCTAATTATAGGAAGCTAAAAGATTTTGATGCTTTGTTCATGACTTAAATCCACCAAACCATGCACTTGTGCAAACCTCAGTAACTATAAGCTGTTAAGCTTGCCTTTATCCTTCCTACTTGTCATATGAATTTCTTTGCCTGCAACTGGGATCTGATCTTGCACCCACTGAATTTTTTGCCATTGAGCTCAGTGAGGCTAAATCTGGCTACTGCAGTGGAGAAACTGCTCATCTCTGTCTGTCTCAGATGCACAGAGTTGCATGCTAAGGCTCTGAGCACACAGTGAGGGTCTTCCAAGGGCTGCAGTGTGACTGCAGCCAGTTTATATAAATGTATCTGCCTGCAGTTCAAAAACCTGAATGTACAGAACTACATACCAGAATTCAATCTAGATGCTCGGATCAGCCTGATATCCCATGCACTTGTCCTGGGTTAGGATGTTGCCAGGTGAGCCAGCAGCACACCTGTGCAAGGGGGTGATGTGGAAGCCCCTGGGTGGATGTTGCAATGCTTTATGCAATCATTTGCCTGGCTGTAGGAGTCATTCTTATGGCTTCTGGCCTATTCCTCAGCAAAGCAATTAGCAAGTCCAAAAGGTCTTGCCTCAAGGCTTTCACAAGCTATGAATTATTCAATTTATTCTGTATCCTGCCTTTTCTTTCTCTAACATGCTCTTTCCCATCATGTAATGTCTTAATTTCCCCTCCCATAAAATCTGACAGCCTGGTGCCCAGAGCAGGGGCAAAGGAAAGTATTTTCATCATCTATTTCCAACATACAACTTCTTTAGTAGGTTGGCTGATTGATTTTTTTTTTTTTTTCAGGTGGTGTTTATGAAAGAGTGTGCTTGTTGCAGACAATGATATCTTTAGGCTCTTCAGTGCCTTCCCTTCTGAGAGCAATACCAATCTGCTGGGCATTCAGCAGCAACAGCTGCTGCCCACCTGCCACCATTAAGGCACAGGTTTAGCATTTATTTACGGCACCATGGAGACATAAACGTGGCCACTGCCACTCTGGTCTGGTGCAGCTAAGGAATAACATAGGCTGAATCAACATGAGTACCCTCAAAAGTTAATGAGAATTAACTTTCCTGAAAGTCAACCTGGATGCTTGTCTAATGGCTCTCCTGAAGAATGAAGGTGGCTCTTGCCTCAGCTGTTCATAGTTAAATGTAAACTGAAATCCATTGCATGCTTGAAGTTGACCCAAGCTCTTACAACAGAAATGGATGCAGAGAAAGCAGTGAGGGGTGGCAGAAGAGGGGACCCTAAATCCAGACAGTTGGGCCAAAGTGTGCTTTGTACCAGGATCAATACCTGTGGAGCTGGGCTCATTCTCAGCCGCTGGTGCTGGAGGCTGTGCTGGGAGGGGCAGGCAGAGGAGTGCTTTGGCTGGAAAGGCTGAGCACAAAGCTCTGTCCTGCTGGAGCAGTGGGGCTGAGGCTCATTTGTCTGTAATTCTGGTTTTTGCTTTTGACATCGCCTTGGGGCAGGGAGGAGTTATGTGGCTACTCTAAACAAAAATAGGCTAGGAATTAATTTCAAGAGTATTTTCCTGCTTTTCTGTCTCAACAAGAAGCTCACTGGGGATGCCTGAGCTGCTGTTAATAACAAGGATGCTGGAAAGTCACCACATGTAAGTGGGGATGTTTACTCTGCAGCTGACAAAGCAGGGTTATATACTTAATAGCTATATACCTATGGTGGTTGCAGTTTATTAGGCCTCTCCAGACTTAGAGGATCTTCCAGGGAAAATGCCTACATGGCCCCATGGCTATACATTACCTCTTCATCTGCTGATCCATGGGATGCAATTATTCCTCCAGCCTCACAGAAAATGCTCTCCTAATTCAGTGCCGTGGTAGTGAGTGTGGAATGAAAGATGACTTTCAGCCACTTCAGGAGCTTGCTGCTGCCTCCTCTCAGGAGTCCCCAAGGAATCCTGCACGCCTGCAAGGGAGCCAGCTCGTCTCTCAAATCAGTTATTTGGGATACAGACCCACCCACTCTAGCGATGGTAATTCTGGGCAGTGTCAGCTGGGAGGTAATTTGCTCCCAAGGCCCATCGTTTTGCTGCTGGGGATTCTCCATGGATGCTGGGATTGCATTGATGTGGGGGTGGGGGAACTCGCAGATTCGAAGCCTGTGCTGGCCAAATTGCACAAGCTGTGTTTCCAGTACCAGTGTTCTCATGCTTTCTTTGCCCTTCTGCACTGAAAATCTTGTTTAGTTAACAAAATCAATTATAAGCTGAGGCTGCTCTTAGACTTCTAGTAAATGTAAAATTTAATTGCTAGGATGAGAAATATTTGAGTAGTGAATTTAGTGCCATGATATAAGCAAGGCAAGGTGTGCAGGGAGAGGTAATGCCTTCTTTTAGGCTGGCTGATAAGTTACTCTGTTGTTTTTCCTGATACTGTTTGTTGGCCTAATAAAAGCTCCCGCCTCACCTCAGACTTTTTTTGGTGGCATGCTTATCTGAGTAACAGAAATCAATTACATTAGCCTAGTATGAGTGGTCATGTTTCCAGACTGCAGACTATGAAACAAACAAATTCCGTGTTAATTCGTATAAATCCAGTTTATTTATTGTCTTGCTTATGTTGCCTTTTTATCTAATTTGTGACCATTAAGAAAAAAATTAAGTTCTTTCATTTATACAGGGTAATCTCTTGAAAGTACATCACTGTACGTTCAACAGCTTGGCTACAAATAAGTGAGATTACAGCAGTGACTGACTGAGAATGACAAGTAACTAACAGCATAGCCAAGGCCCAGCTTGACTGCAGAGGCAAAATGTGAAATTTGGCCTTGAGAGGTAGTAAATGGATAAATTAAACTACAGCTGTAAGCAAGAGAAGAAGTTTAGCTGTACTGCCATAACATGATTTTTCCCAGTGATGCCTGGTCCCTGAACAAAGTCAACTGCCTGTGCTTCATGGTAAAAAACAACACATAAAATACCTACCCAGTCTGCAGCATGTTAGTAATCCCAGCATGTATAATGTATCAAAACAAGAAGTTTCACTGCTTGAAATGCAAATATTACAGATCACATATACATTTTCTCTAGTTTGTTTGACTGTGTAGGGTGAGGCCTATTTAAAGTTCATCCTACCTTAGCTTATTTATGCATGGAAAGTCCTTGAGGAGTACTTGAGGGAGGAGGCACAAATGAAGGCTGGGAGGTGCTTGAGTGTTTCCTCAGCCCTTGCCAGGCTGTCAACGTTGTCCCAGGATCATTCATTCCCAAAAACTGCGTTAGGATTTAATTCGCCTTTTCTCTTCTTGCAATGGCTAGCAGAGCAAAGTGGAAATATATTTTAATTTACTAAAGCAGGATTTGAGATACTAACAAAAACCCCATGTCTGGGATGACACTGGTGTAAACAGTAGGGAGATTGTTTGAACTGCTCACTTCCAAACTACTTCAGCAAATGTTTCCTTGATCAGTACAGTCCATCCTATCAGCAGTCACCTAGCTGCTGGTATTACACACCTGGAAGGTCCCTCCTGTTGACTTAGCCCTCATTAAAGCTGTGCCTTTCTCACAGCTGTGACTCTTAATGACAAACACTTTGAGTTGTGGCACTTTGCAGGGGCTGGATGTGATCCCTGAACCTAGCTGCCCTGTCTCATAAGACTCCCGGGACTCTCTTTACAACTTTGGCTCACTGGGGTGGCATTTCTCTTAAGCCCTAACCAACTGGAAGTTGGACCTTCTCAGCTGGTCATGTAGACTTCCCCTGCAGCCATGACTTTTCCCTGGGTTTGATGGTTGTTTGCAGTACATGAGAACGTGAAATGCTAGATGCCAGGATGGGAAAGCACTCTCATTTGCTGTGAGAGAATTAGGCTCAATTTCAGCCTCTGCTGTAACTGTGCAGACACAGAAAAAGGTTTGGGGCCAGCAATGTAAACACTGCAGGCTACAGTGTAAGCCCTGCAGCTACCGAGGTGGCAAGACTAGCAGGGGGGAGACAGAGGTCGCCCCGGTTTCCTTTTGACAGGGTCAGCAAACACTAATCCTTCTCTGCCAGGGGAAAGTTGCTCCGTTCGCTCGCGGGGAGCCCTTGGTCACGTCAGCCCATGTTTATGCACCAAACACAGTATGAGAGCACATAAAAGAGCAGTGTTGTCAGCTGAGCACCCCCCTGCCCTATACAAACACTGCCTTGTTTAGCTAGCTTGGCTTGTCATTTTTATTTCATTTTGGCAGGGTAAACTCCTTTTCTTTTTCTTCTGTGGTGTCGGTAGAAGACTCTGTTCCATCTCTTAGTTGCATGTAGTACTTGCTCACTGTGTCTGCCTTAGAAACCTCCAGGTTTGTACATCTGCACCATCCCAGGTGAAGGCTGCAAGAGGCGATTCCCTCCCCCGTCATTGCGTATTCTAAACTCAACCTGATCTGCTTATCCACATTCCTGGTTTTCTTACTGAATGCAGATTGAATATCAAGTGCTTATGCACAGGTAAAACTATTTGTTATAATAGAGTCCATCAAGTTAATGCTGAATTAACATGACAATTAAGTGAAAAAACCCCTTGGTTATGATTGCTCATGTAGGCCCAAAGAGCATTTTGCTGTGGAAAAAGAACAATTCTACCAAATCTGAGTTTCTGTTAATCTACAAAAGAAACTTGTCAGATGATTGCAGGTTTTGATTGTTGCTTCATTCCCTTGGCCTTCCCCATCCCACCAGCTTGAATTCACTAATAAATATCACTAAGTAATCTCTAAAAATCAGAGAGCTGATATTTGCAAACCTGTCCTTGCAGAAAGGTCATTGCTTTTAATTGTAAAGAATGCAAATGTGGAGAAATGTGGAGCAGAAGGTAACTAGTCCTTTCTCCCTGAAAAAAAATGCAAGGTCAAGGAGAGAATTTTTGTGTGCAGAACTTACAAATAATGTTCAAAACATAACTTTGTTGTAGTCATGCTAACTGTTTTTAAAGAACCATTGAAGTGGTATTGCAAAAAAAACCCAACCAGTGAAAAGTCCCCCAACACTCATTCCTGTAGGTGCTGACTCTTCAAGAGCTGCCTGGCTACAGACTCCCTATCACTGCTAGCTTGGCATGGTGTGCCACCTTGGACATGTCTAAACTACACTGAGCTTGTCTGTAAAGAGAGGGGAAGTACTTCAGGGTAGAAGCTTTGTGTGTGTGCGTGTGTGTAGCTATGCAGTCTGGATCAAACTCTCTTTGATTTTAAGTTGTGCTAATAATTAACCCTCAGCTTGTAGTAACTATCCAGCATAATGATAACCACACTTCTGGCTCCTGTCCACAAGGTTATTTGGTATGTACTGCACAGCATATCCCTTCCACTCTGTGTCTGGGAGCTGATATCTATGAACGTGAATGAATGTGAAAGAGTCTAAATTAGGCACACTTGTCAGTATCTTTTTCCAAATTCTAATACTTTGTAGGCAAGTATATATATATTGTCCTTTGACCTGTTATGTCAGACTTGAAGAGTATTGTTCTTGCAGAGACTTCATTAAAGCTCTTGTGCACACACTGTGGGCTATGTTCTCATGTTTGTGTTAGTGGTGGTGCTTTTTCATGTTAAACTGGTTTGACCATAAACTGTATGAGATTAAGTCCACGTCTCTTTTATCTAGATTGTTTTTTCCTTCTTCTGTGTTACGTGATGGTGGGTAAGCAAAGCAGCAGTTGGGTCTCTGTGTTGCTAATCACCCTTTCTGTCCAATTCCTTGAGGTATGAAGGATGCAAACAGGCAGCAACTGTGTTCATTTCTGCCAATCACTGATGCTTTGGCAGCTCACATAGAAACTATTACTAAGAGGTACAGGAAATAATCTAACTTTGTTTATACTTAAAATATAATTTGCTTTAAATTTCATCTGCTTCTTCTTGTCAGATGCTTTGCTCTAACTGCATTCCCTCAACTGATTGTCATCAAAGCTGAAATCCTGGCACAGGCGATGTGGCTGCGGATCTCTGTCATTGACTCTCATCCTGGTGGCTGAAACTCAGCAATGAGAAACTTTTCACTGCAAACCAAAGGGAGCTCACACAGCCTGGGAAGGGGAGCAGAAAACATGCCCTGCCCCCTGCCTGCCCGGTGACCCTGTGTGGTGACCCTGCGTTTCACCCTGCAGCCCAGCCATCCTGAGTCTCCCACCAAGCTGATTTACAGCCTCTCCTTAAAAGCATATGTGAAGGAAGGGGAAACTGAGCTGTAGTTAATCTCATGTTTCTAAGCAACCAGGTAATTCTCTGCAGCCAATCCCTAAAGGGAAATTCCTGTTTTCCTGCACCACTGCTCAGAGGACACCTTCCTCTTTGCCTTCTCCAGCTCCTGAGCAACAGGCAGTGGAGTCTGAGGAGGTTCACAGCTCTGCAGCATTTCTCCAGATGCTGTGGGGGAGGGCGAGGAAGCAGAAAAAAGGCACTTTGTTAATGGCCTGTAACAGGTAAGGAGGTGTTCCTTGCAAAATCAGTAGAATAGAGGGAGTGTAGAAAGTTTAAATGTTTTTTCCAGAGCTAAACTGAAAATCACTATCAAAAGTTGGAGGGGGTAAGCTGTGCTCTGAGAAGCCTAAAGATGTCTGAATAGTGTATTGCCAATACTGTTTACAGTGAAACCTGTTTGCTGTTAAGTTTTGGTGATAGAAGTGACTGAATTCTATTCTGAGTCTGTTTGAGCCCGTCAGAGTGACTATAAGCAACTAGCCTTTTATTGATAAAAGGTTCCTGAACCTCAGACTATAGAAATAGCAGTTACAGGAAATTGAGATGAAATGAGATCTCTGAGCTCCTCCACTGTTGGGAGAATGGATGCCAGGCTTGAGCTTCATAATAATAATTATTATTTTTAGGGCTTTTTTTTTTTAAATCACATGACCCTTACACAAGCAGTTACACTTCAGGGACCTCAATCAAGCTCCACCACTGAAGGTGATGTGTGGTGAACCCAGAGATGTGCTGGAATGGTGACAGGAATTGGGCAATGAAGTCTAGTCACAGCTCCAACCCCAGTGGGGGAGGTCAGTACCTGACCCAGGAATTAGCTCATTTGTTTGGAGCATGGTGCTAGTAATGCCAAGGTCACAGATTTGATCCCTGTACAGGCCATTCACATAAGAGTTGGACTCGATGATCCTCACAGGTCCCTTCCAACTCAGAATATTTTGTGATTCTGCTCAGGGAAGCAATGCTGGATAACTTGAGAAATGCTTCTGTTGGTTGAAGGCTGCCCATTTGACCAAATAGAACTACTGCTTAGAGTGGGGGGAGGGTGGGGGAGAGAAACCCTAGAAATTCAACAGTAGTCAACAGGAGGGAATATAGTTAATAGAAATGGACATGCCGTGTAGGACAGGTGCATCACTGTCTTGAGGTTTCTGGTTTTTTGCCTTGTTCAGTGTTTTATAATCTGAAGCTCAGCTGAGAAACTGTCCCTGTTGGCCTTTGTTTATTGACAAATATGTGCTATTGGCTACGGTTGAGAACACCAAGTCCACTTCCATTTGACCCAGATAAGATTCTGAGTCAAATGGACATTTAGGTGTGATTCAGCATTCTGTCCAGAAAAGTGCATACTAAACCACTCTGCACAAAGGTTTTATAGCTTGAGTAACCAGATGCTGGGAGCACAATTCTTTGGAACAACTCTACATGCCTGATGCATTTAAGCCTGTAACAGGCTTGTACTTTTACAGAGTGAAGTACGGAAACAGGTAAACTTTTGAAAATACAACTTTAAAGTTATCATCACTTATGGAAGGGGCACTCATGAGATGGACTTGCCTTTGGCTGAAGTGCTGACCAGGCAGGGTGCCTTGTGCCATGTACCTCCTCACTCAGGGGAGCCACACATCTGTAATGGCCAAGTAACTTCTTGCCCAGCATCACCCTGGCCCTTCACTGGTTTGCCCTGGAAGCATAAGGTAAGGCTCACCTCGGCATGGCCGGCCAAGGGGCTGCCCTGCCCATGGAGCTGCATGGGCTTGCCTGGTGTGGTGATGTGCAGGGTAACACAACCAGGGCTGCCTGGGGCTGGACAGATTTTATTTCCAGGCAGGAAACACTGTCAGGGCAAATTATGAGGAAATCTTCCAGCAGACTAATTTTAGTCTTAAATCTTGGCTGCGTTTATCTCTTCACGTGGCAGTAGAAGGGCACATACGACAGGGCAGTGTGGCCCACAGGCCTGCCCTTGGAGTTGAGTGGTGCAGCTCACACGGGCACAGCAGGTCCAGTGCCATGGCAGGAGGTCTGGGTAGGTACCCAGGAGCAGTGTCTGGCTGATACCTGGCAGCCTGTGCACAATGAGTTTCTTCCTCTGTGGTACCTTTGTTGAAGATCTGACCATGGTTAAAGGGAGAGATTAGTGGGCAGGAAGTGCCTGAGAAGACAGAGAGATTAAAGCTGTTGTTGTAATTTTGGTCTGGGAACACACAAGAAATATTCTAGCTGACAACCACCAGCACTGCATATGAGGTAGCTGTTTTCTGTCAGGCGTGTCTACTCTCAGCACCAACATGGGCTTTCATCTGTTTCTAAATTAATGTTAATTACAAGTTATTAATACTTTTTTAAACAGCAAAATGCAGCTGAAAGCAATTACCCCTAATTGCTAATTTGTGTATGTACACCCAAAATGGTAATCTCTTCATATGAACACCCAGTTCTCACTGGAGTCAGTCAGTGTGCTTTTGCTTCCATTTTTTACTTCAGTTTTGGATTGTATGATAGTCTTTTTTTCTAATGGCTTCGCTGAAAGCTACAAGATCTCTTCTCACAAGTTCTGTGATCTTCTGGAAAGTGTGATCTTGTTAACTGTTAAGGAGGCCTCACTAAAGAGATGTTCTTTGGTTTTGGAAGAATGCTTAAATCACAGTCACTGGCATTGGGAATTAATCAGTTCTTGCAAGCTGTGCATAACACGCACTTGAATTTGTGTTGGATTTCAATTTCATCTGTGATCATCATCCTTTCTCAGAAGCTAAAGGCCACAAAGGCTGCTTGTCCTGATAAATTTGTGGTACAGTTCAACGCCGATCTTTGCAATCCCAGATCTCAGATGGCTTTGGGCTTTAGAAATTTAATTCAGAGGTACCATGGCTTCTCATTCTATCTGCATATTTTCATCCTTGCCAATGTAGGAAAGATTCAAAGCTGCCAAATTCTGCCAGTGGGAAATGGCCTTTCTGGTACTGCAGTCACAATCTGGTGGAACAGATTGTTAGATGGGTTGAAATCTGCTGGGACCACCTTCAGCTGGACTCCAGGAGATCAAAGGGCTGCCATCCAGCTGGCACTGAGTAGTGAGCAGTGTACTCTGCTGGAGTCCACGTTGCTTGACATTTTGGTCGGCACAGAGTGTGCCTTCTTCAAATGTGTAAATGACACTAAATTAGGGGTAGCAACAGCAAACGAGAGAGCCTAAATCCACAGGAATAAACTTGGTGACTAGGCCAACTTGAAGCTCGTGGAGTTCAGAAAGCAAAACGGTCTGCACCTTGGTGAGACCCACCCCTTGCGGTGGCAGACGCTGGGAAGCAACTGTGTGGCTTGTAGCCCAGCTGATATGGACGTGGCTGTTACTGTGAATGCCAAAAGATGCCAGTACATCTGAAAGTTGAAAACAACCCAACAATGCACCTTGACTGTGAATAAGTGAAGCCATTTTCTAGGTTACATTGGGAAGGTCATTGCCTTCTGTGTTTCAGTGTTAGTCATGGTCAATCTCCAAGGAGCAATCATACTGCAGTTGGCATTTACTGGCTGTGGAAGGGCACTTGCCTGAGACATGGTGCACTCCTGAACACTTGCATTTGTCTGAGCACTTGCATTTGTCTTTTTATTCTAAAGTTTTACTTGAAATGTGCCTGTTTGCACTTGTATAGAAGACTTGAAAAAAGTTGAATATACTAAGGCAGGAAAAATGTTATTGGGTATTGACCAATCATTGAAACAGTGACTTTTCTTTGTCTAAAATAGCCCAGCTTTTAAAAAGAACTGAAGGAGGAAATAAAAGTGGTTTTATGTCACCTATTCTTAGTGTTACAGAACTGCTTCCCTTTTTGGAAGCTATGGAGTACTGCAAGTGCTCAGGAATTTCTTTCTAGAAGCCAAGACCTGCAGCAGAGCCCTGTGCCCACTGTTCTTTGGGCTGCCCTTCCACAGCCAGCAAATGCCAACTGCAACGTGGTTGCTCCTTGGAGAATATTCACTGTGACTGATGCTGAAACACTTCATCTTACAGTAGTGAGGACTCCCAAGTGGAGGCAGACAGGACTCTGCTATGATCAGCCTTCAAGTGTTTTAGTTCTATTTAGCAAGCAGAGTATTCAAAGGGACTTTGTCTTTAAAGGTTGTTCTCTTATTTTTCTTGTTTTTACATCCTTACCTCAAATGATAGATCCACCTCTTAGCCTGAGGTATATCCATAGTACTTTTCCTGCACTAATAAGATAGGAGAACTTCTGACTGTGCCACTGGCACTTCAGACCTGTCAGGCTGCTAAGGAGGAAAGTGCAGCTGCCAGCTCTACTATAGACCTCACACGTGTCTGCGGGCAGCAGAGCCAGCCTCCATCCCAGGGCTGTGACACAGAGATTTCTGGACTGGAGAAGCATTTGTTGCACCTCCCATCCTACCTGGGTCAGTGTGGATCATGCCACGTGTGCCCAGTTCATCCCACTGTGCCCCTGCATAGCTGGCAGCACCAAGCCCCCTTGGAGAAGCTGCCAGGGACATCAGCTAGCAGCAAGCTTTACAGCTTTGCTGAGAGCAGGGATTTTAGTAGGCTCCACCTATGGAAAATGATTTTTCAGCCATGGTCTATATTTAACTAGCTTCTGTTTGTGCAGCATTAAGTCACTGGAACAAGATGAGTTTGTTTCATTTTCACTGATATGGCATCTTACAGCAAATGCCAGTCAAATCCCACACCCTGAGCCCAGCTCTTGTTTAACCATGTGGCACATTTCATCCTGGAGAAGCTTGTAAAATTAAACTGAAAAGGAGGGAATCTTCATCTGCCTGTGATGTGCCACCAGCACGGTGAAAACAGGACAGTTGTGCGAGTCCTGTAGGCAGGGATACCTGTGTGATGAACGCACTCCCCAGATGAGAGCCAGAGTGTCTCAGGATCAGTGGGTGTGTGCTCTGCACGTCAGACCTCTGCTGCCAGCCTGCTCTGCATATGTCCAAGGGACCTTTGACTTGTCTAAGCTCTTTCTTATATATGAAATCTGGATCTGCTGGATGTTGTTCTGCCCTTAACGAAAGATTTAGTTCCGGTGAAGAATACCTGCTGCCTTTTAATTATTCATTCCTTCAGCTATGAAATAACCATCAGAGAGGATCCTTTTATGGTGAGCTGGATTTAAAAGGTAGCAGCCCCTTGTGATTCTGATATTTAATGCATGAGCGAGGACTGAATGCTGCTATCAGGCCTCCTGAGTTGGTGCATCAGCTGCTGCCTTTGGGCAGCATAATGCAGAGATGCCTGAGGGGTGTTGTGTTTGTCTTGTGCTGGCCTAAAATGTTATAGCTGAAATGACTAGGTATGTGTATTGCTCCCCTAACCACAGCTATCACATAGCAGCATCAGAAATGGGTTATGATTGCTCTGGTTTTCCAAATTGTTGTCTGATAAGAAAAGGAACTACCTCTATAGAGCTGCACCACTTTATCAGCTGTGAGATGGAAAGGTTGAACAGGGAAGGGAAGAGTAAGAGATAACTGTGTGCCAAGATTACAGCCAAGATCAAAGACTGAATGGGGAAATCAGCACCAGCAAAACAGAGAGGTAGGAATGATAAGTGCAAAGCAGGCAAGGAGGAAGATAGTTATTGATCCTTATGTCTCCAGCCCCTTGGAGACATAAGTCTCAATAAAGACAAAGAAAAAAACCCAAAGTCCTCCATTTACATCATTGGGAGTAGGATTGGGATGAGCAGCTAACAAAATGTGTAATTTAAATGTTGTAAATCAACAGTATGTGTACTTTTTTTCTGTGGCTTATTGCTGGATAGGTAGAGATAAGTATTAGGGAGCGAGAAAACGAAGAAACTTTTAAGATAAGGAGTTTTCTTGTAGTGCAGACCTTGCAAATACACAGGAGAGAATGGACAGTCAACCTGTTGACAGACGTTACACATACCTGGTTTTTATCAGAACTCTATGTTACATTTTTGAATGCTTTTAAGAATCTCGACAATGTAAAGGTTTTGTCAGCTGGTTTTTTCATAGACATGCAATCAAAATGTTAGTTCTCATCCTGGGACCTTACAAAGTGCATATGGATGGTAGGGAGACTGGGACATGAAAACAAATTCATTTGTTTGCTTCTCTCATGTTGGTGGCATACCTCAGACATCCTTTGCTTTAACTACCAAACTGCAACTATTTCTGAAAATACAACCATTGTATGCAGCCATTGGATAACTGAGTATTTTGTTAGACATGCCATAATTTTCCCTCCTATATGAGGACTCATGCTTTGTTTATGAAGTGTCTCCAGTCTGGACAGCAGCAAAATTCTGTGTGATGTATGTGTGACTCAGGAGACTAAATAAAATGGCTCAAGGGCTGTTAAGACATACTTTAACATATATTTTAAATAGAAATAAGCCAGTGCTGCTGCCAAGACAGTCAGAGCTATAACACACCCTTTTCCCTCTTGGCTCAACACAGGCACAAGTGTTTGTGTGACTGTGCAGTGAATTGGATCGAGTGACCAAGTTAAAATAAACCCTTTTGTCCATCAGGTTAACTTTAGCTGGCATCAAATCCTGCATCTGGTTTCCCATAGAATTTCAGAAGGATTTAGACAGCTCCTCCCTATCCCCCACTCCCAGCCATTTGAGTCTGTGAGCTGATGGAGAACATTAGGCAAATCTTTGTGCAAGAGCTATCTGCATGCTCTCATTGGGTATGTAAACCATGAATCCGTGATAAAGGTAGGGGAAAACACATACAGGACTACACGTCACACTTAGTCACGTAGCACTAAAGGATGCAGAAGAACGCAAATAGTCAGTTTGGGTCTTTTCTACCTGATGGGGTATTGCAGACTTGCAGCTCTGTCATGAGATGCATGTTATGTGGCTGATGAAGCCTGCTGTAGGCAGGCACTTCTCCTTTTCTGCATTTCTGCTTTTGATTGCTTCCTAGGATGGAGATTTGAATCTAATTACATGAATGCTTCTAAGTTAAAGAAGTAATAATATTTTAGTTACAATCTCTGTTTTCAAGAATAGGCTGTAACAAATTAGATGATTGAGTTATAAACATATTCAAATACGACAGTCACATTAAAAGTAGCAAACAAAACCTTTTTTGCTTTTGAAGACAATGAGAACATCCCTCCCCTTGCAAATAATCTCTGATCCAGGCATTCCAAAGCTGTCCTATTTATAGGCATAAGGGCTTTAGTTTGCTTCCAGACCCTAATGGGGAAGGAATTGGCTCTCCTGGGTTGGATTGCAACTGGCTGTGCTAAAATACAAGATGAGCCAGAACAGACTTGTCATTAAGTGTTTCCCTCCTTTTGGTGGGTGCTAGGATGTGATGATGGGTGACAACCTAACTCAGGAGGGAGGTGTATCCTATTGCCCCAGCTTATTAAAACCAGGAGTTATTTTAACACTATCTCACCCATTGCTGTTAATAGATTATATGTTGTTACTGTACAATGAAACAATGCAGAGGTAACTGAGATCACACATGGGCTCACATTTACTTCTCTGCCTTTGCCAGAACATGCAATGAAGAGTTTGACACCTCTGCACTCGCTGGCTGCAGAACACCAGACAATAACTGATGTGATCCAAAACTTGGAGATATAAAGTTAACTTCCAACTTTTTTTAAAAATAATAAAACTGCTAGGTTAAGACTATATTAGTTTGGCATTTTGTATGATGTGGGTTTTAAAAAAAATTGGTTCCAACAAGCTTTAGGATGGATTTACTGTTCTGTTGAACTACAGTGTTGTTCTTTGCTGCTTAGGTTATTAAGTTATTATGTTTATCTCTGAAGATAATGAAAATGAACTAAAAATTTACTTTGCTTTGCAAAGGTTTTAGGAGGCAAACTCTTGGCTCAGGAAAACAACCTCAACCCAGCATTTAAGAGTATCTTTTTGAATGATTTTCTGGGAAAATTACATAACCTACACTTGAGATCCAAGCTACTGTGGAGAATAGAGAAATTGAATGCATGTGGGGAAAACGAGTGTCTCTAATTGTGTTTCTTGTCATGAGTCTTGGAACATCAATAAATGTTTAAAAATGACATTTTTTGAAAAGGTAGGAGTGCGTTTTTCTGAAAGCTTTAAGCAAGTACTTCAGCTTTTTCAGAATGCAGCATAATAGCTAAACTGACAAAGGAATAGAAGATGATGAAAGTAATCCTATTTAAAACAATTAAATAAACACATCCAGAAAACACTGGCAGCTTACTAAAGAAATACCCAGTGAGTAATTTCAATGGTTTGCTAGGCAATAGGTGCACTGCTTGGGCTCCTAACATGTAGGTGACCTGAATTCTTCAAATAATACTTTTGGCTCCAGAGGTGCACCAGGATATCTGTCCTTTCCTGTGAGCACCACCAGTCTCCCTGTGGCACTTCCTTATCCTTTTCCTGCCTCTGTACCAGGAAAGGAGTCTTAGGTGTCTCTCTGCAGATGTGGCTGCAGGTCTTCTATCCTAGTCACAGTTTAAGGATATTTTGCATGTAATAGTATTAGATTTGGGGATTTGTAATAAAAAAGTTCATTCTGATATGTCAAGAGAATGAACTAAATGCTTAGCAAGTCAACAGATCTAATAGATTATGATTCAGTAAAACTCAATACACTTTGCATTTTCAAAAAGCAATTGACAGCTCAATGTAACTTTAACCAAAACTTAATGCTTCAGTGAATTAATTAATTAATTAATTAATTGAGTTGGATAGTCATCTTTGGAGCTACAAAAATATCTGAGATGCTGACATTACTCCAAAGATAAAATCTACAGACTGATATTTACTTAATAATGTGCATAAATCCTTCCTTTTCTTTCTTCCCTCCTTTCACCCAGAATCATTTTGGCATGGAAAGTGTTATTTTCCATCACACTGCAGTCATGGTTCTTTTTGATGTATCGCACTTACACACTTCCCACAAGCTATGAGCTGCTGATTAATCTTATTAAGGAGTTGTACCCAAATTATACAACAGGAGTCAGTAGTCCTTTTGGAAATCCTAACAAATAGCATTTAGTCAGCTGAGGAACACTGTGCTTATTGATGAGAGTGATGCTTTTAAAAGTGGCCTGCACAGCTGTTTCCTAATTGTTGAAAACATTTAAACTGAAAGCAGTTTAAAACATAATGATGCTTCTGTAGAGGAACCTTTCATGTCCCTGAATTATTTACAATATTGGTCTGCTGTGCTTGCTTTTCCATCTGCCTTTCATATGCATGAAGAAAAAATGAAAGTGCCTGTGATTTGCACCTACATTTTTTCCTTGCTTCTCAAAATGTTTCCTTGCTACTGAAGGTCAAATTATCAAACCTGGAGAAGAGACAGAGATGTAGTATGTTTATGAGGAAACACAAGAACTTCTCAAAAGCAACATAAAGCAATTTGCATTCAAATTTGAGGAAGAAAGGTTACAGAGGGGAGGAATTCTGAGACCCCCACAAGAGTCTGTGTGCATCTAGTGAGATACAAGACAAGCTGGTCTTGGAATTAGCTGAGGTGTTTCTGAAACCAGCTTTTTCTCATGTTTTCTGAAACATTATATTTTCTGGGACTTGATAAGTGTAATAGAATCAAATAATCAATTTAACAAGTAAAGAATAGAATAGGAAAGCAAAGTAGCAATAACTAGAAGGGCCGTGCATCCAGCAGAAACTACCTGCAAAAAGGGGCTCCTTGGCATATAATGCTTACTTGCATCTGGAAACAGTACAGAGCCTGAGTGCAGAGAGGACAATAGGGAAAAAAAAGTCATTAAAAAACCTCACTTAATATTATTTTCTGGTGGTAAAATGGGGGAGCAAATGACAAACTGGTGAATCTGCACGATTTATTTCTGCTGTTCAAAGTACATGCAGCATCAATTTTTAATGGGATAGAGTGTACTTTTTGGGGAGAGAGAAGTATGCATTTTTTTTTTTTTCCTGACTTGACTCAAGAAGCAAAAGGAGGATGGATGGTGGGATAATCTGTGGAACATGTGACTCCATATCCCAGGAAAAACTGAAATTCAGCCCTAGAGAAATGCCTGTAAATTGCAAAGGCAGATGAACTCTTCAGGGAAAGGATAAAATAATGCCAGCCACTAGTGTGGAAAAACCTTCCAGGCTGCAATTAAAGGAGCTCGAAGAGATTAACGAAGACAGAAAAAGTAGCATCTTATCCAGTGTGCATATGTTAGACAGTGGCACGCGAAGTATGGAGTAAAACTCGTCCTTGCAGGTTGGGGCAAAAGGAAGGGAAGGGAGGCCCAGGCTGGCAGCAGTGCTGTGGGGCAGCCATGGTGCCTGCAGGCTCTGGGGGGCCAGCCTCAGGGTAGGCTGGGGCTCCAGCCATGGCATCACTGCTCCGGGAGCTGCATGGCTGCTGCAGCCCGGCACCTCCTGCCACGGCTGGGCCACTGCGGCTGCACAGGGGATTCAGCAAAGGGGGAGCTTTTTGACAGAACTGGGTCAGCTGTGAGCACCTCTGCAGTTTTGAGAAGAATTGGCAGCAGGGTACAGATCTGGGACGGTGATGTGGGACGCTGACAAGGACGTGCATCCGCTAACGGCACCCAGAGGACGTGTGGGTTGGGTTAGGCCTCACTGGGCCTGGAACTTCCTAACGAGGAAGGAACTCCCTTTTTTCTCTAAAGCAGCAGAGCAGAGGACAAAAATGATCCATTTTCAAGGACTGATATGTGTGATAGTACTTATACCACCAACTCCATTCAGGGCAGAGGGTTTCACTGGAATGAGCATTCACCCAGAATGAACATACTGGTGTGCAGAGCTAGCTAGAACACCTGTGAACCTCTTCAGTACAGACAAGCACAGACAGTGTAACTTGGTTTCAGGAACATTTTTGTACAATTTCAAGCAAGAACTGGGCACTTAAAGGTAAAGTGTGAGTTGGTGTTTCTTAACTGAAGGCAAAAATTCAGGTGTGCCATAACTGGCCATCAACTTCTCATTGATCCATGTTGCAACTTGGGAAACTAAAAACTTTTTTAAAGAAAGGTCTTCTCCAAAATTGGATTGCTGACAGCATTCCTTAATGCAAAACAATTTTACCTTCTCCCCTCTATATCTGAAGTGAATACAAAGTCTCCAAGCCATAAAGAAACTGCTGATGAGTGTGTCCAGACCAGTGCAGATCATTTGAGGTTTAAGGACTACAGTGTGAGAAGTTCCTGCCCAGGAACTGCAAGGGGGAGCAGATAGGGATACAGTCCTGTCTGAAGGGAATGTGTCCTTGAGAGTGCAGCACAGGTGGCTTTGTGGGAAAAGTGCTTGGATATGCACCTTGTGCATAGGTCATGAGTAGTCACAGCGCTGGGGGACCAAGCTGCTTCCTCAGTAGGAACACAGAGTCCTTTTAGATAACTGTGGTATTCTCTTTTGCTCCCGGCGCAATTCCTGAAAAAAAATACCAGTTAAGAAACACCTTTTTTTTTTTTTTTCCCCTCTCAGAAAAGAACAGAGGCAGCAATGAGAGGCTTTGAATTGAAAGAACATTCTCATGTATCACCATACCCACAGAATTTATCAGAGTCAAATTCTTTGCTTAAATTTCTTTCTTCTTGTCTTTGATGGATAACTTCTCTGCCCAGAGTTTATTCCAAAAGTGCCAGGATGCTCTTACAGGTCAAAGACAGGAACATTTGACAGTAGGTGCTGACATGCCTGGAAACAGCAGGTTTCTTTACAAACACTCAGTTGATGTTGTAGCATTTCCTTTTTAGAGCAAGTAAATACAATGGTGACCTTGTCTGTCAAGCATTTGCATTGTTAGGAAAACCTTTAATTGTAGCATTTTCCATATCCCTAGCTGCTCAGCAAACCTGCTTCACTACAAAAAGCTCTCCTGATGAAGGGAGGGAAAGAAGAGGGGTGTTCATACAGTCTAGTCAGCCCAAGGGAAAGCAGGCACAGTCCTAGGCAAAGCAGGCAGAAGTGTCATTTTCTGATCTCCAGGAAGGAATTAGGGGTCAGGCTAAGATAAACAGATCTACAAGGGGATGGAGAAATAAATCTCCAGAGGATGTTGGCATCAGTGAAATAGTGCTCACTATGAGGGCAAGAGAAAGTAACTGCTCTTTGCTTCTAGTCCACATTGAACAGACTGTTTCTGGTCTAAAAATATTCTCTGTGGTGACCTGTCTGAGAATAATCTTGTGTTACTTTCCTGACTTTATTTCTGGCTTTTGATTTCCCATAGAGATCTGGAGCCTGATGGATTAGACCTGTTTCTGGGAGTAATTGTGGCAGTCAGGAAGGGCCTCGTATCTGGAATGTGCTTTCCTTGGCAAACACTGGGTAGTGGCTACCTTCGGGGTGTGACAGGAGACCTATTTATTTACATTGGTTCTTATGCTTACTGTAGGGGTTTTTCTGTGTGTCCAGCTTGGGATGACAATACTTACCTCCCACCCATGGGCTCTGTGATAGCTACACCGTCTAAGACATATGCTGTATTTTTCACAGCTGTTTTATTAACAGACAGCTGGTTTAACAAGGCCAGCTGTTTTATAAATAGGTTAGTACATTTTAAATTAACAAAGTAATTTGTTAAAGCAGTTGACTTTAACAAGGTATATTAGTTTTTACCTATAAAAGTGAGTGAAAGGCTCTTAGAGCAGGAAGCCAAAAGGGTTGTTTTATCCAGGTGCTTCCTTCTCCCTGATTTTTTTTTAAATATTTCAGTCTATCTAAGGGTCAGACCATACAAGATCATGCAAAGAAGATTGTAAATTGATGTCAGGTATGGTAGCAATCATCTACTTATCTGTAGTGGTGGAAGTCCTACTGTAGACTGGGCATAGGCAATAGTGAAGAGGAAAACCACACCCAAGCCTCTTGCCTTGCCACTTACACAAGTGTGAAAAAGCAAAGGTTTCTCACTTTTTCTTTACCTCCCAGGGCCTTTTATCCAAAGTGGTCTTTTGCTTCAGCCTAGAACATGTCAGCATGCCTTCAGCCAAGGTTCTCTCTGACCTGTCCCACAGCTGAGACTCATGCACTGCAGTGCCTGGTAGGAGGATGTGTTGGAGGCAAGTACTCACACAAAGGTCTGCCCAGCCAAGGATCTCTCTCTGACAGTGCCAAAGGGGGTGCCTAGTTAGTATAATAAAATGGCAAAAGTTTTCATGATTTCCTCATCCAGTCTGTAATCATTTGCAGAATAGGGACTTCCAGAGCCAGGAGGGAATTTGCTGGTGAACAACATGGGTGAATTTTCCTTCCATGACTGTGCCTCCCCTTAAGTTCTCACTACGTGTAATGAATCCTCAGTATCTGGCTGTGAGGACTTCAACAGTGCAACTACGTAAAGGGGCAATTCCCTTAGTTTTGTTTTTAAACCTGTGCCCTGGTGTTTTCATTTGATATTCCTTAGTTCTTTTGCTGGGAAAGATGGCAAATTAGTATCTCAGTGCAGCTCATGAGACACCTCACATAAAGTGAAAAAAATTATTCTGTTAAATCCTAAGTCTTCATTTCTTCAGATCAAATAATCTCACTCTTGCCACCACTCTTGTATCAAAAGATAAAAGAATTGTTTGTCACCAAAAATACCCATCTGCCGGGTAAGTAGTCACAAGAGATTATCATGATGTGTTCCAGCACCTCTGTTCTGGTTAAGCATGAAGATAACAGGGCAAAGGCTGGTATCATCCACCGACATTTTTTCAGAGCCAGCTCTTCCTAGGCAGAGAGAGAGACAAGACAGCAATTACACTCTGCCAAACCCACTGCAACTTGGAGATCTTGTTAGGAAACATGCCAGGACCAGCGCTGCCTCCTAGTTGTAGGTGGATATTGGCAAGAAGTTCAATGCAGGGTAACCAGAAGGAGTGCTGGAAATATGCAGCTTCTTCTTCTTGCACTCTAGAAGTGAAATATTCACCAGCATTTATGCTTTATCCACGAAGAAACTGGGATTAATGCTTGCATTAGTGCCTGGGCAAGGAGGGAAACGACACACCATGGTGACTTCACAGATTTCCTCCACTGGTTCCCAGGAGCTCCTCAGAAATGTGTAATTCATCATAGCTTAACTGGTACAGCTCTGAATCTTACTTCTGGAAGTGATTGGTGCTCGAGTGTGCCAGGCATGGTATGAAGTCAGGATACAGTCCTTTTCCTGGAATGCTTCTGGTACCTGGCTGAGCACCAGCTGTGTCAGACTTGAAGAGTGATTAGTAGTGCATCTCTATTTTGATGCCAGAGGTTAAAAATGTTTTACGGCTACTGCTAAAGCAGGAGATGAGGACTTGCATGCATTGACTTTTGGAAGTAACTTGAACCACAGCTTAGGTTTGTTACATAATGTTGTTACATTATTAAAAATAGGTAGATTTTGGGAAATTGTGGGATTTGACTAAAGTGGGCAAGTTTCAGGGATACCAACTCAACATTGATTAGCCCATCCTCTGTACTTGAAGAATGAACTGTTAGTACAAGATGTGAGTGGAGCAACTGTATTTAGAAACATGTTTCCAGGGAAACATTAGTTTCCCTGGAAGACAACCCCGAGACATGAAATTTTATGTGACTCTTGGGACAAATGTTAAGTTTGAAGACTTTTTTTTCCCCTTACTTTTTATAGCAAGTACATTCTGCTCCAAATTCATTCGCTTCAAACCTGTATGGTAAAACCTATTTTAACTGTGGAGTTTGGTATCTCAGTGGATTTCATTAAGAAAAGGGCCCACACAAGCTGCATTTCAAAGATCCATCTCTTGCATAGCAACTCAAATCAAATCAATGCTTTCTAGGCATATCTTGGCATACCATGCAAAGTGTGATTTAAAAGAGCAAGGCTTAAGATGTAATTTGGTTTTTTGTATGACATCAGACAAATCAATCAGATGTAACTTGTTTGTAAAATCAGTATAGTGATAATTTCTTATGTTTGACTCTGCATGGACCAATTTTATAAGTGTCTAAAAGAAGAAAAGGATCACTTTATACCAGCAGAAAGTTTTTCCTTTGACTGGCAATTACTTCTGAAACCAGATGATTTTATCTCTTGACCCCTTGGCAGCTTCATTACCAACGGAGTTCTCTAAAAGACTGCTGTATCTCACTTAGTGAGCAAAGTTTATGTTCTTTATGCAAGATCTCTGTTGAAGTTTTAAATACTATGAACTTGTCTAAGTACTCTTTGTCATTATTTTCTAAATTTTAATCTGTTGATGGACTCAAGGATTTATTTCTCTGCATGTTGTCTATGACAAAAATATATCCTTTGCTATATAGTTGTACTTCTATACCTGATTGTATCCAATTTTTTTAATGGAGAGAGTTGTCTGAAAGTGTCTAAGTGGAAGGATTTATATAATTAAGCTTTAAAATCCTATGTTTAGGATGTCATAGAAGTAAATCAATTGATTATTGTTTTTCCAGCGGAGACATATGAGCCAATACTAGAATTTGTAAAAGTCATCAGTTATCTCCATTTTTAATTTTCTGTCCAAGGTAGGAGAGGCAGATGAGATTTGTCTTGGGAATTTGAATGACCCATAGTCCTTTCTTCTCATCTGTTAATATCAAAGTGTCTTTATTTGCTTACACATATGAGGTTTAATGTGACCATCCTACAAAAAACAGCTATAAAATGAAACCTTTTCCATGTTGAAAGAACAGATTTATTATTATTTATTATTTTATTTATAATGAAATTATCTACAGATGAAATCTGTTTGTTTTAGCAGGCAAATAAAAGCTAAATCCTGATGCCTATCTTGAGCTGTGGGTGCTGTCAAGGAAGAGCCTCTGTGGGACACAGCTGTGCCCAGAATGCTGCAGGATGTCAGATGAGTAAGGAATGAAGGTTCTGCAGACCTTAAAGAGGTGTGCAGCATGTTGTGGTGTCATAGCATCAAATCCTGATTAAATTATGTGCTTAGGGATTTCTGTCAAGCTTTTTGTACTTAATTGCCAGCCACGTGTTTCATCTGGCATGGAATTGTAAGTAATTACGTTGCTGTCTTTGGTCCATACATGCTTTCTTTCCTTTTATCAACTGCTGATCTCCAGCAGAGCAACAAAGCCCTCTTATGACAATGTGTCTCCACTTAGAGGATTCCCACCTACTCTGCACACACCACAGAAAATGAAGAGTGTTCATGTTATTGGTATTGCTGTTGCTGACCATTTGAAAACAAACAAAAAATGAAATTACTGGTCTGTCAACCAGACACAGCTGTAGTCAGTGTGAGCGACTGGCAGTAAAGCAACGTGGAGCAAAGTTATTTTTCAATCAAGTTAGGCTTTACTCTATTAATCCACTGAAACTGCAAAGGCTGTTTTCAGTAGACTTGTCACTTTATTAAATGGGAGCCAAAGCCAAAGGAAATCCACTTAAGAAAGAAAAGTTAAACAATGTAATTCTGCAGCTGTAGAAATAAATGGAAATAGAGGAGGTATATTTTCAAAGCCGTTCTTACAGCTAAATTGGAGTCATAATTATTAATGGAAAAAATAAACTAAAGGGTAACAATGAAAAGTCTCTGTGAAGTTACACTAAAACAAAGTTCCCATCCTGACTTTTCTGGTGACTTTCTTAAGAATGTCATGTTGGTGAGCAAGGGAAGAATGGCCTGCTGATGAACAGTTGTAACATTTTCTCCTGTGTTACTTCCAGTATCAGTAACTTCCAGGGTTAGTAGGTAAAAGGTGTTTCTGTCTTTACAACTTTACTGCACTGGGGTCAATATGCAGGTGCAAACAAAGCTAGCACAAGAGAGGCACTCTGTTGTATCAAGTCCTGTTGGCATTCCTTCCTTGGCTGTGCAAATGATGTTATTGATCAGCAGTTTTGCTATTGTTGGATAGATGAATCATGAAAGCCATCTTACAAATTCCTTATTTTCTAAACCTTAGGGCCTGACTTTGCAGTCAGTGTTTGTTAGTTTCCAGTTGGCTTCAAAGTTTGAATGATTGCACTGTTACAGATGAGAAGCACAGAACATGAATATTTACCCAAGGCCTGAAAGGAATTCCCACAGGCATTTAAGATTTTGAGCCTTCTCCTTTACATACTTTACATAGGATTTTTGATAGAGGTCATATTCTGGCATCCATGACCTTCCTAGCAATGTTTTGTAGCAGACTCTAAATGCTGTTTTGCATTGAGAGTAATTTTATTTTTTTTAATGATACCTCAGTTTCAAAGTAGCATCTTTTGCTTAAAGACTTGGTGTTTTCCTGTTGCCATTCAAGAGGCTGCAATCAGGTGGTTGCCTTCCTTAATTTTTTTTTCTCTATGAAGATTTCATTGTGTTTCTAATCCTGAGTGGAGCTGACTGTATGATCATGTTTTAGTCATGATTACTCAATTCTCTGGTCTGACTTTGCTTGTACTATGGGTGCTGCAATGGTGCTCATTGCCATGCACCCTTCAAACCTGCCAGAGTTCCTGGAATACTTAATAATGTCTTTCCATGATCTCAAAATGACACACAATGGGGATATGTGAACTCTGGCTCTCAAAATCCATGAGTCATGTCTCATATTTCTAAAATGCTTCATTTGTTTTAAGTCATTTTATACAGCTGTAAAGAGTAGAAACTCCTCACAAGAGTTAAGCTTCTCAACCTAAAACCAGGCCCTCAAAACTAAGCAGTTGCTGGATGGCATGAGCCAGGCAAGGCACTGATTGCTGCACAAGACCATGACCATCTGCAAAACTTCTCAGCTGAAAGCACCATGCAAAGGCAGAATGGCTCTGCCCTGGCTCTAACACAGCTCTGTGGGCTTCTTATAAAAGAATCTTGTACAAGTCATATAAAAACAGTCTTCAAACAGCTTTGAAATCTCTAGGTCTGAACATAGACAGGACCTGAGTGAGGAGATTCTCATTGCATTCACCTGCAGAGCCAATGCCTGTGCTTGTGCCAGCTCACCTGATCTCAGTGTTGGTGATGGGTCTGCATGCAGTGCAGCCTTCCTGATGCTTTTGGTGTTTTTTCCTATTTTACTGGATTGTCCAGCTCCTTATGGATTGCCATAAGGAACTGGAGTGCATAGTACTGACAGCAGTGGTGTCCTTTCTGCTGTCCATCCATCCATCCATCTCATTTGCTGTGGTTGAAGAAAAAGGGAGGCTAAGGTACTGATTTTTTCCTGTTGGAGAGCATGCATGTTCCAGCTCTAAAGGTAACTGGAGGCCTAAAGAAGGTGGAGGTATCACCTATTAACCATACCCAGCACAAGCCAGCATTCCTCTGTGCTGAAATTGGCTGGTGTGCCTGTCAGAGAGAGGAAAAAGAGGCAGAACAGAAGCTGACAGATTAGAGCTCTTCTGACTCCTACAGCAGCAGGAATGCTGTCAGCCCTCATGCTCTGCATTATTCCCATTGCACAACATTCCTGATTTGATATGGCAAATGGATAAAAAAACAGGAGGAACATGCACTAACCAGAATCCTGTTGTTAGAGCTTGGGGTGAGAGATGCAAGGCAGTGCAACGTGAGGAGCAAGAGTGAGCTCTTGTGATAGTGTTTTTAAGTGCTCTTGGGCCAAGGGCTGCTGTACACAGTAGGTCAGCTCTGCTGCCAAAGTGTGGCTTGACACCCTCCCTTGTGCTGGCCCTCCCTCTGATGCCAAAATGCCTTTATTCCTCTTGCTAGGGACTATGACATGTATTGGAAGGTCCGCCTTTCTCTGGAATATCATATTAACTTCTTCTGAGTACAAGCTAATATAGAAAATAAATGGCTTACATCCCGTTTTGAAGTGTATCTCTTTAACAGATCTCAGGAGGGATCGTTATGCATGCTGGACACAGTTCAAAGCAATAAAATACATGTTCTTTCCATGAGCTCTTTTTGTTTGGTTTGGTTTTGTTTTTAATTTTAAACTTGGCTTTTGGAAAGGTGTGTTGATGACATATGAACGCTGCAGATTGCATTAAAGGAAGGGCTTGTTGCTTGCATGATAATTGGTCCCTGAAGTTCTTGCTGCTCCCATTTGCTTCTTTGTAACAGAAGACACTGCTATGCCTTGGCCCCAGGGATAGAAAGGACTGATAAGGATGACAGAGTTGATGAGGTTGAAGGTACAGTGCAAACACAGAGTTTAGTTATGTAATAACTTTGCTTGAAAGAAGGGGCTTTGCTTGAAAGTAATTGCTATGGGTAATAATGTACATGAGGAATGTCTCTCTGGTAAATGTTGTCTCTGGGAATGTCCGTAAAGAACAGAGATATTTGCTTGGCACCTAAATCCAAATTCTTTTAGGTTTGCCTTTCCTTCTGAGTGGATGATCCATGTTGTCTATGAACGACAGAGTGTGAATTTTCATCGTTTCTGCCATGTTCTCATTTGAAATTTGAAAAATACTTGCAAAAAAAATTAGCAAGGTAGAGAGGTGGTGGCTGTCCTGGAAGCTATAAGTGAACTATTAATTAACAAAGTGAAGAGGCATGTCAGTGTCAGTGTCAATATCCGTGTCGAAGATTCATGAAGTGTCTACCCCTCACTGTGCTGTGGTTTCTGATGACATTGGTTTAATGCCATAAAATGGTACTATGTTACTTTTGGATCCTCAGAACAAGAGAGCTCGTATACACATTGCTCTTCCTTGGGTTTTCATCCTGGCAAATTTGTTCAAACCTGCCTTCAGGCATATAGCTAAAAATGTGGAGCTCCATCAAGAGCATCAGTCAGTCACTTGAGGGCTGCATTTCTGCATTCTTGGAGACTCAGGAAAAACTGGGATTCTGAGTGTTTCTGCAGGCCTTAATCCAAACCCAGTCCAAGATTTTGTCTGATACCTTCTAGCTTTGATTAATTGGTAAGCTGTGCCAATACTATTTCTGAACTATGTTCATACATTATAACCTGGTGGAAAGACTGCTACTAATTTCAGAAAAATTATTTCTCTACTCACTTTTGCTAGCTGGATAGCATTGCCCAGAATAATACCCAGGACTTGCAGCTCACAATTCCCTATGCTACCTAAAGCACGGCTCACCACAGTGCAGAGGGGACCAAGCTTTCTGCTGTGCTGCCCACAAGGCCTGTGTTAGTGCTAGAGGGGCCAGGCTTGGGGTCTTGTGGGGAACACTGCATGATTGACTTTGCTGAACACTCAGAATTTTGCCATCCTTAGTCTGCCCATAACAACTTTTGTTGTTGTTGGAGTGCAGGCACCCTTTCTAGAAAAGCAGGAGTAACTCTCTTGAAGCATCCTAGAATACCTCCCCACAGGTCATTGAAGTCAAATGGCAATTCCTTAGGAGTATGTATTAGTCACTGCTAGGCTCTTGCATTTTATAAAATGCATCTTAAAAAGGATTTCTACTGTGGTTCAGCTTTTTATCCATTTTAATCTAACCTTGGCAGCCTACAGTCTGCCTTCATCCATTTTTGAATGGTGGTTGCCTTGCACTGCAATACGCCTTATATGGTGTAGCTCCCACCTCTTACATTGGTTTTGGTTTTCTGTTCCTCTGTGTCCCTCCAAAAGAGTCTTGTACCCTCTACTTCAGATCACGGGTCTGGCCCACAATGAACAAAGCATCTGCTTATTCCTCCAAAGCCAGAGGATTTTTCTCAAGTTAGTACTCATCTCTTCAATGTTTTGCTCTTAGAGTTGCATGTATTTCTGCATGTTTCTGATATTCACCTGAGTACCATGCTCCTCACTCTATTTCTTCTGTGCTGTTTATTGGCTTTGATAAGTCACTAAAAGGATGAGTAAGTGGCAGAGGCATGATGAGAGGATGAGAGGCAGAAGGCAGTGTGGCTCTGGATTCTGCATATCCATCCGAGACTGCTCCATTTCTTAAAGACACCAGAAGGTTTTGGTAGTCCCTGCACTGGGTTCCTCTTTCTGGCTTTTATTACTGCTCTTTCAGTACTGCACACATATAATGAAGTTTTACTTCTGAACAACTTCAAGTGGTTTTTAGTGCTCTTTTAGTGCTGTGGTGTCCAGAAGGCTTTGTAAGCATTCCTTTGTTTGGATAATGTATTGGCTGGGTAATCTTGAGTTGTTTGGGGGCAGTGGAGGAAGCAGAAAAGAGAAATCCAGAAGCCACCGGCACCCCAACAAGCAATTCTTTGTGATTTCAGGGCTTTTGCAAGGTAGTTCTGTGACACATTTTTGGTTGCCTTTCCTTACCTGATTTTAGAAAATGAAACTACTGTCTTTTAAGTTTCCCACAGGTAAAGGCAAAGTCCAAAGAAGATTATACCCCTCTGGCAGTTGTCTTCTCAGCGTTTCTGTACCATCCTGTGGTACTTCAAAGATCCTGGTTAATAATAGTGAGAGTTCAAATTTTGTATTAAAGACTGATTTGTCTAAAGAAGCTCAGGAAACTGCATGGGACTCTTCTGGATGTGTTGCAAATCTCCTGCACTTGCATTTTCCTCATTCTACTCACAGATTTAATTACAGTGGTTTCACATGCATAAAAATACAGTTACACACCAACCTGATAACATTAACTGACAAATATAGGAAACAGTGGGACTCTGGGCACATGCTAGTTTCATCTGATTTGGAATGTCAAGAAATAACCCTGACACATAATGTGGGTTTTGTTTGGCTCCTTTGCTCATCTCAAATTATTCAGGCATTAGCAGTATTGTCAGATCTGATGTATAGCAGAATATCTTACTGCATTTCAGATTTTGATGTTTCAACAAAGTTAACCAGCCAAAAGGATTTTTTTTCCTCTCTAGAAATGAAAAAAATGTGAAGAGTAAAGAATGCTTCACAGTTTAAGTTTTCTAGGTTTGCCATACCAAGTAAAGGTAAATGCAGAGTGGAGATGGAATGGACTGGACTCTGTGACTAGCCCTTCCTTGCTGGATGTAGGATGGTTTCTGGAGGATGATGTAGTTTTCATTTTAGATGCCACAGGATGAGAATGGAGATCTGACCAGGGATCACTTAGAAGTGATACATAGATACTGGCGCAGATACTGATATGGCTGTGGGACCTACTCCATGTGGGGAGGAAAGGTCTGTGCTAGTAAAACCATGTTGATGTGAACTTTATTCAAGAGCCATTTCTCTAGCTGATAAGAAGACAGTGCTAACTGGTACCTGTCTGAACGTGGCAACTATGGTTTTGTTAGTTTCAGAACAGCACTCCTGATTTTATTTTTGAGCAAGTGCAGAGAATCTGACGGGATATACTCAAGTAGGTAGAAAAGGTGCAACAGGTTGAAATTGAAGTTAAGCATTGTGCTTTAAAGCAGAGTTCAATATGCCAGCAATGACAAGAACGTGATATTTTACCCACTGCAGAGCTGGGGACCTCAGTTCCTTCAAGAAACATCAGGAGTCCCAGGAGGTGAACCATTTGAAGAAGCCAGTGCTAGTGCAGCAACAGCACTGGAACATCATGAACTCTGGGCGAGGAACAACTCTTGAACCACGACATTATTGGTTGTTGTTGCATTTCTCCTAACGGCAATTGCTGGTAACAGCAAACCCTGTTTCTTTTCATCCTCAAGGACTACTGGTCCTTGAGCAGTGTGTAATAAACACAAGAGGTGCTCTGCACATCCTGAAAACCCCTTGCTGGATCAACACTTAGGTCACTTTTTAGATCCATTTCAAATCCATTGAATTTAACCTAATTAATACTTTATTTGGGTCTAGCAATCTTCACAGTAAACACTGATGTCCGTTTCATTCAATGTTCAGAACAGAATTGTATTTCTCTCTTTTAACCTTGTCAGATTTTGTTTCATAGCATTCCTGGTATGTGAATGAGAAATTTTGTTGATCTGTTCAATAACATTTCCCATGTGTATAAAGAGTCATGCGAACAAAGATGTTTGCTTTGTGATTGAAGGGTACATGAAGGGGAATCTTTACCATCTGCCACTACTAAATTAGTTTTCAAGGGAAAATATAAATCCCTCTTATTGGGAGCTATTTTGATCAGCTCTAATAGTAATATTTTATGTAGGATTTCTCTTCCAAAGCCCAACAGAATTTACAAGTAAATTCATCTAATTCTTTGGTAAGAGAAACATCTGTCTCAGACATTATGAGGATTGAAGCACTAAGCGTTTTTTAGTCTCATATTCATCCTGTAGTATTTGTCTGGTGCATGTAATCTTAATATACCAATTGCAGCAGTAAATATTTTGCTATAACCAGACACTGAAGTCCAAAAGAAACCTGCTTTGCTGCAGCTAATGAAAATGTAATGCTTGGGATCTTACAATGTTTGTGTTCTGCAGCACCAACCTGAGTTTTAAAGAATTTTGAACCAATAAGAATTGGAATCTGCAATTTTGATGGAATGAAAAAGCCTCAAGCTTTCAACACCTGCCATAGAAATTTAATAAGAACCCTAATAAATGGGTCAGTTTCAACAAACAATTAACTTAACAACTTCATCTGGAGGGCTTAGAGGCCCTGTTCATAAGAGGTAACTTGAGAGCAGACTCATGTTATATAGTGTAGTTAATGTTTCCTTTAGAAAACCAAGGTTTTTAAGATTTAATATTTCATGTGCTCCAGATTACATCAAATTGGCATATGGTACACAAAGCCTTCAACCCCTGTACAGATCAAACAGAAAATTTATATTAATCTTCTAAGCTGTTTGGGGGGTTTCTTAAGCACAAGGAAAATATAGAATTCGCAGGAATTCATAAGCTTATAAAATTAATTTTGTGGGCAGTTTGGCTAAAATTATTCCTTATATTTCAATTATGCCTTTAAAATTCACACTCCTACAAATATGGAGATTTTTATGTGCAAGTACTGAGTGCTCACAGAGCAGTGTTTCTGGACTGCACAATATACATGAGTGGAATGTTGTGAGCTATTTTTTCATCCTCTTGTGAAAACACGTAACAGAAATTATGTCTCTGAGCATTCATAGTTCAATATGTTTAATGTAAATCTGTGTTGAGATGAAACAAAAGTACAAAATTTAATTGCACTTTCCCCTGCCCTACTTTACACATTTCATCTTAAACTCTCCAGTTCTTTTGCTGTCAATTGCTACACCCAGTCTCTCTTGCTCACCCCCTTTTACTTTTGTTACAGTGCTCCTTTAATCATCCTTCCTCTGTCAGATGTGTTGCTTGCATGTGCTCTGTCCTTGGGCTGTGCACGTGAACTTTGTCCCATGTATTGTATTTGAACAGTAGAAGGTCTCCCGGACAAGGATCTGTACTTCCTTAGGGTTGTCAGCATTCGGTATCTATCATCAACATCCTGTATCTAATGCCTGACCACGCACTCTAACTAATGGCATGGTCTTTATTTGCCCATAGGCAATTACTTGCATCTATCATCATCTCAAATGGGCAATTTTAGGTAAAATCCATTTTCTAAAATGTCAGTCTGGCTTCCTTTGTGAGCACTGTTTGCATAGAAAGGAGTATCCAGATTTGTTAGTATGATGTCTGGTAATCAAAAATACCTAAGCTGTGTTGCAGTCCAGGAACACCATGAAGCCCAGTTTAAAAGCCAGTCCTCATTTTATTTTGTGGCCTGGAGTTCAAAAGTGGATTGTTCAATGTGTGCTCATTAGAGACTGATTGATTGCTTAACTCTATGAACAGGGGCTTGGGGGTGAGGAAGGCAGAAGGAGAGGAATTTGCATTTCCCAAGACTTAGGGTGTCTGAACCACATTCCACTTTGGAGTTAGGCTGTAGTATTTAATTATCATACATTTTCCCTTATATTTTTGTTGTGTAATAAGAAGTGTAATTTTCTCCAGATCAAAGACTTTGGCAAATGCTGGGATACATCCAGAGCCATGCACATTATGAACTGGTTCTGTGGTGACCATTGGCTACTTAAGAACTGAATATGGTGGGGCCATTATCCTGACAAGCCATTGCCATTGAAGCCAAGAGTGGTTAAAGCATCCTCTGTCACAGTTAGATGGCCAACACTAGCATTTCCATTTTGCAGACTTGCTTCTTGTTAATACTGAATGTATCTATAGAGGTTGAGCTTGTGGTAGAAAGAAGGAAGCTGGATTTTGTGCTTATTATAAAACTGGAACTTGGCAAGATGTCCAGAAGGTAAGTTGTAAGTGGATCTACAAGCCAGCTTGGCCTGTTGTGAAGGTTTTAATGTCATTTGATGATGATATCCTAGATGAAATGCTAATAGGTTTGGAAGCAAATTTAAGTGACCTGCTTTGCTTTGGGAGTAATATCCATACATGCAAATCAAGCAGTTTCCTGAAGCTATGTAATTACACACTGACAAGTGTTCTACTCAAATCAGCTTCCATGTTTCATAGTTCCTTGAAGTGCCCAGCCCATGGTGGTGTGTCTCAGAGGATTATTCATAACTGGTTCTACAACAACAGAATAAATAGTATTTAGAAGCAAATCAATATTTGCTATCTCCAATTTGCTGTTGAACATAGAGGCTCTTAGGGATCGGCTTCCTGCAGGTGATACAAACAGTAGTGACCTTTGAGGAGATTTGGGAGGGGGAGAAATGGCATTAGCAAATGCCTGAGGAATTTCTAGACTGATGGGGAGGGAAATAGTGCCACACAGGAAAGCCTCCAAACTCCCTTGTGCATTAGCAGCTTAACCTTGAATTTTACCCAACTGGTTTTTGAACTAGCTTAGTTTTGAGGAAACTCCTCTTTGAGGAATTAGTTGCCTTTGCCATAAGATTTTACAAAGCAGTATATCTTTGTGAATATTGAATACTGACTACGGTGCATTTATTGGAGCTGAGCCAAACTCTGCCAAATTCTCCTGTCCTCTAGGACACAGTTATGGGGCAGAGAACTGTGTGGGTTATACAATAGGGTGCACCCAATCCTAACAGTACACCTTTTCCTTCTCCAGTGGTTTCTTTCCCTTCTAAATTAACTCCATTAATGCCTGTCAGTGCTGTACCCCTGCACTTTGATACAAACACTGCCTCTTACACCCTCCTGTGAAAGTATGTTGCAGTTGGACTTACTGGAAGATTGTGGCATACCCAGCTTCTGTGAGTGGTCAGAATTTGGCTCAATAATTTTTCTCTTATATCAAGATCTGAGCTGAGCTGGATCAAAAAGGCAATTCCTGACTTTTGACTACCTTCCAGCATTATATCTTTCAATTCAACCCTCACAGCAGGCATCCTTCTTTTCCAGTATAGGATTTGTGTGCAGGCCAGCCATATGGTGGGTGTAATTATTTTATAATAGTGTTATTGCTCTCTAGCTGCCCAGTAAACACAAAGCAGTTTTAGTAAACTATATACGTAAGTATAGGAACTTTTGACTTGAATTATTTTCTTCACTTTTATATAATATTAGGTGTGAAGGAGGAAAAAAGATTCAATTTAATTTATAGAAACTGCATAAAGTTTATAGAGTCTCTACAATCATCTTAAATTAAAAGATTGTGGGGAAGAGGGTCTGTACTGAAACTGGGAGGTCCCCAACGCTGGAGCAGAATAGCAGTTAAAGGCACACATCAGTAAATACCTGTGTTGAACTTTTCCCATTAATTCTGCCATCAAGCATATGGACTGCATTAGGGGTTTGTGTACCTTAGGGATTTTATAAACACATTTCCTCTGCTTTCCTCTCCCCCTTCCAGTTACTGTTGCATTAGAATTTTACAGAATCGAATAGTGCCCATTCTGGGGTCATCACTCTTCCTGGAAAGAAGCTGTTTGCCATAGAGACAAACTCATCTCAAAAACCTGTCTATATATGCAAGTGCTTTCCTGAATGTGCCTTTTTTTAAATGTTTGGTGTGTGAGCTCCTCGAAGCAGTAATACCAGCTTGGCTCAGCCATCCTTTGAAGCATATGTGCAACTTCTGATTTGCATCATGGCAGAATTTCTGCAGCAAAATTAGGAGCTTGTATGTGATCAGTTTTATGGATTATCTGTAAATAAACACAGCTCTCTTTTGCATCCTTATTTACACTGAAAGTGAAGGTTGCCAAAGTGACTGGTGAAAAATACGACAAGAAACCAAGCCTCTGATGATACCAGAAAGCACTATATTTGCTTCTATGAACCTTTCTGTGTTTCCTTTTGGATTTTGGTTGACATTGGAAATCTTTATATCCAGCCCATTTGATTAGGTCTCCTTTTTCTTTTCTGAAGCCTGGCATTGGTGCCCATCCCAGCATTCCTCAGCATTTCAGACAAGTTTAATAGGTGGTGGCCCTGTTGCCTGCCGCTAGCTCCTCTGCCTGTTCTGCCTTCCCCTTTGCACCAACACCTGTATTTGAACAGAAAGAAGTATATCTGGGAACAATTCTGGCTTAACCTCCACCCACTGCCAAAGGTTAATTTTAACAGCTCGATTGTCGAAGTTACGCCCTGGGTGTCACACAGCACTTCTGCTGCTCAGCCGTGGCTGTGGGAGTGAGTGCAGTTTCAGAAACCCAGTTCTGAAGCTGAGGTGGTGAAGAAACGAAGCCCAAGAAATATGTGACACATCTCTCAGTTTATTGTACTTTGGGATTTGTAGGTGGTAAATGCTGTGGGTGTTTTACAGATACTCTGGAGTCCTAATATAATTTACAGTTTCATTTGTAGAGAGCTGTTTCAAATCTTTGCACATTCTTCTAAGACATTTTAAAAGAAAAGCCAACAGCAATAATTAGTTTGGCATTTTCTATGTTTTCTAAAGCACTTAAAGGGTAGTGACTTTTTTAACCAATCTTGGAGAAAAACAGATTTTATGGAATAAGACGACTTAAAAGGCCTGAATGGACATCAGTGACAAATGTACTTCATGCTGAAAAGCTCTATTCCAATGCATCAAAATAAGGAAAACAGTTATACATATGATTACAGGCTGCTGACCCTTTGGTTAAAATGATCAAAAAGAACAGTATTAAAATTTGATTTACAGAAGCTACTGCTTGGCTTGTAATCAGTCTGACCAATAAAAGCAACCCAGACTTTTTCAGAATGTGATTTCCCAGTAGATAGGCTAGCTGTTTTTGTAGGGCTGAAGAAACACAAACTGGTTTTAAAATATATTTGATACGCTCTATGAGTAAATTGAAATACTAGCATATAACTAGTTTTAATGGGTTTTGTTCATAAATTGCCAGATTTCCTTAATTCAAGTGAAACTTGAGAACCACTTGAGAATAATTGTCTTTAAAGTGAAATATTACTTTGACAGTCTATTTCATTTATATTAAATATATGGTTTACTTTTTGATATTGGAAGGTAAATGAAAGCTGGTCAGTAATATGACTCCCCTTGCACTCTTGCCATAGTTCACTATGGAAATGGATTCAGGAAATGGCAGATGTGATTAAAAACTCTTCAGCTGGCCCAAGAACTGTTTGTACAGCACCCAGTGCACAGCACTTCTGGCAAGGAACAAGCACTCCTAGTCTTAGTGCAATATAAATAAAATGATTCTTCACTCTGGGGACTTGGGATTTTGATTCTAAATGCACTGGTTAGGAGACTGGGAAGATGGGATTTCATGAGGCTTTTCCATTCATAAGAATGAAGACAAAATTGTTGTGTTAGTCCTGTTCCCTTGTGCATACAAGTAAGTACATTGGAATCCACGCCAGCCCAATTAGCATGAGGGTGTCAGAGCAATAATCCTATAAATTGACATAGAAGGGTCAAGCTGCCTGCTCAGAGGGTGACAACATTGGAGACCTGTGCACAGCCCATAAATGTTCACCTCTCAGAAGCTGAACACTGAAGATTGCAAAACTAAGAGAAATTCCTTCCTCCTGCCTTTAAAATGCATCTACAAATGTATAGCTCATGTCTGGGCAAAGAAATTGAATAAAACACTGAAACTGAACCTTATATCTCCTGATTTAGAATATGTTTGTTTTATTCACCGAGTTCCCATGAATTCTAACTCTTTTGTGCATCAGCTTCTGAAATTTCCTACCAGTTTTCCCTCTTCTGGAAACTTAAGTGCTGTTTTTTGTTTCTGATATTTCTAGTCGAACGCGAAAATGTACAGAAGAGGACCTTTACCAGATGGATAAACCTGCATTTGGGAAAGGTAAGACTGACAAACAGTCTTGATACTGGGATACAAGGACATAGCCATAGATAGATTGCAGTTAACTCCTCTAAAGTAGTTAAACTTCGGAAACAAAGTTGACATCTGTGCTTATAGGGATTTTTGATGTAGAATGAGCTGAAGCTCAAATCCAATTTCTGGATTAATTAAACTTCTTTTTCAGGCACAATAAATGCTTGACTGGCATTTATCATCTCAGGTGCATTTAAATTTTTAATGCCACTGCCTGTTACCAGGAGGGCAGAATTTGCCCATAGAATGCACCCACATAAAATCAAATATGGTTGAGGCTCTGAGGTGATGATGTCTGTGTCCTTCCCTGAACTGGAAGTTTCAACATCTGAGGAATCATGCCTAAAGACAGATGTTCCTCAAAACCTGTCCTCATCCCAGATCTGAAGATAGAAAACACTAATTTCTTGTCAGTCATGTTATGGGGGGGCAATATGATGGGATCTTCCGATATCCACTTACATCAGAGAGCTAATGTTTTCATGTCCTATCTTTAAGTTGTAATTGTTTCTTAATGACACCATAGTATGGCTCTTAAACCTAATTTACTGTTCTTATTGATAGTAGATAAGTACTCCCTCTCCTGAGTAACCTGTCATGCAGAGAACATTTTTGTTGCTGTTGAGGTTGAAAAGAGATAAAAAAAAAATCCTAATATTACTGAGACAGCAGCTACACTTAGTGCAGGATCAAGGAGTGAGACCAGCTTCCTGATCTAGACAGAGCCCTAACTCAGACTGGTGATTGAGCTTCACAATGCTTTAGTATGTTTGGCTAAATTTCAAAAAGTACAGATTGGGACTAGGTTTGGGCTGACTCTAAGTTTAGTAGCTCTTGAGAAGTGATTGCATTTCAGACACAATAACGGGGTTTTAGAAGAAGGGCATCATATATATAGTTGCTTAAGTCTACTACTCTGCAGTGAGTGTTTCTGAAGGCATAAAGGGATCCTCTTAAATCTCACTGGAAAATCAGAATAAGGCTAGTTGGAAATGTTTTGACTAGCAATTGCTCTCAAAGGCCTCTCAGAACGAAGACAGTGTTACGTGATGCCTTCGTGAATCAGGCTCTAGGGCTTTAAACTAACTGCAGTTTTGGAACTTGTCAGAAAGGGTTGTCAAATATGTGACTGCAAAGAAGGTCTTTGATTTGCAGAAGGAATTATATAATGAAAAAGGCTGTAGGGTGCTGTTAATTCTGCTGTGCCAGGCATATGAAGTCTTAGAACCTTTGTGGGCAGGTCAGCTTTCTCTGGAATGCATACAATTTTTTTTTTCTCTCTGATTCAACAAATAAAAATGCTTTTCTGGAGAAAGAGTGAAAGCCTTCGCTTTATTAATGTTTTTGCTGGAAGTGGCATAATAAACATAACCATGTAAACAATGACAGCTTCACCAAAGCTGTCTCTAATTACAGGTGATTCCCTGAGGACACTCACTGAGAAAGGTGTCTTCTGCCTTCATCCTCAAAGAAGCACTTCTTGTAGAGTGGTTTCTTTTTTTCAGAGGCAGCAATGAAGTCTTGTACTTCTTCAGGAAACTTTTGGTGTGATCCCACTTGGGTCATCTCTTGAGATAATCTAGTTCTGCTGGTCATGGGATAACTGGGAGTAGTCTGAATTTCTGAGTTCTGTTTGTTCTTGCTTTAAGTACTGAAAGAATAGAAAGTGTTTGGGCTTTAGTCTTTCAGATAAGTTATTTAATTTTGAAATGAGAGATACTTTACTTTCTTTTATGGAGCATTGTTTAGTCTCTTGGCTAGATTAAAGATCAGTAATGAAAATGTGTGGTCCCAGTTTGCCAGGAGCAGTGCTGAATCGAACAAAAGTGTGTTGCCCAACCAAAGACTACAAGGTTGGGCTCTTTAGGGACATGTGAGTGAGTGACACCTGAGCAGAGTATAATTGCTGCAGCTGGGACTACCCCTAAGGGCTGAGCTGACTTGGCTGTGTGCCTTGAAGTGCACGTATTACCAACACTGCAGTGAAGCGAGGAGATGGTTCCTTTTGGAGGAGTTTGCTTAGAAAAGAGAGACACAATACAAGAAGTTGCTTTTTAAAGTACTTTGAAAATGCTAGGAGACAGATTGGTACCACCAGAAGCCTTTCACATGAGAAGGGACATTGTGGCTGGCTGGATCATGGACTTATTTCTGCACAAAGTGATATTTGCTTCTGGACATGTCTTAGTCTGAGGGATCAGCACCCAACCCCTGGGTGGTTATTTCTTAGGCAGGGTATTTAGAGTCTGTTATGGGAAATCTGGAATTAGTCCTTATCTGATTTCAGTTTTAGCTCCAACATTCATAGGACAGAATTGCCACTGATGTGAAGAATCAGCTCTTTCTCACAGCAGGCTATGATTTACTTCTTGTATCTTTGTCTTGTAGAATTCTCCTTCCATCTCTCTGAAATCATAGTGATTTATCAAAAAGTGGTGCTTTAAAAACTACCTGGTTTCTTTTCTTCACAGTGCAAGCCTCCTTTGAAAGTGAAAGACTTGTTTATTGATATACAAGATGGCAAAATCTTGATGGCGCTCCTGGAAGTCCTGTCAGGACAAAAGCTGGTATGTACAGAGAGGGAGAAACCTCCATACCTAGGAGCTCAGTATGTTACAAACAACAGTGCCTGGACATCCAAGGAATAAGGGTGAATTTGGGACCATGTCTTGCATAAGGTAGTAAGAATTTCAGCAACTTTGTTGTAATTTTCTTATGTCACAGGTGGGTGTCCTGAGCTACAATGTTTCAAGGAAAAAATTTCAAGGAAATATAACAATGAGGTGTAAATGGTGTGTGATCAATGTTAATGTTCCTACCCCTAAGGGTTTTTAAGGCTTTAATACTTTAATGCTCACACATTCCATTTGGAGATTACCCAAGTCACATTACCAAAAAACACATATTTGCTGTATCATTTTTTTAATCCCTAAATTCTGTTTCTATTTTGTCTAAGATCATTATGACACTCAGTAGGTCTTCTGATGCCTGCTGTAGGTCTGAGTTTCATTCTGGTAACCTGGCTCAAGTTTCATTAGTCTTACTAGTATGGTCTAAATCAGCAATGCAAAGCTTTACTAATCAGAAACTTCTTCTCTCCTCCTTTCTTTGTAAGAGCTGTGTAAAGTTCCACATACCAGAAATGGAACACCCAATGCAAATATAAATGCCCAGTTGACTTTAATGTTTTCTTTCTCCATCAATCTTGTCATCAGAACTCTCCTGTGTGTGGCTATCACACTTGGGTAAGAAGAGCAGTCCTCTTACCTCTGAGACAGCAGATGCACCTGGTGATGCTCTGCAGTGACTGACCACCTGCATACCCTGCAGCAGGAATGCCCTCTGAATGTGTGTCTACACATTCAGAGTCAAGAATACTTATTAATATTCTTGAAAGTCAGCAGAGATGCAGCAGAAGCAGCAGTGTCTCTATGTGCATTCACACAGATTGCATTGAGGGCTGGGCTTGAAATGAATTGAAAGGGGAGATACATCATGGTAAACCCTAGGCTATGCTCTGGGAGGTAGGGAGGAGGTGAGAGAAGGGGGTAAGGTTAGCTGGCTGCATTTCTTGTTAGCTGTTTCTGCACACATGGGATAAAAACTGTGTGCCAAAGAGTTGCAGGGAGACAGGCATGCAAAGTCTTTCATTTCTGCCAAAGTGACGGTTTTTGCCTCCCACCTGCCTGTGCCTGCTATTAGAATTGCTCATGCTTCCTAATTAGGATAATTTCATTTAATTCAAGACAAAAGAAAATCTGTTATTATGAATTTTCAGGCAAATCTGATCCTTTGACTGAACATGGATGGAGAGTGATTACATAAATAATCAATGTGGCCAGTCCAAGAGAGTAATAACATCTGGACAACAAGAAAGCTGGTTACTAACCCTGTTTTTCTACAGTTGTGTAGTTGAAGCATTTTACTGCTCACAAAAGATGGCAATAGTTTATCATAGATAGATTTCCTTAGCTTTATTTTGCCTCAGTGCTTGAAGTGTTTTAAGCTTTGTATGATGTGGTGAGTGATTCCACCAGTTTTGAAAACAGTGTGGCACTTCTTTTTTCTAGATGCACGAATACAAATCTTCAACCCATCGCATTTTTCGTTTGAACAACATAGCAAAAGCACTTAAGTTCTTGGAGGACAGTAATGTGAGTATTTTCAAGGACAGGTCCTAATATTTTCTCTTGATGTATGCTGCAAGTGTAATTGTTGGTAATCTGATGTGCTGCATGTGTGCAAGAGGAGTGTACTGCTCAAGAGGCTGTGACTTACATCTGCAGCAATGCTGAAAAGCCACATAAAAATGCATAACAAGAACACCTACAGAGTCTAAAGCAAGGCTTATTTGCTCATTTAATATGTTAAAGTTCAATGGGATCAAAAGATCAGGAACCCAATATTAAAAGGAAATAAAAAGAAATGCAAATAATATTTTATGATCTGGGTCTTAGTGGCATTGCTTCAGTTACACTGATAGTAGGTGACTTTCTTTTCTCAGAAATACTTTCACTATTAGAAATCATGTACTTATCTGGTAAACTGATTGGTGCAGCAGCTGATCGTGAGTCAAAAGCAAGAGAAAGTGAAACCTGGGAACATGATATAAATGCATAATTCCAGGAATCAAAGCCTTACAGGGATATAACCTCCCTCACAGTCGGTGTTGTACTACCACAGCATCACTTCCTACAGTTTTAAGTGACCAAGTGTGATCAGACTCTGTAGCTGGAAATGATTCATTCCTTTTTTTATTTCTCCTGTGATGGGTTTATTCCAAAAGCCTATGGAAGTGGTCTGTGTGTTGTTGAGAGTAATGGGGTCAAGAGAAGCCCCAGCCATGTAACAATTCGTACACGTGGTATAACTAGATCTTCCAGAAAGAGAAAACAGACATTGGGCTATTTCCTATAAAGGACTCCAGTTAAGGTTAAACTTTATGGGTGAGGAGGGATCAGTGTGTATGCAAAACTCTGCCTTGTATGGGATGCTCCAACAGCAACTGGTGTCACTTTGCTGCTTCCCTGAACTGAGCTTAGCTCCTGCTCCAGCAGCAGTGCTTGTCATGGAGGAGAATTGCTGCAAACCCCAGTGCAGGAATGACCATGATGTAAGGTCTTAGCACATCTCTTACGACTTTGAAGATGTGGGAGGTTTAACATCCTTTGCCTTTTTCCCCAGGAGAGGATGTGAAAGGTCAAGAAGTTGTCCAGTAACTTCCAGGTGTTCCAGCCTCCCTATGGAAACTCCATCAATAGGGGCTGATCTGGCCCTAAATGTGTACGTCTACACGTCCTGCTGTAGAACTGCTAAGAAATATTTTACATATTCACATATTTCTTAACAGTTTCCCAGTTGATGCTTTTAAACCAAATCTAGCTAAGGCCCACTGGCAGATTATTTCTCTCTGTTGGTACCAGCACTTGGCAGAGCTGCAGCTGAAGCATATCTTGTTGCCAGGTCCTCACCAGGTCCTCAATCACCAAGGCCAGGAAGGAGGAACCTTGAATGCAGGTGGCCTTTTAATTAGTAGTGCTAACAACTACTTTCCTATGGATTTCCTGTTCCCTTAAGAATAAGCAGTCAATATCTTCTAGCTGAGTATCTCTTCTGGGCTGGGTGACAAACATAAGCAGCAGTAAGAGGACAGAGCTCATACTAAGCAGTGTAATGATAAATGCGACTTCCTCCTCATTTTGGGGAAACTGCTATTCAAATGTACTAAGTCTTAAAGGTTTCCCCATGCCAAATACCTTGGAGCTAGCAAGAAATCTGATCTTTGACATATGACTACTAGAGGTGCCTTCTTGCTAAGACTGAAAATGTTGTGCAAACCACTAGATAAAAAGTAATTTTGCTTTCCTTTTTTCAGCTTAACCAAACCAGTTAGTGAAGGGTGGTGATTAAAGTGTTGGCAAAATGCCTTGGCTGCCAGGAGCTTCAGGGTTAGATATTAAACCACAGTGGGTGGAACCTGACAGCGTCCGCTCCTGTGGAACTGGGGCAGCAGGGTAAAGCCCTGCTGAGTGATTCACCATGTCCGGGACTTCCCAGTGATAAATGGGCTGCTGGGCTTTAACTCGGTCTGGGTGCCATGTGCACTACTGACAGCTTCCTGGTTTCCTCCCTCCTCTGTGACCTTTGCCAAAACCAAGTCTGTGTTGTCTAAGAGAATAACATCCTGGTGTTATCAGCTGGAAAAAACCTCAGTGTGGGAAAGTCTAGAGTTTGTTTGGATTAGGCAACCCTATCTGTTGCTAACTGATTTAATCAGAACTCTGTGGCAAGCTGTGTAAGGTGGGATAAGGAAGGAGAAAGGAGATGTATAGAAAAAAAGAAGTAAGCAGATCTTACTAGGATTTTAGATTTTTGTCTGAGAAATGACTCTCTATTTTTATGAGTGGGGTCCACTGGAGGGGGCCCCATCTTCTTCCATTTTTGTATGGAGGAAATGCATTTGTAGTCCAAAAATGCAGAACTGAGTTCACTTCTGTTCTGCAGACTATGCTGGGGGTTTCAGATAGGAGTTCCAGGAGAAGGGTGATTGTGATCAGGGCAAATTTTCATTAATACAAGATTGCAGTATTGCTTTTTTGCTGGCCTTTTTGACAGCCTTTTGCTGTCAGTGGCAGCAGTGGTATGGACATACGCAGTAGTCTCAGTGCATTTTTTGCATATACCTTGCTGCTTTGAATTTGACTCTGAATTTATGATCTCTTCTACAGGTAAAGCTTGTTAGCATCGATGCAGCAGAAATAGCAGATGGAAATTCCTCTCTGGTACTTGGACTAATATGGAATATAATCTTGTTTTTCCAGGTAATAAAATCTGAATACTTTAACCATAAGTAATCAGTCTTCATGGTATCCATCTATTCCAGCTGAATACTGATTTTTAAATTGATTTTTAGTCCTAAAGAACACAATTAATCATGCTAAACCTGAGCTTTCCCTCTCCTAATATACACTAATTTTATACTTGCAGCTGCTTTCATTTTACTTCATTGGACCTATTTTGATGTAAATTGGAGACAATTTAAGCCCTCATTTAACTTGGACCTGAATTAGAGCTTCAGATTACTACTTTCCCTTCTTTCCTGTGCCTTCTCAGGATTCTATTCCAGATTCTCTGATCTGAACGAATGTCCTGGGTGTGGTTCCAGGTCACAGTTTATTTTCAATAACCTTTACCTGGATTTGGTCCAATGTAGTGGGAAATTCCATTTAGAATCACTGTTCTCTGGAGACTTACTCAACATGGCAAAAATTTGCAACTGATATACATGGTCATATGAAAGATCTCAAAGGACCTGGAACTGATAACATGTATTTCAGCCTGAAAATTGATTTATTCCCAGGCTTAGATTAAAACTGCTCCCTAACCTACACACAGTTTGAAAATTACCTCTCAGACAATCCCAAATTCTAATGGACAGAGAGAGATGGAGAGAGGGAGGGTTCTTCAACTCTCGTAAGACTGTGAGGCCCTTTCATTCTCTTGGTCTGATTTAAAAAATGGCTATAAGGTTAAAAAAGTGATCTCAAAGCTGCACTGGGGCTTCTCTCCCTGGCTGAGCTACTCAGGCTGAACAGTGCTGCACAGAACCAGTTTGGCCAGGCAGACTCACAGGCAAAGACAGTGTGATCAGAACCTCTCACCCTGGCAGCAGAGGGCACGGGGGACCCAAAAGCAGCAGAGTCTCAAATGTCAGTGCTGATCAAGGACAGGAGTGCTGCTGCAGGTCACCATTTCTTGACAAGTGAAAAATATTTCACTCAAGTAATTCCTCTGAAGAGAACAATTTCAGTTAAACTAACTTTTCTTTCAAGGACATGTTTCTTTGCTTTTTGTTTAATTCGCACAGTTCGGCTTGAACTGGTAGCTTGCCCTTTCTGTTGCCTGGGCTGCTGCTGGCTGTCATGCTTGTAAAGTACAAGTTGGGAGTTAAAATGAACAGGTTTATAATTATCACTTAAAATTCAGTTATGGCACTGATCTCTTTAAAGTTTGCATGAAAACAAGGACATGATGCAGCCAGTGATAAAGCAGAACACTGTGTATTTCACCTTTTATTACAGATTAAGGAGCTTACAGGCAACCTCAACAGGAACTCCTCCTCCTCCAGCCTGTCCTCTGGGCCCAGTGGTCCAGAATCAGACACATCCCCCAGCACTCCCAGCGTGGAGAGAAACATGTCCATTACAGTGAAGGATCAGCGGAAAGCCATCAGGGCCCTTCTAATCTGGGTTCAGAGGAAAACCAGAAAGTAAGCTAACAAACCCTTGAAGAAAACAGTGTCTTGCCACTTGCCCCTTTGAAGCTGAGTCTCTTTTCTCTGTCCTGCCCCATGGGTGTATTACCATGTGCTGTGGCTTCTTCTGCTTTTGAAGTTTGGGAGCGCAGGGTCTCTGCAGGGGGTGTTTCACTATGGCCATGTGTTTACAGCAGCCGTCTGACCTTGAAGGCTGCTGCTGCCTCCATGGTTTGAGTGTTAAATGTTAACTTGCACTAACCTGCCTGGTGCTGTTTAAAACAAGATCTTTCTGTATTTCCCAGACCCCAGCTTTCATACAGTCTATTTGACATCTTTTGCTGATTAAAGGTTAGGTATAACCAAGAGGTGAACTGAAAAAATAAATGTACTGAACAACTTTATGGGCAGCCTTTTAAATTAGGCAATGGCCTGGAGGAGGCTTCTCTGTGCACTGCAGAGTGCCTTGAAGGACAGAGCCCCTACTAGAGTCCCTCCTTCCTCAGAATTAAAGAGGGGAAGGGAGTGAAACTTAAGTCACTTCTTTTGAACTTGTAACACTTGAGTGCATTTCCACTGCATATCTCTCCTTTTTAATAAAAAGTGATTCTTTCACCAAAGCATTTTGTGTAGTAATGCTTTATCCTGGCAGAGTTACTGTCAGGCAAAAAAACTGTGGTGTAAGATGTCTCATGCACATGCAAATGCTTGGAGTGTATTTTACATGTATTGTTATTTGAAGTAGTGATGGGCAGAGAGTTTTAAAGAGGGCATGTGTAAAAGTTACTTATACAGGTTGGTCAGCTGAATATTTGGCATTTCTGTCTCTGGATTTATATCTTGCCTTTGAACACAAATTTTCTATGTCTAGTGTTGAAGACAAAAATTTACATCTTAAGTACTTGGTCCTGTGGACCACATCATCCCTTGGTTATCTCCAGTGAAGCTAAGGGTGCTTGTTGAGCACATAAAATTGTCTCATTGAGATCTGTAGTTCACTGCTGCCAGTGCAGACCATAGAGGAAGTACAGTTTTAGTCCAAAATAACGCTGATGACAACAGCGTTAATGATGATAATATTAATGATGATAACATCATTAATAGGTGGTACAAAGAAAGTGAGGACCTGAGAAGTAAAGGCCACAGACTTTTCAGCCCAGTCGAAGAATGCAAATTGAAAAGATCTAATAAGATAAAATTGTTCTTGCAACTGCAGTATTTAAAACACAATAGCATAATTGTAATCCTGTTGTCCCATGATCTGTGGAGAATTTTCTATTCTGGGGCTGTATTCCATTGCGAGTTTGATGGCTGCTTTTCCTCCAAATCTTTGGGCCTCTAACACTCTTGCGGTTTATGCATGCGCTGACACCATTTGCATTTGGCAGATTTTCTGCTAGAGAAGGCCAAGTACACAGGAATGTGAATCATTTATGCTTATGTGTTTAAATATTTAAATCTTGGAAGTTTTCCCAAGCTATGGCATTAAAATGCTGGAGAGCAACAGAAACAGGAATCACAGAGACATTTGGTTTTGTGAATGTTAAATGTGGTTACTGAATTCTTAAGGGCTTTGTTTTTACTAACTACTTCCTACAAGCAGGTTGATGTCAGCTGTTAGCCACACCAATTCATTTTGTGAACCCATGTGTTTTCTGAATGTATTTCTAGATTTTGAAATCCAAAAATATCTTGAATGTGACAAGTGCTACTCAGCAACCTTATGTTTTAACTTTGAGGAGTCTGAAAATGATGATGCCTTCACTTTGGATTTTGTAACAAACCACGCATGTAAAATGTATGTAATTCTATTTAGGTATGGCGTCGCAGTCCAGGACTTTACAAGTAGTTGGAGGAGTGGCCTTGCTTTCTTAGCTGTCATAAAAGCCATAGATTGTACTTTGGTAGACATGAAGCATGCACTGGAGAAATCAGCACGAGAAAACCTGGAGGATGCTTTCAGCATAGCACAGAATAAACTGGGTGTCCCTCGGCTCCTCGAACCAGAAGGTAAACACATCAACTTTGTTGGCTAACACTCAGACTGCAATGAATTCATGAATATTGCATTGTGATACATACCAAAAACCTCCTAGTGTGCAGAGCTTTTTGATAAGAAAAATAAAAATGGTCAGTTACTTGTAATTGTATACTTCCAGTCATATTTGCTCCTTGAGCTCAAAGATCTTACCGTGGTTTTAGCTATGTACACTGGTCCTGGTTCGTGCTTAGATGCTTTGTGACATCTGCATTCTTAGAGGGCATTAATTGTTGTGAGGGGTATCTCAGTGAATTAGCACTGTTCTGTAACACCTAGGCTGCAGAGACTAAATGTCACTCCAGGATGGACTGTGCAAGGCTGCCATACCAGGCAAATGGAATGATGCCCATTCAAATGCATCTGCATCTCCCAGTTTTCCCCTTACAGTGCACATATACACACAAATATTTATACATGTAAACCTAAGTGTGTATGTGTACATAAAATATATATAAATGGATTTCTTGTCCTTCTTTTTACTGAACTCTACTAGACTGGTGCTAGGCCTTGGTGTCACGATTGAAAGCACAATTGCACTTTCATGGCTTGTTAGAAGACTGGGCCATCCTGCTAAAAATAAACCTCTGTACTGTCACTCAACAACAGTTAACTGTCTAGTGACAACAGCATAAATGGCAGTATAAAAGTGAATGAAAAGGGAATCCTGATCGGGGTTTGTGTTTGGAAATAGGAAAAAATGAATGTGAATAGGATGTTGAGAACTCTCTCAAGTGCCATCAGCAGTGAAGAGCATCTCTCTTATCTGTCAGAAAAAAAAAGTAGCTGTTTGTAGCTTGTTATTTCTGTGACCATAATGGCAGGATAAATGTCTGACAATCTGTTCCTTTACAAGAGTATTTCAAAGCTGTGTGTGCTCAAGCCCCTCACGTCTGTCTCTACAGATATCATGGTGGAGTCACCCGATGAACAGTCAATTGTGACATATGTGGCACAATTTCTGGAGCACTTCCCAGAGCTGGAAGGGGTATGTGTTTACTCCTATGTCATGTCATTTCTTTAATTTGCCTTGGTGTATGTAATAAAGTCAGATTTGTTTTCTAGGTTTCTTTCTAAGCTATTTAAAATACACAACAAACCTGAATTTAATTTTTCACATTTTTGTAAAATCCAGTGAAATGGGCTTTCATTGGTGATTACTAAAATGATTTAGGTAGAATTGTGCTTTTATACATTTACATCCAATTGTAACTTTCAGAGGCTAGAACTGCTTTCATAGGACTCTACTGCTTTGCTATATTGGTTTTAAATAAGGCTGACATTTATTCTTTTATCGATAATGATTCATTGGACCTCGAATTTAATTTTTACTTCTATCTTCTCAAGTTTAAGGGCCATGATCAGTCTGAATTTAACAGGTATGAGACACAAGATACCAAAATCTGAATCTTGTCAATACAACAGTAAAAACCACTCATTATAAGCATGAAATAAACTGCAGTTTAAATGACCAGGACTTTAATGCAAAAATAAAGAATTGAGGATTAAGCATAGGCTGACATTGTCAAGAATTGGCAAAGGCCTTTTGGCGAAACAGGCATTTTCTCTCATTTCTTGACTGAAGGTTACAGTTGGAATATATTTTGTAGTTGATAAAATTGGTGGGCATTACTAAAGTAATTGGAATTAAAATTGTCATAATAAATTACTATTATTAGATTAGATGAGAAATAAGAGTGGTTGACATTAAGACTTGTTGACATTTTAATGGACAAAGTTAAAAATTACCTTTCTTTTAATAGAGTCTGTTGGAAGGAAATAATCTGGTATATCAATATATTTCACAATAGATTTATTTGAGTTATTAGATTTATGTTATTCCCAGGGTTTGGGATTGTGTCAAAAAGCCAAGTCAGCTGTCCCCACAGGTGCAGCAGGGAGAGATAAATACATTAATAGTCGAGGAGTAGGCTTGTCTGCATTCTGATCTTCCTGTACAAATGCTTTCTTGATGCTGAGCTTTGTTCAAGGCACTTGACTTGCCAAATTAGTTTTCCTACTTTCAAAATAAGTGAGTCATTAATTGGCCATTCATAAAGTAATAGACTGAAAGACTAGGTATTTATTCTTTCCATCATGTTTGGGAAATGTAAAATGGTATCTGAGCTAGGATTTGTCTTCTAATGGTCTTCTAATTTGTCTTCTACAGGAAGACTTTACAGATCCTGACAAGGAGCTTCCAATTGAGTCCACGTATGTCCACATCAAAGACACACCGTCAGAAAAGGAAGGCAAAATCTTGATTTTAAGTGAAAGTGAAGAAAAGATGTATACTGTTAATCACGAGAGGAGTCATCCAGCTCCTCCAAAGGTCCATATTCATGATATCCCTGAGAGAATTCCATCAGAAACCACTTCTGAAAATTGTAATGGGAAACTGAGTCAAGTGTTAAGTGATTTACAGGGAATATCTGAAGAGGAGCCTCAAAGGCCTACCTCACTGAAAATTACAGGACCTGTCAGTTTTGAATCCAATTCCTCTTGGGAGGTTCTAAATGATAAATTCATGCCAGGTGAAGGGAGCATCTCTGATGATGCACTGAAACAGAATGATGACCTTTCTCCAGCTGTTCTGACAGATCAGAAAAATTCTGTTGACTCTTTTGAAGAATACTCTGAAGAATTAACTAAGGAAACCCCTACTGAATATGACAATGAAACCAAGAGCCTTTCAGCCAATACTTCTTCTTTGAGTCCATTATCCTGGACTTCAGGTATACTTACAGATGATTCCATTAATAAAGTCGAAGAGACCAAACCCCAGTCTTCAATTCTTTTACCAGAAGATACATCAAAACAAGAAGATACGCAGAAGTACGTTCTTCACCTTCTAAATGAGGAAATACAGACACTTTCACAAGATGAACATACAAAGGAATCACCTGTCCTCGAGACAATAGAAACTAACCCTTGTTCACCAAATGGTTCTAATCTTGAAAACCAAGAACTATCTACACAGCCTGAAACATCTGATGACTCTCTCTCAGATGTACCTAAAACTCCAGAGGACATGGACAGCTGTGATGAAGTTGAGTCTGCAGCTGAAGTGCTACCCAGTTCTTCGAAAGTATCCGTGATACCCCATGATCTCTTTTATTATCCACATTATAATGTTCCCATATCAGCAGTTCTGAATGCTTACCTCGAGCCTTGTATCGAAGGTTATGATACAGGAAATGAAAAAGCTGCTTCTGAAACAGTAACAGATGTTTTACATGACAAGAACTTACCAGAACAGGACCACAAGGAAGATGCTCCAGAGCCAGACTTGGAGAATAAGCTAGGTACCCCTCCATCAGAAACAGATACTGAGAACAGTGAGGAGGAAACTACAAAAACAAGCAGTCACGTGAATTCTTCTGATGAAAAAGAGGTGCCATTACTGGTAGAAGAGTTAGAAATAGAAGAAGATGGCAATAAGGCCAGCAACCATGAAGATTCCACTATTCCACAACATCCTGAGGTATTTTATTTTATTATCAGCATTTCTTGTGATATGTGTATATGTGGGCTTAGCATCAGATCCCAGCGGCTTTCATTTGCTTTCATCTTGCAGTGTTTGGGAGAAATAGTTTAAATGTACTTGGTTTCCTGTTCCGTTACACTGTTTGCCACAGCCCCCTACTGGAATGAATGGAATTGCAGATCCCTGAGAAGATCTGAGGTTTAAAGAGCAAATAAGTCCTAATACTAACGGCACTGCAAAAATGTGAATTTATATTATGTTTTGAAATAATTTGAGGCTTCTGTAATCCCTAAGCCTAAAAGATTACATAAAAGTACAGGAAAAAAATTTGAATTTTTGTTATGTTTTAAAATAGTTAGAGGTTTCTGTATATCCTTAGGCATAATAGATTACCAGAGAGGGTATTTTTAATTATCTGTAATGAGATGAATAGAAATTAGTATTGCTTCTAAAGAAAGGATACAGGCAATGATAATTTTTGTCTCAATCCAAGTAAGTTTGCCTACAAAAACTTAGAAAAACAATTTGAGTAGGATACGTTACACAGGTAAAATGAAAGCTTGTCTGCACTGGAGGAGGAGAAAAAAGTGGGTACTTAGGGGGCATGTGGTTTAGGCAGTTTGCTCCTGCATCTCCCCTTGCAGACACCAGTTTTTTAAGTGCCGTACATGTTTTCCAGCACATTGATTTTTGACAGTGTTTTTCAGGAATGAGTGTCCATTAACTACAGTAATGAAGTCTAACTTATAATAGTTATAATAATTATTATATAATAGATATAATAATTATTATAATATCTAACTTAATAACTTGAAGGACTAACTGAGGGTAAACTTTAAAAAGTCTAGTGGATTGCTTCAAAGAGCCATGTCATGTCATGTCATGTCATGTCTTCTTAATAGAAAGATCTGACTTTCCAGCTGTATGTATGTATGTTGAACTGATGATTCCGTGTATCCCAAAAGATTTTCAAGAAATTCATTGCTTTTTTATTCTCTTCAGTGAGACATCCAGTCTCATACTATCTGCAATTGAGTGTCTGACTAGGCTGCACCACTAAGGTATTTGGAAGGGTGGGGAATCAGTCTTGTTGTCTGAAGCAAAACATTTCTTAATTTCAACAGGCCATAGCAGAACATCTAGAGGATTTACCAATAGCCATAAAGACACCAGAAGAAAATAGTAATGGGGAGGAGGAAGAGAACAATATGATTGAAGAAGATTTGCAGATCTCGGAAGTTGTGACTACTGCTCTGTCACAAGATGACCTGGAAGAAAATACGGAATTCCAGGAACTTACCAGGTATTTCACATTAACTTTGACTTAAATACATCTAATGGGTCTTTTGAAATTGCCCTGTCCACTGGATGTTTGTTGTAGTCTTGTTTTAGGAAGAAGTATTGGGATTCATCGGCTTCCTCCTGTGTTTCTCTTAAACATGTTGAGCGACTCAGTGGAACTTGATTTGACTGTGGTACAAACTTTGCCACACAAAACCACGTGGGAGCCAAGTGCATTTTGAACATGGAAATGTTACAATTGCTTTTCTAACAGAGAGAGTATTTTGTAATGTAGATGAAATAGCCCAAGTGCATTGTGGCACTATGTGCAAGCATGACACTGATTGATTTTAGTAGATACTTTTTTGATGTTTTTTCTGGTTATGAGCAAGTAAATGAGGTATTGGAGAGAAAATAAGATTAAGAACTCATGGGTTGAGGTAAAGGCATTTTAATGAAAAGGCCATGTGTGGAAGCAAATTAGAAGACCAAAAATTTATTTATTCTCTACTTCCCATCAGCACGGCAGTGTCCAGGCACTTCCAGGGAAGCAGGGTGTAGTGGCTGCTTCAGAAGACAAATATAAGGACAAGTGTGTGTGTGTGTCACTGCCCTTTGGTCAGTTTGGGTCAGCTCTCCTGTCTGTGTCCCCTCCAAGCCTCTTGACCAGCCCCAGCGCACTGCTCTATGGAAATTTAACTGCAGCCCAGCCAGGCCCAGTACAGAGACACTCAGCTAATTTTGCTCCATTTACTTCTGGATTTTCTTATGTTCTAATTTATTCTTAGGTAATCTATTTGAGCAGGACATGAACTGTAATTTATTGATGCTTATCACTGAAGCACTCTAATGAATTTGAAAGTTTGCTTAGAAAAACCCATTGTTTCCTTCAAACTTTCTGTTCCTTGTCAGTCCAATTTTTTTTGATCTCAGTGGCCATAAAACTTGGGTATACTCTCACTTAAATGTTAGTGATGTCAAAAGTGCAAAAATGCTCTCAGATATATTTTTTCAGAAAATATTCCTTTTTGAGCATATGAATTTTTTATTGTGGGTCAGATTTTCCCAAGGCCATTTTCATCAAGTTACCGATAAATTCCAGCCCATATTCTAATATATGCAACAATGCATATTTGTGGTTTTGTGTAGCTTAAACCTGTCACATCCATTTGCAGTGTCTCTTTTTAACTTAACTTTATGAATTTAAAAACTTTGCTTTTACATACAGAGGCAGTGACAGTGATGGCAACATTCATCTCCGTAAAAGGTTTTCTCGTAATGCTTCTGAGGAGGTAAGTGTGGACATTTATTTATTGCTGTTTCTGTGGTTCTCTTAAACTCCAGAAGTTCACACACTGTAAAAAGGCCTGTGACAGTATGAAAGTCTTGTGACTTCTAATAATTTTAGTGCTAAAACCAGGCGTAGTTGCAAAGTTTTATTGAACTCTCCTAAATACATACTAAATTTTACTGAACCTTGAACAAATTCACAAAGGAGTACCTAATATTACAGTTAAATCTATTGTAACTTTAAATCTTACTTCATCATACCTGTATAGCTGCAACATTTTGCTTGTTTGAAGCTGCCTTTGTATGCTGCCCCAGTTTCTTTTAGTTCTTGCATTCTCTGTATGATGTTGGTGCCCTGGTTTCAACTCTGCAAAAATGGTGGGTGTCTCCTGAAGAGCACTGTTTCTGAAAAATTTGGCTCTGTCCCTTTTCCTCACAGTGGCAGTGTATTATATTATCAGTAGCAGCAACTAACCCTAAAAGAATTTTAGTTGTAATGTGAAACTGCGTCCCTAATAACAGATGTGATTCATACTGACTTCTTGAGGGCACACGATACAACTGAGGTCTGAATTTTTATTTTTAAAGTCAGAAGGAAGGGACAGCATCAGCAATCTGGGCATGCTCAGCCAGGACAGGAATATGGCACAAAAATAAAATTCTGACCATCTTGGAGTTTTAAAAAAAATGCTGCCACCAGTGTTCAATGAAAGGGAGGTTTCATGCAGATGCTTTAGTTGCAATGCTGTCAGAGCTACTAGAAATACATATGAATGAGAGGAGTTTTATTCAACTGATGAAAGCAGTTGAAAGAAAAACTATCTTATTTCACAACTTTTTTACTTTTCTGTGTGTGCACCAGACTGCAGTGCTGGATGTGCTGATGGGAAATATGTTTATGAGCACACTTTCATTTTATTTGAGCAAACACTAGATACAATTTGCATAAAATAAACAATTACCACCTTTGTGAGCTGCTGAATTTTATTTTTGTTATCTGATCTATTCCTGGTTTGTTTAAGGAAACCTATGGTGTAAATGAGGAGATGACGACAAATATGGGTGAAAATCCATTATTCACCGGGTGAGTGTTTCTTATTCAGACTTGGGTATAACACTTTTGCAAGGAAGCCATAACTCCTAGGTACTATTAGCAGTGATACAAAGGGAGCTGGAAATTAATTATAATGGTAGCAACTGTCCCCTGTAATAGCTCAGAGTCCATGTTTCCCATAAGTGTAAGATACAAAATTTCTTTATCGCTCAATCTATCCCTTGACTAAAATGTTTTTTCTTGACCTGAAAGATTCAGCTGTCTAAGCAAGATTCTGAGTATTTCCCCCATGTGGTGGATATCTGAGGCTGAGAGAAGAGTGTGAGAACTTCAGATGTTAGGCCCTCTGGTAGCAATGACTCTTTCCAGGTTTGGAAGACTGTAAAAACAAAGTTTAATGAGATCACTGCCAGGGAAAGTCAATTACTTCAGAGGAGGACTGGCCTCTGTTGGAGGATCTATGAGTTTTGATAATTTGTATGTGTGTTTACTTTAGACTTAGGGTGACAGGTCATGAACATAGACTGTGCATCCCTTTGGTATTAGGGCCTAAATATGAATAAGAAACAAGGATTGCTTTAGGTTTTGCTTCTTAGCTGATACTGAATAGTACCTCTCAGAACTTCTAGGTAAAATAGTTGTTACGTTTAGATGCAGAAAACACACAAAATATTATCAGGATCCACTGGCCTGTCTCTCTGTTAAAAAAAAAATGCACAAATAGCTGTTACAATTGTATCAGTGGTACAATTTGCCGATATTAAGTGAATTTTGTGTAATACTCAGGTATATATCCAGTAGGAGGCTCCAAGCAGAAAAACACCATTTTTCTCCAAAAGTAGATTAAAAACATTTTACCAGAGTATTTTTCTTACAGTACCACAAAATTATAAAATTATTGTACCATCTTGTGCCTTTTTAAATAAGACCTTTCCTTGTTTTTGTGAGAGCTCAGTGATGCTGGCAGAATCCATTGGGCTTTGCCCTTATGAGCCACAGCTGGAGATTTGGCAAGTTGAAATTTTGGAGTTGTCCTGCAAACCCCCAGCTTCTAGTTGGTTTCTTGGTTGGAAGTCTTGAGCTTATTCTGTTTAATATTCTAGTGCCTAGCATGAGGGGCTCTGAAAGTAGATGATTTAGGGAAAATATATCAAGTCAGATCCGATGTATAAGCAAATCTGTGGAAGTGCTATGTTTACTGTTATGAAAATAAAAGGGCATCTTTTTGACAGGTGGAAATCTCCTTACATCAGAAGGCTGTGCTGTAATGGCACTTTCTTAAACTACCTGAGAATTTGTCTGGTGTTTTCAAAAGATTGATTCTTATATATGTTGACTCTGGAAGGAATACACTGCTAACACAGTGCCCCTCCTAAAGTCTAGCTGGGGCCCTCCAACTGACTAGACTGAAAAGTTTCACTAAACTGCTGTCTTTTAGTCCACCCTCTCATCTTCACAGTAATTATTAACACTGAAGGTTTCTTCTTTTCCTTGCCTCTTACTGAATTTTCTTCTGTTTTCAGGAAGAAAACGGACTTGGAAGCAAGTGAGACTCCAGCACCAACTCATGAGATAACAATTTTTGAGCAGCCAGAGCTATTCTACTTTGTCATTTTCTTCTGGGTGCTGGTCTACTGCCTTTTGCTTCTTCCACAGCTTCTAAGCAACAAAGTTTGATCTGTGTGAGGTGTAGAAAATAAAGGGATGGTGGCTGGATTGCTTTGTGTATCTGCATATGAATATGTTCCTTCAGGTGAAGCACAAACAGAAATCCAGGACCTGGTATTTGTGTTTATTATCAGGTTGTCTTCAATTCCGCTACTGTTGTGCTATGACAGTGTCAAAGCACGTTTTATATTATGGTAATTGTGTAAATATATATAAAAATTATCTGATTTAGTAGATGCAATTTTGTACATTTGTGCCTTGCTTTATAAGATGCTAAATAAAACCAGATAATTATCAGTAGAAGTATGAACAATTCAGAGCTCTAGTCTTCAAAAATTATTCTTCTGGCTTCATTTTCTTATGTAGGGCCTGATAGCTGTGGAAGAGGGATGGTATTGACTTACCTCTGGATCTGGCCACCTGCAAGGGCAAGACTAGAAATGCTTCTTCACATTTTCCATTTGAAAGAGTTGGAGGTAGAGCAGAGCTACAGGTAGTGAAACACACACCAGGAATTGATTACAATTCCAGCAGCAAATCCAGTGGAGCAACAAAATCAGGTTGAGGGTTTATTGGGGTAGGGAAGTTTGATTTTTTTAGGATTTAAAGTAATTTTTATCCTGCACCTTTTGGTATGTTTGATTTGCAGGAATAAATTGGGTATGGAGATGTGTGAAGAACATACATGCTAACTGCTTCTTAGGAGACTTTATATGGGAAATCTCAGGCCAGAAACTAAAGTTTTTTAAAAGTACCTCAGTGCTTCTGAGTCTGCTTCTGCTTTAATTTCTTTGCTGCTTTTATTTACAGATCGTAGAAAGATTTCTCTGTTTTGCAGATACAAAAAATAATAGGTAATCAGCTTTACTGAGGCTACTGTTAAGGCACTAGGGCATGGTAAAAGAATTAGAAATATCTTTTAAGTGTCCAATTCAATTGAGAAAGAAATGACAGATGTAAAACTAAATACAGAGAAATGCTGACAACCAGTATTGACTTCCTAGCGCAACTGAAGAGATTCCTGTGGCTTATCCGTGGGCACAGTTGAGCTGTTTCTGCCTCTTTTAAGTTTTGTCCACATCAGTGATCACTTTAGGATATTTGATATAGGATTTTTCCCAGAGAAGGTGTAATCCATGCTTTGTAGGAGAAAAGAGAAGTCTTCAATTTCATAATAATAACTTTTCTCCATGTGACTTAGTGAAGTCACTACTCCTCATTGGCACATTTTTAGTTTCACTGTGTGCTTTATGAGATTACATCACATTGCGGCTTCCACCTGAAAATTCAGAAGGTTGACTGCAATGTGCTTCCTAAAATGAAGGGTGTTATAATTTTACCCTGAATGAAAAAATAAATGACATGGCTATAAGTTTTACATATTTTGTTGTAGAATAAGGTGTATCCCCACCCTGGATAAGTTTTCAGATGGACTAATAGCACCTGGGATCGATACATCAAAATAAATAGAAATTTATTTGCAGGTATTTAAAACCTGTCTGTAGTCATGTAACCTGCTGGGGTAATCCTAACCATCCATCACACTTCATTGTTCTTCATAAGCTTTTAGTTCCCTGGGATTTTTCTCCTGAGCTGCAGTAAGAATTCAATAGAAGTAAGGAATGACAGAAGATCTTAAACATTGAAGATAAAATTCTGGACACCTTTCAACAAAGCTGAAATCTTTCCTATTCTGTCCTGCTACTGTTAACTAGAGCTGGATTAATCTTATGAACCTAGAAATAAGATCCATTGTTCTTGGTGATGAAGAGATCCAAATGTCCCAACTGAATTTGGTTTAAATCAGCTTAAGTAAAAAAAATACATTTTTTTCATCTTGTTCATGAAAATAGTCAAGATTTTGAGTCAGCCAATTTTGTGATCCATGAACCTGTTAGTGCTTATTGTGGAAGACAATGATACTTTCTTCCAAAAGAGAACCTATATAAGAATTTTTGAAAATTTTTGAAATTTTGAAGAATTTTTGTTTTCTGGAAGTAGGCTAAAATAGAAAGTTGAAGGGCTAGTGCTTTTTTCTCTGAAAGAATAAAACCTAGTACAAGAAAAGTTTTATGCTTACTTGAAAACCAGGGAATACCAGGCTGGGACACAGCATCTATTTAATAGCAGCAAGCAGCAGTGTACTGCACTAGTTTAGAGCAAAACTGTTGACAGCTTTTCATTATGTTCCACTCTTCATAGGCTTCTTTGGTTTATGATAACTTTTTCTGACCCTTTGTATCTTTACTCTGGTTCTTCCATGTTTATTCATCTTCAGCAGAGGCTATTTGGAGTTGGTCTCTTTACAGGGCTTTACAGCTATCAAAGTTCAATCAAGTATGCTCCCTTTGTCTTTCCTTCCCCCTAAGGAAAATTTATCAGGATGAGGAGCTCTTTGGATGTCTTAGCTAAACAACTGACATCCATGAAAAACAGAAAGGTGAACAGGAATGTGCAGATGCTAGAAATGTCATTACACAGTATTTTTGTCCAAGAAGGAGAAAACCCAAGGTTTTCTTTGTTACCTGCCACTGATGAATAGTGACTGATACATTGAAATGAACAGTTTAAATGTCAAACAGCATCCCGCAATTGTATTAGTCATCTCAGTCAGTGTTTCAATTGATGTACACTTTCCAGTCTATCCCATTGAGAGACGGAGATTGCTTCTTCCATCCAAAATAGATTTAAAAAAAAAAAACTAAGCTATTCCATGATACTTGGTATTACATTGCTTTGAATTTTTGTGTTTGTTTTGTTGTGGGTGTGCTATAACAGAAGCAGTGTACCTTACCCAGCCATTCCATGGGTGAGAAGATCCAGGGTGAAGCGCTAAGAGTGATTACACTGATGTTGTCAATTGTGCTTAAAAAAACCTACTGAACTCTTCAAGAGTTTCGCCTTTTCCTGGAACTGTAAAGACTGACATCTGCATAAGCAGCAGCTTCCTCCAGTTAAACTGACTCATGAGCCTGCCTCTCTTCTTCCACAGTGCAAGGTCCAATTCCTTAATGTAAGTGCCCTGTTCCAAAAACACTGCTTGGATTTGGGGTATGTGGCCTATTCTGAGCTACTGCCTAAAAGCCTGATTATGAAACATTTATTATGGCAAAGCTTATTTTAACTTGCTGCCCAGGGGACTGGTTGTGTCCACTGATAGTGCAAGGTTTAAACGCTGGTGGGCAATCCATTGTCTACCCGTTTTCCAACAGATATGTGCACTGTCTGAATACTGAAGTTTTTGCAGAACTTTTGCCTGGGTTGAAAAATGCTAATCTTGAACTGACCACATTTGGTATATTGATTTAGCAGCTTAATTCAGATACACGGGGGTACTGATCTGTTAAGACTCTTTCTAAAACCTGCTAGTTTTGAGCAAATGTGGGTGGCAGAGCATTGTGAAGTGTAAGTGTCAGGAAGTGCCTTGAGGATCACTGGATAAAGGATGTTTGGTGTTCACAGAAGCAGCATTAAAGAGAGTGGCAACTGTACTAGGATGGTTCAATGTCATTGTAGTCATGTAACTTAACTGCAAAGTGTTTCATCGTGATTTTGTAGAAAGTGCAAGGAAAGATACACCACTAAAGACAGAACCCCACTAAACATTTATGGGGCAGATGACTTAAAGTTGAGGAAATGAGTTAAACAAACACATAATCTACAAACTGACCAGAATATAGCTTTTGCCAAATCGTAGGAAATTATCGGTGCAAAGGCAGGGTAAGCACAGACTACAGTAAAAAACGACAATCAATTTTCAATGCCATGAATATTTTTGAGAGATTGAGCTCTAAAATGTATTTTTATTGAGTTTCTAGATTGTAATGAATGTGTCTACAGAATTTTATGCAAAGCTTGACAGTTCAGCTGTTTTAAAATGATTTTTTTTATATAGCAGTGATTATTTTATCTATATATTTAATAGAACTGTAAAACCATTTTAAGAGTACCTGTAAAATTCTATGTATGTGATACAATTATTTATTAATTATGACTCATGAGAATGAACATTAAGCTATGCATTGGTTGTATCATCCATTTGAAAACTGGAAACTGCAAACAGGAGAAGAGCTTTTAACGAACAGCAGATCTGAAAAGCAAGGAAAATGAATACATTTGCGTGATTCTTAAAGCTGCATAGCAATATGTCATTTTGTGATGTTAAACTTTCAGCTAAAGTTGCAAAATAATACTGAGTGATTGAGCTACTTTTTCCATTAAAACTTCCTGAGGCTGAAATTTCTACACGTTGATATTTGGCATCTAAACACACTTTAATCCCGTACATTTTCTGGACACTCTCAGTTTACTCCTGTTCAGTATGACTGCAACTTCTTTATTCACGTAGTGCTCCACTGAGTTTACAAGGGTACCCCATACCCAGTGGGGATTTTTAGGGTTCTCTGCACTAATCCTCAAAGAATCTGAGCTTTAGGAGATTCATTTGGCCAATGTATGTGGTATCACATTCAGCCATCTAACACAATAATAATAGTGCATTATCATTTATGTTAGCTTTAAATACTTGGGAGTCCCTTCTTGCCAAGCAAAACATGAATGCATCCAGTGATGTGTTCAGTTCTCTACTTCTGTGGAAGTCAGTGCAACAAAACTGTGTGCTAAGCACACACCACAAGATCTGGCCCTGAGGGCACTTAAATCAACATCAACCACATAGGCCAGGAAGTTGCTGAAGCCTATGCGATGCCCATGCAAATCCAATGTACACCAACCATACACCACTCACTTCAGTTGCCTCTTTTTTACACAGAGCATTTGTTTGCCTAAATTCTGCATAATCAACCCTCCAAAGAGAGGAAGTTAACATCTACTTCCATATTCGATTAAAAGAACAGCAGCAGGGAACAAAAAACTGGAAAACAAGGGTGAGGTTTCAGGCTGGGGTATGGCCATGGAAGTTCCCGAACTGCTACAGCTGGAAGTCCATACCCTGCTGTTTCCATTGAGCTTATAGGTAACAGATCTGAATGGAGGCAAAACCCACTAAATGCTTTGTATTTCTGCATTGTGCAGGTCATTGTCAGGTAAATAACTTCCCCTGGCACACCACTGATAACACTAATTTTCAGCTACCCAACTTACCATTGTTCACGTTCCAGGTTTGTATATAAACAGGACACACAGTATTGCTTGTCCGCACCCATACCAGCCCAAAATCATGAAGCCAGTCATGCAGGAGGATGGGATACATGCACATTAAATGATATGGAAAAGTCATGTTCTCTGTGGAGTAGCTCACTTGCTGTGTTCATCGCTTCACACAACTCCAGAGCTCACAAAGGGTGAAAAATTAATCTTTATTTTTTCAAGTGCCATAGTCATTTCAGGGTTATCTTAACTGAAAATGTGGAAAATCAAAATATTTCTTTCCTCCACTAAATGTAAGACATGGAAAACCTCTTTTCACCTCAGTGACATTTTTGACAATTCCTTTAAAAGCAGCTGCTATTGCTGATACTGGAAAATGAGACTCATGTTGTTTTCTCCCCATAGTGGAGGAGAATGTCTAAGTTTATGTCTCTGGAACATAAAATTTGCCCCTGAGTGATTAATATATTTTTTTTTCTTCATGAAAAAGTTAGAAGGACCAATAAAAATTATTTTACCTTAGTAAGAAACACTAAAACCTACCATCCCAAGAAAGGCTAGTTCCTGGTTGTCACTGCTGTGTTAAGGCCAGGTAATATCTTATTCACCAAATAGTTTCCTTACGTCCACTGGGCCTTCCTGGAATCTCTTTGAATCACAGAATAGATTTGCTGTGTCCACGGACCAGTTTGTACAAGGGTTTCCCTAGTCCATGGCCATTATTAAGACTGTAACAGAAAATCACTTTTGTTTATTTCAAAGTGACTGGTCTGATGTGAATCAAGTAACTTTAACGTAAATGCTGCTGAGTTCTTGATAGAAACAATGCAGTCACATTTTAATGCCAAATAAGTTACACAAGTCAAATAAATATTTTTACTGTAATAAAAAATTCAACTTGTACTTTTGTCTTGAACAAAACATTTTAGTAGGCATACCACCTTGTGCTATTGTATACCGCTGTGTAAAAAGCTGAATAAACTGTTTTACCTTTCCTGTTAAAGTTCTCTGGTTTAAAATGTAAAATGCTAGATGGCTAAAGAGTTAATGAGGAATTTCATCTTAAATAAATCATTTGTAAGTAAGGAATGTAATATTTAAAATACACGTTTCTCTTTGGCAAGTGGTGAGGAATTATGATTTTTTTAAATGAGAACAAATGCTGGGAGGATTTGAGTGGTGTCCAGATATACTGAAGGAAAGGCATTTTCATGTACTTTCAAATACATTTCTTCTGAACACTTTCAGTCAGGGGCTTGTATTGGATGTTTGCACTAGTTGATCAAAGCTAATTTTTGTGAGAAAGAACTAAGTTCTTCTGTATAGCTGGTAAACAAATGTTTTTAGAAACTGTTACGCTGTAATAAGAATAGTATTTACTAGTGAATAGCTCCAATTTATTTTACAGAATCTCCAATTTTGAAATAAATGGACAGGCTTCCTGTATCTAATCTGTTACCTGTGGGTTTGTCCTTGTGTATTCGAATTGTTCAATTTATTAATTGTTGTTGTTATTATTATATATTGTATCTATTATATATATATTATTTTTATCTATTTACACATTTTCATGCCCAGAAACTAAATGCATTTTTTAGGAGAAAAGACCTCAGTAAAGACTGCAAATTCATAAAGTGCATTGTTTCCCACTTACTCAAAAAGTTTCATTTTGGAGGAAGAATCTAAACATTTTTCCAGTCAACAAACAAATGGGTTTTAAATTTTTATAAAGGGGAAGATTTACTAATTTATTAATGCAGACTGGTATTATAAAGGGAAGTCATGGGAAAGCTTACAAAAACAGTTGTGCTTAAACAAATTGTAAGAACAGTAAATAATTATCTGGGCTGTTTCTATATTCATGTTTAGACTTGGGGATTAGTAAATTACTAGCTGCAGTACCATTTCATATTTACTATGTACTTCCCCCTACACCTTAATTCTCTTTGCAGTTGCAATACAGTTCAGAATCAGCCCCATGATGTGTGTCCTGAAAAATATATTTGAATTGGATTAACATGGAGAAAGGAAATGGCATATGGGAAAGGTGTAGGAATGCTTCTTCTCTAAAAGTTTCATGGGTATCACACTTTAGGACTTGTAAGTACTCCTCTAATCCTTCTACAAAATCAAATCATTCCACATGCATTCAAAGTGTTTTTAACCACTCCTGGAGTAGTTGTATCTGCCTATTGGACCACCCTCCCCCACACCTAAGCGTACACAGCAAGAGAATAGAATATTCATGGTGCTGTTGAGAATTTGGGATAATTTGGGTCCAGTCCTGTTAGCAATGCAGATTTCCAGAATCATAGAACAGTTTGGGCTGAAGAGACATTTAAATGTTATCCAGTCAAACTGCTCTGCCATGGGCACCTCCACCAAATCAGGTTGCTCGGGGACCTGTCCAATCTGACCAAGTGTTTCCAGGGATAGGGCATCTACCACTTTTCATTACCAAAACTTTAAAATATCTAAATAAGCTTTTTTTCCTTCTTTTTTCTTTTTTTTTTAAATTTGGTTCATTTTTTTTGCTGCTGACACTGTGGATAGGAATTCGCAAGTGCACTGGGGAGGGTATGAAGTTCAAATAGGCAGTGTATGGAAGCAGAGTAAACTTTTACAATGGTATGAGATCCAAACTTTAGTTCAAATTCAAACATAATAAGACAGGAACCACTGGACTGGTTTTCTTTTAACTACTCTGAAATGAAAGTCATCCTGACAGAAACTCAAAAATAATCTCCCTTATCCTTGCTGTGTAATCACAATTTTTGTAGATTGAAGATGATGCACATGCAGTGTTGGAAACACACTGGATCCATCTGGATCTTGGCAGCAACAAAGACAAGGGCATGGTTCATTTCAGATAAGGAGACCTACACACGTGTGCACACTGAGTATGTACTTGGGTTGTGCAGGAGCACAGACCTCCTATGGATAACCTGTGGCCATCACACTTATTCTTGTTGGTAGTGTAAACTGAGACCACCATCCTCTCTCCAGGGCTCATTTTACCTGGTCAATAATCAAAAAGCCAGCGGAAGCAGGAGAACCTTCAATCTGGTGAGTGCATATAGCAAAGCCTTTGTCCTTGATCTCTATTAAGACACCAATATTGGTAATCTTGAGTTGCTATTTCTACTGATGTTACAAGGATTATTTCCAGTAGAGCTAACTGCAGCAGTTGATGAGATGCCTTCTGTGACTAACGCCATTCCTTGGTAAGCCAGTACCACTGGCTTACCACAGTCCTTGGCAAACTACAGTTTATCTTGGAATATCACATAACATATGATCAAAGCAAAATGTATAGCTCCATCTGCTGTAAATACTTTGAATTGATTATTTTTACATTTCTTTTTTATGGTTGCTCTGTACCCTGGGGAACAGATTTATCACTGCTGATACGTATTTTCTGCATGTTATCAAGAATCAACATAAATATAGATTTATACATTGTAAAGTGGTATTTCTTGGTTCTCAGGCATAAATGAGCATTAACAAGGGTATTTCTCAACGACATTAGGAACTTCTGTTAACTGTTGTATGACAGATCTTTTGCACTGTGCCATTGCAGCTACTTGTAGAATTGCTCTCCTCTTTCAGTAAAAAAACCCTGTCAGGTGAAGTCTCAGGTGACTTGGAAAATAGGAAACCTTGCACCAGTTTTTAGAAAAGGTAAAAAGGAAGAGCCTTTCCCCCTCGCTCCTCTGGTTCCCTACTGGCACAAACCTGAAAGGAAACAGTGCAGTGCTCTGTTCTTCAAGGGCTGACATCATCAGTAAACCCGAACAAAACTTTTCCTTCTTGCTGCCCATGTTCAGATGTTTTTAGTCACACCAAAGTCTTTTGTGACTCTCTCCTTTTTCTACTTTTGATGTATTTCTAAATTTATAGGAAATTAATCACAGCATCCAAACCCATTGTAGGTTTGATGGCATCCAAATAAGCCAAAAATAATTTCTAGAGGAGTTGGAAGCCAATTTTGGTTTAAAAATATTCTATCAGTGAGACATTCCAGAACAGCCAACAAAATTACAAGCTCAGAGTTGAATACAAATCTTGTGGTTGACATAAATTTTGTTCCCCATTTTTTTTTCACCCACTGGTAGCTATAGGGGGTCAAAAGGCGATTTCTTTCCTAACAGAACATTTATTTTTCTCCATCCCTCTTCCTTACCAGTGATTTAAATTTGTTTAGTTTATTTAGTGATGCGTCACTGTGATGGAGACACTCTAGAGACTGTTAGTAGAAGATGATGGAGGAGATCATCAGTCTGAAGAAATCCAAGGAAAAAGCAGGGAACTTTGCCTGGGAAATGTTGCCAGGAGAGAGAGGGGTCAGTTTCCAAACTACATCAGCTCATATCCTCATGGCAGTCATTTAAAGAGGTAAAAAAAATTACTGAAGTTTCTCTTGCACTAAGGAAAATATCCCTGGAATTACAAAGTCTGGGTCACTGAAGTGGGAAAGCATGCCAATTTTTTTCTAATGTATTTTAGGGTGAGACAAAGATTCATGCAACCTAACACCTTGTTAAAATCTAAGCTTCAGTTTTGGAAATGGAATCTGTTCAAAAAGGGCTCTTTCCTTCTTCCTTCTCTATAATCATACCTGCAGCTTTTTCCCACAATACATTGCAGGTGTTATTATTAGCACTGTGGTTTAAAATGTTTGCAACCGCTCTTTCCTGCAGTGATTCACAGCTATGAGCTGGAAAACCCGGTAGCCAGAGTAGGGGTTTCTTAAGAGGAAAGCCTCAAGGAGAAATTTCCCGAGTGGAGAATAGACACATCCTTTCCTGGACAGAAACTAGAATGCAACATTTGGGCACGTATTTCCTCGGTAACTGCCAGTAAAGAAGTGTTACTGAATCAGTGTCTGACACCGGGCCAAAGACATCGTGGCTGATACCAACAGCAGGGAACAACAGAGGTCACCATTGTCTCGCAGGAAGGAATCTCTTCAGAGTCCATTTTGGAACCTGATGTGATGAGTGGAGCCACAATGCCTGGTTTCCACCAGTGTGATTAGAGAGTTCTGTCGCATGAACAAAGACAATTCATAGTGACAAAGTGATTTTTAATGTCAGTTTTCCTCTTCTCTAACCCAAACAGAATCTTTTTTAAATCTTAGTCAAGAGGAAAAAACAGAAAAGCCTCCACTCTCCATCCATTACTGATTTTTTAAAAAGGGAGATAAATGTCTGTATTTCCCTCTTGTCTAATAAGTTACCCCATAAAGTAAATATCAATATTTATAGTACTAAAGATATGGGGAAGGCTGTTACTTGGTATATTGTTACTTATTCTTTTCCAGATTTTAATAGTTGCGCAGTGTGTCCTTTTAATCCCACAGCCTGTTTGCTTTGTTTTATGGTTGGTTGTGTGTTTTTTTACCAAACTCTGAATGCCAACCAGTTTAAAATATGTGGAATTTTTCAGTTGCATCTCACATTGATGAGTTCATCTCACTTTAAAAATCTTTGTAAGGAATTTGTAAAATCAACACAAAAGAAAATTTTTAACTCTGGTTTGAGGTTAGGTCTGATTACAGAAATATGATGCCAAATATCTGTTTCTTAGACTGGAGAGAGGGTAGTGGGGACAGAATTGTAAGGAACAGCAGAGATTGTATCCTGTGCTTTTTTTATCAAAAACTCCTGTCAGCAGGCAGGCTTCAGGAAGAAGTAGCTGTGGAGAAAGACACCCAATTTTATAAGAAAATAACTTCCAGAATTCTCCTGGCATTTGTCTGTTTTGTTTTCTAAGTATTCTGCTTGCTTTCTCTTTGAACCTACTTGAAATGAATAAAATTCATTATTTAACCATGGCCTGCACTAAGGATGATTTCTTTCTGCTCTATTTTATGTTAAAAGGAATCAAGAATGCCAATTTCCTTCAGTACTTCAGCTAAAATTGGAAAAATAGATCCATATGGTCTGACAGTTCCCACTGGATAAGACTGACCAGCTGCTCTTCTTCCTCAGCTTTTGTCATGGGATATAATTATTCTTCCATCCATAAAAAAACCCAGAAGGATGCCCTTTCAATCCTATAAAAATACTGAGTACTGTAACACTTAACAACGTAATGGCGGACATTACAGAAGATGTGCTCTAAACAGCAGCAGAGGTTTGTGCCAAGAAAATACTTAATTTGATAATACCCCAGGACCTCTAGATCACTTTGAATCTGAAGTAGTTTACTCAGGTTGTTTTAAATGAACCTTAGGAGTGCTCCAGTCAGCTTTATCTTTTCATACTGATTTTGTAGGCACAGTTGTGTTACAATGGCAAGTCCCTGGTAGAGAGCAGATGAAAGGAGGAAGCTGGATGTACAGCAGCAGATCTTCCATTGAAAACACACTGCATTCTGCACAATTTAAAAGGGCAGCAGCTGGCCAGAAGTGGCATCGCATTTATGGTCATCTTCTTTATTAGGCACCAAGGCCGATCATCATCCAGTCCTTGCGCAAGCACACGCTATCATAGAAGACTCACACTTGGTCCCCTGGCCTAACACAAATGTAACTCATTCACCTCTGGCTGAACGGTTTTGGTGGTGGCAAAGCCTTACCCTACGCCAGCTGTTTAATCCCCGACATTTCAAGGCACTTTAAAAAATATTTAATAGTAACATCTACTAGATCAATGGAGTGTTGCCAAGATAATGAAGTGAGACCAGTGGTCCAGCCAGGCAACAATCTGCCTCATGCAATTGACAGAAGGAGATGCTGCCTTGAAGAGCCCCAACCACCTCCAGCTGTCCTTCTTCCACCTTCTGGCCCCTACATCAGCAAGGACTGCAGGCTCCCCAGCGGAAAAGCAGTACTTTGTCTGTGCCAGGAAGGAGACTTCTGATGGAAATGGCCACCTGCGTGTGGAATGGTGGGATTTTGTTACACAGTCATCACACTGCTCAGCGCTGCTCTCCATCCACATTGCCAGAAGGGATCATCTTTTTTTCCCTATGGCTTGCCGTGCGATAGAACAACCCCATTCCCTAAGATCCGTCTCTCCGTGCCCAGCCCTGCCTCAGTGGCACGAGGAGCGAAGGCCCGGGCCTCGGCCCCCTTCCCAAGATGGCGGACACCGCCCTCACCGAGCGCCGCCGCACGCCCGCCGCCCCCCGCCTCAGCGCGCGAGACCTGCCCGCCCGCGGGGCACGGCCGAGCGCTCGCGCCACTCCAGCGGGGGAGGGGAGGGAGGGAGGGAGGGAGCGCGCACGTGAGCGCCCGGAGGCTCTCCGGCAGTCGCTGTATCCCGCCATCCCATTGGCCGCCTCGCGAACCTTTCACCTTTTACCCGGCTGCGGCTGCCAATCGCCTGCTTCCTCTCATAGAGCCGGGGATGCGGAGCGTGCGGATTGCGCAGGGCGGAATTCTCGGAGCGGGGTTGCGCCGCGGGCGCTGGGCGGCCCCCGTTGGTACGGGCGGGAGGGGCGGGGGCGGCGCTCCGTTTGCGTAGCGCCGGCCGTAGCGCAGGGGCAAGGGAGGGAGGGGGAGGCCGTCCCGGGCCCAGGTGAATGGAGGGACCTGACAGCTGCGGGGACTGAGGCGGCGGCGGGGAAATGGCGGCGGCGGGAGCACAATGAGACGCGGCCTGTAGTAGGGGGAAGCGCCGGGCTGGGTCCGGTCCGAGCAGGTAGGAGATGGCGCGCCGGGAGCTGCATGGCGGCCGAGCGCGGGTGTGCCGCGCCCGCCGGCCGCAGCTGCCGCGGCCCCGGCACCGCCGCCAGCGGGGTGGGATGGCGGCAGTCCGTCCCTCCCTCCCGGGGCCCGGGCAGCACTGCCCCGCCTCCGCCCCAGCGGCCGCCCGCGCCGCCGCCCGGGCCCCGGGATCGGCCTGGGCAGCTCCCCCGGCGCCGTCGGGGCTCGCACGGCTGGGCCGCGCTGCGGCCCCGCTCGGCTTTGTCTGTGAGCGGCGCCCCCCGGGCAGCCGCGCCGGAACCGCCTGGGGGCTCTGGGGCCCTCCCGCCGTGTCCGGGGAAAGCAGTGGCGGGGAGTAAAGGAGTTTAAACTCGGCAGTGCTGATGTTAAAGGCCATATAAGAATGTCTTGGCTCTCCTCTTTGCTTCTTTCCATCCTTTTCCAGGGTAAATGAAGGCAGCGTGGTTAAGGCAGACCTTGTGCTGTGTCGAATGTGCGTGGAAAAATGAAAGGTTAAAAAGACACATTTTATTGCTGTGTTAGGTAATACAGAAATAGCTCGCATGAGTTGAAAATGAAGGGTGGTACTGATACTGACCAAAAAAAAAAAGGTATTTTTTGTGTGCATTATGCTTAACCAGAAATTAACGTTTAATAATAGTGAATCTCAGTTAACTGCTTACAGTCCAGAGGATGTTTGGCAGTTCAGATCAGCTTTGAGTATTTTTAGTGTTAAGAATTTGGTCTTCAAGTTACGTGGTGGTCTCAAGTGGTGAAAGTGTGTAGGCTGGAAGATTGTCTTCCGTTTTCTTTCCTTAGACGTGGTAATCAAAACAGTTAGCTTTGCAGACACTCAGTTTGCCCTGTTTTACTGTGTTTTGTTTAAATAAGCCACTCTGGATGCTCTGTTGAAATGCTGACTGCACGTGGATGTTCCGTAGGTGGGGGTGGTGCTTGTTTTAGCAAGTTCATACAGACATTAACTGAAATTCATTTCATAACTATTCAAAGTTCCTCTCTTGAGAGAGTCCTTCTTATTGTCTACCTCCACATTGTGGTCTTTGAGCTTTGAAGATGCTACTTGCAGTTTTCAGCTGGAAGGTGCTTTTTTTACATGTTTAATAATTGGATTGTTACTTTATTAATTGGTAGGGTTAAAAAATGTATATATTTATTCAGAAATTTTGACCCTGAATTTTAGCTACTGCTGTTCTTCAAAGCCTCCTGATGATAGAGTTCTGTGAAAGTGGCAGGTCAGTACTTGGCAGCCACAAAGTGATTAATACAGGAATTAACAATTAATTGAGAAGGAAATGGCATCAATATGTCATTGTATAAACCTGTTCTCAGTCCATATGTTTAATATTAATTGCAGTTTGGGTATTTTCTCTTCATCTCTCTTCTACTTTAGAAAGGTTGTTGAAGGCTAAGAGAAGTGTAGACTAAAAATTGACTGAGGCTTTTCACATGAGGAAGGGGCATACTAGTGAAGGGGTAGCAAACATCACAAAGAGAGTCAAGAAGAAAGTAGAAGCGGGTAGTGTTGATTTTTTTTTTGTTCCTCCTGTTTTTGAAGGATTTCTGTATCCTACAGACTGATCACAAATGTGATACTCCTTTACACTGTGTGTAACTGAAAGACATGGTGCATCAGTCTATTGGGAATGCCAGAAGTCTACAAGACAGTTGAGACAATTAATTTGTAGTGAAATTCATCCAAGGCTATTAAAACAAGAAAATCTTTTCAGTCTTGGCAAACACCAAGGTGGCTCATCAGTGGAAGGTACTTCTGCCTGCCCTGCAATTACGCAGCTCCACACATCACCTCCACTGGTTAATGGTAGGGGGAAGCCAACCAAGCTGTTTTGTCTCTTATATTGCACTAATGTTTTTAAGACTTTTTTTTCTTTTTGTTTTTAATACCTTGATCATCTGTAGCATACAAATAGAAAAAACCTAAAACCTGCAGTTCAAAATGAAGTGTATTTCATGGTTTTTTTATGTAGTCCATAGATGTTTCTCCTTTCCAACCTGAAAAATGTGCAAAGTACTTTGCCAGTTTTTCAGCAAGGTGTATGGATTTGCTTCAGCACAGGTGCTCAGAGTCTGAGTATCACTGCTTGACCCACGTTGGCTTTCAGTATGAACTGACTAAATGTCCATTGATCTGTGCTGAATGCAAATTACTGGCAAAACAAATGAAAACACATGCATTCTTAAAAGAGCGAGGAGTTATTTAGTCAAATGGATAAAAGAGCTGAAATAGTTTTATTTTTCTTTAGGTAAGACCTAGAATATAAGTGAGAGCAAGAGTTCAGGATGATTTTTGAAAAGGATTCTAGGGCTTTAGGGGTGATGAGCATTACAGTAAGTGCTAAGACTACAGACAGGTTTTTTATTTTGAGGCATAGGTTAATCTATTGATACCAAATTGTTTTTTGCCATTTTACTTCTATATATATTCTCTATATTCTTTACATATGTATTTGTAGCTTTGGAGCCTATCATTGTATTTGTAGCTAGTATTTTACCTACTCTGTTAGACAGAAAGACAAAAGAAATTCCCCAGCGGCTCCAAGCCCCTGGGGTCCAAGGTTGTGTTCTCTAGGAACTGTGGTCAAAATGACTTCTCAAGACACATTTTCATGAACAAAGTTTAGTTATTATCCTAGGGGGAGTTTCAGAAAAGGGTAGAACCAGGAGGGAATTGCCTCATCACCTATGTCTCTAATTGGGGATTCTTGTCAGTTCTTCTAATTTGCTAAACAAACATGGTATCTGCTTTGTTTTGTGTGCCCCTTCAGCACTTTTCATCCAGCATGTTGGGCATCATAAAGATCCTTGTAAAGGTAACCCATTTTTATCACCTAATTGTCTGGCTCGTGATTTTAGGGTCAGTGAAAAGGCATCACTTCCAGGCAGCAGGTAGAACTTCCCAACATTCTGAGATGGGTTGTTCTGTTGTTCCATAAATCTCTCTGACCTTTTTCCCTCTCATGTAGGTAATACTACCTAGAGAGTATGCGTAGCATGATAGGTTGTTGGCAGAACAGCCAGGTGGCTCCTGATTGACTGTGTAACCAACCACTAGCCATCTGTAGCCTATCACCTTCGTGTGTTCAAGTAATTTCTTCAGACTGATAGCAGAAGTTTGGTTTTATTTATATATCTTAGGGAGTGCTACTTTTAAAGAAAACTAAAATATAATTACAGTGTTGTGTAGAACAGGAGCTTCTACAAAATGTATGCAATATGCTTTTAGAATGCTGTATTTTGAAGGCTAAGAATAGTTGGAGTAGATCAGAAATCAATGATTTTGCTTTACACCTTCCTGATATATTTTTTTCATCCTTTAGCCTTTTGTGAGTGCCATATGTATTGTGATAAGCTAGAAGAGAAGAAACTTGATCTATAGTAAAAACTAAAAGTTAATTTTTTAGCTGAAGTTACAGTCTGTGTTGATATTTCAAGTTTTGGTGTTTAAACTGTGTTGATTGGGGGTATGGTGGCTTTAGGACTGTTAAAAAATAAACATTCTAAAAGACTTAATCTAGAGAACAAAGCAGTGCCCACTTAAATCTATGCCATTTTATTATCTTAGGTAAACTCTTGGTTTTGATAGTTCTTGCATGCTTATCTAGTAACATGCTAATTTTTCAAGTTTGCATCCTGAGCAGTATGTTTGGAATTCCCTTGTTATTTCTGCTCTGTATTGCAGCCTGCATTAGTTAAATCAGATTTCCATTATACTTGTCGTCTTCAAAATCATACAGTCAAGAAGAGAGAACTGAAACTTGTGTCAAGGAATTTACTTGCATTGTTGCACAGCTGCAGGTGTTGAAAGGCTGTTCTCTGATGGGAAAGAGAAGGAGCAGTGTTTTCCACTTTCATAAATACTCCTGGATCCAAGAGACTTCAGTACTGCTTGTTGTGGCCCTTCCTTTAAGTGCAATACACTTGTCAGTCTGTGATAGATGTTTTGGTTGGCATGGGTGTTACTACTGAGTTCCTTCTTACCAAGACAAAAAATCAAAAGTGTTCGCTCTTGATCTTTGCTAATGGTAGTAGAAAATCTTGGTTTGCTGTGCTTTCTTCTCTTTATGTCAGTGACTCAGTACTTCTGTGATGTAAGTTAGCGTGATCAGTTTCTGCCCATGTTTTAAATATTCTTCATGAAGGATTCATTCCTCTGGGTTTATTGAATGAGCATGAGAGATCTGAGAAAGCAGCAGGGTGGCTGCTGACTGGAAGGGTTGGTTGCTGGGAACAGAGGTGGTCAGTTTAGTACTGTTTTAGCTGGCCTTGGGATTTTTTTGTTTTAAATATCAGTATCCTTGTGTTTTTTCATTTGTGCAAAGGCACCCACAAATATAAAAAACCCCTGACCCCAAATGTGTGTTTGAGCCAGCCCCTTATTGTTCGTTATTAAACCTGATTTCTGGTACCTGTCTCCTCTTTTGGATTCTGATTCTTGATAATTTGTCACACCATGCAGCAGCCTTTTCCTCAACTCAGATGCTATTAAGTTGCTGGGTAGCAGTAAAGAAATTGGTCTTAAAAATAGAATTTAGGCATTTTTTTAGATCTTTTATTTTTGAAAACTGGATTGGATTTTTAGACCTGCCCACTTATTGATTGCATAAATCTCCTTTCCTTAGGAAGTGAGGTAAATATATTCTGCTTTTTAAAGTTAATTTGACTCCATTGAGGTGATTTGGCTATGCAAGCATGTCTGGGCTGGCTACCTTTGCAATTCATGTTTCTCTTTTGTTTGCAAAGTCTGCTTAGTTCCTGATCTAGACCCAAGTTTCTTACAATTTTCTTTGAACTGTTACTAGCCTTTTATGATATTTTTGCTCTATATTTTTTGTTCAAGCAGAAATGAAAAAGGCTTAGCTATCTAAAGGTGAAATTGCTTTGTAGTTTGTAGTAAAAACTTCTAGAGGTGATCTGAATTCTAGACAGCATTCAAATCATAGAACACTTAACATCTCTCACTGAGTTTTGGCAAGTTAATTCAGGTGGGTTTTTTTTTACACCCTCTTTTAACTTTCAAGTGCATAAATAAGACATTTTTTCAGATGTCTATATTCTGCATACCTTAAAACATCTAAATGTAGTTGATCTGACTATTAACTGGGGTTTTATGAATTCATAATATTAATTGATAGTATTTCTTCTTTAATCAGGGTATTAGTGCCTGAGATCAATCTCAAGCAAGACTTCCTCACTGAAGCTGTGTATTTCTGAGCACTCAAACTTGTGCTTTGCTGTACCTTCATGGACAATGGCTACTAGGCTTTTGGTTTGGGAAGAAGACATAAAATGAGTGTGCTTACAATACAAGCAAAAGCTCGGGTCAGTCAACTTCTTTCACTGACCCACAACCTTTGCCATCTTTCAACTAAAGTTAAATGCTCATAGTGTCAAATTGCTGTGTAAAGTTGTTAAAAGGGATATGACCTCTGTTAAAATTTGTTTTGGGGAAAAAAATCAAATGCTTCCCCTCCAGCTACTCTTGCTGTCTAACGTAGTGCTATCTCAATGACCTCCAAGACTGTAGAAACTAAATTACTATTGGAGATAGATAATGGATATTAAAAATACACTACTTTAAAAAAAAAAAAAAACCACAAACACACATTTAAACCTCTGTTTCTGCTGTATATTTTTTGAGTCCCTAAGAAGATATGTGTGTTTTTGTCGTTTGTTCTTCTTGCCGCTTATACTTTCCTGTTTCTGTGAGAGAGTAAGAGAAAGATTGGAATATGAATATTTTCTGCCAGTTTAATGAACAGAGATTGTAAGGGGGAAGTGACAGCACCATGTTACTGAGAGTCATGGGATTACCTTTGTATCTTTTTCATTATTTCTGCAGTTATTGTCAGCAAGGTCTCATGTATTGCCTTACAATTTTTTACAAGTAAAAAAAGCATGTGGGGAATTTTTTTCCTTTCTTCATTGTTTGTAAAGAAAACTCTATCAGCATTGGCCTCAGGAGTTCACTGACACTGAAGAAAGATAGCGAGCTATAAGTGATAGGGCAACAAGAAACTGCATCGTTTCAAAGATTATAACTCAAAAAATAAACATATATCCAGATATTTCCAGAAACGTATACACACTATAACCAGAGATTTATATACCGAATAGATTGGTTGATTTGTTTACTGTGTAATCAATCACAAAGGCTCTGAGGTAATGAAATCTTCCACTACAGAAGGCTGTACCGCCTGCTGAGCGAGTTTGAGGCATGATGGGTGAAACTCTGGAGGAGAAAGTGTAGGTTTTAGGAAAGTAATGCATTTTTATCTTCAAGTATTTAATTGAAAAAAGGATTGGAAGAATGCTAAAGACATTTATGAGCTCCTTGGGTCTTTGAAAGGCACACTATCAACTTCCAGGAGATGAGCAATTTTCCCTGTTGTAATCCTTGCATAGTTAATGCTTTGCTATGTTGAATTAAAGAAGTTAAACAAACCTGCCTTGATTAATAGTAAGTTGTCTGGAGAATGGTCTTCTAATGGCTATGTGTTGCCTAAACTGAATACAGGATGAGTTTTTAGTCACAAAATTCATTATTTGTTAAAACTGTCTACTGACCAGTTATCTCAGCAGATTAAGGTCTGCAAGGAATTATTGGATGATTTTAGGGCATTTAGTGACTGGCATAATGATGAGGTAGGTGCTGATTTCTGGCAGGCATTTGGAGTAGTATGCCACTAGTGCTACTAATGTATACATTGCCACCTATTAGGAATTGTTAAAAGCTTTTATCAGTTCATCGTGTTACTGCAGTCTGCTGCCTCTAGGTGTCTCCTCTGGCACCATTTAAATAATTAAAATAATTTCGGAAGAAGTTTTGGGTTTGGAATTTTTATTTATCTTAGTGAAACACAGTTCAGCGGCAGTTGACAGTAGAGAAGAGAAGCTGCTGTCTGATCTTAAATTGCATGGTCAAAAAACCTGTTGAATCCAAGTTCCTTGTTTTCTGGAATGAAGGCGTTCAAGTGGCTGCCAAAGTGGATGACAACCTCCTCCTCATACCAGCTCTAATACTCCTCTGATCCATATCAACTACTCAATTCAGCTTGCTGAGCCAGTAGTAAACTTGCCTAAGTCAAGGAAAAAAACATCGCTTGATTATATTGTCCTGAACTATTTTTCTCCCAGAGAGTCAGACAAGTGTCAAAGCTGTTAGAAAAGGGAAGGAGCAGTGACAGTGTGGGGTTGCTTCATTGAGCACTAGCAGATTGGATCTACAGTCTTATGAAAACTAATCTCAAACTACTACTTCTCACCAATTAATTGAAATAATTGTACCACGTTTTCTGCAACTTTGTACTTTCTCACTTACTCTTAATAGCTAGTGTTATAAACAGGTGTTATGACAGTAGTTTTGTGGGTTTATGTATAGAAATTAGCTGTGGTAAATCCAGTGAGGGGGAAATTATGCTAGGAAAATTAAATAAGTAAACAATTGCATTTACCAACAGTTCTTTAGCGAGTACTACTCTGAGATATGAACAACTTTTTAGTAAAAGTAACTATAATTAGTGCAGTAATCAAGATGGATCACTTAGACTATTAGCTTGGAAAATTCACATCTGAAGTTATGCCTGGTTTAAAACCTCTCATTTTTACCAAATGGTAATTTGTAGTTATGACTCCATAATTAGAAATCTGTACAAGAAACTGCTTAAAATTCTAGGACTTACTTTCCTTTTTGCCTCAAATGTAGTGATTATATGTTCCAAGACACTAATACAATTAGATACAAATCAATGACTTAATAACTTCAAGTTATTAAATTTTATTAAAAAATTAATGTTTTCCTCTGTTCAGTTTTCCATTTTTATGAAAGTGGTGGGGTGAGGTTTTTTGTAATGATACATTCAAGATGTCAGGTATAAGTTGATAAGCGTTAAATGCTCTTCAAAGCTCCGTGTTTCCATTTTAGTGAGGGAAGGGGAAATCGTTGTCCTAATTAAAAAAAAAAACCACCAAAACCCCTAAAGCCAACCATCATTGTCCTCAAACCAAACCAAACAACTCTCTGGTTTGTTTACCATGAGTCTAGAGTTTTGTAATCACTCATTGAAATCAGAGCTTTAGGACTGCACACTATCCAGAGCAGAATTTGCTATATAATTATGTCGGAAGTTCAGATGTAACAAGTTAGAGCAGTTGAGAGAGGTAGGTTACCTTTGCAAATCAGGAAAACTTGCTTGTTTGAGTTTTTTCCCCTCAGCTTGAGTAAGATGTTTCTCCCCACCCCATAGATTCACTGTAAGAGTAAAACTAGAGGTGAGCTTAGGCTATACAAATTTTCCAAACTATGGTTTTGGTGGTTTTTTGTTTCTCTCCATAGGCTAAACTCAATTTTATGGTAAAAATTTACTTCCATTTTTGTTAAAATGTAATTGAGTGATGATACCATGCAACTGTGGCAGACATGTCTTAGATGGATATACTGGATCTTAAAGCAAGAATGTTCAAAATGTAAACAGTGTGCTTTTCAATGTTATGAGTTGAGCAGTTGAATGTGGGCTAAACTCTTGTACCCTGTTTGATTTAAAAGGTAAGCAATGTTTACAAATTTCAGTTTAGTGGCATACTTTAGGAATATTGTTTGAGTGTATGTGTAATTTTCATATGAAGTAGTAGCCAATGCTTAAGGCCAGGAGTATTTTCAGCTGATATTACGATACTGTCAAGAGGGTTAATTCAAAAGACAAAATCAGAAAACGTTAGATTATTTAAAATTTTGCATTCTGATTAGGGGATACATGATCACAGAGGTGCTACTCAAAACAGTACAATGTTTTTCTTGTTAGGCACCTGAGGAGCGTAGGCTGTATCTTGGGCTCTAGTTTGACATGCATTTTAGATGGAATTTCTGCCTAGGTTAAAAAAACAACTTTATCCCCTCCAAGTCCTGGTATTTGTTGTTAAGCTTCATTGGAGCAAGCATTTCTGAAGTTTATGGTAAAGTAACTTAACAAGACTAATTCGTCTAAGAAGCAATTTATTCTGTGTGATTTCTTTTATTCTGTTATAGTCTGACTCAGATGTGGTCACAGATTACTTGGAAACAGTTGTGGAGGCAGCAAGTAGATTAAAGAGAGAGTAAGAGTGATGCTTTGGGTGTATAACCATGCTGTACAAACAGGAAGCATTTATTATACAGTGTTTTGTCTTGCTACTGAGTGAAAATTGAAGAAAAGTGATAAAATGAAAAGAATCTTTCCAATGCTTTGTTTACATCAAATTTATTTCTTTTATTGTTTTAGAAAAATTTGACTGTACAACCAGCTACAGATTTTTATAAGCATATTTGAGAAAGCTAAAGTGAAATACTGATCTGGTAAAATGATGGGATGTAAAACCTCTGCATATGCCACGTGCTTAATCCTACTAAAGGAGGAGTAATAAGGTCACTCTTCTCAGTGACAGCTTGCTCATAAGGATTTAAGGCACTTTTCCTTTTCAATGTACTTTATTGCTTTAGTTGATTTTTCTCTATCCCATTTTCCATTTTCTCTAACATCATGTCTGTGCAACAAGGTCAAATTTAATAATTTTTAACTTTAAAATCACATACCTTTAAAATTTTATTTCAAAACTACTTTTCTATTATAAATCTTAGAAGCCTAGAGGTTGTGGTGGGGGTTTTTTGCTTTAGTGGTTTGGTGTGTTTTTTTCACCAGTTTCAGTATTTGAAGTAGCTTGAATTGCAAATTAGGAAATTATGGAAAAGGTAATTTCTTAAAATCATTAGCTAAAGAGAAATGAGAGATTTCCTGTCAGGGTTGAGAAGGCAGTGCTGAGGAAGAAGAGGGAAATCTCCATTGAAAGTTAGGCATGTAATCTGCTTAAGTCATTCTGGAAGTCATCAATTATCTGCCTCTTTAGGCATCTTAATGCATCTGTGTGTGCCTACTTAAATAAGCTGCTCATTAGCTGATGAAAGCAAATGATTAGGCAATGAAATTGAAAGTCAGTTGTATTTAAATATATATTCTGAACAATTCAAACTTTTATTTGTTATTGTAAATGTAATATATATTTGCATTGATTGAGTTATGAATTCTTTCCGAATACACCATAGTATGCAGGGGCAAAGTTGTTCTACATAATTCAGTATAACAATTAATAAGGTAAATGGTGTGATTACTGCAATGTTGATGGCTGTGATGCTATTCTCCTAATTAGTCAGATGCCTATGTTGTGAATCAGCCTAAATGATATCAATATGGATGCACTTGTTTCTGAGGAAAACTATAAAAACAATGTAAGTTCCCAACTAGTAGGATAGTTTTGTAATAACCCTAGATGTAAGCCTTCTCAGTATAAATCTGGGACATTTACCAGTATACATCAAAATTACAGATGTTAATGCCTCTGATTTAATTGGACTTGCTGTATTGGCATGTTAATTGTGGAGTAATATACTTTAAAGTGCTTGATTATTCCTTTTTGATAAATGAAATTATGCGGTATCAAAAGATTTTTAGTAAAGTTTGGGAGGTTTTGGTTTGTTTTTTTTTCTTTTTTTAAAAATCTGAAATATCTCTGCTTTTCCAAATCTTTGATTGCATTCATGGTTTTTTTGGTTTGCTTCTAGAAACTTGCTCCTTTCCTTTAATTCCCTCACAACTAGGTCGGGTTCTTTGTTGCTTGCATGCTCCCAGTGCTCCTTCTGATCCAGCCAGTCTGACTGGGTGTTCATTGCACAACCCTTCACTTCTGTGCTGCTTCATGGATGTCTTCAGAGAGTCTGGGTTTGATTGACCTCTGGAGAAACATAGTCTGACCTGCTGGAATTGGTCATGTGCAGGATACTGTGAGAATAAATGAGGATAAGAAAATACTCTTAATCCAGTACTCATCATTAAGTGAAAGAATTGATGCGTGTGCAGAGCTGCCCAGACTGGAAGAGTGATACAGTGATAACTGCGAGAGATTGTATGTGAATTTGAGTTTTGTCTCCAACATTCAGAATGGTGGAGATGTGTTCTCTACTGCTTATCTCATTCTTCTGTCCTTTCCAGGTTGTTACTTGTCAGTCACCAGGAATGTACCTGCGAGGCTGTTACTGTTTTCTTCTGGTAGGTCTTAATACATCCAAAGTAGAAGCTGAACTCAGCAGCAGCAGGAAGGGGAGGTGTAGTCCAGGCTCTGTCATTGCAGCTGCCAGTCAGCCTCACAGAATTTGACTTTTTTTTTTTCTGAAAATTGGAACTATTGAATTAAGAAAACAGCTCAGAGTTTTTGATCATCGTTGCTTGATGTTGGCTACCTAATCTTGCTGCAATCAAGCTATTATACTTCTGGTAATTAGATGATACCCGGCATAATAATTGGTGGTTTGGCAGCATTGATGCAAGCTACAACTAACATGGTAAGAACAGGATGGAGTTCTTTCTTTTGCTTTGTATTTGTATTTTTTGATAACCAGGGTTTGTAGAGCTGAGTAAAGCAAAATCTGCTGTGTTGTTTTTAGACAAGAGTCTCTACTCAAGTTTGTATGTTTGTATGTTCTGCTCTGAAAATGCAGTTCACAACTGTCTGAATTACAGGACTATCTATTTTAATATTATAGGAGAAAGGAGCTCTCTTCTAGTGATGGCTGTGGACTAGGGTCACATACATATGTGTGTCTTTTTTAATGTAGTATTGCATCAGTAATACAAACAGGGTCTGGAATTGAAACGAATATAGGAATATATTAATTCTGAGTTATGCTTAGCAGAAGAGATAATTGACAGGTTTAGTACTATATTAACTTAGTTATATTGTGTCCAGAACCCAACATAGTGTCAGTGTCAACCCAACCTCAGTTGCACCATTTACAGGGATTTATTTCCTTTAAAACATTATTTCTCAGGCCTGAGCAGTTACCAGATAATAATACAGAAAATGGAATTGTTTAACCATACTTTCATTTCTCTTTCCTCCTAACTTGCCTCTATAATCATTAAATGAGTATTCAGTAAATGCTGTATCCAGTAAACCACAGCTGCTTTAATGTCTGGAACAATCCTGTCATTTGCATATCTGGGAATGCTTTTACATAAATGCAGGAATAGCTCTCACTCCATTCTGGAAAATAAAAGGTAAAAAGTTACCTCCCCCTTCATGCCTCCTCACCTGTTTTTTTTAATGATGATTGTAGCAAAACAGCTTATTTCAATTTTTGAAGCTTTTGTTACCATTCAGCAAGGAGGAACAGCTTGGATTTTTTTTTAAAACCACATCATTAAGAGTATCCACTGTATATGTTTTGAGACTATCTAATGTGGAAAATTGGGCTAATGCATTAATGCTGCACTGGACAGTAATCTACATTTGGCATTAGGGAAAGATACCTATCAATATACATTCAGAGAACTCTCTCAAGGATACCTATTTTATCTCAATTTATTCTTTTTCATTTTGCTATTGTTCTGCTACTGTGGAAGATTGATGGATGAATCAGAAATGGGACTGTTCTCTGATTTGGAGTTGTGCTTAGATGCATCAGGATTTAAGCTAAGGGACCTTTATGAGCTGGTTAAACCACCGCCTCTGTTAGCAGTGAAGTATGTTTGACCTTGTTCGAGCTTTCATGGTTGATCATAATATGAAAAGCTTTCAAAGAAAGGAAGAAAATATAAAGCTTCTCAGTCAATATTTAGATGCCTGTAACCCCACATACTGGGGAAAAGAAGCTGTCCATGTGGCATTTTGTGGATCTTAAATACTTACATTTTTCAAATTCAGTCGGGATTCCATATTAACTCCTAAACCTAAGAATTCTATTTAAGGCATCTGTTAAAAAAGCAGCTTTAATTGAAGATAAATACCTTTAGAGTTACTTAGCACAAGAGGAAGTCCTCAAATCTGTGCAAATCGTTCCAGTTTTTCCTGCCGATAGTTCAGACCTGACAGTACACAGAGCGAGCGTACTTCGTAGGAGCTTTTTACCACTTTACCTTAGATAAGGACTTCAGCTCTTCTGTCACAGCCTTTTTGCTGAGTACATTGTTGAATATTTTTGATTCCGTTTCAGTATTGTCAGTTGTTCCAAAAGTTCAACAGTGCTACAGGTAACCCATGATGTGAAAATGCTACCTGAGGCTTGAAGCATTATACTGGAAAAATGTAATATTTATGGCTTCTCATAGCTTTTGAACTCCAGTGTGCAAATGTTTGCTTTATTGGACAATATTGAAAAATAGAGGTTACATTAAAAGATAAAAGTTGTTAATTGATAGGAGCTGCTGGAGTCTTACATTAGTTTAAGTGTAAAGAATGTGAAGGAATGAATGCTCATATTCTAGTCTAAGTGAGTGCATTTACATAGAGGGAAATAACTGTATCTTCTCCACTTTGGAATTATAAGTCAGATCATTTTACATGATGCACATTTATTCTTCTCATATCTTGTATGAGAGTCCTTGCAACTCTGTTGGTTTGCCACAACAAGCAGCAAAGTGCCACTGTTGGTTTGCCACAGAGCATTTTCATAGAACTGTAGAATTCCATATGATTTAGAGAAAAGACCCCTAAAATCCAGCTATCAAAATAAGACTGCCGAGTCCACACAAAACCATATCCCTAAGTGCCACATCTTCACATTTTGTTAAACACCTCCAGGGGTGCTGATTCAACCTGGGTAGCATCTTCACCTTTATATATTCTTACATATTCAAACTCCCCCCCCGAAGACAAACCCAGCAACAAGCAAACAAAAAAACCAAACCAAAAAATAACCCAGTGGACCTACAGAAATGTCTTGGATGTTATTCATATATATTTTCATTCAATAAAATAATCAAGTATGTTTTTTGTTTGTTGTGGGGGTTTTTTCTCTCCTCTGGTGAATTCTGTGGCAGCTGAGGAGCTTTGAATGTCCTCTGAATTTGGGGGAAAATAGTTTTTGTATTACATATTTCTATGAATTTAATACTGACTTCATCCATGAAAGAAAATTCCTATAGTGTGCCCACAAGTTTGTTTCAGGGACAGGCCACGTGAAGACAAGTAGTGTAACTGATGAGAAGTCTTTCTTTTTTAGGATGAAATTAAAAGGAGCAAAGCATAAAATGTGGACTAAATAATGTGCTAACCAGCATATAATACACATTTTAAGGTTGCACTAGGAGGAGTTGGTTTGATTCACCATTGGTGATGAATACTTTTGTCTTGTTGGTGGGGTTTTTTGGAACTAAGGCTGGAATTTCAACACTGGTTCTTGGGTGGTACATAAATTAATATGGCTGACTGCAATAGATTTGAACTCTCATTTTCGAATTGGTAGATTGATTTGCAATCCAAATGTCTGCTGGCCTTGCATCATTACTGACTTCAGAGAAATCCTTTTGTAATGTAGGGAATTTAGTAATTTTGGACGTTGTGGCACAGTGATAGCAGTGAACTGTTGAATACCCATGTTTTGAGGAGCTTGACTTTCAGCCACATGCAGAGAAAGGGTTTATGTTTATGCAAATAATGGGATTGAAGTCTCCACATGGGGTTATATTCAGGGGGCAGCTGCTGCTTTTACTTATCCAAAGCAAGAATAATTAATGCTTTGGAACTGTACTTGCCTCACAGCTTGTCCCCAAATTGGGGAAGAGAGAAATCCCTGCTCTAATGTCTGCTTAATTGCCTTCCTGTAGAAGACATAAGTGCCTGAAAAGCTTGAACATAACCTTTAAATTAACTAAATCATCACAAGTAAATAATTCGGTAGCCAAGTAAACGACCAAATAATAAATTCACAGATATGGTCAGTTATTCCTACTTGTGATACTGATATTATAGTTATACATAAATTAGAATCTACACATTGAGCTGCAAATTTTCTATGCAGCAAAACCCCTTCAAATATGTGGCATAATTTAATTCTAATTGCTATTAAAACTAATAAATGTGTTTCAGAGTGTTTGTATAGTTGAGATTTTTTTTTTTATTATTTAGAGAGGTGTGTGTCCTGAGTGTAGTTTTTTTCTTGACTTCCATGAAGGCTTAGATCCTTGGCTGTCAAAGAGTATTTTGCTTTCAAATTAATCTGAGGTAGTAGGGAGTTTGTACTATGGTTTCTGACGTAACTTTATTGTTTGTACTATAATAAACCAAAGAAAAACAGTTGAAATATGAAGTTGCTGGAATAACAAAAGGAAGAAAAGGATAACTCCTGTTCTGTAGTCACCCCTGCCCCCCTGCCCTCAGCATCTGCAACCAGCTGTGATTGTAGAGGCAGGATGCCAGCCCGGATGTTCTTTTTCTTCCCAATCATAAATGTGGTTTTTACCTTATGCCGTGAAGATCATGCAGGACTTTGTTCATGCTGGAATTCAGTTGTATTTGCATAAAGATTATTCACTAAGTAAATCATGTGATTTTAAGACTCCAGGTGTGTAGTATTTACTACAAAATAACTTCATTTTCAAGTTTTTAACAGTTTCAGTAATTGCTCTAGGGACTGGTTGTTTAATCTCAAATTGTCAAAGACGTTGAAAAGCAAGAACACTGATAGTCTTTCAGAGTCAGTCTTTTGCTTATAGTGTGATAGCGGGTGTTACACTGTAAATTCCAGTTATCCTTTTTCTGACCACCCTTTTTTAATAGCAAGTTAGGTATCATATGAATGTAATTATTCTCAAGGACTGAACTACAAACCCATGAAATAAAAATAAAACCTGTTGATACAGTCTGTATTCTCTGATATATTTGGATACTTGGTTTTTGCATTAGTAGTGTTTCAGTAGCAAATAGCTAAGATACTTGAAGATCTTGGCTGAGATTTGCAGAAGTAACTTGTGGTTGCTTGCAGATTCCTAGAGCGCTGGAGATTTGCAGAAGTGCCTGCTATGTCACTTCTTGACTGCTTCGCTTGATGTCTTTATAGGAACTGGTTAGGGTTTTTTTAGTGCTTTGAGTATTTATTGTGTTTGTGGTATATTTTGAAGTTATTATTTTAGAACTCTTGCCTTCTACCTGTTGATAAAATATGTGAGTGTTGAGCTCCTAAAAGGTGACATTTAAAAAAAGGAGCCTTGCTGTTTGATGAAGACATTGACATTCCTAAAAATTAGAGTTCGAAAACGTCTCTTATTTTTCCTTTTTGTCTCTTTTGCTTGTTTTTAAGAAGATCTTGAGAAACTATAAAGCAAAACTGATTTTTTTTTTTTATGTGATGTAAAGTATTTTGCTGGCTGTGGCTGCAGCATGGGGGATGTTGAGCGCTGCGCAGCCCGGCAGTGCCGCCGTCCCGAGGGCCGTCGGCAGCGGCAGGTGCCCCTGGCCCGCCCGGGAAGGATCGCACCAGGCTTTGTCTGAGTGGGTGCACCAGCGCCATTTAGATGCTAATGTGATATACGCTGCTGTTTTGTGCTAGACCTTGACTGCATCTTAGGAATGTGGCCTGTCTGGTTTTAGGTTGGCATTCAAAGGGCCTACTGTAATTCCTGCCGGCCGATCGCTTGATTAAAGCCGCGGTCTTCTGGCTTCGGTGTGCCGAAGGAAGCGGTTGTGCTGGTGGAGAATTAGAATTACATACTTTTTTGGTTCTGTGCTTTGTGTTTGCCATCTGCGATTTGGCAGTAAAGTAAATTTGCTCTGTTAAGCCACACATGCGGCATTAGCTTTACTGACAAAGCTTGAACCTTTCTGTTCATATTTGCTTTTTGCTGGGGTATCCAAATGCTGCATTGTTCCCTTCAGCTTTTCTTGCAAATACATAGAGAGTGGAGTATATTTGTATATTTTTACCGTGGATGTGGCAGTTTTCTGTTGTTAGGTTATTTTCTGATTCAATGGAATATGTATTCTGGTTCATGTTTAGATGCAGTGAATAAATGAATAACCTAGACATAACAGGAACAGGCTATCATAAATCTAAGTTCTACTTACTACATCTTAGAAGCAATTTGCTGTATTTTGTGCTGAAAATAAAGGAGGTGTTTATGTATGCTGCAAACACAAATTTAAAATGTAGCCTAGGGAATAAATTTCTTGTCAGTCTATTTTATACATGAATGCAGTATCCATTTGTACATGAATGCAGTATCCATCAGATTTTCTGTGCTGCATTCCTTTTGTATTTGTGTAAAATGATATAATAACTGTTTACTTAGTTTTCTGGAAAAACATACATTCTTTCAGCTCTCTTAAATGTGTTAAATAATAATTTTCTTCTGGATTTCCTTACTGCTTTAGGTGAAACGTGCATGGAGCACAGGGGAGACAAGCTGTGAATCTGGTGGCCTTAGCTAGCAATTACTTTAGCAGATAAAACAAAACATGCAAATATCTCCTGAGCACTTAAGGCTGATCTTTCAGACACTGACTGTCTGTATCCCTAGCCAAAAAGGGGCATATGATAATTAGATTTTGAAGGACCATGTGCTCTTGCTACAGAGCTAAATATTAAAATGCAAGAAAGCAGACTACCACATGGCATGGTTGATTTTAATGGCAGTTCATGGTAAAATGCTCTCTCTTTATGTTGCCTTTTAGGTTACCTAGGGTGAAACAAAATTACAGGCTTGGAGACTCTGGAAAAGCTCAGCATCAGCGTTTGAGGTAAAAATGAACATACTGAACTAATCTTGGGAGTGTCCTCTTTGTTAACTTTATGGAATTGATTGGAGGAGAAATTTTCATCAAGATTAATTTTGTGTTTAAGTTTTCACTATTGATTTAAAAAAATGGGACTTCACAATCTCTCTTTTTAGGTCTGGCAGAACTCACACTCTTATATTTTGTATATATATTGTGTATATTTTGTGCAAATTTTTTATTTTATAGCTTTAAGAATGCTCTAGATCTGCTAAATATGGTATTTTTGCTTTAAGTTGTAGTTTTATATATATAATATTTTCAATATAAATATGTAATACATATATTCGGCTAATATATCTAGAAATTCACTGTCATGAATTTCTATCTGAATTTTACTTTTATGATTAAATCACTATCTTAAGTGCACAGTATTTTTTCTTCTACTAAAAAGACTGGTGTACTTCGAGAGAAATAGTGGTTGCCTTTCCATGAATTGACTGTATTACTTGCAGTTTCAAATTGATATAGTTTAAAGAAGCTTGAATTCTGATTTTTTTAAAATGTCTAACTCAAACTGAAAATACATGTGCATGGAAAAAGCAGTACAGTTATATGAACTATATTAAAATTATATCAAACACTCCACTCTTGTATTTCTCACATGAGCCAATAATTAATGATAGTAACCTGGAAATAGGACTAAGGAAGTATGTGCACATTTAAACTAAATTATCTTTTAAATCACTCTTTTAAATTTTAGTTTCTGATAGTAAACTAAAATAATTCACATTCAGAGTGAACCTAAATAGTTCATTTCTGTCAGCAAGTTGTAGTGTAGGCTCAACACATATAAATGTTTATAAGCAACTGAATTACCACAATTAATCTTGATATTATAGTTCTCTTTTCAAAGAATTTTTATTGTTCATAGGGTTTTGTTCTGTTTTTTTTAAGAGTCAAGGCTTGCAAATTATGTGATTAATCTACAAGCTGATATCATGATGTCAAAATGCAGTTCGGGAAGCATAAACACAGAGACTGCGGAAATTAAAACGGTAAGACTGTGCTGTAGTATGAGAGAAGCAGATTTTGATGTATCACTGCACTGTGTTCTCCTGTTTTATATTTAAAGATGCTTCAGGACCATAGAGTAAATTAACTTCCATGTGTAAATTTATAGAAATTGACTGAATTTCTTTGGAAAGGAAAATGAAAGTAGCTACTTCGTTTTATTCATAGAAGTTTAGATGTTTATCAGGGAACACTTGCCCTGATACTTCTTACGAAGCTGAGTATGATTAAAAACCTATTCAGTTTTTTAAAAGTGCGTGTGTGTGTTTTCCTTGTGGATTTTGTATTCAAATGTGGTTGTGTTGGTGAAATACGATCAGTAAAAAAAAAAAAAGAGAGCGTTGACACAAGGGGTTAGAATTAGAATTGAATTCATATGTTGTTCCAGATAGGAGATACAAAGTAAATGGTAAGGAAAAGAAATGACAGGTAAATTAAGGTCTTTGTTTCAATAGGCTTCAGTTTGAAATACGAGTTCAGCAAAAATAGGGAAAGAGGCTATCAGATTAAAACTACATAGCAGAAGAATGTCCTTTGATAACATAGGGAAGACAAATATATTTAGTTCTGCTGGTGCTCACCTTGCCTTGCATCTTAGATCCATCTACTTCATGTTTTTTGTCATGTGTGTTAGGGAGGTGAAAGGAGTCTGCATAGCACCAGTTCTACACTGCTGGTTGAGCAACTGCATATTTAGGATTGTTGCACAGGCCTTGTACACATCATTGTAAAAAATGAAAGTTTGTTCCAGAATCTGGCTGCATGTCTGTATTTTTTAAAGGAGAAACATCCCCTTTCTGAATGTTTATTCTGAATAAATATTGTGCCTCATGCACTGGTGTCACTAGAGGTGTGCTACAAAACTGATTTTTGTTTTTGCATTATATTGCTTTACTTGTTATGCCCTACGGCCTCTGTATGTTTTGCTGATAAATAGTGACATAATCCATTTGCATTTGACTGTTCAATGTGCAGCAGGACAACTCCTGTGTGAATGATGACTTGCTAGCTCTGTTTGTTGCTCAAGGTGGACTGATGGCAACACAGTGCTTATTAGGCTTTTGCCCCATGTCCAGGTTTGGTCATACTGAACACTACAAGGACTTAAAAGGTTTTCTGAGTCTGCTGAATGTCACGTTGTACTGTATTTCACTCCTACAAACAGACACTTAGGAGGAGTTTGCCAGGAATTTCACCTGTTAACTGTATTACTGCTTGTAGAAGTGCTTCAGAATCAGCTCATCCAAATGTAGAGCCTCAATTAAACTTCCATTTTAATAAGCTCTTTAATGAAACTTTTTCAGACAAGAGAAAGCAGCTGTCATTGTGCTGATATGCCTTGGTAGGCTATTAAAGACCAATGGTCTGGTCTGGTTCAGACCAGTGGTTCAGTATCAGAAAAATAGAAAAAATAGAATTCTTATGGTTCAAAATGAATATTTCTGATTGTGCTAGGGAAACCAGGGAAGATAGTCCTTAAAGAAATGCTTATATTTGAGCTTTGTAACCATTTATGCGTTCCCTACTTGGACAGGAATACGTCTGAAATGCATTCTTTTTTTTTCATTTAAGAGTGTCATAAGACCAAATGTAAAAACTGCTCTTAGGAAATGCATGCGATAAAGATCTTTGAAAGATGAGAGAGAAATGATGTCTCGTAAGATGTGTTCCGTTTTAAAGAGAGCACAATATAAAAGAGATTTCTGATTCATCTTACTGAGTAGTATTGTCAGTTGTTTGATGGTTGAGTTTTGGACTTTTTTTTGCAGATAAAACTTGGGGGTGTTTGGTTTGGGATTTTTAAGTTCTCTTAAGAGAATTAAAGTCGCAGGAGTAATACTAACAAAATACACTTCTTTTTCTGGAAGAAGTAGTGTGTTCTTCTGGGCTGTCACTGAGAAAGTCAAATCCTTTTAAAAAGTACACTTCTTTTAGAAGAAAGCTTAGAAACCAGACAACATAGAAATATTGCAAGTTCACCTAAATTTAAGCAAAACAATTCTTGCCTCTGAATGCTTACCTGTAAGTTGGTATGGAACATTCTCATTGACATTTTACATTTTGTATATTAACATTTACGTTAATTTTCTACTCTGTATTTCACATTCGTAATATTTTAAATTTTTCTTTTTATTTCGTCCATCTTTATCCAAGTAAGAATTTTCTGTGTTAGATCATTAAGCAAGTTAATGTTTCATGTAGCACTTGAAGATAGAAATTGCTAGAAAGAAACTGCATTCAGACTCTTCAAGTGCTCATGTAAGAGAATATTCAAGCAGCAAGGTTCTATTCATATTTTTTTATAAATAGTGGTTTATTCCTTTAAGTAAGTGGATTATTTTTACCTCTTGAGTCTAATTTGTTTTGGCTGATGTTGAGAGTGTTTTTAGAGGATAAATTAGACATTCCTGGACAAAGATGAAATCCTAAAACATCAGAAATAATGTTTGTGTCAAAAGGATTATATAAGGTACAAATTTACAAATCAGTATAGAAAGCAAATTAAATACATTGCAAATGGCAGTAAGAACTTCTTGTTGTTAATAGAAGATGATTTAGTTTTGCACTGACTTGTGAAAACAGCACAAACTATTGCTCACACGTGGTGGTAAAAACTTGAAAGTTGCATCCCCAGGATACTATTCTCTTCTCCATGTACCCCAGTGCCATTCCATAAATGTTCTAAAACGTCCTCCAAGCAGGACTAGATCCACGATGCCTCATTCCAGGTCAAGCTTCTGGTGGATTTGGCTTGTATTCCTTAGTGCAGTAAACCTTGAGTTTTTTGTGCGCCGGGGAGAGCTTCAAACTGAATACAGTCATGTGACTGAAAAACCTGCATCACAGTTCCAGATTTATTGCAGTCTGGAAAAAAAATTGCTATTGCTTGTTGTTGACTTCATTTCCAACATTGTATGTTTTTCTGAATAACAGTTCTTTAAATGGTAGAATTTAAATTTCATTTTTAAATGATGGAAGGGGTTAATTTTAGCTCTGCAGTTCACTATCTGTTCACGTAAAAGTGCATTAAAATAAGGACACTAGGTTGTGAATACTGCTCTTAAAACTCTCAAGATTGATGGCCACGAAGCTGGAACTTCCACTATTATTTGAGTAGAACAAATAAGCTTGAGCACTGTGCTGCCTTATCCAGCTTCCATAACTAGTCTAGTGTCACAAGAAGTATGATTTGTTTCAGATGTTTCTCACTCCAAATTCAGCTTCAGCTACTTCATAATTTCTTGTTCTATCGGATTTCAAAATAATGCAGTGGACAAAGATGGAACATCTTGGCAAGTGTCTTTATTACCCAATACTGGCTGAGCAGGACTAGTTTGGCTTTTTGTTTTGTTTCACTGTTAGCTAGTTTCAGTTAGCTCATGTTCGGTTTTCTGTCCACAGATTCTGAACATATGTGCTTACATCTCAAATGTTTTCAATTTAAAATCTGTTCTTCAAGTAGATGTGTTCTTTCTATTTCTAGATGATCCTGTACCACTTTTCTTTTATTGAAGAAGTTGATCTTTTTCCTTGCTATTGAAATAGAGACTCTAGAATGATACAATTACTGCATTATTATGGCTTACTCCCATAATAATGTTGACATTGATCTTGTCAGATCTTATATACTTCCAGTACAAATGATAGAAATGAGGGCCAGGACTAGGAAACCTTAGTTAGAAACATTGATTTGGGAGGATAACTTTTTTTTACCTGACTTAGCTTAAATTCCCTCACCCTATATGTTCTTTCAAATGTGTTGTGTCTCATGCAAGCTCAGCCCAGTGGCACACAATGCTGTTTAGGTTCTGTGTACTTTTCAGGTTACAAATATGCATATACTTCTTCCTTCACACTTCAAAGGGGGTTTTTGAGAATGCTTTTTGGTCTCAGTGACATGATTGTATTTAAGAGCAGGTCCTCTGTGAAGGTGCACAGAAACCAAAGCTGTAGTTTAGAGTGTATGTTGTTTCACAGTCTTTCCAGATCAAGCTGGAACCATATATAAGCATAAATCTTCTCGCTTCTTACAGCAGGGTAGCTAAACTAGTAGCACTGTTATTAGGTGCATAGCAAAAGAGATGAACTATTTGTAATAGTGGATCCTTTACTTGTTTTTTGTTAGCAACCTTTTAAAATAAGGTTGGTTTTCTCTTCTTAATTCCCTCCTGGTGATGTGTTATAGCTATTTTATATGTCCCCAAAGTTGTATTTATGATTTGTAAAAAAACACAAGACAGATGGAACAGTCAATAAAGAGGAGGAGCTGCTCATTGAAAGTGATTCATAAAGCTGAAGTGGCTGTACAAGATGTACAAGAATGATTGAGGAATCAGCTTCAGCTTTTGCTGTGGAAAATATTTGGGTTTTTTTTTCCCTGGTCCGTTCTAGCAATTATTGTGACTGTGAGGTCTCATTTTAAACAAAGCAAGCATTAGCTGTTCTTCACCAGTTGCTCTATGTAAGTAGAGAAACTTTAATGAGACTGTTTCAATGAAATACTGTAGTCATGCAAAAGACTTTTGTGTTCTTCAAACACTGCAAGGGGTTTGAACTGTATGATCTTTCAGGTCTGTTCCAACCCAAACCATTCTATGATTCTAAGGATTTTTTTTTGTCTGTGTTACCAACTAGTACTTCCACTCACTGGAATACAAAAAGAGAAGCTAGATATATTAAAGGAGGGCTTCATCTATGAGCTTGGAGAAGGGGGGTGTTGGGGATGACACCTTCCCCTGCTTTTTCTCCCTTCTTCCCTGTTTTCCTGCACCTAAGCTATCAGTTCATGCAAAAGCTTCACTAAGGTTAGCGGTGCTCAGAGTTTTCTGATGCTTTTGGCTGGTGTCTGGGGAAGATTGTGTGTCATGTCTTTACCACGTGACTGATTTAGTCTATCAGTCACATACTGGTAAACATCAAGTACATTTGATGTGCGAGCACCCAGTAGATCAGAATGTCAAGGATGATCAGATTGCTACATGCAGCTGTATAACACCTAAACCATTCTATGGTGACTGTATCTTTCCTGCCAGCTGACTCCTATGACCCAAAGCTTTGGAGTCCCAGTGGAGGAGCAGCCACTAGTTCCAAGGAGGGAATGAACTAAAACATCTTAGTTGTGCCAGATTAGAACACTCTATATATTACTACAATTGCATTGTTAGAATCTACATGTGCCTGTATGCAGTCTTTGAAATGTATAGAAACAATTTAAGAATCTTTTTTTGTATTACAACTGAAATCAATAATGACATAGTACTGATTTTGTGATTTGTGTAGACTGTGTTGTTCTTTTATTTACAGCTAAATAAAGCAATATTAATCCATTTTACCTATTAAGGTAATCTGAAGTACTTGGGCTGAAATGGTAACTTACATTACAGGAGTGAAAAGTAAAAGAGAAGGTTGCCATGAGTTTGGAGATGGTCCTAAAGCAACTGAAAAAACCATAAAATGTCAGGCATGTTCTTTACTATGTCCTGTGAAAATGCACATTCGTTCCTTTTGAGTTTTCTTAAGATTTTAAGGCATCTTTTCTTTCTGGAATCTTCTCACTATGACAGTTTTTGTGACGCCCAAGTAAAAATATCAGACAATATTCCAGCAGTATCAACAGAGTTTTTATATTAAAGAGGAACATTTTTGGAGGGCGAAGTACATTTATTGCTGATCCTAAACTGACGAAGTTTCATTTATCCTTGTTCACTAAGTAGCATTTACTACTGCATGTTTGTCTACAAAAGATAAATACATTCTTACAATGGAGTTGCATGTATAATCCTTCTTCAGCTTAACCACACTGTCCTTCAGGGCTTCCTCTGCCACTTTGAAAGGAATTGAGACAAAGCTTTATCAGACTACTGACGGTAAAGTAAAATCACTTCTGGCTCTGCAAGAGAGGAGCTCATGTAGTTCAATGTATTGCTTTCTCTTCATTTTACAACGTATGCCTGAGATGGAAAGTGAGATAATTGGTTTAATATCTTTTTTCAGAGTTTCCTATAATTATTTAATACTAGTTTAATGTCTAGATGTGATCCAGATTATACTATTTAATTTTAAAATATTAGCATATAACAGAGCAACAGTGTTATTAGTTATTAATTGGACACTATGGAACAAATCTAAATGAATACTTAATTACAGAATCACATAATTACTAGTGTTGGAAGAGACCTGGAAATCTAGTCAATGCCCCATTTTTGATGATTTAATTTATTAAATGATGCTTTTTTTTTTTTTACTCCATCTCTTCAGTTAGTTCTGATAACCATTACTGGTTCTCTCTTAGCGTATTATATTTTTCTCTTTTTTTTTCTCCTTACTGCACATTTGCAAAACTTAAGCAACTTTTCTGTTGTATAGAAAAGCAAGAACATTTCAATGCAATAAAATGATAATTAGCTTTTTCTCATGTATTTTAAATGAATTTTTTAATATTAATGCATCATCAATTTTATGCATTTCTCAACCTGTATTGATGCTAAAATTAATATAAAGCTTGTAGGAATTTTGAGGAAATCTAACTTTTGAAAATTCTAGGTTTTGAATAAGGTATGTATCCAGTGTAAAGAGGGAGTATTCAAAATTTCTTAGATTTCATGTAGTATATTTCTGTATACTTCAGCAATACTTTTCTGTCATCAGGCCATAATCACTTTCCTAGGCTAAAGGTTTTTATGTTGTGGGGTTTGTTTGTTTTAACCTTGATCATTCCTGATAAATAACCAATGTTTTTAACACACACACACACACACACACACACAGGTGATGAGGACTTCATAGCCTCAGTAGGAAAGTGTTCTCCAGTGCTCAGTTGTCATGAAGTTCTGAATGCCTTGTTTGTTTATGAATTACAGTGTCTTTATGGATGTTGGTGATTAACTTGGCAAGGATTCCATTCTCTTTTAGTCCTTACCAGAGTTATCAGCAATTATGTATAATGCTTCTGCCAGTTCTTAAAAAGATAATCTTACCAGAATCTGATGATTGGAAAATACTGATGTTCTTGTGTAATTTCTGTTCTTTTCCTAGCAATTGGAATAAAATTCCTGTTTGCGTGTATTTAAAGTTTTAATTGGTCAAAGGTCTTTTTGGTTGGAAAGAAAAAAGGAAAAAACTTACATTTGTGCCTGTACTGTAAAATTCAGTGTTTTTCTTGAAGTAAAGCTAAGAGCTTTACTTTTTAAAGTTTAAGTTTAAAATGAGATTGTCAGACCATAAATGGAACTTCATATTAAAATGCATGTGTGTAAATCCAAATGCCTGGAATGAGCATTGTCCTGTATAGTACAGCTCCTTTTGAATTTCTGGGGTACTTTGATAAGCACACATCTTCAAGTGGAGGTGTGTCTGTAAATTTAAAATTAACATTTTCTGCTGAAAATAGTATGAGAAGAAACACTTCTTTAAGTAAAATCAAGTAATGTCCTTTTCTTGATAAAAGTTTTGTGTTACTGCTTGAGATTGCAAGTATGTCTAATACTGTTTCATTTTTTTCTCATAGTAGGCTGTGCTGGAACAAAAATGCAATGAAAGAAACACTGGATGAATGAATGAAAAGCCCTGCTTTGCAATCCCTCAGCATGGCGGGACTGCAGCTCATGACCCCTGCTTCCTCCCCAATGGGTCCATTTTTTGGACTACCATGGCAACAAGAAGCAATTCATGATAACATTTACACACCAAGAAAATATCAGGTACTAGCAATAGTACTAATACAGTAACATCAAAAAAGTACAATTAAATCCATTAATTAATGGAAAAAGAGCAAGAGCAGGTGGAGAATGTGTTCCAGTGATGTACACTGTCAGGACATGTCTCTCTGAGCTTCGCCTGTTGGGAGCTAATTCTTTGTTTGGCTTTGTTTAACATTTGTTATATCCCCCCTTTCCTCTTCTCAGTTTGCTCTAGTGAACAGAGCAGCTTTTAAGCTGAGTGTTCTCCTGCCAGTCTGCAGAGTGCTGTTAGGGACAAGTAAACTGTGCCTCTCAATTGTATGCATACATCATGTCTCCTTCCACCTCTCACTTTGTCTTCCACATGATATACTAATTTTGATTTTTGGTTCACATACTAGTCAAAGCAGCCCTCTAAAGTCAGAAACCCTATCAGGCTACTCTGATTTTTTACTTTAAGGAAAACTGAGTTCTAGAATACCAGTTCTCTTTGCACTGCAGAGGTGCCCAGAAATGTTTTTGTTCACATTACTGAGAAACTTGGATCACCTTGAGCTAGTCTGCTTGCTTGAATTGATTAAAAGCTGTAGCTTCTTTATTCACACCCTGTATATAGCAACAGAATCATCTATTAAAAAGAAACATTTGGAAAGCTGCCTGAGAGCAGATTGTGGTACCGAAGGATTGTAGATTTAAAAGCTGGGCTATACATAGGGTGTTAATAGTTTTGAAGGATTGTGAGAATACATTGTTACAAAAGAGACGTGTTAATTATATTGCGCTTGAAAGATCTCAATTGATACTATTGACTTGTACTTGCCTATAGTTTATATGTCACTTTTGTTATTTTTTGTCAGCTTTTGCACTGCATTGCTGCATAAGGACATTATTATTTTTTAAACCTAGGTTGAACTGCTTGAAGCAGCTTTGGATCATAATACAATAGTCTGCTTAAACACTGGCTCAGGGAAGACTTTTATTGCAGTACTACTCACTAAAGAGCTGTCCTATCAGATCAGGGGAGATTTCAACAAAAATGGAAAAAGAACTGTGTTCTTGGTCAACTCGGGTAAGAGGAAATGTTCCTAAACACACTGCTAATACTTCCATGGAATATTCTGTAGCAGAAGCTCATGAAAGCAAAGTTGGGAAAAACTTTTGCGTAAAATCTTCAACAGCAAGGATGGGATACCTTTCATCTTTTATCATCTGGTTAATATAATCTGTTTATATATTTAACATGTTTTCTAGTTTAAAGTTAAGACATTGAATCTGAAATGCAATTTAGTCACCCATCTGTTTCCTTGATGTGGTTTTGTATAGAGGCAGTTGCCATGTACACATGGTTTTATGTTAGTCTAAGCTAAAGATTGCATGGAATGTGGTGCTAGGTCATACGACACACATCTTATAAATTAAAGTGCGACAAGACCTTTATGTAAATGAGATTTTTTTTTTCCTTAAGCAAATCAAGTTGCTCAACAAGTGTCAGCTGTCAGGACACATTCAGACCTTAAAGTGGGAGAATATTCAAGTTTGGAGATAACTGAATCATGGACAAAAGAGAAGTGGAGTCAGGAATTCTCTAAGCATCAGGTAACGTATTATGTAAAAACTAAAAGCAAAGCATACAGAGAATTAGGTTGGATCAGAAGTGATTACATTCAGTCTTTTTTAAAAAGAAATCAAACATATTGGTAATATTTGTATATTCATTTTGAGGCAAATATTTGTAGGCGTTTTCAGGTTCTTTTTAAAAAGCCATCCTCTTAAGCCCTTTGTTTTCAATCTCATTATATGACTTGTTCATGATGTTGATTGCAGAAGAAATTTTGAGTGTGCATACTGTATTTTAAATGCAATTAAAACTTTATTAAATGTTAGGGTTTGGGGGTTTACTTTCTGGAGATTAGTAATGCTCTGTGGAATATGTCTGGGGAACTCTGACAGAAGTGTTACTATACTTAGTGAAGTTTAAAGTGAGTGTAAAAATTACATGATTTTATCAACAAACTCAATTTTTATGCGTTAGTGTACGAGAAATAAGCTTTTCTTTAAAAGGAATTCTAATAACATCCTGCTTATGTTAGTGTTGCAAATATTCAAGAGCTTATGAAGAACTATCTTTTGTGCCAGAGACATGATGATAGGGACACTAAATTTATTAGGAATTAATGATACTTGTTCTTTGTGGTCTGATTGGTGTCGAGATTGTTGTATTCATTATTTAACTAGGCATGTGACTGAAGAGATAGAGACATACATATAAATACACTCTCATTCAGACAGATGGCTTTCTCTAGTAGAAAACATTTTATTCTCTTCTGTCCTTAACCTGGTGTAGGTAGATGAATAGGGGTTGATACTTGCCAGTGCTGTCTTATAGCACCTGCAGAAGGCTTTTCCTCCTTCCCCTTGACCTCAGACAGCTTGTGCTTTTCTTGTGCTGACACTTTTTTCCTTTCAATCTAGGTTTTGGTTATGACATGTCATGTTGCTTTGACTGTTTTGAGAAATGAGTATTTATCCCTGTCAAGTATTAATCTTCTGGTGTTTGATGAGTGCCATCTTGCAATCCAGGATCATCCATACCGTGAAATTATGAAGGTGCATTTATTGTGTGAATGTTTAATGTACTTGGTTGAAGAGGAAAAGTCAATTGGAGGGCTTGAGAATTGGGAACCATTTAAGGCAACTTTTACTACCAAAAAAAAATTAGTGGAAGCAGTGTTAACATGTTCCTGGGATTGTGAAATTACTGTGTTAAGACTTCAGTGATACGTGGTAGAAGAATAATGTATTTACTGTGAGGATTACAGAAAAGTCTGTCTTGAACAGAGATGCTAAATTTATTGAATTAGGGAAATTTTCAAAATTCATCAATAAAATACATGAGTTAGGGAATGGGATATTCTAATCAGTTTTTAGTATTTTTAAAAATGCTGATCTCTAAAGGGTTCCTGGGGCTCTTTCCAGAATATTATTGGCTCCATGTCTTTTTTGGCTTTTAAGTGAGAGATACCTGCATAATGAGTATCTTTCCAAATCTCTTCTCAAGTGCATGTGCTTCCATGCTATATGGCATGGAAGTATTGTGTGACAAGAATATTCTCTTTAATGCTGTTTCTGTTTTTCCATGTTCTAAATATTTACCTTTAAATGTGATGACTTTAAATTCCAGTCAGTAGAACAGAAAATACTGATTCAATGTTTGGTTCCTTTTGCAACACCTGCTATTGAAATAAAATTTTCCAGCCTAAGCATCGTAAGTTTGCAGGTAGATTAACAGGATACCTTTTGTAAATAATTTAATTTGTTGTTGATTTCACAGATCTGTGAGGATTATCCATCATGTCCTCGAATTTTGGGATTAACAGCTTCCATTTTAAATGGGAAATGTGATCCTGCTGAGTTAGAGGAGAAGATCCAGAAACTGGAGAAAATTTTGAAGAGCAATGCTGAAACTGCAACTGATTTGGTGGTTTTAGACAGGTGTGTTTCATAATGATTGTTAGTAAATTGATGCCTGCATTTTCATTCTGGATAGAGGAATAAACAGTAGCAGTATTTCATCTTCTTAATTTTAGAAAAGTTTCGGTTTATATGATGCTGCTATTCCATTTAGGGTGGAGATGGAATGTTAAATGGTTTTTGAATATAAAGGCTGATTGGCCTTGGTAGGGAAGATTTTCTGTAGTTAAAAAACAAAATGAAAAGTTGCCCCCCCCTCCCCCAAATGCATAGCCTGGGTTTAAAAGGCTAATGCAAGATAGAGGGAGATGAGAGGAGGTAGTAAATACTTGAATAACAGAGTGAGCGAGTTACAGAATCTAGAATCCTGTGAATGTTATTTAAACTAAAAGTGGTGATAATGTGATGAGTTGTTGTAGAGGAAATTATGGTAAAATGACTGCTATGTAGCATGTTTTCTTCTACCACCATGTGTAAATGTTTTAAATTCATTTCTTTTTAATTTGTCTGAACCGTTTCCTTTTAAGTATTTCTTGCTACCATTCAAGAATAGTAATTATTTTATTTGTGTAAATGTATATATAGACATGCATTCACATTATGTGGATTGGTTTTCTTTTGTGCAAGAGAGCACACCATGGAAAAACAAGTGAAGATTTTGGTGAACTAAACAGAATTTGCCTAAATTTTCCAGTGTTTGAAATGAGGATAGCAATATTAGCCTTCTTTTTAGGAGTGTATTAGAACAGTGTCTAGAATGAAGTAGTTCAATATTTCGGGTGGTGGAGGTTTTTCCTGAAGTGTTTAACTGCATAACTTTTAATAATTATTCATTCATGGTGGGGAAAGAAATGTTCTTGAATACACATCATGTTGCTGTTGTGTTTGCTGTATGACCTTAAGAGCTGAAATAGCTCTGGCTTTCAGAAGCTGTGTTTAACTTGATCTTTGCCCCCATTAAGGTATACTTCTCAGCCATGTGAGATTGTTGAAGACTGTGGACCATATACTGACAAAAGTGGGTTGTATGGAAGATTATTAAAGGAATTGGATGAAGCACTAGCTTTTCTAAATGACTGCAACATATCTGTACATTCAAAAGAAAGAGATTCTACCTTAATTTCTAAGCAGGTAAGGATATCAAAAAACGTGAGAAACCTGGGGAATAGAAATCCTACTACTGTTTTTCTTTGCCATGTATGTTACATAACTGAAGCCTCCTTAGCTAGCCATCCTTGATTATCTGAAGCAAAAAGACTTCTGATTTTTGTGTTCATTAACATGCAGTTGTTTTCATAAATGAGTGAGGCTTCAATATCAGGCATTGATTAGAATTTCATTTAGTTTGAAATTCAAATTTGCTTAAAGCACTAAAACAATTCTGCACCCTGATGTTGTAGGTCCTTCTCTGTGAAGTCAAGAATTTGACGTTTTCACAATCTCCTATGACCTTTGAATAATTCAGTACAGAAGAGGAAATAATGCTTCAGGAAGAATTTGTACTGCACCCTGTTGTATTAAAAGTTGATAAAGGAAGAATTTAGGCAAAAATTCCAGCCAGAGATGTACAGTGTCTGTAGTTTATCTTAAAACAATATTGGACTAGTGCCACACCTTGCTGGAACAGAATATGAATCTCAGGCTTGCCCCTGACTTTCTCTCTGTTTGTCCCTGTGTTGTTCTGACCTTTGGCAGAGGATGGTCCGGAAGGTGTGGAGTGTTTAGCAGAGATCTTTCACACAGGGGTTGCAGGTACCTTTTTTAACCCTGCTTGGCCTTCCTAGTTTGGAATTGCCTGCTAAGTTGCAACTGTGTAGGTATGTAAGTCTTTGAACAATAAGTCACTACTGTGACTATTCCTGTAATAGTCCACAAGAAATTTCGAGAATGTATTTCTTTCTTCAGCTCAAAATATTCTGGTTTCCTTTGGCATTCTTAGAATCTAAGGACTCTGACACTATTTATAAAATATTGTTTGTGCCAGAGGGAAAGATGGTACATAAGGCAGCCTATTACAGTGCACGGGAATTGGAAGTCCTGGTTACTTTTGTTCCAAACTTAAACCATAATAGGCTAAAATACATAAGGAATTCTGGCTGGAGGCAATCTTCATGACTTGCAGAGTCCAGAAGAGTGGATTAGCTGCTATACATCTAAAGCTGTAACCCTTTGTGCTTGTTTTAAACCAGTAGCTCTCTGAGAAGATGGAGGCACTCATATTAAGAAAAGAAGTGAGTTTCAGACTGAGGTGCTTTATGTCTCGGCAGTGTAGCATATCAAGCTTCTGTATGCAGTTACAATTAGTTAAGTCTTAGAACTAATAAACTTGACAGAGGATAGAATAGCATCAAGAGGATGATAGCCTGTTCTTTATTTCCTCACAGAAAGGAAGAAGAAAGAGAGAAGCAGCAGGAGAAAATTAAAGCAGCAGCTGACAGTTACCATTCAGTTGTTCTTCTGATACAATATAGGGTATCCAAACGATAAGTCCTTTTAATAGTCTTATCAGTGTACCCTATTTCTGAATTCCTAGTTTGTCTGACAACTTCACTCTTCCAGAGGAAAAACTTCTCATCAGATAAGATTATGATGGTATTCTAATGCCTATTCTGTTTTCTATGAATAGGATATAGTTCGCTCTTTTTACTATTCCACCCACACGTACTTTATTCTGTTTTTCCTTTGAAAGGATAGCCTTCCTAAGGCTGCCATAAGGCCACTGTCAACTTTCTGGTTATAAACTTCTGAAACCTTGCCAGCTATCAGTAGTAAATAAAGTAAAAATGCCCAGTAAAGTGTTTATTCTATTAGTTCTATGTTATATAATAAAGATAAGAACTTTTGCTTTTTATCTAGCTTCAAAAAGCATTCTCCTTTTTAGTATAAATTTCAAATTGCAGTTCTACAAAATGGCAAAATTTTGATTAAGCTTGGGGTTTTTTTGGAGATTCAGAAATGTAGAGTTTGAAGTTGATTTGTAATAATTTAAGGGGGAGGGAACTTGCTGCATTAGAAACACCAAATTTCCCAAGGTCATCTAAATAAAAAAAGCAGACTTCTGCAATTTTTTTAAAGTAGAAAAATTGTCATTATCCTTACAAAGACTGTGCTGTTAGAGAAAAAAAGCCCCTGCTCTTAAATGAATAGTTCATGAATGTACTCTTTGAACTGATACTTGAATTCATTTGTTGTAGATATTGTCAGACTGTCGAGCTGTGTTGGTTGTTCTGGGACCGTGGTGTGCAGATAAGGTAGCTGGGATGATGGTGAGAGAGCTGCAGAAGTATATCAAACATGAACAAGAGGAGCTGCACAGGAAATTTTTATTGTTTACAGACACTTTCCTAAGGAAAATACATGCACTCTGTGAAGAGCACTTCTCGCCTGCCTCACTTGACCTGAAATTTGTGACCCCAAAAGTAATAAAGCTGCTTGAAATCTTGCGCAAATACAAACCATATGAACGGCAGCAGTTTGAAAGTGTTGAATGGTATAACAATAGGAATCAGGATAATTACGTGTCTTGGAGTGATTCTGAAGATGATGATGAGGATGAAGAAATTGAGGAGAAAGAGAAGCCAGAGACTAATTTCCCATCTCCCTTTACTAATATTTTATGTGGAATTATTTTTGTGGAAAGAAGATACACAGCAGTTGTTCTAAATAGGTAAAGCTTTTTATTAAAAAAAAATATTCTGAAGAAAAAAGGCAGACTCAGCTGCCAGGATGTTAATATCATGAATATGTAGGGGATTGCCTTGTATTTTCAGAACTCTATTCATAAAGTTGGTCTAGGAGGTCATACAGAGTATTTCTAGAGTGTATGGGAAGAGCATATGTCTTTGAAAGCTGTACTCAAGGACTTGTTTCAGACCTGAGTTTTTCATTTGATTCCTTTAGAAGGCAAAATATGAAATACTGTACCAGTCCTGTAAAATAAGCATTTACTGATGTGTTGTAATTGGTCATTATATTTATATTTTCAATGGGTGGTGGAAACTGCTTTAGCCTACTGAGTTCAATACTTCTGGAAATCTCACCATTAACCTACTAAATCACAATACTATGTGATCCAAGTCTAGAGAAAGTCAAATTTACCCTTGCACAAACATATCTCAAGATTTACCAGTACGAATTTCACAGTTGATGTTTATAAAGCACGTATTTAGTAAAACACTAAGTGCTTTCTTAAAGTCTCCACCAAGAAAAATATGAATGTGGGAGTATTTGCCAACTGGCAATATTATAGTTCCATATCAGTTTGTATTCTTGAATGTGATACATTAGTTATGTATAACATTAATTGTTAAAAGCTATTTGTCACAAACTGAATAACATGATTGATATACCTATCCTGGTTTTGGTTTTTGATAGGTTTCTCTGTTAGCATAGCAAATATCCTGTGGGAGATGTTCCTTGCATTCTGGATGCCTCTAAATCTGACCCCTCTGTTGGTACATTTTTGTTAGAGTTAATAAGTGCATAACATATCCCTTGATCTGCAGATTTGCTTATGTGTTTTTCATCAACTTTTCTCTTTTCCTTTTTTGAATTTTAAATAAGTTCACATAAATTTGCAGTATGAGGCAAACCGAGCTGTTCAGCAAAATGGACATACTCTGTTAATAAGTCCTGAAGAAATAACATTAACAGAGTCTTTTGCTGAGCTGAAACAAGTATTTCATTACCCTACAGGGAATGAACAGAATTCTGAAAACTTTTTTCTTCTCTGTTCAGTTATGAATGTGATCTAAATCATACTGACTTTCCACTGTACATTCACGTATTCTGTGATTTATACACTATACAGTATCCTAACTGCTGTTGAACCTGACAGAATACAGACTCTAGATGAAATAGGTGATCAAATTCTGCCATCTTTGAGCTTTAGGCACCTTGAGTAGAGGTTATTGGTGGCAAAATATAAAACTTTATGTAACTTTTATCCCATTCTGAAAGCTAGCTGCCAGACTTTCAAAATGCTCCTTTACCTCGTGTAGCACCTTATTTCAGAATACCTGATACTGTATTGACCATCAGTCTTGAGCTGTTGGAATTAAGACTGGAAGCCTTTGGTAGAGAAGCTCACTGTAGGCCCTCTTCAGCAGAGTGTATTTAATTCAAGGGCCTCTGCTGGTGATGGCTGTACTTTTAGGCTATATATAGCAGAAGGACTTTACTGAATGAGAAAGTCATGAGTGTAGTGTATCAGCTACTTCCAGTAATCCAGTATGGATCATTAAATGGAACCGAGTTGAAACAGAAGTATATTTTTTCTTAAAACATAGTTATTATGGTAGTATTTGGAACACCATTTTATGAAATCCAGGATGACTGAAGAAGGGCAAAATTCATGGCATGAGTTGTACTTTGTCTTTAATTACTATTACACTCAGCTGATTGAATGGCTTGCTCACTGTTTAATTTGGTGTATACAGTTCAGTTCTGGTGCCTATAAGCTTTTTAGAATAGAAGACATTTTCTAAAACCCAGTTTCCTTTAATTTGCATTGCAGTGCCTCTCAGCTCCTTTAAGAGAAGGGTTTGAAATCAGAAGTTCTTGTTTCTATTTGAAAAACACCACTTGTTACCTACCACAAACAGGTTTTTTTTCAGTCACAAGGTTGAAGTCCTGTGTGTTTCTCAGGAACCTGGCAAAGATTTGCAATGAAGTGATTATTCAGATGCTTTTAATTGTCCATTTCAATACAAGTGAACTAAAGAATGTTTGAGATGTTTAGTGGGTACTCAATTTGTCTGACCTCCCAGAAATGCCATGTCGAAAAAGAAATACAGAAAAAATATTTCTGTCCAGGTATTAACCCATACTTTCTTAAAGTGTCTGTCTCAAGAACCAGGACTGCATACAGAAATGTAACTCCATTTGGCCTTGAACTAACAAACCACATTTGCACTTCAGCACAGAAGGGTCCTTCTAGTCTACTTCCCTAAGGATGGCAAGATGTATTTCTGTCCTCTTGCCTGTCTCCCTGTTCATTCCAGTTTTAACAGACTGCAAGGGAGGAAAGACTTCAAGGCGTGATACGTTCCCATAAATTTTATTTAAAATGGGGGCAAGACTTGAGTATTTTTCCAAGGGTAGGTAGAGCAGGGAGAACTTCACCATTTTCCCTCTGGTTTGGCAGCAGCCTGCTGGGCAGATGGTAGACTTGTAGCTGGGGACTAGCACAGCATCCATCTACTTCTGTGTCAGGCAGAAGTGGTAGAGATGTTTTTGGGAAAGGTTTGCTGGAGGTGTAGAGAGGGCAGGGTGATCTTGGCTGTGGGGAGCACCTGGTAATGGACATGATGATATGCTTTGAGCAGTGTAGTACTGGCATGGCTATAGTGACACATGCAAGGGATTATTTCTTATATATAATCCCTTGGTTTTTATTGGCTCTCCTGCTCAAAAGCCTGTTACAGCTGAGTAATTCCAGATTCTGTTCATCCTAAAAACTGATCAACTAATGCTTCAGCATAGTTACTTTGATTACATGCTGTAATTGTGTTTTAAATCCATAAATGCCTCATTCTTAGATGTACTGCATTATTTAGGTGAGCAGTCTACCTCATCTGTGAAATCACAACCTGCAGAAGCCAGCCTTTTCTGCTGCTATGACATAAACAATAAACTGAGTGGAAATAAAGGGAAAGTATGAATGCTCCTCACATCCCTGTTGAGTATTCCTTTTGAAGAATTGTATTATGTCCTTTGGGTTAATTTCACAAGTAGTGAGCATCTCACAATGTAGGCTGAGCATTACTCTTGAGAAAAACAGGTCAGCATTTTGTCAGCCGTATACTTGAACAGAATGTATATTCTAATATTAACTAGAATTACAATCTTACACTTTACCTAGAAGTTAACATTTTGTGCTGAAGAAACATATTTTTGTTGAGGAAGCAGTTACAGGTGTTTCCTCTAAAATCAGCGAGAGCTTACAGGAAAAGATTAACAAAGTAATTTTGAGTAGAGTGCTTTAATAATGGAGCCTTAGATTAATAGATTGGTTTAAAAATACCTAGTTTTACCATGATAAGTCTGAAATGTGTGTGATGCATGCACACTCCTTGTGTTTCTGTATGCAGTCTGTCTTGTGGTAACCTTACAGAGGTTTTTGAGAAGATTGCAGTCAATTTATGTGTTAACATGACTTAATTGTCATGCTTCCACTTTTCCTTTTAATATAGGTTTTACAAATAATAGATTTTCCTCCATTTTGTAGGTTGTGTAACTTCTAAAAACACGTGTAATATTTTTAGGTTGATAAAAGAAGCTGGCAAGCAAGATCCAGAACTGGCTTACATCAGTAGCAATTTTATAACTGGACATGGCATTGGCAAGAACCAGCCTCGTAACAAGCAGATGGAAGTAGAATTTAGAAAACAGGAAGAGGTAACTTGAAGAAAAAAAAATTAACTGGCAGTACCTTTTTTGTGTGTGTGTATCTTTGAAAACAGAACCAATCAACAGTCAGAGTCTGGGGCACAGTCATTGGAAGTTTATAGCTTTGTTTTAATAAACATGTGTACATATTGGAGATGTTGTTTGTAAAACAATAAAAGCATGTTTGGAGACATTGCTATGTCACATTACACAAATAGAAATTAAAACTTTGTATAAAATCATGTTTATATCTTTTCAGATCATTATCTAATTTTTCTACACTGTATTGGTGGTAATATAATAATATGTTAAGAACCTAAAGAATATCAGGCTTACTGACATCTTCAGTAGTTAAGCTGATTTTAATATTTATCTTTTCTAAATGTGAATTTAGTTAATCATTAAATGTTATAGATGTTAAACTCCCCTGATTTTACATCATTTAAAGCTCATTCTGCCTAGGTTGTGCTCCAGACACCAATTCCTTAGCATTGTTTCATGTATAGTGTAATTATTAGAAGTGCCAGCTCTAGAATGTGCTGTACCCCCTGAGGATGCTTCAGCCTCAGGAATGTTTGGGAAAAGATGATGTCCTGAAAGCAGCATTAGTTTTTTCTTTATACCACAAATGAAAATTTGTGAGCAAATAGGGGAGGGATCCTCTCCATTGCTAGGTGTTATAGTAGCTTCTTAGATATATGTGATTCCACATACCTGATTTTATTCCTAGAAATCTGCTGGTTCTGATAAATAGTCTTCTTATGTTTATGAAAAGATTCTTTGTAGTAGTTTTGTATTTTCATGTCCAAACATGTTTTGGGGATCTTGGACTAATATGTCAAATTTGTCTTCATTACTTTTGCAGGTTCTTAGAAAATTTCGAGCACATGAGACCAACCTACTTATTGCTACTAGTATTGTAGAAGAGGGTGTTGACATACCAAAATGCAACTTGGTGGTGCGTTTTGATTTGCCCACAGAGTACCGTTCCTATGTGCAGTCAAAAGGAAGAGCTAGAGCACCAATTTCTAATTACGTTATGTTAGCAGATACAGACAAAATCAAAAGTTTTGAAGAAGATCTTAAGACATACAAAGCAATTGAGAAGGTATGAGATCAAAGGAATGGGCCTGGGTTCTTTTAAGTGTATCGTAGCATTTTTTCAGGGAAAAATCTCTCATCATGTTCTATTCTTAAAATATTAAGATCCTCCGAAACAAATGCTCAAAATCTGTTGATGCCAATGAAACTGAAACTGAACCCATTGTTGATGATGATGATGTCTTTCCACCCTACGTATTGAGGCCAGATGAGAACAGTCCAAGGGTTACTATTAACACTGCTATTGGACACATAAATAGGTAAGAGGTATTCACTTCTTACTTCATGTAGTTAAATAAATGGTTTCTTTGTCAGTCTCGCAACATGGATGCCCAGGCTGGGGCATTTTACACATTTCCTCTTGGGCATCTTGACAGAATCTTCTGTCCTAAAGAAGGTGGTCACAGAGGTTTAAAGGGATTATTTGCTTTCTTGATCTTCATCCTACCAGAGGTTCTAGCTCTGATAATAAAAATAGTGATGTTGATTCCTGTTTAATTAAAAGCTTCCCTGAAAACATTCAGCTTCAAAGTGTGTAATAAATTTGCATTTTTGCTCTTGTCAAGCTTTAAAAATAAATAAATGCAAGAACTCTTAAAACAGTAGTTAAATCTTCCAGTTTTTAAATTCACATTTATTAGCAATCTGTTGTCATCTTTACAACAAAATTGCAGTAATTAAAGTTCCACAAGACAGAATGGGAGCTCAAATATCGACTCTGTAAGGCGATGGTAATTAGAGGAGCTTCTAAGTAATAGGAAGACAAAAAAGACAAGGAAGAAGATCCAGGGAGCTGTGGACCAGTCACTTTACTATAGTCATATGGAATTCTGTGGACCAAGTCCTCATGGCAACAGTTTTTTGGCCCATAAAGTAAAGGGGATTGGCAGAAGCCAAGTTTTACTGAGCGTTTTGTATCTCCAGTGTCATGAAGTGGTTGACTCTTTGAAAAGCAGTGAATGTCATGTACTCAAGTAAAGCTTTTGATGCAATTGCCAAAGTACTACCTTAGTAGCTAAATTCTTGAGATGCAGACCATTTTGATGGATTGCCTGGTAAATAAAACCTCTCAAAGCAGTCATATTTGAAGGATGAATGGCAGATGGTAAATGTTTCTAAGGCTGTCTGGCAGCTGGTTATATGTGGCATTACTTCTGGACTGTTAGGAGGTCCAGCACAGTTTAACGTCAAGATGTTTGCATTTAATGCCAGGTTGGGAGAGAGGGAAGTCAGTACAAGGGAGGAAAGGTGGGAAGGGGAAACCATGATAAACAGGAGGAATAAGACAACAGTAAACTCAGGAGACATAATAGGATCCCTGGGACCCTGGCAGGTCCTTGTGCCTTGTGCCTCATTACAAGCTGGAGTGACCTTTCTTGGAGACAAGGTTTGTAATAAAGGACCTGGAGATCTGCTCAGAAGTTAGTTGAATATGAGTCAGTAGTATACCTTTGCAATGCTCAATATGCCTGAAATAATTTTCTCAAGCATTCGTACAAGTAAGGTAAGGTTCTACTGAAATGTGTTCTAGGTTTTGATTTGCAGGTTTTGATGATGTGTAAAATGTTTTGTCAACTTAGGTACTGCGCTAGATTACCAAGTGATCCATTTACACACCTGGCTCCCAAGTGTAAGACCCGGGAACTACCTGACCATACGTTTTACTCTACTCTCTACCTGCCAATAAACTCACCTCTCCGAGCTTCAATTGTTGTAGGTATTTGGGGAAGGAAAAGCATGGTAATACATTGATATATTGGGTTAAGAATTGATCTGTGCCGTTTCTAGATTTAGTTTCACTGTTGGTCATGAAAACTAGTTTTTTCTGTATTATACTCTCTTAACTGGTTTTAGATCACTATCTGTTTTTGTTATAACTCATTTTCTGTCAGGTACTGTTTATGGTGAAGGCAAAAATATTTAGATATTCTTCCCTGTACATCATTGTTTCTGCACTTACCCTTTATTGGTTTTGATCAATAGTATAGTTGAGTTCTTGTAATTTTGGTTTCCATGGAAAAACAAGCCTGAATATCTTCACAAAACTGCCATCAATGTGTTTTTTACAGAAATTTTACTTGCCTCAAATGCTTGTGTTAAACTGAACATATATAAGTAACTTGCTAGTAAACCCAGGTTTTTACAAAGTATTTAAATGTTTATAGGGCCCTCCAATGAGTTGTGCAAGACTGGCTGAGAGAGTCGTCGCTCTTATTTGCTGTGAAAAACTGCACAAAATTGGTAAGAACTGGAAAAACAACCTCTTCATTAAAGTATATTTTATAGTTGAGAAATTGCATATGGTATGGATGTTATATACGTACATGCCCCCCTTCTACTGTAGCCATCTATTGCAGCTTTCTTTCACTTGCCTTGTTTCGTGACACGGTCACATACTTACTAATTTAGCTTACACCTTGTAAGCTGAAGTTTAACAAACAACAACATATAACAAATTTTGCATTAAATAGCAAAAGCAACATTAGTACAAGAGACAGATTTTGGCACTGAATATACTTAATAGGGGAGAAGAGTCTTATTCTCTAGAAGATACTGATTATAGGTCAGGGACTACATCCTACAGCCAAAAGAATATGGTTTTTAAAGTGAATTGTGACATAATATAAAATACACAACCCTGGATTTATTGCTTTCTCTACTGTATTCTAAGTCATGGTCCAAAAATAGGACATTGCAGGACTACTTCAGCTCTTTTTTTTAGTAAGTATAATGGAGTATGTTCTTCACTGTGGAACATTTTAAAGATAATTCTGTGTTACTGATTTTTTGATAAAGTACAGAAGTATTTATGTATTTTTTAAGCAAAAAAGAACTGTAGGTCTGGGGTTTGTATTTTTTTTTCTGAGTTAAACCTTTTGAACACTGAATTCATACCAACATATGTATCCAAGAATGGCACCCTGATGGTGGCTCAACTCAGTGTTGAAAGAGTGCACATTCAACAGCAGTAATTTGCTTTTTAGAATGATGGAGAAATATAAATTTTCCCTCTTCCTTTGTGTAACTCTGTGAGTGATTTTAAAGTAAGTGTTTCAGTCAGAGATTGCTTTTATAGGCAAAAAGAATTCTTGGATATTTTTGTTACAGAATTCAATTTTGTAATTAAATATAAGGTGTTTTTACTACAAATAAGCATTTTTGCCCAAAATTCAGTCTTTATCACTCTTTCCCCAAAGTTGCACTTTTGGAGCCCTGCAGTAGTCCATGTATTTTAAGACCTTACATGTGAGAAGTTTTCACAAGCAATCTCACTGCTGTGTAGGATCTGAAGGAGCCGAGATTTGCTTATAATGCTATTTCTTTGTACTCTTTCATAACATTCAGGTGAACTGGATGATCATTTGATGCCAGTTGGTAAAGAAACGGTTAAATATGAGGAGGAACTTGATTTACATGATGAAGAGGAAACCAGTGTTCCAGGAAGGCCAGGTTCTACAAAACGAAGACAGTGCTATCCTAAAGCTGTTAGTATCACTTACTGGTATCCAGATCGCTGATCTAATGGTTTATGTACTAATAAGACAGAATTGCCAACCCCTAATCTTAGCTGATTAGAAATTTTTAGAAGTCGTTTATTTACAGTGGAAATACTTTGCCGTTCTAATTCTGTGGAAGCTTGCAGTGCTACCTGAGTTTATGGTACTACATGCTTTGAAATCATGCCTGTAAGCTCAAAAGAATATTGACTTCCTGTAGGGCTTGTTGGCAAATACTTACTTGCCTAGTATGAAAATAACTGTGAGGAAATTAGTCCTGCATTAATAATCTGTAAAATCTTTACCTTATTGTGGGCTTTCAGGACAAATAATTGAACACTAAAGATGTGCCCTGGGCTAAATACAGAAATATGTTTGAGGTTTTTTTGGATGCTTGGTTTAGTTTGGCAGGTTTCCTTGTTGAACACAGAATTTCATAATTCCTGGTTTAAATCTTAGAATAACAAGTAAGCGTACTTCTAATTTTTTTAAGCAGTTCTAAATATTATACTTAATATTATACTTTATCTGTTGAAAGGGTCATACAAGAAAATACAGCTCTGTGTTAAGTAACGTATTCACAGTTTGTTACAACAGATTTCAACCATGCCAGTTTGTAAAATTGGATTTCTTAAATGGTATTTGTGGGGGAATTGGAAATACTTTAGGAGAAAATGGAGAAAAGAAGCTTTGTCAGAGTGTTTTGCAACTACTCTTGAACCTTCCTTTTTCCTTTGCAGTTGTTACAGGTTCTGTCTAAGGTCCTTTGAATGGGACAGGTAATTCATAGAGAATCTAATAGTATTTGCATTTCACGAAGACACACAGTTTGCATTTTTGCACAGTATTTCTTGTTACAAGTGCTTTTCTCTGTCCTCTTACCTCACTAGTGATTGTTGAATGGGGTGATTCATAAAATGCAAGATTATGGTATCTCATTCAGAGGAGTTGATTTGTCAAGTGACGCATCATTCTTTCTCAGTTATTTCTTTTTTAATAGGGAATCTAAGAATACTTCCCCATGCCTTTGTCCCAACTTCTCACATCTGGAAAAGAAGCTTTGGCAAATGTTTAAGGTCTGCAAGGTCCTCTTGGGTTTAATGTAGTTATTAAATTTATGAGTAATTTTCCATTAAGCCAAGGCCGTAGTTTTACTGCAGTGTAACTTCAAAATCCAGGACTACGTGTATTGCAATTTAGTTTTAGATAAACAGGACGATCATTTGGAGACTTGCGAAGTAATGAACTTCTACCAAACATAAAGCATGGTTTCTTAACCATGAGAAATATGAGCAGCAGAATTAAAAGTGCTTGTGGCTGTTGCAAGTATTCACATCTGCAAGCTAGAACTGTAATGGGAAAACTCGTATAGTGTAGTGCCTGGGCAAAGGGGCAGTGTATTGAATTTTGTGTATGTGTTTGTCTCAAGTGTATCAAACCCATTTTTGATTCTTTTAAATAATTCTGCTGGAAAAGAATCTGTGTTAATGAAGCTGTAAATTCAGTCAAGCTTTTTTTTTTCTTTGAGTATACATATTGTCCTTTTTACCTTTTATTTTTCCTGTTCTGCTGTTAAGTTCCAAAGATCTTGGACATAAAATATGCTCTAGTATTACTGGTTAAATGCAGACATTTGAATCAAAGCGTGTTTCAGTCTGCTTGAAGTGAGGAGAGGCATGTTCTGCTTCCATCCACCTGATCAGTCCTGACATAGGTAACAGTATCACAATCCACTACTGCAGAAAGGAAGGTTTTAAGCATATCCGAAAGCAAGATTAAAACACAAACAAGGTTAAATGGTGTGATCCAAGGCAATAGTACAACTTTATAAAAGAGGAAGGAAAGAGAGAAAATAGGAAAGCAGGAAAATGCCCAGAATAATTACGAGAAGCACAGGAAAGGGGCTACCACTACCGTGGGTCCAGCGCTGACTCAGTGGGTGCTCTAGGGAAGATCTGCATCACATGCAATCTGTCTCTCTCCAGTGAAGTCCCTCCCAGAGCAGTCAGGTTTGCCAGTGAGGAAGCAAAGCCAGGGCAGCGGGCACAAGCAGTCTCACAGGACAGTGTAGGACAGCACAGATAGCAAAGATTCCAGCACTATGTAGATTTGGTAGTACCTCTGGCAGGTTGGGCACTTGCGTGTAGAGGGTTTTGAGAGTGGCAACAACATCTCCACCTCATAAAGTTCATTGGCTGGCACTCATGATCTATCAACAGTCTGCTACTTGATTGCTTTATGTATCCACTACAAGCTATTTTAATAATTTTTAAAAAGGGTGCTTCATTTTCTAAAAGCAGTTTCTAAGACACTTGTTAGAGGCAATTTGAAACTTGATTTTTCTAACCTTAATCTTCAAAGAGACAATGGAGAAACATTCCTTACTTCTTACTTGTTCCCGACATTCCACCCCGTGGGTTCTACATTGCCTTGAAAGAACATGCATGTGGTCTTCTTCTCCCGTGGTGGTGATACAAGTATAGTGAACAGAGGGGGAAAGCGAGATAAATAAGTGTGTTATCATGCACATAACCAGGCTAGTGCCAATAATTAAAAATAAAATCCAGTGACAGTTGCAACTCTTGATTTGTGCTAACCACTTTCCCCATCCTGTAAGCTCTAAAGACTTTGAGGGGGTAGTAACCCACGATCTAGGTTCTGATCTATCAAACCAATCTCATCTTTACATAGATTGAAATAGTTCTCCAGCTTGATACTTCTTTCTTTCATCTAAGTTTAGGCTCTTGCCTCCTCAGTGGAGGATGAGGCATTATAGATGGTAATTCAGCACTCATTTCCTGGGAGAATCAATGCCCTTTGTTTTTCAAGTAGTCAGTAACTGGGATGATCTGTACTTGCTCCCAAGGGTGAGGGATAAGGCTTGGCATTGGTTACAAGGGAGGGAGGAAGAGCTGGGGCAGCACCTAATAGGCATAGATGGTGAGTTTCTTTCCCAAACACCCATATTTTACTTTCTTTGTCAGTCCACGACTTTCTCTTCAGGAAGTCCAGTCCTTACAAATTTGTAGGAAAGGGTCCCAAAACTGTTAAGAGTTTCAATTGCTTTCTCCTTCCCCAACAACATAAGCTTCCCCAGCTAAGCATCTTAGCTTAGCAATCTTTTGGGGCTGGGCATGTCCAAAAGTACCCACCACAAATACACCTTTTTTTGAGGGAACAACTCCACATGAAGAGGCATCTTCAACTTTGAAAGTAGACATTTGAGCTCCTGTATGTACTAGAAAAGTTACAGGAACTTTATGGGGACCAATAGGATAGGTTGCTACTAAGTCTCCTTTAGAATTTTTGGTAAGTAGTCGTATGAAATGCCACCCTCTGTCCCCCAGCTCACCTGCTGAGGACAAAGGAAATCTCATGGCTGCTGGCCAAACATTTTTGCTTGAGAAAGAAAACACTGCCTGAGCCCAGAACGTTTTTTTTGTTCCTTATTTTTAGGAATGTGTTTTCAAATAAACCTAAGAGGACTTATTCAAAGAATAATAACTAAGTAAAATTTTTTATCATGTTAAGATTTTTCTTTTTTTTTATTTTTTTCAGATTCCAGAGTGTTTGAGGGATAGTTATCCTAAACCTGATCAGCCCTGTTACTTGTATGTAATAGGAATGGTGTTAACGACTCCTCTACCTGATGAGCTCAACTTCAGGAGACGAAAGCTATATCCTCCTGAGGATACAACAAGATGTTTTGGCATATTGACAGCCAAACCTATACCTCAAGTAAGAAATCTATTTCCTTATTCTGCATACCTTGCAACCTGTTATTTTCCACTTACTCCCACCCAACAGAGTGAAGAGTTGGAAATGACCATAAATGATTCTTGTATCAAGTAACCTTCAGAAAATAAGCAACGCTGTTCATCCAGTCAAGTCACCAATTCTTTTTCTGTCTTAAGGGATGGAACAATTTATTTTTGCTGAACTTCTGATTTAGAAAGTTAGTATTTTGTATTGGTAAATTCAAGATGTCCCTCCTTTTTTGAATGAGGTATGATAGGAGTAGACATACCAGCTACAGAGGTGGCCTGCACTGCACTACCTTATCTATACAAAAGCTATGGTAACAAATCCCCTCAGCATTCCTAGTCTGCAGTGGAAGCATAAAAAGTGGGCATGTTAATTGAAATTTGCACCTCTTTCTTCATAAAAATTTTAATTTTGGTGAGACTCAGCTGAGGAAGATTTTTTCAAATTATATTTTCTGTTGTCCACATAAGAAGACATTTCAGGAACACTGCTGGTTTTCACATTTCTTTCCTCATAATAGAAAATGCTTCCTTTTCTACTTAGCTTTTATAAAGAGAAAAGCTGTAAAACACAGAGAACTGTTAAAAAAACCAAATCAGTCATTCTTTAATATTCAGAGTCTCATCTGTAATTGAAGGGTCATCACAGTTCAAAATTCTGATCCTATTTGATCCGATTTGCTGTAGGGTCTGTCAGGCATTACCTCAGAATCTGCACTAAACAGCCAGTTCTCTGTAAAGAAATCCCACTTTGGATCTTCTTTTGTGATTTCTTTTGATTGTGTTCTTGTTTAGATTCCTCACTTTCCTGTGTATACTCGCTCTGGAGAGGTTACAATATCCATTGAGCTTAAGAAATCTGGTTTTACTCTGTCTCTGCAAATGCTTGAGTTGATAACACGACTCCACCAGTACATTTTTTCACATATTCTTCGTCTTGAGAAACCTGCACTAGAGTTCAAACCTACAGAAGCTGATTCAGCCTATTGTGTTCTACCTCTAAATGTTGGTAAGAACAAAATTTTTGTAATTTACAGCTTGTCAGAAAAGTTCAGCCTGGAAAACTAAGTTATTAATTTTCCTTTTTAAGTTGATGACTCCAGCACTTTGGACATTGACTTTAAGTTTATGGAAGACATTGAGAAATCTGAGGCACGTACAGGCATTCCCAGTACACAGTATACAAAAGAAATGCCTTTTATTTTCAAGTTAGAAGATTACCAGGATGCAGTTATCATTCCACGGTGAGTACTCTGCATAGTTTAGGTGTGTACCTATTGTATTTATACAAACACTTGTAATAAGAGCATGTTAGTATCTACAGCAGAATTGCTTTTTAAGAACTGTGTGGTGTTAATCTGAGTGTATCTGGTAGCATTTCAAATAATCTTAAATTAAGTAGTTAAATTTTATATTAGTAGGATTTAAGTGTTTAGGCATCCCAAGATTCATTACATTTTTATAAGGAATAGTAGAGCTCACCACAAAACTTACATGGTATTCTGATAAAACACTGCAACTTCATCAAGAAGTGGCTTACTGAAACCAGTTTCCATTTGGAAGATTGCATGGGAGTCCTGTTCTCTGGTTACTGCTTATGCACACCAGAGGCCTCCTAAAGGAAGGTACCATGTTGGTAGATGGGAAAATTGCAACTGATAAAGACCATTTAATAGAATCTTTATATTGAATGATATTCATTTTATGTACTGGATATGCAAAAGTTCTCCACGATTGGTAGGCTTTGTGGAGGTTTAATTATTCCCTGTGGACCAGCTGGCTAGTGTTATACCTAGTATATTGTAAACAGTGGTACTTGCTGAATGTATAGAGAGGATAAATTTCAGCTTAAACTTTATTTTTTGGCTTCATCTGTCTCAGACATTTGGGGTTTTTTTTGAAAGAAGCTGAAAAGTCTCAATAATAGTGTGTAAATTTTGTTTAGAGATACTATTTGTTTAGAGTTTCTGTTTAGATATTTCAATAGAAACTTAAAATGATATGTGGAGCAGGTCAAAGTGTGAAGTAACTTAATATGCAAATCTAATTGTTGAATATTGTTTTCATTCTTTTTTAAAATATTACTATTATTTTTGGGCATGTTTCCAATGAGCCTTGGTAGCCACAAAAAAGATGTTGCCGCAGTCTTGCTTTAATTTTAATATTCTGCCTGTAATACAAGAACTTCACTGTCCTTGAAAGGCTTGTGAGTTTACCTTGCTATGTGTTTGAGGTTTTGTATTTTAACTTTTATTTGGAGGATGGCAGTTTAGACATAAGGTAGTACAGTCTTTGTATGCAGAGAAACTCAGTTTCTACTGATAACAGAATACCACACTGGAGACCACATGCTAAAAAGCCAAATTAGCAAACTTAATTTTTAGATGTTTTGAATTAAGAAATTATCATTTGCAGTATTACTGTTGTCCAGAGCTTGATTTTGTATTACATATTGAAGACCTAAATCCTCCATTCAATTTAAATTAATTTCATTATCTTGTTTATCGTGTAGAGGGAATTTCACAGATTATAGATTGACTTAATTAATCTGTCTTAAAACACATTTCTCATTTAACATTTGAGTTAGCTAGATAAATGATCCTTACAACAAAAAGAATCCGAATTAATCAAAAATCTCAAGTGCACTGTTTAACTGTTAATCTCCTGACCATGTTAGAACATGAAGAACTTAACAAAAGCTTTATTTTGTTTTTAGATACCGAAATTTTGATCAGCCTCATCGATTCTACGTAGCTGATGTATACACTGATCTTACTCCACTCAGTAAATTCCCTTCCCCTGAATATGAAACTTTTGCTGAATATTACAAAACAAAGTATAATCTTGACCTTACCAATCTTAACCAGCCACTGCTGGATGTGGACCACACATCTTCAAGGTAACAAGTCATATTTTGTGTCTGACGTTTCTAGTTTGACAGTTAAGCACCTTTTTTTTTTTTCTTTAAAATACAGGATAAAGCTGAGAGTTTGTGTCTTCCAGAATAATTACTGATTTTTTTTTTTCTTGAGAGATACTTCACTTGTGTAGCAAGGGCTATGAATTGAGTCTGGTTTTTTCCCAGAGGTAATGGTGCTGTCACTTTACAGTGCATTGAAGTTGAATGCTAAGAAACTTGAGAAAGTTTAGGCTAAGTTCTATTCATTAATTATGTACTTACACCACAGTATTTTCACATGGTTTTTAGACTTAATCTTTTGACTCCTCGCCATTTGAATCAGAAGGGAAAAGCACTTCCACTAAGCAGTGCTGAGAAGAGGAAAGCAAAGTGGGAAAGTTTGCAGAATAAACAGGTAAAATAGAAGCATCTAATTCGAGTGCACTCTCTTGATAGTGATCTGGTGGCTACCTTTACAAGGAAAATGTTTTTCTTCCCCCTCCTCTTCCAGATACTGGTTCCTGAGCTCTGTGCTATACATCCTATTCCAGCATCATTGTGGAGAAAAGCAGTCTGCCTCCCCAGCATACTTTACCGCCTACACTGCCTTTTGACAGCAGAGGAACTGAGAGCTCAAACAGCCACTGATGCTGGTGTAGGGGTTAAATCACTTCCTGCAGATTTCAGGCATGTATTTTTTCAACAGGTATTTTTCCATATGATGTCTGACTTGTAAGGGGAAACAACTGTTACTGCATGAATTATAAAACTGGTAACTCTTGTTTAACTCATGGCACTTCTCAGTGAAAAACAGTTGGAAAATACTTGATTGTGAGAGGTGAAGTTACATGTTGCAGTCACTGTTGTTTTCAGAAGGCTGTGGCTATTTTTAAACATGTATGTGCATGTAGAGTCCTATTGTCTTGTGCAAATATTTTTTGTTAACAAACCTCCTGTTTATCTTTACAGATATCCTAATTTGGACTTTGGATGGAAAAAGTCTATTGACAGCAAGTCCTTCATCTCTCTTCCTAACTCCTCTGTAGTAGAGAATGAAAATTACTGTAAGCACAGCACAATTGTAGTCCCTGAAAATGCTGCACATCAAGGTGCTAATAGAACCTCTTCTGCAGAAAACCATGACCAAATGTCTGTGAGTTACAGAACATTACTCAATGAGTCACCCAGTAAACTCCAAATTGATGTCTCGGTAGAATTTGCAGCAATTAATGGTGTTTCTTATAATAAAAATCTTGCCAATGGCAATTGTGATTTAGTTAACAGAGACTTTTGCCAAGGAAATCAGCTGAATTACTGCAGGCAGGAAATACCTGTACAACCAACTACCTCATATCCCATTCAGAATTTATACAACAGTGAGAACCAGCCCAAGCCCAGCAATGAATGTACTCTACCGAGTAATAAATACCTTGATGGAAATGCTAACAGATCTACCTCAGATGGATGCCCCATAATGGCAGTGACCACCAGTACATCAAAAGCTATTAATCTTTCAAAAGACAGAGCAGAATCTGAAAAGAGCCCTTGCAGTGGGTACTCCTCAAAAACTCTTGGTCCTAATCCTGGTCTCATTCTTCAAGCTTTGACTCTTTCAAATGCTAGTGATGGATTTAACCTGGAGCGGCTAGAGATGCTTGGTGATTCATTTTTAAAGCATGCCATCACTACATACTTGTTTTGCACTTACCCTGATGCTCACGAGGGACGGCTGTCATACATGAGAAGCAAAAAAGTGAGTAGTAACTGCAATCCAGTCATTCTATGTAAAAGGCATGTTGTAGCAAGCCATATATATTAAATTTTTGCCGGAAGGTCGAATGGGAACAGGTTGATTTAATTCTACAGCTTTGTTCATTATACATTGGTATCATGCATATTAGGAATAAAAATACAAGACTGTGGGCTTAATGTTGCCGTAACTGTGATCGATTGTAACTGTTTTCTGCAGTTCAGTTTGAAATCTAAGCAGCTGATTACAAACTTAAGAAAGGACAGGACTGAATGGAATTGTAAGTTCTGGGTTAATGAGAACATTTGGTGCACTGAACCTCTAGAGCTGTATTGAGTAGAAGTTCTTTAACAGCAGTGCTTCAGTGAAGGATTGAATTAGCAGCACAGAGCCTTAGGTTGCAGCTTTACTTGACCTTTCCTTTGTTTCCTCAAGAAGATACTTCCCTTGAAGTATTTTTAGCACCTTACTTAAAAATGAAACAATTAAAAAATCTTACAGAAGTGTTGCAACAAAAGTTGTGAAAGTATTTTAGAGTAAATGTACATAGTAGGGAGCAGAGTCTTCAGTTCTGCTGCTGCTAAAATAATCAACTGTGAAAACTTTCGTTTTATTTTCTTCCACCTGATGTGATGATTTCAATTAAATTCGAAGGCATTGATTGTCTACGTCTGATCAAATGCATCACTCTGAAAATGAAATGATTATATTGTTTAAACTTGGAAAATAAGGAGGGCTAAATAAGTTGCACTGTTCAAATAAGTGATTGAATATTCAAGTTCAAATTTCAAGACTTTAAAACATGCAAAGTGCATTTCAAGAGAGAAAAAAAAGATCAGTGGTTGATAGCTAAAAAGGAAAAGGAAATATATTTGTATCTGAGAATGTTTTTTCCCTTCCCCTTTAAGATACTTAAAATCATTTTAGAGGCTATCAAAATAACATCTGGATTATGACTTAATAAGTGTTATATGGAACTGTTTTAACACTTTCTGCTGCCAAGGTTTAGGTCAATCTACCTATAAATAAGAATTTTTCACTCCAAATGTAGCCTGAATGATGATTATTTATACTGGTAATAAATGACTTGTACAGGTTCTATATAATATTATTTTAAAAGTAGCAATCAGTTGGTTTTGTGAGGAGAATGTAATATATTGAATTTCTTGAACTGAAACAGTCACCTAATATGCTTGGCCTCAGGAAAAAAAAATAGAGGAAGATGTGTATCTTGCTTTGAGTTGGTTCTACTGTATTATGAAAGCTGAACTCCCTTTTGAGAGTTGCAGAAAATGCATCCTACAACATCCAGCTTGACACGTAACATTTTCTTGCTCCTTTTGCCTTTTAGCCTATTTATGTTATTGTGTGTCCAAAGGTTTATCAGAATGTTCTTCTTAAAGGTCAGCAACTGTAACTTGTATCGCCTTGGAAAAAAGAAAGGACTGCCAAGTCGCATGGTGGTGTCGATTTTTGATCCCCCAGTCAATTGGCTTCCTCCTGGCTACATAGTAAATCAGGACAAGAGCAACACTGACAAGTGGGAGAAAGATGAAATGGTATGAATTTATTTAATGATGTTGAAGAGTAGTTATTTTTGTGTCTGTATTCTTTCACCTCTACTTCATCCCACCAATCCCGTTATTTTGCTCTTTTCAGCAAAGTAAAGGTAAATCCATATATTTCTTTTCTTTCTAAAACTTCTGTGTAAGAAAATGAAAGGAAAACTGATTCTAACCAGAACCTGAAGTAAGGAAATTTACTGCACATCATCCAGTATTGAGTGTAGATATTAATGGAGAAGCAGAGAAGAAAAGCTTTTCTGCTGATATTTCACATGCTCCCAAGAGATTTTCAGAAGTTTCTGTTGGAAATTTTAAATGGTATTATCACTAGTTGTAATATGTTCAGGCAGAACACTGCTTTTTAATAAATAATGAGTTCACCTTTACAGAATATATTGAAAAAGAGCTGATATTTTTCATAGTCCTGAGGCAGATTGAAGAGTAGAACTGGCTTGAGATAATGATCAATATTGATGGGTGGTGGCTACACCATGGGTATGACTGAGAGCTGCTTCTCATGTCAAATGCAGTGCTGGCTTAAGTGCCCTCACTCTCTGACACCCTCGCTGTCTTATCAAATGCTTCACAATGACAAATATTAAAGAGGAAAGGTCCACGCTATTTTCTGACGTTCTATGAGTAGATGGACATGTTCATAAAATACCAGTGATCATTGCAATCAGTAACATGACCTTGAAGTGTTTCTGAGTGGTTTGGAGTTCAGGGGAAGAAGGTGGAAGGACATCTTTTTTTCCCCATTCTGAAGACCACGCTCAGATTGTAGAACCACCAGAGGGCACATGAGAGTACTGTTAGGTGGATGTACTGCACAAATAAATGTTTATTGCAGAATAAAACAACCTGATTATTGTGGTTCTGTACTGTGCCAAGATTTCATTTCAGAGAGACTTCCTGCTATACCTTGCTGGCAAATCAGATTGTATGTTCTGGAGCTGGACTGGACTGGAGCTAATTGTTGTTTTTTAAAAGATTTCAGTTTTCCACAACATTTCAGTGGCCTTTTCCTCTGTGCTAGTCACTGTTTATTTGTAAATAAAACATATGGTTTCAGACCAAAATGCAGAGGTGATGTAACTAAATAGTGGGAGTTGGGGGTTTGTGCCAAGTAGATACTTTGCTTTCTTGGACATAAATTTCATTCTCCATCCATGGGCTGATAGTCTATAACTGAAAATATAGATCTCATGACAAATTATTACTAAAACTTAGTAGTCAAATATTAGTATTTATCAAGCTTTATTAAGGGGAAGAATCTTTCTTGAGTCATTTTATCGAATGACTGATTTCCAAAAGAGCATTAAAAAAGCACTTAACATGTATTTTGCATAGCCTTTTAATTGGCAATAACTTCCTGAAAATTGGTCAGGTACTATTTAAGAAAAAATCATTCTTCTGTAGTTCATCACTGAGTTATTTTCTAAATGCTAATGATGATAAAAACTAATGATCAGAATTGCTTTCAGTTTGCTTCAGCCAGTGCTCATCTCTTAGAATTTTTTTCTAATGTACGTGAAGTAATGCACAGACAATGTTTGGATAGTTCATATAGCTGTCCTACCACTTACAATTTCATTTTAAGAAACTTGTGAATGAAACCACAGTAAAAATTTATAATTTGTTCCATGTTTTTAAAAACAGATGCCAAAATCTGATTTGGAGCATCCATATAGACATGTCTCATTCAGAGACTTTTCCTTATTTCAGTAGTAAATGTGATGAGGTGGTGTGTAACAAGAAAAAAGCAGCACATGTCCTTGTTGGGACTGGTTAAATAATCTTATCTTACGTTTTGTCTTAATACAGGTATCTAAAATAACTTTTTTAAATCCAATTTTGATTTCTTTCTGATCAATTTAGGTTATAGAAGTCCCTTCTGTGTGTGTGTGAGATAGGTAATTACAGCAGCAGGAATTCTTTCAGCAGAATTTCTAAACTAAGACCTTCTATAGCCACTTTTTTTTCCTCTCCTCTCATTACTAAACTTAACTAAGCCTGGTCCATCCCGATGAGGAGCAGTGAGATCTGTTTGATCCTTAGACAGTTTTAAGTGCCCCTTACAGCTGCCACCCATCCACACATTTGAATGGGTGTGCACTTTGCCCAAAGGGGAAGCATCTCCTGTGGTAGCATCTGGTTCACAGATTTGCAAGATTTAGTGACTGAGCCCTACAATACAACATGCATAGGTTCGGGGAAGATAAAAGCTTTTTCACTTGATTCAAAATATTGTTGGCTTTCAGGACCCAGTCCAGGAAAGTGCTTTGAATTTGATCTTGCTCCTATCAAATTCAGTGGCAGAATTCCTGCTGACATCAGTATTGCTGTGTTGAACCTGTTAATAGTCCTTTTGATATTAGGAAGACTACCAGTGCATTTAGCTAATATGTTTAAGTGCTTTCCTGGATAGGGGCCATGGGAAATTGTAAAGAATGATATAGTTTGGGAATATTTGTGTTCAATTTGTAATTTATGTCAGTCCATACCAATTTGTTCAATATGAGGAGGGAAAAGACATAAGACATCATTAATTTTGCTGTTCTGGGTGTGTATATAAGTATTAGAAAATCAATGACGATTTTGCCTTCTCTTTTATTAGTTAGGGATTGAAGTATAGCCTGTAAAAAAGAAAAAAACCTTAAAAAACACCCACTGAATGCATTTTCCATGTAGAAAGGTGTAGAAAAAAATCTTCACAATTGCATTGATTCAGCATTTGTAATAGCCTTACTGAGCACCTTGAGAGAAGGATGCACCCAGAACTTCCTTATGCTTTCTAAAATTTGTTATTTAGAATTTAGAATTTTGTTGTTTACTTTGGTGTGCAAGTGTATAATGTTTAGTGGATATAAAGTTCCTTGTGTGTGCCTCATATTGAAATACAAGCACAGGTTCCTATAAGATGCAGCGTGTACTATGTGTAGAACGCGTGCTATTGTAGGTTAGTAAGAGTTTGTATTCCAGGATAATTATTCCAGTCCTTGTGTAAGTTGAGGTTGTATTGTGTATCTGATCAGACAATGTACTTAGGAACATCAAAAAAGTCAGTATTATTGTTAGGAGATAATTCTCAAATTCTGCTTTTCAGATCTTTCTGCAGTAGAAGTGTCTCATTATGCTCTTCAGCACCATTTTCTTTGTGTTCTTTCATAGACAAAGGAAAACATGTTGGCTAATGGTAAACTTGATGATTATAATGATGATGAAGAGAATGAAGACCTAATGTGGAGGTTACCCAAGGAAGAAACAGACTTTGAAGATGATTTTCTGGAGTATGATCAGGAGCATATCAAATTCATTGATAATATGTTAATGGGATCAGGGGCTTTTGTGAAGAAAATTTCACTCTCACACTTTTCAACCACTGATTCCAATTATGAATGGAAAGCACCCAAAAAATCATCCATGGGTAATGTTCAGTGTTCATCAGAATTTGATGATTTTGACTATAGCTCTTGGGATGCCATGTGCTATCTGGATCCTAGCAAGGCTGTTGAAGAGGATGATTTTGTAGTGGGCTTCTGGAATCCATCAGAAGAAAACTGTGGTGTTGATGCAGGAAAACAGTCGATCTCCTATGACTTGCATACAGAGCAGTGTATTGCTGACAAGAGCATTGCAGACTGTGTGGAAGCCCTGTTGGGCTGTTATCTGACCAGCTGTGGTGAAAGAGCTGCTCAGCTTTTCCTGTGTTCATTGGGGCTGAAGGTGCTCCCTGTAATTAAAAAGACGGATTGGGAAGGCACTCTGTGTACTACCAGAGAGAACTGTAACAGTGAACAGAAAAATCTGTCACCAAATTCTGTTTCTGTTTCTGTAGCTAATTCAGAGCCTTTTCTGTGTAAAGACCTGGAGTATGGCTGTTTGAAGATTCCACCAAGGTGTATGTTTGATCACCCAGATGCTGAAAAAACCCTAAATCACCTTATTTCTGGTTTTGAAAACTTCGAGAAGAAAATAAATTACAGTTTTAAGAACAAGGCTTATCTTCTTCAGGCATTTACTCATGCCTCTTACCATTATAATACCATTACTGGTAAGTTGTTTTCAAAAAGCTCTGTAGTTTTTTTCTCCGTATTTCAAAAGCCATAGAAGTAGTATCTTGTGTTCCCATATACAGACTTTTTTAGACATCACATGTTACAATAGTCTTGGAATACAATATCTTAAAAAATAGTATTTTACTCACTATTTAGAGATGGATACTTAGTCAATTTGTATCTCAGTGATTATTTATATTTTGGCTTGATGCAGATAAAGTATATTTACTGAGGCCTCACCAAGTTTTGAGAAACTGCATCAGTGGTAAATGTTCTATCACTAGCTGTGTATGACTGATATTAGATCCTCATTTAATGGCAATAAGTTCTTGTAGAACTCTGGAAAATTGCCATGTACTTCAGGAAATAGCAGTCATATTTTCCAAATATATTTAGCAAATTTGTTCTGTAACTGAATCCCAAGAATGTTATACTTAGTCTGTACTTCTGAAGATGAACTGTAGACTACAGCTTTTATTAGCTGAATAATCTATAGGAGTGCAGAATGTGGAGACTTCCCTTTGAAGCTGTAAATTCAAAGTCTTAATTTAAGTCTAGGCATTTTATTGAGTAAATATTTAAAGTCAAAGTTTGAAGTAATTGACTAAATCAGACTAAATATTAGTTTCAGATTACCGTTTAATGTTTCTGTACATGATCTCATAAAAGATTTTACAGCAGTAGAAATTTGTATTTCTGTGATCTTTAATTGCTCTTGCTTATACTAATTAATGTAATATTTGTTCATTCTAAAACTTACATATTTTCCTACAGTAATATGCAATCAAAAGCAAACCATGGTAAAATTCCAACCCTATTTGTTAGTGATTGGCAAATTTCTTTGCAGTCAGCAGTCTGAATTTTCCGCCATAGTGAACTGGGCCCTTTTTCCAAGGAGTGAGAAAGCTCTGCTTTTGTTAAAGAAATGGGTAATTTTGAAATGCTACTACACTGAGAAACAGTTCTGACAAAACACAGAAGCACTCCTTTCGTTTTTTGTTGTAGGGGATGTTATCCACATATGTATTTACTTTTTACAAATATTTCAAAAAACATATTGAAAGTAAATAATTCCTTCATTTTTAGACATACATAAATATATATTTACACTTCCAGAAACGTTGAGGCATAGTATCCAGTTAAAATTGCATTGTTGAAACTGTAGGAAAACTTTTAATTTCATTTCTGTTTACCAGGTGAGACAACTGTGAATAACTTTTACCTGTAACTTTTTTCTCTTTATGGACTAGCTAGCAGTTGAGATCTGGCAGTGTCTTAGGTTCAGCTGCTATAAAAGCAACTTAGTACTAGTCAGTTCACGCTCATGGTAACCTCTGTAGCAGTTTGTCTTCTTCCTTAACCTACCTACCATATTTGCATTCAAGAGGAATTTTGCTTTTGTTTGTGTTCTAAAAATTGATGTTCTGAGCTCTCTGTTCCCATTGCCCCTGTCAATTGTCAAAAAAGCAAAGGCTTGACAATTTTAATTTCCAGTTTAAAAGACATATCCTAAATAGGGATCCTTGTTGAAAGTGTCTTATGGTGACAAAAAAATTAAGATTTTGTGTTTCCCGGCACTTAATAAATTGATTTTATATTAATTGTTTTTACTTTTTTAAAATTATTTTTTAGTTTTAACTGTTACAGTTTTCAGACCAGCCTGCTGGCAGAATCAGTTAAATTTACTCTTTGATGTTTCTCAGCACGTGAAGATCTTAAGTAAAAACATTAATTGATTATAAACACAGTTGTTTTTGTAGCCTGCCAAATTAACATTTTGTTCAAAATTGGCTTTATTATTAAAGTTCCTGCTTTTCCTGATTTCTTTTTTTTTAGTATTTCATTAGCAATCTCTTTAGATACAAGGGTACTTCTTTTAAAAAACTGATTGTCTTCTCTGAGCATGGGTGAATTTGTGGAATTTACATGGCACTGTACCAAACTTCTTATCCAGAAAGCCTGGAAAAATGTGTGTGTTAAACTTAATTGTGGTGTTGTACATTCTTTTATTTCCAATGCTTTAAGATTGTTACCAGCGCTTAGAATTCCTGGGAGATGCAATTTTGGACTACCTCATAACCAAGCACCTTTATGAAGACCCACGGCAACACTCTCCGGGAGTTCTTACTGACCTACGATCTGCTCTAGTCAATAATACCATTTTTGCATCATTAGCTGTAAAGTATGACTACCACAAGTACTTCAAAGCTGTCTCTCCTGAACTGTTTCATGTTATTGATGACTTTGTGCAGTTTCAAATGGAAAAGAATGAAATGCAAGGAATGGATTCTGAGGTTAGTGGAAGTAGAAGAAATATGTTCAGTATCTGATTTGAAGCATGTCCCTGGATTTCTTAGCATTTTTGTAGTGTTTTATGCATACAGCAGCCAAAGAAGCAGGCTCCCCGTAATAAAAGGATGCAGTATGCAAAGTAAAATACAGCCTTCAGAAAGTATAAAATCAAGTAGAATTTACAGAAATTAATTCATTTGAAAGCCATTTGCCTCTAAGTTTTTCTGTAGCGCTTGATTTTAGGCGTTATTTTGCTCTTTCGTTACAACAGTGTGGGACACACACTTGCTGCTTTCAATAACTGATAGGAAGCACTACTATAACATGAAATTTAGGTGAAGAGTTGCCAAATCACACAGTGTTGACTCAGGGTAGGGTATCCGTACAACACCATGAACAAAGCTACCTTGACACAATGCTGGGATTATTAAATGTAGTACACTGACAAGAGATTCCTGCTTTTTTTCTTATGATTTCTACTGGAGGAGATGTTACTGCACTATACTTAAATATGTCTGACATGCTCCTAAAGGCATTCTGCTAGCCATGGAAACATTATATGCATCTTTCAAGTAAGCCACTTGAAAAGTAGTTTCACTGAAGACCTGCAAACACAGGTCAGATTTTTGTGCTGTGCAGGAAAGCTGATGATAATGAACCTCTGTTTTCTGAAGCATGTGGTAAAAGTAATTAATTTACATAAGCTGGTTAGGAAATCTGTGAGAGTAAGGACCTTGTGAGTCAAGTTCTAATCAGGATCTGGAAGAGATGGATTTCTCATTATCCATCTTTAAAAGTGTTACTGAGTAGATGCCATAATAATTTGTCTTCTGAAAAACTGACCAATCTCTTAAAAATATTCTGTCTGACAACATGCCAGCATTAAATAATCATGTTATTTTTGTATTTAGTAATTTTTTTTTCTGATAGACAACTTAAAACTTTAGGAATCAAAATATTTCAGTCACATATATGTGTTCACAGCCCTTGCACTCTGTTGCAGAGTGAAAACCAGGTTTTAAGGGAAAAATTCATTAAACATTGAATAAGAAATTTGTCACTGAAGTTTAGATAATATAAATTACATTAGAGGATTAAACACTTATCTCTCTTGTTTTCTCCACAATATGAGTGAAAAGGCTAGGAACTTACTTTCAGAGCTTACAGTGGGTTTTTTTGCTTTGTTCAGTTTTTGCAAGTATGCAAAAAAAAACTTTCACCAAAGTTGCAACCAAATTGTGTGATAGCTGTTTCAAATAAAATCCTTGTTTCACTCTCGCTATGCCTGCTCCCTATCTTGGTCTGGCACTGAATTACTGAAACTCTTATTTCATCACTTAATGTAAGAGTCTTTGTTTCTGCAGTTCATGCCAGCTAGACTGGTTTCCATGTGTGTCTCCACGTCATCTGCTTTTCTGTTTTTCCAAATCTCACTCATGAAACATCTGTCCCTTGCCTTACAGCTCTTAGTTTCTCTCTTCTTCTGTTACTGCAGTATAATGCAAAAGTGCTTCAGTTTATACTTGGTATGAAGTACCATATTCAAAACAGTTGAATTTGGTTTTTAACATCAAAATTCCCGTTAGTATTGCTGTATGCGTCAGGTCTGACTACTTGGTTGATTTATTTCAGACAGAAGTATCAGGTGGAACACGTATATGAAGTATTATAGTCACTCTTAAGAGGACTGAATTGGATTTTAAACCCCAAATGGACTGAGAGTGTAGCTGCTGGGGGAGAAGACTGACAGAAACTTATTTCTCTTTAGGCAGAGTAACATAATGATCAAAATCTTTGTTTTCCAGTTAGTTTGGTTGGAGTTAGGCAAATGTATATTACATGTGTTAAAAGTATTTTAGTAAAGGATTAGATCAAGCCCTTTAGGACATACACTGAAAGTTTATTTTTGGTACTGAGAATAGATTATTGTCTTAGATTGGTAGCATAGAAGAATACACTGCCTGCTGCACTTAAAACACCTAATTGTGTCTGTTAGGTCAGTCTGGTGGTGTTGTTTTTCAGTTATTAATGTCTTATTTTACTAGTGCTTGTTTTATGCTTATCTTCGGGGGTAAATAAGGTAAGGAGAGGTACATGAAACTTTCATCCAGAGACTGGACTTAGAGATTTTACAAGTCTCTTTTTGGGAGATACATGATATCTGAACTCTTCCTTTGTTATGGGTGGCTTTCTAGTATTAACTGATAGAAGTCTGGTTCTAAAAGGAAAAAACAGACCCATAGTCTGCTTTTAAATCCTGTAGAATTATCACAGAAGGAATTCACAAAGTTTAAAAGCTCCCTGTACACAGTGGTGTTTGGGATTTTTTTCTCCATATTTGAAAAATGATATAACCAGCAGCTTGGTTTCACTTGGGAATAAAACAACAGTTTTGCTGTGGAAAGTTGTCGATTTAAAACTTAAAGGAAGCATCACAGGATATAAGATGTAAGAGAGCTTATATTTCTGAAGATCTTTGTTTTACTGTAAGCGAAGCAATCATTCCTCTCTTTTCCCCTCCGCTTCTCTCTCACTCCCACCCTTGTCTTTTTTTTTTTTAATTGCAAACAGCTCAGAAGATCTGAAGAAGATGAAGAAAAAGAGGAAGACATTGAAGTACCAAAGGCCATGGGGGATATATTTGAGTCCCTTGCTGGTGCCATTTATATGGATAGTGGAATGTCTTTGGAAATGGTTTGGCAAGTGTACTATCCAATGATGAGGCCACTAATAGGTATTGCCAGCTTTCAAAAAATTACTAAAAATTAACTGCCATCTGCCATGAGAAAAACAAAGCTAATTTTTGTTTTTCACCTTTTTTTTTCCAAATAGAAAAATTTTCTGCTAATGTGCCCCGTTCCCCAGTGCGAGAGCTGCTGGAAATGGAGCCAGAGACAGCCAAATTTAGGTAAGAATATGCTTTCTTCCATACACACTGACAGAAAGTATTTCTGAACTGTGTTTCATGAACTACAGAGAATTTTTAAATGTCACAAAGTACTTCTAATTTCTTTTGCACTAAGCAGCTAACGTAATCATCATTGTGTCCACTGTTCTTTATTTCTTTTCCTTACATAGCTTTCTGAGAAGTGTAATGATTTCTGTTTAATTTTACTGCTTTAACTTCTGTAGAAAAAGGAATGTAGGTCTCTTATTTCACATTACCTTGACTTGGCAGTAAGTAATTCTTGTGTATATTTTTGCAGTCCTGCGGAAAGAACTTACGATGGAAAGGTCAGAGTTACAGTGGAAGTTGTAGGAAAGGGAAAGTTTAAAGGTGTTGGCAGAAGCTACAGGATTGCCAAATCTGCAGCTGCAAGAAGAGCACTACGAAGCCTCAAAGCAAATCAACCTCAGGTCCCAAACAGCTGAGACTCCTCTTAAAAATAAACGAAATGGGGAAAAAAACCCCATACAAATAAAGCAAATTTTAAAAAACAGTTGACGTTGAGAGGAACAAATTGGAAGACAGAATTTAAAGTTTGTTTGATAACAGAATAGATAACAAAACATTTAACATGTATAAAATTTTGGAACTAATTGTAGTTATAGTTTTTTGCGCAAACACAATCTTGTCTTCTTTCCTCACTTCTGCTTTGTTTAATCACGAGAGTGCTTTAATGATGACATTTAGCAAGTGTTCAGAATAATTGTTGTCAGGTCTTTTTGTTTTACTTTTCTTGTCAGTACAGCTTTGCTTAGTATTAGAAGGCCAGGGAGCTTATGCCTAATGCAGTTGCTAGATTTATATATATAGTAATCTTGGAATTCTTCAATCTGTGCACTAGTGCCAGTCATAAAGCAGTTGAAAAACTGTACTGGATGATTGGGTATAAGAAAGATTAAGTGTGCCAGTATTCTCCTTTTTATTTTCCTTTTTTTTTTTCTCTCCATGTCATCTTTTTACATTAAGATGGCATTCCCAATCATTATTGCACTTATTTGTTAGGGACAGATTTTAATTGAAATGGCTGGCATACTGGTAGAATGAAACTTCGGTTTCCTTATGCCACACAGTCTTGCATAAAAAAAGGTTCTTGCCTTAAAAATAAATAAACCCTCATTAATAATCTTTAATTTCTGATCTTTTTTGGAACAAACTGTTTTACATTCCCTTCATTTTCTTATGCATTTTACAATGATACAGCTCTATATTTACAGTACAACTCATTACTATAGCTGTGACTTATTACAGGATTATAATAGAAATTATATTCATATATATGTAATTAGGTTATTTTTAACAATTCTGAGGAGGTGGTTAGTCTACAGTTTTTTTTATACCATAAACGAAATATGGTCTTTGGCTAAAATTCCAATTTTACACAAACCTGCAAGCTAGATAGTTCCAATACTGGAAACAGCAACAAATAATTGCACAGTGCAAACTGTCACTAAGAAAATAACCTTAGACATATCACACCTAAGATATGCTGCAGATTTTATAGTCAATTGGTTACGTATTTAACAAACAGAGCACCTTTACACTTAGAGATATTTCCACGTAAATTTCTTACTGTACTTTTCAGAGTTGCATGCATATTTCATCTACCAAAGCTGTGCTGTTAAATAACATGAAAGTTGATGTTTGAGATATAACTGCCGTACTTTTGATACATCTGTGATTTAGGTCCTTAATTTAGAGAAACTAGCTCATTGGTGTTTTGGTCTACTGGGAGCGTGGGGGGAAATCATACTTGTATTTTTTAGGCTTTGCCTATACTTCTTTAATTAGATTTTTGTAGGCACTCTTCACTTAAATACCTCAGTTCTTTTTTTCTCCTCTTTTCCTTTTTATTTTTGCATGCATTGGGTTTTTTTCTGTTTTGGTGCTATGTTTATATATTATGCTTGAAATTTTAATTTTTTGCACTGTAACTATAATACCTCTTAATTTACCTTTTAAAAAAAGCTGTGGGTCTTGTATTCCCACCAGTATCAGTAGAGGTTTGCTGCAATTTTGCCCTGTTAATTATGCTTGAAGTTTGAGAAAGCAGAGCAAGGTGTTTTAACGTTTTCCAGCACAATAGTTTGAACTTGATGCTGTGTCTTATGAACTAAATTACAAACAAATACTGTATTTCCTGCTTTTAAACCCTATTCCTTTCCTCACAAATGCACACTAAAACAAAACAAAAACTGTCAGCTCTTGCTTTCTTAACAAAAAATAAAGTAAATGCCTTAGTGACAAGGGGCAGACATTAAGCTTTTCTGAAATACAGTTTTCAAAAGTTCATCTATTTGCTATCTCAGTTACTTTTCAGTCTGTGAAAAGGACCATTCTTGTAGATGAAAGCTGCTTGTTAAAGGAGTCAAACCAAGAATTAAAATACTAGCTTATAAAAAAATCTAGTATTTGTTTGGTACTTCAGTTGTGAAAGGAGGTATAAGAGCTGCAAGTATAGATGATACGGTGATATGGAACATAAAAACATGCAGTCCAAATTCTCAAATGTAAATTGCTTTTTGTTAGCTATTTAAAAAGCTAAAAAAGAGTCACTGATTTAAGCTATAACTTGCTCTTTGTGGTAGGACTGAAGTTTCTTAGTGAAAATACATGATTACTGATGCCAGCAGTTCTGTGTTTCTGGCCAGACATCAACCAGCAGATTAAATCAGACCATCTAGAAAGTCTTAAGTAGTTTTAATTGCATTATGAAAAGCTAAAATTTCAGTTATTCTTTGAATGCCTAAAATTCTTACTGATTGTTACAAGGTTATAGATTCTCAGGGGTTTCAGATAATTGTTAGCAGTGAAGTGGTTATGGAGTGTTTGGGTGCAGACAAAATCAGCTGAACCTCCTCTGTGTTTCAGAACAGTTTAATGATCACTTTGTTACTAGATAAAGCGTATGAATTGGACATCCGAAATGTGTAGTGGCTGACTATAAAGTAGTTTCTGCTGCTGATGCATTTTTAAATGCGTTGTAAATGCCACGATTTTTTCCAATGTGACCTCATTGAAATACTTTTTATCCTTTGAGGCAGAAAAATCCATATTAGTTTCCATGTTATACATCTGTGTGTTTTACCCTACAGTTGATATGATTTTGATACTGGACAGTGTACGCTATTAAAGACCTAAATCTGATCATTTGAAGGTTGGGATAGAAATCACTTGACATGCTATAAGCACAAGTGTAAGCGGACTGTTGCAGCCCATCTTCAAAAGCAACCACACAGGCTCATCGTAAATAGTGTGGGGGTTAATTGGCATGAACCTTGGGGCTTTTTATCTAAGTCCTGTTATACTGTACTTTAAACAGTCCTCCTAACTATGCTGCGTTTTTATTTTTATGGCTTTTTTTTGCGCTGTTCTGTTCATGTAGCACAAATAAGCATTGCACTTGGTACCATGCTTTACCTCATTTCAAGGAAAAAATGCTTAACAGAGAGGAAAAATGTGGTTTGGCCTTGCTGCTGTTCTGATTTAATGACTTTGAGAAAGATAGTTTTTAATGCCTGCAATGTGTCATTTACTTGCACAACTTAAATAGGTCATTTGTAACGTCTGTGGCATTTTTACTGTTCGTGGAAAAATACAACAAAGATGTGTAACAACTCTTGATTGTATTTTAAAGCTATTATTTTTCTACTACATCATTTTACTGTTATGTGAAGTAATTAAAATTAGAATGACCTCTGACTGACACTCCAATAATTATCTCTGAACAAACCAACATTTAACACATGTAATGTAATTTTTGGGAGAAGACAGCCCCTAGTAATTTGGTCAACCTCAACTAAATCTGTCCAGTCTGAATATTGAGTGCCCAGTAGTGACTTCTGAAGTGTTTGTTCAGCTTGATGCTGCTAAAGTCCATACAAAAAAAAAAAGCTTACTATTTCTAAGTCTCATTACACAGTAGTATGTTGCACCTGCCATGTAGAGAACTTGAACAAGATCCAGTTTTGGTGCTGGGGAGGAATATAGTGGTGGCCCAGGATCCTCAGCTGGTGCAAATTGATGTAGTATCATTTCAGTCAATGGAACTGCATTCATTTACATACCTGAAGATCTTGTGCTTGTATGTATGCTACAGAATTTTGTTTTTCCTCCTTGTGAGCAAATACAGAACCATCAACTGGAAAATGTGGGGGGTTTATGTTACTGCATATGACATAACATATGCTACATATTCTATGCATTTATCTGTACAGAAAATGAATTCTTTGTATCCCAGTCACAGCAGCACACGCAATCCAAAAATGACAAATAGCATTGTGATCTGCTGTGATACTGCACTTGACTCTGACAGTATTCTGGGTTTGTTTTGGATGGGGTTCCCCATGAACACATTCTCATGGAAATCTCTGTATTTTTATATGAATGAAGCAAGAAGCATTTTGATTTTTGGTACTTAATTACTGACATTGATCCTTTTTCAATTGCTCTAATATTCAAGAAGTTAATTTCTTTACTTTCATATTAGATTTTAAACTTTAAACACTACAGTTCATCACCATCAAATGTAATATAAATATCAGCTGTAACTCAATCTGCATTATGTTAGCAAATATCTAGAGGTCATTGTAGTATACTCCACTAGCAGTTAAAATTAACTTCTTTCAAAGCTAACTACAATTCTTAAAAATAAATTTCATCCAATAAAGTTGTTGGGGTTTTCCCTCTTTTATTTGAATGGCAACCACAGACTACTTAAATTGCTTTGTAGATGCACTCAGAATTTACTGCAGCAGCAAGTTGGGGAGAAAAATGTTTGTGAACAATAATTGGAAATTGCAGGCATTTTTATTGTAAATAGTGTGACTGAAAAGATGGTTAAAATCAAGTAGAAAGAATAACAAATATAATTTGATGGACAATAAAATATTTACCATCACATGCTGCAGCTGTCTTTAAGGGACATAAAATGTAATTCATTCATACTGTAATCATGCTGCAGAAGTTTGCAATCTGCACCTTATGGATCACAATTACCTTTAATAGTTTTTTGTAATAATTGTAGCTGAGTATATCTCCAATAAAGTTATGGTCTGTTCACCTTGTATTGTCGTTTTGTGCTTTTTAAAATTCCTGTTAATATCTCTATAAATCTTCTAGAGTTTACAAAAAAAAAAAAGCTGTTCAGTCTAAATTTAAAAATATTGTGAAAACATTTGTGAAAACAATATTTCTTCACCTTGTTTAAAGACAAGTCTGCCTGTCTCCTTCCTCTGATGAATGAACTGTCTTCAGAGCTATGTGAAGACTCTTAAGGGACACTCTGGTTAAAAATGAGGGTGTATGTAGTACAGTTTGATCTCTGTGTCTACCATTATACCTGCAAAATGTCTGTTGTAGCTGGGAGGCCCCAGAGCACAAGGGTTCTTGAACATAGGTTTGCCTGACTGGCACATGTTTTAAGAATAATATGTTAATATGAACTAGTAGTCTCAGCATTAATAATGTCAATTTCATTATTTTTGTGTTTGTGTTAGTATTTTGCTTATCCTGAATATTGGCAGTGTGTTTGTAGAATGTTCTGACTGGCACAGTAGTGTCATATAGCTTTCATGGAGACAAGTAAGACCTGCCAAAGATCAGGAGTCTTCCTTTCTGAAGACTTCACAATGTAGCAGCCACTTGTTTGGCATCTGCAGTGAGCATCTTTTATTACACATTTTGTCTTAAGTTATAGAGAAAAGCCTGCTGGGCTGCTGGTAGGCACAGCGATAGCTTTTTCTGGGATTTGGAAAAGGGGCCTTTAAGGGTAAGGCCCTTCAGGCTCCAATGTGTAAGGCTAGTAAGGATGACAACACAGCCCCCACCTTCCCAGTTCTAGCAAGTGAGTCAAATCGGAAAACTTCCCCCAAATTTTCTGCAGGAAAATTGATCTGAAAATAATAATACTGTAAATTGGTTGTGGATGCCATTTTATCCTGTTAATTGTGGCAAAATGAGGTGAGGGATGGCCTTCTCAGTTGGAGTCTCAAGATAGTGGTCCATCCCTTGCTGGGTAGCACTGTGAAGCAGATGGAGTTCTCCAGAAAGTCAAGGTGTAAAATCAATAGAAGTTCTGCTTCAAAGACATTTTTTTGTCTGCAAACTTGCTCAGTATTCTTTCTAGTCCTGTGTCCAAGTCATTTATGAAGATACTGAAGAGCACAGGGCCAAGGATGGAGCCCTGTGGAATCCCACTAGTGACAGGTCCCCAGTCTGGTGTCACCCCATTCACTACATGCCTTTGTACCTGACCTGTGGGCCAGTTGCTCACCCACCCATGTACGTGGGTTACATTGTCCTAAAAGGAAATCAGGTTTGATAAGCAGGACTTTCCCTTCATGGAGCTGTGCTGGCTGTGACCAGTGAGTGACTGTTGCCTTTCTGGAGTTTTTCAATACCTCCCTGAACAGTCTCCGTAACTTTACCAGGCACTGAAGTGAGACTGACAGGCCTGTAATTTCCACAGTCCTCCTTGCCCTTCTTGAAAATGAGGACAACGTGCGCCAGCTTTCAGTCAGCTGGGACCTCTGGATTCCCAGGACTACTCAAAAATTATCAAAGAGAGGTTTTGCAATGACATCAGCTAGCTCTTTGAGAACTTTTAGATTAATCCCATCAGGCCCCCTAGATTTATAGGGATCCAACTGGAGCAGCAGATCCCTCACAAAGTCAGGGTTGTCTGGGGTTTGATCATTCTCGTAGTCATTGTTCTCCAGCTCAGGGCACTGAGACCTCCTTAGTCCATCACTGATGCTGAAGACAGAAGTAAAGAATGCATTAAACACCTCTGCCTTGTCCCTGCCTGTTTGTTGAGGTGACCATCCTCATCCTGGAATGGGCAGATGTTCTTTCTACACTGCCTATTGCCATTAATGTATTTGAAAAGGCTTTTTTATTGTCCCCCACATTTCTGGCAGCTACAACTCCAGTTGAGCTTTGCCCACATACATTTTCTCCAGTGGCTAGCAGCATTTCTGTATTCCTCCATGCCACCTGCTCTTGCTTCCCCTGGGAACGCACGTTCCTTTTTTTGCCTTATTTCCAAGAGATTACAGTTCAGGGAAGCTGGCCTTCTGCCTCCTCTGCTTGATTTCCAGCATTCAGGAATTGCGTGTTCTTGTGCCATTAGGAGGTGATGTTTAAAAAGTGACCAGCACTGATGGACCCCACCACCTACAAAAACATTGCCCCAGGAGACTTTACTTACTAGTGACATATGAGCATCCTGAAGTCTAGAGTTGAGATTTTGCTGGCGCTTTTCCTCATGTCATCAGAGATTTTAAACTCGATCACGTCATGGTCAGCAGTCTCCACTTGGCAGCAGAGATCCTCTCTGCTGGCATGCAGCAAATCAAGGAGGGCATTTTTCTGAGTTGGCTCGCTTAAGACCTGTTTCATAAAGTCATCCAGATTTTTAGGAATCTTCTGGGGTGGGTTGTACTAGCTGTGATGCTCCCAATTGATTCCTGGCAAGTGGAAGTTCCTGTAAGATACAAGGGAAGCTGACTTGGAAGTGACACTTCATTCCTCAAAGAATAATTTGTCATTGCCATCATCCTGGCTGGGAGGTCCATTAGACTCCTGCAAAGGTTCTGGTTTCTTTTTATTGCCACGATTGGGAGTAATACACGGGAAATGTGGGGTTTGTGTTCAGACTTGGATGTTTATGATTTCTTATCTCTTTACAGACTCACAAGCCATGAGCTCTAACTAGCAAGTTAGAGAAATTAGGTAAAATGGAGTACCTCTGACTCTTTCCAAGGTTACTTAAGCGATAATCACCCAATAACGAGGTGACACTTATGTTATTTATACTTTTGACCCAGTAATGACCACCCAAGGCCCAAAATGTGGATATTTTTCACCCAGTTACAGAAAACCACCCAAACCCATGAAGAAGAAGGAAGAAGAAACTGCAGAAGAAGGACTTAGACAATGCCCCAAATCCTCCATATTGCTACACATGTATTACTACACATGAAAACCCAAAATTCTCAGTTTCCAGAATTCCAACAGACTCCCATTATGACATCCCTGTTTCTTGTTTCCTTCCTGATTCTTACCCAGAGGCTCTCAAGTCTGCCATTGCCAGCTGTGATCTCCATACATTCTACCCCTTCTATTACCTACGGTACCACCTCCTGCCTCTTCTGCACTGCCTGTCCCTCCTGAAGAGCCTGGAACCCTCCAATAGGGCATTCCAGTCACAGGACTCATCCCACCAGTTTTCACTCATGCCAGTGATGTCAAATCTCTGGGACTAGGCCAAAGCCTTGACCTCCTCCTTTGCTCTTCATGGTGCATGCATTAGTGTAGAAACATTTCAGGTGTGGTACAGTTTAGCCAATCCCTTGTGAAGCAGATTGAGAGATCCCATTAGTGCTCCTTTCCTCAAGTTCTTGCACACCATAACATCACTCATCACTGACGAGCCTAGTTTTGCCCCTTTCCCCCTTCAATTCTAGTTTAAATCTCTGCTATTTGTTATTCTGACAATCCTCAGTGCTCACCCTATAGGAATTGAAAAGAGAAGACACCTGTCTATCTGAGGAAGAGTCTATAGGTTCTGGTTTCTCATCTCCTTACAGGAAAAAAATATCTTTCATAGTTACATCAGTTGAAATAAGATGTATTTGGTTGGCTGTTATTACTCTCAAGTAAAATCATAAAAAAAAAGGAGTTTGAAAACTGAGGGGAGTAAGTTTTAGACAATGCTTGTTCCTGAGAAGAGGCAGTAACAAAGCTAATCATAACTTCAAATCCAGAAAACACAGAGGAGTGGTTTTGGTGCATGTATGGGCTTCCCTTAAACTGCTGCCAGAGTCCAGGTGCAGGATCTGTTCCTTAGAGGAAATCTTCATGTCAGTGGACACAGGCAGTACTGACATGTAAGCACGTTTTATTTTCCTCATAGCAGTGATTAGGTCTTTCCTTATTGTGGAATGTGAACAATAATTTCATTTTGGTAAGCAAAATAACCAAGAACCTTCCCAGTTTTATGGAAACAGTATCATTTACTTTGCTGCTTAACCACCTCCGCTTACCTGGCTTATATGATATTTTTAACATCACTTTTCATGTGTATTTTATTGGAAGTCTCATGCTAGCTTTTAAATTGAAGTAATTTTCTTCTGTTAGCTTGAAAATTTCCTGTAGTTCTGAGTTCCTGTCTGGCTCTCACTGAAGTCACTGGGACGACATCCACTTGGGGTCTGTAACTTACATGCATTTGAATTTAACACAAAAGTCCTTCAGACATGATAAGTGTAAATTCCAGATGTCAAGCAAAAGGTGAGAAACACAGGGATGTGCAAAGGCAGCCTCTGCTGTTCTGCTTCTATTTTTTCAGGCTTTTAAATAAAATGTGACATATTCACAAGCTGCCTTCTTCTGAAATAACCCAGTCTCTTCTCCTAAGTAAAAAGTCCTCCAAGGACTAGAGGATATGGCCTTGAGTTGTACAGATTGTTGGATATTAGGAAAAATTTCTTTACTGAAAGAGCGGCCAGGCACTGGAACAGGCTGCTCAGGAAACTGGTAGAGTCACCATCCCTGGAAGTATCCAAAGGGCATGTGGATTTGGCACTTGGGGACATAGTTTAGTGGTGAACACAGTGGTGCTGGGTTAATGGTTGGACTTGATGATCTTAGAGATCCTTTTTTACAACTCAATGATTTTGTGATGATTCTCCTTCAGGCATGCCTTCTGCAGACAGCACTGGGGCTAACTCCCACCCATTTCTCTGCTGGCAGTGGAGCTGCAGGGCACCATTTGGTTTTCCTGCTCTGAGATCATCCTTTCAAAATGAGGTGAGTTGAATGAGCGAGGCCCCTTCCTCCCCTGCCTCGGGATGGCACTCAGCTGATGACATGGATCTCACAGGGTAGCCTGAAGCTGGAAATGTTCTTCCAGGTGAAGTGATGGAACAAGAAGAAAAGATTTCATCAGACTGCAGCATGACCAGGGAATCACCTGTTATTCCAGGATCACTCTCATCTCTTGCCAAGGTGAGGATGATACTCTCTTCTTTACAGCCAATTGGCCTGAACCAGGGGAGATGAACTGCTGCAGCTGTTCCAGCATTTGTAAGAAACTGGTGCTAAATTGCAGATTTACCTAACTGAGGCACTGAGTAGTTCCATGAAGAGAGTACAGCATCACCAGTCTAGTCCTCAACTCTATATTCCTTTTAAAAAGGAGTAATCACAGAAGTACTTGAGTGGCATTTTCATATCACTTTTAGGGTAAGGCTTTTAACTTTATTTAGTTTCTCATCCATACAGCAACACTGAGAGAAGAGCAGTGCTGTTTGTGTGTGTTGCCTGTCTCACTACTATCATTAGAAAAAAGCAGCAAACACATCTTAAGCACAAGACATCTGCTTCCGTGTTCTTATACTACAGCCACTTAGATCAGTTCTTTTCACTTTTTCATTCTCCAATCACCACCTGACTGTAGACAAGGCTTGTCTGTCTAAAATGTCTGAATGGAACCCTCCCTGAAATCACTAGAGCCTCAGGAGCTTGGTAGTTAAGATTAGAGAATCATGGAATGGTTTGGAATGAAAGGGATCTTAAAGTGTAGTTCCACCCTGCCTCATGATGGTCAGGGACACCTTCCACTAGTTTGCTTTCCAGGCTGGCCTTCAACACTTCCAGGGAGCCAGCATCCACAACTTCTCTGCCTGTTCTAAGATCTGCCCTACTCTCACACAACTATACCAATTTATACTATTTTGCAGCACCAATTTCAAGTTAAGAAATTATTGCTTTCTGGGTGATTCTAGCTGGAATAGCAGGGCATTATGTTCCTTCCAGCAACACTCATCAACCTTTTCCCCAGCTTTACATAGTACATGTGCTCTAGGCAAAAGAGATCTCATTATACAAACAAGCATGGCATAGGCAGCTGTACTCCCTGTCTGGCCAACTGGCTGCTGTGCAGGGCTGTGCCAGCACAAACCTGCCCTAGAACAAGGGCAAAAGTTCCTGGGACTCTGCCTTAACAATGGTGCTGAAATTGCTTGTGGTGGAGATGGGAAGGGACCTGTGGAAAATGTAGTAACCATTTTTTGCTGGACCAAATGCCTTTGTTGGGCTTTAAAATGTTGCTCTTTCTGTGGAATCTGTCAGCTAGAAGGGTTCCTTCATGGACCACTGAATATACTGCCTGCCATGTAGGGCTGAATTCCTAAAGAATGCCACTCCTCTCAGCAGGTACAGCAAGACAGAGAAAGGCAAGTGAGACTTTCCCCATCCATCTTGCAGGGCTGAATCACACATCCTCCTGCACGCATGTTGAGAGGCAAATCCTTATTTTACTCAACATTTAATTGCAAGCTGTTGAATTTAGTGTAAAAACAACCATACAGCAAGCTCTGTGGAAGGTTTCTTGTAAAGTGATGTTGGTTTATTGGCAGGTTAGCTAAGGAGAAGGGTTACTTAATGCAGCAGCTAAATAAAGCGCAGCAGAGCCTTATGGCACATAGTCTGTAGGAGCTAAACTAGATGTGAGTTTGTAGTCTATGCTACATGTACAGCAGCTGCTTTTTCTACAGGGTAGGGTGTGTTGATGTGTGTCAGGAAATCCCAGAAACTGCAGTGCCTAAGGAAAGAGTGATGGGGGACCCCTGCATAAACACCTGAAATGTATCAACAAATAGAGAAAGGTGTAGACTGAAAATATGCTGGAAAAAATGCCGAGATTCAGAGATACTTCAAATATACAGAGGAAAGGACACAGACCTGGGCAACCCAGCACATAAATAACACCCCCAGAAAGGGGTGAGCATTGTGGGGAAGAGCTGAGCAGTGGTGGAAACAGGCAGAACCAGAGTAGTCTAGAAGGCTGGAGTAAATCCACTGGTAGTGATTTTCAGGGGCCAGTTTTAAGCTTCTCACTTGATTTCCTTGTAAAGCTAAGTCTAACAATTCAGAAGTTGATTCCTTGCCTTGATCAAAGAGGGTTAGAGGAGGTCCTGAGTGACAGTGAGCTGGAGAGATTTGGGGTTGATATGAAGGCACAAGAGACTACTTTGGCAATTACGGCAGGTATGAAGGAGATGAAGCTGCAGTGGAAGCCAGCTGAAGAGCACAAACATTTTTCAGTGGTGTAGGCACCAGCAGTCTTTGATGGTCAAGTTCTAGCTGGGTAAACAGCCTAGCAAAAATCCATGCATTTCTTGATCTGTTCTAATATTGCATTATTTTTGTACCATTTCATCCAGTTGCCCACCACAGAGATATTTATCAGTGTGCTCCCATTTTCCTGTGGTTTCCTAGAAGCACAGCTGGGGTTGTCTCTGGGGAATCTGGGCAGTGCAGTGTGGTGATACTCAGATGGAGCCTTCAAGCCTTCAGGTCAACTCCCTCACCAGCCAGAGCTGCACCACAGCTTTGAAGTGAAGGATGAAGCACCACTTCATCCCTGTCCGTGATCCACTGCCTGCAGGTTGGAGCTGAAGGCTGGGAGCTGGCCCTAAGGTGATGGTTGGATTGCTTAGCAGTGATGGTTAGGGCGAGAATGCCCTGAATTGTGCTAAGTTCTGCCACAGCTGCCTGTGCACCTTGCTCACCTGCAACTGTGATCATGTTTTTATACAATGCTCCTGAGACTTCAGTGTAATTTTCTCCACTCCCCATCCCCAACCATCTCTCTCGACTGTCAGTGTTTATAATGGCTGTGCACAATGTGCACAACTCCTCTGCTCCCCTAACCCCTGCTCCACCCCAGAGGCAGCTGTATTTCCACAGTGAATGAAGCTATTCCTGTATGTATGATTTTAAAGTGCTTTGGGACCCTTTGGGAGAGAAGGTGCAATTGTACAAGAACAAGATATTATTAAAACAGGAATCTGTGTAATAGGTGATAAATTTTGATACTGTATGTTTAATATAATATGACGGTTGTAAATCCAGTGAATTACCATAGGTATTTGCTGTGCTGTGTGTTTATGAATTGTTTGGGCAGGTGTTTTTCAAGTCCCAGTTTTTCACACAAAACGTGAGTTATAGGACAGTTTAATAATATTCCTTACTAGACTCCAATATGCTACAATTAGCTGTAGAAATGTTACCATCCGATGGTTGAGCTTGGTTGCTGATTAGGTTCATGTATAAGAAGGTAAATGAAAAAATCAGCAGACAGAAAAAGAGACCTACACAAGTAAACTTTTAGATCTGCCTTTGATCTCTTACAAGTAAATATCTTTTAAAGCTGCAGGAATCAATATTTTCAGTATTGTTCAACCTGCATTTTACATGTGCTTCCAGATAAGTTAGAAGCAAACTATTTTGATTGCAAGAATGAAATAGTTCTCTAAAAGTTTATATTCAATAGTTAACCTATTTATATTTATTGATGTGAAGGGATATCTGTACTGCACATGTTATTTGAATCAAACCTTGCAGAATAGCTTTTAAATCAGATCCAAAGTAATGTAATTCGGGATTACATAGAGTCAGAATTTCTTATTTTTATTTTTTACTGACTCCCACATAAAAAGACTTATAAGAATTTGAAAAAATATTTCCAATCTCTGAAGAAGAGAGAAGTGCTCTATTTCACTCTTCCATCTGCTTTTGCACTATGAGCTAAATCTCACCTTGAGCTGATGTTATGCCAAGCAGTACAGTCTTAAACTATTGAGAGGTAGGGTTGAGGAGAGCTTTAGAGACTGAAGAGCATCATCTCCATCACTCTAGGATTTTGTAAACCAGGCTATCATTAGTTTTATGAAAGCCTTTTGCTGGTGTTCTTTGGAGTGTGGCACCCTTTGCTTGCTCAGTAGGTGTTTACAGCTCCAGAAGGGTTGATGTGACTTACACACCTCCATAGCCATTGCTGGCACCTTCTGGATGAGCTGGCTAGGCCTTGGAGGCTCTGTGGTCCTACTGCTCCAGCTGATGTCCAGGGTGGCTGAAAGTCCTGGTCATCACTGCCCACCTCTCCACGACCCATCCCACTATGGCTCATGCCCTCCTCAGTGCCCAGGAGCCGAGCACCTTTGCAATCAGGCCCGTGGCTGAGTCACTGGATCTCACTAGCGTGATGCCACAAGTTGGTAGCTCAGATGGAGTCTTACTTAAACATTTTCTTTCCCCTTGACTGGTGTAAGGAAGGCGCCTGCAGCCCACCCCCTCCCCACACCATGCCTTGTGTATGTGTAAAAGCTGCCCTTGGCCCCAGATGATATGTTTGCATTTCATAATTGATGCTGGACTCGACTTGAGGCAGATACGAAAGGACGATTTTTTAAACAGATGTTGCAGGTCACTTGTAAGTTATTTGTCAAATAAGTTTCAGAGCACAAGCCGCTGCTTTTGCCATTGTAACCAAAGGCGTCTGCTGTTCAGCAGCAGTAATTACAAAGCCAGGGCAACGCAGGGAAAATTCATCTTATTTAAAAGTGTTTTAGTGTCACCAAACAGCTTGCTATGCCATTAGGCGAGTTTTGCTAGACACATTCAAGTTGAGGATTTTAATTTGTTTGAAGTATTCTCTAAAACAGAATTATGTTGGAGTTTACATAAAATGAGAGAATGACATGAAAAGTTTTAACTTAAGCAGCAAAATATAAAGGCTAATCTTATTTAAAAGTAATATGTGTGTCTTGATTGAGTGCCCAGATACACTCAACTGGGACATTTTAGTGGAATCGGTTCTAAGCTGTTACACTGAGTTATACAGAGTAGGTTTTCCTGAGCTCACATTGCCAGACCTGAAATACTCTTGTGGCTGCATTTAATAAAGAAACGAAAGTCTTGGGTAAGGGGATATGATTTTTTATGACAGAAGGAATGCAAATAACTTTTAGTCTCATTGCCTAGACCGGGTTTGGTCTGATTTGATGGAGTTTAATAATGACTTATAACCTGTGCTGACAATGTGCAGACCCGCACAACGTCATTTAACTCATTTATTCTGCTTGCTGTAAAAACAAAGAGATGGCAAATAAATATATGGAAAGTTCATTGTTTGTCAGAGGGCCCAAGCCAAAAGTTTTCAGTGACCTTTTAAAATATGGTCCCAGGCTAGTACTAAAATGTCTGTCACTCAGCGCACACACTTGCACAATTTGGCCTTTTAACCCGTGCATCTTGTTTTTCTCTCTTTCAACTGGTTGTATGAATTTCAAATCAGCTGCAGCTATTTAAGTTTTGCATTGGAGGATTACTGTAAATTGCAGTCTGACAATTACAATGTACAGCGCACAGGAGAGTTATTAATGGATAGGCCTACTGATGGCCTTTCAGCGCTGACGAGGGCCTGGTGTTCCTCACCCATAATTAGATCCAGTGGTTGGGGTCTGCACGGATGAGGCAGGGAAGGGGGTCGGCTGGGGAGCGCCGCTTTATCAGAGGAAGATATCAATTGATCAGAGATAGTTACTATCGGCAATGTCTAAATCTCTAATTCACCTTCTTCTTAATGACTTGTATTGGCTTAAGAAGCTAAGTCATTTGACAGCACGGAGCTCAGCTGACAAAGCTGTGCAGGTGGTTTTAATAGAGGATTTCTGTTGCTTGAGATTTCACTAAAGACGGAGCAGCAGTTCAGCAGACACAACAGAGGCCAGTAAAAACCCTGGTCTGCTGCTCTGCTCTCTGAGGGTACCAGTGGGGCTCAGGCTGCGCTGAACCACCGCTCCCATTTACACGGCACTTTTTTCCTTTGCAGACCTGAACAAGGACTTTCTCTGAGGTTTCAGTATTTATTTTAAGGAATGAATCTAATGTGGGCATAAATTATAAGTGACAAATGAAAACCCTTTGGAGGGGGATTTCTTTATTTATTTATTATTGCCCTATGAAAAACGTTTTGCAAGACATAATGTTCCTGGAAAATGAAATATACTTTTAGGACAAAGAGAGAGTCCAAAGTCTAGGAAAAACCTGGTAAGTAAGCTTTGTAAAACCTGAAGACAACCGTTGTTTACCAGTGATAAACCAAATGCAAGTGAAGTGCTTAGATTAGACGTGGCTTCATGAACCAAAATGTCAGCTTTTTAATGAAGTAACCCAAGAAGCTGTGGTTTTGTGCTTAGATTATCACAGTGTAAATCCAATAAGAGACGGGCACCTAACACCCCAAGGCGCTGCTGATCCAGCCCTGTTCCTTTCTAGAAGGATTACAACCACCTGCTGGGAAGTTTTCCATGCAGTAAAGCTGGTAGCCAAACTGATATTCACAGTATGTCCCAGAGACTTTTTATTATTATTATTCAGATGATGTATACACATGGGAAATATAGGTTTGAGTCTGTTAAGGCTCTTTTTGGGGGTAAACATTTGTTTAAAATCTTGTTCCAATCTCTTAACACATATTGAAGTAAAATCTAATTGAGTAGATCACTGGCGTAGGCAGAACTTTCTGTTGTTGTTCTTGAGGGAGAGCTCAACAGAAAAGCAGGTCTGTGGGACTTTGCATTGTAGCCTTGAGTGGAAACATATTTATCAGCACAAAACCTGCTATTTTAAGCTCTTCTGGAACTAGCAAAACTGATGAACAATTTCTTCTGGTTTCACCACCAGGTTCGTGACCTCACTCCCAATACCACTTCTAGGTTCATGTCACAGTTTCTACTTGTGAGCCATTTGTACTTCCAATGAACTTGCAACCCAACTCTGTAAGCTATGGCTTTGCAGCTCCTGGGTTGAAAACCATTGGCCTGAAGTGTTAAGAATACATGTACCATGCACCTGTAGCGTGCTGTTTTCTCAAGATCTCTAAGTGCTTTCAAAACTTGCTAATTATGGTTTATAAAGCTCTGAGTGTTCTATCACAGGAGAAGACAAAGGCAGGGGGAAATAAGTAACTCTCCCAAAAGTAATAAATTTTTAAATGGTTCGTTAAGTAATTTGCCCATCCAAAGTTTATGGACTGAGCAAGAGTACAGATTGAAATCCTGATTTTTTGATATGGATGGTGAAAGTCACAGAGTCACAAAATTATTTAGGTTGGAAAAGACCTCCAAGATCATCCAGTTCAATCTTAGATTGATCATCTCCTTGTGAACTAAACCAGAGCACTAAGTGCTGTTTCCAGTCATTTCTTGAACACCTCCAGTGATGGTGATTCCACAACTTCCCTGGGCAGCCTAATACACAACTCCATCTGAGAACAAATTCTTCCTGATATCTAAACCTCCTACAGCATGACTTGAGACTGTGTCCTCTTGTCCTTTCACTTGTTGCCTGGGAGAAGACACCAATCCCCACCTGGCTAGAAGCTCTTTTCATGTAGTTGTAGAAAGCAGTAAAGTCCTTTCTGGGCCTCCTTTTCTCCAAGCTAAACACCCCCAGCTCCCTCAGCTGCTCCTCATAAAACTTGTGCTCTAGACCCTTCTCCAACTCTGTTGCCCTTCTCTGGACATGCTCCAGCCTCTCAATGTTTCTTTTGTCATGAGGGGCCCAGAACTGAACACAGGATTTGAGGTGTGGCCTCACCAGTGCTGAGTACAGGGGGACAATCCCTGCCCTGGTCCTGCTGGCTGCACTATTGCTGACACAGGCCAGGATGCCATTGGCCTTCTTGGCCGTCTGGATACATACTGCCTCGTGTTCAGCTGCTGCCAACCAACACTCCCAGGTCCTTTTCCACTGGGCAGCTTTCCAGACACTCTGCCCCCAGCCTGTGGAGCTGCCTGGGTTTGTTGTGGCCAAATGCAGCAACTGGCCTTGAACCTCATACTGTTGGCCTCAGTCCCTCGATCCATCAGACCTATTGGCTTCAGAGTACTCAGGAGCTCACCAGCATTTTCTTTTGCTTTACATAAGGGTGGTACCCAGAAGCCCAAGTCAGAGATAATTATCATAGAATTATAAACTTCTGTCATTAAAATGAGAGCTGTCATTTTGGAGCTGACTGACTGAGATAACGGGGGTGTCAGTGTCATCCTGAATTTAATGTGGACGTACCAGAAGAAAGCTGACTGGAGAATGGTGCTGAGGTGGAGGGCTACTTTTCTGTACAGTGAAGCAAAACAAAAACATGGTGATAGCACTTCTATTCAACCCAAAATGTTCCTATTCTGCCATGAACAGTGAGAGATGCCCAACAAGTACTTTCTGGGACAGGTGTGTAGGGGAGCTGTTTGTTATAAAAAATTATTTTATTTTAGAATTGTCTGTGCTTATGCCCTTTGACTTCTGCTTTTTGTGTTTGAAGTTACATCGTGAAGGGAAGGTTTCTTCACTCATTTTTAGAGTAATCCCCACAGTCCAAATCTATTACTGACATTTTTGGATGCTATTATTTAGTCGCAAACTACTGGCAATGGTGAGGGCAAGAGGCAGCATAGTTCTTCAAGATGCTGGCACATCACAGAAAGCTGTTTTCCTCCTGTCATGTGCCTTGTGTCATCTGCCAGGTACTGGTGCTGGGGCAGGCCTGTGTCTCCACCACGTCTACAACTACCTGCCAAACAGACAAAAGTCAAATTTCTCACTGAGGAAGAGTTTGGTACCAAGAATCAAGCACAATCTCTTCTCTTGCTGTAAGTCTGTCTTTTTTATTATTTAATTTTTGTTCAAGTACAAGTTGGAATATTTCAATTTCTTTTGCTTTACCTACGTTGAGGGACTTGGTGAAAGAATTGTTTGGGAGGTAAAGAGCAAACCTTGATCACTCAGACCTTAAAGGTGACAGTTTTGGCATGTTTTGAGGGCTTGAAGCAGGGGGGCCACATTCTTTGCTCATGTTAAAAGGGGGACCTCTGCTGACTCAGTCAAGCTCTGTTCATTTATGCAGAGAAGATAGGGCCCAGTGGTTTGGTCTGTAATGGTTTCCATAAGAGACATCTCGGCTCACTCCCAGTATTCTGTGTGGTGTGAATAATTGCAATCTGTTAGCAATTTTGAGCAAGCCTGTTAGCACCATGAGCTGATCAGCTGAGTTTTGTAGAGATGTTGCTGAGCTGTTCTGTCTCTCACAGTCACTTTGGTCTGGCTGTTCATCTCTTCATACAGGGCAGTGCAATGTGGCAGCTGCTGGTGTTAGGTAACTCTTCCCCCTTTTGCTTGCCAGCCATGATTGTGCCCCACCTTTTAATACTTCAAGTCAAACATGTCTGTCCTGTTCAGTGGATTTGAAGGTAGTTACTCTCTTGCTTCATGCCCATTGTGATAAGCTGGTCACAAAAGGGTACAAGATTGATGACCTAATTCTACCACGGTGCCCATGAACCATGATCAAAATATGATTTTCTCTGTGTATTGGGACTTGTGTCTATATCTCATGCCTCTTCCCCAAGTAAAAAAGTTTACTAGTTCAATCTTTATTACATATATATCTGTATGTATACATACATATACATACACACTGTAAGTGGGTGTGTACATTACTTGTTCATCTCTGACTTGCATGTCAAACATCTGACGACAGAGCAAAGAAAACCACCAGCTCTCCAGCTTCTGAAGAGAAGCACTGCAGCAAAAAGTATTATAATGAACAACTGACTTCTGTCTTAGTAGTGCCTTCATCTTTTTATTCCTTTTTAAAATAAAGTCTGTTTTGACTGTTTTGCTATACTGTTAACAGACGGATACACTCAAAATCTTGGCAGTTATGTTCAAGACTGGATTAATATAGGTTTGTTATTTTACTAGCATATCCAAAGGCAAATATTCCTACTGGACTCCACCCTTCAGCTGTGAAGCAGATTGTAAATCAGTCCCTTTTTTGTTGTTTTTAAAGTAGTTTAGGGGCTTTAAAATGTTATTTAACATTATTACAGTCTGCTTGAATATTGTACAATTTCTAACCATTTCTTCTTTTTTATATCCACTTTTCTGCCACTCAGAAGCTTCTAAAGAAAACAGTGCAGTCACTTCTAATGCCAAGGTGTAGCAGAGGTGCTTACACAGTCCTTGATGACTGTTCTCTCCCAAGTATTTAGGTGCTATGATTTTTGGCTTGCTAGGAAAACCCAACATTTACAGAGGGAAAGAATGAAGGCTGGGTTTTCAGACTTTTGTTTTTAGGGCTGGAATGGGTAAGTTTGTCATTATGCCATTCCCTATGAAAACTCCAGTAGGTACAGGGCCAAGGGTCCTTGTCCCTTTGCTGCCATCCTTAATGTATCACTAAGACTATGGAAAAAAATATTCTGCATCTGGAAATATGGAAGGAAATGGCTACTGGATCAGTAGCCAGCAGTTCTGATGCTAGCACACATCAGACACATCCATCAAGCACTCCATGACCTGTGAAAACTATACCCTAAAATATCCCTGCTCATGTGTTTCTATTTTGAAATTTTGGTCTCTGGGTTTATTCTCTTTTCTCAAAGTCAGAGCAATGTAACCTAGGTGCTGGAGGAAACTGTTTTTTGAGCTGATCTTAGATTCGTGACTAATTCTAAAAACAGGGCCTGCCTATCCATTAAGATAAGGCTGAGACTCTGGTGACATTAAGCACATTCATAATAGCTTTGGTGTTCTGGTCTTCAAAAAAATGCCCATCCTGTCTAGCAGGGCCACTGTGTTGGTCTGGCCTCTCAGACCTGGGTGAGAGGTTCCAGGCTATCAGATGTCACTTCCCACCGTGTCCGAGCAGCTACTGTCCCCAGAGGGAGAGAACAAGCCAACATATGATGTCTCAGAGCTCTTGTGATAAAGCTTGAGTACTCTGGAGAGCAAATCTGCTTCTTGCTCACCTCGTTCTCTTCTTATTTCATGTCCCTGTACTCCGTTGTGCTGCTTGTTTTCCTTTTCTTTGCAAGGCTCCCCTTATCTGGACTCCTGCTGGATCTCATGTTCCTGTTCACATCCTGCCCCTGTGCCGTGGAAGGCACATGGGATCAGTGCAGCCTGTGCTGGGAGCACTCAGCTCACTGACGGGTTAGCATCTGTGCACAGCATGCTGTGCAAACCCAAGGCTGTGTCGGTAGCATGTTTAGAGTTTCCCAAATGAAAGGACTGAAAGGTGAAAAATATTATCATTTTTCAATCCCTGTAATCTAATCACTGTGTAGATTGACATCCAACCTTGCTTTCCTGCCCTCCCAGCACTGTGTTCCTGCCCCTACCACCCCAGCAGCAGTGTTTGCAGCCTGCACACTGAGCTGGGCAAGGGAACTATTCTCATCACAGCCTGTCTTCAGGTATTTTTCTGTTTTAAGGTCATGTTAGCTTTAAGCTGGATCAGGTTCCTCATCTGACCTACTGCATAATTTCAGGAGCACTGGCATCAACAGGAGGGAGAAGGCAGGGCTGCTGGAGGCAGGGGAAGCACGAGCTGACACCAGTCTCCCCTGCTCCTGGTTGTGAGTTTCTGTCAGAGCTCCAGGCCTGTGCTCCCAGCCTGTGTCTCCCATCACACCAGCCATGGCAGCATCACCAGGAGCAGCTGCTGACCCCGTGCTCAGGTTACTCAGCGAGCTGATGTGTCTGTATAGAGCCCTGTGGTCCCAGCACAAGGAACTCATTGGAAACTGTTGACAGTGGACAGGTGAGGGAGAGCTGGGCCATTTCTTTCAGGTTGACAGTAGGTCAGAATAGGTGTGGTGTGAAACTGGGCCTGCACGAAGGCACGAATCCAATCACTGCACCAGCACCAGCACCAGCTCAGCATCCTCATGTCAGACACAAGTGAGCATTTAACAATTTACCTTGAGGATGGGACAGAAGCAATTCACTTAATTCTTCTGCAGGTATCAGTCTGTGAGCTGTGGCTCGCCCCCTGCTCCCCATCCACTGCGCACACGCACGAGCACAAACACACACACAATGACTTCTTTGTTGGAGTGGAAAAATGCTCCACGGGGAGCTGCACATCCCAGAATGCAGCTCTGTTTGAGTCTAGAGCTGTGATGGATCACTGTGGGGAACCTTAAATCTCTGCAGTGCTCAGATCTCTATCAAAAATGAGGGCAGCTGGAGTACGCTCCATTTAATGTAAACTGCATGTATAGCTGGATTCCTTACCACCTTGTCAGTGCCACCCCCAGCTGCCAAGGCTGAGAGCCCCTGAGTCTACTGAAACCAAAGGGAGGTGAGCATTTTCTTTGACTTGGATGCAGGTATTTTAAAGGGAACATGGGAAATAATTAACACATAATTAACCTGTGGAACTTTCTGCCAGGAAGTATTACTGAGGCCAACCGCTCTGCAGGGTTAGGAATTTATATGAATAATAAGAGGTCCAAAGTGGAAAAGGTATCAGCCTTCAAAGTACGTAGGACATCATTAAACAAAATGAGTTAAAGAGATGGTTTTCTTATGAATAAATTATTTTCTAGTGGTCTATTGTGGGATGTCTCTCACATTCCTGTGAACTCTCTGGGAATAACTACTGACAGAGACAGTAGACCACTGGTCTGATCCACTCTGTCAAGCACGTTTCCTATTAAATATACAGTATTACAGATGTATTCTAGAGCTATTAGAGCAGCACTCACCCTGGTTCTTTCTGTGCTCTGGAAAATAACTGCTTGTTCAAACAATGTAAAAAACAATATCTTATTGTATCCTAGATCTGTCACTCTTGTAGATCACCATGATATGAATGGTTTGTTGTCACTTCGTCTCACTGGCAAGTTGTTCCTTAGAAATGAAAACATATACATGGAGGAAGCCAGTCTGTTCAGGGTGAGCTATATACAACTGTCAGAACAGATCAAACTGGAAGGCTGCCCTGCCCAGGAGGGACCTTTGCAGTTGCCTGTAGGTGTCTGAGGAAAGGACATAAGCAATGGAGTTAGTGAAGAGTTATCCTTCCTGGTAAACCATCTAATAGTGAGGCTTCATACCTTGTGGATTCCTAGTGGAGTCTTGGGTTATGTCCCCACCACAGGGATTAATACACACGTCTAAAATTTTTATTCCTTCTTTAATCCTTTTTTATATTTTGGCCATCACTACATGCTATAGTAGTGTCATCCCATGTTGTCTCACCTTCTGGGTAAGAAGGTGCCTCCTCTTGGTTGTTCTGAGCTTGCTTGGCCCAGTCTCATAGGATGGAGTAGAGTGAAGAGTCATTTTCACAAGATATTATGGCCCCAGGGGCATTTCTTGTACCTTCTTCTTCCTGCTTCCTCACAGCTTTTCACTCAGCATATTCTGAGACATCTCAGACCCTCTGTTGCTCCCTTACTCTCCTCTTCCAAAGAAGAGCTGAAGCACCTCTAGTCAGATGGGCTCAGCAAAGACACAGAATCACAGAATGGGTCATGTTGGAAGGAACCCCATTGGGTCATGTGGTCCAACCTCTCTGCTCGAGCAGGATCATGGCACAAGATTGTGTCCTGACAGTTCTTGAACACCTCCAGTGAAGGAGACTCCACAGTCTCTCTGGACATTCTGTTCCAGTGTGTGGTCACTGCACAGTTAAAGAAGTTCTTCCTCAAATTCAGATGGAACTTCCTGTGCATCAGTTCCTGCCCATTGCCCCTTGTCCTATTGCTTAACACCACAGAGCAGAGCCTGGATCCGCCCTCTTGACATGCCCCCTATATACTTATATACATTGATAAGGTCCCCTCTCAGCTGTCTCTTCTCAAGGCTGAAAAGGCCCAAGTCTCTCAGCCTTTCCTCACAGGAGAGGTGCTCCAGTCCCCTCATTATCTTTGTGGTCTCTGCTGCACCTATTCCAGGAGCTCCACGACCCTCTTGTACTGTGGGGACTGGAATTGTCCATTGGGACACTCCAGATGTCCCTCACCAGGGCTGAGTAAAGGGGAAAGGCTTGCAAATATTTATTAATTTGCACTCTAGGTGCAGTAGGTTTGCCTTCCTTTACTTCTTGACCTTGCAAGAGATCTATGTTTTTGCTATCTACTTTCTCTCTAGCATTTGTGACTTTATGCACTTCTATCATTTCTGCTCACCTCTGCCACCCCAATAAACTTAAGTAATTTAAAAGTACCTTTTCCACTGACTGTTTCCATGTATGAAAGTTCCCAATATCCTTGTCTTTCACTGCCCTCTATGCACTTTTCTCCAGCATACTTTTGCCTTTCCCTTTTGCATTCTGATGCATCCTGTTAAAACAGGGTAGCCAAAACAGCACCAAGGATTCACAATGTAGGGACACTGCACTTACACAGTGGGACAATGAGCTCTGTGGTTGTGTTCTTCTGACCTCAAGCTCACGATTGCTCTTCAGACTACTGTAAAACCCAGAGCTGATACTTTCAGAGGACAAACCACAGCAAGTCCCTGTTCTATTTCCTAAGCAGTTTTTGAGCCTGCTTAAGGAGCACAACTCCAGGAACAACTCTTTGAGACAGCTCCTTGTGAGTATTTTCTTTTCACTGCACAAATGAAAAATGGTTCTTGCAAGTTTTTCGTAAGAATGAAACTATGGCCATTTTGAGTCAGACTAGAAATACGTCTTGGCCACAGCCCTGTCTCTCTGACAGTGGCTTGTGGAGGCCTAGGGAAAGATCCAGGCATTATACTGTGGTATTTTCCGTATGTATTTTCCATATCTGTGCCTTGGGAACTTCATGGCCAGGAGGTTGCATTTGTTTTTGTTCTCACAGTCCTCAGGGGATGTTTCCTCCATTCACACTCATATGGATTTTTTAATACCTTTTATTCCAGCCATTTTTTAATCTGCAATAGGAACACATCCTTATCTTTGAAGACCCTTGGCATAAGTGGAAGCGGGTTTCTGACCTTTTTTTGGAACTCCAGACTTGTCCACCTGACCGCCATAATAGCCATTGGCTATTATAAAAATTATCTTTGCATATACTTCGAAAACTATCTTTTTCTAATATAGTCTCCTTTTGCTTTTGTCTGCCCACATGTAGAAACCCAAAGGGGATTGCAGCTCATGAAAACTCTCCAACCCAGCTTGAAACTAGCAGCCTCAGAGTGCTTAGAAATGATGGGAAGGTGCACAGATCCCCATGGGTTACTCAGCCTTCTGCTGCCATTATTGCACTGCTATCAGTACCCAGCAAGCCAGATGAAAGCTGCTGTCTGCTCAAGTCACAGTCACACCTCCAGGCTGCAGTATAGACACACCCTCTGTCTGAGAGTCTTACTCCACATGAGTTCTTCCAGTTTTAATAAATTTGCAGTGAAATATTAAACGTTGGCATATACATTTTTTTTGGCAAAAAGAAGCGAATGTTGGAATCTGAATTTAAAACTGTAATGCAACAAGTGGACATGAAGATTTATGGACTTAACAAACACATACAACTTTTGAGACATGCCTAGCAGACATCATGCTTTTAAAATGTCACAGTTCATGTAGTTGTCACTTCAAACACTAAGGAAGCTGGCACTCCCCAAGTGCCAAAAGGCTCTGACTGGACAGTAATAAGACTCAGACATCCAAAATTAAAAACCATCCAAGAAAATGTATAACTTCTTAGAGACCTCATTCTGCATGTTTTATACCACACTCCACTTTGCAAAGAAATGGTTGTCTGATTAGCTAAATAAAAATGAGATGTTTCCACTATACCTTCAGCAGAGGAAACAGAGCTGTTTGTAATGGAACAGATTCCATGGGCAGTGTTATGAGCCCTACTGATTGAAAAATGTCATCTTCTATGAGGTTTGCTTGCCTTTCTCTGGCAGATGTCTAATCAATGATTCTGAAATGTGTTTTATGCTGTGACCCATCTGAACATCGCTGATGAATAAGATGTATTTTACTTCTGCAGTTATCAAAAGCCTCATTTCAGTTCATGAGTCAGATAGTTTTTCTTTCTGTTACAACACTTTAGTAATGTCAGGTTGGAAATCTCATAGCAGCCTGTTTCAGCAAGCAAGGTACTCTGAGCTAATTGAGATCTCTGGTACAAAAAGGCAAAGATTTGGAAACCTGCTGCCTTTCTCCTCCTAACATCAGCAGGCAGACACCCGTAAGGAAGCAAATTTCTGCTGCTGAAAAGCACCACTGATAAATGAGCCTTTTCTTCTGGTTCTTCAGAAAGTTAAAATAAATATTAAAACCCATAATACAAGAACACTTTTTACGAATTCCAGGCAGACTTCAGTCTTCAAAGAAACATGTTTGTGTTTGAGTTTGAGAACTTAAACATACAAATTTTCTGGTGAGCTGAGGCAGGAGAATTTGGAGTGAATTTATTCTATGCTAACAGGATATTCTGCTGATGCACAGCATTAAATAATCATAGATCAGATGTTTTAAATGTTACTTTCCATATACCTGGGTGCAGTTTTACAGCCAGCTGTTGCCTTCTCATCATCCTAGAGATATATTGGTTGTACTGGATTTTCTTGTCTTTTTGCTTCATGTTTCCTCAGGTCAGTGAGATCAGTTCCCTCATCCAATGGCCTCACCTCCTCGAGTCCTGCTGTGAGCACAGAGAGGGACAGCTACGTGTGGCTGAGCACAAAGGAAAGAACAGTTCATGGCCTTTCAGACGCAGGCTCAAAATCACATTTTTCAGACTTCTGATGCAGACGTTGGACACTAATTAGTGCACTGACTACCTTGTTCCACTGAATTCCTTGTTTCCCTTGATGCTTCCAGCCACACTTCCAAGCCAAAGGTTTCTATTGGGTATGGTGGGATTTTGCACTTTGACTTACTTAAAGCACATAACAGAAGCACAGCTAAGTCTCATCTATAAATGTGGAACCATGCTAGAAACACATTGGGATGAACAGTTCTGTTGTAGTTTCCTCTTTTTTTCTGTGAAGAGTTTCTTTGGTGAGGCAAATGGAAATAAAATGGAAAGGAAATATTCTTCCCTACGGAGATGAAGAAGAAAAATAAGAAAGCCCATTAAAATCCTAGTACTAAATAAAAAGAACAAGAAACAATTCCTGCACTGCCACCATGGGACACAGCAAAAATGAGTGTTGTCTGTCAATGTTGATCAAGTTCCTTTTCTTGTGTACCCTTCAGGAACTGAAGATGCAGCAAGAACAGCGATGCCAATGCACTTCTCAAGTTTACTCATCTCCATTCTTTCCTCTGCCAAAGTGCCTGGCTCTTTGAAAAAGACTTTAAGTTCAGGAAAAGTTCAAGGATTACTAACTTGTGCATAGAAGGACTGAAATAGGAGATTTTAATTAAATTCCAGACTTGTTATTGAGTTAGAGTATTGTCACAACAGACAATTACTGTTTTGGAGAATTTGGGGTTTTTTAACATGCAGCGCAAGTCTAAGTAGGGCAAAAAGAAACTTCAAGAAAATGAGAAAAGGAGGAATCTCCAGTCTTGGGGTTATCAGATCCTTTTTGCTCATTTTGTAGCAGGCGTGTGGTCGGATACAATGCAGCACATTGTATCTTTTTGTATACAAATACAATATACTATACAAATACTGGCCCAAAAGAAGTTTTGCGGGTAACTTTCTTCTTGTTTGGGTGGGCAAGACTCCTTGCTTGCTACTGCAGATGGGATGGTACTGCCCAGAGTATGATAGCAACTTTATCAGCCAGGGACACAGTGTACACAACCACAGCTGGAGGAGTTACTAGGACAGTCCATCACAGGCCTTCTAACAGCTCTCCAGTATTTAGAGCCACTTTTCTCAGACTGAGTCCCACTGTTGGGTCCTTGAGAACACAGGTGCCAAAAATACCAATTCTCCATGTATGACTACATGTGCTGCATGTCCTTCCTCTTCCAGTCCATGTGTATCACAAGTCTCCTGCTTCCAGCCTGGCTGATTAGGTGTGTGGCTAGAGCTGACCAACTAGATGGGGTGATTTCCTTAATTTCTCCACTGGGAAAACGAAACTATTTCCCTAGCTGTGTCCAATGAGCTGGCTGTGTATCTGACACCCTCTCTTTACAAGGAGATGACAGGGCAAAAGATTTGGTATAGGGTGTATTAGATGGATGGATTATGCAGAAATTTGGAGATGGAATAAGCAAGATATTTATGAGATGTACAAATGTATAGGTTGAAACACTTCATTTAAAGGCCTATGAAAGATTTGAGCAATTTTATTCTTGTACTGCCCTAGATACCAAGACAAGAGTGAAATGAACGAGTGTTTCATTGAGAGTGTTTTGGGTTCCCACAGACCAAAGGGACTTTGGAGCTGACCTGAGGAGAGAAGAAAGACTTTGAAGGGGCAGGAGGTCTCTTGCATCCCAATGGGCCTTGTGGTGTCATGAGAAGTTTTCTGGAGGATCTGAAGTCTCTTCTGACAGCCCATGGGGATCTGTGTTGTCTGGGATGCTGGATAGGTCATGGAGAATGTTTGCACTGTCATGTCCCAACACCGAGCTCAGTGCTCACATCAACCCCCACAAAGAGATGACAAAACAAGCTGCTTCTCACCAAAGCTTTGCTCTTTGGCTCAAGGAATTGATAAGAAAGACATAGAGAAGGAAGACCAAATGTCCAGTGATGTGTGGGCAGGCTGCATGGTGACAGCTCACCCCTCGAAGCCACATATGTTCCTGGACAGACCTAGCAGGGCACATGGCCCCTGTTACCCTCTGTTCAGCAGTGTACATTTGTCACCACAAGGCATTGCATATTTAATATCTCACAAGGTTTGTGTGACTTCCAAGACCCATACGTCATGAATGAGATTAAATACTTTGCAAAGTGTAGAAAAACCTCTTTAATTACAGGTCCCAGATTTTCACATTGCTGCCATCACATGCTTCTCTTGAACCCAGAAAAAGTCTGTGATTTCTCTGGTTTGTCCATGAAATTGTTCCATGACCCCCTTAGTGGCCCACAGGCTGTCTAGCAGTTCTTGGTCCTGCTTCACCAGGTGGAGAGGCTGTAGTTCTTGCTGGACATGCCTACTGAAATTAATGCAAAAAGTCACCCACACTGTTTTGAGTTGTGAAGATCTACCATAATTAAAAAAAAATAGATTTATGCTTGTATGGTGTATTGGTAATAGCTTTCTCCTTGTAGAAATATATATTCAAAAATATAAAAATGCTGGGCTGTCAAAAAAATGATTGAAGCAGCAGCTAACTGTTATTTTTCAGGGGAAAAAAGTGCTCATTTGTCACTGACCATCTTCTCTTGATGTAGTTATCCCCAATTAGACTAAAAGTGCCAGAATTACAATATAGTATCTGCCAATTCAGCTTTACAATGGCTAGATAATTATAGGGTTAGAAAATAGTATATCTTGAAGGGTGTTAACTGAAGAGCAAGGGGCTATGTAAATGAACTTGACAATGATATTGAAAGGCAAGAAAAAGACACTACTGGATAATAGCATTATTGTGTGCAGGAGTTATTTACATGCAACCAGAGCTTGTCACAAGTTATGAGAATTAGAGGAAAACCCCTGCCCTTGGATGCCAGGCACACCATGGAACATCTTTGCCTTAAGAATGCCAACATAGAAGCCTTATTTTCTTTCTGGGCTGCACAATGCAGAAAATTGGAAACTGCATTTTCTGACTGGGCCTAAAACATGACCACAGTGTCAGCTTCCAAATATCAGCTCTCCAGGCAAGTTCCTCTTCAGAGGCCAGTTAGCTTCAGAGTAAAGTGGGAAGGGGAACATGGGGCAAGAGGAAATGTTGGAGTTTTTGCGGAAACCATGTGTTTTGGGTGGTGATGGAACTCCAAAGAGCTAACCACAAGGGTTAGCTACACCAGGTACTACTCTGGCCTCGCCTTCATCATCAAGTAGTGCTTACAGGAAGGTTAGACAAAACTTCCATCAATTTCCATGGTTTTCACCAGGTAGATTTATGGTTTCAGAAGGTCTTCAGCCTCTTTTATGTGTAAAAAATATTTAAATGCAGCAGAAAATCCTGCATCTTTCCCCGACTTAAACTAACAGCATCTGCAAGCCACTTGTAGAGCTTGCCTGCATCTGAGCTTGCTCTGTCCATTTTCTGAAGTGGTTTAACATCTCACTGTACTAACACAAACTTTCTCTGCTATGGCCTGTATTGACCAGAAGTTATAGTTACTGCAGCTCTATTAACTATTTGAAATGTAGATTAACACAATAGCACACGGTGCTAACACAACCCCATTTCTTTCAGTCTGCTCTGAGCATGGGCAGAACAAGGCAATTTTTGCATGGAAAACACTGTGTAAATGTTCTTTTCCCTAAACTAAAAGGAAGGCTTGTACAGCATCCAGCAGAAGGTCCTGCTCTGAGACAAGGTCCTTTATCTGCACTGAAAAATAAACAAGAATCTTATCTATAGCTAATATCTTCAGGATTTGGCCCATAGAAATGATAAATGGGATAGATCTGTCAGATTATGAAGTGTACATATGATTTCTCAATTTTTTTTAATGTGGCTGTACATTAATGGAGACAAGATGTCAAAACCTACCCAATATCATGATATCCAGTATATTGCATAATGTCCCACTGTGTTAGTGGGGAAAAAAAAAAAAAAAAAAAAAAGAAAGCATATTCAATATTCCTTAACCTCTGAATGAAGAAATGTAGATTTCTAGATGTCATGATGACACAGAAAACTTTGGAACTGGAATCAAGCTCATTATTCAGGGTTGAAGAACAGAGCAGGCTGCATTTTTAGGCAAATGAAACACATGGATTTTTTTAAGTCACTGTCCCAACTTTGTCAGTATTCATTGCTGTTCCTGCACAGGAACGATACAATCCATTGCCTATTCCCCCCTCTATGGGATCACATTGTCTCCCTGTAATTTTCTAGCAAACACTTTGACATGAGGCACGTAATTTTGCTCCCCGTTTCACTTTCTAAAAATTTATTTATTTTTTAAATAAATGCAGTGTATCATCTGGGAATAAGAGGGAAGAAGAGGTTGTGTCAGGAACCAGCAGATGCCCCCTGGTTTGCCAGTGGCCAGCACAATGTGTGCTAGTTGGAATCTCACCTACAGATGCCTCAGTACCATCCCATGTAGCATCTTGCTATGTTTAACATCCTGTGTGAGAAAAGCTCTGCCACTCTCTGACTCTCAGAGTCATTTCCCTGCTGAGTAAGTCTCATACTGAGAGTTGGGTGGAAAATTGCAGTTACCCAAGTCATCCAATTAAGAGCTGTTTTCCATCAAAGAAGTCATTGCTGACCTGTAACCAAGGCTGCTGTTTGCACTGCTGGTGGAACGCTGCCTGTAAATGTGTGCAGAGGTGTGGTAGTGAAACAACTGCCTGGATCTCCTTGTTCAGCCTGGGGAGCACTGCAGCACCCTTCCCTCTGCCCTAGACATCTGCCCACTTCTCCCCACAGTTCTTCACCATCTCCTCTCAGTTCCTACCCTCAGCTGTGGTTCCTGTATGGCCTCTTTGAGCTAGAAAAGAGTTAATTGTTGCAGAAAAATGAAAGAGAGTAGATTTAAATCAGATATTACAAAGAAATTCTTCACTATGAGGGTGGTCAGACACTGGGCACAGGTTGTCCAGAAAAGCTGTGGATGCCCCATCCCTGGAAGCGTCCAAGGCCAGACTGGACATGGCTTAGAGCAACTTGGTCTGGTGGAAACTGTCCCTGCCCCTGGCAGGTAGGTTGGAACTAGATGATGTCAAAGATGTCTTCCAACCCAAACTAATACATGATTCCATGATAAGAGCAAAATTTGAACACAAGTTTCCACCTGGGGAATGTACAAATACAGTCTACCACAGCTGTGCTGCGCTGAATACCTTCCAACCTTTCCCTCTAATCAGGTTTCAGATCTCTGCCTAGGGATATGTAAATACTTCTGAACCTGACTTTAAGTGATGTAAGTGCCACAAACCCATCTATTTTCTCTGATACAGGCCATGTTATTCCCAACTCCCTCATGCTGAGGTAACGCAGCTGAATATCCTAGTCCCATGCTGTCCCATACTGGCTCTCCCAGTATCTCATGAACCCCTCCCAACATTTCATGAACCCCTTCCAGCTGCTTTCTCTCCCTCTGCCTCTGAGCTGCTCTGTGCATCAACCCTGCAGCAAGGACAAGCAGCAATGCAGAGGACTGTACCCTCCAGCCCCACACACGGCATCTCTCCAGGTGGCCTCCTAAATCTCAAGGAAAGCAGGACTGTTTTGCCATGGGGGTCATCTCCTCTCCTCCTACTTTGCCTCTCTGTCCTTGCCTGCCCGTGGCTGGGGCTAGAGCCTCCTCCCAGCCTCCTGAGCAGCCTGGCATTGGTGGGGCACAGCTCTCAGTGGGCTTTTTGGTAGGAGACCTTGAACACTGTACAGCAGTGCACATTGTTCCTGGTAATTTTATGCAGCTGTGAGCTGTGTAAGATTAGAGGGGTGTCCAGAACTCAAAAGCATCATTGAAGGTAACTGCAGGGCTGGGCTGAGCCAAGGCCTCAGACATTTCAAGGTTTCACATTGATACCTCCTGGTGATCCACCCAGCGACTAAGTCCTTTTCAGGTCCTGGCCTTCAAGAGACTTGTACTGCTTTACACCCTTCAAAAGCTGACTATATTATGTATTAAAATGTCAAAAACAGTTACCTGGATCTCAGCTGCCAAATGGTCTTGGCCTGGCATCTTTACTCAGATGTCTGAGCCCTTCCTTCCCATCTCAACCACCCTTGCATGACCTGGGGGAGTCAGGCATATGGGCACTGTAAAACAATCCCCTTGGGAGTCTGTGTTCTTTCCAGGCACTTAAATACTTACAAGGCTCTGGCCTGGTTGCACCTTGTTGCTCTGGTGCTTGTTGGCACCTTAACAAGTCTATATTTCTTCATATCTCATCTTTTTCCAGGTGTGCCCAGAGTTTGGGAATACTGAAGTTTATGTCTCTGCAAATTCTCTAACCAAAAAAGCTGGTTACCAAACATACTAAGTAAGTATGAGAAAATTAGCAGTCTAATAGTACAGCTCCTTTATGGCCTTTTAATGTGTCCTTTCATTTGCATTCATTTGGAAAGAACCTGACTAAGTGGCAAAAATAAGTACCTGTGGAGTCACTGGGCCAAACACATTCCTGGTGTAAGGCCAATGAAGTTACACTTGGGACAAGTTTAGCTCAGTGGATTTAGGTATGCCTCTGTTTTCCATGTCAAAGAACTCTCAGCTGATTGAAAACACATCTCAGTATATTCATGCCATCCTTGAAATGAACCCACGTTTCATGTTGTTTAAACCTGAAGACATACTGTATGTTTTGTATTTCTTGTCAAATAGCCCCCCAGAATGCTTGTCAACCTTCATGGTTAACTCACCCATGAAAGGTGAGGTAGCTGGCCTTTTAGGATTTCTGCCTCTTCAGGCATCCCCCAGTGAATGGAACAGAGCCAGGGGGATGAATGCACCTTCCCTCCCAGAGGGATATAGCACAGAGAGTTGTGGAAAAGGATTCAAGGCCTTCAAAGCATCTGAGCCTCCCTGTGGAAGGGAGCAGAGAGGCCACAGAGGGAATGCACTGGAGGAGGACTGGTGTCATTTGTCTTTAGGTCAAGCACATGACACAAAAGCAGATTGCAGTTACGGTTCTGCCTCCTCCTTATCATACCGCCCCTCTGTTGAGAGCCCAGTGTGCTTAATACCAAGGATCTATCCCAAATTATTTAGCTCATTTTGTACATATTACCTTCAAGTAATCATATACCACTGAGTCATACATCATGGGATTAACAATCCTACACATGGTATAAACAGAACCTAAATAAAATCCCAGAAAAAGGATATTGCCTTTTAAATAAGTCCTGACAGCTGTGGAAAATATTATGCCCCAATACAACCCTCCCATACGACATACATTAATATGAAGAGAACCCCAAACTGTTCCTCTGGATATTTTGTAAGGTTTTATTTTATTGTGGATTGGACATATTGAAGTAAGACTATAATCTTATTGTGCTCTGACCTGTGCTTTTACTGCACTGTATAAACAGCAGTTACTATGTTAGATGGAGAAATGTTTACAGAAAGAAGAAATAAAAACAAACGGATTTATTGTGTTGCAGAAATTTGAAACAGGGCTGAGAGACTGCCCATGTGTTTTGTGCTTGTAAGACCTTTCCCTGATGGAAACAGACAGCTTAAACATGACAGAAGCACAGCGAGGTCCTGTGCTATCAAGAATAAAATGCAATATCCGCACAGCACTGACTCTTTCCAGCCAGCCTCGCCTGCAATCAAAGCCCTTGATATGGCTCTTGCTGTTGTCATACATGTTCACATACAGCAGGTTTGGGATCTCATTTTTTTAATAGATTTTGAAATTGTTTTTAAGTGCTAGTGAAAAGTGCCAGATTGACAGCTCTGGAGTCTGGAGACTCTCTTTAACCACAGAAAGAGTACAGCATGGGAAATGGCAAAACAAACTTCCTTCCCCAGCCAGATCCACAACCCCATCAGTGCCAGAGAGGAGGGAAGCACAGTGGATTATCCTTCTCCACAGGCTTCTACAACGTCTTAAAGCACTCAGGGCGAGCAGCCACCAGCCTTCATGGGCTGCAGGTTGAGAATCACCCGAGGCACCCATAAAACCAGTCCACATACACAAACCACTGGGGAATGCAAGGCTGCATTTTGGGAAAGCCATTCTCTCCTCCTCTCTTTCAAAAGTTGACTATTTCTCAAGACAAATATCATTAGAGAAAAGTGGACTTTTTCACATCATGATTTGGCCTCTTTTTTTTTGTTGCCAGCATGATCAGTTAGATTTTTCATTTTTCCAAATTTTGTGTTTGTGGTAGAAAAGAATGGTAATAAAATGTCAGTGATATCCTTGATAAGAATATTGATTAAAAACACCATATGCAAAATCTTCAGCTATAAAACACAGAAGTATTTGATAAACACTGGCCTCTTTTCAGCCCAACAAAATGGAAACAATTTTGAAATTTTTTAGGATTTTTCTGTTTCACATTTCAACCAGTCTTGTGATCTTCCAAGTCAAGTCTCCACAGACTGTTCAAAAAGGAAAAAAAAAGTTTCCTAAAATGAAATCCTGGCCCCATTGAAGTAATCTGCAAAGCTCCAGTTGAGTTCAACCCAGCTAGAATTTCACCCCTTATTTGTACACTGAGCAAATCTGATCTGGACTTGGTAACACATAATAAACATGGGACCCTAGGATGCCATTTTTAGTCACTTTTCAGGGGAGAGCTGTGCTTTAATTTATTTTGTCAAGTGTTTCCACTTAGGTTTTTCCTATTAATGCTTCTGTTACCCGCTGCACAGTAAGGTTATACCTCATATAAGTTCTTCTCCCTCAATAGTTGTGGTAATTTTGCAAATGTTACTCTCTTTAATATGTGATTTCAGAATAATGAGTGCTTGTCAAACTGATTTCTTGCTGTCTTAAAAGAGTTGGATGTGTTAAGCAATTTGCGCTAGCAAACAGGCATGATATGACTTAAAATGGCAGTTGCCCCATAGAACAGGCTGAATTATCCAGGGCTTCTTCTCAGTAATCAGATTTCAGCTATTTGGCCATTAAAAGGATGCTTCAGAATTTGTGATACTCCAGTTGAATTCTGTCTCTTTCAGACCCCCATTGCAAAATGTCTCTGTACACACAAAAAAATGAATTTCTGAAAATAACTGTACATCAGATAAAACCCTGATAAAAATTCAGATAAAAATTCCATGAGCCAACAAATATGACAAGAAAGGTGAAACACATTCTTTCACTTCCACAGGAGAGGAAATCATAGTCCAGGTGCTGTTCTTGGTAAATTCAGGAATAGTTCATAAGATTAAATAAACCAGGAATGTAAAAGGATTATCAAGAAAAAGAAATTATAAAATTTACTGATTTTTTTTTTTTTGCTTTCCTCAGTGAACAGCACAAATCTTCCCCTTATAAAGACCTTCTTGAGAAGCTAGACTAGATGTTCAGAAAAAAGCTCATTGACAAATACCACTTTTTGGGTGGAAAATTTTACTGAGTAATAACTAAACAGTTATATCAAAAATAGTTTTCTAAAGCTAAAACCATTCAGGTTTTTATGTCTAATCCCTTGTTTAATCCAGGGCTGGGGCAAGTACTGGCTGACCCTGCCATGCTCCAGCTCCATTCACCCTCCCAGCGGTGAAAGGCTCCAATCTCTCACTTTTCAGGGTGTGATTTGTCAGCCCCTCACCTTGTGGTAGTTTTACTTACAGAAATGGTGTCAATATATCACATTAAATGTTGAAAGGAGAAGATGTCAAGAAATTATCATATTGGTATAGAATCCCAGGCTTTGGAGGAAATGAAAGATTTTTCTGGTATATCTATATATGTATTTAAAATGGCTGTTTGAAATTGCCTGCCTTAGGGAGATGTTTAACTCACTGAAAGCAGGCGATGGTAAGAAAACAAACATTAATTACACAGCCTTATGAATTAAATGTATTTTAGACTTATGGGAAACAGGGCTGGGAAAAAATTCAAAAAGTTAGTAATTCTAACTTTCTCTGCTGAGGTGGGATCCACTTCCTGTGTTATGTGGAGTCTAATATGCATCTTCCTATGTAGGTGAAGGGTTTGAAGTGATCAGAAGTGTGTGATCTATGCACATGGTCATCTGTCCTTTCTGTCAGACAGCAGAGCTCACGCCTTGCTGTGATGCAGACAGGAATCTGGTGATTCACCTTGATGCTGGAAAAGCTTCCTCAGCTCAGCACGGAGAGTATTTTGCAACACCACTTCTTGCGGGCCTGTTGCAGGACTATGACAGAAATGTTCAGAAATGTATGAGCTGATAAGGTCTTCAAAACCTGCTTTATAGCAAAAATTGAAAGCAATGCAACTAATTTATTTTGTCAGACAGAAACTGGGCATGGTTGCAGATGAAAGAGGAACAACACCAAAAGCTCACTGCTGCTCAGAAGGATACCCTGGGTGCTTGCTCTCTCCTCTGGGGGCCACCAGCACACCCAGAATCCATTATGGGGAGAAAATGTTGGATATCAGATAGGTCTTGATTTTACCATTGCAAAGGGAATACAAATCAGTGTCTGCAAAGGGAAACATTAGAAGGCAGTGAGGTTTTCTTCACAAAAAGAGGCCAGCTACCTTTGACTGCTGGAACAACTTCTCCAAAGCTGTAGTGGATTACCCAAACTGGAGATCTCTATTAACATTTTCCAGCTCAGCCAAAGGATTTTTGTTTGATTCAAGAATTGCTTCTTGGTCTTTGTTGTTTTATGGCCTTTGTTATATCAAAAGTCAGACTAGATAATCATAATCAGCCCCTTTCAGCCACCAGAACTTTGGATCTATTATACAATTTTAGATCTCAGCCGTGGCTCCCATGAGCTACATGTGGTCCTGGTGAAAGTCAGTGGAGAATATTGCTTGTTGAGGTATGTGCACTCTCTGTACAAATAGGTACTGTACACTAACAGGAAGATAAGTGAGCAATTGTGTGAGTATGTGAATGAAACAAGATGATGCACTACAGAGAGAACGATAAAATGAATCTCTGTGTAAAACCAGCCATCTAATGGAAAAAGCAAGAACAGATGGTGAAGTAACTCCTAAACAAGCTGTTGCTTTAGACTCTGGCCATCCACAAACAAGTTGCGAGAATTTCTGATCCATGGTCCAGTGATTAAAGAGATGAAATTCAAAGGAAAAAGTGGGGGAACAAAAGAGGAGGGAAAAGAATGCATAAAACCCCAGCTCAGTTTAAGTTTCATAGTGAAATATCAAAGCAGTATTGAAGCATAGGAATACTGAATGCCAATACTTTATTTTTATGTTTTGCATTTACTGAATCAGTTTCAATCATATGAAGCTCTCTGCCCTTAAGCCCTATGATATAAATTTTATTGGATTTAAAGGAAACAGATTGGGAATCTGGGACAGAAATATATATATTTTTTACCAGTGCAGATTTTATGGTTTTGCCAGAGGAAGCTTCAAAACCATTTGATGTGCTGCTTATTTAGTACTACTAACATATTCAGGAATTGGGGATGGGAAGAAAAAGAGAGGTAGGGGAAGGAAGAGAGATCTGTGCAAAGAACAAGTAATGTTTTTCCCCTGGAACCAATAAAGTGATCAGAGGCTGCAAGTGTGCCTGGAGATATGTGACTGAGAGGCTGAGGGAGGTGGAGGTGGTGGAGAGAGGGAGTTCTAGCTGCCTGCAAGGAGGCCAAGTAATGTTTCCATCTAATTTTTTCTGTGTCAGTCTGAGTGTTAATGCTCTAACCTCATCACTGGACAGTCAGCTGAGGTGAAGATGGCCATTAACACCCAGGTGCCAAAAGCCTGCTGCTGGAAGGGCAGCCAGATGCCCCTTAGTGGGTGCTGCCCTGGTGGTTTTGTCCTCCATGCTCAGGTGTTACTGTCTAGCACCTTCCCTGCAACCAGCACCTTCCAAACCCCTGGGGACACAGTGGCACCTAAGGGTATGTTTGCCTAGGTTTGAGCTGTTTATTCCTGCCTCACAGCTGGTTTTCAGGAGGGAGCAGAAGTGGTACAACACTACATCTCTGGCTCAAGCTTTGCTCTCCACTGGATATTGCAGGAGACCCTTGCACTAAAAGGGGGCTGATCTCTCTCTGCCTCCTAAATATTTCCCGGGTCTTTGAAGTAGAGGAGCCTGAGGCACCTCTCCAGTTTTCAGGAAGAATGTGAGCATTAAATTGAAGTCTGCTACCACTTGTAACACTGACAGTGATCTGGTCCTCTGTTTGTCACCATGCTGGGGAGTGTGTGCGTGTGATGTGTTCACATTTTCCAAAGATTGTCTGTCACCTCCACTTCTACCTCGCACCAAGGCCTTCCAGCTGGGATGATGGCTGTACCTCTGGAGGACTTAGGATGCAGCTTCCTCAACTTTAAAAAAGAGTAAAATCCTATTCCCTACAGGAATCTGTTTTACTGAGAGGATGAGCAGGTCGTTGGCCATAATTCCTCATTCTGCTTATTTCAGTTATGTGTTCCTTGAGTTGGCTGCCAACAGAGCCAGCTGATGGTGCTGACCCAGATGCCTGAGCCACCCCATAGCAGCAGTCATCATTTGGGTTGTTAAGAAGGACAGGAATCTAGTCCCTACTTTACTCTCTTAACTCTTGCATGTGAGAAGGTAGAGGAGAGCAAACTTCCTCCTGGAGAATGTAAGAAAATATGAAAGGATGTGTAGAAGGTAGGGGAAGAGCTAATATTTCCCAATGGTTTGGACTATATTGGTGTTTCCTGGCCATAGGAAAGCTGAGGAAGTCACAAGCTCCTGGATTTCCACAGCTGGGGTAGGTATGGGCAAGAAGATGAAGTCTGTAGTCATGGTTGTGTCAGCTGTTGATCTTGGACACAGAGGAATTCAGATGTCTCCATCATCAGTTAAGTAAGGGGCCACAAATGGACCACCCTACCACAGCAGGAGAAATTGAGTTGTTCCTGAGGGAGAGGAAGCTACAAGAGGTAGATGAACCTGAATGCAAAATGGGTGTCAAACTGCCTTTCTTGAAACATGTAGGGCTGGATATTTAGTTCTCATGGTCAGTTCTCAGGTCTTCTTCAACTGAAGTAGCTCTGTGTTTCCTGAGTATCCCTAGACCTGCTCCAGTCACAGGAGAGAAATGAGAAGGTAGAATAGCCATTGGAAAATGAAGATTATGGAGTTATGTTTGTGGAGTTACTCAAAAATATTCCAAAAGCTGTGCCCGAGGAGGTAGGACCAGGCAGTTAAATTCTATGACATCAGTGGGCAGTCACATAGCTCTGAAATGTAAGCTTAATATCTGAAGCGCCCTAAATTCACCAAAATGACTATTTCTATAAACATACATACTGCAGAGTAATCTGATTTATTTGAGCATTGGTCATGGCAAGTGTTTACTAATGTCTGTTTATGCTGCCATCACTAGGAACTGTTTTAAGTCACTCTGCCCTCAGAGTTTACACTCACCCTTACATCAATGTGTCATCATTTACTTCTCACTAAATTTTATGTATGTAATATCTTTAATAAGAGATAATTCCAGCAAAGGATTTCTAGGAAATATTTTTCTTAAAACAAGTCCGGAGTTCAGGACTCATTCCACACTTCAGCTGTGTTTGTTTTCTGTGACTATTGTAGAGAGGAACTTTGCTAGCAGTGATGTTTTTGGGAAAAAAGAGTAGTGAGCAGATACTAGAAAATATCAACAGAAAGCAAATTATAACTATGTAGAAGGGCCCATTAACACCTATCTTGTGGTAATCCAAACAGAGGCAGTAAAAGCAATGTGTTTGAGAAATTTAATATTGGATATTTTCAATAAGTTACTAGAAATATTTTTAACCTGTTTTTCCTTTTTTGAGAGAAAAAAAATCAGATTTTTAAAAATTCTTTGCCCTTCCTCTGAAGAAGCCTGTATTAGCCAAGAAATTATTCTCTGGGCTTCTTTTTGGGCTTTCTTTCCTCACTCAACAACGAAACCGCATAAAGTGTTTAAAAATCCAAAAGAATCATCATGAGATTCTGTTTAGAACCCAAAAATCCAGAGCCCAAGTGTTCCAACAATTCATCTGAATAAACATATTAAATAAAAAAATTAAATTTGTTAGTTATCTAATTTGAGAACTGAATGTATTTTGTGGAATGATCTGGAACAAAAATAAAAGGATAACTTCTGCTGTTATTAATGGGATTTATCAAAATCACACTGAACATACCCCACAGGTAGCACGATAATGTGAAGCCAGAATAATATATTAGTATTTTCCAGTGGTGAAATTCACTGGGCTATAATATCGAGGCTCTGAAAAGAAGGTTATTCCTATCCAGGGTGGAAAATGTCATCCTGTGGTAGAAGAGGGCTAACCATAATGCTAGTAATACTGGACAGAAAAAACAATCATCCATGCAGCAGCTAAAAGAAAACAACTGTAGCATTAAAAAAAACCCCTTTACTATTGAATTACAATGTGTACTAAAACTTACACTCTGCAATAGACTTTCTTGTGCATAATCCCGATTAATAAAAAGGTTGAAGGGTTTGAATATTTTCTAACTGATGGATCTGACAAGTTAAGGCTAAATATACATTGCAGCAACCACTGTTGCATATACGTTTCATGCCCAAATGGAGAAAATAACATGTTGACTGTAATTTTGTAAGACCAGAGGGATCAGTCTCAGATTCATATCTTAAGATAAAATGGTGCAATTACCATTGCAGTCCATCTTTCTGGAATATCTTCAATCAAAGAAAAGTCAACCATAATTGTGGATTTCAGTGGAATATAGATGTAGCAAAAATGTTTCAGACCACTGTGATTACATCATCTGCATCTTGAAGATCCCGTGCCATTTACTCCCAAGCCCAGCACAGCCTCATCTTGCTCGGTGCACTGTAAAGACCAGTGATACTGTACAGATGAAGAGAAAACAAACAAAACCCAGTCAGGGCTTATAGGGATTAGTGTGCCAACATATGCAGATTTTCCAGCACTCTCAGGGAATGCCTGTGAGGCTCAGGGGTCTTGACCGTGGTCCCACCCAGGAAGCTTTGCCCATGGTGGGTGGTGGAGGAACCTGGACTGATTGTCCTTCAGTGAGTCCCTCTAATGAGACCATCAGGCCAGAGGAGACCATCTCTGCCAGTGGTCAGTGACCTCTCTTTGTCACTTCTTATCCTTGGAGAGCAAAGCAAATGAAATCAGGCCTAGTAAATGAATCTCCCTGTTAGCAGGGCAAGGCTAAGGCACCCTTTCCCTCATTCCCACTCCTGCAATGTGCATGAACCTCACTGGGAGGCTCTTGTCCTGGCACCTCCTGCCAGAAACTTCTGCCTGACCTGTTGTCTTCATGACTGTCAGATTCATGATGGGTGGGAGGGAAATGAAAAGCAAGGAGATGGTAGGGAGCAAAGGAGAGGACAAGAAGGATCCCCTAACACATTACCATCCCATGTTTTTGGTTTATTTTCCATCCCTCGAGGTGCTGTGTATACATTATGTATCCTGCTTCTCAGCCATAATAGAAAAATGTGACATGCCACATATGGTGCCATGCCACATATGGTTCCACACCACATATGCTGCCATGGACACCTTTTATTTAATCCATCTTGGAAAAAAACGCAGTGCCACAGCCACCTCACAGACTTATGCAAGTTGTAATAATCACAATTTTAATTTTTCCCACAACTTTGAGGCTTAATAGCTTTAAAATCTTACAAGTTGTAAAAACAATTAAAGCAATAATTTTAAAAATAAGCAGAATGGGACCTTCAAAAGAATGTGAACCTTTAACACTTCACGGTTAAATAAGGGCCTTGTAACACAGTCACTTGAAGGCCAGCCCTGAGAAAACGCAGAAGCATCCTGTGAATTTGTTGATGCTAGTTCAGACAGACTGTTTATTTTCATGATTTCATGGAGGAATTTTAATTTAATGAGTGTTTTATACACTAATGTAAAGCATAGTTTCAACCCTATAATTATAGTGTCAAAATATTTCTGCTTAAACAGCAGCAGCTGACTACAGAAATGTGATTTACATCTGAATTGTATCAGGAGGACGCTGCTAAAAATAATCAGCATGTGCCTTTTAATTGAATAAAAAAATTAACAAAGAATATCAATGTATTTCTCAGCCTAAATCTTTCTGCCTTTCATATAAATGCTTTTCTTATTTGTTTATTGCCTTTTCAGGGCTAGGATTTCCAGAAAAAGTGTAGGCACAGAATGGCTGTGTGTCATTTTGCCCACCCGTTCCTCCCTACTGCACACACAGCGATGGGAAATTGCATGAGCAAATTGTCAGTTCCTGTCATTGAGAGCCTACATTTTTTGAAAATCTCACCATTAATCTTTCAGCTCAGTTTTAAAATAACCAACTGCCATCATGAAACAGGTTTCTCATGCTGCTTAAGGCTGTCAGCAGGTTTTGACCAGTTCAAGCCACATTTTGCTCTTGGATATGGGGTTAGAAACCTTTTTGTAGTTGCTGCTGCTGGAGAATTCATCTTTTGAGGTAATGCTTAGGGCAGCTTCAGATGGGAGAAATCTTGGTTATGTGTTCCCAATCTGTTTGCACCCCTGCTCCACCAGAATGGGAACACAGCCCTGAGCAGTGCCCTGGTCTTTGTCTAGCCCTCATCCATTGTAAAGCAGGATTATTCTCTGTTTGTCTTACAGTACCTTCTAGAGGCCTCGGGTGAAATGGCACGCTGTTGTGCTGGGTGTTTCCTTCACTTCCCAGGGATGGAGAGTCTCTTCCCCAAAGAAGCTGCAACCCACAGGCCAAGGCACACACAGGAAGGACCTTTATCCTCATTGTGGAAAAAAGGACTGATCTTGAGTCTACATCTACTGTGGGTGGAAGGGCATGAGATCCTTCAGAACTTATGCCTCTGCCCTGTACTGGCTCCCTGTTGGGGAATGCCAACAAACCCCTTCTGAAATGTTCTGTGCTCACAGGCCCCATTGTAAGAAAGGGAGAAGCAGTAAGCAAGGGCACCATGGGCTGTGTCTGCATTCAGCTCAGCAAATGAAACCTGGGAGCACATCATAACAGACCTGCCCTCCAGTCTAGAAAACTTCCAGAAGTGTGTGACTTTCAAATTCAACCAGGAAATCTATGATGAAACAACAGATTTTTCCCGAGATGTTTTGCTTCATTCATGGAGGAGAATTTGGAAGAGAAACTTATGATGTTAACTCACATACACATGCAGGCCTGTGGTTGTCTTGTCTTCGACAGTTGCAATAGCCTGCTCCTCCCTCCTCTTCTGTGCTGCCTGATCCTTTGTGGGTTTAGGTTAGGCAAATCCATCTTGCTTCTTGGGCACAAAAAGAGTTTGAGATGGTCAGTTAGGCTGCAGGAAGTCCTCACTCTTTTCTCTCAGCCTTCAGCTTTAGACCATTACAGTGCTCACAACCAGTTCTTTTCCAGCCAGGTCAGCTCAGCAGAGCACTGCAGCAATCACACAGCCAGCGTCAGCAGCCCAGGGTTTACCCAGCAGCAGCACAATGCTGGCCCTGTGAGCTACTGACATCTCCATGGCACCCACTGAGGTTCAAACACTGTCAAAATCAGCTTTGTGCTCTTGGGTTGCTATTTTCTAGCCTAAGAAGGTATGATCAGAGACTTGTACAAGTGGTATGTGATCACAAATACATCTGCAAGTTAGAAGGAAGTTTCTATTAAGTTCCTATTAAATTGTATAAACATTGCATATGTGCATTACATACTGCATAAGGACATCGAGGTATATGCTTCTACACATATGTCTTGATGTATAAATTGTGCTTCCCTTATTTGATGAAGCATGAATTTGGAGTCTGCCAGAATTCAAGGCTTGATCTTGATTCTCATCGATGCACTAGCTTTAGTTCCTCTTCTTCCCAAAGCACCAGATTCTCTCCAATGCCAGCAATGTGATGTGAAATGTTTTTCACAGGGTAAGATCCTAATGTTCTACTATTGCCTTTCCTGACACTAGGATCAATGTATGGAGGAATCTGCTGTTTGTATAAATTTCAATGTCTGTGCAGGAACTGCATATACTCTCTTTATTTTATACTAAGATTCCACTAAATTGTCCTTTGGATTTATTTCAAAGAAGGAAAAGGGGGGAAAAGGCAGTAAAGATTGCTCTTCTTATGCTTTAGTTGTTTTTTTAACTCAATTATATTTTGACAATTCTGTATGAAACTTTGGAGTATGTCTTTGTTTAAGCAGTATATCTTCCATAGGAATAGTCAGTTAAATGTATATGGCTACTTTCAGGCATAACAAGCTTTGACAAGGGCATTTAGCGGTTGTAATTCAAATCTAATTCAGAACATCTTAGCGCTGGACCTGTCAAGCACTTGAAATGCACTGTAGCTGGAAAACCAAAGGATATGGTCCCAGTCGTGCTCTGTGTGGCATCAAGCTGATGTGTCAACAAGAGCAGTTACAATTACAGGTTCTTTCAAGCATACTAAACTAATTTACAGTACTCTGAAAATGTGGGAAAAGACCTTACTAGCATAAAGGTGTATAGGACTTTTAGACTGCAAAGGCAAGGCAAGTGGCATGGCCATTTCATTCAGGAGTTTAAATATTATGTAGTTTCCGTACCACCTTTGGGGGATTAAATTTGTAACTAGATATTCTGTAGATAATAATAGATTTGCCTTGCAGCCATCAAATACCCTTGTCAAATCCCATTAGAATCACATTGCACATTTATTTGAAACCTCAGTCTAAAATTCATGCATCTGCTAAGTGAGGATGGGGCCCTATTTGCACTGGCACTGACTGGTCCTTTCTGTTTGTCTTCCTTGTTTACTTGATAAACACCATTTCCACTGACTGCAAAATATTTAGGCTTCTGCTTACAGGGATTAGAAAACTTAGTGCAAAGGGAGAGGTTTTCCCAGAAGCAGATCTGATCCAAGGATGTCCCACAAAAAACAAGACAGAATTACAGTAACCAACAAGTAATTTTAACATCACGATATAAAAAGACTCGGTTTTAAAGTGCACCAGTGATTTAAAGCAGCTGCACACATTTAGAGGGTATTGCTTTAATGTGCACACAAAGGCTAATGGAAGCTTTTACAAATGAAAAAAAAAATCAGGTTTTATGATTTATCTACTTTTTATGCACAACATTATAGGCCTTCCCCCCAGGGACTCATAAATGTGATTTTTACTTCCCAAATTACAAAGCTAGTCAATTATTTGGGAATGAGTCATTCATTCAAAAGTGTCTGTAACGGGATGTGTTAACCATCAGGAAATTTTACACCAATTGGAATTATAAACACCAGGGTAAAAAAATCTCTTGGCCAACCAGCTATGTCTATTTGTGAAACCTTGAGCAAGGAGTGCAGTGTAACTTATGCTGGAGAAGTTCTGAGAAGCTGACTTGGAGGGGAGAAAGGAGTGGTGAATTTTTTTTCCCCCTTTTCCTTTTGATTGTATAAAATGTGTTTATTTTATTTTGAAATAATGTAGTTAGCAAGTCTGCAGCAACTTGCAGTCAAGGCTCCTAAAGCACCTTATAAAGCTCGGCTGATTAAGCCTCGCAGCCATGTACAGGGTAAGGAACTATTAGCTGCATTTTATGGAATGAGAAGCTGAGGGCCAGAGGTGCTGCTGGTGGGAGACACACTGGCGTTTCCTTTGGTGACCAAAACTGCTCCTTCCCTACTGCACCTCCATCAAGGCCGACAGGAACCAAAGGAGCTGGTTTTAATTTGCATCTGCTTCCCTCTGTTTCTGGCTGTTTGCCCCAAAGACTTGCACTGGCCCATCCAGAAGTCATCCCGGGGGTTAACAGCAAGGCCCAAGCACGGATGTGACTGATGACTCCTTCCTAAACTGATTATCATAGGATCATGGAATATGCCGAGTTGGAGGGGACCCATCAGGATCATCAAATCCAACTCCTGGCCCTTCACAGGACACCCCAAGAATCACACCTTGTGCCTGAGGGCGTTGCCCAAATGCTTCTTGAACTCAGTGTTGCCAAATGCTGTATTGTTGAGACATCAAATTCTTCTTTTGGCCACTGTAAACTCCTGCTGCATCCTAGGCCAAAATTAGGAAACCACTGGGGATCTTAATTAGTCACTAGTTCTCCAAAAAGAGCAGCAGTAAGGGAGGAAAGAGGGGAAGCACCCATGAATAGATAGGCATGTCTCTGCTGATATTTCCTCTGCTCCTGCTGGATGCAGAAGAAATCTATTGATTCCATCCTCATCAGTGCTGCATCTCTTTTGTGGGGAAGACATTTAATCTTTGAATCTTCAATGCTGACATTCAATCTCCTTGAAAAGAAAAATTCATATATGCTCTGGCAAGTAGGAGAATTAAAAGTGAAGGGTGGAAAATTAAGGATAGAATAATAATTACTATTATTAATAATAATGCTACTATTTTTAAAGTATCATTGGAACCTAAATCATTATTTCTCTCTTTTTTTTTTTTCTAAAGGAATTTGAATGTTGTTAATAATTTCAGTGATGGAAATATTTGCCCTGGTTCAGCACAGTTGCCCTGCTTTTGTGGCATCCAGGATTTTTCAAAATAACTTCCAAAAATACATTTTAGTACAAAGCAGATTCATAATTCTTACGTGTAGTCAGATGACACAACATCTGAAATTTAAATCTCAGCTCTTCAAACATACTCAAACCCAGCGAGGCCACTGTTTCTACATGCAGAATATCCAAATGCTAATGTAAGGACAGAAGTAGGATCATGGAAATCTTGGTAAGGAGTCATCCTATAGCAACATCCTGATGAAGTCATACTACTGTGGGCATAAGCCATAAAAAGGGTGACGCAGAGTTGAAGAAATACCTCCCAGGGCCTTGGCTAAACAGTGTCAAGGATGAGGAGAGCTTAATGTACAGGAGCCACTGCCACAGATCTCATGAGCAGGCAGATGCAGAACAGCAAGAGGTGACCTAGGACCTTGTGCAGGAAGGTGTGCAGCAAGGGCTGAGCTGCCTGCCACCTTATAAGCTAGGGAGAAGATAGATCTCAACTCTTACTCGCACTCCCACCACCTCCATAAGGTTCATTTTCTGAGGCTTTGCACAATGCTTTGTTTCCTTTCTTTGTACTTAAGTCTAGGCCAGCAAAGTGCAAAACCAAGTACTTTGCATCAGGTGTTTCCTCATAGTGTCATTTCTGCTGGCTGGCTTGCAATACTGTGAGCACATGGCTGGCACAGTGAGCGCTGTTCTCTTTTCTCTGAAAAATGTAAGAAAAACATCACCTCATGAATCCTCAAAAAAACTGAGTGTTCAGAGTCTGTGTCCAGATTGGAATTACATGATTTAAGTCCACCAAAATGACAGAGGAATGTATGCAATTCTGAGATAATAATAAAGCCAGAGTGTGCTTCTAAATAATCAAATTCCTTCCATATCCTGTTTACAAGTAATGCCATTATTCAAGTAAAGCCTGGATCCTACAAAGACTTAAGAAAGGTGTTGCCATTAAGGAGTGAGCAGATACCTTGCCTTCAGAAAAGCTATACACAACATAAAATTAAATATCAGTTTAGGTGTTCACAGCACTAATTTATATTAAAGCCAGTTATGAATGCCTGAATCAGGCCACGAATGGTTTGGCAGTGCATGATGAGAGCTCCCCGTCTGTAAATTACTTTCTGTGGAACACTTTATATCGAATTCCAGACAAGTCAGAAGATTGAAAAAGAAGGTGGAAAATTGCAGAGAAAAATAGACTTCCCTAGGTCTTAGTTAATATTTCAAGAACTTATCTGCTACATAGAGCTAATAGGCCCATTGCTGAACTTTTAAGTATTTTCCTGATATGTATTTTTCCAGAGAAAACTAAAAAATGTTAAGTAGCTTGGGTTCAGGTATTATTTACAGTGCAAATCAAGATTTTTTTTTTTCCACCAAACTCACATGCCAGGAATCTGACACAGGATCTGAACCACAACGATTGAAAATTAAGAAAAGTAAAGGCTATTCTCTTCGTCATCACACTTCCACTTATAGTGATATGTTCTTTTGTTATTAAGCAGGCACAATCAAAACAAAAGGGATACTGTTTCTTTTATGAGTAATGCACTAACCCACCAGCAGAAAAAAGTTCACATAAAATGTATGGGTTCGGACAGCATAAGATTTATTACGATGGCTACAAAAATTATTCCTTCTTAACAGCACTTAAATTGTCTAATTATTCACAGCTGTTTTCAATTTGTTTCAGGTTCTTAATTAGGGGGTAGAGTCCTCTGCCCAACGCCTGAACCAGCACTGTCAAAAAAGGCTAAGAGTGGTTTCACGCTAAACCAGCCCAGCCCTGTGGCTGATTAGCGGCAACCACTGCAAGGTAATTTGTTATTTATACTTATTCATCTGCCTCCTGCTGGGCTGAGATAAAGAGATACACAATTTCCTTCTTGTTTGTATCATTATTTTAGTTCATCACAGTAATCAAGGCAAGTCTGGATGGAAAGAAAAAAAAAATAGTTTGCTGTTCTTTTAGAGGAGCGTTCCAGGACAAACAGGTATGTTTGGGAACCAGCACCTGATAATCTTAATTGACCTCTGGATTTGAGGTTGGGAGATCTTTGTTTAAATTTAGCATAACAGCAGGAGTCTGTGGCCTGAGGGGTTCTCGGGGAGCAAACAGATGTGCAACCTGCAGGTAGAAATCACTCCTAGGGGTTTAAGCTTCCATCAGAGACAACTTTCCTGAAGGATGTTCCAGCAGGGTACAGCTGGTCCCTGCTGATGTTGCATTGTGAGCTACAGTTTATTGCTGAGAAGAACAGCAATGCCAGTTCTATTAATATGTGTTGGACACTAAAAGTAGACAATTATGTCATGCTTAGAAAGATCAGAAAAAATGTTCTCGTCAGGTTGCCTCAGATCTGTCCTAGACATTTTCTTTCCTTTGAATGCTTCAACCATTATGGTTTTGAGAAGTCAAAAGCCTGTGAGACTCTGTGTTCTCCCTCTACCTGTGAGGCTGCATGTTTTGCATCAGCAGCAAATGTGTAGGTGCAAGTTCCTGCCTTTGCATGCAGGAGTCTGTGCTTGGGTTGGATGGATGGCTGGGCATATACAGTAAAGGGAGCTCGAGCCAGTTCCAAAGGAAGTCTTACTGGTTTAAATGGGAGTAATAAATCTTTCAGGTCACCAGCTGCACTTAGCTGGCCTCATTAAAATTCAGATCCTTAGTATCTGTGGGCAAGTGTATGAAAAGGGGTTATGGGGTGAATTGGTCAACAGATTTTAGGTTTGTTTGTGCTCCCTGTGGACTCCTCTACAGAAAAAGTCTTGAAGAGTTTAATAGGAAAAAAAACCCCCTATGTTATTTTTTTAAAGTATCCTATAGGATTTAATAGGGAATTATATCCTGGCTATGGACATTTTTTTATGGTTCAGATAACTGTAGGAAAGACTGATTTGTGCATTAATGCATTTTTCTAGTGTGTCTCAATTATAGAAACATCTGCACTAAGTGAACTTGAAACCTCTTTGATTCCCTGTGCAAATTCTCACTATTCAAAAGTCCTCATGTTTTCCTATTCCTTGCCTTTAGCTTAATAGTTTCAGAGTGGGTTGCAATAGTATGTAACTGTGTAGCTTACAAAGGAAAGTGGAATTTTTAAGATGTAATTGCTTAAACCCTTCAAATCCTGCATTCAAAAAACATAGCTAGCTCAGCACCGATTGATCTCCTGGATGTTGTCAGCAGCATCTTGTTATCTCTAGTAGAGACAAAGACTTTCAGCCTGAACAACAGTACTCACTCCATGCAGCCCTTTATTGGGCTAGGGAGGTTATGTGAACCCATTCTAACAGTCAAGGCTATTTAATGGAAGAATGGAGTTTCGTCTGTTTTCAGCTTGGTAAGACTGATTTTTTTTTTCAAATTTTTTTTTATTTATTTTTTTATTACTCTCTGCTGTTATTTACACCAGTACAAAATTAGCATGAGCTTTTAAGGTAGGCTGTTTCACAAGGTGTGGGACTGCAGAGAATTTTTTTTCCAGCTAATTGGAAAATGAAATACTACTATCTTAAAACACATTGTTAAGTTTGTTAAGTCCTTTTCCAGGTTCATATAACAATTTTATAGCAAGCTGTTCTTACTCTGGGTGTGTTGGGCAGCACAAGAAAACTTCTGCAGCTCCGTGCTGTGGTGAATGGTTTCGATTCAGCGTTCACTGCTCGGTACCCCCAAAGCACAGCTGATACCAGCTCCAGGCAGCATGCTCACATGGTGTGAGGATGTGAGGCCTGTTGTGACAGTCTATGAATGGAACTCAGGGGAAGTGTCTGCTTTTCAGGCACATTTCCACACCCAAAATGCTTTCACTGGCATTTTCTTTGTAGAGTTGTGGATCCCCTTCCCTCCAGCTGGAAGTGAGCTACAAGCAAGGGGTCTTTGCTGTCATCTCACTTGGTAAAAAAGTAGTCCAGTTCCTGGAAAGTTTTATGTCCAAACAAGAAAAAATAATGCTGACAAACTATTGCAGAAATGAAGACACTGAAATCAATTACTGTTATTACAACAATCAAGAAAGTCACAGTGAGAAAAAACTGGGTCCTATGGCTCTCCTTTTAGGAAAATGTGAGGAGGACTTCCATTTTGATGGAGAATCCAGGGACAGACTCAGCAGGTTGCCCAGAATCGTCAAGGAGTGTGTGGTATTTAGAATTGAATTTCATATCTCATGTAAAACTTCTCTGTGTTTCTTCAACTCTCTGAAATAGCTCTGCTTAAGCCTTTCCACCACCTATATTATACATGTTGGCACAACTTTCTTACAGAGGCACTCACATCTGCTGAGCCAATGCATGTTAGCTATCACAGTTTAGAGGATATTTGCTGATATAAATACTTCTTGTCTGTGTATATAAGGGCTAATTCCCACTGAAATCAGTTGAAAGTCCATTATTAATATCACTGACCTGAAATAAAGTTTTGCTCAAATTTGCAAACTGAGGTTGTACTGTGACCATTTCTGTTGTTTATCCTCTGTCCAAGCTTGGCATTTCTCTTGGTTGAAGAAATGGCACTGGCAGCTTTGGTATCTGAGAATGTTCAGTCTGGTTTTGCACTTTTGTGATGGCAACCTGAAATCTGTCCAGTAAACGCAAAGCATTCTGGAGAGAGTTCAGAAAAATTTGGACCAATATAATTTTATGCTTGTACGAATTGTCTCGGTGTTTTGTTAAGTCTTAATTTAGTTTATATTTTAGTCATTCACTGGGACACCAATAAAAAAAGAAATAACCTTAAAGAAAAAACAGCTGGTGACTCAAAATCAAATCCTGCTAATATTTCTCTCCCAATAAAATTGGTATCACTGATATGAAGAAAAAGTCTTCACATTATGTATTATATGATATACTATAATATATAATAGAATATATACACACACATAAACCCCTAATACTTTAAGAGCTAGGATTTAGAAAATATATAGGGAAGCAAAATTACATTCAGTGCTGGGCACCCTACTACCAAAAATATCTAGAAAAACTGGAAGCACTTCAAAGAAGACATGTTAAAGCGACTGGGAATCCGGGGGAATTGGATTTTGAGGAAAGTTTTAAAGCACCTAAAACCTGTATCTAGAAATTAATGAGACAGTGACTCAGAACTCTGACTTGCATCAGAACTGGCACCATTTTTGGCTGGCATATGAAGGTAAATTGAAGACAGACCTGTTTTACATTGGGCTGTAAAACGATGTGGTTTTAACATAGCTTCACAGGCAGCTGAGTCATCTCTTCAGTGGCACTGGAAACTTCGAAATGTGGGGCTGGAAGTGGCAGGGGGGAGCCAAAATGCCAGGGCACTGCCTGAGAAGCCTTCTGCACCTTGAGAAGGCCCCCAGCAACTCCCAAGCAAAGCACTGGCATTGGGGTTAGGAAGCTGCACCCACCACCTCATCAGCAAGAACTTTGCTTTTTGAGGGCACCAGTGTCTGCAAGGCTGGAAGATAAAGGACTACCATGCCTTGAACTGCTGACAAGGTCCAAGTTCCACTTTATAGGCACTTTTCCTCAGATGTGGCAGTGGTGTTACAGCAGGGGCTGTAGAAAGAAAATCCACGTATCCTGCAAATGACTGACTGAGACATAGAGACATATATACACAGAAATCAGAAAAATAGGAATTTCATAAAGAAAACTTCTTAATTGTACGATATTACATTTTGTGGGGACTGCTTGTTCTTTTCTTCATTATTGAATTTTAATTTTTAAACAGACATTTTTTGCAAGAGCACATTTATGAGCTTTTTATCTGGCTGCTTGGGAAGGTTCTTCTGGGACACAAAAGCTATGGTTCCTGTTATGTGAGATTTTTATATTTAGATGTAGCAAAATCATGTTACAGAAAATCATACTGCTCACTATGTTTATCTTTGTCCTCTCAGAGAGGCTGGCTTATTTAACATACCTTTTTCACTCCAGACAAAACTCACTTTCTTTCAGGTATTATCTAAAAAATTAGGGTATCGTTTCATAATGAAATATTACTCTTTATTTGAATCAGTCACAAAATGAAGTCTGCTCTTGCAAGAACATTAAAAAATTGCTTAGAAGTCAAGATATTGGTATTGTCATTTAGGTGTGAGAAGATCCATTTCATGACTGGAACTGTATTAAAAAGGAACTCTGACTTGCATATTCAGGCACGTGAGACACACACATCAGATGCTCATACCACTTCAGTATGAAGGACTGACTGATAAACTTCTGAAAAACTAAGGACTCTGTGTGTAAATTCTTACTGAATCAGATCACTTCTGTTTCCTCCATATTTGGAACTTCCTTTTTTATTTTGTTTAGAAAAAAGTGCACTTATCCCACTTAAAACCATTTCCTTCTTCCTCTTTGCAAAGTGAAAAAGCAGAAATGTGAATTAATAAATATAAAAGAGCTATACTTCTGCTTCAACAGCTTATTGTTGAAAATCTTGAATCCTAATTAAGGGAAAGAAGAGAATTTGACCTTTGGAAAGTGATAGTCTTGTAATATTTTATGTATATGATCATTTGGAGAACGGCAGCCACTTTTGTGTTTGAATTTATAAGTGAAAGGTAAAATATTATTAATGTAAGTGAAACATGCTTCAAGCAAAGAATAAAGCAATGAATCATGTTAAGTGAACTTTTGAAGAATGTGGGAAGGATGTGCTGCTGCTCCTGGATGTTTAGTTTCTTGCAAACAGGCTGTTAGGTTGAAACCATATCTGTGGTTTGTTGTTCCATGAAAGAGCAAGATAAACTGGGGAGACTACAACAATAATGAAAAAACAGAAATCCATGAGACAGGTTCTGTGAGCACTTCCTCAGGGAGAGGAAAGGCAGGAGGGATGGATTGCTAATGACTGGAAGTAGAATGTTTGATGGCATTACCAGGCAATGTAAATACAGGCTAATGGCCTCATCCTGAAGCACCCCTTGTGAGGTGCTGGGTGAGAGGCCTCAAAACGGACCACAGCCAGCAGCAGCAGCCTAGACAGGATAAGACCTGAAGCTACAGAGAACACAGAGCAGGATTTCAGTCCCTGGCAGCACTTGTGGTGGGAAAGTGAGATCTGGTCTCCAGAACACACAAAATACAGGAAGTCATTGTCCCATTCATGTTTCCGTCTGTAGTTGCCTGAATTTCATAGGCTCTGTAGTAATTTCTGCTTTAAAAATTCCCATTCTTAGAGTTATTTAGGGAGACATTCAGGCCCCTAGATACAGATGGCTTCCAGACTCCACAAGGATATGAGTCTCATGCAGGAGCCCTCTGTCATAGCTGCTGGTCTTGTGCACCCTCAGGGGTCCAGGATGGCGCTCAGTGCCTATAGCTAGGCTCCAGCACTGCTCCCGTACTTCCAACAGGAATTTCTGGCTGTAAGATGTTGGTTTCAATTTATTTCAATATTTTCTTTCCAATGTCCCTACTGCATTTGTGCAGGTGAAATATTCCTGGCTTAGTCTTCTGGAGCCTGGAATTCTCCCTGGATAAGAACTGGTTTGGATGTAGCAGTTTTTCACACAAGTATAGTGATGTTAGGCATTGCAAGTCTGTGAAGAGTACCTGTGTTTACTGTTGTCTAAAAAAGAAAAAGTGCCAATGTGTATTGGAATAGAAAAGCAGTAGTTCTGGCACCACAACAATATTATATAAAAGTCTTCTTTATGGGTCTTGAGGCAAATTCAGCTATTGTTTGTATGCATGTGCCTCTTTTGTGTGCCTGGTGCTCTTCCCGTGGACATTAGAGCACATTCCATCTTACCATTTTCCCTTCAGCTGCACAGCTCCTTCTTCATGTATGGCAGCTTTAAAACAACAAAAAAAGTACTCTTTAACCCTACTGACCTTTAAGCACATGACCTGTGAAAACATCATCTTCTTTCTATCTACCATACTCTGTATATTCAAGCACACATTTGACATTTATGTTTTCCTGAGGCAGTAAATTTTCCTTCTGCTGACATAGAAGTAAATGCTTTAATCAGAATAAATCTGACTCTTTAAATCAGCTAGCTACAACTATAGCAAATTAATTACTAAAAATGGTTGTGTTTAAGGAGTCTGAATGTTTCTAGTATTTATTAAGACCATGAGTTTATTTTTTCTACAGCTTCTCAAGAGATTTGATCTCTGCACCGGTGAATAATTTCAGCTCACTTCAATGGAACTAGTATGTGAGTTAAATACTATTAGTCTGAGTCCCAAAATTAATGTGAAAGCTACTGCTTTCCTTCCCAAGGGAAATCCAGGACTGGACAAGGATGAAGGGAGCCATCTTTAACACACAATGTCTACAAAATGGATATTTCTGGGAGCAAGGTGCTGTTTGAGCTCTTGCACAAAGGACCCTGGGCTTTGTGGTCAGCCTGGGGCTGGAGGTGGGGATGTCACTGTGCCAAGCATGGAGCTTGAGGCAGGAGTTGTGTTGGAACATCTCTTTGCTACAGCCTCACACAAGCCTTGGCTCCAGGCAGTCACTGGGCTTAGCCAGCTCTGACCTACTCCTAAGATACTCTGCAGATACACTCCCTGAGTCTAAACTGAAAACTATAAAATACTTTCCTGCAATTTTTAACAGGAAACACATCCGGCCTCCATAATAACAATAACTTTCATAATTAAAGACACTCTTTAAAACTTCATTTGGTTGAGAAAGGAAGCTATTTGAAGGAAATGTCAATCCAAACCCTTTTTGTGAAAGGAGCCTTTAATGACTTTCAAAACCTGCTATTTGGGATAACTTGGAAATACAAATGTCAGAAGATTTCTCAATCAAAACAAACCCCTGTTCTTACTGGTTTTCATGTCTTTTACAAATTTTTATCAATTTTATTGAGACCCAAGCAAACCATTAGTTCAGACTTTATTATGAAAGAATACATTTTTCAATTTTTACAGTTTTCACGATATCTTTTCCCTAACTGTGATTGCTGCTGCTCAGAAAGTAATGAGTTTGGCCAAACCTCTTTTGCAGATGAAAGCTATAGCAGGAAATAATAATAAGAGCTTTTTTCACCCTGACAGACTCCCATTTAGCCCTTTGTTTCTGTCCTCAAACACTTTAGGAGGAAAACAGGCTGTATTCAACCCCCCCTTGCCCTGGCCCTGCCTGATGTCAGGCTCTTTCCCAAGACATCCTTGAACATCCAATTTACAGCACAAGCATCTTCCCCTCAAATGGAAGATTTCTCTCCTGCTCCCTTGGTTAAAATGATGGCCCTTAGTGGCTGGGGGTGTGAGGACCTCTATCCATGATGCCCTGCAGCCCTGCAAAGGTGTGAGTGACCAATGTGGTGTAGCAGAGCTGGCTGTGGGGTATATGGGAGGGACACTTGTATCCCACTGCCACAACATCACACAAAAGTTACAAGAGGCTTTTCTTATTTTCCCCAGCGTCACACCTGTGAAAGGAAATTCCAACCAAAATTTTAGGGTATTTACTGGAAAGCTGCCATTTGTCATACAGAAAGATACCAGTTTTTCTAAGCGGCCGCTTAAATGGTGCAAAGGTGGAAAGATAGCATCATGAGGCTTTTCTCTTTGCAAGATTTTATATGGGAAAAGTGAGGTGTGTCTGAACCCATGCCAGGGTGTCCTACACTTGCTTCTCATTAAGTCTGAGAGCTTTGGACCAGCAGAAATCCAGCATCACTAGGGGAGCAATGTGTGTTGTACCTCTGGAGGACCACTTCCCTGTTGTAACTTGTGCATATCTGTCACTGCTAAAGCCAGTGACAGGACTGATGCTTCAAATGGACATCATTCAACTAAAAATGCAGGCCCAGTGAAATCTGGCCAAGATGTTGTCTCTGGGTAAAAGTACCATTTTCTTTGAATTCATGGGGACTTTAAAAAAGCAAAAAGACATAAAAAAAGAACAAAAAAATGCTGCCCCTCCCCCAAAAAACCCACCAAAACAAGAACAAAAAACCCACCCCAACTAACCAGCCAACCCCCTCCCCCCCAAACCCCAGAAACAACCAAAAACCAAAGAGAAAAATAATTGGAAACAAAATAGGCAAAGAACAGATCTTAACTGGATTAAAACCCCATCAGTTTTAGGCTGTTTATAAGTATGAATGAGTGATTAGACAGTTTCTTGCAAAATTATTGGGGGTTCCTCCTCACTCTAAGAAAAGAAAGTCACAGATTAGGCCACTGTTGCACCAAAGAGTTCAAAGTCTGCTGAAGGGTGGGAGCTGCCAAATTCATGAGGTCATGTTCAGAGTGAGATAACTGTCCAGATCTCATTCTGAAAATGAGTTTCCTTTCTGGTATGCATGTGAAACTTTTCAGTTTCTCAATTGACTTTAATCTTCAGCCATTCTAAGCTTGCTAGACCACTGCCTCAGACAAGGATGATAAATGAAAGAAGTTTTCTGAATAGTTCTCTGACTTTGTCTGATCAGAAAAAATCTCCTTAAAATCAGCTATACTGAGACAGCCAGTGCTGCAATGTGATTAACAAAAATGTAATCAAATAATGTTCTGGATTTAACATCCATAGGAGCAGAAGTGTCCATGAGCTGCCATGAATAGCATCACTAGCTTGCTTCCTTTATAAAAAAGTTTCATCCACATACTCTCAAATAAAAGCAAATTTTGGGTCATTTTGGTCCTAATTCTTCAAAATGGCATCTAGCCTATAGACTAATACACAAAGGAAAACAAGAAAGTGGGAAAGTGAGTGAATGAACAAATGAATGAATGCTGTCAGTTCTTGAGGATGTCAGAAATGGAGCAAATATTAATCATAGCTACTGATGGATTCTGTAACTGGTCTGTGACACAGCTCCTGGATACTGCCCCAGCACTGTCCCTAGGGCTCTTCCCTGAGCAAAGGGAAAAAGTCTGAAGTGTGGTAAGAGTAACAGTGAAGGGTAGTTGGTGAAGGGCATCTGAGGAGTACTTGAGACAGTATTTGATTTTACCATTAATTAACTATCTATGAGCTTAATTGAACTTCTGAGGCCAGAGACAGGCTGCTCTTAGTAAATAATTGGGGGAATTTGCATTCTCCAACAGTCTTCAATAGGACAGATTTGGCAGCTGGCTTTGCAAGTGACTTCTGCTAAGGCAGGGTATACTGCAAGTCACTTCTGCTAGTTTAAAGTGGGCTGAAAGTTATAGCTCTGGTTAGGCTGTGCTAAGCATTTCCAGCTTAAAGACTCACTGAATAGGTCTGAGGACATCTCTTGGCATATTCAATACCAAAAGATACTGAGATACTGTAACGCACTAATGTATTTTTTATGTACCAGTAAGGCCAGACCTGGGTATTCAAGCACCAAACATCTACTGAAAACATGTAAATCTGTCATTTAAGTATCTCAGAAGAGCTTAACCTGAAACTAGGAGCCTCAGTTGAATGAAAGACCTTCACTAACAGCAACAGTTCTGTCAGAGTAAGGACCAAAGGATTTAGTCTTAACTTTGAAGGCAAGCAATTTTAAAACCATTGACAACTGGATGGAATTGCTTGTTTGGAAAACTCAGACTTTTATAAAGCAGTGGCACTTTTCTGCCACTTTTATAAAGCAGTGGCAGAAATGTTAACATCATTTTTCCTTGCAAGTCAGTGACAGAAATACAAGTATTATGAAAACAGTTTTTGAATGTTATCTACAACTTTAATATCTTTGTAGATTTGTGAGCCTGCTGAATTTGCCTGTCTGTAATCATTATTAGATAAAAAAAAAGACTTAAAGGTAACTCTTTAGGTCAAAATTTATAACTTTCAAGTGATCATCTGCACCCTGTCATTTTGACTTCTTAAGCCTGAAGTTTGCAGTGCCTCAGGCAAAAACATTACTGTTACCGTACGTCAGATAAGATGCGGCCTGGCTTTTTTTATATATAATATTTATTGGATATTGGGCATTGCTAAAGGGGATCTTATTTTAACTGAAGCCAGATTTTCTGTAGTTAATAGAGTTAGGAATGGTGTATTATTTTCCAACTTGGACGGGTTATTAATACTTATAAGTTGTGAACATGGAAAGAATTCCCATAAATCTGTGTAGTGTACTGAATCTTACAACAGAAGAGATAAAGATGTATGAAAAGCTGCTGAATGCCTGCAAGTCACATTCAGCCCCCGTTCAAGGACCTGATTCTGTTCTGGGGAGCCCTGGAGGAGAGGATGCCTGAGTGGGGCTGTCAGCGGCTCCAAGGGCTGCTGGTCCCAGGGTCGGCTCTCCTCATCTCCACATGTTGCTCTCCAGCTCTGTGTGTTTTCCACATGTGTCATAATAGTCCTCTACTCCCCAAAAGGGTATGGTTTAGCCAAAAGTGGGAGGATTTAGCAGGACTACATGGAAAAATCAAAGAATTGATGACTGATTATTTTCCTCCCTCTGTTTTAACAGTGGGCATGCATTCCTTCTGTGTTGCTGAAAGGGACAAGCATCACTCTCAAGTTGAAAGGGCTCACACCAGTTAACCAGAGAGACCACATTCAGACCTCAGTGTCCTATACAAGATTTTGAACCTAAAGAAAGTCATATACACCTGTCTGTGTAGAGTTGCTCTTTTCCCCCTGTTGAGCCATATGAAATTAGGGATCATTTTTATTCTGGCTTCTCTTTTCAGCTGTGCACACGCCTCCCTTGCATACACAAGCCTGGCATTCATGCAAACCAGGTGCATGCAGAAAAGAATTTTGCTCTGAATATGTATTTAGCCAGCAGTAACTAAGCGCTTCAAATTCTTCTCTGGAGTGCACAGAGCTTTGTGTAAAACCTGGGACAGACTCTCATTCTTAGCTTTAATTTCTCAGTTGTCCTATTCAGAGAATATATTCCCACAATATGACCACCTTGCTGCTTCTTCACTGCATGACTTCAGGCAACGCAGGGAGTGCAGAGCCCTGCTAGGTGCTGAGGGCTCTTGGCCCCCTTCTGACAAAACACTTAAGCCTGTCATTGAAATCAACAGAAGGACTCACTGGCTTCAGTGTGACCAGTGTTTTTGCTTTCCTTGAACAGGGTTGGAGCATTCAGCTCCTTATTGCATCAGTCCTTCATGATTTTGTTACAGCTCTCTTTCCTTCACTGCCTGTAAATATGCATGTAATGGTACTCAGCCTGTAAAGATGTTATAATACTACACATTATGCAAGAGAAGAACTCAGTAAAGTGAATTATAAATGTCAATGAATTATTTTGGGAAGGGTTAGTAGAAAAATAAATGTGATATATACATTCTACTTGCACAATAGCTGCTACCATCATTTTTTTACATCTTCTGTGCAATTATTGTCACTGTGCTGTGCAAGGTCACGTTGGTAATCTCAGTTTTATGGATGTACTGCTAAGGAAAGCTAAGTGAAAAGCTAAGTGACTTCCATAGGTCACAAAAATCAATGGCCATGCAAAGATCCAGGTGTCCTACTCAGGCTGTAACTTCTGAATTGCCTTAACTTGGTGCTATAAATAGCCTGAGTCCCAATTCTGCTTCCACCTACATTCCTGTATCTCTGTCCCCTCCATCTATTTGTCACCGCTCCATCCTCTTGTAGGAACACTTACAGTTCAGCTTCTCTGCTGACGTGTCTCAAGTCTGGTGAGGAGATGATAGATTAGTTCCCCTAAGCTGAGGCTGGATAACTAAATCAAGGCTTATAGCATCCCTAAGTACACAAATGAACAGCCTTCTCTCAGAGAGTTATGGTTTTATTCTACACAAATCTGGAAGCAGTGCCTTAGGTGTCAGCACGTGCACTAATCACTGATCATGTCTGACAAAAAAGCAAAAATGGAAACCTCTCCTAAGGCAAGACCTCCAAATGTATAATTAAGACACAGAATGTGTGGATGGTCACATGGCTTACACTGGACACCCTGGGACCCATAGCAGCAGCTTTCTGCTTCTCAGCACTGGCAGCTCCCAATACATGGTGGTGGTGTAGAGGGCAGGTTGTACCTTGTGCTTTCTTAGTGTATTACACGAAGAATTCAAAAACCCAGTTTCAATTAAAAAGTGTCTTTGCAAACTTTTTGATTATGAAAAATGTAACTAGTGGGTGCCAAAGATAGGACACGGGTCTGCCTGGACTTTTGGACCTGGTTCAGGTGCTGTTATGATCTGATAACTTTATCACATCCAACTTTCTGTGGTGAGGAACTGTAAGACCCGTCTGACAGTGGAATTTCTCTCCTAAAACTTTTTTTAGCTTGGTGCCCCAGTAGTTTGAAACATAACGGGTGTTTCCAGTTTGTACCACACCAAAGATGTAAACACTGACCTTTCATTTTGTCTTCTGATGAACTGAAATACAATAGCTGTCTGGGAGATGTTATTGAAATATTTGCTCTTTAACCAAGGTGGGGCATCCCCACAGCTGTATAACTCAGATCACCACAGCTTCTCTGTGTGACATCACCTATGCTGTCTTCCCTTCCAGGGAAGTCTAAAAAGACACAATGCCCTCCCACTGCTCACAAGCACTGTCAGGTTAGGCTGTGGTGACTGAGGAATTCAGGTGAGTAGTGCCTTTGTCAGACAGAACAACTGCACCTGATGGCAGTCTTGAGACAGTTCCCAGACCAGCCTGGTGATATAAACTGAAATAGATGTTAATATTTTTGTTTGTATACTAGGCTGTGAGCATTGAAGGCTTCTGAACAGGAAAGCTGCTTGATACTCCCATCTTTTCATGGGTACCACAACTTGGGTAGATAGCTTGGCCACATATGGAGTAGAAGCTTTTATTTGCCACCACTTGAATTGGCAGAACTTGTGAACCACAGGCTGCTCCTATTCTTGTTGAACCACATCTCATCCATGTACTGGAGGGAGAAACAGCCACTGCAACCACAAGAGAAAGCATAATTGTGAACTGAGTGTGTTTTGATTAAAGTAAGTCCCTGTGAGAGGCTCTCAAAGCACCTGGATGATGATTTCATTGCTTCAGTGACAAACTGGACTGCTCCAAAGGAGTGTCCATGCTGAGGGCTTTGGAAGCTTACTTTCAACCAGCATTTTCAATGGAGTGGATTGCCTTCGATACTGGGTGTGTTTTTCTTCTGGTGGATGCTCAGCTCTGTGCTCTGGGTTTGGGGCTAACAAGTTTGACCAGACACATGTTCATGAGGGAGGGCAGCTAGGAGGGTACCTGTCAGTGTGCAGCAGGCTTGATAAGATGCAGAGGCACACCTTGAACACTGGTCAGTGAAAGGCTTAATCCCAGATTACCAAGAAGGCTTTAATAACTTCCCAGCATTTACAAAAGGAAACTCTGGGAGTATCTTTATGGGGATGGGTCACACATTGCAAGCACGGAGATGAGAGGTTAGCAGGACCGCCTGGATCACTACAGAGCTTATAATGTGTCAGACTTCTACAACTGCTATTGTTAACAGTAATAACTGTTCTGCAGCTGCAGTTAATTTTTAAAGGTACTGATCATCTAATTATACAAGAAAACCTCAGGACTCCAACTTATATGTGGCAGCAGCTTAAAATCAGACCTCCACAAGGGATTTTTTGCCACCAGTGTGGACTGTCCAGCACTAGAGGAAGTTGCTGTGTTTACAGGAAGAGAAGATAGAAAGCTTGTGAAGAGGCTTGTCAAGAGTCTCCCCTTTTACTCTGGCACACTATGATGTACCTTGGAAGAGGCTAGGTTTAGATTAGATATTAGGAAGAAATTCCTCACTGTGTGGGTGGTGAGGCACTGGAAGAGGGTGGCCAGAGCAGCTGTGGATGGCCCATCCCTGGCAGTGTTCAAGGCCAGACTGGATGAGGCTTTGAGAAAATTGGTCTAGTGAAAGACTGCATAGCATAATCTTTGAGATGTCTTCTAACAAAAACTAAGCTCTGATTTTACGTGCTACCACCCTTTCAAATGAAAAATGGGGGGACATCCATACTGCACCTGAAGCAGTATCATCTACCCAATGCAATGGAGTATTGTGTATGGGGCAGAGAGAATGGGAGGTAGGAAGGCAGAGAAGGGAAAGCCAGAAGGAAGCAAGGGAAGAGGTTGTTGTTGTCGAGCCCCTGAGGGGGAAGTGACACTGAGCTGACTCCAAGGCAAGTTTGTAAATTATGAGCAAAGATAGCACATGCTGTTTGCCTCTCTGTTTGCATTGTTCAGAGAGATGGAAATTTATGTACAGTCACGTAAATGAACTAGAGTGCGGCAAGAAATATCCCTGAATTTATCTTCCATTTTTTTCTCTAATAATTGCTTCAGGATCTCAAATCCCAGAGGATAAATATATGGTTACCCTTCTGTTCCTAGTGGTTAGATAGTTTTTAAAGAAGGATACTAAATATTAAAAGACAGTTGTATACATACATGCATGCTGTCTTGGAGATCTTGTATGCATATGTGTTTTCCAAGCCCATTCCCAGATAGAATGCCATTACTCCACAAGCTGTACAATGATTTCGTTATTGAGAAAGGCAATCCCATTGTGATTTGAATTGCGCCTGGAGTTATTAAAAAAAAAAAATCAAACATGGTTTTAATTGCTGTGAAGGTTTTAGTTGCTTATAGCCAGGAATTTAGCTCAAAATGTCTGCACTCCTGAGTTTAATTTGTGCAAAGTTTAATATCTTCATGCAATAAACCACTGAGGTATTTCTGTTTTTAGAACAATATACTAAACCATTCTGACTTCTCCAGGCAGGATCAGTTTAAAGCTTTGATTACCTAAGCTTTAAATCCTTAATCTGTGCTTGGAAAAGGCGAGGGGGGAGGGAAGGGCAGTCAGCAGAGAGGGACAGCATTTTCTGAATGTCCAGCCAAGTATCTACTAAAAAATGAAATAGATTTTCTATGGCACAGATACATATGATTTTGCCCATGATAAAAGCACACCAGTGTACTAATTTTGGGGGGGGGGGGGGGGGGGGGCATGCATGTATGCATGTGTGGCCCACGCATGTGCTCTGAAGCTGGGGACAAGTGCCTGAGCTCTGCAGTCCTTGCCCCTTTTACCCCTCGCAGCCATGTGTGAGTAAATCACAGCTGTCAGTATGGTAGCAGCTTGATTAAAGTTCAGGGGTTTAATAGATCATTTTAAAAACCCCAAATTACTCCCACTCCCTAGTCGATCCACCTGGACCCTTGCCCTAGGTGCATGGCAGTTTTCAACCAGCACTGGAGAAGCCAAGTCTGGGCCTGAGGTTCCTGCTTATTCCCCGAGGATCTTCGCTGCAGACCTAGACCAACATTCTCAGCTGTATTTAATCTGCTCTGAGACAAGCTGGCTATGAGAAAATGCAAAGGAAAAGGCACATAAGCAAAGACATGGAAAAACTTGGACAGTTGGCCTGCTTTGTTCACTTGGTAAACTGGAGGCTGGCCAGTAACAGCGGAGCTCCCTTGGCAATACAAGTCTGTTCCAATTAATCGTGTTTAACCATTCTAATCACACTTTAGCACATTAATCCTATTTTCAATCCAAAACACATCTGAAAGAGCGGCATGTGGGCCTTTTTATAGCAACCGCAAATCAGATGTAACTGAGAGACATAGGGCCCTAGTTTACTCTGCACTTTCACTGAACTTAAACTTAATAAAATATGTGACTGAGTTGTGGTTGGATTTACTGCATGATGTTGATGCTTCCACATATAAATAGATCCCTTAAGTAACTTAAAAACCTGTCAGAAAGGGCAGTGAAAATTTGATTATAAGGTAACCAGTGCGTGTGTTTTCTAACAATGACATTGTTCCTCTGGTCAGTGGTATTGAGAGAACTTTTAAAATTTAATCTGCTTATGGATATAAATGATGCTACACTTGGAATCATGGGGCTGTGTTTTTTGCCTCAACCATGCTCAGTTACAAAGAATTTTATGGCTTGCTTTAACCATGAAAACAAAATAAAGCTGTTATCCTCTCCCAGTCATACTTCTGTAATTTAAAATAAATTTTGGAATAGCAAAATTTTTAACTTTATTGTATTTACATGCACCAAGTGAAATAATATTTTTGTTTTATACTCCTGACATAATGTAGCTGTTTTGCATTGCTTCTGTGTTAAAATCCTTGCTTTCAATAAGAGGTGGTGTTGTTAAGGTATAGATCTGTGATGATGCATTTTATTTTCCACTCTGTGGGTTTGCTTTAAACTGAACAACAGCAACAAGAAAAAAAAAATTACATCCAGGTATGTCCATCCCCAAATCTCTTGATGTCTTTAATTCCCAAATCCATGCTTAAAGACAGACTCAGTGGAGATGCATTGAAATGTAAATTATGCAGAAGGATTTGTGTTTGAGCTTTGAATTTAGCTGTGAAGTGGGAATGAAGTTATAAATTCATGCTAAATTTATTTAGCAATTCAGAATACAGCAAGAAAAGGTATAAAAGAAAAATCCATCTTAAAAAGGAAGATCTTGGATGATTATCAGGATTATACTTGATGTTTGGTTTTCTAAGTAAACACTTCAATTTTTTTATGTTACAAATATTAATCTAGTAAGATGTATTAGGGGAACTTAAATACAAACTAGAAATGAGTTTATCCAGGTAAGTAAGGTTTTATTAAACAATTTAATTCATTCCAGTTCTTTTGGAAGAAATTGCAGGTTATGGTTAATGTAGTGTATCAGACAGGAATAGCATTCACAGAGCCACCTGCATTTAATATAGAACTGTCAGAGATCTCTACTCACTACCACTTGCCCAGAAAGAAATATGCAACAATTTGATCAGCCCAGGACTTTTCAATATTGAAAAAAAAAAATCTTTTTCTGAACACAATGAAAATAAAGACTCAGCTTATAGAATTTTGCTCTTCAGTAGAATCGATACAGGGGTCCTTGAGCTTATTGAATTAAAAGTAATTTTGGCCCCTTCTGTATCCTTTAGTAGGCACTGGAAAATACTATCCGCTGGGACTGTACCCAAATAGAGAATTTAGACAATACATTCAAGGCAAGTCTTATAAAAAGGCTTTTCCAAATATCATGAAAGAAAGTCTGAAAAAATAAGTTAGTGCTTTGTGGTGCCAAAGTCTGAAAATCCTTGGGTTAAAGATATTAACCGATGCATGGAGTATTACAGAATTTCATTACCTGCTAACAAAACAGCTTATCTAGCAGGTATTTCTAATATTCTTCAAAAAGGAGTCTATTACTGGTGAAAAGAGCAATTGAGTGACTTGGTGTCTGTGGTCATAGAGCACAAAATGGTGAGCAGACGGTGTTGGCTTCTGCCCCACTGCTGATGAAAATCATGACTGGAAAAAGTATGAACCTCTTTTGCTTGCTGCTTGACCTGAAAAGTGGGGCAAGGCAAAGGAGACTGCAAAGGTCAGTTTTATCAGTACAGGAGCTTTGAGATGCCTACTAGGCCAAGCTGCCTTCACAGGATACAGAGGAGGAAAACTGCTCTAATGGGAAGTCAGGAGCAGTGTGAATTTTTTGTTTTTCACTTTCTGCACTAGGGCCTTCAAAAGCTTGGCACAGGGGAGTTCATGGTAGGTTTTAAGAAGGAGCTGGGAGGCACATGGCAGAGCAGCAAGTCCTTCTACCTACCCTAGAAAATGAACTGCAGTCAGCAAGATTTTGCTTGCCTGTGAATCAGGCAAGTGGTGATACTTTTTCTTCTGCAAAGCAGAACTGCTAAGGGACAAGAGGTTTAATGTATTAATCTTTCTCCTCCTCAAGTTCAGTGAGTTTTTTGCCATCAAACTTTAACAAGTGCCATGAGACTCTGCTAAACCAGACAGAATAGAGTTTGATGGATTTATTTCCTTTCATTTATTAGGAAACCTTTCCATTATTTGTAATAATTCATCTTCTGAAGGGAAGCTCTGCAGCAGATGAGTTGTCTAGAGGGTTCTGGCCAGGCAGCAGCAGGGAAGCTCTGTGGCTCTGCACCCCACAGCCCAGGTTTGACACCTCCTTTCACCATCCACCTGCCTACACACAACATCCATCCACAGCAGCCTTGAAAGCCCCTGAGGCCAAGGCAACCACAGCTACATCAGCAGTGGGTACCTGCTGATGTGCAGAAATGCGACATTGCCATACCGGCTCTGTGCCAATGCCTTCTCTTCACTGCCTTCCAAACATAAATCCTCAATGGACTGATCATTGCTGCCTTTAGCAGACCTTAAACAACACATTGAATTTCAATCCAAAAATGTTTCCTTCCTTTAGGCTAGATTTTACCATTGTACTATAGTACCACAGCTGCTCATGTGTTCCCCAAGACTTCACGTGTCCAACAAGGAAAGCTGACAGTACAAGTGAAGTTATTTGGAACTGATATGTGTTTAAATGTTTTGACATTACAGCAAAAATGTTTCCCAGAGCAACAGGCTAAGAAATTACAACTTTTCCAGCTTTTTAGATAGGATATTCCTGTTGCTTTGAAAAAAGTGTTTATTTTTATCTATCATTTCAGGGACAGAAAGTGTCAAAATAGAAACAGAATGTGAGAATAGAAGCAATAAATTAAGAAACAAAGGTGTACATGTAGTTACTTGACCACCTCCTGGATTATTTGACACAGTGGATTTCTCAGGCCCAGCATTATATTTCCATCTCCCTGGGAGATTGGGGTAGGAAGGCCTAGATTATTTATTCAGTTTCTCTGGTATGAAACTGGAGTAATTTCAGTAATTCAGATTTGGGTCCCAGTTACAGCAGTTCAAATCCTGTAACATTATTATTCTCTAGGCAGCCTCTGGAGCTTACCCTTTTGGAAAAACATGTAAATAAGATCACAGCCTAACTCCCAGAATCAGTTTGGGAACTTTTTACAATGCTAATTTTAATTCAGACTTAGTTTGAATCAGGTTTCTAATCTCCTCCAACCTCCTGTTTTAGCACTAGATGCAGATGCAGTGAGAGGTGTTAAAGCTGCTATGGAAGCTCTCTAATTTCTCTTCAGGAATGACACAATCCCTTTGTTTCAGGATCTTCAAGATGAAATTCCCTTTAAAAGAGGTGCTGTTATCTTAGCCTTGGAATAAGAGTTTTGTACCCAAACCAGTTCTCTGGAACAGAAAAAACCCAAAGCTACAGCACATATCTAGCCTCTTGAAATGGCTTGGAAGCTCTTGTATTAGATACACACATACATTCCACAGATAAATGAAGGGGTACCATGTCATGGTCCTGTTGACCACATGGCAATTTCTTAGGTATAGATTTAGTGTTGGACACACTCACGTGGCTCAGCTTCTCACCATTCCTGATTATTTGAACTGCAGAAGCTGCCAGCACCCAGCTCTGTGGTGCTGGACAGAAGGTGGCTCCAGTCCCTGCAGAGGCTACAGCTCAAGCTAAAGGTATGGTTGCTCTTTACATGAAGTGGACTTAGCCCAAATTCTTTCCAAACCTTTTGGATCACCATGAGCAAAACTGCTGGACCACTATCAGCTCTCAGCACTTCTCACACCTTATATTTAGAGTAAAACTTTTAGCTGAGATACGATTAAATCCACTGCTTCATGCAGCCAAGTCCTGGATCACTTCCCATGGCCTCATAATATCCTCAAGCAAAACAAGAAAATGTGACATTTATGACTCGTTCCTCAATAGGTGTGACAGAGGTGAAGATCCCATTAAAGCTGCTGGCTGTGTTCTTATTATTTCCTTATAAAAATCTAATCTAAACCTTTTTTTTTTTTTTTACTAAGAATTTTAAGTTCTAGAAGACCTACAGGCTAGTGCATATGACAGGTAATGCCTTTTGACTTACGCTAAGAAGAGTGTGTAGTATGTGTCACATACAAGCAGAGGTGCCCAGACCACCTAGAAAAAATGTTGTAGCCTTTATCTTTAAAAGAAGTAGCACACAGTCTGTATGCATGGAAGTACATGCAGTTACCACCTGGTGTCAAGAAATCACATCTAAAGACACAAGACTGAATCTCCCAAGTGTGGAAGTGCTCAAGACCTCAGTCCAGGACATCTCTCAGTTTGTCTAGAATATTATAAATTATTACAACTATTTGTCTAGAACATTATAAACTTGGGAAAGAAAACTTGTTTCCTGACACAACACTATCTGTGTGACAGCTGAAGGCCCAGGAACTAAAGAGGACAAAGCATGTTAAGTTTTGGGCCTGAGAACTTGAAGCCAGTGGCTGAAGGGAGAGGTCAGTGTTGTGCTGTAGGAAATTGAAGCCAGTTTCAGAATTTTGCTTCTACGTGTGAGCAGATTAATGTATTTTAGTTGTAGTAGGGTCACAGTTTTTCAGGCCAGATGGTACTAATACATGTTTTTCAGACTAGGTAAGTATCTGTTTTTATATTAGTCAATAACAATATTATAGTTCAATATTATGCAATGGCAATTCTGCAGTGCTTAGGAGTGAACAGGAGCTGCATGGTGCTGAAAAAAGTCAGGGCAAAGAGGTGGCCCCTTCCCTAAAGACATGGTCCTAGAAGATAAGAGATGTGAGAAAAGTTAGGAGATCAATCAGACCGTATTGAATGGTTATTGGACAGTATGTAGTTAAATTCACTTCATATTTACTGAATATATGTACTGCATTTACTGAGCTGTGTAATAATGGATTATATTTCTTATTCAGGACTGGGCTTTCTTTTTACAAATAGTTTCATTTATTTTATAAATTGCTGGTAAGTATCCTAGCAAAGTCTCTGTAACACTTTACACATGAAAATATGAGGAATATAAAGTTCTTCATAGTTTCCTGTGCATGTTGGATGTGTTTAGTGCATGTACTTTTTAAAGAAAGAAAATATTTTAGGTAATTTTCTTCCTCAGATTTCTAATTAGACTGAATTCAAGAGACAGGTCTTATAGTCAGACAATCATTATGGGTACAGTCTTGCAACCCAAGGGAATTTGGTTAGGGGGAACTATCACAATACCATCCCCAGGAGGGATGTTCCCTTATGCTTGTTTGTTTAATGATGCTGCATGTTGGCCACTCAAATTCTGTGATTCCCTTAAGGAACTGCTGCTGCCCTGGCTGCTCTTCTGTGATCAGACTTTGGCAGAACAACAGGCTAAAGAGAATTGCAACAGGCTGTTGGACTGCAGGTCTTGTGTTAATGTCACTTTGTCACTGAAACATCATTCTCCTCGCATCAGGTGAGAGTTTCAGCAGCTGCATTTGGCCTTTTCACCCTTGTCTGCAGAGACATAAATACCTTGGTGTGCTTTCACATTAACTCAGGCATGTCAAAGGCTGTCTGTGGAGCTGAGTCTCACTATTTTAAAACAGGCAAAGCAAAGCTTAAATGTTATAATGGATGTAGTTAAAATTAGAAATATATCCAAGTGGAAATGTGGGAAATGAGTCCAAGTTGAAATAGAGGCTGAACCCATATTCTCACCCTGCTTGCATCTGCTACTCTGAAAAGAGAGCCTGGGGTGTGTTTGAAGTACACACAGCAGGTTTGGGGCAGGTCCACCCCTAACTGCAATTAGTAATGGTCCCCACAGGGCAAAATGAAGACTTAAAACTGAGATGTGTATTTTCAGCCTTCTGGAGTGCAAGTACTTGGGTTTAACAAAAGGAAGGGTGCAGGGCGTTTGATGTCAGGACCATCAGTTTGAGATTAAAAAAAGACAACTCCATGCCCTCCTGCATGGATATAAAGATGCAGCCTCCAACGCTATACCTCAGCCCTGGATCTCATCTGACTCTGACCCAGCAGGGTGTTTGCAGCAGATTTAGAACTGTGCAGACTTCATCCAACATTACTACACTTCCCACAAGCACAGCATCCCTAGGGGGCTGTAAGGGCAGCCACATGCCCTTTCCTAAACTGCTTCCAAAGTACATTTTTAACAAAGCTGCAGCAAGGTTTTTTTGATTTGGTTTTTTTTTTGATTTTTTTTTTGTTTGTTTGTTTGTTTGTTTGTTTCCCTTCTCTTCAGTCCACCTAGGCCTGATGAACAAGACTGAGAAATCCAGGTCAAACTAACTGTTAACTTATAGAGTTCAGGAGAGTGAGAACACTTCTTGTCTATGCTATAGCCTATGAGCTTCAGGGAGAAGTTCAGCAGCTGAGCTCCCCATGAAGCTCTCTGAGCAGAGGATGCTCACTGGCAGTGCCTGAGCAAGCTAAGGGGCATCCCTGCTGCTTTGCAGTGCATCCTCCACCTGCCACTGCTGCCTGACAGTGCTGGTCTCTGGAAAGTAAAATGGCACCCACAATCAATTCTTTCCATCCTGTCTTATCTCCATGTGAACAAGCACTTGGAAAACAGGACTACCCTGTGTTTTTAGAGGGACGTGAGGAATGCAAGGGCTCAAAAAGCAGAGGATGGGCTCAGAGCTCACTGCTGAGGTGTGTTTGTTTGGGTTTGACAAATTTAGGTTTTCCTTCGCAAGCTTGAACCTTCCTTTTGAAAGTCTTTGAATTCCAGCTTTGAATTCCAGCTGCCTCAATTCCAGGCAGGCAGATTTTGAATCAGATCCCTGTGGTTTTGGTTTAGGGTTATATCCACAACTGAAAGGGGCCTTAATTTAGCCAGTTCCTCTCGGGAAGACAGCCAAAAGATTGAGGTTTCTGCCATCTTGAGCACAACCTTCATAAGAAATGCTCCTGAAGTTTCTTTGCTGTCAAATTCAAGCCCTTCATGCTGCTTCAGCATGCCACCCCAGCTTAAAATCTAAGCAGAACACGTCACAGCTTGAATCCTTGAACTTTTGTGGGTGTTGGGCAGGCATGGATTACAGCAAACAGCATTCACCCTACACTTAGCTTCCTCATCACTAGCTGAGATTTGAAACTGCCACAGTTCTCACTACTTCCTGCTGTTCAGCCTTGGAAATTTTGATTAGGAAAAGAAACAGAAATGCCAGAAAAATGAGTGGAGAGAAGAGGAAACTGCCAAAACCAAGCTGCCTTGGGACATATTCTAACTGAAGTGGTACAAGAGAAGAAAATCTGTGGCCCTGTTGTGTTCATATTTCATTTTCACACATGCCCAGTAGAAATGAGGATGTTCCATAGGCAGAGGAACACATGCTTTTATCTCACACATTATTTGCCCTGATGAAGGAGCCAACTGCCCCATGCAAGATTGTGAAGTCGTGCTCTGTGTCCATGTGATAGCACCTGCCCTACTGACCATAGTGGGAACTGACTGAGGAACTCCAGAGCTCAAAGCTGTGTGCTTCCAGAGCTGCCGTGTGGCTCTGGGGTGCTCAGTGGAAATCCAGGTCTTGCCAGAGAGTACCACAGAAAAGCGTTGAGTGAAGGTTACGAACACCTCGGGACTGGCACAGGACAGGGCTGGGAAAGTGCCACAGGTGATGTATGACAGTATAATCTCTGTAGCTTTCTGTACCCAAAATTTAGGAGCTGTTTCTTCAGCCTGTGTTGCTTAGAGTAAAAAAAATTGACAAGATAAATCTGCTGGGGTTCATTGCTGGATACATTATTCCATAGCAGCAGCCGTTTAGTTTAAAATGGATTCCCAAGGCCTCCTTCCCCTGATGAACAGCAACATCCTCTGGTGCAGGAGTGCCTCGGTGAGAGGAGTATTTTCCCAAAAGGCTGTTCTGGCCACTGGTTCTTTAAATATAGCAAAGAGTAGCTGCAGCAGCCCAGAAGCAACTGCAAACCATTTTAAGTCCTGTCATCACTCGTTCTGTCTCCTCTTCCAGCTGGTAGCTCTTGTCACATCTTTCTTTCCTTATTCCAGAGGAGTCTCCTGGTGTTGATAACTATTCCTTATTTATTCTACTAGTCCAAACATTTTCTACCCTTTCTCCTGTGTGTGACAGGGATGGGGTGCTGCTTTTTCTCTAGACTCAAGAAGGGTGCACCTCAGGAGGGAAAATGGAAGAAATACCTATTTTTAGCAGTGTTGATGCTGACCACAAAATCCCTGCTGTGCTTGTTTTGGGAAGCCTGCACTCAGATGCATTTTGGTGTGAACCTGGGGTGGTTTTCTCTCCTGTGTTTCATAACTTTACCTGCCTGCAGGGCACAAGCCTCTGTGGTCTTTGGATTGGCTGCAGGCTGAGAGAGATGGAAGAGGGGAGGAAAGGGGATTGCCTCGCCTTTGGACTGCACATTTGTTATGGTTTCATTTTAATTGTTCCTAGTAATTCTAAACTGCAAGCTGCTCTGTGCATCTGGGGAAGTATAATTGTACAAAAGCTTTTTTTTTTTTTTCTATTTGAAATATTTTTTCTTTCATTCATTCTTCAACTTCTTTTTCCTGAATCTTCAATGTTTTTTTAATCTTTGCAAAGAAACACTAACTTTCTTTTTCATCTAAGTTATAATTTATTTGTTATTTCATTGGGGTGCACGGGAAAAGGTAATTGTTACTACATTTTACATTATATGGGGATCCTGCTCTGTCACAGCTGCTGGCCACATGACCAGCCTTTCTTTGGGAAAACACAAAGTGCTCGATTTCACTGTGAAATTCTGTACTGTCCAAAACCTGCTCTTATGGAGTCCTCTGAAAAGGTAATTTAATTATGAATTAGGTGTAGCTGTTTCACAGAATTTTAAAAATAATGAAGGTCCTGACTTTGAGGTATGGAAATAAACTGTTTTGTTTTGTTTTTTTTTAATGAGAGGATTTCAGACATAATGATTTTAATGGGTAGCATGTTTCAACATTTTAAGAGTTTGAACAAAGCAGAAAAACAGCCTTAAATTTTGAACCTCTCTTTAAATAAAAATATGATGGTTTTAGTTAAGGAGGGATATATGTTGTGACGCTGACTGTATGCTCACAAAGCTGTGAGCCCGTTTCTAAAATCTGCTAAAGGACTGTCACATAGAGAAAGTTACTGGAATATGAGGGTTATGGAGACATGGAGAATGCAGACATATGTGGATTTTTATGTCTTCACAAACCTCTCTGAGCCCTTCTGAAGCCCCTGGAGAGGAGGGTGGAGTTGCACATTCACATGATCATCAAGCTGAGTTGCTGAACTGCACCAAAGGAATGCAACTCTTCAGGTGTTCGCGTCACGCAGTTTCTCCTCCAACCTTGTTCGTGTCCCTCTGTTCTGGCACGACGCTTGGAAACCCCAAGAGAATCCCCTGTGAGGCTGAGGGCTGTCCAGCTCAGTCCTCCCAGGTCATTCTGGGCAGCATGGCCATGCATTCAGATGTGGAATCATCAGCAGTGCAGGACCAGGAGCACTGTGCAAGGCTGCGGCAGGCAGGAACTCCTTCAACTGCCATAGACAAAATATTTGCCTGCTTTAGTCCTTGGATGAATCAGCCTTGGTGTCTGTCAAACTGCACTGTCTATTTGCCAGTGGGCAGTTGTTTCTCCTTGGCTGATGGACAGACAAATGCCTGTGGGTAGGCAGATATGTGACATCCTGGATACCAGAGCAATTTTTTTTCCCTTTTCCAAGAAATGAGGGAATCAGTTCCCTTTGACTGGGAGCAGTAAACCACTTGTTGAATGCAGGTCTCCAGTCCTGAATTACAAATGGCTCTTCTGCCATTATCAAACTTGCTTTGTTTTTTCCTTCAGGGCAAAACCCTAAGAATATTCAAGAAAATGTAAAATGAGAGTAAAATCTTAGGGTTATTTTTTTTTCTCATTGGATGCACAGCTCTTGCTAAGTTACATTATAGACCCAAATAAATTGTGGAATCAGACTGAGGTGTTGAGGGGTGGTATAGAAGGTATACCAAGGTGGAGGAGGGGGACAAATGGATGGGTTTACCTTAAACATAAAATTTGCTGTTAGAATAATAAAATAATATGATACATCTGGGTTGATTTTCTCCTTGGTGATAGAGGGCTGCTCTAACAGTTAAGCCTTGGTCATGGCTGGCTTGGACATACTTTAAACTCTGTGATAGGGTTCTCATATCTCTTTCTCTTTTTCTAAAATAATAACAAGAGGAAGACATTTATTACCAGGAAGGCTACACCCCTAGGCAAGAAGTAGTCATCTTTGATTTAACTTTACAGAGACGTTGCTGGATTAAATGTAGCTTTGTTTTTATCTGTTAGCATGGAAAGCTTCCAGATAAAACAACTGTTTCAGTGACCTGTGCACTTGTATCATGTTAATTGGGTTTGAAAACTCATCTATTGTTTTCATAAGGCTATTACATTTTCCATAATTAAATTAAGCAAAATAAGGATGCATAGAATAATATTTATTATTAATCCCAGACTCAAAAGGCTTACAACATGTGAATTGAAGGTAAGGGCCTTGAAGACAGCCTGAACTTCAAAACAATGTCAAATGGTCTAGTTTTTCAGCAAGTCACTACTACATGTATTTAAAGAAAGCATTGATAGAGTGAGAACCAGCCCAGTTGAACACCCAGGCTACTGGTCCCTTTTGAAACTGTGTAGCTTCTGGGATCTTTACAGCCTAAATTGCTGCCTAAATGGGAACGAAGCTTTAAGCTCAGTTACAGGGATAGGGGAGTGATCTTGTGCTGTGTTGTCTGATCATGGGACAAGGTCTGGGAGGCTGCCTGCGTAGTCACCTTTCCTGGGAGATGGAGAGAAAGTGAATGGTGTGGGAGGACATGAAAGAGCTCTTCAGTGGCAGAGGAGATTCAGGTGTTGCATCTGTGTGAATGCTGTCTGTTGGTTCAGCTTAGGAACAATCACACTGGGTCAGGCCAATCCAGGTATCTATCCTGTTTAGTATCCCATCTGTGCAGCAGCCCACCTCAGGTATCTAGGAAGGAGAAGATGTACACAAACAAGGCAAAAATATTTCACAGAACAGAATCTCATCTACCAGTGATATTTGGATCAGGGATTTTGTGAGACAGAAATTTTCTCGTACGGTCTCTGAATTTTTCTCTTTTATCTGCTTGCTGCCTGAACTTGGGTTAACTTTTGGCACTTACTTACTTACCTGCATGTTTACAAAGTACAATTTCTCTTGGTTTACTCTGAAGCTGCCACCTGCTTCTTTCCTCTTTTGGCCTGCATCTCTGGGCAATACATGCTGTTCATGGTGAAAATCTTAGTGTGTGTCCTGTCCTGCAAAGGCAGGCTGGCAAGAAATGAGCCTGGATCAGTCCATTTCCTATCCTCTGCCAAGTGGTGAAGGCAAAATTTTGCCTTCAAAATATGTTTAAAGTAAGTAGACATTAAAATGGTCCCATGCTGTGGCTCTGACCACAGAGATGAGAGCCAGCCTAGTTAACATTCTGTCTGGGAGCAGATGTCCTGTAGTGGTCTTGGTGTGCTGGGAAGCCACCAGACTCCAGCTGCAGCAGTGCACAGCTGGCCTATCCCACACAGCCAGGCTCTGACACCAGCAGCAGGGTGGCCAGTGGCTTGTATTTCATGAGGTTCTTGGCATTTCAGTCAAGGGCAAAGACAAGGCACTGCCCCCTGGGAAGGCAGACCCATGGCAGAGATCTGGGCTGGAACTGCCTGCTGAGCAGCTCTGTGGGAAAGGACCTGTAGGGATGGTGGGCAGTGAGCTGGGCACAGACCCCCTGAGGACAGACTGTGGGACCAGGGCTTGTTCAGCCAGAGGACAACTTCAGGGGACCACACAGCAACCCCTGGTACCTGCAGGGAGGTCAGAGAGAAGATGAAGCCAGGCTGTGCTCAGCACTGCAGGGTGGGAGAATAAGAGGCAGCAGTGTATATTGAAACCAGAGGGTTTCAGACTGGGTGCAGGAAAGCATTTTCTCCCTGTGAGGACAATAAGTGGTTGCTTGGAGGGTCTGTGCAGTCTTTATCCTTGGAGGTTCTCCAGACCTGTCTGGGCAAACCCCTGAGCAACCTGTTCTGGCTTAATGACTTTGCCTAGGGTATCATAGAAGACCCCTTCTGAGGGCACTGCCTATCTGAAATACCCTATATTCCTATGAAATGCTTCTTGTGACTGAGGATGTTTATATTATCATATGTAGATTTTCTGAAGGCAACTTTTCTTGCAGTGAGGAAAAAACTAGAGCTTGTGTTCTCCAGGTTGCCTGTTTGCATCAATCACAGAAAAGCAGTGCTTTAGAGGCCTCTAACCTCTGCAAAGTGCTAAGGGGATCAAAAGCTCCAATGCAGGGACATGCAAACAGACAGAAATAAACACAGAAACAGTATGACTGCACAAATCTCATTTTCTTAGGCTAATTTTGAAATCTGTTAACATCTAAATATGGACAAACATTTGAGGGAAATGTAATAATTGCTAAACCAGTTCACCTGACACTATAAAGATAATTAAAGTAGGTAGCCCTACCATGAAAAGAAATTCATGACAGTTAATTGTGGCTGAGGTATGCTACAGTACAAGCAGATTTTGCATGCCTTGTAAGCAGCATATTCTGAACTGGCTTGAGTGCATGCACATCAATCAACCAGAATTAATCTCATGGTAAACATATACTGTGCAACAGCAGAACCTATCATTTGGATCCTCTAAAGTTTAATTAAAAACCTATGAGAGATCTTTAAACATGGAATGAGATTGATTATTAAATGTTGTCATAGCTACAGCAATGATACTTGTAATCTTGGTCTGTGTCCTTTAATGCTGTGTCTTGTAGCAGTGGAAGTCTGGAGGCTCCTGCATTTGGAATTTTATGTAAATATTATGTAATTTTTATTTTATGTAATTTTTATTTCTAACCAGTTCTTGCATCATTGTCTTTGCTGCTAGAGCTCAGGCTCTTTGTGGGAGTATATTGGCTGAAATTTATTACTTTGTATACTTACAAGAGAATTTGTTTAGATATGTTGAGCAGCTGCATTTCAAAGCCTCTTGAAGCAATAGCTGTCTCATAATGTTACTGTTTAAGGCAGATTTGTGTATCAGAAATAGAAGTTCCTCATAAAGAGGTGTCTCTTACCTTAACTCTGAGATCCTTTGCTATCTCCACCAAGTTCCTCTCTCCAGCTGTCTAGGAAAACCCCTTCCTTCTGCCCAAGCTGCCAGTCCCTGGCCCCACAGGCTCCTCTAGATCCCACCTCATGCCCTGTGGCTGTGGGTCCCATGCAGCAGGACCACCTGCACTGCTCCCAGAACCTCTCCCCAGCCATCACTGAGCTGTGACCAAAGCTCTTTCAGCAGTGACCCCCATGCCCCGCTCACATTCGTGGCTTTAGGAAATTGTCATCCTGTCCCTGTTGCCTTTGCATAAGGATGAGACACCATCAGGAGAAGGAACCAGGATTCACCCCCACTTCACTCCCATCTCACATAATGAATAAGCTTTAGTTACAAGATGGCAGTAGATACAAGATGAGTGCCTGTGGGTTTGTATCCATGGCCAGAGAGAGAACAAAACTATTTCAAAAAAATCTTTAAATTCATTTCCTCACACTGTTGAAGTTGTGCTTTGAAAGGTTGCTGAATAAAACAATCGGTGGCCTGACTTGGGACACATAATGGCTCTTTGGAAATTGTTTTGGTGTAAGGATGGCACATAAACAAAGCTTTCTTTTTTTCTTCTGGGCATCAACTGCTGGCAGAAGTAGATGAAAACAGCTTCTCACACCACACCGCCCATTTACATTTTCCATATGCTGGATTTTAAGATTATAGGGTTTTAGATTCTGAGTTTGCATGTTGTATTTTACATAATAATGAGTTTCTGTCTGAGGCTGAGTTGATACATGAGAAAGCAGAACCACCACCACCCAGAAAGCAAGGAAGAACAACACACATTTTGGAAAGGAGGTCTTACTGAGCTCTTCATATTTTTTCCAGGAAGCATATTCAATTTCTGTTTTCTGCCATGCAGATGGTACGTGCTTTTGAGCTCCTTGGAAGGAGTTTGTCTTCCTGCTTTGTGGCTCTGTTTCCAGTAGCTTCCTACAAAAGTTCTTCCAAAATTATATCAGTCAGATTTTTCTTCATTAATTAATTGCTCTGTTACAAACCATTCACCCCAATAAATTTTTGTTTCAGTCCTTGACTTTGACATTTTGCACCTCCTTGTCATCACAGAGTGGCCTTTTACTGCCTGTTTTAATTGTAGAAACATCATGCCAGGAAAAGGTAATTCTTGGGTAATGCTATTATTTTAATTATTTGTTTCCCTGTTACAAGGAGCTTCTCTCTGTAAAAGGGGATACACATGTCTGTGTGGTAGGGATGTTACCAGGAATCTGGATTAGATGACTTCCTGAGGCCTCTTCCAAACGAAATTGTCTTGTGATCCTACATGCATTTATAAAAATCTCCCTGATCTCCTTCTGAAAATGAACTCAAGGTTAGAATTTGTTCTGGTTCTTCCTATTTTACATTTTTTTGTCACCAAGCACTTGGGGATGAAATGTCTACCAAGGTTTCACACAGCAGAGGGCCCTGCTAGACATTGCAGTATACAGGGAGGTGATCCTTCAGCTTCTGTGCAGCACGGCAACATTCTGCAAGCTTTTATTTCCTCCATCCCTCCCTACTTTGTCTCACAGTAAAATTGAAGTAACTGGTCCTTGCCACAATTGGGAGTCTTTGCAGATGAATTGAGAAGCTGCAGTCCTTTCCTCAAAAGTTACTTAATGACTTCAGAGACACTTCCAGGTCTCTGCAGACACTTCCATTTCTGCAGTCACAATGCAGCCAGCATTAAACACTTCCTTAAACATAGTTTTATTTAGATCCATCACACCCTTGGTGCTAACCTCCTCTCATCACATCACTTGTCCTTTGCCTTGTGTAGTAGAGGCCTTCAAAGTTCACTGAGCAAAGAAGGTGAATCTCATAAGGATGTGATTTTACCCATTTTTCAGCTGTGACTCAGGATCAGTTGTGCTCAAGCAGCATTTTTGCTGCTTGTATACAGGCTTTGTCAGTTGACCTTCAATAAAATTTATTTGAACATATGTTCTCAAAGCAAAGAGAATTGCAAGTATTTGCCATGCTTTTCATGCTAGAAGTCACCTAAGATTTATATCTGTGGTGAATTAATGAAGACAGAATATCTCTAAATAGAAATCTCTGACCTGAACTTAGAATAGGTATTTGTAGATGCAGCATGCAGTTTCCTGGTCACTTGGAGTGACTGGAAAAGACTGGTCCAAAGACCCTCAATTAAACTGATTTCACCAATTTCTGTAATTAGTAAAAGAGGATTATAACAATACAGAATACCACGGAACATCTTATTGCTACACTGACTGAGAATGAATACAGATCTGCTGCTACAAAGAGCTACAGTAAAACTTTGAGACATGAAATATGTCTGAATTCTTCAGCTTGAGGACAGCTGTAATTATAATGAGCTTGCAGAAATCAGGCTGCAAGAGTAGCCTGTTCTCTCCCCCTGCCTGGGATCAGCCATAAATGACTCATAGTAAGGCGTAACACTACCTTTTGATTGAGAGGAATGTCAGTTCTCCAGCTATATGATAAATCATTACATCTTTATTAGGGAATGGAGAATGAAAGAATTGGTCTTCCATTATATGTTTACTCAATTTGTGTCCAGCTGCTTTAGGAACACCCTACTCTTACTTAGTATCTTAGCAAGCTTTGCTAAATCCATCTGTTCTAAAGCAGTATTGTGTTAAGCACAAAATAAAGAACCCAAAGCAGGCACCAGCTGCAGTTACCAACAAGCAGGCTATTGAAATCCACTTACTCTAGCTTACTAGACACTTATGAGAAAGAAAGACCATTCTAATATATTTAAGGCTAGAACAAGCTTGTGTCTCCTTGCCTAAGACAAGCAGTTCTAATGATCATAGCTGGTGGTCTGGACAGCAAGAAAAGGCAGGACGGGCTAGTAAAAGCTCCTTTGACTTCAATGGCAATATGGATTTGGCCGCACGCAAACAATGAGAGTATGTGAAACTAATTATCTACCCATTGAGATTTTCTCTCCACCTTCCCCCTTTCTAATTTCTAATGAATGTAGATAATTGCTGTGTTCCCACTAACACGCAGATTAGGCCTCTGGGATTAGGCTATGTGATTGAGCAGCTAATACTAAGGGTAAACGCCTCTGGTGTTCCTGTTAAATGCATTCTTGTTAGTAAGTTAAATAATCATTCTACTAAACATTACTAGAAGATTTAAAAACTTGTTTTTCAGACTTCTAGTAGATTTCTATAGTTTCTGACGTACTGTGACATGCTTCAGAATGTTCGTTTATATACAGTTTGATTTCTTTTGATGATTGTCAACTTAAGTTACTAAAAAAGGAGAGCATTTTGTACACAGAAGGGAAAGGGGTGGAGGGAAAGCAGTATGTTAGAAACATGAGTAGGTGCCCTGGCTTGTCCATCAGTCTTGGCATCATTTTATTTATACATTTTCTAAAGGACTAGAAATAATCAGTTCCAGAGGATGTGCTCTGGAGTATTGGCAGCGTCTGCTTTCTTGGCAATCATTGCAAATATTTTATACAGTTTCATATTGTCTTGTGCAGTACCAAGCCCTGGCGGTTTGACGTAAACAGTGTTAATGTTTTAACTTCTATGGCAGTGACACTTCTCCCCCTGCAGAGCCCTGTGCTTTCCAAAGGCTTGGAGTTGGCAGGGCTCATTTGGCATGGTGGGAACACTCACCTGGGGGTAGTACAGGACCCCAGAGGTGAGATTCTGCAGGTCTCTGCCCTTTGTAGCAGCACACCAGAGCCCTCAGAGCCTCTTGTCTGACCCCCCAGCAGGACTGAGGGCCTGGTGTACAGGCAGCAGGACAGAGGTGGTCCCCATGCAGCCTGGGCTCATTACACTCATTTTTACAGCTCTGCCTTACTCACCAGTGAGAAATAGCAGAACCGCACTTCCCAACTCATTTGTTTTAACACTTGCAGGTAAATAACTTCTAAGGTATAGACCTTGCCATGCAGTTATGGGTGCTCCAGACAGATGTCACCTCCTCTGGTCTTTCAAGGTTATGACGAGAAGCAAGTTTAGGTACCAGATTTTACTGATCCTCCAAAAAAGAACGCCTGAGTGTCTGTCCCCATCTGCTGAGGTGAAGGGTGCTGGGTTTTCCTGATATCATTCTGTCAACTTCAGTGAGATGTTTAGAAGAGTGGTAAGGCTGGGTGTTAATGCAATAACTTGAGCCCAGAAGCAGTAGAGAAGGTGGGAGAGGAACATGACTTAGAGCCCCTCAGAAAAAAAGTATAACGTTAATAAAAGAAAGCATTATATTCCTGAAGAGTTAACTCTGTCCTATTGGCTGAAAAAACAAGGACATGTTGGAATATCAGCAAGTGGTTTTCAGAAAGGACTAGCCAAGTTCTGGCATTTCATGAAACCTAGGGAGCATTGTGAAAAGAAACACAAGAAATAATTGTTTCTTGATATGGCATTTGCCTAAAGTAACATTGATGTTGATTGAAGTAATGTAATTTTCATATCTAAAATGTTGCAGGGGAGAGTATGTCTATTTCATTTATGTTTGCAGAAACTTAATCTACAGGAAAAGATTTTATAACAGAATTGGAGGTTAAATTTCATTTGCTGATTTAATAAAAGCTAACAGGATGGATTTGGGGATATTTCATTAATCTTTCTTTCCTTTCAGTGAAAAGGAAATTAAGTTCAATCTAGTTCAAACTTCGCTTCACTATTATACCATAGACTGCCAATGTCCATGTTCTCTCTGGCAAGTTAAAACCTAATTAGTCACAGAAAATTCTTCCCTGATCCTGTCACTGTGAGGCAGGAAAAGCCTGGACTGCAGACAAAGAATGCAGATGCACTCGATGCTTGGCTGTGGCTCTGTTAATATCTGTGCTTTCCTACACAGCATGCAGTGACATAACTGAAAGTGGCATATTTTGCCCTTCATGCGATGAGATCAGATATAAGTTGTCTTTTCAAAATGTAAAGAAAATCTTTTTAATATGAAGTAGTACAAAGAACATACTGCCATTTGCCACTTCCCCATTTCTGCCTGTTCTTTAAAGCAGCAGGACTGGCTGCTCAGGATCTGTGAGATGATCAGCTGGGTCCAGCTGGGTGAGCAGGGGCAGAAGGCTGTGGCTGGCTGCAGTTTGTTCAACCCCTCTGCCAGGAGGCAGCTCCCAGCTGAGCTGCCGGGATGCCCAGGCTGGGGGCCGGGGTGCCGTGGGGCAGGGAGCCCACCCCTCCCGCACCACCGCTGGCAAGGAGGGACCGACCGGCTGATCCCGCTGTACCCTGTGTCCAAACCCTGCTGGATCTGTACAACGCAACTTCGCATTTCAACCTTTTGTAATTTTGAAGAAGAGGGTCAACTGATAAAATTAATTTAGAAATAACATTCTGTCTATCACTTCCCTTAACGCTTATATAAAAAAACACTTGTTCTTTCAACATTCTTGATTACACTTAATAAAAAGCAATAACTATACATGCCATTTCTAATTCTAGTTCTATTTCTAACAATTATTGTAGAATTATTATGAGATTGAATTTGGCTCCTTCTGACAATATATGTTGTCTCATAGTACATTGAATTTCCACTATCTGATGAAATTTTTATGGCATACATTGAGTCTGGCATACATATAATCTTGGAAAGGAAAGCTATTTTACCTCTGGAGGTGAGATTATAGAGCATAATTGGCACAAGCATATCTTGTAAAGGACAATTTTTTTCACATCAAATTTGTTGATTGCCATTTGAGTTTAGATGAGATTTTCCAAGGCATTTAGAGGCACTGCCTCATGCAACCCCTCTGAAAATCCCAGCTGTCACTGCAGTGGTTTCACACTAAGTTTTGCAGGGGCAAAAAGCTGTCTGTGGTGTAGTCCAAGTGCAAGAAGCAGTTAATTCTGCTTTCTGAAATTCAACAACGAAGCATGAGCACTGGGGAGAATTTCAGCTTCCACTTCTAACTGAGAAAAACTTTATTTTTTCAGAATACGTGGGGGAAATAACTGAGTAAGTCTGCCCTTCTGTTCTTCCAGCAGTTACGCTCCTCAAAACAGCAGGTGACTAAAGCAATGCAGGTACCTCACTCTGGGTAGAGGATTACTGGGAGGAAATCCTGTAGGATTTGTTTTATGAAGACTTTTTTTTCCTCCCCTGCTGCTTCAGTAGTGTGGCTTTGCGGAGCTGGGAAGTGACCCAGCCCTGTGATTTCCCTTGTAAGGGTGAGTGTGGAATGAACTTGACCATCCCCTGTGGCTGCTGCCCTCACTCAGCATGTCCTGGTCCCTGCTCTCTACCTTTAGAGATCCTGGGGGGAAATGTCCCTGTGAGGAGGGGAGAAGGATGTCCTGGGCTAGGGGAAGACTGCTGTGGTGTTCCTTCCAGGGAAGGAACAACCCTTGGTATCCAGCTGTGTTTATGGTCTCGGCCCATGTTCTCTCGGTTTCTATGAAAGCCACAAGTGGAGCAAACCTCAGGCTTAGCCCAAGGTCTGTGTGCAGTTTCTGCCTGAAGCCTGACTACGTGGTGACTGAGCAGCCACTCCAGGGGTCTGTTCACACACTGATTCCCCTTCAAGTTGTGCAGCTTTGCTCTGTTCTGCACTGCTCTGCCTCTCATTGCTGGTCTGTTGGAGTGGCTCCTCATGGAAAGAATTAACCCAGCCTCAGGCTGTGAGCAGAGATTCACTCTGTCCTTGGGCAGGACTTGGATGGACCAGGCTGATCTGGGTGCTGGAGAACTGCCCTCTCTGTTTTGGCATGCATGTCCTGACTAGAGCTGGGAGAGATTTCTCCAGAACTGCTGTGTTAGGCATCTGCACTCCACAGGCTTGTAAATAATTCAGTATATTGAGCTGTGGCTTACTTACAGCACTAAACTGTTCAAAAAGACAAATGGAAATAAAATAATAACTTGAGCTTAAACACATAGGCTGCAGCAACCCAAGAATTCATTATGCTATTTATCTGCTACTGTGGAGCATAATTTTAAAGAGATATGTCATGTCAGAGCTTTCTTTTTTAATGACTATTTCAGAACATACTACTGTGGAACATATCAGCATTCCAAGCTTTTCCTATATTTGATTATAGCTGATAGCAATCAAAGTAATTTTACTGCCAATAATAATGTTGGCAGCAGCTTAATTTAATAGCATGGAGGTTAGGTCTTATTTATATCATTCCTCAAATTTGATAACTTTGAATGTAACTACAAAATATTTTGCAATGAAAACTTAAAATATGGGATATTTAATTTAGTGTTCTGGCCTCATTGCTTAAAAATGTTCATTCTACACAAACACATTCTTACACCAGTTGTTTTGAATATGATATTTCCATGGACCATAGGCCTTTTTCATAATATTCTGAGAAATGCTGATTACTTTATCACTATGAGCTATATCAATAGTTGAAAAATCAGTCTTCTTTGAATAACTGCAATTTGCCAAAAGTCACTGAATAACCTTTGGAAAAATAAACCCATTAACCAAATTTTTTTTCACATCCTCTCTGCTTTCCCTTACCCTGGTAGGCTTAGAGTTATATTATTGCCACTTCAGTATACTCTCACCAGCTTTGATAGTTATGTCAGTGTTGCATCACTAAAAAGGAGCAGAATCTCGTCTCTTTGTAATTATGGGATTTTTGCCACTGCCTCAAATGGGAGAGGCTGACTTATAAAAAACAATAGATTTTCACATGGACTGTTTTCATCCATGAGATGAACGCTGTAGGTTCTAGTGAGCTACATGTGCTGCTGCCTTTGTTTGGCCCCTTTATTTAGAAATATTTATGTACATAAAGTCTCAGCACCCAGTATCCTTGCCATGGACCTCTCACTGGCATGCCTGTTGCTGCGTTGAGCAGAGTTGGAACAGATGAGGAGAGCTATGGATAAGATCTGACATCTTACCCATTGGTCTACTGGGCTCTCCTGAGGGCTGATCAAAGCAGCACTGAAGGAGCCTCCTGTCTCTCAAAGTTTCTCAACCTCCAAAAGCTAATTTTTTGGATAGTTTTGTTCACAGAATAGCATCAGGTTTAAGTGTTGAAGAGGAAAACGTGATGTTTTCATGCTTTCAGACACAGCTGGTTAATTCAGTGATAGGGAAGTAATAATATCCCTTGTACCAGAAGAAACAGCAAAGTCAGAGACGTTGCAGGAGAACTGTTCAGGGAGAATCAGAGCCCCAGCTGATTCTGGGACTCCAGCCTGTTCAGGCAGCCAAGCCAGGCTTTCAGTCCTGGGGAGGAAAATCCCAGGAAAAGAGCAGCCATGCTTCCCACAGTGGAATCAGGGGCTTTCACAGGGTAACACAATGAGATGGTTGCCATGCTTGCCAATATGAGGGTGCTGAAAGCAGTAACAGGCCAGAGAATCACCACCCCTCTGTCCTGCCTGTTTCTGCTCACCTTGCTGAGTTGTTGTAGAACAGATAAATAAGAAGGCTCTCTACCATCCTCTTCCCTCCGTATATGTTTTGAGATGATGTTTTTAAGGTCACCTGTCTAGAGTGTCAGTTGAAAAATTTGCAGACAGTGAATGGTAGAACTGGGGGAAACAAGGAAGAGCTACTGGTCTGGGACTGGGATGAGAGGAGTAGTCCCTTACCACTGTGTTGCCAAGAGCATAGGCAGAATTGCCTGAGAAGTGGTTTGGCAGCCTCTAGCCAGAACCTAAAAGTTAGTTTTAGTTACCTAAAAATTGTGGTAAAACCACCTTGGCTGCTAAAAACACTTAAGGAATCTCCTAAAATTGTCAGGGGTAAGTCAAGGAGAATAGGGAATTATGAGCTGGGGACAGAAAAGATGAAACTTAAGTGCACCCAAGGCATCTTTCCATGGGGAGTCTCCCACCTGCTTCAGGAGAAGACAGACAATGCCAAGATCTGCACTCCTTGCACTCCATACCCATCTTCCCACCAGGATAATATGTCTGAGGTGTGGTGGCCAGTGTGTCCCAGCTCTCTCACTCTCAGGAAGCCCTGTTACACTCACCTAAATACCATATTCAAAAGCTTCCCCTAGATTAAGTAAAAAACAAATAATGAAAAAATTGGTCTTCTCACTGTGAATTGCCTCTCTGCTTTAAATAGATCTTGTGCTAAAAGACAGAAATCCCAGTGTATTTATTTCCAAGATTATTAAATTACATATAGAATATGCTTCCTGAGTATTAGCAGAGTTTATAACTGAATTCATCCTATCCATGCTCTGGTTACGTCTAATGAGGATAATTATTACATGGCTTAACTATAATTCAGTATTGACTCTTTCGCGCATGAAAAGCTTTTGTTGGCAAGCATCAGTGGAGCGCTTCAACAAAAGACATCTTTAGCTTGTGTAAACATTGTTATTTCAAGGTCTCACCCTAACGTGCTTTAGGCTAAGTACTTTCTCCTCAATTGAGTTAATATAGCCAAAATGATATAAGGATGGGATTAGATACTGGCTTACACCACAAGGAAAAAAATGAAAGTTGGACAGGGAAAAATGCAGTTAATTCCATCCTGTCAGCAGTGGATATTAAAGATTATTAGTTGGCACACTCAATTATGTGTGAATCACAATAGTGGTACTGTTGCTTTTTCATTCAATTTTACAGGGGCAGGTAAAAAGTGTAGGTTTAGTATCATCTTCAGGGATTATTTGTTCCTTGCAGTGATTTGAGGTTATATTAAAATGTTCAACAGGTTCAGAGGAAACATCTCTGTCTAATGAAATGTCCCACTTTTACATGATCTTAGTCACTGGATAGAAATGAACAAATCTGCCTGATGGGACTTCAGCTGTAGTTCCCTTTTATGAATATATTTCTTTAGACAGTAACTAGTTATTCTATTATGTGATTGTTAAAATGATAAACCAACCAATAGAGCTCTCTTTTTGCTGCTTCCCTCTGCTGGATACAGCCAGTAGTGCTTAGTTGTATGTCAGTCCCATTAACACCAACAACCTGGAAAGACTTCTCTACCTCCTTAGGATACTGGCTTTTCACAGACAATCAATCTGAATTCTGTTTTGACTCTCATGGTGAATTTCTCAGTCTGTAGGTTAAACAACAGTCACAGAATTCAGAATAATATAAAATCATTGTCTCAATTACATGGCCCCAGTCTGAGGCTTTGATACTAGAAGTTCTTCTATCAAGATGGGGAGGTGTGCTGGACTGGAATGGGATTCTGGGCATGGCAGGGTCTCTGCCCCTGGCCCTAGGATAGATTGACAGCAGGACAAGGAGGTGTGCTACACAAGAAGTCAAATTAATTATGGGATATGTATATTGAAATTGTTGGGTTTTAAACAAAATAAGCCTCTGGCACATTGTTTGTGTTTTGCTTGTCTGCAGAGATTTCCATAGCCAAAGGAGACCGCTGTGATAATGCGCTGTGACTGCTTGACTGCCGTTCCAAGACCAGTAACAACGCCAGCTGAGCTACAGCATATATTTTAGGAAAAAAAATCCAAACCCAACCTTCTAATCTTGGTTTTCAGTTTCCAGTGTTAGAAGGCCTCCCACAGCATGGTGACCTTCCCATATCCGTTTTCCCTTGCAGAGTTTGCATCCCCTCACAAGGTGAATGAGTCTCATTTTGAGAGTTAAATGTCAGGATTCATCTTGTACAGTTTTCCTCTCCAAAACTGACAAAGCCTGTCATCATATGTGTGTGGCCTCTATGGGTATTTGACAGAAGTAGCTTGGACAACTTTGTGCTGTCTGTGTGCCCAGGCATAGGATTTTACAACCTCTCATTCAGTTGCCCCACCACTATCCATTCCAGGGGAGGACTAGCCCTTTAGAGTCAGTGGTGGAGATGATGTTTGTCTGAATATCCACAGAGTTGCCCAAATCCCTCCAGAGTTACCATTTCCCAGGCTCACAAATGAGACCTATGCACTTTGAGTTTGGACGTCTGACTTTTCAAGCTGACTGTACTGAAACGTGTCATTTAGCTAAATTTACCCAGAAATTTAGACTATTGCTGTAAGTTTTTTTAGGAAGTGTTTCTGCTAGGGTTCACAGTCTGTGCAAAAAATTCCAACCTAATTTTATTGTACATTTCTGTCACATGTGGTCATTCAACCAATAGTTTATTAGCAGCTGCTTCAGCAGCTGGCTCTACTCATGCCCAAGTGGGAGTCTAGATCCTCTGAAAAAGACAGTTTATCTCTAATAATGCATTTCTATTAAATGCATTAAGTTCACTCAGTTTTCTCTCAATAACCCCTTAGTAACTGGACATCCATAGAATCCTGCTCTAAGTTTCAAGTATTCTCTATTTTCAAGAATTGTCTGGCTCTGTCCCTTGGTGGGGTAATCGCACTTCTTAAAACTTTTAATGTAACATTTCCTCAATGCCTTGTTTGGAAAACTTATATCAAGACTGAAGTCTGCAGATGGTTAGAAAGGAAAGAACTTTTTCTTTTTGGTTTAACATCCTCAAGGTTTTTTTTCCTTGCTATGCTCCCCAGACACTGGAAGGTCTCCACCTCGTAGCCAGCCGTGTCCTGTTGTCAATCCTCTGTTCAGGGTACCATTTTAAGATGCAGGGACATCACCACTGACATCCTGCAAGAGGGAACACAGACCACAGCAGGGCGGCTTGGTCCCCAGGATGTGAAAGGAGCAAGAGAAGGGCTTTGAGCAAACGGACCCCATACTTTGTGTCATGTTCACACTGTGATTCAGGGTAAACTTGCATCAGGTTTATGATGTTGCATGGACTAGATGGATAAGAGCATATATTTGAAATTTTAATTTTAAATTTTAAAAATTGGCCAAAACCCCCCAAACCACCATCCCCTGGGTAGCTCTAAACATGAATTTAACTGTCTGGTGTTGCTCTCCCAGCACTGTGCAGAGTGCTTCAGTTTTCAGAAAGGCTGTGGTGCTTGCTTATCAGCCAGCACAATCAAAGGCTTCCATGTCCCAACAAGGGCTTTTGCAAAAATAAGACACGGAAAAGGGAAATTTTCTCAGCAGGTGTGGGGTATTGCTTTCTGTTGGCACTGCAGTTTTTACTTGGCTACAATGTATATTTACTTTATGTAACTATGAGTGTAGTAAGAATGCTAGCAAAAACCACTTGGAAAAGGGAAAAAGGAAACATTAAACCTTAACTCTGCATTCTCAATTAAATGATTACTCCTTCAGGATGAAATTGTTCTTGATTCTTACTGTAAACTTTTGAATTTCTTACATAAATAGCATGATTATATTTACATAAATAGTTGCACCCTGGAGTACAACAATCCTATTGTACACAAAAATCCCATTAAAATTTCCTGAGAGAAGAATACAGCTTGAGCAATGGTGTGTTGCGCATAAAACTAGTTGTCCTCACTTTTTTCTTTATTCAGAACCAAGCTGTGTCTTTCAGATGCATGTACCCAAGTGCAAAATTTGACCCCTTAGAAGCAATGCTCAGTTCCAATATATGAAAGCACAATCATAATTGAACTGATACTTCAAAGCAATATAATGTACAGACAGGTTTTCTGCAAGCTGATTATAGGCATTTAGATGTGAAATAGCAAATATATCAAGAGGAGAGTCTGATTTATCCTTGAAAGAGGCAGCTGCAACCTTGTCTTCCAGCTAAAGCCACTATAATCCCAATAGGTAAGCACAGAGGAGCCTGTGTCTTAGTTCACATCTCTTCAGCTTTTTGCCACTCTGAATTAGACAAACTTCTGATTATCCTTTCCTTCTCCACAGGTTAATAACAGCATATAAATACTAACTTTTCAAAATGAGATGAGATGTAAAGTAAAATACAGCCCAGTGTGCTCTCTCAGCCAATAGTAAGGAGACAAGAATCCGTATTTGGCCCTAACTGCAAAATGAGACCTAAGTATGTAAAGGAGGTTTATAAAAAAGGGTGAAAGGACTTTTTTACATGGGCAGATAGTGATAGGACAAGGGAGAATGGCTTTGAACTAAAAGATTAGAGTCTTGAATTAGATATTAGTAAACTTTTTTACTGTGGGGGTGGTAGGGCACTGCAAGAAGTCACCCAGAAAAAGCTGTGGATGTCCCATCCCTGGAAGTGTTCAAGGCCAGGCTGGATGGGGCCCCGAGCAGCCTGACCTAGTCAAAGGTCTGTGGCAGAGGGGCTGAACGTAGGTGATCTTTAGGGTCCTTATTCTATGATTCTACAAAAAATAAGTTTAAATAAGTGAATGTCTTTGGATCAGAGTATCCACACTGTAGAACAGCTTAAGGACACAGACTGAAGCTATGACTGTGCTGAAGATGTGGCCACTGATCCTCGCACTGCTGTAGCTTGTGAATTTCTGACAAGCACAAACAATCAAACAAGAAAGGATTTGGACAATCAAAGATTGGCTGAAGGATATAAATAAGTGCTATGAGTAGAATTTCAGAAGCAATTTATAACTGGCTTGATTGCTGAAGTAAAATAATGAAAACAAAACCAAACAAAAAAAGGAAAATCATAGACTCATAGAATTTGCTCAGCTAGAAAGGACTCATCAGGATCATGGAGTCCAACCCCTGGCCCTGCACAGGGACCAGGAGTCAAGAGTCATACTATGTGTCTGAAGGCATTGTCCAAATGCTTCTTGAACTCATACAGGCTTGGGGCTGTAATGAGGATTTGATTCAGAAAACTCAACTCTTTCTAATTCCTTTTGAACATGTGCCTGCCTACACACATCCCACCACTTTGTTTCAAAGCAAGAGAAAAAAGAGTTTAATAGGAAGCAAATGTATTTGCTTTCAATTTTTTCTTTTAAAAACTCTACTTAGCCTAATACCCCTGAAAATATTGTTTGAAATCAAAATGTTTAGTAAGTACAAAAATGAGCTGTGTCTACTACATAATCCATTTTCACATTAAAAACCTCAAACAAAAAAAACCCCAAGCAAACAAAAATGAAGACCACCCTGAAATCTTGTTCCAGTTTTACCCACACCTCTGATAATTTTTGTTTTGCCAAAATTACAAATTCGACAACCAGTATCCAACTGAGAATTGTAATCAAAACCTCTAGGAAATGACCTCCCTGGTACTGTCAGGTAGGTAATCAGGAAAGATGCCTCTGGGTGGATTCAGTGGTGATGGAGAGTGCTCATAAGACACTTGAAGAATTCTGCAATATTTTGAAACCAATAAATTGTGTGCACAAGAAGAAAAAATAAATGAAGCAAGGATGCTAAGAAATTTTTGCAATCTGAAATGCAGGGAACAAGATGCGCTGTATCAATAACAAAAGCAGGTGAGTGGAGCTAGTATCACATGCTACTGTGGGCTGGACACGCCATCCAAATGATTTTGTTGGGAGATAACAAATCTTTGATTTTGAGAGCAATGGCAAGTGACATTATATTTTGTGTTTCCTGACACAGCATGAATCTAAGAATGTTTCTTACTTCATATGGGAATGATTTCAGGATGCTAGCGACATAACATTCAGGGAATGAACAGTCTAAAATTTCTATAAACACCAGAATCAAGGCATTTATGAGTTTTAGTAAAAATTTTATTGAAGTCTGGTCATGTTGGCATATTGTGCATTTTAAATGTAAATTAGATTACTGGCAGTAGATTCAATTTAGTGGTAAAATGTAAAGAAAACAGTTGGGCTACAGATGAAACAATAATGTAGCTGTTCTTTAGTTAAGAGAACAGTGAAATCCAGAAACAAATGGTGTTTGGGAATATTTATGGTAGAGGAAATATGCTGCATACAATTAACTTTGTCAATTATATGCAGCACAGTAGTTTTTGTTCAGCTTTGAAGAGCAGTTTCTGATAGCGAACATATGATAGGGTGAATGGATGGCTCTGAGGGTTTCCAGTGGGAACAGAAAACCTTTCATCCTTAACTCACTTGCTAAAATGCAGTCCAGGCTGTGAGTGAGCAACGCTGATGGCTTTGTGTGTACAACCTGTTAGACATGACAGACACCAGGCCTCCTCTCCTCCTCCTTCCCCCGTTACACCATTTCAGGTGCAAAGCCTGTGTGACTAAAAAGGGCCATAGGAATTGGCACTATGATGGCAGCTCTAGGGAAAACCCACTGCTGGAGTGTTGGCATTTGGCTCCTTCTTACCAAGGTTTTCCCTGGTGGTGAAAGCCCTTGACCTCTCTGCCTTGCTCTATAGACACAACATGCTGGCTCTTGTCAGGTTATCATGAGACATCTTTCAAAAGCTTTCAAATTTCCTGAAAAATACACAGCATGTAAATCAAAAAATTCAGAAAAATATTTTGTTACTTGTATGAGTACATAAAAGAAAAAAAGAAATTTAGAATCTGGAGACACAGCGAGCTGTTTTATTGAGCTACCAGTAAGCTCCAAAATATGCTGGAAAGAGAATCTCACCTCAAAGGTGAGGTGTGAGGAGTGATGAGGTTTTTCACGTACAGCAGTCACTGCAGCTGGCAACTGGCTAGACCAGTGCAGAGCTATGGAAGTTACAATACCATTATTTAATTAAGCCAAATCTGTTCTGGGTATATAGCAATTAAAATAGATTAGTTCTTTACACACACTTAGGATGTGCCCCATTGCCCCAGAATTTCTTCTCTTATTAATTTTGGAAAGGTAGGTTAACAAGGGAGTGAAATAGGTGAGAATTCACCCTCCCATACCATCCAGTTTGCTTAGGTTAAATGCACCAGGGCATTGTCTTGCTAGTGACTGACATTGGGGCTAAAATGCTAAAATCCTATTCTGTCATGGGCTTTGTTTTGAACACTACTGCCATAATGGCATAAGTTAGGGCTTCTCAGAGACAAATGTGGGCAAAAGTTGCTGAAACAATGCTTGGGGCTGGCCTAGGATGCTGCTGACAGCTGGTTGGTGTCTAGGAAGGAGAAGCAGGAAAATAACCTAGGAAAAGAGGCAAAAATATTCAGAGCTTTGTCAGCCAAAATGAGTATCAGGGTCAGGTCTGTGAGAAGCAAAGAAAATGGACATGGTTTTCTGCAAATTTTTAACTGGGCAACATTCTGAGAGCTGGCTCCTGCACTGCTGGCCTCCCAAAGCAAGGTGGTTTACACGTTCCTCAGGTCGGTCAAGGAAACACCCAATGACTGCCAACTCCTTCTTATGGAAAAACCCAGAAGACCATAACATTTGTTTAGCTATTTGGGTCTGAAAGTGAAATGTTATTTTGTCTACTTGACAGCTTTTTGTCTAATTTTTCATAAACCCTCTGGGGTACTGCCCATTTGTATGTGTTGACAATAGCTAGCACAAACTCTGCTGAAGCTTTTGTGTAGCAAACTGTCCTGCAGAAAGCTAAAAGATGAGTAAATTTTCCAGCTGTTTGCAAGGCTGGACTGGAGGCAGGGGTTTGCAGTTGCACCTTGAAGAGGCATTGATCAGGTTCTGCCGTGACCAGCAGCATTACAAACATCAAAGCCATACAGAGGCACAAGGAAAACTGAAACAAAAGTAACATAAAATTGCTGGTTGCTGGTTTTGTGATTGGAACAAGAGTAACTGTACATCATAACTGAGCCTCTGAGATCCTGTGTGACCATAATAAATGTTCAGAAGACCATAATAAATTTATTGGCATAGTCATCTAGCTGCTGCCAGACCCCAGTCTTGAAGGACATGTCTGCAGTCTGTGCCTGTGCTCTACCTGGGATCTCACAAGCCATAGTTGGAGTGAAGGCCTGGCCAGACTGACACCAACTAGGACTTTGCCAGTGACTTTATCATTAAGGCAGAAATTGTGCCTGTTGTAGATGCTTAACTGATTTTTATTCTCCAATGTCATTTAAAAGGCATGAGGGGGCAGGAGCCTGAGAAGTGTTATGACAAGATCTACAGCACAAGGACAGCAAAAAAAGGTGCATAATTAGGAGACTGTTTGAAAGGTTTCCCTTACCTTTCATAGCCACTAGAAGTAGTTTACATCTTTTTACTATAACTTTTGAAGCAATTACTTTTTGAATCATCTGGTTTTATAATAAGAAGTTGTGTTATTAGTTATTTTTTATTATTTAAAAACAAGCAGGCAGTGTAAGAAATCTTTCAAGAAAGAACATCTCTTAAGTGTATTTAAAACTCTTTTTGTCATCAGGTTCAGAGTTCATTAGTGGGAGAACAGTTTCCTCATCAGAATGAGTAGCAAACAGTTGAAATGAAAAAAAAGATGAAAACTTCAAATGAAACAGAAAGTTTTAATAAAAATACTATTTGTCTGCACTGTTTTTAGGAGCCATTCCTGCATGGGCCTCACTGTGATTTAGCATTGTGTTGTGTTGCAAAACTTTAGACTATCTTCTGCTTTCACTACGATTTTGAAGTATTGCCAGTTATTCTTCCTTATTATTAACAGTTATGTTTTTAAGAGAAAAATGTGTGCTTTTTGACCTTGATCAGAGTAGTGAGATAGATATGTCATGAGAAAACTAGCACAGCTTGTTGGCTGAAACTAGTTTAGCTTTTGGATTCCTGTTGTCAGGTCCTGTGCCCAGGCAGTCCTGTTCCTCTGTACTTCCCTGGGTGGCTGCAGACTCTGCATATCTGTGGTGCCACAGCTCTTGTGAACTGGTTAATTTGTGGGGAAAGCCTTTAAGCTTGGGTATGACCCTTTTGTTCCCTGCAGCTCCCAACTCTGTACTTATTGGTCAGCACAACTTTCATTGCTTTCTGTCATGTACCAATTGGGTTTGTTTTGGCAAGAGTCTCCAATATCTCCTCTCAAGAGGGAAGCTCAGTTCAGTGATTAAACCCTGTCTAGAGGTTTGGGAGGCTGAATTCAGTGTTTTGCTCTCCCATTGTTTTCTGTGTGACTTTGGCTAAGTCGCTGGAGGAGGAGGAGGAGGACGAATTCATCTCAGCTGTTACAAATTAGATGTCTAATCTGAGCTTGTGCTGCCTCTGTGGTCAAGGGAGAGAGACAGGCACCTCCAGGGGTAGACTCATCGCTTTCCAATGTGTCTGCTCTCTCAATAGGTAGATCAGCAACCAACTGAGACTCTCATCCTTCATTTTCAGATGCCTAAAATAAATCAAACTGAGTCCCACACATAGTCTCTCTTTTCTGGCTGTTACACAAATGTGGAATTAAGTCCATTTAAAACAATGCAATGCTGTGGCAATGGAAATTGCTCAAAAACAAGGCCAATTTGGAAAAGCACTGGCTGATTTTTAGACCAGACCCTTTATAAATACTTGAAACCTGAAGGTGCCTCTTAATCTTTTAACATCTCCTAACTCCCATAAAAGTCATAGGAATTTTTGAAAATCTCACTTAATGCCCATCTGTGCTCTTAGGTGTATAAACTCTTATAAACCCCTGTCCCACTCTTATTAGGAAAAGCACTATCCTAAAATGCATCCAGGCCTCCAAGTAGCATTTTCCCTGGCTTCTGCCCCTCATCCCTCCAGACACCCCAGCTTCCATGCTCTGTGGGTCTTGTCCCTGGCAGCAGAGGTAGTCTTGGATGAGGATTGTATGTGACACATAACACTCCAGTTCTTCCCTGCTGGTGGATAATTCATGAGGATGAGAGCTGTGGCTGGGCTGGGGAGAGAATCAGTGAATCATAACTGCCTTTCCACTTCAGCTGAACTCTGTGGAAACTTGGCATGGTGGGGAATCTCAGACCTAAACCATATTTTATTACTTGGAGTTGACAATTCAGCTGTGACCATGGAACTGGCAAGTTATAGATGCAATACACAACATGTAAATTTAATTTGTCCTTTCTTTTGGGCTGCCTAGCATTTCTCATTCCTTGTTGAGCATTTCCATCAAGACCAGAACAATAAGAGTTAATGCATGATCTGGAAATTTATGTATGTACGTATGTGTGGTGGGACCCTTCCTCCTTTTTGGTTGTCCCTTTCCTTTCCTTTATGTGAACAGACTTGTTTGCCATCCCCAAGAGTGTAAGAGGCAAAGGTGAGGGGAGATCTGACAAACAGGGAAAATAATCCCTTTGCCCACCCCTAGTGGAAATTCTGCTAGCTACAGCATGGCAGCTGGGACAGAGCGACTTAACCCAACCAAATCTCTTTTATTATGTTCCTGTGTTTATTTTTCCTCTGCATTTATGACTTAGCATGTTGATTTTGGTGTGGAAAGGACTCTAAAGCTGTAGATATGTGTTGTAATTATACAAATTCCTCTGCATGGAGTCTGTTAAAAAGGTTGATCTATTTTTATGAGGACACACACAAATACTCATTTTGATGGACCTCATTGGCATTTATTGCAGGCCTGCCACTACTAAAATTTAAAGCCAACCTCGTAAATTTTATGGAAACTACATACTGCAATTATTAGCCCGAAGACCTCCTGTCTCGCAGGAATGAGTCAGAATTTGCTTTCCACGTACACTGTGGTTTACACCTGAAAGAGATTAGTTGGGACCACCAGTAGCTTGAAAACCTAATCTCCAGTATTTTGTTTCCAGTTTAGCTCTGAAAGATACTCCAGGTGTTCTCATTAATTAGTCATTGTAAGTCACTGTGTCACTATTGTGCATGGAATAGCTATTTTCCTTGGGCATTTTTTCTGCAGGAGTGTTTTAAATTAAAAGTTAGTTTATACACTTTTTAATGTTTAGAAACAATTCTTGTGGCTGGTGAAAATGAACAAAAACAAACTCTAACAAATCAGTTTAGAAGGACAAACTCTGAACATGAATGTTTCCTGTAATGGTGCAACTTTATGGAGTTTAACTGAGCACATTGCTGGTATAGTTGAGGATCCAGCTAAATATCATAAGCAGATACTACCACTTTTTTTCTGCAGAAAAATTCCCACTTTTAGGAATTTTCCATAAGTCTTAAAGACCATGTGGTAGGTAATATTGTTGTCCTTGTGTCCTTGTCCTATTTTATAGTCACAGACACTCAGAGAGAGAGATTAAGTGGATTAAACCTGCTAGTACAACGAATCAGTAGGGAAAAGTGAGAATAAATGTAGATGGATGATAAGGATTAACATTTACAAAGCATAAATATTCAATTGTGTGTTGCGTGGCTGTATATGGTCCTGCAGATAAACTTTGCTAAAACTTTATTCACTGATAAGTGAGATGCTTTCTTGCAAAGGGGAGCTCAGCTGACAGCAGGCAAAACATTGTTAGAGAGAACTTCTGCGGGTTCTAAAAACCATGAGTTATGTTAATTAGGTATCCCATTATGATGAGGTTTTAGAAAAAGATATATTAATGCTTCATTTCAAAAAAGTCTTGCTCTTGGTCAGATTATTTGAATCCAAGCCAAAAGAAAGAACTCAAAGGAAAGGATTTGAGTTGCCCAGAGAAGTGAAGGGGAAGTTACTCTGTTGGGAGTACCTTGGGTGTCAAGGAGAAAGAGTATCCACTGAGTATTGGTTGAATTACTGCAGTAAAGGAAAATAGCAATGCCTTACGCTGTGAAGGGGAAGAATAACTCAGCAAAGCACTAGCTCACATAGCATTCTAGAAAATAGATTTGCTAAGGAGCTCACCTTTGGAGCACAGGAATGCCAGGATGACCAGCTGCAGTTATGATGTTGCAGTTTCACAGGAGGAGGTGAAGTCACCCGGGGCTGGTCTTTAGACTAAAGGAGATCATAATATAAAAAAACCAAACTGAAAAGACATCTTCAAGAGTCCTGGGCAAATGGTAGGGCTCTGAATCATAGTCAAAACACCTCAGATTGACTGAAATCATTGCTAAGGGAAAAGGGCTTAAAATAAAAAGCTGAACTGAAGATGACCCTCTGAGAAAACGTTATTTACTGGTGTCAACAGATATAGAATTATAGCATCATTAAGATTGAAAAAGACCTTTAAGACCATCTAGTACAACCATTAACCCAGCACTGCCAGGTCCACCACTAAACCATGTTCCTAAGCACCACATCCACACATTTTTGGAACACTTTCAAGGATGATGAAACTGACACCTCCCTGGGCAGCCCATTCCACGCTTGACCACCCTCTCCACGACAAAATGTTTCCTAATATCCAACCCAAACCTCCCCTGGCATAACTTGAGACATTTTCCTCTCATCCTATTGCTTACTGTTTGGGAGAAGAGACCAACCCCATCTTGCTGCAACCTCCATTCAGGTAGTTGTAATCATTTGTTTTTGTCATTGCAAAGTACAAGGAGCTCATCAAGAAAATGAGACCTAAAATGATGGACTTTCCAGGCCATGATGATGCATTTTAGGGTGAGGATATGCAACATGGCCTCCCAAAAGAAGCAGGTAGGCCTGATTCTACACAAGTATTTCAATCTTTGCTGAGGGATGAAAGGAAATTGGATATTGTAGAAATGATGTTATTTTCAGAGAATGAGTGTTGCATGTCCACAGAAAGCTCAGTACCAAACAGGAGCTGCTCTTTTGTAGCCTAAGGGGAGGTATCAAGGACCTCGACAGGAGTGGGGCTTCAGAAATAGCCTGCTCTTCACCTAATCATATAATCATGGAATAGAGTCAGTTGGAATGGACCTTTAAAAACATCTAGTCCAACTCTTCTGCAATGAGGATCTTCAACAAGATGAGGTTGCTCAGGGTCCTATCCAGCCTGACTTTGAGTGTTCCAGAGACAGGGCATCTGTCACCTTTCTGGTAACCTGTTCCAGTGTTTCATCACTCTTATTGTAAAAAAACATTTTTCCTTACATCTAATCTAAATCACTGTCTGAGTCTAAAACATTGTCCAATCCCTACAGGCCCTTCTAAAATATTTGTCCTCATCTTTCTAGGATAGATAGGGAGAGCTGTCCTCAGCACTGCAGGGAGCTCAGTGGTGGATGCTTTTGGATCCCAGGTGTCCTATGCCCCATGTTCATCCAGAGCCCTGTTCTGAGCCCTCAAAAGCCTTTTCTCTATCTATAGGCATGCATACATGTTGGTGGGTGTGGCCATACATGTTGTCATGTTCTTCCCTTTTCTGACTTCTAAGGTTGGACTTCAAGCAGCACTTTATTGACATATGTCAATAAAGAGAACTCCATTGCATAAAATTATATAATTGCTCTTTTCTTCTCCTGCCAGGAGTGAGACCTGCTTGTTTTTGCTCTGTGGTCTCTTGGAGAGAGAACTAAAGGAATCTAGTGTCCCCTATCCACAACGCACATTAATTCATCCATGCTGGGTGACCCTGTGGCCCAGCCCCTCACTTCATGATGTTACTCTGTCCTCTTAGGTCAGTGGGTGCAGGCAGCAACTCACTGACACAAGGAGTTTATCCCTTTTTAAGCTCTATCTATTCTTATTCATCACTGCACCAAATACTTGAGACACACACTTGAGATTTTCCTCACTGCCACAAGAAGTATGAATGTTTTATTACATACTGCTGAGTTTTGCTCTTAGCAAATAATTCAGATATGGCACCTGACTCATTAAACTTCCTGCACAGTGAAACAGATAAGCAGAGATGCTGCCCTTTTCAACTAAAATGCAAGAAGTCATTATGAGAAAAGTCTTTCTCATATTTAAATATGAAAGCATATTGCTAATTCCATATGCTGTTGCTTGAAGGAGGTGCATGCTTTCTATTGATCTATAGAGAGATATTGTGATGATCTATAATTTCCAATGAGTGATATTTTCTTATTTTTCTGCTGTCAGGCTGAATATTTAAAAGCATCTTTGACACATGGGCAGGACTTTTCTTTGTATGAATTCTTCTAAGTGGTTTCAGAGTTTCTGTTTCACCTTGAAGACTTTCAATTTGAGACCTCATAAAATCTTTCTTTAACAAAAAAGGGGCACAAAATCTGTAATCAGCTTTATTCCAATGTAACACATTTAACAGGTATCCTGCCTCTAGCTGAATACACCACAGCTGCTTTTGAAAAGAATCAAGTGCATTGTGCTTTTTCTCAGATTTCAGAAGTAGCTGTATCTAAGTGGAATGTTGTCTCTTTAGCTTGTAAATAGTCAAGGTATTAAAATATACAAAATGCAAATGGAATTTGCACTATAATAGGCTTTAATTTGATTTTACATTAGATTTCAGACTCTCATCTTTTCATGATAGCTATTGAAAAGATGTAATTTTATTTTGAAGTCTTAAATTTTACCTTTGCTATATTCCAATACAGGGAAATTGTGGTGGGAAAAGTTATAGTGCAGAGTTGTGGACACATGCAAATTAAGTTTTGACTTTGATTATATTTTTTGCACTTGCTATTTGAGATGTGCACTCATTCTATTTTTCTTTTCAGTGAATATTTATCCTGATGGCTATCACTAAATAATTGCTTGGTGTCTAAAGCTCTTTTCACATGACAGGCAATTCAGAACCTTGATCAAGGTCAATTGTTAAGGTGTCGAAATCTGAAAATTTAATCATCACCAAGAGTAAAATGATATTCAGAATTATACCTCTAAGAAAAGCCACTATTTACCAAGAAAAGAGTTTTTATATCCAGTGATCATAGTAATTTCTAAAGTGGAGCATCTTAGAATCTACTTTGACTTATTCACTTGAGAAAATGGCTGGCTATCCATTCACTCAGAAAATTCTGGACAGCTAGTCAGAAAAAAAGAGAAAATCCAGTCTGATCAACAGTAACTCAGGTTTTGTCTAGAGCTCTCAGAAACTTGATGCTTTGACCAGGGTTCAGTGTGGCTCATATAACTGCAATACATTGCAAGTCCTTGCCCTAAAATTGGCCCAAACTAAATTAAGAATTCACAGTCACTTTTGATAAGATTGGTGTGAAATGATGCTAGCCAATCTGTGGTCTTCCACAGAGCCACATTTTCCTCCTTGATCAGTATGTGCTCATATGGCACTTTAACAGCCTCTCATGATGCCAGTAATTCCTGTCCACCCGGTAATTTCAGCTGGTTCATCCGACAGTTTCTGAACCCATCTCTGTCATGGCTTGAGATTCCTCCTGGCTTGTTGCTCAGACTGAACTGGTATGGGGGAATGTGCGGTTACATTCAGCAATGAATTCAGGTCTGTGAGTGACTGACCCACCACAGGGACTTGCCTGCTGTTAGACAAGAGCTCTGGTTCTGGATGGGGAGCTGCAGAACCTCTGATACCACTGAGCTGCACCTGGAGCAGTGCTGGCCTCTGTTTGGATGTGGGGCTCACTCAAGAGCAGTCACTGCAAAAGGCACAGGTCAATGTCCTACTAAAAAGTAATGCATTTGATTGCTAACCTAGGAGCTCAAAAGCACCTCAGATCTCACCCACTGAAGCAGTAAAGATGCAAATCCAGTGCCCCATCCAGTGGAAAACAAAGGACTGGCATATCTAGAGGTTGTATATAACTTCAGCAAGAAAAATACCAGTTTGGTAGGCTGGGTAGTCCAGGGCAGTCCCCACCATGTTCCTGGAATAATCTCTGCTTCTTAGTGAGTTCATCACAAGTCCTTCAGATTCTTTCATTTATTTTTTTTTAATCTTCCTCAAACTTTTAAGGACATTATTCTTGAAGGACATGTCAAGAACTTACTCAGGGAATGTCAGATCCTTTTTTGCTCAGTGGATATTGAGCCTTCCCTCACAGCTTTCCAACTCTCCTGAGAAGATACCTTTTGATACCTTTTGATACCTTCTGATACCTCAGAGAAGGCAAAACAAGCAGAGTGTCACCTCGACAGCTGGACTGTTGAGTAAGTGCCCAGCACGCGTTGCCTCTGGAATTAGCAAGCAAAACTAAAGACTCCACACAAGATGCAGCACTGCCAGTGCTTTAGAACAAGACCACCTATTTCCTGGTACCTAAGGGCCTGCTTCAGCACAAATAGACAGGAACCTATTTTCTAGGCACTCATCATGGAAGATCTTTATTGAAGGTAGTGCCAGAACAATTTTGTTAACACCTGTCAGTCAAAGGTGTGATTACAAACCAGATATCTTAGATATTATGCACAGTCTTGGTAACATGAAAAACAATCCATTTGCAAAACCTAGCATCATGAATTACTCCAAATATTTGAAGAGTAAGGTTAGTAGCTCTCTGTTGGTGGAACTAATCAGCTAATAGATCTTGAGCACAGCAGTTTGAAGCTTGCTTATGTGTATCTGTAAGAATCTTAATCACACTCCGGACTGCAGTGAAGGTTGCACAATAAATTCAGTAGTAACACTTAAAGCAAACACCATCATCATGCTTCCAAGGGAGAAAAAATGTGGAAATTAATTTGTTCTAATGGTATAGAATTAAAAAAAAAAAAAGTCAACAAACATCTAACTTGAGGATGAAAAGGAGATTTTATTAATTGTAATCATCTCTGGCCTGTATTCCCACTCAAAGTAGGGCTAATTTTATTGCTCAGGTTTTTATCAATTTTTCCAGGTATGCAGATGCCTCAATCTCTCCAGGCAACAGTTTTGTGAGGAATTTTTTTCTTGTATCTAACTGAAATTTCTCTTGTTGTAACTTCTTTGCTGCTTTTTGTTCTCTTCTGTGCACCTGGCAGAAGGGTCCTTCTCCATTTCCTTTACAACCATGAATCTGAAGGAAACAATTTCCTATAAGCCTTCTTTTCTCTAGGTTGAATAAATCCATTTCTCTGGGTTAAATAAATCCATTTCTCTCCTTGTATGTCATGTGCTTCATTTCCTTAATAATATTGTTTGCCCTCCATTGAACATTCCAACTCTTTCTCATACTGATGGGCATCAAACTGGACACAGCACCCTCTGTTTGATCACACTTGTGCCTAAGGGAGAAGAATAATCACACCCATTGAGTTGCACACTGCACTCACTAACACAGCCCAGCATGTGGTTATCATTCCTTGCCCAAAGAGTGACCCTTATCTCAGATACACCACTTAGGATCTTTTCCTTCTTGGAAAATCCCATTAAATATGCATCAATGGGAGAGGGGAGAAAAAGGAAGGACAGGGAAATATTTTTTTTCAAAGTACAGCTTCCTTTAAGGACACAAAAGCAATGGTAGTAAAGAAGACTGGATGCCCCTCTGAAGGCATCAGATTTCTTCTCTATGCAGAAGTATGTTATCTCTGTTTGCAAATCTGGGCTTGAAAATATAGTAACTACTAAACCACTTGACTTGCCCAAAATCACAAAGGAAATTTATCAAACTGAGAGCCCCAATTACCTTGTTCAGTTTTCAGTTCAGACTTCAATATCACTCTTAATCTCAAAGTAGCTCAGATCAGACTATTCAAAATGTTTCTGTGACTGTTTTTTCTTATTGCCCCACAACTGAAATGTTGGTATGAATACTTTTAGCTTGGAACATAGAAACACACCAACAGCCATGAAAGACTTCCTTCTGAAAAAAAGTGTTTCATTTTCTTTTAGGTTATTTGTTTTTCCCCTTTGGTAGGCATTCAGCCATTTTTACTAGGTCTCTTCTTGTCACCTTAAATTAAATTCATAAAAATGTTAGAACATGAGTGACCAAAATTATTTTCTCATCCACACTGTGGTTCTATTGGGAACTTTTCCCTACATGATGCTATTTGAACCTCACTATTGACAATAAATTTATTGCCTGTAGAGCTCCAAATATGTGATGTCTTTTCCTTCCTTCCTGGCTTGAGCTTGCAACATTTTCCCTTTCTGGGAAAATATTGCCACCCACAAAGTACTTTTCTCCTTTCAGAAGAAATATTGTGCTTCTACCATAGAAGGGTCATGTAAGGTAAGACCTCAGGATGAAAAGCCAGATCAAAGCCATAGCAAGATGGAACAAGATTTATATTTCAGAAAAATAGTCAATTTCCCTTCCTTAATCTCTGATACATAGTTAGTTTTTAGCAACTGAAGTTTGCTGTCATGGCTATGTAAATTGTTTTGTTATGGAAAAACAGCCAGCTAGCTCTCAGCCTACCAGTGTTAGTACCGAATGTAGAGGTATTAATATGAAAAAAATTGGTTTAGCATGAACTATTTTGTGTTTTACAAGAATAGTATTCTGAAAGCAAGACTACAATAGTGCTTCCAACATTCACCATTTTATTACAAGCCTCATGACGTTTGGTGTTTTCCATAAAGCGCCAACTCCTGGAGACATCTCATTACCTGTGATTCTCAGCTTTCATTGAAAAGCAATGCCTGTAGATCTTGCAGTTGCAGAGAAACTTCTACAAGTTGGAGCTCGAAAGACTTAAATCAAAGGTAAAGGCCAAATACTTTAAATTCAATTTTTAAGGTAAACCTAACTGGCTCAGGTTCTGACCAAGAACTTCTGAGTTTTGAGGCTGACAGTAGACCAGCTATAAACTTTCTGGATTAAAAAATGTTTAATAAATTTAAATATATTCAATAGTTATACGTCTTTATGTATATGTGCACACTTATAACTATAACTACAAACCACTAATTTTTAGATCTTTATGTTTGCTGCTCCAGATTTAGTCATATACTACTGACTTCACAGGTAGAAGTGTCCACAAAATCAGAGGGGAACAGGGTGTTTATATGGTCAATATAGATTTAAGCTCTGGTATATTTCTGTATCTAACAATATAAAATATAGAAATACTAGCAGAACCTTGCATAAAATAATTTTGATAATTGATACTTAATCTGTGTTTGCAGTTTTTTATTTTTAAAATAGAAAAATTCATTGGTCATGCACTGTGATAGGAAAATATTTTAATTTTGGCTGTGTGCACAGAGTGCATAGGAATGGCTAAGGAAGAGGTGGGGAAGGGTGATGGATATAATAGATTCACTTGAAGGATGCTTTGAAGTGCTTTAATTCCCATTCAGTAAAACGTGATCAGAATTGTTTGTGTTAATGAAAAGGTTTACCAAAAAAAAAGGTTTAAACTCTTATTATTGGTTCCTGCAGGAACCAATTGTTTTCTGTTCTCCAATAAGAGAATAAAAGCAATACCATGTACCCAAGGTGGTTTGTCATCCAGAAGGAATAATGACCATTAAAGAAGCACAAAAAACCACATGCTTGCAAATGATAAACATGCAGGAATGTGTTTGTCTTCAAATACTAAAACAGTTCAGAAATAACTTTTGATTGAAAAATTAATAAATTACTACAATGTGTTATTTCAACATTTATTCAACTGTGTATGTTTATATTATACCAATCAATATTTAACTCAGCTCATGATCCTGCCACATTCTATTTATGCTCATGTATCTATATCAGATAAAGGTTTTACAACTATGTGGTGAATTCCAGTCATGCAGTTCTGATTTTTTTTTTATTTGCTTGAAGAACTAAGCAAGGAATGTACTGGAATAATAATAATAATAAAAAAATTCTTGCTATAAATAGAGAAATTCAAATATCTGAGTAGAATTGGTTTCAAACATAGCGTATCTTTTCTACTGTTTTTTATTTTACCAATATAATTATAGCTTGTTTTTAAAATTGGAATTGTAGTATAGACAATGCCAAACCAAACAGAGCTGGCTACAGGGTTTTGGTAATTTTCTCTGGTATACACAAAGATCTACCTACTGTATTTATTACAATAGGTCCTCAGAGGAAGTCAGAAATGCCATCTTCTTTGTACTCATCAAGTTTCACAAACATCAATTAAAAAGCTGGCTTTTGATTCCCATCACGCTTCTTCCTCCTTCCCCCATGAGTTTTGTGTCCTAAATAAAATGGGCAAAGGGAATATTGGAGAAGAAAACTTCCTTGTATGTATATATCTATATGCACACATATACACAAATTCATAGGCATATACATATACACTCACATATACACATTGGCACATGCACACATGTACATACACCCTCAAAGGGTGGCTGGGCACTGGAACAGGCTCCCCAGGGCAGTGGTCACAGCATCAGCCTGACACAATTCATGAAGCTTTTGGACAATGCTCTCGGGCACATGGTGTGACTTTTGGCGATGGTGCTGTGCTAGGAGCTGGACTTTGATGATCCTTGTGGGTCCATTCCAACTCAGAGTATTCTGTGATTCTATACATAAATGCACCTGTATGTATGTATATTGCAGAAAAGGAATATTGCACTTCTGTGCCCCCACTCCCTCTGGTAAAGGTGTTGAAAGAGGTGATGCAGGTCCCAGCAGCACTGGCAGTGGGTGGCAGTGAAGATGCACCGTGTGCCAGGCTGCCACCAGAGTCCTGTTTGTGCTGGTCAGACCAACCCCTGCAGCAATGACAGACAAAAGCTTTTAAGATTATCTGTTTGGTGTGACCAGGAGGAAGCTCTTTGCCATGCTGGGATTCAACCACAGTCTCAGGTTGTCCCAGCTCTCCTTGTGGGAGCTCAGGGGCTCCAGCACCTCAAGGTCCCTTTGAAGTCCTCCCTGCAGGCTCTGTGTAGAGTATGGCGTGCACATTTTGGGATCAAAGCCTTACACAGCCACTTGCATCCAGGTGGAAACACTGATTCTCTATTTCTCTGCTCTTTTGATTTTGTCTTTACGTCTGTTGCTTATCTGTTTCTGTTTTCCATTTCCCTTTATTTTGTTTTACACTCTTAATATATTAACACACTGGGTTTTGCTCCATTGAATTAAACTTTTCAACCAAATTTCCAAGAAGTTAATCCTATTGAGTTTTTTATTGTATTTGAAATGGATTTGCCAAGGAAACAGTATTGCTGTAATTTATAAATGCACTGCAGGACCTCTAGGAGACAACTGTCTCTATGTTTGGAACAGGATATGTTATATGGAAATTCGGAGAGAATTTGTAAGATTTGTTTTCCACTATTGAAAGCTCTCAAGAACTTAATCTGAAAAAGAGATTATTTCTTTTCTTCCTGTGTCCAGTAGACAGTGTTATAATTTTTTAATAAAGATCATATAGCCTTGGAAAAGCATTTAACAAGCTTCATTGGGATATTACATTACAAGCAAAGTTCTTCTATGAAAAATTCTTAAATGTGGAAAATAATTTGAAATTTTGGAAAAGCCATAGCTCACTTATTTCATTTTTTTATGAAGTTACAAAATAGATGTTGTCCCCAAATACCCTGATCTGCAATGATTAAACTTAGTCTTGTGTGGAGGCCTGGCACAAATCCTCTGCATCATAGCTTAATGATTTATTCTGCTTCGCCCTGAATTTGTCCCTGTTGAAGTCCAAATGTCTTCCAGGGGAGTTGGTTTGGACCATGTAGTCTGTGTGTGATAAAAATAATAAGCCTGCTTTGAATAAACTGAGCTGGGTCCAGGGCATGACAGGGCATGGCTGTGTGGGTGTGATGGTAAATACATTTTTATTGTCAAGTAGGGTACCTACAAGATAGCCTGAGGTAGATCTCAACCCCATTGCCTGCTACCAGAGGACTGGAAAACGAGGAAGAAAGCAGCCTGTCCACTCCTGGGCAGATGCTTCACCTTTCCACCCATTTGGGTAGAAATCCCTTGTGGGAAAGCTGTGTATGGGGTGGCTGATGGGGAGGGCAGGAGGGCGGGGAAGATGTGAACAAATGAGACCCCAGTACTGCTGTGGATTCCATCTGAGTGTGCACATGGGTCATTAGGAAGGACCTGTATGGCCCCTCCATGAGAGCCAGGTGCTGTTGAAGGGACCCTCGGAGTGGATCCAAACTCCAAGGTTCTCAGATCCCCTCCATGGGCTCCAGCAGGGCTGTGTGCAATGCACTGATTTGCCATCAGGAATAAGTTTCTTCATTCCCCGTCCTTTGAGCTGGATTATGTCATCATGCCAGGGCATTAACCTAGGGCTTGTACATCTAAATATATTTGATTTTGGGTTTTCTTCTCTTCTAATATTACATCTTTGCCTGTAGTTTATAAATACTCCATTTAAGGAGCTATTTAGCAGTAACAACATTCCTGACCTCAATCCAAGAATTGAGCTAATTATGGCTCCCCTTCAAAAATCTATTTCCACTCCCCCTCCCAAGGCCTTCTCTCCCCTATGGTCAAACAGATTGAAGATAATAAAGCGCAAAAAAACTCCTACCTAAATAAACAGAGGAATTAATTGGATACACTGTCGCTGACAGATTAGTAAATCCCAGTCTCGCATTACTTATTTATGTGAGTCATCCTGCTGTGTGGAAATATTTGTGTAATGCCCTGATTTAGAAGAACTATATTCAAAACCCACAAAACAGGAGGTTTTTTCGGCATCTTCCCTAAATGGGATAAGGAAGAGTAACAAGTAATCTGTTTTAACTGTTTATTAGCTGACTAATGCAACTGGTGATAAATACAAAAATGAAAGTTTCTGCTCTTGCAGCTTCATAACCGTTGCATTAATTTTTCATATTTTCATTCAAGAAAAATCATGTCTTACAGTATCCTTGGAAAAAAAAGCCTTCTCTGTTTATAGGCAGTGCAATTTCACATTCTTGGTATATGGAACACCAAATGTCCGGGGATAGCCAGCATCCTGGCAGAGCGCCATGCATCTTATTATATGGTAGGAGAGCCAAATTTCCTCCTGCACAGTATGCCTATAAATAAATTGCTTCTTCTGAAGCAATTCAATAGAAGCATTTTTCCAACCAGCATGCAAATACAGGATTTTTTCTTACTACAAGTAATAGGCAATTTATATTAGTTTAAGGTCAGAATTATTTTAACAATTATATTAAAATGCCTTCTCCTGAGCTTGCGCAGTGATGTGAAAAAAAAAGGCAATGAAAAATTTTCTTTAAATGACATTTTTTCACTTGTAAGGATCTGCCATAAAGAAGACAGTGCATAAATTGCACTGTCTGCAATTAAAGTGTTATATGTACATTTCAGCAGGGCTGTTAAAGGTTGACTCTGCAGACTTGAAGCTGCATTCACATTCAGCCTGTAGCTCCTTTGAGGTATTTGTGTAGTTTATTTAGACAGTGCCTAGAAAAAAATAATCTCATAATTTATATTGGTGGCTCTAAGAAGATACTAGAAAATAAATTGATATTTTGTGATTCTTGATCTAAAATCTGGATGTCAGCAAACTGTCATTGAGCTCCTCATCTCTCACTCTTATTCAGAACATATGGTTGTATTTTTGTGGGCTTGACTAATAAGGTTATTGAAACAATGCAAGGAGGAGGTTAGGAAATCTTCATCTGGCTGCTTTGGTAAGTTAAATTTATTGTAATAATCAGTCTTGGAAGGTGTCTCTGCTTTTCAATCAGATTGGCATTGCACCACATCACCTCTTTCAGAAGTGAGAACCAAAAGGAAACTATAATGGTACCACCCTGTTGAACTTCAAATATTGACAAAATTAGAACACTCCAATATGCAAAGTGTGTCTTACTGTGTGACTTCCTTTTACTACACATGGAATGGCTTAGAAAGCATGGGGAGACAAGGACTTTCTGTTGTTCCTTCCAAATCTCCAGTCATCATCTAGAGTAACTAGGTAGTGTATTTTCAACTTTTCATCTTTTTAAAAGGTTTTTTGAGAATGAATGATTTCAAGCTACCTTTTTCCCTTCCCCTTTTGTAACAAAATTTACATGGTTTTTCCCTTTAACTTCCTTCCTCTTCCATTATGAAAATTCTTTATATACTTACATAGTATCTCCCATTCAGAACTACTACTAGAAGGAAATGCTTATTGCAGTGGCATCCCATGCAGTAAAAGAAGGATGAAGAAGTTTTTTATCAGAACTATAAAGTAGATTCATTTAGAGTCAGTATTAAAAACAAGAGCTTGGTAAAAATGTTGACTGTATTATTAAACAGTGTAAGGAGTTAATATATTTCTTGTGAGTACTTTCTCATGAAAACCAGTATTTTTTCATGAATTTTGATCTAATGTGTGCAGCATAGTTCCTCTGCAGCTTCATCTGTGCCTCCCACTTTGAATGGGAGCCAGAAAGGTGTCATAGATAGAATTAAGAGGGCCATCTTTTCTTAAGACAAAGTATGTTCTTAAATAATAAATGATCCTGGCAAGTTGTTTATTACCAGCAGTTAATGATCTGTTTATTAGTTAAAGTCTGTGGCTGTTAACACTCTAACAAATCAGTTCACTCTGTTAAACATCAATTTTGAGTACATTATTGGTATTAACCATACAACAAACTAAAACAGTTGCAGACAGTTGATTTTATTGCTCTGGCAGAATTGTATAATAGGAGGCAAAGGTGTTCAGTAGGGTACTGCTGTAGATAGATTAGGTTACATTTGTTTGTACTGGTTAGCAACTCGCTTTTATTCACAGTGAATGTGTATTCTCTTTTCCCAAATGTCTCTCAAGCAGTTTAAAGTCCTACATGCTCTATTTTCCATGTTTTTTACGAGTGTAAGGATTACTTTGGTGTCTGTGCATATAGTTTGGAAAAAAAATAATTGGTGGCTTAAAAATTAACTTCTGGAAGGTGTGTGGGATGAATTGCTTAAAAAAGTATAAAAAAAGCTCAGAAATCGAATACTGCTAACACTGCTTGTTTGCCTGAGCAATTGGCACTAGATCAACAGGTTTTCCAGACTAGTTGCAGCTACTGGGAGGAACAGAGACAGAGTTTGAAGATTCTGGTGTCAGCTCTGCATTAAGCTGTGCTTCGCTTACATCATGTAAAAATCCCACAAGCATCTTCAAAAAAATAAGAAGACATGGGATATTAGGTGATCTTGATGAGAATACTTGGTCTTGAGTGGAATGGTGCTCTACAAGGTTTTGGCTCTGCCTAGTCCCAAACCATAAAATACATGGATTGCAATTTTACATCTGATCAGGAAACAAAGCTGTAAAAGTAGGTTCACTCCTAGGGCTCAAGTAGTGGTAATAAGTCTGGCAAGGCTGGATAAATAGGTGTGAGAATTACATTCCAGCCCACAAATTCACGAGTTCAGATCTGTTCTTTCAATTTTGGCCCTCTTCTCATAAAAGGTAGCTCTAAATACTTTCAGCATTTAAAAGTAATCCACTGATACATTGGCAGAAAGTAACCCCCAAAAGCTTTTCTCTAAAATGTATAAAAAATAGTTTTCCCCAATCTGCTTGACAACTAAAATATTTTTAGGGTTGCTTTTATGCCAAATTAATCAAGCTGACCCAAAACCTTGTAGGGGCCCAGCGTTATTTCTCTCCTTTCTGGAGGGGTTTGTTCAAATTTGATTTGAATCTTTCTTATTGAGTTGAATTCAGCTAAAATCAACATAGTTAAACCAGCAATCAGTGGTTCATAGTGCTTAGCTAGTGCAAAGACTATCTCAAAATAGCATTTAAAATTAAATCACGCTAACATTATGCTGATAATCCACAACTTGTTTGGGGTAGAAAGAATTACTGGAGAACGTGTTGTACCACCACAACTGTAGCTGTGGTCAAAAAGGTCAGTACAGAACAAGAATTCAGTAACAAAAGTGACACTTTGGACCCTGAACAGGAGGATGTCTAGCAGAGCTTTCTGTAATGGTATTAAAGTGTTCAGCTCTTTTCATGTTTACCAACCAATTTTAATGCCCTCTTGAAGGAGGAATAGGAGGACCTGTGGTTTACACCCAGTGTCAACAGCAAGGTAATTTCCCTAAGAGTAAGTACTGCTTTCCTGAGAGTTTTAATTACCCTTGAGGTCCTGTGGTTTTCATCCAGACTTGCAATTAGCCAGTTATCCCACAGGAAGGTATTTGCAATGTAATCTGAATTAAAACCTAATCCAACTCCTGTTAAAACCAAAGGAAATTTTACATTTGCTGAAATTTTCTCTCTGTCAGTTTGTTGCCAGTGTAGTTTGCTTAAGAGCTTGAGCTGCTGCAGCTTCCCTGTCACTCAGGGGTCACCTACCCTGCTTCAGAGCAGTCCTAGAAAACAAAGCAGCAAGAGGGGAAGGAGGACAGCTCAGCTCTCACCTTGGCAAGGCAGTGGCACTAACTTTCCCACTTGCCTCTGGGAACACTAAATCATATTTTAGTCTTACAAAAAATGGAGATTTTATAGACCAGTTCTATAGAAGTGATCGTATCTGATCATGTTGCTCGCTGTAGCCCTTGAGGATTACTGCCTGCAGGTTTCTGCAGTTGGCATTCTGAGTTTGTGTGTGTTATGAGCACGGCATGATTACACAGAGTCAGACATATCCAAGGAAATCTGTGGTGGTTACTGTTTGGGGGGATTCCTAGTGCTATAAATTTGAATGCACTGATGCTTCTTGCCTGAAATGTAGTGATTACTATATATGTTTGTATGTGTTTACATATCAAAGTCCTGTGTAGGATGGCATGAATGCTAAATGTGTTTCCCTTTCCTGAATGCCTGGAAAAGGCCTTTATTCTGCCCTGTTTATACAGTGCCATAGAGCAATGAGTGGTTTTAACAGAAAAACCTCTGAGTTGTTTCTGGTAGCATATATTTTTTCTTATCAATGCATCACTCTGCAAAGTGCAGCCAAGTGCCAAAACAATAGACTCCTCCTGTACTTTTACTTTCCTTCAATCTGTAAGAGCAAGGCTCCATTTAAATCCCTCTAAATGAATATTGTAAATGACACTTGAGAGAAAAACGTGTGTTTTACCAGTCAGGCTCGAGGGTGTTTAAAATCAGCCCTCAGTTTCAAGTGACAGATAGACAGCAGCCCGACTAAGAGAGCAGAGGGAGGGTGAGAGGGAAGTTGTACAGGCTAGACAGGTCAAAGGGACTCAAGCAACCTACAGGAAAGGAAATACAAAAATTATGCCACTTTATGTTCCATGGTTCTTTCTCTTTATGAACAGTATCCATGTTATTGCAGTCACTCTCAGCACAGAATTGCTCTACATGCAGTAAGCAGGCAGAAAATTCAAATGCATTTTCAGAATTAAGGGTGTTACATTTGCAATTGCTAGATTTTCTCATCTGGATTTTAATGGAGACACAGCACCAGTTCAATGATTTCAGAATAAGTGTGTTGGTGGAATTGCTGTGCACAGTCTAACTCCTGGACTTCTTAAGAGTGAATGTTTTAATTTTCCTCCTTGAGCCTTGTTTGAGACTGCACAACATGCAACACAACCAAGTGTGGAATATAGTCCAGAAAATTTAAGATACAGTCTGAGGATTGCTTGTATACCATTCCCTCTTTGAGGACAGAGCAAGCGAATGGCATGTCAAGCTAATGCTTTTGTTAACCACAGCCAGTTCTAAAGTCAAGGCATTCTGTGCACCAGAAAGTCAGATTTCTTTCAACACAGCTCTTTCCAGAACTTGATGTTCGTGTTTAAATAATTTTAGAATTAGGAATCCAATTGTTGGGGCCAGAGTATAGACTAGGGAATATTTGTACAAAATACTTAAAAGTTATTCTCTGGTTTCCCTGGATTCTGCTAATGTTTCAACATGGGCCAATCTCCTTTTGCTGAAATAGGGCAGGCTGAGGTTAGGAAAACCTAAAATTAGTGGGATTTAAACTCTAATGGCTAGACTAAAGCATTAGTCATCTGGTGACTGATGCCTCAAGATGTGTTTGTAAAAAAAATATTTTTCAATCAAAAGAAACCAAAACAGTGCACTACCTGCTTTGAGCAGACTGAGAACATGTCTGTCTAATGGAAAATTGTTTGGGTTAAAAAGGTTCTGAAAGCCACCCAAACATTTAAAAGTTTTGTCTTATGTATGTTACAAAATGAATATACATAGGGACTTCACACTACACCTGTCATGGATTTTGCAATATTTAAAGGTGCACAAATAGATAACATTTCAGATAGAACACCAAATTAGTGATGACAATGGGTAGATGTTGCTGTCACTAACTGCTGTTTCAAATCCATCTTCATGCCCTGTTCAAACCAGCAAATTTCTTAACCAACATGAAATTCAAAGGTTTGGAAAGGAAAACTTTTGTACAGACAGTTATTATGAGAGCTGTTATTGGGCTAGAATTTGGTGTTCTGAAAACCTCTGGAGTCTCAGTAAGCCTTTTACTCCTAAGTGGGATGCCCTCTCTTATTTTTGGGTCACTTCTGAACACAAAGTGGTAAAAGCCCAAAGCTTACTTTAAAGGAAGCCTGCTCTGTGAACTATGGTGTCTCTCTAGGAGCATGCAGAAAGGTAGGGAAGACATCTGCAACTCACTGTCTTCCTCAAGCTGTGCAGATGCTCACAGTACACATGATGAGACAGTTGAAAGGCTGAAAATACCCTCAGTTAAAAACCTTTTCCATGAGAAAATTCAGAATAGATCAGAGTGGTCTATAAATTCACACTCTTCATGCACTGGCTTCCTTGGTTAGATCTTTCCTAATATGCCTTATGCCCACTGGATTTTCTCAATGTGGTAGCGAAATCATGTTAACTACCCTGAGGCTAAACCACAGTGAAGATTTTGCCCAAGAAATGCAGATATCCATCCATCCATCCATCCATCCATCCATCCATCCATCCATCCATCCATCTATCCATCCGTCCATCCATCCATCTATCCATCCATCCATCCATCCAAGATCTGAGCACATTTAATCCTCAAATTGGTTGCTAATGTATCTTGATATATCCACTGCAAGAGGCAGAATGGGGAAAGAGCCATTATTCCCTCTCCCTGAGAATCTTTACCAATGTCAAAAGTCATGTAAGGATTCATCCTCGCTCCCAAAAACATGTTGTGCCACATCAGCACATAAACAAAGAGGATGTCACTGATAAAACTTCTGAAAAAGGAAATATCCCTGACTTTTGGCTCCTGTATCATGCTCCCTGCTCAGTTCTTAGTCCAGAATTTCATCCAACTACACAGCATGCTGACCTCTTGAAACAGGCATCAGGCCCAGACTATGATCTTGCATATCTTAGTAAAACTTGGGAACAAATCCAACAAAAAACCTCTGAATTTACATTTTCATAAAATAACAGAGTTCCCTTCAAAAACAAAAGTTTGAAGAACTGGGCTGTGAGAAAGCAGTGCATAGGAATTAGAAACAAAATAGAAACCCAAAGGCAAAGTGTCTGGGGACAGCTGCAAATGGATAAAAACTGGCATAATTCCTGATTCATAGGAGTAGAAGACATACTTATTCTCCAAAATATTATATAATCCCAAATTATAAAAAATTCCCTGTCTCATTTAATGAGATTCAAAGAATAAAAGGTACATGTTGCAAATTTTCAACTAGAGGGGAACATGTATCATAGGACTTCAAAAATGTAGTCCTGGTTAATTTGGAATTAGATGGTTAGTCAGGAAGAGAATAACCATAAATTAATCCAGACTTCAAGTTAATCATATCTAAATTGAACATTTTCTAGAGGCTTTAAGGAAAGTATCAAAACACTTAAGTGTATCAGTATTGTAAATTAAATTGTCCTTAGAAATATTAAAAAAGAAACAAACCCAAACTTTATAATATCATATAAACACAACTTTTTAGTTCTGTCATCTTGTGGTTTGAGTCTTGTGTTCAATTCTACAAATGATCTTTGCTGGAAATAGGCTATTTTTGCCTAAATTAGAACATAAATGAGGATGTGGTTTACTGACAGCGTGATAGAGACCTAGATTAAAGTTGAGAACATTAGAAGGTAAATATAATAACTCTTCCACTTCAGTTGCTTCACTAGATTATGTTGTTATTCACCTAATGTAAGCACTGGTCACTGAAACAGAATATAATGATATTTATTTCAATGATATTATCAAAACATCATCCAACCAAGATAGCATTTCTGTAATTCCTTCTGGCATATTTGCCTTGTCTACTTCAAATCTGTTACCCTTCATTATATCTTTCTCCACTATAGATTTGTTGGTTTTATTTTTGTACTTTTGACCTTCATTACTAATATTATTTCCTGGATTTATAAAAAATGCAAACAATATGTATATGACACACTTCACTAAAAAAAGTCTACTAGGTTTCAGTCATATAGTGTTTGGAAATGAAAATGTGACTTCTAGATGGAAGATACTCTCTATTTCACTTCTGATTCAAAATCACTGGCAAGTACCAGACTTCCATAGATGTGGGATTGGGCTCCAGTTCTAGTTCCACCACGGTAAACACTGTTAAATTAGACTACAGTCATATTCACAAACCCTAAATCTCCCAGAAAACCATGGAATTCTGAACATGCATTGTGTTCATCATACAGAAAACAAAGCAGTAGCTGTCTTTTGTACAGTTGACTTATTTTTATAGCTGACTTTGTTGCTCTAACTCCCTTGCGAAGACTTTTGAGGTTCTTTACATTACAAATAAAGAGCTACTTTGGGTGTAACCTCCAGGGCCTTTTCAGAGAGAGGAGACGTTCTGGTGGCATTATGTATGTACAGTTTATACTACACAGAAGATCTTTAGCCTATGTAATAATACTTGGGTGAAATGATAAATGCTGACCACACAGAATTTCCACTGATTTGTAGCTATGTGTGCTCAGGATTTGTCATGGTTTAAAATCCAGTGTGGTACATGATGATCCAAAAATTTAGTTCAGTTATCGGAAAAAGGTAAATGAACAAAAGAAGTCTTAGTTTGGTTTGTTTATCAGTTGGGAAAATGGTCCTTTGGCCTTTTTTTTAGGGTTTTTTTGTTGTTTTTGTTTTTGTTTTTTTTTTTTTAATTACTCAACACATAATAGTACAAATCCTGGCATAGAAAGTGATCTAATAATGTAATGAGCACAGCTTATGCACAGTGTTTGTAGGGAACAGATACACATATCTCCCTCTCCACCATTATGTGTGATTCTATGAATAGCATGGGGAGTTAGAATTAGCTCATTCCTACAGAGAAAAATTGAAGTACTAATAGGTTAGTCTGAAGCTATCTTGTCTTGAAGCTGGTAAGCACACAGCTACAGTATGTTCAGTTTCCAGGAGAACTTTTGGCTGCTGGCTGTACTGTGATTGAGAACCACTTTGTAAACCTGGGTCAGTCATGTGTGTGCAACAGACCTGCTACTTCAGCCTCTCCAGCACAACCCTTGGAATGAAACTTTTCTTAATGTAGATGTCCAGATCATCCCACTTTCCCACTTTTTTTTTTTTTTTTTTGAGTTTAAATGGGCTTGATCACAGTATCTTTGAGTAAAGTATCTCACTCAAACTGCTTTTGATGGAAAACAAAACTTCCAAGTAGGGCATCCTCCTGTCGACTCCTGTAATTGCAGCCAAGGACCCAAAGCATATTCGCACCGTCTCCTTTCAAAGATGCAGTACTTCAAAAGATTCTTCTTTGCAACAATCTGCTCAGTTTAGATGCAGATTTCTCCGTTAAGACGAAAAGTCTTTTTCTTGCTGAGTCATTAATGCCATATGTCCTCATTTGCCAAGAATGCTGTTAGTTGAAAAACATATGAAACCTGAAAAAAAAAACCCAAAACTTCTTTGGCCTTTGGTCAAATTCCTGGAAACCTATAAGAGATTCTACTTTCTTCACTAGTTTCTGTCAAATCAGACTGAATCCATACCAGCTCTTAAATTGCTACAGCGCTTGAATTGTCTGTAACAGAATTTGTCCATGTTGACTCATTACAATTCTGAAAAAACTCACCTCTGACCACTAACAAAGGGGGTAGTGTATATTGAGAACTCTGTGTATGACTAACTGACATATACAATAAATACAAGTGTTACTACAGTAACAGATTGAAATTATATAGTTCATTTAAACCTTTTTCCAACTTCAGCTTAGTCCCCGCTAAAGCACACAGGAAATAAACATATTGAGCTGTCTGGCACCAGGCAACTATCCAGGTCCTGTTCTGTCTAGCACTGTGCTAGGCTTATCCATCTAATCAACATTAAGAGGTTTATTTATGTGAGACAGATATATTAGTAATAAATGAATTTATTCAGTAGCTTGGTGGATTTATACATGTACAAAATCATTTTAGTTTAAGGAGACTTAAAAATAAGTGACTCCACTACTTTTATGGGCTGTATCCTGAAGCCCTTAGCATATTCTAGTCTCCTCTTCACAAGAAAAAAAAAATACAACCTAAACCACACAAGACCCCCCCACACATTAAAAAAAAAAAACAAACCTACCCCAAAAAAAACCCCAAAACAAAAAACCAAAACACATCACCAAAACAAAACACTAGCAGAAGTCAATGGAATGTTTACTGGAGCAAAAAACTGCAAAAGACTTAAGAACTGGTAAAATGGAAGTGAACATGAAGCTAGCTAAGTGGCACGTCAAAGGGTTATGGTATATTTATATACATTGTGTGCAATATTCTATGTATAAAAGTCTGTTTCAATTTTTACACCCCAAGATAGTCTGTAGGAGAGAAACACAGCTGACAGAATTCAGAAGGGATATCTGGGTTTTCTTCATCACACCTATTTGTACTTTAGACAGACTTTGTGTTAAGGCATTAAATTGACATGCGAGTCAGGTCTGTGCTACGTTGAAGACTTTTCACTGATTCTTCTGTTGTTTTTTAGAAAACAAGACGGAGAATTCTCTTAGTGCTAAGGTTTATCCATTTCAATCAGACAGTGAGTGGCACGTTCTCACCTCATTCGCAGTTTTTAATTCCAATTGCTTTTGAAATGTCCCTTCTCCTTCCCCCCTTTATGCTGCCACTTGAAAGTTGAAATGCAGCAAGAATGTAACGTTAGGTGCCAGTTTTCTGAATTACAGGGTGACTGCTTTAGCTGATCCCAAAAAGCAAGTGTCTTTTTATACCGCATGAAAGCCTGAAATGTTTACATATCAAAAGGCTATAGGCCAATTTCTGTCAAAATTATACATGAAGTTAAGCAGTACAAGCAATTTATTTAAACACTAGTCATTGTAGAAAAATTCAAAACCATATGCTCTTTTAGCAGTTTTTCACAAATGCATTTGACCCATGACTTGGCAAGACACGCATGCTTCATAATTTACTCTAAATTTCAAATCCCCTTGACATTTAAAAAAAAAGATCTTCATTAATAAAGTTTATATGAATGAAAACTTTAGAAGCTGGTATTGTTAGAGGGAAGCTTTCAGAAAAAAACCCAACCACGTTTCTGCCTCGTTTTCAAATGACTGACTCTCCTAATCAGTTCAAGATAAGTTTATTCTGGGAACAAATTACCGTAATTTCGCATTGTATTACTATTATACTTCTTTTTCTGGTGAAGCAATGATGCGATCAATTTGAAACAAACGTGGGGAACGCTGCAGGGTGATGGCATTTATAAGTGAGAGAGATGTGCCGCGAAGCGCCGTTTCCGAGAGGGTTTCGCCGCAGGTCATCCTCCAAAGCCGTGGTTCACCCCTCGTTATCCCCTCGCGTGGGGCGGGACCCACAGCCGGGACCCGCTGCCCGAGGCGAGCCCCGGCCGGGCTGGGCTGCGGCTCCCCGGGCCCCTCCCGGCCGGCAGTCCCGGGGCAGCTCCGGCCGCCAGGCCGGTCAAAGGCTCCGCTGGGAAGACAGTGGGTGCGTTTTGCATCCCCGGAATTATTTTTCAATATATTAAAATAATAATAATAAAAAAAGGTCCGATTTGTCAACAAGCGCATTTTCATAGACTTGTGTATGGTGATTGCTTTGTATGAAATCGTGTTTGGGTAATAATATTGAAAATCAGAGCTGTGTTTACCGTATTTCGTACCTAACAGCTTGCTCTGCCCAGTGCTATGCTCCTCTTTAGATCCCTCTTTCAACCCATGCTGTGACCACCCTCCCGTAACAAACAATTGCTTAGCAACACTATGCAGCACAATTTACTTGTGTTTCATTTGTTATTACAATTTCACCCCGACATTGTGTGACAACTGATTGTTTGTTTAACGCAATTTTCCGTTTGCCAGGTTAGCGGAGAGCGCATGGGAAATGAGAAACTCCGAGAGCAGGTTTTGCCAAGCGGGTATCAAAACCGGGGGTTTCACGGCAAAACGACTCAGACTAAAACAAAACCAAAACAAAATAAAAGAAACCTTCCCCACTGAGGGGACGAGTTATTTGGAAAATATCATTTCTAAATCAGAGATAAAGGTAAGCGTTGTAGCATGGTGGATCATCCGTCAGCGGAGCAAAAATCTCTTTGGGAAGCCGAGCGCCCGCACGGCCCGAGCGGTGCGTGCTCGGCCAGCGCCGCGGCTCCTCCGGTGCCCGCCCGTGTCCCGCGGTTCGCACCTGGGAGAAGCCGGACGGGCGACGACATGGAGCCCTGACGCAAGTGATGCTAAACACCCGAGGAGTCTGCCGCGGCGGCGGGTGTCCCCACCGAGGGTGTCCCCACCTGCGAGCCCCCCGGGAGCGGGACCCCGCGGGGTCACTCGGTTTGCTCTCCGCGGGGCGGCAGTCCCGGGGTGAGCGCTGTCCCCACCGCCCCTCAGAGCCCGTCCCGAGCCGCCGCCCCGAACCCCCGGGGCACCCGCGGGATGTTCCTCTCCGGGCCGGGCCGGGCCAGATCGGGCCGTGCCCCCGCTGCCGGCCTCTCCTCAGGCCTGGCTCTCCCGGGGATCCCGAGCCCGACTCGCCCGGAGCCCCGCTCGCCGCCGGGGGTGCACAGGCCACCGGAGGGATGCTGCCGTGCATTGCTGCAGAGCCGCTGAGGACGTGAACGAGCATCCCGATGGCGGCATTAAGCAGGCGCTGCTCTGCATGCAGTGTGACCGGCTGCACTCAGGGAATTACTGACCAAAAAACCCCAACAAACTGAAACTCCCTCTCCAAGCCCACCCACAAACAAACAAAAAATAATAATAATAAAAAAACCCTCTCAAAACATCAACAGAAAATAAAAATCCCAAATTAAAAAAAAACAAACCCGCTGAACCCTCTGTCAAATAGTTTCACTTTCCATCAAATTTTAAAAACTTGCACAAAGTTCATGTCTAAATGCTAAAGGCGTAAAGAAATTGTTAGGCAGATAAATTGAAGTAAAACCCGATGCTGCTAATTAGTCACATTGCAATGTATCAATAAAGCGAGAATTTAGTTTTGGAATTCCTTTTCTTTAACGTTCATACGAGTCTTTCGCTATAAATAGGTTTCACATCATTCTCAGGTGCGGTTTTAAAACCTGGAATATCGAGGAAAGGAAGGATAAAGATAAAGTGCGAGTAAGCGCTAACGAGGATATTCTTTGTTGAGGAAAAATAATGTGTTCCTCGTAAACGGACTCTAATGGCTTGTTTTCATTTCATGCGTACAATTTCCTACCTTCTTTGATGGAGAGTTGATGGGGTAAATAGTCTAATCTTATTCAGTTCACCTCCTGTGGATTCCCAGGGACAGTCGTGACAGACGAAGTATTCTGCAAATCACAAGAGCCAGCTACCAGGAGAGCCAAACCTCTTAATAGGAAGAGTTTTAGGGATTTAAAATTTCTCCATTCAAAAATTCACGGAACATGCAAAATATAAAGTTCTCTGTATCATTAAAACTTTATGGGCTTTGGTTTCTAAGCTAGATAATTAGAGATTAAAAAGAAAGGAAATAGGCACCAAGATAGATCAGAAGCAAATCGGAATACCTACCACACCCGAGGATTTGAGATGGCACTGGTCATTTGAATCTCTTGGTTTGTTTTAAAAATAAAAGTGATACCTGTCTAAATCTTTTTAAAAGGGCGGGGGGGGAAGAAAAGAAAAAATAGAGAGAAGTTTACAACATTCACGCGTCCTTGTTCCGCAGGTGATCTAGAAAAATAATAATTAAAAAATAGTTCAGTTACTCAGTGAAGACGTTGTTGCTTCACTGCATAAACCTTAAATCAGAGAAACAAATACTCCTCAATGCCTTTTCAGTCCTCCGAGCCGGGGACGCAAGATTCAAATCCTGCTACAGAAACACTTGGAGTGGGGGGGGGCGTTGCATGGTTATGCGGCAGTTTATTTTTTTTAAAGTGCTTCTTAACCAGTTCGAAGCATAAATGGTGAATCTGAGCTTTAGACAGAGGAAATCGCACCCACTAATGTGAACTAACACGACAAAAGTAGGCGCATAATAGACAGGACTAGGAGCTGCTAACCACTTCTACACAATGGCATTAATAAGATTAACCTGGGCAATTAGCCGGTGCAGCAGAGATCAAGCCTAAATCTGGGGCCTTCCTAAAAAGCCCACTAATGGAAAGGATTAAGTTAATTTCATTAATTCTCAATACACAGACTCGGGCTGCTTTCACTCCTTTGTGTAACCCCCACCTCTTCCCCACCAAAAAAGGGGAGAAAAAAAAAATCAAATCTGGTTTTGTTTGTCATCTGCATATTACCAGGAACTAAATCCAGGATGACGTCGCCTGGGTATAAAAAAGGGAAGAGGTTCAGATGGATTATACTCCGAGCAGCCCTCTGGGTTGAGATCAGTAAACAGGCGAGAGTTGAGGGGGGAAAGTTCCAGGGGTGGATCCTGCGCACACGCACACACACCGCACACGCGCGCACAGACACACACGCACACTCTGCCCGCAAGCTGCCCTCGGAAAAGGCTCTGTTCTTTTCTCTCCGATCCCTTTTTAAAATTTAACCGAAAAGTTTCGATTTCGTGTCCTTCCAGCCTCTCCCCCCCCTCCCCAGCCACCACCTACCCTCCCTCCCGCCCTCCTCCCTCCCTCCCCCGGCCGGTCCCCGCCGCCCTGCCCCGCACGGTTTGGGGCATGCCTGTGAGCATGTTCAGCATCGACAATATCCTGGCGGCCAGACCTCGCTGCAAGGACTCGGTGCTGCTGCCCCCGAGCGCCGCGCCCGTCGTCTTCCCCAGCCTCCACGGGGACTCGCTCTACGGCAGCGCCTCCGACTACGGCGGATTTTACTCCCGGGCGGTGGCTCCCGCCTCCGCTCTGCCGCCGGCCGTCACTGGATCTCGGCTCGGCTACAACAACTACTACTACGGGCAGCTGCATGTGCCGGCGTCCCCCGTGGGCCCTTCGTGCTGCGGGGCCGTGCCGCCCCTGGGCGCCCAGCAGTGCTCCTGCGTCCCCCCCGCAGGTAAGGCGTGGGACGGGGCGGACGGGCCCCCTTTGTCCCCGCAGCCGCGGGGCCGGGGCGGGTGGCAGGGAGCGGGCGGCCCGCAGGAGAGCGGGTGGGCGGCTGGAGGGAGCTTTTTCGGGACGGGACGGAACGGGGATGGGGTGAAGCAGCGGTCTCATGCAAAGCCTATCGTCGACTCGTCTGTCTGTCCGTAGGTTACGAGGGCACTGGGTCAGTCCTGATGTCCCCTGTTCCCCATCAGATGTTGCCCTACATGAACGTGGGCACTTTGTCCCGGACGGAGCTGCAGTTACTGAACCAGCTGCACTGCAGGCGAAAAAGACGGCACCGGACTATCTTCACTGACGAGCAGCTGGAAGCGCTGGAAAACCTCTTCCAGGAAACGAAATACCCAGACGTGGGCACCAGGGAACAGCTGGCCAGAAGGGTGCACTTAAGAGAGGAAAAAGTGGAGGTACTTTGCTTTGTTTTTCTTTCTTCAACCCTCTCCCTTTCGCACGCAAACGCGCTCGAACCGGATGTGTCGCGGTGCGGCTCCAGCCCGGCTCTGCCAGCGGAGGGAGAGCGGCCGCTTTGAGGGGGCAGAGGGAAAGATTTTTATTATTTCCAAGTGCCCTTCCTTGGGGCGGCCGGCCGAGCCTGTCACAGGGCTGTGAGCGATTGTCGGCAGGCGGCTGTGCCTCCTGAAGGCGCCCGGCCGGTCCCACCCGAGCAGCTGCTTCCCCCGCCTCCGTCCCTCCGTCCGTCCGAGCGCGGCCGCCGCACACCGGCCCCGGCAGGGCTCCTGCGGGGATTAGGTCAACTGCGGCTTTGCATAGTTTTATTTTTATTTTTTCTCCCCCTAATAATTGAATTTCTTAATCTAATAGGTTTGGTTCAAAAACCGCCGGGCGAAGTGGAGGAGGCAAAAGCGATCCTCTTCGGAGGAATCAGAAAACGCACAGAAGTGGAATAAAGCGTCTAAAACGTCACCGGAGAAGAGACAAGAGGACGGGAAAAGTGACTTGGACTCTGACAGCTGATACTTCTAAGTGGGGGGGACATTTCCCGTGGACTGTCGGATACGCTCCAGAGGATGCTACTAATCTTGCACAAGATCTGCCTTGTTGGAGGGGGAAAATATCTGTATATAATGTACAATGCCCCGAGCTAAGTCCGTGTAAATAAAATGTGTTGCGGAGGTGTTGCACAGGTAGACGGCGGCGCGTTTGTTCACTCTGCGCCGCGGGGAGAGGGAGAGCAGAGGGAAAGGGAGCAGGGAGCGGTGGTGCCCAGCTTCCCGGGGAGCAGGGCCGAGGAGCTATGGTGCATCTTGCACCCGGAGGGAAGCGGATGAGGCCCGGCCAGGCCGATCCCGGCGGGGGCAGCCCGGTACGAGCCCGAGGCGGTCGGGAGCGAACCCCGCCGCTCCTCCCGGGGGCCCGCCCGCGGCGTTCCGGCCCCGTTCGCCCGGCCGCGGCCCCAGCGCTTGTCCCGTCCGGGAGCGCCGCCGCTGCCCCCGCCGTGCCCTTGGGAAACACCAGCGGGCGAAGCAAACCCGGCCCCACACTTGTTACTCTGTCCCGTCTCCCTGCGGTTGTGCCTTGCTGAATTTCCAAAACGTTTGTCTTCGACCGTCGTTTAGAAAAGCTATCTCTCTTCAGCGGTGTTTAAAGTTGTTGTTAATAAATTTTAGACATAATCAGATGAATTACACATAAGGGGAGTATGAGCCCTTGTGTGCTGCTTTTTTTTCTGGTGTTTCAGAGGAAGCTGCTAATGGAAGTTTTCTCCCCTTTGAGGCAGCACCTTTGCAATTACTAAAGCTGGTCTCGTTTTACTCTTCCCTCTACGAGGGCCTCGTCGTAGAGACGTCTATTCCCCCTTTAAAAAAAGTTCGTTTTCCTTTTGCTTTTTTTCCCTGCTCAGAGCTCATCATTTCAGAGAGAAACCACGGCAGTTTCCCCATGGTGTTGTGCTTAGGAAGACCCTTCTGTCTCCTTGCCTAAAATACTGCAAGTCTTTTAGAAAAAAGTTAGAAAAAGTAACCTGAAAGTGTAAAGCCAATTCAGATCATCTCTGGCCTGAAAACTTCATGCTGTGCCTTTCATTCAAAGTTAAGTGGTAGGGAGCTGATTTTTCTTGATTATGGCCAGTATCACCTCTATCTATTTATCTTGCCTAGTTTAGACAAATTGTTTTTTCAAATGTGCTCACCCTTACTTCCAGTGACACTAGAAAGGGTCAACTGCTGTGTTACTTACCCTTGTGCTTTTTCCTATCTTTTGTGATATATCCAGCTTTTTATGGGTGTTGTAACATGGTGCATACTGCAGGTGTTAGTGTGATAAAGTCAGTCTTAGTACCTGTTTGCTCAGATAACTTTTTAATGTTAATGTTTCCACATAGGTGCAGTATCTCTTTCTGAGCAATCTCTCACCATATCAAGATGCAGGAACAGCTGCCGTGGAAGCAATTCAGTGTGGTTTTGTGTCCTTTAGGGGGCTAAGAGTTTCACAGCTACTGCTCTCTTGAAGAGACAAAATTTAGCCTCTTGTTCCTCTGTGCAGTAGAGGGGGAAGGGTAAAAACAAATGCATTCTTCTTCTTCTTGGATACATATAATGGTTTGGTTATATGGAGCTATTGTATTTTGGAGATACTACCCTATTGCTATGAATGCATATTTGACCTCTGTAAAACATATTGAATTACAACACAACAGCACTAAAAATTAATTTTCAAATTACTGAAAATTAGATTTGAAAAATAAGTGTTTTGTTGTGTTATACACAGGAAGTCTCACTGAGTGGATTTTCTGTCATCACCTCTGTATTTAGTCATTGTTAGGTTTTAAAGTGCATACTTAATTTTCAAATAAAAACCAGGTCTAAGGATAATATTGCCCAAGACTTTACAAATGCTCATATATTTGTGTTACTTCCATGTATAAATATCCCTACTGCCACAATAGGAGCTTGGTAAGATTTTTTGCATTTTTCTGTGTGGGGCGGTAATTTTGGAAGTCACTATTAAAGATCTTAGCTTGTATACATGAATGTGGGAGTTAAGCTGGATCTGGGCTTGTAAGAAATGGGATTTTAAAATATTTTTGATTACCAACAGGAGTTACTTAAAGTTGCAGTACATATCTTTAAAGATACTTAGACTTTTCCAATGGGAGCAATAGCTCCAATTGAGAACCATGGAAGCTCCAGGTCACTGAACATGCCAGTTTATGGATTTATTGAGAACTAACTGTTCTGTGGAAGCATGGCATGTGATGTAACAATCAAAACTTTCCAAAATCAAAAAATTCCAAAACACAGTTTCTATCCACAGAATTGTGATGAAATCACAGCTGATTTCTTTAAAATCACATTGTACCTTTGTGTTAATTTTTGAGTTTTCTATAAACTCTTTATTATCATAAGCTTGATCTTGCAGTCACAGGTATCTATTGTTATTACTACATATAGGTGTAGATCTACTGAAGTTAATAACATGACTTTAAAATCTAATTGAAAAGCAATTTTAATCTTGACCTAAGAGCTTAACCTTACTTACTAAAAATGGTGTCTGTGCCATTAATAGGAGTAGCTGTCTCATTCTTCTTCTCAGTGGTGTTTGTTGAAAACCTAAAGGTTTCATTCTATCTGTTTAGCCTACAAAATGAGATGCTGTGCAGTGTGAAAGTCTCATAGCGAAAAAGTAATGACAAGATTGCATGAAAAGGATCAAGAAAGTTTAAAACTAAAGTATTGGGAACATGAGGGGAATTGTATTAATAAGATACATTTACTCTCACTCACTTGTGCAGTTTTGTTGGCATATTCCATCTCTAGATGTCTGTCTGGATTTTTATTTCAGGAGAATTCCTACATGCCAAAATGCAAATACCATGTAGCAGCTTTCATTATTTTCTCTTTTTGTTCATGCAGGAGGAACAAGTCAAAGCAAGGGACCTGAACACATGCTATATTCCAGCAGATCCTGTTCTAAAAAAGGGGTTTTTTTAAAAAATCCTTTTTTTAGAAAGAGTTGATTGTGGTTCTGTTTGCTACCACTTGTCTAAAAAGGAGACCAAAAGAGAATTTTTTTTTAAAATGTTTTTGGTTGGTTTTGTCTCCACTGCAACTTAGAACCTTTTATCTTGGGCGAACAGATTCTCAGAAGATACGATGGGGTTGAAATGTGTTGTATTGCTCATGGTACTGAGGTGCTGTCTGGGTTTTACAACTTGAGTTCAGCTTCTTGCTGTCTTAATGATTCTCTATGAAATGTTGAACTTCTTTCTTTCTAAATTTCTGTCTGTAGAATGAATAATATTCCTCTCAGATCTCACAAGGGAGTTAGGTTGAGTGGGGGATTATAAGAAGAAATGTAAGCTACTTTGGAGGTTCATTGCTGTAATGCAGAATTATTCCAGATAATGCTATGCATTATAGGCATAATAACTAAATAATTATACAAAAGGAGCATACACCAAATAAATCTCTCTGACACCAAGCTGGCTTAGGTTACAAAATTCTGTTGCAAGGGAAAGGTAGGGAGAGCAATATGTTGTAAGGGTCCAATGCAGAAGTTTTCTCTTCTATAGAGAGAGACTTAGTAATCTGATGTGCTATCTTCGTTGTGCCATCTGCATTGAGATAGCAGAAATTTATATTTCTGTTAATACTCTATTTACCATATTTATTTTTGTACTTCTTGTTTTACTGAGTAATGCTGGAAAGCAGAGGTCAGAATTTTTTTTTTTGCTTGACGTGAAGTGATTTATTATCAGCTGAAAATGTGGAGTTTTTTTACCTTTCAGCTTTACTAATACTTGAGTGAACTGGTTTTGAGCTTTACTATAGTGGGATCCTGGGAATATAAACCATGCAAACTCTTTCTTACACGTGACTTGTGAAGCAAACATTTGGATTAGTGGAAGTTATAAAAAAAATGCAACATTAAGGTGAGTTCATATTTTTTGTGCTCCATCTGCGTTTATTGGTTCTCTGGGATTAAACACTGTGGAGCATAAAGGAACAAAAACTTAAGGAGTTTTTGTTTTATATTTTACCCTCCTAGGATTTTATTCCATTTATATTTTATTCTTTCCCCCTTCAGAGACCTGGTGAGCCTGGACTCAACCTAGACAGAGAAGTTTAGTCAAATTACCCTGTTTTTCTGGAGTTGCCACTTACCCTGATTTGATTGGAGTCTGTTACACAAAGGTAACAATTATAGCTGCAAGGTGTTGGATTGTAAGAAATTAATGCAGATTTAAAGTGGCATATCTCTGTAAAATATCTGACAACCTTAAACACAGAAACCTGTATCTGGAGAATTCAGATACAGAAAGGAAAATCTGGAGAATTCAAATTTAAAATCAAAAAAAGGAAACAGACTTCTTACACTTTTGTATTCAGGATAGGGTAGATGTCTACAGACAGAGACTATATTCCTCCTTTAAGATATAAGGCAAGATTTAAGGCACAACTGAATAAAACAATAACGGAGCAAGAGAAAGGCCAGGAAACTTGTTAAAGCATAGAATTACCTATAGTTGAATGTTGAAAGTTACTTCTCCTCTGTCTTCTAAATGACGTCTGAATACTGATTGCATTTCTTTTCTACTCCTTGCAGGCTTATCTTGGAGATTTGGAGTTTATACCTCCAAACACATGTGCAAGCCTAGAAGTTGTAATCATTTCTTTGCATTATATCCAGGAAAAGAGTCTTCCCCCAAAACTCCAAGCATTTAAATCCCACCAGAGTTTGCTCTTGTGCATATAAGTACAATATTATTATTAACAGTATTATTACTATTATTATTGCTTTTCTGAGGGAATGTATTCAATGTTTGCTATATAGTGACTGCAGAGTGCTTTCTTAACAGCATATGTTGGGGTTTTCACCTTCATTACACCACAAAGCAAAAGGAACAATTTTGGTGAACTGAAGTCCTGTAACTCAGGATTCTCCATCTCCTTCAACAGGCTGTCTGCAGAACTTCTTCTCCCCTTGCTGTCCAGGGTGGGTGGACATGGAAGAGATAGTATGTACTTTTCCTGGGAAAAAATAGGCCAAGGAATGGAGAGCCAGGTTCTGGTGATGTCAGTTCAGTGATTTGGTTTGTAGGGAAGAATCACAGACTAAGCTGCAAACTACAGTGCTGGAATGAGCTGCTGAGCACAAGGATGAGAACATCTGAAGCTGGCATCCCTCTTGGCTCAAAGGTGTTGCAAGTGTAGAACCTGAGCATAACTTATCTGGGGATTCTGGCAAACTGTCAAAGAGCTTAGCTGTGAATTTTCAGAGGGATCCCGAGGCGGGGAGCTACTGTTGCTCTATTTTGCTGTTGGAAGTGCTGAGGTACCTCTTTCTCAGAGGGACACACAAGAAGTCTTTGGCAAAGTGTGGGGTAGCAGAAGTGATGACATTTTTTTCAGTGGTGGATTTTAATACCATCACCACATTTTCCTGTTATCCTGCTGGAAATTTGACTTTTCTGGTGAAAATGAGGCCTTCATGGTTGATGTAATTATTTATATAATTTCACTTGGTTCATGAACAAATTACATGTATTTTTGCCATGTCCATGAACCAAAATTGAAGGCTAAATTGATGGAACATGTGTCAATAAAGGGACAATATGGTTTGGGTGTAGGAAAGACATATTTTTAAAAGCCACACAATCAGAGGCCTAACCTACTTTGTTTGCACACCCAAAAACTCTTGCCGAGTGTTGCATGTGCAAGGAATGCAGAGCCAGCAGAGAGCAAGTAACTTTCTTTGGAAATAGAAATGGAAACGAGTTCTTTTTATGCCAAATTTTACCCCACAGTGGATAATTACAGCCAAGTTGTAAACCCCTTAAAAGCAATAAGGCACCAGTATAATGAAACACATAACTGAAATTTACTGTACTTGTGTAGATTGCAAACTTACTTTTGAATATTTAGTGTTCAACTTCTCAAATCTGTAGTGTTCACCGAGGGCTTATAAGTGCTAGAATTTTGATTAACTGTCTCAAATAAACTACTGCTATTGTTATCACTATAAATCTCCCTAACCTAAGAACCTCAAGGAGGCTGATATTTTCTGTGGAAACTGTAATGATTTAGAAGGGCATGAACCAAACACCTTTTATTTGGAGCTTCCTGTCATTATATAGAAAGTCTCGGGCTTCATTTACATCAGTTATTAGGTCTTATTTGTTTAATATTACTTTTTTATCAGTTTTATACTGTGTTTATCGTGCACATTTTTAGAACATACTGTGTTTCTCTTTCTGTTGGCACTAATGGTATAGAAACTGCTCTTCACAGTGAAACTTACTTACCCGAGACTCCTTTAGCCTGGTTGAAAGGATGATGTGGAGGTCTGACCCAAAACCTTCCTGAATGAATGAGAAACTTTTTTCTAGAGCTGTTAATATTTCCCACTGACATCAATGGATGTGGTTACTTTGCAAGGTGATCAGTGAAGAGAGTGCATTACTCCCTGCTCAAAAGGGACTGAACCACGCAGGAAAGGATCATTGGAAATTAAAATTCTCTAACTGTCCTCCAGTTTGTTCAGCTAAAGTGGTCCTTCCCATTTTTGTACAGGTGCAGTTTTAATGGTAGAAATATGTTTCTGTCACTAAAGTCACTGCAGTTAGTACTGTTGTTGGTGGAATAAACTTAATCCATGTATCTGGATTCATGTTAAAAGTTTTAGTGAGATATCTTTCAAGGTAAAAACCATCTCCACTGAAATAATTACATAAATACAACACAGTCTTTAAATGAGCAGTAATATTGTTGGCAAGTGCTTCCTTGACATAGAATTAGGTGTTTTACATGCAATGAGGCTTGACTAGGGACAACATTAGGCTCTCAGAAACTGTGTGAAGCTTATCTCCACCAGCATAAAGGCAAGATAAAAGTTTATTGATACCTATCACTCTTAAAGGAACATCTGATTTACCAGATGTTTAAGAAAAGAACAGTGTTCCTGAATTGCAAAGCAGCTGTGTTTTTCTCTGTTCAGGTATTCATTGGCACAGCTGCTTCAGATATCCGGGCATCTAAATTATTCTGACATGAGGAAAAAACACTGAAACAGGGACTGATTATGGCCATATTGCTTATGACGGTTTAATGCTTTGGCTGACTGATCACTGGGAAAACTGTTCAGTCACCAGGCACATTGCAGTAAAGAGGTTAGTAGAATTCACATTGAGCGCTAAGAGCTAGGACATTAGGTGCTCCAGAGTCATTCTTTCCAATATCAGTCTCTTTGAAGTAGCTGTCTTAGGAACAGAAGCAGTTTCCATTTCAGCTACACAGTCTTTTTGGTTGCATGCTGAAAATTTTCGTATTGGGTATATGGATCTCAGATGGCTACAAAATTAAAACAAAAAATGAAAAGATAATAAATTTGATGTTAAAAATAGTCTCAAAAAGTCTATTAATTTGTGTCTTTTGAATTTCTGTACCTTTTTGCTGTTGTTCTCTCAGTTTCTGGTCTAGGTTGTCTTAAAAACCACTGGACATTTTTATAATGTTTGGATACTGCTTTGGAGCTAGTCTATTGATACCAGTAAATTGATTTGCCTTTTAAAAATAATTTTTGGATCAACACAAAGTAGAAATACAGCTGTCATAGAAAAGTATCTGAACATTTTTGGAGAATGCAAATTTAGTGAGTATAGTCTAAACTTCACCTCTGGAAGTAGATCATGTGACCTGGAAACAGAGAGAAGAGCAGGCAAGAGCTACATTTCCCTACTTTTCCAAGCCAACTAGATGTAAACTCAGTACATCTATTAGGGACCGTGACTTGCTGAGAGGAATTGTCCCACAAATATAGCCACTAACAGCTTTTGAAGATTCTAGGGGAGGATTTTAAGGTCTGATTGAAATTATGTTTGTGCAACTGAAATTTTAAGATTTTTTTTAAAAAAAAACAGTATGAGATACACTTCATGTTTATTTTTGGAACAAAAAACTTGAAAATCATTTTTGTTTGTAGACCATCATATGTCTTTGGGTTTATTTATTTTTAAAAACTCTTACTGGCAGTCCTTCCATTCTTGTTTCAGCATAAATTGTGAATACAAGAATTTAAACTTGTAAATCATGAAAGCCTTCTGACCCATTTTAGAAACCCTGGTTCTTATGGCTCATGGTTGTGCATATGAGACAATCAAAAAGTGGAGTTCCATATAAAGTAATCATCTTTGGTATGGGATTGTCTTTTCTGCAGAAAAAAATATGTGGAAGGTTATGCTATGGCAGATGATGCATGACTTACAGATTGTCTTTAGACAATCCTTAGAAGGATTGAGGTCCTTCTAAACCTATTTCAGCAGATTTGAACCCAAATCTAGTGGACACAAAGTGGAATCCATTAACAACAGCAAAGTGTTTAAAATACTTGTGAGGCCCAGAGGATAGTGTTCCAGGCTGAAGCCTCACTGAGATAGGTCAGTTAGAGACTGAAATGAAAAATACTGGTAGCATTTTCAGCACAAACTGAGAATGAGTAGTACAGTTTAGTGGATAGGACACTAGTATGGGAGTAAGAGAATTTATCTGTAGTTCTGCTGTTAGAAACTCTGAATGTCTACTGTCTCAGCTGGACCAGATATGTTTCCATATGTAAGATGGAAACCATTCAATATGATATCCATAGCTGTTTCTCCATCACAGTGTCCTCTGAGCAAGTGTTTTCCTCTGTTTACTCCAGATCGAGGCATGTTTTAGGTTGGAAAATAAAAATATTGAGATAGGTTTGTAATATGAGATCAAAGAGGTTCTTGAGAATAAAATGCTACACAACCTGATTTAACCTCTGTTGCCTCACCAGCACTAGGCTGACAAGCTTGTAAATTAGAGGTCACTTCCCCCTCTGACGTATTATTTAAAATCCATTCTGAAGAAAGGTTAAAATAATTTAGATCTTATCAAGAAGGCATCTGAGCAAGGGTGAGATGCCAAGGAAAAAATAGGTTGGCCCTCTGTCACATATTTTGCACTTCTAGGGGAGGACCAGTGTACAGGCTGTAGAAGAACACATTGGAAGAGTAAAGGGGGAATAGAAGCATATAACTCCATGGGGTTTTTTCAAAGTAAGAGCTTGCAACTGTTTCTTTTCTGAACTGTTTCCAATGAGTATTTTAAGAGAGGGATGGCTCTGAAGGATTTATCACCTGCCCTAGCCCGGCAATGCAGAAAATTATGAATTTGACAACTTCATGATCTGTATCTGGGTGTGACATTTTTTACTGGCTCTTTAGTGTGTATGCCTATATTTGCATTTAGAAGGACAACAGTTTTTCTTTCAGTGTTGTCAGCATGCCACTGAGAGGTCTTCCAGTGCATAGTTACTAAATGTGTTTGTAATCACTAACAGCAAGATAAATGCTATTATTACACATTGTGATTTCATTAATTTGATAAAATCTGTTGCGGCTTGTCACTTGCTCCCTATCAAAATAAATTACAAGGCTGTAATGCTCCACTGTGGTAAGTGGAGAACCACTTCGTGGCAGGTGTTGAGCTGAGCTGAAAATTATGGCAACCTCAAAGCAACTGTTTGGAGTGATGGGGTTTAATCTATTAGCACTTGTAATAGTGTGGAGGTCTGGAGGCACCAGAATCAACAGTGTGTTTTGTCTAAGTAAGATGACCTCTACTGCAGGGATGGTTGACCCCCATCCCCTCTCTCCTCCCAGAAAGGACAATGGCTAAGAGCAAAAGGGTTACAAAGGGAATAAGGTCTTTGGGCTGAGTACAGGGTGAAATGGATGGGATATCACAAGGCTGGCTGTACCTGACTTGCCAGTCACCCATGCTCAGGAACAGCTAGGTTCTTGATCCAGGGCAGGAGACACAGCACCTGGGATTTGGCCAAATGTTGCAGCTTGCTGATCCTGCTCCTGCCAGTACTGTGTCCCTTGCAGTAACAACAGGAGATCAGCCCCATTCCATTTGGGGACTTCCTCATGCCAGAGAAATCCCTGAGGAAGTAATTAAACTACAACAAGCTTCCATAGTAACTTGCATTTTAGTCTGTGATCTAACTTTTTAACTCATGATTAAAAACTAGATAGAATACTGCTGTTTTTTCCTAACAGTAAGGAGATTTACATGGTTAGCATTTTATTCCTACATGTTTAGATGTTATAAACATTGTAAACATTATCGATGAGATTTGTAAACACAAGTTATTTATGCAGCAAAACATAAATACATGCCTTGGTTAGGTCAGCTGGTAAAAATAATCAGTACTCATTATTGCTATTTAACTTTATGGGGTGACCTAAATATCTTACAGAGCAAACACAATAAGGAAATTTATTCTTGAAATGCTGCTGCTCATTAAGGACTCAATGTGTGACAGAACTGCATGTGTTCCTCTCACAGGGTATCTGAGGTGCCTCAGGTGTGGGCTTGAAGCATCTCTAGCACATCTTCTCTCATAATGTCTTTTATACATGATGCATATCAGTGGAAATTTTAGTCTGTTCTTTGCATTTCTGTGTCTTCTGGTGGCCAGAAGGACAGTTTCAATCTTGTGCGTTTATAGAATGCAGTTCTTAGAAGAATTTTATTTTAACATGTCTATGTATTGGATGTTTTACTTCTGCTACCAGCAGTTATTTACCTGAGATATGGGAAAGTGATTGGGGAAGGGATGTGTTCTTGAAAAAAAAGGTCTTTGTGTCTCTGTGACACGTATCTCCTGGTGGAAGGCAGACTGCTTACATCTGCTTTCACCAAGAGAGAGGAAAAATGGGAATACCCGGAGTGTTTTGTCCTTTCATTACCAGCACCATACAAGTGCAGTTGGAAGTTAGCACTGTGTCATGTTTCAGTGTGTTTCTGGTGTTCAGCCCTTTAGCCTGCTTACATTTCCAGCAATGTCATGGATTTTCTGCATGTCTTTACTTTTTGCTGCCTGTAGACCTTTACTGTCCTTTAGAATTAAAAAAATTAAAAAAAAACCTCCCCCCCCCACCCCGATATAGCTGTTTGCTCTAAATCAGCTTACAAAGTTTTGTTCTGTGTGTAAGTCTGGTAAGAGAAGAGGGGAGCTTGAAATTTGAAAAAGAAATTGTGCATACCTGTGGTAAGATTAACTACTGTTTGAGCTTTTCTTGTATCCAGACAGTTGAAAGTGACGTGAACAGAGTTAATAATGACAAACTTCACCTCCTCTGAGATCTGGTCTGTATACAAGCATTTTCAGAATGGTTACTCTTACACTAATTGATAGGCATGACTTTCTGTAGCTGCATTTTATTGTTGCATTTACATGCATGTTGCATGTGCTGGAAATCTCATGCTGATTCCAGATGAGAACACATCTTCTCTTAGTGGGATATTTTGGTTACACCCACAGTAGTTGCTCCTAAAAACAAGCTTAAAGGATGTTGGTTGTGGTTATAGAACTCAACTCATGTTCTGAGATAGTCTTCCAAATTTTGCAATGGTCCAAATCCACATCGCTCTCTTCTCGGATAGTGGAGCTCCAGAAATGGGTATGATCTGACCTAAAAGAACATGTTTGGCACAGTGCTTGTTCATTTAATTTCTTCTGTCCTAAACCACTTCAGTGAGGTTCAGTTTACTCATAAGAGATATTCTGTCCCTGTGGTGGAGAAATTCACCAACTTCTGATGTGGAACAGGCAGAGAAAGCCAAATGCCAAAATGTGTTTGTATAAATACATATGCTGGTGTGGTGATCCCTTTGTAAACATTGGTATTTGAGAACCTTGTTGGATTTTGAAAGCTCCTTGGTGGACATGGGGAAGGATCTTTAACAGAACCCTAACTTGCAAGATAAACATTTCAAGCAAAAATATTTTTTGGTACTTTTCGGGAAATTGCACTATTTGCCTTAACCTAGCACTTTTAGGTGAAACAAGCAATTTAGCAATATGTCATCCAAATAAAAATTCTACAGGACAGGAATATATATTTCAGTTGAGCTACCATAGGCTATTTCTAGAAGTTTTAGCTGTATTTTAAAATTCAGTAACCTTGGGTTTATTGTCTTAGTTGATAGTTAGGTCACAGTGCCTGTCTGAAGTGGTTTCTTGAAGTACTAAATATTTCCTCTGTAGGTCTGTGGGACTCAAAACCTCTTCATTCCCCTATATTAAATTGAATCATGACATTACACTGTGCCAGTCAGTAGGCTTTTCAGTCAGATTCTGCTCACATTTCAGCAAGGACAGTGGATGTCAGTGGTGCACCAAAACTGCTTCTTTAAAAAGATTCTTTCAATGACAAAGATACTACTGTTGGAACAGGTGCGTTCAGTTATGCTCAGCTTGTAAACTCAAAATTTCCAAGAACAGTGTATTTTGAGAGTTTGTCAAGAGCTAGGATGGAGTTAGGCTTATTTGGCAAGACAATGTTAAAACTCCAGCAGTGCCACAGCAGTTACATAGGAACATGGGTGTCAGCTCAGAGCTGAACCAGCTCTGTCAATAGGTCTCCTCTGCTACATGGTTATTGTCACTTTCTGCAGGTCCTGGAGATCTCTTGATTAAATCTTGACATGCTAGGTTTGAGTAGCTTTTGAGGGCTGATGCAATGACAGCTAAATGGAGGGGATATCTGGCATGCATTTTTTTCTGCATTCACTGCATGATTTCAAACCTCACTGGAGTCAGAGGAGCTGAACTTGACAAAGTCATCAATTCTTTGTTCCTGTTCATGTTCCTCTCCAGAGTGCTTTTGCCAGCTTTAACAAACACAGAAGTTCATTATGGAAGCATACTGTGGGTGCATTATTTTTGTTTCACTTTTCACTTTTCTGTAAATGGCAAAAGAGCCATGGCAGTTTTTAGCTTAAGATAGGAAGACCCTAATCTAATGATTTTGAGAAACCTTAGGTCCTGATCCGTGGCTCTGGGGTTGTTTTCTCTTTATGTCACAGCAGCATTCAGTAGCTGCAGATCACAGCAGACAATGTCAGCTTCTGCAACAACATAATGAAAGAAGGAGAAGATGAAATTTTGGCATGGAGCCTCCTAGTATGTTTTGTGGCCTTTTTTTTTCTCCCTAAAAAATAAAAATAGCATCTTAAAAATGATCAGTGCAGTTTCAAATTGAGATGTTCGCAAAAAAAATTAGCCTCTTTTGGTGGTGAAGGTATTGTTCCTATAGTCTAATACTAAACTTTGTGCATGCTGTAGAAAGGGTGAACTCCCTGAGAATGTATTGCAGTGAAGAAAGGGTGCACGTTTTAAAGGGTGGTGATGGGAATTTATAAAGTGCAAGCAAGCACATTTCTACCTACATAATACAGACACAGGGCATAAATTACACACAACCTCTCATATGCACAATTTTGAGCCCATGTATTTGGAGATATGGTAGAGGCCCATGTTAATAGTTGCTCATATTTAATGTACATCTCAATCTGTGCAGCTACATGATTTCAGTTTGCCTGTGAGGGGAATCTGAAAAGAGAGATTCAACTTACAGAAAAAGTTAAGCAAACTATTAGAGTCCGAAGGAAATTGAAATAATAGATTTCTCCTTTTAACCAACATACACTTGTAGAAGATATGCTAGAACATAAGTCTTCTATGCTCTACTAGAAATAGCAAAAATTGTCTTGTTAATGGAAAAACAGCTGGATTTGTATTGTGTGGGATGCAGGTCAATGTAAAAGTAAAGTGAATGTTGTGCCTTGGAATGAATTACAGTTTTGAAGGGTAGGTCCTGCATGCTCATTTTTGGTTTTGGCATTTAATGCCTTCCTCTCGTTCAAATATGTGGGAGGAATCAAATGTCAAAATCTTCACTGTGTATGATATATAATTTCTCTCTTGTATTTCAGTGGGAGGAACATCAGACCCCAAAATGATTATGTGTCTACTCATAAAGAATACTTCACTGCATATTTTAATGTCAGTTGCGGGGAATGCAGATGGGGTAAAATATTGTTGTCACCTTCCCCCTTCTGAGTTTCTGGTTGTATTTTTCTATGTACCCTTGCAGGATGCCAACAACCCAGAACTTCATGTCTGTGTCTGGAGCTTTGGTCCTGGCCAAAGCAGATGAGCGTGTCCCAGGACTTCAGAATCCCAGTCCAGATTAGATCAAAAGAATGAAACCAAGGGTTTGTGAATAGAGATTGTTATACTTGAAACAACATGCAAGATATCTTGAAAAATTCCCATTATGCTCAGTAATAACATGTCTATTTTACAGTTGGAAAAATAGAGACATGGGAAGGTTAAAGGCCTAGCCACACTTTACAACAAGTCAGTGGCAAAATTTATGGAAGCTCAGATCTCCACAGCTCTGTGATTCTTAAAAACAACCGGGTTCAGCAATTTACAACCTTTCTGTGTTAACTATATTCTCAAATATGGCGTCAGTTTAAATTTTGGTGCCACTTATAGAATGAATGCTGAAGCGACAAGAAATAAAGTAGAAGAAAAGTGTGGGAGATACTGTGTTGGATATGAGATGAACATTTCACATGCCAGCAGCAGGGACTGCAGTGAGTCAGCAGGTCCTTTTCTGAGGTTTCTCTGGCTAGCTCTTGCACAGACCTTGAGGATGTTGCTTCTTCCAGCAAATGATGCTAGAGAGGTTAAGGACCACAATACATTTTGGACAGGCTCCTATGTCTGTTTGCATTGCTTCTGAAGCTGAGGCATGCCCAGAGCAGGAGAATGGAGACAAAAAAAAATATCCCTGCCCTTGTGGGGTCTGGATTTTACCCTGTGCCTCCTCTGGGCTTAGCTCACTTCCATAGTGAGCTGCCTTGTGGTTGCTGTCTGTGTTTGGTTTTAGACACAAATATCATTCATGGTTCTCCGAGACACAGCCAGGCAGGACCAAAATCTGTCCTGTGCCTCCTTGCACCTTGCTTAAAACAGTGGTTCTAAACAGTTTTGTGGAGGGGTCAGAAGCCTATTAGAAAGCAATGAAAGTCTTACATCAACTTCAGGGGAGTTTGGATCAGGCCTTACGTGTCTGTTCTTACTCCTAGTGCAGTCCCTGGGATTTTTGCCAGGGATTCATTGGGAATAGTTTGACTTCACTGTGACCAGGACTAAGTCCAAGATGAGCATACACAAAGGGAATGAACAGTCTTTTCAAAAAATTTTAATTCCCTCTCAAGGCTCCACAGCAATGCAAAATAGTGTAAAGCAACACAAACAATTACATATCCTAGGAACAGAGATGAGAATTCTAAGTCCATGCAGTTTTATTGAATGTTATCAAGGCTCCCTAGTAGTTAATTTGATTAAATGGAGCTCCCTGAATGTTCTTTCTCTAAAAGTGATTTACAAAGTGTTTTAACATGAAGAGTTTCCAAAAGTACTTGGATGTCAAAGAAGAGCTATTAATCTTTATATTAGCATTCTGAAAAACAGCATGTGTTCCTTGATTAGTTGATATTTGTTTGCATTCTTCTTTTCTACAGAGGATTATCACTTTGACCTTTTTAAACATACTGTATTTCTTGAACACGTAGGAGTTAAATATTTTCATGTTTACAAACTGGCCCTAATCTGGTTTTCACTGGTGTAAATAAGGATTGAAGCCCACAAAGAATACTGAAAAACCTCAGACGTGAGTTCTAATAATCTTTGTCTCATGAAACACATTAGTGAGCAAGCTAGCATACCATATGTTTGACCATCTTGGACAAGTCACACTGGGGCCAACCCTGGCCAGCTCCTGCCAGTGCTGATTGTCTAACTGATTTCAGCAGGACTGATCAAGTGAGATGAAGGATTTCTGCCTCCTGCCTTCGCTGAAAATAAACTCAGACAGGATTGTCTCAGTGGGCAGATTATAGGGTTTCCCTTGCAAAGCAGATATATGTCTTTCATGATTTTAAATAAATGTGAAGTACCCTCTCTAAACAGAAAAGTAATAGACACTAATTTATGTGTAGTGTACTTCTGTTTTGTGGTGGGTTTCAGCTGTACCTTGGGTGTGTATTCCTTATTGATATTCCTGCTCTCTATGTGTGCAATCAAAAAGTCCTGTAAGCTGACTCAACCTTAGACTGGTGACACTTTCAGCCTCTTGGGAGAGAGACTAGGGCTGGAAGTAATAAACAGCAGAGGTGCTGTGCACTATCAAGCAGAGACAAAGATAAGTATCATAAAGATCCATTAAAAAGGGCATGTTTATGAAATTCCAGAAGAAACTGCAAGACCACATCACAGAAATTTAGGGCCAAGTTAGAGTCCAGAGCTTCAGCTCATGCACTTGCTCCAAAATAAATTAAAAAGTCTTGGTTGCCATGGTTAGAACTATTGATATGTTGCTTTAACATTTTCAGTGTCATTAATCCAGCTGTTTTGTCAGGTGAGAATCCTTAAATTAAACATTACTTTGGATTGCTTCAAAAACAGAAGAAATAAGAAACCATTAAATTAAGAATCTGCTGCCTGTTATAATTCTGACATCATGTGAAAGAAGACATCATGGACCCTTTGCCTATTTTATGAATCAATATTGTGGGTTTCCCCCATTATTCATTAACAATTTGGAAATATTTCCCTGGGAAATAATTCCCAGTCATAATGGAAGCCTTAGAACAATAAGTGTATCTTCAGGTGCAGCTGAACACGGGATCCTTTCAGCCCCTTGCAATCTTCCTCAGGGCCATCAGAGCTGCAGCTGGAGACTGGCAATACCTGCAACTAGGCTGGTAGAGGGTGAGGGGATTGGGCCACAAGTGATATCCCTTTCTTTGAGTATGCAAAGGAACTCTGCCATGTATTTTGCATTTTTAAGTGTGTTTCTTGGTTATGGTTCAGGCTTTTGCTGTGTAAGTCATTTCCCTTCCTCTCCTTTTGTCTGCCCAGCTCTATTTCTTGGTGTGTGATTTTCTTTGGTTATTCGACCTTTTTGTTTAAATTCTGGTTGTCACTACTCTGCTGTGTCCTAACTTCTGGCTTCTGGCCATCTCAGCCCTTGTATGCTCTTCTGACCTTCTGTTTCATATACCTAAGCCATAATGTTCTTAACCCTGCTGCTCTCCTGTCTTCATCTTCAAATATTAGATACATTACATCTGCATACAAATTTATACATGCACATAAATTGGGAAGATAAATGATTATTAGAGTGTGGAACTTGAAAATAAATAACATATGTGCTTTTCCCACCCTTGTAGGGAAATTTAGGTGGTTTGTGTTAGCACACTAGCTTATATTTGGTTAAAATAAGCACTTTACCCAACCCATCCACCCTAGTCCCAATCCCTATTCCCTGGAGGATTTGGTTTGGCTTGGCAAATATTGTATAAAGGGGTAATCTGCTCCTCTCTGCCAGCAGCCTGCTCCCTGAGTCTGATAGTCATCTACTTAACTGGCTTTCATGAAGTGCAGAAATGCATGTTGGGTTGGGCCTGCTAATGGTGCATAGAGTTTTTCCTGTAGTAAGCCCTAACACATTTTTAACAAAGTTTGAAGATTGTTATTTTTTGTAGAGCATTCGTGCAGACAGCTAAGTAATGGTGGGTGAATTCCCACATCCCCAAATTTAGGCTGGAATTTTCTACACCCAAACCCCTTTGCTTTGGCTGCAAGGCAGTAATACAGCACATTACAACTGGTCCTGTAGAGTCTGGAAAACTTTTGGTATGCTGCCACAAATCCCACAGCCTTTTGGCTGACCCATCACTGCCTATGTACAGCAGGGATAGCCAGCTTTTGTATAGGAGCCACTGTATTCCCAAGGAGGTATTTTGGGCAGACCAGATACAGCCACGTTTATGCACTTGAGTTTTAGAAACTTTCCAGACTCCATCTGCACGCTGTTTCCCTTTCCTACCCCTCTGCAAACAGCACCAAGCAGCCATGTGGCTGGCTGGTTGAGGTTGGATACAGTGGTGTTGTGGGCCACCTTTTGCCACTGGGGCTGCCACTTGACATTCTTGATTTGCATGAGCTGCTCTCAAAGGGTGCCCACAGCTGTGGTATGCAGAAGCTTTCTCTCACATTGAGCTTTGCTGGAGTGTGATAAAAAGCCTGATGCCATATGGGATATTCATTCACACTAGGAATTTAGTACTATGTTTTGCCTGTCACTTAATTAGCTGTTATTTATTTTAATAGAATGCATAATGCAAGGAATTATTTTTGTTTAAGGGACTTAAGTTGACTTAAAGCCATAGGGAAGAGGAAAAATCCCCACATCTACAAGAAGTAATAAAGTCCTTTTGTTTTCCTTAAATTATTACTGTTTGAAGTCCAATGTGCCAGATCTGGAATATTGCAGTAAAGGTTGCACTGGGACTTCACAGTTATTTGCTAGGTGATTATTTAGAGTCACTTTCTTTTTAGTCAGTTGTAACATTTTACATTTGGGGGGCTTGACTGGGATATGGCATCACACTTGGTTCTAGCTGTGTTGCAGTAATCTCTGTGTAACGTGGAGCCAGAAAAACCTATAAAAGCAGCTGTTGCTTTCATTAAAACCATTACAAAGGTCTATTTGTGGTGTCCCCAAAAATAATTCTGATAATTGGTTGTTAATTTTAATTACTCACTGGGTAAATATCTTGACATGAGAAACAGGTATACATGTCCATTTAAACAAAATAAACACATATTCAGTAATAACTGGATATTTGGGTAACATGTTAAAAGTAATGATACTGTGCAGTGATGATTAATTTATAATCTTCATCAAATCAGTGGAAGCAGGATATAGTTAATATGATGTCATTGTTTAGATAGCCCCTTTTAATGACTTATTTATATACATATGTTCAGTGTTACAAGGTGGTGAGTCGACACTTGTTAGTATTGGGCAAGCTGCATGATCCATTTGTGAAGCTGTTTTTCAGGCAGAACATACACAGTGCCTGCAAGTTCTTGTTTCACTCTGACCTCCAGGTCCTCAGCACGACCAGAGCAGAAGCAAGCTACCTAAACTTCCCCATGTGGTGAGTAGCAGCGGTCACAGGGTGCATGGCTGTCATGTTTAAACAGAAATAAAATATAACCAGAAAATTTTGAAATCTCCTTGGGGGCACAGTGTAGATGCAAGAAGTAACAAGTGAACGGGAGATTGCAGCTTCACCTTGCCACCTGATTCCTTTGCAGCCATCCACTGTGGGGTGCTGTACTCAAGGCTCAGGAGACGTTAAAAGAACACTGCTGAAGGGAGAAAGGTTATAGGGGCATTTAGTTAGTAAAATGCTTTGGGAATGCTGGAATTTCCTAATATGACCAACACTGTTCTCACCACAGTGCCAAAACACAGCCCCATAGTAGCCACTGTGAAAAAAAAATAGCTCTATCCCAGACAAAACCAGCACGCTGGATAAAACATGTATTCTTTCACTCCTTTTCACCTTTGCCTTGTGCTCTCCCAGCACTGAAAGGAGGAACATGTGCTTTGTTTGAGTTATCACTGAATAATGGGTGATGTGTAAGGACCACCCCAGGTGCCTCTACCTTGGCCCTATTTTGGGTGGAATTAATCTCAGCAGGGTACCACCTCCTCAGCCTGCAGACAAGGATATTTCTGATGGTCAAGTGGTGAGAAGTATGAAGATGAAGGCACCACATTGCTACAGAATACATAAATGTTCACATAAATATGAATATATTCATATTTATCATAATATGAATATGCAACAGAAGAAATGGAGAACTACACACACACAGAGGTTAGGTTGGGAGTGATGTTTCTTTTTTTGCTCTGATTTATACCTATATGCAACACACATTGTTGGCAAAAAGTAGAAGTATGATCAATCCACCATTATGGGCAGGTAGATTAGTCAGGTTATGGAATGGCTGTGACATGGAGAGTGATAGAACAATTTTCTCATGAGTTGGTTTCAGTTTTCCTAAATTGTCTTGTATCCACTCTATCAACTGTGTGTTGCAGTCAGTAGTTCTTCTCCATATACTTTTATTATGCATTCTTTTAAAACTTTTTCACCTTCTTTTAGCCTTGACTGGGATATTCCAGACCTTTCCCTTTCCTCCACACAAATGAGCAGTAATTATATGAGTTGACCACAAGGAATGTCAGAATTTATTTCCTACTCCATACTAAAAAGACAATAAACATAAAGCACATGAAAAATCTAAACAGTAACTTTCTCCTCTTTGATTCTGTTCTACATCTTTGTGCTTTGAAATCTAGACAGAAGGCTGTTGCAGAAAGACATGAAAATATTTTTGATAATAAAATTTACTAAATTTACTAATTCTAAAAAGCCTGGCTTCTTTACAACGAAGAGTGTGCTAACAGTTCCTTCAAGATGCTGATTTGGTTTTAGTCCAAAGTGTCCTAATCATAAGCGAGGTGATTTATCAGTTAAAAAAGGCACAAACTCCTTAGAATGATCTAACCTCGATATTTTGCATACACACAACACTGTTAAAAAGGGAGAATCATTTGTCCCATGTTCTGCTTGAGTGGTGTGTTGGAGTGAGTTCAGTGGTAAATATGTGTATAGAAGTTAAAGCCTGTCCCTTTGACCATCTTGGCTCTAGAGACTACGTAATCCAGGTGGAAATGCATGTTGGAGTAATATATTTGCCTAGTTCATCTAATTGCTAAAAGTCAAACCTTACTCGTTATGGAAAAACTAGTGCAGCGGTCCACATTCTAAAGTTTTCGTTATACATGGGCTTTTAAATATTGATTTTATAAGTTCTAATTGTTTATTAAAATGTGACAGAAAAATAGTCACATCAAGAAATGGGAGGTCTCTACAATTTAATTTTTTATTTTTTAAGATACCTGTCCTTTGCAAATATTGTGCATGGCACAACTTTTAAAAGAGCAACCTGAACATGGCTTTGGGTTGCAGACAGTGCAGTCATGCTCCTCTAGGATGAATGAGGTGTCACTGCAAAATACCAGCATCAACAATCAGGAGCAGTTTTAACCATGTCTGGGGTCTACTGCATGGTAAAAAGTTATTTATAGGAATATTCTCACAGAGCACTGCAAACAGTGGAGGTTACTGCTGACAGATAATTGGGCCTGTCACTGTTGTACATTAATCTAAGCACACCTCTTTATCCATACATATCTAATACACAAACTACAAGATCCTCTCAGTTCAGATCACTTGTAGCCACTGTACATTTTCATACTTCCAGTAACAGCATTTTTTTCTGTTATGAAGTCATATTTAAAATGTGATGATTCAATACAAGCAGATAGATTTTTAGCTCAGTGTGCAGAGATTTAAGTGCCGTTTCTTATTGATGCTAATGCAAGTCAGGTGGCTAATACCCTGTACAGCTCACTGAAGATTCGCCCCAAGATGCCTTGTAAATTGCTTTTCATTGAAAGCACATTCAAAATTCACTTTTCTGTATATGGTTTTTGCTACAGCATTCTTACTATAGATATTAAATTTGTCACTGAAGAGGAATCATAAAGTCAAATAGGGCTTTTAAAGAAAATCTCATGCAATAAAATTTTAAACTCTAGTTGATCTCTTGAACTGTAGCATTTCTCAGCTGAAGGTCATGACTGGTGTGCATTACAGCTGGCTCTGCACCTAGACTGCTTTGTCCTTACAGTTTGGCACAACTCAGCTTTATCTGCATTTACAGCCATGAGTATTAAAGGATTGGATTTGGGTTCTCCCATTAAAAAAACCCCAAACAATTTAATGCACAGATAAATGACCTCCCGGACTAGAACTCTTAATTAGAAAGAAGTTTGTTTGCCAGCTGGTGAGTACATTAAGCCTTTCTTCCTTCTTCTGAATAGATAGTTCTATAGAAGTTCCCTACCTTTGATATAATTTCTGTCTCTGATAAATTTAGTTCTGTAGCTTTCTTGGGAGTGTGTTGATGACTGCTAGATGCAAAAGGATTGTTAATTTGCAGACTAGTAATCCAGTGTTGCTGTTTGAGGATGAACAACTAACTTGACTGTATCTTTCTGTCACCCCTTCTACTCCTTCCACAGGAAAGCTAAAGAGGAGAGTAACAATTTCTTGGGCACGCCTGACTCTTGTGATGCTCAAGGGCTGGTATTGGATAACAAATTGCCCTAATAACAATGAGGTTTCTTTAGGTGCTTTTTTATAGTTGATATTAGAACAGGCAGTTCTGTGGTGGATACTGTGTAACTCATAGAAATTTCTGGTTTTGGAAAGAATTTCCTACTTCTTGAGCATCTGGAGCCCAGCATCCTTGACTGCTCTGAAAAACAGGGTTCCGCTTGTGTCAGTTGCTAAGAATATTGGATTGCCACTTATAGCCTACAATTCCCTATCTTAGAGTAAAGACAAAAATAACAGTGTAGTATTCTGTACTGTCCTAACCATCTGCATCAGACCTGAGTTAACAGAGCCACTTCTGAGTTTTGAGGGGAGAACCCTGTTGTGTTTTCTGGTGCTGAATTTTATGATGTGAAGTTCTGGAGGGGAAAGGAGAAAGAAGCAAATGTGGATCTCTGTTTGGGAGTTAAATCCATGGATGATGGAACACTGCTCCTTTGAGGCTATCTGGATAATGCTTGTTTGCCAGGTCCATATATCAGTGCTCAGCCAAGAGGTGAGTAGGTTGACCAGAGGAAACTTCAGTAAACTCAACCATCAGGCCAGAAGTTCTCAAGAGACAGTGAGGCTGTGCACCTCTTCCACCTGTTTTTTTCAATCCAATCACTTCTGTGGTTTTCTGCTTTCTATTTTTTGACAGAGAATAAATTTCCTTTGAGTCCTTACATTTTCCTGTCTAATTTTTCCTTTTTAGTCAAGAACAGTTTTAAAGACACAAGAACATCTACTCAGCTGAACTCTAAGTCTGTTGTTTTGAAGAATCGTAGAGAGACCTAGAAAAGTTACCTATCTGGACCTCCTTGCTCAAATAGGGCCCAGTAATATCTCAGTAATATTAAAGTTCTGGAGATATTTTGCCTTACTGACCAGGTATTAAAAGCCACAAATTTCAAAGGGAAAGGGATTTAAAGTCTAATTTGACTGGAGCTCACCTATTAATTTTTTCTCCTCACAGAAAGTGTGCTAGAGCTGCTCACTCAAATGCCTTAAACTATTTCCTTGAAAGATGAGCATATCACTCAATGCCTATTTAAAAATTTCTGTGGTAAACTGTTACTGAGAGGGAAGAAACAAATAAGTGAAGATTTGGAGAATTAATGAATAGTCTCACTGGCCTAGAGGTATGAACACCTGAATCAGCAAATGAAGAAGTGCACGGTGTTGGTCAGCACCTGCTGTTCATACAGGAATTGTTCATACATGGGTCAGATGCCCATTTTCTCCCTGACTCTTTGTTTCTGAGGATGCCACTGTGGATTAATTCTCTTCCATGCATTTCCTGCCTTAGCCTTGGCTGTCTTGACTATCAATTTTTATGTCTGCTGTGTAAACTTATGTGTTAGTTGAGTTCAGCAGTAATGTGATAAGAAAGACTCACTGTCTTCATTTTTAAAGGATATGCCTGTTTGTCTGTCCATCTAAAGCCATACTTTATTGTTACACAGCTGTGCAAAAAGAAAGATTATTCAGGAGACCTATTCCAAGAAGACAACTTAGCAAGCAGACTTTACTTTTCAGTGTAAAAAAAAAAAACCCTAAAAAACTACAACAAACCTTACTTGATGCAGAAATAAATATTGTTTGCATGTTTTACAAATGGTAGTAATGGTTTTGCACCCCAATTGGCATTTCAGGAGACTGGAGCAGATTAATAGCTGTATCAATGATTTTTTTTTTTTTTTAACTTATTCTGGGACTGTCTCCCTTTTGTAGAGAAAAGGAAGCTTTGTTTGGGAACATTAAGTTGCACAGAGTACAAGCCTACATATTCATATTTTAATAAAGGTATTCTTCTCATGCTTGAAACTTGTTTAAACCCATCATTGAAGTCTGGATTTGTTAGACTGATGCTGGAATGGAAACTGGAAATAAGCTTTGGCCCTGATGTAACCAAAGATCACTGATCTCAGGGAAAAAAAATCTTCTCTTCTGTATTTGGGCTATGGTAAGCCCACTGTGAGCCAATATATATATACAATATTAATGAGACTTTTCCTGCTAACTGGGGGACTTATAAGTGGTAACAGAATACTTGGCCACTGTCTATCAGAATAGTAGAGGTCTTTCCTCTACTGGCTAGAGGAAGAATATCTTTTATTTGTTTTCGTTTTCAGCCCTACATAAGACAAACTAGCTCACACAAATGCAGTCCCATATTATTTTTTGTGTGTAACCATTTCAGTGTGGTTCTCCTCCTTCTAAGTGAACTTTGCTTTCATATATGCTTATTGGCAGTTATAGGTTTAATTCCATGTGACCTCCATGATATGGCTTGATGGGGGTTCTGCCAGCAGCTTCCTCTGGAAGAGATGTTCCAGTGCACAGAGGAGAGAGAGCATCAGGTGGGATGGTGTGGCTTACACCTTGGGTGGCTGTTGAGCGGAGACAAAATAGCCATTCAACAAGGAATATAATTTTCTTCCTTGTAATTCCATTCCTATTTGTTAGATATGGGGAGTGCCTACAGTCTTTATCTTTGAGTGTCACCATTTCCAACACTGGGGACTTCAGACCTCCTAAGCTGTTTACCATCTAGTGTTTGTGCATGGTTCGTGCAGTGCACATACTTCATAATAATTTTTCCCTCAGCAGTCAGGGACAGGTAAAGGTACCATGCATGTCCTCACTGCTCAGGAGGATAGGCTTTAAATAGCTATATCATAGCACCACAACTACAAGTAGTGTTGTGAAATTTTGCCTTTCCAGAATGTCATTCAAAATCTTGCTGGCTCACAGGCACCTGAATTCCACTGTGGTTTGTCATTAACACAGTCTGGGGGAAAAAAAAACCCCAAGCGCTGCAAGCATCTGAAAATTCCAGTCCTATGAATATACTAAGGGTGAGATTTTAGTTGGTTCCTAACACTGCATGAGAGGATGCTGCTGAGCTGTAATTACTATGAGAACCAAGACTCAGAATATTGTGGGTTTCACTTCTCAACGATAATATGGCATTAGTGTGGTTTTTTGCCCTGAATGTTGAGTGTGCAGGCAACTGGTCTTTTTTTATACTGGTGGAAATAGTCAACTATCTATAATTAGTAACATTCAACCCGTTCTCCAAAATACCAGTGCTTGCCTGGGTCTCAGATTGTCAAGGTTTATTGCAGGCAGTCCAAGACCAGAGAGTTCAATTAGAAAATTAACTTATATGTTATTTTACCATATTAGAGAGTTGATTTCCTTCCAATTTGAAACAGATGATACATTGTTATAAAGGGTTGGGTTTGCACTTAATATTCGCCTATAAAAGAGGTAAAGACATACAAGACTTTTCCGCTACATTGGGTTAGGGCTTTAAAAATAATATACTTTTTTACAAGCCTAACTGCAGATTTTATTCCTTTGAGTCACGTGTGTTTGGTGGAAACCATGTACTTTCAGCGCTTCTCAAAGCATAAAATGTGCAATAAAATTTTTTAAAAAGAATTTATACTATGTTTAGTTTTGTAAGGGAAAAAAAATAGTAAGTTTAATCAAATGTCATTAAATGTTGTGGTTTTCAGGTAATTTGTAATCCAGAAACCTTTAGTATATTTGGCTAAATGGTAACACAAAATTAAGCTATAAGGAACACTGAAAAATTACTGGGATTACATTTGGGGCTAAATATTGACCATTAAAATGTTTGTACTTCAAATAAAGTGGTGTGACTGTTGGCTCACCAGATATCTAAGCTGAACCTATACCTTTCTAAATGCTTGAATAATAAATTACATGGACCTCCCACCTAGGTGACCTTGCTTCTGTTACCAGGAAGGAGTGGATGAAGGAAAAAGAGCCCCTGAGCAGGAGCAGCATCAGATGGAAGTTCAGTAGGAGCTGCTTAGGACAATATACCATCCAAAAGTCTTTCTTCTGAGAACAGTCAGAACAGCAGTCCTAAACAGCTTCTAGACTGCAGTGTGCTCACATAGCTCCCTTTTTCTGCAGCAAGCCAGCATTTCCACAGGGGCTCGTGCAAGCAGGCAATGAGGGATCTGATATACATGCTGGAATATTTTTTTCTGGGTGTGTGTCTCAGCACTTGCTGCCCTTCTACAGTGTGGCACATCAGCCAGTATAAACAACGCTGGGATTATTTAAGAATATAAATAAGCTGATTGTTGATGGTTTGCAGTAGGAAGCAATGACACCCATAGGGGTCCCAGTGGATGCTTAGAGGGTGTGGTGAGAAAAGATAAAGATTTTTCTCCAGGCCCTAATGTGCATAAGGCCAGTTGTGCTTATAAAGTAGCTGAGTGGATGAGCTATTTGGGGGAGAATGCCAACAGTGTTACCTTTTGGAGACAGAATAAAAAGATATTTTGAATAGGAGGCAGATGAATAGTCATGACCCTTAGTGGAACCCTTCCAGGACATTTTGGTTGAATCTTTTTCTTCATTTGTGTTTCTCAAATGTGAATTCAGTAACAGAGTACCTCATGATAACGGAGCATGCAGCACTTGGTGGCATATTATGAAAATAAAAATAACTTCATATCTAAACCATTCTCCTTCTCATCTCCCATAACAGCAATATCTGTCTGCAAATTTTATTTTACTTGGGGAGTTCAGGTTACCACCTTTCCAGCATTTTTTACCAGGTCTATCCAAAACCAATCCTGATTTTTATAAGTCAATAAATGGATGCAATAAATGGATACTTCTAATAAGAAACCCAGAGAAGTGAAAAAAAAAAACAACCAAACTGGAAAAGTTGATCAGGGAAAATTATCAATCTGTTGAGGATACGATGTTGCCAAATCCAAAGAAGAAAATAAATCTTGATGCCACCTTTTGGAAAACAGTCACAGTCAGAGGGAATTCTGAGTAATCCTTCTGTAGGAGTTACTCAACTTCAGTTTGGTGTTTTCCACTTCTGATAGATGCTGGAAGTGGGCAGTTTTAAGTAACAGTCTTGAAGTATGCACTGTTACTAATCCAAGCAGTTACATGGGCACATTAAAGTAATAAAAAAAATCAGTTACCACAGCTTTCCATCCAGGAGGGAAAAATTAAATGCTTTTATATTGTATTAGAATGGCAGAACTGAAAGGGCTTGGGTTTTGTTTGTTTTGGTTTGGTTTTTTTTTCCCTATCAAGAAAAGAATTGTTAAAAAGGGGAATGGTGTTTCCCTTAGTACTCATATAGCAGTTATTGTTAGGGGTTTTTTTGGTGAGGTTCATGTTTTCCAGAAAGAAAGCAGCAGTGCCTAGTGGTAAATGATATAACCAGAGAACAAATCTTAAACCTTAGTAACTGAACCATTTCACTGGATAGCACTTAATATATCATATCAGAAAGGAGGACAAAATTAATTCTGTGAATTTCTTTCTTTCGGAAGGGATCCAGCCATCCCTTACATATGGGAGCCTCCTAGAAATAATACACTCACCATTAGAAGAGCTAAAATGAAATTACTGAGAGCTTGATGAGATTCCATGCTCTCTTTTTTGTTTGCAATAATGAAGGTGACTGAAGAGGCAGAGACTAGACTTTTCTCGCAGAGGAATGTGTGGAGAATGAATCCAGCTGTCCCAAAGCAAATTGTAATGGAGATACTTGGTAAAATTTCTAATCCATAGTTGCCTATTTTCTACTACTTGCAATCCCTCACAAATGAAACACAGATAAATGATCCAGGAAAGAAAACAGAGCTATAACGTGTTCAACATTGGGATCTCCAGAACATTCAGTGCTGGCAGCTTCAGGTTATTGTTATTCCTCCAGAGAACATGGGATTTCCTTGTTATCCTATGGGTAGGTGTTCTATCTCCCTCTGGTACCTTGCACTCTCAGTCTGACTCTTCGCTCATGACAAAATCTGTCATCTTAGGCAGGGATCCAGCAGCTGGGTAAGAGCAGTCATTCAAAAATCTGCATGAGACTTCAAGCACATTACACATTAGCCTGGGACCAGAGGATGCTGTAGTCAGGTGAAAAAAAGGTTGGCTGCAGCAGCATGCAGCTGCTTTTGTGTCACTGTCCAACAAGTAGTAAAGTCACCTGAGAACTTCAGGGCTCTCACAGCAGCAGGCAGATTTTGTTTGGAGGTATTGCTGTTGTTTCAGTCTGAGAAGCCAGCCTGTATTTTTAAGTCTGTATTCTGTGTGTTATCAGGCCTGGCTGCTGTGCAAAGGTATGGTGTGTGGGTTTTGTACCCTTGTGTATTTTATATCAGCCTGCAGAAAAGTCAGTGTCTTGGCCAGGGTATTCCATCCCATAACTGAAGTGGCAGCTCCACTAAAACTTATGTTGATGTCACAGTCACTGGAATTCAGAACATCGAGCAATACAGGTTAATTTCTTTTTCTTTTTCTTTTCCTTTTTCTTTTTCTTTTTCTTTTTCTTTTTCTTTTTCTTTTTCTTTTTCTTTTTCTTTTTCTTTTTCTTTTTCTTTTTCTTTTTCTTTTTCTTTTTCTTTTTCTTTTTCTTTTTCTTTTTCTTTTTCTTTTTCTTTTTCTTTTTATTTCTTTTTTTCTTTTTCTTTTTTTTTCTTTATTTTTTCTTTTTCTTTTTCTTTTTCTTTTTCTTTTTCTTTTTCTTTTTCTTTTTCTTTTTCTTTTTCTTTTTCTTTTTCTTTTTATTTTTATTTTTATTTTTATTTTTATTTTTATTTTTATTTTTATTTCTTTTTTTCTTTTTCTTTTTTTTTCTTTATTTTTTCTTTTTCTTCTTCTTCTTCTTCTTCTTCTTCTCCCTCTCCCTCTCCTTCTCCTTCTTTTTTTTGCTTTTTGATGCAGCTCAGAGTAGAGAACTGAGGAGGTGACATGATTTGCAGCATGAAGTGTACAATATATTTATTGCTACTTTCCATTCTTCATCCAAAATAATGTGTCTTCCACCAGCATTTAACACATCTGCTCTGCTATTTTCTGGGTTTTAATGGGATAAAGTGACAGTAATAACTTTATATCTATGAGTAATGTTTCTTTAGCACTATTTAAATAAGGGGGATCATATTTAGTTCTTTTTTTGATTTAAAGAAGGGAAAGATCTTTTTTTGACAGGTAGGAACACCATCCTCCCAGTATAGAGGCTGTTGACAGGTATCACACAGGGTAAGAGATATTCAATAAGGGAGGTAGTGAAAGAGATCACAGTTTCTACTAAAATTAATTCTAACCTGGTGACACTTGCCATAAGATAGATTAAAGATATTGTAATACTGTTTTAATGCCATCTAGGATTCTAAGAGTTGGCAACTGGAATCTATATTCCAGTTCAGAAGAGAAGACTGAGGGGCACTCTGGTCTGTCAAGTTTCCAGAGGGAGGGTGCCAAGAGGATAGACCAGACTCTTCTTGGTGGTGCTCAGCAATGGGACAAGAGGCACTGGGCAGAAACTTGAACACAGGAATTCCTCCTGAACATGAAGAAGAATTTCTTCATGGTGCAGTGACCGAACACTGGAACAGCTTGCCCAGAGAGACTGTGGAGTTTCTCTCCCTGGAGATATTCAGGAACCATCTGGACACAATCCTGAGTAGAGTGCTCTGGGGAATCCTGTTTGAGCAGGGAGGCTGGACTAGATGACCTCCAGTGGGCCTTTCCAAACTCAACCGTCCTGTGATTCTGTAATATTTTAGTAAATATTTTTTGCACAGAGTTATCCTCATGTCAATTAAATCACAGCTCTGTTATCAGTAAGTGTGGGAGTTAGCTGGTTAAGTGTGAGCTACTGAAAAGAAAAAAATTAGTACAGCTTTGTTGCATTTTCTTTGTAGGCTGAAAAGAAAAATGAATATTTCTTCAGAGCATATTTCCTAGTATATAATGAACCAAATGTTGAACAGATGTACTTAAAAGTGTGGAAAAATCAAATGAAAGTCACATTTAGGATTTATGGAGTTGAAAACCAGAAAAAAAAAAACCCCACCAATGGAAATAAGAATGTTGATGAACAGAAACTATGTTGTTAATACAGAAATTTTTACTGTAAGTTTAAAAAAAGTTGGCTTCTAGGGCCCCAACTGCAATCTGGAATTATATAAATTATGGTTAAAAAATGATGCAACTTTTATCCTGAAAAAGAAAATTTAACTCTAAAATATGTTTTTATATTCATTTTAAATTGACAATGACTAGTGCAGTTTCATAAAATTATACTTCCAAGAATCGCGAAACTCATAGAGGTCAGAGAGCTACAAAACATTGACTTCTTTCCCTCCACATTTTGAAATCATTCAATTAAGACTACAGATGACCAGAAAAATAAGCCAGATTTTTAATTCAGTAGCAATGTTTTGTCACAGCTGCTGCTGTAGGAAATCAGTGGGTAAATGGCCCTGCTGAAGTGTAGTCTCTTCACTCAGTTATGGGGCGTAACAGTGCACCATTTATTTCAGTAAGAAAGCTGCATATTTCTAAAATGAGCTGTGGCCTTCATTCAGAAAAAACACCCCTGTTCTGGAAAGCAGCCTCTTTGGACGATCACAGTTACAACAGCTCTACTGCAGAAAGCATTTGAGCCTGGGAGTTTGGGAATTAAACACATGCTTAAGTACTTTTCCTTAATGGGGATACATTTAGACATGTGAATTGAGCCTTGCATAGACCAGTAAACAAGGGAATTTTCAAACAGTTATCAGCCATCTCTATTAGGTAATCCACATAATGAATGGAACTTTGGAGATTTGTATCAGCTGATACTATGTCTTGTACTGGGGAAGAGATTCTGGCATGAAGTTCTTTGTTAAAACAACTCTGCAATCCAGAAATGTACATTGCACTTAGGTGAAAAACTGCTAAATATTACTAAGTATTTTGTCTTCCTATCTCATGCTCTTCAGACAATTAAATTAAGAGGCAAAAAAACTTGAGAGATGAGAACTGGATCAGGCTTGGTAATGATTTGAGTCTTGGCTTGTCCCATTAGTTCTTACCCATTAGAGCAATCACTTGTGAGCAATTCAAATTTAGGCACTCAAGTAAGTGGCTTGATATTTTCCAAAGTGCTGAGGAACTTTGATAAACTGCTACAAGTTTGATTGATTTAATATGATGATAATAGCTCATATGGCCAGTAAGAATTTACAGTTTTAGACTTTGTCTTCTATATTTTGGGTTTGGTAAGTCCTCAGTGGACCTTCAGAATGTGTTGTACCTCAGAGGCCTGAAGGGAGAGCAAGCCTGCATTTGTGTCTCTGAGTGTCTAAAGCCTTTGCTGCTAAGTAAGCTTTTTCAGCAGATACGTAAATACCAGAAATTTAGACTCAGACAAAATGAACTTTGCAGAAGATATCCTGTGGCTCGTGGAGCCCAAGTTGTCACTGTGGTGGTGCTTCTGACAGAAATTGCACTGTGCTTCTCAGATATTGTGTAGCTTCCCATCTGAGCATCGTATAGCCAGGAAAAGTGGCTCTCTGTTTATTCCTTAGTCCCTGGCTAGTTCTTTGGTACTTTTAACTGTATCCTTAGAAGCCAGCAACTCCAGGGCTTTACTGAGATGATACCTGGTTTAGGTCTGTTTACTTTTGGTTATGTGTTGACTTGCTGTTAAGGATATCTGCAAAATTTGCCTTCAGGAAACAATGATGAGTTGTGCTCTGGTTAACATTCAGAGTAGTAGAAGCTCCTTCCCAAGAGGCTCTGGACCCTCCCTGTATAGGGAGTGACATTGCATCTGTACAATGCTAAGTTGTGCTGTACTCGCAGGGCTGTGCCTGTATGATGGCCCCGCAGAATGGTGACACTGACAGGTCCCCAGGCTGGAGAGATGTCCTGAATGAAAAGGGTCTGATCCTGCCTGTAATCCAAATGGGAGGGAGGCAGGCAGTCAGCTCAGCCATCTCTGCATCATCAGCTCATCAGCTCCCAGTCTGAGCTGTACTTGAAGCTGGGAAGCTAGAAGGAAATGTGTGGGAAGTGGAAGGTGTTGGAAGAGGGATACACTTTAAGTTGTGGTAGGCATTGTGTCCCTTTTCTTCACTGGAACAGTCAAGAGAAATGGTGGGAAAGATGCTTCTGGGGATATTGCATCAAAGACAATTTTCTTCCAGAAAGCTCAGAGGGTAACTGCAGAGGAGACCAGCTGTGCCTGTTGGAGAACACGGAGCAGCAATATAAATATTTGAGCCTCTTTAGAACTATTGAAGTAACTGCACTGGCAAGAGTAGAGGTTAGAACTGAACACCCTGTCTACATTTTTCTCACTAGGAAAATTACAGATTTATTTGTCTGTCTCCAGGCAGCATATGTAATACTCACTATGTGTTAAAGCTAATTTTCCTAACAGGGAGGGGTTTTTGAAGACATGATGTCTGTCATCTTTACAATCATAACTGGTAGTCATTTGCTTACTCAAATAATAGATTAGCCAGTCAATCTAAAAGATACATTGTGCTGTCAAAAGGATTTTGTTTGAAAATGGAGGATATAATGTGGTTTACTGGGGAGACACAGGTGATTTTTCAAGGCTACAGAATTTAAAAGGCTCACTGCCTCTCTCCATTTATCTGTGTACTTATTTTTCAAATATCAGCATTGATGGTTACCATTTTCCCACTAATTTTGAAGAGCATTTATTTCAGAGAGATGTGTCAGCTTGATTCATTTTAAAAACATATAATTTAACTATACCTGGATATTAACCTCACAGAACATTCAGAAATAAGGATGGGTTATTTATTAAAATTTTAGAAAGAAAATTAATCAGATGCTGTTTAGATACTGGTGGTTGTCACAGTTAGACTGTATAGCCATATTGTCCCTTTTATTGATACCATCCCTTTTCGTTTATTATAGTCCCTTGTCACAGCTGCTGCTGTAAGGAACCAGCACAATGGGTAAACATCAGCCCAATGTGGATCCTGCTTTCACTGTTACATACCTGTTTGCAAAGATCTCTGTCCAAACAGACCTTTCTGCTCGTTCAAAATCTGAATGAGATAATACAACTGAACATAGACACCAGAGAAGAGAGTCAACTGTTTTTCTTTATGATTTGCAAGCTTGCCTGCTTTCTCTGGTATCTGCAGAACCTTTTGTACAATGTGGAGCAGAAGAAAGTGGCAGTCCTAATTTTGACTTGTGTACTATCCCATTGCAGATGAGTGAGCACGGGCAGATGTTATGCAGCTCTGTCTTCTTGTCTGTGGTGTCTTGGGAGTCTTCAGCAGCAATTCCTATAGAGTCTTGACAGTGACAAAAATAGTTAAAGGTCATCTTTGAAAGTCCATTTTTACTTGATTCCAGAGTTTCCTTTGGTCTTTCTTCTTCACTGTGAATCTCAGAGAATTCTTAATTTCTACAGTTCTCGGGTTTGCTGCAGATCACATTTTAGTCACAAAATATACTACAGTGTAAAATCTAAAATACATGTTACAGTGTGTCATTAACAAGAAGCTGACAGAGTGGTGTCCTCCTGAGGCCGTGGTCCACTGCTCTGAACATCAAAAGAAATTTTAAAAGGACACATTCTTTATCAGCCCTTTCCATGGTGACTCAATAGAACATGTTCTTGAAGTACAGCAAGTGATGAATATCTGCTAGGAGGAGAATGGGAGTCAAAATACTCCCCCTGATTTTTAGAGTGGTTTTAATTCTTCTTGGATCACAGTGTGAACTGTAGACACGACTGCAATTCTTTCACAATCTTTGCTTTCCATTTGTCTTTTGAACCATGAAATCCTACAAATTCAGTTACTCTTCAGATATTTCTTTTGAATCAGCCAAATAAAGAATTAAGGCAACAAGCTTCTGCTCTTGGATGGTTCTGACTCTAAAGTAAAAATGTGAAAATAGGTTTACATGTGAGGAATACAGAATGTACTGCGTCTTTCTGAAGTTCAAAAAAAAAAAATCAAATACAAGATCTGTATTTCATCCCTCATCAGGAAAATGCAAAAGATGAAACTAGCAAATAGAAACACAGAATGGCATATTCAATTGGAAAAAAAGGTCTTGATGCTTAGCAATCAAGCTGTTTGCAGCTGATTCTAGTTTCTGTAGTAAGAGCATCAATCTGCAAATAGTGTTACAGTGAGTGGTTTCAGCTCACATGTTAATTCAGGCAAAAACCTTACATTTGTAAGTCAATAACCACAGACTTTCAATAAGGTGCCCAGAGAAACTGGAAATTGAATATTCTTCCCTATGATGGATCAAGAATTTGTATCAAGTGTACTGACTGCCCTAAAGAGCATGATGTGGTGCAACAAGTGGAATTCTTAGCTCCAGATTTCACACTTCACATGAACTTCACTACTCATGTATGCAATAATTCCAAGTTTGTTTTGCCTTATATTTTTAGTAGCAGACACAATTTAAGAGGCTCAATGTGATATGACTTTCAGTCCAGTACAATCTCATCAAAATGTTCACATTCAGAGAACAAGCATTTCAAAAAGTATAGAGCACCAGATCTTTCCCTTTGATGATTGAAGTTATGTCAGTCTGTTCAAATAAGGTTTGACATTAATTTGTTCAGCAATTTAGAACTTCTCCTAAAATGTCATTTAAAAGTATCATAAATTTGGGTTTATATGCTACATTTGTTTAAAAAAGCTCTTATGCCAAATAGTTGATGCTTCTTTAAAGCAGTCATAACTGCATCAATTTGCAAAGTACTAGGTTAGCTTGGGACACGTGAAACTATTTATAATGTAATTTTTTATGCTAGAGAAATGTTGTCCTGCCAGTGATGCAGTCACTTGGACAAGTCATTGCTGTATCTAATATTGCTTGTCTTTAGAACGGGATAAAAAAACTGATGACTGGTTGTTAGGTTCAGTCGGCATTTATTTGGAACAAGGATTGCCATTTTGTGAAAGAAATATAAAGTGCTTGAAATAGATATTATGACATTCTGGCCTGGGAAGACCCAGTATGTGTCACTCCTGTCTCCTCCAAACAGGAAGAACAAGTGCTCCTCTTCAAAATGTCTCTATGGCACAGCCAGATATCAGCCAACTTATAGTGGAAATAGAGCAATGAAAATGGATTGCAGAATTTAGATGGTTTTGCATTATAAAAAAATCATTATAATAAATGGAAATTCATAAGTTGAAATGCAAAATTAGCTGCTCTACCTTGTCATCAGTACTCTGTCTTCAGGGTGAATCTCACCACTCTTTTTATTGCCTCTCTGTACATAAAAGCCCATTTGGCATCATGGGAATGTATGTACTGGACAAGAGAATAATAGTGAAAAGATCTGCCAGACAGATCAGAGAGGTAAATTTAGTTCCTAAATTTCAGTTGAATTTTTTTTTGTAGTAGGTTGATAACTTGTCCTGGATATTCTCCACTGCATACTTCCTAATATTTCATGTGCCAAATACTGAACAGACATACTTCTAGCCTGGATAAATGAAGAGACACACATCTAGGACATGAAGCTGGAAATTCAGAAAGCACTAGACAGCCAAGGTTTGAGTTAAAACTTTACACTGACTACAAATTTCCTGCTATAGTAAAATGTGACATTCAAATGGCAATATCAGTATATCATAAATATTGGGAACCTAGATTTCCAGTCATCTGAACATCACCTTCACCGTCACCTCCCTTGCCCTCCAGGCTCACGCATTTGTCCAGACAGAAAGTGAAGTTCTCTAGTCAGAGAATATGAGGTACCACCAGCACCCCTTGAACTTAATGTGACCAAGAGTCAAAATTGTATGACATTTAGTAAAAATCTCCCATTAATGGCTATTTCAGTCTCCTATTCTCCATTGGCACTCCTGGAATGTCTTCCAGTATCACTTTAGCTGCCTCAGGAGCCTTACAACTGCAGGAGAAACATTTTTTCATGGAGCAGGGAGTGTTGAGTATTACTTGCAGGTTTCATTTGGAGGAAAGGCCATATAAATGGAGCTGAATCTCCAATATTTTAAATCTCTCATAGGATTATAGGAATTTGAGTTATTCTGTAGTCAATAATTCCTTGCAAGCTGGATTTCCAGATCTCCTGGAATCCACTGCTGTATGAAGTCTTTGTTCAAAGAAGCAATAAAATCTCAGTAGCGAAATACAAAGATGAGAGAAGAAATGAAAATAAGACAGTATTTCAACTCCCTGAACCCAGTCATGTCATCTCTCACTGGGTCACTTTTATGTAGGAGCAGACTTCTACATTTCCTGTGCACTAATGAATGGACTAATCTCCACACTCACAAAACAACAGGAACAAATGTAAATGATCATGAACCACATGGAATAACCACAGTGCCAAGCTGCTGCAGGCTTTCTTTCAGTAGCACCCATGGGAACATAGGACAGGTGAGGTTGGAAGGAGCCTCAAGACATTATCTATGTAATACAGTGACATAAAATATGCAGGCATTGACTCAAAACAAGAAAGAACAAATTCAAATCAAGTTAAAGCATGATTGCAAGTCAGGAGATAACTTAGGTGGAGACTAAGTCTGCTGTAAAGAGAGTGATCTGAGCAGGGCTCCTTTCAAAATGAGGCTCTGTGACTCCTCTCTTTTGGCATGCGGCACTCAGCACCAACGGCACCTTCTTATGTGTGGATGAGGCTGCCTGGCAGTACTGCCGTGTAGTGTGTCATTCTAGGGCTGGAAAGTTAACCTGCAAAAGTGCAAGTTGGGAAATTGAACATTGAACAAATTTTTGAGGACCAGGCAAAAGGTCTTAGAAAATGATAGCACTGATTAAAAAAATTAGTTCAGGCCACTGACTATTATCTTATATGGTAAATGGGATTGCTTCCTGAGATGAAACAAATAACACAGCATTTTGATGGGCTATCTGACTATGTAATGTGCACAGAAATGTGATTTTGACGTGATTAGCAAAAGAGAAAAACATTTGAGAAAGCCATCTAATCCTGCTTCCTCCTTTTAGCTCTAAAGAACCAGAGAAACGGTAGCATTTGAAACTGCGATTTCCTCTTCTGTGTAATTATGATGGGAGTTGGAATGATTAACAAAACAGAAAATAAGCACTTAGCAGACACATAAAAACTGTTAAATAGACAGAAAAAAAACTTACAGTCTATATTTGCTCTGCTGTTAGCATTGCAGTTTCAGAGACACTACCTCAGCACTACTATTTAACACAAGTTTTAAAGATCCAAACAAGAGCAGACAGGTTTCATTAACATAGGAGGTCCCTGAAGAAATAAATATTTATTAAACTTTCAGTGATGTAAAAGAGTGAGTTTTTTTAGCCACACTTCAAGGGTTGTTGTACTGCCTGCCAAATACATACCTGGTGAGCTATTTAGAAACTTCCTGTTCCACATGCTAATTAACAGTCTATGAATTTTAACTTAAATCAGGGTCACATAGCTGAAACGTATTTCAGAGGACGCCTGCATTTGTCATTCAAAGACATTGCCAAGGTTTTAAGGTCTTGCTATAAAGTGGATTTCACAGCTTGAAAAACTAGTTCTCCAATAACAACTGGGTCAAAACTGGGAGGAACCCTTATGCACTGAGTCACATGAGGTGCATTAGATGTACTTACATTTGAAGTCAGAGTTAATCCAAAACTGGAACATTCAATATAAACCTCTTTGCATCCTTGTAGGCAGTGTGGCCTTGGATTCAGATGCCTACAAGATCATGTTTCTCTGCTTTAGACTGCAGTGAGATTCACTGAACACGTAGCAACATCATTGGGCAAAAATGCTCCTCTTCAGTGCATCTGGGCAGATTTTTTGGGGGAAGAGCAGCTAAGATGACTGCAATGTCTTCCACCCATGCTCAGTGATGCATTGGCAGTCATATCCAAAGCAGTAGTGTAGCACCACAACTCCCTCTTCCTTGCAAAGCTGCATCTTGCAGACAAATGTCTTCTTGATATGTAGATACCTTGATTAGATTATCTTTAGAAAATAATTTTCAACTGTTTTCTAGATGAAGGTGTCTGATTTCCAAATGCTATTTTTCCTTCTTTTTTTTTCCTTCCCCTCAAGTAGAATTAACCCTGGAGCAGTTATTATATCAGAGCTTTCCAACTAAGGTGACCAAGGTGTCACTGCATAAATTGTTAATACTTACCTATACATATCTTAATGTCTTTGCATCTCATTGATTTAAAAATATATTACTTCATACTTTTATAACTGATTTGGAAGTTAAGATTCACTTATTACTAGTAAATATCATTCTGTCCTTTCCATCACATATCACTTCCCCATTATTTAGCTGCAGTCTTGATGATTTTCAGCCCTAAGTACAGGAAAATGAGTTTACTTTTTGCAAATTGCAGGCTCAGCTGTCTAGCAAAAGGGCATGCCAGCCACATCTATATAATGTGGCTTTTATTCTGATAGCCCAGGTGCATATTTAACTGTATGTGAGTATCTGGGGAGCCAAAGGACCCAGAAACAGAAATGGGAGGAGAATAAATGAAGGCAATCCAGGGATACAAGGTTAGGACAAACTTGAGTTAAAACCAATCAGAAGAAAGTGAGAAAGATGTAGAGGAAGTGAATCTGGAATGCCGAGTTAGCTGGAAGTGTTGAGACTTACAGCTTTTCTTGCTGTAAATAGGAAGGAGGAGGAAGAAGGTAAGAGAGGTATGGCAGCAGTTGCTGGAATCTGCCAGCCCTCGTTCCAGCTGTTCTTGCCACACAGCACCTGTGATTCCTTCCTTGGCAGTTGTAGCAGTAACAAGAATGACTCTTGAAGGCCCTATTGTAGTAAAATTTATAAAGCTACAGTTGTTTTTCTCCTCCAGCATTCTGAAAACTTCCAACTTTTCCTATGGAGAGAGTAGCTCCTAATGAGAACGATCCTTGAATGTACAGAGTGAAGATTATTAAACAACTATGTGGAAGCTATATTACCTCCATATTTAGTACCTATGATCACATCAGGATCATGAGGTCAAATTTTGACATCCACAACTGAAAAAAAAATTGGACAGAGTTCAAAGAGCACCAACAAGGATGATCCAGAGGGTTGGGAAATATGTGTTCCACTCAGAAAACAAGTTCATCCTACTTCTTTCATTGAACAAGAAAACAGGTCTTCAGAGCATGTATGACTCTGTAGACTTAGACTTACAAGTATACATGAAAACTCTTATGGGGGTCTAAACTGGTTGTTCTGCTAATAGATTGCTATTAGCAATCTAACAAGATCCAAATATTTAATGTAATTAAACATTGGAACAGCCTAGCAAGTTCCTCACTATTGAAAACCTGAAAAGAAAATATGGATGCTTTTCTTAAAATTGTGTCTGTAACTCGTGTAGAGATTGGAGTCAAAGGCAGGAGTTAATAAGGCTACTTCCCTTCTGTGTAGAAGGGATTATTCTGACTATCACTGGAGTCTCCTCTAGTCTTCAGAACAATTACTAGTGTACCAAAGCCTGGATACTCCCTGAAATACAGCTAATGTCTTATGCATTAACTTTCTTCCTTAAAATTTCTCCACATGATGAGTGCACAGTGCAAGCACAGCACAATCCTCTGTGACCAGGATTCTTGTAGTGATCCTGTGTATAGGTTCTCTGGCATATAAGATGTTTCCATTCATTCTGCATCTTCTTTATCAGTGAAACATTAATAAAGTGCCTCTGCATGCCTCTGCCTGGCACATATCTTCATGAAATTTGCAAGAGTAAGGCACATAGAAAGAATATAAACCTGCAAGCCTTGTTTTCTGATGGAAACATTTTGAAAAATTGGTTTCCTCGATTATCACTAATATTGTGACATAGGGACAATAAACTGGTGATCTGGTGGTTGGCTGAATTTTCAGCGATATAGCTAAAACCTCCCACTCAATCTCCTGTGTAACATCTGGATCTGCAAGGATTCAACCACAAAGCCTAATGTATTTCTTTGAGATGTTTTAATTTTCAAGCTTTGGGAAATGCTCTGGAGCAAGTTCCCATTTGGAATTCAAACTGGAGAAACAGGTCAAATAGCAAGAGAGCAAAGAACCTATAGAATAGTGAATGAAGTTGGATTTTCCCGCAGCAGTTGGGCAAAATACATGTTGTAAGTGTTGGTTTTAGGAACTAGACCATTCAGCTTTTGCTTTTTGCCTCAAATATATACTGAACATATAAAAATCCATTACTTTGATAAGACCAGTGTTTGACCGAATGCTTTCATCAGCCCTTGACTATGTCTCTGGATGTTCATGTGCAATACTAATATCTTTAGACTGACTCAAGTGTTCAGATCAGAAAACAAAAATGGGTCCGTCTAGATTTCACCGTTTTGCTTTGCTGATCGTGTTTGTTTGTTTTGTTTTTGTTGTTACTTTTGTTTTGTTTTTTTAACCACAAATTGTAATCTTTAATTTGTAGGATTGATATGCATTACAAGCAGAGTTTTTCCCAGTATAACATAACAAGGACAGCTTTACTGGATGGAATCAGCAGTCTGTCTATGACAGGACCTTGCCCTTTGATACTTAGGGAAATTATTAGTGGGATTTTTAGAGTAATCCTTTCTTAGTGGACATTCTTTGTACTATGCAATTGGTGGTTTATAAACTGCATGAGACTCCCCACCATGCATCTGAGCCATCATGTTACACAGTCATGGCTGGACTATCTTCCACGCTTCAGCCCTTTTTAAATCCTTCTGATTTCTCATGGTATCCTGTGGCAACAAGTTCCACGCTATAGCTGATTACTGTGAGAATAAGTATTTACTCACTTTAAGCCTGATACTCACTAATAACATAGATTTTCACTGATTCCAAGATGTTGAGAAATGCAGAGTATTCAATTTCTGTTGGGTTTCTCCATATCAGTCATGGTTCTAAAGCTTCCTATTCTATCCTCTCTCAGTCGTCTCCTTTCCAAGTTGAAGACCGATAGGCTGACTGATCTTTCATCTAATGGAAACAGCTTCCTGTACTTCGTAATTTCTGTAGACATTGTACACTTTCTGTTTTTGTTGGATCTTCTGTTTCCATTGGCTGGATGGATTGGTCATGATGATGATTTCTAATATTTTTCTATTCTCTTGTTTTCCTGTTCTTTTTTGTGTTTTAACTGTTGCTAAGTAAGATGCTGATGATTTCAGAGGACCCTTTACAACAGGCTTGGCCCATATTTAAGAATCTTTAAGTAGCTGTTCTCCCCTTGCCAATTTGCATTGCACTTAGGGACACTGAGTTACATTTGCTGCTCAGTTGCTCAGACATTCAGTTCAATAAGATGCTTTTGCAGTTACATTGGCTCTGTGACCCTCTGCAACACCAGCTGAAGAGTCACAGAGGTCAGCAATAGAGGAATTAATTTGTTAAACTGAATGCCAGCCATATGATTATCTATATGTATCTACATGTGTGTGTGTATGCTCATGCACGTCTCAAAGGATGAGGCTGAAGCTCAGGATTGCTTTCAAAGGAGTCTGTTTTTAAGTCAGAGCCAGGACTGATCATGGCTTGCTCTTGGGGATGGGCATTCTACATGTTTCTGAAAAATTCTGGCACAGTGCTAGAGTATATGAGATCACAAGAAATATATTAAATAGTCAGGGGAAGAAAAATAAGGGAATGACAAGGCTAGGGGTACATAGTAGATAAGAAGGGAAAAAACGCAGTTTCTGGTCCAGTCCCAGATGATTGGTACTGTTTGTTTCTTCAGACCTAAGACTGTAGATGGCCACCAACCTCCTCCCAGTGTCTTTGGATTATCCTCTGTGAGGAACAACTTCTGGTGAAGGCAGAGCTGATAGGCTGTAGACACCCATGTTGTCCAGACCAGTTAAAAAGCAGCCTGGGGCAGACGTTGTCTAGGGGTGATGTGTGGACCCTGAGGAAAGGAGACATGCATCCCGTGTACATTTTGGATCTTTGTGGCTGAGCAATAGTGCTGCCATCCAATTTGTGAAGAGGCAGGCTGTAAAGCCTTCTCTTAAGAGAAGGGAGAGTGGTTGTTGTGTTGTCTTCTCTACTTTTGTATTGTTACTCCTTTTATTTCCAATTTTTTTTTTTGCAATATGATTTTAGAGTAGTACACTGATTTTTAAACCCATCTGAAGTTTCCAATGACTTTCATTACAGGAGGGAGAAATACCATTTGCTGTACTGCCACCTAGTGCTTATAGGTGCTGATTTGAATTTGAGTACATTCACTCTGATTTGGTTTTTTTAGTCCCTTACTTTTTATTGCTCTCTTTACCACGAAACTGGACTTACAAATCGAGGGTCTCTCTTAGACTTGAGAATAAAAGTGCTTCTTGATCAGAATATCTGCTGCAGAGAATTTGGGGAACAGACATTGAAGAGATAGTCTCCATGTGGGAAGATGCTCAGATACCCTTCTACAGATGAGTGGGGTTAATGAGGGACGATCCCTACAATTAGGAGAGCTGTTATTCTGAACAGTCAGTTTTTGTCTGGTGTTTGCTTTGCAGAATACTTTAATCTAAATCCATAGACATCCATTTGGTGGGAAAAGAAACGTTCTGGATGCCTAAAGAAGCAAGCACAAGTATGTTCAAAGACTTATTTTTTGTGTATAACAGGTATGATACAAACCACAGTTCAAACTAGTCCCTGAGGTTAAACAGAGTTATAGAGAAGAAATCATAGAAAGGATGTATAGCATGTAACATACAGCAGAGTGCAGTATTAATACAGTTTCCATTGTGGTCTGTTCTATTTTCAGGCTTTAATGTTGTTATGGTTCAGGATAGGTAAATAGAATCAGAAAAAAGATAAACCCCAGCCTGCTTTGGTCCCCATATTTTGGGATGCCTAGGAAGGCTGTATGTAGGCACTTGTAAGACCCAGAAAATCCTGCTGAGCTATCTCTCTAAAATTTAACAATACACAGGGGTCTAGCTGGAATTTACACCCCCTTGGCCCCCATCTGAACTGTAAAATCTTGGATTGTGTGAGATTTCTTCTGCCTCCTTCCTGAGAGGTTGCCAGTTTTTGCCAGGAAGGAAAGGTGGGATCCATATATGTTGCAGGGTTTTATAGTCCCTCTGCACCTGCTGGGGCTGGCCCAGATTTAGTGGTTGTCCTTGAGTATTCCTGAATTTTCAATGAAGAGTCTGTGGAACTACTGGGAGGACTGGTAGCTACTGTCAATTTTGTTGAAATGTGGAAAGGTGCCAGCCCAAAACTGCCATTTCACTGGAGTGGAGCAGGCTTGGCCACCTATTCAGAGGAAGTAGATAAAGGGAGGGGAATGTGTTGTATTTCTAGTGAAAGCTTTGGCAATACTCTTGCCTTGTCTGGTGGTTCAGTGATGATTTGAGTGCATTGCCCACTCTACTGGCAGTAAACTCCTGCACAATTTTCTTGTACTTCATGCACTGATGCCTTATTCTTGTGACGATTTCTGCGTGGCAGATCTGAGCCCACATTCTATTTACATGTCAGCTGGAGATACAGAGAAAGATCCAGGAGATTAAAGGACAGGTTTTTATCTATGCAATGCCTTGCCCATACTTCTAACAGGCAAAATGTATCTAGAGGGAAGATGGATCTTCAATACCTTAAAATAAAGTGTTGGTTTTTATCCCCCCTTGATTTTTTTTGCAAAAGGAATGACTATATAAAAGCAATATATTCCTACCTGTTATGCATTCCATAGCTTCTTCAGATGTGATTTACCTTTTTGTGCTTTAAGTATTAAATGTAATCTATTTTAAAGTGGAAAAACTGAAGAGAGAGTAAAAGGAAAAAAACCTTAATCAAGATTTTACCCACAGTCTGCCTCAACAGTTTGTACACTCTTCTAAGGAGGTAAACAGGAAAAAAATAAGGCTTAAGCAAAAAATTATTTTTATGACTAAAATATTTCTTTATTTGTCAATATTTGTGCATTTAACTTTGAATACTTAAGCCCCTCCCTTACCCCCAGGAACTGATCATGCTGCATGTAAATGTTTCAGATCTAAGGGAAAGGAAACATCTGGTGTATCATCTAGCTAAAAAGGCCATACACATTGCATTGCAATAAGTCATGACTGTACATTTGATGGTTTTATTGCATATATGAATCATGCATTCTGCTTTGTCTATATATTTGTCATTAAAGTGTTCCTGCTAAAATTAACCTGCAAATCATGCTGAAGAAACATAGGAATGAATAAATTAGTCAGGTGCTTCACTAATAGTTTGACATCTGAACATGAGAGTAGAAGATGTCTGTGTTTGGAGAATATTGTCCCTTAGTGATTTTTAGTATATCTCAGAAGATTAATGTGAATGTGTCCCTTAATGCATTTTGTGTATCATCTGTATTCTTTACTAGTTAATTACATAACTTTTGTGTCATTAAGTCTAACATTTAAACTATTTCATCCAATGTCACTTGTCTTGTAATTGTTCTTTGAAGGACAGAGACAGATTTCAAATCCTTCACAGTCCTGTGGATGAAGGGTGGTACCAAGACTTGGGAAACAGATCCGGTTTCTCCTTCTAGCTTCCTGGGCATCCACAACTTGGACTAACACACTGGGTTCTGTGAATAAGGACTGATTTGTGTGTGTTAATCCAATGTGTTTCCAGACTTTGACACGTAAGGGGTGTGAGATACTGGTGTGCCTGCACTTTTGTTAATGTGGCTTTTTCCTTTTAAAGGACTGGAAATAAGTTTGATCAGTGTGAGGTACAATTTTAGCAGAGAATATAATGTATTATGCTATAGAATAGGCCAAAATAAGCACTTCTGTCAAAAAAAAAACCCCCAACAAAACAACAAAACAAAAAGACAGACCTGCTGAAAATATTTATGATGAAACAAAAAAATCATGAAGTCCAGGCCTTTGGGCACTTGCTCACCATCTGAACTGACTGGGCACTTGGATAAATACACAGCTCTTTGTAAAACCTGTCTGCAGTACATGGCCAGTGAAGCATATTCTTTGTAGCCAGAAGGCCCACAAAGATAATTTTATAATTAATGAAAATCTAAGTGGTATACACCAAAGTGACAGCAAAACCTTGAAGGAATTTTTGTTGACACAAACAGGTGCAGCCAAGCCTTTCATACCTTTAAGTTATAATTAATCATCAAACCATAACTATTTGATTGTATTTAAGAATTTTTATTTATTGAGTCTTTTCTTTGAAGGTGAAATGATGCATTTTGTATATTTTTTGCATTATTCAAAAACAATCTCAGAAAAGTCACACATAGCCTGTATTTGTAAGGCTTGCAGAGGTTTGTCAGATCAAGACAGCTAAAGTATACATGACAAATGTCATTTTGTAGTGCTTAATACAGTTAATCCCTAAAACATGGAACCAGGAAACCCTTATTCATACTGGTATTTGAAACCTGTAAGCAATCTCATGTTTCTAATGCTGATTTTCTTTTTATTCCACAAAGAAAACAGTACCAAGGCCCTTTTCCTGGAATATTACTTGAGGCTATTCAGAAAAAAAACACAACAGGAAATTTGGCTCTTTAGCCCTAATAATGGTCTCTTTATTGAATGGAGACTTGCTTTTTTTTTTTTTTTGTTAAACAGATTTTCTTATGAAAGGGTTAGAAGTGAATAAACAACAAGTTCAAGCTCATCAGATTTCTTTTGATTTATGTTGACCTTGAAAGAGAGAGAGGTCATGCTGTTGGCAGGCAATAAGAACTAATCTGTTACTAAGTGAGTAATTAAAAGTGAGGCCTTATATATTTTTGTAATGAGTTGACAGCAATTCCAGCCCCATGTCATACGGTTGCTCTAATCAACATGGTCATTGCACTTAGTGCCAAATGAGAAGAAGTCAGATGACAAACTCCAAAATATGCAGTTCTTTCAGATGAATAGACTGACTATATTAAAGATGAGGAAAAACTCCAATAAAAATTAACGTCAAGCTGATGTGTGCAATTAGGAACTTTACATTTTTCTAATGAATTGGAGTGTATGCTCAACTGAAAGAAGTGAAATTTTGCTCAAGAATAAAGATAATATGAGTTTTGGCAGTTGAGTCTACTGTTTAACTGGCAAGACTTAAGATTGTTCTTACATCAGACATGACAGCATTGACTTCCATGTCACCAAATAACCTAAAGAATGGTCCATATTTCAAGATGCATTAAGAAGTCTGGTTTTTAAGTTCAAGGAAATTTTCTAAATTGATTCAGGGTCTGGATATTCCTGCAAAGTACTGAATGACTTGGCCCTAATCCAGTAAAATGTATTAGCTATATCTTCACCTACTTTTAAGAGTGATCTTATGGCTGGGATCCAGACCAAATTCACTGATCCCTCATGGTTTTCACTCATAGGAGAGCACTGAAGTCAGGCTTAGAGACAAGTGGGAAGAGAACTTCAAGTTTGTTTTCTGTGGTTCCTACCTGATCTTGCAAAGACATTACAGACACATTGTTGAGCAGGCAGGCTATCCCAGAGAGTGGGTAGGACAAAGGAAAGGATGAGGTGTCCCACAGAAAGATTCTACCATTGTCCACTGCAAAGACTGGTAGGATTTTAAGGCTGTTGAGACTGCTGCAAGAAAATAGACTGATGGAGCACCTTGGGTCTCTGGCCTCTGTCAGAATCAGTTATCTGAGTGTAATTGCTACCTTGAGCACCTGCTTAACTGTTTTTCAGATAGCAGGACTTCCATCCATAATGTGCTCTGAATTTTCACACATATGCCCAAATACTTTACCAAGTTTGTGCAAGCCCTGGCAATAGTGAACCTCCAAAATCAGAGGTATTGGCATGTTCTGCAGGCAGATCATGGGAGTACTTAGCATAGTTATACTGAAAGCTTACCCATTTTTTCCAGCTATACCACTTGGTCTAGTTAAAGTATTACCTTACACAGCAAGTTTTGCCTTACCAAAAATAGGCAAGAATGATCCGTCCCAGAGAAATGATAAAAAGTCTTTCACTTTTTATTCTGTTAAAGGATTTGTTTTATGTTTCTCAAACATCTGTCTTCCCTTGTTTAAGAAACCACTTAAAGGAGAAACTTCAGTGAAGATGTAAATGTTAACAATGAAGAGGATTTTAGCATCACTATCAAACATGTTGCAAAATCTCCCTGTCTTTGAAAAACAGGAAACACTAGTCTCATTCACAGATTTGCCATCAAGTCTGCTAAAATATAGTTATAGGTCTCATTTGAGTCTTTTACTTTTGATTTTTATTTTCTACAACCTCCATTAACAAGATATCCATGTAACTTGTATTTTAAGGTCTCATGTCAACAATCACACAGCTCATGCTTTGTTCTCATGTTGCTTACAGCCATGTGAGATTTAATTATTTAAGCTTAAAATCTAATGTTGCTGAAGGTGGGATTAGACAAGTATCATTGCCCATCAGTCACTGACTCTTGGGGCCACTTCTTTGCCTAATTTCTTAAATTACTGAGCAGCTTCTCCCACAAAACATCAGAGCCAGAAGTGCCTACAAAGCAGGTTTCACATTATCCACTCATTGCTCATTTTGGCTTTCATTTCTGTTACATGTGATAAAATCTACAGAAATATGCGAGATCAGTGTGATTGACATTACAGTCAGGCCAAAGATATTTCCTGCGAGTGGCAACAGCACAGTTGTGTATCTCAGCCAGCATTCACTGAGGCTCAAGACGATTGTGAAACAGGCTGGAAGTGCTTGTGAATGGGCGACGCTGCCGAACAGATGGTTACATGTAGAGGCAGCCAAGAGACCCTGCTTGAGCATTGTGTGTTTGTGGGGGCATGAGCTGTAGCCAGAAATGTCTATAAAGAATCTGCCCTAAGCTTTCTGGTCCTAGATTAAGCAGATATGTCATTTCTAATCCATTTTTGGGGTAAACTTCTGAATTATTAAAAAAGAATGTTTCTGCAGCTGTTTCTGCAAAGAAAAGAAAAGAAAAAAAAAAAAAGATGTCCAAAAGAAAAAAACTCAGCAATGTGGATCAGGGAGCTTGAAAGGGTTGGTTTCCTAGAACTGCGTTTTTGTATTTCCTAGTTAGACCTTTGGACACCAGCCAGGTTTCTGCTGAGTAGGTTGGCAGAATTTGGATACACAACAGTCTGCTGCCTTCCATACCCCCACTGCCATGTGTAGTGTTCCTGCTGCATAAAGCCATTAGTGACCAGATTACAGAAAACATAGGGCTTTGTTTCAGAGCTTTTATTTGTTGTTCCATTTCCTGTTTCATTTCTATTTAACCTCTGCTCTTTCTAGTTCAGACATAATATCAAAGTGAATTTGGAAATGAACTTCATATGGATAAGAATGAATTGTAAACCATACATGCAATATCCAGTACCTTTTTTTTTTGGTAGAATAAACCTTACAATTATTTTTTAATAAAAAGAATATATTTTATTAATTGAATAAGTTTTAATAACAGTCAATTTCCCCTTCCATCTTCCAATAGCTTTTTTCCATCAAAACTATCTTCAAAATTATTCAAGGTCTGCAAAGTCTTTTGAAACAAGTAGCTTTTGAATTACATAGATAGAACCTATAATGAATTGGGCAACTCAATATCTTGATCTTCACTTAAGGTCTTTTTCTATTATAGATATATCTCACTGTTTGGATAACTGTCTAAAATATCAGAAAATTACCTGGAAATTACCTGTTTCAGCCCTCTCCCTCTCCCTGTGTCCATCTCCTTGGACAAAGTCATTTGTCCTCACCTGGCAGGCACCTTTGTGTGTGATGAGGAGATGTAGCTAATACATAATAATAATAACGATAATTCACCAAATTAGCAGATCTTTGCTATGTGGATTCTATATGTGCTATGTGGATTCTATTCTTCTGTGCTTTAAACTGATTTAAGAACATGTCCTGCACTGTTTTTTTTGTCTATAGTGTGTTGCTTTCCTTGAAAGGAATTTTAAAAAATGGTGGAGTCCATAAATCTTTATTCGAATTAGGTTCTTGAATGTTGCTTGCTTGATAAGCATTGATTCCTTAGTGCCATCTATTAATGAAGTCTCTCTCAAGAACAGAGAGAAAAAACAGAGTTTATGGGTTTGGATTTCACTATAATGAAACTGACGCACAGTCAGGAAACTAGGAGAAAGCAATATTCTAATGACAAATAATTCTCAATATGAAAGGGATATGCTGAAAGTAAGTGAGAACAGTGTGAAGTCTTGCATTTGGGTCAGTGAAACTCCAACACAGAGGGAAATCTAAAAGGAAAGGCCACAGGAGGGACCTTGAGAGGAACCTTGGGATTATTGTTTCACAGCTTATTTTTAAATCAAGTGTGTAATGTCTTTGAAAAACCACCAAAACTATCTCTGGAATAAATTTAGCAGAAATGTGTATGTAGGAATAGGAAATAGTTCTTTTCCTAACTTGGTATTCATGAGATCTCATCTGGATTACTGTCCAGTGTAGAACATTATTGTTTGAAAATGAGTAGAAAAAATCTGAGTTGCCCAGAGGGGAAAATAAAAGGAATGAAAGACCTAATCTAAAATCTTACCCTATGCTAGTCTAAGAAAGAGAACCATTATGAAAGATGCAGAAGTTTATAAATTTCTTTTTGACAAGAAGGCCAACAGTAAACTATTGTCACTGTTGGCTGAGATAAGGCCAGAGATATTCAGCTAACATGAATAAAAGATGTTCATATTAAATTCTATAAAATCTTTTTGTAAGATACTTTAGCAGTTGGACAGGCGAAGTTTTGTTGGTTGTAGAATCCCCATCATTAGAATTTTTAAGAGCACATGAGTGTCAGGGACAGTCTGAGTTTACTCACAGAATCACAGAACGGATCAGGTTGAAAGGCACCACAGTGTGTTACCTGGCCCAACCTCCCTTGTCAAGCAGGATAACTCCAGAGCTCATGGCTCTGGATTGTGTCCAGATGGTTCTGGAAAATCTCCAGTCTGGGAGGCTCCACAAGTTCTCTTGGCAATCCATTCCTGTACATGGTCACCTGCACAGTAAAGAAGTTCTTCCCCATGTTCAGGTAGAACTTTCTGAGTATCAGTTTCTGCCAATTTCCTCTTTTCTACTGCTTGGCACCACTGAGCAGGATCCATCCTCCTGTCACCTTCTCATCTGATACCTATACACATTGGCACATATATGTATATATACATTGATACACTTCTTTTTCATAGCTGGGAGTTAAAATAGATCTCTTGTTGTCCCTCATCATCCGGTATTTCTGTAGTTTGGTTTCTATGATCTTATGTTTTAAAGATGTATAAAAACTGTCCTTGAAATGTGGCATTGACAAAAGATAAACGTGTTGGGCCTTGTGAGCAGGAGTAGTAGTGGCTTCTGGACATCAGAGGGAGAGAAAAGAACTTTCAGTTTAGACATCCATCTTTATGTGTGTTGAGCTGGTCCAGAATGACAGATCCTTCCTGAGTATCCATATTGAAGTACCACTGGACTCACCTTTAAATTACTTATGTGGCTTTATATTCAATCTGGTTTTATTGCTCAGTAAATTAATCCAGTGGAATTAGTCTTATATAAGGGACCTATCTTTTCAAATGTGATGTTTGTGGAGAAGATAGTGTTGGGAGATGGTTTGTCCTGCTTGTGTGGGGTGGAAAATCATTGGTTAGTACAAGGCTTGCAATGTCATCTAGCTGGATCTCAGTGAAGCAAGCTGCAGTAGATGATTTGTTGCCAATGACTCAGATATTGTTTGCTGTTGGCAGGTCTTCCATTAGCATATTTCTTTTTCTTCATATCTGGTTATCTTTTGGATTTACTTCCCTTTTTGTTCAGAGTTGTATATGGAGTTAATTTTCTGGGCTTTTTATCTAGCTATTCACCAAAAACTTCCCTTTGAAAGAGTGCTTATGCCTTTTTATTTTATTTCTTTACTGTTGACATACATAAAATTATGTTATCTTCTACTAGTGCTTTGGGTCTTACATGATTTGTAACTAATATGTATTAAATAACTTATGACACTTATGAAAATCTAGTATTCTTAAAACCAGCTGTCCCAAATTTCAAAAGCTTTGTCTTCCGTATGATAGCTGTTTTCAGCAGAAGATGGCTGCTTATTATTGTGAATGTCTCATTAGGAACTAATTCCTGCTTCACTGTAAATATGCAGTACTTTATTAATGATTTTGCAAGGCTCTGTGAAGAAATGAAAAGCAGGGCAGGTGGAGTGGGGAGGTGACTCTACAAGGACATCAGCTGGACTCCAAGGACCCTGCTCTTGTGCAAAGCAACCAAATGTTGGAACACTTTACTTGGTTTCAAAACTGTAATATAGTAATGGGTAAACACTCATCAGTATTTCAGTGGCATAAAATATATTTACTTAGAAGTCATTAAGAACAATTAAAACTGATTTTTAATTGATCTTCTTGACTTCACATCTGTCTGGCCTTTTATGGTAGCCACTTTGCTTTCACACACTCACAGAGTTTCATAAAGAGCTTGGGCTGATGCAAGGTTATGCTGCCAACAACATCCATGCCCAGCTTTGGCCTCACCATGTGCTCCTACCTCTTCCTTTACACCAGTTCCAGCTCTCAGGAGGCCGTGGGAAAAGCTGAAATCTCATCCTGATGAAATTTAACTGAAAATTAAGAAGTGATTTGAATTAGATTAGTGATACGATCTGATGTGCTTTGAAATCGAATAATTGCTAGGGCTGAGACAAAGTATGGGCCAGGACTGCAATAGCACCTGCAGAAAAGGGTGGGACTGACCCGTTTGCAGTAGCCTGGAGGCAGATCAATTTAAGAGTTGTCATTTTATTATGCCTATGGTGTGCTTAGCAATTTGCGTAATGCACTTGGTAAAGGACAAAAATTCTGTTTGAATTTCCTTTGCATGTGGGTGATTTAATTGCCAAGTTCCTCTGAAGGGTTTACATACTTTTATAATACTAATCTTGCAATTTGTAAATAATGCTGTTGGTTTGTTTTCATCAGGTAGGTACATCTCTTACTATATTTAAGTCTATCTTGTTTTGAATCTTACTTCCTTCCCTTTTATTCCTATTACTTCTGCTTAATAAAGTTTATTGTCTGGATTAATGTTGCTTTATCAGATATCAATGAAACTTAAGATGTTGTATGAGGAATTGCTCCTAACTATCACCTAATAAGCAGGTTCTTAACCTACCATTGTTTCTTCTCTTTTTGATTGTGACAAGTAGGATTCATTGCTTGGTCTCGAAAGAAAATGTATCATAGCTTATGTCTGTTATGATTTCCTTCTGTTCTAGTTCACTGTGCTGCAGACAAGCACCAAAACATAGGAGACTAAACAAGTGCTTTGTAAGGTCTTGGAAACTTCTGAATTCTAGTTGTGGTGGAGTATGTAAGTAATCCAGTGACTGAAATTGATTTAAGCTCCCTCTTCTACCTTATGTGTTAAGCGTCAATTATATCATTTATTTGTCTGCTATACCTGCTTTTTCAGCAGCTAAAAATGTTGGCACAATGAGGTGCTTTAAAGACGAAAAATGCAGTTATTGCCACTCTTATTTTTTTTGCTTTTTTAAGGTTTAAAAATCTGTAATCGTTGACATAAAGATTTTCTTTTCCCTGTAAGTTCTTACATAAAAAACTTTTTTTCTTATCTTAGACCAAAGGTGCAGCATAAACAAAAAGTTAAGTCCTACTAGTATTGGTAACACCAGAGCAGGTATGTGAGTGCTTGGCTTAGAAGGGTCTCTTAGAAGCTAAATTTTTGCAATTCAGCCATAGAAATGCTTATGGGATAGAAAGTCCCTTAGCAAGGGTCTGGGAAACATCACACTGAATTCCTCAGCCAGGCAATTAAGCCAGCCTAGAAAGCTCCAGACGAGAACAGCGTGCTTAACAGAATGCAAATTGCATTTCACAGATCTGGTTATTTTTATTCAGAGTAAGGCCATAAGTGTGAGTGTTTCCTTCAGCACACTGATAACTAGAAGTCATTGCCTGTTGAACTGTGACTGGCCTTTACCATTAAACCATCCATTTGTGGTTTTAACCATATTCCTTTTTTTTTTTTTTAATATCTGTACTCCTTTTTGTCAAATATTACAGCAGAAATGTTTTAATGGCAATATCTGCTCTCTTAGAAGAAGAAAGGCCCTGGAAACTTTGAAAGGAAAAATATGGGCTCATTTTCATATTTACTTTCCAACTCTCAGCAAGCTTAGTAAAACGTGGATTATTAGGTATGTAATTGTATTAAAGCATCCTATGGTATCCATGTGGCACCTCATTTCATGGCAATAGTTTAAAATAACTAGTAATAGAAATCAGATGAAAGAAAGCTAGTTTTTAAAGACATCCAATCTTAAGGCCAGGAACCCCCTGAATCTTGATTGTTATGCTGGTCTTTAAGTGAGAATATGAGTAAAGCTGAATGACAATAATTCTGTTATTTGGAAGTATTATTATGTACTTGGAACTGTATGATTCCTGGAATGGTTTCTTATAGCCCTCTTTGAGTGCATTCTTTAACAATTTCTGGGTGAGGACTTGGCACTCCTTGTGAGTACAGTCAAAGGAACCAGTAAAGTACATTCAAGGCTCCTTTGAGATGATTTCCAGAACCTACTAATCTATGCTGAAGCAATTTCTTTTCAAAAGGTAAAAGAAACTTCAGCTGTTTCAAACAGGAAGAACTGGGACCTGAAAGTCATGTCTGGAACATTCTGCAAGAAAAAATGGATGCTGCTGATTGAATGTCATGCATAAATAATTGTTTTGGGGAAAGGTTTTGGAGAATGATGTTCTTGAGATGGTAACCTGAAATGACTGTTTCCTGTTAGAAATAGTGGAAGTTGTTCTGCCTCTGTAGAGAAATTACCATATTCTACAGAGTGTAAATTATCATGACAAGTGTAAGAAATGTATCCTGTTACATTTTCAATTTTCTTTGCTTGTGAGACAGAGACAGATTTTTCCTATTAAGTAAATATTGTATATACATCTCATGTATATGGTCTTTGGTTTTTTACCCTAATGATCTAATCTACAATCTTCTGTTCTGTGTAAATAACCTACGATTCACTATGTGCGTTTCAATGATTTTAAGTCTAGAGCAATATCTGTATCATGTGATTGTCAATAAATCTGTGTATTCAGGGAATATGCTATAAGTCTTCATTATAACTGAAGCTATTGTGTTGCTTATTTGAAAAGTATTTTGGATATGTTTATTCCCACCAATGTTATGGAATTTAAATACAGCAGCTGCTACAGGAATATCACCTGTGTCAGTTGTGCAGATAGTTCTTTGATGCAGTACCAAAAGAGTAAACCTGAGGGATGTAAAACATTCTTGGTATTTCAGACATTTTAAAATGGATCATTTCAAACTATTGCACAGTTCATGCATACAACAGCTGGAATGTTGACATCTGTACCCTGGCTGCTCCTTCCCTAAGAATGAGGCTGGATGGTGGCTTACATATGCCCTTCTCTGAAACCAATGATGACCAAAGGCTCCAAGTTTGAGCTGTCATTCACCATCCTCTTTTGATACTGTCAGCAAAGGTGTTCTGCTCTCACACAGCAACAATTGCATTTTCTTATTACTATGTGCCAGTTCCCAGCTGAAACACAGGCCTTCCATTTCTCAAAAGAGGGAGCATGGGAATCTGGCACTGTTGTGTCAATGAGCTTGTTGGCCTGAGTTCCCATTTGCTGTCCATCTATCAGTTCATTTCCTTGGGTGTTACCTGGACAGTGCTTAAACTGCAGACAGAGGTGCATATGGATGAAGTGCAGGGCTGCTGGTAGCTCGCACTTACATTCCTGCTTTTAACTATATTCATACTAATTGTGGTCAATGGAAAATGTGCAGTTTAGCTGGTCTCTCCTGCTCCCTGGCAGTCCCAGGCATTTATATGCCAAGCTCAGTTGTGAAAGATTTTTCCCAGCAACAGCACGTGGCTCTCTTTGGCAAGCTCCCACCAACCATTTTGTTGGCAGCTTCTAAGTGGCCTCTGGATCTCTAATGCAGGAAGGCTGCTGATGGGTTTCTGATCTACGTATTTTTCTGAATGCAATTTCATTTGACATACCTTTCAGTTCTGCAAATGCTCACTTGCTTTATATTTATCTATTTGGTTCCAAACCCCACATAAGCCTCTCAAAGCATATAGATCCAGTTGAAAGAAAAATTTTACATGCCAGAAATCCATGCTGTCCTTTGCCCTTCCATTTTTCACTAGTACACTGTATTTTCATTGTGTGTCTATAAAAGCTCTGCGTTCTCCAGAACCCATGTCCTTGCCCCTTACTCGCTTGGTTAGGATATACAAAATTGATGGGATAGATGCTGGCTCCCTTTGAGTACCAGCTTGAGACCTCAGTATAGTCCTTCAGCTTTTCTTGCACTTCTACAGTGGCAAGCCAGATGTTCCCCATGACTATCAGCACAGCTAACTGTAACTGCAGGAGGTGCCAAGAGAGATTCTTTCTATATGGCCAGTGCTGACAGGATTGAGCCTGATGGCACTACACCTGTCTAGCAGGAGGAAAGAAGTTGCATTTCATATCCTTTCTCAAAGTGTTCAAAGGAAACACTTTGCTTCCCCCTTCTTGGCACAGGGAATGCAAATACAAGGCTAACTGCTCATCTCTTTTAAGTGCTGCCATTTGTACAAGCCTGTCAACTTGCATTTCCTGCTGGCAACCACTGCTCCACTCTGTGCTGTTGCTTGTCATTACACAAAACAGTCACTCCACAGCTGTCTGCTCCTTAGAAACACATGTGAATTAGACCTCAAAATATGTGACTTAATGGAAATAACTTATATATAAGGGAGGTAGAAATATTGTGGAGGCAAAAACTCTGTCTTAGACGGGAATTCCAGGACAAACTCTGCTCCGGACAGAGAAGAGTTCCTTGTGTCTTCTGGCACTAGATATTTAAGAATGAAGAAAATGAGGTTGATACAAATCTTGCACAGATCCTGTTAACCATAGCATACTGACAAAAAACCCTCATAAAAACCCTGCTGTGTCTTCCTCCATTGCAGATATTTTTCTGTGTCATTTGTATAACTACTGTACCATACAAGCTCTTTGTGAAACCATAAGGAGGTCTTGAAAGCTGAGAAAAGGATTCCTCTTAATTCCTCTTAGTAATCCTCCCCTGTTAACTTGTGCCCAAAGTTTGAGTTACACTGCCATAACTTCTCCAAAGATAAAAATAACTTCTTGGGTGAAGTTGTGAGTGGAATTTTGCCCCAAACTCCTATCAGGTATTGTCTGTTTATCATGTCAATAAAAATAGATGCAAGCATTTCTACCCTCTTTTCATTTTTTCCATGTGCTGGGTGAAGGAACTTTGCCTGGTCTCAAAATGCATGTACATATGGAAGAAAATCAGAAATAAATGGAAAAAAAACCTCAACTTTCTTTAAAATCAGGGTTTGGATGGAAAATACTGTATCTTTCAAACATGGATTTCAAGGTGAGTAAAGTCAAATAATGCCACGCCAACATTTTTACAGTTCATATGTTCCTGCTGTTGACTTTTCTCATGCAGAAACAAAGACAGTTCTGCACTGACTTTTCATGAGCTTTAGATGTGTTGCTGGCAGAAAGCAGATCTGTTATATTTTCCATTCATCAATGTATAAGTTCAAGAAAATAATTGTGTAATGTGATGATGTTTAATGTGATGCTGTCAATAAAATTCCTCTGGTTTGGGCAGTTAGCCTCCATGGCAAGCTTTGAATTCTCATTAACTGTATTCTTTTTCTCATCACTGGCCTGAGTGAATGTACCAGTATTATCACTGAAGTATTTTGGCTCAAATTAAGTGTGCTTTTGTGAGGTGTGTGTTTTCACTCCTTAAGATGCAACAGAAGTGTGAAGCATCAAGATTTCTCCTGTGGCAAAACACACTGAGGAGAACCCAGCCTTCCAGCTCCCCTCTGTATCTGGTTTTGCAGCCTGTCTAGATGGGAGTGCTTTGAACTGATGGTTGCAATCACTGTGGTTGCAGTGGCTGCAGAGGAGGTGGTTGCAGTTCAGCACACGCCTCTAAATAGTGCACTACAGTACCAGTGTTTTCTGCTTTGGTGCTGGCTGAACATCATGTAAATCTACAATCACAGCATAAAAGATCTTTCTCCAGATAATTAGGAATCCTAACACACTCCCCTTTCTGCCCCCACCGTCAACGAACTGCTGCTATTCATGTACTTGGCTGGAAATCAGCCGTGCCTGCCAAGCCAAATTACTGGAAATTAATTGTCTGGAGCCTGATCTGGAAGTTTTGACTCAGCTTTTCAGTAGATCCATTCAACCCAATGCATTTTTTAAAATAAACTCAGATTTGGAAGCTGGGCTTTTGCTTTGTCAAGCTCCGCCACTCTGTGTGGTGAAGAGCAGCATCACACCTTCACGCTCCAGCCTGGGTTTCTGTCCATGGCTTAAATCATGGGTTAAGAACATGTAAGGCTAATTTCTTTAACTTTCACATCCATATTAAAGGGAGAGAAGGTGCCATCAAGCAAACCTCTCATTGACAGGAATCCACTGACTGCCACTCACTCACATTACTGTTGCTTCGTGTAGACATAAACCAGCTGTTTCATATAGTTCAAAGTACAGACAGTCCCTGTTAGATGGGATATGTTCAAGGAAATTTTAAGTCATATCTGTGGAGCTATTATTTAGAGTGTTTTTCCTCTCTGCATGCAGAGATATTCTGATAGGTTCTAAATTAAGTAAGTGCTAGAAGAGAGACTTACCTGAGGAGCAATCTCCAAAACACCCTGGTCACATCAGGAGTACTGACATCATGCAGTGAATATTTCATAATGCTTGTATGTACACTAGCATCTACATTGTGCTCAGAGCTGGGACACCAAAATGTGGGTGGTTTTTTTCTGAAACAAGACTGTGAATGCACTCAAAAACTGTGATGGCAAAGAAGCAGAACATGTATCATGTGGAAGGGTGCTTCTTTTGCATTAGGAACTTTATATCTCCTGGAAAGAGGTGCATGCTCTCTGTAGGCATAGCCACTGTATTTATGCTGTTTAAGAGTCTGACCTGTTTTTGTAATTACAGCATTCTCTTTATAGTGTATCTTCTCATTTTGTGTTTTGCCAGAATCTGTATTTTTCCTTTTAAGATATAGAGCTGCAAAAACAAGCATTCAGAACATGCTGTTCTTCCCTCTCACAGGCAAAGGGTTAGAAGCAAAAGATTGGGTAAGGCAGTGAGTTGTAAATTGTTCAACTGGGATAATCCAATTGCTTTTGATCTTTTGCCTGCACTCCAAGATTACAGTGTCTTAATATCTGAAGTGAAAAGCAATATTATTGAATTTGTGGTAAAACCTAATTTAGTAGTGGAATAAAGAAATTCAAAGGTAACATTTGACACCTCAGAAAAGTATCTGTAATGCAAATCTTGAGTTTCCTTCAGAACCAATAAAGAAAAGACAATCCACACATATTTGCCAGTTTTTGCAATTGCACAGAAGTAAAAAAAGCAAGCAAGCTATAAAGTGGGAAGCTACCATTATTGTGGTCATAGCATGGGAGCGAAACTAATGGCTTAAATAGTAATTAAGTAGCAATTACCCTGGCTTAGGTTAAAAATATTGCATTCAAAATACAGGGCAATCACAGCTGCATGTTTATTTTATTGATTTTTCAAATCATAAGATCTGCACACATGCAACCATCTTTGGCATAACCCATTTTTGTAAGTGGCATGAGCAGACTTCTAGGTTACTGTTGTACTAAAGACCAAGAAAACTACAGTATCAGCAATATCTAAACTGTGGGAGAAACATCAAATGAAGCTGAGAATGACATCATCAAGTTTTTGGGGGCTAATGTCACAAAATCCAATATGAAAAGTACAATTAAATGGAAATAGTATTACCCAAAATCTCATTGCTGAAGGCATTTTCAATTAATCATGCTACAGCATGTTTAGAGAAATAAACAATTCCTGAAAAAGAAAAAAGAGGAGAATAAGTGATCATTCAAGTGAGCAAAGGTTCAGGGTGCACTGATGGGAATCAGACACCTTATGCTTGAAATGATGAAATTTTATGCTTAAAATAAAGGAAGTGATGTAATAACTCCTGCTGCCATCAGGAAGACAAGAGTATTAATGATGTGGCTTACTAGTTTCAGTCTTGAAATAATTTCATAGATGTTCACATTTATATTTGAACATACTGCAGTGTGGTCTCATTCCCCCCCCCCAAAGCTGTTTAGGAGTTTTTTAAGATTCTGTTGACCCTTTACAGAAGCTGATCTATGACATCATCTAAACACCAACCAAGCAGCAGTTTAGATTCATGTAATATACAATATCAGTTAGCAATTCAAACTAACAGTAATATACTCTGATTCTTCTGGATAGGCCATCTGAAGAAACAGATAGAAATGTTTTCCTGTCATTTAGAAAATGAAAAGCCCAATGTAAAAAGTTTAGAACTTGCTTCAGGACATACCATGTATTGATCGCATTATGGCAATAGCAAACTGTACATCTTCACTGATGGAGGGAAACAGTTACAGAACCATTATGAAAACCCACTTGGGAGGACTCCTATAGCTAGCTTGTTGCCTGCATTATATTTCCCAGCAGCTCTTCTTTTGTTGAGTCTGAAGGTGTGGAAGTAGAAACCAAGCAAGAAGAAATGCTGCAAGTTTGAAGATTTTTTTTCAGAGAAAGACATCTGCATTTTTCCCCAGAGGTTAAGACCTGGCTGGCATTAATATCTTTATTCCTTTTATTGTCCTGGGGCAGCTGTGGTGAGGGTGTTGACCTCTGGGCAAAAAGATAATGCTACAGATTCAAGTTCTGCTTGTACTAGTTTTTCCATTAACCTCAATAAGACTTTCTTGATGCTGCTCACCTTACTCAGGTAAGCAGTAAGTTTACATATTCATGTGATAGAGTGCAAGTGCCAGAGGACCCCATCTAGAGCCAGTTTTCTTCTATCCCAAATTATTCCATTTTGCATGGAAAGTACAGCTGGACACATCAGAGGAATGTTTTTGTGAGATGCCTGATAGATTGTTCTTTCTGTATGTTCTGGCTGTCGAACAGAGTCCAGCCAGGCTAAGTGTTTCCAAACAGCAAATCCTTCCAAAAAGGGGAAGATCAGCTAAATATAATTTGAAAGTGTTTTAGGCTGGCTTTCTTGTAGTTCCACTTTTTCTGATTTAAATGTGATTCACTTTGACACCTGAACAAAGTAGTTCAAGTACACTGACATTTTCCTACTTCAGGAAATGAAAATGAAACGATTCTCAGAGGATCCTCATAAAAACTTTTTGCTGTGTGCTTAGTCACAGGCAGCAGGAGGTGCAGAATTCCATCAGGTACCAGGGGAACTGCACGTGTTGCGTTTCCTCTGCTTTTTGTGCATGGGCTCACAGGCACTCACACTTCCACATCACTTCCTGAGCACAGAGCAGCTACTTTGTAATACTCAAATTGTCTCTTTAGCAGCTGGGGAGGTTGAAATGGAAACCGAGATAGAAAGGCAAGAGTGCTGTTCTTAATAGTATCAGCTGATAGATTTAATTGTATGTTTATTCTAGAACTGAATTTTCAAAAGGGACATATAATTTTGAGAGAGCAGTTTGACAGATTTCAGGCATTTTTCTTTTATTCAGAGGTCAACCAGTGTTCGCTGTTTCTCCGCATTACAAGTGGAAGTTTGGGGGCTCAGCCAATTCCCCTCCTTTTTATACAGAACATCATTTATGTTTAAAGCAACTATGTGTGCAGGTACTGGGAAATGCCTCTGACCCATTAGAGTCTTTAGTGTCTCATTTATATGAAAGCATACTCAAGAGCAACATGAGGTCACTTAGAAATAAATAATCATTTTTACCAAGTTACTTACATTGCAAATCGTACTTATAGTGATTTTCCCACCTCCTTTTTTTCTGTCATGGTGATTTCTGCTCAACATGACATCTTAGCTGATCCCTTAGCTACTGTACTCTAAAAAAGATGGGTTTGCTTAATTCACTTTTGATTCACCAGTTGCCTGCAGCCTACTATAAAAATGAATAAAAACTATGTTTAAAAGCTTTAGAAGGCAGATCTGACAAATGCACCATAAGATTTAGAGACAAAAGGCGATTGGCCACTCCTACCAAATCATATCCCAACTAATGAGAGGGTTTGGAATCAACAGAACTATTCCATAATTTGGAGCCTTCTGACAGGCAACTATATCTACTTCTGTCAGAAGCTGGACACCATGCTGAAGTCAAAACAGAGGAACATTCTGGGAAACGTGGGAACAAGAGGGCTAGCAGGGTTTGTCTGGGTCATCAAGTCCAGTTTTCTACTGTTGTAGTCATCCATGTTTCATAATCCCTTTCATTAAACTACCAAGATCTATCTTAAAATTAGTTAGATTGTGTGCCCCTACCACTCCCCTTGGCTGGCTGTCACAGAAACTCTTTCTTCTGATGGTTAGGAGCCTTCTAATTTCCAACCTAAATATACTCATGGCCAGCTGACGCCCCTTTCTCTTTTGCCAACACTGTCTTGAAGCTGAAAAAGCCTCTTTTCTCTCTTTCACGTCCATCCTTGATGCAAAGATAGCATGTCTCATTTACTCATTCTGTTGCACTATGCAAGTTAGGTAATTTTTATTTTTTTCCTATAAGGGCATCTCCATTCTCCAGGGATGCACTTCTCTGAGGAAGGTGGTCACAGTTTGAGTTCAGCCTTTTTGACTGTGAATAGTGAGTTTTAACCACACTGTGCCAGTGTGAGAACTTCCCAGTGCCCTGCACAAGAGGGGTAGCCCAGCCTCAGCTCTGCTGTGAACACCTCAGTTGAGAACAGAGGTTCCCACTTGTAACTCAGATGTGTAAGAGCATACCTGCATTCGTCAGAACATGAATGCTGCAATTCATAAGCAGAAAGACAGATCAAGCTAAGAAGCAGGTATTACCCAGCATCCAGGCTTCCTGAGAGAAAATTTTAGGTTTTGATACTATCATAACCATGTCACTCTAAATAAAACTGCCCAGAATTTAATTTCTCCAACATCAATCACCTTCACATAGTGTGAGCAGTCTCCTTTATCAGATAGGGTATATATTAGACTTTTTGCAAAGAAGTAACAAAATTGCAACAACTTAAACAGATTTAAAATAAAAAAGTTTGGTAGTAAATTTGAAGTACTTAGGAGTTGGAAATCCTTGCTTTGCCAGTAGATGGCACAAATCAGCTTGGTTTGGTTTCAGATCATGTATAAAGAGTACATTGAATAAATGATGGATTGAAATAATAATAAAATTTTTCTATTTATGGTATCTGGAGGAGTGTAAAAATTATGAACAGAGAGTAGCATTTATATATTGTGTTATATTTTGCTGGTGGGATTTTCAGCTAAAATAATTTATCTGCCAATGTGTCTTAAGGGATTTTGACCGGATTTTGGCCTATTCAGACCTAAGCAGAAATGCCAAGGCAATCAGTGAGGTTGGATCTGGTCCTGGTTTCATGAGCACAGATCTTGTTGTCTCTAGATACTTGCACAGAGAGAAGATTTGTTTGTTTATTTCGTTGGTAGGGTGGTTTGTTTTGTCCTGTGAGAGAGAACACACTCACTCTCACACTAAATCTTTCATTTCAACTGTTTAAATACCAGTTGGTGAAGAGTTTCATCCATTAAATTGCAAGCTCCTTTTAATTGGGTTGATTTTAGCTCAGGGCATTTGGTACTTTGGAGAATGGCTCTGTATCTTGGAAGGCTCATCCCACACTGAGATGTGGAGGAGTGATTCTGACAGAACTCTTGCCTCATCCTCCACCCCTCCCTTGCCAACCATGTGGCCAGGTTTTTCATGGGGAATCCCAGCCCTGGTGACTGGACAGATTGGCTCCTTTGCAAAACAGGGCCATATTACATACAGAGCAAGGGGACAGTCCCAGGTGAGCCAGCTGCCTCCCTGTCCTCTCAGGTGTTGCCTCCACCCTGCTGACAACCCACCATGGCCCATATTCTCTCTCTCTGTCCCTCTCTTTGCTTCTTCCAGGACTTGTCATTGTTGGTTTCTTCCAGACAACATCACAGCACATTTGCTTTAGAATACAAGACCAAAGCCTTTGTCTGACCTTATTGAAGATATGCCCTGAAAGAGGAGCAGATTCTAAGATAAAAATTGGATATGATAATTGGCCTTGTTTGATGTTTGCTTTTTTCAGTGTGACAAGATTAATTTGATTCTGTTATTCAACACAAGGGGATTGCTGTTCAACCTAGTTATTCTGTAAAAGGCAATCAGTAACTGGATGAAAAAAATTGTTTTGGTAAGAGGACTTGGAACAATAATACAAGATCTTAAAAAAATTATATTTTATTCACTGAAGGGCTGATCAATAGCTGCTTATTTTGGGGTAAAAAAATAACCCTCTCAGCCAATTTCTTCTCTCATAAACAAAATTTTTAAAAGTCTCCTTTGAACTGTAGTGAGTCAATATTACTTGGACAGACATTTATCCAGCTATGAGCTGCTAAATGAGGACATTTTCTTACCAGGGAAAACAGTACATCATGTCATATAATAAAAAAGAGAAGGCAAAAATAATGACTTTTCTTCTATTCCTTTAATTTCTTTGTGTGTAATAAATATATTACACTTTGGCCAAGGAAATCAGTGGAGGAAGGAGGATTTAGCCAACAGCATGTGAAAGTTGGGTTTGAGTTATATTCTAGCTTGAATGCTTTTTTATTCTCCAGTACTGGAGGGGCTATGTTGGGACCTTTGCCAGTGTGTGTCACTGGGAACACTGTCCTGGAGGAGCTTGAGTTTAATGGGGAGATGCTCAGGACTGATATTCATTCAAGAGAAACTCAAAAATCCCAAAAAGAGACAACACAGAGGTGAGAATGCTACTAATGCCAACATCCTTCAAATGATGTTGCTTCACAGCTCATGGAAGGTGACTCTGACTTGGCTCAGGTGTGGAAGATCAGAACTTGATTAAAAAATAGATTTGTTTCAGGAGCTGTGAAGGTGTCTTGGGCGGCTGGCAGATGGCAGTAGCACACATTTGTGTTGCAGAGGTGATGTGTGTCTGGGCAGGCAGGTTTTCCTCCGGGATTCCTGCTAGAGTTCTGACAGCACAATGTGATGGACAGTGTCTACACATCTCCTGAGACTGACCTCCAACCTCATCTCTACTATTGTGATGGGGTTTTAAGGATGGGAAAACACCTTTCCATTCCTGTAAATAGAAGGTGTATTTCAGTGTTTTTAAAGTCTAAAGGCACTTTGTGATTCTTTGAGGATGAAGGATTTTGTGCAAACTTATTTACTATTGTGACACTGCAGAGAGTCTGCACAGCACAAAATACTGTATGGGCGAAACTAGGCTTAAACATGAGAACAGACGTTCAGTGCAAGGCTTTGCATATTTTTATGGATGAGACTATTTTTTAAATGTTCACAGCAAGCAGAGAAAATTAAATTCAGTCTCATGAGACTCACTGTGCAAACGGAGAGAGAAAACACATAAAAACCATCCTGGATGATCATCAAAGCTTGATAATTATTTTTGTTAGTTGTGCAGCATCATTTCTGGTTGCATTGGCAAGCTTAGTAAAAGGCAGTGCTTTACGAGGGATTAAGATGAAAAAGAGGGTGTCTGCCTTTCCCTTTCCGTGAGGTGGAAGGAGTTTCGTACACAAGGAGCTGACGAGGAGTGGAGGCAGAGGGAGTTCCCAAGGAAGCAGTGGTGCCAGAGGCACTGACATTATAATGGAAATAAAGAATAAGAGTAATTAAGAATGGGGGAGTAGGGCAGGCATGGATTTATGCAGGGTCTGGAAGATTCCCTCCCTCTTGCTTCTTCTGATTTCCAGGCAAAGGCATACTCATTCTGTCTTTCTTAAGGAGTGTGAATATTGCTCTTAAAATTTCTGAATGTATCTAAAAGTACCACCTTCCTTCCTTTTCCACATGTCTGAAAATGCAAACTGGGCTATCCAGACTAGACACTAATTTAATTTTAAAGTCTGCTGCAGAGCACTTGCATTTCTTTTATACACTAGTCATGCATATGTACACCTCACACATGAAAGCAGAACTGTTGGTACTCATGGCATCCTTGGCTTGTGTGCTACGCTCACAGCACCATTTGTGCAATATATTCATGGGGTTTATCCAGATACAAGCAGCTGAATTGTTACTAGGGTATATATTTAAAGGAGTGTATGGGATTACAGTGACCATGAACTGAGTTCTGGTCTTTCCCAGAAACTGATTCAGCAACAAGTTTCGAAACATGGTGTGATATTGATACAAAGATTCCCTTTGGGAAGGTTTCACCTTGGACACTTCACTCAAAAAAAAGGGTTAAAAAAAAAAACCTCATGAGAATCCAGATATCATTTAGAAAACTCTTAAGAGTAATCAAGGAGTTTGCATCTTCAGGTAATGCTGTCTCAGCTGTTCTTTAATGCCTCTGTGTACTTGCTGTCCAGGCTTCTGCCACAGGGCAAATCAGGAAACAGGATGTAGTATAGCACTGCTAGATTTGTAGCTTGAGGCTGTCTGCGTGGTTTTGGGTCAGGTTTATGGCAGTTGTAAATGACAACCTTAGTAAAGACACTTTAGGCATCAAGGTTATCGGATCATGACAGGGTAGATTTGTGCACTAGATTTCTGGGTGCTTTTAACAAAGAACGGGTCTGGGATTTTTCAGTGAAACTATATTTCTGCTGCTATTGTCTGAATATATATTGAAGAGTAAACATCCAAGATGAACTGTTAGGTCCGAAATCTTCTATATCTGAGTAGCCAACCAAACTCTCTTCTTAGGAACAGAGGAATGAAGCCTGCTAAATGACTTTCCAGAACCTCCTGGTATCAGTCACTCTACAACTGTTTGTTCATGATCATCATGTCTCAAGTGAAAGCACAAGAGGAAATTGCCCCAAGTTGCACCAGTGGACATTCAGGTTAGATATTAGAAAAATATATTCCCCTGAAAGAGTGGTTAGGCACTGGGATAAGTTACTCAAGGAGGTGGGGGAGTCACTGTCTCTGGAAGTGTTCAGGAGGTCTGGATGGTTTGGGGTATGGTTTGGGGTGATCATGGTGGTGCTGGGTTGACAGCTGGACTGGATGGCCTTGAGAGTCTCTTCCAACCTTGATGGTTCTGTGACTTGTTTCAAACTCAAGCTCTATCAAGGCCTGTTAAATGCAAGTCCTGTTTTCAAAGTTTTCTCACCTTCATCTGCCAACAAAATGAGAGGCTTCTATGGAACTGGCAATTAGCAAAAATTCATTTCCATTTACCTGGTAAGGAGGGAGATTGAACACCGGAAACAAAGTTTTGAGATGTTGGCAGGAGTTATTCTTTCATACATATGATCAAAATGCTGAAGGGGAAAAGAAAATATATATTTAGAAGGTGTTTCTCATTTAAAGTGGTAGATAATAGAGAGTTTTCAAGTTTGTTTCACAAAATGTATTTCCAAATATTTTGAATTTTCTGGATTTTGGTATCTTGTTTCCTTCATATTCTCCTTTTTGTTGCTTAGTGTAATAGGGTGAGTATTGTCAAAATATGTGAGCTTATTTTCCAGTTTTCCATCCCTTCCTTTTTCCCTTTTTTTTTTCTTTTTTTTTCTTTTTTTTTTCTTTTTCCTTAGTTCCTCTCTTTATTTTAGTTTTCTTCCTCTATAACTTTCTTGGAACCTTCTAAAATATTTAAGAATTATTTTATAGCTTTTCTGTTTTGCATAAGGGGGTAGTAATGTTATAACACTCAATCCTTATTCCTTTTAAAATTAGTTCCTATTTTCTTTATTTTCTCTATTATCCTATATTTGGTGGGTATTTTAATGCTTCCAAACTGAGAAAATATTCAAAATCTTTAATTGGTCTAAAAAGAGAAAAAAGAAGGATGAATACCCAAAACTAATTTGTTGCATCCAGTTAGCAAAAAGAAGGGGGATAGAGAAAACATTAAAAGTCAAGAGCCTTTCTGAAAGAAATTTCATGACTTTGATGAAAGTGAAAAGGTTTCATGCACGCAGTATTTTCTTGAATTTTGTGTTTTAAACATTTAGGGTTTTTATTTATATCTCTATTGCTCTAAGATTAAATCTATATATAGTATTTTTTTTTGCTATGCTAGTTACAGATATAATTTAAAATTAATATGAAATGTTAAGATTTGTAATGGTAGATTCCAAGTCAGAAGTTGCTTATGACAGCACAAAAATGTACTTCATCTGACAGCCTCTTACACAACTGTGCCTGACCTAAGGCTCTGCTGGTATGTTTAAAACTACCCAAGTTTATGTTGTGAAACAAATCTTGTGTTAGACATGCTCTGAATGTTCCCATGGTGTGAGCACACAAAACGCTTCTGCATAGCTTAGCTCTTAGGTACATGCCTGGTCTGTTATTGGTGTCTAATCTCCACAAACAATTTTGTGTAATTATAATCTAATCTTAGCCTATCTAATCTTAAATAGTATTTGATTTCCTTTAAACCTCTTTTTCTATATGTTATTTTAAAGCTCTATTTCTCATATCACAGTCTTTCTTGTGGATTAATTAGGGTAGAAAACTCCATGAATATTGTAGTGACTGTGGCTATAAATAGTATGTGCTTAGGCTTAAATGTCACTACACTTAACCAACTGAGATTAATAATATAACTCTTTCAATGTGCAATATATTTAATTAATACAGGTATTTAAACATTAATACCAATATTTTACACAGAAAAAAAGTAGTGCATGATGTTTTTTAAGGTAGTGTGCTAGTCCAGAAATATGTGCTAAGACTAATTGATATACTCTGCCTGGCACTAACAGCTGCACTACTGACTTGTTGTCTTGGTGCTTGTTTATTTGTCTTCCTGCCCTCTTGTTTCTAAGCTCTCCCATAGTCTTGTTTTTAAGCTTTTTCACATCTTCACAGACTAGTTAGGATTGGAAAGGACCTCTGGAAATCATCTAGTCCAACATCCATGCCAAGATACCCCCATACCAAATTTTGGTACTGGTTACTGCTTTTTGATTGCCTATACTTGGCACAAGGACCCTCCTATGTGCTATTGCAGTGCTAGTGCTGTAATGACAGGATTGTACAATTATTTGAAGCTAATATCTATATTACCTCCCAACACTGATTAGAGATCAGACAGATGCTGTCAATTCTAGTTATCTTTTGTGGAAGTAGATTCCTGTAATGCATCCATGTAAGTCAGTACTCTGGAGAGTACATTAGTAAAGAGTTGTCATGCTGAACTCTGTATCTTTGAGAAAAGAAATCAGTTGTGTTTGCTAAAGCGTGTAGATTGCATCATTCTTGTTACCTATATTTTTGTTTGGTAAAGCCAATGAAGAATTTCTAACAGAAAATGGGGAAAAGTTGTTAATGAGAAAAAAATCTGTTGGGAGTATGATTTTTTTCTGATTAGTTTCAGTAAGGGTTGTGATGGAGGTTCATAGTAAATATTTTGTTACTTTTTACTGCCTAGCATCAGGAAAAGTTGGTTAGTTGAGATCTGATCACTCTTTGCATATGAAATTCTCATGGTTTGTGAAAAATTCACGGTACTTCAAAGAGCAAGGTGATAATTTGACAGCAGACTAGTTCTACAAATTTCTTTAAGAAGGATTTAGATAGACACAAAGACAATGAGAAAAAGGTGGATCATATAGGAGGGAGCAAGGAAGGACGGAGAGAAGCAGCAGCTCAAGGGAGGTTACCCTTCCCTTGTACTTGTCACCGGTGGATGACGTCACACCTGGAGAACTGTTGTGGGTTCCCTAGTACATGGGAGACCTAGAGCTATTGAACTGTGCCCAGCAAAGGGCCAGGAAGATGACTGAGGGAGCAGAGACCATCTCTCCTATAAGGAAAAGCTAAGAGAGATGGGATTGTTCAGCCTTCAGAAGAAATGGCTCTGAGAGGGATCTCATCAAGTGTATAAATAGCTGAAGGGTACTTGTAAGGAAGATATTGGAAATAATTTGGAGATACTCAAAAGCCATTTGGACATAGTCCCAGTTAAGCTTCTCCAGGTGACCCTACTCGAGCAGGAGGTTGCACGTGGTGACTTCCTAAGGTCCTTTCCAGCCTCAACCACTCTGTGATTCAGAGTAGAGGAAAAGTGCATGAGGGTGGAAGAGGGGCTCGTTGAGCAAGTTTGAGACATGGAGAACATTATACATGAGCAAGCTAGCAAGCTTCCTGGAGGGGAAGAATATGGCAGATCAGAAGTGCAGAAAGTTGTCACAAGATATTTTGATCATCTCAGCCCTTCTGTACCACCAACCTCCATGCCTGTGGTGGTGCTGGTGGTGCCTATCAGGTGGACAGTTTCTCTGTCTCAGGAGCTGACCCCTCGCCAGCAACATCCTTCTCCCAGTGAATATATCCAGGGAGCAAGAGAGCAATGCATCAGTTCCTAAAGTGGTGAAGTAAGGTCAAACAGTGCTTGACTTTCTGGTTAGAACGGTTGTGCAGCGGGACACCAAGGAGCCAGCAGCTGCAGGTATGTAAGTCACCTGCAGATGAGCAATGCCAGAGTTTAGGAATCACAGTGATAAAGTCTTGTAGATAATCAGAGATGGGACTACGCCTAAAGGAGGAGAGAAACAGGACGTACCCTTGGCGACAGTGGTGCTCCACCCGAAGGTTCCTGTTGAACAGGAAATCCCCAGGTCCCATCTGTGCTGTATGCAACCAAAGAGTTTGCAAAAGGGAGTGAGAAGGGGAATGTCACAAAAATCCTCAGCAGAACTCAAAGGTGGTGCAGTAGGATGTATATACATGTGTGTGTGTGTGTGTGTATACAGGGATGCACACATACCTGCATTCTGCACTGCACATACCAAGACATCTTAAGCAAAAGTGAGCAACAGTGGCCAATATGGGTGAGACTGTAAGCATTTGTTGCAAGATGCAGGAAAATAGAGTATCCAAAACATAATTTTAACTGTTAGCACCATAAGGCAAGATATTGCGTTGATAGGAGCTGCATAAATATTCTGTGCCTACCCTCTTTCCTGGACTTCAAAAACAGTAGAAGTGGAGCAATCTGACAATGATACCACATATTACTAATTATCAGTAGGTTGTTAGGAGCAAACTGAGGGATGTATTGATGACAACAGGATTCCTCATGTACAGTCCAGCTTCTATTACTTCATTCGTACTGTAACCATGTGGTTATCCAAATGGCAGTCAAACTACACGTGTGTGATCAACATTTTCACTATTGCCTCTGCATTTATATTGTGGTCTAATCTGTCTTTCCAGATGAGATACTGGTTTCACAAAAGGCTGTGTATCACTCATACAATGAGTGGTGAGAGACAAGCAAACTTCTTATCCTCCAGCATATTTTTAAAATCCCTGGGAATGCTTGCTGATTTTTTGTTTGTTCAGGTCAGCTCATTCACTAAGCCACTGCTGTACTTCTTTATCACTTGTAGTTTCATGTTCTTGTACTAAATGGTTATAGAAAATCACTTTTTCACTAATGAAGATTGTGGTAGCTCTGTGCTGGAGCCAAGTATCATCCTTTCACCTGATAGTGGCAGAATGTAGTTTCATCTCCTTTCATCCTCTGGGAAGCAAAAGGGGCCTTCAGAACATGCTAAAATGTTGGGAAAATGACCAAATACCTTCTCCTGCTGAAGGCAAGAACTGAGTACAGGGAAAAAGGGAAATGCTTCCATTGAAAATGCCTTACAGATCATCTTTCTTCCTACTGTTTCCCGGTGTAGCTCTCCACACATGCAGCAATATAAGTTTCTGCTATCCTTACAGTTAGAGAAGATGGGAAACATTATGATAAATAGGATAAAGTAGCATACAAAGAATACTTTACCAACTGCAACTTGACTAATCTTTAATCATTCTCATGCAAAAATGAACCTCTGGTGAATAGAACTTATATTCAGTCAGGTAATTTTCTTTGGTAGACAGGGGATATTCAGTAGCTTATTTATTTTTCAGTAGGTGCATATAAAATATCTAGCTAAATTTTGTGCATGGTGGTTTGCTCAGAAGGTCTGTTTGCTTAAATAATTTTGGTGTGTCCAAGATAAATGTCAGTTGGTGATGACAATGATTTGGTGCTTTGATAACTGCATGGTGCTTCACTAGTGACAGGCATAGCTCTTATCACCAGACTTGATTTTTTTCATGGCTTTTGATGATAATATCAGCCATGGAGATGCTGATAATAGCAAGCTTTTCAAGTGGTGTTGCTGGGTGCATTTCATGAAAGATTTCAACCTAGATGAAAAGAAGACTCTTTAACAACATTTATTGGCTTTTTTACCCAATATCACGGTATGCTCTGCAGTCAATGGTTACAGCACTAAGCAGAAATGGTTAAAATTTTGGAAGTTAGAGATAGCAAAGCTCTGATTTTTTTTTTTCTTAAACCTCTGAACATTTTCGTTATTTGAAAGACCAGAAAGAAAGTTCAAATTACAGATCCACAGGTAATAAGTAAAGATTGTGAAAAATAGCACCCCTGGAGATAATTCTTACTATTAGGAGCAGCCTGGACAAGGCACACATTGCTTGCTTGGAGCTTCCAGTTTGCTGTCCTCTGGTAGAGCAGAGGCAGGTAAGACATGTGGTTGACAGTTTTTCTGAGGTTGTAGCAGATGAGAAAACCCTCCTAACCATCCTAGAGGATCGCTCTGGCTGCAGGAGATAATCAGAAGTTGTTTTAATAGTTTTAGGTAATTTTTTCCCTTAAACTTCAACAAGCTCCTGTGCATGCCACATCAAGGTTTTTGAACAAAGTCACTCAAAATGGGAGGTTTGCACACAGCTGACAGTGAATGGGCAGTCCCAAGTTAGTTTGTTTATGACACTGAGAAAAGGTCCCTGCAGAGGAAACTTTTTTTTTGCAGTAGCACAGTAGTGTGACCTTACTTGTCACCTGTGTAATCATACATATACCAAACACGAGGATAGTGTGTGCAAAGTGATGACAGCACAACTGGAAGTATTACTCCCTAATGCAGACCATATAATTTGTATTGGTGAGAAATTCAGAACTGAATCACTCCCGTTCTCTCCAAACCTTTGCAGAATTCCTTACTTGTAGTTGTTACATCCTACATAAGTTTGGCACAGACCCACCTCAGGAGGCAGCACAGTAACAATACAACCCTGCTGCCCTGGAGTATAGTGCTTACAGAGACTGTGATGCTCCAAGTAGATGATTAATTTGATTTGTATTTGCTATAGAGCAATTAGCTATATATAGCTGATTTGATGCAATCAGCTTCATAAGTAAAGAGCCTATTCTTAAAAGTGATAAGACTCATTAGCTTGTTGCTTGTTTGGTGTCTTAACTGCCTAAGAGAAAATGTATATGAAAAATAAAATACTTTCCTGGCATAGGTGGTAAGTGGTAAGTTGTGGTTAACAAAACAGAAATGATGGATCAGTTCTCTGCAAGATTCCAAGCACAGGACAGGATTTGTGTGTATCCTGAGTGATGTGTGGTTCCTTAACAGCTGTAACTCAGTATCTTTGTGACGTGTACAACACAATAATCAGTCTGTATACCCCTGTGTGTTGTCCCTCTGTTTATGAAAGGCTAAAACAACTGAACCTTGCCCTGTTGTTCAGACACTGTTTCTATACCTCACATGTAGTGCTTGCCAGCTGCTAAGTGAAGGTCCAAGCTCTTTCTGGTCATTTGCTGTGGTCCTTTCAACTCTGGATGGAGTTAGTGCTGTCGTAAGACCAGTCATTTTGTGCGTAAACAATATTTCCATTCTGTCCAGTGAAACAGAAATGGGTGCTTTCTTGGAATCATAAATGCCTTCATTTTCTTGGTAGCCCAATCACCATTAAAAGCAGCCTGGGCTTGGCTAATTATGGCATTGTCATTCAGCCTCAAGTAATTAACAAATGTATTTCCAGTGGTGGGGGGGGGGGTGGGGGTGGGAAGAACTACATAAATTTTAACTGTTACTATTCTGAGGGAAGAGCTCCTGAAAAAACATTTAATTTTATATTATTTATATTTTATTTTATATTATTTATTATTATTTATTTTATATTATTTATAGCATTTATTATATTATAGTGGTAATTGCTGCTTATTATTTGCCTGGAATTTTCACAAAGCACTTGTCAAAAGAAACGTAAAATATCTGACCCAGTGAATTTGACCCCTAATTTCAGGCAGGTTCTCAAATGAATTAGAAAAACAAGAATTGAAAGGAATGAAAACATGAAGCTCATTATAATAAGACCAGGTATTAAACAAGCTTTGTCTTAAGTAGACAGAAAGTGTAGGAAAGTTCTGAGAAAATAGTGCAGTGTAGGACAAGGGAATTATGACATCCAATCTATGCACATGGAAACCAGTAGAAGTGCAATATACAAAAGAAAAAAGTATTTAGCAAACCACAGAGGAGAAAAAAGTGCACAGAAGTCAGGGTCCTTTTGGAGGTGCATTGCAGCAATGTAAGAACTTCTCACATCTGTGTTTTCTTTGACTGTCCTTCCTGACTCACTGTCAAGCCTTAGTGAGGATGGAATTCTTACTGATGTTTGGCAGAGAAGGTGATAATCACAATAGTGGCCTGTAATATCCTTTATCAACAAGCAGGTAGGAATGAATCACAAAGACACTTGCTCATCTGGATGTTGTTACTGCTTTCGAGTGCTTAAGGATGCCATCTTGCAATATTGGTATCAGCAATTTCCCTTTTTATCTTCAGTGAAGTCAGGCATGGTTCTTGTCCCATATGTATTTAACATACTAGCTCAAAATAGTGGCTACTTGGGCCTTGCATTTTCTACTGTGTAGGGGTATCTCATCACTATTTGGTTTTGACATCACTAATCACCAATACAAACAAAATCCTGTGCCTAGGAACTCTTAGCTTATTAGAGAAAAGAAGAAAGATGAATGTAGGCAGTTTGATGAGCAGCAGTGGCAGCAGTGAGACTCTGCTGGTCAGTGTTGTGGCACTGTTCTCATGGAGTGAACATTGCAACCATTTGAACAGTATAATCTCTCTTCTCCGTCATGGAAGTATCATAACAAAAGAAAATATAAGGAAGAATGATAAAATAATAATTAAATAATATAATTATTTCAGGTTGAAAAAGATCCTTAGGATCAGGTCCAACCACTAAACTACCATTGTCAAGTCTATCATTAAACCATGTCCCCAAGTGCCACATCCACATGTCTTTTAAATATCTCCAGGGATGGTGACTCATTCACTTCCATGGACAGCTTTTTCCAATGCTTGACAACCCTTCCAGTTGAGAAATTTTTTCCAATATTCAATATAAACTTCCTTTGGTGCAACTTGAGGCCATTTCCTTTTGACCTATCTCTTGTTATTTGGGAGAAGAGGACAACCTCCACTTGGCTGCAGCCTCCTTTCAGGTGATCGTAGAGTGATAAAATCCTCTCTGAGCCTCCTTTTCCCCAGGATAAACATCCCCTGCTCCCTCAGCCACTACTTATAGGACGTGTGCTCCAGACCCTTCACCTGCTTCACTGCCCTTCTCTGGAGTTGTTCCAGCATCTCAATTTCTGTCTAGTCATGAGGGGCCCAAAACTGAACACAGGATTTGATGTGTGGCCACACTAGTGCCAAGTATTTCTATGGCTGCTCTGCAATTTGTTTAGCAAAAGACTGTACATTTGTGACCTCAGCTATCAGCTTGGTGAGTACCCCAAAAGGAGTTCAACTAGACTTAGTTACATGATGTTGTCTTTGAGGAATATATTGAAGGAAAAATTAAGGAGGTCAGAAAAGAAACAGATCAAGTCCTAGGAATCCAAGGAGAACAAAACTGTTGTTTTCCCTCAAGCCTTGAGATGTCCTGTCCCTTATATTTTGCTTAGTTTGTAATTATTTAAGGCTAAGTTCCTGCAGCTTTACAGAACACATCACTCCTGCCCAAGCTTCCTGTTCATTACTAATGTCACTCTATTCAGCCTCTGAATTATTTTCTCCCTTTAAGGCCTGATTTCCTTTGTTCTGCTCTCCATTTCATGCAGAGTTTCTATCATTCAGCTGGTTTTTTTAGACTTATTCTAACTAATTGCCAGAGGTCTTTGAAAAGGTTATCATTGAAATTATAACAACTCATTATTGTGCTTTGTCTGGGAGAGATTTGATGCAGCCTTTGTAAACAAATGGTGAATTCCCCATATAATGTCTGCCATGATTCAAGAGTTTTTAACAACTGTATAACATCAACCTGAATGTATATCTTGTACACAGACTCCCCCCCTCCTTTCCCATGAATCACAGGTTATGATGTACCTCTTGGCTACAGATAAATTATTAGATATTCTGGTAAAAACATCTGCATCTCCAAAGAGAAGGAACCACACAAGCAGAGAAGCCCCAGGTAGAAATTATAAAGGTTGTGTTCAAAGAGCTGCAGGATGGAGAGAAGATGGAGTGATACTGATGGGACAAGTTGGCTCAAGTGGGATGTTTTTATAATGGGAGTGGTCAAAGCAAGCTCAAGTGAGGGGATAATCCGAGGGAGAGTGAGAAGTCACACATGGCAAAAAGCAAGTGAGGAAGTATATGATGGAGATCAGGACAGACTGGGCTATAAAAGCAGATGGAGATTGGAGCACACAAGAAGAAGCAGCACTGCTTTCCAGGCTGTGCAGGTGCGCATCCGTCTCCACCCAAGTCCAATAGGTCTGGAGTTATCCCTGGAGTTGTCAGGGAGAATTGTGCAGTCTTGTGTTCCTTTGTGTTAGTAGGCACATGACATACTTCTGCTGTTGCCATAATGCCAACAGGCAAGTTAGAGGCATTTGCTACATCAGATGGTATCTTTGGGCCTCCTGGTGTTTGTACCTTACATTGCTTTAGCTCCTTTGAAGTCAGCATTGGCACATATTTTAGCCGTTTGTTTCTGTTGTGGGCTTTATCTTGCGGCTTGACCTCTTTTTTGTGCTCTTTGGGTTGTGCCTTCCCCCATGACATGGGTGTGGGCAGGCCTGTTAACTTGTGCCATAAACACATTCCTTCAGGGTGGTACTGAGGATGAAGCAAGAGGTTAATAGGAACTTCTTCAAATAGTTACAGAGTTTTGTATGGCGGGATGTACACTGTGCGCTTGTATCCTATCCTGCCGTACTGGCCCTGCGTGCCTCACTTAAGTAAATCTCTCTCCAGTCATTGATGTGGGTGTGTCTGTCACTCCAGCATTGGGAGGGAATTAGAGCCAAGCCTTATACGTAGGGATTGTCTAACTGTAGGCCTTGAACTGGCTCAATGCTTGTTGCTTATGCCCTTGTATTGACACAGAACAGGTGATGGTAGCCTTGTTGAGGTCATGGCAGGTGTTGTTCTCTTTGGCCTTCTATATTACTGATCTCTGTGTAGTTCAAAGCAGTTGTTTTGCACTACGTTGTTGCATCACGATGTTTCCTGAAAGACTAGACATTTGTTTGCTTTTCAAGCCACAAAATTCCAACAAAAAATGAGTTCTTGGAGTATAACAAACTAATCTGCATGGAAAAAAATTCAAGTTAACAAGTGAAGGTAGTGATGTAGTTAGTTAGTCAGCCAGTTTAAGACTGTGTGGGCTAGAAGATTCAGGCATTCAAATACTCTTTTACTTTTCTACTAATCCCTCTCTGCTCCCTCTTACTTTTTTTTTTTTTCCCTGACTTCCACCTCCTATGAGCCACTAATCAGTGTAATACTCTACAGGGTATGTCTTTGATCTGAGATATATGTTTTAAGTAAGAAGATTAGCTAAAACAAGGTAACCTATTGCTCCAAAACCATTTGGAGTGATTTCTTTCTGTGATTCTACTCTATTTTCTACCTAAAAATATCCTTTAAAAATTAAGATGGTTCCTACAACACTTAATGAGTTGAGGTAATCACTGTTCCAAGGGTACAAGCTCTTTAAAGAATCAGACTGCCAAAAGGCTGGCCACTGGCTTTTGATCTTTAAATCTGATCTGCTTTTATAACTAAATATCAACTAAATATAACCTGAGCTGTGTGTATCAAAAAACAAGGCTGCAGGTAAATGCAGCTGCAAAGTGAGTTTAGTCCACAGATGTATGAACATCTATGCTAATAAACATGCTGATTTTGCACACGACAATATTAATTTGGTAATCATTCACTTACAAATACAACTATGTTTGGAAAACAGAGCCTTTTTCAGAGCCATGAGATTTAATATAAAAATATAGCCCCTCAAATCCCAAGCAAATAAAAAGTATTCTCTCATTTATATGTACTGACTCATTTATATGATAAATATATGTATAAATCATAAGAAAAATAAAATATAGTTTGCCTAGTTAAAGAGTTCTAATAACATAAACTTGGTTTACTACAGAGGGTAGTGCTTGGTCATTCAAGGTATAACTTTATGTCATTTTGAGGGAGGGACCATCACTGGCTTCATATATGTCAATTCTCTTTCATGCTAGGGACTTCTGAGCCCACAACTGTTTCAAAATCTAACAATTACTTTTGAAAATCAGAATGTGGATTTCTATTAGAAGATATTAAAATTGGCTTTCAATTTTACAAGAATGAAAGAGTTATTGTTATAAGTTAGTTATAAGTAGCTGTCTGCCTAGAGCTAAATTTTCACTTACGGTTTCTAACTTTTCACTTATTAGCAAGTGAAGTGTCTTGTACTTTCTATAAACATTTCATTTTGTCATTCATCAGGTACAGTTTCCTTGTTTTCTTTGAAGAGGGAAGGAACATCCATCTCCAGGCAACCCAAAGGATACCTCCATGGACAAATTACTAATGAAGCAAGTGAGGGTGTGGATTTATAGCATGTTACCTACTCCACCCAACGGCTTCTCTTTATGGTGTATGTAAGGTCTTTGCCTCCCATCCGTTGAGGCGCAAACTGCGTTGTCCTCAGTGGGGCTGGGATTACATGGGCATCCAAGAGAGGTTGCTGCTGTGTACTGTAGTTTCACAATCTGTGTTACCTCTTAGCAACTTGTTTGTGTGGTACACACTTGCCATAGCTAAAGGTTGCATATGAAGAGGAAGGGAGCTTAAAAGGCCATTACTTGCAACCCGGCACTCAGTATTGCCTTAGTAAGAGGCAAGGCGTACTCGCGTTAGCGTGTAGTGTGGTGTATTTGTCATTGTGGAACTCCCTTGTGGGGGGAAATGTTCACAAGGAGAATTTCAGGAAGAGATTTTAACCAAATAGTATTTTATATTGACTTTTTATTGAAATATTTTTCTACATGGATTAGTAACATTGAGTTATTCAGTTATTGCAAGAAGACAAGGAATGTATTTAATATTATACTTCATGAGTTAATGAGAGATTTGGAGAAATGTCCTTCTACAAATTCTTCATTAGATTTAAGAAAGCAAATAACAGTACTATGAACAGTTTTAAGTTATTTTTTATAGATATAAAACTAACTACATGAAGTGGTTAACATACTTAATTTTCAAAAGACCCTTGTTTTCTCTGTTTCTCCTTTCCTACTTTTATCTTATTTTTCTGTTATTCACTCTAACTTGTTGTCACTCAGCTTTTCAATGGTTTTACTTTGTTTTCCCTTTACATATGTTTATAACACTTGCCCAATATTGTTTGATTTGTCAAAGAGGACAACAGAAATGATATGATATAATAAAAGAAATCAAATCCATATCTATAGTTTTTAGTGCTGAATTATCTATAAATATGGTTTAATTATTAAACCCTGTGATCAATGGGTATCTAATTACATAATTGTATTTGTACATTCATATTTCCTTCCTCTTGTTTCTTCTTTTCTTCTGAAAAATAAAAGGAAAAATCTCAAAATATTTTCATATTTGTGAATCCGTTTTCTTTCAAGCATTGGGACTGCAGTTTTCAGGGAAGGGGGTTTTGAAAATGCTTATGCATATAAAAATAACCGTTCTTTGCTTCTAATGGGCTCAAATTGGTTACAAGCCTGCCTATATACTGATGAAAACTTAAATTTCTTTTTATACTAAATACCTTTGAAAATTTGGCATTTAAAACTTCATTCACATTTGAAAATGGGACTTGGGCTCTGAAAATGTTATTAAATTTTTGCAGGATGCCTTCCCATCAGCATTTATCATGTTGAGCCAAACTACAGAGACTGCTGACAATGGTGGCTTTATCTGGAGAATGTGTTCTTTGGCAAGCCCAGGTTTTCTTTTAGAAAAGTGCAATAATTGGAAGGGTATTTTTAGAAGGGTATTTTTAGATAAAGTATGAAAGGAATCCATTTAAGCTTCCAAACCCATTGGATTAAAACTGGCAGAGGACAAGAACAAAATGTGTCTTTTAGTATTTGGAGTTATTTAGAAATATATATTAATCATGATACGATGTGAAGAATAGCACTGCCATACCTTTTTATATGTACTATACAGCCCATTAAGGAGCCCATAAAAACTACTACAGTAATCCTGGAACTGATCTCACCACAAAAACAGGGGATGCTGTTTGCTTTTTTTCTGTGTTTCCGTGTTTGCACTGGAGTATGAGAACCGCTTCGTTGGACTCTGCCATATTTATATCTGCATGAGTGACCACTGTTACCTTGCAATGGATGAAAGGTAACCTTCACCAAAATGAAAGAAATGAAGATTTAGCACATTTTTACCCCAGGACTTGAGCACATATACAGGAGCTTAACAAAGAGTAACTGGTCAGTACGAACTTCCCGCTTGCTTCTCTTGCAGTAACCTGTTCTAATTTCCTTAGGCTCAGGAAATTATTTTCAATGGGCAAAACTGTAAGTAAAGCTCGAGTTACATGATGGAAACTCCTGGAGATTTCAACTTGATTCCCTTGAAAATCCTTGAAACACTGTAAGAACTGGTGTTTTCACTGCTGACTTCATCTTGAGTTTGATTTTGTCTTTCAGCAGCAAAAATAGGCTGATGCAGTCTTGCAGGTTTTCAGGCTGTGAACAGCTGAGGCAAATTGTAAAATCTCAACATCATTTTGGCATCTCACAAACTGTTTTAGATCCTGCAGTTTTCCCTGCAGACAGCCAGGGAGCCAGGGGGAGTGCAGGATGAACTGCAGCAGGAACCCAGTCCAGACCCTGCTGAAACCAGGGACAAGGGAGCACACCTATTGTCATTAGGTTGCTTGGGTGAGAACCTCTCCAGGAAGCAGCAGCCACCAGCAGATCGGTCCAAACTGCAATTTTCTTTATTTCTTTTGCTGTTCTGCAGTTGCCAAAGCTACTCCTGCTTTAGCAGCTGTTGAAGTGTCTCTTCACTTAAAGCTCTTGAGCAACTGTTGCATTTTCCCTTTCCTTTCCTTTCAATGGGCCACAGCCCATTATTAAGCAACTTTTAAAATACATAGATACATAGATCTATAATATATACATTATTCAATGACTGGCTTATACACTGATTGAAGGCAAAGAAGGGGCACGTGTCTGTGGGAGGTTTCGGTCTTATTATGGCTTGAGGAAAACAAATTTTCCAGATTTCCTTACTGTTTTCTTTCTCTGGAACTTATGTCCCTCCCCTTCTGATACTTCAGAATTTTTCCTAGCCAATTCACCTTTCTGGTATTCCCACACATTCTCCTGTGCTCAGGAACACACTTGGCACACAGGGTAGGTGGCAGAGTAAGGTGCTCAGCAAGACAAGGTGGTGCCTATGCATACAAGATCTGAAATGCTGTTTGTGGGCCAATGGAAATGTCCAGAGTAAGGATACTGAATGCTGTGCTGTGCTGTTGATCATGTCTCTACCAAGAATCCTAAGACACCCAGCTTTCCCATGCCCAATGTCAATGCAGTTATTATCTCTTTGCTTCCAAACAGATTTAAAGGCATATTTAGTTTCCCAAGATTTTCATAGATTACTGTAAAAAAAAGAAAGCATTTGTGAAATAACTGAGCTGAATCATTTGGGACATACATCATCTACTGTGTGTTACATGGTAATTACAATGAATGCAGTTCCCTTTTCATTTAGTACCACAGTTACAACTCACATTACTTGTTTAGTGTTACACCCCACATTTTCTGTGTCCACCAAGTTAAAGTATTATAGGTACAATTTTCATCACTAGGCATATTCTTCCCCCCTGAGACACATTAGCCATGCTGCAAAACAGATCCAGTCAGCCAGAAAGAGTTTACTAGCTACCTGACTAACCAAGTGCAGTGCACCTCTGTGGTCCTTTGTCTTCTGGACATGCAGCTCCGTCTTCTAATATCATTACTATTTATTCCCATTGTTTATTGTTCTAGAGCTCATCTTCTTTGCTATTGTCAAAATTGACTAACAGAAACCTTTTCAGACAGAGCAACAAATCCTATCCCTTTTTCTTTTTCTTTAAGAATTTGTAGATGTTTTTTAAATCTCAGCATATCTGTCTGTCCTTGGATGATGATCTCCATGTACGACTGAAAATGTGCTCAGAATGATCATTATTTTTAAGTGTGATTTTCATCATGATCATGAAGTGAGGGACCTACTCAACATCCCAAATAAATAATTTAATTTCTTTAGAGATGTCCAGGATTAATGTTTCCTTGGCTATGTCTTAAAGACATTAAAGGTATTCAGATTGTTTGTTTTCTGCTAACTTAAATAACTGCACCTGAAAAATCTCATTTTGGTCATTTACTTGCTGATTGCTAAGTGCAAAGTCCAGATTAGAATTAAACTTTTCAGTCTGTCAGAGTTGATATAATGGAGTTCAGTCTTCTGACTACAATGGCAAATAGTTCAACAGCATAGCTGGAAACAGCATAACTCCTCATACAGTTGGTGTAATGGACAGTAGCACAACCACATGTGTAGCTGTAATATTTCACCATAAGGCTATTTCACAGGATTGAAAATAATACTTTGGGGAAAAAACCTCACATTATTTTTCCAACCAGTGTGAATAAATCTTCAACTGCAGCTTTCCAAAAGGGAAGCAATTGCTTCTTGTAAAGTAAAAAGTGTGCCTTGCTAAGAAGTATGTTCTTTTAAGTCCAAAGTATGTCCTATTGAGAGGTCAGCTCTCAGATATCATCTGCATTCAATGGGGTGTTTTGCCCAAGGACACATGCTCAAGTTTTTGCTCACTTGTTTTGTTTTGTTTCCCTTTCCAATGAGTTCATTGCCCTGAGACTGGAGATCAAGGGTATTACATATTTTTACAGACCCTGCTTTCAGGAAGGAGTACACTTTTTTCTCTTCATTTATTTATCCATACATGTAATTCACATATTTCATCCCTGCACATCAGTTTGTTGGATTTCACTTTTATGATTTCCGCTCCCCAAAGTTTACTAGTTGCAATTTCAGAGTTTTAATCATCAAATGGCTCTATGGACCAGGATCTAATTTACAAAGAGCAATGACCTCTCTGTTTTCTCATTATCAGTAATTCATCTCCTGGTGCAACATTGCCTAGTGCTTCTATGAAAAAGCCTTTGCATTAGAAGTCAGCAAGGACAAGGACCTTACTATGCTAATACAACTGCTGTGGCTTGTAAATTCTTACAAGGTTATATAATCAGTTGCATTCTTACTTCTTTCTTCATATTGTAACATCTGCATTGCCCTGGGCTGGTTGTCACAGGAGGCTTCATGAGCTAGATTTTCTTACTTCCCAGACTATGTTTACTTTGTGCAAAATAGCTGCTTGCAGGGATTTCTAAGGGAGCAAGCAGCATACTGTGAAGAGCTCAATTGTCACATTTGAGCAGTAGTGCAGCCACATCAGCATAATTAGCCTGGTGTCTAGAGGCCTGCACCTCTCAGCATTTCACTGCCTCATTTGTCTTGCTTTCAGTTCTGGTATTACAAAATTATCTGTCGCACAAGGTAGCAATCTCGAGGGTAAATTCCTCAAGTGGGAAAATTCACATTTCAGCCCTACTTTCTCAGCTGTTTTCTTAGTTTTATTTTCCCTTTGATCCCACAGTAAAAAGTCTGCTATTCATGTTTCAGTTCTACAAGGAAAGCAGTATTTGCTTTGTGACACTGCTTCTTAACTGTCCTCATCAACTGGTAATCTCTGAGGTGTCACTGCATGTCTAGTAGAAGTAGTTCCAGAAAGCATGATGCTGAAGTCCAGATTAATCTCTGATGTTTCCCTTCTCTGCCCATGTCAAGTGCCAACGGATCAAACAGCTTCAAGAACACTGTGTGAGCAATAGTTCATAACTAAATTCTTACACCTATTTCCGAAGTAATTAGATAATTGACACTCAGTGGTATTCAGATAACTCAATATTTAACCAAACTCTTCAGAACTTGACCTTGTCTGTTACAAAAGAAAGTGACTCTTATGACGACTTTCATCCTCTTCCTTGATTTCTGTTGTTTGTCCTGACAGAGAAATGCTGTAAAGAACATGTTGTCTGCATGTTCTTTAACAAACAGCTATTGAAGTTTCTTTGATATGAAATGCCTTGAGATTTATTGCTAGTGTCTGGTTTTCTTCCAGGTGCGTGTTTCTAATGTAATTAGAAGACTTTGGAATTTCCACCAGTCTGATTATCTGTGCAGAACACAAGACTCTTTAGTTTTGTTTATTTTGAGAAAGGGAAGAGAAATCAAGGCTGGGAAAGTCAATGCTGGAGAGAGGAAGTAAGAAAAAGGAATCAGGATATTCTTGGTATAATTGTCTATGCATGGTTTACTAATTTAATATTGGGACTTCTCTTTTGGTGGTCAGCTCACTTTGAATATAGGGGATTTTCTTTGTAGTATTTTTTGCCTCCACATTTACTTAAAATGTCAAGAGCTGGTGATAAGGACCAACTAGAAAGCCAACAGCCTTAGTTGCCTGCTATGAAGGCATTATGGGACAATGAGATGGTTGAAACTAACAGGAAAAAATATGTGAATTTTCTCAGCAGATAGAGACTTAAAAACTGTTAAAGCTTAAAATTTCACCAAAGGCAAATCAAAGGAAATTTGCAAGATCAAGTATTTAAATAGCCAAGGATAGGAATTGTGGGTCAGTGCTTCACAGTCTAGAGGAGAGAAAAATGAAGGGATTATTTGGGGTTTTTTTTTGGTAGCAGGACAGTCATATTTAACTGAAGGACTTGCTGAGGAGAAAGGCAGCTAATTTCATACGAGAAAGAAATCCCGGGGCTTCAAGGAGAAGCAATAAATAAACCAATACCAGCTCTTCAAAGTGATGGTTCTTTAGCTTTCTTGGGGCAAACTCCTACCTAGATCTTGTCCTGAACTTTTGTTCTTCCCTTTGTGCAATGTTGATTCTAAGGGAGATGCTGAAGCTGAGGGTAGAAGGTGTCAGTGGAGCCAAAGGGGACTTGGTAGTGAGTCTTTTAAGGAGGTGGTAACTGGAGTGGGGTTGGTGCTTGGGGGGCGTCTGGTAGTGGGTGGGGGATTTAAAAGGGCATGAGAAGAGAGGACTGGAAAGATTCAATTTCAGGGGATGACTGTGCATGAGTGAGTGTGAGATTTGCTCTCTTACTCAGTAGAAGAGGTATTATATAGAGGAGGCCAATTTTATCTAGACTTTCTTCCTGCTTCCTTCCCTGGTGCCCTTACTTCTGGCTAGGAAAGCAAGAATAGCCAAAAGTGGCTAGAAGAGTCAGGGATTTCTGAGGGAATTGGCTGATGTAGTTGTCAAGCCACTTTCCATGATATTAGAAAAGTCATGACAGTCAGAAGTCCCAGGTGACTGGAAAAACAGAAACATTGTACCCATCTTTAAAAAGGATAGAAGGGTGGACCCTGGGTACTACCCACCAGTTAGCATCACCTCTGTGTTTGGGGAAGATCAGGGAACAGATCCTGCTAGAGGCTCTGCTAAGGCACATCAAGGACAGGGAGGTGATTTGGGACAGCCAGCAGAGCTTTACCAAGGACAAGTCCTGCCTTATCAGCCTATGGCCTTCTATGATGGAGTGACTGCATCAGTGGGTAAGGGAAGGGTCACAGATGTCATTTATCTGGACTTCTGTAGAGCCTTTGACATGGTCCCCCACAACATCCTTCTACCCTTCTCTCTCAATTGGAGAGAGATGGATTTGATGAATGGGCTGTTAGATGGATAAAAAATTGGCTGGACAGTCTGATCCAGAGGGTCATGGTCAAAGGCTCAGTCCTGATGGATCTCAGTGACAAGTGGTGTCCCTCAGGGATCCGTACTGGGATCAGTGTTATTTAGCATTTTCATTAATGACATAGATGAAGGAATCAAGTGCAGCCTCAGCAGACTTGCAGATGACACCAAAGTGGTGTGGTTTACACACATGAAGAAAAGGATGTCATCCATGGGAATCAGGACAAGCTTGAGCAGTGGGCCAGTGAGAATCTCATGAGGTTTAAAAGATCAAAATCAAGGTGCTGCACCTGGGTAAGGGCAACCCCAGTATCATGACAGGCAGGGGAGATGGAGAACAGCCCTGCTGAAAGGACTTGAGGATGCTGGTGGATAAGAGATTGGACATGACCTGGCAATGTGCACTCACAACCCAGAAAGCCAAACGTGTCCTGGGCTGCATCCAAAGCAGTGTGGGCAGCAGGGCCAGGGAGAGGATTCTACCCCTCCACTTCCCTCTGGTGAGACCCCAGCTGCAGTGCTGCATCCAGCTCTGGAGTCCTCAGCACAGGAAGGACATGGACCTGTTGGAGTGAGTCCAGAGGCAGAGCACCAAGATGATCAGAGGGATGGAGATCCTCTCCTAAGAGATTCTCTCAGCCAGAGAATTGCGATTGTTCAGCCTAGAAAAGAGAAGGCTCTGGAGTAACCTAATTGCAGGCCTGCAGTACCTGAAGAGAACCTTCAGAAAAGACAGAGAGGGGATATTTTGCAAGAGCATGTAGTGACAGGGCAAGGAGGAATGTGTTCAAACTAAGAGAGAGTAGGTTTAGATTTCATATACAGGAAGAAATTCTTCACTGAGGATGGTAAGGTACTGAAACATGTTGCTCAGAGAGGTCATGGATGCCCCAGCCCTGAAAGTATTTGAGGCCAGGTTGGATGGAGTCTGAGCAGTCTGGTGCAGTGAAAGGCATCCCTGTCCATGGCAGGAGGGTTGGAGCTAGATATCTTTGGGATTTCTTGCAACTCAAACCATTCTATGACTCTATGCTTCTATACTGTATGGCTCTGTTGAATCCTCTGGAGAAGAAGAGATGGCAGAAGTTGGGTGGGATCCTTCCCTACATCCTCTTCAAGGAAAGGAAGGTGGGGAACTGGGCAGGAGGGAGAACAGCTGCCATGCCACAGGCACTTCTGCTCTGTTCCTGAAATAAAGTGTTTTGTTTTCTGACAAATGACTGCTGAGTTTGCAACTAGTGACCTAATTCAAGAAAATCTTGTAGTGGTATTACAAGAGTGTTGCATGTATTTACATACAACCATGCATTTCCAGTAATGGGTAAGGTATCACTAAGTGTATTCAGGAAATATTGAAGAGTAAAAAAGTGTTTATTTGTTCATGTGTAGCACAGGTCCTTGCAGAGAGAATGTAGGCAAAATGTGATTTTAATCTACTGCCTAAGGAGAAGGAAAAGACTGGAAAATAAGGGAAACATTGACCAGTATTCTGAGGACAACATATTCTCTCCTTCATTCAGTGATGAAAGAGAGGATTGAGAGATTGAGGAAGGCCTTAGGGAAAAAAAACCCACAACTTTGAAGGAAGAGTACACTTCAGCCTTTGGAGGGTTGGAGATAGTGTTTGTCAATTATTTGGATTTATGTTTCCCTATAATTTATTTTTAAGGGAGCTTAAAATAAGAAAATTCATTCTATTGAACTCAAATAGTGTGGGCCTAGGAGAATCCTGCCTGAACAAATACTCTCAGAGTGAGACTTTCAGGTGCAGGAATGCTTCAGATAGTTGTGGGAACAGAAATTGGGGATATGCCAGCCAATTCCAAGCTATCCCAAACTTTGGTAATTTGGTGAATTCTTCAACCTCTTTGTTGTGCAGTGTAATAGATTTACTGGTAGGAAATCCTAGGACTAAAAGAATTGTAAAAAGTCCCATAACAAAATGGAGATGCCTTGCAGTGTTTACTATCTCTGTAGGTCATCTCTAACAGTGCTCTACTTAATAAGCAATAATTTTTGAGAGACTCCTCAAGACCTGAGCTGCTCATAAAAGATCATATTTACATTATTGTAAAGGAAAAGGTGCCCTAAATCAGACTGATCACACCTCACAAAAAGAGGCTGCACACTCTCTCTTATTATGTTTCCAGGAGAAAGTATTATTAGGTTCAGAAAAGAACAACTTATTACAAATTTGTTTTCCAGTCCATGTTGCCTCCCTTTTTTAATTATGGTATAAGGAAGTGCTTTAGTTTCAATGAGACAACAAATTAAGAAATTCCTCCATCTCTTTGAAGGTATATACACACCTGGTATCTGTGGTTTAGCAGGCTAAGGAGAGTCTCTGAGGCCTTGTTTATGCAGTAGAACACTCTGCTCGTGCCATCAATGGTTACTATATATAGCAGAGAGAGAAACCTTGCATAAACAAATGTCAGCTTCTTGGCTCAAAGAACAGGTATTTATATTAAATTTTGCCAGCTGGGGCTTAACTCCCTATGAACAGTTCAGTACTAGCAGTATAAGAGCTGTGGAACGTTTAGAAAAGTCCCCAGTGTAAGTGAGAAAATTCCCTTTCCACCCTCTGTATCATATCTCCAACATTTGCAACATTACTCTGAAATAACCCAGTCTTCAAAACTCAGCAAAATGGCTAAACTATTTGAAAATCAATATTCTGCTAATAATTATGAAAAAATATCTTTATTTATGGTTGTTGAAAATTTTTCATCAAATACAGATATTATATAGCTGGGTCTGTATAATCTGTATAACAGATGTGTTACCCTTTCCTTTACCTTCCTTCCTGTCATGGCTTGACACCAGAAACACATGAAAGAAAAATTTGGACTTTCATTAATATTAATGTCCCGAGATTCACATTATTCATAGAAATTGAAACTATATTGATTTTTTTTCTGCTTTCCAATCAGAGGCCAGCTTTCCCATGTTCAGCAGCAGGCTTTCTTCTGCAAGTGTCCTGGGGTGTGGCCTAGGTGTGTTCAGATCCATCTTAGTCATTCATCCGTCACCTTGTCATTAGCATGGCGTCTGTATTTAATTGGGCTTCCTTCCTTCATCAGAAATCAGTTTTTATATACCATGAAAACTGCAGCCCATTATTAAAAGCCAACTCTAAGCAAGATTCTTAGCTCTTATTTATAAAAGAAGCAGTGAAAATTGTATCACAAGTACTCCTTCGGGTGAGTGGTGTGTGTGAAGAGCACACTATGTGTGAGTCCAGTATCCTGAGTCAAAGCTGCCTATTTCTCAAGTTTTACCTCATAAGCAACTTGTTTAAGGGGTTTCCTGCAATCTGTTGAGCCTCTTGATAGGTCATAATCATCAACAACTTTCACTGGTTATATCTTTGCCTCACAGAAAATATTGCTGCATTATTGCTGTGGTTAGTATTTCAATTGTCCTCAGAAACAGCATTGAGAACAGCACTCTATTTGTGCGTAGTAAGGGTTGGTCTGTCCCTGGAAATTGTTGCATTTTGAAGGGAGAATGAGAGAAAATATTACCCTAGTTTTAGAAAGTGAGATGCTGTGCATGGGGATCAGAGGCTCCTGGTCTACCAGGGGCCAGCAGTAAGTTCTTGCAGGAAATGCAGACGACACCACCAAGCTGAGTGGTGCTGCTGTCATGCCTAAATGATGGATGTGACCCATGGGGACCAGGACAAGCTTGAGCAGTGAGGCCATCATGAGGTGGAACATCATGAGTTTCAACAAGACCAAATGCAAGGGGCTGCACCTGGGTCAAGCTGAACACAGGCTGGGGATGAACAAATCAGAGCAACCCTCCTGAAGGACTTTGGGGTGCTGGTGGATGGGGGGCTGGTCATGACCCAGCCATGTGCACTCACAGCCCAGAAAGCCAAACGTGTCCTGGGCTGCATCCAAAGCAGTGTGGTCAGCAGGGTGAGGGAGAGGATTTTGCCCCTCTGCTCTGGTGAGATCCCCCCACAAAGTTCTGCATCCAGCTCTGGGGTCCCCAACATAAGAAGGATGTGAATCTGTCCAGAAGAGAACCTGTCCACAACTATGATCAGAGGACACGGACATCTCTCCTGCAAAGAGAGGCTGGAAGAGTTGGGGTTGCTCAGCCTGGAGAAGGCTCCATGTTGACCTCATTGTGGCCTTCTAATACCTAAAAGGGTACAGGAGAGCTTCAAAGAGGCTTTTTAGAAAGACTTGTAGTGATAGGACAAGGCTTTAAACAGAAAGACAATAAATTTAGATTAGATATAAGCAAGAAATTCTTCACTATGAGTCTGGTCAGACACAGAAACTGTGGGTGCCTCATCCCTGAAAGTGTTCAAGGTGAGGTTGGATGGGTTTTGACCAACCTGGCCTAGTGGAAGGTGTCCTTGCCCATGGCAGGGGTCTTGGAACTAGATGATCTTTGAGGTCCCTTCCAACTCAAACCATTCCATTATTCTATGAGTAATTCCATGTACCTGAGCTGCATTAAGAGGAGCATTGCCAGCAGGTCACTCCAAGAAGTCCTTTCTCCCTACTCATCCCTGCTATACATATCTGGAGACCTGCAACCATTTCTGGGCTCCACAGTGCAAGGAGGACATGGACACACCAGTATGACTCCATTAAAGTGCCAGAACTGTCATTGAAGAATTGCAGTATATGAGGAGAGGCTAAAAGACTAAAGGTTTGTAATGTTTAGCCCAGAGAAAAAAATACCTGTGTAGGTCTCAACAATGTATAATCACCCAATTTTTGATGAGACCAGTAAAGATAGAGATAGCCTCTGCTCAGTAGCATCTAGTGACAAGACAAGAGGCAATGAGCACAAATTAAAATACAAGAAGTTCCATTTAAATGTAGAGAAAACCTGTTAACCTGTTTTAGTGTTGGTATTGTCAAACATTGCAATAGAGAAATTGCCCAGAGAGCTTGTGGATCTCCGTTGTTGAGAGAGTCAAAACCCAGCAGGACACTATCCTGAGCAACTCAGTGTATATGACCTGGTTTGAGCAAGGGTTTGAATTGAGTGGTCCCCAGAGTTCCCTTCCATGATGCTTTGGTCATTCTGCACCCAGGAGTAAAGCTGAGCACAGGATACTAGGCTGTCTGATCTGACCCAGCTGAACTTGGCACACGATCAGAGTGCCAGAGATCCCCACATCCCAGATCACAAGATAGCAAGCTGATCTAAAGACTTGCTCCATTTAATACCCATGTTCCTCAGCTTCCACCCCCTGTCCCCGGGCCATGCTTGTAACTGTGATCACCTGTATTCAATGGCATGCCAGCCACATTCTTCTTCTCTGGGCACAGGGCCATACAAGTAGCCCAGAAGTCAATACCACAGCTCTCGCTGCCAGTGGATTCCCCGTCTGGGAGTGGATAGCCAGGTACACATCTGACAGCATTTGCTAGTGTGGCACAACAATGTTTTAAGCCCTACATCTATTAGAATCATCACTGCCTTCACCTGGAGACAATCAACCCCAGCCACGGATATGCAGGAGACAAAGCAGGGTAGATCACAAAAATTCAGATTGTCCTGGTGCATCAAGCCTTGTCCACCTGCTTTAGTGGTAACAATCTTATTGGAAATTCTGGAAATTATTCAAATTATGTTCAAAATATTTCTCTGTAGTTGCTACTTCTGGTGACTTGTTCATAAAATAGTATATTCAGGCAACTGAGATGTGTATGAGTGTTTGATATGAAGAAACAGTAGGTTCAGTTTGAGGAAATGGGTTTGAATCTAACCAGGGTGATCAGATAGTCATGAATAATAAGAAGTCACATGTGAAACATATCCAGTAAAGTTAAGTGTCCAGTAAAACTAGTTTCGACATCATACTAATCTCTAAAATTATAATGTGTGAGTCACAGCCTTTAGACGATCTTAACCTTTACTAGAGGATACCCTGCTTTATGCTCAGCAGCACAAACAGCAGAGCAAGGACCCGTGCAGACCTGGTGAATACAAGACCCTTTTGAATTAACTGTAAGTAATGTTTTGGGGGTTTTTTATTGTGGAAAAATTGTCAAAAATTATATTAAGGCCAAAATTTTTTGAATAATCAATTGAGAAATTGTTATGTTAATATTCAAGTTTTGGCTTAAAGCTTCTTGTATTGTTTAATTATGATTTTGGGTATTTTTAAATAGAAAAGATAAGTCCTCTGTGAGACTGGCACATTCATACGTCCTGACTCTCCTTTGGAAATCTGCATTTCTAAGTGCTTTAAATTAGGTAAATTGATGATAATAACAAATGTAGGGCATGAAATGAAATCCTAAGGCACTTAAGGATCTAAAGCATCTAGAGAGCATAAAAAAAAGACACTGTGGTTAAAAGAATTAGAGTGATGGTGAGACAAGTCACAAAGAAATCAAAGCTTAAATTTAAACGTGTTCTAGATATGAAAGTGCACTGTCTGAAAGTGGCTTGTCTTGGGGTTCAGGCTCTTCCTAGAGATAGTGGTATTTCTATGACCATGATATTCAGAGAATAAGGAATTAAGGAATATTTAGAGCATCTATTAATAAAGCTGAGATCAGCATTTTGAGTTCACTGGGTTTTGGAGAAACAAATGATGGAAAGTGGAGTACACAAACGTGGGATCATGGTGGGAGCTAATAAGAATTCAGAGCTTTTACAAGGTAGAGGCTGCATTTCTCAGTGGAAGTCAAAAACCTTTTATATTTTTCCCCTAGAGAGAACTTTGTTTTATAAAAGGTTCTGTAGGTCAAATGATCACATACCAGAGGGGAATGTTTTGGATTTCCAGATATTTCACATCTTTACTTCTATTGACAGAAGTTATTGAACAAATTGTGATATAGTATTAATTTCTAGAGGTAAAAGTATTGCCATGGATGTGGAATGGTTTCCATGATGCTTTGGAAAAGGCTTTCCTGTTCATCTGTATTTTTTAGTGTCTGTTCCTCCAGAATTCACTCTCTCATCTTCACTTTCAACCATTGCAGGCTTCTCTGTCAAATCACCCTTTTCTATCTTTCTAATGATAAAGACAGTGATTGCTTTAGAGCTTCTCTACCTTTTTTTAATTTTTTTTTTTAATTTGGTTTTAGGTGATTTGATTCAGTTGGGCATGCCTTTGCACACAGCAGTCACACTTATTTCTTTTTGTTACTCTGTGTAGATACTCATTCTCCCTTTCTTTATCAGCAGCACTGTATTCCCAGGGTTTTGATAACATCCTAATTGCTATTTCTTTCTTTTGTTATTTTTGTGGAAGTTATTTTTTTCTTTTAGTTGTGCTTAACTGTTCAAGCTTCATGAAATCACCATAAATGTTCATCACTTCCTCATTAACAAGTGCATTTGCTTTCTCTTAGGTGCCTGCATATGGGTTTACATGCAGCCCATTCAAAAATGTGTGTTTTAATTTTCACAAAATAATTATATTGTGCCTTTCTTATGTTTTTTTTTGTCAGTTAAATTTCCAAATTTAACTGATTTGACTGTTTCCCTTGCTTTCTTTACTCTACAATAAACCTGTACTTTTGACTCTTTTATCACTTAAAGCCACATTGAAAACAGAATATTGGAAAAAAAAGCAGTTTAAAATGAATTGTAGCTTAACTTTAATGAGCGCGTCTTTGGAATTACCTCATCCCTCTTTGACTTTAATTTTTTTTATTTCATAACCTCTTCAGTAGGTTGAGTAATTTTCCAGAGTCTGCTTCCTTGAAATAGAAAGCTCGTTTCCCTCAATTCAAACATCTCGGAGTCACTGGTGCTAAGCTAACTCTGTATAGTGAAGGGATTGATGTATTGCTAAACACAAAGTGAAAAGATTTGTAAGCCAAATGTAACTTTTCTTCTATTACAGAATCACAGAAACATGAAGACGTTGCTTTTCCTGTGTGTTTTACTTGTTGGAATCCATTCCAACAGTTATTGCTATGAGTCTTATCAACAAGGGGTAAGAAACCAGAACCAAAGAGCACAAGCAAACCAAAACATGCCATGGCAGAATGTAAGGAACAGTGTTTGTCGATTTGCATGTTGTTTCTACAAAGAGATTTCTTCTCGTGAAAACAACGGGAACGTTTTCTTCTCTCCTTTGAGCATCTCTACTGCCTTTGCAATGCTGACTCTGGGTGCCAGATCAGACACCCTGACACAGATTCTTAGGGTCCTTTGCTTTAACCCTCGTCAGATTTCTGAGAATGACATACACGAAGGTTATCGTCAACTCATGCAAATGGTAAACACAAGGAATGGGGGGTTGCAGTTGAATATGGGAAATGTTCTGTTTGTGCTTGATCGACTGAAGCCACAAGAAAAATTTTTAAGTAATCTCAGAAACTTCTATGAAGGAGAAGCTTATCCTATGAACTTCAAGAAGGCTGATCAAGCTCAGCTAAAGATCAATGAATATGTAGCAAGAAGAACAAATGGAAAAATCAAGGACCTTGTAAATAACCTAGATCCACTTACTGAAATTCTCCTTATTAGCTATATTTATTTTAACGGTAAGATATCATGTTCTTCTACTCCATAGATTATTTCTGCAGGTCAGCCTTGGACTTCATCTTTTTTTGCAATACAGTTTTGCAGATATACTCATATATTGTTTTCCTTTTGGTCCTCACTTATATTTAATTAGAAATAAAGCTATTGGAAATTATGTTCTACTTGACACTGATAACTCCTGGCAAAAAAGTATGGCAAATTTTCCCATAGCTTTTAATATATAAAGTTCTTTCCTTCAGAAAATTAAGTGAAATATATGTTGAGTAAGGCATCTCTAAGCAGTAAATCATCTAATCTTATACAATCTAGTGGGATTCAAGCACTCTCTTAAATGCTTGGCTGAAATCCATTTCTGTGAATTTCAATCCAGCTGTTTTTTTTTGTTCAGCAAGTGCAGAGTTAAATGCAAAGAATGCTATCAAAGGAAAACTTAACATCTTATCAAACAGAAAATACGTTTAGGCAACAGCTTTGTTGTTACTGTGTATGTTTATGTATTCAAAACTAAACATGCTACAATAGCTTTAGTTTCGCATTCATGTTCTCCTATTTTTTTACTAACTATGCCTTTGCTGATAGCATGTCTGTAGTCCTGGTGTGTCTAAAGGCATAGGTTTCAACCTTCTATTTTTTATTTGCGGATTCTAATATTTTCCAGTGAAGAGATGGACCCACCAGTATCAAATACAAGCCTATTGACAATAAGCTTGTTTTCTTAAATAAATTTTTGCTTAGATACAGTCTTAACATCTTCCCAGACCTTTTCAGACTTCTGGTCTAATGAGAAGAAGATCAGGGCTGTAAGGCTCAATCAGTGGTCTAATAACAGATATTGCATCTTATTTCAAACTTTCTCTCTCTTGTTGATTACATGCTAAAGCAAAGTATTTGAAGTCAGAAAAATAATATTCTGTAATTTATCTGATAAAAATATCATCAAACTTTTTAATTGAAATGGAGATGGTGTATTAGATAATTTTTTTAAAAGGCTATCCTTTTAGAACTGTTAACCTGGATTCTTGCTCTTTCCAGTATGAGGCTTCCCCTGAAAATAATTAAGAACTATATTTCTGTTTTGTTTTGTTTTCCATCTGCATCTCTGCTCCTTTTTGTAGTGTCTGAAGATATGACCACAACTAAATTGAGCTAATTGAAATACAGATGACTGATGTTTCTTAGTTCTCTTGAAAACCTACTTGTTTATCTCAAATAATGTTTTCATTTAGATTTTTATTAAGCATCAGGTATATCTTTCAAAATAGGCAAAAAATCTGTTGATTTTTCTTTTACTGAAAGGTGTTTGAAGAATGAGCAATTAATTTAGTAGCACAATGGGGAAAAAACCCCAAGAAACCTTGTATTAAAGACAACTTTGTATTACAGTTAATTTTACATGTTCTAGCAATAAGGGTTGCTGGGTATTTTTAATGAGATGTTTAATTTACTACTGCAAAGATTTCCTAGCTTCTCTAAAGGTGGTGGAGTTTCAGTTTTAGCTCTCCAATTTTAAAGCAAATGGATTAAAGAATAGCATTAATCCCAATAATATAATGACTTTTTTTAATCTTGAAATCAAGAGTAGGTTAATTATCTAGAGCTGGGATCAATCTGGAGCGGATTCCTAAACCTCACATACTTTTAGGTGCTTATTCTCTTTTTGTGCATTACAAACTTCCTTGCACATTACTGGTGACTTTTTTTCATGGTGCAGCATAGTACAGAATTCCTTCTTCAAGGACAAAAGTCTGGCAATATTTTCCTGACTCTGATCTACAAGACATGTTATTCCACTATATTACACCAATCTCTTTTCATGTCCTAGTCAAGCTTGTAATGACAAAGAATATCTTGAATTTCATTTTGCTGCCTGAGCACTGTGAAGAACTTGAGGAAGGTGCTTAGAAAGTATCCCCCTAGGACAGAAGTGAGAACAGAAATAAGAGTGCCTTTGAAATAGGAGGAAACTATTAGTGAATATATCTCTGTCTAATCCATGTTTTAACTGATAGTCATGGTTTGGGACCTTCATTATCATATATTTCCTACCCCTCTGCGACAGACAGGGACACCATCCACTACACCAGAGTGCTCAAAGAGCTGTTCAGCCTGGCCTTGATCACTGTCAGAGATGGGGCTTCTAAAATTTCTCTATTCCAGCCTCACTACCCTGATAGTGAAGGATTTCTTCCTTATATGTAATCTAAATCTAAATTTGCTCTCTTTCAGTTTTAAGTCATTCCCCTTTGTCCTATCACTGTCTGCCTGTATAAAAAGTCTTTTCCCCTCTATAAGCCCCCTTTAGGTACTTGAAGGGACTCTAAGGTCTCCCTGGATCCTTCTCTTCCCAGGCTGAAAAACTCCAACTCTCTCAGCCTGTCTTCACAGGAGACGTGCTCCAGCACCCTGATCATTTTCATGGTAACTTCTCATCTGGAATTACTCCAATAAGTCCACATGCCTCTTTTATTGGCGACCCCCTGAATGCAATACTCCAGGTAGGATCTTGCCAGAGTGAAGCAGAAGTTGAGCTGGCCACACTTTTTTTGATGCAGCTCAGCATGTGTTTGACTTTCTGGGCTGCAGGAGCACATTGCTACACCATGTTGAGATTCTCATCAACCAACAGGACCAAGTCCTTCTCTTCAGGTCTACTTTCAACTCAATCCTGTATTTTCCCAGCTTGTATTTGTGCTTGAAATTTCCCCAACCCACATGCAGGACCTTGCACTTGGCCTGTTGAACTTCATGATGTTCTAATGGGGCCACCTCTAAAGCCTGTCTCATTCTCCCTGGGTGGCACCCTCTCTGTTTGGGTGGCATCCCTTCCCTCTGGAGGGCACCCTTTCCTTACACCATATCAACAGAACAACACCATCTTGGTGTCACTGGAAAACTTGCTGAGGGTGCACTCAATTCCCTCAAAGAGGGTTCACTTCACCAACAAAGATACTGAACAGCACTAGTTCTAATACCAACCTCCAAGGAGCACTGGTCATCCCTGATCTCCTCTTGGACAACAAGCCTGCACTCTTGCACTCTTAGACTGCAAGCCCTCAAATGCAAACATCCAGACAATTCCTTTTCCACTGAGTGGGCCATCTGTCACACCCATCTCTCCAGTTTAGAGTCAGGGATGTCATGCGGGGCAGTGTGAAATGCTTTGCACAGCTCCAGGTAGATGACATCAATTGCTCTTCCTTTACCACAATTTACCCTTAGTGAAGTCGTGCTGTCTGTCACCAATCACTTCTTAATTTTCCATGTGTCTTAGCATAGTTTCCAGGAGGATCTGCTCTATATCTTGCCACTCAAAGAGGTGAAAAAGAATGGTAGTTTCCTGGGTCTTCCTTTTTTTCATTTTTTAAAAATGAGAGCTTCCATTTCTCTTTTTCAGTCTGCGGGAATTTCCTAGACTGCCATAACTTCTCAAATATGATGGGTAGTGGTTTAGCTGCTCCATCTATTTCCCTTAGGATCTGCAGGTCCCATGGACATGTTCATCTTCAGGTTCTTCACAGGGTCTTGCACCTGATCTTCTACAGTGGACAGTTTTTCATTCTCCCAGTCCCTTCACTTGCCAGTAAAGATTGAGACAAAAAAAAAAAAATATAATTGAGCACCTCAGCCTTGTCCACATTCTGGGTAACCAGGTTTCCCATTTCCTTCTGGAAGGGGTTCACATTTTCCCTAGTCTTCCTTTTATTATTGTAGAACCTATAGAAGCTTCTCTTGTTGCCCTTGATGTCCCTGGCCAAATTTAATTCTATCACACCTTTAACTTTCCAAACCTAATCCCTGGAGGCCAAATCCAGTCATTTCCAGTGATCATGAATCTACCATATCCCTGGGCAACCTGTTAAAATGTTTGACAACCTCTTCAGTGAAAAAATTCTTCCTGATGTCCAGCCTGAACCTCCCCTGAAACAGCTTGAGGCCATTTCCTCTTGTCCTATCACTTGTTGCCTGGGAGAAGAGACTGACCCTGACCTGGCTACAGCCTCCTTTCTGGCAGCTGTAGAGAGCAATGAGGCTCACCCCAACAGCCTCCTTTTCTCCAGCCCAAAAACTACAGCTCCCTCAACTGCTCCTCATATGAATGACTCTAGACTTTTCCCCAGCTCTGTTGCCCCCAATGCTCCAGCACTTCAAGCCCTTCTCACTGTGAGGGGCCCAAAACTGAACACAGGATTTGAGGTGTGGCCTCACCAGTGCTGAGTACAGGGGGACAATCCCTGCCCTGGTCCTGCTGGCTGCATTATTGCTGACACAGGCCAGGAAGCCATTGGCCTTCTTGGGCATTTGGGCACACGCAGCTCATGTTCAGCTGCTGTCACCAGCACCTTCAGGTGCTTTTCCACAGGGCCACTTTTCAGCCACTCTGCCCCCAGCCTATAGTGCTGTATGAGATTGTTGCGACAAACCAGCTTTCTTGGGGCTCTCTTCCTTCCATGACTTTATCCCAAGCAGATCTCTGAAGAGGCCAAAGTCTGCTCTCCTAAAGCCCAGGATAGTGGTCCTAACATCCTACTCAGTTTTCAAGCAAAGTTCTTCTTGAAATCAGTTGGCTTTCCCTGAGTTGAGAACTAGGTAAAGGTTAAAGTTTTTCAGGACTGGTGTCATTCATGTTTCTGTGATTCATTCTGGTTTTTTTTCCCATAAGAAAAATAATGTGAAAGTCCTGTAGTTATATATCTAATGATAGAAGCCACTATTAATGTAGTGTATAAAAGTATATGATATATGAAATGCATAAAAGTAGCAACTTTTACTGTTCGGAGTATTGCAGTTGTCAATCTATGCTTTCAGAGAATAGGACAGTGCTGAGGAAGTCTCATTTCACTTTTTCAAAAGCTATTTAGTAGTTCAGGCTATGTCAGATGGTGGAAACAGCAGATGGTAATTATTTAATTTGTAACAAGTTGCCTAGTAATCAATGTTCAAATAAAAATCGGAAGTCAAAAGGAGTGGCATCTTGTTTCGTGGTTTTCTTGATGCCACTTATTTTACTTAGCATCACAGCTCTACTTTTGCCCATTACATTTGATAAAATGTTAGTTTTGCTCTAGAGGGCAAAATTTACTACAGAGCAACAAGATTTCTTAAAAATTAAAATAAAAACAACAAAAAACCCTTTCCAAAGCTACACAATTTCCCCCTTTTTTAAAAATTTGCTCAGCCTCTGAAATATTAGATGTGGATATCTAGAACTTGGTTTTGAATTTCCTCTCCACTGAGGATAAGAATCTTTCAGAGTTTTAAGGTAGACTGTTTGTTTCACCATGACTAAATGAGGAACCTTTGAAAATTTAATATGGTGAAGATGACAATGGAAAAGGTTTCTGCTGTTGCTGTTTTGGTTCTTAACTCAGCAGTCTGGTAAAATTAAGTTCTTTATGACTCTATACATCATCAGCTAATGTGAGGTATCAACACCTCTCTGCAAGTAACCCAAATCCCTTAATTTCTCTGGAGAATTAATCCCTTTACAAGCCTATTTTGGTCTGGGAATAAGAAAATGAAAGAATCTTCTTTTGAGCTTAGATAAAAGCTGCATTGTATGAGCACTTTACAGGCTCCTCAAAACTCTTATCACGAAGGAAAAATGCAAGTTAGAAGCCTTGATAACTCATCTAAATGAAGGATTTTGCAGACTGCTGTAAGATCTGAGGAAGTGTTTGTACGTCACAATCTATCAACTGTATGTTGCTATTGAATTATTCTGAGTATTTAGTAAGATCAAGTGATTGTTGCAAATTGGTTTGAAGCTGATCCAACTGTGCCAGTTTCTGTCATCTAAGAATGTGTTCTATTTTAATATGTCTTCAAAATATCCTGTAACTCTGTCTCTTATATTTCAAGCTGAATGGGAAAAACCTTTTGATCCAAAATTAACTAAAATGAGCAAATTTTTTGTGGATGGAAACAAGGCCGTTGAAGTCCCAATGATGTTTGGAATAGGCCTGTTCAAGCATGGCTATGATGAGCAGCTGTCTTCCACTGTGGTGCAAATGGATTACAAAGGAGGTGCTTCAGCATATTTTATTCTGCCTGATAGAGGAAGAATGAGGAAGCTGGAAAAAAGATTGTCTTGTGAACGTTTGTCAAGGTGGAGGACATTAGTCACAAAAAGGTAAAATTCTGAAGTTCTTGTTTCAGATGGTGGCCAAGGAAACAAATGTGCTGGGGTATGACACAGAATCAGTGCGTAATTTTTAGTTCTGCTTTACTCCATAGAAGAAATCCCCTGACCAAAGTTGAATCTCGCTCTTTAGTGTCCATGTGCTTTCACATTCAGTACTGTATGCACTGAAACTCCTCACAGATTAGGATTTACGCTATTTCTGCATTTTGTTTCCCATCTTCAGCTCTCAATAGGCCCAAGTTTTTTACTTTGACCTCTTCTCACTTTTTTGGAGGGAGGTCTTCTGCCTTCTATTTAGAAGTAAATTCCTACCACTTCAGCCTTTTTTCTTGTCTCTTTCTTAATTTCTGCCTATTAAAATTAACAACAATTGTACAGTTAACTCTGAAATAACAACTTCCATTCAGCAATTGTGAGGGCAAAGCTCAATGATAAAGGTATAGAGCAGAGCCACTTATCCAGTTTCTCTAAGGACTTGGGCAAAATTGGAGTAAGCTGCACTCAATTCAAGGTAGCTTTGAGGCTAGAAGGCAGAAAGCTTATATGCTTTCAAAAATTATAGAATCCTTACATTTAGTGTTATGTAAGGCAGAAGCCTTTTGAGAAAATATGTGTACAGGTGTAGGTACAACCTGTTTACAATATCAAGCCCTTGTATTCATTCATGAATTTGATGTGTCACATTAGTGACCTTCACACAGACATTTGAAAATCTGGTTTAGATGGTTTAGGTTTGAGATAGTCCCTTCTCAAGAACAAAAATTACATCTGAAATGCAGGAACCCAAAACTAGTTTCATGCTCCTAACTCTGATTCACTGTTAAATATTATCAAAAGAATATAACTTCTTTTTCATATGGGAAAGAACCCCCCAAAACCAATAAACAACAAAAAAAATTTCAGCAACAAAAAATGCCCAGGAAAAACTACGTAATTCTCTGTGCACCTTTACAGTTTTGAAACTTCTGGAAGTAGCTATGTGGTTTGTGACTATAGGACAAATAAGATAGCAAATCAAGTTATTATGTGTATGTTTTGCCAAAGAAACAATTGCCTTTACAATTATCAAGATGAATGCTAAATACAATTGGAGGGATTTGTATTTCCTCTCTCCATCTAATAATATGAAAAAGAATCATGGTCAAAGACAAGTTTGTTTCATGGTGCTCCCTGTTTTTCATCATAGCCATTCTCTCCTACAAAATAATGACACAAACTCCTCCTTTTCCCTTTAATCTTTAAAACAATTGATTGCATCTGCTATTATTTGGAGTCTCTGGGAGGTCTTAATAAATGAAAGTATTATATGGAATCATTTAAAGGCTGTGGGCTACCTATGTTTGTCCCTTCTTCTCTGTCTGCAAACTGATGTTGGTATTAGTAGCAGAAGTGTTGTGAAGGACATCTTTCATTTCTGGTGGCTGACAGAGGATGCTGCTGAAGTGTCTCAAGTACAGACAGCTGAGATTTTTAAATGGCTGAACTATAGAGAAAATATCACTTTCACTTCTGGAAAATGTATCCCACTGCTCCTTTCCTGGTTGCATTGCTACTGTGTGTCTGTGGCTTTCCCTTTCCTCTGTATGGGAAGCAACTGGGGGCTTGTGAAGGAGTGCCTTTAGGTAACAGTAAGGCAGATGATTGAGTGGTAGCTGCATCCTCATTTGGGGCAGCAATCAGCACAGACTGAAATCAGGGAGAAGTCAGCAACCTGTTATCAACCCACCAGCACTCTTGTCTTTGGATACAGCCAGAGCTGGCATTAGATGCCGTGCAATGCTGGAGATATGAGCCTTTTCCTTCCCACCTGCCCCTGGATGACTCTCTCTTTGGCTACCTTCGTTAAGTGGTCCACATCTCCCTGACCTAAAGCCCTGTAGAGATGTCCTGGTTTCTCACCAGAAAACAGTACCTAATGTCAGGGCTATCACTAACCTCTGCCTCATTATGCTGCTTCGAGCTGTAAATGCTGGGCTCAACCTTTGAAAAGTAATTGCAAGATACTTAGGGCAAAACCAAGGAAGAAATGAGTCAGAAACATAGAGCTTTGCTTAATTTATAGAAAGCAGCAATCTAGTCACCTAAAATTAAGTCAGACACTGGGCTTGACACAGAAAAATATCTATTGACTAACTATATTCTGTAAATTTGCTTTTGTCTTTTGTTTTGCCATGTTTTCTATCACTACTAACTATTTTCCTGCTTCTTCAGTGGATATAGTTCTATCTGTCCTGTTTTATATGATAAATACACAAGGCCAGGGTATTTTCCCCAAAAGTAACCAGTGAACTTGAATGTGTTGGATTTTTTTTGTGCTCAGCATGAGACACCTAAAGAAATCTCTTTTTCACAAGGTGAATTCTCTGCATCCTCAGCAATGACTCATGATGAAAGTGCTTCCAGCAGATTGCACAAGAGATCACTAACTTCAGTAAATTTACATCTATGTAGGCTAGAAAGAGACTGCAGGCAAAAGTCTTTAGGGAGAAAGCAAAATCAGTTTATCTGTTAGGAGTCTTAAGTTTTTCTGTGATAACTTCTCAAATGTTTCACCGTATTCTCACACTTCTTTTTCTGGCAGCTCAGTCAATTTGTATCTTCCGAAATTCACGCTTTATGGGACATATAACCTAAAAGATATCTTATATAAAATGGGCATCATGGATCTATTCACTGATAAGGCTGACCTCTCTGGGATCACTGGGCAGCCCCAGCACAGAATTTCCCAGGTAAGTCATACTGCTTTTTCTTTTATGGGCCCATGGTTACTGATACTTGCATCACTTTCTGCACAGCTATTCATGGTGCAAAACTCACGTAAAGAGGCTTTGCTTCACATGAAAAGGCAGCTGATGGTATACAGAGTATTTTGTCCATGTTAGTTGCACTGTATGGGCAACTGGTTTGGAGCAAGTTACAAGTCTCTAATTTTTTAAACTAGAAGGCTATTTTGACCTGCGTGGAGCAACTTTATGAAATAGACATGACCAAATCATCATCTACCCACACCTTGGTACCCTCTTGCAGTGTGTTGTTCCAGCCACTACTGGCTGCTTCTGCTTATGTCTGCCTTCTTTAGCCTGCTTGTGGGCAAGTAGGGAGCTGTAGGATGTATCATTTCTTGTATTTTATGGAGGTAAGGGAAGAGGAAAAACACTGCTTGCTTTTAAACTGTTTGGGGGAAATGAAAATGCAGTTATTACAAACATTTGGCTTCAAGTATATGAACAATGACTGCCAGGCTCAGACAAAAGCTACAGATAGGTTATGCTTCAACAAACCTAGAATTTAAAGCTGACAATCAGGGCAAACTTAATTGTCTAATGAAGCAAACAACTACCGTCATGACCTCAAGTGGACATTAGTGAATCAGGATCTGTCAGTGTCTTATTTTGTAAGGTCAAACTTTCATGTTTCTGTATTTTAACCCTCCATTTCTGGCCCTTCACCTTTGCTCCCATTTTTAACAAAACATGAAGGAACATAGGAAACATAATTTCAGATTTCTATTCATTGTGCAAATCTGCATGTTATTTCTCCAGCTATACAAACTTCTAATACACAGTTTAATATGGCCTTACTCTCTTCACACTGGGTCTACCTGTACAGATCTCCATGAGAGGATGCAAAGGATAAGAAAAGAAACAAATCAAATGTTTTCACTAGCAGGGGCATGCCCCTCCAGTGAAGAGTAACTTTTCCTCTCTGGGGCTAGAAAGCTGTGCTGCATGTAGCTTGCTGATTTTTTTTTTCCCTAACTTTGCTGTGTTTAAGCAGTGGACTCACACCTGTCCATCTGACACTTGTGTCTTACCAGTAACTTCTTCAGGCACTTCTAACTCTCATTCTTATTTAGGTGACTAGTTTTGTACCCCCTTGACTTGTAAAATGTCTGTTTCTTCACAGGCTATTCATAAGGCTGTGGTAAAGGTGGATGAGACTGGCACCGAAGCAGCAGCTGCCACAGGCATGGAAATAGTGCCTATGTCTGTTCCAGTTACCGTTAGATTCGACAGGCCCTTCCTAATGGTCATAACTATGGAGAACACTATACTCTTCATGGGAAAAATCGTGAACCCTCTGAAAAAAGATTAACTTAATGTACAAATTAGGTACGTGGTGATGACCACTCTTAAATTAAGTATTAGACCTGAGGAGTATGGCATGGCTACAGAGGGACTCTCCACCCCTTGATTGATGTTATTCACTGTTTTTTGTAGATGAGACTCTTCATCAATTTGTCATAGTTGCATGTTTGTTCGGGCCTCGCTTTTTTTTTTTTTTTTTTTTTTTTTTTTAAGAGGGTTGCATTCATGCAGAACTGTCATTAGCTCTGGGGCAAAATAGGCCTGTGTGATACTGACAGCATAGATATATCTTCTAGCAGGGAAGATGAGGAGCATGTGGGTGGAGAAGCTTGTGTATGTCTGCTTCTTCCCTCATGGCTGCCTTCTCTCCTACTTTTTTATGTTGACTGACAAATAGGTACAAGTTATTTCACTTTGCTATTTGTGTCCATTCTCCTACCAACATGAAGTTCATAACTAGCATAGACCTTAACACACACCATGCTTATTACTTTGAATAGTACCATTGTTGTCCAGTGAGTCTATTACACCCTTGCCTGTCAGCTGTTGTCCTAGCTCGGCTGCTGCAAAGGGGTCTCAAAGAAGGGGTGTTTTTCCCCTGCAGATATATACTGCCCAACCTACTGTTTCTGTGAAATCCATAGTCCAGACTCATTCCAGGGCAAACTTTAGAGGTTCTAAGAATTTGATCTAAGAAAAGAAGAGATAGATCTGATCTCTGCACTTAGGCACCCTGGAGCCAACCATTGTGAATCAAATATACAGCTCAGAGCAGCCAGAAGACTACTTCTAGCTCATGCCTGCACCTAAAGTAGCTCTTAGAAGTGCCCAGGCAGCAGGAAGCACAAGCCATATCCCCCTGGTGCCCATGTCTGTACCATTACTGTCTGTACCTGGGAGATTACCCATGGTAGTAAGCGCCATTCCAGTATTGTTTGTAGGATCAGACCCTACCAATAACACCCATACCCCATCAATGGTACTTGCCATGTCTCTTGATATAACCCCTTCTGTTCCCAGACTGTCCAGTAATACAACATTGGTACTCCTTTTCTCATCTGCTTCATGGTTAGTATAGCCACAATATTATAAAGAGCTATTTTCACTGTTAAGAGACACAATAATCAGTCACATTCATAATGAACATGCTTCTTTTATTTCCTTGTTCACTTTCCTAGCTATATTTTTCTTCTGGTTTTTACAACATCTATCATTATTTTACTTCTTTGCTCATGTTCCTGGTATTTATCCAATCTCTGGTTGCAGGAGGGGTAAATTATTGAATAAAGTGGGTTAGTCTGCTAATAGGTATTAAGCACTTACACCAGTCTTTGTACAGCCTTGAAATATGCAGACAAATGTACTATGGTAGAACAACAACAATTAATAAACATGACATTAAAAAGTTTCTAATTTTGCTATTTTACTTCTATTATTCAGAGTTAAGAATTAAGTATGGTTCAAGCTGGTTTTTTGATGAGTGTCAACAAATAATCATTAATTTACTGCTCATATGCATTAGATTGGCACAGTAATGCCAGTAATGTGTTTCAGAAAGCCCTCTGCCTTTAGCCTGAGCAATAAATAGTAGGTTATCTCTGCTAGGCAGAGAACCTTTTGGGAAGGCTGGACATTCATTTCATGCAAAGATGATTTATTTCAAAGCCTTTAGAAAGTGTGCTGCTTCTACTCAATCAAGTACATAGCTTCTGTGTGTATCTCATCTCTCTTCTAAAAAGCTCTCTCTTGACTTCCTCTAATAGTTGTGTTATCAGTCTTGGCACTTTTTGAGCTGCAGTTCCTGTTATTTCATAAATAAAATACAGGCCATCTGTATCTGAACCTTTCTGGGTTCTAATAAATTAGGACAGGGAAATAAGAAAATTGCTTAGAAAATTGCTCCTTCCTTTCTGTAGAGGAACCCACTTCCAAATTAAAATTATAGTGAAGAAAAACTCATCTCTATGGCAATAAGAAAAATAAATTTCCCAAACTGAGAATTAGGCATACTAAACTTTCCTACATCACTGACTCCATAGCAAACCTTGACAGGATACTTTCTACAAATTCTTACAGATATTTGTAATCTACATCAATCTAAAGGCACTGCAGATTTTCCTAGGTTACAGCTAGTTTTCTGACATAATCAGATCTTACAGCTTGCATTCCTGTAAAAGTGTACAGCAATGCATTTGGAAGAAAATTCAACAAACCCTAACTTGAGAAGGATAAAAAGAAAAAAGCATATTCACACAGAAAACTAAACTATAATTAGGAAGAAAAATTTCAGAAATGGAAGTCATTATCAGCTCAGGGAATGCCCCCTTTCCAAAAGGAACAATCCCAGAACATTAAAACTGTAATAAGAAAGGACAAGGACAACTCTGAGGGAAAGAAACTTGCAGAAGTCATGCCACAAAATAATATATTCTTCTTAAAAGAGATAATTTCAAAGAGCCTGAGGGACCAGTAGATGTTCAAAGTGTAAAAGAAGTGTTCAAGGGGGGCACTGGCAAAACAGAAAAGCTCGATCCATTGCACATGAGCTTCCTTTGCAGTGGCTGAGCTTAAACCACTATTACAAGTTGAATTAACAATAGAATAGTGTTCAGAGAGGAAAAAAAAACAAGTAACAACAAAGTACTCTGATTGTTTCGTATGCATGCAAGAGCTCTTAGCTCAAGAAAAATGTTAAGCTTTCCACACTGATGCAACAGTTAAACTGTCCCCATACACACTCGTGGGAAGTGACAAATGTGATGCTCAATTTTTTCCAAAAGATGCAGGCAAGAATATAAGTGAAGAATAATTAGTTCAACTTCTGGTTTTTTGAAACTGCAGAATTTGTAGTTCTAGTAATAAGTATGACAAAATATTGAATAATAAACATGACTGTCACAGACACATAGAATCTTCTAAGCTGGAATATCAACCCTTAAGATCAACTCTATCCCTTAATCCAGAACAGTCAAGTCCAACCCTGTCCCTAAGTGCCACATCCACACATCTTCGAAATAGCGCCAGGAGTGGTGACTCAATCACTTCCCTGGGTGGCCTGTTCCCATGTTTGACAACCCTTTCCATGAAGAATTATTCCTAATACTCAATTTAACCCTCTTCCCACCACCCTCTGGAGCAACTTGAGGCCATATTTCTTCTTCTATCACTTGTAACTTGGGAGAAGAAACTGACCCCCACCTAACTACACCTTCCTTCCTCCTTTAAGAGAGTTGTAGAGAGTGAGAAAGTCCCTCCTCCACCTTTTTTTTCTCCAGACTAAACACCTCCCTCAGTCACTCTTCATATGACTGACTATCTAGACCCTTCCCCAGCTCTGTTGCCCTTCTCTGGACACACTCAAGCACCTCAAAGACTCAAGTAAGGCTCTCTTGTCCTGAGGGGCCCAGAACTGAACACAGCATTTGAGATGTGACCTCACCAGTGCTGAGTACAGGGGGACAATCCCTGCCCTGGTCCTGCTGGCTGCACTATTGCTGACACAGGCCAGGATGCCATTGGCCTGCTTGGCCACCTGGGAACAGCTGGCTCATGTTCAGCTGCTGTCAAGCAGCAGTCCCACGTCCTTTTCCACCAGGCAGCTTTCCACCCTGCCACCTGTAGTATTGCAGGTGGTTTTTTGACTTGGTGCTTTGGGAGATAGGATCAAAGGCTTTACTAAAGTCCAGGTACACAACATCCACAGCCATTCCTCATTCACTCAGCCAGTCACCTTGTCAGAGAAGGAGGTCAGGTTGGTACAAGTAGCACTTGCCTTTCATAAACCTGTGCTGGTTAGGCCTGATCACCCAGTTGTCCTCTGCATGCTGTGTCATGGCACTCACAAGGATCTGCTCCATAACCTTCCCTGGCACTGACGTCAGGCTGAGTGTCCTACAATGCCCCAAAGCCTCCTTCTGGCCCTTCCTGTAGATGGGCAGCCCATTTGCCAGCCTCAATTTGTTTGGGTCCTCTCTAGTAAGTCAGAACTGATAAATGATTGAAGTGGTGAGCTCTTCCACCAGCTCCCTCAGTATCCCTGTGTGTGTCTAAATGATGCAAGAAGTTGCTGACCATTTTCCCTTGGTTTATGGGGTTTTCATTCTTCTCCCTGTGCCTGTATTGCAGCTCAGGTGTCTGGGTACCCTGCGAACAACTGGGCTTATTATTAACAACTGAGGCAAAGAAGGCACTAAGAATCTTAACATTTTCCTCATCCATTGTCACAATCTTCCTTCTTGCATCCAATAAAGGATGGAGATTCTCTTTAGCTTCTTATTACTACTGTATTTATAGAAACATTTTATTATTTTTTACAGCAGTAGCCAGAATCCTTTGCCAAAGAATTCTTGGAAGAGTTGATATGTCCACATATTGTAATGATTTGGTTGGTATATGCCACATACTTCTGAAAACTTATAAAATTCCTTAGAGTGGGACCTAAAAAGAGTTTTACACTAGTAGGGGGGGAATACCCTGTATAAGCATTGAGTTCAGGTGAGCATTATACAGAGAAGTCAGAGATGATGTGGGACTTTAATAAATTGTGATGACACATTTTGCTAGTGGCTTCACCCTGTTCATAGGGAAGGATGTCACAGGCTGATCAGAGAAGAATCATTGCCACTAAATGCAAGGCAAAGAACACAAGGGCAAAAGCCCTTGGTTTATACTTGGCATGATGGTCTCAGGTTAGTCATTGCCACTCAGGACAGAGATTTTGCAGTGATGCTGGATAGGCCACTGAATATGTCATTTCTATGCTCAGTGACAAGGAAAAAGGAAACTAAACAGTAGGAGATATGAAGAAGTGGAAAGAGACAAAGTTTGTGTATATATGTATATGTATGTATAATATGTATATATATGTATATATATATTATTCTACCATGTATGTATAGCCTCAACTTACAGCCAAAGCCTAGGTGTTTGTTTCCTCTTGCTGTTCCCAAGGGTTTCCAAGACCTCTTAGGGCATTTTTATTTCCTCAATTAACAGCAACACTTCTATCAGCTCAATAGTTCAGTTCATTTTTAGTAGAAAATTACAAAAAATCTAAGCAAATTTATATGACTCAGTAGATAAGGAACATTCATTATATTAAAAAAAAGAAATGTGGGCTTTTTTGAGAGTTTAAAAGGGTCTTTTTATCACTTTGGATGGTTGAAGTAGATGAATTTATGTTTACCTTCATATTTGCAGTTTTGTTCTTTTTGCAACCATTAGTTATACTTCTTACAATCACATGAATGGCTTGCTATTTATCAGTGAGCCTTCACAAAGATTCCAACCAGATCTCTTATCTCTCTTATTTAATATTTCTGGGTTTTGTTCTTTTATTTCTCTATCAAATGTATGTATATTTTTTAAATGGGAATATCTCATTAGTAATCAGTTTTTCCCATCAGATTCAAAGCAAACTTGAATAAAATTCATTTTTTTAATGTGAATTAGCTCCCAGTATACCAGTTCTAAACTGTTTTTCCTTGATATCTATTACCTTAGAGTATATGATAAATTTGGTTTTAGTTCACAAAAAAAGGCAAATAAGAATAAAACTATGAGTGGCAAAATAATGACACCCTCATTCCTCAGGTCCTCTACAACTGATGCAGAGGATTTTCCATCCTGACTTGAAGAACTGAGTGCACAATTGAAATTTTCTTGTAAACAATTGTTTTCTTTCCAGTCAGAATTTTCTATAATTGCCTTTAAATAATGTTCATAATATCTTATTTTTATAGTCTTCATATAAAATGAATTACCTTTCTCTCCCAAGAAAACTTTCAATACATTGAATTTTTCACAAGTTGCGACAAAAATTAAATTCTCAGCAAATTGCCTAAAAATGGTTTTGAATTTTGTTTTCCATTTTATTGTTAAATAGTAGAAAAATTGATCAGTCCATATTATCTTATAAAATAAAAATTAGCATGAAACATTTTAATCATTTCTCTTTTAAAACATTGACGAAGTCAAATATTCATGAAAATGTTAAGGTTTCTCAGACTCTTCTTTCTTACATGGAAATTTCTCTCTCAGACAACTTCCAAAAAGTTTTTCCAAGAAGGGATTTTTGAGGGGAACATAAAGGGCTACAGGAAGAATCTGGATACTTGTGCAATCTAGGAAAGTTTCTCAGGCATGGGAAAAATGTTGAGCATTTGTAAAGGAGGTTGTAAGTAATAGAACACTGAATTTATAGCTTGGATACAACCCTACTACCATCAAAGATAAGCAGGGACCTCCTGCTCAAAGGATTTAGGGACTTCTTAGCTATAGAGCAGAAGTAAGAATAATTACTTTTACACTAAACTGTGAACAGAAATAAAAACTGGTAGAAAATATCCTCCTTTGATAGTCTTGGCTTCCAGGATTCTGTTTCTGGTGAGGAGACCCTATTCACTGTGCTTCAGAAATTACTTCAGGAAGGATCCCAATAGAGCAGAGATTTCCGGAGATCAGGGAAGACTAAGTGCCATCTCTGCTGTAATATTTGGGTGTTGGGTTTGGAGCTATAGTAATTAAGTGTGTGGAGGCGAATTAGAAAAACAAACGTGTTTGTTAAGGGATTAATTCAATCATCATTAGTATGAGAGTCGGAGCATTCACAAAGGCCGGAGACCGGTTTAAACTGGTTTTCATAATCCCCACCCACCTAAGTTCTACCAAAGGCATTAATTTAAAAACATTGCATCATCAAGAAAAATAAAATACTCTCACTGGCTGATCAATGAACTTAAGAGCAGGACATCGTCACCTAGAAGCTCTTGTGACCTGATTAACCTTTTTGCTCTCTACAGCTGAGCCCCATTCTTGCTGACCCCAGCCCTAGAAGTGCCATAATGCTGTGCTGCTCTGTGCAAGAAGACACCTGGGTATTCTGTGAAAATCAGTCTGGGCTTTCCCTCATCCATTTTCCCTCAACCCCCCAGAGGTCAGATTTCAAGGAAGGATCTTGCTGTGACTCCTTTGGGAATGTCTTCCCCTATAACTCTTCAACAGGCTCTATTTGCCATTGGTCTCCAAGCTAACGGAGGAAGCAGGGGTAGAGGAATGATGTGCCAAGGTGAGAGTGGTCTGCAAGTGACCGTGTGTGATGTGAGGAAAGGCAGGAAAAGAATGTCAGAGGAGATATCAGTATGTAGGAGACAACACTAGACAGGATATTGGCAAGTTTGGATTAGGGAAGTTTTGTCACAGTTCCAAGAGTTTTGCTGTTAAAAGTAACAGATTTGAGATGCTTGTGCAACGGTTGATTACATAGAAAAATGGCTTTGTTTAATTTGTCTGCATATTGATCTAGAGTAGGATTTTTAAAAACTATGTGGTGTTGGTCTAAATCTTCTCCCAACATGGTTAAAAGCAGTGGCCACAGCAAAATTTAATCTACTCTATATCAATTCAAAATTAAATTGAAACCTGCTTCCCTTCTGCACTTGTTCCCTGGTGCATTCCTGTATTTATAGCCTCATTTTTAACACAGCTGTTCTGTATGAGTCTGAGGGAGACTGACAAGATGTAATAAACAAGGTAAATTGACTCTGTGGCTTGCAAGACCACTTTGTGTCCTTTCTTTGAGCATTAGCCAAAATCCATATGGTGTGCTTGGACAGCTGAGCTTCTGAGTCACAGAATAATGTCACTGTTTACTTCAATCCACTTTGACCAACTTTACTTGATCAGCTACATGATTAAAGGTAGACATTTGATTCAGTATCACTTAGGAGTACACAGGAGTAAAGAAAGAAATTCAGATGAGATGGTCCCAGATAGTAGGGTCAGTGGACCAAATGGGAACGTGAAGAAGAACTTTTTAATGAAGGCTTTCAGAATAATGTTAGTTGCTTATGTCCTGAATTACTCATTGGGATGGCTCTTGTTAACTATATTTTCATGTTGTATAGACACACATTTATTAAAATTTTAAGTACTATATTGCTGTTGGAAACCCATAATTAATTGATTAATTCCTTTCTTTCTTTAACGCAAGAACATTATTAGGAAAGAAGGACAGACCAGTGGTTACAAAGCATTGGGTTGGGACTTGGGAGTTTCTGCTTCCCTTCCCAGCTCAGTCACAGGTTTGCATTGCAGAAACTTGGCTTCTTGGCTGCTTATAGCTACCCACTAAGACTGACCATCCTTTCTCTCTTAGCTTACATAATCAGAGCAGGAGTTAGATGCCTTACCATAGGTAAATAATGTGGTTTTAAAAGCACAGTATTGGATGGGAAATAGGTGAAGAGGTTCAGGTGAAATAATCCCTGCTGGCATGATGCTTGGGTCAAACTGAAAACCAAAAAATCTTCAGTGAGCACAATGGTCTTATCCTTCTCTATTTTCCTGTATGAAATTCGTATGCTGTAGGTGCTGGCAAGAGATATTTGCATTTTCTAGACATGAAAGAAAAACATCTGATAAAAGGATTGGCTTGTGCAGTGTCCCATGGTGCATACAGGTTATTAATACTTGAAATACTTGGGTGTGCTTAATCACCTGTCCCCATGCTGTAATGTACCTCATAACTACCACCCCTTGAATACAAGTGCAAAGCATACCAGGAAAGAAGACACTTTCTGTAAAGTCTAGAGGGCTTTTTATGGAAGCTTACAATTGAGGAAACTTTCAAATTTCACTTTGAAGCTGTATAAAGCTGCATCCTGCAGAGCACAGATTTTCAAATTGTGTATCACTGTTACTAAGGGAGGTGTCATGGAATAAAACTGATGATAATGATCCTGTCTTCATTAAACTCAATAAAGAACTAAACATATGCTCAAGACCTTTGGAAGTATTTTTTTTTTTATTTTCACATCATCTAATCTCAGTGAGGAAGTTAGATGTGTCATTTTATGTTACAGGTGAGAAAACTGAAGCCTATTAGTGATGTTCCCAAGGCCAAAACTGAGCTGCTCAACAGAGATAGCCATCTATCCTGAAGTTTCAGTCCAGTGGTTCTCTCATCAGGTGGTCCATCCCAATCTGAAATCATTCCAGTATCCTGAACAGTACTTGGCCAATGAAAGATTTTATTGGAGATATTTATGGTTAATAAGATTATTTTTTCACCTATTTTGGCTGTTAGAAAGGAAAGAAAACAAGATGCATACTATTCTTTTACAATATCCTAGATGGAAGCCACCCAGATACTAAAACCTTGGTAGCTCTTTCATTACTAATATTAGTGTTGCAGAAATATTCAGGTTTGAAAAAAAAAATCCATGGTAAAGCTGTTACATGTAGAAATAATGAAAAATCAGCCTTCTTTTGAAAGATTCTGGGGCCTAAATAAAGGGTTCCAATGTTAGAGCAACCTGCCTACTCTCCTGCCCCTTTTACAGGAGACTATGGTTCCTGTGTCATCCCTTCCAATCTGCACATACTGAAGAAGCAATAGGGGGTTCAGTTGTTATTGGTGCACCATACACGTAACACACCTGCTACATGTAGCACATAATTTGCAACTGAAATTTCCAACTGAAAAATTATGATTCACTATGAATCACTATTGGTCATTGCCATAGGTACTTTTTTTTTAACTCTTGTCCCTGTTCTCTACTTAGTTCATATGAATAATACTAATTCAAATGAAAAAAAGTTCTGGAAGCAGAACTTACCCCTCCTTTTGCAAGTTTTCTTCACCATACATAGACTATATTTCATCCTAATTTCACAGTCCCTTTCTAAGCTACTGAATTTTTTCTTTCTGACAGGACAGTAGAGGAGATTCTCCAAGAAGTATTGAAAGCATGGCATGACCACTATGAGCAGATTGTGCCTTTGTTCTTCATTATATACCTCATCTAGACTAGAAAAAACACAGTCCACCAGACAAGCACACATCTCCAATCTCAGCAATTTTCCTGCACTGTGAGTGCCCAATCCTTCCCAAAGACTATTACATAACTCAAGGCTATCAGCAAGGAAATGGAGAAGGCAATGTCCATTTCCTTCCTAATTCCATACTCCATTTCCTTCATATTGCAGCTCTGTCAATATGCTTGTGGTCTGTATTCTTTACACTAAAAAGTCTTTGTGCAATTTATGACATAATAGACTTATAGGTATAATTTTTTTTTATATTTGGAGTGACTTGTGTATTTGTGAGCCATAATCCCAGAAGAGTTTTATTGCTGCTAAATTGACACAAAAACTCCAATTTCCTTACATAAAGTGTAGAAGCATAACTAGACAAAGAACACTGGACAAAGTCGAGTGGTTTTCTTGCCATTTGACGATACACCAGTCAATGGTTAATTAAGAACTCTTTAAACCTGCTTTGGACTGTTCTATTCAAAACAAAACAAACTGTCAGGGAGACATTTGCAAGGTATTAGGAAATGCATGAAATGAATATATGGCTCTATTTCTTCTAAAGATGTCAAAATGTGAGCTGGGGTGTAGTATAGAAACTGACCTACACGAACTATACAGCAGTAACATGGACTCAGGCAACCTAGACTTTGTCGTGGTTTTAATTATCAGAGGGAATAAAACACAGCTGTTTTGTTATTTCAGTGTTCTGTAATTTTATTCCTATAAAAAAATAGTAGAGCAAAAGATCTAGTTCATTAGATAAATGATCAGTATGAAGCTGGTTAACATGGTTTCATGGCCTCGAGTTGAAACCGTGGTGAGCAGGGAGGTGGGACAGTGATGGCTCCTGGCAGTGGGTGGTACACCTGGCACGTGTGTGTCTGTCTGATCATCGTTTTGGTTTCAAGCTGCTGGAGTACCTTATTTCTGCTGCTCTAATGAAATGGTAAGGAAATGCCTTGTTAAAGTTTAGCTTAACATTATTAAAAACAAAACAGTAATTACAAGGAATCAGAAATGAAAGAGAAAACAAGAGGCTTATGACCATTTTGTAATACAGTTTGCCCTTGACCACCATGACCTGTTATTCACCTGGGCTTTGATGAGTAAAATAATCTCTGTGTTTATGACCTTTACAGCCAGAGTTAGAAGGAGCAAGTAAAAAAGGGAAGAGGGGAGGAGGAAGAGGGGAAGAAAAACAGAGGAAAACAAAGAAGGGGAGTGTCCAGACAATGTTTATCTATGTTCTGTCTCCATGTTTATCTATGTTTGTAACAACAAAATTACATATGTAAGTAAACAAGTACAAAGAAAAGATTAATCACAAATGAGGAACTGTATTTCATGTCACCACTCAATCATGGTCTTTGCTGTTAACTGGAAAAATTCAGTCATCTTGGTCCATCAGCATTTCATTCCTATTGGGAAAAGTTAATAGAAACAAACAGCACTTGTTTTCATTTGAACAATTTAAAAGCATGTGAGAGGGCAACGAGAGTGAGAAGTGGGTGCACACATGCAGTATGCCAACATGTGGGAGTAAACAGCCTGCTGCTTGAATTCCCACCACCTGCCCAAGGCAGTAACTGAGATGCACACAGAACTGAGGTGGATGGAGGGACCACATCAGCCAGGGTGGGAAACCTTCCATGGAAACGTGTCTATCACATACTCCCTCAATGGTATTAAGCTACAGAGTGAGAAGGTACAGGCAATTACTTTGTCATCCATATACAGGCTGAGGATCATGCAGGAGATTTGCCTCTGGATAGATTTTGGAATAGCACCAAGCTGATGTGATATGTGGCTGTTACTCCATGTGTGCTTCATCACCACACAGAAAATCTGACTTCCGGCACCAAGAGTTAGCCCCTGTTTCTAGTGATTCCAGGCACAAGCTCCTGGTTTCCAGTAGGGTCCTAATCATACAGCATTTGCACTTAAGCTCCTCCACATGGTCAGAGGCAGTAGAGAGGATGTCACAGCTACTATAGAAATGGCTGAAGATTCTGTCAGCTTCTTTGGCTGAATAACAGAGATGATCCTTGCGAACCTTGTTTCATCAATATTTGCTTTGTTTCCTCCTTTCTTTTGGTTGGCTCTAATTTTTATCGGGTCTGTGTAATGTTTAACATCTCTAATTAAGCAGAGGATGATGAAGCAGTATAAGTAACAGTGTGGGAAACAGCATGGTCAGCTGAATGCAGCGAGGCTTCTGATTTTGTAAGTACTACACAGGCATTTTTTAGAGAATTGGATATGATGCTTTCTGCAGTCAGTGGAATTTTAATAGAAGGTTAATTTCATTTGTCTGTTTGTGATTTGGTTCTGTGTGGATGTTGCAATGAAATATGAACCAAGCAGACATGCAAGGGACCAGTGGGACCTGCTGTTCTGAGGGAATATGCTTAGACTGAAATCAAACTAAAAAACCCTTTGAAGTCCTGGGGACTTATTAAGTACTTGTTAAAAGAGAATACTGATGTAATCACCTTTCAGGTTGGAAACAACCTCCACAGTGACTCAAAATTAGTATAATCCAACTAGTGACTGAACAACCAGGTCCAATTTATAAACTCTTCTGGTGACTTAATTTATAAAGCAACAATTGAATTGTTAAGGCCAGGCTCTTTAATTATGACTGGGGTAAGTGTGGGGTGTGAGTGGAAGGCCACAATTTAAATTTAATCGCCCCTTTTACTCCCATAGACAAACTAATACGTGGTCGGGAAGAGAATTATTTTCTGAATTTTCAATTTGCATAAAAAGTACTTCCAGATTTAACAAAGCCTTTAAAATTTCTTCATCTTTAAAATGTTAACAAAAATATTGGTGTCAGAAATTTTCAATCTCAAAATGTTGAAATTAACATGATTTTCATCTCTAAAAGGAAAAGTTCATGAGGAAAACTTGATGACAATATTCAGTGTTTTCCAGCTTTTCATAGAAGTACTTATTTTAGATTTCTGTAGAGAGTTATGATACCAGGAGAAGTTTTTTATCTGATTTGTTGCACCAGAAGTTAAAGACAGAGCCATGCCTAATATAAGCTTGTTGCAGAAAAAAAACCCAAACCATACTCTTTGCTTCAGAAATCCTTTAAAAGTTAGGCTAGCTCTGTATGGACTCAGGAAGTAAAATTATTTTTTTTCTTTCTCAAGTACGTAAGAGTCCAATATCTCAAATAACTAGAGAAAAACAGACTATGACATGTTAAATGTCAAATATTTTTGAAAAACTTTTCATACTATATTATTTCTTCTTTTTCTTCTTTTTTCCACAGTACATATGGGTGGTTTGCTTTTTTTTTTTTTCAGTGAAAAAGAGGCAGTGTTCTGCTTAAAAGAGATGCAAATAGTTGAATTATATTCATGTCTAGGGCCATACTTCGTCTTTTGTTTTAAGGAAGTTCAAATTTAGTGTTACCACTTGTTACTGTGGGTCACTGCAGCGGGCCCTGGCTGATCTCAGGCAGACTCAGTACACTCAGATCCTAGCAAATATGAGAACACACAGCTATCTATATTTTTGCTATGAAAACAAGAAAGACCATCAATGCAAAAATAAAACAACTGGTTAATCACCAAGAATCCTTGAACTTGGGCTGCCATCAGAAATTCTAAATCTTTAGATAGAATATACAGTCATCTTTTATATCTAGGAATGAATGTAGACCCAAGAGAACTTTACCATGGACACGGGGAAATACATTCCCGAAAGAAAAAGATACAAACAGGCTGTATTGGAAACCAGAAGAGGACACATGAGAGTATAAAAGCTCTAGGAATGTTTTCATGCTGAATATGTGAGGGCAAAAAACTTATTTTCATTGATAGCTTCTTACAATTCTGAAGAGGGTTTATATGAGATGTGTCCCCAGAGCTGCAGGGAACTGAATTCAGTAAACCTGAGACTTGTTCCAGCTTGAGTGGAGAGCAGATGGCTCACGTGAAGTATATCATGTCAGCTTTAGGAGAACAAGCATAATGAAGAAACTTGTAATCTCCAAGGGAATTAATCTACCCTTTGATGTCCAAATGGGATGAGTGGTCCTCTTCCTCTTTGATGCCAGTCATGCCCACATCCCATGTTAACCCACAGTGAGGGGCAAACCACTATTTAAGAAGTTACAAACATTCATTGCAGCTCCCCCAAAAGGAGGATTCCCTCTTTCCAAACATGCACCTCATTACCTTGTGCAAACCTGCTGCTTGCCACATGTAATTGTGCCCATCTCTCTGTGCACTGCTGTCATGGCAAAGGATGCTCCAGTCTTTTGCCTTGAAGTTCATGTAGATTACCTTCTTCCATCAGTTATCAGTTGTGGCCAGTAACTGGCCATGTGAGTAAGTAACCATGAAGTAAACAGAGGTGTGAATTTAACAAGTACAGGGTAGTCCGTGATAGCTCTCTGGTCATGTGCTGCTGGCCTGAGGAAAGTGAGGGAATTTACTCAGTCCCAGTGAGTAGTGAGCTGCCTCACATTTCCTTACATTTATCAAATTACTTTTGGGTAGATGCTTTGGAGTATTTGATGTCTTTGAAACCCACACCCTGTCTTACCTTGTAATAACTTGTTTGTTTAGATGTACCCTATAGGAGACAGTGTTATGGGAAGATAATATCATTTTGAACAATATTATGGACTGTAGCTTTATATTTTCATTGCCAATGGAAAAAACTATTGCTTTTTCAGAGCAGTTACCATGGAATATTATGACTGTATTATGCCTGAAATTTTCATCTATAACATATTTGAATTTCTTAAATAAGTTTGACATCGTGCCCATGAGAACTTTAAACATGCTATGTACGTTAGATATTTACAGCTGAACTATGCAACACTTATCCTAACAAACTATTCATTATTTCTTACTACCAAGCACATCATTACCTTTTACTCATTTAATGACTGTTTCTTTTGTGGCAGAATAATTTGAAAAGAAGATGAAGTGTCTCCTGTGCCTGGGTTTACTCCTTGCTGTTCTTTGCACTGTAACCCATTGCTGCCCTGCAGACATCTGCCATAGAGTCAACAATACTAATTTGCAGGATGGAAGAGGAAATTTAGTAACACATAGCTGTGACAAGGATGGCTCTAACTATGCAGATTTTGTATTTAGATTTTACAAGCAGGCTTCATCAAAAGAAGCTGATAAAAATGTTTTCTTTTCTCCCATGAGCATCTCCACTGCCTTTGCCATGCTGGCTGTTGGTGCTAAATCAACCACTCTGTCTCAGATTTTTGAAGGACTGGGCTTTGACAACCTGACTGAGACTCGCATACGTGATGTACATGAAAGTTTTCACAAGGTTTTGTCAGTACTGAATTGTGCTGATGTTAATATCACATTAAATATAGGGAATGCCCTATTTACAGCTACTGGATATGAACTACAGGAGTCATTTTTACAAAATACCAAAGAATTTTATGATGCAGAATTTTTCTCCAGTGATTTTCATAAGCCAGAAGAAGCTACAAAGCAAATCAATAAATATGTAGAGGAGAAAACCAAGGGGAAAATTCCTGAATTAGTTGATCATCTTGATCCAAGTACTGTACTGGTTCTTCTTAACTATATTTACTTCAAAGGTAAGACACTTAACATAATATTTCAAAAGATAGTTTTAATACAAAATAAAAATTTTAGGGAACTTCTGATGATTTATTACCAGAGTGACAATTTAGGAAAAAGCTAAACTGTGCAGGACCTTCCAATTAAAGATTAGATCTGGCCAAAAGCAGAGTATCTGATTGTTGAGAAATACTGATTTCTTGGTTTTGATTTAATTTGCTTGAAAGCTGTGGACAGAAAAGTTCCACTCCAGTGGATGCCTCATAGACAAGGATCCCCACAGTCCCACTGGTTGAGGCCATAATGAGTAAAGATCTCTATGCTGACTGTACATGCCAGTCAGACCTGATGGACTGACATCCTCGCACAGGGACCCCAGTTTTAGGGTAGATCTACTAGGTGCTCTGCATGAAAACCTGAGAGAGAGCATCTTGAGGGCCCATGCTTCTGGAGCCGTGCTCAAATGTCAGGACTCTTTACTGCTGATGAATTCCACACCAAGCTGAGTGCAGTCAGCTTGTGTGGGGTATGGCCTAGCAGAAAAGGCATCAGGAGGTCCTGTGACTGAATGCTTAAGTGATTGCTTTTAAATGGCGTTAAAGCATTACATAGGCTTACAGTAGAAGAAGGACTCTCAACTAATCATCAGCCTTTGGTTGTTCTTCACCAAAACATGATGTGCTCACACGAAATATGAGGAGCTTATTGCACAGCTAGAATGCTTTATTGTATTATGGAGGAGGTTGAAGTGATTTAGTGAGCTTCTTCTCCCATCAATATACTTCTAGTGTCCTACATTAAAGCTGGTCTAGTTTAGATGAGCCATTCTTTATGATCTTCATGTTTGAGTGTAACAACATCTCTTTTTCCCCATTAGCTGCCTGGGAAACATCTTTTGATCCTTCAAATACATATGAGGATGATTTTTTTGTGAACACAAATGCATCTGTTAGAGTCAACATGATGAATCGTGATAGTATCTTAGACATGTACGACGACCAGGATCTCTCCTGTGTGGTGGTAGAGCTGCCTTACCAGGGCACTGCACGAGCATTGCTTATTCTGCCTGATGATGGAAAGATGAAGCAAGTGGAAGATGCTCTCTCCAAGGAAACTGTTTGTAAATGGGATAGCAAACTTATGACCAGGTAACTCCAAGTATATGGATTGCTATATTTGAGGACATATCACTGTTTTTAAGAAAAAACATCAGTTTCAGTTCACCTCCTACTGGACATAATGTCCTGATTTCATAAAGGGAAGTTTTAAGCAATTCCCCAAATGAGTCAGAGCAAAGCATAATCACTAAGAAACTGCAGGCTCTGTGACCTGACAGAAGTGATCACAGCATTGTAATAGCTGCCTTAAAACTTGCTTGGCTACTTTTTGACTCCTTACCTCTTCTTTCATGCTGTAAACATGATTCATTTCCTTCACCATATCTTAGATTTTCCCTTACTTTAGGCTTTCCACTAGTGGTCTGCTTACTTTCCATAACCCTTTAGCCAAAAAACTCTACTAGCTGCACATTTGGCGCCAGGATGAAAGAAGGACAATGAAGAAATGTGGGGTTTTTTCCCAAAACTAAATAGATAATGTAGATACAAGAAGATGGTGCATCTCTCAGGATGCCAAAATTGCTTAAGGAGTACAAAGACTACCATCAAACAAATTTGCAATCAAAAGAATGCTTTCAAGTGTCACTGAGTTGCGTATTATCCACCCTGCTGGCTGAAATGAGGCTGCAAGGGCTCACCGCTCTTCTGTTTTCTTTGATCAACAGGAGATTAAATCTGCAGTTACCAAAGTTTTCTATTAGTGGGTCTTACGATATTAAAACCCTGTTTGAGCAAATGGGCATTACTGAAGTGTTCTCAGGTAATGCTGATCTGTCTGGAATTAGTGGCAATCGTGATCTCCAAGTCTCACAAGTAAGTAGACAGAGCAAGTGATGGGATGGTGGTTGGTTGTTTTGATCACTTGTGTCTGGGATTTTTAAAAACTTTATTTCCCTCTTTATATTACTGAAGTTGTAAGTAAAAATCACAATGACATATAGGGGCTAGCTCAGTAATTGTGCTTTTTTACGAAAGAATCTGCCGGCTCACTTTTGTACTACTTAAGTTGTTATTAAAAAGCTAGATACGAAATACATAGAAAAATTTGGCAACATTTTAAATAACTTCTTGGCACTTGAATATAATAGTTTACATGAAGTTGTGTCACATAAACTACAAATGAGTAGTTCATTATATTTGTTTTGTTCATTTTATTAATATGTCAATTTTTAATATTCCCAAAGTTTTCAGATCTCCAGTTTTCAGTAGCTGAATTTGACTATGTCCACTTGAGCTGTGATTTAATGCTAAAGATGCCAAATACAGCCCCATATTAGCATTTAAATAGCAGTTTTTAATCAACTTTGAAATAAGAGAAAATGTTGCCAGTAGAAGTCCAAATCATCTACGAAAATAAACTAGCTTGTACATGGGGTATTTTTATCCCACTCTACTCAGCACTGGTGGGAATGCATTTCAGTGTGTCCATGCTAATTTTTGGCCCTCCTTTCTCAGTCCTGGCATAGAAAATACTCATGTTTCAAACTGTTGAAGATTTATCTTACAATAAAGTTTTATCCACTGGATTTATTACTCCTTTCCTCTCCTAAACATTCCATGAGATGGGAATTTATTTTACTCCTGCTTCTGTCCCACATGTTAACCACAGTGTTTTCTCTTACTCTGTGCAGGCAATTCACAAGGCCTTGCTGGAAGTTGATGAAGCTGGAACTGAAGCTGCAGGAGCCACTGCAGTAATTGTTAACAGAGGTTCCTTTATTTCTAATACCATCAAATTCAACAGGCCCTTCCTTATTTTGATCTCTGACAAAAAAACTGGCACCACACTTTTCATGGGGAAAATTGTTGATCCTACTAAGGAGTAATCACTAGGTTATTTGGCATACTGATATTGGGAATGGGTTATAATGGCTACAGTGTTTGCAGTTTTGGGCTAGATAGTGCTGCTAGCTAACTGATTGAGGGATATTTAGAAGTAAATAAGAAATTTCCTTACCAAATTAATAAGAAAACAACATTTTAAAAAATCACCATCAACTGACACTTTTTAAATGTAACATTTTCCCCAGTTCAATGATTGTATTGGGTTTGCATGGTAAGATTTTGATAGCAGGGGCCTGTGGGGGGCCTATAGGGGAGACTTCACTAAGAAGCTACCAGAAGCTTCCCCCCCCCCATATCTGACAGAGTCACTGCCAGCCAGCTCCAAAATGGATCTGCTGCTGCTGCTGAATGCTGGAATCAGGAATTATAGTAACACCTCTGTGGTAACATATTTGAGAAGTAAATAAAGTTATTTCACAGATGTAATTGAGACCAGAGAAGTGCAGACTGAGAATAAATGACAGAAACCACCCTCCAGACACAAAAGTCAGTGAAGAGCAAGGGGAGGAGGTGCATCATGTGCCAAACCAAAGATCCACCTTCAGGCTGTGGTGCAGACCATGCTGAGCAGGCTGTCACCATGCAGCCTATGGAGGTCCAGGAGAGAGCTGAGATCCACCCACCCATGGAGGAGGCTCACTCGGGAGTAGGTGGATGTCCAAAAAAAGGTTGTGATCCCATGGAAAGCCCACACTGAAGCAGACTCCTGGCAGGACCTGTAGACCCATGAAGAGAGGAGCCCACTCCAGAGCAGGTTTGCTGCCTGGACTTGTGACCATGTGGGGGCCCTGTGCTGGAGCAGCCTGCACCTGAAGGACTGCATCCTGTGGAAGGACTCACACTGGAGAAGATCGTGGAGGACTTTGTCCTCTGTGAGGGACCCCACACTGGAGCAGGGAGAAGACTCCTCCCCTTGAGGAGGAAGCAGCAGCAGAACCATGTGATGAACTGACCATGAGCCTTTTTGCCCTTCTCCCTGAGCTGGGGCAAAGGTGTTTTCAAGATTGTTTTACTTCTCATCATCCTGCTCTGGTTTTGATTGGTAATAAATTCAAATAATATCTCCAAGTCAAGTGTGCCTGTGCCTATTTTGCTTGTGATAGTAATCAGTTTGTGATCTCTCCCTATCCTTATCTCAATTCATGACCCTTTCATTTTATTTTCTCTGCATTTTTCAGTCGAGGAAAGGAGTGATGGAATCACTTTACTGGGTATTTGTCATCCAACCAGGGTCAAACTACCCCAAAAATTCAATTTATTAAATATTTTCCAAATTTTCTACAGGAGATAACTTTTTTCTTAAGTATGTTGTTATATTTAAAAGTGAATTGTCTCTGCTAAGGAGTTCTGTACTGCTTCCAGTTTTGGATTACTCACCAAAAGCTTTACCTCAACAGGTAACAACTCTTGTCATTCTACTATGTCTTCTCCAGTATCCACTTGAGCTGGTCCCTACAGAGTCCTTTCCTCCTTATGTCACTCTTTGCTGCTTAGGCTACTGTTTATCCTCCATGAACCTGTTCTTTCTCACATGTTCCAACTCTTGGCCTAGGTCTCAAGAAATCATTGACAAAAAGAAAGAGAATAATCCCTGAAACAATAGACTTATACTGATGTTGCTCTTATTGTAAGTGCCTCTTTGCACTCCACAAGGTCAGCAAAAAACTTTAAGAGACAGTGACATTAGGCATAGCATAAACTGTCAAAGAATTGTCTGGGAAAAAATGTCATTCATGAATAATTGATCAGCTGCGGATGATCAATAAAATATACAATGTAAATTAAGTATATCACTGAGGGAATTACTCCAGTCTCTTGTATCATTCTATAAATCTCCTAAAACCAACAAACACCTTACTAGCATAGCAGATATTAGTGAAATATGTCTTAAAACTGTTAAACGAGTGCAACTTTTCTCATATGGAAACTGTGATTCTTGACATTCTCTTTATGTGCCTATTTGAGTAAAACCTCTTTTCAAGAAATATCTAAGCACTTTCTTGCTGTTGTGGGTCTGTAGATCACTCACTTATTGCAGTGGAGCACTGGGCTAAACTCTATAGCAAACCATTTATTGTACAGATGCTGCTGCAAGGAGAGGCTAACTTTGGCAGCTTCTATCTCACTGCACTGCTTTCATGCCATTGCATATTGATCCTAGATACATTTTTTGCAAGTGGAGTTGAGTCCCCATCCCTAGGAAGATGAGGCTTCTGCATGCACACTGCTCATTTCTACAGCGATCCTTGGCAGTCTGTTTGAGCACTGCAAAGGTAATGCAAGCCCCAAATCAACAAATGAGCTCCCCACCCCTGACACCTGTCTGGCCTTCTGACATGTTCTCCCAAACTTGGCCCATCTTACACAGAGGTGCTTACAGGGGCCTGTTGGTATTTTTAGGATTGGGTTGGTGTATGGGAAGCTGTGCTTCTGACTCAGGGGGACTTGGAGATTGTTGCCTTGTACGAGCCTCTTTGCTCCAAGTGGCAAGAACTCAGTGGAAGCCTTGGGCTCTTGCTCTGCATGAGGCAGGATGGCATCACTCAGGGGACTGGGAGAAACCATGCCTCTGTGCAAAGCAGTGGCTTTTCCAGAGTTGAGATCAATGATCACAAGCTGTGGTGTGAGGCAGCCTGCTCTGCAGTGCCTATACAAACACAACAGGAGCTGGGAGCAGTTCCCATGAGATCCCATCCTGATCTGTGCACCAGGACTGATTAGAAGGTAGGATGGCGAGATTTTTATCAGAGCTACAAGATTTTTATCAGAGTGTGGCAGGAAAACAGGTTTTTGGCCTGTTGCTAAAGGGAAAGAAGTTAGGAAAAATCCCATAGTTGCTAGGAGAGAACAAAAGCTTTACGAAATCACAAACAAAGCAATTTCCTTCCCCATCTACCTCCCAGGCCTTTGGGTTTGAGATGGCAGGATGACAGCTGCATTGGTAGTTTCCCTACTGGACTGTGAAAAATGGCTGCTACTAGCAAAAGTAAAAAATGGGATAGATACCTCTGAATGCTGGTTTGGGAGTTATCTACCAAGCTGTAGGACATCCCTACAGTTTTCCTCCAGCTGAGCAACTTCTTGCTCCAGACCAGCAGGTTGACCTGAATTATGGCAGGGATCGAGGGTAAGAAGAGAGATCATCCTAAATCCCTCTGGAATAAGAGGATGTGTAGGGGACAGGAAACCAATAAATCTTGTGCCAAACATACACTAAAAGCAGAAAAATGCCTGCAGTTCATGGTATGAAGATCTACAGAGCCTGGGCACTGAACATACCTTGATGATATTACTCTTAGCACAGTTCTGATAATATTCTTTAGGAACAGTATTGGGATAATGAGAGAGACAGGACCACAGAGATATGTTTCAATGCATGAGTTATTGCTCTTCTTCTACAGTCTCATGAAGGGTGAGTACGTCTTCGCCATGTAAGTCAGAAGTCTGTGGTAGTGGTCGTCCGTGGTCACAAACCACAGGTTACAAGGTCTTTTAAACGTTAATTGGCCAATAAACCACTGCCACAAAGAATGTGTCTACTTTCACACCAATCCCTAATTAAATTGTATCACACATATTGCCACAATGTGGACTTCCTTAGCCAATCATATAATGACACACAAAACTACTTGCTACACTTTAAAACTTTTACTATTCCTATAACTACTTCTATATCCAGACTTTAAAACCTTAAAACTTTCTACTACCTAGCTTAATATGTTTCTATCTAAAGTAAAAACCCACATTCTTGCTTATGGACTCTAGATCTGGAAGCCTTTTCCAAGGTCTCCAGTCAAACCCTGTATTCATTTCCATGTTTGAAGGTTTTGAGGATTTTCTGTGCCTGGATTTCCCACAGAACTGGACAATTCTGCAAAGCTTTTGTAGGGAATGGAGTATTTTTTCCTAATTCCAAGAAAATCTCTCTTGGTCTACTTCACATCATTTGTCCTTACAGCTTTCTTTTGTCTAAATATGTGTTAGGGAACTCTCTTCATTCTATTACCTTATTAAAGGTAGACAAAAAAGGGTCTATTCTGATAAACACAAATAACTAAAATTTTCATTTAGGGATTGCATATTTAATCTGTGGTAAACACGTGGTTTATGGTGCTTCTCATTCATGTGGGGATGTTTTTATTCCTCTACAATTCCCACTCATGCATTCTCTCAGCCTATGGGGCAGCTGGATCCAAACTAAGCCCTGAAAGAAAACTTCTTTACAAGTTTTAGACCTTCTTTATAAGCTAAAGATTGTAACCTTTATAACCTAATCCACCTGAACTCCTGCAGTGACAGTCAGCAGAAGGGGATAATACAGCTTACTGTGAAGTGTGTGACCACCTATACTAATCATCCCACATAAATTGCCTGCTGTGGGTCTGTGAGCCATGATCTGACACATTTATGGGAAGTTATGAGGAAAAGGACTTACCTAGCAAGAGTTCAACTCAGGGCAGCCTAGCTGTGCCCCAGCAGACCCAAGTGCCAAACTTCTCCTGGCAGCCATGTGGGAGACTGTAAATGTGTTCTGTCTGACCTTGTTTATGGTCCAGTGGGACTCTGCTTGGTGACAGGATATCTTCTGTCAGTAACTCTCTGTTTGCTTTGCCACATGGCAGAGTCCATGTAGAATGTTGTTACAAAACATGAAGCAGTGGAATTGCAGGGCTACTGCAGTGTGTGTTCCTTTCAGCAGGAAGGAGAGGCACAGACAATACAAAAAGGCACAGAGTATTTGGATAGTTACAGAAGCACCAGTTGCTCACATAAACTCTGCTGTTCAGATGCTACCAGTACTTCAGACTTTCTTGTTCCCAGCTATGCAATTTGAGCCTCAGCCCTGGTATCTGGAATGTCTTGAATAGGCACATCCACCCTCTCCCCACAGCCTTGTCATCTGTACAGCCTGTGATCACTGCTATGATTGCAAGGAAATGGGAATTTGAACAGGTTGTAAGCCAACCCTATTCTAAACGTTTCAGTAGATTCAAAAGTGCAGCAAAAGCTGCAGGCATTTTCTTTGTACTCAAACTAATTTCAAGCAGAGAATCACTAAACTCTTAAAAACCAGCTGATTGTGATAGTTCCCAGGTGGGGTAGGTTTTGAATGGGGATTCCAGCTACTCATATTTGACATGAGTCTTGGTAGTTTTGGAGGTAGGAAGAAACCTCAAACAGTGTTAATCCCTAAATCCAGCATTCAAACCATGTCTCCAAAGCACAGAGGCACTAGGATTCCCAATCACAGAAAAAGTGCAAGAGAAACACAAGCATTCTTAAAATGTGCATTTCACGAGAAAACTTTAAACATTCACTGCAGTGGGAGTTAGAACAAGTGCAAATTATCAAGAGCAAAAAAGCATGATGACCACCATAGGTATGTATCTCTGAGTCCTGTAACACACTCTTCAAATCTTACATAGTACATTCTTGGCTGGGGACTGCACATCTGCCCTTACCCACATGGGACTGCTTTCATTAGATGTAAATACACCATATATATGATATCACATTTCTTTAAACTGTTAGCCACCAAAGACAGATCTGGAAATATCCTTCATTAAGTTCCCAGTCCCAGGTATATCAGTGAATCCATTTAAAATATTTTGGTAATTGTACTTTCCTCAGACTAACAATTTTAAAGAAAACTATAATTCATCCATTTCCTATAAATGTCCTTGATATGACTAATACCCTGCCAATTACTTTGGTGGTTTCTTGCAAAAAAGAATTTCAGTGGTGAAAGTACCTTTTAAGTTCAATTCTAGTGCTGGAGATGAATTTATTACAAGTGAATAAACCTTATTTATATAGTCTTTATTTCTCTTGCTTTTTGTTGCATTCCATTTCTTTTCCATAATCCATCTAGAAAAAAATTCTCCTGATTTATTACTTTACTAAACAAGAATGTATTCTTTATTATTGGAAAACTGTTAACAGCAATGTGATTCTCATATTGATGGTCTGAAGAAGACATTGTCTGAATTGAGCAAATATTAAGAAAAAGTTACTATATTGTTTACTATGTTTCATGCAGGAAAAGCAGACCACATGGAAGAGGCTCTGATAAAGAAAGAAGTTTGAAAAGAAAAATCAGTATAAAACAAGATCACAGAATCAGAGAATCATTAAGGCTGGAAAAACCTCCAAGACTGTTGAGTCCAACCTACATGTTATAGTCACCATAAGATGGCTGCAGCCAGGAAAGAAGCTCCTAGCAGGAGAAAACATCTGTGCACAGAGGAGATGAAAGATGTAATAGGTCCTAAAATGTGTATGAATGCTATTAGGTTTGATGCTCTCGCACATGCAGATCCTCTAACCATCAAAAAAGCCATACCATAACTTACAAATTCAAGGGATGGTTACTAGAATTTATTTTCTGTTCCTCTATCTTTCAAGTGAAAACTTTTGGGTAAAATTTGAAGACATTTTGTGTCTTTGGCCCAGCCAAAGATTACCACCTCATGCCCATGCCTGTGACTGTGCTGTGTGTCATAGCCCTGACATATTCACAGTGGTACCAAAAACGGCTGAGAAGAGGCATCTAACAGAAGCAGATATGCTCCAGCACTTCTGAACCCTCTTAGACTGACAGGTTGGGAAAGATGGTGCAGCAACCATGACAGAAAGCCTGTGTAGGTACATCCTAGATCCCAAAGTGTCCTGTGGATGCATGATAATATAAGCCATTGATGGAAATGGAATTGTGCTGACCTGCCAGGCAGGCAGACCACAAGGGCAACCACATAGTCTTGCATTTTGCCTTCACTGAAACTGGGAAGAGAGTTGCTGCATTAAACCATCTCTGATCTGTCAGGATCCTCAAAATCCTAAAATCTTAGAGTCTCAAAGACTTGTTTAAGAAACGGGATATGAGCAATAGAATCATAGAATAAATTTCATTGAATATATTCATTGACGTAGTTGATCTTCCTTCTGCTTTTTCATTGAGGTGAGCAATATTAATCTGTTGTACAATAACAAATGATAACACTTTGCAAAGTTTAGCCCTAATACTTTCTATCTGGCTTTGGAAGCAATAAACTTTAAGCATAATTCCAAAATATCTACATAAGGGATTTTCTTAGTGCTTGATTAAGGCCATGTTTGCATCACAAAAATACAGAATGCAAGACATCAATTAAAATTTAATTTAACACCAAGAAGTTTCTCTGGGTAGACAACTTCATTTCAAAATAAGAACTTTCATTTTCTGGTGAATTTGTTATTCTAAAAGTTGTTTGCATAAGAGGGGCTCTTTTACACCATGAGAAAAAGGTCCATAGGGCAAATTCTACTAGTAAAATGTAATTATTTCATTATACCAGCTATGAGTGGGATCCTTGCAAGAAGCCACCCTTTCAGTGTGATTCTTCTACACTGCTATCTTCTTCTTCACTGTTCTTCCATAGAACTGTTATGTATGGAGCCTCAAGTTCTGGGGACTACAGGAAAAGGAGCCCTGTGCCACCATCTCCTGGTAAAATAAAGGAATGGACAAGACAAAATCTAACTCATATTCAAAGCAAAAAAGACAGTATCTTTCTGGCTTTTTATTGTGTTGATAGGGACTTTGATTTTCTTGCTAAGTTTTAGCTGCAGGTTTGGCAAAATGCTGCACTTGAACTGACTGATGTCACACAGGATTGATGGTTTCTTGTTCTAGTAGGTAGTAAATATACATATCAGCTCAGCAGTGGAAGAGGAGGCAAATGTAATATTAGAAGTTACTGGGAAAGAAAAAAAGAGCAAATTGCATAAAAAGCAAATGAAAAAAGAGCAAAAAAAGATGATTGCAAATCGTCTAAATCTCTGGGTCATCCACACATGGTCCTATAATAACAGAGGGATAAATGAGAACTACTAAATCTTCAGAAAAAATTGTAAGGTTAATCAAAGGTCTGGAACAGCTCCTGTTGTAGGTGGAAGATTTCCAGCCTTGAAAAACAACAGCAACGACTTAGCAGGCATAAAGAAGGCAAAACTTATTTGTGGCAGAGACTGGGCAAAGGGAGACTGTTCCATTACCATGTCTAATGCCAGAGCTACAGACCGTAGCACGAAGTACGTAGGAGACAAGTTCTATGCCAGTAAAAAGAGATGGTTCTGCACACACAGGCAATGTATGTGGAGTGGCACATTGCCGAGTGATGCTGCAATTCCAAAGGTGTACCAGTACACTGCTTGATCCTCATGTGCTCCTGACACAAATTCCTGATGATCAGTATGGCTTTTTTTTTAAAGTTGTACCTTTATCCACAATGCAGCCTACAAACTATAAACTTCCTGGTTAGATATTGCATACACTGCTTTTCCACTTCATGTTGTGTCTCTTCTATATTTCACAGGAGTAACCCCTGCTAAGCAACCCTTTTTTTAGGGAGCCCAGACCGCTGATGGACTGAGGAAAGGCAAACATAGGGCACTTGGTTAGAGGCAGATGGGGAATGGGGAAGAGTTGGGAATGGGAACTTACAGGAGAGAGTATGGATATTCCTCCACAATGTGTTCATCTTCCATTGTCAATGCTTTTTTTTAACACGAGGAAGAAGGGATTAAGTTTTGCTTTTAAAATGCTGTGAGGATGATGAAGGGTGAAGCAACTTGTATTTGTTCCTCATGCATCTCCTCCTGGTGCTCCCTTCAGTAACAGACCTGGGCTGAGAGCACTTTTTGTGGAGAATGTTTAGCCCCAGCCCAAAGACACAGAATAAAAAAAGCCCTTGACCTCTCAGCCATCTTTTGCACTGCCACCCTCAGGCTTTTCCTATTGAGGGAAAATTGAGCTACTATAATAGGAAATACAGGTATTTTCCAACCTGTGTTTACCCAGATCAGTCAGACAGGCTCCCTATTAAGCACTCCAGAAAGCAACATTCTTGTTGTGTCCTTCCACTACATTAGCACTCTGCCCAGAAAGTGCTCTCCATGCATGAGGAACAAGTGCAATTTGGATGTTTTTCCATTCTAATATTAAGTGATGTAAAAATATTTTAAACCTGAGAATCACTTTCAGATGTAAATAAAATTATAAAATTAATAAAACTAAGACAATTAAATAAGTTGATTAGGCTGTAAATAATCAGGCTGAGAGACATTAACTCTCTCAGACAATCTATCAACAGAAAAGAAAATGCCCCTTTACATTACTTCATATCAGGATAGAAAAGAACACCCTCATTTTTACTAGCTTTTAGGGGGGAAAAAAAAGAAAAAGGTTTAAAACAGTTGCACATAAAATCTACCAAATGTGCAATTCTTCAAAGTTCTTAAAAATGTTTTGAGGTTATTATTTATGTGTTATCATGTTATTTATATATTATCATATGTCATATCATATTATTTATATGCTATCAAAATATCACAAGTAATTTGAGATAGCATTTCTTCCTTTTTTTCAGTTCAAATCATAGCATATTAATTATTATTGCTACAGGTTCTGTTCAAATTCAACAAAGGTAATGATTCTCTTTAGCAGAACTACTCACACTCTGCTATGACTAGAACTGATAACAATTCCACATCTTCTTCAATCAGTTATCACATTCAGAAATAATTCCTAGGGCCTTTGTTTCTTCTTATATTTGAATTGTTCTCAGAGGGCAACCCAAGTTTCCTCTCTGCCAGACTTGTGCATATATTATTACATTAGCACTCCACACTTACTAGATGATCTTTTTCCACTGCTATGAATATTTAGAGATTTGTGTATTTACATACGTCTTTCACAGATAGGTGAAAACACATATGGTTATTCACACACAATTATACACACATTTACACACAATTATCTACACATATCAGATAAGTAATTTCATATTTATTTGGACTTTCAGCAAAAGATCCTCAGAAAGAAAGCTGTGAATTGCCTTTCCCCTCGCTTTCTCATCAACCTCTTGCAGCCAGTATATCAGCCAAGTGGATGACTTGGGTCTGATGGTCTCAGGTAGAATGGTTTGAGGGTCTTGTAACCAGCTCAAGTGATCAGGTGTTCCAGCCCTAAGTTAGTATGCAAAAAGATGAACAGTGCTGAATTCAAAATGAAGAGGGTATGCCCTGTCCTGTTTTGCTGCTTGACTATGCAGCCATATAAAACAACCACAGGACAAGAGCCTTGATTTAAGACTGAGGGGAAGAAAGTCCAGCTCCCTTTCCAGCATTGCCTTCAGCTTTCTAAGCACAGCTCCCCACCAGTCAGAGATATTAAACACCTCATGTGGGGCATTTCAATATCTGATATAGTCTGGGGCTCCTGCTAGGAAACCAAATGCTTGGGGGCTTGCAGAGAGGGACATGTTGGCAACCAGATCTGTTAAAAAAGGTTCATTTTCTGCCTTAGTTTCTCTTTCAGTGATTTGTTCATATATTATATTCAACCCTGAGTATCATCCAGTGATGTCAGCATGTCTTCCTTAGTACTGGATGAAAGGTGAATTGGCAGCCTGTTCTGTGTCCTCCTGGTGTCCACTTCAGCTGCATATGATACAGAAGACTAACCCAAGGAAACAAGATGTCTGTTTCTGACCACAAGTTTCTCTTTGCTCAGTGCTGCTTCTTAGCAGTGGTGATATTGTTGTATATTTTCTACAAAGCAAGGTGCAAACTCTTCCCCAATTCCCCAAATCCCCAGTCACAGGTGATGGCCAACAGCAACGAGTAAACAGCTTTACTGATTGTAGATGTCTCACTAAAGTGATAATGTCACATGTTATTCTCCTAAGAAAATTAGAGACTGCCCTCTAACACACAATTTGCTCTGCATAAGAAAATCCCCAAAACTATTAAACATGGTGTTGAAGGTTGTGAGGTATATAGTAAGGCAGAAGGACTTTCTAAATCTAAACCCTGTTTTGAAATCCTGCCAGAGAGGTTATGGCTCCGGCAGTGCCCCAGGATGGATCAAAGAGGACATCCTGGCATGGATGCTGTGGTCTGTTGTGAGTGGTGCTGGCTCAGACAGACCCCAGGCAAGGGGTGTCCCTCACACCCAGTCACAGCTTTCAGCTCCAGACAGGAAAGTTATGGCTGCAGCTCTCCTGCCTAACACCTGCAGCAGCAGATTCCTCCTGTCAATCCACAAGCATGGAAGCAACAGCATAGCAGAGATACAGCCTCTGCTCCATTCCTTCTTGTCTGCAGTCCCATCACCCAGCACTATTAGTGTTTGTCTGGGTTGGACAAGTTGTCCAAAATATCCAATGTCATTACTGCTTGTTGTGAATCCTCATTGGCAACTTTTATTTGAACTAATTAATGATTAACAGAGTGCTCTGATTAACTCTGTTTAATGGTACTGAAGAGAAGAATGAGCAGACAAGACCAGACTGTAGCAATGTAAGTACCTTTTAAGTTTTCCTATGGCTCTCTTACACTTCCTTGGGGGGGGGGGGGAGTGGTTTGTCTGGGACTGATATCTTTGTACATGTAAATACGGAATATACCTCTTACGAAAAATATCAATACATTTCAAAAGCCAGAAAGAACTAATACTAAAAAAGATACTTCACATAATAAAGTAAAAATTTGGTTTGGAAACAATAGAAATGCCTATAGAATTTTATACCACAAAGATCAGTGATCTTTGAAGAAACTGTAAGAATATTTTGTAATTTTGGTTCTAGATAATATGATCTATGCTTGTATCACATTTTTGTTTAATACAGATTAAATTCTCTAATTATTTGATTAACTGAGGAAGGCTAACAGAGCTGCAGTAACCTTCCTGCAGTAGTGAGTACAAAACCAACTCATGCCAGTTACTCTAGGGAAAAGGTCATAAGCCTCCAGTTATTTACAAATTTTAAAAGAATACACTAATATTAAAGTTAATAAACTTTTACAAGTTTTAAATTCCCTCCTTTGAAAGAGAACTAGACTGTATATATATGTATATATGTGTGTATATATATATATATATAAAAATAAATAAATAGTGATTCAGGAGGCATATTCTTCTCAGGAAACACTGGTAGGTATCAGAAATATGAATTGTAAGTGTGGGGGACTTTGGAGAACAGGTGTGTGCTGAAAGCATCATTTTACTTTACTGGAGGACCCAGTATGAAAAAATTCATTTCCATGACGTGTTCTGCATGTCTATTTCTTTTCCAGAAACAGCTGAAAGCAAAATGAAGCCCACTTTCTCCTTGTGTTTATTGCTGTTTGGTTTGCATGCTGTTGCCCTGTGTCATCAGCATCCTCGCTACCGTAATAAGCAGGATGATGCTAAAGGGACACATTATCCAGGACATAGCTCTCAATGGGAAGAAACTTCTCCACTTAAGAACAAAACCTTTGTCAAACTAGTTTTCAGCAATTCTGACTTTGCATTTTCCTTTTACAAGCTGGTGACATCTGAAGCAACAGACAAAAATATTTTCTTTTCACCCATAAGCATCTCTGCTTCCTTTGCAATGCTGGCAGTTGGTGCCAAGGCTGTGACACTGACACAGATTTTGGAAGGGCTTGCCTTTAACCTGAAAAAGACTCAGGAGCAGGAAATACATGAAGGTTTTTGCCAGCTCCTCCACATGCTGAACCGTTCAGACAGTGAGTTCCAGCTGAGCCTGGGCAATGCCCTTTTTATAGAAGAGACACTAAAACCACTACAGAAGTTCTTGGATGATGTCAAAAGCTTTTATGAATCTGAAGTCTTTTCTACTGACTTTAACAACTCTGTCAGTGCTGAGAGTCAGATCAACAGTTACGTTGAGGAAAAGACAAACGGGAAAATTGTTAAACTAGTAGAAAATCTTGATCCTCTGACAGCAATGGTTCTCATTAACTATGTCTTCTTTAAAGGTAAGATATATCAAAGGGTGCAAAGCTAATGTTTATTACAGAAAAAGAAAACAGAAAAAATTTAAATATTTTAAATAGAAAAAATCATGTTCAGTATCTGGAAGATATCACTATAAGCCCATGTATATTTGTTGCCAGTAAAAACATCTGCATTAATGAAATTCTAAAACAAGTATCTTTATTGAGTTTGGTTAATTTTGTCACGTGATCATAGACTCATGCTGTAGTGAAAGATAGTGTTTTCAGTATTACCTGCCTGTAATTGTCTTTAACCACCTAAAAGAAAAGATGCAATGCAACCTGAGGACACAGTAACATGAAAAGGGTATTTACTCTAATGAAAGGAAAGCTGTGGGACTGGGTCCTGTTTTATTCACTGTGACCATTCCTCTTTGTATTCCACTGAATAAATTTTCTTTTTGTCATAAGCCCATTGGGAGAAACCCTTCAGTACAGCACAGACAAAACAGGAGGATTTTTTTGTGGATAATAAAACATCTGTAAAAGTTGACATGATGTACCGAAAGGGTTACTACAGAAATTACTTTGATGAAGAGCTGTCCTGTTGGCTGGTTCAGATACCTTACAATGGAGATGTTGCAGCATTATTTGTTTTGCCTGATGAAGGGAAGATGAAGCAGGTAGAAGATGCTCTCTCAAAAAGAGCTGTAACTAAATGGGAAAAGTCCCTCCAAGACAGGTAAGCTTTTTTTGCTAAGGTGAGAGGTGACCATGTTACAGATTAGTCGTGTTTATGTCACTGAGACAAAACATTAAAGGGCAGATTATTTGACACAACTCTATACACTTAATGGTTCCTCTGTGATGGACTTCCCTTTTCTTAGCTGTGAATTCAGCTGTGAATTCATTTTCATTTCAAATGAAAATGAGCTGTGGCTAGTGAACAAATAGGTCATTGAACTCCAGATTCATCTTGGGTTAAGTTCCTGGTTCAACCAAATATTACTTAGCACCATGATGAGGTCAACAGACCCTTGTTTCATTCAAACACTGGGAAACTACAGTGGAGTATTGAGTGTTTAGGGTGTTGAGGACTTTCTGTGTAAAAGTGGATTAACCCACCATTACTGATGCTATTTCTGTGCTGGCCAAGGCTCTGTTGTGTATTTGAACAGCCTTAGGTCAGCTAGCTACAATCCTTTTGAAAAAGCCCTCCTACCTGGCAGTAGTAGCTCTGTTTGCCACTGAGATAGTATAGAGGTGCCTTCCAACCCACTCCTTGAACCCCGCTGCAGAGGCAGAAGATTCTGTTCCAACCCTCCACATTAAGTAGCTAACCTGATCAGAAGTGCTATCTGAACCCTGAGAGAAGGCTGTAAACATTTAGAAAAACAAACGTGACATGTCAATACACTGAAGCCATTCAGGAGTGCTGCCTGGATCATGATTTGTCCCTATTTGTGTTGTTTTTTACAGAAAAATACATCTGCACATTCCAAAATTTTCTATTTCTGGTACCTATGATGTGAAAAATATAGTCAAAGAGATGGGTATGGTCAATCTGTTCACTGAACAAGCTGATCTCTCAGGGATTACTGAGGAGCCCGGACTGATGGTTTCAAAAGTAAGTCAGCATGTGAAAGCAACCACAGGATTTGCCTTTTCCCAGGAACCTGACATTAATATTCCATGAAAAGCTTATCCCAGTCTCTCTGAAGCGTCACTCAATTATCAATAGCTGCCAGTCAGGAGGCAAAGAAAGCCCTGTCATAAACCTGAAGTCAAACATGCTTACAAGAGGTTAGAAAGGCATGATTGGAGGATGAGAACATACATATAATTAAATGTTCTATTGGCTACTAAACAAAATTATCTAAATGTAGTGCATTAGCTTTGGTAAAATTTCCTCTAATTCTTCCTACAGAGGGAAAAGGGCTGTTATTTCTGCCCTTCTAGTGTTCTCAAAAAGTTATTTTTTTCAGCTAGATGACAGGGTAAATTCACAATAATACATGAAGCTGCCAAAGACAAAGTTGAGTCTCAGCTAAATTACCAGGTTTCTTTGCTTCCAGGGTTTCTTGTCATCAGTCATCTTGAGTGCTCTTTGGCTGCCTGCAGTTTGAGGGTTACTCTCTGCTCAAGCAGTGAAGGAGGATGGCTTGAGTGGTGTGATGGCTGTTGATGCTGCGGTGGGAACAGGGGCAACGGGTGATGACTTTCCCTGAGGCTGCTGCTGCTCAGTCTTGCTCCAGGCAGGCCTCCCTTTGGCTGGGCAAAATGAAGAGGGTGGCAGGCTGCTCTCTTCTTGCTGGACTGTCAGCTGGAGGCTGTTTGCTTTGTTCCTTGCAGGTAATCCACAAAGCCATGCTGAATGTTCACGAGAATGGCACTGAGGCGGCCGGGGCCACGGTGAAAGAGGTTACCTGGAGATCTGGGGATTTTCCTCGCCCACCTCGAGTCAGATTCAACAGACCATTTCTCCTGGTGATTCTGGATAAATTCACCCACACTGTCCTCTTCATTGGGAAAATTGTAAACCCTCAGAAAAAGGACTGATGAAACTTATGCACATCACTGGCTAAATTCCAGTGATCCAGTGAAACACTTATGTATGCATACCCCTCTGTGCAAGTGCTCATCTTTCAACCATTTTCCTTAGAAATCTTATTAATACCTTCAAACACAAAAGCTATTTTTCTTGTCCAAAAGTCACTAGGATTTCCCACAGCCTACACCTGAATATAGCATGCAGTGTTCATGAAATACAAGTAACTTTTCACCAGTTTTGTAAGAAGCCCTTTCTGTCATGCCTCTGTGGGGTATTCAGTTGGTTCAAAGTCTCCAATTGATTAGGTATTGCTGTACAGTCACAGGGTGTGCATGTGAAGGAGAAACAGGAAAAAGTAGGTGCAAGTTGTAAGTCCTGTCTGTTTAATCCACTAACCCATGATGACTACTCTTAGATGCAGATTTTTTTAATATTGGAGCGAATTTTCATTAATTTCTTTAGGTTTTGTAACCAAGTACGGCATGAAACTGCAGGATCAGAGACTCAGACGTTGGAGAAAACACCAATGTAAAGGGCTAATGAGTGCAGCTGTTTTAGCTTGCCTTCCTCTGTCTCCTCCTTAGGCAAAAGCCCTCTGCATGGAGACAAGAAGGCTGCTTTTGCTGAACAGATAATTTTATTTCTACTAAGGAAGGAATCCATAGCAGAAAAAAGACTTCTGTTTTATCCTACTAATATAATGATTGTTGCTAATGCCTTGAGATAAAAGCCTGATGGAGTAGTCCATGACAGCACCACTTTCCTTTTCACAGATTTGTTGTCACTGTCATTTCTTGTTTCTACTGATGCCATCTTCAGTATTCACTTTCCAGCTAGATTTGACATATTGTGGTAGTAAAAAGGAAGAATGAAAATTATAACTCCAAAAATTTGCATTTCCTCAGTAGGAGCAGCAGAGCTTTCCTAGTGGCTGTTAACTTGGTTTAAGGTATCATAAACACATATAAAAAATGCAGAAAATATTTCAGAAGTCACTTTTTAAAAGTGGATTACTGTTATAGAGTAAAAACAGACTGGGAAGTGATATTTGTACCTTTTCTTAACTTAAGGTTCCTTGAATCCAGCTACACTAGATAGTTGTATGGTTATGAAAGAAACATAACTTTACTTACAAAACAGTAAATATTTAAATTATTTTCTTATCTTTTGCTTTAGTTTTTAAATCAACATCTTTAGCGCACCTTATTAAAATATAGAAAGCCAAAGAAAACATGTAAACTATAGATTGATTAAATCTTTTGTTACAGAATATCACAAACTGGCATAAAAAATATAAATGACAACATTTTAGACCTTAGTTTCTTAAGATGTCTGTGAAAAATATAACATAAAAGCTGTGGTGAATATTTCCAAGACACAATTCTTTTTTTGGTTTGGGGATCTTTATTTTCTTTCACGTTAAATCAGTGTCATTAATATCAGTAAATTGTAGCACAAGAATACCAATAAGGAATAGAAAAAAATTCCATGTCTTTCTGCTGATGGGTAACACTTGATATTCGCTTTCAAAGTCCTCCACAAAATCACATAAATCAATGACAAAAGTTTCGCCTAACTGTATTTAGTATGCTCTGTATTTAGTAAAAAGTAGTTGGCTTCACACCTGTAAACATATAAGGACTTGGTCTTCATGTAATACAGATAAATTTATTCTACAGAAGATCATTTAAAACTTCTTGCCAAATCTCAGGGCTAGCTCGGGATGAATTGTCAAAGTCCAGCTTTGCAATGACAAATAACTCAGTAGGCAAATATCAAGAGACTATGTTTGTTGTTCCTCATGGACTCAGATCAATAGTCTCTGTTTGTTAGTAGGAAAAAAAATCTAAATGCCATTTTGCCAACTACATCTCACTTTGAGAAATAGCCTTGCCTCTTAACTCATTTGAAAGTGGATAGACAAAAATGAAGCCTGATTTAAGAACTGGATGACCAGAAAACATCTTGGTAAGGAATCACCTTCAGACAGGTGTAGGAACCATACACATCTTGCCTTGGTTTTCTTTCTACTTTGTCAAAAAACAGGGCATGCTCCTCACTGCAAACCTGCAGCAAATTTGTGAAGTAAATAACAAACACAGAAGGACTTTCACCCCACCAAAAATGTCAGCATTAAGATGGTCACAAACCCCCTGCAGTCATGGTTTGCTCAGGACAGTGTTTCCTCTTTCAGTCAGCTTTTTTGCTTCTCCTTTCATGGTTTTGGGTTTTTTTTCTTGATTGGCTCTCTGGCTGTGAGTGTTGTGACCAAGAATAACCAGGAAAGGACTTTGATCCTAGCTAGTCAAGAGTTGCTGGTGCTGTTGCATGCAAGTACTGTGATGGACCACTTCAGTGCAGGGGCATTGCTGGAGGCTGGAGATGGTGTGATGAGCCACATGAGGGACAAAGCGCAAAGGACATCTTCTAATGCAGCCTGCACTGGTGTCTACACACAGATGTGATGTGAGAGTGCATGAAAACATGCACACGCACAGGCTGCAGCCTCAGCACTGCCTGTGCAGACCCAGAGGGAAATCTATGATGGTACGGATCAAAGTCTCTGTAAAGGCTGAAAGCAGCCTTCTCTTGTAGGTTAACAACCACAGAAAAAGAATTGCCAACATGGCAGAAACTTTGGAACCACTAGCTGCCTGCATTGAAAAAAGATGAAAAGGAAGTAATCTTCCTCAGAAGATTATTTACAACTTCCAGGGTTGTTTTTACATTCCCATTCAGTTAGTTGTCTTATGCTATGTGAAGTGCAAGCAATAAAAGAAAGGGCAGAGAGGACACCTTGGCTAAGGGAGCATCTTGCAAGTGGTGTGAACATGAGATAAGATTTATGTTAGAGCTCATGTTACTTGTTACTCACAGTACAGTTTCTTAAGAGTGGGTTTGATAGTGATGCTAAAGAGCACCACTTCTCTGCAAAGGAAAGCACAGGGCCTTTAAGGCTTTAAAACTTGGAAACACTCAGAATAAACATTCTGCCCTTGTGTTGACTTTCCACTCCAGTCTCATTTTGTGACACTTTCATTTGCATAGTCTTTTATGTACTTCAGAGCATATATAAGGCTTTAAGCTTTTGACTCTCACATGTCCTTGAGTCTTTGGCGCTGGCTTCCTGAACTTTTTTCCCAAAGGCAAGGTCATGTGTAGGAGCTGACAGCTGATGTGACACAAACACTTCTTGCTCCTTCCTTATTTTGGGAGTACAAGGGGCTCTCCCTGCACCAAGCCATATAGCATTTGCCGAGCACTGCAGCAGATTCTTTCCTGAGACATTTATATCTGTTCCAACTGCCAGCAATTTCCATACCATTATTTGCTCAAAGACTGTTCCCTGCCAGGCTTAGTGAGGTGATGGCTCCCTCTCTCTTTTTGATTTTGTACATCTGGTATGGTAGGGTTAAACCCAGCCTTTAGTTCAGGCTCCAATTCATTCAATACACTGCTATGAATCACAAATGATTCCCAGACCTATTCCAATCTGAGATGACTCACTTTTTGGCCAGCTTTTGGGTAGTATAATTTTGGGGGTCCCTTAAAGAAATAATTCAGTTTCTTTACTAAGAAGAAATTAAGAAGGAGTCAAAAAACACAGCTAGGGTAAACACAGTTTTAATTCTTATTTCTTTAAAAGGATTATTTTTTCTGTACTTGTATTACTGTGCAGATGAAGGCACCATAATTTTATTCAATGCAGCAAAATTAAAAGAGCAAGCTAGTTCAGAGGCAGTAAGAACTGTCAGATATAGCTTCTATTTCTATATTTAAAAGCAAACTTAATGTTTATCTAGTTTTTTTCTTTACCGACATTGATTCTCAAAATGTTCTTCCCTTGATCCCCCCAAGAAGCCCAGCTCCATTTTCTTTCCAAGGCACTCCAGCTGGATATGACATGTCTGCTTTGGATGGAGGTGAATTTGGGTGGGGGAAGATGATGAAAGGTCAAGAGAAGTTTAAGGGGAAAATAGCCTTTCTAAACACTTCAGTATTCACAGAGCCTGGCAACACTGTACTGGCCACTGAGATCTAAGTCTTGTAACTCATTTCTGTAGGAAAAATGAGGAATTATATTTGGAACTCTGTGGATTTTTGGTATTCTAATCTTTCTTTAGAAACTACTTCAAAGGCATTAATTAAAACCCCTCTTTTTTCTTCATTGTTTTTACTCTGGTCTTTGAGTTCAAAGACCTGGACTAGCACAAAATTAACCTCTGTAACAAATATTGATGGCCTTCTGTGCAGAGGTGGGAAATTTTCATTATGCTTTCTCACTCAAATGTTAATTCCTTTCCTCATTATCTTGTAAATGACAGCCAGCAAATAAAAAGTTCACTGTATGATTGGGTTTCAATCCCATAAACTTTAACTGATCACTCCACTGAGTAATATCTCTCAAGAGCTGTAAATTACCTACATCTCTTGGAAAGCAGCAGTGTAGTCAAAAACTGACTCCACTGAATGTAGCCACCAGCAATGCTTATTTTACTTTTTGTCTTTACAAGCAGATATAGGCAATAGCAGGTGACAAGAACATTTAATTTTCTCCTTTGAGTCTTTTTGTGAGGCCCTCCTGGGGTAGGGGTTGTAAAGCATCCATGTGGATTTGGCTTCACAAAGACCTCCCCTGAAATAAATGGATGAGCAGATCATCCATGGAAGTTTTCTCTGCTAATCAAAATCCAGCTGAGAAAATTCTGGATTCTCTATAATGCTGGCTTCTCTATAAATGACAGCCCAGAAGTTCCTGGACCATGACAAAAAGATGTATGATGTTGGAGCTGGAAGACACTGAGGAGAAGATCAGAGAGCAGAACTGTTTGAATGTAGAAAATTCTAATAAGGAACATGCTTTTACCATGCAGTGGTAAAGCACTGGAAGATATGGTCCAGAAACATTTCAAAATACCTATGCTTGGAGACACGTATGTGAGAAACCTGATGTTTTCTGCAAAGGGCTGGACTAGATGGCCTCTGGAGGTTTCTTCCATCCTTGATTTTGATTCTAAGATTCTGCTGCACAGGCACAAAACCTGTGGGGAAACCACACTGGGACACTTGTTGACAATGTTTTCCCAAAAAGTAAAATACTTTATATAGAGGGACAGTTTTAGAAATATGTTTTAATGTCTGATTATAATCCCTGAGTTTTAATGTTTCTCTGCTATATTGATTATAAGTTTGCTGCAAGAAACCATTGGACAATGTAGTTGGACAGAAGTTGAACAAGATTTTATTACTAAGTGCATACAAGTGTTTTGTTAGACAAGCACAGAACATCTCCCTTGCTTTTTCACTTCAGCCTCCTTCTGGCATTTCCAGTTCCCTGCTTTCCACTAGGTAGGTCTGTTTCCAGTCCCTGGGCTGGGATTCCTCAGATGAATTCGCTTCAGGGAGCTACTGCATCAGCAACCTCCCTTTATACTTTTACTGTCCAACTTCTGATTCTATGAAATTTGCCCTCTTTCTTTGCAGGATGTTCACAAAGACCTCCTGAATTTTGCTGCAAAGCACACTGAGGCTGCACTAGCCAGGGCTGCTGAATCTTGTCTTCTCACTGCTCAGCAGTGATCATTGATTACAGCTGTAGGTTAAACTGTCTGTGGCAAAAAACACTGATGAAACCTTGGCTCAGAGTTTTGAGTTTGTAAATCTGTGGAAGGCATGATGAACATCAGCATCATTGAAAGAAAGCCCATAAATCATATTTTTAGAGTATAAAGGAAGATGCTGTAAACTTTAATCCATTATTATATCTGTGCAAACTTTATGCTGCCTTAAGCAGCCTGTGTGCTGTGCTCAGAGCTTTTGCACCCTGAAACAATTTTACATGTTGGAGGTATTAGGCTTTACGGGCTTGGCTGCACAGATTTTGGGGGTTTGTGTGATCCAAGCTTTTGCTGTGATTAAACAACAAGGATATGAAATTTTTAGCTTGAAAACAGCCTCTGTCAAGCTTAAACTGAAGAATATGTCAATCTGCTTAACTGAAAACTGTTTTTATATTGTACAGAGGAAAGCAGAGTCCGTAGGAGAAGACAACTTGAAATTCAACTACACAGTACTAGAAGCAAACAAAATTTCAAAGTGATCTTTATTTCATATGCATACATGCATCACTAGCCAGCTGTACAAACAGATAGTGTGCCAGAAGCACACTGTCAGATTAAGTTGGGCTAATTAAACCTTATTACTTTGTTAGGCACGGCTCATTGAACAGCTACTGTGTAACAGCTTACAGAAATTCAGCAGTGCTAACAAGACAAGTGAAAACATGAAGGGAGAGTTTTCTTTAGTATCAATGACAAAAATCAACATGATTGTCTATCTTGAAAAGATAAACACAAAACATCAGGTCAGAATGACTTTGCACACAGCCTGTGTTTGTATTAGAATTAAGAACAAAATTATGTTTCTTTCACAAGTGTGCTAAAAAGAAAAAAGAAGCAAAACACTGAGAGACATTTCAATGCATCCAGAGCCTGTGTCTGCATGTCTTAAGCTGTTTTTAAAGTCTCTTGTAAGCCAATCATTACCACTACTAAAAAAATAGAATACATAACTACTTAGGACCAGTAACACTTTCATGGACAAACTTTTCACTAGCACAATTAGAGTTTTCAAAGTTGTAGTATTAAAATGACACTCTTTTAGTAACAACAGGGCTCTTGGATAAAAACATAACTTGGCCAGCAAATATCAAACACCTTAACATTTATTTAGAACATCTGCCAAATGTATTCATGAAGTACAGACTAATTATTAGGACATTTTTTGTTTGGTTCATAAACACAGATTTAAGAAATCTATTTCCAGATTTAAGTTCACTTTACACACAACACAGAAAACCATGTATTTGATACATAAATTCTGGTTCTTTTCAGAATCAATAAATACAATACACAGAAAGGAAACTTTTGAGAGTTTAATGAATGAAGCAAAATGGGATCATCTCCTTTCTTTCCTGAGGCTTCAATTCTGAAAAATTATTTTCAAGGCTTTGAAATATGAAAATAGTAACACAATGATTTTGCACATCTCTTTATAACTGAGTTGCATTTCTCACTGTGCTTCTCTAATTGAGACAGCTTTTTACATAGATAAATATTGAAATGAAACTACAGAAAATCTTGAACATGTTTTAAAATTATTAAATACAAAATTTCTTATCCTGAAGTAATGATTTTAATGGCAGTCAGAAACTGAACTCCTGCTATATTATGTTTTACTGACATGTGAATCATAGATCTATTTTCCTCCCGGATGATTTGGCAATACCATTTATCATCTGTAGCTTCTATTATCATTATTTGAAATGGATATGTTTACCTCTCAAATTATGCAAATTATTAAAGACTCATTAAAGCAAAAAGTTCCTGACATTAATCTCTATCTACAGTATAAACGAGCACATGAGTTTTGTCAAATGGGATAACAGAGCTAAGAAAAATATTTGTGGGAAAACAAATGAAGGAAAGGTTCTTATGTGACCCATGACAAAACAGTGTGGCTTACCTTCCATGCATCCATCTTCCTTCCCTGCTGACTGTAAGGCCAAGGGGTGGGCTGACCTTTCAGTCCTGTTGCAAGAATAGAAATCAAAGGGAAAATCTGACTGCAGTCATGTAGGCCTTCAAGACATACTTTAGGTAAGTTCTTCAACCTAATTCTGACTACTGCCCCAGGGCCACCACCCCTCAGCTCCCCCACAGTCACCACATTCTCTCAGCTGGAGTCCTGTGCCAGGGTAAGCAATGGTGAATTTCAGTAATGCCAGTACTGTCTTTGTGGACAGGACATGGAGACAGCCTTGGGCCAGCCCGTAGAGAGGGTTTCACATCCACACCAGGTATCTATTATGTCAGGTGGATACTATAGATCTGGAGTGGGGTGGCTGTGACTGCCCTGCAAATACTTTGTCCAGGTCCTTCCTCAGCCAAGACTGACATTTTGTTGCTTTGAAACAGTGCAATTACTTTTCTTTCAGAGTGCCTAGAATTACAGGAGAGTTTTGTAACAGCCTGAGAAAATGTTTCTATAGAGTGATGGTTTGCATTGCATTCAGCGGGGCACAGCTGGGGCTGCAGGCAAGGCAGGCTGAGTATTTGCTGATGAAAGGAGGTAGCTAGCTTTTAAAAGAAGCATTTTGAATAAGATAGTAGGAATACTGTCACATTTTTAAGAAGGAACAAAAGTGTAAAACAAAGTAGCGGTGTAGGCATGCCTTATGCATTACTGTCTCCCAGGCCCTGGGGTGGACCAGCTGCTGGCTTGGAGAATCTCTGCTGACCTCCCTGGTAGGCTGATGAACCTCATTTTCAAGCCACCATCTCATGACAACAAGGATAACCGAAGCGAAGAGAAGCAGATTTTGAAAGCATTTCAAAAATCAATCCATGCTGACTTTCAACAAGAGGCTAATACATATGAATGTCTGAACAACAAAACATTTGTGTTTGTGTCTCTGACACTGTTTTCTCACTGTACTGAAGCATGTTTTGGTTCACTTCAGAGTCATAGAGGGAACCCAGAATCAGCCCCAATGCTTGCATGTAATTCTTTACAGCACTCTCTCTCTCCTGCTACCTTCTGCTTCAGCAGGCCCTGCAGCTGCATAGTGGAGTCCTCTACCCAGGCTTCCTCTTCTGCTGTGACCAAACCAAGGCTCAAAGAAAGACTCTGAATGTAGGACAGTTTCTGAACTGCTGCCAAGTTCATTTGTGGGTGAAAAAAACAAGTTATGTATTAAGTACCTCTTCTGATCTGCTTTTCTTAGTACCATGTTGAAGCAGGTGCCCAAGCTGCATGACCAAAAATCTAAAGCCCCAGAGCAGGCCGTAACAAACTTCAGGAGATGCCTCAACACTTGTGTCACTAGCTGGCAATAAGCTAAGGAGGTGTATCTGGTAGTGCAGCTGCTCATGGCCATGGACCTCTCCTCTTCAGTGTGTGTTTGCAGATGCCTATTATGCATGTCTGGGGACAGCAAACATTAAAGCCAGCTGGCCCGGCGAGCACTGACTCCTACCTTCTCTGCAGGGCTACATCAGCATTTATCTGTGTCCTCAGACAGGTTTTTTTAAATCCATGTAATGTTTAACAGAAGTGTAAATATTAATGCTGCTCACCTCTACAACTAAAGAAGTGCCCAGAACCACCAACAGCCTGACTATCTTGAAGCACCACAAGGACCTCTCTCGCCTTGCCTAAAAGGCTACACTTGTGCCATCAGGCATTCTGGCTTGTACACTCATTCAATTTAAACACAGAGTTTCTGCGGCTGGCAAAAAATAAACCAGGCTATTCCATCATGCCTCACTCAACCTTCACAAGTGCTCCAAGGGACAGCAGCAATTGGTACTCTAATAAGAAAAAAACCAAATTGAAAATCAAAATACTTAACAGCAAACTTTGGCTATATCTAAGGTAAACATGCTGTACTCTGAAATTTAAAAAAAAAAAAAAAGAAAATTAAGAAAAGGTTTTCAGTCTGTAAATACCATGCAGGGATCCTATCTGCATGACCAAGGCCATGGATCCCAGCTGGAAAAGAATGACCTCTGAAAGCAGCACAGCTGGGGACTGGGAAGTTCTGTGCTTTACACAGTTTTACATACACATCTCCTTGGTTCTAAAGAATCAAGAAGATTGTGCTGTCCGTTGCTGAGCAGACACTAACAAGTCCTGCAAAGTGTAGCAGAGGCATAGAGAGACTAAGCAGGCGTTCTCCTGGCTGGCTGATCAAATCATGTATCTGAACAGCTCATCTATTTGTGAATGGTGGTAAACCTGCTTCACAGCAATTATATTCATCTTCCTTTGGAAGACTCCTGGGTAATACATGTTTGTAAAAAGAGTGAGACTCACAGTTTGAAACTGCCTTGATTTACTACTGGTTAATATTTCTGGGTTACTCTCTTCCATCATTTACTATTGTTTGATGTATTTGAGACTAGGTTGCTGTATATATTACAGCAGTTGCATTTGATCAGTATTGTCTTTGGGCACTTGCAGTGATGGCACGTATTTTATACAGCCTTTTCAAGTGCTAAATTAGGTACTTTTCAGGTCTGGATAGGCTAGGTGTCCTTAACAGAGATGCAGAAAGGATCATTTGATTGTAAGGAGACCATTCAATAACTTGAGACCCAGACCTAAAATTCACCATTCCTACAAGACTGAATGAGGTACCCTCTTTATTTATGAGGCAAAGAAGACTCATTGGCTACTGAGTAGTGACCTGTGCAGTTTCTACTGTGTAGAAATAAAAGATGAGATATTGACATATAAGTGGAGTCCAGTAACCTGGACTGGAATCCAGTCAGCATGACTGAGGACAAGCGGTGCTCCTTGTAGCTCCCTCAACTTGGCCTTCAGAGCTGGGCAAAATTGTATCTCCAGGTGAATGGTTATATCCATCTCAGGTAGCACATAGGGCAGAGTAGCTGCTCTTGACACCAAAATATCATTTCAAATAAATATTTGCTTAGGAGTTGCAAACCCTTTAGGATGTAGCACTCTGCTCTACTGACCAGCCTGGGCCCTGTGGTCTTTGTTCTGTTTGGAGTGAAGAGATGTGGACATATGCATACAAGATCCAAGAACACTGGCTTCATCAGCATTCAGCTTTGTGCTTCTAGATAATATATATCTGAAGCCATGTAATGTTTAACAGAGGAAAACAGCAGTATGAGTAAAGCAGCCAGAAAGAGCACAGCCCATTGAGAGCAAGAGCCTTCTGAATCAATGGGTCTTCTTGGGTCAATGATTTTGACCCAGCTATATGGAATTTAGCTAAGTGAGTCATAAAGCACATCTGTTTTAAGGGGGAAACCTAGTTTCCAGGTATTGAAATGACAGCTGAACTTAATTTCAAGAAATACTGTATAGCAAATTCTGGCAATCCATTATAGCAGCTCCACAGAGTATTGAAATAATTCCCTGTGCACAAAGCACACCGCAACAGTGTATAACTCTGCTCTGAATATTCATCCCAAAAAGCTCAAAAACTTCTAGAACAAATATGCTTCAATAATATAAGTATTCTGACTTTTCAACTGTCAGTTTTATTTATCATTACTAATTTTCCCTAAAGCTTACAATCAGATAACCAAAACTGATGTGAATGAGTAAATGTCTTGCTTACACTAAGATAGCACAGACAGAATTCACAAAGTGATTTTGCTATGACAATGTCCTCTGTAAACTCCAATTTACCCAGATTACACGGAACAAACCTGCAGAAAGACAAGCTGGCTCCTTTCCACCCAAACCTTAGTGGTCAGAGTGTTGTCCCAGTAAACACCTAAACTGCTATGCTGAACCCAATTCTTTGAGAGCCTTTACCATTGACTGTGGGGTAAGCAGGTACCTTGTGATCTCCCTGAAGCTGTTCTGTTTCAAGTAGGACATTGGGTGAAGGCTATTTGGAGCTTTTCTAGTCACTGGTACCATATTTTTAATGGGATCAGCTATTACTTGTTTTCTGACAGGTTAAGCATCTTAGACACCACAAATCATCCCAGCAGGTTCTTGGTCTAACTGGTAAAAGAGAAAGCAGTAAACAAGCAGAATGAAGGCAAAAAGCGGTCACAGTCACTACAAATGTCCAAGATGCCCTGATCCAATCCTGCTGCTGAGCACTACTCTGGATTTAGGCATATTTACCTTACAAAAGGATACTTTCCTGCTGATATGAAGCTTAGAAAGACAGGAGAGGCCAAGTCCACAGCAATGATCTCACCTTCCCATAACCAGACGTGGGATGCACACAAGAAAAAACCCATCTGGAAGACAAGTGACACATGAGTGGTCATTTAAAATAGACAAACATATTCTAATTTAATCAGGTATTGAAACAAAAAAATTTTACCAGCTCTTATGATTAGTCACTTTGTACAGTAAAATGAGTCAGGAATAAGAGAAAATAGCACTTTTGAATTCTGCAATCTCATATTGTTTCCCTTTGATATAGCAGTATAGCACTGTCATTTAACACAGACCTCATTCAAACCCTAATAGCATAATAGTCCTTGGAGGTCTTAAGAGATAAGCACAAAAGAATTAATCAGAATGCTTCTAATGTGTTGCTTTGCCATTTAAAAAAAAGAAAAAAAAAAGTGCCTTTTCACTTCTTCTCTCCCTTGGACTCTTATTTTACTTTAATCTTCACATATTTCTTTCCCCACTAAGAAGGAGTAAAGTAGAAATGAAGTAGGCAGCAATGGATAGGAATTACAGGTAAACTCAGAAGCACAAGGATTTAAAAAACACTTCCATAGCAAAGGAGGAGGTCAGGAGATAAGAGTGATTCCACCTGAAGGCAGTAGTAGACAGAAATAAAAGATAAGATAGTGATACAGCCAACCTCCAGCATCCAAGATCTTTTGTTCTTTGTCCACACAGTATCTGTGAGGAATGATGGAGGCCATGCTCCCACTGTGCTTTCTAGTGACCATGCTTCACCTCAGTATCCACAGCCTGACCCAGACTGATCACCACACTGACCAGCCTGAGGAAAATGACCCCCAGGAGCAGCATTCCCATAAGGAAGATCCTCTTGAGTCCTGCCAAAGGATAGTCTCAAGCAATACAGACTTTGCCTTTCAGTTTTACAGGCAAGTAACCACTCAAGGACCTAGCAAGATCATTTTCTTTTCCCCAGGCAGCATCTCCGCTGCCCTTGCCCTTCTGGCTCCCGAGGCACTAGCCAGGCCCAGGTGCTGGAAGGACTGGCCTTTAACATCACCAGCATCCAGGAGGAGGAGACACATGATGGCTTTCGTCAGCTCCTCCTCCTGCTGAACTGCCCTGGAAGCCTGGGGAACACCCTGTTCATGGACAAACACCTGAAGCCAGTGAAAACCTTTCTGAAGGACATCAAAAAACTGTACAGAGCAAAAGCTCTCTCTAGTAGCTTCCAGAATTCCACTGAAGCTAAAAGAGAGATCATTTTTTTAGTCCATACTAAATGTCTCCATTTCCCTTGTCTCAAGCAAAATATTTTAAGAGTCGTAATACTGTGACAAAGCAGTCAGATCCCTTAGAGGGAAAGGGGTGTGAATTCCAATAGCAGAACCTTCCAGGTTAGAAAAAGAATGCAAATTTTGTCCCAAAAATGCTGGCAGCACTACTGTTTACTGTCTCACAAACTGACTGTGTTGCAGAATCATACAAGAAACACGAACTGATGTCTTTCTCCTTCCAGACTTTCCTATCCTCCAGAGCAGCATCTTCCTCTCTTCTTTTTCTTGCCATGTTTTTTAGATGAAAAGGCTTGCACTTTAGCACATGACAACCACCATCAAGTTAGGAATCTTCATTCCAAGGCATGCTCTGATTGCAATAACTACCATAATTTACTTTTGAATTGACAGGAGGATGGAATTGTATATTCCAAAACTATCAATTTCAGGCACCTACAACTTAAAGAGGATCTTAATGAATCTGAGTGTAACTGATGTGTTTTCTAACTGGGCTGATCTGTCTGGAATCACAAGAAACCCTGCTGTGAAGGTTTCAAAAGTAAGTTTATTAGCAGAAACAACCAGCTGTGGATTCCTTTACTGCCAATTGCCTTACCCTAAGCTCACTTGTGAAATTTTACTTATTGCTAGGGCTGGCTGATACTCTGAAATAGAACATTTAGCTGATAAAGTCCTTTTAAATTCCCTCTGACTTCTCCAAGATCTGGACATAAGGATATTTTCCTCTGTCTGACAAGCAAAGGTAGAGGGTGTATGGAGGGGTGGGTTTAGCATTTAACCAGAAAAGTAAACACAGCATATTTTCTGCACGTAAAAGTAGCGCCTGTGAGTAACTGTGTTGTGCATGTCTTGCATCAGCATAGCCACCAAAAAAGTGGCCTTTTTCTAGTCCATTCTAGAATTCTATCATTAAACATGTATTTTACCATTTTAAAGGATTTAGAAACTGCTGTTACCATTGAAGGCTCTGTTGAGTGCTAACAATGTAAAATGGACCAGACTTGAGGAAAACATCCCATTTACCGACAATAATGTGAAGAAAAAACCTAGCATTTTTACAGCCATTCCAAAACAGCACTTACAATTTTTTAATATTTTGGGGCTAGTAAAAGAAAAAGAGTAAAAATGCCCAGCAATAATTTAACAAAAAATTTGGTATCAAGATTGAATTTCTACCTGGGTAAACTGTAATGCAGTTAGGAATACTTACAGAGCAGTTCTGGAGCCTCATTTCCTTTCCCTTTGAAACTGACATTCCCTGTGAATTTGCTCGGCCATTTTACTTTCAATTAATTCCACAAGGTGTGCAGTTGCTAAGGTCTGCATTGATGCGTTCATGGTGAGGAACACTGAATGTGTAAATATTTGCTTGTTGAGACAACATTGCTAAAAAACCCACAATGGGCTGCAGCACCCTTCTTCCTGGTTCCTGGCTTAACAGCAATTTTTGGCAAAGGCAGTATTGAATTAAATTTGTGCTAATTTGAATAATTTCACACCACACCTTCCACATACATTAATTCTTGCTATATTTTATTGTAGGCTACTCACAAAGCCCTGCTGAAGGTTCATGAGAATGGCACAGAGGCTGCAGCAGCCAGCAGCATAGATTTTCTTCCTTATTCTGCTCCTCCCATTGTTAAATTCAATCATCCATTCTTGCTGCTGATCGTTGACCAGTACACTCAGAGCATCCTCTTCATGGGAAAAATTGTAAACCCAACTGAAAAGTGACTGGTCAGTGGCTGGTCTTATTGATTTGAATTGCATTTTATGGAATTGTTGTCCATTGTGATTAAAATTAGAACCCAACAGTTACTAACAATCTTTTTCCAAAGAAATCAGGAAAGAGTGTAGTCATTCTTAGAAACATTCTTTTTGCTTTGTCCTTCCATGGAAAATAACCACTGAGATATACCTATTAGTGAATTGTGAAGAATTTGATATATCAGCCTTTTAGTGTTCATGCCATCTTTCAGAAGCCAGGTAATATCCAGCTGAGACACTCAGTTAAAACACTGTAAGTAAATAAAATTTGAGTGGATAAAGCCAAATGAATTCTCTGCAAACTACGAGTTGTCTTCTAACATTAGTAGGGTTTCCAGTAGAAAGAAGGCATAGCTGCAAATGACACACTGGGAGGGTCAGGGACTTTAGACCAGGCCTAAGCCCTTCCTTTGAAGGTGAAGTCTTAGTGCAAACTCTCCCTTAGGACATTCACAGCTGATGGCATCCACCCATGTTGTGCTGGCTTCTTTGAGCTGGCCGTTAACGTAACAAACTCTACACAAACATCCTATGTGGAAGCAGTGCTGGGAATGTTTTATCGGGCTAGATATCCAGAAGTTTCTACTGGCATTGCATTATAGATTTAGTCTTGTATTTCTTGTAAATAGAACTCCCTTGTACGTGGATGTTCAAAAGGGATACGGTATGAATTCCTGGAAGGGCAAAAAACAAACATTGAGATTAATCATATCTCCAGAGTTTACATTCATGCTGTAAATAAAGTGCTCTAAGATCTGTTCTCTAACCTGGCTTATTACAGGTTGTATCCACATTGCTTAACTCTGACCCTGCAAGTCATCCCATCCACTTACTGGAAAAGTCCCTTGGCCTGTGCTAACTCCAAACACATGCTTAGCACTTGTTTGGAAGAATCATATGGTGGCATGTGTCTGAAACTGTACTAAAAGTACAAGAAGTGTCTGCAGGCTGATGGCCACGTCTGTTGCCCAGAACTGCTCTGTGTACTGGGACAAATGGAGTCAGAGTGAACAACAGAGGAGTGGGAAAGTGTCCCTTTGTCACTCAGCCCTGTAAGCTCCCCCTCTGCTGGCAATCTGATTTTTTTTGAATAATACTAAGTTCCAGGTGATGCTGATAGGCCTTCACAAGTACTTCTCAGAAATGAGGGAACTGGAGACCCTGATGTGAAACAAGAACAGGCAGTTCAATGAATGCCCTTCAAAACTACTTCAAGTCAGACTGTGAGACTCCCACATACTCAGCACAAATGTGTTTGGGGTGGTCTCTCCTGATTAGACCTGTGCATTTGCTGTAATTGTGTATGCTTATTTTCACAGTAAATGTGAAAATAAGTTTATTTTCCAAAGGTTGCTCCTCATTAGGATTTGTGTTGCTCCTTAGATGACACCGCAATGCTTTGATGATGCAGATACCAGAAACACTTCAAAGCTCAGCACATAGAAGCTTCCATGAAGCATAAAATATGGAAGTTTAATTCTATTACATTGTAACGTAAATGAACTCAAATGCAATTTAAAATGGGATACAACTTACTGTGGAAGCATAGGCATTGTCCATCATCTGTATCCCCTTTCCTCCTTAAAAATATCAAAACCAAGATTTTTGTTATGATCCAGAAAGTCTGTCACTAGCTCAAGGACCCAGCTGCTTGCTAAGTGTGGTCTGACACTGCAGACTGGAATGAGCTGGCAGAAAAAGGCCATTGGAGAGTCTCCTTTGGCAGGTGGACCCCTTGTTGAGAAAGGCTCAGCACCCAAGGCCAACATCATGTAGCTATCCTTACAACAGCTGTGCAGAGGCAGGCAGAGAGAGCAGGCAGAGATGGAGGTGATAAAGGGCATAGCTCCCCACTCCTCAGACCTGGCACTAATGTTAAAGCAGAGCATGACTGCAGTAATAGTACTGCCAAATTTGTGCTGAGCCAGAGATACATAACCAAATCCCAGGTGATCAGTTCATTCTCAAAGACAGTGCCAGACCAAAGGGAAACTCATATTTTTTGATTGCTAAAAATTTTTAGAAGTTATTTTACTGACAAATCAGAATGACGAATGTGGCTATAACCTGATAAAGTAATAACTATAGAAGGTCTTAAAGGGCCAGATGGATTTATTTAGCAGTTGTTTTTTGCAAGATACCCAGATATGAAATCTATTTACAATTTTACTTCTTCTTTATCCATGACTGCATGAAATGCTCCTTTGCTGCATGTGAGCCTGTTGTCCTTAACTGTCAACAGCTCAGTGGCCACAAGCAGAGTAAGAAAACTAAGTTCCATAGGAACAACAGGCCCAGAATGGAGATCCTCTTGGGTGCTGCCAGTGGATAGTCCTCAGATACATACACTCTTCTTAACAGTTTTACAGGCAACTGACTGCCTGAGAACCTGGCAAGAGTGTTTTCTTCTCCCTGGTCAGCTTCTCTACTGCTTTTACTCTTCTCTCCCTGGTCTCCAGAGCCACCAGTCAGGCTCAGGTGCTGGAAGGGATGGCCTTTAACCTCACTGGCACTCAGGAGGGCACAACAATTCTCATTTTCTGTCATTTATTTTAATTCTGGGAGTTACACATGCCATCTCTAAGTTCTTGTACCATTGTCATTAATTCAGGATTTTGGTCTGTAGTCTTAACTACACGAGTTTGATGTATCTTTTGAAAGAAGAAATTCAAGCTAAGATACATTTTGAGAGCAAAATTTTGGTCTCAAATTCTACCTACTATTACTTATTTTCACCCAGTTTATTTGAATATTTTTTACAAAACTTCTAACAACTAGTTTTTAAAAAGCTTTGGTAGTGCCAGGTATGTCTACAACTCTACTATCTTCAGCTGGGAACTTAATGGAAAATATATCAGGAAAATCTGAGATGAGCTGGCAGTGACAGATTACCCATATTGAAGATTACAATGCTGGCTGACTCCAGTGGAATTCACATCAAGCCTTAAATGCTTGTATGCTCTTGGAAACACTTTTTCATTCAGTCCTAGGAGATTAAGCATGGACAAAGTAGAAAATATAAAATATTATTTTCTGAACACTGATGAAATAATTATCTGAGGTAAAACGTCTATTATGAGAAAAGGAATCACATCTGATAATGAAAGGCTATTTTCTTCTGAGATATAAGACAGAAGGAAAAAATAGAGTATTTGGTTCTGCTTATACAGCTTTCTTCTAGCAGACTATGAGTTTATATGAAAATTCAATTCAAAGATTCCTATTGCATTGGTGAAAGAAGCTAACAACAAAGTAGGAAAGGTCTGGTTTCTATTCCCAGTTCTGTCACAGACTTTTGCTTAGCCTTCAGCTTTTTGTTCTTTCTGTTAGTCTGGTTTTTGAAATGGGAACCTAAAGCACTTTCATTATTTGAGGAGAAAAGGATGAAGTATTTGTAAGACATGGAGAGTATATTTGGGATGCCCTCTACAAAAAATGATAAAATTACTGAAAAGAGTTGATTTTTAATCTACTTACACCAGTTTTGCAATGGTACCAATCTCCTGATTTTCATGGAGTTACGTATGTCAAGAAGTCAATTTAGATGAACTTTTGTAGACATACCTGGAATGATACATCTTTATAGGAAAACAAGAAATGCCTGCATGAGGATTTTTCATACAATGTGCACAATTATCTTGCTGATCTTTTGTTTTTGTAGTCAGAAATCCTTTGCCCTGGAAAGCCTTCAAATATAACTTGCAAAACCAGCATACAAAAATCCGATGACCAAGCAGCAACTGAAATATGATAATATGATGACCAAGCAGCAACAGAAATAACTTTATGATATGGGATGAAACTGCTCCTATAGGGAGGAACCAAGACACATTGCATAACTGAGCAAAGTCACTGGCAGAGAGTACGGAGAGAAATAATGAAATTATTCCTTCATTCCTTCCATATAGACCATTACCAGGCCATGTTTGTCAGTCCTTTATATGACTCTCCTGGTTCCTGGAGCAAGAGTCCCCCTATCCCAGCCACTGCCTATCTCAAAGCATCCAGGAATTCCACACTCACTTCTGTGCAATTCCCCTGGATGCCTCCCCTTTTGCAAAACTACACCAAATTTCTAGTTTGGCCTTGCATTTCCCCGTGTTCTGGGGACACAGCCATTTTCAACAACAGGAACGTGCAGTGAAGAAAGAAACTGTTTTCCTCTCTCTGTGTTCTCATAGACTTGCCACCTAGCTGACATGCAGGTGATACCTATGTGTGGTGATTCACCCTCATTTTCCATTGCCTTCAACAGAAGCAACATATATCATCCAAGAGCCCCTATTTCTGGCACCTATGACCTAAGGGAGATTTTCAAAGGACTGGGCGTGACTGATGGATTCTTTAACCATGCTGATCTGTCTGGAATTGCTGGGAAGCTGCTTCTTTGAAAATGATCATTTGTGGGTCTGCTGTAACTCCTGGTCTTGTCCAGGAAGACACTTGGGCCAGGCTCAGAGTATCTGGTGCCCAGGAGTTGTGAGCAGGGACAGAAGCAACTTTCCACTCTCTCCCTGACATGCTGAGTGCTGCTGCATCTCCTGGGAGACAGGAGAGGAATCCCTGCAGCAGCTTTGCTGTTCCCAGAAATTCTTCTCAAGAAACAGTGGCATCCTTCAGATGGTTAGCCAAGAATTAGGACTGGCCTGAAAGATTAATGCTATCTGTGTAGGCAGGCCTAGGCGTGAGAAAAGTATCTTGTCTTTGCTAGAGTTAAGCAACAGCATACTTACTACGCCTGAGACTTGGTCATTTCACATCATGCTGCATTAAACTTTCTGGCTACTTGCACATATCATGAAAAATATCCCTCTCTGTAGGAATATATTCTGATCAACCCTGCCTCTGTCTTGTAAGAGAGAGTAGTTACATAGCAATAACAATGATGGTTGATTCCTATGCGTAGATAAATTGTAAATTTACCTGGGGCAAAGTCATGCACATTCAATGGAAATAATTAGTCATTGCTAATTAGGATAAGTGCCATGAACTTCATCCTTAAATAACCTCCTAAATAGCTAAATTATTCCTGTTTCAGCTTCCTCTGAGAGGGATCCCAGTGTAAGATACCTATGATATGTATGTAATTCATGCTTATCCTAAGCATAGATAGCACAGGGGGTTAAGATCTTTCCTCCCAAGTCAACTTTTTGCTGTGGAAAAGTTTGCCTATTTCATTCTTCCATTTCTTTTCTTATTTTGGTTATTTTTCAAGGCATGCTCTGCTTTGCTTTCCACTTCAGTCGTTTCTAATACTCATCAAAGGTCCCTCAAAAAGCTAACCAGTGTTCTGAGCCCATCAAACAGTGCCATTTAAGGCAGGGTAGAGCTGTACCTGAACAAACTTGCTGCTGCCTTGGGTACTCAATTAGATGGCATTGTTGCATTAGGGTATCCTGTGCAGAAACTTCAGTGGGACATGGCATCCATGTTTCCTGGCCTTTTCTTAGCTTTCCAGTTCTTCTCATGTTCTGTTTTCAAGGAATTAATTTACCATGGTTATTGATAAAGCTCTTTAACTTACAGTTTAGTTTGAGCCAAGAGGAGCAAAATCCCTGGTCTGTTTTTTCCCGTTAGAGCCCTAGGTGCTGGCATCATTCCAGCTGTGTGATGGGGAAAAGACTTTAAATATTTCATATCCAGGAAAAAAAGTTTACTCAATCTTTGCTTTGCAAATAACCCTTATTTGCACTGTTTAATCTTTACCAGTGGACATAACTTAATAGTAGGAAGAAACTGAATAGGAGGGAAGAAGCACTGTGAAAGAAAAGTCCAGCACAGTAAGTACTACATTATACTTTCTTAGAAGTCTTTGAATTTATGCTGTGTGATCCCTGCTATTTACTGCTGTGATTAATTTGTTTTGTACAATAATTGGAAGTTATTTTATTTTCTGGAAGAATATTCTGAGTGTTTGAAGCAGAATTCATTCAGTCATCTATCTCTTAGCTATAGTGACAGGATGACAGGGATATGAGGTCCAAAATGAATATCCAACAATCAATACCAAGATAAAAAACAAAACCTTGTCTCTGCTCCCTGAGGAATAAATTTTAATTGAAATCTCAAGGTCCCAGCTATTCCAGGCTGATGCAGGGCTAATGAGAGTAGCTTCATTTCTGTCTAGTGTGCCTAAAGACCAGCCTACTTGCAGTCAAATCGCCTGGAAGAGAAATCATTCTCTCTCAAAGGCAGATTTGGGGAATTATGAAACAAGCTGAGACCAGAATAAAATAAATTATCAGAAGCTAGAATGCCTTTTTTTTCCTGAGTGAGTGTTTATAGCCAGCATTTTAGACATGCTGAGCATAGCTCCCATTCTCAGCACTCCAACAGCTTGTATCTTCAGTTTTTCATAATGGACATCCAGAAAAGGGGAAACCTGGAAATAACAACTCCTCATAATAGGTCTGGGGCAAGACCTGAACCTGGCAGTGTGAGGCTGATTCTGGGCAGAATCTCATTCTCCAGAATAAGTTTACAGCTGCTATGAAGAGTATTCAGACCATCTCTATTTCTCTGAGGGTCACTGCTTGCTTCATGGGTTTGAGTTTCTGTCATTTGAGATAACCTAGGTGAGGCACCATATGGAGAGCATTCTTCTCCAATATGTCGCAGGGTTCTTCCCCCAGAATGACAGAAGAGAGTCTGTGGGGTTATGGAGAATTGGCTTATGTCAGTTAAAGGAAAAGGAAAGGTCATCAAATTATATATACACAGCAAGGCAGATTCCACTGTAGCTTTTCCTAAGCTATTGAGTCTTGAGCTTTGCAACTTTATGGACAGCTTATGAGCAATACAGAGTGTCAATCAACTCTCTCAATCTAGCCTCAATTTGCTGAGACACTTAAGGTAAAAATCTTGAAATAATACAGGTCTTGAGTCAGAGCTGTTATATGAGAGGGAGAAACATATAAACAGTTTAAGGGCTGAGCATTTAGGTGGATTTTATACACTGCTATAACTGATTATCTTTGCAGTGCTTGAAAACCAAAGTCCTAAGAAGACCATGGGTACCACAGAAACATATCAGCAAAGGTTGGTCCCTCTGCCAAAGTACTTACCAGATAGATGGGTGCCAATACATGAGCTCAGCCAAGTACCCCAAGGCACTTAGGAATGCACTGAGGCCATGCTGGTCAGAGGCAAGAACTATTTCACACATAATACCTCAGGAAAGCTGATTCTTCCCTGGCAATACCACATTATTGTCTTATTTCCTTTGCTCCTTGGTCACAGACTAAGAGAACTGACTAGAAATAGACTGTCCAGAGGCCAAGTAGAAGAGTATTTCCAAGAAGAACAGTAGTTCTACAGACTGATATCTGAAAATCAGTATCTAGAATACCAAATCTTTTTATCCAGTAAAGAAAAACTTCTCTAGATCTCAAAGTTGCCCTGTTTTTTCTTAACAGAACTATTCAGGACAATGAAGTCTGCATTGTATTTGTGTTTGTTGTTTCTTGAACTTCAAGTCCACGGTCAACAGCAGGAACAACAAATACACCATCCCCCAGAAGACCTGTCCCAGGCTGATGGTAAAAACTTGCCTTATGTCAAGCTAGCCCCCAGCAACGCTGACTTTGCATTTAAGCTTTACAAGCAGATCAGAGATGAATTGGGTGACAAGAACATCTTCTTCTCTCCTTTGAGTATCTCCACTGCCTTTACAATGCTCAGCCTGGGGGCCAGATCTAACACGCTCAGAGAGCTGCACAAAGGCCTTGCCTTCAACCTGACACAGATGGAGGAGCAGGAGATTCATGAGGGATTTCAGCATATCCTCCAGCTGCTGAACGACCCTAACCGAGAAGTCCAATTGAACATGGGCAATGCCCTGTTCGTAGATAACAAAGTGGAATTGCTTCAAAACTTTTTGGATCATGTCACAAATTTTTATGATGCTGAAGCTGTGTCTAGCAACTTCCAGAATCCTCCAGAGGCTATAAAGGAAATCAATAAGTACGTGGAAACAAAAACACATGGAAAAATTGTTGATTTAGTCAAGGATCTTGATCCAGAAACTGTGATGGTTCTCATTAACTACATTTTCTTTAAAGGTGAGTGACAGACATGGGTAGCAGCTCTACAAATAAGCTCTGGAAGTTCTAAGAAACAAAACTTTTTCACATTATCAACACATCCTGGAATCTAATTTAAAACACATCCTTCTATTTTTCAAGTACACAGAAAAATATTTGAAAGACAGGTAAGAAGAATCATTTTCTATATCAGAAATTTGAAAAAATGAAAAAATAAAATAACCAGCAGAAGTACTGATTAATGTCATATAAATTTTAAACCAGGTTCAGAGCTGAAGATCTTCAGAACTTATGATCATTTGTTGAAAGGCACAGGTGTTTGGCTGTGCAGGACATGGTCAAACACAGATGACACTCACATGAAAGGAGTGAGACTGAAGCTTGTACAGTTGGAGTCTGTGAAAGATTTACCATTATCTGAACAGGCAAAGGCTCTTCTCTTTTCCACTGCAAACCTCAACCTATACTTTTCTTGTGTGATTTTTATTAAAACCATGGAAAAGAGGTGAAGCTTCTTTCCATGGCAAGGGAACAAGCATCCTTAAGTTGAGATAGGCTTGCTGCTGTCTCTACAGTTCAAGTATATTATTTTAAGCATCAATTAATGTGACATGCCTTTATTAGTCTTTTTTTTTTTTTTTTTTTTTTAATTCTATACTCATTCTTTTTTCAAAGGCACCTGGGAAAGACCTTTCAGCAATCTCAACACGAGAGATGATGACTTCTTTTTGGATGCCAAAAATTCTGTTAAGGTCAAAATGATGCATCAAAGCAAGGAGTTTAATGTCCACAGGGATGAGGAATTGTCTTGCTGGGTAGTAGAAATCCCATACAAAGGAAATGTTACTTCATTGTTTATTCTGCCTGATGAAGGGACAATGAAACAGGTGGAAGATTCTCTGCTAAAAGAAACAGTGTCTAACTGGTTGAGATCGCTTGAAAAAAGGTAATATTTTAATTATGGCTTTGTTTAAATATGAACTGGCCAAAACTACTCATCCAGGAAAGGTAAACCATGATGAGTTGCTAAGTACAGCTCTGAGGAACAAGCACTACTCCACTTCTTTAACTCAGACAAGCTATCATGTGATTTCACACCAAAGGGGAACCCTCTCATCTCCCCCAGTCACAGCCCCCACTACTGAGGATCCTGCACACAGCTAGACTGCCCTCAGGAACCTGCCTGCAGTAGGAGGAATCCAGTTAAAAAGAAAATACAATTTATTTTTCTTTTTAACTGGATGATATTTTCCAATCAGTCACTTTCATAAACCATCACTCTACCCCTGCACCACAGATTAGACTGTGGCTGGTGGGACAAGTACCTCAGTTTCTGCTTCTCTAACATGAGATTTATCACTGTCTTAGAATGCCAAACCTTAGCTCCATGGGTATTTGGGATGGATATATATCTTCAACAGATACTGCTTCAAGGGATCTTGCAATAACAAACTCACATTTTTATTTATTTTTGAAAAGAAAAATCTACTTGGATCTTCCAAAATTCTCTGTCTCTGGTTCCTATGATGTTAAGAGCCTGTTTGAGAAAATGGGTGTGAAAGAAGTGTTCAGTGATCAGGCTGATCTCTCTGGAGTGGCAAAAAATCTTCTTCTGAAGGTCTCCAAAGTAAGTATGCAAGCAGGGATGGTAATCAAGAGATTTTCCTGCCTGGTTTGTATGCAGGTTTAATCCTACCAATAGGCTGATCCTACCCCTGGAATGTAGTCATTGCTTAATGATGGTAATAAAGGAAGGAAAAGGTTAGGCATTAAATGGCTGTTGTTCCTACAGTTCAATATTAAATTGTTTACTGCACAGTGATCCTACAAACACAGCTGAAAGTCTCTGAAGAAGAAAAGAACTAGAAAGCATAGCAGGAATAATTCCACAAAAAGCTGATGTTAAAGAAGTAATGCATGACAAGAATCATAGTTATGACATAAGTCTGGGAATAGTCATTCTTCTAGTATGTCTACACCTTTCATTATTACATTGTCTGAGCACTTCAGAATTTTTCAGAATTTATATGGACAACAGACTTGTGGGGCAGGGATAGCCCCATTTCACAAACAAGAAATGAGTACACAGATGAACAAAATGATTTCTCTAGAGTCCCAAGGAGTATATGCCTTGTGTCATGAGGGAGGTGAGCCTTCCCTCTATTCTTACCTTGTGAGACTGCCTCTGGAGTTTAACACACCCGGTTTGGGGCTCCTGAATACAAGGGACACCTGGGCACCCTGGAGCAGAGTGAGTCCCGTGGAGGGGGAGCAGGATGCCTGTGTGGCTGGAGAGCTGGAAGTATGAGGAGAGGCTGGGAGAGCCAGAGTTGCCAGTCAGAAGGGAGGGTGAAGGGGGGGTTCTTAGCACTGCCTACAGATATTTATTAGAAAGATGCAGACAAGATGGACACAGACTCTTCTTCCAGATGAACTGTGATACAACAAGGGGCAACACACAAAAGATAGAAAATGGGATATTCTGATTAGGTATTATGTTAAAAAAAATCACCATGAGGGTGATCAAAACTAGTATGGGTTACTTATGAAATCTGTGTCCTTGGAAACACTCAAATCCTGACTGGATTAGAGCCTGAGTAACCTCACTAGGGGTTTCAGAGGTGACACAGTGCAGGGGGATTGGTGGCATTCAATGACCTCTAGAGGTCCTTCCATCATATCTTATTTGTGATTCCTCACGTTCCTCTCAATGTCATGTGGAAACACCTGGAATGCAGATATGGGACTGATGCCTGGAAAGCCAAGTAAATTGGTGAAGGGTAAGCAGAGATTCATGAGAGGAGATGTCTAGATGTCTTGCAGACAATGAAGGAAGAAAACAGAGGACTGTCCAAACCCAATGAAATAGCTCATGTGAATTCCTAAACACAAATTTGCTATACCTACCAAAGAAAGCCCTGAAAAATCTTATCCGTGGGCAGTGTTACAGAAAGACACTCTATAAAACTTGTCACTATTGTTTTTGTGGAGAGAATTATTTTGCTTACACAGAAATTGATGCAAAATGAAAAATTCTTCTTTTGTGTTCAGAATCAAGGACAAAACCTTACTCTGAGAAACAACAGAATAATAAATATCCCCTATGTAGCTGTCTCTGCAAGCAGGCATGTTTGTTGAAGAAAACTTTTCCTGAACTCAGAGCAAACTTTGCTTGTCTGGCAAAGGCTGGACACTAGTATTTTTTATTTTTTTCCACACCAGTTCTACATTCATTCTGTGTTTTCTTTTAAGAATTACCTTCTTACAAGAGTTAAAGGAAGTAAATTTTCCCCCAGCTGCTTCTCTCTCCTCTGCATCTAGACTATAATCCCTGTTTTCCTTTCAGGCAATTCACAAGGCCATGGTGGATGTTAGAGAGAATGGCACAGAGGCTGCTGCAGTGACTCTCGTGGAAATAGTGCCACTGAGCCTACCATTTCCTCCTCCTCCTCAAATCACCTTCAACAAGCCCTTCCTGATGATGATTATCGACAAAACCACGGATGGCCTGCTCTTCCTAGGGAAAATTGCAAACCCAGCTGCTAAGGAAGACTAGGCCAGAGCACTCATGCTCTCCAGTGTACAGAGGAGTGCTCGTGCACATCCCAGGAATTACTTTGCAATAGGACTAGAACTGATCTGATGCACAATTAACAAATATATAAATATTCCGCCGAGTTTCTTTAGTTCAAAACAGACATTTGAGTACAAATATTATAGGCCATTTTTACAAAATTACTCAGCCCGAGTTGGCAGCCATGGGATCTTCAACAGATATACATTTTCTGTGTAGTTATCATGGTGTCGGGGGGTTTTGTATGTAGATAAAACTTCCTGCTGTTGGCTGAAAAACTTCCTGTGTCTCCCATTTCCTGTCCTTGCCTCACAAACCACAAGTCTATCCCTTTCAGCTGGGGAACAATTATTTCCTTCCCTCTCATTTTTCCATGAATCCCAGAAGAGGTCTCCTTCATCTTTGAAGTCCTTCCAGGGAAAGGGAAACAGAGACACAAAGCTCTTATATCTTTCCTCTCTTAGATGTTGGATGCTCCCTGGTAAAGAATAATCCTTCTCCTTCTGGCTCGATAACTGCCTTCTAGCAGCTAAAAACCTTGCTCCCTTCTGCACTTCTCACTATTTGCTCCAGAATAAGGGGCCCAACATTTCTGGCAAGGCAAGAATTCAGCTTTTGTGCCAGTGAAAGCTGCACATCACTGCGCAAATTACCATCTTTAATGGTCTTGTGCATGCACAGTAAAGCATAGGATCCCTAGCAGAACTGGATGTGGCAAACCCCATGCTCTGGTTCCAGAAACTGGTGACTGGAGCTAAAAGTCATGTCTCTGTGGTCCACATGCCAGCTGATTATACTGACCTCCACTTGCTTCAGCAAGCTCAGGCTGCTGAGTGCCTCCAAGAGGATTCTCTCCATTAAGCTGATGTTCAGGGTGCACAAAGGTGACTTGGGCACCTTCCTGAGTGCTGAGTAGGCAGAAGTCAACATTACCAACAGCACCATGTGAAGGGAGTCTTGCTACAGCAGGTTAATGAAATTAACTGGCAATTAAAAATAGAGTAGGAGAGTAGTAAAGACATAGTTGGAAACACCTTACCCCCAACCCCTTCCCTCCCCCAGGCTCAATTTCACTTCTAATTCCTCTACTCCTCTCTCTGAGTGGTGCAAGAAAGCAGACACAGGGGCGCAGGGGAGTTGGGGTCAGTTTATAATGCTTCATCTCTGCCACTCCTTCCTATTCCTGATCTTCCTCTGCTCCAGCATGATGACAGCTGACAGTCCTTCGGGAACTGCTCTGGCATGGGTCTTTCCTGCAGGATCCAACCTATCAGGATCAGACTGCTCCAGCATGGTCTTCTTTCCATGGGGTTGCAGGTCCTGCCAGGCCCCTGCTCCAGGGCAAGCTCTCCACAGGCTGCAGCTTCCTTCTTGCCCACATCCACTTGCTCTGGCATGGGGTCCTCAAGCAGCGTGGGTTTCTGCTCCACCACAGTCCTCCACAGGCTGCGCCTAGGGGCACAGCTGCCTCACCAGGAGCTTCACCAGGGGCTGCAGGGCAATCTCTGCTCAAGAGTCGGGAGCATCTCCTGCCCCTTCTTCTGCATTGATGCAAATGTCTGTGGGGCTGCTTTTCTCACTTGTTATTTTAGTCCTTCCTCTCACAGCTGCTACACAAAGTGTTTTCCTTTTTCTCAAATGCATTCCCCAGAGGTGCCACCATTTCAGCAGCGGGGCTCAGCTGTGTTGTATGGTGGGTCTGTTGGAACCCTCTGGAATGGGCTGGAACTGCTCATGTCCAGCACAAGACAGCCCTGACCTCTCCTCACAGAGGCTGCCCTGCAGCCCCCTCTGCACCTTTGCACAGACACCAGATACACAGAACCCAGTCCTCAGCTGGGCTCACAATGGGTAACGCCATTTAATGGATGGGTAGAACACTCTGATGGTGCTAATGAACTGTCAGGAGCTCCTTCACAGTGTCCTCTCAGTACCAATAGCTGGAGGGCACTCCTCCAACACAGCCTGAGCCAAGCCTCAGGACAGCTCAGGACACTGCTTCCTCCCTGGGTTTCCAGCCTCAGCTCTGCCCTCCTCCTTAGGAGGAGCTGGAATCAGAGTCCACCGAGGGGGCCTGGAGCTCCCTGACACTGCTGCAGGGCTTTAGCTTCTGGCTAAGATGCATCAGAGTTGCTAAATGCTTCTGCAATGTGTTTTGGTCAGGGAGAGCCCTGGCAGGTCATGTGGTGGAGAGAAAACCATAGTGTGCATTTTTGCAGTGAGAGATAATAAAGCCTTTCATGTGAGCAAGCACAGACCTTTCCACAGTCCTACGGGGAAAAACCCCAACCTCTAGCCAACCTATTCACACAGACCTAGACTTGCTTAATGCAAAATATTTTCTCTATAATCACCCCCTTATATCCCCCATCTCCAGATTTTAAAGAAAGAAAACTAGCAATGCTCCATGGAAAATCTGAGTCAGCTATACCTGTCTAACACATTTTCTCTCTCCGGAAAATAAAATCGTTTCAGCATTGCTTGAAGGGGCAAACGTCTGTTGGACACAAGCCAAGGATTTTAGCTTTGCACAGGGCTGCCAAGCTACAAGTCTCTTCATCCACAGCTACTAATACAGATTGCTCAGTCATTGCTCCCCTGCTCTGGGAGTGGTGAGACTTAGGGGAGCAGTGAACTGTGTGCTACTTGAGACACATTAAAGGAAAGGCAAGAATGAAAGTAAATAGAAAACTTCATTTCTTCCCTTCCCCTCTGCCCAATTCTGCAAAATGAAACCCAGGAGAAACCCCAGTTTTATTTTTTACTACTAAATACCAGATAACTGAAACAAAAACCTTTGCAAAAATTCTTAAATTATTCCCTTATCAGAACTGTGAGTTTTTCTTATGGAAAATAGTGCAAGTTCACTTGGTGTCTAATGGGTTAAATGCAGGTTTTTGAGGGTGGAAAAATTATTTCAGCTATATATTCAACTATTTCAGAGCATAGTTCCCAGCTATGCTTTTGTTACTTCCCTGCAACTGCAAATAAGAACAATTTAAAAAAAAAATTAAAAGGCAGACCAGTGATTTCTCAAATAAGCAGTTAAGCTCAAAGACTTTGTTGGAAACTTAGATGGATTTTGGAAAGGAGCTTAAAGAGTTGGAAGAGAACAGGGTTGGAAGAGAACAGGAGTGTTGAGCTGATTTGCTGAGTTATTTTAGCTCCATCGTGGAGCTAGGGGGCGTATAGCAAGAACATGATGATTTAACAGAAAAAATGAAAGCTTTACAGATGTTCAGAAAGTCTGCCTTCAAACCAAAGGCAACACATTGGCCCAGCTGTAGATACCCTGAATCAGCTCTGGCTGAAACTGAAATTCTACCAAGAGGAAAATATATCACCCTCAGCCAAGATTACTCCAGCAGACTGAGAAACTTCACATTTTCAGGAGCAACATGGAAAGAGCAGAAGTGGAAGAGCAAAACCTCTCTGAAGAGTACAAGAAACCTTTGGCCACACTTCAACATACCAATGCCCCTCATACTTCAGACATACTGACCTAAGGGAGAGAAAACGTGGAGCCAGCACATGGAGTGGACTGACCATGTGTTGTGGCCCTGTGTTATCAGGGATAACTAACCTTACCTCATTCTCCACCAGCACAGCAGCTACAGGTAACTAGTTAAAATCTCCAGGATATGCATTTTGATCCTTGATGACCTCCTTTGTTAACTAAAAAAGTAGCATCTACCCCCACCATACTAGAATATTGGGCATACAGGATGCACGACGAGTAAAACTAGGCTGCATTAACTTTGCAACATTTGACCTTCATTTTGCACAGATTTTAACAGACAAGACTCTCTGTGCCATCATTAGTCATCTGTCTCTGATGCTTTTGGTGTCAAGGCCTGACCTAAGAAGAAATGCATTTCCGAAGTGTTTAGAGACAGCAGTACTGTAGCTGAAGTCTCAGGAGTCCTGACCTAAAACTCCCCACAGTCAGCCCTAAGTGGGGAGGGAGATTATCTGAGAAGTGCTTTTGTTTTGTATTCCCAAACAGTCTGACCTGACATTCAGAAAAATTAAAGCTTTTGAGAAGCAATAGGGAATGTTGTAGGCAGCAAGCTGTCATATTTGAAAAGTAACATATTGCACTTCAAAGTTACTGTGAACTCTCTTGATTTGTCTGAAATGCACCTATTGAAATTAGAACCATAAATAGCCAACAAATCAGAAAACGTCTGAAAGAAAACCACCATGATTTGCCCTTGGCTAACATAAAATCATATATTAAAAATGTACTACAACAGCTTGTTATGTTGGATTATTTTTCTGCTCTAGGTCTCTTCAAGCCCTTCTTTTTTTCTGTAGGGTTGAAGTGCCTTCCAGTTTACTTAAGTATCACTTTTGCAAGTGCCTTGCAAGGAAAGAAATTCATCTGGGGGTCTCAGGTCTATGCATTAAAGGAATTCCACAAGAGTGTGGAGAAGGCCAATGCCCTTGGCTTCCTTGGTTAGAGAACCAGGTACTGCTACCCCACTTGGCATGCATTATTTCTAGTAAATCTGGAACTCCTTGATGACTGAAAACTCAAGCAAAGAATTTCTCATGAGCCCTTGGGAGAACTGCTGGCTTAGACAATATCTATTACATGCACAATCACGTGGATATTCTTGCCAGTTATATTTCTTTGAAGATGTGCCAGTACAGGCAGTATTAAAGGCGCACATCAGCTTTTTAGTCTTTTAAGACTGTTAACTCTTGCTAGATCTGTTAATGTTTTCCATGAAAATTGTTAGTCCTCATTTGTAAATCTGTGAGTCATTAGGCAAGTACATCACATTTACATCAAAATTTTGCATGCCCACATGCTGTGTGGATGTTAATGGGAGCTGTAGCCAGCTGTTTTGATTTTGTCTACTGCAGGTAGGACTGATTTTCACATTTAAATATGACACTGAACAAGAAAGAGGAAAACCACAACTTGTCTAATTTAGGAATACAGCCGTTCCTTCCAAATCTCTGCAGGGTCTGTAGCACTCACTCATGTACAGTGTAAATGCACTGTAAATGTAATGTGTAAATGAACCCTTTGTTCAACTCTTATTCAAGAATGAAGTGCCCAAAACTAAGCACTATCTACTCTGTTCTGTGAGGGACACTCTGCAAACCTGGACATTCACCTTAAGACCTAAAAAATCAATATCTGAAGTGCTGTAAAAGTCTTGTGGAAATCCAGAAAGTGGTCAAGCTGACCCTAATGGAGCACTTCATATGGAAGAACCAGGTCTCCAAAAGAGCAGATGGCTTTAGGTCAAGATTGAGATGCTGATTTCCTTGCTGAGGCCCATATGTGTATATGGATGTGAAAGTGAGAAAGCAGGATCAGGATTCTTTCTTTCTGAGAGCATCAGTTTCGAACAATTTAATTTCCCATCTTGCAGGCTGTTTGGTGTGAGAATTTTTGGTAGCCTGTAGAGGTTGTAGGTGGGGAGTAGGTTGTGTGAAAGTCCTCTCATAACTTTTAAATTAGTTGGATGATATAAACAACTCCAAACTAAAAAAAAACCCCAACCAACTATCTTAAATAAAATTCTGAGTGCCTGTCACTTTCCCATCTACGTCCCTATCTCTTGCACTCCCTCTGCTATTACAGAAGGGAAGTAAAATAGATAAAAGCTAAACATGAGCCAGCTCTCTGACTCAGCCATTGAACCACATGTTGTAAGGGTTTAGGGGAAGAATTCTCAGTTGTACCATGAAAAGAGATGTTTTATTAGTTTTTACAGGTTTCCAAAAATGAGACAGTTTGATCTGTAACTGATCTGAAACTCATGCAAGGGCTTCAGCAAAATTACAGAAACAACTAGAAAAACAATTTAGAAAACTTGCTTTCCTAAAACTGCAGACTTAAAGAAAATGATTTTCCATGCCTTTCACCAGAAATATTATTAACTAGTAAAACTTTCAGAGCACCAGTAATTTTGAGTACTGTATGGTGAATCCAGCCATCTGGTTACAGGATAAATATGCCATTACAGAAATAAGATTTCTGTGGTCAAGAAAACCCTAAAACAAACCAGCTAAACAGAGGTTCATTGAATATTTCCTAATGATTCCTCTTTTTCTTCGTTCAGCTTCATTTTCCACTGTTTCTCAAAGGTCTCAGGAACAAAGAATTTCATTATAAAATTACCCAGGATCATGTCAAAATATCAGTTAAAGCCCAAATGAAGACCAAACTATGTAAATATTATAGTTAGCCTCATAAGCACTGAGTGGCTGCCTGCCTGGGTGGCGAAATCCCATAGACATAGTAAATCTCTTGTTTATCTTACAGAAATGAAAATGTAGGAGGAATAGAAGGCCCTTTGGAATTACATGCTATAAAAAACCAGAAAAAATTCATTGGAATACAAATTTTTATTAGTTGCTATGTTTACATAAACTAGAGGCCAGAAGAGGACAACTGCCTTAACAACACAAATGTAGTCTGGTCTCTTGTTTTTCATACAATACTACAAGAGCAACACTCTTCTTGGAAAAAGCCCTTTTGCCTCTAAAGATCTACTCTGAAAGGGAGAAGTTCTTCTTCCCTAGTTTTACTTCAAGCACATGGCATATAATTACTACATTCTGTAGAATGGCATCTACAGAATGGAAGCTTTTTCTTCTGGGGGTATTTCTCCCCTTGTGCTGTGACATAAGGATTATAATTCCCTCAAAGGTGGTAACCTCAGCATCTTGCATCATTGGTGGGAATGAGCAGGGTGAATCATTCTTTCAGCATTTTCCCCAGAGTGATCATATTTAAGGAGCCATTATACTGAAATAAGACAATTTCCTTCTCTTCTTACCAGAACAGAGCCTTTTAATTCCTACTCCACTATGGAAAACTATAAACTTAACTCCTTCAACATTCTAATGAGTAGTTTAATTATGAAATAGTAGTGTTTGGGGGAAGTTGTGTTCAAGAGAGATTTTGAAGGAATAATTAGAGAGATTATCTTAAAATAAGTTTGTGAATCAATGAGTAAGGGGTGAAAAATAAAGTAATTGTCTGTCAGTACAAATTGAAATTATCATAACAGGTCAATAAAAAGTAGGAGTTGACATCTTCATACCAAATAGACAATAGAAAAGGTCAGAGTTTGCGAAGAGTTTGGAAATAAAAAGAAGCAATCACCAGTGCAGTAATCACAAAGAAAAGTGAGTGAAGTCTTCAAAGGGTAGAAAAAACCCTTGGGTCTGAAAGAGTAAAAACGTATTTCTGAAGCCCAGGCAAAAAAGCATGTGTCCCTCACATTCTGTTAACTTCCTCATTTTCACAGCAGCATGGCTGCTGACCCCCAGGGGCAATGCCAGCCTGGGCTCCAGAGGGGCTGACACAGGCACACAAAGGTCACCAAAGCAGAGAGCATTGTAACGTGGTGGGCAGGACTGGAAATACACGGCTGTGTGTGCTCCATCACATTGTTAAGACAGCTGAACTCACAATTATTCCTGCACATGGACACCCAGGTTTCCCAGTCACATACTAGATCACTCTAATTAACCACTCTGTGTTCTCCTAATAGAGTATCTGATATAAAGCTCTTTACATTACACTGTGTTCTTAACCAGTAAATACCAATAAGTACCATAACTAGCAGTTACTGTGCCCGCTGCTCTGGGCTGGTCTTCCTCAGCTGATCTCCAAGAGTTTTTACCAGACCTTGCACATAGTTTTTCTCTCTGTGAACTCTGGGCTGTTTTCTTGAAGCCTTCGTCATGCTGAATCCTAGGGAATATAGGAAACAACATTCTTAGGGAGGTTTTAGAGTGGGCATAGTCAGACTAAGTAACTCTAGCAATATTCAGTGTACTAAACATCTTCATTTATCAATATACCACTTAGAGACTTTCTATTTAGCCTTAACTGAAGAGTATCTCATTATGACACCTTTGGTCTAAAAGCTTAATTAACCTTAAAACCACAAACTAGGAAGTTGTTCAACGCTCAGATAGAAAATAAAATAGGCATGATTTTCTATTTGTGATCATTAATGTCTGTCATTAAGTTAATTCAAAGTACCACATATGGTACTTTGTATGGTTTCAACTTTGTAATTATTATTTTAATTAATCCTAACATTTCTCTGTATTTAGAAATGTAACTGACTGAAGTATTCTCTTTCTAGTAATCAGACATGGGGAAGGGAATAAAAGTGACACAGCTTCAAAGGGGAGGTTGATTTTTCAAGCATGAAATGCAATTTAGAAAAGGTCTCAAGAAGAAATGTTGCATGTCACATGCAACTAGCACTATAAGTTGTAAGGATTTATGAAGAAAACAACTTTAGTTGGTATGTCTGAATTTGGAGCCATGGCTTTTCTCTGAAAGACATTGAATCAGAAAAGCAGGGGAAGGAGAGTATTTGCCACATCCTACCAGCCTTTTGCTAGAGAAGATCTGTGAAAATCCCTTCGCCCTTCTTTTCTGGCATGAACCTTAGGAGGCAGCAAGAAACAGCAAAGCCATTGGGACGTGGAGAACTCAGTGTTATTTCTGCTCTCTTGTGCTGGTATGCAGCTGTGCCCAGAAGAGCAATGTTGTCACTGCTTGCTCTACAGCTACTGTATAAACTTTATTTGCTGTTTAATGTATAACAGCACGTTCACTGTGTAAGCCTGTTCAAACAATATAAATAGAGTACAAAAAGCAGTAAAGGTCAGATGAATGTGAGGGGGTCCTTCTGAAAGTGCCATGGATACCATTAGATTTTAGTAGCTAAGAACATTAAACTCACATTAGCTACCTGTGTCACAGATTAACCCACTCAATTAATTAATTCATGCCCAGCTGATGAAGCTCATTAGCACAATGATAGTCTACTCTGTACAAAGAAACTCTTCTTTAGCCAGCTAAGAAGGCAGATGACATTTTCACTACCATGAAGATGATTTTTAAAGAAAGCAATAGGGCAAACATGGATCACTGAGCACAAATTGTAGAAAGATGTAGGATTTTTGGGAAGGTCTAATTCCCATAATTAGTAGGTAACTAGGACATTACTTCTTTGGTACCTAGATGGGTTCCACAGGCTTCAGCTGGTCAGAATAGAAGCATTCATGTAGCATGAAAGAGATCCAGGAAGCCTCATAGCAGAAAACCTGAAGAGAGAATCAGGAAAGTCAAAAGCAAATCTGCAGCTTTCAATGAACAGACATTCTACCTCTGGCTGTTTCAGGGTCAGACTGCAGAGGCCTGAGGGGCATGAAAGAATTTGTGCCAACGTGGAAAATTATGATCAGGGCCTTTTCTGTGAAGGTGACTGAGAGGTGGGGAGGGAAAGGAGGGGTGGGGGGAAGATGGAAATGCTTAAGGGATAAAGATGCTTTGCCACCTCTGAGATCATTTAATCCCTCCCAGGAAGACCATCTGGGGCAGTCCAGGTTAGGGAGAGGAGAGTTTCTTCCCCTGGGACAACTTCCTAAGGTTTCTGCTGCAGCTAAAGACTCCTGCCACAGTGCAGCTTTCACCCAGGGCCAATCTGCCTAAAGTCACACACACAGATGCACACACTGCTCTTAATACTTCCTCACTGGGTTCACACCCACCAGCTAAATCAGTCTAGCTTTTGACCTCATCTCCCAGGACCCTTCTTATGCCCAGCTCAGAAGCATCCATTCTAAAGCCCCATCCTCTTCAGGATGAAAAAGAAAAGTTGCTTAGCAGTAACTGAATTTTTCTGGAAGAATGATGCATAAAAATATCCACCTTCCACTCTCAATTTCTTTCATCATGTATCACCTGAATTTCAGATTACAAGCTGAGAAGGATTGAGAACATATGGCATTCCTGGGTGTATATAAACTTGTGATACATACAGGGCACTGCCAAGACAAAAGTCTTGACAGACTCTATGATCCTTGCATGGGGACACTACTGGTAGCTGCTTCCTTTATTGTTTCTATCTGATCACCTGTAGGTAGCTTCCCTTTTTGTGCAACTCCATGTTACCCTTCTACTGCAGGAATAATTATCTGCATTTGGACCCAGAGTCCTTCACGATCACCTTTGCTAAAGAAGCTCCTATTCCCAATACCTGTGCAGGAGTGTGCTGACTGGACAAAACATGGAATATCTGGATAGCTGATCTGCAAATATTAAAGAACAGAGAGAAAATAGGAAAGAACAGAGGGAGCCCTCATTGGCGTCACAACATGCTGGAACAAACACATGGAAATTCCTGATGGAGCTCAAGGTTAAAAGGTTGACTTTGTGGTATCCTCAATACTTGTAAATAATACTAGGATGTTGCACTTTGCAATTATTCCTTACATCTTGTACTTCTGGTAGGGAATAGAGTCCAGGTGAGCAAACAACATCTACAGGAGAAAGAGGGGTTTGTAGCCAACAGGTTAGAAGATTGCCAGGTAAGAAGACTCAAGGGGTCCAACATGCTTTTACTACAAGGGCAAGGCAGCACTGCATGAATTACAGTTCCATTGGTCCTTCCCTTTCTCTTTGCTCACAACTCACCAACTGCAGCACTACCAGTTAGTTATTGCCAGGGATGAGATGGGAACTGTAAAAAAGTGTTATGTTTCATGTCTAAGGGCAACAAAGGATATAAATTACATGCTTTAGACACCTACTGATTCCACATTGCAGTCCAACATCTTACAGGCTATCTCTGGTTTCTTGCTGGTTTTCCTCCATTTCAGTTCTACTAGAAATTTCCCTTCTTGATCCTAACCAGGAATATAGCCTTCTTCCCTCACTGTTTTTTCCAAATGTGAATTTAATTTATTGAGCAAACAACTGCACATTTCACATTACTAGATCATTTGCCTCTGCTTATATTGCCTGAGTCCAAAAGATACAGGCCCTCCTCTGACTGATTGAGGTGATTGATTTCCGTCCCATAGCTGGGACCAGCTGCTCTCTCACACCCATCAATGGTGTTCTCCTTAAACACACCTGAAAATAATAGGAAAAAGAACCTCAAAACGCAAACGGGTTTCATAAGAACACTATTAAAAATATTTCATAGCAGTTAATTACTACAATATTCAACAATAGTTGACATCAATTGTGTCAACTATTCCTTGTATTTTCATGGCATTCAGGAGTTTCAGTCACCAGAAGCAGGACTCAGCTCTGCTGAAGTGAGTGTGTGTGGGATGGGAGCCTTTCCCCTTGGAGGCAGGTTGGTGCCTGTACATAGTCCTCCACACCCTTCCCTAATTCCCACTGGTCTCATCCCCAGATCTGCTCCTGAGTGAATGAAACACCATGCTAGAGCAGTTCTAACAAGTAGTTTCAGATTTGCCCTTTGGATGAAAAACATAGTCAGAAAACCACTTTTCATTTTCTGAGCAAATGAGCTGAAAGATTCTCCAAGAGATCAGCAGGTTTTGTCTGACCCCAGCTGAAAAGCAGCAAATTATTGAGCTGAAGGAGGTATTGTAAGAGTCAAACAATATTTTAAAGAAACTTCTAAAATACTGTTCCAGTTCAGAAACTATCAAAATTAAATGCTTTAGTTTTTCATCTAAAAAGTACTTGGGAAGAAACTATTCAGCAGATTCAGCAAAAGCTTCAGAAGTTGTTCTGGGCAACCCAAGACAATGTGTCTGGGTGAAGATGAGTTTTGACAGGAGTATTCCACCCTGTCAGAGGCTCTTCCCTCTCCACCGTGCAGCTGACCTTCCCCTAACTAGAGTCTCTTGGCTTTTGTGAAAAAAGAAACACAGGCAATATCTACATTATTTACTGTCCCTCAGGAATGATTATCTGTCCCTGATCTGGTTAATGTTTATGACAGAGTCTGGGTTTATAACATTGTTCAACAGCTGAAAGAATATGAAGAACAGGATAGACTCTGTGCATTGGAGATAACTGATTAGAGCAGGAATAAATATCTCCAAAAAATGGCCGTATTTAGAAACAGCTACTGAGCTTAAGATCTTTCACAAACTGAAACCTTCAGAGCCCCCAAAACCTGGCTTTTCCTTTCAGCTTGCCATCTCCAGTCACCTCCATGGCCACCATCTCCCAAAAGCCGGGTGAGTTTCTGAGGAGTAATAAAGAAGGTAGAAATTAAATATAAAACCATACAAGCCTTATTATAAGCAAAGCAAGACTAGCAATGAAACCTGGCATGAAAATGCATTTTTACTGTATAAGAGATATTTCAAGCCATTTTTCTTCACTAAAAGACATAGGGTGACTCCTGTCTGCTAATATCAGTGTGCTGTTTGGCCAGATTGTGTTGGATGTATCTGTATATTCCCTTGTGGTTACTTGTGGTGATGGTCAAGAGTAGTTGGATCTGTTTGCTACATATCCGTGATCATCATCATAATGTAAATAGTTGCAAAGTATACTCAATGTCAGCTAAAAACTGAGCTAAATCAATGCTGAATTTGCACAACAGTCTGTTTAAGTATTAGGAAATGCAGAAATTCATGTGGTATTGACAAATACATCTCAAGACCCTCGGTGCAGACATCTTTATATTTTCTTCAAGAAAGGCACCTTGTTGAAAAAAATGCTGGATGTTGCTTCTTTCAAGTACATTAATATCTGTGCTTGGAAGTAAGACTGAGGCCTCAGAGTTTTACCTCTGGAGAAAGGCAATGTCAAATTAGTGTCAGTGGAGCAGGACTCCACCAGTCCCATATTTCACCAAAAAGCACAGCACAGCCACCTTCATCCTGGCATTTCCTAACTGCAGGAGTTTGCAGTTAATGTGTCCCACTGAGGCACCTGGCATGTGACAGCCCTTCCAAGAGTTCCAGGTTTTATCACCTGCAGTATCCCATTTCTGAGGTGTCTAAGTGCATAATGATCACTACATATGCCAGATGAGACCAAAAAGTGAGATTCTGGGGCAAGAGAAGACAGTGCAAATGCTGGAGCAATCAGCCTAACACACAGGAGGTGGTAGAATTACAGAGTTTAAAGTCAAGCTAAATAATAAGCTAGTTTTCAGTCTTCTGGGCGTTTTTGTGTCTCCAGTTTCTGTAAATCTCCAATTTCCTAGCCATTTCAGAGAAATCTAAAGGTATCTGATCAGAGGTGATGTACTTTTTAAGGAGAGATTTGAAAGCAAGAAAGCATTTCCACAGGATGTGTACAGAAGTTGATAACCCCTGAGCAGCTTCCAGAGTTTAAATCTCTTATGGACCATATCTCACAGCTGGGGCAAGAGGTGTGCAGACATTTTAAACCTGCAGAAACCTAGTACCTTCCTTTGGTGAAAGAAGCAACCATTACCAAAATAATGATCTAACACTATGTATGTTCAGACCGCATAGTTTTAGAACATAGAAGCAACAGGTCCACTGAATCTTCCTCTTTCCTATGGTTCTCCATAGGGAGCAATTGCAAACAGACACAGAGAGGAAGGAGATTTGTCCACATAAAAGGTAAAGAACTGTCAACATTTGTTCTCATATGCACATACATATATTGTGTATTCATGGCTCAAGAAAGAAGAACATAAATCTACTCAATAATAAATGTATTTGTGCAAGAGAAATGAATGTGTACTTGAACATTTTCCAAACTGTGTTCTCCCGTGCTAAAGGATTTTATCACTAATCAGAGATAGCTCTCCCCACTGCAATTACGCAACTTCATCTTGGGAGATGCTTTAGCTTGTCCTGAGAGAAGACAGCAAAAAATCAGACCTGTTGAGACACCGGCAGTCATGCATTTTGTAAACATGCTTCTTGCACACTTAGAAAGTAAATGGAATTAAATCCCAACTTCTTGAACCCCCCAGTAAGGACACATCTGAAAACTTACCATCTTAGCAGACATATGTGAAAGAAAATGGCCATATCAAATATTTCTTTCATAGCAACTTTTAAAATAGCTCATTCCAGTTCACGTGTTCCAAGGTTCACCAGTTTCCATCTCTCCACCACATAGGCTATCAGAAAGTGTATCATTAGCAGGCCTGAACTACAGGCAGGTCTAGAGAAATCAAGGTAGCTACATGGATCCCTACTGAGATTCAGTCACTGAATCATACTGGGAACTGTCAAGGTCTCTGAGAGGAGCACAGTCCTGTGCAGTGCTGCAAGTCTGAGCACAGACAGCACCATGGAGGGGTGTGAGCCACCTGCCATGGCTGTGGCATGCTGGGGGCACAGCAGATGGCCCACCAGATTTGTTTGTTCTCAGTGTGCATTTTGTGTGCTCTGCTCTGGCAGAGCCTGTGTCTGGGCAGCCAGGAGGGAGCCTGCCTGCTTCCCTTGTGCTGGCTCTGCTGGGGCATGCCTGAGGACCAGGAAGATGACACCTTCCCAGGAGCTGAGTGTTTCAGGGAATGCAAACCTGCAGTGCGAGTGGAGACAGGGACCCCTGAGACCATGGCTTCACAGTCATTTTTTGTTAGAAAAGTAGAATAATTTATGTTGGAAGGGACCTCCAATGTTGGAAGGTCATCCAATCCCACCACCTGCTCACAGCAGCATAAGCCTGGAATTTAGCTCAGGTTGCTCAGGGCCATGTCCAGTCAGGTTTTGTATGTCTTCAAGGACAGCAGTTTCACAGCCTCATACAGAGATATGGCCTTGTATTTCACCTCCCTGTGAACACTCCTTTCCATAGATTTCTTTGGCATTTCCCTTGCTGCAGCTTGCATCCCATGCCTTGCTCACTGAGCACCTCTGGCTCCATCTGCTCTCTAACACAGCCCATTATGTGGGAGAGGACAGCAAGGGCAGTCTCTCCCTTGGCCTTCTCTTCTCCAGGCTGAAAAAGACCTGTACCCCCAGTCTCTCCCCACCTGTCCTGGGCTCCAGAACCCAGAGACCATCAGCCATCCTAGGGAGATGGCATGGATGCAGGGAGATGAGACATCTCTGGCAGCAGCATCCTGTATTTGGTCAGGTTAAAGCAAATGTGCAACCACAGCCAAAGAGAAGGAAGCAGACTCCAAGCCAGATTTTGGAAATGATAGAACATAACTCCCCTCGGGACCTAGAAGGTCTTGAGTGCATTGCAGAAAGAAACTGATGCTAAGCCTGGCAATAAGGGAAGGGACTCACTGCAGGGGCTCAAGGGCACATACTGTGTATGCATTCCCTCATTGGAGCTGGAATTTGTGTCTGAGCAAGACATTCCCCCTTGGGGTGAGCCCAGATCTACTGTGTGGGGCTGGTAGGGGGCAAGACCAATGCACAGCATTAAAGCATGGAAGAAGGAACTTGAAAGTGAAGGTCTGCTGTATTCTCACTTGGAAGCACTGGAGAAGGAACTTGACAATTGTACTTGGTCTGTATTGGCACTTGTTCCAGCAGGTCACTACTGAACTGTTCCATGCAACCATGAGTGCCTTTCCTCCTGAAACCCAGAGCTCCACAAATTAAATACAGCCTGGCAGGGGAGAGTGGGATGCAGCTTTCACCGGCTCCACGCTGACATTCACTCTCAGCGCTGTCATAGGAGGGACTCTGCTCTCTGTACTCCAGAGGGCGTCATCAGAACAGCAACAACTCATTGTGTGTTAAAATAGCTTTTAGGGAAATTAGTTAAATATTTTAAAAAGATGGAAGTGTTTCTCTACTAGAGAAGCAAGCATACAGTTCTTCTAATTTAAATAATTAATTCTTTTGGACTACAGACAGCCTGATATCAAGGGAATTCATACTGGATGACTCTTCCTAATGTTGTCAATTTACTAAAAAATGAAACAGTATTATTAAGATCTTTCAATAATAACTATTAATAATTATAATAATTATTATTAATAATAATAATTTTAAAACTCCATAGTAACATGGGATTCTAAGTAATAAGCCACCTAATATTGCAGACCAAGAGGACCAAATGGAAGGATTGCTGTATTTCAGAATACCAGAAAGCTTACTGGCTACATAAAAAGAGAGCTACAAGTTCCTATGCAACATATTCTGACATCAATTATTGAAACAATCTCAGAAAATTTCAGGACCGCTTACATGATTGGATGAAACTGTTACATAGATGAGGAAAAAGAAAACACTAGACATGAGCCTAAGGAAAAGACAGCTGTGGATGCATGCTGCAGCCAGATCTCAATTTAGTATTTTTCTAAGAGGTATTTTTCTTCCTCTATACCATACTTTTGTCTTTTTAAATTAATTTTATTAAATAAAATTTTTGTCTCACATTGATCACATTGGTATCACATTGGATCTAACATTGGAGATTGATCTAGATTAGATTTTATTTACTTCATTTTCCCTCTTGCACTCCCATACAAATTTCAGCAGGTAAATGGCATTTCCAATTGCAAGAATTAATTGCTCTTAAATGAAGCCATATTAAGTCAATTGGTTTTTCCTTCACTTTTTTCAGTAACTTTACTCATAGCTGAACTTTTGTGCTCTCATTTTTTTCTCAGTGCACGTGTTATTCATCTTCAGTCTGATTATGTTTTAGATAACTTCTGTAACCTCAGAGGTTCTTTTCATTTGTTGGTTTACAGAAAAACAGGCTGCATGTGCCCAGCTGCTTTTTTCAGTCTGCAAACAATTCAAACTCATTGAATTGTTTACATTTGCATAGGTAAAAGGCACCCACAGACGAGAAAGAAGCCAGGAAGGAAAGGATTTGCAGAAGCTCCAACAGCCCTAAATGCATAAAATGGTTCATGCTGTACCTGCTGGTAGTTTCACACGTGCAGGCATACAGGCTGGAAAAGAGAGGAGAAGAAATGCTTCCACTCATTGATAACCCCTGAAGAATGGCCCAGATGAAAATCCTTCCAAAACATTTATTCTGTTACTGTAAAGCTTTTCTTTCTGAAAGATTCTTTCTTTAACATGAACTACAAGAAAAGGCATTTTCTACAAGAAGGACATTGAGGTGCTTCAACGTATCCAGAGAAGGGCAATGGAGCTGGTAAAGGGTCTGGAGCACAAGTTTTATGAGGAGCAGCTGGAGGAGTTGGAATTATTTATGCTGAGGAAAAGGAGGCTCAGGGAAGACCTGATCACTCTCTACAACTACCTGAAATGAAGTTGCATCAAGGTGGGTGTTGGTCTCTTCTCCCAAGTAACAAGTGATAGAAAAACAGGCAACAGCCTCAAGTTGTGCCAGATACTGCAGTTTTAATTTTAAAAGGGATGTCCCCAGAAACTGGTCCTTATTAATGGCAGTGCAGGTAATTAAGAAATAGTGTATAATTTAAAATAAATATGCCAAATAAAGACAAAATAAATAAAGACAAAAATTTTATTTAATAAAATTAATTTAAAAAGACAAAAGTATGGTATAGAGGAAGAAAAATACCTCTTAGAAAAATACTAAATTGAGATCTGGCTGCAGCATGCATCCACAGCTGTCTTTTCCTTAGGCTCATGTCTAGTGTTATGTTTATGTTTCATTTTACTCACTCCAGTTACTTCTACTGAATGAACTCCTGCAGTTTACAGAATTTAATGACGCATGTGAAGTATTTCCCAGAGTGAGTAGCTAGATTCCCATCAGGAGGATGTGTAGAAATGCCAGGGACTCTTAGGACTGTTCTAAGAAAAGGCTGGGTCTGGCCATGCATATACAGCAAAAATCAGGTGCCTGCCAAGAAAAATTGTCTTCGCTGTTTACTCTGCACCATTCCTAAAGTAGTAACACTTGTCTGTCCTGGTTAATGTTTTCTAGAGGACATTTTGCTTTCATAATGCTATTCAACTGTATAAATAAGAGAGGGAGCTGCAGGGTAGTCCTGGTGAAGACAGCAGGATCCTTGGAAGCTGCTGTAAGTAGTGATTTTTTTGCTTCCTATAGAGACTTTAAAAGTGTCTTCTCTTGTTGAAGGCAATCAATTTTAAATCTTTTCTAGAGTTGTGTCTCATACTTAAATCTGTCCTATATAATGAGGTTTTTATTGTGTCACCTGGATATAAAGGACAGACATCACAACTGAAGCAATGATTTGCCTACACATGGTCATATAACTGGAAGAAGGAGTAAGAATCTGAAAGCAGAGTAGGGTGTCTTGCCTGAAAGCAAGGTGATCTCTGGAGCCAAGAAATCCTTAAAGAGAGACTTTCCCTGATGTACCTCCTGCAAGAAATAGGCCCTGATGATGGGTGCTTAGAACATTTTTTAACATATTGGTGCTTCTTTTTAAATAATTCTGGTGATTTTTATACTGAAGGTCTACAAGAAATACCATTGCCTAAGGAATGGTGTATCTAATGTCTACTTCCCTTTAAGATGAGACATTATTGAACTAATCATTAGATTACAGGCCCATTGAGAGGGAAGTGGAGAAATTGGTGATTTTTCACATGTTCAGAAGATCATAGTGAAGTCAACATTTTTAATGAGCCAGAAACTGGGCTGTGGTGAGGTGTAAACTGGAATGCAAAAACTGAAAACCTGGTCTGTTCTTGCAGAGAGAAGAAAATCCCCTCCACCCTAAACACTGCACTCATTCTTTTTTGTCTACTTTTTTATTCTCTTGGCCTCAGTGATGCTTCATCCCTGAGTGTGTGCAGTAAATCAGGTTCAACAGCAAATACTCATGGTGGCCTTGTAGAAGAGTGAGAGCTCATGTTCACCTGTTTCCAGGTAAAAGGAGGCTTAGAGGTGGGTGGTGCCACTTTCTGGGTGAGTTTTCCAGTGCTAAGCTGGCTCACAGAAGATAGAAAAAACCACAAAACAGCCCTGTGAACAGTCATGTACATTTCTAAAGGATAATGTAAACTAGCACATTTCTGCTGCAAAAGAAATTACTTTTAATGAAATATTCACAGTGGTTGGATTCTCTGAACAGTCCAATGCCCTTGGCTTCTATTTTCAATCTCCTCAGGGGCTCAGGCATATAGGTATCAAAACTCTGAATGACAAGAGAAGCGAATGTCTAGATGATCAGCATGGAATAAGCCCTGAACCCGTTCAGGTGCATATGATTAAATATCCAGAGCTTTCTGGCCAGCCAGGAAAGCACATGTGAATTTGTGGTGCTCCTTTGAGTAGGTGGTCCTGGACAGTAGACTTCTGAGGTCATGTTCTCACTCACAGATATGGCTAATCAAGTCTTTCTTTATGATTTTTTGTGTGCTTGGGTGATTCTTTTTACAAGTCTCTGAGTAGCTGATATCTAGTTCAGCAGACACCATTGGTGGCTGTGGTGCTGTAACTTGATGTGCCCAATGCCCCCACAGTGCTGCTTTCAGGAAACAAATTTCTCAGATTTCTTCTTCAGAAACAATCAGGAGGGAAGCAGCACCATCTGGTGAGCAAACAACTTTTCTATTTATACCTTCATATGTTTTTGAGTACTGCAAATTTTCATGTTGTCTGAAATGTGCTTATCAGTGAGGACCCCTTATGGGAGTAGTATGGGATGAATATTCATCTCCTGGAATATTACATGGGACTCTAAAGGCAGAAAGTTGTCTCCAGAATCTCTTCAAATCATAGAGAAATCAGCCCTAAAATGGACAAAATAGCAATATCCACAAAGAAGCAAGTTCTGTCAGTCAGAAAACTCAGTCCAGCCCACTCCCAGGTTTTCTGGTTGAATTCTTCTAAGGTAACTGCAGCTAATCCCAGAGTTCCTCATTTTCTTTCTGAGTTGCATGGTAGAGAATATTGTGTGCTAGGGAAGAAGTAATATATTCAGCAACTGTTATCACCAAGTCTACTACAGATAAATTGCTGAAAACACTGTCTTCCAAGTGCTGACATGCTCTTGTATCATTGTCTGGTTTGATTGAAAGCTCTTCTTTAAAGCAACCTATCCTTGAACACCACAAATAAACTGTCATTGTGTAACACACGCAAAGAAAAGAGGCAGAGGTTAATGTGTTTCCTTCCAGGCTATTCAACAAGTCAGACTAGATTTGGAACTAGAGTTGAAGTGCTTTTTACTTCTACTGCCATATTGATGGATAAACTGGTTTTTTTTTTCTGGAAATTATAGAAGTAAAGAACTTAGAACTTTCTGCAAACTTAACTCCTTCAGTCTGAGAATTTCCTACAGGCTTTATAGCACAGGTTCTCAGCCCTTTGCTTTTTAATGAATCATTTAGTAACTATGCTCCATGGGATAATCCATCAATCTTTAAGACCATATGAGAATCTGCATCTTCTTTTTCATGCAGAACAGGAGTCTGTTGTCAATTTGTCAGTGGTTGATCACTTGCTAACCCAAAAGCCACACTAACATAAAATGAAATAGTAAGTATCAAATATGAAATAATCCCCAGTCATATTCTGAAGGTTCAAAGGGTGCAAATCTTATCATAAAAATACCTTTAGCTTTCAAAAAAGGGACTAATGAAGAGGGACACCTGTATCTTGAAGGCTAAAACAACAAAAAAAGACCTCTACAAATCACAGCTGCTAAGTCTTTTTATAATCTTATGCCTTTAAAACTAACCATTATCAAGATTTTTGTGAGGTCTGACTCATGAGTCTTGACTGTTTGTGATTGGCCAGTACTGAGTAACAGATGGATGATTCAGATTCAGATTGTATTTAATTATCTGTGAATTCAGAGGTGTAATAAAATGAAATTAATTCCATGAAAGTACATAAATTAACCACAAAATGTGAGCATGTTGTAACTACACAGAGAAAAAAAATCAAGATAGAGAAAATTGCTTTCCGAAAACTGTAACTAATATTTTACAGAACCCTTACAGCAAAACCATTTTATATCCTTTCACCATGGTTTTGAGGTCAAGTCAGTTAAAATCCCTTTCTGCTTTGCATTCCAAATAAATAGCATTGGCAGGTTGAGGCATACATAGAAAAGCCTATCTATCAGGTGCTATATTTTGTAAAAAATATTAAATGTGATGAGATAGAGAACAGGTGGCAACCTATGCTTAAAAAGAAATGTCTCTCTTTTTTGGTATTCATGTTATTCTTAATAAATTATGACTGCAGCTGAGTAAATAGTTCATAGTAAATAATTTATCCACCGGCAGCTTCTGAAACAGCCTGCTGGATATGTGGAAATAGATTAGGCTTAGCTCTGATGTTTTTGTTTGGGAGTTGATTTCTTTTCAAAGTCTGACTAATGCATTGGCTCACTGATAGCAGTTCTAAAAACTCAAAACTGGAGCTCTTGTGTTAAGCTGCAAGTATCTAGATACATCAAGAATTATTTCAATGTCAAAATCACGAGAGACCAAACTACAGTTTAAAACTACTGTGTACAGTAATTAAAAATGTAGCTACCAAGAACGCAACCCTTAAGGTTCTTACACTTGTCAGTAATGCTGTTATTGCAAATGGGCCTGCTTTTTAAAATTACTTATAACAAACATGTCAATATTTGGATATTTGATTATAGCTTGAAAATGTTTTGTTGTTCTCATGAGTCTAACTGTAAGTGGATATTCATCTACTAATACAAATTGCTCCCTCTGATGTTACAGAGAAAGCAGGACTATAAGCGTAGCACTTTCTGACAAGTCTCTCAAGTTGAGTCACGCCAAAGATGAAAGGTGCAATTGGTGTAATATGTCTATCTGTGCACAATTTTAGCAAATCTGGCTCATTATCTCCTCAAACCCTGTGCAACTCTTACACCATTTCTTTGCCCTAGATTCCTCCTCAGAAATGAGGCCCATTGGGACATTCATATCCCCATTTCCAAAGTCTCCTTTTAAGAGCTATACAGTGCAGAGTGTCTGCTCTGCAATGGAATGCAGCTACCACAGCCAGGTGTAACACATGGATAAACACTTCGCCCTTTGACCAGTGGAGCAGCTGATAAAAATAAGGCCTTGTTCTTTGTTAATGGCATTGACTGCTTCTGCTGTGCTGAAAATGACTCGCTCCAACGGTTTTGTTGAAGACACAGCACATTGTTTCAGGCTCTTATATAAAACATTAAATTATTTCTATTCAAAAAACCCCTCACCTACTCCTTAGAGAGGCAGGTGTTTTTATCTGGTTTGCTACTGAAGAATAGCCCCTATTATTTGTCCTTTCTTTAAATAGGACACCTTTTCCATCTGACCAAAAGTTTATTTAGAGATCTCCTGCCTGCCTGTTTGCTCAAATTCTATGTAGCTACTGATTGCTGCTCACTTGCATGAATTTCCTCTTTCTCCCCATACTCACAAAACACCCAGACTTCTTCTATGATGAACTTTTAAGGAATTATTCAGACCATTATTGTGTCAGAAGCAGAGTGGTACTGCAGCCTTTCAGCAATTAGCCAAGAGGTGTTTTCTGATGGGACATGCTCCATTCTCCAGCCTGCTGAGGGTGCTGTGTATTCAACTAATCCATGCTGAATTTTGTCTTTGCAGGTATTTAGGGTGGGGGTGGCAGAAAGTTGGTGGAGACTTGCCAGGAGGCCTGCGAAAATAAAAAAAAAAAAATTCTGGCAAGAACTGGAGAACATGGAAACTGAGGACAAAAGAAAGAGATAAGACTTTTTAATTTGGTGGTAATGACAGAAAAACTCTTTTTACATAATTAATTTACTTACCTCAGTAATATCATCTCCTCTTTTTTTTTTCTATAGGATTTTAATACGAGAACATGAAGACCACACTCTACCTAAGTTTGCTGCTGGCTGGGTTTCACACTGTTGCCCACAGTCAGCTCCCACCCAGCGACCACAACGGACATGATCCAAATGACCCTAAACATCACATACATCATGGAGGTGAAGCAATTGCTTGCCTCAAACTTGTGCCAAACAATGCTGACTTTGCATTCCAGTTTTTTAGGGAGGTTACACAGGAGGCACCTAATAAGAACATTTTCTTCTCTCCTGTGAGCATCTCCGCTGCCTTTGCCATGCTGGCCCTTGGGGCTAGATCAACCACACAGTCTCAGATCCTGGAAGGACTCACCTTCAACCTTACAGAGATTCAGGAGAAAGAGATCCATGAAGGCTTCCACAACCTAATCCACATGTTGAACCATCCTGAGGGTGGAGTCCAGCTCAACATGGGGAATGCCATCTTTGTAACAGAGAAGCTGAAACTCCTAAAAAAGTTTTTAGATGATGCCAAAGCTCTGTATCAGCTGGAGGCTTTTACAACTGACTTTAACAAACCCACAGAAGCTGAAAAGCAGATCAATGATTATATAGAGAGAAAAACACATGGGAAAATTATTAATTTGGTCAAGGACATGGACCCACAAACCTTAATGCTTCTGACTAGCTTTGTTTTCTTTAAAGGTATGTCTCTTCTGGGGTTCACATTCTCACCATTCATTCTTATCAACAAATCTAATGTTGCCTACCTCAACTGAAAACTAGTCTGGGGAAAATTTCAAATGCTCTTTGCTGGGCCAGAAGATCCCCTAATGGCATAGTGGAGGTGGTGGAGAGCTAACAGGACCCCTCTCAGCATAGAGAGGCAGCTGGATGCCATACAGTCTTGTTTCTCTTTGTGACAGCTCCAGGAGCTCTGTTCCAAGCCACAGCCTTCCACGCAGCCTGAGCTGGTGTTCCTGTGTTTAACCATAATGCCAGTTGTCTCATATTCTTCTAATTTTCAGTGAAGGCACTGAGACTTATATATGACCAAATGCCTCTCTTTAAATTATGCATGATTCAATAGCCTAATTTACTACATACTCCTTTTTTTACCCTATCAGAGTCCTTTATACATGCACACTAGCATTTTTATATGGGATAAGATAGTGACAAATAGGGGAGAACACTAAGGAATAAAGCAGAAACACTGTGCATTTCTGATGTGAGTTAGATGTGCCTTTAAGCCTGACCTGATCTCAGATATGAGATCTTACATTATTTTATCTACAAATTGAGGCTTATGAATAAAGTCAATAGAAATTAATTGCATGCAGTATATGAGTACATAGATGATGTTTACAGAAAGGCCACTTAGATCTCCTGAACAGAAAAGCAGTGGTAGGTACAAAATAACGACCTAATTATTTCATTACTGGCATCTGAAACATAAATTGAAAGTGGAATACAATGTACTATTTTGAACAGGTAAAAGATCCTTGCATTACTGTGATATGCATTCTAAAGTGTTATGTTTGAAAATTCTGTATTTAACACATGGAGAAATACGTGAATATTATTACTAGCTATAAAAAATTTAGTCTATGATGGGATAGAACATGGGATATTCAGTTAAATTCTCCTTCTCTGTATCAGGTGGCTGGGAAAAGCCTTTTAAACCAGAGCATACTGAAGAAAGGGAGTTCTTTGTGGATGCTGAAACGACTGTGAAAGTCCCTATGATGTACCAGATGGGCAGATTTGACTTCTATTTTGATGAGGAGCTGTCATGCACTGTGGTACGGCTGCATTATAATGGGAGTGCTACTGCATTTCTGGTTCTGCCAGCAAAAGGGAAAATGAAGCAACTAGAGCAAACTCTGGACAAGGAAACCATCCAGAAATGGTCAGACCATCTCTTCCAGAGGTAATCTGCCAGTCAGCTGCAGCGGCACCAGATTTATAGTATTTTTTTCTTTTTGGGAAATGCAAACACTATGAATGTGGTGATTCTGGGAACTGAGTGGGTTATTTCTGGCTTGTGTGCTCTAGTTGTAAAAGTCTTGCAGCTGGTTGGTATTCAACTATTCTTTTGTTGATGGCTGAGTGACTTGCTGCTCTCCCAACCAGAGCAGAGACCATCCTATCCCTCTTTAAGGAACAGCAAGCCTAGATTGGTGTTTCTAATATACTCCATGGACTGAGAGGAATGGTTGCAATTTTAAGCCACATCTTCTATAATGAGATTTCAGCTAGTGTGTTTTTCCTCTTATGTCACTGGTACACTCTGACTCAGGCATAAGTCTGAACCTTAAACAAAACATAACTTACATGGTTTGTAGCAGTGCTTACAGACATGATATGTCCTACACAATTATCTCGCAGCATTCAGTTGTTGTTAGAACAGGCAAGTGATTAATTGTGGATGTCCTGATTTTCTGGCATTTTGTTTTGAAACTATAAATATCTAAAGAGTTCCTGTTAGCTTCAACCATTGACACCAACATCAGCTAATGCATTTTACAACCTTGTTTGTCTGGGAGAGATCTTAGCAACAGTCGATGAGTAATATCAAGTTAATACATGCTTAATTTACCAAGCTCTGCCCTAATTCACAACTAATAAGTGCAGTTCACACCCATATATCTCAGTGCATCATCACAGAAATACCAGCACAGTTAATAAAAACATAATGGGTAGCAAACTGAATATGAGCTAATAATGTGATACCTCAAGTATCAAAATAAAAAGGTATCATTCTCAGCTGCAATATCAGGAAAATCCTTATCTAAATGAATTTGTGGTGCAAGATCATTGAGGATCAATACAGGAATAGTTCCTCATGGGAGAAACTGTGAGAACCAAATGGCAATTTCTGTTCTACTGTTTTGTTGTTGCCAGTGTTGATATACTTGGTCCCATCCTCTTCTAGAGACTGGGCAGTATCACAGGAGAGCTACAGCACTGCAGTTTGGGTCCCATCTGTTTTGCTGTTCAACATTCAGCCCAAGCTGTTCCTGGGCAAGGCAGCAAAAGACTTGAGCTATCTAAAGGGTAATCACTGCTGTGGGTGACTTGTACAGGCTGAGGATCCCTGGACAGGCCATGAAAAGAAATCAAACAAAAAGCACACTAAGCAGGAGCTGCCTACAGACAGCTCAAAGTCAAAGACAAACTTGATCATGGCCAGCCCAGAGGAGGAAGACAATTAGAGGACATGGAATCCAAATGTGCAGGCAGCAGGGAACAGACCTTTCCTGGGGCCATGCCAAATGCCCCAGTTATGCCAAAAAATACTTCTTTGATTTGAAATTCTGGGATCTGCCACACTTCTCCCCAAGCAGACTTTGTCAGGACTTCTCATCAGCTCTCCACCTTCTTGAGCAACGTGGGTAATCCCTTTTCTCTGCCTGTAAAGAGGGGCTCTTGTTACTGTTCTACTTAGCAGAGTGCTCTCAGATTTCCTGAAACAAAACACCAGATAAATACCATTATGACTGCTACTATTATTATTAAGAATTATAGTTCTTGTATCACCATGAGAAGCATAGCAATTGAAATAGTGCACATTGTACATTGAGGGTCAAAACCCCTGGGATTTGAGACTCATGGGAATTAAATGAATTTCTTACCATCATTTAAATTGGTGAAAAAAATCCTTCTCACAACCCTCTATGTTTCTCTTCTACCTAACAGCTTTATGAGGCTCTACTTTCCCAGATTTTCTATTTCTGGGAGCTATGAAATAAGTAAGACCCTTAGCAAGATGGGAATTGTGGATGTGTTCACCAACCAGGCAGATCTCTCTGGCATCACTGGCACCTCAGATCTGAAGGTTTCCAAAGTAAGTCTGTGGCTGCTATCTCTTTCCTTTCTTTCACAAACATGCAGGAAAATTCATCAGTGGTAGCACCCAGAAACACCAGGTATATACACCTCCCAGGTTCCCAAATTGCCTGCACTTGGGTCACCAGGCCTCAGCCTGCAAGTTTTTTACAAAAGGAGATTGGCCCTTGGTGACACTGGAGATCAGATTAGATTGCAGCAAGTCTTTTTTCCAAGACTAGTATTGACCAAGATTTTTTTGGCAGTATCTGAAACATGAGAGGAGCATCAACCCCTGACTCATCAAGGAAAACCACTAAACCTCCCAGGTATAGCACAACCTGTCCTTCTCACCATGGAGACTCAGTTTTGGAGGTGCAGACAAACAATTAGAGGTGGAGCCTCTATCCTTCATCCAGTATTTCGGACTTTTTTAAGGAGATTTCCATAGCTCCATCCTAACCCTCATTTAAGCAACCATGACTACAACAATACAGCTCTTCTGCCTCTACTCACTTCTCTGTAGATCCCTCAAAGCAGAGCTGCTTTAAAAGGACTCTGATTCATTTCTCAAGAGGCTGTTGACTGCACAGAGTGACTCTATTTTCTTTCTTCCTAGGTCTTCCACAAGGCTTCTCTGGATGTTGATGAGAAAGGTACTGAGGCAGCAGCAGCAACTGCTATTGAAATAATGCCAATGGCTCTTCCTCCAACCATTGAATTCAGCCATCCCTTCCTCATGCTGATTTTTGATAGAGATACAAACAGTACACTCTTCATCGGAAAAATAGTTAACCCGACTATCACTAGCTGAAGTGACATATGAATTTTGTTGGCTACTACTAATTAAAGATGTGAAAATGCATGATATGATTTATTTCCATTTGTACCAGCTCATATATTGTTCTTTGTTAGTAACAGTTTTATTTTTATGTCATCATCAAAAACTATTGGTATTGACCATGACACTTGCTGAAGAGGAAAGAAGAAATTGTTTTAAATTGAGCTAGAAAAGAATGCTTTTTTACCTGACTTAAAGAAAAGACCTAAGCTTTGCCAGCATTTGGAAAGAAATGCTTATATTAAAATGGAAGACTTCTGCTTCATACGAGGTAGTCAGCAGGTAAAATTATGAACAAAGCAAGCAGAAGTGGTTGTAATTTACTGTAAGTAAATCTGACATGGGAGCAGTTGGATCAACATTTCAGGGTCACAGAAACCTGAAGCTTCTAATGGAGACAGCTCTGGGAAAGTGAGAAGCTGCCCTCAACAGCTTTCTGTACCAGAAACCTTTTATCATTCTTAGTATCAATCTAGCAGCAAATCTTCCTGAGTTTCTTGCAGCTTAAAAGAGACCAGGAGGATCAACTCTGCCTTGAATCTGAAGATTTTCACCAAGTGTTACCAATTCGACAAGCTTAGATGGAGTTACTGACTTCTCATACATGTATCCATCAGTGTTGAGAAGAGGATGTAGCTGAATGGGAGGGTGAGGTATTTGGATGGTAATTACACAAGCATACTGTCAGCTGAGATTTGTGGAAAACCTACAAGGAGACTCTGGAAAATTAGAGAGATTTTTCCAATGCTTTTGTCCTTTTACAGCCAAAAATTTAAGTAAGGAGCAAATTATCTGACCCAGACAGGGATGACAGGCACCTGGTAGAACATAGGGCAGCTTGAAGGCTGGCTGGGAGCCACCCTCAATGGACTTGCCTTGGCAATTGGTATCAGAAGGAGTACAATTGGCCCTGTTTTCCCTAAAGTTGTGGGTTTGGGAAAAGATGAAATGGTGTCATGTCATTGGTAATGATGCTGGGAGTAGTCAAATGGCTTGGGAAGGCAACACAACCTCAGCAAGGTATTGTGTGCCCTCTGCAAAATTAAGAGCGATTGTGATTTTATTAGTGTGGTGCAAAGCTTGTCAGCCCTATTGCAGTCCAAAGGAAAGTCCCCTTTCTGCTCTGGGTTCCTAGTAAGTGCCCTCTGTTAACATGATGCTTGATAGTGTTTTTTGACTAAATACAGTCTCAGTATAGACGGATATATCAACAACTCATAGCATCGAAGGCAGGACTCACAGTGACAGAAGTGCATGTACTTTTCTGGCACATTCCTGCAAACTCTTCCATCTGTTTGGGTGGTTTTGTGGCCCAATGCCCACACACGAGTAATTAACAAGGCCCCCTACCTGACTGCAGGTTTTTCATCTCCTACAAATACAGTTGCAAGGTGCAGCCCCAGTGGGGTCAGTCTCAGCTGTTATCAGTTCTGCTGTTTACTGCTGTTAAGCAATGGGCATCCAGCAAACCAATAGTAAAACCTTTAGAGGGTAGAGAGCTCAAAGAGGTGAGATCCTTAGTTATGTATTGAATTCCCTAGGGTTGCAGTTGAAAAATGAAAATAATTGATTTTAGTAGGGTGATTATCAGTTTACATCAAGAGTGGAAGAAACAGAGGCCACAGATGAATTAAATATTGCTTGCTCCGTTGTGAACCGCTTTGCAGTGGATGAAGACATAAACACTGAAATACAGCATAGTAGGAGGAAAGTTGTCCCCATGTGGTTCTGGGAGAGATTTGAAGATGAAAAGCATTTCCCACATAAGCTAAATCAGCTTTTGCGGTCTGTTAGTCCTTATTTTTGGAAGGAGATTCCTTCCTTTCCTACCTTAGTGCCTTGGTGCCCTCACAGCTGTGCCCCCTTCACAAGCAGGATGCTGGAATTCTGTTTTCCTCACATATTCCAGGAAGAAGAGCCCAGTGGGCAGTAGGAGGAAGGCACAGGAGCAGCTATGCTGCTGCAAAGAGCTAGCACTTCAGTTTGTGCATCTCTCACTGTATCTCTTATACCATCTCTCCGTGATTGTAAAATGTGTTGGGGAGGTTACAGGGACAGTCAGCGGTGCCAGCCATGGGAGGACAAAGTGCTGATGAGGAGGGGTGTCTGCCGCTCCCACAGGGGATTTCCTGTCAGTCAACATCGGCGTCCAGGAGCCGTTTGCTAGACTTGCTTCATCAGGCAATAGCTCCTGCTGTATTGACATCATGCTGTGATTTTCCACTGCAGGATTTGCCAGAGACAGTGTTAAGAAGAGGCAGGCACCACACTTAGCACAAAAGAGCAGCAGACAGCTTGCTCCCTGCCTACATCCATGCTGCGCGGCCCTGTTACGTGCCCCGCTCTCATCTCTCCCCCCATCCACCAAGTCCTACTCTCTTAATCCTCCTCCCGTCGCTGCAAACAACAAAACAGGTTTTCCTGATTACACTTATTCTTCTCATTTCCTCTCCGGACCAGCTCTTTTTCACAGCCTCCCACTCTCCCTCCTGCAGACGAACATTTTGTCCCTCCCACTCTCCGGCACCGTTTGTTCAGGCGGGAGGGGAATGCTGCCGCCTCAGCTGTGGCGCCTGCTCCGCCAGCAGCTCCTCCTCTCTCCTTCCCAAAAAATGGAGGGCAGGAATAAACAGGGGGCCCTGGCTTCCGCGCAACATCTCGAGGGCACTTACAGCACCGTGAGGAAGGCTGGGCAGAAAGGCAGGGCTCCAGGTCACTAAGCTATTGCCATTTGCTGAGAGAGCACTGTGGGAAATATAAATGAGTCAGAGACATCTCATGGCCAATTAATGACCAGGTTCATTAGCCATTGAAGCAGCTGACAATCTATCGAGTGTAAGGGTGGAACTCACAGCTGTGCTTGTGGTGATCCCAGTTTGGGTGACCTGCTTGTCTCTTGGCCAGGTGCCAGTCCTGTTTCACCGACTGCACCACGGCACCGCCATCGGCAGCAGCCTCCAAGTGCTCCGAATCCCCCATCCCGAGACTGCGACAGCCTCCTGGGCTCACACACTGATTGTTGAACCAGCCCTTTAGGGGTCTGCTCTTTTCTCACCATCACTAAGGCTGTACCTGGAGGAAGGGAACCCAAAGTCCCCTTACTTCCCATCCCACACCCTTAAGCCTCCCTACAAAGAGGAGTCAAGGGAAAAACTCCTTATTTATTCTTCAGGCAGGTGTGATCTGATAGCTCTTGCTTAGCAGGAGGAAAGACACAGATCAGTATAACCTCTAACTTTGCAAATACAGCAGTGTTGTTGTTGCTTGTAATGCGTGGCCTGGTTTTTGTTAAACTAACAGCACAGGCCTTGGTTCTCTGCACTTGCCAGGCTTTGCTTGGACCTGCCCAGGCCTGCCTGGGGTTTTGTTTTAGCTACTTTGTTTGTAACAGCAACTATCCAGCAATAGGATTCTATTACCTAATTTGTTTAAATTTTTCCTTGGCTTTTTATGATTGTGTACAGATATTTATGTAACCAGGAGCTATTCAGAACAAGGAGTTCTTCTGCATAGAATGAAGTGTCTGTGGCCCTAGAGTGAAAAATGAAGGCATACAGACACGGTGGGATGATAGAAGGGGACTGGAGAGTACAAGCTGAGGATGATACTGGACACCTCAGAGTTAAAATCATCTCGCCGGTGCTCAGTCACTGGTCATCAAAGCTTTACAGACCTGGGAGTAGGTGAAAACAGTTTGGGGCAGAACTAGTAACTATGAGAACAGAGATTGAGTACACAGTGTATGTGAAACACAGCACAGGTCCTGTGTCCAAGTGTACTGTGGACCTGTGAAACATTGAAGAAAATCAAGGGGAAGAACAGGTGAGCGAATGTGTAACAGTGATCCCAAGCAGGCCCCAGAGCACAGAGGTTACATCTGCCCCTTGTACTCCTCCTGGCAAGGACATGGCCATTCCTTTCCCTAGGCTGATGGTAGATGAAGACCTGATGTTTTGGAAAGAAAACATCCCCCCTCCAAAACACCCCTTTGTAGTCAGTCGGTGAGCTCTGCCAAGTGCTTCAAACCTTGTGGATCAATGTTGGACAAAAGGCAAAGGTTGGTGCAACAGGGGGAAGAGGAATCAGAGGCAAGGAGCCAGCCCTGGGTGGCAGTCCGGACTCTCCCCCAAAGACCCTGCCCTCCCACCAAGCCTGCTGCTGCATGTTGGGCCATAGGACATTCAGCTCTTCCCCACAGCTGGGCAGCAGGACCGTGAGGAAGGCTGGCAAAGGGCCACATCTCAGAGGGGACAGCCCCAGGCAGGAGGCTGTGATCTGCAGGCACCTTCTGGGTGACTGCTCTGGGGCTAACAGGCACAGAGGTCTGCTGAGGCGATCTGTCCCACAGATAGAATTTCACACTGCTTTCTTTTTTAGTCCAGAGACTGAAGAAAGCAGTACAACAGGCATCAGTAGGACTCCTTTTTCTGTGCCTCCTGATCTTGTCTGTTATACTGATACTCTGTTATTCAATCACTAGATGTTTAGCAGCTTGACCAAAGCTAGATAGCTACAAGAAATGTCATCATTATTTATTCTGTCTTATCTTTAGGAGCTGAGCCAACTACAGATTAGATGAAGGCATCAGCATGCTTCTACTCATTGACAAAGGAGAGCAGCTCACTGAGGAGAGATGAAATCATAGCTAAAAACTCTAGTGGGTTGCTATCTTAATGGTTTCATGGAAAAACTATTTTAAAACAAATCTTCACAGTTGTAAATGACTATCATTTATGTGACAGCAACACAGAAGCTGCTGTGACAAAACCCCTGTGTGCTCATTCACATGTGTCAGAGTTCCCAGCCTCTGATCAGAACTGATGCTGAAACATCCAGGGTTGTTGGTGTTGAGGCACTGAAAACAGACAGCATTTTTTAGGACACCTTGTTGCAGGCCACATGTTAATGTGGTTGTGCAGGTTATTGGTTGCAGGAGACAAGCATGAGACTCTGGTTTTGTTTGTCATCGCTCCCTAGGCTGATTATAATTTAAAGCACTTATATTACAGCTTGATCTAGTTCTATCCATTATTTTATATCCCTGGGTTGGCTATGTCAGTTTACACAGAGAAGCTATTTGCCTGGTAAATGGTGCAGCTGAGAGATTATCAGACTACCTGCTGTGTTGAAATAGCTGGCTTCAAAGCATGGGAAATAACTGTTTAATAAATTTAACATGTTTGGCCACGGGTAAAAGTCTAGCATGACTTAATAATTGTATAACATTTAAAACTTTAACAAAAGCTTGGGGAATTTATATTTTATTTTAATTTATTTTATTTCTTGGGGGATTTAATTTTCAATATTCTCAAAATATATTCTGAGTCACTTATACAGTCATGGGGAAAAGACACACTACTGGAGTGGCTCTGCAGTGGAAATGAGCTCAGCCTGTCATGCTGGCCAGTGAGGGTGATGCCATCCCACGGAGCCCAGTGGCATCAGACAAGAAAACCTGCCTGACTCAGAAGTCCTCCCAAAACAGGCAGATTTTGTGTTCATGTTTCTTTGTCAAGTTTGCATCCTTTGGTTGCAGAAGAAAAACTTCCTAATGATTCCAGACTTTAGTAGAATATAAATGCAAAGCTCAAGAGTGTGTTTAAGCTGGTGGCTGCAGGAAAGCTCAGCCTCTTTGGTTAGCACAGGAAGTCATCTCATTCTGCTTCTGCACATGGGCACCAGAATTGGCAGTGCTGGGGCTCAGCCTGGCCTCACATGAGGCCACTTGGGCAGATAAAATGGGGGTATCCCTACAGTGGGGGCTGATAATAGACAGGAAATCAGGTGAAAGGAGCCTTGGGGTTGTTGCTCTCAGCCTCACTGCCAGGCAGAGAGCCACTGACCATGGTACAGAGCCCTAGGGTCATCCATTGGGTGTCGCTGAGTGTGCTGTCCTTCCTTGGGTAGCACAGACAGGGGCATGCGGGGAAAGGAAGGATTTTCATGAAATTGGAAGTCTGAAGTCAGGAGCATGCTTTTGCTTCCATATTTGTATGCATGATCTCCCCTGCAGAAAAAACCACCAATTTCCAAATGTCCCCTTTAACGTGACACAAGCAAACCCCACAGTTTTTAGGATATGACAGCTGAGATCACCTTATCACTGCAGAATCAAGAATAGACACTTGCAGACAGGCAGTGCATTTTGTTTCAGCTTAGCTCTGCCTACCATGTATATCACATTGTAACCAATGCAGGTCAGGTTTACCAACACAGGGCATATCTCCACGGCTCCCTAAGTGCATCAAGAAAAGATGAGTCTCACACCTCATGCAGCTGGAGAAGTGAACAAAACCACACGTGAAGATAGCACAAAATCTGGACAATTTTGAGATTACTGGGAGACTGTGATGACAGCACTTTGTAACACAAATTTCTCCCCAGCTCAAATGCGTTACTGTTGAGATGACAAAAGCAAGAGTGGGGTTTAGGACTCTGCTCCCTCCTGGCTGTTTCCCCACAGCACAGAGCAGTGTTGGGGCTGCTTGACATGCTGGCAGGGCTCCCTAGATGGGCTGTGCTCCAGCAAGGCATGCTGTCTTCTCAGATTCCTTCCCAAGATCTGCTCTCAGGGTGACTGCAGTTTGCCACCATTCCTAAACACTATTTCTATCCATTCCTGGCTAATGGACAAAGAGACACAGTCCAGGTCCTCCCAGTTCTGCATCTGTTTGTTTAAGTCCTGGCGCTCAGGCTCAGTGTCCTATTTCTTCCCTACAGACACACCCACAGACAGATACACTTGCACACACTGACACACACTGATCTTTACTGTATGGTTTGGGGACATCAAAGTGTTAACCACTGTTAGTATAATTAAACCAAATTACTCTAAAGGAGATGGCTCCTCTCAGTGCACAGAGGAGATTCTATGAGGAAATGCTTTGCTAGCTTATACCTTTGTTTTTTGCTCTCTCAGGGCAAATTTAAGATAACATTCGTGTTTGCTTTGCAGTGAGCATGCTGACTTTGCATTGTTCTTCCACTCCAACTCCCTATTGCTTGATTTTAAACTAGGAGATAAAACTCTGGGCAAAGACTCCATTGCACAGCTCATTTTTCTTTTCAGCAGAACTGAAAAAAGATGAGGCATTTGCATTTCATGTGTGCTTAGGACAAAATTTCTAGTCTGGCTTCAACTTCTGCTTTTGCAACCTCATCTGTTAGAACTTGTTTGCTTGCAGGCTTTCAGTATCATGCTGTGGACTGGCCTCAGCAGCTGAATCTATCACATCTACTTGAAGTAGACACACTATTACCAACATAAACTGCAGCATGTGCATAATTAATTACTAAAGTAGTCCTTGCCTGAGCAAGGGCAGTTAAACCCACAGCCTGCTCAGTGAAGTAATGGAGTTATGTCACTATGCCACTGTCTCATACAGAGACTTTATGCCACTTCCCCTGAGCAGGATGAGCTGTACTGCTACAGGCACAGCTGTATTGATGTAATTGCTCCTACAGGGAGTCTCCCACTGGCTCAGCTCTCAGAGAGAACTCAAAACACCATTGCAGGTCTGGGCATGCCAAGAGTAAGAGCTGCTGTGTAAGTCAGCTAAGTATGGGAGTCACACAGCCACAGAGGGACAACAGACCTAATCCTATGGTGCTAGCTAGCAGTGGAAGCTGTGAGTTTTGCAAGGCTTCACATGTTGAATTTTGGTCAAAAAGGCAGAAAGAGTTAAATCAATTTCCCAAAAGTATATTCAGTGATGTGCTGAATCATTCCATCTTCCATTACACCAGATGCATACAAAACCGAGGTTCAGCTATGATCTAAAGGATTGGTTTAAAATATATAGTTCTGGATCGAAAGTTTTCTGTACAGAAACTTCTGTTCTGACATAAGAAATCTTTTTTTTTATTTGTCATCTGCTGAAGAGTTTAAGAGTTTAAGCTCACCCAAGAAGTCACTCATGCTAGAACAAAAGTTCACACAAGGATTTAGGATAGTAACACTGTCCCATCACAGTTCTACTGCATTATTTCCTCAGGTAAACAGCCCTATGTCAGCTAAAATTTACTGATATAACAGTAAAACATCCACAGAGAAAGCATCGGTAGTTTTCCTCCCCTTAATATTGGAACTGTCTGTATCTCATATGTTTCTTTTTCATACTAAAAACATCTTTTTTTTTTTTTTAATGTTCTGTTTCATGCTCCTGATATGCTGCAGCACATCATGTTACACATTACCTGGGAGGAGCAATTCGATCTGGTATGCAATAGCAAGAGGCTGAGCATCTGAGCACATTGTCACACACCTTCCATGTTACTCATACACAAGTCTAAGAAGGAGTTGCGACAGGATGTCTGCAGCAGGTTAAAAGCAAAGATGTTTGCCAGACCAACCTATATGGAGTACAGGCAGGGTAGATTATATTGCGTCTCATCTTCCACAGACATCAAAGTAGGTGCAATGACAATATTCTTCCTTTAGAATGGGAGCATCTTTGTGTCCAAGCTCAGATCTTCCACACCTACTATGGCTATGTTGTGCCTAAGCTGTAAGATAACTACAGTTAAGCGGAAGATACAGGTTGGGTGGCAAGTGTGTGAACCATGATGTTAAAAAGTTTGTTCTCTTACAGTCTCTTGATAGAATCCTCAATTCTTTGCTATTACTGCACTGTGTGTTCACAACAGCACTTGTTTGCTTTTTGGTCAGAGAGAGCAAAGTCTTGTTAAATATAGCCACTTGCTCAATAAAATGTAGCTGAAATATCATATTCACCCTATGCTTATCTTCTACTGAACAGAAATGTTGGCTGACAAGAAGTCTGACCACAGGACTGGCTGTCCTTTAGAAGGACAGTGACTGGAACTTGAAGACACCACTGGTCACTGAAGAAGAATGGGTGGTGGAGTGTAATTTAAACCTCCTGTCAATGCAAATGCTTCCATGCTCATTACAATGCCAAAAAGAAAAATGAATACCTCCATCAAAAGCAAATTATACGATGCAGAAATCTTGCATTCATTCTATAATCACATGCTGACCAAGGTTACTATCATTTACTATAGAGCAACTTTAGTGGGATCCAAAATTTGTTTCATTATATAGGAAGAAAAATAGGTGCTTTCAATCAAAAATGCCTAAGAGGGAACAAGTAAAGATGGTAGATGAGGCCTTCTGGGAGGTAAGAAGGATGTCTTGGATGTGTTCAGTCACTTATTCTGATCTGGCCACAGCCCCAGGAAGTGTCTGAAGTAAGACTGCTCCCACACTGGAGATGCCACTCTCTTTAAAGGAATATATAATGCAGTGTATTATAGGCTTTTAAATGCTTCAGTTTGGCACAAAATCCTGACTGTAGGAGGCTAGGAATCTTTCCAAGAAAAGGCATAGAGAACACACTGATATTATAGCTATGACTGTAGCCCAGAAAGGCAAGACAAACCTACAGCTGAATCACCACTGGGGTCCTGACAGTGAAGGTGCTTTGAGCTGACCCATGGTCTACATTCTGTGGGAACACAACTTTCTACTCCAAGTGACGCAGAGAGTTCACTGAGAGACTGCACTGTCCATGCCAACCACGTGGGAACGTGCTGTTACTAGCCAAGAAACAAACCTTGGCCAGTTTATATTTCATGGATTGATGGAATCTTGGGCCAGGTTTTGAGTGCCTACAAGGTTACTTTTTCTGAGCTCCCTTCGACAAAGTCTCAGCTTCTGCAACCTTGATTGTCATCCTTTTCTTCTCCTTCCAGTTGCCCTATCACCCTATAGGAATGAATACTTACATAAAAACTGTTAATCATGAACATATCTCTCTATTCTTTTTTACCCTGGAAGTGAATATTAAGATTTTATCTACCTCTGATGTGTTGATGGGATTAATTTATCAGCATAAAAATAAGCACCTGAAAGCAAACGTATTTGCATTTTTTGGTACATACAAAGAGTTATCTGGCCTGCAGATTCAGTGAAACCTGGTTTCCATAACTTCTCTAGTGTGGATTATCTGAATGTCTGGCAAAGATGAGCTCACCACTTCCTCCCACAGTACAGGCTGTAAAAGTGTCTGCCCTGGATCAGGTCATCCAGCTTCATGAATTTGGTATGTTTCAGACCTTTATCATTTTGTCACGGTCGCAAAAAAAAAATACTTTCAAAATATATTAAATGCAATTGAGAGAAGGTGAGAGAGAGAGAATGAGATAAAGAAAATGTAACCTAAATCTCAAAAAACCCAAGCTGAAAATTTACTGACTCAAAGTTCAGAGTTAGATGGCATTTTAATTGGAAAATATCAGGAATTGGGAAGAGCAGTTCTGTGGTGGCCTAAAAGAAACCTCTCAAAAGAGCTTTAAACTTAGCACCTGGTTCCCATCAGGACTGAAAGCAGTTCATGCATTTGCTCCATTTGCCAATTTTTTTTTCCAATACAAATTATATTCTCACTAGCAATGTATGTGCATCCTTAAGAAGTTCCATTTCAAAGATGAGTAAGGTTGCTAAGTGACATTAGCACTTAAATCAAGAAGTGAAAAATTAACACCTCACATCTGGCATTGCCCATATATTAAATGCAATATTCTTATGAAACTTAAAGAGAGCCATATTTGAGTACCTGGACAGCTCATACATAGACAGAGGTTGTTGTTAATTGTTAATTATTTCATTGTCTAAATAGTTTTCCTTATGAGAAAGAAACAATGGACACATTGATACTGAGATATTGTCTTCAAAACATAGATGCATAGATACTGTCTTTAAAAACCTCAGAAAGGGCCTGGTCACAGACCAGCATGTAGAAATGAGTAGAACCAGAGAGGCACAGACATGTCTCATGGAAGATCAGGTAGTTTAAAGTGCTGGAGCAGCCTAAACAAAGACACCAAGTCCTATATGAAAACTAATTCTTGCTTGAACACCCCATGAGAGCACAGCCAAGTCGATACAAACTTTCTTGAGGAGGAAGTGTTGCTTTTGAATATCCAATCCATGCATCCTCCAACAGGCAGAGCACACTCAGTGCCAGGCCTGCAGCAGGTTATTGCATTGATATTTCAGTTCAAATGGAAAAACGCCTAAGAAACACAAGTACCCAACCCCACAATGCAGAGCCCTTTGCCAGTCACTCTGAACAATGCAGGTAGCACTAACTTGCATTCATTTGGTGCTTAGTAACCCTCAGCACATTTCACAAGTGCCAGAGGGCACCTTTTGGATGTCTGCTACAGAGGCCAAAGTACAGAGATTTCTTCATTACATCAGGTAATTGCTTCAGGCCAGACAGTCAAACACCGCAAGCCCCAGGAACTTAGATTGATTATCACAGCAGTAAGGAGATGCACGTGCAGTGCATGTAAATATGGAATTTGGGTGAGAAATAGTGGGCAAATAGGTCATATTTCAAGTTCAGGTCATCAGAAGTTACTGATTGTAAAATTTTCTGCCATTCTGAAGGTGCAACAAAAAGGTTTTTTTCCCTTTAGACATACCAATCTCTTACACCCTTTGTAATTCCTGCCTTTCAAGTTGATATTTTTCCAGAAATTTAAAATAGAAATGCACTTGCATTTCACATCTACTGGAGAAACTTTGAGATGCTCTCCCTGGAGAACAGAAATATCTACCAGTGCCACTTTTTTAAGTTTGTGTCTCCTGCCTGCTTAAGTCCTGTCTCATGGCACAAACTTTAGTAAGGCACTGAGAAGGGCAGCTGTCCAAACACACAAAAGTATCCTTCTTCCCATCTGAGAACTAAAAGTTGTGATGACACCTGCTGGCTCCATGGGGACTCGCAAACACCAGCCAGCCCCTTCTAGAGCTCTTCAATACTTGCAGGTTAAAATGGAGAATGAATAAATAAATGTGAATTAAAATTTTTCATTGCTTCAAGTCACAAAAATCACAGGAAACAAGGCTAGGAACTTTCAAAGGTCATTTACTCCATCCCCTGGAAAAAAAACAGGGTCTGTGCTACTTCCATCATACATCATGGATGATTGTTTTACCTCTTACTGAAAATTGATAGTACTTCTTTGGACACAGTATTACAGTGTTTCATCATTTTTGCATTTCCTATAAAAGATTCCACGGTAAGATGTGTTATTAGCAGACAATTACACTTTAATTTGTGTGTTCAAGGACAGTTGGACAGCACTTGACTGTGAAATTGAAAGCACAGTCGTGATACTTCAGCCCTATTTATGAGCTACTACAGCTTTACTGCTTTGTCCTCCTTGTACAGTAGTACACCCATCCCACTGCAGGTGACATGCAGGAATAAGTGCCTTCCAAAGAGGCTTTCACTGCAGGAATCCTGTCATGTGAACAGTGGAATAGTTGTACAAAAAGGGTCAAGCTGATAAACAGTGTAGGCCTGGAGCCACAGCTGCATCCTGATGATTTCAATTATATTGTGTGTTCTTGGAGTGGGAGAAGCAGCAGTCACCTTGATGAATCAGCTCGTTGACAAACTAAATATGCTCAGGAGACTGTATAAAGAGCTGTTTTATAACTGTTGGACTATGTTAGCTTATGTGTTATGAGTAATTTCACAGTGAGTCTTCGGAAGAACCACAGATCCCTGTAAATCATTCCCTGCACTATTCCTGGTATTTTGTTTAGTCTTAGAAACGTGGAATAGGTTAGATCACATTCAGCCTAAGTATTTTTCTGAATTGACACTTTTGACTTTCTGTCTCTAGTACCATCAGTATTTCTGACTGATTTCACCTTGATCCTTCAAGACATAAATAAACAGGTAAATACCCTGTGTCTGCCCTTGAGAAACCAAATAGGTAGCCACTAGCTGGGGACAGAAATTTGCAGGGCCTTCAGTGAAATATATCTGTTTAGTTACTAACTTGTTTGAGGCAAGGCAAGAAACTCGGTTCCAAAAAATCTCTCACTGGGAAGCTTGTACAGATAAAATTAATTAAACCACCTGTCTCCTTCCTGGAACCTGCTCTCGGTAGTGCAATCATGCCTACCATATCTCATAGCCCACTTTGAATCTTAGCTGCTAAAATGGGCCATGGCATGTGGAACAGAGGCATTACTTAGGCAAGAACTATTGCTGTTTCAAGGAGATCATAACTGGGAGGAATCATAGCACAGGGAACCTAAGTCCCCAAACCCCAAATATTAGGATAACTGGTTTCTTCATGGTCACAGAAGCTTTCCTAAAACTGAGAAATTAAGTAAGAGGAAAAGCAGCCACTGAATTAGAGGTGTTGCCAGCCCCACAAGAGCTTCAAAAGGAAGAATTCTTACAACAGAAAGTCTATTTGGAACAAGCAGCTGAATCTGCCTCTGCAGTATCTACCCCCAGGTATTCAAGAGTCACAGGGCTTTGTCAAACAGATTGGTGAGAACCTGGACTACATCATCACTGCCAAGTTTTTCAAAGTTGCATATGCATCCAAAAGCAGTAGTCTATTAGAGAACAGACGGTCTTTAGCTCAACTGCTGCCCAGCCTCAGCACTGGCACAAGCTCCCAGCAGACACGCGACTGGGCAGCAATGCACTCATATTGGCCTTGCTTGTTCTGGTTTCAGAGGTGGTTTTGTCCTAAACTGTGGAAAAGTGCAATTCTGCCAGAGTCACACACTGGCAATACTCTCCCAGTAAATCACTCTGAACATGTATAGTTTGGCAGAATGTTACCCATGTGTTGTGTGGAGTTTAACTGCTCAGAAAGCTCTGTTGAATCCAAAGGGCAATTGACAATATAAATAGGAGTTGGTGGGAGGAATACGTTACTCCCAATAGTGTATGGTGGATACACTCAGCAAGGTGTTACCTGGCATAAAAAACTAGCAAGGGCTTTGTGAGTAACTAGAGAGGAAGACAGTTCTCTCAGATCTCTGTACACAGCCAATAGATCTCAAACAGCCTCCTTCTTCCTCTGGGTAAAACATGATTGGTAGGGGCTTTGTAGTCCAGCAAAGATTTATCCTAGAGATTCAAAAACTTTAAGATTTCTTCAAACCCCTCTTTTCAGTACCATCTATAAACAATCTTTTGAATATTAAGCATCAATATTGAGTGTCCTAACTCAGCTTCCAGCAGTGACCACATTTGTCAGTCCTGGTGCGAGGAGGAAGAGATTTGTTTGCTACTGTCGTTGCAAATAACTGCTGATTTTGCTGAGCACAAAAGCTGAGATCTGTGTCCACCAGGTTTTCCTTGTATTTTGTTTTGGGCCACAACCACAGTACCACAGTCTCCAGAAGACACACAGATTCAGAGACAAACCACAGTAATGCAGTTTTATTCAACCATATCAGATGCAAATTTCTTCCATGTGATGAGAAGACATTTGAATTTCAAATCCAACTGAATTAACCACAAATACATATAGACTAGAAAGTAGGGGGAAAAAAAAGTCCAGTCACATGGACAGAGAACAGAAGTTCTGAAGTCACTGGGGCATCCACAGTGGAGATTCTCATGTTTAGTGACTAGACTGCCTGTTGTTAGAGCAGGGCCTTCAGTTTGTAACCCCATCTTATTTCCCCATATTCTTTAATACAATGCCTACACTGGAGGCCTGTTATGACTGGGATTGCTTCTAAAAGGAAGAATATTTTTAATTAATTTACACCAACAAGAATTTAAGAAGCTAGAGCCTGTGACCCCTCTGCTGAACTTCTTAAGAGTATAAACCCCACAACTGCCCTCCAGCATGGTGCCCTTGCAACAAGGATACAAATCTGGTTAGACAATGGAGGGGCTACATTCAGTTCTTAAGCCCTTCCTAATCAAATCTTGCATTTTGTAAGCAAACACTCTTATAGAAGCAATAATCATCAGCAACAAACAAAAGCCTTTTTAAAATTGAGTCCTGGATGCCCTAATTCCTTTTGGGCTTTCTAAAATGTCCAACACATCCACTTAGACTGCATATGATATTTATTTTTTTCAGTTCAGTAGAGAATTAGAGACTAGTAACCTTATCTCATATTTTAAAGCCAAATTATTTCTCTTTTAAAATCCAAATCAAAATTAAGTTTTCTATTTCATTTGGGAGTATTTTTGAAAATAATTTAGGAGCATGAGGGGAAGATAGGGAATTCCATGTTATGTTTTATCTGGAGTTAGGCCAATGATCAAAATAGTGAAGAGTTTAGACCATCCCACGCTACAGAAATTGTTGCATGAACTATCTGTCTTAAAGAATGTGCCTTGCCCAACTAATAAGGCTCAAGACGCAAAGCCAGCCTTCAAATCTGTTCAAGCAAGACCAACTGAAAATTCAAAAAATGTATTAATGCCTCCCACAGCTCTGTGTAACTTTTGCAGCAATATCAGCTTGGCCCACTGTGTATTTTATGGGAGAAACATCCTTCACTGGTTATCAGGCAGTTGATGTTGGCAGACTGATACATTACTGAATACCTGGCACGCTCTTCAAAGAGGGAGTGGAGCCCTGGCCTCTCCTCCAAAGTGTGGCCAAATTGCAGGGCAGGGGAGCTGGTAACACCCCCACAAATGTTCCATACCTTCTCCCTCCCTCCCTCCCTCCCTCCCTCCCTCCCTCCCTCCCCTCCCTCCCTCCCTCCCTCCCTCCCTCCCTCGTGCTCCCCCTGCCTTGGTCAATATTGACATATTCTTTCATGTAAGGGGATAATTTAAGCAGGATTGGATACATCTTCCACCACTGAGTAGCTCAGAGCCTAACTGAAAAATAATTTTCATGGGCTATTGGATGTGGGGGGCCACATCCTGATAGGGTGCTGAAGGGCTAAATGCAAAGAATTTATTGTTCTCCTGTTTCTCATGAAAGAATGTATTTACTGGAATATAACCCTCCCTTATTATGCCATTTATAGGAAACACATATTCAGTGTTTATAAAGCAGTTAATTTATAACGGACAAAACCAGATTATCAGTCTTTGGAAGAGCAAATATTTGTTCAAAAACTTCTAAATGGGACAGACATCTTCATCTCATTTTTAAACATAACTGATTGAGAAAAGTAACAGAAGAGCTACCTAATAGGTAAGATAAGATTTATATGAAGCATTTAGATTTTAAAGGAAAGATTATTTTACATATATATATAATGCAATTTTATATATTCATCAATGATTCTCTAGATGTGATGTTTTAAATGATTGTAGACCTTAATCAGCTTCTAATGGATTTTCCTCTTGCTCTAATGCCTTAAGAAGAAAAAGGCATTTGCACTAGAAGCTTCTTTCTTTGATATTGATATTATTAGAAATAAATATTTCTTAAAATGGAAATAATGTTCACTTTGCTCTAACACACATTTATTAATGAACTGTCTGCTCTACAAATAAAGTGAGTTGTCTAAAATTAGCAATAAGCTTCACTCAGGTCTAAAAATACAAATCTACAATGTACATAAATTCTACTTTATTGTTCCCAGAACTGTTTTTCCTAATTCTAGAGGACATGCTCTATTTCTAACTAAAAAAGATGAATGATACAGCTGCTGTAAAGTTAACTTTAAACATTTGCAACCTCAGATTTGCAGTGATTATTTAGTGCAACTGCAAGGTTCTTATTCCCATGTTCATTACACCCAAATCAGTAGCACTTGTCTATGTGTTTGCCTGAGGATTCAGGAATCTTTCCTTGAGTGTTGAATAGTTTGGGATAAACCTGTAAACAAGAGCTTCTGCATTTGTCCTGCCCTTTCCAAAACCTATCTGTGTTGGGAATGCAGAGCCCTCTGGAAGGCAGCTCAGCACTTAGCCCAGTCAGTCCCTTCACATCTCCTGGGGGGAGCTGGTGGCCCCTTGAGCCAAGTACTGTCCCAGACCCCCCAGAGAGAGATGAAGCAGTGACGTCTGCCGAACACCACGCTGCCAGGTGTTCTGCAGGAATTGCACCCTGCCTAGAAAAGATAAGAAAGAGCTCACACTCTGCAATGCCTGGTGAGCAGCTAGGCCTGATTCTGCAGAAAATCCTTTCCCTGTGATTGAATATGATCAAAAGCAAAACCTTACAATCCCTGCCTCTTCGCTAGAGCTGACTCTACAGTGTCCAAGGATGCTTCTTCAAAGTAGGGATGACTCCCAGAGGAAAGAACCCTCTTCTTCGCAGCCAGGGCAGGTGCAGCACTGCGGCAGGAACAGGACCTCTGTGTCTGTGTTACTTCCCACAGAAGTGGGTCACTACAGAGGCAGAAGGAATGCTCAGCAGTTACTGCAGTGGCTCTGAACTGCACTGCTTCAGCCTGCCAGGGGACAGTGAGTATCCCAGCACTCCAGAAGTCGCATGCACCGCTTGACCTGCAAGGCAGGAGCTGAAGTCAAATCATCCTCTTCCCTACTCCAGTCCCGAAATCCAGACATTGGCAATCTCATTAAAAATAAATAAAGAGTTAATGGGAAAGAAAAATAAAGAAAAAATATTCACAGCATATTTGCTGCATATTTTGCTCTGTTCTCTGCCTGCCATGAACTCGAGAGCAGGCATAACACTCATCGAATTCACTGCCTCCCGATTAAGTCATGACAGCCCATCTGTGTTGCAGCAAGTACAGAACGTGACCTATTATCTCAAAAGAAAATAGCACAGCACCTGACTGCCAAAAGCACCTCGTGACTTGGCACCCAAATGTCTCTGTACTCACATCAACATACCTTTTCAGGACTAACTCCCACAGCCTGAATCAGCCAACTGTGAAATTCAGCTGAATTCTGAATAAATCGGATAAAATCAGCTTTCCCATATGCCAAATCACAAATTATACAATGATCGTAATTTGCTGTTACAGATCCTTAACTTAAAAGTAGTTAACAATTGTCATGTGATTCTAGACTGTTGAATCTCTTACTACTTTAATGATGGGCCATAGAATCTATCTCTTAATCTCATTTATCCCTTTGTCCACTGCTATACAAAAGGAATCTCTGCAGGTTTGGTGGTCTTGAACATCCTGTTTAATTTACAGTGGGAAAATGCATTTCCAAAGATTGTGGCCATTCAAAATTTTTCTGTAAGATGTAATTCAACATTGCTGTATAGGAGAGAATTCATATATTTCTTTAATGGGAAGATGGATAATCATATTTGCACTTTATGCTTGCAAAGTGCATTTCATTTGCAAATTTACACCATGTCTGATGCTAAGGTTTGTCTGAGCTGTCCTGTAAGATCTGCCTAGTCAACTCTGAACATTTTGTTGTCCAAGTTTAGAGTATATACCCTGAAGATGCAGAAAGACCACTTCACTGCATCTATGACCTTTTGCATTGTGAATGGAAGAACAAACTAAAAAGTAATTTTGTTGCCTTTATTTTTTTCTAGGGGAAAAAAAAAAACTCTAAAGAGCTCATTATTGGATGTCAAGATGAAAACAGGAATTTCCATACTTCTCTTAAGTGAAATATGTTTTCAATTCATCAAGGCTGATATCAAACCTAAATTTCCAAAGGAGGAAAAAGAAAGTAATTTATTGGAAAGAAATAACATCAGTATTTCCAAAGAGTGGTATCATCACAAAAATATCTCTAAGCCTTTTGAAGACCAAGGTCTTGAAGACTTCACTCTTCACAACTTCACTGAAAAGACTGCAAATTTTGGATTTAACCTCTACAGAAAAATTGCAATGACACATGACAACAATGTAATCATCTCTCCCCTTTCTGTGTCAGCTCTCATGAGTGTCTATATGATGGCAGCCAAAGGAGAAACATACAGACAAATTGTAAAAGGTCTAAACCTTCATTCTGTGAAGGACAGAGTGGATCACCAACACTTACCAGCTTTGTTTAAACAACTGATTGGTAACATCACAATGAATGAAGAATTTCTCCTCCTGCAAGGTATTCTTTCTTTTATTCAAAAGGACTTCAGACTAAAAGAGTCTTTCCTGAATTTATCTAAGCAGTACTTTGATATGGAATTCCTGAAAGTGGACTTTGAAAACTTAACTCAGGCAAAAATTTTCATCAATCAAAACATTAACAAAACAACCAAAGGAAAAATCCCAGGGCTTTTTGAAGAGCTGGACCGCCATAATAAACTAGTGCTTGTGGACTACATTTTCTTTAAAGGTAATTGCTGTTTTTATTTTGCAGAATAATTATTTATTAGGAGAATCAAGACTCTAATTTAAGCTACATTAGTGGGAGTTTAAATGAATTTAGATGTACTGTTTTCTCCATGTCTCTATCTAAGTTTACTTTTTTCTATTAAGCTTATTTAATAGGAAATTATTTTTCATGATAGGGAACCACCATTCTTCTATGCTGTCTTCCATACAATAGAGTCTCAAAGAGGACAAAAAGCCCCATATCAAACTATCTCAGTCCATCTCCAAATTATCCCCCTTTATGACAGGAAACAATGTTTTATTTTCATTCATCCATTAAAATGAAAGAGTCTTCATCACAATAGTCTTAAATGCTGGATACTAGGCATAAAATCATGAACTGATTTAACATAATCATTGAAACAAAAATATTTTCTCTATTTCCATCAAGCATCATCTGCCCCAGAGGAACCCAAGTACCCCATTATAGTACCATAACGGGGAGAGGAAAAAAATACCAGTGATGGGCAGAAACCATTCCATGAAGTCAGTGAATCCCCATCCAAAATATTGGATAATTAAATTAAATACAGGATACTGAACAGCTGGTAAAGAATTTCAGAGAAGATTACATGTTAGGAAAGGTCAGATGCTCACCGGGCATTTATAAAACAAAGAGAACATAAATTCTGAATTTGAGTGGCAACTAACCAACCTTAGAAAAATATTTCCCTTCTTTCTGTACAAATGAAGCAGTTTATTTTGTGGATTACTTTGGGGTTTTTCTGTAAAAAAAAAATTATATACAATAAACATAAAATATACCGAAATCGTCATCCACTTATCCCAGACATAACTGATAGCCACTTCAATTAGATACAGAAAATATCCTTTTTAAATTTTTCAGAACATTTTTCTGAACAGATCTAAACACATATTAATTATTTAATTTCTTTCTTTCCTCAGGCAAGTGGGTCTATCCATTTAATTCCAAATTCACGGAAATGGAGACTTTCCACATAAACAAATACAGAAGCGTACAGGTACCCATGATGTTCAAGTCAGATAAAATTAATTCAACTTTCGATGAGAACTTAAGATGCACTGTGATAAAGATACCTTACAAAGGGAATGCCCACATGCTGATTGTTATCCCAGAAAAAGAGGGAGACTACATTTCAATTGAAGACCATTTGACTACAGAGCTTGTGGAATCCTGGCTTGGAAACATGAAAACCAGGTATTTGACACCCATGGGGCCCTAATGTCTTTGATGTCTACTGCAGCAAAGCAACAAAACCCAGCAAAGTTTAGCTGGTCTTCCTAAGCCTTTTCCCATGGTAGCATCTCTGTGGCAAGAGGTATCTACAGAGTCTTGTCAGAGTTTGAAAGTTTTGACTTTAAGCGGACAAAACTTCGGTTCATCTCAGTCTCTCTCCGTGAGGGCATCAGTCTTTCCATAGTCTTCCTTAGGTCTCCTCTCTGTTAAATTTAGTACAGCCAAGCAAAATTCACAATAAATCTAGATGCTTATTAAACATTTCTTACCAGAAGAAATCCAAAAGAATTGATAAATTTGAATATAAAAATGTAAACCCAAATGATTCTTTTGAAATGTACTTCCTGAAGTGGCAATTCTTTTCGCCAGTCAATAAATTAGTGTGTCACCCTGGTATCAGGACACTGTAACTGCAGGTGGAAGTATTTATACAGAGAAGGAAATGATTTCTAGCATCACTGGCAGTCAACAGGTTAGAAATTATTTTCTGCCAACCTAAATTCCAGCAGAGACTCTTCAGTTTTTGTCCCTTCTTTTTCTGTGTAAAGCTTAATTCTTGAGTAGTGTGCATTTCAGCAGTCAAGTGACCTACTGTTTGCATTCAATTTTATTTTTTTTAACAGAAAAGTGGATATTTCATTTCCAAAGTTTAAACTAGAGCAAAAATACAAAATGAAAAAACTGCTTCAAGGTCTTGGAATTAAAAAGCTCTTTACACGTTCAGCAGATCTTAGCCATCTGACAGATCACGAATATGTAGCAGTTTCACAGGTAAGCCTACTAAAATTATTTGCTGTTTGGATTATAAGAGTATATAAATGGCCCAGCCAAGATGGTCATATAAATTTATAGGAACACTATTAGCAAAGTACCTCATCTGCCAGGTATATGCAATCTACACATCTTAATCAGGACGGATCCCACTTCAAGTCAGAGGAGTGTAGAGGTAAGGAGTAGTGACATCTCATAGGTGCTCAACACCTCCCAAAGCTAACTCATCACAGGAGAAAAGCTCTGCCTCAAGAGGAATATGGTTGGTAGGGAATGAGCACAATTTCACAAAAACTGTGAACAAGAAAGACATTGTAAATGACAGTCAAATTGCAAAAGCCAGGGCAAGGAATGAAATTCAAGGAAAGAACTCCTCATACACAGTTCAGAGACAGGTATACATCTCAAAAAATAAAGAACCTTAGAAAGTTTAAATAATAAAATCTCAAAAAGGTAACACTGAGGAAGAGAAGTCAAAGCACTCCTGCTTTTCCTTCTGCATACCACGGAAGAGAAAAAACAGAATCTCACAGCAAAGGATTGGCACAATATAGTTGTACTCCAACCCACACAGATGTTCCACTTTGTATGCTGAAATTTTTAAAGAACCTTTGAACTGGTAAAGTCAAGGGCAGTGAACAGGCAAGAAGACAGGAACACAGCCCCATGGAAAAAGAGGAGCAGGAAGAGATATTTTGTACCACTGTTTAAGGGAAAGTATAGATGAATTTCAGATGACTGATAAAAAACAGAGGCAGAATTAGAAGCAGAAGAGAATGGAAGACAAAGGAATTGTCAATCACATCAATATCAAGAAGGAACAGGTCTATGTGACCAGAAATGTCTTATGAAAAAGAAATAGCTAGTCTGTAAAAAAGACAATTTGCTGATAATAGAAAATTAAAAGGCATGGTCAAAGAAAGGAGATGAAAGACATAACACACAGAGATACTTGTGCCCACAAGAAGAAAGTGTGTGGGAACAAGATGAAAAGCAATTAATTATAAATACAAATTCATACATTACAGTAAAAGTAAAAAAAAAATTCTGAAACAAGATGAATTTATAAACACGATCCAAATAAAAATAAAATTATTCTGGCACAGGATTTAAAAACATTGCTTTATAAACTTATGTAAGGAAATTGTAGCATGCAACTGCTTGTGGTTATGGAGGGTTGTATGGCACTGACAATCCAGGACAGTAACTCCAGGAGAGGCTTCCCAGAATCACAGAATGGTTAAGGTTGGAAGGGACCTCTGGAAATCACCTGGTCCAACTCCTCTGCTCAAGCAGGGTCACCTACAGCAGATTGCTGAAGTCCATGTCCAGACAGCTTTTGAGTATCTCCAAAGAGGAAGAATTCACATTATCTGTGGGCAACATGTGCCAGTGCTCAGTCACCCTCACATGAAAAAGTATTTCCCAATGTTCAGAGGGAACTTCCTGTGTTTCAGTTGGTGCTCACTGCCTCTGATCCTGTCACCGGGCACCACTGATGAGCCTGGCTCCACCTGCTTTGCTCCCTCCCCTTTGGGTATTTGTACTCTATGACAAAGAATCCTTCTGATGCTGCTCTTACAAGTCTCCCTACCAAATCCTTACAGAAGCCTTTGTCATTAGCCAGTTAACAGGGTGGTAAAAAAAACACTTCTATACAAGTTTCCAAGACTCTCATGTTTGACCTACAGGTTTTCAAAATTGCAGTGGCTTAACAAAACAACCTTTCTGGGAAGATGTAACATCCAAAGAATAAATATTTAATGGATAAAAATGCAGTGATTTTCAGTTTGGTATGAATTATTTTACTGTTGGGAAATATAATGGCAATCTGCAGCACTTTTTTCCCTTCCTCTTGATCATGTAACTTTCATGCTGATTCTCAGCAATTAACTCTATTGTGTTATGAAAAAAATCACACTTCAACAGAGGCTGCTAACTGATATTAGAAGCAATATGTGCATCAGCTACAAAGTGCCAGAGGAGCATCCTGTCCCTGTGAATTGTGAAAGACAAATACATTATTTAAGAATATGTAACAGAAAGCTCAACACTAGTGAAGTCCTTCAACAGTTTTCACATAAGTATTTCCTAGAATGAGGAGTTTAGGAGCTGGAAATCCACCAGATGACCAGGCAGTTCACCAATATAGACACTAACACAGCAGAAGCACTCAGGGGTATAAGCAGGCTGAAAATACAAACTGGAAAAGATGAAAAAATGATAAATCATTTTCTGCCAGGCTGAAATTTCAGTGGGAAAGATTATCTTCAAACCAATCCAGGACTGTACCTCATTGCTCTACATATTTAGTCTGTGCTACCAAATGTACAAATTAGAAACATACAGGGGAAAAAGCAAAGATGGGTGCATTTCCCTAAGTTCTCACAAAATCAGCTGTGAATGACATATCCAGCCAGTCAGTGTTTGTGACTGGTGAAAACACATTTCCTACAATTGAGAAGACTCCTTTGCACAGTTAGGTGTTAAAGAGGAGCACTTTACACAAATGCAATGGTAGCTTCATGCAAAACCCCCAATCTCTAAGTGAGGTCTGTGCTCAGGAATGTGGAAAAGTGCAATGACTCCTGAACTAGTATCCACACTTTGAGCATTGTGGGCATAGTGGCTGTGCTGACTCCTTGGCTGCTGAAGCAGACAGCACCAGTCTAACACAAGATTGCACTGCACTGCTCATTTTAATCCATAACAGAAACACACTTTAACTGAATGCCTTCACCTGCAAAAATACTCATGTTAGTATTTACTTCTATCACATATTTATTTCTACCTTGCACTTCAGGTTGTCCAAAAGGCAGTTATTGAAGTGGATGAAGAAGGAACTGAAGCTGCAGCAGCAACTGGGTCAGAAATAACTGCATTCACGGTGCCTCCTGTCATCAAAGTGGACCGACCATTCATTTTCATGATTTTTGAAGAAACTTTTAAAACATTGCTGTTCATTGGCAGGGTGGTTGATCCAACAGAAATGTGAATAAAGGTAATGGTTTCTATTCTTTGGTATGTAAGAGGCTTTATTAATTTATTTTAGAATAAAAAATGCACTGAAATATGAAATATGAAAACCTGTTTTTTCTCTCCAGCTAGCACTAGGTCATCCTAGCAATATTTTATTTATGCCACATAAAAAGCTAACTTCATTAAGGCTCAAAGCAACAAAAATGCAACTTGTATAATCTACCTTTGGTAACAGAAAACCCAATAACCACAGAAACAAAATTTTAAAAATCGATATTTTAGTGAAAAATCTGAATAAAAAGGCCCAGACATTCACATACCAAAATATTCAGGAAGCTCATTCCTAACACACTGCAGATTCCTCAATATTATCTTCTGTTGCAGAGACTGAAGAACCCAGTGACCTCAATGTTAGCAGAATTTTGCCAGTTATAAAAACAGCAGTATCAAGCCCTAAAAGAGAATTTATAATCTTTGTCTAGAGATCTTTATTTTATTACTGTAGAAAATAGGTCTATCATGAAGTCTACATTGTGAGTGTGACCTCTTTCAAAGTGTTTATGCAGACTATCATATCACCTCATTTTCTCAGAGTACATGATATGCCTTAAAAATATTCTTTGAATTAAAAACAAAATAGTTCTGAAAAATAACTTAGGTATTCTGATTTTGGAAGATCTGGCCTGTACTATTTCATAGCACAAAGCCTGCCCTCTCCTAAACCCAGAATTTCTACCTGTATCATCTAGATACCAGGGTGAACTATGTAACAGGACTCTAAAACTTCAGTTTAGTTCACTAAGGCTTCAGTAGGAAAAAACATACCTTCATTAAAGTGGAACAAATGTATTCACAGAATTGATCCTAAAATCCAAAAGGTGTTGCCAAGATGTGTCAAAAAAATATTTCCATGATCTAAACACAACTTCCTTTATTCAAGTAGAGCAGTGCTTCCAACAGAATGACAAGATCTTAACATTTAATAGATTTTAATTAGCAGTCCTATGGGTAAAGTACGAAACAATGCAAAAAGCTACTTCCAGGTTTATGCAACTAACAGATATCAGCATTATTCTGCTTCCTCATACAACCTTCACAAAATAATTGCCCAAAAAGGAGCACAAGACTTTTCAAAATCATTTGGAAAGGAACTTCACAGGTGTCTTATCAGTAAACAGACATAGGTACATCTGCTAGAGAAGATACAAAAGATACATTATAGGATAAAGCTGGTAAATCTCTAAAAATCACCTCAGTTACCATTTGGTGTCTGCCCACAACAGCCCAGACACTGATGTAAACCACTCACAAAAGGGCTTAGGAGGCAGGCTCTGCTATCTGACAAGATTATGAAGGTGCATCTAACCTAACTCTGGACTGCATTACAAATGTACCCAGACAGAGAATCACTCCTTTCTGCCACTGGTCTATATGAAAACCAACAAATTCCACTGCACAGTTGACCTTCAGCTGTTATTCCAGAGCTACAGCTGACCAGCAGGTATAAACAGTACTCTCAAGGGTACAAATGCATTGGTGCTGTTTAACTGAACTAACCCAGAGGTAAGTGGCCCCTAAAAAGACTGCTTGGATGAAGGTCTGTAGTGCAAAGGACTGATGAAAGCATGCACAAGACACCAGAGGTATTGCACAAGGAAAATGTCCAGTCCAAAAAATGTCCAAACAGAGCATTTAAAGATTACATTGAAGGAATTTTGGGTTATTGAGTAGAGCATGTATTATCAGCATTAAATAAATTAATCAGTTTAAAATTACAGACAGTGACAGCCAAGAAAGAACAAAAGACAGACTGTTTACAGAACTCATTATATGCTTCTTAAGGGGAGAAAGGACTTCAAATTTCTGAACTTACTGGTTGTTCTGCATTGCTCTAGTAAAAGCATCAAAATGGCAAACACAGTTTTGAGTCCTGTTCCACAGCTGGCTGCTGATGATCTGAGTTTGGCCCCTGCCAAAGGTCAGACTAAGAACAGACTGAGCAGTCTCCTGTGGCCCACAGGTGAGCAGCTGTAGCTGGCACTTGAGTCAGCTGTGCCTGGGGAACTGGGAGTATCTGCTTGCATTAATGAACCAAAAGCAGAACCCAGGAGGAGCCAACCCAGGTCATCTGTACACCGACATCAATACAGAATGTTAAACATCATAAAACTCAAAGAAGCTTTTAAAGAAATTTGTGATTTACAAGATCCTATGCCAAGCTGCAGAACAACTGAAAAATTAAGTATTTCCACAGAACCCAAACAATGCCTGTGACTTAAGACAGAGAATACAGCTAAATCCAACTGTGGTGTAGGAAACTTAAGAATTCAGACAGTGCTTAATCCAAAGAAACATTTTGTACTTCACGCAGACAGCATACATCCAGCATTATTACTGTTTTAAATAAATACCCTCCATAGGTAAGTGCTTTTATTTATTTTAATTATAAAAGATGCCCTGAGAATTTTTTTTTCAAGAACATGCATGTACAGCATTGTCCTAGGTTTTATTTTGAGTAAATCATGTTTTTTATGTTTTTACATTATAAAAAGTAACCACACACACATATGCATTCACAGACCAGATCAACTTTATCATACACCAATAAATTTTAAAAACCATGTATTTCTGATATCAATATATTTATGTTGCCTCCATTTTGAAAGAGAAGCTGACAATAGCTTCATAATCTCTCTCTCAAGTATTGGCATAAATAGAACTTTTCAAAATATGATTGCATGTTTTTCCACATAAATTTTGATAGAAACATTAGCATTAATGCAAACAAATGCAGATGATATCACGGAACCATGACAGCTTGCAATAGCAGCTGATTAAAAACTAGATCCATTATTATGAATTATTAAAGTGAAAATGCAATTTGAAATACTAAAATTAGAACAAGTATTTATACAACAAAACTTATGAAATAAAACTTTTTTTATATATATCATCTGGAAACATTTGCTTTTAGATTGGTTTGAAACTTAAGCCGAATTTTTATGAACTTAGTACTTGTAAAAACATTAATTCCAAATTCACAGCACAATGCTTCAAAAGTCTACCTTTTTTTATAGACTGATCAATGGTTCTGGACTTTGGTCTAAAACTAGGTTTGCAGATTCTTTAAAATGTGGGATTACGTTTTCATATTCATAATAATTACTTCTATTTCTTGCTTAAAATATGGGAGCTGAGAGTTGCTAAGATTGTAAATAAGCCAATTAAATAATGGGTATGTGCATTTTAAATCCAAGACTTCAAACTACATAGGCATAACTGAAGAAAACAAAATCTTCTTAGCTGCAGCAGTTAAGAGCACAAAGCTGAAGTTGTATTTTGTATCATTTCACTATGATGTTAGAATTCTGCAACCATTACATTGTTTATCAGAACATATTATACAGCTTGGAATTTTATTTAGAAGATTTATTTTAAATTTTTAACATTGCAAGACGCATTGTATTCAGTCCAGGCATAAGAGAGTCCCATCTGCTGCTCCCACCTTGTCCCATCAGAACTTTGCTTCCTCCAGTCTCTGGTTCCCTCATTTTTCTGTCAGATGATCTAGGAATTTGATTTTCTGTTTTTTCTTCATGCAAAAGAAGAAACACACATAATATGTTTCTACTATATTATTAGATTACATAATATATTTAACTGCTATTGCGCACAACATTTTAGCATAGCTCTTAGCTGCTGTACTTTAAAAATTATGAGCTGCTCTATTGCACCCACTGAAAAAACCAAATGGACATGTTCTGAGGGCATTCTTCTCAAGAAGGGTGAAGTTCTCCATTAAGTTGCCTACAGAAGGTCTTGTAGAGATCTGTCTGAGTGAGATGGTTAAGGTGGTACAAGCCATCTACTCATGGCTAGAAAAGTGCCAAAAGCCAGGCACATTATACTGTTATTTCTAGGTGTTCTGTTAACCAAAGGTCATTTGGGTAATTTCTGGATTTTTCATGCCTTAATTTTTTACTTTTTTTCAGTTTCCAAGAGTTGTAGCTGTGCCAATTAACAACTATTTGTATCAGTCAGAAATACTTCAAAGATGGGGCGTAACTTTTAGAACTCTTGGAAATAATTATTTGCATCAATGTTTTACAGTATCATCTACAAATAAAACAATATATTGTTCTTTTTCACTGTTTTAAAACTGCTGAATATTTAAAAACTGCATACATTATATGATAATATATCAGTGTCAGGATACCTACTAGCCTCTTCATAGAAATGGGAAGCAAAACACATACCAGTCCCACTGGGACTCAGAACTTCCAGCATCTTAAATGTCATGATGAAAACATGATTAAAAGCTGTAAGTAACCAACCCAAAGTGTAGTAGATCAGTGGCAGAACTATTTCATGTTGTGCTTCACTTTCTAAGCAATTATATGACCGGATGAAAGACATTACTTTAAGATATTTATCTTAAACATATAACTGGTACATCATGGTCACGCACTGAACTGGATGTCTTACAGGTCAGTTGTGGACGCCTTATAAGATACTGGTATTTCTTTGGATTTACTGTTGCATAAAAATTAACTTTCTAATAATAAATTAGAAAATTAATTTTTATGCAACAATAAATCTACTCTCTCTTTTTACAAGATGGAAAACCTGTACCACACATCATTGAAGAAAGTTTTGATTCAAAGTGAAACAAAATCAGCCAATATCTGTATGTCTATAGGCAAGATGCAAAATACTTAAATGCTATCTATAAAGTGGATATATTCATTGACAAAGAGATAAAGTTTCTAAATAGTTTTAAACAATTGCATGTTGAACATTTGCAGTTATATTACAGCAATATAAACTCAAGCAAAGCATCTTATTTTCATAAAGCTTAATCTCATAAAGCTGAAAACATTCAAAAGAATATAATAAAGTTACATAGCATAATGATATAAGAACGGACTGCTTGAGAGAACACAGTGTTCCTGATTTATGTCAATGTCTGCACTAGGATGATTCATGATCTAACTGGCAACTCTTCAACAAGAAGTCAGACAAACTTCTCTGCTCTGCATATTAAGTGAGATCTCTTCTGGGACAAAGTACTCAACCAGTGCTCTTTCTGATTCTCTCCTATTCCATCAGGTACTTAAAGCAGGTAGTCATCCCTTTTGTGATTCCCCCATTAAGTTATACAGGTGCTGCTTTAGCATAATTCTTGCATTTTCTATGGCCTAAGTATTACCTAAGATTTAGCAATTGACACCTAGACTAAAACAGTACTTCCTTGACACTGCTTGTGAGCACTGGGTCATGATTTACTATTTTTTTTCCTTGCACCTATGTTATTTTCAAAAAGAGAAAAAACTTTAATTGGCACACCCTTATGAATTAGTTCAAACTTAATGTTTCAATGCATGAGTGTAGTAAGAAAAGACTTCAGTTCTCTACCAAAGTAACTCTGAGTTTTGAAAATTCCTGGAGTACTATCATATATGAAATCAGAAATTCTTCATCCCTGCAAACTGCACTATATTGTCAAAAGTGAATATTTGCCACGATTCTGTAGAGCAATTTTGTGGAAAATATTAGGCTTAAGCAATTAAACAATATTTTGTCCAAACATGTATCACTTCAAACTAAGAATCATTAATTTTATCTGTTTATACTTTAATTACTGTGTTATTGCCCACATATTTACTTAGAAAAAGAAATATATTATAAGTTACCTTACTCAAGTTGCAGAGACGGCAAATTAAAAGTTAGGTCTTGCCAGAATTGAGATGGTCAGGGCAAATTTTAACCAGCACATATGTATATCTGCATGATGATACAGTCTAAAAAAATACCCAATTATTATTTTCTCACCTTAGTGAGTTTTCTGCCTTAGTCAGTCCACCAAAGGTGATGCTCATTGCTGAGCATCTATTCAATTGTACTTCTCACTGTACAATTGTCAAGTTCTTCTCTCAGAGTGATTTCTGACAGCTGCTTATATATTTGGATATCAATTTTTTCCATCATTCAACTTAGAAAATAATGCTTCCTTGAAACTGACATTTTGTTGGTTTTTTATTGTTTTTATTTAATTTAAGTGTGCATATATTTAGCACCAGGTCTGACCTCCTGATTAAAAGAAAGGTAAGAAGTACAGCTAAACATATCTGTGATTGAATGCATTTACCACCAAACATTCCAGTATCTGTATCTCTTAGTATCTCCTTATAGAGCTGCTTCATTTTCTTATGAGAACAGTGAAGTATTGGGTCAGTTTACAAAAGAGAAGTTGAATCTACAACACAGCAGACATTAGACCAATTAGAGAGATGTCTTTTCCCATAAGAACACAGAACACTAAAACTCTTGCTCAGAACTAAATGTAGGACATCCTAAACTTCCTCATCTTTCCCAGAAATGTTTTTCTTCCCCTGGTATATCCTCTTTAGCTTCTGACCCTATGCAGTTCAGGGACTTTCTGAACCAGACAAAGCACCCACATCATTGTGTTTGATCAGATACCTACTTTCAAATACTCTGCTCTTAAAGTATTCCTTTGGGAATGGTACACAGGGCCTTGAAGCTGTGTTTTTTACATTCCACTCTCCTGCCTGTAGACAAAAGTGCAAACTGCTCTGTGTGAACCATTGTGTCCCTCTGTATTTAAACAAAAGATATCAGTTTGATTTTAAATGAAAGACAGAAAAACCTTTGAAATTTGGAACATTTTATGTGATATAAAAAATATGTCTAACTAACCTTTGCACCTCACTGCTTTGTGAATATTAATCTGTTCATTTTCCCCAAATCCTTGTGGGACAGCAAATAATTGGATTTTCTACAGATTGCTAAAAATATTTACAACATTTGAATTAATTTTCTGGTTTTAAAGCGAGAAAAAGAGGCATACAGTGATTAGTGTGAGCCATACAGTGATTAGGGTGAAAGAAAATAAGGTTTTGAGCACACCTAATTTTTGAAACTAAGTAGCACTCCACGACATTTTATGTTCTCAAGATAAATGCCCCATTTACTTTATAGATAGCTGAAAATGTCAGCATGTCTACTAATCTAACTGCTGACTTTGAAATGGTGCACTTTGAAATAAATGACCCCCTAATGATCACCTATAAAAAGTCTGAAGAACTGTGGGCAGTACTAAGAGAAGCCATTAGACCCTAGCAAAGATAGGGAGATAGGGCAAAGTGATTTGGCACCCTAAAGTACTATTCCTGTAAAACCACTAACTCAAACAAACAGTCCATCTGCATTCACAACTTACCTTCCAACTTTCTCTACAAAATAAAAGCAGTTTTAAAAGCTATAGGTCACTATGCAAGCTTGAGTTCATTCTAGAAAACAATTTATCTTGTACGATGATGATGGTAGAATTCCAGCAGAAAAAAAAATCAAGTACACAAGGAGCTAAATGAATACTGTCCTGAAAAATTCCTTTTTTGTTTGTTAATCTTTTGAGTGCTTTATTTTACAATTTAGTAATTTTATTAATTTAAAATCCTGATTAAAGCTGCAGAGACATTTTGATTTGTTTTTTAAAGGAAACTGAAAATACAGAGGTGGAAAACTATGTTCATACAGATACTTAATTCACCAAAACAGACCATCACTATTGTTTTCTCTTTATACCTGGCAAACCAGTGTAAGATATTTCCTCTTTCCTATCTTAGCTTCCAGTTTTAGTTTCAGTTACATTGAAGTCTACTTCTCCAGACTCCCTTTCTTACTGTAGCTGGCTCCTTCCCTTTCTCCATTCTGCCTTGGCTAAGAATGCAAATCTCTGCTAGCAAAGTCTCAGTTTGAGCCCACAAAATTACAGCTAGTCCAATGACAGTAATTTAGTTTTAGTGTAAAAGGAATCTGCAGGGGATTTGCTGCTAGAGTCTACAGAGATTTGGGCGAGTATATGTCGCAGTGATTTTCTATGACTTACAATTTTAGCACAGGAGCAAAAAATACATCTTTGATTTTTTTCTTGCAAAATGCTGAACAGCATAGGCTGATGTTTAAAGGAAAGCAGCCTCAGGGAGATGCCTGGCATTGAAATTTTGGTTTTTTTAAATGGCTACAGTAAGGCAAAGAAGGCAGCATGACTAACAAGTACCAGTATCAGTTCATCATAAGTCTCAAGATTCATTACAGAATTGTTATATAATGATACATAAACATATATAAGTCCACAAAAAAAAAGGAAAATGAAAAACTAAGTAGTCTAAAAACACTTCTATTCTATTTCTCCAACTACAGGCAGACAAATCACTGTGACTGTAGTTATTACATATCAAAGGCACTAATCTTCACTTTGTCCCATTCCACCCTCTCAATTATGTACCAGCTGAATGCAAATATGTGCAGGAGAAACAATGCAAAAGACTAATTAGAAGGTAATGCCATCTTAGAAACACTTATAATTGCATACATCACATTTCTACCCTGCTATTTTAGTATTTCAAAATCTGTGAGTAGTATAATAAATACAGGCCTAATTTTACATGGCTCATTTGAGATCCCCTTGAGAACGTTACCCTTATGCTCAGTTTAACATCTTGTCAACAACTTACATGCTCATCCTTCGGGACTGAGTCTCCTTATTTCCATTGTTCTTTTGGTCAGCTGAGTTGAATAAGCTGCGAGAACAACTAGAAGGGAAGGCAGCACTCCCACTATTACCAGCAGAATGAGTCCGGAATGAATCATCTGAAACACAGAGGTGCAGCTTAGACAAAGAATTTTGGTTGAAAACAGTACACAGAAAGTAAACAGAATGAGCTGTTTTTCTTGTGGAATAGTGGCACATTTCCTATGGCACTAATCCAAAATTTTAATGGAATGGTTTCTACTTAACATTTCCTCAAGTATTTTTATGAAAAAGTCTTACTAAATAACTGGAATACACATTTTCCAAGAAAATATTAATATATTTAATGTATGTAAAGAGTGTGATTTCTTAGGCCAATCTTTAGCTGCTTGCCTAGTGCCTATTGGTAGTGAATCAAAAGACATATTTCTCTAGGAAGCCATTCATCTCAATCTTATCTTTAATCATCCAAACTCTTTAAAATTTAGTGGACAGAAGTGCAAACAGTAGTTTCTCTCTCTTAATTCAGTAGAAGCTTTACATAATATTCATTCCCCTCAAAACCCAACCTTTTTATGATATCTGAAATTCCAATCAGGACATGACAAACTCAGTTTATTTTTACTATTTTTAAATGTAAATTAAAACAAATGTGTAGGAAAAAAAAAAGAATCTGAAAAATACACTAATTAGATTAGAACTTACATGCCCAAATGTATTGGATATCTATTATTCTGCTTTCTTTAAGAGAATGACATCTTAAGAGTATGCCTGTCTAATTGAGCCCATATATTCAACACTCAAAAAAACCTGAAGTAAAATACATTACAATAACCTACTTACCACTAAAGGATAACATACAATTCTTTCCCATTCCTGGTACTGGAGATGTATATCCTGTAGCAGAACTTTTACTTTAAAAAAACCAAACAAAACAAAACCAAGTTGGTTATTTCCAAAAGTGTTCCTCTTAATTGTATCATCCTGCTGTTTAATAGTATTGGAGGTTATTTCTGAGTTTATATGAAAAAATTAAATGAGAAAGTTATGCTGAAATTTCTTTAAGAAATGTACGAAATTAGATTTACCAATTCATACTGAAAATTGTTTTAATATACAATAAAAGGTGACATATTAACTTAAAAGGAATTCATAACCATTTCTAGGCTTCAGCATGGCTTAGATGGTATTTCTTCCCTCAGTTAATCAACTAAACAGAAAGCTGAAAATATAAGTCACAATTCAGTGAGCACATCACTACTTTCAGAGATCCACGAGCATTAATTTCATAAGAGATGTCTATTAGCAAACATTTGCCTATGAGGTAAGCAATGAAGATTATAAAGATACTTAGGACACTTGTCTATGGTGCTGTATTTTGGATGCAGTACTTGAGTACTGAAAGATTGGCTTCGAACCAGCTTGGATTTTTTTTCTTCTTTGCCTAAAATTATAAAGAACACTTTTTAATATGAATATTGCATTTTCTCAGTAATTAAGAACACTTTATATTTTTATGTCAACCTATGGTAAATGAAGGAAGGAGATGATTTAAATACTTCACTTAAAAAAATAAACCTTAGGTCATTATTTATATACTACAGAGTAAAACAAAACTAAAAACCATCGAAAGTACATTCCATTCTAGAAGAAAAATCTTTTCCTCTGTGCAGTAGCTGAAACTTGGGTCCACAGATGTCAACAGCAGCTTTGCTGGGGTTTAACCTGATGATGTGAGATCAAAGTGTTCCAGGTGAGTTTTTGAACTGTTCTTACCTGCTGATGTACCAGAAGAGCTTCCAGAAATAGAGAGATTGAGACTTTTTGCCAACATTGATGACGTTTTACTGTCTCTACCTAAAAAAAAAAAAAAAGTCCAGTATAATCCCTTCCCTCTTAAAACTGAAATTTATATAAAAGAGAGACATAACATATCAGAGTCCTGGAGCAAAGAGTAATAATATCTAATGCAGTGCTACTAGCCCTTCAGAAATACCACAGAAAAGTACTTAAACTATATCCCAAAGCGAAAAATAACAGAGAACTAAAACTGTAGTGTATTTTACTAATAAAGATAAAAGAAAAAATATATATTATTATATATTATATATGAGGCAATTTTTCATAAAGAACTTCAGAAATATATAGAAACAACTTTTATTTCCAATTTCTAAATCTCTATGGTATAAAGTGTCTCTTTCCTGCTCCTTTCTCTGCTACCTTTGTAGAAGAGTAAAGCATGCATAAACATGTATACAAATAAAAAAACTTACGCTTCTTTTCAAATATTTTCTCATTAATATTTGCAGATCTCCCTTCGTTTTTCTGTTTCTCTTTTTCTAATTGTTCCTAAAAAAATAAATAATTTTCTTAGATATTACTCAGGTAAAAGTAAATAAACTGTGTTTCCAAATAATAGTTCATTTCTAGTCTCTACTGCTAATAGTGCAATCCCTGATGAATATCCAGAGAACCAATTAAGTAGCACAAAAAGAACTCAGGATACATATCTCATTTAAAAACCACAATCTGAAGAAAGCTCAGAGTTGAAGTTCACACCTATAACCTATAATTAAAGTTATGCCTGGCTTTTGGGGTTTTTTATATTCAAAAAGATACAGACATTGGCAGCTGGCAATGTAAAATTTTTCTGTAACAGAGACACTCTGAAAATAGAACAAGCAACACTTTTATTTCATACAATTCAATGGAAATGTTTTTCTTAAATTTTAAGGTGTGTCACATATATTCAAACTTTATAAAGATCTAAAATTAACTTCTACAGCTGATAAATCTTCATGAAAAAATCAACTGTGTAAAATTGTTCAGGTTCATGGAATTTATTTGCCCTTATGTAATACTACCCAGCCTAAAACTATATTCCATTTGGTGAATAGCTATCACTCCAACTTCAAAAAACTATACAATATTAGCTTGTTTTCTATACCATTTTCATAATAAAAATTGTTAAGTGAGCCATAATTGCTCTAATCTATTTTTTTTTCATGTAGTTCTAATTACTACCCAATCAAGAAAAGAAAGAGGTAACTAATTCAGGTCAGGGTTGCTGGAAAATAATTTCTACAAAGTCAGCTACTAAAATTAAGGAAACTTACTAATATATACAGTATTAAAATCTTTAGCAGTCAGATACATTTAAGTGGGTTGAATGGCTCTTCATCTGTTTGGGACTGCAACATGTCACAATTCACTGTGTCCATCTCAGGTTCCCCAAAAGCACAGACAACGCTTAATGAGGCCTTTGTGATACAGAAGGGTTGCACATATCAGTGGCCTATAGCATAAAAATTCAGATGCTTTTCTAAATTATAGCTTTTTTATTTTCAGGGTAAGATTTGATGTCATCATACAAGACACAGTAACGCAGACCACACTGGAGGCTGTTTTGCACCACACAAATACTTACAGTATAAAAGCATTAACTGTATCTACCTGAAGATTGCTAGAGCTAAGTTCAAGAATTTGAGTGTGTGTATGCAGGTCCTGAGAACAAAGCTGAACCAATGGGAAGTGGCAGGAAGTCTGTGGGTCAGGTATATTTGCTCATACTGACCTGCAATACCTAGTGACATCAAAGTGGACTACAAACAGAGGAAACAATGATATTTTTGGGACACTTTTGAATCTCTTCTGGTTCACTACAAAGAAGTTCATTCACTACAAGTCAGAGGAACCATGCTAACAATTTTAGGATCTTCTGAATCCTATCAGGCTGGAGGAGAGGCAGCAGACGGGAGGACTGCAGTGGTTTAACCTAGGCTTTGTGGAGATATGGTGAAGATATAAGCTGTGTGCTAAAGTGCCTACTGCACCTTTTGCCTTTCTTTTTTTCCTGCCTGTAACACAGGGCATTCTTTGGCTTCCTTGGGACAAAAGAAGTTATAAGATTAATTTCTTTGCCTAGGGAAGCTGTATGTGAATTCTGAGGTGTTCCATTGATCAGTTTATTGTGTTATACATGGTATTTCTCAAGAAATTCAAGTTTGCCTTTCTAATTGATACAGCAAAATTTAGTAGTAAAGAAAAAAATGTTACATTTTACTTTGAAGGGCTTAACTCTATTATAATGTGTAAAATGAAACCACACACAGATTATGAACCTATTCAGTCTCTCCAAAATATGCATTTCCTCTACATTGAAATTACTGCCTCATTTATATGTAGCTACAAACTATTTAAAAATAATGACAGTGTACTCTTAAAATATACCATTTCCAAAAGGAGATGTTCTTGTCTCTCTTTTTCTTGAGCCAATAAATCATTTTCGTAAAATCTTTTCTGAAACTTCAAAATAAAATCAATAAAAATAAAAAATCACTACATGAAAATGGAAACTAAGAGTAGTTAATAAGTATTGAAGTTAGCAAGTACTTACAGCATCTACAGAGATCTCCATTCTGTCCAGTTCTAACACCGTCTACAAAGAAAATTAAACCATTATTTACTATTACTCAATGGCATGCCACATTTTGAAGTAAAAAAAATTCTTTCCTTCCTAAGTATTTGAAGCCTTTGCTTCTATTTTTGTGGTACAAGTGTAGTTTAAAAGTGTCAGAGAGTATTCTCAGAGCCCTGCTGAGACTCACAATAAATAGATTCAAAGAATACCTGTATGGAAATCAAAATACACTCAAGGAAGCACCACAGCAAGAATAGCTATAGCACAAGCTTAGGAACCAGGACTGAAAAAAGTAACTTCTCAGATCCTGGGCTGGTAGCCTACCGAGAATTGCGGGTAAAGTCCTTTTCTCCAAGCCCCGTGCCAGAAGAAAGAGTCAGGATGCGTCGATTCTTTTATCAGAGTTGTTTATTCTATCGTGTTCTTAAATATTTTTCCTTCAGCCGGCGTAGGTGTCACCTACACCACAGCCGAAGGCTATCTGTTCCGCTCCTGGGTGGTCCTAATCTTTTATACTAATTATTACGTCCCCATTGTTTTCACTACTATACCAATATCTACTGCTTTTATTAAACTGTGCACCTTTACACTAAACCAATCAGAAAATGCCACCACCTCACCCGAAGATGGAGGACAAGACGAAGGAGAAGAAAGACAAGGGACACACCCAAATCCCTCCATCTTGTCTCCTTGAGCCTCCTTTGTGAACCCCCAAAATCCACATTAATACACAAAAATAAGTTATCTAGTATCCTAATTACACACCCTTGACTTGTAATTCTTCATATAATGTTGGCAATCGCTCCCAGGGGCTAAAATCAAAGGCACTGGTGTTTTTATCGCTGTTCCAGGGTCTCCGGACCCCCTCCTGGGGTCTCGGGCTGCCCGGGACGTCTAAAGGGATGTCTTGGGTTCCGACAGTAACTTAGGAATCTGTGTATAACTCAGAAGGTTCCACATAGGTATTCACCCAGACTGGGCATGTAAGGAAGCCACCTACTTGAGCTATTTCACTTCATGGTTTCTAATTCGAGACTAAACATAGGCATTCCTTAAAGATGTACTTTTTTAATATTCACATTAAAAACACATTTGTAGCACTTAAAAATCCTGCAAATGCTTTACCTGTGTATTGTAAAATATATGGACTAACAAGATATCTCTGTCTCACAGACTTGATGAGTTTTACTAGAATCAACATTCAATCTTTCACTAGTTATTTGCTATTTTTTCATAAGTGGTCATTGAGCCAAAATCCTGAATTTGAATCACTACAAAATAACTGCAATATAAGTAACCAAGGAAACATCAACACTCCTAAATTTCACAGAATGTACTATACTACCTCATCTTTTAATTGTTCAAAATTACATAATAGACAATGGAATTTTTAATCTCCTGCTCTTACATTAAGAAAATCAACAGAAAGCATAACATTAGTCATCCTAACTTTCAGTGATAAACCCAAGATCAAATGCTGCGTAAAGAGAAAAATGCTTACTCTCTTCACAATAGTCAGGACATCTTTGTCTTTCTCTTGACACAGAAGTTTCCTTATACATAATTCCAACTGCTGAAGTAAATGTTTATCAGTGGGAATCTTCAGAGTAGATTTGACTTTAGGCAACAAACAGCACAGCTTCATTCTACAAAAAAACACCCAAAAAACCAACCCAAATATTCACCTTTTGATGCAGATGTTTAATATATATTATAATTTCTCAATGTATATTGCATGCTAGCATTTGACACAAAATAATTAAGTTAGGCGGTCTTATTTTTCAGGAGTGATTGTTGCTTATGTGTCCAGACTGTTTTCAAAAAGTCTCTACAAATCATTAATACAGACCATAAATATATTCGGTTTGTCTGGGTTATTTTTAATCTAGAAAATTAAGAAGACCTCTGGATTTTCCAAGTGATTTGCACACCTGACTTTATCAGTTACCTAAATATCCTGTAAATCTGATCCATTAGTACAAAGGAGACAAAGTCTCACCAAAAATCATGTTACTGCAATTCCATACAAGTGCAAGGATGAAAATGTACCAGATAGACTAAAAAGAGGGAAAAAAGCCCTTCTTGCCCCTTCCTTATCCTCCTCTTTATGTCTGGAGGCTGCCCCTGCTTGTGCTATTCAGCAAGTCAAGTGACAGGTCCTACACTGGGGTCACAACAGCCCCACACAGCACAACAGAGTGGCTGGAAAGCTGCCTGGTGGAAAAGGACCTGGGGGTGCCATTTGACAGCAGCTGAGCATGAGCCAGCTGTGCCCAGGTGGCCAAGCAGGCCAATGGCATCCTGGCCTGTGTCAGCAATAGTGCAGCCAGCAGGACCAGGGCAGGGATTGTCCCCCTGTACTCAGCATTGGTGAGGTCACACCTCAAATCCTGTGTTTAGTTCTGGGCTCCTCACTACAAGAAAGACATTGAGGTGCCAGAGCATGTCCAGAGAAGGGCAGTGGAGCTGGAGAAGGGTCTGGAGCACAAGTCTGATGAAGAGTGGCTGAGGGAGCTGGGGGTGATCAGCCTGGAGAAAAGGAGGCTTGGGAGAGACCTTATCACTCTGTACAACCACCTGAAAGGATGTATTGTTGGGGTTGGTCTCTTCCTCCAAACAACAAGCAACACGACAAGTGGAAATGGTCTTAAGTTGCTCCAGGAGGGCTTAGATTGGATATTTACCAAAATGTTTGTCAAGCACTCGAACAGGCCACCCAGGGCAGTGGTGGAGTCACCATCACTGGAGGTATTTAACAGATGTGTAGATGTGGTGCTCAGGGACATGGTTTAGTGGTTGACTTAGTGGTCTTGGGCTAATGGTTGGACTTGATGATCTTAAATGTCTTTTCAAATCTAAACTATTTTGTGGTTCATTCCCTTGATCCTGAGATATTGTTTCTAAACTGTTTACACAAAAAATGTGTTCATTGGTTTTTATTTCATTAACACCAAAATACTCTGCATATTAAATTAAAACTATTTTATGCAACTGAGGAAATAAAAATTCCTTCATTTGATCAGCATGTACTAGTGACTGATTTTAATCTATAGAAATAGATTAAAAGAAACACCAAGAACAAGACATGGTGATATTCTCTCAAAATCAACTAGCTTTGGACCAGAGAAAATCCTTTGCTAGACATGGTTACTCTGATTATAACCATTCAAAACAAATTTCTCATATTAATATATTTTACCATTTTTATACCTTCAAAATATTTTAATCACAAATTAGTCAAAATTTCCCATATACCAAGAGTTACACCACACTGTAGAAATCCAGAATAGTATCTCCCTAAGTCTGTTTTAAAACCATCAGCTAACAGCCTGTAAACTAGTCTAGTCTAACCTGTAAACTTCACTCCACTGGAGACAGTACATTTCTTTTGTACAAAAACAATCCAGAAAAGAATTAAGACAAAATGAATTTTAATGTCAGTTAAGGGATTGCAAGTTGGTCCAAGTTGCCATTAAATTGTAATATTGTATGAATAGAGCTTTTAATTAAAATATTTGTTAAAAGGAATAAGCCATTTCAGATTATATACAAATTTAGTTTATTGCTTTAATATAATCCTCCTAATTTAATGACATGATACATGAATGTTAGTCATCATACAAAATGATTTAATTTTTAGGATCCTGCTGAGTTGAAATGTGGTAGTTATACTAAACACACAGTGTCTATTTAAACAGTTACACTTAGTAATAAACAGTATATGGCAAAGCTTACTGAGTGCACGCATGTATGTGCAAATTAAGCTTACATAAATCTCTGTGCAGCATTAATATTAGATGTTCAGATATTCATATATTAATATCAGATGTTCATATGTTCATTAACATGAATGATACATCTCAGAAACAAAATTAAAAGCATAAAATCACACAAAATATGTGACAAAAAAAATCTACTTTCTTAATGGTAATAACTGCCTGGTCCCTATCTGTTTAGAAAATGAAGAAAAAACAGTTACTACAAAAATAACAGGAAAAAAACTGTATAAAAATGAATAACAGACCAAATTCCCTAATATTATTGTATTGTTTCTCATTTTTCCTTAACAATGAAGTAGATACCCTTTTTCATAATGTAAAACCTGTTCTAAGTTGTTTAGTTCAGACTACTGAAAGAGTTGCTTGAGTGTTTTACTTTACATATAGTGACAATGAAATGGATGGGAGTTAATGGAGATTGAAGTTGTGTTCTCTCTCTCTACCCATGAAACAGCATATTACTTTCTTCCCATCTATTGCTGGCTCTCCTCTGCCTTATTGTTCCCTTCACTCCCAAACCCCAGTGCTTTTGATCAGTCTCTCAAACACTCAGAACTGCCCTGCTTATGGAATTTTCTAGCACCATTCCCACACTCCCCAGCATCTTTAATACTGGTCATTCTGAAGGCTCTTTATGTTTTTACTCACATCCCATTATTTAAGCAAAACATGAAACTTCTAACAGTATTTCTTAATATATTATTTAAAGCTTTTTTTTTTCCTGTACTCTGCTACATATTCTTCATACCTGACATTTGCCACTGGGTCATGTGTAAGTTCAAGCACAGGTAAAAAGAAGTATTTACAGAAGAATGATTTTGAAAACAGTTCCATAATGAATTCACAAGTATCTAAAAACCGAAGTCTGTTCCAGTAACTTTTTCCTTGGCCCAGTTCTGAAAAATAAAAATTTGCAGATATTATCTGTCAAATTTTCAGTGTCAGATAGAAAACATTTCATAGGTTGACCTTTGACGTAAAGATGACAATCACAGGCATCAAAAGACAATTTCTCAGCCTATCCCAATTCTTTCTTTTTACTAAAAAACCAATTCTGTCAGCGAGCACTTGAAAAAGCAAAAGAGCAAGTGAACTAGCTACTGTGTTAAACAAAGTCCTGTATGCCGCTCAAACTGTGTCACAGGAGTATCAAAACTATTGTGTAAACATTAAGGAATGTTAATGGGAGCTGTTAAAACTTCTAATCTATCTTTAAAACATAGCATACACAAAAACATCAACTTTAGGTGACTGATTAATAAATTAATTTCTGAGATTTATTCAGCACTTCTTATGCTGAAGCCTCTAGAGAACTTTACTTCTACAAAGGAACTCTGCTTTTATATTGCTGCACCCACACCTTAGTAATTTTGGCTAAAAGAAGGGTTGGAGGGGTCTTGCATGTTATCAGTTTCTGCATTGCTTCTTCCCCAGTCTCCTTTATATAAGCTCTAGATATATTCCTCACATACGCACAGCACATTTTGCTGGTGATAATATGAGCAACTGAATATCTTCCAAGCACAGTCCCTCCAATGATGGAATAAAATTACACTGAATAAATGTAACTGTAAAAAGATCCTCAGTCAAAACTAACTTTCATTTCTCAGTAATCGAGGAAAGATCATCTTACGTTCAATCAGTTTCTGAATAACCTCATGTCTCTGTTCTTGTTTGCGATTGTAGCGCAAATAAACGCAGAGAGTCCGAGCAGCTGCTTTTTGGACTGGCAGGACGTTCTAGAAAGAAATAAAGGGAACACAATTAAACATATCTGAAAGAGTATGACTAAAAACATATATAGAATTAGAAAAAAAAAAAAAAAAAGCTAAAAAAGTAGCCTAACTTTATAAATTTTGAAATAAATGTCATAATGGAAGGGAGAATTAGGAAGTTTGGCCAATTCATGAGACACCTGCTTCTTTATTCTTTCTGCCCAACTTGTAGATTCAACTATTTTATAAGCACCTTAAAATATTCCATGTTTGCAAGGCACCTTTTGTATTGCAGGTGTTAAAAATAAAACTTACAGCATCTTCTCTTACAACAGTTTTATTCTTCAATTAATGCAGTAAAATTTCAGCCTAGTAGCTCTACATGACAATTTTAGAAATGCAGAGCTCTTTCATAAAGAACAAACACAATGTAATGTATGGAATCAGGAAAAAGAAGGCATATTTCAGAGGAAAAAGTTTTGATTTAACTAGAAACTGATGATGAGCACAAGGAAAGGAAGAAGTCTTAGGCGGGAGGAAAACTGTCAATCTAAATTTTGCTCCTCAAATGGGGGCAAGTTTGCAGCAAAAATTCTCATAGAAAAATGCCACAGCTTGATATACCAAAGGGATAGTACTTTAAGATTAATATAACACAGGAAGTACTACACATAGCAAATATCCAGTGGTCTAACTTGCATTAACAAATAGAAACAAATGAGAAAGCAATAGGTGGGCTCACATTTGTCAAAATGATTGTCAACATCCTGTGAAGGAAACGGTAATAGATCTGATCACTTGGTATGATATGAGGGAGACATGCATATTTCTGTAGTAACTTCTCATGCGTTCTCCATTTTAAAGAAGTCGCTGCTCTCTGTTCTGCTGTTGTTAATGCAGGAATCAAGTCAGGAATAGAGAGTAACTAGAAACAGAAAGATAAACAGTAATTTTACATTTTCCAGCTATGTGTCTTGTCACTATGCTTAAAAAGCAAATCACAACAATATAAGAAGGGAAGACTAATACAAAAGCTATTTTAGTACCTAACTACACTTTCATCTCCAATCCCTTCTCCTGACAAAGGAAAACTAAACACTGTTCTCTTTGTAACACCCTTTTACAAGATATTAAGACCATTATGCCACCTCTCCTCAGCATTCTCTTTTCTCAAACCAAATGAATCCCATTTCTCTTTTATCCTCTTAATCTTTGCAGTTATTGTTCTCAATCTCCTAATTAGTTTTAGTAGAAATTAATTTTAGTAGGAATTATACATCTTTCTCAGTAAAAGGCGAAGAATTTATAGCAGCCAATAAACTCCCTTTAGCATTAGAAAAATGAAACAGACTACCACACCTGACATTGCATTTGCTATATGTTATATATATTTACAGCTGTAACCATCTGACAAATTCAAATGTTTGAAGTACACTGTCAACTTCTGTTTGTACAAGAAAATAAATTTCTTCGGTTCTTATACTGCTGCAATATCTCAATTTATCCATAAATTTAGGAAGTATGCTCAAAACCAGCATCCTTTCCGTTCCATCTTAGAGGTGCAGAGTCATGGAATAAACTGTCCTCCAGAGCCACATACAATTAAATTAGAAAAGGTGGGAGCTGAGTACAGACCTTTTAATTCAGTGTCTTTACTTCAGGAAATAGATTTCCTTCTAGCAGAAGCCTGAAAATGGCACCCATGAGCAATTGATACATCAATATGAAAAAGATTTTAAATAGGTATTAGCTATCATTCCCTTAACAGGAAACCAAGTTTTGTTTTCACTTAACTGTGGTTAATTAGAAAAAGAACATGTATAAACTGTTCATTTTCATATTAACTCTAATCTTTCCAATTCTTTTTTAATGTTAAAGTTTATAAAGTCAACAATCAAAAAAAAAAAAAGAAAACCAAACAGAAACCTCATATCTCTCCAAAGAAGAAACTAATCATGAAAGCCTTTTCCTACAAAATTTGTCTGAAATTTCTTACTCCCTTCATTCAGAAAGAAAATTTTAAAAACCCCCATGAGTACACCCACCTTGCTTTCTGATCCATTGTTTTCTCCTCCATTAGTCATTAGTTCAAGGATTTCAGGAAGGTGACCTACTAGGGCATCTAACACCTATTTAAAGAAAGGCTGCATGAAAAGTTCTGTAAATGAACTCAACTCCATTTTTAACTCTCACCAACATATCCCTGCTGACACCTTTCAAGTTACTGCTCTCTCATGTTGAACAAAAATGGAGATTAGTGGCATTGATTAGTTGCACTGATGACTGATATTTTAGTGCAGTAAGTAATTTAAGCATTAAAGATCACAGTTTTTATTTATGTGATCAGACAAGTTTTCTAACTGGAGAAGTCTAACTTACTTCTGGAGTAACCGGTATCAGAGGAAATGGTGATTTTTTCTCCAATATAAATGTGTCTCTTTTTTCCATCCAAAAAAGTCTCCCTGTGTCAACTGCAATATAACTGATTCAGGTTCTATGCAAGTTACCTTGGACCAAAACTCTTTCTGTAAATCTTGATCTTCAAACCATACACAACTTCTTTATCTCCTCTTCAATTGGACAATAAAAATAAAATGGAAGACTTTGAATCCTATCAACTATTATTTTAATATAGTACCAAACCCAAAGCTTTTTAGAGCTTGTAAGGTAATAAATAATACATCAATTACAACTATTTAGAATTAGGATTTTTAAAACCTAATAAATTTAGTGTGGGTTTACTAAATTCAAACACATTCCTATTTTCCTCCTTTTTATTCACCAAAGGCTGGCATCTTTATGCAGAGTCTGTGCAATAGAAGTAAAAGCTGTTAATCATTTCAAATTGTTACTCTACTGTGTCAGTGAAGAGTTATTAAACATGAAGATAATCTGCCTCAATGTAACAAGCAAAAAGAAGTTCCAATAAAAGTGTATTACCTCCAGTGACTCATCCTGTAATAGCGTAACCAGTTCTTTATGTATTGTGTACACATCAGAATTTAAAAGCTTAGCAACCTAAAAAATGACAGTAAGATAGCAAGGTGAAACATTCTTTAGTTCTATGGCACAATACCGCTTACTTACTTTACAGCAAGCATGAAGAGACACAGAAAAAGTGCTTAATATCAGCTTCCCAAAGTTGTGTACTTCCCCACTGATCATATAAAAATATGCTTATATAAAGAACATGAGTCAAGAAACAGGTCTATTATCTAATTACGAAACCTGCTTTTACAATTAACTCTATTTCATATTTACCAAAAATGGTTTTGGCTGCACTGCAAGGCTAGAAATTTCCTTGTGGAATATTCAAATGTTGTAAATTAGGAGAGTTAAGAGTCAACCTGCTGTATAATTAACAGAAGATAAAAGGCAAAATTTTCTTAGCCTGTGCTGGATTTTAAGTTTCCCCAGCTTTCCATCTGAAGTTCTCACTCCTTACTTCTTTTGGGTTTTGGCTGTGATTTATGTGATTCACAAGTCTCATGTAAATTTTTAAAAAATGCTAGCGGTCCATCTCCATGTTATTAAAAAGGTTTTATAGCAAGCATAACACAAACTTGAGGAATGAGATTTTTTTCTGCCACAAGAAATATCTGGATTTTAATCTGGTTTTTTAAAGTGTTTTTAAGCCAAGTGAAAATAAGAGCTTACTTCCAATCAAGATAAAGCTTTAAGGAAATGTCTACACGGAGTTTTATTTTTTGGAAAGTAATCCAGCTACCAGGGAATGCCATAAATTACTCCTTTTTATCTGTCACATGGTTGCCTAGTTAAACTGTTAAAATTAAATCAATGAGAACTAAATGTACATTTAGAACAAGTTATAATTTTACAGGTTTTTATAAAAGAGCTAAAATACTTTCTTTATATCCAGGCAGTACCTTAATAGTGTTATACAGCAAAACAAAATATTATGTAGAATTAGATGCTAATTTTACAATTCCAACAATTATGTTGGACTATCATTCGTTAAAACAAGGCATCAATAGGTAATGAGAACTGGAAATCTACACATCTTTCTTACAATGGTGGAAATAAAGCCATTTTCCCCTCTACTATTCATTTAAATGTTTTCAGCAAACTGCTTAATTTACCAATTTTCCCAGAAACAAAATGGGATCAAAGCTGAGCTCAAAGACTGAAACACAAACATGGATGCTCAGTGAGAGAATATGAAAACATTGAAGATTTCCCTATATTGGTTTCTATATTCAGGAGAGTGTATTTTAATTTCTGGAATTCACTCCATATAGGTAATATTACCTATGCATTTGCACATTTTTTAAATTTTATGAAAATAACAGAGTAGAATAAGCTGGATGGAAATATAAGAATATATATGCTGTTACATCTGCAGAAATTTCCAAGTAGTTTCATATTAAATTGAGCATTTCATTTAGATTTGTTCCACATAAATATTCCTCACATACACCAGGAAACTACAGCTCTAAATGTTTTCAGGCACAAAAGGGGGAAGTTCCTTTCTCCTATTTGTCTATTTTCTAATACTATTGAAAAACTTCAGATATTATAATTACTACATTTGTTTATGTTTGTGGTACTAGATCATCAAAACTTTCTTCTAGCTTTTGCTCTTTACAATCTGACCTAGCGGTAATCTCTCGTAGCCAAATGTCACACAACTTTAATAAAATAATGTCTGCATATGGGCTATATACAGGGGTTAGAAGGAACTGAAGACTGTTGATGAACTAAATAATTTCAATACATTTTCTCAAGTTTCTTTATTTTGGTTGAACAGTCACAAACATAAGCTTAAAGACAAAAAAACAAATAAAATAAACCCATGTGAGCAGTAACGAAGAACCATTGTAGACTTACTTCAAAGAAGCTTATGGCCATGGTATATCTGACAGGAACTTCGGGGTCATGACAAAGGCAGAAGAATACAGAATACAGTTCTAAATGGAAATTCTTTGGATCCACAAAAACAATCATGGCCTGTGGAAGGATAAAGTATTTTTTCAACTACACAGCTAAAGGATGACACTAGAAGAGATTATCAGATGAACTTGAGAGACAACAGGTTGGTATTTTAAGGAGCAAGTGTGGAGTTTTTGCTGGCCTTGTTAAAACACAGGCACCAGACAAAATCCAGAACTGAGAACTAAACTGAATTTATTTATCTTCCAGACATGCTGCAGGCTGTTTTTCTGAAGATAAGGACTAAAACCATGAGGTATATAACTTCACATTTATAAATATTGTCAATGTTTCTGTACTCTAGCAAAAACTGCAAATGGATACTTCAAAAACAAAGACCATTTTAGCAAGCAGCAAAGCAAGAATCTGAATTTCAACATGATTGTGTTTGTACATACCTTGGTTTTGCTCAAATAAACCAACAGATGTCTACCTACATACAGTGTGCTTGCCTTTAAAAGGCAGAAGAATAAATAGTTATCTATTGGCTCTTGATGCAACATGTTTTCATTGAATACAAATGCAGAATGTCAAAATACAAAGTAGATTTACAGAAATACAACTGGTGTAATTAAAGACCTCAGATAAAACTGAAAACTTTCTGTACTCAGGCAGGAACATGACTAACACATCCAGTTTCAATCTCCAGCTCCCTAGAATGATGTGACACACAGTGGATGTGAAAGTGTAGATTCAAGTGGTTTGAAAATGGGGGCTGTTTCACAGACCTTTTCCCAAATCCTTTGTGCTAAGCATTTGGAGGAAATGTGTAGGAAAGAATAAGACCAGTAAACTCTTAGTACACCATCTCCTCAGTCAAAATTTGCCAGTAATTTTCTGAGGCTCTGCAAAGAGTAGCAGTTCCTGCTTACTCTTTTGGACTACCTCACTAACTGAAACTTTGCAGGAAAGAGCTAAAATCTAGCTAGCAATGAACAATTTGGGTGTAACTCTGCTATCACTTGTATAGTCCTATTTGCTGAACCATATGCACAACACAATAATAAACTTTAATGTTACTTACTGGAAAATTGTAAGCACAGTTCTTCCTCACTGAAATATACTTCTTTTCCTGTTCCAGAGTTTGCAGATGTAGTTGATTATCATTATGTCCATTTTCCTGCTGTAAACCCAGTGTGGAAAGTTTCTTATAAAATTCCAAAAACCGCAAGTGCTGTTCAGGAGTAAAAATGCCTCAAAAAAAGAAAAAAAACCAAACAAAACAACAAACTTTCCTCATTACAAATGCTATTAATAATGTACCCAAAACAAACCTTATTTTAAAATCTATCAAATATCTTGATTTTATCACTCCTCTCCTTCACACCCCCCTTAAATCTAGTAGAGTATAACCAGTACACTCAAGTACTCAGAACAAACTGGAATGTAACTAGGAAGAAGAATACAAAAACTACAAGTGCATTAATAATAAGAGAATAATCAAGGAAAGGCTCAATTTTCTATTCCAGAGGGGGAGGAAAGCTATCAGTGATTAGTATCAAGAAGGCTGAAATGCTTAATTATTTTATTTTCTTTTTAAAATTCCACTAGACTCATCATCAGGCTGAGTAAAATTAATAACTCTGACAAATACTCAAGCTTTAAGCAGAGAAGCAGCAGGTCAGTGGATCTTAAACAAGAGGTTTTAAAAATGTGCAGTCAGATGTGTTTCATTCCAGTATTCAAAATACTTAAGTACTAGTTGTTGAAATCCTAAATAAGTCAAATAACAGAACAGAAAAGGGCTAAAGTGGTATTGACATTTAATAGCTGAAGAGGAAAAGGACAAGCTATATAATTAGGTAAGTCGGGTTACTTCACATGTTTGAAAAAATTGAAACAAAAAAAGAAATTAAAAAATCTACTACTAAATACCAACACATACACATACACCCATATACACCCCCCAAAAAAATAGCAGTAGCCAACATGGCAAAAGGAAAACTTGTCAAACTGATTCAATTTCCTTCTAGTATGGGATAACAGGATCTGTGAAACAAAAGAGGCAGTAAAAATCATGATTTTCACAACAAGGGAACAGGAATGATAGATTAAAAACTATAAAGGTGCTCCGAAATTGCTTGGAAAAACAACTAAGAGGAAACTACCCATGTACTACGGACAAGATAGGCCACTGTATAAAGTAAGTTCTATCCTAGTTGTGGTACTATTCAGTATTTTCATTGATTTTTCTGGAGCCTAGACAAAAGACTTGGCATATTCAGTATTCTGAAAGCATCAACCAAGAGACTGCTTATTCTTCAGAAGTCAGAATTTAAAATGTAAATTTTAAATTTAATTAAATTTAATTCAGTAACTGGACATATGGTCTTAAAACTTTAGACTTCAATTTCATTATAACAGCAGTAAGTACCATGCTTAGCCTGATCAGCATCACCTGCACAAGGCCAGGAAAGAGAAAGACTAACTAGCTGCTAGATTTTTTACAAAAGGCAATTTTTCACACTGAAAAAATGTGAACAGCAATATATCTGGCAAGACACATGAAATAACCCTTTCACTTCATTCAATTGTACTAGGGCGTAACACTTCAAGAAAAATATGAATTTGTCAGATGGAGTTCAGAGGTTAAGAAAGATCAGGAATTAATCATTCAACCTAGAGAAAAGAAGACTGGAAAAACATGATAAACACAGGATGGACTGCCCTAGCTCTGTTTCTGAAAATAACGTTTTGACACTGTGGAACAGCCATTTCAAGTAATCTGTAGTGAAGCAATGGTCACTTTGATAGTCTCTAACATAATCATCAAGGTTCATTTTAAATAGATGTAGGAAAGATCAAAGGTTTTAAGAGTGTAGGGGGAAATTATAATGTAAAGCCATGATTCTGTGCTGTTCCTCCACAGGTAGTATATGGTGGGCAGAATGATCAAGGAAAAGTTGTGCTGTGCTCAAGTGAAAATTCAAGCACGAATTATGAGTCTAAAAATTATGAGTACATATTTGGCCATGGCTGCAGCTGGGGAATCTGCCTGGTATTAGATCTCCTTTCTCCCCTGAAGTTCCTTACAGGCCACGCTCTGCACTGTGCCTTAAAAAGGAGATCAAGCACAGAAACAAACAAAGTCAACATCATAATGTTTTCAAAGGCTTCTAGTTTCAAAAATTCAATCACCAAAATCACAAGCTCCAGAATACCCAAATAAATCAGTCAAACCAATAAAGATAAAACACCATGTTTCCATCTTTGATCCCATCTAAACAACATTAAACAATATTCAGATGGTCACCCTAAGAGGAAATTTCCAAAATCTAACTACTGTTTCATTTGATACACTCAAATCTGGATATTTTCCAAGGGGTTCAAATTCTCCAATCTTCCCTCATTCTAATAAAAAGAAATTAAATCATACCATATAATCCATTACACAGTTTCCCTAAATGGAAAGATAAAGAAACTAGGATAGATTCATCTGCTTTGAAGGATTTTTCACAGAATGATTTCACTAATGGGAGAACAGTTTGGCTCCGATCATCTGAAAAACAAAAAAATTGTTAGAGTTAGCCATTTGTCAACATTTTAAAAAGAGCACAGAGACTGAACTCCTGTAACAAATTGAGAAAAATTTCATTTAACATTCTTAGGATTACTTCTGGCAGGCAGTCACTGAAGGTGCAAAACAAGAGGTAGAGAAAAGGATCCTAAATTTAGTACCTTTCCTGTTATGATCATTTTTCTGCTGGTTGTTAGTGAAAAGGCATCCCCCAGTAAAGGATGAGGCAGGGAATAAATAAAGTCTCCATTCACCAAGAACATATAGAGAGAAAGAATACTGCTGTACTCCTACAACAAGATTTCCTCCAATAGTAGGAATACAGGGAGATCAAAACTGAACATGACTATTACAGTAAACAGAAAAATCAGGATATGCTGCAAGTTAACTTTTTTAAACCTACTGAGAAGTGTTTCAAAATTTCTGGTATACAATAAATTCACAGAGAAACAAAATAATTAAGGACACAGGAAAGAAAATAAATAATTTAGAGACTAAGGCCAAATCCAAACACTCTGCATCCTTATAAAATAAAGGAGCAAATGTTTGAAGAAATTTATATCTTTGAACTTATTTTAAATAAAATTCTTGTATTAAAATGTTTGAGTTTTAAAGGGATCATGATTTTTTAATGGTAGGTCAACAGCAAAATTCAGCAAATAATTGTGGCTGAACAAAGTTAAGTTGGCTTGAAGAAATATTTTGATATTATGGGAGAGAAATTCTAGGATGTAATTTTGGGTCATCTGCCTTCAGAAGTGTTATTTTTCTAGTTCAGCCATAAAAGCAAAACCCACGAAAACCCAACTTCTAGAAACATTCCTTAAAAACCTGTAAATTACCCCTGATTGTTTTCTCCAAGTCTCTTACAGAAACACAAAGCAGCAGTTACAGCAGGGAGTGGGGGAGGGGAGTGAAGACTGAGAGATGCAAAGAGAGGCACAAACTTGATAGCATCAATACAGACGCTCAAGAATTAGAAAATTAACCTATTATCATACTTACTGATACAAACACTAACTGCTAAGAGGTCCATTTACAGTATTCTCCCCAAAACTATATAATTTTTTCCTTTTCCTTATCCACTCTTCTATATGGCTTAAATACAACCATATATTGTAGTAATTCATCACCAAGTTCCTGTACAGTACATTTTTGTTGAGCTAATACTTTGTATTCTGTATACTGATAGCACTACATTAATTACTTAAATACTAGCAACACAATATTCCCATAATTTATACAGTAATTTTACTCATTCCATTTAGGTATATTATATTAGAATCTTGGAATATGATAACTGATTTCATGGACAACTAGCTCACCTCCCTTAAAACTTTCTGTATATAATGCACTGCAAGACATGAAATATAAGGAAATATAAAGGACAAAGCAATGATCAAAATAAAATCAGAAATGTCTCAATAGTGCAGTCGGAACAAAAAACATTTAAATACAATAAGATGCACTAGAACACTAAGAATTGGGCTAGTAAGCCTAAATTAATTTATACCTGCATCAAACATATCGAGCAGATTCACTAAGGTCTCAAAAGCTGCCAGGCGTACACTGCTGCCCTCATCTCTTGCCAGTTCCACTAACTCAGGAAGCACCACAGTTTTTGTTAGTTCTGTCCTGCAACATGAAGTAAGCAGTCAAAAGAAAACTTACAATGAAACAATACTGCCACTGCAAAACAGAATTCTTCCTTGAAATACTCATTTAGATATTTTTTGGGTAGTCAAGAAGAAAAAATTGACCAAATTCTAAGAAAATTGAAGTTAAATAAAACCTCCAGTCAATCTCAGGACTTTTTTTCTTTGTCAACCAAAGAAACATGCAAATTTTAAACACAAAACTTTAGCATTAAAAAAGCATTCAAGTTAAAATAAATTAGAGAAAATGTAGTCTGAAAAAAATCAAAGGACTCCAGCTATTTCACTGCATCACTAAGAAAATTCTTACGATCAAATATGCTCAATATGATGGTCCAAAGCCAAAATTTAATAAACACGAGCCATGTTGGATTGAAGTGTCTGGAAATTTTATACATCAAAGATGCATCTTCTTTAGAGAGAGCATCTACTGCTCAAGAGAAAATATGATTTTCCAACTAGTCTAAGCACTGGCTTTTGGCCTTGCTTTAATGTAGTAAAGAAAGGGTTCTGTATGTAGGTATGTACTGACCTACTAACATACTACTAATACTTAACTCCAGGATGATGAAATAAAAATGCTCAAAATATCACTTCCAATCAGACTAAAGCCGTAATAGCTGCCCCTTTTGTAAGTCAAGATAAACAATAATCCTTTCAAATGTTTATAATCAGCATCAAAATGATTTGCACCTTACAGAGTTTATTATACCTACCAGCAAATCAAGAGGTGTTAATAGTATTCCTCCAAGCAAATTATTTAAATTTCAAATAAAATTATGAGAAAATAACAGGTCATTTAGTGGCAATAACTCTATCTAATAAAAATAACCATTTGGATTGTTGTCACATTACACCTTCAATATTTACCTGAAAATTTGCTCATGTCTTTTTAGGTTTTTTTTTTTTATTTACCTACTACCTATTCATCCTCCAATGACACGCTGGAATAGCTTCCATACTGAACGTACTCAATGTTGACCACTTCTCAAGAGATTTAGTCATCTAAGGCATTGAGAAGGGATTAAGTAAAAACTTCAGAGAGAGAACAGTCTATAAGAATAAATTAATGCTAAAAATAAAAGTTGGTGAGGAAAGAATCAAGGAAAAATACACAGGACAGACCACTAATCGATAACCAAGTATTTACCCCTATCAAACCCACTATTCTAAGGCAGGGTAAATTACCAGTGATGCTGTCATTTGCCACTGCAAAACACCTTTCATTTTTTTAAAATTTCAACTCCCAGGTAGAATAAGTGAAATTTACTTCATTTTAAAGACACTAAAAAGAATTAAGAAAATTTTCTTTCCAGTATGGTTACTTATTAGTGTAAGATCTAATCTATCTCTGCTGTCTAGCACTGGGTAAGGAATGTTAGTTGATAGCTTTTCAATTCTGTAAAAGAAGTTACTGCTTTTTTTCATCCCTGAGAAAATAACAGGTAGAGAGACCTCGAATTATAAAATATTTTTTCACTCAGAGACCAATTCTGTGTGTAATTAACATTTTCTTTTAATAAAGTTTCAGGCTTTTTCAATCCTATTGAAGGCCTTCAAGCTTCAAGCAAAAGTTTGATACTGAGCTGAAATTTGCTTACAAAAGCTGTTTAACATCCTTTCTCAAAACACTGAACAGTAATTATTAAAACTGTTAATACTTGTCAGAATTTTTAAATAAGCCAAATACCACCAATGGATAACCGAGATAATTTCAAGAAGCTATAAATGAAGTCATTATTTACAAAAAAACTGCTGGGTTTATGGTTCAGCAATTTTACTATCAAAGAGGAAGAAAAATCTAAAAGTAGAAAAGAGACAACTGCCAACAGCCAGTTACTAAGAACACATCTGTACATTCCAAATTCATTATTGAGTATGCATGAATTCAACAATTTTAAAAGGCATTTTTAGGTTAACATTTTAGGTTTGCATTTAAGATCAGTCAGGCAAATTGCACTCACCCTATTCCTCGAGCTACATGTTCCAGTTGCCGACACATGCAAGTTCTAACTTCATATTCCACATCCTGGCACAGTGATTTTACCAATGGAAGAACCTCTCTTTTAATACTAAAAATGTGAACATTTTTTATTAATATATGGAACAAGAATACATAAAATCTATTGAGTAGTACTGAACTTTACTCACATATTACTTGTTTATCTTATATATTACTAATATATTACTAATATTACTGATACTAATTTATCACACACAGTAAATGCTTTTTCTGATAATCAGCAATTAGAAAAGAATATAATACACTGGATGCAAATATGTGCTACAAAAAAACAGGAAAAGGAATATTTACTGTCATTATTATTTGCTCATATTTCCTCTACTATTTCTTATAAACTACAAAAATAGAAGGAAGGCTACTGCAGTAGAATGCTGTCCTCATTTAATAACCATCTTCAGTACAATTTCTGAACAGCCACTGAAAGAATAAAAAGATTATATAAATGGAAATGCAAATCCCAATTAAATGTATGTAATACCTCATCTTTGATATGCAGGTATCACCCAAAATATAATTAGGAAGAAAGGAGAAAAAGAATTTAAGATTAAAAGCTTGAATATTGCAATGTGTTCAGGCAAGTAGACCAAGTATTCACGTAAATCAATGGCAGATACAAAATAAAAATTCTGATTCCTATTTCAATAAAAACACATATTACAACTTGGCACAATCAGCCATTGTGTTTCCTTTCACTGCCCAAGGTTCTGTCATAAGTATTCATAAAATATCTCTATAAAAATCCTTATGTTATTGCAAAACTCAAGATAAATAATATGTAGATACTGACAAGCAAATTTTCAAGCCAGCTTGCACAGTCTCCATTCATTCCAATGAAAATTAATTTACTTCTTGCATAAAAATTTAGCCTCAAGTTCCAAAAATTGTACAGTCTTGGAAGTTTTTAGAACACTAAACTAGAGGCTACATTAAAAAAAAATAAAAATACTTTTTAACTTGGAACACTGGAACAGAGGGTAGAAAAACTAATATTCCATGACAGGGACAGGATATAAACCTGGGAGTAACATCAAATACGAAGTTTTTAATTACAGTATAAATTTTATGAGGAAAAACTGTGCCATTCTGTTGAAGAAAATGAAGATATGCTTATATATTGCCTAGTCTTGAGGCTAGATATGTCTTCTGGACCTGTACCAAGAGCCCTTCTGAAAGGGGAATGAGAGTGCGTCCTGAATTTTACTCAGTCTGACACATTCTATACCTGAGGACCCAGCTCTCTTTTCAAGCCTCTGAACTGCACCCAGAGCTCTCTACCAGAAGAACAAGATGTCCCAGAAAATTCTGAGTTATCCTTTTAAAATGTAGTGGCTGTGCAGAAAACGTGCTAAGACCTGTTTACTGAAATGAGAGGATTCCTACTTCTGAACAGCAAGGAATCATATTGAAGAAACACCACAAAAGATGTGATTATTATGGTTACTAATTAACAATACTATATTTTCACATAAGACTGCAAGTAATCCATAAAGTCACTTATTTCCATGAGAATGTAACATCAAATAAATAAATGCAACTGCTATTCTGACAGAGTCCTAGAGATTTGGAATATAAAGATTTGGTAAAATTCTCAAAAAATACTACTCTACTATTTTCATTAGTTTTTGAATGTCCAACAAGTATAGTCTAAACATCAAATGAAGATTTAGACAGTTTCCTTTTGGGTGCTTCTAGTTCCTTTTTATTGAAGAAAAAAAATCCATAATCTAAAGAAATCTATTCCTAAATGTCTTGTCATATTGTCCTTTTTCTCTTCTTTTCTGTTATGCTGAATTCTTATATTTTGGGGCAGATCAAAATTATTAGAGTAGACTTCCTCAGCTAGACAGTTTCTGGGCATTTAGTGGCCCACAGTGGATTTCTACTGTAATTCAAAGTCATGTTGTGCTGGATTGCTCAGATAGCACATTTGGTGAGGTGGTCCTACTGTCATAAGCCTGAGTAAAGGAATGTACCACACCAACTGCTTTGGGCAGATGAGTGACTCAGATTTACTCTCATCATTGCACCCTCTTCTGTCCAGACTCACAGACACTGAATCCAAGAGCTGGATAATATCAGGGAACAGCAGTAGTTCCTGATAGATCTACATTTTAATTAGGGATAGAAAAAAGTAGATCTACATGCTAAATTTGGTTACATAATAAAAAGATAGGAATGGAATTCCTCTTTCTATGACAAGAAACTCTAAGGAGATGAAGTTGTGGTTTGTGCCTCTAAGCAAGGAACCCACTGTGTGCCTTACTTTCTAGTAGAGAAAAGCAATATGGAAGAATGGCATGAAAATGGTATCCATTCAAATCTGTGAAAGAACACACAAACTCAAGTTATAAAATGATGACCATCAGCAAGTCTGGACATGCTAGTTAAATCATGAAAGAGATCAGTGAAAAAAAAAAAGGCATTTCATTTTTGCAATGAAGTCTACTTTTCTTGTAGTAGTTTTTGTCCACTAACAAAGAAATACTAATTTAAACTGTGGAATGAAAATATATTGACAGTCTACTTACATATGAGCTTCAAATTTGTTAGCTACTTTTCCCATGATTTTACAACTAACTAAGCGGGACTGAAGTGTTTGAGAAAGTTGTGCTTTGGAAACAAGTGGATTCAGGATCTACATGGAAAACAGAAAAAGAAGAAATATGAGCAGAGAAATTGTGAGCATTAAATTAAGTATTCTTCTTCTTAAAAAAAATCTAGAAAAACATATCCCAAATGTCATTAACCTTTTCACTGAATTAATCAGTATTAACAATAATGATGCCTATGCACATTAATAGTCAATTTTTTTAAAATGACATCTTTGAAATTACATTGCAATTAGATTTTGGAGGTGACTAGAATAATTTCTCTGAGTTTCTTCCAACCTAGTTTTTTACCCTTTAGAATACGATTTTTTAAACAGTTCTGGATTTTACACTTATTTTAATTAGAATTTTTATAGTATACAAACAATTTTATATTTAAATATCCATATTGTTTTAAATTATACACACAGACAATACGTCTGTTGCAAAGCTTTTAATCTTAACAAAATATGAATACTTAAAAGTGAATAAATTAGCAGACTAAAGGGGACTGGCATTATAACTTAGGGACAGATTTTCTTCCTCTTTCTTGAGCTACACAGTGAAAAATTAAAGAGTGTTTGCAGTGCATTAGAGTTTTTGGTACACCAAGAACTACTGAAATACTCTAAGGAATGGACCTCCAGCATTCAGTTCCATTTAGCAGATATTGGGATTTTAGTTCAATAGTAAACAAAATGTAGTTTCTTCATGAAGACATAGAGTGAGATGCTATCCTGTAAACCAAAACAGGATGCAGGAAAACATGTTACTGAGAATAAAAAGTGCAGTGGAAGTGTTACAGTGGAGTGTAAGTAAGTGTTGACTTTATTTGCTGAAGAACACTATTTTTTTTAAGGTGACCCTCCTGTCTCACCTTTTTGCTCATTCGTCTCTTACAGTGTGTTCCACAACCATTACCATTTTCACAGGTAATTGCCTCAAAACTGACTGAGGTGAATAAAACTTGAGGGAAATACAGTCTTACAATCTTAATATTCTTTTTTGTTAGCATGAAAGATTAGTATTACCTCATGTCTGACAGTTTCTTTTGGTAAAGCTTCTATTACAGCAAGAAGAGTTTCTAACCATGCATTGCTGACACCTATTTAAAAGAAATTAGTTATATGTGATGTCTTATATTGTACATACAACAACTAAACCAAAACATACACCAGTTTTACAAAATTTGCTCTAACTTTTTACATACATCTTCAACGAGCTATGTATCTGAAAGCCACTACTATATTAACATTCAAGACTCCAGAGTAAGAAGTAAGATAGGTAAGAAGCAATTCTGCCCCCATTTCTTTTCCCTTTCCAATTCCTTTATAAAATTAGTAACTAGTCTGACTGCTTTACAAAGATAATTTCCCTCATTTACAAGCACTGAAACTTTCTAGTCACACAATAGGCCTTTTTTTCCTTTGTATTCTAAAATTAGTGTCAAAGAAATTAAGAAAAAATAATCAACACAGAAGAAATGTCAACCATCCTCCCTCCATTTTCTCAGCCACAAAATGTTGGTACTTCAGGAGAAGCCCAGACTCAGAAACAACTTTGGGATTTAATCCTTCAGACAAAGTGAGAGGGGTTTCTGTGCTTCAATCAAAATTACATTTAAATATCAGTATGAAATTGGTCATCATGTCAAGATCTTTTCATTCATGCAAGTCTAGATACAAAGTCACAGTGATTGCACTGCTGACACAGTATAGATCACTAGGGAAATAAAACATATAAAGGTCATCAGCTATCAGAGTAGCTGTCCAGCCCTGACCTGCATCTCTGTGTTCCAGGTTCTGGAGAATGATGTGTAGGAAGGAGTGGGAGTACGTATGAATGGACACCAACTCCTCTTGCAGAACAGTCAAAAAAGAAACAGCAGCTGTTAACTGCATTTCCACTCCTGCAACATGCAGAACCTCCTGTATAATTACAAATTATGACAATTTAGAGAGTGAGGCAGAAATGTACTGAAAGAACATCCAAATTTTTACATTCACTTTTAGAATTAATATGCAACAACCTGGGTAAACTACAAAATTTGCTGTAAAATTATTTTCTCTTAACAGCAATTTATTGCAGACATTAAATTTTCTTGATATATCATGATATATCATGAATCTTCTAAGGAAAAAGAAATTACCTATAATATTTTTTGTGACTTTAAGTTTCATCACTGCAATGTGTGGATTTTTCTACTTTACAAAATGAGGGGTAGAAACAGACCAGCCAACAATTGCACTTCTGCTATTTATGCACACGAATTAAAAAAAGGTATTTCATTCATTCATTCATTCATTTAGAGATACTAAAAACGCAGAAGGGAATTTAAATTTCATCCCTTGACTAACGTGGAATGCAAATGAAAAGTATGTATATATAGTCTTAAGAATAAACAAGATACAGTAGAATATTTATCTAGCTAACTAAACATTTAGTACTTCTGAGCTCTAACACACAAGAATGTCATCAATTAGGTTGTCCTTAAAATCATCCATTCAAAAGTTAAACAAAGTTAATATGTTGAAATGAAATATTACTATTTTTTAGATTTAAAAACAGGCATATTAAATTTTAAATTTCAGATTTATGCAGAGACCTTGCAGGACGCAATCTTTAACATAGCATTCATTGTAAGTATTAGTAATTGTAAATATCTATCAACTAAGTGAACATTCCATTTGTTTACTTTTCTAAGTATGTCTTTCTATTTCATGAGAAAATAAAAAAGTTCATTTTCCTACTACTAAAGCATTACACTCATTTAACAAGTGATTCCAAATTCAGTAGGAGTCTAAAGCCTGCATTTCCTACTTAGCACTTTATATATGTGGTTTGGGGTTTTTTTTAAAGGCCTTGATATGAACAGTGTTTTCTCAGATCACTGGCCAAAACTCAAAAATAAGCTGGACTTTTAATTGAAAATAAAAATAAGCCTGGATCAGATCAAAAGAAATACTCATATTGCACCTAGGTGCATGGTTGCTTATGGATTGGACTCTTTGCTCAGTTACAAACTGGCTGCATGGCCGTGCCCAGTTGGCAGCCAGTCACAAGTGGGGATCCCCAGGGCTCAGTGTTGGGGCCAGTCCTGTTTAATATCTGAATTAATATCAAGGCCAAGGCCAATGGTGTGAGGTTCAACAAAGGCAAGCGCTGGGTCCTACACCTGGATCACACAAATGTAGTGCTACAGGCTGGGGACAGAGTGGCTGGAGAGTGGCTTTCCTCACAAAAGGGTGGTCAGGCATTGGAATGGACAGGGACATGGTGGAACCACCATTTGTGGAAGTGTTCAAACGGCATCTGGATATGGAACTCAGGGACATGGTGAAAATGGTGGATAAACAATTGGACTCGATAATCTTAGGGCTTTTCCAAATTTAACAATTCTATGACTCTAAGCACTGCGTATCAGAGGAATTTTGCTGAGAAAACAGTTTGTAGAGAACATCTGAGAAATTACTATTTGTCTTGGTAAAAACCAAGTTTTCATTCTACAAATGTCAAACCATTTGTACACGCAAATGTACAATTATTAGCTTATCTTATTTCAAGGAGAATCATAACTTATCTCTCAAGGGCCGTCTCAGTTTACAACCATGTTTCTTTCTAAAGGGATTCTCTGTGTCCTTGCTCCCATAAATGAAAAAAAGAAACAGCACTGCACTGCTTTCCAACAAAATATTTGCATTCAATACCCATGGAAACCGCTTTCTTATTTCCACAGACTCTGCCCTTGTTCCACCATTGCTCTTATAGCCACAGACAAGAAAGAATAAGGACACCCACTAATTTTGTATTTTGAATATTTTTGGGATCAGAATACCTGTCCATACTTTTCTGGGATTCTGGCTTAAACTTGTTAAAAAAAACATCACCAAGAGAACCATGAGCACTATCTAGTAGATGCTAACACAGCAGGACAGACCAGAAAATTATGGAGCAGTGCCAGGTTAACAGTTGGACTTGATGAACTTAAAGGTCTTTTCCAACCTAAATAATTCTGTGATTCTATGAACTCAGTTTTCCGTACATATTTATTTTGTACGCAATACAAACAGGGTTACTTACCAACAAACAAAGTTTCCAAATAGTCTCCTCCACTGATCCACATAACTCTGGATAGTCATGTGTGAGAACACATTCTCTGGATGTGCCTCCTCATGGACCTCGGGAGACATTGAAATATAAATTTCTAGACTGCTTACACACCTGCCTGCACTGATGTTTACACTCAGAACTGTACAGTTCCGCATTTGGAAATGTATGTATGGGTCTCCTATTTCCATTTTCATACAGCCCAAGCTGAGTAACTTAAATTTACTTAATAGAAATTTATTTTTTTAGAAAGTAATGTATTTTTCTATACATGAATACTCCACAAATTTTCACTCCAGACTAAAAAAGCTCTCCCTATCTTATTCAGACAAGTGTATTTAATGGAATTTAAGGGTATTAGCATGTTCTTAACTATTCTAATGTCTACAAGTTAAACTCAGGCATCAAATTAGAAAGCCTGGTTTATTCCATTAATTGGAAAAAAGAAATTTCACCTCTAGTTCAAGTGCACATTTTGTCCTGCAACAGAATTCTCTTGAAAGAATGCTGCAAGCAGAGACGTAGTCAAATCATTTTAGTAATTGCATTGGTAAGATAGAAATTTTCATTTAAGACTAAAAGACACAGAAATAATGGAGATTACAGAAGCTCAAGGATATAATGAAAATGGACATTAACATTAATGTTAGGTATAAGGAAGGATGAAAATCACCCCACCTTTTCTTAAACTATAAAATCAGCTATGGCAAAGGAAAGCTTTTAAGAGGAAGTTGATATATTAGGAAAATAAGTACCCATGAAAATGAGTTTGGAAGTAATCAGACAACACTGAATAAAGCTTGATGTATACACAAAAACAAGAATAAGCATATTTCACTGCAATCACAGCATTTGGAAAAATGTTTATTAGTCATTTGGACAGACACCTGCAATCTCCCTCCATCACTTTCGGTTGCAGAGCCCAAAGATGGAAAGCAGGAAAAATACTATTAATGTTATTTGAAAAGAGCCATTTTGTGCACAAAGAGAAATGCTTGTAAGAATGTCTAAGCTCTCCCTAAATCTGCATTTCAATGACTTCCAAGGTTCATGAGGAGGTGCATGCAGAAATCCAGAGTGGGGTTCTCTATGCAGAAGAACACGTATAAGGATGCAACTTTATTTTAACGCCAGAATTAAAAAAAAAAAAAACTTCCTAATCTCCTTCCTACATTAAGGTCTAAATTATATACTGTGTGTTTAAATAGCATAACCAAAATACTTACAATTAATTCAATAATCACTTATGTATGTCACATTTATTGATGTATTGATTTTACTCATCTCATACCTAAAACACTTAGGTTAAATCTAGTGTCTTTGATACAATTTTAAGTCAATTAGATTTCACAGAATGATAAGCAATTTGCATACACCCATTACTATATTTCTAGAAGTAACCAGGTTTATCAATTTTTCACAAATTAAATACAAATTTGCAATGTATTCAGACTGAACATTCTTTCTTCATCTGCTTTACCCTCAGTTCTAATAAAAACATTAATTTTGCTTTGGGTGTCTGCAAGTATGCTAAATAAGTGCACTGGTTTCCTTATGCAATTATACGGTGACAATAATTTCAAATAAACAGCCCTCTAAAACTACTGCACAATTCATTTTTCACGTGCCAATTTGATTTCGCAGATGAAAATACTCCAACCTAAAGAAGCAGAACCTGGTGCAGGTTCTAATTTAAATTAGTTTATTTTCCTGAAATGACAGATTACATTTGCAAGACTCTAATCACAGTTGAGTTCAATTATGCTTTACAGACTATAAAAGTTTCCATTTAATGGTCAGGATGATTCTTCCAATAAAAACAAGGTTAAGAATAAAGAATAGGTCTAGTTAATGATGTCAAAAACTGTTTTGTAGTTAAAAGCCATGTAGTGGACATGGCTACAACATACTTTACTTCTATTATAGATAAATAATATTAGATTACAGAACACCACTGAAGAACTGGCTTTATAATTGCATTGCCACAGAAAGGAACTTAATTCATATACATTCCACAAAGTCTCAGTTTATAAAGCTTAAACTTGAAAGGAATGCTTGGGTTTAGACTGAACTCATTATATTTTACTTTTTTACCTCTGTCTGGAGCCCATTAACTTAGGTTTAATTTATTTTATCATCTAAGAAGGCATCCAGTTTGGGTTTAAATGACACTGTAAGATGAAAACCACACTACTTTTCTCAGTAATTTGCTCAAAGATTCATTGCATTTATTATTAAAGTTGTCTGCTTCATTTCAAATATTTCTATATCTTCAATTCCTAATGCTTCTTTCTTCACATACTGTTGAATGTCTTTAGTATCATACAGGAAGATACTTTTACAAAGTAACTAAGTACAGCCTGATCAAAGATCCCACTGAGATCCAACTCCCACCATACAAATATGTTCCAGGCTTTAGGCCCTATTCATGCAAATGATCATACTTTCAAATATTTTCTTCATCCCTATATAAAAAAAACCTTAAAACTAGAATCAAAAACTGTATTCCCATACTAGATTTTTTATTGAAGACAGGCCAAGATCAGCACTTCTCTACAGCCTGAAAAATAAGGGTAGAAAATCCCCAGTGCTTCCTATTCCTTTTTAATTTCAGGAAGAATTCTGCTCTCAAGGTAGAAAACCAGAGGCAAAAATGGATTCAGTATGGTAGGCATTAAAAAACCAAACCAACTTTTCTTGAAGCCAGTAGGTTGGTTTAGAAAGACTGCATCACATATGTCAGAATAATGTGGTTCTAACTGCAGATATTTGGTGCAAGTTGAAGACCTACCAATTACTTTACAACTTCAAGTCATTCTCCTCAAAGCACTTTTACACTCATACATATTTAAGCAAAATGCCTATTGACCTGCATCTTATAGCACAGAATGCAACCAGAAGCACTTTAATGTTTTCTAAACAATCTGTCAGTCTATACCAGTCCTTAGTCCTGAGGAGAGCTATTTCTTGACCATTTGCTGAATCTAAATAATCAGACAAACAAAAGCTGGAACAGTTCCTCTTAAGAAAGAGAAGTCTCCTGAGATCACAGATGTTTCAGGAGATAACATGAAGCTGAGAGGTGATGTCTGATATTCACAGAAGGCTTGAGGCTGGAAAGGTCTTCCGGAGGGCATTTTGTCCAAGCCCCCTGCCCAAGAAGGGCCAGTTACAGCTAAGACATGCCCAGACTGCTTTTGAATACCTCCAAGGAGGAAGACAATAACTTATCTAAGCGACTTTTGCTACTGCTCAATCACCCTCAGTGAAAAAGTGATTCCTGATGTTCAGAAGAAACCTCCTGTGTTTGTGCTCACTGCAACAACAGCTGCAGTTCTGTCCATCATTGGGTACCACTGTAAGGAGCCTGTCTCTGTCTTTGCTTTGTCAGGTACTGGTATACTTTGGTAAGGCCTTCTCCAACCCTCTTCTTCTGCAAGGGTCCTAGGGGTCTTTAACATTATTAAGTTTGGCATTTGCATTTGTGATTTAGTTTGTTTTTATTAGGCCAAGGATGCTCCTTAAACCACACTTTAACTGAACCTGTACATTTCTTCTGGGCCAGAGTTCGTATCTGGGACAGAGTGGAAATACAGAGACAGGTATCTTCTCCACAGTCACAGAATCATAGAATGGTTTGGGTTGGAAGGGACCTTTAAAATTCAGCTAGTCCACCCCCACAGCAATGAGCAGGGACACCTTCCACCAGACCAGGTTGCTTAGAGTCCCATCCAGTCTGACGTTGAACATTTCTAGGGATGGGGCATCCATAACTTCTCTGGGCAATGTTACAGTGTTTTACCATCCTCATGTTAAAAAATTTCTTCTTTGTATATTGTCTGAATCCACCCTTCCTTAATTTAACCCCATTGCCCCTTGTCATATCTCAAAAGGCACTGCCAAAAAGTTCATCCTTATCTTTTTAAAAGCCCTCTTTTAAGGACTGGATAGTGAAAATAAGGTGTACCCAGAGCCTTCTCTTCTCCAGGTTAAACAACCCAAATATCCTTTATCAAAAGATATCTCAATATAAAATTACTGTATAACATTACATGGTCAGCATGCATCTATCACAACTAGCAGTGACTTACTAAAAATGTGGAGGGCAGAACATGAAATTGCACAGACAGCTAAATGCAAACCATGCTCTTCTGGACAGCACCATGAAGATCTTAATGTTTGGATGAAAGGAGGTTGAGAACATCAGAATCAACCATTATGACTGGATAGTCCTCAAAAAGAATTCTCAAAAAGCTGTCAAAACACTGGTAAATCATTAGAACATTTAAGCAGTATTAGTTCTGCTTTTTTTTTTCCTCTGTTGTAAGAATTTTTTAAAAACCATAGGACTTTGTATTATACCTGTAATATTTTGAAAGGTCAGTAAATTAATGTAGAAGACCTATTGGACATAAATCTCCTAGAGACTGAGTTTGTGATAAAAGTGGAATTTTTATTTTCTTTGTTAAAATACTTTAACTGGCAGAAAAAGATACATTCAAACCTCAATACACAAAACTTACTCTGATTTTTGGTAAAACCCGACGAAGTGTTTCTGCAGGATTCTGTCGCATAAGGACTGGAAGATTTGCCACCACACTTGTTCCTTGGATATCCTGACCAGAACTTACAAAAACATAAACATATAATACATTACTTACTATGATGATTACAAGCTTACAGCTTTTATTAAAAAAACAAAACAAAACCAAGAAGAATAAACCTACACTACTCAGGTTTTTCATGCAAGCAAAGAGAGGATTTTTTTTTTTAATAATATGTGGTAGAAGTTTTGCATAAAGATATGAAACTTTTGAAAGATCTTTTCAAACCAGATGATCAAGGCAGCAGTATCATGGAATCTTTTGCCTTATAGCAATACAAGGGATAAACCATAGGAAGGGGGAAAATAGAAGATATACACTAAAGCAATATTAAATGTACAACATTTTAACAGAAATCTACTATTATTTCCTTTTTGTAGGGAAAGCAGTCAGATGTACAGTCATATACACACAAACATGAGCAAAAATGGAAGTAAAAACTTGGTTAAATTACAGATCTTGTACCTTTCTCCTCATTCTGTCTCTCTCAATGGTATCCCACAATTAAAAAGGAAAAAAAAAAAGGCAGGAGGGAAGGAAATGATAGGCAGCAATGAAAAAAGTATGAGGTGAAAAGAAAAATTACTCAAGTGGATCAATTCCTAGAATAGAATCAGACAGCAAGAGGGTCTGGATGCCAAAATTAAAACTAAAACTAAACATCAACACATCCTTTTCCTTTGGCAAGGCATGCATATCTTTGTGTTATCCAGTAGTAATGCAAAAAGCCAAGGTAACTTGAAGACACTATTTAATGGAACTTTTATTCATTTTGTATCAAGATGGAAGAAACCCTAACTGCTAAAAAATGCAAACAAAATGCTACCTTTATCCATCAAAATGTTTAAAAAAGGGAAGCATTTCCCTTTAAATCAGAAATTCTTAGTATCTGGCTTACTGCCAATTAAGAATGTGAAGCAGGAGGCATTTCAACACCTACAGAGTCTGTAATTTTCCAACTGCATAAGATTTTTCTTCTATTTCTACCAAATGAGCTGCACCATAGATTTCCTTTAAATATTGAAGACTTCAGAATTATAGTGAATTATTGCTAAATGCTGAGATGTGCACATTTTTGTACTAATAAACAAATTAAAATAAATGCTAAATCTTTCCTTCAGAGTCACAGTAAGCCCAATGTTATGAAGGCACTATTCCTTTATTCAGTGCTAACTATAGAAGAACACAACAGAGCCCTATACTTAGAAGCAATTTAGCTCAGCCTCTTTTGTGCTAGCAAAATCCACATATCATTTAAATATAAAACTTCAGGACTCATCTTCTGAGCTCATCCTACAGGAGATGCGAGTGACTTAGCAATGCTGGGAATCCTCATGCAGAAGGGAAGCTCTTGGGCTCCAACACTCCTGTCCTAATACTTCCTTCCTCTGTGACAGCAGCTGCTTGCTGCTGGCCAGTGGTACCAGACCTGGTTTAACTGCAAGACCCATTGCAGAGGACTTTTCAAAGACTTCTCAAGCACAAGCACAGAACTAAGCCTTCTCCCTCTAGTCCCTGCATTTGCTTTTCCTTGTTTCTCGAAACCATTTACAAACATATGAAGAACAAAAATGTGCCTGTGAGTAGTCAGCCTGGACTTGTGAAGGGGAAATCAATCCCGAACAGCCAACTTGACAACATGATGACTGGCTGAGATGGTACAAATTGTTTAACTTACTTTAGCAAGGCTGTTGACATTGCCTCCCATCATATCCCCATCAGATAACTGATGAGTACAAGCTTGAAAAATGGGGTGTGATGTGGACTGAAAACTGAGTGAACTATTGAGCCTAAAAGGTTGTGATTAGTGGTAAGGAAGCCAGCCACAGGTGGTTATCTCATGGTTTACCTTACTGGGGGCAATAAAGTTTTCATTAATGGCCTGGGTATGGGACAGGGTGCACCCTCAGTGTATGCAGATGACACAAAACCAGGAGGAGGTGCTCACAGACCAGAAGATTGGTGACTCAACTAGCTAGAGCAACAAACCAACAGGGATCTTATGGAGACCAGTAGCAGGAAACGCAAGTTCTGTAGCTGTGGCAGGACACCCCATGCACCAGTAGAGGCTGGGGGCCAGCCAACTGGGAAATAGCTTGGCAGGAAAGGACCTGGAGGTCTCAGTGGACACAAAACTGACCCAGAGCTAACAATGCATTCTTGCAGGAAAGGTAGATGCTGGCATCCTGGGCTGCACTCAAGAGCATCACCAGCAGCTCAAGGAACATGATTATTCTTCTCTGTTCTACACAAGAATCTTGCAGACAGGCAGCAGCGAGTTCATCGCAGTATTTCTGCAGAAGCTTAGACAATAGGGATTTTTAATCTTGAGAAGAGAAAGCTTGGGAGCCTTATTTGATATGTATAATCTCTGATGTGAGACAGTAAAGAAGACAGAGGCAGATTCTTCCCAGCGGTGCCCAATGATAGGATGCAAAACAATTGGAACAAATTCAATACACAGGAAATTCTACTTAAACCTTAAAAAAGACACCAATTATTCAATGTCAGAGTATTCAAATATTGGAATGAGTTGCCCACACAGGTGGTGCAGTCTCCATCCATAGGATTCAAAACCCTGAGTTCAAGAAAAGACTGAATATATTGCTCTAATTGACACTACTTTCTGCAGGGAGGTGGACTGGATGATCTCCAGAGGTCCCTTCCCACAACTATACTATGATTAGGCTCAGGGTATGTGTTGCCAATTTTGAAAACTTTCATGAAGCTCAAGAAAGACAATAAGACTTCTTACATTAATTTTTAAATCATTTTAAAAAACAGATTCTACAAGATAAGAACAAAGAAAATTTTAAAAGTCCCTGGGTACTCAATTAGAAACACTTCTATCTGGAAATGGATGGAAGGACTGCAACTCCTTCTGCAGCATGAAGAATGAAGATTAGTCACTGGGTGTACTGTGAGACAATATTACCACAAAGGATTTTGAAAAAGAGAAGATAGATTTATATTTGTCTCTCCTTCATTCACACTAGCCTGCAAAGCATGGCAGCAGGAGCAGAATACAGTATTGTAAAGAAGACTGAGGTACAATGTTTACCCAAGCTCCAACTGAAGCTCTGTTTGTGTAGAGGCTTTTCTTTCACACTGTAGCTAACTGCACCAGTTCGGCAAAAATGATTTGTTAGACAGCCACTGTTGAATCAACCATTGAAGTCTGAACTCTGTGTAAATAGCAGTTCTGATGAATGGCTGCAGGGAATTACAGTGTTAACTCAACACCCCTTTAAGTGACATTATTTTGAGTCCAAGATTCAATAATGTCCTAGATTTGGTCCAAATCTAAATTTGTTAAAGTAAAAATTTAGCAGCTTCAGTTAGTGAGGGATGAGAATATCACAATTAAAAAAAATGATTAAAGTATTCTGTAACTAACTGCGTATTAGGAAAATAAAATTCACAAAACCTCAAACTTGAAAAAGGGTGTCCACGGTTGTAGGAACCTTTGCACATTCATAACTCATCTGGACAATGTCTTGTGATTGTGATCTAACATCAAACGGCATCAGACTTAGAAGTTGGCTCTGCTTTAAGCAGGGCATTGGAGCAAATGACTTACAGGGGTCTCCAACCACCTAAACTATTCTGTGACTGGGATTCATAAATCCTACACCTAATTTCCTATTTGTATAAAAGCTGTATCTGACAGGACTCAGCCTTTTCAAAATTATTCAACTTCAATTCTCCTTCCAGGATTTCTGTTTTCCTGCACAATCTACTGTTGCCAAGGCAAACTAGAAATCCAGATAAATATTTCTGTCAATAACATAAAAGTGTGTGGCTCATTAGACTTCCTTTGAGAATCACCTTTAGTTTATTGTGAAGATTTTTACATAGCCTTTCCTATGCAGAGGGTTGACAAAGATTTAAACTTATTGCACTGCTTTCTAGGTACTGCTCTTGCTAATAAAAACTAACTCTTTTTTAAGCTTTTTCGGTTTTTTGAGGGGTGTCTAAATTTTTTCTTTGACTGAATAATTCTAGGGGTTTTTGTAAAAAAAGGGAAAAAATCTAAAAATTATAAAAATGTCTTGAAATCACAAATATTGATGTGTCATTTTATGACTAGTTTTTATTTTATTCTGAAGTGAATATTCCTTTGATAAAATACAACCTAGTATTTTCTGTAAAAGTACAACCCTTTCTTTACACTGGTGTAAAGCAGTTAACTTTCCTTTTATTTCATGTGAGGTATGCTTACATTTCAATTATACTTCTTTAAACGTAAATTATGTAACAGGAGTGTCTGAACATCTATTTGACATTTACTGTAGCAAGTATATTATAAAAAGACTCAGTCCCGTGGAAAGATCTGTTATTTTGTTAAAGTAACTTCCTTTAAGATCCTCAGTTGAACAAAGACAGAATTGTGAGCAATATAATTATTAGCACAGTCTGGAATCTATGTATTACAAGGGAGTAAATCTGCAGTAAATTAGGAGAAGAGACTTAAAGGTATTTCTTTAAAAGGAGAAAATTGTTAGGCTTCTATAACTTCGCTGAAAAGAAGAGAGAATAAAATTAATCTTAAAATTTAACTCCATAATAGTATCAATTTTCAAGACATCAGAAGTCCTAATAATATAATAGACTGAACATCTCCTTACAATTGACACTGCAGTCCTTTCCTAGTAAAATCTAATTTTCAAAACCAGTTTCTCATTTTGATCTTCTACTTAAGATATATGTGCCCATGATAATTTTAGAGCACATCTAAATAAAATCTCCATGGTCTATATAAACAAGAAGAAACTAATCTGATTTTAGTACATATCTGAACTTGTACCACTACATGAGAAACTTCTACTCTAATTAACGTAAGAACCAAAACCCAAGATTTAGCTGCATGGTAGCTCTGTGTTCATAGGAACCTTGTTTACCAGGACAGGTTTGGTCAACTGAAGTCTCTTATTTCTGTTTCTTTGCTGAATATCTGTCAGAGAGAGAAAGGAGAATGTCTAACTCATAGAGATACCCCTTTCTGTTTCTGCACCAAAACAAATACATTATAATGACACAATAATTTATTTCTTCCTAATATCATCAGGTTTTATGAGTTTATACATTAATTATTATGAGTAAACATTGAGCTTTTCTCCCTTGAATTTTAAGAAAAGTTTCAAGAATGTAAGAAGTGCCTCAAAGGAACACATTTTTCCTCACAAATACTACCACAATATCAACATTCAATCTCCTAGAAGATAAATGATTCTTCTTCCTTAGAGAGCCTATAACACATATTGCATTTTGTATGGTTTCTAGGTAGAAATCATTTTGGCATTTTTTATTTTGAGTCTGAATGTGAAAAGTAAAGCCAGTCTTTTTACTTCAAGATCGAGATAATCCCATTTCCCATTCCTAGGTGATATAGCAAAAATGAGCTAGGAGCTGGTATTGTCTTTCATTCTGCCAGTCTTCATTCACTGACCCAGAATTTATAATTTTCACATTCAACAAGATTTGTCATGTTCACAAAATGCATTATGTACTATAAGAAGTCTTCTGAAAAAGTACAAGGCCTGTAATTTTTCTACACTGGAAGTAGAAAAAAAAATCACAGATGCTAACTGAATTCTAGAAGGGTAAATTACTTCCGTTGACCTAAATTTCTCTTATAGTCTAATTTAGACACAGGATATCTTTTCATTCTCCAGTCTGATTTTTTCTACCAGTATATGTCACGCACAGAGAGAAAAACTTTAAATGGCCTAATCATTACTAAAATCTACTTAAGAGTCTTCTTCAGCTTGTGGGTCTTACCTGTGTGGAGCATTACAAACAACAGATCCCAAAGCTCCCACTTTATTACTGTGTGTATTTCTATCATACCTTCTCAGCCTTTCTGACTATAGCATATTCCATCTTCTATCAATACTTTTTTTTCATAGCAACTCTAATCTAATAGTCATAGAAGCTGATGATAATTTCTAAAAAAAAAAGAAAGTTGTAGCTGTACATTTCAACCTCTTCTTTCTAAACTGACTCACAGGTCTAAAAAATTGTTTATTTTTTCAAGATTTATTGACAGCTCTAAGAGAAGCTGCCATTTCACCTCAACCCTTGCTATTAGTCTCTTCAATCATTTAAAAACAAATTATGCTATGCTAAATCCATTTGCAATTCCTCTGCATGCTATTAAGAAAAATATATTAAAGGTTAGGAATGCAATTGTTAACTGGTCTTTATGCCTCTATCTACTTGGCTTCATAAAAAAGACCTTTCTGTACATGCAAGGGTTGAAGACCACAGTAAAAACCTGAATAACCCTAGCCTTTTAAGAATTAAAGTACAAGTAGAACTTCTTACCAATCTTTCAAAAAATTCAAACTTTTTAGAATAGGCTTATAATTCTTGTAACAAAATCTTACTAACAGTAAAACACAGACAAGTGGTAAACAAAAAATACTTTGTACATGAGTTGATCAGCCCTTTTCAAAATCACAGAGACTTGATCAAAAGAAAACGCAAAAGACCCATAGAGACACTATAAGTAACACTTGTACAGAATGAAAGTACAGAGTCTTAGTGCAGTGACTGAATGAAAAACCACAAGAAAATAAAAATAAAAAAGGGTAAACAGAGGGTTTGAAGATTTTGATCACAGAATTTTCCTCACATGCATATCTTAGATATATTTTATATAGATATCTAGATACTGTAAGTAGATATGCATCATATCTAATAATATAAGCTAAGCTTATGCTCTAAATTGAAAGGTATAGGGCTAAAATTGTGAGCACTGAAAAATACATCTGAAATTTTAGAAACAGTAAGTTTTAGCTGTAGAAGCAGCTTTATTCTCAGCCAAGGAAATCTAACTGCGAGCTCTGAATGACTTCCAACAGTTCATATTAAATTTCTATCAAATTACTGCTGTTACACTCGAAGGGCCTGATGACTCAAAAGAAAAAATAATCAGAAAATGAACATGAAACAGTGAACTTACTCCTTATAAGAGCTAGGTTTAAGACAAGTTAGAAGTGGAAAGCTTTGCTGGTTCACATTCTATTCATTATTCAAGGACTATACACAGCAGTAATATTCATATTTTCAAGTATATTGGACAGCTTCTTCAGATTGATGCAGTTCCATGCATCAGCAATACAACATCAAACAGCTAACTCTAGTGCTGCTTTCTCATTTATCAAAAGCAGCCATTGATCGAAAGCAGCTTTCTGAGGTAAATACACAAATAACTAAAAACTCCTTCAATTTCAAGCTGTTCCTGATTCATATTCTGTCAAACAAAAAAGTAGAAGTATTCTACTTCACTTTGGAAAGTAGAATAAAACTCAGCGACTTAATTGAATAGAAGAGTTAGAGCCATGTCTCTCAAACAAATGTAAGATTTGCTCCATGTTGGAGTGGATGATCAAACCAGGTAATACAATTAACATAATAAATTAATTGAAGTGGTGCTACAAGTCTTTCAAATTTCCAGCTCTCTGACAGAATAATTTCAAGCAGTAGATAAAAATGAGCATTACATATACAGATAATTAATCCATATCTGCATTCTTTATAAAACCACTATCAGCACACCATCAGAATCCTCCTGCCTACCTGTGCTGGTTTGGGCTGGGGTAGAGTTAATTTTCTCCCCAGTGGCTGGTAGGGCTGTGTTTCAGATTTGTGCCAAAGACAGAGTTGATAATAAAGAGATGTTTTTGTTATTGCTGAGCAGGGCTTACACAGAGCCAAGGCCTTTTCCACTCCATGCTGGGGAGGAGACTGGGGGTGCCACAGGGAGACACAGGCAGGACAGGTGACCTAAACTGACCAAAGGGATATTCCAGACTATATGGCATCATGCTCAGTTTATAAAGTGGTGGGGAGGAGAGGGAGGAAGGGAGGAACATTTAGAATGATGGTGCTTTGCTTTCCAAGTCACCATTACACACAACAGGGCCGTGCTCTCCTGGAGATAGCTGAACACCTGCCTGCCTGTGGGAAGCAGTGAATTTGCTTTGCTTTACTTGTGTGCATGGCTTTTGCTTTCCCAATTAAATTGTTTTTATCTCAGCCCACAAGTTTTCTAGCTTTTACTCTTCTGATTCTCCCCCAATGAGTGAGTGGCTGCGTGGGGCTTGGCAGCTGTCTGGGGGTTAATCCATGACACTACTCAATTATACTTAGGTAACTGTAGTCCTAGTAACATTCCCTATCTTAAAATCACTACAATAATCTTAAATAGCCTTTGTTACACTATTTTTTCCTCACATAGTCATATCAACTTATTTCTAGTGGTACAGTTATCCCAGAAAGAGTTCAATGTTCTGCAATGGAAAGAATAAACAAAAGCATTTACCAGTAATTCCACCCACATTTACTAAAATTAGACCAGAATAATCTCTGAAGAAAAGAGTATCTCTTTCCTTTGAATGCATGTCAAATATGCTCAGCTGCACAGCATATATTCACAGCATATATTCAGTGTTAACTACCAGAATTTCTGGCATATCTATTTACTATGTTGATATCAACATCACTCTATGGAAGAAAAAGTAACACAGAAATATTATGTTAAAAAGCATCCATTAATACAATACTATTTGCATGCCATTCCCCTGCCCTCCTCCGTATGGTTTGTTTGCTACTAAAAAATAACTTTATTAACTGATCACTAAAAGGTTTGGCACAATAAATTCTTAGTCTAAGCTCATGGTGTAATATTAACACAATGTATTATTTTCATGAACAATATTTTTATTAGCTATCTGAAGTGGCATCCATGCAGATGGATATCGACTGGCAGAATTTACCATAAACACAGCCCACAGTGCTTAAGCTATCAATGTTATTCTAGTGCATAAAGAACTCCAAAGTTCTATACAACTTCCATTGGGCCAACACAGTCTTTACAGATGTCACACAAACCATCTCAGTTGGTATTCAGTGTGCAGACCTCTGAACATAATGAGCTTAAGGCAAACTCTCAGCCACAGCAATGAGGGCAAAGAAAACAAAAGTAAGAAAGGGGAAGAAATAACATTTGGGGAAAAATACTCACATCCTTCACCAAAAAGCAGGTAAAATAAGTCATGAACATCTCAAATGATCCATCAAGTACTAAACTGTAGTTAGGATCTTTTTCAGCTCATGGGTTTTATGGGTGTGGGAAATTACATACAACAGATCCAAAAGCTGACACGTTCCAACTGTTCATTTAAAAAGACCAAAACCAACTTCTTAATCTAATAAGTAAGTAAGATGAGACACTGAAGAAGATTTTACTTAAGGCCCTCAGCATTTACCATATATATGTAAGATAAAAAGATCTACATATTAATTTTATTGATCTGACTACCCTCTAACACATCGTTCTCAAATATGTGGGACAGTTCAAGCGATCAAAGCACAAGTTACTTATCCACAATAAGAGTTGATTTTTACATACCAGTATGCATCTAATCCTTTATTACAAACTCATGGTGCAAGTATTTTCTTGCAATACAACAAGCATGCAGGGTTCAAAAGCATTCACAAGTAACCCTTAAAATACACCTAATTTGGCTTTACATAGTGATAAAAACAAGAAGAAATAGATATACTCTTGGGTAAAACCTGTAGTAAAGAAGTAGGTTACTTTTAAGCAGCTATCATTCTCTTCTCCATTGATTTAGTGACTATCAATTACTGCAGTTGGAAAAAAACCCAAAATAAAATTAAATCTTGCCCTGAATCTAACTAACTATAACCTAACTAACTTCTAGTTCCCAAAATGGCAGAGAAATAGGTGTCCTAATCCTGAGCTTTGAAATGAAATTGCATAAAAGAGATTAACTGTTTATAACAGAAGAATTTTGGTGCGAGCAGCAATCAGGCAATGACTCATGTTTTGCTATTTAATATGGACATAAATCCTCCCCCTCAGAAAGCTCAGTTACAATTTCAGCAGTGAAAATGGCATCTTTTCTGTTTCTCCCTTTAAAGAAAGGATTTTTATCTGCAAGCCTGTCCAACAATGTAAGCAATATTATCATGTAAAAAAGTGTATTAAAGCAGATGCCTTTCACATTTTTCTTTTACATACGTTTATTCTGCCAGAAATAATACAGTCAACCCCTACTTAAAACAAAAATAAAAGTAGCATGTTTAAAGCATTTTCTTTCTGTCCCAAGTTGAGCCCTCTCAATATACTCTTGGTAACAGAGGTTACCAAGCAATTTCACTGAGGAGGGAAAAAAAAGCCAGATTACATTATTTTAGAAAATCTGACCATAAGCTGGTCAGCTGCACTTCTCATGCAGCACAGACAAACAGTAAATCATCCCATTTTTTAGGCATAAACTACTGCAAGCAAAATGCAATGGTATTATTGAGTGCAACATAACTTCTGCTGTGCAGCTCTGTTAATACCAACTGTGTCACCAAATGCTTTGATCCACCTTGAATCCAACTTTCCTGGTCTACTCCAACTGGTAAAGAGAAATGCTTTGGAATTAAGCAAGCAGCTTTGAACAACCGTCATTTAATCACAGCATAAACTGGTGGCTCCAGTGCTTGATGTTGTTCTTTGTTGTTCAACAATAGCTATGGGGAGGCAGCATGGGTGGGGAGAGGGAAAAGCTAATTGATACCTCCCCAAATTAATTTACTGGTTTTACTTCTAAAAAAGTGGAATTTTTACTAGTGGCTTAATTGACAATTTGGACACAAAGCCACTCCAATAAACAACAACAACAAAAAAAACAAGTCCTCCAAGATTTTCTGTTTATACCTTTTCTCTTGGACTGTCACATAAAACCCTGTGGGAACATACATAATTTTACTTAAAGTGACATTGCTTTTCCATTTAAAAAACAAAAAACAGATTATATCATTCCGATTTAACATAGACTGGGGAAAGAAAAAAATTATTTTTATTTTTTTTCCCCACAATCAAATAGGAGATTTAACTCTAAAAACTTACGAGAAAAATGCCCCAGGAAAAAAGGCTGTATTGGTCTATTTCCAAAGTTAGAATTAATCTTTTAAACTGCATGATTCTTGAAAAATGGATAAGGACAAGAAAAATGCATGAATTACTTTTTTCCCTATTAGAAAGAATGCAAGATTATGCTTTTTGAGACTGCAGCCTTTCTTCACCATTGTACATTACATTAACTTAGCAATGTGGGTCACCTTCATTTATATAATCTTACAAACATTGTCAGTTAAAAAAAAAATCTGAAGTCCTACAACAAACCTCTGTTACTATACTCAACTTGGACTCACACACACTTAAAATGATGCAATTCCATTCATGTCACTTCATCTATTCCTGCTTACACACTGCCTAAATCTGACTTTCTTATATTAAGTTCAAGAACAAGTGGAAGAACGTAAAATTAGGCATTACATAGAAACACTGAGGCTAAATTCACACTTTAACATTTTTCTGTAAACAAAGCAACTGCAGTTTTGGAATTATACAGTAAGAAGTACTGCCTATGTGTAGTCTGATAGAAAAGGTAATATATAAGGGATAGATGGGCAAGACGTTTCCAACAACAGTTAACGAGTTCAGTAAGGCATAGCAATTACCCTTGGTGCTGCTCTGAATTGGTATGATTGGCAAGGAATGACTCAGCTACTCTGTACATGGGAGTTGCACACATTCTCAGAACCCACAGACACGTAACATGGAATAAACAAAACTGCTGCTGGAACAAATGCTACCAAGATACAGGGACATATCCAGAGCCTGATATTTTTATTTCTTGACATCAATCCCTCATAGGGTAATGTTTTGCTAAGAGAAACATGCAGAAACATTTGTTTGAACGTAAAAGAATAATTTAGATAAGAATACATGCATCATCAAGAGTCCATTCAAATAATAACATGGATGTGAAACATCTGGTACTTTCTGCTTGTGTAAAAGTATGAGGCTGCAACAAACAAGCCTCAGACAGATGTATGCAGGAGATCTAGCAGAAGTTTTCAAATGGTTCTTTATCCCTTTCTTCATTCTGTTTAATTATCACTCTGAAACCAGAAAGACACTTTTCTTCCATAAACCAGGGTGGAAAGGCCATAGGGAATTAGCATTCAGAGGCAAAGATTCCATCTTGTCAAGTAGTGTCTCCATAAGACAGCAAGGCTATTCATGGAGAGGGGAGCAACTTCATCCTGCAGTGAAAGTGATGGCCATGTAAAACTGGTTTTAACAGATGCAGGCCTAGAAGTTAGGAGAGCTCTGGTTTTCAAAGCCTGCAAAGGATACTGATACTGTTCAGACTGCAAAGACACATCCACAACCTGATCTAGGAAAGTAAAGATACCTTGGGGAGGAAGGAGAGGAGAATCAAGATATAAGAATGCCAGTGACACATTAATTCTCAAAGGGTGAATTTCAAGAACAACTCAGTTATGAACAACTCCCATCAATGTGCTTTTGTATTACTGGTCTTTTTAAAAAATCTTTGCCTGAGGACATAACTGTCTTTGGCTAGAGATGCCACTTCTGGCCTCAGTTTTTGAATCTGAAGCGACCTTCTTATTCAGGTACAGAGTCCTATAATTGTATATAATTAAAACAGTTGGTTCTTTTGCTGCAATATGGTTTTGCCAGCCCATATCAAATAGAAGCCCTCGCTATAGAAATCACTTTAATTTCCTGTTCTATTTGTCCTCAAGAACTAAAGATAACTTCTCTTAAACAAAAAAGTGCCCCTAAAAGACTAAATAAGATGCTCCTACCAACGTTGGAGAACTTCTCAATGAATAATGTAGACCTCTTTGAGTTGCTTAGTCTCAAGGACTGTCTACATTCCCATTCTGTTTTCACAGTGAAAAAAAAATTCTAAGTAATTAAATTATCCTGGTTTTGTTTCCTGTGACATAAAGTTTTGGGCTCCAAGGCTTGACAAAATCCAGGGCAACTTAGTGTTGGCATTTAGAGTACCAGCTGGTGGAACAAGGATAAAAACATTAATATTACTAAAGTTAACTCTAAAAATAGCTAAATGAACTATTATACAAGTTTACCCCAGAGAGCAGGATTAATTTTAAATCTCAACAAAGCTATTTCTTGTCTCATTCCAAATTCTTCTGTCATAGCATATCTGCTAAGGCACAGATACAGGCCCAAGACTGCAGTCCTAGTTCCTGAAGTCCTAAAATTATAATCAGAATTTCACCTCAGTAAAACAACTTCTCTTCACATAAAGTTCACAGTGTAGCAATATGAACCAATAATTAATGGAGTTCTATCTACCTTGCTTTGCAGAGATTCAGAAAAGCTTTTAAACAGCCCAAAGTGCAAAAATACAGGGTGTATCAGTATATCAGCACTAAGAGTCACTCTTCTGAAGAGTCTCAAGAGTACTCAGGTTTTTTAGGACAGGTAGTGGTGCATGCTACTAAACTGCTTTTAGGGAAAGAGTAGCTAAATCAATACTAACTGCTGTTTCCTCTTTGTGCTAGCAACATACGGTGTCAGAGTGCAGGGCCACAGAAACATCACACCACGACATATGAAGGGCTTCCTATCCCTACAACAAAGTTGTACTCAAAACGCCAGAAGGAATTTGCAAGAAAAATGTGTTCAGTAAATAAGGATGGATGTTTACATTTAGAGGATGGTGGTCATTGGCTCAGAGTCTCGATGGACATCAGTGATGAGTGATGTCCCTGAGAAGTCTATATTGGGACCAGTGTGATTTAGTATCTTCATTAATGCTACAGGTGAAAGGATTGAGTGCACCCTCAGCAAGTCTGCCACCAACACCAAGGTGAGCATTGCTGGAACGTCATGAGGTTTAACAAGACCAAATGCAAGGTGCTGCACCTGGGTCGGGGCAACCCCTGGTATCAACACAGGCCAGGGGATGAACAGATCAGAGCAGCCTGCTGAGAAGGATTTTGGGGTGTTTGTGGGAGAGAGGCTGGATGTGAGCTGGCTATGCGCACTGTGCAATAGCCCAGAAAGCCAATTGTATCCTGGGCTTCATCCAAAGCAGCGCGGCCAGCAAGGCAATGTGTGTCCTTCTACCCTGCCCTCACGAGACCCAGCCTGGAGTGCTGGGTCAGGGTTCCTCAGCAGCCTCTTATAGAAGCCTTACAGTACCTAAAGGGGTCCTACAGGAAAGCTGAAAAAAGATTTCTTACAAGGGCATGTAGTGATAGGACAAACAGAAACGATTTCAAACTGAGAGTAGGTTTAAATTGAGTGTTAGGAAGAAGTTCTTTACTGTGAGGGTGGAGAGGCACTGAAAGAGGTTGCCCAGAGTTCCCAACCCTGGAAGCATTCACAGCCAAGTTGGATGAGGCCTTGAGTAAAGCAGCCTAGTTGAAGGTGTCTCTGCCCATAGCAGTGGGTTGGAATTAGATGACTTTTGATCCCTTCTGACCCCAGCCATCCAAAGATTCTATAAAAACTGACTTGGGATTTGTGTTTTGGTCACTAGCATACAACAGTCACTATTTTACAGGGTACCATCATGTGAAAGCACATTCACACTAGCCCTAAATGGACAGCCTGATCTACTCTTTGAAGAGTCTTTACCTTTGATGTATTCTAACACAAAATATTATATTTTCCCATCTACATCTTCATAGAGTTTTTACTGGATGCATTTCCAGGTCCTGACAAAAACTAGTCCAATATTATCATCTCTTGCCATATCAGGCAAATGATAAAATTTAAATTAGTAATATTGAGCAAGCATGAGGATAAAAGCTCCTTATGCGCACAAAATGTTTTTATAAACACTTGGAACTTTCTGAGGCAGGTAATATAAAGAAGAATTACTATATTTATATACTAATTATGTGGCATCTAAATTGAACTGTGCATTCTAAAATGAATGTTAAACTTATTTATTAAATGCCAGTGCTCACCCAAACAAAAACAAAAGACACTCTTCTGCTGGGCAACATGCTATTTACGTATGGGATCCATCATGTAGAAAGAAAGAAATAAGGGAAAGATTTAGCTGGCTATTTCTATGTCAAATGTTTCTAGGGAAGGATGATAAGGGTTTCCCAGGACATCTGAACAATTTTTAGAAGTTAAGAAAACTCACAGATTTTTCAACTGTGTTTGATATTCAAAAATATACCTACACAGCCACCTAGTTTCTCATTATGTCATGAGCAAAGATGCTCTGAAAACAAATATAATTGACATCTCCAGAGAAGAATGACAACACATAAGGAAGAGCTACCTGGTCTCACACATCACACTCAGGCAGACTTCCAAATCTCATGCAGACCTGATCTCCCTTTTATGTACCATGCAGGGGTGGCGTAGGGTGTGGCTACAGGGTACATGGACTTGAGCAAAGCCTTTGACACTTTCCCACATCTTTCTCCAGGAGAAGCTGACAGCTTACTGCTTGGATGGGTGTACTGTTCACTGGATTAAAAACTGGCTGGAAGCTGGATGCAGACAGGGGTGGTGAATGGCGCTGCATTCAGTTGGAAGATGGTCACTTGGGGTGTTCCCCAAGGCTTTGTGTTGGAGACAGCCTTGTTTGATATCTTCAACGGCGATCTGGACAAGGGCATCAAGGGCACCCTTGGTCAATTTGCAGATGACACCAAGTTCAGTGGGAATGTCACTATGCTGGAGGGTAGGAAGGTTCTAGATCCATGGGCTGAGGCTAATGGTATGACATTCAGTAAGTCCAAGTGTCAGGTTCTCCACTGGGGTCACAGCAACCCCACACAGCACAACAGGCTGGGGACAGAGTGGCTGGAAAGCTGCCTGGTGGAAAAGGACCTGGGGGTGCCATTTAACAGCAGCTGAGCATGAGCCAGCTGTGCCCAGGTGGCCAAGCAGGCCAATGGCAATAGTACAGCCAGCAGGACCAGGGCAGGGATTGTCCCCCTGTACTCAGCACTGGTGAGGTCACACCTCAAATCCTGTGTTCAGCTCTAGGCTCCTCATGACAAAAAAGACATTGAGGGGCTGGAGCATTGAGTGCAACAGAGCTGGGGAAGAGTCTAGAGCACAAGTCTTGAAAGGAGCAGCTGAGGGTGTTTAGCCTGAAGAAGAGGAGGCTCAAGGGAGACCTTATTTCTCTCCACAGCCACCTGAAAGGGGTTTGGAGCCACGTGGGGATCAGCCTTTGCCCTCAGGCAACAAGTGACAGGAGGAGAGGAAATGGCCCCAAGCTGTGTCAGGGGAGGTTCAAGCTGAAGATCAGGAAGAATTTCTTTATTGAAAGGGTAGTAAAGGCTGCCCAGAGCAGTGGTGGATTCTCCATCCCCAGAAGTGTTCAAAAAATGATTGGGCATGGCACAGTGTTATAGTTTATTTTACATGGTGGTGTTTATTCAAAGATTGAACTCAATGACCTTAGAGGTCTTTTCCAACTTTAATGACTCTTTAAGTCCATTTTATGTTAAAGGCCTTTTTATATAAACAACAGCTGATATTTTCTATTCTCTAGTGATTTCAACCAGTACTTTACTCCACAGATTCAAAGTATACATTCAAAATTGGAGTAACAAGAGCTAAATCTGGTTTGCTATTGACAGGAGAGTCATCAACCAGTCGTGACTTCTTGTTTATGCTCCCATTTATAGTAGCATGAGCAGTTTCATGTAGTTCCACACTTCGTTGGAAGCAAGCATCTGAAAAATTTGTTAGAATTAGCATGTGTTCCCTAATCTGACTGAGATTGCATGGCTGCAACAGCATCAGTGCTGGTACACAATACTTACCAGTAAGATGCAGTCACATAATGAAAGGAGAGGAAAGCTCCTCCCTGATATCAGGAAAGCTTCTTTCAGCTTAACTTGACTGTGAAACCAGACACCAGGAAACCATAACTTCATAAATATCATAAACCAGCCAAAGTCTCAGACATTTCACTCCCTCCCAAGCATTGTTCCCATGCTGCTATTCAATTCCTTTGTGCTGGCACAGGTTTTTTTTTTAAAGTATACAAAGTCCTGGACCACATAGTTGATCAGTTTTAGAACTAACCATCATTTTCAGGGTTTGCCTCAGGTAAAGTCCCCAGTGTGCTGTGCAGGCAAAAGGGCAAACAGAGCTCAAACAGAATAGGGAGAGGCATTGCCACCTTCCTGCACTGTAGCCTGAGAAACAAAACTGAAATTTAGATTCTTCTCTCTCCTTTTTTTTTTTTTTTTTTAATGCTTCTCAATGCACTACATTAACTCTGCTCTGTATACTCACAGCTGGTTCCTCAGCTGCAGTTTCAATCAGCAAATATGATTAACAGAAGTATTTGCACAAATCTAAATTTGAATAAAAGTATGTGCCTTAGCAACACTTTGGGAGTCTACAGGTACACCTTTTACTTTTAAGTGAAAGAATCAATTTTATACTCATTCGTTTATTTGCGTAACACATTTAAGGTCAAACAAATAGTTAATCTGTCCAACTAAGTGAATCAGAATGAAACTTTTATAAAACTTAAGTTGCAATTTGAAAAATAAAAGACGAGGGAAATGAAGAAATAATTTTTACATTGATATTTACAGCTTGGCAGGACAGATGGAAGAACTATTTTCCAATATGCTAAGCATTACAGCTGGATCGTTCAGTATACCATGTACACATCAAGACCATTAACTGTATAATTGAAATAGAGTAGCCAGTTTTCATGATTATGCAACACACAAAAAAAATTCATACTATGCAGAAAATTTCATTCATGTAAATGAAAGCTTTCATTTAAAATCAAATGATTTTGAAGTGATTTGCCTGCACCTACAGAAAAATTAAATTTTCCAAAATTAACACCATCACTAAAAACGAAACAAACAAAAAAAAAACCTCCAGAAACTTTTAAATAGTAGTGGTTTTGACATTCACAATCAACAACATGTAATGTATTAAAAGATGTTTAGAATTTGAGAATGCTCTATCTATCAAGGATGGCTTGTAAAATAAAGTACAAGTTTTCTTCTTGTTGCTGTGGTCTTTTACAATGACTTTTTTTAAGTCATCCTAAGTTTAGAGGCATTGAATTCTTTCCAATCTAGATAGAGTATCTATTGTGTCTTCAAAAACTCTGTTAAACGTTTTAGAAAGGGATTGTGTTGTTTTCTACACTGATAGATAAGATCTCTCCAAAAACAAAGGTCTGTTCCCAAAAGGGAAAAATTCAATCTTCCACCTTGATAACTTATATTACCATGTTACTTTGAGTAACACACAAATGTCAAGGTCTGGAAGCTTTAACACTAAGCAGGCACAAATTTTAAAAAAAATTAGCTGAATACAAAATCATACAATACACACAACAGTGTATAAACCCATGGGAAATCTATCAGAAAAGTCCTCAGAAAACAAACCATCCTGCAGTGCAAATGCCAGTAAGCATCCAGAATACCTATTTTGGGCTGTATACCACAAGAATGAACTACGGTAAGACAAATTAATATAAGTAATAACATGAATCAAGCGTCAGAAAACATGGAAACTGAGATTACAGGGCAAAAGTTCGCAGCAGGAATAAAAATCACTGTCCCTGAGCTGCTTATTGCTACTGCCCTCACAGAAGTCATGATGTCCTGAGGTGGAATGGAAACTATTCAGTTGCTTCAGTGTGTTCTGGCAGCTTCTTCTAATATGCTGATGGTTTTATGATAAGCCATCATCAGTCTTGACACTGACGTGGATGAGATACACAGCTATTTTGCTGTCCTTGTTCTTCTGTTGGGCCAGCATCATGCAAAGCACAGAGAGAATACAACTCTTCAGTGATTCCTGTTAGAGACTCCAGAAACCAGCAAACACACAAGCTGAAGCTCTAAAACATAGATCTGAGACTCAAATGCCTCTCCCTCCCTAAGTCCCTAAACCCATTTGATTTCAATGAGAAGTTCATAAACATCCCTGACAGTTTGGTCAAAGGAAGCCCAGTTCCTCTACCAGAATCAAGGTTAAATGAGATTAAAGCAAATTACAGTCCACTTTGTTACCACATTCTTATTAAATTAGAACTTGCTCCATCTAATTGCAGAATGTTACCTAATTAAAACCCAGTATTCTGGGAATCAGCAATTTAAAGTGGAAATTCACATATGCTCAAGCCATATTGAAGTAACCCTAGTCACCAGGAGAGCTACTACATCTCTCCTTTTACTTGCAGAACTGTTTCTATATCCATGTGATGTAGCAAATCAAAGAGTTAATTTATCTGACAATTAATGCAACTAGAAATTATCAGCTTTAGCCAGTACTTCTTATCAATCCACCTCATTACATAGTTATCCAAAAAACAGTACTAGCAGAAAAGGGGAGACTGAAAGCAAAGACATCCACTAAAATAAGACATTAATTTTTCAGGATTTTCAAAATTACAATTATCACTTTAGAATGTAAAACCAAATTATGATAGGTAACAAAAATAAACCAATTACAAAGAAATCATGTCCCTAGGGAACTGAGGTCCCACATAAGGTCAATGTATCAATGTACTTACCACGTGCTAAAAAGATTAGTAGGTATATAATTACATCATACTTAAGAGAATACAATGAACAGAAATTTACAAAATCTGTGACCATACATCATGGCTAGACACAGACAAGACACTGTGGAAATACAAAATAATCATTAGATGGTTACAAATACATACCAGATGAGCAAAACAATTAACTTTACAATATCAAGAAGTAAAAGACCCTGCCAGAAACTCTACAGTACTACTGGTAAATGAGAAGCCAAGAACACAACAAGTAAAAAGAGAAGAATAACTGATGAAACTCTGAGAGCTGGGAAATTAATACCTTCTCATATTAATACATTCCCATATAGTAAGCAAGAATCAGTCACTAGGGAAACAAAGAAAATCTATCCTCTTCAATTTGGATGTCAGTGTATCCATTTTCAGACAACTATAGTAAAAGACTTCAGGAGCAGAAATCTTCTAAAAACAAGTATATAGCAAACATACAACAACTCTGCATATAAGCAAACCCAAGTTCAAGGGTGGGGAGGAGAAGTTGGCAAGTTTTAGAAGGAAAGGATGTGAAAAGGGAAGAAAGTGGTTGAGGATTTTTGTTCAGAATGAAAGCCTTTAAAATGTGAAGACTCTTTCTGAACTTTCCCAGAAAATCATTAGTAAACATTAGCCTCACTGTAACATACAAAGGTTTCACTCAGTATTAATCAGCTCCATTGCACTGAACAAGCAACACTGAAGATACTCACCTCAGTAAATTTAAAATCTTCAACTTGCAGATTAGGGTGCAAAAAGTAAATGACAATACAAAAGACATTGTGACAAAAGTAGTATTTTGATGCTATCTGTAGATATTTAAGGTGAGAGATTTGCTTTCTATTATTGTTCTTGTATATTTTTAACGTATATGGAGATAACACCATCCTTTCCAAATAGGATATAACAGAGGTGTCATTAACAATTTGTTTCAATCTCAGAAAAGCTATTTCTATAGACAGATTTTCAGAAAAGGCAGTGGCTTTTTGGATAAGATCAAGGAGAGTCCCACATAAGGAACAACCTGAAGGACAGTGAATAATGCATCTGTGTGAGAAAATGAGACATGGAAAAACTGTACTTACATTGCTATCAAACAGCAACAGGCAAGGATATTGTATTAAAATAGATGAAAAATTCCTGACAAGCCAAAAGTACATACTCTTGTACATTATATAAAAGGTACTACTGGTTTACAGGCAGCTTTTCAACTCTGCTTTTACTCCATTTAGTACAAGGACAGCACTATGCTATTCAAGAGCAAAAGCTTCCACTGGATTATTGTATTAACATACCTGCACAGTGAGACTACCTTACAAAAAGCCCATCAAGCAGAGTTGAAGGTACCTTTCAGCAATGAGAACAATGCAGAGGAAGAAAATGAAAGCTTCATTAAAAGAAAAAGAATGTTCATAAAAAGAAAAATTAAGTTATGTCTCAAGAACAGCTGCTTGAGTAGAGAAAATCAGATAAAGATGTCAGGAGAAGGTCAGGGCCGGGTTGAAAAGCAATTGATAAGATAAAAGACATGAAGTAGAACCCTTTGCCATTTAAAAAGGCAATGATCTAGTTAGGACATATATTCTGGAAATGTGATCTTTAACTGGAAAAAGAGCAAAGAAATTTGCTACCACACAGGAAAGGGGAAAAAAATCACCTCTGCTGGTTGTTGCGAGGTAAAACCCAGAATGGATACGCATCCTTTCAGTGACACGTACCACATGCAAAACGTTTCCTCTGAATTCCCTACAGTTAACAGACTGCTTTGATTATAGCAACTAAGAGCAAAGCAAGTTTTAAAATCATCTACTTAATGAATTTCAGCATATAAAAGATACCCAAACCATAAACAGAAGTCAGTATCAAAAGCAGAATCAGTGGGAAAAAATGGTAACTTAAAAATAATGCCATGCACCCCAAAAAGAGAAAATTATATCACCAAGAATATCTATTCTAAATACTGAGTGCAGGTATAGACTAGAAAAGCACTTAAAATAGCAGATTAAGCAAATTGAGAGGGAGCTGCAGCTGGTTCTCCAATTACCAGGTATTGTTTAAAAATGCATATTCAACTCAAAATCCCCCAGAATATTTGTACTCTCAAAGATGACTTACATAGTAGTTAAAAGATCCAGATTTTATCTACCAAAATTAAGTTATTCAAGTAGCTGCAAATAAATACTTTCAACAAGGAGGTAAAATGAAGAAAACCAGAACAGAGGGAAGCATTAACACAGTATCTTCTACAGTAATTTCTAAGGACTATAGAACTAATCACTCAAGTGTTCTCTTCTGAAAGTCCAAACATACACAGGCTGCTACAACAGTTACCAGCCTCTGTTAACTGCCCATGAGTGAATATTTGCTTAGAGTGAGTATGAACTCCCTGAATCATTGATGTTAATAACATTACACTCAGGGAATCTTGCAAAATCAACTGCAGGGGAAAAGATGATTAAGTACAACTCTGTGCTGGTGAGGAACATATTAAAAGCTCAGAAATCCTTATAGATGTACACAGACATCCCATTATAGGGTGATTTTTTAAAATTATGGTACCTATTTTTATCTTGCCTATATACTTAACATAGTTGAAGGTAAAATAACTACTTATAGACAGAAAATGAAAGGAGTGAAGAGTAAAACACTAAAAAAGCTGTATGTAAACACGTTGGTCAGCAATGTTTCACAGCAACATTTTAGGAAATACCTGAGTAGATAAACAGCCCTTTCAATATCACTGAGTTCTTCATCAACCGTCAATCTTTCAATTTCTTCTGGTGTCTGTCAAGCGTGAAACAGAGATTATCAGTTTACAATGCCTTACTATTTCACTGTTTTAATCTTAAAACAACCCCTTTCTCCCCACACATACAGGGATAGCTTCAAGAGTAATTTGAATTTATTAATGAAACCTCTAGCCAACATTTCAAATTCAATCAAATAAATCTTTCACTGGGAAAAGATGGATGTCAGAGAAGTACAGTTTCAAGTCAGACACTATCACTATTTAACAAGTGGCATATAAATTAACCTAAAGACCCAAATTAGTCTATATGTTCCCATCTTAATATTCTTACAGTGAAAACATTAAATCCCTTCTACATAGAATTCGAGATTGTTTATTCTAAAATGACTGACAACGTTTCATATCCTGGTGCTGTAAAAACAAACAAACAAACAAACAAAACAAACACACACACACACCCCCAAACAACTATCTATTCACTTATTTGTGTATAATTAAAACAGACACAATTTAAAATGGATCTTATAGCACCGTTATTTTTCGAGGTATATACCTTCAGGCTCCTGCGTACTGGCCTCTCTATAATAGTTAGTTCCTGCAGGTCTTCTATGTATCCAAAAAGACTGCTATGACTAAAATCCATTTTGGAGATTACTGGCCGCATGTAACAACCAAAGCTTTCAGAAGCCGACGCTGTCCCCCAGCCTCACATCGCACCGAGGGCGGCAGGACCGAAGCCCCGGAGCGCTCCCGCGGCCGGCAGCAGCCCCGGCTCGGCGCACACACTGCGGCAGCGCCCGCCGGCCGCCACCCCCGCCCGGCCTCCTGCCGGCAAACTTTCTCCGCTCCGCCCGGGCGGGCAGGCGGCGGGGCCGGCGCCCGCAGCCCCGAGAGTCCGCTGCGGCCGCCGGTGCCTCGGCGGGCGGGAGTTTCGAGCCAACTTTGCCCTCGTCGCTGGCCACCGCTGTCCGCAGCGAGGGCGCAGGGACCGGGGCGCCCCCGGGCGCCAAAGGGCAGGACGGAGCCCTCGGCTGCGGGCTCGCTCCTCACCGGCGGGGCACGGAGGGCAGGGCGAGGCAGGGCGAGGCAGGGCGCGGCGCGGAGCGGAGCGGAACGGCCCCGCCGCGGTGCTCGGGTGCCGCCTCCCCGCCCGCCCCGGGAGGAGGGACGGTCGCTGTGGTGCAGTGACGCTCCCCGCCCCCGTCCCGCGGCGCAGCTCCTCGGCTCCCTCCCCGGATAAGCGGCGCAGCCCCCGGCCGGGGCAGCCCCAGCCCCGCCGAGCCGGTCTCCGGGGCAACGCGGCGCTCCCGCGGCCTCCGCGGGGCAGGGCGCGCCGGGCGCGGCCGCGGCGGAACGCGCGGAGGCGCGGCCCCCTCAGAGCCCGGCCCCGCTCCCCCGGCCTGCGCGGGCACCGCGCGGCGCCCCGGCCGCGGCTGCGGCCCCGGGGGCTTCCCCTGGCACAGCTTCAGCGCCTCGTCCGCCGCTCCTCCGCCCCTCCCCTGTGAGGCGCCGCTGGACCCCCACCAGCGTCGCCCATCTGACAGCTGTGTCAAAGCAGAATTGCACCGGAGAAACTGGTAGCAAGTGCTGTTTTTAATGAAAAGTCCAAAGCAGGTTCCTCCCCCAATGAACGCTTTTATATTACAGCCTAAAAAAACAAAACAAAAATTACTTACTTGTCAGTAAATAGTGAAATTCTGACAAAGACATCATTTACACTCTTCATAAATTCTTATTCTTAACCTTTTGCATTCTAGAGCCAGGTTACACACCACAGCATAGATTTCCATACAGATAGTTTTCCTGATACATGCAATGAGGCCTTGGATGCCTTTAGCATTTCGGTTCACAAATGTGGATTGCCTTGGGAGTTGAAGGGAGAGTATTCTTTTTAAAATAGAAGTATACTAATTACCTCTGATTCATACACAACTAAGCATGGATAATCTTCAAAAACTTAGTAAGAGAGCTTCTTTTGGGGTGCATTAGTGATGCAAAAAAACCACACAGGACAAGAATCATCCTACAGTTATACTCAGCATTTACTAACATAAGTAATTCACCAGACCTATAGACAGTGGCCTTTGCAATGGTTATATGAACACACCATACTCAGACCAGGAATTAAAAAACCTGTAAATATTTCACAAGGGCTTATTTGAGGGGCTGCAATGTTATTTTATCCTTGTGAAATGCCCAAGTCACCAAGTAAGTTTTGTTGATAAAAGAAAAAAAGATAAAATTCAAGAAATCCTAAAGATTGTATGATATTCTGAAGTATATTGCCCAGAATTTTATTAATTTTTGTTCTATGACTGGCAAGTACCTCAGCTTTTATCTAGCAAAAAATAAACATTGCCCCCTGTGCGTTACTTCTCTGTCTACCAGTTAGGCCAAATCCTGTGCTCAGATAAACCAGTAAAATATTAAAAAATTAGAGCATCTCCATTAATTTCAAATGTATAATAGAATTATTAGCAGAAAAATCTAATCCAATATACATATAAATAATTAAAGTGTTACATAATAGAAAACTAAAACCATTTGGAATTTTCAAAGCATGATGATGAATTAAAATGAGAAAAAGTTTTTTGAACATCTCTTTTGCAAAATCTTTTTAACCAGGAAGCATCATTAGACAGCAAATGCAATAAATAGCTGTAACTGAACCTAAGTCCTCTCAGAGTAGGTAAGGAACTAGCTCTACTAGAGGAAATATAAAAAGAGTTTTAGACAATGTTCCTTCCTCAAATTTAGAATCCTGGCATGCAGGCTTCTGCCAATGATAAGTATTAGGAAAACATACTGAAATCCCAAATACATTTAGTTCAGAAAATCCTTTTGCAGCCAATCTGCGGTTATTTCACCTTGCAAGTAGTTCTTATGCATCTTAGCGATCTTCTGAGATCAAAGGTATTTTCTTTTGCATGCCTTGAACTAGGAACTCAATGCAGTTTCCAAACAAGGAATTCCAGAATTCAGTTTTAAAGACTGAAAAATGTGGAGTTGAAATATGCAATTAGGCTGACTTCTCCTTTTATATTTTACATAAACTTTGTAAGCCACTAAGGAATAGAGATTTTTATAAATGTGTAAACATGTAGAAAAATATCTCTTCCTTACTGCCTTTAAAAAACTGCCCTTCTAACTCAGTCCAGGAAACACAGAGCAGACATGATTCCCATTAACTTTAAATCTGTAGATAAGTCAAAGAAATCTACAAATACCCTGGAAATGTGAAAAGCAGAATTTAAAAAAAAGTTTTTTTCAATATACTACTGGATTAGAATAAAGAACACAGAATGAATTAGATTAAATATAAACATATCTCATTTTGACCCAAAATAAGCTTGCATATTTTGTTCCAAGACCACATATATAAAAATGAATCCCCTCTGATAGTAAACCTGCAGGCAAGTGGTCTCATTCTCATCTGGGATTAAAGTCACGTATAACTTCCCTTCCACTGCTGCTGCTTTCAGCTCCTCCTTTCCACTCCTCTCTTCTCTCAAATAAAGCTCTACTCTCAGCTTCATTCTAACCTTGTCATAGCTATTGTATTAGAATCAAGAGCTACTTCATGCTGCTTTAGTGAAATCCAGAGTGAATTGGAATCTTCATTTTAACACAAGAGCTGTGTAACCTTGGAAAGACAGCACCAGGCAGATTTCAATAATCCTTCCTCAATGATGACAACTGCAGAGCACCTGGGAAAGTGGCACCCACACCTAGGGGAAGAAGAGAGAGAGTGTTATTCATGCCTTTTAAAGCAATGAGCTCTAAATTCAATGCCGGTGAAGATTAAAAGAATAAAAAAAAAAATAAAAATAAAAAAGCAAAGAGAAACAACATAGATGGAAGGACTTTGTACTTGAAGGATTTTTCAGGTACTCTGACTCTACCCAAAGATTCTGAGCTGATTTGTCAGGTTGGACAAATGCACAGTTCTCCTTTGCTACCCAGCAGTCAGGTGTCTGCCTTCTGGAAACTGCTCTGAAAAAGTTGTGTTTCTTACTCTACCTGTTACACGTACCAAAAGAATCTACCTGTAAATTAAACTATTCACAGAGAAATTGAAAACTTGTGAGGTCTCAGAATGGATTACAATGCCTGCATCAGCTGAAATAGAAAGGAACTGGTTTGGGGGATACAGAAAGACATGCCAAGAAATGCTTTCAGGCAAAATGTGTGTGCTCCTGATTAAGAGCCAGAATTTCTCCTGCAAAAGCCAAAGCAAAGAAAGAAGGAAAAATTCAGCAAAGTACTTTTTAATTATGTTGGGGAAAAAAAAAACCAAAACAAAATCATTCTTCATTTCACATTTTCTCTAATTTAATAGTCCAAAGAAAAATAAATACCATTTCATAATGTACACAATGTAGGTTATGCACTGTGTAACTACAGTTCTGCTCAGGACTCAGCACCAGAACTGTGCAGAAGTTCAATTCAGAATTGTCTGTTCACCAGCACTGAGAGACAGCCAAAGCTGCAGCAGCTGTCGCTCACCATTTCCAAATGAGCGACCTCTGACTAGAATTGATTTTTACAGCCCACCAGACTCTTAAAGAAATGCAATTTTGATGTTCCATCTACTCCCTTAGCCTTACAAAACAAGGTTGTTTTTATTCCATTTGTACTCCAAGTAAAAATGTAGCCATGAACAGTGATTCTTCAGAAAATATCCATGTCAAGGCAAATCTGTAACAAGATTAATATAAAAGAAACATGCTCAAAAGTATGAATCTACTTCAGAACAATACTTGGAATGTAGCACACAAAAACCTCAGCAGGAAAAATATATTATTTAGTGTATTTTCCAGTGTTGCTAAGAAACTGTTGCTTCATTTCACTATTGTTACTTGCAGAAAAATTTTGATTGTTCTTTTGCCATTTCGGTCATTTCATTGTAATAACTATGTAAGTAAATAGGAAATAAAGGGAAAAGCACTGGAGTGTGTTCAATGTGCTTTCATCTGTAGCTGGTCTCCCATATTCTTTCCTGTAACTTAGTTCCCTCCAATAAGATCTAAAAAATCAAATAGATTATTTTATGAGAACACAGAAAAGATCCTTAAATTTATTTTTGTGTAATGTATAAAATCTGTAAGATCACAGTCATTGTGCTCACCCTGTCCTTCTCTAAGAACTAGTAATGTTCTCCTGCAGTGTCTAATCTGCTGCCCTCTCTCCAAAAGTAGTTAAAAGCACATGCAAAATGATAGAATAACAACAGAGAAAACAGAAAGTGTTGTTTTTCTTCAAAGTGTTGTTTTTCTTCAAATCTTCCAGCTATTTGTATGGTTTTTTACCTGGCAGTAGGACCTAGTATCAAACTACTTTACGAAGTTTAAATGATTGATTTTCTGTTGTAAAAACCAGCTCTGCTATATTCATAAGAGGAAGCTGATGAGTCCAGTTCCTTGCTATGACAACCATGAATGCTGTCTGTAATACTCATGTCAAATATTATATTAAAACTAACAACTTTTTGCTTTCAAGTATTCTTTACTCATTAGTTGCCATAGAAACTTAAGATTTCCTACCGCAAATTACTGTTGGCAAGTTTACCAAGTTTCTTCTTGTGCTAGTGTCCTTTACTTTATTCTTCCTTTCTTGGTATTTAAAGCAGTCATATCTGCTCTAATCCTGGATTAAATAAGCTAAGATCAGAATTTTGTTTTCACTCCTAAAACAGGCTCTTCATGCTCCTGACCATCCTAGCAGTTCCCTTGGCATCTGCTGCAGTTTGACTGTTGGGAGTCTAGGGCACGTGGAAAATCTCTCAAACTGCCCTGGGGGGACTGAGACCCTGGCAGATCCCAGGAAAGCATTGCTTTTGACCTTAGTCCATGGGAAAAATTTCTAACACTTCTAGATGAGTTAAAAACAACAAAGATGTGAAATAAATAGTAGTTTAGTTGTCCAGGGTGCAAATTGATAGTTTTAGGTTTTTTAGAATAGACATAGATGGAGGCAAGATGGAGGACTTTGGGCGGTGTTTCATGTCCTTTCTTCTCCTTTGACTCCATCTTCTACTGTGATAGTGGCACTTTTAGATTAGATTAGAGTAGAGATGTACTGTCTAACATAAGTGATAAGTATTAGTATTTAACTGTAAACATGGAACATGTAATACTTAGTATAAAGAGTTAAGACTGCCCTAGTTGTAGTCAGTCAGCCATGACCTAGACTGCAGCAAGAACCTTAGCAGGGTAGGGACTGAATGTAGTAGATAAAAAATAATAAACAACCTTGAGAAACTGAGCCAATGCATCTTGACCTCTTCTTCTAAGCACGAGGCTTGAGAAAAAGACTTTCTACTAATACCTCAGGTCATCTCAACAAGAAACCTGAGATTTGACTTCACCTCTCTTGAATTAAGGTGATCAGAATATAGTATTGAAAGTAAAAATATTTGGGAAATAATGTCTCTTGCAAAGAATGAATATCTTACAGGAGTTAGTTTACCAAATATACATTGGCAGTTCACAGCTAATCTTATGGTCAATTACTACTGTCATCCACAGTGACCTAAAATTAATTAAGTCCCATCTTAATGGTATACATTCTCAGTATTAGCTTTAGCTGAATAGTGCTGTATTTTGTATAATACAATTCATCCAATTATTCTGGTCCTCAAGGTCCTTTCAATCAGCCTTGATATCATAATTCCCCTCTGTATTAATTGCTGTGTCATCAGCAAATTTAATATTGTATCACAGTTATTCATTAAATAAGGTTAGTCCACAAGACTTTAAGAAATGCAAGTAAACTCCATATAGCTGATAGGTTAATCTATCAATATACACACCAGTGTGCTCCCCCGAAAGAAACATGCATTTCCCTTCCTCTTTAGCCAACTTCTTCCCCCTTGAAGTTCTGTCCTATTCCTTTTCCCCTATGAAAAATATTTTGAGATTGCTCAGATAGATAACATGCACTTTATTTTTCTGCCCAGAAAACCAGTTACCCTATTAAGGGACATGGCCTGATTTCCCATTTCCCCTTGGTTAATCAATATGGCCTTTTATTTAATTTCCTGTTATCTTTGTAACTTCCTTTAGTGTTCTTCCCTTGAAAATAGATAGATTCTAATGTATCTACTGCATCTGACTGCATTTGCAACCATTCCAAATGTTTCTCTCATATTAAATAGGGTTATCTTTGCTATTCTTCAATCACACATAAGAATCTTCACCTTGATAAATCTGTACTTGAAAAAGTCTTTGCTACTGTAACTAGAGTTAAACATGCCAGTACTCTTAAATCTCACACTTAGAGATTATCTTGTTCTCCTGGCTTTATGAACACATTCGCTGAAGGAGTAGCATGATGTCTGACAAAAGGCTTCACAGAGGTAAGTAGGAAATGCATTTGTGAAGCTGGAAGAACAAACAGAGAAAGAAGTAAAAAAAGGCAGCACAGGCAAAGGGGTATATATTTTCAAATGAGGTTTAACAATAGAGAGTTGTTATTTCCATGGTGCTATGCCATAAGATCTTGTCAGTCCTAGAATGGTATTCCAGAACTTCTGAAAATGACAACAAAAGCCTTAAAACCAAGGCTTTACCTTACCACTTCAGGATCAGGACAACAAGCCTCATCTGGCTGCATGCCAGAGAAGAGCAGATTTTACAGTCTGCAAAGCACAGGAGGCATCAGGTCTCCCTCTGGCCAGCAGCTGCATGTTTTTCAGGTGCACAGTGCACTGTGAGTATTAATATAAATCACAGTACGGTGGCATTCTTTTGTTAGCAGAAAGAGCTATCAAAGTCAGTAATTAAGCACATACTGACATTCCTGCAAGAGACCAAAAAAAAAAGAAAAAAAGAGAAACCAAAGAATTTGATTACTAAATGAAAGCCTGTATCAGTTGCTGACATACACATTCAACTGTTCCTGGTGCTGAATTCAGCTACACGAATCCCAAAATTAAAGGTATCAGTCAAAACAACCTCTGGCTTAACCTTCCTTAGGAGAAGTCTTCCATATTTTATTAAAAAATTGAAATATTAATTGAAAAAACATAATTATCTATTATGTAATACTGTGCAGGAGGGAGCAAACCACAGTCCCTGGGCAACTGATTGGCAGGAATGTAAATTTACAGCTGGGAAGAAAGAACAGGATCTGTTACCAGGAAAAGTTCTGTAATGGAGACATCAAACCGTTCAAGTTCTCTTGGGCTCTCAGACATACTGGTTTAAATAACTTGGAAACTATTGATAAAATAACAAAATATGCATGTACTGACACGAGTTACGCAAGTAAATGACATAATTCATTAACTCATTAATACAGGTTATTATCTTCAATTCACAATTTCCTGGTATTTAAATAACTGTTGATCTAAAGATGCCCTAGGGGGTAAAGCAGACCTGTTTCATTTGTCACTGATATTTTTACTAAGAGCTCACTTGGCACTGTCAATAATGGAATTACATTTACCAGGAGTTTAACAGCTGACTCTCTGTTAGGACACAAAGGAGAACTTCTCATTGATGAAACCTTGTCACAACATACCAAAGCTGCACCTCTTTCAGGTCACAAAGACTCAGAAATGCTACAAAGGCTTAGAAAGATTATTGTTACTGTAATACTAAGCAAACATTTAGTTCCCCTGGTTATCCCATTTCAAAGCGACTCAAATAAACAAACATCTCTTGTACAACCAGTTCACACTGTGGCAGTGAGAAACTTACCATGTCTGTGTAGGCTGTTCTGAAGCTCACTGCTTATTTCAAACAGGCACGTCCCTTCTTTCAAATGGAGATTTAGGGCCTGCAATTCAGTCCCTCGGTCTAGAATGGAGAGCTCAATACTGGTCAAGAAGAAAAGTCAGCCACACCCCTCACATGAATTCTTTCTGAAAAAAATCAGAATACTCCTATCTCCTGTAAAAACATGTCAACAATTACATTAAAAATCATAATTCAACATAATTTGGCAAGTCATTTCCATATTAAATCTTTCTTTCAGGACAAAGTTGGAAACTCTATAACTGTGAAAGAAATTACACCTAGGAGTAACAGCTAGGAACTCTTCTGTCCAAGTTTTTTCATTATGTTTGTTCAGCATCAGTGTTAAGTCAACCACACCAGAATTCCAGAGTAATCAGTTTCTTTTGCTTCTGCAAATTTACTTTTGCTAACATGCAGTAATTAAGAAGAGAGAAAATGGAAAAATTGTAAAGGAGCTCTTCTGTCACTTACAAATCTGAATCTAAACAACCTGGAAGGAAAGGTATTTTTAATGAAGGAATGCATGAAGAGTGCTGAGACCCCTCATTAATTAAGGTTGGCAGCAGGATGCAGTCCCAGTTCCTATCAGTGAGACAGTCCTGTTGGCCATCGCTGCCTCCAGCTCAGTACTACATTAATAAGGTTTGATGGCTGTGATAAATGGAAATGATTTGTGCCAATGAAATTGTAATTACTTAGGAAATTAAGGGTCAAAAAGCAGCTGGGCCCTTTGTAGATGCTACATGGGAAAGTGGAATACAGGATGTAGTAGGGAGATAAGCGAGATCTAAAAATTGTTGTTCGGCCTTGAGATGAACAAATTTGGGATTAGTCCAAGTATGGAACCTAAGTAGTGCTTTTAATAGTGCTTGTTTTTGGAACAATGCTTAGTTATATAACGCAATGCTTAGTACGCATGCACAGTTGGTGGGGTTGTTCAAAGGACAGTGACAAAGATGAGGAGCCTTCATCCAGAAGACCACCAGAAGGCAGAAGACCCCCTAGCAACAAGTGAAGCATGTGCCATGAAGTATAGTGATGTAGATTTCTAGAATTGAAAATAGATGGAGATTTACTGGAAGTATTGATGAATATGTATGAACATATCATATATAAGTTTTGTTTGAAGTAATCCTGCTTGGTACATGAGGTAGGATGGGAATCCCTCTCCGTACCCCAGTCCGGTTTGCACCCCGGTCAGTTTTGCTTATATTAATTATATTCAATTAATCACTGCCAAACTTTATATTGTATTTCATCTCAAAATTGTTACAAAATTTAAGTTTTTGGTTTGTTGAATTGGACATATAGATCTCCATTTATAACATGGCTGTAGTGTTAGAGGAACCATGTAAAACCCTGCTCCCTGAAATCACTTCCTGACTGTCACTGATTTAAACTCATCTCATACAGAACCAAGCATCAAATGCTCTTTAGCCTTGCTCACGGAATAGGAATCAGAAGAAACTCCTCATGTTGTGCATTGGTAAGTCATTGATGATGATTACCTGGAACTGAAACTGTCGTTGAAAACATTTAATATGCTTATTTCTGCCCTTGCCCTTAAAACATTAAAAAAAAAAAAAGTAGAGAAAACAAACTTCTGTTTTCCAATCTTCTCACAGAACCAGGAAAGACCTGCAAATACCAAATAGAATAAATAATTGTAACCGTTTTTTAATTGTGCTCGAACCTACTGTCCTAGTCTCCATCACCTACGCAGCTCTTGGTTTTTAGCTCACTCTCCCCATCTCATCGCTAGAGGCTTTTCTGAACGTCAGCCAACTTTTTAGAAGAAACAAAAATCTTCCATTATAATTTATGACGTCCTCTTCCTACAGCAGGATACGGCTGCGAAGAGCATGGATAACATAAGAGGAAAAAAGAACCTTCGGTGGTGTTTGCTCCTCTTCTATAGCTATTTGCAACTTCTCTCCTAAATGCGTAACTTTACCTGTAACAGTCTTTAAAAACAGGCCTACACGAACACACAAGCAAGCGTGAATAACAAATCTTTATTACTGAACGAGCAATGCCAGCGATACCCAGCCGAAGGTGCCAATTTCGGGGTCGGAATTCCAGAGGCCTCTCACACATTCCTCACGGGATGCGCGGCGCGCCGGCATCTTCACCCGGCGCCGCTCAGTGACGTCACGCGGCGCAGTGACGTCACGCGGCAATGGCGGCGCCCAGGAGCGCACGCGGGGGGCAGCGGCGGTAGCGGAAGGCCGGGCCTGGGCCGGGCCCGCGGTCCCGCTCTGTTCCCCTCTCTGCATCTCCGTTCCTCTCCGTCCTTCTCTGTGCCGCGCCTCCTGAGAGCGGTAACGGCTGGGCGGGATGAGGGGAGCAGGTGGCCGGAGCTTCCGCGTGTGGCAGCGGAGGCCGTGCTGGGCCCTGCCGCGGCTCCGGCGGGCGCTTCCCGGGGCGGGCAGGGGTTGGGAGCACTGAGCGGCCTGCGGGGATTTATCCAGCGGTTCTGCTGTTATCTCCAGAGGTGTTCCAGGAGGGGAGCAGTAGGCCTGGCCTGCCTGTTGTATTTAGTTATATTATAGTTAATTAAGTTATATTTTAGCTATATGTATATTAGCTCGAAGTTATATTTAACTTATGTTATTGATATATTTTAAAAAGAAGTAAAACAATTATTCCATGGATTCGCGTTTGCTTAAATATAAAGGTAGTCTCCATTCCTTGGATTGAAGGCCTCTTTTTTCTCCCTCTGTTTCTCTTTTAGGTAAAAAAATGAAGGCCAGAAAAGGAGGAAGATTTAGATCTTCCTTAAAATTGAAACGGAAAGGCATTGAAGTAGTAGGAGAATGGAAAACCGTGCAGATCGACCCCAATCTATTTGCTGAAGAGGAGTTTCGAGATATCGTGTGCTTGGAGGAACTCACAGACTACAAGCTAGTAAGTTCTTCCAAAGTGGGGAAAGTAAAGGAGAAGAAGAGAAAGGCTGAGAATGCTTCTGAAGAAGGCAGTGAGGAGGTGGAGGAATCTGTCGTCCCTCCAAAAAAGAAAAAGAAAAATAAAGATTTGAGAAGCCAAACAGATAAAGGCAATACTCCTAATGCAGCACAAATTGATGTGCTGGTTGATAAAGAGGCAAAGTGTAATGAAATAATTGAAGAAGCTAATCATGAGGACCATGAAAATGTGACTGAGAGCGTGTCAAGCAGAAAAGACACTCCAAAGAAGAAGAAAAAGAAGGTACCTAAAAACAAAGCTTCTCAAGCACAGGAAGCCCTTCCATCAGTAGCTACTTCTAAAAAAGTCAAAAACTGGACAACAGAAGTTTTATCCGCTTCAACTGATCAAAAAGCTGATGTGTCTGCATGGAAAGACCTGTTTGTACCTGAGCCAGTGTTGCAGGCCTTGAGCTACCTGGGGTTTAGTGCTCCAACTCCTATTCAAGCCTTAGCCTTGCCTTCTGCTATTCGGGATAATATGGATGTTCTTGGTGCTGCAGAAACAGGTACAAATCTGCTAAATTGATGGGGTATGCTGGGAGCATCCTGTTTCTCTTCTTAAAATGTAGCCCATGGTTGCAAGTTTTTATATGTAGAAGAAGCAGCTTTAATGTATTATAAGAGAAGAGCTTTTGTCTTTTGCATATCCAGGATATTAGTAAAGTTTTAAAACTTTGTAACTTACAAACATGGGAACAACCCATCTTTACAAAGCATGCAAAGCTTTGAAGTCTCAGTGAGTTTTTATGCCTTTGGCAGAAGTTTCTTTTCCTGTTTCTCAAACTGCTTCCTGTTTTGGGAACGGTAAGGTGATACTGTGCAAAAGGCAGAGCTAATGAAGAGAACAGAGTGATTTCTGCAGCAGCCAAACACGTGCTCTTGGCAAGGCAAAACAGAGAACCAGGTTCCTGTGGAGATAATTCATACTAGTGTTGGGGCAGTGAATTAGCACTGGGCACAGTGTTAAGTGTGAATATGACCCAGGTCCTGCTTGGAGCAAAACGGGCCCACCCTATGCTCTGTCCCCCGGCTTTGCCTGTATGTTGTCACCAGCCCTTCTCCCTGCTTGTGCTTAAAGTGAGCTATTAAAATAATGATTTGAGAGGTAGGTTCACGTCCATCTTGTGCTCAGCTCATGCTTTGAGCATTGCCAGCCTTCATGAAATTTGTTATAGCTCCTTGTTTATTTAATGCTATGAAGTCTCAGAGCATTATGTTCCCTCAAACTTTGTTTGCGGTTCATACCTTTGAAGTTTTGCCTTCAGCAACATTTTTTTCCCTGAAACACCTAGAGATAGGAAGCACACTTGGAAGCTGCCTTGGTTTAAAAGCTTCCTTTACACTGTTTCCATCTGTTCCAGTTGCTTTATCTCAGTGCTTCTCTGTAAAGTCATTTACTGCTATCAAGCAAGAAGGTATAGTAACTAATAAGATATGCAGTCATTTGCATTTTTATTTTAATTAGAAGCTGCGTTGATGCTATTAGCTTTAGTAAGATTAGAAAGTCCTGCAGGGAGTGTTTTTAAAAATAGAATTGAAAATGCAAATAGTGGTTTTGTACTGCAAAAAAGTGCCATTTTGGCAGTGCTGGTAAGCAAATTCCTCTCTAGCTGCAGAATGGAAAGCGTGGTTGGTGGCAGGCTGTGTTGTTGCTTTATAATTTTGTATAACCCTGAGGTAGTAGGAATGTGTTTTGCTCATTTATTCTTTCATGAGTGAAATCCAGATTCTCTCCAGTGAGTCCATCATGTGATCATCATGTTCCTATAGAAACTTGAGAGATGTGGACAGCTGCCTCTCAGGAGGTGCTGCAGTTGGGAGAGGTTGAAACTTTCTAGTTCTTTTTCTGCATCCTGCAGCATCTCTTAGCATTGGGCCTGAGCAAGGAATGTGTGAAGTCAAAGAACTATTAATCTTTTTTGGTGGCAACATTGGGAAGACCAGCAAGATTTTGAAATGGCAGTAGATCCATGTGCTGCAGATCAGACGAAAGGAATGTCAAGGCTTGTTGTTTTTGCAGTGGGTCTAACTGTTGCTGTTCATTACTGTGTAGAACTAGTGAGGTTTCTGGTTAAGGAGCCAAATACAATATGAAACTGTTTAAAAGAGCATGAATTGACTTGAGCTGTTAGTACCAAGATATTCTTTCCTCCTGGTTTTGCACGCCTGTCTGTGGTATGTGGTTTGTGTGTTATAAAGATAATATGTCCTGTGAGGTGATAATTTGTTTAATTTGTGGGTGAATCTAGTGCCTGCAGAACAGTTCTGATTATCACAGCCATAATCTGTCTGGGTGCAGTATTGACATTTGCACCAGCAAACTGCATTACGTTTAATTCAAAATCAGCAGTGTTCTTCACCTTAAAAACAGATATTCTGTATTACCAGAGCATTATTGTATAAGTGCTCTAAATACAGATTATAAACATTTTCCACTTCAAGTGCAGACAGAAGTCATAAAGTACCTCCCAGCCATGCAGAAAGGTGGATAAGTGGATATGAGACTTTGCAGCAGCACTGGTCAGAATGATGACACTGGGCTTATCTGTATTAACCCATGTTAAGGTTCTCCCCTTAAATAGGCAAAATTGTGTGTTGCTGAGTTGGCAAACCTTTACAGCTTTTTGATATGGACAGGAATTGAGATTTCCAGAGGACTGCTTTCCAGCAGTGGCCTATTACAGGAATGGTGTAATAGTATCTTGTATTTGGGATGCTGCTTTCATGATTAGTGAACTGCTACATCTGAAAATCTTAACTGGGGTGGATGTGCTACCAGGCTTTTCCTAATGTCTTTGTTACTGACAGATAGTTCGGAAGGGAATATATGACAGGGGTGCATAACTTGCAGTTAGTACAGTGAACCTTTGCAATTAAACTTGCTTTTGACAAGCCTCGTCTCTCCAAAGTGAATTTTCTCTTTTAAATTAGATGTATGTGTTCTGATTACAAAAATGTGACCCAGTGCTAGATCAGGAAATTAGACGGTGGAGTATTTCAAAATACAGTATCTTAGAAAGTTGTAAATACAGGATTACAAATTGAAGATGGTAGCTAATCCTTCAAGTGCATTCCAGTTTGTCCTTGGCCTCATTTGCTATTCCTTTATTTGGAGAGTGTTGATTAGAACTTTCAATTAGGGCATGGTATTCTCCTTATGGGCATACAGTTCTTTAAAAATATCTTGACTGCAACTGCTGCTTTTAAAAAACACTTTTAGAGCAAATAAATATGCCTGGCCTGCTAGAGATTGGAAAAATACTTGTTCCTGAGGAACAGGAGAATGGAGATGTATAAAGGGAACAGGAGAAAAGATGCTACTGCTGCAAGTTTCTGGTCTTCTAAAGATCATGAGTTTGCATCTGTTACAATGGTGTGTTTTAAGAACAGTGTGTGATTGGCTGTTGCTTTTCTCATCTTTTCAAATAAATGACTTGTCAGTCTGTGTTATTATTCTTGTTTTTTTAGGAAGCGGCAAAACGCTTGCATTTGCAATTCCAATGATTCACTCTGTGCTGCAGTGGCAAAAATCAAATAACTCAACAACCAGAAATGACAGTGTTTCTAAAGAGTCCCATCAGCATCATGATGAAACAAGATGGGAAAGTGAGGATGAAGCAGAAAAAGTAACCCATCAGCAGGTTGAAGATAGCGGAGATGAAGATGATGCATCTTTCACAACAGGCTGTGTGAAGGTGCTGGAAAATGTTGAATTTGATTCCAGTGACGAGACACATACTGTAGACTCCCATAAAAAGAGACCTCTTTTAGGACTGGTCCTTACTCCTACAAGAGAATTAGCTGTACAAGTTAAGCATCACATTGATGCAGTTGCAAAGTTTACAGGTATGTAAATCCCACAGGCCGTGTTCCACAGCCAGATTAGACTGTGTTTGCATCTTGGCATTGGGGTTGAGCCAGAGGGTGTGCTGCACTATCTTCCATAAAATTGGTGTAGCTTTTGAAGGGTTAGAGTTTTTAGCCACTGGTTTGTGAGAAATGCATGGAGATTCTTCAGTGATACACATGTGGAAGTAAGAAGTTAATGTGAGCTATTTTGCTTTAAAATATGTCTTCCTTCAAACAGGTATTGATTCATGCTCTCACAACTCAGAATCAGTACTAGATACCTGGCAACAGCTAACTTGGTTCTAGTTTTGAATAATGTAAGCTATATATAATTAATAATTTCATTATATATAAATTTTTGATTATATATATAATTTCATTTTTAACAAGTATATCAATCTTTGTATATACTGTATATGCATAAGTTTGTTCTATCTAATCTTTTAAAAAAATAAGTTATGGCCATAAATATTAAGAGTAGATGGCATTGCTGGACTGTCAGACTTACCTCCTGCAACAGTCAAGCCACAAATGTGTTACTGAGTAACATACCTGACAAAAACAATTTCCCCTTCTTCCTTTCCTTTCCAAACCAGAAGTCAGTACATCTCTTAACTGAATTAGTGAGGGCATGAAACTGTTGAAGATGGTGAGTTTTTCCCAATTCTCTCCACTTCTCCAGTACCAGTAAAGTTTATTTCTTAAAGAGGATATGTAATGCAACAAACTACTTTTAAGCCCATCTTCCTTTGGTGTCTCTATGTCCCGCTGTGCTCATCAGTCTGCATCTGATTACAAGGCTTATTTTAACTGCTAGCCTGAAATAATCAATTTATGTCATACAGTTCTGATAGGAGCAGTGCTATTTATGTATAAAAATCTGCTGCCCAAGGGATAATACAGTTGCTGCAGCAGGAGAGGAGATGTTTTGATGTGGACTTTATTTATTGCCTCAAACTCACTTTGGGAAAAAAACCTGCAATTTCACAAGTTGTCCAGAAGAGAGATCAGTGGAAGCTTGGATACTGGAAAGGTCTTAGCAATACAGTCACATTGAGTTTATCATGGTGTATTCTTTGGAGAAGCAGGGTGGAATAAGCCATGTGTGGAATCTGCTTCCAAAGATAAACTCCTTTTAGTACCTCTGCAGACTACTTAAAGCTAACGAGGTCTGTGCTACTGCGCAAGAATCATTAATTGGGTGGGAGCATACTTGGTAGGATTATTCCATAGCAAACGAGCAGTTATTTAGCAAGATAAGTATTTCTCACTCTTATTCCTGAAAGGATCTTCTGATTATTTTTAACAGGAATATGTTTGTTCATGCAGATATAATTGAGAAAACATCAGACTCTGAAATACATGTAAACCAAACTAACAGCTATGGATGTGATTCTTCATGCTGTTGAAAGACAGGTGCACTAATTCTTGGCATCTAACTATAATGAGGATTTTTCTGTAAAATTTAGTGCATTTCTGTATGCTCAGTGTTACATAAAACCCCTGAAGTTTCCTATCTAAAATGCTTGTTGAAAGTTGCAGTGTAGACTGTTTAAAACACTTCATGAAGTAGATATATATAAAAACATTCATTGGTAAATTAGTGAAGTAAAATCTGTTATTTATATGTTCTAGGCATTAAGACTGCAATCCTAGTAGGAGGCATGGCTGCACAGAAACAAGAACGTGTACTGAATCGAAAGCCAGAAATTGTAATTGCAACTCCAGGCCGTCTGTGGGAGTTAGTTAAAGAGAGACACCCACATCTTTCAAATCTTCGTCAGCTCAGGTAAAGGTGCCTTTTCAGATAACTGCTGGGTACTGAACTGGGCAGCCCTGCATAGTGATTAGGTTTACTAGCAGATTAAATAATTTAGACTACACAAGATCACCTATTTCTGTGTCAGTGTTTTATTGAAATGCACATTGGTTATTTTGATGGAGGGAAATGCCAGTTAAAGACAGTAGTAAATCCCTGATTTTTCAAAAAGAAATGCATAAGGCCACTGTAGCTGCACCAGCATACCTAGTGTTCTTTTCAGCTTTATATGCAGAACATCCTTTATGTGTTTAGCAGGAAAAGTTTTTCTTAAATGTATCAGGTTTGTATTTAGCTGCACAAGTGTATTTTTAATGTGTGTTTTCTACTTGACAGGTGCCTTGTGATTGATGAAGCAGACCGAATGGTTGAGAAAGGTCACTTCTTAGAGCTGTCTCAGTTGCTGGAAATCTTAAATGACTCACAGTATAACCCTCGACGACAGACTTTTGTTTTTTCTGCCACTTTGACTTTAGTCCATCAGACTCCCATAAGAGTTTTACAAAAAAAGAATGCTAAAAAGATGGACAAGAAGACCAAACTAGAATTGTTAATGGAAAAAGTAGGAATAAAGGGCAAACCTAAAGTAATAGACTTAACAAGGAAAGAGGCTACTGTTGAGACTCTGACAGAAACCAGAATCCACTGTAACACAAATGAGAAGGACTATTACCTCTATTACTTTCTTCTCCAGTATCCAGGAAGAACCATGGTCTTTGCAAACAGCATAGACTGTGTAAAACGCCTCAGTTCTCTCCTCACAATCTTAAATTGTGAGCCTCTTCCTTTACATGCCAACATGCACCAAAAGCAAAGGCTGAAAAACCTGGAAAGGTTTGCTGAGCGAGAGAGGTGAGTTGATTTTCAACTTCCTCTCTAGAGAAAAAAAGTAATTGTATAAAGGGTGGTGGGGAGGAGAAACAACTCTGTTAGAGTGGCAGCAAGTTGGGGAAATTAGCTGAGAATGTGAGTCCCCTGCCCAAGATATTAACAATTAAGGATGAGGTTTCACAGTTAAGGTGGTGAACTGAGCAAGTTCAGTGGAAGGCCACCAAGATATTCAGGAAGCACTGGCTCTGCAGGAGAAGAGGCTGAAGGGACTGGGTGTTTGTATTACCTAGGAAAAGTATTTTGTGGGGAGCTAATGGCAGCCCTCTGACACCACAAAAGAAGGTTATCCAGAAGACAGAGCCAGGCTTTTTAGACTGGTGCTTGATTGGAGGATAAAGGTTAGTGAGTGCAAGTTGAAATAAGTAGTTCAGGCTGGATATGAGAAAGGGCTTTTTCTCTGTGACGACAGTTGAGCATGGGAACAGGCTGCTTGTCTTGGAGTTTTTTGAGGCTCAATTGGATAAAAGCCCTGAGCAACCTGGTCCAGTCTTGCAGCTCATCCTGCTTTGAAGAGGAGGTTTTACTAGAGACCTCCTGAGGTCCCCTGGAACCTGAAATAGCCTGTGGTCCAGGAGCTTGTTGCTGCTGAAGGAGCTGTCACTTGCCCTGTTTCCAGACATGTTTTTAAAACTGTCCTGGACAGCTCTGCCCATATCCTGGCTCTGCAGCTCATTTGATCCTCTGTAAGTTATTGAATCTCTCTAAACCATCAGAAAACTAGCCACTTATTACTCATTTGCAGGTTTAGTTACATAAATTTGTATCTGGAGGGTCAAAGCATCTTTGATCAATGCAAAAGAAAGATCAGTTGTGCCTTTTAGCAGTAGTGGGCAGCCAGGGCTTACTCAAGCACACCTGTCCTGTCATTTTAGGAAACATTGTTTTGGATTGTCTTTGGCCTGGCCTTTGGGAGGACATTTTTAGTGTCATTACTTCCATAGTCCAGAAGCCTCAGTTTAGTCCTGCTGTGAACTGCTGCATGCTGTTTGTACCTTGTTAATAGATTCAGGCATAGATAACAGAGGTTGAATTGCTGTGATGGAGCTCCAGCATCCCTTGGCAAATGTACTGACAGCATTTGCATAGGTCAGGTGAAGTGTTTTCAGAGACTGTGGATTTTCAAGACAGGAAAGAAATCTGTGACCATCTTTCATGGTCTTCTGCAGATTGCAAGCTGTAGAATTTTCTGTTGTTATTTCTGCTTTGAACCTTGGAGCAATAGAGTATGCAGTCAGATGCCATAAAATCTTAACAAATTTCCATTACCTAAAAGTTACTCATTTCAGTTGCTGGGAGATGATTTTAAAACGAACTGTTTCTTATCCTAGGGAGACTTTTGTCTCTGTAGAGACTGCTTATATAAATGAGTAACTTTTTTTGAGTAGTTCATCTTGTCTAAGGAGAAATAGTAATTGTTAGAACAGAACTCCCTCCTTTATTTCTAGGTTTTAATTTACTGAGAGTTTATTTGAATGCAAGTTGGTAGAAGATACTTCACCACCAAAAAATTGTTGTTTAAATAGATAATGTTAATAACGTGATTTTTCTCAACTGGTGAAATTTTTAATAACGTCTGTACAGCCAGAGGATCAACTGTGTTGTTAATGATGTGGTCATAGCAAGCTAAAGAATTTCTTTAAAACCTGGACAGTGCACTGAAAAGTGTAATGCAGGGGCACTTCCTCATTGAGTAACAATTTTTTCTAGCATTCTTGTGAGCCAAGAGAGAAGAGAAACATAGGAAGATCAGATCCAGCTAGGTAGTGCATTTAGTTATTGAAAACAGACCTGCTTATTTATTGACTAGACCTGCTGAAGGCAACATTTGCATTTTTAAATTTTACTTTAAGAATTATTGTTTCAAGACTGCCCTTGAGGTAACTTGGGTATTGTTTCTGTAAGGGCAAACAGAATGCATATGTCCTACAGATAATACAAGTATAAACTTGTTTCTTAAACTACTATTGGTAGAATTCTAGGTTGCTGTATTTTATGTTCCTTGGCAAACTATTTACTCTTCAGTTTTATGTTCATTAAATTTTGTCACTTTCTCAGCTGTGTCCTCCTGACAACAGATGTTGCAGCTCGTGGTCTTGATATTCCTAATGTCCAGCATGTCATCCACTACCAGGTTAAGCATTTTTAATATTTTTCCTTTTACTGTTTTGGTTTGATATAAGTTTTTGCTGATCCAAATCCTGAGCACTGTAAAGCTGTAATTCTTGGTCCCATATATAGTATAGTCCTGAGTATAGATATTAAATCATTTAACTGTCCTAAGCGCTTTGTACTTTAAGATCTCATTTCTGCAGTGACTGACTCCAATAGGTAGCACTTTATGAATGTGTGCTACAGAAATTACATAATAGATATGATCCTCCTTCCTTTTTGCTTACCTTTGATATCCAAAGGTGTCGGCTTTATAACTCTGAGGACACATAAAATATTTTCCTGCTTTGCAAATGAAATGACAGAGGGTCAGAAGTTAGGAGAGTTTTACAAAAGATTACGCAAGGAAAAGTTCTGGATCAGAGAACATAAAATGTGTCAAGACATCATCTTTTACTGTGACATCACTTTCATCTGTGTAAATGCAGTGTACAGTGTGTGTAAAACCCAATGTTCTTTGGCAGCCTCTTGTCCAAGGCATGCCAGGCTGTGCTGGCAGCTGTCCATGGCCAGCTCCATGGCTTCTGTGATTCCTGCAGGTCCCTCGTACTTCTGAGCTGTACGTGCACAGGAGCGGCCGGACTGCCCGAGCTGCCAACGAAGGCCTCAGCCTGTTGCTGATCGGTCCTGAGGACTTGATCAATTTTCGGAAAATCTATAAAACATTGGAGAAGAGTGAAGAGCTGCCATTTTTCCCAGTGGATGCCAAGTGCATGACTTCCATTAAGGTAAAGAAATAACAGTCTTTTTGCAGTCTGAGTAGTTGCTTGCTTATTTATATTACTATATGATATTGCGTGTCGTGCTTTCCAGGTTTCAGATGAAATTTATTCTTGAGGATCTGGATTTGAAAATTAAGTTAATTACACTTCATAATTTTTTAAGCAATATCTATGATTTCTCCTCAATAACTGACCCAGGAAAGGTATTCAAACAAAAACATCACTTATGTGTTTCCAGAAAAGTATATGGAAGCAAATACATTTTGTGGTTGTGGTGTTGGGATGGCTCTGCTACATACACTGTTTAAAGCCTCTTATGTTAGTAAGACTATCAGACTAAAGAACAGTAGCAGGTCCAGGGATATTCAGTGGTCTTCACCTGCCTCTTCCCATATGAAGTTGTGAGTAGTCTGTTTTTCTAAAAGTTCCTGTACTGTGAGGCCACAGCTGCCACTGAACTGTGTCAAATTGAGTGTGTTTCTCTTTTCTAGGTTATTGCCCATTTTAAAGAGGATTCAGTCATTCACTAACTCACAAGATAGACCATGGTTGAATTAACAAAACAATGTGTTTTAGAGAGCATCTAGTCACTGCAGACTTTGTACTTCTTGAGTAAGAGATTGTTTAATGTCTCAGCATTCTCTTTAACAGTTTGGATAGTCAGCCACATACAAATGGGACATATTTAAATACTAGATTTTAAAGGAATCCAGCTGGGGTAGAAATGTCTGCATATTGCACAGTCATTGAGAACAGGGAAGAGTGCAAGCAGTGAGATAATGCAGCAGGTGTCTTCCTCATGGTATTCTGATTCAGGCTTACCTAATTGGATTGGACTGAGCCCAGGGTCTACCCCAGTGGCAACAGCAGTATCCTCACCTTGGGAATAATGACAGGAAGTTTCAAAACCCATGCTTGCTGCAAATAGAGTATTTGTTTCAGGAGATGCAGCTTTCTGAAAGAGGAAAGAAACTCAAATAAATGTTCCACAGATTCATTTTTTTCTCTTCTTGGTAATAATGAAGAAAATCTGATTTCTACCCCTATCTCCCCACTGCCCCCTTCCACCTACTAAATGTTTCTTGTTACTGAAAGAAATCTGTTGTTTTGAAGAATGTTTTTTCAGAGGTTCCTTCTGTGTTTCTTGATGAGTAGTTCTTGACTCTTACCATGCTCAGTCAATTAATGGGCAAATAAATATTGTTTCTACCCTTTCCTTTTCCTGTGACTATCTCACAATCTCTCCTATCTGTAATAATGCTCCTCTCCCCAGAAGAGATCTTTGTAATTGTAGCTGCAGGACTCCAGCTTCATAAGCCCTTGCAACAGTCAGGTCTTATTACTCTTTGTCCTGGGTTTAATCACAAAGCCATTGTAGTTGGGACTAGTAGTTCTGCTGGTTCTTTGTGTCTGTCCCACTGGCACACTCCTTCCCTCCTTTTGCATGCCTTCATTCAAGTTCAGGAAGTCTGAAGGAATTTCACACTTGAGAGGAATTTTTGAACCAGGATAGACTTAAAGAGGACTTAAATGTTACAGAGATGGAAAAGCTTACTTTAAATTACTTGTAATGATTTTAAAAGTGACTGACTTAGTACTCCACTGCAAGTGTTACTTCTTCTTCTTCTTCTTCTCTCTCTCTCTCTCTCTCTCTCTCTCTCTCTCTCTCTCTCTCTCTCTCTCTCTCTCTCTCTCTCTCTCTCTCTCTCTCTCTCTCTGTAGTAATTACCCTGGCAGTCCTGGCTGCTGCTGTTACTGTGTAGCACCTGACTATTCAGTTGCCTGCACGGGTTTGTTTTATGCAACTGCAGGTACATTCCAAAGAGCAGAATTTGCTTCTGGTTGGTTCATATTTACTGTCAGTGCAGATTTTCTTTCCACAGTGAATTAGTTATTTGTTTGGCCCAGCTGGAAACATGCAGGTCAGGTTGAGTTTGCTGGACATCTTTGTTCCACCTGTGTGCAGCTGGGAAGAAGGAAAGGACATTCTGTCCTGTGTCTAAACAAGATCCAGGTGCATTCCTGAAAATATGATCTGTTCCTTCCATATGGCCTGCAGGAGTTTACTTTCTTTAGGGTGGAATGAAAGTAGTGGCTGCTCCTTACTGCTGAGACTAATAACTCTGGGATCAAGCAGTACTATATAAGTGTGTAACTTGGAAATGATTGGTATATCAGTCATGGTTTGTTCTTGGTGTCTCTCAAGTGTTTATAATGATTCATTCATAGAATGTTGAGCTGACATTCTAGTAGTTGAGATGTTTTAGAAGTCAGATTCCATCATGGATCTAAGGAGGGAAAATGCTAGTGAATGTAGGTGAGCCATCTCCTGGGACATGGGTAGGGAACAAAAGTATCTCTGCACCCCAGTTGCATTATAGTGCATGCTCTCAAACACTTACTCTGCTAAAGTACCCCGCATTTAAACCTGATCATAATGTCTAAATGTACTTTCATTGCAGGAACGGATGAATTTGGCAAGGCAGATAGAGAAGGCAGAATTTTTCAACAGTCGGGCAAAGCAACACAACTCCTGGCTCCAGCAAGCTGCAGAGGCTCTTGAGGTTGATCTTGATGATGACATGTTGATGGGCAAGTAGAAAATGTTTTTTCATGGGTATGCTCAGTAGGGCCCATAGCGCTGATGTCCAGAAGAAGCCTCACCATGGCAGAGAGGCTTCAGCAGCTGCAGGGCAGAGATGGGGGGAAGGGAAAGGAGTGTTGTTCATGCCTGGTGTCAGTGATGTTTTCAGGATGATTATGCAGCAGAGAGTGATGGAGCTGAGGGAGTGAGGTGTGACAGTTCTGGCAAGTTGCAGACAAGTCTACATATTGTAGGACAAGAACTGTTGAGCTTCTGGCAAGCATTGCAGAGTAATCTAAGCAGCCCAGTATGTCCTGATTGAGTCTTGTGCTCTCTTGTCATAGAGAAGGCTGTTTCCACACTTCTGCTTCTCTCTCCCACTCTGTTGTAGTCAGGCATCAGGACAGGAGCCTGACAGCTCTGTGTGGGAACACCCAGGAAGTGCTAGGGAACACCAAATATTATGTGAGCCTTAAGTAGGTTGAGCTGTGTGGGCTAAATGGCCAATACATATATTGAAGTTGATGAGGTTTTTGGTGGTTTGTTAGAGGTAAATAATTTCTTATATTTTTAAAATTAAATATTTTGCAGGCTGTAGCTGAGAGAATGTGTAGGGCTGTACAACTGCAAGTGGCTATTAGTTCAATGCCATGAAGCTTTGCAAAGCTTACCTGCACTGTAAAATGCCCCATTGTGTTCATGTTTTGGGAGCTTAAGGTACAATTTCCTACCAGTTCTTTGAAGGCAGGCTCAATAGGATTGCTCCAGAGGTCACTTCAGATTAGCCTGGCTCTAATCTGTTAGCTGCTAAATATGCTAATGCCTTGGTTTTGAAACATGTTTAGATTAATGTCTTTCTTTATTCATGCCTGGACTAGCTGATTCTCAACCACTTTGCATGCAAACGCTAACCATCTCTTGTCTAAATTGTTCAGGAGTGCTTTCAGATAATTAGCACTCTGCTGTCTTGTTTTGACATAATCTGAGAATGCTGTGCTTTGGAATGAATTTCCAAACAGCACATCCAATCCAAGTAAGTTGTGACTCTCAAGTGAAACACTTTGTAATTGCCACCCAGGAACTTGCCAGGTTTATGCTTTAAAGTGCACTCAGTCTCTAATTCTTGTGTAGCTTGTTGGACACCAATTAAACTCTCAGTCATTCCTGCCGTAAGTGAAGTGTCTCTTACACAGTTACAAAAGATTTAGTAATGTGCTTTCAATTTTACCTTACAGCAACCTTGATTTTATTTTTCTCTTCAGTTCAGGCCTTGACTATGGTTACTCAGTAGTCAGGATTCTTCTCCGTGTCTTTACCTTGTGAACAGCCTGGATGATCTGAAAATGTCAAGATGACTGGGAGTGACCTTGTTAGAGAGGGAAAGCTGGGATCAGCACCTGCCCCTATGACTACAAAGGTCTGCAATGCAAGTCTTTTTCTTGTTGTAACATTCTGTATCTTTGATTTCTGCCCCAAGGAAGAAAAGCTAGTGAGCAAGAAGAAAGCCAGAAGCAAAAGATGCTGAAGGGGATGAAAAAACAACTGAAACATATGTTGTCCCAGCCACTGTTTAAAGTCCTTATGAAAACCAAGTACCCAACACAGTCTGGAAAACTACTCTTGCCTCAGACATCAGTGGGCTATTCAGCTTTAGGTGCTGTGTCCAAAAAGCAAGCCAAGAAGAAGAAATCAATAAAATAAAATTAGGTAACAGCAAGAACATTCAGTGTGACAAAAGCAAGAACTATCCTCATCAAGGCTGTCAGTGCTTATGGAGGAACCCAGGTAGAGGATTGTATAAGGATGTTGCCCATGTATTGGTTTTGCAGGCACAAAACAAAATGCTGATTTAAAGGGCTCAGTTAACATTTGGTTAGTTACTGTTGAATCTTGTCTCGGATCTTGGTTTTTTATGTTCCTATTTTTTTCTTAAATCTCTGTATTAATAGAAGTTAATTAGTTTTCACATGGTTTTGATAATTACTCCATTTTGTGAGATGGGTAAGAGTTACTGGGTGAAATTCACTGTGGGCATACTCTAATGATAAAACTTGATTTGAATTTTTATGTCTTTGAAGGACAGGGGAAGGTCAGCTATATACAGTGTGAGTACAGTCTGAGCTGGTGGTAGTGGGAGGTTTGGCTTTTACTGCCTCCAGCTCAGTGTGAAAGGCAGAAAATACAGAAAATGTTACCAGTAAGTCTACAGTTCTGGTTATGGAAATGTCCCAGTTTACTTTCTCCTCTGAAAATGTTTCTCTGTTCTGTTCTCCATCGGGTTTAATTCTCTTAGTCCTGTGTTAATACATTTTGAATGTGCAAAAAAAAGGTAAGGTGGCTATGGGACAGGACTGACCTTGGGAGATGTGTCGATTTCTGAGGAATAAGTGTTGCTACTCAGTGTTTTCTTGATTAATATTTGAAGCTAAGCCTGTATTTGAAAACACGTTAGAACCATGATCTTCACTGTAATGGAAGAGATGATGTTTTGAAATATCACTTTTGAAGATTGCTACATGATGGTTGTGCTTTTAAATAATTTTAACCTGATCTGTGCAACTATTTTTTAAAACTGTTTTTAAAAATGTCAGAAAAATATATTTTGAATTTTTGTTAAAATATATCTGCCATAAACTCCAAAGCCTGTGTCTGTTTTCAGTTACTCGAGATTTCTAAATCCCTCATAGCTGATGCTGTTTACACTTAGCAGACAAGGAGAGAGGAAAAGCACCCAAAAGATAAGACAGTGGAATCTGTATTGGTGGGAGGACAGGAAACCTTCACCTGCTGGCTCTGGATGAGGCTTAGTTTCTGTGTCTCAAACAGTATGGAATGAACCAGTGTCACTGCCATGACAAGAAGCACCAATTTACTCAGCTACTCAGGGAAATTTGTGTGTGGAGTGGAGTGCCCCCTCTAACCACTTGCTAGTTATGTGAGAATAACAGATTCTTTATTCTTTCATCTGTGTAAATAATTGAAGTCCTCTGTCTCTGGAGGGCTTTTCTCTTGTTTTCATGCATTACTGAAGAAGAGCAGTGACAGTGTAATCATAAGCATACAGAGCTTGTCAGTTATGTATGAGACTTTCATTGCAATGCACTGTTTGTCTCATGCCTTTGGGGAGAAGAAATGGTAAGGTTCTGTTTCCTCTCTCATGTGAGGAGCCACATCTTTGGAGTTAATGTGACATCTGAAAAATAAAAACAATTTTATCACGATTCTTTCAAAGAAAGGCTGAAAAAAGGAACTAAATAAAGGTAAGCATGCCCTCATTTCTTTCCTGTGCCATTTTAGTCACTCTTACATTATGAAAAGGAAACTTGTATTGGTTTTGTATCCTGAAGGGTTTGAAGACCAGGTAGGCCTTTTCTGCATCTTATGATGCATTTCTATTTCTATTTCATTAACAAAATCAAGGCTGGATCCTGACAACTGAGTCAGCATCTCCCTGTCTGAATCTGCATTAGTTTTGGCAATTTCTAATTCCATGAGATCATGAGGAGAACTGAATTGGGGGACAGTGAGAGTATTGTTACTTCATTTCTATCATTGCTGTAAAGTTTTTCAGCTGCTTCTGTTTCCCTGTGTTTAACAACCCAGCTCTCACACTCCCAGCCCAGTGTCTTGCCAGGTCTCCCCAGGGTGGAGCAGGGCACTTGTGCCCTCCTTGCTGCCTTCATAGGATCATAAAACCTAATGCCACCATGCCCATACAGCAAAGTGCCACATCCGCTTGTTTATTGAACACTCCAGGGATGGTGATTCCACCACTACCTTGGAGAGCCTGTTCCAATGCTTAATGGTTCATGTTTGCTTGTGAGACATGCTCTGGGGCTGGTTTTCTTCTGCAGCCTCTTATGTGCTCTGCATGAACTCTCAGTGCTTAAATCTACTGATGCTGCACCCCCACAGTAAGTAACGCAGAGCTTGGACCCTAAAAACCTCTCAGTGTCTTAAGAAGAATACTTGTCTAGAGCTCTGAAAGCTCTCTTGTGCATGCCTATTTTGCCTTGTCATTATCTTACCAGGATACCCTGAGTCTTCTAGCTAGAGGAAAAACCTTGTATTTGCTTTAGCTAATTAAAAAAAAATTGTTAAACCAATAACTGAAAGATTCTACCATTTAGCTGCCTCACTCCTATGTGAGTGAAATTACTGCAGAAAGAGAGGACAGTAAAGCAGAATGCTTTCTCTATCTCTGATTTGCATGTGTACTACTGGTGCAAATTAGACATGAAGAATTTTAGTCAGGTCCAAATGGGCAGTGTAATCTTGGTGTTTATCAAAATACCTAGTATCAAAAGTTTTCTCTAATGCTCTGTTAGCACAGCAGTTATACTGAGGCCTCAAACCAGTAATCTTGTGTTTTGTGGCAGCTTATATCTGCTGAAATACCCATAATTAAATTACTTATTAGGTCTATTTAAGCTATCAAAGCAACTTCCAAGTAGTTTAATAAAAGCATGACTTCAGGAGAGTGGTGGTACAGTCCAAGCTGATACAGAGCAACCAGTACTACCTAACAGAAAAGTGAAACAATAGTTTCTGAACCTTTTATATTTTCTGAATTCATGGGGCCAGCTGACCTCATCCCAGCCATGGAGTTCCTGCTCTGTCATACTCTATAAAGAAAAGGAAGAGTCCCTGCAGTTTAAGGCATCTGCTGAGGAGATAGTTTGGACAGGATCTCACATATTAGACAAGAGAGTTTCCTGACATTCCCTATGCCTTTTCTCTCCTTCCCAGTATGTTAATAGAACTGCAAATTAGCAGAGCAGAAGCTGGAGTGATGCCTTGCCATATGCCAGAAGCCAGGCACAGGGCTGGCCATGTGGCACAGGGGAGGTAATTCACACCTTCCTGAGAGAGGGCCGGGTACCACACACTCACTGCAATTAGTCTGGATCAGGTCCCTGAGGGGAGAGGAGGTAGGAAATGGACACTTTTTGACAGCCTCACCTCACACAGCCTGACACAAGCAGGAAAATATGGTAAGAAACGCTGTGCTTTCCTGGGTGTTGAAACACCCACTCCTTTGTCCTGTGCTAGCAGGATGTAGGGTTTGGGTGCCTGAGCTATTCCAGACTTTTTGATGAATGGCTTGGTGAAGGCAGGAGCTCAGAAGACCATGAAATGAATGACTGATAATATAGCAAGCAACCATCTGCAAGTAATACCTAACACTCATTGCAGAAAAGTAGGATGTTGACAGTGGTTTGGGAAGTAGAAGGGAAGCACAAGACAGAAGGGCTCTCTTTAGGAAAATTATCCTGGTTTCTGTAACCCTCTATAGATCCCCTCTATAGCCCCCTTCTGACACTCAGGAAGATGTTGTCTGATACTGTTCTGGCCTGTGAGAGATTTTCTATTTCAGCTTCTTTTTGTGCAAGGTATTTCAGGGCTTCAGTGTTTTCTTAAGTCAGTCATAAGCTCCTCCTGGGGTTGGCCTCCCAGAGTGAGTAAGAAAGAGGAAAATAATCTGTCATTCCTGTGGCAAGTTTATTGGCCTGGGGAAGCAAGTGAATAAGAGCTGCTATGCTTCTTTGCCTTAGAGTTTAGCAGCTCTTGCTGTGAAACTGGAAGAAATTGTAGCCAGTTTCCAAAGCAACCAACTTTAGATGGTACAAATTGCCAAATTTCTGTAGGTGAGAGCTGCACTTACAGAACATAAACACAAAACCTGGCTTGGAAAAGCAGAACAGGCACTACAAAATACATATGGGCTTTAGCACCACTGGGCTAATTAAAGGTCTGATTATTTTTTATTATTGATGTAATTATATCACTATAATCACTAATGTGGATGGTTTTTTAGAAATAAAGTTTATTTTTCTTTACTCATGGCAATATCCATAGCAGTATGAGCTGACAGGTGTTATGGATTTATACACACTGGCCATCCTAACAGGGTCCAACCCTGGGATCCCACTGATTAATGTCAAGTCCAAGTGAAGATTTCCAGTTCCTTTTTTGTTAGTTCTCAGGTTACAGCTGTGTGCCTCTGGAGAGGGACCCCTTCCCCAGACCATGCCCCTCAGTTAGTTATACCTGTACCACCCATCCCCCAGTTCACACATCTCTTCATTTAATTCTGCTCAGTGGTCCCTTGATTTCTTACTGGTTTTCACTGTTGCTGGGCTGGCCTTCTCATTACCTCATTCCCTTGGAATTGTCTCCTTTGTCTTTGCATTCTAGAAAACAAAAGGAACCAAAGCATCTATACAATGAAGAGTTTAATACCTGAACTGGAGTAACTATTCTAGTATCTTAAGGTATAGAAGACAGCTCAATAATAAAACTGGTTGAAGCTGTCTGTCTTGTGCCTTTTTTCTTGTAGATGTTTTTGTGTCCCTGGTATAAATTTGGTAATTTGCTCCTCTCCATCTAAGAGGCTGGTCATAGCAGGGACAGAGGTGGCAGACACAGCCAAATGCCTGCCAAACACTACTTCTGCTGGTGGCACAAAGTATTTCTAATAGCCCATTGCTCTATTCCTAAAGGCCATTTCAAAACTCCCTGACACAAATTCAAGTAATTTTAATTTTGAGAGTCTTATTCATTCTTTTCCCCTCTCCTGAGGCCTGTGAATGATACTGAACATGTAGCTGTCACTGTGTTCCTAAAATTTTATCGATGTTGTTTAGTATTCCTGCTGGAATGTGAGAACCTCTAGCAGGTTCTATGTTTTCAGGTATTCCATAGCTGATAAAAATGTTTTAATCACTGCCACAGTAACAGTTTTCCTGGTGGGAAAAGCTTCTATCCATTCTGAGAGCTGATCCATGATTACCAGTGCTCATAAGAGGCATGTCAGCATAACCACTTTGAAAATGAGAAAAACGAATATGATCATACTTCAACCACTTGTTTATGTTTTGTGTTAGAAAGCTTTCAACATGTGGGATAAGAAATCACAACACTTTTCATTGCCATATATACTCTGGGGACTGCCCACATTTTTTCAATCTGATTAACAATTGCTAACATCTCTCCATGTATTTTATTATGAAACCACTTAGGCAAACTCATTAAATACTTTCTTGGTAGAATAGGTTATCTCCCAATACTCCAAATTCCAGTTTCATCTTTCACAGCCTCCCACCTTTTCCATCGAGCCCATTCTTCCTGAGTAACCTCTGCATATATTTGGGCTGGATTACGGATCTCTAGTCAACGGCCAGCAGAGGGAGGTACTATGGTGGCATACTCGTAGGTTGTTGGACAGCAGTTTTAGTTGCTTTATCTGCCAGTTCATTATTTGTTCTGCTTTTGCTGGACCCTTTATTTTGGGCTGGACTGTGCTGGGCTGTCCAATTTCCCATGGAAGCTGAATAGCTTCCAAGAGCATTCAGATTTCAGTTCCATCAGAAATCCACTTTCTTGCTGAGGTAAGGAACCTTCATTTTTTCCATAGCACACCCATTGCATGAAACACTCCAAAAATTACTTAGAATAAGAATAAACACTGTTGGTGTCCCCACCAGGTTGCTCATGCTAACACAGTTAGCATCAAGGCTTGTAGAGGTTCTGCTTCAAGTACCTCTGTCTTTTTCACCACTACATAGCCTACATATAATTTTCCATTCATGTAGCATAAGGATCTGTCAGTGGTAAGGGTTAGATTTGAGTTCTCTAGAGGCTGATCCAGCAGACCTTCCTGTGTGCATTTGGAGTGAAACAGCCTTAGCAAAATCGTGATGGGGCTCATCATCATAAGGAGCAGGCAGTAAAGCTGCTGGATTCAAAACACTACAGCTCTTTAAAATGACATTATTCTCATTTAAGATAATTAAATTATTTTAAATGACAGCGCTGTGCCGTTTGTGGGGACAATGCTTCAACATCAGTTTTTATTCATGTGGGACACTGAGGGTTGAGGGGTGCCCCCTGGAGATGCCGTGCCGCTCTCTGCGACAGTCACCACTCGGTGATGCCGTGCCGCTCTCGGTGACAGTCACACCCCTCGGCGATGCCGTGCCGCTCTCGGTGACAGTCACACCCCTCGGCGATGCCGTGCCGCTCTCGATGACAGTCACCTCTCGGTGATGCTGTGCCGCTCTCGGTGACAGTCACACCTCGGCGATGCCGTGCCGCTCTCGATGACAGTCACCTCTCGGCGATGCCGTGCCGCTCTCGATGACAGTCACCTCTCGGTGATGCCGTGCCGCTCTCGGTGACAGTCACCTCTCGGTGATGCCGTGCCGCTCTCGATGACAGTCACCTCTCGGTGATGCCGTGCCGCTCTCTGCGACAGTGGCCCCCCAGCGATGCCGTGCCGCTCTCGGTGACAGTGGCCGCCCCGAGGCTGCGGTTCCGCCGAGCGGTCCCCGCGCAGGTCCCGGCTGCGCTCGGTGCGGAGCCGCGGGGCGGCGGTGTGGCCACGCTTTGGAGGAGCGACTGAGCCCGCTGCTGCCGTGCTCTCACACTTAGTTCTAAGGATTTGGAATAATTTAGCAATCCCAGTGCAGGAGCAGAAGCTCCTTTTATACTTCGGAAATCCTTTCCTCTCTCTGGACCCCACTGTATGGGCCCCACTTCTTCTGCCTTTGTAGCTTCTCCCCCCATATCCAGGGTCTGCAGTATGCTACTGTGCCTAAAAATCCACAAAATATCTTTCAAGACATCTTTAAACAAACTGAAGAATATAGTAGGAGAGCCAGTGAACTCTTGGGGCAGGAGGGTCCATGTTAGTTGTTGATTTTTCCACGTAAATGCAAACAGAAGTTGGCTGCCTTCTGATGCAGGAATGGTAAAACCCAGTAGTCCCTGGAGGAGTCCCTACCCCAGATCAAGCCCCTCAGTTATACCTGTACCACCCACTACTCAATCCACGCACCTAATTCTGGTTAGTCATCTCTAGGTTTTTTATTACTTTCCACTCTTGCTGGGCTGGCCTTCTTCTGGAGTTATCTCCTTCTCTTAGAATTCTTTCCTTCCTCCTTATCTTCTTGATTTCACTCATGTCTGCTGGATTCTGCTAATTCTGTGGTAGCAGCATTTGTTTCCTCAAAAAATTTACTCTAGCTCAGCCCTTGCTGCCTAGAGCTTCAAGTGCTTTAGTTACTAGTGCTAAGCAATCAATGCTAAATGAGTCTACTCAGAGAGAATAGTTAAATGTCTTCTATAACAGATTAATAAGGTATAAGGTGCAGTCATTGCTCTTTCTTATCAAGTTACTTCTAAGGTGGCTCAAGTGAGGCCATTTCCATCGTCACAGTTCTGAGATGGTCACAGTGTGGTCTTCTTGGCAAGTTAAAAAAATTGTGAGAATTAATTTGCTGAAATATTTCTCACTAATTTTCTTTCTTTTCCTAGGTTCTCAAAATTCCTGAGTTCCAGCTGGGAAAAAAGCTTATTCTTGAACACATATGCATGTATAAAATTTATTGGAAATAATGTCCCTTTCATTATAGAAGTTTTCAAAAGTCTATTTCCCAGTACATCATTCAACAATATATGTGTATATATGTGCACACAGTGTGACTTTTTAGCTAATTAAACTATGTATTTTTATGTAATAAAAAGTATTATCATTATCTCCAGTCCCCCAGGAGTTGTTTGTTTCATTCATTAAAAAAGGAAGTATATGTTTACCAAATGATAAATGAAAGCTACTGGGAAAAGTGTTGCCATCACAGATTTCAAAAGAAACAAGAAAATTTCAAAGTTCTATCTCAACTAAATCTGAGCCAAAAACATGCAGCTTCCTTTAGGCCTTGAAACAGGATTCCTGATATTGTGTCTTACCTTTTTTCTTCCTGTTTTCCATACAAAGACAACAAAACTTACATTGATATAGTGGCAAAAAACCCTCAGGAATGAAGACCTGATATTTGGACTATAAAACCCTAAGACAGGTTTATCAAGTTGAAATTTAATGTTGTTTTCTTCTTTCTAAAATATGATCAATGTGAGCACAAAATAAACACTGAGTAAATTTATCAGGAATTGTTTAATTAGAAAAAGGTACCACCATTTCTGTACACAAAAGCATTTTTCTGTACACAAAAGTCTTGGTGTTACCCATAACCAGGGACAATTTCCTCCTTCAAATAAAGAAAATGCTTGCAGTTTCCATTATATCACATTCACATTTTACTGCAATGCCTTGTTATTTAAAAACAAAACCAAATAACAAACCAAAACCCTAGACTGGGAAAGGTTTATCTATTGTATATAATTGGAAGCTGTCTTTGTTATTCCAGTATTTTAATTAAACTGTTCCTTACACAGATGGTGAAACCAGAACTCAGTTTTCATGATGAGTTATGGCCTTCCAGAGCTGAGTTATGGTGCAAGAGCAAACAGCCAGACACTGATTCCACTGCTGGGCAATCACTGGCATAAATTAACATTTCTGCTCCTTGGTGTACTTACATTTATGACCATTGTATATGCTCTGAAAAGCAAATCAGACACTTGTATATATGGCACTGTTTCCCCAGCAGAGGACTAATAGACAGGGCAGAGGTACACACAGGGCTGGTAAATGTGCCTTGCTCTACACAACAGCCAAAGCAGATGAGTTAGCAAGGAAGCAGTTCAATGGAAAAAAAAAAAAAAATCCTATGACCTTGGAATTACTAGAACTTCCTGTTCTTCTTCTCTGCTTTATTTTTAAGCTATTAGCATAACTTTTCAGATGAGTTAATGCAAAAACTAAACACTCATTTAGAAAAATTTATTAAATACCTTAGGGTGTGTGGAGGGAACTAGATTTGCATGACAGCTTTATAAGTGGTGCTTGCTAATTCCTGACAGCTCTCATTAACTACTGATCCAGTACTATTAATACAGCCAGAACCACCAGCTGCAGACCAGGTTCCTGTGTTTAACAAGCATTGATCAAAAGGTTGTTTACACCCCCTAAGTCAGAACCTGTTTGGATGGCAAATCATTTGTCACTTAAAACCCCTGTTTGTTCAGCAGGCTGCATGGTGTCTAAGGGATAGACAGGCATCTTCCTCTGTTAATATCTGGTGATTGGTGAATATCAGGCATTGTGTCTGTGTGCTCTTTGCATAAAAATTCCATGATCCTTCAAATCTTTTCACAAGTTTTGAAGGAAACCATCAAATTCAAAAGGCTGCTGCTTCAAATTCAAATTCAAACAGGTCTTCTCTCTGCTTTAGCCACTGGCTTTATTCATCCTGACAAATCTGATAGTACATTTTCCCCTACCCACCATAGAATTTAAAGTAAATAAATTCCCTTTGGTGTTGGATTATAAAGTACATAGCACATGGCAGCAGTGGATACATTGAGAGGTAAAGCTGGTACAGTGATTAACTCCTGTACTACTTTCACATAGAGGTGTTTTGTGGACATACTTTTTTTGTCCCATGTACAAAACTTAACCAGACTGATGCTGCTGCACAAGCAGTGGTTATCCTGCTTGTGGCATCCTGCCTCCTCCTTGCAAGAGGGAAATGAAACCCACTAAGAGGAAAGGGAAAGCCTTGCTCTCCTCTAAGTTCTGCTTCAGCAGCTTGTATGTCAAAGTCCCTCACCACTGCCAGTAGTTACCACCCACCTTTCTGCCTTGCTTCCCTGGGTGTTACCACTAGAGAAATCCTTCTCTCTTTATATTTTTAACCTTCCTTATATTTATTTGTTCAGTTATTGCACTAAAACCAAACTTTGCCAAGTGTTGTTGTATTGCAGTGATGGAGAATACAAGGAGAGGTCCCAAAAGATGATAAATACTCACAGCAAAAACATCTGTTATCTCTTGTTAATATGATTTAAAACAAAAATTGCAATAGGACAGTGTTGTTTAAATTCAAGTGACTACAGCTGGGGAATTCCTACTCTGGGTGATGTATTTTCCCTCAGTGTCTCCCTCTTTCAAGCAAAATGCTCTGTACCTATCTGTCAGCTCAAGTCTTCCTTAGCCCTTTTCCAAGTATGCAGGAGCATGCTAAGAGAGGGATTAAGCTTGGCCTTTCTCCTGTTAATCCAGCACTAACTCAATAGCTATTTATATCGCTGGAACCTCCCACATTTTATCTCCTGGACAGCTGGCATACCTTGAAGTGCTGACTGCTGTCCCCGTTATCCTCCCCCTGGCAATGGCTGTGTTTGTGCTGGTGGCTGCTGCCCTCTGCCAGCACCCACCTGCACCTCCCACAGCAAAGAGACCCGAAATGGGGCAGGACTTGGGGCAGATCAAAGCACTGACAGACAAAGAGAAAGAAGAGATTTGCACAGGGCAGTTGAGTTTGTTTCAGATCTACAACATGGCTCCAGCAGCCACAGCTGTATTACAAGTAGGAGAGTTTCCTGGAGCCTTGCTGATTTCTTGAAGTATTACCTTTGCTGACATTCTGTCTCATTTTCTGCATCTGTTCGTTGCTCCTTGGCTTGTGTCAAGCAGGCGATCCTCGGGGCTGTTTGTGAGGCAGGGCTGCAGCCTTGCCCGCAGGTGCAGCCGCAGCAGCGCTCAGCTCGGCGCGGTACTCCCGAGCAAGGATGCAGCCGGCTGCCCTGCCCGGAGCACCGCGGCCGGCCCGGCCTGCCTGGTGCTTTTTCCGACACGCTGAAAGCACCGCGTGGCAATAAAGATGTCTCAAGCTGCTGCATGTACCAGCTTTGGCATGCTCTTTAGGTTTCCATCAAAACATCAGCAGTGTTCGCAGTTTTAGCTGGTAGGTTACTCTCTGTTTCTGCCCGTGTCAGGCAGTGCTCATTGGTGGCTTCTCCGGGCAATTCGCAGGCCTGCCTCAGCCACTCTCCTGTCTCCTGCAGGAGGCAGCAGGCTCCGTATTTCAGAGTATACTGATCCTCTGGAGGCCTCAAAGGAGGACTGTTCTGTAATCCTTAAGCTTTTTTGTGTCTTCTGAAGCCATACAGATGTTATGTCAATTCTATTGGATTGGAAAAATAATTCAAAACTCTGATGTCTTGTTTAAATAGTTAAAAGTAAAATTCAGGCTAAATGAAATTGATGGATTTAGGGGCAGGGGGTGAATTATTCAGGGCTAGTTTGGGGGTTTTCTGGGTTTGTTTCTTTTCTTTCCTGTGTTGCAGAGTATGATCACCTTTTAGGTGAAAATGTAGGATCACAAAATTGCTTGGGTTGGAAGGGACCTTAATGATCATCTAACTCCTGCCCCCCTGCCAAGGGCAGGGGCATCTTCCACTAGACCAGTCCCTAAAGGACCCCACAAGAAATTTTAGATTAGCTGTTAGGAATAAGTTCTTTCCAACAATTTTAAACAACAAAAATCAGAATCATTCAGCCTCCCCAGTGAGGCAAGCTGAAGGAAACTGGAAAACTTATGAGGAAAACTGCGGTGCAAAGCAAGCAGATGTGGGTTGAGACAGCAAAGACTGGCATTTTGTAATCAAATGGACAAACACTGTCCCAAAGCTGTCAAGACACAGCAGTTTTGTATTGTTTTCCCCATTTTCATCCTCCCTGAAAAAAGGACTGCTTAACTCTCCTCACTTCTGTTCATAGTCTCAGCAGACACTTGTGGGTCTCTCTTTTGAAAATCTCACTCAGATGCTTCAGTCAACAGTACTTACACTCTGTGATGCTCTCTGGTCTGAGATCAGCTCTCCATCTGAAATGGTCATCTGTGTGTACATCTTTGTGGGGCAGCAGGAGGGCCATGGGAATCTGGCTGCATGCAATGGGGTGCAGTGGGGAAATCCAGAGCATGACCCAGAGATGACATTGCTGCCCTCTGTTGGGCTTCCCTCAAGATGCTGGAGCAGCTAAATCCCAAATTGCTCAAGTGGGTAATGACCTGGGCTAGATTAAATCATGTCCCTGCAGCGGGCAACAGTGAGCAACTGAAGGCAGGAATCTCGATGGGAGCTGGAAGAAGGTGGTGGGGAACTGCAGCTGCATGAACTGCAGGGGCACCAGCTTGCCACTGCCCAGTACTCAGAGCTGCCTGGAGCCAGTGCAATTCCATTGCATTTTACACTGCACAGGTTAAACAAACGTGCAAAGGGGAGGAGCAAGACATTTCTGAGTTTTGTTCATTTAATTGTCAGAGCTCTTGATTTCCATCTGAGGAACTACATCATGGTGGAATGGGCATGGGAACTCTGCCTTGCTGGCCTGTCACAGAAAGGAAGACCACAGCAGCTCCAGATATTTGGTTTTCTTATAGAAAAAGAACTCAGTGTGGCCTGAAGGAAAAAAAGGAAATAAAAATGTTTATGTGTTTATATAGTTTTATGTAGTTAAAACCGTAATATTACAGTTTTAATTGAAATCCTTCCAAGCATTTTGGTAGAAGAGGGAAAGCCAGGCAAAATGTTGCTGAAATAGAACATTTCATTCAGCAGAAAATTCTGATTTAATTTCTGAGAACATGAAAGACTGCAGTCAAAACAGGAGCTGTCATGCCACTGAAAAGTCACATTTTACATTTGCAGCTGTCATTCTTGTCTGAGGGCTGAGATCCTGAGGGGACCCCTCAGCTTCCTTTTCCTGGGAGGCGCTGGCCTTTGCTACTCACCAGAGAGAGGGTGATCCTGGCCTCTGGGAAAGCTGAAGGATACAGGGGGCAAAGTGCAGCTCTAGTCTATAAACTAGACTGTGATTTTAATTTTACAGGTATTTACATAACTGTTGTAGTAGCTCAAGGGTCAGTTTCATTTTCTATCAAACTCCAGAGTTTCAGAAATTCCTGTTTACATTCAGACGCAGTTTCAGCATTAGCAGTACCTGTTAACAGTTAATGAGTTAATGAGATTCACTCCAGGACTGGTGCACAGCCTTTTCCTTTCCAAAGCCTGATGCTTTGCCCTCTCTTCTGCACACTGAAAAACACGAGAGGAGAGACCCACTAAGCAGTTTTGGGTGAGGATACTCCAAGTAAGGAGAGGGGTCCAGGAGAAGGACAGAGGATGCCAGAAAGTGTTGAAAATATGTATCACTTTCAAATCTTGCTTTTTAAGTCCTAATTAAGCTGATTGCATAAGATGTGGTGCTCTCCCTGGTAAATTAAGTCTTGCAGAGCTCTGTGGCATTTCTTGTCCCTTCCCAGCAAATCACGCTGTCCCTCAGCTGACTGAGCTGGACAGACTTACTGGGGTCATGTTTCATATGCACAAACTGTTCTTCAATCATTTGTCTTAACACATCAGCAACAGGAACCCCTGTCTTCCTCAGGTCTTTAAACACATTCTTATTTTCTTCTTTATTTTACTGTACAGCTTAACTTGCAGCTGGTTGATCTCCTGACTTGGTCCTGGTTGATTGTACAGACATTTGTTATATAGGGCATGTCTTTTATAGGTTTCTAAGCTGTGAACTGAGCTTTGATAATTCCTACTTATCAAATAATATCAACTTCCAAGTACTATTGAACCTAGCCTTTGACACCAAAGGAAAATCCATGTCCTTCTCCAAATGAGCATGGGTGATGTGGTTTCAGTGGTTTTGTCTGGGATTTTATTTATATCTGTACAAGCCATAGGAGTACTTGTTCAGTCTGGTCTTTAGGCACACAGCAGCACTATATGTAGTAACTATGGTATCATAAAATCATTCAAAAATCTGAAATGTGGAACATAACAGGATCTGGGGTGGCTGAGTCAGGTTGAGGGAGGTGACTCTCCCTCTCTGCTCCATTCTCTTGGGACCCTACCTGGAGTACTGAGTCCAGCTCTGGGGCCCTCAACATCAGAAGGACATAGACCTGCTGGAGTGAGTTCAGAGGAGAGGCACAAAGCTGATCCAGAGGGCTGAAGCATCTCTGCTATGAAGACAGGCTGAGAGAGTTCGGGCTGAGTGTTGTTCAGCCTGGAGAAGACAAGAGTCTGGGGAGACTTTATAGCACCTTCCAGTACCCAAAGGAGCTGAAGAAAGCTGGAGGGGTGTTGCATCGTGTTTCTCCCTCTCTCTCGGGTTACACCATCCCTTCCCCCTCCTCCCCGACCCCAGACAGACCTCTGGCCTATCCCAAGGGGCTTCTGAGGGCTCTCCCTGTGCCCCTGCTGAATTCCAGGGAGATCCATCCAGGCAATTGGTAGAAAGGTGGCAGCTGCCCCCCTCCCCAAAAGGGATTTGACCCCTGGGATGCCTGTCCGTCCTGGGTCACTCCCCCCACTCCGGGGATTAGCCAGGTCCCTGCCCTTCCCCTGCCCCCTCCTCCAGGTAAAAAGGACAGGCAGGCCGCGTGGTCCCTTTCTGCTCTGGGAACTGCGGATTCAGGAGCCTGTTCTCCAGCTGGAATAAAGCCCTGGATTAACCCCATTGCAGAATCGTTTTCCTCTTCGCTGATAGCCTGGTCTCTCGCCGAGCCCACGTGGGCTTGCCCGGCTAACCCTGCCCCTCAGCACGGCAGGCAGGCCGGGGCCGCCTCGGCCCCGCCGAGATGGAGCAGCCACAGCTCCCCTGCCCCGGGCCGTGGGGCAAAGTCACCGCGGCGAGACCTGACCGGTCCCTGTAGGTAACAGTGTCACAGAGGGGAGCTTCTTTAAAGGGCATGTATGGGTAGGACAATGGCTTCAAACTGAAAGAGGTCAGGATTAGATTAGATATAGAGCAGAAATTCATCCCTGTGAGGCTGGTGAGGCTCTGGAACAGGTTGCCCAGAGAAGCTGTGGATGCCCCATCCCTGGAAGTGTTCAAGGCCAGGTTGGATGGGACTTGGAGCAACCTGGTAAAGTGGAAGGTGTCCCTTCCTATGGCATGGGGAGTTAAAACTAGATAGTATTTAAGGTCCCTTCCAACTCATTCAATTTCATTCTATGAATGAACTGCTACAGCACACTGTTTTGAAAGAAGCAATTGTTATTCATTTACCAATGGACTGACTGGACATGGGGCTGTGGTACAATTGGAGAAAAGGTGTTTCTCTGTGTGATCAGAAGCAATTTTATTCCATACATCATTCAGTGCAATCCAGTGGGCAGCCCAGGTCCACCCAGCCCACTATTCCATGCTTTGGATGAAGAGCCATCCAAAACCACTCGGCTGCTGGAGAGCACGGGGGGACCAGAGACAAGCCTCTCACCACAGTGCCTACCCAGGTCCCTGTCATCAGGCTGAGAGGCCAAATGACATCTCATGGCAGTGTCTGGGCAAGAGCAAGGTGGAGGCAGTCCCAAGCCCTACTTCTGCAGCTACCCAGGGAGCAGCTCAGGATTCACAAGGTGAGAGGGGAGCAGGATCTGCAGCACAGTAGTGGGATATTTTGGAAAGCATGTGTGAATCCGCTCTCTGCTCTGGACACAGCTCCACACCTGCCAGCTGAGGCACCAGTGCAAGCTCTTACCACCACTTGCCTACCCATCCTAAAAGTTGGCATCCTTGGCACCAATACAATCTTTTGTTGAGTTTGGCAATAAGCATGGAACACAAACTCTTCTCAGCTGCTGTCCCACAGGGCTTTTACTAGCTGGGGATAATTTTTTGTGACTCAAGGAGGGCTGGTCTTGACAAGTGGTTTGATGCTATTAAAGCTGATGCTACCTTTGGACTGAGACGAAAGACAAGCGGTTTGATGCTAGACCTGAAAGAGCTTTATACTGCCTGCAATGAGTGCCTCCAGTTTCATCAGCCAGTGAGTCACTTAGGAGTGTCTAATTCCATGACTCTCAGGAAACGAAACTTCACCAACCCAGCTCTTCTGTTTGGAATGGTGTGAGGGAGAACTCAAGGGCTTGGTTCCCTGCAGCCTGGTGCAATCAGATGCCTCCTTTCCAGTTTGGTGGGGTTTTCTAGTAAGCTTGCCCTAGTGTAGAGATTTGGAACATGCTGCTATGGAAATCCTGGGTAAGGTATTCACCAGGCTTAAGTCAGCAGAGCCCCTGTGTTTCATAGGTAGTGAATAATTTCTCACACAGAGTGATGGATGCTGTGGTAATACAACGCAGTGTGTGTTACTGGCCAGTACCAAAGTACTGTCATGAGATCAGTGATTCTGGGTTTGCATCTTTCCCTTTCTTGTTCCTCCATTGCTATTCACATCTTCTGGCCCTGGAGAGCCTCTGGTACTGCTGCCCTCCTCTCTCTTCCCCACCCTGAGCTGAGGAGCACCCCCCAGAGTGAGTGACATAAAGCAGGGAGTGTAGGAAGGAGGATGAGCAAAAGAGAATTGCACCCCACTCTCCTTTTTTGGCTTCTGGTACTCTTGGAGCTACTGGCTTGAATAATGGACTGGGAAGGGCACTGTGTGCACTGGGGAGAGGGGTTAGGGCTGGTTTCAGCACAGCCTTGTTCAACTCCAGGTTCAGGGGAAATTTCAAGGGACTAGTGTAAATCCAATGGGCAGAGTGAGCTAGTGAGGAGCTAGTGTGGGGAAACAAAGAGGCCAAAAACCTCTGAACCCCACTGGCCTCAGCCTGAAAAGATTCTGAAGTACCATGATATGGTATTGACACTGTGAGTGATTCCAGTAACACCTTTTATTGACAAATAAAAGTCCAGTAACACCTTTTTCCCAGAGAAGAAAGAATTAAAATGAGAGGTCCTGCACTAATTTCAGAGTAGATGCCCTGAATCAGAGTGCACCAAAACATACATTAGTCCCACTGATTCCCATCATGATCAGTGTAGTATTCATATTTTTTATTACCTGTGTGTTTCCATTCTGCAGCAGTAAAATGTACTTTTACCAAGCTGGATATGCAGGAAAAAGAAATTAAAAGACATTAGAAGAAGAACTACTTAGGAAAATCAGTTAGCCTAATGCTAATGTTCTCAATTTTAAAAGCAGCAGTATATTAATCTAAAATAGTGTCATGTGGATGCTTTCCACTTTTTGTCCACATGGTATTATTCCATCACTTCTTTGTAGCATCTTCACAGAGTCTGGTCTCCAACATCAAATGGTAACATCCGGGATTCATCTGTCTGTGTCACTAAGTGTATTATATGAATTTTTTCAGAAATAAATTCTAATGATGAAAAGGAGAGGATTCCTCTGCAGGAAACCATTAATTGCTTTAAGTACCCTCCTAATCTACAGGATTTGAGTGACAGTTCTGCTCTCCTCAGCCTGTGCCTTCAACATGGCATTGTCATGGGGCTGTGCTGTCCCTTGCAGGCACATGCTGTAGCTCAGAATGCAGGCAGAGTGAATCACAGTAAGTAAAGGAGTCTCTTTATGTACACTGGCCAGTACTGGGATTATTTATTGTTATTAGCATATCCTACCATTAGGATTTCTTGCCCTTGCTATGAAATGCATGTAGACACAGACTGGGTACATAATCTGAGATTTGAGACCATAAAGCGGAACTGATTTCCTCCTTCCTCTTTATTTTTGCAAGGTAAAATAATTAGTCTCGTCTCAATAGGGCCGGGATTTCAACTGAAGATTGAGAGACCCGATGCAAGGTTCAGAGTTAGGCCCAAAGGGGTAACATCTCAGGAACTGTCTGGATGCTATTCTTTTCCCTTTCCTCTGAACAAGCTTGTGTCCAAGTCTCTGCTATCTCTCTGTTAAGACAGGATTATTCTAAACCCCTTTAATACAGGGATTTGGAAAAGGCTGGAGAAAACTCTTGAAATACTGATGGAAAAACCATGGCACTCCTCACCTTCTAGAAATGTCCATATATAGATAAACTTAGGCAGTCTCCAAGTGGATTTATTTATTCTAGCAGATTGCATGCTCTATGGCTTTCTCCAACACTACTCTGCTCCCCAGGTTTACATTCTCAGGGGCTGAATCCTGAAAAATCAGTTTTGAAGCACATGTTGTGACATATCTTGGCCAACAAGTACAAGTCTCCCTGTCCTGGCTTTATGGCCTGTCTGTTGTCAGAGCACCTAAAAGGAGCTGAATCCACCAGCACTGTTAATGTCATAGACTGACAGCAAGATCAGACCAGTAACGTGCACACCAGACATGCATAAGTGCATGTGCTGCTGGTGATGATATGTAACACTTTTTAGCAAATTTCCCCCAGTATTTCTGTTGTTTAATGTATCTATTAATTTTTAGAGGAAAAGCGAGAGTTGGAGAAATATTGCTCTTTGTGAGGAAATTGAAGCCTGGAATTATGTCACCTTTTCCCAATGTCTTCGTGGCCTTGCTGGTAGAGCAGAGACACAGTTTGGAGCTCCTTGTTCCTGGCTGTTTGTACTCCTGCTGTCATCAGCAATGCTGCTAATCTCAGGGGTACTGCAGTTGCCAGAGTGCCTTGGTGAGCCAGGCAATTCCCCAGAGGTTTAGCTGACATGGGGGTGTGTGTAGTCCTTGTGAAGGAGTGTCACAGGTGTGCCATACTCAAACTTTGTTACTTATTTGCCTCATGTTTAGACTTTATGAAGATCCCACCCCATTGCCAGGGCTGCTCATGATGGGGTGTCTGACAGCAGCCTGACTTTCTTCTGGTTCTGCCCTGGCACAAAAGCCCTGAGTGGTGTTCTTCCCCCTGCAGAGAGTTGAGGATTGCCAAGTTCCCAGAAAAGGCCATTCTTCCCATGCTGACAGAGTAGAGCTTCAGCCCAGTACAGATCCCCTTGGGAGATCCTCTATTTCTTCTGGCAGCTAGCCAATGACACTTATGCTTTTGTCCCTGTCCCCATTTCCTCCCTGTGACTCTGGCTGGCCTCCTGCAACCTGCTCACCTGCTGTCTGAAATGACCTTTCTCCTGGGTGGTGTGTAGCTCCAGCTCTTTGGTTTTTTCCTCAGGATGCTGCCTTTCTTCTGGAGTGGGAAAACTCACTCATCAGCATCTGGATGAAGAGTGCAGCAAGCTGACCCACTGTTGTGCCTGTCACTTGCAGAGTAACTGCTGGCTCTGGTGGCTTCCAGTTACCAAGTGGCTTTCTTAGTGACTCCAAGGGTCTTTGCAACTTTGCCAATACTGCTCTGGGGCTGGGCAGGGACAAGCACAGGCTGGGCTGCTCCACAAGCGCCAGGGCTCTGCACGGCATGGTGCAGCTCTGTCCCTGCTGGCAGGACCAGCTCCTTCTCTCTGTGGCAGTACTGAGGTAAATAAACCTCCACTGTCAGTACTGAGGTAAATAAACCTCGAGCAGCTCTGGCATCAGCACTCAGCCATTGCTGAGCAGAAAGGTCAGCGATGAGATTAGTGCCACCTGGACACAGCCCATGCCCGGTGGACAGCACTGGAGCCTCCCTGGGACCTGGCCTGGAGTATTGATCAGATCTGGGGTGATCATATGAGGAGACAGGCTTTTTGGGGCTGCTTTCTCTCCCAGCGAGTGCATAGTTTCTCAAATCCAAATTAAAATAATAAATAAGGATGATTGATTGAACCAAAAAATATTGAGTATTCTTTTAATCATAGAAATCAGCCTCAGTAGCAACGTTTTGTAAACATGTGTCAAAAATAGGTTTCAGTCACCGTGTTTGTGTATCACGGTGGCCTGGATTGCACTTGGCCTCCTTCCAGGAACCACTTGATATCCATGAGAGATTCCAACAGGGAGGGTATCCAGACTGTGCAGTGGCCACTGACACTGCTCAGTTGACAAAAGGGATTTTTTTTATTCCCTGTCCAAATGAGGGAGATATATTTTATATTTATGGTCAGCAATAACTGAAAAAATGTTCCCCTGTTCAGCTGTTACATATGAGTCTAAAGAATTGTTGCAAGAAGATGAAATTCAGCACCACAAAGCATTTGATTTTTAGGTGGTGTGACTCGACCTAAATACCACCTTATGAACCATAAATAACCTGTTTAATAACATTACAATTTTTGTGGTATCATGTTCCCATGGCATGTCTTCAGGGTCATGCGGGTTTATTTTTGTGGTCATCTGACAGGATGACTAAATACTTTGTCGAGATCTGGTTTGTAGGTGAGTCCTGTGTTTCCTGATGGTAACCTGGGTTCCCAAATGTTCCAAATGTTCAGTGAAGGACAGAAAGAAGTGAAACACAGAGGGGATAGAGGTGCCACCTACCATCTATCACATGTACATAATGGTCCTTTCATGGCATGGTAGGAGCCTGATCCTACTGATGTACAGACTTCTTCCTGCAGGATTCTCATGGACCTCTCAGGAAGTGACTGCACTTTACAAAGTCCACAAAGGACCAGGACTTCTGCATAACAACCTAATCTCACTCTTGGGGAGTGCATCTAGTAGTGGGAAGCGATGCAAGGTGACTAATTAGGAGCACTTGTGTCTCAGCTCTCAGTTTGCTCCCCTCTAGGAGCACTTATGTTTCAGCTCTCAGTTTGCTCCCCTCTACCGCCTCTGAAGGTCATCTCAACAGTGAAGAATTCCAAAAATGGAAATTGGGAGTGATTTGTGCTTGTGAGTTTTTAAATATGGGAGTTTCACATTTTCAGGTGCAACTGCAGGTTTCCCTGCTACTTTAAAGAGGCTTGAAATAGACTCCTGAAGATAAAAAAACCACACTGTCTTCTTTCCCACCCCTACCTGAACAGGAGGAATGCTGCTTAACCTGCTGAATCCAAAGCATGAGCTAGATTGAGAGGTGAGAAAATTATGTAAAGTGCCTGTGCTGGTGAAAGTGTGACAAAAGGAAACAACCCTGTTCTACTCCGAGAATGTGAAAGGTAAGAAAACAAGGCAGATGAAGTGATTTCATGTCAAAGTTTTGTCAGGGAAATGAGTGGGACTTCATATCTCTCCTACTGAGGGATTTAAACTTCTAATCTCAGGGAACTTAATTTCTGTTAAACATGGTGATGAGGACAGAAAGAAGGAAAATTCTCCCCCAAGTAAAATGTTGCTCCGTCAATAGAGAATGAATACAGTGGGACTAAATAGTGATCCAACAAGGAAATCAATCCATTGTGAGACTTCACACTGATTAAAATGGGTTTTTAAGAAAAGCTGGGTTTGGATTTTGGCTTGGTTTTTGTAGGTTGGGGGGTTTTTTTTGTTTTGGGGTTTTTTAATGTCTGCATAGGTACTTCTGTGTCCTTTGAATAGGCCATGCCTCCAAACAGACTTGACCTGACAGTGAAAGCAAGCCAGTGACTTTTCTTAGCTCAAGGTCTAAATGTTGCCAAGAGATAAACTATTTGTAAGCTTAACACCTGACTAGGTGTTAAATAGCTCTGGCGGATAAAGCTTTTGTTGCAAAATTATCACTCCAGATTAAGACTGGACTGGAAACCCAAACACCTGGAATGCTAGAAAGGATTCAGGTAGGATTTAAGGTGCATTTAAAAACCTGTAATTTACTGTATCTTCTCTAATGTTGTGTAATTCAGTAGGATTATGGAGTTTGATAATGATAGACAGGTCTTTTATCTGAATATGTAAACAACACAACAGGGAATTTATTTGAAAGAAAATCACTTAAGTGTTTAACTATGGCATTAAAACACAAATGAGTTTATCTACACCCAGTGATCCCTCTGCAAGCTGGATCTGTGTTTAACAGCCTCCAATGGATGGTGCCCCCCTCATTCTAACATAAATATTCCCCTGACCCCAGTATATTTGTTATAAAAGCAAAAGAAAAAATTATCAAAGCTTGTTGGACTGATTTGCTTGTTTGGAGAAGCTGACAGAGCATAGTTGACCTTAGACATGGTGGGGAGGGGGTCAGGGAGCAGGACTCTTCATTTTATAGTGTAATAAAAGTTTCAACATATCACAACTCTCTTGAGTGGGGCTACAGGGGTCACAACCAATTTGCTGAAAAATACTGAGCAATAAAACAGTCTGGAGCCTCTTCTTCTGCAGCTCTAATCCCCTAATAAAGAAGGGGAAATAATCAGACTGTGTCATTCACAAAAGGGCAGAAACAATTTCAGGGCCGTCTCCCATCCACATTACTCCTATGCTAGCATGCGCTGCAGAGCCATTTTAGGGCAAGATTCACAGTCACCTGGAGCAAGGGAATCCAACCATAGGCAAAACCCAAGTCCTGGGGCCTGAGGATGTGCCTGTGTGGTCTGAGAAAAGTGTTGAGCAAGGCTATATATGGGTTGCAATTTGTCCAGGCAGTTTTCTCCAGGATGGCCCCTGAGGGTTGCAAGGTTGTGTGGAGCCAGGAGCAAAACAGAACTAACAACCGACAATGGAAATGGGAAACAAGGGGGTCAGGAGCCTCATGATGCTTATAGCCACTTTGAGTCCAGTCTCTGCTTGCAGGGTTAATGTGCTGTAGCCATCCAAGCATCACTGCCCACTTTTGCAGGCTCAGCAGACTTGCTGCCTATGGTAAATGGTTGGAGTTGCAGGTCTAAGAACCTCCTGTGCAAGAGGCATGCTTTAGAGCCCACCTTCAAAAGCAAGCTCAGCAAGGCAGAAATGAACCAGACACTTTGTGACTCCTTTCAGCAACTTCATGTCATCTTGGTCCAACCCAATTCCTTAGTGGATACCATCAATTAATTGAGGTGATGCTGCTGAGCTGCACTGTGCAGTCCTGACTTACTTTCTTCCCAAGCACACTTGTTTTGGGAAGCTGAAGAATTCTGCCCCTTATGCTGGTATCAGCTGGAGGAGTTTGTGCTCCTAGTTCCCAGCCATGAGGCAATGCAGATCCCAGGGTCAAACCGGGCTGCTGCTGTTATTGAAGGGATCAGTGTCTTACCCTCTGCCTGCCCCTGGACTGTGCTGACCAGGCACAGAGGCTCAGCCCATGAAATGGGTCCCTGCTGCTCCTGCCATCAGCTGCCAGGTGTGCCCCAGCTCAGCCCTGCACAGCTGATTGCTGGTAACCAGACCCAGCACAGCAGCAAACCGAGCAGGGCCAGTTGCTGTTATTACAGTAAAGGAGACAGCAGGTGCCTTGGAGTAACACTATCAGGCAATTTGTCACTGTTTTTCAGCAGGAAATCCTTCATAGACTTGGTATTTAGCAGTTTTCCTCTCTAGCTGTTGCAGCCTGCAAAGAAAATGGACAAACGCACAAGACAATTCTAGAAGAGTTAGTTCAAACAGTAAGAATGAAAGGTGTTGTTAAAAGGACCTTTTGGTGTCAAAGGAGCTTTTAATCGTGTTATGCCTCACAAAGAGAATTTCTACAGTGTTGAAGGAGTATATAAAACAACCATCCTTTGAGGGGGAAATCCAGCAGTTCTGACAGCTCAGTCTCCCAGTGGTCTCCTGAAAAGTAATAATAATTTTATTAACCATAATACTTAATAATAGCAAGAATTAATGTCCTGTGGTACTAGACATTTATGAGATCTACTCCCAAATACTGCATGCAGTGTGTCCAAAAGGCTGACTCGGACCACACAGGTGCAGTAGGGAGATCTGAGCAGAGCAGGGGAGCAGAGAGCCTGGCTGGAACAACAGGAACTTGGCTGGCTCACCGCTACTGAGAAAATATCCCAGAGTGGATACCAGGGCTTTCCATAAATAAAGCAAGGGCATAACATCAGGGAGAATGGAGAGCCAGCTGAGTTAAAGGAAAGAGTTGGCAGCAAAAGAAATAAAGGGCCATGAGTCAATTAAAAAAAATCTTGTAATCAGTGGAAAGAGATTTGAACAATATATTACTGGGTGTAACAGGAGCTGGGGCTAGAGTCATGTTGGACATCATCCCTTTGCATCCTGTCCTTGCAAGTTACAGCCTCTTGAAAGCCCTCTAATGCTGGGTGTGCCTAAATCACATAGCACTCTCCCAGGCATCAGGAGCCTCTGGGGAGCTGCAGGCCCAGTGTCACCACATACTCAGCACTGCTCAGGATGAGCAGCTTCATTCATTGCTCATCCCTGACCCCCATCAGAGCTGGCTGATCACCAGCTAATATCCTGGGGGTTAAACCTGGAGAGCTTCTCATCATGGTCAAGAGCCACTGTATTTAAATCATGACTAGAGGAAGAAAAGAGAGTGCTCCGTCACCCACAGTTTTTAGGTGGCTGATTTATTAATAAATAGGCTAGATAACAGAGGTTAATCCTCACTGACTGCAGAAGGAACCTGAGCTCCCAAATTTCAAGTCCTCTTTTGGTTTAAATCAGCATTTGTCTTGTCCAGCTCAGCTGTTCTTGAAGCCTCTTAATGTGCTTCACACAGATTTCCTTGTTCCTTTTTGATGGGTCTCATTATATTCTGAATGGGAATTGTGCATAATGTTTGTTTACAGCAGGGGACAAGACTTAAAGATGCAGTGAGTCCCTTTTAGTACCTTGATTCTATTACCAATACTGCAACATGGTGCTAATTTCTTTTACTAACAGAACAGATGAAACAACAGACATGCAGGAGGTCAGATGAGACTGTGTGCAGTCAGAGGCAGCCCTGTGTTACAGTCTGATATTGTGGCAGTGAGCTTAGCCCTACCTGATTCTCAATTTTCAAGCTCTGCTAGCAGTTTAGTTTTCTCTCCCTCTGTCATTTCATTCAATTCTGGTTTTGCTCGGTAGTTTGTGCTGCCTCATTTCCTTTTCCCACTGTTAGTCTTAAAAACCTATGAAAATAAAAGCTTTATTCTGGCACAAGAGAAATTAAATGCTGCATTTAACAGGTGAATGAGGTACCATCTTTTCTTTTGATGATATTCCTAGTTACAGACTTTCTGTTGAGAGACCCTTATTTAATTCTTTGGCCAAGCCATAAGCTCAGTGATGCTAATGCAAATTCAAAGGGAATTGGTTGCATTAGTTGGTGTTATAATCAGGTTAGTTAGAAGAGAAGAGGGCAGGATGCATCTACTTGTCTCTAGTACATTTGTCCTGAGCATACTCAATGTAGTGATGGCTTGAAAAGATCTTAAAACAATTTTGAATTGGTAATAGGGAAGTTCACTATTCTGATTTTTTTTAATATATATTGATTGGTTTCAGAAGCAATTACAGGACTTGGAAAATTTTATGAAGCAAGATCATTTTGGTATTTTTTGTTATTTCAACGTATCTTTTAGGTTCAATATTAAGTTAAATGGAAATGTCACATGAAATCTGATGTATTTTATTAGATTTTGTTTTTTAAATAAAGAATACACTGCATGTTTGGAAACAGATCAAGAATTTGCTTCTGGAATCAGACCTTGCACAAAAAAATACCAGCTTGCAGTGGTAAGATTTTTTTTCCTAATACAAATTAGCTCAGTTGATCAGAACATGGTGCTAAATAATGACAAGGTTTTGGATTCTGTATGGGTCATTCACTTAAGAGTTGGACTTGATGACCCTTGTGGGTCTTTTCCAATTCAGAATACTCTGTGATTCTTGATTCTGTGATCCTGATAATAGCAATGATATGTGGTGTATTGTCACAGCATACAACCACACAGCTCTGCCTGGTAGTGCATGAGAGCAAAGCTGAAGGAAGGGTTATGGTGAGACAAAGAAAAGAGTCTCTTCTACTGCTCTGGCATCAGCAGTTTTGGTGCCAAAGGGGTTTTGATCTGAGTGTTTACAGAGATGACTCTACTTTGAGGTGTTCTGCATATAAAATAAATGGATGTTTTTATAAAATATATATATCCATGTGGGCAGGGCTCCTCATGAGGACAAAATGGACTAAATACATACTGAGGGAATATAAAACACAGCTTCCTGACAAGTTGGTGCAAAGATTATACTTTAGGATTGCACACAGGGACCAGGCAGCAAATACATAACATCATATTGCACAGTGGAGAAAGGTGATGTTTCCAACAGGAGGATTCAACACAGAAATTACCAACATGACAACATTTGTATTGCACTTTACTTCAACATCACTCTTGAATTCCAAAGATTTGAAATTTTATAAATCTGGGAGCCCAGGTCCTGATAGGCAAGACTGACATGTATTTATTAGTATAATTCAGTGTAATGGTCTTTGGAATGGATCTTTCAATATGGATGGATGCTAAACAGCTCCTGAAGATTTTCTTCAAATGAAATGTTTGTCCTACCACCTCTGCAGAGATTTATTGAATGGGCATGACAGTTGGAATATCTGAGAAAGTACCTGGTCTCATAGGGTTTACAAAAAGGAAACTGAGACCTAGGTGCAGCTACAGATTTTCTACTGGGTACAGAATCTGTTCCAGGATTAGTGCTGTACAAAATGTCTTAGGTGATCTTCTCAATTTCATGCTTTTCATAGATAGAAAGTTTGGAAGTCTGGAGTGTTTTATTACTGAGGATGAGTGTCTTTGAAGGTAAGCTGCAAGGCAATGGTCTTGAAATGTACAAAACTAATGGGTATGTCTGGTATGTTATTGATTCTTTTGGAGAGATACTCTATTGGAAAAAAATGCTGCCAACACATGTGGGAAGGTCTGTGCCTCTTGAACATTTTGCACCATTTTGAGCAGGCTGATGGACAAGTCAGCTCAATGTAAGCAGGGAGGAAGTAGGTTTGTGCAGCAACTTAGAGCAGATCAATGCAGGTATTTACCACAGCTCTGTGCTGTGGAAATAGATACCACACTGGTGGGCAGACTGTGGCTGACAGAAGGATTAGATGGACTCAATACATGAGCAGCAGCTGCACACATGCAGTTTCCCAGGTCTGTCCTAAGCTTCTCTGGGGCTGAGTCAATCTGTTGTGCACATATGTGCCCTATTATGCATGGTGTTGTTCTCTATTTTCATTGACTCCATATTATTTTCTATAAATTCTGATTTTGCAATGTTGATCACCTCACTGTCTTCTACAATCTCTCTTCCCCATGTTGCAAAACAGATTTAACTTCAGTCAGTGCCTATTTATATCATTCCAGTTTGCTTTTACGTTCTGAGGTGCCACCCATAAATGTACAACACTAGGTATACAGATAGAGTGTACAAATAGAGGCCTTTATGTGTACAGGAAAGTTACAACTCAATCATTCTGCTGAGCAGGAAGGGGCTGCAGGGAGCCACATTCCTGGCCACAGCCACAGACCCTGCTCCCCCAGCAGCTTTAGCCATGGCCAGGCAGAGATGGTGGCCAGGTGAGCACAAACCTCAAGGCCTACCCTTGCAGATATTTCTTCTGCATGCCACTATGCAGAGACCTGCCAAGTCATGCTAACACCCTTCTCTGGGAAAATGTCCCCTCCTAGCTGAGCATAAGACCTTGGGAGAATTTTCATCCTGAAAGCTTCTAAATCAGCTGCAAAAAATGCAATATAAGTCCCGAGGATAGCTTCAAAATACAAATGCGACACATAGAATTGGAGGGCTAGGGTTAGATTTCTTTGATTTTTCAGAAGGTGTTTGGCTTTCTTGATGCTGTCCTTTTTTCACACAGTTTCTAGTCCTCTCTTAACATCTATGGTGCAATTGTGCATATTTACTGCAGCATTTACAGAGGGACATAAATTTTATCTATTTTTTTTTTAAATCTTCCTCCCAATGGAAGTTGTTTCAGCAGTATTTTTTTCAATTTGCACAGCAAATTGTGGTTTTTCTGTATGAAACAAGCAAGAGGTGCAGAGCCCCATGCTTATATCTAGTTTTTGCCATTTTAGTTATATGGAATAGTAGCTTTATTTTGATGTAATTTCATTTGGTTCTCTGATAATATGCATACTGTGCTGCTAACCTTTCTGATGATCTTTTCCTGAGGAGGCTTAGCCAGTACAGAATTCTGATCTGTGCACTCAAGTTGGTAGAGAAACAGAAACATATACTCCCCACAATAAATTTTTCCTGCTTACTGCAATTCAGCCTAACCACCTGCAGAATGCACACCTGTTTCTTGTATTTCACTGATGCCTGGCTCAGAGAGAGTGGTACACTCTGTGCATCAGGTCTTTTCCAGGTGTATTTCCAATTGTGGATGTCAGTAAATTACCCTGAACCATATGGGATCAGCAAGGACTTATTTTACTCACCTCAAAAGAGCTTGAAGTCTTTTTGCCTGTTTCTTACCCAACATAAGATATTGATCAGGAGCTCAAAAAGGAGAAGTGTTAATGCTTCATAAGAAATTCATACTGCAAGTCAGTGTGCACCATTTGTGTGTTGTTATTTCACAGATCTGAGGCACAGTTTTAAAAATCTCTTGATGGAACATCTGCCTCTTCCTGAAGTAATTGTTATGCTCCTAGGCCTAAGCACCACTTACTTTGGAAGCAAATAAGTACAGTTCCACTAAAATAATCAGGAAGGGACTGATTTATAGTACCCAGGGATCTGCCTGTTCTTTACATAAATAATTGCAAAAAATCTGTGTTCTCTGCCCTTGTTTGTCAGTTTTCCAGAAAGGACAGATGGAAATTTTCTGACAGTAGAGTTTTAACTATATGAACAATTTCTTTATAGGAAGAAAGCTGGAGAAAGCCCATATCTACTGCATTATTTTCCCCAGGTTTTTTTTTTTTTTCTTTTTTTTTGCCTTTTTTTTGCCACTAATTTGTACCTGTAATGGATATCTCAGGTAAGGGAACTTCAGTCTTTACCCAAGTACAGCAGATTTGTAGTAAAATATCTGTTCATATGCACATATGAAGAGAGAGAGTCCTTATTCATGTGTCTCCTGACAGAGGGTCAGAAGAGACAATAATACTTTTCCATAAATAACAAAACATAATTACCCTAAGGAAAGAAAGTTTGGTGATGCCTGCTTAATCTATTATTTCTTTAAAGATTTATGAGTGTTATTTCTAGATTATTATGAGACTTTCAGGGGTTTTGGCTGATGGCTTTGTCGTTACTTACTCCATCAGCTTCCCTGGTACTGAAACAATATACCTGAGCATACCACTAAACAAATATTACTTTCCATGCTTTGTTACACAGATGTGATGCAGAGCAGAAACAAACTGATCCTCAGGCCAAACATGTGGTATGGATTGTGATTACAAAGATCAGTAATAAGGACAACACCCTTCACTTACTCCAGTGGTTTCTAGTAAATCCTCCTTTTTCCTCCTCTGTAAAAATAAAAATACTATGAAACACTCCATTCTTCTTCATATCCTAAGCAGTGACCAATAACCACAGATATTTCATAGAACTGGTGAAAATTTACACTATCAGTCACTTTCTTTCTGAGATAGGAAGAGGTGTTTTGGCTCTTGCCAGACACAAATGTGTCTCAAGATCTGCTGCTGCCATGTGCTGCACAGGCTGCCCCAGTGAATCACCTGGCACATTCATTAAGACCTCCTGCCTGAAAAAATGAAGTCTTGGTGCACGTATGAGGTTTTGGATTTTTTTCCTTTGGCTATGTTTTAAAGCTAACCACAGTTCCTGTGCAACCTGAACTCCGTGTTTCCAGCATACCCCAGCATCATTTCCATGTGACTCAGATCTGGGCTGGTGTTTGCAGCCTGGCTTTCCCCTTGGGCCTGACCCACAGTGCCAGCATGCACCATGGAGTAAGGTCTCTGCTCCTGGTGTTCCAACCAGTGTGGGTATTCACTGCTACACAGCAAGAGGTTGTCAGAAGCTTGACAACAATAGCACAGGAATGTGTTATTTGAGGCTCTGGGACTCATTGTTTCAAAATTTCACAGTGATAATCTAGCAAGATTCATATTTAGGTTCAGTGTTATCTGAAAACAGAACTATTGAGGACTAAATAATCAAAAAAATATTTGGAAAGGTTGCAAAGTGCCAAGTTTGAAGATTTAAACCAGTCATCATGAACTGGCAGGATGTCTCCAAGGGGAACTATTTATCCTGACCAACGTTTCTTGCAAATGCTCCCAAACTGCTACTGTTGGGGTCAGCCTATAGAGTCCACTTAAGCTGACCACGGGCCTGATGGATTTTTAGGTGCCAAGCCACAGAAAATAAGATTATATCAGAGGTTAATCCATGACACATAATAGTGACCACAACTGATGTGACATGGTGTACAATTGCAGCAGAGAAAGCAAAACCATTTTCATGAAAAATAGAACGTGCCAACCAAGAAATGACTCGGTCTTTGTAGCATTTCAGAGATAATATCTTTGACATCCTGCATGCACCCATTTCACTCATATATAGTGTGAATAGTTTAAGACACCTTATCATGTCTGACCATCTCAGATCAAAAGGAAATCACTCATTAAAGGAAAAAATGACGAACCTGATGTAAGCACATTTGAAAGGTGCTGTGCTGGCATGCCTGTGCTTTGGTATCCAGAGAGCAAGAACAAAGTAGATGAATGCATTTCCCTACACTGACATGGTGTTGTTCCTTGCTCTAGTCCCAAAGGACTGTCCCACCTGAGGATGAGAGTTTTGGCTGAGGAGACCAGACAGTACCCACTGCAGCCCATGTGATAGATCATCCTGTCCCCAGTCTGACCCTGCACAGGCTCCTATCAGCTCCTGGGCAACTCTCAAGTACCAGCCCCCTTCACCTGGGCAGGACCAGCTTTAGCCTCCTGACCTCGGGAACTGTCTGTATCCCACTTGTAGTGCCTTGAAACAAACCCTCTCCCTTCTCAGCTACCACAAGTGCTCCCCCAGTGCTTGCTCAGCAGCCCTGCGTGCTGCCTGGGTGCTCCCAGTGCACCCTGACACCCAGATGATTTGCACAGCTGTTGGCCTCTCCATTTGATGGTCAGCAGCATTCAGCATTTTGTCTCATCCTGGTGCCCTGCCCTCTGCTAGGCTGTAGCTGCAGGGTGGAGCTGGGGCCCTGTAAGGCTGTTTCCTCAGCAGGGACCACGGGGGCTGCCAGCTCCTGTAACCAGAGAGCAGGGATGGCAGTGATGGCCAAAACCCACGCCTGGCTGAGGCTCCTGCAGCCCCACCAAACAAGGCGTGGTGAAAACACCCTAACCTGTCCTTATCAGCAGGGTGGGTCAAGATAAATGCCAAAGAACAGAAGCATGGCCACAGCTCAAGTACAGAAAATACATTCTGCTTATTGTTACAGCTCTCAGTGACATCAAAGCAGCTTGGCTGAAGCTCAGCTCTTTACTCCAGCCCTCACCTGTGCTTTTGTGTTGTTCTCATCTTATCTATAAAGGTGTTAAACAGACTTTCCATCTCACTTCGTGGTTTTGACACTTGTAAAACAGGTGTGGTTTTTCCTGGAGCTGTGATCTCCAAACACAGCTCAAGGAAGATAATGATGCCTCTTTTGGAGACCTGGGTCTACCTGACTCAGCCACATCGATTTGTGTTGCACAGCCCCATTGTAGCTTGTATACAGCAAGCTACTTTTTTACGGTGAAAGAATCTGTCCTCTTTTAGGCTTAAGGTGTGAGTTTTAACAGCCATTTAACTCTGCTTTTAAGGAATGAGTGATCTCTCACTACAGCCGCGAAAAAACTCTTCACAATTTCACTCTAATTTACTTATTCACGTAAATTTTTAAGATTATCTGGACTGTCATACTTATATTACAATGAAACAACATTTACTACTTGATTAAAAAAAAGCTAAGCAAGAACAGAAACAGAAAATTTTTTTTTCTGTTTTCTTGCTTTTAGTAATATCTCTTTCCAGAATATACTTGTAACTCTTACTATTGCACTGTTGGCTTACCAGCCCAGTAGACAGAGTACAGAAGTCTGCTGAGTTAGGTAAGTGTACAATTATTTTTAACCAAGTTGAACATTACATGTTCATGTGGCATGTTGTGCAACAGATATACACTGGTGTCATGACATTCTGTCCAGACACTTGTTCTAAATTTAGCTCTAGATTTAACCTGAGATGTAGGGCAAATAATTAAATGTCAGCCTTGTGAATCAAACCTGTTGCTTTGTGATTTGAACTTAAAGGAGGCACAAATCTCTGCTCAGCTCCGTTTGCATGCTCAGTCAGTGCAGGACAAGGAAGCTTTCCCCATGGCAATATAAAGGACAGTTCATTTGACCAGGGCTTCAGGGGTTATTTTTATTACACAAAAATTTGACAGCACACAAAACCAGTACTGGGTAAATAGAGGGGGTGGTGCAGTGTCCTTTAGCACAGCCTATTCTGGAGCCTCTGCTGCTCTTGTCTTCATGCCACCATGTCTCATGCTGGCCACTTCATCAGGGGAGTGGGCCAGCATAGCAGGATCAATGTGGAGGACAACCTGTCCCTTTGCTTTCAGTCTCTGGGTGCCATGGCAGCAGAGTCCCTTGCAGTCGAGTTGGTCAGAAGCAACCTCCAGCATCCATCCCAAGCCAGGCTGGAGCCCAATCTTCTAGAGCCCTCTCCTCTCCCGAGGGGCTGTGCACAGGAGGGTCCTGCTCTGCCTTGCTGCTCTGCCAGTACCTGCCTTAGCTTCACTCCAAGCATACAGGGAGCTGTAACTCCTTGGACTTCATTGTGGTAAAAGTTATGGACATTACTGCAAGCTGCTGAATTTAGGCAGGGACATTTTTTGGGTTTTGAGGTCTGTTTGTCTGTGGCAAGAGTAAAGCAAAGACAGTTCCATATGCAGAAAGCCTCTCATGTTGTTGAAGGGAAGGAGAGCAATGAAATAGGTCTTATTGCATTCAGCAGGCACAGTAGTTTGAAATACATCAGTCTGAAAGGAATTAGAGGGTACCACAGAAAAGCTTCTAAAGAGACTTTGTTAATAAACTGTTCTAAGAGACTGAACGGAGAGGTAAACAGCCATTGCATATACCCAAGGATTCCTTTTAAAAACCTATAAAAAAGTTGTTTTCCATAAAAATTGGTTTCATCTTTCCATCAATTTGGAGACATGGTTTTTCGTAGGACCTTTGCTATTCACAGCAGCTTGGGTTTCAGGTTGCCATTCCCATCCTCCTGCTCCCCTGCAGGAGCCTCAGAGCCCTGGGATTGCAGCAATATCTCTGAATTTTGTGGATTTTGTAAAGGTCAAGGTAAAGGCAAGTCTTTCATTAGAATTCTTACTAACATACATTATAACGTAAGATAAATGATATTTGCACAGCAAAGAGAACTAAATGATAATGTTTGTGGTTTCCCTCTTCCTCCAAGGAACATGTATTTGTTTATACAGTCTTTGGGTTGTGTTCACTTCATATTAGATTTTCATGTTCCCTCTGACTGATTCTTCTTTCAGGCTGAGTCAGTGGATGTGACCTTATGGTGGCATTTGCAGAGTGGCATTGACTGTAGTAGCTGTACGCTCTTACAAAGCTCACTGGCAGGGCTGAGTCATCGGATACCTGAAAGTGGTCTTAGCACCTGGATACTGAGTGTTCCCCTTTGTGCTCATGTCACATTTCCAGAGGAGTGAGGACTTCATTTTGATTAGGTTTGAAAGGGAAAAATTTTCTGTGAGGAGCTACTGTGCAGAGGTGGAAGTCATACGCTGAGCCAAGGTCCACCCTGTTTCAGGGTGTGTCTCAGCAACCACTGAGGTTGGATAAATTCCTGCTGAAAGGGGAATCATAATCTTGGTAGGGTAATCTCAAAACAGCTACATCTTTCCAGCATTGAAGTATTTAGGCAGCAAAGTTAGTAAAGGAAAAATGTATATCATATTCATTACCCCTGGGCATGCATGACATCCTGCACCTTTTCCCATGGATGTTCCTCTGGCTCCTCGCCTCTCTCAGGGTATTGTGGCCAAAGCAATCATTACTTCTTGCAAAGGAAATTGAAACCATCTTTTCTTGTGGGAGTTTCTATATTCTCATTATTTGAACGTGGGTTGTCTGGCAGGAGGCACAGGAGAGGTGCTTGTGGTTCTGGTGTTCGCATTTAATCTTTGGGACCGTCTGATGGAAGCACAGCATGGCAACACTGAATGCAAAGCTCTGCTCACTGGATATGGTGGTAAAGGATCATACTCTAGCTGTGTACTCCAGCTCTATGCTCTCAGGGAAATGTGCCACTCAAAATACCTTGCTGTCTTTCTGCAGTAAAAAATTCAGACCACATCTAAGTAACAAGACAACAGTTACAGGTAATTGGTGCAAAAAGAGATATGGCATCCTGAGACAAAGTATTGTGAGGATTTTCTGTCCAGGAACTGTTACTGTCAGAACTAGTCAGTACTTTCTTCCTTTCAGAACAGCCACACGTGCCAAGTGTTTGGGTGCAGTAGAGTTAGTCACCATTGGTAGATACAGGCTGTGGAAGACAGTTTGTGCTTTTGTCCATTCTCACCTGCACTTCCTCACGTGAAGGCACATCTGGTGCAGCTCTACACACAGAATGAGTCAGTAACAAGCTCACTGGTCTCCTGGGACGCACAAACGAACTTTGTTTTCTCCTCCAGCCTCAGCTGCCAGATTCAGCTGTGTAGCTTAGTAGAGCTGAAGGGCTTAATAGTGATGACAGGCTAATTAATTCAACTAATGGAAGTAGAGACAAAGGAAAGAAATTTTAAATGTGCTTCCCTAACCTGGCTTCTTCTGGGTATTTTGAGGAAATAGGAAGGAAAAAACCAATCTTGCTGATTATTTTGCCATTTGTTTTCACATGGTCATCCTTCTTTTCTCCTCCCAGATTCAAATCTCTTCTACTGTGCCTTGTTTGTGAGACCCTAGCTGACTCACTCCCATCAGCATGAGTTGGCCATTTCCATCACCCCTATTTAAAGGAAGTGAACAGATCTAATATGCAGTGTCTGAGTTCGAAATCTGTCCCAGAAAATAGTGTAAATTTACATATTTATTTTTGCAGGTGACATTTGTAATCTATTGAAATATCTCAGGGTTAGGCTGAAAATGCAGATCTGTAACTTTACATGCCTCAGGGGAAATATTAGCCAATCTGATGCAATGCTAATAAATCATGATTGTTATTATTATGCTTTGGATGTGTTGTAATAAAGCCACAATATTGTTTTATTGGGAAAAAAAAAATCAACCCCCAAATGTATGATTTAATTTCTGTATAGTATTATTTCTGTAATTAAAATTCAAACTTATATGAGGTTGTCCTCTGAGGATTTCACAGATACTAATTAAATATGGTCTTATTCAGCAGTCTCTATCCATATAAGTAGTCCCGTTGGCTTCCCATCTGCAAGGAATTTTGGACTGTACTCTGAAGTTAATGCATTTGATTATTTCCACTTCACTAATGTAGAAAATGATACACAGAGGAGTTAAATGATTTACTCAAGACAAAAGGGAGAGTTAATAGTATCTGAAAATAGATCTGAAGCAGAGTCCCATGCTTTTATTGGAAAATGGTGCATCAGCATTCATAGCAGCTTCAAATACATCAAGGGCACACAGAGTTTTGCAAGGAAGCCCAGAAACGTGGGAGGGAAGGGAACTGCAGTGTGCTTGCTGTGAATGGGGAGCCACCTGCAGTATTCATAGCCCATGGGACCTTGAGCCCCAATGTCTGTCCATAATCAAACAGGCCATCCTGGAAAACTCAGACACCTTTGCCTTTGCAAAGCATGAACCTGCATCACAGTATCAGCAATTTTGCTTGAGTTCGGTGATCAAGGGTGAGAGATTGCCAAAAAAGCAAGCAGAAGGGTTAAATGCGGGAGATAGTCTTGGTTTTAAGCCAAGGCTAGTTACAATCTTGAAATAGTATCAAGGAAAAAAAAACCACTGGGTGTTGTTTAAAAGTCACAGAGGTTTGGCTGGCATCTTGTCAAGAACATAAGAGTTTCTCACACTCTTGGTGATGACATCCAGGGCTCCTTTGTCACAGTAACTGCTGAATGACTTTAACTTTGTACAAAACAAGCCCCAGCACTAGTTATGGGGGGATATAGTTTTTCAGACAGCAGGGAAGGAAGATGTGCCATGTAGTCACCATTATGTCATGCTGGAGCAAGATGGATTCAGGAGTGAGCATGGAGAAGGAATTATGCTGGACCTGAAAGACTCCAAAAACAAAGCAGATAAGTTGAAAGGAATCATATATTAGTGGATGATATAGTCTTGCTATGTTTTTTCCCTCCAAGATTGCTCTTGCCAAACCTTAGATGGGGGTGTTCATGCATTGACAGAGTGCCTACAGTGAACCTGAGCCTCCACAAGGTACTCAGAAAGGATTCCAGACCCGCTTCCATCTAGGCTTCATTCTCAGTATATGCAATGTTTTGCTATGGGAATGAGTGAAAGAGGAGCTGAAGGAGAATGCATAGGCCTAAGTTTGATATCCTATTATGGTTTCCCTTTGTTCATTGTATTAGCTGGACAAACACATGGAAACCTTCCCAAAGTGAGCACTGTTATTCCTGTGATCCAGGTGATCCATGTGTCAGTTCTCCTATATGTGCCTCACTCTTTTCTTCTAACTCCTCCTTGGGTCAGCTTGCCCTCTTCCAGATGTGGGGAAGATGAGTACCACTTCACATTTGTGGCCTAGAGTGGTCTGAGAGAGAGTCTATTGTTCACATTTAGGTGGTATGAGAGCAGTCCTTTTCCAGTAGTAAGCTCTTACAAATGCTACTTGGAATGGTTCACAAGTGCTGTTGTCATCTTTTGGAATCCTGAAGTCTCCAACTTGCAGCCTTAAAAATGTATGAACAACTCCAAGACATCAGTAAATACCCATGTAACATTTGGCTGTTTAATAAGCATCAGCTAAAACAAAAGTAAATGGAGGTCACTGCTCCCCAAGCAAATAAAACTCTCCAGGACAGCATATTTTACTTTAAAATTATATGGCAATTTTTTTCTTCTTTAGGTTCCAGAAACATATCCATATATGGTCTACTTGTCAGGGACAATAAATAAGGATGTAATAGAAAGGTTAGATTTGTGTCATTTAGCTACAGGATGTTGATGAAGTGAAGTTCTTCAGATAATGCAACAAAGAAGAACTTTAGGATTGGTACAAGTTTCTGCTGTGCATCTTCAAACAGGAAATCTGAGATTGGGAACAACTTATATTTTGGCTTGTATTCGCTGATCATGGGGTGATCCAGAAATAAACTCCAGGCTTCAAAGCGAGCGTGTTTCAAAGCTGTCCTGCAGTTGATCGAAACATCCAGGCAAAGCAGGGAGACAAATACCAGCGAGGATTTTCTGAATTAAGACTTAACCAAGGAGATAACCCATTTCAACACTATTATTACCCTTTTATTTCAGAACAAAAAGGTAATGCAAATATGCATGTTTTGAACTTGTTTAGTACTTTCAATCTCTCAGTTCATTATGTCTATGCAAATATTTATTCTTACAACAATTTGCAACCTAACACCCTAACAGTCTTGGGAGCTTTGTGATTTGCTTTTGTTTGTTTGGGGCTTTGATTTTTTTTTTCAAATATGCCATAAAACACTGTCTGGTGTTAAGGAGAAGAGTAGCTCTGTCATTCCTTATTTTTCTTTTACTCGCAGGTGGTGCCTGTATCTTTGTCCCTAGAATATCTTGCTCAGAAATCAATGCTGTGGCTACAACATACTAAGGTAGAATGTAGCATGCAAGGCACAGTGTGAAGGAAAAAAATCACATCAGCAAATCATTTCTTTAATTTCTAAATTTCTAGCTGGTTTGACATGAAGTTAATATTGCATTGATTTCTGTGTGAATTAATACATTTTGAAAAGAAATTAAAGCTTGCAGGTGTATGATTTCCAGTAAAGAATTTGCACAGAATCATGATTTGGTGGCATCAGGGCATATACCATGCTGATAGGTGACCTGTTTTGACAGCTGGGGCTGAACAAGGGGATTTGTTTGCTCAGAGGATTCCTATGGGACGCCTGGCTTTGCTCCTTCAGGACTGGGCTAGACTTGAGTGGTTTGCATAAGCTGTCACTACAAAGAATCCTTGCCTGTTGCCAAACAGCGTGAGGTGTCATCCTTCTGATGTCTCAGCTCTGGTAGACCTGATGGGCACTGAAATCTTTCTATTTTTTTTTTTTTTTAAATTTTCTTCCTTGTAATAGTTATCCAATATAATATCCTTGGAAAACTGCAAAGATTTATCGGGAAACTGACCTAAAATTCAGCAAAAAAATTATAAGCACTTTAAGTGCTGCAAGTTGGTCTGGTTTCCATTGCCCATGGAGGCTCTGTCCTGAAAGGTGCCACAGTAAGAACTGAACCAGAGGCTCAGTTTGCTGTGAAGACATCCAGCCGTGTTTGCCTTCCCCCACGTGTGCTCCTGCTGCTTTCAGAAGTAAAGACAAACACGTGGAAAGGCAAACATGGATCTGCAGAAGCAGGAGCTCAACCATTCCTTGCAAAAGGCAAAATGATGAAGCTGCTCCTCTTCTCTGTCTTTTGCAGCCTCCAAAGACTTGGTTGTGTTTTCACAAATATGGTTTATTGCACCCTGAGCCATAAATAACAAGGTTCTGTATTCAGTTACAAGCTGACTGGAATAAACTCAGCGCAAAGGCAGGCAAAGTCTGACTCTGCTCTCTTAATGACCTTGTCACTCATCTGCCATCCTTCTCTGACAGAAATAAGTAATTCTGCTAATTCTGCTGCCTGGGATCCATTGAGGGGGGACAGGCAGCCTCGCTAAGCTTTTCTTTAAAGAAGTGCTATCAACAGGGACCAGTTGTTTCAGATGCTAATGGTATTGAATTGCACGGTTCTGCATGTTCAAAGCCAGCTGTAATCCTTGTTTATTTATGTTGCATCAGGGATCAGAGGCCCATTCTCCTAAGCACTATGTTGACAGAGCTTGTAGTCCGAATATAATAGCAACCTAATTGTGTTTGTCTCTGGCTTTTGCCGTCCTGTAGGTGATTACTAGTAGTCCCCCTTGTGAATAGTACCCTTGCCTTCAGAGATCTACCAGGTAGAGCTGCTCATCAACACAGGTTAGAAGGTCGCAGCATGGTCCTTGCACAAGTATTTTATTTCCAACTTTACCTTCTGGTCACTGAATGCATCTCAGTTGCCTCTGTATGGCACGGGCCTGATTGCACATCTGAATTAACAAACTCTCACTGAAATCAGCGTGGCAAAATTAAAAAGAGGATCCAACTCTATGTGGAAATGGTGGTAAGTTTAGATTCCAGATCTTGTCAGACTGACCTACTAAATGGCAGCACTGACAGCAGAATTCCAAGACGTGTCTGCCAAAAGAGATCACTAGTGAAGCCATCAGACCTGAAAGCAAAGCACTCTCTAAGAAATTATATGGGCCCTATACCCACAGCTTTAAAAATGAGATTCTGCTGTCCCAGTAGATGCTGTGCCCTACCTGCATGTGAGGATGGGCTCTTGGGCTGCCAGAGAAAGGCAGAGTACAACCAAATGTTAAAACATTCCCACAAAGCCTTAAGTTAGGATGAAGAATAAATGTAGCATTTAACTTTTAAATCTAATTCCAATACTTTAAACCTACAGTAAGCCAGCTTAGAGCAAGGAAATCGATTCAAGCTGCATTTAGAAAGACCACTTCAGCCAGGTCTTATTATCTAGACTTGTTCAAATATTTCCAGAAACAAAGACTGATTTTTTTTTTCACACCTTCATTACAGAAGGTGGAAAATATTTAGCTTATAGCACATTAGCCTAGTGAGCTTTTATAAGCCTGTGGTTGGCAGTTCCACTGATGGCCTCAGATGAGGTAAACTTAGCCCTGCTGTGTCAGCTGAGCCAGGGCACTGCCAGGTGATGCCACTGAGTTTGGCCTCAGGGAAAGAAGGGTAAACAGAATCAGGCTGTGGTGCATTAGCCTCCAGTCAAGAGCATGTGCTCAGCCTGTTATTGCAGCTCAGCCGTCTCACTGCAGCTCCTTACAGACATAACTCAGACCAGTGCCCCTGTCCTGTGCTCCTGCAGCTTCAAACAGAAGCATCCTCAGGTGGAAAGGGAGGGTGGTGGCTCTGCTGTGCTCCACTTTGCAGGGAACTGTAGGGAAGAAGGCATGTGCCCTGCCTCCTGCCAAATCAGTCACAGCACACGGGCAAGCTGCTCACACACACTTGTCAGAGCAAGTGGAGATGCAGGGGGATGCAGGGACAGCTTCAAGCCCAACTAGAACACTCCCTGCAGGGGTTCAGAGAAGCCAAGGCTGTCACTGGCTCTCAGGAAGGACCCAAAAGCTCCTGCAGCCCCGGGTGTGACCCCCACACCTCCATGGTGTTTGTGCAGCACAATGAGCAAAACCAAAAGCTTCCTCTGTTTTGAGCCCTATGAAGTTTTTCCCTGCAGGATGAGTCAGTGATGGGAGCTGGAGCCAACACTGTTATTTCTGTACTCCATGGAACTCCTGTCAAAATATTTAGATTAGCAAGGCTCACCAACATGCAGGAGAGGTTGTCCCTTTTCTCTGTGAGTGTGTTGGACCCAGTTAACCCCTACAAAAGATAAGAGGATGAAATAGGAGTGATCCTCACAAATTCAAAATCTTCCCTTTTGCTCCCTTTGGCTAAAGAATGTGTGAAACAAAAGGAGGGAAGGGAAGAAGGTCCAGAAGCAGCCTTTACACCTAGATCCATTTGGGATATGGTGAAGCAGCTATATCCGTTAGCTCCTCTGTGCCAGGGTGTGGAGTTGTGTTGGCAGAGATCTCCTGTACAGTCCTTAAAGCCCAGGCCCCCACACAAGGCACTGCAACACCCAACTCAGAAGCACAGCAGCAATGGATTCACTGTCATAAGGATGCTGGCAATGGGACTGAGGAGGATACAGAGGAGGGATCTCTGTCCCAGCCTGCACTGGTGCAGGTTGCCCTCAGAGAGGAGCAGTTTCATCTCCATTCTTGCCTTCTTCAAGGATTTATTGTGCATCACCTCCATTAGGAGCTTAAGATCCTGCCCTCCCTGCTGACAGCTTTGTTTAGGTTTCTGAGTCACCACTGGGGCCAAGTCCCTACATTCAGGCATTGCAGTGCTGGATGCTGCAGTCGACTGCTGGATGTTCCTTCCAACTGCAGCCCCTGGGTTCCACACACCTGCAGCTCACCAGTCACTACGTGAGTTCCTAGGCTGAGCGACTATGTAAGTACTGCCCAGCATGCCAGGGGCTGAGCAAGCCAAACAGCAGCAGAAGCTGCTGGGCAAACAAAGCTGTGTCATGGTTCCCAGCCAGCTGCTGGCTGGAGAGAAGCCAAAGGCAGGTACCAGAGCAGCAGGGGCACAGGGAGGCTATCAGTGGTGTGACGCCTGGGCTGGGATCTTTGGGACAGCAAGGGTCATAGCAGAGCTGAGGCACTGACTGGAGAAGGGAAGCAACAGCAGCCATGACAGATCTAGCTGAAAATAAAGGGGGGAAAAAAAAAAAAGGAGAGAGAAAAAACCACCAAAACTGGGTTGCATTATTTACAGCAATTGAACATTTTATTTTGGCATTTGTCATGGCTGTAAAATACTTTGTTGTTAAAAGTCATAACGTCAATCTGAAATCTGCTGGGCTTCCGTTTACCCTGAAGTCTTCTCACTTCTTCTGGAGTGGGCTTAGAGCCTGAGATGGCTGTTGATGTGGGAGATATCACCATGTCTGAAGTGAAAAGCCTAAATCCAAGATTTTAAGTTACTTGATTGAGTCAAGCTCTTGCAAAGCTCAAGCTCTTTCTTCAAACTGTATTTGGGGAGTTGTCATTTCCTCCAGGTCAGGACTGTCTCTTGGATGTGCACTCAGCAGCAAGGGCTGCTGCAGCTGGGCACTCTCCTGGTGTGATGCTTGTGGCCTGCTGGACCCCTCTGCCACAGGTGCCAGTGTGAGTGCCCAGGGAACCAGGCTGAGCTGGGTACTTGGTGGAGAGAGCAGCTGTACAGGGAAAGGGAGCTGACAGCTCCCCTGAGACTCCTGCTGAGGCAGCTCCCGAGCACTGGGAAGCTGGGTGGTTCTGCTGTCCCCATGCTGATGGCTCTGCTGGCTGGCCCAGGTCAGAAGGACCTGAGCCTGGGCAGAGCAGGGCTGTGTGGAGCTGGAGACCAACCCTGCTGTGGCACTGATGGGACAGGGACTGGCAGCCACAGGGTGGGGGCAGGCAGCTTTCTCATTAACTTCACTGGTACACTCAGGCAGCCCCTCACTTCTCTGTACCTGGAGGACATGTCCCCACAGTCCTCTCCTGCTGGGTCCCTGCCCTCCCCTGTCACCTCCACGTCCTCCTGAGAAGCTTGTTCCCATTGCTCCTCACCCCAGTGCTCCCCACCCCAGTGGGATTTGGATGCCAGTGCTTTCTGGCATCCAAATGAGATCCTGCTAGAGCATCGTACCATTCATGGTATCATTACTTCCCTATCACTACTGGAAATTCTGCAGTATTTTGAACTGTCTTTGCTTTTTAGAGTCCTGCAGTGGTGGTTCACAGTCATTTTGTGATTGCTGAGTGTGCCCAATGCTTCCCCCTTCTCTCATTTCCATCTCACTCATGACCTTGAACTTTGTTCTGTGAAAAAGCAAAAAATCAGAAGTGAAACAGACCACTGTGGTGTTGCTCTCCTCGCTGAGTGAAACAAAGTCACTTCAAAGCATAGCTTTGCATGTTGCTTGAGAGATCTCCAGATAAGGTGGAAAAAATTACAAAGCCTCTGCACTTCATGCTGGAGAACCTGTCCTCACAACTTCCTGCAATTACAGCAAGAAATAAAACTAACAAAATGAGACATCCATTGGTCTTCTCCTAAATAAAATTCAAAAATTTGTCTTTTTAATCTTAAGGGGATTTCCTTTACATATTTTTCTCTTGAGATGTGGTAACCAGAATAAGCAGATAAAAACTTGCATTGCTTGCAACAACTCCCTCTTTTTTAAACAACAGCTAAACCAGTTATTTCTTTGTAATTGAAAGGAGTTAGTTCATTAAGTTTACATGCAGATTTTAGCTGATGATGTTCTTTCCCTGGTGAAAGATTTCTGAAGGAGTTTCTGATCAGCCTAATTAGGAGGCAGACCCGACCAACAGTACAAGACGGTTGAGTTTTTCCATTTTCCAGATTTTCATGATCACAATTTCCTTTTACAGGAAAGCAAAGAACTATAAAAATGGCTACGACGGCAGCAAATACTCAAAGACAAACGATAGGCTGTGAGGAGTACAGTCTGTACAGTAGCCTGAGTGAAGATGAGCTTATAAAGATGGCCATCCAGCAGAGCTTGGAAGAGGACTCAGCAGGTCAGCCAGGAGCCCAGAAGTCACTGATGGCCCGTGCTGGTGAGGCAGCCACCCCCAGCCGTGCCAGCCCACACAACCCTCCCTACCGCATCTACCCCTGGCAAAGGTAAGCCAGTGCCAGCCCGAGCTGCTCCCCCCAGAGAGCCCAGCCCGGGAGGGGAAAACAGACAACAGCTCCCTGGCAGTGCACGTGCTCTCTAATTAGCTGTGCCAGGCGGCTCCCCTGCCAGCCTGTCATTAGTGTCAAAGCCGGAGTCTGCTATAAACCCAATGAGGTCAACAATTTACATGCTCACAGCGAGAGGAGGATTTGCTTGGTGTTGTCTGTTTTAAGCAACAAATAAAACAATAAAAGGGGCACAGCCACAAGCTCTCCTGAGCAACAGAAGCCCTTCCAAGGCCAGCTGCTCCTTACCCCCTCTGTATGCCAAGCTTAAGTTTTGCCAGAGAGGGAGCAAAGCATTTGTTATGGGAAAACATAAGAGAGGCACAAAAAATAGGTATTTAAAACAGTCAGACCTGACTACTTGTTAAATACTTCAGTTTTTAAAGGATGTGGTTATTTCAAATCAGTCTGACCTCAAGCATGCCACTCTGAAGCAAGAGCAACTCCAGAAATCGTGGCAACATCCCCTCCCCTGCAATTCTGAGACCTGCTGACAGTTTCAGACCCAGATATTGTTCCCCTTTCATTTTATAAAAGGCAGATTTCTCAAGGGGGATGGGAATAGATTCCAAAATCACCTCCAAAACTAGGAAAAATATCCTTTTAATATTTTAAGTTACTTTAGTTTTCCCTGTTTTAATAAACTGAAGTTACTGAAGTTCTTTTCCTCCTCCTTTTTCATAACTCCACCACCCTCTGATGCCTTGCTCATTACCACCTGTGGTTGTTTGGTTTCCACAGCTGGGAAACTTAGGACAATTAGATGAGTAGCAAGATGTGCATAGCTGTGGAATCAGGATGCTGTGTGGCCAGCAGTCCTGCTCCCACCAAAGGCTGTGGTTTCTCAGTGTGGTTACTGTGCATCTATAGAGTCAGCTCTCCTGGAGAGACCTGGTGCAGGGGACAATAAGGGCTTCCCTGGCCACTTGGTCATGTCCTCATTGAAGGTCCTTCAGCACCTGCTATTTTGGCAAAAAGCAGCATTTGCAGTTCTGTGCATTAATCTCTCCTGCCTCAGCCCAGCAGTGTTCAACCTCTCACTGAGGTAAAACCTTTGGAGCTTGTAGCACCAAATCTGTAGCATTGCTGAACTCTTCTGCCACCTGGGAGAGCAGAGATGGAAATGGAGCTGACATCCAGTGGCTCTGGGTCCTCCTCTGCCCCCACCTCTGACCTGTTTGCATGGCCCTTTGGAGGTGATGAACGTCACCTCACCTCGCTTTGTGCCTGCTTCCTGTGTGGTGGTGGTAGGGTTAACCACACTGTTGTCTTATATGGTCATTTGAATCCCCTGACGCTTCCTCAGAGGGCCAAAAATAAACTCGAGCCGAGTGAGCAGCTGAATCCAGTGCAGAACAAGCCGTGGCCATCTGCTTTTATTCAAAGCCCTGACCGGCAGGCTCTCCCGCTCCGTCTCTGTGGATGTGTGTCTCTGTTCCTGCCTCAGCATGACCTGTTTCTCCTACTCGGAGTATTTCTCCTTATTCCATTCATGTCATCGCCACTCCAGATTGGCGGCCCAGCAGCCAGGCCGTGCTCAGCCATCCAGCTCGGGGGCAGCCTGGGGGGTCAGGCGAAGGTACGACAGCAGCCTGTCCAGCACATCCCAGGCCGTGTAAGTGTCTCCCTCTCCCTCTCCTGCCTTCCCCTGCGGTCAGAACAAGCCTTGCTACCCACTCTCTCCCTGAGACATGTCTTCTGGGTGGTGATGGTGCCTGGTGGGGGGAAATGTGGTGTTCATCTGGAGGAGGTCCCACTGACACCTGCACCTCACCCTCGCTGCACTCCTGTTCTTCCTTCCAACCTCCCCACTTCCCCAGGCCATGCCTGCACTCCTGCAAGTGACCCATCTCAAATATTCCTTGTTCTCTTCTCCCTCTTCATCTCTCTCCATCCCCCTAGTGCTTGTGTCCTGGGGACTCTGGGTCAGTCAGAAGCTCTGAGGTGACAAGGATATCAGGGCAGGGATGACTGCAGTGAGGTTAATTTATACAGGCTGGCTCACTTATGAACAGGATAGATGAGGCAGGCAGGTGATGATAGTAACTGCCTGATACTTAATTGGTATTAAGTTCAGGGATCAGCAATGGGGAAAAGCAGGGGGGAAATGTATCGCAGTATATAAACAAGGTCAGAAAGTCCAATCCTTCAACAAGTATTTCTTAAATGCTCCCAAGATGCCATACCTGTTCCCAGCCATACCTGTGCTGTTCAGTCACACTGAGGAGGGTTTACTTGTCCAAGAAGGAAACTGTCTTGACTGACTGATCCTCCTGGCTGTGTTTTGCTGTTGGCAGAGGCTGCAAATAAGCTTAGTTGAACACAGTTATGGATGAGAAAAGCAGACTGTGGCCCAAGCTCTGTCCCAGTGCCTGTGTGTAGTGGAAATGTGTGGACCATGATGGGTTTATTACAGCTCCTAGTGCAGAATAGATACATGCACCTGCCCTTAGCTATCAAATGACAAGAGTAAAGTGTTAGAGCCAGCATTGCCCTGTGTCCTGCAGAAAAGAAACTTCCCACCTTTTCTATCTACCCAGTTCAAATTTTGTTTAATCCATCTTACAAGCCCCTCCCTGGATGCACAGGTGCAGTGACTACTTCCACCACCTACTTCCTCCTTTCACCTCTCACCCAGCTCTCTCACCTCCCCCTGCATCCTGGCTGATTCAGACTCTGTTCACTGCCATTCACTGCCATTGCACTCCCTGACATTGTGAAAACCTCTTCCTGCTTCATGAAGTCTGCCTTATCCCTGTCACCTGCCAGCCTCCCTTGGCCACACTGACATCACATCCTCTAACTAGATGCTCTGCAGTCCTTGCATGCCTCTTTAATGCAGTAGAAGACTTGAGGGCAGGCTGTGCTTCTCCACCAGGTAGCTGCATAGAGTTCAATATACAAGAAGGCTGGTAAATTAGCCCTCCTCTGCTGCCAGGTAGAGCAAAAATATAGCTGGGAGGTCCTAGGAGAGAATGATGGCATGACTGGCATTTTATAGCCCTAGTCTCCGAGCTAGGCAGGGATGATATTTGGCTTTACCTGTGGAAGTGTTACTTCATCCTGCCTGCATCTCTCCAGGCTGTCAGGAAAAGAAGGAGCTTCTTGAACCTTTCCATGCTCCACTGAACCTCTTCTTGAGCACTCAGAATTGACCTCACCGTACATCCTATCTGCAAGGGGTATTTATTGTCTTGCCTATTGGTCTTTGAAATGCAGTAATTCTTTTGAGTTGCCTATAAGGTTAAGATTTCATCATACTTCCATACTTCAGACTTCCTCCATAGTTTTAATACTTGTATTTTCTATATCTGATGAAATCCAGGCAGCAGAATGTGGTGGGTTTTTATAACAGCCAACTATAAGTCAGGCAGAAAACAAGGATTTCACATGGAGATTCATTAAACCTTCTGTTCTGATCTGGAATTTTCTTGGCTAAAGTGTTCACAGCCTGGTCCAGCAAACCCCCTCATCTTACTCAGGAATCATTTAAGGTCAAGGAACCCAACAGAAGTTTGCCTCATTCAACATCTGAGAGCTTAAGCAGAATAGTAACTGATTCTTCACACATTTTTAACCCCAGCACAGATCCAAGGTACCCTCCTGCTTTCCCTGAGGTCTCAGATAATGTGATTTACCTTGCATTTGCTGTGAGCCGGCCCATGTGCAGACTGTCCTGCCATGGCCCACCTGGCATGCAGTAATTCATTAAGCATCAGTAATTATATCATGTGCCCAAATCCTGAGGTCACAGCCCTACATGTGTAACATGAGCCTTTGCACAGAACAACAGATGGTTTCAGCAGCCTTGTGCCAGAGGTGTTGAAAGATGAAGATCCCCCACCTCCGCCTCCTCTCCCAGCCAAAAATGCCAATAGTTGCTGTCAGCAGACTACAACAAAATGCTCAATTTGAAACACCTGTATAAAAATCTATTATATGTACACAATTAGGAATCTTAGGCTTAGTCCCCAGGGTACTGTAAGCAGTATGGAGATACAGCAGTGTCCCTGGGACATCCGGCCAGCAGTTATCAGAAGGTCAGTTGATTCCTGCTGGGAAGGCTGTGGCCAGGACAGCAGCTGCCTGTTCTAGCTGTTATCTTCTCAGGAAAAATGCCTGGCCTTGTGTCCCATATCTCTCCTCATTCCAGTGTTGCTATTTTTGTGGCCCTACTGTCTTGAAATCACTGCTTCCAGCTATAGAGTCGGAGCAAGTGGCACTATTCACCTGGGAAATGGTGTCTTTTCCCATTCTCTGGCACAAGTGTTGAGATCACCTGTTCCACTCCTGGCCCTGAATTTATTCTAAGAAAACCAGCATGGTGACTTCTTTCAATGCTAATATCAGCGTTTATGGCATAGATTGTGTGCCTTTGGGCAAACTGAAATTAGTGAGTTTCAGGCCTGTGTGAGTTTCAGACTGTTGGTCTGTCCAGCCTCTACAAGGCAATGCAGTTCAGTGTTGCTGCTGCAACTCCCACGAAGTGCAGAAGTTGCTCCAGTATACTGCTTTGTGAGGACTCCTGTGTTGATCTGACCATATCTTTCATTCTCTGATCTCACTCTGTTGTGGTATTTTGGACTTTCTTCTTGTTGTAACTCGAGTTTCTGGTTGTTCCCGTCATCACTAGCCTGCATGACCTCCACCACATGCTGTATTCCTGCCCTGGCAATGCTAATAATCTGAGACAACCACCTCTCTCCTGTGTCTCTCTGTCTTCAGGACCACAGGATTTTCTCTGTACAGCTAGTTCAAACCACAAATGCTCCAATGCTTTCTGCAACTTCTTGTTTTCCGTCTCTGAAACTATAGCCCACATTAATTTTTTGCAAGTCCCCATTAGAACTGGTAAAGTTCTTCCATAGCAGTGTTGGGTGAGCTGAATCTTAGTCATTTAGTGCATCACAAAAACAAAGCTGTGGCTGCCTTGTCCCAGCACAGCTCAGCTGGAGCCCAAGCAGATACCAACACTGGAAGGCACAGCCCACCAGCATGCACAGAGCTGCTGCCCACCACAGGCAAGGGCCCTGCCTGCCTTGGCTACAGGGTATGAGATGCCCAGCTCCTTACCTCTGCCATGCTACCATCAGTTGCAGAAGGGGTGGAAGGAGGGTGACAGGTTCTGCTCAGGTGCTGCTGACCTGGGGAAAATGGCTGTCAGGCAGTGTTGGGACAGCTCACAGGAGCTGTCACTGTTGCTCTGCAGTAGGATTGGTGTGCCCAGGTCAGCCCTGCTCTGCAAACACTCAGAGAGCTCGGAGAAATGGGCTGCTGCCCAGAGTGTGCAGAATGCATGCTTGGCAGAGGGATTTGGGTAGGTGGATTTTTGTCAATCCTCCCTGGATGAAGAAAGGAGAGCCAAGACCAACACCCCAGTGTTTAAATGCTCTAACTAGAGCTCTCCCTTCTTCATAAGTGGACTGGCTAAATTCTGAAAACAGGATTGTGTGAGGAAATAAGAAGCATCTTAAAAATACAAGAGTAAGATTTATTGATAATTTCTGTTATAGCCACCTGCAAATCAAGTCTAAAAATTTCTTTAAGGATGAACAGGGGTAATTCTTTTCAAAGTTGATTTTATTTAAAAGATCTCATGTGGAAACACCATGCCACATGAGACAGTAAGGTGATGCAATTATCACAGTCATGGACACTCCACAGTATATAGAGCAATGTCAGAGCCGATCTTCTACAACTCCCAACATCTAAAATGCAAGTGTTTGTGTCAGACATTAGTTACACCTACCTAGTTTCCTTACATTCTGAGGAGAGTGATCAGTGTCTCCAGACAGTGATTCTTCTGATCTGCTGACAGTGACAAAATTAAAGAGGATAAATTTTACCTTTACAGGCCCTATGGTGTCTCACTGTACAAATACATGCTATATAGACTGCAGGGGTTCACTGTTTTGGGTAAATAAAACAGTGATGTTGCTGCAGAAAGCTTCTCAGTAATGAAGGAAGCAATAACCAAGTATTAATCTTGTTTTAAAGAGAAACTGACCCTGTAGTGGCAGCAATCAGGGATGGAGATGAAAAAGCAGTATGCAACATGATGAAATCAGGAAAAAACCTTTCTGTACCTAATAAGGATGGCTGGATACCCCTCCATGAAGCTGCATACTATGGCCAAGTGGGCTGCCTGAGCCTGTTGCAAAAAGGTCAGTGAAGTTAAAACTAACTCATTACAAAAGGGAAAAGAAGAACATGAATAAACTAAAAGGCCAAATTAGCAGTATTTCAATCCTACCCTGGGGCTGTGTATGAAGCTTCTATCCAAGTTCCCTGCCTGTATATTAATTTCACCTTCTCTTGGAAAGTAGGTTTCCAGACTGAAGCCTCTAAAATCTAGGATATTTGGGAGAAAGTGATACGGGATAGATTCTGCCAAGCCCTGGATTTCTCATGCTCAGGCCTTGAAGCTGAGCTCTCTCCTGTTATGAGCTGCTTGGCTGCTGCAAGCTGACAGGAATAACCCCACTTTCCCCTGGGGGTAGATCCAACCCAGCATCTCTTTGCTGGTGCTTGAAGTTAATTACTGTAGTTTGTTTTCAAACTTCAGCTGAAGAACCATTGCTCAACAACTTTCTGCATCACTAGTGGCCAAAGCTGAACATTTTAATCTAAACTGAAGGCAGGTTTTGATACTCAACCTGAGTTATAGTAGCATTATAGTATATTCCTAACTTACTTTGCTTATGGAAATGAATAAACAACAAAACCCTAAACCCTCAAGGATTTAGGAGGGTGGTGGTGCTGCAGACACTTGTGCACTACACGCCACAATGACTTTGGGCTCACCACTCCTCCACAGCGTACCCAGGCACCATCGACCAGCGCACCCTCAATGAGGAGACAGCTCTTTACCTGGCCACCAGCCGGGGCAACCTGGACTGCCTGCTCACCCTGCTGCAGGCTGGGGCTGAGCCCGACATCTCCAACAAGGCCAGAGAAACGCCGCTCTACAAAGGTGAGTAGCTGCTTTTACGGGGATGCTGAGCTCTTCTGGCACCATCGAGGCAGAACAGCAGAATCACTTGTGATGAAGTGCTGAAAGTCAGTGATTAGCTCTTATTTTCTTCTCCCTGGTGGTAGTCCTCAATCTCCTATACCTTACCTGCCATGCCATGGCCTTTCATCTCATCCTCAACAGAGGCAGGAATAGCAGCTGTCCTGCAGGGTGCAGGCTGTGATGGGGTGCTGAGGGTGAGGAGCAAGATTCTCAGTGGAGCCCTAAGCACTGGCTGTCTGCACAATGTCCCAAATTTACAGAAAGTTGGGTAGTGAAGGACTACATATGCTTTGCTAAACAGTAGGACCTAGGTAGCTGTTAGGTGTGCAAGTACAGTAACTGTAGACATGCCAGTGATTCATATACTGTGTGGGTCAGGCCAGGCTGTGTGCTATGGGAGAGTCATACAATTATAAACAATTCAGTGAGGCAGATAAAGTATTTAACATAGACATATCACTTTGCTGCTGGTTGGAGAGAACACTTTCTTCTTTTAGCAGACTAGCAATATATCCATGATATCACAAACATTCAGAGGAGACCTCTCACACCTTCATATCTAACATCCTTTGCTCCTGCCATAACACTTTTTAGCCCTTTGAAACATTAAAAGCACGTATTACAGGTTAAAGCAGCAATCTTGCCTCCAACTTCGGATGCCTAGCATTAGAGCTGCATTTAAAATCCTTTTGTTTTAAAATTTTGGGTTTTAATTGACCAGGGAAAAGCTGTTCATCTCTGCATTAAACACACAGTAGTGGTAGTGGTAGTACTAGTACTAGTACTAGTAGTACTGGTAGTACTAGTAGTAATTATAGTAGTAGTAAGTCCTCATAGTAATAACAATCACAACAACAATATGAAAACACCCTTTAGCCAGAGAAGAACTGTTAGTAAGAATGGGCTAGCCTTGATGCAGAATCTTCTATAGCTTCCTCCAAAAACAAAAACAACAAAAAAGAGGTTTTTAACTCTTTGTCATAACAAAATAGTCGTCCCTCCTATGTAATCAAATTAAACTCTGCAGAGCTATGGGTAGATAATTACAGAAATGTCTAATTACATAGTGCTTTCAGTATATGAGTGACACCTGATTATGGGGGAGAATACCATGGAGGGAAGACACCTCACCATATTTCAAGGGAAGAATTAGGACTAAAAGGTGGGACCTCTGTGAGAAAAAGACACTGTTATTTCAAAGAAAAAACTAATTGCTATGAAATATGCTTCTCTTCTGTACATTGTACAACAAATGCTAATGGGGGCTTTTCAATGTAGCTACTCATCCTATGTACCTTTAGGCTGGAGTCTCACCATTAAGGTGCATGGGAAACCTCATGTTTTGGGATTCAAAAACCTATGGGACAAATTGGCAGAATAAATATCAACTAAGTGCTATTAATTGTTAAGAAGTTATCTTTAGATGTCCCTGAACTATAAATTGAACTATAAATTGAACTATAAATTGAGAAAGTGCTGCTGACTCACACAACTGTTGGTTTGAGCTGGTTTTAGTTTCTTGTCTACAAGGAGCTTTATGTGCAGTCCATGGCAGTAAGATGAAGTCAGTTTGCACAGAATTTGAAAAGAAAGTGTTCAGGTCACGTGATTTCTGTAACCTATTTGTTCTTCATAAATTACTTCCTGTACCTTTTCACCTCACTGGGTCTCTGTGGTTTCCTGTTGGTACAAATGGGCTGGGCTGGACTCCCCCCACTACCTTGGCACAACCCCTGCACAGGACACTTGGCCAGGTCCAGCTGCAGACTGGCTTCACTGCCACATCCTTTCTGAGCCTCACACAGTGTCACTCAGCAGCAGCCTTTGCTCTTATAGACCCAAATGGACCTTTGGTCTTACTATGGCCTACTTGTACTATATTACCTTGGGCTACATGAAACAGACACACAACACCCAGAATACTTTCAAAAGCCCAGTCTCTTCCCTGTTTTCTAAAACAGCCTGTGAGCGCAAGAACGCAGAGGCTGCACGGCTCCTGGTGCAGTACAATGCAGACACCAACCATCGCTGCAATCGAGGCTGGACCGCTCTCCATGAGGCTGTCTCCCGAAACGACCTGGAGATCATTGACATCCTTGTGAAAGGGGGTGCCAAGATTGAGTCAGCAAATGCATATGGGATCACTTCTTTATTTGTGGCAGCTGAGAGTGGGCAGCTGGAAGCTTTGAGATACCTTGCAAGATGTGGTGAGTATGGCTTACATGCACCCACTCATTTAATTCTTAATAATTCAGAGTTTCCCAGTAATTCTCCCTGGCTCAGTTTTTCTGTCTCTGGAGGCAAGGCCTAGCGTGTAGAGGCACTAAAACTCTGTTGCTGCTGATGGTGGAACTAGGTAGGGTCTTTCACAGAGCATGAAATACATGGTCTAGACACATGTGCTTCTTCAGCATTCATTCATGGTTACCTGCTTTGGATAGTAATGTGCTGCTGTCTGACTGCATTTCCTAACAGCTTTCTAAACCCACACTGCTGTACATGTAGCCTAAAATCCAGTCAGTCATAAAAGACAGCTGTAGGTGGTGATAGATGGCAGAAGTTGAACTTCAGCCAACCCCATCTGCTCACAAACATGTGCAGTGATGGGCAAGGTTAGCTGTCCTCGTAATGTATCCTCTGAAAATAGATAAAGTACTACTGTAGAGTTTATGGGTTTATATCAAATAGAAGTAGACTCACTCTCCCTATGTGTAAATATTCAAACATATAAAGAGAGTGAATCTGAATCTAATTTACACTAAACTTATCTGTTACTGCTCCACTCATGTAAAACAGCTTTACAATAAGGACAATATACTTCACTACTATTCTGAGGCATATTTTATTTTCATAATGGACTAATATCTTCGATGAAGGTAAGACTTGGGTCCTGCTCTTGCAAAAGAGCTTACCAGTGATGAAGATAAGAAAAATTTTGAAAAACTTAGTATGATTAAGAAAGATATGAGAACTAGGAAACAAAAAATGTGTTCTGCTGCCCAGCTAGTCTTGTCAAGAGAGTTTTGTATGACCAGTTAGTCCATCATGCTGCCTATGACTTAAGAAACTAAGCCAGAATGTGATTTGTGTTTCAAATTAGATATTAAGATTTCCTAAAATTCGATTTTGAGAAAAACACACAAGAAAAAATCCAATAGAACTGTCCAATTGTTTCAAGCCCTGAAAAGCTCTTCTGAGCATCCCAGGAATGATATCATTCATTGTTTACAACATGCAATTTTCATCATAAAAAGGGTTTTTTTCTCATTAAGAACGTAGTCCTGTGTTATGTTTTGTCACTGTAGTTCTCCCGATGTTTCCAGCTACAATATCTTCAAAGGGCCAAACACAACACAGATGTTTCAGCTTAGGGCGAGAGCCCAGGGAAATGTTCTCATTGGCAGGGAGTTTTCATGATCAAACAGAAGACTGGTCAGTTTCTTTATTGGAGTTTAGAAGCAAAACTCCAGTGAACTGTCATTCCCATTTAGGATACACATAGAGCAGCCTTCCTGAGAACACCATAGTACAATATATGACAGCCAAAACCCAGGCTTAAGGACCTTAAATATCTACAACAGAAAACTAGATTCCATATTGTTTATGGCAAAAAAAGTATTGTCTTGGTTTAGACTTGCATGTTATTTATTAAGAAAAGAACACATTAGAGCGCAAGAAAGAAATTCCCAAATAATCTATTAGCTCATTGATAATATTTCTCTTTTTTGTAGTAAAACTTACCATTTGAGCCTAACTCCAACCCTCATGAAGTGAAGAGATATGGCCTCAGGGGCTGAGTTTTGAGATGCAATATTCATTGATTAAGGCACTCCCAAATAAAACCTGTTTAGAATTGTTGAACAGTGCCATGCAGATGTCATTTTATAGAATTCTATTTTAGCCTGGATACATACTAAAATTAAAAAAGAGTATAAATACTATAAATGTGTGTAATACTTACAGTGTGACTATATAGAGTATAAATGATACATATAAATAAATATACAGCATAAATAGATATCCACAGAATTTTGGAGAGCACCTATTGAGATAATCTAGTAAAAACTCCTGCTCAGGATTAGCATATATACATAGTGTAAACACATAAATATTAGTGGAATTACTGTGTTTGAAGGAAAGGCCATGCCATATAAAGAGCAGCCCATTTAACGTTTGTTTGGTTTGGGTTTTTTTTACCTTTGAGCTACAGCTGATAGAGCCTGGACTCATGACTGGGACCTAACAGTTGCCCTCCATAAAATTCCCATCATGTTATAAACCAAAAAATCTATGATATAAAGGTGTATAACTGACATGGCTGTGCCACCTCTGATATGACTGTATTCACATCCCCATCCAGCACATTTCATAGCTCCACTGTCATGGAAATATAAGTGTTAATTCAAAGTATGTTCCTCCCATCTCATTTTAAGCTTTTGGTGCTAAAAGGTTTTCTTCCTTCCTAGGTGCTGATATAAATACACAAGCCAGTGATAATGCCTCTGCTCTTTATGAAGCCTGTAAAAATGGACATGTGCCTATTGTGGAGTTCCTTTTGTCCCAAGGAGCAGATGCTAACAAAGCCAATAAGGATGGCCTGTTACCTCTTCACATAGCAGCCAAAAAAGGGATTTGCGAGTAAGTTTTAGTTCGTTTCATGGTTTCATCTTTTGGACAAGAATCCAAAGTTCTTACAAAAAGGAGAATGTAATGTCCCAGAACTAATTCTGAGCAACGCGAGCAAGGCAGATACCAGCTGAGAAATGGGATTTCTGCTTGCAGAGCTCAGGCTATAAACTATAAACTGGAGAGTGTGTTTGGAGGCTGGGATGGGATGGGATGGGATGGGATGGGATGGGATGGGATGGGATGGGATGGGATGGGATGGGATGGGATGGGATGGGGGAGCAGGAATGTGGGGTAAAAGATTCCTTTAATTTTACCAAGACATCACCTATTACATCTAAATAACATCATGTATTTTGGAAGTGAATTAAATTGAAGTCCTCAAAATGTTCTTGATATATAATAGAAGTATTGGTGGGGAGTGTTAGCCCTTAATAGCTTTTGCAGCATGGTTTGCAATCATTTTCCTACATGAGCCCATGGTGATTCTTCTGCACAAGCAGAAGGTGCTGGATTCGTCTCTGGTGTGTTCGGGTTTTTAAACAATAATTCAGTTCCTGACAGCAGGAAGTGGTTAAGTGGATCTCTAGAGCATTAGTGAGATTGTTGCTAGAATACGGTGTCCACTTCTGATATCTTTCCTTTCAGAAACCTTTCAGGAAATTGTAAAGGCTTCTGAAAAGAAGGACAAGAATTTCTCATGATCTGGAAAATCTATATTATTAGTGAGTAATTAAATAACTCTTAATTATGACAGACAAATTAATAAAAAACTCATTGCTTTCTTTCTGAAATTAAATGTGTTTGGGATAGAGCTGAGCATATTTTTTAAACAGGGAGAAAAGTAATTAGTGGAAAAAATAAGCATAATTACCAGTCCTCTGAAACAGAGATTTTTCTAGGAAAGTGACAAACTATAGTCTGTGATAAAGAATCAATTTAGAAGATGCTGGGGATGGGATGTTGCACTGTCACATCATGCAACTGGGACATTGCAGCGTGCTTCTGAGCCTGAACTCCATAGCATTTACTTCTGATCCTAGAGCAAGTTTTAGTTCCTGCTTTTAACCCTTCACTGCTGGAAGAGTGAGTGACCCACAGCTAATTTTTCATTGCAGTAACAGACCCCTTTGGTGACTGTAGAGGACTCTTCTGACTATCACAGTTTCCACCAAAATATTTCTACAACAGACAATTGAGAGTGTCTGTCCAACTGCAGTGACTGTTTCTAGGCAGGACAGCTATCTTTGCAGAGAACTGCTCAAGTGGATTCCTACATATTTCACAGTATCTCAGGAATAAGAGCTTTTAACATCACTACACCTTCCCATAATGTTTTTCATTTTAGCATTTAGATTTGCTTGGGAATGCCAATTAAGCTTCTCAAATCACTTTGACAGACCCGAGGATATTAATTTTCTGTAGTTGGAGTAGGTCTGGTTCCTCGTGCAAGCTGCGTATTCTAGAGGGCAGCTCAGTGTCAACTTATGTAACAGGTTTATACACTTACATCATGTACGTGAATACCCTGCACTGACTAACATATGTATGATTCAAAATTTTCTCCAGGGTTTGAGTTATAAAGTCATTTCTTGTGTGAGACATAGAACTCAGCTTCAGCTGTTCACTTTCTAAAAAGTTTATCTGAAAGTACAGTAAATTGATCTGAATCCAATTTGTATATAGAGTATAGGCCAGGTCTCTGACTCTTCCCCCCACCTCAGTAGTCTCATACTCTGACCTCTCTTCTCTGCAAAGAAATTTACATGGAAACTCCACAACCTGAGTTCACCCCTGGGTTATGATAGCAAAGGCCTGATTCAGGGCTCATATTTATTATTCCCAACAATCAACAGCACAAGTGAGACCAGAATTTAGTTCGAACTCTGCATTCCTTCACTTGTAAAAGACTGAGGACAAATTTTGTGCACAACTGCTGCAAACTAAGTAGAAAAGAAAGACAAAAGAAAATATATTCTCTTATAAATATTTATCTAAATGACAAAACTTTAGCCCATTTGGCTTATCATTCTTAATTCCTCTGGTATTCAGTAAAATAACACCCTTCATGGTGACCTCTGTATTCCTGCAGATTTAGTACGTAATTCTGCAGGAATTCCACACTTCAACTTTTTGCCAGAGCACGAAGGCTCCCTACCATCAAAAAGCCAAGAATGTGGTCCCAGGGCTCAACTGTCAACTCTTGTTGCTTGGTGTTTGTTTATTTTAAATGACACCTTGTCAATACTGACCTGAAGTTCACAAGGGTCATCTCATAAGCTGTAGTACAATCACAGGCAGTTTTTTAACTCTTTCCCCCTTAGAACTGAGATGTTGAGAAGGGAAGATGGCGTGAAGCGTGGGCAGATTTATTAAGTAAATACAAGTCAGTAAACTCTTGGCATGCTCACACTAAGGATGCTCTGCCTCCTCCTCCATATAACCCCTAACAAATAGAAAACACAGAAGCAGGTGTCAGGGATTAGGGAAATCTTGGCACTATTTAAAAACTGTACATGGAGCTCATCCCTGTGACAGACATGGGATATGTTCTGACTTTTCTGGCCTTGGCTCCTTCACTTGAGTTGCATTCTCCCTCTAGGAAATGCTCCAGAGGCACCATATTGCTGACCTGACCCACTTTGGAGGGTGAGAAAGAGATGCAGGTTCAAGCTATACAATTAAACTGTTAAAAATTTGATGCTTCCTGCTTGTCATACCAAAATAAATGTGGGATACAGGGACTGTACTGAGCTCTAGGACACTGCAGCATTTGGATACAGAGCCTCAGCGTGGTACAGCAAGGTTCAGGTTCCCCTTGCAGACAGAAATGATGCAGTGCCTCTTTAACTCAGATGTGAAGAGCTGGCTGAAGCACACATGCTGGACGGAAAGAACAAAACAGACCCTTAAATCTTCAAAACATTTGATCATGGGATGAGTAATACTGGTACTTGGCATAGTGTCCTCACAGTGCTCTGTGCCCTTTTTGTTATTAGGCTCTTACAGAACATTTGCTGAGGGTGGGAAGTTGCCAGCTCACCAGCACCCAAACCTCCTGCTCCCTGGCAAGTGTCACAGTGCTGGAAAATTGGTGTGACTGCTTGGAGGGAAAAAAAAAGTGCTCATTTTCCCAAGATATTTACATAATTCAAAAAGCCTTTTTGTTTAAAAATGAGATGTAGAAGTAACTTGGAGACATCAACAGTCCATCATGTAAATAGGAACATAATCCTGTAAAATGCTATGCATCTTCAACTGTTGGTTCAGCTCCTGGGAGTGTTGGAGGCTCAGTCTTTCACAGGATCACAAGATCATCACAGACAAAGGTTTTACTGGCTTAATTCATTATGTAAATATATATTTGACGGCCCAGTGTTGGGACTAGCCATTGCAGTCAAGCAGAAGATATGCAGCATTTCAAAGGAGACACACTACATGGTAGGAAACTGAGCTTTACATGTTTGTGTGTCACCAGAGCTGTTGACTGCTGGGCAGAGTAGTCTGCATGGGAGGAAAAGAGGCAGAGGTGTGCTTGGCTTCTCAGTGCACACAAGTTCCTATTTAAGATATCCCTCTCTACACAGGTATTACAAAGAGAGTGTGGACAACTCCTGACACAGCAGGCAGACTCAGGTTGGATGATCCCTGGGCTCTTTTTGAAACTAGCTTGAGGTGACTTGTCTATACCTACAGAATCACCCTAGGGCCTTGGCTATATCACCCCACTTTATGAGGGAAATGGAGGCTTAACCCATAGGGTTGGTCATACAGCTCCATTGACACCTGTAAGGAGATAAAAATGATCATGGATTTGTGACTGCAGGGTCCTGTTCATCATATATTTGAAATTCATATTACATATTAGAGCAGCTTGATTTATGTTGTTATGTTCAAGGCCACATCACCCTTTCCAATAGCAATCCCTCATTACTGGGGTTTAGGACTTGGCTGCACATTTTTTTCTCCCTCAGCTAAAACATGGAAACCAGCCTGGAAAATATTTTTACTTCTTTTTCTCCCTTTTACTAATTGTCTTTTTGGCTCCCCGTGATCTGGGATGGACATTGATAGCCCCATGAATTTGCCATTGCCAAAAGCTGCACAGTGAAGGCCTAGAGGATAGGGATCAATGCAGGGTAATAACTGAATTGCAAAATCTAATAGGGAAGGCCTGGGAACCAGATCTATAGTTTATCCTAGCTCAGGCCTGTAGACATAGGGTTTCACCTCCTGTCTTGTGTCAAGCCTATTACTGTGGCTGTGACCCACAAGCACTTTGTGTTGGCACCCTTGTCTGCTGAGCAGTACAGCAAATGCTGTGAAGGGGAGATAGATTCTCTCTGCTGGCACCTCAGGCTGGAGGTTGTGCACTGTTTCCTCCAGTCCCACCCACAGCATGATGAAGAAGGTGCAGAATATCTGGTAGTTCCTGGCTGGTCGTCTGCCATTTGGGCTGTGGAACCTAAGAGAAGTTACAAAAGGGCGAGTGGGTGCCAGCATGTCATCTCGTCCTTGTAACTGCCCCTGTAGTTGCCATTTACATCACAGAAACTGGGTGATAATCTCAAAAAATTGTATTCCTCCATGAAAGGGGAAGGTCACACAACCCACATTTTTGGCAAGGTAGGTGCACAGGGAGTTGCTGACAGGTTTGAGCTTTGCACTCTGGCTTCTCAGAGTGGTTCCTGTGCCCGAGTTAGCGGGCTCTGCCTTACAAGTACAATCATAAAGCTATGACTTGCTGTAGGGTTGTAGATCCCCTGGAGCTCACTGCTGCTCACTGGGTCTCCTCCTGGCAGGATTGTCTCCATGCTGATCCCTGTGACCAGCCGCACCCGTGTCAAGCGTAGTGGCATCAGCCCCCTGCACCTGGCGGCCGAGCGCAACAATGACGATATTTTGGAAGAGCTGATAGATGCTGGCTACGACGTCAACACTGCCCTCTCTGATGAACGGTCCTGCCTTTATGAGGACAGACGCACCACCCCACTCTATTTTGCTGTTTTTAACAACAATATCTATGCCACAGAGTTGCTGCTGCAAGCTGGAGCCAACCCCAATGTTGACCTCATTAACCCATTACTCATCTCCATCCGCCACGGCTGCCTGAAGACCATGAAACTGCTTCTTGACCACGGGGCAAACATTGATGCCTATATATCAAGTCATCCCACCACATTTCCAGCTACCATCATGTTTTCAATGAAGTACCTTTCTGTGCTGAAGTATCTCCTGGATCTGGGCTGTGATGCAGGTTCCTGTTTTGAGTGTCAGTATGGAAATGGCCCACACCCTGCCTTAAACTACAGGCGGGAAAGACTTAATGATCCTCAGGTGGCCAGGGAGCCAACTGTAGTACAGGTAAGCACTGCCTAGTCTACCTACAGGACAGATGTTCTGAGGACATCTCCTACCAGTGGGTTTTGACAGCTTTAGAGTATTTTTTCTTCCAACTTCTTTGTGAGAGAACATGCCATTATCCCTACTTTATTTACAGAAAAAACATTCCAATGACTGCAGGAAGGTAGGCAACAGCCACTGTGGCCATAGCTTGAATTTACAGTGAATTGTAGCCATCTTGACAGACTTACCAACAGTTCCACAATGCTCTTTTCCTCTGGACCTGAGGTGTCAGGAGTGAGGCATATTTTCCTGACAAACATATGGATGATAGCATATGGGTGGTAGAAACTTTCTTTTTTAACTTACCCTATAGGATTTGTTTTGTCTGATACAGAATGTTAGTACTGGCTACATGAAAACAGTCTAGTGCTTCACTCCATGAGGGTAAACTAGTGAATGCGCTCCAATTTCTAAGTCTACTGGATAAGCAGTCATGGAGAGAAAGCATAAATTATTACATTAGCTATGTGACTGAGTTATATTTGATGTTTTCACAAGAGATTAGGAGATTTAGTTCCATGATTTCATATTTCCAAAGCCACTTATGAGCTTTAGATATCTACATTTTATACATGTATTTTTGCAGTCCTTTCTAAAATGCAGCTGGGCTCAGCTTTCATTGGGCTGGAATGGGACTCTCAATCCCTTAAAGGACTTTGCACTATGTCAGATTATACTTTTTTCTGATTTCTGTATGTTCTCCCCTTCCAATGTATCTCAAAACCTAATGCTCCACTCAAAATTTGCTGTCTTTCAACATGCTACACAAAAATGAGATTTCAACATGGCAGTTTTTCTATTTTGCAAAGAACAGGGGAAGAAATCAATCAGCTTCTATCTAGTTTAAGTGCAGCTTTGAGGGATTCAGAAGAATCCCGAAGGTATGGTTACCAATATATGTTCTTTGGAGGTGGAAAGAGTAAAGGAAAACATTAAAAGATCCTAGGAAATCTCGACCTTTTTATCGGTCCTGTCTTCCAAAAGACTTTACTCTCCAGTAACATATCTGAGGAAAAAAAACAACTAAAAAGGAATTCTTATAGAGAGAATTTTAAGAGTCCATCACAATCTCTTATCCTAACCAGGGCACTACCCTCAAGAGTCTTTGTCACAACAAAATTCCTCCAGGATACCATATTTTTTGTCAAAGAAAAATTTATAAAATAGATCATCTCTAGTTCTTGATCTGTGATATGGTAGCGCATTGTGTGAACAGAGATGGAATTCCAAGACAAGTAGAGAGGCTTTGTCTGCAGCCTTCTATGGTATCCCAGCCACTCAAAACCAGTTCCTTCTGGATCTCACCTGAAACTATTGCCTGAGAAAATACTAGGTCACTCACAAAGAGTCCATCTAAAGGTAACATCACACGAGGCAGAGATAGCAAAAACTGTATAAAATTTTATCTGTGCCCAGAGAGAAAGCAGTGAGGACAGACACACACAGAAAAAAAAAGTAATCCCTTCCTTGTTACACTGTTTTTAATTTGCTTTTACTGCTAGGATTTTGGCTAATAAAAGTAAGGCCTGTGTGGTAGTTTTATGATAAGTAGTTATGATATGGCTTATCTTATGAAATACAGAGCATCTTATGAAACTACAGCTTTCTCCACACAAAGGATGTTCTTTTTCTATTTTCTTGTGTAAGATTACGTAATGATAATAAATCTGAATTATTAGTCGTTATAAAGCCTATGAACTACTGTTACTGGATTTGGAAAATGCACAAATATAAATCATCACTGATGCTACTAAATTAATGTGTCCTGGAGAAAATGAACACAGCAAAATGGTTGCTGACTCCCTCCACGTTTCCAGAACTGCTGTTGATCCCGGGAAGGTGGGACGGACAGCAGTACCCCACTGCCACGAGAGGGCATCCGGGTTTCTGCCGAGAACGCAGGCTCAGAGCCACTTTGTCCCTCAGTCAATCCCACTGCCTGGTGTTGCAGTTTTGCATTATTTTTCCTTTTTTGCTATGCTTATTTCCCTGCAATGTGTTTCGAAACGTGTTTGTTCCAGAAGATGTTTTTGTAAGCCGAGCTTGTGAACAGGGAAGAGAGAAAGAAGCAGGCAAGGTCTCTGGAGGAGACAAGAAGAGAGCAAGTAAGAGCCAGTGTTTTATGGCCCTACATATGTCTTCATTTCACTCTAATGAAGCAGTTACTGCAAGGAGATGGTTGTGCAGGTGCCCAGTCTGTGCCTCTCACGGGTAACTGCATGGCAGTGACATGCACCAGAGAGTGACAGCCAGGTATACAAAACTGCACTTCCTATAAGCAGCCCAGGTGGGAAACTGTGGGTTGTCCACCATGATCTTTCTGACATTACTGTCTCTAGTTGACCTGGGAAACATTACATGGTGCCGTTCAGTGAAAAATAAGAGTCAGAAGAGTAGTAAACACCTCTGTGAATGCTCTTACCTAGAACAAAATAACTTTATTTTCTGCAGCTCTATTTTACTAGGTGAACCAATATAATTTTACATCTGAATAAGAGTATCCACACAAGAGTTTAATGATTTTGAGTTAGGACTCATGCATGAATTGATCTAGCTACAGGAATTCAAACTGAGAGAGCTTTAAGCTGGTACATTTTCTTTCCTGTTTGGTGTGGGCTTAGAAGGTGTTTGCAGACTTAGTCTGAGTGACTAAATTGATGGACGGTGCTTCAGCCACCATCATTCAATAGGGTTGGTCATGTGCCTGACTTCTTATCCACACAGCATGATTTAATTCATGTTAAACTTCCTGACTGCTTGCATGCAGATTACATCCACAGATATCTTCATCACATGCAGAACCCTAAGAGAGACAGATGAAACTGGCTGGTATGAGATACATATTTAGATTAAAGTGGGCAGATTTTTTTAAAACGAGACTGCCTAAAGTCAGGTCCTTAAGTTTATTCTTCAGTATCTCCATAAGAAGCCCTCCATGCAATGGATGTGGGTACTCTGCAGCTTACACTGGAAACAAATAGAAAATTTGCATGATCCAGGACTGAGTGAGGAAGGTGCCCCTCTATTGCGTCCAGGATAGCTCTCACATGAGTACAACAGCCCTCAGAAATCTGTGCTGAGATTTCTCCAGACTTGTTTCTAGTAAGGTCTTTGGACCCGCAAAGCTGCAGATACTAGCAGGTGCACAAGAAGCAGGAGGTGCTGCACTCTTCTGAATCTCCCGCTTTCCCTAAGATTGCTTTTTGCCCCACAGAGCCCCACCCAAGAAGGGAAAGGACCCAGCATGCTAGGTCACAGGGCCCTAGACTGTATGGACCTTTCAGTAGCTCCTGACTAGCTTGGGGCAAAGTTCCTCTGCCCTTGCATTTCTGTGGAAGTAGGATCTTAGGACTTGTAAACAATTCCACTCCAGAGCTAGACTTCACCAGAGATTTGTCATCCTGTGATTGCAAAGAGGGGTTTCTACCCTCAGCTGGAAAAGAACAGGCTTGAGTTGAAGTTTTCTGAAGGGAAACTGGTGATTGCCTTCACAGCTGGTAGAAGGAGGGTAACATCCAAGCTGTCAGGGCTATTGCAATTGCTGTTTCCAGAAGTGCATTTATGTACCACTGATGGTAGCCAATCTGTTTTTCCTTGAAGTTTTGTGAAATGGTGTCTACTCCAGAGATAAGTCGCTGGGCTGGGCCGATCATCGATGTTCTTCTGGATTATGTGGGTAATGTGCAGCTCTGTTCCCGGCTCAAGGAGCATATTGACAGCTATGAGGACTGGGCTGTCATTAAAGAAAAAGCAGGTATGATCTCCCAGAAAAGAATCTGGCCCAAATAGTCCCACTGTTGGAGTCAAAACCTCAGTCACGATCTTCTCTTAGTATTCACCCCATAAACCTGAAAGGCTTTCCCTGCTGTGACTGACCAGGTATGAGGGTCAGAAATTTCTGGGGTGTCACTGGCCCTGTGGTATGAAATGCACACCAGCCATTGATCTGACCCACTGGGAATGAGCATGGCAGTGCAGAAAGGTCCATTTGGATGTAGCTGGGGTTCAGTCAGATCAGGACGGGTGGGCAGTGCAGCTATCTCCACAGCAGCCTAGCAGGCACCAGTGGCCTTTAAAGCCTTTCTTAATATTCTACTGTCATAATATCCTTTCCGTCAGGAAAAAGTCTTTCATAGATATCAGAATTGGTTTTCTGGCACCAAGCTAGAAATTATTTTCCTATGGCAATTATTTTCAGTGCAAAGGCTGAACACTTTGAAGTGGCTTGTTTAAATCCTCCTAGAAAGCCCATTGCTATGGCTGAGATAGGTACAGCACCCCATCTTCCAGCCCCATGTCCTTCCCCATGTCATGCCTCAGAATAGATGATCTGCTACCAATCCCAGACACATTATCCCTTCATTACATAAAAAACCCCTTTTTTCATTCTTCCTTCTCCCATTTTCCTCTTGATACTGTCCTGCCTAAGCTGAACTCAAGTCCCTCAAGTTAAAACCTGTTCTTCTCATGTTTCTGACCCACCTGTCTTTCAGAACCTCCACGACCTCTTTCCCATCTTTGCCGCATCAAGGTGCGGAGCCTGGTTGGAAGAAACCGCATTAAACTCCTGGACACCCTGCCTCTGCCAGACAGACTGATCCGCTATCTACAGCACGACTACTCGCAGTGACCCCAGCAACACTGGATATGCAGCAGCTTCCCAGCGTGGCACCCGGCGTCACCACCGTGGCACAGGTGCACACTGGGGAGGAATTGCTGCTGGCTTGGTCAAGCACCCTCCCGTGACTAAGAGAAATGTGCTTTTGAAGCATGAGTGAGAAGAAAGTGGAGGAGACAGCTAACATAGGAGATTTCTGTTAGGTTTTTCAAGAGAAAACATATACAATTCACCTCAGATCTTAGTCTGCAAAGAAGAAGAAATGAAAGCCAACACTGACAAATGAGTAGTGCTGAAGCAAGTATCAGTGAGGAACTCAAAGGTGTCCTGAAGCTGTGGTGGAGCATAGCATCCTTGCCATGGTCACAACTCAGAACTTGTCAAGAATCAACATAGTTGGGAAAACAATCACATTACCTTCACTGACTGAGATTTATATTGTAGTTTTTATTCTATTGCTTGGATTTCTGCTAAGTGTGTTGGTTGCTAATTCTCTGATATTTTGATACCACCTTGCTAACACTTTTACTTCATTTTTTGTACCTTTCCTATTGAGTACTTGATTTCTGAACCTTCAAATCTCAGAACTGTTTAATAGACTAAAATCCAGAAATGCTGAATCCTTTAAAAGTCAAGGAAAGGTTTATTTAAGAAGGATGGAAGAGTTATATTTGCACATAGTGAATACAGTTTGTTCTGTATTATATTTGCAATAGGAAGTAAGTGAAATTTTGCTTGAGAGAATTTCCTAGACTGGGGATTTGAAAGCAACCCTAAGCTCTTTTTTTTTGTTGTTGTTTTAAATTAGAAGTAGCTGCACTGTAAACAGTAGGTTTATGCTTTCATGAAGCTGGTGTCAGAACAGAACAAAGCCCTAGAGGAGCAGGAACAGAGAGTGATGTGAAGGAGAGAGGCAACACTGCTGAACCAACTTATTCTCTTCCTCACCCAGAAGATCTTATCTCTACAAAACCTAGCCTCTCTGACCTCCTTGGACCTCTGTGGCTGTAACAATACCATGACTGAAAGTAAGAGAAAATATTTCAAAATTATTGAATTCAAACTGCAAAATTTATGGAAATGAATGCCTAGAATTAGGTTTCCAAATCCTTATTCAGGTGCCTAAACAATGCCAAGTTGCCTGCACCAGGTGTTGCTCCACTTAAACCAGGGGAATCATATTCAGTATCAAATATTACTGAGGCAGAATAAATATCTCAGAATTTAGCCCTGAATTTTCTGACTTTGGAAGTTTGAAGTATCTATTAGCTTCCTTTGACACTGATGAAAGTTATTATCTCAGCTTCTTTGAAAATTAGGTCACCTATTTACAGCTCAGATCTACAACTGATTTATGGCAGCTTAACAAGTCACCATCTATCTGCTGAACCACTATAAATGTCCGTGAAATTCTTTTATTGAAGTTTTTAACAAGTCACATTCCCTCACAGCTGGGGAGGCCAAGGAGACCATGAACAGTTACTGGCAGTGACTACAGATCACTTCACAGGTGTGACTTGCTGAACCGCTTTGATGAGTGCTTTACTCCTCACTAGGCACCCAAGAAAGAATGGAAGAAACTAAATTTGGAACTACATCTTTGAAGATCTTATGCTAGAAGCACACTTCTTACCTTAGGTGACAGAGGATCTGTGCACCATGGTCTGCTTGGAGTCCCCACCAGAGACCTTACAGATCTGGTTTTGTTGGTCTGCATAGCATCCATGGAATACAATAGAAATCTAAGTAGGGAAAATACATTGCACTGAGTTTTATTTGTGTGGAGTTTTATACCTTAACACAGGACTAAAGTGTGTTGCACAAATACAAGTAATACAATCTGTCTGGGCACACAGACTGTGATGACTTTGTGGGAAATATGTTCATCACTTGTGGGACAGGATGTGAGCAAAAAAAAGATTGGTTACAGGATTGCCTACTCTGTCCATTGCTATCCCCTTTATAAATACAAAAATTGAAAAACCAACAGAGTTTCAATTCACACTGAACACTGATCTTCTTGTAAAGCTTTGGAAATTCAGGTGAGATTCCTCCACTGGTGAAGTTTCATCCAGTAACTTCCTTTGCTACCAGTATAGGATCTATTTGCTTGTCTCCTGCAGTGTGAACAGGGAAGAAAAATACCTGTGATTCAGGTTAGAAAATTACTGAGTTGATAGAAAAGGATGGAGAACAAGAAATTACTATATCTGTTCTGCCAGTGAAGGCCCTGTATTGGTAAGCAGTACCTGGAGAGACAGAAAATCACTGTGGCGTTCATGCATCTCTCACTTTCTGGAGCTGAATAACAAAGGTCTGGGTCTTACATTGATATAAATCAAAAGTCCTTGAAATCAAGTAAGTGTAACAAAGTAGAGTTGTAGGGGATGGTGAATACAGACAGAGCTTGGTGGAGACCACTTCAGAGTTTGGTGTGCAGTGACAGCCCTGGAGACACTGAAAGGTAGAAGGGTTCACAATCACCAAGTACATGTATAACTCCAGAAGTGGGATTTCTTAAGTATCCCAAACTGGGAATTTCCCCATAGCCAACATTTTTGTGTCCACAAAAGTCTAGCAAGTAGAAATTTCTTTTTATGTCCTTGGAGAAGCTGAAACTGGGTTTGAATGGAATAAATATGGAAAGGACATTTCTTCTCTCAACCAAGAGACCTTCATTTCTTTTGGGAGACCCATGTCCTTGTTGCTGTCAATGATCTGTCCTGAGCAGAAGTCACTGAGCCAGAGAGCCCTGGTCTGCTGGGAACATAGAACAGCTGTGGGAAGGATAAGTGCATGCTGTGCACAGAAACTGAGGTGAGAAGAGTCTATCTATTAGAGGGGGAATCTGGTAATTACAATGTTATTAAGTCCTTTCTGCTTCATCTTTAAAGCAAACCTTCACACACTCAGTTTACATTTATTTGCACTGAAATGGAGCCCACTACCTCTCCACTCCATTCATTCACATACTATTTTGTGCACAATTCTGAATCTGCACAAATTCAATGTGCCTTTAATCATCTATCTGCAAGTTACTGTGAAAAGAAAAATACTCTAAAGCCTAGAGTAACCTAGGCAAGCCAGGCTTTATAAGCAGATCAGTAATTCTAGTGCAAGGTAAAGCGGCTTGTTAACTGAGTGTGATAGTTAGACTCCTCCAGAGACAATGACTGTATGTGAAATGTTCTAGGAATATTTCATTACCAGGTTACTGTACTTTTTTATACTGCAACGTGCAATTCACTTGATGTTCTTGTGCACTTTTTTGATTTTTTTAATTTCATTTTGTATGAAAGTTTTTTCATTTACCTCCCCCTTCCCATTATTTATAAAAGCTATTGTGTTTTTAAAAATTTAAAACTGCACTGTTCTAGTAAATAGCAGCTCTCAAATGTTATGTTTCCATCTTTCAAACAAAGTATGAATAAACGAGTAGATACTTAAGGGCTATATCAGCTGTCCTGAATAGCAACATAAACCATTGACCAGCCAAATACAAAAATATCCAGGAAAATTCTGAATCTATCCAATCTTGAACAAATATTAATTCTGTTGTTAACCTCAGGGATGAGAGAACAATAAGTATTGCTAGAGAGGAGGCAGAGTTGCTATTATTTGCAAACCTTTTGGAAAGTCTCACACATCCCCATTCAAGGATTTTGAATATACTTAACAATTGTCTTCTGTTCGTTTGTGTTTTACTTCACTGCTGCTCCAGTTCAAAGCCCCAGCAAGGGCCACTGCCTGCCTTGGGCTGGGGCGGGGGGGTGGGGGGGGGGTGGAACTTCCATGTCACAAAGGATTTTGAAAAAGTAACATTAGTTTAAATGTTGAGTGTAGGAGCATAAATATTTGAGTCAGAGGTCATTTAGAATGGTCTGTTTCAATCCTTCATCATAACTTTAAAACACACTATTCTACTACATGAAAAATGTGCAGCAATATACATTCAAATTTTAAAAAAAAAAGAGTTTAAAAGAAGGAAAAAAGAAAACTAGGAATTTCATATTCAAAAGATAGAACCTTGGTACTAACTCTCTCTGGATTTCTTCAGAAATAAAATTTATACAGAGGCTATCCACTTTGCCAAGTATTTTAATTTTTATAGAAATCCTTATTCTGGTGTGATCCACAGCACTTTGGAATTTCCCTAACAAACTCAAGGAGGAACACTTGAGCACAGCAACTGCTGCAATACCAGTAGTTCATTCCATGATCTGGTCTGGCCACCCAGATGGAAATCCAGACCAATACCAAGGAGGCTGCTCTGCACTGATAGTACCAAAATGGAGTTCAGCATCTGGCTGCATCTGGATTACACGACAGAGCTATTGATGTAAGAAAACCCCTCCTTTCTCATGTAAAAAAATTCCCTGCCTACAGTCTGTAAATTAAAAGCCCTTTTTCTCCTACCTTTAACTTCAATGGATCTGGTTTCTGTTACTCTCCTTCTGGAGACGGACAGATTTCCTCATGGATTTTTTGCACAAAAGGGAAAGGCACCTAAGTAGGTTCCTATCTTCACTTCTGGATCAAGAGCTAACCCGATTCCTTTAACCCCTAGATTAGCTCCTTAGCACCTCATGCCTTGCACAGGTATGTGCTACCAAAGACATTTCCTGCTCTCTCTCCTACATGTATAGTCTATGCTGGCTTGATACATATCAAGTGCCATAGCAGGGAGAAAGCAATGAAAGCCATCTCTATTTCTACTATTCACCTGCACTACACACACATTACAGACATTGTTTCCATAAAAGTGAACATTGGTGGGATAGGCGAGGTTTGAGGAAAGAGTAAACCACTTTTAGCCTGGGAGTAGAATCACAGAATATTTTAAGTTGGAAATGACCCACAAGGATCATCAAATCCAAGTCTTAAGTGAATGGGCTGTACAGGGATCAAATCCACAACCTTGGCATTATTACCACCAGGCTCTAAACAACTGAGCTAATCCCAGTGGTAGTTCATATCCTAATAAAAGTTGCAACCTGGTTATATAATACTAAGGCCATTAGAAGACACAAAATGATACTCTAAAATTGCTTCAGATGATATTTTTTAAATGACTGCAATGCACTCAAATGAAGTGTTTTCTGGTTTTCCCCTTGTAGAGATATCAGGAGTCATAGAGAGCTATGCTAGTCAGAGACCAAACCAATCAAGGCCACTTTTTATTGAGTCCGGGAGAAGTTCCCATTAGCTTCAGCAACAGCAGGTTCAGGCCCTGGGAGATCATGGGTGTCCATTCTTTGGCCCTTTTTCCTCCCAAAATATATTTCTCTTCACTTCAGTGATTTACTCCAGTATAACCAAATAGAGACATAAGCCTGCAGTATTAAACCTCTCATATCTCATGTTCTGTGTCTTAGTACCACTTTCTCCATGGGTTTAGAGAAACCTAACTTAAAAACACTTCCTAATAAATTCTCCAATGCCAATTTGTTTAAAAAAAAATACTAGGGAAAACATTTACAGCCAAGTCTTGTGATAACATCTTACAATCAGGCAAAATAAAAGATCTCTCTCAACCAGAAATCAAGGCAGTCTATTCTTTCCTTTTTCCTTCCATCACACCTAATGGTTTTGTATTAAACTAATACAATTCCTCATTTATTCTGTTGATGCAGGGCAATTCTTGAAGGGGAACTTCATCCCGCTTCCATTTGCACCAGCTTAGCAGTAGCTGATATCCTTGCCCCAGAAGAATTACTTCTGATTTATATAAATCTAAATAGGCAGAGATTTCAGCCCTCATATATTCCCACCCATTGCAAATTAAACCCGTGTCTACCCAGTGGGGCAAAACTAAACAGACTGCATTTGCAGAATCACCAAAATAAAATTACCTTCTTTCTTCCCTTTTTTTTCCTTTTAATTCTGTCAGTATTTACATACAACAAGAGCTTAAAACAATCACAAGTGGTTTCTGTATCAAATACCATGCTTTCAGTCTCTTGCATGTAAAACGAAATGACCTGAATATCTTGACTTCTCTGGAATTACTTTAAAGTACAAAAACTCTTTGAATGCATTTAATTCAATCCATTTCACTGCTGCTGCCGCAGGGCAGCCCCAGAAAGATGTTACGACGTGGAGGAGGTCTCCTAGGTGTTACAAGTGCAGCCATGAATGGCCCGCAGCCCCGCTCGCCGCGGCTCAGACAATGCCCATCGATGAGAGAGACCTGGAGTGCCTCATGCTGCACGCCACCGGCTTCGCAAGGTTTATTCCCGAGTTACCCCCGTGTACGGACGGGAGAGTGCAGCCCAAGTACCTTCCCCGCAGTCACTAACTCCCTGCAGCCCGCCCACGAGGGTGTGATCCCGGCCTCCCTGGCCTGCCGCTCCGTGCTGCCAGCAGCTCACGCCCGAAGGCTGACCGGGTGTTTCAAATCCCCCTCAGGGGCTGTCGTGTTCTGCATGACTCCCACACCCGCCCCGCTAAAGATAGCCAAAAACATTGAAGATGGGTGGAGGGATGGCGGGCTTGGTGGGAATGGGTTTCAGAACCATAGGCCTGTAGAGTTTTTGCCCCGGGCCATCGGCCTCCTTGCAGAAGTGCGGCACCTCGGCTGGCAGCGTGGCCGCACTCTTCCTCCACAGCCCCAGCCCCGGGAAGGGCGACGGGGGCAGCGCGCCCGGGGGCTGGTACACGCCGGGCCCGGGGCAGGGGAAGGGGCAGCAGGTCCAGGCACCCACCCGGCCCGAGAGGGCCCCCGCGGGATCCTTCTCCCCGGCATGTGGCGCAGTGTCAGGGGGGCTCTCCGGGCCAGCCGCGTCTGGGCTCCGTTTGCTTTTCTTCCCCTCATAGGGTGGAGGGTCTCTGGGGGCTTGGAGCCCCTCAGGGCTGGCAGGAAAGGCTCTGGCCGTCAGGCTCTGGGCTGGCCGTGGCTCTTCCCAGAAGGACGCGGGGAGCTGTCGCTTCCTCATGGGCACCTGGTCCGGTCGGGCAGCCTCGGGTTTTTGTTCCTGCAAAACCCCTTCCCCGGTGAGGCTCTCCTCTGCCTCGGCTGTCCGCGTCACCTTCTCGGTGGCAGCCCCGCCGTGGGGGCCGGGGTCAGGTGCCTCGGGCTGGGGGCCGCGGGCCCGGTCCTCTGCCCCCCTGCGCCAGCCGCACTCAGGGGCTTTGCTGGGGTGACACCGTGGGATCCGCGAGTACTTCTGAGAAAACCGCTTGAGCTGCTTCTGCAAATATTTTCTGTGGTCAACTGACCGGCGACAAGGAGCTGATTTATCCAGAGCCGCTTTGATGTCGCTCGAAGCCAGGTTAACGAAGTTCAGCAGAGTTTTTACCTCGCTGTCCGATGCCATTTCACTGAATGCACCGTGCAGCGTTTCCCATGAAAAGTTTATAGTCCTTCTTCAGGCGAACCCTGGCAAACCTGCGAAACATGACAGGCAGACTTTTGAGCAAGAAGCTTTGGTTCAAATAGCGCTAAGCGAATGGAGGGAGGGCAGGGGGACATGTCAAACTTCTCAGCCGCGCAAACAAGTCGTTGGTCAGCTCGCTTCCATGCGGGAAAACTGCTGTCGGAGCGGAGCGTGCCCGCAGCCCACCGCCCCTCACTGCCGCCGCAGCACGGGCACCGGCACGGGCACCGGCACGGGCACCGGCACGGGCACCGGCACGGGCACCGGCACGGGCACCGGCTCACGAGTGCCGGCCAGCTCAGCGCCTAATCTTGTTAGGGAGCGCTGAGGTGGACGCAAGCCGGGCTGGCCGCCCTGGGAGCGCGCACGGACACTCACCCGGCGTGCGGCAGCTTTTCTCACCGGAGCTGGCGGCCGCGTCGCTGCGGAGGAGAGAGAGCCCCTTCCCCGCTAATCTCGTTAGGCAGGTTACACACCGCCAACCTCGGCGGAGGCAGCCTGGGCCCGCCAGTGTTTGGATGTAGTTTAGCAAGCACTTGAGCAAGCTGAATGAATATCGACTCCAGCGAGTTCGGGGCTCTCTCAGGCCAATCAGAAGCCACTTTGCCAAATACAAAGCATCCCAATCAGGCATCAGCCTCCCCTCCTTGCATTCTTTGCCATCACAAATTGTCTCCATGGGGACAGCCGCAGAAAGACAGCTAATAAATACAATCGTTTCCCCATGATTTCTACCATTCTCCCTATCCTCTTCACCCCGATGGAAACCTTTATTTAAAAATTACACAATCCAAAGCAAAAATGCTGAAGATCAGTTAGGAAAGTTTAGACAACATTTTCTCTGCGTTCTCCAAAGCTGTCTAGGGGCTGATACTAAACATGCTTCATTGGCACAGGACAATATAATACGGGGGACTGGACTAGCCTACTTTTAACCGTTCTCCATCAGAGCTTTTTTTTTTTTTTAAGGGGAGGATGATGTCAGAAAAAGGTAGGAAAGGAACAAATCTCTAAAGAGATGTGCAGATATCCATGGAAAGGGAGCTTGAGCGCTCAAGAATCTTGTCTTTATGTTTGCCCCCTCAATTGAGTTACACAAAAGCTGAATTACCCATTCAAACTACCCGAACAAAAGGATGGAGTTGGATAGTACTCTTGCATCTGTAGTCAAACAGTTAGAGACTTAAATCGAGTCGTCATGATGGAGAAAGAGTTAGACAAAGCCCATAGAATTGCCATCAGCAAACATTTTCCTGTGTCATATTAGTGGGTCTCCATGACTCCCCCTGGCCTGGGGACAATAGCACAAGTTTGCACACTCGACTACTGTCACCCTGCCAACGCTGGCAAGGAGCAGAAACAGGACAATCCTTTAAGGGGAAAGCATGCCCGCTGCAGGGAAGGTAAGAAGAGAGGGAAGAAAAGGCGTGTGAAATGCTAATTGAGCTGCTTCCTTTACTGATCCAGAGTTATGCGAGCCCTCTGCCTTCTCGAAGGCTTGTCCCTAAGGGGTGACAATTACTTAAAAGCGCAGTGAAACCTAGAGCTGGAGGAAAAGGAGAGCAGAAGAGCTGCCCTTGGTGTGCACTGATGATACAGAGCTGGCAGCAGCCTGCATGCCAGCCAGTACCCGCTGCCTCCCACAGCTGAAGAAGCTTTGCTCCTGCTCTCCAGTCTCCAGTACCCTGGGGGATGGGAAGACTGGATAGGGGCACAGAACCTGTGCACCGATCATCAGGGAGATACTGCCAGCTCTGAACCAAACACAGATGTGTGCTGAGGAAAGAAGAGACTGAAGTCAAAGATGTTTTGGTAGTAAAATCTACTGACATGAGGCATCAAAGGCCTGAGCACTGAGGGGTAAAAACAGCCACATTTTACAAGTATTTTACTGACTGTTATTTTACTTTATTTCTATTTATCCAATTTTCATCAGAGGAAGCCACAATCCAGACTGTGCCATTATATGAAAGTCTGGGCAGAGGCCTCTGGGATGACTCTTCAGGAATCCTGCATTGGTGCACTCATCCCTGTTCACACCTTTTCTCTCAGTCTGGCTTGGGCTACATGTGGTGGTGCCCAGCCTGAGGTGTTTCTTGTCTAGGGAGACCCTGAGATCAGGACATCCTGCAACAGAATGTGCTACAGAGCTGTTGGCATCAAGATGGGCTGTAGCACGGTGGCTGATTTGCTACTTGCAGGTGTGCCTCTCTCCTCCTACTGTCTGTGTGGCCTGCCCAGGCACTTCTTTGCAGCTGAGGCTGCAGGGAGAGGTTTTGTCTAGTTCATTGAAAGAGATGCACACCAAGAGGTCATGTCTCTCTTTGCAAGAATAAACTGCCTCTTGTGCTTGAGCTTTCAAATCCAGCCTGGGACACCACATTTCACGGTGAAGTCTCCCACTAGAGGTAGTTGGTTTCCAAAGGAGGAAAAAGGGAGAGATAAAGAGATATGTGACAGGTGCCTGAGAGTCAAAGATTATCTCAGGATATTAAAAAACTATGTCCTCAGAGGCCTGGGAAACTCATGCCATGTATTATGAGACCCACATCCCATCATGGGAGCTCCAGAACCCTGGGCTGTGCTCTGAGCCTGAGGGTCAGTTGGATTGAGGAGGGTGGATGTGACTTGCCTGCTTATTGGGGGATAACAACAAGCACACCTCCAATACACTCAGTGCAGGAGCCCTTTCCAAGCTCCTACACTACAGCCATGCCCATGTTCTCCCAGAAGGATGCTCGAGCAGGATGTGGCTCCTTGGGCACCACATGGCAGGGGTGGAAGAGGTCCTTACGCCTTGCTACGCTTGCTGCTCCGCCATCCCATTCCCCTGCAGCTGGTAACAGTGGGGTGCCAGAGGGGAATGAACCAGCAAGCAGGATTTAAAAACCAGAGCAACCCACCCTTTCAAGGTCAGACTCAGGTTGAGCTGCACGGGGTTTTCTCTAAGAGGCCACCGGAGCCCTTTTGTTCCTCGCTGCTCTCGCCATGTTCATCCCAATGTACATGTGAAAGGAACAATTAACAATAGGGCACTCCTCTATGAGGATCCAATGCACTTTGAAGTGTCCACCAAGCAAAGGCTCAAGAATGATACATCATTTTCCACTGTGAACATGTCAAACTAGTACAGCAATTGAAAAAATGTCTCCACATGCCTTCCCAGCATGCAGACAGAGACCAGCTGGAGAGCTACTTCATATCCGACATGTCACCTCTTGACAGCTGTCTTCTTGGGAATTTTTGGTATGTAAAGTTTTCTAACTCCTTTTTTTAAGTAAAGCACAAGAATAAATGCATTCACTTGAAAATTGCAGCCAGGCCTCTCCTAAAATTAAGTATTTCCTTTGAGATTAAATGAAGAAGAGAGGAAAGAATCTTTTCTTGCACAAAAATACCTGCACTTTTTTTTTAAAGTGTCACTTATCATAAGCGATGTCAGCTTTTAGTCACTTCTACACCAAAACCTGACAAAGTTTATTTCCAGGCTGAGGGGCCCATTCAGCAAAGGTATTCCAGTATTGTTATCCTGGGCCATGTGAGCACACCCACTAACCAAAATGCACACCATTATCTGGGATTGGGTTCCGTCCCCATAAGTTCCACGAGCTTTTCAAATACAGGAACACCTAAATCATGCTGGTAAAGCAAAAGGCAGCTCAGTGAACAACTGAGTGGTACAGAGATGATACAGAGGAGGAGAGATGAAAAATAAATTTCCATTGTTTTATAATTTTTTAAGCTATATTTCCCCATTTGGGTGACAGTCCTGTTACTCCTTGTTGAACCTAATGGACGTGGACTTCAAAGCAAAGAGAAAATGGGGCTCCACCTATTTTGAAATGTTAGTCAGTTAGCTGGAACATCTCAGATGGGCCATGTGTGAATTGTTCATTTTCTTCGTCCAATCCACTATGGGCAGTTAAAAGCAAAGGTAATTCAGTCTGCATGATCTGTTTTCACTCATCTACTGCTTCCTAAGCCTCTCCTTTGTCTTCACACTTGAGAAGGAGAGACAAGAACCTGAGGGGAGGTGATGGTTCATGGTGAAACCAGAAGTACTGGCCTGGAGAGGAGTGGTATTGGGATGGAGGAAGATCACTAAAGCCCTTCCTTGGGAATCCTGATTTTAGATTGCATGTTGACAGTGACTGAAGTGGAAAGATGTTAATGATGCACTGATGGCATAAAAATGGAAGATGTTATTTAACATCATACTGCAAGAACTGGGTGACCTTAAAGATGAATGCAATGGGAGAGGAAAGGATTGCAGTAATTCTGAGCCATGCACCTCAGGAACTGATAGCAGGAATTTCTGTCATGAGGAAAAATGTCATTGTCTGTAAACGAGAAAGGAAATCAGGTCATAGGATAATAATTAATCTCCCTCCATGTGATGTGACCTTCAAAGTATGTGGAGGGGAGAGGGATGAGGGAGAAAGGTGGTGTGCTACTGATGGCCCTCAGGATCCCAAACTGGCTTAGGGCCTGGCCCCAGCCTGGGATGGGAGCTTGTCCATTCCATTCCGTGCAGGTTCATTTGAAAGGGATGTCTGACAGTGTGTGCATAGGGGTGCAGCCAAAGGCTTGGCATCCCTTCCTGCACCGCAGCATGCTGGTGCTGCACACAGCAGCAGGGACATCTCTCCCTGGCACTGACACTCACACAGCCTAGTCCTGCCCCAGAGCTGAGTGTTCTAAGCTTAGGGAAAGAGAACATGGAATTTCTCCCCATTCTCATGCTATCCAGTTGTCCCCTTTCCTCACCCTCCACATCTTGTTGAAACTAACACCTCTGCTCCCAGGAGAACAGCAGCCTGGCACTCCAGCAGATGAAGCTTTGACTCTTTCCCCATCCTCCTTTTTTTTTTTTTTTTTTTTTTTTTCCCCTCTTGACAGTCTGCTTTGACCTGAGTGACATCCTCTCTTTGCTTTCAGTCCCTGATTTTCTGCACTTGGGGACAGACTGAGCAGGCAGTAAGTGTTGAGGCCGTGCAGAGACAGCGCGGGGGGGCTGCTGCTGCCCCACAGCCTGCCATTCAGGCAGATGGTGGAGGGGGCTGATGTGAATAGCTCCTGTCAGTCTCATAGAGAGAACTTTACAATTGTGCTACGTGTTGGACTGCACGTGACTAATGCCATTCTTCTGCAGGCTGCAGGCAGGACACAGCTGTTTCTTTAAGGAGAATTTTGTTTTTCTGGGCAGAAAAAAAGCACCCATGACAATATTGTATCCATGTATCCAATATTATGCTCCATAATTAGGCATGATCAAAGCCCATCCTGCCTTTCTCTGTCCCTCTTTCTGGTAAATAAGATAATGTTTTTTAAAAAAGCGTGGTCTTGCTTTGGTCCTTCTGAAGGTTTAAATTCCACCTCCCCACATGGCAGGTATGCACTGAATAAAAGCAACAGGGCCAAATATAGGTTTCTTTACATAATTCTGGAGTAAATAAGTATTTCAAGAGCAGGATGTCAATGCCATGTCAAATGCTATAGGGTGTGTCTGTTTATGAGAAACAGTGCTGCAAAAAGAATTTTAAAAATACAGACATTAATATGAACATATGAAAGGGTGACAACCTTCTCTTAAAAGTTGCAAAATAAGAAATACACAATAGGCTCTGGACGGGGAAAGAGCCTGAATCTTGAGTGCATGGTACAGAAAAGCCAGGCCAGACCAGAAAGGTGGTGTGTTCCTCCTGCCCACATTTCGGCCTGGCTTACAGCCCTGCTCCCTGCTCCACTCTCTTTGGCAAGGCCTCTCCCCATGGGTGTTTTTGTACTGAAATCAGGCCTCTTTAGCCCAGAAACACACCCCACACTCCTGAATGGACCTGCATTCCTTTCCCACGGGGCATGGCCCTGTACCATAGCCCCGCTGGGGCTGCACTTGCACTTGGCAGCCCTTGGCACTTGGACAAGGTGCAGGCAGCCCCAGGCAGTGCTGCCTCAAGCTGGCCTCCATGTCAGGATGACCACGAGGCTTCAGGCAGGCAGCAATCTATCTAGCAAGGCACAGTGTGGGGTTCTATCACTAAAATTTCCTTCTGGTTGCCTCTCTTGTTGTCTTTCCAGACACAGTGTCTGCCTACCAGTGCTGGTGAATCGCTCCATGGATCCATGGAGCAGGGCAAGGGCCTTGGTTTGGCTGGTGCCTGAGCATCACCCACAGATGTGTGCAGGCACTGGCTCAGCACAGGGGGAATTCAGAGAGGATGAGCTTTGCTTAAAGTGCCTTTGCCATCCCCTCTAAAGGGTGAGCCAGGATGTGTCTGAGCAGAAGGGTGTCTTTGATCTCTTTCTCCCCCTTCCATTAATGAGCGACTGAGGCTGTAACAAGCTGTGTTTCTGTGGCATAGCAGTCCCAGCTCAGACTGTGTTTGTGCAGCACGAACTGACCTTGGACCCATACTTGTTTGATGCATTTCATACATAGGATTGATAGAGACAATAAAAGCTAACACTAACTACTTCTTTAGTTTCTCTTCGTTGTTAAACAGTTAAAAATAACAAGGATCATTACTGTCAAACAAAAACAACAAAAAAATTCCCTTCTTACCTATAATGACAGAAATAGCTGATGGACTACAACCCTCCTTTTGGACCAGATCTTCAAACTCTCTTGGTGGTCTGCAGTACAGAAGCTATGGGGGAGCTCTTGCAGTCCCAAGTGTCCTACTGGAGGGATGCTAAGATGGAGACTCAGTATCCAGCCTAGCTGGGCTGAACTATCCATGCAGAAGGCTTAGACAAAACTCTAAAGGTCTCTAAGTCAAGACACTACCTGTTGTCTTGATTGGTAACTTTAGCAGTATTCATGGTTTGGAGAATTCAGCCACCTTTGCAGTAGGCAGCCGCTGCACAAGGAAGTAGAACCAGCATGTACCAAGTTCAGTGTCATCCCTTCATCCCAGTTTTGGAAGTGTCCTTCTCTAAAGCTGACCTTATGCTTCCAAGGAATATGCGAAGGTGACAAGGGCTGCAGCTGTTACTGAGGGTCACTGTGGGAACCCCTAGAAGGGTCCATAGGAGGTGAGTGCCTGGAAATGTGAAGAAGTGCCAGAAGTGCACACTGCACTTGAAGAGCAACCTGGGCACAAGGAGCTTTTCAGGGTCTGCATTTCTGCAGGTTGGGTAGATGGAGAAGGTTCCACAGAAAAGGCAATGATCATCATACAGACTGAAGAACCAGGCACTTCTCTGCAGCGCCAGCTGCTGGCACCCTCACTGCCCTGATGGTCTCCTTTGAGCTGAGCACCTCGAGGCTAAGCGGGTATGCCGGGTGTGCCTCTCAGAGTGATGCATTTGGTTCCTAGGCTGTGTTGACGCAGGCAGGTGGCCATCACCTGCGGAAAACGCCGGGCGGCCGCACGCCTTTGCCGCAGAACAGCCGCCCGCCCGGGTGCCCTTCCGGGGCAGCGCCGCCAGAGCCCCGGCGCGGCCGTGCGGCGGCGCTGCCGCCAGGGGGCGCTGCGGGAGCCCGGCTGGGCCCGGCCCACAGCCACAAGTGTGCGCGGCGTTCCTGCTCCGTGCCGAGGGCCTCCCTCCCTCCCTCCTTCCCTCCCTCCTTCCCTCCTTCCCTCCCTCCCTCCTTCTCTCCTTCCCTGCCTCCCTCCCTTCCTTCCCTCCTTCCCTCCTTCCCTCCTTCCCTGCCTCCCTCCTTCCCTCCCTCCATCCCACTGCTGCCCTGGGCCCCGACAGCGGCAGCCTTTACCCTGGCCAGAAAAGCCAACATCAGGGGTTAACTGCTATTTATAACAAATTTCTTCCCCTCTTCTCCTCCCCTTTCACACGGCGGTGCGGGGTGCGGTCGGGAGGTGCTCTCCTCTCCCCACACGGTGCTGCTGCTAAAATGCACCAGGAGTGTAGGAGACACAAAGGAGCTTTTGTGTCCACGAGTCCCTTGCCGGCCAAAAGGTTCAACGACGACTGAGCAAAATCCTGGGCAGCCTCAGAGCTCCCTCAGTTCAGTGGTGCCTGAGCACTTTCCAGGTGCTTGAGTCCAGTTCTTCGGGACCAATCCTGCATAAAGCATCCGGAAGTTTGTCAGAGGAAAATGGGGTCTGCAGAACATATTGCGCTGAAGAAATTGAGCGAATCACAAAGCCAATATTAATCAAAGTATTGGTGAGCAGAATCAGTCTCTGCTGGAGCTCAGTGTTTGCTCCAGGCGTTCTGGGGTCATTACTACCACTGAATCCAAATTTTAAATGAGCATGGATTTTTACATGTACCAAATTAGGTTCCATCGTGAGTTTTCCATTAAAAATACAAGAGCTGGGTACTTGGAGCAGATTAGCACTCTGCTTTCCGGGGATATAACAGTGTTTACATCCACTGGGATCCTAAAGTGGGTGTTGATGGGAGGCAGCAGGGTTTCATATGTGCTTCTGCAGAACGTAAAGGACTTGGAACATCAATATGGTGAAGTAAAAAACTAAAACCACCAAAACAAAAAAAAATTATGTTTACTGGCCTTAACACAATCTTTTCAACCATCTTTTGCGGAGAGAATGCTAATAACGAAAAAAGTATTTAATTTTTTTATGACAAATAACAAGAATACGTTGTCTAAAACCTAATTTTTTCAAGTCTGATATTAAGTCTATTATTTTTCTTTTTTCTTTCTGCCCTCAATGAACCTGGTACATAGGGAAGGGTACATTTGTCACTGTTGCACAAGCTAGATCTGTGTATGCAGCTGCCAGGCATGATCAGAGCTTCACATGAGAGACAGTGATATTGGCGGTCCTGGTCTGATCCATCATGGGGACCAGGGAAATTAGTACAGGTGGATGGTGCTTTTAAGCAGTGCTTCACTCACAAAATTCTGTAATCAGTAGCTCATGGCGAATGCAAAGACTTGTAGCTATTTCTGAGAGTAGCTTAAATGTCTATTACTTGCAGTGTGATTTGCACCTTGGCAATTTAATGTAATAAACTTTTATATCTGATGAGACTTTTATATCTGAGGAGGCTTTTATACTTAAAATACTTATCGGAATTTGTACTGTTTTCTTTTTGAAAGCATATTGTGGAGCTGCACTCAAGGACAGTAGAGAGTGATATAAGCAACAGCTTTGGCAATCCTCAGCTTAGTGACTGCTGTTTGTTCTAACACAGAGAGGTGACACAAAGTAAACTAGAAGAGACTCACCAGTTTGCCAGCCTGACTGAAGCCAAGCTCTTCACCTGCTTGTCAGAGAAAGACCTGTAGACTATAGAGCTGCCTACGCTGAAAATAAATAGGAGAAGGAAGGGTGAAAATGCAGCTTGCTGTCCTGCTAGAAGTCTCCTTCTCACTCACAAGAAGTACAAGCATATTTTGTGTGTTGCTCCAGATCACAGTTCAGGGGAACACATGAGCACAGGTTTTGTGCACTATACAGATGTCAACACAGATTTATTCACATGGACTCTAATAAATCAACCTTTGATTAGCAGCAGTCAGTTCTCCCTAACCCACTTCTTTGGTACAATACAAAAGACTACTCCACTGCACTCCCATGTTCAACAGAATGCCAAGTCTTCTGAAGGAGTCCCCAGGCCTGAGCTGGTAGAGAAATCACCCTCAGTCTAAGAGCTCAATCTAGGTGTGCAGGACCCTTCTTTTAAGGATTAGTTTTGCTGGAAAATGCAAAAGGTTGACATTTCTGATAAACAAGTAGTTATACCTGCACTGTTCCCAGAGCTGAAGCTTTGATGGCGAGGTGGAACAACTGTGGACAGAGAATCCCAGAGAGTCTCTGTAAAGCAGACCCTCTTGGATAAATCGATCTGAGGCAAACAATGGGGACAAAATGCCATTCAAATAAGTGTGCTAAAAGAGGTCACATATGAAATTTCTGAGCTACCAAAGCAGACTTTAAACCAGCCACCATCTCAAGGAACAAAAGTGAGTAACGTGATAGGTAGTTGTATGAGTGACAGAATAAATAAAGCAACATTTTCTCTGTACTGGTGGTAAATTTACAAAAGGAGTGTCCGAGGGCTTATGTTGGGGTTGGTGCTGTTCACCACCTCTGTATGTGGTATGTCAAAGAGTGTGAATACTGGCAAAGTTTGCAGATGATACAAAATTATTCACTATAATGAAAGCTAAAGCTGACTTGCCAGAAGGAGCTTATAATACCAACTGACAGTGAAGTGCCAGATGAAATTCAATATTGACAAGTACAAAGTAAGGCACTTAGGGAAAAAATAACTCTACTTAGACTTGTGCAGTGACAGTCTGTAGATAGCAACACTTAAGAAAGATCTTGGGTAACTGAAATTAAGGTATGAGGTTTTTGAAAACATCACTTATTGCCCTGCAACAGTCAAAAGGCAAATTGGATAGTAGGAGTTGCTGAATGAGGGAATACAATAAGTAGAACAGAAAGTAGTATTACAGCACTGATCTAATAACTTTGGAAAAGATATAGAACAGGTAGCAAGGATGGTCAGAGTTTTGTAAAGTGTATTTTTCAGGAAAGACTAAATTAGAGCTTTTCAGCTTGGGCAGAAGGTACTTGATGTAAGTGTATAAAATCACCAATGGCATGGAGAGGGTAAACAGGACAAGGTTTATTTGTGTTTCTCCAATGCAAGAATTAGGGGTAACAAATTGAATTATCCTACAGTAGATCTAAATCATAAAGTAGGAATTTTCCACGTGATGCATTAAACCATGGGACTTGTTGCCAAAACAGCAACTTGTTCTTGAACAAATATGTTTTAAAAATACTTAGACAAAATCATGCTATATAGGACCATTATTAAGGGGAAATATCCACCTTCAGCCTGTAGCTCAGTGACTCCTGAAACTATCAATCACCAAAGCCAGAACAGTACAGACCTGTGTGTACTGCCCATGTCCTTGTGCACTTCCTTAAATATCCACATGGGCTGACACCTGAGGTCAGGTTCTGGACTACAGAGACCTTTAATCACAATCACTAGAGCATTTTCATTTGAAGGAATGGGAAAATACATCCTGGATATGTTATGCAGTGAGAGACAAGGAAAGGGTATACTGGAACCATATGAAAAACAAGGTCCCATTTCTCTCCACCTACTATTTAAAAGTTTGTTTGATACAATTCTGCATTGATAGAATTTTTTTTTGATCCTCATAAAGGGTCATCTGCAACTCAGAAAGGTTTAGTTATGATTTCTTTAGAAGATTAGGTTGTTCTAAGGGGAGCTAACATAATTCAAAGTGTCATCCATCATGAAAAAAATATTTTTTGAGAAGATTTTGTTTCAGCTGCTGTTGTATTATGGTCTCAGTCAGAGCATCCTTCCTTACACCAGAATATACAGTACTAAGCCCAACAAAACAAAAGTCTCAGTCCAGTTCTGAAAGCAGCAACATCCTGCTTACCTCTGAAGACTCTCTCCTGCACAGCTGGAAGTCAGGGTGGCCATTCATTTCCATACACTTGAGTGTGTGTGTGTGTGTGTGCTTGCAGATTTGTGGCACAGGAGAAAATCTAGGCCAGAGAGAGAGAGAGAAAATGACATTCTTATTTGCTTGCTTGAAGGCCCCATCAGGGGTTTAGATGCACTAGTTCAGTAGCACAGTATCTGCATGCAGACTGAATATGGGGACTAAGACATAGAGTAGGCAGTTGTTGAGGGCAGCCAGATGCAGGCCTGACAGCAGGAGCAGACAAGCTCCTGAGGCAGCACAAATTCAATTTTGTTCAACTTGCTGCTGAGTCTCACGTTGGACCGCTTGGTCTGCAAACACGGGAGACATGTTCCCAATGGAGCTAAAACCACTGAGATGGAGCTGTTTCTGCTGTCCCACTTTATCACACAGATTTCATGACCACATTTGAAGACATATTTGACACTTAGACAAAAGCCAAAGACTTTAAGATTTCCCAGGAGTGAAACAAATACCCATCCTCAGCCCCATGAGCCTTCAGACACTGCAATGAAGTGTTTGGTAGAAAAACTTTGGTTGCTTTCTGTTCCAAACAGCTCAGCTTTGATAAATGCAGCAGGATTGATCTGTGCTGTGCATCCCTTAACTGAGTTACATGTATAATCCTCCCCGGAATGGAACATTTACATTCCACTGACCTAGTTGAAAAAATGCATTAATTTTAATTTATGCAAAATTCTCCCAATAGAAGAGTGAGAGGAGAGAGGAGATGTCTTATTTGCAGTCCTTGCCTGCTTGGAGCTAGAAGTGAAGCCAACTTTTTAATCAGGATTTTTTGAAAATGCTAAAGCATTTCAATGGGTGTCTTGTTCATATAAATCCAGACAGAGCTTTTTTACCTCCCATATATCTCACACGGTCACGAATACAAAATGTGCCATTAACCTGCCTCCTCTCCACTGAGGGGTGCCTCTATGCCTCTGGGGACCCTGGGGCAGTGGGGCACCAGGGACAGTTTAACACAGACTTCAACCAGACACCTCATTTCAACTCCCCCTGTTGCACACCTCCCTGGAGGCTGATCCCATATGGAGACAATAGGGAACTTTACTGTGGAAGAAGGAAGTTAATGGTGCATATTCCTATGTCATCTGACCTGAAAAACCCCAAGAGCATAGTTAGCTCACAGCCCAGCCCCAGTGCTGCAGCTCTCTCAAAGGAAAAATGGCCAGTAATGTTTGTGAGAACTGGTTGTGTAGCCCAAAATTTGACTGTAGGGTCACTTCATCTGTCTTGGTAAGTCAAACACAACAGGTACATGTACAAAAGGGACTGAGAGGAGGGTGGTTTTATATTGCTTCAGCATGGAAAATCAGAAGGATAGATGTCCACATGTTAGAATTCCCTTTAGTAAGGATTACTTTGGAGTCTTGACTCAGCAATGTTGCTGCTACTGCAGTCAGCCAGCCCTGTTTCCACATGGGAGGTTGTCAGAGCAAGGAACAGCTAGGAGCCATCATTTTTTGCTCAGCAGGCTTTTTGGCAGCTACTACATTGCTGTAGCCAGTGTGAAGTAAACCAGTTAAGTAGCTTTTCATGCCAAAATGGCCCAGAAAAAGGAGAGCACCACAACAGCTAAATCATCTTTTCCTTTACTCCTGCTTAAAGGGTAGAGTTGGGGCACATGAGCATGAGGTCCTTTCTCTATCCCTGCAGGCTCAAACCCAGCCTGCCTCACTCATGCTGACAGCCCAGCTGTGGCTGAGGGGGCTCTTCTCTCTGTGCCCTCTGCGAGCCTGAGCAATGCCACAGCTGTCCACAGGAGCCTGTGTGTGACCTGAGGGAGCAGCTCAGAAAGCCACTGATCTGGGGAGATGTTCAGATCCAGGCTCTGCCATGAGCCCTCCCAGAAACATCAAAGGCAGCCCATGCTCATGCAGTGTTGCTGCACAGCACGTTGTCTCATGTAGTCCTTGACAGCTACCATGTAAACACAGGAACCATAACCTGAGCATGGGAGAGGAAAAAAATTAAACATAGAGGTACCTGCAACTGTGTAATTCTTACATCTCCTTATCATGTAGTACCCCTGCTGTTTATAGTCTTGCACATTTCTTTGTTTCAAAATCACCTCTGTTGTAACTCTAAGAATGAGAAAAACGTCTCTTTTGGGTGCAAGTAAGCATCTGTGTTTATACAGGGATGAATTTTATTACTAATGTGTAAGGGCAAGGGCCACCATGCTTTCAGGAGATTACTGCCCACCTGACATGGTATTTTTTCTTGGTTGCTGGTATCTTTAGCTTACAGTAAAGCTCATTTCAGATGGAAAGTACTGTGGCTGTTTCGCTCATTACCAATGGAAATGCGATGGTGTGTTCTCAGTAAGGCTCTGAATGTGCTCATCTCCAGCTGTTTAAGGACACGTATTGCTGAAGAAGGGCAATCCCTACACTAGACTGCAGCTGCTCAGAGAGATAGAGTATCGTAAAATGCAGACATTTGTGACAATAGAGAATTTTTTTCTTCTTTTCCCTGGCCAAAAAGCAGTCATTTTGCACTTTACCTTATGCAGAATGAAAAAGCTTTTTTGAATAGTAATTTTTCCTGTTTTCTAATAAATGAATACCAATAACATCGTGGGTGCAGTATCGGGCAGGTATAAAGAAAGCAAGGCAAGGAAAGCAGGAGGAATAGTGTCCAAAGAAAGTACCCCATCAGCTCCCAGAACATTTCCAAAGATCTATTTGGTAATTTAACCAGCAATATTAATTTCAGATATTAGAACCCAATTGTCAACTTTTTAAGCCTAGATAACTCACAAGCTGTCAGATGTCCTTCAAAATACACATCCTCTCTCAAAAACTTATTTTTTTCTGCAGCTGGACTTTGGAACAGTCTTAGAACAATTGTTTTAAGACAGATAAATGGCTATGCAATGATACAACTTTTGCTAAAAAAGAAAGTAAATAGAAATAAGTAATATCAATGAAACAATGTGCATCTCTCTGTACAATTTAAAATTTGGAGAACTCTTTCAGGACAAAGGGAATTTTATTAACCATTCTTCCAGGCATGGAAGTGTTGAGAAGAGAGAAGAGAGTTGTTCACTAGCATGAGTAGCCATGGCTTGGTAAAAGCAGTCTGCAAGTGGAAATATTCTTTCAGAAGAATCTTTATTTTCCATGGAATTGCTCATAATCATCAGGAATTTGATTAACTCCTAGTTTATATATGGATTTGCTATTATTAATCTGGTTTAAGAATCAACATGTCATTCTGTCATGTCACTCTAGGGACAAAGCTGACCAAAGACTTCTTTGAGAGAGAAGGTTATTCCAAGGTTTTGAACACATTGCATTGCATCATTTGAACACAGCCATTGCATCCAGACACTAACTAAGAAAAGCTACACAGAATCATGAGTCTTCTCTGTCACCAGGTAGGATTGCTTCAAATAGGGGTAGTGCACTGTAAAAGTCCGTACCCTGGACCAGACCCTATTATCTACACAGGGTCTCTACCAGTACAAGCAGGAGGACCAAACTGCAGGTGCTGGTAAATGTGTTTTGAGGGAGGAAGTGATCTATCAAGAGTCTGGAAAGGCTTTTTATATGAACTGAACCGGCCCGATATGATCCCACAACATCTAGGAACAAAACTATCCCTAAACTTGTGCTTTGTTTAACTTTTGTTTGCCAACTTTAGGACAGATTTGGTTGAATACCACAAGGATTTCTGGCATGGTAGCCTCATTAGCTTGATGCAGATGCATTAGTCCCTTTCTACTCTTCTTGCTGTTACTTTAGTTCATATTTATGCAAACACACTAGTCAGAAACTCCTTGGGACTAAAATAAACCTTTTTTCCCCCCTTTTTTTTAAATAAGAATTAATAATTAATTATCCATTCATTATTTCGTGCACCATGTGGGTTACCTGTGTTTTGTCTAATGGGTTAATTCATTTTATGTCAGTTCAGCTCTGTCACATCACGTCATGTTTCCTGATCGGGTGAATTAAACTTTTGAAATGGGATTTAACAAATAAGGAATACCTTGTTCATACAGAAGAGTCATTCTTGGGTTTGTGTGTGACTGACCAAATGATTACACCCAGGCCAGTGCAGCCAGCCACCACAGGGTGAATGCAGCATTTCAGCTGCACAGAAAATAAGTGGAGTTTGAAAATGTCATGGCAGACCTGGTCCCACTGCTTTGAATGAAACATCTCTTTTTTTACAAACCTTTTGTAAGAAAAAAAGTTAACTGACCCTACCAAATGATCAGCAGTATCATCTGCTTGTTTGTTTTTGCTTAACTGTGACTTTCTAAAATCTTTTAAATGCCTATTGTCACCACTGGATTGAATCTGATTTTGTTATCTGAATGCACTTCCCAGGATAGCTGTTACCAAAACAAAAGGGAGCAAAAATAAAGAAAACCACAGTAAAACAAAAAATAAATTGAACAAAGTTAAAAATTGAAAACTAAACCTGTTTTTTATTTAAATGCACAAGCATGCTCATTATTCCAGCAACTGTAGTACACAGAGAGCTTAACATGCTAGGACTTCATTGCTTTAGTCTTCTGTCCAGGCTGAGCTTCAGCTTCTCCTCTTTGTAGTTTCCTCCATCATAGATTCAAATTATTTCCATCATCATCTCGCTAACAGCTCTTACTTAGATGTAGAGAAAAGTAGAATTTCACCCATATGTTTATGTTGCTACTGGGAATTATCTGAGTAGAAAATGAGCACAAGCAACACTCATTTACCATGAAAAGGAAGCTGGAAAGTGTCAGAGAGCTGCAATGAATTAACTCCTCTTGCTAATGGCTAGCTGGCCTTGTTATTAAAATGGTTATAATAACGTTAAGCTTCTCTATTAAGTCAGCAGACAGGGGCTATTGGTTACACTTCATTTCTAAGAAACAGGCCCATTTTTCAATTATATTGTAATTCATGGTGCCTTTAAATGCCTGGAAAATGCATGTTCAAGAACATATCATTGAAGATGCTGCAAAGTTTAGCTAGAACAAAAATCTCTGTTTAGAAAGACCACATTTGCTGGCTTATGATTCACTTCTTCCCTGTTCCCAGATGAAGGGAAGAAATTACCCCTGTGCAGATTTGGAACCAAAATTCATAACAAATAAAACTGAAGGTAAGTGAAGATCGTTCTGAGGACATGACTGAAGTTGTGTTCTTAAAACCCTCTGCCAGATGCTGAGTTACCTGGTTGTGCTCAGCAGTCACATACTGGTGTGCAGCTGCAATTTTGGAGTGCCTGTCAGCATAGAGGACAGTTGTTAGAGTACCTTTATCTCTTCCTTATGCCTCTGTGCCCCTGGTCCAAGGGTCCATTTTGAGTCCCTACCTGTTCCTGGGGCACAGATACGGTGCAGTCCATCCTGAGGCTGTGGGCCACCCAGGGGAGCAGGGCAGCAGGATCCTCATGCCTCTCAAGTTTCTGGGTGTGCAGGGAAATAGTGTTACCTCAAGGATGCTCCTGGACAGTGAAAGCAAAACACAGCCCTGTTTGCATCTGCACCACTGTACATACACACTGTTCATACCTGGGCTCCCAGCCTTGCCCAGGTCCCAGCAGCACTACTGCCCCTTCCTGCTGTTCACACACGTGGGGACAGGCTCCAGGTACAGCCTGCATCACCATGCCTGTTCAGGAAGGAAGCAGAGTCATCTTCCCCCTAGGTGTCCTTGTCCATTGCTCTCTGTCTCTTTGTCACTTTGTTTGTATTGCTCCGATGAGACAACTCAGCTCCTGCCAGCATGGCAGCAGTGATTTCCTGTTCACATTGTGGGTAGGGACAGGGCCTGAGGTATGTCCCTTATTCCCCCATCTGTTGATCTTTCAGCTCCAGTGACTTGCACTGCACTGTGGACATGAATACACCTTTGTTTAAGGTCCAGCTCTGCAGGACTTACAGGAAGAGCCTGGTCCCAGGTAGTGGGGGCTGTTGTTCAGCTAGTAATTGTAGAGCTGTCTATGATAACAGTGAGCATTTCTGACACTCAAGACAAAGAACTGGCTGCAGAGAACAGCCTGCGACATTTCACCTCCCTGTTTAGAATGAAGCAGCCTTTTGAATTTGAGAGTGACTGATATTTGTGACATTTTCATCTCAGAAGTAAGGACTGTCTTTAAATATCCTCTGCCTGCACCTTGGGATGTGCAGTGAACGGACCTGCCCTTGAAAACAGGGCTTGAAAGGACTTCACTCTCCAGGGTCTTGGTTCTGTGAAGGGAAGTGAGTTGGGGGATTGATCATTGAGGGTAAGAAATTACATGGGGGATCCAGGGGTAGGCAGTTTCACTTTCCATCTTGCTCAGCTGTGACCAGTGCCAGGGCATCCTGCATCTCAGGCTGCTGATGGCAGTAGGGCTGGCTGGCTGCAGGAGACATGTTAGAGCCCAAGTGCAGGTCCCACCACAGGACACAGGACAGGACCTGCCCCAGTGCCAGCCAGGTTAAGTAATGTGTAGCTTCTTGTCCCCTCTGTGTGTCTTGTACTGTCATTTTGTGGTGGAAATTGTCTCACCCACTGACAGGGTTTGAGAGCTAGTGCTGCCAATAGCTTGTCCCACTAATGGATTTGAAACCCCCAAGTGGTCATGAGGTTTGGAAAACTGAAACCATGGTTTGTAGATCCACCAAACTTTTGCAATTGCCACAGCAAGAGGAGGACCCCCTGTGTGAGGTGCAGAGAAAATGCTTCCTTAACAGTGATGAAAAATTAATTAAGGATATAAGCTATCTCCCTGCACAGACTTATAAAGACAACATGTACAAATGAGCAAGAGGGTTGGGGTGTTTTAATCACAGCTACAGGGCTCTTCCTTAATTTCCTACATACCTGAATACAAACAAATATCTGACAAATATAACTGCAGGTCTGATTCCAGTTCCTTGCAGGAAATAGCAAGGATTGTTGCTTGCAGGCTTATCAAAATTACAGCAAGGTACAATTCTCTACTAAATGATTGAAAAAATGAAAAAAAGAAATAGAACCAAGGAGTCAGAGAAGATGATCATAGCAATCTTGTGATCATAGTGAACCTTCTAAGCTTTAAAATTATGATACTATAAAAAGGATATTATTTTCTGTGCAATACAAAAATGTCTGCTAAGCCTTATTATTTTCATTATGTCACTAGTAATGCTTAAACCAAGGCAGTTTGTTTCCTCTCTACACAGTGGAAGGGAAGTTCTGAGAACTGCAGAGGTGCAACTGAGAAGTAAATTAGGTTGATGATATTTTTGCAGCTTTTGGCTTCATTTAGTGTACCTCCTTTTGCATGAATGCTCTTTTCAAGCTGGAGCTCTGCAGCTGTATGTAGACATGGGAAAAAACACCAAGAAAACTTTCTCAAGTATATGCATTATCAACCAGTCCTGAGGCTCATCTGAAGCTGTTGTACCTACCTTGGCAGTATTTGAAGAGCTTTCAGATCATAATGAATTCATGCACCCTACTTCATTTAACTACATGGAGACACCATTTTTAAGTGCATAATCCTAAGATCTCCTGCTTTGTTTTGTACATCAAACAGGAAGGTAGCTGGGATCAGTTCCTGTTCACATTGCCATTATGAGGGAACAAAAACTGTTTCATTGAACTCACTGCAGGGGTGACACCTCGGGATGCAATGTTTGGTGCAGTGAGAAGTATTCAAGGGATTAATCCAGGGACCCTGATGCCCAGACAGGCTGGGAAAAGGGGAAAAGCTTTCTGCAGACTGTGCCAGAGGTACCTGAGCATGTCCAGCAGGTGCACCTCACTGCAGATAAAGTAGTTGTGGGTGATGGAGAGCTGACAGTACCACCCTCTCCTGTGCAGGGGATTGTGGATGGTGAACCCTCTGGAAGAGGTGGCTCTGGAGCAGCATCAGCAGAGCCCATGCTCACAGCTGTCAGCGAGACCACTTCTGATCATGTACCACGTCGGCTGGTTTGTGAAAGTGAGCGCAGTGCAGGCAGCCCATATGTGAATCACACAATATGCCTTCCTGTGGAATTTCATCAGCTGTAAATGACGAGTCACAACCACGCGTGCCAAGTATTGAGTTCTGTGCAAGCCCCTAGACAGGGTCCACACCTGAAAGGCCCAGGCTTTGGAACATTTTGAACACAATCTTTAAGCCATGTTGTCCATAGCTTGGTCTTTTGCCCTTGGCAACCCGCTTGAAGAAGTTGTCTAAAGCACAGCAGATCTCCTTTCCTACATGTGCCCCATTACTTTCTTTTTGAGCTAGTGGTATCCAAGCTTTCCCAATGTCTTTCAACAGCCTTTTCCCCATGACAAAAATGAAGGATGGGAAGTGCTATTTTTCTGTACATTAAATAAAAAATTGAGTAATAATTAAGTTAAGCTTAAAAGTACAAAAAGTAAAACTGCATCTCAGAGCTAGATAGACTTAAGTCATTAAGTCAGATAGACTTAAGCTCTTCAGGGGACAGATCCAGATGAAATCTCATCCATGCAGATGAGGCTGACTACTTCCCTGTGACCTGAAGGAGACACAAGGCTAGAAGATCTCCTGTGACAGTGACACTAGGAGCTGGCAAAGCAGCAGTGAGTGTGGCTTGCACAGGAGTCTGCATGGTGGCAAGCCTGCCCCAGCAGGCTAGTTAAAGCCACCTCGGGTACCCCTACCCAACAGGGCTGGCATGCCAGGAAGCTTCACTCTTTTGAAAAAGTACTGACTTCAGCTTGCCCCTCAATCCATACCCTGGTTGCCCTCCTTCTACAGGAGAAAATCCTTTCACAACCCCCCTGCTCCCCTCCCTGACACTGCCCCTTGCCAGTAATTAAATAATGGACTAATGGAACATGACATGATGGTAAGTGCTTAAAAGATTTATCTTTCTGTCTTCATTTGAGACATTTTAGTATCAGCCAGCAGTTTCCAGCCATCACGATAATTTATTTAACTGATTTATGTGGAAAAATAAGACATTCCACAATGCCTCTAAGATGCATCCTGGAGCGTGGCTGCTGCTGGCTAACACTGCCTCTGGGAGCAGAGGTACTCATTTACACCTTGTACTTCTCATCTCTGCGGGGAGGTGATTACCCCTGACAACAACATCCCTTACCAGGGATTTTAAGCATTTCTGCTTGAACAAATATGAAGCTACATGGAATTTAAAAAGCACAGGGCACAGGAACAACATGGGAAAGAATTATTTCAATAGTGCTCAAAGCTACAAATTGAAACAAAAAGAAACAAAAAAAAAAAGCAAAAAAACCAAACTCAAGAATAGATTTCCCCAAAGTAAAACTTAAATGTATTTAAGGCCTTCAGAACAAAAAATGGGGGAGATGGGGACTGATTAATCTGTGCCAATAGTCAGACACTAGAGTCTACCCTGTTAAAGCTTTCAGAAACATTGACTGAGAACAGCTGCAGAAAGTACATTTTTGACCATAAAACGGTAGTGAGCCATTCTGCAAAAACATACGAGCAATTTATGGGCTCACCATTGCCTCTAGAACTGCCTGGTTTATCCACTTACAAAGAAATATTGCCAGTTAAACAAGACTGCAGTGTACTAAAAGTTGACTTATACTGTTTCTGAAGCTCTTCAGTGAGCAGTGCCATCCGTTCTTCTCTGGACTCAGTGATGTCCCTGCAGGTTACATTAATTTGCAGCCTGGGAGTCTGATCCCAGTCACCTTCAGCTTTACTGCAAACGCCTTCCCAATACCAAGGATGTGATATATGCAGACATACGACTTCCTTGTCTTCATGCACAGAGCTAAGGGGATTTTGAGACTCTTTCTCCTGCCAGTGTGAGATGGCCAGCTGGAGTCAAACCAGTGTTCAGCAATTTCTGCCTTGCAGACACTGGGAGCAGGAACAGTGCAGTGGGCTGGCTCTCCTGGGCCTGGGCAGGGAGGTAGGCTGAGTGGAGTAAGAGGCAGAGCCCAGCGTCAGGATGCTCAGCTCACACCAGGGCCTAAGGGAGCTTTCCCATGCACCCACAGATACGTGTGTGTGCAAGCTTGCTTCCAGTATGGTTGCGGTGACACTTCAAACACCACATCAGAGGGCTCTGGATGGACCTTACCCAGCTGCCCTCTATGTATATGTGTTTTCCAGAAGTCAGTGAGTAAATGAGGACCTTTAGCAGGTGACTGTGACTTTAGTAAGGCCTTGAGCCTGTGCCACTACAGTAGGAAAGAGACCGGCAGGAGACACTCTGCATGAGGCAGTGTGCAGCCACTGACCCTTTCCCCAGAGCACCACTTGCCTGGCCACTGGCACGCAACTCATTGATCCAGGAGGCAGAAGGGAACATTCCACCTTGCTATCTGTTTGCAGTTAGAGAGAGCTACCAGGGCTAGGGGGAGCATAATAAGTAGAATTATTCCTATATCTAAAGAGCAAGTTATTTTCTCCCAGGGACCAGGAGGCCTGTTAGGCATTACAGAGGGTACAGCCTGTCAAGTCAATCAGCAGTTGCAATGCCTTGCCACAAACTCTGTCCAAGCAAGGGGTCTCCACACCAAAGAAAGAGAGCACAAGCCTGAAGGGAGCATGTCCTTGTTCTCCCATTCTCAGCTGTTGTAATGGAACTACCAAAGCTTAACTGCTACAAGCTGAGCCAGCTCAGCTGGTGCTGCCTAGGTGGTAACATTCCCTGAAACTTGGGCAAATGTTTGCCCTGTGTCTCTCCTCATGTCCCCCCACCCTCAACCCTATTTCTCAATCTCTGAGAAATTTCAACCAAACAAACAGCAGTAACCTTGCTAGGTAACACCTGTTTGCCAAGGCCACTGCCAATGTGAGCTAAGTTGAATAGCCTTTCATCTAACTGGGGACCTTGTCTCTGAAACACTCAAGGTTCAGGCATTTGTTCTCATTACACTCTGTAAGGTGCAGGCTTTCTCAAAAGCAATAGGTTTTTAATAGACTCCTTAGCTTTGATGAAGTGGTGTTTTTTGATAAATAATAAAGTACCCAACTCAGAAATAGCTATTAATTATTCACTAAAATAGCAACTACAACCTCAGTTGCCTCATGTCCAAATCCAATGCTCCATTGCAGTCTACAACCTCCTTGTGAGAGGAAGAGAAGGGGCAGGCACTGATCTCTTCTCTGTGGTGACAGTGACAGGACACAAGGGAATGGCCTGAAGTTGTGTCAGGGGAGCTTAGGTTTAATATTAGAAAAATTACTCTTCACCCAGAGGGTGACTGGACACTGGAACAGGCTCCCCAGGGCAGTGGTCACAGCACCAAGCCTGACAGAGTTCAAGAAGTGTTTGAAGAATATTCTCAGGCACATGGTGTGATTCGTGGGGATTTTTCTGTGCAGGGAAAGGAACTGGACTCTATAAGGGTCCCTTCCAGCTCAACATATTCTTTGATTCTGAGAAGAACTGGTCTCTCTTTAAACAGGCACTCCCCAGGTGACCAGATCATGATCCTGTTGATTTAGTGGGTTTTTCCCATTTAGTTCAACAAGAGCAGGAGGAGCCACTTTGTTCACTTAACTTACACTTGCAGGCAGATCTACTGACTCCTTGGAAGTTATGTCAGTCTCTGATGTCAGAACACTGGGCATTTGATTTCGTGCATGCTGGCATAACTCAGTAATAATCTGAGTAAGTAGGTGAAGTCCAACTTATGTCTATTATTTGCATAAATATCTGCATTATTTGTCATCAAAACACTGATTGCTGGTTTATAGGCTCAAATGGGCAAACCAGTAGCAATAAAATATCATTTTTGCCTCTAGCTGAAAGTTTGATAGCTGACAAGCAGTTTGGAATATTAACTGGTGACATAAAAAGTAAAGAATACTCTGAGATATCCTAAGGACAACTCTGGACAGATACCAAAATGAAGTCAAGAAATAGGTGTAAAGTAGGTACTAAGCAGGAAAAGCAATAGGCCTGATTTTGCTATTAGCAGTGTGTTTTGATTCAGATGCAGTAATAAAATGACATTAAAAGGATGGATAAAAACCCGAAGTTCTGGAAAAGGGTATCTTAGGTAACAGAAAGGCTTGTTGATTCCCATAAGAGTCATATTCATCTGTAAAATCTACCATCTTAACATTGCTAAGGTTTTTTTAAAGAAACACAAATGCTTTTTTACATTTTTAAACAGAATTAATCTTTTGTCTCTAAAGACTAATAGCTGGTGGAAAACTGAGTGATCTCTAGGAATAAGGGCTGTAGAGAAGGTCCAGAAGGTAGACCAAAACCACAATTTACAGATCTCAAAGAGCTAAGTATTATTCTTCTGTTTGCATACATGGCCATACATGGCTTTATCTTCCTTTAACAACTACAGCCCACAAGATACAGCCCTTTCCTCTTACCATGCTATCTCCTGAACATAGACAACACTGGAAATTATGACTCCTAAAAACTACTGACATGGCCTAAATACTGTGGAATATTGTATTTGCTTTGTCCAAACCAGGCAGAAAGTCAGGATTGAAGCAAGCTGACATGTCTGGCTGAGATGGGGTGGTCCTGCTCATGGAGTCCGGACACGACCACTGAAGGGAAGCCCAAATAGAAAGCATGTGATAAATTCATACTCACAAAATCATTATCAAATAACAGCAGCACTGCTGCGTTCTCCAGTTTGGAAGGAAACCATATAACCACAGATTTGATTGAGCTTCTGCTGGGAAGTCAGTGTAATCATCACCTTCAAAAACAGGTCTGTTGTCTGTCACATAAAGACAAATCGCTTATGACACTTTGCACTGTTCAGTTATTTATAACAAGATTGAAAAGAAGTTTCGCAGGGTGCTTTCTATCCCTTTCCTTCCCTTTGCAGCAATAGTGAAGGTGCTTGGCTTTAGCATGCCTTTTTGTCTCCCTGAGTTGAGGAAGTTATCCTTTCCAAGCAGCTGGGCCTGAGGCTTTTTCCATCACATGTTGCTGCAAAGGGACCTTTGGGAGCTGGCCACAGGCAGGTCAACATGAAAAAGGTGGCAGAAATCTGCAAGATGTCATTAGCTTCAGCTCTTCTATCAGCACATATTACAGAAAGCAGAATTTGCCCTTAATATTCTTTTGTTGTTCTTACATCAAAGGGCTAAATTATGCCCACTAATATGTGTAAGAGGCTTTTCAGTTATCTTTCTGATGCAAATTATATCATTTTGCATTATCCACTGATTATCTGCAGTTTGAAAAGTACTGCAGATGTTGAGCAAAGCCTATATGTCAGTTCTCTCCTCTGAGAACACCATTCAAGTAAGCAAAATTGAAACAGTCCTGTGGGAATTCTAGTTTAGCTGTAGTTCAAGAGGGAAACCAGTCTGGGCTTCAGAAAGTTTGCCAGGTATTTGATGAAACTGTGATTAAAGGACTGGGTGTGCCCAGCTCAGCACCTGGATGTATACCATGTCATCTCCAGCACATACATCCTCTCCCCATCTTCTAGATGCCTATATTGAGCACAGTGCACTGTTACATTTAGCAGGTGCTTCAGGTCCATTAGATGACAGCCCAGTGTGAGATCTGCCCTCAGCTCTCATTGCACAACATGGAATAAATTGTATTTGATTGTGGCAACATGCTGACAATGCCAAGGTTAATGAACTAACAAAGAATACTTAATGAAGTCAAATTACGGGTGATTGTTTTACTAGGTGGCATTTAGGATTTAGAATAATCATTACAAAGTGAAACCTCTGCACACCTCTAACTGGGATCTTGCAGAGGTGCACAACATTTTAAAAAACAGTTGAGTCAAGAAAAAGCAAGTACTCAAAAGGTCTGCAAAGCAATATCAGCCAAATGTGATATTATTTACTGTTTGTAAGGAGCAGTGACAGGAAAGTATGGGGGCAAAGAAGGAACTATACCATCATTCCGTCTGGTGTTATTATCATATTGTAGGTAGATCACCTCTCTGGTTGTGCCTGTGTTAAATCTCAGTAACCTGGCTCATTTGCGAATTCAAGCTTTTGTTAGTCTGTAACATAGCCTGGGACTGTAGTCTACAGTTATTAATTTAATGGTGGTTTCTGGACCATATCTTATTATCTAGTCAGATATATTAAATTATAACAGAAGACTTCTCCAGAAGTCCACTGAGGGCACTCACAGAGCACTGCCAGATAGTCAGACATCCAAGACAGGAAGGAGTAAGAGGAGCCTTTTCACCCCATCCCATCCATCCCTTTGAAGGTCTGAAGTTCTGTCAAACTCACCCATTCCCTATCTTGTGGAAGTAAGGGAAGATGTGGCTTTGTAGGACTCTCCTTCCTCCAATGCTGAACACCCTACAAGGTTGCAATGGGGCCATAGCCAGGCCTTGATCACACATCGAAGGGCACAGTAGGAAAGGCACCTGCCAGAGTTGGAAGAATCAATGTCAGCTCTTTTTCTTTGCCAAAAAGACTATTGATTCTCTATACTTACTCCTGTGACTTGGCTGACAGGTTCATAGGACAGCAAGAATCTCAGCTAACAACAGTGCTGCTTCAGCCAGTTGTTCTTAATAACCCTGCCAAGGAAAGAAGATTTATAGACAGGAGCTGAACAAGGCAAGAGAATACTTTTTTTTTTTTTTAATGTAAGAACATATTTCAGGACAGTTTGCTCGGGTACCAGTTGTCTCATTCTTTTCCACAAACCTTCAAGAGCACAGACTCTCTGGAGTGTTTGATGGTAAGAGATGATATATGAAGTAGGGTAAGAGGATATACATAAAGCTGGTTGGTCTTTGTGTTTCCTCATATAGCAGCAGCTGTACAATAGCAAAGGTTCTTAAATCATCACCTTCTATACTCATAACTAACCCGTTTCCTCCTGAAGTTAATTAGAAAACTCTTGCTGATCTGTATGCAGGTTATATGCTTAACACAGTCAAGGTTTGTCCCTCCATACATTCTCTTTACCTAAGGCCATCCTCTTGTTTGGCTATTATTGCCATGAGCACACATTCTTCTTCAAAATTAATAACTAGCTCTTTCCATATGACCTCTCTGCTTTGTCAGACATCTATATCCTGACCTGCTGCTTCAGAGACACTACCAAATCTGGCACAATGCACTGGCAAATAAAGGCAATACAGTAAGAAATAGGAATGAAGGTGATTGGTTGGATGTTACTGCTGTGGTAGAATGTATGTCAAAAGAAGGAATGTGCCATGCTGACTGTAGGATAGCTTTGATTACATGCTTTCAAACCTTACCTTAAATGCACTGTGGTTTTCAGGATGTCTAATTTCTTTTCTCTCACCTAAAGCAGTCCCTTCTATCCATTATCTTTATGTACCCTCTGTCCTCCAGAGAATATCTGGTGGAAATACCAACCAGCCCAAAGCACCTCACGGCTGGCACCTTGGGCTTTACAATGCTTTTATAGGAGCTATAAAGAAGACATCCAGGAAAAACAGACTGATAAATGAGATAGTCTGCACATGCTTGTTATGTGACTGTGACAATGCCAGATGATGGAAATAGATATTTCTCAAGCTTTACTCATCAAAAAGCAGCAGAGAGAAGGTCAAGCTTCTTTCATTGTTTCTTTTATTTTTGTAAATCATGCTTTAGTAAACCACATGAGTAAAAGTCTTGTTTACATTGAACTTTCAGTCTTATCTATTTGTTGAACGGCATCAAGCAGGTAATGTTTGGATGACTTTGAGCCTCTCAATTTGGTCTTCCAGCATATATTCCATACTGGAACAAAAAGCCAGCACCCTTGGCAAGAAAAAAAATCACAGTCTTGTAAAAACATTAAGCTTCTTGGATTCTGGAAATGCACTGAATGGGAGTGAGCTTTGAACTCTAAGATGACAAGGTGTGCCTGGTTAGCTTTAGTACCAGGGGGTGGGAGTCCCCTGGAGACATGTACTGCAGAGAGAGAATTTAATCACTAAGGTGTTTTTAGGCTGAAACACCTGAATGGTGGATTAGACTGAAATACAGTCATAGAATGTGCTGACAGGTGTTCTCCAAGTAGGAACCATTTAAAGGAGAAAGGACATTTCTTCATGTAAGTACAAATCTAATTTTTCATTATTCTCCTGAATATACAATATAGAAATTATTCCACTTTAATAGATAGGGATAATTTCTAAATTGTGCCTGAGTCTCTCCCAGTACTAAGCAATTATTTCTCCCTTTTTCTCACCCAAAAGCCTTAGGCTAGTTTACAAAAAACTAACTATATTCTAAAAGATTTGGCTGTCACTTTGCTGAACAGCGGTTTCTGGCTAATAGGACAGAGTTCACAATCAACCTTAAAAGGCCTGTGGTAGAAACTATTAAATACCCCAGTTAGGACTAAGATGGAGCAGTCCCCAAGGGACCTTTGTGCTCTGATCTCACTGCCACTGGAAGAATAAATAAGTGCATAGCCTGTCACCCTGGCTAATAACTCCCAGAGACAGAGGTTACCATTACGCAATGGGAGTTAGCCTATATTTCAATGATGTCTTGCTACTAAATTTGCCTTCCTGAAAGGCTTTTAATGACTACAAGAAAAAAAGAGATGTCAGACTCAAAGCTTATGACCCAGCAGTCTGGGTCTAATGACAGCCAGCACTAATCAAGCACAGAAAAATACTTCTTAAAATAATGTGCCAATAGTTTTTCTTTGGAGGGGAATATGAATTATAATTTTCCTGTCTATAGGGAGTACAAATATTTCTTCAGCATGCAATATCCTGGACTGTACAGGACACTGCAGGAGGTCACCATGTCTCCAGTAACCATAACAAGGAGGAATTAGAGGAAGGACAAAGATTCAGCATGCAGTGCTCTACGTCATGTTTTAAGACCTTGAAAAACTCTTTCAATGAGACTTTTAGAAGGGCTTACAGTTGTTCACATACTCTGAGTTAGATGCATGGGAGAAATACTGACAAAATACTCTCAAGAATTCAAAACAGAAAAAAACAAAAACCAACAACTTTACTGGCAACCTCAGGCAATCAGAGAAGTTTGGCAAAAGGTTTAGAGCAGCATTCAATAAACATAAAACACTTCTCAAAGCATTAATTTCGCAAGCTCTAAGCCAGTTTGATTTTAAATTACTCAAAAATTCCAAGAAGATGGAACTAGAAAAAGAAGAAAGACAGATAACAAATATAGCTACCAACTCCTGGGTTCCAGCAGTGTTCAACTAATAGAAATTTCAAGAGGAGGGAGGTCAAGATGTGCTTGCCTCGTGTTTGGCCTTAAATACCCCTTGGCCACCCTGGACCCTTCCCCAGGTGGGACTTCCAGTCATTTGGGCACTCAGGAGCTGGACTGGAAGCTCCAGGGGCAAGTGTGGAACATTGCCTCCAGTGTGTCAGGGGTTGGTGGCCACCACAGGACTGGGATAGAGGCCCAGGGGGGTGTATGGAGCAGGGCACTGCCTCACCAGGGAAAGGTCTGACCTGCATCTTCCACACACACATGAAAGGTTTCGAGCCAGCAATCCTTCCAGTCTCTCACATGCGTGCAGCAATTTGGCTTCAGAGAGGCAGAACACTTGAGGTGGAAATTTTGCCAATGGGGGAGTAAGGAAAGGAAATTATTGCTGGAACCTGCAAGACTGGGAAGGGTGACACGTTAAAAATGTTTAATGCTTTTATAGGTTTGCCTGCACGAATCAAAGTCAGCTAAGAAGGCAGGAGAGGTTAAAGTCATTAGTGCCAACTACTAGTTTAGGGAAAATAGCAATGGAAACAAGTGATTTTGGGCTTTTAAATGCCACAAGAACAAATGAGCTACCGTCCTGCTTAGAGCAGCCAGTATGATGGATATACTGGGAGGTTGGTTTAGGCAAGAATGGAGAAATGCTGATTTTCTTACAAAGTTTTTAATTCTTTACCTGTATCATATGTCTTTATTACTTTCAAGTGAAAAATGGAGCTGGATGTTTCTGTACGGTCCAAACTGCAGCAGAAATAAATAGAAAGGCAGCTTTACAGTGTGCACAAATTCCTACTAACTGACCTTCAGGACAGATTTACAATCTCTTAAAAAGCCAAATCTGAGGTTCTGATCCCTGCTTGAAAAAAAAAATAGAAATAATTGAAGTTACAACACTTCTCTAACACCTTTTCCATTTACAACCCACAAATGTTTTACAAATATTAACTTGCTGTAGACCCCAGGAGAGCTTCATTACTTTTCCCTTGCTCTCTATTTCACAGGTGAAAAAACAATGCAGAAGTGAAATGTCTTTCCCAAGATCACATACGTTTCTGCCTTGCAACCACCAATTTTGATGCTCCCACTCATACCACTATATCACTGACAAGGTAGTGATAGTCCCCAGTGTGAAATAGTCTGCTGGGAATAAAATGTGTAACCCATCAAATATACAGCTTATTTACTCTTGATTACATTTAAAATACCTCTTTAAATAATATGTTTTCAGTGAGGAATTTGAACAACTCATGATTTATACCATTAAATCACGCTTAGGTGTTTTTTTGAAGTCAAATCTAATTAAATTACTGCTAACTTCAAAAAAGAAGTTGAGCCAGTGATTCATTGAAGGATTTATCTCTGTCAGATTTGCAGTTAAACATAATAAAATTTGATCCATTTATATATATTTGGCTCTAGTTAAGACTATCAAAGTTATAAATTCTGAACGGTAACCATGTTTGTGATGAGGAATATCAGTTTTAAGACAACATTCAGAATAACCTTTCTTTTTGCACTAAAAAGCATTTTTCTCCATAACCTGTGTGTTTAACCTCTGAGATTTTTCCCCTCACAAAACACAAAGGATTCTGTTTTACTTGTGCATTTTAGAGACCACCAAGAGGCAGTGTACTTTCTTTTTCTTTTCTTCAGTGAGTGACTGCCTTTGAAATCACTTTAAGTGTGAGGCATGAAATATCTCTTTGTGAGTTTACATACCTCTTCCAAAAGCAGTGGAAATGCCAAACTAAAGCCTTCAAAACAGGTTGGTTTTGAGGCTGTTTCCATGTTTAGGTGTCTGGTTTGGGGTCACTGGAAGGAACCTGGTTCAAAGGGTGGGTTTTGAGCTTGATATGTCTCCCAAAAGATCGTGTATATTTATGCATGCAGTATGTGTGTGCCTATGCACTGAGCTATCTGGGTGGGGGGCTCATTTCTGCTGTGAATGTTCCCAGTCCCCTTGAATGGAATGAAACTTCCAGATTCCAAATCTTGTATTTTGGTGGGAAGTGAGCTCAGGTTTCCTGGGCTGTCATGGTGTTCAGCCCCATTGGGTCACCTCTTGGGCCATTCAGAATAAAGAGCATCATCCACTTGAGCATTCTCCATGGGAACTAAGATTTTTCTCTTGCTGCAAATTCCTCCTAATCTTGTTTCTCCAAACAGTTCATCTCAAGCCTTCAGATTTTTCTCATTCTTGGATCTATTTTTAAAACAATTTTTTCTATAATATATAATCAGCACTCACCTGACAGGAGAGTGTACTCAAGACTTCAAAAAAGCTGCTTTAGGACCACATGATAATAAATTCTCCTTAATCCCAAATATAGACGAGATACAGAGCAGGGCCTACAACAAGTTTTATAGAGAGCATTAGTGTCAGCAGTTTAGAGAGAATTAAAAAGAAAAATAGCATTCCATCCCTGAGGAAAAATCCAAGTAGTGCATATGACTAAAAGGAACATTTCTATTGGGAATTGCTTATGAAAGAGATTTTTAGTTCAAAATAACGAAATCAGCTGGCACTGCATAAGGATTATATTGATCAAAAATAGTTGTCTGAAATATCAGGATTCAAAGAAGAGACCAAGTAAAAGACATAAATGAAAGTAAGCAACCCAAATGCAGGAGAAACTACATCTTGCACTTGCACCAAATATTGTTTGCATTCAGACTTCAGATAAGACAGATGCTTCTTGCAGTTGGCAGAATTTGAAACCTGACTTATAGCTATGATCCATAACAGTGCTGGATTTATTGACCACCTGCTGTGCAAACAGAGCCTTTTTTGCAGCAAAATCTCAGCTCACCATTTGTGAAATATCTCCTGTGTCATTTTCACAATTTCCTAGAAAACATGATTAACCCAGATGCCAGTGCTGCTCCATTCCTGCATGCTCACCAATGAGTGCAGGATTAATAAGATGCCAGGTGAGACCACTGAACCTCCTGGTGAGCTATTGAAAGAAAAGTGAGCGTGCTAAAAATATTTAGAGATTTATTTGATTTCTCCACATGAAGTCCTCTATAATTTATCACTTCAGTTCACACTTGTTCTGTTTTCTGCTTTGTTTTATTTTAGAAGGGGGGCTTTCTCTCCTGTTTTTTACTGTGACCACATCGCAGGTTTGGATTTGTGATAGTTATCAGTGCACTCCAGACCCTGTGTTTAGCTATTTTCCAATCTGCTACACTAGCAAGCTTCTCCAGTTGTTCTGCTGAGCACAGAGATGCTGAAGTTATACAGATCTCAAATGCATGTGTACTGAGCAATAAGGTTAGAGTATTCTCTCATTTGTGAGTTATGTTTTTCATAAATATCCAGAGATATGAATAGGCACACAGCTGGAACAAGCAGGGGATTGATTCTTTTTCTTGTGAGCTGCAGAAGAAGCCTGCTCTGCTTTACTAAATCACAGTAAAACAACCCTCTCATCTAATGGTTATTTAATTTTATCCAACAGGTCTCCTTAGAACAGGCAGATTTTCTGTGAGAAGCTGAAAGCAAAATCAAACATGACATTTTGGGATGTTCACCAAAAGCAGTTGAATGGATGAATGAAAACAAACACCAGTTTTTCTCCAGTAGTTCAATACCCAGGGTTGGAGACCTGACAAATTTTATAAATAAATAAAAAAAAAAAATCATTGGGCTTCCGTTGTAAACTGCTGACAAATAGAAGTGATGTGTTAAATTTATTTGAAAACTTGTGTTTACTTAGCATTATAAGCATAGAAACAGTGCCATGTTGCTGTTGGATGCCATGTAGGCAGTAACAGCAACTATTCCAACTAGTCTCTGTATGAAAGTCTTCCAAAATCAGCATGGACTGCAAAGTGCAAAAGCAAAGTCGGTGCATGAACATACAGGTAGTGGATGTCATTGCCACTCTGGATGACCCTAAACTGGGTCTCTCACTATGTTTACTAAACAAGATAACAAGGCATATTTGTTTCTGATTCTTCTAAATAGACACCAAAACTGACTGCAACACAAGCATGAGGAATAGACTGGTTGATTGTACAGAATAAAATCAAGTTTTTACTACAAATCTATCTCAAAATGGCCAGTCCTGGCCGGATTGAGAAGTCAATATATACCAAGCTACCTCGCAGGTGATGTTGAAGTAGAAAAATAGATAGGTTCATATATACCTGCAAAGGAAATTATCTGCAAATGTAATAAGTCAGACCAGTACTGGTCTAGTGTAAAACAGGAGGCATGAATGACACTCAGAAAAATGTTTGGTGAATGGGCATATCACCTGCTAAAGTTATATCCCAAAAGTCTCAGTGAAGCTGATATTGTTGTCTTAGGCTGAGCAACTCAACTTTGCTACTCAAAATTATTAGTTGTCTTTGGAGATCTTGATCCTTTATGTGGAGAGCCATTTGCAGGTGAGTAGGTTTTTTAAAAAACACACTGATATATCATATTAAAAATACATTATATTCTATTACATTAAAATACCCTGTTATATAGCTATGTAAATAAATATATAAATTAATTTATTCCATTCAAGAGAGAGCTATGAGCATGTTATATTTAATCTCCACTGAGCATTGAATAAAAGCTTAAGAGCCTGTGGAAAGAAGTAAGGGTTGAGTACTTCTGAGAGGTACTGCCTGTCCTGTGTACTGCTTACTACTGTTGTACTGCTCAGTCATAGTTTCGCAGGACTTAACCCCAGGCAGAGATTAAATGGCAACTTTTTATGAGTTTAGACAAACTTACTGAGCTGACTGCATGCAAGAGGACATTTTCTTTCTGAGGTGATTTATCTCCTCTATGTGGCTGGAGCAATAAATACTCTGAAAATTAACACCATGCTTGCATGTAAAATAAAACCCACATTAATCTCAACTATCAGAGACAACTATAAATCAAATGAAAGTGAAACAGGGCAAAGAGGGTTTGGAAACAAAGCCCCATCCCTGGCAACACAGCCCTAGGCAGACATTATAGCAATGTTAGCTGAGACTAGCTATCAAGGGGCTCCAGAGAACTGGCTCTTGGGGCACCTGTGACAACACTGAACATGAATCTCCAGGTCTCTGTGAGCCACATGCAGGTCCTGGAGACCACTGTGGGGAATAATTACCTCTGCTCCAGGAAGGAGACCAGTAGGAAAGCTGAATCTTTTGTCAACAGGAGGAGGAATGAGTAACTGGAGAGCAGAAATATAGAATGCAGAATGTAGCAGAGTCTTTAAATTTTAACACAAGGTACCATTGGTCCTCGTGGGTCAACAGAACCGAGCAATTTCACCTTGTCCAGGTGATGTGTCTGAGGTGTGTGTGCCCAAAGTGTGAGTTATCCGGGCTCTGTCTTTCTGCAGCCAGTCTTCTGGAAGAATTACTCAACTCTTCTATAAAAATTGTTTCTAAATTATCTTTCTTGGGTTAAAAGCCAATGCTGTTCTTTTTGGGCTAGCTCTAAAGAACCTCCCCCATAACTAAATATACACGATTCCTTACAAGCAGTGCCTCCAGCTGCTGCCAATTGAGGGAGCAGGAGTTGTTCCATATTTGAAAACTAAAGGTAAGGAGATGAAGGAAAAAAGTGTACATAGATATTTCAGAATATGGGGGCAGTTATTTCTACTGGATTCTGAAATATAGTGAAATTGTTATAGTTTTCTTAGCCTGAATAAACGTATTCATCAGGGCACCCTTTCAGCAAAGAATGCTGTATGCAGGTATCTGTAGGTGCATGGATGCTACATCCTATAGATGATATACAGATTCATTGTTAGATATCCCCTTATAAAGCCTCCTGATCTGCAATCTAAACAAGCATCATTTGCTATCAGATTTGCAGCACTCTGATATTCTGTGCTCCAGATTAGTCCTGGGTGAATTCCATCCCTGCAGCTCACTCATTTTTCTATTACAGCTAATCCAATTACTTCAGACTCTTATCTTTCTTCCAGTGTGCACATATGCCATCTTCCTCATGGAAGTCATCCTGCAGAAAAGTTAATAACCATATTTATGTTAGAGAAGTTACGGACCAAAGTGTTTATGGGCACAGGAATTTATTACCTTTGTGGTAAGTGAAGAAACATATTGATGGACAAGATGGATGAGCAATTTAAACAAATGAAAAGGAAGCATGAATGGATAACTGAAAAGGGCTACACCTCACCTCCAGTTCAGACTGGAAATAGCACAAAGAGAAATGTTCTTAAAAGCATTAAGATGGTTCACACTGGAGAAAGCTTTTGAACACAAACTTTCTCCCTTTCCAAAATTAAAATTAAAATATGCAGTGCGCCCATTGCTTGATGGAGTTTCCCACGCTGTAGATGCCAGTAGGGTCTGACAGTGCTCACCAGGTCTCTCTACTTCAAGCAAGTCTGAAATAAAATTTTACCTTGTTCTAACTAAAACTTGTTGTAAAGAGAGGAGAGAATTGGTGCCTTCTTGCACTTGAGCCAGTTACAGAAATGAGTTTGAGCTGTTAGAGACAGAAGATTTTAGCAGAGTTGAAAATGCCTGGAAGCCTCTGCACACAGGTGGTTCACTGGACACACAGGACCTCACTGAAGCCTGAGTGTGAAAATGCACCCCTGAGTTTGTAAGCTTACCCCAGGTAATTCCAGAAAATTTTTTCTGGTGCAATTATTCTCTTTCTGCATCTGTGTGGTGACTTGTTTCCCAAACTGCCAGTGGTGAGCTGGGCTTCCAGATTCAAACACCAAAATGGGATCAAATAAGTCCTTATCTACAACACCTGGGAAGAAGCCTGATGACTGAGGTACATTTTGAAAGATGAAGGGGCAAGACCTCCACTAGATGAGAGCTAATCCTGCTCCAGCACCACAAATTTGGAGAGAAAAGGACTAATGCACACCCTGAACAGCGCTGCTATCCCCCACCAGGAGTAAAGGCTAGGAGTAAATGCCCTGGGACTCTGGAGCTGCACCTCAGAGAGTGCCTCTGTCCTGCCCTCCCTCCCCCAACCAACAGGGCTGGGAAGAAGGGGAGATCAGCACCAGGTTAACCTGTAGAAGGAAAAAGGAGGGGTAAAGAGGAAAGAGAACCAACCTGTTAGCTCTGGGACCCAAATCAGCCCTTAGCTGTTCTAAATAGCTGACAGTGTGGGACTGTCAGCATAGCAGATGCTGGATTGTTACAGCAAAAATAAGCATTATGAAAATATATTCAAGTACAGGGAAGGGATGGAGCAAACCATCCCTGGTAAAACAGTATCTGGTATCTGATAAAACAGCTTTGTTGTGAGGCAATTCTTTATCTCAAGAGTAAACATTTAATCCCCCGGGCAAGAAGTCATCACTGTTTAAATCCTCCATAATTAAAGGAGCCATAGGATATACCATCTTCAGGACCTGATATCCTCTCCCGCTGGGAGGAGACATTGCAAGAACATTCAAAAGGACAGTGGGGGATTGTTGTAGAAAGCTGCATGGCTGGGACAGGGAGTTCCTAACTCTGGTTCTTCCTGAAGGCAACAAAGACAATGGGCTTCTGCATGCAATATCAGTATACATTGGCACAATTACATTTCTAGATGTCTAGGACAAGTGTGTGGAGCTGGACTGTGGATTTCCAGTTCACTGGACAGTGCTCTGCAGGCACGGGTGCACACAGGCTGCTGCAAGCATTTCAGCTCCTCTCCCACAGCTGGGACTCAGCAGGACTGCTGCTGTTACCTGGCCAATTTTTGTAGAGGAAACCAGAAAAGGGCAGCTAAGGAGGTGGTTGGATAAATAGCAGGGTGTTCCCAAGAAATATTAAGCTACCCTTTGCAAACAAACTTATTTCAAAGACAAAGAATTGTTTCTCAGTTTCCTTTAATGCTTGCATTTTATAACTTCTCACTGTTCTTCTCTTTAAGACTGTAAATGCACTGGGACATCCCTGCCTATTCCTCAGCATTTGGCCAGGGCCTTATTAAGTGAAAGCCTAATATTAGTTTATCCCTTGGCACCGCAGCAATAAGCAAAAGAAAATAATATTCACATTAGACAGCCACTATAGCTTTGGATACAAAGAGAATAAAATGGATGCGCCTGTTCATAAATAGAGAAATGTTTCCTTTGATTACAGGTTTCCTCCTTGCTCATTACAAAAAATTGTCAATTATTCCTGCCTATAGGTACAGCAAGATTACTCATCACCAAATTAACAGCAAGGCACTCCACAATTGCTTCTGTAATTCCGGTTTAAAGTCACTACAGCAGCACAAGTCAGAAGGATTAAATGAGAAGGAGGGTATGCTGAATACAGGAAAATACTGTATGCAAATTGTGATAATTCATGACTGAGTCACAAAAAATAGGTATTCAAAATCTGTCATGATTTAAACATTTAAGAATCCAATGCTATTCATTTATGTAATGGCTTTCATTAGAGGATCTCAAAATGCTTAAGAGGCACTGAGATGAATGCATGATGATGCTAGTCTTGTAGGACAGCTCTAGGTGCATGATGGTCTGGGGAAAGAGAAAGGGCTGACAAAGATGAATCAGATACGTCCTCTAATCCTCAAATGGGTTCAGGCTCTGTTGATCCTTACAGATGCATTTCTAATATCCTTTAAAATATCCAGTGATAGAGCAATTAAAAATATATCTAGCCTCTTTCTTCTCTCTGATTTTACCACAGTGCCTTCATATAAGCAGCAAGCAAATACATTGCAAATAAGCAGCAGAAAAATACATTGCAAATACAATAATACCGCGAAAAATTTTCTCACTAGCCAAGAGTTCTTAGTACCAGCAAAACCATGATGTGGCTCATCTCTCATCACAATAAAGAAAGCACTGGAATTTTTTAGCATGTTCCTTCATCTGTTTTCAGTAGGCTGAGCAGAATGGAAATTTAAAGCAAGAGAGAGCACACCTCAGGCTGTGTGGAACAGAGTGTGGGCACTGATGGTAGGAGCCATGAAGATGGAAACCTAAATCACCGTCTTCCTGAAACCTCCTGAGAGCTCTCCCACTTGGTTGATGAGACAAAGAAGACTGCAAGATAAAGTGTACACCAATGTGGAAGTGCTTCAGCTGGAGGAACTATGGACTGCCAGGCCTACTGAGAGTTTTCTTCCTTTTCCTAGTGCATGTATTTGTTAAGATGAAGAAGGAAAAGGAACAGATCGAGGATTTGAATGTTTCCAAAAAGACAGAACACTATAATCTTAGAAACATTAAGATAATAGCTGGGATTTTATTAATAGGAGATTTAATTATTTTTTAGAATGCAATAAGGTCTAAATCCACTGGCTGATTCAGAGCAAAAAAGGTGTATTGAAACTGCTGATATATGCCTGCTGATGTTGGTGGCCTTAGTAAGAGACAGCGCCACATTTTCCATAAGATTCTGCCAGGGAAGCAATTTGGCATTACAGTGACAACTTGTGACATAAAAGAAGTTACAAGTAGTGTAATCTCTGCTTGATTTAATCAAAACATCTGTAGCATAGGCTCAAGGTAAAGTATTTCAAAACCTATACCTTTTCTCATAGAATTGTTGCCTAAACATATTGTTGCCTTTCCTTTATGTCTAGCTGAGAAAATTCTTTGTACTCTGTAGTCACCAGGTCTACCCCTGCAGAAAGTGCTGCTGCCAAAAAAATGCCTTCTGACCCTGGAAAATAGTTAGAGGGAACAACAGAAACCCACAGGCACAGCTTGGTAGGACTGCTTTAGGAACACATGGTTGCTGCCAAGAGATGTGAAATGCTCTGCCGTACCTCAATGTTTGAAATATTTTATGATGTAGATTTATGAACTTTTGTAGCAGCGTTCATCTATGTTCTTTAAAGGCCAAGCCCAGATTAATGCAGTTGTCAGTGCTATAAGACCCATGTGTTTGGCTGGCTTCTGTATAGGGAAGGCAACATGGTCTGTCAGGCAGCCTGTGTGTGGCCCTTTGACAGCCAGTCTAAGCCACAAAGAGCCATGCTCCCAGCTACTGCCCTATTCTAACAAAATTCTAGCAATATCTTACCTACCACCTACTGTCAGCAGGCAGATCCCAGGATATCTGCTGCATACCAGAAAGCATAGGCACCACTTTAGGTATCTTTCTTCTCTTTCTTCACATATTACAGATCACACAGGATCTAAGAAATTACAGCAGTGGCCAACTAGATTGGTGTACCTCAAGGTGACTTCAGACACAGGTAATGTAAAACAATTAGAAAGATTTAACAAGCTGTAAAAGTCTAGAAACCACTGACAAATTACTGGATTTCCCTTTCCATCTGCAAACAGAACCACAGTTTACTGACAGGAGATTACTGGGTTGTACAGTTCTGAATTAATACATAAAACAATGTATTACGTACCAAAAAGACTTGCTAGAAGAACTGAGACCTGCTACCAGTTACACCCCTGGGATCTGCCACCAGTAACACCCCTGGGATCTGCCAGTGTTTGTACCAGAGCAGTGCTTGGTGCTCAGCATCCAGACGTCTGAAAGAAACTGTTCCCATTAACCCCAGAGCTGTATGACCGCAGCAGAGGTCAGTGGCAAGCTGGTTCTGTCTTTGTGATAGTCCCCCACTAGCCGGGACTTACAAACAATCAATAGCTCTTGTTATAAGACAAAGGGATCCATTATAATCTGACCTGCTCAGAATCTGGCTCTTAACCCTTAACCTTAGCTGATGTAAAATATTCACCAAAATTCTGTGTTAGACATCGGCACAACCTCATATTTCTTTCCCTACCATTAACAAACACTACATATGTGTCAGCAGCACAGATTATCTCATCCACCTCACCACAGTGTATGCCACATTTGTTGAATGTGTTGTTCAACAAACAATAGAATGGCTTTTTACGAAAATCCACTGTGGTGGAATTTATAAGTGAAGAAAAACAAAGTTGGGGTGTGTTTCTACCAGTATTTTCTTATCATTATTAATAACACATCCGTGATTTCCTCCCAGCTTGGAACCCAGATATGAACCCAGCTAGCCTGTGTGCTTGCAGTTACAGGCTGGACAACCCACACCTGAGATCTGCAGACTGACAGCTTTCTAAAATCTGGTTGCTAATTTTTCAGACTAGGTATCATGTCAACTAGAAACAGAAGTAAAAAGTGACAGAGAGGGGAAAGAAAGAGAAAACAATGTTCTGTGAAACTGATCATTTTTCCTGCATTTTTTAATGAAACATTGTAAAATAGACAGACCTGCACACAGTAGTTTTAGTCACATATTTTTTGCTAAGCATAGAAACTCTCAGACTTGTAGTTTTAGGGAGTATTCTGATGCTTGGGATTGATTAAATTGATAGCCAAAATTAGATCACTCAGACCAAGTATGTGCAGGTTTCTCCTTGAAGGGTGAGTTTAAAAAAAAGAGGCTATACTGATAATTTTCTTTTTAGTAGCAGTGATTCTCCATCCTTGCCCTTCAATTCGAACTACTTAGACTCTCCTTTTACTCAGCCCTGTCCTTGCCATCCATCCTTTTCCATCGGATCTGGGCAAACAGAGTCCAAGAATAAATGTGAAGGCAATGCTTTCATAGCATTTTTTTACACATTCAAATAACAAGTATTTAATCTTGGAGGCCTAAGCAGCAATGTATAATGAGTGAAAAAGTGATATAGCACTTAAGTGATTGCTGCAACCTGCAGTTCACTCAGCATGTAGAAATTTCTTTATAAAGTCACAAGAGATTCAAAATTTAATATATGTAAAAAATAATGTGTTATGTGAACAATTGATAAAGCTGAAAAAAAGGACATATTTGGGGCATACAATCTCTTCCTTACATCTAGGATTTTTCTGGACAGTTTAATAACTAACCCCACATATTTTACCTTTATATTTATAAACAAAGAGCAGGGATACTGCTGAGCAAATCCATTTGTGAAGAGAACAAAATGTAAGAAACTACAGTAACTGAGTAAGCAGGAGGCCTGTTTATCACTGAAAACAGCATCTCAGAGCCACAAAACTGAAAATACAAGAACAGGCTTGTATGATGTATAGCCACAGCTTTTTGGTCATGCATGAATAAAAATCTACTGTGTCCTGTAATTTCAGGCGAGGGAACACAAGCTAAAGATGATACACAGCTTTCCCTCTTGACCCTATTCACTCCTCACCTAACCTAACATAGAGACATTGATTTTGACTACAGTATTCCTCACCTGGAATTTCCACCTAGCAAGGAAAAGGAGGCACCCTGCCATTGTTTTCCAGATGCAGTGCAATAGCCTGTATTTATCTGAGAGAAAACTTTAAGAGCACTTACTGAAATTCAGATACTTACGAAACTTAAAACTCATTTCCAAAACTTGAATATCATGAAAATCAAATAATCATTTGTTAAACAAAATTATTTAAGATATGCTCAAAGTTGGGAATCTTTTCCCACAAGTTGGAAATATTGAACAATCGAATAATCGAATCTTCCAAAAATCAAATCTGTTACTTGTACAGCCCTCAGTTTTATTAAATAATTGAGATCATCAAGAAGAATTCTTTCCCCTCCCTGGGAAGAGATCATGGTATTTGAAGAAATGCAATTTCCTCCACTGTTTCTGCTGCTGTGATCTTTATTGATTTCTGATCTTCTAAAAACATCCCAATAAATTATGGATTTCTAGGTAGAAACTTTAAATCCAAACCCAGTACAGTTTCTTTCCACATGTTGAAAGCACTGCTTTAGATATATGCAGTAATAAAAATATCTTTTAAAAATGGCAGCAAAAATATTTTCAGTGCAAGCAAAAGTGATGATGTACATTTACCTGCTTGCTGATGTTTTTCTAGATTCAGCCCCAAAAATTAAACTGGGACAGACAACGCCAGGCTAAAGAACACTTCAAAAAGTCAGTGCTGAATTGTTTTGTTTCTGTTTTCTAGCATTTTTCCAGGTTGGACACTTTTCTTGAGTTCATTGACCTGCATCCAGAAATGTCATTAGTAAAAAAAGCTTAAGTGGATTCCTTCTAGGCCAGACTGACCACAGAGCCTGAGAAGAGGTTGCCTTTGCTTCCTCTGCTACTGGTTTCAGCTAAAGCCTCTCTGAAGTCTCTGAAGACATAGGGACAAAACTTGCCTAAAGTCAGACTGGGGAATACCTATTGATTTTAATAAAGTCTTGACAAGTCAACATCAAAGAGAACCTTCTACTGTGCTCTCTGAACATTTGAATTTATGTTGTAAACTCCATCAATACCGACAAAAATAAATAGCCTCTTAAAGTCCATTATAACCATTATGGCTACTTAGATCAAAGGAATACGATAGTATTTGTACAGCTAATCAGCGTTGCAATCCTTACTAATGTTTCCGGAGTAGCTGCTGCATTGGAGTGGTAATCACAATTTCTCTGATTATCAGCAATTTTTTAAAAAATAAAAACATGAAGCAAACAAGATAAATATTCTTCCTTGGTAATCAGAACAAAGATGAAAAGGCAAAAGAGTAATGGTCTTCATTCCATTAAGTATTAACATTTGACTTAAATTTTTCAAGAAACTGCTTGAATGATGCTGTTTGAGCAGTCTTTTTCTGAAAAGAAAAAAAAAAAAAGGAGAGTCTTTTTAAATAGTTTAAGCTATTATTTTGACCTGTAACACTTATAAATCACTTTTCATCTCCAGAGCACCAACCAGAGCACAGACCTTTGTTGATCACACTGGAAAAGGATCTGGTACTGTTACATGTTGCTGTGATGAGCTAAACATTTTGGTGGACAGGATCTTGTTAATGCCTTTCCCACCAAACACAGTAAGAATTTCTGGATCTCGTTGTGCTGTTTTGACAGGCAGGGGATCTGGTAAAAGTAATTTTAAAAACATGCCCAAGGTGGCAGAGGAAGTTGGTAGTAATGGTACTACATCCCTGGAAATCTTGTTTCTGGTTCTGGGATGGTAGCCCTAGCCATTATCCTTCCACACACTTCAGTAGTGTGACTGCTGCAGACAAATCATCATGTTCTTCTACATACCAGTCCTGGTGCTACAAAATACTTAATGCATTATTAAGCAAAGCATATTCCAAGCCTGTCATTGATTCAGGGCCTACAGTCTAGCAAGCATTATATCATTTATCTTCCTTATAAGGGTGTAAAAATTCCTGGACTCTATTTTCTCTCCATAGAAACTACAGAGAAGCCGAAGTAATTAATGAGAAGTACTGGTGTCACATGGACAAGAACAGAACACACATTCAGCTCTTTCTTCAGCCATTCAGACTAATGGGAAATATGCTTCTGTGTGGACCATATGACTGGGTCCAGAGGCTGGATTTAATATATTTGCAGCCCAATCATTTTCCCAAGGGAACTGTCAATTACCAGTGTGAGACAGAAAAGATGCTGATTACCTGGGCCAAACTCTGCTCTTGTTTGTTTCAGAACAATATCCTTGATTGCTCTTGCTTCCGTGCGACTGTGGGTTGAGTTTGGCTCTGTCTCTCAGTTCCCTGGGTTGTCTTTGAACCACAGGCACAGCGCTTTGAGACAGCTACTTGGGCAATCGCTAATGGCAGGAAAATCCACGGTTCTTCAGACATTAAGGCATTGTAAATACTGAAAGAAAATAAATCTGTGTTGTGTTTTTTTGGCATACAATGCCTAAAGCCTTATCTCTCATTCTGTCAGGAACCAAGAACTATGGATACAGATGGTGCAATTTATTATGTTCTGTACTGTGACCAAGTGCTGAAATACCTTCAGGAAATCACCAGAAAGCCTGAAAAGCTTTGCTATCTCTTGTGACTCCAGCTCACTAAAACTATAATTGAATGAGCACGATATATTAAGCCCTGCGTATTACACAGTAGGCTTACAGAAAAGGACGCCATCTTTTTCAGCATCATTACAGAACATTTCTTTGCTGTACAATTACTGCCTATATCCAAGATATAATGTCTCTGCCTCTCTGAATTCTGCTCTTATAAAACCATAAGACAGGGATTTACAAATAGATGCCTAGGTTCAACGCCTCTACCTCAACTCAGGTGTAACACCATTAAATTCCAGTGTGCTGTTCTCATTTGTAAAATGCTGCTGGGCCTGATAGTCCTGACATTTAAAACAGTGCCTGTCGGGGCTGAAATGAATGGACATGAAATGAATGTAACAGTGGTATGAAAAAAGAATTTTAGCTGTGTATCAGTTCAGAGGTTAATGTATTTCCATTCCTGCTTCTCTGAGCAGATTTTTATGAAACTGATGATGAAACTTGGCTCAGTAAGTGCAAGAAATACAAAGAAAAACTGAAGTCAATATCCTCAAACTCATTCATCTCTCAGTATGAAATGTAAACCCTTGACTAGTATTTTGTTCAAACCCATGTGCTTACTGCATTTGAAACATTAAAAACAGGATCCCTGTGTCATGGACCCAACAACAAATGTTTTACAGTCATCTTGATACCCACAAAGCCCAACTTTCAGCAATAGCCACCATTCACAAAAGAGTTGGTTTGCTTTCAATGCTTCACTAAAGATGGAAGCAAAATCTTCATCCTTGATTTTCTACTGTTCCCGTCCTGTGGGCAAGCCACACTGTGGTGCCTTGATATTGGGGGGTGGTCTATCCACTTCCCCTCACGCACCGTTACGCATTTTCACGTGTTTTGTTAGAACATAGAACCACAAATGCCATGGAGCGTCTTCCCTGTTACATCCCAGAGGCACTGGGCCGACCCAGCCCCGTGTCCCGCCTGTCACAGGACAAGCCCTGGCATCACTCATGAGAGAAGGGCTGAACACCGATAACCACCAACCCCCAAAACCTCCCGGCCGCAGTTCGGGATGGGGGGCTCCTCCAGGACGGGGGTGCCGGTCCATGCCGCGCTTCCCCTTGGGGTCGGTGCTGCTCTCGGCTGCGGAGGGCGCGGGGGCGGCGCTGGCCGCTCCCGCAGGTCCCCGAGCCGCCCGGGGCCGCCCCGCCGGGCTCAGCGGAGGGCAGCTGCCGCCGGGAGGAGCCCGGGCGGGGAGGGAGAGACGAGGGGAGCCGTGCGCGGAAGGGACTGCCTCGATGGGCTTGAAAAATCGCTGCAGCAGCGGCGTCGGGCTGGGGGGAGAAGCGATGCCCGGGCTGCGCGACCGCTCTCCCCGCCTCTCCCCTTCTGCTCCGGCCCCGGCTCCGGCCCCGGCCCTGCCTCTTTTTTCCCGCGCCCCGCTCCAAACTTTTCCCGCCGCCCGCTCCCCTCCCGTGTGTGCGGGACCCCGAGCTCAGCGGTGAGCGCCGGCCGGGAAGCCCCGGGCACCGAGCGGCTGCCGGCGGCGACAGCCGGAGCATCCCGGGAAGGGGAAGCCGGCGGGGCGGGCCGGGAGGGAGGCGGGCACGGCGGGGGTGGAGGCGCGTCTCCCTGCTGAGGGAGCCGGGACTTGCAGCGCTCTAGGGTTTTCCCGACCACTCTTTCCCCTCCCCACCCGCCCATCTCCCTGCCTCCCTCCCCCCCTCCTTCCCTCCCGCCTTCCCTCCCTCCCCTCTAGAATTAAAGTTGGGACAGTCGCGCTCCGGGGATGGGTGCGAGCCAACGCCTCTGCAGCCGGCTCGCTCTGCTCCCTCCCCAGGTCGCCCGGAGCCCGCGCCCCCGCCCGTCCGCTCAGGAGGGATGCTGCTCCGGCAGCTGCTGGGGCTGCTCCGCTACTGCTGGCCCTCCCTGCTGCTGCACTGTGCCCTCCACCCGCTCTGGGGGTCCCTCCAGGTAGGGCCGCCCGAGCCCGCTCGCAGCTGCGGGGGGCGGCGGGGCCGGGGCGGGGGGAACGCGGGGGCGCGGGCAGAGCCCGCCGGCACCCCCGGCGCCACGGGAGGAGGCCGTGGCGGGGCGGTGGTCGCGCAGGCGGCTCCAAAGCTGGGAGAGCTGTTGCCGTCCCCGGCGAGGGCCCCCTCGGTGGGTGCTGCGGGACGGCGGGTGTGCGGGACGGGCGGCCGGTGAGTCTGAACTCGGTCCGAGAGTGCTCGGTCCCGGCAGGATGGAGTTGACTTTCTTCGGCGCGCCGGCGGTCAGAGGGTTGGGAAGCGCGTTTTGCTGTAGGTGGCAAGATGCACGGAAAGAGGCGGCGGCGGAGCGGAGCCCCGGCGGTCGTGCCTTGCCGTGGGTTTTCAGTATTGATCGCGAATTGAATTGAGGATTTTCTGGGTAAAGGGCTGAATCAGCTTTTGCCAACTCCGACGCTGTGGTGTTGTGTGACCTTGATTGTAATGTGGGTGGCCAGCAAGACAGACTGGGAGAAATTGGTATACGGTGAGGGGGAGCGCCCATCCAGTTTGGAGAATCAGAACAGCAGCAAAGCTCAGCTCAAATGCGTCACTTTGATATTTTAAAGTTTATTTATAATATATGTCTTCAGAGAAGTGATTGATGAGCCAGCCAAGTGCCGTTCAAGAACAGACCAGTTACAGTTTCTTTCTTGGAAAAACAAAGTGGAGACTCCACATCTTTTACTCCCTGATCTAAACTTAGTGACTCCCAAGAGATTAAAGAGAGATGTTTGTTTTAGCATCTTGTCTCTTGCCATGAATGACAAAGAGGATTTGTGCTCCTTGTGGATTAAATTGAACAGAAATACAACAAAAACAACCTTTAAACCAATGTCCTGTCATAAAAATTTCTGCCGGCGCTACCTTCCTGCTGTCCTCCTCAAGTATTTAGGTAGCTAATCCTAAATTAAACTATAACTGAATTTTTCAGGGAAGCACAGTTGGGTGAAAAGAGATGCCTCTTGCAACCTCTCTCCTGTCAGTCAATTGAGCAGAGAAAAAAATATTTTTGGATAAACATCTTTCTGGCAAACTACTCACATGATCTAAAACAATCTTTGAAAAACATTTACATTTATAAAAATTGAAACAGGCACTGAGAAATACAAAAGCCAAGGAGCCCACCAGCCTTTCCTTGCAATAATTTGGAATTTGGATGAATGTCCCATTCATCAACTGTACTTGTGCTATTGCTTGCTGTTCTGTAGAAGAACAATGAGCCTGCTCCTACTCAAGCTTTTTTCCAGTTTTCCCAAAACTAGGCTTTATCTAGGGCTGCCAACAGCAGATTCCAATGGGAAGGGCAGGAAGAATGCACACTGGGATGCCAGCTTTCCATCCTTCCTGTGACTGAAACTCCATCGTTGAACCCCTCCCATGATTCCCTTCCCCATGTTGAGTCATAATCCCTGCTCTTATCTTCAGTCTCACAAGCCATTCTCTCCTTGACTAATTCTGTAATGTTGCATCGTCGCTCCCCTGCCCCTGCTCCATCTATAACAGCAGTCATGTTTTCTCACATCCCCCAGCCCCTCTTCACTCATTTGTCCCCACATTGACTTAGTGTGGCAGAGCCTTCCCTCCCACCTCGGCATTCCCTCCTTAGGCCCTGCCTTGAGACTCTTCAAGAGAATCAGTCAGATGCTAATCAAAGGAGAAGCATTTATCTTAATAAAAACAAAACCAAAACGAAAGCCACAATCTTTTCTTATTAGTGTGGTAGTCAGTTCTGTGACAGGAGGGATAATTCTGTCGGAGGCTTTTGACATAATTAAAAAAAGAGGAGAAATGGTCATGATAAATAGTAGGCACACTTTTTTTCTGGTTTTGTAAACATGGATCTGGATTAACTGATGTGAATTGCACAGAGCTGTCCTGGGATTTATGCAGCAGTGTTGAGATCTCATCTCTGTAGACTGCTTCCAAGAGACAAAGCTCTTGCCACATCAGCAGGCTTTTAGAGGTCTCTGTGCCTTTTCAGTCAACTGCACTTTTCTGTTAAAGCTTTCCTCCTTTTACCTGATTAAAAAAGTCACAAGAAGGCCACCCTCCAGGGACTGTATTAATCCTCTTTTCCCATCCCACTCTGTAGAATGTGATTGTGGACTGCTGCAACCCCACGGGACTCTACTGAAATACTAAACAGTTCCGACCACATGCAGATTTATTCTTCAAGTGTATGCAAAGCAGGACTAGGATCACTGTTTCTAAAAAAGAGATTGGATTAAAGAGAAATATTCCACAGGCAGAAATTTCGACAGAGATTGCAAAAGGAAACCACCAGTTACCACTTTCTGTTTGTTCTTCCCTGGACATTTGTGGATCAGATTTTCATTTCCATAAGTATTTTAAAACATTTGTCCTTTTTTTCAAAACATGTTCACATCAAATGCACAAATCCATTAAGTCAACTCTATGTATTTTCAGAGCAGGGAAAAGAATGCATCAGCTTGAAGTCCAGGTGGCAGATGTCTAAACTGGCCACCTTCTCAGTATGTTAAGAGAGCCTCGTGCCAAGCAAGCAACCAAGTTTCAGATAGGCCAAGAAAACATGTTCATGGCACCTCCAGCACCTGGAGGAGTGGCTGGAAGAGCTAGGGAGCAAGCCATGTGGATCCATCTCCAAAGGTGATCCCTTGCCAAGGCAACCTCTGTGCCACAAACTGCCTGGCAGCCTGGTGGGTTTCCAGTTACCCCTGACCTGCAAAGGTCTTCCAAAGCCATTCTGGGGCCATGGAAGAGTCCGCCAGAAGAAATAAGCAGTAAAGTTTGAGGCGAGATTCATTTAGGTGACCTGGCCATAGAAAGGTGTGGCTCTTTCAAAATGCTTTTCTTTCCTGCCACATGCTGTAAGGGCAGTTTACCTTGAATTGCAGACAGTAAGAAAGAAACAATGGAGTAGTATTTCATCATCTCCTGCCAGAGCAAGATTGTTCCCTAAAGCATATTTTCTAGTGATTTTTTTCTGGTTACCTTTAGAAGACACAAGTAATAGCCTTCATTTCTTTCATAAGAAGACTAATAGACATCAACAGGGGGATTTTTTTTCCTTGAAAAGGAGCCAAATGCCTTCCTTTTTCCCTGATTCTATCTTGCTACTGTTATCTGCTGCTTTATATTACTGTTACTGTTCTGTCCTCCTGCTGCAGTCCTTGACTATTTCTCTCCTCCCCGAGGCCCTCAACCTCGATTTGGGTCTTTCCTTTTCCTGGCAGATTTCAACCAACTTAAAATAGCTTTGATTTTAAAACTAAGCCTTTAAGACAAACCCCTGTCAAGGTAATATTTATGTTCCTTCTTCTGTCTTCTAACAACCACACATTTCACCCAGTGACAGGAGAAGGGAAACAATAGGTGATAAAGCCCATGCTTTTAAATGTCAGTTCTTTCCTGACTATTTAAAAATGATCATGGGAAATTTTTATAGAGGTTCAGGCTAAAGTATTGAGAAATAAAGCAACTTTGCCTTTTTTTTCCCCTAAAATAATGTTTTTAAAGCACGCAGGACCAGAGCAGCAAGTGACTGGCCATGATAGGATTAATCTTGTCTGTAAAGTAATTGAGAAAATTAACCACTATTTTCTGAGGACTCTCTATTACCAGCCTAAGGTAGGAGAGCCTCCAGGGATTTAAAATCAGTCAATAGCTCTAAAAAAAGAGCGAGCCTTTGGTTCTGGTTGATATTAAGTTAGAGCAATAAGTCAATGTAGCTTTACCATAACAGTACTTTCTTCAGACTTACATATGCAAAGCTGCTTCTGATCTGCAAATGAAGCTGGCTCCAGGTCTGCTCAATGTTATTCTTCCTGTGTCCATCCTCTCCCACCATACTGCCTTTTGCAAGATTGTAGTGAGCTCTCAGGATTCAGTAAGCAAGGGCCTAGGCAGGGGACAGTAGCTGTAGCTAGGAGTTAAAGGCTGCTTCCTCATCAGCTGCCGACACCAGTGGAGAGGTGTTGCCCGACCTCCTTCTGTCAGCACAGTAAATCTTGTCACACCTGTTGAACAAGGAGGTACCCCCGGTATGCCCCCGACACTGCATGGGAAGGACACTTGTCTCATGGGGCTCTTCTTTGGAGCATGCCTGCAACCCCAACCCCTCATATGAGCAGTGTTGGAAGAGCTGAAGCAGCGTGGAGGATACTCTGCTGCCTGGGATCACTTACTTTAAAAACAAATAAACCTTCTTAGCAGACAGATTTATTACTAGTCATGAGGGATTACGCAGCCAAGTCACTTTGATTCATTAGAGTGTTCAGAGAGTTTGTGTAAGTTCCTGGAAGCTGTCTGGGATGGTCTTTAACCACCCTCTTACTGTTACCTGATGGTGAAGGGGAAAGTTGGAAAGCACTTGTGCTGAATTTGTTTTTCCCTATGTTTGGTAATAGATTTAGACAAGCTGTTTAAAGAACTGAGCCTTCTGCCTTATGCTGTGCTGAGCCGTCCTTCCAACGTAGCTACATGTATTCTTTCCTCCCTCCCTATAATATTTAATCAACAAAGCCCTACCTCCATTTCCCTGAGGCCAGAGTAATGCGTCTTTCTGCATTTAGAAACCTCCTACGCATGTGAGCACGTCCTTTGTGCAGTGATGTTGTTTTAATTAGCCACGTCTCTCTTTTTGGCCAGAAATGTATGAAATGACTGTATGCAGCTTTCCTGCAGGGCAGGGCAGCCCCCTTGGTGCCCAGCTGTGGGCAGTGGAAGAGGCAGACTGGCTATGCTGGGGGCCAGGGTTGAAAGGGGAGAGGAGACAAGACTGTATGCCTGGACCTGGCATACAGGGAGACAAAATCTGGGCAGCAGAGAGAAATGGGGAGAAGGAAACCCTGGGTGACCCTGCCAGAGAGGCAGAAGAGTGCCTAAAACAGATCAGAAAGCACGGCATGAGACATCCTCTTTGTAATGACCAACATGTTGTGGAAAAAAAGCTAATTAAAGAAGATGTTAGGCTAAAACTATTAGGACAATAACCAGCCTGAGACCAAACTGTACCAGACAATATGCTAGCAAAACTGTCCTTAGCTTCAGCAGGACACAAGTCTGTCCCAGGCGGTCTCCTAATACTTACATTCAAAGTGCTTGTTAGATAACGTGCTTATTAATCTTTTAGGCTTTGCTTTGTCTCTTCGAAATTGTATCCTGTATAAGTCATTCAAAAAGAGCTGGCTTAGAGACCTCTGAAGTTAACATCTCTTAGAAGCTTCTGTGATGCTCAGCAAATTTCCTTTTCATTGGGGACTGACTCCATTTTGTAGCATTATATTTTACTGAATTTTACTGAATAATCCTTGAATCCCTAGTTATGTAAATACTACTATGATAAGAAAAATATGTTGTTAATAAATAGTCCTTGTCATGACTAGGTCAAGCTACTGAATATATCGTATACCAGTACTGGCTAAATCATTGCCCATGGCCAAGTGATGCTTATGCTTGGGTTCTGCAATGCCTCATCTTCATTTTTATTATTAGCCAACACTGCATCTCACAGGAGGCTACAATGTGGCATTTCCATTTAAACCATGTTATTGCTGTGGTCCACAGATGATTAAAATGCGGGTAGCCTCTCCTCGTGGCAGGAAGTGAAACATCCTGTGAAATGCTCTCTGAACTTCCAAGTGAGGCTGGCAAAGCAGAGGACGGATGTCCTCTGGCTTTCAGTTGTTCTGCCATAAGGAAAATGAACATAATCCTGACCCTAACTGTCTTGTAATTTTTATTAGCTCTCTTTGGCTTGCAGCAATGACCCTGTGAATAATGCATGCTGCTAGATGGCTTTCCTAAGGAAAGGAGGCTTATGCAATCGTATTGTCTGCCACTGCCTGCCTTCTCCTTACCCTGTAATAACTCAGAAACCAGCTGGACAATCTCAACCAAATTTGACAGAGGGAAAGAGGTCTTGAAGATATTGTGTTAAATAATAATAATAAAAAAAATTTAAAATAGGGGCCACGTAGGGAAGGGACATCTTGGGAACTTTAGCTCGGTTCTCACTTACAGGTGTGAGATGCCCCTCAGGTACTTTAGTCTAAAAACACATTCATCAGTTTTCACTGTTCTGCTGCTCATGCAATGACTTGTTTCTTTACAGATCACTCAGGGTGAGCCCCAGAAGTCATGTTCCAAGCCTGTAGCAGAGAAATTTACAGAGAGCTGCCAGGAAATTTGCCAGTGCAGGCCACCTCCACTGTTACCACCGCCTCCTCCACCTCCGCCGCCCCCGAGGTTGCTAGCAGTGCCAAGTAAGTAGCCACTGGTACAGGTGGGGGGTGCTGAAGGAGGGCAAAGTGATGGGGACACCTGGCCAGACAGGAGAACGATGTGCAAAAGGGCACAGCTAGCTCATTTGTCATTTTCCACTTAGGAAATGGGAGAAGAAATGTTCTCAGTAGAGATGGAGATCTGTTTTCTGATCAATGAATAATGCTTGGCTTTTGGAGGAAAGCCAGAGAAATTCCCTCCTTTCATTATGTTATATATGATTCCCTGGTTTTAAATGGTTCCCTAATCCCCTAGCCCTGGGAAACGCTTTCCTACAGAGACATAGCACTGTGCTGCCTCTTGAGTTGCATGACCCCCTTTTTTGCCAGGTGTTCAGCTTGAAGGTCTGGATGCTCCAAGGCAAATTAATTTATAAGCAGACAAAAATCCAAACACTCTGTCTAGACCATTCAGTACATTTGACTGTTGTCAAGACACTGGAGCACTACAGTTTACCATAGCAGTGAGTCAGGCTCACTGGTTTTAAATTGCTTACAACTGTTACAAAAATAGGAGGCATGTCAGGAGCCAATGGCAAGTGAGCAGTTTTCTTGTGCACGTACAGGCTAAGACTCATCTCTTTCTCTTCATACAAATCAGTGCTCCCGAGCCTTACCCAGTGCATCCAAGCTCCTACTTATTTCCAGCCATACATCCCCATGCCCAGCACACCTGGTGCCTTCAGTTCCTGCTGACTAACTCTGCAGCTGCTTTTCACATCAGTATTCCTGTGATCCCTGACATACAGATAATTTCTGGAGAGTGATATCTGTCCCCATGGTCCCTGCAGAGTGGGAGAGACCTTCCTGGTTCTATATACACCCACCAGGTTAGGGACCCAGACTGGGTCCTGGATGTTTGGTATTCCAGTAAATCTCCTTAACACTTAGGCATTTTCATAATTTCATCTCTCCCTATAAAGCTGCCTATTAATTCTTCTCCCTGCTTATATAAACCCTCCTGGGAGCAGTGTTGCAAAGTGTATCCAGTATCCTCAGCACTTCCCCCAAGGAAAAATAAATCATTAGGTATCATCATCTGGCTGTTTGTCTTTATCAGTGCCATCTCCAGATGTGCAGAAGACATGAAGAAGGCTTCTGCATAGCTGTTAGTCAGGCAGAGGACAGGCAGAATTTTTCAGTGTCTTTTCTGCCAGGAGCATGCTTTGTACTTGTGCTACACTGCAGAAAATTAAGGCAAAGGCAGAGAAAAACCAACAGTGAAACACTTGGGAAAGGAAGTACAAAGACAGCTGGGAAAGCAGAGAGGGATAGTTTTTATAGCAGGAAAAATCTTTTTCAATGTTCAGGAAAATGTCATGGGCAGTAATATGGAAAACTACCTTGATCTTTGTATCACAGCCAAAAAATAAAGTACTTTGTCACTCTCTTTTCTTGTGCCTGGGGTACCCTGTTGCCCTGAGGGGGATAAGATGTGGCAGAGTGTTGGCACAGGGATTAGTCCTGCTGACCAGCTGCACTGGGAAGGGAGCACCACTGCCAGGCTGCTTCCTCTCCATCAGGCAGCTGCTCTGAATGCATTTGTCCCCTGTCAAGTGGGAAGTAAATCATGTCAGAAAAAAAGAAGTCTGTCACATGTTGCAGAAAGAGGAACAAGAAATCAAATGGGCCTGTGGCTGGGATAGTCTGATGCTTTCTCAGGCAGGATTGCCAGGTAACACAGTTCTAAAAATGAGCTATATAAATCCAGATGACAAATATTTAAGCAAGTGACTTCATTTCAAATACAATGAAAAAAAGAGATTACACATTTCTTTCATTGGTAAGCTTTAGAGTAGCAATCAAGTGTCTCATCTTGAATGATGCTTTCATTATCATCAGCTGTCTAGGCACTGTGATTTAGTCCGTGTGTACAGCAATCCCCTTCCTTGGGAGAAAGAACAAGCCTCGTGGTTAAATATTGATGTTATAGACACTGCTTTTAAATGGTATTCAGAGGAGAGGGAAGTAAAGAGCCAAAAGCTATTTTGAAGTGGTTGATGCTAGACTTGCACTTTGCACTTTCAAAGTGAATAAAGTTTGAAAGACACTGTGCCATGAGGTACAACATAAAAATGCTGGAATTGCTTTTTTTTTGTGAGCCACAAAAGGCTGCAGTTTGCTAGGCACTGTCCTTAAAAGCTCTCTGCAATCAAACTGGATGTTGCTGGAGATTGAGATCAACTCTAAAGCAGCTACCATGGTTTGGGCTGGGTGATTAAAGCAAACAGATGCAAAAATCCTGTCTCTCCAGTCACTACAGACCCTGACATTCAGTTATCTGCTATATGAACCATCTAGTTCTCTTTGACATAGCCTCCAGCTCTGTTGTGGAAAATCAGAGAACCCTCTGATGTGTCCTCTCTATTAGTCCCACCTGACTGTTTTACAAACCCTACTTGGTTGTGTGGAATGGCACTGCATAAATGTTTTTGAGCAGCTGAATCACTCCCTGAAAGGCTTTTATTGTGCTTGAGGACTTTTTGGCACAATTATAGCACATTTAATGTCTCTTTAGACACTTCAATATTGACAGGTTGATCCAGCAACAAATCTTTAGCTCTGCTTCCTGCAGATAGATTTATGGAAAATCTATTAAATGGAGAGAATCCTGGAATTCACATAGGATAGATGGCAAATGCTGTGTTTACTCTGAGGGGAAATAACCTAATTCTCTCTGCAGAAAATTAGTAGATTAGCAGGCAGTCTAAAACCACAAGCAGTGTTAGGAGCCCCAGCTTTCCCTGGTTTAGGAGACACCTCCCTGTTACAGTTGTGTATTTACATCAAGAATGTGTGGGGAGTGTTTCAGCACATCCTGAGGAGGTACTGAATAAATGAATGGAACTATATGAATATGGGAAAATAAATAGACTGCTTTTGTTCTCCTTCAGGGATGACCCCAGGGCTCCTCTCCCCACATTTCTAACTCCTTCACATGGATCACTTCTGGTGGCCCATACCAACCTCTGCTCTTGCCTCCACTGCTTCTGCTCTGCAGCTAATTCCATCATGGCAGCATAACCCTGTGCCTCCTCCTGGGAATCCATCTGCCTGACAGTATCTAAATGAGAGCTGCCATCAGCCATGCTGCTCCCTGTGCATGCTGGGTCTCTCAGTATTGCTGGTTCACCCTTACCTTTTTCTGCAAAGTGGGACACATGGACTATTTCAGTTTTCTGTCCTGAGCTTCATTTCAGATGCAGTTTTTTGTCATCCCATTGAGATAGTGCTGTCTGATTGAAGGTAGATGTGTATGTTACCAAGGGGCTCTGAGGAGAGGGACTCCAGCCCATGTTAGAAGTAACTAGGATGGTAGGGACTATGTGACGGTGAGGACTGTCAGAAGACATGGTCCCTGAGCCCGTGGCAGTTCCTGCAGATGGTTTGGCACATTGATGTTTCCAGAGTAACTCCCCTTATGCAAGCAGCAGCCTGCTCTTTAACCCATGCCTAGAAAACCGCTCATTGATGAAGTGAAGGGAAAGCTCATGAGGCTCTAAGGGGCCTAAGGCCAACTAAACTTAGATGCTGACAGCAAAGGAAGAAGGAACTTTCAGTGAAATTTAGTGTGTTCCCTAGACATGTCTATAATGACCTGAAGGCAATAGAGATGCTCAGAACCTGGCCTTTAATTAACTGTGTCTTTTTCTCTCCATCTGCTTTCCTCTTTGTCTCTGGATTTCAGCCAAGACTAAGACAAGGTGGATGGAATACTTGTTTAGGCAGCATTTCTAACACAGCTTCACAGACCCGTGAGATTAAGCTAGTTCAAATTATGTTGACCCTTAAAAATCTGAAAAACTGCTGTTGTCAATCCCTAAATACTCCGTGAGCATGCAGGTTTCTCCAGGGGCATTGCAAAGAAGAAAGGACTTTGTCTGGAAGTAAAAGCCAGGCTTTCAAAACAGGGAAGGGGTTAGAGCTAGATACACACTTCAGTCAGTATCAATTTTAACCTGTGTAATGTCTTACGAAAAAAATTTCAGAAGTGACTTCTTTAAAATGGTACAAGGAAGAGAAAGGATGGCCTTGCATCTACTCCCCACTTGTTGGTGAGCAACATTTGCTGTCTCTGCTCTACCCTTCTCCCATACTGGGTGAGGAGTCCATGGTATTGCCATCTGCTCTCTGGATGAAGTGTTCAGTCAAACATTGCTTCAGTCAAAATTTAGAGGAGGAGACTTAAGCTGAGTCTGGATACATGAACCAGTCTCTGACATTTGGATGTTTGGACATAGGTATACAGTGAAGTCTTTACAGCTCCTGACCTTAGTGGATGTTTGCCCTGAGCTGTCAGCTGAGATCAAGCACAATCATGTCAGTGCAAAGCCAAAGTGAATGACATCACTGCAGAGGACTCTAATCTCCATGCAGTAATTGTATCATTTTGTTTTTCAGAGTGAAATCTTTATCTCTGGAGACAGAGCATCTAATTAACTAATTATTTGGACTGCTGAAAATGCCAAAATAAAAATGACCAACTACAAGAAGGGTGAAACCCTTTGGCAGCTATATAAGCTCAGATGTACAGCTTAATTTCAGAAAGCATGTAGGATCCCTTCAGTGCAAGTAGGAAAGCTAAGGACATTCAGATCTTTTGGAATAGATCATAGATTCATGGAATGGTTCAGGTTAAAAGGGACCATCTAGTTTCACCACCCTGCCATGGGCAGTGATACCTTCCCCTAGACCAGGTTCCTCAAAGCCCCGTCCAAACTGGCTTTGAACACTTCCAGGGATGGAGAATCCACAGTTTCTCTAGACAACATGTTCCACTGCCTCACCTCCCACACAGTAAAGAATTTCTTCCTAATATCTAGTCTAAAATTATGCTCTTCCAGTTTAAATGCATTACCCCTTGTCCTTAGCCATACATGCCCTTGTAAAATGTCCCTCTCCAGCTTTCTTGTAGGCTCCCTTCAGGTACCGAATGGTACTATAAGGTTTCCCTGGAGTTTTCTCCAACTCTCAGCTTTTCTCATAGAAGGCTCTAGCCCTCTGATCATTTTCATGCCCCTCTCTGGACTCACTCCAAGAGGAGTGAGTCCATGTCCTCCTTATATAGGGCCCAGAGGTGATCATGGTAGTGTAGATGGGGTCTCATGGAAGTGGAGTAGAGGGGAGAATTTTCTCCCCTCCTTTGACCTGCTGGTCACACTTGTGTTGATGCACCCAGGACACACTGGCTTTCTGGGCTGTGAGCGTACATTTCCAGGTTGTGTCAAACTTCTTGTCCACCAGCACCCCAAGGTCTCTCACCTCATGGTTGCTCTTAATCTCTTCTCTTTCCAGATTTTGTTTGTACTCGGGATGGTCCTGACATGGGTGCAGAACCTTGTTGAACTTCACAAGGTTTGCACAGGCCCACTGCTCAAGCCTGTCAGGGTCCCTCTGGATGGCATCCCTTCCCTCTGGGTGGCATCTGCTCCCTCTGGATGGCACTCCCTCCAAAATTTTGACTGCATGACACATCTGGTGTCATGGGCAAACTTGCTGAGGCTGTGCTCGATCCCACTGTCCGTGTTGCTGACACAGATATTAAACAGCACCAGTCTGAATACCATCCCCTGAGGAATGCCACTCACTTCTGGACTGTCACAATGTGTATATATTAGGCAGGAATCTGAAGAACAGGAATAGTCTGGAACTTCTTAAACTTTGCATAGGTTTTCAAGTAATCAGAGGTTTCAGATTTGTCTTGCTAATGGTTAAAATAGCCTTTCACAGCAAGAACTTGTTATAGAAATAAACATTGTATGGCTCTAGGACATAAAAGAATAAGAAATGAGTTTTCCTTAGGATTTTCTAGGTTCTAAATCCTGATGGTAGAACTCACAGGTGATCCAGTGTGGATTCAAAAAATGAGTTTGAAGCTTATGCTGAATACTCTCTCCATGTCACTATTCCAGCAGGAGAGCTGGGCATGGTCCTGATGCTCACCACTACATTTCTTGTACTTGGATGCTGATGTGTATGCCTACTCAATGCCTAAAGAACTTTTGTCCTTGGCAGAGGTCTGATTATCCCACAGGAGTTGAGGGGAAGCTGTGATTGCAAAATAAATTGAAATCTTCCTGCAGGCCACAACGTGTCTTCAAATATGAGATGCCCGATAATCAGCTCGGGTCAGTCTGATGTAGGCTGCTGCAATAGGAGTTGAGCATCTCAGAGAGCTCAAAGTTTAAGTTTTCCTTTGGTTAGGCATTTAATCTTGTGAGGGCTTTCTATCTTTACAAGCACCCACTGCAAAGCTGCTGGCCCTAAGGGCTCAGCTGGCAGGACCAGCGTTCACCTACTGCCCTTCTGCCTGAAAGACTTGTTCAGCATAGTTTTGAGATATTTGGACATATTTGAGGGATCTTGGATGGATTTCTCCCAAGTGATGCCCAAAGGAATTGTAAGCAAACAGGCAGGGCTGAGTTTGTTTTATAATATGGGGAGGACATTTCCCTCCATCCTGTGTACAACATAGTGACTACCAAAACTGAACAGCAGAGAGCTACAGTAGCCCCAGAATGGCAGGGGACACATTGGCTCCTGCATGAAGACATTTACAGTAGTGACTGCTACTCTGAGAGCAAGTCTGGTCTAGACAGTGACTTTTTAAAATGCAAACAGAATGCTGAAACAGGGAAGCCCTTCCAGTTTTGGTAACGCAGCTGTCATACTGTGAATTGCAGTCTTGTGTGAGAGCATTGTTCATAATTTACAAAGCAAAACCAAAATTCAGTTTTTGTCATCTCCCACATACACGTTTGTGTTACTGGAGCAATGTGACTCTCAGAACTGGCTGTAGGATTTGGAGGCTTTCAAATCTAAATTGAACTCCAACCCCACAGCCTGGAGGCATGGACGATGGCAGAAGTAGAGTCTAATCCAGGTCCCCATCATGTTATTTTCACATCACAGACACTACCTTCACTCTTAGCACAGTGAACCAAATCATTAAGCATCCAAGACTGGATTAAGCAGAATTCACCCATCTAAATCAGAAATGCAGTGATTGGATTTTCTGCCTCAAATTGCAGGCACTCTGATTTTGTCACTTTTTTTGATAAAGACTTCAAAATCCTGCTTTTTTTTCCATTTAGCACAGTTATTTCTGGTGGAGGAATAAAAGTTACAAGTCCTCACCTCTCAGTCAAAATGTGAAAATTGTTTATGGAGAGATTTGTTAAGCAGCAATCAAATACAAAATTTGAAATAGTTTGAGCATCTAAGATGTTAAGTCTGAGAAGCAGGATTAGTGACTAGAAAGCAAGTAAGACTGGAAAGGTTCATACTAATACTTTCAGGATAGGATTCTGCTGTCACTCTTACACCTACCATCTCATATTGAGTTGTTGTAAAATCTCTGTCTTTCTGTTTGAAACACTGGTAAGACCAAATGGTCAGTCACAGCTTCCAGTGCTTTCCCATTTCAGAGTTTTTCATAGCAATAAATTCTGAAATGTTTTGTCAAGTCTAATTGTTATTTAGGCTAGTGATGAATACCTCCCCTGCTCTGGGACCTTGCATATTTGTTTTGAATTTTTCATACAGCAATAAATTGATACAACGGAAAAATCCTCGCTCTTGAAAATGCATTTTGAAGTATTTAAAAGTAAGAGCCCCAGGCTAGTTTTTGCAGTGTAGGAATCAGTGGGAGTTCTGTTGTCTATAGATTAAAAGCATTGTCTAATTTTTAAAAAGAACCATCACATATTAATCTGGTTCTGCAATAGAACAGTCCTTTCTACTCTGAGATGCATACTCCAATGTCTTGATTTTTTTTTTAAAGCAGAAGGAGTTGGCTAAGCTGAAGACATTAATTCCTTCTGTGGATGGCAGTCCATTTGTACATGCCTACCATTTCACTGATTAAGAAGATAACAAATCTTCAGTGAAGTTACTGATGAGTCAGAGGCTGATGATTTACAAGTAATTGTAGGTTCACCTGCTCCTGGCAGAAGGAGTTGTGCCTCATCTTGACAAGTCAGAAGTAAATGCTTAACTGGCACAAGCTGTTCCAGTAGGAAGGGCTAAGCAGCTGACCTCAGTAAAGCAGACCTACAGAAATATGTTCTTGTAAGGGTTTTGTGCCTCGTATTCTTATGGACATGATATAAAGGTGTTGCCCTGCTTGTGTAATTGCAACTTAAGGATAATATTTAAGTTGATGTAACAGGTCAAGGAAGCAGTAGTCTGGAAATTTGGGATGTTATCCCAAAGTGAGGACACAGTGTCCATTAATACAGTATGAATATCGGCTAATAACTGATGCTGCTGCCAAAATCTCTCACTAATAATTATGCAAGTTAATTTAACCCTTCAACCTATAATGCAATCATATTGCATTATAACTACATAAATATAGCAGCAAATTGTGGATCCCTAATGGCTGTTTAAATTAATTATTTTATTGTTTTGAAGTGTCTTTTAAATGGAACTGGTATTTCACCCGTTCATTGGTTAGAAATAATTTTAGACAAAGATCTGTTTCTTGACAAATGCAACTATTAAACTGGACTTTTACCAATGGAGCAGATTCTCTTGAATCATCCCTGGACATTTTCCTTTCCTTCTGGAAGTGCTGCATATTTTTATTTCATAGCCATTATCAAAGGAAATGACTATCAGTGAAGCACAGAGGGGGGTTTGGTTTAACTCTTGTTTCAATTTGTCAAGGTGCAGGTGCTCTGCCTCAGCTTTCCAGGGTATCACTTTACATGGGGCTGCCCACTGCTGTAGGTTCACTAGAGAGCCATGGTCTGTGTAAAGCCTGGGGGCAGTGCAGATAACAAGCTGTCACCAATTTCCTTGCATTTGTGATGTTGGTAAAGAAATCTCTGCCTTATCTTTCAGCTTTCCAGGAGTTCCAAATATACTGAGTGGTAATTGAGGACTTCATATAAGGCCATTTGGCATGGTGAAATGCCTCGGTCTTAATGTGATATAATTGCATTTTTAAGTGTTCTGTATTTTATGGAAACTGCATGAAAAATTATTAGTTGATAAATGTAATTTTACTTACATTAGAATTAAATTTACATCTGTTTTGGAAGGCCTTTCACATTTCAGTTCCATTTTACTCTGGATGGGTCATCAATTTAATTTCCCTTAAGCTGAATCTGAATACCATTTGGAAAAGAAACTTAAGAGCAGTAGGTATGGGAATTATTAATTGATCTCTTCAGGGACATCTTTAATTGATCACTGCAGCCCTTAATTCCAGCAATAACTGAGTTGCTGAAGTGATACAAGGAATAAACCACATAATATCAAACAGTTGAATGTTTGTGTAGGTGCCATACATCAACAGAAGTATCAGCTACACAGTCAGCCAGCTGTTCCCTAAAACTTACACGACTTGCAATATGGCTTTCTTTGTAAAGTGAACTCTTTAGAGCCATCTGCACTTACCAATGTAAAGTATGTCTGTTATAGTCACTCTCTTCATATAGTAGGGTGCCCAACAGGCAAACCATTTATTTTTTCAGAGATGGACACAAACTAGTACCTTAGAAACTGTCCTATTAACACATTAGGAAAATGTGCAGAGTATTTCCAAGTCTTCCACAATCTGTTTTAGGAAATTCAGTCTGCAGTTGGTTTTGTCTCAGACTTCCCTGAAGGCGCCAATTTTGAGAAAGTATCAGCACTAAGACATGAGGTTTGTCTAATCTTTGCTATTACCTAGAGATTCTTCAGCTCTTAAAAAAGCTGTTAAGGATCTACAAGATAATGCCTTAATACCAGTAGCACAGAATTTTATTCACTTTGCATATCTTGTGACTGATGGCACTTCTCATGTGAATACTGTTGAACTCTAAGAAGTTGTGCAAATCTGGACTCTAATTCAATCTGTATGTAAAACATTATACCAAGAAAATCTGTCATCTTTCTGTGGGACTGAACTTGCCAGCCCGGAGGTATCTCATTAATCATTTGCTGGTGAAAGACTGGTCATCACTGTAGGAGTGTAGACTTCTGAAATCATGTTTCAGCTATTTGAATTTCAGCCTATATCGTCCCTCCTTGGAAGGTCTGTTCACTGTAAGAGCTGAAAGAAGCTTTCAGATAAGCTTTCAGAAGGCTTGAGGTGACATGAGGGTGACATGCTGTGACTCCGACAAAGGAGAAATCTTGTCCACCCTCCAGGGAATGGTGGAAGGAGCATCCAGGACACTGCTTCTCCCTCTGCCACCAACCTGCTGGGAGATCTCAACGGAGGCAACTACAATATCAGACACCCAGAGTTATCAGATCTGAAACAGAGATATGTTTTCATCCCTGTAAACTTTATATTTGAGACTATGGGTGTCAAGCACTGATGATTATTATAATAATAATTAGGCTCAAAAGTAATGGTAATTGTTATAGAATTGATCAGCTGTGTGCTGTCCCATGGAATAGGAGGCTGTATGATCACACAGTGAGGGCTGTGCCAGGAGTGAGGTGCAGCACCTACAGCCACATCATCACCATGATGAATGAATGACACGAGGCAGCCTGAGGGGCTGGACATGAGCCCACACTAAAAAACAACACTATGGCTTGTCTTATTACTCCTCTGCCAGTGATGACACAGCTTCAGCAAAACCCTGGTAAAGGAGAGTATATCAGCAGATAAGGGAACAAACAACCTGGAAATGCTCTCACTATATGTGCTTACAGTGTCCATACAATTGCCACTCCCACAGGACCTTAACAGACTCACCAGAACCTGCCTCCATGGCACCTTTCAGGGCATGGATTTCACCCAAGGCTACCAGAGGCACAATGGAAGCAAGGGCTAGTTTTTTAAGGGCTTTTATCACCTAAAAATGCAGATAGATGCTGAATGAGCTCTCCAAACCCTTTAGCTCTCAGCAAGTGTCCCAAGCCATAGCCCACTCCACCTTATTTTGGAGTGGACAGGTGTTTTGTATGTGCTGTTTACTAACCACTACCTCACTGTTCATCTGAGGTGAGTGGTGGCTAGCAGGTCACAAGGGAGAATGAGGCAAGTTTTCTACTTAATGTCTTTGCTCTTTGGCAGTTGCTTCCCTATGAGTTGCCCTCTGCAGTTGCACTGCCCCACAAAAGAGCCTTTGTCTCCCGAAAATTCTTGGTACTGATGATGAGCCTATCTCCTGCCATAAAACAACTCTGAAACAGCCTGAAAGCAAGACAGGTTGCCTGGGGGAGAAACTGTCCAGAAGATTAATTTCTTTTTATACCTGTTTTACTGCAGTGGACCTGGGAGGTGATATTGGCTGTGGAATTGAGGTGAGAAAATGCATGTCCTGTACCTAGTGAGTTCCAGTTTGGAAGCAGCCCTTAATTTCTTTCACTGGTTCCTACTTTTTTTTGATGTCAAATGGCTCAGGACACAGTGCCATAAGCCTGCAAGCAAAGATAGTCCTTTTCCCTGGCAGCTTGAAGAAGTCTCCACGTATCTGATTCCCAGAAGCAAACTTCTTCCTGCTTGTCTTGAAGTTATTCATGGAGCCACAGAATCATTTATGTTGGAAAAGAGCTCTGAGATCATCAAGTCCAACCTATGGCCAAACACCACCTTGCCAACCAGACCATGGCACTAAGAGCCATATCCAGCCTTTCCTTAAACACCTCCAGGGAGGGCGACTCCACCACTTCCCTAGGCAGCCCATTCAGATGCCCAATCACACTTTCTGTAAAGAACTTCTTCCTAATGTCCAGCCTAAGCCTCCCCCGGTTCAGCTTAAGACTGTCCTCTTGTCCTGTTGCAGGTTTCCTAAGAGAAGAGACTGATCCTCAGCTGGCTACAACTCCTCTCAGGCAGTTGTAGAGAGTAGTAAGGTTTCCCTGAGCCTCCTTTTCTCCAGGCTAAACAACCTCTGATATCTGTATGCATGTCTGTGTGCATATGTGTGTGCTTGTGAATGGAAATAAGCCCAAGTGTGCTGAAATGGCAGACTTAGCATGAAGGTCCAGTGTTTTCAGACCTCTTTTTTTCTGGATGCTTTTTCACTTTCATCACTGTGGCATGATGAGGTCACACAGTTTGGCAGGACAAGCAGATTATGTTCAGCACTCATTTTTCCCCACTGAAGAATTGCAAGTGCTCATAACATGCCTGTTCACATCACTTGCCACTGAAGAGTGAGACTGTGTGTTTGTGCAATGAAGTGGATGGTACTGTGCTGGCACATCTCTGTGTCTTTTAGTGGTGCCTCTGTTCAAAAGAACTGAGAATTACTGTCCCCAGGTCAGTGCTGTGCTCTGCTGTTCTGTCACAGACCGGGGCCTTGCTGCTGTGTTTCCTTGAATTGGTGGTTGACAGGAAGGTCAGGGAATTACAGCTGCTCTTCTAGAAATATAGATGAAGTACTTATAAATGGGCCTTTCTGTTCTATTAAAGAATTGGGAAAGAAATAGCAACAGTGCTGACATGCAGCCTTATGTTGCACATTTTATCCCTACACCTTGCAACCACTTAGAAAGCTGGAGCTACTGTTCCCATCCCAGAGAAGGAGAAACAAGGCTGGAGTACAAATTGCCCCAAAATCACCCAGCAAGGGAGGAGGAGAACTGAGCCTGGAACCCACATCCCAAGGGGAATTTCTGTCTTCTGCACTGATGTGCTGCCTAAGTACAGAGAGGTTAAAGCCTGTATCATGAAACCCAGAAGATTGAGCTTAAGGTTGTATATCTTCATATCCAACTTAAAGCATCCCGGTTCTCAGAGTGCTAAGAACCTCTGGACACCTGGTTACTGTCTAAAATAAATGCCAGGGTACTAGTTTAACACCAAATGCTTTGGCACTTGTGACTCGTTTCTTACACGCACCAGACACCCACTAATCTGATCTATGTCTCCTGCATTTCAGAAAGCAGGCCACCAAGTCTGGCAGGGCTCACCTGAGCAGTGGCTCCCATGGGGAGGCAGCACTCAGGACTACCTGGAGGTGTCACAAGGACTGTCCTGGTGCTGCCCAGCCTGGCAGTGACCCGGGGTGTGGAGAGCAGACAATGTGACGATGCCCATGAGGCTCTCCCAAATGCTTGTGTTGCTGCTAGGAGGAGGTTGCATTGCAAGGCACAGGCTTCAGTTCTCATTTGCTCGGGACAGAGAGCGACAGGGTGTGATATAATCAGGATAAAAACAATTCAGTCCTTTATGTTGAGAGAGAATCAGATGGTGAGTGAAAAACAGCATCTCATTGGGAGACTGCTGGTTAGAAAAACACAGGACAAAGATCAGAGGGCAGTGGCTGATGTGAGCATGCATTGTAAAGATAAATGCCAGAGCTCAGTATTAACACAGAAGCTAGCTATGATGTAATCTCCTTAAAAGCCTTTTTCCCACAAGGTCTGTAAGTGCTACTGCTTCTCCAGATCATGCTTTAGAGGACAGATTCTCCCTCTGTGCTCTCTAACCCTGCTCTCCTCCAGCAGGAAAGACCCCAGCAGCTGAAAGCATGTTTTGCCCCTCTTTGAGGGGTACCTCAGTTCTGGTGTGTGCCATCAGCTTCACTAACAACCTGACAGGATTAAGGCAGGCAGGTCTGGCCCTCAGCCTGTCAATCATTTGGAGCACAGACTTTCCCTTCCTACTTTGTTTGACAATCCCTTGGCTGCTCTGCTTTATGCATCGGCATATTTCCATATGTATGTGAAACTCTGAACTGTTCTCTCTTTTCCCTCTGCAATTGTACGAAACCAAGACAAGTTATCCCACAAGCTTAGTGTCAGCCATTCCAGAGCATCCTGTGGGATCCTGCCTTGTTTCTGACCAAAGGGCTCGGCCTCACTGAGCTGCTGGGCATGGTGTCACTGTGCTGGCTTGGGGCAGAGATCTGGCGCCTGCCTGGGAAGTCAAAAAGGGAGTTTGCTGTTTCCGCCCTGTAATGTAGTTTTAGCCAAATCAGTTGTTTGTGTTTACTCCCAAAGAAGAGGCAACACAATCCAGAGGGGAGGACTGGCCAAGAGTCAAAAGACATTTTGTTTTCCTGGCTTTCTCACTGAGGTGCAGTGACTTTGCACAAGCCACTTCCCCACAATGTGCTTTACTTATGTCTGACCAACCAATATTTTTACCTATTATTATTATTTTATTTTGCTCCTAACGATATTTTCTGTAAGAAAATATTTTCTGTATATTTTCTATAAGACTCCCAAATCTGCCAAGAAAAAGCAGCTGCATGACACCTACCAAGAAAGCACAGTAACATGGAGCTTTACTGAAATTCACTGCTAAACCCAAACCTACATGTGTACAGGTTCACTAACTCCTAAAGCTTAGATCTTGAGCATCACACTTAACGTCCCCCACCTAGCTGCTCTCTTCCTTACTGACTAGCCACGCTCAGGTTTTTTCACCTGCTGTTCCAGTTCTGTTTCTTGCAATGAGCCATGCACTCCTCTAGTGCCTGTGACCTTCAGAAAATTCCTGCAGAGCTACCCCTTTCCTTCACCACCTTCACACTCCAGTCTCCAAAACTAAGCACAAAAATGAGTGTGTTTCTTGTTCCAGAAGAGAAGTGTTTTTAGAAAGGAGGAGAAAACTAAGATGATGAGGCAACTGAGAGTGTAGAATAACAGTGTCTACAGTGTAAGAGCTGCGGGGGAGGGAATTTCTCCAGCATCATTCCCACACGTTTTTTTTATAGCAGAAGTTCCCGCTGCGTAGTGATTGCAGTATCCCCCTTAGAAGTGTAGTAGGAACATATGCATGGAGCAGCTGCATGATATAAACTTGTCTGCAACAAAGTGTGATAAACAGAAGTATCATCTGCTACAGGAATAGCTGATTTCTACCAGTGTTATTTAACCTAGCTACTCCAGGGAGCCCATAAATCAGGACGGGCTTTCTGCCGAGCACACCGCTATTGCCTGGTTGTTCCCCAGCTGGCTGTGGCACTCTGGAAATGGCCCTAAGCTTACAGGCAACAGGAAGGGCAGAAATCTGTAAGGAAGACAGCAAACACAGCATGAGGATACCTGACAGGCTGGACAAGCCACTTCTCCACCAATCTGGAAAATGCCAATCCTTCCTTCAGCAAGCCTGTCTGTCCCTGATCACAGCCCGAGGGTTGCTTTCCGCAGGCAGCCACATAAAGGTTGAGCTCAGGGTTCCCTCTGGCCAAGCACAGCCCCAGGGCCTGTGCATTGGGGCACCATGAGGATGCAGGTCATGTCTGCAGTCTTGGCTTTCTGCCCCAGGAAGAGACACCAAGGTCACCCATTTCATGGTCAGCCTCCTCTCCCCCATCCTCCCAGGAAATTTTCCACTTAAATACAAGAGTATGGAAGGGAACACAGATTTTGCCTGTTCTCAAAATGCCTTTTAGAATAACAGCTGAAGATCTATATTTGTATCAAGTCTAGCAGCACCAGCACCACCAACTCCACTAGCAGGCTCTTGTAAAGGATTTGTTTTTCCCATGCTGGCTGCCTCTGAGTGTGAGCAGCCCTGAGTACGCGCAGCACGTTCCTACCACATGCATTATCCAAACACATCTGTAGCAGTTCCCTACGTGATGAAATACAGCAAACAGAGGGGATGCTTCAGCTGGCACTGACTCACAGATTTCTCCCCATGGGCCTGGGTTAGGTAACCAGTCTTGTTCCCAGAGAGCCCACAGCCTCCCGGGCTCTGGAGACTGAGATTCTGACCTTCAGCTACATTTCTCTTCTGAGCATCATCATGCAGATGCTGGGATAAGGTCCTCAGTTGTCACCAGTCTCACAGCTGGGTGGACTTGTGCTAGTTTACATCACTTTGAGCCCTTGGACCTTTTTTATTAGCTGCCTAAGGCTTCATCTTATCCATACAATGAAATTATTCAGCATTAAATTAATCAGCACTCACTTTAGGGTGAATCTAGACTGCTGGGAGGAGTGAAGGGCCTTATACAAAAGTAGACAAGAGGCCTCAGGCTCAGGACTGAAATCAGCTTTCTCAAAAAAGATGAGCATGTGATGGAGGCTCTCCTTGTTCCTTCCTCACGTTTTACACAGCACAATGCCTAGAGTAAATGTCCAAGCCTTGGTGTTTGTGTAACTTCCTCTGTAGGGTTTTTCCTCACAAAACCCAAATTATTTCATATTAATCAGGGGATTCATTGAACTCCTCTATTCCACAGAAGATACCTTGATGTGAAGAGGCTCAAACTATAACACATTCAAAATCCTTCTCCTCATTTAATGGGGAGTTCAGATTGGACACTGGAGTGTCCTGGGAGTTTTTTTCATATACCTTGACGTTTGAAATCACATTTAAACTTCTCTGTGTTTTCTGAGCTTGCCCCTGCATCCCAGTGAGATAATGGCTGCAGGAACTAGTGTCTTCTCTGTCTTGCAAATCGAGATGTCAACATGCGACCTACATGAATATCAAAATAATAAATAAGAGTGAAGATGAGATTAGGACCCAAGCCCTGTTTTAGCCAGCAGATTAACCGGTCTCTAGAATATGTGACATACATAGAGATAGCTGAAAACACACTGCCTGCATCTTCAGTTCCTTTTAATTTCCAACCAAGACTGATAAAACACTTGAGGCCCTTGGAATATGAGCCTGCCTTCAAAATAAAATCCTATCCTGCTTCCTAGCATGCTAATTAAAAGTGCGTGGCTGATTCAGGCAGCCCTACAATAGCAAGAGAAATGCTGCAGGCATAGAGATGGCAGGGTTTAGCCTGTTGTGAGTATACAATATTAAAAACAGGCAGATGTCTCATAAGGATGATTACGACAGCACTCTTGACCTTTCTGCAAGAACAGAAAAGCAAAAGAAAAACAACGATCAGTTTTGATATATCTTGAAAGTGCTCTTCCTTTTTTAGGCATGAAGTTGCTGTTGTAGAGAGGTGATGGGGGTCACTGTCACCCTTCCACATCACATCAGTGGACACTCAGCAGCTGCTTGGGTCTCAGTCTGTGAGAGAATTGACAGACCTCCACTGGAGACACCTCCCCTGGAATTACATGTGGGAGCACGGGTCACTGCCTCCTGTAGCTATTTTCTGGCTCAGCCCTGTGTTTGGTTTTGTTTTGCTCTGTTTTTTTCTTTTCCTTTGTTTTGCTTTATTCTGTTTTGGTTTTCTTTGCTTTGTGGGATCAGCAGTGGGAAGGAAGGGGTGCCCTGGTGCAGGCTGCCTGCCTCAGAATCCCTGCCAAGAGCTGTGCAGGGGCACTGGCTCAGCAGGGCCCCCCTCAGAGAGAACTTTCTGTCTCCTGACAGACTTGGTTGAGTTACTTGTTAATGTCCCAGCATTCCCATACAAAGAGCAATTAGCCTAAAACACATATGGTAATGCAAAATAATAACACTAATCAAAATAAGTTATGGCAGCACTAGATTTTGAAACTATGAGCTTTATAAACTACAACCATGACCACTAAAGATAACCTGATGGTATAGCCAAGGATTCCAAGTCCTGTTTCTAGATTTTATCTCAGGCAGTAGATGTATGGCTTTTACAACATACACAAAACTATTTAATGCTTAACCCAGAAGATTAAAACAGCTTCATCACAGTTTTTTGTTGGAAGCTCAGAGCAATTTTGTGAATGACCCACTGAGATCTGATTTAAAAAATCAGAGAACTTCTTGAGAATTTTATGGAAACATTCTTTCCAATGATAGAACCTCTATTTTTGTGCCTAGACATTGAGGGAAACCCTCAATAGCTGAGCTAATCTTTTCTGGTATGCACGTTTCTGGCTAGAGCCAGCTGTGTACAGATACCTTCTAATTTTAGAGTCAGAGCTGTGTCTTTATGCTGAGCCTTCAAAACAAACTTAGTCAAAAAAAGCAGGTGTAAGATTTTTGTGATGCTGAACAGTTTGATCTGAAAGCACTTTTTTGTTAATTTGTTTTGAATAAATTGGATCTATCTACCCACTGCAGACATGAAATGGGTTTATTTGCTCATTGTATTTATTTAGGCCTGGTGCCCTTGGAAATAAGAGAAGATGATGGCCCTCTAAAAGTAAACCTAACCAACATTTGTACTTCATAAATTTTAAGGCCAAGAGATAAAAGGCATTGTACTCATGTAGACTTTCCAGAGCCAGAGTGTTTTCTTTACTTATTCAATTCTTATTATGAGTCCAATCTTTTTAGCTGAATTTAGACCTCTTAAAGTAAAAATAAAGTCTTACCTTAAAGTAAGTTTTCCGTTTAAATACATTAACCAGAAGTGATAGACTATGGTAATGACTAATTATCCTTAATGATTATAATTACCCTATTTCTAATCTAAATACATTTGTCTCCATTTGTAGTTGAGTACATTTCCAAGTTATTAGCAAACTGTATCAATATTCATCACCCTATTTTGGAGGGGAGGAGGGAGGTCACTGTTAAAGGCCACATTCTTTCAGGAGTGACTTTCTGTTAATAGTTAGATTTTGAGACATACCAGTTCTCTGGCTCTTAACCCAATTTATGTGTGACACACTTACTCTGTGTGTAGCTTTACAGTTTCATAACCTCAGCATCACATGGAATTAAGTTGGATGTCATATCCCTGTGTAAAGTTATCACGCTAGCACTAGTACATCTATATATCAACTAGTAATCTCAGAAAATACCTAGTTTGACAAGATGTCTTCCTAAAGCTATGCTGTTTAGCATCAATTATTTATTTTAATATTTTATTAATTGAATGAGATCATTATTTTTGCAGAATTTCTGTCAGGATGTCAGGCTGTGATTACTTAGCTCAACCTGCTTATCTTCTTTAAAATGTCATCACTTTCCTACCACTTTCCACTCAGCAGTGTGTTCAATGTGCATAACAACACTTCAAGGTTTAGCCGAAAAAGCAAATTTTCCTTGAGTTGTTTTGTACTGTGAAAATAATTTTCTCCATTCAGCTGATTTTGAGAGCAGTGAAGAACAGCCAGGAATGAGTCAAACCAAGCAGCAATCATGCTCTGAGCAGCTGAAGCTGCTCACATGAGACAGTGATGGGTGCTGAGGGAGCACCCCCTGTGGCCAGGCTGGCCAGCCCTTGGCTCTCAGTAGCCCAGTGGGGATGACAAAGGGACTTCAGGCACCCAGGAGTGTCCTCCAGTCCCTCTGGATAAACCTCTGTGAGGGACAGCAGTACATGTCTTGTTGCTTATTTACTCAAGGGAAAGAGCACCACTTGGTTCTGAAATATACATCTTTTGGGGTTTTATAATGTGTTTGAAAGAGGTGGTACAAACAAGGAGGCAACCAGGAGAATTGCTTCCCTGCACTTCATCAAAGGTGAAGACGATGAAACAACTGGACACTGACATTGCTATAGGTAGTGTGGGACATCTCCTGCTCAGTGTGTTCTGTAATGATTTCAGGATCTCCATAGAGGAGCATTTGGGACCCACGTCTTTGCTCTTTCAGGGTGTGCCTGTGAAATGCCCTGCCAGTCTATGCAAAGGGGCACAGTTGCCAGAGGGTGCTGCAGGTGCCCTCACCCAGGGTAATTTCTCATCACTGAGAGCTCATGGACACCTGTGGGCTCAGGCCTTCTCTGGTGTGAGCCCAGGTCTGGGTGATAAGGTGGGATCTGGGAGTCAAGCACAGGATGGAGAGCCTGCCCAGCCCCAGGGTAAGCTGTGAGCCCCAGCCCAAGGGAACTGAGACATCAACACCTACCCAGCTTCAGGAGTTCAGGGTGGGACTCACCAGGAGGCTCCTCCCTGAAGATTGTTCTTCCTGGGCATCTTGCTGGCTCTGAGAGGGTTCTTCCCTCTCAGCTGACATTTCTAGCTGCACACAGAGGAGTCATCCCTGCAGGCCAGTCTGAGCCTTCCCATCATCATAAGGGGATTAAATGCAGTTCTTCTCTTCCTCAGAGGATAATTGTGAGGAGAAATGCATTAAGGACATAGAAGTGCCAGGGTATGAGGGCTATGTGAACACATACTGAGAAAGACAGAAAAGCACATGTAACTAGGAGCTTATTTTAAAAAGGACTGGACATTTTGAAGGAAAACAAGATTAGCACTGCATTAATAAGGAGTAGAAATAGAAAATTTTTAAATCTGTATGAAACTATGAGACACTAAGAAATGGGCTTTGGTAGCTTCCAGTGTGATTTCTTGTTCTTCTTTTTGACTGCTCAGTCTGGACCAGTGGGGAAAGGAACTGAGCCAGGTGGATTAGGAGTCACTTCCACGTTAGCAATTCTTATTTCCCTGTCATTAATGACTGCATCTAGGAGTAATGTTTACTATCCAATCCCACATATATCTGTTTATTCTCCATGTAAAATTACTGTGATAACCCATCAAGGAGTACATGGTGTACAGACATGTGACAAGCCTGGCTTTATACCCTGTCTCTGCCATTTGTCAGTCTCATTTATTGTGCTGAGGAGCAGCCCAGTCCCACCACTCCTTTACTTTTGACTAGTTTGGTTGGTCCTGCCTTTCAAAAAGAACAAGGGCTAGAGAAGGATAGCCCCACTTCTCCCATCTTCTGTGATCTCATCAAATTTTGCATGGCACCTGCTGATCATTTTTTTCCTTTTACTTCACTGCTCCCTTTCGTGTTTTGCAGGACAGCACCAGGAGGGTAGAGTTGACCTTGACACTGCCTGCTCCTTCGTGCAAATATTTTGTCATCTCTGAAATGCATTCTGTTCTGGAATCTTAGAACACCGAAAACTTCCAGAGAATATTGAAATCATTTGCTTTATCAAAACACAGTAAATAATTCCATCGCCCACTGAAAACAGACTTCTGCAACTGACATAGTAATAAAGTAGAAATTCAGTTGCTGGGGCAGTCTAGGAGACAACATAGTCAAAGAGGAAGCTGGGAACCACTAGTTGTCAAGCTGTTGGTTTATTATTCTAATTGCTTCTTATACTTCTTTACCTGGTCTTTTCCTAAGGTGCTGCTGCAGATTCTGTGGGGTGAATGTTGCGAACTCCTCTATACATCTTGCAATTGGAAAAAAGAAATTTTCTCAGTGATTGTGTAATTCATTATTTATTCTGTAGAGTGTTAATCTAAGGGTATATGTACGTCTTTTCCTAATCAAACACAGGAGGGAGAGGAGATGTCAGATCACAGTAAATGATACTGGACTGATGACATATTTTAACTTGTGCAGCTATTTGTGATGTGTAGAACTGGACATTCAGAATATCAAATTAAACAATGAGACTCATAAAAGAGCCTTTTGCTATATTTCATTCTCTCACCTACTTAGCTGAGAACATAGGCAGTCCCATCAACTGATTCATTATTAAATGTCTTTTAAGGTGACCAAAATTCTTACGGAATTTATGTGTTAAGGCTCTCTCTTTCCTCTGCAATACACTGGTACTGCTCATGGCATTGTCTGTTACCCACCATCCTTCAGGAAATGTGTCACCTCAAGGCATGGGAAAAGGAACATAGCCCTGAAGGAAAATATATTCACTAAGTGCCACCAGATAAAAAATATTTCTTGTTTTGAATAAATAGACAATTCTATTCCTAAATGTATAAGAAAAATGTAATAATAGCTTATATTTCCACAATATATTAACTTTTATATATATTAACTTCTCTTAATGTTAACATATCTTGACTATTTGGCTTAGAATTCAAAGGTAGTGTACTGGAAAATAAGCTTGTCAACTATAGTACTCTGAAAGCAATTAGTAAATATAATAGAACTCATATTCTTTTAAAACAAATCCCCCTTTCTCACTCCAAGGTTACAATAGTATTAGCTACAATATAGATTGGTAGGCACCGCTTTGGCTCCCAACAAACCTCCCCTAATGAGGTTTAAAAATGTGCTCTTATCAGCATAATATCCCTCTCTAAAATTAAATCTGATGCAGCTGGAGATTGCGAGTGCAGAGGAAGAAGATGTTTCCCAAGGGTAGCAGAGCTGAGCCTTTCTCCTTCCTTTCTCTTGGTGCTGAGTACCAGGTTGTAGATAACACTGACACAGAGAACTTGGTCATCTAGGGACTGTGACAAGAAATACTCAGTACCAACAAGAGAAATTGATTTCTTGGGGAAAAGAAAGAAATGGGTCCTAAATGTGAAGTAACATCTTTGCATCTATCTGTGATCCTGGTGTAGTGCTACTGTGTGAGTGACTGAAGCATATCTGATAATACCCTGTTGATTTGGGAGAATTAATGTATTTTTTCCACTCTCTTTTTACAGCTCCCAAGTCTACCTTTTGTCCCACTGAAGAGACCTGGTGGCCAGGCCTGGTTATTATCATTGCAGTATGCTGCGCCACACTAGTGTTCCTCTTTGTAGTTGTCATCATTTGCTACAAAGCCATAAAAAGGTAAGAGACCAGATGCTTTTACTGTGCTTAGGGCAATGCAGTCCCACAGAGGCTGACCCAAGACTTGTCTCATGACATCTTGTTTAGTTTAAAGGCAAAATGCATCCTGTAGGCATTTGCCAAAAGGCAAAATGCATCCTGTAACGAGTGTGTGCTTTCATTGGAAAGTCACTTTATGTACTGTATTCTGCATGTGTAAAGGGTGTGGTTCAATGCAGTCATGGGCATAAGGAAGAGAAAAACTAGAAACAGGATGGAGCTACATTGTTCACATTAATAAGAACTTACCCAAAGTCAAGTTGCTGCAGGTTGCTGATGAATCTGGAGAGCTTTGGCCTGGCCAAGTGTAGAGGTAGGAAACACTGTGCTACTTGTATTTGAACACTACTTTTGGTAATGTTCAAAATTTACATGTGGGATGTGACATTCTTGGCCCAGGTCAATTTCTAATTTTAGCATTTCAAATTAATGCAAACTCTTATAACTCAAAATCTACTTTGAGTGAAATGTGTAGCTTTTCATTTGAAGACCATACTTCTAATTTATTCCAGCTTCAGAATTATAATCTACAGACGAAATTCAAAACCTTTCTCTTTTAATGTAAAAGCCTCTGTTAAGCCTATGTACAACAGTGTGTAGTAGCCATTTCAGCTCACTGTCTTTGCAATAGCTGCACTTACCTAGGCCTTGAGTAGTTAGGAAGTATTGACTTCAGTTACACAGAAAAATATGAGTGAAAATAATTTCTTCACTTAAATAAAATGCCTTATTTCTCATGGAAAAGGTCAAAACTAACATTTCCATTTTAAGATTCTAAATGCAAGTCCAAAAGGTTGATTTAAAAGAGAAAATAATTTGTGGGAGTTGTAGGCCAGATGGATGAAGGTTCATTTCTCCTTTATTGTTTTTAGTATGGCTCTGACAACACCCCACAGTTGAGTGTTTGTGGTGTCACTGTTTATACCGTGAGGGTCTTGTCTGGGACATTCACTATATCCAGGTCACCCAGCCTGCAGTAGAGAATACAGGATTCTCATCCACAGCCCTCATGAGACACTGCAGTGACATTTGAATCTCAGCTTGGATTAAATGACAGGTTTTTTCAACTTCATAATTTCTGAGTGACAGTATTTTGGAGTGAGGGAAAAAGGAAAATAAATGAAAATACTTCTCATGAAAAATATTCTGTGCATACAACATGATTGCAAGATTTGTGTTGAGCCTCAGTGGAGATATCACAATGGTGGAGCATTGGACATGTTTTGTGGTTGTTGAAAAATTTATGCAGGATTTGAAAGAGCATCAAAAAGGGAGCATTGCAGCAAGAAGAGAAAGTCTCTATTTTAGTTGTTATTAAATTTACATAAGTATTTTTGCTATTCTAGTTTAGCTAAAATGAATGTTTATTATTTTGAGGGAGCTGGAAAGCTCTCACCCTAGCAATGGCACTTCGAAAAATTATCTTCAGAGGGCTGAGATTGGCATCCAATTGAATTGGTAGCACAGTGCAAAGTCTCACACTTGTGGTTTCTGGTCTGCCATTGCTGCTCATTTGTATTTGTCTCCCCACTGCCAAATTGTGAATGAGTTGTGTCAAGGCTGCAAAATATTTGTATGAGAGCAGTAGCTCTCCAGGGCAATTTGTGCCTCGCAAGGAATTGCTTTTCAAATCTACTGTGATGTTGGTAGATGGGAGCACTAGATGGAAGGAACAGAAATTAAATTTAAAGAAACAAAATTAGAACTGTCTTGCAAAGGTTTGGGGAATTCACATACAGTCTCATGCTTTATTTCAGTGCAAAATAATACTGATACTTAATGGAGACACCCATTATTTGTCAACAGCATGAATATCAACCAACAAGTCAGCTGCTTGAACAGGCATTAGGCTCAGAGAAGAGTGAAAATTCCTCTTAGATCTTCTTATTTTTGACATTCACACTGCTGACAAATGCTAAGCTGAAAACTGCTCAGATGTGGAATGGACAGCTATGAAAGAAAATCGTCTTAATTATAATTTTACAGGGTAACTAGAGCATCTCTTTTCATCAATGAGTCCTTCCTAAAACAGTTCTGCTAACAGAATGCCCTGAGGGGCCTGGCAGCATTCCCCAGTAGTTCAGGTTTCTTGATCTGCTGTAAAAGATACCTATCAATAAATGCTGGGAAATAAGATCAGACGCTTCACAAGAAAAGCATCTCTGGCTTCAACACAGTGTTATCACATATTGTTGAGCTGAATTGGCTTTAGCTACTGTGAGAAATCCTTCACTCTGTTTTTTGCTGGAAGGTAGAAGTGACTAGAGAAGGAGAAAGGGGATTAATCTGGGTGATGCTGAAGCCAAGAGTTCCTCCAGTGTGTTCCCAGCTCCATAACCATGCTCTGGCCTATCCTTTCTAATACCCTCATCCCACCAGCTTTCCTCTGCCCTCCTCCTCCTCCTGGGCCCTCTTTCCTGCCCATCTCCTGGAACTGGGACATCTGTCACTGCAGCACCTCTGACAAATCTGTCTCCTACCTCCACTGAAGAGGTGCTAAGGAGTGAAGTAACAGCAGTCATCTGGTTATAGGGTGTAACAAGGGTTAAATGCTTTAGTAGTAAAGTGCAGGCAGGGATTTATTTGCATTGAGTCTGGATCTGTTGTATTCATCCCTCACTTTCATAAGAATCAAATTTGGAGGAAAAATAAAAAGAAAAATCCTATTGTGCTTAAATTGAAATCTCATTTACTGGTTTCAAAGGACCAGATCCAGTCAAACTCTCTTATGTCTGCATTTCTGTAGCAGGACGGGAGGTAGTGACCTCGAGGTATCATAACTCAACCGTGTTTTTATTCAATCTATATATAAACTGTGTCTTCTGGGGTAGTTTGTTTTCCCTCATAAAAGCTAAAACTTCAGTGTATCACCAATTTTAGGCACTAAGGCAGTTTGTAATAAAATACAAACCTAGTGGATTGGTGTTTCTTTGTATATAATAACTACCAGAACCAAGCAAGTATGCTACTTCCTCCATCCCTGCATCTACCCTGGAAATACTCAGGTTCTTCCAATATGAAATGGTCATAAGAAATGCTGAAATCCATTCCAGTGAACGAATTTGACCTCTCTGGTCCATGAGGAAACTTTCACCAAGTTGCATCCATCAGCTGTAACACTCAGATGGGTTGAACTTTTGGGAAGATACATATGGAGTGATATTTCTAAATGTCCTCAGTGTGTTGCTGGAGACTGCAGAATTGGACACTACATGATTGTCACACCAGGTGCAGGTGTGTACCTGCTGCATAGATCAAACACTAGAGGAGACTACATGTGATATAGCATGATATAGTTGTGCTGCAGCATGGTTACTTGATGAAAGCACCCTCAGTTTGGCACTGGAGAAATACCTATTTTCTATGGTCTTGCTGTTAGAGGGGTATTTCCACTTTTTAAAAAAAAAAATGTGGATTTTCTTTTAAGAATCTTTTCCATAGCACATCAGAAAAAAATTAGCAATAGTCAGTTAGCACCATCTGTGACATTTGTAGATTGCTAGGGCAGGCTTAATCACTGGCTGGGGCTCAGCTTCAGTGTAAGCAGTGAGACTTTTCCATACATTTCATGGATAAAAAAAGTGGTCTCATAACCAGTGATTTCTGTAACACATAGAAAGAGCAGATGAATAACTGCTTCAAATCTAGAATACTTTCAAGTAATTCTCTACCATGTCTTTGTCTGTAAAAATCTGCCATTCTCACTCTTTCCCCAAAAGACTATAATCAAGAAGTAAAAGCAGGAGGTATAAAGACAATTCTTAAACTAACACAGGGTGAAGAAAATTGGATCATTTCAGTATTATGTGATTTTTGGGTCTGGGCAAGTGCACTGTGATTGCTAGCAGCTCTAACAAACCTTCATCTAGTGTAAATCAATGCAGATTCAAAAAAAAAAATCAGTGGATCTCAATTAATTTTAATCAGCTGTGGAAGTGACTGTCTCTTAAGCTTTTTTTAACATCTGAAAGTACCTGAATAATAGTAAGACACTAAGGCTAGAGGGAAGTGGGAAGTAAACACAGTAAAGAGGATTAACAAGAGTTGTTTGGTAAATAAGCAACTGAGATGGGGGAGAGCGGGACATGCAGTGTAATCCTATTTCTGCATCTCACTGGTGTGTCAGTGTCTGTGAGGGGAGTAAGATATTTACATAAAAGGGAAAAATAAATCCCTGGCTCCCTGTATAAAATTAAGATAGCAGAGCCATCTGTCAAACCTCGAAGGGGAAAGCAAAGCTGAGCATCCTGGTCTTTATGGCAAGTGATGTGCCAGCTATTCAGCTTGGTAGGGAGTGTTTCAGATGGTTTTCAAATATGTGAAAAATATATGCTCAGTATCTCTGGAACATCCCTACAATCTGAGATGACCCATGAGCAAGTCACTGTGCCTAGTGATATGGCTCCTTGGTTCTGCTGGATTTCAGGTAGGATGGATCCATCTGTTCTCAGATGTACCACAGGGTTCGCTGCCAAAGAGCCCTCCTGCTAAATCAGCAGGGAAAGTGGGCTGATGATAGCCAAGTTTTACATGATACACCTTTTATTCACTGTTATAACTTTGTGAAGCCACTGTTTTATACGTGTCTCATAGCCTGAGAGAAAGGTAACATAAATGCCTACATAGGCACTTCCTTAAATAGGTGCCGAGTTCACCTTCAAATAATAATTAAATGGAAAAAAATATTGTACTGAAATAAAATGACAGGTCATATTTAAACTGTCTTATAATTCATTGCTCAGGTATTTTTAGGGTGCTTAGTATTCGTGTATGATTTATGGCCCCTGTATACTGCAAAGTCTAGTTTCAGAAGTGGGAACAAAGTTCTGAAATTTGGCTTTGTTTAACTATTTACTTGCAAAGGGAAGACACTGAGACTTTCTTAAGGAGGCCAAGAACTGGCAGTGGGGGCTGTGGTGAGGGTGTCCCATGGTGCAGGGATTTATGTCCCACTGAAAAGGCCATAACCCTGCACCTTTTGCCCAGCCACTCACTCCCCCAAAGAGCAAGAACTGTCTAGTCCTCTGAATGGTCATCTCCTATGAGCCACTGCAGCTAAGCATGATCTAGTCCAAAATCAGTATCAATTGCAACAAAACAGTACTGTTTAGCCTGAGCAGAGAAGACAGAATCCTAAACATGCTTAATTGCTTTGAAGAGCAATTCGCAGCATGACTGATGACAGACAGGTCAAGGTGAATTGAAATTGTTAATCTCTCCTATTCTCCCTGACACATTAGAGGAGTTTGTACTGAAATGGTGCCTTAATTCCTAGCAGGTGAAGGGAAAGACAGTAATTACTCAGAAGACAGAGTGAGATAGTTGGTGGAAAAGATAGGTTTAGAAGTGCTGTTTGAGTGGGAGACACCCAAAGGGAAGAAGAAGGTCTGTGAGGGGCAGATCTCTGTGCCTTTGATGCAATTCATTGATGTCAGACCAGTTCAGCTCTGCAAAAGGGAACAGTCCTTAAGAAGTGCCATTCAAAAGGGAATAGAGTCTTCATAGAAAGACCGTGGGAATGTCACTGAGGGCAGCTGAGAAAAAGGCAGACTTTAATATTTTGGAAAAGTAAGGAAAAGATCTTTGCATTGTGGCCTGATTCCACTGTCTGAATGTTGGTGTTTATCAACAACAGGATTAGTATCTACCACTGAACAATACTGTCCAGGTCTTCTGTCACCTGTAACCAAATCCCAGCATCCCCATATGTTGCTTACCCTCTATGCCTAATCATCTCCCAGCATTGAATTGACTCCCATCCTTGGAATGAGGCTGCAGATGATCTGCTAAAGACAATTTAAATACCCTGAGCAATCAGTCTTTCTGCAGGAGATCCCATTTTTTAGTCATCAAGAAATGAGTTTGTAGAATCACAGGATGATTGAGGTTGGCAGAGACAGCTTGAAAACATCTAATCCAAACTTCTGCCCTAACAGAGTCAGCTAGAGCAGCTTGCTTGTGTCTGTGTCCTGCTGGGTTTTGAATATCTCCATGGATTGAGAGTTTTTGTTGGTTTTCTTGTGTTCTTTCAAATTTATTACTATTTACTTAACTAAATGTAGCCCTGCTTGATGAAAACTGAGTGCTAACACAAGGAAAATGAATTGTTCTACCAAACAGTATTGAAGTCTGGATGTTGGTTGTGCAACAATTTCGAGGGTAGTGTTTATGAGACAAGCTGCTGAAGAGCTTTACAGCTTGACCCAAGCCCAGTGGAGATGCCAGAGCTCTGCTGTATTTATTCTGCTGATTCAGTGGCGTCACTGGGGATTTTGGACAGGTCACTAGTAGTGTGTGCTGCCCGATGTTTTTTGGGCACATCAAGATGAAGAAGGATTGCTGTCATTTTTTAAGTAGAATAGCAAAAGTATTGCAACTACTTGTTAGGCTCTTTTGACATTTCAAGGGCTGATGAGTGAAGTGGATAAAATAGCCTTCTACTTGGAGAGATGGCTCAGCCAAGCCACATGGGCACTGCTGTGCAAAACAGTTTGTTTTGCTGTTGTCTGTGCAGAATGTGTTGGTCAGAAAAGCAGAAGGATCTGCTCTCCAGTGCTGTCAGTCTAAGATTTTTTTAAGTACTACATGTTTTTGTAACTATTGTAGGGCAGGATTTCTCTCTCTTCTAAATTATGCAAACTCACGAGTTCTGCTAGGGAGAAAGTTTGTGGTGATAAATGGATAAAATGTCCTACTGTTTCTCATAGCCAGGAACACTGAAAGCTTCCAAGAGGCTTTAGTCTTTAGCATAAACCAAGTGGTTTAGTTGTTTCACAGAATACTCTTTTATGGATCATTTTGCATTTGTTCAATCCTAATTTCTGATATATTGACAAAGGTGTCAACAGAAATCTGTAGAGAATTATGGTCTGTCCTGTGAGAAATAAATTTTTCAGTGTGACCAGAAACAAACTTGCCATTTTTTTCTGTTTTCTACTACAGATGAGGGTGCCACATTGAATGGGCAGAAGTCTACCCATACCCAAGTATTTTTCAGAGTTACTGCCTCAGTGCAACTCTGATTGCCATGGGCGGATTTTACACACTTGTGATGGAACATAATGCTCATGCTGGTCTGATTATATTGGTTGCAGCATTCCTAATTTACCCCAAAACAAATAGAAGACACAAGTTAATATTAGAGCTTTGAAACATATTGGAGAGGTGCCAGGTCCAACATGTTGGTTTTTATTACATTTTTTCCTTAAGACAAAGAAATAAAATTCTCTTAGGCATTCATTTATTTTTTTAGCCAGTCATACTTTTTGCAAGCTGATGTGAAGGCGCTTGTAGCTGACCCTGTGGGTGAAAAGCCACAGCTGTGGCTGAGGCATACCCAGCACAATGTGCAGAGACATTTGAAAAACTTTCTGTCTTGATTATCTGGACTATCTGAGCTTAGGACTTGCAAGAACCCAGCAGCAGCAGCAGCAGCAGCCTGCAATCCCTGGATCAATATTTTTATGACTCAGAGAAAATTGTACCTCTGGTAGTAGGGTTGGAGTGTAGATCCATACTCCAGCTGCTTATCTCCCAGAAATTCCCTCTGCACGAAAAGAATCCTATGAAAGCCTTCTTGGTGGCCTTATTGTCCCCCTTTGCTTTCCACAAAGGATTTGCAGTGCATTTTGAGTAAAAGCAGTAAAGTCTGATTCACTGGCTGAGTAACTGCAGCTCCTGGTGAGCTGAGCTGGTTTTGAGGGTCCCAGCTGAAGGGAGATCACATCTCACACCCCCTCAGCTTGTTCTGCTGTTTGCTGCCTACAGCTACATTGTCCAGAGGGAAAAGGCACAGACAGGGTCCCCCTCTGCATATCTGTGACACTCATGGGATGTACATCAATCACAGCCACACCTGAGCCCCTTGGACCTGTGCTGCCACTGCTTGAGGGGCTGCACGGTCTGATTTCTGCTACCTCTGTCCTTCCTTCTCTGCAACTGCTGTACTCTCTGCTCAGTATTTATCGTGCTGCAGGGTTGCTAAGCAGCACACAGCTCCCTGCTCCCAGAGCCTTGCCATGAAGGCGACACACACAGGAGGTCAGGGTGGGCAGAGCTGGGGGTGGGATGGGATGGTGTCTGCTGGGGTGGTCCCTCTCCACCACACCCTTGCCTGCTCTCACACCAAAGTCCCTCCCATCAGCAGGCACATGGCCCCCCCTCTGGTGTGGCTCAGCTGGAGAATGATGGATTGTCCATCTTGGAGAGCTGTAGGCTGATCAGCCATGTCAGAGTGTTTGTGGGGATGAGTGTCAAACATCCATTCCCCAAGCTAATGCCAGAGATGGAGTGAAGCACTAACAGAGGGTTATGGTGTGTGTAAACAGGTGTATGTAAAGAGTCTGATCCCAGCACTGTGTGAGGTGGGAGTGGAAAGAAAGGGTCATTCCTCATACCAGCCTTTGAAAGAAGCCATGAAAAAAGGACCCACGTGGAAAAATTGTGCTGCCTTTGATGTCTGCTTTTTGAGACAGTGGCATGAAACCTTATGAAAAATATTAATACTTCCAAGCAGCTGGAACTGTAGTTCCTTCCCTCCGCTGGCTCTGAGCCCTGAGAAGCCAAGTGTGGAGAATGTCTAAACTCAAATTCTTCCTCAGAAATTGTCTCCAGTTACAATTGTCTAAAGCTGCACAAAACCAAATCTTTGCATAGACATCAAGGTGAGCAGAACATGCTGGTTTCTCTGCCTCTTCATGGTCTTGCCCCATTGCACACCTGGAGCATGGGAAGGCTGGGACTATCCTGTGCAGTCCATGGACATTGTGTTTGCTTTTATCCTGCAAAGAGCAGGGTCTGGCTCTGCAAACTCTTCATTGTGAGTGGAGACAGCCAGAAGCAGCTGCATGAAAATCAGTGGTCTCAGTCTGGTTGAAGGCAGAGACAGATTGCCTCTAATGCAAAGTGATCTCGATAGCTGCAAAGATCAGTTAATTTTACAAGTTTTATTTTTCTTCTCAGCTCCTTGCATTTATTTGTGTTGCAGACACTCTTTTTTCAAAGACATTTGTGTAACACAAAATCTGCGTAGCGTTTTTGTTCATCTGCACAGAAATTAATCATACTATTTAAATAATGTTGTGAAATTATATTTAAATGATTCTGTGAAATAGCAGTAGCTTTGTTCTTCTGTACAGATCAAGTCCATCATTCAAGTTGTTGCCTATGTTCAACAGTGATTAAATGGCAAGGTAGTTATCTGCATTCCACAAAATATCTTGGCACAAAGCACCATAACTTGGGGGAGGATAAAGTTCATTGCCTAAAATGCCAGTATCTACAGTCACTTGACTGATGAGGGGCATACTGTCCTTGAGAGAGAGCAAGAGATCAGGGAAGAGCAGCCCTTGCTCATCTCCTTCCTCTGTGCCTTATTATTTCAACCCCACATTTTTCTAGTACTGATGCCCACCCTGACCCAGAGCACAAGCAGCAACAGCCATTCCTTTTGCAAACATGGTTAGGGAATTCCTGTTCCTTTTTCCTCCTCCACTTTCCCTTCCAATATGGACATCACATTGTAAGGACACCTTCTAATGTTTCTCCAGTTTTCCTAGTTAATGTTTCTTAAACGCTTTGAAGATACCAAGTATTGAACAGTTGTTCAATCTATTCCAGAAAGTCTAGAGAATTTTAAAGAGCTAAGAGAGAGATCTAGGTTTGGGTTTCCACTGGTGGTTTTGTATTAACAGAGTGGCAGATTGGCAGATAAGTTTATTGCCCCCATGACAGCATCTGTGAGAACATGCATGTCTCAGTTTTGTGGGGACAGATCATGCCTAATGCAGTAGAGTTACAAATTATCCCATTTTACTGGGTGGAGCATAGGTATTTCCAATCCCAGGCTGCTTCTGCAATGCTTAGCAGAGTGTGGTGCACCATGAACTGAGCTCCACGACTGTGCCTTAGCTGCCTGCACTGCTCTGTAACAGGACAGGCCTTTGAGGAGCAGGAGTGTGCCCAGTTCCTCCCCAAAGGGCACTGCCAGTGCATAGTCCACTGCCAGGCATAGCCATGGCATGACCATCCTGCAGACATGTTTTGGCTTTGTTCAAAATGCCTTCATTTCATGCATTTAATGGCTTTTTTAAAATTTATTTTTAAATTTATTTTTATTTTTATCTTGTTTAGTAGCTTTTTTCTAGTCTGAAAAGCTGGCATTATGAGTTCATTTTTTACATTAGTCCCATTCATTTTTCTCCGTTTATAATCAAAACATATTGACAGTGTATTCTACACTGAGAATACCCAACAGATAACGTCAGCTGTAATATCCCTCCAGTCAATAAAACCTTTTAAAGATCATTAGAGGGAATGCAAAGAATGGATTATTATGTGAGGGGTCACTGAAAGTACTTTTATCAATTATGTCAGTTAATTGTCCAGTATCCTAATAATAAAGCTGCTTCTCTTCCTTAAGATTGGTTTCGTGTAGGAGCATAATTCTGAAGTTAGCTTAATTGAAGACTTAATAGGAAATGGGATTGCATCCATCACCTTTGTCTCCCTGGGACAGATCTTCTTCCTGTGTAACATCAGAACAGATCCTCCTCAAGTCCAACAAAGTCTGTGGAATTACTCTGACTTTGCACTGCTGAAAATAAATGGAGACTGAATTCCACTTCTTAAATTTCACATGTGGCTCAGCAATCTACTGTAATTACTTGCAATCTGAACAGTCCAAATCCTCCCTTTAGACATACCCAGAGTGACTTCAGCCAGCTGAGAGAGGTGCACTTCTGCCCCCCACGCTTTGCAGCCCAAGTGCACCAGCTCAGGGAACCTCTGAAGTACAGATGAATGGCTGCTGAGCAGTTGGGATTTTTTTTCCATGAGAGAAACACTCAGCAAAGCCTCAATCCATGCACAGAGAGGGGAATTTGAGTGTGAACCATCCCAAAACAGAAATCGCCCACATGCCAGCAGGGCTTGCTTAAATATATTCCAGAAACTGGTCAGCTAAAATTGGCTGTGAGGCAGAGCCGAGTTAGCTGTAAATCACAGGCTTCAAAGTGCTCACGTGAACAGTCAGAAAAGAAGCAGCTCTCCTTGGGAGTTGGTATCTTGGAGTTATGTCAAGCTATCCTGCAACATGATTTCCAGAGCTGTGAAAGAGACTTTCTCCTTTTGCATAATCATCCTAGCACTATGCAGAGCACTTGCACAGATCTTCTCCCCCTCTCCACACAAGACAGAAAAGGCCTGAAGATGTTAAAAATTGTACAATTACTTGCTCTTGTAAATATGATTTATCATCTGACCGCTGGTTCAGTTTGGCTAAGACTGAAGTACTCAAAGGTCTCTAGGGAAAGAATGGCCTTTTATGATTCACAAAAGACTTTTTATTTGTTTTCATAAGGAGCAAAGGGGCAATGCAGCTTGAGAAAGGAGAACTCCATCAAATGTCTAAAACTGAAAATAACCCAATATACATAGCCCTTTCAAATGCTGCAGATAGTATCGTCCAAGATACCTATAACACTCTATAGCTTGGAAGAGTAAGTTAAAAAATCATACATTTTGAAAAAAAAGTAATAAACAGTGGGACAAGACAGTTTGTTGATCTTTTAGGTGCTGGACAATCTAACTTACCTGAGTGGAGATAGAAATATGGGGGATACATGTAAAAGCCTTGGGAGACAAACACAGAGCAGTAGTGAGTGTGTTGCTAAAAGTTGTCCAGATGGAGCTGCTTTTTATTGTAACTGTAAAACATTTGCTTTGTATGTGGGAGATAGTAGAGCCAGTAACCTCTTCCTACGAGTAATGAATAGTGTACTGCCTGTTTTTTGGACAGATAGATGGTCTACATATTGCCATTAGCTAATTTAATAGAGAAAAACTAAGGTTCCAGAGAATTTTCATCATTAGGGTCTCTTCTTTGACTTCTGTCTTTACATTGTGAAATAAAATATATCCAGACTGATTTTTTCTTGTCTCTTTGAGACAGTGAAAAGTAGAAATCAGAATGTGACTCCTTCCATGATTCTGAAGATTTTCACCAGAGAAATGTCCTCCTCCAACATGAGCCCCATATGTCTGAGCTGCAGCACCAGGCTGGCCAGCAAAGCTGCCTGTGTGTGGCTGCACACAAATTTAATGGCTGTGTCCCTGAAAGCAACTGTTGTCAATGCACTGAGCCTCCTCTAGCAGGAGTCCTGTTCACTAACCAGTCTTAGAAAGCAATTTTTCTTATCCCACCACTTGCTGTCATGGAAAGTGATTCACCTCTGATGACTGATGGCCAGCATGAATCAAAGAGTTGTTTGATGAACACCCCCAGTACTGAGATGTAAATAGCCTCCATTCATGTTCTTTATGTTCTTATAAACATTCCAGTTATGGAGAGTGATGGTCTAGTAATTGAATAACATGACAAAATTTATTCTTCCATTCCCATCTGCTAAATAAGGATGTATTTGAAGTGTGACTGTAGCCCACACATCATCTTGTCTGGGCTTGTAGCAGAGAATTCTAGCCTAGAGCTCTGAGCAGAGCTGCCACAGGTACTGCTAGCATCCTAGCCCTGGAGACGAAGCTGGGTGAAAAGAAACTACACAGATATCTACCCTGATTCTTGGACAACTTTTTGTAACCCAGAAAGATGGGTTGATCTCTCTGCAGCTTGATCTCTACTGGTATACAGGTAGCTTGGATATTTCTGTGGGTATTTCTGGGTATTTTTTTTTTTTGTATGTCCCCTGAGGATAGACCAATCCTATGAAGAAAATGGGTGTTTTGTATGAGACCAAATTTTATTAAAAATCATTATCTTTTGTGTGTTGATAGCTAATGAAATACCATTATGGAGAAGAGCTTTGAGATCACTGCACATATAAGTGAAACAGCTCTCTGATTTGCCTTCTCCCTTCAGCCACTTTGCCCCCTCCCTTCAGCCACTTTGCCCCAGGGACCAGCAGGCACACACTCAACCCTGCACATGCCAGCACCAGAAATGGGGCTGCCAAATGGAGCTGCCCAGAGAACTTTGTCCAAGGGTGAAACAGCAATGAGGAGAGATACAAGCTCTTTACGTGCTACTAAAAGCACCTTCTTGAGAGGAACTGAAAACATGAAGGGATTTTTGGCATGGGCACCCTATGCATTGACACAGATACAGTTGTGCAAAGACAGTAGGAAATGCCTCATAGCTTTCACCTTTGGTAAAATCTCTGTCAATTGATACTGATACCCATACAGTGCATGTATGTATATAGAGAGAGAGATTTTTGCACTTGGCTTTTACAATTTACCATTTTTTACCACTGCACAGCAAAGAGTGAAGTTTCACTTTCAGCTTCTGTGTACTGGTCATCCTCTCCAAAAATCCATATCAAAAAACAGTCTTTGCTCCTCTGATTATACCTGAAAAGAAGAATGACCCTCTATTCCTGTTTGTGAAGAAATAGGATACGTATTTCCCCAGAGCATAATCCAGGACAGCAAATCCCCAAGTGGAGACAGGTGTCTCCTGGCAGTGCTGAGTCAGGTATGGGAACCCCAGAAGGAGGTGAATTTGAGATCCTGTCATGTCTGTGCTGCCAGCCCAAGGTCACCCCTTCCTAGCTTGATTGGATTTCCTTGGAACCCAGCCTTCCCAGATGCTGGACTTGATGCACTGGCAGCCTACAGAGACATTGCTGTGGAGGTAGTTAGTAGAAACAGGTTTGCAACACTCAGGTTGTCTTACAAAATCAGGTTTTATTCTAAACTCTCACTCCTTTCCAGCATGAAGCACCTGGAAGTGTATGAGATATGGATTGTACTGGGATTGTTAAACTCTCTTGCAGCTTACTGTTCCAGACAAAACTTCTGTTCCCATGTTGAAGTGATCTTACTTGTCTCAAAGCTTTATTAAGCCTGTAATGAGGCATGATAAAGTCATGATTAAATGAATAGTCTGCTCTGGTTTTAGACAGAGATTTTCTGAATTGTGTACAAATGGGACACAAGGTAAAGCCTCTCCTAGTACTCTATCACATAATTGCCTCACTAATAGTAGGTCTATGCCAAATTTACACAGTAGCCAAAGCTGGCAAGGAGGGTTTTGTGAAGTATACCAACTAAGTTTTTTGACTAGATATGATAAAGGGCCAAAAATTATGTTTCCTCTAAGAAAATTTCTATATGTACAACATAAAAATTGTGTTTGAATATGCATCAGTACATTGACCTTTACCCAGGACTCTGCAGAGGATTGGTACAAGCCAATATGACAGGCCAATATGAAATTCTTCAATAAGATATGTAATGTGATCAGAACCTCATCTGAAATTTTAGCTTGACTTGTGAAGTACACTATTAAACAGCTGTTTGATGCTTTCTTGATTTTAGGACTCGTGCAAGTTAATGCATGCAAGGTGGAGAGGTCATTATGGACCCTGAGACACCCTTTCAGGCGTGTGCTAAGCTGTACAGAGTTGCATGGCCAGAGTTTCACAGATGTTTGGCATGAAGACTCAATTTGTTTGCTAAACAATGTATAGCAAATTATACTGTAAAACAATGCAAACAACTTATTAGTGAAAAGCCTGTTTCGCCTGCCACCAAGTGAGTATGTCACAGATACAAATAGTTCCCTACTCATTTCCTCACTAATTTGAAACATCCCTTTAACCAATGAGGAGCAACCCTGGAATGGAAATGCATAAATGCCTGTCCATAGTTTATCACCTGGAAGGGAGCTTGGAGTATTACACTTTGGAAGATCATGCACAATATGTCTTATTAGGCAAGAAAATAGGATAAAAGGTTCTCCTTGATGTGCAAGAAGAAAATTCGCATGCTTGGACTTCAACAGTCAACAAAAATGGGAGTAAAAAGAGCTAGTGGCGTACAGAGAGCCAACGCCCTAGTGCAAGAGGGAGCTTGAAAAGTTACAACAAGCCAAAATGACCTTGTATATCTAAAAACATGGACCAGTTTAATCACAGTAACAAGTGCATACCACTGTGCCAATCCAGTGATTTAAATGGTGTAACTGGGGCAAGTCTGACCACAAATCCCTGCCTGTTGTGCATTTGAAAACAAATTGAGAGGAGTTAAACAGACCAGTCTCCAAGCCTAAACTTTTGCATCTGATGATAATCTTTTCATTGAGACTCAAGAAAATAACTGCTCTGTTTTGCTAGCACTAACCCTGAGCAATTGATTAGGCCAAAGCAGAATCTTCATAAAATCTCCATTCCCCTATTTGGAGGCTCTGAAAAAATACTCTTCCATTGCATGCAAGTGCTAGTGGTGTGAAATCCCTGGCAACCTGTCTAGCAGGGTCTGCAGAGAGATCTCACTATCAGAGGACAGCCTCCAGTCCACCCAGGTCTGTGCTGGGACACCAGCCTGGGGAGGGAAAAGTGCAAATGTCAGGACAACTGAAGAAGTGCGTCTTAAAATCACTACTAGAAAACGTAAAAATATAAACAAAAATGAGAGGAAGACATTTTTTAATGTTAAGAAAGAAGAGGAAGTCTAGACAAGGAAAAAAATTGAATTGGAGAGGTGCAGAAACTTAAGACACCAAAGAAAAAAGGGGTAAATAGGAGAAAAAAGCAAGTAAAAGTGGCCAAAATGTCTTCATTTTTAAACTATTGATAGGTTTGGAGCTGGGAGAAAAGAAAAACAAAAGAATTTTTGAAAGCAGCAGAGATGTTTAGACAGCCATTTTTCCTGTCCTAAAAAAATAAGCACTGCCATCAGATTCTCCATTCTTCCTGTCAGGGATGTGGCATGGTGCATGTGTGCTTTCAGTGTCATAGAAGAAAGACCCACATGACCTCGTGTCAGATACAGACAGGCACTGCATGTTGAGCACTGAAAAACAGTTCATCAAACCCCTTAGTCTCCTTAACTCTTAGTCTCCCCTTCCATTTCCATTCTCTAATAGCTGGGATCATGACTAGTATTAACAACCTTTAACTCTTACCAGGTAAAGAGGCACAAAATATCACAATCAGAAGTTGGTTTTTTTTTGATATTACAAGCAAACAAACTTACCTACCTGTAATCACTCCCCATAAATCTTTCATTAATACTTAGCTGAAATTAAATATCATTAACCATTTTTTATTAATTGCTGTTTGTTTTGTTAAACATTGACAAAAGAAATAGCACAGACTGAATGTTGGAATACATGTATCTGGTCCTCTTTTTGCCCTCAGCAACACCTTAAACTCAAGGCACTCATGTCTGAAATATCTGTGTGGAAAGCACAAAGCTTTCTTCTTCCTACCATGTTCAAAGCTTCAAGTCAAGCCACTTTAGAGAAGGGAAGTTGTGGGGGGAAGTTACAAGATGGAACATGATCTGTTACAGGACTTAAGCTCAGGTCTTCCTTTTCAGAGTAACTATAAAATCCTAAATAAATGATTTTGCTCTGTAATGTACAGATGCTTGATAGTTTTCTGCACTTGTTGAGAATTTCCTGAATTGTCTCGCAATGAGCATGTGATCCTGGGCTGTGTTACCAAATAGTATGAGTGGCCCCTAAACAAAACAAGAAAGGTGATGGTGCTGAAAGTCTGGTAGGTCACAGCAGGCACCATGTTTCAGTCACTAACTCAGACACCTAGAACACAGACACCTGTATCTGGGCTAGCAGACTAGCCTGCCTTTACAGACAGTGCAAGGAAACACAAATGCCTTGGGCACAAAGCATCTGACCTATTCTGACCTATTATGGGTATCCACTTAAGGCTATTCTGAACCACATTTTATAAGTAGCTGCTTTTCTCCACTGGCTGTGGAGTTTTTCTGGGGTGGTCACAGGTGTACATGTCTGCACGGGTCAGATGAGTACACTCCTGGTGACAGAACACAGTGGTGTCCTGATGACTGGTGAGGGAGTTGGGTCCTTGGTGGACATGACTGGTCATCATCCCAGTTTGAATGATATGACACTTTGAGGAGAAAGTTCATGACTGCCCCAAGGCAGACCCCAACCCAGCACCCAGCCCAGCATCCCAGCCTGTGTTCCAGAGATGAAGGTGGCAGTGGAGGACATTCCTTCCAGCAGCCTTCCATCTCATGCAACAGGTACACCTGTATCCAGTAACAGACTAGCATGGGGACACCAATAGTACGTCATGACACCTTAGGATCAGACCTGTCACCTTCCAGGTGGACTATGCTGCTTGACAAAATTAGCTGCTGCTTTGGCTTGTGTTCAGAAAGGGAAAAATAGACAGGAAAAGTTCAGCATTATTATGTACCTTACATGTCCTCGCTTTTGATCTGTATTGACAAAGAAGGTGCTGATCTCTGTTCTTTCTTCTCTCCCTACCTTGCCTGTACATCACCAAACCTGGGATCACCCAAGGAAACCAATGAGAAAAGAAGAGAACGGAACCAGTCGGTCGGAATATGCAATGACCTCCTCCCAAAACAACAAAACAGTTGATAACAATGCGGTTGTATAATCCCCGGAGCCCCGCCAAGGCACAGGAGGTGGCAAACTTTCAAAGCACACACACGGAGTACGCAAGGTGGGTGAAACGAGGCAGCGAAGGGAGCTGTGTGGCCAAGGACTTCATTTCAGAAGCAGCACACGCATCAGTGATCCAGAAGAGAAAAACAGGCTGCTCTCCAGGCTTGCTGCTACTCCAAGGGAGGATAAACTCACCCACCTGGGCTGCCCAGAGAAAAGGCCTCACAAAGGCATAAGCATTGCATGCTGCATCCCGTGAAAGCGATGTTGCGATGCCTCCCGCTGCTTCTTCTTCCTCTCTTCCCCTACTTTTATGTTTGAATTGAGTGTCCACAAAAAGCTTCTGAAGTAGGATCTTTTGAGGAGAGAGTGATCTGCCAGAGTGGAAGTAGTTTATCACAGATGAGTCAGCGGGAGATGTCTCCCTCTAAATGGGAGGACACTTCCCTCAAAATGGTGAGAGGTGTCACCTATGTGCTTCTCCAGCCTGTGCGGTTTCATATGCTGACGCTTCATTCTTTTCATTCCTACTATTTTGTTATTAAAAAGGGAACAAAGGTTTCTGTTAAGCAATCAAGCAAAATTGGTCTGAACTTGTGACTTATCCCAGGAAATTTATCTGTGGTCTGGTGACTATGCAGTTTTCATGGCTGAAGGCTTTTCAGGCAGAAGAAATTAAAATGTAAGATATTAGCATTGCTATTGAAAGAGAGGTTATTAAGATGTGCTTTAAACACTAGACTCCTTTTTTGCACCACACTTTTATTTTATCTTTAAAAATGTTCCTTTGTGAAATTCCATGTTTCTCTGTGTTTACATCATACTGGTTCCCCAGGGAAACTCCTACAGGAAAGATACTGTTTACATCTTGGTGTATTTGAGCAGGATTGTGTTGAAAGGACTAGCAGCCCTTTGAAATTCTCTTCATTCACTGGTTAGTGTTGTTCCCTGAAAGTGTTGAGTCTCTTGAACTGATGCACTGAGGACATTGCAGGTCTGGCTTGTAGGACCACTTTTGAGGGTCTGGTTGTGCCACGTTACCTCCGTCCTTGCCTCTCCTGAGCCGAGACTGATGGTGGTGCCAAGTTCAGCATACAGTTCAGTATACTTTCCATGACATGGATTGCAGACTATTTAAAGCAAAATTGAATCTACCCAAATTCATTTCACGTAGGATCTCAGGTCAGACTCAGTAAGTAGTCCTTAGGATAAAGGTGATGTGACTAATTGAGATGCTGGTCTTTCCCTACCTCCTGAAAACTTTCCTTTGTGTCACATCTCCACATATGTGTCTCCATTGACCTCTGTGCTGGAAGCAGTGATGCAGTCAAAGACAAATTTACACCCTAGCTTTTTGTCTGGACATTAAACTCTTTGGTACCACTCGGTCTCCATGTCTGTGGGTAACTTCCAGGCACCGATGCAGTCTCGCTCTAGGACCTGGCTGCCCCCCATCTATGTAGTCCCTCAGCACTGCAGCACACCAATACTTTCAGTTTTATATAAGGATGTGCCTGAACTGCAGAAATCAGACCTTGATTTTGAGTGCATTCCAGCCTGTGGGTAATCTATTCCTGGGATGCAGAGTTTGGTGTGATGGTAGAGGAAGATGATGTTCTGCAGATCTTCCCAGAAAAAAGCTCTGGAATGTTCAAATCAGCAGTCTCAGGTCAGGCTCATCTGCAGTTTTCTATTACCTATCGAACAATAGGGTGTATGTAAATTTAAATACCTTTTCAATTATGAAATGAAATGCTGCTATATATTGCTCTTGAGAAATTTATGTAGTTATTAATTTAGCTTTTTAGTCTGTCATCACTATGTAGAAGTTAAACTGCATAAAATTATTTTTTAAAGCTAGACTTTCTCGGGAAGTGAATGCAATTGCAAAAGTGAAAGGAGGCAAGTAACCCTTTGCCCACAGGTATGGTCATTCCCAGCCACATTAATGTTGTGTGCTTGCGCAAGACACAGTGATATATTCTTAGATCCAAAGTGGGATTAAATGACAGAATTTACAATTTGAGTCTAGTATCCCAAATGTTGATTGCCGAAAGCACTTAGCCCCTAAATATTATAATAAAAATATTGCAAGTATATTTCTAGAATATTTTTAAGCTATAACATTTATTTTGGTGTAGTTACCTACGTTTGCCTTCCGTTTTTTTACTCCAGTTGTTTCAGCCTAAATGTGGAAACGTGGCATAGTTTGAGACTGGTTGCATGTTTATCTGAGAGATGAGTGCAGATGAACTTATCTGAATGCAGATAAGTTTAGCATAATATGGGCTCAGGATCAGCGCTTTTTCCTAAAGGTTGTCAATTTTATTTGTTTCCTAATACAGCTTTAAAGGCATGTTCTGTAAGGTCAAAATCACAGAAGGGATTTGTAGGTCATTATGTCCATCAAAATATGTCTGTTTTTGCAAAAACGAGTAGAAAGAGATGGTCACCAAACACTGTCTGATTTTCAGTGATATCAGTGGTAAAATGTCCTCACTGGAGAAGACCCTGGTGCATGACACAACCCACAAGCAAACCCTGCCCAGGCCCCATGAAGACTCTTCAGGAGAACATAAACTTTAAAACCTTCATGGAGAGTGGAGAGGCAAGGCATTGCAAGACACAGCACATGCTGCCTAGGATGTATTTCCAGCCCTGCCACTGATCTGCTGTTTACTAGCAAGTAATTTTGCCTCTCTGTGCCTCAGTTTGCCCATCTGTATAATCAAGATAAAAGTAGGTACCAGCTCTGTGGCAGTGTTTTGAGAGAAATACATGTAGCTTATTTGTTAGGCGGATATACACTATCGCTATATGCAACATGCAGATAAACGTATCGGGCACATAATTTCCATAATAGTTCCTGAGCAAACATTCCTCATGTGCTTTTATAATGCATTGGCCACAGAAAAGCAGCAGTGCACGGGCTGAGAGCTGCTCTTCTGCTTGCCCAGACCCATTGGTCCCAGCCCTCACATCACAGCATGGCAGGGAGAGGTGGAAAATCCTGCTTGGGGTAGCTTGGCCTTTAGATTCTTGCCCAGGTACAGTTGACTACATTGCATGAAAGTGATCTTGAGAAAGGCGCTTGGAAAAGTATACTGGAATCAGACTTGACTCTTTACAAAAGGGAGGCTAGACAGGAGATGTCACTGAGGAGTGATTTCTGAGGCTTGCTGATGGGGTTTAAGGCTGTGTTTAATACTCTACAGACTACTTGCAAAGCTTATATAAGAGAGGCTTCTGTGCTTCCTTATTGTACTATAATTAAATACAAAGGGAAAGAATAGGCCAGATACATAAGTGCTTCACTAAGCAGTGATCCTGGATCTGGGGAACTGGCAACCCAAAATGCAGCTTTACAGACATTTTGAGTTCCTTTTTAGCCACTAAAATGTCAGGGGTAGAAACGACCTGCCTAGATCCATTCACAAAGCAGTCAGATCCCCAGCAGATGTGAAGGTGGCCAGTTTCTACCCAGAAGGTACTTGCTGTGCTCTGAGCACCACCAGACAAACTCAGCCAACTGCTGTCCTCAGTCTGAGGGAGAGCAGCACCTCCAAATCTCTTCTCAAGGATCACCACTAGCAGGGAATGCACCTTAAGGGCCTGAGCTGCAAAGTGTTGAGTTTCCTCGTTCCTCACAAGACAGGAAGGTGGAGCTGAAGCCCCAGTCCTGCTGCCCTTCCTGTCCTGCACCCCGACAGTGGTGTGCCCAGGGAAGCATTTCTGCCTTGGACAGATGCTGCAAAAACAGACATGGAAAGAAAGGGGAAAGTTTTACGAAGTATAAAATATAAATATATTGATACATATCTATACAGAGACCTAATTGTCCAGTCTTGCATGCCATATGGTCACAGCATGTGGAGGAAGTGTGGGTGCCCTGCTCCAACCAGGTCATGACCATAGATGCTGCCAAGCAATGGAGAATCAGGCCTGTGGTAGATATGTATTTACAATACTCCCTGCACCTGTACAAACAAAAATATATTATTTTAAACTGCAAAATAATGTGTTTAAATCAATGCATGAATGTAAATATTCTAAGATCTGCCTTCTTGACTGTGTACCACATGTACAGATGAAAACGAATATTGTTTATAGGAAATCTGTATCAGTGGTTAAATGACTAAAGAGAAAAAATATCAGAGTTAATGTTGTCATGTTTCTCAAACAAGCCATTAATGTATATTTAGTCTTTAAGGATATTGCTCAATAAGTATGTTCTGTACCAAAAACTGTGTTGCATATACAGATTGTGCAGTACCCTATTTTAAAAAGGCACCATAATTAATTTTTATTTTAAATAAAAATGTACTTGTAAAAACTTTGCTGTGTCCTGTTGGTTATGTAGCTGAGAACTACATTAATGGAAGAGTGGGAGAATGGCTGCAATGCCTCTTCAGGCACTTCTCCTATTACCCAAATTTACCAGACTTGCTTGAACACTTTCTGTTGAGGTTTTGGAGAAGCTTGTGGCTGCTGCTTGTGCATGTGTCTGGACAGGTCCTGGTTCTGTCTCACCTAACCCTGCAGTTCTTGTCCCAGGTATGTGCTCTGCTTTTGGTGCATAAACAAAGGGATTGCACTCATGCATTCCTGCAGCCCCCCAAAGCTCATAAAAACCTTTCTCTTAGGCTGAGGAGCTGGAAGTTTCATAGTCTAGTTTTAGAGTGATTTCTTCATCTTTCACATAGTACTACATATCTTTATTTATTTTTGTGCAAGAGATAATGTTCATCATTAATATTCTCACTCCCTGGGTGGGTTTCACCCTCCTTTTCCACTCAAGAACAAAAGCAGTTTATGGACCAGTCCTTCAGCAGATGGGCACTGACACACTGTAGCTAAAACCTGGCTCCTTTGGCTGGGATTGGCCCATCCCAGTTCTGTGCCTTTACCAGACACAGCCCTCTAAAGCCAAGGGGCTGCCACAGCCTGCACTCCTCCTTCACCCCAGGGCTCCTCCTTCCCCAGCCAGAGCAGGAGGCTGAAGTAATTCCCCAGTGACTGCCAGGTGCCTGTGTGAGTCACCTGCCATGGGATGGGAGGATTTTATTTAAATAGGGAAGCATTTTGGTCATCCTTAGTTCCCAAAACATTATTCCTCAACAGTTTTCGCTGGTAATTTGGGAATTATTTCATGTCCCAGTTTGGAAAAAAGTCTTAAACGAGACAGAGCAACAATAATCATCTAGCAAGGTGGGAACATGAAGGGTCTGAAGCACAAGTCTTACAAGGAGAGATGAAGGAGCTGGGAATTTTTAGTTTGAAGAAAGAGGTTCAGGGAAAACCTTATCTCTCTCTCCAGAAAGGAGATTCTAGCAAGATGGAGGTCAGTTTCTACTGATAACAAGTGATAGGACAAAAGGAGACTAGGGGAGTTTTAGATAGGATATTAGGAAAAGATTCTACCTTTAAAGGATTGTCAAGCATTGGAAGAGGCTTCCCAGGGAAGTGGTTGTGTCAGTAACCCTGGACCTATTTAAAAGACATGTAGATGTGGCCCTTGGGGACATAGTTTAGTGGTGAATGTGATGGTGCTGGATAAGTGGTTGGACTTGATGATCCTAGAGGTCTTTTCCAACCTAAACAATTATATGATTAGATGATGCAAAGTGGCTGGGGGGCAGTTTAATGAATTAGAGCAATAACCATTGTGCCATAAACTATGGTATCCATCAGGTTTAAATATAAGACAGGTTTTGCAAAAGAAAATTTCCACATTAAAATCTCTGTGTGACCACTGAGAAAGAAAATGGAAGTCATTGACACCTGCTTCAGGCATCAAAATTGTTGGATAAACATTTTTACTTCCAGTCTGCAGAGGAAATGTCACTTTAGAGAGCAGGGCACACCCTGGTGAGGTCCCTCAAGTCCTACTAACACTATCAGCCCCAAATTCACTCCTGTTTGGCTGAGCTCTTGTCTGGCTTTAGTTATGATGAGATGGTCACAACAAGCAGTGGGAGGATTGGGTGCAAATCTGATTTAGACTAGAGTACAGTAAAAGAGCTCCTAACCTGAAACCAGGGTTATGTCTTGAGTATAGCTGAAAACCTTGCTAAATAATATGGGGTGCAGCGACTTCGCCAAAGAGCCTGATGTTGCCTGATGTGCTCTTCCCTCATCATCCCATCACTGAGAACCAGTGTTATGATAGCCAGAGAGAAAATAGATTACTGGGGTTTAACATCATTTGGGACCAAGACATCATAATGAGAGATATGTGCATTCTGTGGTTTTGGTAATATAAAATCACAAAGTGCTTTTCACTGCTTTCATCTGGGCACATGGTGCCAAAGTTTACATCTTTTTAAAAGATGTCCAGTACAATTAGTTCTAAATCAGAACTTCCTCCGTTTCTGAAAGATGCTCTTATTTGGACATGCTTGATTCGTGCAGGTATAATATTTGTGCACAAAGCAATCAAATGTTTTAGGAAAACAAACAAACGAAAACCTGACAACTGATATTATAGTATGTATTAGTCTTCAATTACCGAAGTGTTAACCTTTTTAATATTAATATATGTTTCTTTCTTATCAAAAATATCCCTTCAGAGCTGATCTTCCATTAATAAAGATTTTATCTAAGCCATTTCCTTAAGGTTCTTTCATAATTGCAATACTTTCAACCATATTTATTGCACAGAACCAGTTGTCTAATTATGAGTTTACAGAGAGGTTGCCCTTGAAAGTGGCCTGAAATTAAGTTTTTTCGTATTCAGGAAAAAATATTGAGAATATTAATACCAAGACAGCAGGCATGTTCTGAACTTGTTTTGCTTTTGGCTTTGGTTAAAACAAAAGCACTCACAGCAACATTTAAACTCTTGCCCTGCTGCCACCAATGCCTTGAGGAAGTGTGCAGTCCCTCAAGGGCTGTTTTCTGGGGAGAAGAGGGATGGTGCAAATGCTGGACACAGTGTGCAGCCACAGCACTCACTCTGAGCCCTTGTTTCAGGAAGTCATTGGACAAGTTAAGGTTCAGTAACAAAATGACTGAGGCTGGATGTAGGTAGTTAAACCCCCTGTATCATGTATTATTAAATTCTATGAAAAGTGTTAAGTCCACAAAAGAAGCATTATTGCACAGACTAGAGTCCTGATCAGCCTCCAGGGGTGCTGGGTAGGGTGCAGGACAGGGCAGACGTGATGCATGGAGACCCAGCTCTGCCTCCCCTAACAACATAGAGAAGAAAATCCTGAAATTTCTCCCTTGTATTTTGGCAAGGCTTTAGAAGCTGATTTTACCATGGGTGCTGGCTACATATATCAAACCTTTTTTATGGCAGTTGGTTTCCTTAATCTGTGAGCTCTCATAAAAAAATAGTTAAATGGTATTTAAATATATCTGCCTGAAAGTATTTTATATTATATATCGCTGTGGCTCAAAGAGAAAGGAAGTTTCTTTGTTAATAGCAGCTGGCTGTTTTCCTTTCCTATGCGTTGATATAAATTTCATGAATTCATTTTTGTGCAGCACAAAAAGAACTCAGAGCCGGAACGTGAATAAATTTCCCTTTACGTTCGGCATCACTTCCCCCTGCACACGCAAACAGAAATGCTTTCACTATTTAAGTTTCATTTAACACAGGCCCACTCGGAAGCAGAAAAGAAAATATAAAGAAAAGCAGCGGCATGGCAGACACATCCCAGTGAATGAGCCTGTGAGCCAGAGACAGCCTCCCCTATTTTGATTTGTAATTTGAGGATAATTCAATTAGACATTTCAGGCAATTTAAACATTCATGCATTGTCCAGCACCAAAGCATGAGCTGTTCAGCAGCAAACGAGACCTGACAGCCTTAGCAGGCCGAGTGAAAATCCCAATGTTTAAAAGGAAAAACTCTCATCTAATTGATATGCCTACCGGAAAATTAAAAAAATAAAGGAGGGGAGAGGAGGCGGCTGTGCAGGAGGTACCACAAGGGTGAGAGAAGTACAAAGGGCAGAGTGAGGGGCATATCCTGGCTGTGGGCTCCACACCTTTTTTGCAGCCATTTGCTTAAAACAGAGTCTTTCAAAGCCTGTGTGTTCCTTTTAACAAGGGATTAAAATATAAATGCACCTGATCACCCATCTGCTCACCTCTCCAGAGGTAGCTGAAAGGCAGGCAGGCATTCAGGAGCAAAATGGGAGCATTTTCATAAGCAGCTGCTTATGAAAACCAGGTGCCCCTGCCCCTCTCAGCCACTCTGAGGTCACTGAAATCATCGCCCTGTGCCAAGGTCCTGGCACTGAACCCACACAGCCGAAGAAAGTCCTGTCTGGACCCATGGCCCACTCAGAGGTGGCAGAGGGAAGCTGGAGAGCAGGAAGCCCATCACTGTGCCTATTTCATGCACAGCAAGGCATTGCACTGTGCATGCCCAGCATCACGACCCTGCTTGCCCTGCCTGCTCTGGCTACCAGCAGCCAAATCCCTGCAGGATGAGCACAAGGTGCATGGCTCTGTACCCACAAATGGAGAAATTGGCTGCTTGGCTGCTGGGGCAATAGCTTAGTGATGTTCAACACTGGGTATAATAATAATAGTAACAATAACACAAGACTTTCAGGTGGAGTTTCAAACAAGGGTGTCTCAGAGCCTTGCTTACTTTAAATGCATTGTCTCTTGTGACCTCTGGACCCAGGGGAAGAAATGCTATTTGTCTTGTCCCTAGGAAGTTGCCCTGGAAGCAGCAGGTTGCCCTCACCTGTCGACCATCTAGCTGGCAGACAAGACAGCTTTGACAGACACAGATCTGGACTGCTCAAAGTCATTCCTCTGGTAACTTTTAGAGGCAAGTGATGAAAGCATCAGGAATCATCAAGGTATAGTCTTCTGGCAGGCTATATGTCTCTGGTGTTCCTATAATGGCCCCTCAGAAATCTCTGGAGCAGAAAACTCACCTGTAAAACTTCCTAGGAGTATATCACACCTATCCCATCTTCATGTTAAGTATTATGCAGGAGCAAGTTTGGATGGTAAAAGCCCAAAATGTACATACAGTACATGTGGATGCCAGATACAGTGGTAATTTTCCTTGAGTCATTCTATTTGAAGACCCAGCATTTAGTGTGCTTATAACCTACAGTGTGAACAGTTTGTGCTGAAATTTTCCATGCTAACACTCTGCTTTAAGGTCACCTTTGCATTTGTCCAGGAGTTGCAGAACAGTCCTGTTGCTTCCAAGAATTATATTGGGGGAAGAAAATATTAAAACAAAACCTAGCAGTAACTTCTGACTGTTCTATTGAGAATCTCCAATTCCTTGGGTATTTGGAGTTGGGATTAAATTTGACAAAAAGATCAATGCTTTCAGAAGATAACTGGAAGTCACACACTTCTGGAAACTCATAGTTTCCCTTCTTCAGAGCCCATTTATCCTGAATAAGTAAGTCCACTGAAAAGCCTCTTTGAGCTGAGGTTGCTCCATCTCTACCATTCCAACTAAAACTAGGATAACTGAATTTCAATCAATTCTTGTTCAAGAACCATTCAATAGTTGTGAATAAAGTCAGGGGTAGAGGTAAATAAAAGCAATTCAGCTAATTTATTTTTTAAAACTATATTTTTGGAAGATCAAAACCATTGTGAATTTAGTTCAGAATTGCTGGTGAGTTCTGCTCAGGAAGGAAGTTTGCTGCTCTCATCTTTGGACATTTTGGTAGGAACAGACCTTAGTAGAATAGAAAAACCACTTAGCAGAAATGAAGCAGAGATGCTTTCCACTCATGGTATTATTTCACCTTGAAACAGGTGATATTGGCCATACATGCAGGTAGAGACCCTCAGCATTAGAAATCCCTCAGATGAATGACCACATGAAACTGCTCTGCTCTCCTCTTTCCTGATACCTTGGGCACTGCATGGATGAAGGTAGAATTCTACAGCTCCCTGTCTCCTGCAGGGAGGCACACACAAACACTGCCTTTCTGAAATGAGCAGCACCTATCTGCAATTTTCCATGACAATGCAGCCTAACCTGTTCAGGACATCTTTTGAAGAAAGCTTTTCTCCTTGCCCCAGTCACTGAGGCAAAATTGTTATGATTTGATTCTTCTTGGAAAATTATGGAGTGAGGGTAGGAAGGAGGTGGAAAATATCTCTGGGTTAATAATTTTCCCCAATTTTTTTTTATGTACTGAAGGTGCACATCTGAAGTTACTGAGGCTGTACAGGAATGTAGGAATGGTCCCAAATTGAGAAATTACTGATTTGGTAGCTATGGTTTTTGTTCGGCTTTTTTTTTCTCATGCATCATCATCTGAAATATGAATTCAGGCCTCCTAACTCAGATTTCAGCTGCATTTAAGAGACTCACTGGTTTCAGGTTATGATCTTTCTGGGCCAAAGCTGTATTTAGCAAGTACCTCCTTAGCTCCAGCATCAGACTGTGTGGTGTCCACAAGGTCACATGCTACCTTTAACAGCCCTACTAAAAGCTGAAGAACTATTCCATAGCAATAGGCATGGGGAAGAGCACCAGAAGTTTATTTTTGTAGCTATAATGTTGTGCTGGAATTGTGTTGATAAGATACCAGATGGAGCCAAGCAATTTTAGAATTAAAATTTATCATTTCTGAGGGGAGAAAAAAGTCTTTTCTGAAATGCTATTTAGTATACAAACAGGAAATTAATCTATCATAAATTTGAACGATGCTCTAAATTCAACACTCCCTTAGAGAGTCTAAAGAGTTTTGACTTACCAAGATGAGTCTTGTGACAAATTCCCATTTGGTATTTCCACTGTGCTGGCTGATGTCTAACCATGGTGACAGATTCTCTGTGCAGCACCATGTGATCTGAATTGGTTCCACTTCTGCTGTCAGTACCTTGAGGAACATCAATAATAGTGCATTGTCATTTGTTATAGGGGAGAAGAGGTTTATTTTCAACACCTGGGACTTATGAAGCCTAAGCACCTGAGGCAGGATTCCTCTTATCTAATTTTAACCAAACTAAAAAAAATGTAGTGTTTAATATATCTAAGCTCTCCAGAACCTTGTTTTCAATGGAGAAAGACAGCAACTCCAGATGGCAACCCATCTTACCCTGAAATAAGTACCTGTGCCTGTGGGGGCTGAACAACCCCATTCTCTTTGGTCACACAGGGACACCTGCTGTAACAAAGGACAAGGCTCACAGAGTCTGAATTTACTGATGCTGACAGGGCAAATGCTGCTGCACTCAGGCAGTTTGGCAGGGCAGGTGGTATCCTGCCCAATGATGTCAGATACCCATCTCAGTGGAAAATAATGTAAAATTAGGTGATTATAATCAATAATTAGAGTACAAACAGTCCATGCAAAGTTGGGGATATTCATACAAACTTGTAAAGAAAATGCAGCTATATTCTGGAAAACACAGTTGATTAATTAATACAAAACAAATTGTGTTTATACAAATTAAGGAACTATACGATTTAGGAAATTTGATGCAAACACCTTGTGTGTGTGTGTGTACATGGATGCAATTTAGTTCAGCCTGCCTAGATGAACGTTATTCTGAAAATAACAATTCTTGCGCAGACAATTCCTTTGAGGTCACTTGCACAATGTGGTGAGCCATCCACTGCAGGGGACAACCAAAGAGCCCATGGTGCTTCCCCCTCACTCCCAGCAGCAACACACACAGCACAAGCTTTCCCAGCAGCTGTGGGGTCAGGGCTGCTTGGAGGCTCAGCTACACTCTCTAGATCCAGAAACCCAAACTGGGACCTCAGGAGGGTCTGCAGAGCCCATGGCAGAGGAGCCCAAGGTCCCGGCCCAGCTCACGGGCAAGGCCAGTACCTCATCATTGACGTGAACACAGAAACGCAAATATTGTTGCAAATATATCACAGCATGATGCCCCTCTCCCCACAATCCTTTTTCTTTTTTAGGTTAGTGCAGCAGCCACGGGACACCCCCTTCAAATCTGTTTTTCCTCCTGCTTTGAGCAGTGTGAGGGGAAGCAGAACCGAGGAAGCGAAGGCCCTGGGAGCCGGCTTGCCCCGGGGCGCGGAGCCGCCCTTCTGCCCAGCTCGGCCGGTCACACGCCGGCAGCAGGAGCGACCCGAGTGCCCCAAAAGCCAACTCAAGCCTTGTGATGGCTGCAGCCTGTCAGCGTCACCTGCACTCAGCACGCACTGCACAGACGTGCCCTTTCTCCAAGGGAACCGAGCAGCTGGAAACAACATGACACCCCGTCAGCCTAGGAAAGCTTAAAAACAATCGGCACTCGGTTTGCTTTTGTGTTTTCAGGGATTTTCTGCCTTGACTTGCATTTAATCAGCAGAAATAAAAAAGTAAAAATAGAATTAAAAAAAAAAAAAAGAAAGAAAATCTATAATAGACTAGCTACCAACCCACCTTTTCCCAAACATTTCAAACTCTCAAGCACATTTACTCCAGGAAAATACACATTTACTCCAGGAATGTTCTTGTTGATGCTATTTGTAGCATGAACAGACTTTTCTTTTTTTTTTTAATAGCTGTTTCACAATTGTTTTTCCAACCTGTTAACTGGTTTCCTGCTTACACAAACAACTTGTCCATACAGGGTGAGATCTGCTTCAGGATACTTGGTCAGATTATCAGTCTCCAGAGTGGGTCTGGAAAACAATCATTATGTAAAATCTTGCTTTGACCTGTATTAATTTTCAACTGTAACTGAATTAAGACAATGGACTGTAAATAATGTGTGCAAATGAAACAGATCATCAGCTGAGGCTGCAAACCCCTGATATTAGATCAGAGAGGGGAATTCTAACTATCAAAGGTTAAAAAGAAAGTGCAGTGCCCAGCAGATGATCATGGCTGCTAATGAAGAAGGATCAGCTGAAGCTGCCAGACCTGAAGAACTGAGGAGGGGAAGCAGAGTTGTGTGGTCCATGGGTTTTACAGGGTGGTGCACTAAGTGTACTTATTTGAGTGCCTGGTTTCCCATGGATCTGACTGATGTAATACCTTGGCTGCAGGTGAGTTCATATTTAGGCTTTCCAGACTAAAGAGAGTGAGTGCTGTTTCACACAGAGCTCTGGGGCTTGGAGTAGGGAACATAATGTTTGTTGAAACCAAAGTATAAAATAGTTGTCTAAAATATCCTTTTGCATAAAGAAACATATTTTTAAACTACACTGGAGATAAAAACAGTTATTCCATATTCAGTTCTGTACATTTTATTCCATACTTAATATGCCAGGAAACAGACACAAGTGATGCACAAGTGGTGAGATTATAATTTGCAGGATAGAGGGGAAAGCCCTTCAGTTACAAAGACAGAAAGACCCCCTTATCGTATGACAGTGATAACTAAAGTAATATACATAGACATGATATTTGGATGCTGAAGAATAACCTACATTCAACATTTGTTGTGATAATTTACAACAATGAACTTGACCCAAAAAATGCTACATAAGTGCTCAGTGTTATTAATAATAATTATTCAGAGAATTCTCAGATGGGTTACTTCAACTTCCTTTCTGCATCAGCTCTGGACTCCTTTTTATTCTGCATGTTCATTTTATTCCCTTCTAATTAAATGTGATTTTCTCAGCAGATGATTATATTCTTTTTAGTTTGAATATTTGACTCAACAGAGCTGAGCAATGAGCGTCCCATCCCACTCTCCACCTTACCACTCTGGCTCAGCCTCACAGCCCCTTGTGCTGCATGGAGCCATTTTTAGAGAAAGTCACAGCTCTGGAAAAGCACTGGAGGGAAAAGTTGTCCTGTTTTGATGAAGCCCATGGTGCAGATCATGTCTTCCTCTCTGGATTGATGTTGAGTGGTAAGCACAAGGCCAGCCTGTGCATTCTTGGTACAACTTCCAGGGAATCAGCTTTACTGGTAGAATAAAGGAAATGGGCTATTGGGTCTTTGAAAGTTGAAAACTAGAATGGTAAAGGATGGTGTGAGTTTTTTCTCCTGGTTCTTCATCTCTGTCATTCAAAATAACAAAAAGACAGGGTTTTAGCTAAGAGCCACATTTTCAGACCAAGCTTAAAACCTCTCTCTGCTGTAAGAAATGTAAGATCACCCCAATGGACGCCGCCTTCATCCACAAACCAACAGTGCCTCAGGAGACATAGCCAGCTGTAGGGAAACTGAATTTATGGAATTAGGGATTGGGATAGGAACTTTTCCCCATGACAGCTGGCAGGCTGTGGGTACCTGTGTGAGGCTGTAGAGATGTGCTCTTCTGTCCTTACCTAGTGGCACAAGAGCCTGTGGATGATATCAGGCTTCGATGGACTGCAGGTACCCAGCTACTCATCTCCAGACACAGCACTGCAGTTCATGCAACCTTTTTGTTTTTTCTCTGCTCATTGCATACATGGATCCCATATCATAGAAGACTTCATTTTGTTTGTTTGGTTATTTGGTTATTTGGTTTTTTTAAGCATAAATGTTTTCTGGATTTAGCTTACACTTTAAGGCTTTGGACAAAGGGAGGGACCCAGCTCTAGATATCCTCTGAAATCTGTGGAACACTAAAGCCTTCATTTCTCTCTGGACCATATGGGTGAAAGAGGTAACAGACAAATCATCCCTTGCTGACTTTGTGACCTTCATGGATCACAGATATGACTGCTCTCTCTCTTAGCCAGCATCAGTGAAGAGAGCCTCAAAGGTGAGGCAAACTGAAACGACTATTTTGGAGACATTGATGCAGGACCCACAAAGGGCATTTTCTAGAGTCAGAAGAATTTTAATTTAGGGCACTAATTATTTCCATATGCAACCACCTCCCTGAAGGCAAATGTGACTGCTCAGACAGAGCCCCTTAGCTCTCCATGGGAACATGTACCTTACATTTACTGGCAGTGGCTGTTGTAGGAAAGGATAAACTTGGAAAAAAGTAATTTTTCTGATTCTATATCCAGTCACTAAGTTCAAATGATTGAAGCAACAGAACTGAAGCCACACTTCAAAATTTTGTTTTATTTTAATTTCCCTTTTCTCTTTTGTTCAATATTTTGATTTTTTATTGGTGGATTCTGTTATCATGGGGTTTTTTTTTTCCACTTACATGTTTTATAGATAGATATATACTCTATGTATACATACTACCATGGTTTATAGAAATTTTTTTCTTCCAAAAAAGCCCCAAGTTAATGAAAGAAAGAACTGCCTTATGGGTAACTTATCAATCTCTGATTGTCAGTGAAGAACAAAAATAGTGCACAGTCTTTCCCCACTAATATTCATGCTTCAGTCTCTCCCTCCCATAGAATTGTGCTACTTCACTCAAAATAGAGAAACTGCCATAAATCTGCTCCATTCATAGAGATGAGCTGAGATCTTCACCTTGTAAAAGGTCACCTCCCACTGGAGCAAAGGATCTTCAGTTTTATTGAAAGCAAAGATACATTTTTCTCCTTTCACCAAACTGTCAGGAAAGAAAAAGAGGTCCTGTTCTGTGGCAGTATCTGCCCTATTCCCTCTCCCTGTCCATGTGGCTGTGGTTGCTCCTGCACAGCCCTGTGCCCTCTGCCTGCAGCCAAAGATGTTTCCAGCATCCCAAAGCTTTTCATTACCTTATCTCCATTATTTAGGCAAACACAGAACACTTCTCCAGACAGGTTCCAGGGCGCCAGTTTATCTGCATTATTATAGTAATGCTCCTTTATCCACAGCACCCAGCCTTCCCTTAAAAATCAATCGCTGCATGATGAATGTTCTGTAAATAGGGGATCTCCACACTGCAGTACTAGATGTCCTGCCCTCCTCTTCTGATCTGCTCTGCTGTGTTTCACTGCTTCATTCTTGTTTTCCTCTTCTGACATCACCTGACTACTTGCCTTATTCAGTCACTGTCTGTGGTGGAAATCACTGCCTCTTCTTGCTGCTTTTTTCCTTGGCATTTTTTCCTTTTGGAAGAAATGCATTTCTTTTTCAATGGATGACACAGTTATAAGGCTGTGTATCTTTTCCTAACTTTCCTAAAGATAAAGAGAACATATATGCTGACATTTTCTTGTAACCACTCTAAACATCTGCATCCCTTCTTGATTTGCTTGTCCAAACCAGTTAGGACAGGAAGGTTTCTATTTTTCTTTCTAGCTGGGGGAGAAAGTTCATAAAACAAAAAAGAACATGCCTCAGAGAAGCATTTCAATCAGAAAATTATCTACCCCAAAGATGTGAAAACCAATTTTGCTATATTTATCTGTTTCATAGCAAAGAAAGGTCAAAATGTGAATATATCCAGCAAAATTGGCAAAGCCTCTTAGGCTTCCACTGCCCAAATGGGCATAAAACTAAAACTGTGTCTTATGGTCTAATAGGGCTTGGGGGTTTTTTTGTACATGAAAATGTTCTACAGAAGTTTTGAGGTATTGAGACAACACAGAATCAGAAAAATCAGATTAAAATTAACACTCTTCAAATGTGCAATTAAAAAGAACCAAACAACAGCAAGAGAAACAAGAAAAAAAAACCACAAGGAAAAATGATGCAGAACTACTTCTCTAGAGAGAGCCAAATCCATTAAGCTAATTAGTTGAGCAGCTGATGTTCTGACCTGACACTGTTTCTTCATTTAGGATCTTTAATTCTTCATGCAAGAAGATTTCTCATTATTTCTTATCCAAACAAACCCTAAGATCTGGACATTCTTCTGCAAAGAGTTTGCTGATAAAATTTTCCTCTAAACAGTCACAATCTGAAATTTGAACAGTGTGATCTATGTGACCTATTACATAAATTCTATTTTCTCCTCTCTTGTGAACCAATGACCCACACTTCATAAACAACTTCCTTTATTCTTCTCTTAACAATTAGTTTCAATCCAAAAGAACTTTCCGTTTGAAATTTTATTTTTTTTAAAAAAAGGCAGGGACACATTTACTGCTGTGTAAATCCCCATTCTGTCATGTTCTTCTCCTAAGACAGGGACACAACAAACAAAGCCAGACCCCCAGCAGACATCCAACAGAGAACCCAAAGGAGGTGGTAGCCACTCAGTCCTGTTTGCAGAAAATCTCCTCTAGAAGCATCAAACTCAAGGATTGCTGCAGGTATATACAAGCTTGCTTGTTTTCATCAGCTTTCACAGCTTCCCAAAAAGTATTCCATGGGCTCCCAGGGGCCCTGTGTGTTGAAAAGCATTAAGTCAGAGAGTGAAGACATGTCTGTGCTCTGAGTGCAGCAGTGCACAGAGGAACCTTAGCTGGCATTGAGTGAGTAATCACTGAAAGTAACACCCCCATTTTCATGCCAGAGTACAAATAGGTACACGTTTGCAGGGGGACCTTATGTGCCCTGACTCCATTCCCTGGTAATAACTCATTCATGCATCTATTATTTTGTATAAATATTCATTTCTTTGAAGAGTACATCCATGACCCCTCTTCTCCATCCCATACAGTCACCACAAAAGCCACTGGACACTGACTTTATGTGACACTAAGGAAACAAGCAGCTGTCCTTCAGGATGGCTGTTCCACACCACACTCACAGTGCAGGAAGCAGGCAAGCAAGGCCAGCCCACCCTGAGCACCAGAGTCACACAGCCCCATCCCAGAAAGAGGGAGGGGAAGCTGAGGAGCAGGCAGGCCAGCAGACTGCAGTGGCTGCCACTGTCTCCAGCCCTGAGACCATGCCAGACCTCAAAAAGCTTTGCTGTCTATTCAGTACATTTCTGCCCCTTTCCTCTCTCCCAGAAGTTTCTGAGATTAAAAGCTTGGAAGTTCTTCTAGTCATGGCAGGAAAAGTGGGTGCATTACATAGGGTCCCTTTAGCCTCTCTGTCAGGATCAGGGGAGGAAAGTGCTTGTGTCCAGCCCAGAGCTTGCCCTGGGTGAAGTGCACAGGATCTCCACCACTGTTTCCGGGATGGGTAATTAAATTGCTCCAACACAGACTCACACACCTGCAAGAGCTGGCACAGAGGGCACTTAGCAGGAAATCTGGCACAGAGCAGGGGGCAGGCCTTCAGAGACCAGAGCTTGTTTTCTATTGCTTTTCCTACTCCATCATGCTCTAGAGAAGATGAATGACTAAGCTTGACTTTTAACAATTTAATTTTCTGAGTGTGTTTTCTCATTGCTCAAGAAGTTGCCTGTTTTGGACTTAAATTGATGGTCTCTGAATTGTTACTCTACACACATGCCTGGAAGCAAGGTACCCTGTGACATCTTTGCTAAGCTAATCTCTTCCTGCCACTGAAGCTTAATAGGTGTTACTCCTCTGCCATGCAAGGCCTGAAATTGGTCTGCTGAGGAAAACTGAGTAGAAATTGGACCTGAGGAGAAAATACTTTCTGCAGGGTCAGAATTTTATATAAGCCTTAACCTTTAACTAAAATACCTCATCAAAAGTAAGGAAATTAAAACATCCACTTTTGTAAGCAGCAATATTTTTCCCCAAAACCCCCAATTTTCTTACATATCTGGAGAAAAAATGCAGAGTGGATTGCCTTCAAGGGGTGGATTCTGCCATCCCTCCTACTTTGAACCCACTTCATTGCCCAACCCAAGGCTGTTATCACTGCTGATGACTGATGAAAAATAGCACTGGATTTTGGTCTGGTATTTTGCAAAGTTCCATCTTTTTGGTCTTTTGGGGTGGTTGGTAACTGCATTTCAAACCTTTGAGGGAGTGAAGAAGTTTAGATTTTTAGCAGAATTTTCCCAATCAGCAAATCCTGCCCCACAAGAGGGACTGCACACACTGCCCCACAGGAGGAAGATGGGCTGCAACTCCCTTGTGCAGAAGCAGCAACTTAATGCTCCCCTCCTGCATCACAGGCAGGTGCCCTACATACACCAAGGAGCTACTTCAGGCACACAAATTACCCTGAAGGGATCAGATGGGTGCCATGCCATGAATGACCACTGGTAGCTCAGGATCCAGAACTTCAGTAATAAAAAACACTGAAGGCATCAGATGTTCAGAAAACTAAAACCCATCTCTCTAGAGAAAATGCAAACTATTCCCACAGCCTATCATGCTTCCTCCTTCTGCCTTTTTATTGCTAAGACCTTTCTTTCCCAGTTTTCCCCTTTGTTTAAATTTAAGAACATCTCTTTTCTTCATAACAGGAAGAAATATTTCATCCCAGAAAGGTTTATGGGTCACTGACAGTGATGCACAATTTGTATTTTGTTCATTAAGGGCTTCCCAGCCAAACTTCAGCTCTTCCCTGACTGTTGCTTCAATTAATCTTCTGTTTGGCATTTGGCTGCCTATTAATGCTAACAAAATATTGTTATGAAAACATATCAAATTGCCCTTCTTAGGCTATAATCAGTCTTTTTGGCATGAAGTACAGTCAGATTCAATCTGGACTATAAGTTCACTTCCAAATTTCAAAACATGATGCAATCTGTAAAGGTTCAATAAATTAAATTCTTTCTGCCCTATGTGATATGTGAGCTAATCTACTTTTACATTTAATTTGATTTGCCCTCAAAGTTACGTACCACATCCAGAAAAATTTACCTGTTTGTTGAGTGGGCAATATCCTCTCTAGAGGTACTGGAATCTACTAAAAACTGCCAAACAAATGTTTGGTTTGGCTTTATTTGTTTTGCATACTGGTCCACATGGAATTTCCTCCACTGACCCACTGAGACCCCATAGCTACCTCAGATCTCCACCTCTTGGGCCCTTCAAATTCCTTTTGAGCCATCTTTTGTGCACAGATCTTTACACAGAGACAAGGGGGTGGGCATGTTCCTTTGACAGTTCTCAGAGGGCTTTACAAATAAAAACCTCATTTTTATAAAATTGCTCTGAGGGAGGTCAGTCTTACCTCCCTTGCAGTATAACAAAAGAATTGAGGCACAGATGCTTTGTCTAAGACTGGTGCTAGTCTGGGACTAGGAAGATGGAAGTCAGACCTCTCCTCTCCGTGTCCTATCCCAGGGAATTCCCATGAAGGTCATTTGGCTACTGACAATTACTAGAGTCAATGTAATCACTGTATCTCAATGAGTACCACAGATGAAACTGTTTTTCCCCCTATTTGTATATTACAGAGTCGATCTATACAAGTCCCTTATTTAGCTTGCCTCACAAAAGCATAGAATGGTTGTTTCAATACTTCAGTGACAACTTAAAGCTGTATATGCTGGAATTGAATGTAGTATCAAAGTATGCAAATTTTAAAATATGACTCTCTGTGATGGCAAAGGAGATCAGATAATTTGAGGACAAACAAATTTAATTACGTAAATATTATTTATTTTATTATAAATGTTTTGTTCCTGAGCATTAATTTAGAGGGGATTTTAGCTTGGCTAATCCAATAAAGAGCAGTAACTTGGAATAAAAACAGCAACAATTACTCCAAGTCCTCTGCTTTCTCTTGTAGCAAGAAGCATGTTCCATCGTTAGCTTCTAAGCTCTGAAACACATCCTTTCCACCTCACCCACTGCTGACATTTCCCAAGTGAACCACCTCCATGGACAGCAGTGTTTCAGCAGTCACTCTCTCCTGTCACAGCACATCCTACAGCTGCCTTATGCACGCTACCTAATCAACCTGCTGGGGAGAGCTGAATTACTACTAATGTAAGAGTGACTGAAATGAGTGATTCCCTCCACTTAATCTCAGTGTGAAAAATAGAGACTTTGCATAGATAAATACGAAGATATCACAAGCAAGTATGGAGCAAAACCCCCCCTGAAATACCTGGGTTGTTCCATCAGTACTGCATGAGTTACTGGAATATTCTGTAAAGCAGCTGAATGGTGATTCCAAGTTTGTTTCAGATTGTCATCCTGGCTATAGCTTTGTATATGGATGAGTCATAACTATTACAACTTATTTGCTTTCTTATGGAAGATTCTCCAGGCTCTAGCCCCAGCCACCTGCATTTCATGGGAAGAAGTCTTACAGAAGCCTTTGAAGATCTAGCCAAGAGTTTGTGTACCTTTGTGACAGCAGCTGATGCTGAAAAGAGAGCCTCCAGGAACAATCATCACAGATTCACATGGCACTCTGGATCTAGAATAGAGTAGAATAAAATAGAATCAAATACAATAAAATAGATTATTTCTGTTGGAAGGGACCTATAATGATCATCTAGTCCACCTGCCTCAGCTGTTCTGGGCTGATCACAAGTTAGAGCCTCTGTTTGTCATTTCTAAAGGAAAAGTACTGTAGAAGTCAAAGAAGAAAAATTCTGGCACCGCCACATCAGTCAGGGAAGGAAACTGTCCAGTCTGTTTGAACAATCAGCTCAGATGTCTCAGAAAGAGAGACTCCACCAAAAGTGCACGTAATCTAAAATAATTTTTGCTCTTTCATCCTGAGCTCATTCTCAGAGAATACTCCTCTTATGATTCCTAGACCCCATAGGCCAAATGGTGAAACTCTGCTCCTGAGAGAGTGCCCTGAAACAAGTGGAGGACCATACTCCAATTGCCCTATTTGCTCCAAGCAGTGCCTTACATTGCAAGAGACTGTAATGAAGTCATTAGGTCTAATGGAGGAGAAAATAGCTATTTAAAGTAGATCTAGCACCAGAACTGAACTGAAGTGGAATTTTCCATTTTATACATATGAGAGATTAGCTGCTACTGTACCTCACTGCTGCAGAATTAGCCATGGATCCAATTATGACTCTTCTCCGTTCAGCCCTGCAAAGCTCCTTTCTAAATTCTCAGTCAGCAATAAAACAGTCAATGTTTATCTAAAATGCTTAATGTGCTCCCCTCTCCCTTGTGCTCCTTGTCAGTTTACCTTTAGATTGCAAGAAAATATATTGGTTTTCCACCCTGGAAGCATTTCCCAGATGCCTAGGGAAGCCCTTCGCATACCAGGTGCTTTTAATGAGTAAGGCTTTTAACTCTCATAACTGTGGTGTCACTACCAGAAGTGCTATTTGCTGCATGCTGTGATTTAAGGGTGAAAAAACCCCACCAAAACCCACCAGAACCCCCACCACCACCACAAAACTCAGAAAACCAACAAAAGCCACTAACAAGGCTGTCCACTCAGCTCACAGCCTGTCTCTGTCCTGGGCTATCACAGAGCATGAGCCCTCTGAAGGTTACTTCTCTGCCAATTTCAAATATTGACCTTGATGTCCTGTCCCTTACAATATTCTTTAAAATCCATCATCTGCAAACTAAGTTTAAGTCAGGAAACCTAATTAGTAACAGAGACAATAAATAACAAGCTTAAGGGGAGGGAGGAGAGAACCTCTTGCAGGTGGCCAGCTCTTAGCTGAATAATTCTCTGTGCAATGGTCATGCTTCAAAAATTTAATTCTCTGTAATTTCATTTAGGATGGGGAAAACAAAACAAAATGAGCAAAGTGATATAGGATTTCATTTATATTCTGACAAGTACATTCATCTAAAGTTTAACCATAATAGCTGCAGTTGCTGTATCTTTCTCTCAAAGCATTTAATGGTGTGAAGCAAGTGGCAATAAAAATTTAAAATAAAATTAAATTAAATTAAAAGTACCTACTTGGCGTTATTATTTGCTATTTTTATACCAAAAAAAGAAGAAGTCTCCCTACTGTCAGGCTGATTGTATTAATCTGAGATTCCTATGGTCCTTCAGACTTGATTGCTTTTGATTCTTGCTTAGTAGAAGTGGTGATGAAGGAGCTGAAATCATAATTTGTATTTAGAAGGCAAAGAGGAGGCCACTTCATTTCTGTGGTGAGTAGCACATTTTGTTGTTTTAATTAAAAAGTTGTTCTCAGAAGCTTCTGCAGTATTCAGAGCAGAAAAAGGTGGTATTTTCAAAGACACTTTGGGGATCACTCCTGCAGTTTTTTCTGAGCTATGTTGGTGTTGCTTAAACATACTAAGGAGGAGAAGCAATCATTGAATATGTTTCCTATCTCAAAAATTGTAAATCAATCCTCTCAGTGATGAAAATATATTTTCCTTTATGCAGTTCTTAAATTGCTATCCATCTCTATTAAGGCTCTTAAAGAGAGATTTTCAGCAACAGAACACCCTCTGAAACAAACAAAAGATTTAAATACCAAGAACTGAAGGTGTTTAGCCCAGAATTGCAATGATTTTCAAGTGGCTGCTCCCTCTGAGATGAATGCCCAGAAAACTCTACAGGTCAAGTCTTGTACTCCCTGAGAGTGTGCCAAAAATGAGCAACATTCTACAGCCATGAGGCACTGTTCTCTTCTGGAGACAGCAATGGCTGTCAGGTTCATCAGGGCATTACGCAACCCTCTGAGCTAGCCAGACTCCCTAGGGACTTAATTTTCACTTTTAAAAATCAATACACTTCACTGGTACTTTCAGCTTTTCATATGACAGCAGCATTGAAAATTAATATTTCACTGAGATTACGAAGGGTGGACTTAGGAGGGCGTATAAGTTTCGGATCCACTCCAGAAGCATGTGACAGCTCAGGTAAGATGCTGTTGGCTTAGAGAAACTAAGATAAATCATATTTAGGGTTTTTATTCAATGATGCCAGGATCCTTCACATTGTCTGTGACTCAGATCAGCTGTTCCTTTTGCACTGGAATAATGACAAAAGCCTCTTAGCCTCTTAAATGTAGCTCTAACCTCAACTCAAACTACACAGATGTATTTGAGGTGCCTGCTGTGTCCCTCTGCTCAAGGTACCAGCTCTCTCATGGCAAAGAATAGAACTAGTTACAAGGGATGTAAAGGTCCCAACACCAAAGGTTCCTTTCCTAATCTCTGGAACTACCATTTAGTAGAGCTGCATTTTAAATACCCTAAGAAGTTATCACCTGAAAACTAATTTCTGGCTAAAATTTAATATCCAGATTTCTCTGCTGGAAAAGTTGGTCAGGGAAGCCTCAGACTGGCACAGGTACACCTACACATCCCAAAGCATCATAGTGTGATCTTTCCTACTCACATCTGGAACAGGGCAGGAACAGCTCCTCCTTACACCTTCAGGTGCCTACAGGCCATGCTCTTTGCATTCATGAAGAGGTGAGGGGGACCAAAATCTCACCAAATCCCTTCTTGTTTTAAATTGTGAGGGAGAATCATTATGTCATACTTGCAGCTGCTCCATCAACAGAGGCCATAAGGGGGTCTGGTTGTTTGTCTTGCTCTCCCTTACACATCCTGAGTGGCACTGCACCACTCACTGTGAAGCCCAGTATAGATGTCACAGTACAAGGAAAACATTCTCAACCTGGGACCAAACAGAGCCTTGAAATGCTGCTGTGGTTTCCAAGCCATGTCATTCTGCACCACCTCGTGACACTTGAGGCAGCATTAAATTCCCTGCCTCTAATCCTCTCATTTGGAGTGAAGCATCTTCAGCAGCCCTAATGTTTGATCTCAGCCTCACAGCTGGGGAAAACTAGCAGCTGGTTTGTGATTCAAAAGGAGCAGAACAATAACCCATTGAGGCTACTCCTCCTGTCTGTGGATGGGTGAGTCAGATGAATAATTGGACAACACAGATCAGTTAAGCCTAATTCAGTTAATAGAATTAATTTGCAAATTAGTACACATTAGGTGAATCAGCTGCAATTCATTTTGACTGAAATGTTAAAAAATACTAAAGTAGTTATAATGAAAAGATAAATATTACTGCATAAAAGGTTTCAAAGAAGGCAGTCTCTACATGGAAAGTTTTATCTGTAAATGCTGGGGATGCATAGGTTGAATTTCATATAATCAGTCAGAAGCATATCTTCTTCCTGGCTTGTACAGTCTTTATTACCCTGGCAACCCTTAATGGATCTTAAATAATCATTATAGATGGGCTGAGAAAGTTCTGACTGAGATCCAGGCATAGATGTTGGGACTGATAGAGGGTCTGGTGCAAGGAAAAGGAAATAAACTATTTTAAATTTAAAGGCTGGCCTAGGAAACTTAGCTGGTAAAATAATTTTTTCCTCCAACATTCTTCCTAGGAAAGCTTGGAAAAACGTCTGGGCTACTGTTATTCAGTGACACACTTAGGGCAGATAAATATCTGATATTTGAAGATCGGTGTCTTCAGGGTGGTGATCACAGGGAAGAAAATACCAATAGCATGATTTTGTCATTGAAAGGCTTGGAAAATGCTTTGGTCAGGTACAGTTAATAGGATCTCCTGAGCAAAAGTTGAGCTGCAGCTCCTGGAGCACTAAGATGATTCAGGAAAATGCTGAGCTCTGAGCTGTGTATGGTCAGAGTAAACCAAGAGGCAAGAACAGGGGAACAGATGTGCCGCACACACACGTGACTCAGATGGAAACCTGCATTGTTGGCTTGACTGTACAATGATGGCAATACCTGGTGTTGAATAAATGTATCTGGAGGAAGATCAAATCATGGCTGCATCAGTTTAGCAGTTTAATGTGACACCTCCCTGGAATCCACAAACATCTGAAACATATATTGCTGTGGTCACTTTACTATACCAATCCTTGCTCCTTCTGAGTTATATGTTGATCCCCAACAGGAACAAATTGTGCCTCTCTGTAGACTTCAGTACAGCTGCACTTTGTACTTGCTTTGGATATCACAAAACAACACTGTGTACACAGGATTTCATTAGCAGTGCAAATTAGGTAACAGTTTTAATAAAGAATTTATTTATTTTAGTGATGGTCCTTTACATTCTGTTTTACTGACACTTTCCTGCATGGCAAGGATTCACAGGTGTAGCAAACCTTTTGTAAAGTACTTCAGTGCAATCAATTTGACTTCATCCAAAAGTAGTGGAGCTGCCAGCAAAGCTAACCTGTCTAAAAAATCTATTACCTATAAAATTTTTATTCTGCGTGTCAAACTTTACAGGCATGCTATTGTGCCTTTCTGAAAGGATTTAAAGTTGCAGAACAGCCGTAACAGTTATGTTGTCCAGCCTGAATTATACTTTGAGAAAACTGACCTGGCATTACATGGTGTCTATCAAACTTAGAGCCTCCCAGCTCACAGTCATGGCTTGTCAGGTTTGATGGGGAGCTGGTTAAACGCACTGTCAGAGCAGGTTACCTGGGGCAGTGCACTGAAGGCTGCTCACCAGCTGGCTGAAAGCCCTCTGGTATCTATCAAATCCAGCAAAATGCTGCAAAATAATTCACAATGTAGACTTCCAGTGACTGAGTCATGGGTTCCAATTTTCCATGTTAATGCTCTGTAGGCATGGATGAGAAACGAGCCACTCTTCCCAAGCTCTACCAGCTCTTCACAATCTCCTGCTTGTTGTGCTCATTACAATTTACAAACCACACACAGTGATAGCTGGAACCCCCCAGTTCACAGTTGCTGGACTAAGGCACAGCGGGTCACCAGGCAGGCCAGAACTCTTTGTCATGTGGCCTTCTGTTCTTTGACCTGAGGCATTTCCAGTGGTGGCCACTGACTCCCCACCAGCAAACCCTGGGAAGGCCAATGCCAAGGGTGGATTCAGGTTCTCTTCCTGATCATTTTTCAGCTGGGGAGCACCAGGACACCGTCCTCTTCAATGGCTATTCTCACTGCTCTCTCTTGATGCTCAGACTCCAGCTGAAATTGTGCTCAGCAGGGAGAGGCAGCAGTGGCTAGAATAATTAAGGGTTAGAAACCAAGTGACAAATGCAGAGCTCTTCTTTTCAAATTTGCATCAAGCCCAACAAACTGTAGTGCAGTTGCCTCTGCCTGACTTCAGGCAGGATGGTCAGCTGAAGACCCACATCATTGACTAAGCAACTCTTGTGCAATAAAGATTCAGATCCCGTTGAAAAAAAAAATAGACATTAGCTTTGTCCAAGAGCCACTTTAAGAGGCAACAAAAAAAACTGTGGCTAGAACTCTCCTAGAGCTGCGTGCAGCTGGGGGAATAGCACAAGATTCTTGGCTGCAGAACTCTTTTCCAGGACATGCTAGCAAAGACAAACAGCCCTGGGCTCTGGTTATCTTCATCCAGCTTGAAAGGAGGCTTTGCAGGCCAGAGTTCAGAGACATCTTCCATCTCAGAACGTTTGTCAGTCCTAGAGCACAGCGACTGCTGTCATAGCATGGAAAACAAAACCAGAAAACCAACTGTGCTTTTAGGGCCTTTGAACTGCCACGGCTCTAATGACACATTGCAGAAACATTACGTATAAGATAAAGCATGTATGTAGGTAGCAACTGATGTGCTGTAAAAGCCTTTGTGTGACCCTGCGTGTAGCTCAGGCCGTGGTTTTCTCCAGAGGCAGAGGAAAGCCCCTGGAGATGCCCACACAGACATTAACCTCGCTCTCAGGACATGGTTACGTAACCCAGCAGTCGCGGGGTTTTAACCATCGCTTCATCCAAAGTGCCCCTTCTTGTTGGGAATTTCACAGTTCAGCACACAATAAATTAATTCTTTTACTAGGTCAGGCCTGGTAACAAGCGTTGATTTAAGCAGCTTATTGCAACAGAAGACTAAACACTGTTCCTAAATGGCAGCTCTCTATGATCCTACAGAGGATGGAGTCTGCTCCTGCTGACACACACCCAGAGACACAGCCATGCTGGGAGCGTGGCGGAGCAGGAAGATTTTCTGCTGCTGTTTGGTAGCATTTTCAGGGAACACCAAATGTTATTTACTTCCTAATCTTCCTACAGAATATAAAGAATTGCTGCTCTGGGCTATTTCAGAAAGATAATGTGAGTGACTCATTTGAGTTGTATATTGACCTCAGGCACTGTAAAGATATATTTTACAGTGCTTAAAAAAACTACTAATGCAGATTTCTGTACTTCTGAAGATCCCTAGAGTGCACTTGAAAGATTTTCCTGAAGTCTTAAACCACACATATCTGGTCAAGCCCCATGTTATTTGTTGTTATTAGTCAAACACCCCTAATCATTGATCATACTATCTTCCAGGCTACATCCCCTATGCTAAAGCAGCTTCTTAATAACTTGCAGTCCTGATTTGCCTAGGCATAACAGCTCCATAAGAACCATATTAATTATAATCAGTGACAGATACATACTAAATCCTATGTTGAAACATGGGAGTAGCTTCTGTGACCAACTCTTATCTCTAAACCCAGAGCTGAAACCAAATCTCAATTCCCACAGTGTTAAACTGTTTAAAGACCTGGATTCAGCAGGTCTGTCTTTGGCTTGTGCTTTTAATTTTAAAAACTCCCCACCACTGTATTTGCATTCTTTTTGAGTTTTTCCAGTCTGAACATAGATACTTTGAAGCAGATTTTGCTAGGCAGGGAAAGAGCTTTCACCATGTTTCTTCGATGCATTAGCCACTGAGATGCCGGATCACAGATTCTCCTTTCCAGAAGTGAGTTTCAACAACAAGCTTTCTCAGGCTCTGCTCTTCTCCTGCAAATCATCTCTTCATCTTTTAGTTTTCCACAATTTCCATTGCATCCATGTGCAATTGCACCCATTTCACCCACCTCACACCCGAGGGCCTCAAATTCCCTCCCTCTCCTTGCCTTTCAGTTGTTTTTCAGATTCACGAGATCACAGCATATCAAAATACAAAAATCTCTCTCCTACATGCCCCACTTTCAGGGGCCCAACAGCACTTCCATTTCAGTAGGGTGATCCCAGCCCCTACACCTGGGCCCCTATTATGTGGTTACTTAGCAAAGGTATCACCTGTGTTGCAGGCACAAGATTGAAGACAACACCATTGAGGGATGGAAGGAGTCAGTCCCACTGAAAACAAAGACCACTGCTCCTATTTGCCCAGAGGGAAAGTTTCAACTGCCTACCACTCAGCATGGTATTGCACCCCCATGAGGGAGTGACAGAGCTTAGGGTGAAAGGAAGGGATCCCAAAATCAGCAAAACACAGCTCAACCACCAGCATTCTACAGAAGAGCACGGAAGTGCCTACAGGGAATCATTATGGAGAAAAATCCCCAAACCCCTTCAGGAAATCATGCTGCGCACCCCTCTGAAGTACCTGTAATATTAATGCACACAGTATGGGGAATAAACATGACATAAGAGAGCTAAGAGTCCCAAGAGATAAGATCCTGGATGAAAGAAGGGCGCAAGAAAAGATGGTTAATATTTGAGAAAAACCTACTCCAAGCTGAAGAGCATGCCATGCTGGTGCATCCCCCTCCCTGCTCCTCCTCAGACCACACCAATCTCAGAAAGGCTCATTGGCCACCACCCTCTGAGCAGGTGCTGCTGACTGGGCCTGGGCTGGTACCCCTACTCCTGGAAGCTCACTTTCATCATCACTGTTGAGAAGATGCAAAGGCACTCGATGTGAGTACTGCACTGAATTCTTCACAGCCACCTTGTACATACTCTTTAGGTCTGTGTGCATGGGAGTGTGAATGTGCTGTAGAAAGTGTACTGGTGATGTTCTCTCTTGGATTCTAAGTATGTTAGGTGTGTAAGATAGACTTCTAAGTGAGTTGGTGTGTCTATAGAATTTGTTAAATTGTTTAAATTAGGCTATTGATTAAGTGCTGTTAAAACCTTTAGGCCTAAAAACTGTTGGTCATGTCTGGGGCTCACTTTGGTAAGGGGGTCCACTCTGAATCTTGACTCAGTGGGAGGGTCTCTCTCATTATGTTTTATCCCTACTGTTTTTTCCCCAGCCTCCATGTAGATAATTTTAGGTTGCTTTCAGTTTTAGATTATTCAAATCAATTCCTCTCCACTGAAAACATACAGAGGGGCATTTTTTAAGCAAGCTAGCACATGCCTTACTGTTTTTAATTTGTTTCATTGGTTGGTTTTATTTTTGTTGGTTTTGTAAAGCATAAAGATACTTTAATGGTATATCTGCAAACATTTTTATTTTTATTTTAGTAAATGCAGTGAGGGAAGACTGACCCTTCACAAAACCTGAAACATACTCGGGCAGATTCTGAGAGGAATTTAATACCATTCCAATATACAACTTAATATTTGTTGTTTTTCTAATCAGTGCATTACAGAATAAATACAGAAAATACAACTGGGATTGCACAGATTTAAGTATTTATTATAAGAGGTGGTAAATCATTACACTTTCAAGATTTTATGTAAATTTCACTGAGTTAATTGATTCTCCTTAGATTCCAATGGGCTTTAGCTGAGTCTCCTAATGATATTAAAATCCATCTGTTATCAAACATCATGTATGCAAATGCTGGGATTTGTAAATATCATTATGCAAAAGTTCAAGTCCAATCACGCTACTCTTGAAGTCTGCAACATAAATTCTGTAGACATCAATAAGAATAGATTTGGGATATCTTTTTAATTGCACTGTATACAAGTATCAACAGAAGAATACAATACAGTAGTCACAAAATTAAAGAGGCTTCTATGAAACCTACAAAGAAGAGCAGCAGAGATTTAATGAAGTAAAAGCAGTATTTCAAAAAATAATAAATCAGACCTGGCAGTTTTGGAAAATGTACTGAAAAAACACACAAATTAATTGGCACAGTTTAACAACCTAATTTCTAAGTGCACTTCATAACAACTCTCCTTACAAGCTGCTGTTTTCCCAGAAGATGATGACAAAAAGCCTCATTAGAACATCACTGTTTTATAGTGACAGATTTTATTGCATTGCCAGCTGTGAATCTAAAAAAAAAAAGACATCCCCCCTAAAAACTTATATAAAGGTTCCTAAAAACCCTATTTTCTTTTGTAATTGTCAAAAAATAGCAACATAGCACTTCCATGTTTGTGAATACCCACAATTCTATTTTTAAAAAAAATAGAAGTTAAAGAAAAGTGATTTTTGTTTTAGCTTCAAAAATAATGTAAAGGAACATTTAAGAAGAAGTTATTTCAATGATGAGATTGATATGTACAATGTGATAGATTTGAGTCCAATCCATGTTCATGAACGCAGACTTAGAACCTGTTGATCCTGAGTAACTGTAATTATAAACTGGCAGGAGCAGGCTCTTGGCTTCACCCATTATAAGCTTTTTTCACAATCTGTCCTAGGCTAAAAAGTGTAGCTACAGTATATACTCTGTATATGGATTTATACAAAAGGTCTTTTACAGCTCTAATCCTGTTATTGCTAGACTAAAAAATGAATATTTTGGAACAAATTACATGAATCATAAAGGATAAAACTGAGATGCAGCTTCTGATGACTGAATTTCTACTTGAGCCATTTTAAACTGGGTACACTGTAGCCACTTGCGGAGCACAGATGAGCTATTGTTCATTTGTCCTGACCCCTGTAACATCCTCAGGCTGTGATGGTTGACATTGCTCTGGATGGCTTGGAGGCGGAGCTGAAGTCCAGCAGATAGATGCTGTTGAAATGATGCAAAACATTTAGTTTCTTACCTTTAATACATACATTAATACAGCAATGTGAAGGGTACTGGTTGTTGGCCAGGGAGTTCCTTGCACTGCCCCATGTCAAATGTCTTTCTTTCACATCCTGCCCTGTGGTGTTACCATGGAAGGAAATGTGCTTATAGATACAACTCCTTACTGAGACCAACTCCAAAACTTCTCTTCACCAAAAATCTCCTGACTCACAAACCACACATCCACCTTGCTCTCCCTTACAAAGAGGGGCAGATGGTTCAGTTTTACCCAAGCAAATAGACCCACAATATCTTCTTTAGAACCCAAATCTAACTCCTGAGTCCTGATTTGTCAGGGAACTCTCAAGCTTGAGGTATCAAGAAAACCAGGGAACAACCAATCTCAGTAAACAGAGTGAAACGGCCCCAACGAAGAACCTGGGCAGAGGAAAGTGTTCCAGAAGGGAAAAGGAGAGCAGTACTGACTAGAGGGCAAGTATCTCAGCAAATGATGCTCTATCTATGCTCACACTTTCATCTCAACTGCATATGCTACAATTATCTATTTTCAGAGAATATGAAGATCACATCTTATTTACAGAATTTACAGAAATATATAATACTAACAATAAAAGGATAAGGTATTAGAAGCAACTTACCTTTAGGTTTGACTGTATCATTGGCAACCACATTGGTATGAGCTGCAAGAAGAAGTGCATTTTGTTATTATACAAGTGACTGTAAAAATGCTACAGTTAACTGTGAGACAGAGAAGGATACATCTAATGCATTTAGCCATTTGAATTGGCATGGTCTGAACCACAGATCTGAAAATGTGATTATTTTAAGTACTTGGAGAAGGTAACTCAGGGGTAAAGATGCCAGTTTCCCTTATCTATAGTAGCAATTTTCCTTGTCACCACTAGAAATTATTGATATCCTGTTTAAGGCAATGATGAAAACACAATTAAACTTGTTACAGGAAGTCACTTCTTACTTCCCTTGTAAGGTTTCTGTTTGTGCAGGTGAGCAATATTGGAGTAAACAGTAAACATTTTACATGGTGAGGTGTACATCAAGAAATGAAAAAAACCATGCAGCAGTAATTCTTAATAACAGATCATTTATTTAAATGGTAACCAACATTTTTTAAGCCACTAGCTACATCAGTGCTTCACTGCAGAATGTGAGATATCCTGTAGGCTGGAGAGCACAGGTAAAAGCTATCCAGAAGGACAAGGTGAGGAGGTCTGCAGATTTGTCAGCTGTGATTGGACTGGAGTGATATGTATTTCAGACTCCTGCTCTTCAGGGAACTTCTGCTTCTGAGAAAGTGTAACATGACAACCTTATGAAAGCCAGAGAGGAATTTCTAGCAAAAGTATTAATGTTTTTTCAATATTAATTTAACCACTGAGGTTACTGTTCTAAAATGTTCCTCCAAATGCCATTAAAATTTGCAATTTGCCAATTATACTACCAGGAACTGCAAGTTAAACCTAATCAGTATTGACAACATTAGATAAAGTGCTGCTTCCCTTGTGAAAGGAATGATAATTGTTTCAATTTCAGTGCTCTTTTGCTGGAGAATTATATGCAGCTCTGTCAGAACTCATTACTTAGTTTACCACATGAAGAACCATAGTCAAACCTCAGCATTTACAGACAGATGAATGCCAAAACAGCTGGAATGCAGCCAGAAGCAGCAGAGCTCTGTACATCCTTCCATGGGCTCTCACACTAATGAAGTGCTTCATTAGATGCAGTGACCACAATCCCCACGTGTGTTTTTGGTGAGGAGGGAACAGATCTGAGAGGCCATGCTCCACACCCCACTGCCATCAACAAAACATCACTGACAGTTTTGTCTGGCACTGATGAAGTTCCTATGGAGTTAGCCAGTGGCAGGATTGGTGTCAGAAGTATATCAAGCAAGAAGGGAAGCCATCTGGAAAACTTAGGGTGCCCCTCTGCATCTGAACCAATTCACTGGACAACTTTTAAAGTCAGCGGAGAGAATCAAGCCCTTCACATCCAGTTCATCTCGTCCCAAAGCAAGTATCTAAAATAGATCAAGATGAATCATGTCCAAAAATACTGTCTGTAAAGGGCACTCATGGAAACTAGCTTTTATCAATATCTCTTCTGGACAAGTCTAAGGTCAGATAGAGATCTTTGTCCTCCAGCACCAGTTCTGTCTCGCAGGGTCTGGACATATTTAGGGAAATGAAACATTCTGCTGCAGGCACAAGCAAGCAAACCCTCTAGTGCTACAGCTGCCAGATAGATAAGTCATACAAGAAGACATTTTTATGGAAGCACTTGAGTTTTGCTAACTAATCCTCAGCCAGCCTTTTCTTCACAAAGGAAGAATACAAAACACTAGCTAGAAAGAACAGCTGGAAGAACAGAGTGCTGTCAGACACTATCAAATTTTTTGAGTTTATATTTTCAACAGAACTATATTGATTCCAGTTTAATTTTTAAAGTGAAACTAGGCTGTAGAACAGGCTGGTCAGGGTGCTGTTCTAGCTCTCCAAATCTGCTGCCTGCCCAGCTCTCTAAAAAGCTACACAGCAGGTGCTAGAGCTGCCCAAAACCCTTGGGTCTCTGCAAAAGGCCTTGAGCTGTTCCTGTCTTTACTGTAGGCTCCCAAGTTCCTCAGAGACCAGCAAGGTAGTAGTCTCCAACACCAATGCCTAATATGATATGGCCACTTTCTCACTTCCTTTGACATCAAAAAGCAGGAGAAAAGTTGAACACTTTCATTTCATTTCACAGTCACTGAAGTAGAGACCACCTCAAATTTGATTTTTTAAATTACAGAAGCCACTCACTGGTTCCTGTGTGAATAAGCTTGGCACCACTGCATCTTTGAAGGACTTCAGTAAGTCCCTAAATCATGGCACTTATTTTTCATTCAGATCTACAATAAATATTTTTACAATCAGTTAGTTTAGAAAAAAAATTAGTAATCTGGAACTATGAATCCTATAGTACTGTTATGCATGAATATTGCTCATGCAGGATTTCACTTTAGGGCTGAGTAAAGGGGATTTGGTCACTCAAATTCTCCTCTTCCATCTCCCATTCACTAAACATGAAAGCTTAGCACCTTAACTCAGAGTTCCATGGTTTTATGAGCTTGGTTTTATAGTAACAACAATGTCCTTTTAACCTGACTTAGCATTATATCGATATATACTCTCAAACCTAGCCCCCTGAAAGCATTCATTTAATTTGTGACAAGGATTTGGCCCTAAAGGCCTCTCTTTTCACAGCTTTAGAGCCACTCTTCATCTTCATCAAATTCTGGACATAGAGAGAAGCCCATATGTCTTTCAGACATAGCCATGTGACAGAATTTCTGAAATGAATCAAGACATTACAAATCTATATTTTCACAATGACTGTGAATGCTTTCATGTCAGTTGACATAAAGACCTTCAATTTTAGCTACTTTATTTTCAATTCTTGCTTGATCATAAAAGACTGAAGTAAAGCAATAGTCAGAGTTTTTTTTTATATCAACAGAAGAACTATATTAACCTTAACTACTTATGTGGAAACTCTCTTGCACTGGGAAAACATTAAAAAAGATAGTAAAAATTGATTTATGCTTGTGAGACTACCTCAACCCTTCTGCAAACACTGTGATAAACCCATGGAAGACTGACTATGGATTTCCAAAGAAACAACTCATACACATAATGACAAGAAAACCACCATGGCAAAAAGTTTTTATCTACCTAAAAGAATGTGAGGCTCAGAACACAGAGATGATCTGCAAAGGACCTACGATGATTAAAAGATACAGAATGGCTGAAAATTCAGGCAATAGCTAGAGGTTCTCAAAGTCAGTGACATTAGTTGTGTCTATTAGAGGAATAAAATCATTACTGACATTAGTGGCAATGGAAAGAGGAAGTAGATTATTTAGATGTTCATTTAAAGAAAATCAGGAGACCTTGAATGTGAGATTGTGGTCTGGTCTTCTTACCACAGATTTTATTTTTCAGTATGCTCTGCTAGGTTATATTGTGGCATTAACATTCAAGACAGTTTCTTCCACTTTCTTTTTTTGAGTGAGAGGGGAAGCAGAGGACAATACCTTCAGAAATCAGAATAATCAGGCCATATCATTTAATGAATATTCCTGGTATGGTATGCCTACCTTTACAAAGATAGTAGAGTTGCATTCTTGTAAAGCTTCCATTAAACTGATCACATGCAGGCACACCATTTCCACCATCTTGGAAAAAAAAAATCAAGTGTAAAACCAAATTAATATCCAGCAAAACAATGTAGTAAGGTAAGTCAACAGTCTCTAAGAAGGATCTTGAGGGCAACAAGGCTGGTGAGGGGTTTGGAACACAAGCCCTATGACGAACAACTGAGGGAGCTGGGGTTGTTAAGCCTGGAGAAAAGGAGACTCAGAGGTGACCTTATCACTCTCTACAACTTCCTGAAGGGTGGCTGTAGTCAGATGGGGGTTGGTCTTTCTCCAGGCAGCAACTGACAGAATGAGAGAACACAGTCTTAAGATGCACCAAGGCAAATATAGGTTGGATATTAGGAAAAAGTTTTTTACTGAAAGAATAGTAAAGTATTGGAATGGTCTGCCCGGGGAGGTGGTGGAGTCACCATTCCTGGATGTGTTTAAAAAAAGACTGGATGTGGCACTTGGTGCCATGGTTTAGTTGAGGTGTTAGGACATGGGTTGGACTCAATCTTGGAGGTCTCTTCCAACCTGGTGATTCTGAGTGATCTTTTGTATTTGCTAGGCAGTTATACTGTACCACAAAGTGTGCATTTATTAACCACTGACATACAAGATTAAATATTACATGAGCGCATATGGGATGTTTTTCTTTATTTAGTTTCACCCCAGTGTGGTAACATCTATCTGTTAAGTATTTCAATCCTTGATATATTTTAATTCTTACCACACATCAAAACAAGTTGTCTTTGGCTTTGTTCTTTTCAGACATCATAAATTGTTTTTTATGAAATTCTCATCAATCTGTGTGTCAGAAATTGGTATTATTATTTATTGAATCTTTGAAAATTAACATGCTCACAAAACCCATCTTTTTATCCCCCATCAAAAGACAATTTATTGTTCTCAACTGACAGCTAGTCTGTAATTCTTCCATTTTGTATCATAATTTATGACAGATGCAAATATCAGTTATTTGGTAGTAGACAGCTTTTATGTTTTATATTGTGTAAATTCACAGGTACAAGACAAACACCCTGAGCCAGCAATGACTATTTACAGCGCCTGTCTAAACTACACGTAAGTTCCCCTTGATAATAATAAACTTAGCTTTTATGTTGTGCTTTTCATCTTCAAAGTGCTTCACAAACACTAACTAACCTCACAACACCCCTGTGAGACAGGCAAGTATTATTATCTACATTTCACAGAGCAAGAGCTGAGGCAGAGAGCTTAATAACTGTGGCTCTAAAGCTACATAATGATATACTTTCAGAAAAAGGATTGGAACTTGGGACTTCCAGGTCATATTCTTGTCCTAGGGCTTGACAAGAGGCCTTTGTGTCTGACTAAACAACTGGCTGGTTGGAAATGCTATGCACACTTCCCATTCCTTCAAATGGAGCTTCCTGAACTACAAGCAATGGCTTGTGAACCACAGAGACTCCACCACATGTCAGAGGCTAAAATATCACCTAGGGATAGCTTTACGTGCTCCTTGTCTGATATGGAAAAGACACAGAAAATAGTAAATGGCTGAGACATTCACCTGCAGCCCATGCAATTACAATTAAAAGGGCAAGGTCCATACCTGCCTGGGATGGAAGATGTTTCACATGGGTAAAGGGGAATTATATAAAACAATTTCCCTACACATAGCAGGTCTACAATTTAAAAAAGAAAAAAGAAAACCCAGATGAAATTAGAATGAAAACCTTGGTAGCAGCAAACCTTAAAAACCCAAACCTTAAGACCTAACTTAAGAGGAATAGGCCATGTATAAAAATGTTTCCCACTCAAAGTTAATATCAGGCTCTCCAGAGCCAGAACTACTACTGAACATCCCAGTTAAAAAGTTTTGACCTGTCGTGACTATCTGGGATGTGGGAAACACAACAGGCCTTGCCCATCAGCAACAAGCTCTTAACCCTAGGCCTGCAGGTACAGACAATCATTAGTCAAGGGTAAGCAAAGGAGCAGCTATGAGAGGGCTGCTGGAAACCCTCTGGATTCTTATTGTACAAAGTTGCTCCAACATAAGAGAGTATTTGGGATAAACAAACTTTTACAGGTTATTTCCAAGCAAATGGTATGGATGATTTCTGGACACAGTGAACATTTCCCTTTTAAATCTTATCTTTAGAGATGCCTCCTTGCAGTCATTCATTCTCAAAAATGTTTCAAGAGATATTTATGTAGCTTATTTATGATGAGTAACCTGTGAATTATGGCTGGCCAGTTGTCAGCAGCTGTGTATTTTTTCACCACCACGTGGTAAAAAGTAATCAAATGGATATTCACAGAATTATCCTAGAATAGTTCATTTCTGCTGTAAGGCAGAGTCAGATAAAACAAAAGTCCACAGTTAAGAGCAGGAATATATATATAAAATGAGAAGTGATGCTGATGCCTGAAGTGCTAGCTTTCATGTTTTTCAGGTTCTGTGCTGCCTAGGGGTGTAGTTCTGAGCCTCATATTAAGTGCTGGTAAGCTCTCTTCACAGAGTAGGTAGACAAAACAAATCCTTTTCCTGCTGAAGACCAAGGACAACTTTCAGGCCCAAAAGCATAAACAGGGGACTGAAGGGAGGAACAAGAAGGATGAGACCTCACAACCTGAAGCTGTAATTGGACAATTAAACCCCAATATGCAAATGGACCACAACTTAGAAAAATGTAAGCCCTCGTGACTGGTCATCCATTTTGTGACCATTCTAAGTCCACCTTGGGTGTAGCCCTGGTCAGGTTCTTGTCCTGCCCAAGGTGTATCCTAGAGGCCTTTGAAAAAATACTTACTTTAATACTCTAGCTCTGTCCAGTTTCTGTTTCAGGTCAGCCTTCCTAAGGCATCAACGCAAGGAGCTCTTAATCCAACAAGCAGGGACTCAAGCTCCTGAGGCTGCTTCAGGCAGATTCTGGCTAGATCCTCTTTCAGGCCCACTGTGAGGTTAAATCACTACTAATTAGCTATCCTTTTAATTTCTCAAAAGCATCAAAGTCACTTAATGATGTTATTCATAGTCTGTTGTATTCCACTGAAACAGAGCCAAGCCTCCTCTGAGTTTAATCTGTACTAAATCTGTCTGCAGCACCTGACTTACCACTTTGTTATGTGCCATTAGCTGCAGGATGCTTGGTGTCACTCGGCTCCAGAACTCCAGGGCTGTGAGGATTGCTGTAAAGCTAAATTCATTCTGATTCTGGACTGTTGGAGCTACTGCTGTTTGTTCACAATACACTGTCCAGAGCTGAGCAAATATAAATGCATGGAACAGGGAACACATGTGCAGAACAGATGTCTGTAGAAATAAAAAACAGAAGAAAATTTTTATTTAAATAAGTGTATTGGGATACAGTGCAGAGGCTTTCCTCCCCTGCCATGTGTCCCACTTGTGCAGTTTTGCCCCTCACTTTCCTGTGTTTCCCTCCCATTAGGAACTAGTAAGTCAGGTACACTTGATAACATCTTTTCCATGTTTAAAAAATGGGTTTATATTTTCAGACCAAAAACTGCATTTGCAAATATTCTCCCATGCTGTCTAAGTGCCAGGCATTAAGGTCAGTCCCTTTAAAATGAAGTTAGTTTTTCAAAACAGGTATTCAGGACTATTTCCGAAACTTTCTTAATGGAAATCTCCACTGAAATCTGTGGAAAGCCTGAAGGCTCTGGTACATATGACTCCACTTCAGAACCTGAAAGGACAGTTACCATACAAAACACATGATTTTACATCTGTTCTGTTAATCTGTCATCCATTTCTGCTTTGCTGGGACTGCTCATAGTCACAAGGAAACAGTCAAGGAAAGAGAATTCATTTTCCATGCTCGGGCATGGCTCCTTGCTAATCCTCGTTATATATCACAGTGTCTGAGCCTCCAGGACTGCTGGGCATTAACTACTTCATTACAAGAAAGATGCTTCTGGTCAGAGATGTTTTCTCAGTTTCCAAGTGCAAGAGGGATTCATGCTCTGTGGCAGAATGACTGCACCAAACATTGCAATGGTTGCTTGGTAACTGAAAAGAGGTATTTGAAAGAGCAAAAAAAAGGCAAAAGAAATGAATGGGAAGCACCAGTGTCTTGGCTGGGTGGAGGGAAAGAAAGGAGAATTTTATGTATAAGATAAATGTGTAATAATTCTGCTTCTGTCACTAATAAAAACCTGGTTGGTGTCACAGACTTCTGCTATATTTGTCTTAAACTACTGCCACAAATGTCTTATAATCTGTAATAACTCTTCTTGTCCTGAACACCTGAAGAAAAAAGTTGTGTTTGAATCATCACTGTTGTAATTATTTTGATCATAAAATCATTTACATGCTATCCAATGCAAATATGCAGCAAGAATAAATAACTATCTGAGAGATTTGCTACAGAGACGGTCATTGCTAAAGCTTCAATTTGGAATCCAGTTTTTCTTTCCTCACTCCTGTGTTTAGACATTTTGAAATAGTCAAATCTCAAATTTAAGTGTACCAATTTCACCAGTTTTCTAGGCATGTAAGAAAAACTGTAGAGATTTCTTTTCCTGGGTTTTATTAAGCTTTTACCCCTCCTTTTGTCTTACTAAAAATAAATGTTTGCAATAAGGCCAATACATAACACATCTCTACTTAAAACACATAATCCCTTACCTTTGATTGCTCTGGAAACCCAATCAGAATAACAATAAGGTGGTCAGCAATTTGTGAACCTGCATCCAGTGGAATAGGCATGCAAGATGATGGAGAATTTGGACAGACAACATTGTGTGTCAGAGACCCCAGAAGCAGCCAGGACAGCAAACGAATGTGTGAGACACATTCTATGAACTCCTTGGGCCTGTCAAGAAAAAGCAGATTTTACAGTGATACTAATTTTTCTGGCTTTTCCCAATTTATGGAGTCTCCTTATGCACATTTGGCAGATGCAGTCTCAGTGTGCTGGAGACACAGATCATTGGTACAGCTTGTGGGAAGATTCCAACCACACAGAACTTGGTGGCCTTGACATACCATATACAAGTCCAATAGAACATATTTGGTGGATTGAAGAAACAGGCTCTATAAAAGGTTAACGCATTCACAGATTCATTGCTTCCATATGCAATGATTTTTTTTCACACAGATATCATCAGATGGGAAGGACTGCCCAAGTGGAAATGCTCCTCTCAGCTCCCCTGGACACCACACAGCTGCCTTACCCCCACCGTGTACCACTTCTCCATTGGTAAAGTGGAGTTAATTTCCATGTTCTTGAGCCTCTCCTTGCACATTTGGATTGTGTTCTTGAGGGTGGGGACTATGCTTTTTTGTGACACAAGTATTTATCCACCATCTAGTGCATCTAGCCTAATTGCAAAGCATTGTGCCTATATAATCTAAAAAGGAAGAGCCCTTTACTGGTGATGTCTTGTCTGTCTCTTTGCAGTTTCCAAGCTCTAACTAAATGCTCATTTGAATTCATAGGCACAGGAAAAAAAAAATTCCATCAATAAATTACTATTTACTAGGCCATTCTCCCTGCTGGTTTTAGTTTCTAATTTAATGTCATTGTCAAAGATTCATATTACCCAAAAGGCATTCCGTTTATTTTTGGTTTTTAATAAAATGTGATACAATGCTCTTCCTCAAGCCCCTACAGGATCTTAAAGTAATTTATTATTTTCAATTCAGAACATGTGTTCCTTTTTTTTATATGTAAGGAGCTATAGTGCAAGGAGATCAGCACTCCATTATTTCCAAAAGCAGATGTGCTCCACATAAATGCACACGCAGATATATCTAAAGGACTGGAGCCTAAATAGGTTAATCCTCAGGATCCTGGACAGGTGGTCTGGGACAAAGCTGGGACAGGAATACAGGTTTGTTGAAACATAATCCAATAGCCTACACTCAAAACATATTGTCACTGTAACACAAGGGACAGTACTCTCCTTTTTTTAGAAAATAAAACACTGTACATCAGGATTTCTCACAGTGAAAAGGGACAGAAAACATGTCTTGAGCAGGATTTCTCTCATTTAACTTTAGCCAGGCGAAGTTAGTACTTTATCATACATCACTAGGCCTACACTTCAGACATCTCACTTATTTGTACTCCATAATTTCCAAGGCCATTTCCTGTTGTATTGTCTATAATTCAGAGAATATTTTCTGTAATTCTAGGACTTATCAAGTGCCTGTGTGCTTTTTATTGTCTACACCTAGACCAAGAATCCAGTTTATTTCCAGTGTTACTCCAGTCAAGCCCCTGGAGTTACTTCCACTATCGCTTTGGCATGTACTTTAAATATTACATTGACAAACTCCTCAGTTAAGGATCAGTGAGATGCTGAGCAGCTGTTTCGATGTCCCACTATTTCCTACTGTGGGTCTTATCTATGGAATCTGGCAATAAAAACATAATTTTGTGACGATTTCTAACTTATTTTAGTATTCATTTTTGTGGAAAAGCGTTCTCACCCTTGCTGCATTGCCGAAGGAGGATGGTAAAGCCAAGGCAAATACCGGATCACAGCTTTGTTGTCCCTGTGGTTTCCCCGGGTGATTTCCATAGCAGCAATCTGAGCTAAACCAACTTTCAGATGTCCACCAAATGTATCTTCATGCAGTGGCTGAGAGCAAGTCTTCATGTGACTCTGCAAGGAAAAGATCCGATTTCCTACCCAAAAACAGTATTTTGCTTGAACGAAGTTCTTCCAAAACCCAGCATATTCTATTTCACTCCCTTTCAATTCCTTCTCAGGAACTCTAACTGTGTTTGCAAAACAAAGCTCAGAATTAGATTTTTTAAAATGTTCCAATCCCTATATTATTAACAGTACGATGCAGATCTTTCTACAGAGGGCCACAGTTCCCAGAGTCCAGACAAAATATAAATTGGGCAAAATGTATACGCAGCTTTTGTATCAGCAAATTCAACAGCTGATAAATACAAACTAATGCTTGCACATCCAGAGAGCTTAGGTAAAAATGAAAGAATCTAACCATTTAACAAGACAGCATCTGGGCAGGAAATGTCTTCCATGTGCAATATTCCATTTACATGTTCAGAAAGAAGCTCTCACTTACTCACCAGCAGTAGGACTATATTGCACTAGTCAGCTATACTGCACTATTCAGTTACAAATGCCTTTAAGCTCCAGCAACAAAAAGGGCCAAACTTCTTACCAAGAAACACTCAAATATTTATGCCTGTAAAGATAATTTATTCTGCTTTGCTAGCTTTAAGGGATGTTTCATTGCTGCTTCTTGAAATACTTCTCTATTTCTATTAAGCTAACTTTGCATTACCTTCTGGTACTAGACTATAACAGAACACATGCTGACTGCAGTTGTTTGCTTAAAAGGAGAGCCATATGCTTCGCACAAGAAAATCAGGTCATCAGTTATTCAATTATTGTAACAGGATAGAAATCAGTGAACCAATATTTTTGTAACAGATAAGTATCTCACCCCAGAAACTTACACTATCTAATTGCACTTACTTAAAGTCTTTCAAGAGAAAAAATCCCTAAGTACCATCATGAATATTTAATGACTTTGTTATACAGACAGGTAAAAAGGATTGACAGTTATGCAGGCAGACACATAATAAATCTTCAAAAACGGTGGAATTTTCTAAATAAATTCCTGCCAAACTTTACCAATTAAGATGCTATCTCAAAGGGAAAAAGAAACCATAAGAAACTGAACAGAAACAGTACACTAAAATGCAATTATCTTGAGAATTAGCATTTATACCTTTCCTATAGTGCAGTAGTTCCTAATATTCAGGACTGAAAATAATTAGCCTCTTTCAAAGAAATTTTTCTTGGATACACAATAGATGACATTGGATACAAATAAACAACTTTAACTATGTCTATTCTCTGAATTCCTACAGAGAGTAGAAATTTCCAAATTTGAAAACCACCTTCTTCTGTTGGGATTGTTACTGGTCATATAAATCATATGGCATTCTTTGTTAGCTATAACCCCAAATGCTGTTGATAATACACACTTGTCATAAGAAATTGTACAACTGCATGATCTTAGGACTCATTTTCTAGGGAATAACACCTCTCTTAATAAAACTCAAGCAATGAAAGTAAATATATTAAATGAGCTTGCAAGAATTTGAATCTAGATGTTGTGAATTTGTTTGAAGTTCTGACTATTTGTAAACTTAGAAATGCTTAAAAATATTTTCTCAAACATCTTGAAACCACAAAGTTTTACCTGTTTAAATAAAAACTGCCTTTTAATTTTCTAAGACAGAAAACCTTATTCTTTGCAATACATAAAATCATGGTCATATTTGATTCTCCTATTAAGCTAATTTTGTCCTCAGATTCCTGTATTACCTGGCAAATCAAAACAACATGAAATTTCTGACAGTTTTAAATGGCCAGATGACTGATTTGGGAAGCTTCTTGTCCAATTTCAAAACATGGAAGTGAAAAAATGGGTAAAAGTTTTAGTTCATGTTCTACCTATATCCACATAGAAAATTTTTTTAAATAAATAGTCCCACTGAGGATAAGAAGTAATCATCAGACTTCAGCACTGTAAGAATAATTCTAAAAATCAGACTACAGCTCAAGGGAGATGGGCAGAAGGAAAAAGTCCAAATGACACAGTTTTCTACAGAAACATTTTACACAGGAGAGAGGATACCTGCAAGTATTTATAAACAAATTTTCCCCATTCCTGGTTTCAGGTAAGCCCATTTTTTTCCTGTGGAACTAGCAAACCAGATATATCTCTTGCCTCATTTATGATTCATTTGCCTACTATTCTGAAAGCAGTTCTGAACTTTAACAGAAATGGGTGAATAACTTAATAGGATAGAGTGGGAAGGCAATCCAATTCAACTTCAAATGATTAATTACTTTGTGCTTTGAAGTAAATTTCTACTCCAGGATAACAGGCTGCTTCCCTTAGACTACTTTTTTCAATTCAAAGGAACTCATGGCCAACAGGGTAAGAATTTAAGAAAAGGAATATTTTGTCCAGTAAAATACAGTTACAGTGCGTCTCAAGGCAAAAGTTTCAGTTTAGCTGGGATTCTTCTTCCTTTGTGGTAAGCATTATTAACATGCAATAAGGTGGCACAAGGTGGGGTTGAGGGGCCAGAGGGCCAGTGAACAAGTGAGTGTGTGAGAAACCAATAGTGTAAAAATTCTCATCTCATTGCTTCAAAAATAAACTTCAGAGCAGCAATGCTACTTAGCCTACTTATTTTTCAAAATATCTCAGAGAATTTCCATTCTGTAGAAAATTTAATAGGAACATGAAGTTCCTCCATGAAACTGGAATTCTAGGTTTTGATTAGCTAATGAGCACTAGGATCTTTTGATGAAATGCATTCTGTTAAAATAAAGTATTTTATTTTAACAGAAGCATTTTCCTATCACTCCTCTTAACAATTTGTCATTCAACTAATATAAAGAAACCAAAATGCAGTTCGGACTACAAAGGTAAGAGCTATTTGGTTTTTCCCTGCCTCAACACAATATAACCTGACAATGAAAACAACAGCATCCATTAGAAAAAGGACACCCCCTTTTTTAGCTTAATTACTGCATCTTAGTTACCTCTGAACTTCAAATAAATTTAAGTGTCTGTTTGCATCTATAAGAGACACAGGATTCCTCTACAAGAGTGTACTTAGTTGTACAGGCAAGGAGTTTTATGCTTCCCTGGGTTATTTTAAACACAACTACTTCTTACAGTGACTTTGGTATGACATTTTCTTATCATCAACATTTCAGAAAAATCATGCCTGCATTTTTATTGTGTGCTCATGATACTTGAATCAGCCTTCATTTCAACACCACATAAGCTACTTTTTACTGATGCCACAGAAGTCTCTAATCTATAACCACACTAGTATTTTTTAAAAGAGAAAGAAAAAAAAAACCTGTCAGTCATCCTCAAATACTTCCTACCATGTCTCCTAGGCAGATTCATTACAGAAAACTATTTTTGTCAAAAAAAATTTATACACCTTAGAACAATGTATGCCAGAACCAACCTTCAGTTTGGTTAAGGTATGCATATCTGCAATGAAATCCAGCACTTCCCCAACATACTGCCTCATGCATTCCATTGCTGCTGTTCCACACTAAAACATTAAAAAAAAAAGTTTAAGTACCAGGTTTTGCTTCACCACAATACAACTGGTCTGTCTCAAATTCTTTATTTTACTTTTTAGTTAGAATAATTAGGAATAGGTATTCTTTGATGTTCTTCTTCTCACTGTATTATGTCCTCTTATCTGATCATAATATAAGAAGATAGCCCAGCTGCTGTAATTTCTTCATGCATCATAAAATACTCTTATCTATGACAGCAATAAAAGATTAACTGATGAAACTTTCAAGAATATTCTTGTCATGTCATCCGGAAATTTATAGTTGCTCAGAATCAAAGTCTTAAACACTCGATGAGAATTGAACAACTCAGTTTTTCAAGCAGTTGAGCATTTCTGCAATTGGAGCCATTCAGTTACAATCAAAGAAAAAAAAATTCAGTCACAGGCACAGATGCCCTTATTTCACATTAATCACAATGCAAAAACTGTTTAAATAACTTCAGGTATTTTATATGTAAACATCACAAAAATGAGCATCACTGAAATGTATTATGTTTTTTCCTTTTTGCCAGAACTAATGAATATTTCTTATATATTTCTGAAGAAAAAGCATTCAAAATACAGCATCTAAATGGCACCTAAGCAATGCAGTGCTCCAGTTAGATCATAAAGGTATAAGCCTATTGAGAAGCCACCTGTGCCAGAGCAAAAACAGCCTCAAAGGGAAAACAAAAGGACTCAATGTGCTTACTGAATTCATGCACTACAAATTTTCATAATCCTTTTCCTAGAACAGTGTCAAATGTGAATTTGGCCCTCAGCTAGCACAAGATATGCCCGAGGTGCATAAAGCAGTCAACAGGACAAAGCTGTCAGATTAAATAAGGGCTTTGAATAGATCAGAGAACCCTGCAGGGAAGCTTTCCGAAGGTGATACTACCGACCCACTAGGTATCACATAAACCTCTGTTTATATGTTAACAGTCTGAGGTAAAGATAATGCTAGCTGAATTCAACAGGAACTATGGATGCCTCATTCTTAGGGGCCAAATAAAATAAATGCTTAACTTTTAAGGCTAAATACTCACATCAATAAATTAGTTATCTTTTTGGAGTCATCAAAATCTACTGTATCCCAAGTCATAGGCTCAGGGCAGAACACTGCAGTAAAGTTTACAGAAGAAAACTATTCTTCTTTGACTTCTTTTTGACTACCTGCACTTTGAAGCATAGAAGCTGATTATCCTGAGTATACAAATGAACTAGATTTAGTTTTAGTCACAAAATTATTAAGCCACAGTTGAGTTTTAGTGGCTGAAAATTGAAAAACTGCTAGCATTCTATATTTAAACAACTGGCCAGGGCACTCCTCATTTTTTGTATGTTACCTTACTATGCCACCTTCTGGCTTTTCAAATGTTGTTCCTGTCAGTTCCCATGACAGAATAAAAAACCAGTAAAATATGGTCATTGGGAACCCTGTCAGTATATCCTCCATTCAGTTTATGTGCAAAAAGGATTTGACCTGGGTTCTAGAATACTGAATAACAGAATTATGAAAGAGATTACACTCCAATCTCTGAAAATAAATGCTCAGTTTCACAAGACTTTTCTCCAACAACCTGTTCTGTTTCATCCAAACAATAGGCAGCCTAATTTTCTATCATTTCTTCTGAAATGATCATGTTCCTATCACACCTTGTAACACCAGTGTTATTCTATCTATTCAAAGCAAGTATAAATTAAAATATCCTGTTGGGAGGAAAGGTATTATTAAAGATTGGCATTTAAAAAATCACGCACTTCAGAAAATACATGGGAAAGATCCTATTAAGTCATCCCTAAAGCTGACACACACATAGGGGAACAAGTTTTCCTCACTCAGCTTGTGAAGTAAACCTTGGCTAGCCCTCTTCCATCTGCTTGGGTACTCAGTCACATGTGTCATGGAACAAGTCAAGACCTCCCATTGTGTTACCTCCTCCCATATTCACCAGGTGCATATTCAGTGCCCAGGCAATTAGGAGTACTTGTAATTTAGCTACACTCATCAGCAGGATATAGATGAATGACTTAGACATTACTAGAAAAATACCATTAACTCCCTTCTTTAATCAGATAATCATTTGTGAGAATGGAGGCAATGGCTTGTAGCTTTCCATCCTGCTACCATTTTTTGATGCATTCAGCTGGTCTGTTCCCCACTGAGAATTGCAGATCTTCAATTTGTCTTTTTGAGCATAGGCAACACTGAAGTCAGTTACATGACTAAAGGTCATAAGTGAAAGCAAGGGAAGCAACATCAAATTCAGAACTTTTCTACCATTAATAAAAAGGATGAAGCACCTCAGCCTCTGCCTGTAATACATCTTGCCAATCAGAGGAGAAATGAAAAGGAGAGAGCATTAAAATAAAGCAAAGCAAGATAAATAAGATGTATTTTTTAAAAAATCAGAACAACAGAACTAAGAAATGGACTTTGCTTCAGTACTTACTCCAGGCATTGAGGCAATCATCTGTTTATGTAGGATTGTTGATTCAGCTAGTTTTGTTCCAGCATCTGCACAAACAAACTAAGAAATAAAAGACAAGTTACTTTTAATTATTTTTGAGGAACCTGAAGACACTAATAATTTATTCATTACTTCATTAAAATCAGTTCAGATCTCTTCTTGCTTTTATTCATGGTAATTTGCCTTTAGAGATCTCTTTCTTTATAAACAACCTACTTAACTCACCATTATAAATAAGATAATTTTACTGAAAAAAATTCTGACTTTAATGTTCTTAATTAACACATATGCTGTGTAGGAGCAATTTGAACAATATTGTGTAACAAATCAGACTTTATGAAAAAAAAATTTGCTATTTCTTCCATTTATCAAATGTTTCTCTTTCATTATAGAGTGAACCATGAGAGAGAATGATAAGGCAGGGTGCCATATTCTTCACTGTGATATTATAACATGTTCACTGAAGTTCTACAATGATGAATTATACGAAGAGTTTTGAAGTTGACAACATACTAGTATGGTGTGGTATAACTTCTGCACAATACTACATAAAAAAGCTGTTTCTGAGAGATGATCAATGTTATGCTATTACAGTAGAGTATCTCTCATTGCTTTTCTTATGCTTTTATTTTACCTTTTTTCTTGTTTCTTTTGTTTCCAAATTCCTTGACCTAAAATCTCCCATGTCCACATCATTCATACATTAAACTTGTTAATGCTGTTATATAATCATTATAAACTTCAATAATGCATTGGACACCCTGCAAATGATTTGCTTGTTCCTACAACTTCTTGTCCTAACATTATATCTGCAATTGAGAAATTTTTGTCCATTGTGATGCAATGTCACTGTCTAAGGAAGAGCAGACAGAAAGTAACTGTCAACTAAGGGCTAAGCCTTAATCTTCCTTCTCATTAAAAATTAATTGATACCATGGTACTTTCACAAACTGAGACAGATATTGACTAACATATTTTATGGTTGTCTAATGCATATATGTTAGCAGTACTCTCAATGACTGACTGCTCTTCATGAAAGTATTTCAAAATATCCTTTACAGCCCTAGAATTTACTCTTACACTTCCACAAGCTTTACAACAAAACAGATCAGGTACACTGAATCCTAGAGACTGACTGAACAAGCAAATTCTAAATAGACACCAGTATAATTTGAAGTCAATGGAAATCCTAAAGATGTGTGCTGATGAAATGTGAGCAGAAAAGTACTGGGAAGCAAAATGTTTTGAAGAAGCAGTTCCTATGGAAACCCATGAAACAGCAGCATGTACATGATGGCTTTCATTTGCTAGGACAAATCAAGGAGACAGACCTTCTGTACCCCTTATCATCCAGGACACCTATGCAAAGATTGGAGTGATCTGGTTAAAAATTCTCATTCTTTGTAAACTGGGATAAAGTTAACTCTCATCTTAGCCTTAATGTCACCAGTGACACTGATGGCACTATGTAATCTAGATAAACGTGGGTGTCAAATGTACCTTTCTAGGAACTCCTTTGTTAGTCAGCCCATGACTGATCTATCATTAAATTAAAGTGCTCCTAGCTCCTTTGTTATCTGGAACATTTTGACAGAACCTCTGTATTCTGTGTGCACTGTCTGTATAGAATCTTACATACAGGCTAACATGTCCATGGAGACATGACTGTTGGAAATTAAAACCATTTCCGTTTGGTGCTGTGTTAACTCTGCTATGGCTTTACTCATTCAAAAGCATGCAATTTGAATTAATATCATAGTGGCTTTGTGTGGTAAAAGGTGAACCAATCCCTTCATTCTATTAATGGCACCAGAGAAAATTTAAAAAATAAGAGACAAATGCATTTTTACTGGTAGATTTCTTAAATTACAGTGGTGCTTAAGATGGGCTTAGTGGTTACTATGGTATTGCAATTCCAGAGGCTGTTGAGTGATTCAGACCACATACTACTGAGAGCTGCCAATTTGCAGTCAATGGGAGAAGCAGTTATCATGCCTCCAGTAGGCATCTATGGCAGATGGTCTGAATACAACCCCTATTCTTCACCACTGACTGCATAAAAACAGAAGCTGGCTGCTTGGATAGCAGGAAATATGAATCACTTAATCAGCCTCTAGAAAAGAGACATCATAAAAGACATTTATATCCACATTAGATGCTGTTGTGTTAGGTATGAATACATCCCAAAGTGAATACAGCATATGGGAACAGTGCTAGCAGGAAAACCCAGGCATTTACCACTTTATAAGATAAAGGTAATGTAAGAGAGTAAGTAAAAGTTTTCCTTACTGGGTCTCTCAGGCAATTGACCTAATATGAAGGACAAGTGTAAATCAGTTAAATCCCACTGTCAAAACTGGCATGGCCTGCTTGCATTCTCAAATGAAAAATTCAGGAAGGACTAGACTAGGGGATTGTAAAGCTTTGGGGTAGCCACAAATCTAAACTATAGGAGTAAGAATAATTGCTTAATTCTGTAATACAGGAAAAAGTTCAAGTCAATAAAAACCAATGTACATGGTATCAAGGTGCATCACCGTAAAACAGAAAGAGGTAGGTGGTTGTTATTTGATGGTATTGACTGGGACTGAAAAAAATAAGTTTGGATTTAATAATAATTTTTTCAAAAAGCCAAACTTGTGCTTTTCAACTTAAATGGATTTTAAAAAACAACCCTTAACCATCAAAATCAAAGAAACCTCATGTGTTATTCTTCCCTTCCCAACTTCTTACCCTAACACTGATGGCATAATAATTGTTTTCAGAGTCACCCTAACAGCTATATAATTTCATTTGTCATTATTATTTCTATGTCAACTGGCTATCACTTACTTACTATGAGTAATGTATCAGTAGTCAAAAGAAAATGAGTCCATCATAAGCTACATGAAGCATTGACCCAAAATGGGAAGCGAAGGAGTGAATGGAGCTGTGATGCTGGGAGCATTATGAGGGATCTATGTAATAAACAACTCACCTAGACCTTTTAAAGTGCTGTTATGCTGGTCCCTTATAATTTAAGGTTTCTCAATTTAAAGTTCCTAACATATCATTATCTCACTGTAAACAATGAGAGCCCACTACCTGTGATTACATTTGATGGACTTCACCAAATTGTTTTTGTGGGACAGGCTTGTGATGCCGAACTGTGCCACACTTCCCTTCTTGGAGGTAGAATTTTTCACAAGTCTGTATCTCATTTCCTCAAATTTTTCAGTGGTAGCTTGACCCCACAGAATAAAAGCAGCAGAAATACTGTCAATGTACTCTTTGCTGGAAAACTACAGGTCAAAAGAAAATGGCCTTCAGGAACTGGAGACAAGCTTACTGCCAGAAACTGAGTTGTGACCCATGATCAACTAGCAGCCCTTCCCACACAAACTGATGACAGGGTTTGAGGCTAGGATATGAAGATAAGGCAGCATCAGGGGCAGCTGCCCCAACAGGACATGATATAAAACTCAATCGACTCAACCCTTATGGGTCCCCTCCAACTCAAGATATATTCTGTGATCTTCAATACATCATCAGTAACGCACAGGTCATTATCATTATGTGAAATTTGGATTCCAGATTTAGTTTCTTAAATTTAAATATAGCAGCCTTAATGTATGCACCAATGCAAACAAATGCAACTGGATTTGGATTTAAAAATTTCTTGCTTCCCCAGACTTTGCTGGTACTTTCTGTAACCATGCTGGACTTCAGCCTCTGCCCCACTCTTGAACCTGGGCCAAGACAGGATCAGTATGAGAATTACATCAGAATTTCCTGTACCTGCACCAACAGCAGCAGATTCATGTCTGGTAAGGGTGACTTTAACTTTAGTGCTTGCAGTAACTCCAATATAACACAGCGTGTCAAGTAAAATTTGTCCCTTTCCTGCAACAAAAACCCACAGAATTATGAATGTCCTGAAATTCACTGACAGCAACTAGTAAACCATAAAGATACTTTTTATCTAAGTTTGAGAATATCAAAATCACATAAATGTACTGGTTTCTGCCGTCTTAAAAAAAAAGGCAACATCACTCATAATTTACATAATTCTACAGACTTAATTGAACAGATATCAGTGAAGGTGATTTTTCTTTGATGTTTTATCAGACATTATAACCAAGATTTCAAACATGAAATAAATACAGATTTTATAAAATACTTATAAAGCTCAGGTATGCAAGCGTAGCTTTCATTAAGTATTCCCATAAAAAGAGAAAAGAGGAAAACAATAAGAATTTACACAGAAGAACAAAACTGGTATAGTATTTAGCATTATTCTTTCACGTAACCTGCCAAAAACAGTCTACATTTCACCATACTCTTTTTCTGTTGTTATTTCCCTTTAAAAAAGGAGTGCCTCCAGTACAGCTGCTTGGACCATCTATTTCCACTCATTAGACTGGCAGTACTTTTCCACTTCCACAATGAAAACAGTCTTGGCTACAGCTGCTACAACAGAGACATTTTAAAACATGGGGGAAGTCAGCCAGTGGAGATTAGAACACAGAAGTCTAAGAATAGAGTTGTAGGGCTGAGTCAGCAAGGAGGTACAAGAGATAAGATGGGCTTGTTATACATCTTACTTTGACATTCTCCAACTTTAGATGATAAGACAAAAATGTGAAACAAATTTATAACCTGCTACAGACCACAGCAACTCAAGAATTTTGATAAACAGGAGCACTGTGCTCTATTTCAGACAACCATTAGAGATGAAATAAATTGTCTAATAATGAGAGCATACTCAAAGTGTGCTTAAAATCTAAAACCTAGTATCCTCCATCTTGTAAATGCCATGCACTTGCCTGATCACTTAAGTTAAATGTGTGAAAATTTCTATTCAGTCACAGCCTCAGTTTCTCCACAAAACCTGTAAAATGTGATCATTTATCTCCTCCTCAGAGAAGTTTTATGAGGTTAATTAGTGAGAGACAATTTGAAGGCCACCTCCAGCTGCACACAGGAAAAGCTGGAAGTGAGAGTGAGCTTTTATTTCAGCAGACCAAGCAATCGCCAGTGTTCCTCTTCAGAGAACTGATGCCCCCAGTTTGACAGAATGCCTGTGTGGCATTCTGTCAAACAAAGCTTGCAGCAACAGTGCATGTCTCCCACTGCACCTACATATCTTTGAATGAAAATAGATTTTAAATATCAGGCCTTGATTTGAGAGAAGGTGCCAAAACAACAGATTTCGTGGAAGTTACGAGGCCAGTCTGTGAATCAAGAGATCATACTTCAAGCTCCTAGTTTCCTCTTTGATTACATGGAGCGTGCACAGATAACACATTTAGATGACAGAATGGGTCCCAAACTGCAGTCCTTGTCCTTGTCTGACTATATTGCTGCAGTCTACGCAGCTAAACTTGCAGAAAGCTAACACTCCAGAATCAGCTGTATTATGAAACCATTACTTGAGGGGACAAATATTCAAAAGTCATGCATTCCACATGCATGAGTGGTGCTCTGATAAAAAATATACAATATAAGAATATCCAGGAGATGGGAACAAATATTTTCAGTAAGTTATCTCCAACAAGGCCGTAAGCAGAAGCAAAAGGAAGAATAAGAATAAGAACAAGGCAAGCATGTATAATTTCACCAACTATTTTCAGCTCAGGGAACTTCTGAGCTCAGTGTGGTTTCTGTATAATTCAAAACTCTCAATGTATTTCTCTTCCATGTAATTATCCATTGACCTCTGGGACTCATGCCAACCTTTAGCACAAATGGTACTTGGCAAAGAGTCACACACTATTGAAGAATCACTTCCCTCTACTTGCTTTGACTAGTTCCTATAAACTTAGTATGTTCTTTGCACTGGGAAGGAATGAAATTACCCACCCCTGTCTGGATCACTTGTGACCTTGCAGACCTCTCTCACATTCCCATAAGTTGCTGCTCTTTCAGACTGAGGAGCTCTGACTTAATTGCTCTGTATGTGGAACTCCAACCATTTGATCATTCTTGCTATCATTACCTGAACTTCCTCTGATACTACAACATTCTGAGAGAACCAGAATGATGCATAATACCCATGGCGTAAACAAATCCTGATTAGTTGCTAGAATTCCCCAGAAAGAGTGTCCCTTCCCACCATCATATGCCCTCCCAGACTTGAGACACAGACACCTCAAAGTGCCACACTCAAGTTCGTTGACAATTACATCCCCCCAAAGACTGGACAGAAGTTCCTGTCAGTAACCCAGTCCAGTAGCCTACATATATTGAGAAAGAAGGAAGACATAATTCTTTCAAAAGCATTTAGCTATTTTGCCTACCAACATCTATGCTATAGAGGATATAATTGGGCCATAATAAATTGCTTTGTCAGAACACAGGAAAGGAAGTATAGGCTTCATGAATCCCAGCTTTTCTTGGCTTTAGGGATAATACAACAGCTAACTGCCTCTTTCTCAAAGAAGTCTCCTATCTCACAGTCTAAATTCTTAAAGTTTGTTAAGCACATGCAATGAAGAGAGATTGAGCAAAATCAGGCAAAATGGTTTTTTGACATCTGACCTCTTGCTTCCTGCACTGTACATCAGGGGTGATGATATATAAGTCAATGTCCCAGAGCATTCTTCCTATCTAAGTCTACTTATTCCTATCATCCTGCTGGTGATAAATATGTATAAACTTTATATTCTGCCACAAAGCAATTGTTTCTTGAGAATAATACCCAGGGGACCCACATGTATAAATCTGGTACCAGAAGTGTCAAGAATACACTACTTCAGCCACTGTTCAGCCAAATTAACTCTCTCAAATGTCCAGGCATACCTATAGAAAACAGCTTTGCAACTTTCAAATTGTGACTAACCACGTGTCAATATGTAGAACATGAAACTACTAAAGTTCTAGTAGGACCTCAGGGTCCAAACTTAGTAATGAGAGTAAATTTGGATCTTTAATGGAGATTGCTATCCTCCAAGTAAACCAGTATAAGCAAAAGTCTTTATTTTATCACTGCTGCTTCTACAGTAATTAAAAATACTGAAGATCTACCTCTTAATATACTTTAAAAAAATCAACAGTAAAATCATGTGGCATTCTGCATTTACTTAGTAAGGGACTACAGAACACTAGTAAAAGGCTAAGTTTAGGTTCAAGTGGTTTAGGTTGCTGCTTATCTCTGCAGCTGTAAGAGATAAGAAAGCAGAAGGTGTCCATTTAGGACCTTAAGACACTTCAAAGGAAGACTAAAGATAAGAAGATTACAATCCACAGAAGAGATGGTACTCTCAACTGAGAGTTCCAAAGGCACTGAAAAAAACCAAATTGCTGACCTGGAATAGAAACTCAGACAAGGAAATATCAGATTGACGTGAGTCTTCAGGCTCCAAGACAAGAGAAACTCAGATATTCCTGCCACAAGGTATTAGGAAAACGTTGGAGTAAAAAAAGATTTGGAGTGGTTGCACTGCACTGACCTCTACAAAGTGCATGCCGGAGTAGCTTGCTCCTTGAAAAGAAAAGAATCTTCCACAGCTTAGCTGAAAGTTGGTGTTTTGTTCCAGTCAGCACACTCAAAGTTGCAAACCAAGCAATTACATTTGAATAGTTTCAATGCTCACAACTATATTCCTTCTGGAATTCACTTCTATGTGAGCCTCTACCACAACACTCTTATTTACCTACAGTGATTTCCACTGTAGAGAAACACAGACATCATAACTGATTTGGTGTTCTTTCTAACAGCAGTCATTAATTTGACGTTTCTAAGGCAAAACTATGGTAAGCTTTCAGAAGTAACAAAGATAATGTGGTGTGGAGTTCCACTAAATTAACTATTTTGTGGCTATACAACGCAGAACATTCACTAATGCTTCCATTTCTGGGTCATCAGGTTGCATTAAACTAAATCAAGAAGATTTTACCAAGCACTGTAATCCAAGCTTCCTGTGTGCAATTAAGTACTCACTATATTAATAGAACAATCAACCAGGAAGCATGCAAGAAACATGTGTGGGTTTTCTAATACCATGGTTTAATTACATTTTTCTGAAACTGCAGAGCCTGAGGAAAGTGAAAATTTTCCTGTAATTCAAGATTTGCTTTAGCAGGTATGTGAAACACTCTGATAAGATCACAAATGCAAGAGGGGTATCTTTGCTTCAGTTTTAAATGAGGTTTTTCTGTTTCAATGAAAAAAACCCACTATTAGGCTTCAAGTTAACATTTTACTCACTTTGTCTTGCCCAAATCCTTAACCATAGATATAATGCAAAATAATTCCAAAATCTAGGCAATATCTTCTGTATTCAGGATTATTCCATTGCATAAACATTTCTCTTTCAAATGAGACAAAAAGCGAGAACTTGCTTGCTGTCATTGAACAGACTGTTAATTTCTATTTAATGCTTCAAAACACTACATTTTGTAAAAATGTTTCTTATTTTCTTGTGGTGCAGTTTTTCTGTGGGAGTGTCATTGCTTCTATCATTTCTTCTTCACTGTTTGTACATTGATATTTTAAGTCTTAACAAGACTCAAACAATGCATGTTCCAGTTGTACATTATCAAAACAGAAAATCATGTAGCTACTTATAACAGAATGTTTCCTGAGGATTATTTACTGTTCTGACAAATGTATCAAGGATGGAAAACTGTGCACTTAGTGGTGAAGGCAACATTTTTGCTCAGTACCTTGACAATCTACGTAATGGAGTATATACGACCTTAGGTTCAATTGCTTTTTTGTTAAACTTCTCACTGATAGCTATAAAAATAAACCCAAGTAATAACTGTTATTTGTACATGACAGCTTTCATCCAGGAATCTTTAAAACTTTTTAAAAGTGTACATATACTGTTCTCTTTTTTACACAGCAACAGTCATGCATGCCAAAGGAAAATACCCAATACAGAATGAACAGGATCTAAGATGGAAAGTTCCTAACTTAGAGTCTTCTATTTTAATTAATTGTCTACTTCCTCCCCTCACAGCTGTTCTCTCAAAAGGCACTACCAGGGATATTTAAGTTTTTACCCACAAGTTACACAGCTAAACTTGCGCACTAGGAAAGAGACAACTGTACAGACATTTTAAGTAATGCATGAATACCAGGTATCTTCTCAACATGAGAAAAAAATGTCCAAGTCCCAAAATCAAAATACTTTTCTGAGCAACATTTGCCGGAGGTTTCCATCATCTCTGTCTTAACTGTGAATAAAGCATTAAAACTCAGCATTATTAAAAGGCACTGAACCATGATCACTACTTGATTTACCAAACTATGTTAAAACTTTTGACATGCCTGAAACTTGACACTGATTCCATCTTTACTTTCAAACTACTTGTAGGAAGCAGAACTTTATCCTATTTTCACTTGTCCCTAAAAGAAGATACAGTGTTGTTACCTTTGTGAAGGCTCGGTAGCACAAACCACATAGTTCCACCAGGTAGGCCAGAGTGAAGACAGCATTCTGAATTACAAAACTTAGCAATTTTGAAAAAGGTTCCAGAAGACTCTGCAATGACATATGTTACAGAAATCAATAACTTGTTGCCCAAAAAAGCAAAGCAGCATTCCAACTCTGAAATGCCTGAATGGAAACAGCATTATTTTTAGCTCAGAGGCTATCTGCCTGGGATTCACACTGTTTTGGTCAAACAGCTGTATCATATGCCTTCATGCTTTTGTCAGAACTTAAAAACAAAAAGTTAGAAAATAGTTTCACTTGTGACACAGTGTTTATAAGAGATGCTGTATAGTTTATGCAGGAAAACCTCACTGACTTCAGTGGAATTGTACTGGAAAACGTCTAAAGAAGCTCATTACTCTTTTTTTTAAAGAAAAAATAGAAGAGGAAAGAAAAAAAAAGAGAACACCAAATCTTTAACAAGACATACATTCACACCCACACAAGAATGTAATTCTACCTCCACTTTACTGTAACCTAGATTTCAAAGCTCTTATCATTCTCCAAACAGTATTGGACTGCACAATTTTATGCTTACATATAATACTTTCCTAGCCAGGGGACATGAACACATTCATACAATTGCACAGGCTGGCTAAATCTGAGGCAATAGAATTTTGTCTTCTTCAAACTTACCCTGGTGGCACTAGTGGTAGGTATCTTCAACAAGCAAATCATGATTCTTAAACTAGAGTCTAAAGAACACTGAACATATTTGAAGGCAGAAAAGAAAAAGAAAATAAGTTAGTACCTTTCTGTGTACATATCTTGCGTATAGTGGTAGCAGCTATGACTAACTTACAAGTGAAATCTGAGAAACAATCCCTGATGATTGATTTTAACTACTTTCTCTAAACTGGCTTATTATTGAACACAATCATATCCCAATCATACCCCTTCAGTGGTAACATACCACAGCATAGGTGCCCACCATATACCTTATTTTATATTTCTGTGCTTGTTCTGGACTATGCGATTTTCCCTTACATCTCAAGACATCTCTCAACCTGTAACATTGGAATATGCCCTGGGAGCAGCTGTTTCAGATTCCATAAGTTGTTCCTTATGATGTAATCTTTATTTCAAGTAAATCACACAGGTAACAGCACTGAATGGACTTTTCAGGATCAGACCATTGTCTTGCCTCAGCCCTGCTGTAAACAGCTAGAATATCCAGGTGTCCCCTACAACACTAAAGAAAAGAACAGGAGACTGAAAGTTCAGGAGCAAGCAATCGCTTTACTTGTATCACTAATAATACCTCCCATGAATAGAAGGGAAATCAGAATAAACACTCCACCTAAAGGTTCTGTGAATGGTGGATATGCAGTTGGAACCACTAAGATCCAATTAATTTTTTTTTATTTATTTCAGTTACATAAGATGCAGCAGATTGGGGTGGCTAATACACAGAAGCAATGGTTATTGCCTGTTTGGCTTAGTAAGTGCTGAAGGATAATGCCACAATTTACCAAAATCTAAAGATGTTTCAAGATCTGACCTTTACATAATAGTGCCAAGGAATTTAATATTATTCATGTAGCCAGGTAGTGACAACCAATTTAAAAGACAATGTTATCAGTCACAGATTTAGATTTTGGATCCCTCAGCCCATATGGAACACTGCCTTGTATAGAAGAAATTATCCCTGGGTTCATTCACACTACAGGAAATGGAGTAAGTGCATGAGAATTCTGTTTAATTTACTGGAGTTTACTGGAAAGACGCAGAATTTTTTATTGTTTCCTGAAATATACACACCAGGATATAAGATCCTGCTGTATGACGTCTGAGCTCTCAGAAATCAGAGCCCAGAGCTTCTGGATTCAGTTTCTGTAACAATATTCTGTTACAATCAGAACTAAAACCTCATCATCCAAACAGGCTAAGCCCAAGTCCCAATAGTCTCAGTTCTCTCTGCCTGACTACTGTGTACTTTTAGCAAATTAAATAGGTGGTACTGCTCTTCTTAAGACTTTTATTTAGTTTTAACAGTTAAAACCAGATGGATTTTCGTTGTCTAAATACTGACTCTCTCAAACGCAGCATTCTAATCCAACAGGGACAGAGCATAGGAAATGCATAGGAAAAATGCCAGGAAAGAAGTGAAAAGTACCCTGGTCAGTTGCTGTTGTTACACATAGAACACATAATTAAAGAGGTGGGTCAGAGATAGAGTAAATCCAGTCCTCTGAAAACATTAGCTGAATCATCAGGAAACATTCTCAACAACCCACTCTGACCGATTAACCACAGTTTTTGCACAGTTTTAGTACATCCTGACCAATGGCAACACAGCTTGTTTCAGATGTCCACACATCGTACCTTAAGAGGCAAAACACATGGGAGTTTAGTAAGAAAGGTCTGAAACTGGTTACTAATTGTGGTCCAGAGATTGCTGGGGGAATCCATCGGCAAGGCTTCCATAAAGGTAGCAATGTTTTCCAAACAGCGTAGCATCGCACCCCCTGCTGGCAAATTCTTCTTGTTGTTTAAACCCTGGGAAACGAAACAAGACCCGTGAACAATCATACACATGCAGAAATGGTCCCTGACATGGTATTTGGAAGTGCTGAGGTTAATTTGTTGAGACCAAATACTGCATACTTTTTCTATAATGCTAATGATACTGTTGTGCTGGGAATTTGAACTGTGTATGTGAAAGTTGGTCTAACAATTCCTAAAGTACTGACCAAAAGATTTTGAGCCAAAATGTTAAAAAGTAGGGCCTTAACTTCATAATCTGCTTAGACTGGCATGGCAGTAGAAAAAACAAAACTCAAAAGTATTCAGCAGCAGATTTTTCATGTTTTCCTTTAGACATTTTTAAAGAAGATATGTTCATTAATGTTCCGTAGACCATATATGTTTTTGTGGCTTGTGTCTTAGGGTGAGGCCTGAAAAGACATGAGCAGTTTTAAAATGATGCACACATCCTGTATAAGGCAATTTCAATGTTCTTAGAAGAGCACGATACATGCAAGTGACTAGTTCTAGCAGGAGGAAAAATGGTACAGTAGAAATAAGCCAGCTGCATAGAAAGCAGTCAGTCAAAGGCAGGCAATAGATTTTTGGAATACTTAAGAGAAACTGTCATCAGATAAAAACAAGAGGGAGAACTGAGATGTATTAGTAGAAATATTCCTGAAAACAAAAAATAGTCCTTGGGGAAGGAATGGGACATACTACCAGTGGTGAGGACAGCCTAATGACTTCCAGGGAGGACAAAACAAAAATTCAGTGGTTTTGATGAAGCAAGTTTGAACTCGAATGAGGAGACATGACCCTGACAATGCTAACAAAATTAGCAACACTAACATAGGCAATTGTCAACATACCTCTAACAGCTGGCTCAGAGCAGCAATGGAACTCAGTTCACTGAAGTCCATCAGAGATGTGGCTAAGGTCCGTAAAAAGCTTCCATCTGAAATTTGAATGACATTTTTGCACTGGCTGTTTGTACAGAGGAAACTGAGGATCAGAAATACACTCAGGTATTGCACATTACCTTTAATAATGCTCTGGAAGAGCTGAGGGAAGATTCCATTGGGAGCCAGCTGATGGAACACACAACGGAGGAACTGCTTGGCCACACCTGCAGCATTTCCAGGGATCATCATGCTGAAAATGAGGAGAAAAGAAGAGAAGGAAAAAAATTGCTTTCAGATTAAACACTTGTCATAGCTGACTACATGGAGAAAATAAAGATGATGCTATTCTTTTTAATTATGGAAGTGTTCAGTTATGAGTGAGACACTCAAAACCAGAAGTGTCCTGATACTTGGAAAAAAGTACAGCATGTTGATTTTAAGACTTGAGCTCAACTATGAATAGATAAAAAAACTGCATGCACATATTTCAAGTATTTGTCCAATAAATAGCTGTAATTTTCCTGGTTCTCCATGTAGTTTTATTTGTGAGTCATCTGAATTTGAAATATAATCCTGCTCTCACCTTGTGTATTTCAATGACACAGAATAAGGTTTTTGGCTTTTCATAAAACACATGAACAACAGGTAAACAAAAACATTATAATATTCATTTGCCTCTTGCAGTTTCCTTCAAAAGATGAAGTACTCCCTAATCATTCATAAATGAATGGTTTAATTTTAAAAGCCTAAGTATTATCTATTTACTCACAAATTGCACATCTTAACATGCTTTACAGCTTCACAAAATGAATTTATCCTATTCAGCATCTGATTTACATAATGAGGCATCACTACCAGGGATTCTCCATGGCCAAGGATGATTCACTTGATTGAATGTATGGAGATAGTTTATCAAGACAAATACTGAACACAGAACCACTTAGAAAAAAACTGCACTGAAATTGTGAAGACCAAACAGCATCTGAATCTGATTTTTTCCATCTTTAACACATATGAATATGGGCTCCTGTTCATCCCCAGAAAAAAAGGATATTTGAAACAAGTGGAAAAGGCAGTTTTTAACTTTTACTCACAAATTTTAAATAACAATTTTTAAAAGTTAAATTTAGTTGATTTCAGGGTCAGGGAAGATAATGCTTTAGATTGATTGCTTCACTTTTGTCAGGGTATCCTTTGCTACCATACCTTTCTGCTTGATTAGAAAAACTCGTACTTGATGCCAACCTGGAATAAAAATAAAAAAAAAACAAATTGAAGCTCATGTGGGGGTTTTTTTGTGTATGCATTTCATTTTTAAGGAAGCCAATAAAGTACCATTTTAAATAAATAATACACACAAATTTTAGAGAACATTTAAAATGTTACCATGAAGATCTTTTAAAGAGTACCTAAATTCAGAAAAATCATGTTTACATGACATAAACTCTATTCAGTCTTGCAGTCTCACTAATGTTCAGCTGCTCTAAAGACAAATCTTGCCTCCCTCTAGTAGCACAAAGATAATGAAGTAATATTTTTGCCCTACAGCACATCATGGATAATTAATTTTTTTAGAGGGGAAAAAAGGTTTTCCAGAAGCTGCCTACTGACTGAATTGTTTCAGATTAATGCAGCAACACAGACTAAGCAAAAATTATTTACTTGGCTGTCTAAATTGAGGTTTCTAGTTCCAGATATTGGCACTTAAATAACTAGCCTAATTTAAAAAACATTAATTACCTACAAGCTCTTCCAAAGTCAGATGAGAACTACTGTATTCTCAAAAATCAGGTCATTTATTTTAGTACCTAAATATAGACTTTAAAGCCAAATATGGGCATTTGGTAGTGAAAATAAGTCAAATCATGCATTTCAATATGCAGGACACATAAATGAATAGAATCAGGGCTTACAATATCAAAGCAAAACACCTTTAATACCAAAAGTCACTAAAAAGCTGTACACTATAAAGCCAATATAAAGATGGACAGTGGAAGCATGCCTTATATACAAAATACCATAAAATTTTAACTCTGCTGCAAATCAGTATTTCAGATAGTATAAGCTGAAAAGTCTCAGGGAAAAGTTCATAGAGCTACACTATTTTAAATCTAATCTTCAATGGGGTTTTTTTTTTGATTCATGATCCTTTTATCCTGGATTTAGCTGTTGCTCATCCTTGGTCACACCCTGTTCTGAAGACAATTTCCTCTCTAATCAACACAATAAAATCCAAAAGGGACCCTAAGGCAGGCTCAGTCAAATGCAACAACGTGAACCAAAATTATGGTGATTTTAATGAAGTATGCATGACAAGCTGGGACACAGCATACTTCCAACAATCCAATAATCTCAAACTTGATGGTGCAGGGGATTAAAAATAATATTATCTTGAGTTGTTCTAGCATAAATCGAAAAACACATTAGAGTTCCTGACTCCAGTATCATTAAGAGGAATCCACACTAAAATACAACATATTATTTCTGGTGTGCAAAGCTAATTCTGGGTGAGAAAGGTCTGAAGCTACCATCAAGCAATACAGGCTTTTATTCTGGAATAACTGCAGCATCAGCTTACATTAAGGCACACGAGGATTTCTGCAGAATGCAACGAGACCAATCACATGCCCAATGGATGTGATACCTATTTTCAAAAATCTACTGAAGTACAGAAACACAACAATGTAAAATCTTTTTTCTGAAAGAAATCAAACTCTAATTTTTTTTTCTCCTTTTGAATGTGATAATGCAAGCATTGGGTTTGTGACAAACAAAACACTATGTTTCTAACTTTGGAAAAACTTGACCTGACATGAACTACAGTAAACACTTGGGAACATCTGAAACTTTCTGAAACGTACGGTCTGTATATATTTATCATACTACTCTAAATATTTTATTGCACAAATGCCATGAACTCTCATCATTACCTCCACTTTGCAGACCACAAAGCAGAACAGGAAATGGATGTGTTCAAATCTGTATATGTTAGGAACAGAAGTTAAGCTTTTTCACAGCTCCTCACTAACTCAAGTCTAATTGTAATTTTCAAACACAGCTTTAATGCTTGGAAAGCTAAATCTCACTGGAAATCAGTTAAATAAGAATCATCAAGTCAAAAATCTTGATTCAGGAACCAGATCATAAACTTAAATGCATGTTAGAGTCTTAGAAACACTTCAACCTTTAACTGTCAGTAACTTGAATTCAGAAATTTTTTCTCTTCTGAAAATCCCAACAGATGCCTATCTGTGCCTGTGGCTACCCAAATAACTTCTGAAAATCTTTGTGTGTTGTTTAAGTATTCTGAAAGACCTTGGACTTCCTAACTCCTTATTTCCTCTTCTATGAAAGTAGTAGCTCCATTTGTAAGAATAAAAATGCAAAAAGTCTAATTCATTTTTACTTCTGCTGTTAGATGGGTATTTGGAGGTATTGGAGTATTGGGTATTTGGAGGTGTATATATATATATATATGTATGTATATATATATGGCACCACTTGATGAAAGAGCAAGGTATATATATGAGGCACATGAATGCCTCTCTGCTTATATATACTACTTATTTTGCATATTTTCAAAGTAATTCCTTTGTGGGGAGCCTTTTATTGGACCTAGAATTCGTCAGAAATTGCAACCACCAGGAACAAGACAGGACATTTACCAGGAATACCCCATGTTGCACTGCCATCTGCTGCTCTAAAACAATCAGATATCTTACTCTAAAGGTGCAGCAATTCCCCCTCAAAACACAGAAGAAGGTAGCCCACTGATCCCTCATTCCTTGAGAATTCATTTTCTAAATTATTTACTCTCTGTGGCTGTTGTCCTGCTGTATTTACAAGAGTCACACAGAATGGGTAGCATCCATCTAGAGCAAAAACTTTGCCTCCATCAGAGTTAATTAGCAGTGACAACAGGGAACTGCAGCCTTGCAATTAATGGAAATGGAGGACTTGAAGAGCTGCTGTGTTGAAACAGAATTGGGAGGTAGTGGAGAAGCAGGGCTGTGGAGAGCCATGCCCCTGCAGAAGCCACAGTCAAGCAATTTGAACTTCTGTCACCAAAAAGAACATAGAGGAGGAGAGCTGTGCAACGTTTCTGCATGTCTAGTGCTGCTCAGAAATTCATTCTGGAACACCCCATCACACCCATCCCACCTCTGAGGCAAGAAGTTGTGGAAGTGGCTGAGACAGCAACCACACAATTCAATGGTAATGGTACACCTTAATTATCCCATGCATACTGGGTAAAAGTAGTAACAAGACAAAAATAATGGCAGCAAATGTTCAAGAATTTCTCAGAGACAATTTCATACAGCAGCTGGTTTGGAAGCCCTTATAAGGCAATATAGTTTTCAAATATGGTTGAAAAGCCTGAAGAGTATCAGATATGCTAATGAATGATCATATCTAGGAGTTAACACTCTAGGAGCAAAGTTCAGAAAAGCTGACCACATTTCTGCATAACTTCTAAAGCAGGAACCACATAAAAGTGAAAAATTCTGTCAAAGCAGCAACAAGGGGGAGCCAACAGAATTCAATTTTTGTAAGAAGCATGGAAGCTGTTTATGAGCATCACACTGGAAACGCAGGGCCAAGGTACTCTAGTTGTTAAGAAAGACTTCAAGAGAGCAGAAGAAAATAAGGTAAGGGAGGTAATTAGAAAAGAGAAGGCTTCTTTCAAAAAGATGAGGTCCTGTCTTCAAATTAAAGCAGAAAAGAGGATAAATTCTGATAAATGTGGTATAAAAACCACTAGGAGGGAAGACAAAAAAAAAAAAAAAGGCAGTTTAAGGAGCAACTAGCAGGACGAATAAAAACTAACAGTAGAATTTTCTTTTCTTTCAAGGACCAAGATCAAGAAGCACACCAATTGCTGCACCAGTTGCTGTTCAGGTAAAAACAGGGTACTAAATAAATAAGGGTACTGTAGAAAAACTGAATTTATTCTTTACACCACTGCTTACAGTGGGACAAGACTCCCAAGCCGGAATTTCCCTTTGGAGGGTAAAAAGGGAGAACATCAAAGGAGCTGCCAAAAATTGAACTGACAGTGGAAGAAATTACATAAGAAATTTATAAAACGATGAGTAACAAAGACACAAGACAGAACCAGATGTTATTCACTTAAGAGTTTTAAAATATACACTTTTGTATACTTTAGTTTATGTAAACCCAATTCCAGGTTCAAATTTTTTTCAATTTCATTGGAGAGAGGAGCGTCCTGAATTTACCTTCCTACAGACTGCATGATGTCCAACAGCAGAGGAGCAGCCAAGTCTGGACTGAGGTGAATGAAGGTTGAGAGCACAACGATGGCCAGGCCTAGTGTTTCTTCATCATATTCTTCAAGAACAGCCCCACAGTCATGGCACCTGCAAGGAAGTTTTTAATCATGATGTCAGCAAGTTTCAAGCAAAGCATTACTATACATAGATATGTGTATAATTATGTCTTTTAAATGTATTATTACTTAGTACATTCTATTCCACATTTATTTAGAAAGATAATGTAATTGTGATCTTTCTATAATTAGTAACAGTTCATAGTTTTCAACCATTAATAAAACTTCTCACTAGCTACACTGCCTGTTTCTTTAGTGACAAATGAAAGAGGGCCACAGGGCAGGCCTTGTTTTGAGTCCTTCACTGGTAATTGTCCTCCAGCTCCCTCATTATTGGACTGCATCAGTTTGCACTATCCAAGAAAAATCTGCAGCAGGGAAGGCTGGCCCTCAGCAATGCCAACACAGCCCATTTGAGCAGTTTGGGCTAAGTCCCAGGCACCACAGACAAAAACAATGACACTCACAGATGATCTTAAAGAGATGGAACAATTTCACATTGCCCTTCCTGTCAGTCATGAATTATGAATAACAAATTACACAATTAGAAAACAATGATCTGATTGGTTCCCACAGCAGTTACAGCTATTAAGAAATAAATGAAAAGACCTCTCAGGGGCACAGAACCTTAGATTTCAGAAAAGTCTCCTTTCCCAGGGCAGATTTGCTGCTGAGTCACTTATCCTTCCTGAAATGCTCAAAGACAACTGATGAAGGTCTGAAAGGGCTCCAAAATGTCAAACTATAAAGGGGATGTCAGATTTGGGAGAGATGAGAGGCTTTCACAATCTCTGAAAAAGGCAAACCAATGTGGGAAATTGGCTTATCTCAGCCCAGCAAGAAGGCTGGCTTAATTTGATCAATGAGTTGCTAATGACTCCAACAGATTGTGAGATTTTAACTAAATGGGCTTGAACAGGCAATTTTCTTGCCTTTTTTACTGAACATAAAGAAAATATGCCAACAAAGTAATGGAAGTCAAGCTCAGCTGTTCTGTATGTTAATAGGTAGTGCCTGAGCTTTGGTGAAATGGCCAAGGGAAGTATCACAGACCAGACTAACTTTGGGATGCTTCACTTTGTCACACAATAAAGTCCACTAGCAGTCACAGCCTGCACAATGGCCCTGTCTTTCTCCAGTGATCATCCTTGCATGTCTGTCTGTCTACTGGACTGAGCACACAGAGGAACTTGTGGTTCCTCTTCCCAAGTTTTGAACAAATCAATGCATGGCTCCCTGTTGACTGCTTTACTACTCTATTAAATGAGTGCACTTCTGTTTAACATTCCCTTTACAAGCATTTTAACCAAACAATAGAGGTTTGCAAAAGCTTTGAGGATCAGTGAGTATCAGCATTAAAAATGCTATGTAGATTACACATGATGACACATCAACAGCTACTGATTTCAACAGAAACCCAAAGGCCTTTTTAAATGGCACTTATCTTTTTTTTTCCCCCTAAGACAAAAGAGGTTTCTGATGGATCACAAGGAACCCTTGACTTAAAGTAAGATGGAAAGCACTTCCCCTGCCCTCTGTGCATATGCAATAGCCTGAGTCATTATTTCAACTGTGTACAATGATCCAGGTCCTACTGAACTGAAAACACATCTTGCTAGCAGTGTTTAGAAAATCTTTACCTTGGGATAAAAAAAAAAAACCTTAGCATAGAGACAAATGATAGAATCAACTCTGTATTTGCATCAAGTATATCCATACTTGACATATTTGAAATTCAACTAGTTCTTTGAAAGGAGAGAAAAAAAACCACTTACTTGTCAGTCATCAGAATAGGCTGGTCATCAGCAAATTCTTCTGGTGCAGGTACAAACATACTGACTATACTGGGTGCTGACAGCAAACTAGACTTTGTAGCACCTTAAGGCAATTAGGAAAAGAATTTTAAAAAGGAAAGAATCATCAAACAGAAATTCAAAATGCTTGATGAGCAGACTTCTAAAGAATAGCCATAATGGCTTTACTGTCCCTAGAAATATGAAACAAATTGTGTCTATAAAAAGACATTTAAGGCACATTCTTTGCTTCTGCCAGATTATTCCAATTACCTAGAACTATCAATTAAAAATAGATAAATCCCTGGAGAAAAAAGATAACATAAACCAAAAATTCCAGAAAATTGGATGCAATTGTATCTACTAGGTAGAGAAGATGATTCTACAGCTGCTATGAGACTGGACATCAGAAGATTTGCAGTATTCCCCCACACATTTGGGAATTAACTTCCCATAGTTCTTGGTTACGTGAAGAAGGAATTAAGTTCACATCTCAACACCAAGTCATCAATCTATTCATACTATCCTTAACAGAGCCACAGGAGATAAACCAGGAAAGGACAGAGAGAAGAAACAATTTATAAAGAACTGAGAACATTAGAGGACTGATCATTAGAAATGCTTTCCATCGAAAATCTTCAAAAGTATCTTTTTTCTTCAGAGATGAGTTGTTCAGCTGAGAGCACAGCCCACTGTGATCATGCCAACATATGGGGCTCCCTTTGCCCTTGGCACTTTTTGTGCACCTAATTTCTGATAGATGCTTATTTTACTAGGAAAAGTTATGCATTAGGGAAGATCCAAACTCTTGACTTCTCCAAGTTCTGCTTTCCTGAATTACAGTTTAAGTAATCCATTGCCAATTTTCTTTCTGGTTGTTTCAATCTATAGATTCAGATTTAATATTAACATTAGCCTGCGCTGATATTATTTAACTATGGAAAAATGAGGAAGCTTCTCTATGTAAGGTGTAGATGGAATTTATTATGACATAATCCTGGTTACTGTGGGAAAAGCAAATTTAACATCAGCTCACAGGCAAAGTAAGCTAAGAAGCTCCCACAATTTCTGAACTCAAAATAAGTGAAGTGAAATGAGAATACAGCAGGTTTTAAACAACCATTTTATGAAGCATGGAAGGAAACATTTATTTTACATCCATAGTTCAGAACTTTATAATTGCTCCCTAAGGTTTTATTGGACATGAGCAGACACTTCAGGAAGGCTAGAATGCTCCATAATGTAGAACAACATGCAGAATGCAGGGTATAGATTTTGTAGACAGGTTTTCTTCCCCTCTCAGATGCATAAAGATCCATTTGCCATGACTTTGGAAGTTTTGCTGTTACATTCTCTAGATGTAAGTTCCATTGCAGCACACAAATGCTAAAAGCAGTCATAATGCATGTTACAATGTTGGAATAAGACTTAACTACTCAATAATGTCCTCTTTTGTGCAGTGGACAGTAGGAAAAAAACATGATTTAAGTAAAGAAAGCAGGCCAGTGCCCCATTGCCGGGCTCTATGAGATTCTGGATGTATTTCAGCTGTGGCGGAGGAGAGTTTATACAGAAATGAGATTCAGCCACTCTCGGCATACTTTCTGCAGGACAGCTGAGGGCTTCAACAGCTGAATAGAACACAAAATTCAGGACCATTCTGTATTAACCACGAAATCTTCCTGGCAGTCTTGGCAGAGGACCAGGTCAAACAAACACTGAACTAACCTCTGATTCTCAGTGGTGGTCCCTCCAAATCTGGGTTTAGGCAAACAGGGACATTGCACAGCCTCTTTCCATGCTGTATCTGCTCTGTGAATAAAGAAAGCACTTCAGTCTCCAGAACCACAAATCCAGCACCTGTCACCAGCCAACAGCACCACAACTCTTAAACAGTTAAAACAAGAGAAAGACAAACAGAACTGCTATAGGGGGAAAAAAAAAAGAAAAAAAAAAAAAAAAAAAAAAAAGAAAAAAAAAGGGGAAAAAAAACCCCACCACACCACAAACCAAAGAGAAGAGTTAACTTTTTAAGCATAGAAAGGAAGGGAGAGAAAGATCAAAGAAGTCCATACAGGAGAAAGGGCACAGATAACCTAATAATAAAGAACGCATTTTAGACAAGAGTCATTAAACAGGAAAGGAAGTGCTAGCCATAAAAATTCTACAAGATATGGAATATATGAGCCACAAAAAGAGAAAGAAACAAGTGTTTAGAAATACCAAGACACTAGAAGATATAGTTTGCACTGACAGAAGCCAGGCACAAAACATTTTTTTTTTTACAGACAGCAAGCTTGGGTAAACAGTGGTTTGAAATAAGAATGGAAGAGACATGACATCTACACAGGTAATAAAAAAATAAATTAATAAAGCATGCATGGACCAAACACATCATATATTTATGTGAGATGAGACTACTTCCTAGTTAGTATACATGACTATAATGAGTCTTAAAATTGCGGTGTGACATTGAAATGACAGTCACACAGGGAATTTGTCCTGAAAAAAAAACCCCAAAAACAACACTGTCCAAATAAAAGTTTTACTTTGAAGCTAGTGATTGAACAAGAGACTGAGAGATGCAAAGCTTTCCAGAAAAGAACATTCCATTTTGCCTCTCCATGCTTGAAGGCCTTTAGCTGGATTGAATATTGGAGGAAAATGTCATAGATGTTGTGAAGAAAGATACTAGATTTGGAACAGGATTAACTAGACAGAGATTCTGAACAGTTTTGAGTATTCACCTGTTAATTTTGAATACAGGCTAAGTACTCCTTGCAAAACAAAGGCAATAACTTTTAAATCTCTAAAACCCTGCCTGAGAGACTAGGTGATCCAGGTGAGTCTCTCCAATAAATAAACTTACCTGCTGATAGGACAAAACCCCCATTGTTACCACTGGCAAATTCTGATCTTTATGATTTAAGGGTCTCATGCTGAGCATGCTATTCAGCAGACTGGAATAGAAAGGATAATCCTGAACTATGCACCATATCTTTAGCCCCTCTTCAGCTACACAACTTAGTTTGATGGAACTTGATGCTGAAGACTAAATTAACCAAAAATTTCAACTCAGCTGTCCAGGGTTGGTGGTAAGACATTCATTCAGCATGCTAAGTTCCATATAATATTTTAAGCATTCCTTTCCCTAGATGCATCTGGATCTGCTGATAAATTTCTGAGAAGCACAATTTTGTAATGTCACTAACATCAAAATGGGCACTAAAATATCTAGCATTTTTGATAAACCAGAATGTATTTATTATTTAGTGGCATCTGCTATGAATTTGTTATAACTGAAAGTGTTTTACAAAAGGGAAAAAAAAACCAAATAAAATGAGTAGTGAGTAAATTACATGCTTAATTCAGTTTTCATTGCTTTGCATTCACCTTAAAAGGAGAAAAAGCAGTGAGTAAACAAACTTCAGGTGTTCAGCATGAGTTGGTAAAAACTTTAAAGAGAAACAAAACTGGCTGGAATAAGGCACAACTGTGGTGTACCAACACCATTGTAAATACACATACAAATAAATGATTCCATGCACCAGGGATGAAATCCTATACCTAATGAATTCAACAGTAATACTTCCATTTCTTTCAACGAGACCAGGAAATAATCTGAATAATATGCACAGTTAAAGAGACAACACTGTACCAGAGGATCTACCTCCCAAATATGTAACTATTCCAACTCTTACTAGGTGATAAGCTTGTATTCTCCATAAAGATTCACTTTGGACTTGATACTGATCACTTATCTGCAATGGCAGAATAGAAATACTCCTTTTTTTTTTTTCTTAAGTGGATTGTTACACAGTAATTGGTTTAGGAAATAGAAATAAAGAACAATAAATGCAGCTCACCAGTATCCCAAGTGCTGATATTGTGGGGAGCACTAGACTGGTGTTCCAGCTGCCTCTTCATTAGCTGGTTCATTGTCAGAGCTCCCAAAGAGCCTCTTTTCATTTGTCTGAACTGAGCTGCAAGTCAGAAATGCAAAAGGATTTCAGGAGCTCAGACAACATTTAGAACTACTCTCATTTCCTGATCTTACAAGCCAGCATGATATAAATACTGAAATGGCAATGATGGCTTGCTCTAAGGATCTTGCTCAAGTCAGTATGCATCTTTCACACAGGGTACAATTCTGGCCCCAATGTCATCAGTCAGAAGAGACTTAGATTCACTGTGTCAACTGTCAGTGCCTTTTTGCCTCCAAACATTATGAAGCTCATCAAAAGATTTGGTATCCATGAAGTGTTAAGATACTACCCCAAAACTCCCATGCTGAGGCAATAAATGTGCCCTTGACTCTCACTCACATACAGCATACCAAGGAAGGAAACTCAGGCTCCTCCCAGCAAAGCATGGAAGACTGCTGTGTCCATGCTGACCCTAGGAAAACAAATTCACTGACACAATGGACCACCAGCATCCTTCATGGGTGGCAGGACCTGAATTCGCCTCCTACACAGTCACCCCTCAGGCAGATTCTGCTCAAGTAAGCCTTTGAAGATGAAACCCTTCTGTAACTTCACTGCCATTTTTCTTATAGAGAGATATCAAGCAACAAACATTCAATTTTTATTCATCCAACAATCTACTTCATTAAAAAGATTGATTTATGAGATATGTGTCACTGGATAATGCTCTAAGTAAACCCATAAAGGAGAGTTAAAACTTAAGACTTTTGGTTCATACCAATGTGGTGCTTAGGGACTTGACTTAGTAATGGATTAGCAGTGTTAGGTTGGACTCAAGGATCTTAAAGCTCATTTCCAACTTAAATGATTCTACATATTTTCTCTAACTAAATTGAGGAAGAAAGGGATCATACACTACTCCTGACATTCTCACTGTTTTCTCCATTCATAAAAAACATTCAGATTGAATGAGCATAATACATTCACTTGGACAATTGAGCCTGAGCAGTATACTTCCCCCATTGAAACTAAAATCATTGTTCACTGTATGAAGACAGAGTTTTAAGGCCCTGCTTGAACAAGTGAAACTGCTGACACAAGTACCCAGGAAAGCTTTTAAAATGTTGCTTTAAGTATAGCTTTAAGTTTTTTCCTCAACAGGACCTTAGAGCAAGGGCAACAAAGTAAAATCTTTTCTGAATGATCATTTTCATCTGCAATTACATTTAACATCATTAAAAAGACTACTAACTAGCAGGTAGTTCCATTCTAAAATTCCAAACAGTAACCATCAAAGCTGTGAAATTAAACACAGCACTTCACATTATCAACTGTGATAAAGAAATACAGATAAGGAATAAACTGTGACTTTCAGAAAGCTCTGAAGGGTTGAGTGCCTTCTCTTAAACTTGCTCTACTCATTTTCTATCAGAGAGTTCAAAATTCAGAGGAAGCAGTGTACTCCCTCAAAACCAAAACAAACACAGGCCTTGAGTAATAACAACCAAAACAAATACTTCAGTGAAAATCTGCACTGAAAATATTTTATTAGATGAAGCATTTAAGTTTTTCCTCATTGCATCCTTTCCAGTTATATCCTTCTGAAGTGCATTTAAACTCCATTTTTTTGGCTAAAGTACAGCATTTCTGCAAAGCAGTTCTGGTATAACTGAACTTGTAGAATTGAATCAGACCAAGAGACCATTCTATGTCTGACTTTTAAAAGATATATTGCAGCTGCCTTTCACAGTAAATCAAGAGAAAAATAGAATTTCCATCGTTTCCAGGGCAATGATTTTAAATAGATGCTTTATCATTTTATCAAGCATAGAATTTCCTGATAAAAGAATAGCAATTAATGTTAGAACTGACAAGACTGCTTGGAGTGCAGATGACTGTCAAAATAAAGAAGATGATCTCTTTGAATTTTCTTAGCAGCTTTTTGTAATTGTAATTAAAAAAACTTAATGACTATACCACGTAATCAGGTTTTTGTTGAGCAGGTTTGGATTTCCAGGATGATTTACCTGATTTCTCAATGACACCAACGTTTTCAAATAATGGTAAGTTAAGGGGAAAAAAAACCTAAAAAACAACAAAATCCAAACCAGAGAGCTACCAAAAAAAAATCCAAAACCCAAAAAATATCAGAGTTGCCAGCCTTTGCCTATCAGTGTTGGATCCAGCATGATTGCTGTGGACTGGCAGGTGACTTTTCATGACAAGTGGCAAAGGGAGGTGTGCTGGTTTCAGCTGGGGTACAGTTAATTTTCGACACCATGGCTGGTACAGGGCTGTGTTTTGGACTTGTGCTGAAGATAGAGTTGTTAATAAAGAGATGTTTTTGTTATTGCTGAGCAGGGCTTACACAGAGCCAAGGCCTTTTCTCCTTTCCATGCTGCCAAACTGGTGAGGAGACTGGGGGTGCATGGAAGGTTGGAAGGAGACATAGCCAGGACAAGTGAGCCAAACTGACCAAAGAGATATTCCAGACTATATGGCATCACGCTCAGTATATAAAGTGTGTTAAAGAAGGAGGAAGGGGGGACACACTTGGAGTGATTGATTTCATCTTCCCAAGTCACCATTACCTGTGATGGGGCTCTGCTCTCCTGGAGATGGCTGAACACCTGCCTGCCTGTGGGAAGCAGTGAATTAATTCCTTGTTTTGCTGTTCGCATGCACAGCTTTTGCTCTCCCTGTTAAACTCTCCTTTATCTCAACCCAAGAGTTTTCCAGGTTATACCCTTCCTGTTCTCTCCCCTATCCTGCTGGTGGGAGCATGAGCAAGCAGCTGCCTGGGGCTAGACCATGACAGGGGGGAGGTTTTCCTCTATCAGGTTTTCTACAAGAAACCTAACAAGCCCATTAAAAAATCGGTAACCTTCATACAGTGGCTGGCAACACTTTCCTTTTGTTATCTACTGATCTGGTCAATCCTTCCATTCCTGTAGAATTCTCTACTAAAAAAGAGAAGTCCAAAGGCAAAATCTTCCCAGTGCAGTCAATGATGTATACTTTGTGTGGCCAGGCACTGGCTGTACAAGTAATATTACCTATTTCTGTTACAGAAGTGCCTTGTGCTCACAGTCCTGATCCAGGCCTACTATGCAAAGCACTGTAAAAATACATAGTAGAAGATTAAAACCATTTCAGTCTAAATGTACAAGAGACACAATGGAAGAATTCATATCCCTTTCCACAGCTGGAAACTGAGGCAAGTTTCCAGAAAGAGGAAAGAAATATTTACATAGGAATGCAGGCCGACATCATACAGGTACTATTCCTAGTTTCATATGTTGGAATTTGCAGGAACCACTAGCACTAGACTAAAAGCAAGAGGGATAGGTCTTAACTGGCACCTCTTCAGCTGCTTTAGTAAGTGACGACAGTATCATTAGTACAAATGTACCCTATGAGATGTATAAGACCTGAGATGCTTGTGGGAAAACTGGGGAGGTACTGAACTAGCATGTCTAAAATAACATTCTTCCTTTAATAAGCCAGACATCCCTTCCAATCAAATCAGCAGACGATGAACTTCAGAAACTAAAATTCAACATTGCTATAGCAATCTGAAATTGAAGTTCAGCAAGACAGTTGAGCTGACCTAGAAATTCATTGTAATTTCCCCTCCCTTTTTTACTAGCCACAGTTCTCCCCCACTGGTCTTCAGATGTGTTACCTAGATGGACACACCATTCTGAATTTTAAGTGTTCTACAGTGCCTCCACCTTGACATCTTCATGTGCTCTGTTTAAGTCGTGTTATGTCTATTTTAAACAACATAGTTCACATTCAACTGGAATGGTTATGGGAGTCCTGGATAAAGAGTTACCACATTTCAGCAAGCAGCTGAGGAAGTGGCATTCAAGGCATTTTAAAAAAATTGCAAGAGATTTTTTTCCTAAGGTACAGCAAAAAATGTACCAAAGGCCATAGTAACAGCCCTGTGACTCTCATCTTCTGCTTCTGTGCACTGACAGTTGACAATGCTTTCTCACAGGGGAAAATAAACATTCAGCTTTAGTGAATTACTGCTTTCAGCTGCTACCTACTTTAACTCAAGAAAACCACATTTGTCAAACTTGCCATGTCCCAAGAGAAAATCTTTAGCTACTAATTGTTAAAATGCTGCTGACCATCAGAGATTTAACAGTTCTCATGGTATCCAAAACAGCTGTACTTCATAAATTCAAGGGAATTCAGAGGAAGGAATTTACCATACATGATGTGCATCTGATGCACAAATACAGTAACTTTGATCTTAATCCTCAAACCAGAGGTAAACTTACTTGATATGGAAGAGTGACTACTTGTCTCTGGAACACCTGCTTCAAGGGTTGGTGCAGATGATGACTCTCTTGGCATTTCCAGCGTTGAAAGTCCTTTGGCAGCAGGATCTGCATGTGAAAATCGTGCTTAAACTCTCAGCATTTAAAATCAACAAAGTTTTTTATCTTCCTTCTCCCTAGATGCCATTTTCACATCATTTCAGTCATCCATTCACCATCTGGCATTCCCAGGAGTTTTAAAAGGATTCAGTGCGTTTGTCATAAGAATTTTTATAGGGGAACAGGGATCTATTTCTTAAAATCACTTTTTAAATGAGAATTCTGCCTATCGTTTTTAGAACTCATGACTAATAAATGCACATAGAGTTTGATATTGATCCCACTCAAGTGATTATTGGAACCACCAACATGGAAATAAGAGAGAGACCACTGATGTAAAATGTAAATAAGAGAGAGACCATTGATGTAAAGTTAGTTTAAGTGACAACTTAGCATCTTTTAAAAGCCTTAACTCCAACACGTCACCAGTTTTCATTCAAGAGGCTGCTGATTTAGCATTTGATCCTGATGATTCACAGTTTAAAATTCTGCATTAAACATGTTCCACGTGGTGTTTCAGAACTGGGACAGCCCTTCCAAGCAATTTCAAGGGTAACAGTGTTCATTACTGCATGAAAACTGGCCCTTGTTAATGGTCAAAAAAGCACTGAGTCTAATTCAACAATTCTTTCAAGACCACGCTTCTCTATATGAAAGGTTCAAAAGCTCTCAGCTGTCTTTAATTTTTATAAAGCTCCAGTAGTCCTTCAGCTTATTAGAACCATAAATGGGACGACAGGCCTGAAACATAAAGGGAACAGTGTAACTATGATTACACAGAACAGTTTCACCTTCTTCCTAAGAAGAATTTATACTGTGGTTCCCTCTGAAGTAATTCAGAAAAAAGTAATGTCAGGAATTCGTAAATATTACCCCTCACTTTAATGGCAACAAAGAACTGAGGTCTGACAGAATCTGTCCTTTTTCATTAATATGTTATAAAACCTGGTAAAATTCGAATCACTGAAAAATCCTAGAAAAATAAAAGAGCCAAGAAATTAAAAAGGTGGCAGCATAGAGTTTTTCAAACAATTTGATAGATCCAATTGGAATCTGAGGAAAAGCTAAAAATCACTTTCTCTCCACCTGAAAAAACTTAGTTAACAAAACTTTGCATTGAAATCACCTGAAAAAAATCTCAGGGTACACAAAGGATTACCCATCTTTGAATTTTTATCTTTAACAAACACAGGCCATGAAAATTTTTTGGATACCCAGTACAAAGAAGGCTACAAACAGGCTGTAGTGTATAAAACAAAATATATGTCTATGTCTAAATGCAAACTGTGGTTAATTCCAAGTGTTCTTACTTCTGAAGTCTACAGCCTGCTCAGCCTTAAACTTTGTGATCCATTCTGCTTTCCACTGCCTTATGCTGGCAAAAGAAATAAGGGTCAAAAATCACTACACCGACAGAGAATCAGTGTAACATGGACTAGATTAGCAGGATAAAAGGCACAGAAGTATGACCATTTTTCTGACTCCCAGCATAAAGAGGACAAGGGGCTTCATTCCTGAACTTGGATATCAGAAAGAGTATTTTTGTCACAGAACTCCACTTCCTTCTCAAATGGATCCTTTACACATTCATCATACCTGAATGGTTAGCACATTCCTTGTGACTGACAAACACCTGAAAGCACTCAGCTAGCACACCAGATGCTATAAATACCCACATCTCTCTATAAATATACACATTTCCTTACACTGGTCTGTTACTAAAACCTTCATGCAAAAATAAGCCTTTTGATCGGGTGAGTGAGCTCACCTGTCTCCTTCTGCTCTCCCAGCTTGTCAAGGATGTTAAAAGAAATGTCCAGGTATTCTCTCTGAATAGCACTCACAGCAATCTTCCTCTGCTTCCTCTGGCGAGGAACAATCTGAATCTTAAATTCTGACTCCTCAGTCTCCCCTTCTTGTTTCTGCTCTGTGTTTTGTTCGGTGTCAGACTCTGTATTGGTATCAAGTTTATCACTTTCTGTTTGCTTTTCAGAATCTTCAGGGACTTTAATAAGGACTGTCTTTACATTTGGACTTGGAATTGTTCCACTAGGTTTAATTTCCTCTACACTGAGCTCAGAGTTATCATCAAGTGACATTTCTGGAAGGGCAGATGATTTCTGCAGCAGGTCCCTTTTCTGTTTCAGTGTTAGTGAGTTTCCAGAGGACATGTCGTGAAATTCTTCTGGCTTAACTAGCTCTGAAGAGTCCTTCTGATCTTTGGGAGAAGTGGAAATGACCTCTTCTATTCCTGCTGGAGCATTGTTGCTTGTATCCTTAGAACTAAAGTCTTTGGAACAATCTTCAATGCTGAACTGTACCAGCGGAGTTATGCTGAGGCTGAGGGCAGACACATTGATAGGAGTTGAAGGAGATGAAACAGTAGTTTTGCCAGAGACCTCATCATTCAGCGGGTTTGTCGTTTCTTCTTCTTCATCACTCTCCACTATTCTAAGGGGAGGAAGCGGCTCAAAGACTAAAGAGTCACTGTCTGAAGTGGAGAGCACTGAATGTTTTTCAGGGCCCGATGTTGAATCGGAGGACAAATCTATCAGATCTAAATCTTCCTTGGGACCAGCAGTTTTAACTGGGGAGTCCACTTTTACTTCATAGGTTTCCATGCAATTTAGCCTAACCTCTGGAATGACAGGTCTTTTTGTTTCCTGGAAACTCTCTGTATGAGGAAGACTTTCTTGTGCGTCTGTGTGTTCAGCTTTAGTAGAAGAATTCTGCCGGGAGCGTCCGTGATCGCTGTGCCGGTGTGCGGCATGGGCAGCGGGGCCGGGAGGCTTTTCTAAGTCACACCGGTCTATGCAGGACTTCCTGCGGTGTTCGTCTAAGGAGAACAGCAGGGAGTCTGCATTCCCTATATCAAGAGATTTTTGTTTCAGAGAGCGCAGTTTTTTTTTCTGAATGCTTTCTTCTCTCACACAGCGTAGAATACTGTCTTGTAAGGCCCCCGTCTCTCTATATTCAGCCAGCTCTATTTCACCTGATCAAAACAGAAAAAGCTAATACTACCTCAGATGAAGACTTTTGGCAGACACCTTCATCTTTATATCACAATTCAACGTGACTGACATTTTAAATACAAACCCAGTATTAGTCAACATTGCCTACATTTTGTTTTAACCTCAGAACCAAATTATATAGATTTTTACAACAAATAATGAAAAAACCCCTGTTATTTGGATAGTAGAGTTTACCTAAATGCTGTCCAAAGTCTATTCATCCTGGACAGATGTACCTTGAAGATAGACTGCTTAACCCTGTGCATTGAAAGGAGGTGGCATAGGTATGTAATTTCCACAGATACTTGGGATGGCTGCATGTAGTACACCTATTATTTACTGCAGCAGAAAGGGCTTAAAATGGATGCTTCTGATTCAAGAAGCAAGGGTAGTACTGGCAGTGAGGATATTGCAGCAGAAGCCTGAGATCTGAGAATTTTTCCCTGGTGATCCTAGAACCCAGCAGGGTCCAGCAGCTATCACAGCACTCAGTCCCCCCTCCTCACCCTGGGCAGGGGGGCAGTGAGCACAGCTGCACCTGCTGGCACTGCCACTGCACTGTTACTTTGCTATGTGAACACACTCACTGAGAACATTTCCAAAGATTATCACCATTACTATTATTATACTAGATTATGAATTACGTATTTTCACATAAAACAGGATATTCCTAATCATTAATATCCCCATATTTCAAAATACTCCACGCATGAGTCACCATACAGAAAAAAACAGTGATAGAAGTTTAAGTGTTCACTCCAGTCAGAATCACTTCCCCTCCCTCAGTAAACACCTAAAAGGAAAAAAAAACAGGCAGGTGGGTGGTAGAGAAAATCTCTTCAACTTTTTTTTAGGCTACTGATTCCAGACACCTAAATTTGAAATCAAAATAGTTTGTACTTTTTGAAAACCCCATTTTTGCCAATGGAAAACCGTAATATTTGCAGCAGCAACAACAAATTTGCTTACTGTAGAGTCCCACCTTATCAACAAAATCAATTTCTGTCAAAAAATAATTTAAGGAAAAATTTTTCAGCCCAATGGTTGAGGAAAATTTTTTAAAAATCCTCTTAATTGTTTTTTAAGTCAGAAGAGCTTAGTGTTTCAGAGAACAACTGCTGATTTTAGGTATGTTTACTCTGGAGGGCCTACTTTGAACTTCCTGAAAGATAACTCATTCAGAGAAATGACTGTTCTTCAGAGTCAGACAGAGCAGTTATATTAAAATTAGGCAGTGCAACAAAGAAAGTTAGTAGCTTGAAACTAGGAGTAGGAAATTATATTTCTGCATGAGTTTATACCAACAAAACAGTGCATACTTCTCTGAGCATTCATCTCAACTGGTTGATATTTCACCATTTTGCTGCCACCAATTCTTTTCAGTCTTGCAAAGAAAGTCTGAGACTCTTTATTGCAAGGTCCAGTTGGTGTATCATGAATATCAGATTCATCAAAAACACTGTCTTCCTCTGCTGGAGAAAGAAAAAATGTTATTACTCTTAAGAGAGTGCAATTTCTTGAATAAAAAGCTGTCTACATAACAAAACCTCAGGTAGTGTAACTAAACTTCAATTGAAAAATGAAGTTTGCAAGAAAATTTGTATCCTAGGTTTAACTTGGTCATTCTTGTGACATCTTGAGTTAAGGTCAGAGAAAAATGAAAAATGAGTTACAGAACAACAAAAGCATAACAAAGCTTTTACCATTCTAAGTTGATGTTCTCTACTGATAATAATAAATTCTTTAGATAGAAGAAATACACTAGATCGGGACACTGACTTGAGTAAATAATTACTGTAGTGCTCAGTGAGAAATGGTAAATTGAAGAAGATGGAAATTAGTGAAAGAACTGCAAGGTAAGTAATAAACTAGCAAAATAAAAAAAGTGAAAAAAAAAGAAATAGATCATATTGGGAAGCTGATAATGATAATAATAATAGAAAAAGACCTAAAAGTTTGAATTATGGAATTATTGATCTAAGTAGTAGTAGTAATAGTAAAATATTATGCCCTGATTTGAGACCAGCCAGATGAAAATGGCAAAGAGAAAGAAAGATCCAAATCTATTTATCCATCAAAAAAGCACCATATCATCTATATGAAATGGCTATTTAAAAAAAAAAAACAACCCAGAAATAAAAAGAAAAATTCCATATCTATCATGTGGAATCATTCTGTAATTCCACATCCAGTGATTCATCTCCAAGGAAAGAGGAAACACTACTGGGACAATAAAGAAAACAGAGCACTCAAAAGAAAAACAAAGTTTGCCTTGTTTATTCTAGCACGCAAATATGGAGAGGAAATGCATTTAGTGTCTGGGAGGGAAGGGGCAAGTAAGTCAAAGAGCTAGAATGGACAAAAACTGAAGGCTTATATGAGACATAAATATCTTTTGCTTTGAAATTGGTGGGAAGCTGCTAGTACATGTGAAGCTATGAAACTGCCACCTAAAGGCATCAGGGACAAGATACCTAATTGAAATGATTAATCCAGAAAAATTAATCAAAGTTGATGGTAAGAATTTCTACAGGAACTAGCTTTAGTAAGTTAGAAGATCACTTTTAATGTCATGTCTTACGTGTAACTTCTTCTTCCCCTTAGCAACAAATGCTTCTTGTCACAATATTTAGCATCAGTCCTATAGCACTCTGTACACTTGATCCCCACAACAAAGTTTTGCAGAAAAATTAGGAAAAACGTTCAACAGTGGCAAAATCCATCTTTAGCATGGGAATTTTTGCTGCCTGACAACAAAATCATCATCTGTTCACTACCTAAACACTACCTCTGATGATGACAGCAACACACACACACACTATCTGACCAGTGATTAAACAAGTCTCTTTAGAAAAAGCAGGAAAGGCTTCAGCTTTCTAAGGCCTATGGAATTACAATGCCTGCCTTTTGCAGGTGGAAGAAAACTTCTCTACATCCTGCTTTTTCTGAAGCCCTTCCACAAAGGAGGAGAACAAGGCCTATGGTTAAGTCAGTATTTACAGAGTAAAATTTGCCCGTTTATGGTCCTTTACCTCTATGCAGCCCAAAGCCACTCACAATAGCTTTGGGAAGCAAGAAAATATTATTCTCCTCACTGTAAACATAAGGAAACAATGCTGAATTGAGACACAAGGCCACCCAGGAAACCAGTGCTGGACAAGCTGGATACTTGGGCACCTCAATTTGTCCTTAAAGCGTCTCAGAATCAATGCAGAAAGTTAATGCACCTTATAAATGCATTTCTAAATCATTATTAATTCAGTCATTAACTTGTCTCAAAACAAAGACAATTTCATAGTAAGGCCAAAGTTGTCTCTTAGCCCCCCACTAGCAATACAAGATGTCCAACTGAGTAAGGTTATGCAATATGTAGTTTAAATTCACATTAAGATTGCTTTAATTTGCTACAGCAGAGTAATAAACAGGGTGTTCAGGTAAATGAAATGTTGTGCTCTTTTTTCGCTGGATATCTTTTCACAAGGAACAAGCAGCAAAAGAGGAAAAGGTACTGACATGAAAACAAGAGAGTTTCTTGGATTTTTCTTCAGAAGAGTTTGCTGCATACTACTAAGTCTATTTAAGAAGGAAGATATAAATAGCAAATAAGCATCTAAAAGGCAAAATAGCTGAAAGAAGGCTAGAGAATATCAAAATAACCTGTTAATCATTAACACTTATTATGTAACTAACTTCACAAACCTAAGGAATTACACTCAGTGACACCACGGCATTTGAAGCCCCAAGCTTACACCAGTTCACCTCATCACAGGACCTCTGCTACACCCAGCAAGCACATGCAGAGCTCACAATCAGACACAAAATATTGAACCATTCTTTTGTCTTTAGACATCCACCTACACATTCTAATTAATTAACCTTGTCAACTTCAGCTCCTTGAAAGAGAAAAGCAAACTACGGACTAAATTCATAGTCTTCTCTTTTCAGTATCAATATTTGCTGCTATTTCCCGTTATTACAAAGTTGTCAGAATGTGATGTCAGGCTGGTTGCACACTTTGTGTGTTTGCAGAATCAGCTAGCACTGCCATAGAATAGGCCAAAGACTATGCAGACAGGGTGACTGAACATTCCCCTAAGAGATGTGAGACCACTGTGCTCAGCCTATGGAGCAGCTGAGAATGTCTCTTACTATACTTACTATCCTGGGCAGGAAAGTCACATTTCAGACTCAATTCCAAGTATTATGTTCCAAGATTCAGACCATATTTATCCATTTCTACAACATCTGCAAAACTTAACAAATTAAATCAATTACTCTCATACAAATTAGAGTGTTAAAAGTACCTTTCTCCTTTTCACTGTATCGGCTTATGTTACTGTTGTCACTATACAAAGGACCAGCAGTTGCATGGGGCTTGCAGCTGTGATACTGAGCGTTGAGGGTATTGACTGTGATGTGGATTAGGTGAAGTACAATCTTGCTGATTTCACAGTCTCTGTAGGGGTACTGGTCAGCAAAAGAGAAAAACTTCAGCTTAAAAACTAACTTTTCTCCTTGAATAAGCATTTAGGCAGTAAAACAGAAAAAATACAATAAAATTATCAGCTGGATGCCCTTTGATTATGCTTTTCCAAATATATTATGAGAAGCAGGACTGTTGCCAGCTTTGTGCACAGAATTATTTTAATAAAATATTAAAAGTCCATATTAGTAACATTTAATGTCTGCACTTCCTTGTACGCCCTATAGATCTGCTAGAAATTTGTTAAGCATGTCAAAAGTATTCACAGCTCCATTTCAGTGCATAAATGCATTACATTTCAACAGCATTTCCTAAAAAGCATCACTCAGCTGAAGAATACAAACTGCTAAACTGAAACACTCCCCCATTTAAAGTCACTACCATTTTTTTAAAACTAATTCTAAGTTACTCAAAATACTCCTCAATGGAATTTTATACATCATTTTCCTATTTTATTATCCATATGTCCCTTTCTCAGGTAAACACTTGAAAGACAATAAAGATTGCAGTGGCACAGAGAAAGTCAGCAGCACAGACTAAATCCTATTTCAGACACTGAAATTAAATGCAGTGAGTCAAAGAAAATTGTCCTTTACAGTTCCATTCACTTGCCAAACATTTACGTGTTCCCTGTAACAAATTTCCAATTGAAGTATGAATTTTTCTGTGGACAGTGTCTTGTTAAGACCACTCACCTTATAGAGAATAACAAGCAAAGCCTTTAACCACATCTGCCGAATGTGAGGTTTGAGGGACCAGAGGGAGCAGCGAGGAGGCTGCTGAAAGTAATGCCTTAGCTGAGGACAACTGCAATATTTCAACACCTGCACCACCAAGGGAAGAAGGTGTTTTCCCAGGTTGATGTTGTAGTCCATCACCTGAAAAGAACACAGGAGTTACCTCACCGAAGCCAAATCCACTGATGTTAAAAAACAAAATCATTAATACAGTTTGCTGGAACCCTCAGGGAGTGATAGTTACACAGGTTAGGAAAAGTTCATCCATACAAAGCAGACAGAGCGCTGCCTGACGGAGCACAGCCTGTAACACAAACATGCCTTGTGCTGAGCAGAGCCATTTTTCAAGCTGCCGCAGGAAAATAAGGAATGAAGGAATAACGGAATGAAGAAATAACGGAATAAAGGAATAAAGGCCGCAGGAGAGGCGGAGCGAAGCCCGCGCCGGGACCTCGCGCTGCGCCACAGCGCCACCGCGCGGGCAAACACCGCCACTGCAGAGAACCCCGGGCTCTCGGGAGTCCAAAACACTCGGAGTTACGGTGAAAAATAGAGACATTTGGTTTTTTGTTTTTTGGTTTTTTTTAATCGAACTGTCCACTCGAACCGAGCTAGGAATCAAAATCAACGAACCAGCAAGACAACGTAATCCCAACCGTTATGGAGCTGACGGGGTAAAGCAAGTATTCATGGCTTGGGAAAGAAGAGTAACTGAAATAGATCTAAGAGCTCAGTACTGTTTTCACTCTGTAAACACATCTTCGGATTGCAAGCAGCATTTCTCTTGCAGCAAACGAGATTCCAAACACAAGGCAGTCCTACAGCTAGGAAAAGAATTCTCCCAAAACACAAATTAAAGATGATGTCTGCTGCACAGAGAAAAACCCTGCCCCACTGAAGCTCTCAAACTCCTTTTGACATCAGAGGAACCAGGATTCAATTATTAAGCTTTTAAACACAAACGATGAATTTGGCTCACAAAAGACATTTTAAAGGTGGAAGAGAAAGGCAGAGGCTGATATTTACAGTAGCAGTAAGGAGTACTTCTGAAAATCAGGCCGATTATAATCACTGAAATTTGAGCTTCCATACTTGGAACACAAATGTAGAAGATGCTGCCACTTCCTGACTCTCAATACAAGGGCAACAGGTCTGAATCTCCTTTTACACTCTTTAATTTAAAAGTGCACAAATGCAAGATGATTAACACAGAGCCACGGTGCTCTGGGACAATAGAACCCAATGGATTTGCAGCTACCAAATTTGCATTAACACCATCTATTTTGCCTCCTGAAATACAGATACCTGACATCTCCCCAGCTGTGAAAGTTTATCCAACTACCAACATTATATTTAACTTTGAAATATCACTGATTCCAATGCTTGAACCAGAAATTCTTGGTAAGAATTGCAGATCCAGAAGAGACAAGGATAGCTTTGGGCAATGTTTGAAGGGTACAATGGACATCTGAAATCACAGCCCTCTTCTTCCCCTAAGGTAACCCTTTATGAGAGACTGTGATAAGGAAAAAGCATTGAAGTGATGATGATGCTCCACTGCAAATAGGAATACTCTGCAAGAGCATAACATTTTTCAGCCCAGTATGACCCACTACTCTATCAGTGGGAATTAACTGAGCCTTAGAAGAGCTTTATGAGGTAGAAAATTATGGTCCTCCTTAAAAGATGGAGAAAAAAGGCACGAGGCAAGGATGTGCTTGGTCACTTATCATAGCAATATAGGCAAAAGTTCATGTTGGCAATAGCACTCCCTAGGAAAGGGAGAACAGAAAGTCCTGGTGCACTGTAAGGAAGAAAAATGAGCCTCCTACAAAGTGAAGAATGTTGAAGAGTTCACAGGCCATTCACACAGTGAAACAAAACAAGAACACACAGATCCCAGGTCTTCCTGAAGAAGAAAGGAGGAAATACTCATGAGGAAAGTAGGGCATTCAAAGGCTAGTGAAAGAAGGCAGAGGTTAGAAGCAGTCTCTTAACTTTTCATACAGTGGTAGTACTTGCATGCCTCCACACACACGAAACTATAATCTCTTAGCCAGTGATGCAGCAACTTTGGACTACCAGTAGAAAGAAATTCTTTCACAAGCTGGAAAGGTATTGAAGTTTTAAGTAGAATTACCTCATTCAGCCATTATTTTGCTATAAAGAAGGCTGTGCTACCATTATTTCAACAACAGGCAGTAACAAATAGCAGTAAAAACTAGTTAGTGCCTTCACCTACTTGTGCTATTCCAGCAATAAAGGCATTAAAGCAGGTCGAAACACGCATTTTTTGGGGTGCAATCATGAAGCATCCCTCCTGCTGATCGTAGCCAAGCAGGACGTACAGATGGCGCTTGACTGTGTTGAAAGCTTTGGCGCTGCTGATATCCGACTCTGCGCTGCTCTCATCCTTTGCCATGAACTTCATGAGCACTGTAATCAGCTGGTGGACAGTCTGGTGGTCAATCCCAGCATCCTCTGGCAGCAGGTCTTTTATTGTATTATCATTCTCTGGGGAAGGTTGTCCTACGGGCACAAGAGACACTGGTATCAGACACTGGAGAGCACAATGTAAACTCTGTAAATTGAAAAAACAGGGTACAGAATACATCAGAATGTTTTTCTGGAGTTCACTTCTCCATTTCTGCTCAAATACAAACAGTGAAATTGCAGGAGACAGGCATGCATTTCTGAGGACATTGTTCCTCTGTTGCCTCAGGTCCAACAGCACAGAAACACCTACTGTGTACACTTGTCCTAGGTTACAATGTAAAATTGTGCCCAAGGTTTGTATTCTATCCCCATGAGCCGTTGGAGCCAAGGTGGGGCAGTGTTTTCCTTATCTTCTCTTAATGAGCCTAACAATGCCTTGCCACATGACTCATAGATAACTTCCTCCGGGAGTTATCTCTGTTTAATGGGCCATCAAGGACCCACTGCATGACTCATAGAATGAGATCAGCCCATTGTGAGATGCTCCGCCCAGGGGGAGGAGCCAAGCATTCCCACCTGGATAAATCCAGGGTTTGGGACAGCACAGACAGCTTTTATCCACTGGACTTCCAGAGGAGACAAGAGCTACCAGATAGTTCTACAGGAATCACTGCTTCGACAAGACCATCTCATCTGGACTGCCACTACCACCCTAACTAACAGGGTGTCATGTTGTATTCTGACTCTGTCAGTAGGTTGGTTTTTTTTTTTTTTTTGTACTATTACTTTTATTTTATTTTACTGTCCTTTATTTTCTTTTCATCTTATTAAATTGTGTTTCTGACTTAGAGTCCTTCACTGGTTTTGCTTTCAAACCCGCACAACACTCAACCCCATTTCTCAGCTTTCCCATATTTAGTGGAGCACTTTATTTCCCATCCCAGTGCATTTCTACCAAATTGAACATTATTATTCTTCCACATCCATCAAATCCCACTGCCATCAAATTCTCATCTGGTATGGGTATCAATCTTCCCTCAGTAAATATTAACAGACATCAGTCTTTGCCAGTGGAAAATTTACAATATGGCAAGGATACAAAATATGAAAAATTGTACCAAATAATGATTAAACAATGAATTAAGACTCCTCCTATTAGCACAAATTTCTATTTCTCTTAAATTACAATAAATAACTTGTAAATAAATACTGTTATTTTAATATTCTCATTTCCCCATATTCTCAATGTGATATGCTGTTCTGACCAAGGACTCCTTTGCTGGTACAACTACATCTGTCTTAGGTTCTTTACAAGAAAAACTGCAAGTTTAAAAACTTTAATTTTTAAAAGCAATTTTAAAGTATTTTGCATTTGTATTGGTGGGTGAACAAGGTTTGTTTGGTGGTTTTGCAAAGCATGGGAGATGGTTTTCATTTCTATGACAGGTGAAAATTAAAACTATGCAGGGGGTAGGAATTTTCAGATTCACTTCTATTAAGAATAGGTCTTATTTGGGTTAGAAGAAATATTGAACTTTATGTTATACAATATCTTTTGTTCCAGACAGTTTTCACTGGGATTTTTACTTAAAAACCTTCCTTTAAAATGGAAATTCTCTACCCAAGCTTTTGCTGGACCAAGATCTGCAGATACAAGAAGAAAACAATGAATTCTGAAATAATTAAATCATAAATAAAGCAAAAATCATTTTCAGAAGTACTTCAAAAATGTACACAGAAAGTAATCTTAGCTTCATGGACATAAACTGAGAAATAATCTTATATTTTTATATAATATTACACTCAGGTTAATATTTTCCATGGAATTATAAAGACACAATTTTCATGAGGATGATATCTGACTATTATTCAGCCCTATTTATTTTCATCTTTATAACACGTTGTGAGATTTTTTAATAAAATAAAGAAGGAGATAAGATGAAATGAATGAAAAGATAATTGGGCTCTAAATAAATACTGGTTCTCCAAATAGAATTCAAACAGTAATTAATCTGAAAAGATTAAACCATTTTATTTTCACTTGCTGAACAATATAATTTAGAAGCTCAGTGATAAAATGTTCAGTTGTGAAAGTGTTTCATAACTCTTAACACTAGCTAACAGATACTGCCCAGGATTTTTCCTGACATTTTACTTTCCAGAAATATCACTACACTTTCTGATGCATTAAAGATCTCATTTCTCATACTTTACCCTCAGGGAAAACTATATAGCAGGATAGAGTGAACAGAGCTTCACCCTGATTTGTTTGCCATAGCTCTACTAAGGATCAAGTCAATGGAATGTCAGTCACCCTGTTTATATTTCTGATGTAGGAACCTGCAAAAAACAGCAATGGAGAACTACTTGTTTAAAACTATAAAAACTGTGCAATCCAGTTTAATCAATAGATCTTCAGAGTCTGGAAAACTTCTGCTATCTGGAATGAGTCTTAGGTTATATCAAGGCTGAACTAAACACTCATTTCATCAACACAAGATACAGGGTATCCTGTTATGACATGAGGTGGTTTAGATCCAAGCTAGGAATGCAAAACCGAGACAGCTCTGTCTTTACAGTGGCTAAGGTAACTTTTATCCCTTAAAATTAATGTGCATTTGTATGTGCCTGTACAAGGTATATAGATACACACACACATCCTCCCCAATCCTCATCAAAACCTTCTCACATCAATAAACACACAGACAGCAAGGTCATACACAGCATCCACTCCTGAATTCAATCTAGCCTTACCCCCAAAGATTCATCTCCTTATTTATGTGCCACTTATATCAGACCCCTTTACCTTCAAAGTACTTTAAGGTATATCACATAACATAAAGCATCAGATGAGAATTACATCATGCTTCACCACTTCAACTGTGATCCCTTATCAATGAAACTCTCTCACTGACTGTCCAGGATACTGCAGAGGACATAGGAACAAATACATGATCCTGGTGTTTAATCCCTACAGAGTGCACACTGAATTCAGCTTGAATTTGGACTGTGCAAGGATGCCTGTTTTAGATCTAGAAAGAACAGATGAACATGAAAACTAGTTCATTCAAGGGCTATGTATAAAATACATGTTTTCCTACAACAGATGTACATCCTCCATTTAGGAGTCAGTCGGTTCCTTAGCCAAATCAGATATGCTCAGTACTGCCAACGCAGCATTAAAAATTGAAACAAACCACCAAAATTTTTTTACAAACACTTAAGCTTTTAGGAAGAAATAATAAATATTGGGCAGGAGAAAAGGGACATTAATTAGTCTTCCAGTTCCCAAATCACCTGTCATATTCTGAATCACATTATCAGAATTTTCTTGAGATCAGTAGTTACTAGCTACATGAAACATTTTATATACACATTTTTAGTGGAAACTTTGTTTTAACCTTAGGTGATGAACTACTTAAGCCTGGAAAGTAAAGTGTAGAAATACCATAATACACCTAATAAAACCACAAAAACAATGCCTATGGTGAGACTGACACTTCATATGCAACAAATTCCTTTAAGCTCAGTATTTAGCAGGTGATTGGTGCCATTAAATGAAGAACAATCATCCACTGATACACCTGTTTATTGCATCATATGTCGCTTGTTCCCTCTGTCAGCCTGTGACAACCCACACATATGTTCTGTAAGGAACTAGTTGATTTCCAGGTCTCCCTGGGCTAGCACAGCAGGGCTATATCCTGCTAACTCACAAACTCCCCTATTTAATTTCACAGCTTAATCAGCTTCCACAGTGACAAAGTATCTTCCTTTCAGCTGATCATTGAAAAGTTGATATATTTTGATTAGGAATTTGCATCTGTTGGAAGTATTCCCAGTCTTGAAGCTAGAACACAAAAAGATCTGAATCTGACATATCTTCACTTCCAAATCATCAGTCTACACAGCACTCAGAGCAGTAACAGTCAGTAGCCACAACTATTGAGAGATTACTTGGATCCTGCTGTGCTACCTATTCTACAGAAGCCTGACAGAAAGGTGACATCTTCAGAAAATGTCAGTAAATACAAAATAAGGGACTTGAGATATCTACAAGCATGCAGAGGAGACAAGTGTAATATACAGTACTGACAGGCAAAAGCATTCTGTTTGCTGTCTTTAAAACCCGAAGGACTCAAAAATCAGACTCAAAACAGATGACCCATGGGGCCAGTCTAGCAAATATTTACTTGTGGGCAATCAAGCATGGGGGGTGAGGCCCTACTGGCATAGCTGACTGACTCTGAATAACCTCCTCCCAACTCCAACATCTTTACAACTGGAGGCAGCTTTCAGTACAGACTGAGAGCAAAGCTTCAATTTACACGTTTTGGAACCATGCTGAGAAGTGATTCACTCTGCTATTAAGACAACTTCCATCTTGTGTAAGTTTATCTCATGATTCAACAAGAAAGTCAGAGTTGGAGCCTTCCTGTTCCATCAAAACACACCTCCTTTGTCACACCCACCTGGTGTTTGCTCTGGTGTTCCTCCAAGTGCTGGTGCAGACTGCTCATGTCTGGTCAAGCTCACAGCTTTTAAAAAAAACAAGAGCAACTCTGTTTAATAAGGTAGCACTGACATATTACACTTAGCATATATTCAGTGCTAGCATATTTATGTTCATTTACTCATGCACTGTTGTCAGGCAGTGAGTGTAACTGCTTGGAACATGTCACTTGTGCGCCCTACAGATTTTGTGCACCATGTTCAATAACTCTCATTTTCTCCATCATTTAATTTTGCTCGTACAAGAGTCAGCACACAGGAGTCCCTGTGCAGCATCAGTAATTGGTCATGAAGGATTACCTAAGAATCCCAAAATATTCAAGGGGATTGTGTTGGAACGAATATATATTGCAGTGTTGGAAAGAAAATTACCTTCTAAGTTAATAGTTCACTAGCACCCAGGTTCAAAAGTTTAATCAGTTCCTATTATAGGGGTAAGAGCAATGTGAGAGGTCCAATTTGAATATGAAGACTAATCTGTGCTTGCAAAATTCTCTAAATGAGAATGGCCAAGCTTTATTTCTGCTTGGAAAGGTATCTGCATGGCACTCCATACAATCCTATGGTTTTCAGCACCTAGGTCGTGTAGAAGCTGGCAGGAAGGCCGTGTTGCATGGACATTGTTTCCTTAACAACCGAATCGTGAATATATTACAAAACTCCTCTGAGACATTAACAGCTGTTTTTAAGATGTCTAGCATATGCTGCATGCACTGATTAATAATTGTAATTAAAAATTGTAATTAATAAATATATTAGTAATAGAGGAATTTTTCTGTAAAATCTGTACCTATTTAAGAAGAAACTACTGCATATATTGGCTGCAAATAAAAATTAAGATCTAGAAAAGACAAACTAGTCTTGGAGCATTTTATTCTGGCATTTTAAACAGACACATCCTAGACACAATGTCTGTGTTCTTTGTCAAACTCACTAACTTGTCATTATCTGAGGAATGCCCAAAGCAGTCAGAAACCTAAATTTGCCATCCCAATTGGAAAAATACTGACAACTCCAATGTGTACCCATCAACGGGATACGATCCTAGGGGAGAAGATACAGGTGTGTCACAAAAGCATAACTAGATACTCAACGAATTTTGGTGGTTAAGGTTTCTGGAAGGGAGAGCGCTCTCTTGGACTCGGCGGGCCCCTTGACGCTGTCCCTCAGGGAGCGCACGCTCTTCTGGCGGTTCCGTGCGAAACGAGCCCTCTTGATCTTCCACATTGCCGCATCACTGAGGTTGGCCACGTTTGTCCGGACAGCAGTGATAGCTTTGCAAATGCAATGGACCAAGTTAGGATTCGTTCCACAGCACGGGGAGGCCCTACTGCTGCCAAGTGCCAAATGCAGCTGGGCCCCGGGTCCCACTCAAGCCAAGAAAGCTTCAAATGGGCCCACGGGGTCCATCTGCAAGGTACTCATTTGCATGCTCTCATCCTGAAAACCATAAAACCCCAAAAAGCGTAACTGTGTTAAAAAATCATGCTGTTACTTTGTCAAAAACAGATTCTTGAAACTAAGAACTGAATTTCAGGCTAAGAGAATATGAAGTGCCCTGTGGGCCTGATATTTCTGGGTCTGAGAGATTTTAGCCTGCTAGCAGCAGCTAAACTTTTTCCCAAGGGAAAATTTCTCAAGAAAGCTTCTTCTCAAAACAATCTTAGCAAACAACTATTCCTTCTCAAAACAATCTTTCTCCAAGTAGTGTTTTGCTGTTTTTCTAGTTTAACCAATGGGATTAGAGAGGTGTTGTTCCTATTCACCAATCATGTTAAGTCTGTATCAGAACACCTTATAAAAAGGTAGTAAAAATTAGACAATAAAGCTTTTCTGTGCTCTTTGCCTTCTGAAATATTTGGAGTCTTTCATCTTTCTTTCATGTCCTACAGCAACAGTGCCTTCTATTTAAAATGCAGAAATCTCACCAGTATGGATCACATTTAGTGCACTCATACCTAACTATGGCCTCTAGTTTTGCCTTACTAACCTCCTGTTCTGCCTGCACCTATCATCCTGATTTTGAACTCAAAAAACCTGTGATTGTTGATTATGGAGTTACTGTGGTGTTATCAGCAGTATCCTGCATGTCTTAATGGGATCACCAATACTTTTCCATAGTCATATGTGTAGTGCACTGGAACACTTGGAGTTTAATCACCCGAATGACTGAAGTCAGTGAGCCCATCCTTTGCATCATCCATCTCTTTGAAATGGCAAAGAGAAAGGTTAAAAAGAAATCTAAAAATTATCTTCTGCTTATTTTAAATCACTCCAAAATATTCCTGTTTAAAGATATTGCCCTACATTTACAGCCAGAGGTGTTAGAAACTAATGCCAATACTCCCTCCTCAGGCCACAGCAGCAGTCCCCAGCACTGGGTCAAGCTACTCATAAATGGAGAAGAAAATACCTTTGCAGTTCCACCCCTCTCCTGTGGAGCAGTTGCAGCTCCTAGACTTTCTTAAGCACTGGGCTCCATGCAAAAGTAGAAGGAAGCATAAGGCTGCTGAGGGAACATGCACTGTTCAAACAGCTGTTCCCATCTCCTCCAGGAAAATCAGATGGAAATAGATCTGACTCATGGGCCACCACTTGGGTTAGGAAGTTTTCAATTATTCAGCATTTTAAAAAATTATGCATTAATTAATTTTGAGTACCTCTCTAGTGAAAGGAAGGAGATTTGATGTCTCATCAAGAAACCAAGTATGAACAGGACAAACATCTAAAAACATTTTTCACTGCAAAAATAGTTAACTGAGCATTGGCTCTAGCAGTCCATGTATCTCTTATGCTGTGCCTAATACATTAGAGCTTTTTTGAGGGTCAAACAACTTCTAAGGCTGACTTTGTACAGACCATCACAGGATAGGGTTGGGCATGATCTGAGACGTGGAGAATGACAAATCTGACAGCATTAGAACTTCTACAGTAGAACCAGTGGGTTAATGGAGGTTGCATGTGATCATAGAACCAGACCACAGTTCAACCAAAGCTGGAACTCATATCCTAGTGAGAGCAAAACACAACACCCAAAGGTGCAACAGAATACAGCCTAATCTGTATTCAGGAGGTAAAAAATGCTTACTTCAATTTCTTTTGTTTTGGCCTGAAAGATTACTTTATTTCAGAGAATTTATACATGTGAGACCTGTAACTCTCTCAGACTCTTGCAGGCAGCTAAAATTCCAGAAGCTGATAAAAAGTGATGATTGATTTGAATTCTGCTTACTTGTTGGGAAAGGAAATTCTTTGTTGCAGTCCAGATGAAGCTGTGCCTCCAAAGACAGGGTCTCAAAGCGATTCACAAAGAACTCCCAGCTCAAAGCTGGGATATCTGCTTTTAGAAAATGAAGTAGCAAAAGCTTACTAAGAATTGTGGGCCTATCCTTGACAACTGTGTCAAACTGGAAATCAAGGCAGAGGCAGAGACCCTATAGAGGGAAACAAAGAAAACAACACATAACTGAGACATAAGATTTTTAAAAGGATTTTTTAAAGCAAAGGGAGGTCAAAGCTCATAACTTCTGTCAGTTAGTGCAGGATCAAGGTTTAGCTCCTTTTTTCTACCAAGTGCTTTAAATCAGAGCTAATGCAACTGATACCAGAAGGAAAGTAAGGTAAGTAAAAGATAAATAAGCATCATATTTTGAATGCAGAATTTTCTAAGATTTTGAGTAATAAAAAGGTACAGGCAAAGTTCTATCCTACTGCATATTTGGTATACAGTATTGAAGTAATTTTCTCACCCTCCCCATCTGAGAAAAACCTTACATTTAGGTAACTGCATCAAGGCCTTAATTACAAAAGAATGAATCACCAAGGCTAAACAGGGGAAGAAAGATTACACTGGGAAGTGTAGCAGAGGCACTTTGCCTCAAAATTCTTCTGTTCATTATCTGCACTAGAATTTTGTCTGTAGTGTCAAGATTAAAGTTTGAGAAGAAAGCCTGCATATTGAACATGAAAGTGCAGTATACTGGTCTCATTGAACCCAAGCTCAGTAACAGCGTCATTGAACTCAAGTTCTCTGGAAACCATTTTGAAAAGGTACCAAATGGAATTAAACTATTAACATAGTTTGATAATAGCAAATATTAACAGCTTTTTTAAGCAGTAACCCTAAACTGTTTAAAATATTTATTCTATTCTCCAGAGAACTAGAACTGAATTGTTCTATGAGATTTATTTTTTTTATCCTGCTTTTCTTGTTTACATATCTGTTTAGATTTAATCATGTGAATCCTGACTGGCAGGCTCTCTCAAATTCATAAAATTACATGGCTATATAAATCTTGAAAAGATCAAGACCATGTTTGGTTGTGCTCAAATATATTTTCTCACTGTGAGTTCAGCAGGGTCTCATAAGACTTAGAAATGTATTTTTTAAATTGAAAAATATCAAATTATTTTCAAAAAATCAAAAAAAAAAAGCTGTTGTTTTCTACAACAGCAGTTCAAACACAATAGAAATTCATTGCAGTCATTAAATTATTTATGGTTGGACTTGATCTTAAAAATTATTTTTTCCAATGGAAAGGGTTCTATGATTCTAAGTTGGGGGTAGGGCAGTACCATTTCCCTTGGCTATTCTGTGCATATGTCAAGCACCAAGACCAGTAATGCTTACCTAAAGAGGTATTAGCAGTGACTGTGATGCTGTACATCTGAACTCCAGGTGAAAAGTCAGAGTCTCATTGGAATGTATTTTTTCCCATGCAGCACACCCACCTGTAAAGCTGGCCTCTTTATGGTGTCAAGTAATAGCCCAGCTCTTGTAGCCACTGCTGGGTTGACATCTTCCACAGCAGTCAGGAAACAGCAGAATGCATGAGCCAAAGAGTACTTCAGTAGGTGGTTTTTTGTCACAGAGTGAATATCCAAAAATCTGCACAACACAGCCACTTTTTCAACTGTAGCAGCAAGACAAGAGGCATATTCATTTAGGCAATGGTTTATGTACTGATTAATACACATTTTCTAGAAACATGCACAGCTGAGAAAGTAACGATGAAAAATAGCTAGAAAGAGTTTTAATTTTGATTTTTATTATCCAAAATGTCATCTTCTCCTCTATTTTACTGCACACTGTTGTGCCATAGTTTAGCACCAAACCATCTCCAAAACTCTCAAAGCAGCAAAAAGATCATCATCTATTATATGTCTCCTCAGTTACTGGAGAGAAAGCCCTACTTCTTCAGAGAAGAAACAAAGAGAAAATAGAGTACATTTCTCAGGCCTACCTGCTTCAAATCTCATCTTCCAGTCTTTACTGTTGAAATTGCTGTTTATGATTGTCCAGAAAATGTCAGCTCCATGAGGAAGCGAAAGTGCATGAAGAAGAAGTGGGACTGCCAGGGAAGAAAGCTGAGAGAACTCAGACTTCACAACTCCCCATAAGCTGGCAAGACAAAAGAGAACAAGGTTGCTAATAAAGACACTCCCTTGATATCCTTTCTTCTAAATGTAAAGAACTTTCCACAGAAATCTTTGTAAACCATGCTGGGCATTTATGCAAATACTACAGAGTAGATTGTAGTAAAAAGAGAGTAGGAAAACAGTGTGTCCTGGGGTGACTTTATGATGCTGAATTGTATCCCCACTTGTCTGTTTAGCCCACAAATAAGTTTTTCACCTTTAAAACTAGATCTGAGAGTGAAGGTGGGGAGAAGGAGAAGCAGTGGAATGTCTGAGGTGGTTGTATTCAAAAACACAGAGATAAGAGCTTCATCTTTCCTTCCCACAGATCATGTTGTCTGCAGCACGGACAGTGGGACAGAGCTCTCCTTTGCTTTTAGTTAGTTTTTGAGCTGAGGCAGAGAAGTTCCCCGGACTGTGGCTCTTCTTTTTCTTGGAACTTGGATCAGCCCTGCTGTGGACTGAAAACCCAGAAAACGCCGGGAGCTCACACCTGTGGCCCACCGAGGCCAGGACACAGCATTTTCCAGCACAGGAGGGGCTGATAAGAGACTGAGGGAGCCATGCTACACCCCATGACAAGGATTTTCTGAATTTGTCCTCTCTTCAGGACAGCTAGAGGTTCCATCGTGTACTATTATTCATTTTTTATGCTTGTGAATACTTTGTTTGTTAAATAAACAGGTTTTTTCCACTTTTCTCCAAGGAAATCTTTTCCCAAACCAGTTGTGCGAGGGGCCGCTTGAATTTGCTCTCTAGAGGGACCCCTTTGGAAGTTTCCTCCCTAAATTTGCCCTAAACCAGGACACAGAGCTACTTGCAAATCTTCAACTACAGCATTTTTTCTTGAAAATCCAGGCTCAAATCTTCCTCACTTGCAAACACTTCACTTTGAAAGAGTTTGCCTAATTCAAGACAACTGCCATGGAACACAATCTATGCTACAAATTAGAAGCTTCAGCATGACCAGCTACACTGCATAAGCCACATGAACTGTCTTGGCATCACAAATAACTAAGAAGTTGGATTTGCTGGACAATTTGCTGGTATTTAGATTCAGTACAGATTCTCTAGGCTGCTAAAACCCTAAGTCCTGGGAGACGTTCAGTGAAATTCACACAGAGCAGCTGTTAAGTGCTGACAAACACTATTTCAGATCACATGCTGATGTTTACTCTAGAGCTAGTTTTCTGCAAAAATCCCTTTCTCCAAAGAGAATCTTAAAATGCACAGATTTCAATCCAATTCACTCTGACTCTTAGTGAACAAACTTCCAGTCCCTCATAAAAATAAGGTGAAATACTATTGTTCTCTCAGCTTTAATGCTAAGGCCCTATAAACTGTGTTTATATGATCTGCCTCCACAACATCCTTTATTTTATTTTGTAGAGTCCAGGAAGATACATCAGTGTCAGGTAATGGTATTATTGAATATGAGAGACTCTGACTCATTGCAAAAGAGGTGTTTCACAATGAAATAGCCATGGTGGACAATGCAGGGTTACCTTGATTTCATTTACATCTTCATTAGCCTGTGCAATAACTTTTATACAGGTTTCTTAATCTTTCCACACTTCTCTACCACTCTTGCTAATTTTTCCATAGTAAACTTCCAAATTTTTTGACACTAACAACAAGTATATACCTGGAGAACCAACAAAGTATGAAGACAAAATGTGCAATAAAAACCCACCTTGAAATCAACATGTGATCTTGAATATAGGCAAGAAATTGTGGATGGTCTTTTCTTGCTATATACAGGCATTCCCCATGAAGACACAGGATCTTCAGACAATTCAGCATGTTAAAAAGAATGTCTGGTTCTTCAAACCTTGACATTTCCTGTGCAAACAGATGTTCCTCTCTCAACACAATGACACCACTTTGCCAACAATACAAACCAAACTAACAAGTAATCAATGTTACCTGCAATATAGTGTATATGAGCTTCAAGGTAACTGGAAGTTGCTGATAACAAAACTTTCTTTCTGTGTCATTCTTTATTGCTGTTAAAAATGTAAGTTACAGACAATATTAAAATTCTTTTATCTGTGAATTCAAAATGAAACTAAAGAATATTAAGTTGATGAGAGATAAATTAATTCTAGGCACAATAACACTGCAGGCAGTAAAGTTAGCATAGCATGGAATGTGGCATCTAGGTTCTTTCTGCTACTTTGTATTTTCAAAATGCTGAGACTTCTTTTAACACTTTTGGGAGACAGTCACACTTGCTATCAACTTATTTACAGCCTATTCAATTAAGAAAGAATTAAATGTATGATTACAAAAGTGACAGTGCACTGTTGGACTTAAGACTGCTTCAGAAACTTGTATTGTATATGAGTATAAGCATTTCTTTTAAAGCCTTACTGCAATAACCTTCTCAGCCTCCACCTACCAGCATTTTCTGTGGTCTCTGGGTGATGTCCTGGGTTTTCTCCGTGCTTTGGTGCTGATTTGTCTTCCTCTTCTCCTTCAGTTCCTATAATAAACTCAGGTCTAGTATACAGAAGACTATCCTCGAGGTTATCTGTGGGCTCCTTTAAGAATATAATAAGTTAAATTCATTTCTTGATGTTTCCTACATACAAGAGGCCATATCCTGCTGTCAAAAGCTACATTTGGTGTGACAAACTGAGATCAAATGAGGCAGACTTTGTTTAGTTCCATGTACATTTGTGCACTCAAATCTCCTGCATATCTAAAATTTTCCATCGGCAAAGGCATATTGACAAAAAGAGTGTGTTTCAGACACTGATTTAACAGAAACTGTATATCCATATTGGAGCTGAGGCAGATTCAAACAAAGAGGAAATACTTCACCAAGTTTGTTATCCTTGCCTGGAAGGAGTAACAGACTGGAGCAGGGAGTTTCGTGCACTACTGTGGAGTTACAGGCTGAGGGACAGGACCTACCTCAACCACTTTCACATTGAAAAATGTAAACTCCAGGCTGGAGTTACTTCTGCCTGTGGCAAGGAGCTCAGAATTAAAGGCTCCCATTGTGACATTTATGTTGTAAATTTCAGGGTGAATTCTGGAAGTGTCCCAGCACCCAAAAGACTGCACTACTCTCTAATTCCCTGTTGAGTTGAAAATCTCTACTGAAGGGGCATGAGATGATTTTTCGGCACAAGTTATTGAACACAATGTGCAAAATATCTAATTCTAGCATACACATCCAACGAAATTCTGAAAATTTGACACATAAAAAAGCATCATTACTCCCTCTACTGAAGAAAAAGCTAATAAAAATCTGCTAACACGCCACAGCAAAGGAGCATCAGAATAAATGGAACTACCAGATGGAACAGTTACATCTAATAGACATCCAGCTTAAAATAAATTCATCAGACCACCACCACATGAAATGCTCCAATTCTTCTGCAAAGCTACAGAGAACTTTAATGATAACTAGTGATAGGAGTGTACATATCTGGGTCTGATAAAGTTGGATACTCAACCTGAAGTAAATTCAGTTTTCCCACAGTGCTCAGCATTTCAAACAGTCAAGGTCCAACTAAGGCTTGCTCACTTAACAACGGATTCACTCAAAATCACCAATAATTTCAAAGTATCCACTCTTTGCTTTTAACAAAATGTAAGTATTAACACTTCAGATTTTATTTTTAATTTTTATTTTATTTTATTCGAGACACAGTAGAATTGGAGTGATGCACTTCCAAAGTGAATCAGCACTTCAGTGTTCATGGGGAAGAGTTCATGGTGGATGAATATTGCCATCTTCCCTGGGTTCTTTGAACAATTCAAACTTAGGAAACTTTACAGTTCAATGGCATTTTGCTTTAACCTCCCGAATCCTTCATGCCAAAAGTCAGTGCAGCTTTGCTCCTTTGAGCACAGTGGAATGAGAATAGTGAAGGATTTTCAGAACACCAATAATGCAGACCCTTTCCTGCTCTACTTACCACAAGCCTGATTTCTTCCTTTGGAGCAAGCTGTTCCAGCAGCTCAAAACCCAGCTGGTAACACAGAATGCTGGACTGGCATAGACCACATTCAACTGCTTTTTCATCCTTTTGACAGGTGTGAGAACCACCCCAGGGTGCCTGAAACACATTGTTTATGATGGATATTATATCTTTTGAGATGCTGTTCTCTAAACCCAAAGTGACACCATCATCCTGGAGTTCCATCTGAAAGAAAGCGAAAACAGTAAGGATTTATTATTCATTTAAAAGGCAGAGTACAAACTGTCTGCCTCTTCCTACATTTCTGGTAGTTTTATACCACAGTACTGTAATATATATACAGAAGAATCTGAGATAAACTGTAACTCAAAATTTTGAATTGCCACTAGTGTTGAGGCTCAAGCTTAAATAGCTAGAGTAAATAGACAATTTCAAGCACAGAATCTATTAATTTTACCTGGAGACTGTCATCCAAAACACTTGTCCTTGGATTCACAATGTAGAAACTTAGCTATCCAAAAATTATGTATCTAACCTAAGCTTATCAACAAATCTCTGCCTCTAGTCTGTAAAAATAAACAAAATTCCAAGGAAAAGTTCCTTTCACTAGTGTCAGGTTAGTATCTAACCTGAATGTGGAGGTACCTAACTTCTTTGAACATGAACCTATAATTTCTATAGAGATAAAGACTGATGACAGCTGTACTGGGATTTAAATGCCTTTACACTTCATGCCAGGCCCTTAGCAGAAAGAGAATCAATACAGGGGAGCCAAAAGTTGCTACAGAACTTCAGTGTTCCTTGCATGTAGATGTTTTTCTTCTGCAAGTACCTGCTTCAAGATTAGATCAAACATCAGAATGAAGCAATTAAGATTCATTTCCTCATCTTCACACTCAAAATCAATTGTTTTGTCACTAGGATGTCCAAAATTCTTCAAAGGGCTGTGAAAAGGGCTACGTATTGGACTCCGAAATGGGCTCTGGAAGGGGCTTGGGAAAGGACTCAGCATGTTGTGCTGAACTCTGCGCCCAGGGTCAGAAGCAACGCTTACCTGCAAACATAAGAAAAACAACATGTCCAAGTGACTGTTAAGACATTTAAGTAATCTCATTCTATATGAAAATGCCAAAAATAGCAAGAACTGACAGCCTTGCCACTCCCTTCTGTAGCTTTTTTGCAAAATATACAGGTGTCCCTTAACACCACTGAACAGTAAGACAGAATGGAAGTACAGGAACCATATTCTTCCCAGGTGTATACATTCTCTAAAGCTAAGTGGCTGACATCCATTCTGTTATTCCTACTGAGGAGAATTTCAACACCAAAAACCAAACTGAAAATTGGTGCAGGCAGGAAAGCAGCCATCAGGTTACAATGATGTGCTCCGTAATCCATGGACACTGACTATAATAGCAGGAGGCTAATAAAGGAGCCCACCTCAAGACAACTTTGTTAACTAAGGCTGTGTCAGGTATACAGGTAGCTGGAAATGAACTAGACACAATGGCAATAAACTGTGTATGTCTGCACTGATTTATGCCCACACCATAGCAGGCTATCTAAAACACCCTGAGAACTTCTAGGCATTGCAGGGAGAGACACACTTAGATGACACATGAGGTCTTTTTTTCAGGCCAGCTATGGTCTGAAAGACCTCAGTAAGTTTGTCCATTTCTTCTGCTTAGTTTAGAAGTGACCATGGGCTAGGTGTGGCAGTGCTCTCTGCAGAACTGCATCAGAAGACCAGATGTAAGGAATCAACAGCTGCCTAGATGCTGTAGTTCCTTAAATCTAAAGGATCAGGTCTTTTAAGTGACCTTGTTCCTGGTGTCCTTGAAGCACTTCATCCAAACTACTTGGAAGTCACATCAGACCAAGTACGTATAGTGCCTACAGATTTGTACATGCTTTCTTCTAGGCCATAAGCCTTTGACTTGAGATCAAATTCTGCATCTCTTGTGTTTGGGACATGCAAAATGCAGGGAATCAGAAATAAATTCTGCTCTCTCACCCTTTCAAAACATAACTGGGCACACCAAATTCATACCAGAATACAAAAAGGTCATTTTGGATGACCAGTTGTCCATAACTATTTGTTCCTGATGTTATCAATAGAAGGTGCAAAGAATAAAAAAGGTTACCAAGTTCCTACCTATATTATCTTTACACTTTTATGTGATAGAGTGATATTAACTGAAGTCATGCCAATTTTCTTTCATTTTCAAAATGTATAGTGTTTCAATCAAATGTTCTATAATGAAAGTAGATTTTTATTTCTTTATGTGGACTCTATTAGGAAGACTATTATAAGCAAAAAAATAAGCAGAATAAATAACCGTTACCCTCCGAGCTGCGAGATTTCCTGCCAGTTCACTGACTCTTGATTTTCTTTGATTTGCTAATTCTTTTACAGAATTAACTCCATCAGAAAACATGCTAATTAGTAACTGAAGAGGAACAACAATGTCTAGTTCAGACAACACCTGAGGAAAGACAATAAATAAGAAAGCATGAGTTTCAAGTTGGATCACAAACACCAGCTATACTATATGCATTTTCGTAACATATGTAACATGTATGAAACATATGTAACATTTTTGTAACATGCATAACATATATGTAACATATAATTCAGTTCAGCAAGTTCTGTGCACTTAATTTTGGGATTCAATGAGGTGAGGTGCAAGCTTAGATTTTTGTTAGAATCAGGGCAAAATAAAACAGGCGTTTTCAAAATATCTGTTGGCATCCACTTGGTGCACCTTAAGATCAGTTTTATGCATAAACACACAGGGATGTGAGGCTACTGCACAAAAATATTTCTGTAAAGCAGAAGTATTATCAATACTTGAATGAATATTTATCTATTATTCCTTAAAACTGAATTTCTTTTTTCATTCTAAGAATCTGGTCAGAATGGTAGCCTACAGGTGTCAACATGCTGACAGGATTGTTAATTGCACATCACTTAGAGAACATTCACAATCTATTATGCCACTAACACTCAGATAAATATAAGCTTACTTATACTTGTCATTAAGTGTTATTAATTCAAGAAAAATCTAAAAAAATCATGCTTTATTTGAAAACTCTGTATACCTTAAAATTGAAATCACAGTCAAATAAATTGGTCTTTGCAGAGGCTTAATTAAAATAACCCTCAGCAGAAAAGAAGAAATAATGAAAAGTACAGGTATTATTCTGAGGTGCTGTGGAAAATTTTATATCCTTTTTGAATTTATTGCCCTCAGCTGACATGATTATCCCTGTAGCTTTAAATATGAACATTGGGTGAATGCCAGTTTTGTGGGCAAATAGAGCCCAAAAAGGGCCAGAGCAGCAGAAAGCTTGGTGGGTACAGAGCTAGTCTAATCCCACTCTTCATATGCAGGAACAACTACAGCTGTTTCTGAAGTCTGGAATTAATCTTGGAATCTACAGACCAATTTCTTTGAAACCAAGTAGTAATGCTGTAAAAAAGTCAGCTGACTGAATAGTCCTAAAGACTCAACTGACAAAGGTTAAAGAAATTCCCAGGCTTCCATTTTTAAAGAATCACAAAATCACTTAGGTTAGAAAAGATCCCCAGGATTACCGAGTGCAACCTTTGACTGATCTCCACCTTGTCAACTGGGTTATTGCTCATCATAGGTTAGCAACATTCAGGGTCTGTCTGCCAAACACCCTTATATTGGAGCCAAGCAAAGGGCAGAAGAGGTGCATCAAATTTGGAAAAGCAGATTCTTTTTCAAAATTATCAGCTGTTTCAGCATGACTTGTCAAGCGAGGACACTTACATGCAGCCAAAGCAACGCCTGCTCTTGCACAGAGGACGGATACCCTGTGAATCGACAGCTAATAAAGCCAAACATCTCCTCCAAGGAAAAAGGGAGAGGACAAAGCTCAGTGTCAAACATTTTGCTGAAAAATAGAACAAAAATGTAGTATCACTGAGTTAGCATGGCATATGCTGTGTGAGATAGAAAACTGGTAGAAAGCTAATCTTACTTGAAGCCTCATCCTCCACAGGAGCTGAGCTAGGCTGCTGATAGCACCTGTCCTGACTATACAAGGCCATCTCTGAATTTGGTGATGCACCTTAAGAATTGACACACATATGTCCAGTTTCATTTGACAGCAATATCTTTTCCAACATCCAATGCAAGAATTGGAAAATTTCTCATCTCCTTAGTCCATTATTCCACGTTTGCACTAAAAAATGTTTAGAGGGATACCTAAAAATACGAACTTACAGTCAGTTTCAGAGCCCTGTCATCAATTAAAAGGCAATGTGAAGTTTTACTGTCAAAGTCATAGACCAGATATAAAACTATGACTCCATCACCATTCTTATTCTGGTGTTTGCTTTGCTCAACAGCAAAAGATATTAGCTAAGCAAATACATCAATGCCAGCTCTATTAATCCCTGACATTTCTCTTTAACTGGACAGGAGGAGAGAGATGGTCCTTCCAACATGCACACTAAAAATGTGCCTTGCTCACACCAAAGAAGTATCCATGTAGTTGGCTCTTGATACAAAGATATCATGAGCAATAAAAGAAAACTTTCCCAAAGCTTAAATCCTTTAGTCTAAACATAAGATATAAAAACAAATCTGAAGCACTCACTCACTACTTTCTATTGCACACATAGGCACTTTTGTTAGTTGTCACCATCTTACAATGCTTAAACCCTCAACAAACACCTGCAAAGCCAGAATGATTCCAACATATGCCTACATACCTCAGCACTTCCCGAAACTCTTTCAGTTGGTTATCAGGCACTTCTGTCCTTATAGCTTCCAGCCATTCTGGCATGATACACTCCCACACCGACTGGTTTATCACGTTGTACGGAATCAAGCAAAGGATTCGATTCAGCCCCTCTTTTAATTGCGTTACAGCACTACACGATTTGTCCCAGTATCCACCAACCTGTGGGTATTTCCAAGAATTATACTGATGAACAACATTTCTAGTCCCTGTAACATGCTCAGTATCACAAACTTGCTCAGTGTGTTGCAGCCAGGAAATTTTTTGGAGGTGATCACTAATACCTTCAAGGCAGAATTTAGAATTCAGCCACGGAGCTGCATTGTTTTTTTCCTCTTTTATTTGACTGACAGAACACAAAAGCATTGTCCAAGACTTAAATGAAGTTTCCTGACTTCTGGGCCATGATTCAGTGTATTATTCTTCACACTTCTCAAAAAGGCACAGGTTTATTTGGTCAAACTTGCACCATCAATTTTTTGCTCTGGGCAATTTGTTACAGTGCTGGGTCTTTATTTTGAAAAACTTGGTCTGTACAAGGTGTTCTTTCATGGGTGTTTGTTTAGGGTTTTTTGAAGATAGGTTCTAAGTGATGGAAGAAAAAAAAATATGTTTCTAAGTACATAAGTAATTGGCATATAGAGATTAATTATTCTAACTGACCTCGGCTCACATCTGCTGTTCCTGACTAATGGCTCTAGAGATGCCTGCTGTTTTGGCAGCAATTACTGGTAATCTCAGCCAGCAAACTATTTTTTCTTCATTTATCACAGCTAATTTCATGGCTATTTGTCTTCATGTTCTAGTGAAGCCTTGCAAATTTGGCAAGTTTTTGGTCTAGTCTTAAGTATTGCAGTAGGGGGTAACAAAACTCAAAAGGGGGGTTGGATCCAAGAAAAAAAAGCTGTAAGAGATTACAGCATGAGGTTCAGTTCCTTTTTTTCCCCTTAACCCGAAAGCCATGGTCTCTTTTGTTCAGTTTCTAACATTAGAAGCATCCATCCACCTCTCAAATTGCCTCAGCTGACCTCCATCCTCCCACAGCCAGGTGTACCTTACAGCAATGGTTCAGAGTAAAACACATATCCATGCTGGTCTGCACATGTACAGCAAATCCCATACCTGTCATGAAAAACCACGGATGTACAGTTCATACCTGATGATGTAACACATCACACAAAGTCTTTATGGCCCTTCAAAGTCTAGCCTCTTAATTTTAGGAATTTTAATTTTAGGAAACTAGTCCAACATGTCCTCTGGACATTTTACATGAGAGGCTCAGAAAAAATGTCTTTAAAAAGCATGACTAAGTGGTGAGTTCTGCTTCATAACTAATGGACAGAAAAAACTCTTTCTAGGAGACTGCACCAATGGTTGCACTTGGGCACCTTGGATAACCTTCCAGGCAAATCTCTCTCTCTCCATCAGCAACAAGAAAACCGTATCAGACTGGGATCTTGATTGAGTCACTCAAATTAGGTCTCTGAAGTTACCATCAGTATTCCCAGAGTTCCCTTCAGTTACAACTGTGTGAATCCATAGACCTTAATTCACAGCTGCAGAGATGAAGTATGAAAAGAAGAAGAAACATCACTGGAGGACAGGCTTGTATCTGGGAGTAGTCAAATGATACCTTTTAGCAAAGACAAGTCTGGGTACTTCAGCAGCATAATGAAAATGTGCAGCTATCAAAAATGTACAGTATCTTTCAATACCTGTAATATTCTTCCAGCCTGCCTTTACATTAGTGTAAATAATGCCTATTTTCTAACATAGTAAAACTCAAAATGCTGTGAAGAGGAAAAACTCCCAAATTCCACTGCTCCCTCTACCACTGAGATTTCTTTGTCTGGTCAGAGCTGGGAAAGAAAAGGTGATTTTACTTAAGACTTTAATCTCTGTAGCAAATAAGGGAACCTTCAGATAAATCGTTCTTACCCTGGCAAACTCCATTGGCTTAGGAAGAAGGCACATAACCATGACATCAAACCGGACATCACAAACAGTTTTCAACCACTTCGTAACAAACTGGGGCTTCAGCTTTTCAACCAGGCTACCAACTTCATCATCCATCATGTAAGCTGTAGAGTGAAACCACTGGAACACCATGCTAACCAGCCTTGCTAAACTCTCCGTGGGTGTATTCTCACTGGGAGTGCAAAGGCTCACCTGGAAGAGAGAAACACAAATGAACTTCCATTTTCTAGAATTAAAGGTGGGAATTTTTTTGTCTACTATACCTTGCATATTTCTCAGAGTTACGAGGATGCAGATTACATAGGAGACAAATGAGATGATCAGTTTTAAGTAAAGGTTGGTACAGGACAACTGACAAAAAATTTCATAACCAGAAAATAACAATAAAAGAGAAAAAAACCCAGGCACTGAATTTTTTTTGTTTACTTTCAGCACTGAAAAAAATCAGTACAGAATGCCTTGACTAATTTTTTAAAATTAAAATCAAATTTTTTATATTTTAAAATTTTAAAGTAACTTTTTTAATTAAATTACTTTTAATTTCAGAAGGTACAGCAATACCTAGTAAAATATATGATATACATACACACACATATGTACCAGACAAAAAAGACAAGTCAAATCAAGGACTTCAAAAATTCTGGAAGAAAATGCCTACCTAATGTAATAAGTGATCTTTACTTTGCAAAAAGATTCCAATCTTGAATTTTTGTCCTCATTTGGGATATGAATATGAGTCCTCAGAAATTCCCACCTAATGATTAACATTCTTCTCCCCTTCTCCAAACTTTCTAAAATGATATATATTTCTATATATTTCTAAAATGATACCTGGACTGTAAAGCTGTCATAAATTTGAGACCAAGATTCTACCTCAGTTCACAGGCCAGCACAATTCTAAGCTCTTAATTACATGATGTTGGAGCTCTTGGTATCCTCTGGGGACTTTCAAGTCAGGCTGCTGCACTGAATGCAAAGAATGGATGACAGGAGAATTGAGAAGCTCCTTTAACCACCTATCAGCTATTCATTGTCATTTCCTAGTGAAAGCTGCACTCTCAGCACTTGGCAACCTGAAACTGGTGACCACTGCCTCACAGCAGTGAACAACAGAGAAATTTTCATGTCATATCTGGAGAAAGAAATGACAGCTCTCCTTCCCAGAGAAGCCAGAATCCATTTAACAAATGTTTTTCCTCCATGATTTTTCTTGAGATGTGGCAGCTATCAACCCTCTTGCCAATTCAAAGTACATTCTTCTACTTCATCGCAGGTTGAAGTTAAGGTGTTTGCTTCCTTGTGCTTGGCTCAGTTGAACATTAACTCAAAAGCAGTATCAGGCAGTCTTTTTAGTAGGAATTCTTGACCCCTATCCAGTTTCTGCATGAAAGATAGTCTTTTTATGAAGGAAAACAGCAACCCAAGATTTCTCACAACCTGTGTGGTCATCTCTGTCAATGCCAACTACAGAAAGATAAAGAGATTTTAAGAGAATAGAATGGTGAGTTCTTCCTCCATGCTGCAGAAGGGTACACTTTGAATGTCAGGGATGAGGCATGCACAGTGAAACATAACCTTTTCTGCTCATACTTCAATTCTACTTCTGGAAATACAGACCTTCAGTTTTTATAAAACATTATTTGATACAGAGTAGATGCACATGGCACAACAAAAAAAATTAAAATAATAGATGTCTTTAATTCTAAAACAACATTAAACAACAAAAGCCACAAGATGTCAGAAGAATATAAAATTTGTTCGTGTAGTCCCTTGAAACTGCAGAGCAGCTTTTTTGGCACTATGGAATTCCACACCTACCACCCTGCCATCCAGAGATCCTATCTCTGCTTAGATAATGGATGAGGGGTCCTGCTGTTTACCCACCTGTCACTGGGTGACTGAGGAGAGCACCTGAGAGGAAAGGTGAATTGGAAGGAGCCTGAGCAAGAGAATTCTCCTTAAGGAGAACTACAAAATGCAATTTCTGAGGATCTAGCAGCCTGCAGCCTGGCCTGCTCATGAACTAGTCAGAAGCAGTCTGGCTGTTCTGGAATGATCTCTGGTAGCTACTGTGGGGGTAGAACCAGCAGGGCTTCACTCTGTCAACCCACACCAGGTGGATGGAGTACACTGACTGACTGTCCTGGTTTAGGGCAAATTCGGGAGGAAACTTCCAAAGGGGTCCCTCTAGAGAGCAAATTCAAGCGGCTCCTCCTCCAACTGGTTTGGGAAAAGATTTCCTTGAAGAAAAGTGAAAAAACCTGTTTATTTAACAAACAAAGTATTCACAAGCATAAAAAATGAATAATAGTACACGATGGAACCTCTAGCTGTCCTGAAGAGAGGACAAATTCAGAAAGTCCTTGTCATGGGGTGTAGCATGGCTCACTCAGTCTCTTATCAGCCCCTCCTGTGCTGGAAAATGCTGTGTCCTGGCTCCAGTGGGCCACAGGTGTGAGCTCCCGGCGTTTTCTGGGTTTTCAGTCCACAGCAGGGCTGATCCAAGTTCCAAGAAAAAGAAGAGCCACAGTCCGGGGAACTTCTCTGCCTCAGCTAGTTTAAAAAACTAACTAAAAGCAAAGGAGAGCTCTGTCCCACTGTCCGTGCTGCAGACAACACGGACTGTGAGTGGGAATGCAGAGGAGCAAGTGCAGTGTCTGCAAACAAACTGCACGCTGCTTCTTTCCTCCCTTCGCTCTCAGAACCAGCATTAAAGTTGCAGAACTTAATATCCAGCATAAACAGGACAGACGAGTGGGAATACAAAAAGGGGATACATCATAAAGTCACCTTAGAACACAACTTGAACAAGTTCCTGACTGCAGGAAGGAACAGCATCCCACTGAGAATCCTCCAGCCTATTCAGAGGTAAGAGAGAAAGCTCTGCTTTCAGAAAGCGATGTTGAAAGTTGGAAGGTGAAAAGTAGATTTTTAGGGGACTGCCTTTCAAAGTTAAATGGCACTTAACAGGGGGCACTTGTGAACAGACACTGACGGCAAACACAAAGTGAATCAAAAAACTGAGAGTGAATAATTCTGTTATACACTTTGTAGCAGACTCAGAGGCAGTCAGCAGCTCCACCCAAACTAGTTTTGAAATCTCCAAGTCTGACAGCTTCACAGGACAAAGTTTTGCTTGAAAATCAGAATAAGTCTCCAACTAAAGCCAAGAAGTGAGGAAAAAAAAAATAAAAAGAGGTAAAACAGACTTCAGAAAGGAAAGGAGAGGCAACCAAGAAGAGAGAAAAAAGCAAGAATTTCTCACCAAGAACCATATACCAAACTGGCTCAGGAGGCGTTGGTCATGCTTGTCATCATCTTTATTATCAAAGTCTGTGTTGTCCAGGGAGTGATGGGAAGAGGAGAGGCCCATCTGTCTCCTTCGGTTGAGTTCATGCTCTCTCTGCTCTGCATGAAACTCTGCTTCTTTCAGCAAGCTATAAAACAAGCTTGTGGTCAGTGAATGCACCTTTGCTGCAGTGGATACAGGTATCTAATCAAGAGTAACTAGACCTTAAGCCATATGAAGTCATCACTTTCCTGAAACTAAGTAACATCAAATCCTAGGACTGCAGGCTGACTTCCTCACCAGGACAACACTCACACCTGAGCCATTATCTGCTAAAGCAGCAGAAGTTCAGTGTCTGCGTTCAAATTATCCCACCGAAACTAAAACCCACGTGCACAAGATGTGCAGGCAATACTGACATGAAAGCCTGAAAGGTCACATACCGACAGCTCACAAGCTGCACGGTACCACAGGTATTACCTGATCACAGCCTCCACGGTGCACACGAGCTCCTCGGCGCCGCACTCGCGGGTGTTGATGGGGGGAGGCGAGGTCTGGTACAGGTGGGTTTCCGCGGCGGCGCCCACCTCGCTGCTGTGGTGGTTGGAGTGGCACCTCTTGCAGTAGCGCACGGGCCTGTTGCCATGGCGGCCGCAGCAGCCCGCCGAGAAGCACGTGACAACAGCTCTCCTGACGTGCGAGCTGCAGTTCTGCAAAATAAAAAAGGGCTTGTCAGGCCACAGGCATCGGGAAATGGAGCCAGAAACCGGGATGAGAGTCAGCACTAGCGAGCTGGCTCAAGTGTCAACAGTTTCCAAAATCATTCTGTGTAAGCACAATTGTGTGCAACTTCCTAATGCCAAACATCACTGAACTTCCAGAAAGATAAGCTCAGGACTAAATGCTGAGCCTGGACTTAAATGTCAGAGTTGCTCCTCTTCTGAAACACCAAACTGACCTTTAGGTCATCAACCTCAACCTCCCGACTTGGAGCAATCTCTAAATTTTACAGTAGTTCTCTTAACACCTGCTTATGCTTCAGAAGGTCTTTTTAAGTTACAGGTAGCAACAGGTAGATCCTTAGGAGTGCAAAAAAATGGTGCCACCATGCCACAGTTTATGCTATGTAAGGATCTGCCTTATCATAGGAAACTGTACAAGCCTTTGAAATAAGCACCTGAAATTTCTGCCACCTAGCAATCCAGCCCAACAGAAAAGCTTTCTTTACCACATGAGAACTAGAGTATGTTATACACTGTATTCCTTGCTATTAAAGTCTTATTAAAACACATTAGCTGGTATGTACTGCAAGCAGATTCTTTTTGTCAGCAATCTTTTTAGAGCCAAGCACTGAAGATTTTCAGTCCATGTATTTTTAAAAATACACATTTTACAGTATGATTTTTGCCCAATTTAGGATCAATCCAAGACTTTAAGGAGATGAGAAGATATATAAACACTTAGGTTTAAAATTCATCTCTTGTTCTATCCTCTTCATAAGCGGAGTTACAGAATACAAACAGCTCAACTGCATAATTGGATTGCTTTACTAATTGCCACTTAAACTAAAACCTACAACTCAAATCAACATTGTCAGTTTTAACAAAAAGAAACCTGCTGCTGCTGAATCATTTCCATCCACCAATAAATGCATTCATGGACAAATTGTGAAATTTTGGAATGGTACAAAGAAGAACGCACTGCACAGTAATGGAATGACATTACACACAACATCAAATCATGCCCCATCACACAAACGGCTGAATCTTACCTTCTTCTGACATATAGCAGAAATTTCAGCTGTAAGGGGAAGGCATACAAAACATGAACACAAAGTGACGGTCTTTCTGGTTTACTACGGCAGCCATGGGGAAATGGACATCCTGCAAGGAAGTCTCTGGGCTAAACTTGTGTTTCCAGATACTACTGAAACCCCTAAGCCTGCATAAGTTGGGACACTGTACACTTAGGCCTATGGCTATTTCTACTTTGAAATGCAGTAACAGCCTTGCTGCATTAAGTGTGGTGTGCTCTGCAACCCATCCACATTCTGCTTATGCTTCTGCCACACAGACAGGCTTGTAAAAGCACATTTTGTACAAATGACTGTGGCGTGCTGTAGGAGACACTGCTCAGGGGGATCTACACTGCTTGTGAAACCTCTTGGCATAAAAGAAGTAGTGAATATGGATGAACAATGTAGAAGCAGCCACTATGTCTGTGGCCCATAACTTCAGAGTGAAATGTTTGCTGATTCAACCTGTAAGCAGTAGCTATCTGATCTGTAGCCCTGGCAACATATGATTCAGTAAGTTTAAGTGGCTGATTCACAAGAAGTGCTTGCCTTAAGTAAATAAAACATCCTTAGTCTGGATAACATTTCAACTAAAAACAGACAGCAAAACAATCTCAAAACCGCTTTAGAATTTTCAGTTTGCAAAGCAAGAGAGAGGCAGTGTCTTCATTCTATCCCTGGAAGGGTTATTTTAGATAATATGCTGATTAGTCTGTCAATACACTTTGTCTGCATTCTAGTAGATAACAAAATATCAGGTTTTCTCCTTGGCCAAAGGAAAATGATTAGATCAATGACTGGATCATCGGAAAATATTTTATGTCATTTTCTGATATCCTTTGCAGTCTTGTGTTCTAGATTTTCAGCAGCTTTTAGAGCTTTCAAATCAGACCCAGGTTACTGGAAGAACTAGCCCCACTTTTTGAACAGCGCTGTGGAAATAAATACCTTTTAAAAACTTGGCTCCAATTGTGAATGCTTCAAGATTTGAAAATCTGTTCAATTGTCTCTGTTTCCTCAGACATAAAGAGTTACATAGTATTTCAGATAGAGGATTAGTCAATTCTTCATAGTACTTTAAGGACATTAAGCAGCATTAAGTACAAACTACATTAATATAAAAAAAAAAACCCAACACTTTTGAACAGAATACAGTAGTTCAAGTAATACAGTATGGAGAAATATCAGCATAGCTTTGTACAATTATGATTCGTTTGTACCTACCCTTAAAATACCTCTTACCTTGTGGTAGAAGAACATCAATCAACCATTCACTGTGATCCCTGTAAAAATGAATATATAATTAGCTTTCTTTTTTTTTTCATATATATGTATACACAGATTTATTTTTGCACAGAGGAAATCTAGATAAATCAATATGGCAGGAATGCCATTATTCTGAAGCTTCTTTTTTCAAATGTAGTTTTATAAATTGCAGGCTGGTTTATATTACCTCTTTGTTGTGCTGTCTTACTGTAAATTGCCACGTTGATGATGTCGGCCACCATGTTCAAGGTTTTCAAAAATTACTTTTGAGACTTAAATTTATCAAATTAAAAGAGAGTGTGCTCTGAAAGTCTGACAGCTAAAAAATCATAGTGAAGAATAACAGATGAATGTAGAAAAGAAACCAAAGTACCAGTACTGTTTTCTGTGAGTGTCTTTAGAAGCTACGCTTCTACCAAATCAAATTACTTTTTCCTGCAGCTTTAACTCAATGATGACTAAAAAACCTAAGGTGAGATGTAATTGCGTTTTCCACAGCCAGTATGATTTAAAGTTGCCTGAAACTGAGGAGAAAAACACTCCTTTAGGTTCTGAACTACCTGTAACCTTGTCCATTTGAAGTAACAACTGGCACTGACGTAAGTATTAGTAGATTTTGTATACTAATGCAAACCAAAGTAGCAATTTAAAGGTTAAAAAGACAACCAAAAATGCAAACGAAGTTATTTTATCTCAGGGCATGTTCCTTCCAAGTACTGGCCAATCCTGGATCAATTCCTTTGATCTTTGCTGCTTCGTGGTATATTTTAGAGACTAATCTGAAATATATTATACACAACATTAGTGAAAGCTCTGTAAAAGAACTTTCAGTGTAATGTTCTGTTTTAAATGACAACTAATAGATGAGGACAAAAAGTGTTTCATAAGCATGAGCTGGTTCATTAATGAGGTTTCTCTATCATAGTCAATGCATCCCACAGTATCTATTCTTTCAGAGATCTCAAATTAAAAGCTCTGTTTAAGGTAGGTGCAAATGCTGATCATGTGGGGTAATCCTTATTCATAGTGAGTGGCAGTGTGCTCCATATATTTCAACAGGTTTACCTAGAAGCTAATCATACTGCAAAAAAAGCAAAACTCTAAAGTTCTGAACTCTGGAGTCTGACAATATTAATCATTTTCCAGCTCTTGGTTTACCTACCCTGCAATTCTTTGGCTGCATTCTTCACAAAGATATAGGGGAGGTGGCTTATCACCCAAAGCCACAGACAGGGATGGGTCAATGCACATCTGAAACACGGAGAAGGAAAAGGATTACCACCTCTCTTCACTGAAGCTTGCTGAAAAAGTTCAACATGTTAATGCTAGGATGTGAAATACAACATAGCTGTGATACGTGTTAGGAGCATTTAGTATTCTGCAAGAAAATACTCAGCATGTGGTGTACAAGATCTCAAACTATTTCTAACAAAAATAGGTATGCGAGAGCCTGTAAAAAAATAGGACATATTTCAGTGCCAATATATCACTTTCTGAAAGACAAGTACGTTTTGTTATATACTCACATCACATATTCACTATATACTGATCCCTTTTTTTCCCCAAAGAGATAGGGGATCCATTGTTTAGGACAAAGTAAGGTCTAGATTTTTCTCTCTCAAAACTGCCTCTTACAGCAAAATCTAATTTTCAGTCATCACCGTTCTTAAGTATAGAGCACAACTGCGGTGACAGAACAAAGACTCACAGTTCCCTTGGCAACATAGGTCCAGACTTTGTCTTGCATTAGCTTTTATCCTCTCACATAAGTCAATTACAGAAAACAGTTACAGTTAACAGCCAGTTCCATACACATTTGTTCAAATGTTTTGTACTACTAAGGAAACACTCAACAGTAGTATGCATACACTATATCTTAACCACTCTGATGAAAAGGTTTCTTACTCTATTTGAGTGCAAGACTTTATTTATAAAGACAAATACCTCTTTGAACGTTTTTCATCTTTGTAAACCAAATCCTCTATTCAGGACAAAATAGGCTGCATTTTTCTGAGTGATGACTGATCAAATCTGGTTCTGTCAAAATTAGGCTAACAGATCACTCAAAAATATTCAGGTATTTAATCTGAAAAGCTTGAAACCGTACTTTTTAAATATTTTGCTCTATTTCATTATTCACCTGAATTCAGTGAGCACTACAACATGAAGAAAACACCTTTCAGCATTTTTCCTGTGGGAGAGGGATCATTGAGAATGAGTGGAGTGGGCAAGAAGGTGGTCCCTTGCAGGACTTTTGAGATAGGTATCATTACGTCCTACCACAGACTCTGGAAAAGGCTACAGAAGAACTTTTTGACTAAAAAAATTATATTAGTATACAAATTGATGCCAGGAAAATTGGTTTTACCTACATATTTAACTAGATACAAATTAATTAATCACTACACCTAACTGTAGAATGCTCTGGACTTGGGTTGCTGTTCTTGCCTCTGCTGCCAAATTGTTCTGCGAGCCTGGTCAAACCTTTTTCATTTTTACTACACATGTAAACAGTAAAGATACAATTTACCTCCCTCAAAGACGGTTGCAGAAATGGTAAGTAAAGCTTTACTGCTATTTGCTTTAGGACACATTCCAAGCAAAGGATCATAACCAGAGTAGGTGCATTGTATGAGCTCAATCAAGGTACCAAGGTGGACGTACCTACATAACTGAAATACTGTTTCCTGTATACTTGTGCAAATATTTGTGCACACAGATGTGTTTCCAGGAAAACATTTACATGGATTAGCCAGGAGTCAGCTTAGAATTTTATAAAGTGCTCTATAACCATCGCCATGTTTAATTTCAAGATTTCCTGCAGTAGTTGCAGGAAAAATCCTCATCTTGCTTTAGGCAGCCAAAGAACATATTCACAAAGGTGTGGCCCCCTTGGTCTGAACAGGCTTTGCTGCTCCCATAGCACCTGCTTCTGGTCACCTGCACACCACTACAGCACTTGGTGGATCAAAGTACAACCTCCCCTGCCCCAGACAGGGGGTTTGGCCCCTAAAGTAACAGCAGTACCTTCACAGCTGGTTTGTTAATGGCGTTATGGCATTCAATGTGCTGGCAATGAATAGGATTCCAGGCTGCAAAACCAAAACATGGCTGATTAATAAATGAGAAGAGATATTTATACTCTTTGTGTCTAGTGGTCTCAATTAAGAACAAGATCCTCTTGTACTAAGTACTATATAAATATGAGTACGATAGAAATAGCCATTCCTCAGGAATAACTGCAATAATTGTTAATAATTACAATAAAAAACCTTGAACATACAGGCCTTCTGAGTTATTTACAACATAATTAAATGAACCATAGATTTAGCAAGAAAATGGAAAAAGTAAGACAGAGACATTCCTGTTGCAGACTCTTTTTGATCTCACCAGCCTCTTCAAATAATTAATTATCTTTCCATTCCAAGAGCAAGTTGGTAGAAATAGCTGAGAAAAATCAGTTACATTCTCTGGCAAAATGAAAACACAGCTATGACAAAGGAAAACTAGTCCAGTGCCAGAAGGAGCCTTAACTGTGTAATGACAGGAAGTAAACAACAAAGGGATGCTCAAATGGCATCACTTGGATGCTCTATGGGATGCCCTCAGGTCAAAATGCCATGCAACTGCAGATAATACTCATCCCGTTCTGGGATATATTAGCAAAAAACATATATATAAGGAAAAAACCCCAGTCTATCCAGTGCAAGTAACAGTTCAAGAAGAACAATATCATGGTTAGTTTACAGACCTGCTTGCATGGAAGAAGTGATTCAGAGCAGTACATGAAGAATTAATTTTTTTTTTCTAAATAGTCAAGACGACTTATCAACCCTTGGAAGGCTTTAGAACAGATCAGACAAACTTCTACTGGGAACCTTCAGGCTGCACTTGAGTTGGTCAAAGGCTCTTCTAAGGTTTCTTCCAACCCATCATTTTCATAATTTAAAATGTCACATTCTGGTTCAGGAATTTTAGAAGTGAACAAAACATATGCCATATGACAGAAATTATTTGAAACAAGTTGAGACAGACAAGCAGGAAAAGCAAGTCATTAGTTGTTGCTGGACAGTTTCCCCTGTAGAAGCACTGTCCCATCAGTACCTCTGGGGAGTCTGGCAGACAGGACTTTGTACCATCCACCTACTCCAGCTGCACTCCTGACTTTGTCCCCCATTTTCATCCTGTAATCAACCTTGAGAATTTATCCATTATACTAACTGCACCTGACATGATCTGACTTTTTCTGACAGTAACAGCCAGATAAGAAGTCTTAGCAACAGCAGCAGTGTTAGCAGCTGGCACAACAAAAGCAACCAAAGCAATAATTGAAAGAACATAAACCAGAACTGTTGGGAGGCCCAGGCAGCAGTTTCACAGACCGTTACAAACACAATATTTATTTCTTTTTCTGTTAGGTTTAGTTAATACTGTGAGTAAGACAACATGTTTACTAGCCATGATCTGAGTTTTTATTTTTCATAACATCTTTTGAAAATGCAGATAAATAGATATTGCATATTGTTATGAAAGTACAATTTATCTAACAAAGTCAAAATACATCATAGAACTGTAAAAATGTGACTTTAACACTTCACATCATTTCTTTATTTTGGCCTATACCAAACCAGTTGCACTGACCTGTGTACTGCAGTCCTCTGTACTCACTGATAGCCCCAGGAGGCTTCAAATTGGGCCAATAGTGAAATAACATTTGCACTGCTGGAGGTTTAACTTGAGATGGTCCATAGGCTATTACATATAGCAAATCCTAAGGAAAGACATGTACAAAATGTTTATTTTTGCAAGGTAACAAACTGCAATTCAATATATTGTACTTCTGTTCAAAGATAGCTGAACACACAAAATTAATACATTTCATGCCCTAAGAAATTTCCTTTGTATTTGCTCTTAGAGACAGATTAGATGACCAACTTCAATGCTTCTGAATTTGATCAGAGCATGCAACAGCAACCACTCACCCTACAGTGCACTAACAGAGCAAAATGGATTCTCTGTCTAGACATGGAGCAAAGAGGTGAAATACAGATAGATACCAGATTCAGAGCAGATTCAGACAACGCTACTACAAATAGTTCTCGTAAAAGTCCAGTCCCACATGAACTGAGAAGCCTGCTCATTACTAAAATTTCCACTCATTGGAGCCACAACCACACAGTACTTAGGAAACAGAGCTCTGTTCTATAAAACATGGAATTGCCTCTGTAAACTAAAAATTAGAGGGACCTTACTCTCCATAATCCAGAGGGAGGATTGGATATAAAGATCATTCACAACTTCTTGGCATACAGTCAGTTCAATTTTTAAGCCATCTGGTTTTTATTACTACCCAAGCACAGTCATTTCCACAAAGTACATATGATTATAAACTTACTTTCCATACTTCTTGCTTATATTTCATGAGGCATTCCAATAATTGGCAGTGATACACTGAGAGAGAAAAGACAGTATAGACTTAATACAAACATGGAAACTCAGGTTACAAAAGTGATGTAATCAGTTGATTGGCTTTGCTTTGTCCATCCAAAACTCTATGCCTCATTTAAATATTTTTTATTTTAAAGGGCTTGCTAAAGAATCAACACCTTGAGAGTCATCACAAAATATAAGAAACTGAATATTAGTAACTTCCTTCTGTCAAGAAATGCAAGAAGATGATTACCATGAGGGTACAGCTCTTTGTGCAGCAATGGAGATCTTTTTCAAACACATCTAGTTGAAAAATACCTGCTTATTCACTAAAACTTTGTCCCTCTGTCACAGTGTAAATGGGTTGTCATTCATCTTGAGGCAACAATGGAAGTCACATGTAACCATATACTATTCCCAAATATACCAAAGGCTACAGGAGCCACTCTATGAAACAGACACAAGAGTCAAGTGAAGTATTTTACATGTCTGGCTTTCCCAAAAACCACAGGGCAACAGTTTTCTCTGACAGCTTGAACACAGAAATCACAAAAAACAAAGACAGAACATTTAATGTAAAAAACTGACTTCTGTAAGCAGCTTTTTCAAATGGTGTTCTGCTTTTATTTACCTGTGTGAAGCACGTTAGGATGATGTGACACTCCTCACACAATGCAGTGTGGGGTTCCTCCACACACACACCATTTACCCATGCACATAAGAGAGGAGACAGCTGACAATCTTGCAGTGTAACTGCTCACTGGGGTTAAATATTGTTTCAGTTTGGTTATGTGATCCCAGTGGTTTCACAGGGACTGCGTCACTTTTGTTTAGATACTCGTAATTGCATTTAACTTCTTTATAGTTCCATTAGGCCTGCAGACAGCATTACCTGTCTTCTTTAGAAAGATAGTTGTGAATTCAGTGATATTTGAATCATAGTATAAGAGAGTTACTATGAATTTCTGTAGTCAAGGTAGGTGGTACTTCTCTCCAACACTGACATTTTATGTACCAACACTACATTCTGATGTCAAACATCAGTAGATCTAAGTCTCCAATCCTGGGCCAAATCCTATTTCTTCATCACAAAGAGATCTCTTATCTACATCATGATTATTTCCAGCATGATGTTCAGAAATCTCAGTTTTGACTAAAATAAGTAATTTTTCATCCTGCACTGCATAATGACACAGTTTTTTCCCCACAGTCTAATGGAAACTTTTCTGATTGCATGTGACAATACCTCCTGACTGACTATTTCAGAATGAATGATACTATGTTGCATGTTTACACATACCTGGGTTTGATGTGTACTGCATTGCAATCATCAGCATTGATGATGCAGACAGATTGACATGTGCTGGAACACCTTCTCGTTTTGAAGATCCCACTTAAAAGAAAGGAAATAAATAAATAAATTTTCTATTGTAATAGGAGAATCAGGTGAGAATAGCATGTAACCGATTCCAACTCATGCAGATAAAATTCCTAAGGTGTAATGTCATGAAAAAAAAGAAGAAAAAAATCTAAAAAATTAGAAACATTCTGTACTGGGGGGTGAACCACCTTTTCTGGTGGAAGAGAAACATGGCAAGGTATTGATCCACAGAGCACGCACCCAGTTTTCCAGATCAGTGGAACTTCATCCCTGAAACTGCATCAACCAGGTGCCTTCTCAGGCCCTCTCCTTCAGAACCCACAGATTGGTCAAAATATCACTTGTACAGCCAAGAGCACCTAGGCCTTGGATTGTAGGAAGGGTAAAGAAGAACTGGAGGGTAAGGAGTCAGGAACAAATGGAAAGTCTGCTGTTGAGGCGTGCCAAGGAAAGGTTAGGGCTGGTGATAGCTGCTGGTGTATGGCACAGATTACTTCTTAGGGAGCATCTGCTAAGAGCTCAACTTATAGCTACGTACCAGAAACATTAGTCCCATTGTTATGTGAACTGTGCTGAGATGGTGATGAACAGCAGCACTGAGGATCTTCTACCTCAGTATCTTTTACCTCACACAGAAAGTGGCTGGAGCTCCTCCTGGTATCCCATGTAGTGGGTTACTATTAATTGGTATATATTTGGAAAAACCCTGAAGAACTTCTACATGGCAACATGGCTTTGAAGGCAAGCTCCTACACAGAGATGTCACAAGTATCTTTCCACCCTCACAGCACTTTCCCTAGCCTGGCTGCCAGGACCCAAATACCAAGCACTTGGGATGGAAGCACAGAACTGTAGCTACCAGCTCAGCGAGCTGTTTTCATCCCTCCCATCTGGCTCTCCAACTGCTTAGACAATCTCCTGCATTCTCCCTTTTGGTTTGAATCAGAACTAAACACTAAGGGAAGGAAAGGTATATATAAGGGAATTATATGCAAAGGAGCATATAATTCCCAGCAGGTAAAGATAAGGAGACTAATTAAAAGAACACTCAAATAAAAATGAAGGAGAGAAGAGAAAATGGAGAATTTCTTCCTGTCTGTGCGCCACATGACACAACATTACTATGGCTCCCTTCACTGCACTTCATTCATTTATTTTTTAATCTTATCCACACAAATAAGTGCCCCAAATTATTACAGAAAGGTGTATTTTTATGGATTTAAATTGAAAAATACTTGGCAACTCTAATTGGGCAATTAAACATAGCCATCAGCAAAAAAGTAGGACACAGTACTAGATTAGTAAATTTAAAAATCAGCAGACTGGTTTCATACAGAAATCTCATCAAAACTGATAGAGAAGAAAGCCAGCATGACAAATGCAAATGCAAGGATACAATCTCTGTCAAGGGCAGTTGGGAACAGCATCTATTTAAATAAACCAATGATTTGACTCAACCAGTTATTCTGAGGTATAGTTCTATGGATCTGAGGACACACAGGGTAAGTCACCACCCTCAGCTGTTCTTTAACAGGTTACAGCAGTGGGAAAAGAAGTTGTTTAATGCAACATTCTGTTCCTAATCCAAAGAGGACCTACTGGATATATGTATGAAATATATCTTAGCAATTTTGATTTGCACACTGTCATTAAACATGTCAAAGTTAATAGAGAAAACCTCATTATAATGTATTAAAAATTAATATTTTACATGGAAAAACTGAGGTCCAAGAGAGTTAGGGGACTTTTCCAAGATCATTGACTGGTCAAATCAGAAAATACAGGTGATAAATTTGCATTAAATAATCATCTCAACACACTGAACTACGCTTCTTTCGGCATCTTCTGCATGCTTCAGTGACATTACTCTTGATCTCTGAACAAAAGTTGTTCATGTTTTTCCACAAAGTTCAGGAATATAGAGGTAAGGAGGAGACATTCTTACAAAACCACTGAATGGTTGATTTTAAAAGGGATCTCTGGAGATCATCTTGGCCAATCCCTCCGCTCAAAGAAAGGCAACTAGAGCAGGTACTCAGGGCAAATTCTGTTTCGAGCATCTGCTAGGATGGAGAATCTGCAACTGCTCTGGCAAACTGTTCCAGTGTTTCGTCACACACAGTAAAAGGCTTGTTGGTTAAAACTGACCTAATATTGACCCTAATGATTCTCTCTGCTTTCGTTACTGCTCAAGTCCTATCAAGCTTTTTCTCAGGTATGTGGACAAGCATTCAGAACACACCTCAAGATCCACACTGTGCAGGGACTATGGAGTTAAGTAATCATGTGACATCTTCATGGAGGGGAAGTAAAAAGAAAAAAGAGGGAAAAAAGGCAGGGACCATCAAACTCAGTCTTAACTCTTACGGATAGGAGACATTACAGGCACAGCTATTTAGTACAGAACTTAGAGAGGAAGTGCCAAGAAGACAGAGAGGGAGAAAATCAGAAATTCACCACAACATCACCACATTGAGAAAAATCATACTTGTACATCCAGATACAGTCCAGATGCAAAAATTATGCATGTTGCTATTGCATCTATTATTTCAGGAGAAGTTTGCCCATTGATTCTGTATTCAAAACTCCCACTCCTGGCACTGAAAGTTCTGAATCTGAAAACAGTGATTTCTTAAATAATCGTCACACTTTAAACAAAGGAAGAATTCACACCAAAACACAGCATAATAAATAAATAAAAATCATAGAGCTATTTCCCTTTGAAAAATAGTCACGATATTATTTTATGTATGTAAGTAGATTGATGTTCCATTACAATTTTATGACAGAACAAATTTTGACTTGTACAGTCTGATATTTTTATGTGTCAAGACAAAACAATACTCGAATGAGTTCTACTTACATATAGCCATAGGCAGAAAAGATGTGCTGAGATACTCTATAATATCCTTGTGCAGAAATGGAGGAAAGGTAGCTAATGTTGAAATCATTGTATAGGGTAAAGTACTCAAAATATCATCACTGAGAAAAGGAAGTAAGCATGTAGTAGTGTAAAAAATTGATTGCCCAAGATCTGTTGAATAAAATGAAAGAAATATAGAATCATTACAATGAAAACGTAATTATGACTATGTACTTTCTTGTTTACAAGACTAAAAAATAAATTATATTTAAATTCCAGATTTCCTCTCAAAGTAATTTGGGTAGTTTATCACTGTAGACAAGTGAGTTCACCCTCAATTTTTAAGTCCCTCCTAAATAGAGAGAAATAGCTGTTGAACACAACTCTGAAGAGTCTGAAGGGAATATCAAAACTACTGCCTACAAAATATTCAGTTAAAATCAATGCTGATTTTAATCATATGGTGAATAATGTACAATGGCTTGAATTTAAGCAGAGATGTTATTAGAAGCAGAATTTGAAATGGACATTGTATTGAAGGCCAGATTTTGCAAAAAGCATTCTAGTCTTTATCAGTCATATTAAAATAAGAAGTTTATCTTAATTACCCTCAATAGTTCTGCAAAGTGCCTCACATATATTGACTACAGGAAGTGTCACTGTATTTTTCAAACCACATGTGATTAAACTAAAGATCTTGATTTCCAGGGAAACCATTGAGGCCAAAAGTGGCCAGAACTTAAAAGAATAGGAATATTTATCAAGAGTTTCTATACTTATTCTAACAAATCATATTGTAACTCTTTGGAAAGGATACTTAATAACTGTGCAACATTTTAAGATCCAAAGGGAAGGCATAGCTTATTGTGTATCTAGGCACTGTGGAATAAGCTTTATACCCTCCCAAATGAGAGCTGGTGCCTATAACCCTCTGACAAAGGTTGTAGCACTCAATGAACCCCGAGTATGAACCTGTACGATAATCCAAAGACATCAGAAGACCTTCCTCCTGTGTTTGTTAATTATTCACCAGTTTAAGTACATCACACAGGCCTTCAGTCTCACATGTACAACCGGTGTGATTTAAAACTGTCTCTGTAAAGCACAGAGAGATCTGTAGCTGTAAACATCCTGGGTCATAGCAAAAATTTAAATTGGCACTCCATTTCAGTGGTTCTGGCCAGCCTTCTATGCAAGAGTCTAACCAGACCCTCAATGCTACAGAGTGCCTCTCTTGCAATACATATTCACCAGCTAAATACAGTCTTTTACAACCTGATTGGCCCAAAGCTCAGGATTACCTTGCACAGCAATTATACTTACCAAACAACACGGATTGTTCTGATAAAAATAATACTTCTGATAAAAATAATACTTCTTTTGATTAATTACTAAGCTGAGAAAGAAATAAATAACAAGCTGTACTGCAAAATTTAGTTCTCGGCACACAAAACCGTACAAAACCATACAAAATAGCAAGTGATCTCCCCTTGCCCCAAGCATGAGTCAACCAAACTATTCCTGGCACATATTTATCTAAAATGTTCTTAAAAACCTGCAAGACAGCTCACTCCTTCTCCCATCAATTCATCCTAATGCTTAATCATCTTTATCATATAAAGGTCTTTTTTATAAAAAAAATTTCCATTGCTGCTATTTAAGTGTGTAACTTCTTATCCTGATCAACTATAACCACAAATAGACTGGTTTAGTTTATTTCTCCTCACAGCAACCTTTACATGTTTTCATATGATAATCACATCTCCCTTACATTTTTCTCTAAGCTAGATAAATCAATTTTTTTCTGGTTTTTTCTCACCCTTCACCATTTCTAGACTTCAAATCATTCTTGTTTTTTCTTCACAAATAGTACATGTTTTTCTTGAAGCTAGATGGACAAATCTGAAAATTTTACTCCAGGTGAGGCTTTGCTAGGGCTGTTAGAATAATACACATAATGCTTTGGGTGTCACATACATAAAAAATGTTTACACATTGCTAGAATAATATTTATATGTTAGTGACTTATGGTCTTCTCTGATCTACTATTAACACCCAGAGCTCTCTGCAGTACAGCTTCCAAGCTAGTACTGCCTCTATTTCCTTTAATTTCTCTCTTAAGCATATTTTACATGTATTTTACATTTCTCCTTTAGAGATGCTTCAAAACAGAATGCAACTTGCCACAATTACTTGAGTCACATATCTTTTGCACAAAGCACATGCTAGCAACCACCTCGATAACACTTGTAAATCCAAATTCTATCAGCTAAGTAAAAAAATTAAAATATTTAGTAACACTAGACCCAGCATAGCCTCCTGTAAGATTTCCCACTGGTATACCCTTCCAGCTGCCAAGCCACTGGTAATTACTCATATATTGATTTCTTCACTCAAGAGGGGACCATGTCCCAGGATTGCCTATTAGGATGTACAATGACACAGCAACAAAAATGTGACTAGGGACAGGAAAACCACACAAGGAGAGCCACTGTGTTGCCATAAAAAAAATGTCTGCCCAATGTTATTATTTGTTCTTTACAGGTCTCCACTGATTGTTAATTATCACCACATTATCTATTTAGGAAAAGGCTTTTTTGATAATTAACTCCACCATTTCTAAGAATTGAAGTTAAGTCAACAAGTCTGTATCTTGCTATGGGCCCTGCTTTTGAGAGATCATACCATTTCCTAGTGCAGCAATCTTGAATTCAAACATACTGCTGCCAGCTCAAAGAAAACTCAGCACTTAACAGAAACAACTTTCCTCCTGAAGAATTTCAGCAGCATTATCAGATAGACAACCATCTTCCTATACTGAACTATATAAGTAATGCATTGTGATACCACAGTGGAAATTAATATTGGCTAATACACAGAGAGAATACTGGGCTACTGAATCCCAGTATGGAAAGGCTAACAGATTAACAAGGCAGACAGATGCAGAGCAGAACTTGAGGAAAACAATACAAACACAACACAGCCACAAAAACCACTTGTAGCTAATTTAAAACACAAGAAAATATTGTTTTTCTCTGAGTCAGACAGAGATGCTGCTATCTTTTTTACACAGGAGTATTTTAAAGCCATCTCAAAGCACAATTACTGTGTTTTTTTCTTCAATTAGATATATACTATATTCTGTGTAGAGATGGACCTTCACTAGAACACTCAATCTGTGTATTTGTTATAGACCAGATACACATTTGCAAGCTCTTTGTGCGTTTTAAAGAGACCCAACCCAAAAAGACAGTCTGAAGTTATCCCAGCAGATTCAAGTTAAAAATCTGGGTATTTTTACACCCATCTGTCTAATTTTTGTAACATATCATTGTATTTTAGTTACATACCACCAGCACATCACTAAAAATCAGGCAACCTCAGAATTCAAACCCAAGTCCACATTTAGAAAAAAAATTCCTTTATTTAAGAAAGTCAAACAGAACACTTGGATATAAATGCATCCCAGGAGATTTGAAATCCAGATCCAGGTCAGTTTAGGCCCATCTCTTCTACTGGATATATGCATCACTCATGGATTCACAGCACTGGAATCATTCAAGGGCCTGCTTACCATGTTGCCCATGCTGTAGCAAGGGAACTAGATCCAGTAGTGTCACCAGTGTCACGTAAAGTCCTTGATAGTCCAAAGATGGGTAGTCTGATAACTGAGCATCACGACTTTGCTGGCCACGTTCAGATGGAGCATCTCGCAGGACGCTGTAAAGGAGGGAGCGAGTAACAGTAGGGTTGATGGAACTGACCTGTGGTCTTAGAGATGGGGTGAGTGGGAATGGCACAGGAAAAAGACACATGGTCATGGGCACTGTCAAATTGGAGGCATCTTGATTCTCCTTCTTCCCTGTGCGGGACAAAATGCTGTTGGGGGGACAAAGAAAAAAAAGAGACAACAAAGACACAAAGAACAGCACATTACATTGAAATGACACTATAAAACAAATAATAAAAGACCAGATACATCCCACATAAGATGCAATCACTACCAAAACCAGCATGTCTACAAATCTAGCAACCATTTACTTCCATGCTTCGAGATAAGAGAATTAAAAATTGACATCTAGGAAAATTTCATTGCATCTCATGTGTTATCTGGTTCATAAGGAGCAAAAATATAAAAATGCATGTTTCAGTGCCCTACCCATGTTTCACAGTTAAGAAAAATTCTAAGACTTAAAAGTGTTTAGCTGTGTCAAAACAGGCTGGTATTTTGCTCTGAGATTCTGAGGATTTTGAGAGATTTATTTTTCCCCCCTATAATCTTTTGAGCCAACTGACTGAAAACATGCAAAATATAGGTGTGGCACTTGCAGAAACATGTTTTAGCAAAGAATAAACATGTGTGTTTGTTAAGATAGTCTTAAAAATCACATGTTTATTGCATTAAAATAATGTCTGTATGTATTTTATGATACTGTTTCATGACCACTCACTCAGTATCATTTGAGATAATGAAGTTTAAACAGGCACATGGATTTAGAAATAATATAATATTTCTAAAATGTTAACTAAACTACATTTGGAAAAGTCATAAAATAATATATAGTAGATGGTCTTTAGCATATGTTTGTGAGCTAATGATAATGGTTGTTTATGTGTGTTTTTAATTTTGCCCATGTTTAGGGAGGAAACATTCTGCTTTATGAATACAAACACTCCTTGGGTAAATAGTTACCTTCAAAAATCTAAGGGCTAAGCAAGCAAGACCAATTATGTAACTGCAGATCAGACAGTATGTTACCATACACTCCTGCTGTTACTTACGTTATTATTCAACAAAACTCACTATAAACTAAAGGAGAGATAATTTCAAAAAATAAAAAGAATTTAGTGGGAATCAAAATAGAGGCTATACGTCAATCAGCTTGTTATGTAGTTTTAAAAATGTTGCAAACATGGTAATCTAATTTATTTTAAAAAATAAACCCCACTATTTTAAATAGAAATAAATTGTCACTTAAGCAGTGTTATATTTTAATTATCAAGCAATTATAGGGCTAGTTCATAATCTCCATATGTGCCTATAAAATATAATACACCTTTTAAATATATTAACCCACACACAATGGTTTTTTTTCCTTTTCAAAGCACCTTTTTGCACCTCTCAGTCATTGGGATTTCCAAAAGCAGTTGCTGTTGCTTTAACTCTGTTCTCACAGTCAGTGTTAAAACTTAAAAAAGACAGGTCAATAGCACTAAGATTTCCACTGACTCATGTAGAACAGAATTAAATCAAGAGAGAGAACTTCTGGAAACCTCTCTTCTCTTTAACAGTACAGAAATGCCTACCATATAATCACCTCAGCAAATCTTACCTCCAAGTCAATTCAACAATTTATACAAGTAAGCCAAACTCTTGCTAAGGTGCCATAAATATAAAACACTTTTACAAAAACAGTTCTTTGCATAGTGGCTACTATTACATGGCTACTTGGCCACTATTATATCATGCTTGCAGTCAGAGATTACAGACATAGTCTGCCTTAAGAAATTCCTTTTTTTATTTTGTCTCACATATTTGGCAGATTATTTTGGTTTCTGTTACCCAATGTCCAGTAAAAGAAACATGATCACTGTCAGTGGTGTTTATGAAATTGTATCTGAACATCACCTGAGATCTAGTATGACTTTAAAAACGAATTATCAGAGTGCTGATTCCTTTTAATTTGCTTGATGTTCATTTGCCATATTTTTCAGCTTATGTTTAGAGATATGAAGGTACTACACTATATTCCTTTCTTGTCTACCAACAGATAATACCAATTACCCATCTCTTCACTTGCCAAAACATCACTCTAAGTGCACTTATTTCCAGAAAGGATATTTATTTTTTTTTTACACTGAGCTACAGGCCCATCTCTGGATTAGATGCCAAAACACACTTATTGTATCTTGATCAGGGCATCCTTTTGTTTAACAGTAATAAGACTAGATCTAAATTCCAGCTGAAACCACATCAAATTTATTAAAAAAACAAATTAAAAAAACCCAAAATTTTAGGTCCAGGCTTTTGCCTGACCTGTATTTTTAAAAGGCAATAAACAGAGGAGTCAAAACTGAAAATCTAGGAAGTCCCTGAAGACCAAGATACAATGACTGCAGTTTGCTTCTGGTTCAATTCAAACCAAGTATTGAGAATTTGGCGTATCTGCAAATTGTAACTCCATACTGAACTTACTCCATACTGAACTTGCTCTGCAATAAGGGGCAAAGCTACCAAGGCTTTTTTCAAGATGTGTATATCTTTGTTGCAGATCTCTCCCAAAATTACTGCCTTTTTGGAAAGGTATCCTAAAATGCCTACAAGTGAAATTACATCTCACCAAGGCAGCAAAACAAGCTTGACCATTAATTAGCCACCAAGGCATTTATAACTATGCCTCACAGTAAGTATTTTACTTAGAAATACATATGGAGAATTTTCTTCAGGAAAATGTGAAGGAATAAGCTTTTCTGCAAGATGTTTATTAAGCCTTAGATCATTCCTCAAATGGGGGAGAAATCACTGAAAATGAGTAGGGCATGAAACAAATTCATGCTGTAATGTAAAGAAATGCTTTTCCCAAAGAGAAAATTAAAGAAGAATTAAATGAATCAATGTGCTATGCATTGTGTATGGTGATTTTATGTGATGTTTGTTATAGAAATAAGGAATTTATTTTTTCAGTCATTCCATATGGGTTCCCCCCACCCCTGAGTTTGTAATTTATGGAGGCTGCATACAGAGCAAAGGAGCAAATTAATCTCTTGTGCAATCCATCTTTAGCCAGCACAATGACACCACATATGAATGTGATTCAAAACTGTGGGAACATCCCACTGGAAAGAACACAGTCAGCGTGTCCATAATATGGAAAGGTAAAAGCGTAATTAAAATCTACTATAAAACCCAATCATTATGTGGAATTTCTCTGACCATTCCTTCATTATTTCTATGACTATACATGTTCATCAAGAATTGTTTGTCCCTAACAGCCCAAATTCATTGCATATGCTCTGTGTTAAGCTAGAAAGATTATTCTCCACCATGTACTTCTATTACTGATGTTAACCCTTGTGCAATGGAGTCTCAGTGTAGGAGGCAGAAAGGAGACTCAGCATGCAAAATATTCAAAGAAATTTTTGAACACGCTCTTCAGAAAGGTTCTTAACCAGTCTGTTTAGTTTTAGGGTAAATCTTGCAGAGATCTGCACACAGTGGGTGGGAGTTTCCTTCTTTCCATCTGCCACACTAAATACAGGGTGTGTTGTTTTGCTTTTTTATCCATCTTTTTTCTTAGTATCAGCAAGTGTATAAACTTATACTGGTTCAACCATAGCACTCAGCCTTTGACCCACAGTTCAAACTCCCTAGTTACAGGAGTTCAGAATGTGAATTTGACCTTGCTGAGTATCAGAACTCAGTCCACTCAAATTTAGATCCAAGTCCTGGCATTAATTTCTCATACCCTTTCAGTTCTGAGGCTGATCAGATCCCAGATCATGAAGGACAAAGCCATTTGTGCAGATGTGTGTATCACTTCTGCCCCATGGGATTCAGCATTATCAGCAAGAGGATTTTGGTTCAGTCCCATTCTGAACATGAAATAAAACAAATGGAGTTGCTCGATTGTGAAATTGCTGCCCAGATTTCATAGTTGCTAAGTACAAAACCTTTTCAGTAAGTCCAGGAACATTACTGCTCCTGGAGTGTGAAGAATTTATAACAGGACAGGTCAGCTGTACTGTTTAGAAAGACGACCACAGAGTGGTGTAAAGATGCCTTCTTTAAGCAGCACATTCTAAGTCTAAATTCTAAATCTATCCTGACCCAGTGAACTTCTGACCAAAAAGAAACATATCTCATTATAGCACTTGGTAGTTACAGCTAAAAGAGAAAACATTCAGAATCAAGTCCAACTTTCTTGCTTTAACAGCTTAAAGGCTCACAGTATTTAAGCAAAAGCTCTCTTGTCATAAATAATCTTACTTAAATGCAATTTAAGTGTGTGTTGTACAAATAGTCCATCATAACAGCCTGATGTGGGAACAGAGACACATTTCAGAAGTATCTTTAGTGACTCTTTGAACTTTTTTTCCCACTGCTCAATACAATGAGACAAAAATTAATTTATTAACCTTCAAACAAAAAGTCCTACTGGCTGCTGTAAGTTTCTTCAACAGTCTAAATGAGGAGGGAAGCAAACAGTTCTGCTCCTGAAATTTTCAAAAGTAAACAGGAGGTTTCAAGTTTGCTGTGAACAGGTGTTCCACTAAAACTTATTTCTGTCTAAGCATCTCTCCTTATAAACAGGGTCAAGAAAATTTTGATGTATCCCAGGCTCTCTGAATGTTAGAATGAACTGTTCTCATTCTCTCAAGTTTAAATTCTTGCTTCTCAACTTGTATACGTCATAGGAGTATATGTACAAATATATGGGTTAATTGTATTTTGTTAGTGTTTCCTCCTCAAATAAGGCAAATAGCTTTATTTCCAAACTACCTTCTGACAGAAGGGACAATCTTTCCAGGTATAAATCAGGAAGCAATGCATAGAAATGCAATTTGAGCTGCATTTTTCTGAATGTGAAAACTAGTGACAGCCAAAACCAGCAGGTAAAAATCCCCTCTTCATGGTCAAAAGCCATTTTAAAAACAATTTGGAAATATGAATCCACTAGGCAGCACTGTGGAATGTACATTATTCCTAATAAAGTCTCACATTTTTTCCTATTATTTTTGGAAGACAAGAGGTAGTATTTTCTATTCATAATGTATTCTGTATTCATGTGGTATTTAGCACCATATATTATTACTAAACATTAGACTAAGTCAAAAACAGTCAGAACAATCCTGATGTGTTGTTGCCATCCAAATCCAGATCTGTATATAAACTTTTTCTCTCCTCCTGTTGTTCTAAGGGACTGAACCAGAACCCTGGACAGCTGAACTATGGCACAGAAAGAACCCAGCTCTGCTTGCTCGTCTGGCTCATCACTCTGGGATTCTGAGGCACCAGGACTGCCAAGGAGGTCATGATTATACACATCTAAAACTCTCTAGGTCACAAACTCCTTTCTTCACAAGCTCAGCATATTTGTGAGTTCAGCTAAGTCTTAGGAGGGTCAAGCAAATGCATAATCAACCAAGTTTATTCTAGAATCAGTCACTCAATAAGGGGGCTTAACTGGGCAAATTGGGCAACAGCCACTGAAGAGATTCGTTTATACCATGTTTTTCTTAAATTATGCTCTGACTCTTTTTGGCTGACCATTGACCCATTAAATCTGGCAACCAATTCAAACCCAATCAATATCCCCTACAATTCTTTAGCTCTTTTTTCTTCAAGAGCATTACTTAAAACTTACCTCAATAACGTCTGAGAAAAGTATTTCAGAGTATTTGCAATGTCAGTTCCAGAGGGCACAGGGTATATGTTGTGGAGAACCCGGTTGTGGTATTCTTGAAGGTAACGGATTTTGGAAGCAACTATATGAAAGACAAAAAGAAAAACACAAAAACTTTCATTTAGGTTTTTTGCAGACCTTGACAGAGTCGTGTCTGTTTCTTCCACTTTTCTCTTTTTTTTTTAAATTTAAGTATTAAACTCAACAAACAGAAAAATCTCTCTGTTCCTTCTGTTCTGAAAAAATTGTAAAAGAGTGCCAGAGAGAACACATGGAAGTGAATTTCTACATCTGTATTAGGCAAACTTAGCGTTAGCAAATTAAAATATATATATTACCACTCTGCACTTCTTCCATGTCTCCAAGCATCTCTAGATTCAGTTTTAATGAATGAGTCATTGGATCACAGGAGGTTCATGTGAGACAGATAAGTATTTCTACAGCCAAAGCAGAGATATAAGCTAAGACAGAGAGACCTTATGTGATTTACTGTGAGCCATAAATTTACTTTATGCAATGAACTAAAGATAGGAAAAGAGCAAAGTGTCTGCTGTTTATTTGTCTTAGGAAGTGTGATCAAGCAGATAAGGGGATTTCAAAGAGCAGCAGGAGGTGTACACCTCCACTGAAGCCAATTTTTGTTGTATTACAAGTGACGGGGGGTTTATTTTCTAACAGGAATCCTTGTTCAGAATTGGGAAAAAAGTGATTACCCTTCCTAGTTGCTTTGCCTCATACTGCCTGTACAGCACACAACAGTCTCATGTAGAGACACCTACACACACACAGCTCTCCTTGCTCCACTCAGATTAATCAACTCTGCTGAGAGAAAGTGCATTGGCTGGGGCAGAGGGCTGCTCAGCTCTGCTGCACTGCAGACACAGCCTCATGAAAGCACAGCTGCCTGGAACTCTTCATCATGTTAGAAGTCCACCAAGACTCTAACAGGCAGTTAAAAGGGGAGATGCTTCTGAATTCTTTCAGCCCTTAAGCATATGGATTATAACAGTCTTTCACTAGACCAAGATATACCTTGCTCCCCTACAGGGCTCCTTCAGTGTGGAAGATAAATCATGCTTCCTAAACAAGCAATTAGTCAATACTTTGTTTTATTCTCATGGTCAAATGGCATTTATTAAGGAATGAATACCATTAAGTCCTCCACGGAACAGAAAGGTACTAACTACCTGAGAGACATCACTATGCCTGTCACTGCTGAGATAGCTCAACAGCTCATGAATTTTCTGATTTTTTTCTGTGCCACTGGCAAGTTGAATGGGAAGGGGTGACATTGTATCCATATTGCAGAAAAAGACTGATCGACAGACATCAAAAGCAAAGTGTCTGCAAATACTGCTGGAGGCTCAGCTTGAGATACTGAGAGCCATTTTGCCACTATAGGTAAGAGTACACACTGGACTTTCACATCCAGAAAACAAAAGATCCCCTGAGTGGAACCACCCAGCAAATGAGGTTTGACAATTTCAAGTTAATTATCCATAAAATGAGGAATACTCAAATAATCATCAAATGAAGAATACTGTTTTCTTGAATGCATGACAAGAAATCCAATCTTGCAGCACCCAACCAAGGTCATTCGTTTCCCACTGTAAGGACGGCTCTCCCCAGTTCCTGCAGCAAGTGAAGCTTCTACAGACAAAAGTCTCCCTCATGATATTACCTGGCTTCATCACAAGGAGAAAGCTCATCATGTGACTGAAGGGCTGGGGTCTATGTGAAACCAGCAAGCAAAAATGCAACCAGGGACACTGTCACAATGCATATGCAAAAGCAGCACACTAAAAATGAATAAAGCATCTTTAGCTATATTTCCTCATCTTTAAGTCTTTTACTTCATAAATTTATTTTCTTTATTAGTGAATAACTAAAAACCAATCATGGCTTTTCCTCCTCCTCCTCAAACAATTGAACACAGAAGTTTTGTCACACAGACTCAGATCACCTCAGGATAGGTGGGAGGAAGGTCAGAGCCTTTCAGGCCACCACGCAGGCCTGTGGCACATGAACTGTGCTTTGCAGGAGGTTGTTCTGTGTGACAGCAGCCATAACTGGATTCCTGTACAGCCCCCAAACCACTGGGGTAGGGACATTTGGGCAGGAAGTGTTTCACTACAGATTACAGAGGCTGACTTGAGCAGTCCAAGACTGTTTTCCCTTTCTCATCTCACACCTCATTCTTTCTGCCCACTAATCTCAGTTTTAGTCCCAGATTTGCAGGCCATCTCATCAAATTATTTAAAAGGCAGACATTTCTTTTACCTATCATAAAAACTAATCTCGTTTAGTTTCTAGAATAAGAAAGCAATGACTTCTTAAATGTATTTTATGATGTTACTTTCTCTGGTTGGGGAAAAAAAAGTATGAAACTAAGTATATTTGTAAAGGACACAGACTATGCAAGACAGTTCTCAATTAAGACCAACTCACAGCAAGGTGCACAGATTACTGTGGCTGCCATGGTTTGCTGTCAGATATTTGTAAATTAAATAGACTAACAAAATGCCAAAGATTATTACAAAATTCAAATCTAGATGTGTTTCAGAGAGCTGTGTCCCTCCCTAGAGTTACTAACTTTCAATAAAGGGCATAGGGTATCTAGAATCACTTGAACCACTTTGTTTAAAAAATAAAGATGGAAAACCATTTATTTGTATTAATTGGCATTGTTGTGCAATTGTATCAGGCCAAATATCAAAAGAGAAAACTTATTTATAACGCCGAAACACAAATATTAGCTTCAGGCTAAAAGGTTTCAGCCTCACTTCTCAGTTCTGTTTCTCAAAACTCTGTCTACCTCAGCACAGCCTCCCAGAACATAAAGAAGGTTCTGAAGGAAAGCCCCAGAGCAAAAACTTTGCCAGCTTTCAAGTTACAGCAAGTGTGTGAATGACCCAATTTTCTGAATTTCTGAGTACCCAGAGACACACTTCAAAAAGAGATGTCACCCTGTGGAAGTACTTGGCCACTGTCATAGGGTCATCACCAAAAACAAATAGGTATCTCTCTAGCATCTACACAGACCTCACTAAACTCCTCAGCCCCTGTGTAAGCATTGGCTGAACCAAGAATGAAACCATTAGGAATCCTCAAAGATGGCCTTGATTGCTCCACTGTCCTGGAGGGGCACAGAGCAGGCATCAGGCATTCCCAGGACATTACTTACCACAACTAAACACCAATTACTGCTTTTTAAGGTGAAAAAGAATTCGTTTTCTTTGAATACAACACAACACCTCAGGCATGCTGCAAAGAGTCAAATGATGAAAGACACTGTCGATACATCTGGTATGCAATACAAGATGTGTGTGGTCACAAAAAAGAGAAGCTTCTCCAGGCAACTTCCCAGACTGACACCATTTTACCTGTTGTTCAGAGAACCTGGCCAAGAGCTGTGGGATTCACGTTTAGACCAGCACACCTTCTGTTCCAATCAGTGTGATTCCTCAGTTGTAGTGTTTCACTGATGTTCTTGGTAAACTGAGATTCATTATGACTTGTAACTTGAGTCCTTCCCAAGACATTCTGGTTCTTGCCTGTCACTCAGTTAGGGCAGAAGCAACAACAGCAACAGCTGGGGTTTGAAAGTTTGACTGGAAGTGATGTATGCACACCAACACATCCTTGTCAGAGTCCATTACTCAAAAATTGCTGGTGAGGGAATCTTGAAGTTATGTAGAGACAAAGACATTTGGTAATACCATAAGAACTAGTCAGGGAAGCAGCCTTGGTAAAAAAAATACATTCAGCAGGTTAGAACACACAGGATATGTCCATCAACCAAATACTCTTCCTGGAGTATCATGAAATGGAACATTAGAAAGCAGAAAGATCTGAAATCTGGACCCTAAGTAAATCTTAAAATAGAGAGCAATACGGATATGGCAGACCTAAATGCAGTGTTTTGAAAAGTAAAAAGGGAGGAAAAGGAAAAATAGCCAAGGATAAAATACGAAAGAGAAGCTCAAACAGAGCAGACCAAAAGCATTAGGAATGGAGGAACAGAGAAGGCAGAATAGAAAAGGAAGAAAACACCATAGCCAGTGCTGGGACAAAAAGTGGCACAAATTCTTCCGCATGGCAGTGTGAAGGGAGAATAATTAATGTATAATTATCACACGAAAGCAGAAACAACTACAGAACTCAGGTGGAAGGTGGGGAAGGCAGCAACAACAGAATGGTACAGATCCAAACACTGCACAATTCAGGGCTTCTGCACAGTCAGAACACTGTGTCTCTATTTATGAGGCTAGAACTGCACCTCTACAGCAATGAATTACCATCTGCAAAATATTTTAAAGCAAAATCATCCATCACTGTAAATAAGCTGTAAACCCTAAAGGAAAAAAAACACAGGTATTCTTTTTGTTAGATCAGTTCAGCATAGGCATATATAAACACAAGGATCTTCTCAGTGACCTGGAGGAAGAAGAGAGCAAGTCTCAGAGTGTGAAGTGTCAAATCACATCACGTCATCATGACAAACATCAGTCCAACCTCCTGGTCACAGACTGTCTGTTCATAACCATGACACTGTATCAGGCAAGAAAGTAGCTTTGGCATAGGTGACGAGCTCGACTGCCCCAGTATTTTCTTTTCAGCATCCCATCAGGGCTCTTGCAGACACACCAGGTGTCATGAGCAACAGTGGGGAGCACTTCCACGGCCCAGATGCAGGTACCCCGACCACCATGTCATCTAATCATGCATGCTCTGATCAGATCTAGCCAACATGGTGGTTAAAACAGCCGTGACCAAGCAGAGGCACGCTGGCCGCGGGCAGGGGGATGCCGGCACCTGGGGGAATCCTGCTGGGACCGGGCACTGTGCCAGGCGGCCTGTAGGCAAGACACAAACGCCCAGCCTACATTCGGCCAAAAGGTGAGCGGCCCGGGCAAGAACGACAGCACGGCTCTTCTCGCTCCATCTCACTGCAAGACCACCTGCAAGGTGGCATCGCCTGCGTCACCTCTGCTCTCGCAGGTGGCCGCATCCTTTGGGACAGGGCGCAGCGCTGGCAGACGGGGCAGGCTGGACCGCTCCCGCCCTGGGGCGGGGGGCGAAGGCGACGGTCTCGATATTAACTCTCACCCCCGACCCCTCACTTGCCCCGCCGGCTCCCCGGCGCTGCCTTTGCACAAACACGCCGCCGCCCCGAGCGGGCCGCCCGGACAGCGAGGGGCTCCGGGGGCTGCGGCCACCGGCACCGGCGGCGGCTCCGACAGAAAGAGCCAGAACGCCGGCAGCCCCCTCCCCCTGCACCGCCTGCTCGCGGCCGCCGCAGACCGCGGCAGGAGCCCGGGCAGCGCTGCCCCGCCGGGGCGCCGGGCGGGCGGCGGCGGGGCAGCGCCATCGGCGGGACGGCGCCCCCGGCCCCGCTCCCCTCCCCTCGGACGGACCCCGGCCCGGCGCCCGCCCGGCCCTACTCACACTGCTCCGCCTTGGTGGACATGCTGCCGCCGCGCTCTGCCCCTGGGCGCCGCGGAGCGCCGGCCCGCGGCCGCGATGGAGCTGCCGGTGCCGCTGCCGGTGCCGCCGCCGGTGCCGCAGGGCTGCGGGCCGGGGAGCGGCGGGCGGGCGGGACCGGGCGGGAGCGCGCTTAAAGGGGCAGCGCGCCTGGCGGCCGCGGCAAACAGCATCCTCAGGAGGGACGGGGTGCGAGATGGGACGGGGAACGTGGGACTTGGGATGCCATGGGATGTGATGGGGAGGCGGAGGCCGGCTGGCCCCGGGGCGGTCCTGGGGCGCCCGCCCCAGCGGGGCTGTGGCCCCATCGAGCTTGTCACGACGTCGAATAGGGAGCTGCCGAGCCGAAAGGTCTTGATAAGCGCCGCCGGGGCCGCCAGGGTGGCCGGGGCTGCGGAGGGGCTGGCGGTGCCCTCACCCGGCCCCGCGGGCTGTTCTGCGGGAGCCGCACTGAGCGAGGAGAGCGGTGGTGGCACTTGCAGGAGGTGCGCTCTGGGCTCCGTGTGACCCTTGACATGGAACAGGACGTTGTTCCCTTGCGTACTTCTCCTCTCGGCCCCTGGGCTCCAGCTGTGTACCGCGGGCAGGCAGGCAGGTGCTCTGTTCCACAGGGCACCAAGCACCGGCACCGCCAAGCTCTTCCCGAGGAGACACCGGCTGCGCTCAGCCCCGGCTGTGTCCCTCTCCATCACCAGATCCCAGCTATAGTGACTACCCCAGAACGAAGGTGGGATGAAAAGACCTTTGTTCAGTTGTAGCGGGAGTACGGTAATAACAATAAAACTCATTTGCTCCAAAAGAAATTATTTCACTGCTGTGCATCTTTTCAGCTTGACCAGCGTCCTGACTTGACCCTACCAGGTCTCAGAAACGATTAGCAATGAGTTTCTTTTTTGAAATTTTCTGAAACTTTTCCGTACCAGATCCTCAGACCTCTGAAAAAGCTATGTGGAAGTAGCAGTGTTTCATCAGCAAGGGCATGGGAGTCTAGATGTTTACACACAAAATGAATCCATTGCAAGATACTGTCCTCAAAGTGCTGGGCTGTGTAAGATAAGTAGGCCTGTGGCAGCCAAAGGGAGCTGTGCTATGGCAGTGGAGGAAAACAGGTATGTTTTGTTATTCATCATACAATGCAATGCCTCCAAATTACTGCTGCCCTGATTTGGGGACAATGCACATTCGGTGCCATGAACTGTGATGAAGGGGCAGATGCTGTTCACTGGCATTTAACTGGTTAGCATTTTTTCTGAAAGCAATTTTCTAAAAATACTGCATGAGCAATGTTTCTTCAACACCATTTAATTAGGTACAAAACAGAGCTCTTACTGGAGGCTATAGTTCTTTCCACACTCCCTGCTTCTTGTGAGCCCCGAAGAGAGAGCAAAGCCAACTTTACCGCTGTTTTCTCTTGAACATTCAAATATTTGAGAGTAAATATTTAAGGTTTTTTTCTTTTATTAGAAGCTTTATTTAGTGAAGTGCCCAGAGAGGTCATGTGATGCTACAAACCTGCTTCTGCCAACCCTCTGTGTCACAACATGGAGCATAAGTGATGAAAATACAGCCAAATGGCTTTCAGACGTCATTGAAATAAGATATTGAAGACAGGTTTCATGATATTGAAGACAGGTTTCATCTTTGAATTTCTGTCTGTTGATGAAACAAATCAATCTGAACTGCTTTATTGCGCATTACAGAACAATAGGGAACTCTGCACTGAGGGGAACTGAGCTTCCATAAGTATCTTTAAAATATACCAAGTGTTCCCGTACCAGAGTGGTGAGCTTATTAAAAACACTCAGGTTGATAAAGCAGGAGCACACTGAGAAAATATTAATTCCATTTCTCATGCAAAATTTCTTCTTTGGTTTAAGTGCCTGAAAATTGCAGCTATGCCTGCATTTACTGAACAAGGTCCTACATAGTACAGCATGTAGTCCAGGTACATGGTAAACAATTCATTTCTTATGAGTCCTTCTGCATTGTCTAAATAATGTCTAAGCCCTAAATAAATCCTATACAAGTAGTCTGTTGTTCAGTCAAACAATTTAATAGTTGCCTAGTTTGCTAATTCAAGTATAGAGACTCACACTTTAAATTGTGAACAAATGTCATTAAGGAGCAAATATAGAAATGCTGTACTCTGGGAATTAATTTCTCAAGTCTCTAGGCTGAACCAAAGTCATAATTTCTCAGCAAGATCCTCATGAATATGCCTAACAAAATGGGTACAGTGCTCCACTGGAAACCGTTTTAAGCAGTAAGGTTTATGTCCATATGGTTTTTGCCTCTGCACACATTCAGTTAAGAGAACACAAAAAAGCTGCAGGCATCTTAGAGCCCACAAATCATTAATGAAAGAACATATTTTTAACATTAAATGAATGGGGAGTGCAAAATTTACATACCAACTGATGAAAACTGAAAGAATGAATGCTACTTTCTGAGTTCATGAGCAGAAATTTCACAGAATCATGGAATCTTTGAGGTTGGAAAGACTCTGTGGAGCTTGTCTACTCTAACTTCCCTGCTCAAAGCAAGGTCAGCTAGAGGAAATTGCTCAAGTCCAGCCAGGTTTTAAATACCTGCAACTTCTCTACACAACTTGTTCAAAGGTTTGACCATCCTCACAATAGAAAGCTTTTTCTTCTGTTTAAGTGGAAATTCTTGTATTTCAGTTTGTGCCAATTGCATGTGGTCCTGTCACTGAGCTCCACTGAGAAAAGTCTGGTTCTATCTTCTTAGTCCCTCTCCTAAGGTACTTGTACACACTGACAAGACCCACTCCCCACACCAAACCTTTTGACTTTGGTGCTAAACAGTCCCAGTTCTCTCAGCACCCTTTCATATGATAGGTGCTCCAATCTCTTCATCACTTAGCCCTTCCCTTGACTTACTCCAGTATATTCATATCTTTCTTGTACTGGTAAGTCCAGAACCAGACACAGAACTCCACTCAGGTCTAACCAAGTAGAGGAGTATAAACACCTCCTTTGACCAGCTAGCCATGTTTTTCCTACTGCAGCCCAGAATCCTGTTGGCCTTTTTGCCACGAAGGCTCATTGCTGGCTCACAGTCAGCTTGGTGTCTACCAGGACCCCCGTGCCACTCTTTGCAGAGCTGCTTTTCAGCTGCTCAGCCCCAGCCTGTACTGGTGCTTAGTTATTCCCTCTGATGTGCATGGCTTGGATTTTCACCTGTTGAACTTCATGAGACTCCTGTTGGCCCACATTTCCAAGCTCTCAAGACACATTTGAATGGCAGCACAACCATCAACTGCTGGCATATGAACTGCCTCTCCCAGTTTTGCATCATCTGCAGAAGGTATCCCATCATCTGGGTCACTGGCAGAGACCTGAAACAGCACTGGCCCAGGGCTGATCCCAGCAGTGCAGCACTGGTGAGTGACTGGTTTCCAGCTGGACTTTTTGCCCCTGATCACAACCCTTTGAGCCTGGCAGTTTGTTTGGCCACTTTTAAATTCACATCATTGCCAACTTGCCTAGTCCATATTTCATCACTTTGTCTTTGCTGATGTAATGGGAAGCATTGATGAAAGTCTTGCTAAAAGATAAACTTTCACTGCTTCCTTCTCCTACACAGACTTTGTAATTTTGTTGCAGAAGGCTATCCATATATCCATATATCCATATATCCATATATCCAAGTTGGTCAGGCATGGTTTTCCCTTTGCAAATGCACACTGACTACTCCAAATAACCTTCCCGTCCTTAATGTGTTTGGAAGTGGTTTACAGGATTGTTTCTTCCATCATCTTCCCATGGATCAAGGTAAAGATTAATGACCTATAATTTCCCAGATACTCCTGATTGCCCTTCTTGAAAATAGGAGTGACACTTGCTTTCTTTTACTTTTTAGGACTCTCCCACTTGCTTTGGCCTTCTTAAAAGAAAATTAAAAATCAGTCTTACAGTGTCATTGGCCAACTCCCTCAGCACTTGTGAGCGCATCCTATCAGGTGCCATGGATTTGTGTATGTCCGGTTGTTCTGAAATGTAGCTTTTGCAGAATAAGGTAGATAAGGTGTGGGAAGGAACGTGGAACATATTTTTTCTGTGGATTGTGCTGGCTTTTAACTAAATTTTGCCTGCCTAAGAGTGTGTACTGTAGTTACAACATAATTCAGGAATAAATTAATGAAATACCTTCATTAAGAAGAAAAGAGGTAATCAAGAGCAGAAGTCACTATTTATGTGACTACTGTCACCTTGAATTACATTTTCAAGTATTCAACTTCAAAAAGACACAAAATCTAGTGTTGTTCCTTTTTTTAAATCTCCAAGCATTAACAAATCTACTTTTAGAAAGGTAATCCTTTCTGAAAAATACAAATCCTAAGCCCTCCTCCCTTGAATCATGTACAGAAAATTTATTAAATTGTTCATAAATTGAAGTGAATTTATGCATGTATCATATGCATAAATGTATCAGTTTACAGGGATATATATCTGCACATCTGTATCCAGACATGTTCACCGTTATCAACTCTTAAAACATTCTCACGCTGTTTTCCTTAAAGGCTCGGCTTCCTGAGTCATGTAATTACATGGGTCTCTATTTGAATTTTAAATAAAAACTAGTTCTTGCCTGACATATTCAAAGACTCCAGTACAATATAAACAATGTTTGAAACAAATGAGGATTTCAATGCCTGAATGAGAGGCAGGGACCTAAGTGCTTTGTAAGTTTTTTCAAAACACAAAACAAAACCGGCTAACTTCCAATTTCATTTATTTTAAGCCAATGGCTCAATTTTTTTAAACTTCCTCACCAATTCTGGCAGGAGATTATCAATAACTGCACTGTGATAGGGATAATAAAAACTGCAGTAGAGGTGGGGACAAGTTTGAAATGTATTGAATTTTTCCTTTAATCACTACAAACCTATCTGAATTGAAGGCTGTGGCATGGAAGGAGGCAAGGGTAATTGCAGCAAGAAAAGCCAAACATAGAGTGAACTAGAGCAGGAGGAGGCAAGTTTCTCTGGCTCACAGGATGTTTCAATCCACATGGTGCTTTCTTACTTACAAGGCTAAACTAAAGCCAGTGAAAGGGTCTTGCTATGAAACTGAAGCCCCTTAACAGGTACTGCATAGGGACCAACCTCCTCCCTGTCAGATTCAAACAGCAGATGGAGTCCCTCAGGCTCAGATGAGTGTATTTCACAGCAATTGTTATACTATATTAAATTAAATTTGTCTCTAAATCTTTGCTCTGTGTAAGAATTAATCCTCATGAATGATTGTAAAATATATAATCGCTTGAGGAAAAAGTCCATCTGGGATTAAACTGAAGAGTTAGGCTTAACTCAGATAGGCTACAGCATATATCCTGGTTGCTACAGGATGATTTCTAGAGCAGTTCCTCAGGGCTCTGACTCCTGGGTCAACCAGCATGAGCCAAGAGACAGTGAACAGGGAAAGCACCTCTTCTTGCTCACAGAAAATCATGTCTGCACAAAGTAACACAATACTACTGACAGCTTGTATAGTCTTGTGCAGGGAAATAATTTCTTCTGAGGTGAAGATATCCAATTTTTGCTTCCGTGCTGAGACTTAAAAATGCAAGGAAAACTTCCTTTAATAGTACTATCACACTGTATCATGTACAGAAAAAAAATATCAACCCAACCATCCTCCTGTAGAAGGGTAGAAAAGTAACTATTCTGAGAAGGAAGGTATATAGTAGGACAGACATTTGGATGGGGTAGAGAATTAGCATAGAATAGAGAACAGGTTGGCAGTAGTGGCAGAAGTGATCATGATGTGACCAGAAGCTTGGCTGAAGCCACCGACCCATATCAGTTATGCCATCTGGCATGTGACAAATTCATTTCAGTCATCACTGGCTTGGGCTGCTTTAAAGTGAGAGATGGAGCAATAAAGGGCTCTGTGTCTCATTGCTAGGACTGTGTTTCCAACAGAGTAGCCAGACTGTGATGTTGATATCTGTTCTTTCTTTCCCCAATTTAGAATAATTAGGACTTCGGGAAAACCAAACGTCGTTAAGAAATACAGTGGTTATTTGATTGTACTTACAAAATTGTAATTTTCCTCTTATTCTGATGCTTACATCAACTAAGTCTGTGGATGTTTGCTTTATTATTACATTTGTCAGCATCTGTCACTGTAAAAATCTCTGATAAATGCCCTCAATTTCTCTTCTAGAGTAATATCATTAGCCTCTAAGTGAACAAAATACTTAATTTGTTGCCATAGCATTGGAGTTTGAGAAATACTCCAATATACATGGTGAATACATGGTGACCTGCATAAAGAATTAGCACAAATTTGATATAAACATGCACTAAGACTATTATAAAATCAGAGATTGGATATACTGTTCTAAAAGGCACAGTCTTTTTGACAGCTAACATGCTAAGTTTGTGGAAATTAGCACCATCTTGGCTGAATTATAGCTCCCCCGCAAAAAGCTGGGGTTTTTTCTTACCTTTAATATCAGACTTGTACAGAATTGACTATACCACCTACCTACATGACTAAAATAAAAGCACATTGTAGTGGTAGTAGTGCTTTAGGAATCAGAATGACAAGTGTCAAAATACTGCCTTCCTAAACCTATCACAGCATCATGGGCCCAAAGGCAAAGAAATGAACAGAGAAATCAAGAAAACCAGATATTTACTTTGCTTTAGTACTTCTACACTCAAGTAAAAACATTGGTAAAATGTCTCTGCTGGGCAAAAACAGTTACAGAGAGCAAAAGAGACTTTCCATAAGGAAATGAGGAGAAAGCATGTGACACTCAAGGCTGTTGAGGTCCTTGGTGTTTACCATGCCTGTACCAAGTTTGTGACCCATGCCAGGGTCAAGACTGGCTCAGTAACAACTAAAGCTGACTGACCTTGCTCCTGCATTTGGAGGCTGCCTCCCTAGGGGCCAGTGAGCTGTCTAGTCTCTCCTCCAAATTGGTTTGCTCCACAGAGGACTCTAGGAGTAACCTAAGACAAAACGAAGGGTGGACGATCGGAGACAGGAGCCTTGGTGGAAATAGAAAGTGAACTGACGGATCTGGGACACTCCTAAAGCAGCCTGTAGGAAAGCTGCTGCACTTTACATGGGAATGTATTTTTCTCATCTGCAGATCCTTAAAAATTGTCCTACCTATTGCAAATTCAGGCCTAGTGATAACTGCATAATATTCCCCAACTATTTTGCAGACCCAGAGTGTTTATGGACCATAAGCTGAACACTATTGGGCTTCTTAATTTAAGTGTAAGCAATAAAGGTGCCTGCAATGACCTGGCTTCTCTCCTTTTCATCTGGGTTTTCTATGCACTACATTCCCCAGAGCCTCCAGTCTCAGGCTTAAAGATCTATTTGCAATCAGTAAAGAGGGTTACATGAAGACTGAAGCATTATTAAACACCTGTAAAATGTAATCATTAGCACTTTTAGGAGGAAATGCTTGAAGCGGACTAATAATCTGAAAAAAAGTATTTGTGAAAAACACTTAAATTTTAAGTAGCTCGTCAGGTAAGTAGTTTCTAAAAATTATCACTGCTTCTATAAAAACATCCCTATGTATCTGTTACCTCGTTTCATAAAACACAATTCTCAGTGCTTTACCCACGTCCCCCGAGTATGTATTATAACCAAGCAATCTTATTACCCATTGCCATAATTTAAAAGGACACGTACAACAACTGAAATGTAATATTTTACTGATTCATTTAAGCATTACTAGGTGAGAGAAGGATGATGAAATCAGATACTGGACAAGCAGATACACTGAAATTTTCAAACCTGATTTTTACAAAAGATTCTGCAAAATAGCCTTATGATTCCAAAGGATGCACTCACAGTGTGCAGGAGCAAAGCTTCAGATTTTTTGTCCAAGTGCCTTTCAGTTACTGGCATTGCTTTTTCGCTGGATACCAGGAATGCAGGCACATATCCAACACTCATTCAAATCTGTGGGAAACTTTCCACATACACAACTGGGCTTTCACATCAGACTGTTCAACTAAGTGACAAAAGTTATCATTTCTTGGAAAAAAATAAACTAGTATGACTTTCTTTTAACACTCAGGATGAATGTTTCCATTCTCACTGAAAACTTCAGTCACTGTTACAAGGCTGAAGGGAACTCAGACCAATTTATTTGAAAACCATACTTTAGAAGTACAGCAAGAATATACACTTTCACACATTCACAGCCCTACTTTCAGAATCTGTTGTGATATTAGATAGTACAAATGAATTAATGGAATTTTAAATTATGTTCTATTAGTGTATAAGCATGACAACTAATCCTTAAGCATCACAAAAGGTTCATATTCGGTATTTTCTTGCAAGACAGACATGAAATAATTAGAAGACATTCCTTTATTACATATGTAACATGGCAAAACAAGTGTTATTTAGTGTACTTTCCTCAAATTTTGTCTAGACTTCAAAGTATTTATTTAGTAATTGCAAATAGCAATCATGGGAAAATCTGTCAAAGGTCAAAAATCTTAATCTAAAAACTGAAAATAAATTGAAATACCTTACAATCATCACCTGCAGAAAAACATACATCCTAGTGGAAGTGGAACACACCAAAAGAACACATGTGAAGATTAAAGAGAAATTCTCAAGAAAATGGTCCTAAATTCTCAGAGGTTTAGTCTGAGATGACTATAAAATATTTTTTCTGTATTTTTTTCCATTTATTAATTTTAAACTTTTGATGGTGCCTATATGAGCTGGTGCAGAGAGGACACAGGAACAATGACAAAACCATGGATGAAAGGCAAAGAGTAAACTCATTTTTGTCCAACCAGGGATCACCAAAGCAACAGACAGCAGAGGCACACAAGTGGGAACACAGGCACTGCAAAGCTTGGCCCATGGTGAGGGATCAGCAAACCTGCTGTTTTTTCCTGTATTTCAGGGAATCACACAATTTACCACTGTGTTTTAATCTAGCCCACAGGAGGGCAGGATTCTCAAGCATGTTTGATAGGGTGCCTCTTAGTACCACAGGCCTATGTTTCCTAGACACAGATGTTCTACTTGTCTAAAACACAAGGTCAAACAACAATTAGTATGATATATGTGTTTTTCAACAGCCAAACTGCAAGTCACTTGAGTGTGTTTACAGTCCTCCTCATCAATCTTCCATTTCTCACAGTACCTGATGACAGATCCAGACTGGTCCAATGCAGCAGGTGATGGCAGAATAGACCTGCCACTATTTTGTATCATTACACCATTGTATATCTGGGCCCAGTTCTACAGTATCTGCAAAAGCTTTCTGAGATCTGGCCCAAGGGACGGGTACAGGGACTTTCAAGAGAGTCCAAGTTCGGAGTATTACAGTTTATTGCAGCCTTTAGATCTTAATTTTGAAGGGGTGTTTTCTATTTCTTTTTATAGCTTGAAAGGTGGGACAGGAACCATCCAGCTGGTCCAAGAAGTGCCAGTGAAAACGCTGAGAATCCAATGATTGTCTCCTAAATTAAAGTAATAAGGTTAAATAAGGCTAAACAAATTGAAATGCTCCCAGACTAAGATGTCTATTGCCTAGCAAATTATGTGGTATTATTGAACTTCTGCAGCCATAATTCCAGAGATGTGACAGATTCTAAAGGAAAAATAATCCACAGAGGATTATTTTACATGTTTGAACTAAAAGCACTAGCAATCTATGGCAGTCAGAAAGAAAAGTATCTTAGTTCACTCCATGCACCAACATGCTTATACAAGACACATTCAAAAAAATAAAAGGCACATTAAAAGATATTAGGCAAATGTCTTATTTTCCTACAGATTCAGTGCATTTTGTGCCTATTTATTGAGCTTTTTATAAATAAAATCTTTATAGAAACAGTATTATTTGCTTAATAGTTATAGTACCACAGCTTACCACCATTCAGATAAAAGAGCTTTGGGTATTTACTGACACTGGAGTTGATACAATAGGGCAGAGAGTTGCTGCTTAATTTTTAGTTAAATCATTTAGTTGGTCTTCTATAATCATATGCTGGAATACCTGTGCTGGGGACTATAATCAAAGATTATAAAAGGCACCCCACAGAAATGGATTTTTTTTTGTCTCTAGAGGATGCTATGACAGCATTCCCTTCCTCTCAGGTACAAATTTCCCTTTTAGGAAGTGGGAGGAGACAAACTTCTTTGAGGAGTGGAGGGAATTCCTGGGGAGAGCTGGCTCCTAGTTGGGATGAAGAAAACAAATATTTCCTATATGGAAAAGCATGGCAAGAGAAAGCTCTTCCAAGAAGATGGACTTGCATGGGGGGGGGGTGGGGAAAGGCTCAAAGACAGAACTCACCAGCAGTCCCACTTTGTCCTCAGGCGGGGAGCTGTGGATCCAGCGACTGCTCCAACTGGCAGACCTGAAGCAGAAGAGCCGGGATCCACAATGCGTTACAGGGCCCATTATTTTAGCCCGGAGAGGAGAGAGCGCAGCTGGGCTATCCTGACTAACGAGTGACTACTGCTGCCGTGAATTTCTCAGTCCTTTGTTATTTTCTATTGCCCAAAGCCTGTAGAATGCTGAATTCTCTTCAGTGAAGACTGCTTGACGGTCAAGTCCCTTCGTTTTTAGGCTGGGTGCAAGAAGCACCAACGCCTGTCCCTGGTTATCAGCAGCAGGAGTGTGTTTGTGCCTGTTGGCTGGGAGAGGAGCACCTGGGGATGTTGCAGCCACCTCCCACGGCCACACTGGGTTATGCTGCTGAGCCCAGGGGGTGGGAGGAGTCTGTCTCTGCTGCTGATGCCGTGAGCAAAATGGAGAAAGTTGTCTGTCCTGCCATCTACAAGAACTTTAAAAGTCTTTTTTCCCCTATGCATATGTCTCTCCGCACAAATTTCTTGCACCCAAATTAAACACTCTCTAAAATTTGTTTGCAGTTCACTTACTACTTTCATTCAAGAAACTGACCCATAAATGACCAAACTCAATAAAATACTTCCCTGCTCCCACTGCAGAGAATATCTCCTGCCTGCACACCCTACCCAAACCATCATTAATCCATGTGTACAGTGGAGCTGTGAGGCTTCCCTGCTGAGAAAGCAGCCATCCACAGCAGGGAAATGTGAAGTCACCTGCCTGGTGCAAAGCAAAATATGTGATAGGGTAACAGACAAAGGCAGAAAAATGTAACCAGCATTTCTGGCAGGGGATTATTTAAGCACACAAGTATCTGGGCAGACACAGAGATGGACATGTCTATTCCTCTGCATGCAGAACTGGAGAGCTACAGTGCCATGGCACTAAGCCCAGGCTTAAGAGCTGTTAGCCCAGGAACCAGCACCATCCTAATTAAGCAGCTCATCTTGCAAACTGGGACTGGTTCATAGCTAGTCAGCTTTCAGCCATAGCAATCAGACATCTGACAGTCTGTGCATGTCTGTTTAAAATGTGTTACTTGTGCACCCAGAGGTGGAGAGGCAGGGAAGTAAATAATCCTCCCCTCAGCTATGGACTGAGCCATTTCCAGAATGGACATTTTTTGATAGATGAATTCTATGCAGACAGGAATTATATGCAGACAGGAATTATATGCAGACAGGAAGATTTTTACTCAGCTGCACTAAACAGGGGATTTATTAGATTCCCTACTCATTTCAAAATACATTTTATTCATCTTTGCTGTGCTTCCTCTTGCATTTAATTATCAAATCCTGACTCGGGTAACTATAGCATCCTTCTCTGGGCTTCTCGTCAGAAGCTCACTGCCACGACAGCCTGCCCACGCTGATGGTGGGGAGAGCCTCAGCATCAGGGGTTTTGACAATGTCTGGAATATGTCTGCAAGGTGTGAAGAACAAAGAGGTAGAAGTCTACACAAACAAACAGTGGTGGATCAGTGATTAAACAGACATATCTGGCGTGTTATTTGCCAGAGCTGTGGTTTTCTTATCTCAGTAAATTTAATTGCTTGATTTTATGGAGGATGAGACAAGGGGGTATTTTCCTGTAAATTCTCCCCAAACACTAAATATCCTACCTGTCTGTAACAAATACAGAATTTATCCAGAAATAAGTATGTCTGAAAGATGTGTCTAAAGTAACCAGAAAGCAAAAGATTGATTTATATTAATCAGCTGAGGCAATAGCAGCTAAGCACACAGTGGATAACCCTAAGCAACCAAACTTCCTGAGACAGACCCTCTAACAGCAAGAGATTGTCCTAGATATATGATATATGATATTTTAAAATAACAGGATTTGAGTTCTGCTACTCGTTTTCAGGTATTTGCTTTTGTGTTCATGCTCTCTGCATTGACTTTCCTTTTCCCTGCAGTTGTGAGGATTGGAAACTTCATACATTTATACTCAGAGTCTCCTTTCTATCCCCTGCTCAGACTACTCTAGCATTAATTCCTGTATTAAAATGAAATCAAACACTGTCCTACAATAGCAACAGTGCCTCTCAATCATCTTGCCATGCACAGCTCTTATTTTTCTGCTTTCTGAACATTCACTAGAAAATGAGATATAATCTTATTTTTCTATCAAATCTTCTATAGGGATGAAAGAGTTAAAATGGAAGACTGGCAAGGAGAGAGGAAAATAAGCTGTTTCTAGAATTGTTTTTGCTCAAAGACTAACCTTGCACCTGGGAGATATTTCTCTCAGTGTGAGAAAATTCATGTATTTGTGTTCACTTTGGGTTGTTTTCTGTCTGCTATAGAAGAGCTTTCTCACCCAGATAACAAAGTGTTGTTAACAAACATAACAGCATTCCTCAGACAGGCTGGCAGCCTTTTCATAAGGGGGAAGGGAGATAAGAAGTTCAGAAATTGTAAAACACAGCCTGGGGAAGATTTGTGCATGCCCAAGACCCCATTTTTTTCTATAACACAGGACTCAGGCCTAGCCACACTTTGCCCCTGCTAAAATGAGCTTAGCAGCATATGTGTCTCCATTTGATTTTGGAACCCTCCAGCCAGTGAGATGGTGGAATAAATCTAATTTTTGCACTTCAGCTGTGAGCTGTGGTCATCTTGGTGTTACCTGCAGGTATCTGGTTCACACACCCTTCACTAACTGAGCTGTAAATCCAAACCACTCTTGCCCATTGCCACAGCCCCTGCTCAGAACAGAGCTGCACCCTGGCACTAACAGCCAGAGCACTGCTACTTTCACATGGCACTGAACAATTTTTGTCAAAAGTGTCCCCCAAAAGGCTCAGCTGTTCTTGGCTCAGCACTGGCCCTTTTGTTCCTCACTCAGTCTGTCTCATTCAGTGCCTGGGGATGCTCAGCCTGCTCCAGCCTCCTCCTTACTCGCATTGCCAACCCTCCAGACAGTACTTATACACCACTTGTGAACACTAGGAGTTTTCTCACATTAAGTTTAGATTTGAAAAGCCTTTTGCTGTTCCTAGGTTTGTTATTGGTCCCTTTAGAATGGCAGGAGGACTTGAAAGCTCTCCTGGCACAGCTTATCCAGGTGCTTTCTTCTTCTTGGCTACCATAAAAATACTTTTATCCCAACATATGTGGGATTTTCCCAAATCCCTCAGGGTGGTCCTTGCTCCTTCATTCTTTCAGAGCCCTGCATTTAAGAGTATTTGCTCTTTAGACTGCTGTCATTGGAATAATTTGCTTTTGAATTGCTGAGGTCCCTTGTTCATCTGCTAGCACCATTTCCTCACACCTTAGCAGAGAAGGCAGGTCCTAGGGCAGGTTCTCTGACCACTGGTACACTGATAATATTCCCATTAGTGCCAGTGCAAAACACTTTCAGTTAACATACAGAGACAGCACCAACCCTCTGATTTTGTAGCTCATTTTCTCCCTCATTTGTTCCTGGGGGAAGATTGTAGATAACAGTGTAAGGCTTTCTCAGCAGTTTGATTTCTGTGTGAGGCTACTTGTTTATTCTATTTAAAAAGGTGAGCCAAGTGTGCAGGAAGTTAATGCTGGATCATATTTTCCATGGTACTTGGTTTCAGAATATCTATCTGAGGGAACCAAGCCTGCTGCACAGAGAATTGTTAACCCTCCCTGGACATAAACATTGAAATCCTTATTTTAAAGAGAATAGAACATACAGAATTAAACACATGTTGAAACTTCTCTGAAAATTATCACTCATTATCACTAATCTTTAGATCCTCAGTCCTGATAAAATGACTCCAATTACATTATTGGAGAGAAAAATTTTAACCATTGGGGGTTTTGTGGGAATTTTTCCCTGGTCTGTCTATAATAACACTCCCATAAATAAATCTCTTGATGTTATATTTGAAAGATTATTTGTGATTGTCTTTGCTTTTTTCACAGAAGAAAACATTTCAGTAGGAATTAATGAGTTTCTGAACTATCACTGTCATAAAAGATTAAAGATGTATCAAGAGACAGAATTCAAAACATGAGTCTTACAGCAATATAAATTTAGGACAATTATACTGATGGTGGTATTTAACCTGTAGAAATATGTTGAAATGTAAGAATTTAATTTCAAAATGAAGTAACTGTAATTACCTTGAAGTTTTTTGAAGGCTGTGGTTTATTTTCTTTTAACGAGAAATTTCTAACATTTTAACTTTCCCTGTATAAGTTTCATTTTTGGAAGAAAATAAATTCTATTTCTACTACTTAAACACATTTTTAAAAACTGCCTTCAATAAAATTAAATACATTTTACATTTATGAATGTGCCTGATATCAGTAATATTTTTTCCATAAATTGGAATTCAATGATAATTATAGTAGAATACAGAGGATTTAGTGGCGATTCTATTTTGAGCTGCTCCTTTAGATACAGAGCAACAGGCTTTGCTATAGACACAATCTAGATGAGTTAGAATACAAATTCCTGACCTTTTCTTTCTGAACCTTAATGGAATACTTGTTTAAGCTGTACGGGAAGCACCTTTGAAAGAAACAGCTGGAAGTGAGGGGGTTTTTTAATGCAACAATGGGGCTTGTCCAAGGTGGATGGACCCCCCAGGCAGGGTGACCTGCGTGTCCCCAGCCCGACCTGCGCGTCTGTATCTCTCCAGGCGCACATCGCCTCCTGGGGACGGTGAGCTCAGCCCCGCTCCCGGTCCGGAGGGGAAAAGCTCGTTCCCTTAAGTGAAGTTTCTCCTGAATTTCTAGAATGTATTAGAGAGAAGAACCAAAGGCTGGGATCAAATGCTGTGTGTTAATAACCCGGAATACATATTGCTCAAGAGCATTGCCCAAGCAGGCTTAATAACACTGAAGTCATCACTGCGTTTTGAATAAACAAACCATTTACAAGCTAATTATGGATAGCATTTTGCCTTGAGCATTTACTGAGTATTTGATATTTTACAGGTTGTTTCTGAGAAGAAGACAAATTGAAAGCAGGTATTTCTTTAACATAATCTTTCTAAGAAAAACAGCTGATTAATTCTCATGTCCTTGAACACAGACATAACAGACTTCTTTTTCATAATTCTACAGCTGTTTGGATTCTAAAGAAAAAAAAATATCAATAGTGTCCTTCCTCTCAGCTCCTGTCTCCAGTGAATTCATCCCCCAGACTTTATCAAGGTATCTAAGTTAGGAGCATGGACATCATAAATTCTTTCTATCATTGTTTTTGATTTCTTCAATGGTATAGATCTTCCCTTTCTACCAGTGTGTACCTACAATTTGAATCTACAGTGCATATTCCCGTCTTCCTCTACTGAGTTTAAGAGAGGCTATGCTCCTAACAAAGACAACTTGGTTAAGTAGTGAAATTTGATGGCAGGAATCGATGCCTGACTGCTCCCAGGCTCAGAAAGTCAAACAAGGTTTTCACAGTTGGTGTGGGCTCTCTGTATGGATCTATCCATACTAATCAATGAGAATGGGATTCTAAACACTTATGAATTTCCTGGAAAGAATGGCTGGTACATTATATTACTGCAAGTATTGCTTCAATATTTAATAAGTCTGCTATGCATAGTATGTATAAAAAAACAAGAAAGTATGTTCTTGAATTTGCCATGTATTACCCTAAGTACAATAGACATAATATCACTGACACAAGAAAACAATGGCTCTAAGTGCAAAGACATATAAACACTGAGGAGAAATGCAAGCAAAGAGGAAAGGGGAGAGAGGGGAGCAGTGAGGAAGGTTGTAAGGGACCTTGAGATCAGAGCCTGCTTCCTATTCTCAAATCCATTTAAGTTTAGAAATATCAGTAGTGGCAAATGGAGAAGTCAATCTCTATTGGTGTCTCTCAGAAATCGTTGTTAGAGGTTCCACTTAGGCACTGAGGTGCTGCAGAAATTGGGACACTGCTCTTGCTTTCAGAATCTGATTGCCAATTTGTGTAAGAGTTTAGGATAACTCTTCATCCAGTTGTCAGAAACTCATTCTCCATCCCAAATTGTATTTATGGCATGTAAAGGCTGAAGAGCAATCAGGCTCAGCCCTCTTGCTGTGAGACTGTACAAGGGGAGAAAGAAGTAAATCATTCCATTTATTATCATAAAATCCTCCCTTTTGGTTTACGGCCTGAACACAGCACATAACAGATAATGAAGACAACTTCCTATGTGAATAGGTAAAGCCCAACCAAATGTTCATGTGCCTTGGTCAAGGGCACAGCACTTCAAAAGGGCACATGCCCTTTTAAGGTTTTGATTAACTGCATTAACAAGGAAAACTACACAATATGGAATTTACTTAACTGAGTTCAGATTCTCTCCTCTTGAAGTGTAGGTAAGTAATACCAATGACACCAGAGGACCCAGAGCAGGTTTGACATGCTATTGCATAAAGCTTATTAAGAAGGGCACCAGGTGACATTTTGTCATTTACTTCAAGCTCAGTTAGATCAACAACAGCAAAAGCAAACGAGAAAAAAAGTTCTATAACATCAATCTATGCTGGAATCAAGCATATTCAAAAGCAAAACTTTTATTAAAAGATGTTAAATTTTCTATTGCTATTTTAATACACAGCAAGCTTTTAATTTAATTTCTTCTGGCTTTTTATCATGTCTTTATTTGGTTTTAAATTGTAAGGTAATTTTTTTTGCATGCTGTTTTGCCTTGAGTGAAGTTTAAACCTCTGACAGCTTTCCATCTTCAAGACCCATTTCACACTGTAGATGGCACTAATTCATTGTACAACACCAAGCAGGCTCAAGTTACCTACAGCTGGTTGGGTGTACGACTTTGCTCTGATTTTGTTCTTCTGCAGGATAAGATTTTTATCCACTTGTTAAATAGCAAGAAAAACAACTTAAAAATTGCTTGAAACCTGGGACAAAAGATATTCTCTGTTGTGCTTTGGCTGCTGTACGCAGTATACAACATTTTTGTTCTACTCAAACAATAGTCAATGGTGTAAGAGCTGGGATACAGGGATTACTTAACATGACTAGGTTAAGATTTTTCCCACAGTTCTGGCACAGCTAAATCCAGCAAAGTCCCAGCTGAAAGTCTGAGCCTCTGAAGGGTACAGTGCTGTGTGACTGGCTGCTCCTGGGCACGCTGGGGGCTGACAGGCAATCTGACCCAACAGACACTTCCCGGGAAGTGCAGGCACAATAAGGAGGCTGCTGCTTTCTGCTTCTGCTTCTGTTTCACATTCAACACAAAGCAACTGCTTTGAGAAAAGCTGAGCGTTTTGCAAGCTCTTACAGCAGGTATTTCTGCAGGTGGTGAAGACCCAAACTGGCTGCTGCCTTTATTTGCAATCATAAAAATAATCAATATATTGCTAACACTGGTAGAAGCAATGAAATGCTGAATTCCTCTGGAAGCTATTTGACTTTCCTAAAGGGCCTTTATGAAAATTTGAAGATTTATCCTACATCCACCAGTGATAGTGTTTCTATCAATTTTAGTGGGACAATATCAGCTTTTTGCCCTTTTCCTTGAGACACCAAAATTTCAGTACTTTACCTTGAACAATTTATAACTTTTCTCTTCCGTTTAAATGTAGATGAGACTCTTTGGGGGTTTTGTTTGTTTGTTTTGTGGGGGGTTTTGGGTTTGTTTTGTTTTGAGTTTGGGGTTTGTTTGGGGTTTTTATTGGTTTTTTGGGTTTGGGGTTTTTTTGGTTTTTTGTCTGTTGGGGTTTTTTTGTTGTTGTTGTTTTTTTGTAAAGAGCAGTAAGAGAGTTAAGTACTATTTATATTTTCCCCTTGGAAACTGATGAATAAGCAAATTATAGTTGGGAGTCCCAGCTGGTATAAACTGGCACTGTACAACTAAGGACAGTGGCACTGGGCCAACCCAGACAGAGGGAGGAGACAACCCATGGTGTGATTGTTCAACACACTGGATTTTGGACAAGACAATAAAAAAATTATCCCAATAGCTGATTGTTATCAGCTGAAGGCTTGCAAAAGTAAGCCAGTCAGTACCCCCATTCATCCAATTTGCATAAATGTACTGTGCTTACTTTTAAAATCACCAGAGGTATTGTATCTTTTTTCATGAGGTCTCAAGAACACATAATCTTTTGGCTTTTTCTTCTGCTATGGGTAGGCATAACAAACTAATTTTGCCATGTTCAGCTCTGGAGAATACTGTAATCCTGGGTCCAGTCCAGAGCCAGGCCATCCATTTCAGTTGGTGGTCTTTGACATTTTTGTCTTCTGCCTGCAACACTCATTTTACCCTCCAAGTTTACTTGCAGAGAATTACAGATAAATGTGAATACTACCTGTAGGAATCTAAGGGTACATCTCTGGCGTGCAGCAAAGAAATGCCCAACATTGCTAAATATCTGTGCTACTCTTGGGATTAGGTTAATATCCCCAAGCAGTGATGTAACAGCTTGGTTGCATTAGTTCCATTGCTCTGAGAAAAGACTTGCACACCAAGCCTAATCCTGGATTGGTCTCTCCAGAGCACAGGTGTAATTCAGCAGGGTATGGATTACCAGTAGATGTTATGACACAAGGCTGGGTGCTATCCATACAGCATCATACAAACTACTGTAGGAGCTATGCTAGAATCTAAACAGGTCAAATAAAGCAACTTTTTAGAAAGTGAAGTAGGAGGAGAAGCAGACACCAAGGGGAAAAATTATCAGGATCTGACATTAATTCATTTTTTTCTTCCAATATCATGAAAGGAATTGGTGGACTCACTGTCCCAACAAAGCCTCAGAGGCCTATCTTTACCCTTAAATACTGTTTTCACAGCTTTGACATCTTCAGACAGCTGCAAAGGTCTACAGAAGCAGAACTGGTCTCACCAAGGTAATACCTTCTGGCACATTAGGTTCCTGTATTTTGAAAGTGGTGAGTAATGAGGCAAACACCACATGTAGCACAGCAAACAGTAGCAGCTTATCATTGCTTAGAAGATTCATAGCAGAAATTAATTTTAAGGAGGGATTTGAAAAAACCTTTCACACAGATCTCCTCCCATATACATGGGATGGCCTGAGGCAGAGGATGAAAGTACTTGGGAGAAAACAAAAATCACTCTGCAGTGAATGTTAACTTCAAAGATTAAAAGGAAGGCAGAGTCAAAATCTTGAAACGTAAGCAAAACCAGACTTTCAGCACATTATTAATTTAAATGACTGTGATGTGCTATCAATTTCAGTTTACTGCATTCAGGGCTCACTTTATCTGTTGGGATCTGCACCTACACTCTGCATACAAAAACCTTTGAATCATCAGTCAACACAGAACTACATCTGACACAGCTTAAACCTACTTCTATTGAAAAGGGGCTTCCAAAAGCAATTTTCTCATTCAGGCAGTTGTTCTAACTCCAGCTGTTAGCTCAAAGATTTTCATGGGATATATGAGTACTACCCTTTCCATATATATTGTGGGCAGGTACAGCAAATTCTAATCCTTGGTTGCAATGTTGTAGGAATACTGTCCCTAAGAAATTCTGCTACAGTCCCTCATCTCCAGCAGTTATCCCATGAACATAATAGGATCCCACTATGTTAATACAGGACCTCCTCATCTTAAATCCTTATTTAAAAGACTCATCAGAATCTTAGTGTCAGTATTTGTGTGATTTCCCATGCACTTTTTCTTTTGTAATAAGACTGCTAACACTCTTAACGTTATCTCAGATCTCATGGTAGGAGTCATAGGTTTTCATTAGCTGTTGCTTCTTAACTAAAACCTGTCAATAACATTTCATTTATCTCTGAAATGCTTTGTGGCTTGGTGTGGAATTGCAAATCCCCCTGGCACCATCAGCACTACTACTGTCAGGAAGCAAAATAGGTCAGTCCTACGTCTTACACACCTCGTAGTCTGAAAAGGTAAAATATCTTCAGTCAATGCTTCATATAGCTTCTTTGTTTCCAGGACTTGGGTCTTCATGAGATAAGGAAGCCCCACCAGTTTAGGGATTATTTCCTCATGCTCTTCATCCATGTGAGTGCCAAGGATACTGCTAGAAGAGAGACTGAAGGGACAGGTAGCTGCAAGGTGCAAAGAGAGGCTGCGGCAGCAGGGGAGTCACCTTGAACTCTTTTATTCTTCCAGTTGTGATTTAAGGGCAAGACAGTGAAAGAGACATCTTGAAAATGAGCATTTGTCTGCATAAATTGTAGCAGCAGAAGAGCTTGGATTCCTGAAACAGTTCTACAAATTACTGCATAGATGTTCAGTCCACTTTATCAAGAAGTAGGGATCGGTATCTTTGCTTTGTATTCATAAGGATCATAAGAAGGCTGTGAAGGACAGTGTGTCAATTCCCTGAACATCTCAGATATTTGTTTATTAATGCAAGAAACACGGGAAATAAACAAGAAATGTTGGGATTCATAAATACAATAAACCAGTTACTACTGAGTTTGCACAACTGAGAAAGGAATAATCCATGTTACTGTAATATTAACATAAGCATAATGACAAAGAAGGAAATGCACAAGGGTGGTGTAACAGGGCAGATGATGCAGACAAGGCTTTTTGAGACCAGCTAGCAAAATCAGTCAAAGGTAGAAATTTGTAAGCCATGGAGATTCAGCATCTGCATATTTATTAAGAAAAAAATATATACAGAACAGATTGTTCAGAAAACTCTTAGAAGATGTTTAGTGATGTGTTTATTCTGAACACAGGTAGAAGAGAGCTCACCTTCCATTTGATTGCAAGCAGTAGAAACTGGTTGAGATTGTAGAGAAAAGGTAGCTGAGACTGGGAAGTAAGTGCTCCTCATTTTTGTGAAGGGGATGAGGAAGAACAGGAAAATAAAGTCTGCTTTCTGTGAAAATCAGTGAACTCACAGGTCCTAAGGAAAACATGACCAAGAGGAAAACAGGTCTCAGAAAATATGTCCTTCCTTAGAAAAACATGAACGGCACAGTTGTACTAAGTCAAAGTGGAGAAAAAACAGGAGGTGTGTGTAATGAAGCCAGCTTGTCTCAGTCACAGGCGATGCATCATGAACAAGGAAAAAATTAGACAAACAACAAAGGACAGAATATTCTGCACCCATGATAGCTGATCACACAAAATACAAGAAGGTAAAATATTGGGAGATATACACAAAAGCATCATTATGAAGCATTTGAAGGAGTCCCCAACAGCAGATGCTACTGGTATAACCTGTACTGCAATCTGGCATCTAATTTGGGACCCGGACTTCAAGAAAGTTACGAACTAATCAAAAAGACAAAAAAGAAGCATAAAGAGAACAACCAAGAACCACAACATATCCACAGGGAAAAGCTGAAGAATTTTGAATTATTTAGTCTAAGTACAGAAGGAGGGGAGAAGGTGACTGTCTTCCAGAGTTGTACAATAAAAGTATTTGAAAAGACTAAGAGAATAACCTGTTTCCCATGTCTGGTGCTGACAGAACAAAAAGTAGTGAACTTAAATTGTAGTAAGGAATATTTAGATTTGACACTAATCAAAACTTTGCTGATTGAGAGCAGTCCATTACCATGCTCAGATCTCTTTAGGAAGCTTAGATCTCCATCATGTTGACTACTTTCAAGGTTGCCTCCCCCTCTTACCACTTGCTACTCTGCCTGTTGCTCTTGCTTCACCCTCCAAAAACTTCCAGCATCTGAAGATATACCATTTCTCTTTCACTGACAACAATTGATAGTTTCAATACGTTTCTAGCACTACCTCTTTCAGAAACCAGACTTACTCAGTCTGGTCCAGACACTACTCAGGTTCTACCTGATAACAGGTTCGTCATCCAGGTTTCTTTGTTGAGACGGTAGAACAAGGACAGTAATAACATTACAAGATTTGTCCACTGTTGATCAAGCAGCTTCTCAGGAGGCTTACCAGTTTAACTTAAGTACAAAGAACCAAGGAACTGGTCACAGCCCCAAGATTGCCAGAGTTCAAGCAGCATTTGGACAACATTCTCAGGGCTGTTCTGTGCAAGGCCAGGACTTGGGCTTAGATGATCTGTGTGGATATTTCAGGAAAAATTTCTTCATAGAGAGCGTTGCAAAGCATTGGAATGCCCTACTACCCAGAAAGGTGGTGGAGTCACCATGCCTGGAAGGGTTCAAGAAATGACTGGATGTGCCACTTAGTGCTCTGGTCTAGTTGACAGGGTGGAGATCAGTCAAAGGTTGGAGTACATCATCTTCAACGTCTTCTTCAACTTAAGTGATTCTCTGTGAGATTCTGTGTGTGAATTTCTTCACTGAAATGGTCATCCAGCGTTGGAACAGGCTGCCCAGGGCAGTGGTGGAGTCACCATCCCTAGAGGGATTCAAAAGATGTCCAGACGTGGTGCTTACGAACATGGTTTATTGTGAACTTGGCAGTGCTGAGTTAATAATTGGACTCAATGATCTTAAAGGTCTTTTCCAACCCAACTGATTCTAGGATTCTATGAACAGGCTTTATATGCATGTCATCAGTTCTTGTGCCTCTCACTGATCACCTACTATCATTCTTCTAGCATGAACTTCCCAAACAGTTTGGTATTTGATCCATACATTAAGTACATAGACAAATTACAGTCAGTGCTACAAATTCAACTGATGCTACATAATAAAAAGCTGTATCTAAGTTGCAGTGGAAAACTATTTTTAACATCAGTAACTGCACTTTATGACAGCCAGATCCAACTGGGTCATAGCAGGGTCTAAACAGATAGATGATTTATAGGATGAATCTATTCTGGGTATAAATCAGGGATGCACATTAAAAAAAAAATGTCCATATGTTAATCTTTGGTCAGCATGCTGCAGAACCTGGAAGGCACAGATGGCACGAAGCAGGAAATTTTAGAAAGAGAAATGACTGTCTCCTAGCTAAGTGCTCTCCTGGGAATCCAACCTTGCCTCTGCCAAAGAATAACAGTGTAATAATCAGTTATTACTTGAACTTCTCATAAGTTGTGGTTAGCTGTTTGTTCTTCATGTTCTGAGTGCTTGACTCGAAATCCTGGAGCCCAGTCTGCAGGAGGGCAGGCTCACAGCTGCAGCTGAACAAAACAGGACATGATCCTGAGCACAGCAGGTGCCGCAGTGCTACCCAGAGCCCACAAGGGCCAGGGTACCCAACTGAGCCCCCACACCAGGCAGATTCTCCATCTGAATAATTCTGTAATTACTCATAATTACAGAATAACATAATTCTCACACGGTAATCTACAGGGTGGATATAGCAACTGCTTCTTGAAAATTCATTAGTGTTTGTGAAGGACTCAGGTGCCACAGAAAGGGCTTTAGGAAGGGAGCAACTGCATTTAGGCTGAAGTGTGCTGCAAAGTAGGCACAGTATCACACTGAACTGTGAGGAAAGATCAATGTATTGAGTAACTGCTCATTCCACAACATCTTAAATTTTGCACACTGCACACAGAAATGGGGGGGAAAGGCACCATTTGATAAGTACTGCATGGTAGGAAAAGACCAGCAGTGCAGGTTTACACAGCCAAGGCAAGCAATTGCCATCATCATCAGTGGTTAGGTTTTGGCATCTTTCTCTGTAGTGAGAAATTACAAAGAGCATTTACCAAGGAATGCAGCCACAAGATGAGTGATTATACCCTCACCAAGACCTCAGTGACACTGTAGCATCAGTAACAACAACCAACCCCCTTATGTACATATAACAACCTCCTTTTAAGGACCCAACTAAAGGTTAATTCAAATGAAATTTGATTTACAATAAGGTAACGTTGCTTTTAGGAAATGCTTTGGTGATCAGAGGAAGAGATATTCCCTATGAATGTGCAGAAGTTAGCTACATAAAGGTGTCACACAGGCAAGCTAACTAATTTTGCATGCTTAAATTTGAGATCTCTACTTGTATCTCCCAATGTAGGTTTGTCTAAATGATGACCACGGGCTGCCCAGCATTGTAAGCCCATGGACTTCAAAGGCCATTAATTCTGTAAGGTTAAACCTCCTGGCATAAATCACCACCAACCCTGTCTTCGTTTCTTAAGGTGCCACGTTGCTCCACAGACAGACACTTATCTCCAGGCCTCCCCATTTCCCTTGGAATCTGATGCTCCTTCTTTCCCTTGTGTTTCTTTCAAAGGCCCCTGATGTACATCTCTTCTACCACGGGTTTGGGCCAGGCCCTGTTTAACATCTTCACAATAATAGTTTGCACTTTTTTCCTGCTGGACACAACTATCTCACCTCATTCAATTCATCAGACTCCCCAGAAGAGCACAGTGGCTCTGTGCCCTGCAGCTTTCCCCTGCACATACTGAAAGAGAATTCTCTTCATCACAGAACAGGCAGAGATCTCATAGCAGATCCCAGTTACATGGCAGCCCCCATCACAGATGCCCCTGGGCAGCCTCCCTCTCTTCTGCTAGCAGCAAACAAAACCCTTTACCCTCACCTTCCTTCCTCAGCTCTCTTGCCAGAACACAGGGCTCTCTTAGTCTCTGTGTGAAGATCTGGTGATTAAAGGAACAAGCAAAACCAGGGCAGAAAGAGCATTTCTGTCATTGCTGTGCTTCCACAGCACCTATTTCACACAAGGAAGCACAGGTCTTGCTCTGCCACCACTGGTTACAGAAAGTCCATTGCTGTGGCTTGCTTGTCAACTGCAGTCTGTTCTTTGGGCATCTGTCAGTTGCTGTATATGGAGCAATGTATATATGAGTATGGCAAATAACCATCTTTTAAAGTAGGTTTAGATAGTGAGAAAAGCTTAGAGAGTAAGAAAGACAACAGACAAAGAATAACATTAAAGAGCTAGTTATGTTCCAGATCTATATAATCACAAAATCTCATCAATACCACTGATAAAAATGAAGCCTGTATAGAAAAATAAGTCTTCTATCTATTTTTCAGCCCTTGAGTGAATGCTCAAGTAATTGTGGGTCAATTACCAATAAAAAGATAATATTTTAAATATTCTGAGTTTTTCTTTAGCCATTATACACTTCCCTGAGTGCTGTAAAATTGAACTGAAATACACTAATTAAAAAATCAGGATAAACCGGACTTTAAGGATTTTATATTTAATGGCAGAAAGTCACACTTGAAATGGTCATGAATAAAACCACGTTATTTACTGCAAGACAGAGCCATATTTTCTAACTAATGCAACTGACATCATTTCTATAGTAGGCATGGTACCCACAAGTACCTTCTGCAACATGAAGTATGACCCAGCTCTCACTGAAAATTACACACATCTGGTTTTCTCACTAGTTTGCAGGAGGTACCTTCCATGATCACATCTTCCAGTTAATGGATAAATTTTCTAGACCATGTAACATAAGCTGTGTTTGGCACACCATCCAGCCCAGAGGGACCCTGGCTTTGATTACAGCCTCCACACAACACACCAATAAATATGTTATTAATAATCACAAATGGAACACACTGGGAATGAAAATCAAATGAAACATCTATAAGTCTAAGAAATGAATCACAGACAAAAAATGAAGAAATGGAAGTGAACTGGTTGGGGTTTTTTTCAAGTGTATTTTCTCTTCAGTAAACTCTGATAAATATCATTCAAAGGGCGTTTCAAAGCTTGATCTTCCTAGTGCAAATGAAGGGTAAGTGAACTAGAAGAGACATTGGGATTGGTTTTATTTTTAATAAGTCGTGGCACATAACCAATTTTTCCTAATACTCTTGAGTTTATAGATAAAATGCAATGTATATATACAGGGATTATCATCAGTAATCATTCTGTATGAGTAGAGATACTGGGGATTGTTGTGCAGCTCAGACAGATTGTCACTCTGCTCTTTGTTCTTTGTTTTGATGGCATTTTACAATACTTAAGGCATATATAAGATTTTACTCATCAGGACATCAAGAGATTATTTTAAATTGATCAAACCAAACGTATCTCAATCCTGATAAAAATGGAAGATCAATTTATTTCTCAGAATGTGGGGTGAGGATTATAATTAAATTATCAGGGAAGTGATGCGAGTGCACATGCTCTGGGGGTGTTTTTCACACAGTGTGAACCTCCTATCCTCTCATCTCAGAAAACACATTATCTGCATGTAAATGCAATTAGCTTCCATTTCCCACTCCTCCACATCAAGGTTTGTAGCTCAATGTTTTAAAACCTGGCTTCTGCACCAAGATCCCAGGTGGCATAAGGAGTTAGTCAGCTTATTTTGGTGTGCTTCCCAGCTGTCTGGTCCATGAGACCACACAATCCCCAAAGACAATGACAGTGTGCTTCAGTCAAGGGGTGACCTCTATGCTTTAAAGTCTAATGTAAAAGAAAGCACATGGTAGCCATCCTCACTTCCAACCTGCCAGATGTCTCCCCCAAGTTGTTATCCAACACACAGTTTGTCTCTGAGTCTGAGTCATAAGAAAGGTTTATTTTAGCTACTAGAAGGATGACTATTGCAGAGCAAAATCTTTGTACTTTAATCTAACCATCAATTTTGACTACATTCTAGTTAATGTTATTAGAATACTAAAAAAAGACCACTAACAAAACAAACATTCAGCCTGCAAGACTTCTTTTCCTTTCTCATTTTCATTGTCTGTAAGATTATGAGCCAGGTTTGCTGGAGAATTGACTGGTCTTTTTCACCTAACAGAACTTCGGGAACAAATCCATAACTGATTCCTCTCACCTGAAAACCAAGCTGATGTACTATTTCCCTTCAGTCTAAGAGCTCTGTGACCTGAACCTTATTTATTTAACTTCAACTTGTTCTTACTTCTATGCTGCTTTCAGCAAGCCACTACTATAATTTTAACAATGATATTGTAAATCATGAATGACATAGAGAGGCTGGGGTTGTCTCACACTGTTCATATTTAAAAACCTCATCTGCAACAATTTTTCCAAACAGATACATTTAAATTAACAGTTCCATGTGTTTCAAAACTACTACAGTTTAATTTTCAATCGTTTCTGTCTGTTGGTTGCCTGACTTTGGCAGCTCAGCCTTTCCTGAAATTGCAGTGTGCAAAAAGACCCAAATGAGAAATCGATCAATGAGTTAAAAATATTTTAGCACAGAGGTCATAGACCTAAATCCTTGTATGTCCAGGCAGGCAATATGAATATATATAACACAATTCTACAGAAAAACAGAGTAAAATAAAACTAAGGTGAACACTGTGCATATGGTATTCCATATCAGGAATGCTCCTAATAGCAGAAAATGGAAAGCAGGCTGAGGGCAGGTGCAAGAAGAGAGACTGAAATAGAAGGTGGGAAGGCTCTAGCGGGCAATATCTCAAAGAGGCTGAGCTTTGCCTGCCAGTCAGTTTTATGAGCTCTCACGACAACAGCAACAACAGCTTGCAAAGGCATCCCATTTAAAAGAAACAGTCCCCCTTGAACAGATACAAGCATAACCCTGACAGCATGAACTTCATTGATTAAATTCCAGTGATAAGAATTCCTTCATCTCTGGTACTGCACAGATATGGAAGTAGAGGTTGTGATGCTCTTGTATACTACAATATCAGAGACCATATAAGTAACTAAGACAGTTAAAACCCCCAGGAGTACATAATACTGTCTATAAACTCAGTTGTGTTTCTCCTCTGTTTTTAGGCTGAAACCAGTAAGAAAACAGTCTACAGCATGGGCAAATATATTAGAGGTTGTTTTATCCCTAGCTCCTTGGTAAAGCACTTGCTGAGCACTATGGGGTGCTATGCCAAGTGGTAGTTAGGGAGGTCTGCAGCATTTAGGCAAGTTAATTACAGAGATGGAGGAAAGCAGGATGCCAAGTGGGAGGAAGGCTTCCCTCCAGAAATGGACTGTCAGCAGAATCTGGAGGGAATGCAATCAGTCATAGCTTGCTTTTACCAACCAGGAATGTCCATAGATGTGGCTTTCAGCTTGCTGAGGATTTTCTAGCATGTGATTTAATCAGATTTTTGGCCCATGCATGGAACTTTTCTCAGACCTTCTCAAATATAGACACGTGGTGCTTCATTCTTTTAGCAGGCACAAGTTGTTCAGTTCACTTAAGAGTTTTTATTGTTCTAATAAAACGCTGACGGGTGTTTTTGGTCGCTCTCACTGATTTAGAAAACAGTGATCTTACAGACCTGATCTTACAGACAGGTACGTGCTGATCCGGACTGTACCAATATGCACCTTTCTTTGAAGAAAATGTAGCCGGCGCAATACCAGCAACGGTAGAACAGCTAGAAGTATTGTTACTGCTGGCACCTACTTTCACCTAAACGAGTGAAATAATAATTTCTCATGCTGAGAGATTATCAGAAGTTGGAAAAGTGGTTGGAATTTATTTCCAGGTGAGCAGTATATATTCCGAGTATGAACAATAAACCTGGAATCTGACTATGCCCTGCCTCTAACAAGCTCATAGCAGTTTGGCAAAGCAAGGAGACAGACATAGGCTTAATATAAGCAGCTTACGTTAGTCTCAAGGACAAAGAACATGTGCAGACACACCACTTACATCGCAGACACCTCTGCATCTGGGCATGACAACAAGCTTGGGAGATGTGTGAAACAGAACAGGCAGCGCACGCGGTGTTGGAGCGGGGATATCGCGGCAGGGGCATAAACGCCGGGCTCGGCTTTTCCGCACGACCCCAGACCAGCTGTGCGGGGAAAACCACTGAATTTCCCAACCCACCGGGACCCGGGACCCGGGACCTGCCACCGCCGCCCGCCCCATGCCCACCCCTCAGCCCCGGCCCGGCCCCGCCCCCGGCCCGGCCCCGCCCCCGCCCCGCCCCCCCCGCCCTCCCGGACCACGTGGCTCGCGCGCCGCAGCGCCGCCGCCGCGCAGGCGCCGTGAGCGCTCCCGCTGCCCGGCCGAGCCTGGGGCTCGGGAGCAAAATGGCGGCGGCCGGAGCGGGGCCGGGCGGGAGCGGGCGGCGCTGAGCGGGAGGATGGCGGCGGCGAGCGGCTGCCGGAGGTGAGGCACCGCGGGAAGCCGGGCCGGGAGGGGGACGCGGGATTGGTGTCACGACGGCAGAGGGGAGGGGGCAAGACCGTCGACGCCCCCACGGCGGGGCTCGGTGCGCGCCCTGCCGGGCCGGCTGCGGGCAGCCTGTCCCGCCGCGCCGCTGCCAGCCCGGAGCTCCGCGGGGCCTCGGGGCCCCGCCGCGGGAAGGATCCTTGCTCCCCGTGCCGCTCCCAGCCCGCAGGATCCGCGGTCCGGAGCGGCAGCAGCGGCCTCGGCTGTGCCTGTCCGCGCTGTCGGGTCCTGCCTCGCCGCCCCTTCCCTCTCTTCCTCTCTCCCTCCTTCTCTCCCTCCCGCCTCGGCGCACCTCCCCGCGGAGCTGGAGAGGTGCTCGAAGCCGTCTCCCGCAGGAGCTGGTGCGGGGCTCGCGCTCCCGCAGCTGCGGAGCTCCGCCCGTGCCGGGCCGGTGCGAGAGCGGCCGCGCTCGCCCGCCGTGGCTGCGGGGCTCCCGCCGGTGCCGGTCAGCCCGCCCGGGCTGTGCCCCTGGCCTGCGGATTGCTGCTGCCCCGGGATTTGTGGGGGTTTGTTCCGCTCCTCTCTGTACAGGTGTTACCGCGGTGTTCATGGAGAAACTTGGAGAGCTTTGTAGGTGATGTGTTCGCTCGTGTCTCTGGAATATTCCTGCTGCCAGTGGGATAAGCGCTCTTCTGTTTGTTCGTGTTTCTACTTGCTCTTCCCCACCATCCCATTTGAGGCCGTTGGGTGAAAGATGACACACATGTCGAGTACTAACATAAAATACGATAGTAGGATAATAAAATACGTGTTGATGCAGTGATAGTTTGTGTGAGAATTTACCTTAGGCGCTGTAGCATCGCTTGAGGCTTTGCTTCAAACCAGTGTAACATAATAACAAATTTAAAGTGTTTGGCAGATACACCATTGGGATGTGATTACCTCAGGTTTTACCACATACTGCATGCTCTGTTTTCATTTAGAAATGGAGAAAAAGAAAACAAAAGCTCAAATAAAAATTTTTTAAACCTCGTAACTCGTGTTCAGACACTGAAAAGCTTGAGAAGGTAAAGCCTTACCCTCTTCGTCTGAAAGATCTTAGTGAAGAGGATGAGTCTTCTAAGCTTCTCCTTTATTGTTTCAAATATATCATCCTATTTCTGTATTAGTGTCCTTCACACAGGGTGGTGCAGGGAGGGGAATTTCTTCTTAGATCCTTCTCCGTTTCAACTTTTTGCTTAAGAATTGAATGAAAATACTTTTTCCTCCACCCCTTGTTGACTGAGTCTGCTACCAGTGTAACAAAAATAATTCTGTAGATGTTATTTATGAGGATGTGGAACAGAAGTCTGCTGGTAACATACAGATTCTGAGGACCATAATGCTTACAAGGCAAGGTCTGAGTGCTTATTATGTAGAATATCTGTATGAAGATAATGTATTGAGAAGGTATAGATTGTGATGTTTTCTCCCTTTTTGGAATAATTTATCAATTAGATAGCTAGTCTCAGTTGATGGACCAAAGCATTATTGAGCCATTTAAGAACTTGCTACTTTGCTGTGTCAGTTAATGTCCTGTAAACATTACTATCTGTTCATGCTTATATGTAAACATGTCATGAATGTCTCAGTAAATCAAGCTTGTATCTTAAGTTGCAACATAAAGCTGCCAATTGCTCACTGGTTTGTATTTAACTCTAAAGTCAGACTTGCATAGTTGGGCTGCACACAGGTAATATTGGAAAGAAAGCTCAGTGTTTTGTGTCATATGTACAGCCAGTGTTTTTGTTCATTGGAGATGAAAACAGCTGTTGAATCCTTTGTATTTCAACTCAGCTGCACTAAGCATTGTTTTACTTGCTTTCAAACTTTAGCCAATGTATAAATGGGTTTGACATTCTAATCTAGTTTGTATGCTTAAACATACAAGGAGCACAGTCACAAGTTGTCTTGGTTCATTTACTGTGGCGTTGTTGTAATTGTTGCCATTTTAAAAATCTTTACCTCTTACATTAGTTAGTGAATTCTCTTCATATGTCCAGATTCCCTTGCTGAGTCATAGATACAGTGGTGGTGTAATGCTTATAGCTGGCATGGACCGATTTGCAAAGACTCATACATGAAAGAATAGAATTACTTTTATAAGCTCTCCTGGAAGACTTGCATGGATTTGTCAGAGTGATTTTTAAATTTTTTTTTCACCTCTTAGTTTTCAAGATTGTCTGAGAAACTCCAAACTTTGTGTTGTGAAGCTGTGTTGCTCACTGTTAAGTTAGGGTAGAATGTGCTGCCTTTGCAGCCAGCTTTTTAAATTTAATTCAGGGAAACTGCCAGAGCTTGATGAATTAACAGCAAAACATTGAGTCTTCATTTTGAAAGTGGCCTTTCAAGTTGCTGCGTACATGGTGTCAGGTTTACAGATTAATTGTCACTGATGACAATTTATCTCAAGTTTTGTTGGGGGTGAATTTTAGGCTGGGACAATGTCTTCTGTCCTGTTAGCAAGCTGCATTGGTAGTGTGGTGTCTTGGAGTCTTGCACATGGTCATAGGAGGAGGTGGGACACTAACCCTGCTTGCTCCTCTGCCACCCTGATGCTTGTTTGCTCTTGATATACCAGACCACATGCAAGAAAAGGAGAGTTTATTCTGATGCCTTGGGTACACTGGAGACTGAGATCGTTGTAGCTGGCTGCTTTTCAGAGGCAAACAGTAAGGTGAATGAAAACATCCCATGGACATATTGATGGACTGCGTGTAGTTCTAGTGTTAACTCTAAATCTCTTTTAGTTTGTTTGCTTTTTCTTAACATATTTACATGGCTTTTGACTTCTGTTACCAGATCAATGGCTTTTCCTCTTTATTCACACTAGTCTGGAAACCTGATGCACAACTTTGTTGTATATGCAGTGGGGACCAGGAGTCCTAGTTCAGGTGTGTTAGGTGAGCTTCCAGTGAGTCATCTAGCTATTGCTTTGTTTCATTTCCCAGGTTCTTTGAAGGATAAGTCTTGTCAGTATCCTTAAATCTTTGGATAGAAGCTATTGTGGATTTTTAGAATGCTCTTTCCTATGTTGGCTTATCAGTATGCCTGAACTACAAAACGGGATTGCAGATGCCACATTTGAATCTAGTCTTGCATTTTACACCCATCCAGTCTGTCTTGCATGTCTCCAAGAAGGATACCGTCAGTTATGATGCTTTATGGACATTAGGAGATTGAAATTGTTATTGTAATATGATTATTATGTTTTCAATTATTAAACTGTACTTATCTCAACCCATGAGTTTTACTGCATTGTTTTTTCTTTGCCTTCTGATTCTGTTCCCTGTCCCACTGGCAGGGGAAACCCACAATAATGAGGATGCCTATGAGGTTCTTGATAGATGCTTAGTGGCAAAATCGATTTAAACACTTTCAGTCGACTTCTCCATTTCCTTACTTCCTGCACTGTCCCCTCAGCTGTGTTGGTAGGATTGTTTACATGGCTTCACTCTGAAACATTCAGGAAATTGATCTGTATGAAAAATAAACCACTAAAAGCACAAAATAACTTCATGTCAGATCCTTCATCTGGGTCATCACATTGCTGTGGAAAGTCTGTTTGCTAGCACAGTGTAGAGGTGAGGCCAGGAAGGTAAAGGGGATTGGGGTAGAACTGTGTTGTCCGATGTGTTGGATTCAAGTAAATACCTAACTATATACTTAGTTAAATTTAAATCTGATTTGTTTGCTCCATTGTGTGCAGGTGTTGTGCAAACTTACACCAAACACTACTGAATATGAACTTTAACTACTGGTGGCCTTGCAGGCATGTCCAGCCTGTCGGGGATTTTCTGTCATCAGTGGGTTTAAACTGGTTATTTAGATCAAGAAAAAATTTAACAGCAGTCAAAACTGATTAAGAAGAAACTTTCAGTATGAACTGTGGAGGTATAATGTTTCGGGCAACATCTTCTTAAATTAGTTTTATGTTTCAGAAGTATCTTCTAAATGATCTTACTTTGGTTTTTGAACTTGGCATTCAAGCATAAATCATTACCTATGTAAATGACTGATCATTTTCTAAATCTTATTTGATCTTTGTCCTCAAATTTTGTCTGAATTCAGGAGTCGTTATACTGTATATTTTTTGTGACACTCAAACATCCCTGTTTGTCCAGTTCTTCCTGTACTAAAATACTGGATTTTTTTTTTTCATCCTTGCTTTTCATTCCTGTCATTCCCTGCTTCCAACTCACTGAAGTAAATAGTAAAGGGTAGAATTTAATTTTTTTAAATCTCTATTAAAAATGTCTTTCTAGTTCTACAGTTATTGTGATTCCCCATATTGTTAAAGAGCCTTTTTACTTCTACTCTTTCCTCTTTCTTACAGGATCATTTCATTATGGTAACTTGCAGCTTTTAAGATTAATCTCTTTTTCTTCATCACTTCTGATCTTTAACGTTATCTAGTGGGAAATGCTTTGGAGAGAGATCAAGCTAGTTAATGACATGCAAGATTCCTCTAATTTGGAAACCTTGTCCAAGATCTGTTAAAACTTAGTCTCAGGATAACTATCAGGACATTTTACCATTCTGCTGATGCTAACAATGGCTAAACTCGAAGGAGTTGATGGAAACAGTAGACTAATAAGTGAGGACTGCTTGGTTCTTTAGTTGGGCTTATTATCTTGTGACCCAGGACTTGCAGAAGCTCTGTGGATCAGTAGAGCTGCAAAATGTATCTGTGTGTGCTTGCCTGTGTTTTTTAAACTGCAGTTTGGGTGAGAGCAGATTGTTCTCATAGTCTGCCACTGAGATTTTAATCAAGGTTTCATATACAAAGAGCAAGAATACCAGTGTGTTGTGAATGCATCCAACATGAGTAAAACTTTATACCTATTTATATGAAGATTGAAGTATTTATTGACTGACCAAGTAGATCACGTTGCTTTAGTGAGAAACTGAAGTGCTGCTTTGCTTATCTGCTACTCCAGATGTCTGTACTGCAGTAAAGAATATAAAACACCTCTGTAAATCGGTAGGTTATTTTAAGTGCTTTAAAAATAATCAGTATGAGTGACAAAAGTTCCTTTTTATGCTTTTTTTCTCCTGACCCCAATATTGGAAATGCTGCCTGAGAACTGATTAAAAGCATTCGAACATAACAAATACAATCAGAATTCAACAAGACAGTATTTTGTGGACTGGTGCTCCCTTATTCTTTGATCTCTTTTGATCTTCTGCTTTAGCATTTTTCAAATGATGATTCTTGATGTAAAGGTGTGAGAGAAGTGGTTCATTGACTGTTAAACTGGGTTTGCTGTTGATTTGGTGATTTTTTGACTTTGTCTAGAAAGATGTGTTATTTAAAGCCTTCCTGCTGCTGTGATAATTATAGTGCTTATCCACTTAAATTCTGCAGTGTATACAGTGAGGTTGTGCTGAGGTTCTTTTTACATGTGGGGGCATTCAGCATTTTTTTTCTCATGTACCCAGATGTGTATCTTAAAATACATAAATGGCTAACAACTTCTGAAGCTGCTTGTGATACTTAACTGAATGACCAGAAGATTTCATCTTGAAGAAGGAAGGAGTGTAGACATATACACAGTGGAATTTTGTATTACCCATTTTAAAAAACCCCAAAGAATCCCAGACTAACATAGCATGTAAATATATTAAAGGCTGATGTTGTTGTACCTTGGTTCATCCTATACTGATCGTCTCAACTTCAGCCATCTTGAGAGATGACATGAAATGCATATAAAATGTCTAGAATGCAGGTAGAGAAGATAATGTTAATAGGTTTATGGATTTCTTTAGAGTCATTCTAATAGTGACTGCTGCTCTCTGAAATACGTCAAATTGCTTAGACTGTCATTTTAAGTTGAAAATACCTTTGCCAGTCTATAATGAGATACTTCTAGGAAGTCTTTGAAATTGTTTTTTATTATATCACAGAGACAAGCAAGATACAAGAATGCTGAGTTGACAAAATGCACGCTGGAGATGGGAGGCTTTGTGTTTGTTACTCAGTGTAGTGATGGCCTTGGTATTGAATGAGGAATAATCTAAGCTGTATCAATACTGAGAGGCAACAGTTGTTACTGGTGAGCTGGATGTAAGCACCATAATTTCTACAAAGGAATGTATATGACAGCATGAGAAGCTACTCAGTGTTCTTGTGAGCCCCACCACACTTCCAGTGTATCAAGTATCTCCATCTTCTCTGCAGTTTATTTTCATGAGTGATTGATTAGCTTATCTAAATTGTAGATAAGAATGTGTGTTTACTGCTTTAAATTCTCAAATCCCAGCTTGGCCAATTGTTTTGGGTTTTGGAGGGTTTTTTGTATAGCCAAAGATAATATTTAAGAGAATAATTTGATGTATCCTTTTTTTAAAATACATTAAAAGGTACATTAATTAGGTCAAAAAGTACCTCCTGTTTCTTATTTGGTCATTAAAATCTCTGTAGGGTTTAGTCCTCCATTAAGCACTTCTGGAAATGTGCATTTGGACTTGAAATGCCAAAATACCCTTCTAACACAGTAAGGTTAACATAGAGTGTAAGACCTGTCTAATTGTATTTTGTAGTTTTAGGCATGGATCTGAAGACCTGGTAACCTCTGGTAAAGTGACTCTTAAATGTATTCCTGCACTGCATCAAAGCTGCTTGTCTTTAACTGCATTTGACCACAGTCTTTGATGTTATAACCAGGGCAGTTACTACTTGAAGTTGGTTTTAAAGCTTAAATTACATGTCTTCTGAAAATGATGTTAATCAGAAGTACAGTCTTATTACAAACTTTCTAAAATATCTGTTCGTACTACTCAGGGCTTTTCCACTGCAAGTAAGATAAAATTTGTTGTGTCTTGTACTAAGTTTCTCAAGATACTTGAATTCCTCTGCTGAGAACATCTGAGGTAATTTTGTTACTGCATAATTTCTCAGTTAATTATTGGTTCAAAGTTTCCCCTTTGGATTAACAGACTTGTGCCAATCTAGGTGTTTCTCCACCACTACCTTGGGCATCTACTGTCCTTTCTCCTCCTTCCCTTCTTCCCTCATTCTGTTTTTAGCTACCAACTTATTTTTGCTGGAGAATCAAATTGGAAAATTCCATATTCTGTGACTGTTAGCTGCATCAAAGTTCAATTGTATTAGGCACTAGCAATCTTCAACTTAGTAATGAGGGTACTTCTATTTCAATATCTTGTGGATCTGGAGTTTCATCCTTGTTTTATGTTTGGAAGGAAAGGGAACTTGCCCTTTTTTCCACATATACAAGATTAATGTGTTTCCTTATTGAAATGAATCTTTTATTTTTGTCAATCTGAAAACCAATCCAGCTAAAAACTGTTCCTGTTCATTGAACATGAATGGAGAGTTGAGAATGATCATCTAGGTAGAGAGGGAAGTGAGATTTTTTTTTTTAAATTTTTTTTGTGGCAATGTTGTCTTTTTTTCTATACATTAATTAACTTTTCAAATCATGGAAGAATCAAAGGAGATTTCAGAAGTAGAGCATAGGCTAGCAAAGTTTCTGCATTTTGCCCTTTCTTTGAATGTAAAGGAATTGTGGTATCAAGGACAGTTGTGTATGAGAGAGAAAGATGAAGAAAATTTGGTCCAAAATTACATTAGGAGCAATGGGTTTCTGTCATGGAGTAACTCCTGTAATTAGTGCAATGCAACAGACTTTTGCTTTCCTTCTAAAGGTTTTGTTTGGTTTCTTTGAAAAATCTATTTCTTTTTTTAGTATTCTGGGACATCTGAAGAGCTTCAAATCTTGTGGGCAGAGAGGGAGGAGTTAAGGCATATCAAGTCTGCTCAAAGGGCAGATTTGCCTTAGCAAATAGTTAAACAAAAAAACACCCCATAAGCTTTTCTAACTCTGCAGCCTTTAAAAGTCTGTGTTCATGAGTTATGTGTGGATGTGGCTGAATTAATTAAATTAAATATGTACATGATTGGTGCCTCTGTTTTCAGAAACAACGTTATGTCAACATGTGTGATGCTCTTTTGACTGTTCTGCAAAACTTGCATATTCATGTCACAGAACAAAAAAATGCTTTGAAAGTGCAGAGAGAGCTTGTTGCAGGAAATGTGGAAGACATAACTTCCTTTTCTTGCCAAGGGGAAAATGTAAACAAAGCTCCAACTTAATTGTAGGCTAAGTACTAGTCTGGTTTTCTGACTAAGCCTTTCCTTCCTTAATTGATTTCTTTTATCATTGAGAAGGTATATTTTCTGAAATTAATTCCTGTAGTTTTGGGCAGGACATTCCCTAAAGTTTGTGAGCATTTAGTTATTGCTACACTTTTATGGAATCTAAATGTAGCTATTAATGAAGGTAACTACTGAAACTGAAGTTACTGGTGTAACTGGTTTTGAGGGGAAATACTGCAATATTAATGTATTTTGCTACTATCTTCAAAATGGCTGAAATCTTTGAAGTATACAGCATAGAAAGATTTCTTGGCATCAGATGTTATGATATAAGTGTTAGTTGGTGAAATCAGTGTGGCTCTTATTAACATTTTCTGCTGAAGTTAATGAATTTAAGTTAACCATGCAGACGAGTCCAACCAAAGGAGACATCTTTCAAATGTGTAAGTTTTAAAGTACCTGTTAAAATCTTAGTGTATACAGATATAATTGATTTATAAGAACAGGTATAAGATCATTGTGCTAGTTGTGGAGGGGAGTCTTAAAAACCTCTGAATACAAGGAAAGTGTTCTGTGGGCTTCACTGGGAATTTCACCCTTGCTCAGGGAGACGGCAGTGCAAACCAGTTTACATGGTCTCGTATAAGTCAACTGTTGTATAAATACTGTGTACAATCAATGTTACAATTTGATTTTGTATTGCTTCCTGCAGCAGTGAACAGAATAGACTTGGGAGTGACTCTGGATATTAGGAGACAAGGGGAAGGTGTGAGTGTCAGCACTGGTGCTAGGCCAGAGTGACTTGAAGAGTCACTCAGAAAGAGCAGAAAGGATGACTACAAGGGTATAGTTTTGTGGAGTTGTGAGGCAGTCTAATAGGAATAGTCTGCACTCTTCATATTGAGAGCTGTGAGATCCTGTTCCAGTTTTAGCTGCCTGTCAGACAAACGTGCTGGAGTTCCCTCTCCCTGTCTGTTATCTGCCTCTCTCTCCAGCAGTGGGGTGATGGATCAGCCATTTGAAATAACTTGATTTGTGATCATATAATCTCTGTGTGTAGTGTGAGGGGAAGCAAGAAAACCCTTTGGTAGGATGGAGGGTGAGGGAAAAGTACAGGTCCCTGTTAGTTTGGCTTTAGTGGTAGTGTCAGATCACCCTGCTGTACCTGTGAAGAGCTGACAGGCAGTGAGTCCTGCATGCACAGTTAGCTTCTCCCTGTCAGAGGATGAGTTCACTAGATTGAGAGGAATTTATTAAAATTCACATAGGCTTGGCTTTATATTTCTTCCTATATGAGTAATATCTAGATGCATGTATTCTGGCACTCCAAATTTAAAATCGTCCAAGCATTCAAAAAAGCAACAACTCCCATGGACCTCTTTAGTAGTTATGGCTAGTGTGTGAAGTGTCGTTAACCGAGGAGGGAATAAACTGCACAAATACAGAGAAAAATAAGTACAGGCCAAAGGAGCAGCAATAGGCCACCTAGACACAGGGAGCACTGTCATGGTGAATCCTAGCAGTAGCTACTGCTGTCTAAATTGTGTTTTTCTGCTAGGACTGCCCTTGCTTTGCAGGTGATTTTTTCTACTGTTCATTTTTTAGAAGCTCTGGAGAAGAAGAAGTGTATGGCGAAAGTGGGCTTATAGCTGCCCACTTTAAGATGTTTTCATTGACAGTGGTAGTTGGCTGAATGAAGACTGAGGCAGTGCTGTACTTTGGCTATGGCTGGAGCAGCCACCCCAAAGGATCAACTGAAAACAAACGTGGTCCAGTCAGGACTTGCATGGCTTTCCAAATGTCTGGTACAATGAAGGGGTACAGCTTTGCTGCAGGAATAGGTGCATGGGGACTGGAATATTTATTTTTTGAAGACTGTCAACTGAATATTTGTCAAACTGCATGTTGTGTTTGATTATGTGGAGCAAAGTAACCTTTTCTTGCTGTTCTTTCTTTCCTGTGGCATCATCTAGGTTCCTTGAGCCGTTTGGTAAACTGGTGCAGGGAGTTAACTACACTGGGGAGAAAAAATCTCACAGAATAGAATTGTGTTTAGTTGCTGGATGGAGGAGCTTTGGGGAGATGCTGGTGGTAGCTGTGGTGAGCACTGGTGCTGAGGAAATGTGCATGGAAGCAGTGTTGGTGAACCAACTTGGGTTTGAATACACCAAATAATGCATTTTAAATACAGATTGCAACTGTGGTTTTGTTGGATGCAAGACTTGTCCTGGCTTGTGGCTTACTGTGGAAAGTATTCAAACTGTAGCTGTAAACAATTCAAAGTATTCAAACTGTAGCAATTTTTGGCTGTGACTTAATGCTCTATTCAATGAGGAAAATCAGTGTTTCTTTAATAAAATTCCTGATGTCTCATAATATGACTGGACTACATTGCCTTTTGAGTTCTTTACCACGCCTTTTCATTTTCCCCCTCCCAGTTTTTCTGCTGTATATAGATGTACCCATTAGCGTTAAATGTGTAAGAAATGATGCTAGCAGCCTATACTTCAAACTCATTTTATCAAAGAGAAAAGGCTGAATGGGTGAAATTGCTGTTTTGTGATGACAAAAGGACCCACAGAGAGGATGGTGTATAGAAGAAAAGGAATGGTGGTGTATTAAGGCCTGAAGCGTAGAGAAAAGTGTTTTGGATATATGGCAATATTGGTAATCGCATTTTTTAGCCACAGGCTGGGGTTTCAGTGAATAGATGAGCTGTGTATTGTTACCAAGCATCTTGGAAGCTCGAGTGTAAAGGAAGAGTATTGTATAGAAACACTGTAGTCATGAGGAATGATGTTCCAAGCAACAGAAATACCACAAGATGTTGTTACTGATAAAATGACTGGCTGGCAGGAAGAAGAGTTGATTGCAGCCAAATTAAGATAGAAATAATTTTTTGTCTAATCTATTAAAAGAGGCCACCCATATGGGAAGGCTCATCAGTATGTGGTCCAAGACTTTTTAGTCTGCTTTGATGTTGGAGCTATTGTTGTGAAAACCCCAAGCAGTGTCATCACTAGAGATGACTCAGGCTGTGGAAGTTAATAAGAGAACTAAAGCTGAGTGATAAAAAGGTTGCTTTTTTGAAGATGGGTTGAAAATAGTAAGTCATAAACTAGGATGGGTGCTGCTTGCCTACTTACGTAGGTGCAGAGCACGGTGTCTGGGATTGTCCTATTAGTGACTCTAATGCTCTCTCAGAGGCAGCATGTTCTGAGAGAAGTGTGAATGTAACTGTGCACTGAATTTACAAGCATTATTGTGTACAGGAAACTCCCACATCCTCATTCAGAGTAAATGACTTTATGTGAAATAATTGGGCCTTGGATAAGAAGAGGAAATTACTTCAGTACAAAGAAAACTGTAGGGTGTATGGATCTTTCATATGATTGGGGTTTGAGCCAAGATTTTCCCATCTTAGTAGATTTGACAATTGAGAACAGGATTTTATGTTGTGGTTGGGTCACAGCTTGAGCAAGAGGAGGAATTCCCTTAATGAGACAGCGATCTTTGCGGGGCACTCTCAGACTAAACAGAATAAAATTCTATAGCAGTAGAAGACTGCAGAGATGAAAGACTGCTTGCCCTGTTCCAGAAGAAGCAGCAATCCTGTTGACAGATAAAGGGTACACAGATAGGAAGACCATGAAATAGGCCACAGATAGGAAGCCAGGCTGTATAAAAGTGGTAGAGCTTCATGTGTGTCTTGGTTTTGAAAAGACAGGTATCTGCTAAAGAGGGGCAGGGCCTTTCTTGGAATGGATAATTCAAATCCCCTCCCCCCAAATTATTATAATTTAGAAAATTAAAAGGGCTTTCAGGCAGAGATATGGGGATAGGAATAGCAGTTCCTTACTAATATGTATAACAAGGCAAGCAAACAAGAACAATTACAGCATCAATAGTGAACAGAGCCAGGGACCTTGACGGGGCTTGGTTTCACTAAACCCGGGGCAGTCTGATCTCTTGGGACTCCGAAAAGCACCAAGCTGGAACGGTGAGGGATCCCGGGCTGGTGGATCGGATAAAATCCAGAGCTCCTCGGATAAAATCCAGAGCTCCGTCGGTGGTCACTGGAGGGCAGGGATGTCCCGGCAGGACGGGGCAGTGCGGGGCCACAGCGTAGCAGAAAAAAACCTCAAAGCAGCGCTGAGAAAGCAGCGGCCGTGGGACAGGGCCGGGCCAGCTCCAGCAGGGCAGCAGGAGGAGAGCTCAGGATTCCTGGGCACAGCTGAGCAGATGATGGTAGCTTTCCTCAGGATCGGACCTGGTGGTGCCAGTGAAAAACTCCTCCGAAGCAAGCAGCAGCCTGACCATCCTCTCTCCGGTGCCGAGAGCAAGAGATGGAAGCTGCCCCAGCCCCATCCTTTTCCTGCCCCCAAAACCTCGCGTCACCTTGGAGACAAAAGAAAAAGAGTACCCAAGTGCTATGCTCCATCCTTTTGTCCCAGCTGAGTACCCAGAAGTGTACCCAGTAGTTAGTTGCCCAGCAACTCCCGGGAAAAAATTCCATAGGTAAAAACAAATAAACAAAAAACAAAACAAGAAACAAACCTAGCCCCCCAACAATGTGGAAGGTTGTTACTTCTGCCTCACTTCAGCCTTTTCCAGGGGGAGAAAAGGAACAGGTGACTGTGGATATTGCTGCAGTAATGGACAGTCATTACCTAGAGACACACTGAGGAGGGCAGTGGTCTTACCAGACTGGTATTTGATATCAGTCTCCAAAACTAAAGGTAGCTGAAATCTCCATGAGTTAGCTCATGTCTGACGAGACAAAGTGTTGGCCTGAACTTTGATGGAAAGATAAAAAGCAGACTACTTAAAAAAAAAATCTGTTCCTTTTTCTGAGGTACTTTTCATGTAATTTGGAAGTTCCTTTTTCAGTCTGAACCAGCTGATGTGTTCATATATCTAAACCAAAGAGTATTTGCCATTCTTAAAAAAAAAGCTTGTGGGTAATTTTTGCTCAGAAGAGGTCTTTTGAAACACATTTAGACTCCTCAAAATTTATCACAGTGTGTCAGACTATGCTGCAATTATTCCAGATTGGCTAAAATTAATTATACTCATTTTCTTGTAAATAGATATGTTCATACCTAATTACTCTGTTTAGTGATATTGATAAAGATTTGGTGGATAGAATTTCTCTGATTTTCTTATAAAGTAGATTTAATGATGTTTTTTATCTAAATCAGATAATGTTCCTTTCGAGTTAACTTGTGAAAGAATGGAGAGTCATTGAAGAATACATGCTGTCATTTTACTTCAAGGGAGTCCTAGAGGGCCATAAATGAGCTCTTGCTCATTTGGCTGAAAGAAGTGTTTTGAATTCATCTTCAGGAACATTACTTAAGTCTTTCACATGAATGTTATCAATCAGAATAGGCTTTTGGTAAATTAGCGTGTTTTTGCAACCAACTGGAAGAATCACTTGATGTAGAGAGATGAAAATTTATTTGCCAGTATATGAAGACATTTAAGTTGCTTGGGAAGAACAGCCTATTCCATGCAGGATTGTACTGCTGTAATTCAGTTAGTCTCTGTGTGCTTTGTACGTTTGAATTTTTTAGCTGCTGGAAATTTTTGTGTCTAGAGGAATATAAATATGTTGATGTCCCCTGCCTCCACTGCTGTAAGTGATTTGACCTGTCAGTCCCTGTTAATGACATTACTTACTTACTTCTACAATGTGACATGTTCATATCATCCTTGAAATTGCTTCGCTGATCATGAGAAATACTACTTTGAGTGCTGTTTGCAAAGACAACATTGAAAAGAGGTTTTTTCCTGTAAGTTCTGTGGGTTTTTTCCAACTGTTGAAATGTTGGTCAGTGTTTTCAATTTCTAAAGTGTATCTTCTAGTTGATACTCCTTTGTGCACTATTTGAGCATAGTTCTTTTTAACTTTCACTCTGATTTCAAGAGTGAAAAGAGAACAAGAACAAGAGAAAAGGTTGAAAATCAGTACAGGTTGTTTGTTGGTGGATTTTCCCCACTAAAACTCAGTCCAGTGATTCTCAACCAATCTAGAAATAAAAAGCCAGGGCTGTTGTGGTGTTTCTGTCACCTCCATTTTGAACGAACTTCTTGATGAAGAAGTATACTACTTCATAGAAGAGAAAATGCTGTAAATTTCATGCTTAACTATAAGAAAGGGTTCTTTGTGACAACTGGAACACATGATTCTCAGCAAAGCACTGAGTAATGCAGTCACTTTCATAATCTAGTTATATCTGCTTTTTCTTGCCCTCTTGAGCTGGTAACTGCTGATGTGGCTTAAGTGCTGGTGTTTTGCTTATTGGATTTTTCTTTCTTTCCAATGCAGTAAATAATGAAATAACACAGATTAGTTAGCCTGTAAAGAGCATTATCCATTTCGTATTTTTTGTACAGAACTGATCTAAACCACAACCTTTCAGCTGTTTCAGTTGCATCTTACTATTGTATCATCCAGTTAATTTCGAATAATGTTAAAGGTTGATTCCTTGACTGGATTATAAAAAGGAATCAAAATAAGCTTTGTGTGGATTTGCATGTGTGTCAGGCATAACAAACTGAGCCTTCAAATTTCAGTTGTTTCCTTTGAACAGAAAATTACTTGCCAGTTACACCATTTCTTTCAGGTACACTGTCCCATATGCATTGAGTCCTTTAGCATGTACACTTCCGAGGCTGGAGACTCTACCTCCACAAAATCTGAGAGTGTGCCAGTACCTTTGAGTGTCTCATCCATGGAAAAAGAGGAAGGTCATGACAGGTTAGCACTCAGTTCCTGTCAACTCCTCTTACTTGAAAAACCACCTTCCAATAGCACAGTAAGAAAAATGAGGTAAATACCCCATGCACACGTGAACAAGCAGTTGGAACTCCAGCCACAAGCAACTTTGTCCTCATTTTTAAGAGCTTGTGCCTTTGTTAACTTGTAATTCCAGCAGTGTACTGCATAAAAACCACTGTGGCCAGGGCTGGCCCTGGGAACTTCTCAGTGGATGGGAACTTCCTTCTGTTGTTCTGAGCATGGGATTGTTCCTGAATCACCTTGTGATGGCTCAGGGCTCTCTGTTGGTCACCTCTCTGCTGGAGGCAGGTTCAGAATGTTAAGGCAAGCTGGTAGGATGTACTTAGGGCATGATAGCAATGGTCCATTCTCACGAGTTTTAGTTACTGATTTAGTTACTGTTTTAGTTACTGATATACCTAACTTCTATGGAGATACGTTTGTCTTTGCTGAAATTTAGTTGCTGGGTTTCTGTACTGGAGTTGGTGCTTTTTATTGCTGAATCTTGTCATCTCATTTTGTAGTAAAGTTGGGCTTGTTACTTGAAATGAGCTGTTGGGGCAAAATAGCATAGCATTTTTGGTCTGGATAAAAATCTAAGCAAACATGAATAAGTTATTCTTATGATACCTTGTCATTTACTCATAGTATATTTAAAACATATTAGGTAAAATGGAAACCTGAAATACCATGTTGGTACAGGTATGTGCATGTACTGGATATAATTTGCAACTCTGGTTTTAGTATTATGCTATTGCATAATCCTACGGCAGCAACTCCCAAAGAAATATGAAGTTCTTAAAATTTTACAGGGGAAAAATCAAATGGTTGTAAAACCTGTTGTAGCACTCCCTAACTTGCCCTTTATATTAATTGGATCCCAGTGATTTACAGGAAATTTTATGAAACGTTTGTATTGAGGGATGATATAAACAAAGTGTTACTGTTACCCAAAGTCCATTCTGTGCAGAGATGTTTTGTTTAATCAAAATTTCCAGTCCAGGAATACCTGGCAGTCAGCCCAGATACCTCAGATGCATGTCATTTAGGTTCTTAGGATTTTAGGTTCAGTGTGACAAATATTGACAAGACTGAGAAACTTATTTCAGGTACTGAAACCTTTAACCAGACTTATGTTTATTTTAAATTTTATTCTGAGTATCAGTATATTCTGAAAGTCACTTTTGTGCTGTTTTGTAGGATTTGGGGTGGTAATTTTGGTTTCTATCAATTCCCTCATTTTGCTTAACACACTCCATATATTTTTTTCTGCAGTAAAATAAAAAGCAGTACAGGCTTTTTAAAACAAGCTCTGACATAGTTTAACTCTTTTCCTGTGTATGTGTGTACGTTCATGGCACATCTGTGTGTGCGTCACTGCTCTCAACAACTGTTTCAGTTGGTCAGCAGATGTTGAATTTAGTTTCATTTTGGTAATGCTTACAGGGATGCATGCAGACTTTTAATAAAAAGGAAAGAAAAAGTTCACTTGATGGTAGTTTTTAAAACAAACAAAATTCCGTGGCTGTATTCTGAGGCTAAAATGCAATTAAAAAATTCTTCAGATAAGCTGAAATAAGGGAACTTTTGATATGCAGGATAACTTCTGCAAGAAAAGATGAAATCTATCTTTCCTTTTGCAGCTGAAGATCTAACTGTTTGTGGTTTGGAGTTTTTTCTTCATTTTTATGTTTCTCTCCTTTTACAAGTGCCTTTCACTGTGGAGAAGCTGCATTCTTGACTTGACATTTTTGCAGTAGCTGAGTTGTATTGACTAGACTCAGCTAGTTATATGCTAGACTAAACCTACCTGCTGTTCAGGTAGGCTGTGTTTAGTACAGAGGCTGAAGTGGACAGTAGCAAAACAAACCAAACAAAAAAAGGCATCTAAATCCATGAGTGGTTCAAGCACACTTTGCTGTCAAAAGATGCAGTAGTGCAAGTATTCATATGGTGCCATAACAAACAAATTGGGTGACTGATACTCTTTGACTTCTTGTTTAGGTTGGCTCTAATGTGAGTCAGTTTATCTGGTTTACAAAATACTAGGGACAGAACAAACAAGGTAGAATGAGGAGAGGAAGGCCAGGCTTCCTCCCGGACAGAATTCATCACTGATGCTTGCTAAATTTTCTGGAAAATGCAACATGGGTTATATAATAGTATCTTGTAAAATTTAGTACTGTATTAAAAAATAAAAGAAATGTACTTTCAGTTGATACATGAGGTTAAGGACAGTAGTGGAACTAAAGCTATGATCTGGTTTGAGCCATGGGGCCCCATACAATTTATGAACTACAGAACGTTTGAATTCAAGACGCAAAATACTCTTAAGAAATCAGTCTGCACGCACATGACTGAGCAGAGGATGGAAGTTATGTATTTTAAATTTAGTGAGTGAATTTGTTCTGCACAATACTCACTTGGGCTTAATGTGTAACAATGTTATTGTGGTAAGCCTCCAAAAAAATAAAAAATCTATTGTATATTTTAGGAGCTTTTAATGGCATTCCTTTCCAAGTTTATTTAAATCCTGATTTGCAAATTCAAGCATTGACTGCTGATGGTTTTGAACAGTTGCATGTATTCCTTGATTGCATTCCTTCTATCTTTTGGCATGTATTTATTGCCAAGTGGAAGGAGGTAAAAGGTATTAACTTCATCCTCAGACTTAGTTCTAAATATTAAGTGCTTACTTATTAAAAAAAAAAAAGCCCAACACTTTTTTTTTTCTTCCCCCTTTTACTTAGTTCCTAGGCTCTTTCCTGTGTCAGTAAGAACTGAAAACTGTTAGTAGACATCTAATATACAACTTATCACACTGCAGCTGAATGCAGAAAAGTGGAATCACAATGGCATTATTCCAGGACTCAAGTCCAAATGAACCAGTCCAATTTTAGGTGAGAAAAGGAAAATTGTTGGGATATCTACTCAGGTTGCTAGCCTTTACCTGTGAGCAAGTTAGCATTCAAACTGAAAGGTGACTTTTACCTTCACAAAGTTTGTCCTGGATGGAACTAATTCCATCTAGAAATTTACACCACATTAAGTAACGTATTCTTAGTGCATACAGAAATCACTTGGAGTGTCACTGTTTTAATGAATTTATTTTCTAAGTGTTTTTTCTTAAGTCAGTGAAGTTTTTCAGAAATGAGGTAGAGATCCACACCATATGGATTCAGTAATCTTTGTATAGCTTATTTCTGCACAAGGGAGGAAACGAGTGCATACAATGGCTAAGACTGAACTGATCCAGCAGCTTGTGTTTGCTGAGATTTACCATCACAGTGGTGTGATGTTGCCTGTTTTGTGTGTGCTCTGGTTCTATCTCCATCCTGAGTAGCCTTCTTTTCATGTAGGAGGGTATTTTATCTTTGTTTCCTGATGTTTAGCAAGCTGAATCTCTGTGGAGACAGGTTCAAGATTGTATGCAGTTGAGATGACCTGGCTATCTCGCTATGGAGGGCTGGCATGGGAGCTCCCTTTTCCCATTTACAAGCCTGCAGGTTGGCTTGAAAGCAGCTGTGGTGGTTTTATGGTTGTGTCTCCTGCCCTAGTAGAATTCCACTAGTGCTCAGCAGGCTGCAGCTGTGTGAGGCCACCCTGGGATATGCACACACCAGAGCAGCAATTCTGCCTGATAACCATGTCTGTAAAGCCAGGTTTTCAAACCCTCCCCTACTCTTCCTCCCCGTGTACCCAGCCCTCAAATCCTGGAGCACTTGTTCCCCTCACCTCTGTGCCTACTGCAATTTGCAGCCTTTTCCTTCTTGGCCTGTCCCTCACTTTCTGCTCCCCAGGATCTGCACTGCGTGTTTCCTTGAAAGATGCACTTGCATGTCATTTTCTTGGCCAATTTAACATGCCAGAGACTACCAAGAAAGGAAAAAAAATCAGAAGCATATAGCAAATCTATATGTGTTCACAATATTCAAGGGAATCGAAAAGATTCTTAGTACAGACTTTACCTTTGTATCACTCTTTATCTTCCTTGTTTGTATTTTGGAAGGGGGCACAAGTGTTCAGTTGACAGTAGTGGTTCTTCATGTGGTAACTTTCATTTTCAGTATTAATATTTTAACACTGCTAATATTGGAATAAATTAGAATGTCTTGTTGTATGTTAGCAATGAATCCTTGTTCAAATTACCTCAGAGCTGATTTCTAAGATGTTTTCAAGTCCGCCTGCAAAAATTTAATGAATCCTTAAATGCCTTATTTTTAAGGCATTACTATAACTATTACTTATTATTTAAGGCATTGCTATTACTATTTTAAACCTACTTCTAGATCTTTCCAAGTCTAAATTTGAGAAGCAGTGCTGAATGAGAACTATGTAAATGTTATGAATAAAAATGCAGCTGAAATCAGTGATGATGGTATAATCTCCATTAGGATAGCCTTATTTAGCTTTCTCTATCAGTGTAATTAAGTTTGGGATTTTTTAACCATATGGGAATAGGTATAAACATGTATGAAAAGTCTTTCTTGGTATAGTCAAAGGAGAATACCTAGTCTAGACCGAGTTCTTCTTGAAAATTTCTTAGTTAAAAGTTTGATAGCCATCCTGTTCCATGCTGCAATTTATCATATGATTTGTGAATGATTTGGAAAATTACAGGTTAGTGTGGAGATAAAAGGTATTTCTGATCTTGGTTTAATCATTCAAATAACAGGCTATCTTGAAAGTGTTTGAGGTATTATTTTATGAAAATACTGTGTGCTGGAAGCTGAACTGATTTTATGTAAATCACGTAACATTTAGTGACAAATAATGAAGTACCTTATTGGTGTTTTTGTTCTTCAGAAATGGAGGAACAGAACGCTGGACCTGGGATTGAAGATTTATAAAGGATTATGGGATTATACATTGAAGAGCCAGCAGGCGGAATGCCTGAGTGACTGAAGAAAATGGGTGCTAATGCATCTAACTACCCTCACTCGTGTTCCCCAAGGGTAGGGGGAAATTCACAGGCACAACAGACATTCATAGGTAACTCTTTTCAGTTATCTTGTCACTTACGTAAATGACTTGGTGGATTGTGTATGCACTGGATTTGATTTGCTTGCAGAAATGTTATGAAGAGCTTCTATTTTCTAGGTCACCAGTTTGAATCCATTCAAGCTCAATCGTGCATGAAATTTGGTACTGTCCATCTGTTTGGCCTATGTATGCAATGAGTTGATTTGCCTTTTGCCAGTAAACAGTTGCCAGGTTATTTAAATAAAATAAATGGAGGTTTTCATAGTAAAACCATGCATGCTTGTTTTCCCAGTTCAAGAGCAGTTGCTTTCAGTTAATACTCATACTTTTTTCTACACTTCCTCAGAATTTCTGTCAAATTGTGTCAGAGCATGTAAAACCCTTGATCATCAGTATTCATTGTAGTATTGACATTGTGTCCAAGGGAATTACCTCCTTACTGCTAGAAGGGATATATCTCTAGTAATAAACCTGTTAAAGTAATAAACAGGCTTGAAGACCACTTCTCTTCCTTTTCCTGCTTCTGTAAAATGGGGAATGGGGAATGGGGGATGCTTACTGTCCTAACAGTATTATTTACAAGCCAGGACCTTGCTTAGCTGGAGAGATGTGTTGAAGTGCCCTTAAGAAGGTATTTTCTCATCCTAGTCATAACTGGGGCAGGCATTACCTTTATGTGTTTTTCAGTCTGGTACAAAGAGACCTCAGTGTGGATCTAAGTACTGTCACACTATAAATAATAAACAGCTATGTTATGAATCTGAAAGAAGGCAGTCTCTGAGAAGATAAATATTCCTTAAAAAAGCCCCAACCTTGACAGGCTGAAGAATGATCTTAGCAGTAAATAACATCAATAGTTTATAAATGCTTTTCTCCTTTATGCCCCAGCTTGCAACACTGCATAAGTAGTTATTGCTATTCAGTGTTACTTCTCTTTTTAATTACCGTTGAAAGCAGGATGAGATCCTAGGCAGAGGGAATTTGACTCACTTTGTAAATTTTCTCTTTTTTCTCAGCTTTCATGGCATTCCTAGCTCTGAGGTCTCATTTAAGGACAGACCACAAACATTTAAGGATGTGTGTGCTGTCACAGCATGTCAAGAAAGAGCTTTTAGTCCTATCATGGATATCCATGCTGTAAAGTTCCCCTCAAGGGTTTATATATTTTCAGTGTATCATAGCTAACTAGTAAAAGATTTGCTCCAGTCTGCATAAAGGCTTTCTAAAATGTGGCTAAAATCCTTTTCTTACACGTCTTGGTGTTTTTTAATCTGCCACTATGTTGAGTGAAGAGAAACCCTTAGAGGCCTTGAAACAGGCAGATTTGCAGTCTGAAACACCTTTTGAGCAGATTTGAAGATATTTCCAAAGGCTTCATTAAATTCCCAAGAAACTTTCTACATGATACATGGAAGGTTTAGTTGGTGTTCTTCATTATTAAACTCAAAATAAAAACCCATTATGTAGTACATCACAATAAATTTACTGGCCCCCATTACCTATGGGAAATGGTGGCTGAGACTCTTTTTGAAGAAGGCCTAAAAGCATGTGCTTTTCTCATCTTAGGGAAGGCAGATGAGCATTCTGGGTAAAATTCTTGCTGGAATATCCTGATATTATGGGGTTCCATGAGTGTGCTATCTACATCAAATGAGTACATCTCTTCTTCCCACTTCGTGGCATTTGGCTCTTTCTCATTTTGATTTTTGTTTACATGATTGGGTTTTGTAGCTTTCTGAGTAGAAAATAGGTGTGTTCTAAAAGTGATAGCTGAGGTTTTCAACACTTGCCAGAATAATGATGTTTTAATGTTGTATCAGCTTTCACATGTTTGGTGTGTGGGTGTTGTGGGGTTTTATTCATTTGTTCGGGGGGGGATGTGTCTGTTTGGTTTTATTGTATTGTGGAGGTTTTTAATGTAGAGAGCATTAGATCTATTTACTACCCTAAAGCAGAACTGGGGGATAGAGTTATAATAGCTGCATAATATATATTAGTTGCCTTATTCCTGGAAACTGGATTTAGGCATATGTGTTTTAGACACACCACTTTACCATTAAAGCAGTGCACCATGTTTCATGCAAAATGTAGGATGAATGCTGAAGTCTGAGAACTGATATGGCAAAGCACAGTTGTTGCATAGTGTGAGCTCCTATTGTTAGTTGTCTTCATCCTAGTTTGCTTATAGTTTATGAAGAGGAGATAAATCAGTAAAAAGTTTCGTGTGCTTACTGGAAAATAATGCTTTTGTTTTAGCAAAAGCTTAACTAGTCATCTTCTTGCTGTTTTGTCTGCAGCATTCAGGAGGAAGATTTCACACCATTTCCTAGGGTGGTACATCTGTTCAAGATGTTTGCTTTTTAAAATAGAGCTCTATAATTAGATATTAAAATGTGCGGGCATGCAGAGAACTAAACAGATCCCATTTTTCATTGTTAAGTTCCCAAGCAGCTCCTCTTGGCAGTCATCTGCTCCCGTAAATACTTGTCTGTCCCAAGCTGGGTATGGTCTAGGGGCATGAAGTAGCAATTGCCTTTGAACAGCATTTAATAGATTAGTGCCTTATAGTGTAGTGCTGAGGAATAATTTATTTTTTTCCTACTTTTAATGCTGCTGTCTTATGAAGAAATACAGGCAGGCCAAAAACATTCTCTTCCAGATTCTTTCTTTGGGGGATACAGAGCCACCAGCTGTTGTGAATCCAGAGAGGCTATGATGGTGCATCTCTCTTTCTTATAAAAAGCAATTGTGTGGTGGTGCTTTTGTAGCAGTGTGCTTTATCTGTTTGTAAGGGTTAACAGCACTGTTTGCAGTATGTTCAAAGTTAAATCTTGTAAGTAGCTCAGGGTACACAAAGGTTTGAATGGCATTTTAGTATTTTGTGGTGATTCATGTGCAAGTAATACCTCACAGCAGCCTTTAGGGAAGAAAAAATTGAGACTTGCGGTGTCCTAGTTTTTCTTTAGTGGAATGTTAGAGAATGTTCTGCACTCAAATTGGCCATTGGAATCCAACGTACTTCAAATAGAAGTGAGCTGGCATGTTCTCTGGAAACAGAATCTGTCATTATAGAGTGACCAAAGTGTAGTTTTACTTTTATTGTGAAATGTACTGCTTTTAATGAAGCAGAAATTCTACGCTTGTCTCTATCAGCAGGAGGCTGAATCTCCTCTTTTCCATTGTCACATCTAGTATAGCATGTGGAAGGAATTTTTATGCTGGATTTTGCAGCACAACCTCTTCGTTGAAGTTGTCTTGAGTTTCTCCTGTTATTTTCATTTAAATTGATATTCTTTTCATTTCTTGAAATTTCAGTATGATTCATAACATGTTGCCTGATCAAGCAAATTTTAAACTTGGAGAAAATGGTTAGATGTCTTTCCTCAAATAAAGCAAAGATCCTTCTCAAAGTTTTTACTAATAGAAGAATCATAAAACCACAGCATTGTGTGATTTGTGGGAGTTTTAATTAGCTTGAGATAAAAGCCACTGTGTAAGTTTACTTAGTTATTGAGGCTTAAACAATAAAACAGTTTACAGAACTGTTAGATTGCTACAGTTGCCCTAGTCTCAAATACAGCTTTGCATTCTCCTGTGTCTTTCAAAGTTCGAGAAATGCTTGAAATCACAAGGTAACTAAATGCCCTGTGTTTTGTCAGACTGGCCTGTAACATCACTGTCAAAACAGCATCACAGTGAATCTGCCTGAAACAGGGTAGAGCTGTGAGATTGCAGTGATAGAACAAGTTGTAAAAGGCCCCAAAAGCTCTGGTTCTAGGATGGGCTTTGGAAGATTAAAGAAAAGGCAACAAGTAGTAAAGCTACACTGTGTACTAATAGAAATATGAACTATTCCTGACAGAAAATGGACAAATACTATTTCAGATGAACTTGTGATTGTTATTGATCTGTGTAGCATTTGCAAATGTTTTCTTCTCTTTCTTCTTTGGTCCAGAAGTGGGAGTTGAGTTTGTGTACTTCCTTTTCTCTTTTCGTGTCATGTGTGAGGTTCTTCACCATCTGGCCTAGAGTGAAAGCCCTGTAAATAAACTTAAATTAGAAAATAACCCTTAAATAGAAGCATGACTCTCACCTTAAAGCTAAGGTTTTTAACTCCATTTTTTTCTAAAGCACTACTTTGGTTTTCCATTACTTGTAGAAATGCAGATTTTAAATCCTTTTTTTCTCACTGAATTACTATCAGTGTTAGTTCATAATATAATTTCTCTATAAATTGTTTTTGAGAAGAAAAATAATTATATGTATACTTGAATTGTATAATGCTCTGTTCAAAGGAAATCTTTAATAATACAGTAAAACTTCCATTCTCCATATTCTTTTTGATGATACGTATGCACAAATTAGTATTTATGGTTCTGTGGAAAGGAGCCCATTTTATGTGTTTGACTTTGGCATTACTTTATTTTCAGATGACAGGATTTTTACTTTTCTTGCTAAATTTGCTCTGAAAATAATCCCTTAGTGTTTTGGTACTGTGTTCTCATTTTTTTTCTTTTGACTATAACTATCTGATGCCAGGTGTTTGTCTGTTGTTTTAATGACGCTTAATGCTAGAACAGAATTTGAAAGCACTGAAGGGGGGATTGCTAGTATTTCACTGAGATATTAGGCTTAGAAAAAAATACAATTAAAATTGTTGATGTTACAACTGCAGTATTCTCTTCCTGCTTAGATAAGTGTACCATATGCTGTAAAGCTACATCAGCTGGCACTGCTTGGTTCTTAAAATTGAATATATTTTAAAAAAAAACTGACCAAACAAAAAAAAATTAAAAACCAAGCCAAAACACCCTGAAACCCAGCAAATTTTAAACTTGTAGATGCAAATAAAAGGCTTTTTTCCGAATGGCCAGGAAAGCCTTCAGTCAAGTTTTCAGTTGTCAAATTATCTGATATGAGGAGAAGGAAAAACTGTTTAACTTGCAGAATCATTGAAGGAGTATTTAGGTATTATGAACCTTCCTTTTAACTTTAAAGAATAAATGTGTTCAATTTTCCTTTTTGCCTTTAGGGACATCATCCTACTCTCATCAAGGTTTTGGCTGTGAATCAAAGCTGTATAGCCTTGACCATGGCCATGAGAAACCTCAAGACAAGAAAAAGAAAACCTCTGGCCTTGCCACCCTCAAAAAGAAATTCATTAAGCGTCGGAAATCGAGCCGATCTGCTGACCATGCCAAGCAGATGCGTGAGCTCCTCTCAGGCTGGGATGTCAGAGATGTTAATGCATTAGTGGAAGAATACGAAGGAACGTCGGCCTTAAAGGAACTTTATCTACAAGCTAATTTGGCAAGACCGGAAGCCAGGACGCTACAAAAAGACATGGCCGAACTTTATCAATATAAATATTGTACTGATGTAGACTTAATATTTCAAGAAACTTGTTTTCCTGTGCATCGTGCGATATTGGCGGCAAGATGTCCATTTTTTAAGACGCTGCTTTCTTCCTCACCAGAGTATGGGGCAGAAATAATAATGGATATTAACACAGCTGGCATAGATATGCCTATGTTTTCTGCTTTGTTACACTACCTTTATACGGGCGAGTTTGGAATGGAGGATTCGAGATTCCAAAATGTTGATATTCTTGTGCAGCTTAGTGAAGAATTTGGAACACCGAATTCCTTAGATGTTGACATGCGTGCGCTGTTTGATTATATGTGCTACTACGATGTGGTTCTTAGCTTTTCATCCAACTCTGACTTAGTTGAAACTTTTGGTGGAAGTCAGAACTGCCTAGATGAAGAGCTCAGAGCTCACAAAGCTATTATTTCATCACGGTCTCCCTTTTTCCGCCACTTGCTGCAGAGGAGGATACGAACTGGTGAAGAAATCACAGACCGAACGCTACGGACTCCAACTAGAATTATATTGGATGAATCTATCATACCAAAAAAATATGCTAAGGTCATTTTGAACTGTATGTATACAGATGTGGTGGATCTCTCCGTTTTGCACTCCAGTCCTTCGGTGGGCAGTTTAAGTGAAGTTCAGGCTCTTGTAGCAGGAAAACTAAACATGACTAGGGCTGAAGAAGCTATGGAGCTTTATCACATAGCACTGTTCTTGGAGTTTAACATGCTTGCACAAGGTATGTAATACTGTCCCCACTGTAGAATATATGACCTTATTAGAATAAGTTCTAGCAGATGTGCAGTGTAGGGATGTCAGCTGTCAGTGGCTGGCAGTTCCTTTAGAAATGGAATTTGTTTTCCATCTGTAAGTTGTCAATAATGCATCTGTTTTCTTGGGACAGAAGAAATGCCATGCAAGAGATTTAGTTGTATGGTGCATCATTGTTGAAACATGTTAATTTTATCAAGTATGTATAACTGGTCTTGATATTTCTAATGCTTGTCTTTGAAAGCTTTTCTGCTTTCTGTAATCCATTTTTGGGTGTAAACCAAAAATTAATTACAGAAAGATCCTTGAGAGATCCTTGTTGAGAGGAAGAAATATTTAGACTTGTTAGGAAGTGTCTGTATACAGCCTTTAACAAGGCTGTAAACTTGAATGACTATTTCTGTAGTTTATGTCAAAGACACGAACACTGCAATCTTGCTGTTCGAAGGAAAAATTTAGCAGCTTAATTGTGCTAGTCTTACATCTTTAATGTCTGCCCCTCTATGAACAGAACTGAAGGCAGGATCAGTCAGTATTTTCAGATATAAAGTTTGGAAAGTTTTACTGCTTCCATTATTCTTGAAGATCATTCAATTCTTGATTACATACAACCTCCTGACCTGAATTACTGCATTCTCAGGTGAGATGTCTGAGCACCAGTGAACTAATGGTGCTTCTTGTGATGGCCCACAGTTTTGTCTATTGGTGCTTGAGCTGTTCAATGACCATAGGATGTATAATGAGATATGGGAATTGCTTCAGGCTTTGCTGATGGGGAATAAGAATTTTAATTTTGAGCTGAGAAAGGGAAAATGGAACTCACTGGTATATCAGCAACACAATTTGTTTAAACTAGTTAAATTTTTTTAACAAAAGTAACTTTTGACAATAGATCTGTACATCCATAACTTCTGGCTGACAAATTAAATTTGACAAGATTGAAACCTTATATTGTAAGCTATAAAGTAGTTCTTAGTAAAATAGGAAACTTTATAAAGAGTGGACAGGAAAGGGCAGTATAAGCACTGCAGGAAGAGGTCATATTTTTAATGGGTTCTCCTAATAGTTACATGAAACTGAGAGTGATAGGGATATGAGAAACTAGCTGAACTATTACAGCTCATGTGGTGTTTGCTATTAGGAAACTAATTTTCAGATTATACTGAAAGCTGAAATAATTGTACTGCAATAAAACTTGCACAGATCAAAGGAGATGTGTTTTCTGAGGCAACGTGCTACAGGATGCAGTTGGGCTGTTCTTAGGCTCAGAATCATCCAATCATAGAGCAGCCCAGATTAGAAGGGGCCTCAAAAGATCATAGGATCCAACTTATCCATGAGAGAAAGGGAGCCTAGGTGAGATTGTCCAGCATTCTGTGCAATCACTTCTTGAAAACCACTGGTGATGGGGACTATACTGTGTTCCTGGGGAGATTGTCCTGGTGAAGTGATTGTTCTCATTGCAAAAAGATCTTGTGTTGAGATGTTTTCTAGTGCAACTTGCACCTCTTGCCCCCTGTTCTCTTCATGTGGCTTCTTGTGAGAAGAGAGAGAACTTCTGTCCTCTTTATAGCTGCCCTACAGTAGCTAAAGGTCTGAGAATACTGTGACACGGTCCCCTGAGCCTTCTGTTCTTGAGGGAGAAGAGCCTTAACTTCCTTCAGTCTTTCCTCATAGGCTAACTTCTCCAGTACTTTGATCAACGTCATGGCACTCCTTCAGGCTCTCACTTGTCCATCTGCATCTTCCTTTTTTTTTGTTTCCTGCTCAGTACACCTAGAAATTTACTGTTTCAGAAGGGGCAAGAAATTTTACTATAGTTGAACTATGGCATTAAGTTAATTTCTATATGATATGCACAAGCTAATAGTACTTGAGAACAACTCTGTAGATCAGCTGAAAGCTGAAAGGAAAATGGGTTGAAATGAAAGAGGTGATGGAGTTTCTCGATTTTGGTGTGTGCACATATATACAAGTGCTAAAAGGATTTTACGTGCTCAGGGAATACCAATAAAAGAATTAAATGGTGAATGAAACCCTCAGTGATACACTGAATAAGTATGCACTGTTTCATAAAAGAACAGGGTGCAATTCTTTTTGTCAAATTGGAAACCTGAACTGGAACAGCTGTGATCTGGAGATGCTCTGACAATGCAGTGTCAGTTATAGCAAAGCAGAAAAGCAATGACAGAGAACTTTCAAGAGAAACTTAAGTAAACTTATAGATAGGAAAATAATTTTCTATGTTAATAAATACTGAGAAATGAGCTGATATTTTATTTGGTGCTGAGTTTGTTTCTGCTTGCTTTAATTTGAGCTCACTTGGATCAGCATGTCCTAAGCTGGCACTCTTTTCAGTAATGCACTACAGAACGGTGCTGCTCTGGAATGTATATTCCATGAGTCAGTGGTAACAAGATCTCTACTTTTTCCTGGAAGTGTTCCCCCAGTACTACCTCTAGGAGAGTAAAAAGAAAGGCAGCAGCAGGAGCTGCCCTGGGCTTGCATCTCAGCAGCACACTTGAGAGGCTGGAGCCGGCGAGTGCAGCAGTGCAGGCTCAGTCTTGGTGGCCCTCTGGATGAACTGGAGCTGTAGTGTTTTGGGTGGTGGTCATAGGGAGAAGGTAGAGGGATGCAGTGGCATTCAGAGGTTTTCTTCTTTCCATAGTAAATCCCTTTCTGACCACAAAAGTAGTGAGATTGAGGGGTGGGACTGTTGTTATACATAGAGGAGAAATGCAGTAAAATCAGCAAGTGTTGAAATCTATTAAATTATCAAATAGCAGAAAATGTAGGTTTGGCATTCCTTCAGATACTGAAATTCTAGATGTTAACTTCACCTAATTAGGATTTTACAAATTGGTGCTGCATTCCCTAGCTACAGGAGAAAGTAGTAAGCACTCTGTAAATCTGTATATGCCAGTAGTCAGAATCTAATAGTTTCATACTTAATTTGCAGAGTTCATGTTTAGGTCATTGGTACTGTGCAGACACGGAAGAACTGTTCTGGTATAATCTTATAATCAAAATTAAAAGGAAGCTTATTTGGTCAGGGAAAACTATATGTTTCCACGTGACTGAGATCATTTAAAGATGTGCTTTACTCCTGACCACTGTTCTGGTTTCTGACTTAATTGTAGCATCTTGTCCTCACTTATTGTGGAACTTAGCATGAGGTAGATGGGAGCTCTTAATTCCAGTAGTGTCCATCCCATTCCCTGATTTCACAGCTAACAGACTTCTGTGCTGGAAGCTGTCACTCAAACATGTGACTTCTAGATGTTATGCAGTGTGATGTGGAAGAGACAGCGTTGTGTAGGCATTGGAGGTCACTGAGCAGGCAGTTCCCCTGAAGTCTCTGAGCTTGAACTTCTGGCAGTGTTTTTCCACTCTATGGTGCAGCAGATGTCCAGTTCTGCCCAAGTACTGACTGATCCCATCAGCTGGCTTTCACAGTAGCTGATGTCTTAAGTTTCTTCTCTAGATTTCCACACCCTCGGCTAAAGTTTTTTGTTTCAGTTCACTCCTGCTAGCCAATTGCAAACTTGCAAAAGCTTGTCTCCCTGGTTTCGTGGAAAATATTTTGTGCTTATTATCTTAAGTCTGGATACTCTTTCCAATTCATTTTTCTCACTTGCACTCGGTTTTGCCTGAGTGTTTGTAACTGAGTGTCAAGTGAAGTTGATGTATTTTAAAGCTGCTGATCAGCTGTTTTTATTTTCAACATATTTTTGTTTGATTTGTCTTCAGGGACCTTTCTAAGTATCCAGATGTTGTAATTTTTCTTCAGTTTCAGCAAATGATTCCACTTTGACTATTTCCATGGAAATTTTCCCATTCCTAACACAGTGATACTCCTTTTTCTGACTGTTGTGATTTAATAGATAGTTTCCCTATGATGAAGACAGTGATAGTATGAGTACATGCAATGAATCTTTACCATCCAGGTAAAGCAGGACTACCTTTATCTAGAATTTCTTCCACCTTCATCTTAATTTGTTTTAGCTGAGGATTGTCACTTATCTTTCAAGAGAAACTAAAATGGATCTTTGAATGAGCTAATTTGAGTAAATGAACTAATCAGTAAGCATATCTGGTCAATAGAGCTGATCATACTGAAACCCATTTGTACCTAATAGGACTGACACTGCTCTTGGGGTGCTCTGGTAGTTGTTACTGTCAAAAGTGAAGCTCTTCAGGACTTTCACAGAGGCTGTGAGGATTAGAGCTCTCTTCAGGAGGTTAGAGCACATCCCTTAGTGGAACGTTTCTGTGCTCTGCCTGCCTGTTTCTGCCCTCTGCTGCAGTTTTTATGTCTTCATGCTACCTCGCTGCTCTCTGTCAACTGTACTAGTGCAATTATTTTAACACATTGACTCACAAAGATTGGGTTTAATATCACTTATCCCTTGCTCTTCTGTAGCACAGCTACTAAAACCAGATCAGTTTCCCGGTCCTGTCCATCACACATTGTTAAAATACTCCCCACTTCCAGTCTTACTGTACTGCCCTGCTGTTGCAGGGAAGTTTGACTTCAGGCATGTTAGTTTTATTAGATAGCTATTATTACATGTGTGAATCCTCTAATTTTATTACATAGCTATATTACATATGTGAATTGTCTACTGCATCTTGGCCCTGTTGCCCACTGTCAAGAATAGTCCCACTGAGGTGATGGTACAGAATGTTTTGCCGTGATAGGCTTTTGGATACTGGGACCTTATGAAATAGTTTTACCTAAGAACCTTTTCTATCACCTGATTCAAAGAAGTTTTCTAAAGTAAAACTGACAAAAAATAACTCAATTTCCAACTTTTTGCTTTTCTTCACTTTTATTTTAGGTGTTGCGTTTACTCTTGACAAGTATAAGAACTTAGAAACTTTATTGTAAAGCCATATTCAGTAGCACAGCTTTGATCTAGAAGCAGATATTGCCTGACATCAAAAGTACTCTTGATCTTAGGAGGGCTGAAATACTGAAATGCCAGGGATCCCATGGTAGCAATATTAAATACACATTCAAAAAAATTTAAAAACTATGGTTCCTCTGATTGCCAGCATGGTCTCTCCTAATGTGACAAACTTAAAAAACATTGAATAGCTTCTAGATTCCAGTTCAATGTTAAGATTAATTCTTACTATTTTTTTTTCATTGGTTCCACTGGTGTGCACAAGTTTAGGGGGAAAGTCTTCACCACAGAATGAATTAAAACAAGCTAACAGTTTTGTAGTAAAAGCTTTGCTAAATGCCACTTTTGCTAATTGTTGAAGGCAGGTAACTTGCCTTTAGTAGGTCTGTCAACTGTCCTGATCCCAAGCCACCAGCTAGAATGCTAAACATGGGCTAAAGCTATTTCTGTCTGAAAGGACTGTGAGACTGCATTTCAGAGAGAACTGTGCAAGCAGACAGGACTTGATGGTAGGCAAGGTCCATTGGCATCCAGCAAAAGGAGTGCATGGAATAGCATAATTTGTGCAAAATGTGGTAGTTATCTTCCCTTTTTGTAGATTTCAGGCTGACTCTTTGAAGGGTAGTAATGGTCACAGAAGCTTGTGGGACACTGCAGATGGATCTTGGGAAGGCTGTTGCTGCCTGAGTATTAAAAAATAATATTCACAAGAAAAATGTTCTATTCCACTGTGAAGAGCAATATTGTGGCTATTAGATGACTACTTTTTTTGCCAAGTGGCTGATTGTTAAAGCAGAAAAAACTTCTGCCAAAGAAGAAAGGAAGTTGGATTCCTTCCATAGCTAGAATTGGGTTGCCCCAATTTATTTAGAAGCTGAAAAAACACTTTAATTATTACCTTATGCTTACTTCAGAAGAAATACTTGTAATAATCCCACACTTCTGACCCATTGCTAAAATTACTTGGGAAAAAGACTGTTTCATTTGCTAGTCATCCTTAATGAGCTTTTCACCTGATGTCATATTGTTGTTAGTTGTGCACTAACTGAACTTGACAGAAGAATTGAGACTGAACTGATGAACTGTTTCTATAAATCAGCGTTGCTCAGATCTTTGGAACTGCATTTCAGGTGTCTTTTCAGGGGGCAGGCATCTTTACTTCAAAAATAAATATCAGATGAAATACTAGGAATGGCATTAATTTTGAGATAAGTCTCTGCTCCTGTACTTTGAGTTTCCTGGTGACTGATTTCAGTGTGTGGGTTTACTTTACTGCCTTTGAAATGGAGCAGTCCTTATGTGTGATATTTAGTGTTCAGGGGAATGCAGTTTCTGCTGAAGTCAGCTTGCATGCAAGCAGAATAATTGCACGCAAAAAATTGTGTTAGGATTTAGCAGGGGAAGGCTGAGTGCAGATGACCCTAAATAATGGTTTCAAACAATTTTGTTTCTTATTCATGGGAGTCAAACTCCTCTCTTAAGCAAATTGCACTAGTCACTGCTTTCATTCACATGCCAGGTTTACTGCTAACTTAACATTTTCCTTTCTTGAGCCCCAAAAGGAAAGCTGAGAGAGGCTCACATGACAAAGTTAAATGCAATGTCAGCCCTTTGCTGTTTGGGTAAAAATGGATCCTGAAGTGGGGAGCCTCAGACTACATTTACTCATGTTTCTGGCATATGGTGAAGTATTTTGAGCTCTTTTTTTGATGATAAGTTGGGGTTTGGGTTGTTTAGTTGTTTCTTGTTTGTTTAAGGCTGCTTCTCAGATTCTTGACAAGAACTTTTTAAGACTTAAGACTTCATCCTTTAGGAATCTGCGTAATTCCCCTGTCTAGAGGGGGCAGTTTCACTAACCTATACTTGAACCCATGGAGTGTATTTCAGAACAGTTCTCATGTTCTGCACTTACCTGTACCAATGATGACTGGAGTGATGTTCCAAGTGCCTCCAACCCATCTTAGTTGCCTCTGCCCTGCTCACTTAAGGCCAGTGCTTGCCATGCAGGTTAGAGGTCAATATCTATAATGAAGCATCTGTTCTTACTAGCAGTAGTAATGATAATATGTAACCTCATGGAGATAGGTGGCTCTGAGAAGTGCCCTACTATTTCAGTAATGGTGAAGGACAAAGCAGTTGGATTGAAACATGACTCACCACTCACCCCTTTGCCAGAATCAAATGAGGAGTCTGTCTGGGGATGCAAAATGTAATGCTGCATGTGCTGCATCAGTCAGAAATCTGTGTGCTTTGGGTAGCCCTTCTGTCAATGGCTGCATTCAGTATTCCTTTTCTCAGGTGAATCAGACATGTGAAAAAAAAATCATCCAGCTGCTTGTTGGGGAAAGTGTTGTTTAAATATGAACAGGTGTAAAATGCATTAATGTTGGGGGACAGACATTACCCTTACAAATTGCTTTAGAAATTTAATAAAGATTGTGTCCAAAACTCTGTGTTGCATTCAGGCATATTCCTGAAAAGCTTAGAAAATTTTGTTGGTAGAATATTGTTCTTACAATTACCACATTGTGGTCGTTACAGTACTGGGTACAAATATGTGTCTCTAATAGCAAAGGTAAATTTATAACCAGTCTCATGTTGAAACTGTTGCTTTCTACTACCTTCTTAACTCTCCTGTTTAAATTCCCATTTTAGTGACTTCTAAGTAGCTGCTCCTTTGACAGATTCCATCCTACTTGAAGGAGCTTATTCACTTTTTACTACCTACTCCTTAGAAACATATCTTTCACATTATTAGTTACAATGGAAATGGAATGAACACTGTATATTCTGTATGCTGTCCTATGTAGAAATGTAAGATTTTCCTTTTATTTCTGTTAATTGTTGCTAGTGTGTTTTCTCTGTATGCAGCCAGTGAAAAAATAGGTAACATCAGGAGACCCGTCCCTGTCTTGACTAGGGTTGAGATTACTGTGTTAAAAACTTTTACTCAACTTAGTTCAAGAGCTCAGTAATGCAGTACACATCCCTAAACAACAACATTTAGTTTTTAGGTATCTTTGAAAGTGAGAGAAAAATGATGATGTATAAGAAGTAAAATTACAGTGTAGACATGTAGCTCTGAGCTGTCTGGGGACCTCTTATAGGCATAAGCACAGCTGTAATTTTGTGGCTATAGTGGGTTGAGACTGGAATGTATAATTCTGAGCATTTTTTTCTTTAAATTGCTATCTTTGTGCTAAACCAGAAATACAGATTAAATCAACAAAGTGCTAGTGGAGACTTCAAGTTATCAACGTTGTGGTACCATCTGTCTTAACTCTGTAGTCCCAAGTACCCATGTTTTCAGCCCTCCCACAGTGCATCTCCCCCCATCTCTTCCAAATCAGCTCCATTTCCCCTCAGGAGTTTTAACTGTACTCTCTCTCCTTTGGAAGACGTGTATCCTGTGAAAGAGTAGATCCCAATAAAGCAGTGTGTAGGAAAAAGCTGTAACAGACTCTCCATAAATCTGTCTCCCTTCTGCTTCCCTGTCAAGAGAATGTGCTCCCTATCCTGGCACTCTCTGTGCCTTGCTGGATACTGAGGCCATTGTGGTGGCCTGGAGCAGCCATCCACTGCTTCCTGCCTTCTCTGTGAGTCAGAAAATGATGCTTTGCTGCCCTCATCCTGTACCAAGTGGCTGAGTACCAACACTGTTACAGCTTGCCTTTCTTCTTCTCTGCATGGTCTGTCTCAGGAGGGTCATGAGCAAAGTGATATAGGCAGAAATTCCACCTTTGTGGGTTTCTGTGGATCTGCTGTCAACAGCAGTGACTCAGATTGTCAATGTTAAAATGTATTAAACGTTCAGATGACCAAAGGGGGTTCAGATTGGGTTGAACTAGCTTTCCAGTTGTTTATCCAGGCATGCCAGCAGCCCTGATGCTTCATGTGCCTTTAAAAAGTAAATAACTGTATAGTTGGATTCATAAACCACTGTTAAAATTATTGTACTCTTAGACAAAACATAACCTTGTTTTCATCCTTGATCTGTAGGACACCTGTCCTTGCTCTCACTGGGTATATATAACCCTTCCTTATTACAGATTTTGCCACATGTATTATTCCTTCAGGGTCAAAGTGCCTCTGTAACAACATTGTTGATTGTTGCCCTTGTTTCTTAGGCTGTGAAGATATTATTGCAGAGAGCATCTCACTGGACACGTTAATTGCCATTCTGAAGTGGAGCTCTCAGCCGTACGGTTCCAAGTGGGTGCATCGCCAAGCACTACATTTCCTCTGTGAGGAGTTTACCCAGGTCATGACTTCAGAGGTCTTCTACGAACTCAGCAAGGACCACCTGCTCACAGCTATTCAGTCTGACTATTTACAGGTAACCTGCAATCCAGAATACAGCTGGTCCTGCTAGAAGCAGGATGTATTATACCATTACTAGGAAATACTTGGGAGTAGTTGATTTTTAAATTGGAGGCTAGAGAGGGCTTGTACGCACTAAGCACTCCTTCTATAATACGTAAAAAAATGAAATGGAAATAATGATTAAGAAAATTGTTTTGTTCTTGGCTTGTAACACAACCCAAATGTGATATATGCTGTTGCTTAGAAGTCTAGTAATAGTTTATAAATGGATGCAAATTATTTTAAACAAAGCATTTCTGAACCTAACATTTGCCTTGCCTGTTTAAGAGATTTGTGAAATTACATGGTGGGAGTAGCTTTGCTGTTACAACACACATGCTAATTTGAGGCAGTGGGAGCTAATAAACTAGAAATGGTTCAGAAAACTCAATTTATTTTCATGGAGAGAGAAAAATACCTTTTCTGACAAGTACTGCAGTATTTTTTTTTTATGTGACTTGCCTTCAGTGATTGTGTGCTTTTGGGGAGAGAGAATCATACTGGCCACTGGAAAGATTCTGGATTTTTGCTGCCATTGTTCTTCAGGGGAGATATCTTTATAATGATGATCACCCTTTAATAGTGTAAAGATTACTAGATTTTTTTAAACTGCATTCATCTCAATCCTACTTTTTTGTAAAGGATGAAGTGCTAGAGATTATTTAAAGTGGGAGGTTTTTTTAAGTTTTGTTTACTTGAAACATTTCAGGAATTACAGTTAGCAGTACTGTTGATTTTCCATGAAAGCTTATGTTGCTGAATTTGTAATGTTAAACAAAAGCGTGAAGTACCCAGAGGCAGAACTGCCCCCTTTAATTAAATTAAGTAATTCAAACTTTATACCTGTAAGTTTCCATAATAAATTAATTTTTTCCTTCTGTACAAAACTTCGTCTTCCTAGGGATTCAGTAAGTAATATGAATCTAGAAATTATGGTGGTAATATACCTGAAAGTATTTGGAGAAAGTGGTAAGCGGATCATAAAATGCAAACACTTCATGCTTAGGTACAACTGTGTTTCATTAGAGCTGTAAAAGACCTGTGGTTTTTTTTCTTTTGTGTGTGTGCATGTGACATTAAGCATATACAGATTACTTACTTCCTCTTTTTACAGGCAAGTGAACAAGATATTCTTAAATACCTGATTAAATGGGGAGAGCACCAGTTGATGAAGAGGATAGCAGATCGAGGTGAGGATCCTTTAAACCATGCAGTACTAAGCCAAATAAACCAAAATTTATAGCAGTTCTATTTTGTGAATTGTCTGTAACTTGGGGAAATTCAATCTACTTTGTCCATAGTATAGTCAAAACAAAGCAAATGCTCTTGCTCTTTTTAAAGGTTTTGTTATCTAAAATGAGAACACAGCATTCTGAGGGAGATGGGGTTGTTTAGCCTGAAGAAGAAAAGGCTTAGAGGGGATCTTAGCAAAGTCTATAAATATCTAATGACAGGAAGCAAAGAAAACAGAGCAGCAGCACTTTCTTCTTTGCACTCAGGACAAGATGAGAGGCAATGAGGCATTAACTGAAATACAAGAAGATGTGAAGATGGTCAGATACTGTCACAGGTTGCCCAGATTAGTTGTGGGATCTCCATCCTTGGAGGTATTCACATCCCAGTGGGATGCAGTGAAGGGCAATGTGTTGTACGTTACCTGGAGAGGTGTGGGAACAGGGCATTGATTGTGACTGAACCAAACTTTTAGAGGTCCTTTCAACCTCTATGACTGTCTGATTTTGAAGTCTGATTGGTTTCCTGTTGTCTCAGAATTCTTTTTCTTGTAATTAATTCGTCAAATAAAAACCCCCTGCAGCATCTTGTTATGCAGGCTTCTCACAGTAATCTTACTCTTAGTTTACTGTGTCAGCCTTTCACTTCAGTTTGAGTGTGTCTCTCTGACAGGAATCTGTGGTAGTGAGAAACAAGCCAACAAGTGGCCCCAGTGTTTTCCCTAAAATAGATGTAAATGTATTTTTATGAGCCTAGATGCACATTATTGCTACAGTGGTAACTTCAAGGGCAGTCTTCCACGTGTTGGATATGGGAAGTAGGTTAAACATGTATGTCCCAAATAACAAATGCAAGGATCTTGTAGTTCATCTGCACTACGAAGTGTCAATCACATAGTGCCAGAAGAGGAACAGAAAGGGAGGAACCTGTTTGAGTAAAAACAGAGCAACACTGGTGTAACTACTGTCTTAGGAAGGCTAGCATGTTTTTGAAATCCACTGTTACTGCTTGCAATACAGCTGCTTTGTCATAGACACGTTTCATGAAATGCAACAAAAAGTTAGTTAAAGGATGTGCTTCTAGTGTCCTGAATGAGTATTACTGTATTTCCAAAACAGCATGTCCCAAGTGTTTGTCCTAGGGCACACTGGAACAAAATGGAGCCAGTTAAACAGTAACAGACCTGGGCTGGGGCAGAAGCTGCTCCTTAGGGATCACTGCACAGCTTCTTGCTATGGCATTCATTAAGTAAACAGCTCACATCTCTTATCTGGCTCATCAGATAACACAATAAGCAAAAGCAGAAATAGTGACGCCAAATTCTGTCAGATTAGGGCCAGATTTAGTCCAGTAATTTCATCTAAATTCCTCACTGGCACTCCTTATATTGCAGCTCTGAATGTGTGATGGTGTCACTAAAATGCCACAAAGTATTAGAGAACTTAAGGAGCTCTGGCCAAAACTTGAGCTGCGTGTACTGAGGGAGGGAGTGGGTATGTTTGATAGGTTTCCTCAAAGAGGGACGCTAGTCAGTCAAATTCAGGTTGGGCACAATACCTAAAACACATGTGGGCTGCATGGTCATCTTGCTGTCTCCAGGAAGGTGCCACTTTGGGTACAAATAGATGTCCTGTGACTATGAGAGCAATTTGAGTGGGCTTGACACCATGTTACTGAGGTGGGTTACACAAGGAGGCTGGAATAATGTATCCCTGAGGACTCTTCAGACCTTAATTTGTAGAAAGTGTCTTTGGAAACTGCTGGGGAAAGGCAGAGGAGCTACAGGATAGAGTTTTTGGGGGGAACTGCTAGCAGCGAGGTACAACTGTTTTATAGCATAGCTCTTAATAGAGCTTTCCAAATGTTTATTGCAAATGCTACGTTTGTATTTTCTGCCTGGCTTACACTTTGAAACTGGCAGCTGTGCCAATGACCCGTGCTGGTATAAACTGAACCTGTCTCTATGGATGCTTCCTACAAGATTTTAAGGCATGAGGTAGAATCATAGAATCATTTAGGTTGGAAAAGATCTCCAGGATCATGGAGTCCAACGCTTGACCAATCCATCACCCTGTCAATCATCACTTGGGCATAGCACCAAGTGCCATGTTCAGTTATTAGTTTTGTGGAACAGTGCTGATGAGCACTACTGATATAAAATAAGAATTTTCCTTCCTTTTCTATAACTTCCTATAAGCCCTCTACCTCACACTATCCTCTTTAAACTTTCTGATGAAAACTTAGCATGTCTTGTTCCTTCCCACAGAGCCTAATTTACTCAGTGGTACTGCTCACAGTGTGAATAAAAGAGGTGTGAAGAGGAGAGATCTTGACATTGAAGAGCTGAGGGAGATCCTGTCTCCACTGTTACCTTTTGTCCGCATTGAGCACATCTTACCCATGAATAGTGAAGTACTGAGTGATGCAGTAAGTCAGTAGTCTCAGGGTTCTTTCTACTTCACATGTTACAGTGTTCAGGTGTCAGGGTTTTTTTGCTTTGGTGGGTGTTGGTTTTGTTTGCTTATTTTAAGGATTAACTTCTAAAATGTTATCGTTGAGAGTAATAGAAGTATAACACTCTTTTCTGGTTAGGTTTTGTTGTTCTTTAGATCTGTCAAAAGCCTAAAGAAAAATAAGTGATGTAAGGATTCAGTGTAAAGAATGCATTTATTGCCAGTTTTTACCATATTAATACTGAAAAAACCGTAAACCTCTTTCTTGATTCTTAAAGATGAAGAGAGGCCTGATTAGTACTCCTCCTTCAGACATGCTACCAACATCAGAAGGTGGAAAGTCAAATGCCTGGCTGCGGCAAAAAAATGCTGGAATATACGTACGGCCAAGACTGTTCTCGCCGTATGTGGAGGAGGCTAAGGTAATATCAGCAACACTTGACTGTTCTCAGATTGGAGTCATCGGGGGGTTCTGTAAACAGGGAAAGATTTTGGGATGTTTTGTGTCTCTTTACATGTACTGGCCTAAAATACTAACATTTTCAGTTTAACAAGACTTACAAGATTGATCATCAGGCTCAAGTCTCTAGAACTGGTCAGAAAAAATTTCAACAAAATTTTTTTTTGTCGAAATTGAAATGTTTGCGAGACAGATCTTGATGAAATTCCAGCGGAAACAAAGCAGCGTTCTGAGGGAAACCTCCCTGGTTTCCAGCCAGTTTGCCGGCCCAGCTCCTCGGCAGCCCTCCTGGCAGGCGGATGGCAAGGTGAGAGCCTGAGAGTCCCAGTCTGCAGCTAGTCAGCAACCTTGGTGCCAGCTCTTTCAGGCTCCCCAGCTCCCACCAGAGCTGGGTGGGGAACTGCTATTCCACTCGGCAGAGGACTGATATTTCTTCATCTTGGTTGAATCAGAACATACCCAAAATCTTGTGATCCTCCGCAAAATGGAATAAATAACCTGTGTCCAATCTGAATGAAGTCCTTTGTTTCCCTCTCAGGCAGTCGCTTCCCTATTTAATTTCTTGCATGAGCACTGTCAAGCTGAAGATCTTGTAGCATCTCTGGTGATGACATTTGGTGACAGGGTGGAGATGGTGCTGTGTGGGGCAGGAATGTGCCACGTTCTGTTTGACAGAATGGAAGCCTTTTGTGTCACTGACCAATGCCACCACTTCAGGTAGCTCTGGCTTGAGATGAGAGCTTGTGAGTCCCAACAGCGCAGGTGACAGCAGAACAAGAAGGTTAGGTGAAGCTATGTACATCCACATCACCTACAGACTGTGACATCTGCTCTGGTGAATTTGGAGCTTTTGTCCTGTGAGAGAAAATGTTTCTAAAGGTATAAGATGTTGTTGATGTCCTCTGTGAGGAAAGGGAAGAAATAAAACTACTTTGCGTTTTGAGCATAGCAGTTAGAGAGCAGCAGTGGCACTAAAATAGCAAAGGAAGACTAGCTGGTAAAAATGTTCTCTTTGTATCTTGGATTGTTAAGACTAACAAAAACATGATAAAAGCTTTGACTCTTAATTTTCAGGTGTATGCTGTGGGAGTGCTTTAGTATTTATCCAAAATAAAAAGTGCATTCCAGCAACCCCCATACCCCTGTAAGAATTCCTCCTTATTAGAACTAGTTTCATATTATGCTGTTAATATTTTTTAAAGCATTTTAAGGCTTTTTAACCTTAGAGGGAGGACTCTCATGCATAGTCTCTGGTAACTTTACTCCTCCTATAGATAGTTTAATTACTGTAAAATGGAAAAACTGTGAATGAGTGATTTTTTTTTTTTTTACTCCCCTGCTAGTCTCCCATTTTTTGAAATAAATTCATTTGATCTTTAGTAAGAATCTTCAAAGGGTAGACATAAATCTTTTTCTATTCTTTAAGTTGTCTGAGGAAAAGATGTTTCATTTTCAGGCTGATGCCTTCTTCTCAATGGCAGAAAAAGCTGAGACTCCCAGGCAGTAATTATCTTAAGTTCAGAGGGTCTGGCCTTGAGGGGGCCAATTCTAATCTGACAGGTTAAAATAAACAAAGCATCCTTCCCAAACTATTCTCCTGCCTGCTCTTAGCTCTGAAACTCAGCTGTGGTCATGACTGGAAAGTGTAGTGGGAAATGCTGATGAAAAGCCAGCTGTTGTTCATGACCTGACCAAGTTACTATGGTGCAGACATGGCTGGACTTGTGTCTCTGGGGCTGTGCTTGCAGCAGTGGCAGTGGGTGTGTGCAGTGCCCTCATGAGGCTCTGGTGCTGTCGTTGCAGTCGGTGCTGGATGAGATGATGGTGGAGCAAACCGACCTCGTCCGCCTGCGCATGGTGCGGATGTCCAACGTGCCCGACACGCTGTACATGGTGAACAACGCGGTGCCGCAGTGCTGCCATGTGATCACCCACCAGCAAGTCAGCACTAACCAGACCAGTCCTCCCTCAGTTATAGCCAACGAGATCCCAGGTAAGCTGCTGATCCTTCCCGTGCCAAATGATCTCCTGGGTGTGTGTGGGTTCTTGGGCCTGGGGGCAGTGAGTGTCAGTTATTGAACTTCATCATTTCCTCGCAGAGTAGTTCTGTACCAGGAACAGTCCTTTTGCTTTGGTCTGTCCTAAAGATATTAACTGATTTTGGATGGCAGAGTAACTAGTTAGAGAGCAAAACTCTTGGACTGGTTAAACACAGTAGAACACTTGCTGGAGCCTGGCTCTCTATTCTCAGAATTTTCTACAGAGTCCTCAGTTTTCTACAAACCAGTTGTGCAATATAGGTAAGATCTGTGAGTCCAGAAAATTTCTTTCAAAAATCAAAAGCCAGAAAACATAACTTGTAAGGAAATCAGCTGAACAAAGTATGCCAGAAAAGTACTGGAAGTGGGCACTCAAAACACATTTACTTAAATTTACTAAATCCACTTTAGCTTTGAAGCCAAACCAGCCTAGTTCCTTGTGGAAGAATGTGTCAGAGTACATTTTTATAGGCTCAAGTAAATATGGCCTCTCTTGACTTCAGAATGATTGGTGTGACATTCCCCATAGGCAAGCAGGAAAATATATACTAAATATATTTTGTCATTTATGCATATGATCTTTTTGTGTCAGACTGGAAGAATGTATCTAGTGGGGTTCCTAAAGCATCTAGCTTTTCCTGCCTTTCCCCTGTCCCATTAATGCACACTGCATAGAGAAAACACTGGCAAAACTTGCAACTGGTGACAAGTTGGAACGGTCAGTGGATGTTTTGGAGGGCAGGATTAGGTAGCTAAATAAACAAGATTAAATTTTAATTCAGTGAAGGGAGTGGAAAACACTGTGCCTATGGCATTCCACATTTTATAAGCTCTTTATATATGAATTATGTCTGTCTTCAGTCACCTGTTTTGAAAGGAAGTAGATAAACTGTTCTTACAGATGCAAGAGCCAGGACAAGAGTAATGGATTGAAATTGCTGCAAGAGAATTTAATTTGAAGTGTTAGGAAGATTTGAAGCACTGTTCAGTTATAAGATTTCTAGGAAAAATTGTAGAATGGTTTTGATCTGTTTGCTTGTAGTCTGGAAAGAAACTTGCTAAAAGCTGAAAAGGAGCTTCTGAAAACTTCTATTTGAAAAATTTGATTAAAGTACCAATTCTTTTTTTAGAAATTTGGAGTGCTCAGCAAAACTGTGACATCTCAGCAGTGTGTTTTAGTACTTGGTCTTCCCTCTCTAGAAAAGTGTAAATATACTTAGCATGAATTGGATATAAAGTATTTCATATAAGATAGGACTTTGTTAACACTTTGCTCAATCTTTTTTTCCAAAGAAGTTGAGAAAGGCAAGAGGTCTTCAGTGTTTTGCCAAAGTTCTCATGTTCTTAAAAAAACTGGCTTCTGTTGGCAAGCATGAGACAACCTGGCCAGTCTGAAACTGCCCTGCATCTTGGTTCTGTACAATTTAATAGGTAGCAATTACTGCCAGTCCTTTGATTTGAACATAGATATGAGCTCTGAGCCTGGCCAGTAGCTGGAGCACAGGAATTGTGTCCTGGCAACTGTCTGCTTTGCTTAGTCCTGTAATTAAGCAAAAGAATTGATTGGTTTGCCAGTGCCTTTTTGCTAGAATGGGCAGATGGGGCCCAGTTAATGTGAGGAGATTAAAGCCTTTCCCAAACTCTAAGTTGTGCAGGAATCCATCCTGAAGCATAGATGGAGCACAGGGAGTGCCAGGGGAGAGCTGGGCAGCATTGCCTCCATGGCCCTTGGGCCGGACTCAGAGCAGGTGCTCCACAGCTCGGCTGCTCCCCATCTGTCCCTGGCTTCTCCTAGGACCCACTGCCTGAGGAGTGTATTTGCACAAACCTGCTGGCAGTGTGTTTTAGTGCTTTTTCTGCAGCACTATTGTAAATTGAGTTCAGCTGAAGCCTGCTCTAACTCGAGGCCAGGTTCTGCAAGAGGTTGAGTTTCTTTACGCATTTTCCAGCTTGTCTGAATTAGAAATCTTGCAACCGAGAGAACTGTAATTTTTTATATACATAATCTTTCTTCCATGTGTTTCACATGAGTAATAGTAAAAGAACCCCAAAACAAACCAGGGTTTGAGAAGACAGAATTTTTTAATGAAAACATTATATCATTTTTATGCCTACTAGTTTGGAGAACTGCCTCAGACTTCTCTTAGATCCTCCTCTTTAAGTATTAGCAAAATACTTAGCTACAGCTGTAGCTAAACATCTGGCTGCTAAACCAGGATTTTTCAGAAGGATTTTAATGTGTGTAGAAGACTTATTTACAAGCCTTGAAGACTGGTTAGAATGGGTCCCCTCTCAGTACAGGAGCTCCATTCCCTCTCAGTGTAGGGGGAGTATTTTGCACTACATATACTTCTCCTTCATGTACTAATGTAAACTTTGTGAAATTGGGACCAGTTGTAATTGTGTGGTGTTGGGTTTTCTCCTTCTCTGTAATGCAAATGTCGTTTCACACTGTTCTTGCTGTATGGTCTGTTTAATTTTTATGAGCTTTCATTACAGACATCTGGTCATGGTAATACATAACACTTGTAAAGCTGGTAAAGGATCAGATGCCAGGACTTACACACTCAGAGATCTGGATTTATCTTCTCTGTTTATATGCACGTTTTCCTTAGGACAGAAACACCACAGAGAAATACCATTCATCATCAAACAGCAGTAAGAAATGACATGAGAAAGTTTTGCAACAGGATAAATACCCAAAATTATACATGACTTTCTTTTGGAATGGTTTTTTAAAAATTATTTCAATATGACTGCATAAAACAACATAATTTTAACAGGTTTTTGTTGGCTTACGGTTCATGTAACTTTTGTAAAATGCTCTTTCTCTAGTTACATACTGGTGTTATGATCTTGTGATTATAGAACTGTGTTAGAAGTATGAAGTGTATGCCAAAAAAAATCAATGAATTCTTGGCATGTGCAATTCATGAGGGAACATTCAGTTGTTATTTAAGATATCCTACCCCCACCTCAAATCATGGAATTCCTGCATCATAAGGGGTTTACAAAGAAAGCTCTATCTGTGGCTCATTCTAGCAGAAGCTGAAGAAGTGGTGTATGTTTTTATCATTTGTATGAGGTGTGTTATCCCATATGGCTTAATGATGCTCCATGGAGCATGTGTAAGTTGAACAGTTCTTGGCAGAATGCTTCTTAAAAAAAAAAAGTCAAGGTAGCCTGATGTTAGATTTTTCCCTCCAAATAAGTCTAACCATTGCAATCCAACTTACTGTCTCACAGTTGAAAAAAAGAACTCTCTGTTATCCCCACCCCATTCTCTGTTACCCCTCCAGTTCCCAATCTCCTGGTTGTGAAAGAGATGATCAAGCGGCTGCAGGAGCTGCGCCACACCGAGCAGGTGCAGAGAGCCTACGCTCTGAACTGTGGGGAAGGCGCCACCGTCAGCTACGAGATCCAGATCCGTGTGCTGCGGGAATTCGGGCTGTCTGATGCTGCTGCTGAGCTCCTGCAGGTATGAAGAATGGCTTTGTAAGACCATTGTGCACTCTGCTGTAGGAGTACTTGCTGTGTATGCATGCAGGTGCACAGGTGCTTTGAAATGCCTGCGTTACTGTTCAGGTGCAAATGCCAGTTGCATTTGATGTATGTGATTTTACAAACTGTAAGTGCAATGTATAAATAGTTTTCTCAAGAGTCTTTGCCATTCAGGAGGCTCTTATTGACACAAATTTTGGGGACAAGATAAAACTGCTAAAGAGAGAGTTGATGAGAACAGTAGAACCCATAACTTGAAAACTAGATCATAATTTGTTCTTAAAACAGGAGAAAAAGTGGTAACTTTGCTGTGGGTCTGCACGGTACATGTCAGGACTGGAAAACTGAAAATCCCTCTTCTCTTTATACACTGGTGCTAAAGCAAATGCATTTGTTGGTCAACTTACAGTGAATCTGATGCTTCTTGTCTTACTTGAAAAATACCCCAATCTGTTGTGCATGGTAGCTGTAGTCTCTTTGAGTGTTGGTGAGCTTAGATGTAGCACAGCCAGGCAGTTACAGTATGGCATGTTTCTGAGAGTGTTAGTTCAGGAGATTTTTCTAAATGGCTTCCTACTTTGTCTTGTTACATGCTGGGTTTCTTACCATTGCAGAATCCTCACAAATTCTTTCCTGATGAGAGATTTGGGGATGAAAGCCCACTGCTGACAGTGAGACAGTCTGGACGATGTCGCGTCAACAGCACTCCCACTGCAGAAACCATGTTTACAGAACTGGACTCTTTCGTGGCCTTCCATCCACCATTGCCCCCTCCTCCACCTCCATACCACCCACCAGCAACTCCTATTCATAACCAGTTCAAAGTGGGCTGGAAACAAAGGGTGCCGAGTCAACATCCCTCCCGTTCCTTTTCTTACCCGTGTAACCACTCGCTGTTCCACTCGCGGACCGCCCCCAAAGCCGCACCGCCCGTTTACCTGCCCGGCGTCAAGGCAGCGCCTCCCGACTGCACCAACACCGCGGCTCTGGGCCGGCAAACGGTGGCAGCAGCAGCAGCAGTGATGGCAGCTGAGAAACAAGTAGTAAGTGTTGTGATTTCTCCTCTTTTGCCTATTTCTAGCTGCTCAAAGTACCTCATTGAAGGAGCTGGAGAGAATTCTTATGATGAAGTGACTTGGCTTTGTTAAATAAAAAGAGCATCTTACTTTGTTAGGAGGGCTTTCTACAGAACTGTCTGTCAGCATTCTCTATCCCAAAGGCATGCCCTAATCCCTGGGAGAATGAACATTCCAGGGGAGAAGCATTATTGGAGGGGCAAATGGCACTCAGGAATCTTCTGAAATCCTAGGATCACAGAATGTCCTGAGTTGGAAGGGACCCACAGGGTCTGTTCCAGTGCCAAGCCACCCTCTGGGTGAAGAACCTTTTTCTAATATCCAATCTAAACCTCCCCTGACACAACTTCAGGCCATTCCCTCAGTCCTGTCACTGGTCATGAGAGAGATCAGTGCCTGCCCCTCCTCTTCCCCTCACAAGGAAGTTGTAACTGCAGTGGCGGCTCCCCTCAGTCCTCTCCAGGCTGAACAGACCACGTGACCTCAGCCACCCCTTACGTGGCAAATGTTGTTTGCTCTACACTAAAACAAAGCATAAGTCAACTTCGGTAGTGGACTGCACACTGTAATTCACAGGTAGAAGTGGTGGGGATATTTTGGCTATTGACAGGTCAGTAGTCTGAAGTAAACAGGTTGCCTTTATACATGTGTGAAGAGTATGAAAGCTTTACGGCTGAGAAGTATTTGAAAAGGAATTGGCAAGCAGAAATTGGTAATTGCTGATACAAAGGGGTTTGTTACAGCATTTAAAAGCAGTCATTATAGTTGCTGAGCTACAATATGATGGAACTCTACGATATCCAGTAAAGACATAACTGTGAAATACAGGAAGTGCTGAATGAAGAATCTGGTAACTTATTTCTGCAGTGAAAAAACTGTCAGTGCATAGTTGTGGCACATTAGATGCAGATTTGATCTTTGAGTTCTGACTGGAAAAACAGATTTTATTTTCTTCCCATTAGCAATTGTCTTAAATATACTGCACTTCTTTTTCTACTTTAGAATAAAATATATAACTTCATATTAGAAATGTGTGTCTTTGGTCAAAGGTGGGATTCATAGCATGTCACTCTCCTTTGATCAATACTAACTTCCCTAAGGAAACTATGTAGTAACCTTTTTCATATCAGAAATATTTCTGCTAGAACATGTCCTTAAGTAATGCAAGGGGGAGCATGGGCGTAACGTAGGTGATATTTTTGTTTTGTATTCTTTCTGCAATTTGTGAGTCACTATTAATCAATGGTCACTAAAGTTGCTTTCATGAGAAATGCTAAATATAAGTAGAAATTCTCGCTCTTCTGTCTGGAAGGCTGTAATATGAGCAATTCTGCACTGAGGCAGACATGGGGTAGGTGAGAAGAATGCCACACAACAGCTTCCACATACTCTGTGGATCTAGTGAGCCCTGTAACTGATGCTCCCCTGAGCCCTGAGGGTGTCCTGCACACATTTGTCTGCAATTTACTTACTTTAAAATGGAGAATGCAAGCAGAAAGGTTGTGTCTATAGTGATAATGCATGTGTGTCGTGGCTTCCCTGCACTGGAACTGTGGGCTGTGACGAACCATTTGTTAGGCTCTGCACCAAGTATCTTGTTTGGTTTGATAATTTTAAGTGCCTTAAGGCAGGCCTGCCTTTAAGAAGTTCAGCAGTACAGTGTCCTTTACTGCATGTTCTTCTACTTGCCTTGTAAAGGCAAGATGCATTTAAGAGGAGCTGTAATTGTGATACAACAGCTTCATGAAGGGAAGAAGCAGGAAGGTGAAGGTTGGTGGATAGATGTGTTCTTTAAGGAGTGCAGTAAACTTGCAGGCTGAAGTTTGCAAGACTAAAGTAGATTAAGAAAATGCCATTTTGAATGACAAAAACCATCCTAAATACAGTTTGTGTTTAGCTCTTGTTTTTGTTTCCATGGACCAATTTCTTTTCTTTTCCAGTGTACTCAGCCCTTGCTAAATGAACTGATGCCAGACATCGCAATGGGTGTGTCAGCAATGTCTTTGAAAGACAGAAGATTACCGGAGCTCACGGTGGACACGGAGCTAAGCCAGGCGGTTGCAGAGGTAGGGCCCGGCCCACCCCAGCACATTTCATGTATTCAGAACAGACACATGCCTACTTCTCGGAAAAAACATGCAATAGAGCAAAAAATAGATGCTCGAGAAAATCCGCAGGAATATCCTGACTTCTATGACTTCTCTAATGCTGCATGCAGACCCTCTACTCCAGCACCCAACAGGCACAGTCCTTTGCCTTCACAAGGCATTTATTTTGGCCCAGATTTGTACAGCCACAATAAGGCATCACCAAGTGGCTTAAAGTCAGCCTATCTACCTTCCCAGATATCTCCTAAAAAGCAAGAGGATTCTAGGAGGGAATACCTGCTCTCACAGGATGGGCATCAACACAGGCAAAAGAATGAGCCAATACACCTCGATGTCTTAGAACAACCTCCCCAGCGACTGGACTTGGCACTGGCTACCCAGGAAAATGCTGGGAATGGCCCTGTTCACGTCAGGGGAAGAACAAAAATGGAAACGGATTTAACCTATGGGCTAACCTCCAACAGACCTTCACTCTCTGCATACAACTCTGACATGCCAGAAGAGAGACCCAGTAGGAGACTGGCAGATGATGAGCCATTGGAACATGGAGCACAGAGAAATGCAGATTTGGAAAGGGAAGATGGAGTAAGCAGAGGAAGGAGGTCTCCAAACAAACCAGACTTCCTGTACAAAAAATCTGCCCTATGAAAACAACCTCCAGTATTTCTCTGTGCCTAAGAGTTGTAAACATCCCATTCCTTGCAACTTTTGGCCTGACTTCTGTCAGAGAAATTCTTTCATGCCAGCAGAAAAATTCATCTTTGCTCACTTCTTTTGTACATACATTGCTTTATTAGAGACAGCATGTTATCAGTTTGGTTTTAAAGCTGCTTCTGGGTTTATTTTTTCGCAATTTTTTTGGAGCAGATTTAATTAAGCCTTTTAAAAAAACAGAAACTGGTACCTTTTTTCTACAACCTGGTAGCCTTTTGCACCTGTACATCTATTTTAGTGTATTAGTTTTGTACTAATATGTTACACTTTAATGTCACATTTAAAGGACTGTATTTTCATACTTTTGCATTTACCCTTTCACATGCCGATTCCCTATGTGCATTGGTTGCACATTATGAAATGTATTTTCTTATGAGATAATAACAGTGTGTTTATTTTTTAATTATAGGAATTCCAAAGAACAGCACATCAAAAAACCTACATTTTTAGTTGGATTTTGTTTGTTTGTTTAGATTGAAATCTTCCTGATTTTTATGACTATGGCAAGAATCCAATCTAATATTTTGTTTGAAAAGTTCTGGCAGCTGGTCTTATCTTTATATACATAGCAAACCCACTTCAAGAATTATATTTGGGGTTTTAAGAATCCAGAGTGATATTTAGGAATCCAAATTCCTGTGAAATTCACTGGAATATGACAGTTTGAGTCTGTTTACTTCTGTTCCGACTGTGACCATGGAGAACTCCATGATCACCTGAATGCAGGAAGCACTTAATAGACAGACTAGAATTGCTGATTTGCCCATTTAGAAATAAATCTAGAAATACTGTAAAAACTACAGAAATTACTCGTTCTTCCAGCTGCTCATTCGTGGGTAAGCGAAGACCAGATGAGCGGATTCCTGCTAACTGGAGTGTCAGGAAGACGAGGCGTGGAGCCTTTGCTGTTGCCTGAACACGTGGGAGGGTTCCCCTCCCCGGCGGTGCCGGGGTGACAGCCCATGGCCTTGCTTTCTCCTGCCTGTGCTTACAAAAGGGCTTCACCCTCAGTGACATCGTTCAGTGTTCCTTACCTGGCCCCACAGGTGCAGCTGTTCTGTCAGCAGAATCCCAGTGAAGAGTCACTGCTTCAGCATCACCACACATGTGAAGCTTTGGCACTCTTAAATTATACCTCCATTGCCTGATTTGCTTTTTGAAAGCACAGAAATGAGATTCCCCTGTTAACAGGATGTGAGGGGGAAGGATGCTGATCTGGGCTGGCTCCTGCCGCTGGGGAGGGGTTCAGCAGAGCACCAGGGAAGGGTTACAGTTATGAAGTACATCCTTAATACTCACTGTGCAGTTTTAAAAACAAATTCATTGCATTCAGGATTGGGATCTGATGCAACTGCAGAGTAGTGATTGCTGGTAAAGTCCTGTTTGCGGGGGTTTAAATGCAGTTTCTATAATGAGTTTCCCTGTAGCAGAAAACTATAGTCCCAGGTGTGACCTAAGGAGGTCTTTAAGGAGGTCACCTGCTTTAAGGTTAGGTTGAATTGTTTCCTGCAGCTCAAAGTGCTTAATACTGTTTAACAGAAATCTTGCTGCAACTTCACTTTTGGTTTTAGTTGATGGCAGATTTTTACCTAATGTGTTTCATTAAAGTATGAAGGGCCTGGTAACAATACAGTGTTACTGAAATATATTGAATACTACATTTCCAAGCTACCAAATAGCTTCTAGATAAATGAAGATATGGGTCTTGGAACCAATAAACCCTGTGTCTCCTGCAGACACATCTATACACCTGCTTCCGTGGTAGTTCTGCAGGTGCTCCTTTTGAGATACAACCATGAAAAGCATGGTGTAGGACTGGAGCAGAAACTTGCCTAGACTCTGCAGGTGATGTGTCTTGTGGGTGGGAGATTTTTTTTTTTCCCCTCTGTCAGCTATTTTTGTTTTTTACCCACAGTCAAGGCACTGGGTGGTCCTGGCTTCATCACCCATCTGTGGGATTTCCATGGGACTGTGGTGTAGAACATTGTTAAATGCAGGAAGTTGTCAGTGGGGGGATGGTGCTGCTGCAGGTTAAGGGGCTGAGGCTCGCTGGGTTTTTTCTGAAGATGTGAGCACGGTGCTGTCTGACTGCCTAGCTCTAACCGCACACGAGGGTCTCATCCTCACCAGCATGAGACCAGCTCACTAGAACCAGTAACTTTCAACACACACAAGAACCAGAAACTCCCTGGACTTGCATCGTGTGTGTTGGCAGCTTAACTACTAAAAAATTACAGCTGTCCTCAGAAAACTTACTATTCTCAATATTTTTGCCTAAAACTGATATATGTACTTCAGGAAAACTATTTTGATTATCATAGTTTGATGTGGCACTGTGTACTTGGGCAGAGGTGGGACTGAGATCTACAGATAGAACTTTAAAGCTTGAAATTGGGGGGGGGTGTGGCTGATGATAATGAGAAGTTTTGAGGTTATGGTTTGAAGGAAATCATGAAATGCTTTGGCTTTGGAATAAGCTGATGAGAAATGCCTCTAGGGAGGACATGTCTGTGTTTTAGAATACAAAATTGTTTCTGAAGTCTCAGGAACTGAGCAGTATTAAAAAAAGAATGAATAAAGTGTTTAAAAGTAGATGCAGAATGAAAGACAAGTCCTTTTGAGGCCACAAAGACAATCAGGCCATGTAGACAATCTGTTTTCACTTGCATATTTTGAATTGGGAAGAAGATGGCAGCTAACAGCAGCTGGTTTGAAGTGGAAAAGAAGGATTCCTTGAATTACTGGGACTTTATTTTTGTACTCCAGAGCAGGATTTCCTACTTGGAATGTGCAGAGGGGTGAGACACTATTTTTCATGGCAGCATTATTCAGAAGCCAGTGTTCATCCTACATCTCTCTCACACACCACACGTACCTGTGCTACCTGCTACTCCTTGTTCTCTGTCTACTGAAACTTTGGTGCAGAAGCTCCTTGTTTACATGAAGCACTTTCTGACTAGGCTGGAAATTGACACCTTTTCCTCCCATAAATTAGATGGAGATGATAGATAATTGACTATTTTGCTTGAGGATAGAGGTATAAATATTGGGGTTTTTTGAATGAGGGAGATTCATGCTCCTTGTTCTGTTAAAGAGAGAGTTCAGACTTGCATTTAATGAGCAACATGCAAAAAGGTCTTATTCCCCTTTCCCCAAACCCAACTCCTCTTTTCCTTAATATATGGATGAATAACTTAATTCCTAAAACACATTCTTCCTTTGAAATGTTTGTTGTTCCACGGAATTATTGTAGTTGTGTATTAGTAACTGCTGTGTTGATTGGCAGTTTCATGTTGTATTTTCCTGTTCTTCAGGATTTTCACTTACAAAAACTAAGGCTGTGGCCACCTTTACTTGTTAGGCCTTGGGTTTTGGTCCCAGAATGTCCCAAATGTACGTCTTTAGGGGTTTCTTTGGTTTGGGTTCGGGAAGGGGGTGGGCATAGGGAGGTTGGGTGTTTTGTGTGGGTTTTTGGTTCGGTTGTTATGGTTGTTTTTCTGTTGGGTTTTTTTTTTTGGTTGGTTTTTTTTTTTTTTTTTTTTTGAAAGAACACTAATGCTGTTTGAGGCACTGTTCTTCTAATAATTCTATGCTTCTGTGGTAGAGGTGGTGCTGAGCCCTGATGGATGCAGGGAACAGCTTAGAGGGAAACTTGTAAAACCGCATTTGGGGTTTCTGTAATTACCTGTACTGCCAGAAGGCAGCCCTGCCCTTGGCAGTGTTAAGGATTTGTTTCTTGTCCTTGTGTTGTTACTGGTATAAAGTCAAGTGCCTTCAATGCTAAAGGCTCAGAAAACTTTCTTAAACTGACTTCATGTCCTATGCAAGTGTTTTTTCTACAACCTGCATAACCAGTACTTTGTAAAACTTGTTTACGCTTCAATTGTACATAGTGTTTTTTTAAAAAAAAATAGTATTTTTATTTAGGTACCTCCAAACTTGAATTCTAGTCTTGTGTGATGCATTGTAAAACAATACATTTCTCTTTTGAGTACCATTACAGTTGTAAAAAGGTTTTCACTGGTTCTATTTTTCTACTGTTGCTGAGAAGCATGTAACACTGACTTTATCCTACGTATAGTTGGCATTTCAAATAAATGGCTTGTATAGAACGTGGTTGTGTGGCTGCTTCCCCTGAGCTGCTGCTGCCTGGCTGCATGCACCCACCACCCTGCCCTGCTCACTCCAGACTGCAGTGGCCAGGGCTGGGGAAACTGCCCAACAATACAAACAGAAAGGCACCTTCCAAGTGTAAAGGCTTTTGGGAAAAAAAGTGCACAATAATGGTGTGAACACCAAAGGCATGATACAAACCAGTGTAAAAGAGGGATTTGAAATTAGTCACCCTGCTCAAGCAGTTAAAAATGAAAAGCATTTCAGTAAAGTAGTTCTATGAGTTCTGGCTAGAGTCTGACTGAGGCCATGCCTTGTGAAAGGCAATAGGGCTGCTCAGAGCTGGGCCTTGGGGTGCAGCCTGGGTGCAAGGAAACTTGTGTTCCTTTTCTCATCAGAGCAGCTGGACAGATCTGTTCAGTACCCAGCATTCCCAGGTTGCAGTTTCCCTGCCCATTATTCCAGCTGACTATTCATTGCATCTCTGTCAGAAACAAGTGCCTCACTGCTTCAGAGCAATGACTAAAATTCAGAAGTGTCATCTGGCCACTTGCCTGGTCTCACTCTGACATACCAGAGCAAAATACTGCGAGTTACATCCTGACACAGAGCACAGGTGGGTGAGGAGAGGGAGAACTGTGTGGTCCCACATGTTAATTACTGACACCTTCACTCCCACACCCGGGAAGATGAGTTCCAGGAGCTTCCTAAATTAGACGATTTTAACATTTTCTGTTACAGGCTGTCACTTTGCAACAGTGCTTCTAAGCCTGCCAACCTCAGAAGAGAGGATGCCTGATGTCTCTTTCCTAAGGGGAGGTTTTCAGCATTGGAAAGGGGTACAGTTGGAGCTGGGTCCCTTCGGATGGACCCTGCTTCAGTACAGGCTGATACCAGGAACGGACAGTGCTCATGGTCAGTTTTGGCCCTGTGCTCTGCAACTAGAGCCACAGGAATTCCACATTTGAACTCACTCCTTCCATCACTGCTGTATTATCTCAAACACAGCAAGCCTGGCTCTGGGCCATAAAGCATTTCTGTGATCACTGTGGCCTTTCACTGATTTTTTATTTCCTGTGGGAGACACAATTGCCTTTGGGTACCCTCTCCCCCACTCCTTCAGTGAATTACAGAAACTGCAACACAGAGGAATCAAGAAACTGCTGCTCTACTGTATTGCTCTAAAATTTACTTGCCAGCAAGCTGCCATCCCTTGTTTCACACCTGGGTCAGGTACAAACAAAGGTCTAGGGATCCTGGGCTTGACTACCCCCACTATACACCTCGGTGGCTTGGCTAACAGTCATCACTGGGCTCCCTGTGTCTGCCTGGGTCATGGATGGAGGCAAAACACTACAGCAGCACTGAGAGAAAACAAGACAGTACACAGTGAAAAGCTCCTTTAATTTTTTTATATTGTAGTTAGATGTGCAGTTACAGCTCCCGTAACAGTTGCTACCAAAAAAAAAAGCATGTACAATACCTAGAGTTAAATTTAAAAGCAACTAGGAAAGGGCCCTGGAGGTCGATGACACATTGAGCATGAGTCAGCAGTGCCCTGGCAGTCAGGAGGGCCACCCATATCCTTGGGGATATCAGGCACAGCATGGCCAGCTGGGCAAGGGAGGGGATTGTCCCCTCTGCTCTGCACTGGGGCAGCCTCACCTCGAGTGCTGGGGGCAGTTTTGGGCACCACAATATAAAATACATACAAAGCCGTTAGAGAGTGTCCAAAGGAGGGCCAGGAGGACCTTGAAGGGCCTTGAGGGGAAGCCGTGTGACGAGGTCACTTCGTCTCTTCAGCCTGGAGGAGACTGAGGGGAGACCTCACTGCAGTTACAATTTCCTGTGAGGGAAAGAGGAGGGGCAGACACTGATCTCCTCCCTGTGGTGCCCAGTGACAGGACTGAGGGAATTCCCTGAAGTTGTGTCAGGGGAGGCTTAGATTGGCTATCAGGGAAAGGTTTTTCACCCAGAGGGAGGTTGGGCACTGAACAGGCTCCCCAAGGAAGTGGTCACAAGCCCCAAGCCTGAGAGAGTTCAAGAAGTGTTTGGACAATGCGTTCAGGCATGTGGTGTGACTCTTGGGGTGTCTTGTGCAGGGCAAGGAGTTAGATGTGATGATCCTGATGGGTCCCTTCCAACTCAGAATATTCTATGTTCTATGAAACTGCTCAGCGGAGCATCTATGCTAAACTACTGTTTGTAAATAAAGTGGTCAGAAACAGTTAATAGTGAGAATGATAGAAGTCTACCTTTGCTTTCCAAAATCCATTAACATGGAAGTAGAATAGTATCCCATGACATAGAAATCCTCAAAAACTAGAACTTTATTGTATGTTTTGGGGCCTAACTACATTAGGCTCCAAACTTACAAAATCTTAATTTTTAATTGCAGCTAAGTGTAGTCTTAAAAGTCAGCAAAACATCTCCTGTCCCATGATTATCACAGTGGTTATAAAAAGAACTTTCCATACTGTAGCAAAATACCAGGATGCTGCAGTGTTTTCAGCAACATTTATAAAGTAGAATTTGCTGTAGGCTAGGTTTTAAAATCAAAGCATATAACAAACCCCACCCCATGCTTAGTTTTTAATTTAGTACCTCCTCCTAGCTATTGTTTATGTTCCGATGAGTGAATTAAGACAATCTGACAACTTTTTTTACCACAGAAATCATCCCTGTCCAATAGTAGAAATAAGTTTTTTTCAACGTATAAAACCAGATAGAACACACTGTCGCATCAAGCCTGAGCTCTGCTTTCCCATTTGTGAGCAGCCCGGGGAGCGCTTCCCCAGCGGGAGCGGGAAGGCAACAGCGCCGGGTTCAGCCACAGTCAGGCCCGCCCCAGCCCCGGAGGGCAGGAACGGGCACCTCCTCCGTGCTGCGGCCCTCACCACAACCGCTACAGCCCCAAGGGAAGAGACAGAGCCATTCAAGCAGGAAAGCCGGGAGCACATTCCCTGCCACCGAGAGCAGGGCGGAGCCCGGGCAGGTTTAGCACAGCCACGGCTCCGGGCCTGGCGGTAACCAGGGGAGAGGAGACCGGGAAGCAACGGGACACACTGCCCCGGGAACAGCCCTCCTCCCCTGGAGACAAGGCCGGCTTTCACGGGAATGCAAAGGCGATCGGTACTGAAATCCCTCTAAGTGCTGTGTAAGGATTTGTTAAGAACATGTTTTAGGTGCTACAAATGAAGGAAGTATAAGACAAAATGATGATGTTTCTTGGACAGCTGGATTTTGATGAGAAGCCAAAAACGGAAGATGCCTTTTCTGTTTGCCAGGGAACATTGTTTTGCCAGTTGTCCTTTCAGACCCAAACCCTCTCAGTCTAACTACAGTAGTACTGCATCCTGTTAGTCCGTCGCCTTTTCCGAGACTGAAATTCTTCAAAGAAGTGCTGAATGTCTTCTCTTTTAACCACCTAGGAGAAGCAGTATGAAACCCAAGTTATGGTGCAAGAGCTTAATTAAAGGATCCTGTTTTATCTCCACACATAATACACAAAGCACAGAAAAGCAAACACCCCAAAATTTCTCTGGTACAGCTTTCCTGTTGCACCCAACAGAGAGGATTAATGCCCAAATTCTATTGTAGATAATACAAACAGGGAAAGGAGCTCCCCAAAGCAGAACAAACACATGGAGCAAAGCTCCCAAAGGTATTTTAATGACTTTGACCTCTTGCCTTTACAGAGAAAAATTTAACACAAAGCAAGATTTTCACTAGCTGACTTCAGGGTCATTCCAATGTAACTAAGAATGGCAATATAGCAAGTCAGCCAACAAAATGCAAGTGTTATTTAATAACAGCATGCAAATTCCTGCAGGAAAACAACTGACAATCATAATCAGTCCTTATTCTTCTAAGGGTTTAGATTCAATCTAAGAAAAAATAGAAAATTTAAGAGCTTTTCTTCCTGAATATCTTACCTAGAGCAACAGAACTTTCATTTAAATGTAAGAACAGCTCTCAGTACCTTGCAGACAGATTTCTGTGAAGTTCCCCTTATCTCTCAACAATGTCATAAAGGAATTGTTAAATGAAATAAGGGATTTCTGATTTCTACTGCAGTACCAGCAACTCCAAGAGACAAGAAAAAACATTACAACAGAACATCATGGTATTCACCACCCAGCCCTCAACAGTTCTTCAAAACACATTTCCTGGCAAACAAATTCTGGAAGTGGCACCTTACCGTTCCCTCATCTGCAAACCTCCTGAGATAGTCAGTCAGTTCTGTCTTTAAATCATTGTACTCTGGATGGCAAAACAAAGGCAAAGAAAACAAAACCAGTAAGATATCCAGTTTTAGTTTAACACTGGCTCAAGAACACAACTTGTTCTACTTCCTCTTGTCATTTGTTAGGTTTACTTCAGACAAATCTAGGTTTGAATTAGAGTATAAATAATATTAATATTGTAAACATGAGAAGCCTAATAACTTATGAGACTAACCTATGTAGTGTGAGTGTCTGGGTTGATTTCAGAGAAAGGTATAGAGATCAGTGAGTGAATTAGTACAATTAACTAAAAGACTGCTCCTGCTCCCAGCTTCCCACCGCAAAAGCATGAGTGGGTCATGGTGGAAAGGCCCAGCCTGTAACTCAGGACTGGGACACTGTCCTCAGCAGAGTGCAGAGCCCTGACTGCAAGAGACAAACACAGCTCCAGGTACAGAACACCTCAGCACTGCCTCGTCACTATGCTTTGCAGCAGAGGTACAGGGGAGGCCTGGCCGGCACTCCCCAGCCAACAGGAGATTGCCAAACAACAGAACGGGGTAAGATAAATTAGCCAGACAGTGAAGTTCAAATTAATGTTTAAATATTCACATTACAATAAATTGCTATCATCACAGTATCTAAGATGCAAAACAGGGTGAAAGCTCACACACCATCTAGTGTCTCACTGTAAATTAAGTTGTAATGATGGGCCAGAGAGGACCAATCCTGACTGAGGTGTGCATCCTGTCACAGAGTTGTCTGCATGTTACTTCAAAATTGTTTGACACTACACTGCAAGGCCTGATATCAATCTCTTGTGGCAAACTGTTCAGGTGAAGTGTGTTAGGGCAGATTCTAAAACTGAAGTTGTATTTACCACAGATGAGTTCCACTTGCTGGACTCTGTTCATACTGTTAAGGGTGTCCATTAAAGGATCTCTCCTCTCTGTCTCTTGGTCACTGGTACCCTTATTTTCATAAGCCAAGACAGTGTCACATTCGTCTGTCAGGAACTGGACTTCAAGCTCTGAATACATTTTCTGGAGAACAAAGTAAAATTTACTTTTATGTGACAAAATGCATCACAAACAACAATGAAAATAATAGGGTGAATCTGTATCCAGTATTTCAGAGTCTCCTTGTAACAACTTCCAAGCAACACTGGATTTAAGCAGCAAAGAAAAGACAAACATTTAGAAGCCTTTTCATGCTATATTAATTCCACAGGATTCAGTGTGGATCTTAATGTGGAGTGAAGGGAGGTTTCAGCATTAAGAAAACTTACACAGATTTTACCTAAAGCTTCTCCCCAGTGATTGTCTGGGAGCTCCACCCTGCTTCTCCCACATCTGTGATGGTAATAAAGACAACATACATACCGAACAGTCTTCACAAGTGCATAATTTGCTCCTCCAGTTCGATGGCCAAAAGGTGGCAGTATCTTTTTTTACAAATGGCTTGCTTTGGAGCTCCTTCAGCTTGCAGACTGGCTCCTCGCTCTTAGTAACTACCTGAATTAAAATGAGTGTTCAGCGCTCTATAATGTCACTTCAAAGAGACCCTGTTCTTTTTGGCATGTCCTTTTCCTTAGGCAAGAATTTTCTTTTGTCTCAAACACATTTATTTTTTATAAACAACCTATATTATCATCTACATGAGAATTCTGAGGTGGTTTCAGCAATTTCCATGGGAAATTTCTGTAGAAATTTACTGCAATAACTGTAAGTATTTAAGAACTCAGAGCTGGACCATCACGCAAATGCAGCTACACCACACATTAGAACAAAAAGAAGTCACCTCAGTGTACTGGCCAGGTGGCTGAGAAGAAGGGACAGATGTAGCCCATCTCAAACAGACATTACACCTCTTGACAGCCCTGTTCCACAGCCTACACTGTGCTCCACAGACTGCAGGTTTGAGGGGTCAGTGACTGAAGATGAACGTGGAAACAGACTGAACAGAGCACCCCTTCCCTGAGCCTGTACAGAGCGAGGTGGGCTTCACTTCAACTCTCAGCAGCGTGGAGATGTGCAGGTGAGAAAAGAAGGTACATTTTACCTCAGGACAGGCAGACCCAGAGCTAGTGGATGGTTCATTAAATTGTTCCAACTGCTTTTCCTCCTTTGTGTCATGGTGTTCCACTCCACTTTCTTTTTTTATTTCTTTCTTCTGCTCTTCACTTTCCTCTACCTTCAGGACAATCCCTTCATCTTCAAGGGAGTTTGCTTTGGTCAAAGGAGGAACTGGAAGATACATACCCACAAGTAAAAACACTGGTCACTACATAAGTCACATAATAAGTACAGGTCACTACAGATGTTCTCTCTGCTTCTCCTATTCTAAAACACTCTGCTTCCCAAAATCTAAGCCCTAGGAGAGGGAAGAGGGTATCACAATTTGAGAGTTCTTTATTAAGATGCTTGTCCTTCTTGACACCCCATGCTAGCTATCAGTTTCAGTAACTGTCATGTGCTTTTTTGCTGACTGTGTCAGTTTTTCATTTTCTCCAAACACACCTCAAAAACACCACCACAGATTAAATACACTAATCTCTTGTTTATTTAAAACAAGTTTCTGTTTTGATGCCAATTCAAGTATGTGCCCTAACAAAGCTGGTTAGAAGGAGAAAATCTAAAACAGACAAACGCCCTGTTCTGTACTATTTACATTAGAAGGACAAGAACTCCAGGTAGCCATCCTTGAAAATACCACTGAAATTTTGGGCACATAAGAAATCTATCAGCAGTTGATACAAACAGTATTTTTTAGGAGACCATGAGAAACTAACTCTTTCCACAGAAAATCAAGTCATCTATCCTGTTAAATCCACAGAGCTGAGAGGCCTGGTGTAACCACAGGGAACCTATGTCCTGAGCACAGCCCCAGCTCTACTCAGATTAACATTAAAAATATTCATTTGAGGTCACTCTATCATTCGCTCTTTGCTGCTCAAAGCATCTGTAAGAACTGTTTGTCTCACTGTTTCCCTTAGGATGGCTCTTCAGTTCTTTGATCCAGTTTAGAAATTAGGTTCCTTGAGTCAACTATTAAATCTTCATCCATTTTGTGCAAAATATCTTTGATAAAGTAACTAAAAGCAAGCAGCACAGAATTAAGAATGAAAACTGCCTTTTTTTTTACACAAGTTACTGCCACCCCACATGTTCCACTGCTGAAGGTGATTGTCCAACATAATTAATGAGTATCATTTTTCCAACCACTTAAAACCAGTATTACATCATTAACCAACCACGTATGAGAAATACACACTCACAAAACACTGGCTCAGATCTCTTTAACTTTCTTTACCTGCTAGTTGTGGTGCATAAGCCCATAGGAAATGGCAACGTTTCATGCAGGCCTGGCACACCATTTCATGGAAGTCTCCACTTTCAGGGGGAACTGCACCAAGATGCTGTCAGAAAGAAGCAAGCACACAGTAGTGAAGCATCCATATTGATCACATCCTGAACTTGAGAAGAATTAAGCCACAAAGCTGTCCATAAATTGATGGGAACTATTTGGGCAATTAAAACCACTTAGTGACTTTCTTCTGAAAAAGCATTCCTGCAAAGTTCATAGTATGCAGCACAACACTCTTCATTCATACAGCTAATACAAAAGAAGTTTATGTACAAGAACCCATAATTGAAGCCAATCATCTTTTTTTTACTCTTTGATCCTGCAGCTTCAAACACAGAATTTCACTTCTGCCCTTCAAGGCACAAGAGGCCGAATCCTTAATGCTTATCCATTAAGTAGGAGACTCACTACAGTGCTTGGCTGCTTTCAAAAGACTTCCCCAGAGTCTGAAATCAAGAATGAACAATATAGTCTGTTCCTTGCTACTTGAAGGAATTAAGAGTTTAAAAGGCATTCTTTTGAAGGAAGAGCTATTCAGGCAGTTGATAATTATGTGCCTCACTAAGAATCTTTCCCTCACCAACTATACTGATTCTTCTAATTAAAGAGACAGTTATAGTTATTACTTTATTCTGCAGTGGTAGCCTTCAAAAAGGTAGGACTCTTCCCAGTATTTTTTAACTGGAGTGGACAGCAGTGCAGGATTAGACTTCCAATGCTCTTTTGCATAAGCTGAAAACAAATGCCTCGGAACTCATGTAATAATCTCTTTTGAGAATTACAGCAAGCTTCCCAAGTAAGAATTACCATACAAACCCAACCAACACCAACTTGTTCCTGTGAAAATGGCAGTTCTGCTATTCATAGTTTCCTTACCCTTCCATGGAACCAATCTTCACAAACTATGCATTGAATCATCTCATCTGGAATCTAGATGAACAATCATATTATTACCATTAATAGCAACCTCCAGAATCTTTCACAAGTCTCAAACTGCAGTATAATGCAAATCCTGCTCAGTTGAATTGCATTTCCCTCTTCATCCCTCACAGGGAGCTACCATTAATAAGCAGTTAGTGCTTCCCTCAGGTTCAACAGCACTCTTCATCGCTCATATGACTGAGGCTGTGGAAATCCCATTTATTACTACAAAACCAGTCTTCCCAGCACGGCAAGACTTTCTCACAGAAAGCTAATAAAAATTAATATTCTACTGGTATCTGCTTCCTATAAGCAGAAATGCATGAACAGACAGCTCAGCAGAAGAAAGATACTGATATTCACACTGTCATCAGGTCTGTGAAAGATGCCAGAACCGAACTTAACTGGTCACCATACAGGACAGTTTGAAGTGCATTGTTATGAAACAACTATTACTTCATTTTCTTCAGAAATGTTTTTAGCTGTCTCTGATCTTCAGAGAGGGGAGCTTATAAAATGGGGTTTTTTTGTATTTGAAAGACTTGTGCGTTCCCTGTTCTTTAAAACACCTGATTTTTGTGATTGCAAACAACAGCACGCACGTGCAAATCCAGTGCTATGTTTTAGTATTTCAGAGAGACAAAAAAGTGTTCTGGCCAGCATCAAGGACTGTAGCTAATACTACAGGACAGGACAGACTCTCCCCATCCCAGAAGCTGTGCCAGAGCATTGCTGCAGGCATGGGGAAGCAGGTTCTGGTCTCTCCTAACATGTGCAATGTGTTTATTCTGCACTAGCCACATTTCTCAAGATGACGATAACCCTATCCCCTAGGGGAATTCTGCAACTTCAGGGAGCTGCAGCACCATTTTGTCCAAATGATGACTTGTCCTCCTCATGTCTCTACGGCATAAACATACTTTACCATTAAAAATAACCCATCAAGTTTTACTTCAATACAACATATGACAACCAATATGGAACATAAGATTTCTTGAAGTGGGATCTTCCTTGAAAAGCAGCTCAGTGACCACCCTTTACACAGTATCAAACATAAACACCATCTATATATGATTACTACTGGACTTTATATTTCTTACCTCATCTTCAGGATCAGGGTAAGGTCTTTTACATGTACAGTACAATCCATAGAAATTGTCATTATATTTATTTCCTGAATTCACCTTGCCCTTTTCCTAGGAGAAAAGGGGAAAAAGTGTCAAAAGACAATACAGTAAAAAACAGAAGACAGTAAAAACACAGTCTCTGTTCCCCCTTAATTCCTAAAAGCATCATTATTTTCATCAGCCTGAATATACAAAAAGAAAGATATTCTCCAGACACCTCTGCTTAACACTGAGCAACAGATAGGACACAGGAGGAATGCTGAAGTTAAAAAGCAAAGAAAAAACCCAGTCTTCTCACCTTTGTAACAAATGGCAACTATAGTATCAGATTAATGGACAGATGCTGAAGCTCAACCTGTACAATTGAATTTTCACTGAACTGAAGCAAAAGGAAGAACCACATGGTCCATTTCATTGACTCAAATGAGAAATTGTAACATCTTAATATTGTCACAGGTGTCTCTGTAGGGATCACTGCACCATGACTTTGCTGACTAGCTCTGGATCCATTTCAATTATCTCCGAACAAAATAGGCATACACAAAACCACTGTCTGTTTCGATGTTTGGACTCTTATTATCCTGAGAGCACCACTGCAAGCAAGCCAGGCAGCATCCTGTTGCTGCTTCCCAGAAGCCAGCTACTTGACAATTTCAAAATGCCCACCAAGTATAAAAGTATAGGCAGTTTAATACAGTGAAAAAAAAAAACCGCATCAGTCGACTCCGGTGACAAAATATTAGGGCACTAATGCCACCACAAAGAAGGGAACTGTCCCTCTGACAGCAGCACAGACCTAAATTTTCTTAATACCACTGCAAAATTGCACCCCGAAACAGTATTCTGAAACAGCTTAAAGCTAATGAGATGTACTAGTGCAGAAACACCACAGCCTGCTCCTGTAAGTGCGCTGACCACAGATGCAGAACTGCTGCACTTGTGGATGACAAGGACCAAATGTTCCTTCTCCTCCCAGCATTTTTCCCTTTGGTCCTTTAACAGTGTTATACCTTGCTACGATATTCCCATCTTTTTTAACTTCCTGGGAAGACTGGAGGTGTCGCATGAGTCAGCACTGGCTGAGGCAAGGCATCAACCTCCCGAGACTGTTATTTTGACTCTGAATGCCTGAAACCTGTCAGAACCTACCGGGAGTAACTTGCACTGCAGATTTTTGAACTTGCTATTTCCACAGTCACAGCGGAAATTCCTGGAAAGAAAAACGCAGCGTTTAAGGGTTTATATTAAGTGAGAACACGCTGGGTTTCGTATTCTTGACAATTCCCAGCAGTTTACCGGGAGCCACGGGAGCTGTGACGGTCCTACACGGCCGCTCCCGCCCCCCCTCCCATACCTCTTGGTGTAGAGCTCGAAGAGGCGGTGGGTGCCGTGGCACTCGTAGCTGCAGGCCAGGCAGATCCCCGCGGGCTCGGCGCCGGGCGGCGTGCAGGTGCTGCAGGCGTACAGCGCCTGCCGCTTCACCGCGCCCTGCGGGAAACACCGACCGGCGGCGTGAGGGGAAGGGCGCTGCCCCGCACCGCCCCCAGGCCCCGCCCCCCGGCCCCGCCCCGTAACGCGGCCCCGCCCCCGGGTCGCACCCCGGCCCCGCCCCTCGGGCCCCGGGCCCAGGCCCCGCCCCCGGCCCCCGAGGCCCCCCGGCCCCGCCCCCACCTGTGAGTAACTGCAGCGCTCGTGGTCGCTGCCCCCCAGCACGGCCCGCGCTTCCTTCTCCAGCTCCTCGTTCTCCGCCAGCACGTCCGCCAGGGACACTACGGGTTCCTCCGCGCCGCTCCCGCCGCTCCCCGGCTCGGCGCCCTCCGGAGCCGCCGCCTCCATCGCCGGGCCGCGAAGGCCGAGGAGCACGAAGCGAGGCGGGAAACACGGGGCCAAGGAGGCGCTAGGGGGCGCCACAGCGGAAGCGGAATGGCGCGCGCCCCACGTGACCGTGGGCGGTGTGTCACCGCGGGGCGGGGCGGCCCGCGCGGCCAGCACGTGACCGGCGGGGCGAGCACATGAGCGGCGGGCGGTGATGGCGGACCCGGTGGCCGAGACGGACCCGGGCATGGGACGGGATTTGGTGGTGGAGCTGCGGGGCCGCGACGGGCGGACGCGGACGGTGCGGGTGCCGTACCCGGCGGCGGAGGGCGAGGCCGCCCAGCTGCGCGGGCTCCGGGGAGCCCTGAGCGAGCTGCAGGAGCGGGTGGTGGAGCTGCTGGCGCCGCTGGTGCAGGAGGAGCGGGCGGCGGCGGACGGCGCGCCCCGCGGTGAGTGGCGGGGGGGCCGCGCCGAGAGGGCTCCGCCGGCCCCGGGACGCCGCCCGCGCCCCGCACCGGTCACCCGCGCCCGCCCCAATTCTGGCAGGTGGTGGCGGGGATGACGACGACTACGATGACGACGAGGAGGATGAAGGCGAAGAAGACGAAAACAACGTGGACGCGGCGGCGAGCGGCGATGACCCTCCCCTGAAGCGGACGAAGGTGCAGCAGCCGTGAGGGCGGCGCTGGAGGCCGGGTCTGCGCCTGGACAGTCCCGTTCGGCTGTACCGACTGTAAGTGTCCCGGGCCCGCTGCGCGGGCCGGCTCCTGCGGCGCTGCTGCTCCTGTTTAAATGCGAAATGTCCACCCCGACACTGTTTTACATACGGAAGTCTTTCCGAAAGGATGCGCATGGGTGTGAGCAGCGCGTTGTTTACGGGGTGCCAGTGTTACGCTGACACCAGTTTTTTGGTAAACTAGTTGGCAAGCATAAAACTTTTCTGACAAATCTTATGATTGGTATTTTTTTAATAACTTACTCCGAGTCACAGTATTTTTTCATGTGATACCACTTTTAAAATAAAACAATAAAACCTGAAAAGAGTTTTGTTAAATATGATCTTTAAAAGTACAAGACAACTTGTGTTTGTGTGGAGAGAAAGCAATATAAGACCACTGTAAGTATCAAAACTAACAAGCATGAATAGCACTGTGCCCGTTCCTGTACAATCCTACAGTGGAAGATTATTTTTGCCTATCATCTACTAGGTTTAGTCACCTATCAACCAAGAAGCCTCTGTGAACAGGTGTAAAACACTCTCGATAGTGACTCCATAGAGCCTAAGAGTGTTCTCTAGAAGAATTTAACTGCCTGAATGAATAATGTAAAAAAGCATTTTGGGGGGTTATTTTCATTTTCTTGTGTTCTCCTGGCACAGTGTGTTTATATATTACGGAAAACTGAGCAAATGTTGAGACTTAAATATGATGGACAAAGTGTGGAAATAAATGAACTTTTATGAGGCCAAAATTGTCTGCATTCATTTGAAATGCAGGGAGGAGTCAGAGATGAGGTCCAGTAAATGTATCCTTGACATTTATGTACTCAGATACTCGAAGATATTCTGTTAGCAGATGGGATAGAGGCATAACTCAAAAGACAAACTCAGAAGACCAAGGAGGTTTAGTTGCTGAAGGTGAGAGAAAATTATACTTACTCCAAACTCTTGTTAGGTTGCAAGATTGTAAAGTGATAAAATGCTGTAAGTGTTCTCGAGTAGATAATTTATTGCAGGAAATGTCTTATCAAAATGACAAATGCGGGACTTTGTACAAAGAAGTAGTCTGATATATGTATAAGAAGAGCTCTTTCACATGATCTGTGTTAAAGTGATGACATCTTCTGTAAGCTTTGTTATGTAGCTTTGGAAGCTTGCTGTACACCTATATCTGAGAGTATTGTTTTCCCTTTTCCTCCAGACAAACCCTCCAGAAATGGTATGAACTGTGTGATGGCTGAAAAGCAGTGCTTAATATTAGGCAAGTTTTTGTGGCCTTTACATATAAACTGTGTAAACAGACCACTGGTATGTTATGGACTGAAAACCTTTGGTCTAAAGCAACAGACTCTAACAGCACAGGAGTAATGCAGGTAACATTCCAGTAATGGGATACTTCTTTTTTTCTGTCAGCCTGGACATTGGAATACGCTGCACCTGAGCTCCAGAAAATAGCAATGAGCATTGAGTCAAAAACTAACACTCAAATTTCTGCCTTTACAGAATGCTTGCTAGTCCTTACTGTAGCTACCAAAACTTTTAAATGACAGAGCACTGGAGTGCTCTTCAGGGGACCTTATGCAATTCTAAGTTGTAGGTTTGCTTGTGGCTAAAGTGCCCTAACTCAGCAGACTTCATTTTTCTGAGAGTTGCTGTGAGGTTACCTGGCACAGGGAGCTTTAGTGTGATGTGGTTCCCTACCCTCCCAATCCCCTACAGTTGTGTTCTGAACCCCATCTGAGGAGCCCTTAAGTCAACTGTGGCCCTGAATTTTAGGCAGAGGTAAGCCTCAATGGAAAAAAGGTATGTTCTTCACCTCAGAGACACCTTAGGTACTTTTGTACCTAACCAACCTTCAAGTGGGCACAGAATAAATTCAGTTCACCACATCTGCACTGTTCAGTGCAGTTTGTATGTCTTAGTAATAGAACTTGGTTTCACTGGCCCAAGAGGGCTCAGTGGATTTCCTCACTGAAATAAAGGGGAGAATGCTGGTATGTTTGTATGGAATTAAAAGAGCTGATGTGATACTAAATTCTTGGTAGTATTTAGATGAGAATGAACTACTTTTACTAGTTACATTACAACAAAAATGTCAAAGCATGTCTCCTTCACAAAGACGGGGATTATATGACGTACTCTACTGTTACTGTTTTGAAATACTGAATTTGCAGGTTCAAACAACTTTGAGGCTTCAGGAAGGAACATAACAGGTTGCAGTGTTCTGTGTTAAAAAAAAAGCTGTAAGTCTCAAGTATGGAAGGCACTCAGTTCTGTGAGGGAGAGGAGGCAATCCCATAATGCCCAGTAACTAGGGCACTGTCTGAAAGTGCAGTGCCTTTCCTAGCTCCCAGGAGAGAGATCCACAGTCATAATTTTCATTAAAGGATTTGAATGCCGTTCACCCATTGGCAGTCCATTTAATTCCCACTCACTCCGTCTTAAAAGGTAATTTATACACAAGCTATTATGAGTATCAGATTCTCTGTAAGATACCGAGTAGTCTGGCAGCTGGGACATCATGGGGCTTAATTTGTGGTGACTAGGGTAGCACTCAGCAGTGTGAACACTGAGCAGTGGTTCTGGGCACATGCACCAGCCAAATGGACTAGACATGGGCCCTGAGGACCGAGCTGAGCAGAAGTACCTTCTTATGGCTGTAGCATGTTCTTCCCAGAAGAAATCAGCACCATAGGGGTATTTTTAAGGAGAGCCATGATAAGTTAGTTCTTAAAATTTAACTACATGGTTAATTATTAAGGTAAAATTATTAAACTGCTTTTGTGCATTAGGTCATTTGTAGAAAAGTGGTTCTCATAAAAGACTGTGACATAAAAAGTAGGATTTTTAAAGAACTAGTAAGAGAAGCTAGAAAGTACCCTTTTAAGAAAACAATAGACCAGGCAAGAGGAAATAAGGAGAGTTAATACATATTCTGCACCAACTGGAATGTTTTGTTGCAGGGATAAGTCAATCCTCATATTTTTAATTTAAAAATGAATCAAATTTGCAGTCCTACTTTGCTGCTGGAAGAAACGTGTCACAGGGAACACATTTTATTGTAACTTACTTTTGTCCAAGCTTAAAGGGCTGCAGTGTCATGTTATACTCTTCACTGGACCTGCTCCCCCATGGCAGGAAAAGAAGAACAGGCTCAGTAGCACTTACAAATATGTGGCAGACACATTCCTGAGATGAGACAGACATGACTGTCAGGTGAAGGTCAAGCAGCTAAAGAAACTAACACTGAGACTGCTCAAGATGTTCAAGCAGTCAGACAATGCTTTATCGTGTGACACATGAGTAAAAAGAAATCCAGGGTAAGTGGCATACAGATGATCATTAATCACCCTTGTATTACAGCTACTCACTTTGTTGGCAGAACATTAAAGCTCAGAACGTTGCAAAACTTCAAGCGTGATTATCCCAAAAGTTTGTAGATGGTGTCATTTTCTGTTACAGGCAGGTCTTTGGTGACTCAAACAATCAGCCTTGACAATACCTATAAGTTTGCAGAATAATCAAGCTGAAAGTTATTTCTCTACTTCTTTTTTTAAAATACTACAGTAAAACTAAATTTATCATTAATTTTTATAGTCTTTCATTTATTTACCCTGTGGGTAAGATTTCACCTGTTGATGTTCCCCTATTGCCAAAAATGCTGGAAGCACCAGCAGAGCTAACTAACTTAGGTCTTCTCCTACTCTCATTGTCTAGTATTTGTATATGCTATGTTAATAGTTCTCTGCTGCTGCTTTCCACTTCAACCTCAAATCCTTATACACAGAGCATTTGCTTGAACTGGACTGTGTGTTTTTCTGTAGTTAGTTGCAAAGCACACGCCTGTCAACAGCTGTAATCCAACACCAGGCTTCTGATGGAAAAGTCTACGAACATGAGCCTCTGTTTTGCAAGTCCTCGCCATGCCCAACACATGCTCCACATCCAGACAGCTTGAGTTATCCCACCAGACCTGCTAGTGAATTTTCTAAGGGTCACATGCTTTCATGACAGAAAATTAGGCAGTTCTTCCTACCAGTGTCTATTTTTGATGCTTCCTCTTATGTTCTTGGCTCTTTAAATAATTCCATCTATACACAATGTAACTGTTCAGTTTAAAACTACAGCATCAAGTTAAAAACAGTCCAGCCAGAGGTATCTTACACAAAAGTAAAGAAACACGGGGATTCAGTTTCATCCAGCAAGCCTCAAAAATTCAGGCTACAAACAAGTAACTAGGACACAGGGCCTAAGAGGAAAATAAAAGATGAACATGCACACTGAGGGAAGGACATGAGCACAGGCTACAGCAACTGACAGCCAGCACTGCTGTCTGGCACCAAACACACAAAAAAACCACCACTAAATCAAAAACAAACAACAAAAATGAAAAGCTATTGTTAAGCATCTGCATTAATAGACTTGTGTTTATAAACATTGAAAAGTTTTTATTTTATAGATAAATAGCACGGTGATTTTAAAAGTTGAGAAACAACACAACTTAAAGGCTCTGACTCCCCAAGATACTAACTACTCGTCAGAGGTTATAATTTACTCTCACTCCAGCATACTAAGATGGCAGCTTCCTCCTTTTCATATTGCACTTAGAACTCAAAACCTTCTTGCAAAGGCTACATTGTTTTCAGGTCCTAGCACCAACTCAAAGTACCTCCAAGTGCAAACAGAAAGTTTAAGGTGTTAGAACTGCCATGCTTGAACACAGCAACACTGAAAATAGTGTTCTCTTTCCAAAGCAAGAGAAAGATGACACTCTCTGGGATTCTCTTAAACCAGTCAGAAATGGACTAGCATTTGTGATGATTAGGTATGAACAATCACATACAGTTGAAGTTATAGTCAAGGAGTTTAGCTCATAATTCTTTTGAGCCTACTGCTTCTGAGAAGTGTATTTTGCACTGTTTCATACTTGTTAATTCCATCATGGCTGGGACAAAAATTTAGTTATTCTCAGAAGAAACAAAAACAGACAGAAAGAAAACAGATTCAGTCTTATTCAAAATATGCTATTCCAAAATAGCACTGAAAAATAGAGGCTGAAACTATGGCAAAGAAATCTCAGTGGCATTTCAGTATGACTGAAGAAATTTGCATTCATTACAAGAATGAGAAGAAGGTACATTACTTCTTTGAATTTCTGGAAGAAACATGATTATCTGTCTTACAACCTGTTTGTAGCATACCCCAACCAGTTAACTTTCTCAAATTCAAAGTTTTTCCTAATATATCAGTTCAACTGGAACATGGGTTTGCATGATGTCTGGAGTGAAATTAGAATGGTCATAAATTTCAGTAACTTGTAATTTTATCAAGCAACATGATGATAGAAGGAAACACAAAAGGATTTTTATGCAGACGACAGGCCAATGCCAGCATAGGCTGCTTTTTATGTCATAGGAACAGTTTAAAGCACCAAGCTCCAGACCTATGCCACTCCTCACTGCCTGCCTACTACAGTGTAAGACTGTTGTGGTGACTGAAAACAAGCAGGCTACCACAGGAAATAAAGTACTTTTTCCCTTTAAAGGTTTGCACAAACTTTATTCTTTGCTTCCTGTTTTTATATTTAAACTTATTTTTTAAAAATTCATTAAAAACAGCACTGATCTAGATAATAAAAAAAAGAAAAAGCAAAGAATTGTGTTAAGTGCAGCTTTTATAATCACGGTCTTAATTTCTTTTTTCCTTTTACATTTACCACAAAAGGAGTATCTTTTCACTGATTTCACTCCAAGGGAAAACATAGGAAATCACTTTTTTGCACAGAGGAGCAAAGTTGTGGACCAGAAACTTGTTTCCCCACAGAACATTTCAGATGGAGAGTTGCAATTTTGCATCATTAAGGCAAAATGAGGAATACTTCCATCTTGTGTCACACAGGGCTCTCCATCTCTGGCCACTTCATAGATCCATAATTAAAAACCTTTGTAGTTGTTCGTTTTAAATAGAAAACAGTCACTCTCTTCATTGCTTATCAGTCTGAAAGAAAAGGCTCTTTCTGGCCTTCACTCAGAACTTCAGTCTTGTGATTAGATCAAGCAACAGAATCAGCATCGAATCAGCAACAGAAACTAGAAGTTGAGCTAAGTGTCAATCAGTTGTAACCTACTGATCTGATTAGAGGCCTTCACAAATGTTTGGTGACGGTTGCAAATAACAGCCAAGCAGATAGGAATGATGCAATACCCAACAGTTTTGGGGTCAGCTCTCGTACAGGAATAGAGGAACAAGAACATCTGTAAATATGGTATTAAAAATATTATCGTCCACAGCCAAAACGGCAAGGATAGCAGTCGTACTTTTAAGGAGTGTGTCCATGTGGTTCCTTCCTGTGGTTCCTTGGGGTGTTGCTGAATGTGCTCCAGTGCTAGTTTGTTGTAAGTCTCATTGATTTCAAAGACATAATAAAAAGCCGCAGCACTTGCTAACAAGTACAGCCCCACACCAATCCAGCCCATCCTCTGGCGGAAGTTCATCATTCTCCATGCTCTGCACCTGAAACAAAAGGTGACAAACATTCAGTACAGCTTGGAAAAGGAGGGGACAGATGAACCTTGGTTTTCATAAGTTAACTTTTATTACTCTTCATTACACATCAGTTAAAACAGCATACGCATCAATTTCTGGAGACCTGAGTTTTCTCTACATTATAGCAAATCATTACTCTGCCAGCAACAGTTAATGGCAACAATGTAAGAAGCTCCAGTGATGGCTCTGGATAGTTTAGGGCCTGCTGGCTATCAGGATATACTTGGCTAAAGTCAGGTACGCAGGGAAAAAAACAAAAGTTATTAATTGGGTAAGTTACTTACCCCATCTGCCCTCAATGTCTCTAGACATAGAGTAGGGATAATATAAGATTTTCTATAAATATGTAATGTTTGGAAAGTTCTTTGATGCCTGCAAGACAAACATGCTGCTAAACAGCCAGTAATGGTTCCACCACTGTCTGTGGTGTAGCAACATCCAGCTGTATTAAGCTCTAGCTGCATGCCCATTTATGAACCACAGAATGGAATGTTTTCAATTTGAACATGAGGTTCAAGGGTTAGGCTGTACTAAAGGTATGCACTTGCACACATGAAGGTGCTATAGCCACGTTACTTGCTCCTAATTGTATTCCCACTGTCCCTGTGCGGGCATTTGCCACAGGCCTTCCACAGAAACTGACTGAGCTGCACACCTGCACTGCTCAATGCCTCGGCACAGAACAAACCAGACACTCACCATTAGACACTTTTCAGAAAATGCACAAATTATGGGAGCCCCACAGACACTACTGAGCTCAATTTGAGCTGCTTCAAATCTCCAGCTGGCTGCATGGGTCTAGGTGACTGGAAACGCTCTTGAAGCCAGTCACAAACATGCAGCTGGAGTACCTCCACACAAATGAAGTCATCACATCCTTCCCTCCAAACAGCCCTTGCACAGGGCAGGGAGAACCACTGCTCCTCTGTACCTGACTAGGGTTCTCAAAAAAAAATGCTTTTTCACAAAAGGTGTGAAAGGCTTCTACCTTTCTTATCTCTTCCTTGAGAAGGGTAAAATCCATCTATGTAGTGCTGTTTTAAGAAAATATGTCAGGCCTTTAAAATACCAGGCAGAAATGCTTACTGAGAAATGAATTATGCACAGAAAACAGTAACAATTCATGGAAGCCTAAGAGAATTTACCATAAATGATACAAAATCTTTACACCATTCTAAATCACCCTTTCTGAGCCACACTAATCTGCCAGTTTGGTTTGCAATCCTCAAAAATTTACTTCCTGGTTTTACATAACTGAAGGATACCCTCAATCCTGACCTGACAGAATCTGGCAGATCAAGGTAGCCCTGGAGAAATTGTTCTGGCCCTCAGACTGCTGTGTTCATTGTGGCTAAAAGAGTCAAGCATACAGGGACATAAATACCTGAGAAGGAACAGTGAATATCTGAAAAGGAACAGTAAATATTTGAGAAAGCTATTGCAGACTTAAGTAATGGCAACTTCTCGTTCAGCTGATCCTTCTGTATAACTCAGCTGCACGTGTCCCTTTATTACCCCGAGTCAAGACGTTTAGTAGGACAACTGAAAAATTCGTGAGAGGAGCTGTTAATCCACAGTTGTGTTTTGGCACAGTGGCGACGTGAGCCCGTCCAGGGAAGTAACAACTTGAACCCCAGGTTTGCGTTTACCCGCTAAATAAGCTGCTGGCTGTTTTTTCCAGCAGTTCGGCATATCCGAGCTGGCTCACGAGTTGTCACCTTCGAGGAAAATAAATCTTCACAAGGTATGTACATACTGAAAGCACAAACACTATCAAAACAGCAGTAGATTTAAGAAGATAAACACCAGCGCGTTTTGATCCTGCCCTTGAGCAACAGCGAGAAGAGAAGCCCTTAGCTCCCGGTTATACCGAAAGAGGCTGAGGTAACAGTTTCCTCATTGTTATTCTCCGTTTTCAGACCCAGCTCCAACTTGCAGCTTTTGAGCACACCCGCGATGGTTCTCGGACCCCTTCACCCCACTGAGGCTCTCCTCCCTCAACCGCCCGCCGGACCCGCGCTCCGGGCGAGACGCGTTTCGCTGCCACGGGTCCTTCTCGGCGCCGGCAGCTCCTTACCTTCCTCCAGCGGAGAAGAAGGGAGCGGGAGGGCGGCGGCGGGCGGCCCGCTCCCCTCAGCCCGCGCCGCGGCGCCGGGAGGCGGCGAGTCCCGCGGGCCCGCCCCGCTGCCCGCCCGCCGCCATGGCCGCCCGCCGGCACCGGCACTTCCGGCACCGGGCAACGGCTGCCGGGGCGCGCGGCCGCATCCGGGGCGGGCGCCTTGGCCGGCGGCCATCTTGGCTCGGGCGCGCGCCCCTCTGTGGCCGGAGTGGCCTCGCCCAAAATGGCGGTGGTGCGCTGGGCCGGTGCTCGGCTCCTTCGCGGGGGGACAGAACCACACTGTTGTCTTTTGGCACAGTGGAGACGCGAGCCCGTCGAGGGAATTAACAACAAAGATTACTGAGGAAGTTACAATAGAGACTGAAACAGTCCAGCAAATGGCAAACATGTGGTCAAACCCCAGTATATGCTTATACATCAACATGATGTAGTGGATTATTTCTATTAAATTAAATTATCAGGAGATATTATACGTTTATTATCCCATGGCAACCGGGATTGGGACCAAATGATCTTTAAGGTCCATATGTTTCTATGATCTACTGGCGAAATTCTTTTAATGATGCTAAAAGATCATTTAAATTGACAGCAAAATTATACAGTCAGGTGTGTGCTATTCAATGACTGCAATGATTTTGGGGAAGTTTGTGTGTGCAGAACTTGTTTGCGTGCATTCAGGAACTGTGTGAGGTGAACTCCGTGCCAGTTAATGCCGAAACTGCACGGAATTACATATGAAGTGAAACCTGTTGCTAAATTGTATCCTGAAGTCATGAGAAATATACAGTTTCTTACAGAGGAAGCAGCAGTGGCCGCAATTCACTCTCAGGCGGCTGGCGTTAAGAAGGAGGCTAAAAAAGGATTTTAAAAGGAATGCCCAACAAGAAAGATACTAAATAAATTACTTTTTTTGTTTATGTCTAAATACATAGAATCTTCTGCCACTTTTCTTGGGGATGTAGTAGGTGCATGTGACACAGTATATAAGAGCTGCTGCAAAATCAAATTTATGATGTCTTAGCCTGCTATGTTTAGTTTCAATGAAAAGTGTTAGAAGATGGTGTTTTGGATTACAGTCAGGACAGCTGATGAAGAAATGCACGGGGCTGCAGATATCAGGAGAGAAAAGGGACACTGTTGAGAGCCCATAAGAGTCAGAAATACAACTCTCCTGTCAAAAAGCAACTTCACCTTAAGTGGTATTGTTTGGGGTTTTGGGTTTTGGTTGGGTTTTTTGTTTTGGTTTAGTTTTGTTGATGGTGGTGATGCTTGGGGGGCTATTGGGTTGGGGTTTGGTAGACGGTTTTTTGTTTGTTTATGGTTTTGGTTTAGGCAAGGTTTTTGTTTTGGGGTTGTTCTTGTTGTTGTTTGGGGGTTTTTTGGTTGGTTGTTTAGGGTTTTTACTTATTATTATTGCTTTAATGCTCTTTGAACTTAAGGCCCAAAAGTGACACAAGATGGCGCCCAGCACCACAGGCAGAGCCAACCAGAGCAACACCCTGACTCCCAGGTCATAGAGTTTATACTTTTCTTCAGTTGAATGAAGATTTCATTATCTTTCCTAAAGTTTAAATAAACCATTAGTGTAGTTCTGATGACAGATGTAGATAGGAATAGCTACATACAGTTAGTTACCCCAGGACACTTCTCTCAACTAAATGCCATTCTTTCCATTCTTACAGCTGGTGAGATCCCAGTTGATCTAAAAGTGAATAAAGCTCCTGTGTGGCTGACAGACCTTCCGCACACACATGGCTATATTGCATTTTCTTATTTTGAGGTTAGAGGTAATGATGAACTAGTTTATCTTAAAATACCCACCTAGATGTCAAAGGGAAGGGATTCAGTAAGAATTAATATGTGACTGTGTGAATGAATGGCTTGGTAGTGGATACATGGGCTAAGTGTAAAGCCTGCATTTGCACTTAAGATTCTGAAGAAAACTCAGTGAAATGTGGAACTTATTCCTACTTAAGAAACCTGTCTTTTCACTGAATGGTTGGAGCTGGAGAGAAAGGCTGGTTTAGGATTTAACCTGCTTGTAAACCAAGTAGGTTAAAAGACTCAACCAAGGTTCTTCTGTGATAACCATAAGCCTGAGGTTGTGACTATACAGAGAAGGATCTAAAAAATTTGAAGAGTTGTTATAACAATCACAAGTTGCCTTTGAAAGCTAAGGCATAACACCAGACAAAGTGATTTGCAGTATTTTTGGGCTATATGTCAATCTGCATAAATTCAGTGTTATACTTAATCTCTACCATAGTATAGGAAGGGACAGACCAAATAGCTCAGCTGAGAGTTTGTTTGTTGGTTAGTTTTAGCAGCAGGCCTCTAAGGGGGAAGGGAATAATACCAAAATTAGTGTTATTAGAACAAGAAGTAACTGTTCTCAGCTTGAGACAAATTCCAGTCACAAGTGCTGGTAATAATAAGGGGAAAGAACTCATAACTCTGCATATTGAGAACATACACCTGGTGAGACTCAAAAGGGTAACATTCAGCTTGGGAAACCAAAGGAGAAGACAAAAGTCTGCTGAATCCAAAGGAAATAGTATTTAGTGAACAGAATCAGAAAATTAATCATGGTATTTTGTAGCATTTAAAAAAAAAAAAGTGTTTCACTTAGTTTTGACATGCGATGTATTTTTATAGAAATATTTGGTTTATTTTGAAGGTAAAACAGAAAAGCAATAGAGCAGCAAGGGCTGGCTGCTCCATAGAGGGCAGGAGTCAAGCATAATAACACAGGTGATGGGCCAGAGCCTCACTGCCCAAGCCCAGTCCCACAGATCCTGAGCAATGCAAGCAGAGCACATCAGATTCAGCCAGGAGTACAGAGCATCAGGCAAGTAACAAGGCAGGTCAAGGTCAAGCTTTGAAGGCAGCCCACAGGCTAGGGTCAGATCCAGTGAGAACTAGGGTCAGACATCACCTAGCAATTGCCATGAAGGTCCATACTGATGAAAAAAGACTGAGGTCAAACTAGGAAGTCAGTCTGTAACGCCAGATCCAGATAAACATGGCTTGGCACAGTCATGGCTGAGCTGGGGACACATACTGATACAACACAGGTCAGGCATGAACTGAAAGCACAGGGCTTGGCTAAACTGGGGCTCCTGAGCCCATGGGAGGGGTCAGGTGAGGATTGTTGGGGCTATTAAAGCATGTTGAAATGCTCAGGATCCTGACAAACTACATAGGATAAATGAGGGTTGACAAGAGGAATCAGAAGGGTTAGTTGTAATCTTCATGTCAAACAAAGTTTTTCATAACTCAGTATTAATAGAAAGTCTTTCCTAAGCTTAGATTTTGGCCAAAATAGAAAAGCAAAGGTAGAATACCTGAGATGATTACAAAACCAAAATTAGTTGGCCTTCCAAATGGGAGGCAGAAGCTGAAGGACAGAATGCGCCTCACATCCTTTTGGGTGGATTTTATATTTAGCAGAGTTGTAGTAGGTTCTCACTGACAAGTAATCAAGAAGTGAGAATCTAATAACAGAGACATTTCTGTCAAGATGGCATTTGCCTTACACTTTGTAGGACACTGATTTTTTTGATTCATCTGGAACATCATGTTCCTGAATCTTTTCCTTCTTAATCCTAACTCTAAACCAAACTCTTGGCTAGAGAACTAGGATCTTTACTGCATATATGTTGGGATTCCAAGGAGAAAACTGGCATAAATGAGGAGAACAGGGCAGGAGCACATGTGTTGGTCCTGTGAAGATCATACCTAACCTTAAGCAATGAGAGTTAGACTAGTTTTAGGGTAGGGCTAAGATTCTGAGGAGTGAGGCATGAAGCACAAAGCTCCTTGAAAATTCTCACTTGCCAGTTATGGTGAAGGACAACTGAAAGAAAGGAAGATTTATTCAGACCCTTATGACTTCACACCTGTTCCTTGTGGTCCAAAGGTAGGACACAGAGCAAACTGAAGAACCAGTGTTTTGACTGGAGAAAGAAAACACACATGGAGACTCAAGCCTCAGATGACATCTGTCCTCAGCTCCAGCTGGGCCAACTCTCCTTCGTGTTGAAAGCAGAGCTAGTGCTGTGTTTATAAAGAAATACAGAAGGGAAAGGTTTTTAAATGAATCTGAAGTAGCATGAAAAAACTAATGGCATACATTGGGAAAAGAGAAAGCCTTTTTTATTTTTTGCTCAAAACAATGCTTGTAGTACTCCTGTGGATTTTGTTCAGTGAGTGCAAACCCAGTGTTTTTGCAGCTTGTAGCAGTTTTATTTATTAGATGTAGTTAAAGTGGTAGTATCCTGTTGTGATCAGTTTCATATAATTTAGTGTGGGTCAAGAACATTCGTATGCTTCAATTCATATGTTTTATTTTATGTTTTATGAATCTTTAGTTTGTGTTTTAGAACTTTTCTTTGTTCTGAAAATAAGGCTATTATCTTCTGATTCCTTTTATTCTTGGGTGGTTGTTTTGTCTGTACTGCTGCCTTTCTTTGAACTTTTTTGTTGGAGACACCTGTTTTCTTATAGAATGTAGCACATTCATTTGAGAGCATGCAAGAAACTTTTCTATAGGATAGAATTTTTATGTTTTATTTCTTCTCATTTTGAATTGAAACAGTATATTTGCTTGGTTTGACTACACTGACCCCATGAAGCAGAGCTATTCAGTGAGCTGAATGGCGATCTTTTCCATTTTTGACTTGCTTTGTATACTTGGAATTTTTGGGACCTTAAATTACCTTAATTTTTAATTCTCAGTTCCTGAAATTCTGCTTCTACTGTTTGTTTTTTAGCAGCAGCCACATCTGAGTTAAGCTTCAGGCAATCACATTATCCAGGTTCTTTGACTACCATCCATACTTTCTTCTTAGTTGTAGAAATATTTATCATCTTTCCAACAAATTTTTTAATATTTACAAGTGGAATAACTATCTCATTCTCTCAAACATCCACAGTAAACATCTGCCAAAGAAAGAATTACACACTACTACCCTTTGTCAAAGTGCCTATAAAGAACTGAGTCTTTTATGAAGAACAGCTTTGGTGTTTTAGACTGAACTCTTAGTCTTCACTACACTGATGCTCCTCGTTCATTAGTTACCTCTGAATGTACCGCTCATGGCTGCATTATCTGTGGTAAAACAATTCCAGCAGGAAAGAGATAAAATCTTTGCTTTCACCTTCTCATTTTCAGCCAATTACAAAGTGGCTTCAAAGTTGAGCAAGAACTGACAAAACATACTGAAAGGATATGGGCAGAGGTGTCTGGTAACTGACTATTCCTCTCCATGGATTTATTCAAACAGAGGACAAATACAATTTATGCAGAAACAATGCAGATATCACAGCTCCAGTGATATGACCCAACACTGTACTGGCCTTGGAGGAAAGAGAGCTTTCCTGCAGAATTTTTGTCAAACCAGTTTGCAGTTATAAATTGCATTTCAACAAAACCATTATTCATTACAATTCATTGTTTTTAATTAAAACCCCACAAATAATATAACAAACCATCCCAAGTCCACTTCCAAGACTGCCATTCAACTCCTGAGAATTCTGCTTGTCCATGTTTTCAAGTAAAGTCAGCTCATAATGCCAGAAAGGAACAGTTATTGAATTTCCATGCTGATTTTGCTGCTGTCAACATGTTTGATTATTTAAACAGGTTAACTGAAAAATGACCCATGTTAAAAAGAACAGAATCCTTCTTCTGTCCATGTAGATACTCCATGAGAAACATCTGACCATCTCAGAAAGTGACTGCTCCATCCTCATAAGAGGAGTGATCTTTTTAAAAAATTTCCACTAATTATCTCTCTTTCAGTGATGTTTACGTGAAGCAAGCAATAAACAGAATTATTTTAAAGAGATTCAGTTATTATCTCTTCTGAGATTCCCAGTTTCCAGGGCGTACCTATCTTGCTCTAGACTGTAAACTGTATGCAATTAGAAGTATCTATATTTAGATTTTCCAGAAACATAACTTTCTTTTACTAAAGAAATAGGGAAAGAACTCAGTTCACATCAGGCCTTTTCCCAAATTCAAAGGATCCCAACTTTTTTGCATAGACCAGGATGGAGGTTTGGAGGATGTACACAGCATATTGTTTAAGATTTTCAGAATCTAACCTTTCAAAACCAAAACCAAACCGAACCAAACCAAACCAAAACAACAACAACAAACCAAAACCAACCAAAAAAAAGCCCCAAAACCCCAACCCAAACCAACCAAAAAAAAGTTTATATGTGTGTCTTTTAGGAACCTCTTCCCTCTGTCTTCTTAGAGCTTAGGAATTATCCATAGTTACTAACATTAAAATGTACTGCAAGAGGCATATGTGTAAGATATATATAATGATATATATAATAACTCATATAATGTGAGGGTTGATAGGTTCTTAGTCACAGAAATGTCTGCATAGATTATAAAAAACCAGAACTTGTCTGAGGCAATGGGAAATCACTGTCAGAGGTAGGCTGAATGACAGAAGTACCTGATGGTTTATCCAAGCTCCAGACCTGTAGAGCACCTCGTTACTCACTGAAGTGCTCAATGTCAGCTCAGCTGTCATAAGTGCACACTGTCAGCTCAGCTGAGAGGCTGGCGTGAGAGGGAAGGCTTTCCTACAAATGTCATCAACTGGAAGTAAATCTTCATCTGTATGGAGGGCTCCTCTTATTGTCATGTTGTTTATCTTCAGTGAAAGATAAAAGTCAGTTAACTATAGCTATGAAGCTTTTAAGTACTCACCTAGCCTTATACCTGAATTTTCCTTTGTCTGAAGCCCGTGCTAGAGGACTGTACCAGAAATCAGCACAGAGATCCAGAATGACTCGAACATTTGAACAGAGATATTAACAGCAGTTGATGGTTACTCTCAAAGGGAAATTTCAATAATTTATTAGTAAGTATTTGCATTTCATTTAACAAAAGCACATTGAGCAGTATTTGCAAATCTTTAAAGGAAAAAGCATTACATTTTTTCCTTACTGTGCAGAATTTTTAAGCTGTTGCTCTGTGCTATATAAAATGAAATTTCAGTAATGCCTACTGTCATACTCTGTCATACAATTCCAAGTGAATTAAATGTCTCCAGCTTAGCACAGCTATTACTACATTTGTTGGCATTCTCAAAGAGGGAAAATGTCCACTTCTTCACACAAATGTTTGGTTTGCCTTTCATTAACATCATAACAACATGAAGGTACTGGAAGGGTAAAGAAATACACTGCTATGAGACTGTAACAAGTTTAAATGCATCCAAGTCAACACCTTCTCCACATGAAGAAGTATCTGGCTTAAATGAGTGTGTCACTGCAGGTGCATTTCGGCACTGCTTTGTTTAATAGGAGTTAGAGCATCTCCATTCTAAAATGATGCCTCTACATAGTGCATAGCTTGTTTGCCAAGAGTTTCTAGTATTCTGGGTAACTGTTACCAGTTGAAGTGTTTCACCAGTGAATCCAGTGCATAAATGACGATGTTGCAATGGATTGTGATGCAAACTTAAACCTAACCTATCTGGGTGTTGATGCAGAAGTTACAATTTCAAGGTTTTTTTCATCTTCTATTCTGTCACTCTTTTTTCACTAGCTAGAAACTATAATTCTCAGGTTGCTGCATGTTTTTGAAGTGCTAGTTCTAAGTGCTCTGGCAAAACAGCCTGTGAAGCAGTGGAAAATCTTTAGCTTGGTAAAATTAGGCAGCCTGGTACTTTTCTGGAGTGGCTTCACACAGCAAAAATTAGCTTAGAGGCTTGGTTAGCTAGCACTGCACTGGTGGGTGAGAACAGCCACCCTAACCCAGAAGGACCAGAATGAACAGCAGAACAGAATGTGTAGATGCCCCTTCTCTGGAAATCTGCACAAATTAGGCCCCCCAAAACCCACCAATGTTAGCCAGCAACACAAGAGTTTTGTAAATGTAGAAAAGTCTGTGACACATGCAAGTTCTCCTTTCCCCAGCTGTGTGGAGTGATGGATGGTAAAACAGTCTTTTGGGGCTATTGTCATTGATAGCAAGTGGAGATGATTAGAAAAGAAAAGTTCAGTTTAAATTCTCTCAAGATGGAGTAGGTAAGATCCTTTGATAAGACCCACATGTGTATTATTCTCCCAAACCCCAATCCAGGCTTCATCATCTTCAGAAGATGTCTTACAAATTGTGGTCAATACTTCTGGCAGGTTCTTCTGGTTTTGCAGAGTAGCCAAAATATAACCTGAAACCAACTATCAAATTTACCCTCAGGACACCTGGGCTAACTTCTAATTCTCTGGCTTATAAAACCATTTTCTTGAGAGAACTCTATAGTCCAAGTAGCTGAAAAACTACTTAAGTGCTTGAAACACTTTTATGACAGCTCCTTGGCACATCCTGAGGCTTCTGCTGTCTAAATGGTAGCATGAGTGCTTTCCTCTGGTTTAGGGTGTTCCTCAACCTCTCTGATTTCTCCTGGCCTCCATGTGAAAAAGAATCCCACTTCCTAGGCTAAGTGCAAATGGAGCAGAAATAACCACTACACAAAGTGCTGAGAGTTCAAGAAGAACATTCTTCTAACTTGTCCTCCATCTGATTTTTAGCTTGTTTTCCCAAATAAAGAGAGTGTGCATATGTATTTGTATTTATTACACAATTTCAAAAACAAGTACACAGACCTCTTTTAGACATATAGGCTTCTATATGTATTGGGACAGTTGGCACTTGGGTTACGGAAACTGGGTTCTGATGAAGGGAATAGGTACAATGTTAGCTCATCCCTTGTCAAACAATGGGAATCTTCATAGGCACAGGTTAGGACAAACTTTTCATCCATGTGAAAAACTTTCTTCAAAGGTCACACCAGAAAACTGAGGCTCAAGGCAAGCAGTCTTCATTCATTCAGTCACTAACATTCCTTCCCCTCTCCAGAAGCTCTGACAGAAGGGAAAATTCCAAAGGGCAGCATTGGCATTGTATGTTCAACTCTACAGGCTGCTGGTGAATGTGTGGTACATTAATATAAAGCACAGAAGTGGCCTGTTCAGAACCACTAGGAATATTTGCTGTGATCCTGTCTATGGAAGTGTCCCTTTTAGCTGTCAGAAAAGTGACTGGGAAGCAATACCTGTGCAGGCAGCTCCACAATGACACTATGGGATTGTAACAAGTCCTGCATTCAGATGTGCTCATTGCCTAAGCTTTATTTACAGACTGTCAGGCACTGAGTATGTGAGATAATAAATTTAATAGCACAGTGATACAACAACTATTAATACAACTATTAATTGAATTTATCATCTATGCAGCTACAAGTGTCTAGGCAATCTGAAATGTCTGAAAGTTTGTGATTCTAAATGAGCTATTTCACTTTACAAGCCTGAGCATCTAGCAAATGCGCAGAGCTATAACCAAATTGTGGTCTCCGTTGATTTATTCCAGCTCTTTTTGTTGATGGTGGTTTGGCTTGGGTTTTTTCCTTTTTTGTTTTACACTACAGCTGATTAGCTCCTGTTTTCTATAACTTGTCTCCTGAATTTCCAGTTCTTTTCTACAAGACCTTCTTCTTTCAGAAGGGCTGCATGTAGTAGGAGGCAGGAATGGGATGTTACAGGACAGAGTGTTGGTAATGTGGAGGAGATGTAAATGCATAGTTTAATCTTTGGATATGAGGGTGATACTTCAGCAAGGAGGGAAAAAAAGCCTCTTTTTGTTATTGAGTGTGTGGATTAGATAATGTTTCGAAATGCACTCTGAGAGGGAAAAAGCCAAGGATAGCAGATGATGGTAGAGCAAGACAGGTTTTATTCCTGCCTCTAAGAGAGTAGTAAGTAGGAGTCAAGTCAGTGCACCACTGATGCCCAAGTATGAAAGGTTTGTGAGCACAAGAGGAACAGCACCTGACTCAAAGCTGGGCTATCCCAACTGTGCCTCTAGATTATCACCCAGGAGCACCTTTAGTTAACTTCAGGATAGTTGTGGCATGTCCAAAAGAACTCTTGTCTGTCCAAAGGAAGCTCATTTTAGTTAGGATTGGGGTTGTCTCCTAAAGCTTTTCTACATTTTGTTGATGAAGCTTGAGTTTCCTCTGTGTGTCTCTGGCAAAAATGAGGTGTGTCCTTCTGCAACATGCTCATATGCTGGGAATACTATCAGATGGATTGTTTTGTTTTGTTTTGTTTTGTTTTGTTTTCTTTAATACACTTAAGTTAGTTGGCTTTGGAATTCTGCTGGCATGGGCTTTGGAAATGCTTTTCTGCATCTATTATTTTTGCTCTTGTAAGACTATACATTGTGGTAGTTTTTGAAAAAGATGGAAATTGCTGCCCTTCCCAGAGAGGAAAGCCAGTGTCTCCTGATGGGACTGTACAAAATCAGCAAGCACAATGGCCTGTGAACTGTTGGTGAACTCTAAGGAAGCATTTAAACAAAACAGGAAAAGGGTCTTCAATCACTGGAGCCATAAGCATGAGAAGAAAGTGCAAGTGATGGTGTGGCCCACACTGGACTTGTACCTTTCCTGTTTTCTCAGTTTTAGCAGTTTAAAAGGTTCAACTGTAGCCCTAAACAACTCATGGAAATAGAAAACCACTGGAATGAGGACAAGTTCTTTAGGTCACCTTGAACATGTTCTCAATAGGAGAAGCAAAGACAGACATAAGCCAGCAAAATAGGGGACAATAGTAGTAGGATTCATATATGTCCAGGTCACTTATATATATAATAAATTACAGCAATACAAAATATGTGGTAAAATGGCTCATTTTGCTCTAGGCATGCTCCCAGAATTGTTATAGGTACTTAAAACCACCCAATTAAAAAAAATCACAAACAGCTGTAAGCAGAATAACTCTCTTAGAATGAAACTAGGTAGAGAAAAGCTCACTGCAGCCTAATCCTTATCCAAGTCTCAATTCAAACCTTAATAAACTGTGAGGTCATCCAAATTCTTCAGAGAACAATCCTTCAGGATTTCCTTGCACATAAAGTTTGAATCATTTTAACTGTGCTGAAGCAATCACCTAAGTACATATCTCCATGTATCTGTACTGAAAGAGTTTGCATGACCATTATTTCCACGAAGCTGATTGCCATAGTAAAAGGCAAGAGAGCTACAGTAATGTAGCTGTGCATCTGTGTCCACAGTTGGGTTTTGACTAGCAGAAGCTACTCAGTTTGAAAAAATCTGCTCCTACTGACATAATTATATTGGCACAGGACTTTGTCATTTTTTGTCTCGGCCACACAGGTTGTTTGTGGCTTTAAATTCTTTTTTTCACTGATGAAATGCTTCCTTTGGCTTATGAGCTTATACAGAGTCTGTCCCCAGCATGCTACAGGACAAGCAAGCAAACTTGGCAGCCAGACCTTTTCTTACTTTCCTGCAGCATATACATTCATCAGAGCTCAGGATAGAAAACTTTTTGAGCTGTATATAAAGTAAGATGTACCTTCTCATAAAGGTGGTTTCCTTGCAGTTTCAAAAAAAACCCCACAGTTACCCTGTTTTCATGGCTGGAACAGAAGCGCTTGCTGTGCTCTCAGTGTGACAGGTAGCCACCTAAGCAGCACTCCACGGGGGCTGATGCAAGTTCAGGAATCCTTGAATGACCCTGCATGGGCTGGGCATCTGCCAGGCATCGTTACCCTCTTTTGGAAGGTTTTTGAGCTCTTTTAGCTGAATTCCTTCTTCTGATCTCTAAAAGATCAGAAATACCAATGAGCCTCAGACAGTACTCATGAATCCTTCTTTTCTTTATAAAATAAGAATACTGAAGCATAAACTGCATGGGTTGTCAGGTGAGTGACGGAGTAGAGGTGAATCATGCCTTTCCCATCCCTGCTGCTGCTGCTGCTGCTGTGGAGAGGAATTGCCACCAAAAGAGGCAGTTTGATGCCTTCTCTTCCTGGCTTATTTTTTCCAACCTCTTCACTGTCTTGTCCCGCTATAAACAGGTAGGAAAAAGAATGGTGATGCAGGCTAAGGAATTGGTTTAGCCTAAGACTTAAATACTGTTGTCAACTTTCTGGGTTTATTTAAGTCCATCTCAGTTCCTGGCTCCCTTATTCCGTTCTTGCACAGCCACCTAAGCACATCAACTGTTGTGAAGGAGGGTGTGGCAGAAAGTGAGAACAAGTGGCAGTTTTTGGAGGGACTGTGGCTCTGAACAGCACCACCTGATTTAGCTGACTGTACAATAACTGTCTGATTTCCAGCTGGCAAGGCCTGTCCTGTGCCATCTCCATGGGCACCCAGTCCATAAGAGCAGAGCAGCTGGGCAGCACCAGGTGCTAGAGGGGTCCCTCCTGGGAGCCGTGACTGGAACCCCACAATGGGCGGGAGTTGTGTGGCTCGTGGCAAGGGATAGCCGTGGTACGTTTGAGTTCAGACATCAGAAATGAGCTGTCACCCCCAGGACTAACCTTCACTGATTTATCATTTAAAAGCTGCTGGCCAAGAGTTCATTTAGAAAAGTTTCCAGACAATAGCTGCAGGTATGTGTTTTTCCAGAAATTAGGCAAAAAACAACCATACATTGTAGAAACTCAGCTTCTGTCACACACATCCTCTAGTGAACCACTGTGGAAAGAAGTCCTATTTGTCCTTTTGATGAATCCTGCAATGATGAATTGGTTGTAGATGTAGCAGAGACTTGAGGAAATGGCAGCCCACCATGCTTCTCATACATTTCTCTCTGGCTGCCTCACTGCAAGTTCCACATGCTGTGCGGCACCTGGACTACTCTTTGAGCCTCTCTCTCAGGGCCCAGAAGCTGCAGCGCAGTACACGCAGAGTTTTCCTTGTGTTCCCTCCTACCTACAACCTCATTCCAGCAGTGCTGTGTTAGCACATGATCTGACTTGATGGTTTGACTGACTGGAGAAAGGGGAGACCTGTTCTTTTACAGAAGGCTCAGCCCATCCTTCTGCCCATCCACAGCAGAGTAACAACTATCCTGTAATAATAAGAAATGGAAATAAAAGTAAAAACCCTAAACCGCAGGCAATGTAAATCACTTCACCATCTTCTTTCTGCTCATTGCAAAAGATCCTATCATGACTTCTGCCAGGTGCTGAAAAAATAATTCAAAAAATACTGAGAAAATATACTTCAATAACTAATTAAGTGGAGATGTCTCATATTATTCTAAAAATTAATTTCCATGGGATTTCACTAACTTGTGCCAAATTGCAAGTATCCAGCCTTGTCAGAGCCCCTGTATTTGTTGAAAGGGTTAGAAGACAAGGTGTGAGAGGTTCCAGCTAAACAAGGGAAACCTGCTTTGGCCTGTAGCTGAAGCTAAGATGAAGAGGAAGATAGTTCTGATTGCCGGAGGGCTCAAGATCCTAATCAACCCTCACCCCTTAAATTAGCATGAAGCAGCTCATGAGCTGCAGCTTACTGAGTTGGGCCACAGAAAGTCACAGGAATAGTCAGCTTGCTCCTGGTCAGGAATTGCGTAAACATTTCCCTGGGGCTTCCTGGGGTCGCATTGCCTGAACAAGCTCTGCAATGTAAACAGAGGATTGTAATTTATTTAGCAACATTGTACAGCAAGATGCAGTACAGTGGCACATCAGGTGAAATATGTTTCTCACATCTACAGTTGTTCAAGGGTTGAGATTCAAAAAGTGTAGTTTAAAATGGAGGCATTTACCAGCTTTTTCCTTCCTAAGATTGAACCTGGTTTTTGATATATGTCATTCAAGTATGTCTATATTGGAACAAAGCAAATTCCTCCTTTTTAGTGCATGTGCTTCATTTCCACAGGAGTTAGGAATGCTCAACACCTCTAAAAACCTGCTCTCTCGTGTCTGGAAAAAAGTACATAAATATTTCTGTCTCTGCAGACTGTATTTTAGATTGGTCTGAAGCCATGACATTTCTTCAAGAAGAAAACATTCAGAGAGAAATAATTTAGGAAGTTGGCTTCAATATTTTCATGTTTCAATACATTCTTATTCCGTTTTGATACAAATATAAATTTTGAGCTTAATATACTGATGCAAATTTTAATAAAGCCTAAAATAAGTGCAGTGAAATGATAGCTTAAATAAAGCACTGATATTGGCAAAATGAAACACTTCATAACAAGTCAATTTGCTTCAGGATTTTTATATTAATTTGAAAATGTTTGATAAGATTTTGTATTTTTGAGTTACAGATTTTTCCAAAATTACCATGCTCCCATAAAATGTTTAAACATCAGTGTAACATTCTGCAGCAGGAATCATGGTATCAAAATGCATTTACTAATTCTAATTACATTAATTTAAAAAGTGTGAATATGATTAAGATAAAAAGTGTTCTGTAAAATAAAGGTTAGACCATATCAGCAGCAAACAAAATGAAGGAGAAAAAGAAAGATATTTATTCCTCAAAGCAACTGCAAATGGAGGAAAAATACTATGATATAAATTTTCAAAAACCATTGGTATGAGCTGTTTGCAGGTGTTTCCATTCCTTGCCTATTTTCCAATATACCCTTGGGTCAAGATGACTGCACTGTTAATGTGAGTAATGACAGGAATGTAAAATGCTTTCTACCAACTCCCTAAATCAATTACCCTTTTCATATTCCTTAAGGTTTTCACCCTTCTTTCCTTTGCATGGATACTTCTACCATTTTCCCAATACTCTGTTGAAGTTATAAAACCGCATTTGTTGTGGCACTGTGAGTCAGCAGAACTCGCTGAGCAGTTTCCACTGCACAGGGCTTCGGGGCTGGTTCACAGAAAGCGTCATAGTAGCAGCATCTGCACCTCAGCTCAAGATTGCAGGTACTGCGATCCAACCCCTCTGTGAAAGACATCGTTATTGTAAAGGCCATGCCTTCCATTCCTGGAGAGACAGGGAAAAAAGGTTCAGGCTGGAATCGTGATCGTTTCAGATGAAGGGGAAAAAGACCCAACGAGGATGATACTTTGCTGTGAGACAGCACAGTAATTCAGACTGAAAGATTCTTCCTCTGAAATGAAGCACAGAACAGCTGCCTCAGTATTTAGGGATGCACAACCCAAAAATTAGAATGTCAGTCCATGCTTGCATTGCCTGTCTTCTGCCTCCTGCAAAAGAAAGTTAAATATGAGATAGCTATTACTGCAAACCCTGTTTAATCCCTACAGATACTTGCAAAAGCCGGAAGAAGCAAGATCCTTGGTTTTGCAGTGAAAACTCATGCTTACTTGAAGCCTTTTTCCCGTGAAAGATGTACGGGCCAACCATTTTTAGTAGCACCAATAGGAAATGTAAGCGCTGTGTAAAACTGCGCCTCCCTAGGAAACCAAAATCCCACGGCTCATCCACGGGCCACGCCCCCGGGCCCCCCGGCCGGGCCCTGCCCAGAAAGGGGCGCTGTCTCTTTAAGGCGGGGGCGCGGGCGCCCCCTGGCGGCGGCGGCGGCGCGGAGCCCGCGGGGCGGGCGCGGCCCCTCGGTGCTGCGGCGGGGCGGGAGCGCCCTGGTGCCCGCCCCGCGAGGGGGCTGGGAGCGGAGCGGAGGGGCCGGCCCGGAGGAGGAGGAAGTGGAGGCGGCTGTGAATAGCGGGCGAATGGGGAGCTGAGCGGCTGCAGCAGCAGCAGCACCGCGGCCGCGCAGCAGCAGCAGCAGCGGCGGACGGGCACGGAGGCGAGCTCGGCAGCGGGGTCCGTGCGTGCGGGCGCTGCGGGAGTGCCGCGGGGCGGGCGGCAGCGGCGGCGGCGTGCCTGCTCGGCCGGGCGCTTCGGGGCTGGTGCGGGGAGCGGCTTCTCTCCGCCTCGGCGAGCTGCCCGCCGGTGCGGGGAAGGGCCTGTCGGGGCTGCCCGCCCGCCGGGGGCTGCGGCACGGCGGTTCAGCGGGGCGGGCGGGGGGCAGCGCCCGCCGCGGGGAACCGGCTGATCCTCCTTTCTCTGCTTCTCCTGCAGCCGTCGCTTGGCAGGCGCCGAGTGCGAGCGGCAGCCGCGCTGCCCCGCCGCCCCGGACTGGTCCCCTGCTCGCGGGGCGGCACCATGCAGACCTTCCTGAAGGGGAAGCGGGTGGGATACTGGCTGAGCGAGAAGAAGATCAGGAAACTGAATTTCCAGGCCTTCGCAGAGCTGTGCCGGTAAGAAGGCGGCCCTCGCCGCGGGGAGCGTCGGGGCGGCCGCTGGGGCAGGCGGCGGCCCCGGGATGGGGCTGGGGCCGCTCTGTGCTCGGCCGTGGCCCGCGCCGCCCTCGGGCGTACCGCTCTCGGTGCGTGGCTCCGCGGAGCCGGCTCTGCCCGCCGGGACCGGGGCCGCAGGGCTCGCAGTGCCCGGGCACCCCGCCCCGCTGCCGCCGGGCCGGGCTAAGTGTTTCTGTGTCCCGCTCACCTGGGCGCTGCCGGTCGGTCCAGGGTAACTATCCGGGATGGTGCAGCGTCCCCGTGGGTGTGCGAAGGCCCGGCACAGCCCCACGGTACTGCCCGCCTGGGTACATTTCTGCCCCCTGCTTCCCGAGAGGTCTCTGGTATTCCCGTTGAAGTAGGGTAATTTGGGATCTTTGCAGACCCTCTTCCGAAGCCGAGTTATTATTAGAAAGAGTCAAATATTTGGGAATAACTTTCCTTCAAGTTGTGTGAAAACACCTAAAATTAGGCTCTACAACCCCCTGAGTAAGCTTGTATTCATTTGGGATGTGAATGAGACATCTAAAGATGGTGTAACTGCATCTATTTTGTGCTGTCCCAGAGGTAAAGGTTAGTTTGATAAGCTGTAATTAGACTTTATCTGAATAGCTTAGAGGATAATTTTTGCAGTGTATTACACAATTTTATTATTTAATTGGGAGTTGTAACTCCATATGGGTCCACAGTCTTGTGACACATGCATTATAGCTTCTGGTATTGAATAACAGCTTTTTCTTACTTCATTCTAATACTAAGTTTATAACAAGGATGCTAAATCAGTTTTGATAATTGAAAAATATGCTGCAAACTTTACAGAATGTATTGAATGAGACTTCAAATACACTTTAATTAAAGCATGTCATGCTAAAAACACCAGTTCCTGTGAAACTTCTGTTGACAGCACTTGCTACTTTCTGTAAAGATGATGGAGGCAGAACAAAAAACTGTTTCAAGAAAGTGACAAACTTTTACATCAGCTTTTGTACTTGGCATTCTGTATCTCCTCTGTCAAACTTCAGCAAAATTTACGAGACTTTTTAAAGTATAGAAAGGGCCACAAGTTTTGGTTTAATGTCTAATTTCATGTGATTCTCCAAGCAAAATTCTTGTCAATGAATAATGCTAAGTTTTGCCCTTGTGTGAGATTTTAGGTTCATTTTTGTGATGCTCAAAAACCCACTTTTACCTCTGTTAGGCAGAAGAAACTGTCATTTTTAGGGTCTTGATGTTTGGTAATAGGCTGGTTTTCATGCCTGGAAACTACAGTGATTTTCAGAAAATCCATTAAAAACTTCTTGGTATTATGTATTGTACTTTGTTATATTTAGCAGTCTCCAAAACTGGCTTTTTCTCTTCTATTCTCCTTGTTTCTCTCTACCTTAGAACTTCCTTACACTTGTGTTACATAATATGGACGTACAATTTCTTTGTGTACTGTACAAACTTATTAATAGTTTTGGGTCATTATGCTGCTGTGAAAATTGACCCCAAAGTGTCTCTCTTGCTACACTTTACTAATTTCTTGGTGGAAATTAGGCTACCTCATCGTGTGCAGGCTAAGCTCAGTTTGAATAGCGTTTACCGACTCTGGATAGAGATGGCTGTTCATACATGCTTTGATACTTTTAAAAGCATTATTAGCATTTCTGTATAAGCAGAGTTAAATATTTGGTTTAACTGTATCAGTACAGTCATTGGAGCACATTCTGCTGATATCTTGGATGCTCTGTTTTCATTCCTAGTGACTTTTATTGACACCAAAGGGAAGCTGCATTCATTTAGGCTAAGATTTCAAGTATTTTATGGGTAATGTTTACTTGATAGCTTGTGTGCTTGTAAGCTTTTTTTTTGCTGTAGAAGTTGTGCCAAGCTTTACATACATCTTACTAGAAATCTTGTGTATGGTAATAAACAAGACAAGCATACTCATTCCTGTACAGTGATTCATGTGTTAGAGTGGACTATGTATCTGTCTGTCTACTCTATGGGCTTTATGGTGACTGCTACTTGGAATTTATTTGCCTGTTGCCTAGGGATATACTTTCTGGATGACTACAAAGTTCAGATTGTTTGTATGAGTTTGTAATGAAGCAGTTATATAGTCCAGGAAAGTAAGAGGAACCTCCTAATGAACTCCTGAAGCATGCTGGGAATTATTAGGATAAGGTGAATCTTTATTTCTTTACAGTTTGCCAGGGCAACCCCTTCTTGTGCAAAGCACTGACATCCTAAAGAGCTCATGGACAGGCATTTCAAAATCTATTCAAAGCATTCTCTGACAGATAGACTCTAAGTGCTAGACCACTTTCTGAAGCATGGCTCCAGGTTTTAGGTTAGATTGAGCTGAGATGGGACATGAGCCAGTGTGAGTGGACCAGAAGTTAAGGTGTAGCTTTGGGGTGTAGGTAGTCCTCACTTCACCTTTCTGCTCCACAAATACTGGGCAGGAACCTTAAATACTTTCCTCATGTTTGTATCCATCTTGAAACTTTCTGTATGACTGATAAAAGAGCTGTTCTGCCTGAACATAGTGTCTTGGGACTTTTGCCTAATCTTTTTATCCACAAGGGAATCTTCCTCAAAGGCCTTTCAGTTCACCTGCATGCTTGGTCCTCACTGTGACAGACTAGATATGTCCTACCGGAGCTGTATTCTTTGTAGAGCATAACTTTGTAGAGATAAAGGTAATGCCTGTGGTTGTATCTACCTTCGCATTTATAGCCCAGACCAGTGATCCCAAATTGTTGAATTGCACCCCAGTGTAGACCTTAATGCTTCTACATTTCCTTGGGGGTTCTGAGCAGAGTGATGAGCAAAAAGGCAGTGTGTTTTCACAGGCCTGTTGCAGAGAATCAGTGATTTCTGAATAGTGCCTTAAGAGCCCTGGAGGATAGAGCACTTGGCCTGTCACTTGGGAAACCTCGTTTCAAGCCTGTAGCTGATGTTTCTCAAGGGAGACCAAACCTGAAGATGGGCCAAGCTCACTCTGATCCTCTGGCTGAACCTGCCACTGTGTTTAGAGAGGAATGTGGCTTTGCTCCCCAGTGCCAGGTTAGTCATTCTCCCTGCTGTGTCTGAAGCGCTATGGCAAGGGCATTCCTTCGGGATGAGGTGTGTCCTCAGTTCTGGTCTGTTTCCTGAGTTGGTTTTTGGTTTTGCCCAGCAGCTCTTTTCTGTATAAGCTGACATTGGAGCAAGACTTTTATATTCTGTTCCACGCATCGGCACAGTTTCAGTGGTGAGAAGAGAGTTTCCTTCTCAGCCTTGCTGATATGAAGGCATTCCTGTTTGAGTTGTGATACGAGGTTGAGCTCTTTTGTGTGCAACAGGGCACTTGGTACATGTTTCTTATACTGTCAGTGAATTTATTAGTCAGGCAATTTACTACTATTGCTAAGTTGTACTGTGCTTTTAGTAAAGCTGCTAGAACACCATGCTTTGTGTTGCACTTGGAATTATCTGCGTTCCAGCATATATGCTGCAGCTGCAGTTCCTTGAGTGCAGGGTCCTTGCGGGACTGCAGTGTGCAAATGTCTGATTGGTGCATCTCAAGTAGACTTTCTTGTGAGCCTTTATGTTCTGCTCCTCTAAGGTGGCACAGTCTCAGATCTTTAGGTTGCTGTCTATTGTCAAAATACAGTGTCTATGCCCTGCTGAAAAGTAAAGTAAGGTTTCTAGGCATTCCTGACAGAGAATTTAGGCACCTGTGATATGCACGTAGTTGCGATGTTGTCACGTGTCTCTGCTGCTGCTGAAAGGCACAGTTCCTCCTTTCTCTAGCTGCTTGGCCTCATCTTGTGTCTCAAGCTGGGTTTAAGGGTTATGCAGTTGGTGAAGACTCTCAATCCGATCAGTTCCATGCTCATCACATTGACCTTGGAATGGCTGTCACTGTGCAAGTGCGTGAGCAGTAATACGAGGTTAGGGAAATGGAGATGCCACATTCCATTATGGAGGTGGGAGAGCTGTTGTGTGAATGTCAGATGGTGGTAAGGACTCTTGGATGCCCATGTAATTATTTTGTAAAATATGCATGCTGCTGGGTCTCTGTGGACGTTGTGGATGAAAAGACTCCTGTTCATGCCATATGAGGAGTGACATATATGTGTAAAAATGCATAGATCTACTCAGAAAATGAGTTGTGTGTGTTTGGCACCAGTTAAGATTAGTGAGGTGCAGCCATTTACAAATGTTTCTTTGCTCTATAAAAGCCTCCATTTTCCTGGTAGTTGTTCTGCTTGTCAGCTGTTACTATAGTCTCTTCTGGGAGCTCTGGAGATACAAGGCAGTAAGCTCACGGCAATATGAATAAGTTATAGTGATGTGAAGTGAAATACAGCTCATCCAAGAGGAGATAATTTAAAGTCACCCAATTCTAAATGATAAGCTACTTCTCAATTATTTTGGACAAAACAATTCACGTGTGCAGCCTGTTAGTTTGTGTGATAATGTGGTAACTTTTCTGTGTAGCTATATACATAAAAAGTCAGAATTTCCTCTTAATGGCATGTAGAAAGCAAATAGAAAAGGAATTGAAGAGTTGCCTGAAGATGTAATTCATGTCATGATAAATCTTACAATTTAACTGATGGAAGAACTGTGCCTATACAGCCTAATGACCTGATTATTTTTGGTAAGATTTTACTCTGCTGTGGTCTTTTTTTTTTCCTCCCATAAAGCAGAGTGAACATCTGGGAGGAAGAAGTTCTCAGGAAATGATGGACATGCTGAGAAACTCAAATTCTGCCCACAGAGGGCAATGGAAGCAGGCTGATTGCGTTATGCCTTCTAGTAAAGCCCAGTTGTCTTGATTTTTAGTGAACAAGTCAAATTGTCATCTTCCCTCCTTGTGAGATCATCCATGACAAACTGATAGCATCCCCTGACACACAGGAAGCTGAGTTGTCTTGGTCCAGTTTAGATTCCCCTGTGCTATGCACTGGTGAAGACTCTTTTGAAACTTGAGGTTATCTTCTTGAGTTGTGGCCTGAATCAGTTCGGCAGGCCTGGGATTTAACACAGAACTTCGGGTGTGTAGCTCCAACAGCGCATCTGTCTCCTGTGCTGAAGACCATTTTGTTACGGTGTGTTGCTTTGTTGGGTTTTTTTCATTGAGTTATGATGAAGCTATTTTGAGGCTGATACCAGGTCGATCTGCTGAACATAGCAACCAATGATTTTTTTTTTTTGCCTACTGAAATATTAGTATGCCTAATTTAAATTTCTGTGAGGCTTGAACTTGTTTGCGTTCCTTTTCCTTTTCTTTAGGCTAAATTGACTCTTCAGCTTCTGTCCATTTAATTTTTGTGATATAATTAAGTCTTATTTTAGCACATGAGAAATCACACTATCTTGTAATTTACCATAAAGTGATAGGCACTGTTGTCAGTGCTGTAGATCCATATGGTTCTTTTTTCTCTTCTAAACTTTATTTGTGGTCCCTTGTGTGCCATGGCCTATGCACAAGAACCTAAACATGATTTTTAAGACAGATTTAAGAATAATACTGGTTTGAGGGTATTAAATTAATCTGTTTCTTTATATAGCAGGCAGGAAGTATATTACATATTTTTTCCAGGAAAAACTCAGGGGATTTTCTTCAACCCCAATTCCCCACAAAAAGCCCTAAATACTACTTTTGTTAAATATCTGGCTTGTGCCAGTTAGCTTTTACAACCTTAAAATCCATTAAAATAAAACGTATGTGTGTTGATCAATAGCTCCCATTGTTGGTTGTGTTAGTCTGAAATACTATATCATGAGAAGCAACTGGGGGCTAGATGGGTGGGTAAGTTTCTTTGACATCGATTTTTAACAAAGACAACTGGCCTAATGGTAGAAATTATACTAAACCATGAAAAAGTGTTGAAGGTAGTAGCAAAGAAGGGTATATTTCTTGGAGGAGAAGCTCACTCTACTTCTGGATTCCTGCTCCTTCTTCCTGTAATGCATAGAGACTTTGCGGCCCAGAAGAGCTGGATATGTGTGCGTTTTCTTAATCTCTGAGCACCTACTGACAGGCATTCTTCTCACACAAAGCTTACGGTGTTATGCTTGCAGAACCATTTCATGGGAACACAGCGCAGCTGCTGGACAACAGAAGTGACTGTAACAATCACCCTTTCATAGCAACTCAGTTTTGTGGTCTAGCAATCATTTACCTCAGGTTCAGGAAGTTTGCGTCTTCCTTATGGCACATCCCTTTACCACAACCTGTTGGAACTGATATGCAACAAGGAACAGAAATAAGCCTGGTCAGGTGGCAGCTTTTCTGAGAAAGATCTGCATTCTTTTGCAGATCACAGGCTGAATAAAAATTGACAGTGTTGCCAGAAAAAAGCTCTAAAAAAGCCTGAGCAAATATCATCTTGGGGTGCGTAAGTTGGAACAGAGCCTGCAAGTAATGTCTCCATTCTGCACAGCACTGATAACGCTGCTACTGCAGAAGCCTCATGTACTGTCTTTGGTCTGGGGCATGGCATTTCAGGGAAAAGGTCAATCAGCTGGGAAATGCCCAAAAGAGAGCAGTGAGAAGAATCGGAGGTTTTGTAACTACAGTGTATTGTACTGTGCTGTTCATAAAGAAGATGCTGGAGATGACCTTGACCATAAAAAGCTGTTGTAGGAAAAAAAACCCCAACAAACCCACATGCTCCCGTCTCTTCTGCCAAGCATATTCCCCAGTTCTGTTGTAGGTAGAAGAAAAAGTAGTGGCCTTCAACTGTGCCAAGGAGGGATGATAGGTAAGTGAAAAAGATGCTATAATTATTGAGGTAGGCAGTGGAATTTTTTCTTGCGACCACTGCAGCCACCTTGGACAAATATGCTGGGAATGATACAGGTCTGTGGTGCTGTTCCAGTGCAGAGATGCTGACCTCTCCTGAGGTCAGTGCTGTCCCTGGTTTGGTTCAATCTGTAATAGTGCAGAAGGTACCTGACAAATCATTCTTAGTGTGTATTAAGTAGCTTGAAGTCCTTTTATTAATTCAGGAGTCGTGACTTGGGAAGTCTAAGCACCCAGTCTAAATGAGTGCAGATCTCTTGAGTAGAGAGGCTCAGTGTGAGTGGGTTGAGATGACAGAAAGTGTTTCCTCTGTCTTAAAGTGCTGCACCTGGGAATTGATAGCATATCTCCTGATATTGACCAGATAATGTGCTACTCATCTCAACAGTTGACACTTTTTGGTGAGATGACATTCTTGAACGTGTTCCAAAGAAAGAAGGAAGCAGTGCATGTGAAACACACTAAAATAAGTGTGATAATAAAATAAGCACCTGGGCTGGTCACATCGGTGGCACAGTGTTGTAGAACAAACCCTCTCTTGTCTGGTTATTTTCTGTTTTCTCATTTTTGAGTTCAGTGTTCAGTCCTTGAAACAATGGCTTGTTTTATACTGATGGAATTTAACTCTGCTCAGAAGGAGTTACGGGCTTTATGATCAGGGAGGAAGCTGCTGATGTTTCCATACTATCCAAATACTATGGAAATGCTAGTTAGTATTCTGTCTGTTTGCAGAGAGAAATCCTGTTTGGAGGACAATCATTGCTCTTTAGGAACGGCATTCAAAATGACTGAGATCCACTGAAGTAGGTCCTTTATTTCTAAGCAGAATGTCCTTACTCGCAGTTCTTTCCTCCCAGCCTTGGTGCTTGGGCTAATTTGATTGGGGTGTGATTTCCAGTCATGTAAAACAATTTCAGTGAATTGGGAACCAAAGCAGAAGTCTGTTCTTTCCCACAGCCAGGGTACTACCTATGCTAGAAGCAGGATGTACAGTCATTGCTCTGAGGGGTCTCGAGGCTCTGTTCTGTAGAGTGGAGAAAATCATGTGTCCAGATCTAATGGCACTTCTAGGAAAGTAATTGGCAGAGCCAGGCACAGGACTTGGAAGCAGGTTCAGTTCACATTGAGCTGTTTAATCTTGTCCCCTCTGATGCCGGTTAGTGAAGATTTGTAGTATGTCTTTATTAAAACATACTGCTGAGTCAATTTTTCTTGCTCGGAAGAATTTGAAGTTGGTCCTTCCTCCTCAGAAACAGGCTTATTTTTGCTCTTTGTCATACCCCTCACAGACTTTTCTTCCTTCTTGTCAAAAAGGCATCTTTGGTTCTTTCCCTTTGTAACACACTGGTTCTGCATGTTCAGTCTGGGTCCCGAGGTACTCCCTCATGAAACTGAATTCTCCAAGGTGCCACTGGCAAAGGAGGAAAAATAAGTGAATGAGACATGTCTGTAGCAAAATACAAAATACTAAATTTGAGCTGTGAACTCATGATGCTCCTCTCCTGCCTGTTGTTCTGAAGCCCCATGGTTGTCCCATCAGACTACACCACAAACATTCGTGGATATTGAGTGTCCCCCCTCAGAGCAGTAATGAGCTAAAAATCAGCATTTCAGGAGACCCAGTTTGAGTTGAATGTTTTGGCCATAAGGAACATGTCCTTTTCTGAAATCTGTGTCTTTTAACGTGCTAGTGATTCTTTGTACTGTCTGTAATTTTCTCCTGATATTAGGTATGGCTAAATACATGTAATACTGCAGTGTGTTTTGTTACATCAGGAAGAAATAGGTCAGAGGATTCTCTGGAAACAAGGCCCGTAGCACTGTGTGTTGTAGTGCTTAGTAACGACTCTTGCTGCCTAACCTTGATAAAGTTATCTTCATGTTGGGGTTGGGGCAACTGGTTAATAGCTGATAGAACAAGTGATGTCTGGGGTGATTAATCATGCTGGAAGGAAATGATACTATAAAGGTTCACTTACGAAATGCCACGCCTGACCTGTTGGCAGCCACAGTGCTACGGTCCTTTCTCCCTGACATTCTAAAATTACTTTTGTCATTTGGTTAAAAAAATTGGTGGGATGACTAGGCTTATTCCTTATCTTGTCACCCTGCTTTCCCTACAAAGATAACTGTCATTATTTGTACAGGTGGGCTGTGAAATGCTTCCTGGTTCAGCAATATGATGAGTTTTAGTGAGTTCAGCAGCGACCACTTAAACCCAACTGGGTATGTGTGTCTCAAGGAGAAACTTGGTTATTTCCTTGTAGTTAAAATACAAGCCACAGAGATGAATGTAAATACAGAACACTGTTGTTCTTTAGCTCTATCTGCCTGTCATGCAGCTGTGTGTAGATGCTGCTTTGTTCAGGAACATGCTGTTCCTTTGATTACAAAATCTCGTCTCAGTTTTGGGGAATTTACAGGCTGAGGATCCAGCCCCCACTGCCTGCTGTCACTGGAGTCTGGTACCAGTGCAGATGAAATGGACTCTCCTTGCTGCCATTTGAAGAGTGAGAAGGTGGCAGGGGTAATGGTAAGGGACTTCCACCCAAGTTCATCAGTATGTTTTGCTTTGTAACAGAGGCTGTAATTGCTTGGAGCTGTTTGGGGTGACAGGCCAGCTGAAGAGTGAGGACAGCCAAACAGACCTGGACCCAGCTACCCAGGACCTGAAGGGATAGTTATAGCAGATCTTAGGGAAAGTATGAGACACAGAGCAAATGTGTTCACCTTCCTCTTGGCAGACCGTCTTCTGTCAGTCACTTTTAGAGACTTTGGTGGCAGCAGTTGTGTCCATGGTATGACATTTAGTAGACACAGATGAATCTGCTCCACATAAATCTTTTAATGCATTTTTGAACTCACTTTCATTTCTGCCATCAGAGGAACATAGGGAGGTTATTGGCATTTGTTGGCAGTTCTCTGGTTTGGCTGTGAGTAGAAACATAAGCAAATACAAAGCTGCATGTGCTGTGTTTTGGGGGGATTTTTTGGGTCTGGTTTTAGTGTGTTTGTTTGTTTTTTAAGCCTGTAAAGGAATAGGTATTACTTATTTTTAAGTGTATGTGTGTAGGTATTAATTTTACAAGAACACCCTGGGTCTTGACTAATTAAGAAGGAAAATAAAATTGGTCAAGTTGTCTTGCAAAGTTCAAATGTCAAAAATTCTTCCCCAAAAAGAAACCACGTTCCTACTAAAAATAAAAAAGCTTCTAGGAGAGGGAGGAGGAACTAAGATTTGGTAGAGTTTAGAAGCCATCTTCTAACTTAATCTAGTGCATGGTAATCTATGACTTGAAACCAACAGTGGAGGGGTTTGTGAAACCCAAAAGCTCCTTGTAACTGAAGAGAGAAGAGTGTCCAGATCCTCGTTTGCTGCCTGATGAGGTTAAGTGCTAACAGCAGAGGGGCACTCTCAGAAAGCGCAGCACTGTATTAGGACTGCAATAGTAACAGAATCCCTGTCTTTTCTAGCATTTATGCCAAATGTGCAATTCATTTTTTAATAAAACCTACACCTAACTTTCATCTTATATGGAGAGCATTGAGTTTTTCTGGTCTTCCTATTGATATTTTTCAGTTAACATCACCTTTCTCTGGTCTCAAGTATGACTTTAAGAATTGCTTCAACTCTGCATTCTTTCACTCTGTTGTCTAAAATGGATTTTCTTTGCCAGTGAGTCTTTAAGCACAGATGAGCATGCACTCAGCCCAGACTCATGGTTTTAGAGTTACTGTGCTGTCTGGAACAGGTATACCTTGATAATGTTTAAAGTCATGATGTTTCCCAGTATGTGTGGCTTTAACATAAGTGTCCTCTCAGATAGTCTGGGTAAACTGTGTTATCAGAGACTGTACAAGGCACCCTGGCATGATAGAGCTGTGTGTGAAGCTCAGCATTCAGATACACTTGTTGGTTGGAGGAGTGGGAAGAGAAGGATAGAGGGAGCTTGTTCTGAGGTTGCCTGTGGTGCTGCTCTTGTTTTGTTGACAAAGAAGGAGCTTAATTCACTGGAGCTGTCAATCCGGTAGTTTTCAAGCCTTGAAAGAAAACTCCTGTAAGACTGTGTGTAAGAGGGAAGAAAGGGAGAAAGAAACTTAGCAAGACTACTATTTTGATGAAAGATTGATGATATAAAAATCCCCCCCCAATTGTAATTGCTGACCTCCACACTGTATCTAGTAGAAAAGGGGAAAGCATAAGAATAAAAGGGAAGTGTTATTGCTGGCATATTGGGTTGGAGCACTGTGTGCTGGGGAAGAAGTCCGTGCTGATAGAATTGAACAGCACCCTTTGTCCCTTGGTAGAAGTTCGCTTTTTCAGAACTGCCACCTTTTAAAGTTTGTTTAATCTGTGAAGAAAAATAGTTTGTGCTACACCTTTAGTTGTTGCTGGTTGCACGAACTGCAAGTAGGAACTGGAGGCTATAGAAGGAGAAAAGATCTATTTGTAAGTGAACAAACACTGCATGAGGTGATCTTATTTTCACTATATGGCTTGATATTTTGGTGTAACCCTTCCTTCTGCCTCAAGAAATAGGTCAAAGTCCAGGGACTTTGTCCAGCCTGAAGTGAATTTTGAAAAGAGTAGGTCTTTTTTTGATGTTTATCCTGAACCAAAATTTTAATAGACTTTGAATAGAAAGTAGTGGCTTGCTACAAGATAGGGGATTGAAACTCCATTTTGTTTTTCTTTCTCTTTCTAATGCTATTTTAGGCTCTCAGTTTGCAGCATCTGGGAGGATGTGTGCTTCAAATTTTGGTTTCTGGTTTTTTGGGTTTTGTTCTATGATTCAGTAGACTGAAAAATCTTTAGTCATATGCATCCACCAGTCTAAAGTGCTTTTGTTTGGGGCTAACTTAGTTTCAAGAACTCTCTAGCTAGTTTCCTTTCTGATTCCTTTTTTTAGTGCAGTGTGACTAGCTTTATTCTTTATGGATGCTATAGGGCATTGTTCTTCATCACTTTTGTTGCTTACTAGTGATGGATTGCCCATTTTCAACTAATATTGCACCCCAAGGTAGAGCATTCTTGTGGATCAGAACTTGCTTTTCTCTCTAAAAATAGTGGATCTTGCTATTGTCTGATCTAAATGTAATTTAAAGGCTCTCTTATATGTCTTTAAGTGTCTGACAGGTTATCATTGCTTCTGGTTATTGTAATCAAACCACATGGATCTTTAGCATATAGCTCATGTCTCCCCTAAGAAGGCTCTGGAGAGTAGAGAAGACTTTGCTTGATTGATGCTGGTCAGCTGCTGTGTTTTAATTGTAAATATTTCTAAGAGACTGGTGGGATGTGAGTGCTCATTTGAGTCAAATAGGAGTGGAGCCCACAATGACACTGAGGAGTGAGAAGTGATTGAATGAGAAAGGCATAGGGTCATTGGAGAGTTCTGTCTTTTTCTCTATGTAAAAAGCTCAAGTACATAGCAGAGAATTATGGTTGCAGGAGACTGTCACTTCCAGGTGTGCTGTGCTGACCACCAGCTCTTGAAGTAAAAGTCTTTCCTCATTTTTGTGCTACTGTGTTCAGTGGTTTCCTGATCAGTGAAGGGCTGCATCTTGGCTCACAATAGGTATTGTTTGGGTGGGGGTTGTGCTGTGATTTGTATTTTTGTGCTGTGATTTGATCCCTACTTTGTCTTGAATAATCTATTAAAATGCAATGCTTAATCCTTTTCCTTTTTGGCAGGTTTTCCTTTAGTATTTTTGCAGTAGTAATGAAACAGCGTAGCTCTGCTTGCAAGAGAATCACTGAAGAAAAACAGTATTTTGGGATGGTTCTTTTGTGTCTTTGGCTATAGAACAGAAAGAACAGCCAGAGGCAGAGTAGGTTAGACCTGCAGTCTGACCCGCTGTGTCTGTTCATATGTTAACAAATAACTTCCCCGATTTTCCCTGGTTCCTAGTTTCTCCTGTTTGTCATTGTGAAAACAGTTCTGTAGAAACAGATATTGCAAAGTTTCTTCAAACAGGGAAACGTGTTTCTGAAATCACAGAACATGGTTAGAACATTTACTACAGTTAGCGTGTGCTTTTAAAGTCACTTTGGTACCAGCAGACTGTGGAAAAGCATGTTTCTTCCCTGCCCCCTATCCCAAATTACACTCACTTCAATTAGGAGGCCTTAATTAAAATGCTTGGTTGGTAGCTTGGGCAAGACTTTGGAAACAAAGTAATTTATTCTAGGACAGCTTAACCAAAGATTTCTTCTGGTGCACAGCTCTTTCCTGATGTGTAAGATCAAGATCTCTAAATCCTTAGACAAATTAGATGGGGGACATTAGTTCTTTGTGCAAGTGCTTATTCCCAGAAAAGGAATCCTTGCATATCAATTAGGCTGAGATTCAGAAAAGCTCCTACTTTTTAAGGTGTTGAGTTTCTTTCACCTTGGTGGGAACTGATCATGTTTGCAGATCTTGGCCTAATCCTGCTCCCTGTGAAGCTCTTAGGAATCTCTGTAGTTGGATTCCTTGGGAACTGGATATTCTGAACTGATGTTCAGATTTTTTTTTTAATGGAAAGCCTGAGAGACTTGGAATGGAAATTGAATTTGTTCATGTTGGCACAAGTTTGATGGCAAACCTGGAACACCACATGGATTTCTTTCACTCACTTATTCTTGCCTTGTTGTACCATAGCTACTGACATCAGGCACTTAAAAGATGTTATAACTTGATAACAACAATTGATGGCCAAGAATCAAAAACGTGGTAGGTAGTAATTAAAACATGCCACCATGATGCCATTGAAAGTATGCTAAATGCCTGCTTGGCCCAGGGAAGTTTATGGTAGTGTAATTTAAAATTTGTTCTTGTAGGACTAAGTGTAGTATTTGAGTTTCCTGTTACTTGTTAGTGCTGTTGTCCCCTTTTCTTATGTTGACTGATGTGGGTGTGAAAGCTCCCTGGCAGAACAGACTTTTAGCACGCTTGCTTCTGGTGGTGAAACCTGAAACACAAAATGTTGGTTTCTGAAAATGTGCATGGTCCATGTGAAATCTCCCTGTTCCCTCTCCCTTTAACCAGAAGTAGATTGCCAGTTGTTTAGGGCTGATCCAGGCAGAATGGAGCAGCCTAGCAGTGCTGTTAATATTACAGTAAAAGGCTTGTGCTGGAGAATGCTTCTGGTTTAATATTTTTTGGTCTTTGAAACAGTAATGTCTGTGTGGGGCTGTTTTCAGCAGCTGCTTTGGCTTTGAGAGGATAATTGTTGGAGCCTTCTATAAGAGCAGGGATGAAGGTTTTTCTTTCAGTAAAATTTGACCTCCTTTTGATGAAATAAAAACTATTAAAATGTTAACTTTTTCTCTTTCTTTGTATGTTTTTGAAAATTTTTTCCCCTCCTCTCCAACACTTCAGAAAATTAAATTATTTACTTAAAATGCCTGTTGGCCGTGTTGGATGCCTACAGGAGCTCAGAGGTATTTCTGCAAGGCCAGTCCCAAAAAACCTGAGAGATTGCTTTTTCCTGCTCTACTGTAAATGTATAGTTTGACTACGAGGGGTTTTTGAAGCATACTGCCCGGACAGCTTTAAAATATGAGCAGAGTGCTAGGTGTATGTAGATGAGCTGGGAACAACTGAAATGTGTTTAAATATTGATGTCTTCCATGTATTCCATAGGATGGGGGTTGTACAGGGAGTTTCCAGATCAAGGAATACTCTCCTATCCAAGAGGCTGAAGACCCTTGAATCAGGCCTGGCAGCCAAAATAGAATTGACTTTTGTCTTAGTAGTAGGCTCCACTGTAACTTAAATAAATTAGTGAATTTCCTGATATACTATTTCTGCCTGTCTGAAATAATACAAACCTGTTTAAATGCTGTTCAGTGGCTGAACACTGCATGTGCATTGCTTGTAGGTCATTGGATCTCAAAGAAGACCCCGTGTGTGTGTATTACTTTATCTTGTTATTTTTCAGTGGCTCTTGATTCACATTCACAGCTATTCCAACACATAGTTCAAAATTAAAAATTAAAGTTGTTAAAATTTGTCTCCTTCTCATTGGTGATGTCTATAAAGAAATATCCTTGGACCTAGTTGTTGAGGATGCCAAGATGTTTTAACAATTTTACTTCACTCAACTGCTGTTCTCTTTCAGACTTATTCAGCTAATGAATGTTTTCAGTTCATATGCAGAGTAAGTTACTCAGTTTTTTTGCCAAGCTAAATTTCATCTTCTTGCATTGACTTTCCTAACTTGGTAACTTTAATTTGTGGTGAAAATAAAACTGGTTTGAAAAGCAAAGAGGAGAGAAGGATTCAGGAGGCTGTGTACCAGTTGAGTGCAGAAGAGTCAGCGATAGTGATCAGGATTGTTTTCTTGCTTACATTTTGCTATACTTCTTGTGTGGTTGTCTGAGTTCCAGGAAGGCCCGTTCCAAGAAGGCCCTTGTAATTCTGTAGAGCAAGTAGTTGCCATTTTCCAAGTGCACATGAAACCTGCACAGGAAAATGAAAACTCTGGAATCTGCAAATAAATTTGAGCTTGAACATAAACCTGCCTAGGGTAATGGGAAGGTTTACCTTACACAGGAAATTTGAAAAAAAAAATCACCCAAAGTAGGAGTCTCTCATTTTTCTTACAGCAGCTTGTCTGTGAAGGTGCTATATAACTTATCTAGCTGTGAGCTAAAAAAAAAAAGAGAAAGAGAAATAATGACTTCTCAGAAGTGATTCATTTTCTTTCACATCTGTATGTTGTTTACTGGGGCCAGCTCTTCAGGAAGTCTGCACTCCTCTGTGTTTATTCTACACAGTTTTACTTGTATTAAACATCTGAAAAGCTCAAATGATTGGCTGCTTGAGGGTTTTATCAGCCATGGTAACAGCTTGGTTTTGTCATGCTTATTTAAAAATTAGGAGATCAGGTATGGTCTGCAGTCTTTTTTTCTAAAAGAAGCTGCTGTTCACCATTGTACCAAGAAACTATTTTTTTTCTTTCTAAATGAGGCCTGGATCTCCTAGGAGATTTGAAGACTGCATAGTTATTTTCTGAAATATAGGATCATTTGATGCATCTTCTGAAATGTTTGAGAAATAGCACCATACCTCTTTCCAGTGACCAGCAGCAGCACACCAGTTTTTCAGTTTTCCCTTACAGGTGAGGATGTAGTTGTGTGAATCTTTGGCCTTAGATCCCATCCTAACAGTGAAAGTGGAGCAGTGTAATCTAAACACTCCCAAGGGGAAAAAAAGGGGGCAGGTAATTTGCTTCAGAAGAAAGTCAGTATTTTAAGGTGAGCTCTTGTATGTCTGTTGTCTCAGTCACAGGACTGAAAAGAGTATGTCTGCAGACCACAGTGTGTTCAGGTAATCTCTGGGTATGTGAAGTTTTCAAGAAGTGCTCTCATGGGAAAGAATAAAGTGCTAAACCAGAATGAAACCTTTATAGACTACAAGGCCCTGTGCCTCCTCTCCTGGCTTTTCAAATGGACAGCTGAGCCATATCTAAGAAAGAAGATGGATATGACAATCAGAGTGGGCTGCCTGTTGTGATGCTCTGAGCTGGTCTGAGCACCCTTTCTGATCCAATACAAGGATCATGCATGTATTTAAGCTGGGATGCTGTTTCTAATTCTTCTGAAGAAATTTCATGTTGTTGAGTTGTCCTGGTGTGAGACTATTTTCTTTTTGCCGTGATACCATGTGGATTATTTGTGGACAAGTACTGGCTTCTGAAACTGCATGTGTTCATCAGGGAAAGGAGATTGTTACTTCTTACTTATTTTATACTCAGACTGGCAGTGTGCCATAGATTTCCCGTGCTGTTAATCTGTTGGAGTGCATTTCTTGTCTCTCTCCCTTGCTTCTCTAACGTATGATTTTTCTTTGTCATTTGTTTGTTGGGATTTTGTTTGGGTTTTTTTGGGGATTCTGTTTGGGTTTTTTTTGTTGTTGTTCTTTCAAGAAGGATATTTAAATGTGGTCTTTTGGCTTTGTAAATCCTTTGGAAGAGTTTCTGTATGATCCCACTTGTGCTGAACAAATTATGTAAGGGAATATGCTCTGTTTGGGTGCCAGGGAAGTTTAAGTTTGGCATTAGGAAGAAATCCTTCACAGAAAGGGTGATTAGATACTGCAGTGGGCTGCCCAGGGAGGTGGTGGAGTCACCATCCCTGGAGGTCCAAGACTACCATGCTTTGGAGGATAGAAAGGACAGCACCACATCTGCCACCTTGACTTGTCTCACTGGTGTGAGAGAACAGCAGGGATGGTTGCAGTATTGCAGTGCCCTCCCAGGCAAGGAGGCTGAGGACTCTTTAGCAGGCTGTCTTTGGGTTCCAAAATGCACAAATGTCACATTCAGGGTTTCTAATAACAGAAAATGAAGGCAGTGGGTTCTGCAGGATGAACATGGAAGGATTCAAGAGGAGTTCCTTCCTTTTGTGTGGAGTATAGGATAAATGGGCCTTTGGGGGGGTGCAGATATAGCCAGGGCAACTCTTGAGCCTGTGGGATGCAGCTAGTGGAAACTTTGGTGATCTAAGTGAGAGCAGTGAGGTGGGTGAGAGAGTAAACAACACCATCAGTAAAAGTGAGGGACAGCATGAGAGTCAGAGGTTACAGTCCTAGCCTCTTGTCCTTGAAATGGGTTTTGATTGAGGCACTGATGGGACTCAGTATGTCCTCCTCAGAGGCTGCAGTTTTAAAACCCATTTAATGTAAAACCTCTCCACTGAAAAACTGAATTCTAACTTTAGCTCTTTAAAAATACTTTTTTTGTCTGGGTTTATAGAAGAAATACAAGCTTCTGTTATGTGTGTGAAGTGTCTATAATAGCAAGCTTTACATCCACAGCTTCTGTTGCCTGTATTTTCTGAACATGTTCATCATTGGTGAAGGTATTTGGTACTTCACAGCATAAGCATGCCCTGCCTACTTACACTACTAGAAAGGTGCAAGACCAGTGATGTTTGGCTTGCTGCCATTAAATTACAGCACAAGAATTGTATGGCTGTAGGTAAATAGAGACATTAGATCTTGAGCAAGCCTAGTGCCAAGGCAGTGGTTAACTTTCAGGAAGAAATGAAAAGAAACTTGCTCTTTAGTGTTATGTTCTTGCTAGTTCTCTCTTGTGTACGAGCAGAGGGAGAAATTTAAAGGCAAGTGTGACACACAGGTTATCTTTGGAATCATGTGTAAGCAGTTTACTGACAGATAGGATGCGAGACTTTGTAAGTTAGTGCCTTAGTTATAGTGGCATCTTTTACAGAGAATTACTTGAAAAAAAGAAATATTCCTGCTTTTAACAATATTAAAATTCTGTTTTCTTTTCACATAAGGGCTTATTCGTTCCTTCTCAGTTCATAGCCTTAAATGGCCAAAAATGCAGTTTTACATTTTTTCTTTCATTTCCCAATTGTTTGCCTGTAGGCTTTTTTTTTACTAGTGATGTGAATAGAGAAGTTAATTTTCACCAAGGAAAGTCTTCCGTAAAAAGACTAGGTGTGACTTTACTACGATTTTTCTAAGGAGAACACCACAATGTGAAAAGAGTGGGATCTTAATTAAATGATGTTTTACCTTTCAAGTGTTACTTCTGACTGAATATGCTGAAGCCAGACAGGGACATAAATTAAGCTGTAGTGTACCTCTGCAAGCAGGGTCTGTGGTTTAAAAGCGCCCTGGAGCACTTGGCTGCTGTTGTAAACTCCATTGGAAATTAGTAATTGGTTGTATAGGTATTATGTCTGACCAATATGTAGGTCAGTGCTTTTGTCGGTTCAGAAAATTTGCACTTTAGTACTTTACACTGGAACTGGTCTTCTCTTAAAGCCAGGCCTTGAGAGAGAGTTCTGCTGCAAAATCAAGGCTGGCTGTGGTGCTGTTGGACTGTCCTGATGGGCTGTTGTCAGCTGTGCTGGCTGGTCTGCAGCCTTACAGGTCTGAGAGCTGTTTGTGGGATTGGGGGATGTTTGGCTGGTGTCTGCCTTGGGGCAATGGTGTGGAGACATGCAGGCCAGGCTGGAGGAAGATTTTTTTTTATGCAATGTGGATGTTGGTGCTATAACTCAGAGGGAAAAATGCAGGTGTTCAAATTATTCTTCCAAAAATAAAAGTTACCTGGCAATTTAAAAATTTTTATCTGGAAACCAGAGAAGATAATTAGGGATGATGTAGTGTTTAATTGAGATGTGAGGGAGTAGTGCAAATAATATGACAGTTTACAATCTCTTAAGTGCAACTTTTTCAAGGTTTTGATTCTCATTTTTTAACAGTCATGACATTATTATGGTCAGCTGGGATGATTTTGAAGAGGAATGTTTTTGCTAAATTGGATTAGCTTTTGTCCTTAATTAAGGTGATGCCTGTGTATTTGGCACCTTGGATGTGTGCTGACCAAGCAGCAAACCCTGCCAGTCCATCTAGACAGATAATACCCACCCAGCACAAGAGTGAAGTCAGCAAGGCTGAGCAACTGCATGCAAGGGAGTTACGTAAAGCTGGGTGTGGAGCAGCCTCCTTAGCTATGAAACACAGCTGACTGCATGGATCTGATGTGCAAAGAGCTGTGAAAACATGCTGCCAGGGAAAAAGACTTCATGGGATAAGAAATCCTGCTGTTGCAGATAGATGTGCTAGTGGAGTGTAAAACAGGCACTTGTTCAAGGATTTTCTTTAGTCCTCACAAACAAGAATTCATGAAAATATTCTGAGCAATTTTTTTTTATTTACTAAGAGAGGTAAATGTGTACATTTGCAAATTTTAGTAGTACAACATAGCTCAGTCATTTTAATTAACTGTTACTTTAACTCAAGTAACAGCAAATGGAATGAACAAAAGTCATATTACTTATAGTTCAAGACATTCAAGATTTTTGATGTCATTTGAAGCTGTTATTTAATGCGGATTTTTTCTTATGTATAATGACTTTTCAAGTTCTTATATATATTTTGGAGTTACAACAGTTTGAAAGTTGTAGCAAGTCCTTTTGCTTTATGTTGATTTTATCTCCAGTTAACCTGTGATGTATTCTGGCATTATTTTTGAGGTGATCCTGTATATAACACTGTGGAATGTGAAAGCCTGAAAGAGCAAACATGGGGTGCAGCAGTGTGCATCCAATAATGAACAATGTGGAAATCAGTCTGAAACAGCAGAGGAGTGGGCAGCTTCTCCTTGCCTTGTGTTGTGCAGTCACCTATAGACTTGAAATCCCAGTGCATGATACAACAGCATCTCCACAGTGCTTATTTCTTGTGTCTACAAACAAAAGAAGTGAGCAAGAGAAAATGACTACAGTTGTTCAAGGGAGATTTGTTTTGTGATCATGTGTAATCAAACATGTAATAAACTATTTGTATTTTTCCTTCTAATTAGTTGCTGCCAATTACTGGGATTGAAGGGTGAGTTTCAGGGCAGAGATGAACAAATATAACCCAGAGGAAAACAACTAGCTGCTACTGTGCCTTTGTGTGACTGCCTCTCCAAATCCCTCTCAAAAGCTGGATCAGCTGTTTATATGTCCACCCCCTTAGTGATGACAAGGGTAATTTGGTAGATTAGAATAGAAATGCAGTTTTTCCTTTTCCTGTAAGAGGAATTTATGTTATCTTTTAAAGTCATTGGCATGTTGTGATCACAGCAGTCTTGTAACAGGGAGGGGCAGGTACCAGAGAATCTAGACAAGTCCATAAAGGGAGGCAAATGTAAAAGATGCAGCTGAATTGTTGGCCTAAGGATTTTTTTCTTAGAGGGAGAAGTAGAGTATGAGTAACGGAGCTCAGGTACTAGGTAGGATTTAGCTTGTTGAGGCAGCTTCTAGAAAATCTGAGGAGGCCCCAGAAGTTGTTTGGCTCTCTCAGTTGTGTGGTGTAGCAGACCTCCCTGGAGATCTGAATCTGGGCTAAAGCAAAGTCTGGTTAGAAAGTGTAATAGCGTTTGGGAGGTTGTATATCAGCTCCTGCATGTCCTGGCCAAATTTGGGAAAGTTGTCATCTCAAAACACGTGTGTTCAGTCACTGATGGAAACAATGGGTGTAACAGCTGCTGTCTAGGCTAAGTCAAGAAAAAAAACCAACAAGGCCAGGATTAATTAGAGGGTCTTCTGTGTTTGTGTGTACCCCAGTGTCAGTGTGAGAGAGAGGAGCAGCAAGATGTGCCATGGAAGGTCAGGGGTGTGGGAGACAGCAAGGCACGTGCTGTGGATATTGGCTCAAGGCAGAGCTCTGAAGGGACCTCTTGGGCAAATGTCACACCTGCAGAAGGGCTGAAGCTGACAAGAAAGAGAATGTTTGGTTCATAGAGATGAGATGCTCTAAATTTCTTGCAAGCAAATAGGATTTGTGTTGAACTTCTGTCTTTATCATTCACTTCACCTTTCAGACTGATGTAAGTTTTTCTAATAGCTTGGATAAAAACCAGGCAGTATTTGTGGTTTATGATTTATCAGAGGGTTGGATTTTTTCCTCTTACTGTACTGTTAACAATCCACTGAAGCAAACAAGAAAATGGATGTTCTGGCAAACCTATACATATGCTGTTGCTTAAAGCAAGAACCCTATGGACTGGAAGAAATAGAGGAAAATCTTAATCTTTCTCTAACAGCAAACTTCAATGTGAAGTAGATAAAATGCCTGATAAAATAGATGTATTTGTAGCATATACACAGATGTGCTTCTCTGAAGTGGTCTAATCACCATGATGGAATTTTCGTCAGCTAGGGTTGAGATTTCTTGAAGATACTATTTTGTCTTTTCAGGTGCTGAAACTATGGTAAGCAAGGGAGACTTTTCATCTCACTGTCTGATCTTTGGTCCAAATTCAAGTCTGTACTTTCTGACCTTGGCTGATCCTGTGCATAACAATCCTGTGCCTATTCCTGCTCAAAGCTTTTGGTTTATGCCTGTGAATCTTCATGATCTATATTGCCTTGATATTAAGAAGTTGGCAGTGGTACCTTGTTCTGTATGTTGGAGTTCCAACTCCTCAAACTGCAGCCCTATCCAGTGACATCATGGAAAACTGTGTTCTCCTACCTAAGTGTTTTTGCTCAGGGTGTGTATGTTGGGGGTTTTTTTATTTATTCTTTTTGATCCCCGCCCCAATTTTCACATCAGCTATTAAAATTATTCTGCATGCTTTATAATAAAGAACATTTATTTACTTGCTGTCTCTCCATTTAGATGCTTTTTATTGTAAAGACAATACTCAAATACTGCATGTTGCAGAAATTTTATTTCATTTCCAGGATCATGTGTAGTTTGTGTAGACCTTGAAGAAAATTCACTGCAGCACCATCAAATGCTCTATCCTATAGCTTCTCAGGGAAGTTGGCCACATGTCAATAAATGGAATATTTTCAAACAGTATGATCATCACTTGTTGGAAGTCAAGCTTTCATTTTATTGTGAACCTGTCTAGTGAGGCTTCCAAATAAAGTAAAATCATTTTTCTTTGATCTGTGGATGTAAAATTGAGCAGAAGAATCAGTTACAGTGGAAGAAAATTCCCATTATTGGTATTGGCATCTGCATCTGTTCAAATGGAGAAAAGCAATTCAATTCACATTTATTTAATTTGTACTACGTATTTTCTGCTGAACATCTTTTTCCTCTCAAATAAAGTACCAGACTGCAGAAGTGCCCTTCTCAGACTCTAAGTACTTGTCTCTTTTCCACTGCCATGGTTCATACAGTGTTTGGGGAAGCTGCATAGTGAAATAAAGGTGAAATCTAGTTTCAGATGATACTGAACTGTTTTAAACCAGCTTTTTATTTGGGGCTTAACCAGCCAGTCCTCTTTAAAATAACAACTGTATTCACAAGTGCCCCAAAATAAAGGCTGAAGCTTGAAATGCATCTCAAACAACACAGGAGTTGATTGGATGAGTTATATGAGCCTGAACTGATATGCAGAGTTTGAAGGGAAAAACTTTCTAGGAGTACTAAACCTTTGCATAGGTGTCCTTTTAACCTGATTGTTTTTTGTGCCAGTATGTTTATCTGGCCACAGTAACTTCCCTGCATAGGCTCCTATTATTGGTTATGTCTGTGAATCTATGGCTGATTTCAGTTCTAAAGAGGAAAACTTGTTTCTTGCATATGCAAACAATGGTCACTTGGTGAGTGTAAAAGACAAGAAATCACAAGGGTTCTTAAAGGTGATGAAACTTAAGGGTGGCTTGGTGACTGACTTGTACAGTGCCAAAACACAATCCTTTATGGAGAGGGAAAAAGGAGTTGCAATCAGGATTCTTCAATAAGCAGACATGCTAACTTTCTCATGTTTGTATAATGAAGTTTTGCACAAAGTAAAAAGCCCCAGACACCTGTATATCTTACTTGAAGCCTGCCTGGAGATGAATAAACTCATTTTTGCATGGCAAGTTGCTGAACTTAAATACGTCTGTAATTTCTGCCAAAGAAAATGCCCAATCTCTTTTAGAGATCCAAGAAATGAAAAAAATTTTGCATATTGCAAATTTCTTATGCATGTCTCAGTGGGTGTCTGGCCTCTATAAAAACTCCCCAAAGGATTATTCAAGGCTGTTTGCCAAAGTCTTGGAAAGTTGCAGAGGATATACAGCCTTTGGTTTCAGAGTTAGTAGATTAAAAGCCACTTCTAGATGAAAGCTGGCTGGGCAGACATGCCTTTCTCTCTGTACCCCTTGGCTTTAGCAGAGTGGAGGTGTGCATTTGTTTTCCCTTGTGATGTGCAGGAAATCTGCAGAACCTGCAGTACCAGCCTTGGGCCTGGCAGAGCCTCTTCTCACTGGCCATACTGAACTGGTGGTCTTTGTGCAGTGAGGATGAGAGCAGCTGAAGCTTCTTCTCAGAACATTAAGGCACATCTCCAGTTTAGAAATAAAGATGTCATGTGGGACAGTGTCAAATGCTTTACACAAGTCCAGGTTGATGGCATCAGTTGCTCTTCCTTTAGCCTCCAAATTTGGCAAGCACAATTTGCTAGCTGTCCTCAATCATCTCTCTATTTTCCAAGTGTCTTAGTATAGTTTCTAGGAGGATCTGTTCCATGATCTTGCTGGGAAGTCCCCTGTGAAAATCAGGGGTTGTGAATGTGAGGCTGTTCGTATCTGTCTACACAGACAATGGCCTCATCTGCTTGGTCTCCCTGGTCAGGTGGCCTGTGTCACCTGTCCTCACCCATAAGCTCTCAGTGTGCTCCTCATCCCTTCCCAAGCAGAGCTCCTTGCACTCCAGCTGGTTGCTGACATATAGAGAGTGACTCCCTTGCCTGTCCTTCCTAAAGAGCTGGTATCCTCCATTCCAACTCTCCAGTCATAGGAATCCTCCCACCATGTTCATATGTTTCTAGAAGCCTCTAATAGCCTCTGCAGCAAGGGTTTTTTATATATAAAGATGAATACCATGTCTGTCCCTGGAAGGGACATTGTCTTCTGCCTCGTGATTCTGCTGCCTCTTCTTGGGTCTCTTTGAGCCATCACTGGTGTCTCGTGACCAGTGGAAAGTCTTTAGAAAGGGATGGGTCATGTGTTTGCTTTCTGCATATTAAGGGTCATATTAACATTGGGGTGACTGGGGTCGTGGGGAGACAAAGGGAACTGGGAGCAGAGAAGATGTGTATGCTCTTTGCTGCGCTTAAGGAAGCAAGCAGTTTATGGAAGCCAAAGGATGATGCTGGAGCAATTTAGCTTGCAAATTTGAAGGACTCTGACCTTTGGGAAATTAATGTCTTGTAATGGAAGATACAGTTCCAAAACAGCTTGGTTTGAAGGTGGTTTTTAATAAGGTTATAAAGAGATCACGTGGTGTGGCTGCATGCCATAGCTGGGAACTGGATCTGATAATGCCTGCTGGGATAAGCCTATGGCTAAAGGCTGAATCCTGCCCAATTGCTTATAATTGTCATCAGGTAATCAATCCATCTCCAAATGTCTGGTAGGATGAATAAATCACTGCCCTTAATAATTTTTCTGTGCAGCTGTTAATCGTTCCTTCTTCCCACTGATGATTTTTCAGGAGTTTTTTTTTCTCTAAAGACTGCAGTTAAAGGTTTTCTGTCCTTGCTGGGAAAGTAGTGAGTAGAGACTCCCAGAACCCGGGGTCAGTAGTTCCAAGAAAAGAGTCTGGCAGAGCTCAGCAGCACTGATCCATCTTAAATGCCTAGTTTAAAAAGAAAACAGATTCTTTTGAGTTTGTGTTTACTAACTTTATGGTTTTTATAACTTGGGATACACGGATTTTATTTCCACAGTAACTGGGGTTTTTATGCTGAAATTAGTAGCACTGTAATGATTCATTAAACAGACTGAAACTTTGTCTTAATAGTTAGTGACTAAAAACAGTTTATTTCCTTTAGTTACTGCTTGCAGTGCCTGTTTTCTTTCTTTCTTTCATGGCTTTTTCCTCCCTTCTGCTTGAATGTCTGAAGCATTGATGTTGGATGCTTCACTTTGTCATTGCTCTTTCAGGATAAGGGGTTGGTGGGTTTCCAGCTGTATCTTTGCTATGAAATGCTGGTGAATGTTTGTGTGTGTTGTAGTGGGAATTCATGGCACTGCAGGTGAACGCCAGAGTGATGCTGCCGCTGCTCTACCAAAATCCTCTCTTTATTTTCTAGTCCCTTTCACAGCACTTTGTTCTGATACAGCACTCTTAAGACTCATTTTTATGGCTGTAAATGGGATGATATAATGCTTTGAAGATGTGGAGAACATCAGATGGTTCTACCGAATGTCGTGTGTCAATGGGGTGGTGGTGTGAAAATCACTTACGGTGTAGCATCTGATGTATGAGGGCTCCTATTACTTGGACCATTCCCTGTTTATACAAACAAGGAAGAAATGCACAAGTGTGGCTGCCTTCTGTGGGATTTTATCCTACTTGAAAGGTCTTCCATGACAGCCCAAAGTCTTGGGTTTTGTTCAGCCCACCTAAAGAGCACTAAGAGTTTGAAGTGAAATGTTTTCTCTCCTATACTACATTATCTGTACCTACCAGACTGTAAAGGTGCACTCTATTGCCATTCTTCTTTGGATCTATGATGCCTTACAGACTGAGGAAATTGAGAACTCCCTTCCCCAAGTGTCAACTTTTGATCCATTTTAGACATAAAACTTTCCAGAATACAGATTAGTGAGGAAAAGCTTGCTAAAAGGTCAGTGTAGATGGATATAAATTGGTAAAAATAACTGATGAATTGTCTGCTTGATAATCTGTGTGCAAAAAACCAAACCACAAAAGGTCCCCTTGTTATAGCTGAGTCTTGCCATGTTTCAGATACCCTCAGGTAATGTCCATGTGCACTGATGGCTGTGGCTGTGAGCTGGAGCCCCAGGACAGTGAGCTCCCCAATACTGGAGTTGTTGCATGGTTGCTTGATAGACAGTAAGGTAGAATCCATCAGTGATGAAAAATAATAAAAGCAAGGATTTTCATGAATGTTTAATAAAAAATATGCAGAGTATTCTGCTGATGGAAAAGCTAAGGCAATTGAGCTGAGTTTGCCTTTATGCCAGGAGAGGAAACAATCCACAAGGCTGTGGCTGTCCAGTATTGGCTGGTTTTCAGCGTGGTGGAAAGTCTTAGTGGCTGCAGGTTTTTGCTCTGATGTATTAATATTTATAAGCTCCCTTTGATGCCAGTGTATTGCTTTTTTGTGAAAATGCTTTTTTAATATTAAAGCAATACATTATTATTATTATTATTGTTGTTGTTGTTGTTATTATTAACTACTTCTTTACATGAGAAATTTTCAAAGTGATATCTGAGAAAATTAACTTCACTGCATATACAATAAAAAGATTGCCTTTTACTTTTGAAACTGTAAATTCCATTTGGCATTTTTCAATCTGTCACTCAGACCATACAGCAAAAATAATTTGAGTAATTTAACCATGATTACAATATACAACCTGACAGTAATTTTTTCTCTTTCAGCTGTCATTCATTATGATATTCAGGTCCTAGATACTGTGGGGAATTAGTGCAAACTGTTTACTTTGATTGTTAAAAAAAACCCAATCCCAACCCCAAAAGCCATCTATTCTACATAGTTTGAGACTAACATTAAATGGGTTGAGGCTGTGGTAAAACATCAAATCAAGACATTGATTAATGTGCTTTTAGTAACTTGGTATTGAATTCTTCTTTAAATCCATTCATCATTCCAACTTAAACATGAAGTCAACTGGCATGGTAATTATTTTAATTGCTATTGCATACAGGGAGGCTTGCATTATCCAGCAGAGTTGTTCACTGGTTTCAGGTATAGAACTAATAAGTTGGAACAAGCTTTTGGGTTTTATTTGGTATTGCAGGCTAATGCAGCAGTTACTTAAATGTTTCTGGTTTTCCTGTAAGTACTGTAGTGTGTAGATGATCTTTGAAATTAAATGTATTTTAAAATTAGCGACCTTTGGGAATGTAATTTAGAACTGACCATTTTTCAAATGTCTATTGAATGAAAGTGGATAGACACAGTCTCTTTTTGACACATCTGAGTTGCTTCTTTGGAGGCAGAAGAGAAATACAGCTAATAATGATCTTTCTTTCCTCCTCAGAAAGAATTTTGTCAGGAGGCAGCTAGGCAAGCTGGGAATGGGAGCCCTTCCTCTGGTAGGCATAGTTTTGGTTCACTTTCAAACTGCATGGGAAGCTAGAAAGTCATGGACAACACCATGAGGGACACAAGAGTAGTGGTCAGTACACCAGGTGAAATAGTTATCCCATCCTGTCCTGTCAATCATGCCCTGCCTGTCCTCTGCTAAAGAAACAGCCCAAAAGAATGTACACAAGAATTGTAGGATGTATTTTTCTTACTGGCTTTTTAAAGCATAATGGAAGAAGTGGTAACTGGTCCATGGCTCTACCAGACTCCCAGCACAGTTCATTCAGCAACTGTCTTGTCTCCATTGTGTGTCCTGCACAGGCAAACCCTTGTTGGGGAATTATGGCTCTCAGTCTGCTTCGTTCTCTCTGTTTACTCTTTTTTTTTTTGAAGGTCTTAGAGTTTCTTGTGGATAGGATCAGCTTTCTTTCCACGCCTGACCCTAAGCCCTTTCCCAGACGTAAGGCAGTTTGTGTGGTTAGATGGTATTGCGTGCTTGGTTGCATGAGGGATGTCTTGCTGCCCTGAGCCTGCAGCTGTGACCTGCCTGGCTGAAAAGCCTGGAGTCACTGGCTTAGGAAATCTTCCAGGCAGAGAATCAGCTAATAACAAAACTGAGGTGCGTGGTGACTTGACATCCTGGTTTTTTGGATACTTCTTGTTTTTAAAATAACTTACTTTCAAATTATGATATTTTGGTAGAGGATTTTTTCCCAAATTAACTAGTCCCCAAAATGCTTCTATGGTTTCTTTTCCCCTGGGTTTAAGAAGAAAGAGTTCTCATATTTCAGGTAACAAAAAGGACATCCTGCTCCCCTCTGAAAAGGGGAAGACCAGCCTACAAGCCAGCATTGGTAATTGCTTCCTTCTTCCTGTACCTTTTTAAGCATGTGTGGCATTGTATCTAAGAGCAGGCACCCCTTTTCTGCCTGCCTGTGTTCTGTTCTGGATTCTTCCCTCTTGCTGGGACAGTGCAATTGGTTTCATTAAGTCCCAGAAAATTTGCAAAGTTCATTCCTGGAGTGGGGGGGGCAGTTACAGAAACCATTTAGACTGATGCTCTCTCAAATGGGTTTGGCACCCAGCTCACAAATATTTATCTTCCTCAAAGTAGAATAAAGCTTACTCAGTGTGTATGTAGGCATGACAAGAAATGCAGCTTTTGCCATCAGCCACTGTCCTTCCAGGGACTCTGGTGCAGTTTTGACTGAAGCCTGGTGTATTTCCATGGTGGTTCTGAGTTGTTCTGTTTACTCCAGGGCAGACACAGCAAAAATGTTTGATTATTTTAAGTTTTAACTTACAATACTTGGAATGCTTTTGAGTAGTCTGCTGCCCTAATTTAGGAAACAGCTTTCCCCACCTAGTTTTTCTTGCTTAGCTCTGTGAAAATCATGGTTTCAACAATTTGGTTATTAACTCTTTCTTTACAAGACTCATATTTTCTTCTCACCACAGAGTTGGAACCTATCTGGCCAGTCTCAGGTGATGATCTACAGTAGTGCTTCCCACACCATAATGGCAACATATTAATCACCCACCACTTACAGTTACTGTTATCTGCAAGAGGGCTTTGAAATTCTTTGCAAGAGGTGCTTGGTTTCATTTTCTCTTTTATTTCCTTGCTGAGCACTCACAACAGGCTCTCTCCTGTGTCTGTGCATTGAATGCTGTTTCTAGGCCAGAGAGACTCCAGACTGGTAAAGTGGAAGAGGGGGCGATTTGTGTCATAGATGCTGATTGATCGCCTGTCCCTTTGGGCATCTTTGTAATGGCCTCCCAAAAGAAAGACCTACTGTATTGGGTGGAAAACTGGAGGAGCCATTGTGTATTCAGCAGTGTGCAGCATTTGTGACTATGGACAGCAACACAGGCGCTCTTAGATAGAAAAGCACTGAGGGCAGAGTTAGGCGGTCCTGTTCTATGACCTCCCCAAAAAAAGGGGCTTTGATTTTCACATATGGGGCTAATGGGAACAAGGAAGAGAGATTCCTGTCTTGTGCTTGCTGAGGCTTTTCATTTTTAAGTTAAATTTCCTATGTCTTCAAAGTGAGGAGAGGATTCTAACTTAAATAACCTGCATGTACTGGGAGGAGGGCAAGGAGCAGGAATGGCTGGGCTTTGTGCCAGGGATTCAGTTCTGCTCTCAAGACTAGTGCAGAAGTGGTTTGTTTTGCTTGATAACTTGTCAAAGGCAGTGACTGAGCATTGTCTGACTGCATGTACCTGAATCTCAATTCTCATAATAGCAGAGTAGACAACTGTCTCTACAGAGCTGACTAAGCCGGCTCTACCAATTGCAGTTCTCAACATTTTGGTGTATAATTCATAGGCCTCTTCAGTCTCTCATCCCTGGCAAATCATCATCACTGGAAAGAGTCTCCATGTGGCCAGAGGCTTGGGCCTTTCTGATAAACCCCAAGTATTTGAACTGTGCTCTTGAAGGAATCAGACTGACTGCAAGTCTTTGAACTGAAGTCCAGGGTAGCATCCTGTGTACCAAGATGATGGAGGTAGAATAAGGCTGTAAATAAGAGGATAAGTGGCTGCAAGGTGCTGTGTTCATTCTCCCTGGCATTTATACATGTATCCTTTGTTCAAAATTAGAGCTCTGTCAAGCATGCCAAATGTGCTGTGGTGCAATTCGCACACTCTGAGGGCAGATGAGAAACGAAAAGCAAATTAAATCTGATTAAAATTTAGATGCTCCCTCCCTAATATCAGCCACTTCCTGCCTGTGCTCACCTGACAACCCTATCATTCCCAGCACTGCATAGTACTCCTGCTTAGTATTCATCTTTGGTTACTTCTGGGGCCATGATTCAGAATCTGCCAAAGTGCTTCCTAGACAGGGAATGAAGCTGAACAAGTACTTTCCTGAATTTGAATCAGATTATTAGTGCAGATTTTTATTGTTTGCATTTTAGTATGAAGCAGTGCTTTTCCATTAGGTTTTGTTTTTACATTTTCCCCACATTTCCAACACTAACCTTTCCTCTTTTTTTTTCTTCCTTTTTTTCAGGAAAAGAGGCGTAGAAGTAGTACAGGTGAGTAAAAGCTCTATTTTCTTGTAAAGAAGGCTTACTGATTTTAAATGCTGTCATTTGGATGCCAATATGACCTGGGCTTAGTCATTTTTCTTTCCATTCAGTTCTATATAACAGATACTGCTTTTGGAGAGGCAGGATTCCCCTTTTATGTGTTGAGCCCACTTGCAGTCCAGCTTAATAGGTGCCCTAGTGAAAGTGGGAATGCAGTTAGGCTTTTCTTGTGTCTGTTAATTAATAAGATCTGATAGTTGATCAGGTGATGTTACACTTTTAATTGCATTCACAGGCAGTCAAGCTTAACAGAAACAGGATCTTCCCTTTGAAAAAAAAGCTATGGCAGAAGGAATGTTCTTGTAACCCAGTGAGCAGTGAAATGATACTAAAGTACTTTGAAGTTGTGGCCCATCTACAGATAAAGTTCAGGTGTTGGCTACATTTGTTCTTTCCCAGGTCTGAATGGTGGTATTTCACACAAGATGTTACTTAAAGGATGGTGTCAACTTGTGAAAGGAATTATGTTACCTGTCAGCTGTAACACTCTGAGCCTTAAAAGATGGAAGGAGAAGCATGCTCTTTCTTTCTGGCTTATTTTGTGTGCTTAGAAGAGCTGTATGTCATAGGTTTCAGTCTTGCTGATACTTACCTAGTGCTCGTTTTGGACTCTGAAGTGGTGAGTTCCTCACTTAGTAAAACAGAGATGAAACTGCCTCAATAGAGGCGACAGCGAAGAGAGGAGTAATTAAGGTTGCTCTTAAATCCATGTGAAAGGTGCTTCTGAACACCAGCAGGGAGCAGGAGAAAAGCACTTAACGAAAAATAAATTGAAAAATCAGGCCATGTTATTTTAAAGAATCCACTGTCAGAAAAGACTTAAAAAATTATCATTGCTAGTTGAAGTGGAGAGTATGTCTTTCAGTTATGAGTGGTTGTCTGAGAACTGCATTGTGTTAGAAGGAGAAAGGGCATATACTTTACTGGCTGTATTTAACCTTTCACCACTACAGCATCATCTTCCTTACCTGTACCTCCTATTGCTCAGAGCTAAGGCGCAGCTTCTTTCATCAGTATTGATAATGGTGTTACCAGACTGATAAAAACAAACCAGCATTTGCAAAGCACAGCTTGATCAAAAGCACAGGGAGAAAGCTAGCCTGTATTTGTGTCACTGTCTAGGGAACATTATTATTTTATTAATACCCCAGTGTATTACAGTCTAATGCCTGCATTTGTTGCATGTGCCTTGCACCTGCACTGTACATTTAAGCAGCAAGGGGCTCATATGAGATGAATTCAGTGATGCATCCATTAGCTGAGCAGAGGGCAGACTCCATTTTACTTCATGGATTAAAGTTGCTGTCCTTCCACAGGTTGCCTCTTAGTCTGATGTTTGTGTAGCTTAATGGCTAATTATCAGATAGACACAAAATTATTGGAAAGTATTTATTTATTGTAAGATCATTTTGGGAAACATTGGGACAGAACTAGACAGGACTTTGTCCCCATAAAAATGCTTTATGGTCTCATAATTTATGGTCTCAAATTCGACGGTGTGGTTGAGATGTCAGACTAATCTATACCTGGAATCTGTGCCCCACAGGCATACCTCAATCACTGGTGCCTGCTGCTCTGCTGGAACAGGATGGATGGAAATATGTGATCACTCTTTGCCTATCATTTGTGTGTTGCTTCATATATCCCAATGCATGTGCTTCAGCCAGTAGGGAATGTATCAGAAATGGGCTCTTTCTTCCTCCCTTACTGCTGGAAACCTTTGCTTGAGGCACCTCTCATGATCTGTCCCCCTAGGCCTGCTTTTAGATGAAGGATTGTCTTGATGTCCATCTGGTGCACAAGGTTTATTTGACATAGGGAATATTGTCATCCCGTATCAAGCAGCAGCATTTCTTTGATTGTCTTCCCCTTCTCCTTTAAAGAACCTGTCCTGTTAGAGAGAAACCAGCTCTTAAAACTGGCAGTAAGCAAGTAAATCAAAACCCAAGATACACAGGATGTTTACCTAATTTCTTCTTTATATAAATTCAGAATTTTTCTGAATGTAGACTTGCTTTCTGGTAATAAGTAGTGAGTTGGAAGATAAGGTTTAGTTACTGGCTTCTAGAGAGCAGAGCACAAGGGACTGGTATGTGCTGACTTCTGTGAACATACATCAGATTATTCTTTTCCAAAGATGTTTCACAGGAGCAGGAAAGGATTTTCTGCTACTAAAGGGAAGTCTTGCAAGTCTTCAAATAAGCACCTGTGTGACTTCTGTTTCCTTCCTGCAGGGAGGATTTAGGACAGTCCTCTCTTCTTTGGCTAGACAGATGAAATTCTTTTGTTTTGCTTTCTTAGAGCTAATTGTGCTGTACAGATTCAGTGACTGCCGCTAGACAGCAATTAACATTTCATGACTTGTGTTCAGGTTTTGTGTTTTGTCTTCTCTCAGACTTCCACTTTCAGCAGAGGGAGTGGTTCCAGTTTTCTATTTTTATTGAGTGGGGAAACATGCACATCCTCCAAAGAGAAATAAAGCAAGAACAGAATTGGCAGTGGGATGCTAAGCAGGCATTCTCCTTTATCTAGCAGTAAGACCTTAATTAGAGCATCACATTGAAACCAAACAGAAAACCTCTCAACTTGTGTGGTGATAAATAATTGGGATTTTTTTAGAAATACTGATTAATTTCTAACATAACAATTCACTGTGAACTCAAGGTACAAGGTACCTTGTACAGTACCTTATAAGGTACAAATGTACCTTATACATTTCAACTATATAATGTTGAAATGTGCAACATTATATAGTACAACTGAGTAATATCCATCAAGGTAGCTGGCTTAGAAGATGGTACAGTAGATTAATTAAATAAAAAGCTTTCAAGGTTATGAACTTTCCAAAGACAGTATGAGTCTGAGCCTGCACGTAAACATTTGGGAGTCTGAATAGGATTAGCTCATTTCTGTTTTTCCAGCGGCCATGGCAGAACTCTGAGTAGCAGCATCCTTAAAATCTGGCAGTGTTTTGGATCTAGATCTGCTTTCTGCAACTTAAATCCAAGTCAGCGCAGCAGCTGCAAACCGGTGTTATATTACAAGGAAAAAACCAAAAAAAGTAATTTACTAGCTTTCGAAGATGGGCTCTTAACAGAATACTGTACTGCATCTCTCCCCTTATTATGGGGCATTTGCTTTGTTTTTTTAAACAGGGATCACTCAAGTATCAAGGTGCTTTTTGAAATAGGGTGCTTACTTGTTTGTATCCCATAATGTAAGGAAGCACTCTTGTTCCAGTTTTGCAGGAAGAGAGACTGAAGGATGTGTCCCATTTTTCCCAGGGAACCTGTTGCGGTACCAGCCCCAGTGCTGTTGGGGTCTGTGCTGCAGGAATTTCAGCTGCAGCTGTCTCCGAAGGCGTGTGGGGCCACTAGCTTGTGCTGTTGTGTGGGCACGAAGGCAAAAGCAATTAAAGGTGGTCAGCAGGGCTGGGGTTGCTGCCTCTCTTCCAGTGAAAGGCAGCACCAATTCAGCTGCGTTTCATCTTCAGGCTGCATTTAAAGTATTTTGAATGTAACACTCTTGTGGTTCCTGTGGCAGTTCCATACCTTCTCCTTTCTTACCGGCTCTTCCCACTCATCGCAGCTGCCTGCTCAGCTGGCATGGCTTGAGCTGGTGGCCAGAGAAGGGTAGAGATGCCCTGAACAGGTGACAGACATGACTGAAGCCCATCTGCCATGCCCTGCAGGCAGTTGCTAGGCAGGCAGCAGCTGGCAAGGCTGAGGCAGAGCAGCTCTTGTGCTGGCATTGGGGTGACTTGCCAGAAAATGCTTAAACTGAAGCATTTCTTAATAAATTCTTTCATCACTGTTTCAAGGGGAAGACTGCCTATGAAGCTATGCAGTGGATGGCTGATGAGGTGTTTATTATTAAAAAAAAGCTATTTTCTGTAATGGAATCTAGCAAATAAAGGTTTTATGTAGTGTCTTAAAAGTAAAGCTATTTCTGATCATGTTCAATTTCCAGCCCTCCATCGCTCAAATTAGTGGAGGGCAAAGTTTAGGACTGAAAACTGTCAGTTCTTCTTTAGCTAGTGAAATAGCCAGTTTCTTATGACTGTACCCTGGCAAGGGAGAGAAAGAACATCTACCTTGTTTTTCAGGAAAAATCTGTTGCCTTAGTTTGAAGAATGTAAGAGTGAAAACATGTGCACTGAAGTGGAAATCATCACAAGTACCTCTGATAGAGACATGCATTTATTTTTTTTTCACAAGCTATGCAAAACCAGAATAATTAGCTGCAGCCCTTTGGCTTCTGACAAATTGCCAGTTCGGTTTTTGTGTGACAAAGTTTGGCGCCTTCGTGTTTCTTGCAACTTCAAAGCTGTTTCAAGCACTTCCACACCCAAACTTTCCTAGAGCTCTTGCTCGCATTTCTTAATTCTAAAATTGTGAAGATTTCCTATTTTTGGGGGGTATTTTTTTATCAAATGAACACTAATGCTCTTTTATCTTAGAAAGATGTTCTAGTCAGTTGGCTATAAAAGTGAGATTAGTTGTATTTCAAACTGCATGCTTTTTAATAGCAGTGGGACATGAAGGAGAACATGTTTTCTGATGTGGAACAGCTGATTGTAGTAGTTACAATGGTCTGGACTGCTGTCTCATTTTTTGTTTTTCCCCCAACTCTCTGGGAATCGAGATATTTGAAATCTTCTACTTTGGAAAAGAAGACTGTCCTTTGAGGCCTGCAAAGGAGAATTCAGGGTGCACTCCACACTTTTTAATTCAATCAAAGTGAACTACTAAGGACAATGGTTTCTATTATTTGTTGCCAGGGAACTGTTGTTTTCTAGACATGAGAAGAGGTTTATTTTCACATGAAGTATTAATGGAATAAGCTTGAAACAGCAGTGTTCTAACTAAGAAAAGGAGCTTGTAAAATATATATTTGATAGCATATACAGCAAGATGTGACTGGAAAGCTTCCAAAGCAAGCAAGGTTGTTGAGATGTTAGAGAGTTGGCTCTCAAGTACTAGGAGAAGAAAGTTTATTTTTACATGCATGCCAGGCCCTCAGTAAAGTGCATGTTTTCATGAGAATGGCAGCCTGCTTTGCCTTCAGTGCATTTTTGGAAATGATGCTATAGAGGCCCTCCAGCCCTTCTCAGTCTGGATTGTGTTAGGTACTTCGCATGTGTTTGAAGGTGGGGGCCCACTGCTTAAAATCTTGGGAAGATCTTGATACTTCCTAGTGTCAGTGCTACAAAGGGTGGGCTAAGCACACAAAGTAGGGTCTTCCAAAAAGTGCATTAGTCTCAGTTTCAAACTCAGAAACAGCAGGAGTGTGGAAGAACAAATCCCAGGCAGAATCCTCCCACTGGTCCTTCTCTATAGGAGGGTAGTTTCCCCGGGGAAGAAGGGAATCCTGGAAAAATGCCTTGGGAAACCCTAGTTTTGGTGCAATAAGCAAAAGGCTTATTCACATGTTCTCTCTACAAATTGTTACTAGAAAGTTCTTAGTTCTTTATGTTACCATAGGATTTTTGGTGCAGAAATTTTAATATTACTAATCTTTCTCTCTACTGGACCCTTCCCTCAGACCCCACCTTAACTCCCCACCCACACCGGGGTGTATAAGTACCTCTGTCTGACCCTAGACCTGCCTTTTGTCTTTGGCCCCTTGTTACTAGTTGGCTCCCATACAGTGGACACCTTATTTTTTGTTGTTTTCATGTTATTAAAATTGCTTTTCAGACAACTGGATTGAGGCTGCCTCTCTCTCCATTAAGTCACCACGGGGCTGAGTCCCAAGGAAACTCAAGGGGGTCTGATCGTCTGGGCTCGGACCCGCAGGGAGTTTCACTTCCCAGTAGGGGAGAGAGATCCTCCTATATGAGACCTTTGTGGTAACTGAAAAGCAGCATTGCCCAGTAGGAGTGAAGCACAGGTTCCAGTGCAGGGAGAGATGACTTTGGCACAATGGTTTGTATTGCATCAGCGTGCTGGTCAGTTAGGTACAGCATGGGCCTTTCTGGTCCACCGGGGAAGAAGAATAAATACACATCTGTTTGGGCAGGGAAGGAAGACAAAACTGTGGAACATTTTCACCGTGTGGATTAAGCAGATTAAATGCAAACACTTATTCTTAAAAATTAGTTAGAGTAAGCCAAACAAATCAAATTGCATTTAGATTTATTTTCACTTTTGGTGAGTGAGTGAGTGAGTGAGTGAACCATGAAGAAATTTTTGTGTCTCAGAGAGAGTCTCTTACTGACTGGTTTGACTGCTTGCTCTTGATGGTGAATCCCGGTAGCCTTGGAGAGGTGTGGGTTCTGCAGTCAGTTGCAGACAGCACTTGTGTGAGTGAAAACATTGCTAAGATTTAGAAATCTGTAACTAATGTATAGTGAATGGCTGTCAGGTTGGAGCTTGTACTGTTTTGGCCTATGGAGCCAGCTCTGCCCAGCCCCTTTTTCTTCTCCCCACTCCTTGGTATGTAGTGATGAGGCAGTGATTCCTAACAGTGCTAAAGGCTGGGAGTTGGGAAGTCCTGAGTGAAAATCCAATCCCTGTGGGACCTCTGCCAAAGATTTTGGTGGCTGTAATAGGACTGAAATTGCAGTGGGAAGTTGTCTTGCTTTGTCACTTACTGCAGGCACTTCAGACAAGTCCCTTACGAATTCTGCCTTTGTTTCCTAATGAAGGTAATATTCCACATAGTGGAATGCCATTTTAAGTTACTTTCAGATATCTAAGTGGATAGATTTAGAGACAAATGAGTATGTGAAGGAAAATGGGGCTGTTAGTTTCTTAAGATTGGTGCATAATATTCTTTCTGTCATTTGCATATGTCTTCCCAGATACTTCTGTGGACTGCAAAACTTCATAAATTCTTCATCAAGTAACAGTATGGATAAAAATAAGACCCTCAAAGAAATGCTGGGTTGTAAAACTCCTTATTTGCCTCTTTCTGGAGCATATAGTCCCAGTCCTTGCACAAAATGACAATTAGACGGTGCTTTTTTGAATCCTGATTATTGCAGTGGTGCCTATTGGCCAGCAAAGACTTGGCTTTGAGTCTGCATTAAACAATAGAATTATTTGTCTGACTGGATGCAGGTGTTGTGATATGGTATCAAAACAGGCACATGGAATGTGTTCAGAGGCATGTGACTCAGGAAATGCTTTATTTTGAAACCAACCTGTCTCATTTGCAGTTTTGCTGAAACTGCAAAGTCAGTGTTGAAGTACAATTATGCATGTAGCTCTTTTGACCTTTTCTGAAGTTTTTTTCTTGGAGTAGGAAGGATGGGGAGTTAATATGATACCATGACAAGGGTGACTGTATCTCTGACCCTGTCCTTTCCCAGATATCCTTTGTGTCTTTTGGGGGTGAAGTCATGCAGTTCTTTGCTCTGTCAGAGTTGCAAGCTCATTCATGTCACAGCAGTTGTAACCTTGTCTTCAGTCCTGGGGTTTAGTTCCACAGAGATGTTTTTTAAGCAATGACTCATGTATCTCACTGTAGCTGAGACTTGGTTACTTCCAACAGAAGCTTTATAAAGAGAATGTCATCAGAACAGTGGAGGAGGCTATTTGTATGCCTGTCTTCCTCAGTGAGGGTGCTGGTAGGTCTGAACTGCAGAAGATCAGTGGAGCTTGAGGAAGTCTTTTCAGTGTATATTGACTCTTCTTTCTCCAGCTTCTGCAAGACTTACTCCTTTGATCTGTGGCCCGAGATAATTGTATCTGAAAATATTGCATGCTTGTTTGCTCTTCTGGCACTTCACAATTAAAGGAGATAAACATATTCACGTTGCAAGAGTGAATGATTCCAATAAAACCTGGTGCTTAAAGATATTAAACCCTAGAGTTTCTTAGGTTTTCCTGTATTTGGTCTTTAGACTTAAGCTAGAGAAACTCTTAATGCATGTTCTTAATGCATGCTCTATATAAAACAGAGCACAATCGAATACAGCAAAAACTGGTAATGTTTTCCTGAACCTCATTGCCTTCATGGAAATATAGCAGAAGTCAGAAGAGTGGCTTCAACTTAATTAGAACAGCTGAACTTCTGCCCCCATCCCATCCCATCCCATCCCATCCCATCCCATCCCATCCCATCCCATCCCATCCCATCCCATCCCATCCCATCCCATCCCATCCCATCCCATCCCATCCCATCCCATCCCATCCCATCCCATCCCATCCCATCCCATCCCATCCCATCCCATCCCATCCCATCCCATCCCATCCCATCCCATCCCCTTTTCTTCTGTCCAAGGGGCACTATGTTTTAAGGGTGATGTCTTTTGCTAGAATAAGTATTTATTTTTCACTTTAACTCTGCATGTCTGGTGAAAGCAATACACTTGGTTTTACTTTTAATTTCTTTTTGCAAAAATGTAGTCCTCTTTGCTGTATATCTAAACATAGATTAGACAGAAAGGGTTTCTGCATATATTGTAGGAATTTTCTATACCTTTGGTTGTTATTTTGAAGTATCTCTGTGGTGGTTTGAAAATAGCTCAGTTTATGGTGAAGAGGAAAAAGGGTCAGCCACAGAAGTGGCTCTAATATTGACCTTTTGATGGAAAACACCTCTGGACTTTTTGACAGTTTATTTTTAATCACTATAAATTTTTTGGTAAAATTTACTTGTAATGATAATTTTGTACCAAAAGTAGTGCAATTAATAATATAGGGTGGAAATTGTTGAATCTAGGATTTCACTTTGAGGAAGATTACCAGGAGAAATTTAGATGATTATAAGCATAGTTTCTCCAAAGTGAGGTAGAAGTGGTTTATCCAAGACGTATGTTTTTATAGCATAAGGTCACAGAGCTGTAGTATGTTGATTTTTAACTTTATTTTTATTTTTTTCAACCCTCTTCCCCCATATAACTTGTCACAAAGGAGGCTGCTCCTGCAGCTTTCTAGATGAGATTAGTGTGGTTCTCTACTGCCTGTGCCAGGAGCAAGAGTGGGTAACCACGCTTAATAAATGGATTGAAATAGTCATCTGATGCCTAAGGGCATTGATCTGCCCTCAGCAATCCCTTAGCACGTGATGGAAGTAGACCTTATTTTTGGAAAGCTCTTTTCAAAGAGCAGGTTGAGGACAAGAGTTAACTTTATTCCCATAGACTGGGGGGAGACTGAAGAGAAGCTTTCTCCGGCAGGTTCCTGTGAGTCTCTCAGTTGCTCAGATTCTTCAGGGAAGAAACTGAAAGAGAGTGTGCTACTGACATAGTAATGAATCTGTATAAATCCCAAAGCCAGAGGAACTACAAAAGCCATCCAGCTTTGTGCAGTTCTGTGAGGCAGCTTTGTTCATGGTAGTCACAGTTTGTACTCTGCTGCTGCTCCTCCTGCTCACCTGCCCATAGAGCAGGGTGATTTTGTTCCCAGGAGGCTCCATATCCAGGTGTGCTTTCTGTGACTCAACTCTGCATTAAAAACACAGCAAACCCAAGCCTGACTTCAGTGTGCAGATTCATCATTGAAATGGTGATGCCACAGTACGTTTTACTTTATTGGTTCTTTTCTTATGTTAAGGTTATTTTTGCCAAAAGGAGTCAAAAGAATTACTTGTTGCCCATATTATAGGTGAATAAAAGCCTGTCAAGAGAACTTGTCCACTATGCTTTTGGTTAAAATTTGCTTGTCAGCATGTAGGATCCTAAGGCAATGCTGTCAGCTAACCAGTCAGTAAGGTATCTCACATTTCAGTCATGATTTAAAGAAAAAATCAAATTGAGGGTGGTGCTTTGAAAACTGGCACACTAGACCTTATGAGTGTGAGAGCAGAAAAACTCTGCCTATATACAAAACCATAAAATGCTTCTGTCATTGCTGAGCAATGGACTTACCTTACACTGCTTTTTGGTTGCTATTTTAGGATTCATGATAGTTCAGTGGCTTACTAGAATTCACTGATCAATTTTTCAACCTGAGCTTCCTTCAGTAAATTTATGGTTGCCTCATTTAATTTCCCAGTTGGTGTGACTCCCTGAATAAGTTTGTGTCTAAAGTTGTTATACATGTTAACTTATATGTAGTGTCCGTGTTTGAGTGTGTGTTTTAAGGTGAGCATTTAGTGGTTAGTGAGGGTTTTTTACAAAAAACTATTCCTCCTCCTGGTACCTTGCCAAAGTGCAAAGAAGTTATTTACAGTGTTTTGACAGAATCATCCCAGGACAAGATGGAAAAGATGCCATTGGGACTGAGCTAATACTGTAAAAGGCTGAAATGTAAGGAAAACAACTGTTGCAGAGGAATTTTTGGCTGACTTTGCAATCTGAGAAGTCTTTTAGCTTTGTCATAAATTGTTGATTGGAGCTAAGAGCTTCCTTTACTCAAAGGTCTGAGTGCATCTGAAATAGTTTTCTTGTAGAAGAAGCTTTGTTGCACAACTGCAGTGTCCTGTAACCTCAGCAGCATAACCAGTGTTAAATTGTTCATTGCCTTCCCGATGGCAAGATTACAGAACAGGCTAACTGCTTTCTGTAGAGAATTTATGTTGATTGCAGAGAGGTCGTTTGCACTTTAGGTTAGCTTGGAAAATGTTCTTTCCTGTGACCTAGATGAGCTTATTTTGTAATACCCTTTCCTTTATGATAACAACCTTTAAGTGGCTGAAAAAAGAACGACAGCTATAGAGAGGGAAACAGAACCTTTTCTTTTTAAGTACAAAGCAGTTTGAAACTGAGTCAAAGCAGATTACATGTTCATGAGCCTGTTGTGATGACTTACATACCATGCAAGACTTAATAGCTGGTTATTAGTGAACTAAGTGACTAAAAAGAAGGTAGAGATAGCACTTGTTCCCTGCTGGTGACAGATCCTTCCACGGGTCCCTGCTCCTGATAGTTTTTCCACTTCTGAGCCAAAAAGGGCAGGTTAGAGTTGATTACCCTCCATTGGCCAGAGGACCTTTTTCCTACCAGTAAAGGGCCTTGTCCTTACACTTCTTTCAGTTCCTCTTGGGTGAGGAAACTACACCCTGGTGGTTGATCTTGTCTAACAGGTGTGTTGAATGCTCAAGTTCTCTGCTTTCTTTTGATAAATGCTATGATTGATTTTCTTTGAAATAGCTGCCTGCTGGGTCTCTTCTTAGCTTCTTCAACCTACTTGTACAATTAAATCAATGCATTTCTACTTTTTCTGTGCTTCCAAAAATCTGAATCTTTTTGAGTGAGACTGTAGAAGTGGATGCACACAAAAGCTGTGTTGGCTCTGTGAGCACTGTGTGCCACCACAGGCGTGATTATGCTGTGCTTGAGCAGGTACAGCACCCTCAGGGACCAGGACAGTGCTGCTGCTTGTGCTGTAGCATGTTTAGTCTATACAGTATGGTCCAGGCCTTGCAGTGCCTTTTAAAGGTCGGTTGGTGTAATGCCTTTTTACTAGTTTAGTGCAGTCAGCCCTCTGTACAGCAGCTCAGTGGATTATATTTACTTCTCTATTAGTATAGAGTAGGTTTGACTTTAAAATAGCACATGGAAGGAAAGAGGCTAGTGAGGTATCCTGATGGTAGTGGGTAGTTGGTGTAGTGGAAGCTGAGAAGGCAAGTGGAATTGCATTCTCCCAGCTGTCCCTTCAACTCCTCCCTCGTCAAGGTCCTTTCTTCTGAAGTGGCAAAGTGCTGACTTAGACACGAGAAAGGTTTAAGTGATGCTTTCAGCAAGTCTGTTTTCACTTTGCCTGAAGTTTTCACTCCTGGCTTTGTTTAGATGTCTCTGCACTGCCAACCAGCATATACCCTTGTGTGCAAGGAGGATCTCTCCAGGCAAGAATGGAAGAGGGAGTGCCTCACCCAATTGTAGTCCCAGGTGTTTCTCTACAGAAACACCAGCTAGAAGCAGTAGTGTTGCAGGTGAAGGGCATATTGCTCAGTTTGGAGGGATTGAGTTCAAACCAAAGGCGGGCATGGGCAGTCCACTGTCCTTGAACCACATGGGATTTGAAAGTTGCTCTTATGTGGTTGCTGAACCGTTGCCACATGCCAGGAGCTGTGGCAGTCCTGAGTTAGTGGAGATTATTGTCAAGTGTCCTGTACTTTCTTAGCAGCTAGTAAAGGGGTCTCTTCGTGTTTTTATAGCTCATGGCTCTGTGACACTTTTGATGTGTTCTTTTCAAATCAATGAATCTGACTGCTTTTGCCTTTTCCATAAATCTGAATATACTCAGTTTAGGAGGGTTGGTTTTTATAACGACTGTCCAAGACTCTCCTGTAGTGAGTGCAGCCTAACTCTGCTTACAGCAAAAGTGGTTTTGAAGTAATGCTATGCTTCCTTTTTGTTTAAGGAATCAGAATGCAAATGCAGCATAATCATGCATGAAAAATAATCTGCCCATGGAAATGCTGTCTTGATGGTCTACTTTGTTACTGCCCAGATATGTCAGTCTGTAGCCAAGTTTTGGTGCAGTAATACCATCAAGTTAATGTTTAAAAGAAGAGCTGACAGAGTTTACTTCATCTTTAGTAAAGAGAAGTACTAAGCATAGTTGTTGATGACTGGGAATTTTAATTCCTTACAAATTTTCTTAGGATTGATGTGCTGCAACTTTATTTATTGAATCTCTCAGGATTGTTTATGATTTTGTCTCAAGAACTTGGTGTGTTTGCAGAGGATCACTTAGCAACAGTCTATGGCATAGTGACATGCTCATGCTGGTACGATGAAGCATAAAACAATGAGGAAACACCCAGAAACACCAAGTAAATAGAAATCTAAAGCAAAACAAAATGGCTCCCTTACTGAACAGCTCCAGATTGATGTGGATGGGCTTGTAAAATTCTTTACTTAGATGTTTGTAATCTTGATCTAACGATGTTCTCTTCTTGTGTAGATGTTCATAGTCATGGGACATCTCTAGCTGTTTTAATGGAGCATCCCGAGTATTTAAAATAGAAGGAACTATTTGGTATTGAAAAAACTCATATTTTAATCTGTTAAGTGTTCTTAATTAGTGCTCCACCAAATAATAGCTGAGGAATAAAAGTTCCCTGGAAGGGTCTAGGATCTAGACCGCTATTCCAACTTTACAGCTTTGCGCACTCTTTGTACAGTTCTAAGACTCTTCTGCTTCTAATAATCAATATTTTTTTCCTGTGGTGGAGTTTTTTTCTTGCTTAGATTTGGGGTTCTCTTTGAGAGGAATTATAAGTTCAGGTCTGAATGTCTGCATATTGCAGGCCTTTTGTTATTGTAAGTTGATACCAGTAATGTGCTTGACTGAATGCTTAAATGACTTCCAAGCAGTGCCATGGAAAGGGAGCTGGGGGTCCTGGTCGATGGCAAGTTGAATATGAACAAGCAGTGCCCTGGCAGGCAGGAGGGCCAACCCTGTCCTGGGGGCATCAGGCACAGCATCACCAGCCAGACAAGGGATGGGATTGTCTTTGCTCTGCACTGGGACAGCCATACCTTGAGTGCTGAGGGTAGTTTGGGGTGCCACAATATAAAAAAGCCATCAAGATGTTTGAATGTCCAAAGGAGACCACAAAGACAGAGCTTTTGAAAAGCAAAATTTCACACTTCAGACCACTCTTTGCACCAGCTCTGCATCCTTCTTTGTTCCCCTTCACAAACATCTGCACTGTGGTGTTCAGAACAGGCTGTACTGAAGGACCTGTGTTTGGAGCCCATCCTGTGCTTGTACTTGTACTTGAAAGTTGTCTGGAGGCAAGCCAGCTCCTCATTTTAAGGTTGCAAAATTGTGCTAGCGTATCAGAGGACTGGCTTTGTTGTCCATGGGTCTTACTAGCCTCCTCAGCCCAGTGCCACATCAGTGAAGCCAGGCAGCATCCCCAGCAGAGCCAGGGTCCATCTGTTCTGGCTGTGGAAAGAAGAGGCAAATTGTGCATGTGTCTGCCTGTATGTGACCACAGACCTATCCAACATGTGTTAATCTATCCAAGTACAGCATTGGAATGCCTGTTTCTGTAGAGAGAGCACTGGTGATGAGAAGCCTCCTGTTTTGTGATGTGCTGTTACAATAATTCCCCCTAAACTGCTTGTCTCCCTTCTGCTCCTTGCTAGCTGTGTAACCAGCTTCCACTGCTGTGCTTGTCACACCTTGTTCCCTGCACTGGGACAGGCAGAGGCGTGCCTTGCCACCAGGGTGTGGCTGCAGCACATCTTGGGCTGTAAGCTATGGTGCTAGCTCATAGCTGGAGGTGGCAACCTCAGTGTTTGAACACTTGCTGTTGCATTCTGCAGCCAGCCTCAGTGAGCAGTCCTGCCTGCTGGACCACTGCTGAATGCTGAATTACAGCCTGACTCCAGCTGTAATCTTCTGAAAGACAAACTTGGCAGAACTAAAGCTGCCAACACTAAATTTTTCATATGTTCCTTTAGATTTTGAAAGGTGATTTTTTTTTTTTTAGTGGCATAGAACGTGTAGTGGGAACATACTTGTAGTACTACAGTGGAACTGAGGTGCTCTAGTAAGGGGAAATAATAATTAAAAGATTTTACTAGGTATCAAATTAGCTTCACAGTTAGTAAAAACTGTTTAAAATAATGATTTTATTATTTTCACGAAGATAAGTACTCTGTCAGGTTGTCAGTTATGTTGGAGGTCATGGTGAGGGGAAGTTCTGTGGCTTGGGTCACAGGACAAGTCAGATGACTGACCATACTGGTCCTTCTTATATCTGAAGTCTGAGGTAAGTTGTTAAGCAATGAGCCTGCTTTTCAAAGGTGCTGAGCAGCTACTGTTGAGGTTCATGCAAATAAGCAAATGCTCTAGCTGTCTCCTTGGAGTGTAAATATGAATGCAGCAGCCCACTCTGCACAGACATGTGTGTGAATCTCATCCCATCTGTCCGCCATCCTCCAAAGAATCTTAGCTGAAAAATTTTTTCTGAATGAATTCCATTATTGAATGCTGGCAGATTTTTTTACCATCTTTACTGTTAAACTGCCTGTATTTGTGTTGTTCTAGATCTCTTCTATTACTTAGTGATGCAAATGTGACTTGTACTTTTGGAGCACAGGAAGGCAGAGCCTCTCAGTCTGTGTGCTGAAGCTAATCCATTGGTGTAGAAATTGCTGTACTTTTTTGGCCATTTTTGAGGGACTTTTCTAACTTCAGAGCAAAATACAATGCAGTGCAATAGCCTGTGTAATGCTTTACAAAATAGCATGATTTTGCTCTTTGTGTTTCTCAGGGCTCTATTTTTAAAAAATAGTACGTTGTGAATCTGCTGTAGGAATTTGGCTCTATGATCCTTGTGGGTTCCTTCTAACTCAGGATATTCTGTGATATCATAATACTTATTGGCTGCTCAGTAGAAGAAAACTAAAATTACAGGCTTTTAATGTTTCAGTGATTACACTTTCATTCCTTTGCAGTTAATGAGATACCAGCATATGCAGGGAAATATGCATAGTCCATAGGCATGCTAGGTATATGGTAGGGAAAGAAGGCTTGTAATACTAATTTCAGGATGATAACTTTTTTTTTTTTTTTTTTAAATGTGATAATTTCAGTATTCAGTGAAAGATTTTGGTTCTGTGGGAACTGGTCAAATATAGCAGACATAAATATAGAAGGCAAGTAGCATGGCAACTTGGAGAACCTCTGCCCCTATAATATATAAAAAACCCAAGCGCACCAACAGCTTATTGCTGCATTTTTAGTATGCTGTTTGGAAAGAGTCTGAAGGGGTGAGGGTGCGAGAGACTGCTCTCTTTAATAGGGTAGAGAGACTTCATAAAAACCTTTTCTGTAGTCTGGGACATCCTGTGGTCCAAGGAGGTGGCTCTGGGCAGGATCTATGGGAGTGCTCCTGTGGTATAGCTGGGAAAGTGAGGTTGCAGGAGTAGCCTTTGTAGGTAGCATCTTTTCCACCTGGACTGGGTGATCTGCTAAAGTGCATGAAATATGTAGTTATGTTGCTAATCCGGACCAAAGTCAATCCCAGTGTGTCCTCCTTTCCTAATTTTCCTCGGAAGATTCGTGCTAACACAAGTGTGGGCCTGTGACTCAGCCACGCCTCCCATTCCATTTTAAAATACCAAGTATTTTAGATAGAGCAGTCCCAGACCTGTTTTGGAAGATACCACCCATTTTCTCCAGAACTCAGGACAACCTTCGGATTCTGAAATAGCAGACTAATGTAATGAGCACGAAATGTCTAAAAAAAGGAAAAACTTTGTGAAAGAAAAGTTTTATTACCAAGAAAATGAAGGTCAACCTTCCTGCAAGCACAGAATGAAGAGGGGAAACTTTATACTACTGGTAAAAATAATTCCCTTGCTGTTGCTTCCTAAAGTAAAATCCAACCAAATAAAAAAAAAAAAAAACCAACAGAACAAGTGAAATAAATTGTTACTCTATTGCTGTCACCTTTATAGTAGGTAGTTATCTTATGTCTAACTGCCTTGTGTCAGTTTGGGATATAAATATAAGTGATAAAATGCACTTTATTGGAAGTGCTGGAAATTAATTGCTGTTAGTTCTTAGTTTTTTCTCATCATGTTTCCCATAGAAGGAGACAGCTTGAAAGGGACCCATTTTTCATGAGCTATTTTTATTACTTAAAAGTTACTTGAAGCACTTATTTGAAGCATTTATTTTCAGCAGAGAAGAAAACAGCTGAATTCTCTTGTGTATATTCTTAGTTTCTGCTGCAAGGTGAATTCTGCTGCAAAGCCCACTGCCATGGTGGTAGTACAGCTGGATTGCAGTGCCTTGCCTCCACCAGTGCCAACTGTGTAAACCTATGTTCTGTTGGTTTTAACCATAAAACCAGTTCCTGCTATATATTACCAGGATAAATTCAGTGGTTCTTAGCATGTTTCAGGTACTTTTCCATTTTGCTTTCATCTACAGATGATAAAATACTTACATTTGAAATTGCCACTGTTAGCAGGAAAACCAAAGGTGAGACAGCCCCCAGCATAGTACTCATTGCCAGTGCACCGTGGAGATGAGTTGGCTACTTTTTGTGCTTTCTGGGGTCATCCTGGGTTATAGAGTACATAAAGGGAGGAAGGGGAAGAAAGATGATAGATTGCAGTGAGAAAAGATGACAAGCCTTGAAGTCTTATTGTCAGTTACTCATGGCAGTAATAAATATGACATGGCATCCTTTCTGTGACTTACCTTTGTCTCTTAGAGCGAGCGTCTTTACCAGATGGAGATACTCAGTATTGAAACACCTGACTCAGGATGTGCTATGGAAGTGCATGTTCTGTAATCCTTGCTCCCTGTCTTCTCTTGAGCCTAGGTTGCCCCCAAAAGCTCTTATCAGACAGTAAATAAAATCAGTTTTGTTTGCAAAGGGGGTTTCCTAATTGCACTGGTAACTTGTTTGGTGTTGAAGTGCACATACTGGAGAGACTATGAACTTGCCGAATATTGAATACTGTCACTTCTTTAAGTCTCTTGGTGAAGGGACTTTTAAAAATGCTGGCTGTTGATCATCAATGCAAGGAACCACAGAGCACATAGCAGCACACAGCATTTCCCAAAATACACTTGGTATGTGTCTGCAAATAGCTGCAGGTCACAGGTGTTAAACCTGCGGTTGCTCAGCCCCGTGCTACCACAGAATAGTTATTGGGCTGAACTCTAGATATGACAGATCTTCCTGTATTACTAGTGGTATTCAGATGTACTGCTGTCTACTGCATCGTGAATGCCACAGAGCTGAGCTGTGTAAGGATTTGCTAAACCTCAGAAGAGATTTATTGGGAAAGCTCTAGTTAAAGCTTGAATGACACATGTCTGTAGTAAGCAATATATGAATATTCAGAACACTAACCCTAAAAGCCTGCCTTGGTTAGGGACATGGCAAATGTCTGCAGTCTCTACAGTGTGGAGGAGGCCAGTAATTTTCTTGGCCTTAGTTTCACATTTTGCAGGCTGGCAGGGTCCCGGGGTGAGAGGAAGGGCAGGGATTGAAGCTGAGTGGGCTGCAGTCACAGAGCTGGTGCTGCCTTAGGGAAAGGAACAGGTCCAACCCCCCTGCACGGTGATGGTGTCATGCTTTGCTGGGAGCAAAAGTGCTGTGATAAAGAAAGGATTCCATTCTAGAAAGTTCTGTGTAAAGCTTTTCTAGGTGGCTGAATTAGAGAGGGGGCCTCTGTATATTTGGAAATACCTCTGCTGTTTCCCTGAAGTGCAGAATTACTGCTTATGTTTTGTCTGTTGTTTGGTGTAAGTTTTTTCACAGAGTTTCAACTGACTGCACTTTCACCAGTTCCCGTGGGAGATTGTTCCATGGTCTAACACGTTTGTGTGCCAGCAAGTCTTCCTGGTAATCAGTCCATACATCTCTTTCTTGTCACACAGTCCTAGTTAACCCATTTTGTATGGTGCTCATATTAAGCATTATCTCTCTTCTAGAGCAAAGCACGTTTCAGATGCTGATACTGTTTTACCTTACCACCTGTTTGTCATGGCTGAAAGTAGGGTTGCTCCACAGATACCTGGCTTCAGCAGTTCATGAGCTGTAAATCCACACCCTTTATCTTGTGGTAACTTGTTTGCTTGGATGTAACCTAAGAATTTCAAACTAACTGCCTAGGAAATTTAGGTACCTAAAGGTCACAGCTGTGACCTGGAAACCTGAATCCTTATGGTCTCTTGGCCACCTTACCTATGTTTTGCCTTCTTAGTGGAAATCAAGCCCTTTTGCCTGGTGGGTTTTTTTGGGTGGTTGGGGTTTTTTTTGGGGTTTTTTTTGGTTGTTTTTTTTTTTTTTGGCTGGTCACAGTGTTTCTTCCAGCATTGTAGTGCTCTTTTTCCTGTCAGCTTTGAAAGGTGCAGGAAAGAAATTGTTTCTATTCCATGCATTTTGCAAAGATATCATGTATTGACTTAATGGTCTTTTGGAAAGGGCTGTGGTTTATTTATGTAAAGCTTAGTGTCATACAATTTGAGTTTTTTCTCCTTTTTCTCCCTCCCTCCCGTTTGCATTTGAGAAAACTCTCCCAGTTTAGGTCTCACACCCTGCAGCAGAAAGGTTTACTGTATTGCTGGTCTGGTCCTTTCTGCATTGTATTACCACAAAGGTGTATTTCTGAGGCACCTACACTTCTGCTTTCATTTAGTATATTCATATGGAAGCAGCCACATGGGGAGTGAACTTGGATAAGAAATGCAGTGGTGTTTATTATGTTACAGACCTATGTAGCATTGTGAGGAATCTTCTGTTTTGATTCCAGTCTTATACCTTTCCCTAAAAGGTGATTTTGATGTGGAACAGGCTTGCAGGTAGTATTATAACTTTAATTTTAAGGCACGTTTTGCCAGTAAATAAATAAATAGATAAATAAGTACATAAATACCAACTGCTTGCTGGCTTTCTGCTTCCTTTCTCTGCCATTTTATGAAACCCTCGAGCAATTTTCTGCCACTCAGAAGTTTCCATTGTGCTGTGTATAACAATCCTCCAAAATCTGAGGAGTGTTTCAAAGGGTTCCCCCTCACTCTTAGGAAGGTACTATACTTCCACGAAATTTCCTTTTGGTCCAAGATCTACATATGTCGGGGTTTCCTTGCAGTATTCAGGCTGATTCAGGTGAAGCCTTTTGCATAATAATTTGATTTCTATAATCAAGTGAATTTGGCAAAACTATGTTGGCGTTTTTTTGCATATCTTTAATTTTCCTGCTTCTCCTTCTCCTAAAGAACAGTTAGTCCTTTGTGGAAAGGTTTTTAAAGAGCATTCATCTAACTTGTCATCTTTTATTCTTATGTATTGCACTGCTCCTGGGAGTAATCCTCCAGTTGTAGCATGGTGCTATTTATCCCCCCCAGTGGCATCCCCAGCTGCTGCTTGCCTCTGGCAAAGAAGACAAATGGTTATTGTGTTCTGGAACCATGCCAGGTCTTCTGTGTCTCCACTTGGTCAGTATTGTTGTGTTTTATTTAGGAGCTATGTTTGAATAGCACTGGTTTATTTTGAGCCTTTCCTTCTCCATCTCCCCACACTTCCCTCCCCCTCATTAACTTTTTGTTTAGACACCTGGGCTTAGTAAAGGAAGACAGCCCAGCCTGATGAGCTCCTTAGTAACCTGAGAAAATACACTTTGAGCTTGAGGTTTTATAATAATGGTGAGGAAAAGGTTTAGTTTTTTGTACAAATTTTGGAGATAATTGTTGTCTCTTGTTAAATTGTCTGGCTCAGAAGAGAAATGTTATCAATTTTGAGTAAATTGTTACACTCGAATTTCACTGAGAAGAACGTGAATAAGCAACTCAGCCAGACTGTCATATATGCCTGTCAATATTTGTTCCAGAGTAAACACACCCTCACCAAAATCAAATTACTTCTGTTTTTATTGTCTACCCTTGACCTGTGTCTGCAGTGCTCATTTTCTTTGATGATTTAAACAAAATTTCAGCCATGATCCCTCTGTTACTGCTCTGAATAGCCGGTGACTTTACATGATTGATCCTCTGCTGAAGGTTGGTTATCCCACACACATACTTGTATAACTCCCTTCCTTGAAAAACCTGAAGGGCTTCATAGAATCATAGAATGGTTTGGTTAGGAAGGGACCTTGAAGATCATCCTGTTCCAATCCCCCTGCCATGGGCAGGGACACCATCCACTAGACCAGGTTGCTCAGAGCCCCATCCAACCTGGCCTTGAACACCTCCAGGGATGCAGCATCCATACCTCACTGGGCAACCTCTTCCAGTGTCTCACCACCCTCAGAGTGAAAAATTTCTTCCTAACATATAATCTAAACTTGCCCTCTTTTAGTTTGAAGCCATTCCCTTTTGTTCTTTCTCTCTGTTTCCCTTATAGCCCTGCTTTATGTTCTGAAAGGCTTCATGAGTAGCTCTCATTTAAGGTGAGCATGCTCCTGTCTTCTCTTCAGCCACGCCTCATTTAGCAGTCATACCCATAAGTAATGACATGGCCTAGGTTAGAATGATTAGCAAACTGTCCACTAATTTTCTCAGGGAATTGGGAATGTATCTTGGTCATCTTCTTTTCTGTACATTAGGGAAATTGTTTCTGTGCCAGTGTTGAAAAGGGCATGTTCTGTCAGTGTATTTTAAATAATTCTTGAAGGATGTGAAAAGCTTGGAACAGCTTTTCACATAATAAGTAAAAGAATAATAAATAAGTAAAGAAAAACAAATGGAACGGGCACAAAAATGTAATGTCAAAACTCAAGATCCACTGATAGTGAAATGACTTTCCTTCTTTTAGATTGCACAACTGAAAATGTCTCATTGCATTAATATGTTAAATGTAGCTACAACTTTTCTCTCTCCATGTCTTCATCTTACAAGGACATCTGCTTATGTGTCTGTAGAGATGGGAAAGGGATTTTAAAAAGGCCTTGGACATTCACCTGAACAACAGAAATGCCTGGCCTATGTCTGCCAAATGTTCTAAAATGTATTATTCTCTTATAATTTTAACCCTATCACATGATTTTAAATCTGAGTTTAGCAGCAGCTTGAGCTCAGATTTCAAAGATACTTTGTAAACCAGTATCTTGGTTTACCCACCTGGTGGGATGACCCCAGGGGGCAGCTAAGACCCCAGCCAGTCCCTGCTCACTCAGGTGGGCTCAGATCTCCCAGGTGTGTCCCCTCCCAGCCTCTTGCCTGTCTCTATCTGCAGGCTGCAGGGACAGCTTCAGAGGCAGAGGTGGCCTAAGTAGAGTGCAAGCCTGTTCAGCAATAACTGCAGCATGGGCATGTTATCAACACTGGTTTTGTCACCAGTTGAAAACACAGTGCCATACAGGCTGCTGCTGTGAAGAAAAGGATCTCTGCCAAACCCAGAACAGTGACTGCTCTAAAGAGTCTCTTGTTCAGAGATCGGTTCTTGCTCACATGTGAAATAAGGAATATTTGGTAGCTGTAGGAACTTTGAGGAGCTTTTTCACGGAGAAGCAGCTCCAGAGCCTTCAGCGTGCCTTGGGAGCTGGTCAAAGCTTACAGTACTGCCCTGAAGTTGGGACATAGTAACAGACTCTGCTCCTGGCTAGTTGCAAAAGTGGAATCAAGAAGCTGTGCTAAACACAGCACTGTATTGAGCTGCAGGATCCTTGACTTTGGCTGATGTTGCAGAGACCTGAAAAGCTCAATGAGTTGAGGTATAATAGAAGAACCTGAGTGTCAGTTCTGTTCTTGTAAGGCTCACAGCTGCTGTAGCTTGATGAGCATGTCTCTGATGTCCTGATCAGTTTTTAAAGACAGAGTGAAATGGGCTAATGATAAAAATGCATGGTGGAGGAAATAACTTGAAAGGGCTTAAGTGACCTCCTGGATGGTGAACTTCCAGGTGAGAGTGCAACAGGCAGAGGCACTCCAGCTTAAAGGAAGCCAGTCTGCTAAAGCTTATTAAGGTAATGCTGGTAGTAAAGGGACAGAAACCAAGCCTTCTCAAGGTGACCGTGATGCCTTGGAGGACAGTTTATTGTATTTTAGTTAAATCATTGCAGTTCCAGCTGTAATCCTTGTATTTTTCTTATGAAAAGCTGCTGTGAAGAATTAAAAATCCTTTCATGTTGGTGCTGATGGGCACTCCCCACAGCCTACATCCAGGACCAAATTGGTCCCACAGCTGTGGGTCAGTAGGGGGCTGATACGGAGGATGCTTCCATTGTTTTTCAATCTCTGTGTTTTTCTGAGGACTTGGCTTGGAGTTCAGCACTTCAGGGCATGCATGGAGATCTTTCAGTGCTTCCTGTTTGCCAGCAGTTATGCTTTCAGCACAGTGTAGCTCTTGTATGCATTAGACACACTGCATGTGGCTACAGTGGTGCATGAGAGCCTGGGAAGGTTTACCTCTGGTTTTACGTAAAGATCTCTGCCTTTCCCCACATCACTTCCTCAACACCCTGCCTCTTGTTCCCATGCAAATAGAGAGAAATAGGGAGAAGTAATGGTAAGGTGCCACTTACTACAGAGTTATAGAAAGATATCCTTTTTAATGCAACATACGACAGAAGTTTCCCAACACAAGAAGCTCTCTGATTCATCTCCTTCTCCAGCTCAGACAAGTCGATTATTTCCTCCTACCAGCAGATGTAGATAGGAACAATTGGAGCTGTGATAACTTTATCTTGAGTAGGGGCCAGCTGGGTCACACACCTTCTCTTTCCTGTCTATAAACAGCAATGAGGGATGGCCCTGTGGGCTGCTGGCAGGGGCTGGTGGCCTGACTGAACTGACTGGACAAGAGGGAGATGCCAGTTCAGCAGTCATCCTCAGCTGCCAGGGATGGAGGGAAATAAAGGAGGCTTGTAGAGAGATGCAAAGTGGAGAGGGAAGTCATGGTCAGAAACTTTTGACTATCTCTGTTAAGGTGAGAATAGGGAACTGGACAGCTCTGGATCACCTGCCTTCTGCTGGGGGTCCACTGCTGAAGGCATCTGTGCTCACATTGCAACACAGCTTAAAGGAAGCAGCCTTTGGAAATTGCCTTACCAACTCCTGCTGGGAAATAGCTTTTTCACTCTGCTGTGATGTGCAGGGTGAACTTAATCTGTAGGACTCTTTTTGCCAGTTTGAGGTTTTTAAGTCAGTTTTTCAGTTCCAGTGGATTAAGCAAGTACAGTAAGTTATGTGATGCAAAGGGGGAAAATTCGGCTCTATCTTTCAGCATGGTCCATTAAAAGCCTCATTAAATAGAAGTTTTCTCTGAAGTTATATGAAGATGATTCTTATGTGACAAAGGCCATAAATAAAAATGGAAAGTTTGTTCACATCTTTTGTTTTCAGTAAGGAAAGGGTTCATTTGGAAATACAGATTTATCGTGAAAGTTCCAAGTGTGCTTGAGCCCAAGAGGTTGAAAGATATTTTGCTTAGGCTAACAGCAAAGACCAAATGCTCAGGAAGCATATGGAAGGAGTTTTGTCAGCAAACAGGCCCATTTTGCTAATTGGATATGAAAACTTCTGGGTAGAAAAGCCATGCCAGTAATGATATGTGATTTTAGTTTTTCTTTCTCAGAGAGCTTGAAGCTGACTGGTTATGGTGAGATGCTTGGCTCCCAAGTGGGACAGGTGAGGGAAAGAGTTTGTGTACATGTCATAGTTTTAAGGACTAATATCAGAGTACTTCTAATTATCAACTGAAATGCAATGTAGTGGTTTCAAGCCCCCTTTTCACCCTGAAATCTAGGCTTTTAAATACTCCAGTGGTGACAAATGACTACAGTGAAATGTGCAGAAGCTCAAGAAGAAGTTCTTGGTTTCTCAAGATGGCTCAGAGTGGCATTGTGGTGGTTTCTTCTCTGCCATGTCCTAAGTGGAAGTTAACTAGTTAGAAGCAAAGAGGAGGAAGAACATGTGTATGTATGTATATCTTCTCCAACAAGGGCTTTTGGAAAGATGGGAATATATATGTAAAAGAAAAAATATAAATGTGTTTACCATATAAAAGTGTGCATATTACACTTACCTTTTTTTTAATGAGCTTTCTTAGTGGTCATGGCCCTAAGTTCAGCTGAGATGCCTCTCTGCTCAGCTGGTCTCTGTAGATATTATTCTGCCCTTAGAGTTTGGAGTGTCCAAGTTCACCTTGTTTAGGTGCAGTATCACACCCATACTCCTGCTTCTCTAATTGTAGGTGTGGTCAAGCTAGTAGATGGAGTCAAATAGACCTTTGGAGAAAAGGCAGAAGACTTCTGAGCATTTGGCTGTTTTAGAAATGATTTTATGTCACTCCAGCAAAGCAGGAATTGGAAAAAGGGATGTGAAGTCTAGCAGTGGCAGAGCTGTGTATATGTTTATAGCAAGCTTTTCTGAAGTGGAAGCAGCAGGATGCAAGAAAATGCTAAGGTGCTGATTGGATTTCTGAAGTGGGCTGTGGAAGTTAGCTTTGTGTGTGGATGAGAGGCGGGAGAGAATAAGCTCAAGAATTTTGAAGATGAACAGAGGACTTCCCTCTGATCCAAAAGAAGGGTGATGTGATGAGAAATATGAGGAATCTGGAAGGTCTGGATTGCAAGGAGAGAGTTTGAGAGAATTGATGATGACTTCTAAATAGTAGGCCCTGTAGTTTGGTGTTCATGCTCACAGAGACTGATTTAAGAGGGGAGCTCAAGGAGCTTGCTGGGACAGGAGCAAAATCAGAGGTTGAGGTAAGAGCCAGAGGTAGAAAAGCAGAAACTAGAATTATGAACTTGAGGTACAGTTACTATGAAAAACACAGCTGAGGGGAGGAAGACCAAAATGTCAAACTGAGGCTGCTGGGAACGTCTGCTGGAGTAGGGGCCTGGGGGCAGACAGGAGCTCGGCCCAGCCCTCCCTGGCAGTTGACAGAATGGGTTTTGCCCAGATGAAAGCAGTGGAGAAGTGATACCATGGTGAAATTTGGAAAGAGTTTGGAGCTACCCCCATGCAAAAGATTGGAGAAGGAAAGAGAGAGCAAATGAAGCATCATCTGTGCTGATGCATGAGAAGCAGCGGAGGGTGTCTTGACAGCTGAGTGACTGTCAAGACAAGTGCTTTGGAGTCAGAGCTCAGGGAGAGAGTGCAGGTTTGAAAGCTAGGTTATAGAATGAGACCTTCTAGGAGTGTGTCTGGCACTCTTTGTCCTGTGGTTGTAAGCTACACAGACAGGCTTTTCACACTCTGGCTATGTCCTTGTATTTTAACTATTTTACCCCCTTCCCATCTTTGCCTGTTAGAATGAGTATGGATAGCGAAGATGGGATTTGGTGTCTGTGAAAGGCACACCAACAATTTATAGGCTCCATTTTCTTAGGATGTTTACCTGTTGCTGTGACAGGAAGGCTTGAGATTCCTGTAAACAGAGTTGAGTGAGGAATAAGAAATGCAATTCTAGCTGTTATTTTCCTAGCTCATTTAATTACCCCAGCATTCACCATCTTCCCTGAATAGGAAGTCATTTTCCTGTTCAAACAGCAAAAAGGAAAAGAAAATGAGAGATGGGTTATGTCATTTTAAAGCCCCAACAGTCAGATGGTAGGCTTGTGAGACAGTATCTGAAACTATTATTAACCAATTAAAATGAAGTTTTGACTTTTGTGTCACTGATATTCCTGTAAATTGGCCCAGCCATCTCAGTAGGATAAGGTATCTGCAGGATCCTTGCAGAAGTCCAGCATGGCCTGGCTGCCTTGCCAAGGGTGGAGTGAGGTGAGGATGGTTTGTCAGTCAAGTGCATGAGGGAAGGCACCAGAACTAGAGAGTGTGCCAGACTTGATTTACAGGTCAATGACAAAGGGCTGCTTTGCCTCCTTCTTCCTGAGTGATGTTTCTGAGGTCCGTTTTTAATCTTGCCTCTGTGCTGCTCACTTAGTGCTCTCTTTATAAAGTGGAATGCAAGTTTGAATAATCTGAAACCTGAGATTCTTCTCTTTGATCTCCATTGCTGTATCTCCTAGTTCTTTTGTTCCTCTGAGAATATTTAGGGAACTCCAGATACAAATGTGTTCCTGGGTAGCAGATTTCAGTTTGTGCTGTACACCCTAGAATGCCCATTTATAGCATCAAGTCAGTCAGTTTTCCACTGCAACAACAGTATTGATGAATAAGGTAAGCTATTTCTTGCCAGAAACTGGTTAGCACTCTAAGAATCTGCATTAGGCCAAATGTTCCTGTTCATAGTTTATAAGGATCCGTGGCCATGAAATGTGTGGAAGGGATTTTCTATGTTCTTGAGCCTGTAACTTAAAAAGTTTAGTTGAATTCTTAAGCCTTTTTTTCATTTTGATTTTCTACTTCTAGTCATGGATGCCCTAACTGGTTGAAGCTGTTCAATAGGGCTCTCAGTAGTGCCTTTTTCAGTAGTTTAACTCTTTAAAAACCTCAGGTAAAATCCCCTGATTCTAATAAAACTGAGTTTATTTTTGTCATGTCATCATCATTTTCATTTGGTATTTACTCCAATGTTGTTCTATTCCTGATTCTCCCTTCTGCATGACACTGCTAAGTGGTGGAGCCAGTTACACTGTGTAGATATTACGGTCTATCAGTAATCTACTTACTGTGCTAAGACTGCTAATGAAGATATTAAATAAAATGGTCAGAAAACCAGTGCCTGAGGAATGCCAGTAGCACAGCCTCTCTGGGTTTGCCACTGCTGCTTTCAGCATGCAAGCCATTGTCAGCTTCTTTTTTATTTAACCCTTCATTCACCTTCCTGTGCTTCTATGGATCCTTGTCTTTCTCCAGTTTCACCTGCCTGCGTGCTTTGCTGAGAAAGAAACAAGAAAGAAAATGCTTTGCTGCATTTTCTCCATCTAGAGAATCAGTGGTCATACAGCCAATTAGATGGGTCTTGTCTGTCTTTTTGAGATTCATGTCACTTTTTACTACATTTTTTTATTTGCACCTGAAGATCTGACTATTTTTCACCATCTTTAAATATACAGAAATGCTGTATACTGCTAGGTCAGATGAACAGTAAGTAGCTGTCATTTTCCCCTCTTCTCTTTCCCTGATATAGTTGCCTCTTTTCATTTTTTTTTATTGTTTGGAAGTACTGTATAAAGGATATAGTTATTCAGAACCCTCGTATCACCATTCTGTGATCTCCTATGTAAGGTTTTGTTTAATTGAATTTAAATTTTGTTTTCTAGAGATGGGGGAGGGGTGCTTTTTTTTTTTTAAAGTATCCAGTTGGGAGAGACAAAGTTTCCCTTCACCTCAGCACATTAAACTCTGAAGAGTCATCTGACATCTGTGCCACTCCACTAGACTCCTGATCAGGCATGTTTCAGGTGTGATTCCTCTTATTCTAGAACATGAAAGTACGACAGGCTAAATGAATTTGAAATGTCAAGGTGTTTATTCACTTCTCTCTGACTGCAGGAAGAAGCCTGAAATTAGTGTAGTTATTGGCTCCTGTGAATCTCACTCCATGAGTTCTGACTTTGGCTGTTGGTACCCACTGATGTATCTTTCTGTATCCATCTCTGTTCACCATCTTGTCTTGCCCCCATGACCAGCCTCTTTATTCTTGTTGAAAGCTGAAGCCAAATATCTGTGTAAAATTTGCAGCTATTTCTATGTTATCTTAAATATCAACCCCTATACTTGCTACATAGAGATCCTAATTTTTCTTCTTTTTTGAGTATTCCCAAAATATGTTTCACTCTTTGGCATGCTGGCAAAAAATGCTAAGCATCCTTTGTTATCAAATCCTGGAGCTTTTCACAACTCAGCAGTCTTTACTAATTACTTTCTTTAAACATTTGCTATCCTGAAGTCATAAATCTGCTTGAATTGTATACCATTTTATTCTGTAATTTAAACTAACACAGTTTGGTGTAGTATTCTTTGTATTACTAAATTTTATGTTAGTTTTCCTGCTTCAGAATAGCTGGGCTATAACCTCAGAACGATTGTCAGATGATCTCAGCACAGCAAGACCTTTTATCATTCTCATTTGAAAGGAATTTTACTTAAAATGTTCTGCCTGGGCTTTTGGTCTCCATATGTGTTGGGCAGGTGCTGCATTGGAAGACTGTTCACCTTGGTGGGAAAAAAATGTGTGTGGCTGAGCCATGGACCACTTGTGAAGACTTCACCAGACATGGTGGAAAGTAAAAAGCAAATCTGTTTTGCAGTTGTTGCAAAACAAACTGTTGGCCATTAACTACTGATCACTACCTCTGTGCTAGGGTATTTGCTGATGCAATGAGTCATCAGCCTCAGCAGACCCCCTGAGGCTCCAGTTAGAGCCTTGCCTGTGTCCCAGCCACCTTCTTCCAACTTCACTCTTTGCTCCTTTCTCCAATACCTTCTAGCAGTGCGGCACCAGTGAGGGATGGTTGTAATCTCCTTGTATGCCCTTCTTCCTCCATTTGAGAAATGAAGAGCTGTTTCACCTTTGCAGCTATGTTCACTTCAGACCATTTCAAATGCCTTTAAATTCACCCTTTGAAGGGATGCTTTCATCATTTTGTCTCATTGGGAGCAGTGGTTTCAAGCTGAAGTAATGCTTTGTAATTGAAAGGCAACTTCATTCTTCCATAAATAATACTTGCTGGAACAGAATGGAAGGGAATGCCACAGTCTCTTCAATCTCTTCATGATCTCTCTTCTGATTTCTGCTCATGCAGGATAGGGATATGATTTAGGTCAGCCCAAGCATGGCCTTCTCTATGTTTAAGAGTAACCGTACTCGTTGTTTTCCCTTTAAGCTAAGTCATCTAAAGCAAAGCTTTTGTGTTTCTTCTCTGTCTTATTCCAGTGTACTTCTCCCTCCTCCTCCTCCTCCTCCTCCTCCTCCTCCTCCTCCTCCTCTATGTTTTGCAGTTGCACAAGCATTACTAGCTATCCAGTGGTTATGAGCAGCACTGTAAAAATATATTTGGATGAAGGAGGATTTTTTTTAAGAGAAGTATGTTTCAATTTTGGTTTGTTTTTCAGAAGGGATCCTAATTAGTTTAGTCAGGGAGTGAATAAAGAGCATAAAAACTTTCTACTTGGACAGCTATTGCTCCCTCCACATGTATTTAAATTTCCTAGTACACAATAAAGAGCACATAAATTCAGCAAAGTGGTGAGCAGACTGGTATAAATGTACTTTGGGTGCTACCTACATTCGCTCACAACTTGGCATCATCCAGAGTCTCTTGAGAAAGGGAAATGCACCTAGAAATACAGCTCTCTGGGGGCTGGTAGCTAACAGAAATGATGAGGGTTCTGGCAGCCTGGCTGTGCCAGATGGGGAGCTTTGTTGAAGGGAGAATTACAACAGAGACACAGCAGAGACATTGGCAATTTCATGGGAAGTACAGCTGCACACACAGGAGCTCTGACTGCTCTTGATGTTTGACAGGTGCTGCTGAAGAATTATCCAAAAGCTGAGCCTGAGCTGTGTGGTGTAAGTCCAGAGCTGAGCTTTGTCAGCCCTTAGGATAAAGAGTAGTAGCCAGGCTTTCTGGGAGATGTTTCTTGTGTATCAGCTTTTCTACTTATCTAATCCCATGATCAAAAGGAAGTTAGGCAGTCCATGTTTGTGTGTCTTCAAGAGAAACTTTCAGAATATGCTTCCTTCATTTTAATATTCTCCGTATCCAGTAGTTATTAAAAAACCAAAAATATTTTTACTACTGTAAGGTACTGTAATGTTTTCATTCCATATCTAGTGATATAATTGAGGCTTTAAAACATTAGAGAAGTAAAGTTCACCTCTCTCATGCCACTCTCTCTGCTCACCTGGGCTGTACTGGCTGTAGTGCTGCACTATTTCTGTATTCTGGATTAGGTGGAGTGTTCTCCATGGATAGCACCTCCATTCCACTCCTCCTCTGCTGTCTGCTCTCCTACAGGGTTGATTGAGCTGTCAGTTCAATAACTGGGCTACAGCTGACCCAGCTTGCTCAAAAAAATGTTAAAACTCTGCCATGTAAAGTAGAAAGAAGAAGGGTTTCTGGGTCTGGTTTGCCAATTTCACAAGTGAGCCAGAGATTTTGTGAACCACTTAGTAATTTTCCCATACCTTCTACTACTGAGATTTCTTCTGTAGCCTTTTAATCTGGTGCACTGAACATTGCCTTTTTGACAGTTCCAGGAAGTGAAGCAAGGCAAGTTACGCTAAATGCTCATTCTCCTGTGTTCTTGTTTTTCTATAACTTGCTTTCGTTCTTTGGGGCACTAATCCTCCCATGTCACACATTTGCTGTTCAACTTTTCTCCTCTACTAATCTGTGGATTTGTTCTGCTGCCCTTCTTAATCCACAGGAGTCTTGGTGACCTCAGGAGACACCGTTACCAAGAGGCTTTTCTGGATTTGGATAACATTGATTATTCCTCCTGCATTGCTGAAAATCAGCAATTGCCTTTCAAACCATCCCTGAGTAAGACTGAGCTGCTTAACCACTTGCCTACAAAAACCTGCTCACTGCAGTCCACTCCTAGTGGGACATGAGCTCTCAGTTTAATATCACACTCAGAAATAGCCGTTCTCACATCTTGGCAAGTTCTGGAAAGAACTTTCTGCAACTGCCAAAGTATTGTACAGGAGATAAACCAAGCTGTTAAACTTCAATTGCTAGAATTTGTGTGTGTGTTGAGTTGTAAGTCTAAAACAAAGTCTGAAAATGGTTTCTGTGAAGAATTTTAGCCATAGCCCAAATGTGGAATTTCTTGTCTTGCTTTTAAAGAAGTGAAGGGGCAAAACTTAGTGATAACAGGAGGATGATGCTCAGTGGAAATATACCTAGCAGGGCCAGAGGAGTAAGGAGGGAAGTGAAGGGAGCAGTAGGAGAGGTTTGAGTAATGGGGGTGCAGTAACTTATCAGTGTGTTGCTGCACAGGCAAGAGCAGTGCTGGCTCACTCCGTTTTTGTGGGAGGGGGCAGAGGAGGCTGTGGGGAGGGGATGCTCACCAGGGTCCTGTGGAATTGCGTTACTTGGGGACAAGCCTCGAATGTGCAAGGATTAGTCAGTTTGTGTAGTAGTTGGGGAAGTGATCCAGAAATGGTGTCTGTGTATGTTAGTATATGTAGTGTAAAAAACCCCTATGAGCCTCCTTTTCCTTCATTTTATCTAGAATACAGCTAGAAGTGAGAACTTCCCAGATGTTTCAGACATCATACCAGGCTTCCAGGGGAGCAGCTGTGTGAAACTCCTGAAAATGTGCAAAGTACTCCCACATACTCTCCGGCAACTTGTGCCCAGCAGAATACAAAGTAAACACAAGAATGCAAGAAAACACAAAGAAACCATCTGTTAAACCCAGAATCTTCTCTGGTGTTAAAGTTTCAGTGTCTGGGAAAATGGGAACCCAGCTTCATAAGCTATGTTATGCTGTTCCTCACCTTTAGGCATGTCTTGATGCCTGGGATGTCACTGATACTTGCCTGAGAGTCTGCATGACATATCACGTGTAGGACGTGCTTTCCTTCTCCTTTGGTGGGTCTATTAAACTAAGCTGGGCAGAGCAACAGCAGGTAACCTCTACTGTCCTGCAGTGGTAGGAAGGGCAAGCTCTTTGGTCCATCTTCAACTTCCATGATTTCAAAAAGACCAGGAGGAAGGTAGGGTATTTTCAAGGTGTTTCCTTCCTGCTTGGGAAAGAGTTGCTGTGTGAGGGGGTGGCTGTTAGCCATGCTGCTGCGATGCCCTCTCCTCTCGTCCATGTGAGGGGGAGGTCTCCTCACCACGGCAGATTTCCTTTCTCAGATTGCTGCTGCTGCTGCAACAGGATGTGCAGGTTAATGCAGTGCTAGGCGAGGGGGCGTGGAGAGACAAACCAGCACTTCTTGGCATACTTTTTGCTCTTTTCTTTACAGCCTTTGATGGTCAGGTCCCTGTTTGCCCTTTGCAATGGGACAGAGCTGGTGTTTGTTGCCTAGGGGAGTTCATGTTCTACTTTGGTATCCTTTGGCCCCATTAGCAGCAGCAGTAAATGCTGAATATTTCTGCACTATCTGGGCATGATGAAAGCCCAGATAACTTCTTTTCTCAGAGAGAGATGAGGAGAAGATCTCCTAAATATACAAATATTTAGCTATAATGCATAGATATTTTAGGAGCTATGGGGAGCTGTATACCACTGAAAATGCCAGGTAGCATTATGCCAGGTAGCATTATGTCATTCCTCGTGAGGAAATATTTAGTGATAGATACTTTACCTTCCATGGGCTTTGGCAGGGAGTGTCAGTTTTGTGCTGCACAGACCTGACAGCTACTTTTTTTGAATGTATAGTCCCTGGAGGGACAGGACAGGAGTGGACTGCTCCTGAAGGGTTCAATTCATGAGAGAAGCATGTGTTGGTCTTATGCGTTCATATGGATTTCCCTTGGTTTGTTTTTGTTTTCTTTCAAAAGCAAGAACATTTTCTCCTGTAATTAGAATATCATCTGTATTTTTGTTTACTTTTTACACTGGAGTGAAACAGTGAACTTGACAGTATTGATTTTTGCTGCTTCCCTTCCTTCTCCAAAGCACTTAAGATATTTCTAGATGCTTTGTTTGAGCTTTCTGGGAGAGAACAGTGTCCACCAGTAGATCAGCTGTCAGGGTTCAGCTTTGTGAAGACTTGACTTTCTCATCTGGAGCTTGTGACTTTTTTTCATTGTGACTTGCTCAGCAGTGATGCACAGCACAGGTAAACACTGGGGGTGAGGTTGGGAGAAGAATTTGAAAAGCTTTATTTTACAAGCCTCTTGGTATAAATGTATGTGATGAAAAATACAGGGTTGTAAAATAGCCCCAGGAGTGGAAGATGAGGGCTAAAATCCTGAAAGTTTTCATGCAGTTGTGTTTAAGAAGCTGAATTAAGATTGAAATAAACACTACGTGTCTTGGGACCAATAACAGCCTTAGTTGAGTATTTGAATAGCAGAATACAATAGATTCATGTAGAAAATCCCGTATACAGTCTCAGGAATCAAGGAGCAAAGAAGTCAGGTCAGGCTGAAGTTATATGTCCAGTTCACAGGGAAGAGAGTGGTTAGATACCACAAAGGGACTTTTGGACTGTTATTTATGAAATGTGTAGCAGAGCATTGACAGGTCCCTACCAGAAAGTTGAATGGATTATTTCCCTTTTGTGGCATTTGATTAAGTTTTCTAGCACTTGAGGTAATGTCTGATGATTTGGTGCTATCTACCTGTTCAGAAGGCTTAGATTTCTGATTTACCTTCCACCTTTGTTTACCTCCTTCGTCTGAAAGTTTCATGAACATTTTCTACCTGCAGCACGACAGGCTGCTGTGAAGGGATGTGCACTCTTGTGCTAGGATGCACATCCTAGAACACTCCTGTCCTAGCAGCACATCAAATGAAAACATACCAAGAACTTAAAACAGCATCCTGGTGAGAGGAGTTTGTTAGTGGATTGGAGAATGGGAGCAAAATGTTTGAAGAATAGCTGTATGGATTTTTAGTTTTAATGAAAATATATTAAGAGAAAAGTGAGGATAAATAGAAATGTAGACTGTACTTTCCTCAGGGATATAGCAGGGGACATTACTCTCTTTGGTTCAGATAAATGAACAGGTTGGTATTAAAACTTCATTTCATGTGAATGCTAATCCAAAACTATTTTGGAAGAAGAGCTTTAAAAAAAAAATCAAAATCACAAATCCTAATCAGGCAGATTCTGAAATACAGCTGATTATACCATGGACTGGAAACACTGAATAAAACAAAAACCACACAACTATTTTTAATCATTATTATAAATGATATTTCTTTTTCCTAAATCCAGCATTTGTAGTTGTTTGCCTTGATTTTTTTCCCCTGAGTGAACAAATCCAGATTTTCTCCACTTGGACATAGTTTTATTTTTAAACACGGCTTCCAGAAATGCATTTGTGTGGGATTGCAGTTGGGACCAGTGGAGAGCCATGGCACTCTGCCAGGCACTCGCCCTGTCCCTGCAATACAGATGGATTGCCAGGATTCTGGAGAAAAACAACCCCAAAACTTTAAACAAATTATTCTTAATGGAAATAAACATTTTTGCCCTTCTCTATAATGATTTGGATAATGTGCTGGCTGTGTGTTTCTGGAGGACAGAGGAAGGGGGAAGGGGAGAGGAGGGCAGAGGCAGAGCTCTGCGTGCCTGTAACTTGCTTTCCAGTGGATTCTCTGGGAAGCCTGTGGGAGAGACTGTAGTTTCTAAGCTTGGCGTGTTTTGTAACTTTCAGCCCATCCTTCTATTAAAAGGTGGGCAGACTGGCTGCAGCCAGCTATGATAAGAGCATTTATCTACTGGTTGATTTCTTCCATATATGGATTTGAAAGACCAGGAAAGGCATAAGAACCATATAATCATTTAGGTTGGAAAAGACCTTTAAAATCAAGTGCACCAATAAACCACATCCCCAAGTACCACATTTATGCATCTTTTAAATACCTCCAGGGATGGTGACTCCACCACTTCCTGGGGCAACCTGTTCTAAAGATTGACTTCTTTCAGTGAAGAAATTTTTCTTAGTATCCAATATTAATCTCCCCTGGTGCAATTTTAGGGCATTTCCTAAAGTCTTATCACTTGTTACTTGGGAGAAGAGACCAATGCCCACCTGACTACAGACTCCTTTCAGGTGGTTGTAGAGAGCCATGTGGTCCCTCCTCAGGCTCCTTTTCTCCAGGCTAAACACCCCCAGTTCCCTCAGCCACTCCTCATCAGAACTATGTTCTGAACTCTTCCCCAGCTCCGTTGCCCTTCTCTGGAAATATTCCAACACCTCAATGTCTTTCTTATCATGAGGGGCCCAGCACTGAACACAGGATTTGAGGTGTGACCTCACCAGTGCTGAGTACAGGGGGACAATCCCTGCCCTGGTCCTGCTGGCCACACTATTGCTGACACAGGCCAGGATGCCATTGGCCTGCTTGGCCACCTGGGCACAGCTGGCTCATGCTCAGCTGCTGTCAAATGGCACCCCCAGGTCCTTTCCCACCAGGCAGCTTTCCAGCCACTCTGTCCCCAGCCTGTTGTGCTGTGTGGGGTTGTTGTGAGTGACCCCAGTGCAGGACCTGACCTTTGTTGACCTCATACAGTTGGTCTTGGCCCATGGATCCAACCTACCCAGATCCCCCTGGAGAGCCTTCCTGCCGTCCAGCAGATCAACACTCCTGCCCAGCTTGGTTTGAATTGCAAACTGACTGAGGGTGCACTCAATGCCCTTGTCCAAGTCACTAATAATGATATTGAACAACACTGGCACCAGTACTGAGCCTTAGTAAACACCAGGTATGACCAGTCGCCCACTGGATTTAACTCCATTCACCACCACTCTCTGGGCCTGGCCATCCAGACAATTTTTGACCCAGAGACAGTGAACCCGTCTGTGTCACATATATACCTTGCATATTTACTGTGTACAGCATTGATGCTCTCTTCCATATCATGCACCTGAGTTTTGCTGGGTTTTGGTGGTAATTGACAATGCCCTGAAACCAATACTGGTTGGATTTAGTTTTTTAACATAAAGAAGGGCAAGCACAGTATGCTGCAGGCTATAGCCTGCCTCACAGAAGAAAAGGCACCTTAGATGTACCTCTGGTTTTTCAAGCTGGTGCTGATAAATCTTTTCTCTCACTTCTGTTGCTATGGTGTTAGTTCTTTGCAATAACAAACCTTTGGGTGATCATGTCAAACGCAGAGATCATTTGGAGAGAGAGATGCTGAAAGGGAAGTAGGAGGGCTCAAATTCCAGCTGATGTCAAACAATGAATCACTGTTTGTCTCAGCAGAGGGCCATCAGAGATTTTGCACTTTACTTTCTCTGACTTCTTTTTGGGTCTGATACTCCACTTGAAAAGCCTTCTTTTTACCTTCTCAAATATTTTTTTTTCCTTCTACTTTTACTTTTTTTTCCTTAGTGCATAAAAGGAAGGTGGATCTCTTCCAAATTCCACACAGCCCAGGAATATTTGCTTTCTGCAGCATGGCTCTAAACACAGAGAGCTTTTTCTTGCAAATGGTTTGATCCTCCAATCCACAAAATACTGGATCAAATTTTGAAGGTTTTTGTGGCTGAAATGTACCTGCTGTCCTTGTTCAGGCAATTGAAGTGGTCCTGAACTTCCTTCCAGAGAAGCTGCTTTATCATGCTGTCATTTCTCACATTGCTTTACTGGCGAAGGGGAAGCAAAACAGTGTTGGGGGGAGCCTTTTTAACGCTTTCCGGTGTGCAAAGTACGTGCATTTGGTTTCGTTCTCAAAATATGCCTGTTGCATTTAGCTGACATAACTGTTGTGAAGGAGTTATCTTGCCCAGATGTCTTATGCTTGTGGAAAACACTGTGCTGGAAATGCCTGGATTTGCCTTGAAGGCTTACTTCTATTCTTGGGTCAAGGCTGAAAGGGAGGACTGTTTTCTTGTTTTCTGAATGTTTCTGTGCAGATTGAGCTGAAAGTTCAGGAAGAATGTAGAGGGGTAACCAGCCTCAAGTACTTACTTGCTTCTTACTGCTTTTCAAACTGCAAGTCCTGAAAATGGATTAATTCAGAATTTTGTACCTCGGCAACCGTGAGCTTTCTGACCCAGTTAAATGGATCCTTTATTTTGCTGTTCCCTTCCAGATGTGATAGGCAGATGGAAAAAAATCAGAAGCAGCAGTGTGGTCAACTGAGATTTCTTTTAAGGATATTAACTGATTTTTCTGGAATTTGGTTGAAGAAATTAATTATCTCCTTCCGTGTCCTTTAGCCAAGCTGCAGTTCACTTCATTTTGCCTTCATTTTGCAGATACTTTAGGCTGTCCCCTAGCCTTTGTGCTGCACTACTTGTGAGAGTGAAAAATATGTCAGGACAGCCAGACCTTCTGTGGATTGCCTTACCTGGCCATAGCTTACCCATCTCTGAGCACCCACTCCACCTCTGTCCTGTTGGTCTCTTGGTTGTAGGGAGTGGCTGCCTACCTGTGAGTGGTGCCTCTGTTTGTCTCCTCGGAAGAGACACACACAGTTTTCCAGTTGTATTGGAATCGGCATAAGGACTTCAAAGGGCTCCAACCCATAACTCTTAGTAGGAGCATATAGTAATGGGCAAGAAAAGGTGGTCTCTGAGGGAGGAATTGGCAGTCTTTCAATTTGCTTTTATGCCGTAGGTACCTTCAGTTATTCTGCTCAGAGGAGCCTGGCCCAGATAAGAGTGCCTACTCAAGTAATTCAGCTCTGTGGATCAATTACATTAGCAAATAGCAAATTAATATAAGACTGATAGACCTCTGCTGGTTTCGTTTTATTGGTCTTATCTTTACCTTCTATAGGGTGCTCACTCCTTCATTCAAAGCAGGGCCATTTCTGTAGGGTGGGAAATTTTAGTAGGACAAAACTCAAACTAATGAGACAGAAAACAGCAGCAGAAGCTTGTTTTGCCCAGTACTCCTCTCCCTCCAGTGCCTCTCACACCCTTCTTTACCAGAGCTGAATAAAAAAGAAAGCAGCAATAGAAAGGATCATGCAGGTAAAATCAGATGCTAACTTTAGTAAGCACACATCCATCTTTCCTCACAAAGATGTTCCTGGTTTGGCATTTACAAGGTTAAGTTGCCATTGATGCAGCAGATCTCACAAGTGGTTGAATTGAATCTCACAGCTTTTGTGCTGTAAGCAGCCTGGTGTGTTGGCTAGAACATGAGCCAGTTCTGGCACTTACACTGAACTAATGTTAAATCTGGTAAGTAGCTTCATGGGATCATTAAGTTCCATGAGCATCTTAGGAGTCTGCAACACATCATCTTCACCAAAGCAGATTTGGCATTAAATTTAGACTAAGTTGCTTAGGGCTTTGCCCAGTCAGGTGTTGAAAATCTTGGCGAGTGGAGATCCTGCCACCTCTGTGGGACTCTGCTGTAACCAGACTGCCCTTTTGGTAGATTTTTTTGCCTGATAAGTTGGAATCTCCATAGTTTTGATTTATATCCTGATAAATCCAAGCTCTCACAATAACACTGGCCAGCTCTCTTAGGATCTTTGCATGCATCTCATACAGATCCAGTATGCATCTTTGCATTGATATTTCATCAAGAGAGAATTCCTCAATCCTTTTCCAGTGCAGGTGGTTCCTCTGCTCTTGAACCCTCTTTTGGTACTGGGACCAAGCCCTCTAACACATTGCCACTGTTTTCATGCCTTCCTGTGCTGTCCAGAGCAAACTTTCTGTAGACCCCACCCCAAATCTTTGTCTCCTATGCAGCTAACTTCCAAAGTCTGCTATTGGGAGTTGTCTGGGAGCTGCACCCCTCCTTACCAGCTAAATAGCTGTCTCAGTACCAGATAAATTTCCACATCCTGAGTCACTTGCTTTTGTGTTACCTTTGTTCCTGTCCTGGGTGCTGTTTTTTGCAATTGCAGTGGGCAAAGAGCACAGCAGACCTTCCTTTTATTAGTGGTGTTAATCCTTGTTAGCTCATTCCTTTTGCATGTATGTGAATATACCAGAAAATTGAGCTGAAGAGCCATATGTTGGTTTAGGGTGGAGAAGCACAGGAAGATGTTTGGATGGAGGGTACTTGCTAGTGACTTTGCTGTTTTTCATAGGATAAGAGCTACACTGCTGAGAAATAAGTGTCTGAGTAAAGTTTTCTAACATTCAGTGATGTGTCAGTTCTCAGGGATTTGGATAACATACCAAAACAAAGGCACTGTGTAAAGTAAATGTCATCTGTGTGGCATCAACACCTTGGATGGTGGCAGGGACAGGAGCTTATATGGATCCCCCATATATTAATAAAGTGCTTTTCTCTGGTTTCTTCAGCTTGACCTCACCAAACCCATTGAAGATCAGGGCCCTTTGGATGTGATCATACATAAACTGACAGATGTAATCCTTGAAGCAGACCAGAATGACAGCCAGTCACTGGAGTTGGTTCAGAGGTTCCAGGTAAGTGGTTCTCAAGTAGGAGAATGATTTTGGTGCAGCAAATTCAGTCTGATTACTGTGCAGTTTGAAGGGGTTTGATGAAAAGAGCTGTCTGGCACACTGCAGCCTTGCTACTGATAGCCCAGCAAAAGTGGTTTTGTCAGTTTAAAATTGACTTGCACCTTGGGAAGGTTTTGTTTTGTATCAGTAAGGTTAGTTAGATCTGGTTTCCCACCAAATGTTCTTAAGTCATTTCAAGAGTATTAGTGCTGACCATAAAGAGGAACGGGTGTTTACAGATCACTTTACGTGTATCTCTCCATGACAGAAGCCACTGAATTAGTTTGGCCCAGTTCTGTCTTAGTCTTCCCAGTTCCAGGAATGCTAATTTCTGCAACATCAAGATTACTGTGAGTGAGTCTGTCCTCTAGTGCTGAAAATCCTGTTATATTATTTTTTTATCCCCTCAAGTTTACATTGAAGGTCAGAAATATGCAGGGTGTAGTGCTACAGAGAACTGTTTTCCCAAAGAAAAAGTGTCTTAAAAAATTCTCTCCCAGAGCCTTCCAAACTTTTTTATTTTGGAAGACAGAGGATGAGATAGAGGGTAGGGCCCCTGTGAGCAGGCATATGAACGATAGCCTCTCTCCAATATAGTAAAGCCTTAAGCTTTTGCTTCTGCAGGAGACTGAGTTGTGCTACATCACTGGCATGCAGGAAGCTCCCACAGTGGTAAAACATATAACCAGGAACCAATGGTGCAGAGCACAGGCCTTTCTGTGTTGAATTACATGCCAAAATGTGTTTTTAGAGTATACTGTTGTGTAGTTTCATATCCAGGGCAGAAGCTATCTGGAAATTGCTGCCTGTCTCCATCTGTCCTGTATTACTTTTAAGATATTGATAATCTTTAGAAATTAAGAGAAGCATATTCCATAAGAAAAAGAATTTGTAAGAATACTTTTCTATAAAGTGTGTGGTGTAGTGTTGCTGTTTTGGGTTTTTAAAACTAAAATTAATGAGCAACCTAGAAAATGAAAAATAACCCCTTGCAAGAAAGCTGTTTGTATGAGTGAGGTGTTACATAAGCACTGTGGTATTTCTGGCACCTACACACAAGTGGAAACTAGTGTGGTTCCCTTATTGTTGATTAAGTTGACTGAAAAAGTTCTGATGATCTTAACCAGACCAAACAGTGCAAAATTCATTATGCTTTTTTTTCCTGCTATTGAATATAAATGTGACAGCAAGATGATACCTGGCAGCAGTCTTACTGTTGGCTCCATAAAGCAGTCTTCCAGGAAGCAAAGAGCAAGGGATCCTTGACCACAGGAGGAGGAATGATCTGCCAGACTACATTTATGACCTTTTTAAGAATGACTTTTTTTCAGATCTATGTTATAGAGGCCTTGACCATATAATCTGCAAAGAGCTAAGGAGGAAACTGGTTTCATATTTACGTGACTGTGTCCCTGCTCTCTTGAGTCTGTGATGAGCCCTTGTAGGGTCTGGCAGAGCGTGCTAATAGAACAGGAAGCCTCTTGGCATGCCATTTTATGACTGTTTCCAGTTGCCTTGAAAAAAAAAATTACAGGAGAATGAAAATGGTACGGAGGGGTTGCCTGTTGACAGTGGCATTTTTAGCTCTAAAAGACCTTTAGGGCTGAGCTTTCTGAGGTCTTTGTGCTAGTTGGGTGGGGTATGGACTGCAGTTTTTTAGGAGAATGTTGGTGGGTGCGAACTGTTATTGGTGGGTGCAAACTGTTCTCTACTGCACTGCAATCAGTGATGAGTGCCTGGTGATCTCATCTAAAGCCAAAACAAAGACTGTATGCAGCACCTAGTATAGTGCGTGAGATGAGAAGTGGAGAAATATTGTTATTTGCTTTTTAAGCCACTTAAATCCTTATTTTGGGGTATGATGATTATTTATAGAGATGATGGTCAGTCTCCCTTCCTACTCACTGTAGCACAGGGCTGGACTGATTGAACACAGGCAATTAGTTAACTGTGAAAATTGGTTATAGTCCTCGGTGGTTCCTTCTTGACCAGAGGAACGTGGAGGAAAGTCAGGTGAAGAGACAGGGTTCTCCAGGGTGCCTTTCACTTACTGGTGCTGCAGTTCCTGCCTTCTTGGTAAGAAAGAAAACCAGCTACGCCAGTTCCTGCCTTCTAGACAAAGTATACGGCTTTGGAAACTGAGTATGTTTTGGCTCATGTAAGACATTGGGGAATCTTTGTTATGCTTTCATTAGAACAAAATGCTCTCTGAGCAGCTGCCTGTCGTAGCCATACAGGGGCTTCATATTGCATTCATTGCAGCTTCATATTGCATTCAAAATGATGGCTCAAGTGATGGAAAATCAATAGGGTTATTAATTCGTATTTCAAAGCTTTTTCTGAACAGGTTCCTTTGCATTAGCCTAGTTAAAAAGACAAATCAGATGCAGATTTTATGCCTAGTTTTTTGCTGTCAGGCTGATGAAAGTTTAAAATGTTTCCTCCCCTGCTGCCCTTCAACTCTTGACTCTCCCACTCTGGAGTTGTTCAGGATGGGATCTTCCAATCTTGATTAAGGAGCTTTCTGAGAAGGGTTTGGGACTGAGAGGAAGGAAAATGAGGGGGATATTTTGGAAAGAAAGGGAGGTAGAGGACTTCTCAGCTGAGAAGAGGCAAGCAAAAAAATGAAGGAAACTATTATGTCTTAGTAATTCTTTTCTAATTGGGGGGACAGGTTAATACAAAATTGAAATGGTCTATCTGCACCTGAATTCACAGGCTAATACCTGTGTTTTATCCATTTGAAAAATAATGATGTCTTAAATTATTGGAAGCACCTCATAAACAGCAAAATTAACTAAAATTTGTCATTCAAGTGCTAGGGGTTAGGATAGCTTCCTGTGGGAAGGATTTGCAAGATGAAGGAGCAAAGGACTTCTTAAGGCTGTACAGGGCAGCTGAGTACTCAGAAAGTTTCTTTGAGATATACAGATAATAGAAATGTAACAGAGAAGGTAAGTTCCCCCTTTCCCTTGCCACACCCCTCATTCCTCCTAATCACTGCAGAAATCTCTTTTAGATTTAGAGACCAACAATTTTGAGGTGAGCATTTGTTGAAGACCCAATACACCTTCACCTTTCCTTTTGGAAAGAGGTGTCTGTGAAAAGAGACCATCACAGCCTAAGACAAGAAAAAGGAGCTTTTAAGTTTAAATCTGCTGCAAACACTTTAGGCAAGCTTGTGTTTACATCTCTTTCTCCCTTGGAAATTGTTGACATGTTTTTACAAGCAGTCATTGTCATGTTTCTCTATGTGGGAAAGCACAAATCCAAATGGCATTATTGTTTCTTTTGCTTACTTGTTTTCTTTTGGAATATTTTTTATAGAACTTTGTTTAATATTAAACAAAACATTATGTAAGTTTTATTACTTAGTAATAAAAGCAAGTCAATGAATCAGTGAGTCTGTTATCATCTAATGACCTATTATTTGCAGTAGATACTGTATCAACTTCCTGTTAAAATATTAAAAAAAAATCATTAGCTACCTTTTTTGGGTGAAATGACAAGCAGCTCTATTCTCATCTATACACAGGCTTCTCAAAGAAAGTATTTTTTTAAAATTGCTGGGTTATATCCAGAGGTATTTAATAGGGAACATGAAATATTTGGTCTCTTTCTGATTTCAAGTTCCATTGCTGGCCTTCTGCCAGTAATGGGGCTGGTACAAAGCATGACTTAACACCAGGCCTGGAATACAAACAAAGGAGGATCTGCTAAAATTCCTTGGTTCTTGTTTGCTTTTATTATGTCAAAGATTAGAAAGAGGAAAACATAGATGTTGTCTGGGTCAAGCTGAACTGCAGCCCAAGGACAGAGCCCTTTCAATCTATTGTTGGAAAGCCTAAATATCTTCCACATTGTTGCCTGGGTGGTTGGAGTCTACTGTTGGATATCAGTCTTCAGTAAATCCACCCAAGTAGAAAGCAGAGTTGTTTTGGTGGAAGGAGGAGAGAAGATTGGAAAGTTCAAAATTGAAAGGTTGTGCTGTACTGAAGAGAGTACTGCTGTCCTCTCTTGGCTTCAGTGTTTCTCTTTTCCTTCTTCAACTGCTTCATTTTCAAGTTCAAGTCTGTAGTAGCTCACCTGCTTTCAAAATAATCAGGCAGAAACCCTTCATGTTTATGCAGATCTATATTTCTGGTAATGGAGCCAATGGGAAGAGTGCTGCTGCTTAGGCTAATCAAGAGTTTTCCAGTACATTAAGTGGTCTTCACAGGTCACTTACTGGTGCTACAGTTCTGCCTTCTTGGTAAGAAAGAAAACCAAACTACCAGTTCCTGCCTTCTAGACAGTGTATATGGCATTGAAAACCAAGTATGTTTGTAGTACGTGATGTCTGAGTGTGCAGCGGTTTCTAGTAAAGGATCAAAGTTTATGAAAGATTTCATATCAGCTACCATAATTGTCCCTGTGAAACTAACAAAATTGACTTTTCTTATTGTAATTTCCTGTTGTAGAGAATTGGTGTAAGGTTCAGATTTTTAAATTACTTATTTAAAATAGTTTTCTGTGCATGAGTATTGAAACTTTCTTTTGCATGTGTTGGTGATGTACTGGTGAGAGGTGTGGGAGACTGGGAAAGTGCTGGCAGCCTAAAGGCCCAAGGGTGAAATAATTCCCTGTTCCTGCTGGAGATGGTGTTCCAGCGAATCCCGGCTGCCCTGGCAGGGAATTGTTTCAAGTCTGGTTGGGCAGTGGCCAGCAGATCGGCCACTACCTCCTTAGTAGATCAGAAGCTGCACGAGAGCTGTTAGTGAGGCTCGACGAAGGTAAGAAGAAGGAGGCCTCGTAGCAAGGTAGAGTTTATTGTCACATGCACCCCATGGTGCAGGCACTCACGTGTCCCTGGAGAGAGAGAGAGCTAAGAGGGCCAAGGCCAGAGCCAGGCCCAGGCCCAGGGGCCTGGGCCCTGAGCGAAGCCCCAGCCCGAGGCAGAGGCTGAGAGGCAGAGAGAGCGAGCAGGGGGAGGCTCACTCTTATCAGGGACTAGGGGAAGGGGGTGGACACAAGAGGGAAAACCAATCAGGGAAACGGGGAGGGCACACAGCCAGCAAATAGGAAACGAGGGGTGGGGCATTCCCAGCCTGCTCCAATCCGGGACCGAGCCCCTCCGAAGCCTCTGGAATGAGGGGGGCAGGCTTCCCGGAGGAGGGCAGGCACTGGGAGGAGATTAACAGATGATTGACAACATATTGCAACAGAAGGGAACAAAGGGAATTTCCCAGGCAGGAGATTGTACTAAATGGGGAGAAGTACAGGGGGGAACTTGGGAAGAACCATTATAGAAAAATGATTATTAACAATAAGTAAGAAACTAGAAAACGCGCCGCTACATCTCCCCCTTTCTTTTTACAAAAAGATGGTAACTTAAACTATAAACAGCTAGTCGGTGGCCACAGCTCAAAGTCCTGGTCACAGTCTTGTTCAAAGTCTTCTTCGGGGAAGGGCTCATCTTCGCAGATGTCTTCATCTTCAAGTGGAGGAGCTGTGGCACACTCAGCTTGGAATACTTGGGGGAATGTGCTGGCATGTAAAATAAACTTTTTGACATAGCAGCAGGTAAGACAAGCAGCAACAGAAACACAAAAAAGCACTAGCAAAACAATCAGAACTAAACAAATGATGGATCCAGCCCACTCAGGTAGCCCCCAGTCTTCAAAAAGTCCAGCCAGCCAGTCGGATGCCCGAGGACAGCCTGTTCTTGATGTCTCTGACAACCCTGCAGATTGTGGCATGGATGTCTCCGACAAGTTTGCTGTTTGTGGCATGGATGTTGGCACTGTCCACGCCACGGTCGGAGACTGCAGGCTGGAGAGCAGCAGCAGGAATAGAAGTCTGGCTGCTGTCAGTGGGGCCATCGCTGAGTGGGTTTGACCTGAACTAAATAGAACAAGAAACTACAACATAATTAGAAAACAGGGCAAAGGGGTAAGGGGAGGACAAACTCGTCCCAGGAGTTCTGGAGCAAGGGTAGGAAAGTCATCCTGGCCTGGGCCTTGGGGTCCCGGCACCACCCCCCCGGTATCCCAAGCATGGGAACTGGAAGTAGGACTGTGGGAACCAGACGCCCGAGGTGGCTCTGGCACAGGAGGGGGTGTGGCCTCCCGGGGTGACATCATGGGAGGTGGGGTCAGGTTGTGGGTGGAGCGGGAGTGGGGAGGAGTTAGGGGAGGAGTATGAACAAGGGGTGGAGCTCTTGAGCCCCGGGATGTGGGCGGGGTTAAGGGAAGGAAGGGGTTGGAATGTGGGCGGGAAGAAAAGGGATTGTGGGGAGAAGAAGGAGTGGGGGAGGGGGACACTGAACACGTGGACGGCTGCACCATGCAGTTGCTGCCATGTCTTGCCTTGGGGGAAGGAGAGGGAGAAGGAGATGCACAGCCACAACTGCCATTCTGTGCACTCTCTTTGTTTTGGGAAGAAAACTTAACTCGGGGTTTAGGAACTGGGGTAGAAGGGGATGGGAAAAATGGCTTGAGCTGCCTAGCCGGGGCAAACACAAGCACACCTGAACAGTCTGGCCATGACTGTTCAGGCTGGGGTCGGGCACCTGCGGGGAGCCAGGGCTAGCAGGGCAAGTTTTCTCTGCTTTTCCCCGGAGAATGCCCCTTCGAGGGAGAGAGGGAATGGGAATGGGGTCTGGGGTAACTGAGGCAGATTGTCCTCTCTGCTCTTTCTCCACTTTCTTTGGCTGAATTAAAGACTTCCTTCTTCTGTGTGGAGAAATTTGCACCCATTTTCAATCCACACACACACACACACACTCGAAAAAAAAATAAAAATGCACAACTTAAATCAAACAAGAAAAAAGAAGAAAAAAAAAACCTAAAAACTGCCGCACACAGTTAACAAACCCTGGAGGGCAAAAAGGCAACCTCTTAGGGCGGAATGCATTCCTTTGGCTTCTAAAAAGCCTCCCGATTGGCTAAAAAGCCTTGAGCATTGGAAGTCAGGAGCTCTCGTAGGATCTGGGTTCGTCTCGGCTGCGCTGCCGCTGGAGGCAGTGGGGGGGGGGGGCGCGCGCACCATCGCCGGCGAGACCACGTGTTGCCGCGGTCACGCGGCAGCCGAGCGTGCTGCCGCCGCCGCGCAGGCGGGGGGGGGAGGGGAGACGGACGCCGTGCTAACCGCGAGCGGGGCCGCGCCGCTGAAACCACGTGGTCCCGCGGTGACGCGGCGGCGCCGCTCCACGCCGCTGCAGAGCGCGGGCGAAACGAAACAGCCGCTGCCGCATGACCGCCGCCGCTGCAGAGGGGGAAGAGGGGGGCTTCCCCCACTCCCGCCCGCTCCGCTGCGTATGAAACCCACTCGGCCGGTGCCGCGCGGTCTCCGCCCGCCCCGCTGCCGCTGCGAAAGCGTGCAGCCGTGGGACTTACCAATCCTGGGCTCACCAACTGACTTCTCCAGCTCCCCACGGAGGCGAGCTCCCTCGCTCAAGCCTCCTCCTGGTGCAGGCTTGTAAAACAAAAAAATAAAACTGAGTGTGGTGGTTTCCTTTCGTCGGAGGAGAACTCTTCTGGGTGCAAGAGCTACTCTCCTCTCCTGCCAGAAGCCTGGCAGGCACGTAGCTGTCTTCGGCTTCGCTACACTGCGAGGATAAATCCAATGCAGGTGGAGCCTTCTCCCGCGGGTTCTGGCACAGACTTCCACGCGGAGACAGCCTACGCAACCTCTTCTCGTGGTACTTCTGCCCCACATTGGAGCGCCAATTGAAATAATTCCCTGTTCCTGCTGGAGATGGTGTTCCAGCGAATCCCGGCTGCCCTGGCAGGGAATTGTTTCAAGTCTGGTTGGGCAGTGGCCAGCAGATCGGCCACTACCTCCTTAGTAGATCAGAAGCTGCACGAGAGCTGTTAGTGAGGCTCGACGAAGGTAAGAAGAAGGAGGCCTCGTAGCAAGGTAGAGTTTATTGTCACATGCACCCCATGGTGCAGGCACTCACGTGTCCCTGGAGAGAGAGAGAGCTAAGAGGGCCAAGGCCAGAGCCAGGCCCAGGCCCAGGGGCCTGGGCCCTGAGCGAAGCCCCAGCCCGAGGCAGAGGCTGAGAGGCAGAGAGAGCGAGCAGGGGGAGGCTCACTCTTATCAGGGACTAGGGGAAGGGGGTGGACACAAGAGGGAAAACCAATCAGGGAAACGGGGAGGGCACACAGCCAGCAAATAGGAAACGAGGGGTGGGGCATTCCCAGCCTGCTCCAATCCGGGACCGAGCCCCTCCGAAGCCTCTGGAATGAGGGGGGCAGGCTTCCCGGAGGAGGGCAGGCACTGGGAGGAGATTAACAGATGATTGACAACATATTGCAACAGAAGGGAACAAAGGGAATTTCCCAGGCAGGAGATTGTACTAAATGGGGAGAAGTACAGGGGGGAACTTGGGAAGAACCATTATAGAAAAATGATTATTAACAATAAGTAAGAAACTAGAAAACGCGCCGCTACACAAGGGGAAGCTGGCTGATTTCCTTTGGGGATCCTGGTGCAACTGGATGGTTTTGGTTTTGAATGCAGAGTTAACGCTTTGTTATGGAAATCCAAGCAATAAGCAGCATGTGAAAAGAGATGCAGACCTATGAGGACTTGAGTGCATTTTGATGCTCCTGTCCCCTGCACAGCTTCAGCAGTTTATCTCTGGCTGTGTTCATACAGAAAGGACACATACAAATACACTGCATGTTCTGCAGTGAGAGCGGCTTTGAAAAGAGGCTGTTTCTGGATTTGCTTAAAAGGAGAGATGTGTGGCCTGTCCCCAGATGAGCTCTAGGAGACACTTCAAGTTTGAGGTCTTTCCATAGATGACACAGATCTTCACAGCTCTGAGTTTTGCCATTCCTGTGCTTTCTGGCGGTCCGAGTTCCGAGGCCTGCAAATGGAGAAGAGTTGGAGGATAGTACCTGACATAGATTTAATGCTGAGATATTTGCTTGTTTTGTAAAGAAAGCTGATTTGCTCAAAGCCCAACAGCCTTTGTGTGTTTGAAGGGGCTGTTGGCTTGTACTCAATGCAATTCCTCTTGACATTAACTTAGTTTGTTAAAGTTCTCCAGACTCTAAATGGCTTTTGGAAAACAGTTCCCACCTCCTTCATCTCCATCAGTTATTTCATGTTTGCCTTGCAGAGCTTTTTGGAGGCTCCTTAAGGCAACAGGATGAGAAACCAGTCACTTGAAAGTCAGCTTAGATGCTCATTTCTCTTGACATGTTGACTGCTGTAGAATGGCTTTGAGATTGTGCCTTATTCCTGTTAAACTTTGTTATGCTGTGGCAAGCTTAGTGCTTGGATGGTCTTTAAATACAGTTTAGGGCTATTACCATTAGAAATAAAACACTGTGAGGTTCCATTACAGAAAGCATAAAAAAGCCAGGCTCCCTCTGGAAATACTTGGAGTACATGAGCCAAATTAACAAGTAGAATACATGAATCCTGGGAAAGCAAGGATAGTTCTCAATGCTGAGGTGAGCGTCAGGAAGATTCAGGAAGGTACACAAGGAACTAAGAGATGGAAAAATCATTCCCTCCTTGGAGGGCCATAAAGGCAATGGAGTCCACAGGCAGGCGGAATGTACGTGTGAGGGGAAAGATCGGTATATGCAGAGTAGGGGCTGGGGCCAGGATGGAAGTCCAGGGAGCTTGAAGTCAAGGTGGAACCAGAGACTGGTTGAGGCAGACAGGTGGTCACCACAGTGTAGAAGAAAGAGCTCGTACATGCATCAGAAGTGCTGCAGGTGGCTTGCTGTCAGAGCTCTGCTGAGGCCATGTTTCAGAGCTGTGACATGTTCAGTCTGGGTGCTGTGCTTGCCTCCTGCCCCATCAGGGTATGCTCTGACTGTAAGGAGCTCATCCTCTCAGTGTGCTGGGGAAGACACAGTGTGGTGACTCCCTGTCTTTTAAATGGAGGCACAGAGGTACTGAAAGAGCTGTCGTGTTACACTTTGGAGATGCTGAGATACTCAAGTACAGTTTCACTATCAGCAAGTTCAAGCTAACACCCTAATCACTGGATCATGCTAGCTCCACAAGGTGTGTTTTAGGTGCTGTATAAAAGGGCATGTATGCATAAATGTGTGTGGATGTTTAAGAGGCATTAAGTAATAAGATACTCTAGCTCTAAAAAAAAAAATGAAATCTTGTCTGTATTTGAAGGCTGATTTCTCTGCTTAAGACTCTGGAAGTACTAGGGGCAGGAGACTCATGAAAACTGTATGTTCTGGGGTTTAGTGACTGGAAATGAACCCAACTTCTGCTCCACTGAGCTGATGAGGCTTTTTATCCAGGCTGTACTACAAGGGTGAGACACAGCTGGGTCTGACAGTCTTGATGACCAACTGTGCAAAAGGCTGTCCCTTACTTTTCCCATGAGGCAGCAAGATTGAACATATCTTTGGGGAATTAATTTTGTGTTCTGCAGGGATTACTAAATATGTCAGGCGCAAGTATTGCCACTGAGGTGTGCCTTGTGCCCTGTGAAGGAAAGCTGCTTGTGTCTTATGGGTGATGCAGTAGGTTCATTAAACCCCAGTGCTGGATCCTCTTAACCTAAAATGCATAATCTCCTTTTAGCAGTTGTAGTCACCAGAAGGCAACAGTTTTCCAGTGCTGGGATGGAGAAGTCTGCAACCCCAGTTAGTATCTGGAGTGAAATCACTTTCTGGGAATAGATTATGCCATTCTTTTCTCTCCAGAAAAGTGCATATCTTGAGACCAGCTTGTCATACTCTGAAGTATCTTTTGTAGTATGTTTTCTTATTTGAAATAGTCAATTTAAGTGAAGTAGAACTTTGTGGAAGTCTATTAATTGCAGGAGCTTTTGCTTGTGAATGGATTTAAAGAAATAAGTGGAAACATTAGGATGGCTTTGGGAAGTTGGGTGAAACAGAGATAGTAACTTTGGATATATTTGTCTGATTTTGAATAGAGCAAGATGGATGCGTGTTTCCCACTGACTTTATAGAGCCAGGTTGGGGCAATGATGAAGGAACTCAGCTTCTGTTCTAAGAAACAGAAGGAAGTTTTGTTAGGTTTGCAAGGCCAATACCTGGCAGCTTTGTCTGTGTTCCTGGCCAAGATGCAGTAGTGCAGTCACGACCCCAGTGAATGGGGAACTGAATTATCAAGATGAAGATCCATGAGGTCATTAACTTTACTTTGTTCTTGTAGTCAGAAAAGGAGAGTATGAACATAGAGAAGTAGGACGCAATGAAGACACAGTGAAGCAGCCATCTCTTCAGCTCTGCCAAAAAAAATTTCAGCCCTTATCGTCCAGCCCAGCTAGAAGACAGCAATAAAAACAACATAAAAGAACACAGATGTATTTCTGAGCCTAGTTCAGATAGTTGTGATGTTCACATACAGTAATCAAGTACAAGGCTGACCCCAAGATGGCTGTGTGCCATCTTTTTTCTCCTAATGACTTTCCTCAGCCCTGCTCACAGTTCTTACTATAGCACTTTGCCACTGGCTCCCTTGTGGGCTAATGTGGTTGCAGCACAGGTTTTGCTACTGATAGAGTCTACAGGAGGAATTTGCCATCTAAACCAGTTAGCTGTGATGTCTGTGTTTGTTTCAAGTGTCAGTGTTTTGACTGTCTGGGGACTTTCTACATTGCCAAAGTCCATTTGGCTTCCCTTGAAGAGAAGCTGGACTTTTAACATTATATATTCTCTTCTCCATTATTTTCTCTTCTCATTATTTTTCTACACTCTTCAGCCAACCTAATGCCATTTTTTTTCTATATATTGTTTTGCAGGAGTACATTGATGCTCATCCAGAAACCATTATCCTAGACCCTCTCCCGGCTATTCGTACACTTCTGGATCGATCCAAGTCTTATGAGCTAATTCGGCAAATAGAGGCATACATGCAAGGTAGGCCAATATCTCTGCCCCCTGGAGGCTTTTATTGTGACTAGAGCAGAAAGCAGCTTCCTTCTGGAGGCTGAATGTGAAATTTGAAGTAGTGGTTTTGGGCCCCTTGCGTTGTCTCTCCATGGGAGCACAAACATTGAAGCATTCCTGTGTCACAGGATTGCCCTCTGGAATCCTGTGCTCTTCTTTTTCCATATACACAAAGGAGGTTTGTATCTGATTAAAAATACGATGTGGATTTAATGGGGAGCATATTTACCACAGTGAGCACTCTCAAAAATCTTCTGGAAAACATTGTCTTCTTGTTGTGTGCTGGTAAATTGAAATGACTTTGCAAACTCGGCAGCATGTAGTAAAAATCCTGAGGCCTGAAATTGAGGGAGAAGAAGAAAAATTGTTTTTGGAAAGGACCAAAAGAAATTAAAGTGTAAATAGAGCTACGGTCTTTGAGAAGTAGTGGAAGCCTATTGCACAAGCTAATTGCTAGGAGGAACATAAATGCACATCTGGTGCTGGCTTGTTACCTGACATAAACTATTGCCCTTAATTGGTATCATTTCAGTTGTATTCCATGGTAGGAGTTATTCCTTTTCAACCTGAATAATTCTATTACCTTCTCATTTATAACCATTGCAACTGTTGAGTTAAGTTCATTCCCTTCCTACTTTTGCTAGTGTCATGTTCTTGGAACATTTCTTGGCTTTTGAATTTAAATCTAGAATAGCTCTGAAGGAACTGTTTCATATGTTAGATGACTGTAATGGGGGAAAATCGCATTCTGAACCATATTCTAATGGAATGTTATTGGAAATACCTCTGAGATTATGTTATCACCATCTTGATGGACAGGTTAGAAGCTCAGCAATTTATATTTTTATAGTTATGTATTTATGGACATACTATTTGTGTATAACCTGCCTGACCCCACTGACACAGTCTTTATGTAGAAGTAAGGCTAATAATTCACAGCACTCCCCCTCTCTTTTGGAATTTCTTGGGGAGAAAATGCTCAGTTAGTTTAAAAGGATTTTGTTTTGGAGTTGCTATTGCTGTTTGTGAGTGGGAGAAAGGTGCTGAGGGAAACCTGTGCTCTGACACATGGAGTGGTTGGGATTTTTTCTAACAGCAGAGATTCAGTAGGGTTTGGTTTTGTTCTTTATTTTCTTAAATTGCTATCAGTACTATTGTTATCCCTATGAGAACAATATGTTTGGGAGAGCATCCAGTTTTTGCAAGTAGTTTGTCTTCCACATATTTCAGCCTCCTTTGGTCAAACTGATGAGAAAAAGAAATAAGTGCTTTAGGAGGAAAAATAAAAAGGAAATTTGTATTCAGGTCAAACTGACAATTTAAAAGAAGTTGTTAATAAAGTTGAGGAATGAAGTAAGAAATGGTAAGCTATTGTCACTGCAGTGTTTGGTGACCATATTTCCCCTGACCCTCTGTTGCCTTCCCCCCAGAACTTTCCTCCCCAGTCTTACCTTATTTCTGTCTCATAATCAAAAATATCATGACCAAGACCTTGAACCAACTCTGTATTTAGCAGGGGAAGTCTCAGGAGAGATGAATAATTGTCTAACTTCTTGTTCTGGCCTAAGTAGATCAGCCTCTGTATTCCTGCACGTGATCATCTGCAGTAAGAGAAAAGTTACACCACTCCAGAAAGTGCTGTGGGTTCTTCTCCCCTTCCTTGTTTTCATCTGCCGAGTTATGTTTTCTCTGTTGCAGCTCCATCTCATATCCCAAGGCCATGAGCACTTAGAAAACTCAGACAAGAAATAATACATCTGTGAATAGCATGAATTAGCATGAACTCTTAGTAGCCACATCTTTATTGTCCTGGAATTTCATTATGGAAGTAACTACTAAGAAAATAATATCCTAGTCTTTAGCTGTGACTAGAGAGCCCTTTTTATCACAGGATACAAAATTAATGTGATGGGTTAGGTTCAGTGAAAGGGATTATCTCTTCCAAAGGAGTGTTGTAACTCGGGACGATTGAGTTTATATGTAAGGAGAAGCCTTTTGCTATTTAAAGTCTTTAAAAAGAAAATTCAGATTTTATTTACAGATCAGTTTTGGATTTCAGTGATTATTGCCTCTATTTCAATTATGTTTTAAAGTAACTGTAAATGAATAATCTTTATTTATGATCCTCCGTTTACACTTTTTTTTAACCCTGTAGACCTTACAACCATTGTATAACTAAAGATTTGCACCAGTTAGGTTAAGGAGAGGGTGACCACATGCTCTGCTGAGGTGACTGTATTCTGCAGCAGTAGGACCCCATAGGGCCCAAACTATAAATAGTTTGATTTTAACTCTTAATTATTTTTCAGATGTCCAAGTCACTCTCCTTTTGACAGAGAATTCTCCATGCTTCCTGAAAAAGGGAATCCCTGTTTAAAGTGTTTAGCCTGGGCACATGGACATTGTTAGGCTTTCTGAAAGTCCTGTATCTTGTTCTTTGTGGAGTCAAGTGTCTGAATGATAAGTACTTTGATCCAGCCTCCAGAGAATGGGTTGCTGAGACACTCCTTGTTTCTGCCATCAGTCTGCGGCCACTAAAGAAACTGAGGTGGAGAAGAGCTGGTAACTAAGCCAGAGTTGCACCAGTAGTCTGAGGGAAAGCACAGGGTTGAACCAGGGCCTTTCATGTCCTAGTCTGACACAGTAACCACTCAGTCCTTGTGTTTCTTTCTTTCTATTTCCTTGTGGAAATAGAAGGCTCACAGACTTCCTCTTGGGAATATACAGTCCAACTCCCTGCTCAAAGCAGAATCTCTAAAGCAGGTTCCTCAGGTCCATGTCCAGTTGGGTGTTTGTGTTTCTCCACAGATGGAGACAGCATTACCTCTCTGAGCAACCTGCTCCAGGATTCACCTTGAACCTGGTGTGCTAGCATGCTACTAGCAGTGCTGAGGTGATTTGCAGGGATTGTTGCTTTATTCAGTATAGACAGTGATATCTCCCTTGAAAGGAAGTAGGACTCTCTTCTGGGGGGAAAAAAAAAAGCTTTAAGAGATATTTTAATATTGGTTTTAATGGATTCTATTTTTGGAATCAGTAGTCTGGCTGGAGCTGTGGCTTCCTCTTTTTCCTGGTCTCTGTTGTTTTGAGTGCAAGAGCTAAAAGAGCTAGTTATTCTGCAACCTTCTGAATCCTTAAAAAAAAAAAAATTTGGAAAAATAAAGGTTGCATTCCCAGCTAGTGTCCTATATAGCCAGCAGGTCTATGTTATAATGAATCACTGAACAGATTTTTTTGGTGTCACAGTTGTTCTCTCAGCAGTTGTATTGCTTTGTTTACTTACCTCTAAAGAATTGATTCTTATATAAAAGTGCTCTTGATCAGTTTTGGAGATGTTTGGTGAAAGATTAGGAGCATTATTTAATAAAAATTTCATTTTTAACAGGATATTGTACGGTTGGAACTGTGTCAGCCTTTTTAAAGCTCTAACCTAATGAAAATAACTAAATTTTCTGATGTCGTGTTGAAAAGTTGTAATCCTTCAGGTTTGAAATTCAAAATCTGACACTTAAATTTATGCTTAAGATGGTAATGTATGATCCCTGTGGCTGGGCACTAACTAAGCTTTTCATATTGCATTTTTTGTTTAAAGATTAAAAGCTTTTGAAATTCCCTATGTATCTTACAAGTAATAATCCAAATTGAAGGAACTTAAATGAAAAATGAAGTAAACATGCTACTCACTCAGTGTGCTATCTAGTTAGTGTTCCCATCTGCTGCTCAGCTTCCTCTTCTGTCTCAAGTGACTTACTGGTTTTTCTGATAATGTTTGAACTTGCAGACCCTGAAGTTCATTTCTTTAACCACTTACTCCTGGCTTTTTCTTCCATTGTATTAAAATTTTGTTGTTCTTAAATTTAGTTCCAAATCTAAAATTTGCACAGACAATAGTCTTTGTGGAGCTCTCCTAGAAAAGAGAACTCTTGCATAAGCCAAGCTGCAACTCCTTAATTTCTCTTTTCCTAGCAGTTGTCTCTGAAGTATGGGAGCTATTTCCTTAGGACACTCTAAACAGTATGCACCCCTTTAGCTTTGATATTTTCATCCTGGCCTGTAATCAAAATAATTTATGTTTGATTGTTTACTCTTATATGAGATGCAGTTGCTGCTGTATGTGCTCCTTTCTCATTTTGGGGGATATAACATAACAGATTACAGCGTCCTTCTCTATTCCCTGGATTTCTTTTTATCAGATTCTATCTGTCTTAGAAATATTCCTCTCACAGCTGCATGTATCTTTTGTCACTAGAAGGCAAGCTCAGTATGATGAAATGGGTAAGGCATTTGATTTGGGGCTCAGGGTTTTCTGCTTGCTGCTGGTTCTGCCTTACTGCATAGTTTTGGACATAGAATGCCACCCCTGTGCCTCTCTTTCTTCTCCTGACACTCATCTGCCTGTCGAGATGCCACATTGTTTCGGGCAGGAACTCTTCTCCAGGTAGACAAACACTTACTGTGATACAGCAAGTCTCTGTGCCAAGCAAGCTGTGTAGGTGTTGTTCTAACAGAAAGTGTGGACCTGTTGTTGAGTAGAAAACTGCATCTACAATTCAACACCAAAGCAGATAGTCAAGGGTGGGATTTTTGGACATTATGGAGCATGTGCATTGCTGGAGCATTGCACACTTAGAACTTCTCAAAATCAGGCCACCCAGTTAAAAGTGCATGAAAATAGCAGTATATACTTAGCTTTAGGTATTCACCTTTTGAAACTGTAGCCTCTTTTCTCTGTGGCCTACTTTTCAGAGCTGTTTTGGTCAGAGGGGAGTGAAGAATAGTCACACAGATCAACTTCAGACACCTCTTATTTTTATTTGAAGCTCCTATTAAATTGAAGCCAGATTTTTCTTTTCACTTTAAAGCCTCTTAATCACCCACTTGGTGCTCACTTCTTTATGTAGGGACATCTCAGTAAAGTATCTTTAGTTAGAGGGCTGATGTCAGCTACTGTAAATAACCACGCCAGTTTTTGTATGCAGAAGCCTCCCTTGTTGATTGTATGCGCTCTTTCCACCAAGAACACATGCAGATAGATGTCTTATTACCTCACTCAAAAAGTGTGGTGTGTGTTCACTCACTGGATTTTAATTTCTGTCTGAAAACTAGTACACCTGTGTGGAAGGAAGGAGTTGGAGTGGAATTGATATTCTCTGGGACTGTAAGCAGTTTGTCCAAAGTTCCTCAGCTCACAGCACTGTTGGACATGGCAGTTCTCTACACCCAGCTGCCAGCACTTGGTAGGTCTCAGTCTTGCTCTGTGAAACTGGAGGCACACTGGGACGTTTGCCCCGGGGAAGTGTCACCTGACATCTTTCTCATAAAAGCTCATTCATTCATCTAGGAGAATGATAACAAAGCGACATCAGCATGTTGGTGTTATGATAACACCTGGCTTTGAAATTTAAACTAGACAGCTGCTCCCAAAAGACTAATTCTGTCCTGAGTGAGGTGGCAGGAAAAGAAAGTGGGAAGCCCCAAAAGGAACCTGGAATCTTCTGTCTTGTACCATGTCTTACTCTTGTTAAAGCCGTTTATAAAAGGATTTTCCAAGGTAAGACTTTTGAAAGTTAGCCATTTCATTATCCAAAAATATGAACAGGCTTTCCATTCCCTTCCTGCCTCTCTTCTCCCCCTTAAGGTTTTCATTATTTTGAGCTGTGCTCTCTGTCCCAGCATAGGTAGGAGGGAGCTGGGGGCATCTGTAGATACGATGGGCACAGTCCTTGTTCTCCCAGCTGGGAGTGGCAGTCGGCCAGCCTGCTGCCACTGGCCTCCTGAGATCCATCAGCTTGGGGCTGCTCAAGTGACTCTGCAGGCCAACAGGCAGAAAGCTCAGAGAATAATACAGAAAACATTTTTATTGTTTTGTCTCACAGTGTGCCAGTCAGAACTCCTTGAACCAACAAACAATCTTCATCTTGGATCCTAGTAGTCTTAATGGCCACTGAGCTTTCAAAATAAGCCTGCCTGTAAAGTTCAGGTGTTATTTTTGGATGCACTCTTTAACTCTCATGTGCTTCTTTGACCAGATATGGGGAATCTGCACCCCACTTTCATTCTCTTCTGCTTATCAGAATCTGAAAAGAAACAAGACCGGATCATTTATCCATTTATTACATAACAGTGTTGAAAACTTTTGTTTTACATCTACATGTATGATTTCAAAGCATTTTTCTACTTGATAAAGCTAGAAAAGTGGAAATGTTTATATCTATTTAAGTGACAAGCTTCTATGAATTTTGTGTTAGGGGCTTGAGTGGATCTGAAGATTGACTGAATCTGCATTTTATGGGGTAAGGATATAAGCCATGACTGCACTCTGGTTGTAGGGCATTCCTAAGACAACTCCAGTTTGGGTTTTATGAGCAGAACATGGATTAATTCTTGAGGATTATTGTCCCTCTAGATTTAGGAGAAGAGGAGCAGGGATTCTTCTTGTCATGATGAAGTCTTCACTGAATAAACTAGATGTTTTAAATTCCATCATGGTTGTGTTTCAAGTTATTCTCATCCTCTTGAGCAGAAATTTCCTTGGCTGACATCCAAATTTCCCAAGTATCTGGGTGCTAGAAAAAGTAATGAAGGAGCATTGAAAGATAAATTGCTCAAAGTATTGATGTAAAACTCAACTGGGAATACTTTTTGCAGTAAGTGGCTTCTCACAGTATTTCTACTCATATTGTCACAAGATCAAAGGCCAAGAACTAAGTCTTTAAAATAGGACCTTTCATCTGAGTTGGAAACCAGGATTTGGCTGATAGAATATTACTCCAGTTCTGGTGTAATGTGTTTATGTCACTTTTGCTGCTGAAGAAGCAATTTGTTCTGGTGTGAATGAGGAAAAGTAGCATCCCTTGTATTTTCTCAGATAAGTGTCTAGCCAACACGTGGTAAGCCTGGTAGAATTCTAATCTCTCCTCATGCAGAGTCCAGCAGGACCTTAAAGCTTTATCAGGGAATCAGCTGATGGTAACACTGCCCGGGAGGATGCTTTCCTTTACCACTAGGGCCACTAACACATCCTGTCTAAAATCACTATTGGTTCCCATTTCACTTATCTGCTGGCTTTGTGCAACTGTTCTTGCTCAGGGTATCAGTAAAGAAAATCATGAAAGCTTGACTGCACTTATGTTTTTGACGTCAGTAATTGGGTCTGTCTCATGAATTTTCCAAATGGCTTTCAGAAATTAGAGTTGATGGGGCTGAAAGTGTAAAGGTTGATGAGAGGGACTTGAAATGGTATGAATTTCTTGAATAGTTTATGACTGAAGGGAACTAAACCTCTGTGGTCAGTTGCTTGATAGTCTTCCTGCACAAGGTTATTTATTTGCCATTGTCATTTGATACACTACACTGCTAACATCTTGCTTTTCTCTCTATTTGAGATCCCCTTTTTATAGTAGTGCTTGGAAAGTTCTGATATTTTGTTTTTCTGATGTATAAATGCTGCATATCGAGTGGAAATACAGATCCCAATGCATTCATGGGCTGATACAGCTGTATGGAGACAGCTGGCACCTCTGGAGTGTCAGTAATTGTGGTTTGGGTCACTGCATTTGTGTAAAGGAAACAAAACTGATTCAGCAGGAGACAGCTTTGCTCCATGAAAACGAAAAGATGCTATGCTGAGAAGAAAAAGCAGTACTGTCTCAGCCATGTGTTGCATCCCTTCATATCCTGTTGGTGGGCAAAGTGTATGTGGAGCATGTTTCAGAACTCCTTCCATTTGTAGGGAAATATACAATCTGTTTAGTTCTGTACACTGAGAGTGAACCACTGCTTGTTAAATTGGATAAAAATCACAGAATCACACAGAATCACTAGGTTGGAAGAGACCTTCAAGATCATCAAGCCCAACCCATGCTCTAACACCTCAACTAAACCATGGCACCAAGTGCCACATCCAGTCTTTTTTTAAACACATCCAGGGATGGTGACTCCACTACCTCCCCAGGCAGACCATTCCAGTACTTTATCACTCTTTCTGTAAAAACATTTTTCCTAATAGCCAACCTATATTTCCCATGGTGCACCTTAAGACTCTGTCCTCTCATTCTGTCAGTTGCTGTCTGGAGAAAGAGACAAACCCCCAGCTGACTTCAACCATCTTTCAGGTAGTTTTAGAGTGATAAGGCCACCTCTGAGTCTCCTTTTCTCCAGGCTAAACAACCCCAGCTCCCTCAGTTGTTCCTCATAGGGTCTGTGTTCCAAGCCCCTCAGCAGCCTCGTTGCCTCCTCTGGACGTGCTCAAGCATCTCAATGTCCTTCCTGAACTGAGAGGCCCAGAACTGGACACAGCACTCAAGGTGTGGCCTCACCAGTGCCCAGTACAGGGGAAGAATGACCTCCCTGCTCCTGGTGGGCCACACTATTCCTGATCCAGCCCAGGTGCCCATTGGCATTCTTAGCTACCAGGGCACACTGCTGGCTCATGTTCAGCTGCTGTTACCAGAACCCCCAGATCCCTTTCTGCCTGGGCACTGTCCAGCCACACCGACCCCAGCCTATAACGCTGCAGGGGGTTATTGTGCCCAAAATACAGGACTTGGCACTTGTACTTATTAAACTGCATCTTATTGGACTCTGCCCATCCATCCAACCATTCCAGGTCTCTCTGCAGAGCCTTCCTACCTTCCAACAGATTGACACATACTCCCAGCTTAGTGTCTTCTGCAAATTTTTACTCAATATCCTCATCCATGTCAGCAAAATTATTGAACCGAGCTGGCCCCAGCAGAGCCCCCTAAGGAGCACCACTGGTGACTATCCCCAGCTGGATGCAGCACTGTTCCCCACCATTCTCTGGGCCTGGCCACTCATCCATTCTTAACCCAGCGTAGAGTGCTCCTGTCCAAGCTGTGGGCTGCCAGCTTTTCCAGGAGTGTGCTGAGGGAGAGAGTGTCAAAGGCCTTGCTGAAGTCCAAATAGACAACATCCACAGCCTTCCCTGCATCCACCAGGCAGGTAACCTGGTTATAAAAGGAGACCAGGTTGGTCAAACATGACCTACCCCTCCTAAAGCCATGCTGGCTGGGTCTGATACCGTGGCCATCCTCTAAGTGCTGCGTGATGAAACTCAGTAAACACTAAACTGTTCCATTACCTTACCAGGTACTGAGGTCAGGCTGACTGATTGTCTGAATAACAGAAATTGTGTATCCCTCAAATGGCACTGTCCATGTTGCTCTAGTTGCCTTCAGGCCTTCTGGCTGATTAGAGTTCTTGGAAACTGTCAGCTAGAAATTGGATAGCTGAACACAAGTCAGCACATTGAAATAACTTCCAAAAAAAGAAGTCACTCCTCAGAAGGCAGATTTTAAGTAAACTGAAGCATCAGAAAGTGCTTGACAGAGACCAAAAGCATGGAGAAGATAAATAAACTCCTTTCAATGTGGCAAATCAAGCATTCCCTACTAGTGGCATTTCAGGGCTTTTTTTATTAATGATGGAAAAGGTAGATGAACACAGGATACCAAATTTTTAAATAAGTCCAGATTATTTAGTTTTTTCCAGACAAAGGGAAACAACAATATCAGACAGGTTTACCAAAAGACAGTGAAGAGTCAGCATAATGATAGATCCACTTTATAGTAGTCTCTTGGGCTTACAAAAAGTAATATGGACATGCATTGTTAACTTCTGCATTGACTCACTACTCAGGAAAGACCTCAGTGTCACATTGGGTAGCTTACTGGAAACTTCTGCCCCCTCAGCCTCAGTAGTCAAAAGAGAATGTGCCAACAGAATCAAACAAAAAGATTATGGTGGCCAAAAATAGCATTGAGGACGCTGAACATACAGTTGTGTAAATAAAAAACTTTATTTTTCCCAAAGACTGTTTTCAGTTCTGCTTTCCTGAATTAAAAATATGCATTAGAAGTGAAAGGAATCCCTGCAAAAAGGGACAGGGTCAATGCCAAGAGACAGCTACAAGTGAAGAGTAAAACCAATCTCAGGCTAGTAAAGGTGGAACAAAACCTGTGCAAACAAAACATGAATAAATGGAGGAATGTTCCCCTTTTTTCTACTATGTCAGAGTTATAGTTCCATTGAACAGCTGTGCAGTTGCCATAAAATATCAGCTAAGATCATAGCTGGGCTAAAAGAGGCAGGACACATTCACAACTAGGTTTGAGAGGTTTACAAACCATTGTGGCTGTTGGTATGTAGTACCAGTACCATGTGGTACTGACTGGTGGATGTTAAAAAGAAACTCCATGATGAACTATGAATTCCATAAGTAGGGGTATGTTAGGGGACAATATATATTCCCTTTTCTTTGATTTGAAACCCAGTGCCAAGTTGAAAAGATGGAGATGATACAGTGTCAGCTTAATTGTGTTCTCATTTGGTTTGGTAATTTGGTTTGGATTTCTCATCTCCAAGGAAGCAAGAATGTCTAAAAGTGCAGTGAGGATTTAAAGCACTTTCTCTACTCCATAACTTTTAAACCTCATGCAAGTAGTAATGCTTTAGTGTTTTTACTGTCCTATGAATAAAGTCTTGTTATTTAATATAAATCATTATGAGCACTCAGCATGTTAAATGGGAACTCAAACAGAGCCAGATGTGTTAAAACTGTTACTCTTTCAGAAATATGCCTGGATTATGTGATTATGACTTTTTTCTTTGATAGCTCTCTCTTCTACTGTATTAAGACCCTGTAGAGCAAGATAAAGGAGTCTGTTCATGAGAGGACAGAACTGAAACATTGTGGGACAGGCCCTTGTAATGCATGGCAGGGAGGTAACAATACTGAACACTCTTGAAGAAGTTTTTCTATCAGATTATATTCTACTAGAGGATCAAGGAGGTCACCCTCCAGATCACACTGGGGCATTGTCTGGGACAGGGCGTTACTTAATGCGCTGGGACTTTTCAATTTTTAAAACATTTTGTTTCATTTCCTCTCTTGCTCCCTGATGAAATCATGAGGAAGGCTGACTAGTTGCAATGTTTATCTCCTATGTAATTATGAAAATGATTGAACAGATAATGTTTCACAGTCTCACCCACCTGCCCATCCTAACAAGCCTACTCCACCATCAGAATAACTGCAGCTTTTTCCTTGCTGCAGTGCAGCTGCCAGCTTCTGTGGTGGCTGCTGGGGCAAGGAGGGAAGAGAGCACTCAGCTGTTACTGTGAGTGTTAACTTTAGATATGGCATTGGGTTTCCTACATGAGGGAGTGTTCATATCCCAGGTCCTTCTTAATCAGCTTGAGGATGCCATGTGGGTGTTTGCTCTGTCTCTGATTGAGTGCCAGCATGCAGGCAGCAGTGAAATCTTTCCTGCAGAGATGCAAAGTGTCAGTCTTGCAGACATGTACCCACCACCCATCTGCTGACAAATGAATATTCTGAATGAGGTGGTTCTTTTGGCAAGTGACGCTAAACATACTATGAAGGCAATGGAAGATGTTAACATTCAGGAACAGCTTTAACTTTTCTGATCTGTATTTTTTTTAATGTCTAAGGGTCCACTGAGATTTTGGTTGTATGGGACAGTTGAGCTTCCCTGAAGCAACTTCTTCACTTAAAACTGAGAGTTTATCATATCATGTTATTTAGGCACTGGTGTGTTGACAAGACACTTATGCAGGTAAGTAGCAGGGACACTGAGTACGAACCCCATCCTGTGCTAAGTTCTGGTTTGCATGTAGTACAGTTAATCTACATGCACCGTTGTGGGCAAGGCATAGTCTCTGAGATTTAAAGGATCTGTAGTCATAGAATCATAGAATGGTTTGGGATTGGAAGGGACCTTAAAGTTCACATAGTTCCAACCCCTCTGCCATGGGATGGGCAAGAACATGAGGTGCCTGCAGGGGCACCTTCCACTAGACCAGGTTACTTAAAGCCCTGGCCAACCTGACCCTGAACTTCTCCAAGGATAGGGCGTCCACCACTTCTCTGTGCAGCTTGTTCCAGTGCCTCATCACCCTCACAGTGAAGAATTTCTTCCTAATGTGCTAATATTTTATTAATTGTTGAGATTCAGGGCTTTGACAACAGCCTTGCTTATTCTCTTGATCTCTAAAATGCCAGCCAAAGCTCCCTGCTCCCTCAGAGAAACCTTTTGAGGATTAGTCGGTATTTGGGAAGCCTGTGAATGTGCTGTTTAAACACTGGTAGAAGGGGCAAATAGATTTTTGCTAGCAAGGCTGTTGTAGTGCTGGGGCAAACTAATGGATTAATTATGAATTCTGTACTAGAGGCTTTGGAAACAGACTGGATAGATGAACATCTGCCAGTGTTGGTGTTAGGCGCATTTCATCTTCTCCGAATGCAATGAGACTGGGGTAGGTGACCCAGTAGCCTTCCCAGGCCAGTACTTCCTGATGCTGATCATCCTTCCGAATGAAAAACATCAACTACTGACAGTTAGAGCCAGGGATCTTAATGAGGTCATGCTGAATGTTAATAGACATCTGTCCTGTGCAGGGCCAGCACAGAGCAAGACCCATAGCATATATGTTTACCTGTGCTGGCATAAGAGTTAAGCAGTCTGAGAAGTCTTGGGCTTCCACTGAGGTGAAGTTTTCATAGGTCAGTGAAGCCAGACCTGGATATGGCAGGCTGTGCTCCCACAGAAAAACCAGCATGTTTCACCTGGACGTAGTCCTGTTACTCGGGCTATTTGACTTCTGGCCTGAAGTTGGCTTCCTTCTGCTTTTTAGGGATGCCAAGAGAGGAGCAGTGGGCTGGCTGCACCTGTTCATATGGATATAGTGCAGCAAGAGCAAATATTTCCTCCTCGGTGTAGAAATCTGTGGAATGAATTTGTCACTTGCTTCACAAGGGTGAGGCAGTTGAGCAATGCATTCCTGAATCAGTAGGCTCCTCTTGCCTTGGGCGTTCTTCGGCAACCACACATTAAATCTAAAGCCATAAATTGTATAATTTGCATAAGATATTAGACAGAGAAGTACAATGGGACAGACACTAATTGCTGATTTGGGAAGCCTCACAAGCATTTGCTAGGAGATAAACTGCAGTTACCTCAGTATTGGGCAATTTGTTTTGCTTTCTAAAAGGAAAGAAGTGTATCACACCAACTGATTTCTTGTACTGTGTAATTTGCTGATTTCATTGTTGCTCTTGAGGACAGTTTTTTAGTTCCTTTTTAAGACAATATTTTTTTAAAAACTTGCTATTTTTGACAAGGAGGCAAGTGCAGTTTGGGAGAGATATTCCCACCAAGAAAGTTCAATTGCACACTCCTATTTTGCTGCAAGAAAATGAATTCTACTATAAATTGTTTGGCATTTCATAGTTCTATCCTAGGTTGCCATGCACCAGATTGCAAATTAGGAGGTTTTGGTTGAATTTTGCTACCTTTGCAACCCAGAATTTGGTATGATTTTTGGGGGGTGAAATTTATCCAGGCATTTTATTGTGGTTAGCATTCATTTCTAATCAGCTGTTAGGCTGCCAGTTAATTGAACTGCTAAATCTTAAAATGTGTTCAGCTAGATAGCAGAAGTGCTATGGGGAGTGTAGAGCTCTACATTTGCCATGTTTTGTAGTAATTCTGAATGTTGTGTCTTCCAATACTGCCCCACAATGTTTGTACGCCTTCTGTTTTATAAGCTGTTAATGAAATACAGGCAGTTCTCTATATGTGATGCTTCCCCTCAAGGTCCTGCTCTGGGGGGAAGTGAATGCCCTAGATGCCAGAGCTGATTGTAATTGCTTTTGGTTTTCAGTATTTTGAAAGAAAATAAGGTTAGAAGAGATCTGAAAATATCTGTTTTATTTTCACTGAAGAAATGATCATTTATAATGAGCCTAAAAGGGGCAGTGGAGAAAGTTAGAATTTTTCAGATTTCATAATTTGGAAAAGAAGAGAAGAAAATAGCTCTTTTCCTCCCCTTCCTCTCTCCCACTCTTACTCTACGGCTCACTGGCTGACAAGTCCCAGGAAGAAAGGTGACTTGTTCTTTTGGACACATTCTTTGAAGTGAAAGTAAAGAAGCTTTGCTTCATGTTCCACTGAAAACCGTATTACTTCATACCTTGATAGAAGTGCAACCACTTGCAGGCAGTTTGGCCTGTCCAATTGTTTTGAACTTAACGTTAAGGACTAGTATAGCTGTAAACCAGCTGAATATAAAACACAAGCTGCTCACACCAGTTGGGGTCTAGATTTACAGGAGAGTCCTATCTAGGAGATTCTGTGGGCTTGTCTTCATTAGGTGTGTTGCTTTTCATTCCTTCCAGTGAATGAAAGCTCTGATGTGGATGCTCTTAACTCCCCTGCGTGGGAGGAGGGATGAACAGTACCAGAAGAAAGCACCTTTATAGTCTGTATGACTACATCCATGCAGGTGTTGGGGCAGGGTTACCATTTCAGATGGTAATTGCACCTTTGGCAGTAACTGCTCCATGGATGCAGCTCTTTGCAAGTGCGCACCTGTCCAAGATGATGCCATGTTTTGCCTCTTCCCTCTTGACTTACTCCTTTAGAGTGATTATTTTTGAAGTCACTGTTGTGAAGTAGGAGAAATTCTTTGAGAAACAGGCTCAAGATGTACAGCATGTGTAACTGCCATCATTTAACTGGTTAGAAAAGCTTTTAAAATTATGTAAACAAATAGCTGAAACTGTAGTGGAACCTGTGCCAAGCACAAGCATATGTTGGTCTCTGGAGGCAGGTATGGGTGGAGGACTTTAAGCAGTTGGTTTATGAAGGTTTGTCTGCCTGGGATTGGATTCATACACTGGATGCAGCAGTAGTAGCCACCTAAGGTATTGCAGAGGTGAGGAGGAAAAAAGGAATAGCTGAGAAAGCTTCAACAGGCGGTACATTTGTGCCTGTGAAGCTGTCTCTCTCCCCCAGAGCAGAAAAAAAAGAGAGCGAGACAGACAGACTGATTGTGCACACCAAACCTGGTGGTTTTTTTGTTCTTCCTGCAAGGAAATGATACTTTCTGTGTTAGTTCAGTGTCCAGGCTTATCAACAACATAAACAACATAGCCAGGATTATCGAGTCCTGGCCCTCCTGTTCTAAGCTTAATCATCCAGCCCATTCCAGAAACCCAGGGTGAGCCAGTGAAAAGATTAGCCAGGTTTTCTCCTTCTCCCCACCTTGTTAGGAACATGGAAAGGACCCTTACAATCGAGTCCATTAATCCAACACTCCCAGGCCCACCACTAAACCATGACCCTAAGTGCCATGTCTGTAGGTTAAGTAACTCGTGGGTTGGTGACTCCACCACTTCCCAGAGCAACCTGTTCTAATGTTTGGCAAGCCTTTAACTGATGAAATCTTTCCTAATATTCAATATAAATCTTCCCTGGAGCAATTTGAGGCCTCTTGACCTCTGAGTTGTTACTTGGTATAAGAGATCAATTCCCACCTGGCTACAGCCTCCTTTCAGGTGGTTGTAGCGAACAATAAGATTCCCTCTGAGCCTCCTTTTGTCCAGGCTAAACACCCCCAGCTCCCTCAGCCACTCCTCATAAGACTTGTGCTCCAGACCCTTCTCCAACTGTTGCCCTTCTCTGGACATGCTCCAGCCCCTCAATGTCTTTCTTGTCATGAGGAGCCCAAAACTGAACACAGGATTTGAGGTGTGCCCTCACCAGTGCTGAGTACAGGGGGACAATCCCTGCCCTGGTCCTGCTGGCTGCACTATTGCTGACACAGGCCAGGATGCCATTGGCCTGCTTGGCCACCTGGGCACAGCTGGCTCATGCTCAGCTGCTGTCAAATGGCACCCCCAGGTCCTTTTCCACCAGGCAGCTTTCCAGCCACTCTGTCTCCAGCCTGTTGCACTGTGTGGGGTTGTTGTGAGTGACCCCAGTGCGGGACCTGGCACTTGGCTTTGTTGGCCTTATACAGTTGGTCTTGTCCCGTGGATCCAGCCTGTCCAGATCCCCCTGCAGAGCCTTCCTGCCCTCCAGGAGATCAGCACTCCCACCCAACTTGGTATTGGCTATGAATTTACTAAGAGTACACTCAACCCCCATGTCCAGGTCACCAATAAAAGTATTGGATAGGACTTCATCCAATACTGATCTCTGGGGGACACCACTAGTGACTCGATGCCAACTGGGTGCAGTGCCATTCACCACCACTCTCTGGGTCTGGCCATCCAGCCAGATCTTATCCAGCAAAGAGTGCACCTTGCCAAAATTATCAGCTCTGTGATTTTCCCCAGCATTCAAGTCAGGCTTATAGATCTGTAGTTCCCCATATCTTCCTTCTGGCACTTCCTGTAGACAGACAGCCCATTTGCCAGCCTCTATTTGTCTGGAACCTCCCTGGTGAGCCAGAACTGCTGATAAGTGATTGAAAGTGGATTGGTAAGCTCTTCCACCAGCTCCTCCTGTGCCCTTGGATGGACTCCATCCAGCCCCATAGAGCAGTGTGTGTTGTAAATGATGTAGCAGGTTGATAACCATTTTCCCTTGGATTAAAGAGACTTTATTCTTCTCTCTGTCCCTGTGTTTCAGCTGGCAGGTGGCCCAAGAGCCTGGATACTTAAACAGCTGAGAATCCCTTCTAGTTTCAAGCCCAGGTTTACAGGTTTACCCACAAAGAGAAATAACATCTTGTAACAACACAAATTTCTGTCTGTGTTGTCTGTTTTACAATTTGTTGCAGCCTGAACACGTGCACAAAGAAAACCAGCTCTTATTGAGGCAGAGCTGGGTTCAAAGCATAATAGACATTTACTGTGTCAGAATCACATCTAGATGTGCACAAACTTCTGTGAAGCTGTCAGTACTTGTCTTATCTTCCCTACTTATATATCAGATTTACCACAAGAATTTTATCTTAAGGGAACAAAAGTGTCATAGTCCTCTATCTAATCCTACAATCAGGATGGAATTTTTTCCCTTCTGATTTAGGAATAGAAAGGAATCCTTAAACAAAATTTATCTCCTAAATAAAAAATACCAAATTTTAGGTGCATTATTAACCTTTTAAGTTAGTGAATTGCATTGGTTCATTAGTGTTTCTTTAGTTGCAATGAAAATCAAAGCCAGCCTGGAACTGAAGAGTAAAACAAATGCATTTCATATTCAATGTAATGTGTATCATGACATGCAGATGGTTTTGATCCATTTCCCTTTTGTGCTCTCATTCAGTCTTTGTTTTTATATTACTTTGTCCAAAAGAATTCCTTTTAATAACTTTCCATACTTGGTCAGCATTTGTAGGAAAATTAATTTTTCCTTTTGTAAAGGTAGACCTATGTGAGCCGAATGTTTGTTCAGGCTTACAGAGAAGGTGGGGTTTTTTCTTTGAAATTTAAACTTAAGGAGGCTTCCTCTTCTTTTTTGATTTGAGAAAAACAACTGATTTTTTCCAAACATTTTCTCACAACTGATTTTTTCACAAAACATTTCTGTGTTGTGCTCTGGTTCTGTGTTTTTTTTTGGTCTATATACACCATGCAATGCAACTTGTAAAGACTTAAGTGTTCATGTGTGGTTTTAGTGGCTGTAGGGCACATAGTATTAATCTATGAACAGCACTGTCATTATCTTCATTAAAGCTAGGGTATTGTGTCATCCAGAAAGTGCAGAGAGACATTGAGGTTGTTCATTCTTGTTGAAGAACTGCATTGTGCTGGGACTGGGAAGGCTTGATCCTGTTTCAAGACTTAGTGATGGTGCCTGAGTAGGTATTAATCTCTACACCTCCTTATTTCTTCATTTCACACCCTTGTCCTTCATCAGTCCTATTTGGTTTGAAACTTCTCTGAGGAGGAGACCACCTATTATTGTGTGTTTCACACAGGGCTCAAAGTACAGGCCTTGCAATGCCACTGAAATGCAAGTAATCCTGCAATGTTAGGGGAAGATAGTAAGGCTTCCATGGTGTCCACATAGGTTTTAATTGTAACTGTATACAGAGAAAACCCTTTGAAACTGCGTTTAGTGGAAGCTAAATTCTGAGCTATGACCTGGTTTCTTTAAACATTCAGGTTTTGTCATTATTTTGAAGCTTTCAGTATCTGATGCTAAAAATACACTGTATGGAGCTTCCCACGTGTAGGTAGTTATATAAATCTTGCCATAAATAATACTTGTTCACTCTATCATTATAGAAATGTCTCGACATGCAGTTCATAAGGGATTTGCTCACAGCAAACCAAAATTGAGTAGAAAAACACAGATTAGAATGAGAGTTCCTAGACCTATTTAGATCCTACTTTTATAGCATCATTTCAATCATTTCATAGCCTAGTTTGTCATTTTTCCAGTATCTAGACAAAGCTGAAAAGGGCTAAGGAGAATCCTATTTAATTCTTCAGTCAGCTGTGAAATGTGAAGGGCTGATACTGCACCTTTACAGTTGCACATCTTGAAAAGGTGTAAGTTAAATATTATTTTATCATATTTAACTTAGCACAGGGTGGAATTCTGGATTTCACAGCCATTTTGTAGAAATGCTTCAGACTATAAAACTAAAGCACTGAGTAGTATGAAAGTCCTGGTTGTTGATAGTTATTGGCAGAAAGTGTATTTTATAAATAGGAGGGGAAAAAACAGATGAACCGATGGCATACAAGGCAGCATTCCTCAGGCTAGCAAGAAAAGTCCAAGTGGATTTGAGCTTTTAAAAAAAGTAAGAACTTATAGGAGCCTTTCAGTACATAAAGGGGGCTTCCAAAACGGCTAGAGATGGACTTTTCACAAGGGCATATGGTGATAGGATAAAAGGGAATGGCCTTCAGCCGAGGGAGGTCAGGTGTAAATTAGGTAATAGGAAGAAACTTTTTACTGTGAGGGTGGTGAGGCACTGGAATAGGCTGTCCAGACAGGCTATGGATTTTCTGTCCTTGGAAATGTTCAAGACTGGGTTGGATGGGGCTCTGAGTAACCTGGTGTAGTGGAAGGCATCCTTGCCCACAACAGGTGCATTGGAGCTAGATGATCATTATGGTCTCCTCCAACCTTAACTAATCTGTGATTCTATGAAAAAGGATTGGTGCTGAAGGGAGGTTACTTGGACAGGTGGCAGTTATGAAAAGCAGCTCCTAGGATATCACATATAATTTGCAGGTATTAGTATAGCAAAGCAGAGATCAAAACATTAGTGAGGGGGCAACCTTGTACTAAGCAAACCAAAGTGAAGTCTGAGATGGGAGTGAGTAGTGCAGTCGGGCTCTGAGTGTTAAGTAGCAAGCAGATGTCAGAAATTCTTACTGGAGTCTCAGGAATGATTTAATTAGGAAGAAAATGTTCTGACTTAATTCTCAGAAATGAGCAATCCCTACTTGCATGAATCCCAGTTTTGCCTTAGGTTCTTCTGTCGAGTGATGGATGCCATCAGTCCCTCAGCCCGATCCATTGCCTTCATGCCATCTAGTTTATTCCTGCACATCCTGCTTCAAGTTGAAAAATAAGATTGTAAAATCATTGTACCAGGAACTGCTGTGAAAGTTTCCTGCAAAGAAACAAAATTGCAGTTTGTTAGACCAATTAGGAATTCTGTAGAACCTAATTCAGACCTCAAAATAAACCTTGAGAGTGAGGAAGATTACAGCGCATAGAACAGCAGGGCAGAATGCTCAGGCAGCTCTGGGGAAGACAGACGTGTCTCCCATGAAGAGTGGATGGTTTTTGACGCCCAGCTCCTTCTGTCCATGGAAAGGCCAGCCTCCATGCTCCCCAGGAGTCCTGCTGAGCCTTTGCATAGCCAGAGCCCTGGAGTGGGAAGGAGCATGGAGAGATTTTAAGCAGCAGACAGACTGTAGTGTTCACTTTAAAAATATGTAATTTTTTTGGTGGGTGCCAGATCTCATTTCTCTAAGTGAGAACTGTGCTTAGCTCTGCTTTGAATTTCCCCTATTCTGCACACAGTAGGGGTAATTTGTTGTTTTGCAAGTGGAAGATGAATGGAATTACTCAGGTCATCCTGGTTTACCTCCAGCGCTTCTCATCCGGCTGCTTTGATTCTACCTAACATTTGTTGGTCAAATCTGTGAGTTTGCTGCCTTTTGATGTGGAATGATGTTGCAAAAGAATTTCTGAAAGTTTTCTGACCTTTTGTTGTTCTCTCTTTTCTCCCTTTTTTCATTCTGGCTACATGATCTATGAATACAAGATTAAGCAGGGATCTTTTCCACAAGGATACTCATCTGTTTCCCTTGAAAAGCAGACAGGGAACATGAGTGAGAGAAGGTAGATTGAGAAGAAAAGAAAATTGAAGCAGTATAGTGGGGTTGCATTAATAACCATGAGAATAAAGTACTCATACTGTTTTTGAAAAGGATATTGCAAAAGAAGTCAGTAATTAATGTTTAGGGAGTTAGGGGAGTTTTTTTGTGGGGCTATTTAAAACTTATTCGACGAAGTATTAGCTTATAACTTGATGCAAGTTAGTACAAAGTATAGAGAGAACAGATACTGAAACATGAGAATTTTCCTGCCAGGGCATGACAGGAAGCAGACTTTTAGGAGAACAAACAGTAAGAAATATTTTTTTAAAAAATCTGCTTTCTGGGTCCATATCAAATAACATCATAAAAGAGGATACCAAGGCCAGATGAAGCAGTTTGTGATAATCTTCACTACCAGGTGACATCAGTGCTGGAAGCAGCTCTTCTCATACTGCAGCTCTTTTCTCACCTAGTGAGAAGAAAAACATTATTAGACAACATCTGTTCTAGTTCAGTGGGTGCAAGCATCAAACAAGGTTATTTGTAAGAGAACCTAAAGCCACTTAATTCTAGGTTTTACACATCTACAAGACTAGAGCAAGAATTCCACTGGAGAGTGCTTATTCTTAGGAAAAACACTCAAGAAAATGTTCCAATATGTGAATGCAGTTGCCTTATCCACATGCTAAATCTGGGTGTGGAGCTTGACAGGTACTGTTTGTCTTCTAAGCATCTGGAAATGTGTGCTCATTTTTGCCTTCCCATTTTATTAACTCTTAGTGGTGCCAGGGCCCCCACGGGGGAGGATTTCTGATCTGCTCAGTATTTGCCAGTTTAAAAACATTGTGAGCATTATAGCACAAGCCTTGATGGGCTGGTAGTGTTTAATAAAATTTTGGGAGTTAGTTTTAATCTGTGTCTTAACAGGGAGTAGCTGGAGTGTACCTGACTTGAACCAAGTACAGATTTCTGTATTCAGGTCATCTGGGGTAAGACTATTGTCAGAGTAAATACACAACATGCATGTGTCCTTCCATACCAGCAGCAGATCTGCACTTACTCTGTAGCACTGTATTATGCCTGGTCTAATGCCCAGAGTTTTGATTTTTAGTAATTCAGACAGGGATGTTTTTCTCACCATTGCAGAACACTTCTGACAAGCAAGAACAATGAAAAGACATAATATTTAGGCTTCGGATCCCAATGTCTCCAAAAGTAGGCAGAACCTAAAGCAGCAAGTTTTTTCCCTCTCCTCATCTGTCAACATCTCAAAAATTAGTGTGTCCTATGCTTTTCTCTCTAGAGCCCTTCACTATTCAATTTGCCTCAAGTGAAGTAAAAATCTCAAGTGTTTTATATGACATAAATGGTTCAAGAGATCTGGTGGGACCCCTGGATACCTATTTTCCTCCATCTTCTCTTTTCTTAGTCTTAAATTAAGGCTGGTGTCAGTGCTGGGCTTTTATTGACTGAAGAAGGATATGGAAATTAGGTATAGGCAGTCATTCAAGTAATATAAAACACATTTAATAAGAAGAGCCACAGGGATTGAGTGTGAAGAAATTTGTACAATGAAACACTTTACTTACACTTCCTGTCCACCCTAACTCACTTTCCTCTTTTCTGCTTCACCAGCTAATCTCCAAAAGTAGTTGTGGGCTTTCGAGTTTCATCAGATTGCAAGAAGCAGCCTCTTGGAAGAGGGGATCAGAGAAAGATTAACACTGCTGGGAACTTGGTGTTTACCCTTTCAGTGGTGCAATTTAAGTTTCTGCTTTATACTGATTGTTATAAGGGTTAAATAAATGTCATGGCTTTTGAACACAGTCCAGAAGAGAGACACTGCTTTGTAGTTTGAAACAAAACATGTCTTTAGGGCTGGGCAGCATATCCAGAGTTATCATGGTAATTAAAATAATGATAATTTAATGTAGTGATCCTTATCCTGTAGGAAGGCTTGTTTGCTCAAAATGAAGTATTACATATGCTAAAGTCAGAGTTTGATGTAGGGGAGTAAACGTCCATGGGCTGCCAGTATGATACCAAATGTAGCTCAAATAAACCAGACTGTATGTTTGTGTTTTAATTAACTTAATAGACATCTCTGTGAAGGGCTGCGGCTAAACTTTGTCAGACTGAGTTGACCAGAGAACTGCTGTTCCTAAAATAGGATTTATTTGTTATTTTTTCTATTACATTTACCGTTTGAGACATCCCTAGCTGATGGCTGGATAAGATTAATATTGGGACAACTCTGCTCTTTGTCACAGAGCTTCCTGAAGTGTCTTTTGCCAGTACTGACCTTTATGGTACATAATGATGATGTCCTTACTGAAGGATTTTTCTTAATGGGAAAATGCCTATCAACCAAATTCTCACCATCATCCCGTGAACGACTCTCCTGAGAAACTCTGATGTAATTACTAGTTCAAGTGCTATTACCGAGATTAGAGACATCTGTTTGCTTTGATTTCCAGTCTCACAGTGCCCTGAAGTTCTGTGCTCGGCTGGAGCCAGCAAAGCCTAAAGCAGCAGCAGTTGCCTCAGCCCACTGTGCAGAGCATGCTGTGTGTTGCTTTGCAGGGAACAGGTCATTTCTGTGTCACACTTGGATCTAGCCTCGGGCATTGCATCCTGCAGGAGAAATGTACTTTTCTTCCAGACTGTACCTTTTCCCAATAATGGCATAGCCCTTGTTGCCAAGTATGTGCTAGCTCAGAATCGTAGCAGCCTCTGAATTTAAAGCTCCTTCTCAGGGTAAAAGGAAGAAGGTGGGCTATGGAAGGGGATGGGCTATGCTGTTCAGATCTGATTCCTTTCATGCTGCAGGGGACTAGGGATGCCTCTGTAATCAGCTGAAAACATCTCTTCTGGGAGCAGAGAGAGTAAATATTGTATGGCGTTTTCTGGGTTCAAAACCAACATCTGAGCATCTTAACTTTTTGAGCAGAGCCCCATACCAGACACCTCTGCTGCTACAAAGCAAATACAAAGACCCCAACCTAATCCAGCTACAAAATCTGATTCTCGATTTAAAGTTAACCTAAAATTAAAGCTTATTTTCAGCTCTATGTTGTTTTCTATATTCTCAAGCTGAAAATGAACAGAACATGTACAATATGGCATTTTTAATTTTAAATTACGTAAGTGGTTTTTGGTGGGACAAGGGTATATGTGGTGTATTTGGGTGGGAATGGTGTTAAACTAGTTGATTCCCTGCAGGCATCTCACTTGAATATTGTGCCCTACCTACCTGTATGCTAGTCTTTGCGAATTCATATCTAGATACAATTGTGGATGAAAGAGTCTGACCAGCACTACCAAATTTTGAGCTGGGCCTGTGGTGGTTTTTTTGGAGCAAGACTCTTCGCCCTCCTTCTGAACACAAGGGTGGGAAGATTTACAGCCTTACTTAACTGCATAGATATTACATAATATCTCTTTGGTGATGGCCTCTGATTAGTTTTCTAAGTCACACAAAAGGAATGTGGTGTGTTTTTAATGCTCTGTAACTGCACAAGTGCATCTTAGCAGCTTCATTATAACTCTGTGGAAATGCATTCTCTTCTGATCTAAGACAATCTAAATTAAGAGCTATTTTTTAGTTATTTCATATTCTTTTAAGAGCAGTTTCTAGATCTTAATAACCAGGGGGTTTTTTTTGTTTGTTTTAAGGCACTTTAATATGAGAGGTGGGGACTTTGTGTTCAAAATCTGACCTGCATCTACAAGCATAGTATTTTTTTGCATTTCACCGACCTCTTCCAACCAAGTACTTCATTTTGTTTCAGAAAGTGGCTGTTCTAACCACACAAAGACTGCATTATAACCTGCTACATTGAAACGCAACCTAAATAGTCTAGAGTCCCAAAGCACGCTTACAGAAGTATGGTTTTTGTTTTTTCTCCAAATCTTCCTCATTGAATACAAAATTGTTTGATTGCTTGTGCTGTAAAGAATCTCTACTATAGATTCAGCACAAGTCTTTGCAGGCAAAAGTCTACAGTTTTTTGACAGCAACTTGCACTGTGTTACTGAAATGCTTCTTTATAGTGGCCAGACTCTTTCTTTTCCATCCCCAGTACAGCAGCTTCACTGGCAAAGGATTTGATCGGACTGAAATGCAGAGTTCAAAACTTCTTGAAGCAGCTGAGAGGGGAGGGAGCACAATGGAGGCCTGTGTGAATTGGGAGCAGCATGCTGCTGATGAATGGGAACAGCAATGTGTTGTTTCTTCTGGTAAATATGAAAGTAGTAGGTGGTAAGCTTGAAAAAAAAACCCCAACATTTTCACTATCCTACACTGCATAGCCAAACAAGGAAACTCAGTGCCACAGAGTGCTGTGAATGCTAATTTCTGTACATTCAAAAAAGCAACTAGATTCATGTCAGAAAAACCTGTTAAGAGCAGATAAACCCTTTGCTTTCCTGAAGAAGTCCCTAAAGGGCTGCTGCAAGGATCTATGACAGGGACAACGTCCTTGTAAGTTTTTGTGGTTTTATACTCTTTCCTGGACACCTGCCACTAGCCTTTCTCCCTGCTGATTTTTGCCATTATGGTCTGGCATTGTCCTGATACTGGAAAAAAGTCCCTTCAGTAAAGGATACTGAAGATCTCCTTGGCAAAGACCAAAAGAAAAGGGAGGGGGGGAACCGAAAGGAAAACTAAAATACAGAGAAACAAAGTGAATACTAGGAACGTTTTTCGTGGAACACATAACCCATCACTACAAATATACATCTGAGTTTCCATTTTTTTGGAAACACCATAGGGATCCACAAACCTGGTAATGCAAAAGATTAGGGTAATGCAAAGGATTAGTCTCATCCTGGGGAACAAAAACACCTTCCTGATCCTGGTTGGATGAATCTTTTTGGTCTCTTAAAAATACTAGGAAACCTAAAGCTGGTTTGTTTAATACAGTGTGTTTAAGTCCTGTCTGCTCTCGTTTCCTGTATTGGTCATATTGTGGTCAGATGAGTGTTCTAATAAAAGGATAGCTGACATTTTTCCAGGCTTCTCTGATGAGTAGCTGGAATGAAATACGTGTAAAATAACTTTAAAAATATTGGTCCTGGTGCCTGCAGGTTGTACCTGCTGGATGGGGTGGGATGCTGCCTGTGGGGATCCCACTTTGTGCTGAGGAGCAAATTTTGAGCCAGTCCTGGGCTATGTTCTCCTGAAAAAGGTGTTTGAACTTCATCTGACTGCAGTTTAACCCAGGATTTTGGCAGCTCTGTGTAAAGCAGAACATAATCATTAGGCTCATGCTACAAAGATAAGTGCTTTTGAAATGGGATGCAAAGGTTAAAAATGCAGTGAAATTAAAATCCTTTGGTATTTTTTGAGAGAAACTGAAGTAAAATGAGTAGAGGAACGTGTGGAAGTGATAATGAACTGTAATACATGAAAATCCTTTAGAAATCTAAAGTAATTTCTTAGAAAGATACATTATTAAATGTGATCTCTGGGATTTCCTGCTTAGTAGGATAAACAGAAAAGAGAGAGGAAAGATTGGTAACTTCATTCATACCTAACTCAAATTCTTGCTAATGAAGAACCAATAATTTCCCAGTTGGCAACTACGTGTTTGAAATGCTTCGTTTTTCGCTGTGCTACATGAACATGTGTCCTGCTATTTGCCTTTCATACAGAAAATGAATTTCTTCTTGTCTGAGATAAGCTTGCAAAATATTTATAAGGGAAAAGCTATGAAAGTGTATCAGTATTAGGGTAAAAAAACCATGAGTGTATTGGTTTGTTGGGAGGGATGTGTTTATAGAATATTCTCTTACTCGAGCAGACTTAAGACACAGACATTGAAGACAGGGTATTTATTTCAATCACAGACCAATAACTATTGCCAAAGTGAACATAATTAGTGTTTCATGGTATACAGGGCAGGAGACATCCTGCAGATTTGAAAGCAAATTCAAAAAGGCATCTAGCTCAGCCTCATGGTGAAGAATAGGAACTGAATAAAGTACATACTGTAGAAGTGTTAAAGTTTCAAAAAATGCTGAGATATCAGCTCTGTGCCCTGGCATGCTTTGTTTCAGCCAGCAGAGGCTGTGGCAGTGCGATCCTCCTTGGATTCTCTCTATGTTTGCCTTCCATGGTCATGAGGTTGAATCCTCCTAGCAAGAAGACCTACCTCTCCTTTCCTTTACAGTAGGATCCAGTCCTGGTGCCACAGAAAGATTAAGCTTCCAGCTCCTCCAGCAAGGTGGCTGCATTGGTTTCCCACTGGTTGTTCCAGTGACACATACACAGGCTAACTGCTCCACTGTCATGGCTGGCTTGTGACTGAATTAGTGGGAACGTCACAAGCATTCTGTTGGGCCCTGAACTGTGGGAGGGTGCTTGCCTTCTTCACCAGCCTCCCCCTAGAAAATGCAGGTGAGTTATGAGGGTTTGTTGGGAAAGAAGGGGCATTTCTGGTTTTGTGGTTTCTTCATTGGTCAGTCTTGGTATGACACCTTCCATGAGTCTGCTGAAGTGTAAAGCCTGTGTGCTTGTGCCCTGAACAGGGCTATCAGAAGGAAATTAAGGAGTTTGGTTCCACAAGGGTGCATTTAGCTAGTGCAGTCCCTAAAGTCCATAATGACAGTACGAAGTGCTGTGAACCAAAGTCATGTCCTCAATTTCTTGTTTAGAAGGAGCACCAAGCTGTGAGTTCAGCAGGGTATGAGTTCTGTTAGACTTCATTTCCTCTCTGTTCACAAATGCCTGTTCCTGGAAGCCTGAACTGTTGCTCTCAGGTGAACAGAGTAGACAGGATGCCTCCCTCTTCTGTGTGTTTGTATGAAAGTGGTCTGCAAATTCAAATAGCAGTAGTGACAGATTTTTGCATGAGCAAGGTAGGCTTACTGCCATGTGTTCTTTGCTGCTCTCCTGTCATGTTGGATATGGCTCCCTGGCACTTTCAAAAGCCCAACCACTATCAGGGTCACAGCCGTCCCTTCGCAGCATTACGCAAGGCACGATCGTCTTATTTTCACAAGAATCTTGGCAAGTTCTCTGCTTCCCCTTTTAGTAAAGCACCGAATCTCCCAATGGTTTCCTGCTTTTGTACTCTGCTATATGCTGTGCAGACAATTCCTAAGGAACCTAAGGAGACTTTAATTAAACACTTGATGGAGAAGCTTGAAATGTTGATGTTACATGCTTGAAGACTGGAAAATACTGATACCTGCTGTGATTTTTCTAGTTCTAAACACACTTGTGTTTTTCCCCACTTTTTCAGTTACTCAGTATAATTTGTACTTGCAACGTCTCTTCCTGTGGAGACGTTTCAAGGGGTCCTCAGGGCATTTCCTCCTCTTGTTCTGCTAAAACTAAGAGTTTTCAAGGACAAGCATGTTGTAAGACTGAACCGTGGTACATTCCTGACTGTTTTCAGGTCCTATGTTGCCTCTGACTCCTGGTACATTTTTGGAGAGAAAATCTCACCCCTGCCCTTGGAGTGAGAATCCCCTTCTTTAACTGACAGTATATTGTATTTTGGCACAGGATGAATGTGTTTCTGGAATTGCCTGTACAAGTCTCCTATGTCTCACTAGAGCATTTGGCTGCTGCAGACAGTACATAGATGTGACTAATAGTCAGACTTACTGGAACAAAACAAATGCTGGTACTGCCTGGGTTGGTGTCCCGGTAGGGTGCTAACATGTCCTTGTTTGGGAAAACAGAGCATTCCTTCCTGAGTGCTTTCCCCTTCTTGCTGAGCTGAACTCAGCAGCACTGAGAAATAACAGCATCCTCCTCCACATTCATCTTAGAGAGAAGCTGCTGAGGTCAGGTTTTGAAGGCTGTTCCCTAAGAGACCAAAGGTACATGATTCCTGCATTTTAACACAAGTGTTGAATTTTACAGTACCTTGTCTGCAGTGACCTAATGTCTTCTGTTACCCTTTTCTCTGGTAATGTGAGTAAATTAGCCAGAAAATATGTATTTGCACTGCTTTGCTGCTTAATACATGGTACTCAGGCTTTTTCTAACAAATGGCGCCAGTGCTGGCCTCGAGGAAGAGGAAGGAAGCTGAAATGTTCTTGTAAGGGCGCATTCGTGGTCTCAGAAGTCCTCTGCTTGCATAATTTCATGTTCTCCAAATGTAAGTTCAAGTCAGGAAGAACAGCCTCTGCACCTCAGAGAACTGATGTGTTTGTACAGCCTGTGTCCTGCTTGTTTCTGAGGTTCTTTGAGCGCTGACGTGCAGATCCTTCTGTTTGAGAGGCCCGAGAGAAATGAGCACATTTGGACACCTGCACAGTGCTGGTGGCATGGCTTACACTTACATAAAACCATCCATGGGCACAAGGACCAAAATAAGCAATCACTAATTATCACAGCAGTGCAAGAGCACTAAGCTGAAACCCAGCAAATGGACAGGGATATGAATGAGCTTCCAGAAACACAAGGAAAGCTCATATAAAGCTTCAGCTGTGTGTCTGTGTTATGTATCTTTGCAAATCCTAGTTTAATTTGGGATCACATTCTACATTCTTGGAAGAAACTAAAATGCTTATACTCTGTGTGATATTCTTAGCTTTTATAAACCTTTCCACTGCACTTTTTTACTTCAATATTTTTGCATCTTTGTTTCCTTTCTCGATATTTAAATGCCTCAACAAACATTGTTCAGCTGTTGCGTTGCAAGTGGCTATTGATTCAGAGCAGACCCAGAACTGGTTAAGTTCTTGCTTCGGATGGAGTCAGGCACAGAAGATGATGTTTTCCACCCCTGCCCACAGACTTTCTCTTGATGAGCCTTTCTAGGGTTTTGTCTCTTTGCTTTCACTGCTATAAAATGGATTGGTGATAAGTGCTGCCTTTGTAAAAAGGGAAAGATCTCCAAACAAGGAGTGCTGTATGACAGCATCAGACAATTGCAGGTATGGTCTGAGCGAGCCTACCACCAAAACCTACTGTTGCTTTCATCAGTTCACTGGGGATCTGCTTCAGCTTCCCTAGCAGTAAAATTGGATAGCCCAGGAATGAAGGAAGAATCTTTGATGCATATAAAACCTTGTGTATTTGAAGAGGCTTATATAAATAAAATGTACATCAATGATAGTATCCTGGATTTTTATGAGCATCTTTTCATCTGCATTTAGCTAGTTGAAAAGTCTAATATTAGTATATACTGTGTTTTATTTTTTAATCTTTGCAAATACAAGCTAATTATTTTCATCTAGTAAGAAGCAGATAGTTAAGTTCTGACTGAAAGACATGACTGCATGTCTCAGAAATTTACTAATTGCCCTTGAAATATTTAGCTTTCCCAGACCTACAGGTATGTTACTCATTTTGAAAGTGCTCTGTCTCTCAATGTCTTCTGTTGCCCTGACTTTGCTACAGCAAAGTCTGTCAAAAGAAGTCTGTCAAAAAGAAGATGAGTACCCAGATTCCCAAAGCCTGGAAGAAGGTAATGAAATAGATCAGACAAAAAGGAAATAGCATTTCTACTAAATCAGAGACTTTTTATACAAACCATGATAGGTCATGCTGAGAGCTGTCAAACTTGTTGAGCTTAGCAGTGTTTTTCTTCTTGAAAATTAGCCAAGAATTTAGCTCTTTCCATAACTTTCTAATCCACCTACAGAGCAGAGTTCAGATCCTACAAGTGGTATGGTATGAATCCAGCATTCTTTTGACTGAGTAGTCTACATGATTAAGAATAGAGTTTAGCCTGTGATTTAAATTCTTTTGTGCAGGACATATCATACTGTAGAGCATAAGATTTTGACATATCTTTACAGCATTGACAACCACCAAAAAGTGGGCTGGAAGACAGTCAGCAGGTACAAATCAAGTTTTTTCAACTTTTTACTTCTCAAAGAAGTGCATTTTCTGAAGACACGGGACATTCTTTTTCCTTTGGGAAAGGATCTGTTGAATACTGGGAATTGACACTGCACACATGGGGAACTTTTCACTGATCTCACAGATATTCTGAGCCGTAAATTATGGTGTTGTTTTTTTACATAGATGTGTCTGTGTGGCTCAAGGCATCTTCTATCTCTGAGTCACTGTCGTGTGTCCTGTCACTGGCTGTTGGGAAAGGAAAAATCCTTGTTTTACCAACTTACAGGGATCACAGCCCCCTTCGTGTTGGACAGCTAAGGGGTGGGTATGATACAGTCTGACCTTCTAGGAGTCTGCATCCCCTGTATTCTTTGGTGTAGGTGCAGCACATCTAGGGAACTGGGGACAGATGACTAGAATTTTGAAGAGGCTCCTTTGCAGCTGCCTGCACACACTCAGCTCCTGTTTTCTAAATGATCCAGTCTGCAGCTGTGCTATACCTCAGTTTTTTTCAGTCCGTCCATGAGGCTTCTTCCTCTTGAGGTATTACTTGGCTTTTTCATATATACTTCACTGAGGAAACTAATAAATGTAACATATTTCTTTACAACTTTCATTCATTAGGTCAGTTAATGAGATATAAAAATGATCCAGCTGCCAGGAGAAAGGAAAAAAATCTGTATAAGCTTGATATTTGGCAAAGGGGACTTGAGGAAGGGCCTGGTTTTAGAAATTTCACAAAAGGATTTTATCCATGAGAAAGCTGTGACAGGATGGCAGTGTGTAGGTGCAAATGGAAAGGTCAGGGATGGTGGCAGGATTGAGTTAGAAGAGGAGGTGATGGACAAATGGACAACCAGCAGTGTGCTAGAAGACATGTGGGCTGTCCTCTAATCAGACAGGATTAGAAGGCCTAGACAGTGAATGTTTTGCTGTATTCAAAGTGAGGGGATAAAGAAGAGAGAAGTGGAAACATGGTCATTACATGCAGAAAACACAGAAAAGTTTAGAATGCTTTAACTTTTAGGGAAAGCATCTCCCATGTGGCTTAAATCCTGACTGACTGGAGATTGCTATTATATAAAGTCTTAAATGGATAAACCAATGGGGGAAAAAAGTATACCTCAGTACAACTGGTCTTTATGTCAGCAGATGGGAACTACTTGTAGAGGCAGGTACAACTCCTCCAGCCCAATGCAGTACAAAGAGATAAACAGGAAAAAGATTCCCTTCACTGCATGAGGGGAACTCTCTCCAGTTAGGAGAGAGCAGGAGGTGTAATCCAGGGCTCCTAAGTTGTTACAAGCATAAGATTCAGGAAGCAGCATCAAGCTTGTGCTGAGGAGCCCAAGGCAAAACCAGAAACACACCTACAGTCAGGTGGTCCAGGGCAATATTTGCACTACATTTTAAACAAGTAAAATTATACTAGAATGTTTATTTGGGAGCTAATGTTTACTAAAGTAGAGAATATGATTCAGGAGTTATCCTGGCCAGTGTTGCTACATATAAACTAAGGAAACTTTTTACAAGGGCATGTAGTGATAGGACAAAAGGGAATGGCTTCATACTGGAAAAAAGTAAGTTTAGATTCGATATTAGGAAGAAATCCGTCACTGTGAGGATGGTGGAGCAACTGAAACAGGCTGCCCAGAGAAGTTATGGAATGCCTCATTTCTGGAAGTGCTCAAGGCCAGGTTGAATGGGGCTTTGAGCAATCTGGTCTAGAGAAAGGTGTCTCTGCCCATGGCAGGGGGATTGGAACAAGGTGATCTTTAAGACCCCTTCCAACCCAAACCATTCTATGATTCTATGAAATCAGCCAGAAATTATCTGTCTTTTCTGGACTTTCTTGCTGAGTGTTTCTGCATGTGGACATTTCTTCCACCCTTGCTGTCATACTTGACAGGAGATAGTAGCAAGTTCATGAATCAGGAGTCAGTGTAGTAACTGAAGCCAGAAAATGATAGGTATTTCTTTGTGTATTCAGACTATACAGGTCAGCATTGTTCCCTGCAAGACAGGAATGCACATTTCAGAAAAACAGGAAGATTACTTTGCAGCAACAGTTTTTGTAAAGGTAATTGTCTGGCAGCAAAGGGCTGTTTATTGCACTTCACACTGTCTAGCTAAAATTTACATGTGTGTGCAGTACTAGGAGTGGGTAGATCTAGATTTGTCCAGAAGTTACTAGTTTTAAACTGCTGAATGTATAAGGTAAAATCACTGTCCAAATATGCCTGTTTCCATTGGCTTTGCTGGTACACAGACAGCTTGCAGAAACAAGTTGGCTGGAGCCATGTGAGATGAAGTTCCCTTTCTGTCACGATTATTCCCTGGCACACGACTTTTGGGAGCTCATGGCCAGACTCAGGAGGCTCCTCGTGCTGCCATGTGTGTTGGCACATCAGTCCAGGACTCCATTCTGATGGAGTTGTCTTTCCCCTCCTCTGCCTTTTTATTGCCATCTCCCTCCCTCCCAGGTGTTATTGAAGGAGATCAAGTGCTGGACTTGCTGCTTTGAAGCACTGAGGTTTTCAGGGAATAAATGGCTTCTGGCTGCTGCTAGCTGCTTGGCATGCCCAGTGTCAAACCAGGGACCACAGGCATTGATTGCACCAAAGATGCTGCCAAAGACCTAGTCTTTACAGTGCCAGAGAAAATAGACATAGAAACCACTTTGTCCTGGATTCTACTGGAAGTCTGGCATCTTGGCAGATGACATCCACAGAAATACCAAGCTTGGGCACATGCCCCTTCCAATTCAGCAGCCACTTCCTCTTCTCCATGATGCCAGAGAGAATCATGCAATACAGGATTTTCTCCTGGCAGCCTGTCAGCAGCAAGGAAATAGTGTCAGCTTCCTACACCAACACAGTTTCAGGATAGTAGGTAAGGACTGCTAGTCCTTATCTCCCAATAGTTTCTCACAGGTATTGCTAAGTGTTTTGATGAGTGTTGGGATCTGGTGCGGGATATCTATCCAGAGTGCTTTGCAGTTGTTTATGAAAAGAGATGACAGAATATGCTGAGTTGGAATGGACCCATAAGGATCACTGAGTCCAACTTGATGGCACAGCACCATCCCCAAGAGTCACACCATGTGTTTGAGAGCATTATCCAAACGCTTCTTGAATTCTCTCAGGCTTGGTGCTGGGACTACTTCCCTGGGGAGCCCATTACAGTGCTCAGCCATACTGGGTGAAAGGAAAACCATTTTCTAATATCCATCCTAAACATCTCCTGACACAACTTCAGGCCATTCCCTCAGTCCTGTCACTGGTCACAAGAGAGAGATCAGTGTCTGCCCCTCCTCTTCCCCTCCCAGGAAGTTGTAGCTGCAGTGAAGTCTCCCCTCACTCTCCTCTTCTCCAGGCTGAACAGACCAAGTGACCTCAGCCACTGCTCATACGGCTTCCCCTCAAGGCCCTTCACCACGCTCATTGCCCTCCTTTTGACACTCTCTAATAGCTTAATATTTACAGGGCTGTCTGAAAACTTTAGCAACAGAAACAAATCCAATGTAAACAACGTGGTGTGTGTGCATTCCTTTGCTATAGTTATACTAACATAATTAGAACAGAAAATATACACTAACAAAGCTTTCCCATGTAGATAGGTCTTTTTCTTTCTGATGTTTAAAATACTCATAGCTTGTTTGTCTCAGGAGTTATTTTTTCTCATTGATTTGGAGTGAGCCCAATCCACCTCACTTGGGAAAAATCATCAAATCATACCAGTCTCTGTAGTAGGCAGCAGCCTTGGTTGGTGTGCCCTACTCCAGTTAAAGCATTGCAAACAAGTGCAGAGCAGAATCCTTTAAGGCCAGAACCAGTGTTTCAGTTACATTTTTCCAAAGGCTGCAGGGTTGTCTATATAACCTTCAATTGAAAATACAAAATGCTTCTAAATTAAAAAGCCCATTCATTGGAGTTTGTTGCTTCCATGACTTTTCCTTACTTGAAAAGTGCTAGCTCTGAATGGTGAGCAATGTAGAAGGTAAAAATCCCACATGCATTAGAGAAGTTTGCAAACCTATGCAAGGACAGTTATGTCAGGGTTAGCTTCTTGTTTCCCATGTTGCAAATAACTTGGGACCATGATTGTTTGTGTTGTTGAGTTGATGGTTAAGTCTCTGCTTAGGTATCTGCAAACAGTTCTTTCCACTGCTGTTATTGAAATGCCACGTTCTTACATTTAACCCATGGCACAGGAAGAAGTGCATTGCAGTTGTGTAGTTGTGCTCTGAGTGGCTGCTTTACATAAAAGAACTCAAATTAAGTGTTTACTTAATCTCTGGCAAATCTCTTCGGACTCAAAGCACAGAGATGGCCTCCCAACACAGGTGACAGGAGGTACCTAGCCACAGGTCTGGCTGTCAGCCCTGCTCAGCTGTCCAGTGACAGCAATGTGCCTCTCCCCTTATTCAGTGTTAGCCCACAATCTTGCTGTGTTTTCTAGACCTATATGTAAACTCTTGCACTTACTTTGTGTTCACATACATGGGGGCTGATAAAGTAATAAAAGGCAGGTATTTATTCACATTTCCCCTGTCATCACTGCTACGGTTTGGAGCAGGAGCCGAAGGCCGTGTTCTTCTCTGGCTCAGGCTGGGTGGGGCACAGGTGCTGCAGGAGTCTTGCTATACTTTAGGGACTTGAACTAAGCACTGAATTATACTGTCAAATCCAGTGTGTCCCTGGGATACCTCTACCTTGGAGGGAATTTTGACCCTATTTTGCACTTCTTGTGGGCTGCTGCTTTGCCTCTGACACAGATTAGATTAGAAGTAGTGTTTGCTGAAAGCCTGGGACATGCATTGTATAGTATCTCCCAGGATTTATCTTCTAAAAGCTCATTAAACTGATCTGGTTAAGGTCCATCAACCCTCTTACATGAGAGATATAAGGAGCATCAGTGGACTCTACTCATCTGGGTACTCTAGTATCTTCAAATGAACTCCATCACAGACAAGGGAAAGCTGCCTATGTCATGTCTGCCATCATGCCCCCTGCCATGAATGCATTTTCTATTTTATTAAACAATGCACTCTGTATAATATAAGGAAAGACTGATTCTTCAACTGAGAGGAACTAACTGGTTTAAGTGAGTAGAGTTACTTAGTAAAGAGTTCAGCATTGATTCTTCACAGCTTACCTTAGATTCCTGGGAATGATGAGCATCTCATTATATGGAGCAAACTGGTGCTCTCTGCCATCAGTTTCTCATGTGAAGCACGTGTGTACAGGGAAGTGCACACCACCATCTGTTTCTATCCACCATCTAGGCCAGGGGGATGCAAACTGATATCCCACCAGCTCCTGTCCTGAAGTTGTTTAGTTTGCAAGTAGAATTCCAGCTTGGAAATTGTTTTGTACTAGTCTAAGTAATGTTTTAGTTAAGTATTTGGGAGAAGAAGCATAAAAATTTCTGCATCTGGGCCATTATATACATTCAGTATTTCTTGGGAAAAGGTTGTATTTGGACACTGGCACTTGGTTTTGAGACTCCTTTGTCATCCTGCATAATAGGGTTGTCCATGTTGGTAGAAATACTAAAATTGGGGACATTTCTCATTGAAAATGGTAATGCCAAGTATAATTCCTGTGTTCAACATACATAGGTAAGGATATGAAACAGCAGATACAAATTATGTTTAGAGGCAGTTGAGTTGGTTTTAATCGGAGTTCAGGTATTCTCACTGAATCTGACATTTGCATTTTAATGTAGAGCAGACATGCAGGGTATATTTTGCATAGTCTGTCTTCTTGAAATGCCTTTGGGTATTGCAGATACCACTACTTTCAATGCCAGTGTTCTGAGCAGAACATTATTGGGGTAAAAATGCAGAAAAGGCTTCTTTGCATTTGCCAAGTAATCCCTTCCATTTTTTTCCTTGATGAGGAAAATTGCTTTCATTCTTTCTGTAACATTGGAAACACTCCTGCCTGTAAAATGAGTCCCCAAGTTTTGGTACAGCTTCAATGCTATAAGGAATAAATGTTACAAAAGGAATAAATGCTGTAAGGAATAAATGTCAACAAAAGCTGATCTAGCAGGTTTTCTCCACTCTTCTTTGTTACTTATAAGAGAGTTTTGCCTTACATTCTTATCTGCAAAGAGCCGAAGAAGCACCAGAAGGTTTATTTCCTTCTCCTGGACAGCTAGTTCATTTGTCCCCTTTTTCTGTGGTGAGGTGTGCTTGATTTTTAAAATTTAACTGCAAAGCTTCTTGTCCCTTGCATTTGCAAGGTGGTGGGTAACCCCTTTTACCTGCTGAAAAATGAGGCTATTTTATGATGAACACCCATCTCCCAGCCTTTACTCTGTCTCCTGAATGAGATAATTTTTCACCACTTAAACTGTTAGATGGTCATGAGCACACTTTATCAGGCTGTGTTAATGGCTGTGTTTCACCACAGGTCTGTTTTAACTGAGGGTATGTCTGTAGCTGTGCTCCTCTACTGTCGGGTGCCTGTGAGGCTCCATCAGCACAAGTGAGTGGAATGCTTGTCTGCAAAACCTGCCTCTTTCAGCCTGGGCACCCAAAGCATGATGTGAATTCCCTCCTCGGGAATCAGAAAGATTCTACTCACTAAGGAAAGTGGGCATAAAATGAAAGTCTAGAGCTAAGAAGTAAAGGAGAATCTGATACAGACCATAGCTTTATGACATGGTTGTTTGTGAGGAAGAGTTCATCTTGGAGAAAACATCCATCTTGCTGGCTTTACTATGAACTTTGTCTTTACTTCTCCTTTATGGTTTATACTTTCTCTTGAGTCTAAGCTGATTTCATCATGTTCAAAACCCATAACTAGCACTCCTAAATTGCATGGAAATGAGAAGTTATTATGAATTTTTTTGAATAGTTTTGTATATATATTCATTTGTGAGGTTTCCTCACACGCTGCCCAAATGCTTCAAAATCACTACTTTTTAAAAATCAAGACTGTTGCTCTGCAGATGTTCCATTTAACAGATATTCGGTGTGCAGTTCCTTGTATGCCAAGCTAGGTTAAGCTTGAAACTGTGCCCTCAAAGCTGAGTCTGCTCTGCCCTCTTGTGTCTTTGGAATGTGTTGCCAAATACTGCCCAGATACAGCTGCTTTGCCCTTAGAACTGGAATTTCCTCTTCAGAGGCTTAAAGAGTGAGATGCAAACACATGGATATTCATATAGGCATTGATTTTTTTCAGTGATGAGTATAGATCGACATATGTTTGAACTAAATCTGTTCTGCCAATATTCCTCTTGTACATGCATTTCTGAGGGGAAGGGAAAACAACTTGAGAGTATTTTTAATACAGCTCAAAAGTGCTGAAATAAACCTGTTAAAGTTGTGGAGATTATGAATAAGGTTTTCAGGTTTATGAAGCTTCAACTGAAAAATTATCTACTAGAGGGAGGAGTGAAGAAGGAGTTCTTCCAGTTCATAGGGACTGGGCTGCTGTGAAATTGGGGTTGGCTTCGCTTGACTGACTCCTTGATGTAGCAACTTTTGACCTTAGCAGAAGTTACAGTCCAAAGCTATAAGTATACAGTCAATAAAGGGATTCAAAGGGCAAAACACTCTGTCATGTAATAGTTTACAATACCTTTGAGATAAGATTTAGCTGCATGCTTAAAAAAACCTTGCCAGCTTCTCTGTGTGGTTGGGTTTTTTGGTTGAAAATGAACTCAGTAGGCAAGGGTGAGCTGGAAGTTCAGATTTCCTCCCCTTATTGTATTAAGAGAAAAAGACATTGCCCTGGCTGTGTATCCTCTCTATACTTGCAGGAACAGAGTGCCACAAGTTGATGGAAGCTACAGTGAAGCACAGTTTACTGAAAATATATTTGTTTTTAAAGAGTCTTAAATGTTTTCAAATCACAGTACAAGCTATTCTAATAAAGTGTGGCATTTTTCAACAAAGTAGGAAGTTTAGATTTTGTTCCCATCTGCTGTAAATCTTTTTGATTGTTTAAGGCTTAACGTTTGCTCCATGAGTGTTAGGTGATGAGCCAGTCCTGACTTTGACATGAATGGGTTTGTGCTTTTCTTAAGGGTGTTTACAATAGAGATCAGTACTTTTCAAAGCAGCTTTGCCACTTCTCTGCATAATGCATTATGTGATGTGGAGGTTGCGTACCCAGTCTTTTCAGGAATAATACTGACAACCTTTCCAGGCACAGAGAGCAACTCAGGCACAAGCTGTGCTCCATTTGGAACTGGTAAGCAGAATTAACGGATCTAGGTGTGCCAAGTCTGTTGCACAACTTGGGTACTCCAGACCTCCTCTTGTGCTCCTTTGATGAACTGCATCTTCCTTCCACCTGTATCCCAACTTCTTTTACCTTTCTCTTGTCCTCAGCACACCCTTCATTTGGTGCTTCTTTTACCTTCTGTGTATAAACAAAGGCGGCACTGCTAATGATGAGTACTGAGCCTGGGCAAAAGATACTATATTCTTCAGTAAACACCTTCTGGTTTATGTCTTTTCAGTAACACTCTCAGGATTTTGGTTGATGATGCTCAGACTGAAGCTTCAAACAGGTAGTTTGCTTAGCTACTGTAATGACCCCAGTAATGTCAAAAAGTCTTTTTCCTGGAACTCCTTAAACTAACTCCAAAAAGCCCTGCTTGGCCAAGGGGAGGTGAAGCCTTCTCCCCACTTCATAAACAGAACTTCAGAGTCTGTGTTTGTTGACTGCATTGTGGTCTTGTGGTAAGAGGTTGGTGGTGCTGAGAATAAATGCTCTTTTCTTCAGCCTTCTTCTCATTGTATTTCTTTTCTAGACACAGGTTTTCAGCTATTCTCACAGATGACCATAAATTCTCTTTAAACTCTTTTTCTGAAGACAAGGAAATACCATACCGTCTGTTGATCTATGAATGCAGGGCATTGGATCTGCAATATATTATTTGTTTTCTTACCTCTTCAAAATCATAAGGACTGAAGAAATCTGAATAGGTTCTTCTTCTCTTATGGTTTATTTTTTCCCTACAGTCATTCACAGCTGCCCACTGTGTTGGAACTTCTCAAACTTCTATAGTACAAGGACTATTGACCCTCATCAAAAACCATCCCAGGACTGTCCTTTACAGCCCTGTCACAGTGATTTCCATTTATTTTTAAGATTTGGTTCAACTGGGAACAACCATGTATTACTCTTATTTTTCCTCTATCCATTTTGCCTGGCTACTGAATGGGAGTGTGTGTTGAGTGTTTGGCCTCTTGTGCCTTCCTCTGGGGGTTTGGGTATCCTGTGACTGTTTGGCAGGCTGTCTGCAGGCCACCAGGGTGCCCTGAGTAGAGAAGTATTACTCAGCATCTCTTACTAAAGCAAGTCCTGAGCACAAAGAATTCCACCAATTCTTACCTGCCAGAAAACCAGTTTTCAGTCTGCATCTTTCCCATCTTCACATCCCATTGCTCCTGTCACTATTGTTGAACTTCATCTGGAATAATCCCCTCCTGGCACCGACACCCTGGTTTGGGTACCCTTTCACCTCTCTGTTGTTGGTTAACTGTGTTACTCATCCTGTAAACTGGCCATCATCAGTCAAACCCTCATAATAATGTTGTTGCTCCATGGGAATGGAACAACACTCTGACAAAGCTCACCCCACAGCAGGGTGTGGCAGAGCTGCCTCCCTGATGCTGTGATTGCTGCCTCTCACCTGTGGCCTCTTAGTGCCAGCTTCCTTGCTGTCCTCAGGCGTCCCACTGCAAATGCTCCCCCTGTGCTTGCAATGATCATCCCTCCAGCCATGAGCTCCAATTCAGAGGTGGTGGAGGGATAAAGTGTAGGTAGCACTGCAAGAACAGAAATAACAGTTGAAAAAATGAACACCCTAGGTGAGAGATGGGAATGGGAGTGAGAAAAAATACAGAAAGTAAGAAAGAGGGGAGAGAGAGAGAGAGAGAGAGAACTCCCTCTGAGATCAAATAATCTTGAAGAAAAGGGAGAATATCTAAAGGAAAATACGGAAAACAGATACCACAAAGTTTGTGCTAAGGCATGCAATAGAAATGAGGACAAAGATGGGGGAGGAAGAGAGTGACAGAATTTTGACTTTAAATTTAATTATAATATGTTGTTTTTAACTACAAAAGTGCTACGGATACTTTTGGTACTTGTCTGAAGTGAATGCTGAACACTCTGATCTGAAGAATCTTTCCTTGTTGCTGCTAAGTTGGCAGTTCTTAACCTGACAAGGTTCACCTGGAGTTGTGGCCGTATTTCAAAGGCAGGACTCTGAGAGACAACCAGGTGCTTAGAAAATAAAAAAATACTATTCTCTAAATATGCACTATAGCAATGTACAGAATCTTAATTCACAGCAGTCTGTAGAGTTAATGGATAGACTTTTCCTGCTGATATCTTTAGTCCAGCACAGGCTGTATGAAGGAAGATAGGGATAATGTTTTAGAAGAAGACTCTTCCGCTCAGCAGCATCTCAGTGCACAGCACAGAGCTGAATACTGATGATAGAAAAGCAACAGCATCAGCTCCCTGCACAAGTTCTGGGTTTTGTTAGGTCTGTGTTCTGACAGAGTCACTTTTGCTAGTGGTGTATGGCCTGTGCAGCTGCACAGGAGGGGTGACATGGCTGTGGCCTTATGCTGTAGTAGTTCTCAGACTGCTTTTCTTAAAGTGCTTTGTCCACACTGGGCTCTCAGGTGCAAATGAGAATAGTGCTTGGTTTTAGACTGGAGGGCTAGGCTGGAGCATCAATACAAAGGGTCAGCAGTGGAGCCAGAATCGCGACACCTTCTCATCTCTAGACAGTTATGTGTACTTGTTTGTGTATATTTACTGTTGTTCTTTTCGGCAATGGTTTCCCATGGTGTCTTGTCACTGCTGGTTTGCAAAGAAGTGGTGACAGTGCCAAGAGTTCAGCACCTGACCACAGCTCAGTAAGTTCACACTAAAGCAGCTTACTCAGCAGGAGAGAAGGGAAGGTTCAGTGTACCACAGGGGGGGTCATTTACGCTATGTGGGTCACATGGTGTAGTTCCAAGGTGATGTAAATCAGTGTTGAATTGACTCAGCCACTGAGTGAGGTCTGTCCTGGACCTCAGTACAGAGAAGGTGTGCAGAGGCTGCTGTCTCTCTGAAAGCCAGAGCTTGGTGATGAGAGAAAGCTTTAGCATATGTTTGCCACCCTGGGAAGGAGGAGAGGACGATTGCTGGCAGCTGGAGGACTGTTTTTTTTTTAACCTTCAGCTATCTTTAGAATTTCAGTGTGTGCAGGTAAACTCAAAGCAGCAGTTTTCTAGCTGTAGGCTCTATTGAAATCTTGTGTAGAGTGAAGATTTATTTGTCCTCAGGTCTGGCTGTGAATTAGTGGTCTGTTTTAGAGGTTTCAGTGGGCTAGAAAGGCCTTCTTGGTAGAGAAAATGCCAGTGCTGTGCAAACTCAGCGGGAGCACTTTCAGATGCTGAGTCTTCTTTGCTACTTTTTGTTGATCCAGGTGGTCTTTTCTAAGTACAAAGTCAAAGAAATTACTGTTTGCCCATTCGTTCATCTCCCCATGCAAGTGTAATGTAGTCAGCAGGAACACTGAATCCTCCCTGTCTCCCATTCTTGTTTGCATGAAAGAGAAACAGAGGGAAGTGAGATGGAACCATACGTTCCTCTGCATCTGCACTCGGAAGGCAAAGTTATTTGTGAGCCTTAAGCATGTGGGTGGGAGAGCTGCCAAGCCAAAGCTGTTCCCAAGTATCTGTAAACTAAATCTTATTCCCTGAATTCATCCAACTAAGAAACTTTCACTCTGGCAAAGGCTTGTAAATATTACAGTACCTGTCACTTTTGGATGCTGCTTTCTGTTTTCATAGCAGCAAATTGAAAACTTTGAAATCTGGGACGTTTTGTTTAGTTTTGTAGAGGTTGACCTCAAAGCATCAATCTTTCTGCTCCTTTTAGAATGCATGAAAATAGACTTTCCTCAGAAAACTTGTAGTGACAACACTGCTAATGAACAGAGTTCTCAGATATTCCAAAAGTTTGGGGATGTATTGAGATAGATGTACCAAAATATAGAGTTTTGTGTCTCTGTTACTTTCAATGATTCCCTTGTCTTTATCTATATATACTTACACTGAAGTGAAAATATATTAACCTAAACAGTGTTTATAAAGTGATTTCTGAATGCATGGCTGTCTCATGAGTTATGTTTAGCTTTACTGGGGTTTTAGTTCACATGCACTTTTCAGTTTCTGCACCATCTGCACAGCATGGCCTCCACCTGTTTTGCTTATTTTCAAGACAAGTTGCTGGTTGATATAAACCTGTGACTTGAGTTTGCCAGATGCCGTTGCTCCCACCATTTGTGCTTGTCTCCAGTTGCTTCTTGGAGGAAGGTGTCATCCTGTTTCTCGTGAAATAAGTCTGAAAAGCGAGTCTTGGCAGACCCATTCTGAATTGTGTTCAGTGCTGTGCAGCTAACTCAAGTTATAACTCATTTGTGGCTCCTGGCCACAGCTCAAACTCCATGAAAGTAGTTTAAGGCTGTGCTCACTGAGGAGGTAATTTAAATAGTCGTTCATACTTGTATGATGTCCTTGATTTGACTTAGTCAATGTTGTCAACGTGCACACAGCTTTTGTCTGAAAACCTGTGGGTCTGCTGACCTGTCTCAGAGCTATGGCTGAAGCCAAGGTTCTCTGTACACTTGAAATTGCAGCCCAGCTCTCTTAAGCGATTTATGTGCAAGTCCTCTGAGTCCTGCAGTGGTTTCTGCCTTTCCTGCTGCATTCCCAGGGGAATCTCAGTTCTCCTACAGTGAACAGGAAGTGCATTCTAGAGCAAGTCAACTTACTGAGTCACTAAGAGGCTGGTTTTTGGCTCCAGCTTTCCTGCAACCCCAATGTGTGAACAAACACAACATTGGCAGAAACACTCTGGAGCAGACCTGCTCCATTAGATGTTACCGTGGTTTCCATGATTCTTTTCTTTATCCAGAGCTTGCTGAGCAGTCTTGACATGGTGGTGTCTCAGCAGTGCTCTGGTTGGCTTTGCCAGACCAAATGAGTGCTGCTTTCATGGCAGAGCTGTTCCAGTGAACAGCAGAATGTTCTGGCACCTTGTCTGAAGTAAATACACACTGGAATCTGCCACCGAGGAGCCCTATAGGAGTTATGGCTTTGTAAGACTGCCTATTCTAGTCACATTTGCAGACCATTCTGCTTTTTGTAAAATGCTTTAGAAAATTATGCTTGAAGGCATAAAGCTAAGAGCTAAGATCCCAATTGCTTTTCACCTTGCTGGCTAAGTCTTGTGCAGCTATGTGTTCCTAACCAGGTGATCATTTTTGCTGCCTGTGAAAATACTGGCCTTATATTGCCATTTAGATTGTCTGAAAATAGAGCCTTTCATCTTCTGAAATGTTTCCAGAAACCCAAATTCAGGCATGGCTTACATTCCTTTTGGGTGCTTTAATATAAGCTGTCAAGAAGCAGTTAGTATGGAGAGAGCTGGTAATGGTGCAGCTGAGGAGCTAAACCCCTCATCTTCATTTGAGTCTTTTTATTTTCTTGCAGATGAGAGGATCTGTTCACCACCCTTTATGGAGCTGACAAGTGCCTGTGGAGAAGATACCTTGCAGCTTATAGAAAAGAATGGACTGGCATTCCCATTCAGTATGTACATGGGCTTTTCTTTGGTGCTTCTAGTAGGTTCTAAATACTGCACATGCACCCCCCCAAAACATAGCCAACATTGTAGGAGTGTGGGTTTCACTGCCAAAAGTGTCCAGGATATTAAAACCTTCATGAAACATGCTCTGAGGCAGTCTGCTTGGAATGTGAAACAAACCCCCTCCCTCTCAGCTTTTACTTTGCCTTTTATTGATGTTCCTTACTTTCAATGCCTTGCTACAGTAAACATGCATTCCTGGGAATTGCTTATAGTTCTAACAAAGTTAGCCTCTTGCCCTGAACTTGTACAAGATGTTTCTCCTGCCAGCTGCATTCATTATTTTTTGAGCAAATCACTGTCTTGCTGACTGTCCTCTTTTTTCACCCACCTCTCCCTTTCCCTGGTCCATGGTACAAATATAATCTTAGAGGCTAAAAGAAAGAGGGTTAACACAGATAACAGACTCCAAGGGCCCACAACTCAAACAGCTGCTATGAACTGTTTGTGCTTTGTAGCAAGTTTCGTTGTGGGGCTTGTGCTTTAATTCGTTCCTTTATTTGATTCCTTGCAGTATAAAGTGAGCAGGATCGTTAGTCGGTGTTTGTTCCCTTGCTGCTTGCCTCATTTGTAAGGTTCAGAGGTAAAGTCGTGTGGACAAAGCATGTTTTGCCCTCCCTGCCATCGCTCTCCCAAATGAGGCAGGTCTCCTGAAGATAGGTTGTGAAGCAGTACTTTAAATCCCACTGAATGGCTTTGCCCTGCTCTTCACATTGTGCCCTCAGTACAGACTGACTAGTCCTCAGCAGTCAGCAGCATATATTCTGGAGATCTGAATCAAACCCACTAATGATGATGAAATTACAAAATAGCCCTGAAAATTAATATACCTTGGTATTCTGGGAGTGTTTTTTCATTTTCCTGTCTCTATTTTTTATTTTTTCTTAAAAATGGTCCAGGTCTCCAGAGCTGCCTAACAGCCATCATAAACCACTTTCTAAAATTTCAAGTTACCAAGTTACTTTTGACTCTAGTGCACGTTATCTCCCTTTCATAGCTCCCTATCCTCTTGGCTGGCATTTTGATTCCTCCAACAACCTGCAAAGAGGTCTTGTCATATCCACCCCCTCACTACTTGCAAGTTTTCATTTCCTCTGCTTAACACATGAGTAACATCAGCTCTAGTCATGTGTGGGTCCTAGGGTCTTCAGCTCTTCTCTGGCCTCATAGTAGGAGGAACATGTTGTTTCTTTCCTCTTACTGGTTTTACTCCTCCTCTTAATCAGGATGAAGGTGAGAATCATGATACACAGAGCAGATAAGTGTGAAGGAGAAAGAAAAACCACTAGGCTTTCTGCCTTTTTCTGTCCCCCTCTATGGTTGCCTGTGAAAAATAAGTTATATCTTAGTTTGGTTCAGCCCATTACACTTCCTGCTCTTCCTTGAAAACAGGGAGGTAAGAAAATAAGTTGGTTTCGACTGTGTCCTAATTCCTTTGTTTTAAGGACAGTGGTGTTTTGTGGTACCTGTAAAGTAGCTGTAGCCTCAGAAAAAAAATATGCAGTTGTTAAAATGCTCTCTGAGTAGACAGGATGGCAATCCTAGTACTAGTACTAACTTCTTAGCTGATGCTTTGCAACTCTGTCCAGTCCTAATAAAGATCTGTGCTTGCACCTTAGTTACAGGGAGGAATTGAGAGAGTGAGCTTGGAGCAAGCCAAGCTTTGCAATGATTGAGGACACTGTTCAGGCAAAGACTGTCACTGGTGTTTGTTACAGTCAATGCCTCGTTCTGGTGGACTCCAGTGTTTGCATGTGTGGGTGGGAACAGGATTATAAAGGGTTTGTGTGTTCTGGTTCAGTGGTGAATTGTTTTTTATTTTTTATTTACCCAGTTTGTAAAACCAGAGTGGCCCATGGAACCAACTCTCATGAGGTGAGTTAAAAATTTTTTGCAGTATTACTCCCCTGCTTCCAGTTGTGTCCTGTCCCCACTCCGCCTGTGGTGGTTTGGCTGGTGATTTCCAATCCTGTAGTGGATAGAATGAGGGCTGTGCCCTAACAACTTTTCTTCCCCACCTCTCCCTCATGTTTAATTGTACCATTATTTTTTCAAGAATCTGAAATGAAGTTAAATTGAACCTCCTGTCATGCAAGTTATTTTTAGCAGTTTCTAGCTTCTAATATATTGTTGCTTCTAGAAGTTTGTAGTCTCCAGACACTGTGTGCTGCAAGAAATCTCCTTCAGTCTCTCCTTTGGTAAGAGGTCGCTAAATAAAGTTTCCATCCCAGAAAGTTATTTTTCCAATATGTATGTGGTACAGATGAGAAGTGGGTTTGTGCTTCAGATGGAGTAGCTGGCTCCTTCCCTTGAGTGGGGAAGGGAGTAACAAATAGAGATGGTTTCCAGGCAATGTTCAGTTGTAATAACACAGTTGGGTCTGTGGGGAGAACAGGACTAGTAGAACTTATCTGCCTTCCTGTAGGGCAATTGCAGCTAAAATGGTTGTATATTCCTGGAAGGAGTGCATTACCTATGAGACTAGCTTCCTCTAAATTTAAGTGAGTTGAGTCCTGTTTTAATTCTTTTCCATTTGTGCTTCCTGCCTTCCTGCTTACTGCAGATCAGTTTTGAGAATCCAGCCCTTGCTGCTGGCTCTCCTAACTCCTGGCTTCCTTTGTTAACAACATGGCCATCAGTCCAGGTTTCCCAGCTGCTCCTGAAACGTGCACTACGAGACATTGCTGCAATGTCTCTGAGAGCTGTAGACCCTGAAGTAAATTGTAAATCTAGATGAGCAGAATGACTATAGCTGAAATCTTGACTGACCAGCTCTTCCTATTAAAAATGCAGTGAGACTTTTCAGGCAGGCCTTACCCTGACCACAAGCCAACAGACAGTCCTGTTAGTTTGCTGGAGCAGCTGCTATAAATTTTTCCTGCCATTCCTGAGAACACTCAGGGACTAGATTTTTTATGAATTTAAGACTCCAATTTTCCAGCTGATTTTTCTGTCAAGAGTTCCTCTGCAACTGCAAACTGAAATGCATGAACCTCTCAGTACTTGTCCAGTTAGGCTTGGACTTTATTTCCCTGATGAATCTTTTCTTGATATTCTTTCATACAGTGCAGACACATCTAAGCCTCCTGCCAGAGCAAAAATTAGACTAAAATACAGCCATAGTCTACACTTTATCACAGGAACTTATGACTAGAGCTTAGTAGGACCTCTGGAAAAAAACCTGAAGTCTTGCATAGTACTTTACATAGTAGTAGTAGTAGTAGTAGTAGTAGTAGTAGTCACTTTTGGAGTTGCTGAGTTCTCAGGAGTGATCCAAAACGATATTTATGATCAGAGTGGAACTTTTTTGGGATTGCTTATGGTCAGTAATTACAAAGGAAGCATAGGATAAATACCTGCTTACAGTACACTCTGTCTAAAAGATGGAGCATAGGTCTAGAAACAAGAAATTGTCTGTTTTATTAATTACTCCTTGTCTGGCTTTTGGTAAATCATTTCATTTTTTGAGGATATATTTCCAATGCAGAGCTGACACTAAAATTACAGCACTGACCAGAAAGCTGCTTTTCTTCAAAAGATGGCTGTTAAGAAAGTTCAGGTACTGGCTAACAGGGACAGCTGAAGGTGCAGGCTTGAGTTTAAGTTTGGTGGGTGAGTTTGAATTTGATGTGTAAGTTCACCAGGTGAGTCTGGCAGACTCCACTTTTCTCATGTGAGTACATGCTGTTGCTAAGCTGAGGTGGTGTCACCCTTTCTGTGGTGTCCCTAGTTCTACATGGCCTCTGCACTAGCAGTGGCCTCAGCTGCTCAGCATTTGACCCCCAGTTTGCCGGCATCGTTTGTTAAATTTGAACAGAGATGATGGCTGGAAGTTGTGCTTCCTCGCTGCCAGTGGGTCAGAACATCACTAACCTTTGGTAAAGCTGCCATGAGAGACCCATAGCCTGAAGAAACGTATCCAGAATTCTTTGTTCTGAGCATTTGAGCAGACAAGAAGGAAAAGGCAGAGAATCACTATGTTGTGTGAGACAGAATTCCTTACGGACATTGTCAGTAAAAATTATTGGTGCAAATGTTTTGTTTTGCCTTCAAAAGACCTCTGCATTTATAATGAGAAGTGCTATTTGGAAATTATGATATCAGGTATTGTACCCATGTTACTGCCAGACACAGCAGGTCTGTGCTAGATGACAAAGAGCAAGTGCACCCTGCAAGCAAATTCTTGGAGCTCTATTCATGCATGTTAAAAACCATGAGACATCGCAGTGAACCAGCATAACGCAACACCACAGGAGTTATATGGGTTGTGTGCTAGTCCATGGGGCTGCCAGTACAGAGCTTTGCAGAAGAGAGGCTTCACGTAGCTTACAGTAGTCTAGATCAGTGCTGTGCTGAGAAGATAAACTCTGGCTTTCCCGAATTCTAAAATAGGCTGAACCTGTTCATCTAATGTTTATTTGTGGGAATCAATTAACTAATAGTGGAATAGAACACTATAGGAGCAGCACAGTTCTTGCCAGTGTGATGTTGTAGACACTATAATGCCAAAAATCCAGACAAGAGGAGGAAGAGAATAATGTTTCTTGCCACCAGTAAGAGACAAATGAGGTATGATGTTGTTGCTGTGAATCATCTTGATGGATGATTCTGTCTGTTAGAGAAATTTCTTGCTGTGCTGGTTTGAAAGCAAAACCAGTGAGAGACTCCAAGTCAGAAACACAATTTAATAAGAGGAAAAGAAGTAAAATAAAGTAAATGCAATAGTACAAAAAACCACTCACAGAGTCAGAATACAACCTGACACCCTGTTAGTTAGGGTGGTAGTAGCAGTCTAGATGAAATGGTCTTGTTGAAGCAGTGATCCTGTAGAAAGGTCTGGGAGCTCTTGTCCTCTGGGAGTCCAGTGGGGAAGGACTACTGTGCTGTCCCAAACCTCGGATTATATCCAGGTGGGAATGCTTGGCTCCTCCCCCTGGGCGGAGCATCTCACAATGGGCTGATCTCATTCTATGAGTCATGCAGTGGGTCCTTGATGGCCCATTAAACAGAGATAACTCCCAGAGGGAGTTATCTATGAGTCATGGGGCAAGGCATTGATGGGCCCGTTAACAGAAGATAAGGGAAACATTGCCCCGCCTGGTTTCAACAGCTCATGAAGATGGGGATAGAATACATACTTTGGGCACATCTTACATTGTAACCTAGGACACTTGCACAGGTTGTTACCACTCACAGATTCACTCTGTGCTGTGTAATAGAGACAGCAAGAATATCAGCTCCGAGTAGGTATTGAATGCATGCATTGACTTGAACTCAGAAAATGTTAACCTACTGAGTTACTGTGCATGTGTGCAGACAGTTATTCGATCATTCATAAGGCCCAATACATGCCTTCCTTTTAAGCATATTTATTCCAATGCCTTCAAGAGGACTATCTGTTTGGAGTAATGGGGTGAAACGAAGCAGGAAAATTGATAGGCCAGCATTTGTTAGCAGTAAGACTACTAGAATCTGAGAAACATCCTCTGATGGTGTGGGTGAAGCCCTGGTGCTTAGTGTGTTGCAACTGGGCTGAACCAAATCGGGAATAAAGCTGTAGGGAAGAAGTCATGTAGTTAGTGCACAGAGCTGTTCCTTCTGTTGTTCTCATACAGGCTTGGATTCAATACAAACTTTGTCATCTCTGTTAGTCAGATGTTTTACCCTTTTCCTGTACCTGCAGTTGCAGTAGCTTCCCAACTAAAGGCAGCAAATGAAATTGCAAAGAGCTGTGAAGAAAATGTTGCTTGAAAATGAAAGCTCCACTGCCAGTAGTGTTTGCAGAGCTGGATGTCAGTTAAAAGAAACATAATGAAATAGAACAAGATGTGGAGATGGAATTTGCATGTGGTAAATATATATCCACCAGTAGATGTTCTTCCTTGTTGCTTGTCAGGTGTGGGTAAGCATGAAATTATTGCCAGCCTTGTGCACAACCATGTGTGTGTGTGTGTGTTTCCAGATGGCGATCATCTTCAACCAGGAAGGCCTCAAAGCTGTTCGCCCCCCTTGTGTCATTCAGAGCTTCATCAATCACAATGCTGTGCTCTATAAAGTTTTCGTGGTTGGGGAATCCTACACCGTGGTGAAAAGGCCATCTTTAAAGAACTTCTCTGCAGGCATCTCAGGTACATTGTACTGATTTAAAAGAAAATGTCTGTTCTTGCAGCCTCAGTAGGAACCATCCCCAAAGAAAAGATCTGTGAAAAAACTGCTGAAGTGAAGACAGCTGGTTTGGACATACCATGTTTCCTCTTCTGTATTTTTTCAATAGGAAGGGAGATAACTCACCTGCTCTGGAGTATGTATGAATGGCATTCATACAGTAAATATTTATGCAATGGTAACCTGAGTCTTACCTGTTAGACACTGTTTTATGTCATGTGGAAAGGGGGAGAGAAGTTCTCTCCTTTCACAGTAAGTTCATGTGTCATTTGTTCCAAAGTTTGTTTATAAATGTGCTTTGGAGAGAATTTCCTGGATTCCATCATTTCAGCACTTCCTTTCCCTATTTTTATCTTGAATATGTATGTGTTTTAAATTAAATATCACTTGTGTTTTCCCCTAAATGAGCCTCCCTCTTCATGTGAGGCCTAGTGTTGAAAATCTTGGTGGGAAGTGTCCTTTGGTTTGTAGATATCAGCTATGTTGGGGAGAAGGAGGAATGGATTTGTCAGTGAGGAGAGTAATTCTTCTGTATGTCACTAGCGAGCAACACTTTAAGGGTTTTTGTTAAAGATTACTTAGATTTCCTTTATGGAAAAAAGCTCCTTTCCAGACAACTGCATTCTATGGCCCACCAAAAGCATACAAAAATTAGCAGCACATAGATGGGAGCAAGCATGATTTGATAGCAACTGGACAAATCCAGGAAGTGAGGATGGGATCAAACTAAAGGAGATGAATGAACAAATGCCAGGTTTTTGTCACTTTTCTTAGTGTTTTCTGCTAATCCTAGTATGTCCATGTATGCTCACCACTGCATTTCAAACACAAATATGTATTTTTTGTTAGTATAGGTGTAGTAGGATGCTGGTAGGAGTTCTTGTCTGTAGCTATGGGTGCCTGTATTTACATTTAGGTCTGCTCAATGTCCTGATCAATTTAAGTAGGCCAGAATCTGTGTTCATATAAACTATTAGGACAGTTGGTATATACTTTTGCTGAAAGGGAACATTTTAAGGCATCTTTCTAAAAATGCCTTAGCTAATGCCTGATCTGTTAGTGCAAGACTTGAAAGTTGTCTGAAAGTCCACAAAAAAAAGGCTTTTTGGCAAATTAGGGTAAGTGTCTCTCTCTCTTACCCACATTGGGAGAGTTTGAGGAGGCTGTGCCACGGGAACCTGATCTGGCAGATCTGATGGTTAAACAGATCTGGTGGCTGTGAGACACTGAAAGAGCTGAGTGTCTGAAAGTACAAGATCTTTCTAAACAAGAGGAAAGACAAGAAGTCTTTTAGTGGTCAGACTACAGAGTGGACTTGGATTTGCTTTTCACAGCTTTCCTATCTTTACTGTATGTGGCCCTGGGGCTGCTCTTGAATGTCCAGTTAGAGACTAGCATAGCAGAAACACTCTTGCCACCTGCGTGCTGAGGCTTAGGTCCAGGTGTTCTTTGCAGGTTGTCTCTATGATGCCATCAGTCTGCTGTGGTGGGAATCCTAAAGGGAGACATAGTGGAGGATTTCTTTCAGCCAGTAAAACCTTCAGCGCAGAGCAAGCAGGGTGGGAGGTGCTGGTGTAATTCTCCCCATGGTTTCCACTGTGTTTCGTTAGTGGCTTCTGTCACCTCAGAGTGTCTCTTGCATTCCTGTGGTGCCTCCAAGAGAAGGATAGGTCCTGGCCACAAAATGTATTGCTTTTTGCCATGGTGACAGTGCCCTGCCCAGGTTCACAGGGCTCTCATTGTACCCTGGGTGCTACCGGCCTACCACCTGCAGTGATTGCAGCTTCTCCCTTCTGTCACACACCTTCCTCTTGGAACTGTCACTTTGAGTATAGCACATTAGTAAAAATTAACTTCATTATCTGACTGAACTTCGTTAATTTGCTGTGAAGGAAGGAAAACTGATTTCTGTTTACCCAGTGTGCAGTTCTATTTATCTGTGGTCCAAGAACCACGGGTGATCTGTCTGTGCAGGCAGCCAAGTGGCAGCAGCTGGGAGAGCCCTGTGGCCGGGGTGGATGGTTGAGACCAGGACGAGATTCATGGGGCTGCACTGCCACCTACTGTTCCTTGCACTATTCCTTTGGAAATTAAAATCTGGTATTAAGTTATTTACAACCTTTTTTTAATTGCAGACAGAGAATCAATATTTTTCAACAGCCACAATGTTTCCAAACCGGAGTCCTCATCTGTCTTAACAGCAGTAAGTACACTTGGTGTTTTTCCCTCTAGTTGCAGCTGGAAACCTATCTCATCCTGTCTTATGGAAGTGTTAGTAGCTAGTGACTCTCTTTCACAAGCTGTCTGCTTCTGTGTTGCAGGCTGAGGTCTGTTTGGTACCACGAACCAGCATGACTGTGTCCCCCTCTGGTTTTCCTTACCGAGCTCCGGTGAGGAAGAACTTGTAGCAGGAATGTGCTGCTTCCTAAACTACTCAGGGCTAATCTAGGCAAAGGGAAGAAGGAGGTTCTGAATGAAAACACTTGGCTTTTTCCTGTCCAGAGAGATTAATAAGCATAAATTATCCTTCTAGGACTCAGTTCTGTGATGAAAGACAAAGAGTGAAAATTAAAGCATAGAAATTGTGTTGGCACAAGGCCACAGAGGGCCAGTAGTTGTCTGCCACGTGAGCTTGCCTGAGCCATGAGCATGGGACCATTTCTGGGTGTCCTTCAAGACCAGCAGTGCCAGCACACTGCACAGTTTCATGCTAGCATTACCAGCCCTTTTAATAAGATTTGGACATAACAATTCTAACAAGGGCACTCGGCTACTGAGAAAGTCACTTTACAGCACTGGGTCCTTTCAATCTCTTGAGTCTTGGGATTCTTTTCTGTTTCACAAGTTCTGCTGGGGACTAGTTTCATATTTGATTTTGAATTTTGTGTGCAGCACTGGTAGGCATGCTAAATATTAAAACTGTAATTGTGCTAATCATAACTCCTTTTGTGGTTATATTGAGGGAGAAGCCATTACTAAAAATATACTTTCAGACTTAGTGTGCTCCTGTAGTTTACCTGCCATCTCACTCATACAAATATGTATTCCAGTCATGCTTCTGTAGGCATAACAGCATACTTCTGCTGTGTAACATGTTGTTTAAAAAGTGAAGAAGATTGCATCCTCCAGTCATAAGTAACATGAGTCACTCATTTTAAAAAATACTCACAAAATAATTTGTACGTGAAAACCCACATAAAAGGTATGCTCTGCCCTTAAGATATCACGTGAGTTGTCATGTATGACTCAGATTAAACTAACAGCAGGAGTCTATCCTATCAGCCCTTTAACATAGACCTTGATCTACACTGAAATAATAATGATTGCCAGAACTTTTGCAGCACAGGATTAAATATGCCACCTCTATATGCTTTTTAAGGTGTAGATTTGGTACTTAAAATAATGAGTCTGATTCTCTATTCATTCCTACACTGCTTTGCTTCTATAGCTGCACCAGTATGAAGAGGAAGAACTAGATGCTTTAGAGCACATAAATTTCCAAATTAAGAAGGATTTTGAATTATGAAAGCAGTTTCCCTTTGGTGTCTTTCTTGGTTTCATGCCACTGGTTCTCTGCAATTAGATTTGGTGGATATGCACCTGGAAAATTCTGAAAATCAATCTTTCCACTAAAAAGGCTGTTTCAGAGTCCCTTAGTAATGTGTCTTTTTCCATTATAGCTGGATAAAATTGAAGGAGTATTTGAACGGCCAAATGACGACGTCATCCGGGAAATCTCTAAAGCGCTGCGGCAAGCTCTGGGAGTTTCCCTCTTTGGAATTGATATCATCATTAACAATCAGACTGGGCAGCACGCAGTGATTGATATAAATGCATTCCCAGGTAAGAAAGGCCTTTCCACTTCTGCTTTGTGGAGCAAGTTTTATTGCTGATGTCTCATATCATCGCTTCCCAGACTGGGGGTGGGACAGCAGCAGCCAGATGGTTCTGAGATAGAATACAGCTCAGTCTGGGAAGGGAAGAACCCTAATCTAGATATGGAATTTGCAATTGAAGTATCAGCTCTTAGGAAATATGGTCAAATTTTAGTGGCCAGTTGTAACATAGCTGTTGTGCCCTCCTATGCAAAAGGAAACTCAAGAACTGCAGTGTGGGACTGTGTGCTGTGACCTAGCCTTTATGGGCCTAGCCTTCATTCTGAAATGAAAAGAATACTAAATTCTCCACTTTTTTAGTGCAACATATGTCTTGGAAACAACTAAACAAGCTCCTTGATCACCAGAACTGTTAAAAGAAGTTCTAGGTGTAAATAAGGGTGAGGCAGTAATGGTCTGTCACTTGTGCTAAATTCAGTAGTCTAACCCAGGAAAAGAGTACATCATCTCATTTGATGCTGTTTTGCAGGGTTTTTTTCTCAGGGAATCTCCTCTCATCACCTGAATGGGGTGTTTGTTTCCAGAGACTTACACAGGCTGTTGTGTAGTTTCTTCAACCTGCCATTGAAGACTTTAAGTTTTCAATACGGCTGTGGTGTCTTGGTATCTAGGGGTTTTGTCCTGAGCTCTCAATCTCCTCAGTTTTTCAAATCAGGTCCTCATTCCTACTGCCCTGTAGTGCCTAGTCTGTCTGTCTCCACAGTGACTGGCTTCCTCTTAAAACTCAGCTCTGCTATTCTCAGGTCACTTCCCAGCATCGTTCTACCACATGGTGTTATGCAATTTGCAGACCTATGAAAACAATCTTCTGCCCAGGGCAGTGAAAAAACCTAAACTGGGTGTTAGCTGAAGCCATATGAGTTTTATGAATAGGATTATATTTCAGACATTGGGTCTTGAAGTCAGTGATACAGGACATTCTTTTGCAATCCTATATCCTGCATTTTGGTTTGGTACTTCATGTTTTTGGTTTTGGGTGGCTTTTTCAAGTATTATTTTGGATTTGGTACTTTGCAAAGACTGAAATTCACTTCTTCTTGAAATGTTGAAAAGTCTGTGTTGGGGAACAGCAATGTGGCAAACATATATTTAGAGAGGATCAATGCCTTTTTGTTGTCACTTAAGTTTGCAGGAGTGCTCTGCTGTACTTCTACCCCAAGGCAATAGTTTTCAATACTGAGCCCAAGTCCTGTGTTTCAGTCTGCACAGTAATTTGTCTTTGAAGGGACTTTGAATTAATAGTGTTTTAGTCCTTGCAGGAAACTTGAGAGCACAGGGAAGTTTCTTATGTGCTGATCTACGTTGTGTCTCACACAGCAGGTTTTTTTTTTGGTGGTGAACATGTGGGTTGTGATGGTAACTACTGGTTTTATCACCATGGGATATGTTGAAGACCAGTTGGAAAAAAACTAGAGGATAGTAGCAGCGCCCTGACATACAGAAGAGAAGGCAGTAGAGAGAAAAAACTGGCTTCAAATTTGTAAAAGGTAGCAGAACTGAGATGAGCATTGTTCTTGAGGTCTGCTGAGGTTAGAGAAGAAGCACTGGGGTAAAATGCAACAGAAGCAAATTTACATCTCAGCACAGAATACTCTGTTGCTCAAAAACGTGTTCAGCATTTCCCTCCAAGGGCCTGTATGATTAAAGGCTGAAGAGTTACAGTGACTGACTTCATTGACTGAGCCAGCACCTTGCTAGTGAGAAGTTCAAACTCAGCCCACCTCAAAAGAGTCACCAGTGGGCTGCATCAGCAGTGGGATCTCCCTGTTCCTAGCTCAGTGCAGTCCTAGGAAGTGCTCTCCCTTGCTTTTCTTCCTCAAATCATCCTAGCCTTCAAGAGTTGTAGTAGAGCCAAACTGGATCCAACCCCCCTGGGCATTATCTCTGCACCCCTGCTTTAAAAAAGGGAAGAGATACCATTTAAAAGAGTATTCACAGCCTCTTTCATGGAACTCAAGCCATGGCTTAGGGCCAAGCCTGACCAAAGCCTTGTCCAGCTGCCCAGAGGCTTGCTGCCTTTCTTGTGTGCTGTCTTCTGTGTTTACCAGGCTTGAAGCTCATTTGAATCTGCCACTCCATGGATGTCATCTGAGATGAGTTTAATGACGGGATTGAGAGCAGGTGTACCTGTAGGAGGATGTTGTCTGTTATCTGCTCCATTAGCACCAGCAACTCTTCAAAAAGATTTTAAAGATAAATGTCTGAAAGGCCTATTGTGTGTTTTGTTCTGCGGGAAACTACTGGTACTATATTTAGCAGCGGTTACCAGCTGAGATATCAAACTGTAGGCACAGTCACGTAGCATGTGGGAGTTATGTTTGTCTGACCTCAGATAAGTGAGAGAAAAGGTTCCAGGTAGCCTGCTGTCCTGTGGTTGTGGCTGAGCTCACCCAGCCCCAGCAGCTGCAGGCTATCACCATGCAGGTGAACCGCTGGCCCTGGTGAATCTGCATGGTAGCTGGGATCATCAAATCTGAACATGCATTTTGTGTGTGTAAAAACATTGCTGTAAATGCAGGATATGGGCTCTCCATTTCTCTCTGACCAGGGAAAGATGCAGAAAAGCTGAGTGTGCCAGATCAGGGAGAAAAATCAGACAGGTAGCATCTGTAATGCTAGCTTAAAAATGCTTATAGCCATTTCTTGCCTCCACCAAAGCTCACAGAGGTGGGCACTGGTTTTCAGATGCATTACTGGGTGGACATCTTTCCTATCCATGCTCAGCTAGAGGACTCTGGAGACTGTTCTCAGTATAGCAGAATTCAGGCATCTTGTAGATAGGCATTTCCAAAATTGTTTCAAGTGGGCACTGCTAGGATAGCACCTGCTGGAGCAGGATTCATGCAAGTTATGTTTTAAGCATGCAAAAATTATATCCTCCCACTGGTTCCCTGTGTGACACGAATCCCAAATTCACTGTCAGTAGTTTCTGAAGGTGTAATTTAATCTGTACTTCTTGATTTTGTTATCATTGCAGCACAGTGGTGTCCCACAACTGACTAGTTTGAGAAGACTACAGGAGCCCTAGGTGAATTAAGTGAGGCAATACCCACAGTTTGCAGCCTTCCCAGGTGTCCTGTAACCCAAGAGTAGAGACAGCTAATTTTCTTCCTCCCTTCCTTATATTTCCTTTTTACAAGTTTGTGAAGTTTCTTCTAAGCGACTGGGTAGAGTTACTTGGGTGTTTCCACCCAAGTAATTGTTGTGCAGAGGGCTTGCACAGACAGAGCCTACCTGTTACATACAGCTTCCTTTCACTAACATCTGCTGATTTCAGGATGGAATAACTGGCCATCTTATTCCTATTAAATATTTAAAGCAACTTCTTTGTGAGTTTGCCAGGTGCCCTCCTACAAGGCTAGTTTGTTTTCAATGAGCAGACACAGAACACTCTGGGGTGCTATGGATCTCCTTGCTGAATATTAAAGCTGTTACTATGGAGATGGCTTATTCCTGGGGTGTTTGAAACACTCTTGAGTAGATTTGAAGGCTAATCCCATGGCTTTTACATAAGCAAGAAAGCATAACAAGCACTTCTGTCCAAGGGGTGGAGATCCTGTTCTGACTCCCATGGCCAGCCCTAGGAGTCCTAGTTGCCCCCTGCTGACCTAGTGGATTATCATGTGGGGCACTGGGAAACTTGGTGTTTTGAACTGAGAGCCTTGTTTGGTGAAACCCATCAAGTGCCTCTGAGAAAGGAAAACTGTGAGCTGTTGTCTCACATTGCTGATGTTTTGTGTGACCTGTTAAGTATCTAGGAGAATTGGGACCAAGTACAATAAAATTCAAAGTCATGTAACAGCCTAAATAAGAGTTAATTGGTTGACGTATGGCTTATAAATACACCATAAAACCCCCACAATTATTATAGGTGAAATTATAGTCTTACTTCATGTTTTCCAGGAAGTTGGTTTTTTTATTGGCTAAGGAAGTTGGTCTTTACAGGAGAATGGAAATTAAAATTGAATTAATTACGGGTCTGAGGAACTCTTCTGCCCAGTGATTACATCACTAAAAGTGTTTTAAAGTATGCATTTACTTTGTGAGCTCTGGTTGTGCTTATGTGCTGCTGTGTGAATGTGTGCTATTCGCATGGGTCTTTTAAACTTACTTATTGCTTCAGTCTCCCATATTAATACCAGGTTGCTTCCAGAATACTTTTATTGACATTTTAAAACAATCAGCCTATCCCATTAAATAACACTGAATGTCATATGTCACCTCTAAATACTAAGGCAAACTGCTAACAATTTTAGGTAATGCAGTAGCAGTTAAGATCCATTTCAGGACATTGTATCCATATGTTGCATGTCTGGTTCAATTTTAAAATGAAAAGCAATGATAAAATTGTGCCTGTAGCACAGTGTTTAAAATAGAACCAGAAGCTCTGTACACCTGCTGCCCTTTGTGTCATCAAAAATGCCATGTCTACTGGTATTTGAGCAACTGTTTTAACCAGGAAAGTTGTTACTAAACTGCATTGTAAATTGTCTGGAATCACTTAACAGAACATGCAGAAAGGTGGTTTCAGCACTGAAATACATGATTGATGTTTCTATCAAATACTGTATCACTGACAGACGTTTCCTGTCCCTCGGGTGTTTTTTCCGACATAGCAGCAAACACTTTTCAAGTGTCAAGTTAGATTAAGTTAGACAAGCATTGCATTGCTTCTTGTTCAGTGGGAAGCTGCCTTTTCTGTAAGGTATAACGCCAGCCCTGCTGTCCTGTGAGGTTTCCCTAACTGAGGGTATTGCTGGGCAAATTCTGGGGAGGGTCCAGACCTTCCAGAAAGCTCTGCATTAGAGCTACTTGCCACCGTAAACCTGGAAATGGTATGGAAAAGAGCAACATTATACTAGAGAGTTTGTAACTTAGGGGAAAACCTGGACTTGGCAACAAATGATAGAATATACCTAAAATTATACCTAAGTATACACATATATATACTTAGGAGGAAAAAGAAGCAGCAAATCTGAAAAGCAATTGTTTTTCTTAGTGGAAAAATACTTTTTTGCAAGAGTCTCTGTTCCTCTTATGCCAATCTGCTTCTGCTGTCACTTAAAATGATGTCATGGAAAAAAACCCTTTTTTAAAATTAGTTTTATTATCAGCTTTTTTATGGTCAGTGGAGGGCAAGGACACTCCAAGAAACAAATTGTTAAAAGAAGCCTTTCAAAGAACCTAAGGAAATGACTTAATTGCCTTTTCTTCTCTCCTTAATTTTTTTCTCTTTTCAGGTTATGAGGGTGTTTCCGAATTTTTCACAGATCTGCTGAACCACATAGCTGCTGTCCTGCAGGGTCAGGTACCTGAGGTGACCCAGCTAAACCGCAGCAAGCTCCTGGCAGAGCAGAGCGGTGGGATCATGGACGAGCGGATATGCTGTGCTAGCACAGGCTGTCTCAGCGTCATGGGAAAAGACTCCTCCTGGATTGTGGAGAGCGAGACCAACAGCTCAGTAAAACTGCAACACCAGAGACTAGGCTGCAACTCGGCAGTGTCCCCCAGCTTCCAGCAGCACTGCGTCGCTACATTGGCAACAAAAGCTTCTTCTCAATAACTTGCCAATGCTATGGACTGAAAAAAAGCCCCAGGGATACAAATTGTGGTTCTAGAACCAGATCAGGCTTTAACAATACAATTGACAAAAAAAAAAAAAAGGAAAAAAACCCCAACATAAAACACAACACAAAAAAGCAAAAAAAAAAAACCAAACAAACACCTTTCCATTTGATTTAACCTAATTTGCTGATGAAACGGACTGAAAGGGGAAGAGCAAGAAAGTGATTCAAATCCATTTCATCAGATTCCAGTTGCAAATCTGTAGTGAGTTTACACACACATGTGTTTTAACACTAGTCCTTTCATTGTGGGAGGGTTGCTCTTTCATTTCTATTGTTCTTTATAATCACTGGTGACCAGCATTTTAAAATCGGACCTCATGGTATCAAGAAGATAATAATGTTGAAATGCAGTGTCTGAATGTAACCGTGCTAGAGATTTTTGCCTAAAAAACTCCCCATTCCTCTTTTTTGCAGGTAGGCCATTGCGTAAGAAAGCTAAGACAACTTCAGTATCACTAAACCAAATCTCTTGAAGTGTTGACCAGTCATGATGTTGGCAGGTAGCTTGCTGTGAAGCCGCTGCACTTTGAGTAGGACAGAACAGCCTGCTTATTCAGGGCACAGAACCGTGGTGATCACCCCTGTTCCAGCTTTGCAGTTCTGCCCCCGGGCCTCATTGCTTCACTCAAATCGGCTTCCAACCTAATGTTTGCCAACAGCAACACATTTCACCCAGAGAGGGTGCCAGTATTTAGGTTGAGTCATGTAGTACATTAAATAACATGTTTTCAATTGTCTGCTTGTGCTGAAATCCTAGAAGAGTTAATGGAAGCAGCTCGTCTCTTAGCAGGGAGTTTACTTCTCCCTCCACTGCACTTGTGAGGACTCTGGGGCAGCTCTAGGAAAAGGCTGGCAGAGCTGTACATTTTCCTCAGAGCAGCACACCTGATCTGTGTATCCTGAGGGGTAACACAGTTGCTGCCTTCCACAGATCCATGCTGTTGTGCGTTTTTTTTTCTGTAAAATATAAACAAAATTGTGTATCTTCATATAGGGTAGAAGTACAGGACAGCTCTAGCTTGGAGATCATTGGGAACATTACTTTGTTGCAAGCTGCCAGGCGAGGCCATATGGTAATTTATAACAGTGCTTTATATTATTTGTAAACTATAGCACAGCCAATTTGTATCTCTTGAGATATCTTCTAGTGTGGCAGTATCTTCTGCTGTTGAGAATTCCTGCAACTTTTGCCAGTTCTGAACACTATATTGGAAATATCCAAGTGCTAAGAACAGAAACACTATTTTGTTAGAAGAAGTGGCCTTCTCTTCCCCTTACTAGCCCTAAAATACATTTAAGAAGGGTGGTGTTAAGAAAATTTCCTTAGTTAAGCTCCTAGTTTGCAAATACAGGAATTTCTGTCTTTTCTATAGCACATGTTCATAAAGCATCTGTCACTGCAGCATTTAATACCAGTTTGGTTTGTATCATGTGTTAGATGGCTACTCAAAAGGAAAGGGCCTAGAACTTAAAGCCCAGGTAGATCATGGAGAGAGGATTAAACTGTGTAAAAGATGCCACCACCCTACCTGATGGTACCAGTCCTAGAGGGGAAGAACTTTTGAAGAGTGTTATGTAGCAGCTCTTTTATGTAAACAATGCTTTTTCTGTAGCCATTGGACTTCTTCTGTAGAGATTGGTCTTTTTCCAAAAAGCCATTCTTGGGAATTTCCTGTAGCCAGGATTGAATTTTTTAGGATGATTTACACAATAGGAGATGATTCCACCTCTAGAGGCATTACTAACTTTAAAATATTTCTATAGGGACTGGAAGAACCTTATGAGTGTGGTATCAGTCAGATCCCAGGGTCTGAGCACAGCCAGCTTGCTCAAGTGTTGCAGGTCAGTTCTGAGCTGGGCACGCTTCACAACCCTTGTATGCTTTGAGGCTGCTGGATCCCGTGTTGTCTGCAGCTCGCAGGTCTCGGATGGCTGTGGTGTGAGTGAGTCAGATGTACATAGGTAAGGGGTTATAAAAATATTCATGACAGACCAAACCTTTCGTAAAGCCATGACTGAAATAAAATTGACATCTATAGTTTGGGGTTTGTTTTTATTTGTTTAAAATAAAAAGTGTTTTTATGTTACTTGTGTAACAAAAGATGCCCTCAGGAAGGAACTTGCCAGTGCATATTTTTGTATGGTACTTTCTTGTAACCAGCTGGTGGAGTGTTTGTAGACTTGCTTATTGCTCCCTTTATTACAATGGCTTGGGCTTTTTTTGGTTTTTTGGGTTTTGTTTCTTTACTGGGTGGTGGGGATGTTAGAACTGGGTTACTAACTCAAGACCTTTCAAACTAAGTATGTTTACATGAATCTGAGTGTTGGATCCAATGGAAATGTCTGTATGCTGTTTCCTAGTTAGAACATCAAATAAGAATTTTATTTTCCTGGCTGCCTTCTGAATTTTGGTTGGCCTATTTTGCACTGCTTTTTTTCTCCAAAATAAACTACTGAAATATAATTGTGCATTTTAAACTTGTTTACAAATGATTGTTAGAAGTTTATTTTGTAATTCTCTGAATGCTTGCAGAAATACTATATTTAAATATTACTCCAGACCTTGGCAGTAACTAGAAAACAAGTTTAGGTCATTGGTGTGATCAGTGACATTTTTCCCATAGTCTGTAATTTATTTTTTATTTATCGAATGTATCAGTATCACTTTAATTTACCAGGTGCAGTTATGCAGGTACCTGTTGTGATGTGGCATTACAATAGAGTTTTGACATAAATTACCATGCATTTGCTGTACTACTATATTTCCTTGCAGAAATTAAGGTAATGGCTCATGTACTAGAATGTTGCTAAATCACAGGGGCAAATTGGGAGACCAATTTGTAAAAGCCAAAACTATAAATTACCGAGTATCCAGACATACAGTTATGTTCTTGCAAAACATTTGAGCATGAGTATGTTATTAAGCTTGTGCTAAAGTGCTTTTCTGAATTGCTGCCTCACTTGGTAAGTTCAGGATAGTTTTGATTTAAGATAAGCTTCACAGTAAGTTAGTTAATATTCTGTAGTCTTGCCTTTCTTTGTAAAAGTAGAGGAGTGTAATAACATTAGACCATACCAGAATGCCCTTGCTCTTAAAATTGCAGACAATCTGAGGAGATTTTCCATAATGTCTGTTTGAATTCTTTTTATTGTGGGTTAGAAAAAGGTTCTTCTGTGTTTTCAGAGGCATAGCTGTTAACTGTGCTGATGGGAGCAATTGTATTAAAATTACATGGTCACCAGTTAGCTTTTTAGGGATTTAATACTGTTCTGCTTCACTGTTTGAAATCCAAAAGAATACCATTAGCTTGACTGGAATTTCTCCAGGTTTTGTGTCAGCATGGTGGAGATGAGACCCTGGTTTCCACTGTAATTATGTAATTAGCTTCAATAGGTGAAGATCTTTCACTGTTGAAGAGAACTTGAGTGGTATTACTGCTGCCTGTGATGTAAAGTCACCCTCTTCCCCCTCTAGCTGACTTGGCTGCACTGTGCCTGACTTTGTAGCCTGTGCCAGAGCATCCTGATCATTATGTGAAAGCCAACTGCAGAAATGCAACCAAACCATTAGCATCAGCGCTAGCACTTGTGGTTTGTGTAATGCAGAACCACTGGGCCAGTGATGTTTTGCCTTTGGTTGAAGTGTCTGGCTGTGCAACTTTTGTGCTGAGGAGCTGATCAACTGAGGAGCTGATTGACTGGGCTGGTCAGTACCAGCCAATACTATTCATTATTACTATTCAGACTGTTGTAATGTTAAAGCTGTTTAAAGATGTCCATTGTCAATGTGGGAATGTTTCTGCTGAGGAGGTCTGCAGCACATTGCACAGACAGAAACCTATCCGTTTAATTTGTTCTCATTGTAGATGATTAGAAGCTAAGAACCTAACCCAGAGGCATCAGGAGGTAATGAGGATTGCCCAAGACAAAGCTTCAAAGTTTTCTAGATTAACTGTGGGCAGTATCCAGCCAGGGAACAACCAGGTGGAGTAGTGGTTAGATAACAGAAGTAGAACACAGTCCAAAGGCAACAGAATAAATGGGGCCAGAGGTGTTTGAATTGCCTGGCAAAAAAAGAGCGAAACAGGAAAAATGCTCCTGTTGTTTTCATCCAATTAAAAAAATCCAGACTTCTCAGTTCTTAGACTAACACTGATTTCCTCAAGTCTTTGCATGGCAGCAGTGACAAGTGAGTCAGGCTTTTCCACACTACCTTGTAGCCTTGCCTTCCACAGCTGTGCAGAAAATCTTGGATTTTGGTTTTTTTAGTGAACAGAGTCTGAGTTTGTAGCACTCTCCCCATGCACACACTTGCAGGAGTTCACCTGCATTACCCTGCTAAGTTTTTTCCCCTCTTTTTTAGTAAGAGATGTATTGATTTCTGTATTCAGTATACAATTACTTTATGGTGTGTGTTTTGTAATTAGGAATATGTGGAAATGCTTTGTGTAGATTAAAATATTTCCTTTAATATAATCTCCTCTCGCTTTCATAGAAAAATGGACATGCCATTGCAGATCACATTGCTGATTTTATTTGTAATATTGCTTTAATATCTACTTCAGAGGAATGTAACCTCCAGAAAAGTACTTTCCACATTTTTACTACCTTTCCTTTCACTGTTCACCCTATGTGGATCCAGGCCATCAGCACCTGAGCTTTTGACTGGGTGGGTTTCATATCCTCCATGGATTCTGTCACAGTTACATGGCCACAAAAGTTACTTGAGATGGTTGAAGTTTGGGAGGATCCAGGCATAAATGGAGATGTTGGAGCAATTCCTCAGCAACACAAGCACAGTAGCATTTGTAGCAAGCAAAGGGAATTGTTTTTGCTCTGTGTGTGCAGGTGGCTCTTGGGGTCTGGTCCCCCCTTCTCTTGGGGCAGCTTTCTTGTGGAAATAAAAAAATCCATTGAGAGAAAAACTTCCTTTATCTGTGATGCAGAAGGGCAAGGAGAGTAGGGCTTGGGAGTAAAATCCTGGCCATTGGACATCATGATACCAGTTGTCCAGAATTTCACTCTGTGGTTTTTAATAGCAATCTGGGGTGATGTTTTTCTTCCTCTCCATCATTTTTACCCTGAATCCACTGGGGCTGATGATAGCAGATGCCTGTGGCCCACACAAACTCATTAGCAGGTGACCTTACCCAGCAAGTCATGAGTTTGCAGAGGGCTCCTGATGTGTTGGGAAGTTTTTGTTGATGGCCAGGAAACCTCTTGAAACTCCAGAAATAGCTGAAACAGCAAATGGAGTTCATGAAAATCAGGTCTTCCTCTTCCAGCATTTTTACAGAAACTCACATTTTATTTCCTCCTTCATTCTTTACACAGTAGTTTTAGATATAAATTATTTTAACTTCTTTTTTTTGTGTGAAAAGTCATATATACATATATAAAGTTATTAAAAGGTTGAAAATATGTTGAGTATAAAATAGTGACTTCTTTGTTTCAGATGTTAGCAGCCCCTAAAAATTAGTTGTTTATCCTCTTGTAAAGTCAGTGCTGTAAAAAAATATTAAAAACAAAAGATGTGTTAGATGTACCTTTTATTATTTATTTCTGATTCAGTATTTGATTCAGCTTGTGTATACCCTTGTGACAACCACATACTAAAAACAGTCGTTCTTAAAATGGAGTAACAACAATTCCTTGGGATCCCAAAAGTTGTGAGAGAATTGGCCCTCTGGGTGTGAATAGTGTTGGATCTTGTTCTTCAGTCTCCAGCATGGCTTCCCACCCAAGCGTGGCTGAATCTCGGGGACCATTGCGTGCGTGTGCTCAGTTTAGCAAGTTCATCGGTATCTGTGTTCAAATCCAGCTGTACAGTGTTAACAAGTGTGTCTTGTGATTCGCTTCAGCCTGGTTCACTATGACTTCTGAAACATAATTCCCATTTTGTACTTAAATTTGTATAGAATTATATAAACCCTTAAAAGATCATGGCTTACTGTAAAACCCAAAATACTTGCTATTTGGCGTCTTCAATTGCATGACTGATCAGATCAGACAATGGAGATGGTGCTTTCATCTAACAGCATTCATTTCAATGGTAATATATTAATTTTCTTTTTGTTTGCCAAGCACCTGTTTTGGACAATGTTTTGGTTTCAACAGTAAAGCAATATGCAGTAGGTATTGTGGCATTATCTCTGTAATTGTTTTGAAGAGAGGATTGTCCCTTTCCAACACATAATGAAAATAAATGCCTTATAACAAGTTCTAGTTTGCTTCCTCTTTCTGAGTGGATAGGGCTGCAAGGTGAGCAGCTCATTGGGGGAGGCCTGTTTTCATGGGAATTCAGCGTTCACATCTTTTCCCAGTGTAATTTGCAGCCCCATGTTCAGGCCTTGAACACTAGCTTTCCATCTGAAGAAAGTCCTTGGGTCCCAAATATTTGTGATTACTTGAATATCCAGTTAAAGACAGTATTTATAGTTGTTCCATCAAGTAACATTATTTTTCCTCTTGTTGATTTTGCATCAGGTATGAACTATTTCTGTCTGCTGCTGCCATCCTTTGTAAAAAAACTTGTCTACCTCCTTTGGATGTGGCTGCATTTCTGTGGGTGTTATTTGGTTTCTTGGGTTTGGGGTTGGTTTTTTTGTTTAGTGGGGATTTTTTGTTTGTTTTGGTAGAGGTGTGGTGGGGATCTGAGGGTTTCTGTGAATTGATTGTGACATGTCTGAGTTTGCAAGGAGTTATATGGGTGCTGCTGCTGGCAGAGACTGTCACAAAAAAAAGGGAAAAACTAAATCATGGAATATGTTGAGTTGGAGGGGACCCATCAGGATCATCAAGTCCAACCCCTGGCCCTGCACAGGACACCCCAAGAATCACACCATGTGCCTGAGAGTATTGTCCAAGTGCTCCTTGAACTCTGTCAGGCTTGGTGCTGACCACTTCCCTGGGAAAGCTGTTCCAGCTATAAATGCAATATATTTACAATATACGATATTCAGATTAAAAATACAGTATTCAAATAAAAATTTAGGTGAAGATCAGTATGTAAAATGTGATTTATCCAGGTGGAGTAAATCCCAAATTGACATTTTAGTACTGTTTCTGTGCAACACCTTTGGTTTCAATTTGATTCCCCCATATTTTCCTGAGGTTAAAGAGAGTATGATCTCAGGATAGAGCTGAAAGACTCAAAACTTGTTCCAGTGCACTTTCCCCAGCCAGGATCTTGCCCAGTGCCTTGTCTCGGGCTGTGCCCTGTGCCAGGGCAGCTTTTGGGCCGTGCCTTGGCCTCAACACCTCCTCTTGCCATTGGGTGGCTGCCCAGGGCTGGGGGCGAGGACAGTGCCCACTCAGCAGCTCCTGGCCCTCCCTGGGGAAGCTCATCCCGTGGGCAAGGTACAGCTCTGGGCATCATGCCTTTCCTGTGCCAGGGAACCCCGCACACCCACCCCCCGTGAAATGCACTCCACAGGCCAACAGCACTGAGGGTTTTGCAGAATAAAGAAGTAACTTGAGTTTAAAGCCTGGTAGCCATTCCCTGAGCATCTCAACTGTTCTGTGGGCTGTAGGTGATGGGAAAGAACTGAGCAACTGAGTTTCAGACTGGGGGTGTCTGGAATACAGCCCCAGCAGTGGGTGGATCTTTCCCTCTCCTGCCAATGCACATAGAACATCTAAAATATGATCAGTGCTCAGAGATTTTGGGGCTAGCTTCCCTAACCCAGGCAGCCCTTGGTCCTCCTGCTGCCCTGTGGTCTGAAGCCCAAAGGATGGAAAAGTTCTGCCTGTAAGCACAGTGCCAGCTGGCCACCATGGCTCCTGTGAGGCAGTGCACAGGAGGGGCATCACCTCGGGATGGCCCTCCGCCTCAGGGGAGCATAGACCAGCAGTTCTCCTCCTGACTGGCCTATTTGTTATTTCTTTCTAATCTACTGTGCTATCCACATGGCTTGACTTGGTCAAGTATTACCCAGTGTTTAAACTTCTATCAGTGTTCTCTCTGTGTTGAAGGATGAGCCTCAGAACATGCCCCAAGTCTCACTGAAGCACCCAGGACACCCAGTGTGGAGGCTGAGCAGTGCGGCACCAGCAGCCCCCGGGTGGGCAGGGAGAGCCCTCAGTGCTTGGGACCACAGGGAAGTGTCCTCGGTGCCAGGCCCCAGAGGGCAGCAGCGCTGGAGCCCGGGTAAGGAGGGGAGCACCACCACGGTGTGCCTGTGGTGAGGGGAGCCCTCCATGCCCCTCCTCTTTGCGGGGCTGTACAGGCCCTGCAGTGTGCTGACGACTGACACTGAAGCTGCCAAAACAAAGGAAGGAACCCACTGCAGTTTTATTTTTCCTTAGATAAATTTTTTATATAGAATATATTACAGTCAGAGTTCTCAGCTTTTAATCAAAAGATAACAAGTTATTGCAGTTTTTTTACCCAGTGAAACTACCGGTGAAAGAACTTTCTAGAAAGCTGTCCTGTCTTTTAAAAAAAAAGAGGGAGAAAACCCCACCCAGACAGAAAATACACATGTAGGTTGCACTTGGCACCCACGGGCGCCTTGCCAGGCGTGTGGGCATCTGTGTGGAGAGAGGAGCATGAGGTGAGGCAGCGGCGATGGGCACAACACTATGGCAAGGGAGGCAGGCCTGGGCGCTAGCGAGGTCGGTTCCTAGGCACGGTGCTTCTGCTCGGCTGAACTGCTCTTAGACCGGGAAATGAACGCGCGGTGGGAGGGAGGAGGGTGGCGGCGCTGCTTTCCCCGGCACAGCGGCCGCTGGGCCCTCAGCCTCGCCTCAGCTCGTGCAGCTTGTGGGCGACGCGCTCCAGCTCCGCCTCGATGGCAGCCAGGCTCTCCAGCTCCTGGTCCTGCAACAAAACCCAGGACGTGTCAGTGGACACGGGTGGGCAGCCCTTGCCCCGCAGGGCTACACAGAGCCTTGCCTGGGGCCGACGAGCACAGCCTTGTCCTGCCCCATCCCTTCAGCGTGCATTTGACCCTCTGGTCAGACGAGTGTGCACAACACTGATTACCTCTGCCCTAATGTTTAATTACTGCTGCTACTGATGGGGACAAGACATGCAGCTGTCGTCTCTCCCTCGTGAGGGGGAGACAGCCCAACGGGGCTGTGCCTCCAGAACATGGGGTTGGAGGGCAGTGGCTGCTGGGGGGCCGCGGCAGGCTCTGGCTGGGTGCCAGCACTGAGTCACTGGCGGCAAACCAGTTGGGCACCGCTGCCTGCCACCTGCGGGAAGGGCAGCGTGTGCACTGCCCACGCAGTGGCAGCGATGTCCCCTCTCCCCACCCTGCCCTCGGTCTTTGCTTGCACCTCCACTGGCAGAAGATACTTTTCCTGGGAAAATAGTGACTGAGGAAGCTCAGTTCAAAGGCTCAAGCTGCCCATCACTTGGTGGTCTTCCTATACCCGCTCTTGTGTAATATGCTGTCACCTGTAGCTGCTTTATTTAGTGCAGGTACTCAGATGCCTGCTGCTGGCTTTGCCTCGCTGCCAGCCGCAGCCCTGCCTGTTCCTCACAGCTGTGGTCACCTGGGCCCTCTGCAGCTCATGCACTCAGCACAGCAGCAGCAGGCTCTGTGTGAGCAAACTTGGTGCTGTACCCCTTCCCACAGGCAGAGCCGAGGTGACTGCCCCGCTCCTGTGTGGAGGGAGAAAAGCCTTGCTGCTGCCTTCAGTGAGTTTGTGTGGGCCAACCAAAGATTGACACTGAACCACTGCACTGCATGTGACTGGTTTGAGAAAAGTAAAGGAAGTATGTAAAAATAAGGGGATTTTTTTCTCTTCCTGAGCTATTTTCCTGATAAGGGTAAAAAACGTCACCCTGTCCCTCCACTGGGCTCTTGGCTCAGCCCCTGGGAAAGCTCTGGCTGCATAGGGTGCCTGCCAGCACCCAGGGTGCCCAAGCAGCTGTTCCATTTTGTTTGAAGTGTGTCAGGGAGCAGCTGGCTGAGGCTCACCTTGCTCAAGGATAATGCATCTGACTGGAAAGTGCAGGGGACAGTGCTCTCAGCCCATAGCTGTACCCACCCTGGCCTCACTGGCCAAGTCACACAGCCCCATGGCCCAAAAATGAAGGGAGGGGACAGGACAGCACCCAGAGCCTGTGCTTTCCCACACTGCTGCATGCCTAGCCTTCTTCACTGACTCCCAGAGGCCCTGATGTACTTTAAAAAGCCAACCAAATAAAAAAGTCTCATTGCAGCTGTAAACACAGCAGTTTTGCAGCCTCAGCAACCTCTTTTCCAATCCCCATTTGGAGACTGAGTCTGCCACCTTGCAGACAAGATGCAGCCCAGAGTCACTTGCAGGTGGGGAGCAGCCTCCCTCAGGGGGAGATGTGGGATGTGAGCTGACAGTGGTGGGAGACAGATGGGACAGCCCACCCCACTGCATCCATGCTTGGAGCTGAGACGTTTGGCTTTGCTTTGAACCAACACAACTGGAGATGCTCTCATGGGGGGGATGCTGATGGACAATTTTGACCAATGATTTGGTGCATAACTGAGGCAAGAGGAGTGTTTTGGACAGAGACCCAACTGGCTTCACTCACCTGCTTCCCTAGCCTGTTGCTAGGCACCTGATCATGGCCTGTCCCAGGCCCACAAAGCCCAAGCCCAGCCCCACTGCCCAGTCCCCTGCACTGTCCCAAATCAGCTCTGCAGGAGCTGGGTCTCAGCACAAAGGTGAACCCACCAGCAGTTCCTGGCTGCTGGGGACATGCTGAGCTATTACCTAGCATCACACAAGGTATCAGGGAAGGAGATCTCTGACTTTGGAAGCCTGGCTCAGATGTATTTTTGTATCTGTCAACCATTTCCACTCCAATGCCTCAGGTCTCTCACCACAGTTGCACCCCTGATTTTCCTCTGTAGCAGGTCTGACATTATTCACTCCATCTCTGAGACAAGGAAAGCATTCCTTTTGACTTGGGAGGGCTTTGGGACACAAGGACTACCCCTAGGCTCCAGTTATAGCTCTGGTCACTATGTCCAGCACAGGCCAGTGCAGAAGTCCTGTCCCTGGAGACATGGCACTGGGGGGCAGTAAATGCTTTTGCACTAGTCACTGCACTAAACAAGGATAAAAACCAAAGGCGCAGCCAGATGCAAACTTCAATAAACCCAAGGATGAGTGACTAGAAGTTCACTAAGCATCACCTTAATGTCACAGAGGACCACTGCTGGCTACATTAATGCCAGTGTACCATCCACATCTCCAAGTGTAGTTTGGGTAACTGGGTGGGATTTATTCCTAAGCCCATGTACACCAACCTCTGTTCTCCTGTTGGCGCTGCCTTCCTCATCCTTCTTTTCTTCAGGCATAGGAGCAAGTGGAAAGCCTCCTTCACTGCTGTCCTCCTTCGAGTGACGCTTCCATGACCTTCTCACATCTTCCTCAGGACTACTGAAGGCATACTTGCGGGACCTAAATGTCTTTTTCATGGACCTGTCTGGGTCTTCCTCACTGTCATTTTCCTCCATGCGCTTCTTTGATGTCAGCTGCTTGGCCAGCTCATCCATTTTGTTCCACCTCTTGGTGTCTTCCCATTCCCTAGAGGATTCTTCCTCCATCTCATCGCTTTTGGCATCCCTGGGCTGAAAGGTGTCCTCTTCTCCCTGCATCCCCTCATCCTCCAGGCGATGCCTTCCTCCTCTCAGTGCCCGGGGTTGCTCTTCCTCCTCCTCTTCCTCCTCCTCCTCTTCAGAGCTCCGCACATCTTTTCCAAATCCCAGCTCATCATCATTATCTGAAAGAGCATTAAACAAAGCAGTGAACACAACTGTTAACCTGCTTAAGGTCCACCTTTGAACTGAGCCTTCAGTGGTGATGCCAGATGTATTTCTTGACTTAGGCCTGCTTTCCCAAGATTCTGGAAATACCCACCCTCACATTGCCGTGTCAGTAATGGGGCTTGAAGGCAGCAGTCAAAACCTCTGTAGGAAACTCAGGGAAGATGAATGAGTTGTCCCCAGGAGCTATGAGAGCTGAGCAGCGAGGCAGCTGCAGGGCCTATGTTGTTACCTGCTGTGCACGGGCCCATGTGTCACATGTTTGTGGTGGGGTCTGTGTGGCTGCTGGCCAGTGTGTTTTTGTAAACCCAGTAAGCACCTGCCTCAAATTTTTGGCTTTGAAGCCTCTAACCCATCTGTCTCAGTGCTCTCAGCTCACCCCAGGAGGGTATCAATGCAATCTGGGATACATACTGTCACCTCCCTGCATCTCCTCAGCCTCCTCATCCTCCTCAGCCAAATTGAGTGACCTCTCTGCTTCGGTAGGGTCCTCCTCTGCAGCTTCATCTCCATCATCCTCCCGCTCCACACGCTCCCCTGCTACCTCGTTGCTGTGCTTCTGGCCCTGCCTGGATGGCTCTTCTCCCTCATCCTCAAGCTCCACACTGTCCCTGGAGCCTCTGGGCTCCTCCTCGTCATCCCCTTGCTGCTGCTGCTCATCCTCACTAAAATTTTTGCCAATGTGGTTGTCCAAAACTTTGTTTCGATGGTTATCCTCTGTATCCCTGATGTCATTGCTCTGAGCTTCCTCTCGATCCTCTTTCTCAACAAGGTCGGTATCCTGTGGCCTGGGTTCCCTCTCCTCCAGGTTGTTTTTGCCTTCCTCTCTTGAGTCTTCATTTTGCTGGGGCTTCTGTGCTGCCAGCTCAGCCAGGGACCCTGTGGGCTGCTCCTCTTCAGGGTGCTCCCCTGCTGTATCTACAGCGGGAAAAACAAGAAGAAGCACCTCTGCTGAGAGCTCATTTCACAACCAGAAAAGGCCAAGAATTTCATAGGGAGCTTCAGCCCCACTCAGCAATCTGCTTAAGCAGCCCGTGGATGATTTTGCAAATCACTTCAGCATATGTTTGCATTCAAGCAAGGCAGTGTTCTCTCTGGTGCCTGTGCACCTGGAGAGATTTGCAAGGCTGAAGTTAAACATATGCTGAAGTGTTTTGCTGCAGCACAGTCATCATCACCATCTCTTTAGATGCCAGCCACGAACTCACCCTGCATGAAACCAGACTGCATGTAAAATGAAATTATTTAGTAGTGTAATATGGCACTTGCACAGCTCTCCTTGCTCTGGGTGCTGCACTCATATCACATCCTTATTTCTCCCACCAGGCTGAAGAGGCAGCCAGCCTTGTTCACAGGGTGCTGAAGGCAGGAGGGGTGTCTCTGCTTCTGCAAAAGAACTACTCAGCAGGAGCTTAATGTGGGCTGAGTATTTGCTCTTGCTGAAGGAAGACTGGCTTCTTTCAACACTATTAGCCAGAGAAAACACTTTGCAAAAGAAAATATGGGAGTTTAAAAGCCAGAGAGATATGGAAAGGTAAGTGCAGCCCCAAGGAGGGCTGAGGGGTGTGCCAGGATGAGGGGGTGCAGAGAGCTGGTCACACAAGGCTGGTGGCCACCAGTGACACTGTGCTGGTGCCACCAGACTGTCAGTGGGACTGGATGGTGCCACATTTCATCTTCACTTCATCTTCCTCCATCTCCACATTGCTGGAGCAAGAGTTTCAGGTGTGTCTTGGCAGTAGGGAGATGCACCATCATACCTGTTGGATTCTGGCTGTGCTGGCTGCAGCAGCAGCAGCCCCTGGGGGTGTCACTCCTCATTGCTCTGAGCAGTTTTGGACTGATGTCACAGCAGTGCTGTGCTGCTGTGGGCCAGCCATGTGCCCCAGAGCTTCTTGAGACCCTCTGTGGGTGCCCAGCTGCTGCTGGACGAGGAGTCACATCACCCCACATTGGCATTCCGTCTTCCTGACCAGGAAAAGGGAAGGCGCCAGCCCCTCCTTTCTGCTAAACTGCCTGTCTGTAGTAAGGCCAGAGAAACACTGACAAGGGGACAGCTCAGCTGAAGGTGATCTTTCCAAGATATGGGTGTTTTGTGTGGGTGTGTGCACTGTGTGCGCTTCAATTTTCCCTTCGGAGACTCATTAATATCTTAGATGCCTGGAAACAAGGATGACAGGCAAAAATTCGGATTACCCTTGCCTGTATCACTGACTCTTTCAATGCAGGATTTCTCTGGCTGTGACTCATTTTAAGTGTTATAAGTAAGTGAAAGTGTCAGCAGCAGGTGGAAAAGTCAGTATCACTTTGTTAACTTGACCATCACCAGTTACTATAGCTCAGAAACTACGTGTTGTTTGAGCTGGTAAATAAGAACAAAGCAAACACCAGGTTGCTTGTGTGTGTCAGCAGCAGCATCAAAGAAGATGCCTAAAAGAGAAGCAGATGGACATATCAAGGCTGTTCGGAAGAAGATCCTTGTTTACAGCCTGACCTGGATTTCCTGGGGGTGGAGACTGACACTGACCTCTCTGCTTGTTCTTGTCGTTCTGACTTTCAAGGACTTCGGAAAGTTCATCTTCAAAGCCGCTATTTTTCTTCTGCTGCTGAGTTCTCTCACTGGCACCTGTGTCAAGTAACAAAAATTAGGGAAAGGCAACAGTCTCTTCTGTATTTCAGAAAGTAGAGGTAGAAAAATGAGCCCTTTATATTTGCTACAGTGGAAAAATCTACCTGGGAGCTGGGAGAAATGAGACTGGAGGGAATCTGAATCAACTGCAGTAACAAAACCACAATCAAAAACATCATCTGCAGCATAGAAAATGGTCTCTAAATAGAAAAGCAGGGTTGCCAGGAAAACTAATATTGATGGAGATCTAGGGAATAAGAGGTGCTGAACTGCAGCACACTGAGGGCAACAAAAGACTTCACTACTAGACTATTGAAGGATAAAAATTGCCTCCTGCCAGATTCTGCCTACGCACCTCTGTTGAGGTGAGCACTGAGAGCTCCTGTATCCTCCAGCCTGGTTGTGGGGGCCCCTCTCCCCTGGGTGCTGGGAGGAAGAAGCAGCATTCATTCCCACTGCAGGGGTAGTCTGGGGCTCCAAGGCCCCACACTTTAGCTCTGGGATTATGGAGCCTGCTAGAAAAATACAACATACTGGAGAGAGGTGTCTGAAGGTAGCATGGGCTGGAGCTCAGGCTGCAGCTGTCCTGGCAACCAGCAACAGCATCTGCAAGCCAAACAAGCCCTGTCTAACCCAGCTCATGCCCTGCTTCTATGCCTTAATGCAAGGGCAAGAGCCAGTGCTGCCAGCCCAGTCCTCTCTAGCCTGGAACTGAATGGTGTGGGCTCTCCAGCCTGTGCAGAACCAGCTGCACCAGCACAGAAGATACTGAGATTAACACCTTCGCTTTTCCCTTGGTCTACAAGACCCTTCCACCCCTAGTCTCTGTGATCTGTAGATTGGATCTCATGTTATCCTGGAACAAAGTGGTGTGATGGGCTCAGACTGAGGAAAAAGTGGAGCAAGGTGCACCTCCATTAAAGGAGTCCCTTCTCATGGACTTCATGCTGAGTGGCACAGCCTGCCTGATATCTGAGTGCTTCTCCTGGAATCCCTGGTATGCCTGGGCAGCCACGTCCCAGCATACTGAAGAGACCATGTCTTCTTTCTTCTGGATCACCAGAGTGGAGTCAGATCATAGAGTCCATCTGAGGTCACTGAGCATCTGGCCCCTCCACCATTTAGGTAGTGACTAATATATGGCTTTGGGAGTTGCATGAGACTCTTTCTCAACTCTGACTTTCTGAATTTTTCCCCTCCTTTCTCCCTGTTGCCTCTGTGGCTTCCTTGCTCTGAAAGCATTCTGGTGGCACTGCCTTCCAGCCATCTCTGACAGACTTGTCACACAGGAGCATGGCACAGGAATGCCTTAGTGATTGTCACTCTGGGGATGCCCACTTGCCCCCTGATTTCCTCAGGGAGAAGGAGTAGGGAAGGCCAGAAGGTGCTCTCCCTGCAGCCTGGGGAGAGCCCTGTTGCAGCCTCACTCAGACAGAGGGATCTGGACTAGCTCTGAAGTAGCCTTGCCTGGGATCTGCACGTTAGCTCTGGGCTACTGTGCACCTAAGAATGTCTTTTTTTTCTCTCTACACCCCTTGGCACAGCTCCATGATGCTGCTGTGCTCCCACATTGACCAGTGGTGAGTGGCCTGCACCTCTCTAAACCAAAGAAACTTGCATTTGAGTTAAGGAAGCCATCAAAAAATACCCATTAGCTCAAGAATATTTTCACTGGGATCTTTTAGGTGCAAGTCTTATTCACTGTTCAGTGGGGCTTCCCTGCTGCCACACCTGGGTTTAGTGCTAGACTCCAGCTGCACAGACAGCGGAGGTTTTCTTGCCTTTCATTCTAGTTTGGGAGCTGGTTATTATTTGTTGAATTAAATTACAGTGTTTCCTTTTAGAGTTCTTCCACCTCAAAATGTCTAGACTCTACATCACCACCAAGTTACATTGATAGCTATTGAAATTATCAGATACATATTGGAGTTATTACAAACAAAATTCCTGTCCCCACTCATACAGTCTCTGCTGAAAATCTTGGAACTACATTTCCTAGGGCATATTTATATGATCTCAAATTAATATAAAATAAAAAAAACCCCAAACACAAAACCAAACAAGCAATAAAACTCTGTAAGGGATTACAAGAGAAGAAAACAATCTTCCCTATAGTTACATTCCCCAAAAAATATACTGGCACTGTACCTTGGGCAGCAATTTCCTGAAGTTCCTTCAATAAATTTTGGTGGCGAAGGATAGAAATAATTCGTTCATCTGCAACAGGGGAGACTTAGTACAGAAAATAGGCAAAGCAAACCTCCCCCCAACCCCAGGAAATTAAATAGAACCCCAAATGCCTCTCCTTCTTCATTTGCTCTTTTCTTTCTCTTGGCCTGATTTGCTCTCACATCTCTTTAATGTGTGATTAAGACAACAGGAGGATCCTATGAAAACCAGGCAGTTTGATGTCACCCAGCATCCCTGTGCCACAGTGCCAGCATGAGGCATGGCGTGGGACAAGCAGTGGCTCCATCCCTTCTCCTGGGGCCCAGTACAGCCCAGTGGAAGAGGAAGGTGAATGTGTCAGGGACCCCTTGACAGGGGTCCAGAGGCCAGGGCTCAGTTGGTCAGGGCAGGACCAGCCCCTACTCGCCAGATTTGCATTTGCTGATACCCAGCCTTAAGTCTGTGGCAGTACCTCCTCGGAGAGTTTCCAGGCATTCCTCACTGATCGGCAGGGGGTTTGGCTTAGATAAGGTGTCAGAGATGACCTCTACAATGCACTTCATCACCTAGAAAGAGACAAAAATACGAATTAAAGAACTGGGTTTTTGTCTTTTGTTCCTACTTGTACCAAGGCTGAAGTACAGCAGATGATGGCACAGATCTTCTTGCTTTTCTGGTCAAGCCAGAACTGAATGTTCAGTTCTCGTTTCCCCTAACGCAGGAACAGAAGGTACCTCCTGCAACTGAGAAGTGAGCAAATTACACGTGACAACGGAAAGGGCTCCTTCCACATGACACACAATTCAGCTGAAGATTGCATGGCTTCAGACCATCCCAGAGTCTGAGCACATCTGGAGAGTAAAGGGTATCTGAATATATACACAGAAAATCCAAAATAATCCTCTTTTAAGAGTATCAATATGTCTTAATCTGCATCTCATAAAAGGACTCAGTGGGAGGCTGTAGAGAGCAAAATGTGGTCATAGCTGCTCAATAGATAACCTTGAAATCTTAAAAGCTCTTCAAACCCTGGGAAAGACATCATAGTTAGATTGAAGCCAGGCATAGAAGGTGAGGTGAGGCAAACTACTTTCAAACACAGATGAGAAATACTGCTCTCAAACCTAGAAAGGACAAGACACTCTGCAGAAGTGTTTGACCATGTGCTTTGAGTGTTCAAGCCATTTATTAGAGACTGGAAGAGCTCTACTTGATGGCAGGTCATCTGAAAGCAAAGAAGTTCTGACACAGCTTCTCAGACAGGATGAACTCTGGGCCCACCCTTTCCAGCAGCCCTTTTTGTTGGTGTAAGACCAGGAGTGTTATTTATCTAATTTGTGACCTGCACTGAGATTGCAGGCATCCATGCCATGCCAAGACACACTACTGGGAACCCTAGTGTGTGGTCATGTAGACCCAAATGATCACACAGGGCAGGAGCATTCACTACAGTCTGGTGCTGATTAGTAGCATAGGAATCAGCTGCTTAGTTCAAAAGGATGATTATTTGTAAATCAATCTAGGAAAAATGTGGGGCTCACAATTGCCTGTGGAAAAAAAGACAGGCTAAATTGAAAAAAAAAAATACAATTTAAGCCTTGGAGGCAAAAAAGCCACTCACTGAACCTCTTTCTCCTGATGATTTCAGCAGGCAGCCCTGAGAGCCCTGACCTCCCTCACAATGTACCATTCTCAGGAGAGCAGAGCGCTGTGGCTGCAGTAGAAATTAAACACAAGTCAGCAGTCCCCAGTCATCCACAATGCTGTTCATTCAAGCAGTTGGATATACTCACTGGACAGATGGAATGGGCAAATTCTCACCCTGTGTAAGGAGAGAATTCTGCTTTTGCAGATCACAGCCATAAAATGCTGAACTCTATGCCTTACACAGTTTGAGGGAATTGCCTAATGGATTAGAAATGCTACAGGAAAGATTAAAAAAAAATAAAGAAAGCTGGGGAACTTCCCTGGTATCATTCTCCTATATCACAAGCAATCCATTAATACTGACTTTAGATGACTTTAGTCTCTCTATATTCAAGTAGAAAAAAAACCCAGATTCTGATATTTCCCTCTCATGTCTTCCAACCTCTGCACCCATTTATTGTAGCAGTATTTGATGCAGCTTCAGAAGTAAGGACTTTCTCAGCATGAGAAGTAAGACTCTGGTTCAATGAAATATTCTATTCAAGTTTTTCAAGACTTCTAAGCTCATGTAAGGTCTTTGTCTGAGCACAAAGAGACACATCATTCACCACAGAAATACATTCAACTCTGTGGAGGAGCTTTGTAAGGTAATGAAATGAGGAGTGCAGTCATCCCACAACACTCTCCTGGTCTTTTTGTTAGAGGAGGTCTTGCAGAGTGAGACTTCACAAGGTCATGAAACAACAGCCTGCATCAGGAAATGGAGGAGATCCTTTCCAAATGAATGTAATTAATCCAGTGCAGAAACTCAGACTGGAATTTTGCCATGGCTATCATCTATCCATGAGCATGTAACTAGATCCTTAAGAGCAGCTCACAAAGTCCCTACACAGAAATCTCCAAAGGGTTGTGCCCTTACAAGGACAGACTTCTCCATGTTAGAGCTCGGCTATGCCTTCCTAAAATGTATGGTTTTAAGTGAGAAATAGTGTCCTTCAAGCACAAGAGTGGGCAAACACCAGAGACATTGTAAATGCTTTGGTCTTGTTCAGCTCCCTATAGAAAGCCCTTGGTGTAAGGAAAGTCTGATAAGCTGTCCAGGAAAGGTCATCAGGTGCTAACTACCCATTGCACAGCCCTGAACCACCCACAAATGCTGGTGGGACAGAGCATGGTGTGTAGGAAGAACTGCAGTGCTCATTGTTGTATTTATGTGATGATATCCCTGCCCTAATCTGTTCCATAAGACCAGGAATTCCTTCCCTGAAATGCTGTGTCCCAGAGGATGGTGAAGGCAGGAAAGCCTTAACAGCTTCTTCCAATTGCAGCAAATTCAAAAGAAAGCTGATCTTGCTCTCAGCTAGAGCCTGTGTCAGTGTAATACTCAGGGAAGGGGAGCAGTCTTGAGAAAGTCCTTCCTTGCTGGAAACATTTCCATAGAGTGCCATTTTGTACACATAGAATACATTGGGGAATAGACCTCACAAGGAAAATCATATGATTAATGGGTTGTCCCATCAGATGCCCACTCTGGCTAGGAAAGTTGAAGGGGTAAGTGCCTGTCCTGAGTCCCCTTCCTCAGCAGCACACAGCCTGAGGAATGCACCCAGTGTCTCACAATTCATGGCTCAGTCCCAGCAAGGGCTGAGCAGGCTAAAAGTCTTAACAAAGCAACTGCTCTCCAGGCCCAGGCACGGCTCACAGGATTCAGGGAGGTGTTGCTCATGGCACACATCCTGCAGGTAACCTGCAGTGGAGCCTGTGCCTGACACTGGCATCAGTGTGCCCTCCCCTGCTGCTGCCTGGGGAAAAACGTCATGTGACTAGAAGATTTCATAACACGAAACGGTTCAAAAAGGAAAAAGGCTGGAGTTTCCTTTATGGACATGAATTTTTCGAAGAAATTTTAATTTGGCAGCCAAAAGATCAGCTCGTATGAAAGATGGGGAAGGGGGGGGTCAAGGAGTCATGACTGACATAGATAAACACTGGCAACCCCCCCCCCTTCTCCTCCCATCCAACCATTTAGGTGCAGAAGGGCCGTTGGGAGTGCACATGTTTGTGAAGTGCAGCTATGCAGCTATAAATGTTGGAGGGTGTGACACAGATGTGTGCACGGAAGCCTGTAAAGGAGGGCTGGAGAGGTCAGCCAAGTCCTGCACTGCTCGTAGCCATCCAGACACGCTGAGCAGGAGCTGAGGAAGGATTAGCAAGCTGAGAGTACCAGTTGCCTATTTTTCCAGAGCATGCATGTTTAAGTAGCACACGTACAAACTCAGATGTATACACCCCCAAACACACACAGTTCCTGAATCACATCTCCCCCCACTCTCCCTTGAGTCACCTCCTGTTGGGAGCTTTGAAAAGCAGAAAGTAGGAAGACTAAGGAGAGTTATACCCAGCCTCCATCTCCCCTCTAAACAAGCTTTCCTGATCCCTCTGTCACATCCTGAGGGACTTCCTGGGCTGCCCAAAAGGGGATGCAGAAGGTGTAACTTTTGTTAGGAAGGGAGCAGAGATGGATCCTGCTTGAGGGATCTCACGCAAATTCCCGGCACTTTCTACACGGTATTTCAGTGGGAGCAGCCCAAAACCAACCACCTAGGTGGAGGTGAAACATCACATCCTTTCTCTTCATTTGACCCTTCCACTACAGGCTCATCCTTACCTTAGTGTCGCCTTTATTCATGTCATTTGTCACAGGAAGGGAGACGGCTGTAAGGTAAGGGGAGCGGGGGGAAAAAGAGAACTTGTTATTCATCTCATCTGGAAGACAAGCAGAGAAACATTATTCTGTGAAAATGAGAGTGGAGAAGAGGGACATCTCTCTCTTATGGAAGTGGTCCCTGGGTGCAGCAGGTGGATGTGTGCACTGTGCCCCTCTGGGAAGGGAAGGGAAGGGAAGGGAAGGGAAGGGAAGGGAAGGGAAGGGAAGGGAAGGGAAGGGAAGGGAAGGGAAGGGAAGGGAAGGGAAGGGAAGGGAAGGGAAGGGAAGGGAAGGGAAGGGAAGGGAAGGGAAGGGAAGGGAAGGGGCCCAGGCTGGCAGGGCCCGTGCTGCGCTCGGCAGTGACCTTGCGGCGGCCGCTGTCCGCGGTGCTGAAGGGGCCGGGCCGTCCCTGTCCGCGGTGCTGGAGGCGCGGGCGGAGCGGGGCCGGCGCTGCCGCGGGGACGGGGGGCCGAGGGGGACACGGACCCATCCCAGCCCCACTTACCCGGCACGGCCAGGAGCAGGACGGCGAGCAGTTCTGGCCGGCTCATGGTGCTGGCGGGATGGAGGCAGGGAGAAAAGGGCAGAGGGCAAGACTGTCTTGGCGTGGGGGCTCCAGGCGCGGTGCCGGGGGGAGACCAGCACGGAGCGTGTGTATCTACGCCAGTGCCCTGGCTGAAGATCCGAGATGGGGCACTGCAGCAACCGGCTCATTTATATATCTCAGCCCTCGGAAATGGCGTCAGGAGGAAGCCACCTCCTCCTCTGCCCCCTCCCCTCGCACACAGGCTTCCCATCAGCCTCCATCACCCGCCGGGTGTCGGAGGAGCCCCGACCTCCCCGGCTGCCCATGCACAGGTGTCAGGCTCTGCTTGCTCCATATTCTCATGCTCTGCAGGCACAGCAAGACTCTGAGGTGTGTTTCTAGGATACAGCTTTTCCTGTACCTCACCCCACACTGGCAATCTGCAGCGCCTCTGCACATGTGCCCTCTCTGTATGTACCTGTAGCCAAATGTGAGGCACCTCATGAATCCTGGCCAGCATTGCCATCTGTAGATGGTTTTGCCCTCTCAGAACCCCTTTGTCTTTCACTGACCATGGAAGTTTAGAACAGGTGCTGAAATTTTTAGATGTCTTTTAAAGACCTCCACTCCAGGGAACTGGTCACCATGAAAAGGGCTTACCAATAGACATGGTAAGTCCCATCAGTTCTATGAAAAGTTTATTAGTTGAGTATTATTTGGGGTAAAGGTCAAAGGCCAGTGCATGTGCTGTCCATCTATGACTCTAGAAGCAAAATTTTAATAGATTGCTACCCTTTGTTCGATGTTTTATAACACTCTTACCTGGCTGCCAATTTGCATTGACAAGGGGGAGAGAGAAAACAATGAATTGTATAATTCTCTTAGTCACAAGCGTTTCCATGCTTTTGAAAAAATGGCTGTCTATTCTTTGGATGGAGCATCTGTCAGGTCAGCCAGCTGGATTCTTTGTTTAAAGTCATTCCAATACTTCTTTAGGACAATGCTTCTTTAGGAATAGCAGCTCTGCTACTCCATTCTGTTCCTCAAGCAATTTCAGAGGTCACAAAATGCAGGGACTTAGACTAGAAAACAAAACTCAGGAAAATGTACCATTTTTCTTCCCCACCCTGCCTCACTCTGCTCACTGGAGAGTCCTGCACTCAAGGAATTAGAGAGAATCTAAGTGGTCATCACTTGTCATCTTGTTTAAGATGACAAGAACTTTTCCATGAGATTAGGCAGTACTGCACCATCATTTTCCCTTTCTCTTTCCAGGTGCACAAGGAAATGTGTTCCCCCTAATATCTGTCTGATTTAAATGCATGCTTCAAAAGGCACATTTGGATTATAAAAGGCCATTCATACAAAATCAAAGCTCCTCTTGTCAGTTGGATTTTCTAGTTAAATGCAGAGAAAAGATGGAAATAAATTGATCTTCTGAAGTGCTTTGTTGATGGCAGTCATGGATGGTTAAATGTTCATAAGTCTATGAAATGAACACCCATGACAGTTCTTGTTCCATGGGGAACCTCCAGGAATAAGAGATATCCTTTTTCTTTTTGGTTGTTGTGTTGTTTGGTTTTGGGGGTTTCTTTTCCTTTTTTCTTTTTTATTTATTTTTTTTCAGTGTGTGTGTGCTGTTGAATTATTTATTGGGGAAGAGGGATGGGGGCCTTATACAATGGCTTTTCTCTCATTCAGGATACACCAGAGCATTTAGGTCTCTGAGTCTGAAAAACTAAGCATTATTCAGCTTGTAAATTCCTATGTATTCCTAAGTAAGAAACAGATTGATCTGCTTATCAGACTGTGTTTTCCTAGTCAATATTTACTTGTGCTTACATATAAATGTTGGTCTTATTAGGGTAATAAATTATCTCAGTTCTAATCCAGTTTCTTACATGAAGTCCTTTTCTTTGGGGCCTCTTTTTGATAAACTTAGCAGGATATGTAGTGCCCAAAACTACTGGGTTTTCTTCTCTTTCTCAAGGTGTGGTCTTGCATCCATTAAGTTCATCACAAAGGAAAAACTAAATGCTTTCCAGGTATGGCATGCATACTCCCATTGTAATAGCATATGATGGATGATGAATTTTTCTATTTCTTGCCCTTGAAAAAATGGATATGAAATTGTTAATCCAGCAATCAGTACTTCTGCTCTTGGAATTTGTCTCATTAGGCACAGCTATATTAGGAACTGTCACAGTAAAGCATGCCAGGGAAAGATTTATGTCAAAAGAGCAAAAGTGATCAAATAAAAAAGTGAAAGGTATTCTGCCACTCAGAGAAAGGCAATGTCTGAAGCAGACTCCAAGGGAAGAGCAGGTTTGTGAGTCTCTAAAGAGTTTGTGTTTCAGTATACGGAAAACAGGAATAGATCTTCAATGGGTTGCAAAGTAGTGAAGATGGAAATTTCTGACCTCTTCCAGCTTTATTAAACAAGCTGTTGATGTCTACAGAGAACAATTCCATGTTTCCTTATAGATGCACAATTTCTTGTGCATGAGGTGTGTTGGGACTGTGGAGAGCCATGTGCCATGGCCCACCTGCAGTCACCAACGTACCGTGCAGATGGACAAAGAGATACTTGCCTTCCCAGCCTGAAAGTGATTTGAGAAGACAGCAATGTCTGGATGGATGGAAGCAGCCACCCAGCACTGTTGCATTATCCATGCTCTAAGCTGAGTGAACAAGAGGGTCAGCCTAAAAGCCATATTGATATATGATCTTCCTATGCATAAGGTCATTTGACTGAGAGATTATGTGGCTTAAGTGCTGTCCTCAAGAGTAAAGTATTTTTTTACTTTATTTCAGAATTCAGGAAATAAAACTAAAGGATTTTGTGTTTGTCTGTGAGTTACTCTGAGAGCTTTGTTGTCTAATTTCTTGGCTGAAATTGGGTTAAGAATTCACTCCTCTTCTGTGCTTGGAAACACTAACACTGCATTTCAAACAGCTGTGATTATACAGGTACTGAGGCACATAAAGAGGGGAAGTGTCATTTTCATGAAGATATCAAAAAGGTTTGAAGCCAAGGCACAGCTAATACCACACCCTAACCAAAAAGACACTAAGCAAAAAAATGGACAACAATTACCTTCTTGTATATGAAATCAATTGATAACTGTTTGACTGAAAAACTTGAATGTAAGCTCATTGCCAAATTACTAGCAAAGTCTATTAAAACCCCCACATCCCACCTTTTCTTTTTTCTCTCCTTAGTCAGTCACACTCACCTCTCAGTTCCCTCATACAAGCCTTGCTTACCTGCCTCTAAATAGAAATAAGCTTCAAATCTCAGATTGCTGCTGAGAATACTCATCTGTGCTGCTCAAAGGCAGAACTCTCTTCTTTTTCAGGTCTGAGTCAAAATTATGTTGACTTGCTTTGATTTTCTTAGTCTAGACTGTCCTTGCACCAACCTGAAATTAATTTATTTTCCTGTTGAAAGCTTTACTTACACTCCATAAGCAAGCCCATCATTGTGCAAAACCTGATGGTAGCTAGCCCTGCCTATCCATTTTCTTCCTTGCCTGGCATGCACAGCTCTCACTGGGGCAGATGGAGAACGTTCCCTGATGGAAGAAGAGACTTCTCTGTAGTGATCACAGAATACAAGCTGGACACCCTTACAAATAGTTTGGATCTCAACATAATTGTTCTAAATATTATTCAAACAGCAATCTGGAAAATGTCATACACCTCCAATGCCATGGTCAGTTTACCTGGCAGTTACAGAAAACCTTCATTGATTCCTGTGAGTCCCACTGAATCTGCAAAAAGATGTAGAGGCAGAGGTTCTTCCTGAACAGTGATCTCAAACAGCTTCCTCTGAAAATCATTGATTGTCCCTATGGCTATGGTTTTATTTGATTTGTGACAGCAAAGTTTATATGATGTTGATGTACATATTCAGTAAGATAAAACAATTCTGTGAGTTCTAGGCTGGTCTGAAGTTCATGAGAACATAATTTATATTGTTTACTTAGCTCTGATGCTAGAGGCAGGCAGTCCTGTTTACTGACCTGGAGGCACTAAAAGGGTTCATGAGGGTCAAGGGAAGGAAGTAGTGACAAGAGTCACTAAGGTCTATGGAGCAGCACTCCTGTTCTGGGGGTCCATAAGCCCATCAGACAGCCTCTACTCTGCAGCAGCTCACAGCCAACAGATGGATCCTCAGTCAGCATCAGCATCACCCCAGATTCAGAACATTAAGTGACTGCCTGGTATGTTTTGTAGAGAACATTTTTATTCCTCTTCCTTTATATACCCAATCTGTTTGTCCATTCCAGGCCAGTTGCTCAGTGAAAACCAAGTGAGCCACAGGGATACATGGGTCTCCCCATGTATCCCACAAGGCCAGAGTTCAAATGTTGTGAGCATGGTAAGGGGCTTTTTTGAGAAGTAAGTTAGATGAACTCGTGCTAACTTTTCCAATTAATGGAGATGAAATGGCAAAATCCCTAATTTAAAAGCAATTGTAATTAGAAACTTCCCCTCCCCCCCCCCCCAATGGCAAGTATTAGAATCATGAAACACAAACAATTTCCATTCTGGATGCTTTCTTTGATCTCCCTTTGATCAGAAACAATGCACTTAAAGAGATGAAAAGACAACTGAACACAGAGCCTACTTCCCTGCCACACTTGCAGAAGTAGGAAGGAAATATGTGAGGATTCATGTGTGTACTGCCGACATATCTCTGTCCCAAAGGCCAGACTTAAGGACTTTCAGGGCACTGCTATCCCCACAAGATTATTATTCTTCAAACAGTGGCAATAGCACATCCCTGGAACCACCCACATGGAGATACGGTGCACAGGGACACCACAGTTGCTATTTTGGCTTGGAGTAGGGAGACAAAAACCCTGGGCCCTGCCCCAGAGGCAGGGACAAGGGCTGGGGTGGGACTAGGGCCTCTTCCTGCCAGTGTGCCAGGCTGAATCCCAGCTTCCAAGCCTCCCAAAAACTGGGCACTGGCCCTGATATTTATTTTGCAGTGTTCCACAATGTTTTAGTGTTAATTAGAAGTATCTAGTTTGATTGTACCTTTGGGAGTCTCTTTTCAAATTTGGTACCTTCCTCAGCTTTATGGCATTACATGCCACAGCTTGCTTAAACACAGCAAAAATATCTCATCTGTTTTTTTTAAATTACCTCTTCTTCTGTTCTAAAACCTGGGAAAGACAAAAATTCTTTCTCTTCCCTAGTCCAACTAGGCTTTCATGATATTTACATTTCTCTCTTACTCATGTCCTTTCCAAGAGAAACAATCTCAGTCATCTGTTTCTCATGAGGCTCCTTTAAACCTGGCTACTAGCCAGAGAATCCCACAGGTTAATTACCTACAGCATATAATTACTTGTAACATAATGCAAAGAGATCCTGGGGTATCCTGCTTTCACTAGAGCACTGTCACTAGAATATTTTTAGTCCTCACTCAGTGACCCAGAAAATTTCTGGGGATACCTAAAAAAACCTGATTTTTGTTTTAGGAATGGCCACACACAGATGTCTCAGGAATCAGTATCCTTTAAGATCTATTATTCCCTCACATAAAAGACATTATGGAGAGGACAGAGAGGATTTCTGGGGGGTTTAGACATGTTCCAGCAGTAAGTCAGTAGTAAAGAGTTGCCTCAGCCTATATCAGGGAAATGACTCAGTCTGGATAAGGCAAAGAAAAAAATTCCCACTCTTTTGGTCTCAGTTGTCACCTCGGATCCTTCCCTCCATCCCCTCACCCTGGTTTGGGTCAGGCTGTTCTCTGCACAGCCTGAGCAGAGCTTTGGGTAGCCTGTGTGGTGCAGATGGCTCCTACCTCAAATGTTCTGTTGATAAGGCAGTTTTTGAACATCAAATTGCATGTTAATGCTAGTTAATGAATGTTCTCTTTACAGGCACAGCAAGCCTTTTCCTTCTATACTAAGCAAGGAACAGGAGGAGGTAGCCTTTCAGGTATTAAATTGCTTGAGAGCATCAGCACAGAGCAGCTTAAGGAACAGCCACAGAATCTTAAATTACTGTTACTGGGCTTTTTTTCAGCCTGCAGGGGTTCAGGTTTCCTACCTGACCAATGCTTTTTCTTCATGGGAGAGTAGGGTTTGCAGTGCCTGCCCTTGGGGAGCAGACATTACTTTCTGCAGGGCAAGGGGACAGCAGCACAAGGCACCTTCAAATGCAGCAAAGTCTCTGAGCCCACCTCATTCATATGCTCTGCAGACAAAATAGTCCTGACAGATTCCTCCACATTGCAGGATGAGCCCAAAGAAAATTTGTGAGATCCTGAAGAAGTCCTGCAGCTCCCAGTTTGCTCTGTTTGGAGGAAAGGGTTTGGACCACTGACCATCACTGACCTTGCAGAGATGTCCTCTCCATTTGTACTCAGCTGAGTTCAGACTCAGTCTCTGCTACTAAGTGCTTGGGAGAATGTTTCAGGACAAACCACACTTTCTACTTTGCTGGGGATTAAAAAACCCCAAGCCAACAGGAAAAAAATCCAGACCATGCTTCTTTTTCTGGTTGGTTTTTTTTTTTTTTTTTGGGTTTTTTTTTTTTTTTTGGTTTTTGTTTTTTGTGGGTTTTTTTTTTTTTTTTTTTTTTTTTTTGTTTTGGTTTTGGTTTTGGTTTTTTGTTTTTTTTGGTTTTTTTTTTGGTTTTTACTGAAATATGCTCTGCTGGCTCTCAACAGCCTTTTGTTTGATGGAGGCAGCTAGATAACCAGAAACATGTGAAATCCTTGTGAAATCTGTGTGTTCCATGCCATGTAGGAGGAAACTGTTGTCATGTGTAATCCCAAAGGAGCAGAAATAGAAGTTTCCCCCAGGCAGAGGAGAAAAATGGGTACCATGCTCACTTTGTGTTTAAAGCTGCAGTGAGTACATGACTCTGTACTGAGGGGAATGTTGCAGCTGCTTGACAATTTCACAGAGTGAGAAACTGGAAATGTAAGGAGAAAATGTTCAAAATGTTCTATTTGCATTCCTAAGTAAATTGTTCATTGAGAGCCTGAACCCAAACATAGATCAATAGAAAGACTTCTATCCTTTCCAGTGGGTTTTGGGTTCTATTCTAAACCTAGCTTCCTTCCCTGGGGTTGGGATGTGTTCCTCAGAGGCAAGGATATAATTTAAATGAATTTAGGCAAGGAACAAAGGTGATAGTGATGATAACAGCTATAAGAAGAAACCTGCTCAGAGAATGTCTTCAAACATACAAACAAACAATTACAAAAAGACATCAGTCAATGTTGTTCATCAACAAAAGTAAAGACAGGAAATCAATTTGAATTCTGCATATACAGGGGGATGATCACTGCCCTGGTCCTGCTGGCTGCGCTGTTGCTGACACAGGCCAGGATGCCATTGGCCTTCTTGGCCACCTGGGCACACTCAGCTCATGTTCAGGCAGCTGCCAAATGGCACTCCCAGGTCCTTTTCCACCAGGCAGCTTTCCAGCCACTCTGCCCCAGCCTGTCATGCTGTGGAGTTGTTGTGGCCCACATGCAGGAGTGACTCTCTTGTTTCCTGTACTGGCTTTGAATCACCTCTGTCCTTAACAGCTTAAGTGCAGCCTTGACTTGACTTGACTTGACTTGACTTGTCCAAGAACAGAGGGAGCCATGTATTGGTGCTCTTCCCAGCTCCTGCAAGAGATGACCTCTTAATGTAAGTACTTCTGGCCCTCCCTGCAAGGATGTGTGATTTCCTTGGCTTCCAGACACCACCTGCTGCTTTTTAACTTGATTTACTTGCTGCCAAGCCATACAGGTGTTCCCCATGCTTTTAGAGGTCCAATACTGTGGTTCTCACTTGCTTTGAATTTGTTGTGAAATGTTTTTTTAATATAAGTGTGAATTTAATGTAATTTTTTTAATATAAGTGTGAATTTTTCAGATCCTTTAAACTGAAAAAATTCTGGTTCATTGAAATATTTTGCAGAAATACTTTTCCATATTTTGATCAGCCCTATTTATTAGTGTGCTGGAGCCCATCTCTACCACTATCAACTGGTATGTTTATAGCCATCTGGATCACAAGCTACTCATGTTTTTAAAATGGTTATTGAATCTATTGATGTGTTATTAACCCTTTATAAACAGCAAGTACGCGTTGTACAATAGCCACAAAGAGAATTGGGTGTTCAGTCCTGACCTTTTGTTCACATATTCCTGGATATCACAATCACTCCAGTTTAATTCTATTTTTTAATTTTAATTTATATTTTATATTTCATTTTATTTTATCTTATTTTATTTTAATATTTTACATGCAATTGCTTCAAAACATCAACCATCTGGGGTTTATTCCTTGACTTAGGCTAAGGAATGAATTTTTCATATTCTGAGAACAGCTTCATTAATTGGACGAGGTGGGTAAGCAGAAGGGCTTATTGGAAATCCACACTGTGGATCCAAGCACAGAACTCCCTCCTGTGTTGCACCAAAGATGCTCTCAGGAAAAGCAGTGGCCCTGGCTGCCCCTGCAGAGGGCCTCAAGAGCAGCACAATTACAGCAGCTGCTTGTGTTCTGTGGTTAAAGAAAGCTCCCTGGAGACATGTTGCTGTTCCATTGGAAGAGTACTCAATTGTCTAACAAAGCTGTTATCCTCTACTTAGCCAGAGATGAGAAAAGGAAATCTCTATGTATCATTCCTATGTAAAAAAAAAAAACCAAACCAACAAATCAAACTAATTAAAGAAGTCAGACCCTCAGGGGTAAAATAAAACCACCACACACCAGGGAAATGATGGCAGTGAGTAAAAGTGAGCTGGAGACTTGGCTCACCTATTCTAGCTGCTGTGTTTACTCAACCCAAAGGCAGACACCCATCCCATGCCCCACACACTAAGAGAAGTTGCTTCCCCATTTTTGAGGGGTATTGATATATTCATTTTCATTTTTCATATTAGAAGTATCATTTTGGCACCAGAAATTACCTTGGGATATCTTGACTAGTATTGCAGAGATCAACAGCTGAATAATGAGAAGCTTATTGTCATATTTAATCTCCTTTTTTTGTTAAACCATAACCCTCTTGATTTTGGTAGGATTCACATGGACTTTGGAATGACACAGGGACAGGCTCTTTGCTTCAGCAGCAGCAATGGGCTTTGGTTTGAAATTCTTGGATACATAGTTGGTGCTTCTGCAAGAAAACATGGAGCTCCTCCATGTTACTGTGGTGACCTTGACCATGGTGTTTCTATTCCTATCAACATCCTGGGTGATACCACTGTTTTTCTTGTATGGATTAGTTCAAAACTTTTCTTTGAATCATTAGGGCTGAATGATGAGTTTGTACTGATGGGAAAGTTTGTTTTGCAGCCACTGACTTCTTGCAAGCCAATGGTCCCTGCTACAGTGATAAATAGATGCTTTAAATAAAGAACTTCCCAAGACAGACATTCATTCAGCAGCAAAGCCTCCATTTTACTGGCAGGGAATAAGTTTTATGAAGTATTTTTTACCCTCCCCAATCTCAATCACACTGCCATTGTCTTAATTTTACTCCTCCAATATACAAAAATATTTTACTTTTGAACAAGAAATGAGTGGGCACAGAGTTTTATAGGAGAGGTCTATAGAAGTGCAGTAGAAAGGACAGGCTGGTGGTTATCCTCAGCACTATGGGATGTTGTGTGATACCCAGGGATTGTGCTGGTCAAGGACTGGGTCATACACACACATTGAGATGCTGGACTGAAGAGCATTCAAACCTCTCTATTTCTTTCAACAATGCCTATTATCTATGGTTTTTTTCCTCTCTCCAGAATATCCTGCCTGATATTTTATTTGCCTTCCCCCTTCCTATCCATCCAATTTTCTTTAAAACCCCTAGCCCTGTTTTTTTGATTTTAATTCCAAAGAGCTCAATTTCACCCTGCACTTTCCCTGAACACTATGTCCTTGCATCATCCTCACCAACACCAGACAATTTTGATCTGCTTTAAAGTGCAGCTCAGGATGTTGTGCTGTGGAGGCTTGCCTGCCATAGGTGTTGTCTCTGTCCTACAGGATGGTGGGTGCCAAGACCCAGTACAGCTCATCTAAGCCTTCATTGGAGGTTTGCAGTGTAAAGGGGAACCTGGATAAGGGCTTTTGAGCTGCACATTTATCACCCACTCCAGGAGATTCCACTGTCAGTCTGCCATCCCTTCTGCTGAATATCCACATGCTTTTCTGTTGTGCTTTGGCTAAAAAAAGACATGTTTCAAAAGCAGTCTCAGCACAGATCTTCATTTTCTGCTTAGAATTTCATTCCCTCTTGTCTTCCTGCTAGGCTGCACCAAGGCCAGATTTCATTCTACAAGTGCAGAACATTTCTAGTGCCAGCCCTTATCTTTATGAGGATTTCACATTGGAAATTTTGCTCACAAGATCCCAGACATTCTCCATCCCCAGGACTGGGAATGAGGCCTAACTTATTCTATGGAATGAGATCTGCATTTGCCTCTGGTTACATTGCTTGAGCTGCAGATGGTAAAGATACCTAGAAGTCAGTCTGTTAAACTAATTCTATGGTCTTTGAAATAGCTGCCAGAAACACCTGAGCAGTAGTGTTCCTCAAGACCAATATTGTCCTTTCCTAGTGATAGTCCCGGGAAAGACCTGCTTGACTCATCTCCCTGCTTTCAGAAAATTGCCTTCTATTTTCTAGTGAGTCATACAGCTCATTTTTCCTTGCCAGTAGTCACACAAATTTTGCCACTGTTCACCTGCCAGCCAGCAGCTCCCACAATTACTGCCAGCAGCCCACTCAGGTGGCAGCGGCACCTGGCAGCAAATAGGTGGGAAGGAGTCAGGAAACTCAAACCAGCACTAACAAAGGTAGCAATGAGTTAGGTAATGGGCATGAAGAACTGGGGAAAATGTTTCAGCCCATGATAAAAGCTTGGGGACCTGGTTTCTGTGCTCAGCTTTGCTATTCCCTTCCCACATGGCCACTGCAACACATTTAACAATCCAGTGCCTCAGTTTACTCTTTGGACAAAGTCCTATTTTTTTTAGAGGGACCTAGGAAGGAAAGACCTAAGAAAGCACCAATCACTCGTTTTCTAAATTTTTTCCATTTTAAATGGGATTCTTATCCTCTCTTTTTGGTCAAGAGATAAAATGAACACATAAAGAGTTTTAGTTGCAATTTTGATACACCAAATGTTTCAGCGAGATGTGACTTCAGTCCTGCAGGCTTGGCTCAACAGCTTTTTGAACTAAGAGGAGTTTTCCTGTTTGCAGTCAGCAGGATCCAGCTCCCATGGAGGAGAAAGAAGAGGACCTAAACTTTTAACTAGCTGTACATTATCTCTTGCTGCTTCTTGTGCAGCCTGATTAATCTAACTACAGGCTCTGCATTCCAGCAAGCACCTCAATCACATTTACACAGGGCCCATGAAGCAGAAAACCTGCACATCCCTGGCAGGACTCCACGGCTGCAATGAGTAAGCACAGCACCCCTGAGGTGGAGGGAACCTTGCCAGTAGGCTGCAGGTGAGGATTCACCCCTCTGGACTTTGAGACTTGAGGACAGAGTTGTCTGGGAGGGGAGTGCAGAGCACTTTGATGCGTATCATCTCTGACACCGCAGCCAGCCATCTGTTCCGAGTTTATTAAAAGTGATGTACTCTGCTGGGAGGATCAGGAAGCATCTGCTGGTGCATTTACATTCAAATCCTCACAGCAATCCCATCCATCCTCCTTTTTTAATTAATCAAACCCACTTTTTGGTGGAGGCACACAGATAAACGCTTCCTCTGTAAATGGGATCACATGCTATGCTAATACCATTAAATAGCTAATACACAGAAAAACAATTAAGTGCAAGTAGCAGCATCTCTCTCAGGATTTAAGAAAGCTGTTCTGACAGAGATCATTGCTGTTTAAAGGATCACCATCTAAACCTGGCTTATGCGGCAGTGCAGTTTTGCTGCTGCAGAATTGCTAATCAGCTGCTTGGGACAAGAGTGAGCCCTGAGGTGATGAACTGAAGCACACACTCCTTGTGACCCCATATGCAAGGGCTGGAGCGTGCTGAAGGACACAAGACCCCCCAGCAGAGTTTGGAGGCAGGTGCTGCAGGACAGGTGTAAATCCTGTCTGGGTGAAGGGACAGCAATGGGACGCTCTGCCCACCTGGTAGCACTGCGGTGCACTAGCACAGCTTCTTTGAAAAGGTGAAGAGCTGCAGATGTTTCTCATCACAACCAGATTCTCTGAAGGATGGGGAGGAAAAAGGAGGTGGCAAGGCTACTGGGTCTCTCTGTTAACTCTGCTTGGCATTGGGAGACCTTGGCACCATTCCTGCTGGTACTGCTGCCTGCACTGGTTACCCCATGGTATCATTACATGTACAGTGCTGCATAGGGTTGGCTCTCTGGGTTTCCCCATGGGTTCAAAGCTGGGCTGCAGTGGCCAGCTTGGCCTCCTAGGGTGCCACTGGCCAGGGTACAGTGGGATTTTCTCAAAGGGTTGGAATCCCTGCAGCAGATCACATTTACCTCTTGGTACAAAACCTCTCCTAGAAGTGTCAGGATCTCAGTATCCTTCTGTTGAGAGAGGAAGCTCCTGTGTGTGGGGAAAGATGTCTGAATAAAAGGCAGTGGAAGCTGTTGTCAGAGGTTTCCATGAGACAAGACCATAGGAGTCTCCATAGGGTGGTTGGTGAGACTCTAACGACTCTAGCATTCCCTTCCAACCAGGCAGAAGGAAGAAGTGGGACAATTTGTCCATTGTAAATCCCAGCCTATGCCCAGGGATCATACTTGACTTACACGTGGAGTGCTGGTAAAGTTCTTCCAAAGTAAGTCTGAGACTCTGGGGGCACATAATGCCTCTGTAACCAGGCCCTCCAAATGAGTGAGGGGGGTTTGCTGTGCAGAGGGAGGGATTGACCTCCCTCACTACCCTACAAAAGAGATCAATAATGTCAATGGTAGCAACAAAGGCACTGAAAAAGTGGGGACGTTCAATGTTGAGAAGCCTTGGGGCTGTGGGTTTGAATTAGTGCTCATGATGTAACCTCATCTATCACTTATATGGAGCATAAGGGGCAGAGGGGATTTCTGTGTGCTTGGAAACTATGTCAGTGTCTCTCTGTGCAGCTGTTATTAATAGACAGCTGATACACAAGTTAAATAGAAATCTTCTACTTCTTGGCATGCCGTTCCTTGTCTTCTTACTTTGGATATATCCTCAAGGCCTTTTTTAAACACAACTAGTTATTTTCCAAATACTCTCTTACAGTTACAAATAGTAACTGAAACACCTAACATTGGCTGAAACACCTAGAAAATGGAAAGTGCAGTTGATCCTACCCTTCCCCAAATACATCTCTTCTGGCAGGCAGGGCTTTTGTCATGAAACATCTGGTCCTGTGGCCAAGTCCTTTTCCCAGGTCAGAGGCAGCAAGTTTATAATCCTGACCCTTGTCTTCCATTAGCAAACAAGGAAGTTGCAGATGCTGAGACCTTAGGAAGCCATAACTTGCTTTTTACCTTCTGTTATTGATATTAAATGGCTTTTAACTTACATTCTTTAATTGCAAACATAGTTGATGAATTTGCAAAGTTGCAGCTCATAGACTGGGCAAACTGCATCTGGGGTTGTTGGCCTCAGAGTAACTGTGGAGCAAATAAATTTGTGCATGAAAGGGATATTTAGTGATTGCAGGGCTGGAAATGAAATTAGTGGCAAGACAGAGCGATTTAAATAGCATGGGTCTCATTAGACTCAGATAAGACAAGAGATGTGCTGATAAGGACGACTGTCATGTGCTTTCCTCAGTGCCTCTCCAGAAGGGACTTGCTCCCAGCAGCACATTTTGAGTGGACAAACTGTTCTGTGAGCAGCAGAGTTAAAAAACCCTGGGTTTTCTTGTCCCCTCAGACAGCCCTAGCACATGGTCTTGGCTCCAGAGTCTCTGTCCCTGACTATTGAGTGGTCCCCTGAAGTCCCCTGCTATTGGCGTGACATTTCACCAGGTACTTAAAACAGCCCAGTTACCACCTGCAAATCTGGCTGTTTCACCTTCTGTCAAATCTACATACACCTGCTTTGGGGTCTTGTTTCAGCCTTTCCTCATCATGTTTTTCACAAAGTTTTGCAGCTGCTTGCGGTGCAGCTCTGAAGATGTGGGCAAAACCAAAACCAGTGAAGGAAGCAGAGCAGCTCCAGGTGAGCCCTGCACTGCAGGGACTTTGCCCCCTTCTCCATGAAGTGGTGAACAATGACTGAGAGCTGATGATCCCTTCTCAAACCCCCTATCTGACCAACAGGTGACTTCTAGCCTGTCTGTTTCCACAGAGCCCTGAGGTGATGAGGGAAGAAGAAAAACCCATGTTTTTCAGGCAAAACCTGAAACTATCCCCTATTTCAGGGGATAGTTGTCTGCCTGTGGATGATGCTGACACCCGTTTGGTATATCCTGAGCATCTGCTTTTGGTTTTTCTCCCTCATGACACAAACTGTTGTGGAAAAAGGCAGGAGAAATATCTTCAGCATGCAGTGATTATTGAATGTATTTGATTAAAAAGAAGAAAAATTCCATTTCTTACAAACAAACCACACCTGCTGGAGCTGAAACCTTCCTTCAAAGGCTGCAAAAAGGTTAAGTGCTGCAGAATTAAAAAATATGGGTTTTTATGTAACAGGAACATTCTTGTATCAAGGAACTCAAAGCTGAGAGCTGGTGCCTGCTTCATCTTTCATTTAATGACCTGAATAATTAGCAGAATAATCCTTTTAGAAATGCTCCAGTAGCAGTGCCCTGGTTGTTGAATAAACAGTCTCCTAGAGGGGGAAAAAGCTGGCAGTAATAAACAACTGGTTGAGGGAGCAGCAAGGTTACAGGTAGTCATTAATCTGGGAGAACATTCATCAGCACATTCAAGGAATCCAACAAGTCAGAGCTGTTCCACGGGGCAGTCTAAATGAGGAAAATTATTTATTAGGACAGTGAACAGAGATCAATACACTCTGATGCCTGGTGTTAGCATCCACTGTGGTTTCAGTCTTGCAAACAATAAAATAATTGTTTTCTCTTGACAGTCATTTACTATTAAATCCTGTGTACCTTGTTCTCCTTCCAGGTGTTAGCCTCCATTTCAGAATTTATCGAGGGCAATGGCAGAGCACTCTGGCCCTAGGCACACCTGCTGTGTCCTCCTCCTCACACCCAAAACCTTTTTTCTCTCTCGTTTCAGTGTCAGTTATTACCCTTCCAAAAGAATTTGTTTCAGGACTGAAACCTAAAAAGACACCCTGGGGTACTGGGCAGGACTAAGGTTAGTATGTCTCTGAAAATTATTTCTAATATAATAATTCTTCAAATTCTGTCTGAAAGAAAATGTGAAAGCAGTACCATGTTATTGCCACTGGAGACCAAGAGCATATTGGATTTTTTTACTGCCTATGCACCTCTGCGTGAACAAATTTTGAGAAAATACCACCTGGTACAGCTGTGAGGATCAGGGGAAGGTGGAAGATTCACTCTAAGTTCACAGAGATCTCTTGTATTGACACTGTCATGGTTTCAGGTGCATATCACCCAGCCTCTCTGATTTTGCCAAGAGTGACTCCCAGAAGCATCAGGCTGAAGAGATCTCTTACAGACCATTCAACTGTCTGGGCCTGCAGGGTGGATTAGGTAACGTGGGACCTTCCAGCACTGACAGCCATGTGGCTGATGGACACATGAAGTCTTCCACTTAAAGGAACTCATCTAAATGTTTGGCTATCTTTGTATTTTGAAAATTGAACTCTACAATTTTCTCATAATTTCTATGCTCTTTTTTTCAGATGTGGTTGTCCAGGATGGGACAGGGAGGTGCTACACTCTGGCTCTTCTGTGCAAGATTGCACAGAACATTTCCCCAGCCTGCTCCCCAGTCTTCTCCATTCTAAATTAACCAATACTCTCCTCACACTCAGTTATTTTCCAAACTTCTCATTCATGGTGCTGTGTCCTGAGTCCTTTCCATCTTCTCTCTCTTCCACAAAGTGGGGTTCCCAAGGCCGAAGGCAGCAGTTCCAGCTGAAGCCTTGCAAGAGCAGCATCACCCCCCTATGCCTTGCAGAGAAGCAGGTGAAAGGCATTAGCAAGGAAGCTCTTGGGTCACACACACACAGGACCTGTGTTCCTCCAACCACCTCTGATAACTGCCTGCCAAAAATTGCCCTTTTCTATCTGGAACCATGTAAGGATCCTGGACTTACTCCCTTCTATTGGAAAGCTGCTTCAGATTTTCATCCTCTGGTACAGATACCTTTCTAATTTCCAAATCATGGGTTTTCACAGGTAATTTAAACCCATTTCTTGATTTGTTTGTTTGAATTTGGTTTGCTGGTTTTTAGATTTTTTTTGCAATGGCTTCACAACAGCTCTTCATCCCCAGCTTTTTGCTGCCATTTCCCTTAAATTTTCTTTGTGGACCTGAAAATTTTTTGGACCTACAAAATCGTACACTGATTTCTCTTTTCTGCTTGCACTTTGCTTTTCTACTTGCCCAATTTCATCTTGAGGATTTCAGAGTACTTTTCCTAGTGATCACAATAATTTTGAATCATGTGCCTGCCTTCCAGTGTCTTTCAAGCATTAACAGCTTGGCTTTATTCAGACATCTTTTAGCTGCATTCCCTTCCCCATTCTTCCACACAGTGGTCAGACATAGGCTGGTCTTGCAATGCTTTGAGCCACCTTTTACTCTTCCAATTTATCATGTAAGTGGATTTGGTTCTGCCAGTCAAGTCTATAGTGTGTTTCTCTGGTGCACACCTGAACATATCCACCAGGAAAGTGTCCAAACTCCTAGAATTAAGTCTGTTTCCCTTAACCACTACACCAAAGAGGAAAAAAATGAAAAAAAAAAAAATTGGCACAGTTTATTCTTGACAAATCCCTGCAATGAGTTTCATATCAACTGACTGATCTGTACCTGATTATAAATTGAGGGTTTCATAAGGGGTTCTGGCAATCTTTCCAAGAATTAAAGTGAAATATATTTAAATCCCTTGATTTTCCCTGCAATGCAGGTACTGAGAGTTCCCCTGTTATTCCTCTCTTATTCCCCAGATACTCAAAAGCAATTGTTAATAGCTTGGAAATGGCTTTGGATGGTCCTTAAGTTCTCACAGATGGATTTTGTCTGCTTGTGCAAGCTGGAACACATCTCACTAATCTAAGTGTTCTTTAAGCTTTTCTTTCCCTACTTCATTCCATGGCTTCAATTCTCTTGTTGTATGTTTCAGTTGTCTTCAACATCTGGTTATTTTAAATGTTTTTAGGAAGTTTGAAGCAGAAAGTGACAGTGGATGTTTCAGTTTCTGCTGTGTGTCACCTCTCCAGAACACAACTTCGTAGACTGGTGCCTTTAACCCTTTCCAGATGACTTCCTCAGATTTCCTCTCAGGACTTGTGTAACAGGCTTTAATGTTACACCCTCTCAGGAAGGGTGTAACATTAAAGCCATGCAATAGATACCCCATTATTTTATTAACACAAATTGTTCGGGAAAACTCCAAAGTTAAAGTCTTAGGATCTACCCCTACTCACACACCTCATCTCCCTGTGTATAGGCTCAGAGCAATGTGCAGACATGTTTTAGGTGAGGTATACAACTTAGTGCTCTGTGTTACACACTGGCCCCACCAGAATGAAACCCAGAAGATAGAGGTGGGCTCCTGATGTAAAGTATGGAGTGGGGTTTAGGTGTCTAAGAGGGGCATGTGAAGCTTTATGGAGAGACTCATCCCTGAGTCAGCTTGGGTACCTGACCCAAGGTGAGGAGAACCCTCTACCTGCCTGAGCCTCAGACCCTGCAACATCTCCTCAAGGAAGGTGCCTACTTGTGGAAGGGAATGAGCAAGAATCACAATTTCATGCTATAAACAGGAGTCAATGAGGCAGTAGTAGTGCAGTGCCTCTTCCTTACCATGACAATATTTAGAGCATATCCCCACCTTCCTCTCCCCAAAATAGAAAGAGATATTTCAAGGTTTAATGCTTGTCTCAGTTGGATAGACTTCAAAGCCCTAACTTCCATCCCCTTGAGAGTCTCCTGGCCATGGGAGGCCATGGGTACCCCAGCCTCACTTTTGCCTGAGCTGTCCCCAATGCAATTGGAGCCTGAATAAATGAGTGCAAAGGAATATGTACTCTTAGTCTGCTTTTTAGGGCACTTGGATGGGAGAAGTGATCTTGGCCTTCTTCATTCTGTGAACATGATGTGGGTGCCTAAAACTATGATACAGAGGCTGGGCACAATCTTCTGAACCAGGTTCCTGAGAGTGCTGGGTTTGGATTTTGCCACTTCAGAAGAAGGTGCCAGTCTCAGTGGCCTAAATCAGGAGGAGGAGCTCAGGCACTTTGGAGTCAAACAGAAGCCACCTCCAGGACTCAAAAAATAAGCTTTTCTCTATGCATGGTATAGCACCAGATGGTTTGAAGATGAGCTGCATTTCTTGGCAGGAATACTACCACAGAGGTTATTTGACACAGGTTAAACTGATTTCACACTTTTATTTGTTTTGCTATTCTGCATGGTAGAATTGAAGGGGGAGTAAAAGAAAATATATGAATGTGTGTATATATTGGTAAAATGCAGAAGATCAAAACCATGAGACAATCTGAGTCCAAAAATATCTTGAGGCACCTGAGAACTGATGGCATGTAAGTGGTGGGCAGGCTGGAGAGGAAGGAGACAAGAAGAGATGCCTTGAGCTGCCTTTGTGTCAAGTGCAGCATTTATAGTACTGGTTTGTCATAAATGGGCTCTCCAGAGCACCACCAGCAACCTGGAGCCTAGGAGGTGGAGCAGATATGAGTAGGAATGGGGCTGCTGCACAAATCTGAAAAAGCTCCTGCAGAGAGAGATAGACTCCACATATGACACTTGCATAGGGCAGGGAGCAGGAGCTGGATTTAAGATGCAGGAACAAGGAGATGAGATAGAGAGGTCTGCTGCTCCTTAACACACAGCAACAGGTATGAGTATAGGTGAACAGATGTCCAGGGAACATGACTGTGGGAAGAAACACTGGTTAGAAAAGGTATTCCTTCAGGTCCTAAAATGCCTCAAGGTCACTGGATGACTGGCAAAAAGGAGGCTTATTTTATCTGATCATATGATCAGGAACCCAAGACCTGAGCCTGATTTCGTGCTGCAGACTGCTGGTTCACACCACCCTCTGGGAACTTTGTTTCTGATCACGAGGAGGCTCTCATCTTCCTGTTTGGCTTTGAATGCTTCTTCAGGCTTCAGCTGCCTTACTGTGGAAGGAAGGCATGTCTGTGGAGGTAGCAAGAACAATTTAAGCATGTGAGTACAACAAACCCACTTTCCCCTGGGAGCCACAGCCTGGCTCCTGAGTACATCCACATCAACAGGGTCCCTGTGAGAGCTGCTGTGATTTCTGGCCAGAGGCACATCAGCAGTTCCCTTGGGTGAGGAGCAGGTGTGGAGAGGCAGCCATCAGCTCTGGGCACACACTGTCTCCAAGATTTCTCACCAGGATTTTGAAGGCATTTGGTAGAGAGTTCAAAAAATTCACATTTGACTGGAGTTTCTAACTTTCCTTAGCATTCATAGCTAAAGAGCTGAGAAAAACTCTCTGGTTTAAAACACCCCAACTAAAACTAACAATGCTTCTCATTAGAGAATTCATTACATGAATTGTCTTATCAAGAGCCTCTGTCTCTGGTCACAAATTGGGATGCACTTCTTGGGGAAAAAGCAGATAGCTGGACAGGTGTGTCAGCAACCTTTCTGAAGCAGACGTGCAAGAACTGCACCAAATTTTTTGTTCATCCAAATAAATGCTAAAACAGCTGCTGAAACTTGCATCCTAACCACTCCTTTGTAGCAAAGTTTAAACGTTAAGAGCTCATTAAGAGTTTTGAGGCTCCAAGGCTCAGGTGCATGTTGTTATAGACTCACTAATTTATTACACTAATAATAAATACAGCCTAGTAGCTTCACTTTTGCTTTACTTCTAATAAAGTACTCAGGGCAGGATCTTCTCAGTATACATCTACCCTCACTATTTTTTTATTGCATATACAGTAAATATCAACTAACATAAAGGATTGTCTAATTAAATCTTTTGAGTACCTGTGAAATTAATTGGGGAGAGCAAAGAACTTTATTGGTTTGCAAAAGCAAAGTAACTTGATTTAATACACCTATTGTAGTTTGTGCACACTCTATTAGGGCATGTTTGCCCAACAAGCCTTTCAAATTCAGTAGTCACCATACACATAAAAGTCAAGCAAACACACAAAGTAATTTGGAGAAACTAAGGCAAAAATCACTTTGATGAGTAAGTAGTTTGATGCACTTGTTCCTGCCCATGTCTGATCAAACATGATGTAGCACAACCAAAGCCTATTACAACAGGAGTTTTGCACAGTGTTGCAGTGCAGCTCCTTCCCACCTGACAAGAGAGCAGAGAGGAAACATCTACTGATGTTTCAAACATGCTGGTGTCTGGCAGTACTTGTGTCTCCTGGCTATCATGCAGGTATAGGTGGCAGGGTTAGAAGTGGTCTAGTACTAGAGTCATACTCTGGGAGACAAACTGTGTTTCTCCACATGCCTTTCAGAGGAAGAGTTAGAATAGGGCTACCTACAATTAAAGTTGTTTGACCCTGAGAAGTTTGAATGGCCAGAGCTAATCTGGGCTCCTATGAAATACTGCATTGACCTCCACACTCTTATGCAAGATGTGCTGCATGTGAGGATGTAGCCAGGGCTACTGCTGTGGCCTCACACCTCCCTCCGGTGCAGTGCTGAGTGCTCTGAGGAGGACACTCACACTTTGTTCTTCAGCAGATGTTCTGTATCTATATCTGGCTACAGCCTTTCCTGAGCTATGCTGAGTGGTGCAGGTGATATACCAGCAACACTAAGGAATAATGTGTTTTAAAATGTATATCCTAATTAACATTTTAATACTCATTTTCCCTAGCACCAGCCTCATTAGATCTGTGTGTGTGAAATATTTGTTTAGCCAGTTGTTATTATATTGCTAATCATGAAGACTGGCTTGTTGCCTGGATGCTTCACCCAAGCCACAATATCACAACTACAAATATAGAACTATAAAACAAATCACTCCTTAATCTTCAATATTATGTTGCTGTGCTGATCCCTGCACTGCAGGCAACTGTATTTTTTGAGCAGCACAAAATGAGCTCTTGCTACACATGATGTGCAATGAGAGATTCAGGTCATATTTTAAATTTATTATTCTGAATTTATCCTTTCTAATTTCTGTAAAGCCTCTGTGTCTCTGGGGCATTTTCTTAAATGGAAAAACTTCTTGCACATCAGTGATGTAATACAATAGTACTTAGGCCCTTGCACTTCTACACAACTGGGCAATCTGCACAAGCTCCCTGAAATGAAGAGCTCATACCCCGGTCCTTGTCTCATGGCTGAGGGAGCAGAAGGTTTCCATCTATACTGGGCCTCTGGTGATCTACTTCTACATCCAGATCCACCAGTCTGTAGCCACTCTGTTGGCAAAATATGAGTGGCATTTAAAAAAGTGGGCTAAACAAGGAGAACTTCAAACTTCTGGGCTGCAACTATACACATTCCTCTCTTAGAGATTCCTTTGGAGGACAAAATCCCATATCATCCTGCTTCTACTGCCCCCAAGGACAGGACATTAAACTGCCAGTTTTGAGATTGCACTGTAGGGTCCTTTACACATGTTCTCTTTTGTTACTAGCTTCAATATTTCTGGATAAAGGCTTTTTAGCAGAGTGTTTTCCCTGAATGATGTCTGACTTCCACAGGTGGGACGACTGGAACACCACAAGGGACAAGTTGTCAATGCACCTTTTAATAGCTTTTAGACATACACAGTACTTGGTCCTTCAGAGGCTGATCCAGGCCTGATCTCAGTGAAGAGAAAACTACACTTTCCATCCAGCTCATAAAGTCCATGTTATCCCTGCCATTCCACCCACAGATGTGTGAAACTTTATTGAAGCCATTAGCCCCATCTGTAATGCACTTGTTTACCACCCTTACAGCAGTTACTCCATAATTAAGTAAGTGGACAGTGATGACCTTCATCTACCCCCTGGTTATTTTCCACAAATACCCACTTCAGTGTTCAAGTAAGATAAGATCGCTGCCAGGGATGCTATTTGGGAGAGCTGGCTAAGGGATAATACAGACACTAAAGGCTAGCAATCTTCAAATACAGAGCATGTTGCTCTAGGAAACAGCTTTTTTTTGACCAATGCTGAGGGCAAATTTCCTAGTGTGATTTTGGATGGAGCTGGAGATGAAGGAGCTTTATGGCACAAATAAAGACAAGTCACACTCTGGATAGGGAAGGGCAGTGGCCAGTCTGGTATGCATACTTAGATTTTTAAGTAGTGTTGTCTCTTTGAGTCCTTGATGCTTTGGAAGAGCAGACAATAGGTTGTTAGCCCACTTTGAGAGTCTGAGTCAGATGCCCACAAAACACACACAGGGTTTCCCTGGGCTGTCCAGCACATCCACACTTTGACCAGGCTTGAGAGGTGAAGTGTCCCAGCTCTGTAAGAGCCTGACTTGGCTCCTGCTCCTGGCAGCAAAAGGTGAGGGGAGAAGGTGCCCAGAAGGTCCAGACTCTGTACCCCTGGATGTCCTTCCAGCTGTTCTCTTAATGTGACAGGGGCTGGGTGCCCGTTTGGGCAGGACTGAGCTCACTTAGGGAGGGTCAGTGAGGCTCACAAGCTAAGAAGAGCAGGACAAGTAATTTGGTAAATGTAAAATAGAACTGCATGGAGGAATAAAAAAGAAGCCATAATGTTTTTTCTCAGTAGCTGACAATGGAACTCTCAAAGTGTTAAACAAATGACACCTCAGGAAAGACAGTTATAATTTGCAAATATAAACTGACTCTTGGACAGAGGGTCTAAGCTTCTCCATGTAACCCAAAGCAAATAATAACCTCTCCTAAGCACCTCTCCTGATTCAGCTACCAATTTACTCTATGAGACTGGATGAGTAACTTAATTTCCCTTTATTTTTTACATACATCTAAGACCCTACTGAGCCTATGAATAAATGGATATCTTGATATACAGACATATATCCCCTATGTGTCCATTTAATACAGTTTAATATTTGAATTTTTAATGTAATAGGACTCAGTCCTTCATAATGAATAAAACACAGGGCTGTATCAGTGCTCAGTGTCCTTGCAGAACAGACGTGTCCTAATGCTTAATTCAGGTTTGCAGAATAAACTGAAGGCCAAGGCTTAAGGATACCAAATGCTGAAGACTTTGTTGGAGGTTTTATGTGAAGGGGCTTTGTGGTGGCTCAGCACCCCTTTGCATGACTTCCCCCTGCCTGGAGGAGGGGAGGGGACTCTGCTTCTGAGCCTCCGTGAGAGCTGAGAGCCCTGGAGCAGCATTGTCAGCAGCTGAGAGTTTGGAGAAAGGCAGAAAGTGGATGATCCACTGCGTCCAGAGTTCCCTCCTGCACTGTGAAGAGTCTTCACAGGCACACCAGTGCCTAGACCCATCCGTGGCTGATTGGAACAAGGCTAAACCCCTCCTGGTGAAGCTTGGCTGCACACTGAATTAGCTATGGCCCTGGAGTGATATTTAGAAAGAAACAGCAAATGGGAGTGTGCTTAATTAAAGTTGACAGTCATAATGGCCCTGCCTGTAATAGTATCAGGAGATTATCAGTTACAGGCCAGTGCTACAGGCTGGGTGACGACCCTGCCAAGGTGTGACCCTTATACCAGCCCTGTCTGGCCAGATCTCAGTATCTGCTTTTTAATGCTGAACATCTCGTGTTGATAGGGAAGAGAAAACAGCTTTTTCCCTCCTCATCTCCATCTCCAGCTGCTTGCTGTACCATGCAAACACTGATTATTGAGAAATCCAGGTTAGGGTTTATCTAATTGATCACTAATACAATATCAAGTAAATGAACAAAGGTTCTAGGAAAGGGCTTAGGAGGAAGAAGATGCAAAGTGCTTTTTCCTCTTCTGATAAATGGGCTGACTATTTTTATGTTTACTTATTTAAGCTATATCCAGGTTAAAAAAAATGGGGCAGTTTGGGACACCAGGAAGAAACTCAAATACGCCAGCTGGTGTGGGATACTGAGGGATCTCAGTGAGAGGATACAGGGCATTAATTACCAATTTTATCTCTGCCAGTTTCTGCTGGTTCAGATGTACTTCCCACATTTAATACCTTCTGCAGACTGGAAGACTGTGCTGGAGGCATGTACTTCTGCTTGCATCTGCAGTCTCCCTACTTCAACCACAAAGCTTCTGCAATATGGACTGGTTTGTGAATCAGCCTACATTCATTTGTAGCAGGCCCTCCCTCCCTTTGCACACTCTGCACTGATAAATGGATATTCCCAATGCCTACCCAGAGATTCTTTCCCTAATGAAAGTGAATCCTCTTTCCATACTCACTGTGCATCAGAACATAACAGTCTGGAGGAAAGCAACTTTAGAAAATGAAAGAAATCCCAGTGCTCAAGAAAGTGTCTTTGAGACATCGCTTCAAGGCCTCAGCTGTTGCATGCTGCAGTTTCCTCCTGAAGCTGACACTTACTCATGGGTCTGGATCCATAACTTGCTTCCAAGCAACCAGTGACATGTGTCGAACACCAATCTTATGGCTTGGCAGAAAATTCAAATGCAACCACAGCTTTTACAGAAGGTGAGAGCAGCTTTCCTTTAATTTATTTTGTCTCTACTCCTTTTTCTCAAAAAGCTCCAGGATCTTAATTACAGCAACATTCCCCAGTGGAATGAGAGCACTCTGAGTAGGGTAATGAGGTGCATGAATTAACAGGGAAATTGACTCATGCCTCCAGTCAATCCTTTGATGTCTCATCTATTGAAGTAAGTACATTTTAACATTAATCCCAGGAGAATTTGGTACATGTGTGTCTGCTGCAATCAGAGGATCCAAACAGATGGGTTCAAATGTAGTCCAAGGAATGTGGGAATTCAATTGAGAGAGGAAATCAAGAGATTCTGAAAAAAAGAGGTTCATAGCTTTCAAGATGGGCTTAGCACTTCTTTGGAAATGTGACATAGTTCCTGTAAATGCAGACGTTTTGGAGAGTTCTGTGACATTCAGGACTCCCAAATCTAACAATCTACTAATATGGTGGAAAAAGCATTGGAAAAAGCATTAGAAAAAGCTTCTTCCTGGCACAGAAGATATTTGAACAAGAACCCATACATACAAGAAAGGCAGAAAAAGAGTCCATACTGATGGAGATATTAGCAGGATGTATATATATAGGCAATAATATTATAAAATAATATAAAGAGTTTTAGCAGATCTATGGGATTAAAGAGGTCCTTAAAGCTCACATCTCTCTTTTACATCCTCATCCAGATATAAGAAATGCAGCTGCCTCTGACTTTGCTAAAGGGTTCAGAAGGACAGGCTGTTCATACTGCACACTGCTGGGTAGTTTCAACAGTGCAGTAGCTGCTGACAACACCTAAAACGCTGTAATTGAGACCATTTCTCAGCTCTCATCTCTGGGGACATGCCCTAACCCATTCCACCTCCCCCTCCTGAGGCATTAAGGAGGCAAACCCCAGAGCTCAAGGCAGAAAGGAGCTTTGGTTCTCACAGAAGAAGAGCAAGAGACCTTTAGAGGATCAGACAGAAAAGGGAGCTCCTGGGCAGAGAAATTGTAAGAAAGGGATTGGGAACTGTCAGTGAGAATCCTCTGTTCTTTGGTTTGGATTCACTGGTGCTGTAGGGAGAAGGGTTCTGGGTGTACTGGCAAAGCAGTGGGATATACCAGAGAAATGCCAAATTCCATTCTCAGTTCCTCCCCCAAAAGAAACAACATGAAATTTAAAAAGCCATTTTTCTGAACTTTCTGAATCATTGTATTATTCAAATGCAAGAGCACCACATCATCAATGTGTTGGTACCACACTTGTTTTCAACTGGTAAGGAACTTGGTGCAGAGAGGTTGATACAGCTTAAACCATGCTTTTTAAAAATCAGATTTAATCCTGGATGCCTCCATTTGAGGACTCTGTGGCCAGGGCTTGTGATGCCTGATGCTAAGCAGAGACAGCCACCAGTCCAGAGAAGAGTCCAGGGGGCAGTAATGCTAATAGTTGTTCACTTTATTTGGACTCTACAAATTAGAAAATTATCTATTTTCCCTAACAACATGGGCAATGAGCCTCCCAGCATTTATCTTAGGCACATTCCTGGAGAGTTGGAATTATTTTAGAGTGCTTTTCCTATGAGAACTCCAGCAGCTCAGAAGTGAAAAGTTGTTTAAAATAGCTTAAAATACTCTGGGAAGGGTTAAGTCACAGTCAAAACTGCGTGTTCACATTCAGACCTCTGACCTTCTAGGGGTAATGCTGGCACATTAGCCAGAGTGTGATTCCCAAGGCCTGACTGAACTCTTGTGCAATGCAGGCACATCAAGTTCCACGTTTTTATCCACCCCTATAGCTGTGTTAATTTGCTGAGGTGAGGGTAGGACCTGAAGAGTGGCAGACCTGGAGTATTGGTTAATGTGGGAAATTTGAGTGTTTCAGACAAGCTGCCAATCACTCAGGTCTCTTCAAAGCCCTGGTAGGGTCACTGCCCTCTGCTCTCGATGTGGCTGAGCAGCTCTCAGTAAGTTACTAATGAGCTCATGCTTAAGGCGGTGAGTTTTATTCTTTGCTTTAGCATTCCCGGTCCAACTTCTTAAGGTCAGAAGTGGGTCACTGGCTATACAGTGCAATGCATTATTTTATGGCCCCCTGAGAGCACAGCCTGGTGGCTGTACCCTTCACCCACACCCTTCTGCCTCCTCCAATCTGGCATGGTAGAACAGTTCCCTGCCACAAGCAAGTACTTAATGGGATATGTGCTGTGGGGGGTGGGACACCAGGGCTTGGCAAACTGGGGCAGGAGCAGAGCACTTGCCACTCGTGCTAGCAGAGATGTGCTGCACCTTTTCCAGAGGGCCCACAGGGCAGCCAGTCCCCATAGCCATCCCCAAAAGCAGGCAGCTTGCTCCTGCTGGATGCTGAATGATGCAGCCCTGTGGGAGCCTGCCAAGAGGCTCCATGGCTTGTAGGCAGGGTGGGAGGCAGGAGCCTGGCAGGCAGCAGTGAGAGGCAGGCAGCCTGGGGCTCCTCAGCTCTGCACATCCACGTGCCCTGGATGTGCCACCTGTGGCAGAGCCAGCTGTCCTTCTGGTCTGACTTGCCAAGGGACAATGGTGCAAGCATGGGAATGCAGAGTGAGGGCACAAACTCCTGCTCTGAGGCTGGGAGTTTTTTCTTTGGTCTTTCTGTCTGTTGGCTTTGGGGTGGAGGAAAAAACAGGACTGTGAGCATGAATGGATGCCTTGGCCCTGGAGCTCATGATTTTTCCAGAGCTGGTGCAATGGTGAAGTGGGAACCACTGGTCCCAGGTCCAGCTGGGGGCTGCCATGGGGACAGGTGACAATGTGACTTAAGCCACTGCACCCACAACTCACCAACAACTGCTCCACCTTTATGACAAACCAATAGGCCAGATGACAACAAAGCAGGAATTGCTCTGGACTTAAGTTTGGACTTAAACACTTGGGCTTCTCCCAGCTTTAGGCCAGACATGAAAGAGAAGAGTAGGTCACAGAGGGAAGCTGCCCTCACAACTGATTCCAAAATGTTCCCAGATTGGCAAACATCCATGTTATGTAGGGTTTCAATCCTGATGCAGACAGCTTTGTAAAAGACAGTGTCTCCTTGAGATTTCCATGTACCCACATCAGTCCTACAATGCTCCCTCATGCCCGTGCAAAAGCAGAAGGCCTCTGAGAAATGTGGACGCCTTCCTGCAAGACTTGGGTGTTGACACTGTGCTGCAACTCCATGGCAAAGCAGGGGTGCTTCAATGCCTTCTCTGGGGGCTTGTGTGGGTAGTCCCACTGCCTGTGGTTTCATCACCATGGACTGCATACAACAGGGATTTGCTGCTGCCAGCTTCTTCCTTCACCTTGTGGAAGCACAGTGTGACCATCACATGGCCAGTAAGTGCTGCAATACCTTCCTGAGTTGCGGGTTTCCTCTTCCTCCACACACATGGCTTGAGCCATCTAATGCTCAAGTTCATTCAGTCATTTCAGTTCATTCACATGCAGTTCCCTGCTGATGTGTACCCTTCACACTGCTCCTCAACAGCTACTGGAAACACCCCTTCCCCTCACACTGTGTGCTTCCCCAAGTAACCAAATGCTACCATGTTTAATTTTTTCCATTAAAAGGGTCTGAGACCACGTTACTGTACACACTAAGATACTGAAACTATCAGCACAGGGAGCTGTGGATGCTCAGAGCCCTGCAGAAAGCAGGGACACTCCCATTAGTGGGTGGGAGTTTGGGTCCCTGCTTTCCAATGTTTTCAGAGCTTCTTGGTGAGCCAGGAGGGGGAAGACCATGAGTCATGCAGTCAGTATGAGCACATGGGTGGCAAATTTTGCAGGAGATCATGAACATGTGGCAACATATATGTGACTGCTGTTTGGTCAGAGCCACTGCTGGGAAGCCCATGCAATCCTCCTCTCAAAGATGTGCTCACTTCTTTACCTGTCTCTGCAACTGGTGATCATCATAAGATCAGCTATCAAAGAGGGTGAGTGGCTGGTATAAACTGAATTACTCCTTTTCTTTTCATTTATGTGGATAAAAGAGGAGTGTCTAGCTTCTTACACCACCACTGGTTTGGAGAGGCAGTATTCAGGCTAAGGAGTATGATGGTTGGGGCTAAAGGACTCAAGGTTCGGGATTAGGTAGACCTGGAGCAGTAACTTTTTAAAAAATTATATATGTTCTCCAAACTGGCTTGGGCAAGCCATGCTTATTGAGGATAAAACCACCTGGCAGCATTAAATTGAGCACTTTTGACTTAATTTGAAATCAGAATAGAAAGTAGCAATCAGCAATAACATGTGCTTGACAGTCCTTCAGGAGGACAGTAGAAGTCAGCTTCTATGGAAAGTAGTACTCCAGAACACCAGCTGCCACTATCTCATCCCTCAAAGAGGGCACAAAAGAAAGCCTGATCTCTTTGCAAGTGTATAGTAATTTCTTGCTAATCAAAAAGTCAGGCAAAAATATCTTTTACTGGGAAATTCTTCATAAAGGTGACTATTTAAAAGCATAAAGTTATATCCACTCTCTGCCTCACTTGCACTGTTAAATTGAAGTTCTGCAATACAGATGATAGTTAATTTTCAAGGAAAGAGAAATTATTAAAATCATGACAGGTAGGAGATGTTTGCTGCTTGCTTTCAGTATCATGAAGGAATAAATTTGGAATAAAGTCTGGTGAACAGATTGAAGAGACAGTCCACGTCCTGAAAAGCCTACAGTGTGCTGATACAAAGGTGAGAGACAGGTTTAACCTGGGATGGACTCAGCCCTCCAAGGTCCAGAGCATGTGGCTGAACCTTGGCCTATAGATTACTCTTCCTTTTAAAAACCTGTTGCTTAGGGCCACTTGCTCCAACCCTGCTGACCTGTCTCTTCCTCAAGCACAGGAAGAGGTCACTTACTCTAGGATTGCAACCAGGCACACCACACTTTCTTGTGTAATGTAGATCAGACAGACACACCCCGCTGAACCACAGAATCACAAAATCATAGAATAGTTTGGGTTGGAAGGGACTTTTAAAGGTCATTTAGTTCAACTTATTTGCAGCAAACACAGACATCTTCAACCAGATCAGGTTGCTCAGAATTCCATCTAACCTAACCTTGAATATTCCAGGGTTGGAGCATCTACCAGCTCTCTGGGAAACTTGTGCAGTGCTTCACTATCCTCATTGTAAAAAATTTCTTCATTATATCTAACTCTTATATCTAACTTATTTTAAACACATTCCCCTTCTCCTGTTGCAACAGGCCCTGCAAAAAGTCTGTCCCCATCTTTCTAATAAGCCCCCTTCAATTACTGAAGCTGCAACAAGGTCTCCCTGGAGCCTTCTCTTCTTCAGGCTGAACAACTCTAACTCTCTCAATCTTTCTGCACAGGAGAGGTGTTCCACCCCTCTGATCATCTCTGTGCCCTCCTCTGGACTCAGTCCAGCAGGTCCGTGCCTTTCCTGTGCTGGGAACACAGTGCTCCAGGTGGGGTCTCACTAGAGCAAAGCAGAGGGGCAGAATCCTCTCCCTCAAGCTGCTGGCCATGCTGCTTTGGATGCAGCCTAAGATATAGCTGGTTTTCTGGCCTGATTCTTCTAAACTCCTCCAGAATGAAAAATACAGGATCTGAAGAACCTTCAACACATTCTACAATTCTCTCCTGTGCACTAATTCCTTAACTTATTTAACTCACTATTGCTGTTATTTCTTCAGAGACGATTTGTCTTCTGGGTTTGTCTGTCTCAACCCTGTGTCAACAATGACCAGAGGCTGGATCAACAGAGGAATGAATTTCTGACAGCCCCACTTTCTCCTGTAATGTGATATTTTGCTGTATAGGGGTTTTCAGCCCTTCAGGGGAATAGTTTCAATAAAAAAATATTGACATTTCAGAAAGGAGTTATTCTTTCTTTGCATTTGACATATAAACATAATTTCCTCTAAAGAGGACAGCAGACATCTATGCAAGATATCTGAACTATACACAGTAAGAATGAAATCTGAACAGCTATGGTATCCTGACTTGTTTTAATGCAACACTGGTAAAAAAAGAGTGCTGGTTTTATTATCTTTATAAAATGACTGTAACATAGAACTGTCTTTGGGTTGGTGAAGGAGATTAACACTCCTTTTGCTGAGGTTGTTCTTGTTCATATCAGCATATATCTGTATAAGATGTTTATACATGAAGGTGAAGATCAAAAGGGGGCTCTGTAGAAGCTTTGATTTACAAGATTATTATATTTTATTATTTTATTTTCTTGCATTTTATTATTTTTAAAAGCTGCAGCCCTCATGAAAAGCAGAGATGACCAGCCAGCTCTCCAGCCCATGGTGGGCCAGGTCACTTAGCTCGCCCTGGGCAAGCAGCCAGCTCTGTCCAATACCATGATTTTCTTTCTCTCCTTCAGAAATTAAAATATAGAATTAATTTACCTCATCATGAAATTTAAAACCTTTGAGCAGTCAGAGTAGTAATTTCTAAAACATCTCAAGTCCCACACTAAACACTAATTTCAGTTGTTACTTAAACCTGTGTGGAAAATTAAAAGATGTGCTGAGCAAATCCTAAAGCTTTTGAAACTTGGAAGAAAACAGTTTTTCCAGTCTCTGAGCTGGTAGATCATTGCTGGATTGCAGTGCTTGCTGCAGTGGTGCAGATGGCTCTTGGCCACAAGGCACCTGGGATCTGTGCCTGGGCTTCAGCCTTTGGAAAATACATACTGAAACCCATAAAATTCCAAGGAGAAAACCACTATAAAAAATGCATGAGTCTGGATTATGTGAGTGGCCAGGTCCCAGTGCTGCAGCTGCATCAGAGGTCAGGCAGTTGCAAGTGAAAAGCAGGGTGCAGGCAGGCTGCAGGCAGGCTGTCCCTACCCTGGGTCCCTGGGTCTGACCCCAGCATTGTCCATCGACAGGACCAAAGAGTGACCCAGTGACCCATTTCAGGTGATACCTTGGCCTGCTCTGACTGAAGGGGACATGGGAGGGACTTGTTGCATGGTCCTTGGAGACATGGGATACAGGACAAATGGGTACCTATGGATGGATACCTATGGGTGACCTTTGCTAGAGCTGCAGGTGTGACACTCTCCTACTTCTTTGCTTCTAGCCTCCAGTAACATACAGCATTTTCCTCTCAGATAACTCAATGCCCGCCCAAAGAGGTTCTAATGGCCAGGTAACTTTGACTATCTTACTAGTCACTACTTTCAAGGAAGCAGCCTGTGGTAAGGCACCAAACTATCAAAACCTGTGGGGGAAAGATTTATCAAACACTAGCAGTTGGTAATGCAAGCACCTAAATTTCCTGCCTGTGTCTTGACAAAGTTGCAGATTGAGTCATGCCTCCTGACACATTAATAAACAGATTCCATGCATAGGAAAAGGGGAAAAGGTGGTGTTTGTTCCTGCAGAGGAAAACTGGAGAAGCACCTTGGAGTCCACAGAATTTTCCAAACCTGTTCCTCTTTGCTTATTTAAGAGCTTTATTTTTTTTTAATAAAAGCAAGTTTACAGAGATAGGAAGACAATAAAAGGCAGTGTCATTTCCTAGCTTGTTAGTGCTAGATAAAGGTGACAGTCTGAACAAAATCATCCTTGTCCTTATAATTTTCCTTGTTTGATTGCTCACAAATAAACCAGTTTAATAAAGGCTCTGAGATACAAATGCCACATGGCCATATTGACAGGAGCGAGGGAAAAGAAAACACAATAATCATGTTATTTCTATCCCTCAGATTAATTACCTAGATAAAATACACATTTACCTCATTCTAGACAGAAAAATGTAATTTACCAGCCAGTGATTTAGGCAGGCACCCTGCTGTTAAAAGCCAGACCCAGCTGATCCTAACGAGGAGGAAAAGACGAGCTCCAAGCCTTGTGAAGGACAGGCCTCTCCTCCCCTCTGCAACAGCAGCCACTGTGGCCAGGCTTGTGCCCTGCTCCTCCTTCAGCTCCAGACAGGTGCAGCTTTAGGACACCGTGGATCCATTTTAATCCCTCTTCAGTCAGTTTCCTTAGGACTCAGCACACCTGCATCTAGGAAAGCCCACCCGTGGGGAGGTTTTATCCCTGTGGTTTCACTGTAACCCAGGACACAAGGTGCAGTGGAGCTGGATGCAGCTTGGGCCCTGCACCAGCATCCTGCCCACTGCTGCCCCTCAGGACACCTCAACCTAAACACAAACTTGGGTCTTATCTTGCCAGAATCTGCCACAGGTTAAAGCAAACAAGATCTGTCTATTCTCTGACAAGCTGCAGTTTCCAGGCCATTAAAAAAAAAAAAAAATCATTGAACTAATATCATACCTGATCAGTGGGGGAAAACTGACAGAGCCAACCCCTAACCTCAGCTCAGCTAAAATTGCATTACAGCAGATTTCTTTCCTAATACCACTGTATTAATCACTGAAATCATGGCAACACTTGCCAGAACTTTTCATGGTCAAGCACTGAAAAATAATTTTTCATAAACATAAGCCCTTATTGAAGGGAATACCCCAACTTGGACTTAAGCCAGTGAGACTAAAATCTTGAAAGAATTCATATTTAGGCACTCAGAAGGTGCCTTGAAATGTCTGAAGCACTAAGTGAAGAGCAGCCTTCCTGAGGGAGGACATGCAGAGGAAGCTGTTGCTTAGAAGCACCTTGGGCTTCAACAGCTCCCATACTTGAGGTCACTGGGTCTCAAGGTTAGACCAGGTCCTTGGTGTTGGTTTGGCTGCCGTGATGGCTGAGGGGTTTCCTCTTTCCAGAGCCAAGATAGATGGAAACTCAGTTTCCACAGGTCAACAGGGGTGCTGCAAAGAGTGTCCTCCTTGCTTTTCTTCACAGAGTCCAGGAGGGCAAACATACCATACTGCTGCTGACCTGAACCCATCGTCAAGGCAAAATGGAGCATTGTACCTTCCTGTCATAAGGGAGGAGGTTGGAGTATTGTGGGGCCTTGCAGCTAAAGGCAAGGTAACTTGTGAGTAAAATGAGAGGAAAATGGTAAGACTTAAAGACAGGTATGTTATCTAAATTCCAGAGGTCAGACAAAGTACCAGTTTCTTGAAACTACCTGAGTTATCCAAGTGGAAATTGACGCAAAGAATCTTGGGAACTGCTGGAACACAGTGCTGTTGAGAGCTGGTCCTGACCCTCCCAGAAACTTCCTTTGTGTCACAGGCAAGATTTTTTCAGCCTTCTCCCCACCATTCAGCTCTGGGTGTAAGTTTTATCCTAGGAAAATGATTCCTAGAACTGTATTTCAACATCACATGCTAAGCTCTTTCGGAAACAACCTGAGTGGTATTTGGTTCAACATCTTCTCCCCCCAAAACACACTGTGTTCCAGGAAAATTAATAGTAAATAGTAAATAAATACAGTATCAGCTGTAAGAATTGATGAGGTGAATGTGTCTAGTGGGTGCCCCATCTCAGCCCACTGCCTCCACCCTGCTGGAGGTGGGCAGAGCCAGGGCAGGGCTACACTGCCCTGGAGGTGGCTGTGATGGGCCTCATGGCTGGCAGGGTACACGGCCCAAGGTAGAAGGACACAACCCCCACAACGCAGCAGCTGCACTGCTCACTTTTATTAAAGTCTTTCGTTGCATAATTGATATCTGTGTGAACCCTTGGGAAGCAGCAGGTGCAGCTAGTTCAAACCAATGCTTTCAATAACCTTGGGTTAATGATAAATAGTCATGTATAGCTGATACACCAGTGATAGCGGTGATCACACATCTCTTTATGCCTCTGGAAAGGTCTGTTCTGGCTGCAAAGCCAGGCCCCCAGTCCTTGGATGACCTTTTCTCCCTCCCTGATCCCTACAGGCAGACACAGAATTTTTGGCCTGTAAACAGTCCCCAACTGTGTCTGGCTTGGTGGCAGAGGCAGCATCACTCCCACCTTCTCCACAGGCAACCCTGCTTCTGTGTCAGCTTGGAAGCAGAATTTTGGACAACTTCCATTATTCCTCTCCTGGAAAAATGCCATATGCAGTTAGAAACCCCAGTCAAAGTGAGGCGTTATGGCCACACACATCATGGATGAACCAGGAGTGCCCTGGTCCTTGATATCCTATTGCCTGGCATGAGGCAGATGTTCCCTCTCCGTGACTGCAGATGGGGTCCCTTGCAGGGTCCTGGCAGCAGCCTGGGAAATCCAGGCTCCATGGGGCCAGGGCCATGGAGCTGCAGCCCACCGTGCCTCCCACCTCCCCTGAGGAAGAAGGCACACAGAACTGTGCAAAGGCAAACCATGGGCTGCTTTTGGGAAGCAAGGGCTACCAAAGTTTGTATGTCAACACTTTGTGGCCAACTGAGTGTCCCATAGAGGTCAAAGTCATGGTTCACTAGGATAATAGGGCCCAGGAGAATCCAGGTTTTGCAAAACAAACCCCAGACTCTTACCTTCAGGTGCATAAATATGTTTTTAGGAGATCCCAGTTGGGAAAGTCTCGATCTGCATATCCACTTGGCAGACACCAACAGGCAATTCAAGATAAGGTAGCTTTATTGTACAGGGAAGCTTTGAACATCAGCATGAACAGCTGAGGAAATACCAATTTCTGCTCTTTGTTTCATCTGCTGCAGCTGTGCAGCCTCTCCAGCTGTTGCAGCAGGAGGGAAACTGGAAGGCTGCAGTGGAGATGGGACATTCATGGGAAGGGATCTTGTTGAGCAACTAACCAGCAGTTTGGGCAGAAAACTGGCATTCCCATCTCTCATTCAGCAGAATGTGTTTTCTAATTACAAATTAAACACTACTTGTGAATCATGTTTTCTTGTCACTAAAGATATCAACACAAATGCTTTCAACAAGCATCTTAGTTTTTTAACTAGAGCAATTTAGGACAATTGCTTGAATTTGCACATGCAGACTACATTTATGCCAGGTTGCTGCAAGACACTAGTGTTAAGGTGATATTTTTTTATTAGCTATTGAGAAAACACATCAAGTGTATTAGCACTAAACTGTAGAATGTGCTGTATTTGATAATATTTCTTTTTACTATGAATGCCAAAACAGACTTCTTTTCTGTGGGAAAAAATCAACATTCACTCTATCCCATTCCAATAAGCTCAGATCTTTTCTCTACCCTATCAGTCATTTTGCTGCAGTTGATTAATTTCAGCTTTGCTAACTTCAACAAACAAGAACACCTATTTCTTACCACAGACCTTTACCAAACACACATGCTTGATTTTGCAGAGCATCTGGAGCCCATCCCTTTGGTCCTACAGAGCTCACTCTTGCTTATTTTTGTCTTCTACCAGTTTCTCCTCAAAGAATGTGGACTCAAAATACTTTTTCTTTTGATTTGCCTGATTTGAACAGAACATGTGAACAGGAAAATCTGCACGTGCAACATCTGCCTGAAAAAAGTTAAAATTCAGCATAGGAAAGGTCAATTCTAGACAAAACACTCATCCATGCTCCTGATTCTTGACTAGAAAGGCCTCAGTAATGGCACAAAAAGGCTATTGCTTCTCTTTTATTATCTTTTACTCTCTCACAAGAAATCTCTTACATGGTATTTGACCTGTCAGACTTTTAACCACATTGCTAGCAAATGTTTGTAATCATAAATCAGCAATTTTGTTTTTCCCTCTCCAACTTGGAAAAGTGTCTCTCTGTTCCCAGTCCAATTGTTTTGCACATCTTGATTCATTTATGTGTAGGATCCAGTCTGTGGTTCATGATCCCTCCAGTTCCTTGAGCTGCCTGGAGCATCAGATACTTTCTCCAAACAGGTTGCAGTAACTCCTTGATGAACAGCATTTAATTCAAGCAGCATTGCCAGGAGGCAATATTAGGTAGGGAGAACTCAAAAGATCATTCCACTATTTGTGGGATGCTGTGGTAGGATCCAGTTTTGCCACCAGCCTAATACTGAGTACCTTAAAATAGAGATTAAATTAGTGAGTGCATTTCTGAAAGGAAACTGTATCTAAGAGGATTATTTATATGAGTGCATGCACATGGATCCCTGTTAGAATAATGCAGATAATTTTGGAAGCTGCTATTCATCTGTCACAATTTCTGGTTTGCTGACATCTGTCTGCCTGTTTCCAAGTCAAGGCTTTCAGACTCGAGCTGTAGGGCAGGAAGATAACATACAAATGAAAGTATGTGAAATTCTGATGAATTATTTGTACTATTCTTCCAGTTTCATAGCTAAATATCTAGCAACACATTAATGTCAAATCTTATAATCAGGCTGCAGTCGGTCAGCAAAGAAAACCATTCTTTCTGGTAAAGCAATATGTCTCTTCCCTGTGTTGATGAGAAATTAGCAGATTAATTACCATCCAGTTCTGATTTGCCCCTCGTTAATGTTATCTGCAGTCAAGCAATAAAGTCACTTCCTTTGCTCAGGGTCTTAGTATACATGTGGCTGACCTGGCACAGCAAATAAAGCACAGATCAGTATGAGCAAACCAAGGTGGCAAAGAAGAGTTTGATGTCACATGAGGGCTTGTGAGGATGCCCACAGAGCTCTCTTTCACAGAAACCCAAATCTGTCTCCGGGTACATCTGCCTCATTGAACATGTACCAAGATGAGCAGAGTCTGAAACAAACAGGCCTTTTCTAAGCTGCAGAATATCAGACAAAAAGTAGTTTTGCTCTCTTTACCCATCCCTGCCTCCCTTTGCTGCCTCCTCCACCTGAGCAGCTCCCGCCCTCCCCTCGGTCTGTCTGGCAGCCGCTTTCCCTGCACGACTGCCCGGCAGCCCGGAGGGGACAGCTCCTCTCACCTCCTTCCCAAAGGCGGCACAACGCACTCTGTGCTGCTGACCACAGCCCGGAAACTGGGCACAAATGGGCACGGGGCAAACAAATAATTTGGGGTTCCCTATCAACCCTGTTCCTCATTTTTCATCATTTTCACTCTCAAATTGTATGCTTGGTACCTGGAGCAGTTGGAGGGAGGGAAGGGAGGGAGGGAGGGAGGGAGGGAGGGAGGAAGGGAGGGAGGAAGGGAGGAAGGGAGGAAGGGAGGAAGGGAGGAAGGGAGGAAGGGAGGAAGGGAGGAAGGGAGGAAGGGAGGAAGGAAGGAAGGAAGGAAGGAAGGAAGGAAGGAAGGAAGGAAGGAAGGAAGGAAGGAAGGAAGGAAGGAAGGAAGGAAGGAAGGAAGGAAGGAAGGAAGGAAGGAAGGAAGGAAGGAAGGAAGGAAGGATTTTCAATCACAAAGTAGCCTGTTGTGCTCTCAAGGCAGTGAGATACAACAGCTGGGAAATGACATTCCTGTTTTCTGTGAGTTATGATGACCATTCATTTCTGGTGCAAGGCTACAGAGTGAGGAAAAGTATTTTCAAAACCCCTGAAGTGATATTCTGGTCTCTGAAGTGGGAGTAGTTTAACTGCCCAGTAGTTTGATAGCCCCTCAAGAAGACTTGGCACTTAGAATATCTTCCCACCACTTAGGAGAGTGGCTACCAGAGTCTTGTTCACTACAAAGCCATTTGTTTAGGGAGGCAACCTCCCAACAGAAAGGCACCACCATGAGGAGCTGCTTGTCAGAATGGTGTCCTTATGTCACCTTTGACCTGTAGCTGTGGCACACTGCACAAATCCACACAGATGACATGGGAGACCAACACCACCAATTGGAGGCAGGAAGTACATCTTAGCCTTCAACTCAAAACGTGACATTTATCTTCAGAAACTCCAGCACACGGTCTTGCGTGTTCTTCCCTGCATCTGTGCAGGCAAGGAACTGTCCAACAGAAATTCCAGTGTGTTTGAACAAAAGCTTTATGGAGTAATTATTTCTTGTCTAGCTCTGAAGCTGTTTAGCACTGTCCAGAACACAGGGCTGATGCCATCCACGTGACCTGCATCAAAGACTTTATCCTCATCCTCATCACAGGGCCACCACTACAAAAGCCCAAATTGATACTGGAAAACTCTGTTCAATAGGCAGAAGTTAGCAGACATCTTCTAGTACTTACCCCTGTGAAACTTCTACCATAAAGTCTGGAATACTGAAGAAAAGAATACTAATCTATGATGAAGGGTTCCATAACATCAGTATGTTTCACCAAAAAGAAGGTATCTGTGCATTCCAAAGTCGCTGTCTAAACAAAAACCAAACACACAACCCACCAAAAACCCCCACAAAACCCAAAAAACTCAAACAAAAAACCACCAACCCCTTCCAAAACCAAACCAAACCAAACCAACCAACGAATCAACCACACACATACAAAAAAGGGAAGCCAAAAGAGAAAAGAAAGTAAGAATAAAGTTGTACGGCGTTTATACCACTAATAATATTCCCCCCTAAATGTCACAATATACCAAAATATCTGAAGATTCAGTGGTTTGGAAGTGTATAAATTAAAAAACTGGATGTGTGTAGAAAATGAGTGTTCCACGGTCCTTTACTTGATCTCCTTCCATACCAATCAGCTCCCCCTGGGGTTCAAAAGTGGCTTTAGTACCAGAATTGAAAAGAAAACAGGCAACAGGAATTAGGCAAAATACAAGAAATGTGATAAAGGGCAGACACAACTTAGAATAAATGATCTCTTTTATTACTCAGTTTATCCAAATATTTCAGTTTTCTCTGCAAGATCTGAATCTGAGCAGCAATACAGTCATTTGTCCACTGTAACATTTCCATAGGAGCCAGCGTGACAGACTTCATGCACAGGACCTAATGCTGTGTGTTCAAGTCACATGAAAACTGAACCACATCCTTAAGAGCAAGAGTGACAAATTGCTTGCAGTCATCTTTTCATTGCCCAGCTGTGAGCACCACACAAAACACCAAGAAATTTCTTAAGGAAAGAAAGTGACTTTGTGTGATTGTCTATTGGTAATTTGTAATTACATAATGCCACAATCTGACAACAGAACTTCTACAGTAGGCTTGGTATTTTGGGGTTTTACTATAAATATTTGATGAGGTTTGTTTATTAGTATATTTGGTGAGTGTTTAGACATGAGAAATTTTTAATGTTTTGACAGATTTCATATAGAAATAGTTTTAATTAAGTACTCAAAGCTTTAGAAAATAAATGCTTCAATCAGATCTGATTAAGACATGTACTAATGAGAGAGGTATAAGAAAATGCAGTTAAAATATACAAATTTCAAGTGCAAAAAGAAACACCATTACTTCTCAACAGTTTAAACCTTCCTTCTCAAAAACCATCTTTCTCTAATAAAGCTAAAATACCAGCCTTTCAATAGGCAGCCCCACAATTCAGTTGGTAGGAAAGATACATCTATTGCACTAGAAGTACAAAGCTAAGAAGAATGCATAATATTTTATTCTTAAACTTATTTACAAAAATATATTGCACCAATCCATTGTCCTTTTTCCAGTTAATGTTAAGGAAAAGCCTATTATGTACAAAGTTAAAAACAGAAGTGCAAAAGCAGACTGAAAGAAACCAGAAAGAAGTTTATTTAAAATGCTAAATACAGTTTATTACCTGACCATAGCCCACATCCAATATGACCTAAAATCTTTTGTACCAGATATATCTGCAATTTCAGAAATCCATGCATTTCTCTGCAGAACAAGCCTTATCTCTCATTCCAACCATCAGAGGGTCTACATAAAATGTAAAGGCTAATCAGAGCTTAGCTTAACAGCTTTATTTTCTCCAGGTAAGTGATGCTCTTTTAGGTAAATTGAAAAAGCTACATACTATTACACACGTATTTGAAAGGTAGTGATAAATCAGGCATGATGGTTTTCATCCTCCCGAAACACCTTGAGGAAAAGTTTGCTGATGTTTCAGGACTGATAATTCAAAGGCATTGTCAGTCCACATTACATTAGCACAGCATATGGTCCTGTCTCAGTCTACCTGCCACTGGGACTGTCATGATGCATTTCTGGGCTGTAGGTAAGGAGAACAATCATAACCCAGAGATGAAGCAATGCCTGGGAAAAGAAAAGAAATAAATTTAGCACTGACAATCACCATCCACAGCAGCAGTAAATAGCTGCTAAAAATATCTTAAAAATTCAAGTTAAAGTAGTCATGGTCAAGGTTTGAGCTGAAAAGGGGTAACTGCCACTGACTGCCCAGGTCCTATACAACCACCATCAAGCTCCCCTTCAGATTGCAGCTTAGGCAGCAGAAGTCTTCAGTGTTTTTTACAAAGCCTGCCTTTCCACAGATCCCTGCAGCTGACAGGCACCTGCCCTCCAGTGGATAAGGGAGGCACTTCACTTCCAGCAATTGCCAGCCTGACAGTTTTGCTCGATGCGGGCGAGAAATTTTCTATTTGTTTAAGTCTACCAAGAAAAACTTGTCTTGCTACTTTCTCAGCTACTAGAGAAGAGTGATCATTAGCCACTGAAAAAAACCAAAGTGAAGAGTCAAATAAAAAAAGCTCTAAAAGTGCCATTTTCCTAAATGCAATGCATGCAGGCATGGCAGGTTAATCTTGGCAAGTGGTCACTATTATTCCATATTTTACTACTAGAAATCCACTTTCACAGGCCTTTAAATGGTAGTTACATAAGTGTCTTTAAGACTGCTATACTAACAATTTGTGGGGAAAAACTGAAAACTGCCAAGCAACATGACTCAAAAATGCTGTTGTATAAGTATTATTTGGTCCACTTTCCAAAAACCCACATTGAGTTGTTAATTATAGCCTTTTGAACATCAATCTTGTCATTTAAGACATGCTGGCATATAAACTGGCTATAGAAATCTTGCATTCAAGAAAGCAGACTCACCATGTAAATGATTACAAAGACTCTTGCTATGGGGTATCGCCTCAGAAAGATTCCCAGCCGAATGCTACACAGGTAGCAAGAGAAAACAAAACACACAGCTCAACACTGAGCAATAAATTCCTGTTCCTCTCATCCCAGTCACCACAAACCCAAACATCATGGCTTTGTTTTTGTCCTGAATTTTCCCAAATACGCACAAGGCTTTGCTGTCTTGAATTTTACTTCATGTATTTAAAACATTAAGTAGGGTGAGAGAATTCAGACCACAAAACATACCCTCCTAATTTTTCCCAATCACAGAAATCCTTTCACAATGAAATTCAATTACCATGGAAGCACAAAGGACTTTCTATCAAGGTATTCTGCTTTTAAAGAACTAAGGAGTATTACCGAATTTTGTTTTCTGTTGGTATTTGTTTCAAGTTTTGTAGCAGATCTTTGCTGTGAATACTGTCAATTCACTTAACTTCTCAGAAAGGGGTCAAAGCAAATTTATTGCTGGATCCAGAATGGTTTTCATTTACTAATTTCTCAAACAGATTATCTTCCAAGGCAAACAGCTGCATTGGCTTAGAAGACAAAATTGTGTCTTCATCAGGACTGAAGGAGTACAGATGATACTCCCCCACTAATATTCTCTTACAGTGTTTATCACAGACACAGTCAAAACTTCTGAAAGTAAAAAATGTAGAAGATGGTAATGAATTCAGTTAGATATTTTTTCATAACTTTGGAACCTCTTGCATCAAAATCTGTAAGAGCTTTGTTTAAATAATTGACAATAATTTGCAAAAGCACATTAATAAAAAGAAACTAATATCATAGGAAAGCACAAGTGAAGTGGGTCAATACTTAGTATTTTATACCATACTTTAGCAGCATTATTTTAAACTTTTCCCTTCATAAAAGGGAATAATACACACCAAAGTGTGTCACTTAAACTGTAAAAGCATGACAATTACAATTTGTATTCCCTGAGCACACTCTTACCTGAACTGATCTATGGTACTGGCGGCTTTGCGCACTCTCCCGTACATTCCTGCCACGCTGGTATCCACGTCACTGAACAGGACAGGAACACTACGCAGACGAGCACCTGTTTGATGGGAAAAAGTGCAAAAAATTAGACAAGTTGTTGTTTAAATAAAACAAATTGATAGTATATAACAGATATATATAAAAATATTATAAAAATAGTGATCAATATGATTGTAGTGACATAATTCTTGATAAACTTACAATCAAGTTAAACTTTTCTTCAATTTAGTATATTTTTAAAATGTATTTGTTTACTAAATGGATATCATGATATTCAATTCCATCATGTCAAAATAACTATTATTAGGTGTATAAAATGTTGGGCTTGATACTGGCACAGTTTCTCAAATTTCTTTTACTCTCATACAGTGAAACTGACTAGCATTTCTGACACTAACTTGTACATTCAACAATTTTTTTACTTTATTCACATTTTTACTATGTATCAATTTTATTTTTAAAAAAATATTTGATAATGTTACTTTTGTGTAACAAAACTTCAGCTTTCTGAAGTTACTTACAAACAGCTCCTGCTTTGATAAGCAGAGAAAAAGTCTGGACTGTTATTTCACACCTCTTGGTGATTGTCCCTTGTTTTTAAAGTTACTTAACATATACACAAAATGACAAACTTTGACTCTGAAAAGTAACATCTCAAACACCATGGATCAATTGCTGAGGTTGTCCCAGAGATACAGGACTGACAAACCAACCTCATCAGAACCATCACATTTTAAGCTGCTTTTCAAGAAAAACAGAAAGCAAGGAAGAAATTTATTTCAACCAGATCAATGCTCAAAAGGAAGTACTCCATTCTTACTCTCCTCTCAAACCCTTTTTGAAAGAGAATACTTAGCTCCAGTTTCTAATATTCAGCTTAAATTGCAAAATACAAGTTTATTTGCACCTGTGACAGAATTGTTCCAATAGTGCCATAGTATTGAGAATTAAAGACTAAATTTGCTTTATTAAATTTACTGAAGTCATTTGCTCACAGAAAGGAGCTTCTAGTTAACTCTTTTTTATGATACTGGCTGCTGTAGAGAAGGTCTCCAGAATAAGCAGTCTATTTTCAGCACTTATTTTTTCTTAAAAATCTCAGACTTTCAGGGAAAGGCATTAGGAAACAAAAAAGCCTGGACTGTAGAAAAGACAAGAGTTTTAGGTATTGCAATTCCTATTTACCTTCAGCACCATCAATGCCTGCCATGTTAATGGAAGGTCCATTGGCATTTGTGCCTTGGATAGCCTTCAGCTGTTGCTCAAGCCGTTCCAGTTGGTACACGAGGGAATTTTTCTCTGTGCTCAGGCTCTCTAACATGGTTTGCTTCTGAATTAGTGTTTCTGTCAGCTGATGAAGCCGATTTTCTAATTCTGTCTGACTACTACTGCTTAGAGTCTTGTTTGTGAGCTAAAAAAAAGCAAAGAAAAAATATCATTCTAAATTCAAACTCTGACCAACTGACATATTACAAAGCTCTATAATAACCTAGGCCTTCAAGAATCAAGTGACTCCACTGCCGAATTTCTATAGGATAATGCCACCAAAACTATCACTGCTGAGTGCAATAGAAGAAACAATTTCAACAGTTGTTAACTGTTTACATTACCCAAGAAACTCTATGTAAAAATGTATCTTTATGTTTTCCACTTATAATCATATGGTAGTTTCTGCAGAAGCCTAAATTTGATCACAATATCGATGCTATGCCTTAGAGACAAGTTTTAAAAGAAATCAATAGCAAGCTAATCCGGCCTGGCTACCTTCCAACTTAGTTTGAATGTTTTCCTTCCTTCAAGGAAGGAAAAACTCAGTACAAACGGGGAGAATCCGATGCCATTTTACAGGAAAACATAAATGAAATAGTGAAAATGCAGGATATGTTGCAGAAGAACTGAGAAACACCAAGGCAGAAAACACGATTGTACTTGCAAATAGAAACTGGAAGGCCAGCAAATGGATCATGCATTTGACACAGATGATGTGATTCAATTTTCAGAAAATATTTCAAGCAAATAGGAATCACCAGATCTGCCATATGTGCCATAGCTCATCTATTCACTACAGTCTTGGACCTCAGCCGCTTTATGGCATCATATTCCACAAAGATGTAGCTTCATTAACGAAAAACAGAATCATCAGGAATTACAGATGTCCAAAATACAAATTAAGTGCCTGTAACCAGGCAGGTGCAGGCAGTCCTGAAGTTCAGCAGTACCAGAAAATTCACCTGCCAACATGCCCAAGAAATCTGTATCACATCACAACCATTTCCAAATCTTGACATTGCAACTGCTCAGCTGACCACACCTGACTCCAGACTACCAATTTCTCCACAAACAGCTTACTTTCCACTGTGCTAAGATAACAGAACGAGGCCTGTGTATTCATGCTGCCCAGGAAGACTGTGGGGGCTCACGAGTATGAGGAGGTTCCAAAAGGGACTGATACAAGGGAAACAGGTCCATCAAAACAGCAGTAGAACTCAGGAAAGACTTAAACACTAACAACCCTAATTCAACTGCTGATGTTGAGCAGGTACACAGGACACAGCTCACATGCTGGCCCCTACTGCCACTGGCCAAGATACGAGTCTGCAGGATATAACTTAGGTTCTTTGAACAGTTACAAGGATCTTGGCAGAATTCATAACAACCTAATCAAACTCCAGTGAGTTTTTTTTACTTTGTAAAGAGAAGAATGTTGATCCAACACCCCCCACCAGGTCTAGTTGGGACAGTGGTTGATCTCCCCCCTGCCACCATTTATAAAAAAGCACATACAAACTATAAAATAGGCTATTTACATGGTTCCCTTCTAGTATTCCCCGCTCTCAAAACTCCGCTTTTTATTGAAAACAAGTACACTATGTCACTAGTAGGATGTTTACAGGGTTTTTCAGGATAGTTTAGACAAATGAGTAGTTCCCATCACTGTTTTCATAACTGAAGGTGAATAAAATTATTTTCTATACACACCTGATTTCTGAGCTTCTGAATTTCTTCCTCTCTGTCTTTTATTCTGCTTTGCAAAGTATTTTTTGTTCGATACAGTTCTTCTTCAGTATAATGGAGTTCCTATAAAATTTATCACAATTACACATAAAAGATTTTATACATACATGTATTTTGAAAGACAAACTCTAGTTATCTAGAGTTTCACAATAGAACACAAGAAAGCAATATGCTGCAATCAAATACAAACTGAAATATTATCTTAGCTACATGTCTTGCTAGGATGGGGGGTATGGGGAGAGAGAGAGCAGAGTATCAAGACACAACCTACAAGGCCAATTTAATTCTTTTGTGGAGGCTACCCTAATATAAATATCAATCCAGACTAGTTTACTAGGAGTCACACAATTTCATTGGGACCACAGTTTTATCTTCCTTACACTTTCACCATTAGTTGTAGTGCTATCTTAAAACTATGTCAATAATATAACAATTACAAAATACTTAGGGGGTATCTGTATTCCTAAACCAACCTCATTGATTCAAAATACCATTCTTTAAACATGTTTGAAAACCTTTGGCATAGCTATCTATAACTCTGTATGACATACATCTTCCTCTAAAGTTTAGCATAAATTAGCATAGCAGATGTGAAAGGAGAAGGAATATTAGTAAAAAAAAATTACAGAAGAGTAAATCTAACTGTAAGTTTTGCCATTCCCATGATTTAGTGTCTATTTTAACTCACACAGACCTGTCAAGCTTATGTTTTAAATTAAGACAATCTTCAAATCACTATCACTTCAGCTGTCAGTTGCTACAGAAAATAGATAATCCTGTTCTCCCTTTGAACCATCAGATGTACAAAAAATAACACTTCTACTTATTTTCCATCTTCAGTTTCAGAAACCTTATGACAATAGTTAAAGCAACTCCCAGATAGAACTGACCATAATTATATTAAGTATCAACACAAGCAATTATGTTAAAAGCACATGTAAATGGGTGTCATCAAAAGGAAGATTTCAGTTTCTGCAATAACTGATGCTTTTTTAAATTCACCTCACTCTTTCTATTGACTTAAAGCATATTCCTCAGAAGGGCAGGAGTAACAAAATACAATCTACCATCTGCTTTGACATAATAAACATCAGCTACCCATCAAGAGCAGACCTCGACTTTTGCCTTTTAATTAGTTCAAGCTGCGAGCATCCCATTAAAATGTAATTTCAGAAACGATAGATAATCTTATAAGATAAATTGTTCCTAGCAGATACCGAGGACTTGTGCTTTCTTCATTATTAATTCTCTTTACATGAGCTTTTTCTTACAAGGAAAATTTTTAACAAGGTGCAAAGTATTTGTCCAATTCCTACTGCATAATAAGGTTGTTCACATGAAATATGAGTTTGCCTTTTTTTCTCCGCTCTCTTTATAGCGCAAAACTGCTTAAATCAAGGCAGAATTTGCTCAAAAAGATGACACAATCTGGCAGAACTCATTAATATAATTTTATTAGCAATTTTTCTACTAGAGCAGTTAAGAAGTAATGACAATTTCAGAACTAAGAGTAACAAATGGATTTAACAAATTACCTCTAAATTGGTACTACAATGACATTGTTTTACAAGCTACAACTTATATATTAATTGAACACAGGAAGTTTCAGAGTAGCCACTTTCAGTATTAGGGTTTTTTGATCTAAAAATGTTATGCTTGTTACTATATCGCTGTTGTTTGGTTGTTTCCCTGCTGAATAAAATTCAAGATCCTGATCAATTCTGTGCACTCCCTTAGGGTCCTGTTTATTCAGTGGGATCTCTGTTCATCAGCAGTATCCAGAAAGCCCTGACCATTGCTTAGTCCTGGCTGCACTTTGCTTTACCTAGTGACATTCACCAAGCTTTTGGGGATTTCTTTGGAGTACTAGACAAAAAATTAATCAAACACTGTTCAGGTATCCAAATATTTTCTTATTAAGCCAAATGCTTTGCTGATGGCACCACATGAGGCCTAAAACCAAATCCAGCTTTCAAGAATTCCTTACCTGTTTTTGCCGTTCTAGTTCAGCTTCTGCCTCTTGCTTGGCCATTTTATGTGCTGATATCTGCTCTTGTAGGTCTTGAAGCTGCTCTCTCACTGACTCAGCTTCACTCAGCTGCTGTGTCTCCATATCCTGAAATGAACACAAATATCGTAATTTCACTAACATTCAGACATTACTGCAAATCAGTCATAGGTAACAGCAAAAGAAGTAGTATATGCAATATTTCTTCAAAGGAAGAGGAAGGTGCGGGTGTATTGGATAAATTATATTTGGTTATTTTATACAGAATATTTTTAGTACCATATTAATAAAGTCAATGCATTTTGTGAACATGAAAAGCCTCTGCTTCTTCCTTTCTACTGTCTACATGCTAAAACCATGCAAAATAGGCTTGCATGCAGCTGCTGTGTTGAGCCCATTATGCCAGCAGATGACCTGGATTACTGTGCTTCAAGGATTAGTAGCTCTTGCAGAAAAGAATATAGGTGATGGCTAGAGAAATCACTATGATTGTTAGTAAAGAAATGCTTCCCTCAAAAGGAGTACACAGTGAGGGAATACAGAAGTAAGGTAATAAATACTAGAAAAAACAGACCCACAGTATACAAGAGAACAGTCCTCTGTCGTAGCTAACTGCAAACACAGGTGTACATAGGCACAGCTACCTGCAGCTCTGTTCTCATCTGTTGTATTTGCCCCATTAGTTTTTGTATTTCTTCTCTCTGAGTGTCTCGCTCATGTCTCAGTTCCTCCAGTTCCACTGTGCTTGCTGTATTGCTATCCAGGCCTTCAATACCAGAGCCTTCTTTTAAGCTGTTTATCAACTTCTCTTTAGACTGAAAAAATAAGTCAATACATTATTTATAGCAGTATTGGAGAAGTCCTCAACTAGAATCCGCTATAATGACTGGTTTATCTGTTCTTTTATCCAATAATGACCCTAGACATTTGAAAATGAAAATGCTTCCACATTGATAATTTTTCTGATTTCCTATATGCCAAAGGACTAATTTTACTGAGAGCCTGTGTTATCTGTGTAGGAGTACAGCTTTGTACTTCACAAGTGCCTGGAATGTTAAACTTTTCATGGATAACAATCTTGGCCCTCTCAGTACTGAAACAGACAAGATGCACACCAACAGACACTACAGACAAAACTGACCCCCTTTTTCTCCTGCCAACAAAATCAAGAACAGCAATGACTCTTCCAGGAAAGAGGATAAACCATTTTATTCAGCGTCAGCCTAGTGTTACCTTGACATTGACTTGTGATTTCAGGCTTTTACCAAGATGATTTAAAACCTGTCCTTGAACATTTAACTAAATTAACTATTCTTAAAAGAGATCTCTATCTTCAACATCTTGCTAACATTTATAAACAAGACTCAAACCAACCACAACTGGACATGGTATCTTTGACAACTTTTATAGTACAGAAGTTGGCACAAAATACCTGATTTTGCCACTGTTCATATAACAAGCAACCTTTCAGGACATGGAAAAATATTCTCTGGTTACATGTTAAGTATCCATTCTATGCTATGCTTCAGCCTCAAGCAGAACAGCAATATTCTTGAATCAATACTGGATATGGAACGAATTGTAGGTTTCATCTACTTAACTATCTGGACTCTTGGATGTGGAACACACTGACAGATGATGCACAATAAATGCAACGGTTCACTTGGATTTTTTTTCAGGTTCAGGATCTGAACTACCATTTCAATTCCCTAACTTCATCTATAAACTCAAGTTTACAAAAGGCAGACTGGTAGCTGTTCTATATATGTATCATTATAGATATGCCCCAGAACACATTGCAGATCAAAAAAAAAAAAAATACCACAAGTTAGATTATTTGAAGCATAACACCTTAAAACAGTTAACGCATACAAATCACACAGTATTTCTTCACAACAATGCTTACTTGGAGAATGCGAGTAGCTTTCTGTTTATAATCTGTCAGTTCCTGTTTTGCAGATTCTAGGTGGCTTTTAGTTACTTTGACTTGCTGCTGAAGCTCATCAGCTCGCCTCTTCTCATCTAAATACTTTCTTTCTGCTACAGTTATCCCTTCTGCCAGGTTCTGACGTTCTGCTTCCACTTTACTTAGACGAGCTGCAAACTCATTCTATTAGCAATAAAGAAACAATACTTTGTGTTTAAACACAATCTCAACTTTAACCTAGGAAGGAAAAAAGAAAGTTTAAAAGCAACTACACAGAGCACGCCACCTCCTATCTACCACCTCCAACTTAAAGACACGTTACTGCTACGTGGAAAGAAACTCTGCTTGCTTAAACAAGTGGCAAATAATCTGAACAAGAATATGCTTTTCTTTCCCTCACCACAAACAGTGAGGGAATAACAATCTTCCTATCATTCACATTTATTTAGCACACTAAAAGCAAGCTTGCCCCTCAAAAAATATTATCAACTGTAGTATGACATATTTTGAAGTACTCTTAAAAAACCCAAAACAGACACTGATAAAGATTTTCAGAGAGGCTACTATACATAACAAAGGCCAAATTAAGTGTAGAATTCTCTATCAATAATGTACTCATATCTTTACCACAGAAATGATCCTATATCTTAAGATTTTACAGTAAAACTGCATAACAATATGTTGTGTAACAACACACCACAGAAAACTAAACTGATTACTGATTTACTTCTAGAACATGTATTAACATTAAAGTTAGCATGAAAAAAGCCCAATAAAAATTGTCAACATTAATCCTCAAAAACTTCTACTCACGAAGCTTTCAAAATAACATATAAGAAATTAATTAGCATCAGGGGAATTTAGTGCAGCAGACAGAACATCCTTCCAAGCAACTAGTACCCTGAACAGGAACTGAAGTCAAAGGGAGGAGAGAGCACATGGAAGTCTTCTTTACACTTCATGTCTAACCTGCATTTGTTTGTAACTTTCTTGTTCTCGCTTGAGTGCAGAGTCTGCATCACGCAGCCTCTCCTGAAGAGTTTGAAGGGCTTGATTTTGTAAACTGCTTCCTTCACTGTGGTCTTGTATTATCCTGAAATAGAGACACACATTAATTGGAAAAGAAGCAAGCTAGTGTGATTTTTTCGTGTAGAAATATAACCTTCTGGCTTCCAGACCAGCTTTTAAAATTTGCCCAGTAGATTACTGCATACAGACTACAGGTGTGAGGCCTGGAGTTAATGACTCACACTTCTCCTCCCTGGCCTATATTCTAGAGTATCCACATCCTAGCAGTGAGATAAGTTCAGAAAAATCTTTATGGATAAGCAAGTCTATTTTTCAAAAAAAAAAAAAATTATTGGGACCTTTAGCTTCACACCTCTGACACAAACAAATGCTTTACACAAAATGGATTTCAATAATCATATGCCAACGGATGCCCAATTTAATACTCATTTGTCGTGTTCCCACTGCCAACTATGATAGAGCAGTTTTACTGCAAACTTTAATCCTTGTATCTCAAATCTTTCCTCATTAGTTTACTATTTTTTATTCTTGAAGACACTAAATTATATACTTGGATTTTTTCAAAGTTACTACTATTTGCAGAATTCCAAAGTATGTAATTAAGAAGTACCGTGATTTTTCACTCTGCAGTGCTTCCAAAGCTTCTGTCCGAGCATTTAAGAGCTGATCAGCCTCTTGCAACCGTACTTTCAGCACAGCTAGCTGTGAATCTTTGGCACCAACAGCTTCTGTCAGATCATCCACTCGAGCCTGAAGCTCTCTAACCACCCTGTCACTCTTTGAATGGTCAGCATTCCACTTCTCCACCTTCTCCCGGGATTTGTTCAGTTCTACAAAATAAGAAGTTTCTTTGAAGTTTAAAAAAGTAGATATTGGAAGGTCCTGTAGGCAGTCAGGATGCACCTATCTCATTTCTTAAAGAAAAAAAATTAAATACAACCAAGTTGAAGAAAAAATGAAAATTTATGAGCTGCCAGGAAGTAACAAATGCCAGATTGCCTGTCAAAGCACAACCCAGAAAATTTTGGAGGTGATCTCAAAATAGACGTTTCCTTCTGAGTCACACTGCAAATGACAGATATCACCTGCCCCATCCCCTGCTATGGCCTACAGTCAAATATCCCTGTGCTAAGAGAAATGTTTGCATAAAGCATCTAGTTTAATTCTAGTTTGAGTTTATTGCCACATAAAAAACAATAGAAAAATACACCAGTCGTGAATAATGCCTGAATACTTAGAAACTTCTGTTTTTAATCTAACATCACACATTAACTTCCACTGGATATTAAAGTTATCTGGCTTATGCAGTTACTGTGAAAAAGATGTGGTACCTCAGTTTTATCCCTAACAGCAGGAGTTAGCTCTCTGTTTTATCATTTAATTTGTACTCACATTTTTTATATTAGTCATTTCACTTGGCTTTGAAAAAGCCAGTGATGTCATATTAAAAACACTGATTTTATATTTCTACTGTCAGTTTCTAGGCATCAGAGACTATAGTCTACTACAGCCAGAAAGTAGTCAGTTTGAAGTATTGAAAGGAATTTGCTCATTTAAAAATAAGTATTTTCCAAAAGCAATTAAAATGCAAGAAAAGTATTTTAAACATGGTATTTGCTGCCAGTGTTTTATGAAGATGTAAGTTTTGTAACTAACTTGAACACACCATTTTAATCAACTTTTGTTTTATCGTTGTAGTTGAACAAGCCTTTTAATTTCTCCCATCTCATTACACTGGAAGTCATACATGCAAATGTACCTGGAGAGTTTTTATTATAAATACATAGAGCATTGTTTCCTAGTTGACTAGCATTTTACTAATGTTACAGCTGAAGTACCTTCTTGTGTTTCTTTGGACCTCTGTATCAATGAAGCCACTTCTTGATTTAAAGATTGAACTTCATTTCGCAGCAGCTGGTTCTCCAGGCGAAGATTGGAGAGCTCATGAGATTTGGAATCATCATTAGCTGAAAGGCTGGGGTTGGTTACTGCACCTAGTGATGAATCCTTCAGGCCATTCCCTTGTACTCCCAGGCCAGAGTCTGAACTGTCTGGAGTTTCTGTACAGAGAGATGCAACTTAGAACGAATGCATGTATTTATAAACTGCCTTTCTATAAACAGTAGTTCCATGTTCTGCATCAATGGTTAAGGAACAACAAAGATAATAAATCAAAATAGTTTATGCTGAAACAGAATATGGAGCTCCTTCTCACAAGAGATTGCACAAAACAGGACTATTTACATTATCTTTCCTTTGATTTATTTACAGCTTCCAACTTATGAAATAATTTAGGCTCATTTCTTTATCTGGAAAACTCAGTAGATTAATTAAGTAAATGAAGCAAGAAATGAGCCATTTATAGCAGATTAGATTATAACCATGGCAATATATGAAGTATAATGTTAATTGATTTTGTCTATAGCTAATGTATCATAAGCTACTTCAACAGATTCTATGCTGAATATTTAATGATACAGATACATCTGTACAATCAACTTTAGAAAACAGTATGTTCAAATCATGTATTGTAACTGCATTCCTTCTTATTTAGCAGCTCCACAATGCAAACTCTGCTCAAAAATCCTCAGAATTCAACAAGCCACACTGAGCAAACCAAATATTTCTTAAGCAGCAATCAGCAAGGCCATAGAGCCAGGTCTAACATTTCTGTATTATGTATTATTAGTAGTAAACCTTACTAAAAAGTCATGGACTCAGAAATAGAAAAGTATTCGTGTTTGGAAATTATCCGTTTTTATGTCTAAAGCTTTTCAGCATACTTAATGTAGTAAGTAAAAAAATGGCATTTACAATACTTCACATGCTCAAAGTACTAAACAAATAACAAAGTATTCTAACTATGTTACCAATAACAGAACCACTTGCTCCAATTTTGTAAAAAAGTAACAGCAAAGTAACACAGCACCAAGGATAGAGTACAGAGAGGACAGTCTGGTAGAGTTCCTGACCCTTCCCAGCCACATGCTCTTTTGTGTGGTTTACTTGAGCCCAGCCCCAGCTTTTGACTGCGTGGCCTTGAGGCTTATTCAAGCCCCTGGATTTAGACTGCAGTCATGAACTCCTCCTGGCAAACCCAGAGGCTTTATCTCTCTGGTTCTCTCAGGCCTGTAGCTCTACACCAGCCTGTCCGCACCCAGCTTCCTGCAGGACAAGCAAGTTTGCCAGCTCACCTCTCCTGCATAGCAGAACAAGGAACACCTCACCCCATGTGCTGCACTGGGCAACAGCCAACACCATCGTCACTCCCTCTCCCACGTGGCAACAACAGATAAGGGCCCGAGTGACCAGACAAAAGCAGCTGCCCTTGTGCTTCTCCATGGGGACATGTGGGGCTGACATAAGGTTGGACCACACCTCAGAGAGGTCAGGGTGAGCAGCAGCAACGGAGCACCAAAGATTTAGGTGTCAATTATGTAGTTAATCAAATTAGCATGGTATCTAGTATTACCCCAGTGATGAAAAAATGTGAAACGCCCTGCTGTACCTCACCCATTTGACATACCACCACCACTGTTTCATGAAGTGACATGAAGTTTCATGTGTTACCTAGCCTTACCCTAGACATACTTGGGTTTTAAATATCTCTAGGTTCAATACTATTTAACTACCATTGCCTTGGCTCCTGATGGAATTATCTTCAGCAGTTTTTGCACTCTGTGTACTGGTAGACACAGAACTAATGCTGGAAGTCCGAGAGTGATTCTGAAGAACAGGTGCCTTGCTCTTCTCCTTTTTAGAATCTATCCTTCCATTAGGTTCTTTCTCTGAACTGTTGAGAAAATCAAATAGCAACTCATCATCAGGTTCTGACTTTTTTCTTCTCACAAAATGTGAGGCAGCTCTAGGTGTGGAAGCATTTTCTACTGGAGAAGCTGCCTCCGAGGATGTCCTGCGTGGTGTTTTAACATTTGCTGTTCCTGCCAGGATTGTGGCCTTTTGGTGTTTAATATTTTCAGCTGCTGAGGAGATGTAGGATGCTTTGGATGATGTCTGGTATTTCAGTTCTCCAGTATGCTGGTGCACTTCAGAATATTCATTGGCAGAGTCCAAGTTCTTATTATCATAAATTGCACTGCTTGATGTGTCTTTTTTGCTCAGAGCTGATGCAGCTCCTTGATCAACTCTGTTGAGTAGATCCTCTGCCTTTCCAGCAAGATCAGCAAGCCAAGACATGATGAGTGTCTGTTGATGAACTCTGCACAATTAAAATTTCAGGACCATATACTGTGAAAGACAGAAGGATTACAAATCAGATTGCTGCTGATAAGGCATGATGTATTGTTTACCTAAACAATCGTTGTGCAAAGCTATCAGTGTTGTAGTTATTATAATATGTTTCTTCTACTCATTTGTTATTTTGCTGTTTTGGTAACTAATGGAAATACAACAAATCAGCTTCTGAGGAAAACAGACAAAACCTAGGTTTTAAAATCAAGATTCTTAAAATCAGAGCACTGCATCAGTTTCTGGTATCATCAACTGCTAGAGAGCATCACAAAGCGAAAACAACGATGCCTTAGAGATTTGGCCTGCAAATTCCCAGCGTGGCTCAGGCAGATCTTCTCCCTCACAAACTCTGCAGCCCGCTGCCTCTCCCGTGACACCAGCACGGCGGACAGGTGCGTGCCTTCACCTGCACCACGGACCTGCGACACCACAGCGGCGGCGTGTGCCTCTAGCCCAGCTCCTGGGAAGGCGACGTTCAGAGTGGCCGCTGTCCCTCACCCCCAGCACCGCCTGTCCGCCGCCCTCCCCAGGCCCAGCCCCACTCAGGAGCGGCGGGAGCCTCAGCACGGCCCGGCCTCACCTCCTGCAAGCGCGGGGGACGCTCCGGCCCGAGGGGAGCCGTGAGGGTCCGGCGGTCAGCGCGGGGCCGCGGGCCGGGCCGGGCGGCTCAGCCCCATCGCTTCCGGCAGACGTGGCCGCCTTTCCGGGGCCGCCGTGCACAGGCGCAAGGGGCGCCGCCCCGCCCCCGGCGCGCGCAGACCCCGCCCCCGGCGCGCGCAGACCCCGCCCCCGGCGCGCGCAGGCCCCGCCCCCGGCGCGCGCAGGCCCCGCCCCTGGCGGCTGCAGGCCCCGCCCCTCCCGCCGGGCGCGCGCGCCCCCTGGCGGTGCTTTCGGACTTGTCGGGAGCTGCGAGTGCGGCCGGATCGCAGAATTATCTGTGTTGGAAAAGATCTCAAAGATCAGTGAGCCCAGCTGTTAGCCCAGCACTGCCAAATCCCCCTGTAAAACCACATTCCCAAGTGCCGCGAACTTCTGACTGTAACGTCCTCCCCTGTCATCTGTGACTCGGTGTCTAAAACCCACTTGAACCAGTTCAAGCTTTATGGCTGTCATCTCTCTTCTTTAAATGCTTATTCTTAGCAAGGATAGCTGTTAAAGTGTACATAAACTACACTTAAGATACACTTAAAGCACTACATAACCTTAAGTTTTGTTGTTGTTCATCCTCTCATCCCCTTTATTTGTTTCCTCAACCTTTTATACCAACATACCAAAGTTAACCACCATACTTGCTTCACAGAGAGTTTCTACTCATGCCTAAAGTATCAGTAAGAACGTGAATGAAGACAACACTTTCACCTCCTGCCACTTCAGATCCTCCTCTGCTGAGGACCCGTTGTCCTCCTGATTATAATGCTGAATGCATGGCTGGTGACTTACATTCATGTTTCCCCAGAACTCTAGTTGTTATCTTGTCAGATCACATCTTACAAATATTCTCTGGTTAAATTCACTGGTAGGCTGTTATCAAATTATCTGAATGTTTTTACCTGGTTTACAGAAGTTTCCTTACATCTTATCATGGTAATCCTCTTCCAGTGGGGAACATACAATGTTTGGAAAGATTTTGAGTTCCTGTGTAGGTCAAAGGCTTCAAAATGTTTGTCTACAGATATGAATTATCAATTATCATTGGGCATCCTTAGGACTTAAGCCAAAGCAGGAGACATCAGCCCTACTGCCTATTCAGAACATACTCATGGCACTAGTAGTGGTATGAGTTAATAGAAAATCCATCCTGCCTTTAAGCAACGCATTGGAAGTAATAGTAATAAACCAAATGAATTCACATACTTCAACTTTTACATCACGTGAATCAGCTGCACATAAGCATCATTTCAATTAATGTGAATGTATCACCTTCTCAGGCACTAAGAAAAGGAGAGATTTTTAAGAGATTTTAAAAGATTTTATTAATTACAAGTTTACACTTGTTTTAATCAACTTGCTCAGTCTTCAAAACATGTTACAAATCCCTTCAATGGAAAATTCATGTATGATTGTGAATGTTTGAAGTATTTGATCATTGCACACCAAAGTGACATGAACAATGTTCAAAAGAAACATGAAGGGCCAAAGGCAATGCCCTAGATTGTCTTTTACAGAGGAGATAGAAACAAAGCACATTTCAATCCATAAAATATCTGATTGCATCACTGCATCTAACAAGCCCTTCTCTGCATTAGAGTCTGAAAACCTGTTTAGGAAATATACCCACAGCAGAGATGCATAACCAGCAAGAGAAATTCAATTCACATTTTAACATGCCCCATTCCACTCTAGAGCTACTGCATGGTCCTTGTTTGACTGAATCATCTTACAAATGTAAACTAGTTTAGATAAGTACATGGTTGGACAGAAGTGCCTTTTATTCAAGATTACATAGGCAGACTCCTAGGATCACATCTGAACTGCCCACAGCCAGTGGACAGTTTCCAGTTCTTGCAGATGACATCATTATTTAACTTGAAGTAAATTCCATGGCCCTTCCCTTTCCCTGTTCATACAAAATCTTTAAAACAGGAATCCTGTATTGATAAACGGATTGGCTAAGAGTGGGGGAAAACAAATCCTTTAAGTCCTTTATAGATTTTATATTGAATTGTTCAGTTATAGATTCATTCCGTAAGAGAAATTATACTTTATGTGTAACCTGGGAAACAGTTATTCCCTCTGAATGCTCTGATAAAATGTAGTAACTCCACTCCATTCCTCCCCTTACTTAGTGTCTCACATGTGGTGTGTAATTTTTGCAGTTGCCTGATTTCTAGCAGACATAAAGATTACAGCAACTCTATAAAAACCTGTTCTATTTACATTTTCACAATCACTGATAGTCTCCAAAAATAATGTTTCCATTTATAAAATTAGAAAAAAATAGCAGAAAGTTTACTGGCTGAGACTGAATAAGTAGTGATATCCCTTTCCTCGGTGTTTTTTTTAAGATCTGTATTTTTGTTCCCCTAACTGATGTTCTCAGGTTTTGCAGAGTATTGAGGAAGATAGAAGAAGGAAAGAGAACCTGCTGCTTGTTCCACTGACCTATTTATAGAGTCTCTTATGCCTGCTGTATCGACAGCAATCTTCTAAGAATCCTGTGACTGCTAGGCTGAGTGATGAGGATATTTAATTCTGTCACAAGGGGCATACAGCTTCATTAACTACCCCTGAAAACTTTACAGGTGTCTTTTCAGTTTACAGGTGCCCTCCCCAGGGTCCAGGCCCTGATCTGAGATATCACATCTCGCTGCATAGTTTGACAGGTTCTGGCTGCAATTCTCTGTCTGCAAGCACAAAAAGGGAGAGATTCATATCTAGCTGTAGACAAAAAATTAGACTTTCTGTACAAAGCCTTTAGATCCCTATTCATACTCAAAGTAGAAGTAATTTTAAGCTATAATTTACAGACATTATTTCTGCCTATTATAGCTCTCATTGTAAGGAAATTTAAGTAACAAAGCTAGAAAATATCTGCCCCAATAACCTTATCACAGCAAGATTAACTCACTCCCTCAAAACTCATTGCAATAAAACATTTGGGGCTTTAGGTTTGATTTTTTTAAATTAAAAAAAAAAAAAAAAAGAGGAAGGCTCTGCAGTTGAAAAAAATTTTTTTTAGTTACTATTTCCCACTTTGAGCTGATTCACAGGTCTTCCATTGCTCATTAAGGTAAATTTGTAGGTAGAAGAGGCAAACCAGATATGTAGTCATGTGACTTGTACTAAGTTAATCTCTTCTCAACTGAAATAGGGCTTTGGTGGTTAGCTTCTGCAAAAGACTGTGCTGAAAAACATAAAGATTGCAAAAAATACAGCAGCAAAAAATAAAATGGGTTATGTCATCCTCATTCAGCATTCTTTTTCACATGTCATGATACATTAATACACAACTACATATCTGGTCTAAGGTCTTTGATTAATGCAGTATATTGGAAATGTGCCCAATATCAAGTATTGGAAAATAAAGTGATGGTCACTGAATGAGTTGCTACTTAAACTTTTATTTCATTCTCAGCATTCACTGTGTGGCCTTGCGCCATTCATCACTTCAATGCAGCACTGAATAAAATGGTATGAACTTGCCCATAAGTTCATACTATTGTCTGTGACTTTGCTTGACTATGTGTGGGCAGAGAAATCAGGTCCTGCCCAAAAAGGTACTGTGAAACAGCTCTGTGCTGGCTGCTCACATCCCCCTGGTAAAGGAGGGTACACAGCCTCCTCCTTCAGCTGCCTGACATGGCCTCACCCACAGTCCCCAGGGGAGCCTGCCTTTGAGCTGTCACATCTGCCCACAGCACACAGCTCACACACCCACAGCCTCTGAGGCAACTGCTGTTACTGTCTTCACATTCTGCTGGGGGACTGAGGTATAGTGAGGAGGAACTAAAGGTGAAATCCTTGTCCGTGCCTGAACAGAGCAAAGCAGGTTTGGTCCGGTCAAAATGCACAGACTCTGGGGACGGGTCATGTTCAGTGTTAATGAATGTGTAAGAATTTTAATCATCAGCCTTCAATGCACTTCTGGCATCTGAAGGTATGGAACCTGTCCAGATGGGAGTGGCAAGGCAAAAAGTCACAGCTGTGATTTAAACATAATTATTTCCTTGGTTATAAAGGCCAGTCAAAGCACAAATCCCTCTCTGAAAGTGGCCAACTGCAAGTAGTGAAGGAAGGTACAGTAACAGGACAGGAGGTATTTCTCAGCTACGCTCTCCTTAGAATTTTGACTCAGGAACTTCCAAAGCCAAAGGAATCTGCACTTAAAAGGTCTTCTAATATTTTTTTAAATTTTTATTTATTTAATAATTAATGGAACTTTTCAAAGCATACGGGTGCAAAAGCATCTTAGCTAGAGAATTTCTAAACAGAGGCACAATTCTGTTTTCTTTTGCTGGATCCTCCACACCCCCACACCCCATCCCCGCCCCCTCCCTTTTTATTTTCCTTGGTATCACTGAATGATTTATATATTGAAAACTATCAGAAAGCAGTTCTTCTATAAACATCTAGCATGAAAAATATTAGGGTAAACTGACAGGGGTTTGAGGGGGACTTTTATAAGAACTCAATTTTAACATGAAATGATGGAAATTCTTAACTCTGCCTAGTGGCTGTAACTGTTGGCACATGAGTTTACACAAGGTGCAGGGGTGCAATGCAATAGACCCTGGCTAGAACACGTAGCTGAGTCATGGCTGGAATACCTGGAGTTAGATCACTCCTCCGTTTTGGAAACGTTTCCTCCTTGGAAAGGTTGCTCTGTCTCCACTGTTGCATCCTCACTTTTGTGTCAAAATGAAAGACACAAAGTTATAATGTGCTTGTATTCCTTCTTTCTCAGTGTAACTCAGCTGTATTAGGAACACACACACACACACACACATTCTTTCAATCTTTCTGTTGTTACTGCTTGTATTTTCTTTTGTTACTCTTATTTCTCTATTTTCCTGTAATAAATCAGTGACACTTTTTCTGCAGTGTCCTCACTATCTTGTTTCCTTCCTCTATATAAGAATGACAGAATTAGCATATTTTTTTCCTAGCAGGAAATAAAGTTAGCCCTCCAAGACAATGCCAGAATTATCAAAGTTAGGACATCAAAAGGGTCTAGTGATGTTTAAAAAATAGCAGCTTAAGGAATACCAAGTCTGGAGAGTAAAATGCCATTTAAGGATCCAGGGGGTTATTTATATTATGTCATATGCCTTTCTTCATGAATTTTCATGACCTCAAGGTACTCAGGATAAGTCTTTGAAAAGGTAGAGGTTTACCTCTAACAAGAAAATGCAATTTTATGCAAAGAATGGAAGACCAGCTCATGATGTGAGTGCTGGGTGAAAGATCTTCACTGGCCCAGTTTGGAAACTTCCTGGGTTAATCGTGGATTAAACTGATTAATTCTGGTGTTGCAAGTGTATAGGTTGTCAGGGCAAGCTTGACCATAATGGAGGGCAGAGTAGTTTAACCAACAGAGAATAAAAAGAGCATTATTCCTGATAATGGCAATGGGTAATGCAACTGTTCAGAATCCAGGTGCAGACATCCACAGTGATACTGCAAACATATTGTACATTTAGACATTATTGTGAGCAGGAATAAAATCATTATCAAGAGGATGCATGCAGTGAGGTTTAGGAAAAATGTCAGTCAGATATGAGGATATCCACAACTGTCTGCAATGAACTAAACAGACAATAGAATTCAACTTCAGAGAATCCTGTTCTGGCTATCCTATTTATAATTGCACACCCCCCCCCCCCCCCCCCCCTTTTCAGTGGATATTCTGTAGGTATGAAAATACTGATAAACTAGATTTGTAATAAATAACACCACTAAGTGTTGGTGGCCATTACCTTATTTCACAATTTTTGCAATACATTCCCCATTGCATAGTCACACAGGTTACTTGGAAGCCACTCCCAGTAAGGACTTGTTTGTAGTATTTCAACCTTTAGATTCTTCCCCTTTTCCTCCGCCCTGCTTGTTTTCTCGAGTACACATTGTCATTCCCCTGAATTTCCTGATCATAGGGATATTTGAGGATATCACCTCACACACTTTTAGACCAAACTTTTGTTTTTTTCCATGCAACTCCCTCGACTACACTTCACTACAAAAGTAGGAAAGTGTCATCTGCAGAAGAGGTACACAAGGTTAGAAGTTGTTTTCGTTTTTTCTGTAGGTTGAAAATAGAAACCTAACTTGAGTGCATTTATCTTTTCTGATGAGCCTTTTCTCAGCTCTCCATGCAAGCTTGTTCAAGGATCAAGGAAGCATTTCTTCATTTGCAACTGACACTGTTTTGCATGTAGTGACCACACAGTCCTGCACTTAAATTTTCTTATACTTATTCAGACTTCCCCAGATATAAATATAAAACTGTTACATGCAGACAGTTCCTGGATGAGGATGTCTCTAAGCTCTGCCTTCAGTATATGTGTCTGTATATGTTCCTATTCCCCCATTCACAGAATAAATCTCAGCTTCTCCTTCCCCAGCAGAATTCTTCCTGGAGAAACAACCTGATAGAAATACTACATTTCCTGGGACATTGTTGTCTTTCCTCATAAAGTCTTTAGCAGAAAGGAACAACAAAAAATACCTAACTTCTTTTGGTCTTGAAAGAAACAATGTTTTCTCTGGAGCTGTCTCAAGTCTTTCCTTCTACTTTTCCACTACTTTCAACAAAAATACAGGAACACAGTATATTGAACGTGATCAAATGTAGTTAAAACTGTCAGAACAGTTGAAGAAATCATAAACAAAGCTGTAAGGATAAGATTTTCCCTCATTCACTTTCAAAATGTATGTGTATATATTCTCCACGTGAAGTAAGTGAACTGAATCTCTGAATCCCTCTTTTTTCCAGACATTAACTTGTTTTCTCTCTCTTCTTTCTTTCTCTCTCTCTTTCTTTCTTTCTTTCTTTCTTTCTTTCTTTCTTTCTTTCTTTCTTTCTTTCTTTCTTTCTTTCTTTCTTTCTCTTTCTGAATTAAGGTCTTGCTTTCTTTCTCTTTCTTTCTTCTTCTTTTCTTCTCTTTTCTTTTCTCTTTTCTTTTCTCTTTTCTTTTCTCTTTTTTCTTCTTTTCTTTCCCTTTTCTTTTCTTCCTTTCCTTTCCTTTCCTTTCCTTTCCTTTCCTTTCCTTTCCTTTCCTTTCCTTTCCTTTCCTTTCCTTTCCTTTCCTTTCCTTTCCTTTCCTTTCCTTTCCTTTCCTTTCCTTTCCTTTCCTTTCCTTTCCTTTTCCTTTTCCTTTTCCTTTTCCTTTTCCTTTTCCTTCCCTTTTTTCTCTCTTTCTCTCTTTCTTTCTCTCTCTCTCTCTCGTTCGTTCTTTCTTTCTTTCTCTCTCTTTTTCTTTCTTTCTCTTTCTGAATTAAGGTCACTTTAAGTAAGTTTCTTCTGATTTTCCTCCCAAAATGAAGATGAACATTGCTTTTTCCTTTAATCATTTGATAGCTAAGATCCCCCTACTGTTAGTCTATTAATTTTGCTAAAATGAGAATCTTTCCTTGTTTAAAACATACATAATAACCATGTCTGATGTTTGCCTTTACAAGGCAGCTAGTCACCTGTCAGTGCTAGACTGACAAATCTAATCTCTTTGCTAGTGAAGATGTGGAAAGACCAGGTTTAGAACACTTTTTCATTTATCATAAATCTGTTCCACTCTTCACCTTAAATATTAGCTTTTTCTTCCTAGAACTTCTTATTTTGTTTTGCTATTAGTTATCAAGTTAGTGCAACTACAAAGAATAAGCATTTGTTAAAATGTTTAAAATAGGCTAAGGAAGCTTAAAAGGTACACACCCTAAATATGATCCATTTATTATGCCAGTCCATTTTTTTTCCATTTAAAAAATGTCCTTGACTCATTAAAAAAATTCTTGATCTATTCAGCTGCTCCTACAGGAAAGTGTAGGTGCAGTCCAGAATATATATGAATGTATATTTTCTGAAGTATCGGTTCTGCTAGATTAAAGCAAAATCAACTTTGTAGTCCAAATTTTGTCAGCTGCTAAGTTAGTGGCATGGAACCATAAATACCTGTGTTAAGACGTCTCCAGAGTTGTGCCAAAAATCTGAAAAATCTCTTTTGGGGAAACCTGCGTGTTACTAGAACTATTACTGCAATGCCAGCACTACCAGTCCAGCCTGGTGTTAGCAATGTTGGATGTAGGAGTTACAATCCTCTCAGAGCACTCTTAGTAAAACAGAACTGGGGCTAAACTACCCACCCTTACCATATGGCAGCCTTCTGGTTTGTACAAAAGCCATTAAGAAAGAAACTACATTATCTGCAGTTTTGAAGTTTCACATTTGGGTCTTTTTTTTTTTTTTTTTTTTTTTTTTTTTTTGGTTCTCATTTAGTAAACACTTTCAGAATTTGGTAGCATCTTAGATACCATTTGTAGTATGTGGCTTTGGTGGGTTGCTGGAACTGCCTTCTACAGCGAGACATATGGGTGGTGGTTACTTTTGTTTTTTAGCACTGTCAGAGACAGAGCAAATTGTTCCATAGCATCATAGAATGGTTCAGGCTGGAAGGGACCAAAGATCATCTTGTTCCAGTCCCCCTGCCATGCTACACCAGGTTGCTCAAAGTCCCATCCAACCTGGCCTTGAACACTTCCAGGGATCAAAGCTTCTTTGGACAATCTGTTCCAGGGCCTCCCCACCCACACAGCAAAGCATTTCTTCCTAATACCTAATCTAAATCTGCCCTCTTTCAGCTTAAAGCCATTCTTCCTTTTCCTATCACTACACATCCTTGTAAAAAGTCTGTCTACCTGCTCTCTTGTAGCCCCATTTGAGTACAGGAAGGCTGCTATAAGCTCTCCAAAGAGCCTTCTCTTCTGCAGGCTGAATTATGTTTCATTTCAATTTCATAAATCCATCATGGTTTTACCTGCTTACCTGATTTTCTCTTTCGGAATAGATGATATGTATATTTGCTTACATGGTCATACTCCATTTCCTCTCTTCCATGATAGCAGCAGTTACAAGGATCATGCTTTGGATCATGCAATGGATTCCTGCTACAGGTGATGTAGCTGCTTCTGTTTGAGCCTCACAACTGTACCTTAGCAATCTCTCTGCTTTTGTCAGCCCATATACCCAGCAACACCATTCATACTTTTCCCTTAGACAAACCTCCCTCTCAGTTCAGGATGGCTTCCTAAATTTCTAGTGCAATCAAAGAAATAATTGAATTCAGTAGTAAAAATCTGTGTATTACTCAAGTGTCTTTAGTACGTGCCTGATATGTTTGAACAGAGATTTAGGATTCTTGTAGCAGTCTTCCCATCTATCTCACAAAAAGGAACATCCTGCTGATGTTTATTAACGCAGAAGTTATGGACAAGTTATTTGGCAATGACTGTATTAGATTTCTCAGAAGTGAGAGCTGACACAAGGTGTACTTACCTCATGTAGCCTGGCTGTGAGAAACACCTTTGGACTTGGATGATGGGTCAGCAATGTTTTTAAGTGATATTAGAGATCTTTTAGGGCAGGAGGATGATAAAACATAAGTATAACCCACTTGGCTACTAGGCTGGAATTAAAAGAGGTGAACCTAAGATTCCTGGCTTGTTTTTTTTCTTGCTGGATAATCAGCACGGTGATCTTTGTCAGTTCAAAGAGGCGATTCCTGAAGTGATCCGAATTTTAACAGCTTGACTGTGTCAGCAGGCATGTCAGGTCACTGAGCATGCCAGCTCCAGAAAGGTATTGATGATTAACCTGTAGTGACTTTTTACATTTATGATCACAAGCAAAGCTGAGTAGGTGCAGACAATGCAAATGGCAGAGTCAAAGCAAAACTGTAACTTTCTGCAGACATTCCAAAACAGTTGGTCACAAAATGCAAAGTTAGTTGTTGGGGTTTTTTAACAGATATGCAAGTGGTTTTTATGTATGCAATGAGAAAGCGGGTGTGCTTCTTTCTACGCGGTTTATTAAACGAAGAAACATGCGCTTCTACTTTTCACAAAGGATATTTGCTTTTCCCTCTCATTAAAAACGGAGAAGACTTGGCGGGGGTGTCAGTGCACAGCCCCAGCCCCTCTGCGGGTGCGTGCGGCTCGGGAGCGCGCCCGCCCCTCCCCGCGCAGGGGGCAGCAAGCGGTGGGCAGCACAGCACAGCACAGCCCGCCGCGGGCAGCCAGCTCCGCCAGCCGGCCATCCTTGCTGACATGCAAGGACCATGAGGGGCCCTTCATTTTCTTCCGTCATTTCATGGGTTCCCTTCGGCACATTCCTCTGCCTTCCCCTTCTGGGCCTCCTACCTCCATCCTGCCCCGAAAACACAGGGCAGTTCCAAGGGGAAGGCGCAGCCGCCGCTGTTCGGGCCCCGGGGACAGCCCGCCAGCCTCCCGGCCGATCCCGACGCGCCCGCAGCGCGATCCCAGGCCAGGCGAGAGGAGCTTCCCGCGACTCCTGGGACACCCGGGACCACACGAGACATCCGCGGAACAGCCGCGAAACTACAAGTCCCACAAAGCTTTGCGCGGAGGGCTCGCCACCGCTTGAGCCAGTGGGGCGCCGGGCTTGCTGGGGCTTGTAGTGTGGCCGGGCGGATGTCCGGCCCCGCCTCCGCCCGACCGCGATTGGCCGAGCTCGGGTCCGCCCCCCGCGCGCCCCGGTCGCCTGGCTCCGTACGGGGCTCGCCGCAATCACAGCGGCCGGGACGGCGACTCCTCTGGGCGGCGCGGTGAGGGCGGCGGGGCTGCGCGGCTGCGCTGTCCGGGGCCTCCGGCCGGGGGGTAGGACGCGGGGTACGCCTGAGCGAAGGGAGCTGAGAGCAGGGGACGGCCCGCTTCGCTGCCCGGCCGCAGAGGCGGGGGAGCGGCCCCGCCGCCTGCAGGGGAGCGGCCGAGGGTGCCGGGCTCCGAGCGCTGCCGAGCCCCCGCCGCTTCACCGGCGCCCAGTCTGGCCCTGGGGCTGGCACAGCTGGCCTGGGAACTGTGTTTGATCCCTCCGTGCTGGAAGAGAGACAGGAGTCAGAGCGGCTCCTTCCGAGGGGCATTGCCCAGGGCTGGCAGAGGAGAGGAGGGAGATCGGGGGGAGTGGGGGAGGATGTAGTGGCAACAGCTTAGATTTAATCACCCGTAATACTTTTTTAACGGGAGAAAAAGATGGAGTAACTATTCACGGGATTTCTGCAGAGCTGGTGATGTCTGAAAGGTGCTGCGCTGTGGCTGCTTATTTATAGCTGGTAGACAGCCTTGCCGTAAGGTGAGGTTCTGCTTGGAGGTGGTAGCACCACTAGTTCCCAGTTAGGATGGAACAACACTGTGTTGGGTGTCTGTATTTGGGAGTTAACATAAATATTGTAGCCAAGATCTGAAATGCTGAGATACACCATTATAAAAGCCATGTGGAGTGCAGGAATCTTGTGTAATCTCACACCGGCATTTCTGTGTAATAACTTCTCCAGGATTTCATTCTCTCGGTGCTCCCAACGTTCCCATGTTTGCTGAGCAGACATTCTTACCCTTACCTAACTTACTCTTTATGACTTACCTTATACCCCCCCATGCCAATTCAAGCAATGTAACAAACTTACTCATGCAGTGTTGCAGTATCTGTTTTTTCTTACTATCAGAATGTGGTGGCAGAGGCTTTGTACATCTGCAGACAGATAAGAAAGTAAATAGCAGAAACAGTTTTATTGAAGCCTTAAGGTTTGCCAGATTTGAATCAGGGTTTTTTGAAATGTGTGGAGAAAAAATTCCCCTAAACCAGGTGTATTAGCTTATCACCATTCTAGGAGTGATTTGGGTTTTTTTTACCCTCAGGTAAATCGTACCATCTCTGCTGCTGAGAAAAGTAAACCTGCAAACAGGAGGATGAACTTTATTTATAATTACTTTTAAATGCATTTATTTAACATCAAGAATCATTTTGAGTTAACTACAAATTAATGGGTTTTTACAGTAAAAATGGTTTGTATGTCTTCAGTAGTTAAACAGAAATTTTACTGCAAGTTCTACTCATACTAAGCCAGCTCATAGAATGGTTACTAGCAGACTTTGTAAGGAAATGTTTTGCAACAGGGACCATAATCTCCTTCAAAATGTACCTTGTCAGAATTTATAGTGATAAAGATATTTTTCTTTCTATGACACAAGTGCAGAAAGAAAATCAGATTATTTCTGCAGGGGCTTAATCACAGGTTTAGTGCTTCTGTTTGTGTAGCAGCTAGCACAGCATGTAGGTGAGACATTGCTGACAGAACTGTGGACATCAGTTTCCTGTGAGGAAGACTGTCACATATTTTGTGGAAATCAGCATCTAAGTATTACAGTGGCAGGCAATATGGAAGCACTCTGTGGAGAAGGAAAGTGTGGTTTGATTCAGGAATCTGAAAGGCTAGTAGTTACAAAGTGAGTTGTTAAGAAAGACTTCATAGAAAAGCTTTAATGGTCATCTGATCAGCTTAAGGCTATTATTTTTCAGCAAGGTTACTGCTAGTGTACTTCTCATGCAAGTAAAATAAAGATACGGTTTCTGTTTATATAGCTCTTGGAGACTGTACTTAAGGTATTTGGAGTGCAAGCTACTGAAGTGTCAATATTGTTTTCAAAGCTGGTGGAAAATACTTTGATCAACTCAAAGCCCTTTCTTTAGAGTGCTATCCTGTTCTAAGAGTATTGATCTTAAAGGAGTGTTTCCCAAAGGAAAGTTGTGAACTCAGAGAACAGGCAGTTGGCCAGAGAAATTGTTCTAGCAGCAGCCGGCTATTTCCAGACATGGTCTTTCTTAAGCATCCCTCTCTTATCAAGTCAGAGATGTATGCTAGCTATCTAGAGGGAAGTGGTCAAAGTACCTCTGTCAGGACAGACTGGTTCTAAGAGTGAATTGTTCCAGTAAGAGCCACCCAGTTCTGGATGTACTTCTTCCACAGATTGTGCAAACTGCACAGCAGCCTTACCTGCATGTGTATGTGGTGGTCTGATGCTGAACCCACTGCATCTGAGATGGGCCTTTAGATGGGCCTGGCATGGCCTCAAGGCAAAGTTAATTAACTCCTCTCTCAGAAAGACTAGGCAGAGCTGATCAAGTCTTAAGATATTTTGTGCATCAACCAAAGCTCTAAGATGATCTTGTAGCAAATTTTTAGTTTTTCCATATAGTCTTCATCCGCATGTGATTTAGGATTGATTGCGTGTGACAGATCTTCAGAGAAAGGCTTTTTCTGTACCTGTGGTAAGCTGGTCAGCTGAACTGCTCTCTCAATATGACTTGAAGACAAACCAACCATGTGATGGGGAACTTTCTCTTCTCAGCTCTAGGTCAAGAACTTGTACAATACAACTCTGAACACAGCCTTTTAAATTGCGCACTTGCAATCAGAGGCCTTCTTTAAAACAAGTAGAAATATGTGTGTGCATGTATATGTGTGAGTGTATTTGTTTGTTTGATCATCATTTATTTGTTTGTACTTTGTTGGGTTTGGTTTGGGTTTTTTTTTAAAGCAGTAGTTAGAAACAAACAGTGAAGACCCTTTCCCACTGCATGGGTTTAAACCTATTTTAAGTGGTGCTTAGAGAACTTCAGGGAGCTGAGCATTTATTAGTTATGGTTTAGTAGTCCATTGTGGTATGTCTGGGGTTTTTGTATTTCCTCTCTTCTTTCTGGTGTTAATTTGATTTAATTATAGTATAGGAAAAGACAGATAAGAGAGATTATATGTCATTAATTTGTGCCAAAGAGGAGGTTCTTTTCTATTCTAAATAATCCATACAAAGTATGTATGATTTGCTAGTACAGTGCAATGTTTCTTGGTGGGTTTTTTGTTTGTTTGGGTTTTTGGGGGGTTTTGTGGATGTTCTGCATCAATCACTTTTGTCTCAGCAGAGGAGAGAAAGGTGAAGACCTAGATACCCTTGTACTACATGGAAGATTCTTGAATCCCTCATGGAGGGACTGCCTGAGGGGCTGGTAGCTTAAGTCTCTTCCTGATCTGGCCCAGGGATTTTCTGTGGTGGGGCTGTTCCAGTCCCTGTGTGTGTGGCACAGCAGGGGCGCACTCACAGGGACTGGCTGGGGTCCTGAGAACTGTAGATCCTTGTTAGTATAGTCAGGAGTGTGAACTCACCAAGAAAGACAATCCCATCAAACTGTTTCCAGTTGCCAGTGACAGTGGCAGTGACTGTTTCCATGTGATTGATGTCTGTGTGCCAGGACCTCCCTCGAAATTAGCCATCATGTTATATGGCCCAGTGAACAGCTGGCACCAATACAGTTTCTACTGATATGCCCTGGATTCTAATGAATGGTATCTCAAAGGGATAAGTATCACGTGAAAGGATCTCCAGCAATTATTTGAACCAATGTTTTTTTTTTCATGTAAATATAATTCATGTTATACTTGGAGAAATGTTATGAGACAGATACTGAGCTCTGAGGGATCTGTTTGCAGAAAATTCAGCTCAATATTCCAGTGAGTCAAACTCAGTTAAGATTTATAAGCAGATTGTCTAAACAATACTGATTTTCTTTTCTTGCCTAATATTTCAGGAGTTAGGTATACATGAAATTGAATATTGGAAATGAATAGGCTCATTGGCCTGTGTCTTATTGTGGCACTTTACAAAAGTTCTAAACAGGTTGCTCTGAATGTTAGCCAGGCTGTAGGCAACAGAATAGGCAGGTTTTATGGATGTTGTACACACAGAGCATCTTCAGCACAGAATTTTATTTGTCTTATCATCTGAAGAAGTGACGAGATAGATCAGGCAGAGTTGCCATACAAAGCCACATTCTTTGGCAACAATGACAAAACTTTACAATTCCAGCTCAACATGAGAGAGTATAATCATCTAATGAAAAAAATCTGTTTATTCCTTCATATCTGCTTGAGTGCTGAAGAAGCTAATAATTCAACAAACTCTAAATGATTAAGTAACTGTGTATTATTCTTGCTCCAAGTGTTACAGGCAGTGACAGGAGTGGCTTCTTCCCGAAACATAAGTTTTTGGAAGAAGCAGTTTCATAACAGTTAATGTTTGGTTCTTTCTTGACTGTTATGACTTCCTTTACTTTGTGCTAGCTCCACTAAAAAGGATAACCCCCCCCAACTTTTAAATATATATATATATATATATATAGTATAATATATGCATTTTTTTTTCATACTACTGCCTGCAAGACTAAATCTTAGTGACCAGTGAACCCATGCTATGTGTTAGGTTAGCACAGCTGCTTTGGAGAGAAACTGGCTCTTTCTCTGTTCCAGCCTCGTTTGAATGGCTGCAGATGGGTGGTTTTGACTGGGATACTGAGGCTAACTTAGATATACCTTGCTTAGTTAAGTGGTAGTTTTGACATTTTGCCTTGGGACTATGTTAAATGGCTTGCGGGTTTCCAGCTTTTCAGAGCTGGGGTTTTCAGCTATTCCAGAGAAAGGCATGTTAAAGTGGACTACTCTGCCTCTTACTACAACACCTCTTCCATACTTAGCAGCAATGATTAACTTCAAGGGTCTCATTTCTTTGAGTAGGTGGGTGTAAAATTCCATCTCTCCGTGCATGAGGAAATGTGTAATCTTTATGCATGTGCCAGGAGCATGCAGTTCTTCAGCGGAGTTTTCTTTAAGAGTTTCACGTTGGATGCAGCAGACCTGGGACTGTGACCAATAAGTGGAACCTGCCTGCCCCCCAACCCAAATTCAAAAAACAGACCTTAAACCTGTGATTAGATATGGCCAGATAGTTTGGTTGTAGAGTAAATGCTTTATCAGACAAGCAAGGCGCTCAGGACATTCACTAGTAAGGACCCTACTTCTAGTCCTCTCAAGAAAGTAGAAGCCATTTATGCATGGGCTCAAACCTCCCCTGTGCTCTGCTTTTCTAAATTTGACATTCACAGGCTCAGATGCGATTTTCTCACTGTGCACCTTGTGCAAACACTTAACCATTGAACAAAAGAGGCAAAAATGCTGCTCTTTCATGTGGTACTGGTTCACATTTGCTCTCCACTAGTGTAACAGGTTGCAGAAATAGTGTGAGGCTCTCACAGCCTGCCCTTCCCCCCAGCCCCAGCAGTTAGGGCTGTATCTTGTGTAGAACAGTGGCACGGCCTCTTTCTACGCTCTTTGATATTGTGGGCACAGAGAGCTTTTGTGACACTCTGACCTTCTGACTCCCCAGCTCTTCTCCACTGTTTTAGTATCCTGCATCACCTGGGATTTGACTCAGTAATAATGGGCTAATTGCCAGTGAGTGGAAACCAGGGAATCACATAAGCAGAGACTAAGAAAATAGTTTTAATCTGAAAGAGTTTTATCTGTGAAGTAACTGATAGTGAAGCTTGTTTTGTATTTGAGACTTATTCATTGCCAACTATTATAGTACAAAACAACTAGAGGGAGCTGAACAACTTGGTTGTCCTATTCAGAATTACTTTCAGTCAGATTTGAAAGCTGACAAAAAAACTATTGTAACTAGTAGCAGCTTGGTGCTAAAGGAAGATATGATCAGAAATTGTACTGTGGGTTAAATGGTCTGTAAAACAAACACAAAAACCCCACAAGCAAGAAAAGCTTCTAGTTGTGATACTGCTGATGTTTGTTTTACATTTGTTTATTGACTGATGTCCTCTCATTTACTTCTCTCAAAATTCTTCATTAGGAAAATTTTCTCCCATTTGTGGAGTAAATAAAGAAGAGAGATGATACTGAAAGCAATTGTGCTACTGGGCTGTGCTCTGGGCATCAACACATTCCCCATGGAAGAACCTGAAGATGGAGGCAAGCACTGGGCGGTGATTGTTGCAGGTTCAAATGGCTGGTACAACTATCGCCACCAGGTAAGGACCACTGGTTCCACATGTTGATGCTGTCCATGCTCCAGAAAATGCCAGCTCCCAGACTTGCAGGAAGGTGATAGCTGCCTATTATCTGGACTAGTTTAGACATTCTGTCATTTGAGTAAGTTCTTCTACTTCTAGACTCCCAGGTGCATGTGAAGTTTTGAAAGCAAACAGCAGCAAGATTCATTCAGAACCTGCTCTTAGTTCTTCTTGTTACCACCCCAAGAATTCCCTTCCACTACTCCCTTTTACTATGTGATTTTTTTTTTTTTTTTGCATACAACTCTTTCTAGCCTCTAACGTCTTGAAAAAGCTGTCATTACAGGAGAAGTATTCCTCTAATCACACTTCTGCATCCTGGGAGACCTGTGCCTTTTAGGGTAACTACTCTATTATGGCTTTTCTCTGCCCCGTGGGTCACTTGATCAGTGATCCCTTGCCTTGCCCGGCTTCTGGCAGCAGTCGGTAGGGCCACTGGACAGTTCTGCAGCAATACCCACGCGGTGGGCTTTCTGGCTGGCTAGCACTAGATGTGAATTAGTGGCTAATCGCGAAAGGAAAGGAAGGCTCTCTTCTGAGGTTCACAGCAGATGTTTATTCCTCATGGATGGTGTGTGAGAGAGAGGCTGAAGCCCCGCCCACGCCCCCCTTAAGTAGACAGGTACCAGGGGGCGTGTACATAAACTTTCCACCAATAGGGGGATAGAAAGGGAGGAGTTGGGGGGTAGATTGACACACAAAAGGGCCAATCTCTGGAGAGGAGGGGGGGAGGGGATTCCCAGAACCTGTTCCAATCAGAAACCCGGTCTCCCCGAGAATTCCAGAAGGGGGAGAGGCTTTCCCTGGATGACTGGCAGGCTCCGGGGGGGAGGGGACAAACCACTGCGAATGCAGCTATAAACAGAGGGGTTTAGAAAAGACCCTTTTCCCAACATAAATAACATAAACCCAAAACTTGTGAGCACAGCTCACGCACCGCTACACTCTATTACTAAGTCAGCTAGAGGATCTAACCCTGACTTGCAGTTGTATAAATGATATCTAGAGGTAAACCTCATTTTGAGACACGTGTGTTTCTTTCAATTTTCTTCCTCTCTTCATGATGCTATGAGAAGCTTCCTTTCTTTCTAGTTAAAAAATCTCTGAAGGCTGCAAATGTATGTTTTAGGGAGTGGAAGACATACGAAGGGGTTCTTTTTAACCTGAACCAGTTTTCAGACTGTGTTCAACAGCATGGCTTCAGAATTAAGTTGGCACAACAAAGATATGGTGCACCAGGGTGCAGGGAACAAAGTGAGTGGTAAAAACAGGAGAAAAGGGAACGGAACTCTTGAGTCTAACAGTGCTGGTAAAGCCAGTGTGTTGTGAAATTGTGGGCTGAGTATGGGTGTCTCTATGGCAAGATTAAATCCAAGTAACTTAACTCTGATTCACTTCAAGATTTATAATCAGCAGTCAGGAAACTTCTGCAGCACTTTCCCATTGGGGAATTGCTGGACAATCACTTTAACAGATGAATCTATGCAAATGCCATCTGTGCTCTAAACTTGCAAATTGGCTTTCCTGGAGAACAGGATCAATTTAATTCTGATTTATGTGCACATTTATATATTTCTAAATGTTAGAAAGATAGGCTATTATAGTATTGTTGGTTAAATACTAGTGTACAAAATCAGCATTTTTAAAACTGAGTTGTATGAAACGTACTGGCTGATTTGCTGAATGCTGGAACTTTCAAAGTATTTGTTATTTTTAATGTAACTGTTTGTAAAATACAGAGGCTTCATCCTCTTGGTCAACTGAGGAACAAATGAGCCTTCTGTGTGTTGGGCACCCTGGGTTTTGTGTAGGTTTCTCCTCCTTCTCAGCTCACAATCAGTTTGGGATGAATTTAAAACAAAATGAATCAGACTGACAATCTTGTTGCATCTGAAGAGCAACTTGTTACTGGCAAGTGCTAGCTCAACACTTTGATGAACATGTTTTAGGGATTTTGCCAGCTCCTTACACTGTAAATATCACCTGATAATCATACTTGGAATGTTACAGTTTTAATATAAATTATTCCTATTTCAAATTAAATCTTAAAGAAGAGTTTTAAAGTTGAAAGTGGGAAACAATGATGAAAATACTATTGCTGTACTTGATTACTGCCTGTCTTGGGGTGTCTAAATTTAATTACTGAGTCGTGCTCTTTTTGTTGCTTTTGCTGTATAACCAGTCTAGCTGGCTCCCTTCCATTCCAGGAGGAGTTAATACCACGACATTCATTCTTTAAATAAAACTACAGTTTTGAAGCTGTGGCTCATGAGAATTTCTTTTCTCAGTTGCCTGGACACAGTTTTTAGTCTCTCTGTCAGTGAGCCTTCAATGGCAAGTGTATCTGCCAGGTAAAATAGGGTTATGAAGAACACAAGATCCATACTTAGAAGATTGTGTCCAACAGTGAGTGAGTCTTTAGAACATGCCAGTTTCACAGAAGCTGATTAACTTTGGAGTGTGGTCCTGCTTTGCAGATAGTTATTAAGTAATTCCTTCTCAATGTTAGAAAAATGAGAACAGGATTTCTTTAAATACCTTAATTTTGAAGATAATGTCAGCTAACAATGGCAAATATCTGCCATGTCGAATTGTTCTGAATTTAATACCAGAAATCTCTGTATTTTAAACTACCACTTGCTTCAGGTATTAACATTTGGAAATAAGAAATTAAGAACACCAGTAGTAATCCTATTAAATTTACAAAAGCAGCATCATGAAAGAGTCTGTATGAAGGATCCTTCAGAATGAGGCTGGGTTCTTACTTGCCTGTCCTGATCAAGATACTGAGCATCTTAACTTGTTATGAAAAAGCTGAATTCCACAAGATGCAGCACATCAGCAGCTTGTGCTGTTCTGCCTAGTGGCCTTTTGTGGCCAGTCTTAAGGGCCTGGTGGGAGTGAGCATGCGTGGTAGGAGTGCCATGTGGTGAGACAGACCCAGCAGTTAGTCATGGGAAATCCTCTTGTGTGTGCCATGAAGTGTCATCCAGACAAGGTGCCTTGGGTATTAAAAAATTGGAGAAATTTGTTCCCAGCAAAACAAGCAGAATATCCTAACTTTTAGGAGAGTTATTCAGAGGAGGAAAAATGCTACTGAAATCTGAGGAGTTCTAACAGATTTTTGAAAACATTATGCAGATTGATCACCATGTCTTTGTGTGTTAGTGTTGCCTACCTTCCAGAGGTGGAAGCAGAAACATTTTAAGTAATTAAATTATTTGCCCAAGTCACATACAGCGGAGCCACGAATAGGACTTGGTCTTTCACTTCTGTGCTTCAGAACACATAGTGAACACACATAGAAACGTGGTATTGTTCAGTAGAATCATACCTGTACTATAAGAAATCAAAGCAGCGCTCCAGGATTGCATGTTTGTGTAATTTTTTGCTTTCTAAGGGAGAAACTGCAGAGGAAAATACATTTTACTCTAATTCACTTCATTCCTGCCATCACCCTTCTTCCCCAGAAGTTCTCTGACCTAGCCTGTGTACGAGTGGATTTGTAGATGTGTTCCAGTAAGTAGTTATTCAATGTGGCTTTTTTTTGTTACCAGACTTGTTGCCATTCCCTACATGCAACTAAGCACTCATAGTGTCCCTTTGTAATTTGAGAACTCAGCAGGCACATCTCTGGGTTTCAGTTGCTCAGTTCAGCCGTCCAGGGTACAGTTAATACGTGATGTTGCATGTTTGTATTACATTTTTATTTTTTGAACTCCAGTTGTTTTGCGTGCTGCCTGCTTCAACACAGTCAAAATGTACTGTATTGTCTGCTACAGTTATCATCTGGTGGTAAATGTTTTCATCTGACTGGGCAACCACAAAAGCAGAAGAAATAAATTATGTATTCAAATATGTCTCATTTCATACATGAAATGCTGTACAGGTCCCAGGAATAATAAATTTGTAAAGGCTTTGCAGATCTGGAAACAATGAGTTTGCACCTGTAACCTCAAGGAATCTGAAACTCTGCCTAAGACTGGTTATTCAGCCGTCAGTGGTCAGGATCCACTATCAGTACAAACCAAGGATAGAAAATATAAGAAGAAACCCACCATTTGCACTTAATATGAGCAAGATTCACACCTTGCAGGCAGTTGCTTCTGCTGTAATGGCTGAACTGGGACTTCTTCCTAATAAGGATGATCTAAACATTTCTTACACATTTATATCAAGTTCCTAAAATAATTTTATATGTTTTGTGTAGTGTAGAGCCCAGTGTGATAGGTTTACTGTCATTGCAGGGCTAGCTTGTGTATTGTTTTATGCTTGTGGCTTCTCAGTTCTTTGGTATTTTTATCCTTATTTTAGGGGTTTTGATTAGACTTGCTTGGGCTGTGGAAGGGCTGTCAGTATGCTCCTCTCTGCTCCTCAGCAGTTACTCTGACTTCTCTGTAGCAGCTTTTCTATTTTCATACTGGCTGCTGTTCAAGGGTACTCCCCCTGTTCTCCTAGGGAAAGTGGCTCAGCTCTGTACTGCACAAAGAGCTGGATAAATCACCTCTGGAAAACTTAGTGGTGTATGTGAACAAATGCAGTACTAAGTGCTTTTGACAGATTTAGATAATGATTCAACAAACTAGTTCTCATTAGAAGAAATAGTCTGGCTCTGCTGTGAGATGAACATACCAGCTAACTCAAATCTAAAGCTGGCTTCACAACAGATCAGAAAAAGAGACAGACCCGTGCTTCCTGGATACTCAAAACCACACAGTGTGTGGAAAAGCCTGATGTGAAACAAGGGTCTTACTAAAGTTGGAGTGCATCCTCAAGAGAAATACCAGACTAAAAAAATCTGGCAAAGTTAAAATTAAAAAAATATGAATTTGTATACATGGGTCTGTTTTCAGTTGTTGTTTTTAGTCTTATACTTACTGAGCTTTGTGGGTCAGAGACTGTAGTTATTCAGGGTTCTAGACACTACCAGCCAGAGCAGTTTCTTATTTCAGGAGAGTCTTAATTTCTCCTGTCTTGTAGGTAACAGACACCAAGGATGCCTTGGCTGCATGGCTTCAATTAACATTTCCTCACTGTGCTTACAAAATTCAAGCTGAACTCTTAGGAAACCTTCTTGATAGAGTTACAGCTTTGGGCAGATCCACTGATGTATGTTTAAGCAAAGGAGTAAGACATGGCTGACATTTCAGACATATTCTTCTACTTTGTTTATATATTAGAGTTCATTCTTGTTCAGGCTGTGACATTTCAGCACAGCTGTAGTGGGAATCGTGCTTTTTCAGCCATGAACCTAGCAGTCATAAGGTGAGAAGTAACCAATTTCACACAAGTCCGAGCTTTTCCCTTTAGGAAATATTTATTTAAGCTTGTGTCAGAAACAACTTGATTTTTCCAAAAATCCCCCCAAGCAGTTTGCTTAAAATCTGTGTCATTCAAATGTGTAAACAGCTGTATGGCAGAGGAAAATAGGTGATGGTGCCAGAAAAACATGGTAATTCACTCTCTGATAGCCATACTTTCAAAATCTAGGAGTTAATTATTTAAGCAGATCTTCCATCGAAATTTGCTGATGTAGCGAAAGATTTAGACTAACCAGGGGGTGAAAGGTCTAAACCATGCCCTTAACAGTGTCCATTTTAGAGCTGCCCATAAAGTCAGTTGTGCAGCAGGAGCTGTGGTGTGTGGGGAAGCTGATGCTCTACCCCAAATCACAGTTGCATTAATAGTCACACAAACATGATTTAATGACAATTTATCCAGTAAATGCTCTAGCATACATTTCACATATTAAACCAGCAAGAATAGTACTAATAAGAGATCTGAAACAAGTGAACAGCTGTCTCTTTTGGAGTGGTTTACAGGTACAGATATGCCAGAAATATTTCTGAGAGAAACAGGCTCAAATAGCAGTATTTGAGAGGCAATTGCACATCAACAGGAAATACTCTAGATTGACATAGACCTCCCTGCTCTGGCTGCAAACTTTTTTACTCTGGTTTTATAGAGATTTATGGTTTTTTATGTGTACACAGGGACCAGTCATGAGCAATATCAAAGGTGACTAATTAGGTCAGCTAATTCTATGCAATAAACCTTAACTGTTTACTCATAACTGTCATACTTTAGTCAATGGAGTTTTAGCAGGAAAACATGTTTTTGCTGCTCTAGCCTTTGCTGGTGATACCATTATGTTACCAGCAAGTACTGTTCCCGTAGCAAAAGCCTTAAAAGGCTGGGACAACCCCCAAACAGGCGTAAGTTAAGATTGAAGAGAATTGACTACATTGACAGTAAGGATTTTACTAATGACTAGTATTTGCTGAGACAGGACATACTGAGCAAACAGTGAATGAACTAGAAGGAAGGAGAGAAAACAAAAAAAGCTGATAACATGCATTTACAAAGTTTAACTAATTTTGGGTACTTGACATCAGTTAAAAACATCTCTAAAGTCCTTACTGGTCACCCACATGTCTGTGGGAGCACAGACACTTGCTGATTGAATATGGTGATACTGAGTCACTGCATGCCTAAGCATTTCTGTATGTCGCCAGCCTGTAAAGGGTCCTGTCAGCATCACAGAGGTGTGTGGTATTTTGAGAGTGAGAAGGGATTATAATCTACTCATCAATAGGTGTAGAGAAGCCCTGATTAGTGTTTTCTTCTATTTCTGCTTGAGTTGCTTGTGAAAATCCAATATGTTCTTGGTCAAACTTGTGCTCTTCTGCTTCATATTATATGCAATACATTCCTAACTCTGTTTAACCTCAATGTTTTGACTTCTTGAGGCAGCAACTGGTATAATGACATATAAGGAAATGGAAAATTAACTGGAGATTGCCTGGAATAGGTGGAAGAGAGCATAGGCTGCTGACCTGTGAAGTAGGAAATGGAACTGCTTAAGTAAGAACAGTTAACATTCAGGGTTAGTCACATTAAGAGATTTTATTGTTGGAGAGTTTGTTAGCATTGAATGTGCCTCACCCTTCACAGAATCTTGTGCAACCATCTTCTCTTTTTCAGTTTCATCTGCACTTAGGATACCAAGGATTATAAGTTACAGTATTTTACAGTGTTCTTTTGGTTAAACTAATCAAAATCACTAGTACTCCTAAGTAATCTGAACAGACTTTGGTCCACTTAAAACACGTCAATTTGGTTTCCAATTTAGCAAATTAGATTAGTTCAACACAGGTAAGTTTTAAAGCTTGGTTTTTGCCTGCATTTGGACTGTGCATTTGTTAGATGAGATCTCTTCCATTAAACCTGCACAGCTTTTTCTAGCATGTGGTGGGTTGCAGTTCCCAAGTTTAGGAATGATTGTTAATGTCTCATTAGGGCATTCAGGGACGGTAAGTTTTAAAGAAGAGAATCATGAGCTGGGGTTACTAAGAAGTTAGCATTCTGATAGAGTTCTGCATTTACTGTAATATCACTTTAATGGGTATTGCTATTTCTTCATGACGGGAAGATGATTCTGCAAAGAAAATGTGCTTATTCATATCCTGTACAAATCAGGAAAACAGCCTGAATAGAAATTCTGCAATTCTGTTTTCCACTGAAATCTGTTGTGCCCTGAAGTTGTTTCTCTGCAGAGTAAGAAATACATAATTAAAAAGAAAATACTCATTAAGCCAAATTCTCATCTCATAGTAAAGCAAGATTTAATAAAATCTTTGCACAGATGAGATTGGTAAAAAATACTTGCTTAAGTCAAGGGCAGCCTTCAATGCTTAGTTGTGCAGGCTTGGTGCAGAACTAAGTGAAATTGGTGGAAATCCAATTCTATTTGTCTGCTTGGCACACTTTGGATTTATCTGTCATTGCAGAAGGTTTTTATTTTGATTTGCTCACCTGATGCAGAATATTGCTGAGAACTTAATGTAAAATTTGTTATCTGTACCAAGTCTGAAGTAACTTCTGGTTTCTGTTTAAATAAGAAATCAAAATAGGTAATGAGGGAGAGATATTAATCATAGTCTCTACTAGTAATGCAACTGCTCCTAATTAGAGAAAGGCAATGAACTCTGGCTTAACCTGTGCATTTCAGCTCTCTAGCAACCCTCAGTCTCTTATATTGGAATGCAGCTTGTTTTGGACAATAGCCTGCTCTTAGGTCTGAAAAGCTATTTTGCTTCTGGTACCAAAGGTAAAATTTCTGTTAAAACTAGTAATGAAAATTTGCTTAATTTCAGGCAGATGTGTGCCATGCGTACCAGATTGTACACCGAAATGGAATTCCAGACGAGCAGATCATTGTCATGATGTATGATGACATTGCTGATAATGAAGAGTAAGTGATGAATGTACACTGGTCACAAACTATATGGTTACTACAAACATACCATAGTCACCAGTGTGTTTTGAGATTGTAGTAGTTTTGAAAGAAAAGCCCTTAAAACCACCTGTGATATGCGTAGAGACATCAGCCATCAGCACAATAATTCTCCTTTGAAGTGTGCTCATGATCTTTCTAAGCCTTAGTCCACAGCTCAGCATAAGCTGTGGCACTGAGGACTGCAGAGCTTTGTTATGAGAGTAAGGGATCTTAACTCCCAGGCAGTGGGCAGCAGATAAATAACTCCATAACAGTGTGCAGCAGATAAATAGCCTAAACTTATAAACACAGGGGAGGTCTGTGTATGACTTCCAGGGCTTTTTGGGGAGGATATTATCAGGTTTATTCCAGCACGTACATTCAATGAAGATGGGTAGAGTCCCCATTCTGGGTGACTATCTAGAGCATATCATTGCTTTCTGCATGAAACAGCTGATTTATACAGCCTCTAATTCTGAAACAACTTCCCCCAAATCAGCAGACATTACAGGTACAGCAGCACTGGGAGCAAAGTGTTAAGGGGAATAAAGGCAAGACTGCAAGGAGAGAGATGATAGAGACCATCCACCTACATCTTCAGATCAATTGACATGATCTGAGGTAGAATACTTGAATGTGCTCTGAGAGTAAGGACACCTGAGACAAACATATGTAACTGACTGAAGTGCAAAGTTTATATTCTGAAATCACTTAATGACATATGGTGCAAGTTCCTGTACTCTCGGGTGAGCTGGCTCCTAGTTGTTCTATGGTCATTGCATGGCATGTGGCTAATTATTCCTATTTATGTTCCATTTACCTTTAAGAAATCCAACCAAAGGCATTGTCATCAATAGACCTAATGGCTCAGATGTGTATGCTGGAGTGCCCAAGGACTATACAAAGGAGGTAGGAAACAAAACTCCTTTCCCTGGGGAAGGTTCATCATTATCCAATGTCTGAATAAATTCTTTCACCCTGTAACTTACACTTCAAAAATGCACATAGTATAAAGCATCAAGTTTATTCATGTGCGTGGTTTGGCATGAAGTTTGGTGTTCATAAGATGAATATAGACAATAGGTTCTTTGAAGTAAAGCATTGGTCATAAAAGTGAACCTTTACACTGTTTCCAAGCTGACACATGAAACAAAAGGAAGAAAGGTCTTGGATTGTAAAAGTTGTAACTCAATCTGAATAACAGCTATGTAAAACTAATTCGTAAAAAACTAATTGTTTCATTAAATCAGTACGGTAATCCAGTCACTCAGTGATTTCATGATTCAGCAGCCGAGTCATTAGATAAAGATGTATTGAAAAGTATGGCCAGCTAAATTTGTCATCCATGCATGGATTCTAACTTTAAGAAGTCATCTTTCTAAATGAAGATTTTGTTGTTGTTTTTATGATCAGATCTAACTTTAATCTTCTGAAATCCTTAGGATGTTACTCCTAAGAATTTTCTTGCGGTTCTCAGAGGAGATGCAGAAGCAGTGAAGGGGGTGGGATCAGGAAAAGTACTGAAAAGGTAAGAGAAGTTAATTTAGAAAATAATTGCGTGTGTAGTTGTAAATTGACACTGATTTCAACAAAAGAATAGAGTAAATTAGAGCAACTTGAGAATCCAGCAAAATTATTGAGGCAATTCCAGGTCCTTCACATTACAAATACAGTGGTTCTAGTTTCTTAGTCTGTGCATCACAGGAAAGCAACTGCTGCTATTTGACTGATTAAGGTATAAAAGTCCTAGAGGACAGTATTAACTGTATTAAAGTATTTGTTATTTAGACTATTGTCTTTTGGAAGAATGGCAATTCTAAGAGTGTGGCTAAACTTTTGAGACTTCTGGAAAAGGCTTTCTAAGGCTTTTTTCGATGTACATGAGCAGTTTTATTGATCAGCTGAAGACTTAGGTCAAACTCAGGCCAGACTTAGCAGTTAGTGGCAGAGGAACAGCGAGAGCTTAACCAGCTCATCAACTGGAAGAATTGCATGTCTAATCCCAGTCTTGGTCTTTGTAGCACATGCACAGTTATTGAGGATGAATAGAAACCGTAATTCCATTCCTAATGAAATAGAATTATGGTTTATAATTAATACAAAAAAAATCTTTGTGACTAAAAAAGTAATATGAGCGATCAAACTTGTAAGTGATGTATTATGCTTAAATTATTTGTAAACTAAGTTCCACAAATGATTTTAAGTTTGGCAATATTCTAATATATGAAGAATAATAAATTACAGATTGGCTAAGTGGAATGTAAAATTTATAATTTATGGTAGGTTATAAAGGCTTATATAATTTAGATGATTCAAGAATGTAATTAATATATTTCAGGGCCTAATAAGAAGTCTTCTTGGAAGGATACCTGGTTTCAGTTATTCATCTTACTCCTACAGAGTTTGAGATGTGAAAGTGTGAAACCTCCTTACTAAGTTGTTCTATATTTCTGACTTTTGGTAAAGAGCTATATCATATTATATTTTTCTATGTACAGGAATTACTGTAAAACCTTTAAGAATTTAAATTTTACCACTTGAAAGGACTAACCTTATTAAAGAAAAAATGTGAAGTCTGTCTTCATCTGTTGATTTTAGAGGCATAGCAATGAAACAGAACAGAAGAATCCCACCCTCACACTGAGGAAACCAATAAAAAAGGACGAGCAGGACAACAGTCAAATAAGTTATTGCTCTGAATTGTTTTAACTTCATCCTTAAAAGCTGAGGTTGAAAATGATATATGCAACACATACAAGCAAAACATTAATAAATTACTGCACATTACCAGATTGTGCTCTTCTAGTATCTGGAATGAGTCAAGAGGTGACTGAAGCAATTTTTGTTTTAAACAACTGTACATCTGAACACACCTCACCTCTGAAAACTTGATGTTCCCATTCAAATAAGGGAGTAGCTATGCAGAGGCCCAAAGTCTCTTAATGTACTCAGGAAGACAACTTGAATCCACAAATAAGTCTTAATTGTTTACATTCCACCTTGGTCAAATTTTTTGCACTTAGGATCAAGAGCAGGAACCCAAAAAGCAACGCCCAACCCTTCTTTATTAGACTCTCTTTGAATTTTCAAGTGGCCTGACTTTTGCTATTGGGTGGTACAAGAACTCAATTATCGTTTTCCTGGGAGGCTTCCAGATGGACTTTCACGTGATCTCCCTAACCAGTAGGTTACTGGCCAAACAGAAGTCTGGACAATGTTCCCTTGAGCTGCTGCAGTTGCACCTGTTTGCTCTGAGGAAAGAGCAAAAGGAACTAAAGATTGCTGGACTCTGGTACAGAGGAACAGAGGAGGCCCTGGACACTCCTTCTGATCTCTTTAAATTTCATATTTAATTGTCCCTGAATACAGTTTAAAAGGAAAATGCCTTTGCAGATCTGGCTGTTAGGGCAAGACCTTTCTATCACCCAAACATGATCTGTTTGATTTAGAGTGGAGTCAGACTGTACAGCAAACTGTACTACACAGATGTGAGGGTGTCAAAGCCTGTGAGCGGTCAGTGCTCAACTGGCTGCTGAGCCAGTCTGGCCTCATGGGTGTGTATGTACATGCATCAGTTCCTCATGGAGCAGTAGGCTGACACTGCTTGGTGATCTGTGTGGCTCTTTATGGCCATAGTAGTCCTTACACATACCTAAGGGTCTTAGTGAAGAGGTCTTTATGATTCACCCCTGTGTTGTTGGTGCCTTGGTATAACTTATTTATAAAAGCATTCCTTTTTTACCAGACTTCTACAAATGCCCACAGTATAACCAATTCTTCACATAGCCATTAAAAACCAATTCTATTTCCATCATACCCTACATAACAGCCCCTGTCTCACAATCAGTTTACAGTTTAGGACATGAAGTGTGATTGCCATATTCTCAACGTTCAAGGGACTAGCCTTGTTCATGTTCCTTTTGCAGGCACTCATCTCCTCTAATAAGGATCCAATCTAATATGCTTGGGAAAAAAATATTACCAAGAGGAGGAGGTGCTTCAGCTCTATTATTTTCAGATATTGACATGTCTTGGCACTGAGAAGCAAATGATTGTTGTTGTAGTGAAGATTAGGTTGGAGTAGTTAAAAATACTTTGTTTGAAATTTTTTCATTACAGTGGTCCCAAAGATCATGTGTTTGTTTATTTCACTGACCATGGAGCTCCAGGACTTCTGGCTTTTCCTGATGATGATGTAAGCATTTTGGGAATAACATAAACCCCATCATTTTAGTGACATACCAAAATAATAACTAGTAAATGTAAAACATTTATATAGAATATTTAGTGCACTGTTCTATTGAGGAGAGAGGCTGAAAAAGTGCATTATTCTTCTCGTCAATGTATTTTGGAATTTTTCCAATTAGAATCTGTAACATTCAATTAAAACTTATGTCATTCCATAGTTCACTGGACTTTGGTGGTCCAAGCAGACTGTTTCACACAGGTGTGACTTGGCTTTCTGGTGCACCATATATATCCTCTGGGACCATTACTCATCTTTTCCAGAGTGGTAAATGCTAGAATGTTATACTTCAGAAGGGCAAAGGACTGGATAAATTCATTGGGAAAATAGTGTACATATTCACAACAGTTAGTATTTATTCTTAAGTGAATTGTGTGTGTTGAACATAAGTGGTTTTAATACAAGCTTTCTTATTTTACAGCTTCATGCGAAGGACTTGAATAAGACTATTTGGTACATGTATCATCACAAGAAATACCGGAAGGTAAACAAGCATAACAAGACGTTCTGAAATTAAAAGAGCAGCTGGCATGGAAGAGAGATTTTTTTTATTTTGAGGCTTGGCTCAAAGTAGGAAGAATCTGTTACATGCAGTTAAATTTGCATTAGGAATTTGCAGTTAAAAGTATTGATCTGCTCCAAATTTCCCATAAATAGTTTACTTGTTTTTGCAGTCAATGTTGATGTGTAGTGTAACTGCTATTTGCTAATGCTGCATATTCTGACTAGAAAAACAACATCTGTAACTGCTGCTCCCCCATACTTTGTACCTGACTCTTTCTTCCTGTGCTTTGTTCACTTCAGACTTTATTGTTATTACAGGAAGTTTGTATATACCTCATCTTTTTCTTAGAGTTACTTATGTAGTTTAAAAGACTACCTATTGTCAGAAAATTCTGTGAATTCATTTAATCACATGTGCTGTTAAGCAGAAAAATTAATATTTTGAACATTTTATTAGTGCTTTTTTTTGTGCAGTTCTTTGTGGCAATGTCTGGTATGGCTGGCTGTGTTTAGGAACACACAGCTGGCATCAGTTCCAGAGATACTTCTTCAATACTAACACATTGCTGTACCTATAGAGTGACTGTGTTTTTGATCTGTGCTTTGTACAATAGCCAGTAGATCCCTGTGGATTCTGTAGAGATTAATAACACCTTTTCATTATTATTCTTTCCACTTTCTACAGAGTTTGATTCTTGAAAATGAAAAATTGTCTTTTGTTTTGAAGCACTTTTGCTTCAGGAATAGCAGTATAGGCCAACTCGCTACAGCTCAAAAGCACCAAACAACTTTTCTCCATTTCCTCATGGAATTTCTTAAGGTCTCTGATGAAATTTTTTTATTTTATAGATGGTGTTCTACATTGAAGCATGTGAGTCTGGATCTATGATGAATCATTTGGCTGATAATATCAATGGTGAGCAATCAGTTAACTTACTGGACTTAAATATCTCAACTTGTCACAGACCTAAACAAGTATTGACTGTGACAAGAGTAGATTCAAGGCATGTTTATGTAGAATTTTAGCAGGGGAACACAAGAAAGTAATACTTTCCATTTACAGGAAGTTCCTTTCAATAGTCCTACAAAAGACTGTAAAGGCTTTCAGTTTCTTGGAAATGAGAAGTTGAAAAAGTATTTCTTTTCAGGAACCAGGTGGTTGCCCTGGTTATACAGACATTTCTCAGCCTCAGCACTGCTAATAGGTGTGAAATTCCTGCTCTCAGTTTCATTGAGTAGCAAAGCAGCTGTGAGACACCACTGCCAGGCAGTTTTGCTGCACATTTAAACAAATATATAATGTGCAGCTAAATATTAAATCATGGAGGGGGGAGGGGAGATTTAAAAAAAAAAAAAAAAAAAAAAAAACTCTTACTATTTGTATTACAGTTTATGCAACAACCGCTGCTAATCCCAAAGAGTCATCTTATGCATGTTACTATGATGATGAAAGGCAGACTTATCTTGGGGACTGGTATAGTGTGAATTGGATGGAGGATTCAGATATGGTAAGTTACTTAACCAAATTTTCTTCATTTCATGTATGAAAAAGATCACTAGGATTTTTAAACATAGCTCTTTTACAAGAGTTGTGAAAATATTTGGCTTGATGTGGGACCAAAATCAACAAATTAAGTTGTTAAAAGTATTTATCTATTATTCAGAACCATATATATAATCTTTATTTGTTTGGGCCACTGAATTTACTTCCAGTACTAACTTTCAGAAATATTGTTGTCTTTTGTTATTTATAAGATAGAAAATATCTAACGTCTAGTTCCAGATTCACATAATTTTTATTTGCTAATCTGACACCACATCTCCAAATGTGTTAAACAAATTGGGCAGTTCAGTAAGTTGTATGTCTCCTTCAGGGGTGGTTAAATACGAACTGTGGCTAACCCACTTGTTAGTATAATGGAGAATAGTGTTAATGAAACAAATCTGGGATTTGTATGCTAGTCCACTCCCTTCTTGCTAATTTGCTGGGAGATGAGATTACTGAAAGCAATATGAGAATATGCTGTCAAATCTTCTTTTCAGTTTTTATTTCTACATCTTTCTAAGATTGTATAGCTCTTGCCCTCTTGCCCACTTCCTTCTACCCAATGGCAGTAAGACCCTTTTCAGCTTCCCTTGCATTTTTAGAATAGCTGAGTTTAACTCTCTTTGACCTCATGGAACTTTCTTCATGTAGGAGGATCTAAGAAAAGAAACACTCCACAAGCAGTTTCAGCTGGTGAAGAAACGCACCAACACCAGCCATGTGATGCAGTATGGAAACAGAGTATGTATTTGAGAGGGCTTCCTGCTCAAATAGATCTTCAAGCCTTTCGTACCCTATACTTTCATGCCTTAAACCAAATGAATCCAAACAAAAAATAGCTGTACACTGGCAGGGTTAATTTAGTCATTTTTAGTCATGAGCTATTTCTCTTGCAAGACCTCTTAGCATTTAAGAGGTGACGATCCTGATGCTAAAGGAAATCAGCCTTGCAGATGCTTTAATCCAAGAATTGTGGGTACAGGTTGTCCTCCAAGCTCTGCCAGTGATTTGACATTTCAGTAAAGAAAGGTATTTACCACTTCCAGGCATATTATGAATGTTAGTGAAATGTTGAAAAATACAATGATCCCTCAACTGGGAAGAGCTAAGAGGTGATACAGCATTTACAATAGTCCTATTATGCAACAGATTAAATGCGTGTTAAAAAAAAAAAAGGGTTCAGTTACGTAACCTGGGGAAAAACTCACCTTTTCCCCCCAGTGAGTTCTGGAAATAAAAGTTGCCTGGTTTTTGGCAGCCTTTACCTCATTGTATTGAAAGACCAACATATGCCTACACACAGACACACACACCCCTACAACCCTGCATTCTCCTTTATTTTCTCTAATAAAACAAGTTTAGAGAGTTAGGTTTGCATGGCAGACAAAGACAGAACTACCCATTGAGGGTGATTAACAGTTTCCATCTACTTATTTTTTATCCTTCAGAGCATCTCCTCCATGAAGGTGATGCAGTTTCAGGGCATGGGGAGGAAAGCTATGCCCATTTCTTTGCCACCCGTGGAACACTATGACCTGACACCTAGTCCTGATGTGCCCTATGCAATCATGAAACGAAAGCTGATGGCTACCAATGACATTTCTGAGGCTAAGAAGATTGCTGCAGAGATGAAAGTGTACCTGGAGGTAAGAAAAGAAAAAATAATTGCTCATCAGGCCAGATCAATTTCTATCCCAAGCAATGGCAGAAGGAAAATCCCTTAAAGTCAACCAAATTATTCTTCAGACTGGTAAATTCTATCTGATGGTTTATTCTTCCTTTAAAATTCAATGATCTTGTCCACAAGGCACATTCATTAGTGATTATGTAGCCAAAGGTAAGCAAATGCAGGAGTCAGTCTCACAACTTTTATTGACAGGAAATTCCTCATCTGCGTCCATGAGGATTCTTGTGGGGAAGACTTTATCTTTGGTGTTAGAGAAACTCGTGTCTCAGTAGAACTGAAACATCCCAAATCAAATAGCTCCTGGAGAATGGAAGTCAGTATTGGTGTTGGTGGTGCTTTCTTTCCCTGGTAAACAGTAGAAGGACGGTTTCCAGGGTTCCAGGAATCTTGATTTTCTGTCAGTTTTCATTTGAGTGTTAAGAGGCAAGTCCAAGAAACTATGCTAAAAATAAATGGCAAAATTTGGTTCCCTAAAGAGCCTAAAAGTTAAAGGAGGTTTAAAGAAAGAGGAATTTTGGTCAAAGTCTTTAAATTAGATTTAGAAAAAGCAGGTTTTAAGTTCCTTTTGTTTCATATACAGGTGAAGGAATTCATCCAAGAATCCATGCAGAAGATAGTCACCGTAGTAACAGGATCAGCAGAACAGACCAAGCAGATTCTGTCAGACAGATTGACCATCAGCAATTATGACTGTTACCAGTCAGCAGTGAACCACTTCAAAGCTCATTGCTTCAACTGGCACTTACCTATGGTAAGTCACTCATTGGATATAACCTGATAAACAGGCCAGAAAAACTAGCAGAGTCGTAGGCACATCTGCAAAAATCAGCTTTTACTAAAAAGCTACCTTGGAGCAGTCATGCAGATTAGATATGGAGGAAGGGTACGTAATGCTTTTGGAAGCAGTAAACCAATTTCTACTACCTTGAGGTAAGCAAGAAGTTTACTAAACCCCAAATAATCTGTAATTTTTACTAGTTAGTGGTGTTGCCACCATCAGTTCCCTCCCCAGAAGTCCCAGTGTTTAAAAAGTGATGTTGTATTTCTGCTTGCAACATCTCTGCTGACAAAACAGAAACACAAGCACCACCACTGTGAATTCATAATCTTAGTGCACTGAGGTTTCTATATTATGATACAGTATTATGTATAATTCCTTGCAGTAGCCTCAGTGCTATTTCCATCATCTTGCTGAATTCTTGAGAACCACTTTTTCATTTAGGGGCTTTATTACTGTTTGCTCTTCCTGGGATCCCACTTGAGGATCAAGTCCTGTTGTTAGACTGTTTAGATAAGAATAATAAAGTCCTGATGTCAGGCAAGATAGTGTCTTGAGTGGATTTTTTGGTTTGTTTCTGTGGGATTTTAAGAATGTAATGGATTAGATGGTCTTGTGTAGGAGGCCAATGTGCAGCACAACTGAATTTGCCTAAGTTCAAAGAAGTTGAATTGCTGGATTGCCTGAAGTTCAAAGAGCAAAGTCTGCAGAACAAAGATCCATTTAGCCCAGTACTAGATCATCAGTTGAACACCTTTGATATTATAGCATCCCTAAATTATTTCCACCATTAAGTCCAGATAAACAATACCTGTTTTTCATCACTGAAATGATTAACAATGTTTGTTTATTTCAGTATGAGTATGCACTGAGACAGCTATATGCCTTGGTCAACCTTTGTGAAGGAGGATACCCCATTGACAGGTAATGAGGTTCCCAGATATGCCCTGTAGTTTTAACTGTGGCTAAAAGAACAAAAGTGAATAGGCAGATAAAGCTTAAGCCTAAAAGCTTCTCACTTGTTCTTCTCTTGTTATCATTTTGTCAGTGAATCACTCCAAAGTTAGAAATGTTTATTTTGACAAACATCATTATTTGTTCCCTCCCACTCATAATGATCCCTGCCCCCATAACCCTTTAATTTCCATACTGAGCCTCAGGGGAAATGACAGCCAGTCAGAGGATCCCACTGTACCACATCAAACAAAACAGCATGACTGGTGCAAGGGCGTTGCCCTGTAACTCCTGTATGAACTTACACTGAAGCCAGGTTGGGAACTGCTGTGTTTTCTGTGCTACCCCCTCAGCTGCTGGCTCAAAACACCACAGCACTGCTGGGTTCTGGTGATGAAAGGGAATATGCTGCTCTGTCCCTCATGTGTGGGGTAGGAAAGCAGGGAAGTAATGGTCCAGGCTGACCCCTGTAGTGGTGCAGTAGAGCCAAGGGCAGCGTGGTGTTGGAATTCTGTCTTAGGAGTTTGTGGCAGAGGTTGGGATCCCAGCTTGTGAGTCATGCAAGAGAAGTAAAAGGGAGAGAAGAAAGCAAAAGGATAGGGAATGTGAGCATGGACTGGTAGTTCAGAGAGTGTGCACATGCAACTCAGAAGGTGAAGAACTGCTGCCCCCACTCCTGGTGGTGGCCCACTGCAGTCAGTTTGGGAAATAGTTTGCGAGCAGAGTACCTGAAAATTTATGCATCATTACTGTTCTCTGTTACAGAATATGCCTGGCCATGAATCAAGTGTGCCTTGGGTATTGATGGAAACAACAGTCCTGAATGTAACCCTTACTACAAGTGATAACTTCTCATAGCTGTCATAATCCAGACTTTTCGTGCATGCAACCTGGAGAGAGTCAGCCACTGTGCTGGAACTGTGCTGGGAGCTGAGGCACCAGACCATGAGCAGTGCAGCACTTGCCAGTGCTCTCCCCTGCATCCCCACCTGCTGACAGCCTGCTGCTTTGAGAGAGGCATTTTGGCAGACCACCTGGAGCTTTCAAGATGGATAATTTTTTTCAAAGCACAATGCTCTTATGAATTTCTGGATGAACACTACAAGCCACCTCTATGTGATTGCTAAATCCATCCTATATCTAAACATTGAGTCATTAATTCTGGATTTTTTTAATACTCTTGCTAACTCTTAACTTTTAAAAAAAAGTTAATGAATTCCATTACAGTGACTAATTTGCAGATTGGTTGAAGAGTGAAGAAACCAAAGTTTGTTCTTTAAGTTTTAACTCCTTAACAGTTTAAAGAAATGAGTTGCATTTGGGAGCTATTTGACGTGGCCAGCACAGTTAAATGTTGATCAGTAAAAATCTTTGTGAGTAGAAATCACTGTTTCCCAAAGAAAACCAGAAATATCTAATGCTGTAAATTTAGCACCAGTATGCTCTAATTAAATTGTGTATACTCACAGACCTGTGGGAAGTCACAGAGTACTGGAATTGCCTGTGAATAAAAATAAAGTTGACAGTTTCATCCACCCACACGTTGGACATGTTGTGTCTTGAAAATGAAGGAGAGCTAATTAATTCTATCATATGGATTACGAAGTTAATCTGTCCCTCTAAGACTTTCATAAGACAGGTAATCTCAAAAAAACCTGCACAAAAAACCAACAAAACCTGAAACAAACCAACAAAACTCCAGCCTAAAAGCAACAACAAAGTATGTAAAGTCCCAGATCACACTTGAAGGTGCTGCTCCTTAGAGGTGAGTCAGTAAAGGACAAGCATGGCAAAATTAGAGGCTGTGAGGTGATCCACAAAAGTTTCAGGTTGTCCTCACCTTTTTACATGTGGAGACAGGGTACAGAAATATTTCAGAGTTATTTTTTAACAGTATGTTACAATAGGCGAAATTACCTCATCTCCACGTGAAAACAATGAACTCTGACAAAAACGAAACCAACATCACCAGGAATGGAGGGAGTTCTGGGTAGCTCCACATGGAGGAAAGGGGTTGTAGAGATATAACTGCTACTTTTATATAAAGAAGAGCTAGGTAAAGCCAGAAGGAACATGAACAGGTCCATGAGCACTGTCTGCGGAGAGAGAGATTGATCCCAGAGCGCAGCTAGTGTGAGGATGAATGGAAAAGGTAAAACACTGTGAAATTAGGCTTTACTGAATTAATAGATGAAAGCTTGCACTTTAGGGGTTGTTGGAAGGTCATGTATGTGCTGCTTTGGAGTTGCTTCTTGTTTTGTCTCAGCTGTAAAGCTGGGGTTTTTTTAGCAGAAATCTAAAAATAAGAGTATGAAATTCTTGACTGCCTGAATGTGTTGCAGTTGTTTCCCTGATGGCAGGAGGAAGGGCTGGCCCCACACGCAGCTCTTAGTGATTCTAGCTGCTATCATGAAAGAGCACACTAAGTGCTCCCAAACACTGGGAAAGAACAGGAGAAATTACTCTTTCAATGCCCTGCTTGAATGTATGCATTCAGTCTGCTGTTTTACTCATCTTTGCTTTTAGAGTTGTTCTCTGCCCTAGAAATCCAGGCTGCTTCTCAAGCACTAAGCATCATCAACATTTTTTTCACCCTTTATATATGCCCATTTTTCTGCTGAAGTATTCAGAAGAGGCTTTTGTTCTTTTGGATTTTCAGGTCTAGAATGCAGAGGTTAAAAAAGAGGCCTCCATGTTCCTCATAGATAGTGTCACGTTATGACCCAGGGTCTCCAGCCATAGTAAGTAGACCTCAAAAAGTAATTATCAGATGAGAAATCAGCTGCTAGCACCTTTTTATTTTCACACATCACTGACACCCTGGTGGCACTTGTTATCATTGTGGGCCCTGACCCTCCTGCAGACTCTTGTAGCTCTGAGGACGCAAAGCCATAATGTGTGAGTGGGATTTTGTTCTTTTTTCCTCTTGCAAGTGATTTCCATAGCTTCACCATCTGAAATGGCGTTGTTACCCCTTCCCTCAGGTATGTGGCAAACTGAAAGACAGACACTGAAGATGTCACTGCACCCACAATGCTGTCTGAGATGGAGCAGGTTCTCATCCATGCTCTGAATTTTCAGTTCTTATCCAGAGACCCATTTCCTTTTCAGTCACTCAGGGAACAGCTCCACAGAAGAAAATACTAATAACCTTCACCTGTACTGATCAATACATTTGTTTCCTCCAAATAGCATCACACAGACTTAGTTACCTGCATGGCAGGCTGTTTATTTTGTTATGGTAATAGAATCTAATGAGAAAATATTTTTAGGATTGTGCAAGCTCAGTCTTACACCAGAGTATCCTGTGGTGAATTGGGCAAGTACAGACACCCTTGCTCTTCCTGCAGGCATGCAGTTGCTCAGCCTATCATTCCTAGAATGTTGGGATGCTGGAATGCAAAATATGGAAAACTGTCAGATTTCTAGCACATGGTCACCACCAGGCAAAACAGGGCAAAGTTGAGGCTGTGCTATTTACAAGAATAGCAGAGGAGTTCTGTATATCCATAGCCACAGGGAAGAGTGTCATTCACTGCAGCCAAGGTTTCCTGTCCTCTTCCTTGTTGCTAGGAATGGAGTCCAAGGCCCTCTTCCGGCCCATGTGCCAAATCCACCGTGTGTTTCTACCCAACATCCTGCTGCACAGGAGTTCACTGCCTTTCCTTGGAGAGGACCTGGAGGGCAGGTCCATGATCAGCCTCCATAGTACACTGTGCGTTGTGCATGTGCATTGCATGTGCAATTTGTGCTGACTACTTCTGTATAATGCAAACTTAGATGGACACAGCTTTGCTCAGAGCACTGGTAACCACCCTCCCTTCCTTACCAGCAGTGAAGCAGAGGACAGTTCACCTGAGTTGGAGATAATGCACTTTTTTGAAATTCCAGTATTGTTTTAGCTCTCTTCAAACTAAGTTGCCTCTTGTCTCATCAGGACAGTTTAGGGTAAATGCTGAGCACCCGTGGCAATCTCAGGGCAGGAGGCTGAAGGCCTCTTATTCCTGTGCTCAGCCTCTGCCTGTGAGAACAGGGGTGGAGGGGCAGCAGTGGAAAAGGAAGCTTTAGCTAAATTGCTGACTTAAAGCAGTGTTTTGTGCCAAGAGCTCAGGCAACTCTGAATCAGAAGCTGCTTCCTTCCTAGGGGCATGATACCTCAAAAGATGTGGAAGACAGCAAAAACCCTACAATTCTGTAAGCCTTGCACCACAGACAGAGCTGGCTATTATCCCACACTGGCAGCACCCATCCAAGGAAGGATGCTAGTGGAACAAGCAGGGCCTGCACAGCAGCTGGATAGGAGGAAAACATCTTTCACACTGCAAGTTGTTAAAATGCTAGACTAGGGCCCCAGGAAGGCTGCATGACCCTGGAGACTGCAGCACTGAAAGGATGAGGCTCTGAACAACCTTGGGAGGCAGCCCTGTTTGAACAGGGATTGGACTGGTGACCCCCGGGGGTCCCTGCCAGCCTCAATCACTCTACAAGCCCATAGTAAAAAGCCAGTCTCGAGCCAGGTTTCAAAGTACAGTTGGTGACTGGAGCATGAGGAGGCCCAAAAGCTCTTGAATTCAGCATGGAAACTCCCTTTGACCTCAATGGCTTTTATTTTAGGATAAACTTGGCTTGCCAGTATAATTATTTCAGTGAATTATTGACAGATTGTGTCACTGGGTGCAAACTGGCATTAAATCAGCTCTGTGCATGCAGTGGACACAAGCTGGTTGTTTCTCTGCAGAAGTTGCTGGGTTCAGCAGGTCTCCCTATTCCTCTTTCACACTGGGATCTTTCCTTGTGAGTCAATGAGTGATCATTGCACAATTTTTCATAATAAGTGTTTGAAGAGGCCTTGGCTGGATTGCTCAACCCTACTTGGTCAAAACCTCCGGGAACACTCCTGTCTGCTGAGGGCTCACATGAGGGCCAGCACGTGAGTCACAGCATGGGCATCTTGACTAACCAGGGGAGGCCACAGGTCACCAGGCTGGGCTGCTTCGTCTTCGCCTGGGCTGCAGCATGAGGAAACTGTGGAGAAGCCAATGAACAAAATCCCATGGAGCAATTAAAATTGCCCATTTCATTCCCACATTTGACTTCTTTTTCTCACACCATCCGAAATGCCAAATACCTGTCCAAAGCAGTGCAGGATCCAGAGGAAGGGACATGCTGAACTGCTCCAGCAATCTCCATTTTGGAGAATCAATGCTTTGCCAGGCTAATCAAAACAACAGCATATTTACTTCAGGCAGGCTCTTTCTGCGTGACCCTGGTGCAGGCAGAGCCTGAGTGCCACCACTGAGCTGTGAGCTTGGAGAGGCAGCATCCTTCTCTGCCCTGCGTCATCCAAACTACCATCCCAGCTTATGTTCCCTGACAGGGGACAGCTGTGTCACATCACCCCTGTACCTCAGAGATGTATGTTTAATGAAATGTTGCTGGTGGTTTATATGATGGGACCAAATAAGCCAGTTGCTCTACAGCCTCTGATCACACTCCACTCTGCACTGAGCCCTAGCACAGGGATTTCCTTCCAGGCAGCTCACAGCCGGGCACAGTAATTCACCTTACTGTCAATAATCTCTGGGTTTTGGAGAACCATGGCAGCTCTTGCAAATCAAATCAGAGCTTTGCAGTTGTTATGCCAGAGGAAAATGTTGCATGTGCAATTTGAGAGTAAATTCAAAGGTTCAATGCACTCCTTGCCTTTCAAAAACTGGAATCCGCAGGTCTGGTTTTGGGTCTAGATGTTAGTAAATTTAGATCTTAGCCCATTCAGATTGCAGTGATTTAACACTGTTTCCACAGCCTCCGCTGACCTGCTCTATATCTTGTACTTCTCCCTAGTCCTAAGGTCCAGCTAGTGACTCAAATATCCCAGGATGCTGTGAGGTGCTGGAGTGCTTCATTTCTTTAATCAGTTGCCTGACCCTGGCTGGTGCAAAGTCCAGTTGCTCTGCACAAATATCCAGCAGATCAGTCCTAGCTTCTTTCCTTCCATGTTTCTACTTTAACCTCTTACCCATCAGATTACTTTTAGTCTCATTGACAGCGAATGTTATATTATAGTGATGATCTGACCAGGCCAAGGATCAGGGGAGCATCAGGGGAAGCCCCAGGCCTTGACATCCAGCACCTCCCTGGGTGGGGGACAGGCTGAGGGCAGAGACTGCTCCTGCTGCAGCATCACTGGGGCAGGGGCTGATGGCCCTGGGAGGCTGAAGTGGAGTCCTGGACCATGGGCAGGGTGCAGAGGCCTGGAGGAGGCACTGGAGAGGTGCTGGAGACAGCCACACCTGTGTGTGCCCTCAGGGCCCTGAGAGCAGCATCACCTCCCAGATCAGTACTAGAAACTTGTGTCTCAGGTTTAGCCCCAGCATCCCAAGTGTCACCCTGAGAGCAGCCCAGGCTCCCAGCTGGAGCACACAGCCCCACAGGAGGGTGATGGCAGCATGAAGGAGGGCTTCAGCTCTGGCATCCTGCAGATGTGCTGCCCAGAGGCAAGGCAGAGGTGCCCACAGCTGCACGTAGCAGAAATAACCATGAATTTGGAGTCAGCTGTGCTGTCATGCACTGCAAGCTATGCACATGATATTGTCAAAACCAAGACTGCTGTTATTCACTGTTCCTCATTCTTGGTTGTTGTCCCTTCCCAACAAGATGTGCACAGAGCCCATGCTGGCAGATGCACAGCACTGGTTTGCTATCTGTATGCAGATTTGGCTACAGCTGGGGCACACAGACACGAACATTTATTTCAAGCCCCAGAGATTGAGAGAGGAACCAGCTACTTGTAATACCACCCTTTTATCCTTGGAGCTTCAGGAATAAGGCAGAAACCTTGGGCAACTTAGCCCAAGGTGCCCTAAATATCTTTTGAATGTTATGGGGAGGAAACAATACCAATAACAAGTTTGAGCAAAACCCAGAGTAAAACACCTTTTTGTAAACAGAAATTTGCTGGGCTTGATTCCACATTGGTGGAGCTACAGTGGAGGTCACTGGCTTCCTGCATGCAGACAACCCAGTATTTTGTGTTTGCAGTGGGAATCTTGCCTGTATGAAGGCACCCAGAAGACATGGACCTGTCTTGCAATTAAGGCTCCTGCTTCCATTATCCAATTCTGAAAAATTGTTTTCAAATTTAATGAAATGCATTTTTGCATTGATTCTATATATCCTGTGGGAATTTATTCAGTGAAATTTAAGTGTGCAATGACTTAATGACTAAAAGCACATGTAGAAAGGAGAATTAGAAAGTTCTGTCTGCAACAGCCTGAATTTATTAAAGTTATAACCTGGTGGGATTTACAGCTAGGATAACACTTGTGGAAATGACAGTCATGTAAAAAGGATTGGCATTTAATTCTAACTTGTTTTGACTTTCAAATTTTAATCTGGTTTGATACACTGGGCAAATTATTAAGTTCTTTACAAAGGCTTACTTTAAAATAATTGCACCATATCATACATTGAAATAAATATACACTTAACCAGACACTATCAAACAACCAATGTGAATAAAACTACTGTACATGTAAAACCAATGGTGAAGATTTTCAATCTTTAGGAAAAATACATTGATGAAAATGCCTATGTTACCTGATTTGAGTGACAAATAGATAGAAGGCAAAAAAACCATATTCTTAGTGAAAGTACAGGATCATCTTGCCCTGTTTGTAATTATGTGGATTTCAAAGGCAAAGACATGTTGTTGACAGCAACACAGAGATGGAATTCTGCTACAGGTGGCAAGCCTATGCCACTGAATACATCAGAAAAGACCCAGTTTATTCAAACTGGGTGAACAGATACCTTAAGATACCAACAGTCTGACCTCTAAACAGATTGAGATGTGTGCAGACCTTTCAAAGGCCTTGTGCACAGACGTGATTCACACCTGCCATCATTTATTATAAAGTAGATGTCCACCTTTTTGCAAGATCTCTGGATTTTCTCTACTGTTCGTTTACATTCTGCAGTGTTGGCTGGTTGCAGCTGAGAGGTTCTGAGGATTGATACTTCAAGTTTTCCAGAGGATGAATATTCTCCTGAATTCTCCTTTTACTTCTGCAAATGACCTCTACCAAGAAATGCCGTGTGTTCAGACACCAGCTACAATTAGCCCATCTGCCCTGTGTTGAAGGCCACACACCAGAGAAATTCTGAGGTCTGCAGATACCAGAGAATCTCACAAGGTAAATTATCCAGCTCTTCCAGGATGACAGCAAAGACAGAAGAAAAGCAGCATGGCCCTTAGGAAAAGTCTGACTCTTTGACAATTGGAACTGGTGGGGTTTTATCTTCTATTGGTTTATAAATAAAATGGAAATCTTTCTTGGTTTCACTCTTCAGCAGGGAGGCTTTGATATGGTGAGGAAGGGCATCTTTGTCCAGCTGCAACCACTGATCATCAACGTAAACAAAGAGTCCGTAGTCCTTGGGATGGGACACTTCAAACTTCTCGGCACACTGCTGGCTTAGCTGCTCAGCTGTGGTGTCGCGACGGGAAGCAAGTGTCCTTGACTGACCACTGATTTCCAGAAAGGAGATACAAATGAAATCCTGAAGAGAAACATGAGGAGAGACCTTGCAGTTAACATAGTAGCCTAGGACTGAAGGAAGAAGAATTCAGCCACAAAGTTCTAGCCGCCTAGAGCTCTCAGATATCCTCCAGTCATTCTCCAGTGTCCTAGTTATTCTCTCCTTTCTTCCCTCTGACAGGCTCTGAATCAGCAAATATTAAATAAGCACTTTCCCAAATAATTACCACCAAAAAGACACTTCAACACAGAAGTTAAAGCACCTTTTCTGATTTTAGTGAATATCCTTAGAGAATAATCTGCAATGGTTCATTCTCCCATATTTTTACAGCTGCTGAGAAAGGGTTTGCAAAGATGTGACAGACAAGAATAACAGACCACAAATGTCAGAGATCTGGCCTGAAAAAACCCTGTTTCCCAGAAATGGGATAGGGCTAGCAGTGTGATGACCTTGCAACTTCACTATCACTCAAACAGCACCTTGAGAGTGTGTCCTCTGAGCTTCCTCCCATCAGGGAGGAAATAGCAGAAGTTATGCTGAGAAGGCTGATTTACTGTTCAGGCAGTAACGACTGTTGTGACAACTCTTATCTTGCCAAACACATAACGAACAGAATCTAGAGAGCTGGAACCTGTATGTTAAATTTGTATCTGCAAACTTTAAAAATCCAAACCATTTTGTTCAGAAAATAATGAGGATCCCTGGCAGAAGGGGAATTTCCAAATGTGTAGGCTATGGGGCTTCCAAACTACATTTAAGGAGTATCACTGCAGTTGATTAAGGCAGGCAGAAAGACAGGCAGAGGCCTGCTGAACATATCAGCAAGCTGTTTAGCTCTGCCAGAATGGGCTTTCAGGTACTACCCCTCGTTCAAAGGGGTGGAAAATGGCCCTTCAGCTGCTGGAAGTGGTGGGAATCTTTTGGGAAAATGTGTCATTTGCTTGTTCTGCTATTATGCTCCATGCTAGGTACTTCTATGTGCTAGTGCCAGAGCAGCACTCAGGGCTGGATGGATATTTGCTCTATCTCATCCACCATTCACCACCTGAGATCATCAGGGACTCGTTTGACTGCAATATGGGAGACCTGTTCAACTCCATGCTTTCACATGGACTGCTCTCCCCAACATGAGACTTTCCCCTGCCTTTCCCCTCGGCATGCACAATTTTCTGTTCTGCACTGTGAAAGCTCTAGAGAAAGTGAGACGTGGCCTTTGCTGCCTCCCTGTGGGTGACAATTTGATCACAGCACATGGGACTGGCAGACTATCCTGCCTGCCTGGACCAGCCTCACCATGGCTGGAGGCCCAGAGCACCCATCTGTCCTGGGACCCTCTCCTGCTGGTGCACGGTGAGATCTTTGCCAGGCCATGACAGCGTGGGCTTCAAAAGTAACCAGACCTTGATGGGTCTTTCCTGCTGCCAGACAGGCTCTGGAAGATGCTCGGCTGACAGGCTCTTGGATGTCTCAGACCCTCCTAGAGCTTTACACCATCTAGAAGCAGCCCTGCACAACCTGCTCACATCTCAGTTTAGCCCATGATTTCCCCAGGCATTAAGGGTGATGACTAAGAGGGGTTTCTGAGTCCCCACCACAGCTCCCACGTGCAAAGGCTCCTAGGATACCTCCCTATGAACAGAATGAACAAAAAAAAATCACTTTGCAGTCATGTTTAAAACTACACTATTATAAGTGTATGTCAAGATTTCAAGATTTATTTAATAAGTAGCATGTATTTCAAATGTGGTATGGTTTTTTAAGATCTGGAAATCTTGCCCCAGATGTACTCTTCCTTTTTGATCGTGATTTCAACTAATTTCATTTTAAAATAATTACCATGTTAAAGATTATTAAGTATGGAGAAAGCACGCAGGCTTTTCCCCTGGGATATAATGCCAGCTACCTGCACTGATGAGCGGGAAGCCCGGGCCTTGTTCAGCGTTCTCCGTCGCTCCCAGCGGTGGATGGAGTCCTGAACCTCCACACTCAGCTGCCGTGTCACGGTGATTTTGTCATAGCTCTTGATATGCTCCAGCACCCCGTAGGTGGTGGTTAAATAATAAGAGCCTGCAAAAAGGGAAAGACTTGAATGAACATCACCCCTTCATGGGCCATTCGGTCCTGCCCTCACGCTGCCTGCCGATGCCCACACAGGGGCAGCTGTCTGACCCTTGCACGGCTTGCGCCGCGCTGGAGGGAGTGCAGGGGTCACTGCTGCTAACCAGGTGAAAGACACCTAATGAACTGCCTCCTCCAGCCCCTCCTGCTCCACATCAGTGTTGCTGCCCAGGCTGCTGAGGCTGTAGATGTCCTGGGAGAGAACACAGGCTGAAAGAGCTACAAAACCTGCTTTCACAAACAAGCCCAAGGCACAGATGTTTATTCTTTGCGCCATGGCTATCTTCATGTTGTGTTTGACAGGGCCCATGCAACAGGTCTGTAACTTGGGCTCCTGAGCAGTCCTGCAATGCAGGGAAATAGAAATAATAGTAAATTACTGCAGGAGAAGCACAAAGTCTGGATCCAGCTACACTACTCAAATGTTTGGATATGGGGGCTCCTGTGGGCTCTACACTGTTGAGGGACGTCTCAGACCTGCAGGAACAAGTCATCCTCTGTTCCCTCCATTCTCTATTGACTACACAGTCATCCCAGGCGTTCACCTGTTATTCCTGGACTGTTCGGGGCTGCGGGAGAAATCTCGGTAACGCAGAGAAGCAGGGTAAAGTGGAAAAAGCCCTTTTCCCCTCAGAACCCGCCGGTTGCTGTGGCGCTGCTCGCAGCAGGAAATAAATAACCAACTGCAGCCACAGGGTGGCAGCTGAACCATGATAAAAACCGGCTTCAGCCACAGAGATAAGCCCTGACAAGGACAGAGACGCTGCTCCGGCGGCAGGGCAGCCCCGAGCCAGGGCTGACGAAGGGCTGGTTCCCTCAGCTGGGAAGCGGGAGGCTCGGGCCCGGGCTCGGGCAGAGTCAGCCCGCGGAGCTGCAGAGCAGCAGCGGCGGGGACATCCCCTGCTCGGCAAACGGGGACAGCCAACAACTGTTCGGAAGGAGTGTCACACATCTGAAGTGCCTCCAGATGGCACTCGCACATCGGCCATCCCTCAGGCACTGCTGAGCGCATGGTCAGCGTGGCTGGTTGCTTCAGGGAGGCAAAGATAGTGCTTGATTTAAGAGCAGTATTTCTAGAGCACCATGAAAGTTTGGTGTAGGAGAGGAGAGACCAAGACGCTGCCATCTGACTTCCTGTACTCTGGTGGATCAGTGAGAAGTGTCCTACAGTTTCAAAGGTTTGTGCCCAAATCACTCATTTTTCTTTACTGTCTCCCACAAAGAAATGCTGAGAATAGACTAAGAAGCCTAAAAGTGGCACTTTTCTCTTCTTAAATATAGTTACTACCCTCCTTTTTCATTCGTTCAATATTTCCCCTCTTCTGGCTGAGTCAGAGGTAGCTGTGATGGGAGCTGGGATGGGGTGTATCCCTTCCCTCAGAACCCCGGAAGGAAGAGCCCTGAGTCCCCCACAACAGGAATTCATCACAACTTTTTTAATAATTAAGTTTTTGCCCACTTCCGATTTCTTCGTTCCCATCCAGTTGTTCCCTATAATCTGTCCTTGCCTTTGCTCCAGCAGTCAGCATCATCATTGCTATTAAATGAATTCAAAGTGTATTTTTCATTTGGAGACAAAATTGAAGTGATTCTGTATATTGACCTATGCAATTGCACAGTTCTGATTTACTTCTTTCCTTTTCATTTCTGTACCTGAACACCTTCTGTTATTCAAATTTGAAAGGCCTAACTACAGGTAAACTTTTGCCAGTTCTACACTTTGCAATCTCAGAGCTGTCTTCACTGGGATGTTCTTTTTTTTCCCCCCATTCCTTGTATCTGCAGTTACTCCCAGTGTCCTTTCTGATGTGATTATTCAGTCAGTTTTATCTGGAACTCCCCCACAAAATTTTCCCTTTTGACTGGAGTGCACATTTCACAGAGTCTTTGCATCTTTGAGCTAAGAGAACTTCCAGCCAGCTTTGCTTTTGATAACCTGAGCTCCCAGCCCAGATGACTTCAGTAGCCAGCCCAGTAGTTTGCCCCTTTGGAACAAAGAACCTGTGTGCAGAGTAGTCACCAAAACCAGCTTGGTTATGTCCACAAAATGCTGTGCTTCAGCTAACAGTTTTTCTGCTAAGAATTCTTTTCAGCAGAAAAACTAGCCTGTGCAGAAACTCCTTACTAATGTACTGTATTGCTACTAATCATCCTAATAGCACTTACTTTTGTCCTACTCTGCACTGTGCTGGGATGACATGCTTCGTTTCAGACTCATATCCTCATTTAATATAAATAAAATTACTCTGCTGTTGTTCATCCAGGATTCTTTCTCAGTACTTACCAAAGCAAAGTCTAAAATAAACCCCATTTTATTGGTTTAGTGTCTACTTGGTGATAAATGATCTGTGTTCCTAATTCAGAGTGTGTGTTTGTCACTTGGGAAGCATGTGCTTTCTGAGCTATGTTTAAGAAACTAGAGGCCCACAGTTCCCTGGGGTACTTATCTTTCTGATAACAGAGGTCTTTAGTCACTTCCAAGCTCAATATTCCTCTCTAACCAATCTAACTTTATTTTCTCTATCTCACTATGATGCTCAATCAGAGAACACTGTCAGAGGGTGCACTCAAATTTAGGAGTAGAGTGATCATGAGAATGTAGCCCTCAGGCATACAATGCAGTTTAGGAAGTGTACTCTTTTCTCACTGGAATAAATAAAAGTATCTGCACAATTGTTTGCAGCAGCAGTTTAATTTTAGCAAAAACCTTCCAGCTTTTCAGCCTTCGGGTCAAGGAACACAAAACGTCTCTGTTTAGGTTGCTACTCTAGCACTTCAGTTACCATTTATGATGAGTCCCTGCCTTTCTAGCTTGTGTCTTAAGGCACTGCACTGCTAAAAGAGGTTGAAGTGTTTGGCAAAAATTTGAGAGCTTCAGATTTGAAAAGATTGGCCAAAGCACTATCAACAAAATCTAGCCAGAGCCCTGCTGCCCCACTTTCACAAACACTGAAGTGAGACAAATGATGATTTCCAAAGTGCATATCCATGAGCAAACACTGTACTCTTACCTTCTCCTAGCTGCAGAGCAGGGTCCATGAGCTCCATCATATACTCCACATTCAGAAGGACTTCAGTCAGGTTGCTACGGGCCAACACGTACATGAGCACTGGGAGGAAGTCATCTGCACCATACGGCTTCCCTGAGCAGAGAGAAACACAGTGTGATCCCAAGAACACCACAAAGTCATCTTCCCACACAGCAGTGTCAGATTCTCACACAGTGAGTCCTTTGCAGGCTTTAGCTTACATTATCTGAAGAGTGAAAGCTCAAAAGCACCAGCAAAGAAAAAATACTGAAAACAGAAATTTAGATCACTGCAAAAGTAAGTAAACTTGCTTCAAGCCCAAAATAGGATCTTGAAAATTTTCTGGAGAAAGATAAACTTAATTTCGTTGATCACAAACAACTGGCAATTTTTGAAGAATGCAGCTTCCAGCTTGTCCCTCTGATTTGATACTGACATCAAGACTGCAGTTCGGGTTGGCAATATTAGTAGGGAAGTTGTCTACATGCATTAGGGGTATTTATTCTCTTAGGCTTACTCTATGTGTGATACCAGAAAGCAGAATATAGAATTTGAGACAGTGGTTTTAGGACTTTGGACTTCGGTGTTTATGTCCCTTCAGAAGGCAAGACATCACACTACGTGATCCTAATTAAAACAGTCTCCCAGGAGCTAGGATCCAAGAGGAATCATCTTTCTAACTATGCTGTCTAGCTAAGAAAACAGTAAGATTTTCACATTGGACTTAAACCTAGTTTTTGCAATTGATGTGCAGCAGATGCTCAATATTTCCTGTGCTTAAAACATTCATATCAACTAAATTAACAAAGTGATTTAATATACAGTCTGTAAGAGCTCTTTGGGATCTCTAAGGACAGAAAAAAGCATGCTAACAGTCATTATTATCAATAATTACTACTTAAAATAGAACCCAAGCTGAGGCTTCCCTGTGTAAACCACAAAGAACACAAGGATAACTTTTCTCGTTTGAAAGATATTTTCACTTTCAACCACCATATCATAAATTCATTGCGGAAAACCCACAATAGCAAGTTTCTTACCAGACCTATCTTCCCAACATTCAGAATTGACCATTCCTCTTAACCTAATCTGCTTTCATTCTGAATGTCTCTCCTTACATTGTGGGGATTTTTTTCTCACCTGTGCACTTGGATATGTTGGTTTCATGGACTGTGTATGTCTCACTTGAGAACTGCTTGTCTCACCTCAAGGAATCAAAGCTACCCTTGATGTAGTTTTGGTGAAATTATGCTCTAGCCATTTTTGGCCCATAGCACAAATGTTCTTCCATGGTAGAGCATACATTCCTATTTCTCAAATGTTCCCACTGACTTATTTCAAATATTTACCATGAGTCAGATTTCTTTTTTTGTCATTCATAGCTGACGCAGATTCTCCACTGGCAAAGAAAGATATTCTTCTGAAGCCTCAAATAAACATGAGCTTAGCCCTGATTTAAAAAAAAAAAAAGTGTGGCTTTGAAATAAACCCAGTAATACATCTAGTGAACAGAGAGTTGATCCATTTAAAACAAAGTGTTAGAGAATGCGAGATGGTCAGGGCTGTAATTCAGTCTGTTTCTAACAGAGCCCACACACGCCACAACATAGACTATTTATTTAATGAAGGCTGAATTAACGCTTTCCGTTCTGATTGTTTTGTTATGGCTGCCTTTAGTTAAAAGACACAGCCTTAGGTCTTCAATGAAACTATAGATGGACTTCACCGTTCCATTAACATCTGGATGGACATTTTTTTGTCTGTTGTTCCCTTGGCTTATGTCTTTGTGAAAGCTTTAGCTCTGTGAAGGGTCTAATTCATTACTGTCAAATACATTACCTTAATACAAGCAGCTTAGTATTACAGCTGTTTAATATTTTCCAGGAAAAAAAAAAAAAACAGAGGACAAAACTGAGACATGAAAATGTAACAGAAAAGCTTCACAGCAAAAATCCCTATTCTCCTTTTACTCCAAGTACACCAGAAGCCAACAGAGTTAGTTCTGATTCAAACTAGTATAAAGGAATATAAAATATCAAGGATTTGTTAGGCTCATTTTTCCCTTCATTAAAAACTTCTTCTTTGTGATCTAGTAGTTACTGACCAGTGGCATGGATAGAATTATTATAGTTTCCTGAAGGCCAAGGGATTTCCAGTGCAACACCAATAGCAGAATTTCCCCTACTACTTCTCTTTCATGACTAATTTATGTTGTGTCTGATAGGGCATCCATGAAAGTTGCTACTTCACAATATAAACTCCTATTCACTGGAAAAAAAACCCTGGGTTGTTGGTTGGTTGGTTGGTTGGTTGGTTGGTTGGTTGGTTGGTGTTTTTTTACATGTCACCAAAATAGATCATGAACAGAGAACAGACTGGCCAACTAATGCAGAATGGAAACAGCAGCTTGGAACAATACAGGTCCATGTCCCCATTCATCAACTTCTGGTGTCAACAGAAGTGAAAGTTAGAGGAAAATTCTCAAGAATACCTACAAGATATCTCTGTTTCTTTTTTGTTGTCTGAGAAGTGGTTGTACGTACAGTCAGGCATGGAGACAATTCTTTTTCATGCTGTTTATCTCATTTCTATAAGCTGATTTAGCTGCTCTGCCCTCAAGTCCTCGGTATAAACTCTTCTCAACTTTAAGACTTCATAGAAATATTATTGGGCTCTCAGCTGTTTCTGCCTTATATATGAAAATCTGATCTACAGTTTCTTCTTGAGTAATAAATGCTGAGCAGGGATGTCTGACTGAAATAATGGAAAGAACACTCGTTCCACATGCTGTTTGTTCACAAGCTGTGTAAATTACTAGACACCATCTTAATCCACCTGTGGCTATACAACACTCCATTTTAAATACCCACATCCGTACCAAAAGCTGAAGTCAGCAGGAGCAAAATATGTCAACAAAGGGAAAGCAAAACTAATCACCAGTGATCTAGCTCTGACTCCATGTGTTGCCACAAACCTCCTGTGTGGCCAAGGGCAGGCCAGGCATGGTAAATTGCACCTTGTAGGCATCTCAATAGCATCTCTCCACTGACGGCACATGGAGCCAAGGAGAAGTGCCTGAGAGGGCAGGACTCTGACTCTCCCCCATTCTCCTGGCCCCTGCAGGTACAGGGACTAGCTTTGCCATGTACAGCCATTAGTCCAAGCATGGGCCTGAGGTGCTCTCTATCTCAGTCCATCCATGGGGATAATAAGTGCTGTCAGCAACTCAAATATGACCAGAAGCAGGAATCTACAAAGACAGATGAAATAATACCTATGAACCAAGACACCTGAGAGGTTGCTTCAGCACCATATAACCCAAATGCTTCCTGTTTCATGAAAGGCACCAGGGCACTAACCAATGTCCATCTGGGAGCTGCTGCAGGGGTATTCTCTGCAGGCTGCCACCTCCTCATCCCTACTTTCAAGCTGAGCCCGAGCCAAATTCCTAGACCTGAGTGGCTTGCTCCATCTGTGTTCTCTCACAAGGGGAATTTTTGCAGCTGACAGTTAAATCTAGCTCTGACCCTGCCACTGCTCTCAGTGACAGTGAGACTGAGTTTGCCTATTCAAGATGTGATGTCCTACTCCAGATATGACTTGCTTGCTTTATTTCCCCTTCTTCCCTGCAGGGTCAGGAAACATTTATTTTATAAATATCTCTAAGAAGCTTAAAATAAGCCTTCTCTTCTGCCACAAACTCATCCTATTATGTTTATAGCAAAGCAAATACAACGTCAGCTTCTGGCTGGGATGCAGCACTTGAATAGATGAGTATTAATTAAATACATGATTTAAAGCAATTGGAATTCTGCCCAAGCCTCCATAAAGAAATTACAGTCTATTTTAACACATTCATGCATTTCTTTTCTCTCTGTGTATATTCTGAAAACCAGCAGACAGGGGTGATGCCCTGTACCTTGCTCTAATATTTTACAAACTCTAGCTCGATGTCTAGAAGCAGATCTCCACAAAATATGAATTTTAGCCTCAATTTGTAGCTGGGAAACCTGAGGTGCAGAAAGGTTAACTGGGATTTGTTCAAGATCATAAGAAAAGATGGTTACTTTCCTTCCACACACTAGCATTTTGCTATGTCTTGTCTATCCCATACTACTTTCAGCAAGGTTTAATTTATTATATAGTGAATTGAGTAATAGATGCAGACAGCATGAATTCACTTCAAAAATCTATGGTTTAGAGATCAGAGGAATTCACTCCCCATGAAAAATTTGAACTGGCTCTTTGATTCAAATGTAGAAATTGTGCTAGGTGGCAGAAAACCCAAAATCTCTAGTCCATCAGTCTTCATTAAAAGTAACTTAAATACAAATATTCTCTTCCAAAAGATATCAAAGTAAACCTGTTATGTATAGCTTTATTTTCCTTCACAGAAGTGAGATATGATAATAAAATAATCAAATAATAATAATAAATAAATAATAAATAAATAATAAAAGCTCTGACAGCTTTAGGAACTTCTAGCATGGGCTCTTCACTGGCTGCTGAAGTATTGGAGTCCAGTTTCCTTTCCACAAACTCAGCTATCTCACTGAAGACAGCTTTGCTTTCTGACAACGGCAGAGCCTTATAGGAGTGCATCAGGGCAGCTAATATGTGGCTGCTCAGTTCTGTAGGGGTGAAAAAACTTCGTTCTAAAAGCTAAGGAAGAGAAACATGCTAATGGAATATATGTCCTATCTATCCTCTTTTTCCAAAAGCAGACTATGCATACTATCTATGTAAAACTATGCAATAGAAATTATTAAATCAGATGTTTTGGTCACCTAGCCAATTCCATAACTAGTACAAACTATAATTTTGAACTATATAGCCCAGCTGCCTCTGCAGTTCAAAGGTAGTCCAAAAATGAGATTTCATAATCTTAGATAGTTCACAAGTTTGAAATGTAGTAAGAAAATTGTACTTCCATTCTTCTTGAATCTCCACTGAAAGCAGTCTGCCCATCTTTCAAACTTCCAGCCTAAACTTAGAGCTTTTCCATCCCTGATCTTCCTCACTTATGGACTGAACAAATCTGGCCTGTTTGTCCCACAGATTTTCTCCATAAACCAATGCCTATTGCTGCTTTTTTTCCCCATCAGTTCTCTTCCACAGCTCCCAGGCAGAACGAGGCTGGGTGACCCAGGCACACCACTGCCAGTACACATCACACGTATTGCAGATTTGCATTGTTTCACATTCTACAGGTGTCACCTGTGTTTTTGATAAAAAGCAGAGATTCTCATTCTACTCACATCACACAGTATACCTTTAAACTTTTGTCTGAGTAAAGGTATTTCTGAAAGACACAAAATAAGGGTTTTTTTCTATATAACATTACTGTGTTTCTATATAAATCAGCTATGTGCCCAGCTGTCCCTGTGCATATTGCAGCATTCCTTCCAAATGCAAGAGCTGCATGATTCTTGCCTCTTACCTTTTCTAGTGCCAAAAAGATGCCAGCCATTTTGTGGGGTGTAGGTTTCCAAACTCTATTTTTTCAATGCATTTTATTCTTACTAACCATTCCTAGTATTTTTAGCAGGCAGGTTACGTATTTTCAGATTGTCAGTTATATTCTTGGAGGCATATGTTTCAGTTATTTAAGTTTGCATAACAGTTGGAAAAGCTCAGTGAGACACCTCAATACTATCATAATTGTGCCTTTGGTGAGGATTCATTTACTAATATCACTGCCTACATAGTACATACGAGCATCTGAACCAGGGCCCCTTAATTTCTTTAATAGCCAGTAATGAATTAATCAATATTGTCACTGGAGTTTGCCTTGAGTCATCTTGCTCTAAAGCAGAAACGTGTATGCAGCCAGATGAATCATCTGGACTCCATGGACTGGCTCCACAATGTGTGTGGTGGGAAGCTGGGCACAACACCCCTCCGTGGCCACCTACAGCAAGGTGTAGCCACAGATGAGTCCTACTTCAACTCTGTGAGGACCTGTACTCAATGGTCCCTCGAGAGAAAGGTGTATGACAAAGAGTGTGAACTTGCCTTCCTAATTCCTTGTGATGAATCACTTCCACAAGCTGATTGCCTTCAGCTTGAGGAAGAAATGTGAGTTTAAACCAGTTTAAGATCTGACCCATTCAGTTCTTCATCTTAAGTATCAGGGATTTCAACCACAGCAAATTTATCAGACAGACTTTGTCATGTAATAGGAATTGTAATCAAACCAAAGATCTCCTTTCTTAAAATGTCTTGATATACATGGAGTCAGTCAAGGCAGACTTTAAAGCTTCATGACTCTTCCAGCAGGGCAAAGATGGGTACCACCACAGGTACAGATGTTCCTGAGTAAGCCTGTCCTTGGTTTTAAAGGAAACATTGTATCCCTTGGTGAGACATCCTGGCCAAATCTGGACTCCTGTACGTGGGTCTCAAAATGTTAAAAATCTTTTCATACTTGACTGAAAAAAAAAAGGTGCTTGATTAGGTGGTGTTTGCATTTTGTTTTGAGAAATGAAACCATATTCTTAGGTCAGCTCATACTATGGCCAGCCTAAAGTGGATAAAGACCTGACCTGAGCTGACAAATTGCAAATTAAGCCAGACAACACAAGTAGTTTCCATGTTATTGAACAGGTAATGTTTCTGACAGCCGTAGACTGATTTTGGTCCTGTAGCAGAGGGAATTATTAGCTTTGTGTTTCACCTGATCTAATCTTGGAAGAGGAGAGAACTTTCTAATTGAGCAGTGAGGAAAAGGAGTGAAAAGGAGAAGCTATTGCACAGGAAGTTGAGCACAGCCTTTTCTCTTCCTGTGTCAAGAACATTGTGCTGCCTCATGGCTGGCTGAAAGCAAAAGGGGCCCTGTGCTATTGCTCTTGAGATGGGCAGAGAGCAGAAGGAGAATTCCCACCTGCTGAAATCTGCTCTGAGCAGCCCACAACATGTTCTTCTGCATGCCACTGGCTGGAATTCCCTGTCAGAAAAATATTTCAGGTTGCTGAGAACTTGCCTTTGCCCCTGGAAAATGAAAGTGATCTGGGTTCTGTTCATTCTGTGGAAGAGGTTTCACACATTTCACTTCTAAGTGGGTCAGCAGGGCATTTCACTCAATTTCTTTCCAAGTCCACTGTTTTCCAAGAGTTAGATACAGCATTCTTCTCCCCTTAGCCTCTTTTTCATGTCTGAATTCATTGGAGTACATTTCCATAATTTCAGGCCAGTTTTCTTCTGGCCAAGCCCTGATATGCATCACTGATCATGTATAAGGGAAAGAGAACTGCATATAAGGGAGAGGGAACTGGATGCACAGTGGTGAAATCAGCTTCCAACCTATACCCTGCTGGCAGTAGTACTCAGGATGAGTACTGGACCAAAATGCAGTGCTTTGGTTAGTGTAGCAAACCACAATGAAGCCATCTGATTTCATGAATGTCAATATTTTAAACATATAGGAGTTTTTGAATTATTTCCCTGACTCCTCATTTCTGTTACACAAAGTGACACAACAATATTTCCTTCAACAGAGAAATCCAGCCCTGAGCTAACTAAGATGTGATGTACGTAACACACCACCAGCATCAGAAGGAGACCATGTGGGTTTTAATGAGGTTTGCAAGTCCTTGATCTAAACCAAATTTATTCTCAGCTTCACACAACTGTTTTAACAATGTTACAGCAAATTCCCCTACATATGTCCAAATCTCATAATGCCTGAAGACAGTGAGAGGTTCTTTCCACCCTGCAGCTAAGACTCAGCCCTGGGGGTGGTTTCTTGCTCTGCTGTTAATGTGTCTAATCTGGTCGCTGAATCTTGCTGTTTACCATCCAAGAGATCACCTTGGGGTGAGGCTCAGCAGGGGCACAACTGTCCCTGTATGAGTGCTTCAAGGCTGTTGCCTGTACAAAATAAAGCATAACAGCTAAAAGCACCTTTGGTAACTGTGAGTTCTTGAACGACCACAGGTTATTGCAAATTAATACCTGGCTTCTCTCCAAATTCAGGCATGGCTGGTCATCAGCTCACAGTATACAAAAAAAGCTCTTAAACTGTCAAGGCAGATTGCTGGAGGAAAGGACTTGCTGGTCTATCTGCAAAGATGCATCCTGTCTGCAGGCCAAGGGTTTAATTTCTGCATTAGTGGTTGGCCTGAGGCCCATGCTGTGTTTGTACTCAGAGCACATACTGCCTTACACTGAAGAAGTGGCTTTTAGAATTTACTGGAGCGTCAGAAATTAGTAACAAACTACTAGCATTCTGCATCTCCTCCTCAGTTTAGGCAAAACTCTGTAAAGACCAAGTCGAGAATTTTTCCTGAAGACCAATTCCCAGAATTTACCATTTCTCTGCTACAAGCTGGGACAGAGCCCCGAGGATATTTGGAGAGCTGTGTGAAGACCTGTGCAAAAAGGTCCATAAAGCACATACTAGTTTGTGGAGCTATAGAGCTTAAGGTTAACCAGGTAACATCTTATACCAGTTATTAGTGCAGAGAACTTCACTAACCATTCAATTCTGAACAACCTGTGGACATCTGATAACAAACACATCAACCATCACTGCTACCTCCAATGTGAATATTGCCATGCCAGCTGTATCATAAACCCTGTTCCTTTGATACATGAAGAAAGGCCCATGGTGGATACCATTGCAGTAGGAGTTCTGTACCTGGATTTCCCTGAGCCATGGAGTCATAGATGAGTTTGCAAGTCTTCAGCAAGATGGCAATTTTCTTTTCTGGAGAGTAGGTCTTGTGCATGGTTGTGAACTTGTGAAGGATCTTTTCCAGCACAGGAGTTTCAGGTACACTGGTTGTGATGCCCAGGTCAGTGGTAGTTGTGTTTTGTATTACAAGTTGATTCTCTTTCAGCTGCTGTAAAGATCCATCTTTGTTGTGTATTTCTTTTAGGGAAGAATTAATGGCTTCCTTTAAAGGTTTCAGGACGCACTTGTACAAAGCTGTCTCAGCAATCACTTCTGCATAGAGAAGGGAGAACACAAAAACACATAATAAATAAACAATACAGTAGCACAGGTTCAAGTAAAAGTCCTAAAGAAACGTGGTTGGTTATTCAAGCACTACTACATAGCTGTGAGAAGGGAATAGAAATTACATCCCAGAAAGTAAACATTTAATTACCAACACCATCCAGAAGTCCTAGATGGTCTTGAGATGAACATCAGTGTGTGGTCTCTGGCACTGGAGCTGTAGGAGGCCTCTTGCCACCAGCAGTCCCTGCTCTCTTTGCCTGACCCCTGGCTGACCAGCATGGCATTGCTAGGCAGCAAGAAAGCCAACTCTGGGGAGAGAAGAGGAATCTCACCTAACCGTGATTTTTTTCATGGCCCTGCCCTTACAGATGCCCAGATGCAATTCATCTCATGTCCCTTCTGACCTCTCCTTCTGATTTGTTTGAGATAATCACTTTGGGACGAAACAAATTACACCCTCAAAGTACCCCTTTCTTTCCTCAAAGCAGCTGCAGCCACTAGCCCAGAGACACCAATATCTGGTCAGAAGTTTCTCATTGTTACTGCTCAAGGGACTCTAAATTACTGATCCTGTAAGACACCTATTATGCCACCTGTGGAGGATGAAATAGTATGAGTGGGTTGAGCATTTGCTTAACATTTGGCTGAAGATGAAAGGAAGCACAAGAGACTGTGAGGAAGTCTGTTGTCTGACTCCTAGAAACCAGAGGCAACTCCTAGAGAACTAGCGGGACTGCAAGAGATCCTCTTGTTGCACTGAGGCAAAAAGGTCATTGGCAGGAGAGTTCATCTGCTCAGGCAGTGAGGAATGAACCAGAGGGCAGTAATATTTATATACTCAAAATGCAACTATTTTAAAGAATCCAGAGAACTAATGAGCCTGAAACAGGGCAAATTCAAGTGGTAAATCTTCCAGTGGGAATCCCTGTCCTCCACAGAAGAAGGTAGTCCTGTCAAGGTTGACTGGGCCACATCATCCTGTTAAGGAACTGTCAGTGAACACGGTTAGATACATGGTTAGAACCAGGCATGTCTGTGGGAAGCTGGTGGGATACATGCACACATGCAGCTTTACCAAGCACAACAAGGACACTTCCCCCTTTCCACTTTCACTAATCAAGATTCAAGATAGACTTCTCTGTGCTGCCTCCACACTCCCCACCTTGAAGAAAGAGGTTATTAGGACAAAGATCAAAGGTGTTGCACTATAGGATTTCTGTTTCCTATATATCTCTCTGAGGGTCCAGCCTTGCAGACGTGGCTTAAATAATTCGCAAGATGACTCTTCAGGTGTGTTTTGTAAAAGCAAAAGGTTTAATAAATGCAAAATAACAACTGTAATAAAAGAAGAGCCGAGCACAGGTGCTTGAGAAGCTTCTGCACCTTGCTAAGTCACCCTAAGCTTGCTAAAAAGCTCCTTGGTTCCTTTGTGCTGCTTCTTTTAGTACTTGATGATTCAGGTGGGCTGTTTGGTCCTTGGCCCAACGAAATCAGAGCTAGGTTTTGACCTACACTTTCCAAATCCAATCAATACCTCTGTGCTGGCACTGAGCCAATTACAATGAGAACAATAAAGAAGTTTCTGGGCTCTTTACCTTATAAGAAGTACAAAGGGTGAATCCCAAACCTTTCCCTATATGGACTCACTCAGGTACAGGGTGCATTATTACATTACACAAGGTGCAGAAGAAGTGAAACTGCAGGTAACCTTTCTTAGCTATGGCAGGGACTGGCTACAGGTCTATTCTGCTGGGGATCTGCAGGATCACGTGAAGCCTTTGCTGGGAGAGAAGGAAATCGGCAGAGCCTGCTGAGACTGACAGTGGACTGCCTTTTACTCCTGGCTCACCACTTAGCTGAGTCCCACCTAATACTGGGGCTACAGGATCTCCTGGCGTCCCTGGCCACTGCTGTGGTTCACTCCATATTCTGGGTCTTCCAGCTCCCAGCTTTAAGCTGACTTAAGGATCCACGAATAGTTCTGCATTGGTTCTCAGGTCCTCAAGAAACAGTTTGAAGCTTTCAAAGCAGCATGTAATTGCGTGCATGCACACTTTTTCTGGCTGTACAGCTTTCACTGGCATAAAAAGTCCAACAACTCTTTTTATATTCTCTCATGGATATACATTAAACACACTAGTCCAATCCTTAGCAAGGAGAGAGGTAGCACATTATTCTCTCATAGGATATGAATGAGAATCAATGAAACACCTGTAAACAGTTAAAATAATATTTTTTCTCCCCAAAGGCAAATTGTATCTATGGCAAAGATGTGAACACTTCATTTTGGAGCTAGGCAGTAGTCTTGCCACAGACAGCTCTTCTGTACCTCTGAGGTCTGAGGAACACAAAATAGAATCTAGTGATTCCTCCAACCTGCCACTCAAAATCATCATAGTCCCTCCCTGTGAGATGGCAACTGACCTCCAAACTGTATGCCACATGCAGGGTGTTCTCCATCCTTGTAGCAGAGCAATGGACGTGGAAGGCCATGGGAATGCAGCTGTGAAGGGGAAAGTTTGCCTTTTGTGTTTCCAGTGAATTCAGCTCTGTGTGTGCAAACCTATGTGTATACATAAACACACACACACACACACACACACACACTATATATACACATACATACTGGTGTGTCTCTCATACACGTCTCTTCTGCTAAACTCTTTGCTTTAAAACATCCAGAAAAGTATTTCCCCCCTCATTGGTCTTCAGATTTTAGAGCTGTTCCTCCAAGTGCTGGCAACCACAGAGCAGACTTCTCCTAAAACCTGAGCAGCCGCTCAGGTTTTAGGACATGGTTTATAATTCTGTAAAGCAGAGCCTGTGTCTGCATAATTCTGTCTCCATCCTCACCTTCCCAAACCATGCCCACGGATGAATAAACCACAGTTACTTACCTAACTGCTCCTCTGTGTAGGAGGCTGGATCTATCAGAGATTTCAACTCGGTGCTCTGCACTAAGTAACTCTTCAGCTGTGTCATCATCAGCCGGATCTCTTGTAGCATCTCTGTGCTGGAGGTCTGCTTTGCCATGGTCTCTAAACTGTACACTCTGTAGTCCCGCACCAGGTTGCCAAAGTATGAATCCTTGTCCTGTGCCAGCTCCACTATCTTCTTCTGCAACTTCCTGTCACTGGACAAAAAGACTGTAAAGACGTTGGACAGGTTGACCAAGGACAGCCTGTTTTTGGCCTTGGCCAAGATCACGGAGCGTGTCTTTTTATTGGATGAACTACTCAGTATCTCCAGGTCATCCTCTGTGCTGCTGGTGGAGTAGGAGTCTGGCTCAGACGTTGATGCCTGAGCCATGGTGTTGCCACCCTGGTCCTCCAGGGACAAGCGTGAACCTTCCAGTTCAGCTGAGCTGACGGATTTGTGGCCATGTCCCGGTTCAGTCTTGGTGTGTGTCCAAGCGGCACCACCCGTCACTGTAGCTGGGCTGCCCTTGCACACAGCCTGCCCTGTGGCCACAGCTGTCTCTCCCACTGTTCTTTGCTTCGGCTGGCAGGAGCTGGGGATCCTTGGTACCTGAGAAACCCTCTTCCTTCTCGGCGGTGGGATAGGAGGTGACTTTCCTTTCTCAATGGCATTGCTTTGTATCTTAGGCATGTCCTTCTTCTCTGCAGGTTCAGGCTTTGTCTCCTGAAACTGTGATACAGTCCTTTTGGGAACCTCCCCAGGCATTTCTACAGCCTTTTTGCACAACGATGTTTTATCTCTGCTCTCTGCACTTGTATCATGGTTTTCTTCTGTCCCTTCCCCTTTCGGTGTTTCACCACTTTCAGGATTACCCACACAGCTCTCCTCTGAGGTCCTCTCACTCACCCGCCTCCGTGGGGGAACAGAGGGCTGGGAGCCCTTCCTGGGGCTCACTGCCAAGGGCTCATTGGCCGAGCAGCTCTGCTTCCTTTCTTCTTTGTCATCACCACCCTCAATTTTCATTTCCTCAATGCTCTTTCCTAGTGGCTTAATAAGTAGCTTGTTTTCTTCACAGGCAGTCGTGGGGTCCTGTGGAAGCTTCAGGGAAGATTTCTGAATGAGAGCTTGAGAAGGTGGAGGGGGAGGAGGCCGTCGAGGACACCTCCTTCCAGTAAGCATGGTGGCAGGGGGGAGATCAATGCTCCCAGAGTGGCCTTTAGGAGAAGGTACATCTGGAGGACAAGGGTTACTACACTCTTCTATAAAAATAGGATTCACGAACCACAGCCTGTCATTTCCTATTGACAGCTCAATTTCACATGAGCAGTGGTTTGTGCTACTTGCAAAACACTGGGTAGATCTTAAACTGTCTGCCTGGGCAGTGCTGAAAGCAGAGCCTTTTGCAGGGTGGGATAAGTCCTGTCTTCTGTGGTTTAAGTAGGAATCCCAGAAATCTGTAAAAAAAAAAGACAAAAAGAAAATTGAAAAAAAATCTGAGAGAATTTTAGCTGTTAATGATATGCAGAAAACCTACCTCTTGTCAAAAGAAATGGTACACAAATTTCAATGTTAAACTCTCAAACCTCTGCACAAAACAGTGTGAAGAAAGGGTTGCCTGTTTTATGCATGTGAAATTCTTCAAGCCAGGGGATAAGCTCAGAAGCTTCATTAGAATTCTCTCCCCTGTCAATTTTAGGACCCTTACCTAGTGAAAGTTGTGAATGCTGTTCAGTATTTTCAGTGTGAGCAGGAAGGTACAAGTAACAAATACAAATGATTGTGAAAAGGGATCTATGCTTGTTCAGGGATCACTGCCCTCCAAATGCAAATAGCTGTAGATACCTGAGGAGAGGCTATGAAGACCTCAGGCAAGTTGCATCTGCCTCTTGCTCACAACAGGAAGGTGCAGGCCTGAGATAGACAGCCAGGATTCAACATACACCAGGAGACAACAGCTGAAGATTACTATGCAGCAAGCTCATGTGGCAGTCTGTTCTACAGAGGTCTGATCCTGCCTGGCAGTGCAATCAGTCTGGAAGCATATGATTTTAAACACCTTCCCCAGATTAGTGTTACCATTAAAGTTTACAGTTCTGGATGACTGTTATCTACAGGCATTACTACTCTGCCTTGCACCTTTGCCTCGAGACTGCCTGCAGGTGTCAGAGAGAAAAGATGATGCAAATGGCTGTACACAGGAAGGATGAATGATGAAGGACTAAGGAATAATTAACTACTTCAGTGCCTTTAGCTTTGACTGAAAAAGAAATATGGTGTTTCACATGCAAGTAGTCATTTCTGTCAGAAATCTCTTATTATAATTTGTCTTTTAATAGCTGTTTTTTAAAAAATACAAAGAACTGGTACATTTTTTTAATACATTCAGTAACACATCCAACTTTTTTCCTTTTTCCTGAAGGTGAGGTTTCAAACCTGCCTTACAAATCTGATTGCTTTCAATCAGTATTAAAGCTGCTGATTCAGGGCCTGCTACTGGAAGCATCAGGAAACAGGATCCAGCAAATCTCATATGTTCTCACCAAGGAAAAGGGGAAAAACCTCTGAGGGTATTCACTGGATGAGAACTCTATAGATGCCCATAGATTTAGGGAGAAGGGGAAGATGGGAAATCCTGGAAACACAGGGATGCTGACAACCAAATAAATATTTCAGCATGCTTGGCCCCCAAACAGAACTGACACTGATGGCACAATTTTCTATGTGGATTTCAGGGGACACAATGGGGCTGCTACACAATGCCTGAACCGTGCCCTGTGCTTGGCATCGGGAGTGTCTCCCTGCCAAAACATCACATGCTGGGCCCAAGAGAGGATGGATGGGGCTGCACACATATGGCATGGCCCCCTGCACTGAGCATGGGGTTACAGCTCTCAGGTCAAGAAGTGAGCTAAAAGACAGCCTATTCCCATTAGGATAAAATTGCCTATTTAGCTTCTCACAGCCTAGGCTAGTTTCCATAGCAAATTCAGCTTTACAAGCATGTCAGCATATTATCTTAGGGTGACTGACGTTGGAACAGCTTTATTCTCTGATTTCTTCCTGTGAGAGGGGGGGAGAACAAAGAAGCTTAAAATAATAGTGTTTCTAGGAACAACAGCAGTCTTAACAACAGAATTTGGGAGTAGACATGTAGATGCAAGCACACATACTAACAATGCTGCCAACCCCCTCACATCTGAGACTGGCTGGGGTACCATTTTCCTTAAGCTCTCCAGCTCTACTCAGTATCAGCAAATGCAGGACAGAGGAAGTTGTTTTAAGCCAGAATATAGTGCTGTGAAGTCTCATGGGCTGAGGAAATGGTGAGTAAACCAATCTACAGAGGGGAAGTTTGTCATTTTTCTTAGTAATGGTCAGGATAAGGCACTGTGATGAAAATACAAAGCCCCACTCAGGCTAGGAAGGAGCAGATGATGTGGTTCTACCAAGTAACACAGCTACAGCTGTTTCAGACAGGCATTTTCCAGCACAGCCACACTGCCCCACACTGCAGAGAAGGCCATTTAATCATCTCCCATTGCTGTCCTGACTCTTCCCTTATCTTGCACTCTGGGAGGGATAATTAAGCATTCTTGGAGTCTTTGGCATGTCTGTGATGGTATGTGCTCTTTGTGCAGGGCAGTCATGCTAATTCTCCTACTAAAATAACTTCTGTACAGTGAGGTCAGGGCCTGCAGTATGTCCTCTGTGACAACATACAGAACAGCCAGATCATTTGTGGAACAATTCAGCTTGCAGATAGACATCTTACTTCTACCCCCTTGAAACACATATTCGTTTGAAATAAATACAAAGCAACATACGAGAATTTCAGACAATGCTTTGTTTCCTTTGGAAGTGTCATCTTGGGCAGCACTTAATTGTTTGTGTACCCATTTGTATCCACAAAATTTTGCTCCAGGAAGTAATAACCAGCATCTGCCAGTAGCTGAGCCTGTTCAACTCTACTAAGACAGCATGACTCTTGAGGAAGCTAGCATCATTTCCCAGGAAGACTGCACCCAATGGCAAGTTTTCTTCTGTTGTCAGAAACTTGCCTAGTATGAAATACAAATAAATTTCCAAGCCTCACTACTTTTATGACCTCCAGTACAGGAGAGAAGGAAAAAAACCTGCAACCAATATTGCTTTGGTGCTTGTGCTTTAACTAATCTCTTCTTTCAAAAGTTGCTGGAAACTGTTGCCTGCATCAAGATAGCCTCTGCCAGCTCAAATTAGACTGAAGGTTGCAGATTCATGATACACTTCCTACATTTTAATCCAAATTTTTAGACTTGCTATAAAAAATTAAGTTTGCAACTTGTTATCTCAAGTTGTAAAGTACTTTTTTATCAGTAATAAGTGCTGGCTGGACATCCATATAAAAGGATGCTTTGACAAATTGGAACATACTCAAAATAGAGGATGCTGAAAATGTTGGAGGCAAATCTGTTGGTGAAATTCAACAAAGCTTGAACTGAAACCAGTGGGGTTTGCCCATGCCTTCTGGGAGGTATGATGCAGAAGATCCAAAAATAGTGAAAGTGCTGTAATAACTATCTCTAAATGAGCTAACACTTCAATTTTCTCCATTGTTTGGCTGTTTTCAACACCTGAAGGAAAACTGAAAAGCCAAGGAGCATGGAAGTGGCAAACTGAAGTAGTTATCTCAAGTGGAGTGCATTAAATGAAAAGGAATAGAAAGGAGACCTCCTTTAGTTAACAGAATTGCTTTTCCTATTTGTAATTTTATACATCTCATCTAAAATTTGCTTGTTTGGTGCTGTCACTAAAAATAATGTTCCTTTTTGCATGTGATTAATGTGAGGTGAGAGAACATGTTGGGACGATACATATTTCTCTACCAACTAGAAATCCTGCAGGAGGAAGCAGAAATATCAAAATTCAAAAATATCACACTTTCATCAGCATTGCCCCCACACAGCAGAAGGAGAAGTTGCAAAGGTGTTTTCCATATAGCTCAGACACCAGCTACTTCCAGCATGTGTAAGTTATCCCAAGAGGCCATGCTGCACTTCAGCTGGTGAAAGCTGCAGCTTACCCAGACAGAGGTACCACACCCTGGACAGAGATCCAGGTGGAGGTTTATGGACAAAGGGGCAAGTGCCCTTTTTCTCAGCATCCTGCTATGAACATAATGATCATAAACATCTTCCTCTTGCATTCAGACCTCTTTAGCTCTTCCAAAGACAATAGTTCATCTATCTTCCAGTTGCATTGTGTCTATGCAAGGCATTATTGTTCTGACAAGTCCAAGTGAAAATCTGCCTTGAGGGACTTACCTATCCCCAGACTAGAGATAATTTCTAGGTCTTGAAAGCTACTGGCTTCTAATATTGCTTGTGGCAGCTTCAGGGTAAAGGGCAGCAAATCCCTGTAGAAACAAACACAATGAAAAAAACAACGAAAGGATAAACCCCACAATTGTTAGGAACTCCAAATTTCACTTGATTTTAGTGATTGGATTGGCTCACAATTTCAGCCATGTTCTGCAAAGTCATGGCAGGTAAGGAATTATTGTCATTGTGCCAGCCTGGGTTGCTCTGATTTCAGCAAAGATCACCAGCTTCTGTGGTGATGCTTCATGCCATAGCACTGACTTAATCACTGTGTCTTGGCTCTGTCCTCTGAAAACAGCAGGAATGCCTCTCACCTCAGGGAAGGCCACAAGGGTTGAAATATCTTCCCATTAAAAGTGAGGTGCTGCAATTGTAATTACTTTAGTTAGAAAAGCCAATCTTTTTCATGTGGAAAGGATTTGAAGTCCTTTTTCTTTCTGTTTACCTCTCACTACTCTGCTTCCTCTTTTAAAAATCTCTGTAAGAGTAAGACATGGGTACACAGCAAGGCACAGAGGGATTGGGGAAGGAAGGCCCGCCTGGGGAAAGGGTGACCCCTGGGTGAAGGGACAGACAGTGAGGAAATGCTGCATTACACTGAGAAAACACATATCCCTCTAACTCTCCACTCTCAGAGTTCTGAGTACTTGGTTTCTGGAAAGATGCTGTATTTCTACTGAAAAAAAGGTAGAGTTTCTCAGAGGATGTTGGCTGAGTTTCACTGAAACACACCCAAATCTCAAGCAATTTAACAGAGCACTTGGTGTCTCCCAGTGAACTGTTCAGGTTTGCCTCTTGCCAGTGACAATTTTCTAACCCTGCTCTTGCCTCAATTCCCATTCTAACAAGGACTGGAAAAGCCAGTCCCTAACCGATAGCAAGAAATTGTGCAGGATCATTTTACACATAAAAAGTTTTACAAAATGTTCTACATGGTACAAGGAATCGTTATAGAAAAAACTGGTCTTGTGAGTAGGAGGTCTCTGCTGCACAAATGCAAAAAAAACTCCCCAAAAAAGCACATGACTGCAGACCTAACCTGCTGACAGGTGAATGCAGGGGGCCTATTTCTGACCTTTTTAACAGATACTTTACTGATGTTTTGTGTTCTCCACGGGTTCTCTGTGCATTGCTGAGCACTCTGTTGTCACACTGACATAAACTGATGTGATCCCTGGCTTATTATTTTTTCATGGTAGATATGAGGTTTTGAAGAGGAAGAGGGTCCATGTACCTTCTGCTTTCTTTGGTTTTTTATATGCATGTATACATGAATAGTTCCTTTCTTTTTTTTAATTTTCTTTTTTTTTAGAAAAAACATATTAAGATCAAATATTAGGACATTGCCCTAATAGAAAAAAAATCTGGTTTTATTAATGGGGCACCAACTTGCAGACCAGCCACCAAGTCACCCATTACCTACAGGTAGGAAAAATATCCAAGCCAATTTTTTTTTTTAGAAGAGCCTGTCAGCCCTGAAAAGCTGTTTCCAGCTGTTCATAGACAATTTACTACATCCCTGTTCTCAGGCCTCTACATTCACTATCACAGAGAGCTCCTATCAGGTGCCAGCAAATGGTAGGTCAGTGTCTTTTCATTACCTGCTTCTCTCAGAAAATTATTCCCTTTTTATCTTGTCTTTTGACAGTAGCCTGGAAAATTACATGAACCATCTGTATGTGTACTTGACACTCAGAAATAACATCTATAACAGGAGCCAATAGAAGAACTTTTCTTTCTTTCTTTCTTTCTTTCTGAGACCCTTTCTCAAGCCATGTTCCTTTTTGCAGGAAAGCAGAAGTAAGCATATATTCTTTGTCACCAGCCATTTACTAGAAATACCCAATTCTGTTTTGCATTTGGGCTGTTCTTTGCTTTGGTGAGAAAGAAAACTTTATAAGGGTCTAGGGGCCTATAGGAATTTTTCCTATACCTCTGAGGGTCCAGCCTTTGCAGAGAAGTGGCTTAAATAATTAGCGAGACGGCTCTTCAGGTGTGTTTTGTAAAAGCAAAAGGTTTAATAAATGCAAAAATAATAAACTTTACAGAAATAAAAGAAAAGCCGAGCACAGGTGCCTGAGAAGCTTCTGGCACCTTGCTAAGACACCCTAAAAAGCCCTTTAGTTCTTTTGTGCTCTTTCTTAGGTATTTGATGGTTCAGGTAGGCTGTTTGGTCCTTGGCCCAATGAAATCGGCAACAGGCTTTGACTTACGCTTTCTAAACTCAATCAATGCTTCTGTGCTGGCACTGAGCCAATTACTGTCAAGACAGCAAAGAACTTTCTGGGTTCTTTACCTTATAAGAAGTACAAGGGGTGAGTCCCAAACCTTTCCCTATATGGACTCACTTACTCGGGTATGGGGTGCATTACTACAGGGGTCAACTTATGTTCATTCTATAGGGTCTATACACATCTAGATGGTTAAATGTCTATAAACTGATGAGGGTGAGGTGGAGCACGGTTTCTTGTGTGCAGGTAGGAGTGGTGGCTCAGTAGTGTTGCACTCAGCTAGCTGCAGAAGCAGCAGGGGAACTGGCTGGATAAGCTGCAGCACACTGTATCCCACCCCAGACAGACTGTTCCTACTGTGTGACCTAACCAAGTGACTAATGTGACTCTCTTGTAAACATATCCTGGATCTGCTTTCTCCTTTTAAAAGGAAATAACTACTTTAAGAGTCATGCAAGTTTATACAGAGGAAGTCAAAAGTCTACAATCAACTCACAACCAGGCCTGTTGCAGTAGGGATGCAGTAAGTAGGTGGAGGTAGTGCTGCAGTGTGCTAAGCACAAGGACACAGATTAGAGGAGGCTGCAGACACACAGGTTTAATTACACAGAGGGGCTCATCAGCTGCTGATCAAACCTTGCACTAGTGAAAATGACATTACAGGTCTTTCCCATCTCTGTACCCATTATTCTTGGTATTTCTGTGCTGAGCAAATAAACACTTTGTTTTCATTTTAAATTTTAGCTAATGAACATACATTGTTTCAGGACTACTTTTCTTGACAGATTCCCCATAGGTGACTTAAGTGCTTTGACTTGCCAACAGGAAACAGTCCATTAGTAGTTTTGCTAAGCTGCTACTAGATGTGTGTGTGTGCTTAAAGCTTTAAATAAACAGTTAACTCGGGGCCCTTCTTCCTCCCCGGCTCCTAGCCCAGTTCTGTGCCTCTGTTCTTTGTGGAAGCAGCCCGATGGACAAAGATTCCAGCTGCAAGGACAGCTGTGTTTGTAGGGTAATCTGGCCCCATTGCAGATACAAGCATCTGAAATACCTTCTGGTCTGGCAGGCTGAGGGGTAGCAGAGGAAACAGAGGGGTCTATGCTGGGACTGGGGGCTGGGGAAGGGCAGACCAGAGGGGAGGGGAAAATGACTGTGCCATGGAAGCAATGAATCCAACTCACCTGCTGACACAGTAGAAGGCAACCAGTTTGAAAACATCCTCAAATACAAGAACAGATCCTTCTAGGTACAGGACTGTGAAAAACAGAAAAAACAGTCAGCAGCTATTTTCTCTGAGCTATATGATAAAAAAAACAGGTAGGTTTGGCTGGCACATCTTGTGTTCTGTGACTGTCTAGTAATTGCATGGACTAATATAACAAAGGGTAAAGAACTGGCTTCAGGTGGCCAAATCTAAAAAGATTCTTCAGGGAGACACTAGAGAAGAAATATCTCAGCCTGGCTTTCTGAAAAGTTAGCTCAAGATATCCAAGTGTTGTGACACTAACAGAAACAATGGGAAGAAAAAACCTCCCAGGTCACTTTCAAAGCGATCGTTACAAGCCCATCTGTCCCTAAGGATGTGCATATCTGCAATACATACAGGGCTGACCTTGTGACTCTCCATGCTGAAATCTGGTTTGGTCTGGATGGACAAAGTGCTTTGAAGAAAAAAAAAATAGAAATTACTGTTTCATTACTGTGTGTGTGGGCTCTGACCTGGGTCACACAGGCAGTGTGAGCACAGCCTATTTGTATCTCTTCCATCTTTCCCCTCCCATGGTGTTATACAGTGACTGCACTCTCTTTTAAGTGGCAAAATACAATCCTCCATATTGAAGAGTTCTTTAAGATTACCTTCTTTATAAGGACATACATTTGGGCATTGTGTAGCCCAGATCTCACATGTTACTATAGAGCTTTTGGCTTTTAAAATAGAAAGAATTCAGTGGCCGGTGGAGAAAGTTTCACAGACCAATAACCCAAGGCAGAGAGAAAGACTTGGATTTGCAGCAGAGATGTGTCCACCTTTGCTTCAGCCTTATAGTCTCACAAACTCAATGCCTGTTTGTGCACAACACACCCTCACAACAGACATTGACAAGGGTAAGGAAATCTGCAATGGATTCTCAGAAATGCCCACTTACTGGTGGTAAAGAACCGTCCCAAATCTGCACTCCAGAGCTGCCACAGGAGCATGCCAAGAGTCCTTGGGGAGCAGCACTAGCTCCCACCCCCACGGCACTGCCCACAGATGCTGTGCATCTTCCTTCACACTGCTCTAGGCCATGGGTCAGAGCTGTGGACAGAAAGCTCAGCTATTGTGATTCAGCTTCCTCAGTCAGCCGTGATTCACAGCCCTGTGAGCCGTCTCCAGCCCCTTGCCATGCCTGCCTGGTGGTTGGTCTCCCACAAAGAAGGGCCTCCAGCACCTGTAGGAAGAAGACATCCACCTGGCTCTCCCTCACCTCTGCGCCCCGGCTTTTGTTTTCTAGCCAGCAGATAATCCTCCTGCAAGGAAATGCTCAAGATTGTCTCTTGTTCAGGTTCATATCTCATTCCCCAAGCCAGGCATTTCCTCCTTTTACTTCTCCCTTTGTTCTAGCCCAGGCCCAGCGGGTTGCTATTTTGGGCTAAATACTCCAGTGCAGGTATTTTATATAGAGACAAAGGCCATGTAATTCTCACCAGTCATTCCTAGCATCAGTTTATGTTGGATCACCATGAACCATTTAACCTCAGTGTATGCACCTATACCAGATCGCAGTATAGAATTTAAAACATACTTCAAGCAAAACAAGCCCTTTCCCTCACTTTTCTGTCACAACTGGAAAAAATATGTTTGGTGAGTTTTTTCTTTTTCCATAATAAGAATCATATTTCAGTCAGGGATTTTCAATAAACATCTACCATGAACAATTTCTGTAGTTTGAAACCCATCTGCTTTGCAGTTCTGACACAGGAAACAAAAATAAAGACAAAACCCAGTCCTGTTCTGGGGAATGAACCAAAACCCAAGAGTCTGAATTCACTCGAATCTCCAGCTATTAAATAAAGCCCTTTGTACAGATGATGGTTTTAAGGGAGTTTTTTTTTCTGTCAGGAACCACATGTTCATTTTGGCATTCTGAGTTGCAGGTATCCATAAGAGACCAGGCTGCACCTGTACATGCTCACGTATATGAGCAAATTGCTTGGATTGGGACTATTGATTGTTTCTGTGCCAGGAAGCTCTGCCACTTGGGAGCTTGAATGTTAGACAAAAAAAAAAAAATTAGTCTGAGTGCCTCTGTGACAGGAGTTTCCACATATAAGTGCCTTGCCACCGCATAGCTACTTCTCCTCACATATATATAGTTAAATTGTGTAAAGCACCACAAATCACCAGGAATTATACAGCTAAAGAAGTCTAGGTACAAAAAGCTGCTGAAGCTCAAAGACAGAAGTGTTCAGCAGGTGGTATATATAAATAGGACTGTCCCTGCTCTGGGAGGTCATAGAAGGTAACAAAACCAAACATATTTCTCAGCAGGCTGGAATTCATCATACAGAGACCCACAGCTCTCTTGGGACATTTTTGGGCAGCCTGCAAACAAGTAAGAACAGATGGAAGAATAGTAAGAATAGTGCTTTAGATGTGTCATTACTCGAGGTACTAACACCATCAGGACCAATACTCAGCCCAAAATTTATTCTGAACAGTGGCCATGTCAAGCAGCTTGCACAGGGTTGCCATGGCTACTTGGATCTGCTCCCAGCACAGCACCCGTGAGGGAAGCTTTGCAAACTCCTGTGGGGAACATCTTCCTTGAGAGAAAATTTAATACTTTTCCCTTAACCTCTTTTTTTCTAGACACCTGCTGGCACCAGCAGACATCACTGATAAGTAGTGCTTTTCTTTTGGATGGTAGATGATGGGTTCGATACAGGAACTTCTCTTGTGGGAATGGTTGTCATTCCCCTGTGGAGACCATTATGTGCATCCTGCTGCATGTTTCTAACTCTTGGAAAGACACAGAAAATAGCAATTTTGTACAGCTATAAGGGCTCTGCTGACTGTTGGGGACAATATTTCCCTCCCCCAGAGCCACTGCTGCCTTCAAGGCACCCTGCTTCAAGAAGACAATCAGGAAGAGGTGATTTTCTATGGCTGTGGGTGTCTTGTGGGTAGCTGGGGATATTTCATTGACATGAGAACTGCTGCTTAGGGAGGGATCGTGATGCTGCCATTTATAGGAACTCATGACTTCTGCAGAATATACAAGCAGACATCTGCCAGACTGCCATAATCCTAATGAAAAGTGCAAAGAAGAAATTCACCTTTCTTGGGCTTGTAAAACTAGACACAGAGCACCTGAAGAGCAAGGAAATATCTACATCTCACCATAACAGTGCCAGAATGTCAAGAATATGATCAAAAGCAAGAGAAAAAATAGGCTGGGTTCTGTGAGCTAAACGTATTGCCACAGCATACTGAGTTTCACCTGATATTTAGAAGCCCATTGAAAAATGTCACCTTCAGGAAATAAAAGGGGAAATGTGTAGGTCAGCGGGCAATTTTGAGTAGTCTGAAACAAAGAGATAAGAAATTATTTAATTTTTCTTATGGATGACAGAAGGATTAGCAACATGAATTAGTGGTCCATTGGTGGCTATACTCTGTTTTTGTGTCCTTTGGCAACTCAGTAAATGAGCAGAACATGGACAGGTTATGAATTGTTATATATTTATGATTGTCTCATCTTCCCCTTTCAAACACCAGTATGCTCTGAAGAGTGTCATCTTTAGGCACTGACTTGAATCTGTATTCATATTCCCTTTACTCTTTGGTTCTCCCCATCATTTCTCTATCCAGACGCAGACATCTTTGAGTCACACTGTCCCTGAGCATTCTGCCTTCCTTTCCTCTCCTATTTTTCCCCACAGAATTGTGTTTGCTAGTTCCATTGTTCTGGTCACGTGGACAAACTAAGCTGATTTCCATCTTATTGTTTACACAGGCTCATGGGACTCAATTACTTCATCTTCTTCTTCTCTAGTGGCACTGTTCGTGCTATCCATTTGGTTTTTCATTTGGTTTTGGTATCTGAGTAGTCCTTCAGAGACATCTGAATTCAAAGACATGAATTCCTTATTCTGCAGCAGTTATGTTGACAGAGAACTACTGAGAACACAACCATCCTCAGAAGTCCTGCCTGGATGGGCTTAGATGTACTCATTCTTCCACATTCTGGAAATCTGTGAGATTTATCATAATTGGGTGTGATTCCAGTTTTCTATTTCTATTTTCAGATTATAAACACATAGTCTCCTAACAAGAGGTGTATTTCTCCTTTGATATAAGTCTCTGGTTTGAGACCACTGTTGCCACGACCTTTGAAAGCTACCAAAATTCCTACTCCCAGACACTGACAGTTCAAGCTGTTGCAGGTTACCAGTTTCCTGCCACTGGAGAATGAGCCCTGGGTATTTTAATGGAATGATATAGTGACTGCCATAGCCCCAATGCTGAGGCTGTTGTGTCTGTCATGATACACTCCTACCGGCTGTATTTGCAGAAATGTGAGAGTGATGTAATTCCTTCAGGTTATTGTTTCAGTTCCCCAGTTCTGACCCTTGTTCATGCAATTGGCTTGTGGTAATTTTAAGAGAAAGAGCTTCAGCTGGATGTTGCTAAAGAAAAGAAATTTAAACTTCATTGGCAGAAGTTCTTAGTGTGTTTATGGTACCTTTCTGCGACATCTCTGTTTGGAAGTTCCTAGTATCCGTCTCCAGCATTGTTTCTTGAATTTTTTCTTGATGACCTTGTGGATGGTGTTGTGTGGCCTTCTAGTGCTGTGTTTTTGTAAAGCACTGCCACTGTTTATCTGTTTTCTCTTCTCAAGGCCTTTTTTTATTTATTCTGTAATCTGATGCTTCTGCTTCTTCCACATGATGTCGAAGCAGCAGTTTTGGTATAGGTTCCACAATTCTAGACTGTCCTGGTCAGCTTATGTCTGTTTTGTCTTTCTTGTCTTTCCTAGTGTCCTTTACTTAACTGTCAGTTGTTTCTGGGTTTTTTCCTCATCAAGGAAGGGCTGAAACTTCCCCAGTTTGAACTTCTGCCTGAGTCTCCTGTTGTGCATCCAACTCATTCTTTTTCAAAAGATTTCAATTTTATGGCTTCCTACAGAGTTTAATCTTTCTGACCATGATGAAAAAAATCACTGCTCATGGCTGTTCCTAGGAAATTGGAACTAATGAATTATGAAAGTGATAAAGTGTTAATGAGCTTGGTTGTAGAGTATAAGAGAAATCTATTTTTAAACTATGTTCTTCACTAAATATAATTATGCTGTGCTGAACAAGGTGTCATTAAAGAAGATGCAAATCACAGGCTTTTGTACTTTTCTCAGGCTGGAGCTGAGTAGAAGGGACACTCGATAGACATGACAGTTCTCTCTACCCTGAACTCATGTTCTGCTGCTAAGATTAGGAACTGTTCTCACACCCAACAGCCACAGGGGTCTTGACCACGCCCCTGTACTTTGGCTTATCTGCATTCACCCAAGCAGATGGACAGCATCTTGGTGTCCACTGAGATTTAATGCCTTTAATTCAGCTTAAAATCCCCCTGCTACCTGGTCTTGTCTCTGCTCCAGGATGCTCAAGCAGGAACCTGTTACAGGCATTTTGCTGCTCTGTTTCTCCTCATTGCAATCAGTGTTTCAGCAGGAGATGAGAGGGTGCCTCTCACACATACTTCAGCTAAAAGAAAAGTGTCACAGCTCCTCAGTGCTTTCCTTAAAGGTATGTGGATAGCACTGCCAGCTATTTCAGGGATTAAGAGCAGAGCACATGCTGGAGAGTGGCTGTTCAGTTTCAAAGCCCTTGCCTTACTTGTTAGGTCCTCAACCCCATATCCCCTTTCCAAGTATGGAATAAACACCTTAAAGTTGGTGGAAATTCCAGTGTTTCTTCAGCCAGAGGAGATCCAGGACTTCTTCGCAGGGGAACTCCCAGGACCAGATATCAATATGAGATAGAACTGAAGTTTTAGATGTAGCCACACAGGGTCTGTTTTTGCAGGAATAAGGGAGGAAACATGGCCTTTCTGAAATACTGAGGACTGAGGGGGGCACCCAGGGGAGTAGGATAACATATTCAGTCAATGTGGACCCAGCACCAAGCAGCTGAGCAAGAGTTGGGATCATTGCTGGGGAAGTCACATTTTTGCAGGTCATTCAGCATCCACTCGTACATTACAATGGCAGTACAAGATTTACACTGCCCAGCTGTCCATTAAAACTGTCAGGGCTGAGGCTCATGACTGACAAGACAAACTGGATGTAGATACTTGTAAGTTACTCTCAAAAGACAAATTTCTTTGGTAAAACTTTGTGAAGCAAACGAAGCATTCAGATATATAAAGGGTCTCCCCTGTGCCTCATGTAGCAGGAAACAGTGCTATGATTTGAAATTCTGGGGATTTAGTTCTTAGCAACAGTCTCCAGGTCATATGGATAAATCTTGAGAATCAATCTTTATGTGAAAAATGTATGCTGCCATACAGATGTATTTTATTAAAATACATTTTTCTCCATTTACTTTGGAGAAAAGTTTATTTCTCTGGTTCTGAGATACCTTGTGAAGTACCATAGTGCTGAAGTTAATCATACAGAAAAAGGAAGTTTGCTGAGTGTTTTAAAGGAAGCCATCCAGTATTTATAATCACATTCTGCAGGAGAGACTTCCAGGAAGAAAAGCCTTTACAAACAAGACAATTTCCAAGGGTGAGTGATGAAACGGAATAACTCACTTTGAAATGGCAGAGGTCAATAGGGTTGACCAAAAAAAGGAAAAAAAATACACTTCTGTTTCCTAGAGCTTCAATCCCACCTAGTTGCCAACCTGATGAAAGAAGCTCTTTTGTTTCCTGCTTCTAAGTGGGATAGATTGCACTGTCACTGACTCTGAGGGTCCTACTCAAGGGTCAGAGAGTGAAGTCCTTAATGCCCTCATTTCACTTCAAACAGTATCTTATTTACCTCATTTACAAATCTAAACTCTAGTTTATTAAGCCCTATAAGTCTTTAGATAGCACTGTCCAGGGATAAAAAATTGTCATTTGTTTCAGTTTAGCCACTGAGACAAGGGCACTTGTATTATGGGTACTGATTTAGAGTAGCTGTTTTAAAGCCAGTAAGCTTTTTGGGTTGTGTTCAAGGTACTAAGCAGGGCAGGGTAAGACAATATTATCCTAGAACAGCACGCATAGTCTCTGGCTCTGATTACGCACAGATTTTGCATTATGCCTCTTGGGAGTGAAAAATAAGGAAAAAAAAAAGCCAAAGTAAGGATTAACGAGGCTAACAAGACCCCGAGGGCTTCTTTCCAAAAGACTTTCCCAACAATCCCTTCGATTTAAAGCTTAGAGTAAAAATGAAAGTATTTGTATTGAGAGAGGAGAGATAACTCTTCAGGATGAGAGTTAAAAAAAAAAAAAAAAAAAAGAAAGAATAAAGCTCCCCACTACAAGCAACCAGAATGTTTCCAAAACAACTTGTAAACCACAGAGGAACCTGGCACTGTTCAATCTTGAAAAAGCAGCTGCACAAGTGTTTTATGTTTTAAAATAAGCAGTATGTCAAAGTGATGTGTGGCTCAGCTCAAATGAGAAGGACTTGGTGAGACTTTCTGCTTTCCTTGTGCATGTCTGCATTTAGGAGAGAAATGATGGACTTGCACAACAGGTTATAAAATGTGTCCTCATGCCATGTTTTACAGTATCCCTCAGGGCCACGGTCACTGTTCTTGCCAAACCAAAATTCTGGGCTTTTAGTTCAGCATAGTCTCCTGAAGGGGAACTCCTTGACTCTAACCCACTTTTCAGGGTTAAGAGTGATGTGAATAATGGAGAACTCATCCTTGGCAGACAGACTGATCTTGGGAAGATGTCTAGGTTAGACATCCTTAGGGGACTAGAAATCATTCAGTGTCTTATCTCGGATCAAAGAACAGGCAGCAGACTAGACAAAGATAATGTCTCCTATGTCCTTATTACAGCCCACACAGAGGTGGCCTTTGGTCTGGTACTGCCTGTGGAGGCAGACAAGATCCAGCAGAAAGCAGCAGCAAAACAGCACTCCCAGAGCTGAAGGTCAGGGCTGGGGCAGAGCTGCCCAGTTATCCCATGCCATGGAGCCGACCTGTTCAGTGGGAGCTTTTTCATGCCAAGAGGCTGTGTAGGTGATGGCAGACTTTTCTTGCTAATGAGAAACATGCATAAACAGGGGAAATAAGCCCATGCAGAGCCCCGGGTGATGCAGGCAGATTGTTATCTGTGTCTGAGAGAGGCTAATCTGAAGATAACTAGGGTAGCTCTACATCTTATATGCAGCAACAGGAACTGAGTTAAGCAACAGCATTCTTCAGTCTATTCCCCTTAATGGCAAGGTGTTTGCCACCCTGAACAGAGTCCTTTACTCCGAGGAAAATAGGAGACAAGCTGCTTGCCCAGAGGCCTCCTTAAATGCAATTAAACTCCTTAAAATGTGAACCTGAAGGTCAACTACATATTCAGCTTTTCCAGTCTTCCCTGTTAAAAATACACAAATTTTTACTCATCAGTTTGCTAATCCTTGAAAAAAGTAGTCTTGTACAAGTTTTGCTGCTGCAATGTATGATTTGCTTAATTGAGATGGAATCAGCCAGTTTTGGGGAAAGAAGGGAAGAAGGATCTTCTGTCCCAAAGGTGTTGATAACTTGTTATTTTTTCCAGCACATTTCTTCTTTTTTCAGGCTTGTCAGGCCCAGAGCTGACAACAGTTTCTTACTTTGCCTCAATCACACGCTCCATCATGCAACAATAAAGGAAAACATTCCTCTTAAGTAAATTGGAAAAATTGACTCTCCACACAGCACAGCAGCTGAGCTGCCTGTCTGGCTATACAAAGAGCATACAAAAGAAGTCTGAATAGCTGTGTTGATACCTCAGTGCTGAACATTGTCAAGAGCTGAGCAAGCAAAAGGTCTCTCTGCAGGGCTGGTGATGCACAGCTGGCTGAGCCCCTTTAGCAACCTGTGCTTCAGCCATCAACCTGTAAAATCGGTGACTTCCTTTGGAAAAGTCAGCCGAATTCATCTTGGCAGGGAAGGGAAAGGTCAGCTCCTCATCCTGCTGCCAGCAATGCTCTGCCTCAGGAAAGCTGGCTGCTCTGGGGCAATTTGGCCACAGTTTTGTACTGACTTCCTACCCATCCTAACAGTGCTTCTGCCCTGCCTGCTGCCATCTCTCCTGGCACCATAAAGCAGCTCTGATGGGCTCCTGCCTCTGTGGCCAGCTTAGAGCATGTTGGAGGCTCACACAATTCAGCACTGCAGGATGTGATCCCATCCTTGGTCACCTGCTGCCCCTTTCCATCTTGTTCTCAGACCTCTCTCTCCAGTCTGCCACCAACCCTTCCCAACGTCACCCATAGCCCCTCAGCCCTTTACCACTTTTTTCTCCATTCCAGACTTTATTCCACATAACCCAGCATATGGTAACACCTCTAAGGAAGCATTTCCCCACCACACTGTCCTGCTTTCACACCCCCACATCCACATTGCTCACTCCTTCCCAGCCATAACTTGCATGAGGCAGAGAAAGACAGGGACCAGAGGGGCTGGAGGGCAGGGTCACTGACAGATGAGAAATGACAAGAGCCTTTAGTGTGGCAGCAGTGTCAGCACAAAGTCACAGCCTGAACTCACATAAAACCTGGCTCTTTCTCCTCAGGAAAGGGCCCATGCCCTTTTCCACGTACTTTACTTGTACCCATGGGGCTGCAGTACCTTCACTACTAGTTGCTGGGACAACTGATATTTTTTCCTTATACACATAAATGTATATTCAGTAAAGTCATATTCTGTAGTGAACTTGAAGATGCTTAATGACCTTCCTGACTGGTAGATAAGTCTCCAGTGCAGTTCATGAGGTGGCTGCCAAGTCAGTCCTCTCTTTGCTTTATCGCTGAATGCCAGAATGGGTTGTCAAAAAAAAATCCCACACAACCCAAAAACCAAAAAAAGCACCACCTTGATCTTTTCACTCTATAATGTCAGGTTCAGCCTCTTATCTATTCAGAGGAAATCAAAGCTATAAATAGTCCTACCCTGCTTTCATACCTTAGTTTACAGAATTAAGAATTCTTCTCTCCGATATTGAATGCTGCAGGGCTTCCACTGAAGGAGACCAACTGTTTTGTTTAAAGTGATCATTTAAAAAAGAGCTGTGGTACCATTGCAGTGATAACAGAAGCCACCAAATATGCTTTCTGATGGACCCTTCTGCCTCCAGCCTGATGAGCCAGAGACTGTTTTGAAAGATTCAACATTTACTCCTTGGATTACCCCATGCCAACTGAATATTCCCTTTAATATCTGTGCAGCAACAGTCCAGCAGCATTGCAGTGTTATTAACGGCACATGATGAAGTCTATTTCAGCCTGTAGCAAGCTCAGCTCTCCAATATGCCTAGGGGCATAGGATTACCTCTGTGGGGCCTTTTCAAGTACCTGATAGGAGTTAACTGCAAATCTGCACTGATCAAATAAACTGAGCACATTCTGTCTTTCCCTATACACAAAGGGCAAAGAAGCTGAAGAAAGGAAGATTGTAGAGTTTGGGGAGATCACAGGTAACACCCTAGTATGGAAAATATTTGTTTTACTTATTTTTTCATCACTATCCCTTAGTGAATCTTAGCAATATTTCTTCAAGAACCTGGACCTTAGAGAATGGGAAGTGCTTTTGCTGCTCTACTGAGACATCCCTTCTGAAAACTGCTGTCTGCCCTGAGCTTGCCCACAGCCTGACTCAGTATCACTTATGGGATCCCTTAGGCTGGCAGGGACAGCAGGAGATCTCTAGCCCTAAGTCCTGCAAAACCAGGGTCATCCATGAAGTCAAACCAAGTCACTCAAGGCTTCACCCAGCCCAATCTTTAAAACTTCCCTCGAAAATCTGCAAGTGTTACCCAAATAAATGTTTTCATCTTAGAAATCAGGGTCAAGTATCCTAGGACATATCCTCAGTTTACCCACTTTAGCTATGAAGGGAAGGATCCCATATTTCTGTCCTCAGTCTGTACCACAGTTTTCTATCTCCTCCATCTTCATTCTAGTTCAGAAGCGATCTAAAATAAATGCAAGTAAAATTAATTTTTAAATGGCAGATTGTCTTCTTATAGGTTGTTTTCTTGTATCTTCTATTTTCTGAGTATTACCAAAATTGTAAGATTTTTTTTCCTGCATTTGTCATGGTTATTTTTCTTTCTGGAAAAAAATATATTTGCCTATCTTCACTCTACTTCCTGATTCCAGGAGACAGAATGTAAGCAAAAAGACTTGCAAAACTGAGGAAGCTATTGCAAGAGCTGTCAACACTTCCACAGAAATATTCATATCACAAAGTTCATCTGCACAACTGGCCACTCGCATTAAAGGAGTTAAATTGTGAGTAGTAACCAAGCTATCCTATTTTTTCCCATGACCTCATTTGTGCAGAACTACAATGTAGTTCACATGAGAAAATACCACCTGACTGTACTGTGACATGTTAGCAGCAAGTATTTAAGTCTCTGAGTTCATTAATCCAGCCTCAGCATTATGTATTAAAATAAACATTAACAAAATGAAACAGGGGAATCTGCCGTAAATGACCATATTTGTCCATGTGAGCTGGGGTGCCAAAGGAGTGCAATAGATAAGTCTGTTGTCAGCATCTGGAGGCACCTGAGCCAACAGAGAGCATCTACTGAGTTGTTCCCACTCAGTCTGCCTCCTCTTCCCTGCCCTGTGAGTGAGTGTCCTCACACAGCACCAGGACACACTGACCCAGGCAGGGACACACACACTCACAGAGATTTGTCTCCTTCATATCTGAGCACTGCTATCATGCCAGGCATGCCCACAGCCCTCAGCTCAGGCTGGCTGGGATGTAAAGACCAGGGCTTTCAACAGCTTTGTTTAGAGCTAAGCCTGCAAAGATGAACAAAGTCCATCTCTCTGTTGCTCTAATGCTCCTCTGTAAACATGCTGCTGCATGATTACTGTCGTTTAATTTCCATCTGTTACTGTTACAGGACAGTCAGAATGACTGCACATCCTTTTTATCTGTGCAAATGGCATTAGTCTGTTAAAAAACCTGTGGGGTTTTTTTTTTTTCCCATATGTGCTTGGGAAGGAGGAATGGCAGTGTTGAGGTGACTGAAGTGACTTTGTAATGATTGGCGAAGTTGACTTTGAGAATTAAGCTTTCTTTCACATCTTTAGACTGCTCCTATTTGGGATCATTAAGGCAAGGAAGTATATTGTAAAATCTTAGCCCTTCAGTAATCTTTTCCTGTTGATTTCACATTTCCTAACATCCAACATGGAAAGGAGCACCTTTGCTCATCTAAATTTCTGTTTGACCCATCAGCAAGGCCTGCCTTCCTGCTGTGTCTGTACCTGGTGTAACTCTCTGTCCTGATAGAGTTTGCTGGCAGATGTTCACCAGCGGATGTACGAGTTGTCAGATCCTCATAAAATTTAAGCAGGTAAAAGCAGTTAGAGAATTAACCAGACAGGTTGAACTGCTGCTATGTGTTTTATTTGAGTTGTGATCCTTTCCTAAATCCCTCCTGTCTCAAGCATTTCGTATCAAACTCCAGTCTGCTCTTCCTAAGTTCAGTCTGACTTTAAGAAAGGTCAAATAAGGTGACCAGGGCAGACATTGGATTTCTTTATCAGCATCCTTTTTGCTACCAGACTTGCAATTTTGCAGCAACACTCAGTGATTGCTCTTAAACTGCTTTGGAATGCAGTAATTGCCTGCATCTTTTCTGTCAAGGTATTTTGTGGATTCTTTCCACAAGCTCATACCACATAGCCTGGAGTACAGCTGCTGTCCATAAACCAGAAATTGAGTATAAGCTACCGTGTCCAATGGCACTGTGTCTCATCCTTCAAAGGAGTTATTAATCATGTTCTGGACATTTTTGTATTACTTGGAGATAATTTATTTTGGTTTTCCTTTTTGATTTTGCTAAGGTTGTTTCAAGACCTCTGTTGTATTCCAGCTTATTCAGAGTTGGTCTGCAGAGAAGCTTGGAGGGTCAGAGCACAGAGAACTCTAAGTCTCATAATTTTCCTCTAATAAATGAAATAGCCACTCTAAAGCCAAGACTTCATTATAAACCCCTCCTTCAGCTGTGCACTCATCGATTTTGGGGACTCAACCCAGCTTCGGCCCCATGTGTTGTAAAAAATGCTTCTCAACAGTTGTGTCTGGTGGCAGATTGTCTCCCACAGGTACAGCTTAAATAAGGAGCAAGGACAGCAGCTCCACAACATGGGCTCATGTGGACTGCCTCTGAAAATACACTTCCAAGTGAGCTAAGCCAGTTGCAGCAATGAGGGAGGCAGGAGCAGGATTACAGGTGATGGGCAGCTATGGCAGGGTCAGGCCAGCCTCAAAGCCCTTATGACATGAACCTGAAGACTTCAAGATGGACTTAGCAAATAAATTTCAGTGTTATTTCTATTTTTAAAAATCCAATAATATGAGCAATATGTTCTTTATTCTGTGAAACTGCAGATACTTCGATTTAGTGTCATTTTGCTTACTTGGAAAGGAATCACAGCCTTTTTTCTTGGTACAGAAGAGCTTGGAAAACAATTACTACACATCCCACACCAAGGCATATGTAAAAGATTCCTGAGAATCATGTGATCAACTCATGTGTTTTGTGAAACTATCAACCTCAGTTTATGGTGATAGAGCATTCCTCTTTTAAAGGAGTTTACCCCTGGGGCAGATGCCTTCCTGACACTTTGTGAAAGTAAAAGCTACTGCCACTACCTGCACCACGTGGTCTATGGTACTCAAATGCTTCTTCCAAGCTCTCAGTATACACTACTTCAGAAATCCACAAGTACTTTAAACATCTGATTCTTCCTTTTTTAATACTGCTGCAATGGAGCTGAGGTCAGCAGGATGACTTCTGAAGGTATATACATGAAAAGGAGGGGGAATTAGGGCCTGAGGTTGCCACCAGTTTGCTGAGAAGAGCCAAGGGCAGCAGTCAGCTGAGGAAGGGGTGCTCTGTTTGTGAGGCTAGGGCTCCATCTCAGAATGAAGCAGAAGTAAGGGGCAACTCTCTGGACAGAAAGTGTACAAAGTAGTCGAGATTTTGGCAAAGATTGAGAGGTAGCTGCCAACACTGTGTCTCTAAATAGTAGAAATCTTGTAACAAGCTTTAGGTCTGGGAGATTTCCACTGCTTTGAGTAAGAAGTAAGGGATCTTACAGGCCAAGTGCAAAACCACAGAGATCCAAGGCTTTGACACTTGCCAGATTTCTCAGCTTTCTGATGTACCATATGGTACCTGGTATCAGCTTTTTGATAGCTCTGTCACTACTGATACCATTGGGATTTAGCCCTCCTGTCTCTGGAAGAATTACAACCAAACACAACCAGAAGAAAAAATTTAAAATCCACTCTCCTGTTCTCTCTAAGGGCTACTTCACAGAAGATGTGAAAATTTAAAAACAAAACAAAACAAAAAAACCCCCAAAAATCCACCCCAAAAAACCACACAAAAAAACAAGAAGAAGAAAATGAAAGAGGTTTCATTTCTTTATTCTCTTGCCTAGAGGGTTCTTTGGGGATTTCCATTTAAAAAGAGAAATCGCAATTAAATACAGTTTTCCAGTCAGAACACTATACTTCCCTAAACATTTCACCAAATATCAATGAAGTTGATGAGGGAAAAAGAAACAGCAAAACAACAAAGCACTCTTATTCAGCAGTGCAATGCCAAGAAGATTCTGAAGGGTTTTTTGTACTTCACTGAATGGCCATATCTATATGGAACACAGGGGCGGGGTAACAACTTCTGTACCATCATTTTGATACCAGGGAAAGCCTCCTCAGATCCTGACCAAAACTAGGATGGAATGAGAATGGCTCTACAAACAGCTAAGGACAAGAAGTGGCTGGCAAGATTATTCAAAATAGTAAGCTGGTTGCAACCTGAATTTTGCTAGGTTGCAATTTGAATTTTAACTGAAGGAAGACTCTCCATAAAATCAGAACTCTATATTTCAAGGCAAATCCAGATTTCAGTTTACATCTGAATGCATCAGCTCGGTGGAGTTTAATGAGTTGAACTGCAATAACGAGAAGAATTTGTTCCTGCTTCTTCGAACACTTTAGGAGGAGGCAGCTCTCAGAAAAGGAAAAACAGCTCTCCCTGGAGCACGTCACACAGATCACTGCTTATGTGTCAACTCAGAAAGGAGCGAGACATTTTCTGAAGTTAAGGAATAGATGTTTGGAAAAACCCTGCCAGTCCACAGTGGTGCTCAGGCAGTTGAGTTTTACATATTTTCAGGAGTGTAACACAAACTTCCAACTTACTTGTATTCCACAGCAAGAGAGTATCTCTGGGAGTGCTCAGAGGTCTCCTACCCTGACACTTACAGAATACCAGGGACAAGTGAAGGGCACATCATTAATCTGAGGCAATCCAGATATCTGGATACTTGTCAAGGAAGCCCAGGTTTTAAATTCTTTTAAAATATTTGGACATAATTTAATTTTATTTCTGAAAAAAGTTTAGAAGGCAGTGTAGTAATGCAGTTATAAAGCTAAATAATTAATTAATTACCTAAGGTATTAGATTACTCTGTGACACAGAAGATTTACCATTTCCCCTTGTACTAGGTACAGTCCTTCAACTTTTTTAACAAGAATTCATTCAATTTCTTTTATACTTCAAATCCAGGGTACTTACCCTAATGAGAAAGGAAGCAAAAGAGTAATCACTTCTGTGTGTTCTTGTCAGCACAGTGCAGGATGGAGAACCTAGAGGCTTTCTACCAACTGACACGCAATTATGACAGAACTCAAGCTAAAAATAATGTGAATATCCACCACAGGAATGCACGAGCCTCATGGCCGCTGGGACTGTTGCATGTGGTGGCAGCTCTCCTGCTTTATGAATGAGAGCTGAATTTTAATTACCCTCCTCCACTTACTTTGCAACTTGTACGAAAGTGGTGGAAACTGATTTAATTCTTGTTTCTGCCAGAAAGCTTGTCTCCCAACACATTTTTGCATTAAGGTAGTGATAAATTAGAAAAAGCAAAGAAGTTGGAAAAGCATGGCAGCAAAGTCTCTCTAGATAGACTAGTTCAGAGACATTTTTGTACTACATTTTACTTTGTCTGTCCTGAAAGGAATCAGATTTTATGGCACAGGGCATGAGTCAAGAAGTAACATTTCTATAAATGACATTTTTTAGGATGACATGATTTGATTTTTTAACTTTGATCCAAAGGAAATCTTGAACCATCAAAAACTGATTCCCCACCATGAAAAATCTAAGTCCTAGGTCAAGTTCAAATAGCTAAATAAAGAAAAGTTTCCCTACCCTGCAGCTAACCCTTGCCCTTGTATTCTTAATTGAACACCTGAAGTTGTGGCAAAAGGTTTTCTGTTCCTGCCCTCACACAGGAGCCCTGAACTCTGAACATCTCTGCAGCTGGGTGCTCCCAGGAGCAGGCAGATGAGAAAAAGCTTCCCAGGGGGATGCAGCAGCCAGACAGGGAGCTGCACCCTGTGCAGGAGCAATGCTGTGACAGATTGTGGTCTGGCCTTGAGATTTGAACAGTTTAAGAGATTCAGTTGTACCTCTGGCTTTAAAGTCTGTTTGCAACGCAGAGGTATGCGAGAAATACCAGAGAAGGAAAAACTATTTGAGCAACTGTAAAAGTTCATTTGAACAAGTGGAAAGTAATGTTGCAACACTGATCTGCAGAAACACAAGTGTTTCAGCAGAGAATAAAACAGTTTCTCTGGGGAGCTGGCTTTGGGACAGAGCTCAGTGGCAGAGGATTTAGATGTGTTCAGATAAATAAATAATGTGAAGTTATTTTTATGAACTCTTTTGAGTGCGTGTTTTTATGACTATCCTAAAACTCAGATGTTTCCAAACATCCCTTTGAAAGTGGAAAATGTGCCTTACACATCCATTTACACAGAGGGCTGCATTAGATGTGGCTGACTGTGAACTGGGTTAATTTTCACTTGCTCATGGCAGACTTTGCTATCCAACTGGGAATAGCACCAATACCACTGGGTGCCTGCTTCAAAAACAGTTGGCTTTGAAAACAGTTTAGGAGTAACTTATTGTTCAGTGTGACTGTACGAGGTGCATGAAAAGGCAGTGTAGCAGATGTCAGATGACTGGTGATCCCCAAATTCAGTGGCTTAGAGACACAGTCAGTGAGTTAACAAGGCTTAGTCTGCCAATGCTTTCCACTTTCCTCGGGACTTCCAGCTGGTGAAAGGCAGCACCCCTCACTTGACCAAAGCACTGGCCTCCTCATCTGGAGGTGCTTTATTTCCCTATTGTGAGTCTGTAAATGGTAACAGAAGGTGCAGAACCACAGAGGAGCTGAGGTAAAGCAGCTACAGGAAACATTAACTGAACTACATCATAAAGCAAGATCTGCTGCCGGTCACAAGAGGAACCTGTTCAGTGCAAGTGAGATTACATAAATATTAGTGACCACAAGAGGACTCAGTACAATAACCAGAGCAAGACCAGAAAATGTAAAGACCTTACTTGATTTTTCTTCTTTAATGTTGTACTCCAGCACACCAGGAGCCTCGTTCTGCACTGGCAGGCGAACTGCAAGGACCATGTTGTTCACATTACCCTCTTTTCTAACTAAGAATATCTGAAAAAAGAGAAAAGAATCAAGAGCTCAGCTACATTATGTGAGCCTCTAAACTTTATTTTAGGTCATTGGCTATGTAGATTTTTTTCAGTACAATCCACCTTTAAATAGCTTTATTTTAGTTTTGTTCCATTTAGTCAAGCTTTATACAGCAAAAATAATGGAGAAAGGGACATTTCATCTAAGTGAAATTCAGACCTGTGAAGAGACTCACAAAGTTTCTATGCATCACTGATGTCCCACTTATGCCTAAAGCAAACTATTTCACTAACTGAAGAGTTTAAAACTGCACTCACAATTTAAGTATATGGTACTCACATTAGTGCCCTAAATTAGAGATGTCACCCTGGAATGCCCCAGTCCAGGTCTAAAGCAAGGGAGTCACTTCTACATTCAGTTGATAAGGATTTGAGTGTCATGAGTGGAACATAAGGCCAAAGGCTCTGGTGGTCACAGTGTCCATGGCAGAGATTTTTATGGGACCAGAAGATCATTCAGGCTGGCAGGCATCCTGGGAGGACCCTTCTCCAATCCCCTTGGTGAAGCCATGAGGCCAGGTCAAGTTTCTAGGGGATTTGTCTGTACAAGTCTGGAGAATGTCCAAAGCTGGAGACTGCACAGCCTCTCTTGGCAACCTCTGCCACCCCTTATTGTCCTTACAGGGAGAAAATGCTTCCCTGAGTCTGAACCCCTCTGGTTTCAATGTACACTGCTGCCTCTTGTTCTCCCACCCTGCAGTGCTGAGCACAGCCTGGCTTCATCTTCTCTCTGACCTCCCTGCAGGTACCAGGGGTTGCTGTGTGGTCCCCTGAAGTTGTCCTCTGGCTGAACAAGCCCATGTCCCACAGGGGGGTCTGTGCCCACCATCTGTACAGGTCTTTTCCCACAGAGCTGCTCCGCCAAGAAAAAGGAAAAATGCCTCATTCTTGGTATTGTGTGAGATCCTAAGTGTGTTTCCTATTAAAGCTCATTGTCAGGGATATTTTTAGCTTGTATCTTGAAGGTGCAGATACAAAGACAAAATAATCTTCACCTTAATCTGTTTTTGATAGTAAGCTTAGGCAGAAAGGAGTCAAGGTATTTTTAAAAAACTGAATTACAAAGTTAATTTTGTAGCCTGGATAATATTAGAAAGAGAAGTGTGAGTTGATAAAATCATTAATCAACTCTAATGTATGGAAATCTAGCAAAACCCCCATTAATTTCTTGGGCAGAGGAATTTTTAAAAAGTTTGTCTAGAAGCCAGGACATTTCCCTGCATGAGTCCCAGTCATAAGGGCATCTCTAGTCACTTTGAAGCACCCATGTTGAACACACAGCTTTGGGGCTGCTTCACAACCTCACACAGTGCTGTCATCTTGGCCTCTGAGTTCAGAAGAAGTGGAGCCCCAGGAGCTCAGGTCCACCATCAGGGCAGAGAAAATGCAAATAAATGCACAGGTGTATGCCCTAAACAGGCTGAATTCTAGCACAGGACAGCCCCCACCTTCTGTCACAGTAAGTGTCTGCAGGTAGGAGGCAGGCAGTATCTGCAGGGAGAGGCCCTCCCTTGCCCAGCTCCTACCACCCACGTGGCAGTGCTGTCCCTCTACCCATGGCTGCCATACAGCACCATCTTATATTGCTATATCTGAAATTTAATCTAAGCTACCAGGGAAATGAAACCTGGAAATGAATCACTTCTTTTTTCCTGATCGGCACGCCTGGTTGCCATGGATCCAAAGGCTAAAATTGGACTCTGGCTGTTCAGAGAAGTAGGAGCTGGGTCTTCAGAGCTGTACTTCACTCTATGGCCTGGGTCAGGACCGGTATTGAAATCAGTCTCTTCTGTTTTCACCACAGGAGGGAATGGTGCTGCCCAGTTTCAGGTGGGCTCACAGAGGGTGGGAGATTCTGCCCTTGCCATGGGACACCACTGATGCAGCACCTCTTCTCCTGCCTGCTTCTGACTGTAGCTGAAGGCTGTGCCCGAGGGCAGTGGCAGCAGGAGGGACAGAGGCAAAATGTTTCCCCAAAGCCACTCAGAGGTGGGGAACACCCTGCCTGCTGGGAATGGGGAACAATGGCTGAGGAGGCTTGGGGCCATACACATCACAGACAGTCAGGACATCTCCACTTACAGACGGAGCAGGAAAACAAAGTCACTTGCTCAGTCTAATTCAGAGTGAGGTGCACTGCACAGCCCAGGCTGCTCAGATGATTCCCACTGGAGAGTGTCACTGGGCTGTGCCAGCACTTAGCCCTGGGATAGACTGACTCAGCCAAGGGACAGGTCCAAACACCCTCAGAGCAGATGTGCCCTCACATCAGCTCAGGTCATTTGCACCTGACCTCCCCAAAGGATCCAACCAGAACATCTACAGCCTGATATGCCTCACCATTCAGACCTCTCAGGAAAGGGGAGCAGCTCCCTTTGGCACAGAGCTGTTTTCCTTAAGCAAACTCTGAGCTTTGCACAAGTGTGTAATTTTCTAACACTCAGTTTATGCAAACCAGATAACGATTGTTGCAATAAAAATGACCCCCAGCAGCTCCCTGAATCTAAAGTCCTTTTCTTCAGATTTATTTTCTTTGATTAGGATAATCACCATACTTGTGGGTATGGTGGTGAACGGTAAGCCATCTCCATGAATCTACATAGTAAGCAAATAAAACCAGAGACAATATTCCTTGTTTTCCCAAAGCAAGTATAACTGTTTTGTGCTGTTGAGAGAGGTAAAGTGTCAAATGGTAATGGAAACAGAGAGCAGTCTGCTAAATATTTTTGCTCCCAGATAAAAAAAAATGCACTGCTCTCCTAACCAAGGACAGGAAATGTGGTTGTCTGAACTGAAATCGCTTTGGACTTACCCCTGCTGTTTCTTTTCCAAGGATCGCCCCAGCCCTTTCCTGGCTCATGTTCAGCTGAAGCCAGACAGGACACGTCTTGATGAGTTTGTCAAGGATGCTGATCCCTGGAAGCTGGAGGCAATTTCGCACAGCAATGGCCTGACAGAGGTGTGTCTCTTTCCCCTCTTCACTGGTATCTCTGACAGGGCTGAAACACAGCAAGAGAGTCCCTGGTAAGCAGAACTGCAAATGGAAAACTGGGGGGGAGTAAGGAGTGTAAGTGCAAACACAGAGGCAGACACAGGGGCACTCAGACATCAGGAATGCTCCTTGAGGGACATCAGACCACAGGCACATTGTTCTGACAGCAGGCTGGCAGGGTGCTTTGTGCTGAGCTCTCTTGGTTTCGGCTCACTCATCGATGCTGCCAAAGTACAGGTGCCCACAGACACAGGTAAGGGATGCACAGGGGCAGCCAGAGCCACAGAGAGTTGAGCATGCCTGTCCCCTGGATGCCAGCCTCCAGCTGAAGTGTCTGAGAGATGTTTCATGGCTTCAAAAGTAGCGGTGCAGCAGAGGAGTCCCTGCAGTCTAATGGCAGAATGGTGTTAAATACTGGCTTTGGTATTTATCAGCTATGGTGCTGATTTGACAAAGTATTTATGCATCTGCAGGCTGTAGAAATCACTTGTGCTGAAAAGTCTGGTCACAAGAGCTCTACTGGATAAGACTAAGGACTCATGGGGATACAGGCTTGTCATTCATTTGATTAATTGATTTTACAGTTAAAGAAAATGTAAGAGAACATACACAAAAAGTGTTTTGCAGCTCTAATTTTCTGCTTAGATGTCAAAACCGAAAATAGGACTCTCACTTTTTATTTGGTCTTACTTCAAGTATTTTTCCTTTTCCTTTTATTTTTAAAGATAGAGATCTTAAGGTACTACATTTCAAATAAGGTCAGTCTTAAACTACTAAAAGAGAGTAGTTTCGAAGGCCTAACCTAACATAGCAAGTCTGTCCCAAACATCAGTTTGTGTAAAAATAGCCTTTCAAATCCCAAAAGCAACACAGAGATTTTATTTTTAGAAGCATTTTTCTTTTTCAACCCTTCACAGACAGCCTTCTCATAAAATACAGGTGCCTCTGTAATTCCAGTTGTAGATTAAGGGTATTAGTTCACAGAGTCTTGATTTTAATCAATACTTTTTAAAGATCATAGACAAGACAGTAGGAATGAAAGAACTGTGCTTAAAAAAAAAAAGGGGGCAAATTGAAATAAGTGAAATTTTCCCTTTACTTGTGATAAAAGCCCAGCTTGTCACATAGGTGAGGAAATTTCTTTCAGATGTAACAGCATGTGATTTTAATCAATATAATCTGAACATATAGAGTAAAACAGTGGAAGACAGCTTTTGGAAGTTACCCTGAGTCATCTCTTGGGTTTTATTTACAGAAGAAACAACCAAAAAAAAAGCCTTGTAACCATGTGAAAGGAAAACGTGTGTTGGATGGCAATATTCATACTCAGTAGTGGGAAAGAAGCAATGAAGGGAAAGAAAGTTGACATATAATGAAATGTTCCATAACAGCAAAAATTACTCCCCTAATTAGTCACATAGGCATGAACTTGATCACATCTGAATGATGTGTGAAACATAAATCAAAAGGAGGTCAGCGCTGATAATGTCCCACTGTGGCACCAGAAGGTGACAGGGATGGCCATAGCTCCTGTGGTTCGGGACTTTGTTAGCCATTAATCATGTAAGGTGGGGCCAGCAAAGCACTGATGCTCAGGAATCCCACTGCCTGGAGGGAAATGAGGGTTATCAACAGAGCCTGGAAAGTAACTAAACCAGCTTGGACCTGGTGAGCATCAGACACACAGTGACCCTGGCACAGGGCCCCCACAGGGGGTGCAGGCATCCATCTCTCTGCTCCCTCCCACGGGCACAACATCTGAGAGCCCTGCTCACAGCGCCAGCTGGGGTTTGGCTACAAGAATAGACTGGTGAAGAAAAATAACAGAACTGACCTTCCATTACATGTGGCTGCACGTGGGGTCTAAATTTTGGAGAATGGATAGAAAATTGAAAATAATTCCAAACTCAGACATAGCAGATGAAAAAGTAAGAGCCTGAAAGTGTTTCTCTTAATGGAAAATCTGATTATTTGAGTGTGTGGAGTCTTTCAGTGCAGCAAATTTAGGGCAGTGGATAGGCTTTTTTTTTGGCATAAGAGGAGTCCAATATTTTGTGGGCCCTCAGGGATGAGTTATTCTCCTCTCAAAAGCCAGACCAGCCCGGAAGGAGGGAAGCAGGCTCTTGTACCTGTAGAGAAGGAGGAAAGCACAGATGAGTGAAAGGGGAGACTCTGGCAAAAGGAGAGACAGGAAGAATCATTAATGGAATCATATAGAATCAGGGGAATGTTTGGTGAGACCTGTCCTGTCAGTGAGTTATAAGAGATGATGGATAAATTCCCAAAAGAAGAGGAAGAGGATTGCATTGCCCAAATCTCTTAAAATGCCGGGTTTGGAGCAGTAGCACACATTTTATTGAATCAAATCTGTGCTGGCTAAGAAATGTGAGTGAATGACCTCCCAGACCTTTTTCAGCTGTAATGCTGTGACCCATGACACACCAGTTGACGCAGTCATGGCACCGATGCTTGACTTCTGTCCTGGGCACAGCTGTCACAAAGATTTGGATGGGGCTGTGGGAATGCTTAATCCAGCAATTTAATCTGGCTCTGTGGTAGCTCTGTGGCTGCACAGAGGGGAGGGAGCCCAGGCAGTTCCTGGGTTCTTACTGTGCTGCCAGTTGAAGGGATTGCCAGGGCCACCATGGTGAGCAGCCGGCCTTTCTGCTTTACTCACTCAGAATTCATGCACGAGATGATTTCTAAAACTCAGCTTTCAAAAATAACATAAAACTCTGTTCTTGTCCTACAGTTCTGCAAAACCCTTTGGCTGATAGAGGCAGGTGCTCATTTTGCTGGGTGTGACGTGAAGCTGACAAGCTGTCCCTAGAGCTGCCTGCTTTTCTTCTCTTTTATTGAGTTCTTACTGCAAAGTACGTTTAAATCTTGCAATGGTTCTGCTAAATTGGATTCAGTTGAGAAGCAGGGAGCTGTCTGCTGCATACTAACTGGCAGCACAGGCTAATTAATTGCACAGTGATTACATTCACACACCTGCCCTGGGCTTGCAGAAGGTATCAGTTTGCTTGTTGGAAGCAATAATAATGACAATGGTGGTTTGAATTATTGTAGAGTGACTGTACACTGCAGTAATGACCACCATGACTCATTGCTTTAGAAACCAGGAGCCACACTTGCCAATTGAATATTCCCAGAAATCAGCAGACTAGCAAGGAGATATAATCCACTGAATTTTGTGCAGGCGAAGGCCTGAGCATACCTTTGCAAGGAGTTTCAAAGATATTGTCACAAATCTTCTGACACTAAGGGCTTCCTGGCTGAACTATATGTGGCTGGTCATTCTGAATTTCCCTGAGGCAGCTGAGACACACAGCAATTGTGTGGAACAGCAGCAGGGACTGCCAGATAAATTCTCCAGTCCTGCACATTTGTTCTGAGAAGAGACATAACGTGTTTGTAAAACTAAATCTTAAATTGGAAATCAAATGCTCTGTAGTGCACTGATATGTAATGAGTGAGTGCCTTAGTATTGTTTAAATAGACCAAATGTAAGGATTAGGAACTAGTCTTTTATTTTTATGTTTTATTGCTTTTACTTCTCCCTCTGAAAATGAGAAGATATCAAGCAAGAGCAAGAGCAAGGGTTTGCTGCGCAGTCCTCAAAGAAAGAGATTCAGTGGTATCTCTGTATGATACAATTTATATTTATAGAAGAGCAGGAACCACAGCTCTTAAGATGTGTGCCAGCTGTCTTGATGCTGAGGGATAAACAGAGACACTCAGTCACAAACTCCATGTGACAGGTGATAGAGCAACTTTTTGCACCAAAGCTACCTGGTACCTGAAGGGATACCATTTGGGACAAGCCAGCTTGTGACTGAAGCTGACATGTGGAAACCCTTCAAGCACAGTGGTTGTAAGGAGCTCCTGAAGCAGGAGGAAAAGATAGAAGCTGCTGAAGCCAACAGAGCAGTCCTGATGGAATCTGACGGACAGTGCTGTTAATTCCTGTGGTTAAAAGAGACAGTTGGGAGCATGGAGCTTCATGGAGATGGGTGAGATGACAGTGCTGAGATTAAAAGACTGACAGAAGACTCACAGGGCTGTTTTACATCCTGTGTCATGACCAACCCAGCTGGACTCGGCTACAGGGCTCTGTGCCACTGTCAATAGGGGCAGATCTCTGTATCCCTTATTTTCAGTAGCCTTCTTTCCTTACAGGAATAATTGGAGTTACCTGAACAGCAAATAAGTACAAGGTTTCACCCATTGCAAGAAACAGAGCGTCCTATGCTTTCTTTGGTTTGGTATCACTTCTGATTAGACAGGTGTTGAGGGACACATTGAATGGAGGTGTCCAAACTGCACAGACTTATTAAAAATCTTTGTTCAGATATGTAAATTCATGTGCAGTTGCTTTCAGTTCACTGTGAGGGAAGTTATACAGTGCTACAGCTAGATGACATCAAGCTTCATTTTGCATCTTAGAAATGGCCATTTTTTGATGCCACCTACCTAAGCCAGCCTATCTTTGATCACTTGATCAGTTCAGATCAAATTAATCTGAGATGGAGCAGAAGGATTCATTTACTCTCTGGACCTGCCTTTGGTCACCTTGCTGGGTGCTTCTTTCTTCCAACAGGTGGTGGAAGTGAGACCCTGAACCCAACCTAGCTGCAGGAAGAGCTCCAATATCTTTGAAATTTTGGAGTTGTTTCATCTTAAAACAGAGTATTAGGAAGACGGGAAGGCAGCCAAGTCATATATTGCAAAACCCATAGCACAAAAGCTAATTTTGTGCACCAAACATGAACCCTGGCTTGCTGAAAATTAAGCTTTTAATAAGTGCTTTTTCATAACAGAGCCAAGGGATCTGACAATAGTCAAACCAACAACCTGAAATAAAATAGCCAACAATGAAAACCCCAAAAGTAGAAAGAGAAGTTCTTGAGATCTTCAGGGATCACACCCAGCTAATTTTCATCCTCTAGTCAGAAATAATAAGTTTATTGTTGTCTGACAGGCAGAAAGAGAGGGGAAGGAAGAAGGATGTAAAGCAAGCCATGGGATCTTCCTGCATTGTAAGGTTCTTAGATGTACAGAAAAATTGGATAATGGAAATGGTGTGAGAAGCTTGGTGTGTCCCATGAGGCAGGCTTGCCTGTCCAGTGTCCTCCCTACTTTGCAGAATGCTTGTGTTGCTGGTCCGCCCTGGTAACAAGTTTATAGCTCAGGAAGTTGTGCTTCTCAGCCTGTGGTTTGTGGAGAGCCTGTGGCTGGCAGAGCACTTCCTCCTGCTCTCTGGTCCCCCTGTTCCTACTCTACTTAAGTGTCCACCCTTCGACTCTTTGGTCTTTGGTCTACAGTTGATACTCTGCACGTCCAGGAGTTTTGGCTTAGCCTGCGAAGTACCAAGCCTAATAGCCAAGGCAGCAGCTGTTCCAGCTGCCAAAAGGTGAGACAAACCAAGGGTCTCCTAAATACCCTGACACCTCACAGCTCAGCAAAACTCTGTCTCCCACCTATCACTTTCTGATACAGGCACCGTCAATTTCAGCAGTGAATTTTGCACTCTGCAATTGAAGTCTCACTTCAAGTGAGCTCTTCTGTACCTGCCAGGGATTCCCAAATGCCCATTTCTGTGAAGGCTAGCAGGTTTGCATGCAGCTGGACCCTGTTTTCATGTGCTCCTCAAAGTCTGTCAAAGTGGAGCAAGTTATCATCCTGCTAGGGAGCTCCATTAAAGGCACAGAGGAAGCAGGTGATCAGGTGTGGGACAGCTCACCTACCCTTAAACCACTCACCAGATCACCAAACCCTCACTGCTCTGGAGAAAACCAACAGAAGAAGTTACAAAAATGAACAAGTTCTACTATACTTCAAGGGGAAAAAGTTGTCATGACCACTTGTGCAGGTGGAAGAATTCTAAATCGTGTCAATTTATTAAGTAACAAGTAGCCACAGAGTTTTCTGCTCACATATGATACCAGGCTGGTGTCTTATACAGTACATGGCTCGGCTTGAAGGTCTGAGGGATCAGCAGCATACTGGAGGAGCTGTGTGGACAGGCACTGTTTCCTGCAGAGCACAGCAAGGATAGCTGGGCTAGCTTGAAGGAGCTGAGCCTCAGGAGCAGGCTCTGCACAAACACATGGAGCTCTCTGGCAGAATGACCAAGCTTGTGCTAAGCCCTGGTGCTCTGGCTACTGCTGTCACCAGGTTTAAAGCTAACACATATATTTTCCTCATTACTTCCATACTGCAGGCAAAGGACGTGACTGCAGCTTATCTGCCTTTGAACTTAGTAGAGTCTTGCCCCATTGAAAGGTGAGGAGTCAGGTCAGCTCTGCAGAAGCCTTGCTGGATGAGAGCTGCTGATGTTGTGAGGGACACGTAACCACTGTCCCTCACCAGAGCACAAACCTGGTGTTCAGGACCAGTGGTGGTTCTCTAAGGGCAGGAGCATTCAGGGCCAAGTAACTCAGGAACACAGAAGTAGGGGGTGCCTGCAGTGCTTCCTATAAACCCTCCAATGCTCCTTCCTCCTAAAATAATCAAGCTTAATTGTAAGTACTTATAGAGGAGCAGCAGCAATACCCCTGTCAGACCCTCTTGTTTGACCTCGTCAACAACCTCTCAGCAAAGAGCTCTCTCAAGGGGTGGGGAGCTACAACTAAATGTTTAAGTTCCCAGCTTCTCTGTGTTTCCTAGGTTCACTAGGTCTGTCCCTCTATTTAAATACACAAAGTCATGTATAATATAAAGAACTGCATATGCATAAAACCCCAAACAAAGTACAAGCTAATTCTCATTACTGGTAGTTCCTAGGTCAGCTCTACTGACAAAGAAGCCTTCTCACACACACTCACAGCCATGGCATGGACAGAACCAACATAAAAAACAAACATCCAGAAATTTCCTGAAGGAAGAGCCCTTCTTCCAAGGACCCCCCTGCTTTTTTTTCCCCTTCAGTCTAACCATTTCCTGCATTCATTAACAACAATGGAATATGCTGCCTGTGGCCCCACACTGGACTAGGGCTATTATATACTATTGGTGTAACATGTCTTGGCTGGTATTCATAAATTGTACTGCTGCCTTTATGTAACTTTGCATATTTATTTTTGCAAATTTATTTTGTATTTATTGTACATATATATTTTGCAGTCAACAATTTGTCTCACAAACATCAACTGTCTCTTTTTACTCAGTCAAAACATACTTTGTCAAGTCAAAACCACTTTACAGGTTTTATTAGCTGCACTCCCTTCTTAATAACAGTCAGTTAATGATAAGTTGTTCTCCCCCACATTTACAATCAGAGATTTTCAGGGCATTTGTCCTTTGCCTATTTCAAACCCAAATTATTCTCTTAGGAATTTCAGCGTATCACCAAAACAGAAGATTTTTCTTTATGTGCAGGAAATGAAGGATCATTTATACTTCTGCAAGGTCCTTTCAGTGCAAAGAGATGAGAGCTGCTGAAACACCAGCCAAGGCAGGGTCAGAGTGGCTAGAGAACAGACATTTTCCTCAACAAAAATCTGCAAACATGCATGCTGGATAATTCAACTTCTCTGGAAAGGCTTGGGCAGTGCAGAAACCAGAAGCAAATGTTGCTAAGAAGACAAACAACTTCCTAGGCTTTAAGACCATAAGGAAACCCCAGATCTCCCTCACCCTCCCATGTCATTGCTTGGGAGAGGCCCAGCTGAGCCATGAGCTGGAGAGAAGGGCTTATTCTGCATTCCAAAACCACTCGAAGTGTTGGAAGCCCAGAGCACCCCTGCTTTTACTGCAGGGTCAAGGTGATGGGCAGAGGTTTTGCCCCTTTCTAGCTCATCTGGACAGGAAGGAAGACAGGAATGGAAAGCCAGGGAATGCTTTTCTATATTGTAATCACCTAACAAAGAGGGGAAAAGGAAACGGAAAATAAAGGGGAGGGACAAATTTCCAATTCAAACTTCATTAAGAATAGACTGCAGTTTAGCTTTTATAAAGCCATTCTGTTTCAAACTCTATATATTAAAAATTATTTGAAATCTGCGTGATGTATTAGAGCCAAAAACCTGGGCAAATATTTAGAGAAACATCAGACCAGTAATAAAAAGCTATGGCCTTGCTCACCCTGTGAGTACATTGAGTGTAGACATGAAGCATACAAGACATGAGAGGCTAACCACACACACTTGCATAACGCTGAGCAGTTTTCCTCTGTACTGAGAAATATCTGCAAATGCTTATCTCTGTCATGATGTACAACTAGAAGTGCTTGTTTTACCAAGGGAAATAAATCCACTGGACTTTCATTCTGCAGTATCTGAAGAAGCAGAGCACTGGACTTCTGAGGTCTCCCCTGTCATGAGGCACCATTCAAAGTTGCTTGCTTACACACAAATATTCATGTTTTCCTTCCAGTGTCAGTGTGAATGGATTTCAATATGCAGTGCTCTTAGTGAAAAAACCAAATATCTAAATCTGTGAACCTACTCTTTGTCTGTCCTCCTTAAGCCATACTCCAGCAATTTTATGTCTCTTTAACTTTGATTAGGCATTAGATAAATATGTTTATTTCTTGCTTTATTACCTGATGGGATCCCTGCCTGCATTAGCTGGGGCAAGGCTAGAAATCTGCCTTCCTGAGGGAAGTAGAAGAAGAAGAAAAGGGCTCGTTTGGTATTTCAGAGATATGGAAAGGTGGTGAAAGGACACGGTCCCTCACCATCTTCTAGTGGTGAACACCTCCAGAACACCTAGAAACACCTCAGGGGGAAGAGGTGTTCTAGTTTGCTAAGTTGAGCAACCTGTCTTGTGGGTGGGCATAGCCCTCATCCTCCTGTGCTGGTGGACCTGGGACCAAAGGGCTGGTTAGTGGAGCAGTGTCAGAAACTGCTAAAATGTCCCTGCAGTGACTGGCAGCTCAGCATGTGACTACAGATCCTGCCAAGCAGCAAGACAAACCTGTCAGCTCCCCCAGACCCCACCAAACCCTTGCTGGGACATCAAGCTTGTTCATTTATGTTTATGGTCACTGCGTCACCAGGGCTAAAATGTAAGTAAGTCATGAGCCACAGGCTTTGTGTTCATGGTAGTTCATGTAGTTGAAGACAATCCACAACATGGCTGTCTTGGTCATGTCCTGCCCGAAAATATCCGTGCTGCACCTCCAGGCTGCTATTGTTTGTCTGACACTGGGGCACTCTGACTCAGGAGGCCAGAGTGGGAGAGAAAGTTAGTGCTGGACACAGCTCTCTGGTCTGGTTTCCTACTCAGCTTGGTGAGGCATGAACAAATTTAAGACTTGGATTCAGCCCACTGGCACCAGTCACCCTGAATTACCTCCCAGAGCTGCTGCTTCTCCAGTGAGACCAGAGATCACCATGGGTGCACAGGTTCCTAAATGGAATCAACAATCAAACACCTAAAGTTAGGCAGGGTAAATCCAGACTAGGTCTAGACAGCCAGCTCTAATAGCAAAGGGAGACAACAGAATGCCAGGCCAAGGGACTAAATCTATCATCTATCCCTGTCTCAGGCTGCTATTCACAGTGCCTCTCCTGCAATCTCTACTGGTTTTCCAGCACTGAGGATCCATCTCTGCTGGAAAGGTAACAGTTGTTTTCCCTTTTGGCTGGAAAGACTATCTGTGAGATCCAGCCTAAAATTAACTACTTTCTAATCCTAAAAAAGGTTTAGAATGGGAGTTCAGGACACAATTACACAAAAACATTCTGTATTACGCATTTGTTCTACAGACAGAAAGGAAAGTTGGCCAAAGCCAAGTTCTTCCCTGTGTGTTGATTCAGCAGGAGAAGCTTTGAGCTTTGCCTGGTTTCTGGTTTTGTGGAGGGTCTCAGGAGTGACAAATTCCTTGAAGAGACCTCAAGGGGGGCAAAAAAGGAAAGAGAGAAGAGAAAGATTCTTGGCAGGCAAGATGAAAGGTTGGGCTGGGTCCCAGGCTGTCATTTAGCCAAGTATGTGTGACAACCTTTTTTTGCCTAGAAGTCTGCTAGCGATTTGCAGAACAGAGATGCAGGTAGCCAGCAGTGCTGTCCATCTCCAGACTCTGCTATTTGTTGGTCTCTCTCTGTTTCCTTGGTGAATTTTTCCAAGCAGCAGAAAATTTAATCCAGTTCACAAGGGACTGCAGCTGCTTTCTGTTCTGCCCAACAGCTGCTTTTACAAGAGAGAGACTTCAAAAGACTGGCTTTCTCCAGAGGGCCATGGGAGGGATGTACATGAGCTGTGTGGATTCCCTATATTTGGCAAAGTTTTCCCAGCATCCAGAAGGTGTATTCAGCTGAAGTCTGTATTCAGCTGCTTTCAACAAAGCACTTGAAATTCCCCAACAATTCATTAGCCTTGCAAAACCAAAGAGAAAGTACTAATTAACATGGTCAGGAGACAATTTCAAGCACTAAGACAGGTCTTCCAACCCTATCAGGAGCAGTGCTGATACGCAGACCCCGAGTCACCTAGAGCAAATTCCAACAGTTCCACCCCTTGTGGGATCATTCTCAGAGCCACAATTCCAGGTTTACCTCAGAGAACAACTCTCAGGGTGGGGTTTTGTGCTCCTCCTCATCCAGGGCAATGGAGGGCACTGCAGGAAGAGTACCACTTCCACATCCTTCCAACACTCCACTTTTGCTTCAGATGTAGAGGCTGTGTAAACACTGAGGAAGCTGGTTTAGCTCCATAATCCAGCAGGGAACTCATTCACCAAAGAGAAAAGGCTTTCTGAGAAATGGATTCTGCTCCTAGCATCACCCCAAAATTAAAAGATGGTCTGAGGAAAACCAGAGTTTCACTGCTCAACAAAGATCCAAAGGGGATTGGGCTACAAAGGAAGTGACTATAATCAAATCAGCTCCATGAATTTGTGCCTCGGTTTCCCTTCCTACAGTAACTGAACCTATCTTCAGATGGTTGTTGGGAGGCTTAATGTCCATGAAACACCCAGAGATCCTTTCATACAGACAAGGACTTTATATTAACCACACAATGTGATTACAATTACTGAAAACACTTTGTCCCTTTTAAAGGTACTAGTAATGTAGAAAGCAGAAATCCTTTACTCAGACATAAATACATTCTTTGTTTAGCAAAAAGTTTATAGAAAGCCTGGGAAAGGCACACACATAGGCATGTATGTATTGGTCTATTTGAAAAGAGCTGCATTCCATAGCACTCCCTGGCCAGCGTGTATCTAACAGAATATCTATTTAGGAAAATGTGACTAGCACAACCAGCTATGCAATGCTCACATCTGCTAATCCTTTACTGCTCGAGTAATCATCTTCCCTTGCAAAAAGATTTATACCATTTTGGGTGCAGGCGAAGAGGAACTAAGCACTTCAAAACTCTTGCAACTGATTATCTTGAGGGAAGCACTGCCTTTATAGTCCCCTCCAGCAGGGTATTGAGGGATCTCATTTCTGGAGGTGAGTGGAATTGCTTTAGATAGCTCAGACAGGTACAGAATGAACAGAGGAAAGGCTTGTGGCTATAATATTTACCATACTGGGTGGCGCTTGTAGCTCTATTTCATTTACACAGGTTAAACAGCACTGCTCCCTCAACCACAGCTGTTTCACACTGCTGTGTTACCAGGTACTTTTGCAGACACATTCCCCCCCGGCCCCCCAAATTTCACAATTAAAGGACAACAGCTGAAAGCTTGCTTTGGCTCTCTGAGAAACAACCACCTGACAGCCTGGGATGGGTTCTGAACTCAGCCAGCTCCAACTCTGGAGAGTTACTCCAGACTGACACTAGAGCATGGCTCCAACTGAGCCATGTGCATCTGTGTGGTTTTGGAATTCCCTTTGCCAGGGTGAGGGGATGGGAATGGCACTTGTGTTCCTGCATTGTATGAGCAGATCAGGGTTGCCAAACACAGTGGTGGAGGGAGAGTGGGGTGCCAAGAAAATACAGCATGCAGACAAGCAACCCTGTGTAACAGCCCTGCCCTCCACAGCAGACGGGGTGCAACCACTGCACAAGGAAACTCTCCTCTTCCCTGGGTACCACAGGCAGCCCTCTCTGCCTGGGAAGCATAGAAACAGTTTGACAGATTTTGACCCTGTGCACCTTTTTTTGGTGGACAATTCTCTTGGCTGTTCAGCTGTCTTCTCACCTTTGTGCAGCCAGATCAGTGTAAGAGCCAGGGTGTGCCCAGTGCCCTCACATCTCCCACTTTGCAGTATAGACATGTCCCACCTCATAACAATGAACTCCAGAGTACTCCACTGCTGGCTGGCTCTGCTGGAAAAGCTGTGCACCCTCATTCAAGAGGTGTGTAAGCAGGACAGGACTCAGTCACATATATCCCCCTTCAGGCATTTTGCTCTTCAAATTCATGGGCGGCCCCATGTGATTTCACCCCACGAGTGCCATACAATGTCCTCTGTGGCCCATGGGCAGTACTTCTGGTAACCTGACCTCACTTTGAACAAGTTCCACAGCTCAGAGAACACAGTCAGGAACCCAGGCCATGCCTACCAGGGCTGTGCAGGCATTGCCTCCTCTCATTCAGCAAATTCTGGAGAAGCACCTTCACTAAACCTCCCAAGTACCTCCTGTGCCTAAATTTTAAAGAATACATTTTTTAATGTATATACAGGCAGACAGGCATGCATGATTTTGTCTAGCTCCTATCTGGCTCCAGATGAGGATTGACTCTAGACATTCCAGTTTGTTGCTCGTCATGAAACACCTACCCAACACCACAGAAAAAAACCACTAAACTCAAAATTGGGATTGGGAAGAAATGTAGGACATAGACTGAATTGCAGAACACTGCAGACCAATGCCTGCTTTGAGATCCAAGAATTGCAACTTGGAGCATGATTTTGCATTAACTGCTTCCACTGGTTCTTGAAGGCCTTTTTAAACTCTCTTCAGCAATGAAACACAGTCTCCTTTCATTCTTGTTTTCTCAGTTTTGATCTAGATAAACCTGAAAGTCTTCTTTGGTAATATGAATGCTTAAAAACTAAAATCTTTTATAATGATCAAACAGCTTTGTAACTATTTCTGCTTTAATTCCTCAGAAGGAATTATAGGCTCCAGGTCAGCAAAATTATCTGTGATTCAGCTGTTGCTCTGTTGCTGGGACTGCCAAGACCAGGTCCATTCCAGCACATCCCATCCCCTTTGACTTTAGGACCACCCAGAACTGATGACATTATAGCAAGAGGCATCATAGCCTCTCCTTGGTCTTCTACAGAACATGTGCTACACATGCCTTCCAAACCTGGTTCTTTCTAATCATAAATCTAATTAGAAAGATTATAATGACATATTAAATACCTAAATTCATTGTCATTAATTTGTAATTCCTCACAAAGGGCAGCTGAAGCAATCACAAACATACAGACACCCTTCCCTACACAGAAGGAATGCCTTTTGATGCAGTTGGAAAAGTGTTATAGACTTCTGGAGCACCAAGCGCTTTTGATGACCATATCTTCACTCTACCCACAGATCCATCTGCTCTAGAATTTGACCAGTCATTCCAAACAGCTCCCTGTTCATTCTAATCACTTTCCAAAAAGCTATTTCTTTCTATTCCCAAATGCAAAAAACCCTTCTCCCTTCAAAATTATAAAGGTTGAAGGTCCTTCAAAGGTGATGGACAATATTTTGTCCAAGTTTCACTAAGGCACTTTGGTTTCTGTGCTCTTTATCAATTGACCCAGACAAGCATTTAAAACTCTCCAGCTTTTTTCTTCCTAATGGACTTAGTTTAGGTATTTTCTTTCATGTCTATTATTCAGGTAATTTTTGAGATTTTTCTTAGTCTCACAATCCCATATGGTTGATCTCAGAGAAACCATCTATATTTACTGATGAATGAGTGGAAATATGGTCTTAGTATCATTTGGAAATATTCTATAAAATAGATAATCTCTAAAGTACCTGGACTAGGTTGGATAAGAGATGGAGCCAGCCCAAATTTGTGCAAAGCAACCCTCCCAGCTGCTCTCCAGGACCCACTGTTTTACTTGTGCACACAGAGCAAGGGAGATGTGTGCAACTTAGGTGTACATTTTTCAGCCTGTGCTGCCTCTAGGTTGTAAGCCAGCAATACAAACCAGCATGTAGCCATTTAGGACAGGAAGTGCAAAACTATATTTAGCTGAACCTGTAGTAGAACGTGGACGATCAGAATATTGCTTACATTTGTGCCCCCATTCCTGTGAGCACTGGAATAAGACTGTCTGCAGTGATGAGAAGTTCCTGCTCAGGGGCAATATTTCCAGTGTGGTCTGTCCTCTAGGAACCAAAGGGACAGTTGCCTTCTCTGCTACCACCAGTACCACTGCTCAATGTGTTCAGAGCATCCACTAAGTTTGGCAAGGACTGATGTACTGGAAGTGCTGGAAAAACCATGTAAAGATTGAATGTGGTTGTAAGCATGCTTTTCAGTTAAATGAATTTTGGGAGATTTTTGTTTCCTCCCTACCAAATTCAGGCAGCTTTGGAGAGCACCTCCCTTTTTGCATCTTCACAGTGATATCCCAGCCTTGGTGCAATGCATCTTGTGCACAGGGCCTTCCTTCCTGAGAAGCACCATCCCCTTCAACTGGAAAGTTTATCCCTTTTCAGATCTTGACAGACAGCCGGGATTTAACAACACTGATTTGTTTCCAGTTGCCTGAACTGTTCCTTCCCCATTTAAATACCACATCTCACAGGTTCTGGTGGGAGTACTCCTTTTTTTTTGAGGAGTACTTTGCCTTGGGTCCAGGACTTCCCAAGGCCAACAGGACCTTTTCCACTGATCCAAATAATCCAAGATATAGACCTTTATAAAGGATGGCTCTTGAGAAGTTTTACAGAATTTTTTTCTCAGTTCACACCTGAACCTGGTAAGAGTTGGTATAAGATTTATTTACTGCACTGCAGAGACGTATGTGTAGCCTGGGTAGAAGAATCCCTTAATAACAAAGCTCTTGTGACCAACTAATAACAGCAAGGTCATGGGTTTGATCCCTGTATGAACTATTCACTCAAGAGCTGGACTCAATGATCCTTGTGGGATCATGGAATATTCCAGAATTCTGTGAAAGCTCCCACTCCAGCAGAAGTCAAGGTTTTCATAGCATGCTTCACGGGTTCTCTGGTCTGCTCTACACAGGAGATCAGACTGGACAACTGAAACATTCCCTTCTGAAGCTGAAATCTGTGAACCTATGAGAGTGGTTCAGTTTACAGATTCCTCTAGTGCTTGACGTCTTTATGGCTACATTCATCACATGAAATCTGTCAACTGTGATGTGGGTTTTGTGTCAAAAAGACATACCACCAAAAGATGCACAATCCTTACTTCATTAGGTAATCTGGTGTCCCAGAAATGAGACCCACTGTAACCCATCCCAGCTATATGAAACAGTCATTTTCTCAAAGATGGATTGAATATTTGTACATAACATCTCTGTCTCAGCTCCTGCCTGCTCTACTCATCATATCCTCCATACATTTGCCAGATGTTGGAGTGAAGGCGTATATCTTTACACAAAACCATGGTCACCATGGTCAAGTAGCTCACATTTCTCCAGATGTTTTGTGATCTCACCACTTCTTAATGTTCCTACGAGTCATCCTGACTCTAGGTGAGAATTAATGGTTAAATTTCCCTGCTCCTCTCCCATAGCATTTTGGAAGAATTTGATTATACTGATTTCTATCCAGCCCTTAGCTGCACTTCTCCTTCTTTCCTCTCTGAGTAGCTACAAATTCTGGAGGCAGATTTCTCCCCAGTGACTTTCTGACATTTGACAGATATAAATCAGCAAAACTTGTTTATGGATTTACTACATGCAGAATAGACTCTAGTCCTTACTAGGAATGAATGCATGGATGTTTCCAAGTTGCTGGGGTACTTCCATGATAATTTGCACTGCCATAGTTTCTGTGCATGTGGGTAAGCTTTCCCTTTTAACTAATGTTAAAACTATGCTGAACAGAGTTGCAATCTCAGCAATTTCTCATGCCATTTCTGTGCACAGAATTTTAAAATCAGGTCTGGGTTCTTCTTCAACACCTTGCCTCAGGTTACCATTTCTTTTGAAAGCTATGAACTCCAAATACTTTGCGTAATTTGCACCTAATTCAGTGTAACCATAACAGGAAATCAGCTAAACACCATTTAGAAATGTTTCTAATTCTGTAATGTGTTGGAAGCCACAACGTATGCATGCTAAAGTGTAATTTTGAGGATCTTCTGCAATATTATAGCATGTAAACAGAAAGAGTTAAAATAGATTTTAAAATACCCAAGTTCCTTTTTATGAGTGGGAGATAGATTGTAAATAAAGACAAACAGTTAACGAAATAAAAGGTCATTCTTTTAAATTGTTCAGATGCTCAAAAACCTATGAAGAACGCAAGGAGTGCCCATTGATGCTTCAATATTCCTCCAACCTGAGGACAGACTGATTTACAGTCCTAATCTGGGTGTACAGCTTGTTTACTTTCTCCTGCAACTCTAGATGGAAAACAAACCTTTGCAAGCACGTGGCTCCTTTCAGACATCTCAGGAAGAGACAAGTGAATTTATCTTCCAGTATATCATACTTAACATCTTAAATGTCAAAAATGCAGGGAATATCTGCAAAGTGCAAATTCTTTGGTTTACCCTACAGTAAGTTCCTCTTGCCAGTCTACAGGGATTGGATGTTTTCATTTTTTCCTGACGGCAGCATGATCTTTGTCCCTCAGTGTTTAACATCACATGGAATTGGGGAATTTTACCTTGAAACAGGAGTGGCATTGTTCCACTTAATGCAAACAATTGAGCAAAGCAAAAGCAGTGACAACTGCAATGCGGGGTTCTGCCTCCATCCCCCCCACTCCATGTGCGTATTTGGGAACAGTGCTATGGTAAAACCATCACACAGTGGCCTGTCAGCAGCAATTTTCCCCCTTTCTGACTGACTGTGCTCCAAGTAGGGCAGCACCCTCAGCAACTGGAAATGCAAGTATCCCGTATTTATTCACCCATCCACACAGCCACTTCTTCTGGATCCATCACAGAAATATCTGGGAACTTTTATTCATGGAAAACAGGCTAAGTTTGTTAGACAGATAAGAAAAAGTCTCAGTATCTGTTATTATTATGGTTTTCCAAGAGGGAAGGGTGGTTGTGTGACTAACAGTTTCAGCAGCTATGCAATTTTCCTCTGCTTGTTTACAACAGGAGACAGAAATGCCCAGCTTTCAGCATAGGCTTTATGATACAACCAAGCCTTGGGAAGATTCCAGCCTTATCCTGAAATCCCAGTAGCTTGCTGACTGTCCTCCGTGTCAAAACCCATTTTCTCTCTCACTGTTTTCCCAGGATTTGGTCCTGCAAGGTGCAGTGTTTCAGCCAGAAGCAAGGAAAGCCTGTAGACTTTTCCTGACAGAAAGTACAGCCCAAGTCTCCTGGGAGTCTGGGGACAGGGTTTGCATACACCTTAGTGTGCAGGCACTGAAGTGACCATCATAGGGACAAGCCTTTATCCACTTCTGCATTTGAGCAGAAACAAAGCAAGCCTCCCAAAAAAGCTTTGTCACAATTCCAAAACCAAAGAAATCCATTTTTCTGTCCTTTGCCTCAAACTGCAGCTTCATCCTTCTTCCTTAAATAGCTAGGGTTCAAGCTAAATAAAGGTATTGCAGTTTGTTTTTAGCTGGAACATGTCAGTTAAAGGAAATACTGTAAATTACAACACAGTCATGCCACACCATTGTGACTGTGTAACTAGTAACTCAGCAATCAGCTCACAAATGCAGACGAGAACTCTTTGTTAAGTAGGAAAAGGAAAGCAACAGTTATTAAAAATGAACAGTCACTAAAGGTTCAGGACTTACCCTGAGTCATCCCTGGCTCCCTTCTCTCCTGCTGATGTTTTCATCATTACAGCAAACTTTAAGTCACTTTCTGTATCACAGTGGCTTGAGAGTTCCTCGGTCAGAAAAGCAATTCCTTCCCATCGCTGAGCAGAACTTCCACATCCTCAGGTTTTGTACTGAAGATGGTATTTCAAGGGCGTGAGGGGGAAGATGTTTAAAACCAGCTTCAGGTTCAGTAGTATCGGAGGGCAGAGGACTAAACAAGCACTGAAATGAAAGCAAACTACCAAGAAGATCCGATTTTAGCCTCTCTTATTTCTACTTCCTGTATTTATATGAACGGGGGATTTCAGGAAGAGGCAGTCTTTGGTGGTCAAGGGTGTGCGTGTGTGTGAGAGTGTGTATGTGTTATAAAGCCATATTTAGTAGTGCAGGCAGGTTAACCTGATTAGAAAAAAGGGCTTGAGACTTTCAACTAGTTTGTTTCTCTAAGTTAAGTAAGTTTCAGAGGAAATCATTTTACAGATTACAGGTATATCAGGAGGCAACGGAGCACAGTGAACTTTGTAAAGGATTTTGTAAGGCAGCAAAGCAGTAAGTCTCCGTCTGCAAATTCCTGAAGCATGTGTATTTCTACTGCGTGAGTAACTGGAACCAGATGGAGCTTGGAAACTTTTATATTTACACAGGACCTGAGAAAACGAAACGTCCAACACTGGCAGAGGACAGCTTCACAAAAGCATTCCCAGTTAAAGCAAAAGCTAATGATAAGGCTGTGTGACTGCTGGCAAATGAATAGCTATCCACGCTGGGAAGCTCCCGTCGGGCTCAGTGCACGTTTGACCCGCAGTTACTGAAGTGATCCCAGGTTTGCTGTGTGGGAAACCCGACCCAACACAGCTGAGGAGGCTGGGGGCTGACAGATGTGCTGTCAGACAGGGCTGGTGGCACTCTTGTTTGGCAGCCCCATTGCTCCAGAAATAGTTGATGTTAGGAGAATACATCATGGAAAAAATAAGGCAGAAGTAGAAAGAAGAGGTGGAGAAAAGCAACTGCATGGAATGGAGTGGGAGACGAAAGTAACTTTTTGCCCCTTTTATCTTTAGAAGGAATTTCTCAACCTTCCAAAAAATAGACAGTGCCATACAGTCCACAGCAGAAATGCAAATGCCAGGGAGCTGTCAGTGTATTGGCAATAGGGAAACTAGACCTCAGTGCAGAACACAGAGCCAGTTCTGCTGGCACTGAGCTAGAGAGAGTCGGGGAGACTTTTACCATCACCAAGCCACACCTTCGATGTAACACAAGAAAAAAATTTCCCCTTTTTTTTTTTAATAAAGACTGTAACTTCAGTTCACATTAGGAAATTTATCTTCTAGCTTTTACAAGGATTTATCTTAGAAACTCTATTATATTAGGAAGAGCCTTACTGAAAGACTGCATGATGGAAAATTCACCACCCTTCTAAGTAAGGTATGTTAGTGCTTAATTGCTGGTATTATTTAAATTCATGCCTGATTTTTTGTCTTATCTAATTCTAAATTTTCAGCTACTGTATCTTGTAATGCTCTTTTCTACTATATTAAGGATCTCCTTGCTCCAACTCCTGGAGTCATTTTCAGGCAATGACGAACTTGTTCAATGAAAAATTTAGTCTTCTTAGACAAACTGGTTGGCTGAAATTCACTCATCCCTTACTGCAGACTTGTCAGATCTCAGCTCTGAATCTTTCTGTAGGTTGTGGGCTCAGAGGTCCAAGAAAAAAATATCTTCTAGATTTGTTCACCAGCTGGGCACCTTTGAAACACACCTCAGGTATTGGCATGAGAACAATCACCTACATGCATCACATAAATTCTGCTCTACCCCAGTTTCCACTTCCCTCTCCCGCAATTCAGCAGGGACCAGGCACACTCAGCATTTGCCCTTGCTCTGCTGGAAAAAAGGTTTGCTGAGACCAAGACTGCAAAGTTGTGCTGCCTTGCATGGACCTGCTCACACAGAGAAAACTGTTCACACAAATAGGCAGCCATCCTAGGCAAAGATTTTGCAAGTGTAGAACACAACAGTTAGACAATTCCAATTATATTTTTAGGGAAGAAGAAAAAATTACTAGAACTATTAAAAAGTTCCAGGAAAAAATGGCAAAAATACAGAATATAAAATTCCAGTATTTTGGTGCTATCTCGGATTCATGTGATTTTAGTGAAATCTTTCATATTATTTTCCAGCATAAAGAATGCAGTTTCAGAAATTTGAAGTTTTGAAATTTCTTTTGTTAAAGATACTGACCAAATTTAATTTTAAAAGTCACATATTTTCTGCAAAATATGCAGTCTTTCTGTAAAATATTTAAAATACGAAAAAGAAGAAAAACTTTGTCCAAGCTTTACTAGGTGTCTTTTTGAGCCAGAGATTTGACAGGTTTAGTATGTGACAATGTGCTCTAGAATCAGGCTTTGGAAAGAAAAAGTTGCACAAAAGCTAAATGACAAAATAATATCCAGTTACTTCAAATTGACTCTGTTATATATCCAAGCCAAATAAGAGACATTCATGTCTCTTCTAGGACTCATTCACCCTTTCCATCTTAAGCCACAGCATCCTGCAGCCCTTTTTTGTAGTTTTATGCAGCTGGGTTGGAAAGGTTTAAAAATGGCTTATGGGGGAAGCCATTAAGTACAATGAGCACTTGAGCTACAATAAAGGGCTTTCAGAATATGCCCAGATTACATGACAGTTCTGCTTTCCATACAGTAGGGAGCGGCTGCGTCAATAGTATGGCCTGTGAAAGGAGCCCTTAGGAGCTGTCATGCTATTGTGTCACTAATCCATAGATTATGTGCCTTTTATAGAGCCTATTACATAACAGATCATGATGGGTCACCATGTCAAGGATGGAAGGATTAAATGAAGAGGCACTTTTCACATTCAGATTCTGATTTTTAGAAGTTAATTCTGTGTATAAGAAGGAATCTTTTTCTTTCCTCAGCTAAGAAAAATTTAGCCTAGCAGACACTAAAGAATGAAATCTTTTGCAAAATTTGCAAAAAAAAAAAAAGCAGAAAATGCACCCTTTTTGTCCACTTGCCTAAGACTTTTCTGTAGATGCACAAAAGCCCACAGTGACTAATGCCAGGTTAATACAGCAATAGGGATTCCAGTCTCATGCACAGTGCTTAAGAAAAAGATGATCAAACTTTGTTTTAACTTGCATCTCCTGGTAGTAAACTGGCTAGGAGTATTCATGAGATGACTCTTGTCTAATGAAACTGTTAATACCCCAGGCCATGAGATGAAGTAAATAAACTCTTAGCTCCTCTTTTTCCAAGAACTGCATTTCAAGCTTTTCCTAAGGCCAGCACAGACTGCACCACAGACTATATACAATATACCTCCACAAGGAGTCTCCACACACCCTGAGGTGGACTACAGTGATGCTGGAAATGGGCAAACAAGGGTAAGGAGCATCTCCAGAGTCTAGGGAACTGGGAAAGTAAAATAGTACTGCGTGGCCTTTGGACCTTATTTCCAGCCTCTCATCAACATGCAGTACTCAGTGTGAACCTGCTGGACACCAGTATACCACAGGATGAGGCTGCCAAAATGCTCTTGATCAGGGTTTTTCTGAGGTTGCCAGAATTGATTCTGGACCAGTGCCTCAGTACAGCAAACTGTGTTCTCAGCAAACTGAGTTCTCAGTTTCGTAGTCCCAAAAGAGCAAATTGTGTGTTTCAGAATTGCTGCAAATCAAACCGATACACTTAACTCACTCCAAATAATGGCTTGATCCAGGCAATACTCTCTAGAATACACAGAATTTGGGCCTTCTGTTACTTACTTCAGCACAGTGCAGATTTCACCAAAAAGGTGTACATGTCCTATTTGGGTCCCGAAATTTTAGATTTGCAACAATATATATGAGAACATTTCACATCTACTAATCATCTGAGAAAAACCCCAGCAAACGCTCTTGTTTATATAATTTATTGATAGTGTACATATTTTTATATAGTGCATTATAATACTGACTGCTATAATCTTTATAAATGCTGAGTTAACTATTTTTTAAAATTTTCACAACAAAAATAATCAAATATCATGCTAACATTTTGTAACAAATTATCACATTAAATCCATTTGGATTTCATGACATATTTATCTGTACAATGGACCCCATATCACAGAGCATTCACAGTGCATAAGGTCACAGTCATTGGAAAAATAAGTAACATGAGAGATTTCTGTTATTTACAGTTTACAAACCCATCCCTTTCTGTTTTCAAAGCAAGCAGTTCTAGAAAGTTTTCATAATATTTAAAGAGGTATTGCACCTCTGAAGGGTGCACTGCAAATGCCTGCAAGTATGAAACAGAAGTTTTTAAAAGGTTCAGAAGTTTAGTGACCATAAATTATTTCAAAGAATTTCTTGCAATGGAGGAGATACCTATGCTCAGTTCCACTGATACTAATCTGTGCCAACTACCAGGACATTAATGAACACTGGCACCACTCCCAAGAATGTGAAGGCAAGAATTTGGTCATAACTTTGCTGCAGTAACAGCCATTTGAAACACAGGTGTTGCTGGGGAAGCAGATTTACAAGTTTTCTTTGCGTACATAGCTGGTATATGAATAAAGGCCATAATCTTCCTGCAAAAACCCTCTGAAAGGAAGCATCTCAGTTGTTATTAATCTTTCTAGAGATTATATGTGTCTGGTTTTCACATATTCTGATACCTCTGGAATTCGTTACCATGCCTAGTGCTATAAACCAATCTTTTTATTTGTCATTCAGGTTTATCAAGACCAGCTCAGAGACAAGACAGCAACGATCGCCTACATTCTTTGTGTAAGTGAAAAAGAAAAACAGGATTAAATTCCAACTGGCAATTATCCTGAGAAAATATCCAAATGGGGTTAACTTCCCATAAGTATTCATTTCTTTCAGACAGTGCACTGTATGGTAGCAAGCAGAACCACGTGATGAACAAAATTGCCACAATCACTACACATCCTGGCCTGAGGAGAAGCAGCTACACACATCTCATGTGTCAGGCGAGGCATGCCCAGGATTTCACAGACTTCTCTGGGGAAAAACCATCAGGACCTCACACGTGGGAAAATGTGAGAAAAGTGTATGCTCAAGTTATTCAAAAGGAGGCTTTTAAACATGTACATGGTAGGTCAGAAACTGGAATGCACACATCAGTTGAATGGCATTCTCTTCTTCAGCGGGACATTGATCACTTGCACACAGACTTTTCCAAACGGTTCCAGAGGTCGATAACGGGTTTGGTAAAGAATTGCTGGAACTAATCACTGTCATTTACCTGTGTAATGATCACATAAATCTCACCATCCAACAAAATGAAAACTGTGGCATTCAGACTAATGGAAGTAGAAAGAAAATTGTGCAGCAAATGCATGAGCTGCAGAGATTTTCTTCTGAGTGTTTAAACACAAATAACAGAGAGATCTGAGGCTTGCAATGACAGAACATTATTCTCCAAGGTACTTCAATTAGGAAGATTCTTTGGTTTCACCTGGCTATCAGAATTATTTTAGTGTCTGTTTCATATTATATAATGTCTGATCTTTCCTTGGCATGAATAATCAGACAGTATTTCTACAGCTTAAAGAACGCTACCAAAACCAACTAACAGTGGGACACAAGTAAATGGCACTACAATTGCAAGAAAACAGAACTCATGAGGCATTTGTGCAACTAGAGCAAACACATAATAGAAACAAGTGTAATTAAAGCAGAGTCACAAGGGAAACCAAAGACAGAATAGAATCTTCTCTATTGCTCTATATGCTAAGTATTAGATTAGTAAAGACCTTCGCCATTTGTTTACATGTTGACAGAAAGTTTACAAATATAATCTAAAACCAGAAGCTAACATCATTTGTTACAGCTGCAGCAAGCATATAAAAACAAAATAAAATTGGCACGCCAATGACTGAGCCAGGAGAAAGATGGTTAACTATGCTGTACCTGTTGGGAAGACTTAAGGTGTTCTTCTAGGCTAGACTTCAGCCCAGAGAGAAGCCCTTAGACCATCAAAGAGACATTTAGATAATCATATCTGCAGCTTCTTAGATTTTAGACATGCAGATCCTGAGCTTGAAATCTTTACTCAAGCAATACTTTATAATGCAGTACAATTGTTATGGTAAATAAATGGAATCAAACACTGCTGAACTCAAAGGAAACACTCCCAGTTCCTTGCTACAGACAGGATTACACTCCATGGGTCTTTGTGGGACTGTGCTACTCCAGGGGAACTGGAGCACAAAAGAGCTGCTAAAAGCCCTCCTTGGCCAGCTGTAACTCCGTTTTTATCCTGCTCATACACAAGGGCAGATGCACAGTTGAGAAGTCTGAGACAAGGAATGTGTCTCTTATTTACAAGAGTGGAAATCCAAAGTGGTATCAGCAGAGTAGAAGTCCTCAGATTCTGGTCAAACCTTTTAATTTGAGAAAGAAGTAAAATCTTTAGACTACAAAACCAATAGAACATGTAAAGAGCTGAGTACGATAAAAAACCCAGAAACTGTCATCTCCACTGTCATCCTAGGACACAATCCAGCAAGGCACTTGGATAGATGCTTAGCTTTAAAATGGAATCAAACCTACTGAAGTTAAGCTTTGCTGGATATGGGATATCTTTTTCTGAGTCGTGTTACTTTTCAGTGTTAGTATGCTGGCAAATTTCAGATCCACTAACAGTTTTCTCTCTCACATCCACCAGCTTTCTTTTCACTCTTGAGCTGAACATTAACTTACAGAACATTGTGACATACATTCCAAACTCAGCCAGCTAACTTTTGCAATGGTTAATGAAACAAAATGGCTACAAAATTTTATAGATACAATCTGAACAGCTGCAGTATAGAACTGTGCTAACAGTGGAGAGCCAAGCACAAATCACTCCTTTTCTTGACTAGAAAATGGCAAGAATGTTAGTGGTTTCCTGACCAGACAAGCTAATGCTTTTCTTTTTTGTATACATGTGAAAGGCACTAGTCTGTTATTACTCGGCAACAGCCTCCTGAATTACTGATACATTCTGATGTGGATTTATCTGTAATATAACAATTTGTCAATCAGATCTTCCTTGGACCATTCAGTTTACCTGCATGCCTTAGTGTACAACTATTTATTTTAGCATATGAGCAAGGACTACTTAGGAGCTTCTTAAAGTACTTCATACGATTATGTGTCATCAAAGCCCTGACACAGCATCTCATAATTCTTTGGCAAACAACATATCCTTGGTCATGTGGTAGTGTCAAAGGAGAATCCTACTAATGATGAGCATGGCATGATACTTGTCTCATAGCAGTAGATAGAGATGAGAACATCCCATGAAATGCAGCACTAGAATTCAATATAAATTGTCCTAAAGTGAGTTTATGTTTCAGGGAGAGCTGTAGATGACAGGAGCCAGCCACACATTGTACGGGCTGTTCTGGATTCTGAGACTGTTTCTTACTAAAACAGAACACTGGTTTTCTGTAGCAGGTGATATTCAGATTAGGCAGAGTAATTTTAAATGATGTGTGAAGGACTTATGGAATTAGCAAACAAAATTCATACATATTTGGGCTGAGAGTCAGCTGCTATGGAAAAAAATGGTGCCCGTACTCTTCTAAAGTTGCCTGGCTCAGAAATACAAAGGTACCGTAGAATTTTCTAGTTCTGGCACTATAAACTTTGATGCCCTCATCCCTGTCAACTCACCTGATCATTATGCATTTAAAACCAGACTTTGGAACTACTCTTCTATTATGTAAGGACAACTGAGCTGCCTGAACTGTGCACAGGAGAACAAATGTTGGCTTGGAGACAGTTCTCCAAGACCACAAAAACAGAATATGGGAAAAAAACCCATTTACTCAGCCTCTCTCTCTGCTCCTTTCAGTCTCATATCTTAAGCCATCACCAGATTTTCAGCAGTAAACCATCCTCCTGAAAGGCAGCAGGGGAGAGAGTAAGACTAGAGAGGGATATTCCTACAGTGATGCAGCAGTATGCTGCATTTTCACAGCCTTTCTGCAACAGAAAACTAAAAGATGAGCATGAATTCCATCTCCTCAGCTTTATACTGCAGCAAAAATGTAGTGAATGCCTGGAAATGGGGTCATTGGCATACTTGAGATAAAATGTGTTTACTGCCATTCTTGCCTATTCAATAAAGCATTTTAGTCCATCTTTAGTTCGTAGTTTAACGACATAACTATTCAATTAAGGTAAGAAACCCTAAATGGATACTAATACTGACATTTGTAACAAAATGTAAAGCAAATAACAAATGTGTTGCTCTTTTTCTCTTTAGGACCCAATTTTTAAAAAATACACCAGCAGCAGCATACACTCTTAAATTTATCTTAAAATAATTTTTAAAATAGTTTTAATTGTAAACTCATTGCCTGGTGTAAACAGTATTCTGCATGTAAGCTGGCTAAACATAATTATTTGTCATATATGTCAAAAGAAGGAATTTTCTAAGTGCTTATTTGCTAATTTTATAGTATATTCTCATTGACACATTTTTTTATATATAGTCTTAATGGAAAATATTAATATATTTAAAAACACATCAACTGTTAGTTGATAGGTTTGTTTTGGTTTATAAATATTAAAAAATTTAAAAAAATCTATGTATAAAGGTAACTGTGCTTCTTTAGAAACTTTACGTGATCATTCACATACAGCTTCAAAATATTTTTGAAGTTTAGTAGCAATTCAAAATATGCTGTCTCAGTGATTTACAATTATATCACTGGTAAAATGTGGAATGTTACCCGTTATTTAAATACTCTGGGCTGGATCTTGCTGTCAATTATATCCAGAGTAATTCCTTATATCGGATTTATGCTGGTGGAAACGATATCAAAACTTGGCTTCTACTTGGGGTTAAAAAGAAGTATATCATGCTTCAAAACTTGCATGCAATCAAATCAAGGACCATATTCTCTTGACAGACGTGCTTTTGTCAGGGTGACTCTAATCTGCACTGCTCCATGTCAGACATTCATCTTCATTAAGCTTCTGGGAATAAGAAAAAACGGTGAAGAATACACCAGCTTCTTGATTGATGAAACAAGCTTCTTCCTCCCACCAATCAAACCAAATCATAATCAGGGTGGGTTTTGTTGTCAGAAAGTCTGGATTATGTTCAGCTACTACTCACAGCTGATAACAATAACTGATGTTACTGAGCACCCAGTTATATTTTATTTCTTTAGTTTCTTCTAAATTTACACAATGGGCTTACAATGGCCAATGCAAAGCTTTTCTTGTGGTGTAATATTCCACAAATGTCAGTTTATATCTATGTATACAGCATTCCTCATTAACAATAAAACATATATTTCAAGTATGAATTTCTGCATGTAAATTCTCTTCTTCAGTATGCAGTTACTCTGACTACTAGTGTGCATCATCACAAGTGATACAACATACAACCATTTCCTCTTCTTTCTCTGCCACATTGTCCATTGAACAGAGTGATAAATATCCAACACTGCCATCAAAAACTGTCAGTGCAGTTTCTCTATAAGCAGAGCACTTGAAGGGGGAAATGATCCTCAACAGTGCATGCCATGATATGTGTCTTGGACTTTCTGATCCTGTAGTTTAAATATTCTGACTGAGCCAAGAAAGGTTCTGAAATTGCCTCTTATCCTTCCATGGAAAGTAAATGTCAAAACCAAAAGAACTATGAAGATTTTTCTCCCATCCTCTTGCGAACCTTGATGGTGGTGGTTGATTGTCTGCAAAAGGAGAATGAAAACCACAACAGAATGCCCAGAAATGGGTCCTTTTAGAGTTCTGCATAAGATCCATGTAGCTTTATGACTGAGCAGCAATATCCAAAGATGAGGAAAATGCTTTGGTGCCTTCAGCTAACATGTTAAAAGAAAGGTATGCTTTCCTTCCATATAAGTAAAAGTGCTCGTCAGCTGATTAAGCAGGAATGACACTCAAATTACAGATGGAAAGAAGGTAGAAATGTGAAATGCCTCCTGTCATTTACAGCATCTGTAATCAGAAGAATTTCAGTCTCTCTCCTTGTAGTTTAAAGTTCTTCTCGGCACATAGGGAAGTTGACAAAGGTGAAGACATTGAACTCTATCATTATAGATAAACACAGGAAAATAGCATAAAGAAGCAACACGTAGATGCCTAACTTCCTGTCAAGTTTCCACTTATTTACATGGATTCCAAACACCTGCAAGCAAACAGAGTATCAGTTAATTAAGTTCTGAAGGAAACTTTTGGAAACAACCATTATAAGATAAAAATGAGTCTTTTGAATTAGAGATCTTGTAGGAAGACAAAAACATATTCTCAGTATTTTACAGATCAGAAAGGCAACATATGTTGTTGACTCTGTCTTGAGTCTCAGTTGTCCTACAAATGTTTTACAAAATATTCAATGAACTAAACTAACTTAATGTCCCTCCCTCAAGTGTTCCCCTGCAAATCCTTTATGTCTCAGTAGCACCTAATGCCCATTCTTTCAACAGCTAGAGAAGAGGTGCTCTGCTTGTATATTTGCTGAGCTCCAGAACCAAGGGGTTACAAGTTACAGGTAGCAAAGCAACAAAGTCCTCCTGAAGGCATCTATTTTCCATGGTGTTTGGTGCCTCTGAATTATTATTTATTTTGCTCAAAACTTTCCACTGAGTTTGCTGTGGGAGGGTCTGTGCAAATCAGTACTCAGCAGAACAAATGAGACAGTAATAGACACCTCAAACTCAAGTGATCTGGCTTCTGCTACAAAAAGACTCTTTTCAGAAAAGCATGAAGGGCTAGCAGAGTAACACCTCTGCATAATCCTCCCGTTTTTTCCCAAAGTGCTGATTAACAATACGCATGCAGCAACAACACCAGATACAAATGTCTACAGAACACCTGTGCTGTTTTACAGGCACTGTGCAGTATGGCAGGCTGGGGATAAGAAAAGGAAAGAACACGTTCTCTCACACCTTACAGATCAGATACATTAGGAAGTTAGTAGCAGAGTGAATAGCCCTGGTCATTCTATCACTTAAGTCATGCACAGGTGATGTGAAGCTTTTTAAGACTTAGTCATGCAACAGTGTGAAATCTCCAGTGGTGACCACCTCCTCTACAAAGCCTCCACAGGCAATCAGTGAAAGACATTAGTATAAGTGGAAATTTTTATACCTTTTGGATTCCTTATACCTGATTGGATTCTTCCTACAGAGTGTTCCCTGGGAGTCAAGCAGGATCAGACCTTAAGTACCAGCAAAATTGACTTTTCAAACAGAATTATTGTTTCACCTTAAGAAGTCATGTGTTACAAGGGTGTCTTAATGCTGAGTGACATTTAGCATGTCTGTTCCACGTCCTGGGGTTCACAGTCCTCACAGACTAGTTTTTGTTAAGGGTTTAAGCTACAGCACTTGATTTTGGTTGGTTTGAAAATCAGAGACAAGGGCAAAGGATGATGAAGCACACCAGGTCTTGTCTCAGCATAGAGACAGGCAGGGGGTATGGACACAGGACTACAGAAGTAAGACTGGATTCAACAATTTCAACACTGACACTGAAATCCATGGGACCTACACATATTCAGCATCTCTTGCACCAAATGCCAGATTTCAATCCTCACTGAGGACAACAGTAGATCTTCAACTCATGGTACTGCTAGAAGAATGATACTTCACAAGAATCAATACTAAGTATTTCTAGTTTATCCTTCTGTAACATATAAATACCTAACAAGTATTTTCAAATTGAGATACTTGTAGATGCTCTAATACTTACAGTAAGTGCCACTGATCCTAGCAAAAGTGCAACTGAATAAACCAATCCTTTGCTGTTTATTTTAACCTGTGGAAATCAGAAAAGGTTTTTAAAATGCTGATCATGTAACTGTGCTTTGGAGATCAAAAATCAATTTACTGATTTAAAGTCCACCTTCTTCTTTAAATAGTGCCTTACATATTTTAAACTATGCAAATCTGTAACAGATGTATCCTAATGAAGAACGGGAAGATTAAGGAATCAAACCAAATGTAAAGTAATCCCATCTCCATTAAAAAAGAAGCGAGCATTTATAATGGATTTTACATAAAAAATCCTCAGAAGAGAGAGATATGCTGTTATTCTGATCTTAGTGACAAAAATTCTAAGGTACATGGAGACAGGTTTACTGGAAGTGGTGTAGCAAAAAAATGATAGAGCCATGAACCATCCATGGCAATAGTTTTCTGCTATACAGTGTACTGTACTTCAGTTGACAAACTGGAAACTAACTGCAGTTTGTGGAAGAAGAATTGCTTCCTTAACTGGGTTCCTTGGCAAAGAAATAACACCTTATTTAGCAACTAATAACACGATCAACAGGTTGGTTTTAAATTTGTTCTATTTGCATTCTATTTGCATGCTTTCTTTTTAGGATTTTTAAAAAATAGAATAAAAAGTGCAAATTAAAGATTTGCCAAGTATACATACAGTTGATCCATAATCGATCGCCATGGTCTGCAAACCCCATGGAACACCAAGTCCCACCAGAATATCAAAGACATTGCTCCCTACTGTATTGGATACTGCCATATCACCAAGGCCTGCAGAGAAAAAAAACCAAGAAACAACTCTTTGATAAAATCAAAATATATGGACATTACTCTGTGTACTGGAGGAAACCAAAGGGGAATGATCTGCACTGATCCAATCCCCCTGGACCTGGCCAGAGTATCTGAGGGAGACAATTTCCATACCATCGGCCTGACTTTTGAAAAAAACGTGCAAAAATTTCTCACTCCAACTACATCTTCCTTGTGTCTTGCAAAGCCTTTACAGGGTGTGTGGTACCTGTGCAGCACCTGAAGTCTATGTCAAAGTCTTGCTCTAGGTAATCTTCAGCCACAGGGAACCTGAAGATTATGTATGGATTTAGTATGTGAATATGTGACCTTTATCTCATGTGAACGAAAAAAGATCCTGAAAATAACCAACCAGATGATAGTCAAAGATATTATGCACTTCTGTGGGGCTTAATCAGTAATAATTTCACTTCAGGAACAATAAAATACTACAGGAAAGGAAAAGAAATGGTAGTGAAGTACCTAGGTATTATTCAAAAATCTACTTCTAAAGCTCACCACTGGCTGGCATCTCATTCTGCACCAGTGTCAGCAGATACGAGGAAGGCAAAATTCTTCTCTGTCCCTGCTAACATCCCTTAGACCTAACTGGCCTAACTATTGAATCACTTCCACCAAGTTAATACTGGAAAGGAAGGAACTGAAAGAACTCTGACATAAATGGGACTTGTCCCAAAAAATAGGCTCAGAGTAAACAGAGTGGAGACAGACACTACCATACCATAAATACATGATCTAGCAGGAAGCTGCTCAAAGGTAATACTTTGGATCCAAATTATGGTAGTGTCCATCTATACCTGTCTGCATTCTGTCAGTGAAAAACTCTTTTGAATTCAAGCAGTGCAAAGTCCCTGTACTGTCTTAAAGGTATTGGGCCCCTTTTCGTCAATCTAGTGCTTACCTTAACTTTCAGAGCAAACAGTCTTTGCAGTATTTTTGTCTAATACAACAGAAAAACTAATCTAAAGCAGTCTGTTAATTTAAAAATGTAACATTTTCCTTGTTCTTGAAAAAGCCTGTCCATTTAAATTAATACACATGCAAAATTAATTTAGTAGGAAGGTGGCTCCATAACAATTCTGAAGACTTTGCTGTACTATTGTGTGAGAATATTCTGACACAACAAATAATGCAACATGAAAAATTATATACCTTAAATATATAACACTTTTCAAGCAAGCAATATTTAACAGCACTGCTTCTATCTCAAATTACAAAGGTGGGCCTTTTGAGTACCGAACTTATCACTGCAAAGCCCTTCTTGTTTGCCCAATGATGTGTGCTGGAGATGTCATTATCTAATTAAAAAAAGGCTACAGGAATTGAAATAGTGGAAAAGAATAAAATTAGATCTTTTTCTTATTCTACTGCTGTACAGAGGATCACACTGTCAGCTCCAATGTCTTTCAATAACAGGGAGGGATTTTAATACCAGCATTTTACAAATGAAAAAAAAAAAAAAACATAAAGAAACTTAAACAAAATCCAAAGATAAATGAGAAAACCTTTGACAATTTCAAATGGACAGCTGAGGAGGATGCAGACATCAGTAATTCAAAACTCCTTCCAGTGCAGATATTCATACATTCCATGGAAAAGAGGTCTGCATTTCAATAGAGAACTCTGCTTGGAGCAACAACACTTCTGCCAGATCCTCTCCTTGGATTTGAGAGGTCTTCTAGAAATCAGTACAAGTTTTACACGGAGAAGTGCTGGTCAGTATATATTCTTCAACATAGTCTTTAACAGCTGATAGCTCTTAGTTTTATCTATGACTTTTTTTGTTTTTACCCTGACTGATACACACCATGCATGGGACATCTGAGGTTGAACTACCTTCTAGAATGCTAGAATGCCCCATCCCAATAAGCAAAAGATAATTTTTTGGTTCACAATAACTAGCAAACTGTTTTGGCTTTTAATTAAAGATTAAAATAAAATTATAAAATTGCATTGACAATTTGTGTGTATGGAGGAAGCAAATCACAGAGCATATCAGTAAGATAGCAGTTATGCTTCAGCAGATACAGTACCTTGTCTTGCTACTATTAAGCTGGCCATGCAGTCTGGGACACTTGTTCCTGCAGCCAGGAAAGTAATTCCCATGATCACATCTGGTATCCCAAGGGTGTATCCTATCACAGTCACCTGAACAAGGAGGAAGGTAGATTAACTTATCATATTTGGAGAGTCTCCTCATTCCAATACAGTTGTGGCATACTCTTAACTTTGATTTCTGGTGTGGAAACAGGAATAGACTCAGAATACTTATCTATTTCTGCCAATTAAATACTTGTGGAATAACCAGCCTAAAACCAACCCTGTGCAAAGGAAAAGGACTTTGGGTCTTATTATTCTATGGACAAACAAAATATCCATTTCTTCTTGTTCTAACATGACATAGTGCTATTTTAAGGAGATACAATCCAATCTGTGGGTTTGGGGTTTTTTTGGTTTCCACAAATGGCAGGATTCTCACCGGTTCTATTCTCAAATACCAATATTGTATTTTAATACAGCAGCAGAGATATAAAAAACTTATTATAACCTAACACATGAAGAAGGAACTAGTTTCTTGCATGACTTCTCATATAATTGTGAAGTGAGCATGTCTGGTTTTACTGTCCTCTGATATTCCAGACGCAGCTTGAAAAGAGCTTAGGGAATTACTGAAGATTGCAGCAGAGCTCTTAGAAAGGACAGGGAACTGTATTTAGCTGGAATATCCAAAGAGGGCTGAAAAAAACATCAAGAAAAGGCAGCTGAGAAGGAAACAGGCTGGTGAGAGTGACAAGACTGAACCAGATACAGACAGCTGTTTCCCTGCTGAGACTGCTAAGGATGGAAGTCTAGGCTATGTGTTGTTTTCTTGAAATAGTTTGCCAGTCACATGAGGAAAATTGGACCCCTCACTAAAGAAAAGGTGTATTTTAGGAACTCACTGACAAACCTTATCTTCAGGGGCAAGCAGAGACCCAGGAATAGAAGTCGGCATGATTCTCTTGCTGAGACTGGTAACAAGGTACTATGGTCCAGCTGCCTCTTAAAGTAGTATGGGCTGCAGCCTTAATGAGCTCTCATTTGTGAAGGGAATATCTATATATGGAACCAAGGTACAGAGTATGACCTTCCAAAGGACATATAATATGATACAAATGTGTGGCTTTGGCTGGCAAATGAATTTCTTAGACACAGTCTATGTTAGAAGATTGTTTTACAATGCAAAAATTTTATAGAAAGTTGCAAAACATATCTAAAAATCACAATTTTTCATGAGAGGAAACATAAAGCAGTTTTCAAACGCCTCACAGGCATTTAATGAAAGTAGAGATGTTCTCCACTACCTTCTTGTACTGTATTGTGCCCTATAAAGGCCCAGTTATTTCTGCAAAAAAAAGGCAGCAAAAAGCTAAAATTATAATAATTATTGTATGAGCTGAAGAGACTGTACTACAATTACATGCATTTCTTTAACAAATGCACAGAAGATTTTTACATACTTTGAGACGCACATTTCACTCAGTACAAAGTCCTGCTACATACACTTACCATCCACACCATGAAGTAGGAGAACAAGGCAATCCAGAGAGTGGACAAGATGAATGTCACCATAAAGCACTTCTCCCAGCGTGGTTTGCTGCAGTTTGGAATTGTGGTAAATAGCACAAATATCAACGGCCATGTCAAAAGCCATTTAATTTTGTTCATTTTTCCATCTGCAGGATAAAGGAAAGAAACAGTTTAGCTTTCCCATCACTATCCCAGGCTCAGTTACATCTCTTTGAGCAGAACCGATGATCCCAGAAGGGTGTTTACAATTGTACATGTCTGCTCATTTTCCAGGGTACCTTTCAACTATACTTGGCCTTGCCACTTTCAGACAAGTTATGCATGCTCATCCAGAATCTTCTTACAGTTAAACCTGCCAAGAGCTATGAAAATCCACTGAAGAATTACAATGATTTAAAATCACAGCTGATATTAAAACCAAAATTACGTCAGGTTTGTTGATTTTCCAAATGTATTATGACTAATCCAGAGTTTAAAAAAACAAAAAACAATAAAACCAACCAACCATAAAACTCCACACTCTCACCTTAATTGAAATCCAAGTGATGAAAATAACTTGTACATTCTGTGCAGCAACAGAAAACAGAAGGACAAGACCCAACCTATGAACAGTCCAATTTTTTTTCACATGCCTCCTTGTTCTAATTTGGGCAGAAGTTTAAATAAACTGATACTTAGAAGATCTAGATTTGTTAAGTCTCTCCATCTGCATACAACACCACCTTGAGATAGTAAGAGAAAACTTCTGGAAAAGGAAACAAGGTAGTTACTTCCCTTGTACAGCTCTCCAAAATCAACTGGTCAGAAATACCCAAGACCTGTCATCACTGAAGACCCGTGAACAACTTTGTCATTTGTTTAAAATTTACAGTATTGCAAATGTAATCTCAATACACAAAACAGAATTATTTTATAACTGGGCCATAAGTAAATGGGGTACTATTTATGCAGTTCATGAGGCATCCTTCAAGTAAGATGACAAATTTGTCTATCCGGCTGAGTATCACAACCAACACTGTGGCCATTTTGGCTTGGGCTTTCTTTACCTTTTGTTAGAATTAAGTAGGGGTTTCCATCATTAACTCATAATGCTATGCTTGGGATCTACTAAAAGATGCTGTTTTGAATAAGATCATTGATCACATTGAAGGAAATTATCAGGTGCATCTTACAGTGAAGTTATTTAGCTACATTATAAAGAACAGTTACTAACCAGCTCCTATCAATTTCACCAGTAATTTTCTTTCACCAAGGACTTTGAGATTTAAGACATGTTTAACAGGAATTTTTGTTAGTGACTTTAATTAGATTGAACTCAGTCCTCTGGACCACTGTGCACAAAGATGCAATGAAATTTAGTATTAAAAATTAATAATACTTTTATCATTTATGAGGCTACTTACTAGTCTAATTTAACTTGTTGAGTCCAAATGTAAGTCTATTCATTTACTTTTGTATATGTTCCAGAACTAAATTTTCTTGCTTGAATTATGAAACAGCTTTCTAACCTGAGATTTTCTTGCGAATTTTGAGATGCCATCAACTCACCAGGAAATCTTGGACTAAGCTTTGCTCTTTATTTCCATTTATAGCTTGTGGCTGTAGAACTTCCAATGCATAAAACTACCAAAGTGTCCCAGGGTCATTTCTAATTCTACACTTTTACAGTCACTGAGAATCCATTACAGATTTTACAGGAAAGACCTTTTTCTCTCTGCTTACATATACTTCTGCACAGATGTTTTTAAAACAGTTATCTTTTACCTGTTCTGTCCAGGAAATGACACTTCTTGGCTCACTTCTCTCTTTAATTGCTAACAAGGCTGTAAATATTCTACGAAATATCCTACGGTAATTTATACCTCCTCCTGCCCAATCGGTTACAGTTTGGATTACATAAAGACTCCTAGATAGTTAATTTGTACTCTGTGCACTCAAGTCACTAAGCTTGGTTCATAGTCCATCAAGTCAAGCATGGCCTAGGCCAGTAATATCCTCAGCATGTAATTCTAAATGCAGGGTCAGAGGATGACTGATTTAAAAAATATGGATCCAATTCTGATATAATCTGGGTATAATCTGACTGACTTTGTTGCTGCTACACTAAGGCAGCCCCATTTCCCTTTCCAGTAACATAAAAAAGAAACCTAATTGCCTTAAGAACAAATAGAGCCTCTGCTGGGGAATATGCATCTTGTCTGGGATCCTGTTTAGTACCCTGAATTACTCAGAGAAATGCTTAACTGAGAATGCATAGTGCCTTACCACTGGCACAGCTTTGTTTGTTCATTTCCAGGAAAACCTAAGTACTAGTGGAGGAGGATTTGCCTTTCCATTATCTTTGCTGAGTTTGAATGGATGTGTGTCAGATTAAAATTCCTGGCTCTATTAGTGGTGATGTTTTACCCACACAATGCCTTGAGTTGAAACTGCTTAGCTAGGTGGTTTGTGGGAGTGACATTTGCATTTATTTATGGCAACTAGGCTTGAGACTTTGGGGAGCAGCAGTGTGTAATTCTGGGGTCTGCTGGGTTAACAAGAGAAGCCGAGCGGCCATCTGGAGTTTGCCTGGAATAGTTCAGAACCACCATGGCCAAAGCAGCTTACTTGATACATTCTACATTGGCTTCTCTTTTGTTTTGGTTTTCTAGCTTTTATAAACTTCTATATACAGCCTTAAGTATATCTGGCCTTGGTTTTACTTCAGGCCTTTTTATTCATCTCCTATTCTGGGTCGTGGAACTTGGGTGGCACATGGGGCTAAAGAAGTCTACTCTCATGCTGTAACTTAGCAGTTTTTTAAGACTTTAAGTACCTTTAGCAGCAACCTCAATGAAGGGAGACTATTTCCCCAGAAAACTGATGAAGTTTTCATTTCACCTGGCTTGGATGAATGCGTAATCAATACACAGCTAGAAGATGCAAAATACTTTTTTTTTAGTTCTTTTTAAAGTACTTCTTTTGCTGTTCTATTGTTTTGGTTTTGACCACCCACTCAAAAATAATAATTAAAAAGATTTAATGATAAAGATGTTAAAGTGAAGTATGCTTATAGCTCATGACAAATTGTTTTACAGCTGTTGAGTAGCTCCCTAGTACATCTGCAAGGAAGAAAATTATCACTCCCATTCAGGCCATTATTCAATACACAGCCATTCTGTCCCATTACAAGACCCCAGCACAGTTGCTTTAACAATGCTGCCACCCACTTCTGTGAGCCCTCGGTTTAAAGGCTCCTGCAGCAACCTACACAACCGAGGAAAGGTGTATTTTGCACCTCCCCACAATAATGAAAGAGTATTGCTTTATTACAGAAAGCAACACTGGTCTATATTCTGTTCACATCACTGCTGTAAAACAAGAAGATGAGGGGTTTTTTGCAAGGAGTTGTTTTCATTACTTCATACATCCATTTTTTTCTGTTTCCACAGATATTTGGAAGCCAAGCATGCCAAGCATTTCAGAGAGGTATCATTACAAAAGAGCTTGATTACAATGTTTCTGAAAATAAAGTGGCAGCCCTACAACAAAGAGCTCTGCTAATTTCCAGTACATTCCTGGGCTAATCATCTTTCCAGATGTTATGCTCACAATAATTACTTTTACATACAGATAGTGTCCTGGTGAACAAAGACATCAACACATATCACAGCACTCAGAAGAAACAAGTACTTCTTTAAGGCGCTAAAGAAAGCACTTCTTACAGAAAAAATAGAGTCCTGTTTGCAGCACTCACAGAGAGCTGAGAGGAGCTCAATATGAAAGCGTGAAATGACATTTGTGTTTACCTTTAGATCAGAAGTGTACTCTCGAAGTAAATGTACTGATTGACCCCACTTATCGATTTACTCTATTTTGGTCTGCAACATGAAGCAGCCTTGTATCACACCAGTAACACTCCCTTGGTATAAAGCTGAACCAGAGGCACAAAATTAAAAGTGCTCCAAGTAATAATGGGCATTTTGTCCCGTGGACCAAGCTAGAGCTATTCTGAAACAGAACTTCCAAAGACACATAGTGCAGACAGCCCACATGTCCTGGTAAATAACCTGCAGAGAAAACACTTTTTCAAGTTAAACAGAGTGGAGTCTGTAACTACACCATCAGGAATAACACCTAAGTAATTGTAATTAGTTAAATTTGATAGCTTTTCCACTGAGTTTCACCTTTAAAAGCATGTCAGCCAAGCATAGATCTCAGCTCCACACATTAGTTACTTCAGAACATGCCTAAACCTTCCCAAATGAAGGAAGCATCTCCTTACACAAAACAATGACTAGTTGACTGATCAAAAAAATTTATAACATCCCTGAAAGGCATGAATCTAAATGGCACATAGGAGCTTCATAACTGTAAGTTTGTGAATTCACATAATCTCCTATTTGACTTGAAAACTGGGAAAGGTATTCTCTAATTGAAATGAGAAAGGCTTTCTGAAGTTTACTATCAATTGCTATTTTTCCAGGCGTTTTTTGCTGATGGTAAACTTAGTGTAAAAATGAGCCATATCTAGGCTCACCTAAAAAGATTATTCCTGCAAACTTTTTTCATGCTTCACTTAAAAATTTTTAATTTCTTTTAATTTCTTTTAATCCTTTTTAAAATATTTTTAAATGTGTCTATCATTTTTCATTTGGGAAGGACAAAATTCAACCAAAAAAACCTAGCTTTTTTTTTCTCCAATTAAAAATGATTTTCCAAACACCTGCCCCCTTGGTTCTAATTAAGCTTTGTATTTACAAAGATGAATTTACACCTACATATTATCAATAACAACTCAATTGTCAACTCAAAAATTTGTAAAAGTAACACATATGCCTCTACACTAGGAGCTTTGTAATAACCCACAGAGCAAGTAAATTTCTGTTAGAAAATGCTGTTCATCACAGTTTAGACTGACTGGAAAACTTCAATACACGTAAATTCAACAATCTGAAAACTTGATTAATTTCTAGTCATGTGCAGTATCTAAAACACAACAGAGAAATACAAATTTTTCTCCCAAGTATGGTACTCAATATCGAAACAACTGAAACAATAGATACAACAAACTAGATCTATTGTGAATTTTCCATCAGAATTATTTTTCACAGAAAAACGTCTGTTGCAAAATACTAAAAAAAAAGCTAGAAAACGGGTTTCAATTTTTCATTAGGAAAATTAACACAGCAGCTGGCTCTCCACCTTCTTGGAAAATTCTTATTAATATCAGCTCTGAAAATTATCCTATAAATTGTGGAGGCAAGAGATTCTCTGTATGAGCACAATAGAAAAAGGCTATGTAGTGTGTAAAACAATATCCAAAGAGGCTCAGTCTTTATCATCCTTCCAAGAGGGCAGCAGACACATTAAAATATTTTTATTGCAGTTCTCCTGCAACAGACCTTTGGAAACATTTTTTTTCTTTTGGAAAATACCAAGGTTTTACTTCTCATCCTCATCCAAAACAGATTATTTTTCAACCTACTGATACTCTTCTCGGAAGTTTCATTTTCCAGAATACAAGTTCCAAATTCCAGACTGTGAAATCTGTCCAAAACAACTCAGATTTCTATTTTCAGCCTGTGCCTTTACCACACTTTGAATATTTGGACTTATGCCAATAATTTTCTCTTAAATAGACATTTTTGGTACAGCGAAAACTGGTCTACAAAAAAGAATTTGCTCCAGTACACAAAAATGAGCTTTACTCTCATGTTACAATAGGTTTACACAAGACAACATTCAACAAAAATAAGATGTAACTGAACAGAGGGTACTCCCCATATCTTGTCAGACTTGGCTGGATTTTGGCCTGGTTTATTTTGTACCTTTTAGCCTTGCAGTCTTACAAAGAGCTACAGCATCCTGAGTGTTCAAGTGAGGTACATCGGGTTTGCCTTGTCCGTCGTGTTTCCAATAAAGGAAGACATTAAGTGAAGCAAGTAGGAGCCAGGTTCAAAGTAAGTAAAAAGGTTCTTCACAAAATCATGAAGCTCCTTCCCAAAGGATGTTGTGGGTGTTAAATGTTTGCAAAGATTCAATGACAATTAGACATTAGCATTAGGTTAATGAGGAAGAAACACACTAAGGAATTTTAGATCAAAATTTTACATTCAATCCAGGAAGTTTATTGAGGTGAAAACAGCTGAACAATAACTTGCCCTGTCTCATTCTTCCCCAGGCTTCTTCATAAAATCATGGCTGAAATCAGAATATTGAGATAAACATTTGTTTTGACCAAGTACAAATATTTAAAATGTTTTTAGTAGATATTGTTGGGTGGTGTTTTTTTATTTTGTTGTTTGTGTTTTGTTTTTTTTTTCTTCTATCCTACATGTTATTTTTGCATTTTGGATCCAAACAAAAATGGATAGGATTGCTAATCTCCTTTATTGCCACCTCATTTTAGCTCTAGGAATTATTATTCCTGTTTTAGCTAACACCATCATGACTTATATAAAGCATCCATGCTCCAATTCTGTAAGAGAAGTAGTTCTTCATTCCTGTGAAATGATCAGGAGCTGAGATCACAGAGTATTTTAAAGGGTGCTGAACATGTGACAATGGAAGGGATTTAAGCATCCATTAAGAGCTGCACAGAAGTGCTTTTGTGAGTCTGGGCTCTAAAAGACCACTGAGCTATGCAAGGGCTTTAACACACCATTTTGTTGTCAACATATGCCTGCCCAGTTTTGTCCTATTTTATTCTGATCTGTGGGGTACTTTTTTAAAGTTTAAGACCTGTTTTCAAACAACTCTAGAGTAATCAAATTGTGAAGCTTCAAATGAGCCTTTCTCTTGGGAGATAATCATCACAGTCTAAGGGTTAGGTCAAGAAAGAAATTCCTCTTTTAAAGAGAATGTGTTTTTCCCACACAGAAACCAAAGGCAAAGGCTGTTTGAATGATATCATATGCAGTTTCCATAAAAACTGTATGTTGTCTCCTCTTTTAGGATGGGCCTGAACCACACCCACACCAGGGAATGAATCTCTGGATGTTTGACAAAGGGGATATATGCTGAAACAGTTTGAGACTGTTTTCATGTAACAACTATATTCTCTATTTCTGCTTGTTAAAGCCCTACACTTATTTCTGAGCACTCCTGTTGACAGAGGATAGAAAAAGAACAAAATGCACAAGATGCATTTTGAGATGACAAATAATAACTGTGAATCACTCAGAGATGAAACTTTATGCTTCAGTTACATCTATTTCTGTTTCAGAAAAAACCCAAACTTGTTCTTGCAAAAGAATCTGGAATATGCAATTTGAAGAAAGAAAGTCAAATCCCAAATTGGGCTAAAAAATGTGACTACAAAACAGCACAAAGAAAAGGGTTGGGCCAACTCACAGTCATTGCAGTTACAGCTCCTAAAATACAAGTATGGATTTTTTACCTAGGACACCACAACCAGTTGAATTGGAAAGTTGTATTGAAAACTGAAAGCCTATTCTTCATAGAACACTTTACAGTACTGAAAAAATACATGAACTTCTGATCTTTAGAAAATGTATGTGTCTTATTCCTGGACTGAAAATACATCAAAGAAAACCAGAGGGGATTCTTGGAAACTGTCTGCAAACTACCTTTTCCCTGAAGCCAGTTTTAAATGTCAGGATTTTTTTTAGGCTACTGATTGTGCCACAGTACATAAACAACAACAAAGCATGATGCTGGGTCCTCACATTTTTGCCAAACTTATTAAAGTGGTGCCTTTGAAAGCATAATGAAAGGATTCTTGGTCAGAATATATGAGTTGAGCAATGAGAATCCAGACAATGGATTATGAGCTCCAGGCAACAGGAGCGACAATACCTGAAGGTAATGATGAGAATTGTATACAATCACTTACTCACGTTTACACGACTCTCTGGAGCTCATGTTGACCTTTTGCTCCATTCAGTGTTTCCACTCTGGCCTGTTAAACCTCACTTTATCTTTAAAGACTTACTCAAAAATGCAGAAAAAAATGCACTTCAAGAAGACCAGTGACATAACTAATAACTCCATCTTTAGTTCAAAGCATTTTGTCTTTTGTGAATGTCACACACTTAGGAAGCTCTAATCTGAAATTTACCTATGTTTTATCCATAAAAAAGCTGCCTGGAACATAAAAAGAAATGCATGATTGCACTACCCTAATCAAAACTTGTATTCAAAAACTTGTTAAAAACCATCTCAGTTTCAAAGTCTTCTTTGCCAACACATGCAAGGGTGGTCAAGGTTTGGAACAGAGTGCTCATGGAAGCAATGGAACCACTGTCTCTGGCAGCATTCAAAAGTAGCATGGATGTGGTGGTCAGTAACATGCTTTAGGCTTGAGTTAACAGCTGCACTCAATAATCTCAGAGGTTTTTGTCCAACCTGAATGATTCTAGGATTCTATGATGTTTAGATGGTTTGGGGAGACATTTTTCCTTTTTAGAAGTTATTAGTTTCTGTTGCTATTATTACTATTACTATTATTATTATTACTACTCTTATCATTAACATGCTCATGTGCACAACCATGTTGCTGACTTGGATCCTGTTAGTTTACCATACAAAATTTTTTTTTTTCACTATCTCATGAATGAACAGAAGCCCATCTAATGGGTCTATCTTCAGTCAACAGTTTGCTTCCATTCCTCACTGCAATCCATAACTGCTGACTGCAAGAAGCTCCTATGGGTGGACAGTAGCACAGGAAAACATAGAGTATCATCTAGTCTTCACATAGTATGCTTCAATGCTTCTTCAATCACAAACATTTCTTCTACAATGATAGTAACTGAAGCAATGGCATCACTAAGAAATTAGATATAACATGGAGAATCTGTCTTCTTCACTGCATGTGGTATTTATCCATGCCAAGCAATACTTATGTTAAACAGTAATTATGTGACAGACTACATGTCTGTGAGGGCTGTTCTAATCTCTGCTGTCTAATCTCCAAAGCATTTGGGCAAGAGACAACCTGCAATGTGCCAAAGGCACCAGCACAAGAGGTTGGTTATATACAGCCCTTTACACCAAAGAATTTCAAAAAAATTTCAAAAGGTGAATACTATTGCATACAGCTATTCTAACAATTTCAAATACTCTTTCTCTCCCTAAATATTTTTTACTTTTCATCCAAGAAGCCTCTTCCACTACAGTCACTAAAACAATTTATTATATATTTATACATCAAGGTGCCTCTGGCCTAGCAATCTCCAGCAAGTCATTATTAACTGCTGATTTCAAAATTACTTGTAGTGCAGTGCTCATCAGGTCATCCTGACATGTTTCAATATAAACTTCCCTTTCCTGCTTTCCCTTCACCTCTGGCAAATGAGTACTTCTACCATGGCTGTCCACTTTCCTAAGTTCTGCTTTTAGCCACCCAGCCTCCAGCCCAGTTTTACCATCAGCAAATCCATCCTTCAGTCAAACCAATCCCTTTCCTCCTCTCTCCCAACATATGTTGTCTTTCTTACAACCCAGTGTTTGGCATTTAAAATATCCTCTTTTCTCAGTTCTATAAACATCTAGAAAGTCAGCCTTACCTGGCACTGAAAATGGAGTTAGACTGTCCTGTTCATTTTCCTCCTCTTGGTTTCCCACAGGGATGTTTCCATTTTCAATATTCTCCTGTCTCCTGTTCTGAAGTGCTTTGCTTGAGCCATTGGCAGATTGGATTAACCGCTGACGCTGCAGTGACAAAACGCAAAACTGTCATCGTTCAGAAGTATTTACTTTGTGAAATCTGTGGTTTGCTCTCTGTCCAGCCCCAATCACATAAGCCATGAGGTTTCTCCTCAAAGCTTTTCTTTCAGTCAACAACAAACCTGTCAGTGTTCTACCTGTCTTCATCAGGCATCAGGCTTCATCAGGTTAACCATCTACTTAAAAATTACTGACAGGAGTCTTTCAAGGCATGATGGAGAATGTTGCAATATTTGTTGTTCCACACCACGTCTTAACCAATGTGGTTATTCTAAAGAACTTCTTACTCAACAGTTCCCACTCAAACCAGCAATAGCACCATAATCAAATGGCAACACTCAAGACACCTCTGCACAATTAGAATTGGCTTATGAATGACTCATTATCCAGGAGCTCTACTTCTCAGATCCAACTCTTCTCCCTCCTTCTCAACTCCATTCATGGAGGTAAATATGAACTTCCTATTTTTAATTTCAAAAGCAAGACTAATCCTTGTTGCCCTTATCTGAGTACATGAAGCTCATAATTGGCCCTGCAGATATGTGTAAGAACTGTTGCAGTTCCAATACACAGTACAATAATTACATCAGTATATATACCTACTCATGCATTGGAGAATGTTAGATGCAACAATAAGTTCTTACTTTTATAAAAAAAATTTCTTAATTCATTAGATGAGGTAATGCAGGGTTGATAAGTGTTCTCTTTTCCTGACAAACTAGCAAATTCCTAAAAAGTGCTCTGAAATGCCTTGAAAAATGAAGTAACTGCACAATATAAAAAAAAATTCTGAGAGCATTATCAACTTACTGTAGTGAAAAATAGAGAAAAATCCTATCTGAATACTTTGCAAAACTTGTGAATATGTAAGTGAGACCATACATCCAAAATGCTCAAGTTTAGAGTATGTTTTTTACAGATATTCAAAGAGACAAGTGTCAGCTTTCTACCCACACAGCCATTAAGAATTTTTCTCTGATCAATGAATTGACTTGAAGGATTACAGAGTCAACTGTTGCCATATGCCCTGTCTCATCTACTCCTGACCATAACACCTTTCACCATTTCACTGGATTTTTGTTACAAATATGTTAATGGTGCTTTCTTCTATTGTGGCATTCATAAGGCTGACTAAACACATGAAATGTGTTATGATGTTGAAATCTATTTACTTGGCAGAGTAAATACCTCTCATATTTGATATTGTGGGAGCAAACTATAAAATCCTGCCTTCATAAAACCCAAGGTTGGTAGGCCAAAGATTTAACCCCTAGTGCTTCAGCAAGCTCAGAACAGCCTCACTTGCCAAGTCCTGCCACTTCAGCTGCAGGGTATGGAACAATCAATATACAGTCATGACAATCTATCAAATAAGAGATAACTGAAACTGTCCAGGGCAAATTCCCCTCATGAAAATATTTTGGTCCATTTTTATTTTGAGTTGAGGACTACAGTCAATACTAAAGAGGTAGGCAAATCTCTGAGGGATCCTGAAGTGTTAATAATACAAGAGCAGTTTTTAAGAATTTTGGTTGCCTTCTCCATTATCATTTTTTAACCTGACCACTTTTGTAAAAATCAAAACCAATTTTTCTGCTATAAATAAAATCTAAATATGCACATATCCACACACACACACTGAAATTAACATCTTCTGTCAGGGAGAAAAGTAGTCCCTCCTTTTTGACTGTCCTCCCATTAAAACAGGCACCATCATCAGCTGAATCAATCTTCACACCTGTTCTCACAGAGCTGCTTTAGAAAGACATAGTTCTATCCCACCCGCAGGAACATGGGAGAATCTAAATTCCAGGATAACTATAACCACTCTGCCTCATGGTCATTTTCTGTTTTCCTAATGAACTTACCTCATTAATGATGAGTCGGCTTGCCATCCGCATTCTGGTGCGTGGTCCAAATTTATTGGTAATCATAATCCGTAATCCAGCTTCAGGGAACCGGTATTTGGGAGGACTGGAGCAGATGATCTCATCCACCATCACAACATTGTTTTTGCCATACTGCTGCATCCCCTTCACTAATGATCACAATGGACAGAGTTAGCAGTGTAAGTGACCTTACATGTGTCCCACCATTTGGAGTCAGGTCTTTTCAGGCTCAGGTGGGGGAAATATTCACTGAATGCCTGAATTTATGAGCTACTTTCCTCCAATATTTCTGCAGCCTGGTGAATCTGCTGATCAGTTGTGCACTTGGTTTAAATCACATGCTGTAAAGGGGTTTCACTCTACTAAAGTAGTCACTAAGCCACTGTCAGGTTAGTGGGAGCAGTTTTTCCCCAGCTGTTCATGCTGCAGTACCAGTTTTCTTTGCTTATGTCCCACTAGAGTTTTGTACCCTTTCTCTAGAAGTGTTTGCACTGTGGCAGTGTAGACAGCACTCCTGAAACCTCTAAAGCTATTCCATTGGATCAAGGTGCTGCACATCCAGGAGGCCCTAATGTTGTGCTCACTCCTTCTGGAAATCTTCACTTTACCTTCACAGAATATTACCAGTCTCTCTCACATGAAAAGATTTGAAATGATGGAAAACAACAATTGTCAAGAACAAATCTATGCTATAAGTAAGGCTTTGTTAATATAAAGGAACCCATACCAAGATTAGAATTACAAAGTTAACAAAGTTCTACCATGTTAAGAACACATAGAGACAAAATTTTATTGGGAATCAACACAAGTACAGGCAGGGACTTTAGGAGCTCACCAATAAACCAATATTCTCACAAATGCTACAGACTACACATAGCAAGCAGAGCAAGGCTCAGCAGACAGGAGACATACCCATGTGGTGTTAGAAAGCAGGGCCAGAAATACATACATGACTATAATAAATATTAATTATTACATATAATAATATGTACAGAAAAAAAATTCTTTGCTGCTTGTTTTCTGCTTTGCTTAGCTTGGCCTCCCCCTCTCCCTCCCCTTTTGTGTTGTTACTTACATTAGGAAGAGGAGGAGAATTTAGGAGGTAGAAGTGAAAGATAATTAGTGCATGGTTCCAGTCAGGAAGCAAAGGAAATCTAAGAAAACATTCAACTCAAACAATGTAATTAAAATGAACCTGTTCTAAACACAAAGAAGCCTATATTGTTACTCTTTCGCATTGTTACAGTGTTGAAATATTTTTGTTTTTCAGGAAGACTGGATCCATGCATGCATCTAAGTCACATCATGCAATAAAGGTTTTGCTGTCTTAAGCATCTTCTAGCATATTTGCAATTCAAGAAATACATCCTCCATAATGATTCAATAAGAAAAACCAGCAAGCCTGTAAATCATCAATAAACATCTGTAACTTTTACCCTTCAGCATCTGAGTGTCTTGCCTTGTTTCACTACAATGGGTTCAGTGAGTACACTGGGGTCATCTGAAGTGTCATACATATAAGATCTCTGGTTTCACAAAGAAATGTGCCCTACTCAAAGAATCCACTCTGCATTCTTGCTTGTAGCTAAACATCTCTAATACAGAACAGAACTAGTAGTAATTGTAAATTTGCTAAATGTAAAGGAGCAATTTTCCTCCTCCATCCCAACACCTAAACCAAATTAACCTCGCTGAATACTGTGGCTGATGATGTAAATAACGAGCTCAACCACTCCAGTGATACTTGGAGTGTAGCAGTTTTCCTGTGAAGGAATATACAGCCAGACAGGTTTCCTAGGAATCAGTCCTCACAGAATAGGACTCAACCACATAAACTTAATATTTGCTTTAGTTAAAGAAAAAGAAATGTTTGACAGCAATGCTGGTAAGGAAAAAAGGCCAGATATTAACAGTCTCATCAGATGAACTGCTCCCAAGGTGAGTTCCTCCAGAGAATTAACCAAAGTGCTTAATCTTACAGTGACGTGAAAAAAATGGAAGCCCTGAAACAGCTACTCTGAAACTGTTTAATCTTAGAGCCCTATGAAGACAGTGAGCAAACACTCAGCTTTGATAAAAGTACCATAATTAAAAACTCAGTGCTGATGGAGAATATCTCATGCTGAACATATACATAAGTAACTGCAGCCATTCTGATTTACTGCAGCACATTGCTCTTATTATTTTCAGTATTTTCAGTTTGACTCTCTATGCCTGTTAAAATACATACCTTCGCCCCATATAATATGGACTCTATCTAAAAGTTTTTTTAAGAAATGTGAAAAGGAGAAAAGCCTTTTGCACTTCTAAAAAAAAAAAAAAGTCTAATGAGAACAGCTTTTCTTTCCAACAAACTTACTGCTCACCACCAAAAGTTCATCACCAACAACCCTATCAAAATCAACAGAAATCTTCTTGACTTTAGCTCTGAAACTCAGACCAACAGAAACCCAGTTTTGTTCCATTTCTAGTTTCAGGCAGGGGTCAAACCATGCCACCTGGTGGAAATTTCCATCAACATAAATCAAGGGTAATACACACTTGTTCTTTAAAAATTGGAGCAGTATTCACAAAGTACATCTATTTTGCCTTTATCTGTGTGTGCAGAACTCACCCTTGAAATAAAATTTTTCTATGGTGAAAATCTCTCTTTTTCTTTCTGAAACTTGAGTGATGAAAGGTTTTATATTGTACCACAGAAAGCTCTTGAAAGTAATGAAACTTAAAAGCATAGAAGAGCTTTAGAGTGTTACACTTTTTACCTACACTCTGAGCAACAGACTATCCTTGCTAGAAACAAAGTTCCATACCCAAAGCAACTGTTCCTCTATGGAGAGTAATCAGGCTTTCCTCCTGTGGAAAATCAGATTAAGGTCAAACCTACACCTTGGTGAAGCCCAGGGGAGTTTTTTTGGTGGATCCTAAAAGCTGCTAACCAGTGATTGAAAGCAAGGCCAGCCCCAGTTCACTCCTTGCTATTTGCAGTGCTCCTTTCTGAAGGCTGCTGCTGGGGAAAATGCAGCTCAGCTTGTGAAGCCAGCATATGTCAGCTCAGAGGGAGTCACTGATGGGTCATGGCATATTTTGAGAAGAGGAGGGAAGAAGCTCGAGGCAGCCATGTGATCGTTTTCTAGGACAGCATCTTGACACATACAGCGGGTAGACTAACGCTGCCATCCTTCTCTCCCGCTGCTCACTGAAATTCCTTAATCTCTTCTTTCTGTACTTTCTCATCCCAGGCATGTTTGCCTATGACAGTATCTACACTTGCTCTTTGAACAATTGTCCCTACAATGCAGCATGTATTTGTGTAATGGATGCTGGAGAAGGCAAAAAGAATCTGACTGAAACTGCAGTATCAGTGCATCTTTGAGGGAAAATCAGAAAAGAAATCTGATGTGGACAGTTGCTAGTGGAGCTTTCTTACTTCTTTTCCACATGTTCTTCAGAAGCATTCAATAATCTACATATCTCCTTGAAAAGGAAATAGGTGAACAGGCAAGCACTCTGTGCTATCATCTCTTTACCACAAGGGCTAGAGAGGAGAGCCTGCTGGGAGATGACATCAGAACCCAAAAAATTCCTCAAAAGTAAAACCACTAATATCTGAGGTGTTTAACTGGGTTACCTTTTTCCCATGTCTCAACTTGAACAAAAGAGGCATCTACGGAACCTTGCATGGACACAAATCCACATCCAAGTGACAGATCTCACTATATCAGAGCCAATGCTCCCAAAAGTTCATAATAAAATGAGACAGAAGTATTTCAAAGTCACCATCATTTAATTACACTACAATGTCCTGTGAGAAAAAAAAATTAAATGAGTATTATCTAAACACCTTACCTAGGACCAGACCAGCAGTGTGCCATCACTGAATAAACCTGTAGATATGTATATCTACCCTAAAGAAATCCCAGCCTAAACACTAAAAGCAGAAAAGAGTGGGATTCTCTGAGTCTGCTCTAAATTCATGTTTGGCATTATTTGTTATTACATGAAGATCTTTCCAATGCTGCCGACATTGCTGATGAGCTCAGCCTCCTAGAATGGGAGATGTTTGCCAAGAGCAAGGTGAGGAGACTTCACTTGTTAAGAGCAGCCCAAGTGCTCACTAAATTACATCCTTTGAGCTTTGAAAATATAATGATTCTGCTCTACAGAGAAAAGAGAGAATGGAAGAGAAGAGGGGTAAGACAAAGATAAAAACAGGACTAGAAAACAAGCCAAAAATACCCAGGTATTTTTGCTTACTTTCAGTACCAGAAGCTGGATATCATCTTCTTTCCTTTATGACTGACACAAATAGCAAGGAACCTGCATTTTTCAATTTTACATATGTGTCTGGTGATGTATACAGACTATTCAGGCATATGAAAAACAGTCTCCTGAGGATCTGAACTCAACATGTAACCCCTCTTGCCCACTGATCTGCCCATGTCCTTTCCTTCAACATCCACATCTTAGCTTCTCATTCCAAACTAATTTTTGAAGTGAAAATTGCCCTCCTCCTAGTAAAAAAAAAAGTACTTTTTTCACAATGATGTAGTTCATCACTGAACAGGAGATAAAAAGAGAGCAAAATTGCCAATGTGCAAAGCAGCTTGTTTTCAGAATATAAAAAAATATTTTTTAATGTGGCAATCTGACTGCTGAATTATCAAGTTAACCATGCTTATGATTGAGTAGTGACACTGTTTTTGATCTGCATTAAAGAAATAAAAAGGATATACTCTTTTTCCAAGTCCTGTCTGCTCAGCCTTACCTTTCCATAGTAATGGAATGGATGGGTCATCACAACTAGAGGCGTAACATTTATTACCATCTTCCAGCTCATTGTTGACTGTGTCACCATTTCCAACATTCTTGGTTTTAAGGGTGAAGAAATTTTGCATCCTCACATTGTACCTGAAAGTGCAAAGGATAGGTCTAAAAAGGCTGGATTTTTGCATTTTCTTGGCAAACTTTTAAGCCATTTGAGAGCAACTTAGGCAGGCAAGCAGTAAAGCCTAGATGCATCTTCTCTGATAACTAACAGGAATAGAAAAAACTGTTCAACTCAGTGGCAAGCTGATAGGAAAGCAAGAACTGCGCCTATTTCTCATGACATACAGCAAACTGCAAAAGGGCACTAGAGCAGATTTAGTGAAGGCAAAATTCTGGAGCTGTGGATTTTGGAGCCAGGACATTCACTATACAGCAGCTTCTCTCCTGCATCACCTCAAAAAGCACCTCACTCTTTCAGTACTGTGTTCCCTGTGGAACATTTCTAGGACTGCTGACCATACCCTTCTATACATATAGACAGTATATATCTATTTTAGCACTAGGGTAAGATCTAAGAGGGCTGTCAATGAACTCTGCTAAGACTGAATGTAGGAGAAAAAGGAGTTCCAACAGGGTGATTTGTGAGGGGATGGCACCAAGGGATGTAAGTCTAAGCAACTTGCAATAGAAGGGTGGACTCACTTGCAGTAACAGTCAGACCTCTGACTCTCCTGTCAGAGGCAGTGACACAACAGAAGATGTCAGTAAACAACCTGGTATGAGATGGTCTGAGATAAATACATGCTTAGCACTCTAATGTTCCTTGGTCTTGTTCTCCAGGGAGTACAAAATATGTGTAAGAGCTGACATGACATGGGCTTACAATCCAGATACCCTGCAAACTTTTCATATACTTTTGTATAAATTACATTTTTCTCAACTTTTTCTGAAAGCTACTTTACCTTTGTGCACTGAGAAAAGGATGCATGAAAGTATTTGCTGCTGATTGAGCACAAACCTAGAATTTAATTGGTTAAGCATAAAACCCAACAGATCTTACACAGAAACATGATTGGCTGTACTGCCCTCAGGCAAGAAGGCCAAGGACAAAACAAGACAAAAAATGATGGTCAGTTAACATCTAAAGGGTACAGTAAGGAGAAGTACTTACTTCATGATAAGTATGTAGAATGAATACATAATTATGAGTACAAGGCTCTCCCACCTCAAAAAGAAAGAAAGAAGTGTTAGAAGGCCATTCAAACAACTGTATGCTTCACAAGTTTTATGTAGGATTGTGCCTTAAACATCTGGTACACGTCACATTTGCACATACAGGATCACATCATTAAGACTAGATGGTGTCTCAGCAGAATGAGAGGGGAAGCCGACTCTCAAGTTTCACTAAACATGCAAATAAAATGAAATGCATGTATTTCAGAAATGTGCTATGCAGACTGAAACCACAGCTATCCTCTGAGGGTAGTAACACCAAGGCCTTTTGTCATTTCAGTGCTGAAGCACAGGCCAGGCACTCTGATAGCACTGTTAGAAGGTGCCTATGATCTTCCACTAGGATTCACACTGGAGTGTTCTTTGGAACACCTGGCATCCCCAGAAATGTTAACAGCCAGAATCAGAGCAGAAGAGTTTTGGTTGCTCTCTCTGCACATGGGAATCTTCAGGCCTTATACAGAGCCTGTGTACTTGCTTAACGCTTCCTGGTTCTTACATTATCTTTTAGTTTTCTGTGACCATCCTAAAAACTAAGTCCAAACAAAATACATAGGATTTCCTAAATGTTCAATTCAGCTCATACTCTCAGTACAATGAAAGCTGATTACACTACAGCTCTATTTACTGGTGAGCCTCATGGCAAATACAGGACTGCATGGAATAATTTACACAACTTACCATTCTATTTTCTCATCATATATGAACTAGAAGAAGGAAAAAAAGGAAACACATAAATTGACCATTTCTCTGATCTATCTCAAAAAAAGGTCAAATCTCTTCAGCAGGTATCAGCCATATCTAGACAGACCTACTCAAGTTTTGACCCTTTCTAACCAGAACTTCCAGTGTATGGATTGTGCCCCTCACAAAACACAAACCTTGTGAACAAGGCCTGGATCCTTGTCAGTGGCTGTTTTAAGCACTATTAAGGGAAACGGTGCAAGCATGTGAAAGACAGACACGTATGCACTCAAGTACCCACGTGCTATGCTGTGCAAATGACAGCAGCAAAGCCACTTATTCCAAAAAAACTTAATTCTTGAGTCCTTCTAACAGCTAGACTAGTTTTAGCAGAACAGGCAGCCATTTTACTTCTCTTGAGTCAAGTAGTTATACACATTTTACTCTACCCTGTGTAACTGCTGTTACTGAATACAGAGTTAGTGATCCATTTGTATTACAAAATACAGACTAAGTGGATTCTTCCCTGCCTTGCCACCAGACACATTAAATGTGTACATTCAGAACGACTACACTGCTCTAGATGAACAAAGTGGTATCTCACCTGTGCTCTACATGGAAAAACTTACCCAGAATTTGATATAAAATTACTATGTAGAAGCAAGAAACAGCCACCTTCTCAATTTAAAATAGATGTGTAGCTCAAAATTTTTCGCCTCCACAACAAGCAGTCTCCTGGGTCTCAGGAGAGTGCTACCTATGCTGCAAACAGTAACCTACCAGCCTGCAGAACTTTACAAACCCTAGGTACAAAACGAATGGACACTGATGGACATGGTGGGAACATATTCCATAGGGCTGTATGAAATTTTCATATTTATACAACATTATGGAGCTCAGCCTTCACTTCCAGATGCCACCAGAACTAGCTAGGAAAATAATTATTTCCCAATGTGTATCAATAGCTAGTAGGCTGGTCCTCCAAAAATTCAAGCAATGAAACACAGTAACTGATAAGAGAACTACTTACAACAATAAGAATGATCACAGATAGTGTGTAGTATACAGAATCCCGGAACACCGCCCACTGGGTGAGACAAACCACCTGAAAAATACCACATCTTCAGCCAACAAAAATATGGGATTTCAAAAACAAACAAACAAAAAGGCCCCTATCTTAAAATAACATAGGTATGTGAGCAGAGTAATTATTAGCAACGGTTCTGAAACCAAATGCAGTTTTGTGGTACCAGGAAGAAGTATCATTCTGTTAGACAATGGATCTATAATAAGCATCAGTAATAAAAACCATATAGAAACTTCAGTTATTGAAATACACTTCTTACTACTGATACTATGATTTGGTCATGATTTCAATTATAAAGTACAATTCATTGTACTGCAGCAAATCAATTGTTCCCTGTTCCTTTTATTTGTGGATATATTTGACTTACTACCTGACAAAATATGATAAACAGTTTAACCATCTATTGCGTAAATGGAGAAAATCTCATGCTTCTGTCCCAGATTCTTTGACTGGCATCAGTACCAGGAAGGATCAGCAGACGCCACTGATCAGTCGACTGTAAGCACAGTATTGTATGAAGAGGAACCAGTTCCCTCTGTACATGTTCAGAGTGCTGGCACTACAGTTGAACTTCTTGGAAATATTTGCTATTTGTAAACTCTTTCCAATCTTTGAGATTTTTCACGATGCCATTTTTGTCTGGGATTTTGTCTTTTTTTTTTTCAAATATATGCTCCTGGAAACCCTTAAATTGTAAGCAATTGAACTATGTAAAGACAAGTATCTTACTAACCTGTCCTGCAAACAGTCCACAGACACCAACAATGCAGAGAATGTTGAAAACTGCTGAACCAACAATGGTCCCAACTCCTACATCTCCATGAGTGATAAATACACCTGTAGAGAGAGCAAAACATACATAACTACCTCTGTCATTTAATTTTAGGTCGCTCAGAACATAGACTACTTGTAAAGTAGAGACTGTTTAAAAGATTAACCAAAACGTTTCATAATTAAGGCTTGCTTCTCTGTGCAATAATTTATGCTTTTAGTCTAGCAGATTCCCAGCTGTGGCTTAAAACCTCTACATACATACTGCTAGTAAATGATTTCTTAACTAGTTAGTTCAGCAGTAAGTTCTCTGTTTCACAGCTTAGTTTTTCTGTGCAATAATCCATTCAAATGGGCATAAAACATCTTCAGTCACATTTAGAAGCATGGATTTTATTTTAAGCACAGAAATCTTTCTCCAAGGTGAGCAAACAGATAATTTTTGCTAAAGTTACATGATTTCTAAAGGGAGCCTAAAGGCTTACACTCACTGTTTTTCAAGAAGTTGAATGTGGTTATGGTGCATTCCCTTACACATTATTTCCCTAAAGTTTATAAAAATGTCAGTTGGGATAAAGCCCACAAAGGCTTTACTAAAGATTTATCAAATTTAGGCCATCATGCTGCTAGAAAGCTACAACCTAGCTGCCATTACTGAAACTTGGTTGGACAAATCTCACACCTGGAGTGCTGCTATCAAGGGCTACAAGCTGCTCAGAAGGGACAGCTGAGGACAGTGGTGGGGGTGGCTGCCTATGAGGAAAGGCTGAGGGAGTCGTGTTTGCTCAGCCTGGAGAGGAAAAGGCTCTGAGGAGATGTTGTTACAGCCTTTCAATACTTAAAAGGATCTTACAGGAAAGAGGAAGACAGACTTTTTAGGACCCCTAGGACAAGGAGTAATGTTTTTAAACTAAAAGAGGGTAGACTGAGACTAGATAAAAGGAATAAATCTTTTAAAATGAGAGTGGTAAGATGCTGGCACAAAGATGGCCCCACAACTGGAAACATTCAGGGTTTGTTGGATGGAGCCCTGAGCAACGTGATCTAGTTGGAAATGTTGGTGCTCACTGCAGGGCAGCTGAACTAGATGTCCTTTAAAGGTCTCTTCCTCTAGGTGGGGTCTCATGAGAGTGGAGGAGAAGGGCAGAATCACCTCCCTCAACCTGCTGGCCACACTGCTTTTGCTGCAGCTCAGGATACAGATGGTTTTCTGGGCTGCAAGTGCACACTGGCTGCACAGTGACAGATCATGACAAGCTTCTCATCATCCAACACCCCCAAGTCTTTCTCCTCAGGGCTGCTCTTAATCTATTTCCAAATATATCAAATTACTTCTCAAGGGACTTCAATAAATCTCTTCTTTTGCGCCCTGTGTTCAGAATCAGACATTCCCCTCTGTGTTTTGAGAGACGACTCACAGTTTCATGAGATATTTTGAGTAGTTAATTATACCATGAACCACAGACTAGCTGACAGCTGCAATTGCTGATTATAAATTGTCAGAAGAATGGGTACCTGTGCTTGATCTGCTGCTGATTTTTTAACAGCAGATCTCAAAAAAGCTTGTGTGTGGGCTCCATACCTATAACAGATGCAAACAGTTCTGGAGTGGAGCTCCCTGCTGCCATGAATGTGGCTCCAGCAACATCTTCACTCAAATGTAGTTTCTAGAAGAAAACAATCAGTAATTTCAGCACTGCTACTGTATTTACATTGTGGAGTTCTATAGTTATGTATGTAAGTGAATAGTCAATTGTGGCTTACATGGAGCTGATTAAAGAAACGTATCTCTGCAGATTCAAAAGGATTGTAAACATCTCAAATTGTTTTCATTAACTTACTTTTATATCTCTAAACATAGTCATTCAATTCCCTAACTCTAAGAGCTTCTAAAATTTAAAAATGAAAATCGGTAACAGAAAAAGACAACCTTTGTGAATAAATCCTACAAACAGCAGGCTTGATTCTGGCTTCACTTTTCAACTGTGTTAATCAAAAGTGAGTCCGCTGACACAGATAAAATTAGTCCAGTTAGACACAGAGAGGGCTGTATATGGTGGAGAGATCTATTTTTATGATGGTGTCTCTAAAGCCCTAATAGGATATAGATAACTTAGAGCTCTCGGACCAGCATAAACACGTGCAGGCCCACAAGTGGGTTGCATCAATTTAGTAGTCTGAAGATCTTTCCCTTAAACTATAAACACAGTTTTATGGAGGAGTTTTTTTCCTTTCTGAGAGTCTCTAGGCTCATCTTTAGTACATTATTTTTCTGTCAAGGATAGAAAAGTAAATAGTGACAAGAGAAGAAGTAAAAAATCCTGTATTTTTCAAGCAGTTTGCCTGATAACATCTTAAGCTGATAACAATGGCAGCCTACACATCTTGACAAAACATAAACATAAATATGATCTATTACCAGTCGTACTGCTGCAGGAGCTTAAACCTAAGTGTGCTATCTGAACTCGTGGTAGCTGTTTAAATGTTCAGCAGAACATGAGATAAGATGTAAAGATTTTATGAAGGATCAGTAACCAGTAATTGGTACAACCAACTGGTATAACTTAAATATGGTGTCTAAGGTGCATGCTGAATACAGAACCTCTGGAAAGGGAAAGAAAAGATCCCAACTGAGTATTTAACTATTATTGATCACCTCCCTTATTATTCTATTTGTTCTTCTACTGATAAGTGTAAGCTTACAACTCTGAGTAACACCAACAGGTATTTAGTACATTTAGCAACAGGAAAGCAGACTTTTAAACTAGCTACAAAAAAAACCCAGGAGTTTTTCAGAAAATGGTCACCCTTATTTTTGTTTAAAAGCAAAGGAGATGAGATTTTCATTTTGCCTTTAAAAAGAAGTTAAAATCTATATTTGTATTATGTATTTATTTTGTTCACCAAAATCATACTCAATACAACATTTACATGCCATGTATAAATTCTACTCTGTCACAATCAACTCGATTAGAATCTTACATGTAATTTTGCAAAGTCTTCTTAAAAAATTATGTAAAGGCATTATAATATTTTTTCTTTTTTTGCACATAAAATATGTATTCTGATTCCATATCCAAGGTACATACTTTTCTCACACATTTTCTCTTTTTTCCACTTTATGCTAGGACCATATATACTTCCTTTCTCCTTGCTAACTTGGTGTCAGGTGTGCAGTAAGATTTGCATAGCCACCACATTAGTTTTTCAACCTATGATATCTCTCCATAAGTTTCTTTTTAGAAAAGGAGCACAATAATAAACCAAATTCATCTATAACTCATACCTCCCCTAGTTACTTGCTTCAGGTATTTAAGAGTGGGCTTTGCCATGTGATCTCATTAAATCTTTAATTTTTTTCTGCTTGAGTGTGATCAGAGGAACAAGTGTGCACAGACCATTGGTTCATTTTTTGATGGAAGCTCAAATCAGTTGAAAAGGATTGAAGCCAAAAAGTTGACAGGAAAGAACTCTGAACAACGATGATACAAAATTTTTGATTCTCTAAATAATGTTCTCTAAATAAATTTCTAAAAGAGTAATAAAGTTTGTTAACATACCTCACAAATTTTCTCTAAGGATGGAACAAAGAAGTCATCACATACTATGGCCAAAGCATAAAACATATAAAGAGCCTGTAAAGAAAATAAATTCAGGGAATACTTCAGATTTTTCCTGTGCATGAAAAGAGGAAAAAAGGCAATACTACCTTTAAAGAAACTAGCAGAAATATATAGCTTCAATTTTTATTCCATTCCAAATAAAAAAATCTCCCTCTTGATAAATTTATGACATAAAACCAGATTTTTGAATGTAAGATCTCATTTAGAACAAGAATGTTTGTCAGACCCTAAAGTACCAAAGGTACCACACTTGACAGAACAGGATGCCACAACAGATTTCATATAACGAAAAGTAACAGGTAAAGCTATCAAGTTAGGTAGTCTTCCTCTATATTTTTAACCAATTATCAGACCAAACAATTAAATAGAAAGTAAAACTGGGCTGGTTAACAATATTCAGGAAATAATATACACCTGGAAATAAGTGGACCCAGGCATGGATCACTGCACCAAAACACTTAGGAATGATCCTGCTTCCCTGCATACATGTGATTTTCCCACTGTCTTATGCAGCTTTATGTGTTGTGCCCATGGGGTGGACTTAATCCTGCTGTTGTCTATCAAACACAGCTCCTTTATACTTTATTTTCTCTGAGCTGAGAGTGAAAAACTGGAGCCTGCAGGCCTCACTTGCTTTGTTTTTAATGCAATAGGAAATAAAACTTCACATGACATTCTCTATATTTCTTCAGGGTTGGTTTTGTTTGTTTGTTTGTTTTAATTATAATTGCATCTATTGCATAGATGCACAAAAGGAAAGAAAGAGACTCAAGAAACTTCCACATCATGCTCGATGTCATCAACGAAGGCATCCCAAACTCTGTCTATACAACATGAAATACAAGTCATGTGGTCCATTCTGCCAGAATTTTATCTCCAAGAGGATGAATGCATAGGTACTGGAAATTCAGACTTGCATTATTTTCTTAAATCATGGAGTCATAGAATCATTTAGGTTGGAAAAGACCTGTGACATCATCAAGTTCAACTGTTAATCCAACAATACCAAGGCCACCACTATACCATTTCCCCAAGGTGTTACCTTTTAAGAAATTGTACTCATATGGACATATTAGAGATACTCAAATGAAGGTATTAAAAACTTGTTGATGTATACAGAACTCTACTTAGTAAGGTCACTATGATGATTAATATCTTATTAAAAAGGGAAACAAAAATGAAGCACAGTAGAGGAAAACTTACAGCAATGATATGAAGCAGAATTCCTCCTTGCTGACGTTCTTTATTTGTAAATATATCTTCAGGAAACTCATTAATGGCTGAAAGAAAAACATATTTTTTTAAAAAAAAATGTATAGTGTATATAAACGGAAGAAAGAAAAATAAGGAAGCATCTGCAGAAACATATGACCAAACATAAGTGCCTCCTCTGATGTATTACATTACAGCTTGCCACTTCAGAATTTCTTTAATGTTTAAATGTTCAGCAGAAGATAATTGTGCTCTGTAGTTTTGAGACACTGTGTTATCACAGTTGACACTCTCACAGGAACACAATACAGGATAATTCACAAACTATCGGTCAAGATGCAGCAATCTGCAATCAGCAATCTGCTGTAATCTATTTTATATATTTTTAAACATTTTAAGTTGCCAACAGCAGCATACATGCATGTAACAGTGAAGTAGGTTCCTTGTAGTAATACACTGGCATATATAATAATATAGTAATATCTAGTAAAATAAAATATAATCCCCTCCATGTAATATCATTCCCTCCATGAGAATGGAATACATTTCTGGAATAATACTGAAATAAATACCATCAGCTTTAAGAACTTCTTGTCAGTTACATTAGCTGACAAAAGCAAAATTTTTCAGAGAAGTTATTCCCTACCAAATGAAATAATGTATGTTAAAAAATTAGTAAGCACACAAGGCATGTGTTTTTTGATGAATTCTGCCTGTTAAAAACTAATATTATCTGAAGTGATCAGTAACTAAAAAAGCACTAAGGAAACTTCTTCTGTGGGAGAAAAGACCCATATCTACAGGTGCTGGCATCTTACACAACATGGTTGTTCTTACATTGCTGGTTAAAATACCATGCCCACATGGATATATTCAGGACACACATACTACTTTGCTCATTGCAACCCCCATTTTGTCTCTGTCTCCTCCATTCAAGCTGTGGCTGAGAATACACATTTGACAGCAAAGAACAGAGCCTTGGCCTGAGTCTCTAGCAATGATAACAGGACCCTGCACATGAGGCAGATCTTTTCATATAATTGGATGCAAAGGTGTGCAGCTCCCAACACAGGTGTTTGTGCTAGAAATGCTATCCCCTTACTGTCACCATATGACAGAAAGAATATATCCCTGCCCCCTGACCTGCCAAACTGGCTGTGTCCTCTGGGAGCTACTACCTACTTGGTAATCCCATTCAGATGACTGTATAATATTGACAGTAACATGTTAAAACTGGTTAAGTTAGTATAAACCAAAGTTTTAAGAAGCATGAATAAAAATCACCATTTTTCTAATCTTTCTAAGGTGACTTTACATATCTGAAGTTAATACAAAATAGGAAATCAGAAGTCCTGAAGACATCAAAGGTAAGAGCCAGAAAATAAAACCAAGTGTATGCATCTAGTCACAAAATAAAAGCAAAGCAGCTTCACTGCAAACTGCCTTGTTTCACAGACAGCGATAACAGCATATTCTGGTGATAAAAGCAAGCAGTAATAAATACCTGCTTGTCTCACAGAGGTAGTATTACAAGAATTAACATGAAGACAGCTTTTCTCAAAGATAATGCTCCTCTCTACAAAGAACTCACGGTGTGCAGTTTTTCTCACAATGAGACAATTCAAAATATTCTTTAAAAGTCAGGGAAATTAAACAAAGCTCTGGAGCTTGGTGGGCAAGACTTCTTCCTTACTGAAATGGCCACCTACCAGTGGTACAATACAAGGAGTTTTATTTGTATACTTACTGTCTTTATGGCTTTATTATCTAAATAATCATAGGTTTGGTCTATAAATCTCTAAATTATGTATACCTTATCTACATGCACTGTTCTTTATTTACTAGCTGTATCATGGCTTTAGTATTTTAAACTATTTGTTTTTCTTACCTACTGCTGTGATAACCTGGTTTCTCATGAAAAAGCTGTTTGGATTCCCTTGGATCCTATTTTAGGCCTGGGAATCCAACAACACTTAACTGAAGGGGGCAGTGGCATTCCCTCATCTGTATAAGCTGACAGAGGGAATACGACATTATCCGAGTTTGACAGAGCAGTCTGCCCTCGTGGTACAATCTGATGTGTGTGCACAGCAAGGCACTGCTCTGCCTCACACAGAGATATTTTCTCGTGTATGGGAGATGGAGTTATCTGGCTGTCTGAGTGGGAGCTACATCTCCTTGGTTTCTACTGAAAAGAGACAACAGATGGGAGAAGGAGATGAAATGAAGAGCAGTACATCTAATGGGGCTAACCTTTGCCAAAAAAAGGAGGGGAACATACACCCATCATCTTAAAACCAGATAGAAATACAGAAATATTTATTCTGCTGGTACCGTCGCAAACTCATGGGTCCTGCGGCTCATCTTATCCAGCACAGATCTCAGGAGGAAGGGCGGGCACCAAGAAAGCCAAGTCTATATTGAAATCACCATCATCCTGTAGTTCGTTCCCTCTCTCCAATCATTAAATAAGTGGGGAAACAAAAGCACCTTATCCAGTTACAACTTGGAGGGGACACCACCACCTTTTTCTCTGAGTCATGGACGTAAAAAAATCTTTGATTATGGCATGACAGAAAGGATGATTCGCCTTTGATAAAAAGCTCTGGCTGAGCTGTCTGTGGCTAAAGAGCTACACAAGGCATGCACACCTCAGAACAGAATACAAGAGCAGCTGCACAGCCTAAGCTGCCTGCATGGCTCTGGAGGAAAGAGCTGGCACGAAGCAGCTGGGGCAACCCCGGCATGCTGGTGACACCTGCCCTGACGTAGGCTGGTAGCAGATTAATTCCGGTACCGTGAGAGCATTGTGTTCCCACATGCCCTACACATACTCTGAAAGGCAGGCTGCCAATGAAGTTAAGTTTCAGAATCCCCTAAGCCTGACAAGCATCTCAACAACCACGTGGATCTCTGGTTTTATAACCTGCCTTGACATGTGATTTCTTCACCTTATTAGCAGTTGATTTACTCACAACAAACATGCCAAGTCTTAACACCTGCTAAGCATTCAAGCCTGCTACAACTCTTAGCATTTTTCCTCACAGAGAAAATGGATCTGTAGATTTTTGAAGGCTATGTGTAATCAGCTCTGCCTTTGCAGGAAGAGGGTTAGGCACATGATGTACACAAAAGCTCACTGCCCCTTTTAATGCCTACATCTTGCTCCTCTGTCCCTTTCGGACCCATTACAGCTAGAGATTGCAACGCCTACCCCTTCACCCTGGCACTCATGGCCTGCTGATCATCAGACTCACCCAGAATGGATGTGTAACGGGGTGAAGGATAGACAGAAGACAGAATTACATATTTCCACTTTTACCCCTTCAATAATCATATTTACAAGCCAGCTTGAATATTTAAAGTATGTGGCATTTGTTTAAGCACTGCAAACAGCTTTAGGCACCTCTGCACTTAAGTCTGTTTCTGCTTGTGTGCAATTCCCTTCTCACATTCCAGATCCTCATCTTCCCCAGACTTGGTTTTGTGTTCATATGCATGTAGCTGTGCCTCAGTGACAGTGAACAAACTCATCACTGTGTGCAGAAGTGAGCTTCTTTGTACCTGTCAAGCAAATGCATGCATCATTACCTAGTGTCAGCAGCAAAATATCAACAGTTTGTGTGATAGGAGTTGAACTTGCAGCAGACTTCATGGTACTGCAAATTGCACTAATTTATAATTCTGTACTAATCTGCTACAAGATTTGATTGAAAGCCAGAAAATCATCACTCCCTCCAACAATATCTCCCTGAATGTAAGGGTCCTATATCAGCTGAGTAACAATGAAAAGGATAAGTATGTCTTAGAACTACTCTTGCTTTTCAAACATTTGTGACTTTAGCCCATACTGCTCTTCAAAATCAGTGCACTGGGAAGATTTTTACAGAAAGATGGTTAGCAACTTTGAAAGCACCCTCCCATACTCTTTTTACCATGGATGTCAAAAGGGTCAGTCCCCTGTCATGTTTTACGTATTACTTTAGGTGCTGAAATGGCACAGTCTCAGAAGGACAGTGGTGACCTCAGTACATGTAGGTAGTCTCAGGGAATGACTTAACACACAGAGCTGATCCTGTTGCACAACCTGTGCACTGTAAATATTGTGATGGTAATTGTGTACTTGAGGAAAGAATAGCAGGAAGCTTTTGCTCATAGAAGAGTACTGCCTTTAGTTATGTAATGTAGTATTAATACTGGAAATAAAGTCAAACCCAAAGATCTTACCATCACAGTGAAACCAGTTTACTCAAACATAAAATGTGTCATATGAAAGTCCTCCTTTTTAATAATACCTCCTAAATTGCATGTAATGGATTTGAATAGTCATTAGAAAATCATAAATGTGCCGTAGTACATTAAAGTTGAGTTTTGTTTTTTTTTCTTTTTTCACAAGCTAATAGGCCCTTAACCCTAAATTGTCAGTGAAGAAAAACGGTAGTGTCAGCAAGTGCATTTAAACATGAAAGCTGGTAACATATCAATCTAAAAAGGATCAAAGAAGAAATAAAAAACAGTTCACTGATCATGTTGGATGCCCTCTGGAATAAGTACGAGTTATCAAGCTTTAAGCTCCCATTCCCATTAAACAGCTGTTTCCAGTTTTCTGTAGCAGGATGACTTGTGGATTTTACGTCATGCTCAGTTCACCTTCTGCTGGATACTAACCTAGGCAGCAGTCTTTTCTGGAATGGGTTATCCAAAAAAAATACACAAGTTTATTTGAAAAATTCTGCAAGGATGCTTCTGTAGAGATAGTTCAGTAAACTTATCTCATGGATTATACTACCTGAACAACAATAAGGTAACAATAACAATACCCAAATGAAGTGCAATGAAATTATTTGAAACAACACCCAACTTCTTCGAGAGGCATTTGTGCATCCATGTAAAACTGTGATGTTGAAGATCAAGCTTTCTATTTGCAGGCAAAGTACCATCTGGCAGGAGGCACACTAAGCATCCTCCTCCATACCCCTCACCTCATAAACAGTAGAATGATGAGCAAATTTTATCTCTCTGGGATATTAATTCAATTTGCATTGCTCAACCAAAAGAGGACTCCCAAGTGCAATTATATGTGCAATGGTAAAGTGGCAGCTTATGAAGCAAATAACTTACTCAACTCTCAATCATGAAATCCATTTAATATATGATTGTAAAGAATGGTATTATTTATGAAATAGCTTGAAAATTCTCTTTCCAGTATGAAGTTATGAAAATATCTATACAAAACTGGATTACCTACAATAAAAAGTAGAAGTAATACCTTATTAAATCCTAGACTTACACTGAGTTTCTTTTCTCTTTTATAAAAAAAGTATTTTCACTCATTAAGTCAATGTCAAGCAATGAAAAAACACATTAAGAATTATCTATCAACCAAAAAATTAAAAATTAAAATCCCAGTTCCTGATCTAGAGACTCAGAGACACAACACACAAGTACTACAACACGAGGATGCATCCGCATACCAGAGGGCAGCCTTTCATGTATTAGCCTTTGGTTATGGTTTTAGTGTCCTCAAAATAAGTCTAAGAGGTTCCCAAGGTTTGGAATCATGTTTTGTTTGGTTTTTTCTCCCTGGCCTCCAGATCATTCACACAATTTCTGAACTCTTCTAGCATCTTCTCTTATTTGGACACCGGTTTTCCACAAACCATGTGTGTACTCTTCAAAATGCCACCTATGGACACCAACCCTTTTATTTTACACATCAGATTCCTAAACCAGGGTACTAAAATAATTTTCACCTTCCCCCCTTTTTTACCTCTGATTCATGCTGCCTCAGCTCTGTTTACACTACTCTGAGCCAAGGATGGCAAAGTAGTTCAAATACTGCCAGGGTCCAGCACTGGTGCAGCTTTTTCAGATATGACATGTCATTTCCAGGCTCTGGGGGAATAATTCTGGTTCTCAGGACTGAATAAACACCATGGACTAATGGGAATGGTTTAATTTGTACTACCTCTTGACTGTTAACTACAGACATCCGTTACCAGTAAATAATTCTGTCTTCTACATGGAACTTGCCTCTAGTTTCCCATTCTGAGCTTCATATTTTTGATATTCCCTCTCCATCTTTCTCTCATTTTTTGCTTCCTGAAAGTCTATAGTTTCTATGGTCTACAGCACCTTGTTTCATTTGAAGGAGAGAGCTCTCTGGCTGTGCTGGTTTTTAGAGTCAGTTTGGCTGTGTCCTTTTTAAATACAGATAAAAAGTGATGTCTCTGGCAAGATCACTACCTTTCGGGAAAAGGATAATGACTGGATTAACAATCAATACTGTGACTCACATGAAAAGGGCAGTTATTAGAAGTTCAGGCAGCTTTTCATCCCTACAGAAAAGAATCATTCCTTATGTTTTTCACAGGCCTTCCAGCTGCAAACAAGCTGGAGAATCAAACATACTATGAGATTTTGGTATCCTCAGCTCAAGCCCAATGAGATCTTGTTTTGAATTTTTTTACTCCCAGTCAGACTCAAAAATCTCTTCCAGAACTAAAGGATGGAAAGGATTAATGCTAATTGTTCAGCCTAATCACTTATAAACTCAGTTTATTCACCTCACAATAACACCAGGAAGAGGCTGCTTTGTCTGACATGCCAACAAGCATCTTCAATGGAATTTCACTGCAGGACTATTCATAAACTGTATTGTCAGGGGAAAAATTACAATCTGATTTCAATGGGCTTTGAAATCAACCAGACAAGATGCAGCACTTCACTAAAAAGATTACGAAAAGTGTAACGTAATTTTAAGACACTGTGGACTGGTGACCTCCTCTGAAATGACCCACTCCATTTGGCAGAAAAGGACACTTTTGCACATAGTGGGTATTAATTCCCCAGGTTTTTTACCAAGTACGCACTGGAGCTGCTCTTACATATATACAGTTGTATTATGTCTAATGAATAGCTTGACAGTCAGAGCAGACCACTATCTCTTCCCTGGTTCCCAAATTATTCTATCAGCAGGTAGTATACAAGGAACAACCACCACAGAAGATGCCCTTGGCAGATTTCCCCACACTACAGAATTTCATAGCAGGAAGAAAATTTTCCTTGTGGTGCTTGAATAGGCAAGCAAGAGGGATCAGCTAAGTGAATTTGGTCCAAGGTAGAAATCTTCTTTTCTGAACATCTGAAGACCTCATTTGGCAAAGCGATGCATTATTAGTCCATTCCAAAATTATTCCATTGATGCCACGTGAAAAATGGGATCAAAACTGCCCTTCCAAAAGTAAAAGCTGGCTACCATGGCAGAGCTAGTAAGAAAGGCAATTACATTTAAGAACAGATATAAATGAAGTGACAGGAAAGGAAGTCTTTCCTTATAAATATCACGGATCCTGTTCCACGAACATGTCTGCTTGCAAAATGACTACAGAAGTACTTTTCTGTATAACCAAGTTCCTTCTACTTGCCCTTCTTCAGTGAATAAAATCAGGTGATTACTATCTCCTTATACATGTTGGAGACAGACCTCCCATTACACAGAATACGAGGCTATTACCTGCCAGGTACACCCTCAGTAGAAGTGAAAACCACATTCAAATGGCAAAATGACTGGCAAAATTGACTTGACCAAGTCAGACCACAGATTAGGTTTGAACTGCTGGCCGCCAGAAAAGCTACCAGGTTACTTCAAAACTGAACAGATTACATATAGAAAATACTAAGAAGAAAGATATAAGCTACCACAAGAGCTGCCACAGCAGCTATCATTCAGAACAGAAGTGCACTTTAAATGAAACTGTGCTATTGTGCCTTCAGTACAGTTAATGCATAATAATAAGCCTTTGAATCCCTTCTACTTCAGTAAAAGCTTCAGCATGGCTCATTTAAAAGCAGCTGTATTGGCACACACCATTCTTTTCCCCCAAATGCATAGAAAAGGAAACGACATTTAATACTTACAATATATATAGGAAAATCGTGATATTCTTCAAGTTGAAATAGCACAAAAACTATACCTGGCTAAGATTCTACCAGGCTAAGATTAAGTTAAACAAATTGCTTTTCTAGAATTAAATGGGCATGAGATAGCAGAGCAACAGCAGACTTTAGGTCAGGCCTACTAAGAGCAGAGAAAGGCATATGAGGAAGTCAGGCATGGGTATTGTTAAAACTTTTCTTACTTAGAAGCTTCTCTTTCTAGATATAGAAGAAAAATCATGGAAGGCAGTTGTAAGAAGACCTACTCAAACATTTATTCCACCCCTGTCAATTTAGATTTGTGTCCAACAGTGAGTTTTCCTGTACTTTATCCAAAAAACGCCTTTAACCAAGAGTGAACAGATAAAATTCAAAGATGCTACCTACAATAAGGCAGATGCCTTAAGGCCTCTTTGGTGACCTTAGTGAGGCCAGAATATCCAAGAGAGTTCAGTACAGGCAAGCCAAAATTTTCATGAAACTCAGACACCCTAGCCAGCCCTTAAAAAAATCAGGCTGTTGATGCCACAAGCTGTGATCTGCTGGTTAACTCTCCAAATTTTGCTTTTATCTTGGAAGGAAGTTGAATTTTGAAAAACCATTTCAAGTTGCACCAACTAAGCTCTCAAAAAAACCCTCCAACAGTGTTAAAAACCTTGGGATGAAGTCAAGCTTTGAAGTCAAGCATTCAGTATAATTTTTGGTTCCATGTACCCCTTGGTGCTTTGAAAGACTCATTTTCATATGGAAATCAGAAGCACAACAGTTTTTCCATGTGAGTCACACTTATGTGGTATAGCCAAGTCTCATTACTCCTTTGTAAAACATATAATATTTGGTTTTTTACTTTTTCTGAAACCATGGTCCTGAAGTCATGCAATTATGTAAGAACATCAGCTTTCACTTAAAACAAAAAATTCTGCTTCTAGCCTTTGTGTTTGTAGAAGAGGGCACTAGCCCAAAAACCTAAAAGATTTACAAAATCCAGAAGACAAACAAAAAAGAGACCCAGACTTGTTTACCTTTTAAACAAACATCACAGTTTTTGAGCACACAGAATTACTAGCATTACTTCTCAGTTTATATGCTTTAGCTCAAAGTCACAAATATATGTGCTGGAATCAGCATGCAGTTTCTGCTCCATAATAAAAAATGACATCAGCATATTTCTTATGCCACAGACGAACAATCTACTTCGCCTTTTCCACATAAGTAATCCCATCCAAGGCAACCAAGATTCAACCCTCCAGCTCCTATGCCACAATTCGTTTACTGCATAAATAATTTTCAAATGGCAGATTTGCACAGTCCTCCCCAGACAACATCCCTTGGAGCATTTTCTCATTAGAAACTCAATAAGAAGCTGTAAACAGTACTGCAGTACTTCAAGAACAATCACTTTTAAGTTCTAGCCTCCACTACATACTTCAATACCCTCACATTTGATATGAAATCTGGTAAGTAAAAACCAGCTTCTTAGAAGATCTGGAGACTTCCACATACTAGTAGCCTATTAAGCAGCACTGGAGATTTGAGGGAGGGAAACTGATTTATCTCCTAAATGCATAGTAATTATTCCAGAATAAAAGTGATCTTGATGTAGAATAGAGGCAAACAGCAGGAGAGTCCACTGTTGGAAAGGAGTAAGATAAACATTACAATAATTTCACAATCCAAAATTAGAGTCCTTCTCACATCATCTTCAATCACATGGAATGCTATTCCACGGCTATTTAGTATCTTAAATAAATGCTGCAATGAAATGTTGCCCATACCAATTCACAGAATGAAGGAGGAACAAACTCTACTTATGAGCAATGCTACACAAAGCAGAATACAAGGCCAAAAGCCACTGAAGTGAAATGAGCAAAAGGAAGGAAATAAGGGGAAAAAGGTACATCAATTTAGTAATGTCACAGCCCAATCATGAAAGATCTGTACAGGGTTTTTTTAGACCTTAGAAGTTAAGCGTAGAAGAAAGTACAGTTAAACACAACACATGTCTCTCTTTAATCCAGCCAGCTCAGATACCATTAAAAGGGGAACTACTGTCACACAAGCCTCAGCTCATATGGCACAAGCCCAGCTGGAAGCCTGGATATATAGGTCATACTGGAGCTCCTGCTTCACTGCTGCTGGTACTACAAATAGCTCACTTGAACTCAGGTATTTCTCCATTTCTACAAAAATTCTCAAGCTGCAAGTCTGAAGTGTTGCTTTGTAAAACCAGGCATCCCACTGTCACTATCCTGCGTGCATGTACCGCGTGCAAGTGCTTCTAATGCCAAAATAGCCATCAATAGTGCAAATAATTTAGAGAGTGATAGCAGATTTTAATTTCTTTCCAAACGTCACTGCCTGACTAGCAAATTGATGAGCTCTCTCCAGCTTATTCTGCACCGGTTTATTACTCAGTCTGCATAGAGACTGTGAGGTACCACTCTGCAAAAAATCCCAAACCAACACATAAAAATATATTTGTACCTGATGGACACTCGTAAAAGGCTTAGCAGGCACCAAACTACAGTGTCCAAACTTGAGAAGCAAGAAAGGTGCATTTACCTGGACCATCAGAAAGGCACCATGGGAAACAATCACTGTCTATAAATATCACTGAGGTAACTACAAAAATAAAGTCAGGGAATGATTGAGTCTCAGAACGTGGTAGGAAAAGAATCAGCATCTGAAAGCTAAGGAGGGCAGAAAAATAATCAGTTAAGTACATGCACAAAATTCTCAACAAGAGGAGCAACAGGAAAATTAAATACTCATCTAATCATACCAAACAACAGCACACATTTAGGCCATATACATGAAATTAAATAAACTCAGAACACCATCCAAAATTTTCTTAAGAAACATCACACCAAGATGGTGCCCACAAAATACATGTAGAAATTGTTCATTCAAAGGATGTTTTTGAATCTGGTCTAAATGAGGCAAGACTCCTGTGTTACGCCCATCACACTCTGCAGTGCCATTCAAGGAACCTGAACATACAGCTGCAAAACATACAGACTGCTTTTGCTTCTGCCCATGTAGGAACAACACTGCACTACTCTTCTGTCTTAAAATAAGCTTGTATCATCTTCATCTCATTACATCACGTGGCTCAGAAAATGATTTTGCTCTCTTAGTACTAGTTTAGATGACTTCAAGAGGAAACCCCACCCTCCTAACATATATTAGAAATACACAGAACATATATATATATATATTATTCTGCTCATATTCTCTCTCTATGTATCTATTTAGATTTTCCTCAAACAGTTACTTGAAAAAAACCCAACATGCACAAATAAGGTGGTTCCTTGTATTCCTGCTGTGTACCAGAAAAGAGAGACAGTCATAAAAAGAAATCTGATAGAATGTGGCTGCAGAAGCAGAAGGTGGCTGAAAGAGTGGTCAAAAAATGAAGAAATGTGGACTAGGACAGTGAGAACTTAAAGATAGCAGAGCCTCACCACAAACTTCATCTGCTTTCACCTGATGTAAGGCAGCTTTAAACTGCTGATACAATAAATTATATCTCACCTGCCCAGAGAGCCAGACCTAACATTTCAAAACTTCTTTGTATGTCCATTTTGGATTACTAATTCTATTAACTTAACTTAATAGTGTCATTGTAACTCCCTTCAACAGCCTGGCACAATGTAGCTGATAAAGACAGCAAGATGACTGACCTGTTAGTGTATTTCAATTTACCTGGAATCAAGGGTTTGCAAACACCAAAGGACGCTACCGGATGAGTACAATTTTTATAGTCTTCTGTTCTGTGAAAATGCTTCTTCTAGTACTTGAAAAACAACAAATACTGGGCATAAAATCTTGCACCTGGTCTGTGAAACAGTAAGGTCTGATGAACCTTTCTTGCTTAATAATGGATTACGCCTTTTAAAATCCATAACTTGAGCATGGCAGTGCTTGTATTCCAGTTGGCTAGTCTGTCAGAAAGCACTAGTTACTGCTTACTTCAGCACCTCTCATCAGCCACTGATACAATCCCTGCAGTCATTCAATCACCGTATGAAGCTCTTGCGTTATTTTCCAGTGCAATTCCTCTCATCGATGTTAAACTAATCCGAGATAGATCATTCAAATTAATTTTGCAGTGAAGACACAAGCTGAATGATAGAACATGATTTCCCCAACTGCATGGTGTGATTAATGCCACAGTTGGGAATGATATGTACCAGTTTGATTTCCAGCAGTTGTTCCATCCACTAGAAAAACCTCTTCCCATTCTTACAGTGAAAGCATATATTGTGGTTTAATACAAGACTGGGCAGCTAACCAAGTAACAGCTTGTTTTTATCAGTTTGGTTTTTTTCTTCCTAAATTTAACAGTTGGGAGACTTTGAAATGTGTCTGCAGATGAATCAACAGCTTAAATGGTTCAGTGAGCAAAATAATTATATGGATTTTTTTTTTTTGGTCAACATGGGGATTTTAACATATTTGCACTTCGCAGACATAAATTAGAGCAAAACTCATTTCAATTTTGGTACCCTTTAACTCTCATTTCCTAAGAACATTTTTGCTGAAAAGCTAATATTGAAATTAAGAAGCATAGCTCTACAGAAGTTAATGAAGCTCTACTGATTTACATCAGTTTGAGATTCCAGCCCACATATTTTGCTTTAATTAGAAAGGTTCAGAGGCATAAACAATGCAAACATTGTAAGTGCATGATGTTGCTCTCAAGTTTGAGTTTAGAACTAGACAAAAGAATTAGAAAAACTGTTTGGATTATGCATTTCAAAAAAGAAAAATTTTTATGGTGCTTCATAACAACTACATGGCATAAATCAAAGACCTAGATTCCATAATACGCTGAGTGCTCTGTCCGAGTAACGTCATCAGCACAAATCCAGCCCACCAGTTACAGAAATTCCTATTAATATTGGTCTCATTTCAATTAAACTTCTCCTTTTTAGAGTCAGGCACCTATTTAACTACTCTGAAAAAAGTTCCAGTCATGATCTTATCTAAAATAAAGCCACCAATAAAAGACATATTTGCCTTTGCAGTTTATTTCACTGAAGACAGTTCCAGCTGTAACTAAACAGTAAAACTACATTCTGCTAGACTACAGCACTATTTACACTGAGAAATAATTATACTTATATATTATACCAATGATATATTACATATATACCACTGGTAGGCAAACCAAAATTCTAAATATTGAGAAATGTATGTTGACAATTTAGCCATTATACTCAATGGCACTTGTGCCCTTTTTCCAATAGATTCACACCATTAACAGTTCATGCAGCTACCCCACCAGCACAGAGTGTAGAGTAAAGCTGAGCTAGTATACAAGCCATAATGTCCAAAGCCGTAATGTAAAGCTTTCTACACAACTGAGGAGGGGAAAAGCACTGACACATCAATGTCAGACTGGGCTCCTTATTCCAACCTTTAAGCTAGGCATTGTGGCTATCCTCTACCACCTGCATGGTGAAGCAGTGGCAGCCCTGGAATTACTCAGGCACGCCAATAAAATGTGGTGCCCCACCCAAGGCAAATGTGTCATAGAAAGCAACTGGAACATGACCCCTTAAGGAAGCCTGAGTATTAGAGAATTTCAGCCATACCCTTAAACATACAGTGACAGCAGCCCAAGCTAGGCCTAACCCCTTTTACTCAAGGGATGCTATGGCACTTAGGAAAATGATTTCCAGACTGAAATAAACTCCATTATTTGTAGAAGTATTTGGAACACAGGAGATCATCAGAGGACTCAGATGTAAGTGGTGTTTCATACTGGAAGAGGCCTGCCCTGGTTTTTGGCTGTGACATACCACATTTAAGACTGGGCTGTGAATGGTAAAAATGTAAGGAAATTACACATTCTAACACATACAGTAATAACTGTAGATCTTAACAAATGCCATCAATGTTAGTAATGAAAGAAAAGGCTGCAGCCAAGGGAGAGTGATGGGGAACTGTTCACAGGGCTCCTCTGCCATCTCATCGAGCTGGACAAAATTTGGTTGAAGATCTAAAGAAGGCACAGCTTCCAAGGAAAGGAGGATGGCACAGCTGTGCCAGCAGGCTCAGGAGGTGTCAGTGGCAGCTGGAAGAAGCTGAGGAGCAGGTGGTAATTGTCTAAAATTAACATGTAAAGAGGGAACACTGTACCATAAATAACTGACATGAACATCAAAAAATGAGTAGAACCTTTCCCTAATAATAAATGCAGCCACATAAAGGCATTAGAACACTGAATAACCTTCCAAATAAAGCAGTGGTATAGGTATTGACAGCAAGAGTGCTGTAGGAAAACTAGATATAGGATACAAAACAATGTTAATGCCTACAGAAAAAAAACCAAACAAAACCACAGTTTTTACAAAGTCACAATTCTGCACATATTTGATACGCAATCATACATTTATTTTCCCACCAAAATCTCAAAACAAAACCAACAAAAATCCAAAACAAACCAAAAAGCAAAAAGCCCCCAAGAAACAAAACAAACCACACAAAAAAAAAAAAAACCAAAAAAAACAAAGCAAAAAATCAACCCAACCCTTCCCTTCCCCGCAAAAAAACCAAACCAAACCAAACCAAACAAAACCCCAAAAAACCAAAAAAACCCAAATCCAAAAAACCACCCCATTGGCATAGCTCTGGGTTAAGGGATACAGTTAAGGGATACAGGAGGGAAGTGTTATGGGGAGATTCCAAAAGCCAGTTTACATGCATTTGGCTTAAATGTCACCTGCACTTGAAATAAGCCTTTAAATACTACCATACTGACATGTTAGAGAAATGAAAGTGAGATCACAGGCCTGTATATATATTAATCAATAAATAACCAAAGTAATAGCCTAATTTTGAAAAGAACTTCTCGCTGTTTGAGTGCAACAAAGTAGAGCTGCTAAACAGTACACACAAAAGTCATCCCACCATTATGGATTGTTCTCCTTGTTAAGAAAAGCTGAAGTTGTAGAATATCTTCATAGCATTCTTAAAATTCATTATTCCAAATACACTGTTCATAAAATTTATGTAACACAATAAAGCACAATAGTTAATGTCATAAAACCAAAAAGAAGCCATAGAGAACACTATACAGTATTAAGAGATTATTGATAAAGTAATTGCTACAAGAGTAAAGAGTTTTAACAAAAAAAAAAAAAAAAAGCATGTAAGAACCATAACATCACAGAATATTCTGAGTTGGAAAGGACCTACAAGGATTACCAAGTCCAACTCCTGGCCCTGCATAGGACCATACCCAAGAGTCACACCATGTGTCTGAAAGCATTGTCCAAACGCTTCTTGAACTCTGTCAGCTTGGAGCTGTGACCATTTCTCTGGGGAGCCTGTTCAGTGCCCAACCACCCTCTGGGTGAAAATCCTTCCTCTAATATCCATCTTAACCTCCCCTGACACAGCTTCAGGCCATGCCCTCAGTCCTGTCTGTCACTGAGCACCAAAGAGGAGAGATCAGTGCCTGCCCCTCCTCTTCCCCTCACAGGAAATTCTACCTGCAATGGGGTCTCACCTCAGTCCCCTCCAGGCTGAACAGACCAAGTGACCTCAGCTGCCCCTCATACGGCTTCCCCTCAAGGTCCTTCACCATCCTTGTGGCCTCCTTTGGACGCTCTCTAACACTTAAATGTCTTTCTTATACTGTGGCACCCAAAACTGTCCCCAGCGCTCGAGGTGAGGCTGTCCAAGTGCAGGGCAGAGCAGGACAATCCCCTCCCTTGCCCAGCTGGCCATGCTGTGCCTGATGCACCCCAGGACAGGGTTGGCCCCTCCTGGCTCATGTTGAACTTGCCAGGTCCCAGGTCCCTTTCCACAGGCTCTCCAGCACTTTGCTCCTCCGTCTGCCCGTACATCCAGGGTTTTCGAAGAAGAAATCAAAGACTTTTTATGAAGACACAAAGAGCTAAGAAAGATAAGACTGAAACAAGTGCAGAACGTACAGAGAGAAGCATAGGAAAATAAATGAGGAGTGGGAAATTACACAAAACATGCACAGTAAGGAATAATTACTTCGAGGCAAAGTGCCGTTTTTGACTAAACATTCAGGGATGTGCTAATGAGACACAGGGACATCCAGGAAGAAAAGCCTAAAGATCTGAGAATAGAAAAATGTGTGAGAATCAGGCACAGATACACATACTTGGAAATCACCCATCAATGAAGTGATGATTGAAACCAGTAGAGATGAAGATATTATAAAAAGGCAACAGAAGGAAGAAACATGAATTATACCAAAGAAAAATAAAAAGGAGGGCAAGTAAACTATAAGATATCCAACAGAGCATGACACCAAAGAAGGGAAGTGAAAGGAATAAACAGTGAAAATAGTATCGGCAGAAACAGACTGATCAAGAACTGTCCCAGTGATCTCACTAAAGACACACAAAGAAATCACAATTACCCCATGAATTTCATTAGGAGTGAACCTACAGGAACCACAGAAACATTTTAACCAAAACACCAACCCTGTAACTCCCATCAAAGAACTCACAAAAGTAACTAATATGTAAAGAGCCTGGTCGAACAATATCAGACAGGTAAAACTTGCAGTTCAGATCAGATGATCAAACAGACTTCAATAATTTCTAATGGTGATTTCTAAAATACAGTAAATTAAACCCAGCAGTACTTACTTAAGCCCAATTATTTTCACAGTGGCTTTTCCCTGAAATATTACTGCACATTTTGGCCCAACTCATCATTTTTCTTTAGACTTTAGAATCTTTTCTCTGCCAAAATCTAAATTACTTGTTGGCTGACTTTTGAACAGTATTAATTAATAAACTGTAACAGTTGGGCTACTATTCTGTCCTCAGCTCACGCAATACCCTGACATACTATCTTGAACAAACCATTTGGATTCACATCATTCAGGTCACCTGTTTCACATCTCACCATTTTGTCACTTTTGATGACAGAGACACAAAGAGGTTTCACAACTGAAGACTTGGTAAATAATAGTGTCTACATTAAAGAACGAGCTAGAAAAATACCTTCCTTGTTATTAAACAAGCCAGTAAGAGTAAGGAACACACCTTCAGGACATCTACTGCAATGTAGGAGATTGTTTAGACATTTGTTAGTTGGACTTGCTATTACTTCAATTTTTGTAAAAGCTCAGTTAACACTGAGTTTACAGTTAACAAACAGATGTGTGCTAGCTGTGTTTTTCTAGTTTTGATAAACGTGCCCATAACACTTATGTGTGTGCATTATTTAGCTGATTTGGATGAAAATATTTCAGACTTTAGTGGTACCAAACATAAGTCTCAAGATTTTGCCTCTTAAACAAAAATTCAGAAAAGTAAAAAAAAAAACCACCCAAGGGAGTACATGCTGTGCAGAGTCACAAAATAGCCATTGTGATCTCAAAGAAAATATTATTAGACAATGTTGCATTTCATGCTTCGAAGGTTTAAACTCTATCAAGTCTGAGACTATCTGATCCTGTTAGCATCTGCCTTTCCACCAGCAAAAAGAATCACTGAATTGCAGAGGCAGAAACAATACTGCTTTTAATCAGGTGGATTGCTACATCAAGTGAAAAAAGGAGTAGGATAAAGGAGAAGCATGCTCTTCTACCTGGACTTCTCTGAATTGCAAAGCCAGGTAAAACAGCATGTTAGCTCAGGTTTGAATCACCTGTGCTACCACATACAAGTTATCCCCTACTTAACTCAATATATTAATATACTTTGCCTCTCCCACTCAACCATATAAATTATATAACCCTAATGAAGAGAGTAAAATAACTTGCATTCTAGCTTTTATTAAAACATAAACAAGCAATATAATGGGGTGTCAGAGAATATTAGAAGACTGTGCTGTGCTGAATGACAAATACTCCAGATCAACTCCAGATCACAATGAGAAAGAAAGAACACATCATTAGATGTAGGGTGAACATTTTTCGTGACTATCAAATACCACTTCCAAAGTTCTAATTATTGGAAATCTTGCAATTATATTTACAATGAAACAGCCACTAAGCTCCATTTTAACTCCATTATAAAACTTTAGGGCTGGGGGTGTGCTTGTTTTACAGAAGATAATAAGAGTGTTTTAAGACTGGATTCTCCTATATGAGTGTTCCAGTTCTGTCCCAAAAACAAAGTCTAGATGACCCAAAACTTGACTTCCAGCCTTGTACTTCTGTGACTGGAGGTGTGGAAGGTATTCAAATGCAGGTGCCCCAAATGAAGTCTGAGCATCATGACTTTAGATGCTTTTCTCTGGGTAATTATCCAACCCGACCATTTGCTGTCAATTCTTGAGCTCTCAGCTTCACATTTCCATCTTGCCACCCATACTTACCTCAGCCTCCCACTCTTTGCACCAAACTTTCTCTCAGCCCTTTGTTAATTGCACTTCTAATCCACAGCCTTTCTGGCTCTCCAGCACTCACAGGACCTTCTTTCATCTCAGTCACTTTCCTACTTTTTATTTTAGACCCTAATCTTGGGAGCCACCTTAAAACATGGTTAAACTTGCTTTCTCTAGTAAGGATAGACGTTAACACGTGGTATTAAGCCAAAGTCTGGGGCTGTGCTTCATGTCGAAAGCTGGGGCAGGGCATAGGAATAAGTATCTCTCTAGGTACCCTGTTTGACATCTTGTAAATTTACAGACCACTAGAAGAAAAAAAAATCATCAGAGAATAATTTTCAAGTTGCTTTTAACTTACTGAACTAGAACATATTTGAAAGTGGTAATGAAACACAGCTGTAAGAAAACATAAAGAGACTGCATTTGGTTTAGGGGTTTTATTTTAACAGATTGTTGGTCAGAACAAGGGTATATAATATTTTCCTATGTATTCTTCCTTTTCAATACACAGCTCTCTTTTATACTACAACACAGTCCCAGACATCTAATGATTCCCCCTTCTCCTCCTACTTCCGCCTTTTAAAAGTTCTCGAAACCAGTAATCTTAAGTGTGGTCACAACAGGATACAGAAGAACCGAGATAAACAGCTTTTGTCCCCTATAATGAAAAAAAAAAAAGCAATTAAGAAGCCAGAAGCATGATTCTTGCCATTAAAAAACTGCAGTACAAAAGAAGAAAACTTAGTAGCTAAAGAATGAAGATGCAAGTTTTCAAAGGTGACTGGAGGATTTAGTCCTATTTTTTTTTAATTTATTCAAATTGTGCATCCAAATCCCTTACTCAATTGTTAAAATTTCCTCTGAGAAGTTCAGATTCCATGATAATAGAGGTAAAATGTCTAAAATTCTAATTTCCGTGTGTACTGTAATGCAAGACACAACACTGGATCTAACAAGAAATTCCATTAAGAGCATACTGTGAAAATTTCCAAGTAACAATTCTAACATGCCAATTATCTCAGAATACAACTGAAAATGTCATGTAAAACAAAATAAGTATCTCCAGCTAGAAGCTGCCATACTGACAGTCTAAGAGTTCCGCTCCCAGTTTTGTAGGTAAAGAACCAGAATCTCTGATACAAAAATCAAGGTTCAAGATTAGTCTCTTACTGCCTCTACTATTCTCTTTTGAGAAAATCTGGAACAATAAATAAAGTGCCAATATAGAGTTTATCTTCCAAAGAAAGCATTAACTCGCTAGGAATAAGAACTGCAAAGCTTATGTATTACAGCACCACCTGGTGTGGATTGCCATGGATACAGATTTTAAGCAGACAAAACCTACCAGGTCATTTAATTGATGTGTCAACCAGTGCAGAATATGTCACTGTAACATACATTTCATGCTTTTAATTCTGTTTATTACTTATTGCGGAAGACATGATTCATACCTAATCAGATTTCTGAGAGTATTTCATGCAGAAGTAGCAAATAAAATTCCAGTCAAAAGACTGATAGTTCAGTAGTAATTAACAAATAAGCTGTTCATAGACTCCATTACTTCCCACTTCATGGTGACAGTCAAGCATGCAAGACAACATGCCACTATCTTCTTAGAAATATAAGTTGATTAAGTGTTGGAAGCAGAAAAATGTGAAATCTCAATGTGAAAACGTAAGGTGGATTAGCAAAGATCAAGATACAAAGCAGCATGACCCCTCAAATCCTATGAGAGAAGATCTTTCTATCAGGTGATGAAGGGGCATTCTGCTGAGATTACACAGAGGATTACACAGCACACTTAATTGCATTGTGCTTACCTGTTTACATGCTTAGCTGCTTGGCAAGTCATAAAAGATAAATTAATACTTCAGTTATTCTATCAAAATTAGGATAGACAGCCTTAGCAAGGAGGGTCAGGAACACACTAAAATATCTTAAGTGTGTCTTAAGTATCTGGTACACAGACATCCAATGCATTGCTTTATAAAGTATTCCATTTCCCCTTAGCTTTCTCTGCTAAAAAAAAAAGTTACTGTATGACACACATAATCCAAAATGCCAAAGGCCTTATTTATGTCTTCTGTTGTCATAAATGACAAAGTGTATGAAATTCAATAGAATGTGAACTGCTATCGTTTAGCAGAAAATCTGCCCCAAAAGCTTCTATTCCATCAACCAGACCAGTCTCTTGTCAAAGACAAGAAGTGAGTTGGTGTGCTCAGCAACATCGATTCTCTTTGTCCTGCACATGTTTGAGTGCTTATGTTTTCTGTCCAAGGCTACTGGTAGGGAGGTGCATCTCTGGCTAGGTACAGAGCAAGCTGGCCACAGTCTAGTCAAATAAAAGTGCCAAGATTTAGTACAGAACACAAATCTTATTTATTCTTGCCAAATCCTGGAGTCTAAACATTCTGTAAAATGGATTTTCCTGTACAAGGTAACTCACTGTCCTCTGTTCTGCAAAGGGAAGAGCATTCCTGACAACAGATAGTAACACAACTTCCATGAATAAGCTGGTATGTCTCACTAGAGATACAAACAAAAGGAAAGGTGAAACTAACACTGAAGGATAGACACAGTTGCTTTCTAAAACACTCAACAGTAATACTATCAACAGTCTTGCTGTCATTGTCAAAAGCTTGAACAAAGGCCAAGCAACTTGCAGACAGGCCTTTCTTTACAACCAGAAGCTTGCTAAGTTTCTAATTACCTCTCAAATTCTGCTAGACACTTTTGGCAATGTTTAAATAGATTCTTCTGTAATTGCAGTGCTTTACAAAATGTAACCTAAGTTAAATCCCTTCCATAGGTTCTGAGTCTGGATGCACTCTTGTGCACCTGCATCACCCACTGTCCTATAAGACAACCCCCTAAAAACAGACTGAGCATTAATACTGCCACTCAAACTGAAACAGTCTTAAGGTACCAGTAAATTCCCTTCAGAATAGTTTTCATCTTGGAGATCTGTTACACAAAAACCACCACCTGCCTAGTTTTTCTGAAATACAGAGGAGCATGTTTCAAAGAAAGAAAAATCATGAATGTTAGTCACAAATACACACTATGCTCAAGTGGCAATTAAAAATTCATTTTGCTGTTTACTTATCCCCTTCATGTCTAATTTTATGCATATATAACTCATTAAAGTTTCCCTTGGGATCAGTCTATTCTTACCTTCTCTTTCCTTTCTTTGAGGTAGAAAGTATGTGCTGCCAGAACATCATCAACAGCCAGCAATTAAATTAGGTAAAAGAATATCAGGCAATTTTGAAAATAATTTTCAAAGAAACTACTCCCTCTGCAAGAAAATGAAATGAGCAAAGTATCTGTAAATCCTTGTCAGTATACTGAAAAAACAATTAGGTCTATGCTTTTGATAAAGTAAGCTGTCAAGAACCTTTCACCTCCTCTGTAAGATGCAATTTGCCTTGGAAATTTCTAATTTCTCTTTTGATACACAAAGCAAACAAAGAAAAAGGAGAAAATGAAAGATGAAGTGCTTTTGGACTTGTACTAATGTATATCATTTCCCCAATCATAGTATAAATTTTCTAAATCTAAACTTACAGTTTATCAGTCAAAATTATCACAAAATAACTCAAGAATGCTTTTTTACCAAGAACAGTACGAACTGCCTGAAAAGTGGTTAAAATTACAAACTCCATTCTATTTATCTATCAATAGAATATAAACATTTACCTAAAAACATGAAGTATGTGCAAAACTAGGTTTAGAGAAGTGTCATGGTTCTTGGGAACTGCATAGAGGGTGTCCAGCTTGCTGTGGGATAATGTTTTGCTTACTGATTTAAAGTCACCCATATGAAATACCTTGGTCACTATTAGGACACAGGAATCTTGCAAAAATGTCTTCCAGCTTACCCATCACTACTTTTGATGTTAGAAAAAAGAAAGCAATCCATTTAGTTTCATATAAGAATTATATGCTTTATTTGTGGGCAGTGCTGCTTCAGAAAGGCTGAAATCTTTTTAAAAAGACCAAAATACTCAACTGCAGTCATATGTCCAAGAATCTGAAACCCACAGTCTGCAAAAAGGAAGAGGCAGAGTGCCCATTTCCTCAGTTACTCTTAAATTTAGTTTTAGTGCATTTTCCCATTTCCTGAGAACAAAGTCAAAAAACTAAAAAGAAGGCAAAATATCAAGCAGTGATCAATTTTCACATGTTGGACAAGTTCTTTTGGTTTTTTTTTTCCAATGGAGCTTCTAAATGCTAACTACTTTTCTTCCAAAGACCAACTGTTATGGTTTCTTTTAAATGGTTCCTTTGATAGGGGGTTATTTTTTCAGTACTCTCCTAGTGTTCAAATCAGAAATGCAGTATTGTTTGTTCTTTGACTATTTCATATCAACTTATCGAACACATACAAAAATCAGTGAGGTGATATACCAGTTTAAGTTTCTATCACAACAAATGCTATTTTTTGTCCCTTTTCCAATTACTTTTCATAGATCTGCACATTTTGGAGCCAGAAAGGACCTTTCTAATCAGGTATCTTAATCTTCAATGTAGCCTACAGCAGGATAGGTTATGCCAAGAAACCCCACACAATTTTTTTTAATTAATCCATTGGCGATTTAAAGACAACACATTACATTGCTAAACAATCTCTTCTGAAGCTGGATTATGCTCATTGTTAAATCATTAATTTGCTTTTTACTGTAAAATTATCATAGGCTTGATGGTAATTTCCATTTCCTGCCAGACGAAAGTGCCAGTTTTTCAAAGACTTCAGGACAGTTATACTCATTTCTATCAAGTAAGGATCTCATATCCCAGGGTATAGTTCTGCATCATTACTGCTTAAGACATGATGAGATATAAAACCGCAGGATTTTCAACAACTTATCAAATAAATTATTTCGAATTTCTTATAAGCATATGCTCATTGAAGCATTCAGTTCTGGAAAAATAAAAAAGAGATGTTGAGCTATTTTGGTCAGGTATGGGTATTCCTGTGTCACAGAAGCAGACCCAAGCTTATATCCATAAATAATTGTAAAAAGAAGGTTCTGTTCCTGCTCTTGGTGGCCAATGCAGTATATCTGCATACTATAGACAGAAACAGTATAACATTTTAGTGCTATAAAATCTTATTACACTGGAATAACTTAGTTCCAAACTGATACTTAAACACCACTGCACAAACATAAAGCAATTATCAAATGCAGCAAATTAATTCACTTGTTTTTTAGGCAAGATAACAGCTACCTAGGTCTTATATACATGAAGCAGATAATTTTATCTGCACTCTTCTTTGTTGTTTCAGATGGGAAATTGCCAGGTTAATATGCCCATACATTCTACACAGAGGTAAACACCAGTTCTGTGAAAGTAACATCCTACACATCTTTTCAGAACACTCTCAAAACCTCAGCTGGACAACTGCTTCTGATTTGCAGTTCAGATATGGAAAGCAACCACAGTGAAATGGGTGCAGTGACTAAGACTGGAAAGAGTCCCTGGCTTGCTCCTTCCCTTGACAGGGAGTGCTGCTGCTGCCGTGTCATCCTTGTCAGGCTGCTGGTGAGATGCTGAACACCAGATGCACCACTCGAGTGTCACAACTGCAGAACAGTTTATACTGCACTGAATCCATATTGTGAAAAATGAAAAAAATAGCTGGATCCAAAAACTTCTACAATCAGAGTCATCTCAGGCTGGTGTGATAATGGCACATTTTGAAAGATCTTATTTTTAATAAAATGTTAAATTCCGCCATCAAACACATAAATAATTTTAATAAGAAAAATGTAGGCTATATTGTACATCATCAACATATATATTGAGAACAAGAACATTTCAGGAGTGAGGATTTGAATGTCAAGAGAAAAAATACATCTGATTTAGCTAATAGTTGCTAATTACTATTCAATTACTAATATGCAGCTGAATCAAAAACATGCCCATGTAACAGGTGACTGCTGTGTTTACATGTTTTAGCTGCTTTCCATATCTAAAAATACGTGCTGCAAACAGTGCTGAAGTTGCAAGCATGAATGGTAACAAGCCCAGAAGGAGTAGAGGGAGAATGAATATTGGGAACAAAAGGAAGGATAAAATTTAGCAACAACAGGGAAATGGTTAGATTCAGCAGCTCATCACTTGTATATAAATTAGTAGGGATAAGAATAGAGAGTGAAGAAAACAACTTGGGGCACAGAGAGGGAGAAGAAGAACCACAGATTTTCAGAAAAATGGGCCTTCCAAACACATTTACAGGCATGCTTACCTGTCCCATGCCCTACTTCTTATTGTTACCTAATAATAATAATTAAAAAGATGCATTTGGCTACAAGCCATATGAGATGAAGCAATGAGCAGTCTCTCTCCTGAGGTCTCACCAAAGGTGACAGCCTCAGTGAACAAACACAAAATTTCCAACATTGCTGGAGAAGAGTTAACTTAGGAGCAGTTTCATTTTTATGACAGTCAAGAAGCAATTCAAAAAGAAAGATGTGAGAGTCGCTGCCATAAATGGCAGTGAAGTAGTGAAGAGAAAAAAAAATACCAATGACAGACACCTGAGGGATCCCTAAGGATGACAGCAGTAACAAATGACTTCAGAAAAAAACATGAATTAATAGTACTTCAAAACAAGCAAAAATGTCATTCACATGTTGTGAGAAGGCCCTTTAAGCATATGCACTTAAAAAAGCAATAGATGCAGAGATCCTGCTCTTCATTCCTCATGCACAGACACTCTTCCTAGTCTCTTCAGCTAGATGGCTGGATGTACCAGAGTTGTCTTTAGGTAACCCCAGAGTGTTCAGTGAGAAACAGGCACTACTGTGAAGAGCCCACGGGAAGAAGTACTTATGGGCCAGAGAGAGAAAGATATAAGCTTGAATAGCTACTAGAACATCTAAACTAGATAGCCACAGATTTAAAAGAGTTAAGAGAGTTGACTATACATGCAGCACCGAAGTCCATGTTGTTCTAGAGATTAAAAGTACTTTTAATTGCAGAAAGAGCATGTATCAGATAGACCAGCAGTTACTTCTTATTACTGCAGTACCAGCATTCTACTAAGAAAAAAGAACAAGCTGTTTCCTAAAACAAAATGCTTATGCACATACCTCCATTACTACATACAACCAAGTATGAGAGCCACAGCATGGCCACCAGTGGTAAAGCTAGTAACCACAAAATAAATCTGTAATGTTCCTTAGTTACAAAGTGAGTTTCACCTTAAAACCCCAACAGCACCACCACCTTTGTCCTAAGGTTTGAGGCATGAAAAAAAATCCACATGAAACCCCAGCTGAACCTGAATGGAACTTGAATACAATATAAAATAGACTCAATTTCATAGATAATGGAGTCCAACTTCTTTCTAAAAGGTAGAAGAGAAATAACCATGGACAGATCCTATCTAATGCTAAAGATACTGTGCATAATTGTAATCTCTAGACATGTGGAGAGCAGAAAGGAGCTCTCAGCTTCAATTCTTTGGTTCCAGAGGCTTTTAGTTTACTGGGTGCCAAGAAATGTTTGATTCATGAAACTGAGTAGATTTCAAAACTTTTACTTAGATGGAGAAACCCTTGTCCACTGCAGTATAAGAACCTCTATTTTATATGTAATCTGGTCAATAAAAGAAAGGAAACTAGAGTGGTCCTCAGATAGAGTAGCAATTTCAGTATTTTTAAAAGAGGCTCTGAAATACACTGTCATTCTCCAGAAGACAAGCGTTATAATCAGTGTACCAACATAGAGCAAAATTAAGAGTTGCATTTGACTGACTTTATTAGGAACTGTACAGAATATTGAGCTAAATTAACAGAAGAAACGAATAATCTAGTAACAGTTTTCAATGATAAAAATTTTGATACAGACAACTGCATATAACTTTTATGATTTCATTTCTTTATTACACCATCTCAACAAAGCACTAAAATGAGCAAATAACATTAGCTTAAATAATAGCTAGAAACTTATTTTGGGCCCTAAGACAGTTCCTTCGAGAATACCTGTACCTAGAATGAAAAGACAATTATGTAGTAGACTACTTCCCATATCAACATGATCCTTAAGTTCATCTTCAAAAGGGCAACAATGGCCTCAACTAAATCACACACCTACCTGTAGCACACTTACAAAGTTTTCACTGTTTAATATTCAGAACTTCCTCATACTGTCATGGAGTGATCTCAAGTGGAAAATTTTCATGTCATCAGAAAGAAATTATCTGCAGGACTACTGATTTTAACATGGCAAAGAAAGTAATTAATTGCAAATTTCCACAAGAAAAGAACAACTTTTCAAAGCTCTAGAGTCTAGAGAAAAGTAAATAGACTTTGCAAATTTTATTGACCAGGTAAGATGAAAAAAAGAAAATAAAGTATCATAGTAATGAGGGATGCAGAAAGAAGCTCTGCTCTACTGCCCTAGGTACATCGTCACTTGATACAACTGCACTATTATGTTTATCAGAGCTGTTGAAAGAATGTTACACCTTAAAAAAATACATCCTGAGTAAGAAACAGTTCCTATTTGAAGTACTCATGATTAAGACAGTAAGATAACTGAGGTTCATGACTGCCATCCTGACATGCACATGTATGTTCAGATTCAAAATACAGTATTTGTCAGATCCAAACTCAGTATCTACTCTCCTTCTAGGACACTGAAGTCATTCTCTTGTTTTCAATGTCTGTGGATTTAAACTTCAGAATAAAAAGTGTCTTCCAGTCCTTGGTTTACCTGGGACAGGGAGGCAGATATTATCCTGCTAGAGGAAGAATCACATATGGTCTTAGATTTTCTGGAAGCCCCAGAATCTGCAAAACACTTTTGAGGACACACTGCAGGCATTTCAGTATTGCACTCTCCAGCTGTGCAGGGCTGGAGAGTAGATTAGCCTTCCTAGGTGGTGCTGCACTACTGATGTAGATCTACATGCAATTATAAAACCCCACCAAGTTTCAGGTGGTGGCAAAGTTGGAGGAAGAAGTTCCTGTCTTGTATGTGCCCTGTCACTCAATTTTTTCCTGTTTTTTTCTCCCTACCATCAAAGCTGTGCCTGTACCTCCATTTTGAGATATCTTCAAATAAGGATAGCTCTTTAACTAGAACTTTACCTCGGCTTACAGCACAACAAAGGTAAACGTGAGTAACAAGTCATAAACAAGAGATCAAAGGTTAGGACTTCTTAAGTCAGTTTTATCACAAGAACCAGCATCTTGCAGAAGGAGCTTTAATGTTTCACCTGCTTCCAGACAATTCCTATCCCACTGCACTGCTCCAGAAGCAGCAGCCTAAGCGTACTACTCTTGCCTAAGGCCAGGTTCTGACAGATTGTCTGTACTGGCATATGGGAAGCTGTATAAATCCCCTTACTCACCCATACAGACACAAATGCTATAAAAATAAAAGCAGGCTCTGCTATAGATCTCCATATCTTCTTTTATAAGGTTAGATGGATTTTCTTCTCTCATTCAATTCTGTCGCATCTCATGTGTGTGGGGTGTAATTGTATAATGGATGTGTGACATCCATGCACATGCATGCAATTAATGTGCATTTCAGTAATTGGGAACTCCATTTTCTTTCACTATCAGCACTTTTGCTGCATATATGATCAGAAAACATAATATGAACAGAATCAAAACATCTCTTTAATAAGCTGGAAAATACTACGCTGAGAGCAAAATTTCACCTAGGTGCTTTAACACTCTAAGACAACACACCTAATAATCTGTAGTAGTAACAAACAGCAAGCATTATCTTGCTTGCAGTACAGCAGGTACACTGTTTCAAGACACATTTGGAAAATGGTTCACAATTACAACAGAGTTTAGATCAAAATGTACTCTGCAATTTCTTCTTTTTCAGCATGTGTTCACAGATGACTCAAATTTCTGACAAATACTTATTTAATACTTTTGCTTAACAGAAAGATAACTGAGAAAAACAAAAATACCGAAGGGGTGATCCCTAAAAAGGATAAGGTACATACTCTTTCAACTTTTTTCTTTTCTTTCTGCAAGCTCCAAAGGTTTGATTTATTGCCTGCTGACCAGTTCTGCAGATGCTACATGATCTGTAGAAGCACTTGGCCAAGGGACCTGGGGGGAATAGCTGGAATGAGATCAATAGTTCATGCAAGAAGAAACCTCCAGCTTCGGCTGTAAACTCAGAACAGAAGAAATGGTGGCATGATGTTCACTCCTTAAGATTAAAAGCACTGTTCTATGCTAATCTTGACTATATTTCAATATATGCATGAAATGTCTAATATTCACAAGATAAACTACTTGTATAAGAAGAAACAAAATCTTTCTTTTTAAGGGTACTACTTCACCTTTCATTGGTTTAGGAAAGAGCATCCCTCTTCCACAGTAACATCAGTTCAAATATAAACTAAATTTTGTCCAAGGCCTCTGTTTAAGAGCACTTAAATTTTCTACCTTCAGCAGACCCTGTTAGCAACATGCTTAAATGCTCTTCTGAACTAGGGCTATAACTTAATTATCTATTGCATGAAATCAAGCTGGCAGCTGATTTTGAAATATTTCCCTAAAACATCCACAGACATAGATTTATATAATAAAGCTCTTTTAGATTATTTAATGAGGTTGCAAAAATGCACTAATAGTAATCATCACTTGGAAGCTTGTGCTGTTGGACTTATGGTTACTAAGGCTGCCTGTTTACTAGAACATGGAGACAGGAAAATACATAATTGTGAAAAAAAATACCACCTTCTAAACATTTTGCTTTAGGGTAGTTTTGCTTTAATATCTAGATTAAACAAAAACAGAGTAGGATGGAGTATACTATACAGGCTTTATTTTATCCTCCCGGGATGACAACTATTACCAGATCCAAACATTGCAAACACTAACAAAGCATTCACATGACAAAACACATTTCCATATTCTGTTCCTGCTTCGATCACTCACCACACATGCACATTTCAGTGATAGCAGGCATGTGACATACACTGCAGCATCTCCCAACTGGGATTTTAGACAATTATGCCAGAGAAACACAGAATCATAGAAACCAGGCTGGAAGCAAACCTGAAGGATCAACCTTTTTTGGCAAAAACATGGTCCAAATAACATTGGATGGATGTTCCAGCATCCTGTCCAGACAAAACTTAAGGGTCCAACATTTGGGAATTCTGGAGATATTCCAGTGGCTGATTGTTCTCAATGTGAAATATATTCTTCTTGCACCCAATCAGCATCTTCTGAGGTAACCTTTACTCATTACTCTCACCTTTTTCCCATGACTCCTTGTAAAAAGTTAGTCTCCATCGTCTTTCCAGCCACCGTTTAAATAATGGTGATAAGGTCCTCCCTAAGTCTTCTTTTCTCAAGGCTGAACAAACACAGTTCTCTCTGTGCCTTTCATCATATGGCCAGCTTCCCAGTCCCTGGATCACCTTCGTGGACCTTTTCTGGACCCTTTACAGCTTGTGCACAGCTTCTTTTTTATAGCTGAGACCTAAACTGAACAAACTATTCCAGGTGTTACCTGATAATCGCTGATTTGAGCAGGACAGTGATGTCTTTACCTCTGCTGCTGATGCCCCTATTGATGAAAACCAGCATCCTGTTGTCTTTACTTTTCCACAGCAATGCACTGTTCCCTCATTCAGAGCTTGTTCACCAGGATCCCCAGGTGCCATTCCAGAGTTGCTCTCCAGCTGGTTAGATCCCAACCTGTGTTGCACTCTTGGATAATTTTTTCCCAGGTGCAAAAACCTAACACTTGTCCTTGTAGAGCTTCCTAAGGTTCTTGTTAGCCCACAGCCTATCCAAGTCATCCTGCAGGGCGGCTCTCCTTTCTCAGGTATCCACTTCCCCACTGCTGCTATCATCAGCCATCTTCACCAGGGTACACTTGATCCCATCTTCCAGATCACTTTTGAAGATACTGAAGTGTTGTCTCTAATATCCCAGGGGGACCTCACTTGTGACAGGCTGCTGGTTTTGAAAAGGAGCTACTTATCCCAACTCTGCTGCTGCCTGCCAGCCAGTTCCCCACCCACCACACAGAGCACTTCTCTAGACCCCAACGCACCAGCTTCTCTAGGAGGAGGCTGTGGAAAACCACAGTGAGAGCCTGGGAGAAATCCAGGTAGACAATGTCTGCCATGAGCCCCACATCAGCCAAGCAGGTTACCACTTTGTCATGGAAGATGATAGAGTTTGTCAAGCACAGTTTACCCTTGGTGAATCCATGCTGTCTTTTCCCAATTGTGTGCTTCATCTGGCTTGACAGCCTCCAGGTGGATTCATTCCACAATTTTCCCAAGGACTGAAGTAACTGATGTGTCTACAATTTCCTGTATCCTCTTTTAAGCCCTTCTCGTAGATGCGGGTGACCTTTGCTTTCTTCCATTTTTCTGAGATGTCCCCTGATCTCCACAACTTCTCAAAGATTATGGAGATTGGCCTCACAATGACATCATCTAGTTCCCTTAACATCCTCAGGCAGATATTGTCAGGGCCCATGGGTTTGTAGGGGTGAAGCAACATGGCTTGCTCTTGCAATCTTGTCTCTCAGAGTTCAAAATACTGAGTTATTTCCCTAAGAAATCCATATTTAACAAGAGCTTTGAGGCATACAATTTACATACAAGTGTCCAAAATCAAAACAGTAATGCTGACCACTGAGTGTCTGAAAAGGATGGGTTTGGTTGCTGTTCCAAAGGTAAGAGGACATAATGGAAATGCTCTCCTATAGCAGAGGAACATGGCTATAAGCACTGTTCTTGTGCGTGTCTACCCAGGTACTGTATATTTCCTTTTTACTAGTTTAGCTGGTCAGATGAATTCCTACTTCCTGTGCTACAATGCACCCATCTGACTGAGGGGAGGTGGACTTGTTTTTCACAGAGGGGAGAACAGAGAACATGGTAGGACTATAAAGACTATAAAGAAAAGAAACAAAGTATTTCAGCTTTTATTTTCAACAAACATAAACACTTACTTACATTAAAAAAAAAACCCCACATTAATATTTGTTTTCTAGTCAAATACACTCAATCAGAACATCCATACTACTGAACAGAGAATTATGCCAGTTTTGATACATGGGCAGTGAGGGACATTCCCCCAAAGGGATAAGATAAGTAACTGAACATGAGGGGAGAGCTAGCTGTAAGTGTAGAGGGAGAGAGGCACAAATGGCACCACATCAATTTCTTGTGATGGACCAATTTCCTGAGATTTCCCACAAAAACACTCCCTCCTGTAGTTAAAAAGAGATCCACACTAAAGTAAGTGGCCCAAGGTTAATACAGTTTACATCCTTTGGATGGAAGAAGTATTATTATGTTTGCCTAAATATTATGACATCTAATTACTACTGACTCAGCTGAAAGATACTTTGCAAGTGAATCCAGTAAGTAATGAAGCATGCAGACAGCCTGCAGTCCACACATATTAGTGACATTCCACACAGGAGCTAGTGGTAATGTACAATGAGAATATGACTGGGAATTACTTAAATACATCATTCAAAAATACGTGGTATGAAGACGACATATAATGCTGCTGCTGACAGATCACGTGTGCATGATCAGAAGAACAAGAAATCACTAAAAACCACTCAAAGGTACACTGGTTAGAAAATAACCAGTAAGATGATGGATAGTACAATGTCTAAGGCACAGCCTCAGCTTCTGTAGACTCAGCCTTCTGAAGAACTGAATCTTTCAGTGCAGGTTTCAATCACAAGTGAAGAGAACTGAGCTGCACTGGTGGCTGGGCTGCCTGACTGAAGGAGCCTGCGTGACAGATTTGGTGATGAGTGGCATTTGAGGAGGGAGTCAGCAATGCCTGCTTGGTGAGAAAAGTGGATTTGGAGCACTCTATACTAACAATGCTTAGAAGATGAATTGCCACTCTGGAAGACCAAGGAGAGAACAAGAGTCCTAAATTATTTCCGGTGCCCAATACGAGACCCAAATCCTAGCAGAAAGCATCAGCTGCCATTTTTAAATCACATTCTCAATATGCAGGTGGTGACAGTACACACAATATCCTAATTCTTACCTCCTACACTTCCTCTGTCTACTATATGTAATCAATAAGAAATGAATAAAGGAACTGTCCAGGTATATGACACATCTCTTGTCACTTCCTCTGTGAAACAGACTAGTGACTGCTGCAGTAAAAAATGAGACAACAAAACATCACTCAAAGTCACATATACACAAATTCCTCTAAAAACATAGAAGAGTCTCTTGAAGACAGCAACTCACAAAAACCTAAGACAAGTCAAGCAAAAGTCATGGGCAAAATGTAAAAGTCATGGGCAAAAAAAAATTTGCAACAGCAAATTAAGAAAGAAGTTGGTCACATTTATTTCTACCATCTTAGCTGGGCCATTACCAAAATGTACTTAGAGCTGTGATTCTGGAGACTGAATTTTACTCACATAACACAAAAGACGCTTGTTTTAGAACAGAAAAGTACGACCCCAAATTCATCTATCAGTGTACAAGTCATCTGGGATGCTTGTCTCCACTGAGGATAAACATGGTCTACATGACTAACAGTCTCATTTTTAAACAGTTAATGTGACTTGCAAACTACTCTCACCATAAACAACCAACATAATATGCACTACAGGGAACCAAACTTTTAATGGTAAGTGCACACTACTGTCTAGAGAGCCAAATATTGAACAGGTTAAAAAAAATCCAACAACACTGTCATCACTGTTTCTGAACACATGATAATTATTTAAAATTTGCTAAATATACTAAAATATTAGTATAAAATATTTTATACTAAATATTTGAGCATAAATAACTATATTTAGTTAAATAAATATAGTTATTTATATATAAATAACTATAATAAGTTAAAATAACTACAGCATAAGATGTGGTATATAATTTGAAAGGTCTATTATTTTGTCACTAAGTATTTTCAGGGAGGAGTTATTTCAAATGTAATGTTCCATTTGAGAAACAATTTAAGAGTATCTTGGGTATAACATAACTGCCTAGCATCAAGCCTTCTGTGGTTATGACTGTCTTCCAGTTTGTAGTATTCTGCAGCTTCCATTAATCTAGCACAGCATTTCTGTCCAAAGCATGAAACTTCATTGTATGTTTGTGAGACATAAGAGTATTTTTAGTCAAAGTCCACAAATGAGGCTTGAAACATAGAGGATTAGATGAGCACTACCAAATTTTAGGCTAAACCAGGATTAATACAGAACTTGAGTAAATAAAGAAACAATCCACAAAGTTTGCATTAGCCGTTACCTATCCCTGGAGGAAGCACAAATACAGCACCTCCCAATTTATCTTGCAGGTTCCCTAGGCACTTTCACCTGCACAGAGCTAGTGCCTTCATGTTCCACCTGAGCAACACTACACTCCAGTAGCAAGGTGAAACAGCACTGAAATCTGCCAAAGCCTCCAGAGAGACTCAATCAATTAGGTGTATTCAAAGCACTCCTTACACATCTCAGTAAGACTGAATTCAGCACAAGCCACTGTTACTATAGCCATTTTAATTTTAAAAAAACTTAAATCCTTTCGCTTCCAGACTACTTCTCTCACACCTCACTGGTCACTAATTCAAGGAAGTATCAGCTCTCCTTAAAAAAACCCCAAAAGATAAAGACTGTAACTAAGTCAACTACAGACCTAAGTTTTGAAGAGTTTTGCATCTTTGCGCATTTACTAGGAAGTCTGTACAAAATGAGCGACAAAGTGTTGCTAGCAAGGCAAAACAGCTCCACAGTTCCCAGCCTGCCCCACAAGAACTGCTAACTTTCGAACATAAGTATTCTCCTACAGTCAGAGACTTTTGCCCTCTGCTGCTTTACTGTCCCTCATCTGTTCCTTGTGTTTACTGTGAAAAATTCTGTAGTGATGGCAACACATCCACTTGCCAAAAGCTCCTTTCACCAACTTCAGTGGGTGCACTGCAGGTACGATTCAGGTTTGGAGGCCTACATCATTTCAGAAAGAAAATGCAGTTCTTCTAAAACACAGCAGAAAGTTTTATTTAACTTAACCCCTACTGCTAAAGTGCCAAGATATCCAGGTACCTAAGGATGCACTAAGTGAGACTGCCAAAGACATCTAACTCCAACTGAAACCCAGAGAATTGAACACATTTACTCCAAAGACTTCACAGAGAATCTGTCTATACCCAAGTATTGAGGTCCTTAAAATCCCACTCTGCATCCCACTTCCCTTTCCTGTTCAAGGAAATTTTCCTCACTGATTTTTATGAGAATGGAACCTATTAGTATTCAGTAGTATACCCAGTTATTTCACTGTCAGAGATACAATTTCTATGGACAGGGGTACAACTCACACTACAAGAACATTTTGCTGTATTACACTGCTAGTATCTGTTCCACAGCTTTGGATGCACAGAAATAGGTAAAGAAATTAAACTTTAAGGATGATACAGTGCTTTCAGACCACATCAAACACTTTCGAACGTCATCTGGTACTTTTCCACAGGCCAAGGACAACAAACAGCCTCAAATACAGAGATTTACAGTTTCTGTTTTACCACCTGAAGTCATCTAACAAGATTCAAGGTACTTCTGTGCACTAGACGGCACAGTAAGATCACATCATTTCAGAGGGAAACACTTGAAGCAATGGTTACTTTGCTTTCCACCAGACAATTTAGTTTCACTGTGATCTTTTTCAGATGTATAACCCATGAATTTTAAGTCGGTTGTAAAAGTCCACAGAAATGTAATTTAGTATCTTCCATCTTTACAGATTTAAACACTCTTCCAGAACAGCAACCGTAATAGTTTTGAAATGTTCTTTCCCTTGGTTCCCTTCCTTCCTCCTCCTTATCTATACACTAATAGTTTTGATGCCACAGGGACATTTCGGACATTTTAACAATGAAATTGAGCAAGTTCATTGTCAAAATGAAACCAGTGTTTTCACTATATAAAGGAGGAAATATAAACACCTGACAGTAATTATTATTTTGTCTGACTTAACATCAGAGCTGTTTCACTGTTTAAAATTACAAATAACCTTCACGAGCTGCTACGTAGTCCTATTGTGAAAGCAAAATGATTTCAGAGAAAATTAAGAGAAAACTTTTAACTTTTTTCTCTTTATAAGGTACATTAGTAACATGAATCAAGAATAATGTCTGAGAATGCCAAAATAAAGGATATTTCTCCCAGTGGAATTAAGATTCTAATACTCTGCCTTTGATCTGAATTACACAGTATTCTTTAAATCCAAGAGCACAAAATTCCAGACTTCCGTAAATAACCTGAAGCTTGCTAGCACAAATCTGCCAACTAACAAATCCCTTTTCATCTCTCCAAAGGCTGCATTTTTAAAGGTCATTAGATGGTCAGCTCACACACTAGATTTACAGACCATGTAAATATAATAGACAAAAAACATATAAAATCTCCATTCCCCATTTTAGGTAGCAGTGCTTCTTAAGAGCATATCACATAAACCAGAGAACCTGCATGCAGGTAATATTCACAGACAATAATAGCAAGATCCTAGGGCTTAATTTGCTGAGAGGGGGTGTTTGTAGGGGTCCTACTGATGTGAACAATGGCTTAGATGTAGTACTAAGACCCTGTTTTGTCTGAAACATGAATGATCCTTCCCAATGCATACTCAAGGCATTGGAAAGGTCTCAGTTCACAACAAGATTAACACCTTCAGGTCATTTACATGTTCAGTGTGGAAGTTCTGCATAAATGCTGTACTAAATCTGAATATTGGCTCAAGTGAGACAAGTGAAATCATGAATTAGATCCACCTTACTTAAAAATCTGCCCTTCAAACCAAAATGAACACACTGTAGTGTGGAGTGTTGTAACAAACTTCCATCCCAGACAGCTTTGTCCTGAAGCAGAAATGGTCCCTCCAGGTACTGCTCTGTGTGCCAGTACCTCAATGTCAACTGAACAAAAAAATAACCAAAACACCTAAAGTAAATAAATACGAACATCTAAACCTAGACATGTACTCCAATTAACCTTGTGAGATTGGACTATTTCCATAATACTGAAGTGTGACTGTGTTTGCGTGGGTCATTTCACTTTAGCTGTGCCTCCAGCCTGTCCTCAACGCTATGTGGGAGGTTTACACTAATCAGCTTTTTCTGAAGTTTAAATTGCAGCATCACATCAACAGCTGTTACACAACATCAAGAAACAGGAGCTTGTGCTGATTTACGAAAGCCAACCTGGTGCTATTTTCAAGCCTCTGAATAAGCAGATATTTGTCCCCATAAAATTATTCAACATCATAAAGTTAAATATTTTAGTTAAGAACTAATAAATACAGAGATGCATGATGTTCTAAAAAGCCAGCTTTATTTAGCATAAACTTACCAGCAATGAATACCTTACAACAGTATGATTTTTCTCACAGCTTTAATTATGTGTTTGTAACTTCCTGTATTAAAGAGTGAGTGTTTTCCCAAAAGGGAGAAAATGTACACTACTTTCCCAAGTTTGTTCTAAAGAAAATCAAACGATCCAAATTATCCTCTCATAAAACATAGATCATGCAGCTCAACAACCACTAAAGCCAAATTCCAAATTTCTATTTTTGAATTTTGTTACTTTGCAGCTGTAAAGGTGTCTGGCAGCAGCATCTGAAGGAACACCTATGGCATTTAAGCCTTTTACATTCTTTGAAAATCTTTCAGCTAACAGAATTTTTCTCAAAAGGAAAAATAGGGGAGAAAAAAACAAAAGAGAGAGAAAATGAAGTCAAATGTATCTAGCCAAAGCACACATGTATTCACGTTTCAGTCTTCAGGAAGAATCAAAACATAGTGTAACTCTTGTTAATCTCATAATTGCAAGAGGCTTTTACCCACGGCTGTTAAATAATACGATCCAAATGCCTCTTCAAGATTAAGTATATAATGTCACTCTACAACTAAAACAGGAAGACACCAAAGGGAATGCTACACCATTTGCACAAAGAAGAAAAAGATTACTATTGTTTCCTTAATATGTAAGTAAGTATAGTATAATAGAAATGCATTCTTTGGGAACATAATGACTGTAACTTTGAATTTTTACTCGTGTAAATGCCTCATCTGATTATATTACTTTAAAACAAGCAATCCATTTGCTTTTCCCATTTAAAAGATCCATTTTACAGACAGAAAAGAAGGAAAGGTATTTTTCCAGAGGAAAAAAAGAAATAATCAAAGCAATGAACTGAATAATCTGAGGACAAGAACAGGTGCCTCATTGACAAGCTACATCATATTTACACTCATTCTAAATCAGAATTTATATTGTGGCACCTAAGTATTTGCAAATCTACCACTGGGAAATCCAAGATCATATTCACTTTCTATGGAGAACAAGGCTTACTACTAGAAAGATGCTTTCCACGTTCAGAGCCCAATCTAATTAAGTCATATTTGTAGAAGGAATAGAGATCAAGGTTCCCCGCTAGTGTTGAATTATATTTTTGCTCCCTGCTAGTGTTGAATTACATTTTGCTCCCTGGGGAATAAAAAAAAAAAAAAAAGTATTTTTCTGGAGTGAAGGAATATAGGGTAAAGTTCCAAAGAAATTCACTACTGCAGGCACAGCTAGAATTGGGGACTTTCTGGTCCCTGCATCACACTGAAACATTGGATCTCAACCTCTTGCAGTAAAGACTGGTGTATAGGGTTATTATGCAGCTCTGTATATTTCATGTCCATGCACAGAACTACTGATTCTACAGCTACTATAATAAAATTACCATTAAAACAAGAGATTTACAAAATATCTATTACTTACAAAAAGAGATGCAAGATTTTGTTGTAAAAAAACTCTAAAGAAGACAAACAAAAGACCTCTCTCCTCTTAGTACTTAGTGACTGAACTTAGTCTTCTCTACAGAACAGATGATAATCTGGTTTCTTATAACAATGTTCAAGATCTCAGTTTGGGGTCATGTCTGCAAGCACTCCAGAATCAGGACATACCACCCTATTACCATCTGAGCCCAGTGAGATGTCACAAGTCTTAGCACACAGGCACAGTCAGGCACACAGCCAGTGTTGCCCAACATAGCCATTTCCCCTCTACACTTTGGATACAGAAGGTTCTCATCTCTTCCACAAGTTATCACATGTGCAGCCTCTCACAGCTGAAAACCCTTTGGAGGATGGAATTAACCCCCAGAGTTGAGCCCCTTGCAGGAAATGTCCTCAGAGGTTCCTCAGAGCTGTACGGCCGTGCTCCATTCACAGTCCAGCCTGGAGTCAGCAATGCAGCACAACCAAAATATTTGGAATTGATCACAGAATAGAAGGAAAGAACTTTAGTTCTGAGAAGTTGTAAGAACTTTACAGTTGTCTAAGTTGTAAGAAGCATAGAGTACATGCATCATTATTCCCATCCCATCTGCAATTTCATCCCAGAATAACAGTAATGCTAGTGGCATTTGTGTAGCATTCAATCCAGCAACAGGTAGAATGAGAGAGAAAACATCGGATTTTGAAAGTCTTCAATAAAACCAAAAGGTTCTGCAAATAATTTCATGTACTCCAGGAAATTTGAACGATTTCAAAAGCCACTGAGCTTATACAGAAACTTACACAGTACTTAAGACTCAGGAAAGCTTTTATGATATGGGCAACTATCCCCTTTCAATATAACATCTTTCTTACATGTACAAAATGGTTTTGTACCTATATCTGAGGAGCAACTGGTGAAACACTGAGTAAAAAATATTTAACAATTAGTTATTTAGCAGAGACTTAATCATTCTTTAGCCAGTCTGCATTTTCTTCTTTAAAGCAAATTAGAGTCCAGAGTGCAAAATGGGTATTGTGACTCTTTCCAGCTGTAAGTACTCATTTCAAGCTAAGCAATTTCAGACAGTTTTGCTACCTCCTAGACTACATGAAACATAATATTATTTTGACTTTCCACCCCCCCTCCTCAAGACAATAGAAAAATAAAACTGAGTTGGGTGCCCAGGCTTGGTGCTGTTCAGAAGATAACGCTGAACCAAGTTGATTAATTTCCCATTACCAGTCTGCTGTCTTGCAGAGAAAGCAGCCCAGCTCCAACCTTTAATTACCTAAGTAGTACTTACTAAACTTAGTTGCCCTAAATATCCACAGATTAAAGCAGTTCTGGAGATGATCCCAGATAGTCTTTCCAAGTAAGAACTCTCTCATCACGTGCTATTACTAAACAATCCTGTACAACCAAATAACTATAGTAAACATATATGGTATTGAAAAACACAATTAACTGATTACCTTCAAATGTGAAGTACATATTCTCCACTCAAAAGTCAATTTGCCTAAATAAACCCTTCCCTTACTCTCCATGAAATTAAAACCCAAATAATTTCGAAGAGCTTTGAGTCAGACACAAGCACAGGTTTATTCACACATGAGAAAATACTGCTGACCATTTTCTTTCCTTTTTCAGCCTGCAAGCAGCAAGAGGTCCTCATTTTACTGTAGGGCAACTGTGTGTTGGCATTTCACACAGTCCCTCTCACACAGCAGTCCCAAAAAGCATTCCCCAGAAACATCACCAGGGCAGAGACTGCAACCTCCCTAGTCACAACTCATCTGCATTCTCTGTGGAGAGCAGCTGGCCCAAAGATGGGTCAGCCAGGAATGTACTCACCCCCTTCTAGGGAGCAACTAAAAAGATCAATACAGTCCAAGGCTGCTCTCCCTCTAGGTGGAAGACATGAAGAAATCCTAAGTGCTCTGTAGTGTGGCACTGAGCTACCAGTTTGAACTAGCTGAGAAGCGCTAACGTTTTACTTACTGTGAAAAGCTGTATCTTTCATTTTAAGAAGCATAATAAAAGAGTCAAATCATGAGGTGATCAGGAAGGATGCTGATGATGGCAGTAGCAACAGCTCCAAGCTCAATGAACTTAATATGGCTGCAATTTATCATTATGTGGGGAGGAAATGGAGCTTAGCTACCATCTTCTCTGCAGACTTTGGGTAAGTCACTTTGCCTCTTTTCAGTCTTCTTTTCCTTTCCCTTGCTCATCTTCATTAGGCACCCTTAGGGACTACCACTGCATCTCATAACAAGGACAGACAACACTATAGCTCTTATAGGAACCTCTCACCCTCAACTAGCCAAACATCACAGAAACAGGACTAATTAATATGCAAGCTTTGACTACTTCCCTGTCTAGCCAATCCTGGCTGGTGAATTTCTCAGAGCACCATGGTACTCATGGCTCATGAAGTGAGATTCAAGAAAGGAGAGAGTGATAATATTCCAGATAGTTTCTTTCACCTTCTGCTCTGGAAGCATCTTCATAAAAATAACAAGAAAAGGTAAATGGACATTGGAAATATCTCAAAGTGTCAGTGCAGGTAAAGGAAGCAGACAAAGGATATCAGCAACAGGAAAGAGCAAGACTGCAAAAGGCTTCAGAAGATAAGAAAAAGCCTTACAATTTTAGGCAACAGCAGTCAAAGATCCTATGGAGGGATTTAAAAACGGGTAACATAATCAAGTAAAGAATGCAACCTTTACAAAGAAATGAAAAGTAAAGAGACAAAATTCTTAGAATTCAAAGAACTAAACCAGAAACATCATCCCACCATCCAGCACTAAATCTGTAGGGCAGAGCCTCAGCTGATGTAAACCGTCATGGCTGTATTGATGGTAAGAGTTAAGAGAGCACAGATATGCTCCCTGAGGCTCTAAAAAACTGCCTCTCTCAAAGAGTCAGTTTTGATCTAGGAGCTCACAAAACTCAAAGCACAAGCTGATTCACAGTAAATGGGGGGAGTGGGTAATAAATCTGTTTTCCACATTTCAGTCAATTTAAACTTCTAAACATAAATTTCATTCAGAAATTGCACTCCAGAAGTTTAAATGTTTCCCACCATCTGTGAATATCTTACATCTCGCTATTAAAAGATTTAAATACCTTTGAATAGCAATAGATGCAATCATATTGCCCTCAACCCACTAAACTAATGAATGCATCATATGCAGGGGAAAAGTAATTCATCAGGTTTAGGCAATCTCTGAGAATTTTCCAACAAGCATGTATGTATGGAAACTGAACAGGCAGAGTCTAAATTACTGTCTTCTTGCTTGCAGGAAAGCACATTTACAACTGTTCCTCACTATGGTAGATAATGTCACCCTCAGCACCATTAATGCAGCACCTGTCATTAACATTAAACCAGTAATCTCATGAAAAAAAAAAACAAACCCCAAAAATTGCCTGACAACTATACATGGTAACCTGCATTTCATCTGAAGTGTTTGCTCTGCTGTACTTCAGCTTACCAGTAGTTTCAGCAGGAATTAATCTGACTCAGTTTCTAAGGCTATTACAATTTCTACTAGAATGTCTTCAATGTGTGTCAACTTCAAAGAATGAAGAAAACCACCACTCTTTATTGCCTGAAAGTCTTGCCTCCCTGTAGAACAGGACTGATGGCAGTTGAGCTGTCAGCAGGTTCATGCAGAATTTTCAGCCTGCTAGGTGGGTAACTACATTTATTCTGCAAAATGTCATTGGCATAATAAATACAGAACTAAATACGTATAATAAAATTTTGTAACTTCAGAAAAAACCAATAAGAGTTCTTATCAGAAATACCAGCAGAACAAAGTTTAAAACTAATTTGCTGTGATGAAATTCTAGATTTCTTGCCCAACCAAAATCAAATCTCTCTCTACATTTTGATTTTTTGCTTTCTTTTATCACTTTCTCTGCTTACTACTTCCCAGGGCCTACCTCTTTGCCTTGCAATTCCCAAGATTCTCCCATGGTTCACCATCCAAATTCAGTCTCCCTTCACTCATGTGTCTCTTTCATCTATCCTCCAACTCCAGGATGCCTGAGAGTATAATCTTAGTCTTTCTACCACACAGTTCCAACCCCCAAATTTCTCTATCCCTCTTGCAGCTTCTGGTGACCATCCTCTATCTCCAGGTGTTATTCACATTCTGCTTCCCTGCAGCCCAGTTCCGCACTTGTAGGGATTTGTCTGAATCCTCCACACTGGTGGTCCAAGTTAGATTGATGAAACACCGAGAGCACAGAGAGGAGAAATGAATCCAGCATTTTAGCATCCATCAAGCAACTCAGAATCTCATAAAGACTGTGCTAGGCCAACCCCTGAAGTATGCATTAATGCTCACAGGCTGATTTACAAGGCCTTTTAAACCCACCCCCTACAACAGCACAGTCAGGTCTGGTAACAACTGCTTGTGGAACAAGGCAAGACAGCAGTGCTTTCAGTCTCAGCTGCAGCACAAGGTGACATAGAAATCAAAATTGCCATGGACAAGGATAGGTACCTTTAAACACAGCTTTTATACCAACAGCATCATTTTTTTTAAGTGGAACATGGAGCGCATATCTACAAAATAGTCTATCTCCCCAGTCATACTAGATGTTATAAGCGAAATAGCCGAATTGTTTTATGTGAAGAAATTTATTAATGACAATTTGGTTACAAAGAAATAAAAATCTACCACTCAAATAAAAATAAAAAGAAATGCCGAGCCCAGGGGTCGGCACCGGTGAACAGGGTCGGTTCAGCGGTCTATCTGGCAAACAGCCCTCCCCTAGTTCACGAAAAACTGTCACTGCAGCCTGGGTTTTATACAGTTTTTATGCCCTCAGGCTGGACCCAGTGATGTAAATCTATTCAACTGTCCAGTATCAGTGTTTTCTATTCTCTTCTCGCGTTGAATAGTCCTTCTTGGTCTTATTGGAAGCCCTTTGTGTTTCTATCTTGGGTCCGGTGATGTTGTCTAGATGGCATCGTTATCTTGTCAGGGGGTGATGATCGTTCTTATCTGCATCGTTGATGCGTTGCCTCACTCCCAAAAGGTGTTACTTCGCCCTGTGTCCCCAAATGCAAATGAAGTCTCTCTCAGAGTTTGAGATTCGCCCTGTGTCTTCAAATGCTAATGAAGCTTTCCCTGAGTTTAGGTTTTACAATCTGAGTTTTACAAAAGCAAGGAGTGCCTAATATATTTACTATATTTAACTTTCAGCGTTTTATATAAAATATCAACACAAGCATGAATTAATTCTTAGCTTTCTTCATAACACTAGAGAAGAACATATCCAAATACATACACATAATTCCCACTAAAGTTGAGTCAGTCAGCAATACCATGGAGAGCTGCATGTCCGAGTCTTATTAACAATGATTTTGAAATCCCTAATTCAGGATTTCAAATATGTCCTGAGTGAAATGTAATTCATTTGATTTCCATACCACATCACAGTACAGCTCAGGTTGGATGGAACTTGAGGAGGTCATACTAGTCCAAACATTTTTCCAGGAGCCTAAATCAAAACTGAGGTATCTAGATTTGATTCTCACATATTTCCTCTTTGACCTCAAGCCAATAATTTACACAGCTGCTCTCTGCCTGAGTTGTCTGCAGTTAGAGAAAAAGAAATGTTGCACTACTACTACATTAACATCTGAGAAATGCTTAGCTAACGTGGTTTGAAATACAGACAAATCAGATATCTAAATACTAGAGCTGGGCTAATACAGGAAACTTGAGATCTTAGTCTAGCACTCCAGAGCATTCAGCCTGGATGTTTCAAGTATGAACCTGTGTCCACAGACAATAAATTTAGTTCTGAAGTGGCTACATTCTAAAAATTTGGATTTTTGTTTCAGGCCTGCTTCTTGGTTTCAAAGCAAAGACTTAGCTTGTAAAAGTCTTTATCCACAGTGTGCTTCAACTGGACCCAAGCCAACTGTAAATAAATCTGAGTCATATAAAATAAAGATTATATAAAGTAATATTTTTACTAGGTTTAAGAGTATACAGTAACATTAGAAAATACTATTTAATATGTTTCATTTGCCTTTGTTTACTGCATCTCTACATAGCATTTTAGTCAGACCTTAATTTACTGTGTGTTAAGCTGCTTCCAGCAAACTTGACCCCTAGACCCAGCAAAATGGATAAATTACCCTGGAGTTCATTTTCTCTACTCAGTTCTCCAGGGGATGCTACTGGCAGGTTGAGTCAAAGCACAGAAAGATGTTTGTCTCATTTCTTTCTAGTATTTTGGATGCCAGTTTTAATACGCTGCTAGAAAATGAACAGCTCAGAAAGAAGGATGTTTATTTTTCAAATTATCTGTTCAGTCAAAGCACATTTCCTACACAGGCTCACAAAAAAAACCCAAAACCCACAATCAAAAAAAAATAAACCCACCAAGAAAAAAAAAAAACCCAACACAAAGAAAAACCCCACCACTTTTCCCAACTAACTTCAACTACACCTACCTGCATAAACATATAACACACTCAAAGGCCATGCAAAAACGTCAGAAGTTCAACCTCAACCTAGGTGTGAATTCTGATTTAGGAGACCTTGGCAGTCACATAAAAAAAAACTTGTGATAAAATGTTTGTCAAAGTGGTTTTAAACTGTCACACATCTAGCTTCCCCAGAATCAGAAGCCATACAAATGAGATCACAATCAATAAAGTTTACTGCTCAGCATCTATAGGGACAAGAGGGAATCTGGAGTCACTGGGTGAGGGGGAATAACCCAAAGCAAACCCAAAGCAAATAAAACCCTATCAGCATATGACAAGTGGCTACAGAAATAAGCTCCATGCTAGCTAATTAGTAACTCTTTGAACTACATAAATAAATACATTCACAGGGCACTGCACCTATATGTTATGTGAATACCATGTGCATAAAGCAACTAAAACTTTTTCCTAAACCTTTCTTCATTTTTATTTCCTTTTAGACTGATGTGAAAATAGAATGTTTATGGCTGATAACTTTCCTGATCTTTGAGGGCATAACACATTGGAGTAACAAAATATTTTAAATCCATCTGCACGCACTATCAATAAATCTATCATACTAAAATAGTTGTACATATTCTATGCATCAAGACAGCAAGGAAGTCCAACGTGGGGGATATTTGCAAATAACATAACAGAAGACAATTATTGTCTGTAGTGTCTCAATGAGACCATGGTCTTTCTGTGCTAGGTATTGTATGAATGCATAGTAAGAGCACATGCAGGTCATGCTGAGCTTACTAATTTAGGCTGTTCATGAAACAAAGGTTTACAGTGAAATTATTAATACCACATCCTTAAAAGTGAAAGTTTAAGGCATTTATCCCTGCTACAAAATGGAAGTTCAATCTAGGGAAGATCATGAGTGCATTGTTTAAAACAAACACATCAGCACAAAATTACATATTCCACCAGCATTTATTACTATAAGTTTATGATCTTATATATTAAGGTGTCTGTAAGGATTAAGGAAAAAAAGGATACATCAATCCAGCATGTTAAGAATTATGCATTTAAATAAGCACTATGTTTGTTAAATACAGCTAATGGAAATCAATAGTTCCTATAGTGTCTTTACTACAAGTGTTCAAGAAATAATGTTTTCTGCCCTTTTGGAAAATTCCTTTGAAGAGTCAGTCCTGTCTTCTCTAGTCATCATCAGTTTTTGTAGAAAAAAAATAACAGGCTCTTGTTCTCTCTATGGTATGCTATCAAAACTCTCTGAGACTTCTATAGTTTCTCTACATTGTATCACATCTTACATAAGTCTTCAAGGTTATAACTAACAGTGTAAAATATACACAGACTTCATGACTTTGATCCTGACTCAAAACTCACTTATACACATGCTACTGGGAAACACACAGTTTACTGGAGAGGACTGACTCTTCCTCACTGCAGGAACACAAAGCATTGCTATAGCATGCCTTTTAATGCTAAATTAAAAATGCAACATGGGTCAGGAAGAAATGCTAACCCTGTCTTTCCCACAGTCCACAATTCATCTTTACCCATTAATAAGAGGAACGTGCTTGAACCAAATCCCCACCTATTCAGAATCAATATAGCTCATGAACTGTCCATGGCTGACAAACCACAGGAAAGAAAATCCCACTGCCTGTTTCCAGGCTGCTCCCTGACTAGTGTCAAAAGACAATAGAAATATATTCCCATACATTTCTAATTCACAGGGAAAAAAAAATCTATCCATATACAGGGATTACTAGAAAATATTCACAACAGCAAAAAGTCTGGATCAATTGTTTAACAGCCTGGCACGCCCCAGCTGGAGGCATGTGGTAAGAAACATCATGACACTCAGTCACCCCACCTTGTATGTGCCCTGGAAATGTTACTTGGAGTTCTGGAGGACATGGAGTCATGGGAACATTTTGAAACAAGAGGCAAGCCATTGGAGCAGAGAAGCTACAAATCAGACTTTCTGGGCAGATGGCACTGCAAGCTAGCAAGCTGATGGCAGATGGAAGTGAGAGCTTGGATACGGCAAAAAAATTGGCTGCAAACTAATGAGGTATGTTAAGATGTAAGAGACAACTACTCCTCTTTTCTGATCTCTCTGCTTTAAGTGAGGGTCAGGTCAACTCCTCCTCCCACAGAAATCTACCCAGAGCCATAAAGAAAAGGTAGTTTGGTTTCCTACCAAGAGGAAACCATCCAGAGAGTTAATACCAAATAAACATAAGATTCATAATTCAGAAATCCCAGGCTTTCATGAAATTTCAGAAGTCCAGAGCCTTCTACATACAATCTTTAAGCCCTCTAGCCTCCAGGACAATATAAAGACCAATATCTTATCACAGCAGAGAAGCTTTCACCAATGGAGAGGTTTAAACCAGGAACAATCTTTAATAGAAAAATGCTACAGAGCACATTAACTGTGGTGAGGATTTGGTCTCAGTCTAGACTAGAACTGAGGTTGGCTTGGTGCTCCCAAGGCTCCACCTCCTTTCTGCAGCTGACCTACAGTTCTTTCACTGCTATGGGGTAGAGACAATCTATAACTCTTCATGATTGCAGAATATTACTATCAGAAAAAATGTGGAGCACCTCTTAAGACATTCATGATTATCAGTCCTCTGATACAAAAACCTCAACTTTTCTTCTCTAGTTACATACATACACATATGTGCATTTTCTTGTCCTCTTTCAGAGTCCCCTAATTCTTTTCTAAAGCAGCATTGCTGAGACTTTATCATTTTTCTCTTCTGATGAAATGTCCCAGAAACATTATCCATGTTTCCAGAAGAACACAATACAAAATAATCTACTTCAGCAAATGAGACTAATCTCAAACAGTGTAGACTATGTGAGCTTCTAGAAGACAGCAGCTCTCACAAGCTTCAAACATTACTTCTAGAAGCTTATGGACTTTTTATCCCAAGATATATTAAAAAGGTTGAGCCTTTCTTGCCAGTGCCATGAAGTGCAGGGATCTCATGGTCTTATAAACTTCTATAGCTGCCATTTCTAACAATGGGGATTTTATTTTTTTTTACTTACACGTAAGAAAATTGAGTGAAATGGTAAATATATTAACTTCATTGAAAGCCTTTGCAAAAAGGGAGGTAAAGCTGCAGACTTGTGTGGGAAGCTAATGAAAAGAGAGCACAGCAATGACACAAGGGATTAATAGGCTCTCAGCAAGAACCTGCTGAAATTCTTGTATCCTAAACACACACACAAAAGCATCCACATAAAAGTAAACTGCTATATACCATACACATGATCATGCATGTGTAGGGCCCCTCATGCTTGGAGCAGACACAGAAATTACATAGGTAAGAATAACTACATCTCATAAAGGAGCCTACAGGGAACGTCTATTCATATTCCAACTGAAAATCCACATTCTCACCAATCTTCTATGCAATCTTCAAGTCTCTTGACCTTTCCTGGGATTTCTCTCTCTGTAGTCATATGATTACACAAGCTAGATTCTCACAGAGATGAGCTATATTACTTGCTCCTTTTTCATATGATCACTGCTACCTTCTCATTACATGACAAATCTCAATTCCTGGCTACCAGACAAGAATTTAAAAAAAAAAAATAGAAAAAAAGCAAGCCAATATTCCATACACTAAAAAAAACAAACAACAGAAAACAAAGCCAACAAAGAACACTACCTCAAATCTACAGAAGTTGTTACTGAGCAATAACAATAATGGCTTCTTACAGACCCACTCCTGCCCCACAAACACGAACTTCAGCTATTTTCAGATGTTCCCTTTATTTGCAGCTTACATCTAGTCACTCCTACAGCATCTCAATTCCTCCTTCAGCTGCAGAAGATACACAATGATAAGCAGTACATAACTGCAGAATAACAGGAAGTGATTAAAAATGCTACAACTGCAATCCTGTGACAGATTTAATCTGTAAATCCGTGTTCTAAGTGAAGAAACACTTTTTAAAAGAAAGGCTACTACCATTACTGTAACTAGAAAATATTAATTTAATGCAAGTCTTGTGATATTTTTCTTAAAACTTCAGCATCCTGAGGCATATTTGGGCCTCCCTTGTGGTTACAGCAAAAAGTGCACCTCAGAGACCTGAATTTCAGCAAGCACATCAAAATGACTCAGCTGTATTTATCTATTCCAATTGTTCTTAAACTAATCTTATGACTTTAGAAGAATGGAGGAAGTGAAACTATTTGTTTTAAACATGTGAAGAAGTCATTATTGCTTCTGTAATTCCAATTCACATGCAAGCATATTTTTGCCTTGGTCGTTTTATCATATCATTGTGAAAAAGTGCTCATTCATGCTAAATGGAAGTCTCCATCAGAACTTTGACAGGTATCTTTCTGATCTAGCTTCGATAATTTTGTGGCCTCCATTGCCTTGATTCCAAGTGTGCTGCCAAGTATGTGCTCAGACATTGATGCATCCGCATGTATGGAGGAAAATGAAAGAGAGTGGGAAAGAATAGTATTTTCTAACTATTCATCAAGAATCATTATGTGTTTCCTTTTTGTGTTCTTTCTTGTTTGTGAACAACTTTGACAGACAAATTAAGAGCATCATAAGGTTACAGATGCAGAACACGGCAAACCAACCCACAAAGTCCTTAAGAAAAGCATGGGGAAGCTCTTGGACATCAGGAGGATATAGTTAAAACTTTTAGACCCACATACTTAGAGCTATGTTCTTCCACTCCTCTCTCAGGAGTGCATAAGCACACTAGTCATCTTCAGCCTATACAACTGGCACCTCAGTATTACAACAACCATGTAAGTGAGGGCAGAAATACTGCTCCAAACTCTCCTAGTGCCTGGGGCTGACAGTATCCTAGAGCTCATGCTGACATTGCTGGCAAGAAGGTACACACTCCATTGCTATCACAGAGTTGATCAAAGAGTCACATTAACAAAAAAATAAATCTGAACTTTAAGTTAACTTGGCTAGTGCCACTGGCAAAATGTCTCATCTCCCACACACCATAAACCACACAGAGGCAAAGAGAGAGAAAGGAAATACACACTGGAAAGACAGATGGGAAGATGAAAGCATTGTGGACTAACACTGATACTAAAATGCATCACCTATTCCTGCCCTCAATCAATTCTTTTTGCCTGGCCAAGACAGACATCCTGAAGTAAAATGGATTCCAGGGTTTCTATATCACTTACCTCATCAACCCCCTCCACACAACATAAATTCCTACTCTGAGTACAGAGTTTATCACTAAACTAGTAAACCAGGATTAACTGTGTAAAGGTAATGAACATAAATCACTGAGCTCAGATGTCATCTAAAACACTGCATATTTAGCTACCCATAGTTTTAAGAGGAGCACACCTCTCATGACTTGTGCAATATACACACATCAGCTGGACAGAAATGAATAATCACCGAAGGAACAAAACTACAGAAACTGAATGGTCAGCACTAGTCTCACACTGACCCCAAAACATTCCTTTATCTGAACAATATCTTTTGCCTTTGATACATAAAATCACATCATTATGTAACACAGCAAACCTTATTTCTACACAGAACAGTCCTGGTTTGTTGGGGTTTTTTAAGTTTAACACTTATGTTTACGCATCACTGCAGCTTGGTCATGACAAAACTTCCCAATACATCTCAAGAGCTTATAGGACATTACAAAGTTTTCCCATCTTACCTGGCTCTGTACAGTTCTTCTCTTCATGTGTCCCATTAGGTGATGCCATCAACCTTCTATTCCTCCACATTCCTGATACAATGCTTCTGTCTGGAACAGCTGATTCTTGGCCTATATTAAATAAAAAGATATGCCCACTAGCAACAATTTTTTCCTGCATCATCCCGGCTGGACTACACGTGCCCACTAACAAGGAGCATGGACAGACCACCAAAATGCAAACAGGGCAAAATCCAAGGTGTGACTGGAGCACGTGCCAACAGACATGTGCTGGGTGCTCCTAGCTCCAAAGGGTGCAACTAGGCACCATATCTGAGCTGTTGGCATGTTCTGGCTAGCGGAACTACCAGAACATTTGGCTGTGACCCACAGCAGGAAAATATTCTGCAGCAAGCAAATGCTGGAGCCTGTACCTGTGAAAGTCAACACTTGCAGCTCGTATATAGGAAACCAGCCCAACTATGCTGACATGAGCAAAAATCACACTTCCTTTTAGTCATCTGTACTTGCACATACTACATTACTGCTTTCATGAAAAAAATTAAAATGCATATGGATACGTTCCAGTTACATTTTAGTTTATTCTGAACTTTTCCCTCTTGGGTATGCTTAACAACATCAAACCATTCATAACTTGTCAAAAAAATGGAAATCACAGTGAATTCTCATAAGTCTTGAAAAAATAAGAAATTTTTTAGAAGTCAATGAAGCTTTCGGCAAAATGCATATTCCAGAAGCACTCTCAATGAAACCTGTTCAATAGAGTACAGGAGCACTTGTGAGATCATGTGCTACATGCAATTATAATAACCAAAGAAAGAATAGAACCTCTTAATTAAATCACTTCCACATCAATCTTATCCATTTCAAATGAACATACTGTAATAACGACAAAAATTGTTCCTTGGCCAATTTTAGAATTTATACTGTCATCACGTAATGCCTGTGTTTTCCCAGTGACTCCTGGAAAAAGAAATCTTGTTTGGAAGTTAGTTTTCCCAGAGTAAAATATTCTGAGCCACAATTGTAAGAAACATAGACAACAGATGGTCAGTGTTTATGGATAATATGTACTGTAAATTAGCCAGCTGAAAAAAATCCCTACCTGATGCAGCATACTATCAAAAATTAGGTTATGAAGGATTTAGTTGATAACCCAGGAGATTAAAAACTTTCATTAGTCATGACATTTTTCATGAAAACCTAAAAAAGTTGTGGAAAAAACAAATGCAACAAAAAACCCCCTTCAAGCTTTACAAACATATTCATACCCTCATTACTTGTTTCCAAGTTGAAACAACAAGTCGAAAGTTTTAAGATGAGCAATATGCTAATATGGTCTAAGACACCGAATTCTTATAGGGATGGCTTGTTGCCATCCTAGATACAGCTCAAACAAGCCAGGCAATAATTTGAGCACAAGAGCATTACAAACTATGACAAGTTCCTGCAGATTTTTCTTCCCTAAAGCACACACTTGAACTTCAGCTTTAATTTAAGCAGATGACCCATCCTAATTGTGCTGAAATCTGAGTTTCTTATATTAACTGCAGATGCTTAGTGATGGGCTTAGTCGATTTTGTTCTTAAGTCTTCAAGGACTGTTGGCAGCCCTATCCAGAGTCCCAAGTGCTCTCCCAGCAACCTTAGACTTTGTATTTGAGGGATGTGAAGCATATTGCAGGATGAGGGCTTGAAGCTGCACACTTACGGCCCAAACTGTGCCAGCAGGCAGAGGAACAAATGGGAACGATATGGTTAATTATAAGTGCATCAGTTTACCAATACAGCACATGCACAAATGATGCAAAAGACTCACTTATAATACTCTCTCTATAAAACATAAGATTAGCACTGTTCCTAGCCTAAAGTGCAGAATTTTCTTTTAAATCTATACTGTAACGGGGGGAAAGGTGTTGGGGGTGCGTGTGAGATTGAGAAAAGAAGCAGCTACAGCTGATGGAGGTTTACAACCTAAGGACAAAACGAAAGGTAGCTCGAAGTTGCAGAGGGGACCACAGGCGGCTGGAGAGAACTCCACTCTGATGCAACAGCAGGGGTGAAACTCCCTGAGGGCCGCTCCCAGGCACAGGGCTGCTCCGTGATGCCCTTTCGGATCCCGACCCGGGAGGCGCGGCGGGCTCGGGGCCGGGGAGCCCCGGACGAGCAGCGGCGCAGCTTCCCCCTCTCCCCGGGCTGTGTCCGCGCATCCGCCCGGCGCGGGGCTTTCTTCCGAGGAACCCGCGCTGCTCCCCCGCGTCGCCCGCACGCCGGGACATCTCCACTGGGAGACCCCAAACGGGAACAGCCACCGCCGCTTGAATCCGCCAAACCCCGGCAGCCCCGGGGCGGCTGCAGCCCCCGGGCCGCCCCAGCCGCCCGGCCGGCCCTGCCCGGGTCCGCCGGTCCCGCCGCCAGCGCCACTCACCCGCTCTGGAGAGCAGGCTGGACATGCACCAGGCGAAGAAGAGGATGGCGCAGATGAAGCCCAGCTGCTGCAGCAGCATCTCTCGCCTCTTGCGAACTTTCCTCAGCAGAAGCAGCATGGTCTTCGGAGGGGGGAGCGGCGTCTCCTCCGGCTCCATTGGAGCGAGCGCGGGCGCCGAGGGCACGGCCGGTGGGTCGGTGGGAACGCGGGGATCACTCCCGGCGGCTTCCCACGGACGGCTCCATTTCGGTCGGGCTGCAGCGCGAAGAGAAGCCGATGCCCAGGGCCTCAGGTCGGCAGCGGCGCAGCGGAGGGAGAGGCAGGTGGCGGCGGGCGGGGAGGCGGCGGCAGCCCGGAGCGGGGGGGCGAGGCGTCGCGCTCAGGGGCCGGGCCGAGCCCCGCGCCCCATGGCCGGCGGCGGAGGGAGCGGCGCGGCGGCGCCCCGCGCTCCTCGGGCAGCGGCCGCCCCACAGCGCGCCGCGGGCTGCGACTCAGCGCCGAGGGACGGAAACATCCATGCGGCTCCCTGCCCGCCCGGCCAACTTTGAAGTTTATCCCTTTCCTCCCTCCCTCCCCCCGGCCGCTGCCGCCGCCAGCCGTAGGCGGCAGGTGGGCGACTCCGCCGCCGCGGGGAGAGCAGCTGTGCCCGGGCTCTCAGCGCGGCGCCGGGCGGGCACTCAGCCCCGGCGGGCGGCTCGGCCCCTTCTCCCCGCCCCTCTCCCGCAACTTTCTGGGTGCTCCTCCGGCACCCATGGCAACGCGCATGTGCCCTCCCCCACCGCCGGGCAGGGGGGAAGGAATTATCTGGCGAAATTAATCCTTTCCCCTAAACGGCGCAGGAATGCCCCGCTCTCGGTGTCGCGCTCGGCGTCCCTGCGCGGAGGGCAGCGGGCAGCGGTAGGTGCCGCGGTGCAGAGGTGCGGGCCGGGGCCGGGGCGCCGGGGGGGCTGCAGCGCGCTGGAACGCGAGCAGCGCCCCGGGGCTGGCGGGGAGCACCGATGGCTCGGGGCTCTTCCACCTGTCTCAGGAGATGCATTTCAAGATGGGATTCCGTGGGGAGAATGGCGCTTCTGCGCGCAGTTTGCACTGCATCGAACGCGTGGTGTTTAGGAAGACAAATTAATGACCCATTTTGTGAAATGGTGGTTAGTTCCAGGCTGTGCCACCGCGATTTCAATTTTTTTTTAACTAAAATTTTGTGTTTACATTAATTAAGTGGTTACTGTTAGCCAACGAGTGGTGAGGACTTCCTCCTACAGCACACGCATCGGTGCTGTATTCCTCCCAGAAACGTGTGAGGAAGCACATGTAGACAAAACGGGATTAACTCATCTGATCTTCTTTTCGATACAGCATGTGATTTACGACAGAAAGCCTTTCAGGTGATTCCCTCTGGATCATTGTCTATATTCTTCAGAACATACAACACGTATCTGGCATTGTTTGTTATGGTTTCATAATTATAATACAAATAGCCTACGTAAATAATCACAAATAAAATATCACCAATCCTCTGTTTTCCCATCATTCAAATGTGTTTTCTAGTTTTGCTTGTGCTTTCTATCCACTATAGTAAGATGCAGAAGCACAGTGCTCAGGATGCTCTGGTGCTGCATGTGAAATTGCTCTGGGTTCATGCTGAAGACTGCCAGTTGTCTCAAGTGCAAAAGGCATTACTCAGGCTGGAGGACCAAAGAGGAACAGTGGTGTTAATGTTGTTGCTTCTTTACATGCACGTGGCTACAGGAACTTTTGTGTCTTAACTGTCCAAGCTCCACGGGCATCTAGGCTCTGGTGGGCTTTTGACTTTCTGATTTACATTAAAGTAGGAAAACAACTGCATGTCAGAAGAATGGCACTGAAACATGCTCCAGTCTCCTCTCTTTCATTCCCTTTATAGCTGCTGAGAGAGGAAAAGTAACTGTGAGAGCTCTTGCCTACTACAAAAAAAGGTAATAGAGAAAATTACAGATCAGGTTATGTCTCTTGATTTCTCTCCATGGCCAGATAGGAAATCTCAAGGCTGAACCCAGAACAGTGAAAGCTCTCCCTGACCAAAGGAATTTACAGGCTGATTAGACACAGAGGCAATGGAAGCTGGATAAACTCAGCAGAAGGTCTTTAGATTGGCACCTTTATTTATAGTGGACTTGGTTTTTCATTGAAGACCTTTAAGTTCCAGTGAAGGTGTTGGTTGGCCATGTCAGTAGAGATGCCACTTTATACCCTGTCAGCTGTCTTAAAAGATGGGAGCTAATTCTTCATGTGGCTTTCCATCACATCTTTTCTGGAACTAAAGCCTTCCCATCCATTCAAAGTGGCAATGCAAATATTAGTCTGCTATCTGGGTTTTGTGTTTAATGGCAGTTGCAGTGCTGACAAGACTATAGTTTTCTGTATGAAGATTTTATCTAGCAATAGAAGGATGGTGACACTGGAGGGGATTGCAGGGGATTTACAGGGTTTTCTGTAAAATAAGTTTATAATCTGCTTAGAATAATAGAATCATTAAGGTTGTAAAAGGCCTGTAAGATCATCAATTTCAACCATTAACACAGCAATGACTAATTCACCACTAAACAATGTACCCAAGTGCCACATCTACACATTTTTGGAATGCTTCCAGGGTTTTCAATTCCATCACTTCCCATGGCAGCTTGTTCCAATGTCTGACCATTCTTCACTTATAAGGGCTTCAAAGAGGCTGTTCTAATGGTTGGGTCTCTTCCCACAACTGATTATATTTGTGATTTTTATATTTACTGTGTTTATTCACTTATTTACTCTACACTGAAAACATGTTCAAAGCCATGGCACTCCCAATCTGAAGAGATACTGATACTAAAACCTGCAATGACAAGTTTGCCACAATTGAGATAAATTTGTGCCTGCAATTATGTCTGCAGTTGAGGCTGTCATTCACCAATATTCAGTGTTTTGTTTACACAAAGACCATGGAAGTGAACCATTGTCCTGAGTTTCACATGTGAGGGATTTTCATTCTGTCGGATCCTATGAGCATCACATGGATCAAACCAAAGCACATGTTTAGTAACAGGAATGTTATTATAATATTGCCTGTTTTGACATGGAGGTTTTTTCCTTTTTTTGGCTGTTATAAAGTTGTCTGGTTTAGAGTTAACAGTTAGTGACTATAGAAACCTTGAAGCCTTCCCCATGAACCACTGAAAGCAAAAAACAAGAACCAAAACACTGAAGAGTGGTTTTGTGACTCCCTTACAGAGGAGAAATCTGCTACCCATGAAAGCGGTTCTCAGCATGATGGTGTGTGTCTCTCCCTTTTCCTGTGTACACAAATGAGGCAGATCAAAGTTCAGACAGTCCTAATCTCCTAATCATACAAGCTTCTGATTAGCATTTTTAATCAGTCTGGTGATCACAAGGCAGCCTCAAAATTGTTGAATACTAAACTTTCAGAACAGAATTCCGAATCACTTTCATTGTGCTGAGGGTTTAAAATGTGTCAGGTAACTCTTTGTGTGGGATGTCTCAAAGGGAAAAGGTGTGCTGCAGAATTCAGCTCCAGTTACCTCTCACCAGGAGGGTCTATTTGAGTATATTTGACCCATTCACATGGAGGTTGTTACTGGAATGATGTCCCAACTTTTCATCTGGTTTAAGACATCCATCCTGTGTATGAGGGTACAGCAGTAGTGTTGGGGGCAGAAAATAAGCAAATGCATAAGATGACATTAGAGAAATTTGCATTTATTTTTTAAATCTTAAATTACTGCTCTCTTACTGCAAGAAGAACAACTATATAAATTCAGTGAAGCCCTCCATTAATAGCCTCAAAAAAAAAAAGAGTAAGACACACATGGTTTTCGGAGTGATGCTTTCACAGTGAGTGATTTGGTGATACCTCAGATGTTCTGTTTCCAGTATAATCAGAACAAAATGTTTTCCAGACTAGATCTAGGATTGCTGAAAGAATAACATTTTGAAAATTAAAGGTATTTGAGAATATCAAATCATCAAAACAAAGTGTAGAGGAAGAAAATATTAAATAAGCACTTGTCTCTAAGCCAAACACAAGAAACAAATCTCCTCTCTTATTGCTGTGTTTATCATTGTGATAATTTAACTTTTGTGTATGTCCCACGCCAAAATGTCTCACTAGAAGCACATACTAATGTTAGTTTCATCTAGCACTGCCAAATGTGCTTGTTTTTCATCTCAAGCACAATTAGTATCTTGAACTGAGAAACAGCCAAAAGGCTTTAAATTAGGGAAGTGTCTCACAGGAGATCCATGAAAGCAGCTCATCTGAGAGGAAAATATTGATGCTGCTGAGAGTTGAAGGAGAAGTATGTTTGGACTAATTTTCTATGGCACCCCCTAAAAGGAGCAGAAAAAGCAGCACCTTGGGACAGTTACTGAAGACTGTTCCAGCACCAAAGAGCTGGGAAGCTCTGGATGATTAGGTGATTGATAGTGACAGGTACCCAAACAGCCTTAGGAGCCTTTCCAAGTCTGACTCTTCTGACTGATAAAACTGGCCTCCCAGTATCAACTCCTCTGTCCTGTCTGCTAGGTCAAGAGGTAAAATCAAAGAAAAGCCAACAATGGTCCTTTAAAAAAGAACCCGAAAATCTCCCATAAGCCATAAAAATTTAACTGAGGGGAAAGGCATTGGTGAGAAAAGAGACTGGGATCCTGCCTTTGCTAGTTGGCCCAGGTGGTTTGTATAAGGGAACCATGGAGAGAACCTTAGCTTGGCACTGTCCATAATCACCTGACTGTCAATGAAGAAGGAATCCTGTGTTTATTTAGTACCTAGTCACTGGCAAAGGAGGGCACACAAATATGACTTGTCAATACAGGCTTGCAGAAAGCACATCAATATTTAAGTGTTGAACTGTAACTCCAGGCAGCCTACCTCCTTAGGTGTATATATATATACCCAGATATTTCTTTAAGCACTGGTGAAAGGTGCTTTGCTGAACCATACTTGAAATTTAGAAAGCAGATCCATTGTTGGCATCAGCACTGTGGGTTCAGCCAGAGCTTCTGTGATGGGTAAGCCCAGAACTGGGACCACTATTTTACAGAGAAGCTCCAGCTGTAGTACCCAGGACTCATCCATGTGCTAAGATCCTCCATGTCTTTCTATGCATTCTCAGATTTTTATCTCCCAGTTCTAGTGGAGAGCTGCCAGTTGTGTTACTTTTGCATGCTTCAAAGGCAAAGTATTCCTTAATAAGGAACTATTTCTATAGTTTAACTATATGTTTTGCTTTCAAGGCTGTAAATAACTAAACTTGAGCTGAAATTTAAATGCTATGAAGAAGTCAGTCTCACATTGCAACATGGAACCACATTTTCCTTTCACTTACCCAAGTCCTCCCTTGTGTTTTGTCATGCAGTTTTCCTACTGCTGTTTTCTCTTTAATAATCTTGAGTAATGCTACTTTGTATTTCTGATGAGCATCTGTGGTTACACCGTGCATTCAACACTTAGCTAGGACCCACACACTCACCAATGCTCCACTTGGGAGTTTAACAAGAGTATGTAGAAATGCTACAGGCAAGAGTTTCTCATATCCTTCATGCCATGAACAACCTCACATAAGCACAGGAAGGAGGTCAAGCTGATGCATATAATCTTCCTGCCATACAGTAAGTACAAATGGTACCAACCAGAGCTATACACTTGATGTGATCTTTATAGTACAAGAAAATAAGATCAGTTGACTCTTTATCTCCTACATGTGCTGTTAACAAATTTTGGGTTAGGTACATCAGCTCTATTCATTTCTTCAAGCTCACCAAAATGTCTTCTTGCAGGACAGAAGGAGAGATGTTATGCATATCAGTGGTATTCAATGCATCATTCTGCTCATAAGGTTTCAATCAACATCTAGCTAAAAAAGGGATTTTGTTTAAAAAACCTCAATATTTGCACCTTTAAATCAATCTAAGCCCTCCAAATTCATCACAGCATCTATGTTTAAAGCCTTGTAAATTTATCAAGGATATAGGCATCTGATTAAATCCTTGCCAGATTTGAAGAACTCATGCACGTGCATAAAGCCATACTGAAATGGGGGTTAAATTGCAGGGACTGTCACACAGCATATGCTCTCCACACACATACTGTTTCTCAGTTTCTCAAGTTTGCCGTCTCCAGTGAATTCCAGTGTCAACTTTATTGTGTTTTCATTTTGCCACTGGTTTTCTATTCCTCTCTGCTCTCACAGTCACTTTCTCTTCTGCCTATTTCTCTGCTTCCCTTATGCTTTTCCTCTGTTTGCTACATGACTTTGTTCCCCACTTCTTGATTTTCTAGGCCCAGTGCAAATTTTTCATTTCTTCCTCTCTCTGTAAACAGAATTCTTTTCTCCTCTTCAAATCTATACAGGGGTTCAAGCTTAGTATTGATTCTAAGCCCTACTCCCAGAGGATTGGGTAACTTTGACTGTGCTTACCCTTAACTGTGAGGAATGAGGTTAGCTGACATCATGCTAAACACAAGGGACTGGGGCTAATCACAGAACTTTTTTCCATCAGTATACAACACATTTGTTTGCTCTTCATAATCTCATTCCACTCCCAGATAAAAGAACTAAATTCAGCTCCATAAAATGCTCTCTTTTTTTTTTTTCTGGGAAGTTTTATATGTCTGAAATAAGTGAAATTCAAAACAGCTACTGAGGAGACATCTTCACACACTTCAGTCAACCACAATTTTTTCAGCTTTCATACCTACTGGGAATTCTTTCCAGACCCCTTTGCTAGTCCCTCAAATTGAGAAGGATCATTAGCTAAGCAAAAATTGATTCCTTACAGTGAGAAAAATTTTCAACAGCTATGTGTTGTTATCCCAAACCACAGGCTGCTGTGATCTTATGAATACACAGGAGGAAGCTTCCTGTGTATTTGGAGAATTGTCTCACCAAAAAAAAACCTCAGGTGGTGTCAGTGCTTGAAAGTCTGAAGGCCAAAGAGGTCCAGTGAAATTCCTGTTGGGAATGATACAGAGGGAGAGATTTGACAGGGCAGCTCCTTTCCCTCATTAGATTAGAAAGAGAAGAAGAGCAAGTATTCATCTTTAGTGACTATGGAAAAAAATAACAACTGCAACTCCAAACACTGAATATACAAGTGCAGGAACACATGTCCTGACAACTGATGTCCTTGAAACAACAATATTGGAAAGGTGAGAACTGTCTTTATTTGGTGACTTGTAGAACACATGCTTGAAGGAACCTGGAAAGGTCATCTTGTTAATTCCCTTTTCCTAAGGCAACACCAACTCTCCCTAATGTGGAGTGGGTTTGTTCTGAAACTTAATACCCATTTTTATACTGAAATTGCTGTTTGACTGCCTATCAAAGCTTTTAAAATAAAATTATGGTGAAAAATGTTAAGAAAATTTACACCTCCTACTTTGGCTGGCATATTTTTTTAACACTGCTAGTGAGCAGAGCTTGGGTAGTTCTGGGAATTTTCCTCCTCATATGACCACAGATTTTCAAAAACAAAAGTTTATTCTATTGAAAACCTCTAATGTTAAAACTAAAAGGAATTGTGATTGTCAATAAGAGAAGGGGAAGGATACTCTTATCATTTATTTCTGTAAAGTTAGTAGAAATCAGGTTCTTTTATAGGCAGAAGGAAGAAAACAACCTTGTCCTAACAAGATAAATTCAGTGTATGAAATTATGTAAAATGATAGTCTAGAGGAATGGCAGAGAAATCAAGTGAGTGGGAATGGTGCTCAATGGAGTGTTTTGTATGAGGAATTCAGAGCATTTATTTCATTGCTGTTTCATGTTGTCTCACATGGAAAAGATAAGAAAGGGGGGTTAATTTGCTCCCCATTTTGTTCAGACAAGAGGAGAGAACTGAGAAGGCTGGTTTGAAATTCAGGTTCAGAACAGGAAGGAGAAAGGTTTTTGTCTAAGGAGGCATTTAAGGGAAGGAAGGGAGAGCTTTGGTACACAAGAACAGAAGATCTAAGCCAGTGGGCTGGGCACAGCCATCGGTGGGAGTAGGCAGAGGGAGCCTGAATCAAAGTGGATCAGAAGGGTGAGTGAAACAAACCAGAATGGGGAAATGAGCACCACTACGTCTACTTTGAAGATCAAGTCTTGTACTGTGAACTTGAAAAGGGTTGGTGTAGTAGGAGAGACACATCACTGTAGCTGCAGCACATTAAGAATCCTCCATAGAAGTTCCCTTTAAGTTTACAAAAATGGCCACACCTGCAGCACAGCCCCCTCCAAACCCAGATGTCTGATGTTTGTTACCATTAGTGAAAAGACACAGTTAACGCAAATGTTGGTGTATTTTCAAACATTGGCAGGAACGCTTTTTACAATATTTCCATGTTAGCTTCCTAACAGATTTTACAGCAAAATACCAAGAAAATTTGTAGTTATTGCAAATTTTAACAAGAAATGTTTACCAATGGCAAATAATAAATACAGGACTCCTGTAAATCAACTTTTTTTGCTGCTCCCAACTCCTTGCAGAGTTTAGCAGCAGGATCTTTTAGCCAGGCTTGGTCATAAGTGTGCTCAGCTGCCTCTCAACATCAGGATATCCCAGGTTCAGGACAACTCCTAAGAGCTGGCTGCTGTTTTCAGCTTGTAGTAGAAGAACAGTAAAGGTAGTGCCACCCCATAGTCCAATTTACTGGCAGATATTGTGGGTGTCACCTGCCTGTTATGTCTGACTCACTCTACCATTTTTCTGTTGTTTTTATTTAATATTTAAACACTCAGATATTCCAGCCACTTTATGTTTCATCTCCTCAGAAAGAAGCAATGTTTCAGAGGTGTTTCCATGGAAACAATGGAGTGAGGAAGCAGCTAAACAGAAAAGTAAGTCATCTGTCAGTAAAACCAGAGATATGCTTTGGGATAACTTGAAATTATAAAATGGATAATTAATTGGGCTGTTACTGAGCATCTGTTTGTCCTTATTGCTTTCTTCTAAGTGAGAACAGTTCACCTTTTTGAATATAACGAGAAAACAAAACTTCCCCGTACAAACTTTTCAGTAGCTGAAGTCCTTTCTGATACAAGAGACAGTACCACTCTTTGGAGATGACCACTGGAGTTACTTAATCAGCAAGGTCAGGCAATTGAAATGGTATTGTTAAGGGTCAGCAACACCAGCTTCCCCGAACAAATCAAAACTCCCTCCTGATAGCAGTGTGAGCATGGGAGCGTTGTGATACAAGACTCCTGCAAAGTTTAATCAGACCATGGGAAAAAGAAGATTAGCCCTACTGGAAGTGAAAATGCAGCTAGATATGTCAAGCCCCTTCCAATTATGCAAATGAATGCACTGAGCAATTCTGCTCAGAAGTGGGTATTAAATTATACTTGTGGATAAATATAAAAGCATACCTTTGTCCATCTGTCACTGTATATCCTGAAATACCATAATTACCTCTCTCAAGCATGGGAAGGAACAACTCATGGATTTTGCCTGTGCTCATATCATAAAACCTTTCCCTGCGACTTTGCTCAGGCATAGCTTTACTGAACTGTGTGTTGCCTGTCATGAAGGTTACAAAGGAAAATCCACTGTTTCAACTCTGTTCTGGGCAAGAAGACTCAAACCTTTGTAATGAATATCATATTCACTTTAGGCATCAGCAAACTGACCACAGAAACACTTAATACATTTAAATATTCCATACAAAATGTTTTGTTCAGAACACGTTCAGAAACAAAGCATTGGAGACTTGAGTTGTATTTGCTCTTAATAGCCTTTTAAACCATGTTTAAGATATCATATTTTCACTTGTGGGCAAAGGAGGCATCCTGGGAGATGTCTAAAACCTCTTTCTAGTGCTGGAAATTGTCTTGATGATTAAAAGAAGAATCATTCCTACCATCAGTGGCCACTAGAAAAATTTTGTAATTGCAGACTGTAGAGTGGGATACCCCTCTAGCAAACCATCAGCTCTGGTTTGACTTGCACACTGAGCACCTGCATGTTGGTGCCTGTGGCAGCCTAAAGGATCCACTCCAGAGCTGCCCTCCCCAGGAAAGGTGCCAGACATGCTCAAAATGTCGCCTTTGGTGTTGCCTGGGACCGACTGAGGTTTTTACTGACTTTCAGCTCCTCCAAAGTCCTTCATAGGAATCCACAAGGAGATGGAAATGTTATTGGTGGACTTTCTTGCTCAGAGACTCATCAGTATTTTCTGTCCAGGTAAACAGTGACCACTGCACACTAGGAAAATTTTGAGGTGAAGGAGGGCAGACCAGATCCTACAAGCCTGAAACACTGATTTGACCATGCAGTATTGAGAGCACCTTTCTCCTGGAGGGTCGCACAGAGGGTCAGATGGTAAATGAGATCTCCACATAGCCCACAACCTCAGTCAGCTGTGAGTGGATCATGAGGGAACTGGTCTATTGAGTCTTGGAACACTGGCAAGACTTTGCTTCCAGCAAACCCCGAGAGCAAATCCTACCCATACCCAGCTGGCTTGGAGGCACATGGAAGTGAACAGCCAGGCCAATTCACAACTGGCTGGCAGAGCACCATGGCATCAGACAGGCTGTAATGATCATCATAAAATATGTTCACACCACAGCTTCTGAATAAAATATTTTATACAATTATTTCTATGGACACACATCTTCAATAATAGCATAAAATAGAGCTAAATAAATGTTTATCTGGAGAAAAGTGATCTGCTGTCCCTTTCACAATCATTTAAAAAAGTTGAATTTAACCTTGGGACTGATGGAGTCTCACAGAATTGGTTATGTTACTGGCATTGACTGTGAAAGAGAAAATAAGAGAGGTAGGGCTGTGTTTTATGCAATATTTTGTTCTTGCTGTTGGAAATCTGTTGTAATTTTCCTGCTCAAACTATCAAAATGGCTGATAAGCTGGAAATAAATCAGATCATTGAGGTGAATGTTTCATGGCAAGCCATTGAGTAACTGAACTGTTTCCTATGTCAGCCTTCCAAACTCTAATAAAATAACTTTTTTAAAAAAAGGCGAGAATTCTGGAAGATTTAACTAGCCTGAAAATTTGTTTTCAGTTTTTAAATCAACCCTAATTAATACATTTTTAGTTATATGCAGAGCAAACCCACAAAATCTCCAGAGGCTTAGCCAAGAAAACCAAGTTAAAGGGCACAGCTTTGTTTTAGTTGTTTTTGTCCCCCCCAGAAGAGATCAGAAGCTTCAAGAGTCAGGCTGCCTCGTGCTTTCCTTTTGCTCCGTGCCTGGCACAGCCTTCTCTGCCATGTGCCATGGCTGTGTGACCTGCCATGGCAGACATCCTGTAATGCTGCTTGTTTGGGGTGGGAATGCTGCAAGGCCCAGCTTTCGGGATTTGTGCTGCTGTGTGGTTTGTGGTGGTTAGGAGGCTAATAAGCAGAAACACCACTCTTTCACTAGTAATAGACCCTAGAATAAGTCCTAAGGGGAAAAACTCTCCCAGCTCATTGTCAAAACTCTGAGCAAGCCAGTCATCCAGAAAAAAAATACTTAATAGTCACACATACAAAATAAAAATCATGCTCAGGCTCTGATACTTTTCCCACAATCGAACAGGCATTTTCAATTGTGGAAAATTCATGTGTGTAGAGTTACATGAAATCCAGACCATTTTGCTGTCCCTGAGACAGTGTCCCTGACTCAGAGCTTTGTGGAGGGGATCACACTGAGTTACCTGTGACCAACAGACACTGAGCATTTGCATGCTCACCAGTGATTTTCAAATGCTAACTTACAACAGGTAGTATCCTAACTGCTATTTTTCTTACTTACAGGCTGTTGAAAAAGCCTCAACCAGGAATCATTGCAACAGAATCGAAAACACTGAAAATCTTTTCCTTGCCTTGATAAAATATCTGGCTAGAATGAATACTCATGATTTCTCTGTTGAACTCAAAGGTACTAAGGCATCATCACACTTTTTAAAATTTAATGCTATTTAGCAAATAAAATATTTTACAGCCTCAGACTTCACTGAGAAGCATACTTTGAGGGAGGGAGAGAAAATGTTTTAGATCTAGCTCAGCAGTACTTTCAAACTTCTCAGTCATATCTCTTTTGCTACCTAAGGAATGTTAAAGAAGTGAAATCAAATGTCTGTCTGATTTTAGGTGATGTGCAATATTTATTCTGAAGGCTCAGGCAGCTTCTTTCACTCTTGAATTATTTACAACCTGCACACAGTGTCATGTCTCAACAGATCACTGTATAACTCCATTAAGTAAAATGAGTAAAACATTTTTTATATGTATGCGTGTGTGTATGTAGAGGCTTAGTAAGAATCAGTATTAATGATCATCCTTACACACAAAGGGCTAAATAATTTATTGGAGATAGAGAGAGGCTTTGCTGATGAAAACAAATATAAAAGCCAGCTAGTCCACCACGTATCTTGAGCACCAATTAGTACTGGAGGTTGCAAAACAAGGTTGAAGAAGACTTCTTTTTAATGCCAGATAGCTGGCGACTAGTTTAAATGCTGATACTTGAAGCAGTTTGATCCTTCAGTACATTTTGTTTGTTTATGAAAAAGAAAGTATGAAGAAACTATTTTACCTTTTCTATCATCTTATTTCCTTTTGCTGGGGTAGGATGGTTGTGCTAAAAAAAAAGAAAAACAAAGAATAGCCTCAAGGCACATGTATTAGTCTCCGCATCAGTATCAATTTCTCTGTTTCTCCAAATGTGATTTCACAGTAGGAATTCCTGCAGGAATTAAAACACTTTCCTACAAACGGCAAATGGAGAATGAGAGCTGTGTGATGCAGAATACAGATGGGACTCAGTCCCTAACAAGGCTGATAATTTTCTTTGGCCCATACCATTATGTATACACATAACCATAAAACCATAAAAAATCTCCCATTAACAGTAAAACACTGAAATTTTGAATGGCTCCCAGCCCTATAGTACAGAATTTTTGAAGAACATGAAAACTGAGGATTCTCTTGTCAGTTAGCCAACTATTACAGCTCTCAGCATTCAAACTGGTTTTGTATTGTACAATGCAGTAATTGTTGTGATCAGGACCCTAACATGGTTATGACTAAAATAGGCTACAGAACCTGAATAAGAACCTAGAAAAATCAATGCAAACATTTTTTTTCTTTTTTTATTTGGAATCAGATCTTTTCCTTACACCACAGTGAGCCATAGAAAAAAGATGACCATGCAGAAAATAATAAGAATAATAAATGAATTCTGCCCAATCATCATTATTCAACTATTCCTTATAGCCATTCCAGCAATAGCTGCTTTGGATCAATTTGGAAACTGCTGTCTCAGGACAAGCTAAGAGAGATGAAAGGAAGGACTCTGCAAACCTCAGTTGATGTTAACAACTGTGATGGATCCAGGCTTCTGCAATCACCATCTGATTAGACAAACTTGTGTGCAGGGCAACAGAAAAGATCAAAGATAATATGCGTCACTAAGCCTTCCCAGAGCATTTTTTAGGCTTGAAAGATTATTTCAGAGAAGTAGAAATTAAGGAAAACCTTTACATAGAGCCCTGGGAACATATTTCTGGGTAATAACCCAGTATTGAAATTTGATTTTTTTATTTGGAGAAACCCCAGAAAAACAGTAGACTGTACATGCAGAGAAACTGCAGAGTTTTGTTCTCTGTATATCTGAGGAGTTCCCAGATAAAGAGTTTCTTTCATATCTTCGTAAGAAGATACTTCTTGTTTATACAATGTGTTTCCCTTTGCACCTCTGCAATGCTTGTTTCATACTTTATCTAAGAAAGCAAAAGTTTCATAAAGGTAATATTTCAGAAACAAAGAAACAGAAATCACATTGAGATAAGCTTAGCTACAAAGGGACCAGAACAACTTCCACAGAGATTGCACAGTAGGGATAGAAAGTCATATAATCCTGGCAAAGTTAAATGAAAAAGGTGCTTAAACCAGTGATATTGTGAATGATCTACAAAATTAATTGAATTTTTTAATGCAAAAAAAAAAAAAGTGCTAAAGAACAAGCTAGGACACTTACAACATAAGTGTGTAAGTTAGAAGGAGCCTCAAAGAAAATTTAGCAATTCCCCTGAAAACTGGGCCCCATTTATAGGATATGCCACTAAGTAAGCAACTATGATGCATGAGAACACGACTTTCCCAGTTGTGTATATATAAACAGTAAGACAGAAGGAATTCTCTTTGGAAGGCACATCAGTTTCTGTTCTGTTTCTCCATTCCAACAAGAGTTATTAAAAGAGAAAGAGAAAGATATATTTTAAAACCCTAGAAAATAGTCAGCATGCACCAGTGTGCTCAGCAGTGCAGAAAACACTTGACAATTCTCCAATTACCGGGGCACGCCTAACAGGTTAACCTTTTGTATTCACATGCTGACTTATCAGGCAGTAGGTAGGCCCATGGAAATATGGGTTGTGTGATTACAAAGTGAGAACAGTGTACCATCTGTCTATCTAATACTATCCATGTGGCAAGCACATCACTATTTTAAGCCTCAAACTTCTCAGTACCAAGGAGGCAAAAGACAAGTGTTGCCATTACATTGTAGTTATATTTATGATGTGTGTATATTTTGCCTGGGACTGAAAATCCAAGATTAACAACCAGAAGTATTTGGAGAGTTATCACAGTACTGGTGCATTTGACTTTTCACTACACCAGAAGATACTTCATTGTCCCAGAAAGAGCTAAATTGTTAAAGCTGGCATATTTACAAAATGTAAAATAGAGAAAAATTCTTTTCTGTGTCTATGAAGAATTAAAGAAGTAACACGAGTAAGAATAGCCCAGTGGCTAAATGTCACCTGAAAAGAAGCCAGAAATCAACACCTATCAGCTGTCACCAAATGGTATGCTGGGTTGCTAGGAGTATCCAGTGCTCAAAAGGTAGAGAAGGAACATCTCCCCACGCTGAAATCAAGAATGGCATTTACTAGAATGTAAACAGCAAAACTAAGTCTGAGAATCGTGTCTATGAAAGGAGTTAATCAATTCATATAAGTGATCATTCCATGAATGTGCATCATGAGGCATATTCTGTACTCATATATATGTGTATTTGCTATGAAAAAAGTGATGAGTTAACTAAGCCCTGACTTCCCTTAGCAACAGAGAATGTTTTCCTCTTAGTTTAGAACAGTAGCTCTTTCATGTTTTATTACCAGGTAGTTTTCCAGAGAAGTTGCTTGTGGCAAGAGTGCATGTCTCCAAGAAATGCAGGACATTCCTAGCAGTTGTTCCTGCCACTGCAGTTCAGGTTTAAGGGCTCCCTCAAGTAGCTGTTGTTGGATCTATGTCTTCTCTAAGAATTGATGCTCAAATATCAAGATTTGAATATTTCACCATCCTCCATCATTGTGATGTTTGTACTGACTGTCCATCTCCATGAAACGAAAGTCTACCCTTTTAGCCCCAAAACAGTAAGATCCTTATATGACCTCACAGTACTTGGAGTTCTTGAGTTTGCTGATTGGCAAGAATCTCTTTTCCATTTTTGTGAGCTGGAGAAGTGCTGGTACTGCAATCCCAGCTACAGTATCAGACATTGTGACAGGTTACTTTGACCAAGATCTATTCAAAATACTCTATCTGGGAACAACTTACTGCCCATTCTCTTTGCTTTTTGCAGACCTCTTTTAAACTCTCAGCAATTTTATCTGTCTGTTGAGCTTTGCCCGTTCTTGTAAAGGTTTTATTTCTGATTCATTTTTTTGCAATTAAAGATGCCTTAATATTGTGTCAGATCCATAACTAGCTTGTTAGATCTCTGCATGGGTCTGTGCTCATCTTATTTCAGTTAAGAATTGCCCTCTTTTTCCAGGTACCATTGTACCAATGTACCTGGAAAATTGATAATCTCATTTTCTAAGTATCAATGTTTGGATGATTAGCAGGTATATTTGAAAGAATGACCTAGGTGTGAAGAGTCAGCTGTATTTGTACAGATATTGTGCTTGTCTCATTGGTTCATTGATGTTTCACAAGAAAGGGGTGTCTGTATTGCTTGCATAGTTTATTTTCTGTTGCTGCCTTTTTATACTAGAAGGCTGCTTCTCGGTAAGAACTGTTGTGTGTCTGTCCCTCTGTTGCTCTCTTTCTTGTAATGCAGATTTGCAGTTTACCAAAAATATTTTGGGTTCCCCATGGCAGCACTGAAGGGCTTTGAATTTCTCCCCATTCCTGGATTTTTGAATATAAGTCCTTCCATATCCTTACAGTCCTTATATCATTGCAAGATGCCCTTCATTGTGTCAAGGGTGTTTTTATTCTGTTGGCAATACAGAACCTGAAGTCTACACCTTTCTGCTGAGATCACATGAGATTCTGAGCATTCCTGAGAGGTTGCTTTTACTTGATTTTGATGTGAAAGCTACCCATCTTTATTGTGGTTCCAAATCTTGGTTCTCTCTATTATATGTCTCATTTTTGCTGGATGATCCAGTTTCTCCTCTTGATCATAAAGGAACTGTGCACTCTCTTTTGATGTTACACTACTTCTACTTGTGTATTCCTGTCTGATCTCTGCAGGTAAGGCCAGCCAGATGTTTGAAAACTATTTTGCTTCTATCATGCCATAGACATAACCAATCTCACATTTGAATTTGCTGCTTTTGTATAGTATATTTTGTTTTAGTATAGTGCTATTTATTTTTCATTTTATTTATTTGCAAACTCTGCAACTACTGTTGCATGTGACCAAAACCAGGAAATATTTTCCACTCTCCATTACTCACCATCATATCTTCATGTTTTTCTTTATATTCAGTTTGTTGCCTCTGCCACTTGCATTTGCACAAGTATTGGTGTATTTTCTATGCTTTTCATGAGCAAACTAATTACATAAGTCTCTTTACCACTTACCTCCTGCATTTGCAGATGAATGTGTTCACGTGTGCATGTCTGTGGCTGTTAGTAGTTAATGTGAGCTCCCTGAGCAGTCTTAGTAAAGCACATTTGTCTTTTCCTATAGTTTCTGACACTTTCACCTCTTTAGAAATGACAGCTCAGAAGCTGACTGTTTTGTGATATGCTGGTTTATTGGTTTTCCAGATCTTCTCTCACGAAGAAACCTTTTCTTTATGACATCCTTTTAAAGATTATATGATTTTTAAAGCATCACTGGGATTTTATGGTTTTTCTTGTTTCAATGCTCCTGCTAACACATGTAGCTGTTTTCAGCTACATGCTATGATGCTATCCCTGTGTGGATATATATAAGAATGCTCCATACATATGGGATTGTGTTAGCACATTGTGGGGTCTTACCTGGCTGAAGATGCCAGTATCACCATTGCAGCCCTTCCCTTCCTCCTCAGTAAAAACACTTCTTCCTTGAACTATAACCATTCTGAAGTAATGACATGAAAATAACCTCTCTGTAAACAAGGTATGGGCTCCTGTCTTAGCAAGATCAATGAAGAATTGACCAAGAGAGGTGACACTGTAAAAGTTTGGTCCAGAATCCAGGTTTACACACGAACTGCCATCTCAAAACTGAATGAGAAGGATAAGTGGTCACCTATAGTTAAAAGTACCAGACCAGGTTATGGAGAATGAGCTGGTTTTCTCTATTTTAGGCTTAGTTTTGTATGAAAGAGCTTGATTGGCCACATTCAAGGAATTTTCCCCTGGCCAGTATTCATTTTCAGGGTTTAAGCCTAAGCAATGCACAAACATCTTGAGCAAAACCATGCACCAATTTGTCCTTGCAAGGCTTTTCAAATACCAGCAGGGATAAAAAATGTACAAGAACTTTCCAAGCAGCCAAATACACAAGGAGCTCTCTTTCCCCCAGCAGCTTTATACATCTAAACTAACTTAAATCTAGTGGAAAACTGACAGGTTTTAGACACTTGTGTGGGATTTGCAGCAATCTCAGAAAAACCACAACCTGATAGGATGAGGCTCAACTCATACTCAATCAGCCAGATGATCATGACCCACATGGAAAGTCATTTCATTAACCAGCCAAGTAGAACTCGGAAGAATTTTTTTTTTCTCAGAAGGAAAAGCAATTCTGTTTTATATAACATTTTCCCAAATATGCACGAGAAGTTGAAAGGCACTGAAATTGTAATTTTTGGTGACATCTAGCTTGTAGGTCACATTTCATTTTAAAGTGAGAAGCAAACGCGATCCTGTCTGCAGATGATGTTAACAGCGTTAACTAGACCTACAGTTCTCTATCCTGTTACCTTCAGATTGCCTAAATTCAATCAGGATTTGTGCTCTTATGCACACTCTTATCCAGTTGATTTACTAGATATGAGTTAAATTACCTTCAAGTTCATATCCAAAGATTTGCTGGCCCTCAGCCATTAGAGAAAGAAAGCTACCACCCAAATGAAAGCTCGAGTTAGCAGCACTGTACAGAAGCATGATGCACAGGTGAAGGATACATGACATTTGTTTGTTCAGTGAAAAAACAATGACATCAATACTGCTTGAAATGCTGGCCTCTACATCTGGGTATTTGGCTCAGGGATCACATAAGACAGTTAAATTGGACTGCAAAGAGATGAGGAGTTTTTAGACAGAAGAACAAGACTCAGGTGGCAGGTAAATGGGACTCTGTCAGAACTGCAAAATGATGAGACCTTCAACTGTACAGACACCCACCAAGAAGCCAAATTAGTGCATCAGAGAGATAATGCACATGGACAGTAGGGTCACTGTTAGAATAAGAGCTACAAAATAAAGAGCATGTCACCTTTTCTGAAAGATTTATATTCATGTGGCTCTCTGTAATGGTAATTTGTTACTGACAATAGCTCTTTCATATGTTCCAGACAGTTGTTTCACTGAGACCATCAGCAGTAAAGAATCTTTGCCCTTCATTAACTTCTCATGCAAGCATTAATTATCCCACAGATTCTAGTAATAATAGGCTTATGAAACTGATGTTTGAATGTACCAATAACCTCTTCGGTGAGCTGTCCCATCCATCAGCAAATCCAGAAAAGTAACTGGGCAGGGAATATATTCTTGGAGACTTTCTACAAGGATCCTTTTCCTCCTTTCAGGGCAATTGGAAAATGGAATGAGGAATCCTGTTTTCATTTTCCAGACTCTTCTTTTCATTCAGTAGCTTCTAATCACAATGAAACTTAGTTTTTGATGTCTCTGAGGTCAGACCCCAGATATTTCGTGTATATTGCTATGCAGTTCTTTTGAAACAGCACCAAGCACAGAAGGTGCTGTTCCCTCCTGCCTGTTTCTGTTACTTCTGTTAATCTGTGGTGTTGGGCACTATTAAACACTGACCACCAAAGCTGCATGCCCCTAAGAGCCAGAACAAGACAGCTGGAGAGATACACCCAGGGAGCAGAGTACAGGGACCACTGAAGCAGCAGGAGTTAGTGCGACAAGCACTGACGCTAGCAGATGAGCAGCCTCAACTCCTAGCCTGATCACTGATGGCCCTGGCCCTTGGAAAATGCTCTGTGTGGAATGCTGTATGTACAAGGTGACCACTGAGCCTGCTGGAGCCCTGTGCAGACACTGGTTTTCCCACAGAGAACACCTTCCAAGGTCAGGTCCTGTGAATGCATAAAAATGCAGAAAATTTCCCCAGTCTTCCCATGACCTTTAAGTAGCACATTGTCATGTAGCTAAAGGAGATACTTCCTTGGAGTAGGGTTGGGAGAATGCTAAGGGTGCTTATTTTCTATGATTGCACCCTTGGGTAGGCCCTCAGGCCTCAAGCCATCTCCCCTGTAGTTGGAAAACCTACCAGCATGCATGTTCTAAAGCAAAGTCCAGCAGAGTGGTCAGCAAATTGTTCCTCCCCACATGTGGGCATTTATTACAGTGGCTGTTAGATGCCATAAGCTTGAAAGAGCAGCACCTTACACTGTGAACTGTGGATCTACGTGCAGCCCTTGATGCCAGCTCTCCTATTTCTAAACCTCTCATCATAACAGGAGTTAAAAATACCTGAAGTAGCAGGGCCTATCTAATTTTCTGAGTGAGAAAGGAGTTGTCTGTCAGCACCACGCAACAGCGAAACATTGTACTTACTTTAGTGTGCTTCCTGGCCTTCAGTGATAGAGACACTAATGAACTGTAACCCGGGAAACCACTGCAAGGCTCTTGGCTTAATGCACGTGAGAAGTGTCGCTAGACTAAGGTGTCTTTCAGAATGGAAATTGAGGAGAGCTTCAGCCCCCACAACAACAGGGTCTTCAAGGTTATTCCTTTAGTGTAGTGGTTTCATGAAACTTGTGGACCTAGTTTTGGTGGGGTTTTTCTTCTGCCTGCAATGAAGCAATAGCAGGTGCCTGGAAGTTACCAAAGTAACTTGTGAAAGAAATAATGTATTTCCTAGATTTGGGTAAATAATATTTTGCACTTTGATAACAGAATCATGCAGAAGTTTCTAAGCACTGTACATGTATCAGTTAATTCCCTTACTGTCCAATTAACACTACCCTTGCCTTATACAGGTAGCTGAATGACAGGGAGCACAGAGGAGGGTAAAACATTCTCTCAAACTCTCTATGAACTGGATTTGGACTAAAACTAAGAGTCCTCTTCTGGGCCTCTGTTCATAAAAATGCTGCCCTCCATCACCTGGGCCTGCATTTCACTTAGATGCAAATCTGTCTGTCTGATAGTTGCTTATACTTGTGATATCTAACACAGTCATCAGGGGTACCATCTGTCCCATCACCTCTCCTTTTTTTCTCCAGCTCACTTGGGAAATACTGCTAGCCTTTCACCCCTGCCATTCTGTGTCTTCTCTTCTGTCTCCATGGCCAGAAGCCATCTCAGTCTGACAGGTTGTTTTTACCAGTATCCTTGCTATCTCTATGTCTCATTCAAAATCCTTCTAGAAAATTATTTTTCTGTGATGCTATTTGGATCCTTCACTTTCTCCTCTCTTTGCATGGCATTAATGTCTTTTCTTTCTCATCTTTTCACTCCCAGCTCTTCAAACCTCTACCCCTGTCTAGCTCTTGTCTTTTAGTCGTTCTCACTGGGATTAAAATATGCTTCTAAGCAGACTATGGCAGGGCCCACTTATTTGGAGCCCTAAGACATGCCATCTTTCTTTATGTTGACCTCACACAACATCAGTGGTCAATGAAGTTCTGTAGATGTGCTTATGTGTATCCTCAAACATTTCTCAAAATCTCTTTAGCCATGATGTCACCAAAATGCTACCAGCTAGCCAGGCTGCTGGTAGCTGGAGAAGTCTGCCTCTGACTGAGCATAATGTCTCCACTGGATCCCACATATTCCTACTAAGCTGTCTGCATCCTGCTGGGTTGTATCTTATTCTTAGATGGCAGGCTTGGGGTTAGAGCAAGAAATTGCCTTTTTTTTCTGTGTTTGCAGAGTACCTACCACACTGGGAACTGAGTCCATCATTCCTGATTCTTTGACATTAAGGTGATAAATAAGAAATTACAGTCACAGAATTGTCACAGGGAGCAAGTGGCAGCACTGACAACAGAGCAGCAGCATCCTATCTCCCCTTCTTGCTGTTCATGCCTTACTATGCATTGGAGTACCTCTGTGATTCTGCACCTGCATACCTGCAGCCACCGGAGCAGTAGGATTTGTCACTATCTCAAAGTCTCCTGTGAATTGGATGAGTAAGATCACATGGCTTTCTGCCAGCCAAATAGTTGTAAGCTCTTCATTTACAAGAAGCTTTCACTTGAACTTAGCCGCCACAATCCAATTTGCTCAATTTCAGTAAGGTTTAAATTGTTCTCCCTGTTCTTTCTATACCAGCAGCCCCAGAACAATATGTTAAGAAGATATAGATAACATGTCTCAGAGAGATTTCCAATTTTATGTGTTAAAATCTTCCGTTTTTTGCCCCTAAAAATGTCCCAGAAAGAGAAAATTAGTAGTTGCAGACACGTGTTTCTGTCATTTTATCAGCAACCAAGCTAAGCTGATTTGCAGCCTTGGACACTAACCATCACTCTACTTTCAAGTTGCTGAGGACTTGATTTATAAACATGCCAAAAGTTAGGATGCTCCCAAAATAGACTATGCTTTAGGATTCAGCATAGTTAAAGCAGAACATTAGGGTGAAAAAGCAAAGAGCTGATCACATTTAGAGAGGAGTGTAACAGCACACTCGAAAGAAAATAAGTCACCTATATGTTGTATAAGAGGAGATCACTTGGATTTAGTGAAGATGAGGGGACAGAGGGAGAGGCAGAACTGAGAGTTAACTGGTTGTGTACAGGATAGGAAAAAGAAGTGCATTTTCCCAGACTAAAGGATGTGCCATAGTGGTTAAATGGCCTCTCGAGCCTAAGCAGACTTAACAGCTGATGAATGTTTTCTTTTGATGTTTCTTCATGTAGGGCGCTGGCCATCATAAACCTCTTAAATTTCAAGTGCTATTTTTATGGCCTCTGTATGATTGGAGTAACCTCACTTAAAGGATTACAGGGGTTACTTCATGTCTTTGTAGCCAAATGCATTCTGGTAAAGATCAGATTGATCTGAAGTCAGCTGTTATCTTTAGCTTTGATTGTTAATCATTCCCAAGACCTTTGTTCTTTGATTGTCACTAGGGAATCCTAAGTGCAGGGTATGTTAATTAGTACCTGGCTTATCAGCAAATATGCATCATCAAATAAAAGAAATATATCCTGATATTGTTAGGAAAAGTAAAGTAAATTTAAATTAATAGTATTCACCTCATGATTCCCACAAATATTTTGCTGGTTTGACTTTAGTGTTTACAACAGTTTTATAGCTAAGGTATTTAAAAGAGAAGGCAAGCAGTGTGCTCTATTTTAAAAGAGATGAATGCTCTCTAAGTAAAAGAATTCACAGCCTAGACTGAAGCATTTAGACAAACTGAAGTTAAATTAACAATTTAATATTTTTGTGAGGTTATTCAGTGCCAATCTTTTGTAGAAATGATGCATACACTGCTTTCATATTAAATAGCACGCTCCAGCTGATCATCATCCACATCAGAAAACACCGTAGTGATTGATTAGAGTCTTGTTCTAAAGCTTAATGGAGCTTCTCAGTGAAAAATACAAGTATACAGAGTGTACTTTGAAAGGCACAGTCCAAGTACTGTGTGATGAGACCCTTCACAGAGTAAAGAACAACTTGGTGTCTGTGTACAGCTCTGCTCTCTGTGAGACTGAGTCACAGCACCCTCTTGTACCTGAGCCTGCCAGCTCACCTGCTGCCTGAGAGTCACCTTTTGCTGAATTGCTTCACATCTTTTACTTTTGAAGAAGGATGCAAGATCCCCAGTGCTGTTTTCATGTTGCCCAAGCCAAAGGGTGTATCCAGAGGAAGCTGTGGATAGCAAAGGAGGAATATGAATGATGTGAAACCTGGCACCCAGGGACACGCAGGTTCACCTGCCACACCTACTTTAGAAATTCTTCCTGTAGGTCCTTCCTTTAATCCCAAAGGTCTCAGAGAAAGGATTCCTTTTATTACACCCTAGCTCAAGCTATTTGATTTTAGAAAAGATTTGCATGAAGAAATTTTTCTCATATATTACATTAGGCTAGAGCAAAAACATTCAGTATTAAATTTGAGAGGACGACAAGGTCGTCCTCTGCCTTACAGTCTGTAACAAGGAAAGATCACAGAATCACAGAAAGATTGAAGTGGAAAGGCACCTCTGAAGGTCCTCTAGTCCAATCCTCTGCTTAAGGAAGGTCACCTAGAGCAAATTGCCAAGGACTGAATCCAGAGAACTCTTGATTATCTCCAAGGATGGAGACTCCACAGTATCTCTGGGCAACCTGTGCCAGTATTCAGTAATTCTCACATGGAAAAGTATCTTCTGATGTTCAGAAGGAACCTTCTGTGTTTCAGTTTGTGCCCATCTGCCTCTGGTGGACTGGTATTTTTTTCATCTGGTGGACAGTGCTCCAGGTATGGCCTCACCAGTGCTGAGCAAGGGCCAGGATCGACTTCCTCAACCTGCTGCCGAAGCTGTGCCTAATGGATCCCAGGATACCATCTGCCCTTCTTTCCAAGGGCACATTGCTGGCTCCTGTCCAACTTAGCATCCACCAGATTGCCTAGGTCCTTTTGTTCCAAGTTGCTTTCCAGCTGGGGGATCCCCAGGGTACAGGATTTTGCTCTTCTTGTTGAACTTGAAGATGTTCCGGTCGGCCTATTTTTCCATCTTTTCAAGGTCTCTTTGGATGACAGCATAACCCTCTGTTATATCAGCTGCTCTTCCCAGTTTGTTGAGGGTATGCTCTGCTCTATCTATCTATTAATAAAAAAGTCAAATGGGACTGAAGGAATACTGCTTTAGATCTTGGGGATAATGCTAATGCCAGTTCAAGTCATTGCCTTCTTCCCTGGCATTCCAGATCGGTGGCACAATTTGAAAAGTAAATTAAGTTGTTAACACCAGGAGCTTGAAGATAACTGGAGATTTATGTTTTCAAGAATAGGAGGAATTCCACAAATGTAGTCCTGGTATGTGAAAGCCGTAGGAATTGAATGGCCTGAGCATATGCACCAACTTATTGCTTCATTTTGGACTGGACAATGTAAGTGAAAAAAGTAAGAAACTGGTATGTTCCACTCTGGATACCAAGAGCTTGGCAAGTTCTGCTTAGAAGTGAATAAAATTCTGCATCCCTGCTGTTTACCCTCAGCTCCAGGAAAGTCTCCAAGGTGTAATTATTCAGGCCTTTCTCATGTGAGCTGAACAGACTAAAGCTGCTCAAGCTCCCTGAGCGGGAAAAGCAGGCACTTACCCACAACACGATGAGACAGGACAGAGACTGAAGGAACAGGGACCAAGGGAGGCTGAGACATGAAGCACAGAGCAGTGCCAGCAGGCACAGCCTCATAGCCACAGAGATCTGGCTACACTCTCTTAATTTAGTCAAAGCAATTCCTCTGCTGCTTATTAAACTGATTAGAATTGATTGCTTTTTAACAAAGTTATTGCTTTGATCTCAGGCTCAATACAAAGGAAATAAAATAGCAAAACAGTTATTATGAGATAAAATAAAAGTTTGGAGCTTCATGAAAATGTAAAGGTTTCTTTCTTCTGGTATTTAATTAGGGTTTGTGTTTCAAACAGGAGTTCCAACACAAAGAGTACATTGAGAGTCAATAAGATAGTCATATCTATTTCAATAATGAATTTAAATCATCTTAACTCTGCACTCTCCAGGTCCTCCAGCTGTGTTTACAAGGTGTCACTGAAGAGCAGAGAGTGAGGGCTCCTGGTTTCCTATTGTAAGCAGTGTGAGAACCAATGATCCCCAACCTCAATTCAAAACTCATTAGCTCTGCTTGGTTAGACAGGGCTTGGGCACAGCTCTGCACCCTCATGGCCTTTCTCTGCCTCTCTCTCACACCTTCTCTATGGCAGCCACATTGGAGTTCCCCACTGCAGGTTTCCATCAGTTCTCTGGGGTAAAAGCATATCCTAGTGTGCTGAGAACTAAATCTCTGACATCCAAGAATGCTTAAATCAGCACAAGATTTAATACAGTCTTTTTAAGATATAAGTAAAATTAGAAGTTTATGTACACATATGTAAGGAGTACATGGTTAGACAAGGTGAACAGCATTGTCACAGGCTTAATGTTTCAGAAAAAATTCTAATCTCTAGAGGCTCCATTCTGCCTCTGCCTTTGATACATAATTACTGTTACAAACTAAGGAGCAGTTAACATCCACAAGCTCCACGTGGATGTGCCAAAGAAATTTTCAATTTACTGAAACTTTCAGACCAATAACAAAAGTTTTCAACCAAGCCAGAGATAGAGAGGATGGAAGAGAAATATTATCACTTGAATCAAATCTGTGTTTCTACAAGATAGCTATAACTCTTACTTTCTTGGTATCAACTAAAAATGCAGTGGCTTTAAGTTACCTTCAAGGAAGGTACAGACAAACAAAATAAATATAAGCAAAGTATTTCAGCTGTGAAGTTTCAATTCCAGTTTATTTCTGTTTTTCAAGGTAATTCAGCTTAAACCAAAGTTTAATTCACCAAGTTAATGACACAGCGGTTTTGGTTTTCTCTGAAATTGGAAGAGAGCAGAACTTTGAGCTAACAATCCAGAAGGGGGGCATTTGCTTCTGTAAGAGCATGTGTGCCTGATCAGAGTCAAGCAAAAGAGTACAATGACCTCAGCGCAGGTATACAGACCATCAGGACAGTTTAGGATGTAGGAAATATGACTACATTCACTGGGGAAAATATGCTGAATTGTTCAATATTGTGCATTCCCAGTGAGACAGACTGAAGCCATACTCAAAACCTGAGAACAAAGTTTTTGATAAGACATAGTACTGCTGAGAAAGAATGATAGCAGAGATGGACCAACTGCTTGGGCCCGTCTGATCTGTCAGCAGTGACTGAAAAGTAATGCCGTATTTTGCACTGGTTTTCACCCAATCTCTCTAAGCTTACAGGTACAGACAGCCATTGTTGCTAAAAGTACAGAGAACTCAAAACTTTAAAATATATTCTATGACATTTTTTAGTATCTGAATAATTGATAGTTTCTAAAAAGACAGTTTGAAAAATTAATCTGAAGAGGCCATAAGTAGCACCTGGGACTCTGATTATTTTTTTCATCAGCATTTCCAGCAGTCCTAGCTGCTTTTCTGTCCAGCTCTTCATGACTCAGAGGAAAGTCATAGAAAATAGACATTTATTACTCCACCTAATGGTCTACAATTAACAACTAAACTAGACTAAGGAACTTAGAAGCAAGGTATGAGGTTAAAAAGATCACCCCAAACCCCCAAACAAGCCTTTAGGTAGAACATGACCATATCCTTGCCAGACTTGGCTTCACATCTGATCAAAGATGAAACTGGGATCATAACAGTCCACACTGTAGAGCTTCACAGAAACTCATGATTTATATCCTCAAAAGGGTACTGCTTGGCTTTTCTGTCTGGAGAGGAAAACAGCCACATATGGCTGCTCTGCAGGAAGAACTTGTCCAGTTTTACCCTTCCACATACAATACAGCCTTTTCCCAGACCAAGTGCTTCTCTATAAGTGATGGTGAGTAAATCCTATAATACATTGAGCTAATTAAGTAGAGATATTTCCCATTATAGCCATGACAAAAGTAGTTTATTAGCATATTTTGTCTCCAAGGTAAGTTTAGACTGAACATTTGGAAGCATTTTTTTTACAAGAGGGTGGTCAAACACTGAAACAGACTTGGTAGAGAGGGGTCGATGACTCCAGCTGGTGTGTTTAAGAAGTATTCGGACAGTTCCATTATTAACATGCCATCAAGCAGTCAAACAGTTGGACTAGATGATCATTGTAATTCCCATACAATCGAAATCATTCTATTCTAAGCCTTATTTTCCAGGAGTGATGGTAATACAAGAAAAATCTGCCTTTTCTCCGTGAGAAAACAATTGATCAGATAGTGCCCAGAGTATTGAAATGCAGCAAGGTTGGCAGTGTCTTGTTGGGATTATGAAGAGCACAAGCCACTTGACTTTTTAAAAGAGGGTGTAAGGATTAGCAGAGGAAGAGAGGACTCAAGGGAATGCTAAGAACATTGTTAGATCTCTGAAGATGTTTGTCTCAGATTTGTTTAACTCAGACAGGCAGTCTCCAACCTGCCCCTGTGTGATGTGCAAAGTTAGAGGATACAACACACTAATGTTTCACCTTTCTAGAGACCTTTTTTAAAAATTAGGATCAATCACAAAGTAGACAAATTCAATACTTTGACCTGAAGGCTAAATCCAAAGGGGATGTGAATTTGTCAGAGCCTGAGAGAGCTCACAGGTCTGGGTAGGGTGTTTGGGGCTCCCCAGGGAATGCCACAGGACAGTAGAAAGGGGAGCTGGCTTCACTGAAAATGGGCACACCAAGTAAAGGGCTGCCTGAGCCAAGCCAACAGGGAAGGCCACCAAGGAGAACATGCAGTTGTGTCTGCTTAGAGATGTCAGCTGTGACCCTATTTCTGAAATTGGCTGCTCAAAGCCAGGAAGAAGCAGGTCCAGCTAATGGTTAGATAATTCCAAATCATCACTTTTGGCTGATTTAGAGCAAGGAATTGAACTCTGTGATGCAAGCCTTCATGACCCATTTGAGCTATGGAGACCTGCTGCATGCCAAAGATACTTTAGGAAATTCTAGTCCCTAGAAGACAGAGTCCTTTTTCACCAAATAATTTCCATACACTACTGGCTCTCGAACTAAAGACTGACATCCTTGAATTTCCTAGAGACAAAAAGGGAATTGAACTCTGTGGTTCCCCAGATCCTGATTCCTGCTCCATGGGCTGTTTATACCTTTTCTCCAATGACATATGCACATTAAACAATTGGTCAGGACAGTAGCCAGTGCCAGCCTTTCAAGTTAGTGTACCACTTACTCTTCCCTACTATCTCTGTTCCAGCCAATACTTCATTTTTTTTCTCCCACAAATAACAGCTATAATAGGGAAGGAAGAAAGCCAGAGTATTACACAGCCAAGAGCACAGGGTGGTAAAAATTTGACTCCTTTTAAGCGGAGAAAGGGGCTGAAAGTGTGTAATAGGCAAACACTCCACACAAGAGCAATCACTCTGGAAGAAACATGTTCTATTTTTTTATTTTAAATGTGCTTCAAGGATGCTACCTCTGGTGGGTTAGCCTTGGCTGACAGTCAAACTCCCACCCGGCTGCTCATTCTCCACCCTCACACACCCAATAGGATGGGGTAGAAAACAGGAACAAGAAAGCTCATGTGCTGAGATAAAGACAGGAAGATCACTTAGCAATTTCTGTATTTGGCAAAACAGATTCCACTCTGGGTAAGAAATGGAAAATGGGCACAAAAATTGTCAAGGGGCTGAGAGCTGGGGCTGTTCAACCTGGAGAGACATTACTGCAGCTTTTTACAAAGGGGGCTTATGCAAGAGATGGAGAAATGCTTTTTACCAGAGCCTGTAGTGACAGGATGAGGGGAAACAGTTTTAAATTAAAAGAAGTTAGATTTAATTAGCAATAAGACAAAAAATATTTATGATGAAGGTGGTGAGACACTGGAACACATTGCCTGGAGAAATTGTAGATGGCCCATTCCTGAAGGTGTTCAAGGCCAGTTTGGAAATGGCTTTAAGCAAACTGACCTAGTGGGAAGATGTCCCTGCCCTTCATGATTGTGTAGTCAGAGTGCTTAGTCATCAGTGAATGTTTATCTAAATGCAGTAAAACTTCAGGCAGTGGCATTTGCTATCCCAGCAAAGGTTAGAGCAGAAGTTCTTGCAGGTGTGGGTCAAAAATTGTGGGACATCTGAGGGGGGAAGAGTAGCTGAGTTTTGCTTTTGCACTCATGTAGTGCATCCCACAGTGGTGGAAGCACCCATCAAACTCCCTGCTCCTGTCCAGTGAAGCTGCAGTGCTGGACCAGGAGGCTTTAGTACAAAGTTTGAGCTACAGAAAGACCATTCCATGTATAACCCAAATGTCCTGTGGAAACCTCTGCCTCTTACAGTCCTTTCTGGCTTTTTTCTGAGAGCTTGGAAAGCTTTGTGGCTGTTAGTAAAACCTCATGAGAAAGGCTATGAATGTGCAAAAGTCTAACTAAAAATGAAACTTCATCCTTCTTTGTGGATGAAATGGAAAGCTATTACTTTCTATGCTCCTGGAGGATGCATTTCAGAAAAGATCTCCATTGTCCTAAAGGCTTGCAAATAAATTGCTATTTTTCAGGTTTTATTATAGTCCTGAGGGTCAGTAGGAAGCTACTAAAATTGAGTAATGCTGATTAAACCTAGAGAGTTAACCTAGAGGAATTCAGAGTCCAAATGAACATCACATAAATATTACTTTCAATTTCATAAAACAAGCAAAAGAAGGGCAGTGGCTTCTGCTTGGACATTATGGTTCAGAGGGAATGAACTGCTGCTGTACATAGACAATGAAGAATGCTGGGCACACACACTGCTAAGCCTGCCACTGGGCTACTGTAAACTCTTGCAGAATCAGCCAACAGAGGATACTCAGCACAGGAATACAGGTGTCATTGAAGATATCCTCCTACAGACCTTCCCACTGGGATCCCTTTAAAGAAATGCCACACACAAGGAGAAGGGGAGGACAAGTAGGCCATTGCAAAACAAGAACAAAGAAAATGCTTGCTCAGCCCGTGGGCAAACAACCATATCCCAAAGTTACAATCTGGTTCTCTTCATCAGTGGATCTCTTCTGCAAACATGATCACCTACTGTCCTATACTGGAGACAGGGATAAGGAGTTTTAAAAGCTAAATTGGTCACAGAAGGACCCTTAGGGCTGCCAGCATTGCACTGTTAGCATTCAGTGAGCTGCTAACTCTGCATTCATTAGTTGATAACACTCTTCATAATTTCCAGCTGTTACAGCCTACGGCTAGTGGCTTACTGAAAATTCCAGATTCATGCCTCCTAGTAAGCCTTAGGAAATGCAGCCACTGGGTTTTGGTACAGGTTGTGATCTACAAATGTCTGGCTTACTTGTAAAACCTGTCACCTCAGATTTGCTGTTAACACATTGCAAACACATACACCCAACTCTTGACAGTATTACCAGGTACACCACAGCTTAGTGCATGAGCCTGACTTGAGTAGCTCTTTTCAAAACATTGAAAGTTTGAAGCACTACCCTATTCTGTCCCTTCTGCTTTTATTGCACCATTTATATCTATGTTCTAAAAATAACAATAGAAAACAGTAATCACTTGTTTCTAGTCAGCAACTGCATTTATAAGGAGCACAAACCACAGAATTTAGAGGACATGTCTGACCAAAAAGTACTTCCCATTTTCTATTTCTGAGTGGAAAAAGCCTTGCAGACTTGCATGAAAGAAAATTATCAGAAATAACTGTCTTGTTGTTGTTGTTATTCTGAATAGGTTCTGATATCTGATAGATAGATTCACATCTGTTATCAAGTTCATTCACTCTAGCTTTGTTCTAGAGGTCAGGGTCAGACCTCAGAGAGGTGTCAAATGTGCAGAAGCTCCCAGTGGGCACAACTTCTGCATTTAACTATGGTACCAAATAGCATTGTGGAGAAAAAAAGAAAAAAAAAGCCAAATAGGCTTAGACTGTCAACTTTCCCCAGAAGGCCCAGACCAAAGGGGAGAGTCATTCATCTATGTGTAATTATCTACTTGATTTCAGGGTGTGCTTTATTTACTAGGATTTAAAGATCTTTTAGAAACCTAAAATAGGACACATAAATAATGTGACTTTTGCCCTAGACTATAGGCTGGAGACCTGGACAAACAGCACAGATAAATCCCAACAGAGAGAGGCTGTTTCAACCTTATTTCAGGGCAACACCTTTTGGCTGCACAATCAGCTTCCATAAATCCTAAACTGACATTACTTTTGGCCCCAAAAAGTGCCTTTTGCCAGCGCCTGTGTGTTGCAGATGTTTCTTCCATATTTTTCCTGAACAATAGAAGCTCCCTCAGGTCCAGGTCTTACAGTCACCTGTCATTTGCCCTTTCCCCACAGAAATACCTGGCTCCAGACCTGCAGCCTCTCTGCCTAAATAACAAGACTGAGACTGAGGCTAAGTGAACCACAGCAGGTCATAGAATCATAGAAGAGTTTAGGTTGGAGAGGACCTTAAAGATGATCTCGTTCCATCTCTCCTGCCATGGGCCACACCTTTCAGTAGACCAGATTGCTCAAAGCCCCATCCAATCTGGCCCTGAAGGCTTTCAGGGATGGGGTATCCACAGCTTCTCTGAACAACCTGTTCCAGGGCCTCACCAACCTCACAATAAAGAATCTCTTCCTAATATCTAATCCAAACTCACCTTTCTCCAGTTTGAAGCCATCCCCCCCATCCTGTTGCTACATGCCCTTATAAGAAGTCTCTTTCCACCTTTCTTGAGCCATGTTAGGTACTGGAAGGTGCCTTCTCTTCTCCAGGCTGCACAACCCGATTCTCTCAGCCTCTCTGCACAGGAAAGGTGTTTTGGCCTTCTGCTCATCTTCACATCCACACTGCATGGATCAGATCATAAATGCCCTCTGCAGCTTTGTGTCCTTAAGAATTGGGACAGGGGTTGGTGTTTAATCCAAAAGGCCCTGTGCATCAGGGCATAAGGGCATTCCAGGAGTGCTGGAGGAAGCAAAGCTTGCTGAAGTATGTCAGGGGGCAGAGGAGGGGTCAGATACTCCACAGTATTTTCCATCCTGCCTGTGAGGGATGGTCTCTGGAGCATCATCTTCCCTTAGCCATGCCAACTACCAACTGGCATAGCCCAGCCACAGACAGCAGGAACCTACCAGCTAAGTGATGTGGATAATTACTGTCCGGTGCTTGAGCTCACTACCAGATGTTGGTTTGTTTAGCTATGTGGACACAGAGTCTTATACCCAAACACCCTCCCAGAAAAGGACTGTATGTCAGCAAAAGAGGGACTAACTCTAAAAGTGCAGATAACCTTTTAACCCCAAGAGCCCAATCTTACAGATATTTTTGCCCTTTCTACCTCCCTCCCTCAACTTCCTATAGCAAAAGGTGAATAATAGCAAATCAGGGACGAAGCAATCAATTCACTGCATGCAGTCCACAGAGCACGGAGAAGACAATAAGCACAAGGAAAAAGACTGCCCAGAAAACACCAGTTCTTTCAGAGGGGACTCACAGAGCACACAGGAAATCCTGCTGCAAACCCTACTGTGAATAACAAGAGAAGCCTCCAACACAGGAGCTGGGCCCTGTGCTCTGTAATGCTGTTTTTAACTCCACTCCTGATGGACAAAGGGCATGGGGCAGTAACCTGGATTCATCCCACCACACTTCTGTGTTGAGACGTGTAACTTAAGCCAAACAATTTAAGAGCTCTGCCACCCCTGGGTTCTACTGCTAATAGAGAGAAATGAGATACAATTTTGTAAGATCTCCCTAAAACCTCAGTTAGGTTAGTTACCTACAGTGGAGAAGAATGAATCTACAAGTGAGAGGTTGACTTTGCAGTGGAAATTATCCCATCAAGATGTTTTTTCTTCGAAGGACCATAGCTGAATTATGCAGAGCCATCAGCATGCTTACATAAATGCACCAGTGCATATGGCCCTGTAAAGAAATGAGGCCACAGAGAGACTGTTTCAAAAAAATTTTAAAAATTGATCAGATTTTTTTTTTCCCTGGGCAAAATTTAAAAGAAACAGAGAAAAGGATGTGAAAGTTTCTTACACAATCCCATTTTTTATAATTTGAAAAACTATTAGGAATTGTAGGCAAGTAAGGCATTTACAAAACCCAACACTGTCTCTTTGATAAAAAACCAGTTACTGAATAGCTTTTGCAAAAAGTTTTGAGCAGTCCTTTACTTAGGACCACAAAGCATAGCTAAGTAGGTTGCTCTGTTGCAGGTCGGCACAGATTCCTTCACCTGGTGTCGCTTATAAAAAGACCAAAAGAAGGTATTGGTATTAACAGTGAATAATACATGTGGATGTTCCCTGTCATCTTTTTGATACTGTTCATACAAAAAAGTTTCTAGAAAACAACAGAAATCTTTTCAGATGACATCTCCACTGAACTGGGGCACTGACGAGCTAATGGCTGTGAGAAAAATCAGAGAGGCAGAGCAGCACTTTGGGTGTGAAGGTTTTTTTATACTTTTTGTTTTTCTCCAATTGTTCTCAGCAGACTTGTGACCGATTAAAGAAATTATTTACCACAAGATGATGTGGGAAACAAGAATTAAACAATTACTTCAATTATCATAAACAAGCCATAATTTGTTACGAAAAATATCTAGCTACTAAATTTGTTTCAAAATATATGTAAATGTCTTCAGAGCGTTTGTTAGAGTATCAGTTCATCTATTCAAAGATCAGCTGAAGAAAATGCCCTTGTTTGAGATCAGCGATGCAAGACCTTCATCTCCAGCGACATCACAACTCAACAAAGACAGGATAATTTGTTGAGATACCATATAAGCTAAATGTGTCCTTTCACTCTAAGTCACATAATACAAACATTACATAGCTCACTAAAGAGAGAAGCTGACCTTATGGCTTTCTTACTAACTTCCTCTGGACTAGATTAAGACTGTCAAAACAGTGCCCATGTACAGCTCGAGGAACACAAAGATGCCACAAACATGTTCCAAGAAGCAGGTACACATTATCACTGCATGGAGAAATAAACCATTTTCTCAGGCATTGTTGAGAAGACAAGACAAACTCTGCGCTGTTAATACCCAGGGTACAAGCCCTGCAGAGAGAAATTGCCTGCAGAAGGGCCCTGGGGAGATCTAACCAGAGTAAATGTGCTGCCAAGCCAAGTCGGGGGCTGCTTTAACACTTGCCAGGAGAACATCAACACCCTGGGAATCACAAAGCTGTGCTGGGCTCTCTTTATGCGGGTTAGATTCCTGTACAGAGTACAACGCAGCCTGACACCCAGGCTTTAGGTTTTCATCCTCCCAGGCAGCCTGCTTGCCTTTGGAGAGGCAGCACTTGCAGCACCAGCTATATACAGCACAGGAGAAGTGCTCTGGTTACGTGCAAAGCTGCCACACACCAGGAACAACCAAGTCAAAAATATTCAGTGAAAAAGCAGCAACTTTCAGAAACACTGGAGGAAAAAGGTCATTTGCAGCATGACTACAATCTACATTTCACTTGATTTGAGGCTGCAGACCAGCTGCAGTGCTGGTTATAAAACTGAGGCTGGCCAGAAATTTTATTCCAAAACTTATTCAACAAAGAATATACACTTTATATGAAATATTTATAATATCTGAAGAGAAACTAGAGCATGTTTCAGCCAAATACTTTTCTGAGTACTCCTTTTTTTAAAAATACATTTTTCTTTTGAAAAGCAAAAATATAGATAAATTTGGCTAAGGTGAGTTTCCTGGAGTTCATTTGCTGAGAATGGAAAAAAAAATCTCACTGGTGTTTGTGAATTTGATATTTATGAGTTTTATTTCTAGTTAGCATTCTCCATGTAGAGAAAAGAAGATTTTGCCATGTTGAAATTGGCATTTGCTTACCCAGCAGCCTTCTGATCCTATTCTACCCAGAATGGCCCTTCTTTCTCTTTGCCATCCATAGCTCAAGTTGTCACATATAATTGTAGAGAGTCCAGATCAGTAAGAGACTTAAGTGGGGGCTTTCCTCTGAGAAGCCATGTGTGACCAAAAGTAATACCGGAAATAACAAGAATACTGGGAAAAGAAGGAAAAGTTCTTGCTTTGGTCCACATTTCTTACATGCCTCTCTGTTTTCAAGAATCACCATGATAAACTTTCCTAGGCCATGGATATAATTGCAGCTAGAAACATTGCAGCTCCCCAGGTTCCTGGTGCATATATCTAACTTCCATTTCTATAATTACCATTTTCAGGATCTGTGAAGGCATTCTGGCACAGCTTCAGCTCTCAAAAGCATAAGTACAGGGAACACTTCAAGTTTTTTTCAAGGATTCAAACAGTGAAAGCTATATTAAATAGATAGGATTTAAAATTCTGCAGCAGTTGAAAATATGCAGAAAGTTAAAAAGTGCCAATGGGGCTAAATATTATTCAGATGACAGAACACATGTACAGCAGTTTACCTAGTTTGAAAAAACATACTCTGATTTTGTAAAAACAATATAATCACATACAGCATGACCTCTTTTCTTATGTTTCATTTGGTTGAGCAAGCAGATAGCTTTTGAAACACTACACAGATCTCATGATCTTTCAAGTGGTCATTCTTTCAGCAGAATCTGCAGTACCACATCCTGACTGAGGTCAGGTCCCCAGGGACATGCTCTTCCTTGCCCTTTCTTCAGAAAAACATTTTCCATCTGATACTAAACTGTGAAAGGAAAGTGAGCACTTTCTCAGTGACACTGGTAAAGAGGAAAAACACTTGCTTATGACCTGAGTCTTGAAAAATTAAACCAGACAAACCCTACAAGACAAGTTCTCTCCCTGGGAGCAGGGTGAAACACACGCAGGGTTAAAGGCTGTTACTGCTGCAAGCAGCTTGGGTTAAACCCACGGTATTGTAGATTACCCTTGGGCAGCAATATTGAGGAGGGATAAAGGTCTAAAGCACAGCATCAGAGCAGTAACATTTGGTACTACCTTCCCCATAGAATTCATTACACAAGGTCCCATACAAATCTCAGCCCTGAACAAATTAATGATCAATTTTTCAACAAAATTTTATTATCCTGATTTTCCAAAGTCTGCATTTTTTTTCAGTTGTGGCTTTCTGTATCATGAGCAGAGTGAAAAGCAAGGCTTTTTCCATCACTTGGAAGATACCTATATCTTTGAATGTGCTTTCATTTAATTCTCATAAATAGCACTACTAGAAGAAATACCCAGCTTAGTATTGGGAAGGTGCTGTATCAGACTGCAAAGTGTTATTAAATCCACCCAATAGCAACAGTGCAATGAAACTCATCAGTTCCCAATTCACAGCAGCAGAACATCAAATGGAAACCAGCCAGCAAAGATGAAAGCCCATTTAGGGTGATGAGGTTCCAGTTAAAGGATATTGAGGCTCAGCAATGATACAACCTGAAAAGATTTATGCAGCCTCTCAGCACATAACTGAAAAAGGTACATAGCATGCACGGACTAGCAGGAGCTTTGGGGCACTAAAATAAATTTCCTTTACTTGATCATGTGAGAATCTGGAGACCATCCTGTGACTTATAAGATATGACACAGCATTCATCACTAGAAAACAGCAAAAAATAATTCAAAGCAACAAAAATCTGACCGAATCTGTACATTTAAAAGTAATTGCTTACATGTCAGAGGGCACACACATGCAGAGGACAGACTTGGAATAGCAAAGATGAAAAAAACAAAATTGCAAATTGCTATTTATCCCCTAGATTATAGTTTCTCATTTACAAACATCATTGATATTTATTCTGACACCTCATCAGTATAACAGATTTCAAAGGGAGACAGCAAGTGCCTGTCATAAATATCAGATCAGCCAGAGCTCACAAACAAGGCAGCAGAGTCAGCAAGTGATACCATAGGAAGCTCATGGGCCAACTTCTGCACTTTATGACAGCAATGGCAGTGCTGGGAGATTCCAGCAACTGATTTCCACAACCACAAGATGAGAAGTCCCTTGGAAGATCTCTACTGGGAACACTGCTCTAACCTTCTGTCTCCTTCTCTTTCTAACGGAGAAAAAAAATAATGAAAAGAGTTTAAAAAAATGCAAGCATATATAACTGGATCTAGAGTGGAGGCTGGTGATGAGAACCTGCCGACAGTGAAGAGATTAAAGGCATCTATTAAACAGAAGAGGAGGATAACAGAGAAGTAAAAAGAAGCTTAAGGTGTGAAAATCCGCATGTCTCTATATTTATATAGATGATATTAGTAAGATCTAAAAGGAAAGAGCGGAAACTGGAAAATCCTGCACACATTTCAGAATACAGCACGCTCCCAAACATCATACTATGTGTGAGGTTTTGACACCTTCAGCATCTTCAGCAGGAAAGAAATTTGCTATAAGCATTGGAATCTGCTGAAGATCTAGTCAACTAAGAGCAAATGACAGCTGGTTTTCTTATCAAACATTATGTAAAACATTAACACATAGGTCTGCCATGTTAAATCCTCCCTTGGGGTACTTGGCCTCATGTGTAAGCCTAAAGCAGCTTTTGCTGGAAGCAAATGAAGCTAGCAAATCTATCCCACAACTATGTCTGAAAGCTAAAACACTAATGAGGCTCCAGCAGATGCTGCAGTCAGCAATCAAGGATGCTTGGCCCCTCTTCCACTTGGGATATGTTTGAGATGTAATGAATTTATGTGACTGGGAAAAGGTGGCAGGAAAAGCTCAGGTCACTCATCTGCAGCAGCTCAAGTTTTCTGAAAGAAGAGTCCTGCTGCACTGGGGATTCAGCAAGTGGGGTAGTATTGGGATACGTCCCATCATGCACAGGTCTGGAGCTGACAGTGGGGAAAGAGGGAAAAGGGTAGCAATCACAGGTGCTCAGGAGACTCACTGCAGTGAAAGGGAAGAAGGTGAGAAGAATATTCCAGCTAATTTCTTGGAGTAGAAGGAAAATAGAGATGTTAAAGCCAGGTATTGAGGGAAGGAGCAGCAATGTGGTTTCCACACACTCATAGGAAAACCATGATCCCAATCACCCCTGGAGGTACTGGGGAGGAGGGCACAGGTCCCTTCTGGGGAACACCTCTGTAGAGTCAGGGTAACCTGTCCCAGACAACCCACTAGAAGACTGCGGGATCTCCAGTCATTCCTTTGAGAAGTAGAGGGGTCTTATCCCTATTCCTCCTTTGCTACAACAGTGTTTATGCAGGGCCTCAAATGCCAGCAGCAGAGGTAGAACAAAGCCTCACTCTCCCACTTGAAATCCTCACCTTAAACCACTACAGTCAGATTATTAACTTGTATGTTTTTCATCAACAGATCTCAAACCATCTATTCTCAGTTCACAGATACAACCACGACTAGGTAAGAGACTTTCCTAAAGCCAGAGAGGAAGTGAGGAGACTGTGGATGTGGACTGTGTCCTGTTTGGGGACTGCCAGCCTCCTTCCTCTTCAGCTGGGGAGGAGGCCACAACTCAAGAGAAGAGCCCTCTCTCTTCCACTTCTGTTTTGAGGCGAGTTTGAATATGGGAAGTGACCAAATGTGGCAGGAGGAAGCCAAATTAAGCTTAAGTTTGTTTTGATATCAATGATATTCCTTTTGCAGTGAACTCATGCTACTGCTTTGCTGATTAAATATTTGAATGGAGAGGAACCAATTGGCAAGTGTCATGTGTTATTTGCAAGTGAATACACCAGATCTTTTACTGCACTGAGAAAACAAATAATCAGACCCCCAAATTCATGTACCTTCCCTTTAGCAAGAGCCACATTGTGTTGTTACATCAGCAATTGAAATATGAGAGGGTGCTTGTGTTTATACTCAGAGAAGTCATATACAGATTCCATCTGTTCAACATTTGGAGCAAATTCACAGTGATTACTCAGGCTGAAAATTTCTTTAGAGTTTTGTCTGTTGTTGCTTGATTTGAAATAAATCAGCGATGCAGTGCCTCACTTCTGAACACAGACACACATGTCAAAGTGACAGGACAGCAGATGAACTTTGGCTGTTTTGATTTGCAAGACTTTCAGGTGCTGTTGACTCTCACATGGTGGTTTTCTCAAACATAGACTTTGGAGAAATCCAGGAAGAACTAAAGCTGCTGCTGAGGTGAGGAATTAATATCCTGGAGCTTTGCCTCTGCAAACTAAGAGTCATTCCCCCTTGGACAAAGTCCATCTGTGTCATGGGTTCTGGGACAGAGCCATCAATAGCCGATGTCACATCCCAGAGTTGCAGCTGCACTGCTAAAAAGCAGTTGCCCAGGAGTCTGATAGAGGTACCAGTTAAACTGAGGCACAGATGATTCCCAGCTATTTGAACTAGTCAGGTCCAGACTTAGATCCAAGCTTTGAAGCAGCAGTCTCTTGCTGAACAGGACAGCCAAGCTCTGGATCTCAACAATATCAAGAAGAATTAAGAAATTTGGAGTTTCCTACAGCTTTGCTGATTGGGCTCTAAGTCAGAGCATTAGAAAGATGAATTTCAAACTCAGTTCTTGATGCGACCAAAGAGGAAACCACAAAAGAGAAAAATTAATTTCAGTCATTCAAATGTAGTTGAATATGCTCAGCTGCAACTTCAGGGAGAAATCAGAGAGGAAGAATTTAGCTGATTGGATTTTGAACCAGCAACAACTCCCACTAAAGTGCCAGATGTTCAACAGTAGTCACAAATAATAAGGGTTAAGCCCTACATCACCATTATCCAATCCTTCAAAATCCTTGACTGATGGGAAGCTTTTTACATGAAGGTAAGCTGTTCCTGCAGCCCTGCCTAGCTTGTGAGATCAAGTGGAGTAAAGCAAAGGACTGGCTACTTCAGCTAACAAATTAGTAGCATGAGAGAGTGAAAGCATGTGCTGCTCTGAGAATCAGGCTAACTGTGTGGGTGGCAAAGAGATGGGAAATGGGTTGGAGGGAGTCAGTATGCGTTACCAGCCCCTGGTCCTCTGAAAAACTTGTTGACAATGGTGCTGCAGCCAACGAGCTTTGGAAGATGAACAGCTTGGCTGGTGGAAAAACCTGTTCTCTGGCCACCCACACCATGGAAACCAGCAAGCAGTTGGCTTCAGAGGGATAAAAGGTTATTTCTATGGATGAAACACACTCAACAGTTAAGGGTAAAGTGGCAAAGTTAGGCATTGAGTGAGTCCTAGCTAACACCCGGTGACTGCAGCATGACTTGTGAGACACTGACACCATGACACCATCTGTTTATGATTTATGCTGAACAGACTGCATATAGAAACAGATGGGAGGTGTCAGGTCTGATCAGAATTGTTATGCTGGTGATTCCGCAGCACATTATATAGCCGACAGCCTTATTTTCCCACATACTTCTATAAAGAGCAAAGTGTTTATATTCATGTTACTCAGGGAATCATTCTTGCTGAATCCCCCACTGGACAGAATCCTAAAGTTATACAGCTGGGGCAGATCTTTATTATCGTATTGGGTGTCACTTTGTCTTATTCAATATTCCCCAAATAAGGTCCCAAAATATCTTCTTCAGGCTAGTTCTCAAGGTAAAATCAGAAACTTGCTGAGACTGCCTTCAAGTTTGCTATGAAGTGACTCTCAGTCCCTGCTGTTCTTTACCACTGCCATCCCTGCTATTTCAAGTCTCAGCTTTAGGTTTCCTTTATGCTTTCATGACTTCATGTAGTTGTGTAAGTTGAGTTTTTATGACTGTGGAAAAGGATGAAAATCTCCATTGGAAGGAGACTCCTGGACTGTCTAATCTCTCACTTGAAGGAGGATTGTTTCCAACACTGGAACAGGTCAACCATGACTTTGTTGAACTGGAGCTTGAAAACCTCCAGCTTAAAAGATTGCAAAACTTCACTGAGCAGAATGTTCAGAAGTCAAAATCCAGATATAAAAAACTTAAACCCTGTATTCTCCAAAACTGATTTATGATTTTTAACACAAACACCTGCCATGGATACCTTTAAGATAATTTTTCTAATATAGATAATACACCTTAAAGCACATTTTCTGTATTATCACTGTCTGTGGACTTCCCTCAGTTATTAGGCGATTCAAAAAAATGAATATTAGATCAGAATAGTAAGTAAATAATAATACAGGTGAAGGCAATGGTTAAAAACTAAACTGATTCAAAACTTTCTAATATTTCCAGTTACTAAACTGGAAAGATATGGTTATGAGAGAGTTTCCATCAGTGTTCAGAAGATTTTTTTTACCTGATTATCCAGAGGTGTTCTCTAAGCAACAGTGCATTCATAAATAATATCAAATACTAGCAATAGCAGTAAAAAAAAAATAATAATAAACTATCACCTGAAATGACCAGGCTGCAAAACTACTGTGAGAAACCACACCAATGGGCAGTGTGGTGCCATGAATGTTCTGCCATTGCTTTCCCAGTTTCTGATCTGGGTACAAATGTCACTGAGTGATGTGGGGCAGAACAGAAGTCCCCATGTCCACTCTCACATACAAATCTGGGGTAGTCCTACCACAACCAGAGGCACTATATTTACATTAAATGGGCGCAAGGGCGAGACAAGGCCTCTCATCTCACTTCCACTGATCACTGAGGATGTAAAGTGTGGCTGTGGCTATCAACATCTTAAACTCTAATGCACCTTTTTGCCAGTCAGAATAAAACAGTTTTCACTGATTCCAAGGGACTCCAGCCGATTGACATCAGGGGACTGTTCGCTATAATTTTAAGCATGAATGTATGTGCCAGGCCCTCAAAGTACAGTTAAGTAAAATGACACAGATAAGGATCGTGTAGCACAGAGAAATCTGGCCACCTTTCCCTGGAAGCAAGGGGATCCTGCCAATGCTGCTCCATGGCTCAGGACCACTGATGCTTAGCTGCAGGTTCCACTGCTACTGCAAAAGCAGGCACTTGAGCTGCTGGCTAGCTGAGGGGCACCCAAGAATAAAAAGCAGCAGATGGCACAGCAAGTCATTATAGAAACAAACCAAAAAACTTTTTTACTTCTACCTTAAACCAATCAGGTTTCTGAAACTATTGCAAAATGGAGCATGGTACCACTCTGAGCTGGCACATCCTTCCTGGATATTGTGCCTTGGGGCAGTGCTGCAGTAGGAGTCACCAGTCCTGCATATATCAGCCACTGCACTTCCAGGACACCAGACACAGGGATTATTTTATGGATTGTTTGTAATTAGTGTGTACATAAGAAAGAGTGGATTAAGAAGCAGCCACGTTTAGGCTGAAGGAGTTTTTCACAATTTTCCTCAGGCCTTGGAGAAAAAACCCACTGTAATTCCCACATATGTGGGACTGTGTGGCTTCTCACAGTCTGTCCTGCCTCACCTACCTGGCATTATTGGAACTGATCCCGAAAATCACCTGCCAGATCAATCACATTATCTTTCCAGGGCAAGATCCAATTTTGCACAGTAAAGATGCAGAACCCAGCCAGCCTGAGGGCAGACAGGTATGATAGAAGCACGGGGTCTGGTGAAGAGGACACTCAATAAACTCTCTAGGAGCTGCTTCCTTATTAGTCAGCACAGTGGCTGCTTTGCAAGAGCCATGGGAAGAAGCTGCTGGCAGAGACAGCAGTTTCCCCATGTGTTTAGGGCAGAGGAGGGAGGCTATGACATTTGGAAAGATGCCCTCCCTCTGTCCTGCTTCTGTGCTTGATGCTGCTGCTAGATTGATTCCCTTCTGCTCAGCCACAAGACTCCTTGTGCTGATGGGCTTAGAATAGAGTCACGTTCAGTGCTGTCACTGGACAGACCTGGAGGGGTGTGGTTATGGTAGCGCACCCAGTTTGTGGTTCAGGAAGCAAAGCAGCTGCCCTTCCTCCAGCATCATCCAGTTCCCTCAGTTCAGCTTTACAGGGCCTATGCACAGGCATATAGGTACAGCACAGTCCCTGGACACCTAACACAAGGACAGCCAGCATTACACTGCAAGAACTTTCCCCAGCCTCATCTACACTTGTCACGCATCTTGCAGGCAGGTCAGCAGGGCAGGAACCCGACTAGGAAGGATTTTGGACTTGGCCAAGTGTTCGAGTAGAGGGAAAATGCTTTCATTTCTTAACTCTCCCTTAAAATAATGCGCACGATCTGTTCTGGGAACACCCACCCAGTGAAAATCCCTCTGGAGACTGCCTGCCAAAGCCTGTGAAAATCCCTTCTGGGAGCCGTGTCTGCTATTTCAGACACAGCCTGTTCATAGGAACATAAATCTGCTGTCCTCACTGATGAAGATTATTCGAGCTGGATTTAATGTGCCTAGGCACATCTCTCTTAACTTAGCTCAGATAACCACCTGCTACTTCACGTGCATTTGTTGCTCAGTACAGATCTCTAACAGAGTCCCCCCTGCTGCTGGCAGCTGCACTGGGCTGCACACTCACCTTTTCCCCACTACCTAGCACAGTCTCATCATAACTGGTGCTAGGGAGAAAGCCACTGATCTCTACTCTACCCAAATATTTTATCTTGGGGTTCTCTTCTATTGCAGCATTTTGCCACCTTGTAAAATATGGAGCAGAGAATACCTGGTGCTTAGGAAAGAAAGTAATAGAATATGGCACAATTGCCTAAAAACATAAGAGACATGACACTAAAGGAAACTTAACATCTGTAAAAAGTTCCCTATCTATATGATTTACAAGAGAACGGGTTTCTTTGCTGAACCTCTGATTGGAAGACCAAACAGCAGCTGTTTTGCCACTAAAGTTTCATTTGGGAGTCAAAACAACGGAAGGAGGATTCTGAATTCTATAGGTGATCTCTCTCCATTATAGTAATTCCTACAGTAAAGAAGGGAGGTGGGGAGAGCAGGAATAAACCACATATGTTAGCACTTCTGCTGGCAGCTTGTTGGATTGTTTAAAACCAAAGGAATCCCCACATTTTTTTGGGACGTCAGAACATTGGCACACAGAGACCTTTGTAAGGTTTGGCATAAGACAACACTGTTTTTACCCACGAGTAGCTCGTGCTGCCAGCCACTCCAAACACACTCCCATCTCAACATGCTGCTGGCACCAACTCCACCTGCTGGAAACAACCTCACGTCCCAGCTGGATTCAAGTTCTCTGAATGCAATTGTTACATTTGAGAACTTGACTCTGCTAACATCCTTGGCGATTTCTCAGTATTAAAACCTCCAGAATCAGTAAGTGCTTCGTGCTTTCATATCTTTCTGAATTAACTGGTCAGAAGTCCATCCTCATTCTAATGCAAGGGTTTAACTCTGTCCATGTTTTTTAGAATTCACCCCTTTATTCATGTATATCAGAAAATTTAATGCAAGAAGCAAAGTTTATCCTGTGCTTTCATTTTTTAGATAATTTACATGCAATCAATTCAAGCTGATCTAGTTTATCTAGTATGATATAAAGTAGATTAAATAATCACAATGAAAGATTATTTGTGTATCTTAGCCAAGGCTCCTGGAACACTTTACAAGCATTAGGCATCAGATTTCATGTTCACAGATCCCCCCCTAAGGGATGATCAAATACCCACCAACATCTCATGTACACATACTCAGAACAGAGCATTTCACATGGTTGGTCCAGCTCTGAATCCACTATTTATAAGGCTCACAACTTTGAGTTGAAGCAAGGTTTCATATGACTTTCACCTTCAAACTGAATTCTACCCAGTGGGGAAACTACCCTGTCAGCCGCTGTTGCACTCAGCTGTTAATTACCTTCACTGTTAATGCTTTGCTTCGTACCTCCTGTGTCATTACATTTCCAAGAGATGATGGGCTTTTATCATCCCTTCAGCTGCCAAGCAAAGCACGCTCTATCAGTATAAGTGTCACAATGTGGATGTTTATCAGCTGAATAAATTATTGCTTAACCTTTCCTTTAAGCCAGTCATATTTTTACTACTTTTGCATTCCTATTTTCCAATTGATAAAGAGGAAAGAGGAATATAGCTGATATCTACACAAGGCAATAAAGTCAAGCATACTTTGCAGGATCTTGATACTCAAACCTCTGTCCCTGATGCTTTCCTCTAACTGACATTTCTGCTTCTCTCCTAATACTATTTAACAACAACACAAACTGGCATATGCAGGGAAATCCAAGCATACAAATTGCAAGGTGGTAGGATACATGCATTATTAAAACAGTATTTTAAGGAGTTTAAGATCTGTTCACTTAGATGAACTAATACAAACCCTGTGATTCAAGGGATAGAAAATTGTCATTATGAGTTTTACTGAATATTATGGTGAAGTCAAAATGAATTATTTGCAAAAAAGTTTGATTCACTTAATCTGGAAATCAGCAGTAACATCAGGATTTTTTAAAAAATCACCTTGTGTGTGATATCCACAATTTTCTAAATTTCCTACACATTTGCTGAAATCAAACACATTCAATTCTTGGAAATATCTGGAAAATACCTAACTTTATTTTTTTTTTCAGAACTTTTCAAAACAATCTAAATGAATACTCAATGCTCAGATATGAGCAGATATCAACAGCCACAGGAAAGTTCATGTAATGCTGTGTCAGTGAGTTTATGAAATTGCTGGAATTTTTCCCAGTAATTCAGTCATTTTATTATCTTAGTATACTTGTTTTTTGCAATAGGCACATTATACTCATACTTTGTGAGGATACATCAAAACACCTTCATTAGAAATCTGTATGATTCAGTTTTTCTCATGAGTATAAATCACTGCAGTAGCTATGATGGTTTAACAACACCAGAGATAAAATTTCTTGGCAAAACCAGAATCTCTTATTAGAAAAAAGAGTATTTATGAAAATATTTATATTTTCAAAGTATATCACTTAATCTAATAAAAGAGTTGTTTTCTTTCTACCAAATTTTGAAAATGTCTTGAGTCACTTTTGGATCATTCAAATATCACAGACCTTTTTTTTTTGCAGTAGCAAAACAGAAAGGTAGTTGCAAACATAGTCCTCAGAACATTTTTACTTCTATTTACATCAATCATTGCCTTCAAAATTACATGGAAGTTCCTCTAATTTTATACTATTCTCAGTGTAAGTTTTCCTAGAAGACAGAGGCTGTAAATTTCAGTCAATCCCAGGAATGATTATCTACAGTGCTCTTTCATCAACAGCAAAAACGTCATCCATTTACTATGTGAGTGGAACAACTAGCATTTTATTTAAAAAAACCACCAACAACCAAAAAACCACACAAACAAACACGCAAACACCACCAAAAACCAAAAAAAAACCAAGCAGAAATCTTCTCAAGAAGAGCTTTAAAAAAACAAATTTTCTTTTGATTAGTCTCTCACTTTTGGAAAGGCATTTAATCATTATCAAAGTGTGTCGAGTGATGATCTCAGATGTGGCATTCAAGTGCAGGCACAACTTTGATGCAACACCTCACGTGTACAGCAAAACATCATTCTGGAGTTTGTTCCAACAATTAAAATCTTCAGCCTTTTGCAGGAGCTGAACTGCTATGTAAGCTCAGAAGGACACAAAGCCTCAGCTAAAAATGCACTCGAGATCTTCAGTGAGCTTCCTCAGGTCTCATGTCAAGTCAGGACTGCCCAGCCTATGGTTTTGGTGAGAGCACTGTACCAACACTTGTCATAGCAGAGCCTCTATTACTGCTTCTGTCTCAGACTGGGCATGAAATAATGCTTCAGACTGACTGCTGGGACGTCTCCCATTTCTGGAGTCTTATCAATACTGAGAAAATGTTGACATTTTGATAATGAACAATTACCATTTGGGAAAAAATGAGAGAGAAATTGAAAGCAAACATCTGGCAAATAGAATTAAACATAATCTCTCATCACACATTAGACGTGCTCAAATCACAAAGTATCTGCTGCAGGTCTGCTGCTCAACATACATATTAACATCATGAATTACAAAACTTTTCTCTCCTTTTATATCAGCATTTAGTCTGATGCAACTCTGACAACAGCTCCAAAATTACTTGCTTACCAGCCACTGCAATACTGCTTCATGAGCATGGAAAAATCTTAACATCCTATGACACTGGATACCTTCATATTTTTTAACCTCAAAATCCTTCCCCCTCCCTGCAGTGATCACCTAGTGACTTTTGTTTACAACTCCTCCCCCTAAGTAGGCCAAGATCTTGAGCATTATGAGCTTCATGACTGTGGAAATTCTGTCATCTTATTCATATCACATCTACTAAAACCAGTCTGCAACAAAGTATGAGGACACAATAACAGACATTTGTTGAAAAGACTTTAAAGCATGTATTTTTGCACCTGAACATCACATTCAATTCTTTCATACTGAAAAGATTAGTTTTTGTAGTCCTCTTCTAAATTAATGTTATCAGCGTTATCTGCTAGTTAAGTAGAAAAGGGCTATGTAATTTTTCTAACAGCTGTTTTTTGCCAAGCAATGTATTCACTGAGTTTCAAGTTAGTTTATTTATGGAACTATCATGAAGTATCCCCTCACTTCTTAAGGAAATCCTTAAAAATCCCTCAAACACAAAACAAGTAACAGAAAGCAGAAAATTTACTTTTTTTTGCCTTCCTTTTATTCCAGAGGTAACCTACCTGATAATAAGCTTCCATTAAATGTTAATAAAACAAAGGTTACATAATTCACTATCCAGCAAAGACTAAGCAGGATAAATCTAGATACTAATGATGGTTTGTTTGGGATTAATGGTAAGCGTTGGATTAGTTGAGGGCTTCTTGGTATCTGCATTTCCCAGCTCACAACAAAAACTCCAACAGCAAAAGGCTAGTGCCACCTTTGGATGAAAATTCATATTAGATCCTTCAGTCAATCTGATTTTCTGTTCTGCTATTTGATTAGATACTTTGTTGTGCCTTCAGAAAGTTAAGTAAGATTTAATCAGAAAATTGTTTTTTCCTTCTCTCTCACCTCCTTTTCCTCTTTTTTCTCCCACTCAACTCTAATTTTTAAGCAATAGTGAAAGAGTTCTTCCCTCTTCTCAGTGCTCATATGATAGCTCTTTGGAGTTTATTCTTGGAAATGCATCAGAAGGTCTATTATTTGTCATGATACTTGACTAAAGCCCATTTGTAAGATATTTCCACAAAATTTTTAAGCATTTGAGGGAGACAAAAAAAAAAATCAGTGAAACTTTTAACCTAAGTTTAGGTAAAGGTTTACATAACTTTGATTCTTATTTTTGTACTTCATACATTTTCAGACTTGTCCTTATTTTACCTTGCTTCAGATAGCCAGAAATATCCTCATCAGTCATCAGACCTGCAACACCTCATTCATCTCACTAAGAAAGGACTTCTTCATTTTGAAAGGCTGTATCCAAAAGTGGTATACAGCCTCTGGCTGAAATGGAGTTCACTTTCTTCACAGGGGACCATGCCTGCTGTGTTCTGAGTTGGCAACTAGAACAGTGTTACTTAACACCCCAGTGGTTTTGGCTACTGCTGAACAGTTCTTGCACAACATCAAAGCTTTTTTGTTTGTCACCCTGGGGGTGGGCAAGGATTTGGGAGGGAACAGAGGTGGGACAGCTGACACAAACCAGCTGAAGGGTTATTCCATACTGTGGATCTCCATGCTCAGAGATAAAGATCTTGGGGTAGGGGATGGAACAGCACAGCCACTGCTCACAGTCTGGCTGGACATCGGTCTGATCATGAAAGATGGCGAGACCCACACTTTCCCTCTACTCTCCTTCCTTCACTTTTGAACTGTCTTTACCTTGACCCAGGCATTTTCTTGCTTTTATCCTTCTTGTTGTGTCCCCCACTCCACTGCAGGAGGCATGAACAAGCAGCTGTGTGGGTGCTTAACTGCTGGGTCAACCCACACCAGGATTTGTAAAACTTGTGTCTCTGCAAAAGGCACATGGAAACATCCATCTTATTCCTTAAGGAAAAATAGTAAAGCATTACTGAAAATCAAATCTACAGTCATCATCAGTATTAATAAAAAGTGGAGACGGTAAGCAAAAATCCCAGAGAGGCAAATAATACCATTTGCTAGTTGGTTTGGTTTTCCATCTCTGTGTGGGTTTTATAATTACATGTGAGCTTTATTTGATTTCAAGGGCCCTGCATTTATTTCTAATAGTAGTGCTTTCCAGTCTTTATTGGATGATCCCCTGGAGACCTTTTACTAAGAAAAGAATGTGATCAACCAAAACCTTTACTTCCTATGTTTAGGCATACTTCTACAGCAACATGAAACAGATGCCATTTAATCTACCACACACACAGGCAAGTGACAACTTGAGAAAGGCAGTCTGGAGTTAGTCAAATCAAAAGAAGGGACTTTTCTTGATGATTTCCCACTGCAATCAATTAAGTCCACTCCCTGCACACCATGCAGCCTTGTTTTTCAATTTTTCATGATTTCTTTTTCCTTAACAATTCCCCTTATCCCCTTAGGGGTGAAAGGACAAGTGTTTGCTTGCGACTGAGGAAATGCTCGGACATCAATGTCCCTCTATCACCATACTATTTCTAAAGCTTCTGATTGCAAAGCTGAGCAAAGTTTGGCCATCTGACTTCTTTTGCTCTCTGCAAGTACCCCCTACGTTTGAGGAGAAAATTCAGGATCATCTGAAAAAAAGGTTCACATACCACACATCAACACATAACTGAAGTGATGTCACTACTACTACGTGAGTCCTAATACAACCATTTATTGGGGAAAAAGCTCATGCTTCCAGTGTTTTCATATGCCCATACCACTAATGCCTGAGTGCCTCTACCTCATCACTTGAGTCAAGGTCAGGTGAATATAAGAACAGTGTAGGTCAGAAGATTCCTGAATTCCTAACATTCTGGAAAGATCAAAAGAGTACCTAAAAATCATATCTTGTATAACAGCATTTCTTAGTCATGCTTTATTTAAGTGAAAGCCAGTCAATGAAGTAAAGTGCACATGCAAATCTGCTACTAACTCTAACCTCCTCTCATTTTTATCCAAATTAATTTAGTATATATCCTAAAGGGAACTCTGGAGCTGCCAGCATGTCTGCACACATTTAATAAAATGAAAATAAACCGAAGTAGATAAAACCTACCAAAGAGTAAATGCTGTTCTTTTCTCAGTTCAAGCTATGTTTCTTGGCCCATCTGGCACTCAAAGCCACCTTTATGCCTCCATGAACCCAAGGCCTGGGAACTTGAAAAAGATTATATCCCAAGATAAAAAAGCACATCTCCAGACTGTGAGAGCTAGATTAAACCATTTGACATGTGTTTCATCCCTGTTCTGCTGACATAAAATGCAGCAGCAAGCAGGCCCTTTCTGCCAATACAACCCATTTATTCTGTCAGTAACCCACCACATGCCTGCAGTGCTGTCCAGGTTGCTCAGCCTATTGGGGCTGACATTCACTCAGACCTTGACCATATTTAGCTTTAACATCACGGTGGGACACACTCAGTGACTGAGAACTGACCACTTTAGTATTCGCAGTGTGGACCTTCACTAGGTTTTACCTTTATGACTGCAGCCAACTAGTTTTAAAAGTAGTTACCTGGTACCCAAGTCAGGATTTTAATACAGAACATAAATCTCAGCAAATGCTGGAAAAATGCATCCAAAAAGCTGAGTAAATATTTGGCCAGAGGATCCAGCCTCCCAGGTTGGCTAGTTTAGAACATCAGCTGCAGCAAGAGAAAATTAATTTGCAGATTCTCATGAAGCAATTCATCAGAGCATGTAGTTCACAACAAATAAGCAACCCTCTGCTAGACTTACAGTACCTCAAGCCTAAGCACAACGATTCCAAAACAATGAGCTTGTGATCATATCACACGATCTAAATTTCAGTACTACCTTGCCTACAAAGGTTGGCTCCATCTCCTCTAGCCAAGATGCTAACATAGGCAGAAGCCAATAGGCTGACAGTGAGTTTTGCCCTTCTTTTCTTTCCCTGACCAGATGGGAGTCTTCCCTTTCTGCAATGAGCAGATAGAACTGATGTGACTGCTCTGATCTGGGAAAAGGTAAAGAAGAAATTCTGTTCTGGGGACACTGTCAGAGCCAGCACCATCTCACCTGGTGCAGCCTTTGGCTTTCCAGCAGCCAGATTAATACCTCCTAACCCACATTAACTTACACATTCCCTCATCCACCACCCCAGGAAACTATTAGGCCCTTGTCCAACACACTTAAAAGTGGCACAGCTGCAAAAGGTACAACAATACCAAAGAGAAATGTCAGTATTGTGAAAGATACAAATGATTGTAGATAAATGTTTTCCAAAATTTAACAACGTGGTATGCAGTACAACTCTAAATAGTCAGTTAAGGCATACTGTAATAAAAATTTAGGGACACAGAAATGCAAGTCAGCTCATTATATGTGAGGCTGTAAGTACCAGCTGAAATAAAAAAAGACCTTTCTCTTGAAACGCTAGCAGAAATCCTATGTTGCCCAAAACTTCAGCACAAACCCCTGACTTCCAGTGCTTTGTTGTAACAGCTTACACAGCCAGGCCCTCCCCATGTGCCTCCTCCAGAGCAGACAGTGCTCAGCTCAACAAGAGCAACAAGAAAGTCACGACTGACACCATAAAGATGTTTGTTCCACATATGGTTGCAGCTCACACCTCATTAGTGCCTGTTCTTAAACGACAAGTTTATCTGCTGCTTTGACGTTAGCTGGCTCACGCCTGCCTAACCATATTGCAGGCAACACGACTAACCCAATAGCACTTTGGTTCCAAGAAATTCCACATTCCATGTAATTTACTAATCTGGTGAAAAATCATACGCTGGCAAAACCCTTTCAAAGGCAGTCATAGCAAATGGGGTGTCTCATGAAGTCTCTAACATTGCTAATCAAGCACTAGTGTCTGACAGCACTGGATATTTACACAGCCTGGATCCACTCACCGGATCAGTGGGCCCAAAGGGACACGCTCAATGTGGGCAGTCACAGGCCTCTCACAGGCAGAACACCCCGGGAACTTGGGTATTTTTTTCCTACTGTAATTTATTGCCAGTTAACACCAACTCCAAATTGCTCATCTGAGTGCTGGGGGTGTGGAAAGCATAAACACCTGCATGAACAGCTCTCCTTCCCCTTTCTAATCTCAGCTTCTCACGGGTCACAGACCGGTTACAGTCAGCCCGTCCCACTGCCCTGCTGAGGCAGTGGGTGAGGCAGGTGGCTGGGGTTGCATGGTAACAGTCCCACCTGCTGTTCTTCCCTTACTTTTTTCCATTCCCACTCCATGTCTTTATGTTTCCAGCTCAGTGTGTCCACTTAGATGGGTTCTCATCCTGGTGAGTGAGTGCTAGACTCCCACAGCCCCCATCCCTCAAAGGATCCCTCCTTTGGTGTGGGTCACCTTCCCAGAGCAGCCGCCCTCACAGCGTGGTGCCTGTGGCCCCTCGCTGCCGCCCTTCCTGCTCAAAGACATCAGTGCTGATGGCCACGGGCTGCCCGTGCCACGGGCTGCCCGTTCTGGTGGGCAGCACCACAGGGCGGGCAGGCAGGGCAGCTCGCAGCCCCGCTGCCCACAATCACACATGGCTGTGCGGCGCCCAGCTGCTCTGCATCACACAGCTTTAAAGTGTTAAAAGACAAACTATTAGGAAAAAAAAAAGCAAAAGAAAAAAAGCAATCAGTCTACCCCTTGCTCTTACAGCACTAGATAAGTCAAAATATTGAGATAATATTAAAGTAGAACAGCACTAATACTTCAGCAGTCTTTGACATGAAATTGTGGAAAATCCTCTCAAGATTTACTTTGGATTTGTTTATCTGTTCTAGATTTGGGGTATTTTTCCCCCTGCAGATTTCCATTTGTTTTAGCATATATACCAACACTGGGCTGCTATTGCTATGCAAATTGTTTCATTCAGATTTCTTTTTATAGTAGCTTTTGTTTCAAAGGCTTGCATAACTTGCTAAGGAACTTGTGTTTTAAAAATATACATAGTGAAAACAAATTAACATTTTCTGCAGGAGGTTTCAAATAACTATACAAAGGGGAACTAAAAAGGAAAAAAATTAATTATCCTTCTAAGTGGTGTATCAGAAGTGAGAATTTTAAATGACTTGAAGGTTATAAAGGATGAGTTTGTTCAGACACAGAATGCAGTTTCAAACACAATGCCATTTCAGAAGGAAAAATTTCCTCAGTTCCAATAAGGTACTTTCCCGAAAAGAGACTTTATTTGGACCAGAGACACACAAACATCCTGCTTTTCCAAAGAAGCTTCTTTTATGTCCACAGTGAACTGCATCATCAATGGCCTTTTGCCTTCAAAGCTCCAGCCTCAGACCACCCTGAGACACAATTTGCCCTGCAGCCACAAATGCAGACTTTGGGTCTTGATGGTGCTGCATGTTCTAGAGCACAGAACCTGGAACTGGGCAGGTGAACGTGGCAGGCAAGACATCACACAAACACACAGCCTAGACACGAGTTGGGTTTGCAGGGCAAAGGATTGGTCTCTACTAATATCAGCCACACCAGTTTTGATTTCTGGCCAGCTTGTATCACAGACTCTGCCTTTTCTTCTTTTTTGTTTGGTTTTTCAATTATCAAAACTGCTTGTAGTTGCATTTATATTGGGAATTCTTTTCAAACACATGACAGGCACACAGAAAGTGTTTGCACTGAAGTTCTTTGCTTTCATCTGACCATTGCAGGACAATGTACTTTTCATCTCTGAACTGCAATGTGTTCTACCACGTTCTTTTAATGATGTAGCTAGTAGTAACTAGCTAAGAGGATTCTGAATTTAGTTATTTCTACAGCTTCTGGATATGATGAAAAGCACTCAAAAATATCTAGAACCTCCTTCATATTTTACCATTCAAGACAGCATTATTATCTTCAGTATGCAATATTCTGAAAAGACAGTTCTGCTCATCAAATTTCACCAAAAGTCATGGAAAATTAGACATGTCTTTTATTCCCAGAAGAATAGAATCAAGGAAAAAACCTCCTTGCTTCAAACAGTGACTGGCAGTCTTTGTAACTTCCACTCATTTTGTGACTGTATTATTGAGATGTTTATTCATGAATTGCATTAGTTTAATCAGACAGTAAAGTTAAAGAACAAGCAGCGATGCAGAAGCAGACAATTTCTATTCTATTCTATAATTTTTGTTATTTCTAATATCCCATTTATTGACTGAAGCATTCAAACCAAGGACAGCCTTGTCTCATACAGGCACCCATGCATCCCCAAAGAGCAGCAACTGCTCTCTCAATGAACAGTCAATACCCCACAAGTGTTACGAGATAAACCCCATGCTTTCTGAGCTACTGAGATGCTACATCCTAATTCTGGCTTGATTTCAGAGCGGTCACTGGCACAAGCTGAAAAGACTAGGAAAGCAGAACCAACAAAGCATTGAATTGACTAAAAAGAGTTCACAGAAAAAAAAAAAAAAGCAGAGCTGCTGAGTGTCCCAAGTGAACCAAGGAGGTATCTGAAAGAACCAGAATGTACGAAACTGTAAACTGGAGTAAGAAATTCAAGGATGCTGCTTTTACTCCTCTCTCGAGCTTAGTCTCCTAATTTAAAAAGAAAAAAAAAAAAAAAAAAAAAAAGGGGGGGGGGGGGCATTTGAGACAACCATCCATCCACTGTATCCATGGATAAACATGGACTCCTAAGGGGAAGCAATGCACAGAGACCCCTGAAGACATTGTGTAGAAACCCAGATGATACCAAGGGAAGATCTCAGCTTCTCATGTTCTGGATCACATCTTCCACTTTCCATAGGCAGCAAGGGAGCACTAGGCTTCTATTCATCTACATGATATACCTGGTGTTAGTAAAAGAATAAGTGCTCTTCTATCCACACACCACAACAGATCTTAGAGTAGAACACTTCTACCCATTCAACTAAGAGAAAAAAGCCCAGAGGAGGTAGCTATGCTAAAGCAGAGTATTAAAAACATATATCACAAATAGGCTGAAGATGACGATCCAGAAAGTAATTCTTAAGTATTTGCCATAGGAGTATAATTAGACAGCCAAGTAGGAATCTGCCTGTCTTCACAACTTCCATCTTTCCCCCATGTCTTCCCTAAAGCATACCCTTTTATTAGCATAGACAGATGCCCAATCAGACTAGATATTAGAGGTGCCTTGTTACTAAATTTCAGCTGCTTGCATAGCGACACAAGCTACTTACCAACCCCAGGGCTACAGATTCCCTAGAGAATCAAAAAAAGAAACCTTGGAGTTGAAACAAAACAGTTGACTTGGCAATTTTCAAAACAATGTAAATAATGCTATATTTCAGCAGTTCTCATCAGTAACACAAAAGAAGCCAAAGCTCTGTGCAATAAGCAAGGTGTGGCACTACTGCTAGGAGAGAGATTTTACACTTGTACATGCATCAGTAGGCAGCACACTTTCAAAGTGTAATAGCCTATTCAGAGATTTCCCTGCATCTTCCCTGCATCTAGAGCCACAATACACAGAAGATGTGGCAGAGCACTTGCAATCAGAAATCAAGGCTTACAGAAATATACACTTAGGAAACTAGCACTGTTTTAATCAGTATTTCAGAAAGCTATGAAATTAAAGAAAAGGCAACCTTATACTGAAAAGTCATTTAACACAAGGAAGATTTTTCAGTATTGAGCAGCTCAACTCAAAAATTCCCTCTAGTTCTGGATTTCATACAATTACATTGCTTATGATTGAACTATCTAATGAATAATTAAGTGGCAGACTGGTATAATCAATATAATGAAAGAAAAAGCAGAAGAAAATATCTGTTAATCCAACAAGTTTACACAAAGCTGCATATTCAAAACCATACACACCCACACTTTGACCAGTGACAGTGGAGCACTGCATTTATTAAAACTTTATGAATAGACAAAAAATAGTTTTGTAACTTCCTGTTGGTGTCAACCCAGTATCAGTTGATAAGGTGGAAGTTTCCAAGAATACACATGATTTGCCTTTAGTGCTCTTCTGCATCTATGTCATCAATACTAAGCCTCATTTTTGCTTCTCTCCCCATGAGACTGCACAAAAATTTCATTTGTAACCTGGTGCCCTTAGCCATAACCTAAAGTACGAATCAAATAAATCACCCAGCACAGAACACTTCATAAATAACTTACAGCCATCAAACCTAGACCTGCAGACTCTGCTGTGTGATCAATGAATTTAATTCTTTATGATGCTGTTCATAATCCTAACCCAATCTCATCCCAGAAAAAAACATACACCATTATCTTCTTCTGACATGACAGCCTTGCAGAAGCTGAAAAATTAGCCACTAAAACTTTCCAAAGCTAAAACTCATACTTAATTCTATGGGGAATAATTGGCACGACATTTGTAACTCTCTCAAGCAAAGTAGAACACCATCTCCCTAGAGAAGTCATCAGTTTTGGTTATTTCTCCTTCCATGTTGCCTAAAGCTCTTTCCTCACTCCACCCATACTGTATTTCCAAACCAAGAATACCAAGGCAGATATCCTTACCCAGTCTCAAAGAAATGCTCAGCTTTAAAGAAAACATATTGCCCCCTGACTAGATAAGTCATTTTAGAAACACCTCAGCATTGTTAGAGCCTATGTTCTGATAAGCAAAGGACAATTCCATTCACACATCAAAAAATAACTGTATAATTTGGAAGCTATTTGTTTCTTAGAAAACAATCACCAGAACAGTCCTGCCCATGTAGGAATAAAATTACCAGAAGCACTCAAGTGCTGTACTCTTAGGTATGTAACCATTGACTTGTATGTACGGCTCACACAATGCATCTCTAGCTGTTTTTGAGATCATGCACACATGCATTAGAAATACAATCTTCAATTTTGTTTTAAAAAAAAAAAATGTAAATTACCCATTTCCACACATGAGCTTAAAGGCACTCATTTTTATACATAAATAGCAGCAAGGCTACTACTCAGATGTTCAAAATGATCAGTGTTTCCAATGGGATCCTTGAACACAGAGCTATGATTTCCTTCACTGAATATTCTAATACCTCCACACCAGTAGTCTTCTTGGTTTTTAAAGTTGACTTTTTGCATCAAGTTGTCAGCTATGACATAAAACTTGTGTACAAGTGAAATTAGAACCACACATTGTAACTGGCCAAAGGCAGTGCACAATATTGCAGGAAATAAAATCAGTAATACGTGGTGGCACGACTTTGTTACTTTTTCATAATAATTAGGCTATTCAAACAGTTAGACCAGACGACACAGAATGGACAATTGGGTGAAGTTTTACAGGATGAGATTGTCATGCAGGCATTTTACAGCTATTCAGCTTGGAAGGTATGGACTACATACATGCTATCACACTTCTTGCAGTTCAAAATTTATTTTTCTTTTTGCCTCTCCATTCCAGAGCCAAAAGAATTTTACATAAGGAAAAATATTAACTTCTTAATTAAGTCTTGTCCTTCCAACCAATGGAGTAGCAACCTATGGGCTACTCAAATCACTTTTTAAAAATTCAAGAATTTAAAAAAAAAAAAAAAAAAAGCCCAGAAGTGAATAAAATCATTTTCCACACAACAACATAACAGAAGTAGTATTTTGATGCTCCCAGAAAAGAAATCAGAAAATGAAAAGTCACACTTTTCTACACATTTCTACAATAAACGCAGTGTTAACGATTCAAGTCATTAGTACACAGAAACACAAAAGCTGTGCTGAAAAACTGTTACCATCGACTCCAAAACGAAGCAGATTAGGATCATGGTTTGCAATATCAGAGTGTTTTTTGACTGCAACAGAAACTAAATTTAGACCCAGTTACATAAAAAATACTAATAGCCTTAACACTTTTAATCAGCATAAGAGGTTTAGAGATACACAAATGATTTGAAGTCTGTTGACTAGTTTTATACTGCTTTTGCAATATTGTGCATTAGTAAAATCAGGGAGATTATGAAAGAAATACTAAAGCAAAAAAAATTACATAAAACATGAAAAGCAGGCTATGCAGAGTGACTCCAAACATTGATATTAAGAGAAATTTTACCAGAGTATATAAAAAATGTAACTCCTCTATCGATTCTTGCAGCATGGAGGTTAATCTAACTAGGCAATGCAACCCAAGTACCTGATAGGTTCAGAAAATAGGTTGGACTGTATAAATGCAGTATTAACTTGTGTGATCCTACCAAGGGCAAAGAATAAAACGCTTACTATCTTCATACTGTTGCAAACTGCTGATCCATGTCTAGCACAACAGCACAAAGCAATCTGGCAGCCTTTCAAATGCCAAGTCTGGCACGGTGACGGGCAATATGCTCCGCCAGCTGTGCAACTTCTTCAGGAGCTGCAAAATGGCAGAAAAAGTAATTCCCTGATCATTCTTCAGAGAAGTTCATTACTATGTCTTGCAGAGCACCTGCCAATAATTTAGGAAGTGTTTACATCATGTTCAGGGCTTTTTCTCCATGAAAGTTAAACAAGTTCTCTGAAAACAACCGAAGATACAATATTGCCCTAATAGAAATAATTACTTGAATATGCTATACCTGTTGCCCCAGACATGCAGTAAAATTACAAAATGAGTGGCAATGTTATCACATCCAATATCACACTTTTTGATATGTAACCCACACCCTGAAAACATTTTCCGGTTCACATACTGAAGCAAATGCGACAGGCTAGTTAGGTAAATGTGGGTAACCTTTCTTTTTGCTGACCATTTTTTTTTATTTTACAGTTCACTGCAGTAGCATCAGAAAGCATTCCTGAGATGCCTGTTCCTATCATTGCATCCTAAGCAGATATAAAAATTAAATGGCTGACAGTCCTACTAGGTTTTAGTGATTAAGTGATGATTAAGTTCTAACTATGTCCCATTTTTTCTTTTCAAGGATCTTTCTAAATCCTCTTATACAATTTTACTACACAATTTGAGTGTTACCATTGATAAAGACATATTGCCTTCCTGCCTCAAGATTATTTCTGAGAAACTTTGGTAATAACAGTTGAGATGAGCACACTATAAAACTTATACAGATGGACTCAAAAGACTAAAAACCCCACACTTTGAAGCAACTACTGTAAAATAAAGTATACTGGAAAATAAGGTATGATATCTGGTCAGTCACATTTTTGCTCTTTTTACAAAAATATAAACAGCTGGAGAGGAAGCAGTTCTCTGGATTAGATTAATTGCAATGGTTTTACATAAAACTACAATCTTGAACACAAAAGGTTATCTTTCAACTTCTAGGCTATTAATAATCTCTTTTCTTTGCTAGAACTCAGCAATCTAAACTGCCTCACTCCAAATTAGAGTTCTTGTTCTTATTTACAGAGCCATAAAGCAGTTGAGTAAATGTGCTGTGTATCACAACATGGTTCAGTACAGGTGAGACAATTAAACGAGACTTCTTGCAGACAAGGCAACTGAGTTAAGTGGCAACTTTAAGAAAGCATCAAGGAAACCACCACGTGAGAAATAGATCACTCCAAGAGCTGTTGCTTAACAACGGTGTTGCTAAAGAGTTCATTCTTCACACCTATATATTTCTTTAAACTAATTAGCCACAAACAAAGAAAAAAATAATTTTGGTTGTATCTAAAAATAAAAACCTTCAACATTTTGAAGATGGAATTTTTATTTACTTGCAAAAGTTCTGACATTGACATTAAATGTTATGCTTTATTTTCTACATCTTAAATACCAGCAAGGGCATGGTAGCCACTACTACACAACATGACGAATGCTCTTCATTGGTTTCCTATGTAATTTTCCAGAGTCAGTTTTACAAAAACTGGTATCAACCTTGGGCCAAGTTCAACAGAAAGCTTGTGGTTTGGGTTGTATTATTTTTTAATTGGAATTACCACCATTGCAAATTTCTTTAGAATCATTTGTCAAAAATAGCTTTTAGAGAAGTTTTTATCACTTCCAAAAAGCTGCACTGAAAACGAAAAATATTTAAGAAATGCCCGCACAACTGAGGTAATGTATTTGTTCATTACCAAAATTGGTGACTGCCAGATTGCAGTTACAAACTATACTTTTTGGCAGATGCTTAGCTCATTATCATTCAGCTGTCGAATCACAGATCCAGCTTGCATCACCTAAGAGGATTATACAACAGGCAGGTTCTTACTGCTTAAAGCTCATAGAGCAAACTTGCTTCTTCTGACCTTAAGAGTTTGTATGAATCCTTCTCTTCTGGGAAAACGGTTACAGGGCTTATTGGAAGTTCTACAAAATAATGCAGGAGTGGGGTTGTTATTTGGATTTTTTATTTCTTATCACAGTGGTAGTACGTAACCTATCAAAGACAGTAAAACTTGAAGTTCACTGTATGAAAATCTTGTTGTCCCAAATACTTGTAACTATATTCCTCTTCTACTACTGTGAGGAAGTGTTAAAGCTGAAAGGAAGAATCAGTTCACTTACCACTGAACTGCAACCACTTCTCAGAGTTCCTCTGCCAGAAAACACTAACACAACCCTTTAAAATACAGAATTAAGAATTTTATTAATGTAATTAATGTTGTTGATCTGAAACAACAAGCTCTTTCATCCCTTGGTTAATACCGGTCAAGCAGTTTGATGTACCTTAACAGTTCACAACACATACAGCTTATCATGCCATTTTAGATCATCCAAACCATTCAATGAAATATTTGCCATTCCAGTACCCTTCATTGAAATGAGCTTCTACAAAAGCTTGTGTTGTTATAATGGAGACTTCAACTTCACTAGAAATAAAAAAGCACTCTTAAAAAAATGATTACTGCTCACTTCCACTCTGGCTAACCACCCCGTTCTGTACTTGCAGGAAACAAGCCACACATGACTCCCAAAATAAACACTGGTCGTGCAGGATGGGCATGATCTGGCAGTATGCTCTTGCAGCCCAGAGAGCCCAAGAGTTCTATCCTGGACTGCATGCAAAGCAGCGGGGGCAGCAGAGGGAGGGAGGGGATCTGCCCTCTACTCTGCTCTGGTGAGACCCACCTGAAACACTGCACCCAGCTCTGGAGCCCTCAGCACAGGAAGGACCATGAACCTCTTGGAGCTACTGCAGAGGATGGCCACAAAGATGATCAGGGAGCTGGAGCACCTCTCCCATGAAGGCAGGCTGGGAGAGTTGGGGTGGTCTAGCCTGGAAAAGAGAAAGCTCTAGGGAAACCTTAGAGCACCTTCCAGTACTTAAAGGGTCCTACAGGAGAGATGGAGAGAGACTTCTAACAAGGGCATGTAGTGATAGGACAAGGGGAAATGGCTTTAAACTGAAGAAGAGTAGGTTTAGATTAAGTACTAGGAAGAAATTCTTCACTATGAGTGAGGGTGACATACTGGCACAGGTTGCCCAGAGAAGTTGTAGATGGCTCATCTCAAACTGCTCAAGGCCAGGTTGGATGGGGCTTTGAGCAACCTGGTCTAGTGAAAGGTGCCCCTGCCCATGGCAGAGCACTGAAACCAGATGATCTTTAAGGCCCCTTCCAAACCAAATCATTCTATGATTTTAGGAAATTTTGATCTTTGTATTGTATCTCTCACTCAATCAAAAGTCTCAAGTGAAGGTAAGACCTAATACTGTTAAAAATATTTCTAAAAATAAATGTCAACAGGCAATTTTATAGATTCTTTTGATCTAGTTTCATTATCCCACTTTGAACTACCATTGGTTACTTACACAGTTTTCAGACCAAGAACTACAATTCTGTTTACTAGATACATTTCTTTATCAGATTTGACTGTGAGATCATCTTCCCCAGCACTTCCTTTTAAAAACTACAAAAACATCTCTAAATGAAACAGAATATCATGAAACCTTTGGATCCTTACAGTAAGACTACTTTTGACAAAGACTCAAAAAATTTTAGTAATTTTCACGGTTTACGAGTGGTATCCTTCCATTTAGTGTTTCCACCAAAACACTCCAAACCACATGCCAGTCGTTCACTCCTCCCTTCCCCTCTCCCTCCCCTCTTAGGGCTGAAGAGAAGAATTGGAGTAACAAGAAGTGAAGATCATGGGTTGAGATAAGAACAATTTACCAGAAACAACAATGAAATAAGAAAATGAATAGTAACAGCAACAACATTAATAACAAAAGTGTAAAAGAGAAGTGAGTGATTTCCATGTGAATGTTCACCCCTGCAACAAAAGGAGCCCAACAATACCCGACCACTGCCAGGAAGGGATCCCTTCCCCATTCTTGGAAAATGACCTGAGGTAGCATGGAATAACCTCTGGGTCCTGGCCATGCCCCTCCTGGCTGCTGCAAAAATCAACCTGTCCTGGCCAGAACCAGGTTTAAGTATTTTCCCAAGGCAATACACTCCCCTTTGCTATCTGAAGTATTAAAACATGTCATGCCTTATCAAAGAAATCTTCATTCTGTACAAGTATTCTAGGGTACAACCATCTGTAACAATTATTTGGATTGGAGGGTGGGGAGGGAGCATGCCTCTGCTTGTTAATTCCTAATGAATAGCATTTGATTCCAATTAAAAGCTAGAAGAGATACAGGAAAATCCTTACATTTCCAAGCAAGTTGTAGCAGCAAGTAGATCTCAAATACTCCCACAAGACTGTTACTCTGACAGAATGCTGAGCATCCTACCTTTCCATTAATGGCATACTTTGGGAAGTGGATCTGATTAAATTTAAATATTGTTGAAGGATGGAGAAGATTTTCAGCTTCACTTCACTTCCAGCCCATATTGTCAAAGTAAAATGATTAAAAATGAAACTGTCACCAACAATGTTATTTAACTCAGGGTAAAGCTGTGTTTTAATAAAAGGAATAGTATAATAATTAGAATTATTAGCATAATTAGCTAGAATTATTTTTTTATCATTAGAGTTCTGCTTCTTCATTCCTTTAATCTTTTAAAACATGTCTTCCCATTCTACTACATAGGTACAGGAAGAAGAGACCAGAAAAGCTAGGATTTTCCCACAAGTACTACAGACTGGGCCCCTCAGTTTAGGAAGGACATTGAGGACATCCAGAGGAGGCAACGAAGCTGGTGAGGGGCTTGGAACACAAACCCTGTGAGGAACAGCTGAGGGAGCTGGGGTTGTTTAGCCTGGAGAAAAGGAGACTCAGAGGTGACCTTACCACTCTGCAACTTCCTGAAAGGTGGCTGTAGTCAGATGGGGGTTGGTCTTTCTTGAGGCAGCAACTGACAGAACAAGAGGATACAGTCTCAAGTTGTGCCAAAGGAAAAATAGGTTGGATATCAGGAAAAAGTTTTTTACAGAAAGAGTGATAAAGTACTGGAATGGTCTGCCCGGGGAGGTGGTGTAGTCACCATCCCTGGATGTGTTTAAAAAAAGACTGGATGTGGCACTCGGTGCCATGGTTTAGTTGAGGTGTTAGGACATGAGGTGTTAGGACTCAATGATCTTGAAGGTCTCTTTCAACCTAGTAATTTTGTGATTCTGTGACTTGGGGCATGGAAGAAGGCAAGTTCCCACTTTCCGTGTCTCCACATACCCTTGCTCGCCTTATCTGAGGAATCTGAACTATGCAGGAGCCCTGAAAGGAAATATTTTTAACTGGTGAACACCAAAACTAGGTTTGAAGGTAATGTTCTTACCCTCAGGAGCAACAGAGCACAGAATAAGAAATGGTACTCTGTCACATTTTTACTGCTAATGAAGAAAATGTAGGAGCCCAAAAATAAAACTTATGGATCATGGCAGTACTGACATTTTGTGAAGGTAAGGGGAAATTAATCTCTTAGTTCAGATAGAAGCAAGAACCAGACTAGTAACTCTGAAAATTATACAGTGAAGTTCAATTACTGTCTAAAGCAAATCATAGTTAAGAATGTATAAGGGAACTGACAGCAGAATAGGCAAAATTAATGGGCATTGGCTTCAGGTGCACGCTGCTTTACAAGCACTGAATGCCCAGAGCACACCTGCCCCACAGCACCAGTGCAGCCTGTGATACATTTTCTACAGACATCCAGAACTCCAGTCCCAGCACTCAGCTGACTACTTTCACCTTGCATGTCAGCTTTCTAGGTCTGATTTCACACTTCAGCCACACTCATGCTGAATAGACTAAAATAAGAAGTCAGCTGTTTTGCTTGTACTTGAGCCTTTTCCTCAGTGATGGCACCGATTTAGGATTCTCTGTCAGCACACACCAGAATTTAGTGACTGATAACACTAAAATTTTGTGATCTTAGCTGAATTTGTATCAGTAGGTTAGAAAAACAAACAAAAGTGATAGAAAGGTTTATGATCACACTGTGTTGTCTTCATCCTTTTTTTTAAAAACAGCACTATTTTGACTTCCTAAGGTATTTTTTCTTTATTAGTATATTCCATGCAGGCGCATGTGATCCCTTCCCAGCCTAAGCCCTCAAGGTTAAAGTCCTAAGGCCAATATAGTTATGTACAAAGTACCTCACTTTATAAAAGTTCACTAGCAATAGTAGTAATACAATAGTATTCAGCAATAAGTATTCAACATCATGTAGATTCACATAGCATTGCTACAAAACCAGGGCATTTCTATGAAGTTCTGGTTGTCAATATAAGGGAAATACACATTTTCCTACTAGACAGTTAAGAAAAAAATCCGTAACATTGAGCTATCTAGTTATCCCTAGTTTCTGTGTGTAAGAAAATACATTCTCACTCAGTATTATATTTTCAAGTTTTTTACATTTTTAGTATATAGTTCTATCAAATGTTTAATACAGTCTTCACTTTTAAGCTACTATTTTAAACAGAACAGTCTGTAGATCAGATAGAAAACTTTTGCTGAGAATGAACTGCAAAGTAAATTATCTTTCCATTGATAGCCCACAGGGCTATTTTTTGCCACTTTTTCAAAAGGTTTTATTTAAGCATACACACAAAGAGCATATATTACATTGCTGTTTTATGCAAAAACCAAACAACCCTCCACTGCCAAAGCTGGTGTTTCACACATGGACAGGGGAGAAAAGGATAAAATAAACTCAAGAGGCCATTTGTTTTCATAAGTTAATTTCTGAGAAATTAATGAATTCAAAATTGTGTTTATCCTTACCTAAAAAGTAAGGTAAATTCCTAGCATCAGCAGCTACAATAAGTCTCACTGTCAGCTAGAACAGAACATGGCACAAAATCATTAAATACATCACATGAACTCAGATTTCAAGAGGAAAGATCTTCCTGAACTTGGCTCATGGCTCTCCGAACAAACAGCAGTGCATGGATAAAGGCTTTAGACTTTGAAAAGTATTAAAATCAGAACTCAGAAAAAGTTTTACAATTGGCATAATTTTGCAAGAGCTAGGAGTTACAAATTCTGTAAGTTTATGCAGAAGTTACTCTGAAGCATAATTACTGCATATGAAACTGCCTGAAAACATCATCCAATCTTCTTAAAGTAATTGCCCAAGTAATTTTTTAATCCTACAGATTACAATATGAAATGCTGTTTCAAAACAAATCAGTAAGATGGAACAGATACAGTGTTAATATGCAGCCAGATTAACATTGGGGAAACTTTAGGCAGTCTAGCTTTAAGTGGGCTGTTAATAATGTACTTCAAGTAAACTCAATTTAAAAACAAAAGAGGAAAATATTTGAGACTGTTCCCCAAATCAAACTTACTCAAAAAACCCCCCAAGCAACTGAAACCAAAAACAACCACACAGAAACTCAAACAAACGAAACCAAAGAAACCGAAATGCTTTATCCAATCTTATTTTAGAACAAAAGAATGACTTTTACATGTTTCACACTCTTTGACAGGAAATCTGAAACCAAAACATGCCCTGAAAAATTGAACTTTTCCTGAGAAGCGTTCATAGTCATAAACTCATTTATAATGTGTTATGTGGGAGATGCCAAGTTGTAACAGTTTAAGAGTCAACTACATGGAATGTACCAACAGATTTATGAACAACAGTAGCAGTTACTTACATGTTCATGGCAGCTAACTGTTCTTTATGAATTAGGTTTTCCTGTATAAATTAGAAAACTACAAAAAGTCAGAACTGGGAGAAACCTCCATTGTCTGTAAAAGTTTAAGAGAAAACACCTTTGCAGCACTTTTCTTAGACAATAGCATATTGCTCATATAAAAGGTCTCTTATCCTATAGAAGTCCTGGCAGAGGCAGCCTTCCAATCCAATACGCCCTGTTTCAGTCTGAAACAAAAGATATGCTTCAATTCATTATCTTTACGCTAATGAGAAAGTTCTTTTATTACTAAAATATTTTTTTAATTACTAAAATAATATATATTGTTTTAGAATATTATTTGCCAAAGAGATTAAAACACAGAACACCTACCCTGCGGACAGCCACCAGGTTGTTGCACACAAGCACTCCTCCAACAAATTCAGCTTGTATACCTTCCCGCAAGAGAACCTGCTTGAAGTCAGACAGTCTTGGTTCATTCATAAACACAGACTGATGTCCAAGAACCTTCAAAACAACACACACATTTTTACTACTTCTATTTAACATCTTCCATTTTTCCAAAGATCTCATTATTGCATAGGCAGCAGTGCGGCCAAGACTATAGCACTCTAAGTTGGTTCTATTTCTGCTCACCTGCAGCAAAACATCTTCAGAACAGAAAAGCCTTAGAAGTTACCCATGACAAAAAGCAAATGTTTTTCTTTGCTCACATATTGAAGACAAATAGAAAGCTACAATGAAGATCCCTCTTCCAAGCCATGCTATGCCAGGGACCGAGCTGCGGTGAGCTGTACTGCTGATCAGTACAGGGTGCTATGATGGTTGTCATGAATCTGAACAGACTTTAAGAGTTGTCTCCACAGTTCTCTAGCTCCCAGAACAGACTATATTTAGGACTGTGAAAGGGAGAATCTTAAAAAGCAATTCTAGGATTAAAAGGTACTGGAATCATTCAACAGAAGGATAAAATAATATCTTCGAAAATGCAAAGTATTTTAGAGTTGAGGTAAACATATAGGAAAGGTAAAGTTCATGATCTCTCAAATCACAACTATAGAAGCAGACGTATGAATCTGTACAGATCCGTCAAAGATCTGTATCTCAAGTATATGAAGTATTTTCCACAGCATCAACAAAACATAATAAAATCCAGAAGTGACTAACACCAAAACTGATTTCTCTATCTGCAAGTACTAATTTACAGATATGACATAAATTAATAAAAATATTATTTCATAAATGCATGGTACTGTATGCTAGGTACTGTTAATGGATGCAAAAGATCATCCTTACTGAAAAACATAAAACCTGAAAAAAGAATAGCACCAGGTTTAACAAAGAGAAACTCAAACATGAAAAGCCAGTTTCAGTTTGGCTTTCATTTGAGTAAGATCACAGTATCAACCTCCAAATACTAGAAAAAGACAAATGAATACAGAGGTCTTCATAAAGGTCACAAATGAATACAGAGATCTTCTTCCAGACCAGCATCATTTCTGTACCTCATGAGGTGGCAGAGGTTCCAAAGTAGGAATGATCTCACTCTCCTCACACATCTCCTTGTCATCATCACCAAAGAGGCTTTTCATGGCCTTCTGTTGTGCAATCACACTCGAGTCTGAAGAAGGCACATCCACTTGCATCTCTAAGTCTTCATCTTCTCTCAACTCTCCCTCTTCCAAAATAACTCCAGTATCCACTTTTGAAACTCTCATGTCCAGAACACCATCTATCCAAGCCAACTCAGCATCCTTGGCTTTACAGAACTGAAGAGAGCTTACAAGAGAATCTTTCAATCTGACCTGGGTTGGACAAAAATAAAAGTACTATTAGTTTCATGGAAAATACGGAGGTCTTATTTCAAGCTTGAAAGATTGGCAAGTTTCTCTTCACCATCTTTCCAATGGGTTTGATTCATGCACTTTTGTAGAGATAAAGGATGCAACTGCTATCATCAAGGCAAGATACTTCGTAATTTAATATGTCTAACACTCATATCACAACTTAAAAACCTATAATTACTATTTTATTGTAAGAAAGGATGTTGTAAATATGAGACTTTCAAGTGCCCTTACCTGATTCCTCTGGTGGACTCTGGAACTTTAATCCTTTATTTAAAGCTCCACTCTTAGAGATTGTTATCCATATTAGAAAGTCCATGATTCCCATAGAGCAATCAAGGCTGCAACCATGTGAAAGATACAACCACCAGCTACCCACCCACGTGCAGCACAGCCCATCAAATGCCACTGTGACACTGACACTTCACTCACAGCTATTATTTTCAAATTCAACATTGCCACTGCACTTCTCCTGGGTCATTTTTTAAACACTAGTAACTCTCATAGCCTTAAAAAACAACAAAAAACCCCAACAACCAACAAACCACATGCAGAAAATACACTGTTTAAAGGCTGTCATACCAAGATGATTTTTAATAACTGAAATTTTCTGCTTTCTAGAGGGTAACAGATTTTTCTCTGGAAAGAAACAGAAGTGCCTCTTTCAACAATTCTACCAATGTTTTTGTATTAACTTTAAAAGAACAAAGGAATAAAGGACTACTGCAAAAATTGTTTGTAAGAGACTTCCCTCTAAACAACTTCAAAAATTTAATTGGGACCATACACAATTTTCACATAATTCACACAAGCTATTCCAGTTGTCTTATTTAGAACTTAATATATTGCCATTTAATTTTCATGGCTAACATACAGCAATACTTTTCAAGAATCATCACATTAAGATTTTGGGGGGCATGGGTATCTTATTTGTTTCTATCATTAACGTGCTCCTAATTTTACATGTTCACTCTTAGGTACTTAGGCACATTTAAGTATGAAGCATTTTTTTATTCTAGCTTTTTAATGCTCCATTTGAGATTCCAAAGAGAATCCTGACTTGCACCTATTTAGAACTGTGGTACTCTAAATATAGGCATTATAAATTTGTAAATACTTCAATAAAGCAAACTGATGGCGCCATGGACATGAACGTTGCCTTTTGCACTTCAGGTAAAAAACCACTGATCTCACATTCAAGCTTTCAAACACTTCTGAATAATAAGCCTCAGGAGAATGCTTATCTAGAAGACAGAAAAACACTATAATACCTTGATCACACAAAACTAATTGTACTCACAGGTACTCTCCTCTCCCAAAGAACAGAGAGCAAATTACATTCTGCTCATACAGCTCTACTACAGCCCACAGTAGTTACACATCTAAAGAATTCCAGTACCTTACCTGGTAAATGTGAGTTTCACTTGTAGCATCTACAGTTTCATGAAGTTTGGGCATGTAAACTTTAATATCTTTTCCGCCAAAAGCTCTGCAACATTCTGCAAGGTCCTGACTGGCCTCAGGTGGTCCATGGACAATGACCAGTTGTCTTGGTTTCATTTGGTTAATAATTTTTTTAATTGAGTCCCCATCTGAACGTCCTTCATAGTCAATGTACGTAACTCTGGCTCTAAAAATTTTTTTGAATTAAAAACCCGAGAATAATATGTTTTAGTTTAAAAGAGTAAACCTTGAGTGCTCCAAAATACTTAATTAAGATATTTTTTAGTTGTTGTATATCAACAAAAGCTGTCAGCACAAGGATCTGTAAAATACAGTTGTCAAATATTAGCATGTGTGTATTTAACACTATACATTCACAAAATTCACTTACAAAGTTACCAAAAAATAAGTTATCCATGAAATAAACGTATTTGAATATGTTATCCTTTTAACAAAACATATTTAAGTATCTATGTTAACATACTATTGTATCATTTCTTCTGTCTCTTCCAGTTGTCTCCATAAGACAGGAAACAAACCAAATTTCTTAAGGGTGGGGAACCATAAGACTGTTCTATGCTCCCAGAAAGACTAGTAAAATACAACTTAGCTTGGGGAAAAAAAATAAACAAAAATCACGTCCTTTCCCACTTTCTCAAATCCAAGCTAGTCTTTTACCCAATTTGCACTGTACCCATGCCACTGTTCTAGCAGAACCGAGAACAAAGTTACTCACTTAATTTCCATGGATTCTGTTGCAGAAATACATTTGGTAGGAACATCTGACAAATCCTGGTCCATAGGCTCCTCTCCATTTGTCAGACCAGACTCTAATTTGCTTTTTTCTTCTTCTGTTGCTTGAAGTTCTGGAACTAGAAAATCCTCGGGTCTAAAGAATGAAAGGCATTTTGCTTTTTAGAGTAAACCAAAACACTACCTAATATAAAAACAAACAGTGCTGATTATTACTAAGATTTTTTTGTAACTGTTATTGCCAGCAATTTTACTACACCTGTCAAATATTTCCATACTTGAACAGAGCTCATTTGGAAAATATGACCTTCCTATCTCAAAAAAAAAACTTGAATAACTTAGGAAATACTAGTAAACTGAGGATTTCTAGCAAGTATTCCTTATGCAAACCTGTCAAATACCACTAAATTTTGTTAGGATGAACAGTGTTTACTCATCTCACAAATTTAACATTAAGTGAAATTTAAAGCAGAAAAAAGTCAGTTTTAAAATAATTTAAAATATTCTATCTCAAAAGATTAAAAAAAAAGCCTGCAGTGAAAATACATCCCAAGAGGTGTGAACACAGGTGAAGGATCAGCACTCTGCAGCTTCAACCCTTATCACAAGCTTTCTGTAAGACTTAGCAGTTTGAAGAACATATAGCAAGGCTGCAAAAGAGACAAAATGGTGAATTTAATTCCTTCTAGTTTTTTATTATTTCATAGCTACTCTGTTAGTATACATTACCACCACATACTTGATAATTTCACCATATTCATCCCATTTAATTCTTTCTTCAGGAGCTGGAAACATTGGATAAGATTTTTTTGCCTGTTTGAAGAAGCTTCCTTTCCGGCTACCTTCACCTTTCATCATCAAATCATGTTTGGTCTTATGTAAAGTCGGCTGATCAATATCCTCTTCAACATCACTCTCATCACTGGAATCAATATCTGCCCTGAAATGACATTCCAAAAAAACCTAGCACTTCTTTTTTTCCTTCAGGTTTCACATTACATAAACACACTGACTAGAAAAATAACAGTTGACATAACACTAACCAAGGCCAAGGGCAGTTTATGCATCTGAGAAAGAGCTCAGTCAAATAGCAAGTAAAACTGGGTCTGTCGGAACAACAGATTAAAAACAACCATTCCTGATTCCTCAGGGCCCTCAGACAAGGTTATTGAAACTCTAATTTTCATTAAGGCCTGAAAAGAATTGAAGGAGCAGAACAATCACACAGAAATTTCAACTCTGATCATAATAGCAAGAGTAAGCAAACATACTTACTCTTTAGACTGCTCTAACTTCTTTGCTGCCTCTTTCTTTAGTTTCTCCTTTTCTAAGTATTCTTCAAGTTCTTTTCCTTCCAACTTGACACGTTTTCTCAACTGCAGATAGAATTAAAATTAACATTACTGTGAGTAGCTAACACAACTTTAATACTTCTCCTATATGCTGCTGACAAGAATATTTGTCCTTAGGCACCAAGGGCAAGTATAAATTGTATGTCACATACAAGACAAGACTATGGCAAAAATGTCAACATCATGATACTGCCAATTTGTACAGTCTACTTTAAATGAAAGCATTTCTAAAAATATTAAAATCAATTAAGCTTCTCAAAAATGCCTGAAAATGTCTCCAGGAAATATCTCTCCAATAAGCAAAGGCAAATACTCTTAGATGAGCAAAGTTTTTTTAGTTTTTCTATCATTAACATCAAACCAGAAGAACCTAGCGAAGTCATACTAACTGGAAAAACAACGGTAGATTTTGTTTCTTGTTTTCTGAGTACAGGTCACTTTGAATAAACTGAATTCTAGTAATAATCAAATACTGTAATTCAATTATTTCAATCCAATCTAAAACCAAAATAAAGCTACATCATCAGTATTGAATTTATCACTGCAATCACAGGGGACTTCAATAAATCAAAAACATAGAAACAAGTAGACACAGGTGTACAGATTATTGAAAACAATTTGAAAGCATGAATAGCAATTAACTATCTCCTAATTCCCAGCATTTGCTTATCTGTCTAATCCTGTTGGGATATATTATACTAATTTGACTTGATTCTCCCCACATCCAAACCTGGAGAATTTTCTAGCAAGACTAACCCATTTTATGTTGTGATCTGTACATCAACTGCAAGCAGACTTTTTCCAATTATAATAGTAACACAAAGGAAATAGTTGTCTAAAAATAAATATGTAAAAGGAACTTCATGCTCAGCTCTATTAGTTTTGCCATACCATGAAAAAGCATTTTGCAGTTCTTGGTTGGAGACCTATTTTTATGTAAATTTATCCACAATTTGATAAATATGCAAATACTGATTTCAGGTTTCTCTCCACCACTAGAAGCATTTCCAGAAGAACAAAAAAGAAACTATGTTCAGTTTTGCCCACACGACCCCAGATGGCCCACAATAAAAACCTGGAGCTATAGGGACAACTCTTACCTCAATATCTATAACTTTTTCAGAAGGATTATCAATCAGGAATCGTGCTAATGTTCCAGGTGTAGTGCGGTAAGTTAAAATTATGGAGTTTTTGGAATCCTGGCACCATTGAATGAAAAGATCTCTAGAAAACCCACACTCCAAATCAGGCTGACTGGCAAGAACAACTTTTGGACTAGGCACTCGAGCCAGATCAGACAGACTGTGACATAAGGAGAGATGGCGGAACTGAAAAGGGTTGTTCCTCTTGTCTTCAAAGCACCTCATCAACTTGTCACTCATCCATTCAACCTAAAATATGTATTAGAGAAAGTTATCTATACAAATACAAGTTCTTCAACAGTACAAGCTTGATATGAAGTACAGGATGCAAAATATGCCCATGATTACTTCAGTATTTGTCAGCAGGTGTAGAAATAATGTTGAGCATAACCAACACTGAAACAAGTACTTTAAGTTCTCTTTTTTAACAACCAAAAACTATGCTAACAAGTATTATCATAAAAACAGAAACCAGTATCAAGAAACATGCCCACTGTCACAACAGGATACTGTGTTACTTGATCAAAAGAGCTGAGACACAAACATGCACTACAGAATAAGGACATTCACCCATTCGGCCATTTTTACCATTAAAAAGAAAAGCTTTTGCATAAATGTTCCTTTACTCTTCATAATTGGATTTTGAAATCAAAACAAACCTGTGATTTAGAAAACTCCACTACATTGTAGCTGACATTATTCAGAAGTGCAAGAGAGTAGACGCCTAATCCTGCATCTTTTGTTCTCCAGATCTGATCAAGAAGCTGAGCAAGTTCCAGAACTCTGCCTGCTGTATCCACGGCTATTAACACATTTCCATCACCTCGTAATGTCTCCAAAACATTAGCTAAGAGGAATTAAAAACAAAACAAAAACCTACTTATAATTTGAATCAAAGTTAGAAGGTTTGTGGTTTGGCTTTGACTTTTTTTTTGTTATATCACACTAGCAATCATATTCAAAAGTCTACCGAACACAGAAACAAAAGAGATCCAAATCCACGCTTCCACCAAAATTAAAGGGAGCAGGAGTTTTCTCAGTAACTCTGAACATCTCTCTGCCTTGGTATTTCTTTCGTTTTTATTTTTTTTTAAACAACAGAAAATGGAGTTTTAAAAAAATAAAGTGCTGAGGAAGGTAATTTTAAAATCCCTGAAGAAATTTAAGGATACTGGATAAAATACATTGTTTTCAAATAAGGTCCAATGTTGTTACGAAAACATTTAACTCACAGGACCAGTATCATCAGAAAAGAGTAACTCAAAACTTGTTACATTTTAATAAGGGTTCTTAAGTTTAAACGTTGATTAATTTCTCATAGAAAAATAATTTATAGTGGCTAATAAATCACATTACTGATATTTTTGAAGCCCAAGCAATACATACTCAGCAGCTGTTCATCCCTTTGCTTCCTCCTGGGTTGTACATAAGTAGCATTAAATGAATCTGTAATAAGCAGTGAAGGCCTGCTCAACATTTCCAAGGAACATCCATTCAGATGGCTGTGGAAAAAAGGAAAAATCTCACTTTTTTGCATTTCTATTTTACGAGAAAAAATAAGACAGCTAAATTCCAGATATTTGCATGTACAGAAACCAAACTACTCAGCTGCTGAATGCTTCCTGCTTCAAATTTACAAAAAATAAAAATGAATGGAATAAAGAAACCCAGAGCTAATGCTTCCTTCAAACTGATTAATCTGGATGCAAATGAAATTAGTGGTCTTATTAGAACTAGAAATGCACTTCTGGAAAGGCTTCCACACCTCTTTATCACCCACTAAATTATACACACCTAACTCAACTAAGAACTATACAATACTATGTTGAACTTACATCTCCCTCTTGTGGTTGAAATCAACGGCATAAACAATTTCTTCCTCTCCATCCTTGACAATCTTCCAAATTGTACCTCCTATCATGTGACCAGCTGGCAATGGTGTGATTGACAAACCATGTCCTTTGCCTACAAAGGTTTTCAATATTTTAGGTAGATTACACATATTAAAATCCATTACTCTGAACAAGAGATAGTAACTTTAAACAACTAACTGCCTAAATTACTACTGAGAAAAAAAAAAATCAAATTAAGTATGAAAATGCAGTAATATCTGTCCTTCCCATCTAACCAGTAACGTCAAAATACTTTGCAATTCACTTTTGTATTTCTTCCAGAATAAAGAAACTAAAGCAAAGAACACTTCTCTTCACCTCCCACTGATACTCAGAGGCACTGCAGAGCTGTTCTAACTATAGACATAAACAACAGTAAATTATATAAAAAACATATTAGAAGAAAGCAAGTACAATGATGAAAGCCAGGAAAGGCATTCATGTGCTGCAGTCAGGAATGACAGAACTTTTCAGCACCTAATGCATTTTTTCAAATACACTGTTGCTCCCTGCCATTGACACCAGCCTGTATCTTTAAATGAGACCTCCCACAACTATTACTGACTCTGCAGCATAAAGTGCACAGTAATAATTAAACATATATTCTTAAATGCTTCCATCAAGTCTTTTCACATCACCTCCATTAAATATAAAAGAAGTTGGTTGTTTTAAAGAAGTTGTACACTAAAATTACTCTTTAGTTGCCAAAATTGCCAGGGCAGACATGGCCTTGCTACAACTATCTCGAAAAGGGGAAGCAGTCTTTCAAGGACAACATCCTCTTTCTGTTTTCCAATTAAGAAGGCAAGTATTTTGGCAGCACTATTCATGAACCTGTAAAATACTGCACCTCAGAGACAAACTGCTGGTGGTCAGCTTGTGTATCTCTCTGTTCAAGAATAGTTTTTATTCTATTCTGATCTTTACATTCAACACAAGCAGAAAGCTGCTGATGGTCACAGGTCCCAGCAATACCCTACACTGATTATGATCTGAGTCACTGAAGATCTCCCCATTAAATCATGCACATGCTGTAACTTCATCTCTGCAACCTGCTCTAGGAAGAGTGTTTCCCTTGTGTTACTGGTTATGAAAAGTTCTGAGGTATCTGCCACTAGACATAAGTAAATACCCTTAATAGACATCAGTAAATTCCAAGAAAAGTTACAAAAACACAGAAGAGAAACAAACATCTAAACATTCTTTGGCATGACCTCCTCTGCATTAAGTGAAAATTCTATCCATTCTAGATAAAATTGCTGAGGCAATTGATACGGACTGACGATGCTAATGAAATCAGCACTGCAAAACACACAGTATTTCAGAACTCAGCCCCTTTTAAAAAGTTACTTTTAACTCATAACTACACTGTTGCCATTCACTAGAAATAATTTCTAGAGGCTTTGGTGACAACTTTACCTTTTAAATTCACAATCTGAGAAAACTTCAGCTGTTGTATCTTATCAAAGGCTGCATCTACGTCATCCAATGTAAAGAGTGTGAAATCTTCAGTATTATGGCGGGACTAAAAAAACCAAAGAGGTACAGAGCATTCAAACACTCCACCGTATCAAAGATGTTGTGTATGAAAGTATCAACTTAAACATACCTGGTAGAGATCATACATAAACATCTGTCCCATTTTATATACAGGAATAGTTGCATAAATGGCACAATTCAACCCCATTTTTCCAACTGCATATGGAAGTGCACCAAGGTGTAGAGGGTCAGGGTGGGAAAGAAGAACAGCATCAACTTGGTGTACATGCCTGAAAAAAGAGGGCCAACAAAAGCCATTGAAAGGAGCTCTGTATGGTTTTGTATATCTCCTGCTAGGGCTATTTTGAGAATATATACACAGTCTGAATGCCAAACAATGAAGTTTAAACTCTTCAAGGTTTGGGACAGTTTTTAAAATCATAATTAAAACTTACAGATGTTTCCTAATGTTCAAGTACTTAAAAATACAAGTGATTTCAGAAAACATAACTTTAAGAACTGAAGATATAAGTTTCCCACCAAACTCCTGATGAAAACGACCTCAGTATATATATGAATACCAGAAAGTAAATGAACTGAGGGACCAAATATATTATCAGTACAGGCATGCTACAAATTACTTATACACCCAAAAACAGACTACAACTTTTCTTCTGATGAGACTGACCAAGTAACAGGACCAAAACCACAACAATCCTTAAAGATCAAATCAAAATATAATTCTTTAAATATAGAAAAGCTCAAACATATCATTTAAGAAAAGTAGCACATCAGTTTCAGGGATTTTATTACTCTTAAAAACTTTTTTTTTTCCTTGCAAAGTGTTGCATAAAATTACAACTCAGACTTAAATCTTTCTACATTTCATAATTGAAAAACTTGAGGGCATAAAACACATGTAACAAATGAAAATACAAGACGGACTGACAGCTTTTTGTTCACTTGCATAGTAAGTGAGGCAAACACATTCTTCTCAACGGCTGTTATGAAAAAGGGAATTTTATCTAATCACTTCTGAGATAAGACACTTGCAAAATTTTATAAATTATCCTTAGTACCTAACAATCCTCACTTAAAAGATTTCAAACACTGCAAGTGTGTCAATGCTATAAAACTAGTATCGAAAAGCTCAGTTTCTTTCCCAAATTTCCATGTTTCAGTCCTAACTTGGCAATCAACACAGCTCCTTGCTGTACACCTGCAGAAGTTCAATATTAAAGTCTAGATAGATTTTGGTTTGGAGAGGTTTTTTCCCCTTTGCAGGGCTGGTGTCCTGACAGAAGGCGTTTTCCTGACAGTCTATTGAACTTAAAACAAGAGCCAAGCGTTGAATTGCTTTGTATTCAGCCTACATACACAAAGGCTTCCTCTCCCATTTAAAACTTAGTTAACTATTCTAAATTAGTTGAGAGCCAAGGTCAGTCTCCCCTAAACTGTGTCACACTTATGACAATAAAAAACCAAACAAATCATCCAAGCCAAAACAACAATGAACAGTTTGAGAATTACAGTTAAGAGACACAACTCACTAGTCTGACATGTAATAATCCAAAGTTTTTGCGGGAAATGTTTCAGCAGTGTGAGTCCCTTCACGTAAAACACACACGAAACAAAACAAAACAGAAAAGAACATTTTTGCATCTAGCAACACTATACATCACACCACTGCATGGAATTTTGAAGACCTTCAAGACAGACCAAGACCTATTTTAAAAAAAGGTGTATGAACTGAACTACTTACTTCCTCAGAGAATCAATAATATCCATAGAAAAGTTTTCATCCCAGCCACAGTCCAAAAGAAAACGAAACTCATCTACTTGCAACAGATAGCAAAGGGCAGATTCCTCCTGCACCCCCGAGAGCGTAGTCAACTTAATAATCGATGTCATTTTCCTCTCCAAGTGTTTACTCTCCGAAAGAACTAATCTGAATGGGGGACAAAATGTTTCATTGACTTACACATAGAAAAATTCCATTTACTTAGATCTAGCTTCACATATTCCTGAAAATATACAGGCTAACGGTGTTAATGCTGTTCAATACAGCTGTTCGATACCAATTAAGTCTCAGATATTAACATTCTACTGTTGCACGTCTTATTAGAAAGAGGTGGGGGTAATTTTCTACAGTATAGATTAAGAGTAATGAAAAAAAAAGATCCCTGGAAGCAGAGCAGTTAACAGCAGCTCCACGGAGCTGGATGGGGGCATCCAGAGATGGCACATGCAGGGCCGCGACCCCTCAAACCCAGGGCCTGCCCGACCAGGGCCACAGCGCGGGGTGGGCCGGGGGCTCCGGGGCTCCAGCGCCCCACAGGGCCCGGGCGCCCGGGCCTGGCCTGACGGGACGAGTCTCGCCGGGCGGGACGGCATCGCGGGGGCGAGCCCTGCGCCCACTCCAGTCCGAGACGAGGAAAACAAGGGGAAGAGGAGGATGACGTGAAAGAGCCGATACCTGCCGCCCTCAACCTCCCCCAGCCCGCGCCGCGCTCGCCGCCATCTTGCGGGAGGCGGGGAGGAGGAGCAGCAGGCGGAAGGCTGGCGGGCGGCACCACCGCGAGCCCGCCGGGGGGAGGGCGCTGCTCCCCCGCCCCTGCGCAGCCCGTGGTCTCTCCCGACCCGCCCGTCCCCGGTGCCCTTGGCGCGGCCGCTGCGGGTCCCGGCGGCGGCGCGAACCCCGACGGGGGTGCGAGCAGCGGTAATGGCGGGGTCGCGCGCGGGGCGGGAGCGGCGCTGGGGGCGGAACCGCTGTCCGACCTCCCTGGGAGCGCCTCGCCCTGTCCCCTACCCCTTCGGCCGGGACACAGCGGCGGGCGGAAGCGCCCCTCAGCCGTGAGCCTTGATGGCGCTATTGCCCCTGGAGAGGGGTGGCGAGGGGTGGCGGGTAGGCCAGAGGCGGCTGAGCCGGGAGGTGGCGGGGCCGTGTCGCGGGTCAGCGCCCGGGCCGGGCCGGGGGTGTTTGTGGCGGCGCCTCCCGCCGTTCCCGCAGGGAGACGGTGCGTGGCCGCCCCACCGCGGCGGGAGCGACGGCGGTGTTGGCCCTCGGGATCCGGCCGGGGCTCCGCGCCCGCGGCTGTGTGTGTGACAGACTTCACTGGTACCGCCTGTAATTCCCTCATCTGAAAGGCTTTGGTTGGGTTGGAAAGGTTTGCTGGGCCTCTTCAGTCTGGAGAAGACTGCGAAAGGATCTCATTAACGCATGGAAACAGCTCAAAGGCGGCTGCCAGACTGTTAATTGGTGTTCAGCAACAGGACAAGGAGAAATGGCCATAAACTAAAACACAAGAAGTTCCGCCTCAAGACGAGGAAGAACTTCTGTCAATTGAGGGTGGCAGAGCACTGGAATAGCTGCCCAGAGAGGTCATGGTGTCTCCCTCTCTGGAGACATTCAAAAACCACCTGGACGTGTTCCTGTATGATCTGCTTCAGGTGGCAGAGAGGTTGGACTGGATGTTCTCCAGAGGTCTGTTCCAACCGTAACGATTCTGTCATTCTGTGATGTTAGAAATGTTCGTCCTTATTTTACAAATGTCCTTTCTTATCTGTCTGCTCCCCACTAAATATACAACTTGTCTCTCAGACTTGACACAGGTAATAAAGTGTCCATCTACAGGAGTTTAGGTTATGAAAGTGTTTCTAATGTTTTACAGAGCAGCAAACTTCTGCAGTATTGCTTTAATGACTAAATTAAAGAGATATTCTATTGCTCTGCTCTCCTGTTTTAGGATGAAATCCTTTTTTCCAGGGTCAACAATTAGGGTTATTTCTAAGAAACCCGGGTATGGGTTTGAGAACAGTATGTGTCTCCTAGGAAGTGTTTGATAGCCCTCATGTATATTATGTCATTGTAGAATCCTAGTAATGAGAGTAAAGGTGCCAAGCATGCAACAGTTTCCAAATGCAGATTTATTAGTACCTCTTACCTGTTATGCTTTTCTTTCTAGCAGTCATGGTGAATTTCGCCCAAGCTGTGCGTGAACACTGGGTTCACATCCTTGTTCCCTTAGGATTTGTGATTGGATGCTATTTGGACAGATGGAATGATGAAAGATTGTCTGCCTTCAGAAACAAGAGTTTATTATATAAAAGGTCTGCTTTACAATGCCTCATATATATATATGTATATAGTTATTTTTCAAAGTGTTTCTCAGTTCTTTTTTAGCATTATAAGCATAACCAAATAAAGGGGAAGAAAGCCCTAAAAATATCAAGCATTTATGAAGTGTTTTAGGTCAATAATACCCTCTGAAAATGGAGTCTTTAGGACCTATCTTCATGAAAGAAAGGATCATTAACTGCTGTCAAGTTCATGGTCATGAAATAGGGAAACCATTATTTTGACTCTCTAAAACTTCAGCAGGAAAAATGGTGCTTGAGTTTTAATTTTCTCTCTTAAATTTAAAATGATCACAGCACTTTTTAACCAAGTATTTTTAATAAATGTGTGTTACTTAAAAATAATAACCAAGTTCTTGAAAATTAGCATATATGCTGCTTTATCTTCACTGAATGATGTGATTATAGGAACTGATCAGTTTGGGTTTTCTGGCTGTGACTTCTCAGGGAGAATTTACATCAGAGAACTTCAGGCACTGACTCATCTGTGTCAGTTCTAATTCCTTATTAGATCATCAGGTTAACAAAAGAAGAGGGGATAAAAGTCATGTTGCATAAACTGATAGTCGGAGTGCTATCAGTTTGCCAGTGGATTTTTTTTCGCAACTCTGGCCTCACCTAAATTAATTTTGAGTAAGAAAGAAAGCTTTTGACATAATCTACCCCATTGGTACCGTAGCACTTTTCTTAATGCATTTGTTAGTGAAGTTGGGCTGCTATATCAGCATCCTGTAAAAATCCCTTCTGCTTTCACACCTCTTTCCACTAAAATAATGAATTATTATATTTAGAAGAAGTAGAATTTTTTTTTGTTTGGATCCAATTAAAAGCCTGTCAACTCCTTAGAAGTCAGCTGTTCTGCACTTCCATTTAAATGAATGGAAATTCAGAGGAGTCAATCCATTGAAGCTTTTAAAAGAGGAGGAAGTTGGAAATCTTCCATTTTTCAGTATGGAAAGGTTTTTAACTGACAACAATTGCAAGGAAATTTAAACTTTTACATAAATCTTAAAATTAAGGTATTGTTGAATAGAAACTAACACAAATAAATGCTTACATTTATTAATAATTATTCTAAAAAGAAACTAATTTTAGTCTCTTCCCTCTTGTTTTTGTTTTTTGTTTCTACACAGGGAGTTGAAGCCTGGTGAAGAAGTAACATGGAGATAAAAGCTGATGATGAAAAGGAAGACATTTTTGTTTGATTCATCATCTTATTTCATGTATTGAAAGAACAGGAATATGGTTTTTACCCTGAGAGGATACTACAGTAAAGGACATCTGCAATTCATCAGTGCTAGTTTAATTTCTGGTGTTACTTTTTGAAGTTAATTACATGACTAATATGTGTTCTGGAATTCCATTAGTCCATAAGAGTTAAGAAACTTTTGTTCCCTACTCTAGAAAAGAGAGGAAGAATTATAGAATAAACTATGCAAAAATCATTTATGTTGTTATTGTTGTGTATGGTATGGAATCCATGTGTTTATAGCTGATTCATGAACTAGCCTTTAAAGGAATACTCCCATAAACCCAGAATATGGTTGACGTGGGTTTTTTTTTCCTTACTACTGAACCTGGTTAAGTTTCTTTTTGGATTTCCTCTGTAGGCTTGTTTGGAATAGTGGTTAAGCAAGTACTGTTGCTTTGTGAGCGAACCAGGAGGGTGTGAGGGGCGAGCAGCTGGTGAGCACAAGGCGGGAGCGGGCGGTGCCGGGCGCTGCCGCGCTCGGTGCGGGGCCGAGCGGCTCCGGGGCGCTGCGGGGCTCCGGCGGGGGACCCAACCGGCGGCGCGTGCCGCTCCCACGCGGGGGCGCTCGCGGCCAGCGGCGGCTCTGCCCGCCGGCCTCCTCCCCGGCAGGGGGCGCCAGCGCGGCGGGCGGGCCGGGCGCTGCCAGCGGGGCCTGCCCTGCGCGGCCGGGGGCGGCGGGAGCCGCCATTGGCCGGGCGGGTCACGTGGGGCGGGGGCTGCGGCCGCCACAGTAAACATGGAGTCGATCTTCCACGAGCGGGTGAGTGAGAGAGGAAGGGCCGGGCGGGTCCCGCCGCCCGCCCCGCTGCCCGTCCGACTTGGGCACGGCGCCGTCGGTTGTGGCCGTCCGGGCCGCCGAGGCAGGGGAGGCGCGCGAGCTCTCTCTGAAGCGCTGCTGGGGCGGTGGCCGGGCCTTCCGACCCCGCGCTGACCGCGGGGCAGCACCCGGAGCCCCCAGGGTGCGCTCGGCCTGTGTCGGGCCGGGCCGCGCTGCCCCTCCCCGGCATCCCTCCAGCCTTAGGCAGTGGCTTGTCCTCTGCCTCGGGAGAGAGCCGGGGCCCTCGCGCGGCGGTGACTGTGCCTATGGCCCGTCCCAGGTGGACGCTGCCAGCCCTGCAGGGCAAGGAGAGTCAGGGCTGAGCCTCGGCGTGCGCTTTGGCATGGGAACTGTGTTCTGGGGACTGCAGAAACAGCCCCCAAGTGTGGGGAGGTGTAGGCTGCAGCTGCTTCTGTTTCTTGAGAGAAAGCTCGCATGGCTGAGAAATAAGTATGAGGATATGCAGCGGCAGGTAGGGCTGTCCCTGTGCTCTCAGACCCATCTCGTCGCCGAGCCTGGCTTGGCTGTGCTTGTGTAATGAGCAGGGAGTGGGAGAGCCGCTAAGGAAATCGCAGTTCATGTAGTGCGCTTCTGTGTGCCGAGCAGTATTTCCTGTTTTGGAGGACGAATGCTTCTGTGAAGTGCTGTGATTTATCCAGGTTCCCAAATATGACCTACTTCTGTTTTAATGCTGTTCAAGTAATAATTGAATTTTTTCTTGCACTTTGCTAATGTCTCTTCAACTTCATTGTGTTAATCTTAACCCTAGTTCTTTTACTCTGTTTTGATGTGTAGGATTGGTTTCCTTAAGAAGTCAAGTAAGATAGCGGTGTACCTTCCTTTAAAAAATTGCTGTTCTGAAATCCATAAAAACTGGGGCGTGTTCTTTATAAGTAGGTTTGAGTTGCAAAATTTGGCAAGTAGCGTGCTGTTAAGTAGCTGCTGTTCAGAAGGTGAGTGTTGGATTTCAGCTGTGATGGCCTCTGCTTCAGTGACCTTCAGTCTGGCTTTGAAAACAGTTTAACCAATGTACTCTTTTGTTACATGGCCTAGCCTATCACAGTATGAATTGACTTTTTATTACTACATTGTTTTCTAGTTTAATAACAAAACTTATGAAATTGAAATGACAAAGCATAATACATTCACAGTTACAAGGTGACAGTAACTTGTAATTCCTACGCATTCTGGGGAAGGGTGAGTTGACTTTCCCTCATGTGAAGAATACCTGCTCCCTGGGTAGTGACACAGTTAAAAAGTTGCACCTGAATTTTGTTTTAAGTGGGAGTACCAAATATTTTTATTCTGTTATTATTCTAGGGAAAATCTAACTGAATTACTGTCTTTTTTTCTTAAGGGATATTTTTTCCCCCATCAAGTGCTGTCCAAATATTTTGAAGTACTTCACGTTCCTGAGTCTGCATACCCCAGTTGTTTTGATAAAAAGACATTGAGAAACTTGGTATTTATTAAGGAAATCTAATAACAACCAGCAATGTAGCATTTATAGAGAGAAATGACAGTTGCAGAAAGTAGGATTTAAGTATGTGGCTTCAAGAGTCCCAATCTTAGAAGTTTGTCCTTTCCTTGCTAAAATACAAATGACTGAAAGCAGGGCAGCATTTTATAGCAGGAGAGGTTTCAATGAGGGGATTTCAGGTTATGGAGAAGAAGCAATGTTCTCTGCACAAAACAGTGGAAGTTTGTGTCAGTTAAATACTGTAGGATCTGTTTTCTTCATTTGGCACTTAATGTGTATAACTTTTACAGATGAAAATTAAGGTTTATTACTTTCAGATTATACTATATAAATACAGAAAGGTCATTTTAGTGAAATTAGAATGTAAGCATGTAATAACAACTAATTTTCAGTGGTATTTTACTATCTCTCTGTTTCTAAACCAGTTTCATATAATTCTGGTGGGGAAGCCTGTGATTTTTGAGCAGTTTGTTGAGTGATTGTTACAGTTTTGGCATATGGCCAGCAGTAGGGATGTGGTCCCAGAGGGACAGAAACTGGTGTTTGGTCTCGAGTTTCTTGTTGCAGGAAGGGCATGAGCTGGAGGAGGTTTCTGGATTCCATTGAAGCCTGGCTGTACAGCCAGTGTAGCTTTAATAACTCATTGCTTAACTGAGTGATGAAGCCACAGGAAGATTCTGGAGTAAAGGAAGCTTTCAAGGTTTCAGCTGTAAGAGAGTTCATGGGAGAATTCTACATATGATTTGTATGATGCTTTTATGGAATTTCAAAGAATATTCCTCAAAGGCATACTCCTGTATTCTCAGTTTCTGTGGGTCTGGCTTGAGGCAGGAGTGTTTTGTATTGTTGCGTGGTTTTGTTTTTAATGAAGCGCATGTGTAGTAGAGTTGTTAATGTAAATAAAAATGAAGACTGATTAAAACAAAAGAGAAAAGCAGAATTTTAAAACTGATGTTACTTGTCTTGCACCTGGAGTTACAGTTATTTGTAGAAAAAGGTTGCTTTTCATGGGAAACTGCTTTGGTTGGTTTACATTGTGGTTTTCTTTTAATGAGGCAGTATTTTATCTCATATATGATAATGATGAAGCCTGTCATGCATTTATTCAGATCAGAGATTTTTAAAATTTGTACTACAAAATCATGAGTGACATTGTTAATTAGCTCTTTTAAAATTTCTGCTGATGTTTTAAAAATGTTCTATTACCTGTAATGTGCTAGATATGTAACAAAGTATCCAAAATGTTTTTTATTTAAATAATCTATCAATAAAAATGTTTTCATTGTTTAATATGCTGAATTTAATTTTTTTTCTTGTTTCCCCATCACTGTTTTCAAGATTTTCAAACTAGTGGTATGACTTCATTTTATCTTCTTCCTATATGTAAATTTAATGGAGTATGGAAAAGGAGCTTAACTGTTCCTCCAGCTCCTAATCACTTTCTCAGCAATAACGTGGAGAGCAGATTGCCAATAACCACACCTGGAAGGGAAGAAAAGTTAAAAGATAATGAGAGTGTCTATTATAGAAAATGTTTGTTACTAGGAAGTAGAGATCTAAACTGTTTCATTTTCATGTATTGGTGTTTTGATAGAGGACAGAATCCATTGTTCTGATGGTTATAGAGTCTCTGTGATTTGTTGGGTCATTGGCAATATTTATGGTGTTTTCAAAAACAATTTTTACATGGAACTTACTTCTCTTAAGGAAATAAGGAAGTATGCATGTTGGGTTTTTTCCCATCATGTTGATGGGAGGATGGTATTCTATGGCTTGCAGTGTAATACATGAAAGAATATATGGTATTCTGCATGAGTGGGGAGGGCAGGGAGTTTGCCAGAATGAAACAGTTGAGTCATTTTACAGAGTTTGCATTAACCTGGGGTTTTTTCTTTTTTTTTTTTTTTCCATTGGTATTTTTTTCTCTTCCATTATTAGCAAGAAGGCTCGTTGTGTGCTCAACATTGTCTGAATAATTTGCTGCAAGGGGAATACTTTAGTCCTGTTGAGTTATCCTCTATTGCACAACAATTGGATGAGGAAGAAAGGATGAGAATGGCAGAGGGAGGAGTATCTAGTGAAGAATACAGAACATTTTTACAGGTAAAATTATCTTCATTTGAAGTTGCTCGATACTACCTGAAATGTAATATTGTCTGGCACAAACCTGCTATTCTTGCATAGCTAGACAAGGTTAATTTTCTAGTGCTTAAAGCTTTTGAAATTTATAAGCCTTTTCATTCCTGCATCTTGGATGTGGCATTTTCAAATGTTACTAGTACAGCTTCACAATAATTCTACAAAAAGCTACGTTACCTTCATCTTAGGAGTAGGAACATCAGGCGTGATGAGGAGGATCAGTAATTTGTCTTTTGTTTTTGTAAGCCAGTGTCAGGTAGGAACAGAAATTCCCATGTCTGCCTGCTCTTTAAGCACTGAACATCTTTAAAGGTTTGAGTTTTAAATTAACATGCCTATTTGGGGCATTGTAATCAGCCTTACAGACAAGGACATAAGTCATTGCTTTAAGAATCTGCAGTTACATTCATTTTCAAAACTCAATTATTTTTGACCTTTTATGCTTATACCATTTTTCCCTTTTCTCCCTCCCAACTTCACATCGAGCAGCAGCCTTCTGTAAATATGGATGATAGTGGATTCTTCTCAATTCAAGTAAGCACAGCTCTCTTCTGAGACCATTTTCTATTTATGCAATATATGTTCTCTTATATAATTTAAATGGCATTGAGCTTTTCCATCTAGTTACCAGTTTATGGCCTTAATGGGATTAGGTGCTGGACTTCCAAATGTTCAGAGTGTTTTCCATTAAGAACAGTGACTTGCAGTTCCTCAGTTCATGGGCCCTCAAACACATGGGAGAAACATGGATTCAGGAACTGTGAAATGACACCTGCTGGCAATAAGCTTGACTTCTAAGCTGTTTCTTGGGGGTGCTTCAGGTGTAAACCTTGGCTCCCACACACTGCAGGTGAAAAAGCAGAATTCAGATTGCTTTCTCAAATTATAGACTGGAAAGCCCTTGGCAGTGGTTACAGTGTTATCACAGTGATCTCCAGATTTTCTTGGTGTTTTTGGTTTTTTTAAGGCCATAGGGGAAAAGTCATCAATAATAAATACTTAAACTAGAACAACAACAAAAGTTTTGAACACCAGACTGGGGCTTTTGTCTAGATTAGAGCTCTAGGCATCTTTGGCTGTCTCCCAAGCTTTCAGTGGTACTTGTCAATGCTCCAGACTCCCTCAAGAGCCTCTCTTCCTTATGGCTGACTGGGCTGTTTTTCTTTTTAGCAAGAAACCATTAACAGTTTGGCTTTCCTGCTATCTTTAGGCTGCTTTTGTAGCTGAAAAAAATGCTTCCTCGTTCTGCTTTTTTGTCCTGTCATTGCTTTGTCATTTGAAGCACAGTTGGCTTGCTGAAAGGAATTTGGATTGTTAACTTAAAAGTTCTTGCAGCGTTATTTCATGTAGCTTTAAAGAGTCATTGTAAGATAGTTGGTGCTTGGATTAACAAACTGATTGATCCTGTGGTAATCCAGTGGTACAAAATTTCCAGCAGTTACTGTGAAGAAAGATTGAGATTATATGGGCGGAGGGGAAGGAAGGGCAGAGCAGTGCATTGCAAGTAGAGAGATGACAATTTATGAAGTGTCTGTGGCAGATGACATTACAGCTTGGTTTGAGGAAGTGAGCTCATTAACACAGTTGAGTTAAATCCTAGTTTTGTTACTTCTCCTTAGATAAGATATGAATGTTATGCTTGCATATAGAATCATGACAGCTGCATTTTGAGTAATGTGATTCCTAGGTTTCCTGGCAATGTTTTGAAATATAAGTTTATGAAAATAGTATAATTGTTGACTGTGGCTAAGATGGTTGCATTGGTTGAATTTAGGTTTGAAGTAGTCTGACTCATGAAGTGTTCTTTTTTGACAGGTTATAAGCAATGCCTTGAAAGTGTGGGGTTTAGAACTAATCCTCTTCAACAGCCCAGAGTACCAGAGACTTGGGATCGATCCTATGTAAGACTCTTAGCACCCTGCTTTTATTTTACCAAAAGAATACTCTTAATCTATGTTTTAAATCCTTCTTTAAAATTGCTGTTTTGTGCTCTGTTGCATTTTGATGTTTGTATTATTCCCTGGCTTTGAAATTTTTTTTTTAATTTTTTTTTTCTTTTTGGGGGTGCATGAGAACATCTGTGCTCTATGCCTTCATGTTATTTTAGTATCTTGGTATTACAGGTATATGGAGATTTCAGTGATATTGACAGCTTCCTGAATGTTATAAAAGCAGTATGGGTATTCTGTAATGAAACATCAATGCTTGTATTACTGAAACTTTATATAATAAAGTTCGAATTAGTGATAGCAAAGATCTTAAACATTATTGTGTACTCCAGTTTCAGAGTGTTTAATTTTATTTATGCCTTTTGTTTTTTTTTTTTACAGAAATGAAAAATCATTTATTTGTAATTATAAGGAACACTGGTTTACAGTTCGAAAGTTAGGAAAACAGGTGACACTGTCTTTTTTTTTAATTTTAAAATTGACTTCAGAAATGCGTGTGGAAAAGTGGTTGCAAGTAGATTGTGCTTCCTTTTTGCAAGCTTTTGCTGCAGTTTGATTTAATAGTATCGCATATTAAAAAAAGGTAAATGTTTGTTTTATCACAAAAATGTCAGGCAGGTCATTGTAAATGTTAGCCTGGGAAAAGACTGTAGGATCAATTCCCTAGTGAATCTGTCCTTTAGGGAGCTGCAGCTCTGGTAGGGTCTTATGTGACTTCTTTAGCTATTTTCCATTTTTTTTTCTGCATGAAATACTGAAGAAAAATTCTACTGGGTGGTTGTGGGGAGTAGGGAATCCTGAACAAAGATTAGGATCCCTACAGAATTCAAACTCATTTTAATACAATAAGATATTTGCATTGTAAAATAATTTTGTTTATTTAAATGGGGACTAGAAAGGTTCAAGGTTTTGATGGATAATAATGGATACTGAAAAGAGTATCCATTAGAATGAGGTTCAGGGACGTAGAATCTCAACTTTGTACTAATATAGAAAACTTGGAAACAATTGTATTCTAAACAGGAAATAGTTATTAAAGGTAAGGGATGGCCATATTAGTACATGGTACATATGTGCCAACTCAGTTCATATCCATGTCCCTTCCAACACCAATTCAGTGTTTCATTTCAAGTAGCCAATCATTTTTCTGGATCATACTTAACAGGCTTTTAAACAACATGAGCTGATTTGGTGTTTGGTTTTTTCAGGGCTTTTTTCATAGAAAACATTCATGGAAAACAACTTTTAGGGTCTGTAAAAGTGAGACAGGAGTCTGCCCATTTGGTTCATTTTTGCAAGTTCTGGCTACTTATGTTGTCATCCAGATTAAAAAAAATAAAGAAAAATCACCCATGAGTGAGAAAACTAAACTCTACTGTTCTGCTTTAGTTTAAAAGTATGGCTAATGTTTACAGGCATTTTTTGTTTATTTGATATCAAAAAGGTTGCATGTTCTCTTAAAATTATGGAAATGCTCCTTTTTATAGAATGCAACCGTGTAGGGTGGAATTTTATGAGAGAGCATTTTAACCCAAGACATCCTAAGCCAGAGGGGTGATGCCTTTTTTCTTTTTTAGCTGTGGCTTGTAACCATATGAAGACAATACTACGTGTCTGTTATCTAGAGGATAATGAGAAGATTTGACAAAATAGGTTGACTTAGACTTATTTGACCTGCTTCTCCTCTGTTACAGTTAAAGCAAAATTAGCTTAACAAAACTTTCTCCTCCATAATGTCTTTTCAAAGTTGCTGTAGTCTGTCTATCAAATTTTTTACAAAACTTTTTATTCTCCTACTCCTCTACACAGTTGGGTTTTTTACCCTTTCCTAGTGGCAGAGAGTGTTTTTGGCAAACTAAATGATTGCATGACAGGGTGGTAAATGGTCACTTATATTATTGTATGGGCCTGGCTGCAGGTGTCTGGGTGCATATATGGAAGTCTGGGTAGATCAGTGCATTTCTGTGAGAATGGAGATAGAATTCTCACTAACTCAAATGGTGCTTTCTGGATAATATTGAATGAGTAGGTCTAAAAAAATGTTCTTTAGCTTCATTGGAATATATACAGGGGTTTAAAGATAGATAAAACTACTAGAGAGAAAGTATTTTCAGTATGAAACAAAATATTCTAAGTATAATACTGTTTCTGTTTAGAAGTATTATAAATTACCGGTTATGGTCTTTGGGGAACTAGAAATGAGTTGTGTATGTTTATATGAAGTGTCCCCTATTGTAATACAGTGCTGTACTCTCAGCATATTAAATTTGAGTAAATTTTTCTTAATTTTTAAGTTTAAAAATTATCTGAGAGAAGGGTAAACACTGGTTTTCAGGTCACCAGCTATTAAAGGTAGAATGTTCAATGAAAGTGTGTAATGGAAATAACTGAATATCTGCTTCCTGTATCTATTAATTTCTTAATACATAGCATTACCTGATGAAGGGTTTCTTACTGCATTAGTCTCAGGTTTAAAACCAGGATTAAGCAGAATTTTAGAATGATGTCTGAAATCAAAATACAATGGTTAAGGATTATCTATTTTAATGTGTTTCCCTGGTACTAGTATTTAGTAAGGGGAGAGAGCATACAGTAATTTCCACACTTCAGATGTCCTGTTAGAGTATTTGAAGGATAACCTTTAGCAGTATAGGCATTATGCTTCAAAAATCTTTTATTTGATAGTTTAGTTTACTAGATTTTTTTCAGATATTCCATAATCTAAAAATAACCACAATGTACAGGAACGGATTACCAAGTACTCTTCATGCTAATTTGTTCTCTCAACCTTTTCTTTTTTCTTAATTACAGTGGTTTAACTTGAACTCTCTCTTGATGGGTCCAGAACTAATATCAGATACATATCTTGCACTTTTCTTGGCTCAATTGCAACAGGAAGGTAATAGTAACTTGCAGACGTTAAATCTCATTAATTAAAAGTAGGTAATAATCATTATTTCTTAGAACTCATGTATTCAGTTAACTCCCCTTAGTTTTATGATTGAAATAGTGAAATAACCCAAATCCTTATAATGAAAGGTAGAGCCTTACATCTTAAATTGCACATGATTGTATTCCATATAGTGTGCATTTTAGAGTGTTTATATCTGCATTTTAATTCTGCAGACTTACGATTTCTTTTTCTCAGGTTATTCCATATTTGTAGTAAAAGGTGACCTGCCAGACTGTGAGGCTGATCAGCTGCTGCAGATGATTCGGGTACAGCAGATGCAGCGACCAAAACTGATAGGAGAGGAGGCAGCACAGTCAAGAGATCAGAGGTAAGGTAAATAAAAATTTTATTTTAAAAATGTTCAGTATGATTTGTTTGTAATTTGGAGGTAATAAGAAGTACCTTTAGTTCAATGTTTACTGCTGTTGCACACAGGAAAGGCAAGTTGATAGACAACAAACGGTGTATTTTTAGGTGGGTAAAAGCTGCCTTGATAAGGATTGAGTCTTTCCATGCGCATAAGCATAATATAGTGCAGATTTTTTATTTAGGGAGGAAAATGGTTTAGCAAATTTTATTAACTATGGTTAATAGTAATTATTCTATAATTAAGACTGGTTTGTGCATTCTGTCGTAAGTAGAAAAGAATGAGAAACTGATCTTTGAATTCCACATCATATAAATCATACAGCATTCCCTTTTGTAATAATTTCACTGTAACGTTGTGTTGCTCATTTTTGATGCATTCTGCTAATATAAAGCATCCTTGAAAGCTAGAGTTAGAGTTAGAGTTAGTCATCCTTGAAAGTTAGAACTTTATGCACTTCTGCAGTGATTTAATTGAATTTTCATAGTGAACAAATTGCATACTGATAAAAAGGCTTTAGGTTTCAGAGGAATCCATTATTTTTCCCCTTTGTAAAGTTAAACAGATGCTGTAAATTGATGGAATAATTAGCAGTAACATGGAAAGTGTGTACAGTTTACATGGGTTCTATTGCTTTAGTGTGGCCTTCAAGACCTCCTGTGAAGGAGACCATATGCGCTCTTTTCTGCTGGTGTAACTGTTTAAATAGCAGTAGGTTTGAATAACATGTATCATGGCTTTTTGTGGGCTTATCATTTTTCACAATTTACTATCTAACAGCTTCTTGTCAACTTGTGCATTGCTTTAGAGGTCAGTGTGTGGCAAATATGTGTTAAGGTTCCTCTGCAGTTGCTTGCAGCCCTTTTGTGCTTTTTCATTATTCAGGAAAATACTTGTGTATATAACAGACTTTCAGAAGAAAAATGTTTTTCCCAAAGTTAAACCTAGAATTAAATTGGCAGAACATACTAATGTAAACCTCATGATAACATCTAATGTAATTTCTCTTTGAATTTTGGTATGAATGTATGAATTTCACAGGCTACCCAGAAGTGATGTGGACCAAGCAATAGAAGTTAACCATCCTTTTGATGGAACGGGCATGTTAGACGAAGATGAAGAGAATTTTCAGAGAGCCCTGGCTCTAAGTAGGCAGGAAATTGATATGGAGGATGAAGAAGCTGATCTTCGCAGAGCCATTCAGCTCAGCATGCAAGGTGCAGTGCTCATCTAAATTTCTTACCGTGCTTTAAGCAGCAAATGGAATCTGTTAGTCAGGCAGTTTTTCCAGCATGTGTCAATATCTCTGGAAAGACTGGTTTGAGGCATGGAAGGACAATCTAGGATTGCCTGTAGCTATGTCCCTCCTGCTTTTTGAAAAGTTGTAGCTTGCATGTTGGCATTGATTATTAGGAAGGAAGAACAAATTGGCAAAGGGTGGCCGGAGGAAACAGTCCTAAGGTGAGGAGGAGAGAATATCAAGCAAAGTTACTCTAGGTACTTAGTTCTCCAAAAAGTCTTTCTTCTTCTCAAGTCTGAAGGTATTTTTTAAGTTACATTTCATTTACTAACTTCATTTTACCATAATCAGTAGGATATGGCATGTTCTGCTTTTAGGTAGCCGTCGAAGTGAGCCCTCAGGCTCATTACCACAGAATGTTCCTCAGTCATCTCACAGCAGTCATACAGACTCCATTTCTTCAGAAGAACTGCGAAGGAGAAGACAAGCATATTTTGAAAAGTAAAGTAGCTGATGGAAAACTGCATGTGGAAGTACACGTTGTATTTTTCACTGCTTTTGGTCTGTGGATGGGTTTCTTACTGAGGTCCAGCTCAACTTTTCTGTCTTAACATAATTTCCTAACGGTACCTGAATTTTACTATTCTCAGGTGGTTCCTACAAAGAAACCTCTAGTAAGAGGATGTTTGTTGAGTAGTCTTGCTAAAACTGCAAATCTTGTGAAAAATGAAAATAAAACCTACGTTATAGAAATATTTTAAATTAAATCCTGTAAATTTCTGCAACTACCTTCCCAACAAAAAGTATTATTTCTCTAAGACTTTGCTTTGGGTAATGATTCTTCTCATGTGCATCACACAAAAGCATTGCACATATTTTGTTACTGTTCTGGTGTACCTTCTTAATAGATAGTTGAGTTATTGTAGCTTTTCCTTATGTCTGTCTTATAGAGGAAATAAAAACACGGGAGAAATGCTATGGATGGGAGGAGTTAGACTTCACGTGGTAGGATAAGCATACAGAGCTTCTGAATCCTGGGAAAATAGTCTTGTGGCTTGGTGTATAATACTGAGAAGACAGATATCTGAAGGTTAGCAGGGTGAAAAGAGATTTTGGGCACAGGGGTGTTATTATACCAAACAGCTTCTACTTCTGACTCCTGGCCTTCCTTACAATGAAATGAACTTGATTCAGGTCTCATGCTGATGTTAATCTTATTCTCTTAAAAATTTATGACACTTTCAGACAGCAACAACAGCTACAGCAGCAAGATCAGACCCCAAACCTACAGGACAAAGCAACTCTTAGCTCAAGCACTCCAGAACCTGATGCAGGTATAGTTTTTTAACCTTACATCCAACACTCTAATATAGCTTTTTTATCTTTGTGTTGTTTCTTAATTTTCCTTGTTTGCCTAGTTCATCACTTCAGCAACCATTCCAATTGTGTATTCCAGCCATTACTGCATTGGCAGTGAAGGAAAGGATCACTTTCCTGAAAAGCCTGTTTCCCTTTGAATGTCAATATCCTATTTCAAAGTGAAGAGCATTGCTATTACCCCAACAGTTTGTTTATAAATTACTTTTAAAGTTGTATGACAGCTTGGAGTAGTATCTGAGAGAATTACTGGGACCAGTTTTCAGAAGAACGTGTGTAGACCTTACCAGTGTTAGGTATTGGTGATCCAAAATTGGTGTGTATTGTTACAAAATTACTGTTCTTGGTGAAAAAACTATTTGCAAAATGTTCAACGATTTTAAAAACAAAACCAGTTTTGTCAGTAGGATAGGAGAAGGTGGATGTGGATGAAAGGAACAACAAAAGCATTTAACTATAAGTAAGAACTGTGAATTTATTACAGCTTATATGTATGTATTGTCTTTAGGGGGTGATATGAGCGAAGACGACATGCTTCAAGCAGCCATGAATATGTCTCTGGAGTCTGTTAGAAACCACTTGAATTCAGAAGAGGAGAAATAACATCATTTTTTTCCCTCTTATTGTCAAAAAGCTAAGTCTCCATTAAAATTCTACTGTGTGAATGTTGCACAAGCAGGGTTCATTTCAGAGTTCTGGAAGCAGGAATGAAAGGGGGGCTGCTGGAGGTCAGTTTAGAGAGCATCTGCAAATACAAAAAAGATTGCACTAATTTAGAGAACTGTAGCACTCCTACAAAACATCTGCTCACAAGAGTAGTGATGTTAAAATTACTGGAACTATTCATGCCAAATTAGACAAGGGTAGCAGCTGTAACTCAAAAAAGTAAAGCTTTTAAAGCTTGCATTTAAAAAGCAAGTTTAAATTGTTTTGAAGAATTCTGTAGAAGATACAAATGGTGCTGAAAACAGCATCAAATTTTCTTCAGTACTAATGGAAAAACAGATACAAGTAATAAGTTATGCTCATAAATTCTTTTTAATAGATCACTCTAAAATGGGGAAAGTAATTAAATTCCATTAATCTTAAATAATTTATTTTGTAATTGTTTATTATGAATGACTTAATGTCAACTTTTTGATCCTGCTGTCCACTTTTGAAATGATCCATTCTGCAGGAAGCAAGAATCCATAAATTTCATACTTTTCAAGTCAAGGCAAAATTTTCAGTGTATTGTTGACTATAATGGTACTTCCGAGTCTTTCAGTGATTTCCAACTTTCTAACAATTTTCGGTTTTACCTTCAATTCCAATAGTAAAATTTTAGGTCCATGTTTAACATACTGTCTTTTAGTAGATAACTTGCCTTATTTGGCTTGGGATTTTGTTCTTGTTTGGTTTTAATTATTGTTTTTTTATGTTCTTTCTCGTTAAAGCCACTGTCTTTTTACTTCAAAAGCAGCATATATTCAGTTGGGTTGAACAGGCTTTATTTTCTACCTCTTTCAGAGTCTTTTCCTCTTTAAGCATAACCCTTCATTCTGGCTTTTCAATATGAAAGAGCTGTAACTGAGTCTAGGAGAAAGTAGGAGGGGATTTAGGTGCCATAAAGTCAGTGCCACACACATAAGGTGCATTCCTGCAATCTGAAATGATCCCTGTGCAAGTAGCCCTTTTAAGAATGAATATTTATGCCTGAGTGGATGTTTTTTCTGAAATGCTTTCTATGAGTGTCTGTCAGAATGTTGCAGTTTTTTCAGGAATGGCCTTTATTCACGCACCTTACAATTTTTTATCATGTTGTTTCTGATCCTGAGAAAAATTGGGAAGCAAAGTATGTGAGATAGCTTATGCTATTGGTTGTAAGACATTTGCTTTGATATCCAGGATGAATGTGTAACAGGGTGACCAAACCTGACTTTGATCTTCAGTGCAACAAAAGAGAGATGTTTCATTTTCCTAAACGGTGCTTGAAATACAAATTCTGTTTACATATAAATTATATGGAAATATGTTGTAGATAGAGTATAGAAGCTGTAGTCCAGTTAAAGCATTAACAGTTAGCACAGGCATTCTAAGAATCTTTCATAGATAACCCCAATTTTCTTTATCAAAATATTCTAAAGTTACATCTTTGCACAATAGTAACATTTAAATAAAATTAGTAGGAAATGAATGGTAGCTAGATGGAAATACGCATTCAGCATCAAGTAGTACTGTACATGAAAGGGCTCTTACCTCTCAGTAAAGATTTGTTTACAGCAATGGTTTCCTGATAGCTTAGGATATTATTATATTATACATAATTGGGCTAAATTCTTTTTTTCTTATCTATGTGCTGGATTTTCACCAATGTCACCAGAACCACTGGTATGTGTTACACAATATGGATTTTGACATGAGAAAGCACTACTTTTTAAAAACTGATTTTTGTCTTTTTTAAATAATTCTGCCATGAACATTATAATTATTTGTAATGTCTCAAATTAATATAGGTTAATAATGACTTTAAAAGTCCGTGTATGTATGCCATTTTGAAATGCTGTATTTTTCAGGGTGTGATTTTCTGCTTTCAGTTTGAAATTTCTATGAAACTGAAAGCAAGAAAGGTGTCTAAAGCACTGAATTTTTTTCTCATCAATTAACCACAGCCTAATTTTACTTTTTTGGTTGTGCCATAAACTAATTCTGAAATAAGACTCATTTTTTTAAATAGGTGTAGACTGGCAATCTGATGCCAGGACTTGGAACTCAGACCTTTTATCCTCTATTATAAAAACATAATAAAAATATTATTTCTATAGCTCTAGCAGCCCTATATTAAAAACAAAAAACCAAAACAACTCAGCCCCTTAAATCTCACTAACTGTAACCCAGGCCAACTATGTGATTTTATAATCACAAAAACATGGGGGTTTACCTTTGAACTTTCATGTCACATCATAAGTCACTTCATCACCCAAGTATTTTAATATGGAAGGAAAATAAAATGTCAGTGCCTGAAAGACAGAGCTGAGTCAGTGATCACAGGGCAAACCATTTCCCTTTCTATGGAGAAACACTGTCACCCAACAAGTACCAGTTTGATTTTTAGAGACATGTCATGTTTAATGATGTAGGCATATCTATCTAGAGAAGCAGTTATGAGAGAGCAATTTAAGCTACATCTGTTAATTTGTGTAATTCTGTCACTGGAAAAGACCTGCAAGAAATCAACCATTAATCCAGCCCCGTCTATTGCTAAATGTTATGTTCCTAAGCAGCACAGCTACACCTCTTTTAAATAGCTCCAGGGAGGGGACTCACCCACTTGCCTGGGCAGCCTGTTCCAATGGTGGACAACCCTTTCAGGGCGGAAATACTTCCTGACACCCAACCTGAACCTCCCCTGGTACAAACTGAGGTCATTTCCTCTCATCTTGTCACTTGTTACTTGGGAGATGAGGCTGACACCCACCACACTACAACCTCCTTTAAGGACTTGTGCAGAGTGACAGGGTCTCTATTTGAACTGTACCCAAGGAAAAGACTCATACTAATTGCTGACAGTACGTATTTTATAACCAGGTCTCAAGTTCAGAATGTCTGGACCTGCCAAGAAGCTGTCAATAAAACACTGCTGTCATTTTTTGGTGTGCATTCTTTCAGTGATAAACAGTTCTCAGTGTGGCTTAACTATGCTTCCAATTTATAAATTTAGAGCATACTTCCGGTGTTATCTACCCTATCAAGCTGAAGGGTTGGGTTTTTTCCCATGTTACAGCTTTAGGCCAAAGTTCATTGTGAGGGAGCAGACATTGTTTTTTTTTTTTATTCTGGTGGGGGGGTTGTTTGTTTGTTTTAATTACAGAATTATATTTGAGGGAATTTCATACTTCGTTCATTCAACAGATTTTTACTATTTTCCAGTGAATGGTCCATGTGAAATAAATTACGGTTTTTCTGCCAGTAGAAATCCTAGGGGCAGGGGGAGTGAGTGATACAATAAATATCTCCCAAAATTACTTCTCTAAGTATAATTCTGCAAAGTGCTTTCATGGTCTTAAAGCGAGGGCAGGAGGAACAAGAGTTGTAATGCAATTATGCTTGCATGCAATTCTTGTTAGGCACGGCAAGTACAAATATGAGCTGTTTAAATGCTTACTATTTTCTAGACCTGAAACTAATATGATATGATACTGGCTTACTAATTCAGCTTTACATAGAAGTATTATTTTGCAATTCGCATTACCAGCACATCACTTTTAAAGAAATTGAAATAAGAATCCAAGGAAAAGAAAAACTGATGTGGAAACTTTTTTTAAGGGCTTAGATAGAAAATTATGTTGTTCACTTGGTAAGCCATTAATGTCTTGCATAGAACAAACTTAAGTCCTGGAAAATCTTGATAAATATTCACAAATCATTACGAAGAAAAAAAGGGAAAAGAAGTCCAACATGTAATAAATGCATACCTATTCCATACACACAATCACTTGTTCAAATGAGAATAATACTTAATACATTCAAACTTACTGGGTCCAAATATTTAGTTCTTCAGTTTGGAATTGGTAGCTTTGTCTTGTATCCAGGTTTTCATCTTAAAAGCATGAGCTTTTCTGCAATAATTTTTTTTAATCTTCATACACACATTTTGCCTTATTTGTATATTAGAGATGGAGGGAATGGTGGAGTATATAGCCTGCCATAGTCACCACCTTCCCCAGTTACAGTTCTTCAGACAATTAATACATGTGACTTTTCAACTGCTTTCACCAAATCAAAATACTTACACATTATTTTCTTTGGTAAGAAAAATAATTATAATTACACTTTCCTTTTAATTTCCCCCCATCCTCAGTACAGCCACTGGGTGAATTCAGGAGGGGACTTGTAAGAGTTTGAAAAAAGGGATGTAATGTTTAAATGCCACTGTGCAAAAGCAAAATGAAAAAAAAAAGAGAAGATAAAAACATTGATCTTGCCTTTAAAGCATGTAAGCTTTGATAAAATTTTAATTTTTGCTACATGAAACCCCCTGTGTACAAATCAGTGTAGAGTTAGGATTTTGTAAGGGAATAATTTTACATCTCTTGCCTAATAGTTGTGTATTTTAGAAATCATTTTCAGTAAGATTTTTTTGTCAAGACTGTTTTCATATCACATCTTTGGCTCTGCATTCCTGTATAATTTTTGCCTATTTTGTGTATATAAAGCATAGAATACTGAAAAGATTTTTAAAGGGAAAGCTGAAATGCTTTGTCATTGTTTTGACTGGAAAATGGCAGCACTGTTCAATATTTTGAAAATGCTCTCCAAATAGGCATGAATATATATGGTTGTATTTGATATCACTTTTTTAAATAAATATGATTATAGCTTCTAATGTTTCTCTCTTAAGTATTTGCATATGTATTTTCCCTTACGGGCACAGAATCATCAAACATTGAAATCTCCTCCCTGGTATCAGTGGGCTTTGCACCAGAGCTGTGTAGACAGAGCAGTGGGATAGTTTTCTGTTGCTGACGTTTCATCATCTCCAATGTCCTTGCATCTGTTGATACTCCAAAAGTTGTGTAAAGACACTCCTGTTAAGGAAGGAAGTTGGTGTCAATTATAGTTATGTTACATCTTTTAAAATTATATGCTTTTTAATTTTTAAAGTAAGCTACATTTTCCTGTTTTGCTCCCAGAATACTCATTCTTTTTGTTCAAATTGTATTCCACACACTGCATTGCTCTTGTAGCTTAATCAAAACGAGTATACTGAATGACTTCTGTGTGCCCTTATTAACAGTGGATGAAATCAGTCAACTAAAAAAATTACTTGCAATGCTAAATAGTTTCTAGTTTAGCAAGAGTAGTAATTAAAAAGAGCGTTACAAAAATTCTTCTGTGCTACTTTATTGACTACATGCCTTACTTGGCATTATAAAATTAACCGCTATAGAATACATTTTTATCATCCCTAAGTATTTTAAATGTCTGCAGGACATCCGTGATCTTAGTGGAAAAAATGCTAAGAGAATTTCTTATAAAAATTATTAAGCCAAACACTAAATGTCTTTACTGTCATGAGGACCCATACAGGTTCTGTTAAACCATTGATAAGGGGTCTTTTGAGCATTGTAAACTTTTCATCTCCATTAAACCCAATATTGCAAATTAATAAAACTGATAAAGGTATATGTCTACATTCCATGCTATATTACAGCACTAATACTTCCTACAATTCTGATGTCTTTTTTTTTTTTTAGTCAGAAATGGATTTGAAGTGGTTTATGATCGGTTTTATTGTGATAATCATAACATAACATAATCATAACATAAGGGTGACAGGTATGCCATTAAATTAATATACTGGTGAAATCGGTTATAAACCTGATAGAAAAATTGTTCAGTGAAGAAGATGGAAAACTGTCACGCTGTGACACGGAAGGAGCACGCTGGACACGCTCAGTCACCCAAGGCAAAAAGGAGAACTTTATTTACAGTTTCTACAATTTATAGACTCTCTAAAGTGAGAGTGGATTGGAGGATAATATACCTCCTCCAAATCACACTGGCCAGTTGAACAGTCTGTCAATTTTCTCCTCCTCCAAGAAGGAATGTGAAAAACACATAGTGTTTTGAGAAAAATGTGGGAATTCTGACTCCAAGTATGTAAATATCAGAAGGCTTTGAAAATCAGGGCAATAGAAAACAATCTTTATTAGAGAACTTTTAACTTCTAAACTCCTGGACCACATACCGTGCCCATCCTTAGAGTTGCCTGTGAGTGACAGATGCCACTAAAGTTAAAAGGTAATACAGTATTGCAGGCCAGCCATGAACCCTTCACCAAGGTTCTGCAAGATCCCATTTGGGAAGCAACAAGCAGGTTGTCTCACGTCTCTCTGGTAATGTTTGCCAGCTTGTAGCTCTAGAGCTTGTGTTTTGTGCCTGTTGCATTCTCCCACTTCTAAGATTTCACCTGTGAAATGCTCTTCTCAGCTTTATTTTGCCATTGATGTGGTGCTTTAATTATTTAAATAATTTTAATAATTTAATTTATTTAATTATCTTTTTATGTAGTTATCAATTTGAAATGGTTAATGAGCCAGCTGCCCTGTATTTTATATCCAGTAGTGCACTACTCCTTGTAGTGCACTTGATCAAAATCAAAAAGAACTTTGAATTGGAGCAGTTTTGGGGTTCTGGCTGGAAATACAACCAAGAATCACAGAATGGGTCAGGTTGGAAGGGACCACAGTGGTTCATCTGGTCCAACCTCCCTGCTCAAGCAGGGTGATCCCAGAGCGCATTGCACAGAATTCAGATGATTCCCGAGTATCTCCAGTGAGGGAGACTCCACAGCCTCTCTGAGCAGTCTGTTCCAGTTTGCAGTCACTGCACAGTAAACAAGTTTTTCCTGATATTCTGGCGGATCTTCCTGTGCATCAGTTTCTGCCCGTTGCAGAAACCTTGTCCTGCTGGGCGCCAGCGGGAAGAGCCCGGACTCCTCCTCTTGGCACCGCTCCTTGAGACTGATAGACATCGATAGAATAGTCGCCTCTTCCCTTCCTTATCCACTCCACGTACATCCAAAGCAGCCGGGGCTTCAGGATCTTGTGTGTTTTGTAAGGACACATATTCAAACACAAATCGTGTCTAATCTCCTGCACAGCACACTATTTTGCTAGTGGCCCGGGTCCATCCCGGCGGGCGAGTTCCCGATAATCACGCAGCGTTCCCCGCCGCCGTCCGCCGCGGCCCGACTGCTGCTCCGTCACCATCCCGGCATGCTCTGCTCCCGCCCACACGCCATATCCGCCTCCGAGGCGGCGCTCTAGCCCGCGCTGCCGCTCTCGGTGGTGTTTGGAAGGGGTGTCATGGCGGCCGTTGAGGTGGCAGCGGCCGGAGCCGCCGGGAGGAGTCGCTGAGCCAGGACGGGACAAGACAAGCCGCGAGGAGCAGCTGATCCGGAGGAGCCGGGAGGATGCGCGCCACTTTGGCAGTGGAGTTGCCGAGCCCGTTGTGCTGAGCCCGCAGCAGGAGCCGCGACCTGCTATAGTAACGAGAAGGGAGGCGGCGGCGGCCCCTTAGCCCGCGGGAATCGGCTGTAGGGGCCGCCCGGCAGGGCCGAGCGAGGCCCGCAGCCCTCAGAGCCGCGATGGCGTCGTGGCTGGGCGGGCTGGGCTCGGGGCTGGGCCAGTCCCTGGGGCAGGTGGGCGACAGCCTGTCCTCGCTCACCGGGCAGATCTCCAGCTTTACCAAGGACATCCTTCTGGAAGGAGCGGAGGAAGTGGGCGGTAAGGGGGGTTCGGGACGGGCCTGGTTCCGCGAGGGAGCTCTTCCTCCGGCCCCCGGTCCCATCCGGAACGACAGCGGCGGGGCCTGCGCTGCCGCACCGGCCGGGAGGGAGCTGCTCGGGGCTTGGTGCCTTTCGCGAATGCCGCTGGCTTTGCTGCCTTTGTTTTTGTTTTTATTCCGCTCTTGTGATCTCAGGATCTGGAGAATACATAAATATATTCCCAGGCTCTAATAGTAGATGTGAAGCTGTTTTAGGCTTATTATTCAGAGGTTTCTGAAATCCGTGAAGTGTTACCATGCTCCGGAATGACAGCACTCAAACAACAGTCTTTTTCCTTTCTGTTTGCTTAGTTTATCTAAACCCTCAGTTAATTAGCTTCTTTTACACCGGTTCCATAAAACTGCAGAGTTCTAGTACAGAGGTTGTTGTGCCACTGGTGTGATCTAAGTCTGACGTGTCACACAGGCAAAGGTTCAATGTTTGTCATTGTTTTGTTTATATTTCAGTTGTGCCCAGAGAAACCTGTCGAATTCTACAATTCCCCTACAGCCAAGTAGGAGAACATGGCCCTTGCTTTATAAGGATTAGAGACTAGAACGATTTATCTTTAAAACAGAAAGAACAAAAAAAAACAGAGTCATCAGAGTAAGATATTCTATAAACCAATAATAAATCTATTTTAGAATATAATATTTTCTTCATATTTTTAAAAATGACTTTTGGTTACAAATTTTTGAAAAATACTTTAATAAAGCAGTTGTACAATGTGGTAATAAGTATCAATAGATCCCTAGTATTGTTTACCATCTTGTAACTATAAATTATTTTAAAAGTTAGCTTTCTCAAAATAGCGTTAAGAATAGAAACCACAGCTAAGACTTCTGAATAGTCATCTTAAATGTGAGATTAAGTAATTCTATTTTGTTTAAAATTTCTCATGTATGAGGCATTGTGAAAGAATATTATAGAAACAAAAGTTGTATAAACTTTGTTCTCATATGGATGGCCTTTTTGGTACACAGGTAAAATGCTCAGAAGAGAGAAATTCTGACAACTGTGAATTTTTTTTTTTTCACCTTTCTGAAAGACTTACTTAGAAAGGTTTTAAATTTCAAAATCTGTAGTAGTTTAGTTTGGAAAGTTACTTTATGTTTCTGAGCTGTGCAGTCATCTAGGGTATTTATTTTGCTTTTTTGAAAGATTGTGAACTCACACTTTCGTTCATGAATTTGCACAAGAGAGATGTACTGATGTTTAGTAGTTACTTCCAGGTGTACTTCACTGCTGGATACTGCTGTGAACAACTTCAGTTTCCTAAAGAATTTTTGGGCAGTACATTTGTATGGGTGACTAGACTACAGGGTGTAAAAATATTCAGTGGCATCCAAGTACTCTTCTGTAAAGACCTTTAAATACTGTGTGGCCTAAACAACACTTTTCAAGTACTTCCTTACAGTTTGGGGGTTTTTTTTATTTCATAATTTATGAAAGTTTCCTAGGTTTTAATATTATCCCTTACATTTAGTGTTTTACTCCCATCAGTTGTTTCTGGATTATGGACTTGCATATCTTCCATTTCGCAGTTTTCATGTGTAGATTGTTGCCTCTGCAGTACTTGAGCTGCCTCAATTTTAAACAGCACATGGGAAATGATGAAATGTAGTATTTACTTGGAAACTGTACCCATTTCAAATTTTGAAGTGTTGTCAGGGTTGCTTTATATCCAATTCAGGACGACTTCTCATTGCTAAAAGGAAATGTGGTGTTTCTGTCCATTAAAGGTGGGACATAGGAGAAGTAAACATAGTCAATTTGAGGACAATTGATCCTTAAAATGTATCTGGAATTACGTGCATTTTCTATTGGATAAACTGGGATGGTAGATGTATCACCTTTTTAGAAGCAATGAGTCTTATGGGGTTGATGTTTTATTATATGAGTTTTGTTGGGTGTGAGTGGTTTGTTTTTATTCTGAGAATTCAGTCACTGTTACATATATTTAATGGAATTAATACTTGTTTTGAAACTTCACATGGCATTACAGTGAAACACACATCTCTTGGGTCAGGAGCAAGTCTGAAATGAGAAACAGATTCAGGGACACAAAATAGTCAAGTAAAACGTTTTTATCTCCCTTACTTTAAAGCTTAAATCCATACTAATCCATTAGGGTTTTGATTTGATTTGAAGCCTAAATATGAGTGAACTAAATTAGATGCAGAAAGACTGTCTGAAAAGTAATTTTTACAGTGTTCTGATAAAAACAGCTTTTGATATTTACCTAGGAATGAACATTAAAGCAGTTTGAAGTAAGATAGGTATTAAAAACTGGTCTTAACAGATTGAAAGGATTGTAATTAAAATGAAAATTTTCACTTTCTTTCAGATGCAGCGACAGAGCTCCATGTATCCAATTCTAGACTCAGAGAAATAGAAAGTATTAATGCAGCACAAAAGTTTGAAGTAAGAAATTTTACATCATTATTGTAATTAAAAGCAATGTGTAGGATTTGTTTTGTACAAAATTGAAATATTGCACTGAAGTTGTTTGTCCCTGGGTAAATCCAGAAACAAGGGTGACAGTGGTGTTAGAATGTGACTTCGATTTTGTGCCAAACTGCCATCGCAGTTAGGGACCCACATGTTTATTGGTGTATGCATGTACTGCAGGTTTTCATCTTTTGCTAACTGTGACTGTTCCTGCCCTGTCAGGTGGACTTGGACTGCAAAAATAGCCTTGACTCTGAAAAGAGTGGGTGTTTTCCCTGTTCTGTTCTCTCTCTGTTGTCCTGCTGTTTGGTCATTCTGACATAGGCTGCTCCTGCTCCTCCAAAACCACTTAAAAATCTCGTGTACCCTCATGGAAAGTGACTTTCTGTGCTCTTATAAAGGACTTGTTGGTCTTGTGACTTTATTTATGTCTCTAAATAAAAAACTTTCATGTATGCCTTCAGGCCTCAAGAGCATTTTTAAGTTAAGATACTATTTTGGGGGCATAACTGTTCCTGCTTGTGCTCTTTCTAGTTTCTTGCCATCTGCTCTTGGCTGAGGTCAGAGAGAAAACACTGAATATTAGGTCCAATTTGTGCTTTGTGGCTGTTCTTAAATTCTTCCTGTGGATCTTGCTAAGATGTGACTCAGCCCTGAGTTTCTTAATTCTTGGTATTTATCTCTGGTCATCACAAACCTTTCTCTGAAAGTGAGCTGGAGTCGCTGCCATATAAAAATGGAAAGCTTGGATATGACCGTGATTTTGGGCCCGCACATTGCTGTTACTGTGTTTTGAATGAAATAACATGGGAAATCTGTATAGTGTAACTTCTTTGCTGTCCAGTAGCTTTGTGCTTTTCTGATTCTTTAAGGACTGTTCTGCATTTACCAACATTGATTTTTCATTTTTGCTAGAATGATAGACTGAAAAAAGTCTGTAGTGACTTAGAAGAAAAGCATGAAGCAGCAGAGCTGCAAATAAAGCAATTGTCTATTGAGTACCGGAATCAGCTTCAACAGAAAGAGGTAGGACACAGAGTAAAAATTCTTCAGTAAGTATGTCCAATAAACTTACCTGTTGTGTCTTTATTATACTGGTCATAGCTATGGTTTCTTGGTTTGTTAATGTAGACTAAGACGTATTTCATTGAACTGTGTAATGTAATCGTGCCAGAAGATGGTTGAGACAAGAGAAAACACTCTGGGAATGTCATGCAGCTGTCAGAATTTCTGTTGTTTCTGGGATCACTGTGACAACAGACACTTGACTGCTTTGTATTTCTGATTCAGTTACTTTTAAAGAAGGCAACAGGAACAAATTCCCATTTGAAGCAATTATTTTGTCTTTAGATATCATTATTTATATCTTAACATACACAATTAAAGACAACAGAACTGGCTTTCAGAATTTGTGAAATATCCCTTTGTGATGGAAACATCAGCTTTATAGCCTATTGTATAACGTGAGATTTCATAGACCTAAATGAAGAAAGTTGCCAGCATGCTGAGAGTTACACAAAAGGGAGTTTTATTTCTGATTTATTCACAAATTCATGTAGGAACTAGAGGAAGCAGAACTATGAGATGTATAAAATTCTGCTTGTTAAATACAATAACAGAATTGTTACAAGAAAATTACATGCAGCTAATTTCACTTCATTGTAAATAAGTAAATTTTCACTACATTGAGTTGTTAAGCATAAAAGAAATCAAATGTAGTAAAAATAACTGGAAAAGTATCATATATTGCTTAACTTTCCTATCTGAATACCCTCTTTATATATTTAAATTTTTTGTATAACTGGTTAATCTGGATATTGCTGTACTGCTTGTGTACCTTGGCTGCTAAAAAACCCCTGTGTCTTTGTGTGAGGCACTTTATAACACTTGAGCTGAGGGTGGTTTTTTTCCATTATGAGAATGTTTGGAGTTCTTTTCTTTTTTTGGTGAACATGGTTAGTTATTTGTGCTGGGGATGTTGTTTGGTTCACATTTCATAAGGCCACAAAGGGTAAAGTAGAGTGTATCTTGATATTCTTATTCAAACAATGCATTTTATTTTGTATATTCAGGTGGAAATCAGCCATCTAAAAGCCAGACAGAATGCACTACAGGAGCAACTGCAGAAAGTACAGACAGCTGCTCAGACTGCTCAGTTTGGAGCTGGTGTTTTGCCAGCAGCCACTGCATCAGCCTCCTATGTTCCAGAGGTCAGGCATTCCTCAGGTTTTGAAGGAGACGACATGGATTTTGGAGATATAATCTGGTCACAACAAGAAATAAACAGACTGTCCAATGAAGTTTCCAGGCTCGAATCGGAGGTTGACCACTGGAAGCAGATTGCAGTGGTGAGTGGTTTCTCTTCTACCCTGCCCTTCCCTCTCCCCTCCAAATTATTGTTTTCATTGCATTTGGTGGAATTTTGAAAAATTTCTAGAAGCATCATATTTCAATGGAAAACTGTAACCTTTTGTGCTGTCACCTGACGAAGGTCACGTTCAGTGACTAACTTCCAAATGCTCTTTTGTGATGCTTTTATGCATAATTTGTCAAGTTAGGTAAAAGATTTTATGAACATTTACCTAGAATGCTACTTCAGGGTTTGGTTTTTGTTCAGCCTTTTAAAAAAAATACTTCCCTTCCTCCTGGCTATGATACTGATTTTTATTGATAGCACAGTACTATTCAAAGTAATAGTTGGATACTTGCATGCTTTTTGTACTTTCTCTTCTCCCAGTCCTTGATGTGTCAGTTATAATTCATGGTCTGTTAAGACAAAAAAAGAATATAATCTTTCAATCTGCTGCTGATGTGGGTTATTATTTTTCAAGGTATAGCCTGATTTTGAAGGTATGCTTTTCCTATGTGAAAATACTCAAAACTAAGCAACCCTGTTGTCTTACTATGAGCAATAACACCTCCACTCCAAACTTTTACCCATTATATGTGGTAATGTAATAATAAAAACCCATGAAGAATTAAAATGTTTCCATTAAAATGTATTTTTTAAAAAATCAAAATTGCAGTGGATTTTTATTTTGCTTCCTGTTAGCTTTGTTGTTTTCTATTTTTGAGTATCAATAGAGGAACCACTTAGATAAAAAATACATATATGGATTCACAATTTTCATATGGATATATGGTTTGGGTTTTTTCAGTCTTCCAAAGTGCAAGGCACAAATGATGCTGAACAAAGTGAAATATGCAAACTACAAAATGTTGTAAAGGTAAGATGAGAAGCTAGTCTTCTTGTGCTTTATTCTTCATGGTTTTGCTTATGGTCACATGACTTTTAAATATTTTAATTAGCACTATTATAACATTATTAAAAATGCACAGGCTCATGTAGCATAGCAACACTTCAGTCACCAGTACAATATTTAAAAACAGTTACTCTGAGAAAGGGTGTTTGTATGATTTGAAAATTACAGTATGCTAGCTTGAAACAGTGACATTAGTAGTATTTATGAGGGCAAATCACTTTGTGAAGCTGTTGATGAGTTATGAGACTGTATTTTAGATACGCAGAATAATTTCTCACTTCTCAGAAACATCTTGCCTTTTTTTGTTGAAGATGCAAAATACAGATTTTACAAATCATCCTAGAAAGTTACTAAAAATGCATCCTAGTGTATCCACTTTGTATGTAAGACTTGTAATTGCTTTACATTGGTTTAATATTTGCTGTTATATAGAGCATACTATTTGTGTAAACATATTTTTTACAATAATTTCTTTCCACACATTTAAAAAAATCCCAATCAACAAAAATCAAGAAACTTGACTTCTGTGAGAAATCCTTCAATAAATCCTTCAATTAGACCCAGGAAAGCTTTTCTTTCTTTGTATATATTATTTCTTTTATAAGAAGGCACTGTGCTGTATCTTGCTAATTTGTTTCTCTAATGGTATTTTAGGAGCTCAAACAGAATTTAAGTCAAGAAATAGATGAACATCAGCATGAGCTGTCAGTATTGCAGGATGCCCACAGACAGAAGTTAGTAGAGATAAGTCGCCGACACCGAGAGGAGCTGCGTGAATACGAAGAGAGAATTGAGGAACTTGAGATTCGGTTACAGCAAGGTCTCTGTTACTACATGCTTTCTGTTTCATTTTATGTAGAGTGAATTTTGGTTAAAATGTTGAATATGCATGTAGCAGTACAACAGATGTCAAATATATGATGTTTGGAATTTGAATTTCAGTTTCAGATCAGTATCTTTGATTCACTCTGGTTGGCTTGAACACTGGAGTGATAGGATTTCATCTGTGTCATGTATTGGCCTGGAGGGCCATTTTCTATACATACTAATTGTTGTGCTCTGAATTATGCACTTTCTGGGTTGGCTTTTTAACTTACACTGAATATAGGTAGGGATAAGACATACCGAATTGAAGATCAGAAAGTGACAGGGCAAAAAATAACTTTTGTGAGAAGTACTATGTGCCAATTGGATTACTTGAGAAAAGCTCAAAGACTCAGTGGTGAGACACTGGAACAAGTTGCTCAGAGAAGTTGTGGATGCCCCATTTCTGGAAATGTTTGTGGCCTGATTGGAGAGGACCTTGAGCAACCTGATCTAGTGGGTGGCATCCCTGCCTATGATGATGCAGGTGTTGAAACTAGATGTTGTAAAGGCCCTTCCAACCCAAACTATGCTGTGGTTCCATGATTACCATAAAGACCACACCTTAGTGTGTGGCATAACTACAAAGTAGAAGCTCAGTAATTCCCACAAATAACTTTTTGTTGCCTTGTAAGTATTTCATGCTCCCTAAAAATGTCAGTTAGGTTTCCTCCAGAGGCTTCTTTGCATAAATATGTCAGCTTTGCCTGTAAACCTCTATATTTACCTGGTAAAACTTGGACTTCTGAGGAGTATATACTCTCCTTTTGGAGCGAGGAATCTATTCCCTTCTTGGAAAGAATGGAAGTATTTTCTCAGCTTCTCTAAATTTAAAGGTAGTACTGATAGGGAGTTTATTTCTTAAAATCAGATACCTGTTGAGTGTACACCAGCAGGACTAATTTAAGGAAGTTGAAGGCAGAAGTCCCTTATCTTTTACGTTACCACTTACCTGCAAACTAAATACTGCTAGTGGCTTTTGAAGAACGAGAGTATTTTATATTTTTATTTCGTTCTTTCTGTCTGACATAATAGGGACTAGGGCAGGGTCAAGGGTTTGAGCTGACACAGAAGTGAATTCACAAGTAGTGTGCTTTCATTTAACTTTTTTTTTCCTGCACTCTTCTGACGATCCTTTTTGTACTCTCTAACTTACCTGGAAATTATAGAAGATTGTACAGAAATATGAATTTCATTATAGTATGACAGTATGATGGATCTGTAAAAAGGTTAATTCTGAAAAATATTTTTCTTCAGTTGAAAACCTTTGTGCATCATTTAGCAGATTATTTGGAGCAGATTGTTCCCTATAACAACCATTTGCCAAACCTTTGAAATGTAATTAAGTAAATTATAAATGGATTTTGCATCAATCTGAATTAGATGGGATTTGATAATTTTTTCTTAGAAAACTGAGAGATTCCAAATCCTGATAAATTAGATTGTCAGCTCGTCACCAAGAGAGGTGGGGATCAAGTATATTCTAATTAAATTGCAAACATGTCTTGCAACATTTACCATTTAAAATTATTTTCAGCAAGGCATGTGAAAGTATTCAAAAAGCTACTTGTCATACCAGTAATATGTACAGCACAGCTTCAAATGTTAAACCTATTTAACCAAGCTTTCTGTTGATGATGACCATGTCTTTGTTTTAGTCTGTCTCCCTCTGTCAGGAGAAGAGGTGAAAGAATAGAAATAAAAGATCTAGAGTGATGGTTTTGGTTAATATTGCAAATAATCTCTTTTGTCTTTTAGATGGTGTGAGCACTGATGCCGTGGATGACTCCAAAAGTACTGAACAGGAAAAAAAAGCTCAGAGTTTAGATGGAGGACAGGTGGAACAGTTGCAGATTGTAAAGGACCTAGAGGATGAAATAAGAAAATTAAATCACAAATTGTCTTCTGCCAAAGCAGAAAACAAAAATCTTCTGAAAGAGCAAGAATTTGCAAAGCTAGAAAAAGTCCAAATAGCACAAGATTTTGAAAAGCTTAAATCTGACTTTAATGAGCTTCAAAGATCTGTGGCAGAGCAAGATGCTGTCCTGAAAGAACAGAGGCAGTTCCAATCAAATACATCACTACCACAAGATGTTGTCAGCCTACAGCAAGCATTGTTAGGTACTATGATTTTTATTATTTTTTTATTTTTAGTATATTTTCACAGGTTTTCACTTTTGAAACTCAAAATTTATTTTATGAATTTAAAACTGAATATGAGAATATGTACCTTTGAAGTATTGCTGTTTTAGAAAAGCATTGTCCATTAAAGTAAGGTGAAGCAGAAAAGAGAATGTTGTTAGGACTAGTGTGGCTATCATAGAGGTTTCTGATTAGGGAAGTAATCATGTCTGCTAACTGTTTGATAGGGTTTTTTTCTTGAAAAGTAAGTAAGCCTCAATAGAAGTTGTTTGTGTAAATTCAAAAAGTACATTTTTGTGTTTGTGTATAAAGGTACTCAGTTGCTAGTATTTTCTCCTTAAGGAAGAATTTTAAGAAACATCTGTAGGTCAAAAATATTTTAATATTTCTTAACTGATAAACTCTAGTACCAAAGTCCCCCTAATGTGGGATCAGTTGTGAAAGTAATACTCTGCTTGAGGTGGTGACTGATGGTATGTTTGAATCTTTTATGGCACTGATGCTGTGAAACTATGCACTTCTGAGCAGCAGAGTTCTATTTGGGCAAGGTGGGAGAATGATTTTGTTCTATTGTTGTTTGAAAAGTAGTAATTTTTCTATTTGATTTAATTTTCCTTTCTAGAAGCAGAAAATCAAATAGCAAGACTTTCCAGTTTAAATCAGGTAAAGCAATTTCTAAATTAAGCCGACAGAAAGGTTTATAACAATAGTCACTGATGGAAAACATGCTTTGGTAGCTTGTTGTTTGGGGTTTTTTTTAAACGTTTGCATTTCTACGTAAATAACATTGTAGTGTAAAATGAAACAATTGTAGTTTAATACTATAATTATAAATGGAATTTATAGAAACAATACATTTTTACTTGTGAAACTCCACAGTGCATTCTATTAGGAAAACCATTCAAGTTCCACCTATCTCATTGTTACCTAGAAAGCTATAACATACATTTTTAAAGTACTAGTACTTCATTCTGTAAAATACGTCATTTTTCACTTCTGCTTTAGCATGTTTCAGTTTTGGCACTTACCAGTCGTGAAATATTTCTCTTCTTTGTAGTACTCATAATAATACTGCATTCCATCTTACTGACGTAGTGAAGCAGTGGAACGTAACACACCTTTAGTTCTTGGCTTTGTTGTCTTGTATAAACTCTTGAGAGTTTGTAAACTCTCAGACTTGAGAGATTTGGTTTATTTTACTTTGTATCCAGTAGTATTTTCGAAGTTAAAAACTCCTTTTAAACTGAGTTTATCTGTGTTTTGCATGCATTCAAGAGTTCCCATAGCATTTTTCATAATGGTGTTATTTAGATGCCCTTGATTAAAACTTCCTGTCTCACCATGCAGCCTGCCGTGTTTAGGGTGGCTCTTGCAGTTAAAATAGTTTATCCCAGCTGGCAATCCATACCTCAGAGGTGGATATAACTTCTTACCATACCATGGCTTTTTGTGTACAAGTCTATAAACTGCACTCATAAACCAAGTGATGAAGAAATAAATGTGACTGTATGAATGGGAGAGAGAAATACTTCACAGCAAAGAATTTTTAACTGGGGTGGTATTCATGTAGGCTTAGAGATTCTAACATAATTTCTAAAGTCTGATATTTACAATTTTTTTTAATTTTGAGGGACTTGAGAAGGAACTGACAAGTGCACAACGTAAACACGAGAATATTCTTTCTTCGAATACAGAGGATCAGAATTCAGAAATAAATCAGTTAAGACAAGATTTGGAAAGGAAAGAGCATGAATTAGATGAAAGTGTTGCTGAAAGAGAAACATTAATAGCAGAGTTGGAAGAACTAGACAAGCAGAATCAAGAAGCTACTCAGGTAATAAATACTACGGCTAATTATTGAACTGCTGAATAAATGTTTAGAATTAGCTGTGTGTGTGTTTGTCTTTTAGGTTGATCTTTGAACATAGATAGCAGGGAAATAAAAGTTATCTTTTGAGGCCTAAAAACAAATACTTGGGGCCAGTATTTCTCTGTATCTACCATCTCAATGTGAAATTCAGAAGTGCAAGTAAAACCCACTTGTTATAGACAAAGAAGTAATACGACGTGTGAGTTAGCCATAAGAGATGTTACTTTACAAAGTCCAGTTAAATAGTCCCTGATTTTTCACTGTAAGATTTCTGATGAAATTTATCCTGGTAATATTCTGATCTGTCTTACGACAGTATGCATTACAATGATTTTTGAAACCTTTTCTTTTATAATTTTTAATTATGTTGAATATTTAAGTTACTTTATTGCAAGTTCTTTATAATATGAGTATTCGTAGAGTAAAAAAGTCAACAATTATATATAATCGGAATTAAATTATACCTCTTTGTGATAGTTCCAGTATATTTGACCTGTAAATTTGAGTTGCAAGCCATGTTTTTTCAACTACTGATTTACCAATGAATCTCCTATGAAATTAATCCAAATAAGTATGTTGAAACAAAAAGTTGAAAGTAGAATATACAGATAATTTAAATGTAATGCCGCCCTTTTTTTAAGCAGTGGATGTTTGTTGAATTCCAAATGTCTTGACAAGTTCTGACAGTTATTTTTTTGAAGTAGTTCTTTTTTCGTTTCTTCATTTAGGTAGTTAAGGTTCTTTTAGGGGTGGTGGTCTCTTTTTTTTGTAGTGAAATGTAACCTGTCCTTATTTGATATTTGGCTTTAATTAATTTAGCATTGACTAGTTGATCCTATTTGCTAACTTATGTTGGCGACTAAGAAACACTTTTCTCCTCTCAATTTTTTTTATTGTTTAGAGGATAAAAGTGGATGAAATGCATAGTTCAGCTGGTTTTACTACCCTAATGAGTTCTGGTTTGTGTTCATTTCCAGCATATGATTACTCTGAAAGAGCAGCTGTCGAAGCAGCACACAGAAACTGATAGTATCATCAAACAGCTGAATCTTGACATAGATTGTGAGAGGAAAAAAGTATCAGAGTTAGAAACTGAGAAGATGAAAATTATTAAAGAGTTAGATAGTCAGAAAGAAAAACTAAGCCACTGTTCATATGCACTTAATGATTTGCATATAACTAAGCAGCAACTACAAGATAATATTAAGGATCTTCAGGAGAAATTAAGGAAAGCCCAGGACTGTAATTTGCATAGTCAAAAAGAAATTGGAGAGTTGCAAGAGAGACTAAAAGAAAGAGAGGAAGAACTTCGTGTAACCTTGAGCAAGTTAACAGAAAAAAGTAATGAGGAATCTAACTACACTTGTCAAGATCTGATTCTGAAAGAAAGAGAAGTAGAAATCGTAAAACTACAGAATGATGTTTCAGAAAATAAACAAATAAATGAAGATCTACAGAAATCTCTGTCTAATCTCAGAACAGAAAATGGAAAGCTGATAGCAGCCATTGAAGAACTAAAACAGGAGTTAAGTGATGCCATTTCTGAGAAAAAGAAAGTTTATTTGGAAAAAGACACTGTTGTGGAGGCTTTGAAAATGGAAAAAAGACAGTTAGAGAGTGAATTAAACGAGACAGAGAAGAGGCTTTTGGAACAAGCACAAAATTATAAGCAAACTATTGAGGAGTTATCAAATGCACGTAGTATGGATACCACTGCACTGCAGCTTGAGCACCAGCGCCTGGTTAAGCTTCATCAAGAGAAAGACTTTAAGATTGCTGAGCTTAAAAGGACCATTGAGCAGATGGAAATTGACCATCAAGAAACAAAAGAGATGTTGACTACTAGCTTAGGAGGACAAAAGCAGTTGACAGATCTCATAAAAGAGAAGGAGGTGTTCATTGAAAAATACAAAAATCAAGCCTTGCAGGTTAAGCAGGAGCTTGAGGAATATATGAAAGTTTCAAAAAAGCAGGATGTCTTAAAACAGAACTTGGAGGAAAAAGACAGAAGTCTTGCAGTCATGAAGGAAGAAAATAATCATTTGAAAGAAGAAATCGAACGCCTTAAGGATCAGCAAAGTAGATCTACACCTGTGGTTGAGCCTAAAACTTTAGATATTATTATTGAACTTGAAAGTGAGGTAACACAGTTAAAAGTGATAAAGAACAATCTTGAAGAAGAAATAAAAGTTCACAAAAAAACAATAGAAGATCAGAATCAAGCAACAGTGAAACTTCAGCAGTCACTGCAGGAGCAGCGAAAGGAAATAGACGAGTCCAAATTTCAGTGTGAGCAAATGAATGTCACACATGAAAGACTCTTCTTAGAGAAAGATGAGGAAATCAAAAATTTGCAGAAAACAATTGAACAAATTAAAACTCAGTTGCACAAAGAGAGACAGATTATTCAGACTGATTCTTCTGATCTTTTTCAGGAAACCAAGGTTCAGACTCTTAATGGAGAAAATGGAAATGAAAAACATGACTTATCTAAAGCTGAAGTTGAAAGACTGGTGAAAGGTATCAAAGAAAGGGAGATGGAGATTAAGCTGTTAAATGAAAAGAATGTTTCTCTAAGTCAACAAATTGATCAGTTGTCTAAGGATGAAGTTGGTAAACTTACTCGGATCATTCAAGAGAAGGATTTAGAAATACAAGCCCTTAATGCTAGAGTTTCCTCAGCTTCCTACAGGCAGGATGTTCTTTCCCTTCAGCAGCAGCTGCAAGCTTATGTTCTGGAAAGAGAACAAGTACTAGCAGTTCTAAGTGAAAAGACAAGGGAAAACAGTCAGTTAAAAACAGAGTATCGTAATATCATGGACATGGTTGCTGCTAAAGAAGCAGCTTTGGTGAGGTTGCAAGAGGAGAACCGAAGGTTATCCAATAGATCTGAAAACAGCAGTCAAGACATGTCTAGAGAAACTATTCAGAATTTATCCCGTATCATTCGAGAAAAAGATATTGAAATAGATGCCCTAAGTCAAAAATGCCAAACCTTATTGACTGTCTTGCAGACATCCAGTACAGGTGCTGATAATGGGGCAGGAGGTGTGAACAGTAACCAGTTTGAGGAGCTTCTGCAAGAACGTGATAAACTAAAACAGCAAGTAAAGAAAATGGAAGAGTGGAAACAACAAGTAATAACCACGGTCCAGAACATGCAGCATGAGTCAGCGCACCTCCAAGAAGAGTTACACAAGCTGCAAGCACAAATTTCTGTTGAAAGTGATAGTACTTCGAGGCTGCAGGTAGATTATAATGGCTTGATTCAGAGCTATGAACAGAATGAGAAAAAGCTGAAAAGTTTTAGTCAGGAATTAGCACAAGTTCAACACAGCATAGGACAGCTTTATAACACTAAGGATCTTCTCCTGAGTAAACTGGATTTGGTAACACCATCTGTGGCAACAGCTTCCACCATTTCACAGCTTTCGGGTGTTCAATACAGTCCTCCTGAAGCACTCAGTGAGGAGTGTAAACTCCTTCAAAATGAGTTGGAACAACTGAAAAACAAGTTGCAAGAAAAAGATTCAACTATTAGGACTCTTCAGGAAAACAATCAGCGATTATCTGATTCTGTTGCTACAGCATCAGAGATTGAAAGAAAAAGCCAAGAAGGGACTGAATCAGAGATGAGGCAGATCAAAGAAAAACATGATGTGTTACAGAAGTCACTTAGGGAAAAAGATATATTAATTAAATCTAAAAGTGATCAGTTACTTTCCGTGAGTGAAAATCTTAGTAACAAAGAAAATGAAAATGAGCTTTTAAAGCAAGCTGTAACTAATCTAAAAGAAAGAAATTTAATTTTAGAAATGGATATTCGAAAACTGAAAGAAGAAAATGAAAAAATAGTTGCAAGGTGCAGGGAAAAAGAAACAGAATTCCGTGCACTTCAGGAGACTAATATGCAGTTTTCAATGATGCTGAAAGAGAAAGAATTTGAGTCTCACTCAATGAAGGAAAAAGCTCTTGCTTTTGAGAAGCTGTTGAAAGACAAAGAGCAGGTATGTACATTCATACTTATTACTATCTCTTCAAACTAGACAAGTTCAAAATAATATTCTTCCTGGATTTTTTCCGTGTTGCAAGGCCATAAATGTCCTGCTTTTTAACTTGTTAGATCTGTAGTATCTTTACACTCTTCCTGGCAAGGACTATGCCTCTGGTAAAATTGTTGGCATGTTTGAAATATTTGTTAATGTCTTCAACAGGGCAAGACAGGAGAATTGAATCAGCTACTAAATGAAGTTAAATCAATGCAGGAAAAGGCTGTTACTTTTCAGCAAGAGAGAGACCAGGTCATGGTAGCACTCAAACAGAAGCAAATGGAGAGCAGTGCCCTGCAGAGTGAGGTACCACTAAATAATTTCTAGTTGCAAGAAATAAATGAAAAAAGAATAAGAAATTGCATCTGTAATATTTTTTGATTGTTTTATTAGCAATCACTTGTTAAATACACTTGCAATGTGCTTCAGTGGGCATGTGTTACATTTGCTGAATTTTTTTTATGTAGGACGTGATAGTCCAAGCATCTTAAGATATGTTCTATGCAGGTACAGCATTTGCATGAGAAGGAGCAGCGCCTAAATCAGGAACTGGAGAGGTTGCGGAATCACCTTTTAGAAATGGAAGACTCCTACACCAAAGAAGCTTTAGCTGCAGAAGACAGAGAGGTCAAGCTAAGAAAAAAAGTTTTAATTTTGGAAGAAAAACTTGCATCCTCATCTACTGCAGTGGAGAATGCCAGGTAATATTTTAAATATCGCAGTTAACTTAAGTGGTGCTGATGCCTCTATTATACTGAGCTGCCACCCTGTAACATACTAAGCACTTGAGAAAACCAAAAGATACGAACTTTTGTTACTCAGAATGAAGAGGGTGATTTGAAATACACTTGAGTACTATCGAGAATTTAATGTATTTCTCCTTTTAGTAGCAACTATTCTCAACAGTGCTTAGACCTAGAAAAAAGTCCTTAACCCATCAATTTAGTTGTGTGTTAAAAAAGAGTGACTTACTTTCAAGTCAAGGCTTCATTCAGTTTGAAAGAGTCTTGTTTTATACACTTCAGTGCACAGATGTGACTGTCATGCCTTTTGAATTGCTTTCAAGACACACATTCTTACTTTGGGCCTGATACCATGGAAAGTATACACTGCTGAGAACTTCCTTCTTTGTAGTGTAAACATATAGAGGAAGATGCATTGAATTCCTCATGGGTAGCGGAATCTGGGGGCTGGAATATTTTTGCACAATGGGAAATTAAATGGAGCATTCAGTTGTTAGTAAGTAGCAAGATACACTGAGTTCTTGGAGACTGAGTTTAAAAGTAAAACTGGTAGAAAGACCTACTGATTTATAGTAATTGAAGCAGACTACTAGGAAGATACAGATTGTTTGGGGTTTTTTTTGGTTGGTTTTTTGTTGGTTTTTTTTGAAAGATGCCATTATAATAATGAACAAAACTAGGATTTTTTCTAATGCATTTCAGACAAAATAAGTTAATTGGGATTTTTTCTCTGATTGTAACAATTTTGTTGCCAGACTTCTTTAAAATCTCTTTTTATGTTTTGTTTGTTTTTAAAGAGGAATCAGGGGGGAAGAATGCCATAATTTTTGTAAATTGAGCTGAAAAATTTTTGGTAAGCTATTTTTTGCTGTGATTTAATTTTCTCTGTGATAACCTCTGTTACTTAAGTAATGTGTCTTGTTTTCATTAAGTCATCAGGCTAGTCTGCAAGTTGAATCTTTGCAAGAGCAGTTAAACCTAGTTTCCAAGCAGAGAGATGAAACCATGCTGCAGCTGACCATCTCCCAGGACCAAGTGAAGCAGTATGCACTGTCTCTGGCCAACCTGCAGATGGTACTAGAGCAGTTCCAACAGGGTAAGGTTTGTCAAGAAATAACAAAGATTGCAACAAGTATTTTGCAACTGGAATAGTTACCATATTTTGGTGCTTTTGAAATATCAGTTACCTCGTTTCCTTTTTGATAGCATGAATATCATAATCTGTTGTCTGTTAAAAAACTTTAAAAACCCATTCTGTGAAGACTGTTGATCAATATCGAATTTATGAAATTTGAATTCTACCTCATGAAGACTTCATTATCAGATATGATAATGCTGAGGTTTTGCAATTGCATATCCCTAGAAGAGCTACATGTTATAAATTAAGATAGTTCTGTTTTGTCTCTTACTGTTAATCCTTTAGAAGAAAAAGCTATGTATTCAGCAGAGCTGGAGAGACACCAAAAGCAGAGTGCAGAATGGAAGAAGAAAGCAGAAAGCCTAGAAGAAAAAGTTGTATCACTGCAGGTGGGCTGAATAATGAAATTGAACCTTGTGAAACTAAATTGTAATTCTTCACTGAGCAAGCAAAGTAACATTCTTCTGCTGACCCTCTATTTTCTGAGGGTGTTTACAATCCAGTAATTTTAAAGAACAAGTGGTTGCAGTCTCTTCAGCTGTTATGTTTGATGTGTGTGGTATTAGGGCGATTGTGACAGTGATCTCTCTGCTTTTGTTTTTGTCCCTTTCCTACCCTCTATTTAGGTGAGTTTAGAAGAGGCAAATGCTGCCCTGGATGCAGCATCCAGACTTACTGAGCAGCTTGACATCAAAGAGGAGCAGATTGAAGAGCTTAAGAAAGAAGGTAACTACATTTTTTTTTAATTTCTGCTTAAAATATTTCAAGCAGCTGAGGGACAATGTAGTATTTCTAGAATCTCACCAAAGTTCATATCCTGAATTCTGTGCCACATTCTGAGGACTTCCTTGTTTATAAAGCAAATATGAAAAAGTACGTTTACCTTCTATTAGGGATCTTTCTCAAAAGAAAGCCCTGTTGAAGTTTTTTGGGTTTGGAGTTTTTTTCCCTGTAAATACCAAGACACTTGATTTAGCTCTGTAAGTGTCTTAAAAGTTGGTGAAATACCAGATGTCAGATTTTCCAAAGTAGCTACTGTATTTGACATAGATACAGGAGTAGAGTAAGGTAGAGATAGAGGTGTGCAGTTGGTAAGAGATGTAGAGGCAGCAGATCTTGAAGAGCTGTGACTGCCATTTCTGCTGGATGGAGTGGTAACTCATGCTGTGAACATATGCAACTAATTATTTCTATTCTTTTTTAAATCATAATCAGTCTTACTCTTGTAATAAGTGATGTTTTCTTGAAGCATTCTTGCTTATGACAGATAGGTGGTGTGAGATCTCATTTGAAAGTTAAAAATTCCAGCAAGAACTCTACAAAACAGTTACTATGTTTTTGCTACGTATTTGAATGTGTACTTACTTAAATTTAGTTCTTTTTAAGTGCAATTTGGCATCCAGGTGGGCATCATAGAAGTGCTCCCTGAGTTCACATATGAATTTTACAAGCTAAATTAAATTTCAAACTGCTGCATAATGCACAACTACTGATCTGTTTTTGAATTGACTGATCTACCTATGTCTCACTACAGACATTCACAGCAAAAGTTCACAAACACACTGGATTGAAAATAACTTTGGCATAGGCAAATACTGCAGTCTTAAATGGGAAGTTCTTCATTACTGTTTAATTTTGATGTTAAACCCTTGCATAAGAAAGCAGGAGGGTTTTAAACTCGGAGAGAAAACTGAGTATCAAGCAGTGTTGTATTGGCAAGCAATTTACTTGATAAAAAAATTGAAATGGAATTGTTGCATTAAGGAAACGGCACTTTAATGTTGTTGTAAAGTAAATCATGATTTTTAAAGGAAAAAAACCAACTTCTTACTCTCTATTTATACAAGAAAACATAAAATGTCTTATTGCAAATTGGCCAAATACATTCCCAGACACGGTTTTGTTAGCCAAATCTTTTGAAGGATTTCTTTATAGATTTTTTTGGCAGGAGAAGTGATTTTAATGGAAAAGTATAAGATGTACCAGATGCAGTTTTCTGCCATAAATGGTTAACAAATTATTGGAGACTGTATATGTCTGGTTTACAGCAGTCCATGCTGAATTTTGGCTCAGGACCTTTTTGTTACTTAGTCTTTTCATACACCCGAAGTACGCGTTTAAGTCCTTTTCAGCTGTAGGATTCTATTTTAGAGGGAAATGTTCCATTTAAAAATTACCTTTAATGATAAAGTTGCATTGTCACTGTGGATGGAACATAGCTGTGTAGTGGTCCTGAAAAGATGATCCTCTTTGATATAAAATCTTTTTTTCATTTAAATTATTAATACTTTTAATTTAAATTATTAATACTTCCATTTTAAAATCCATCATAAATAAATGAATAAAAATTGAGAAAGCAACTCACAATTGTCTTGCTTTGTGGAGAAATAGCAATAGTGTAAAATTTAATTGAAATTTGTTTTCAAATGCTGCTTATTTATCTTTCTGTGGCATTGATAGTATAACTCTCTTTATTCCCTTCTGCTCTGTGGACATCCAAATAACTCACCTATGTATGCCCTGTATCATTATATAATTATATTGCCTATGTTTTCTTTCAAGTATTGGTGTCATATTTAACCATATTTACAAAGTAGCATAATTTTAAGTAAATGTAAACCTTGTAACCATGGATTAATTCTCCTGTGCCTCACCCTGGTACGTTGAGAGAGGAGTGCTGAAGAGCAATCCCATTATTGGAATGGATTTCGTTGCATATGGATGTAGTTGTTACAAGATATATTGTTGTATAATACATGTTTTGCTTCAGTTTTTAACCTGCTTTGAATGCGGAGCTTACTCTGTGTGTTCCTTGAATAAGAACTTTCCCAGCATGACATTAGTTAGTTTGTTCTATTCTGTACTCCTTAAAATTCATATTTGTGAAGTAAAATGTTTGTACAAAGATGTGGAGTATTTGAACAGGGAGTATTAGGTTGTGTCCATTCACAGACTGACTCTTTGATGTTTATATATACAAAATCTCTTTGTGAATTCTCATGGAGTTACTGGTGTTAATTGAAAACCATGTTTTGTCAACATAGTTGTGGCATGCACTTATTAAAGATTGACAGTTGTGGAAATTAGTGGAATCCTTTCCATGCACCACGGATTATTTGAAGGTTGTAAAAATTCATAAAAGTCTTTCATACAAAGATGTTGAGGCTTTTTAGAATCAACTAGGAGATAGATAAAACAAAGTATATCTTTTGTGGCTTCTTAATGAAGCATTTTTAATTAATATGAGCCTAAAAATTGTTAAAAACTAAATTGATCAGCAGTTTTTCCAAAGGATTTGGATGTAAGCATTAAACTGTTAGAGGGAGAGGGGGAAAAAAAGTTCATCCTGTCTCCTTATACCTGTAGGGTAGAGTTGGTCTTCACATGGACAGTCCATGTTATAGTATATTTGTCAAGTTTTTGTGTGTGAATAAGGCTTAATTATACTTTTATTAGGCTTCAGAGGTAGGATCTTACAGAACCCCAGTTTGGTGAGAAATTAATACTTTTGCAGTCTTTATGTTCTTAGGCCATCTCACATTCATTGACTTATAATTCTGGCCTGTTTATTCAGCTTGCAGACCATGATGCCTGACTGAAGCATTTGCCATTTTTCTCTCAGTCTTGTTTTTGGTTCACGGTAGCTGTCACATTTCACGTCTTCCATTCATGTTTTTATTCCCAAAACAGAATGGGTAATCTTGCATTTGTCTGCCTCTCTTGCCAGTATACTGAATTATGAAGCACAACATTGTTTCTATGATGCATTAGTGTGTCCCAGCATGCTGTTTCCAGAGCTTACATCAGTCACAGGAGTGGGAAAGGTTCAAGCAGAACAGACCCTCAACAAGCTCCTGATGTTGCTCTGCTAGCCAGTAATTCATCTAGGAAACTCGAGAACTCCTTGATGCTTCAAAGGCTGTAGCAACCTGATAGTAGGGTACACAGAATACCTGGGCTTGGATAATACTTGAGGTTAAGGGCAGAGATCAAAAAGACCTGATGCCAGCATGGAGTTTGGTCAGTATGAAAAAGATGACCACCACAGGACTACAGATCTTGCTGAAGAGTTTTTTTCCAGTTCTGTATTATTTAGATAGAAAAGAGCAGTTCATCAGACCTTCTGCAATGGATTTACTTAATGTGTGTTCCTGTACTTCAGCTTTGAGTATCATTCCTGCAAGTTCAACTTGTGGTTTCGAATAGCAATGACTTTAAGTTGACACCTTTTTATGAATAAATCACATTGATTTTATGGGTTTGTTTTTTATTTAAAAGCACCATAGCAATATTTATGAAGGTGTGTATTGATAAATTTTGCAACAATGTTTCAGAATTTTGATTTTTGTTTCTTTTGCTGTGATATTACATTTACAGGTGAGATCAGAAGAGAAATGTTAGAAGATGTACAAAATAAATTAATGAACCTTATGAACAGCACAGAAGGAAAAGTTGACAAGTAAGTCTTTAGTGAAAGATTTGGTCTAAGTTTTTGGGTTTATTCCTGTCAATGTACAGATGTGGCACTCACAGTTGCAAGAGTAGTAGAGGGCTGTACTTCTGTATGTTGTCTTGTAATTACACTTTACTATTTTGACATTTTTCAATTGCTTGGTGGTTACAAATAGACATTTTGATTAGTAAAACCAATAGATATGTGACTGACTCACTGATGTGCTTCAAAAGTAGAAGTGCACTTCTGTAGCATGAGCTCTGCAAATGGAGATAAGAGTTCTCAATAAATGTATTTATAAAGTTCAAGGTGTGAACAGCACATGTGTCTTCCTTTTCATGTGTCTGCGTCACCTGGATGTCATGTAAATCTCTTCCTTGGTCCTTTTTTTTTCTTCTCAACAGAACTGAAATAGGGATAGGCGGGTGGACTACACAGAGCTTTCTTTTTAAATGGTCTCCTGAATCAAGATCTTAGAACAAACATTTTCCCTAGAACATACATTTGAATGTATGTACATTCAAATTTGCTCATGTTACGATTCAGTTTCACCTTACTGCATACAATATTGGTAACACTGTCCAAATCCACACTGTGTAAGAAATGTAATAACTTACAGAAAGAGGAAATTGGTGAGGTACCTTTTAGTTATTTGTATTTGATGTGTTTATTTGTATTACTGTAAATTAGGCAAGAGTATGAGGAATAAATGCATCAATATTATGGTATCAGCTGTTACACAATAGCAGCTTGTGTAAGTACCTTCCTTTGTTCTGCAGACTGTTGATGAGAAATCTCTTTATTGGACATTTTCATACTCCAAAAAATAAACGTCTTGAAGTGTTAAGGTTAATGGGAAGTATCTTGGGACTGAAAAAGGAGGAACTTGATCAGGTAATACTGTGCAGAAAGCTAGATGCTTTTTTTTATTTTCTTTTTTCTTCTCTTTTTTCCTTTTTTTTCTTTTTCCTTTTCTCTTTTTTATTTTCTTTTTTCTTTTTCTTTTTTCTATTTTTTTCCTTTTTCTTTTTCAGTATCCTTTCCTGAAAATAGAATGACTTGCTTCTGAACCAAATGTGACTGTCCCTGCACATTTTGTGGGGAAAGTGTGTTTTTTCTACTTTCATCTCAGCTTTTTTCTATATGGGACTTTTAATGTTTTTACATGATGATCTAATCTTTCGATAATGTTGTTAAATAGGGTATGTTTGATTTTGCTGAGGAATGTTAATGCAGAAAGGAAAGGATTTAACTCGGTGCTGTTGTGTAGGGTAGCTGTAATATATCAATTACAGAAAAGTAAGCCTGTTACATATGTACCAGTAGTTACTGTGAAAAATGTTAGGCTTATGTTTTAAAATAAAGAGCCAGGTTTTTAGACTGCCAGTCTTTGGGAGATGGAAAATATGATTTTGACAATACAAAAAATTTGTACTTGTCTCTACGAGTGCCACATTTTTATGTGGCATTGCAGCTCGTATTTATTCACTTTCTTTTATGTGCTGCTTTATTTTTGTTGTTTCCTAACTTTGTTTTCTTTAAATACTTCTCTAGTTATTATCTGAAGAGCAAAGAGGAGTTACGAGATGGGTGACTGGCTGGCTTGGTGGAGGAGCTGGGTCAAAGAGTGTTCCTAGTACACCTTTGAGACCAACTCATCAGAACATTTTTAATAGTGTAAGAATTAATCATTCATTCTCTTGATTTGAGTGGAAAAATGGAGAATGCTTATATTTGGTTCATCAATATATTGAGCTTCATTTACTGTTGCTGCTGTTATCTTGTGTTAATTGGTTTGTGCAACTGCTATGGCAAAAGGTTTTTTCCTGCACTAAGGAAATACTTAGACATTGAAAATTATACAGTGATAAGTCTTGGGCTAATACTGGTTCCTGGCATCACTCTTCTTACAATATGGACTTCATCTTGCAAACTATGAATGCTGGAAGTTAAATATATGTGAGAGTATGGAATTCCACAATACTCAACAGTATAGAAGACCATGACATTGTATTTTGATGATTGTGTTCCCGTATGTCCTTTAAATTTAAATTGAAAAAATGCTTTTTCAGCTGCTACAGCTAGTGCCTTTTATGTACAGCATATAAAACTGATATTTTAAGTTTTCAAGTAGTGTAAAGCAACAAATCTCATAGCATGATCCACGGGAGCAGTTTATCTGTGGAACTTTCTGTTTTGCAGGCCAGTAAATAATGTATTCAAGGACCTAGCACTGAGGGACTGGAGTTTTTGGATTGACTTTGGTTTTTTGCTTAGTTGAGCTAGAAATGTTGAGAATGGATTCCTGTAAATCATCTTGAAGTGTAGGGATTGTTTTTTTCCCCCTAAAATAGTGCAGGCACATAGCCACTAAAGGACTGTGGTCTGATTAACTTTAGAAGTAAAAGAGAAAAATTAATGCTTTTGTGTGAATAGTACAGGCTTTAACTAAGCCAAATTTTATGTTGTTGTGCTACCAACACCTTAGTCATTTCATGCTTCCTTTATTTGAGATTCTTTATGAAATAAAGCATACATGGGCTTTAAGAGAAAAAATAGGGGTTTATGTGGTTCTGGAGGAAAGATTGATTGAGCAAAGACTAAGGAAATACTGTGAGGTCAGTAATAGCATAGAATTCTTGAAATAACTGGCTTAAATCAATAATGGTAGGAGTATGTGTGTTACCATTAGAGTTTATCAATTTTATGGAAATACCTCTTAGTGAGACAACAACAAAGAGTGTGTTTTGAAAATAAATTTCATTGTCACTCACTGAGAACTGCTTAGAACTAAGTGCAAGTACAAAATTGATTGCAGGCTGTTGACAGCTTTTTGTTTTATGTATATACGTGTTTTTGACTTTGTGCTTTACACCAGAGAATCAGTGAAATATAATAACTAGTACCTTCTTACAGTCTTTTTCAGAACTGTTTGTGAAATTCCTTGAAACTGAATCTTGCCCAAGCCTTCCCCCACCCAAGCTCTCTGTTCATCACATGAAACCTTTAGGAGCAGCAGGAACTGGTAAAACTAGCAGTACTCCACCCAACAGTCAAATGCAAGGTAACATTTGAATCTTTGCAAAGAACATAAATAAATAAGGGTACAGTTTTCAAGATGATTTTAATTATTCTGTGCTTCCTCACTTGTAAATTATGAACTTGATTTCTTCTTCCCAACCATGTCCTACTTTGTCTTTTTTTTTTTCCAATCCTTCTCCTATCTCTCCTTCCCTCTGCATCTACACCTCACTTCCTAAACCCCCAATACAGAAGATCAGAGGGACCAAATTCCCTTTGATATGGGAAGGATTTAACTGTTAGAGCCAAACAGTTGCTGTGTAGACAACTTCGTATCGTGTAGCAGTGAACCCAGTCCTGATTTTCAGCATCCCTGTTTATCAGCTTGTGTTGAAGTGAGTGAAGAATGCAAGTAATACAACTTTGCACTGTCTCTCTGGTGTGTATGAACCTGGTTGCTCAGAGAGGACCAAAATAAAATCAGTTAAGTGCATGGCCAGGTATGAAATTTCTGTAAGCTGTGCAGGAGTGTTGACTTTGATTTTTCTAAGACAGAGAACAGTTCGGCTTATATTATGCATGTTAAATTAATGTACTTTAGTCTTAAATTACTTAAGATTCAAATCTTCAATTTAACTGCTCCAATTTGTTCCTAATTTTTTTACATGTGTTTAAGACTTCACCTTAATATAGACCTGCTGGTTTGCAGAAGCTTGTTTGTTTTGAAACTTAGCTATAAACTTAAAAGAAAATAAAACCAAAAAACTCCAAACACCAAACCCCTACATATTATATGTATGTACAGAGATAGAGATGCTTAAAAACCCTCTTTCAATTCACCTAAAGTAGTTGGATATTACAAAGTGCTATTTATTTATGGGGGTTTTCTTGGGGCTGACCCTGGGGAAGCTGTGCCATGTCTTGGGAAACCTTCCTGTGCTCTGCATTGTAGTGCATGTGCCAGGGCCCTTACAACTCTGCACAGTGCTGGTGTCAGCGTGACAGATACTTCCATGTCTGGCATTGCAAAGGTGAAGTGAACTGCAAAGGGTGTTCCTGTTGCCTGTCAGATGTGCACATTTTTTGGGGTAGCTTGAGCTGTTACAGAATTTTGATGGTGGACTTGGCATTGCTGGGTTAACAGTTGGACTTGATTTTAAGAGTCTTTTCCAACCTAAACAATTTCATGGTTCCATAAGAGTAGTCAGAGACAGTAAAAGTCTTTGAGGGTGTCTACACTCCATGGCAAGGAGATTTTCAAGGACTTACATGTTGTAGAAGTAATAGGCAGTTTTAAAACATCTCTCTGAGCAAATGCTGAAAAATTGGATCGATTTAGGAATGCTTTTTTAACAAAGTGTTTTCATTGTTGGTTTGTGGTTTTTTATGTTCCAGATTCTCCAGTCGCAGGAGTGGGTAGAAGACCAGATGCAAATCCATTTTTAGCACCTCGATCTGCAGCAGTGCCTCTCATAACACCAGCCAGTAGTTCTGGACATCTGCTTATGAAACCTATTTCTGATGCATTGCCTACTTTTACACCACTGCCAGTATCCCCTGATGCTAGTGCTGGTGCTGTATTAAAGGACCTCCTAAAACAATAGATGATCTTATATCAGTTATGATGATGGTAGCACTTTAAGGAAAATGAGAACACTATGTTGTATATAGTTTACCACAATGAGGCCTTCTGTAAAAACTCATGTATTTGATTGCAATTGTACCTTCCTTTTCTTGTACTTACAAACTTATCAGTGCTTTAGAAATTCTTATGGTGAAATGAATAATTGCCTTCTGTATAGCAGGCATTAATTTTGGGTGTGGGTTAAATATTTAACTGAGAAAAAAATCTATCTTGTTGCTAGATTGCCTACAAGACAAATTAAAGGATTTTTAAACCTTAGGTATACTGGGTTGTTCCAGATATGCATAGACAGCATTAACTCTTTGGTGTTGAGATGTTTTTCCATTAAAATGATCTGCCATCTACCTTCAAGAACCAGAACTAAAAAAAATATACATAAAACACCCAATTAATGGTGTTTATTTAATGTACTTTTGGACATGTATCTCTTATTTACAAGTTCGATTGCATTTGGGGGTTATTTGAGGCACATTAACCTTTTTGCACAGTGATTTGATATACCCCCCCCAGACTAACAGCTGTTTTCAACAGTCAAACCCATCAGCACCAAGGAGTTAACTATGGAAGTGAGGCTTCACATCCATGTGAAGAGTGGATAATTTAGCAAATGATACATTTGCATATATAAAGACACTGTGTTCTAATGGTCCAAGGTGTATATTTGAGAGACTTCTTATCTTGCAAGATTTTGTAGATCCAAATATAGACTTAAAGCTTAAACACATGTATAGAATTAAAAGGGAGGAAGGTGCTGGCTTATCTCAAATGTGTAAATAGGTCTTTGTACAACCAAGGCCAAAGTCAATTATTCTGTAAATTTTGCTGTGATAACTTGTACACTTTGTTTAGCAGGTAAAGAATGAAGTTGCATACTAAAGAGTAAGAGTCATCCTCATAGTGAATCGAAGATAAACATCTTCAGTTTAAAATGTGTAATTTCTAAGTCTTTTTATATGCCTCTCCTTGTTAAGTCAGTGTTAAGATAACTGTTGTGGAAGTTCTATATTAGAACTGTCAACCTTCTTCATTTTCATTAAGGTCCTAGATTAAGTTGTTGTAACAGTTATATTTAAATAAAATTAATTACTGAACTTGTACAGAATCAACCAAAATAATGCAAGAAATCTTTGCATTTTTTTATATAGAGGTCAAATAGTGAATTTCTTTTGTTGCCTTGAAACCTAGCAAAGGTTTTTTTAATTGCTGTACTTCCCTTTAGAGCTGTTTGAAACCTTTTTCTCCAGTATAGTAGTGTTTCGTGGAAGACTTGGCAAATTCGTAACTGGATTGGCCTACCATATTGGATTTTGGGTTTAAATTTTTTACCCCATTATGGACAGTTTGGCAGTTTGATTTCTGAAAAGACAGCAGCCACATATTTACCAAAGTAAATTCTGTGTTATGTAATAAATGTAATGAGAATCTCAAATTGCCTCAGCTGAGAATATTGAAGTTAGGTACTTCAAATGTACATCTTCGTTTAAACTGGACTGGAATAGCTACCTTTTTTTTTTCTTTATAGCAATTATAAAGAAAAGTGAAATCAGATGGCTTCTGTGCAATCTCTCTTGGTCTTGTAGTCATGTCTGTTTAATGATATATCGTTGCTTCGCAATAAAATTGCCTTTTGGTAAGCCAAAGCAGAAGGAAATGTTTAGTTTTAAAAAATTATGTGACTTACGTGTTGTAAATTACAAATGGAGTCATGCTGCTCCCTATTCTCTGAAGTTACTAACTGAGCAGTTCTTAACTTTTTTTTACACATTTTTTTCTTCTTTAACTGCAGAGAACTTAATATGTACGCGTTTCTCTTCTAGGAAGCTTTCTAAATGCCAATAAAGAAAACATAGTAAGACCATTTATTTCTGCATGCTGTAAATCAGTTCCATTTATACAGTAAGCTATGAGTTTGAAGAGGAAAACCTAATACCAAGCAGAGGTACTGAAGAACTTCAGAGTTCCTCATTAAGCTCCTTGATGGAGAGGAAAATCTACAGCAGAAATAGAAAAGGCTTCAGTCATTAAGTCCTAGGAGGTGAGCTCTCTTGAACTATGGAGAAAATCCTCATGGCTTAGGGGTTTCTGTTCTAAGGCTCATTCCACTGGTACATTGGTGAGGTTTGATGCTTTGTTAGAAATCAGCTGGACTCTGTGTTCCAGGCAGTACTTTTGTGCAGAAAAGTAGAATAACTTCATTGCTTTGTTTCTTTCTTCCTTCTTTGAATGTTTCACAGACCATTGCAAACATTTAAGCTTTGTTTTCATTCAACCATTAGTAGATATATTTTTTCCTCTAATTTTTCTTCTGTGTTTACTTTGTTCTTGATAACTGTTCCATATATAGTTGCCTTACCAGTTTCCCACATGTACATACATGACTCATGTAGTCTGTTCTGTTAATTGTGTGGGTCTTTCACACGGCAGCATGAGGAAAAAAAAATCTCAGGAATTTATGAACAAGGTGGAGCAGTTGAAATTTTTCATCCTTTCATTTAACGTAATTGTTTTCTGTGGCTTTTGCAAGGAAAAAAAGGTGTCTGGTTCTCCTATTTTTGGTCAAACAAGCTGTCAGTTATCTTTAGTGGAAAGGTAACAGAATTCTAGTAGCAGATTCATTTTGCAAGCTTGATGTAAGTGGGGGGGAAATGAAGGTTAGGGTTTTCCATTCTTCTCTTTAGACTAATTTTTTTGCTGTTCTTTGCTTATCCTGCATTCCATGCAAAGAAAAGGAAGTATCTGGTTGATCTTTCTAATTGCTATGGTAATGAAATGCATAGTCTGGGGTTTGGGAGTTTATGCGGGGTTTTTGGAGGCAGAATGTTGGGGTTTTTTTGTTTTGATTTTTTTTACTTAAACTTTCCTGCATTACACCAGCTAGTCACAGCAATATAATTTCACACATTATAATGACCAGTGTAGAAATAACTGAATGGTTTTTTACCAAGTGCCAGTCGTCTGCATTTTATTACTGTTTCTTTTTGTCCTTATTGACCATTTTGCATAAGTAGTTACCAATAAGGCAGGTGATCTGGACTACTTATAGGAGTGACTGATGGCTAAAGCAGAAGAGACAGAATGGAAGATGTTTGCCTTGTAAGTATTTTACATTATCACATACCTCATGAAAGCTTTGCAGTTAATTCATGTCTTCTTATTGCTTGTGTTGATATACTGCTGGGGTTTTGGTATTTTCGTAGGATCATGAAATCGCCTGGTTTGGAAGGGACTTTCAAGATCATCCAGTTCCAACTCCCTTGCCATAGGCAGAGACACTTTTCACTAGACCAGGTTGTTCAAAGCCCCATCCAAACTGGCCTTGAACACTTCAGCAGGGGCATCCACAGCTTCTCTGTTCCAATGTCTCACCACTCTCACTGTCAAGAATTTCGTTTTAGTATCTAATCAAACCCTATCCTCTTTCAATCTGTAGTCTGTAGGAAAAGTGAAAAAATATAATACTTGAGTTATGGTCAACTATTATTAGAGGGTTTTGCCAGTTATTGATAGAAGAGCATTTAGAAGCCACGTGGCATTACAACAAGCGCTGACAGACTACAGAGCAGTGGTATCAGGGAAACAAATTACTCATACCAATTTTTTGTGTTTGTTAACAAAATGACTGACCTGACCCTTGTACTAACAATCTGGAATGTTATATCTCCCTTGGTGTAAAGGACATCTAACTCTTCAGAGAGCTGCCTGGATACTGTTTGAGTATCAGCCAGTATCACAAAGGAAAGGGGTATCTTGGCAGTAATGTGTGGTTAACCCCAAAGTTTTCATTTTTGACATCAGATGCTGCCTGCATTTCCCCCCAGTGAATTTCCAGATGGTCGTGCAAGGTGGATTGAATTGCAGCATGACCAGATACGGGAGTACAGACCAAGGAGGTTTTACATATTTGAGGCAGCTAGGAACTACTTATTTCATGTCATTTATGAAATAGTAGCTATTAGCCAGCACTATAGTACAGCCATTTGTATCTAATGTACTCTATAGTACAGCACCTCGTATCTAATGCACTGCTCCAAGTGGTGCATATTTTGTCATTTGGCAGCTTTCTGCCAAGGCTCTCCTACAAGGTGAGCAAAGTCCAATGGTTGATTTGAGTAAGTAAAAACTGACCACTGGCATCTCCTGACTCCCTAGAATGAGAAGCACTGTTAAACACAACCCTCTGAGAACAGAAAGCCCAAGAGTTATAACGCTTCAAATCTTTTTGTAAATTAGGGAGTAGGGAGCTAAGGCTATTCTAAGGTTTTCAAAACGATTTTAACCTTTTCAAGGCTGCAGAGAAAGACAGAAGCCCACATTAAGTTTGGCAGAGGCAGATGGATTTTTAGAACTAAATAAAGCTACCCTCTCTTGTACAGCTTAGGTAGCCTGAATCCATGAGTTTCTTGAACAGTTAGTGCAGTATTACCAACAAAAATATATTTAGCCTAAGCAACAAAGTGGCAACTGGATGTAAATAGAGCAACAGTAAGAGGTAGTAGCAGTTTTGAGTTAATCAAGGATAAGAAGTTGGATAAGAATATTAGTTCCTAAATGGGAGCAAGTATAAGAAATGTAAGCTGCAAACATTGTTTCAAAAGGTTGCAAAAGACTTCTGAGATCATTGAGTCCAAGCTTTGACCAAACATACCTTGTCAACTAGACCATGGCACAGTGTCATTGCTTGACAACCCTTTTTGTGAAGATATTCCTCCTAATGTCCAACTTGAACCTTCCCCGGGGCAGCTTGAGGCTGCTGTCCTCTCATCTGGTTGCCTGGAAGAAGAGAATGACTCCCACCTGTCTACAACCTCCTTTCAGGTAGTTGTAGAGAGTGGTAAGGTCACTTTCTCAGGAGGATAGAGATAATGAGAGTGATTCCAGACACTGTTTGGGTGCAGGTGTCCAAGAAGCTGCATAGAGAAAGGGAAATAAAAGAAATTCAGTTTTCAGCTAGTCATGGAGAAAGCCAACCACAGATTGTAAAATTAACATTTATGTAAAAGTGTTTCCTTATCTCCTTATCTACTTTTCTTTATTGTTATAAGTATTAAAGTGTTTGAGTGATGCTTTTGTTTGTAATAAAGGGGTATTTTCAGAACTACAAGCAAATTACCAAGTTGATGCTGGTTCACTTGTGTGTTTTGGTTTACATGCCATACCATGGATACAACACTAAATTGTAGCAGAAGTAAAATTATAGTAAAGAAAGTGGTTTGAATGGTAGACTGGAGCATTGAAAAACAGTAATTAAAACTGAAACTTTTTCTGGAAATAGATTTGGAAAATATTTAGACTGCACTTCGCTCTACACTTAAGTGGTGAGTGCCAATAATAAGGAAGGCAAACAGAACGCTGCCTTATTTTTGACAATAGAAGCAGTAACAAATGTAATAGTTTTCAGCTAACTTAGAGAAGGCTTATTATGAAACTACAAAAATTTGAGGAGTACAGGATTCTAAAGAAAATGAATGAGTCATAACTAGGATTGCCAGATCTGTCTGGCCCCAAGTGCAGACTGAATAGCACATTGTCTGCAGAGTGCTCTGGATGAAGGACCTGCAGAGTGCCACTGCAGGAAGAGGGGTTGCAGGTGGTACCTCTGTCCTTACTGGACTCTGAACAGAACAGCAACTTCCCAGAACCTGCCAAGTAGGCAGGGCTGGAGATTCAGGGCACCTGCTGCACTCTGATGTTCTTCTCCTGAACTAAATCAGTGGTTCCAACTGCCTTGTACAGGTACTTAAATAGCCTGATGCTTTGCTGGCAACCTGAAGCCTTCACTGCCCTGGCCAAATGGGACTAGGCAATCTAGCTCATGAAAGATTTTCACTAGAAACTCAAATGGAGTTGGCTAGAGCTGGTTTCAATTGCACAGAGCTAGAGTAAATTCAAAAATGAAAATCTATGCCTAAAAGATCACAGAATCATTAAGGTTGGAAAAGACCCTTAAGACCATCAAGTCCAACCTTTGATGGATCATCACCACATCATGGCACTAAGTGACACATCCAGCCATTTCTTGAACACTTCCAGGGATGGTGACTCCATGACTCCACCATCTCCCCTGGGCAGTCCATTCCAATGCTTAACAACCCTTTCCACGATGAAATTTTTCCTGAATTTCACTGTATCCTGTGCTACTGATTTCCATATATTTTGGGTTTACTGTTCTGTATTTTATTAACTGTTACATATAAACCTATGAAATACAGGACTGTATTTGGTACTTTCTCTTCTTCTAGCACCAAGGCAATTTTGTGAGAGATTCCACTTCAGATAAATAATTCAGCTGTTGCAAATGGTCATATTTAATTCAGTTAACAACACTTAATTTCTAAATGTCAAGTTCTGATGAATGGTTTTTATTTTCTTGATTTGTTCTGCAACCTCTCCTGCTGGCATTTCAATTTAGACATATCCTCCCAAGCTGGATTTGTTTGTCTGTTTTTACTTCTTTTTTTCTTTTTTTTTTTTTGTTTTTATTCCTCTATGGTAATCTCTTGAAGTTTCTCTAGCAAATGGAGATGAAAAAGAAACACTTCACCTTCTACAGTGATTTTATCTTTTCTAAGCACTATTTTTATACCTTGTTCATCTGTTGGCTTTGCCAGACTGTTTGGCAGTTTTCCTGCTCTTGGTTGTCTGAAAAAGAATTTATTATTAGCTTTTATGCTTCTTATGATTTGTTTCTCAAACCTTCTTGGCCTGACTTTCTGTTTTTCACATTTAACCTGTCAGAGTTTTTGTTCTTTTCTATTTTCTTTATCTGGCACAACATCAACTTCTTGAATTTTGTTATGGAACTGTGGACAAAACAGGGACTGATTGATTTATCAGGCTCTGGCTATGGACTCTGCTCACAGTACAAGTGCCTCTGTTGGAAGATGGGTCCAGTTCCACTGACTTTTCACGTGGCTGCTTGAGGTTCTGGTACCCCACAGTTCCTTAATGGATGGGAGCCCTGGGCATGGCCAGGCTGCTTCTAAATGGGGAACTCCTCGTACTGCTCAGCTCCTTCTGCTGTGGCAACCAGTGCAACTCAAGGCAAAGGCCAGCAGATTTTTAAAAAACAAGCAAAACACTCTGGTGTTAGGAACTGCATCCTGTTGCAAGACTTTGTAAGCTCTGCAGCACATACAACACAACTAGGAAATGAGAGTACATCTCTGCTCAGTGGAATGTCTACATTCAGCACTCTAAATTGCTGCCTTACAGCAGCACTTGTTGCTGCAGAGCAGTGAATAATGAGTCTGAAAACAAAGAGACAACACACATCATGTTTTCCGCCCAGTTTCTTAGCCACTTCTTATCAACGGCATGGTTGGGTCACAAAAGTAAACAGGTGATTTGTGAAATAATGTGATCCCTGCTATGGGAATAAGTAAATAAGTGTAGCAGTTCTTAAATTGAAGACAATTAATTAGGGTTAGGAGTTAGGTTAATGGGGTTAGGAGAGCTACTGAGAAAGTACAAAACAGTCAAAATTACTTGTCTTCTTATAGGGAGACTTTCTGCCACTCCTATATTTGACTAACATGTAACCCCGAAAATCTTAAGATAAGGAAAAGACCCAAAAATGTACTAAGCATCTTACTGGAAAAAGAAGCCAGAAGTCTTTGCTTATACTGTATTCATTCACCTATGAGAGTGAAGCATGTTAAAAAAGGAATGTTTTCCACCACTTGGAAGAAGAGAAGCTCTGGGAGAGAGGGTTGATGTCAAATATTTTCTACTCTGGATTCATCACCAGGGTTCTGGCAGGTGCCCTTACAAAAATAGTGCACATACTTGTGAACATTCAAACACCCCTGTTGAGAGATGGCATTTGTTTGGGTTTATTGAGAACCTGAAGTGTTTTAATGGAAAACACAGAATATGCTCAATGCTACAGTGGCTGAAATTTTGCTCTGGATGAAAACAAAATGAATTGCCAAAGCAGAATAAAAAGGAGAAAGGATGCCTAACTACATATGGGGGAAAAAAACCCCAAAAACAACAGAAAAAAACAAACACCACCAAGTACCAAAACCCACGTAAAATATAAGTTCCATGCGATGGAATTGAAGTACCTGGGAGCCAAGGAACCAGAGGTGAAGCTGATATTTTACTGGCACTGATAGCAGCAGCCAGGGAAAGCTGCCAGGTTAACCAGTGGAGGTGAACTGCTGTCTCCAGTCAGCTGCACTAAGGTGCTACCCGATCCTACTGTGCCAGATGTGCCCAGTGTGGTACTTGTGTTAGTAAAGGACTTGGGAAACTGTGAAAGGCACAGCAGTCTTCAGGCATTTTAGCATAAAATAAATCAGTCCTGAATATTTGTAAGGAAGGTTTTAGTACATACTTTTAACTGTCTGGTCATAATTGGAGCCTGATGGTTTATGCATCCCAGGCACTTGCAAAGACTGAATGTTGGCTTGCCCCAACAGTGAAACAGACTTTAGTCTTGGTCCAGAAGTATTTAGAGTTTTAGGTCTTTATTTATGGAAGGTCATTATTAGCTGAAACGGGCCATAAAGAATTTATGCTTGCTTTTAAAAGGGACTGGTAAACATTTTTTCACAAGATTAAAGAGCATTGTTTTCAACCACATTTTCTATACCATTTGACAAAAATGCAGAGAAGGCTACAGCCGGGTTTATGTACATGTCAATCTTATAAAATAAACATAAAGAAACTAAAATATCTGTCTAGTTTCAGTCAAAATATGAAGTGCAGTTACCAGAGCTATGCTGAGATTCAACAGAAAAAGAAGTAAAATATGAACAGTGGGCTGGGGCACCTTGTTTTTGGATACTCAGAGCAACCAAGGGGGAGATGGGAGTCCTCAAGTTCATCTTTTGTCTTTAGGTACAGGATGATGTTCCATACATTTTTTCCAGGGAAATATTTTAAAACTACAAATGTCAGTCATCTAAGGATTGAAAACTCAATGCTGCAAACTACTACTACGACTAATTATTACTTTCTGCTGAAAGTTGTCACATACACCAAAAATGCTGTGAAAGGATCTGGTTTTTTTTCCTGAGAACGTTACAGTAATCATTTAGTTTGCTTGTTTACCTTATTTTTATTGGATTAAAAAACCCCTGAACAATACTGAAGAATTTTTCAAAGACTATTACTCTTTTTTGCCTCAGGCATCTTCTTAGACTGTCCTAGAAATTACTACAGGTGATCATAAACATCAAACCTGATCTCATTAAAGAGAATATTCCTGAAATAGTTCTGTCTTACAGTAGATGGAGTTCACTGAGCTGTTTTAAACTGTTTGGGTTTTGGTATGTACCTGCTACATCCTAATACTCCTTATCCAAAGGGACAAGTAGCATGTTTTCAAATCAATAAAGTAGAGTCAGATACTAGTCCATGTTCAGAGTTGTTGCATTTCAGAATTGATAGAGTGACACCTGGGCTTTCCACTGGTAATTTCTATGCTAAAAGAAGTTGGCTGTTAGAAACTGGAATCAGAGTGACCACAGACCTGTAAAGAGAGTACAACTATGGGGTGGTGTGGTTTAACCCCAGGTGAAACCAGGACAAAGATGTAGAGTTAGAGTAAACGAAGGACTTTAAGTGTTTATTCCATGTGCTTGGACACTGAGACCACCTGGTACAACACTGCAGTGGGGCTCGGCACGCTGCTCTTTGGAAGCAATGATGTCAATAGTATGCTCTGCCCAAAGGAACACATGCCTCAGGCAGACAGGTGACATCCCTGTACAGGAGAAAGGAAGAGGTGCTGTATTGGCTCTGTTTTGCATGGATATCTCATGCAGGTGGGAACTGTACCACACTGAGGCAGCTGAGCCTCAAGAGATGGCAGCACAACAGGAACTGTTACAATTTCTCCTTCCTAAAAGTTTTACTGTGAGCTGCAGATCAACACACCACAACATCTCAGGGATCCTACATTCCCAGTACATTTTAATTAGCACTACTGATGTCTTTACAATTACATACTACGTTAATTTTCACTGTTAATTCTAGCTTGTGTTATGTTTGGCTAGGAAAGGAAAATATATGTAGGGCTGTGCTTTTGAGCTTCTGGCCTGAGCCATCTGGAACAGGTTATTGAATCATTATGTTATGAGATGGCAATTATAATTCAGACAGTGAACAAAGCAGACCTCAGCTGATAATCTAAGGTAGTCTTTGAAAAATTATAAGGAACCCGCCCCAAACACCAGGAGTTTGCAACAGAGATTCTTTCCTGGGAGTGGAACAAATGAGCCCTACTCTTCCTCAGGCAGAATTAGGGTTTGAGACAATGTTTCCTGTGTGCTTGGTGCTATTCATGTGGCAGTAGGGTGAGATGTCTATGTCAAATCACTGCCTGTCCTGTAACACCAACATGTGACAATATCAAAAGCTTGCTTACTTGGCAGTCTCCAAGAACACTTCTATCAATCTCCACAGTCAGGCAAAAGCTCAACTTGTGAATCTCATGGAGCTTAGATGCTATCAAAACACAGTTGTTTCTGCAAGTGCCCAGCAGTTTTGCTTTGAGTGGTCATTTTTACTGGTAAAAACATTTGGTTCCATAAGATTTGGTAGGAGCAAAATGAGTGTTTTTAGCATCTAAAGCTTGGACATGTAGAGTGACACATGTAAAGTGTCAGTTATTGAAAAATTCCTTTAATGAATTTAGGTCTGTGTGGCCAGGTGAACAATGTCTGTGACTGAGCATGTAGAATGACTTTGGGCTCACAGACCTACCACCATAGGTAGGTCTTGCATGGTTTGACTCTTCTCACAGTTTGAAAATTTTCTTGAAAATGTTCAGAGTGGGGTACTTTTAAAAAATTACAAGAACATCCAAGAAGGGTGTTTGACAGATATGGTTCTGGAGAAATGTAAGGACAAAATCAGAGTTAAAAAAGGAGATTAAATGTTGTGAAACTGAGAGGATGAGGACTTGTTTCTGCGAGGAAGATTTTCTGTTCAGGATGCTGAGTGTAATTAACTATTCTTAAGTTCCCTGACCTATTTACAGCTTTTGTTTTAGCATTTAGAATCTGCCAGATTATGTTCTCCAGTGCTGAGGGCTCCTGTTCATCCAATGCTTTATCTGCAGGAGCATGGCTCAATTCATATGTGCAGCTGTCTCATCCAGAGAGTAAAGTTATACAACACAGTTTATGTCACCCTTATTATATATTACACAATTTTCAAAATCCATATCTTTATTGGAGATATAGTTTCAACCTTAGCTATGCACAAAGCAAACTTTGAGAACATAGTTATTTAACAGAGCCCCATTTTATGCTGGGGAGAGTTCTGCATCTCCTCATGAAGACAAAGGCAATGTCAAGCTAATCTGAATAAAGTAATGGATTTTATAACACAGAGGGATATTTCAGACCACTGATGTGAGAGCACCACTACACATGAAGTTTAGCTACCATCTTAAGCATAAGTGCTGAAGGTGTCAGCACAGGGTGTTGAAAGAGGCATTGAATTGTCCATTTTTATAGGGTGCACATAAGGGGGTTTATGGGCCACAAAATCCTTCCTTTATGCAACCCTTCATACCAAATGGAGTTGTGAAAAGGCTGTGGCTGTATCTCATTGTTTTGTGACTGATGGTAGTTACAGAAAAGTACTGCAGAAATTCCACTTAGCCACAACATCAAATCCTTTTATTTTGGAAAAAAAACAGTCACCATGCTGTAAACTAGCCCAGGTTGTGGTTTGGTACACTTTTTATTCTCTGGTTTTTATCCACTCCAGCTGTCAGATGGAGACAGGAAAAATCAAAACATTTGTACAGTATTTCTTCTTAAGGGAGCCCCTTAGGTGATGAGATCTGGATTCGCCTCCTGTCTCCAGGACTGCAGCACCTCTGCCAGTTGGCTGATGGATCAGAACTCTGAGGCAATTATTTGGGAGCAGACTGGTGCTGCACTCATACAGTGATTCTGGCATGCATGCAATGATTTTACCATGTGATTGTAGAAAAATTCAGTGGATTAGCAAGTGAAGTATCATCAGATGAAGCAAGCTCTTCATCCACACAGCTGGTTGCACAGAGCATTTGCTTTCCTGTAAAGCTGTTTCTCATTGTTTCAGTAGATTTTCACACTTCTAGCATACAGTAAGCACTGCTACTCTTAGATCTGTTAGCTCTCCAGGTTATTTGAGTGTATTGAGAAAATCTGGTGGTATGGAGCAGTGAGAATACTCACTGTTAAACATTTGCCACAACGAAAATTTTCCTGGTCCTTGCTTTCTATCCTCTCTTGCCTGTTTTCTGACTCCTAACAAAACTCCTTCACAACATGCCCAGCAGCTTCTTCAGAAGTCCCCTGTGCAAGTTTTTGTTAGGCTTTTGGGAACTTTATTTAAAGTAAGTAAATTGGTTCTTGTTTATCTGCAAATGTATAGACACTATTTGAATGATTCCAGGTGAGTGTTTAATTTTCCATGCAGTACAAGTAAGACAAGCAAGTCACTGAGAGACAAACTGTCAGAAATGTCTGGAGTCTCTGATGCTGTCATTTTTGAAAGGTAATTTGGACAATTACAGCCATTTAATGAGGTACAAAGCTCTTGAGCTTCCCACTGGCTCCAATACAGCACCCCTAAAGCATCTCAGTCTTTGTATCTCAAGCTGGATGTCGATGCTTAGAGGCTAATTTTATTATTATCTGTTAAATCAACTGTACTTCTGTTTCTCAATCTGTTACACAGAGATGTATGATGATAATTTCAGATTCCTTAGAAATAAAGGGTTTTTTCAAGTGGGATGCTCAACAGAAATTCAAAGTAGTTGTTTCATGTCCATGTTTGTGTTTAATTTCAGTGTTCATCTTTGGATCTACTATAATCTTTGCTGCATCTGGTTGCTTTCCTTTCACATCCCATAAATGTTCTGCTTTACCTACTAAAGCTCTGCCCGTGAAAAGTTGCAAAACACCTGAGAAAGTACTTTATTTCCTTCGTCTTCAGTCATAACTGGAGATCTGAAAGTTATGCTTTTCCTGAAGAAATATTTCATTTGATAAATTGCTCCCTTAAGTATGGGGTCAGTTTAAAAAGGGCCAGTGTTTGCAGACAAGCCATTTGTTTTCCTTTGAATGTTTAATTTGTTTATTCCTGTTTTCAAATAATCCCCAAGCAATATAGTTCCTGTAGCTGTGATCATCATGAATTCGAGTTATTCACCTCCCAGAGGGTCAGACCTTTCATCAGTATGCCATTGGCACAGAGCAGCAAGCATTGCATATTCATTGTCCTGGACACCAGCTAGAGGGCCTCCAAAAAAGCCTGGTTTTTTGTTCTCAGAGCAAGGAAAACAATCCCTTCCCTTCTCCAGTCCCTTGATAAGGGTTTCTGTCCAATAACGGTGCTTTCTGCTCTGAGGCACATTTAACTGTGAAGTTTGCAGCGGGAGAGGCTTTCCTTCAAGCTGTTAGTGTTTTATCCTGGCAGGCTCCTCGAGGTTGTTGTGAGGAGTCTAGCCAGTTGGTGAGCTTTGTAATCTAAACCAGCTGTCCCAGGCTGAGGCCCCCATTTGCATTGTTTAACATACTTAGAAAATGAAGTGTTCATTTTTAACATTCCTCCTCCAATTGGTTTAATGCTGAATTACAGAAGAGAACTAAGCAAAACCAGGTGCTTTCTCTGTATTCTCTCCAGTGTCTGAGGAGGTACAGACGGCTCCCGATCTTCTCCATTACTTGCCATTTCATTCTTTGGACTATAAATGACAGAAGAACTGAAGTGCTAGCAGAGGGTAATGTTTGGAAAACTTTCTAGTTATTCATCAGCACAGACTCTGGTTTTTTTCCACCTTACTCCAACGGTTTTGGACATGCAAGGATTAAGAAGGTAAGTGGTATGCATGAAACTTCTTTACTTACTGACGGGAAACCTGCTTGGAAAATAGCTGTGGCAAGGACATGTAATGCCAATCCACTTGCAAAAGCCATTTGCAAAGAGACGGGATCCCAATGGTCAGAGGTGGGGAAAGATGATCTGCCTGTTATTAAAGCTGTGCTGTCTCTGACAAGTTCCTTCTTGGTCTGTGCTTATACTCTGCACATCTGTGGGAGTGCTGAACTGCAGCAGAAACGATCCCACTGGCTACAGTGATTGATTGAAGTAATTAGTTACTATTGCAGAAGTTAATTACTAGTTTAAAATACTTTGCCTGCTGGGCAAGCTACTGTGACGAGCTGCATATAGTGTTGGTGGGTTGTGCTGCATGTTTGTTAATAATTCTTGAGGGGATTTTAGATCTAAAGTAACGAGCAAATTGAGATCATGGGTGCAGACAGAACACGTATGAGGTAGTAAGGTCACCCCCCCCGCCCCAAGAGGAAAGAATATATCATCTTGTAGCAAAGGAAACTAAAGACTGTCTAAAAATGTTTGAATTTTGTCTGACTGTTTTATGGGGTATTTTGTTATCGTGCACTGTCCTGCAGCAATGTGCAGCATAGCCCAGTGCTGCGTGTGTCAGTCTTCTGCTGTAACCTGTTGTATTCCCTTCCAGTGCTGTTTTTGCTATATGCAAAGTGAGTATGCAGTCTTTATACAAGTGCACACTTTAAAATCTCTTCAAAAAGGTTTGAGGAATCAATGAATTAAGTGCAAGCCTAAATGGATAAATTTGTAGTTTGAATGCTTTACATTGGACTCTAAGGAAAAATTAGAGTTTGTGCAGCATTTGCCTTTTCTTGTCACTCAAAAGTTGCCAACAAGTAGAATCTGTCTCCACAGCACTATGAACAACCATTTTAGGGTTTATGTTTATTTTTCAGAGTTTGTCCCCATCTCCTTATTTAAAACAAATTTGTTGTAATGTGTTGGTCATTGTGTGTGGTTTTGTCTCATGCATTTGTAGGTCTTGCTCAGCAGCTCAGTTTGCACTCTGGAAATCAGGGACAGCTCTAAGAGAGAAAGTTGGCAGCTCACATGGATAGCAGAACTAAGGCTACCTAAAATATCCCTTGCTTCCTGTACTGGTTTTGTGGGAATGTATTGTATCCAATTGCCATTTAGAATTACAATCCAAGATAAGCAAGATGTGGGTCTAATGATACTGGGAAGTTTTATATAAATCAGTTGCAAAACACTGAAATCCACTGGACCTAGGAAAAAAAGTAGTTTCTGACTGTGCTTTCATGGTTTTCTATCTGTTAGTAAATATTTGGAGATGGGAGGTTACTAGACCATAATTTTTATGCTCCAGGTAAGGAGCCCGAAAAATAGGTGTAGGGCTCTTTTAGCAAGGGATACTCTTCTTTCAGTTGCAGCAGAGAGAGACCCCGTAGGGACCACTAGATGTGAAGATGATATACCTGGGGAAGGCTCCATTGAAGATAACAGCTTCTAGTAGCTGGTGACCTGGCAGAGTGTGTCTCCTTCAAGACTCAGTAAAGGGACAGAATCTGGCCCCAAGAAAAAGGATTCGTCTCAGATAGAGCCTCCTGGGGATGAAATGCGGTTTAGCGGTTGGAGCAACTGGCTTGGATTCAGGACCTCCTGCGTGACACGTCTGCAGCCCTGCCAGCGCTTCGCACTGTGAGCTTAGGCAGGGCCTTGCTCTGGTTTACCCATCTGTAAAATGTGCACAGTGTGCAAGAGAAGCTTTCATTTTTGCAAAAGAAAGGTGTCAGAGAGGGGCAAAACCACTTCATTGAATATTGCACACTTGTTCATTTAACAGCTGCTGCATGGGGTGTCATAAAAATTAGATTAGTCCATAGACATGTTGTACAGTCTGGTTTCAATCCCAGTTGCATAAAACCATATCCCAGTTGCATAAAACCATAGTACCATCAGAGTCAGTAGCTCTGAGTCCTGAATCTGGCCCACATTTATATTACTCCTTCTCCAGAGGCCAAATTCATGTTAGCAAAACTGTGGAATACACTGAAGTGTCACTAGAAATTAATTTGTCCATGTGTATTTAATTCTATGTAATAAGCCTGGATATAAGAAGGTTTTCAGCCTACTTTCTATGCACATTACAGGATACTGACTGCTTTCACACTGGCTGTCTGCCTTTCAAGCCCTGGAAAAGCACAGGTAAGAGCTGCATGCATAGGTATATGTACTGGTTTGTACTGAAGTTCTATATGGCATGAAACTTAACTGGCTAGCAGGTGGATAGGAAGCTCTGTGGTCTGGGGTTTACATGAAAAGGAAGTTGTGTGGTCTAAGGGTTTAGAGGGGAGAACTCAGAGCCAGGAGGATTCTGGAGTTGATCGTGGATTGAGCTTATTGACTCGCCCTTGCCAGCTCAGTACAATATCGCTGTAGAAACCTGGACCTCACTGAAAATCTGATTCTGCCTCTAAACTGAACACTTCTGGAACAGGAAATAAGAAAAACTATCCCATGAGACCAGAGACCGCTCAGTTCTATTGTGAGGAACATCCATATTTGGAAAATTCATTCATATAAATACACATTTTCTGTGTATAGCAGGATCATCTCTTAAGATTGTTTAATTTTGGACTGCTATCCTGAATGACTGTATCCCAGTTTTCATTTTCACTTATGCCCAAACCCATTCCTGTTCAAGAGGGTGGATGGAAGTAAAGCAGTCCAGGTCTTGAAATAGCAGAATCATTAGTTCTTTGTATGCTTGGGCTCCAAGTAACTTTAAATCAGGAAGAACTGTTCCTAAAGGCATGTTGTTTGGATTTCTAGTTAATAGTCCAGATATATTCAGTGTCCAGACCTGTGTTTCTATACACCTTTGCCAAAAGTCTCTGAAGTGTAGTTGTTTTTCTTCTATTACACTGAAAATTTCCTGCACAGGGCATGCTTATTGATATTTTTGTGAATATTGGATCTGTATGGGAAATGCTTTTCATGCCCCTGGAAAATGTCTTTTTGTTTTTATAATTTAAAAAATATTGTTTACATTATATATTTTTATAAAAACATAAATTGATTTTTGAAGTTGCTTTGAAAAAGCAACTTGAAGCTGAAACAACAGCAGTGAGTTCTTTCTAAAGATACTGAAACTGGTAATTTTGACAATATTGGAATCTTTTCTAGAATAAAGTTCTAGAAAGTTGTTGAAACCAGTTCTACAGTAGTTTCAGTGTTTCTGAATCTCATTTATTGATCAAAACAAAATAATTTTGTTAAAAACTATTTCAGTTTTCCCAGCTAACCTAGGTGTACTGTATGTACACAAAAAGGAGAACAAAAGGTAGAGTACATACATTCTTTAAAACATGAGGGTGATTAAACAATCTCCCATTAGAATATCTTGGCTTTCCACAACATGATGCCAAAACATCTTGGAATGCCAAAATACATGAAGGCAGAATTCCTCCATAGTTGTCTGACACTTCTAGAAGTGGTTTTGTGTATTCATATGTGAAAGTGGCAGGTGCAGTCCAAATAGTGCCATGTATTTCACTTCATGTCCTGTCCCTAGTTCCTGCAACAACCCACTTCCACTGAATGACACATCTAACCCTTTGTTTCCCATCTACAACTTACTACTTTTCCAAACATCAATTATGTACTTTACTCTTCCACTCATTTCTTCCATAAAGTCCAAAAATAATGTCTTTATCATTAAGAAACAACAAAAAGGAAAGAATCTTGAACACACTCCATCCATCTGCCTTCTGGTTGCTTCAGTGGTTCCTGTTTCCTCAGTATCTCTTGCTTACATTCCTTAGTACAACCTATTCACTGGAAGATCCTGTGTTTGTGTCAATTGCTTGGCCCCTTGCTAAATAGCTGGAGGCCCAGTCAAAAACTAGGAAGAGCAGGGAATCATTTCAACAGGCTTTGAAACCAATCATCACAAGGACTTTCACCTATTTAGAAACGCTGAAGTCACTGAGGAGGTACTGGAGACTCAAGGCTGCAGCCCTGATAATGACTGGCACCACAGAATAGGAAGGGACAAGGCTTCCAGCAACCTTGAATGCCTATAACGTCTTGTCTAAAGATATCTCATCTAAAAATTACATGGTTTGGTGGAAAGGAAGAGCCTTATTTTTATTAAGCTTGCTGTGTTTCAACTATGGCTCCGGATCAGTCAATGTCTAATGTGTTGTGTGTTGGGGCTGTCTGGGGGGAAGCTTTAGAGCCTGTGAGAGATGTAGCAAGTACCTTCAAGATGAGCCCCCCTGTTCTGGCAGAAACAAGACCTCAAACTAGAAGATTGTAATTCTGTGCTAACAATTCATAACACTTTGCACACTGGTGACCCCTGGGCAGAGGAACAGCCTGACACTGCCACCACCTGAGGGTGCCACTCTGGAACACGTGCTGAGGCCTCAGGTTCATAGCTTGCTGGCTGTCCTCTGGGGAAGGGACTTTATTTTGATGTACTGTATTGTGCTGAACTATTTTACTACTCATAATAATCCAGATGAGCATTTGACTTTGAAAACCTCTCATTTCACAGTCACTGAGTGTCTTTTTTTCTCTCATTTTAGCAGCAATGCACTAATGGGTTTGACCTGGACCGTGCCTCTGGGCAATGCTTAGGTAGGACTTTAATTAAATCAATGCATTTAAATTTGGGTTCAGGAATCCTGAATTTATTGAGTTAACATTATGCTGCTCTTACTATGTTTTAGTTGAAAAGTTTTTACTGTGTGACAAATATGTGTGTTTGTATACATGTATATACAAAAAATATGTGTATATATAAATATGTATGTGTGTGTGTCTTTACATAGCACCGATCTTTGACATTGTTGAGATACTAACAGACTGTCAGGGCTACTCAAACAACAATGATGCATTTTGATAGGAGTTCAGTCTAGCTGCCAAAGAATGAGGGCTGCTGACCCTCCTTCTCCTTCAAACTCAGGATTTATTGTCTTTGTTGCCTGTCTCCACCTGCAGGCTCAGATAGTCTTCCATTCTCAGCACTGAAACTCCAAGTAAACTGAGTTGAAGTAGTATAAGGAAATCTGCATATTGCCCAGTAGCATCTTTTTGTCAATGGCATTCAGTCTCCAGGGCAGCATCTACTACATGCAATACAGTTACTAAACAGAAAGGGAAAAACCTGCAGCAGATTGTTTGCCCTGCCATAGCCTACTGCTTCTGTGGCCCAAGAACCAGGGGAATGCTTAGTTTGGTTAAACCAGTTGTATCTCTCTAAATTTAATTCAGCAACAATCTCAATCAAAGCAAGAAAGAGGCCTGAACTCCGAGCATCCCTAACATTTTCTGTGGGAGGGGACTCGAGACTTCCAAAGCAGGATCCAAATTTCACAGCTGAGCAGACCAAACCATCAGTTTCTGAAATCCTGATCTGCATGTTGGGGTTTGGACAGACCCTCTAGCAGGAATAGGCAGTAGCATGCTGCAGCCGTGTGTAAATCAGTGTTTAAACCAAACTTCTATGGAATAGCAAAGCAGGCTTTGTCCTCCCCCTCTATCCTCTAATAGCAAAGTCAAATGAGTAGATCACAGAATATGTTGAATATAAGGGATGTTTCCTATTTTAGTACAATCTAACTTCAAAGTGAGGCTCCACAAGGAAGGATTAGCCTTTTTAATGGAGAATATAGTTTATTTTGCAATGTTTTTTTACAAAAAACATGTTATCCATTTTTTGATAGGTCCCAGTAAGGAGCAATCATTCTTTAAACTTCCACAATTTCATTCCAGATATTGACGAATGTCGGACTATTCCTGAGGCCTGCAGAGGAGACATGGTGTGTGTCAACCAGAACGGTGGCTATTTATGCGTCCCCCGAACAAACCCAGTGTATCGATCACCGTATCTGAGTCCTTATTCCAATGTTTATCCACCGCCCCCAGCACCAGGCCCTGTTCCCAACTACCCTACTGTTACAAGACCTCTGATGTGCAGATTTGGTTTCCAGCTGGATGAAAACAATCAGTGTGCTGGTAAGTACTAGAAATCTTTCTTCTGTATTTTCATTTATATTAAAGCTTGTCTGACATTGCAGAAACAGTTATCCTGCAGTTATCCTTCAGTTACTACAGCAGTCAAGCACAGTATTTTGAAGTCCATTTTTTTTTAACGATATGGGCTGTATGTTTCATATCATCATTATTCAACGCAAACTAAGATATATTTCAATCCTATTATTTAAGCAGAAAAGTCACTATCATAAAAGAAATAATGTTTTAATGAGGTAAACAGCCATCTGATGGCAGGTGATCTGTCAGGGCATCAAAAGCATGCCTTTGTGCTTATGATTCTGTACATGAGAGAGAAGGTGGCCCTTCATTTGAAGTGTTAGGAGAGGCCTGGGGAAACTTCATTTATCTCTTGGGTGTATGTGAGCTGGTTTTTGACAAGAAACCAGAGAAGCCATGAGCTTTCAACAGAGAGTTTTGCCTCTCTTTAGACTAAGGAACAGCATTTATTTCAAAACTGCTGCAGAAAAACACAAGAGCTAAAACTGACTTCTCTTTAGGGCTTATTCTGCCCTATTGTCTGAAATTTCTGGTGAGATGTGGTTGCAGATGATGCACTTTCTTTGTTTCCCTTCTGAGGAGACCACAAGAGCTTCACAGCAGCTTTGAAAGTCTAGAGTTAAATCCAGCTGCCTTGGGACGCATTTTCTGTATTTGAATCATTGTCCTTTCCAAGGTGAGAAAAACATATTTTCTAACCAGCACTCACAGTAATGCTGACTGGAAAATTAAAAAGAAAAAAAAATAAAAATCATGAAACCTGGGGTTTTAAAGGAGTTTTTAAATCCTGAGATAATTAAAGAGTTTGCAGTAAAAATAAGCATTTTTACCATCTGATCCTTTGAAAATTGCCTCTAGTAATTTTCATCTTAGAAAATTGATCAACCTGTTATTTTATCTACTGATTTGTAGACTTCCAGAAGTCTTTTGCACACTTTGCTGTAGATGATTCAGGAAATGGGGTAGTTAGTAGAAAAAAAGTGCTGAAGTGAAAGTGGAAATGAAACCTCTAGATTATACTGTCTGGTCTGTTCCATGCAAACCAGAATAATCAAAACAGGTAGATTTAGGAAACTTTTACAGTGATCTTTCCAGCCTCCAAAGGGCACATATGTTCCTATCTATGCTGGCAGAAATGGGCTTTTTTCAGTCAGGGCTGTTCACTTCTGTCATTTTAACTTTCAAATATTTGGGATTTATCATAAAGAAAGTTTGGTGATGAGATATTAATGAGAATGCATGGGAAAGGACAGGCTGCTTTTGAGTACCACATCAAGCTGGGAGCCATTTTTATAAGTCTAAATCATATTTGAATTTGGGTAGATGATGTGCTAAAGGAAGAAAAACAAAACTAAAAGAAAACAAGATCTGTCAGGGGTCTCTGCTGGGTTAGATTTCATTTTTTATTTAGTGAAATTCTCTGGAGACATTCACTGTCTTGATACAGTATTTATTGTTGTATCTGTGTGCCTTTTGTATCTGTGTGCCCTAGGATGGAAAGTGTGGTCACCAAAGGGAGTGATTCAGTCCATGTCTCACTGTGGTGGTGGTAGAAAGGCCTGATTCCCTGTTTCCAGGATTCCTGGAGCAGTTAACAGGGTTATATGTGCAGTGCCATGTTTGAAGTCCTTGGAGGCAAGACACCAGAGAACCTTGACAGGTTCCTCAGGAGCAACCAAAATTTTACCCAGGTCATTCAAAAAAATCTGAACCACAGGAATCATGGCATCCATAAGCCATCACTCATGTTAATGGTATTTCAGTTGCTCTGTGCTTACCTTTTTGTCCATATTCAGCATGTTCTTAGGATACAGAGCACTTCAAGGGCTAGTTTTGTGGTGGAATGGTTGAAAAGAGTGAACTAGAAGTAATTTTACCCAGTAGCTGAGCCACTATGTAATTTAGAGGCTTGTTATGTTGGTGTTCAGACACCACCCTCTAGCACCTTCCTTCCAAGTAAAATTAGTCACAGGTATTTCCATTAGAGATAATGAGATTTTTTGCTATTGACTGCATGGGAACCAGAGTTATTCTTGTGCCAATGTGTCTGAGCAATCTGCAGATTTTAACAGAGTACACATTTTTGTCTGGTCAGATATGGGGTTACAGATCAGGGTCACATTTTCTATTGCTAGGACAACAGGAATCTTTACTTTCACTTCTAATTTCAGTCAAAACAGCTTATTAAATACAGGAGCATTTTCTGGGAGATTTTCAGCTTTGAAGCACTGAGGTTGTTCAAGAGACTTCCAAAGTGAAACAGGACAAAAATTTAATCTGAAAGTTGTGTGACTTTTAACAAGCTCTTTCTTTTTTTTTCCTACCTCTCCACAAAATGTAGGGAGGCTGCAAGAAGGCTGCTGTCTCCCAGTCTGGCACCTGGTCTGCCTGCCAAGGCCCCACATTTCTTGGCTCGCAAGGGAATGTGCACCCCTGGTTGTTCACATAGCATTCCCCCTTGTGGGATTGATATGTTTCAATGCAGAAAAAAAAAAAAAAAAGAAAAGAAACATAATCCATTCTTCTCCTTTTCAAGCTTTTTGGCCTAATCCTTTCTGGTCTGGATGGTCATAGGCAGTGGTTAATGTTCACAATCCTTCCCTGTCCTGGTCACCACTAAGTCTTGCCAAGATTCTTTCATCTCCAGATCTTGTCTTTTGTGAATACAAAATTTTGCTGGCTCAAGTGCCTCTCAAAGACACCTGTCAGTGATGTCTTTGCCCATTCCAGTGTCCTCTGTGTGCTGCAGAAGTACCTGTAGCCATTTGTGGTAGCAGACAGAGAAACGTTCTATTGATAATTACTTCTTAAATCTTATGTGAGTTTGATTCCTAATACATGGTATTTTTTATCTCTGGAATTACTGAGTGCTTTATATTTTGTATGTGTAAGTGGTCTGTGTTTTCAACAGCACAGAGTTTTTGTAAATCATTCCAAAGTAGGTTGGGAATGATTTATAACCACAATTAATGTTGGAATAAAAGACCACATACAGAAAAAAACCAAGAACATCCAGTGCAAGAGCACTGTTTGAACTGTTTGTCTTCTAACATTACTTCTCTATAAATACAGAATGAGTTAGTCATAATAATGACTTTTTGCTCAAGGAACTTGGTCTAGTAACTGTTGGCTCCAATTCACTGGAGTGAGGGCCTGTGTTCTTGCATTATACTTTTGTAAGCTGAGAGCTCTTTCCAGATTCCTTTCACTCCACCTTGCTGTTTCCTGATTTACAATGATCTTCAAAACATGCCTCAAACACAGATCCTTCTGGGCATTGTGGAAAGAACTGTACTGGGTGGGTTCTTATTATTGCTTTCTCTCCAATTAATGCAAACTCACAATGTGAAGAGATGATGGAGTTGGAGAGGGTTGAATAGAGAGATCAGAGAAAGCAGACCTCAGAAACAGAGAGGTAAATGTTAGGAAAAGTATAAGCATAAGGCAAGATGACAATGACCTAGAGACAGAGAGGAGGGAGTAGGGCAGAGGAGGTAATTAAAAAAAACCAAAACACCAAAAAAAGCATAATTGTTTTTTTAAAAGCAAAAGGTAAAAGGAAGAAGGAAATGGAAGGATGATGTCTCCAAATGTAAGAGAGAATTGTTTTTCATGCTTCATTTGTGCAGTAGTCATTGTTTCAGCTTTCCTCATTTCTCAAAGATTGGCAGATCCTCCTGCATTCCCCACCTATGGATCCCCCACCCTACTTTTGTGGAGTGAAACTCCTTCCTTCAAAATATTACCTTTACACAGATGGGTTTTAGATCATTATCATTTATATTACAGGCATACTTAAACCCCACATCCAAGCCTGCAATTGTACTGCCCTGCCTTGTGCATAGCTTCATTAAGAGCAGCCTATGTCTAGATGAGTTTTCAAGCAAAATGAAGGAACCAGATGTGCCTGTGTGGGGAAAGGGGAGGGAAATTAAGAGACAGAGAACTGAAAGGAAGTGCCCAGGTCTTGCATCAGGCTCATGGCTGTGCTGGGATAGAGCCCAGAGTTCCTTATCCAATGGCTTAGCCACCAAGCCAGGCTGCCTCCTCCTAATGACTTTCCTAGTAACCTCTCTGGGCGTATAGAAACAGGAGGAAGGGAAGTGGGAAATGCAGCAAGGAGATTATGCCTTAGATAAGAGGGTTTGTATAAAGAAAGGACAAATGGAGTCTGCTCCTGCCATTGCCTTTTTTAACCCTATTTGGTTCAGCTCAGTGTCTTTCCCTTTTCTTCATGGTCTGTGAGACAATCTCTTTTGCTGCTCCAGAGGGCCAGTTCCTGAAGGTCATGCTGTTAGGGAATGACTGCCATCCTATCCAAATTAACCAGAAAAAGAAGGAAAGATTACATAAGAACAGATTCTGCAAGAGGTTGAGCTCAGACTTCTGAAAATATAGGTAATTGTTGACAGCTCCTGATTAAATTAAGGGCCATGATGTGTAGCTTTTACTTGTCGTATGGTTTTCCTGGTGGGCCTTGTATGAGGAAATGTGAATTGAGACCTCATGCTGCCATAGCAACAGAAAAGTTTCCTCTTAAGCATCTCAAGAGTTTATTGTTGGTGCCTAAGGCTTGGGTAGAAGGAGCTTGTGTTCAGTTCCCAGCTTTGCCATAAAGTGTGCCATTCCTGGAGTCACCATCCCTGGAAGTGTTCAAGAAACACCTGGACATAGCACTCAGTACCATGAGTAGGTCTAGGGGACAACATAGTCAAAGGTTGGCCTTGATGGTCTCAGAGACCTTTTCCAGCCCAAATGATTCTGTGATTCTGTGCTGGGTATTTTAGGGCTAAAGTGAAATATTCATTTTCAGGATTATACCAAGGATAATTTCACAAGGGGATGATGTGGAGGTGACTTCCAGGCAAGTATCATGTAAAGATACACAGACAGAAGAAAAAGTTTCAGTTTAATAATCCTACAGCAGCGGAGCTCAAGCTGAGACATGTGGAACTCAGTTATTTCCCCAGTTGTCCTGGTTCCAGCCAGGACAGGGTTCACTTTTTGCAATAGCTGGGAGGGGGCATGGCCAGAACCTGCAGGTTCTGGCAATGCCATTGCTCAGGGCAGGGAAAGGGACTGTGTCTTCCAGGAAGAAGGGGTTCCTTCTAGCTGAGAAAATTCTTCCAGGGTTGTTTACTGTTGAAGGCTACAGTGAGCATTTTTACATGTGAATCACTGTCTTCTGTACACTTTTGTCATTATTATTGTTGCTGTTATTGTTCATTTTCTTATCTCGTTGCTGTTTCCAGTAAATTGTTCTTATCTCAACCTGTGATGACTTTTGTGCCTCCAGATGGAGTAAGGGAGGGGGAGCAGCTTGTGTTCTTTTTAGTGGGAGTACTAAATTGGAAAGTACCATTCCTAAGCCACAACATCAGTGCATTAACCTGGCTGGAATTCATTGGCCACTTTTGTCTGTTTCTGCACAGATAAGCAAAGAGAGGAAGTCCAAGCCCCTTACCCATATCTCAAATTTGCTTCAGGAATATCTGTGCTACAAAAGCTTTCAACAGCTATTTGATCCCAGAGTTTTTCAATCATCTTCTACTTATGCTGTATTTGTTTCATGTTTTAGCACAACTCAAGATGGTTTCCCCTTGATTATTTAATGTAATGGGACTAGACAAGTCAGGTAAAATAAACATGTGGAAAATACAAACTATATACATTAAGGTACAAGACCATATGTCAGGAGAGTAATGAAAGAAGGACCATTAACCTCCTGGAGTACAGACATACTTAACATAATCCTGCTCCATTGGATAAACTCACATTGTACAACTCCAGACAAACATAACTGTAAATCTTTTAGATCCAACTTCTGAGCTTCTGATCTGATGTCCCAATTTATTCACAATCCCATCAATCTTCACAAGGGTAATCATGAGTTGACTATAAAATAATCATGGGTTAAAAGGCACATCTGAAAACATGCAGAGCTCCTTCCTCCCTCAGGAAACCATTGCACTAGCACAGAGGATGGGCTGGGGCTGAGGAAAGGCAAGACTCGTCCAGCCAGTACAGTAGGGTCCATCAGTAGAGTCATTCCTACAGAAATTTGACCATCAGTAAAGGTATCCTGTCCCACTTACCATGGGGAATGAGGGTTGAAATGCTGTTTTTCACTGAGGTTAATCCGTTTGTGGTAGAGAAGTCAGCTTGATAGAAAAAGCTGCTGTTAGTATCGATCCGTAGCAAGGTAAACTGAGCCTTCTGTGGCTTGGCTTATTCCTGCTTTCATTCCTCCCTAAGTGCAGTGTGGGAGGAGTACAGTCTGGTGGTTAAAGCACAGGCAAGTGCTTCATTTATTTGTGAAACTTCTACTACTAACAGAGAAATGAGTAGAACTGAACCAAGAAATATAACATGCAAGCCAATAATGCTGGCATGTTATTAAGCAAATGGGCACTCTGTGCACTAGAATGAAAAATAGCAGGCTCCTGAGTATCCAAAGTGTAACAGTAGGAGCAAGCCCATCATTCTGCATGTCAGTACCTTTCAAGTGCCACTCACTGACTGTATTTATGTGTGATGATGTGAAAAGTGAAAACAGAATAAATACAACTACAGTATAGCCACAAGTGAACTTGAATGAACTACAGTCATACTGGGTAGGTAGCTGGACAACAACTGGAGACAGAAACACTTAGACCCATGATTACAGTCCCTATTGACTTTGGTGAAGATCTTAAAGCAGAAGTTCCTGTAGTGAATTTATTAGGCTTAAGTTAAGCTGTCTTAACCATAAGTATCTTATGGGCATGGAGTCAGGTACCATATTTTTCTCCTGCTAAAAAATACTGATACCACAATAAGGATTTCCTAGGTTTTGTGACATTCCTTGACATTTTGATGTCAGAATAGACAGGTCGTCAGATCATCATCTTATGATTAAAAATTGTGACTACCAGGAGTGTTTGAATTTGGTTTCACCTTAACGTTGAGCTAAACTGTTTCTGTCTGTGGAAGTGTACATCTGCTGTTTGAGAGTGATTGAAAGTTTTCTAATTTTTTTTTACTGAGCTGCAAGCCAGGAATGAAGCACAGTGGCATACTGAGGGGGACAGCTGAATGAGAATGGGTCATGTTACAAGAGGCAATGGGTTTGTGTGCAGAAAAGGGGCATAAGCACAGAAGGGACAGTGTCCATGTCTTGTTAGATGTGCAGGCTACAGTCCAGACACCCAAAGGTTAAAATCTTTCTAGCCTGTGACTTCTCTATTACCTGATGTGTTTCAATTCTCCCCCTTTCTTGGAACTGTGTGATACTTTGGTATACAAAGTGGCAAGAACCTAGGAATCTCATCTCCCTTGAGATTTGTAGACTATAGAGGGAAAGGGTATGCAAAGAAAAGAAGTTCAACTGATATTCTGGTTTAACGGCCTCAGTTATGCTTGGTCTCTGAATTGGGGGTTATTGGGCACTGGGCACTGGGCCAAACAATACACAGACTTCAGTTGTCACCCAGAGTTAGTTGGCAGGAGGTTATATCTGACTCAATTCAGAGGAGCAGTAATCGTGCCCAGCCTGCCATATCCTCTGGCATGTGCTGGCCAGGGCAGGGCTTGCACCCCTGCCATTAATCTCTGAGTGATTCCTTAGACTCACTGCTAACAGTGGTTTGATACATGGGGCTTTGTTGCCGCCTTGCCTTTATTATGTCTTACTTCCAGGGATTTCAGCAGTGCCAAATCAGTTAAAGCCACTATGTACTGATTAGCTCTGTCTGCTCTGGAGTGGATTTTATGAGCTTTCCTTTATGGAACAGCTGTCATGCAAGACAGTCTCACCAACTAGACAATTCCAGGGCTTAAAAGAAAATCAAGTCACTTAACAGTGCTGGAAAACTGACAGGTGTCATGAGTGCCCTTCCCCAGTCTGTCAGCTCTTTGGCTTGTTTTTCTCTCATTTTCCTATGAGTGACACTTTCTCTACCTTCCTGTGGCATAATGTGCAGAGTACAGTATGTGATAGTCTCTCCTCACCTGGAAGGCTGATTTATTTCACTGCCTGTCCGAGCACCAACACTCTACTCAGGCCTATGTTAATTTTTGCATATATTTGCATCACCCACAATGCCTAGAGATGGCAGTGTTCTCAATGACTTAAAAGTCACTGTTTTTCTTGGCCTCTCCCTTATATTTTTTGGGTCAGTCTTGTTTCTTTTCATTTGGTTCCAGCCTGAAATTGGCCATGGTTATATGTCACAATATAGATATTAAGCCAAAATACATAGAAAATATGAATTCTCTTCTCTGCCCGTTTAAATCAGCCAAATGGACCATATGTTTTGCCAGACTCTATAGGAAGTGATAATGTGCTGGCACTGTTCCTTTGTCTTGTCCCTAAAACACCAGACCCGTGACAGAGCTGCCACACAGAAATAGAAGAGCTGCCTGATGTTATGTGGTGTTTAACATGCTCTGACCCCTTAATCTGCCAGTTCTTTGCCTTCCCATTTTACTACTTCAATGACACGAGAGAATTTTTCAAAGAAAATAAAGCTACTAGAAGATAAATGTGAGTTACAACCTGCCCAGTTCAGGGCAGTCGTTTCAGCATTCTGCCTCTTAGCTGGAATGTTCTACCCATTGGGAATGACAAGATGCCCTGAAATCCATCCTCAGTTTTAACACCAGCAAAACCTCCTCTTCTTTCAACTGTAACTCATGGCTGCAGGTGCTCTGTGGTATAAGACCACACTGCAGTGTGAGGAGAAGGATGGCCCAGAGGATAGGCAGTGGTATTGGTGTCAGGACAGCTGACATGCAGGCCTAAGTCCCCGAAGCTTTGTTAAGTCCTCTGCTCTCACTGACCTACATCCTCCGTGGGAGTTTAGCGTATAAATGCCCATTGGTCTGGTCTTCAATCTTTGTCATGGGCTGACAGTACAACCTCAGGCCTCTTTGCTCAATACTGCTTTCAGAACTGACTACTTCTCTGAGCAATCTCAATATCCAAGCAATCATCTGGAAACCCTTAAGGAGTCTAGGTTTTCAAGCAGAGACCTTTAGCATTTACTGAAAGTTGTAGTGTGAATGACATCTTCTCTTGGGCATCTGCAAGTTTGAACATACAAACCTGTAAGTCCCTCTGGAAAATTTTCTTGGTTTTTTCTGTGTATTAGCTCTACATCAGTAATGTGTCACTACAGTGAGAATAAATCTGTATTCATGAAGTATTCAGATACTGAAAATAAAAGAAGTGCTTCAGCTAAATAGGAAGAGTCTAGGAGGAGAGGGAGAGGAATGCACCATGAACTTGTGGGGTCTGAAAGAATCCACAATCTACTGCTTGGTCTGAAACTGCGTTGTTTGGTTTGGGTTTCCTTTTGGTTTTTTCTACAAAATAGTTTTAATGTCTGCTTTTTATAATACTCTGAGCTTCTTTTATTTTCTATTTATTTCCTTTTTTTTTTCTTGTAAAGTAAAATTCTTGTTTTCCATTCAGCCCTCTAAGTAAATGAAGCATTAACTTGTGAGCCAGTAAATTGCTGGTTGGATCAAAGGCATTAGTTGGTTTTGTGGTATGACCAATATACCTGTAGGTAACACTGAATGGGAAGATTGTATAAACAGTAATACACCAAAGTCTAGGAAAGCAACAATTGTGATCAAAAAGTTAAGAGACTGGACCAGAAGTAGGTGAAAAGATAACCTAACACATGGTCATCTGGTGGAAGATGATCAATAGAAGGCAGTGATATCAAGAGCAGTGTAGCATTAGGCAGTTTCTGGCAGTGTTACTAAGACTTCGCATTCCAGAGCAGAGAGCATATAGTACTTCAGTATGTTCTGTTGAAAATGTCTCCAACATACTGACATTAGGTGTAAGTACTTCATTCCAGATAAATACAGGTTTGTGGAAATCTCAGTATAGAGCAGCAGCAAGTTGGAGGCATTATTGAGGCTGACTTTGATTAAAACAGTAAAGTGTTGTAAAACTTAGGGTAAGATGACAGTAATTGGAACTGTAAATGACAGAGAAACAGAAGTTTGTATGGTGGGTGGTACAAAAGAATTATTATTGCTGAATAAGGTATAATTTACTGAAAGGAAGGAAAATTACTTTTTGGACTGAGCATAGTAAGGCCCCTTATGGCACTGCAGTGTATCAGGTTATACAAGAACACACTAGGTGTGTTGTAGTGGAGGAATAGTACAAAATGTAACAGTAGAATCATTTAAAAGCTGCCTGGAACAATTTTTAGCAAGAAAGAGTCTCAAACAAATCAGGGGTGCAATATATATTGTCAGGTGTAGGTTGCTGTACTTTTGAGTACTTTGATATATTTCCAGATTCCAGTGTGCACAGAGGCACAAAAGAAAACAGTATGCTTTATCTAACTGCAGAGAAAAGCTCACAGCATGGGTAAGAGCCGCCACCCATTAAATAACATTTATTGTCACTGTGGCTGAGCAACGCAAAGCTGCAATGGCTTAAACGGGTAGCCTGACATCCCCTTTCTGGAGGAATCTTGGAGCAGTGCAGAGTCTGTTTGCCAGACTGCCACTCCTTAATCCTGAAGCAGGAACCAGGCCAGGGAGAGGAGATGTGATCCGAAAGCCATAGCATGCTGCTAATTTCCTGCTATTGCAAACCCTGTGGGGAATCCCAAACCCGGCATAGGCTGGAGCAGCCTTGGATCATGCTCCTGTTCTTCAGAGGTAGATTGCAGCAATATATACAGCACTCATTGCCAGCAAATCACTGAGCACTGCATCTGGAGCTTTATTTCAGAAGCAGACCGAAATCATTTTAATTAAAAGCAGGGCTGAGTTTGTGATGGAATAGCCCAGAACTGCGCATTGACAGCTATCAGTTGATTTCATGCACTCATCCCAAAAGACTGTAGCATGCCAACTTTAGAAAGGAGGTGCTCTTCCCCACTAAATCAGTGCTGTTTGAAGATACAGTTCTGTAAAACCTGTATTATGTTTTTCAGGTGGTGCATTGCATTTTGGAACAAAATTTGTTCTCATTAACATTTTCAAGAGGTTTAACTAGTCATAGATGAAAAGTGGTATAAGAGAACTTTATAAGGTTGCACATAAGACTTCAAACACTGCCCATGAACTTAATTGGAAGAAGTAAATAGTTTATCTCCATGTTCCTCAGGCAATAAGCCCAAATACGGACTTGAGTCCAGAGAACTATGCCATAGGTGTGTCCTACACAGACTAGAAAATACCTCTAAACATAATGAGCGGCTGACAATTTGCAGTATATCCATTAATAGCCCACCAGGTCACATACATTTTAGAGCTGATAAGCAATGTACAAAATACTATCATATTCTGCTCCACAAAAATTGTAAGCTGACATCTAGAAACTTGGGACATTAAACTAATTCAGAAATACGTGATCCATCCATGGTTCATTCCCTTTGATCTGGGGATGGACATGAAATGTTAAACTAAGCACTGTCTGCAGTATCTGATTTGAGATGATTAGAAAGACTATGAATTGCAGAATGCTAATCATGCTAAGAATTTGCTAGGCCGGCTTCTGTCCTGGAGACTGTGCCTTCTAAAATGGAACTGCTCCCTTGCGTGACTCAGTATGACCTGAGACCTTGTGGCAATAAGGAGCTAATGAAAGAAAGTACTATGATAAAGAAAAGAAATGTAAATTAACTTTCTACTACAGCAGGCCCACATGATGGAAAATGCACTGGGATATGCCTTCTAGAGAGTAAAAGCAGGAGTTGCTCCAGGAATAATCACAGAGATTAAATGTTCCTGCTGGTTGGGAACATTGTCTCTTCTGTTTATTTATTTACTTTTCTTTTTTTTTTAATTACCTAAAGAGAACGTGGAGTTTTTTCAGGCCAGGCCACTTGGAAATGAACCATTTGGCTTGGGAATACTCAGTGTGAACATGCGTTTTTCTGAGCTTTCATGGATAATGTGAGAGCTGGTGGGACTGCCTGTGGCACTGATCATGTGGCCAGTCGGGTCAGCTTTAGCACTAGTCAGGAATTTCTGAGTTCTGGTATAACGAAGGTAGGCTTACCTTGAAGATCTGGGGACAAATGTGTGCAGGTCTGTATGTGTGAGTGGTGCAGTCTGGTTCTGTATTTGTTCAGCATCCAATGAAATAGTTCACTGACCTTAACAGTTGCTGCTAAATTAAGCAGAGATTCACATTTTAAGTATTTTCTCTTAACTACCTCTGGGGGAGAACTCAAAGTGCAGTCAATTTCTGTTGCCTTCTCCCAATCATTCTGATTTCCTGATATAAAAAAGACCTGGGCACACTGAAGGACGTGCAACGAAGGACTGCTGTGGTGGTTAGAGCATGGCAGCATGTCATACAAGGAGAGGTTGAGAGAACTGGATTTCATCTTCCTTAAGAGCATGATGCTTATGAGGGAATTGTACTGCTTGCTGCCTTCCACTGTCTAATGTGAGTGTGTAGAGAGGATGAAGCCAGATCCATCTCATAGGTGCATGTGGACAGGAATGGGCAAAAGTTGCAGCATGGGAAATTCTTATTAGCTATCAGGAGAAATGTTATCACAGTGATGGTGGTCAAATACTGGAACAGAGGTTCAAAAACTTTGTAGCTAAAGGTTGTATTCTTGGAGGAATTCAAACCTTAACTGGAAAAGGCCCTGAGCAGCCTGACTGAATTCTCCCTGCCTTGAGTAGAGGCTGAGACTAGATGACTTAGAGAAGTCAACTTCAACATGCCTCATGCCATGGCTCTGAAACTGCAGTGCCTGAAGTGCAGTAGCCTGTGTCTGACACTGGTTCTAGCCTTTAATATATTGAAGGCTCCCATAAAATGAAAGTGATATTCTTTTGGCACATAGACTATGAGTTTTAGCACTGATTTTAAAGTGCTGTAAGATCTTTGAATGGAATGGGGTGCTTTTACATTTGCTTTGGAGGCTCTATAGAGCTGACCAGTTAAGTGTGACTCAAAATGCACATTACAACCCTGGGGTCTGCAGTGAGAATTAGAAGTCCTTTTTAAGAAGAGAGACCTTCAGATCTCTGCCCATGGCAGCAACTCCTGCCAACTGCTCCAGGAGCTGTCATGATTGACTAAAGAAAGTGTTATGCTTGGCACTAAGGGCATCAGGGAACTTATCAGGGGAGAAAATTGTTTTTCGTATTTCAGCTGAGTTTCAAATCCGTCCATGTGTCAGCATGCTTTATAACAATCTCAAAAGCACCACAAAGCCAAGGTAATTCTTGTATAAATGTTAGGACCTTTTGGGCTCTTTTATAAGCAAAGAATGGGTAGTGGAAGAAAGCCAGTGGGGAAGAAAAATCTCTGCAAATACTGGCTTCCAGACTCAGACAGCTGTGTCCTCATTACTCTTAATAGCAAAGAGCTATGAATGTTGGGCAACATTCCTCTCTGAGTGTATACATAGCAAGCCATCTATTTATTTATTTCAGTGGTGGTGATCATTGGAAAATGCCTATAAGCCCTGCTCAAATAACTGGCTTTAACTCAGATTTGGCATTCACTGCTTTATAATGCTTGAACCACATTTTCTTGCGATGTTCCAAAAATTGCCGCCAGCCAACTGAGTTGCAAACTGTCCTGGATAAATGAAAACTGTGTGGATATGGGAGGTTTACTTTGTTCCAATTAGTGTGTGATGTGGATGTCTACTGGCAGTTTTCCTGCTCTCCTTATTCTCAGTTCAGGGCTCCCTGGAAAAAGAGGTGTTTCATCTCAGAGAGCTTTTTCACTCTCTCCCTCTCTCTCTCTCTCTCTCTCTCTCTCTATCTCTCTCGCTCTCAGTAACCCCTTTCAGTTACCTCTAGGGCCTAAATTAAGACAGAAAATTTCTAGATTTGTGATATTCTGATATAGCAAGATCTCAAAGGAGATGTGCTGAGCCTTTAGAGGCAGAAATTTATGTTTTGTGTTTCTCCAAGAACTGCCAGTTTTGAGCAGGACTGTGACAGATTCTAGATGGTAGCAAAACTCCCAGGCAGGACAAGATGTGAGGCTGAAACTGCATCAAAGAAAATTTCTAATAAAAATTACCTAACATTTGCAGGAGTCCTGTCCCCCACCTGTCAATTAATAAATCGAGATAAGGGCAGATCTTCCTCTGTATTGATCACAGCATAAAACAGAAGTCTTGATCTGGATGGTCTTGACTGAATTTCCTCTCCATGACACTGAAGATTCATTTCACTGAAAAACTGAGGAAAAAAATCCTACATTTCTGGTAATTGTTTCTGCTTCACTATATGAACGTCCAGACACACATTCTGCACACCAGGCTCTTTTCCCTGGTTTTAATGGCTAGGCTGAGGGATTAAGGTGTTAGCCTCTTGGAGAAAGTCAAAGTGACCATGATATGTGTGTTTGACTCACGCAGTTTCAAGTGACATGAGGAAATCTGCAGCGATGCCACTTCCAGCTGGTGCCTCCTTGCATGCTCAAGCCAAGCAGTTTTCCATCCAGCTCTTTACTGAATGAGATTGCTGAAGCTTTTGTAAGAAATCAGCAAGTGATAAATCCCATACAAGGGATCTCTATCATGATATCCCATGATAGAGATCCCTTGTTGTCTTTTTTTCATATATATTGAAGACTTCAAGTTATCCTGTGAGAGTGACTACAGCATTCATATTGAATTATCTCTATGAGTATGTACATACTGCTTACCTTGAATCTCACTTGTATTTTCAGTTGTTTGCACAACATGCTTGATGTTGCACATCCAAAGTGGCTGCATTTTAATGGAAGAAGCAGTCCTTCCAATAAAAGTTTCTGTTATAACCTGCAGGTGGATATTTGTATCCCTTTGTTTTCACTGTGGCTTTAATTTCTGGATCCATTTGGATCAATTTTTTCTGCCGTATTAAAAGTCGGACTGTTCTCTTCTTTACTAGTTATTGTGGTTTATTCACAGTCCCAGACCTCTCTAGCCTGCCAAAACACTTGGAAAAGGAGCTCTTAATGACTCAGTTAAAATGTACGGTCAAGAAGTTCACTTATTAGAGGAAATGTAAACTGACCACCAATTGGCTAAACCAGCTGGCTGGACTATTTGTGCTTGAGATTTCTCAAAGCTCTCCAGGGAACAAAAGTTGGAATAGCAGTTCTCTGCTTTTAGATCTCTCATGTTCTGTACTCTAACAGAAAAGTCTTTGAAAAAATTTGTTGGAGGAGAAGCCAATAGCATTTGACCAACATGTTTAAAAGCTTTGTAAATAATGCTTTAAATGCCTATATTTTTGATATATTCTTTCTTTCAGGGTCTTTTTTAACTAACCCATAGTATTGCAGAGAAAATATACAATTCAGACATAGAAAATTCACTTCTGCACTATTAATGGTTCTACCCCTCTTCTGTAAAATTTTATAAGCCTTCTCTAGAGATTCTTGCATGAGACTGTATCATATCATGCAACAAACTGATGATTGTAAGGATCTTTTTTCTTATTTCTGAGTGTGCATTTCCTGGCTCTGACTGCACATTTTTTGTTTCCATTGCAATAGAGAGTGCTACTTCGGTAACCTCCCAGCAGCTGGGGGTATTCTCAGTAAAAGCTCACTTGTTTCTATTACCACCCTACTAGCAGCTCACAGAGTAGCATGTGGTCATACAAAATAGGTAATTTTGAGAAACCACAATAACACTTCATTTATTCAGCTGAAAAATATATTTCCTGATGATGGAGATAAAACCATCTTGAGCAAAACTTCTTTGTACCTCCTAATTCAGCAGGTTCAGTGTCATCAGTGGAAAGGTAATGTGTCTACCTCACTTCAGCAGGATACTCAGGTCACTCCTGTTCTGCTATACTGCAGCTATTTGGCAATAGGATAAGTGCAGCAGGGAAATAGCTGAGATTCTCAAATCACATGCACTGATCATGCATTTCATAAGATGTGCAGAATCTGCAGCAGGAAATCATGAATCAAGAGAATACAGTTATGCTCCAGTCCATGGAGTTTCCATCTTTAGGTAAAGCTCTTGGTTGAAATTAGTAGTTTGTCTTACTTTGGATCCCAGAGTCAGCAACTGACCAACTGACTGTGCATTTGTGCAAAAGCTCTCGTGGGACACCAGGAGCAGTCCACACAAGTGGCTGTGATCTTTTACCAACAAGGAGCCCTGGGAATTGGTGAGAGTAAGGATCTGTGGTCCCGCAGGTGATGCCAAGTGTATGAACCATGCAAAGGTCTGTTCTGAGTAGAGAGGGGAGAGGCTGCTGGCCCTTTAGTCCCCTTGCTATGCACTTCTTTGCATGGCTGTCCTGTAAATCTCAGCCACAAAAGCAGGACTAGAACTGTGTTCAAAGAGCAAGTTCACAGTTTAGCTGTTGTTTATCATCTTTGAGTAATGTGAAAAGTGCACTCACTAAGGAAAGGCTCAGATAGCTGGCAGGAGACCTAGAACCTGTGACACATGTTGAGCAATTTTCATACCAGGCAGAGGGAGCAGAATTACAGATTCATGCCTCACACTCATTTAGTATCCATTTCCAGACTAACCCTCTGTGTGAAAAAACCCACTTTAATCCTTGTTTAGCCATCAGCCAATAACCTAATGCATATGGGATGCAGATAGAAAATTAATTCAACAATCAATGGCCAGTCCTCAGACAGTGAAATATGCAATTAAACAGGTGTTTAGGGAGTTGATCTTGGATTGTGTCCAAGCTCAGCGGGGTCAGTTGTCCTTGGAAAAAACACTGACCCCACACAGCAGCAGTTTGAATTTGGCTTCAGTCTGCACTTTAGGAATGTGGCATTGTTATTTCTTCCCTCTTCTTATCAAATGTAATTATCTTGAGAAAAAAAAAGTTTTGAGAAAACATGTGATTTCACTGAGTAAAAATCTACTACTGAGGAAATTATTTTTCAGTGTCCAAATAAGGAGTGGGGAGAAGTTTAGGGAAAGTGCTCTGTTCCAAGTAATCTTGGAACTGATACCCATGTTACTGAGCTCGGATGTTTAGTCCTGGCCTGCAATTATGCCTATAAAAAACAGACATCCAATCTTTGTATTATTTTAAAATGGAGCCCTGAGGGTTATAAATGACTGAATGAGCTTTAGTGTTTGAGCAGACAGAGATTCTGGAATGAGCTGTCAGCTTCGAGCCTCTCTTCCAGAATGTTGCATCCTAAGAGCCAGGATAGCTCCTGGAGTTGTGACAGTAAAACAGTGGGACTAAAACAGAGACAGAATAAAATAAAGATATAGGGCCCCAAAATCATCCACACCTCTTTGTAAAAGGGGGAAGAAGACTTTCCATGGCAAACGTTTTCAAGTCTGCAAGACCTGTGCTCTCACAACTGTCAAATTAATCTTCAGTATTACTGCATTGAACGCCATGGTGCTAGTGGCTCTCAAACAATCATGATGACAAAAACGTACCCACTTTTGTCAATGGCTGATCAAAAGAAGGAAACACAGCCATAGCTACTGCTGTGGCCCACAGAAATTTGTAGCATGATTATCAGAATTCATTACTTAAGAAAGGAAGTCATGCATGCTAAATACATTCCAAAGAGAACAAAATGTAACAGTCCATCTGCGCAACGGCACACATTGCCAAAAGCATATTGTCTTGGAAATCTGCTCTCCACATTGGCTTCCCTCTTCATCACAGAGTCCAAGCAAAGTTTCACTTCTAATTGTCATCGTCTCCAAGAGCATGGTTCTAGCTCAGAGATGATAAGCCCACATCCTTCCATGACAGCTCTCTGCTAGTGCTGTTATTTCATTGTCAGCCAGCTGGGAAAGGAGCTGCCATGGAGGGAGTGGGACAGTCACAGTGCCCCGAGCACAGACCACGCCTGGGGAGGGATAAGTGCAGTCACAGATCCCACCACTTTCAACACTGGATGGATGGACTGAAGGACAATAGTCTCCCTTGTTCTTGTCGGGGCAGGTGCAAATCATCTCATTGGGATGGAACTTCCTTGGTGAACTTTCCAGTCTATGCATTTACTCTGTCATGTGGTATTTAACCACATGCTCATAAGAACCAAGATTTTTTTTTTTTCCTTTAAAAGTAGCTTTTTGTCAAGAAAATCTTTTCCTACCTGAAGGGCTCTGAAAAGTCTCTGAACTGATGAGTTGATATTAAGGACTTTGTTTCCTTCTGTATTCTTTAACGCATGAAGTCCTGTTTATGCACAACCCTTTTTCTTCTGAGCAGAAGAAAGGCAGTGTCTTTGGTTACAGTTTTTGAACCACACCTTCCAGAGGGCAGGTGGTCCCAGTTCCTAAAAACCTCTGCTCCTTCTCCTGTTGTCTGCTGGCTTCTTCCCATGGCTATCCAACTCATAAAGTTACTTAGATTGCTGAAAAATTTACTATTTCCTGCATGACCACATCCTCTAGCCTGTAGTTTAGTCCTCTTGAGGCTCTTTAATTCAACAAATTGTCTGTGGTAATAGCTTGGATTCTTCCTCTTTTACTTGGTTCATCCTTCATAAAGAAGCAGTCACTCTGTGTGTACTGAAAGGAAGGTTGTTGGCATGCCCAACATATTTAGGCTGGTGACTTAACATCTAGTACAAAAATGTTAGTAATATTTTCTATGTTTTCCACATATTTTTGAAGCTACTAAAAGCATTAGAGGTACAATTTCTTTCACTAAAAATCAGTTTTATTGATTAAGGAACAAATAAAAAACAAAAAATGCATATGCTCACATTTAAATATTTGCAGTGGAAAAATCATTTGGAAGAACTTTGCAAATTCTTATCCCCATTTTCAGTACTTGTACTGGCTCAGTTAGTTTTCCTAAGGGCCTAGGAAATGAAAAATGAGGTAAAGCAAACAGAAAACCTCAGGTATGATGGTTATGGATATAGATAAAAATAACTAAACATTGAAAGGTGTTAAATTATTCAGTGAATATTTTAAGATACCGTTTTGACCACATAGATTATATTTTTTGTGACCCAGGACTCAGAACCTTACCCATCAAATGTGTTTTGAAGACACAAGTTTTTGCTACAGCTTATTTGAAAGAAGAAATACTGTTGAGGATTAAGGCCCTAAAATACAGGAACAGTCTTTAACATCCTAAAATTTTTATGTAATTTCACAGCAATACTCACAGTCCTATCTGTAAGGGTAAGAAGAGGTGTGAAAGACAGATAATTGTTTTAATTTGCCACGGACTACATCAATTATTCTCTTTCTGCTTCAGTAACTACTGGAAACTTTGAGGTTTCATGCATCATCCACCATGTGCTTTATTATGTTTTTCAGATGCTTAATCAGAAGCACTAAAGCATGTGTCTTATTTTTATTTTGAATTTGTCTTCTAAACACTGAATTATATCTCATTGTCTTTTGCTTTAGCTTTAATGACCATCTCCAGATAAGCACATAGTTTCCATGAAGATGCTTACAGATCCTAGGCAAATATACCTTGAATCTTTTCTTAAATATTAGATTACTAAATGGAGCATTATCTTGCTCTAAGATAAATTTTTGTGGCTTGGAATAACTCTTTGGAATCTCTTGGTATCTCTTTGCAATATCAGTTTTTGAAGTGTTGACACCAGAAATGTATTTCAGTAATTATTGCACTAATGCAATGTACAGTGATAAGAACAATTTCCTGTGTCTACTCAGTGTTCTCATAGTTATGCTTGTCTTTTCAGCAACATGGTGTCAGGATAAGTTCATGTTCAAGTGATTATCTGTAACAACCCCAGAGTTATTTTTTTGACCTACATTTTTTGCTCTTGATATATGACCTTGCATTTGTCTGTATTGAAAAGCATTTTCAAATGTGCCCACCATACCTAGCAAAATACTTTCATATAAGACTTCATTTGACATTTTAGTTCTTAACTCCACCAGCTTGTGATCTTCTGCATTTTATCACAAATGTGGAAAACAGTGGGCTAAAACCAGATCCTCAGAATTCCACATTTATGATTCTCTCTTGAGATTATGGAACTCCTAGTGTTAGTCTCTTTGGTTTCAGAAGTACAGGATTTGTCTGGTCTTAATTCAATGGATTATAGCATTGGTTTTCTTTTTATGCTGTGATTTCTTGCAATATTATTAATACAAATAAGAGTGGTCTCAGTCCTGCATTCTTGGTAGATATGAGTCAGTACCAAAAAAAGATCTCCTGATAAGAATTAGCCTCACTGGTGAGATGTAGTGTTGTGCTGCAGTTTCATATCTAGGTTTCCTTTCTATATTGATATGTTGCCCCATTTTTTGTGTATGCATGGCTTTTAAATTATTTCTTTTTTCTTTAATTTATGAGCCGTGAATTGAAAATTTCATTCATTGTTCTGTGATGTGGCTAAATTCTAAAGAATCCAGTAATATCCATTATTAATAGCTTTTACAGATAATAAAACACAAAGACAGTAATTTGCATGCTAAACACAATTAGTTCATGTATTTATTTTGACATTGTAAATGATATCTATCCAGTCACCAGGCATCCTGCCATCCATTAAAAATACAATCTGTACCAATAAAAACAAAGCATCAGCACATCACATCCTACAAAAGGCAGGCAGGCAGCCAGAAATACAAAAAAAAAAAACTTTCTCCACCCTTGCAATCCCCAAATGAAATCCCATTGCCCCAGCCACCTCACCTCTTGTCAAAATGTCAAGTAAAGACAACATCACACCGCAGAGCTGCTAAACCAAACCACCACAACCATAATTTTTTAAGGTAAACACACTGATCTCAGAGAGAGGTATGTGGTTAATTTTGGAGTGTTCAGGCTTCGGCTCTTGCAGCACATTCCCTTACAAAACTATATGGAGATGCCATCTACCTATTCTCTCATTCTGTCAGTAACCCAGAGACCTTTAAAACTCATGGCTTGGAGCCATGAGGCTCTGTTCATTATAGGTGGTATTTCTTAAGAGGCAGAGGGCACTGCTCTGCATGGGCCATGTGGTTGCTCTCAGCATTCATCTCGGAAGTAACAAAGTGAATCATTCCCACTTCAAGTCAGATTTTGTCTGGAGTCCTGCCCAAACTTCTGCCTTTGGAATTAGCTGTGGGAGCAGTAATGTGAATACAGCAACTGGAAAGATGGATAAGAGAAGTGAATATAACAACTGGAAGGATGGGTGAGAGGATATAGATGACCACTAATTTAATAGCACACTGCAGGATAATCAAGAGCTGAAACAGCTAGAGACAGCTTTGGCCAAGCATTCCTTGGCAAGAGAAGTTGTGAACAGTGATCCATCTATCCTGCCTTGGTTCTATAGTGTGCTTAGAGAGTGCTGAAGAACTGCCCTCTCTAAGGAGTAACCCAGAGTGACTAGTCATTTGGGAAAATCTGAATTTGTTCAAAATTATTTGGTATGACAACCTTAACATCCTCACTTTTTCTGTATGTAATTTCACAGCAACACTGACAGTCCTGTCTGTAAGGGTAAGAAGAGGCATGAAAGCCACATAATTCTTTTAATTTGCCACGGACTACATCAATAATTCTCTTCCTGCTTCAGTAACTACTGGAATCTTTGTGGTTCCATGCAACATTAGGGTAGAACAGCAACATTCTGAGTACCACAAAATTTAGCTGAAAGAAACTTTGATGCTTCTGAGGTCCTCTAGTAGAACATAATGCTTTCAGAATAATGGGTAAATATTTTATTTTAGATCTCGCTAGCCATTGAGTCTGCATAAAATTTCTGAAAAAATGGTACCATGAAATGTTCATATAATAGGGGCAGGTTGTACATGAGAGACCACAAGACAGAAAGGTCTATGACCTGCTCCTGTTTCTGTTTTGGTAAATGATCAAAGACTTGTCCTTTAGTTCCTTATTCTTGAATTTCCTCATTAAAATCCAGGTGTACTTATATTTATCACCAAGTGGGATATTGCAGGGTTTTGTAGTCCAGTTTGATTTGTATTAGGATTGGAAGGCATCAAATAAAAATAGACTCACTGTGAACAGGTTTTGTACATAAGAGGGCAAGCCCTGTCCTGATGAGTTTTAGGTGCTAAACAGTGAGGGAGACTGGACTGTGGCAGAGATAATTGATTTTTATGGATTTTGTAATCCCTGTTTTCCAAATAGGAAGCAGGGTTATGGAAGATGAAAAGCAAGGAAGAGTTCCCAAAAGATAAATTCTCAGCCCATGAGCTACAGTGTGGTCAGTGTATCTGTGCTGGCTCCTTGTCCTGCACAGTACCCACCAGATACTTTAGTCTATCTTCACTGAGGACAGATCTAATTTGTATTTCCTTCCCAGTCTACCTCGTGGCAATTCTTTGTTGCTACATACTGAGTCATGTAACCAAAATCACATGAAGTATCTCTAAACAGTAGCTATTATTAAAGACTAGACTTATTGTTTGGATGCAGGTAAGATTTTTCTAGGAATCTTGGTGATGAAAGATACTAAGCAGGTTTGGTATAATGAAAACCATCCTTGGATTATCAGTGATGGGTGACAGCCATCTGATGCTTTCATGGCACTGATGCTTTGATCATAAAATATCACAATTTGTTAACACCTTGAATGAAGGGCAGTGGGGTTTCTAGGGTTTCTAGCTAGCATGCCAGAAACTCTTCTGCTCTCCAGCTAATTAGGCTTTACTTTGGGGCTCAGATGACAACTCACTGCAGTATTTCTGTCCATGGTGAAGACTGTGACACAAGTTGTGCTGCATCAGACACACTCTTCCAAACTTCAGAAAAATGCACCTCAGGGATTTCTTAGCCACATGTACTATCCTTGCATTGAGTAGGCCTTACAGTTTCTTTATTCTCTGAATTTGTCTCGTCTGCTTTGAACCTACAAAACTATTGAAAATCTATTATCATATACAATTAGCATCACAGTTTTGCTTGAGTATTGTGTATGATCCATCACAGAGGCAGAGGTATTACAAATGGGCTTTGAAGTCCCAGAGCATGAAGACACCTAAAATTTATGCTTCAATGAGACAGAAATAAGCTGTGAAACCAGACAAAGAAATTATTTATGCTTTATTAACGGATTGTCACGTTCCATTTGCAACCCCTTGCAATTTTCCATTCAAACAAAAATGCCCTGGAAGTATTTTGATATAACTTCTATATCTATCCATTACAGGTAATCTCTTGAAGTTCTATAGCTAATTTTATCCCCAGTGGAAATAATCTGGGATTGTTTGGTTTTTTTTTTTTTTCATTTTCCTGCCAAATGTCTAGTTTTGACTTTACCAACCACATCTGCTCTTACTGTATGCTGCACTGTGTAAATAGGCTGGGCAAGACACCCTGTGTCTCCCAGGTGTGATATGCTTCAAGAAGATACCTAATCTCTGGCCAATTGTTGCACCAATAGGTTTTTCAGTGTGCAAATATCTGCTCTCACTTAGTGAGCCCATGTAATGTGAGGATAATCTGGGGCAGACAGCCTGGGATTACATGACCTGTTTCAACTGTGAAGGTTGCTTGCCAAAAAAACTTTGATTGTATTGGCTGGGCCAGTCAGAGTTGAATGGCACCTCATGGTAAGGGGGAATCTTAGAGAATGCCAGACATGAAATACAGAACTGGGTGTGTGCACTCAGGCCCAACCAAAAAGATTTGCTGTTACCAGTAAAGTTGTTTATACCTGTTGGTTGCATAAAACTTGTTTAGTGAAGTCACCAAGGTGCAAAATGTGAGGAGTCAAGGTGCTCCTCATAGACAACTTCCTGGCAGAAAGTCCATAGGAAGCCTCCATTGTAAAAAGTGTTGCATTCAAATGGAAATATTCTTCCAATACCACCAAAGGTGAAGACTGGGAGTAAGCAAATAAATCTGCTTGTTACATAGCAAATGGAAAAGGATCAATGTCTTACTTGTCTGGAGTGGAGCTTAGGCAACTGCTACAAGTATGACTTGGGAACAAAACCAATCCCGCAGCCACCCATTGCTTTAAGTGAAAGACAGTGTGTACCCCTACAAGAAAAATGCACCACAGAAGAGTGGAGGATCTGTTGTCTTCAAACAGTCTTGCTATCATATGTGGAGAGACCATGACCCTCCTTTTGTTTTCCCTTCACCTATTAATATTATTGGAAGCAGGGGACATGGAAAATGAAAATCTCCTTTTTAAGCTTAGTGCAAACTAGAAAAAGCAGAATTGGCCAGATCCCAAGGTACTACTCCTAAAACAATAAGCAAGCATGACAAATAGAAAGCTTTTTCATTTAGAAAACATTAATGTCATTGTTATTAAATTTATGGTTAGATAAAATCTCTGTTCAGATACAACAATTATGTGTGATATGCTATGAAGGGAGGATGCAGATTTTTTAGCCCAATCACAGAAGCAATTGCTGAACTGAACATATTTATGGACCTATATAGTCTAGACTTGTTATCTTACCCTTTTCCCACTTCCCCCATCATTTTGCCAACCTTCATCGGGCCAATAAATACATGGGAACCGATTTCTGACAGAGTTAATTACCTCTAATTGTGCCCCTCTTGTTATCTTACCAGCTTTGACTCACCATAAATTGCTCCACTACAGATGTTGGCAAGATAAGAACTCTAGACTCTCTCCATAAGTATAATATGTATGTATTCATTTATGTATCTGAACATGTCAGATATGCTGCTGTGGTAGACTGGATCAGTTATTTCATGACTGCTAGGATTGTACAGCTGACTGGCTGTGCTTGCTGCCTTGGGGGCAGATACAGAGATGTAATTCTGCTGCCTGCTCCAGCCCAGGACATTGGTGAGATACTTTCTGTCATGACCTAACAAAGTCTGGGTTAATAAGAATCAGGAGAGGATCAAGGGAGTAGCCTTGCTAAGATGACATAGTGCTCCAGCAAAGGCCAGTGCACAGTACGCTGGAATAAAAAAATAGTTTAAGTATCAATAAATAAAACATAGAAATTTAGGTTGGCTGGGAAAATGACACAATTTATCTATTGGCATTTCCAGTTCTGACATCTAGAGGCAAACCTGATGCCTGAAACATCAGGGAAGATATTGAGCAAGTGATTCAAAATGAACTTCTGATTCTGAAAGGCATTTTTAATCAGTTATGTTCCAGGGTCCTAGCTTATATAAATGTAGGAATGCTATTTACCTCCTTATTTTTTTTTTTTTTTAAAAAAGGGGGGGGGGGGGGGGGAAGCCCACAACAAAAACACCCTAAGGGGTTGTAATAAAAACCCAAATACATTAAACCAAATAAAGATGGGGGGAGGGAAATGAAAAGAAAATTGTCAGGAAATTGATTCCAGGGAAGTATACATTTTTTGATCAGGTAAAGGTTAATTTTTGGTTGAACTTTCTGTCTGAAAAATTACAGTGAGATGGTCTGCATTGTAGGGTAGGAAGTAATATTTTTTTATGTCTCTGAGTTGTGTTTGTACATCTCTCAAACTCCCTTTCATTTCTTACTTTTCAGCGGGGTTGCACAACCCTTGCAGCAGCCTCTCCCTAGGACTGAACACTGCCCTGTAGCATAGAAATCCCAGCTCAGTGATATAGCAAATGTGGAAGTAACAAAGAGTTTGAGATGATGAGAGACTTTCCTTGAGGAGAAAAACTGAAACACTGGGCCAGCTGCAAAACGGAGAGATTTGATGTGCATCCTCAGTTCTCACTGCCCTCAGACATTTATTATTGTGAATTTTCCTTCAGGTTATGGCCATTCTCTCTACTCTTCCAAACTCTGATTCCTTGCACAGAGGCAGTGTACACACAGTACAATATGAAAAATATTTTGTTGTTGCTATTTCTAATACTTTCCTTCTGTATTTCTGTGTTACAGATGTGGATGAATGCGCTTCAGATTCTCACCAGTGTAACCCCACCCAGATCTGCATAAATACTGAGGGGGGCTATACCTGCTCCTGCACTGAAGGCTACTGGCTGTTAGAAGGCCAGTGTTTAGGTAAAATCCTCATGTGATACAGTATCTGAGTATCTGTGTGTGTGTACCTGTTACTCCCTGAAATGATGTCACTTTTGTCAAGTGCACAGTTAAACCTTCAAAAATGTGGAAACTGTCTTTTGTCTCTGTAAGTGCCAATGAGATATTTAGCAGAGAGAGTCCCTCACGGAACAAAACTGTAGATGTAAACACCTTATGACTAGCATCATAAAACTGGGCTTTTCATATTCCCAGTCTGAAAGGTTCCCTTTCATGTAAGATCAATTGCAAGCATGTGTTCATAAAGACTTTTGCCCAAACAGACCTGTGCTTTCCTTACTGTGACAGTGTGGACCTGAAGGGATCCGTATTTGATACCAAGATATGGGAGCAACAGTAAATACTTCGTCAACCAATACTTTTGTTTGGGGGTGAGAAAAAAATTACCTCTGAACTGGGTGCCATTTCACAATCTTCTATGCACTTTTATTTCAATTTTATTATTTTCCTTGCAGCAATGTCCTGTTCATCCTTTTAGCTCAGTCCTGTTGAAAAAAACATTGTTCAACAAACAGCATAGGAAAACAAACCTTCCATCCCTCCTCCAGCCCTTTCTCCTTACTTGACATGCTCATGGGATGATAATGTAGACATTAATTTTAGGTACACAGGTAGGACCTAGGAATCAGCATACAACTTTTTTTAAGAAAATTTGCCCATTACTAGTTTTTTCCCCCTGCAGTGCAAGCTTTTTGGTGCCAGCTCTGTGGAGCTGGACCATCCCATCACACCTCCACTAGAAGGAGAATGGGCTTTCCCTGCCCATTCGTCCCTGGAGCATCTTCCAGCTTTCTCCTCCCAAGTAGCAATTCCGTGAAGGACTCATTCATGACTGCTTTCCTAACTACTGCAAACAGCTGCTGTGTAATTCCCCTGGCACCACCAGGGCTGAGCCCTGTCCGAGCTGGGGTCTGTGCAGCCATAGCCACTTCAGGGAGTCACTGTCTTGTAGTTCCCCTCAGGTAAGAAGGCTCCAAGCCCTCTGCTCCTGAATCTATGATAAATCAACTTCTCTTGGAAAAAAAAAAGTGCTGGGGAATGTACAAGCATATGGGGATGTACATGTGCTGGGGAATGTACAGGGTGGGGAGGAGGGAGGGAAACAAGGCAGATTCTGCTCTGCATCACCTATTCTGTTACCCATTTACTTCTCCCAGTTACACACCAAATGAAAAGGTTGTTGCAGCATTCAGAATTTGAACATAATACTCTAAAATACTCTTCTGCTTGATGGTTATAGCAGAGAACTCAAATGGCTGCATTGATGATTTGAGTACCTGCTTATGCTATTTAAAATAGGGAATAACGTCCCAGCATTGCCCTATTTAAGTAATCATGGGGTGGATTATTGCAATGAATGCAAAAAGGAAAAGTAAATTGTCTTTAGAGTTGCTATATTTTTCCTTAAATTTTAAAGAAGTCTCAGTTTTCCATACTTTATACTGGCTTTGAAGAAGTGATTTTTGCTGCTATAAAGCAGTAAAGAAATATTTACTGTAATCAGAGGGCCAATCACAGGGCCAGCTTGAGGTTTAGAGACAGATTTTTTTGGTGCACTGTTAGTAGTGCAGTGGAATTCAGTGGAATTACCAATTACTGATAGTAAATCACAGTAAGTTACAAAAACTTACACTTCTATCTGTTGCAAATATCCTGTAAAGTTTACACAGAGGAGCCAGTGCAGCAGTACCCACATGACCCACCCACAAGAAGCTGCCCTGTAGAAGTCCTTATCCTCAAAATGCAGCACCCTTGAGATAACAGTCCTGCAAAAGACAAAGCATGTACTTAACGTAATGCATTGTGTCAGTGCAACGAGGTATTAATTTACTTAAAACCTATGTTATTTTTGCAGGATTTGGTGAAGCCTGCTGCTGATGTACTCACCACCACTGTCCTGGCCTTTAGGTTATCTTGCCGACTGCATATAATATGTTCTATTGCATAAATTTAGCTTCAAAGCTTTAAAGCAGCCATTTAAAAAAATCTCCATAAATCAAAAGCCAGTTGATACCAAATGAAATGTTAAGGCTTTGAAAGGACAGCTGTTCCAGGTGTTTCATTTTAGTTTTTAGTTCTGAAGCAAAAACCTTCTAGCACTTAACCATCTTACATATTTTAGAGCATTTTCTTGTGGTCATAGCACTCAGTTGCATGCATTGCTAATGCTGCAACTCAGCCCAAACTGCTATTTTGGCATTAAATTAACTGTTTCTACAGTCTGTAATTTGTCAGTTAAAAATTCATATAAAAAGAGAATATAACTATTTGGAAAGAAAATCTTTCAAAAATATCCTCACTAAAAAAAAGAAGCCTGTCATAACAAACACTGCTGTTCCAGTGAGCAGCTTTGGTGTATGTGGAAGCAAAGAAGTTTTCTATTTCAATTCTGCCAAAATTTTTCTGCAATATTGGCTGTGGTTGTGCTGGCAGCCTGTGCCAGCTGTCAGGTATCCTTTGAGGGAGCTGCTTAAAGGAACAAACTGGGCTGCCTGATTTAAACTGAAGATTACAGCAATGACAATCAATTCATCAGACACACTGGTAGATGTCAGATGTGGATAAAACCACATGACCGCATTCTGCTCGGGAGAGGTATATTTTAACTATAACTCCATGTCTGAATGCCTGGAAGTTTGGCTGCTATATCCATGACCAGTGTGCTGGGTTATTTCTGCGTTATCAGTACTGTAGGCTCAGTGTGCTTGCTGTTTTTTATCTCATGTGAAAACGCAGACCACTCTACTTTCCATCCTTCCCACCCACAGACATAGATGAATGTCGCTACGGCTACTGCCAGCAGCTGTGTGCCAACGTGCCTGGTTCCTACTCCTGTACGTGCAACCCAGGCTTTACCCTTAATGACGACGGGAGATCGTGCCAAGGTATGTGTATGGTAAACTGTGGCTGAAATCTTTGGTCCCCCCTCAGCCACACCCTTAAAGCTTGCTTGGATTTTAGAACACAGTAACCTTCCCGGCATTGCTTTTGAAAATGTTCACAGGTTTGTCAGACAGACAATTCTGTAGTTTCACAGTGCCTCGAAGGAGTTCAGATGCAATATGACCGGTGTTCCAGGAGAAATATGCACAAACCTCAATTCACTCAATTCAGTGGAATTACCAAGTGTTCAGGCACTAAGTTTATTATTAAAATCTGAGGTTGTGTGACCCAGCTGAGACAGGAAACCTTTGTCAGATCAGTAAGAGTCTCCCAAGATCCAGACTGGAGTACTAAGCATTAGACCACCTTTTGCTGTGATGTGCTACCTCAAAGTCAACACAACCTCTTCACAGTCTCCCTAGCAAAGCAGTGAGCACATGCTGCAGGAGAAGGTCTGTGCTAACGATGCCCAGAAGTTGTTAATGTCCTACAAGGCAAAAAATATTGCTTTTGCCTTAGCCTGAGGTTTCCATAAGGACCCCTCATCATTGCATTATCTTTCTCAGGAAAATCCTACTGCATTTTTTCTCAGGTCTGTTATGACAATATTGGTTCAATGGTTTCCAAATTGCAGGATAAGGACAGAAACATTTGTAATAAAAATTTTATCCCCGTCTTCCATGTTACTTTTTTATTGAAGACATTCCCCAAATGCTTCACTTCGATAACGTTGTGTTTCCAACATGCTATTCCCAGGCATCAACCTGAATCCAAATAAACACTGACGTGGTTATATTTTTTCAGAACAGATCGTTCTGACTGTACAATCTCTTTGTACTGATGTACTAATCTCTTTGAAATGCTCTGCAGTAAAACAAATGAAAATGGAGTTTGGGGAGAAGTCACTGATGAATTTGGCATTGGTTTCCCATAGATGTGAATGAATGTACAAGTGAAAACCCTTGCACTCAGACCTGTGTCAACACCTATGGCTCTTTTCTCTGCCGCTGTGAACCTGGCTATGAACTGGAAGCTGATGGAGTTAACTGCAGTGGTAACTGTCTTATTTACTGTTTTGGTTTTTTAATTCCATTACGCTTACTTTTTCAAAGGTATTGTTTCGTACATACTTTTTAAAAAGTTTTTTACCTTGGTCCATGGTAGCATCAGGATAGCTGCAATTCATATGATATTCTTTCCAGCTAAAGCACTCAGCAAATTACCAGAAAAGCTCAGTGGAGGAAGGCCACAAATTGTTTTAAAGAAATAAGCTAAATATTCAAAAGCTCCAAGGTAACAGCAAAACATAAGAAACCACTTTGTAATGCTGAACAGAAAGCTTTATTAGAGCAAGTAGAGATAGTCCTAGAACATTCTTTCATGATTAAAGAAATACTTTATATAAAGCATTTTTCCATTTGTCTGTTGAATGCATGTATTTCTCTTGCTCTTAACAACTGCTCACTTCTGCCTGAAACTTTTCCCAGTCCCTCTGTATGGCTCTGGCTTCACTTCAGAAACAAAATATGATTTCTTAGTACAGTTATTGCTGACCTGTTCAGCACACAGCAGAATAAACTGTGCTTATGTCACTGTAATTTTTCCTCTCTGTTTTTTGTTTTTATTTTATTATTTTATTTTGATTGAAGGTAAAATCTATTTCTTTGCTTATTGTTCCATCAGCCTGATAAAATTAGAGCATTCAGCCAGTATTTCTTGGAAGGAAAAATACACTGGAAAATACTTGAGTTTTAATTTACAGTAAACAGATGTAACATGCTGTTTCTGAGAGAGAAGACATGTGAGATGCAGTGTACATGATTAATGTTTCCCAAGATATTTTTCCTGCAAATCTCCTTGTTATAAGGGAAAGAACAAATATTAAATATTTAAAGAGTCTTAAGAATTAAACATTTAGACTGCAACACCTAACTTAGTGTTCTGCTTTCTAATGTATTTTCTTCTTCTAAGTTAGACTCCTATATGTTTTTTATGTGTTCACCTCCTGAGCTACCTGGGGATCTGAACAGATAAGTTCATTGCAATACCCAATAAGATGGTGCTTGAGCCTCATCCATGTCTGAGAGCTAAGCTAGCAAAAGGGTCTTTCCACCATCCAGATATAGAGCAGAAAATCTTTTCCTGACAATCTTGTGCAAGAAAATGTTTGACAAAGCAAGTCAAGTTTCTCTGGATGAGCTTCTTCCACTTCACAGCAATCACTAGACATCTGAGGCTCACAGAGGGAATGCCTGGTTAGGAGGACACTCTTATGAGACACTCAGGATTCAGATGGGAGGTATACTTGTCCCAATTCAAGAAGAGAGGCAAAGATTTCAACCTGGCTTTCCCAGCATCATCAATATTTTCTAATCACAGAGGTCTTCCAAGTGCATTAGATGTGCTCTGAAATGACAACCATCCTGTTGTCTGCACATAGTCAGCAGAATGCCAGTTTAGGAACACAGTGGGCTGAACAGCAGACATGTAGGACCCTGCGTCCCTCAGACATGTAGGACTAAGTCCCTCAGCACCTGACAGCAGCCAAGCACCAGTTATACAAATCCAATATGCTAGAGGGTGGCTGACATCTTGGTCACTTTATGGAGCCAGCCCTCAGTCCATGTATTTTCAGGAAGGTGTTTATTTCAGTGAACTCACTTGGGAAACTCACACAATAACAGGACTATGTAGGTGAAGAGTTCCTTTCATCTTTTCATTCTCCCTTTTGATAATCTGATTTCAGCCCTAAAGCCACTTGGATATATTTGGACTTCAAATACTTTCCAATTCATCTGCACAAAACACCAGAAGTGGATAAATGGACTGAGCCCAATTTAGAAGAAAGGGAAATTCAGTCTGAAGAGTAAAAGTGATTTGCCTGGGAGAATCAACATGCCAGAGCTGGGAATAAGAACTTGGGAGTTCCTGGCTGGGGCTCTGGCCTTTGTTTCTTTCTTCCCCTGAACGGGGAAATAAGGAAATGATTAGTGGCAGCCTCCCTCAGCCTTTGCATGTGTTTTCCCCTCGGTCAGCCATGCCTCCATGTGCAGCTCTGAAGTTTGTCTTTCTCACTTGAGCACAGTTCTGCAGACTGACACAATGACTGGTCAACTCATGAGTGCAAGGGGGAAAGAGCACAGTTTCTGCTTTCAGTCAGATATTTAACAGATTGCCTAGCTTCCTGGGTATGTGGGAGAAGGCTGGGCCTTCCAGTATGCCAGACCCAGGCTGGGATGTGCTCTTGCAGTCTTGCTGGAATGACTTGGAAGTAACTGACTAGAGGCTAAGAAACATAGAACAGACAGGGCTGGGTGCAGGAGTTCTGCTGGAACCCATGTGGCCCTGGGAAAGTGAAGCTTGGTCTCCAAAAAAAGAAAAGGCAGAAAAGAAAGAAAAAAAAGAAAAAAAAAAAAAAAAAAGAAAACTACTGCCAAGTCTTTCCTTTTAAATTACAGTTGCAGCTTTGTTGTTAGAGTATCTCCGTCTCTGACGTAAAACAGAAATGAAAACATGGCCAACTGGTGACAGGTATTAGGAAAGAAAAATAAATAAATAGAAGCCATACATTGTGTTCAGCAGCACCTCTGGTTTCCTTAGGAAAAAAAGTGTTTAACCAAGAACTTGTTGTATAGCATTTTGTCAGTCTGCTGCAGAGCTCTAGGGAGCTGGAGAGTGCCAGCCTCCAGCTAAGGTAATGGGCAGGTAGTCTGGATGGCCACCTGCCTGCAGGAATGCTCTTCTCACAGTAAAGCCAAAGACACTAAATTTTGTTTTTCCACTGCAGACATGGACGAATGCAGCTTCTCAGAGTTCCTCTGCCAGCACGAATGTGTGAACGGGCCTGGTTCTTACTACTGTACCTGTCCTTCGGGCTATAACTTGCTTGATGACAGTAGAAGTTGCCAAGGTAACATTCCTGCACTGATTAAAACCCCCGGGGACCAGAAAATAGATCCTGTGCCTAGAAAGAGGTTTTCAAGAATTGAGATGCTTGGTCTTAGCATTGCACAGTGAACTACTCGTAGGGGCCAATTTTGCTGTTCTGGTAAGAATGCCATCACGTGAATATTCCCACTGAGGTGAATTGGTGTGTTGTTTTAAGTAAGACTTCATTGGCTAGAAAACAGCTACACAGGAAAGACCTCAAATGCCCTTCCCTCTGCTACACATGTCTACTTTTCCCATTCTCTAAGGTCAGAGAGTTTGAACAGCCCATTCCTTTCCCTTTTTTTTTTTTTTTTTTTTTTTTTTTTTTTTTTTTGGCAGCATTTAGCATGTGGGAGCACTCTAATAAGCAGAAATCAATGGAGTAAAAACTGATCTTAAAAGAGGGGACAGTTATAAAAAGGTGACTTCTCACAGTACAAGAGTTTTATGAATTTTGGGGTAATTCTTTAAGATGGAAACCAGTTTGTAGGAGTGGTATCTTGTATATATTTCCCTGCTTTAGCCATTCTCTCATTCCTTGTGTTTTAGATATCAATGAATGTGAAATACGAAACTTCACCTGCACTTCACAGCAAACATGCTTCAATATCCCAGGAGAATATAAATGTTTAGACCCAGTACGATGTGAGGAGCCTTATCTCCAGATTAATGAGAAGTGAGTAACATACCCACAGCCACAAAAGCCAATTCTGTCTGTGAGAGTTGTATCTAAAGTAAACCAAATAAGCTACAATTTTACAACACAGCCATGAAGTCTGTCTAAAGCTATACATACATGCTATTGCTACATTTACCACTGGTAAGCTTTATAAAAATAATAAATTGCACTTCCTTACCAGGTCACCAGGTGTGATATATGATCTGATCTGATCTGATCTGATATCATAGTCAGATGTATGTGAAGTTAGACTGGAAAAACAGGTGTCAGCTGAGAAAACAGCAAGGCTTGTGATGCAATAAGAGACATTTACTTACATTACTCATTGACTTCATACATGCTCAAATGCAGCCTGTTTATTAGTAGGAATATTTTATGCAAATGGTAACTAGTTTATGCCTGGGAAGTACTTTAAAATATTAGATGATAGTTAGAGCAGGATACAAATAGTTTCTTATTGCTTAAAGGTTAAAAGTTCTGAATAGTTCACAGACTGATCCACCTTGCCCAGAAATTGGGTATGTCTGGATGGGGCTGTTAGCACTGTTACTCTCTCAACTGGGAATCATTTGAGCAAGAAAACAATAAATAAACCCTACATTTCTAGAAATAGCCTGTTTCTTTTACATTTTTGTATGTATTTGCTGGGGCTCAAAATATTTCCATTCCAGACAGACCTCAGTATACTGCAGTCCACATTATTTCATCCACAGTGTTTGGACTAAACCCAATAAACTGGAATTGCTTGGTAGCCTAATATATTTTATAGAAAGGCAAGAGATTAATAATTAGCTTCTTTCCTTGAGAATTTATTAATGTTTTATTAATTATTAATTAATTATTATTAATTAATTAATTATTATTAATTATTAACTAATTGCTTTCTTTACTAGGGCAGCTGAAGAGTGGACACATAGTGTTTGTCTAGTTCTGTGTTTTCCTACCTTGGTGATAGATTCTTAAACTGGAATTTGAAATAATTGAATCCTCTGCATCTAAATTCCCCAGAGCCCAACTACAGAGTCCTTGCAGAGCAGCTTGCACCAGAACTCTTGATCTCTGAGCTTTGTGTTTGGTGGCTTTGACTCATGTCTAGATGGGACGGCACTTAATTTGTGACATATGTCTTGAAGTGGTCAGTATAAAAGCAAAGTGAATTCCTTGCATCTGTGTTTTCTGTGGAAGGAATTGAGTGTTCATAATGCTGGGAGCCTCTTGATGGGGGACATTCCAGGTGCACTGTCTGAAATTTATGTCAGTAATGGAGGTTATAGAAAAATAGTCAAAAATACCTTTGCACAGTCAATTCCCCCAATATGGCTTTTAAAAAGAGATATCCTGCCTTACAACTTTCTTAGTTGTCTGAAGAAATCAGCAGCATGTGGCTAGGGCACATGGACTGATGCAGTCCATTTGCATTTCCAAAGGCTTCTGAAAAGACCCTCACATAGTTATTATGGAAATTAGGCAAAAAATTAGGTAAGTAACAGAAAAGTCCCTGGAACAGAAGAATAAGAGGCTGAAAGATAAAAATTAAACACAGGATAGTATTAAATGGTCAACTTTCCCACTGAAGTTCTGCAGAGGTCTGAGCTGGAGCTACTTGGTCCATCATAAGCAACCTGGGAAAAAGAATAAACCATGATATGGGCAAAGTCTGCAACAGTATCTGAAGACAGTAGATAAAAGAGTGGGTAGAAAAATATTGCAGAATAAGCCTCAATGAGTGTGCAATAAAAATGGCAGATAAAATTCAGTGTAGATGAATTTAAAATAAAAAGAAAATCCCAAATTCACAAATTTAATAAGGACCACTGATTTGATCATAGTCCATGCAAACTGAGATTTGAGGGTTCTAGTTCCATGATCTGCAGTACTCACTAGAGGTCAGAAAAGCAATCTGAATTTCAGGTGTTAATAGGTAGAGAATATCCTTGGAGCACATGCTGTTGTGTACCACATCTTTAAGACTGTGCAGTTCCCTCCCCTCCTGTCAAAAGAAATATAACTGGAGAAAGGTTCATAAGAAGCAATGAGGATGATCAAAAGTATGGAATAGCTTCCTTGTGAAGAACAGCCATGTTAGAGCACTTCAGCCATGAACAGGGTCAAATATGAAGCCCTGAGATGGGTGAGGAGGATGAGCAGGGATTGACTGGCTGCTCTCCTTTCAGTAGAACAGCTGGGAGCATCAGATAAAGTCAGAAGAGCAAAGAGAGATGAAGAGGGCTGTGGAGCTCCTGGCCACAGGGAGCTGTGGATGCCAAACATTCATGTGGGAAGCTGGAAAAGCTGATGGATAAGAAATGCATTATTAGCTGACGAATATAAAGAAGAAATTTTTGTTTCAAGGATTCCCCGAGTCACAAACAATTAGAGACTGTTGGTGGAAATATCATATGCTTGGCTTGCTATCCTCTTCTTCCTTAAGGCTCTGCATTTGATGTTAGAGCTTTGGTTTGATCCAGGATGTCTACTGTATGTTGTCATGTATTATACAAAATATGGTGAAACAAAAATCACTACCATTTATGTAGTACAATCAGTGAAATGATCTAATAATATTTTGGGGACAGTTCGGTTTAAATTACTATCAGAACAAACGTACCAAGTATTCTACACCTGCAGGGCTGCTTCAAAGAAAGTTCACATTTTTAAGTGATCTAAGGAGAATGCCAAGGTATTTTGGCTGAGAAGACAAGAAAAAGGAGGCAGGATATAGGCCAGAATAGCAACACAGAGAATGCTAAAAGTGAGAAAATTCATTACAAGTTTCATTGATTCTTTTAGCTGGTCAACAACATTATTTGTTTATTTCTTTATGCACCTATATTAGCATATAAAGAATCAAATATTACAGCAATTTGTAACCCCTGATGACAATTCTATGTCTGACAATCAGCCGCTGCATGTGTCCAGCTGAAAACCCTGGGTGCAGAGATCAGCCGTTCACCATCCTGTACAGAGTGATGGATATGGTGTCTGGGAGGTCTGTGCCTTCGGACATTTTTCAGATGCAAGCAACAACTCGCTACCCTGGAGCCTATTACATCTTCCAAATCAAATCAGGGAACGAGGGCAGGGAATTCTACATGCGGGTAAGTCTAGCGCTCACCGGGGGAAACATGGAGTATCTTGTCATTAGCTGAATGTCCTGATAGCACAACTGAGCTTTTCATGACTATCACTTAAACCTTCATTATGAGGCATTTTTTACATACAGACAGTGTGCTGATCTGCAGAAACTGCTGGATCTCTCAGAAGAGTAACCTACCCAAAGTAAACATGCTTCTCCTCTGAGACTGTAGGTTTAGGAAAGCCCAGAGCTGTACCCATGTCTGAGAATAGCTCAGGTCTCCCAAGCTCAAGAGAAACTATTTTGCCAAACTGTTTTTTATTTGATGGATAATCAACAATTGTCACCAAAAGATTCAATGTTTCTTGTCTGTTTTATTAAACTCTTCATTGGAAATTGAAAAACATGAAAACAAAAAAGTAAGGAAAACCCCACCCCTTTATGCCAACAATTAACTTTCTGGGTTCTTTGCTTTCATTTGTTATGATTTTTTTTTTCACTGAGAACACACATTTTATGTAGACACTGTTAGAGAAAATCTAATTACCTGGGGTTTTTTTTAACTTGTTTTCCTCAGTAGATCTCTTTGTTTCCCAGTCATCTTTGCCGCACCACTGACATGCAGAGATTACAGGGGTGTCTGCAGAGAATGGGGCATATCCACAAGGGATGGTGACACTCAGGAGGTCGATTTTCAGCCCCAGGCAAAAGCTGGCTCTGACATTCACATTAAGTCCTATTCTGTGGCTGCTGAAGGTTCCCATCCCTCACAGACATGGGTAGTGGGATAGATTCCAGGACATATTTCTCACAAGAACTTCAGATCCCCACTGTAAGAAAAGGAAAATATTTCAAAATCCTGAACTGACAAGCAGTCCTGTTACATACAGCCATTTGCATCTCACCAGAGCCTTCCTGTTGCCAAGTCATTACTGATCTCACTGATCTTTTCCCCTCATCTGGGGATCTAGCAGGTGCTGAGGCCCCAGCAGCCACCCCCATTGCCCAAGCCTGCTGTTCCAGTGATTTACCACGCAGCCATCCTCTGGGAAGTGGGAGGGCATGGCCAGATGGGAGGGACACTGTGCCCTTGCTGAGGCACCAGGGCCCAGCCTGGCACGGGCCAGGCAACATGCCCAGCACCTCCTCATGGCTATGTCAGCCTCCTCTGATCAAAGGTAACAAACATTCAGTTTTGAGGTAAAACTGGACAGGTAAAACGGGACCCACTATGTCTATCCAAGTTCCTGACGGAAAACAAACCGCAGTTGGTTTCAACAGCTCTGATTTTTACATGCATATAATCCACTGTTCTGGTCAGATATTGCAAAGGTCTGCTAACATTTAATAAAGGACTGGTTTTCTGAAGTGCCATTGCATATTCAAAGCTCTCTTTGGAGGGTAAGATTTGTGCCATTAACATACACAATACACCACAAACCCAGACCCCATTCACATGGGAATACCTGTTCTCCAGGTTCTGTTAACAAAACCCCTTCTGGGTGTCCCCTGCTTCACTGTAATGCTGTACTTTACATCAAACTAAAGAGTACCTCAAACAAACAAACAGACAAAAAGGTATCATAACTTGTTTATACCCTAAATCCATGTTTTCATCTTTTTTTCTTTTTTAGGCAATAGCAAGAGTCTATGTTTCTATAGTTACTTTAATATGCAAGGCTTGCAAATGTTTTACAAACTGTAGAAGGTGATAGTTCACACTTAAAAGAAGCCAAATGCTGAAATGAACCTCTGTCCCATCAGTTGCAGTGGTTTCAAACAATGAAACAGAAAATACCTATTTTGGCTGCTTGAAGACTGTAGTGAGACAGTAGTTTTGAAGAACTAGTCTTGGCAATCTCACTTGCTTTCTCTTGTTTTATGCACAGCAAACAGGACCAATCAGTGCTACTTTGGTGATGACCCGCCCCGTGAAGGGGCCCCGCACTATTGAGTTGGACTTGGAAATGATCACTGTTAACACCGTCATCAACTTCAGAGGAAGTTCTGTCATCCGGCTGAGGATATTCGTATCACAGTACTCCTTCTAAACCTCGAGTTTGTGCCCTGGAAACATTAAGCCAAAAGAGACAGTTCCTCCCCTGCAGAACTCTCTCCTCAGAAGCCAGTACCTATAGCAGCTCCAGACCAAATCAGTATTTCCAGAGACCCGGTGACCTATGCCTGTCTGAGCTGGGAGGCCTCTTCATGCACAGTCCCCTGACCAGGATGCAAACAGCTGGAGATCCCAAATGATTCTCTATGTGGTCATGTATTTTAAGGACTCTTCTTCTCACTGTAAACACTTCTAGGGCATGAGTCTATGTGAAAGACTGTGAACCTTTGTAGCTCCAAGGCTGCTTAGCAGAAAGCACCAAAAAAACTGATGAAAAAGCTGGCTTTTGCAATCTTGCCTTTTAAATTTTTTTTTCTCATTATAAATGAAAAGCAGACAAACAAGCAGAAACAGAAACAAAAAAACCCACCTATTGAAACAAGGGACCTCAGAAGTCCTAATTTGCATTCCCAATTATCTCTGGAATCATCAGTCAGGCACTTTGTTTCAATTCACCCTGCATTTGTCTTCATTTCACCTGGTTTTTTTCATTCTATTTTAGAGTTAAAATTCATTGTAAATTCATTCCAAAAAACATGTTGTACTATGTAATCTTTTGCTTTCTGACAAAGTGTCACATGTTTGGGTTCCTATATTAAATCTTTCTATATAACAGAGTTCATAGAAATCTATCACTGGATGGTGTGTTTTACAACATTTAGGATTTTATGCTTATTTACACTTAACATCTTTGACACAGGCCTCCACTGCCAGAATAGTGTCCAGCATAAATAGGGACTTTGGAGCAGATAAGAATCAGAATCTTATTTTTCCGTGTTTTCCTGAGTGTGATAGTTGCAAACAATTTGTAATGACCACAAGGTAGTAATACTAACTCTGTAGTTATGGCTGCAATTAATCTCCTGTTCAAAGACCACTCAGGTCAGACCTGTCCAAATTCCTTCAGAAAATATGAATTGTTTTTTTCACCTGTAATCTCTCTCCTACACTTGTAACATGGGGAGAAATAGCTGAAAAGGACTAAGACCAGTCTTATTCATGCTTCTACTGCAAAGCAGACAGGACTATACCAGTACCCCAGTCTCAAACCACGGGATCCCACAGTTTCCATGGGCATTGTCTTATCAGGTATAACTGCTGTAACCAATAGAAAGTTTCTTCTAAAGTCTAATCTGAATCTCCATTGTAATCTGTTGCTTTTTAACCTACTTCCAGTAGAAATTGAGAACAGTTTATCTTCCCCTTTGCAGCAGTCTAACGTGTCTGAAGACTGTTGTCATGTCTCCCCTCAGACTGTTCTTCTCTAGTCTAAACAAACCCAATTCTTTTGGTCTTTCCTCATACATCACATTTTCTGGACCTTTGATCATTCTTTTTGCTCTCATCTGGATTCTCTCCAGTTGGTTCACATCTTTTTTGATGCACAGTGCCCAAAACTGTGAAAAGTATTCCAGCTGAGGCCTCTCAGTGCTAAGCTAAATCTATATATATGTTTAATAGTTTGAAAAAAAATTTAAAATTGTATAGTTGGAAGGTATAATGTATGTTGAAGCCACTGGCACTTTGGTCTTTTATTTTAATAGGGATGAGGCTTTAAATACCTTGTTCTTAAATTTGTCTGAAACAAGCTCTTCTGCTTTGTTTTTTCCTTTCTGGCTTATTGGCTCTCTAGCATTGCTAGGACAAGAAGGATAACCTTTGCTTTGTCTTTTGAGAACTGGAAGTGCCCAGTGCTACTTGGGAGAAGGAGTTTACAATTAATCTTTAATTACAAGATTATAATGTGAGCAACTAAGAGCAGAGTAGCAATGTGAGGTCTTCATTAAAGTGGAGTTTTAAATGGGAGAATACAGACTTGGAAAGTTATTACAACACAGACTGCATGACACAATAAGAAAACTGACTGTTGTTCCTAGTAAGCTTTGTGAATTAGTAGAGACTCTGCTCTTTTTCCTTGTACTCAGCTTGAAGGAAGCCTTGGTGCTCTCAGCAATGAAACTCTGAGTTTAGCAGCTTCTATTCCTTAATGGTTTAAAGGTTTTCTGTCTGCTGCTACAACATCCCAGGATGCTGTGGCTCAGAGCTCTGTCCTTTATTGTAAAAACAAAAAGGCTAGAGACTGACTCCACGGTTTAGTGAGCCAAGCTGAAGGCAGAGAGCCAATGAGTTTTATGAGCAGCTGACTTGGAGGAGATAAACGCAGAGGAAATGGGCAGAGAAACATCAAAAACAAGAATTTGTTTCCTGAGTGTATCATGGCTCATCAAGTACCACAGTCTTGGAGGGAAAGATAGAGATGATCAGGAAGGAAGAATGATAATTTATAACCATGAGACTAAAAGTGCCCCTGTTCCAGATGATGGAAATAAAACATGGGAAACATGCAGGCTCTGGTGGACCAGAGAGCAGCCGAGGGACAGGCAGGGTCTTGCACTGAAGATGTTCAACTCTTAAAATGCTGACAGCTTTCCCAGTGCTTAAAATCCCCTCTTCCCCCCTTTCTGTGCCCCTATGGCTTCTTTATGGCTTCTTTATGCCCAGTTGAGGAGTCCTCTCTTCCTGCCACCACATCACCTCCTGGAGTGGAAGCACACCCTCAGACATCAGACAGTTTGTCACTTCTGGCCTGTTCTCCCATGGCCCCCACATACCAACCTGATTTAACCCTAATTTAGAAACATCAAAACCCAGAGGAATTCCATAACAAATCACTTTGTTAAAAGAATAAAGCTTGAATGCTTGGTTTTAGCAGGGTCCAGCAAATACTCATAAAACAACATTACACTTTCTATATAAACATTCTGCGCCTTAAAAAAAAGGTGAAAAGTCTGGAAACAAAGGAATTCAGCCACTTCTCAACCGCCATAACATCTTTCATCACTCACTATCACTCCAGCCAACTTAAACTTTGCCAAAATATATGCTAATCTCAAAATAATAAATTACTAGCAGTTTATAACATCTAAACTATATTTCCTAGTTAGGGGTCTGTTTTCAATAGACCATTGAAGAACTCAAGTATTACAGCAATTCTCACCAAATAAAAAAAGAAGACTGTGCATGTCAGGTTTTTATAGCATGAAAGTTAAAAATGTAAACATGCAACTGCTGCATATATTCATGTCCTTCTTTGAGGCCAGAACTCCTGAAAAGCAGACAGAATTCAAGGTCTGCTCAGAAAATGATTCTTTATTCAAACCCACTGCCAACAATTTTCCAACATGAAGAGTTTTGGCATATGGTTAATGGCCAGTACTCTGACGAGCACCAGTGGAGGACACAGACCCTGTCTGGGTGTGTGTGGCTTCCCTCTAGCTCTGCTTGCTCAGGCTGGCAGAGCTGTTCCCTTGCCATGCAGAGAAGGGACAGCTCTTTGCCTCTCCTGCCTGTCAGCTCTCATGTCTGTTTGAACACAGGTCCTCAGCAGAAAAGCTGCCCTCCACTATGTGTTTGTACAGCACCTTTTACCAGTGCAATAACTGGAATAAAGGTAAAAGAAAGCAGATATGGCAGTAATCTTTGACAGAGATCACAATAATTGGGAAGGAGAAGTTATTCTGATAAATGAACAAATTGAGTCATGCTAGCTGGGTTAGAGGGAGTTGGCTAGTTGCCAGAGGGAGTAGAATGGGTCCTATCATCTGGCTTATTTGACTTTGAGGGAACCGACTTTTTTGACACATACAACAAAATGTTATTTCACCCAAGAGTTTCCTGGATCCCACAGAGCTGCTTTTCAACTGGTGATTTTCTCTGACTACAATAACTTTGTTAAAAATAACCCATCTTCTTTTGAGAACCTGGTCACCCACCATCACTGAGTGTACTGTCCAGAGCCATTCATTCAAGCTCTCTCCTCTTCATTTGGGGGCCTGTATTCATAATTACCTTTTTTTTAAACTTAGCCTTCAGAAAAGCCAATTTTTATTGTCTCATTAACAAGCAGGACTTGCATAATAATTTTTCTCTGTCTAGAGCTGGCAGAGCAATATAATCAGTACAGTTTGTGGTCATGCAAATTCTCCAGTCTGGCTTATTCACAGAATATGCTACTGAATATCTTCCACTGCATGTAGCTGTATTAGAGCTCAATGAAAATGTCATAACATAAAGATGTTTTAAAAAAAAAAAAGAATAAAAGTATGCCCTAATGTTATTCATTCCTGACAGGCATTATTGTCAAAATAAATCTCTATCCTGGATGGACAAAACCCGCAGCTGGTGTTAATCTGCATGACTGATGCTTTTCAATTAAAAGATGACAAGTGTCCTTAGAATCTTCCCTGTGTATGTGTAAAGCACTGCACAGATATCTGTATACAAGAGAATTTACAGAAGCTACAGGAGAGGTTGTGTGGCTCTGCATTTGGAAGTCAAAGAGCTGTAAGACAACACAGAACAAACAAATTCTGTTTCCTCATCTGACACAAGTCCAGACAAGTGATTTACACCCATTACATTTTGTTGTTTTAAGTTTTTGAACCAATTTTGAATAGCTCAACCCCAAAGCAGGTGCCATGCACGAAGACTGAGGCTAATGGCCATAACTAAGCTTTTGGAGATTCTGCAGAAAGCCTGCCTCATAAAGGTGACATGTGCTGAAGTGTCAGTGCCACAGGGAGTGTAATGGGCACAGGTATTTATGTGGGGATGTCAGTGACAGCTGACTGCTATCTGCACCTGCCCCTTTCCTCACCTGTTTCAGTGCAGTGTAACTGAAGTTTTTAACTGTGCACATCAGGCTGTGGAAATCTCACCTATTCCCATTCTTAGCTCAAACTTCTGAGATCCCTCTAGTGGTTTACGAACTGATCCCCCTGAGTAACTCAACCAAGACTGGTGAAGCCACACGAGGGAGGGTTTGGGTACAACTTTTACACCAGGAAGTAAATAATGATGCAGTAACCTCAGTGTAAGGATTGAGGAATGTATCTGAGTAGGGAAGGGTTCTATAGGAAACACTACAGCAATCAAGAACTCCTGAAATATTCAATCTCTTTCAATTCCCTTTCCCATATCCCAGATATAGGAAATATCTATATGGAAATATAGATATGGAAATATCGATATGGGATCCCAAATCCCATTTTCCCTTTGTGGTTTGTCCTGGACAAATGATCTCATTATAATCATGCACTGCAAGCACATGCTGAGTGAACTCCACTTCTTCTCTGGCACTACTTAACACTTGCTTTTTGGAGATCAGTTGTAGGCTATTTGTCTTTTCTAGGGCCTGACTGGCCTCAACTGCTCTTCTCATATCCAGTCCGGATCCATTTTTTTCCCATCAAGATCTTCTGCATCCACTACCTGTGCAAGCTTTACATGTGTTTCACTGGAGTTGCAGACACTGCCGTGTTCTAAGCACTCCAACAGCAAAGTATTATGAATGGCTGAAGGGATTGCCCAGCCTGCTGGTAAAGCCTGGCTTAATGAATAGGATTTTTAAAAACCCACAATTCCTCAGTTTTGAAGGTGAAAAATGCTCTACTAGGTCCTGATTTTCTCTGGAAATGGCATCTGTTATCGTGTTGGCTTGATAGTCTCAGGGCTTTTTAAGAAGTCTGATAAGGATATGCTTATGCAATACATCCTTAGGCTTTACAAACCTTGGATGAGGTTTTTCCAATTTGCAAACAGAATATGTGGCCCAGGTCAGAGAGATCAATGTGATCATCACTATGCTAAAGTCAGTGATCACTAAACACCTCACCTCAGGTCTGGATTTAGCTCAGTTTTATTTTTAGTCTCAAATCTCAGTGTCAATGGTATAAACATAAGCAGATATGTATTATTTTTAGAGTAGAGCTGAAAGCTTCTTTCCTGTAAATAAACAATAGTATGATTGCAGTATCTCTTTCTTTGTGAGCACTGTCTTTGGGTTCTTTGAGGTTTCCTGAGATAACCTTTAACATATCAAAATTTTCTTCAGGTATTTCAAGACATTCATTGATATGTTTCCATGAATGATTCCTCACTCCTGCTCTTCAAAGGCCAGCCTAGGCACTAGATTCTGTTTTGTTAAAACATGAAGCTACACCCAAGCCTCTGCATAGTCACATCATTCATAGGAATTGTTCCTCTCTGTAACCTCTGAGGGATTATGTTGACTTCCTTGAGATTCTGCAGTGTTCCATGCATGTGTTTGTCCAGACTGGGGCCTTAGTCTGGAGATTGTTCATCAGCAACTTTCTGCACATGCTCTCCAACCAACATGTGAAACCATAGCTACAAAGGTTAGTTTTCGACAAAAATCTTCAAAGCATGGTGTTTCTTGGCTGCCTACACATAATGCAAACACAGTTCAAAAATCCAGGACCAGAGTTCCCCAGTCTTCATGAGAAATTCCTGGTTTTCAGAAACATTTTGGTCAGTAAACTTGCTTTGTAGATTATGTGAAATGCAAACAAAAAGGAAGAAGGCCTGCCAAGATTTCACAGATTTTTTATTAAAATCAGTATCCCCAAGAATACTGGAATATAATTCATCATTTAAAAATATTCCTTTGGACCCTGAAACCTGATGCCCTTCAAGTAGGGCAGGGGGACAGAACAACTGACTGCTCCCAAAACAACAGCAGCTGCTCGACAGAGATCCCTGGGCTCCTACAGTGACCAGAAACCCCTGCTAGCCCAAGTCTACACACCAGGTGAGTGAGGAAGAAACAAAGCTCATAGAGACATAGAGCTGAAAGAGAGGTAATTTCACTGACTTCTGAATGATAGCAAGTGGAGATTTACATCATAATGTCTATAAAATTTCTCACTGCATTTATACATCTGTATAAATGGAAAATTTAAAATTACCAAAATTAAAGGGATCAAGCTGTTACCTACCACACACATACTACATGCAGGAAGCTTTAGTGTTTCCCTCTGACTTTCCTCAAGGTTGTGCTCACTTGGAATTACCCAGTCTGATTTGGTGCAAGTTGACAATGGTGTAAGTGACAGCATTTGGTTCACAGCAGTGTAGTTGTACCCTTGGATGCAAGAGAATTACAGAGGGATACAATTACAATTGAACCAGAAAGTTAATCAAAAAGAGCTCGCTGATTAGTTAACCTCCAGTGCTTTGGTTATGATGTCATTGACATGGAAAAAATACTCAACCAGAAACACAAAATACTAAAAAGGAGATTACCTCCTTAGAAAGATATGTGCCCATGTAGCCTATAAATAGCTCTGAAATGAAGACATCCCAGACAACATCTCTAAAAGGAAGAATTCACTCCTTGACCTCTAGCATCCTTGTCTCCCACAGCAGGATTAAGCACAGTTGATCCTTATCAGGATACAGACACAATGGCTGTTTGATGGTCGAGCCAAGAAAGAGGCAGGCATGGCTAGAGGCAAGGGGGAGACACACCAAGATAATGTAGAAGTTCTAAAGAATGCTCTCAGTGTGCAGGATCTCTGAGACAGATCTCTCTTGCTGTATGAAGCATTTTAGCTCTGCTTGGGAAATACTAGCAGTCACTTCAATAAAAAGCGGTGGGGGTGGGGAGGGCGGCAGCATTCGTGTGTTTGAATGCAGAATCAGTTGTTAAAAAAATGCTGCCCTGGCCAATCTGTCACCTAATGAGATGCACTGGATACCAGAAACCTCTAAATACAATTTTAGTTATAGCACGTTTAGTACCACCTTATACCAACAGTTTATCCTGCAGCCAGTACAGGTGGAAGGAGGAGGACTCACTGCCCAGCTCAAAGGATGCTCCTTAGTGTTGCTGTTGAAACAGTAATTTCCATTACTCTTACTTGCAGCCTGTCTGGATTAATAAACATGTTATATTTTGACGTCTTCTTTTCTTTTTTTTTAATGAATAATTTTGTACAGTAATTTTAAAAGGATAGTTTCAATGTCCCTCACCCTGTCCCTTTAGCCTACAATCACTATTTCATTTCTAGCAGAACATGAGCTCTTAAGTCTTGCATTGTTCTGCAGCTCGTGAATGATTTGTATTGAATACACCAGTAGGGACTATTTTAAAGGGTTTTTTAAAAAAATATGTCACTAAAAAATATACTTGAATTCTAGCTTATTTTGATCATTAACTGGTTTAGTGGTGTTCATACAAGATCACTGCAAGTATGCATGAGAGAATTATGTAACCTTTTTGGAAAGCAAGCTGAATGAGGATCAGTGATACTGGTACACCTACTGGTCATAAACAATAGTAACATACAGGCAGTAGTAGAGAAAGCTTCAAAGTAAAATACAATTAATTTTCCAGAGGCTAATTTTCTTTCACAGTTTTTATGTTGTACAGTTGCCCATACTTGGAGTAATTTCCTGGTGTGTTTATGTATGATAAGGCTCAAATTAATGTTTTGTGTAATACTACTTTATCTGTACTAGGAGCTTGACATATCTGAGACATTTCTTTCCCCTGCAATTTCACTGAAGGATGGAGCAGGTCACTGCTTCTGAGGATAGGGATGGCTCCCTTGCCTTGCTCCCCCTCAAGCACCAGCCATGCTTTATCCAGGACATTTGGAGGGTGTACGGGAGAGTGTACAGGCTGCATGCCTTGGAAGTGTTCCCAGAGAATCCCAGGAGATGAGCTCTCCTCCCTGCCTGACATGGTGCCATATCCCTCTCCCAGTTGACCTGGGTCCTTGGAGCCACTGAAGGCAGGGGTTTGTCCAGTGATCATGAAGCTATGGCCAGAATTTGGCTTCCAACTGGCAGAATAAACTTGTCTCATAACGAGTAGTGTTAATATAAGATAATTTAGACTGAACTGGTTTCCTCATATATAAATCATTAACCAGTGGCTAGCTCTCGCTCCTGCGTGCACTACGTATCTTATGACTTCAGTACAACAAAGGCTTTTCCACCCACATGATACTCAATGGCCCATGTCTAATGAAGTTTGAGTTTGTTGGTTGGGTTTGTGTTTTGCAGGTGGAATGTTCTTATTTCAGCAATTTGCAAGGACAGCCAAAACTGGCTCTGGTTTGCTTCGTGGAAAGTGAAGGAACTTATGTCACACGGTTGCTTTCTCACATTCTTATCACCCAAATAATTTGCTGCAAAGTGAGGTAGGTAATACGCCATTCCCTGGGCTTGTGATGATTTACAAGCCACTCAGAAAGCTGATATGCACTTAAAGGAAGTGCTGCCGCTCATTTCCAGTATCACGAGGATGTGTCATTTCCCTTCACTACACTGCAAATGCGTTCATTCTGAATCACATGCTCAAGAAAAATTACACTGAAATGAGCACACATGCAAACTGAAAGAGGAGAGGCCAAGTGCAGGAATGCTGAGCTGCAAAATTTCTCTTCAAGAGAAGAAAACAACTCTCTAGAACTACTCAAAGAAAATAAGAAACTATGTGTGACCCTTGATCAAAGACTTATGGTTCTACAGCCCACTCTGGGGTGCCCTGGTCGAAGTGGCCTGAAGAGTGAAGGTAACAAGGAGCTGGTTTTCCACTGAATGTGGTAACACATTCACAAAACACAGCTGCTCTGACTTTGCTGTTGACATACAGCTGAAGTAGTCCAATATCGGTTGCCACACCTGAGCCACTTTATCCTTCTTTCTCTAGTTTAGAATTTGCTTTTGAGGTTGTTCTTACAAATGCTGCCATGTCTGTCTGACATGGTGTTGCACATGGGACTGAATAGAGTGATCCCCTCCCCTTTATTGCCCTTTTCACTATGCAAGACCAATCTGTTCTGACAGTGTCCTCCAAGCCAAGGGAGGAGAGCTCTGCGGATAAGGAAATGGTCTCTCCAAAGCTGACTCACAAATGTGGACAAACCTGAAGTTTGTCAGTGCTTCTGTCAGTGCTATCCAGCCAGCTGGTAAAGGACACTGCACTGCTGGAGAGATGTGGTTTTGCTGGGCTATAAAACTGACACCCTGCAGGGATTTAACCTCCTGCTGCACTTCCTTAAGGGTAAGCTATGAATTGTATTTCCTTGAGAAGTCCCATGGGCTGTACTCCGTGTACCAGAACTCCTGCTTTCTCCTCCCTCTCTGTTTTTGGTGGCACCAGTTCCTCCTTAGGCCTGTGAGTACTGCTGAATGTTGTTAAACTGTCCTCGGTGTCAGGCTGCACATAACCAAATCAGTGATGGAAAAAATGAGCCTACGTGTTTTTTCCAGGAAGTCAGACAGCAGTTCCCTATCTCATACAGGTGAACACTTTCTCACGCCAGTAACTCATTAGGACAGCAAGTGTGATCTCAGCTCTTTCACAATGATGTTTATAGTCTGTGCCACTGTTTGTAAGGACTGTTCTGAATGGCAGCTGGTTGCTGATCTTTAACAGCACTTCTGCGCTCCCATTTCCACTCTTTCTAGCCTGTTTCATTCCTCCTTTCTTGGGCTCTGGCACAGTTCAGTCACCATGCCATTCCAAAATCATCATCCAGGCCCCCTAAAATCCAGTCCTCCATCTGCCTGTTAATGAAAATCCTTGTCACTCATGGGATCACCATGTCAGTTTAAGCAAAGGAACAACCACAGCTTTGGCTGAGAAGTGTTTGGTTAGGTTTTCTAAGATCTTGAAGAACTAATTTAATAAATCCTTGCTTGCTTGTATGACTGCACCTTCCATCTTCTACCACACTTTCCATTATGCCACTTGGATACAAATGCACGTGGTTTTAACATGAAATTAAATCCTTAAGCTGCCGTGAAATAATTAACCCTTCATTCTTGAATTCCTTGCTACCATACAATCTAGTTTTTATAGAGCTAAGAGTTAAACTAAAAGTGACAACTGAAAATACTTCAGGCAAGTGGGTATTTGCTCACCGTGGAAAGCCAGCCTTAATCATATATATATATAAACTTTTGGGCTTGGGGAGTACAGGTAAATAGCGTAGCAAAGATACTGTGTCCCACAAATATTTGTACCTACAGTTATTGGTGCTGACTCAGGTTTCTTGAAAATAATCTCCCAAGAAAATACTGCCAAGAATAAATAACCTGCAGTTTTCAGCTGTTAAACTTCCTGGTAAAACACTGGTTTGTGACACCTGCACCCATCCACTCAGATGTATGATTGAGTTGTACCAAGATGTAACCCATTTCAGCCTGTTTGGCAGAGCTGTCTCTCAAGGCCTGGATGTTCTCTCCTCTCTGAATATTTTTGTATGTAACTAAACAGAGGTGAAACATGCAAATCCTCGGCTTTGCAGTGAGAGTTCATCCTTACTCCTGCCCTACAGTCCCAAGTGATATCAGCAAGGGCTGTGGCTATAGCACATTTACTTCCCAGTGATTCTGGGTGCAAGGCTGAGGAGCAGCCAGTGCTGCTGCCAGTCCTGCACAGGAAAGGCTGGGAACGTGGGCAGCAGGTTGGTTTTCCTTTATTTCCTGTACCTTAAGAGTGCTGTATTCTGGTGTGTTTGCCTGGGAACAGAGCAAAACAACCTGCAGCTGGGTTAAAGTGTTAAAATTAGGGTAGAAAGGGCTGGTAACTGTTTCTAGTTATGTAATTTCTTAAATGGCTCTAAGTACCTTGCCTTTCCCAGAGGGATGTGTCCAAAGCTCCAGTTTGGAGGTCAGTGTGTTCTCCTTTTGGACCAAGCAATTTTTGGTGGAAGAACAGCATTCCAGCTTCTGTGAGCAACCAGTCACTGGCCTCCATGGATCTTCTTCCCAGCTCCCTCACTTCAATGGGGCCAGGAGGTTTTGAACTGCAGTGATTTCTGTAATGGCTTTTTGTCATCATCCCCTTTCAGCAAGGTAATTGAGATTTGCTTTCACCTGAAAATAGATGACAAAAATACTTTTTTACAACTGGAAACAGTAAATTATTTTTGTGCTTTTGGGCCTTTTTTCTTGACTTGGTCCCTTTCAGAAAGGATCTTTTGTGTGCTGCCCTCGCTCTGTGCGCGGGTGACACCTGGCTGGCCTCTTCTTCCCGGGGATAGGAACATCTGCTCCTCCTCGGCAGGCCTGTGTCTGCTTTTGGGAGACAGGCCAGCCCTGAGGCTCTGAGAAGACTCTAGAGAGATCATGGTGTGAAAATACAGGGCAGGGCAGCAGCACCTGGCCCTGAGGTCCCAAAAAGAGAGAGGGAGGACAGGGCCCAGGCAGGTGTCTGCCTTTAGCTTGCACAGACAGGGACCCAGGCCCTGAGCAGGCTGGGAGGACAGGGCGAGCTGCCTCTCCCCTCTTCCACATGGAAAGAGGCATTTCTGGGCAGTATCACAAGCAAGTAGGACTGTAACAATGTTTGGGGAGACACCCCAGAAGTTCCCCATGAGGTGGCATGATCCCAGCCCAGTGGGAGAGCAGATCCTTGGGAGACTGGGCTTCACAAACAGCCCAGGGAGCACTCCTCAGGTAGGGAAAAGGATGTGCCTATGAGATTTTCACTGGCATGGGTAAGAGAGGGGAGAGAGGATAAAGTGTAGGAGTGACAGTCTCCAGCTCCCCACAGCCCTAATGTCCCCCCCTCAGCCCCAGGAAGGTGTCAGATGCCTGGGGCTGGGCATGTTGCTCAGCTCACTACCTGGGGGTGCGCAGGGGTGGCCGGGCTTCCCACTCAGCCCTCGGCTCCCCCAACTACTGAGGCTCCCTGCCAGTTCCCTCCTCACTCCCTTCATTCAGCAGGGGTGTACAAAAATACAGATGTACCTTTAAGCCATTGCTTGCACTTGGACTACTCTCTTCAGTCCATTTCTAACTGCAGCATTTAAGCCCCATAGATTTTCACTGCTAACTGGTCACAGCTAGCATTCCTTGATAATCAGATGAACTGAAATAGTTCTGTAAGATCTATTATGTCTCTGGCTTGTAAGATACAGTAATTTCTTACTAGGTTACACTAATATTTCGTATTTCATTCTTAATATTATTCTTCAATAAAGCTCTGTGCAAACAATCTATCCCACAGGAGGAACTTCTGCCAGATCCCAGATGTCAAACACATTCTCTTCAAATACGGGAGTTCGTGACCTTTTATGTTTGTTAATGTGATGCCATGGAAATTATTTATAATAAATAAGTATATTTCAGAGCCTGGTGTTCCATGGGCCCTTTTTCAGTGATACAACAGTCTTTCCTGAAACAGGTCTTTCCTGTTTTGTTGTAGGGTTTTTTTCCCCTAACAATGAAGGTTTGGGAACAATTTGAAACCCTGTTATTGAACCAAGTCCAACTACTGCATTGAAAGGTAGACAGGAACTTTTAAGATAACTCATTTTTCATATCATTCCTGAAATCAGCAGCAGATAAGGTTCTAACTCTCTCTTTTATCCTGAACCCTGAAAAAAACGCAATTTTAAAACTGCAGACTGTATAAATAAATTGTCTTACAGCATCAAATCAAAGAGGAAACTACTGGAATTGTTTGGATCTAAATAATACATTTTATATGCCAACAGATTTTTGATATAGCAAGCTCATTTTAAACCTGGGCTAGAACCACCTACCCACAATCTTCCAGGTATAAACCTCTAGAAAATATCTGAAGGTGTCAATATTTTGATAACATTTAGTCTTACCTTTTTCAGTAGATGTGACAATGTCCTCTAAAACCTGTGCTAGATTAAGAGCATCTGGCTCTTAATGAAGTCAGGCAAGAAAAGGACATAATTAGAAAACACTGCAAGGAGTGTGCCTTGGCTCTGTTACATTTTTTCTCAACTACATATAAAGGTTTATAAAGCCTCCTGAGTTTATTGGATTCATCATCTTGGATTCCTAGACCAGCAGCAGCAACAAATGTCTCCTGAGGAGGAAACAGAACCGTGTGCTCCTGCACCCACAGTTACTCCTGTTCATCATTCTGGGCTGAAGCTGATGGCCTGTCCAGAGCAGCACCCTTGTGCCTCAGTGATTATCCACCCTGGAACATTTCCTTGCCTTTGGACAGTTTGGGGCTGGCAGCCATTGACCATGTTAAAGGCCACTGAGTAGTGCAGAAATAATTGCTGCAGCTCTCACAGATGTGGAACTGGCTGTGGAGAGGCAGGACCAAAGCAGGTCCTTCTGGTGCATGAAGGATGAGGCCTCCTTGCATTTATTATCAGAAGGTATTAATGATGTGTGTGTGCAAAGAAACTTTGCCTTATAGCATAAGGCAAAATATAACAAGCCAGAAAATCTGTTTTCAAATTCACAGTACATCAAATCTGAATGAGATAAAGAGAGTGTCTAATTTGAACAGCAGAGTATCTCCATGTAATTGCTTGTCTAGGCAGTGTAGCAACATTTTTAAATGGTACTGGACATTGTGCAATAAAACTGTTCAGCAGCTCTGTGGGAGGAGGCAACCAGCTGCAGTCTCAGATGATGGACAGAATTACAACAGGTAATGTCAAGAAAGTGTGATGTTAAACATGCATTTGATAAAATGAGAAAATAAAAATAATAGTCACGGATTGAATTATAGCAGCTTTCTATAATGAAGTGTGTGGACCCCACCCAGCATCTGTGGCAGAGGAGGGAAGGTGTCAGCTAAACCCAAAGGTTATGATGGGAATGGAAAAAAACCAGGCTCCAGCTGAGAGCAGGACAAGGAGGATGAGGAAACAGTTTCATGTTTCTCCCAAAAAACCTCGGGGGACAAAGATTACTGCTGCAAAAACTTTAATGGTAGTAAAATCCTCTGGCTGCAGAAGTTGTTTGTAACGAAGGTGTATTAACTGCTTAGAGAACGTCAGCTGAAAAGTACTCTGCTTTTTCACTGAAATCTAAGTTGCGAAATCCTTTTTTTCTCTCAAAAAGTCCCTGCCTCAGAAAACTTAATTTAGTGGTTACACACGGGGTTTGGCTATGAGGCGTTGTTGGCTGTGTGCTGGACTTGTCCTGATAACGCCCTGCTTTTAGGTCCTGATGGCTGAGCTCATCACTTGGCTATTGCAATATATATTGGAATTTAACTCTGATCATAAGTACATCACTTGATGTTAGTGTCTGAAACTAAAATATTTCATAAGTAGTAGCGTTAAATGCTTGCTCTGAAGGATTCTCAGCTGGGAGAGAGCTGGGAAAGCTATTTGGAATCATCAGCTGCTTAATTTCATGTAATTCTTCACAAACTAGGCAAGAACTTCTAAGCAATTATGTTTCCCACTTTTGTGCTTAAAAGATTTCAGTGTGTTCTGTGCAAACATTGATTCAACCTCTGAACCTCTTGATTTTTTTACATGGAAGTTGGCATGTCAGTAAGTGTGCACAGGTGGTGGGATCAGGTTTCTGATGCAAAGGATCATGAGGGAGAATTCAGTCCGGATTTATACAAAGCTGCAGCCTCCATCAGCATTCCTGCTGAAAACTTGGTTCACTGGAGCACTTGCACAGAGTGAAGAAAAAGGGTCTTAACCTGTTTGAAAGCGTTTGCAGATGTAAATAATTACTCAACATTTGTGCCAGTGTTTATACATGGGGGTTTTATTATTTCAGGTCCAGTTCCTAAAGGTTTGAGGCCCAGAGATGATAATATGCTAGTAGCTACTTTCTATAGTCTTCTGGCTACTTCTCTTTCAACAAGAAAAACACTGGGAAGTTGTAATCCAATAGCATAAACAGGCTCAGCAACAAGTGAAAAAGTCTGTGGTACAGAGGTTCAAAACAGATGAGACAGGCCTCACCGGGGAATATGAGAGGTGAAGCATAGCCCAGACTAATAAATTCTCCACTATTAGCCCTGCGTGGGTCTGCTCAAGTATTTCAGCCCTGCATTTCTGGAGCTGAGAGTGCTGTGGTTTGGCAGAGCCAGCCAAATGCAGTCCAGTTTATTAGCTTGGTCTTAGTACCGGGGGTGCCTGGAGTGGAGGCAGCATAAGCAGCAATGGCAGCTGCAGAGAACCAGGAATTAGTGAGGATGAGTAGTTGCAATGACAGTCTGGAATGGTCACCAGAGGAGAGGGGGGCCGACAGCAGGAGTCAGTGAGGCAGGGGAACATCACCAGCTTTCTCAAGTGAGGTTTGGTTACAGAAAGATACAGCAGAGCATGGAGCACTCCATGGTGCAGCCAGGAGGCTGGCATGGAAGGAACATCATATTTGCAGTTGACATGAAAAAAGGTAAATTGGTTTCACTGCTGACCTTCAGAGTAGATTTGTTTGGAACAAAATTCTTTTAAGGAAGGGGGAAGGTTTGTCTCCCATCCTAGCTAAAAACATCACAGGACAGTAATGCTCTCCCCGTCCACAAAAGATCAGGTTGTCTACATCCTATACCATGCACAGCTGAATTTTGTGCTTATTGAAACAAATTTCCCAATTTTCAAGCAGATGAAAAGAAGACTGAAAGGTGTCCCAAACCATCAAAAGAGCCACAGAGATGTGTTAATAGGCCCTCTCAAATTACAGGGCACAGTCTTGCCTCGATGAAGAAGGAAGGTCATATTGCAAACTGTTTTTTTCCTTTAACTGCCTTGTCAAAAATACTGGTTTTAATGTCTTTTCCTTCATCAGAGAGGCACCCCACAGTCCCAATGGACGGCTGCTACTGCATTGCAATTCCAGCAGCTGGAGAGCCAGTCGGGCAGGATTGGAAGTCGCTGAGAACCCAAAAAACCCTCGAGCATGTCAATGCTGAGGTAACTTGACAGCAGCAAGCCGCGTACAGGGGCCTTATCAGTAGTTAAACAACACACTTTGGTGAACAGTGAAAATAAAGCTGTTTGGTCATGTAAATTAATTCAGTGAGATGCCTTGAAATGCGTGATAGATGTGCACCTCTGGAGGATTCAGATAATTCTGGAAGCATACCAGGTTACTGGTATTATTTCTTTAAAACAGTGACCGTGTGCACAGAATCTCATGAGTTCCATGAACAGGAATCAGAGCCTCTCTGCTATGTGATACCCAGTACTTGAAACTGGCTCTGTGCAGAGGTGAACAGAGACGCTTTGTTAGCTCAAAATTTATAAGTCTGTGCTTTTGGCAGAGGGTCTCTCTCCCCTTACAGTGGCTCTGGAGCTTGAAGTAGCCATGTTACACTGCATGATGACAGGCATGAAATTCCTAGTTAGCAGCAGATCTGTGGTGCTATTAAATTTAAAACGAAAAATATTATAATAGAAAAAATACAGTGTTGGTGGATGGGGAATCCACTAAAGACTGCAAATCAAAAGCTATCAGGGCAACTGTGCAAAACTTCAATGACTGGAAATGTTAATGCTCTCAGAGTGTAAACACCATTTCTTTCGGGAAATACACACTTTTTCCTACTAATCCAGTCCCACCTATTCCCCATCTTTGCCTCTTGGGGTATTTTAGCACTTCCAGTTACCAAAAACTAGAATCAAGGAGAAACCACCTTGAGACTTCCAGAACTTTTCCTTCCTGCAAGGTAATTTCCAAACCGGAATTTCCTGCTGAAAATTCTGAACCAATCAACAGTGTGCGATTCCTAAATTACCCTACAAACTATGCACTCTAGTGGCAGGGGCTTTCTCATGTGTCCCTGTAAAGCTTTACTTGACACAGATCCACATTCCAGCTGGACACGCCGTTCTCTAAGAACATTGTAAAGCCTGAAAAAATCGCTTTTTCTCTCTAAAACAGAAGCCGGGTTGCGCTTCTAGCAAAGCGAGGGGCGGCTCTGGCACCGACTTTGCAGGTGTCACGGTGCGGCAAGCGCCAAGGAAGAATTACTGGCAGCCATTTGGAGGTAAGTTTGCCCCAGCGCGTAGCTCTGGTGAGGCGGGAGAGTCCCGAGCCGCCGGGGGAACTCCCCCTGGGCGATAGCGATCGGTGAGTAAGCGCCGCGGGAGCGCACCTGGCGGGCCGGGCGGGCGGGCGGGCGGCGGGGCCTGGCTGCGAGGGCAGGCGGGGCCGGGCGGCGGTGCGGGGACAGCCGCGGCGGTGCGGGGACAGCGGCGGTGCGGGGCCGGGCGGCGGTGCGGGGACGGCGGCGGCGGCTCCGTCCCGCGGCGGCTCCGGCGGGCACAGGGGCCTCCCAGCAGGTACCGGGCCGGGGCAGCGCGGGGCCGGGGCAGGATCCCCGCGGGATGGGGCAGGGCAGCTGCGGGGAGCAGGCGCTGCCCCGGCGGAGGCGGCCGGGTGTCTGTGCTTCCTATCGAGTGGTAGACTTCGGGAGATGCAGACAGGTAGGAATGTAGTAACTTATTTTGAAGTACCGGGGAATTGAATCTTCATATAAATTAGGTCCGAGGTTCAATTGTACTTAGAACAGTTTTAACGTAGTGTTGCTGTATGAAAATAGCCTTCTAAAATTCAAATGTTCTGTGTGAATTGACAGCTAAGCATTGTCACAGGCCGGCAATAGCTAATTAGATCATCTTCTCTAGGAACACTTCAAGTAATCAGAGATGCGGTTTAGCCAAAACTCCAAAGGAAATTGTGAATATAGCTAGACAGTTTCCCTCTGTATGGGATGAAATTAGTGTCAGAAAACATATATTTACTGAAGTTATGCTCTGCTGTATCCAAGAGCACTGCTCAAGCAGCAGGTATAATTGTAAGCTGTTTCAAACTGTCCTGTTCACACTTCTTAGATGCATACCTTGAAGCTGGATTCCTGGGTGTTTTGGCTCACTCTGGTTGTTAAACAGCAATCTGAAATAAATACCATCTTTAATTAGGCTGCTCTTGTAACTCTCCTTTGATGTGGAAACATGCCTGGTGTGATGCATTTCTCTAGACAAGAATGAAAAGGTCGATGTCGTGACTGTTCCTACAATGCACACGTCCAGTCAGCCTGCTGTAATTGTGCAGGGAAATAACAAGATCTTAGGACGTCTACAGGGCCACAGCTGTCAAGTGCCTACCCATCTAAAAGATCCTGAGAGCACCTGCACCTTGGAGCTGGACCCTTGCAGTCCTAACTGTCAGTCTCTGATCTGTGCAGGCTCAGGTTTTTCCCAGTGATACTTGCTGAATGCATTGAGGTTTGCTGCTTTATGTGCCTTTGGTTTTTACAGTGTTGATTAGCTGGGTGTCCAAGCTGTCCAGGCATCCAGAAGTGAAGGGTACCTTGATAAGTTCTTCTTGGAGAGTCCAAGTGTCTTTAGATTACATATCAGGGGACCAGGACTACTTAAAAATCATGCAAGGGAATACATTGCCATGCTTTTTTCCCCCCTTCCTGTTCTTTCTAGGTTTTGTGTGTAGCTGTTAGACACATGTGAAGAATCAAGTTCTGATTTTGCGTTTTTCATTTCTCAAGAGAGTGCTAGACCCATAAACCTTTGTGCTGTTCTGGTGGTCTCTGACTTCTTACTTATGAAACTGTTTCACCTTGCTTTCAGTACAGAAATACTCATTAGGTGAGCTGTGATCTTACAACTCAGTGGCTAGGGCATGAATCCAGGAGTGGGGAAGTTTAATTTTTCATCCTTTTTCCAACTGTATGCTAAATATTAGAATATATATTTGCAGAATACATGTGGTTAAGCAATACCTAATTTCAAGAGAATACATTTATTACTAAAGTGTCCCTTGATTCTTGCCAATACTCATAAAAATGACACCTCCTAAAAACGTTGCACTCAGAGGGTATGCTGGACTTCACAGATGTCACATGAATTCCACTGCCCTCCCCTGCATTTAATTTAGATGATGGATCCCCAGGTGATTAATTCAGCTCTCTTCTTATGCTGTGGAAAGAATGAATGTGGGCAGGATTGTTCAGTCAGTCATGCGTGTGTAGGCCATTAATTTACAATGTTGGAAAAAAAGTTTAGGCACTTTTCTTTGTCCTAAACCTCAGGCTTAGTTGTTTTCCATGTTTGTTCTGTCACTTGTTTGGTATCAGCTGGTTGGCTTTTCACTCAGCCTCCGTTCATCCTATCCGTGGGTGGTTTAGTTTCAGTTGTAGGATACTCTAAATGTGCTCTCCAGGGCTGTGGCTTGGCTGTGATAGGGGCAGTCCTGCTCTGGCCCCTCGTTTTCCCCGCTGCATTCTGACCCCACCTTGTGCAGTCAACCATAGGGAGAGTTGGAAAACTTTTTTTTTTTTTTTTTTTTTTTTTTTTTTTAAAGAAAAATAGAAAAGGTTGTTTATTTTGGTCATTTAATTTTGTATCTAATCACTGAGCTGAGCCAACTCAGTGTGCAGCTGCATGTTTACTGGGTCCTGCAGGAATGGCTGCTGGCAAGGCAGAGCTGAACAGCCCCCCCAGGAGCAGCCAGCCCGTTAAGCAAGCTCGGGACAGGCAGATGCAGCCCCCGTGTGTGGTAAGGGCCACAGGACCTGCCTTAGCAGGACAGCCTCAACTAGGAAATGTGGCTTTGGCTAGATCAGGCCTCCTGTCTTTGTGTGTCTCCTATCTGCTGTGGCTTACACCAGAAGTACACTTTGACTTTGGTGAAACATTTATTGAACATTTTTTCTTGGTTAAGATGCTTTTTACTTCATTTAGTGAATTTTATGTGATGCATATCCTCACTTATTGCTCCCCTCTTTGGACTCTTGTTTAATTTTATAAAAGAATGGCTTTGTTTACTCTGAATTGCTATCTCCCCAGATACCTTCAATCTGGTAAATATAGTCTCTAATCTAGGTAGGACAACACCCAATCTCTGTCAGCAGAGAACTTAAGATCTCATCTCTTTAAAGTGAAAGGCAGAGCAAGCTCTGACTTGAAGTAGAAGAGTCTCTGTTTGAGTTAAGCCATGTTGTCATTCTAGTTTGTAACGCTGCTCAGGCTCCATCAGAACAATTGCTTATGCACAGAGGAGTTAGACTTACAGCCAGGATGGGTCTTCACATCTAAACGGAGACGCCTCATGTGGGAAGAGGTTCAGAACCTGGGTTTGCTTGGGCTTCTCTGTGTTCCATTATAGTTTTTAATGATCTTCAAACATCAAACCATGAGGAATCAGTGAGGATACTTGTCTTAAGCTTAGTATGAGTATTTGTTTGCCTGTCATTGCAGCTGAAATTTGCACTAATTCAGTGCCAAAAAAAAATTATGTTGTCAATCTAGTGCTTATCTTTCTTGTAAATTGTACCCTGGTGATTTTGTTTTGAATCTTTGTTTTTCAGTGATCTAATAGGCAGACTTAAACTGGAGAGAACAGATAATTAGGTCCCAAATGAAGGATGTTGATGTTTGGGGGGGTCCTTGTGGTCGCTGCAATGGCCTGAGGAGTGAGTTCTGGAGATGCTCCTTTGACAATTAAACCAGCTTTGAAATCCAAAAAAAAGCAGTCTAGAAGGACCGTGTCCCAATGAGTTTGAAACCTCCATGGCACTCCATTAATTTAGCACCTATGCTTTGGAGCCTGGATTTTGGCTGGTGCAGGGGGTGCCTGGCTCTGGGCACTGTGCTGGGCCCCGGAGCCCCTGCGGCCTCATCTGCAGGGCGTGGGGGGGTGCAGGAATGCACACGTGGAGTGCCTCAGCTCTGGCTGCCGCAGGGAGAGCCTAAGGCTGCCTGGCTTCTGTGGGACAGCCTCACCATCAGAGCTGTGGTGGGGGGCCCTTCTCCCTGCAGGAATGCAGCCCTTCTCTCCCCTCTCTGGGCAGAGGGTGCTGGATGTGGCTTTGTTGAAGCTGGGTCAGGTGGTTACTGTGGCCAGAGATGGCCCAGCCCCTGACCAGGACTTGGCAGGGGCTGGAGAGGGCAGAGAAGTGCAAAGCTGTGGCAGAATTCTCTTTGTAAAGCCAGTCCACTGTGTTTGTAATTCTTCCAATAAGGAAAGTGCCTGCCATGCAGAGAGGAGGGTTAGTCAGGATAAGGTTGATAAGTCACTTGAGTAGTGCCTTTGTGGTTAGTGGTGAACTGATACAAAAGCAAGTTGTGTCTCCTGTTTCTGAAATAAATTCTGCTGTTTAGCACTCCTAAGTGAAAACAAAACATTCTCAAGAGCAGTTTAATTTTGGAATAAGGGGAAATTCTAAAACTTTTAATTCTGTGTTGGTTTTGTTGGATTTTTTTCTCCATGATTTACTTTTGCAAAAGGGAGTTGTTGGCCTCTAGATTGGAACTCAGTGTCTGACTTTCCCATTCAGGTTCTCTGTCTTCTCAGCAGTGACCCGAGTTGCAGAAAGATTTCTTCCATGAAGCCTTAATAAAACACAGAATATCTGCCTAAATTACTCCAGCTTTCATTTCATTCAGTGGTCCATGTACTTCCAGATCTGCTTTCACCAATGTGTGAAATTATGGGTCCAAAATCTCTTAGGAAGAATGTTGATTTAAACTCAATAAGATTAAAAAAAGAAAAAAACAACATACATTTATGGTGTAGCTATTGTTCACTGTGTTGTTAAACAGTTCTGTCCTAAGGGAAAATAGGGAATGGTAGCTGCATGCTGCCAACTTCTGCTCTCAGGACCTCTGTCTTCTCAGAAGGGAGCAGAGAGCCCCACCACCATGTCCCAGAGTTGTAGCAGCATTTGGCCAATAATGATAGGGATCTTAGATGCTGCCATTAAATTGAGACAGTTTTGATTTCTGCTCTTTCTCCCCATGTCTGTACAAACTCCTTGAAAAATGCCTCTGTTACACAATGCCTGGTTACCACTCATCTGGCTGGGCAGCTGCCAACAACTCCAGCCAGTACAGCTCTCCAAGAAGCACTGCTGGGGCTGTTAAAATGGTTCTGGGCTCCTGGTCTGGGTGGATTTAATGCAAAAAGTAATAAATAGTTGTATTTTATAAGGACAGTATCCTTCTGGATTTTTATTTCAGTGTGTTTAGGCAGCTTCCTGAGCTCAGTACATATGCCCTGCAGAGCCATATTCCCAATCTGGTTTGGATTTGAATTATTTAAGATCAGTTCACATTTCCTGTTCTTGATTCATTCATTTAACCTGTTTTCATATATGAAATGTACTTGAATCACCTTTCCTTTCTTAATCTCAGGCATAATCTTTTAGCTTTCTTCTACCACCTACATGTTTGCTTCCTCTCACCACTGTATAGCTGGTTCTACAGTGACAGTATGGAGCAGAACTGCTGAACAGGGAATCCTCACCCATTGGAAACTCCATAATTGACGGGTTTTTTGTTTTCATTATGAAACAGGATAATAATTATGTGTTTTCGGTGTCTCTCCTATCTGCTTCACCTAAAAAATCTGCTTCTACTAAACCAAAGCAGTGGCTGTGTGTGCCCATGTATATGTGAAGAAATTGTCCATCCTCGCTCTTGTTCTGATGACAGTGAAATTATTTTTCCATGCAAAACTGCTTGGCTTTCCTTCTTTCTTTTTTTTCTTTTTTTCCCCCAAATATACAGAAGAGCTGTTTGCATTAGCTGTCTGGATGTTATATGTGTATCCATGTGTTTTCTGTAAGGCTCTGTGGTCATGGCAGCAGCTGAGGATGAATGCCATTTAATGCTCTTTTTCAGTGTTGCATTGAGTTCGTTTCCAAGGGCCATCTTTTCAAAACTAGACACGTTTAGCCATGTTAGGGAACTCCACAGGCAGATGCTCTTGCCTAAAATACCTTCTTCTTGGATGTCCTGTTGAAAAATGATTCCAGATGTTTCCAGTTTTCTTTGGTATCAGAGCTATAGAAGGACTGCTGACAGTTCTATTTTTGTGGCTTCTTGGCATTAAGGGCAGAAAGAGAAAAAATTTGGATTAAAACCTGACACAGAATACATAAAGAAAGTCTTAAGTTTTAAGTTAGATTATAAAGTAACAATTGGTGATTGTTGTGATTTGTTCCTAATCTGCTTAGAGCAAAGAACTTATCTTATGTTGAATTCTTTCCATGTTCTCATCAAAAGCCAAGTTCTTTTTACAGATATTTCAGTCTCTTCAGCTTTCTTTTCTGGTGTCCTGACTTCAACTCTTGCTTTGCCGTTTTCCGTCTGAATCCAGAAAGGTCTGCAGTCCAACATAATGGATTTATTCTTTTGTGTTTACTGCCCCAATACATACAGTATTGTACATTCTTGTCCAAGTCAGTGAATTCATCTTCAGTTCACAGGAACAGTGTTGTCAGATCAGTAATTGGATAAATTGGTTTCTTGCCCAATGCAACATTAAGAAGAAACACTATATCAACTTTTACAGCCCGGAGCATAGGGGATTCAGCATATTAAGATCCCAAGTTTTAAGCTTTATCATGGGATAGATTTATAATGTTTCCTTCTTAAGTCAAATATAAATCTCACACAAGAAAAACTCGTTCAGATATATGGAAATTTTTCTTTTGGCTCTTGTAAATTATATTATTAATGTTTTGCATAATGGGGTAGGATTGGATTAAGTCTGCATTTAAGGGCTGCAGGTGCAAGGCTGTAGTGCTAAACCAGAGTCAGGGTGTCCCTGGGGCCCCTGTCAGAAGGACAACTTTGGATCCTGTACTCGTGCCAGGGTTTGTTCCCCTTCTCCAAGGGGTGCCTGAAAAGCAGAAGCAGTTGTTCCTGTAGCACAATAGCTCAAGCACACACACCTGCTCAGCTTTATTTTTCTTCAGGGAAGTAGGCAGGAGCAATTAGTTCTTCTTTGTGATGTACTCTGGTGCTCTGTGCCTGGGCTGCGTGTGCAGATGTGCTGAAAGCCATTTGGCCTCCTCCAGTCTAGAGCCCTGGGAAGAAGCAGCTGCTGAGCTGAATGAGACCACAGCTAGATTGCACAAGTGATCTTTAGGGTTCAGCTCAGGGCCTGCACGAAGAGAGACATACATTAGATCATCTTTGTCTGGGCAGAGAAGCTGGAAGGAGAAGGCAAAGCTGGAGTGGGACACAGCATGTTCTCTCAAAAGTGCTTGTGGGAAGATGTGGCTGCTCCAGGAGAAGTTTCTGCCCTGGCACAATTAGAGCTGGACCTCATTGGCAGGAGAACATGCAAAGCAGCTCTTGGGCTCACAGTGAGTTCTCCTTTTTACTGCTATGACAACACCTAAGCTAAGAACTGATACCCAAAGTGTTTTTCTTTTCCCTCAAAAGAAGCGTGCCAAAGTTAAATAGTATTTTTGTACAGTTGTCACATCCTGACTGATAGCAGTAACATATTGAGCATTCCTGCTGATTACAAGAGTTTTAAACTTTCCCTGCAACTGTTACCTGTAGGAGAGCCCAGCAAACAATATCTTACCGGAATGCTATGGCAGTCACCAAAGGGAGTGGTGGAGATGCTGTCTGCAGCCTCTCACATTCCTTGTCTTCATCACTTGATCAAAATACAGTCAAGGATGCAGAGCCAATAATGGACTGGTGACAGTTTGGAATGTCAGTACAGTGCTGTGAGAGTGAGAGCAATCTCATCCTTACCAGTGTTATTAAATGAAATATTTTCTTACCTTAGATTATCTTGTGATATTGCATATCACAAGTCTGAGGTGGATATTTCCTGGAGAAAGAGTTAAAACAGTAGTGAAGGAAATTAGTTATTGTAATATTTTCTGAAATAAAAACATGTGTTTCTGCTTAAGTTGCTGAGTGCAGTGCAGGCTTAACTTATTGAAATCCAGTGGTGTCAGAAGCTGAGGGGAGTAGGACGAGGGCTCAATGGGCCTTCTGGTCTTCAAAAGAAAAATTCTGCTTTAGCATTAAGTGAATGAGAGGAGGTTGCAGCACAGGACTGTGACAGTTCAGACCCATGACCTGTTCCGTTCAGTTTCCTGTTTTTGTGATCAGTGGGAGGAACACGTCAATCTTCCCCTGATGGGCTGCTGTGTCACCATTTACCAGTGTGGGAAGGTGCTTCCTGAGCCCGAGCAGTTGGTGGTTTGTTTGCATCATGGAGTGTGGCTTTACCATCTATTTCTGTTACCTGATTCAACTGCATAACTGCTTAAACAACACTGGGAGCCTCTTTGTCCAAGGCAGGCTGTGCAATGGTCTGTCATAAAATCTCCATCAGCTAAACTAGGTTCTCTTCAGTTTTAAATATGTAATTGCACTCTTTTTTTCATTTGCTGGACTGAGTGAGTTTTGCATCTCTTCGTTATGTTTCTGTTGAACTGTTTGTAAGATATCTCTCACAAGAATGTCTTTCTGGTTGTGTCCTTCAAAAGCCTTCTCATAACTTCTCTTTTTTGTTGTGTTATTTCAGCATCTTCTTTGTGATCCACTGCTTGCAGGGTGAAATCCCTTTTTTTCCAGTCACAAGAAAAGAGAAAGCCTCACATTATCTTAATTTCCTTGGAAGGCAGAAGAAGCAGAATAATTGCTGCATGTAAATTTTCAGAGCCTCTGTGTTCTTCCAAGAGTTGTGGCTACAAGCAGAGAAGGAGCGTGTATGTACACACACACACCCACTAGTTCCTGCAGAGATCAGTGCTCTGGGGCTCTTCCAGAAATAGCCATAGAAAGGAGCTTCTTATCATGCACCTGATAGGTGTGTGTTGGCATGACATTTTTTGTTTCTTTTTTTTTTTTATTCCTGCAGACATCCTGCTACTGCTGAAGTTTATAATTAATAGGAATGAAAGCTGTGTCCTTTCTTTTCACATGCTCAGCCCCATTTGAAGTACCTATCTCTCCTGTGTGGGCAGTACAAGTCAGACCTGCCTGCAGTCCCCAAAAAAACAGTTGTGGGGGTTTTTTTAACTGTAGGCTTTATGTCTTTGGTAAGTGTATGTGGGTACATGTGCTGTCCTTGCTGCTGCAGTAGCAAAGTACCTGGAGGCACATGTCTCCAAACCATTTAGGCTGTTTTACTAACGTTGGCTGGTTTGGAGACGTGGTGGTCGGCAGCCACCCCTCTTCAGCTGAAGAGCTGTGCTGAGAGGGGTGCACAGCTCCCAGACACTCTCCCCCAGAAGCAAAACTATAAAACAGCTGGCTGTGGAAGTTAAGCCTTCAGCAGCATCTGCACCATCAAAAGATAATCCATTTGACCTCCATCAGAAGCTGTGCTTCTGTTAAACATCTGGAGACCTGAGCTGCTGCTGTTATGCTCTCTGAAGGATTTATATGACTGGGACTGACTGTGTCTTCTGGATCTGAAAGGCAGAAAGTCATAGGGCAGCATAAACAGGTAGCATAAAGAGGTATTATGAACGGGGTGTTTGGCTGAGGTGTGAACTAGCAAGCTTGAGCTCACTTTCTCCAGAGGGCAGATGTTGTATGTTGCAAAGTGTCCTGGCTCCACTGGGGCTCGTGGAGTTGTAGACGCTTATGTCATTGGAAGATCTGTCCCAAATGCTTTGTAACAACTGATGATCCCTATTTCCGGATATTTTGTTTTACACATCCTGCTGTGTGAGAACTTACTGCTACTAGAATTTTGCTGTGGTGTGTTTCTAAAACGCAGACTGAGAATGCGTTGTATACATTTATGACTGGCAGTAAATCTCAAAATGTTTGAAACCACTGGTTTAGCCAGCTTTCCCTGTTTGAGAACAGCTATTTCACCTTTGTTTCTATTGCATAGTTATAAATGTGTTACCTGTTCAACTCCTATGGAGCAGAGCTGTGACTAAATGCAGTAAAATTCATTGGCAACCTGCAGTCTTGTTACTAAACATCCTTTCCTCGTAAGGCAGTAAAGACCTGACATTTCTTTTCAGACTGCTTTCAGCTTTTAATATTTAATACCGTGATCATCCGTTTTCTATCATGTTCTTGTTATTTAATGAGTTGTTGAAAATATTTACTTTCTTCTCCAAACATCTCTGTCTTGTAATTGTTCTGGAGGCATTTGGAACTAGTCTTTGATACTCTGTTTATCTGATTTTAGCTCAGTCAGAATTTCTATCAGAGGAATCTGGAAATCATTAAGATAATTTATTTTTTCCATCTAAACCCATTAAAATAATAGTTATTATAATTCTCTAGGCTCAGTGTATGTGTGTGGTTAGGTTTTAAACTGCTGTTTCCAGGATGTTCTAATAAGGTTTGCGCTCTTTTTGCTTTAGTATGGAAGTACTCTTGCTGAGTTACATTTGCTTATCTTACTTTGGTTTGATACTGGGAAGAGAAAAATGAAATAGCTTACTGAATTTGGTGAAAAACACCAAGAAAGGGAGAATTTGACACAAGCGTGACAAGATCTCAATTCAGTTCCCTCTTCTGCAAACTAATTTCTCTCTGTTTATTTGTCTGAAAATGAGGGCAAATTCTCTTTTCTCCCATCCTTTTGTCAATCTAGAATCTCAAAAATGGAGGATGTCCTTGTTATGTTCATATTGCCCACCAAAAACTGACCCAAAAAGTGGAGATAGTGTCAAGGAGACTTCTTGTTAAAATTGATGACATTGCTGGGAAGTCAGTACTTCTTTGGGATTTGGTGGTGCACCTAACAAATGTCTCTAAGGTTCTGGTTTATTTCATAAATATATTCCCAGATAAATTCATATTAGTACAACCTTTTAACAACTGTTAAATTATATACTGAGAATTTTTGGATAGCCAACACCAGCAAAAGGATCTGGCATGTGGGATAATTTTAACCTTTGAGAGAAATGTCAACTTCTGTCATGATCACTGAATACTTGCTTAGTTTTCTACAATGTTTTTGTTTATTTTCAGTTAATAAAATATACAACAGAACCTGCTAAATTTCTTTCTCTCCCACATGGTTAAGAGAAAACTTTTGCATGCAGTGGAAGTTGTATAAATAACTGTAGGCAGCTTGGAAAATACAGATACAATAGAATATATTAACTGGGAGCCAAGCCATCTAATTTACTGCCAGGATTGTTCAAACAAAAAAACAACAATATTTATCATGGTAGCTTAATTAAGTGAATTAAAACTTTTAAAAGTAATTGAGACCATCCATGTTGTGATTCCATGAACAAAGCAAAGTACTCTAAGCAGAATGAGGGAGCACTCTGTCTAAATGGTCTGTCCCTCAGCAAATGCAGTCATTTTTTTCGTAATGTGGCTGTGGTGTAAGTCCGTGGACCTAAGTACAAGGTTTGTCACTGAAACCATTACATTTTTAAGCTTAAAGAAGTGTAAACAGTGTTCTAGTCTCTTAGTCATGGAACTTTCTTCTCAAACTCCTATAATTAAGCTAAAACTGAATGGAGGCTCTAAAATGTGTGTCTATATACTTTGGCATTCACCATTGATATTGCCCTGCCTATTGCAATCTGTAATCCTAACTCTTCTTTACAGTAGGCAGTAATGAATTGTTATATATTTGTCTTTAGATAGAAAAAAACATTTGCATATTGATAAATGGGAAAAAACAATAATGGTTAAAGACTATCACATCTGACTTGGCATTATTGTGAAAAACATGGTCTTTTTTAATGATAGAAGAACAGGAGGTGTAGAAATGCATTATGACTGTTAAATCCTCAATACCCATATGAAGCCCTTTCTTTCTAGGTAAGGCACTTACCCCTGTGAAGGCAAGGCAGCTGCTTGTGACAGATTTCCATTTGTTTATTTGCCCACATTAATTGCTCCAGCTAAACAATTCCCTACCAGGGACTGAATTTTCTCTGATGCAGAAAAATGAAATTTTCTATTTTATGTAGCTAGCAAGTAGGGCAGTACTAACGTTCTGGTTTCTTCACCAGCAGTAGCGGATAAATTCAATCTGGACATTTTGAGATAAAAGTCTGTTTTGCTTGTGCAAACTGCCACTGAGGCTTAGATAGCATTGTTGCAAAGCTTAGAGCAAACAGAGCAGCTGTTTCAGTCCAGTTTAAACATGGTGAACAAGAGTGAAGCATATCAACTCCAGCTGTGTACTGATAACAGCTGGGAAGGAAAATCACTGCAAGGGAACCCAAAGTAAATTTGCAGCTTTAGCTATCACGAGTATGCCTCCAAGAGAGGAGCAGCAGTGAAAATCTGATCATTAGAACCATGGAGAATTTAATGACAAATTCTCATGCTTTCTTTTGTGCTTTTGTAAAGATGCAGAGAAGGTTCTGGAGCTGGTGGCATTGCCACTGAAGATTTTTGATGCAGATCTCATGCTGTACTTACAGTCATGGGCAGTTTTAAGATGAAGGCAAGTACTGAGAGAGGGATTCTGTGCAAAGTAATGGTGTCTGAGTTAGAGGAAGTCTCTAAAACCTAGTATCTCCACTTGACATCTACAGAATTTCAGGGGCTTTTAATGCAAGAAAAATTTGGGGGATATTACAGTTATTTCCATAGACTTTGTGTAATTCTCTAGCTGTCTTTGACTATACAAAGAAAATTATGGCACTGTTCAAGCTGCAGTTGGAATGGTTTCTGTGTTGGTGCACAGATGCTTTCAGAAATTTCTTGCAATTGATATAACTAAGCAAACAGGTCCATTTTTCAATTTTTGGTAAAATTGCATATTTTCTCTGTGCTTTCTTCTCTGTCTTATTTGTTGTCTTCCCCATCCCTTCAGCCTATGTTCCTGTTCTGTTTGGTGTCTTCCAATCTTCATTGAGTTAGAATTGTGTCTTGGGTATGTTCTCCTAAGAACCTCGTGTACTTTTGGTGGATGTAAAAGGACTAGACCTAGACAGCTAAAGTTTTGAACAGGAGGCAGTGCAGCTGTCTGTGTCTCTCTGAAAAGAGAACATAAGGATATGAATAAAGACAGTTAAATGAGGCCAGTTAGCATTGTCATAAAGTTCTTATAATGTTAACCAGCTGTTAGAGACTTGTTCTCATTCTTTTGTAGATTACATGCCTCTTATTTTGCTGAAAGTCATCTTGCTTTATTTCTGTGTGCATAGCAAACAATTATACAATAAACCAGGTTTTCAGTTTCATGTGTATACAATTATGAGAGAGCAGTAGTTTCTCAAAGAGGGCAATTTTGGCATCATTCATAAAGCCTGTTTTCAAGTTAAAAGTATGGAATATGTCGAGAGAAAAATGTAAACATGTATAGACGTATGTGAAAATAGTAGGGGAGTGAAAGAGGATAGGAGAAACATGAACAAGGGAAACAGAATTAAAAACACTTCTTGCAAATGACTTGACAATACCATGTCAAAACAGCTGTAAAGCTGAGTAAACTCCAAAGCCCAGTGGCACACACAAATATGAGGAGAATTTTTGTGTTCCCAAAAGACAGGGACCTGTCTGAGTGGATCACTGAAAGTATTTGAATGCCATATGTTAAAATTATCTCTTTCCTTGTGTTTTTATATAAGAGTGATTTTTCTCAGTGAGAGAAGTCTGATGGCTCTGATCCTTTTATGACTGAAGTAACTTTCTGATTGATCCTGGGACTGTGTACAGAAAGTAATTGCATATTAAATAGCAAAATACTGCATTCTGATTTCACTTACTCCCATCTACTATGGTTTGTTTTATTGTGTTTTTCAGGTTTGACAGCTGCATTGAATCACTGGTTGAGGTCCCCTCTAAATTATAACACTGAAAACAATGGCCACTGAATGTATAAAAACCTGCTGTAAATTGTGTTTCTGCATGGACAACGAAAAAAATGATCGTGAGTTCTGACATAATGAGGGTTTAATAAAAGTTTTGCTGTTTTATTAGTCATGAGATCTCCCATTAATAAAATGACCATACTACCCCTGATAAACTTGATTTCTCTTACAACATCCAAAATTCTTTCCATTCCTCCACTTGGAGATTGAACACATGCTTACTAGTATTATGAATTGGAACTGAGAAATAACACTTATCTGAAGTCTGCTCTTTGCAGTCTAGCATATTGCCCAAAAAAGCCAGCTTTTTTACCCAAGGTTGTGTAAAGGTCTTATATCTTTCAAACTCTCAGAATTTGAATGCTTTTTAAAAATTATTTTTATTTTTTTTTAACTCTGTTAGGATTTTCTTTGGTGTATTATTTGTATTGCTTGTTTGAAGAACTCCTCCATGATGCAAGTGTAGCTCTTGGGAAAATTCACTTAAGGTAGCTGTAAATATAGAAGTTTGAGCAACAAAGAGTTTGGATCAGTACAGGTGTCGGGAGCATGAATATCTTTTCCTAGTGCTAGTTCTGAATGCTGTAAAACTGAATACTAGCAGCTGTTAAGTAATGTATCAAGCAGAGATACTATTAAATAAAAGAGTTCATAGTATTGTTCAAAAATTAATGCACATGTGTACTGTCTGTCTTGCTCTTTATTTTTAGCAGTTTCCGTGGTGCAGGAATCTGAAGCAGTAGCTGCAAGCAAGCCAACTATTGTAGAGCAGCCTCCATTGTCTTCTGTGTCAGTGAAGCGTCAAGTTGGCTGTTCCGAGGATTATTTGCTTTCTAAACTGCCCCTGGATGGTCAGGAGGTACCATTTGTGGTTCCTCCATTCAGACTGGCTTATGTACAGCCAAAGAACCTTCCTAGTATCTCACATGCTGGAGGGATTAAAGGTAAAATACAGACAGCATTGCTGAAATAGTTTTTTAGCTTCTGCTGCGCCTTGAATGTTGTCAAGTATTCCTATTGAAAGCATATGTTTGTAGAACTTTTCTAGAAGCCTGGTCTCATTTCAAAGAATCCTAGATTATGCTAAAGTGGAAGGGACACACAAGGATCATCAAGTCCAACTCCTGGCCCTGCACAGGACACCCCGTGAGTCACACCATGTGCCTGAGGGCATTGTCCAAACACTTGAATTCTGTCAGGCTGCTGCTGTGACCACTTCCCTGGGGAGCCTGGGGAGCTTGTTTCTTTTCTCTCTGGACACCCAGAGAGGTTTTGAGATATGTCATCCCACTATGAACTTCCGTGGTATTGTACAAATAAAACTGAATAGGATCATTGCACGCCAGTGCTCATACTCAAAAGTAATGGAAGACACTTAAAGGAAATGGAATCTTTAGAAAGAATTTATTGAATTTTTTGGAGACAAAGAAAGACCCAACATATCTCCAGTATCACTCAGGTAAAAGAAGGAGGGTGTTCTGGCTTTCATGGTTAATATTCTGGTATGTTTTAACATACTAACACATCTTCCTTTCCAAATTTTGCCAATAGATGGCATGTGCTACTATTTGGCAGAATTTTTTGCCCCTATTTCCTGCTCTTTTTGCTGTTTTTTGTGGCTAGGGGGCACAGATCTCCTGTTAGAGGTTTCATATGATACTATTTTTTTTCTGCTTCACAACAGTCTTGTACTTCATCCTCTGTTACTCCCATACTCAAACTGCCAAAATGAGTGCAATTTAGACACAGTGGCATTTTAAAAGAATAGGATCCTGTCCCACTAACATGAGTTACAGAGTATATGCTACTGTTAGGCTTTTAGTCCCACCAGGAGATGCATAGAATTAGATAAGGGAAAATTCTGGCACAGAGACATACCTGAATAGTTGTTTTCTCTAGGATTGCTTTGCCTCAAGGACATGGTAAGCTGGTAGTATGTTCTTAGTCCCGTGTGACTTTATTTCCTTTCTGAAATGAAAAGCCTAAAAACTGAAAGAAATCAACCACATGTTGCATAATAACTAATGCAGCACTACCTAACTTTTTTGTGTTTGTGGGGTTTTATTCCCACCTTTTCCTCTTCTTCCTCTGCCTAGGTCCCTGCTGTTGCTTCTTTCCTGCTCCTGCAGGAAATTTCTTCCCCACCCACTGCTGCATGTACCACTGGCACCATAGCCAAGCTGAGCAGCTAGCAGAGCTGTTCAGTACAGACTGGCCATTCTGTGCCCCATCCTCTAGTGGGCTTTATTTGGCATGCCAGCAACCATTCACAGGCAACTGAAGAGCTGGAGGTAGAACACGTGAGGCCCCCTCATTTCTGAACCTGATCAGTTGCCTGCTATTTCAGTAGCTAGTTCTTGTAAGCCCATAGTTGGATATGCTATGGAAAAGCAGGACATGCTCCTGATAATCCCCTTTCCTGCTGGGTCTAGATTTAGGCTCTGCCTTGCTTAGTCTTATTTTGTCCTCAAGATAATGTACAGAGAAGTTCATCAAGGACTCTGAGGCATGGATGTTCTCCAGAGAGAAGGAAAATGTGTCTAACAGCCTTTAGATGAATGTTTCCCCTGTTCACGCTGTAAGAGTCAGTGACTTGCCTACACTGAGAATTCTGCTTCCTGATAATTTCAGGAAGGTCACCTGAGGAACCTGGTGTACAGAGTGACCCTTTGGGTTACAAGCTGTTAGATCTTCTGGCAGGATGACCTAACTCTTTATAATTGAGTCTCTTGAGCAAATATTTTAAATTTTTGAACAAATATTTGAAAAGTGGCTCTTATGTCAAGTAGGCAACTTTCATTTCTCTTTCCAAATATAAGTACCAATTTTTTGAAGTACAGCTCTAAGCTGCATAAAGTCATGTTTAAAAATGCAGTGTTTACTTTTTAGGGAGATTTATTAAATAGAGTGAAGTGTGCTGTCTTTCTTGTTTCACATTAGCCAAAGCACCAGCATACTCAAAAAATGTATTCAGAATACTTTTTTCTTAGACCATTTTTAAATATCTGTAGAAGTCCAAGTCCTGCTCCCAGTTCCTCACCATTTTCAGTGCATGTCTGGCCATTTTCCTTTAGTGAAACAGGACATGCACAGTATTGGCTCTTGGCAACCCTTCTGAAAGCAATTAAGTTCTGGCAGCCTTTCTCTTCAGTGCTCACTGCACTGTGTCTCATGCTCCTGCAGAAGTAAGCTAGCAGGAAGAAGTGTGCTCCTGGTCTGGAATGCTGGATTTTCCATCATCTGCTGTACAGCAATTCTTTGTGGCCTCACTTTTAGTGTTCATCCTGATTTATGTTATGTTCAAGCCCATTGTGCTTGAGTTCCTGCTTTATCACTGCCCATGTTCCATCTCAGTGTTTTAGTTTTTTATTTTACTAACACGTGCAGGAGAGGACTCTTGAGAAATGGTAGTTTGCCTCTTATAGTACAAGACACTTGCAGAACTGAAGGCACTTTATTGTAGGGTAAAGAGCTTTTTAAGAGATAGGTTGAAGTCCAGGGAGGTGAAGTGAAGGTAGCAAATATCAGAGTTTGGCAGAATCCAGGTCACCCCATTCTCTAATGTGCTGTTACATATGGCTTCTTTTCATTCCAGACAGTAAAGAACACTACAGCAGTGTTCTTCACTGTTTCACTGACCAAGGCATACATGTTTTTTCTGAAATTATTATGGGCTGAGTAAAGGGCTGGGATTCAAGTAGTCTCAGATATGTCTACTTATGCCTCAGCCAACAATTCAAGTAATTTTGGACTAGCGATTTTACCACTGACAGACTTGCCATGGAAAGCAGATAAGGAGACTGCAGTATTATCTTCCTGTGCAAGGTCTTCCTGAAGGTCTGGGGGTCCATTAGTCCAGTAAGAGTATGCTGGGGGTAGGTAACTAAATAATTTGGAGGTTTTCTGCACATAGAGTGCTACATTTCCTGTTAACTTGTCTTGCTGTCTGTCTTTGGAGCCTTCTGTATTTAACTACTCAGGCATTTACTGCAAAACCCCAAGAGAGGGTGTGAATAGTTTTTTACAGCCTATTTAATTCCAGTGTTTGCTCACACACTGTGGAAACCTGACATAATGTGAATGTGTGTTCTTTTTTTCCTTTTTTTTTTTTTTCCATTTACCCAAAGTAGATAATATTGAAATATTTTGTCCTCTGCCCTGAAGGCACTCTGCCTGCCTTATGAAGCCAGGCAGCGTGTGTTATGTCTGGAACTCTTGCATCTGATCTTTCCTTGTGCTCCACAGAGTCAGCCAGAGCCTCGTTTGGCGAGCGCAAGGCAGAGCTGCACGGCGTGTACCAGTGGCCCCGCTATGACGTGTACAACCCCTTCTACCTGGAGCATCGGCTTTCCCCGGATCTCCTCCGGCGCTTCCAAGCAAAACCAGATACTAGGAAATTGTATGGATCAGGTGAGAAGGAGCACACCCTTTGTTCTCTGTCTTCCTCTCTTTTTTCAGGTTTTATAGGTAAGAGGAATAAAAGCCATTAGTCTACAGAAGACTTGTTTGGTTATAGCAGTTGGTGTGCTATGGACACTCCTTGGTTGGTGAATCAATCTGCAGAGCCAGCTCTGCTTAATTTTCAGCTGCACCATTACTTTTAGTCTTTTAAGGCTTGCATGCATCACACAAAGGTAGAGAAATTGCCAAAGCAAGATACCGTAGCTGCCTCTGATCCAGACCAGAATGCGGTACTGGAGATTTCAGCCACCAGTAAGAGGAGTGAGGGAGATGGAAAAAGGAAGCTAAGGCAGTATGTTGAGTAGGAGGAGTGCCTGAGGAGTACATATATGGGGAGAGGAACAAGCAGCAAAGAACACTGAGGAGCAGATAGTAAGAACAGGTGCAAAGTGGGGCATGGTGCTATATGCCAACTTTTTTGTAGTTTGCTTTTGAAGCTATAGCAGTGACCCCGCAATTCTCAGTGTGTGTAAGAATGAGGGAGGGCAAGATAGTAAAAGTTTAGATAGAAAGTGTTTGGCTACCTAGGTAAAAATTGTCTTCTGTGCTGTTTGTTGATGTATGTATCCTGTAATGAATAGGATACATACTGTTTAGACTGAAGTAAATGACTAGTTGTTGCTTGTGATTGCTGAGGCAAATGCATTCAGAAAACTCAAACACTCCAGGAAAGGCACACACTCTCTATGAAATCAGAAGCTGGAAACAGCTCACATTTTTAAAGATGTTTTATTTAGAATGGTATAGTATTCTTATTTTCAGCTGGGGGGAAATGTCTCAGTCTGTATCCTGTTTTAAAATAATTCTGAATCACCATAGAGACTACTTGAAAAGACTATTCCATGTATTTTTTTAAGACAACAAAACACACGTAGAATTTTAACAGCCTTTAACACATACGGTTTTACCAGGCTTTTGTAAGCATCTGTGTTGGGAACCAAATGGGTTTTATTAAACTGTCTTGAATCTTCCCTTCAGTTCATCATCTCTTTTTCCATTTTTCTTCAAGTGAAGTGAACAGTTTACTACTTTTGTCTTAGTAAGTTTAAACACAAGAAAGGTTATTTTAGTATGTCTAGAGTACAGTTCTAAAAGTCATCTTTCCTCCAGAGTTTTTTGACAGCTGTTTCAGAACTTAGAACTTCATGTGCATCTATATACTATTAAAGTAAAACTCTAAGCCTAGTTTGTCACAGCGAGTGCTATGATATTTTTCATGTGTGTGGGTTTAGAACTACAGAATGTGTTTATTTGGAAGGTACAAAATAAAATTCTTGAATTTTAATATGAAGCCCCTTCTCTTCATTTTAAAAAACTCATCTTAAAAAAAAACCACCAAAAAACTGAAAAGTAAATTCATTAATGTTTTTCTGAAATTCTACTTATTATTGGTAAATAACATATTTTTATGATTAAAATCTTTCTGCTTTTTTATATTTTGCAGACTGCTTTCTGTATAAAAATTAACTTTTTTTTCACTAAAAATTTGATTTTTTGAATAAGACACCATCTCTTCATTCTTGCCCCATCCCCATGTTCCTGGAAAATGTTACTAGAAACAGCAGATCATTCTGCCTTTAAACCATTTTGGTCATTCGTAATCTATAGGATTGAGCAGATAATTTCCAGCAGTTTGTGAAATTTATTCTTAGTTTGGTTTTTTCCTAGCAATGATGCTAATGTGATTTTTATTGTTCTCTTTGCCTTATTAGTTAGTGATTTAAGACCCAGCACTTTGCCTGGATCCCTTGATGTAAGCCGTTCAATGTTTGATCTCAGGAGCCCACCTCACCGATTCATGAAGGTGAGTTCCCCTTGTCACCAAGGTTATACTGAAAACCCAGCTTACTCAGTGTGTCTGTTCCCGTTGCATTATGTTTCCAAACACTGGAGACCATTGCACTATACACTGGGAGGACTAGAGAGAAAATTTCAACATCTTGACCAACTTCAAGAGGCTTTTTCCTGGTGTCTCCTCTGACATTTGCTGTTCTAGTCGAGCAGGGCTGTTGAGAAGCCCAGGTAGGCTATTAGGACAGAACAGACAGCAGGTCATGGTTCATCATCTTGTGGTTTCTCCCATCAGTTGAAAAGTGGAACACTGGAAGTTTCCATTGACACAAAACACTACATTTTTTAATTTCTTCTATAATAGTCATGTCTTACATAGCAATGAAGTTGTGTATATATTCATGAGCAAACAAAAATCTCTGCTGGTCAAATGGGTCCTCCATTAGCTTGTTGTATCAAAATAGTAATTGCATGCTACTGGATCAAGAAACTAGTAAGGAATGAGGCAATTATTTGAAATGGATTATTTTGTTTTCATCATATCTTGTCTGATGGTATAATCTCTGGGTTTTGCATCTGTTGCTCTGAATTAAGTGATTCCTTTTTTTTGTCCCCAGAGATACGATTCAGTCTCCAGTGTACCTAGCAGTACCTCTTCCAGGAAGGATTCACAAGGCAGTAACAGGAGTCTGGGTAATGTTTTGTTTACCTTGTAATGATAGATTTTCCTTTGCACATGAAACATTAAGCTGTTTCTACTCTGCTGTTGATATTTTTGTTTGGTTTGGGGTTTTTTTGAGATGAATCCAGCAGGTCAGCTGGAGATGATATTAAATGGCTCTTCTTACTTGGAGACAGCATAATAATAAAATGTTTACTAGACTGGAATTGAAATTTGAGAAAGATAAAGAAGAGGCCAATTTATAAACTTGACAGTGAAAGAGATAAAGGGAAGTGATAGGATATAAATGTGTTCTGTGTGTCTCAGGAACATGCTTTTTTTCTTTCTAAAAGTTATTTGAGTATAACACATGTTATTAAATTCAGTGGAGATAACTCAGGCACATATTGTGATTCTTGGTGTGGTCTCCTGTGCAGGGCCAGAACTGGTCTTCTATGATCCTTAAAGGTCTGTTCCAACTCAGGATATTCTATTATTACATGATTCTATTCCATGAAATGTGAGGGCTTTTAGCCATGCAGAATGTCAGGTTACTGGACTTGGTGGATACTTTGTCCTTGAAATGTTAAAAGGTGTTAAAATATTTCAAGCTTATTCTGAGAGAAGTTTGTGAAGATAAGCAGTCCACCTACTAATGAGTTCCCTTATTTCTGGAGTGAACTTTTAAGATACTGCATTACTTCTAAAAATATTAATTTGCTTTCTTCCATAGATACTATTACATTATCTGGTGATGAAAGAGACTTTGGAAGACTGAATGTGAAGTTGTGTTATGTTTCTTCTGTAGAACAGATTTGGATCACAGTTTTACATGTAAGCAAATATAAATAAGCTGGTTATTTATTCAAATAATGACTATTCAATAACCAATGACTATTCTACTATACTTAGTGATAATTGTCATAAAATTTGTCTCTGTGTTACTTCAATGAATACTTTTGGGGAAAAAATAAAATAATTTGTAAATGTTAATATAAACAGAGTTCAGTCAAATGTAATACTAGACTTCAAAGCATCTTCCTCTCCATTAATTTTTTTTTCTGTTGCAATCTCTGTTCTGCTGCAGTCAATAAGAAGAAATAATATATATCTCCTTATGTTACTATACATATGTTAACATATGTTCCAGTTGTGAAGCGAGGAACTATTCAGCACAGATTAGAAAGCTGAGCTGGTCATAGGCTGGTCCTGCTGTGGACATTTTCCTGTGGAAATTTGAAGGCAGTAAATGGGAACAGCTGTGGAGGCACCAGTTAAAAGATTTCTGTGGCTCTATGACTTTACCAGTACCTTCAGGGCAGAACCCTAATAGAACTTAGAGGACACCTAGCTTCTTGAGGCTTTTTTGTCAGCAAATGTGATACTGTTATGCTGGTTGTTTTATATACTTCCAGGAACTGTGAATAATTTTCAGGCAATGGGACTTTGAGTAGACAGAAATCTTGTAACTTCATGAAATGGTAAGTCTTGCATTGTCTAAACTGACTGTTCTCAATTTTTGCAGTGTAAAGACCTGACCTGGCCTTCTAGCTGTGGGGAAAATCCTCGCATCTGTGTCAAGGGAATTCTCACACTGCCCAGGCCAGTGCATTTCAAATCTTCTGCCAAGGAGGGCTGCAATGTAAGTAGAGGCATGCAAAATAATGAGAAATATTTTTCCCCACAAAAAATAAATGTGACACGTAAATGGATTTTTAAAATGGATCAAACATCCACTCCTGTGCCATATTTGCTGTGGTAACTGCCCAGGTGTGTTTTACTTCCCCCAACTTCTCAAAATCCTAATAAAAGCTTTATTCCACTTCCTCCCCCATATCCTGTCTTGCATTGTACTCTTGGTCTTCTCTCACAAGCTGGCAGGACAGATATGCTCACAGGGGACTGAACCATGAGCTGCTGGCTGTGGCACCTCCATGGAGAGGAACCAAAGATTGGGCATGCCTATGGGTGCACACTCATCCCAGGGAAGGCAGCTGAGGTACTGCCTCTCATCTGGCAGGAATATTCACTCTTTGTCTCTCAGAAACTATTAAAAATTGGTCACATGGGACAAGATTCCTGATAGTGGCAATAAAGGAATATTAAGGAGGTGGAAGGTAAAGCAACATAAATCTCCCATAATGTGAGCCAAAGGTGAAAGAAAATAAAATTCTCTGGAGAGACTGTAGAAAAGGTTAGAGAATCTGTTATGACAACGTGTGTGTGCTGTTGTAAAGCTCCAGAAGAGAAGCTTTGTTATGGTAGTGAAAAATAATCAAGAACTTCAGCACTGCCAGGGTGTGACAATGCAGGGGTAAGTATGAGTGGACTTTGCACTAGAAAAGCACACTTTTCCATGGCAACCTAAAGTGCTACTCAGGAGCAGTGGCTATAGAACCAGGATGCTTTGGTTTCTAGGTTTTGGGCTCAGTGAGATTCTCTTAAAATGATGTTACTCATCTGTTTTTCTTTCTAGGACATTGAATTTATGGAAACTTTTGTTTTTGCTATTAAACTGCAAAGCCTGCAGGCTGTCAGATTGGTATTTAAAATCCAGACACAGACTCCCAGGAAAAAAACTATTGGAGAATGTTCCTTGGCACTGCGGGAGCTGAGCTCAGAGGAGTCAAATCATTGGCTGGATATATCTCCTCCTTCCAAAGCACCTGTAAGTGCCAATACTACCATACTATGAAAGTATGTTCTTATCTCACCTGGAAAGGGTTGCTGGAAGTGAAAGTAAAATAATTCAGTAGTAAAAACTAGAGGGGTTCTTTTTCTTTTTTTCTCTTTACCCTACTTCCTTGGAGAAAGGCATTTTGATGGAGAAAAAATGCAGACTTTTGAACTCTGCACATAGCTGTTCTGGTCATAAACTGCAGATGTTTCTAGGAAAAGAGCTAGAGCAAGCTCTTCCACACCGTGGCTCACAGCTTGAGGGAGGGACATTCTGGGGAAATGTTCAGCAAAGAACACCGGGTAACTGTCTTTTCTCACCAAAAAAGCATCAGAAGATCCTTAGGACTCACAGCAAGAGCTCAGAGCAAATGGAATCTGCTTTTGTTATGTAAGAAAAGTGCTAAGATCTTCAGTGGCCTGAAACTGCAGAGACAGCCATATATTTAATGTTCAGATTGCATGCTGTGAAGTAATAATTCAGACAGTTCATTTCCATTAGCGTAATAAGAAGCAGGTGGTTTTCACAGTGGGATTTCCTTTCCCCCTACCCTCACTTTGTTTGTTTCTTTTATAGATTGTGTCTAGACATTTGTATTTTCAACGAATTAAACTTGAATTAGCAATTCAAAAGCAAATTTTATTTAAGTGTGTCTGAGTAATATGCATGATGCTCTTGATAGCTAACATAAGTTACACTTGACATTTTTAGGGGTTTTTTGCTTCAAAGGCAGTAAGATAAAGTCACAGAGGAAGCTGGTTTAGAAAACATTTCATCTCAGTGTAAATTTCTGAATTATCTCATAGCTTCTCAGTCTGTGTTGGCTTTCACCACCATTATATCCAAGAGCTCTCTAGGCACTCCGGGATTCATCCCTGTAGTACCCTGTGAGGCAGCAAACCCTACCCTCTCTGCCAATAGAAAGCCAAAGCTCAGAGTCGACTAAGTGACATCCTCTCAAGGTGCACAGAAATTTTGTGGCTGAGCTACAAAGAGAATTTAGGTTTCTTTGATGAACTGAGGCCTGACTTTTCTTTATCTAACCTGTTACTCTCTTGCTTAGTGCATTTTGGTTAATTGAAGTGCATTAAAACTTGAAGGCAACAAAGACTAGCAGAGTCCATTTAAATGAAGGCTGTCAGGAAAGGTGGGTCTCCGTTGGCCTTTTCCTGCTGCTCTTACAGTGTTCTGAGGACATTAGAGTGTGACAGGAGAGCAAAGAGGATGTCTCAGTGCAACTTCTCCACTGGCAAAAATTCTAAAAAAACCCCAAGAATGAGACTGGAGATCTTGGTACATATACTGTGTGTGTGGCAGTGGTGTATATGTGTAGGCATGTAAAACACAAGTACTTTCCTAACACAGGAAGCTACACAGTATGCAGTCACCCTAAGCACTCATGACACTAAGTGACAGGGCCTTGTATCTATGGAAAACATTACTTATATCTCCATATTGCAAAATTCAAAAGTGTGGGAGGGGAACTTGGAAGGTTTTTGTGTGAGTGGAGCTTATGTGCTCCCTCACTTCCACACCCAGATTTAGTAAAGTTGCAACGGCATGTTTGGTTTCCCTTGTATGTGTCTGCTCTTACCACTGCAGAGTCTGTACCAGGCAAAAACTGAGGACCAGGTGATTTGGCCAGTATCCCTGGCTGCAGCTCACAGGGGCCATATGTGCACCACAGATAAGCAGCTCATCAGAGGAGCACATGTACTATGACAAGTGCAAGATGCACTTACTGTGCATCTGCAGGTTCTGTACACAACACATGCTTATATTTCTGTCCAGGAAATCCCAGATAGAAATGTGGGAGCCCAACATATGACAGAATTCCTGTGGTTCCTGAGTTTATAAGCAACTTAATCCAGATGTTATGGCAACATTCTTGTGCTTGTAGGTGTGCCGTGCAGAACTTCAAATAGGAACTTGTTTTCAAGCAATAAACAGGAGGATACAGTTACAGATTCTTGAAGCACAAAACCTTCCTGTTTCATCTACGCCACTGCCTTCAAGTAAGTTACATCAGCTGTTTCATGCCTCCTGTCTGAAAGCATTTGTAACAGGTAAATTGCTGCTCAAATGGGTTGGCAATTCATAACATTCTTTAAAACCTCAGACTAACATATTGTGTGGCAGATTTCCATTGCCAAGGCTTGTTTCCCCAGATGTCTTACTTGATTACATTTTGTTTTGTTTGAAGATGTGTGTTTATGTATTTTGGAAGATTGTTATCCCAGTATTAATCCTGACATACAAGAGCATTAGCTCGCACTTGCTGTTGGATACTGTGTTAATCAGTCCAGTATTACCAAACATATTCTGTTTGTGTGACTAGTCAGGAAAGCTATTGTAGAGTTCTTTTGGCCAGACTTTTGAGAAACTGATGCAATTTGAAGCATACATATGGAACTTGTTCGTTCCTTTTTGGGTGTGTTGAGTAACCCTTTGTGTGCTATGCCTTTTTCCTTCCGTTTTGTGCTAGATTTCTTTGTGAAAGTTGGAATGTTTAGTACAGAAGGGATCATCTATAAAAAGAAGACTCGCCTTCTGAAGTCCACTAATGGCCAAGTGAAGTGGGGAGAAATGATGGCTTTTCCAGTTAGCCAAGCAGAACAAGGAATTAGCTTTCTCATCAAGCTCTACAGCAAAAGCTCAGTGAGAAGAAAACACTTCCTAGGACAGGTTGGTTTCTGCTAAATAGCCTGATACCCTTTACTTAAAATCCACAGGTTTCTTGGTATGAATTTTAAAATACTTTAAATGAGGTGATATATAACAAATAGTAAATTCTACTAAACTCTTCTGTATGTAATCCAAACAAAAATGGTACTGGGCTCTTAAACGTGCACCAGCATGAGAGTGGGAGTTGACACTTGATTTTTCTTTCAAAAAGAAATCCTAAAGTCAGTTTTCTGTGGAGTAATACTGTGTGACAGATTTCTTCTAAGAGATACGTATAGGATCTCCTGGTTGCCTTTAGCTTTGTAAAGAAAAATATAGCACCCACAGGAGCTCCTTAACCAACAATGTCCTGTACAGCAAGGGGGGGGGTTGGCTTCCCATAACAATACACTCACAACAGGGGTGTGTAAAAGGAAGTATCAACTGCTACAATAAGACACCTTTCCTGGGTAAAACAATGCTGAAATCAGTACAATAGTCTATGTATGATCAAGTAATAGTAGAAATGTCCAAACACAAACTATTTTTAGCTTGTTTTTTAGTTAACACAGAACTTCAGTAGTATCTCTTTGAAAGCACTTGTGTGATCGTATTTATTTAAACACCATAAATCTCAATAGTCTGGTCTCCTTATTCTCTCTATCCTCTTCCTCTGCTTGTTCTAATTTACCATCATCCTATCCTTTTTGTCTCTCTTCTTCTTAGTATAGTGAGCCATAGCTGTTCTTAATGCTCTGTGCTTTTCCAGACCCAGTTAGATGCAGTAACAGAATTTTAATAAATGCATAAATTAATAATGTAGACTTGGTTTTGAGACCCCAAATGTAACGTCCCATGTCAGATGGAGGACTGTGCTGTCCTTAGGTACAAAAAAATGATACTGTCCTATTCTGGTGATGTTTTTTGTGCCTGCTGAAGACATGTGGCTACAGGAGATGCTCATGTGCTGTAAGATAGAAATACTGTGCTAGCAAGAGTTATGTGAAGTTCCTCCATTTTTTGTACCTCATGTTGCACATGCTCCATCTTCCTGTTGGTGGAATTAGATTTGAAATAGGAAAAGTAAAAAAACCTGTTCTTCTTAGCTGTACTGCCTCAGGAGGGAAATAGAAGTGAGTATGATTTTGCAGTCATCTAGCAATATGTGAGGTAATTTCAATCTGATGAGTTACGTTTAATTTTGGATCGTATTTTTAGGGGGAAGAAAACTTGTGCTCCTCAGAGGTTATTTGGAAAAGGTTGTTTCAGCTCATGAAGGCAGATACTGCCACATAATACATGAAGACATAAAATATGGCTCAGAGAAAAATGTACTTTGAGCAATTGGCTGGGTAGCTGGAAAAAAATGAATATAGCTGGATCTATTAACTTTGTTCTTCAGAGAATGGTGTTTAATTGGATGCTGTTCTAAGTAGACAATACTTAGATTAGGCTGCTTTTACAGACATGTCTTTAATCATGAGCAAGATGTATATTGAATCTCTGTGGATGAAACATCAGCTGTCTGTGGTATTCTGGAAGACATTATTCTCACTTCTTGAGGACTCATGCCCCAGCAGTATAGGCTGAATGTACTTCATGGTCAAGGTTTCTGAGAAGTCTTAAAAGGACTCATTCTTGGAAGACTTGAGGAAATAGAGTCCTGTAAATAAGGCTACCTACTTACATAAGCAGAATTCTTTTGGCAATGGAAGCTGGTGATAATGTTAAGGGGGAAAATGTCCTACTTGTACTTCATTTCCTCATTTAATGGCCACTATCCACTAACTGAATACTGAGAAGAAACGGGCTCTTACTACGTGACTATGTGTGGTATGGGCATGTTAGTAACCTCTGTGGAATGCAGGTTTGGCCCTGGCTGTGGGAGTGTGCAGTTTTAAATGCTCAGGAAAATGCTGGACAGCTCGTGCCGGATGCTGCATGGCTTGGAGCCAACTGTGTCCGAACACACAGAGCCGCCACTGGCTGGGGAGCCCCTGACCCCAGCATGTGCCTTTGAATACAGCAAGGAATGCTTCACTTAAAACATCTTATTAAGTACAGAAACATTATTATGTAGCGGGTTCTCTAAACCATGTTAGAGGCTAAATTTAAACACAGCTGAAAGCCAAAATGTTAGGACTAGCAGAACTGTATTTGTTGCTGCTATGCTTTGGTCACAGTCTATACGATTTATCTTGTTCTACATGTCCATGGTATTTATTTGGAACTATTAAATTAAATGCTGGATTTTGTTATATCATGTAAACTCAATTTTTTTTTTTTCCCTCTTCATGCAGATCTGGTTAAGTTTGGATAGCAGCAACAGTGAAGCAGTAGAGCAGTGGAAAGATACCATTGCAAACCCTGAAAAAGTTGTTGTTAAATGGTACAGCATTGGTCCATCTTGAAGACTGGAGATGAAATTCAAAACTGATTTTTCTACAGAAATTCATATGCTGTCTAAAATAGTATAAATAAAAACAAAGATATTGTCTGTGCAAGTTCTTCAGAAGTTCTCCACTGCATCATGCCTCTGTGGAAACAGGGAAAATTCAGTTTCACCAAGAGAAATGCTGGCTAAATACTATTAAAAAGAAGACATAGGAACTGGGAGAAGTGCTCATTTGATTTCACAAAATCCATCTTGAAAAAAAGATGTTTGCCCCTTTTGGACTTCATAAAAGCACAGAAATTCAATTTCAGAGAGAAGCAGCTTGAATCAACTCTGTTTCACTAGCCACTGACATCATGCTCATCTGCAGTGTTGTCTTTGGCAGACCCCAAAGTCCAGGGTATGGGTTGTGTCAGTGGCTTGATTCTGGTACCTGTGAGCCTCTGGGGTTGTTGACACCATTTGATCAGAATAACATGTGCCTGAGCAAGTGGGGAAGCTGTGGCAGCAGGAGAAGGCATAAAGGGAAATACACAACAAGGCAGTACTCACAGATTTTTCTAATCTCCATTTTGCATGAAGGGTTGTTCAGAGGGGTTACCCCCATCCTTTTCTCAAAACAGAGAGATGGAAAGATAAAAGTTCCTCTGACTTAGTGATTTTTACAAGAGGGGCCCTCTAGACTTGCTCTGTTCCGGTAAATTCTGGCTGGAATCAATGGAATAGTACAAAGAGGCAATGACCCTGCCTAGGATCAGAGCCAGTATTTTTAGATTGCTTTCTTATATAGGATACTTAGATGTAAACCATTTCCTATCTAGTTAACATGCTCTAGCATTTGCTTACATTGCCAAAACACAGGCTAACATGTACAAAGGAGTAAGGGAAGATTTAATCACTTACGTGCTTTTTGATATTAATTAAAATGCAGTACTGTAAGGGATTCAGACTTTGTTTAAAGGATGGGCTGCTACTAAATGTCTAGGATGCTAAAAAATTATGTGTGGGAGAATATTTTTATTACTTGTTTCTAGTAAGAAGAAATTACCATATTTTTATTTCAAATTGTATTTTTCCAACAAAATCCTAAGATTATATTTTCTGTTAGTTCCCATATTTTCAGGAGTTCATTCACAGTTATTTTTAAGGGGGGAAAATACCAAGTATATAATTGATAATGTATAAGTCTAAAAGCACAGACCTATTTGCACTACTTCAACTACCTGACTAAAAACTACATACATATTTCATTAACTCCACTGCTTACATATTTACTGTTGGCTGGCTGGGCTGTACAAATATGTATGTTTGTATAGATGCTGAATAAATCTACCTTTGTTCATAACCTGGATCCAATTCCATCATCTGACAGGAACTAGAGTGGCAGTGAGAGCACTCGCTGCTGGAAGGCAAAGGAACATGAGGAGCAGAGAAAATGCTGTAACAGGAAAGCACATCCTCTTCAAGCATACAACTCAGTGCATCTTTATTTCAAGTTTTTTGTCTTTGAGTGTCAGGAAAAAATGGAATCACTTAGAATTTTTTTTTCATCAGTTGATACTTGAGACTTTCGAAACTTCAATCATCCAGATTGTTGTTGAAATTTAATATTTTGAAAACAGAAGGATTTTCAGACTCGTACATATTCTGCTTCTCAATCAATCATTATAAAAGAACTGAAGAAAGGCTTTGCATCTTACTTGGAGAACAAACATTGGTTCTAGCTGTTACTCTTTGCAAAGCTCCCAGTAAGCCCAGAGGATCTTGACTGACACTGACAGTTTTCAGCCCATTAAAACAGTCAAGAGTAGCCTGGCTTGCCCGGTAAAATGAAAAAAGGAAGTGGGCTGAACTGATATTTTTGGATATCTTTATTTGAATACATGGATCTTTTTTATTCATTGTGGCTGAACATTTTATTCATTGTGGCAATAAACAAAAGTGCAAACTAACTGTTTCCTGATGCAGAATGCTGTTCTGTTTAAAAGAGAGGACAGGGAATATCCCAGTGTTTTGTAGACTTCAATTACCACAGCAGAGATTCTACAGAGTTTGCCAACTCAGTGGATGTTGATAAAACTGATTTCTGGGGCTGTTTTAGGACACTTACACTTTTGAAAGCCTAACCAGTTTCTTTTTTTTTTTCTATGTTAATATTTAATCTGTATGTATATAATAAAAGCTATGAACAGCAAATATTCCCATTTTTCCCAATTGTTTATACTAATGATTAGCAGCATCTCAAAGTGAAGTTCAATTTAGTTTTTTTCTCTGAGAAAATGCCAGCTAACAAACGCTGTTTCATGTAGCGCTGTCTGTAGGGGAGTTAACTGCTGACACACAGAGGAGATCCATAAGGCTTCTCCATGCAAGATGGCACACAGGTACTGCAGCATTCTGAAGGACTGCTCCAAGGCCCTATTTCATCCTGTGCTCATTCCCAGGATTTGGTATGCATTCATGCAAGAATTCAATGAGTTAACATGCAAGAAAGAAGGAAAAACAGGTGTCCTGTCTTCTAATGGTCATAGCTGTATGTTGTCCGTGTAAAGCATCCTCAGCCACTATTTTAATTGTTACATCCAAGTTTACTGTCATTGAAAATACTGTTAAAGCTATTTTGTCCGTTCACTTTATTTGTAGATAAAAGGTACAAGTGGTTTATAGTTGGATTTGCTCTTGCTTCTCGTTAGTGACTCACCCAGTTTCCTAACCAAAAACAGTTCTGATGAAGGCAGCAGAGGTTCAGAGCTGCACCAGTTTTATTCTGGTCAGCTCCCAAATGGATGTGGATAAACTGGAAGAACAATTATGATCTTATATTAAAGGTTATTCATACAGAGATCTGTGCCTGCACAGTTAGGAACCAACCACAGACTAAACTTGATCAGATTTTCCAAAAAGTATGTGTATATTTTCACTGGTTAATCAAATAATCCTGTTTTATTTATTTATGACTAATAGCATTCTGTATGTAAATGAGGTCAACAAATTTATTTTACAAGTTTTTATGTTTCAGTGACACATTATGGCATTCTTTTTAAAGAAAAAATGTGAGATTCTACCACAGAAGATGAGTGGGTATAACCAGCTGTAAACCACATTATCATACAGCATTACTTGGAAAATAATTGTATTTAAGCATCTGATCTTATGTGATCACAACATAAATAGAGCCATGTTGTTAAATCCATTAGGCATCTCTGGTTTTTCCTTTTGTTGGCAGAACATCTGTATAAAACAAAAGGTGATTTTGTAAGCATTCAATTAAGTACATATGCTGTTAGACTCAAAAATTGTTCGCCTGATGAAAGTTCCCTTTAGAGTTATGAGTTGGCAGCCAAAACATAAGCTTGTCTAGAAGTTTGGGGCAGGGTTGTCCCACATCATGCATCCTGCCAACATATATATGACATGGCTGCATAGTTGTGGAAGGCTTGGCATATATCACTCTGGACAATATATACCCTCCTTGTTTTTCCAGCTTCTGCTGCAAAATTACATCACCATGTAAATACAGCCCTGTACATGATCTCATGCTTGGTGCGTGGAAAAAGCCATCACTAAAATCAGCACCATGTTTCACAAACACTGCTCCTGCACATGTACATTCTTTTCTCTAGCTTGCACTGAGGAACAGGCCCCTGTCTCTCAGTACATGGCAGAACTCCCACTGCGTTCAGCAGAAGCAACCAGTCTTCAAAGCTGGTTTAGTGATGGTATGATTTATCTAACAAAAGTTTACACACAGCTTTTTCTTTTAATCTCTTTTTAAAATACGTGAAAATCTCTTCACACTGATTTTCTGTAGAAACTGAATTTCTTGAAAGTGGATCTGCATATCTTAATGTAATGCAATTTTTCCCATAGGTTTCAGAGTCTCTAAAACAAATCCTCTGTGCTTATTCCTCCCCCACATTCGAGTGTGCAGTTTTTTCCTTCCTTTGATTTGACTGTAGGCTGCTCTTCTTCAGCATAAACAAGTCTGTAAACAAGTCTGCTTTTTGCAATTACTTTTCTGCTTTTCTAGTAACGTTTCCCCCTTCTTTACCTAGTATTGGGACCAGCATTATACATGTGTAATTTGCTGTTTAAAGAACTAGCTACAGGCAGAAGGCTTTCATCCTAGGGCTTGGCTTCTGTCTGATGCTCTACCTTTCTAAGCTACCTTTGTTCACAGCTTCAGTGTGAACAAATGTGAACAATGTGTTCTTTTGGTGCTCCTCAAGTTTCTGTGTTGTCTACCTCCACGAAAACAACAATGGGACAAATTAGTTGTAATTTTTTATGTGTACCTGGGTTCTTCATTTGCCTTTTGCCTCCTCCAAAAATTACCTTAGGAAATCATTTTGTGTGATGAGAAGGAGCAAACTGTTTGTGCTTCCGACCTTTGAGGACAGTAGGATGGTTGGTTGACTGTCACTGCAGTGCTTTTGAAATGAATAGAACTGAAGAGACTCCAAATTAATCACTGTTATATATGTTGTATGTTGCATTGTTGTGCTGTTTGCTGTTATATTTGAAGTTATAATGTCATATTCCTGTTACTTCAAGTTGTCTGTGTCAGCACTGTACCCTGTATTCCAAGTTGTATGTTCCCCTTTTCCCAACCCCCGGGTTTCCCCTTTCCCCTTTCCATCGGGTTAAGCCTTTGCCGCTCCCCGCCTGCTCGTCGGGCCACGAGACCCCGCCCAATATGGAAATCGAGTAGGTCCCCTTAATGAGCAGAAGCCCATTTAGCTACAAATGGTCCCTAGAACAACGAGCTCAAACAAAACTGAGATCTATAAAAGACACTGCTGTAGGAAGAAGACATCCAGCTACCTGGGGATGGACTCCAACTTGTTGAGGTGCTCTCGCTGACCTAAAGGGTGACTGAAGGGAGAGACACCCCTGGACTGAGTCAGGCAGGTTGGAATTCTGAGGGGCCCCCGCGAGGCAGGAATCCCGACCCTGCAGCGACGAGCCGCAGGATCGAATTACGCCTCCTCCTCAGCGGTGACAGCGGTGCCTGAGGGAGCGGCGGCGGTGGCGAAACCGGACGCCACCCATACCCATCTAAAAGAGCTTAATAAAGGCACAAAAGGAGTTAAAACCAATCTCCTGCCCTTTTTGTTTATAACACTTTGAGACAGAGGAAGGCTCAAGGAAGAGTCATAAGAAGCTGCACCTACAGGTGTACCCCCTTCATGTATGATCTGGGAAACCCTCGTTAGCCTGGGGACTGGGATCCCTTGTCAAATGCATATTGTATTTTTTATCTTTATCTTGCAAAACTTTCTGGATCTATGAAGTGGCTAAATAGAGACATTTTCCCTAGGAGGAATGATATTGTTCACATATTTCTGTGAAGCAGAGAACTAATTAGAATATCTTGAAGCTCTTCGAAAAAAGGAATGTACTTCTTAGTTTTAATATAGCCAAGCTTTGTCACTTGTAGAAGTATCACAGCAGAAGAAAAGAGCACTACACCCCAAAACAGGGCTGGTTTTCCTGTGCATTGGTATCATTGGTCCTTCCAACATGAAGGTGGAACTATGTATGCTTAACTGTCTTTTCCTGCAGTAAGGGCAAGTTGGGTTGGGAATTGTTGAAAGGGAGGTAGTGAAGGAGGTAAAATAAAAGCAGTGCTTTTGTTTTGAAAAACATTTCTTTTCAAAGCAATGTAACGTGCCTGTAACTATTGACAAAGCTTTTATTTGACATAACTAAAGATAGATGCTTACGCATTTAGGTATTTGCTTAGGTTCTACCAATACTTCCTGGCATGAGACTGGATTCATCCTCTCTATACAATGCTTCATTCCGCTGTGTTCATTGACCTTTGAGCTCCAGACCTAATGATGCCTGATTTCCTATGGATTCGTCCCTCATGGCTGATTAACTTCGGTGTGCAATTGGGGTAGACTTCTGCCATCTTTTTGCTGCACATCACATAATTACAGAGTTTCTGTCTCTGATGGATTCTCTCCTTTCTAATAGGAGGTGAGCCTATGGCAGTTACCCTTTCACCTGGGAAACTAGGAACTGGCTCTCCCTTTTCTACCTGAATGTTCTTGGGTATTCTTAAACCCTTTGAAGACAATTATCTGTGATATCTCTGCCATCAGTCACATTTGGCTGTAATAACTAATGGGATCAAAAATTATTGTAGACCTTGGAAGAGAAATGAGGGAAAGCAAACTGCTGCTTCAGGACCCTTGGACTTAGCTGTGTTTTCCTCTGTTCTGCCATAGGCCAGAGAAGCATTTCAGATCAGTGCTGATCGTGATTCCAGCAACACCAGTTTTCAAGGCAGGTCAAGAAGTCTCTCTTAAGATACATTTCTTAAAGCATGGACATTTTCTTGAAACATGTCCCTCTGTATGAGCAGATCAAAGTAGTAGTACGAGTATATGAGCCATGCCAACTGCATCAACACTTCAGCAGGAATTTTGGCAGTACAAGCCATGAATGCAGCATTCAGGTGTAGATCCTCAGGTGGTGCAATGTAAACTGGACTGTGCATTGGTAGATCTGAGCCAGCTTATCTTATCTGGGGGTCTGGAATGCAAGCCACAGAAACTACAATCTTCCGCTGAAAAAGTAAGAAGATTGTGACTGTTGCTGTCCATCTCTTGGAAAGCTTCAGCAGGGTGTATCAAGGTATCAGAAGTAAGTGTTCAGGGCTGGAAATACATTTTTAGCTCACATGAAAACAAGAAAAAACCCTCACCTATAGTCTGGACTGATGCAGAGTTACTCTAGAGATCCATGATTTACATTTTCAGTTTTAGTGAAATTGAAATTTAGCTGATTGAAATACAGCTTCATGATCAACAAGCCTTGTCCATTTGTATCCATCTTACTAAACAGGATTTCTTGATATGGCAGGGATAGGGAAGGGAAGAATATTTACTGTGATCCTTGTCAACACTCCTCTAAGCTGCTTGACTATTTCTCTGAACTAGTTTTCTGAGCTGCAAGAAACAGCTTTAACAGAAAATATTAAGATACTGAACAAAAAAACCCCACAAAGGCAACAAACTAATTCTTTGACACTGGCACCAAATCTGTTTCTTCATGTGATCCAACTAAGACAATTCTTTCTTGCCTTACAGAAGACACTTAAATCAATAATTACATAAAATGCAGTGCTTATTAATTAGAATATAGTAACATCAAATACTTTTCTTATTAGTTAAAATATAGTATTATATGTCCATATCTATGTTACAAAATAACACAGAGAATTAAACCAGCAATGATTTTTTCAGACGTTTGCTTTTTCTTCATTTGAACTCCTGAATTTCTGACTTTGAGCAATGCAAATAAATTGGCCATATTACCTCTGAGTGAGACAGAACTTCTCTCATGCAGTAGTCATTCAATAACTGGCTATTTGTAGAGAATATTTAATAACTTCTTTTAATGAATTGAATCTAAAATCTGAATTTGGGTTTAATTTTTACATTACATTACCTGTTAATCAGTATGCAGTGTGTGAAATGAAAATTACACAGGTTGTTGGAAGCAAGGGTGGCAAAGCATCTACAGGAAGGGTAGGTCATAAGAGATGCAGAACTGACTACTAACTTGTAATTCCAACAAGTGCAAATAAGACTCTAGTTGATTATCCCTGGAAGTAGTGTTTGGGGCTGTTCAACAGTCTTTGCAAATAATGTAGTGTTTTTACTACAAGGGTATCTCCTCTCAGAAGGTGTCTGCAGATGTTACAAAACAATAGGAAAGACCAGAAATTTTCCAGTGAAGTGCTTGTGTACAGATTCCTCATTTCTGTGATTCAGTCTTCTACAGGAGAGCCAACACGCATACTTGAGAATGCATCTGCTAAACCATTAGCCCAGCAATCCTCTCCCTAGGGTCTGAGTTCCACAGTGCTCAGTCTTGCAGGTAACTAATGTCTTACAGGCCACTAATGTCTTACAGGCCATAGGCTGTAGAACTGTGCAGCAAATCTTAGTTCTAAGGATAAAAATTAGAGAATTTGGGACATTAAAAAATATTTCACTAGCAAGAATCTGAAATGTTCTGAATCTGCAACACATGAAGAATGCAGTAATTTCAAAGCATGCCTAGAGAAATAGGAAAAGGGGGAGCTTGGCATTTGAGTCTCGTCTCCTGATACCACATGTGACAATGTGGTGGTGAGGCTTTTATCACTTCTTAACAGAGATCTATTTTCTAATTGGTGAGATTAACTTGTGTATGAAACTGTATTACAGAAATACATCAACTGCATTACATGAAAAAAGGAAAATTACTAAATTCACACTTTAAGAAAGACAGGGTGAAGTATGTTATAATCTTTGAATTTGGAGAAGTTCATTGAGGCCCCAAAAGGAGACCAGAACACACCTGGAAACTGAGATAAGAAACTGTGGCACTGCAAATCATAAGTTTGTGATAATACCACTGGACTTTGCAAAGCAGTGGCATTCAGCTCACAGAAGCTCCTATGGGTTTACTAAGGCTATGATTACATAGGTGAACCAAAATACTAGAAGGTGGTTAAAGAACAAAGGCAGAACAAAGGCAAGTAACAGTAATGAAGAGGTTATAGGAGAAAAAGCCACACTGCTTTTCCATGCTGCAGAAAATTGAACCTAAGACAAGGTTCAGCATTTTGATAAAGATGCAAAACTTGCAGTAGACTGAACAGCCACCCAAGAGATTGCTCATGCCAGTACCCTGGGCAGAGATGAAGCAGTGACACTGCTACACCAAAGGAATTCTTCATGGTGGGAGGGTCAGGGGACCATGTTGTGACAGGTAAAGCACACAAGCTACTGACTGCTATTAGACAGGCTCACAGAGTGAAAGCTAAGAAACTAATGGGACTGTGTTTACGTTGGAAACTGGCATCCAACTGCCTTGGTGTCAGTTGGAGCCAGAGATAGCAAGGAAAAGAATCATGATATTCTGGAGTTTTGGGACCTGTCACTTGCTTGGCATCACACACACACACCCACACACACCCCCCCACCCCCATAGACTGGGGGACAAATGGTTTGGGCAGCAGCCCCATAGGAGGTGGTCCTGCTGTTGAGTGAGTTTGTTACTGTAAATAGATGTAAACCAGCCAAAAAAAAAAAAAAAAAAAATTCCAACTTTCTTCAAATGCCACACCACCAAAGAGCACATTTTACTTAGGGAGAGAGAATTTCTCTGACCTCCCCCAGTGAAGCTGGCATCTTTCTGTAGAGCTATCAACCTGGCAGTCACTCACTCCCCAACATACAGTCCTCACAAGCCTACACTGAGTATTTCCACAGGAAAAGGCTGTTTAGCAATTTGACAGCAGGCCCTTTTGGTGAATGTAGACAGAAGGTGCAAACCAATCTGAAGTGCAAAGGGAGCTTAGTGCAGTATCACATTTGTATGGAGACACTACAGATTCAGCCAACTATCAGCCAGAAAGAAAGGCATGTTTTGGTACCACACAGCTGTTAGGGTATATGATTGCACTGATTCTTTATAGTCCAGTCAAGTTTGAGTGTGCAATCATGTCAGGGGTAATATTCCAGTGTGCTGAGGTTAATTGCTTAATTTATGTTTATCCAAGCTGATTGCAGGCCTTCCAAATTACATACACTCTTAAAATATTGAAACATCTCCTGACAGCTGTAATAAATTAGCCAGCTGTAATTTACGGGAAGGAGACAGTAAGGACAAAACTACAGCACAGTAATTTCTGGAGGTTGATACTGAAAACACAAATGGGCACAGCACACATTTTCAGAGGGTGAAACTGGTATTCCGTGCTTCAGAATGAAGGTTCTGGAACTGGCAATGTGTTAATGTTGAAAAAAAATAAAAAAAAAGGGAAATACCATCCTGACACCATAGTTAAAGATTTTTGCAGATGACAAGTTATGCATTGCTTCACTTTCTACTAGGAAAGCTCCAGCTGCAGAATAGTGTTGAGCTATAGTCATCATCTTTCAAGACAGATAGAGAACAAAACAGAGAGAGTTTAAAGGAAATTATGATATCAAGAACAAAAAAATCTGACCTGTGAGTAAGGAGTAAGGTACTGGGTGGCTGAAGATGGAAAAAAGAAACATTAAGATAAAATTCTAATATTCTAATATGCAAATGTTTGTGGAAAAGGAAGACAAAGATTGACTGTTCTCATGTCACTAGGGATGAACTGAATACTCATGTCATCACAGATTACAAGGAAGTTTCAGCTAGAAAATATCTGCTTTGATTTTTTTAAATGGCCCAGCAATTACCATCTCTATAAAATACTGAAGCAAAAAGAATGTTCTCAGATACAACCTGAGTATCTTAAAAGCTTGATTATTACTGAAGATGAATGAGAAGGTAAGTTTTCTTTATTTCTCTAGTCTGCTGTCCTGCAGAAAACTCTTTAAAAAACAGTTCTTACCACCAGTTCAAAAATGATATATGGAAATTTTTAGTGATATCAAAGTTATACCTCTTTTTGATTTTGCTTTTTAATCCTTTCATGAAAGTTTGGACTATTCAGAAATAAGACTGTCCAAAAGTTAATTTTGCAAAGGGAGTGTGATGCACCCACCTCACCACTGATGAGGAAATAACCTTATGCAATTCACCCATTGGGTAGATATTTATTTCCGATACAGTAATGGTCCACATGGTAAGCATAATGTTAGTACTACCATAAAGCATAACTTTCTGCAAACACAGCTTCTCCACTTTTGTTTAATCCACTAATTCCCTACTGTCTGTTCTGTCCCACAAATATTGCTCTGTAAAACCTTTCCATTACATCAGGTATGAACAAAAAGCTACAACAAAGGTTCATTGACTTCCTCAGTCAGGGGCCTCATCACGCCTTCCTTGGGCACCTTTCATTTCAAGGGGTGTGTCAAGTATGCACGGGGTTCTTTGTCAGGCCACCAGCCAGAAATATGAGTTTATAAAGTACTATTGAGAAAGTTTAGTAAGTGTTGTTTTCTGATCTCAGTTTGGAAGCCCTTCCAGTGATTTTCACTGCCTAAGCCCACTTTCATCAGTGTAGTTATTAAGGGTGACTTTAAATGAAACAAGATGAAGATGCCTGCAATAAAATAATGGTGGTATACAACCACCAGGGTGGAATTTGTTCCAGCTCCCCCTCCTGAAACAAATGGGACCATACTGAAATCGGTAAAAATGCTTTAAATTTGTGAGATTTTTTTCTTTTAAAGTGTCATCCCATGGTACCATCAGTTTCTTTTTCACCTAGAAGCTATAATCTGATGTTTCTGTCTATGGGGATGGCAAGGATTTTCTCAGAGAAATGCTAATAATGAAACAGAACACTAGCAGCAAGAAAATATAGTCTGTTCTTGGTTTTAAGCTGAATTTGCCTTTACTTGGTGAACTGTTGGCTGCTTTGAACTTGAATATGTTTTGATTTGGTAACAAGTATAAAGGTAATTTAAAAACTCCCTCATTCTGTATTAATGAGACACATGCATGGGGAAAAGTTTAAGAAGGTAGCTTTTGCTTACGTATCTATTATGCATAGCTGGAAACCCAAGCAGCACCAACGGAGACTTTTAAAACTATTTTATTTGTATTTCAGTCCCAACCTATCCACATTTATAGTATAGTCTGTAGCATAGTCCAGATGAAATTGATTAAGTATATCCTGAATTTCAAAGCCCTTCTGTGTCCAGTCATATTTGTTAGCAGTTTGACGCACAAGCAGCTTTGCTGTTTCCCGAACAAGTTCAGGTATAACAGGACAGGGCCTACCATGTCTCATGTTGATTTTCTGATTATGATATTTTATTACACTTCATTTATACATTGAAACCATTTCTTTTTTTCTACAGTGCTTCCTGTTGGCAATGTGCCACTGTGTGGATGGCATATAGTCTTGACTCCTTTTGTAGTATCGTGTGGTCTAATGCCAACTTTTTGTTTAAAAAGGGTGTGAAAGGATTTGGTCTATGAGAAAATGATGCTAAGCATTAGCTGTGACGTCATTTGAGTACCTGCCTCATGAATAACCCCGGATACTCTCAGAGATACAGAGTAGAATAGAAATTTTTTATATCAATTTCAGCAAGAATTCTGCTATAAAACCCTAAATGTAATTTCTGTCTTTAGCTCCTAGCTTAAGTAAAAGTTTTGTTCTTGTCCATAAACAAATTTTAGCTGATACCAAATGTATACTCTGGACAAAGGCCAACTATGATAACCATACTTGGCCTTAGTAAGTGTCAAATTAATTTCCAAAGCTGTTTAATGTGGTTATCAATTTCCCATCCTTATTTGTTATGCAGTGTTGCTAGGTGCTCTTATAATACCTGTGATACAACTTCTGCTCAACTGATTTTGTGAGTTTTCCTCTGGGCATAGAAAGCTTTTAAAATGCAGAAGTTGTGTTACAGCAATAAAACCACCACAACAGAAATCATGAATAGATTTTTTTTTTAGATGAAAATGAATATGCAGATCATCTAGTTTATTTTCTAATAACTTAGACCTTCTTCCTTGGGAGGAATATTAATCTCCTTAATAAAAAGAAATGGCCATAAATGGTTCCAAGAGTCCTACGTGAAGCTAACAAATTAAGAATTAAGAGAACTCAATTGAGTACTTATTGTCGTATTTTCTTCATGAGATGTTTTCTTGTGGAACAGACAAAACATTATTATTATTTAGCTCCACTGCTAATTTTTTGTGAAAAGTTTAGGTCTCAAGGTAAGGTCTTAGGCCCTTAGAAACCAATGGAGTTACTTTTTAAAAGTAATTTCTAATGTTGCTCTTCTCCTAAGGAGAATATGTCTGTTAATAAGAAATGAGAGAATCATCAATAATTTTATTCATTTTCTTGATAGACTATTCATTGCCTCAGGTATACCACAAAGATGGAATAAGAAAGAAGCAGAAGACTTAAGAATAAGCCATGCCCAAATGACTATGGGGTAGTAGAAAGATGATGTGGGCTTCTCTGTGTGAGTTCATGCATCTGGTTTGTGTGTATCTACAGAGGAATCTGCAGAAGGAACTATAGAAGAAATTGGCAGAAGGACCACAAGATAGCTGTGTGCAGATTAAGGCCTCCAGAAGAACAGAGAAGCCCAAAAGGTAGCAGGCAGCTGACACATGAGCAATAGAGCTGAGCTTGGCTTGGCTACTCTGTGCTACTCTGGCAATACCAACTATTTCTGAAGATTATTTGATTATTCAGCATGCTCTGGCTGCTTTAAGATGCTCCGGAGTAAATCAGACCAAATAAACCCTTTTTTAATAACTATCAAGTTAAAGCATGAAAAAGCAGAAATTGAAGTAATTTTCATGATCAAATGATGTATTTTTCATATCTTTAATGTGCTACTTTTTCATTAACCTTAAATACAAGTTTCCTTGGTTTATCATTTTTAGTTTAGGAGTAATAACAACATCACTCTAAGGTCATCTGGAAAAAATTGTCTGGATTTTACTCTACATTATGAAATCCATTTTCGAGTAGTTTTGTCAGGGACTAATTCCCAGCATTGGTTGAAACAGCTTTTGCGGAAAATTAGATCTTTATTAAATGCACATTTTAGATTTCTGGGGAAAATCTTGTTTTCTTTTAAATTAACTAATTAAATACTCAGCAATAGTCTTTTAGCCAAAAACCGAAAAGCCTTACTTTGGAAATATTCCCATATCTTCCTATGGGAGCTGTAGCTCAAATGACTCATTGTCCTCTATTCTGTAAGGAGACTGCAACTCCAAGGAAGCACTGCAGGCAATCGACATGACAGGAGATTGACAGACATAATCACAAGCCAAACCTGAAACCTTGGGTACAGCTCCAAGGAACCAGCAGGGTGACATTTTCTAGACTCTAGCTTTTGGAACTCTTAGGGAATAGCTGGAAATGTGGCTTCTTCTTGTATTCCAAGATTCTACACCTTTTCCTGCAATATAAAATTTCCAAGAACAATGGAATAAAAATTACTATCAACTTGTCTTTCTCCTTGCTCCTTTGAAACTAAAATTATTCATACACCGGAACACAGGAACTATACAGGGTTTTGGTATTATGGGAATTTGGCACCAATAGTACTGGTCCCACTATCTTCCAGAAGTGTCATCTGACAGCAAACTTAAATCATATACCCAGTGTCTGCACATTTGTTTGCATACACCAATTAGAATTTATATAACCCTAAACTATATTGTAAAGAAAGTTCATCCACAAAATATCCATCAGCACAGCTTAATAAACACTCTTATCTTACATTAGGCTTCCACTCTTTCCCATTCAACATATGGTTTCACTTTGAAAGAGCAGACTTACAATAAACGGTATCGTCAGTAAGCTGATAAATGCTGTAATTCGTAACAGGACATCTGTTTGAGGAAGATTTCCCATGCCTAGTCAATGCTTAATTGCTTTCGAAAATATTAACTTTTGCTATATACTTAGGACTGAGTACTGTATATAGGAAATTACGGTTCTTGCCCATCTCTCCAACGATTTCCGTTTTTTATTTATTTTAGATGTACATGCTGGTGTTTGGATACTTAACAGAGATGCTAACCTCAAGATCCTTTGCACTTAAGAGACAAAAACTCTACCTCAATGGCCCTGCGTTTGCTGCTCTTGTAATGTGGCACATCAAAAGTTCTGAATAGTGGAATTTACACTTCACAGTGCAAATGTAGTAGAATCACCAAGTCCTACACTGGGTGCTGCAAGGCTCCTGAAAACCTCCTGGCCCAGTTGAAGACTTGGGCCTGCCTGTATGAAACATTTTGCTTGGAGGTCAGATGAGGTGCAGAGGTGACAGAGATCTTTGAGGTTTCTGAAGTTCCTTGTGACTTTTTAAAAGTCTTTCTTCTTTTTGTGACATCACCAGAATACATATAGTTTCCACTTGAACCATCAGTGCCTTTTGCCTAAACAGTGAAATAGATCACTGCAGTGAGACTGTTTCTCTATGGTAATTGTGGATGTATCTACACAGCTCCCAAAAGAGACAAACCACACATATCTTCAAAATAACAAGGCTAGTGTGCGTCAATACTCAGTGCTTTTTCTTACAGATATGAGTCTGCAAAGAAAAGCTCCCGAGAGAGTGCTCAGGTAAGTCATATATAGACTGGTATGAAGACTGAGCACATCATAGGGCTTGGAGTCTGCCTGGTGATGTACTGCCATAACCTGTAAACATGGAAAAGGATTAAGGTTCTATCAACACACTGATGTGGGAGGTTTATGACTAAGTCAATCATCCTGTTTAAAATGCAAACTTGCACTCATCAGAAAAACATACAAAGGCCACTAGCAGTGCCTGGAGCCAGAAATTTCCAGGTTCTGCTCACACAGAGCAGCTGGCAAAGACAGATTCTGAAGATGAAACAGAGGCAAGGCAGGAGATGATGGGACTAGAAAACCAGGTACTCTTTCCCCAAGTGGGATTCTAAGTCTAGCAGAAATCATCAGCTCACTTCTAGCATTGGATGCAAACCTATGCCTCAAGATAGCAAGTCCTGGATCATTTGGCAAATGAAAAAGCCAAACCCTAACCAAGGTTTTCATCTATCTTATCACTTTATTAAATATAATAACACTAAGATAATATAAATATATTTACTAAATATATACTATATCTTTACTAAATATAAGAAATATACTATAATAAAGATACTAAATAGAATATAATAAATATAAGATAATATACCATAATATGATATAATATATAATAAATACATAGTGTAATAACAATGAGATACCTTTTGCAACACCCTCAGGTGAATGAGGTCACAACATATCCTGATCCTGAAGGTATATGCCAAAGAAATTACATTTGGGGGTGTTCCAGCCTCTTGGGAAAGAAACAATTCCCCATGTAATTGTCATTCTTGCACATTTTTTGGCATAGGACTGTAAGAGCACTAAAAGGCTTTTTCTTCTATGCCCCCAAATCAAAGCTTTACCAGATAATAGTGGAGACATTTGCATATCCAGATATGATGGAATGAACAGTTTCTCTTTCAACTTCTTGACTAGTGAATAGCATAGCAAGCTGGTATCATGCTTTAAGCTGATGAACTACCACATAGTAGTAGTGGTAGCCAATCTCCAGGCTTGGGGAGGCAGGGTACCAGGAAAAATCTAGATTCAGTGTCAAATTCTACAGCTTCAAAATCAGGCTGTAACTGAACAGATGAGCAGAAATTGGGTACAGACTGATGCCTGTTTATTAAGTGCTTCTCTGTTTTTCTCTTTGCAGTGCACAATGAAAACAAGTCTCAAAAGACTACCAATTTAAGAGGCCTATGTTTAAAGATCACATGAATTAATAGCTCAATGTGAATTCAGTAAATTGTAATCACTTCTAGGGTTTTTTCCTTATTCTAGGATCATCTGTTTGTTCCATTTGGCCATTTCTAACATGGATTTTGCTTCCTCATTCCATGTACACCCAAAGCTGTCCAAGTTTAGCCAGAGAATCAGGTGTCCAAGAAGTAGGATAAGTCTTGTCATAGTAATTTCTTGCAGCAATGGTGTCTTCAGTTGATCAACATTAAATTTTCTCACAGTTCTTTCCTGTTTAGTTGCAAACCTGTTTAACCTGTAAGCAGTGCAAAGGTGTTGCTTGTAGAAGTGAGGGACTTAAGAGTCTTATGCAGGCCAACTAAATCCAAGTTTTTAGCAAACAGCCCTACTGAAATTAATTCCCACATTCATGGACATACATTCTATATGTTTTATAAAAGCCAGGCTATCTGCATATTGCCTTTCAGAACTATGGTAAGACTACCAGGAGAAATGGGATACAAACATTTTGGCCATTGAAATGTTGCACTGGTTTGCAAGATATAAGTCCTCTCCAGACAAGGTATAAGACACAGATTCATTACAGAATTCCTCAACAGTTCCCACACAAGCAAATAAGAAGTGAATAATTGTATTTGCATTCCTTATTTTTTTTAATTTGCATGGGTTTATATTAAAAAAATTGCTTAAAACTTGGATCATGTTTCTTGAAACTTTTGCAAATCCATATGGGTGTTTTTGTGCTTTTGCTTTTTTGTAGTCTTGGATTTCAACATCAATTGTTCCCATGGTAATGTTCAACACCGTTGTCTAAACACAGTCTGGTATCGCCTCAAGTGTGTTTTGGCACAACGACTTCTTTTAAGTGATGTAGGTTTGGGTTGTTTTGGTATGGTTTTGTCTTTCAGTATGTCAATACTTAAGCAAATGACTGAGACTGTAGCTTATTACACACACTACATCATAAATAATCATATTTCTCTTTCATTTTGTATTACCCAATTCTATGTTTACATCTGTTGTCCACAAGCACACTGAGCCATCTTTCCTCTATATGCGTGTGATTAATTCAAAGAGGCACTGACTCACTCCTGAAGCTTTTAGCATCTTATTCAAAATTAACATGAAAAAAATTAGCTTTTTTTACTTAAATACCTGTCCAGGACATATATATTGTGACTGTAATTCCTTTCAGCGTCAATTTTAAATACTGAGGTGCAGCTAATTAAAACCCTGTCCTTCAGATGTCTTTCTTGCTGTTGTGTGTGGGTAATGACATACTAGCTTCTCACTTCAGTGGCCAAACTAAACAAATGGAAAATAATTCTGGTTTGGGTAGAACGGAAAACATTTTAGTCAACCCGAAACAAAAGTTTATTTTTATTTCTTTTTATGCATCACCTGGAAAATCAACTTTTAAATGGAAATTTAACTTCACAAACATAGTTTCGTCCCAGTTTTGCAGCAACAACATGCATAGTCCTTTTCTGTATTGTTTTTGGGTATCCAGAAAACATTTCTTATTAAGTGGCATGTGACTTTGTTAATATTGCCTATGTTCTGCAAGCATGTTTCTCAGGAAATCTACTATTTGCTACGAATACAGCTCCCTAGTCTGCTGGATTGTAAGAAGGGGAAAGCCATTTAATTTTTCTCCCTGTGCCAAAGAGGAACACCCTGGAGTTTTATTTATTATCTACTGTTGAAGGGATTAATTTTATATTCAGCCGCCCTGCGCATCCCAGCAGCTCCTGTTCAGAACCAGCTTCGCCCGGGCCCACAGCCGCCACCGCGGAGCTACCTCGGGCACGACGACCCCGCCACCCCGCTGTGGGGCGTGCGGGCAGCGACGCCGGGGCCACCGCCCTCGGCACTGCCAGCCTGTGCCTCTGCCCGACCCCTACGAGCTGCCTGCTCCCGGGTCCTTTCGCCCCGCTGATGTTAACCACCAGCAGGCAGCGGCACGCCCGGGCCGCGCACCGTGCCTCTCTCGCCGCTGCCCGGCCCCCGGGTCCTCACAGGGAGACAAGATGGCGCCCGTCCCATGCCGGCGGCCGCGCGCTGCCCTCCTCCCGGGCCGCCCGCCGCAGGAAATAAACCATCCCCTTGATCTCTCCTGCCACGCAGTGGCTGCTGTGGAGAACTGTCGGAAAACCCGTGTGTCGGGCCTAGGATAGATAAATCGGGAGCTTTGAGGGCAGATTTAATTCCCCCGCCCTGCTGTGGTTAGTTCGACGTACAAATCCACCCATCCCCTCCCACTTATCCCCCCTCCCCACTTTCTCAGTTCCGGCACCATCCAGGCTCGCACATCGACACACTCCGAAGCCAGCTCATAGGTTGTTCCCAAGCTCCTCGACTGTTCTTTTCTTTTAGGGGGGAAATAAACACCACGCGTGATGAGTTTGATTTATTCTAACAAGATTATTATCTGTTAAACTGAGCACGGGGCCAGAGCCACATCGGAAGCCAGGAGCGGCTGGTGCCGGTCTGAGGCGGCAGTGTTGTGGGTAAATTAAGTTGACTGAGGCAGGACCAGGGCTGGCCCACAAAACACTGCACGCATCAGGGCTGCCAAGCCCATCTCCGCTCCTTCAGGGGCCGAGTGCTCCCCCTCGCAGTGGTGCTCAGCAGCACTGGGCTCCGTGGGCTTAACGAGTGCTTGTTAGCGCCAGTCTTACAGGGGGTGCATGGTACCGACCCCACCCTAGGGACTGCCACAGTTGAAAGAAGAAACAACGGCTATTACGGAGTCGTCGACCAAGACAAGCAATTCCTATAGGTAAGTAGACCTATATCCTCTTATAGATGATTCAAAGGCAATTAGGCCTTCTCAATTTGGTTTGGCAATTCCAGCACATGTTGCTGCTTTCAGTCAGGTGAGAAAACCTGCTGCTTCCCTGGTTGCAGGGTATGAATAAGGAGTCTTTTTTGCTTTGTAATTCACAGAACTGGATTTATGGTGTCCACAGGGTCTTTGGTAAGGAGCCATCTGATGCATTTGTCTGATGAGCTGGAAACATACAGATTTAATCACTATTCTGACTTACCACAGAACAGACATTGATTGGGAAATACTTCTCTTTACCAGCCCACCTACTCTTACCTAAAGATACACTGAGAGACTACATTAGGCTAGTTTGAATTTACCCCATTGTCCAGGAAGGCTTTTAAGCCAGTGTCTTGCCTTCCATCTCATTTCTAATACTACTTGGCAGAATGAATTCCTGATCTTCCTTGAAAAGGAATTCTCGCCATTTAAGGTCACAAAATGTACAGTCAGGATGGTATTAATTTATATGTCCAAGAAAAGTACAGTTTAAAAATATGGCTTAGTTATGCCATTTCATTTGTTGAAAAAAAAAGAGTTTCCATTCTACTTGAAAAGGAAGACTGATGGCCCTGTGCTTCCAAAAATTAAAATACACATGTGCAAAACAGATGGTTTCTGGGTTGACTTCTCAGTCTTTCTAGCATCCAGATTGACAAGAGAGACATTTTCAATCATTTTTATCCTTTAAATAAACACTTAGAACCTGTTGAGACCCCCTTTTCAGGTATTACTCCCTAAGGATCATATTCTATATTACTGAGGAGTCTGATTTATCGCACATTGAAGCCAATGGCAAATTTTCCCTTGACTGACCCAGTGGTCACAGATGAGGGCCAGGCAGTGAACAGGCCTCTGTTCTGCTAAGTTTTAGCTAAAGACACACAATAAAGAGGCAATACCTCTCCCAGAGAACTTAGAATCTAAGATAAGAGGTAACAGTGATCTGCGATTTCCTAATGTACCAAACAAACCATTTGAGGGTTCATAAACTTCAAAGACTTCACTGCAAAAAAAATTCTTTCCATTTTAACACAGAATTATAGAATGGGTATAAAATAACTAGGCCGATGAAGTTCACCTAGGACATTCTGAAAGTTTTGTCTCCCCTATTTAATGATGATTCCAGCTTTAGCTGAGAAACACTTACTAGCACTAGAATGAACTTTTTAAAAAAATTCTTTTTAAATGGATGCACTAAGCCAAGCACTTCCCTTGTTGCCTCTGCTAATTCTGGTGCTAAGTGTGTTTGAAGAGAAATGTATCTCCTTAACCTTTGTTTTCTCATTTGGCTGAGTCTATAGTGATCCTGTGTTCCAGGTTTGCAAAATGAACTTTGCTGCTAGTTTTACTGCAGGGTCAAGTATGATGAAAAAGTATGTAGAGAGAGAGCCAAACTCTTCTTAAAACCCAGATGTCTTAAATTTTCCAGGATGTCATCCATGTTTAGCAAATAGGGTGAGGGGTTGGATGCTGGTGGATTGACCATGAGTGATGAACCTTCCACTGTTAGACCACTGGTCCTAAAGAAGCACAGAACAATGAGAATTACCAGTTCCAGGTTTGTATTTGATTCTATGAAATTTGCTTGCTGTGAACAAATCTGCACTTCTTAAAAACCTGCAATATAAGAACTCATTATTACAAATACCAGCTTATACAAACCCTTTTTTCTTTTCAGCATCAGATCCTTTAGATTAGGTTTGGGGGAGAAGCATATATTATTCTGAAGATGCACCTCTGCTCCTGCTAAGAAGTTCAGGCCTCAGGAATGCAAAGAAAGCATCCAGTAATAGCAAGAAATTTAAAAAATAAGAAGTCAGCCAGAACTATTTTATGGAAACTTACGGAGATTAGACCAGAGGACACCACTGACCTTTAGATTTCTATGATAGGGAAGGAGTGTGCTATTTACAGTAAGTATTTGGAAAGCTCTCTCAGCTTCCTTGAGACTAAGAAATTGGTTTGGCAATATGGACTGCGCTATGACCTTCTTTGTACTTCCCAGTGACCTCTGGGGTTTTTTCATGATTAGCTTTCTGGTGAGAACTAAATTTAGGAGATTACTCCTATTACAACTAGTGATTTCTTTTATTTGAATTAGAATTCTCTTTAATATAAAAGTTTCCTTTATTTTTATTTTTTCTCTTCAAATATTCTTTTCTGCTGTTTTAAGTGGCAATTTTCCTTACTAAGTACAACTTTCCACTGCTTATTTTAATTGTCATGTTTTACTGGTTTATCGTCACTTTTGCAACACTTTGTTTGGCAAGCATTGTTCTCCTACACTGAAAATATACTAGTATCATAATGATAACATGATCTTATTTTTGAGAAAGTGAGCCAACAGGTTCTGTGATACATAAAAGCCTTTTTACAGACTACTACTGTGCTTTGCATCAGTTTTTGATATCAGAAATTGAAATTCTGAGATCAAAAGTCTTTCCCTGGAAATGTCAGAGACATTTGTAGGTGAATTAGGGACAATAGTTTTTACCACGGTATCTCATTTTCACCATCACACTGAGCCTGTCTGGTTCTCAGGCACATTGGAACTCAGCTGGCTGACATTTTTAAAATACTTTAATATATTTGCAAGTGTTACTTGCAATTACTATTAACTCTATGAGCATTGTAATTCAGAGATGTTAAGTTGTTTTAATGAGTATGTGAGAACTGTAGAAGGCTGACTGCTGTTGTGACTTTCACAGTCCTGTTGACTTCTGATGTTTTATAAATATCTATTTTTGTTTGTATATATGTATACATATACATTAATGTGTACAGGGTATATATTGGCTATGCAGGGCAGTACTGTCACTACTGGTTTTATTCCTTCAGTTTCTGCTTCCACCTGTTGAACTTCCTCATTTTGCGCTTTGTTCCAGGATATTTACCACAGATGACCAGTTATTTCCTGGTTTTATTACCCTGTATTTGAAGCTGTTTCCTTTTCAACTTGGGAGGGAATCACCTGTGAATAAGGCTTTCCTGTGGCTTTGTGTTTGGCCAGCTGGTAGAACTGCAGTCATGCCAGCAGGGTATTGCTGCACAGCTGTTTGTGCTACAGTAACCTGCTTGTCCACACTTGGCTCCCTGTTCTGTAAGAAGGAGAAAATGCAAAGCATTCAGAGCTGACTGATGCTGTGATCTTTATTCACTGTCTATAGAAAGATAAGTATGGATATTTTTTAAGGAAATTACATCTTTAAAAATAGGGTGTTAGTTATTTTCTTTAGATTTTGTTCTTTGCTACATCTGGCCTGGAGTATACAAAACCTGCCATAAGTCCTTCACAGGGAATAACATACCTCATACCAATTAACAGTATGAGCAGATGATTGCAAGCAGATGTGTGAGGGCTGCTTCAGATGCTGCTGACCATTCCCTTCAGCTGGCTGTGAGCATACATCTTATTGTATCCAAGGTGAAATGAGATGTGTTAACTCCCCAGGAGGAGAGATTGGCAGCAGGCAGCTCTGGTTGTCAACATTTTTGAACTGCTGCTGCTGGTCTTCACAGGGTCAGAAGTGAAATGCAGGTGAATTTCAGCTCTGTAGTGATTGAAGCCATTGAGGCAAGACTGCTAGTCCAAGGCATAAAAGGAGACAGTCAATAGCCTTTACTCTCAGGGGGATCTGGTAGGAGTTAGCAGTAGCAAATTGAAAATGTAATATATTTTTTTCCATGCTAGTAACCTTAATGTACATTAATGCACATTGGAGAGGCAGACTGCTGTTTTGATTTTGATGACGATCACATGTCATTTAAAAAGTGGATTTTCTTAGGCATAGAATAATGGCTTTTCTTTTATATGCCCATTCTTTATTGAAGTAATAGTATTATTAAATATCTGTTTAGTCTGTTGAGAGAAATTATCACACAAACCAGTTTGTGGTATGTGATTTACAAAATTTTTGAACTGAAGCATGTAATTCACTGAACTGAACAGAATTACTTAATTAAATGTGACTGGTAGTGAGTGATCTTATGTTCGGTCATATACTTGTCACACAGTTTTTCTACAAAAATGTAACTGGAAACATGCACTTGCTGTTGAACTTGGCATCCCAGCATGGTCCTGGGCAATAAACTCAAGGTGGTCCTGCTTGAACAGGGGTGTTGGACCAGATGCCATTCAGCAGTCTCTTCCAGCTCCAGCCATTCTGTGATTCTGTATCAAAAGTCTTTGGGTGTATTTTGAGTGTGAATTTAGCCTGCCATGGCACTGACTACATCAGTTTCTTTTCTGTACCAGTAGCAAGCTCAGCAGCTATCAGTCTTGCACTCTGATTTTGGTTATGAAACTTAAATTTCCACCTTGAAAATACATATTTTTCACCTTCGATTAATTGCAACCTATGACTTTCAATTTAATCCTCAATGTTCTCCACTCATAAATTTGTCTTTTTGCAAAAAACACGTAACTTGCATATGTTAACTTTAGACTGAAAGTAATGATGTATATGAAGTTGTTTTCGCTAAGATTATGGCCTCTCTGATCCCAGAATTGCTACAACACATCTGCTTTCAAGGAAAAAAAAGGTATGTACCAAGAATTTAACCAATTCAATCAGTTACACATCTATGAAGTCTGTGAAGTATTTGTCCAGTTTTTTTGTTTGCAGTTTAATTGCAAAGAAAGAATAGCAGAAGACTTCTCAAGGTAAAACATGTATTTTTCTAAGAAAAGCAGCTATTATTTACATAGCATACATGAGGAGAATAATATGGAAATGAGAAAGAAGCTTTTACTGATGTATAACTCTTCAGGGCTTGTTCCCAAAAAGAGATCATGAGCAACACTCATTGTCTCTTCCATTTTAAAATGAAACAGGACAGGTGACATCCAGGTTTTCCCAGTACATAGGTGATTTGCATGAGTTATAAATTAGTTTTAATGACAGTGCTGACACACTTGTTTCACTAATTCTCTGTGATGCCACAGGTCTTGTGGGACTATGGAGATATCCCACCTGTCATTTATTCTTTGTCTTGTCTACTAGGCATCTTTGCAAGTCTCTCAAAATTAGAGACCATTACAAGAGAAATTACATGTTTAAATAAGGCTTCATTCACTCTCATTCCTTCATTCCTGATGCTGTATTTTGAAGTTCAGTGCTAAAAAACTTGATGATAGCTAATTGAAGGTGAGGTGAATAGTGGCAGGTGGCAGCTGTTTATTTCAAAGAGGTGAGTTGCAGAATAGAAACAAGTATGGAGTGGGAAGCTGGAAGCTGAAACTTCCAGACAAATGGATGTACTGAACATGGATTGCCCAGAAAAGAATGAGTGCATATTTTAGAGTAGGCCAAACAACTTCGAGTTGTAACCCTGGAGTTTAGTTGCAGCTACTTGGATTTGACTGGGATGCTACCAGTGAATATTCTTATAAGAATGCAAAGCTTTTAAACAGAATAAACAAAGCTTTGATCTTCTGTATAATCAGAATAATTAGGTCTCCAGTGGGGGTGGTGCTGCTGCAGCTGTTTGTTTATGTTCAGACATCTCAGTTTCCTGACTAGGAGAATAATTCATGTGCTACTATTTCCTTGGAGGTCTTTCAGAGCGCTGACCAGATTCCATCTTTTTTGTCTTGAGAAGCTTTTAAGTGATCTAGCTATACCCAAATACAATTAACCGTTCGTTTTGCCTGTTATTATATTTGCCTGAAAGTTAACTTGCATGATTTATAGATTTATTTTTATGTCAAAGAGATTCAATCGCTACCGATTTCTTTTTATTTTTCAGAGAATGATCGTGTTGCTGTGCAGCGCCGCCTAGTGCACAGACCTGCTACTGCATCCAGGGACAGCTGCGACACGGCACGGTTGGGAGGGATGAGGAGCCTTTCCCGGACAGCTTATGGCAAACGACGTTCGTTACTCAGATCTTGAGAAAAATAAGCTTTTTTATTTCTGGCTTTCCTTCTCCAACATATGTGTAGTATTTGCCTTCTCCTGACTTTAAATTCATTCCTAACTTGAATATCGTCTACTTCTATTTTCTTGGTAGTCTGTGTAATCGATGCAGGGCCATTACACTACTACATATTGATGCTTAATGTGTTATTTTTCTTCAGCACAAGCCCATGGTTGCTGTTTGCAATATAGGAGGACACAAACTGGAACCCCACCTTTCCAAGGTTTGTATTTCCAAACACCAGACTTTTGCCACGTGGAATGCTTTTTCACATAGTAATTTCTCTCTGTTTATAAAAATGAGGTATGTATACAAAGAAAGTAATTTTGAATTTAAGTGTTACGTAACCTTTTGGTTTTTTCCCCCTTAAGTAGTAAAGATGTAAGTGGTCCAAATCTGCTGTTACAACTGTTTTGGCAAAGTTTCAGAGGAACTTGTAGAGGAACCAAGCTCAAAATTATTAATTTCACGCATTTTCAATTACTAGACTCACTGTTTTGCAGGATTTTTACTATTTTTATCAGTGGTCTCATTTAAATTGTGAAACTTTCTAAAATAATAGTTATTAATCATCAGTACCATAAGTAGAAATGGATCTTTAGTTTGAAAATCCTTCATTTTAGGCTTTTGTAGAGACTACTGAAGAAGCTGTAAATCAGTTTTTGTTACAAAAACAAAACACTCTTTGAGTGGTTCCCCTCACCCTTGGAACACAGCTGGGTGTTGTTGCATAGGCAGACAGTACTGTACATGAAAAATTACATTTCTGACTTGCACCTTTTCACTTATCTACCTTGAATTTCACCTGCTCTTTTATAATCAGTCTCATTATACCATGACATCCCTCTGCAACTCTACATAGTCAGATACAGTTTATACTATGCTTAGAATCATTAGTGACATTCATCACCTTGTTTTTCATTCCTTTCCAATTCGGTTTTGAATCATTTGAAAACAAACATAGAGAATGCAAGGACTGGGGTACTCTGCAAGTCACCTCCCTCCCATGAGATGGAGTGCTATTACCTGTACTGCCATAGGTAAATCCTCTTCACATACTTTGTTCCTGACCGTTAGTGTTCTGCTGACAATGGCGTCAGAAAATTACACCTGCTGAATCAATTTACATAGTACCAGCCATCATCCAGTGATACAATCCTTTTGTACCATCTACTACTCATTTTTGCTAACTATTTTATTTTTATTTTTTGAGCATAATTCAACCAGAACAAAAGGCAGTATCAAGAGCTCAAAAATTCATAATCTCTGTATAAGCTAAGTGATACAATACTGGTAAGATGAGGATATTTAATATGCTAGTATTTATTACTTTCAAACAGTAACAAGCAAAAGAGTGTTGGCCAAATACTTCAGAACTTCTATTTTTACTTTTTTGATACAGTGTTTTAGAAGTTACAAGCAAATAATAAATGTTCTAACAAATGTGAAAAATCATAATTTCATTGTGGAAGTATGGTCAAATAATGACATTCTTTATCAATATTTACTTTTTCAGCTTTTCAAAAACCGATCCACCAGTGATATTTCTGATTCATTAATGCAGCTCTGCTTTGAAGAAAACAAGTTCTGAAAGCAAGGGCACAGCCTGTTTAGCACAAACTATTGTGTCTGCCTTTTGCTCAGTATTGATGACATCAATGACATCAGACTATTTCTAGTTCCAAAGATTCATAGATTCTTAGTGTTCTGGTTTTGGAATGGTGCTCCCCAGTTTAGTGCTCCCACTGAGACTCTCCAAACCAGGCTGCCATTCACTCACTCCCCCTTCCCTTCCTCCCTGTGGAGAGCTGAAGAGGAGAACTGGGGGCACAAAAGACAAAGATCACAGGTTGAGAGAAAAACAAATTACTGTGAACAGCAACGAGATAAGCAAACAACCAGTAACAGCAGCAGTATTAATAATAAAAGACTCCCTCCACACCCAGAAAATGACATGAGGCATTCTAGAGTAAGCTCCATGTCCTAGACTGTGCACCCTCCTGACTACTGCAAAAATTAACCCTGTCCTGGCTGGAACCAGGACATTCAGCCACCTACACAATTCATACAGAACTCCAGAAAAATCAAGAGATCTTTTCCTGGATGAGCTCAAAAACAGATAGATGCCATATGTAACAGACAGTGTCTTGCTTTTTTGACAGTATTCATGCAACTCAACCTAAAAAATTAGTTCTGTTATCAGTCCTAAAGATGTATTACGTTGTTGTTACTGTTATTATTTTATCAGAACTTTTCAGACACACACAACAAGAAACAGAAAGGTATATGGCATCAGTGAGTATAGCAGATTATTAGTACCAAAAGTACCTGAGAAAATCTCTTAGGTTACCATCACTTCTTATAATCTATCCTATCTGCTGACAAAATCAGTTTGACAGGCATTGTAAAAGATGTCAGTAAATCCTGAGATTTGTATCCTTAGCTACCCTTTCTAGGAAATCATTTGAACTGTTCTCAGAAACTGCTTATTTTCAGTAGGTAGACACTCTGTGGTTTCTACCTATCTTCTTGTTTATTAGGTAAGTGTTTCTCTTGCATAAGAGTTCCTTGAATTCACATTCATGGCCCTGTGTGAAGTGATTCTTCAAAGGTGTCTACTGATAAACTGATGTATTTTATCTTTCTCTCTAGCTGTATCAGGTTTTTCTGATCTGTTCCAAATTTTTAGAGGTAGGTGGGAGTAGGAATAAACATGGAGGGGAGATAGGGCATTCAATCCCATACTGCATTTTAAAGGAAACTTTGCTTAGCAGCATTTACTGCAGTCAGTGATAAATCAACAGAGTAAAAGTTTGGTGGCCTTTTAACACTATTTCTCCACCATACTCTGTCCTCCATAATGTTCACATGTGCACCATAACCTAACCTTCTTTGTAACATTCTAAAGGTCTGGGTCATTTTTAAAAAAATGTTGCCATTTAAAAGTAACAAATTCCCACATCTTTTGTCTTCACCAAACCATGAATCTATGTAAAAATGGTTTCTCTGTACATTTCAGATGTTATTGTATAGAAATTTTTTACATTCTTTGCTGTCTTTATAGACCTATTTAAGGACCAGGCAATTTCAGTTGATACGTGTACCACCTTGCAAGAATGTGTGCTCCAAAACAGCTCTCTTAGATGTCACAAGGCAATTTACTGTGCATTTTAGCAAAGAAAAAACAAATTCTGCTGCATTTTTGAGTATTCCCATAAGAAGGAGAGATTATGGAACTGTATTCAGTGTGTATGTGCATGCAGATACCCTGGCTATGTCTATGCATAGAGACAGACTATAAACAATTTTAGTTTGGCTTCTTAGTTTGAATTTGATGCAGCTGTTTCACTTACTGAACAGCTCAGGACCTTCTGCCAATAACTGGCAATAGCTTCAGAATATATATGGACAAGGCTGTATGAACTCTTTACTAGAAAGAAGGTAAGTAATTGCTCTTTGTCTTTTTCAGCAGACAGGCAAAGGACATACAATCACAGAATTCTAAGCCTGCTCCACCAGCTGGTGGCATTATGAGGACCTACTCTCAAATATTGTTTCATTTTTGCAGGTCACGTGGCATCCACATCTGGTATTTTCCTGTTTGCTTTGACTGCATAAATATTTTCTTCAAAATTTTTAAAAATAGTATAAAAGACACACTTTTTACATAGGGAATTATCCAAAACAATAACAAAATTATGCTTCTTGTCATTATTGGCCAATTAGAGCAGCTCTGGTAGTCACAAACTTCTCAGTGGGACATTGTTCACGTTATTTATCCACTGTGATTGTAAATGTTCTGGGGAAGTTTCCCATTGAATCTGAGGAGAGAAGTCCCTGCATAAACATATGTTAACTATTATGAAGCTTTTAGAGGACACTGGCATTTCTAATCCCAGTAAGACGCAGATGCATTTGAACATGAGTCATTAATTTGTTACAGTAAAGGGTGCATTAATACATATTCTCTCTTATTTCAAGCTGTGAATTGTGGTCCCATATTGCAATACTGGTGTTTCCTATTCTTTGCAAGCTTCATGTGGAATGCAAGTTCCAGAGAACATACTAGCTAAAAAGTCAGTGCCTTTACTGGATGCAAAGTATTTTACATCTCTGACAATTAGTAGCAGCTCCTAGGTCACAGCTTCTCCTCAGTTGAGACATCAGCAGGACTCAAAAGATCCTACATCTTAATAGATGCAAAATTTACTTCTTAGTAGCCTGTCAGAGCCCAAACTTTCTGACTGGATGCTTTTAGATGTTCCACATGAGGAGTGTTTAATGTTTAGTATCTAATTTACTTATTTGATATAGTTGGCATTGCATGGCAGTTCAGTTTAGCAAAGTGATACAAAAATCAGTTGAAATCACAGCACAAGCATAATATAGCAGTTGCAGTATTCAGCTGTAGTTAAATCTCTGTTGTAGTGTGATTCTCTTTACTGGTCCCTGCATGCTCACTGTCATGACACTGGGTATCCCCAGTCACCTGGAAAAAATAAATGGATGAAAGCCAGTTCAAGCCTGTTGCTCTCTTCAAAATGTATAATTTGTCCAATTTTTATGCTTTATGTTGTGCCAAGCTACCTATGCACTGCCCCACCACTCCCACCCCCATCCTCCAGGGTGGGTCTGTCTGGCTCACAAAGGCATTGCTCTTTATTAATAGTTGTGGAACCTGGTGATTCACTGATGCGACTGTCTGTAACTAGAACCAAGGTTACTGTCCAGTTTACCTGATATCAAAGTAAGTTCAGCTTCCTTTATATTACATTATTCCCTGACCTCACTGGGGTTTGCCCTTCTTTGACCTCTGCAGGGATGTGTGGGTTGGTTACACAGCTGAACTGCCAAAACCCATACTGAGTCCAGCAGTCGGTGCATGTTGGTATCATGAATGGCTCTGCCTTCCTTGAGCAACAGTAACAGACTTACAGAAGTCCTTGCTGAATCATGTCACCACACAGCCCAGGATGCTACAAGCAGCCTGGTCTTGTGAATAGTAAGGGATGTCAGAAGCTAATGCTCTGTGAGCAGCAGCTCCTGCCTCACATTTCTGCTGAGCTTGTAACCTAAGCTTTTAAACACACAATTTGGATTTAAATGTATAAACATCTCCCATTTATTTCAAGCATGCATATAAAATGTGGTTATAGCTGTCTATAAACAAATAGGCCCTAAATTGTTTGGGGTTTTTTTCCTATTTGTGATATGCTTTGAATATTGTCATTGATAATTTGAGAAATCACTATAGTAATTAGTGGTCACTATAGAAGCATCTGGATCTGATGCTGGATGATATGGTTTAGTGGTTTCGGGGTTACAGTGATAGTGCTGTGTTTACAGTTGAACTTCACATTCTTAAAGATTTCTTTCAACCTTTACGATTCCATGATTCTGTAGTATATTAAGAAGTTGTCAACTACAAGGTGATTATTAGCATAAAATCCTTTATGAGCTCACAAGTCACTTCCATACCTCATTTTCCTTAGTGTTTATTCTGCTAATTCTTGGCTAATTGCTCCTTTTTCTCTGAGTTTTTGCTTATTCCTTCTACTTCACCTTCCCAGAGGCAACACTCCCTTTCAGCTAATTTCTACTCTTTGGGCATGGCTTGTACTCCACTTTTCCCCATTACTTTGTTTCAGGCAGAGGCCCCTTGGATTTTGTTTCATATAGAAAGAAGCTGAGACTTTTTATATTTCTCTTACTGAAAGGTGATTTCCATACCTACCAACACTACAGGTCTAGTAAATTTTTAACATTCTTATCTTCTGTCAGCTCCTAGTCCTGATGAGGTTTAAAAGAACCTTGTTGTAAACAACCCTTTCCAGCAAGGCAACATTTCCTATTCCATGTGGACACAGTTACTGCCCTTCACTCACATACACAACTTCTTAAATAGCTGGTGTTTAGCTGATCACTGAATAGGTCAAATAGAATAGAAGCAAAGTGAATGTAAGTAACGGAGATCAGTACATAAATAGAATCTTAAGAAAAAATTGTGTATGGTTTGATAATTATTTTAATTGTGTGGGAAAAAATGTGGATTTTGGTGGGGTATGTCTTGTAAAGAAAGTTATTTCAGTTGGTTAAAGTTTGCACAATGATTTGTTTAGGAGGAGATTGTCTTAATTACTAAGATATAAACATCTCTCACCCAGACTTGAGAAGGGTAATTTTGCAGTAATTGGTTTTCACTAGTTAAAGTTGGAGTTTACCCTGACTGACAATTTGTTTAAAATACAAGCACATAGTATTAGCAGTGTTAGATCACTAAGGAAACCAGTGTCTAGATACTAGAACTTAACATTCTAAATCAGGAGGAAAAAATACTTCAAAGATGTATTTCCTAAAGATTACAGCATTTATGGATGCAGGTCCCTTCAGGAAACTTGCAAAATTTATGCTCTTAGATCCCAAAGAACACCTTTGAAAATCCGAGCTCTCAGAGGAGACAAAATCCTATCCCATGCATCTGATGTGATGTGAGCTACACTTAACCCATCGGGGAGGAAGGAAGGAATTTGATGTGTTCTTGACAGAACAGTCTATCCTATGCTGAGCAAGCACCATGCTGATGATCAGAGTAACACCAGGATTTATAGCTGATCATGATGGGAGTAGGTGACCTGTCAAGATGCTTACATAGTACGCATACCCTTCAAGAATGCTAAAATCTTGATAGTTTATTAGTTTCAGGCCTAGTTATTAGTTTCAGTAATACCTGTCTGACCTTTAGCCTTTTAAAGGAAAACCAAGCAACTCTGCTGCTTTTCAGCAGGGCTGAAACAACTGATGCCTGTCTACTCTACAAATATTCTGATAGTCTTGCATTGTTTGCTGTGGCTGGAATTCTGGCTGAAATTGTTCCCTCCAACAGCTACCTGATGAGTCCATCCTCTGTGTATGAGCTCTTCATTCTGGATTCTCACTGCATAATGACTTTGCAGCTTAATCACTGAACTCAGATCTCTGGTCTTGAGACTATTGTTATTAGTCACTGGAGTAGGAGATCAAAACCAGTTTCAGCTGTCAGCCAGGAACTTAGGACACTTCCTGCTGCAGTGTTACAGGTTGAACCACCATGCTTCCTCACACATGCTGTATTTCTGGCTTCATTTCCCTGTGTAAACGCCTAAGAGCAAGTATTTCTGCACTAGGAAAGATGGAGACAGTAACATTCTCACTCAGCTTTATAAGCTAAAGTCAGGATTGTCTCTTGAGAAAAGGGTTTGGACTCAGGCTGTGGAGGAAGTTGAGCACAGGGCTTGAACTTTCTGGGTGAGTGCTCTGACTGGTAGAGTTGTACTGCCAACAGCCAGCACAACCAGCAACAGCTGGTTTTGGAAAGCTAAAATAGCTACACACACATTTTAAAACTGAAGAGGGGCACCTAGGATTCCTTTTACCTAACTTCATGTGCCAGTGAAACAGATCTTTGGAAATTGGTGTGCCACTCACATTTTCATCCTTATTAACTTATATGGGAGCTGGGAGGTTACTTGCTTAGGCCACAACAGGCTTGGTAATGCTCAGACAAGGGTTTAAAAAACAATGGCAAAGGCAATGGTCACAAAAGGAAGCACATGAAATTCCATTTAAACATAAGAAAAAACTATTTTACTGTGAGGATGCTTAAATACCACTTGGGGACTCTCCATCCTTGGAGATATTCAAAACCTAACTGGACAAGTTTCAGAGCAGCCCTTTCTAGTGGATTCTATTTTGTGCAGGGGATTTAGACCAGGCAGTCTGCAGAAGTCCCTTCCAGCTTCATTTATTCTGTGTTTCTGTGAACACTGAGAATTTGAAGACCAAACAGAAAGGCAAATCTGACCCCAGACTCAGCTTTTTATTCTTGAAAATCAGATAAATCCTATTTTTAGTACCCAAATTCTCTGAGATCAAAGCAAAGAAAACCAGCTGTGAGAATTTTGTTTACACTTGCATGTATTTTTTTTCATGAATTAACATGGTTAAACTTAAAAAGAAATGTGTGTGGTGTGGGGGTGGATGGGTGTGGGGGTGGATGGGTGGGTGTGTGTATTAAAAAAGAAACAACAAAAAGAGGGAGGGAGCTGCCTTGTAAGAAAAAATTAAACCCAAGGGCTGGAAAGCTCAGAGCAGTTGAAGTCAGAAAGGAAAGTTTCAAATTTACACTTTGTACAGATTTTAAAGCATGAAATAAGTGGAGATGGAAGGGCTACAGACAAAAAAAAAAAGTTAAATATCCTTCCACAGTTAACTTTCATTTCCTTGGCTACAGTACAATAAAGGACTAGTTAGCCAGTCAGCCAAACTGGCAAAGAAGCAATAACTGGTGTTGTGGAGGGAGTAGGCACAGTATGATGAAGAAATTTTCATATTCCATTCACATAGCTTTGAACAGAAGTGAGTTCTAGAGTTTGAATTAATTTTTTTTCTTTCCTTGGGATTTGCTTAAACTACAGAGTACTAAATACATGTCTTTGCTTTATTGCTCAATTTCACAGCTTATTTAATGCTTCAAGTGTGTTTAATAAACCTTGTTGTTGGCAATCAATCACTACTGGAAGTGAATGCAAAGGACGACTGGGATTAAATTGATAGCTACACTCTGGAATTCTCTGTTTGCAGCAAAGTCATTACATTTACAAAATGCATCCATTACAAGCCATTAAGGGAGAAAAATTAATTCTGATCAATAGGTTTGCTTCCACAATTTTTATTCTGAATGGTTGTTCAAATACAAATTTTATTCTGAATAGTTTTGGGAAATGGGAGAGTTACATTTAGACTGAGTCAAAAAAAGTAATTATTTATTTTATGTAGTGTAAAAAATACTTATATAAAATTTTACTGAAGTTTCTTGGTCATCTTTTCTCAGTTCTTGGATTGTACGTTAATATATTTCAACAAAGCATTCCTCTACATAATGAAAACTGTTCAAAAAATGTTATTCTTTATGAAACTTCAGGTAAAGGAAATGTCCCTCTTCTGGTTTTGGTTCAATCTTCCTCCAAATGGTCAGTTTCTTTTTGGTCTTTCTGTTTGATTCCATAGAGATGTGCGTTTAATTACAAATATCTCATGAGATGTAGTTCAGAAGGATTGAAGGAAATCAAACTACAGGCATTGGGCGAGATCAATCTTTTTAAGAATGCCTTCTCATGGAACAGAACGACTTTGATACAGAAGGGAAATCTTAGATGGGTAGTGGGACATTTCAAGAAGTGAAAAATAATCTGAGAACTCTTTTATGCTGATTCGTCATAAGGAAAGGTTGTCAAATGAATCAGTTAAAGAAATAAGTGACTGCCAGGGCATGGAAAGGTCATTCAAGAATTTTAAACATGAAATTCCTCACTTGAAAACTGTGGTGTTTAACCCAACATTTCAATCAACCAGGAGAAGAGAAGACGGCAGACATTTCACCGGTTTTTAAAAACAACTAATCTCAGGGATTATCTGAGGAACAACAATACCCAAGGTCTGGCTTTCATGGGTGGCAAACTGATTGAAATTATTGTAAAGTAGAACAAGTAGAAATTTGAGTAAATTAAATTACAAGGGAACAATCAATATGGTGTTTGAGAAAGGAATTTGCTTAGCAAATGTAGTAATCATGAGGATGAGGTGGTGATTTTTATGTATTTGGATTTGTAAAATGCTTCTTCGAGAAAGGCACCTCACTTAAGAATTTTAGAAAATAACTTCTCATGGAATGGGAGCAAAGATAATCTGTGTGCAAACAACTGGATGGGAGATCCAAAAAAACTATGATTTTCCACAAATAACAAAGCAAATAGGGCTTCACTGGATCTACGGCTGTCCAGATCCTGCTGTGCAAGTTATTCACAAATTACAACATAAAGGTGTACACTGAAGCAGGAAAGTTTGCAAAGATAACAAGTTGTGCATCAAAGTCACAGCTAAAGCAGACAGCAAGGAGTTGCTGAGCAGCCAGACAGTAAAACCTCTCATACAATGTATGCTTATCAAATTCAAACACAGGAACCTGAAAGAAAAATACAAAACAGAGAGCTCTTAGCTGTAACTACTCGTGAAAGGGATTTGGGACTTATTTGAATAGGCAACACCATGCCCTGTGGCAAGAAAAGGCAAACTGAAAATTACAATTATTTCCTTATGAAAAGAATAGAGGACAAACCAGGAAAACATTGTGATGCTGTTGTACCAACCTTGAATCTCAAATACATGCACTTCTGGTTATTGATCCCCAAGACCAATGTAGTAGCGCTAGATAAGATACAGGTAAGTTAAGCTATAGGAATCAGAAATAATGAATAGGTTCTATTCAAGTGAAACCAAATAGCATATTTCTTCATGGAAAAAAGATGATTAAAGGTGGAGAGACATAAAATCAGTCGTGTAACTATGGTGATTCATTGTTTCTCAGAAGCACAAAAGCTGTGTAGTAATTTGAAACAAAAGGAAACACTTTCTTTTAAACATCACTTAGTTGTACAGAATGCTGAAACAGATGGACCTTTGATCTGACCAGTGTGGCAGGTCTTACAGTCTTGTGACTGACACTTTCTTCCTGACTGTTCAGTGTCATGTTGAGGCAACATCAGTTGAGCAATATGAGAAGCTCAGTATAAAAATAACATCCTTTTCAAAGTATTCTTTCCATTTGTATCTACCACCCCTCTCTACTGTGACAGGCATTGCCAATAGCTAAAAATATGCAAGCACATAAATAACATCAGCGCCTATCATGTGGCTGTGATCTACTTGTACCATACTTGTCCACGTCATTTCTGTTACCAGTTTTACCAATTCATAAGTGGCAACTGCTCCTCCCAAGTACGCTGGTAAGAGTATGGCCTTGCCACATACACTGAAAACAAGCAAAATCAATCTTTTATTACATTAAATGTAGAATTATGAACTCTTCAAAGACAGAGGAATCAATGAAATGGTCTTCTGATCATTACTTTAGGAGCATTTCAGAAGGAGAAAGCCGGTTTTGAAATTACTGGTTCCAAGATATATTCAAACAAGTCCCTTCATACCTTTGCATTAGATTAGTAGGCAGGAGGAGCAAATTTTGCAATGAAGATGTATCTGTCAGTACGAACATGGTATTTGCTGCATTCTTTTAAATGGCTATCTTTGCTTTGGAAGTTAGTCATTTATTTTCACAACACAGCTATCTATAGGGTAAATCTGTAACAACTATAATTATCCCAGAAATCTTGTGTATTTGGGATATGGTAGCATGTATTATAACACAGAAGAGTGGCAGCATATGTAGAAATCAATTCATTGCATTCCTCCAGTTCCACTGACTGCTGAACTGTGGCTACAGAAAGATACAAAAGATGAAAATGGTCTTCCTCTCCTCAAAGAACTGCTGTTAAGAAAGCTAAGACACCATTAGGTGGTACTTAGGAATTGATGTAGAAAGAGAAGAACTTCCTACCTTGTGCATTCATTTTTGCAAAAGAACATGAGCCTGTCTAGTCTTATGTGCACATTTATCTGAAGAAATTGTCAGTAACAGCCTACAAATTTCTTTAAGGAGAATGCACTGTGCAGAAATAAATCGACAGCAAAATCAGACACTAGACTGAAAAAGTGCATTAAATGAGTCTATTTTTAATATATGCTAAAATATGCCTTTTGCTATTTAGGATGAATAAATTAAACTGCTATTTTCCATGTAACCCTATGACCTCCTAGGGGGTTATTTTCAATACAGTGTTTTGGAGGGAAAAAAAAATCCCTCAGGATCTCTAAGTTCTTCTGCTATGAAAGATCTGAACTGAGATAGCTGGAGGCAAGAAACAGCACAGTTCCAAATTCTGATACCATTCAGTGTACTACTATTAGAAAAGTGCCATTTAATTGTTATTCCAAAAACATCTCTTTAAATGGCGGAAGTCTTGTTTTGCTAGCAAGTTTTTGTTTCGTTTTGTGAAATGCATGAATTTGAGTTTAAACTTTTATAAAATTGCATAGTATGTCCCATGCTTAAGATGCAATTGATTGAGAAAACTTGTATCTCGTATTAAACTCATATTTCTGATTTTTCTCCATACTGTTACTTTTCCCATGTCCATGCCTTCATTATAGTTTGTGGCTACAGTGGATTTTCTATACAGTTATTTTGCAATATCATCAGGGATCTTCTTTTCCCTTTGCCACTCCTCATGCCTACAAAGAGGCTATACTGAACTAAATGACAAGGTTGTGTGCTGGAATCCCCAAAAATTCACTTCCTGGGAAAATTGAGAGTAATATTTGCAATGTGAAGAAGAAAAGCACCACACATGGGAACAACCAGAGGCTGATATGTGCCAATTGATAGGGAAAGGCTTTCAAGGCAAATGTAAAACAGGAAAGAGAAGGATAGGAAAAAACCTCTGAAAATGTATTTGGCTTGAGAGGGAACCAAGTTGTGCAGGACGTTACAAGCACAGCAGGGAACATGGTACAGCAGAGATTTCAAACTAGTATTAGCTATGAGCATGATGGCTGATGAGAACATAACCTAAGCACAACTCATTTGAGTGTGCTGAAAGTAATTGGGAGGAACATAGTACAGCTATAAAGAGGGCAGGTGAATGAGTAAAGGAGGGAGATGAGCTTGATTGGATCAATGGTTTCTTTGGTGAGGTCAGGGAAGGGATTTAGGGCTAGTCCATGTCATATAAAAGGTAACAGGAAAGTGTAAATCATAAGCCAAATGATTTGGGATTATGAGAAGTGAGAAGCACAGAGGAAAGCAGGAAGGGATCAAGGTTTCAGCTTTACTGACTGGAATTAGTCTTGTTTTCCTTTATCTCTAGCTGCCCCAGAATACTCTCATGGCTGCAAAGCACTATGAGATCTTTAGGTGATCAAGGCTCTAGGGTGGCTGTTCCAGGGGATCTCAACAAATGCCAGCTGGCAATTCTGTTGTCCCCATACAAGCACATTAAATTGAATAGCTATATTATACCACATATCTGAAATTGTAGAGAATGTCTTGACATCAGGGAATCTCAAACACCTATCTACCAGGGAATAGATGTTTACAAGATTTTTTATGCAGAAGATTTCAGAAAATTTAAAGAATTATCAGCATACTCTTAGTATTAAACACAAATAAACCCATAGAACTGTGATATATTCTTACAGATTATACATTCTCCCATTATTATTTTCTCAGGTCCTGTTACTAATGAAAGCCATAAACATCACAAATAAATCCTGCATGTTAATTAGACTATTGTTAGTGAATATTTAATATCTCTAATTCTAATAATATAATAACTAATTTCTATATAGTGACAAGCTGCAGTGATAATTAATGAAATGGTAGTCACTTACACTGCCTTTGGCAGTCATGTCCAAGTGTGGTCCTAGTTGTATTTACTTAGGACTACTCATTCTCCATTTGAATTTAGCCCCACTGCCCTGCACCAGCCAGTGAACAGCAGTCGTGTCACTGCAGTCACCCCACGCTTCAGCGCCCTGGGGCGTGAAAGCTGCCAGGCCCTGCTGCAGGCCTCTGCACCTCACTGCTCCGGACCTTCCTGGCACACACACCATTTCCAACCTTCTTCCTCATGCACATCCACTGATAATCCCCACACGCCTCTAATGCCTTTGCCCTTTAGTCACAGAAGTGTCTGACTTGAGAGCTCTGCTTTGAGGCCACCCATGCTATGCAAGAGACCCTCGTAGCAGATTAGTGATTGGATTACTAAATTTGACTTCAGCATCAATGTCTCCTTGCAGCAGAGCATTCCATCACTTTCTTCAAAGAGCTATGAAAAAAGAACAATTATTCTTGTTTTGACCATCCCACCTACTTGCTGGACTTCTTGCTCCTCAGTTCTCATATTGGAGGGGACATTAAACAACTGACCCATGCTGACTTTCGTCATGCTTTTCAAGATGTTACAGATGTTTGCCAAATCCTGTCTCGGGTGTGAGCCCAAATCCTATTTCTGGTGTCAACCAGAAGAGAGGTAACTATATGGAAAAAGAGGAGGCTGAGAATGTAGAATCAGGAATTTCTATGTTGCTACTGAAGTGAACCCATTCCATAGCAATTTAGGTTGTTTTTCTAGGTAACAATAATAGCAAAACCTCCAGTTTTGCATTTGGTCTACTTAGCTTTGCTTTTAGCTAGAGAAGGGGTGCAAAGTGAGGACAGTGCATGTTTCCCTCCCTAAATGCTTGGCCTCTCTAACTGCAGAGCTCATCCACAGAGCCTGGTGTCAGGTTCTCACCTCTGCTTTGTTGGCTTCATATGCAAAATTGAAGACACTAGAACCAGCTAAGATAATTAGTAAAGTAATCTCTCCAGTAGTTGGATGTGCTCCCAATCTGTTTATATTACTTAGTTGCAACTTGCATCACAATCATTCCTGTTCTGTGCAAGTCTTGAATTATTTGCATCTCTAAGACCATCATTGTCACAAACACTGAAGTGACTCATATATTTTAAAATTAGAAAACCCAAACTTATATTTGAATTGATGTCAGTACAATGGCTGATTCTAAATTACTTTCTTCAAAAAGCTTACCTGCCTCCTTTTTTTTTCAGGACATTTTTCCAGGTTTCTCACATATTTTTACATTTATTACACTTTATTACAGACATAGTGTCCCTTTCACTAGCTTTTGTCCAGGAACTTGATCCTAAATTTACACAGGTCTAGTCCAGTCATTCCGATGACTGCTCCAATTGAAGTACCAACTTGCTGAGACTCTGTGTGTGTAAGGATGAGTGTCCACCTACCTGTGTCCATGTGCTGCTGTCTTGTTCTGGCTCTGACAATATCCCTTCTCCATCTCTTTGGGCCTTTTTCCCTTTTACTTTAAATCCACCTATGTAGTTCTTATTTACACAAACTGGAAAAACCTTCAACAAATCCCACATTCACCCCAGCATGTGCCTATGGTAATGAGGCATTTATTTGAATGAGAGTATTGCAGCAGATAGTAATGTTTTAGGTGATTAGGTAGAAACATAATAGAAAAATTGAGGTACTTTTTTAACCCTTATGGGTTTCTGATGGACTTTCAAAGCTTTCTGGAAACAAAGTTATGATGTGGATCCCATACTTCTGCCTCTCTATCCATCGCTTTCTCTAAAGACCACCAAATGTATGGGCCTAAGAGAAGCCTGTTGTAGTCTGAGTTATCGATGAAGTACTATGGATGAAGTATGGAAACCTTATTTTAAAAAAATACCTGGGAGCAAAAGTTAGGAATAGGAAGTCTGTCATAGAAAAAGGAAAAAAAGGACTCAATAACTCTTACTAAAACTTTACAAACACAGTCAACAGGCAAAATAATACATGTAAAAATAGAAGTATGTACTGTATACTGACAGCCAGCACAATTCAGGTATCTTGGAGTTCCTTTTGCAAAAGGAGGGGAATTTTCAGTGCTGGATGAATAAGTGACAGGCATGTTCTCTGCATCAGCAGTGCTTTGAAATTCTTCAGTCTGTTGATAATGAAGCCTACATATTTAGATAAAGCATAGCATTTGCAGAGAGGCATACAGGAATTCAAAACAAATACAGACTTTGCACAACTATGCAGTTGCAGAGAACTCTTAAAAGGAAGCTCCACTTGGAAGACAAGGGTCTTTTCATTACTGTGAAAATTATAATGACAATAGGGGTTGAAAGAAAAGAGATGACATTTCTGTTGAGGAGATTCATATGCACATTATGTGGGAGGAAGAGTCACAGAATCTTAACTGCTGACCTTCACAGGTTCACATTTGTGGTTCAGGTACAAGAACAGGGCTACTGCTTCTCAGGGATCTATGGCAGATGTGAAAGTTGAGTGGCAGCATCCGAGATATGATTCAGAGGGTATGGCTGCAAAAAAGTGCATGCTGCAGGAATCTGAGATTTTGGAGCGCAACAAAAGGATCTGCAAAAAAATAAAGCTCTTCAGAGCATCAAATTTTAATTTCCTAAAATTTGTTAACCATGAGAACACCAGAAATATAGAATGTGGCATTAAAGCTACTTTTTTTCCTGATTTTTCCACAGTGTGCAAGTTTACAATAGGTGCAAAAGGCAAGGATTTTAGAGATACAGAGCAGTCTCAGAAGTTTGTGTTGGATTGCTTGTTTACTATGCAGCCTTGCTTCTTTCAAAGTTGCCTTACTATTTATTGCCATAGATGTGACCCTGTATTTGGCTGTATCTGAAGGGTCCCATTTAGGAGGTGTAGGTCAGAGCACAACCAGGCCACAACCTGACTGCCTGAGCTGCTCATCCATCAGGGCTTGAACAAACTCTTTACAGCTCAAAATTTTAAGTGGAAGTGTCATTGGTTGCCTTAAAAATGCAGTGATTACTGGGAAGCACTGCTGAGCTCACAGACATTTGTAAAGCTGGAAAAAGCCAGAAGTAGCTGCCAGTAACCTTCCCAGCTGTCCCAGGCTAAGCCATTCTTTCTACATCAGCCCCTTCAGTAAGTGAACCCATCTGTTTCTGACCCTTATGTCCTTATCCATTTCTTGCCATTCTTCAAAGCTCTCTGAGTCATACACAGCTTTTGGGCACAGAGATTTTACATTGACTTTCTAAACAAGAAGTCCTAAACAGCATCAGTCCTACTCTTGATTTCTCACAATCATCTAGGATCATCTCCAGAGATCAATAATTCCTTTTGAGCTATGCCAGTCACCTCAAATCTGACCCATGCAATGTGAGCTTTCTTCACAGAATACAATTTTAACTTTCCAGAAAAATACCTGAGAACTATCTGTGTATATTATATCTGCACTATTACCCTTATGAGTAACTTTGTAATTTAACAATAAATTAAATATTTTTTTCTCCCTAAAGCCACATCAGCTGCTACTGCTATAAGCCTATCTTGTAATTCTTTACTGCATTCTGTGTGAGCATTTATTATCTGTGACTGATGTCAGATAAATCAGTTTACTATTATCTGAGTTCTCATTTGTCCAATTTGAATAGTTATAGTCAGTCTTCATGTCTTACAGAATTTCTACAATAATTTAAGCTGTATTAAAAGTTAATAAGGTTTCATGCTTCCTGAGATCACACATGCAAGCCTCTTTAAGACTCTCAAATTCAAGTTTTTTAGGACCTGCATACTTGAATATGTTTCTCTCTAAGAAAAGTTGTTTAATATCCTTCTAAATAATGACCAGGAAAGCACTTAGTAATCATCATATGAAACAAACACATTCTCTCAAGTCTAAAACAAATTTATTTATTAAACAAATCTTTTTTTTTTTTGGTATCAATAGCAACATTTTTTAAAACCTTGATATAATAGGCCTATAATAGTGTTAAGATTTAGGAAACATTAGCTGTTCCTAAAATTACCAACCATGCAAATTTCTTGACATCCTTTTCAATTTTTTCTGTGCTGCATAACTTGTAATGATTGCTAGGTTTGCTTTTCTGTCTATGGTATGTATTTATTTCAAACTGCTGTGTTTGCTTCCCCAGTAAACTCAAACTGTATTTTTTCTGAATCTCCTCTCTTTCTTGATCATAATATTCTGACTCCCTTATAGACATCTTATTTATAGCCCCCTCCTATTATGATAATTTTTTATTTAATTTTTCCTTTTCACTCAGCCATTCATTTTCCACACCTTTTGGGGCACAAGTCAGAATACATGCCTTTGGGAACAAGAAGACATAGCGAGTGTTTGTGTGTGTGTAGTATGGATTGTAACCTTGTTTGCACATACTGAGGATAGCCATATCTGTATACTCAGGCAAGCACAGACTTTCATTCTAGCAATAATCTTCATCATAGTAAAATCTGAAGTTGTTAGTTTCTGTAACATATTTTTTTTTGTTCAGGAAATAGTTAGCTAGGATTTTTAGGAGCTCTAATAATGCCTTACTACATAGGACCAAACTTGTATGTGTGACTTGAAGATCTTCACAATAACAATGCAATTTTCTTTCCCAAAATTATTACTAGGCACTGAAAGAAAAAGTTATTCTTGGTTCTTTATTCTTGACTGCTGTGCAAGAAAGTAGCTCTCTGTGGTAAACCCAGTTTTGGGTTATTCCTATTGCATTGATCTGTGTGTAGTTACAGTCCTAGGAATATGGAAGTTTAAAACTGTACTCAACACTCCATTTCATCATTTATTACTCAGTTCCTGGTGGGCAAAAGTTTCTGTCAGGGCTAGGTCCTTTATTATTTACAGGAACTAAAGTGGCCTATACCTTTTAACTCAGTTAATAACAGCCTGTCCTGATGCCTGAAGATATTTCTTTCTGGACACAAACTTTCAAACTAGTAGAATTGGAGAGAAGGAATTGAGATGTGACCTGACAGACTTGCTTTCTAACTCATTACTCCAAGAAAAATAAACAGAATGTTCCTTTCTTTCCCAACTGCTATCCAGCATGGGAAGTTGCTCTCAGTGCCCAACCTTTTTTTCTGGAATGAAACATTTCTGGGGTAGAAATGTTTGAAAAAATAAAACCTCCTTGAAAATATAATGAGAATTGGGTTAAAACCTGACAAGTAGGCACTATTGCTGGACTGAGCATTGTTCACACTGGTATCAAAATAACACAAGGCGCATTAAAAGAAGCTGAGCCCAAAATTTTCATAAAGCAAACCAAGCAAACTGAAATCTGATAAAGTTCTTGTTTTCAATTCACAAAAAAATACCCCAAAAAACCAAAACCCCTCAAGTGCAGTGAGCAGTGTGGTCTCTATTTAATCTGATGGCCACAAGAGGGTACAATTTGTAAATGGTACATGAATATAACGGTCCTACAGGGTTTTCTCTAAATGACATAGATCTTTTCTGAAGTCACAAAAATCCATCTTCAGGCTGGCCTGAGGGAAATTTTGGCACAGCACCTGCCCAGGAACATCCCCTCGAGAGCTGCCCAGGCCACCAAGTGAATGAAACGAGCATCTTTCTGTGCACGGGGTGTGTGATGGTTCCCCTTCAGCCAGGCCCACAATCTACAGTTCCCTGACATCTGAATCTCTTCAACCTGTTGCTGCTTTAGCCAAAAACACCATGCTGAGAACAACAAGCACAACATACTTTCAGCTATGTCACAGGCACCCAAACAAGTCTCTGAAAGGCTCTCATATTCTTAAGCAGCCCTTGGGCATCAGAGCAAAGGCCAAATGGCTTTGCCTGGGCACATCAAGAGTCACAGAATATTCTGATTTGGAAGGGACCCATCAGGATCATCAAGTCCAACTCCTGGCCCTGCACAGGACACCCCAAGAGTCACAGCATGTGCCTGAGAGCGTTGTCCAAACACCTCTGGAACTCTGTCAGGCTGCTGCTGCGACCCTGGGGAGCTTGTTCAGGAAACTGCATATCAGTCCTGCAACCAAACACTGTCTTTCTCTCAGGGCAAACAAAATAGAAGATGGACAAAGGAAAACAGGCCTTGATTAGAGGCTTCCTTGTGATAATTCTGGCAAAAGCTGCAAATCTGTGGTTTTGACTCAAACCACCCTCAATACAACTCACTTCGATAAACGCGTATCGGGACTTGTTCAAAAGCATAAAATAAAAGCATAATAAGAGTATATATTGCAGTGAGTTCCCGTGTATACCGTGTATCTAGAATGTACTGTGAAATGGACTCTCTTCTGCAGTGGTACTAGGGGGGTCCCAAACACACCAAACACATATTTTAGGGCACTCTGTCAAACACAGGCTCAGATGCTGGCAGCAATGTCAGAAGCAGAGCCTCGACAGCTTCTGTTTGTTATTGAAATTCTTTGATCCCATCTATGACTGCAGAGATCTAACAGATATTCAGCCAAAAGCTGTTTAACTTCGGGATCGCTCGGCAAGGTGTGACAGGAGGGGAAAAAAAGGAAAAAAAATAAAAAAAAAAAAAAAAAGAAAAGAAAAAGAAAAGCACAAAGCCGGGGTCCGCCGGCGCCTGCCCCAGGCCCGCGGTAACGGCGCGGCCACGGCCGCATGCGCGTCCCCCGCTCGGCGCCGCTGGCCCTTTAAATGCCGGCGGGCGGCCCGTGCCGCCGCTGGCTGGGAGACCCCGCGCCTTCAGTGAGAGGTGAAACCAAGATGGCGGCCGTGCAGTGACTGAGGTGGAGCCGGGGCCGGAGGGAGCCGGGCCGCACCAGCCGCTGCCGATCGCCCCCTCCCTCCGCGGGGTACAGCGTTTCTCTGCCGGCCGGGCCGCTGAACGCCTGGAAGCGCAGCCACGTCGCAAGGCGAGCTGGGGAGTCGGGACTGAGACGCCGCCGCACCGGGAGGAGGAGGAGGAGGAGGAGGAAGAAGAACATGGCGGCGGAGCCAGGCTGGGAGTGAAGCCGCCGCCTGCGACCGGAGCCCATGGGGAAGACGGGACGCTGAGCTCGGCTGGCCGTTCACGCCGTCCCGGGACGGACAGTGTCCGCAGGCCCCGGGCAGCCTGGGCGGGAAGGAGGGCGGCTCCTTGGAGCCCCGCGCTGACGGACGGCGAGCGAGGGGCTTCGGGCCTGGGCAGCTGCTGCACAATAGAGCCGGGCTACAGGCCAGGACGAGCGGCCCCTCTCCCCCCCGCCTCCCTTCCTCTGATTCCCTCCGGCCTCACCAGCCTCCCCCCTGTTTTCCTCGGCAGGGCTCCGGCTTTCAGGAACGCCTGCTCCTGTCACGCTGGGCCGGCTGAAGTCCGCCGCTGCTTCCACTACCGTAGATCCCGTTCTCCTCCGGGATCCCTTCTTCACCGTCTCTCCTGCCTGCCCTTTGCCCTGCAAAGAGCCTCTCTCCTCTCTGCGGCTCTCCCTGCCTAGGCTTACTTGCCTGTTGTGCAGCGTCTGACTGTACCTGAAGGAGTAGCTCCCCTTTTCGCATCTTCACCCCTTGTTTCTCCCTCTTTCCCAATCCTCTGTTACCCTCGATAATGAGGATCCCGTTGGGGCATTGAAGAGGAGTAAGAAGAGCTTGCTTGGCGTGCCCGTGTGGGGCTGCTCCCTTCTTTCCCGCTCCTCTTCCCTAAGCGGGGCCTGGCCCCCGACCAGCCTTCTGCTCCTCCAGCGATTGCGAGCCAGAGTGGTGGCTGCGGTGTGGCAGGCGGCAGGATGACGGACACCCGGCGGAGGGTGAAGGTTTACACGCTAAATGAGGACCGCCAGTGGGATGATCGAGGCACAGGGCATGTGTCCTCTTGCTACGTGGAGAGGCTCAAGGGCATGTCCCTGCTAGTCAGGGCAGAGAGTGATGGTAAGTGTGTATGGCTGAAGGTACAGTCTTTCCTCGTCCTGCCCAGAAAAGGAACTGGCTGTAGCTTTGTGTCTGTTGCCTTAATGTTTTGCTGCGTAAAATTCAAATGGTATTCCTAAAAGCAAGTCGGCACTAACCAGGGTTCATTCGTGCTAGGCCAAGTGAAAGAAACAGAAGATTGCCATCAAGTGCAAACATAGTAGGCACTTACTGAGTACACAGTGTTGCATGCGAAATGCGTTAGGGTCTCGTTGTAAATCTTGCATGGATTTGGATATCTACTGGTCTGGTTTCAAAACTGATCACTGGATGTTTCTGGAAGCGATCCCCTCATGAAAGTTATTCAAAACTTAGATTTTTGTTTTTACTATTTGTTTTTAGAAGATCGTTGGATGTCTAACACCTTTCTGTTTCCACCTGCCCTTTACTTTGGTAGCTTTTAAAATTATGTAAGACATTCTAACAGCTATCAACGGTTTTCAAAATACGGTTATGGTAGTAAAGACAATATGATGGACAGAACAGCATTTTCAGATATGCCTCTTTTTTGTTTTATGCAGTGGGAATTCTCAGTCCTTCAGCAGTCTTCCTGAAAGCAAATATAAAATGATGGATTATCAACTTCTTTCACGTTTTCTGGCAACATATGTCAGTAGTATATGTTAAGTAGTAATATCTAGCCCTGTAGCTACATGTTTGGGCTGGTCTTGACTGTTGGTTAAATGAGTTCATGACTGCTGCGATCAGAGATTTTAAAAGGTGTACTTCACAGTATCAAGCTTGTACCATTTTACTTCTAAAGGCTGTCAGTGCATGACTTACTACTTCATTAGATATATAGCTACTGTATTTAGTGACTTGTAGATCTAGTTGTAGCTTGTGACTGTCAACAGACTTTGTAATTTTATTTATTAAGCTTTTTTTATTGTAGGAAGTAGGATGAGAAGCAACTTGAGAATCATTAATCCTTACTTCTTGAGAAAGTTCTGATAAACTGTACAATATGTGATCTCTACAGGAAAGATCATAAACTGATATGGAGGAATCGGTCATCTAAGCAGGATTTTGGTAACTGAGCTTCCGATAAGCCCCCAGAGAGATCTTGTAGTTTCTTGATTATCCTTTAAAAGGTTACACTGACGCCTGATTTTTATTTATTTTACAGTGAGGAACATGCATTTAAACCTTGAGCAGCTTCACAGTGCCAGAGAAAACATTCAAAATGGAAATATATTTAGTTTAATTTCAACATGAGGAGGGAATTAAAAAGATCACTAAATTTTTATTATCGCTAAATTTTTAGGCTAATTTATACAGTATGTTTTGTTGTAGATACTGTCTAGCTGCCTACACGGCTGTTAGGGACATGTTTAAAAACTATTATGTCTCTTATACATTAAAAACTTTCTGAGTTTTGTTTGGTTTTTTATTTATTTGGTTGGTTTTTGCTTGTTTTGTTTTTAATTCTTTTTAGAAAATAAAATAACTGCCGTTCCTAACCTGCTTGTGAAGAAATGGCTCATCTGAACTAAAATCCCTTTATTAACTTTCAGAGGGATATGTGTGCTTCAGACTGATTAGCACCTGAGTTGGATGGACTGTTGTTGCCAGCTCACTTATAAACATCTGTAAGAAGGAAGATACAAATTGGTATAAAAACTAAAATTAAGTCATTGCTTTATCTTGCATAGCTAATACACTCTAATCAAAGCAGAACTGTCTCAAACTTACTAATTGCACCTAATGCACAGGTGTTTGTTTAGCAGCATATTCACTTTAGACCTCTCTCAAACTGCATACTTCATACTTCAAAGTATTGAATAATACACAGAGTTAAAGTTCTTAATATAGTAGGCAGTATCAGTCCTGGGTAAATGTGCACTCTATTAATAGGCTAGTTTTTTGAACTTGCTTGTGTAAACACCTCATAAAATTTGATTTATATTTTGTTTACTCCCAATGTCTATTGGTTTTGGGCTAATTTTGAAAGTAAATAGTCATTTTTACATGTGAGCAAATGTTATGGAAAAAGGTAACGCCATACTTCTGTTTTATATACTGTGCAATTTGTGTTTTCTTGCATGCTTTTTTAACTAAATGAAATAGTGGACTGTGATTTTTAACTTCTTCCTAGTTAACAAAGACAATACAAATAGTAGGAACCGACCTATACACCGTTTGCCTCCACGTTTCCATTGCGTTCTTGTATTGTCTTTCTTTGTCAGCTCCTCCTCTTTCCACAATGAAACTTCTTCCTTCCTGCATTTCTAAACCAGCTTTTCCTAGACTTTAAGCTGAGATTCATCCTGTGAACACTGGCATATTCTTAGTGACTTACTCCAGGGAGCTGACAGAAAACCTCGGGATCTGCCTGAAGGTGAAGGCTCCATTTCCTGAGTAGGGGAGGTCCTGGGGATGTGAGCAGTAGTTCCTTATATGTGTGGGAAATTCCCACTCCTGTTAAAGGGCCAGGTTGGCTATGCACAGATCAACAGCAGTGGTTTCTTTGGCTGACCATGTGGGCTAGCACATGGTTCAGTCTTTGGATTTTGCAGCTGTGACTTGGTGTAGCAGGCTGCTTTACAAGTGGTTGAGATTTATAGCACAGTCAGGGTGTTCAGATAAGGGAAGTACAGTCAGTATGCCACGTCCAACATAAGCTATCATTTGGAATTGGAGAATAAGAACTGAGTAAAAGGGAGTTTTGTCTGTAGGAGTGTTTTTTTAACTTGTGCTGGTGTTTAACACCATCATAAAAGAAAATCATTTAGAGTAGATGAGTGAGCTGTGTTGCTAGCTGCATGTCTAATGCTGCCAGGCACTAAACTGTTAAGAGTCATTGCAGACAATTTGGAATAATTAATTTTAGAACAAAAATACCATAAACTGCTTTCATATCAGGTATATTATGTTTTGAAGTGTGAAATCCTAAATTTTTTTACACTTTAAAAGCTGTTCACTTTTTATTTAAAACCCTGAAGTTTCTCTGTGTGATTCCTAGTTGTAATGTATTCTACTTGAATTGCAGCAGAGCCAGAGTGAAATACTTCCTTACAAATTATCACCTACCATTTGAGTTTGTGTGTAATCAGAAGCCTTTGATTTCTTACCCATTTCTGACATGGTATTTTAGGCTACTGTGGCCTACCTTATTCTTAAAATGTCTTTCTGCTTCTTGGGGTTTACTTCATGGTTTCAGATCACCTTCTTTTTGTTCTGAGCCCAGATGACTGAAGTGACCTCTAAAGTGAACGTTTCTGTTAAATTAATTTGTGTTAATTTGAAAGCTTAAATCTTTAATTAAAACTTATTGGTCCTGTATCTAAACTTTTTGACAAGTGAAAGTTAACCCCTCCATTGCAGGCCGTATTTGTGTGCTCTTCAGGAACTCTCATAATTTTCATCCAGAAGTTGTAGTTTGCTGCTTCTGAAGTCTGTATGTTAATAACTTCTGCCACAGGGCAAGCACCTATCCTTGCTGTTTCTGTAGTGCAGGTATCAGTAAACCTGTATAACTAAAAGGCTTAGAGAAAACTTGGTTTAAGTTTTTTTTTACCTTGTTCAAACTCAAGGGACTGATTTTATTGGCTTGTTTTTAGGCAAGCACCACAGTATTTATCTTAGATCAAAATGAAAATACGCATGGGGCAAGATGTCTTGCAGATTTTTTGTTTCTTTTCTCGTGGCTCTCCCCTTTGCTTAATATTTGGGTTTGACCCTCCAGAAGTGTCTTAGACTCAGGAATATTCTCTTGGAGTTGTAGAACACCTTTTTGGGCCTCAGTTTGAGCTGTTTCTTGAGTTTATCAGCATTAGTTTCTCTGATTCAGTTGCAGCAGAACTGTTGGCAGAACAGTGTGCATCTTGAAAGAAACAGCTCTTGAATTGAAACTTTCATTTAAATGTAAACATGTTTGTACTGGTGAGGGGTAATGAGCAGCACTTTTTTTTTTTTCTGCTTTTGAGGAAGGCTCCATGTAACAGTTTGGTGGGAGAGCAGCAGTGTTCCAGATTAACTGGTCTCTTCCATATGCATCTTTGTAAACAAAGCTGCAAATTTGCTGTTTGGGACTGTTGAATTGGGATATTTGATGTCTCTAAATAGAATTGAAAATAGCATCGAATATCTGTATGTAATCTCTTTTGAGCAAGTCTTTCCCTATACACACATTCCTTCTGCAGCACAGAATGGTGTTTTCTACTAACAAATCCCCCAGCTGTGCTGTATTGCATTACAGTGGCAGGTAACAGAATTCTGCAAGTCAGCTTTTTTTTTTTTAGGTGGTTTCAGATACTATTTTTTGGCTCTGGTGTTTTGCACTTACCTTTACAAATTCATTCAAGGCTGTAATTTAAAAAATAACTAGATTTGCATAATTTTGGAGCATTTACTAAAAACATAGCTTGCATAAAGGTGAGTATTCAGGTCTTGCCTAACTTTGAATAGAGTCATTGGGTCAATGAACATAAAATTTTGTTGGTGTATTTTTATGAAGTAGACTGGATAGTCTTAATATTTCCTAGGATAGTACCAATGGAGAAATACCTACATAGAAAGTAATGCTTACGATGAAAGCATCTAAACAAGTGCTGATGACTTTGGATGCAAGTTTATTTGTGGTGTGTTGTATTTCTGTAACCTTTTTCTAAAGACTGTATCTGTGTATCAGACGTCTGTTACTGCTGCCTGGTTTCCACATGCAAGTAACAAAGATTTAACATTGCCTCATACCAGGAAGGGGCCTGATCCTGTAAAAATTAGTGTATGAAATAAACTCACTGAACTAACTAGTAGATTAGTAACTGATCTTTTACTTGTAGAACCCTTTTTGGGGAAGTTATTGCACAAATGGAGCATTGTATTCTCCAGAAGGATGGATTTGGGGCAGTTATTAGTTACAGAGCACAGTTTACCCTTCAGTATGTTTCTATCTCTAGATCAATATTTTTCTAGTTATTGTCCAAAATGGTGAGGAATGAGTTGAATCATGTGGTAGTGAGAAGCAATTCAAGCCTTAAAATCTTGATTTGTCTTTCCTGCAAGCATGAGGTTTAGCAGAGAAGAAATGCTCTTTTTTGTTAAGTCTGGTAAAGTAGTCAATCTCTATTGTCTGATTCTAGTTTGGAAGATAAATGTCTGCAGTCAATTGTTTTTAATTTTTTAAAATAGTATTTTGTCAAACATGGCATTGAAGTTACATGTTATATTCTTCTAATGCTGGGATTTACATGTCTGTAGGTTTGTGTTCAGCCATTAAAACACAATGTTGAAATCATCAATTACTTTTGATTCTTAGAAGATTCTAGGTCATACTTGCTGGTACTAAATTTTTCTAGACAGTAAAGACTTTCTAGAATATTGTCAGCCAATTTAATAGCAACAAATAATATTCTAAAACTTCATATAGTAGAAGCTGGGACTTTGAAAGCACAACTGGCTCTGTATCTGATGATTGTAATGGAAAAGGAAATGCTGGTTTTAGGTGATCATTATGCAAACCCAAAATTCAAAGCTCGAGATTATGGCCAAAGTATGAGCAAATGTATTGGATTTGTCTGTAAACCTCATCTTAGATATTTTCCTTCTCTGTCCTGCTCTATGGTTTGTGATTATTTTTTTCTTTAGTTATGCAGTCACACTTAAGCAAATAAGCTACTTCGGTAATAAAGCTGGTGTGTGTCAGAAAACTGGAAAACCTCAAAAAAACTTGAGTGGTATATTTGGGCTTGAGGCAAGAGAGCTTTTTCTGTGTCTTGTTTTCCCTTGAGGGGTATTTCAGTTTTGTTGTTGAATTGTATCTGAGTTTGTAAACAGCTTTTACTCCAAGAGCAGTTGAGACAGGGCAATAGGTTCTCAAGCTAACTTCATTAGTGAAACCTGCCTCTTGTAGAACAACAGAAATTAGAAACAAGCAGCCTTCACGGGTACATTAATTTGAAAAAAATACTTAATTATATCTGATGATCACATACATAGTAAGTGGATATAATAATCATTGGTAAAGCTTCTGAATTTGTCAAGTAGTAACCTTTCTTATCAGACAGCGGAATGTTCTAATATTTATATAATTCTTTAATGAGACACCACTTTTACAGCAAGTGAAGTTCTGTGACCTGGTTCTTCAGTCTATTCCCTCACATCCCCCAAACTAACATCTTCATCAGTGTTAGACAGAGGGATCGAGTGCACCGTCAGCAGTTTTGCAGGTGACACCAAGCTGCAGTGGTGTGGTTGACATGCCTAAGGCAGAGAATACCATCCACATGGACTTGCACAGGGCTGGGAAGTGGGCCCTTGTGAACCTCATGAGGTGCTGCACCCGGTATCAGTCCAGGCTAGGGGATGAACAGCTGGAGAGCAGCCCATATTTTAGTAATACATTTGCCTTAGAACTAAAGTGATGAAACTGGGAAGTTAACACTTTCCTTAAACCCTAAATGTAACCAGGTAAGTACATGGAGAAATGCCGCTTTAAAGAGGTGCTTGCGCCTTACGTTTTAATTGTATGATTGACAGTGCAAGTTAATTTATCAGCATTTCTTCATGTAAGCTGAGTGAAGCTCTGCAGATACGTAAATTTAAGTCATGCACTGGCATTAGTGCAGCTGAGTGGCAAGGTGGATGAGGGAAGTGATTAGTCCAAGAATAAAATCAGTTTTAAAAGTTGTTTTTGCATAGGTCAACACTTCAGATTGTTTAAATGTGACAAAAGAATGCTAACACGCAAAAGGAAGGGAAAGAAGGCACAGACATGAGAATGGAATTGCTGTTCTGTGTCTTACATCGGTAAAGTCTGCTGTGAAACCATTGTTCCTGAGCTTATTGAGTGAAGTTTTCTAGTATTAGCAGTCACAATGGGTACTGCTCTAAGCATTAGTTTCTAGATATGCTTCCCAGGAAATAAGTGTTTTACCTAACCTTTAAGAACAAACACCACATGATTAGAATTTTCACACAAAGCAGCCATAGGTAATATCTGGAATGCAATTTGCTGGCTTGCAGACTTTATCATGTCTAAAAAGTTTTCTGTGGAAAAATCATTACTCAGAATAAGAGGTTTAAAATTCAGTCCTCAGAGCATTATTCTGTACTGTGTGAACCATATCCCTGAGGGGACAAATGAAATACAAAGCTCAAGGGTAGGGGTTAAGAGACTTACTGTTGCTCAGGGAAAGAGTGATCAGAAAATTCATGTGGAGATTAAAATTTTAGCACACATATAAATAAGTGGAACTTTTTTTTTCTAGGCTCTCTTCTTTTGGAGTCCAAAATTAATCCGAACACTGCGTACCAGAAGCAACAGGTAAACATACTTTTCTTTTCCTCATGTTTAAAGGCAGCGTCTTTAACAGTATATAATCAACAGTGTAGCAAAATATTAATTTTTTTTTGCCTCTATTGCAAATTTTATTTCATGTTATTGTGCCAAAAGAAGGAGAGGTAGTTTGCACCATTTTTGTGCATTATATGATCATGTGTTATTTCTTTGCACTTTTGGTGAAGTTATACAGATAAATTGCACTCTGTTTTGCACCAGAAATTGCTTTGGAAGAGACAGTCAAAACATAGTTGGGAAAATCACAAAGTAGCTGAGGTTTCTGAGGGTTATAGTATCTGAAGCTTAGTATCATCTGGCTTTTTTATTCTTTGTATTTCAGATGTTATAACTTTAAATGCATTTTTATTCAAGGAAAGACTAGAAGGCTTTAAAGCTATTTACATGTTAACCTTTCGTCTTTTACTTGGAAGGTGGCTGTGGGTTACTACTGCTCCAAAGCATTCTGTGTCCATAAAAGCAGCTTCTCACCTTCTGTTTGCACATTGCTTCAACTATTTAAGCCATACATTGTGAGCCCCTAAAGAATGTTCCTGAGATGGATGAGAAGTGAACTCTCTAGGTTTTGTATTTTGTTTGCTGTGTGTGTTTCATGGGTGCTGGGGTTTGCCCTTAAAGGTTTAAAGATGCTGAACCAGATTGTATTTTGTTGTGTGTTTGGTCAGCTCAGACTTGTTAAAATCTTGTCAGGTACAGTTAATGTATTAAAACACCCTTCAGTCTTTCAGCTTTAATAGTTTATTACAGGCATAGACATACTGTTGTTTTATTCACAGGCAGTCCCAGTAGTTGTGTTGCTGCAGCTGCTTGTAGGATTGTATTTTGAACTGAATGGGAAGAACCAGTATGGGCTAAAAATACCCTTCCTTGAAAAATTTGACCTGTATCTGTCTCTTGATATATTCATAATGCACTGTATAAGCAGCCCATACTGAACAACTGATAAGGCCAGTGTGGGTTTGGAGAATCAATTCCAGGGATTAAGGACAAGACCAGCAAAAATGCTAAGGAGACTAAATTTTAGCTGTAATCCTGACTAGCTTGAGGTCATGGTTCTATGATACAGTAACTTGAGCTTTAAAACTCCTGAAGTGATACTGAATATTTCACAGCTCTATGGCATAAAGTGCTGATCTGGTGTAAACTTGCTTTGCTGGTTTAAATGGGTTAAAAGAGCACTGAGGGGTGAGTTGTGTATCAACAGGCTTTATGCCACACCAGACATGAAACCTACTTCAAGTACGCATAAAATTGCAAGATTGGTGCAAACCATCACACATGCCAGTCAATGTAACAGCATTTCCTACTCTGGGTCAGACATATATTGTAATCTTGTGCTGGTCATTGTGAAAACGTGGTTAGAGAAATAAAAATAGCTAACATGAATCTGTCCCATTAGAACTGCACTATGCATTCTCTGTGCTGGTGAAGGAAAAGTGCTGTTTTTAAAGCTTTCAAATGCTTTAAAAACATAGATGGAAATTTCTATTTGCAGGTGGTTTGTTCATATTATTTAAGCAAACCGTTTTCTAATACAGATTGAATATGGGGCTCCACTCTGAGCCTTAGAAATACAAAATGTCTCTTGGTGTGTGTATTAAATCTGCTCTGTAGCCTGTTCTCTTTCATGTGAGGCCTGCTTATTCTTTCCCATAGTAAAAGGCAAGTTCAGAGTTTAAACCTGATTCCTTATGAGCTCAGCTTGGAGCTTAGCAGCTGGAAGAAAGAGTAGTTTTTTTTCCAGCTCTGCTCCTAGAACTCTGAATGGCTTGAACTTACTAAACTACAAGAAAATCAACTGGTAATTTACCAGTCTTCAAAAACTGGTAACTCTCTGTGCTGGCAGAACTTTCAAACCACCTTACACAAGATCCACTTGCGGAACTGAGAACTAAGAGTGAGTGAGATCTTTCTTTTTGACTGCAGAAGGCCACTTAGGTTACCTCACTGAGAAATTGCAGCCTGAGATAGAAGACTTGCTTTTGAGCTTGCCTGCTGTTAGTTGCACTTAAAAAATTTCAAGAAAAATCTCCCAGAAATCTAAGACTTAAAACTTCAAAGTGGCTGTGTAGTGTTATGATCCTACCAGGCTTTTATCTCAGAATTTTGTTGTGAGGGTGAACCTCTATGCTATTTTAAGGGATACATAGCAGCACATCCATTTCTACTGTGACACAGCATGCAGCTTGTGGGCACTTTAAATATCTAATGGAATAAATGAATGAGTTCCGACTTTTGTCTAGGCTGACATGAGGCTTGAAAGAAGAAACAGTCTTTTAGTGGACCGACTGAAGCAGTCTGTGGTTGGAAGCAAGGAGAGATAATGTATACTAAGCTCTTGGGGAACCTTGCTGTGCCATTTGGTTTGGATCCTTCAACAAAAGGATAGATAGATACCTGTAGATACATTTGTGATAAACAGTGAAGTCCTTCCACTGGTGAAAGAACCTTCTACCTATGCTGATCTGTTAGTGCTAGTGTGAGGTAGATGGTCTCCTTAATTGTTGATATCACAAATTATGCAATCTCATGGTTTACATATGCATGTTTTAATAACTGCATAGCTTAGATAATTATTTATCAAAATACTAGTGTGAAGACCTGAGGACAAGTTTGCCTTGCTGCCTCTGTTCCCTTGTAAATTAAAGCAAACAAAACCAACCAAACCACCAAAAACAAAACAACAAAACCCCAACAAAAACTATGGCTGTGAAGCTGAGCTTGTAGTATGATTTTGTCCCAGTTGTCTGCTTTATATTTCTGGTGTTTAGTGTTAAAAGCAGTGACTGCCCTCTGTGGTGGTAAATACAACTTTCTGCCTTTGGAGAGAAAGATTACTTGGGAGATCCTGAGTCCTGCTCAGGGGTTCATTTTTCATACGTCAACCTAAGATAGTTCTGTTTGCACAGTCTAGTTCCCAGTCTTTCCAGATTTACTTGCCATCTGGAGGTTTGAAATAATTCATTAAAGCATGAAATTCAGAGACAGCCTTTTGATTACCTTTTCAGTAGTCAAATAAATTAGTCTGTCACAATGAAGAGCTGTTTGTCCTGTGGCTCAAAAAAAGAATTAATATTTCCTATGTTAAGGTACTATTTTTAGTCGGAAAATTCTTCAGAAAAAGCAAAATTTGCACAATACAGCCACATGAGCACCTGATTGGTATTCTTGTTTACAGCTCTATGTTAAGTTTTGTTGGCGTTTTTATTTAAAATGTTACAATAATGGTCCTATAACTTTGCCATGGAATATTACCGGATTTAATTATTGGGTAAGTAGTAACATTCACCTTAAAAGCAAATTTTGCTTAATAAGTGGGATTTAATTATACAAGGCATTGCTGGGTCACATGTGGAATACTTATTTTTTCTTTTCTGTTGCTGGTTGTTTTCTTAATATTCTAGTAATGGTAGAAGATATTTTAATTGTGGGTTTGGAGGTTTAAGGCATTGAAATTTCAGAATGTTAATGACAAAGGTGCTGTTCTTAAAGTGATCCTTATTCAGAAAATGAATAATTGCATAGGACAATTGGAGTCCTAAATATTAGGACAACACCTCTTCCTATGCAGCCCTAAATGATTAAAAAGCGCGCTATACACATAGCATTTATCTAGGGAGAAACCTGATTTGGGTGTGCACTGGGGTATAGCTTTTCAGTATACTTTGGCAATGCTTTAAAAATAGAACAGTAAAGACTTGTATCCTCAGCTTTTTTAGATGCATCCGTGTAAATCCTGTAACAGTGTTGAAGTAAGAATGTATTGCATCCCTTTCTGATACAAGAAAGACTTGACTTATTTACAGCTTCTACCTACAGAGTCTTGCCTCTGCCCTAGAGGTGTCTTGTGTCCTTTGCTTTTGCAGGCTCTTTTTCAGTTCCTCACAAGAATAAAAAGCTAAAATTCATCCAGAGTACTATCTACAATTCTATGTAACTTGAAGGTGGCTGTCCTGGAATAGTGGAGAGCAGACTTATTAATAAAAAAGCCAAGTTTTGAAAATATCCAAAAGAGCACTGACCGAATGCTCAGAGAAGATGAACTTCATACCCTTGCTGTCATAACAAGCAAACCAGCAGTGAAACTATTTCAATAAAACTTGTTCATATTGTAGCCAATATAGTAAGGAAAAGTGTGTGGCTTTGTGGGTGAGGGAATAAACAAGGGAAGGGTGGGATGCTCCTGGGTTTGTGATGGGCCAGTTCATCTATTTTAAATTAAGTTTCTTTTCCTTCATGTCTGTTTTCCTGTGTATTCTAATTTTTCTGCTGTTGCTGAGTATGGCCAGTAAGTCAAGTTTCTGCTCAGAACTAATAAACTGATGTTATTCCATGTGATTCATGGGAATGCAGCTATGAGATCACTTACTGAAGAGTTGTGTATGACTGTTGAGCTTCCACAGAAGCTAGAATATAATCTGAGTATGCCTTTCACACGTTAATCAGTTTTTTGAATAAATTGTTAACACATCCAGATAACCAGGTTCTAGGTGAAAAGGTGCATGAAACCAAATGCAGAATTGAAACTTTATATTACATTATCATGGATATTACATATCCAAGATTTTTTTAGCTTGAAGATTCTGCCATGACCTACCACACTGACTCTATATTTAGTTTTAAAAGTCTGGGTAGTGCAAGTAATTTTATTTCATGAAGAGAAACCTGGAATTATGAAGCAGTACTTTTGATTGTAAGTATTTATATAGCAATATATTGTAAATATAGCAAGCTGCTGAAAGGTGGGTTGGCATGTCCAGGGAAGTGTCTGTGACTGTAAACAATCTAAGGAGTTAGATAGGGAACTAGCAATCAGGCAGTCCAGGAGGGGAAGAAACAGCCTGGCTATATTGAACCTTGTGTGGGCCAGGAAAGTGTCATAAGACTGAACGATGTGAGGGCTAATAGGAAGAGATTTATTTGCTTTTTAAGGCTGAAAGCAAGAATTTATGAAATGTTTACCTAATTTAGGGCATCACCACTGGAGTGTAGATTCAATCTTGTAGAGCTGTCAAGAGAATGTTTTGGAGCTTTGGAGAAGGCCTGTCCCTGGACTTTAACAGTAGTGAGAGTCTGTTGTCAAACAGTAACAGTTTTGTTAATGTAATCATAGCAGAATCAAATCCTGAGTACTGGTTGCTCTGAAATTCTTCATGATGAAATCCCAGAGGTTGCTTTGGAGGTCTGTGTGAGTGCTGTACAAGACACCTACTAATCAGCTTTCTATTAGTTAAATAAGCTGATTTAATGTCTAATAGAAGTTGACCTTTAGTGAGTGCTGTGACAAGAACTTTGGACTGATAGTGTGTATCAAAAACTTTTTACTTTTGAGGAAAGTCAGAAGCCTTTTGGCAATAGTTTCAAAAAATGAAAAATCGTAGGGTAGATACTAAACTCTATCCTTTGTCAGTGCAGTTGCCGCTGTTTCCTGGGTTAAATTATTGCATCTTAGCTTCTGAGGTATGATGTCTCAAATAAAACTGTAGCACACAGTAGTGTGGAGCCTCTGGAGAACCTCTAACTTACCAGAGCTTGCTTCATGTGGCCTTGATGCAGCCAGCAGAGAGAAGCAGCACAGGAATCACCAATTGTATTCTGAATTTTTGCCTCGGGTTGTGCCCTTATAAGGACTAGAGTGTACAAAGCTGTCCTCCACTGACAGAAATGATTGATACCTCCTTATGGGAGTGTAAAGTACATAAGTCTCCTAAAACAAGGCGATACTCAGAACTTTTGATTAAATTTAAAAATTCCTCATTTTGTGTGCACAGTCATAATGAGCACTGTTGTACCAGAAAATAAATTCATATAAATGGTCCTAAGGAGACAGTAAATTTTGTATGGGCTAAGATAGTGCTGACATAGCCAACTGGCACTGCTGTCAAAATATTTTTTTTGCAAAGCAGCAAATGATTTTTCAATCTTTGAATAAGGTCATGAACTCTACATAAATAGCTCCAGATTATCGTCCTGTTTAAAAAAGATCTGCCAAGAACTGTGATGCATCTTGAGAATATGAGGAGCTAGAATGCTAAGGTTCTCGCAGAGAACTCAGTGCAAGATCCTTCAATAATAAAACCTTTGTCCAGGTTTATGCCAGTTAACACAGTGTAGCTATGATTTAATACTGCTGTTTCACGTTTTAATTGTTTACAGAGAACTAGATAAGAAATGCAACAAGGACATGTCTTTGATCCAGCTGAGCCAGAACTGCTATTGTGAATCAAATAAAATTGAAGATTTTACACTTACCAAGATGTAATGTGCAAGACTTATCTCCTTACCTCTCTAACGAATAGCTACTATTGCAAAGCATATTTATCCTTACTCCTGTTTTCTCTTTGAATGGAGGAGGCATTCTTAAGAAATGTCAGTTGCTTTCTGGAGTTTCAAGAAGTAATGTTTGACATTTGGAAGCAACACATACTCCAATTCCATAGCTGAGAGATCCAGAGTAGTTAGTGGACTCAACTTACACTGAGGAAACATCCGATCAAGCATGTACAAAGATTTCTTTAAATAAAATAAACAGAAAATAGACTGTCATTGATGTGTTCTTTTTTATTATTATAAGCTTTGTAGAATAAACGAAATTATAATCACAACTGTGGGCATTTAACAGTGAATTTAAAGTTAGACCAAACTGTATATTGTACAACAGAGTGAAGTGCTTTTTGTTTCATGTTTTCTTTTTGAAAGCCCTTTGATGCAAGAAAGGACAGTACAAACAAATACAGTTTACTAAAGATCCAGAGAGTATCAATTGATAGATTTCTGTTGAGGAACCATCATACATGAAACTCTTGTGAGATATGACAACAGATACTAATAATTTCAAATTTTAATGTTGGCAATTGGAAAATACTTTTCTAATACTGATTAAACAAACTGGAAGATGATTATTCTGCTGCTCAGATGATTTCTTTAAGCAGTTTTTTGTTTTGTTTTCCAAAGAAGAAATTACTAAAAAAAGTCAAACTGTATGGAGGTTTGAGCTTCCATGTTTAGCAGTAGATGATCTTGCTAAAGGTAAAAACTGCTATGCTATGGTCAAATACATATCTCTACATCTGTGACTGTAGCTTTCAAAAGCAGGTTTAACTTTTCTGTCTTCATTTTTCTCTGCCTGCCTTCCTTTCTCTGTCTTGATCTGTTGTTGGATTTTATTCAGAGACTAAGAGCTTTTGTTTATTAAACTTAAGCAGTTAATGTAAATAGCACTGCCCTTGTTAGTGTTCTTTTAGTCATTTCCCCATTTGTTAGTTGTGTTCTTTATCAAGAGGAAAATACATTTTGGTCTTTTGGAAATTACTTGCTTAGAAATCTAACCACTTTCACCTAGATGGAAATGTAATTAGATGGGAATGTTGCAAGTTCTGCTAGGGTCTACTTAAAATTTGATGTTACAGTTGTTTGGGTTTTTTAATTAAATAAGCACTACTCAGTGTGAAGCTAAGGAGAGAGTGGCCTTGAAAATTACTGCAGTGGAAATACAGTTGGAGAGATAAATGTATTAGAATTTGAACCTGATACCTACACGTAATATGGAGTAAGGTACATACTGGTTTTAAAAGACGGTAAATAAAAAATCTTTTTTGGGGGTACCTTTTCAGTTTTTTGTAGACTGATTTTTTTTTTTAGCTCTGTTGGAGTCAGCAGTACCAGGTGCTGTCAATCTGTTATTACCAGAGAATTTGCTCCATGACCTGTCTTGTAGAGAATAAACTATTAATTATGATTTTTTTTCTTCCTTTTGTATTTTGGAGGTGGTCTTCCTAAATCCCTTTCTTCTGTGTACCACCTCTTCCTCAACCCTTTGGAAAAGGAAAAGGTAAACTATTTGCCATTTACAAGGTAAAGCCGTTAGTACCTCTGAAGCAGTATAGCTGCTCTGGTAATGGCAAATTGATTATATTGTATTGCTTGACAATCCCATTGGAGCTGGCTGATTGTGCTGTTTAGATAATAGTTTAGTTTAAGGTGTTTTCTAGTAAGTGCATATCAAAATCTAAATGTAAGGCTTCTTTTTATTGTCAGTATTCATTTTAATATCACTCTAAGCAAAATCTGTACTTAATGAAGTAGAAATTCTGTATTTTATGTATCAGAAAAATTCTTACGTCTCTTGTCCTAGTGAGCAAATGCATGGTTTAGCACTTTGGCTGTGGCTATATTTCAGCTGTTACAGGAAGACAAAAGACTAACAATAAAACTTCATTCAATACATGTAAACAACGTTGATTTTATTTTCTTCTTTTAATGATTTCGTTTTCTATTTAGTTATTCTAAGAGTTATTTAGTATACTCTCTGTAAACTACTTCATCAAATACCTTGTCAGTGCTTAGCATTGCGGTTTGCAGCATCAGCTTCCACTTTCATATACTGGTTTTGCATGCAATATGAGGGCTCTGATAAACTCTTGAACTATCCTAATAAGTAAATGAGAGCTTCAGTGTCTGGGAGGTGAACATAGCTGAGCGTGGTTTCAAGTAATTTCTAGAAATCCAGGGCTAAAATTCCTTCCAGAATTGTTGTGTGAAATAAGTAAAACTCTGAGGCGTGGTTCAGTGTAGTGGGTGCGTGTAGTCCCAGGCAGTGAACTGTGCTGTTTCTCTTCTTTAAAATTTGTAGCCATGTTGGGACTAACTTTTAAACGGCTGTTCTGTGTGTTAGCAGGGTGTCTTCTGGGGCCTACTAAAAGGAAAAAATATATGGTAACTTTGATCCTACAGAAAAAGTACAGTTTTACGTGGTCCAACTGAAACATTAAAAAAAACCCTAACATAACCCCCTCCCCCCCCCAACCTATTGCTTTTGTTATTGTATTTTATTAGAGGATGCATTGAGGTAGAAGTGCATTTTCTAGATCAAACTTCTTGAGATTTACAATATTACAGTCACATAAAGTAAGAATGAAAACTTTTGATATCTTTTGGAACTTCTTTGTTCTGATTTATGCAGGAATGTTTTTAATCACATAAACATATAAAAATTTTATGAATTGTGATGGTTGCATTTTTATTGTAATACTGTCCTGTCATAGTTAGGTGTTAGGCTGTTTTTGTTTTAAAATTTTAGTCTTTAAACACTATTTAGGTTAATAAAGTCTGAGATATATTTATAATATATTATAAACAATATATATAATTAAGTCTGAAAATACTCTTCCTCTCTTTAAAGGATACCTTGATTGTGTGGTCTGAAGCTGAAAATTATGATTTGGCACTTAGCTTTCAAGAAAAAGCAGGTTGTGATGAAATATGGGAAAAAATATGTCAGGTAAGTTTGATAAATATAAGATTGAGACAACCTAATTCATCTTAATGTTTGTGTTCAAAACTTACAGGCTGTTCTGAGAGGTGAATTTGAACAACAGCAGATAGAAAGTAAAAACTTCTGTTTCAGCCAGCTCTCTCAAATTTTGCATTTTTAAATTTGAAAACTTGCTCCTTCCTTCAGAAACTTAACACAAACCTAATCTAAGTTTTGGGTACTTTTTTAGAGCATTTTCAGGTTTTTCTACTCAACATAACTTTTTAGCTCTATTTTTGCCCGAGGAAGTGTAGCTGAAAATGAGTGCTTAAAAAGTTTCCTAACAATTAATGTCATAATTAATTTTTAGGGTAGCCATAAGGGCAAAGGTTACCGATGGAAGTTTTATTGTAGAGAGAAGAATGTATATGAGCTCTTAGTGAGTTTTTTACTGTATTTCTTATAGAATATACTGCAATATATAATTTTATATATAGTGTATATATAATAAAACCGTATTTTATTTACATTTCTCTTTGTACATTTCTCATTCTTCTGTTTCAGGTGAGGGGAATATTGAGTTTCTCTCTGAGCTTTTTTCCATGTAAATGTTTCCAGGCTATGAGAGATTGATCTGATAGTAGAAGATACCTCCATCCCTGTATCATCACCTTAAAGATAATGTTTTAAGAAGTCAAACAATGTATATGTAGCGTGTATATATTTTAACATGTTTTACTACTACAACCAGATGACTGTATAGTCACTGAATTAGTGTTGTTTGTTCAGGTATTAACTATTGGCCCAAAAGAGTTTAATCAATATATTCGCTGATGTTAGTTCACTTTCACAGTTTTTGTTACGGTTTTTTTCTTCCCTTCCAAGCATTACAACTTCTCTTAATTCTGTGCTGTATTATGTGGGATTTCTCTAAACTACTCTAAATCTCTCGCAGCACTCTCTTTTTGTTCTCTACAAACATTTAGCTCTCCCCACTCTGTCTTGAAGTTTGTTCTTACTCAGTTTAGGAACAAAGCAAAAGAAATCTGGTTTCAAAATTACATGTGTATAGATTATTCTTTTTTTAAGAATAAGTCTTTTCAGCAGTTTACCACATATGTAAATAAGTACAGAAACATTTCCAAGAACCTTAGCAGTCAATGGCCCAAAAACTGGGGACAGAAACAAAGTGGGCAAAGGGGAAGTTTTGTTCTTAGGAAACACCCAGAAAAGAAGCCCAGTTTCCTCACCCTCATGTAAAGATCTATTTTTGTAGGAAACCAGTGTCTTTACATCCTGTTTTGAGGCCATGTTATTGTAATTGTGTCTAGTGGACTTTATAGATCTTAAACTTCCTCAGTTACTAAAACTTCTTCTAAAAGGAAAGCTTTGATACCATTTATAGAGAAAGTGGTTGCTGCTGTATAAGCAGAGCAATATGTGGGGTTTAGCAGCATGCTGAGTATCGGCTTGCTGTTATAAATGAAGTGTTATTTCTCCCAGGGGTTTTTTGCCGATTTTCAAGATTAAAAACAACAGCACCTTCTACTGTTCTGCACAGCAGTGCTTCTCTGAATTTGACACATCAGACTCCAAGCAGATGCTAAAATTAAGATGTCATTAAAGCTGATACACTCTGGTGCCCAAGCATCTGTGCAATTTTACTAATTCGTACTTTCCACGGTTTCCTCGTATCTTTGGAGAGATCTTTGCAAGTCCTGTGCATTATTTTTCTGAGCCAGTTTTCCACTATTCTTTTGTCAGTGTTGGTTTGAGCTTTTTTGTTCTTAAGAGAAGATTATACGTCTCTGTTGTGTATTTAGAAAGTGCACAGTAACAGATTTTGACTTGCGGCTCTCCAGAACTGAAAACAACAGATAAATTAGCAAGACTGTTAAAAAGACTGACTCTCCTCTGTTTGAGGTAGTGGAAGCCTTGAAAAGCATCAAGAGCAGTTAATAGCCTAACTAATAGATACGTATTTAAAGCTATCTCTAGAATAATGTAATACTGATTTGCATTTGAAAATCGGTCTGCAGAGAATAAAGACTGGAAACAAACAGCTTAGTTCAGCAGTCTATTAAGAAGCTGCCGTCCATATTAATAATTGCGAATTTCTGTTTTTATTTGAAATACTCAGAAAATGTACGTTTTTTCCTTATTCTTCTTCCCATTCTTAGAAAATGAAGTTAAATGTCTAATGTAGAAACAGTTCTATAAAACTTTCTATTTGAAGAAATCTTCTCATTATCTCTTTTAATTTGCAAACCAGCTATACTCAATGTCAGACTAGATTTTCATTTCTGCTTTGCCCTTACAAAGAAAAAAATGTGTGATACTTAAATGGTATTTTTAAAAAAGCATTCAAGTAACAGTAAAGTTAAACTCCACTTTTTGACACATCTTATTTTGCAGGTTCAAGGCAAAGACCCTTCTGTTGATATTACTCAGGATCTTGTTGATGAATCTGAGGAGGAACGCTTTGATGATATGTCATCACCAGGTCTAGAATTGCCATCCTGTGAACTCAGCCGACTAGAAGAAATCGCAGAACTTGTGGCATCTTCACTGCCTTCACCGTTGCGTCGTGAAAAACTCGCACTAGCACTGGAAAATGAGGGTTATATTAAGAAGCTCTTAGAAATTTTTCATGTGTGCGAAGATTTGGAGAACATTGAAGGACTACACCACTTATACGAAATTATTAAGGGAATTTTCCTTTTGAACAGAACTGCACTTTTCGAAGTCATGTTTTCTGAGGAATGTATAATGGATGTAATTGGATGCCTAGAATATGATCCGTCTTTATCACAGTCACGGAAACACAGGGAATTTCTGACTAAAACAGCAAAATTTAAAGAGGTGATACCTATATCTGATCCAGAGCTGAAGCAAAAAATACATCAGACATACAGAGTACAGTATATTCAAGATATGGTCCTACCCACTCCCTCAGTTTTTGAGGAAAATATGCTATCAACACTTCATTCTTTCATCTTTTTTAATAAGGTGGAAATAGTTGGCATGTTACAGGTAAGTTTCAAAAATTCATAGTCTCTTACTTGTGCTTGGGCAAAGAAAGTCGGGTGATTATTCCTGGAAGGATGAAGGTGCTTCGGTGGAACCTTCACCTCTGTGATTCTGTAAGTGATTGTGGAGTGTTACAGAAAAGACGTGAATCTGAGTACTGAGTCAAATACATGTTCTTTAATTTCTGGATTTGGAGTAGATTCTCTGTAACTGATAGAAATGGAGCAAACGTGTAGAATATTGAATAAGGTTCTTTGGGATGAATCATACTGTTTGCACTTTGAATCTTTGATTTTAATAGGAATTTTGAGGGTTGTTGGTTTTGTATTTTGGGACCTTTTAGTCACTAGACTTAGGGATGTCTTTTGTCATGTTACCGTGAAAAAAAATCACTTGGCCTAAATTTCACAATATAATCTCCTACCATGATGTAACTGTTGCTAATTTTGAAGTAAATTAAATTAGCTGTTTGGAAAGTACAGATTAAGAACAATAAGACCGCTTTAGATGCTTGAATGTTTTCTTAATTTGTCTTAATAAATCCCTAAATAACAGTGCTTGGAATTACCAGTTTGTCATGAAATACGTTTTACTGCAAATGTAAAGAGATTATTTGATGCTTTACATAGCTTACCAATGTCTTAGGTGTTCGGCACCAACCCATGAACTTTCTGAACGGTGTTAGAAGTTGGTGGCACATCTCTGTAAGGGGAGCTTTCAGCTAGCTCAGCTAAGTGTTACAGCACATGTATTTTGCTTTGTAGGAGTTAATTATCATTATCTTATTTCTCCCAGAGTTTAATAAATGAATAGTCACTGTGTTTGTAGGGGCTGCTTGATCTGGAGAAATGGACCAAGAGTTAGGTGTTACTGATTACTTTAATCATATTAATCTTCAGTTTGACTCTCAGGATGTACCCTTTATAATTTCATGGAAAATATATAGCAAAGATGAGTGAAAATTCCTTTTGCAAGCTCCTAGAGCAAATAATCGTCAAAACTAGGTGTCACAACTTTTCCTCCATCACACTGAGTTATCAGAATACTGATATTACTTAATCCACTCTCTTGGAGCTTTAATCTGTCAGGTGAAACACCTTCAGTAGTACTAGGCCCTAGCTTATGCCCAGGTGAACCAAATTGGTCATGTCTGTATGTGTGTCCTTGATAAACAAAGTCACAGTTGCTTATCTGAAACAGTCAGAAGGCCTTAATCATTTTGGAGTTGCCAATTTGAAGAAGTTTACAAGTCTGACTTCAAGAGAATGTTGAAAAAGATTCAGTTAAGTGATCCCAACCGGAGCATCCAGTATAACTGTTGTCTCTCAAATGTCTTGCCCTCTTTGCAAGGGTTGCTAAAAGCAAATTTCTGAAGATTATACATTTTGACTTGAGGAGGAGGAGGGGAAGAATTTTTCAGGAGTCTTGGTGACAGTGGCTGATTCTGAGAGGGATGTTGAGCTTCAAAAAAGAAACTGGGCAAGGAAAAAGAGGGCCTGATCCTGCAAAATCATTAAGGGTGTGTTTGCCAGATGTTCCGAGATAACTTTATTGAGTACTAGAGACTGAAGAGTTTCCTTTTTTCTGTCTCTTGCACCCTGTGTTAGGTTAATAGATGTAGGGTAGGTTCAAGTTAGAATATCCAAGTTTTGTGTTGTTGCCAGACTTGTTAGTTGCCGTTTACAGTTGAAATAAAGGCTCAGATCTGATTTTGATTTGTTGTGTGTCAGCAGATTTTTGAATGTTATCTTCACTGCTGTTCTCTATGGTTGAGAATAAAGTATATTTCATGTATGTTTTTGAGCCAGAAGAATTAACATTGCATTTCAAAGTTAGAGTAACATTTGGAATTGTTGAAAAGCTTTGAGGAGTCCAGAATGAGAGCACACAAGGAAGATAATACACCCTGTGCTATACTGCATTTCCTAGTACTTTCACAGTACAGTTCTCTAGAAAGGAGGGAGAACTCCCTGAGTTTATAAGTAAGAATCTGTCAGAAGTAATTTGACATTGTTGATCAATTTTTGGTTTTGAAGGAATTAAAAACTACTCACAAATCATGTGTCCATTGCATTTCCAGGAGTTTAAAAGGCTTGATTGATTGATTGATTTTTCAAGTTCTTGCAATGTCGCTCTAACCCAAGGTTTCAGTCTGCTTACCTGGCATTTATTTATTCATAGAACAATATGCCAGGTTGTACTTTTATGTAATCTCTGCATTCTAGTTTCATTTCAGCCCCCATTCCTACAGTCTGTGTGTAAAATATATGGTACTATTCCTTTCCATTTCTTTACTCAGATTAAATAATGCTCTGAGAACTGAATTAAAAGACTGATTTTGTTGATTTCACTTGTATAACTAATTCCTAAGGGCTTTCTTCTATTTATGTGTGGTTTAACATGCATTCCTGTAGCTGATATTACAATACTTTGTGTGTTTGGGTGGGTGGGGGTTGTTACTTCATGAAGGATGTATAGTTCTCTGTAGTTCCTGGCATTCATGATTTTAGATCTTTTGAGATATTGGTGCTCACTAACCTTACACATGTACTTGAGAAGTGGTTTCTTTTAGAAGTCATTATTAATTTAAAAGACTCTTGGATGCCTCATGGTAGTTTATTGGAAGCCATGGGTGAGTCTCAAGTTCTTAGTAGGTGCATGATAAAGGCTGTTAATGCCTCTGCTCTTGACTTTAGGTTGTCTCTCTTGGACCATTGAGCATGTGACCAAAGAGATCTCTTTTTGAGAAATTTTCATTTGGCAGAATAAAAGTAAACTCCCTGAGTAGCTGATGCCCCATGACAATCCTGCAGCTTCTGTCTGTACAACCGAGTTGTTGGGTATTCTGTTCTTTTCTCTCTCTCTCTGACTGTGAAGGAAAGGAAAAGCAAAGCTCTTACCTCCATCATGGAAGTAAAGTGAGCTGTAATGAGGCCTTTCCATGTCAGACTGTGTTTTAACCAAAGTGGCACCTTACAGTACTCATCTCAATTAACTCAGCCAGACTGTAGTTTCAGAGCAGTGACTAGAAGTTTGTACAAGACTGTACAGATTGTGTCTTATGCTTCTTGACAAGCTGAGTGACTTTACTCAAAACTACCACTGTTTTATTTAAGGCATGTACTGTCAAGATAGGCCATTTATGTATGGTCATTAAAGATCACTGACATTTAAAGTCAATTTTCCAGTTATAATTAATATTGTAGATGAGAATGTTCTGATTCTTCAGAGTTCTGGCTTTATTAGAGAGACTTAGCATTTAAAAAAAAATAAATTCTGTAGTAGTCATGGAAGATACTTGCTTTGATCATTTTGCTTTCTTTGGTAGGTAAAATAACTGTTGCCCTTTTGTGCTAGAACCAGAAATAGAAAATAGGTAATCTCTGGCACTAAGGTTATGAGCCATATTCTTCTCTCCTTCTTCATGAAGGTTAGCTTTCTCATAAATTTGATAAAAATGTGCTTATATTGATGAACTTTTCTGAGAACCGGAGGTTAGTTTGTTTGTGGTTTAATTTTATAAGATAGGTAATTTTAAGTGAGCCTGTCAACATCTCATTAAACTAGATATTGTTGTGTGATGAATAGTAAAGCCATGAAAACAGTATTCCCAGCCTGCAGAATTAACTGCTGTGAAAATCTGCTCACTTACAGATTTTGTCATTCACAGTATGTAAGATATGAAAGAGGTATATAACATTTTTTTGCAATTTCAGCCCCTCCTAATATGCTCTTACTGCTTGGGGTCCAGCCTGTTCTAGTCTTGAGGTGTCATAGCCACCAAGAAACCTTGCTGAAACGTGGAGTTGGCCAAGTTTTGAGAGTGGGGGTGGGACAGGTAAGTGGTGTTTCTTGCTTTATATGACGCTCTTTTGCAATTTAAAAAAATATATAATAATGTGCACACTGGAGGCAACCAGTTCTTTCCCTTTGTATTATAAACTAGTTCATAAAAAAAGCCAAAAAAACCTTGCAAAACTGCGCCATAGAGTGAGCAAACACTATTTCCTTCTGTGCTCTCCCCCTTTCCTCATTGGTGTGTTCTTTTTGCCAGCAAGGTCATGCAATGTCTTTAGCTTCCAGAGTAAAGAATATTGTTAGAATTACTTTTGTGTATGTGCATTTAGACTTCAAGGTCTTTAATTTTCAGGAAGGTGGAGAGTAGATGGGGAAAATTTGACATGTTAAAATAGCTTTTTGCTTGGTAGAGCAGAGATCAGATGGTATTATTGTACTGGTAAATCAGAATTTTTAAATACAGAAGTCATATTACTGATAGTCCCTGTATCCCTTTTCAGGAGCCAAAAACTTACAGGTGTTTAGGTACATCTGTATATTTTACTGTATTTATGTGTAATGGTAGGCAAGTTTTAATTTTGAAAATGGTTTTACAGCTAGTTGTTTATTCTTAATAGAGTCCTGTGGGTGCAAACATAATTATCTGTAGTTGTTTGAGAGGAAGATTTGTGTTTGTGCATACTGGTAGTTTTGCCCAAATCCAGTCTGCTTTCTTGTAGTAGTTGGCTCTGGAATAACTGGAGATTTACTTTCAGCAAAATTCACCTTGCAATAAAGTGTGAAAGGATAGCACTTTCTGGGGGAAATGACTTGGTGAAAGACCTTTGCAAGTGGTGCATGCTTGTGATTTTTGGGATTAACTTCTTCATTGTAGAAATTATTTTCCACGTGTTCAGAAACTATAAAAGTGATTTGGTGGATCTCACTACTTTTCCAGCATGTTGATTCAAGTGAAAATAGTACATGATGAAGGCATGTGTGGAAAGGCAGTCTGATACAAAGGAGATTTTTAACTGAGAAATCTTTTATGTGGTAGCAGGAAGGAATGTGTGTTTGAAGCAGTAATTATCTGTTTGCTAGTAATATTTTATGAAAATTTCACTTTATGGGCTAAAATATTGTTTCTTCCCAAAATTAATATGAAGGCAGAATATAGGCTGGAATGTGTGCTCTCTTTCCAGTTTAGGTGGTGTTGAGTTTCTTGGATTTTTTTTTTGAGAAAAGTATGTTTTATGTCATTTATCTGTAGTCACAGACACAAAAATACCTGATAACTGAATGTTAATTACATTTAAGAGAGGCCTGGTTTTGAAGAATCCTTTTTAAAGTGTGTTTTGGGAGGAGGAGGGCTACTTTGGAAGTTGAATCACAAATGTAAATAATGTCCTTTTCTCTGACCCAACTTATGTGTGTTTTTTTGTTTTTAAAGTCATAAATGATTGAGTGAGTAGTTTTATCTAGTAGGCTTGGTTTTATCTTCGTGGCTTTGAAATGTATTAAATCTAGAAGCATCTACGTAAATCTTGCAAAGCATAAATTAATATACTTAGTGTCAGGTATACACATATTTTAAGTGTTGCACTTCTAATAATTTCTGTGCCTGGGAAGAGTATCTAGAATCCACAATTGTATCATAAACTATTGTAGTTTGGTTTTCTTGGAGAACAGTGACCTTCACAGCTTCCAAGGTACAGCTAAATGTGTTTTGATACTTGTCTGCGTGAAAAGACCACATACTGCAGAGAATTTTGCATTTGCACTGTGTTCACAGACATACTTTGAGGGATTTTTGCAAGTTGAAAAAAAAAAAAGAAAACATTTAAATTAGTGTAATTCTAGCATACTGTGTTGGTGCTCTGTGACTTCTAAAATATGTGAACTCTACTCTCAGACTGTGCATTTCCACGGATCTTGGCAGTATTGTTCAGGAATGTTTCTTTAGATATATTGCCTTTGTCAGTAATTTTACAGCTTGGGAGAGAGAATCTTGTATTTAGAATGTTCTTTGCAATGACAGTTTTGCTATATATCTGAGAGGATTGGGTCTTTTCTAATGAACAGCAACCTGTCTGCCTTTCATTAAGCATCTGGAATGAGATAAATGCTAAAACGCTTTTCAGGACTAAGCTGTAAATGTGAAGTTAATAATAAGTTGGTTTTATTTTCTTGGAATAAGTATCATTTACTGCATATTATCCATGCAAAGGTGGGATGTTTCAATCACTCAGATCCATCTTAATTTGTCTGATTTTAAATAGGTTGTGGTTGTTCTGGGGCCTAGAGATTTCAGGTAATCTTGTTGATTTAAAAGTGCAAGATACTTAATGGGGTTTGAAAGAGGACATGACATGGAAAATGTATCAGTATTATATTTAATGCAGAATTTTAAAATACTGTATTGTAGTCTACATTTGAAATGCTGAAAAATAGTTATGTACTGAACTTCTGCAAATTCTTCCTGAAGCATTAAGTGCCAGCATTGAAGTCTTTATCACTTGCCAGTTTTAAATTCCCACTACAAGTCCCATATGTTTGCAAGCCCAGTACCAGGGTGAGTGGTTGCCCTCTGCTGCAGATGTCCAACTACATCTTGGACAGGTCAGGGATGTGACAGGATCTGGTCAGAGAGCTGAGCTGGGATCTTGCCCACGCCTTCCTGCCCAGGTCATGCCTGTGCTGCTCTGCCACGTAGTGCCAGATGTGCAGCTTCCCCAGCTGACTCTGTCTCTGGGACACTGAAGGGGGTCATAAATGAGACCCACGTATCACCAACAGTCTCTCCTTCCACAACATAAAACCCCCAGTTTGATGTTTTGGGTAATATTGTATTCTTTTTTTTTTTTTAATCAGAGGTACACTACTTACTACTCTTATATATGTAAGAGCAATGACTATCTGCTGCTGAAGTTTCTGTTATTTTTTCACAGTGATCACTCTAAGATAGTTCTGTAATACTGACTTGCCCTTACTCTCAGATATCATGGAAGAGGTGAAAAGTTGCTTTCACAGTAAGAATGGAAAGAGGAGTTACGCTTTCCAACTGGGGATAAACATGCATCTTCTCAATACTTTTCATAGATAAGATTAGTTCTACATCTTGACCAAAATAGAGAAAAGAGAAATGAAAGCAAACTGTGTGGCCTTCTCTTAAATGCACTGCTAATAGTGGAAAAGAACCTGCATATTCAAAAGAACTGGATTTTATGGGGTTTTGGGGTTTTTTTTTAATTTCAGTGACTAAATATGCCAGTATGTCTACTGTGGAATACTTACGTTACTTGTGATATCTAATCAATTAAATATTAGAACAGAAAACTTACAAAGCCATATAACAGCTGAAGAGCAGGTAGTCAAACATCCTTGCATTCTCTCATCAAAGCTTAGGGTATGTTTCTTGAAATCAAATACCTTAATAGTTGTTTTGAACATATTTCACTGTTGATATCTGGCAGTCAGAACTTGTGTCTGTGCTTGATCCTCCAAGGTGAATTTTGGTATACTTCAAATGAAGCCTCTTCTATCTCCTTTTGGTTTAATTTTGAAGCATTCACACAAACGGCACCTGAACCTGTGTCCAGAAATCACTCTTTTTCATTGTTTATTGGGTCAGGTTAGAAGCACAGCTCAGCATCATACAAGAGAAATCCTGGCATATTCTAAATATAAGGTTTACCTTATAGTGCAGTGAGATATAGTAGCTCAGGCCAACCTGGTTTGGGTTTATCTGTGTTGTGCAGTGCCATGTAGAAATGCTGATTGTGTTGTGGTGGTGTTATAGCAGCCTTAGCAAGATGTGCTGTCAGAACTGAGGTACTCACTTCCTCAGCAAGGCTGCATGGTGAGCCTGGAGGAGGTGCTGAGGTAATTGACAACATAAGAAAGTTTTTGTGTATCTGCAGTACTTTCATGGTTTTGCTTTATGCAGTGCAAACATTTACAAAGCAGCTCGGATTTCTGACACTGGTTTTGGGATGGAGGGATGTTGCACATCCATGTGCTGCTGACTTCACAAGAAACAACAGTGACAGCTTTCTGAAAAAATGTATTAGTACCTGATGTACAGGAACTTTTTCAAGCAAGTGCTGCCTTACTACTGCATAATATTGGGAGAAGGATGGGAGAAGGTTTATTTCTGTCTTAATAATCTCCTAGTTGTTAGGACTGTAAAGGTTATGTAGAGCTAAATATTGCTGCTTTTTTAAATACACGTTTGTAATGTGTTTGCAGCTGTTGTAGTTTTGCTAAGGTACAGTTGTGCAAAAATAATGGAATGGGTTTTGATTGCTATCAGCTAGAATGTCCAGTAAATTCTGTGTAATAGGAAGGTGTTTTGATTTGATCTGTAGAATTCACCCTTTTCACAGCATTGAGAAAAGAATCTCACCTCATTCCTGCTGTTAGGCAGCTTTCTCTTCATTGTGTCCTTCCTTTTGTTCTGCTTCAGAGATCTAATAACATTCCAAAGATACACATGTATGCATGCTTGTGTGTAGGGCTGTGTGGAAGATGTTGTTTATAAATGTATGTAAACAGCTGACCAAGGGTAGTGTGATTTAGAGGGACTGGCAAGTGACAAGGGGGAAGGAAGCTGAAGAAGTCAAAGACAAAACAATGGGGGTTGCAGTAGAAAGTGGAAAAAAGGCAACTAAAAGGCAACACAATAAACGTCGTAATTGAGAATGAATTATTGGGGGGTGGAGTGATGCTGAACATGATTAAAGCTCAAAAACAAGAGGCATATTAATTGCTTGAAAATTGAATTAGAAAGTTGATACTGGTGTGATTAACTACAGTATACAAGCATATGTTCTCTTCATTCCAGGAAGCAGGGTCTAGAAGAACTTTATATTATACTAGGATGCCTTTTGATATTGTCAAATAAACAAATGGTATTGTTTTGCTTTTGTAGGAAGATGAAAAATTTCTGACAGACTTGTTTGCACAACTAACAGATGAAGCCACAGATGAGGAGAAAAGACAGGAATTGGTAAGGAATCTGTAAAATATATGACAGTTCCCACAAAGTGACATGTGAATAGTTTGGGGTTTGTTGTTTTTTTTTTTTTTAAATTACTAAACTAGTATATTCCTGGTTTTCAGGTAAATTTTCTGAAAGAGTTTTGTGCATTCTCACAAACACTGCAACCTCAAAACAGAGATGCATTTTTCAAAACTTTGTCAAATATGGGCATACTGCCTGCACTAGAAGTCATATTGGTAAGTCATTTCAATTCTATTTGTCACAACAATTTTGTTTATCTTCAGAGAAGCTTTTTTAAAAAAGTAACTTAAGCACAAACTTCAGCAAGTGGTTTCCTTGTTGTTTGCTCCATTGGGCTTGTCCTAGCTTAAGATTCAGAATGTTCAAAATATTTTTGTAGAACTTTAGAAGCTTTTACAGTATGACATTGGTAAGTGCCCTGGCATTCTTCAGTTTTTATTTTCCTATTTGCTTTAGTTAGCTTTGCTTGCTTTTTGGTATCTAAAATAATTAAGAAAATAGGGAAAATTATCAAAGGACAGGGAAACCATAAAATTTATTTGGTTCAACTGTTGTCAAATTTACAGAGAAGTGAGAGTTGACTTAGTTTTAGAATAGGGTTTTAGCAATAGTTAGGTGTGATTTGTGAGAAGGAATTAAAGCTGTATGTTTTCTCGTTCCATTTAACCCTTTCAAACAAACAAAATGATTTTATTTGACTTTTCCAGGGTATGGATGATGCACAAGTACGAAGTGCAGCCACTGATATATTCTCATATTTGGTTGAATACAACCCATCCATGGTACGAGAGTTTGTCATGCAGGAAGCGCAGCAGAATGATGATGTAAGTAGAGAGTCCTCAGAAATGGGTGTATTGGTTTTGAAATTACTGGGGTTTGAAGTTACTGGTGTATATTTACGACTCTATGAATGACATGAGCCCTAGTTTCAAAGAAGTAATTTGGAATTTGGTAACAGGACACTGAACTGCTGTGTTCTAAGGAGTTCTGTTAGGTGAGATCAGTTCACCTGTTCACAGATACTTGTTACATTGTATAATTTCAGATTTGGCGCAAGGGAATAGCATTTGAATTAATTTTTTTCCCCCCTTCTCTTAGGATATCTTACTCATTAACCTCATTATAGAACACATGATTTGTGACACAGATCCAGAACTTGGAGGAGCAGTGCTACTCATGGGTTTGCTTCGTACTTTAGTTGATCCAGAAAATATGCTTGCCACTGCCAATGTAAGTAAATACTTTCAAATGAAATGACGTTTGATTTTTTTTTAGGGTATTTGATGATATGTGTTACATCCATTTTTTTCATTCCTTAGAAAACAGAAAAGACAGAGTTCTTGGGTTTCTTCTACAAGCATTGTATGCATGTTCTGACAGCCCCTTTATTGGCCAATACTACAGAGGACAAGCCTAGCAAAGGTAATGACACTCTGGATTTGGGGCACATCAAGGCTGTTGAATGTCAATGTTCAGAATAATTGTCAAAGGACATTTTCCATCTAAAAAATTTGAGATTATGAAACATAGTTCAAAGTAAAATGCTGATTGAATATTTAGTCATTTGAATAATGCAGAAGCACAAAACTCTGCAGAGAGACCTGATTTAAGAAGTGAACAACATTTGCTGCAAATTCGGCTTTAGCAGAAAATAAAGTACTTGTGTAATTTTTAGGAAATCATGAGGCAGTTCACTGACATATGCTTCTAAACATGTCTAAATGGTTTCTTAAGGTCAAAGATTACTAGAAATGTTGCAACATTTTCCCTGGGAAGGTGTGCTGAATTTTGAGTATTGTTTCTACATCAGACTGAGAAAGCAGAGATCAGTGATGAAGTAATTGTTTGTGCTGGCTACTAGTAGCAGTTCTTACTGCAAGTGTTAAAAGATGCTGAGATATTCCTTGCCTAGTACTTTGGTTAAAAGGCATTATAGATCACATTTTAGTCAATGCAGACTTAGTCAAGACACTGCATATGGGACGATAGTTTGTGATCTAGATGTGTGGACATCATAATGTGATTTGGTTAAATAAGCCTGACTGCTCATGTTAGGGATAAATTCTGTACTCTGAACCTTCAAACACCAATTTAAGAAAAATGTAATTGGTTCCGTATTTTAAGAGAGGTTCTTGCTATATCTGTATTCGTAGAAAATACTCAATCCATAACAAATTTGTTCAATTTCTGTTTTAATGACTAAATATATCCTGCAGCATGTTCCATAAAATGTCTGTGTGAAAATACTTGGAAATGTTTACTGGAGTGTAGTTGAATATTTGAAGTTAGCTTCTGAAGGCAGTATTCCAGATATGTTTAATTACTTTGGTTTTGTTTTGTTACAGATGATTTTCAGACAGCCCAACTCTTGGCATTAATACTGGAATTGCTAACTTTCTGTGTAGAACATCATACCTACCACATAAAAAACTACATTATTAACAAAGATATCCTGCGAAGGGTACTTGTTCTCATGGCCTCAAAGCACGCTTTCTTGGCATTGTGTAAGTGTGAAAGCTAAGGAATAAACTGGAATTTGTGAATGTGAACTGATATATATCTTTACTCTGCTGGAAAAAAACTGTTCGTAGATCATGACAATTTTTAACTGAATACAGAAATTCTACCGTTATAGTCTATGTTTCTCATACTAGATTATAGATATATCAGCTACTATTAGTAAATAATTTTGCATTTATAGCTAGATTTTTATCCTAAAAAAAGAAGGATTTTGTTTCATCTCAGTGGAGAGGGGAATTGAAGAGACGGTATGTCAGTATTGAATATACTAAGAGAATATTGTAAGTTTTGATGGTTTTTTAGTAGAAATTATCAGAGAGCTATGACTACCTGACTGCATTAAACTGCACAGAAGTTCAGTGTGCTGCTCTTCAGACTGTGGTAGTTTCTTGACCATGCTCAGCTCAGTAGTGTCAGACTTAATTCTGGAGGCAAGTAGGAGAATTTCTCTGTAATTCTGTTGTGCACATAAGAGTTAAAAAAACAAAGCCTTAAGTTGCCTGAGCAGTACCATACAGTAACTACCTTTTACATTTTGTAATCAAATCACCAGTACACATGGTTGCTAAGCAAAATGTGCTGCCATGTGATACTGTACTTCCTCTTTATACATGGACATTCTCTCACAGGTGTACTTACTGAGTTTCAGAAAGAGCTTTAAACTGGTTGCAGATCAAGCCTTTGCCTTACTACGTGTGTGAATAAAATGTCATTTACCAATTTTAAAATGAGATTGTTTATATTCTAATCAGAGAGAACTAATTTAATCAAACATTTGAATAATAGGGATGGTAAGCAAATTTCTGAGTTCTTTTACTGAGAAAATGTTTTACCTTTACCATAAGTAAATTTAAAAATCAAAAATAGATTTTTATATTAGTAATATTACAGTTAAACAATACTATATGAATTCTTTGGTGAACAGAGGTGTTTTCATTGGTACAGTTATGATGGAGGATTTCTTTATGATAGTACAGGTAAGTGATCTTCAGCAGTATAGTCAAGACTACTTAGCAGCAGGGAATGACTGAATGTATTTCTGTATATGAACTGAGGCTGTAAATTGCCATAACTAATGCTGAGTAATTTCTGCAATTTGGCTTTTAAATTTAAAAACTCTTTTGACAATACTTGTGTTCCAGGTGCCCTTCGTTTCAAGAGAAAGATAATTGGGCTAAAGGATGAATTCTACAACCGTTACATAATGAAAAGTTTTTTGTTTGAACCTGTGGTCAAAGCATTTCTAAATAATGGTTCCCGTTATAATCTGATGAACTCTGCCATAATAGAGATGTTTGAATTTATCAGAGTGGTGAGTGCTATTATATGCTGAAGATAATTACTGTATTGTTTAGTCTTGTGATTCAAGATTACTTTTCTTTTTGCTTTTGCCCTAAATTATGCTATCATAATGGGACCATATGATACTGTATTTATATGAACCTTGTTTTATATCACTGTTACATATTTGTACGTGTTCTTTCTTACATTCAAACAGTGCCATTACTTGAAGATTAAATTCACTTGTTACTGTACTCACAGTACCCAGATTTGCAAAGGCAGCACTAATCAAATTTCATCATGCAGATTGGATGGGCTTGTTGTTATGGCAAGAATGTAATTAGAAACTAGTGCTGCAAACCCATCAAATTTAGCTGTGCTCTGTAATGTCAGTTCAATGGAATATGGTATTATATAGAAGAGATACCAGTCTCCTTTGATTATTTTAATGGAGTGCTACCAAGTTCCTTCCATGGGGAGTCTCTTAAATATTCAAGCCAGTTTGGTTGTCTGCACAGTACTATTTCCTTGCTGTTGTTTGCATCCAGATTCTGACAAGATGCTGTACGGACTGTAAATATGGTAAATGGGGCCAAGCTAGGGTGCAGACAGTTGTGGAGGAGTAAGTCACCATGCATTGTCACTTCTTGAAGTCTTTAGTGTTGATCACCTCTTTCTTCTTTGAGTTGGGACTCAAGGTAATTCAAGAATAAGATGACCTGATCATCATGGAAGAGTTGATTGAAAACTGGTTTTGAAGCTATGAAAAAAGTTCATCTGTATAGGTGGTCATGACTTGTACAGTGGTGTATTGGGTGTGCAGTGGCAGTGGCTAAAGGGATGGCTTCTGTAGAAGCTGCTGGAAGCTTCCCCTGTGTTGAATAGAGCCAGTGCCAGCTGGCTCTGAGATGAACATACCACTGGCTTAGGTTGGAGCAGAGATTCCCCTGCAGCCTGTGATGTCCATGGTGATGGTGATGTCCATGGTGAGGCAGCTGTCCCCCTATATCCCACTGGAGGTCCATGGTGGAGCAGAGATCCACCTGCAGCCTGTGGGGCACCCCAGGCCACAGCAGGTGGATGCCTGAACAAGGAGGCTCTGACCCCTTAGAAGCCTGTGCTGGAGCAGGCTCCCGGCAGGACCTGTGGCCCTATGGAAAGAGGAGCCCACACTGGAACAGGTTCATTGACAGGAACCCTTGCTGGAGCAGCCTGTTCCTGAAGGACTGCACACTGTGCTCTCATATAAAAATATCTCTCAGTTACAGTGGATAGACATTTTAGGATTAGGTTTGGTATAGTTTTTATTGGGCTTTAGGTTCTGTAATGTTTAGAAGGAGATACTGCTAGAAAATAGATGCTGTTTTGCTAATCAAATACTTGAGGCTCTAGATTTTTAATTACACTTATGCATATAAGTGTAATTAAAGATACTAATTTTTGCAGAAGTTAATTAATACAGTGCTTTCTATGGCATTCTCATTTCAGATACTTTTTACATTGTATTAAATAAACTAATTTGAATGAAAATAAGTCACTTTATGTTTGTTTCTTCCTATAGGAAGATATAAAATCATTAACAGCACATGTAATTGAAAATTACTGGAAGGCACTGGAAGATGTAGATTATGTGCAGACATTCAAAGGACTAAAACTACGATTTGAACAACAAAGGGAAAGACAAGATAATCCAAAACTTGACAGGTAAAGTACACTAAATGCTCTTAATAGCATATTGATGATTTAATTCTCTAATCAGACTGTTGGTGGGTTGTTCTCTTATACTGGGAAATATAGATAATCTAGACTCCTGCTTGCATCTCAAGCCTTGCTGAATTTAGTTGATTAAAAGTGTGATTTTCAAATACGTTGCTACAGACTTTTGATTAACTTCCAGTAAATGTTAAGTTGCTGGACCTCCAGTCAAAATTCTAATTTATCATATCTTAAACTTATGTGCAGTACTTTGTGAGGCTGGAAGCCTACCAAGTATCTCTACTAAGTTGTTTCGTTTAAATAACAGATTTCCACTGTTGATTTGAAAGACTGTTCAGTTGTGAATTACCATTCTGTGCATTTTTCCTTCAAAAATTTACACATCAGATTTCTTTTTATTTTAGTTGTGGGAGTAGATATTTAGATAAGCTTTATCAAAATGCCTGAGGAATAGAACATAGAAATTTTCAGAGAATGCTTTTTTGTGCGTATTAAAAGCAATCTGATGCAAAGCTTGAATTGCTCCTTCTGTTTGCCAGAGCAAACAGAGCAAACTTAGTATACAGTTGCCCAGGGTTAAAAGGTTGAAATGTATAAAAATAGGAACTTTAGGCCTTTTTGCTCCTTTTATGTTTGCTTTATGTCTAGTTTCATTAAAACAAAATGACTGCTTGTGTGAACAGATGACTCTTAAAAATTGTTAGCAAGATCTGTTCTTGTTTTGCTGTCTTGAATTAGTTTGAGAACATATTAAAATTACTTCTGATTAGTCCTACTAGGATATCTTGCAATTTCAGACATTTATTTCCTGCCACAAGATTTCTTAATACTTAAATTTGAGAGTTGTACAATTAAAATGAGACTATAAGTGTAGATTTATTTTAAAACATTGAAGCACTTCCAAGAGCATGTGCAGGATCTGCAGTTTTGAGTACTAAGGTGTTAAAAGTGAGATGTTATTATTTTGGCTTATGTCAGCTAAGCTTATCACTTAAACAGCTGTGAAATCCAAGACTGTGATTCTTACTTACTTTTATGCATCTGTGGGAAAGAACACCCACCCAGCTGCTTTCTTGACTAATTTCTATCCAGTATAGCACGTAAAGTTGTAGTTTTTTCTTGGCTTAAGTTGAGCTAAGTGGTTGTGCTGCATTTGTTTATCCAACAGAAAATAGAGATTCAGGAGGTCTGTAGCTCAAACTTCTTCCTACATCTTATATAGTGGCTGCACAAGTCCTGTCACAGTGCATGTAATTTTTAAAGTGCAAACCCAGAAATAATAAAATGCACAAATAAAAATCTATTTACATGTTTTAGCAAAGAATAGTTCAGTAAGGAAGGAGCCCAACATGTTTTTGACTCAGGCCACAAAAGTATTCATTAGAGTTCCACTTAAATCATAGTTCTGCTGTTAGCAGAACTTGAGTTTAAATAAAATGTAAAATTATGCAGTATGTTTAGATGTATGATAATGCTGGCAAGCAACTTACTTATAACTAGATTTATTATTAAAAGTACATTTAACAGTTTTACTCGATAGCTTGTAATGTTTCAATTTTTCCCTTCTGGCTTTTTCCTGCGCTTAGTAATGCAAATGTCTATGTTGTATTATTAACATTTTGATCCCAGTAACAGACACTTCATGAAAAACATGAGATTTCATCCAGTAAATTGTGAAGTACTTCCTCAAGAGTTTCATGCTGCTGTTGGAAATCAACATCTAGCAATGAAAATGTGTTCAATGTCTCTTCCACTTCTCCTCCCCATTCTTCAAGGGCCACATCCCTGTCCCTCTGCTCCAAGACCATAATGCCTCTTCTGTGATAAAAGATAAAAGCAAGGTGGAGCTGAGATAAACCAATATTCATAATAGATCAAATAGGGAGAGAGAGGTAGCAGTTCATATCCAAGGCTCTGAAAAATTGAAAATACTGATAAATGACCAAAAGTTGTAACACGTGGATGTGGCAGAGAGAGAGAGCCTTCTCTTAAACGTATCTGCTTAAAACGGGAGTCATATTTAAGTTAGAGTTTTATTATTTTTTCTAAAACTTGTTGGACCCTGAATACTAACAGGTTACAAAGTATTTTCAGAGAGTAAGTCTATATTTCTAAACTCTTTGTTTTACAGCTTTTTATTTTCCAGTGCAAACTGGTAAACCAAGCCTGAATGCAACACTTCAGTGAGATTTATTAAAATTACTTTTAATAGTGTTGTTTATATGCTACAAAATTTTGTACTGCTTGAATAGTCTGAATGTGCTATTAGCAGAGTTATACTTTATTTGATTCTTTATACAGAGAAGTAGTTTATGATATTTGCATTGAAAATACAGGGTTCACATTAGGGAATGATATGCTGGTGTTTTTATTGCTCTGCAATGTATGGATGTGTAACCTGTCATTGAGTGTCAAGTAGAGGTTTTATTGACTTCTGAATCTTAAGCTTTTAAAACTTACTATTCTGCAGCATGCGCTCCATTTTGAGAAACCACAGGTACAGAAGGGATGCAAGAACCCTGGAGGATGAGGAGGAAATGTGGTTTAATACTGATGAGGATGATATGGAAGATGGAGAGGCAGTGGTGCCCCCTTCTGACAAGCCTAAAAATGATGAGGATATTATGGACCCTATCAGTAAATTCATGGAAAGAAAAAAATGTAAGTGATGAGGAGATGAATGCTGTAACTTGTATTATTTAGTCCTACTGCAATGAAGGATTTGCATGTATTTATTTTGAAATTGCAACATCAGTTTGGTAGATCACACTTTAGAAAAGTTTTGTTGTCTTTAAAAGCAGAATGATATAAAATGTGTTGTAGATTTCTTAAAGCATGTGAATTAAAATCTTAGCTGATAGTCAAGTTTTTCTGTGTTTTATTTGGGTTATAATTCAATGTTATGTATTGAATGTGTGTTTGAATTTTGTATGTATTCAAAATTTTCTACATAAATGTTCAGGTGTTACCATTGATAGAACGAAAGTGTTCATTCCTGGCCAGTAACAACTGCTGGTTGGTGGTACAGTAGTATGGAAAAAAGTCCATGGAAAAAAGACTCACTTAACTGAATTATATATAAAGTATTAAGCCTTTTCCCAAACAGTGAAGTGGTTTGCAGTGAAACATTTCATTCAATAATACTGCTTGACTTTTGCCTTTTTTTTTTTTCTTACAGTGAAAGAGAGTGAAGAAAAGGAAGTTCTTCTGAAAACGAACCTTTCAGGTCGTCAGAGCCCGAGTTTCAAGCTTTCTTTTTCCAGTGGTACAAAATCTAACCTTACCAGCCAGTCATCTGCAAGTAATCTGCCTGGATCCCCTGGGTCTCCTGGGTCTCCAGGGTCCCCTGGTTCACCTGGATCAGTTTCTAAAAGCACATCTCAGATGGCAGCTATTACAACTAAGGTAATTCTGAATAGTTGTAGGTTGACTTCATTGTTGCAGAGTAGGAATTTGCTTTTGCATCTCTCTGAAGTTCATTTAAGTCCTGACAAGTTAAGCAGTAATGGACTGTCTGATTTGTGTGTACTTCTTGTCTGGCCTTTAGCATTTTTAAGGATATCTGCTGTATATGAAAGAAATAAAAGCTCTTTTAATGTCCAGACTGGTCAAGTAGGAAGCATGCCACTAGTTGCTCTTAGCAGTGATATTTACAGTGAAATACCAACAACACTGTACTTACTAAATTGCACAGGGATATTTGACAGGTAAAAATAAGTATTTTGGAAACATAGCCAAACTGTGGCAGATACCACGATGCCCTGCCACATCCATCGAGGCTTCCTACTATGACCATTTTAATATTGTACAGAATTCTATAACTGACCTGTGCTGAAGAAGTAAATTTTATTGGATGGTGATTGCTGTAAGCCAGAACAATTTTTAATACCCAAGTGTGACATTTTTACCTTTGAACTAACTTACAGTTTTGATTTGGAACATTCTGAAGTAGAAAAGGAAGGCCACTAGAAAAGAGTGTTGTAACTTGGAGTGAATATTCAAAACTAGCATTTTTAAATACATTTTAGGACACTGTTGGATTTTATCAGATTTTTGAATAAAAATGTTTGAACTGAGTCAGGAAAGTAGAGTGACGGCTGTTTTCCCAGCACTGGGGGGCAGATAAGGTAATGTTAATACAGTGCAGTTCAGGTAATGAGAATTTATTTTCATAACAAGTGTTTCCATTTCTGAAAGGTGAGGTATGTATGTCAGTTGTCAGATAGTCTTGTAATAACACTGATTCATCCTTGTTTTGTAATGCTACCCTACTGCTTGTTCACCTAACTTCTAGTAAAGGTAAATGAGGGTTTAGGGTTTGGGGGTTTTTTCTACTCAACATGGCTTAAGAATTTGTATTTGGATTGCATTCTCTTGAAAACACCTGGATCAGAAGAGTTTGGGTGATGGAAGAATCTAAGGACACTTCCTCTAAATCCTTCTGTGGAGGAAACTCCTTGCATAACCCAAGAGTTAGTCAAGTGCTTTTTAAAAGGGATGGAATTGGCTTGCAAATCTATTCAGTCTATCAGAGGTTTTTCTCTGCCAGACAGTTTAATTCCTTGAGTCTGGAATGGAGTCTTTACATATGGAACATACTGGATACAGTATTGACTCCACAAATTCAAGTAGTGGTGACAAAAGAAAAATGTTCACGTTACAAAGGGGAACATGCAGTGCACTGAAAACCACTCATGGATTCAGGCTGAAGATACTTTATCTTCTTTCAGAGTAAAACGTGCCACAGTCACAAACTAGAAACAGTGTTGAAATTGGGTTTTTCAATAATTACCTGATGTTGTTGCTTTAGGTGTAGTATACTCAGTGTTATGTGCATGTGACTGTACCAAATATGTGTAATTGTTTTTCAAGTTGTATTTTGGTATACAGTTGACTGAAATTTTCTGATTTGGGCGTCCATTATTAGGCACCTGAATAAGTAGTAGGACCTTTGAATAAAGTATTTGAATACAACTGCTGTTGTAGTTAAATGTTGGTTAAGCTTCAGAAATTGCAGCATAGTTCGGGGAAGTTTCAGAAGTTCATGCTGCTTCTTCAAGGGTCCGGAGCTGCCGAATCTTAAATTTGTGGCTATTTGCAATGCAAGAGAGTTTTTCATGATTCTAGATACATTTTCATTTTCAGCTGACAAGTTATTTAAACTTTGTAACCTATACACATCATTCAGGTATATTATTCAAAAAAATTCTTCGTCACTACACACTTGAACTTTTGTGAAGACAAACTGTATTATAAAAGTATCATCATTCAAAAATTCAAATTGAAGGGTATTCTGCATTGTTTTTGAAGTGCTTCCAGATTGCTCAATGCAGTCAGCCGTGCTCAGTAAAAATAAACTGTCTTTACACATGGAACTGCAGTGACCATTAGCAAAATCGTGTAGATTTTTGGCTTTACTTAAATTTCCACTGGAAATATTTCCAGTTGGATAGGTGAAACCCTATTTTGGATTTATTAATTTAAACGTTTCTCAGATAATGTCATTTTCATTCATACTGAAGGATTTATTTTTGTTCTGCATCATTTTATTCAAAACCGTCTGGACTGGTGTGCTTATGGCAATATTCTCTGCAAACATCATGTTACAATGCAATTGTGAATTACTGATGTACAAACATTCTCTTAATTATAATAATTGGGTCTGTCTTTGTAGGGAGGCCTCGTTGGGCTTGTTGATTATCCTGATGATGATGAAGAGGATGATGAAGATGAAGATAAAGAGGAAACTTTACCTTTGTCAAAGAAAGCAAAGCTTGAGTCATCATAGTGGCAACTGAAGAACATTACCAGTTGGGGAAGGATTTTTTTTCCAAAAACAAAACAAACCCACAGCAAAGCAGCAATCTTTTGTGAATTACTGTGTATGACACAGATCAACCTATACAAATGGATTTCTGCCAATCAAGTGCCAATTCAAAGGAGCAGAGGAAGGAGAAATACTTCATTTAGGGGAAAGACTTATGCCTTTGAGCTCTCCAGCTTGGACCACATGTTGCCCTTTTCTCAGGGAAGGAAATGGAAAACAAAACAAAAAAAAAAAAGAAAAAAAGAAAAAGAAAAGAAAAAAAAAAAGCCAACAGGGCAGGAGTTTTGTTAGTGGAACTCTGGATTGGCTGGTCAGTTGCTACAATCAGAATATGCTTTCTTGGACCATGTATGAGACTTTTGAAGAAAAGGCAGGTTTTGCCATAATTCTTCACTAGTTAAGAATGCCAGCAGTTTCTTTGTATAAAAGAGACCTGCCTTTGAAATCGTACATTCTGAACATTTTACTCAAGCTACAAAAGGTTTTAAAAACCTCTGCGGGGGAGGGCCGAATATAAAGTTTCCTCTTTTTTTTTAAATCTGTTCCCTTTGCCCTTTAAACTGCAGATTTTTTTTTTTTTTTTGAGGTGGGGGATTTGTTTGTCCCTTCTTGATTAAAGATTGAGTGGAATTCTAGATGTGGTCACTTTTGTGTCATAATTTTTTTTTGCCCCCCTGAGTGTATGCTTAGTTGTTGAGTATATATTTGGGACCATTAAAATTTTTTGATGTAATATAATCTCACTGTTGTGCTGGTACCTGTTTCACCCTGTGTAATTTTGTTCTGCATCATAGTTCTTAATATGTTAAGGATTTTATGGAAGATGGTATAGTTTTTATTGGAGAAAAAAATCCTGGAACAATGTGCATAAAAGCAATACTATTTTGTGACTTAATATTTTATATTAAATTTACAGCAGCACCTGTTGAGAGAAAAATCGGGGAAATAGGAAATTTTAAAAAATAAACCTATAGATAGGAAATTAGTATTTCAAAGAGTCTGAAATTTCATAATGCAGAACAGTGATGGTAACTAACTCATCAAAATGCAAGATGGATGAATTAGGAATACCAATCTACCAACTCATTTGAATTAGAAAAATTAAAAAGAAATAATTAAAGCTGAAGGAAAATAGGATTAGTGGTATTTTCTAAAAATCTCTGATTCCCTTTGGAATACCAGTTTTAGTGAATAAAAGATGGTTGTAGAATACTCTTTACAAGGACACCATCTTTTGAAATTTATTCTAACACTCAGTTGAAAAACAGCAACTGACCAGCATTAATTTGGTCTAAATCAATGACCGCCTTCTTTCCCCTTTTCCCAAAAGTCTAAATAATACTAATTTGAAATTAGGCATTATATCCTGCTTCCTCACAGAAGATGGCTTTGCCCAGCAGTGTTTCCTGTGAAGGAGTATTTGTTCAGTTCCTTTGTAAAAGAGAGACCCTTTCTTACATCTGTTTTCAAGAGCCGATTTCCTTTTGGGCAAACTACCAGTGTTGCAACAATCATGATGTTTAATATGTAAATGTATCAATACAAATAGAAATAAGAGAAATGAGAATCTGAGGCAGGATCACAAATGATCACGCCCAAGGGTAGATGAGCACTTTGAACATTGTAGATGGCGTGACAGGTTCTGTACCAACCACAAAAGGCAAAGCTTCAGTGCTTGGGCTTTGTGAATACATACCAGCCAGTTTGGATTTAAATAAGAGTGTGCATTAGGGAGAAATTACTAGCCATCTTTTCCTCAAAGAGTTCACTTTCTAAGGTTGAGATTGACACTGTATTTGAAATGTCTGTGATAGGGCAATTCTCAACAGTAAGTTTTACAGAGGTTAGGAGTTGTGCACGTGGTCACTACAGGATTAGACACAATCTGCTGCTGCAGGCTCAGTCCCCATGCTGTTTCAACAAACTGTGAAACTTGATTTTTGCAACTTTGCTGTCAGAGCAGACACTATTACAAGGAAATCTGCAATTTTGCAGGTTTTCTTAATTAGCCAGAACCTAAATCCAGCTCAAGCTGTCAAACTTTTCTTGAGCTTAAAGTTCTCAAAATTCATCCATACAGTCATCTGCAAGTCTTCCAGGCTCTATCTCAGGAAACCATTCTTCTGAGATGGTTGAAGGAACACTTCTGTTACTCTGTTCCTTTAGCAATCAGGTGCTTGGATCTTGTGATGTTTGATGCTGCAGTCTTCCAGACTTTCAGATACTTTCATAATACTTGTAGGAATCTTGGATTTTGCAGCATTTCATTTGACAGAGAAAGTATTATGCTGAAGTTACTGGGCTTTGTTAAAATAATAATGAAAGCAGGAACTTTTTGAAATTTTTATATTTTTATGAAGCTCTAAAAGACTGGTAAAACATTAGGCTGCATGTCTTTTAATGCTGTCTAACTTGTGGTTAGATAGTTGTCTTCCCAGTTATCTAATGCTTGTAGCCTGACAGAATGTGTCTGCACTGAGATAATATATTCATGGAAGTTGGAAGTAGATGAATGGTGGGTATACTCTTGCCCAGTGACATTCACTTTTGTATTCATGGAAATCTTGAAATGTATTTTAGGGGAAAAAATACTGAGATTGTGAGAAGTGATGGATAATTTTGTTAAGAGTGTGTTTGAATTTGTAGCTGGAAAAAAAATGATGTTAGGAAACAGTACTCTGTTCTAGATCTTTCTTTGGGCTGATTTTTTAAAGCCATTTGTCCTCATCCCAAGAGAGCTGCATGTATATTGTACTAAGCATGGCTCAGTCATCTTAATTGCATTTTAATTGTGCCCTGAAGTATGGTTTACAGGACAAACCCTTCAGTATTTACAGACAAGAGCCAGGGTGTTTGAATCATCCATACAGGCCCCTCTGTTCCTTCTGTACTGAAAGGCTTGATGCTGATTCCTCGGATGAACTTCCAAGCTTTGAGCCTAGACTTACTGGGAATACCAGACAGAGTGCATGTGAAATACCTGGTCCCTCGAGGAACCCACACACTAATGAAAGTAATTCCAGATGATCTGGAATATTTCCAGATTTTCTTCTAATGTGTGCAGAGTGTGGCTGTATTTGGGTTAACAGTGCATATCACCACAGAAGAGCTATCCTGTATTATGAAGGTGAAAGCATCTAAGATCTGGTCTGTCTGAACAGTGAGTTGTCTCTAGAATGTGCTGTCTGTAATGTGCCTGCTTGGAAAGAAAGATCAGGCTATTCATTCATTCATCTCTTACAGCCCACCCAGGTGAGGCATCATGTTCTCACGGAATTAAGTGCCAAGCAGGCCCAATCCCTTTAATGTACTAGGGATGGAACTTCAGATCGGGTTTGCCTGTGTTCTTACATCCCTGCAGAGATGTTTAATTGGAGAACAGTTGGGGCTCTGTTCTCATGTTACTGCTGTGGCACTGTTAGGCAAGCAGCTGCCATTGCAACCCAGCACAAAGAAGTTGATTGCCTTGCTAAATTATGTTTCCTGGCATCTGTGAAGTGGCCACAAAAGTTCACTCTTACCCTCTCAACCGTTTTACAGCTGCAGAGGCATTCTGGAGTAGTGCTGTCAATGCCAGAGCAGCACTGCAGTTCTCCTGCCTTGAGGACATCAACTCCCATTCCAGGTAAGTCCTGAAAGCAGGAGATGAGTCACCCACAGCCTATGTTTAAAACTGGGCAAGCATTGTAATAAGAGAAGTTGCCACAAGGAGGCAAGGCATGTGGGCATGCTGTAGGTACAGGAAAACCTCCCGTGGGAGGGCCTGTAATGTCCACCTTCAATCAGAGCCGTAATTTAATATCTTAATTAATGTGAGGAAGGCATAACTTGGTGTATTTTGGGGTTGTCTTGTACACAGCCAGGAGCTGGACTCAGCTCTTGTGGGTCTCTTCCAACCCATGATATTTCTGTGGTTCTATTCTGTGGTTCTGTTCTGTGGTCCTCTCCTGTGATTTTCATCAGTGCCTGGCTGCCTGATGAGCTTGTAGATTTGATTAGATGTTGCTCTAGTTGCAACCACATTCACTGTAGTATGAATCTTGTGGGGGTTTAATATAAATTAATAGAACAATTGAAAGCTGAAATGAAACTCTGTGGACTGCTGGGGGAAAAAAGGCAAAAAGAGGGAGGGGGAAGATGCCATCTTATACATATGCCAATTGTATTCATGAACAACATAAAAATAATATATAAAGCAGTAGGTAATATTTAAAAAGCAGAACACTACTGGCAAATGATTGAAATAAGCACTGATTTACAGTGACTTGAGATCTGTATCAGTGGCCTTGCTGTGCCCTGTAAAATGTCCTGGGGATGTACAGTATCTGTCTCAGGACTCTGAAACAGAGAGTTTCCATGGGAGCAACTGTTAGTGGTTTAGGTTGAGTCTGGAAATTATCTGGTACACAAAATGCACATCTGTCTGCTGGCCTTTGTAAAATATATAGCAAAATATGGCTAGGGGCTAATGTAGGTGAGGAAGAGAGGCTGTATCACTACAACATGTCTGATTCTCTATCTGCTTTTTGGATACCCCAGCTGCTACTACATCAGATAATGAGAGAACTGAGTTACGCTAATTGATGATCTGCTTACAGGTCTTGCATCAGAGTATAAAGACAGGTAGGAGATATGAATAGCCAAGTTTAAAAGTGGGGTTTGAACAGTATTGTCACCACAGGAGAGTCCTCGTGTGCTCTACAGTGAGTCTGCAGTCACTCCAGCATCTGTGGAATAACAGTGTTATAATGCAAACAATTCCCTAAAGCATCTGTAATTAAAAGTCTCACTTCTAAGGGAGTAAGTCAAGTCCGTGTGATTTAAAGTCAGTTTCTGTCCACACTGGCCTTCTCTAAATAACATTAAACTGTTCTATAATAATAATTCAGCTAGAATTAAAGCCACCCTCTGTGTTTCTGCACATTAAGTCAGTGCACATGATACATAAAGTACTGACCACCAATTTTTACCATATTCTTTTAAAACAACTATATCTAACTCTATCACTGAACAACCTTAGTTTTGTGCCTTCAGTCACAACCCCTCAAAACTGGAGTCTTTCATTAGTTCCTCAAATTCTTCTTCCCACATCTGTGACTTGCACACAGAAGTGAATTTGGGGTGCTATTTGAGCCGGTAGCAGGGACATGAACTTCCTCATTGCCATGTTGTTCACTGTTCCAAGAAATGGCGCTGTCCTTGGTAGGTATCAGAGGTGGTGGTCTCAGCCCTGCTGCCATCTGCTTCCCTGCTGAGGCTTTGTGAACTTCTCCCTGGAGTGTTTTCCTTCCATGTGAATTTACACACAACTCTAGCCAGCCTAAGTATTTCCCAAAGCTGCTTATAAAACTTCTGGCTGTGCTTGCCTATTTTTACCTCACCCCCAGTGTCATCAGTATAAACACTGATACACTCTTGTATAACTAGTGTTGCAACAGCAGTCTGAAAAACTAAAATTCCCTGAAGTGCTGGACCTTCAAAATCACATTCTGTTTTTATAAGGGCATTTTCTAGTTATGATTGATAGGAATTGATACTTACTATTTCAAATATTTTTCATATTAATAAAACAATCAAAATATGTTCTATTTAATACATTTTAGTTCATTCTATGCTTTTTATACTTCCCTATTTTTCCTTTAAAGCAGTCAATAACAGTTCTTAGTGTGGTCCTACTGGTTCTTTTTCTTGCCTTGTGGTTCCCAGTTAGTGCTGCTGATGTAGTTCTTTTACCTCCTGACAGAGAAAGAAACTGAGGAACATACATGGCAGTCTTCTGCCTGGGGTATATTCCTTGCCCTGATGAGAACACAAGGTTTTGGGTAAGGTGTCCAAGCCTTTACACCATTATTCTCTTCAGTAATCACCTTCGCAACAAACCAGGACCTACCGTGTCTTTAAAACCTGCAAGGCACCTTCCCCTTGCTGCTGCTGCTGCTTCAGAGGACATTTTTCCTGATTTGCTGGACAGGAAGTTTCCACCCTGCTGTATCTCCTGAGCTCACTGCATCACCAGGACAAGTGAGAGGACAAAGAGGTGTTTCTAGCACCTCTTTGGGTTATGAATCTAACTAAAATTAATTTCTTCTCTCTTCTTGCAGGCCCACGAGCATTCCTCCACTGCTGTGACACTCATTGCCTCTCTGAAAGGTTCAAGTCAAGGCTTTTATGTCACCGTTTTGTGTTTGCCTGGGATGTTGAGTACTCCTCCCTTGCTTTCAAGTTCGTGCAAAGAGCCATAAACCGCTGGTGCCCCTTCATCTCCTCCCCATATCTTTTGTTTGTATTAACTTTATTGTTTGCCTTGTGTATTTGACTCTCTACTTATTTTCTATGGACTCAAAGGTTGATAAGATATTTATTCCGCCCAAACTCTCTCTCCTTGTATTTTAGATTCTGTATTATGTTAGTCTCTTCAGGAGCCTAAGGAGCTGGCTTACATTTCAGCACTGAACAAACATGTGCCAAAAGTTAATTCTAATTTTTTTCTGGGAGTTTCTCTCTGAGTGTTTCAGATACCAGCCACAGAGTGTAAATCACCAGCATCCCCCACACCCCCCCGCATTCAGATTGATCCAAGGCATGTTAGCAAATACTTCTGGGGTTTTTCTTTGTGTTTTGGGAGCACATACAGGTTTGTTTCTTTTTACTCTCATTCAAATTGCTTTACCACCTTTGTCTAAACAAAATGAACAATATTGAAAACAGCATTTCAGAATCGAATATTGCAAGGATGAAAGCTATCTTCTGACCACCTTCTTTTTCTCCTGACACCCATTGTTTACAGCTCCAGAGTGTACTTAAAGCAAACTTGCTGCATAGCTGAGAAGCTGGTTGATGAACAGTCAAGTCATATTTACAAGAAAGCTGCTTAACTACAGTCCCAAGCAAAGGAGGAGAAAAAGCTCTTTCCTGATTACCATGAGTTTAACTCTTGTATTTGTAACCTCATGAATTCTGTTATTCCCATCCCTCAGCAACTTACACTTCAGACAGCAGATGAATGGTGGAGCTTTGTTGATGGTTGTACTCGTTGCTAGGGGACAGTCTGAGGGGGGTGAATCATGCCATTTACAGTCAGCCTAAAGGAACATTTGGAAATGTTTGAGCTTAGAAAGTTCCTTCTGTAGTCTGTGTCGTTGAAAATCAAGTGCTTTGTGGCTGTGAAAACTGCTTTAGAAATAGACATGATGATAACGGAGGCATTAAATACACTGGTGTCTTTAGTAGCTTATACCCATGTAGGTGTGTCTTAAATCACAGTTCTGGTGCTTCTTAATTCTTTGATAATTATGTTCTTAGTTAAAAGCTGACCATGTGAAATGCTATCAAAACAAAATTACTGCAAATCGCATTAAACTTGAATACTACAAATTTTCATCATTGCTTTACTGTAAGAATCACGATTTCTAAATGCAATTGCTTGTACGTCTGGATCTGAATTTTATTGATATTCGTTGGTATTTGCTTTATTTTATTTGCTCTGGGAAGGCAGCAGCTTCAGGTACCATCAGAAATAAGAATTTGACCTGTAGTAGGTAGGTGAGGTTTTACAAGATATATCTTTGGTGGAACACAAGGTGGGTGAATAGAAGTGCTCTCACTATGAATGCTAAGGCACAGTTTGGAGACAGTGGAGGAAGCGCACACCCAGCCGGGGCTGACAGATATGACACGGAATTACCGAGGGGAAACCCCTCCACACGCAGTTGGGGGCTCGTAGCCAGGGTATGTGTTTTGCCCAGGGCGGGCAGCCTGCCCTCCGCAACCCCGCGTCCCGGGCTGCTCTCGGCGGAGCTCCGGGCAAGCCTGGGCTTGTTCCTGCCCGGGGCAGCCGCGCTCCGCAGCCTGCGGCTCGGGGGGCTGGAGGAGACGCGTGGCCGCTCAGCATTTCCCAGCGTGCGTCCCCGCGGCCTGCAGCCCATCGCAAAACCGCATCCCTCTTGCCCCACGCGTGTCGAAGCTGTTTATCAGTATTTTCCAGACTACATCAGTGCCCCCAGCGCATTTCAAAGCAAGCAAAATGTTCTTTCCCGCTGCTGCTTTGCTTTCGGCATTCCACCAGATCGCAGCCGCTTCCCGCGCCGCCGCCAGAGGGCGCCCGGGCCCCGCCCGCCGTGGCCGAGCCGTCGGGATCCGCGCCCCAGAGCCCATTCCCGACCCTGCCCGTCCTGCGGCTGCAGCTAAACCCCCAGCACCCGCCCCAAACTGCCCCGGGCCAAATATTTCCTGTGACACACGCAGTCACCCTGAATAACGCGTGAGCATTTGGCAGCTAACAGCATCCCCAGGAACGTTTCCTGGATAAGAAATTTGGTTTTTATAGCCGTGCTCCATGATGCGCCCTCCCTTTGAATTGTCTCTGCTGGTAACACCTGGATCAGACTATGCAGCTGTTGCTTCTTTTCAGGAGTCTGTCCTACAAACGACTTACATCCAAGCTGTGAAAAGTGGGAAAGCATTCTTGCATCTGTATTCTGTCTTCTTTGAATTGGCCTACATAGTTTTCAAATACTAAGTTGTTTTTCTTTTGATTCTATTGATTAACACTCGCATCTGTTGTAAGCACTGCAGTAACTGCTTTGAAAATTTATTAAATGAAAGCTTTTCACAAAACAGGAAATCATAAGGCTTTAAGAAATCAAAGTATTGCTTTCCATCTCTCTGAAGTGCTGAGAAACTGTTAACCATTCTTTTTCTCTCCATGGCTATTATACTCAAAAGCATACCTATTTCCCCATCCAACCACAACAGCTAGTTTGCTTGCAAAGCTTCCTTCTTTTCAGGTCCCGAAACAACTGGACTACATGACTTACATAGTAAAGGGTTAATTTAACCTCTTGTGCCTTCCTGGTACATCTTCTCAAGAAACTGAGCAAAACAGCTTGTAAACAAGTTGCAATTCACAAGTACCAGGGTAGCAAGCGGGAGTTATCTGTCCTTGTCTACAGGGCTGCCTAAAATAAGGATCCACATGAAGCAGATCATTAAACCCGATCTTTGGTGGGACAAACAGGCCTCTACAATCAACACCAGTGTCTATCATTTAGTAATAGTTTGCTTTCAAACTGCTCTGGTCCCTCGGGCACAACAACAGATGTCTCTCCCTCAGCCGATGCACAAACACACATGTACCCACCCCCTTACCAAAAATATATATCGAAGGTAGGTGGTTAATAATAACCAGAATTTCAGATGTCTCTGTCTGATTGTGCAAGATCCAAAATCTGTTTTGCGAGTCCAGTAGGATCGAACAAGAAATAGGCAGAATGCACTAAGAAGTGGCTGATGCACAGACTAATACCAGAGATAAACGACTACATCTGTGAAAAGTAGAGCAAACTGTCAAACAGAAATCTGACACAACCAAGCCCCACTATGTGACACCGTGCGTTACACACTGTTCATCTTCACGACTAAATTATTTCTCTTCAAGTTCTGAGCCCGAAATAAATAAAGCAGCAATCATCCAGATTGCCTGGTATTGTTTATTCTCCTAGCTAGAGAGGGGATAAATTCCGCTCCTCAGGAGAGCAGCTGGCACGGCGGTGGGCGCTGTGGCAGAGGGCCCGGCGGTTCCCCGGGCTCGCCCCGCCCGGGCCGGCCCTGCCCCGGCGGCGGGAGCGCCGCGGGCACCTGCTCCCGCTTCATTGCGAGCGAGAGAGCAACAGGCTGTGCCGTGCGCCTTGCTCCGAGCTTTCACTCTTAGTTCTTCGAGCTGCGCTAAGGGGTCTAGGCGGCACGTCTGGAAGCGCCCCTGAGAAGTACTTTGTGGGGAATTTCGTGCTTTTTCAAGCGTAATTTCGGACCCGCGCGCTCCCGCTCGGCGCTGGCGCCGTTCCCAGCGGAGGGCGCGGCGCCGGGCGGCTCCTGGCAGGTACAGCCGCCCCCGGCGCGGCCCCGCGGGCGAGCTTCCTGGCGAGGCCGCGCATCACCGCGGTTACAGCGGGAACGAGGCGCAGCCGGGGCTGCGGGGCCGCCCCCGCCGGGCGGGCAGAGGCCGCGGCCGCTCTCGCCGCCGCGTGCGGGCGATGTCCCGACCCCACACCGCGGCCCGCCCCCGCGGCCGCCCGGCGCCGCCGCCCATTGGCCGGAGCCTGGCCCCTCCGCCCCTCCCATTGGCCGCGGCCGCTGCCCGTCACGCCGCCGCCACCGCCCGGGTCTAATTGCTGGGGCTCGGGCGCGCCCCACCACAGGTACCAGGGCGGCCGGAGTGGAGCGGCTGTGGGGCTGCGCGGAGCTGTCCTGTGGGAGCTCCACTCCTTTGCTCCCGGCGCCCCCGGGCATTCGCCGTGGCGGCTAAGCCTCCTCTCTTTCCCGGTGTGGCTCGCTCTTGCCTGGGGAACCCCTACTGCAGCCGCGGAGCGAGCTCGCTGGGGGAAGACCGGCCTGTTGCCGTCGGGAGGAGGGACCGTGGCGAGCGGCCCCGCGTGTGCCCCCGGCGCCGGGCGGGGGAGCGATGAGCCGCGCATTGTTTGCCCTGTAGGCAGCGCCCGGCGGGCAGCGGGGTGGCGGGCCATGGGCTCCGCGCCTTTGTCTCCCGAGTGAGCCGGCTCCGCGCCCACAGCCTCCCGCCGCCGCCCGAGCCCCGGCGACATGGACGTGACCGTCTCCGAGCTCCTGGAGCTCTTCCTGCAGAGCCCCTTAGTGACCTGGGTGAGCAGAGCGGGGTGGCGGGGAGCGAGGGGGCAGCCCCAGGGGCAGCCCTGTCCTGCTGGTGTGGCTGGGTCCGCCCGCCATCCCTCAGCCCTGCTGTCCTTCCTCCGGCAGGTGAAAACCTTCGGGGACCTGGGGAGCGGGGACCAGGACAACCTCGGCGTCTACATGGACTTGGTGGATGGCGTCGTCCTGAACAAAATCATGCTGCAAATGTGAGTGGGGTCGGAGGGCGGCAGATAGGAGGGGGGCGCGCCTCGGCCCCTCCCGCGAGTGTCGGGGCTCGGGCCTGGAGCTTTCCCCAGGCGGGGAGGCTGGCCTGGGGCCGGAGCGATTTTCATTTTGGTCGCTCTTCGAAACTAACAAAAAGCAGTGGGGGGGAAAAGCTCCGAACTAATCCAGTTCCGTAATTCTTTATTTTTCTAATCTTTTTGCCTGGTATATGTGTTGTTTTCCTTGTTTTCCTTTTTTTCCTCCCAGTTATCTTAGTTAATGCTACAGTGGAAGGTGTGTGGCAGTACAAAGAAGGAAATGAAAGTACAGTATCATATAAAGCTTTACTGGGAGGGTTTCATATGAACTTTGTCTGCTCTTGCGTAAACTTCGGTACTAAATACATAATTTGGAAAAACCATTTAGTGCTCCCTCTTTCCGGCGGCACTGTAAGGCCATGTGTTGAGGGAACTTAGAAATTGGTTAAAACATGGAGTGCTGAAAATACCCTAACATCGAAGTGAATCGTTAGAACTTGTGATACGTTTTTAACCACATCCTTTCCTGTTGCTGGTCTACTGTGCTGCCTAAGAGCAGAGCCTGTTTTCTGTTTTCTCTGTATTTTATTTTAAATATTCTGAGATACATCTGAGAGAGTTTGTAGGGACAAGTATTTGGCTTTCAGAGGAGAGTTTGGAAGTCACTCAATTTTGGCAGTGTGCTCTCTTAAGTGACTGAAATCAATTGAAGCTCAACCGGTGATTTGCGGTGTTAGTCCAAGCATTTAAATGAAGAATTCATATTAGAATCTTTTCAAATCTTGAGAAATAACATTAAATCTGACAGTCAACGCATCACCCACTCAGACTGTCAAGTTTTGTTATCTTCTGGAACCTGGGTGCTCTATGTGAGAAGGTAATAAGATTTTGTTTTGATTTGATGTTCCGAGGAGTCAAAATTGTGAACTGGAGCTTAAGCAGTTAAGCCAGTGAAAATCTATGATTTAGAGCAGAACCCAGATCAGCCAGCACATGGAGATAACAAACTAGTGGTGCAAAATGTTAGTAGGGATAGAAGCCTCTTGTAAAGAGAAGGCATAATTTCCAGCATTTTAAAAGAAATTATGCTTTAAAAAGATTATTTTCTGCAAATTAGAGCCTCAAGTATGAACGTTTAGATCCAGGCTTGTAGCTTTCCGAGATATAGGAAATTGATCATTGTGTTTGGCACAGAGATGACCAACCTAACTATCAAGGAACAGCAGCTGAGTTGGCTGCAGGTTTAACTAAACAGCACTGTAACCTAATATGCTTGTCTAATTATATGTGCAATAGTCTTCTTATTTCAAAACCAGAAAAATTAACCAAGTCATACTTAATTATGAATTTATGAAGTTATGTGGCTTTTGAATGACTGTGGCATTGTTAGGAGAGTTTTATTAGGTGGTGTGTGCGAACTCTTAAGTATTTGTAATTGGCCACTGAGCGAAGTCCAAGGAGGTAAGAGTTGTTAAAGTCGAGGGAGCAACCAAACAATGGTCTGGGGACAAGGAGAGAATGATACGACCTCATGGAAATAAGGAAGATAAGCATCCAGGCTGGCTGAGTGCAGTGATACTAGCTGGCATTTTGTCTGATCTCTTGTGATTGTGAGAGATGCCCTGGCATGTTTACTAGTTTCAAGCAGTCAGGTAAATAAGTTAATGGGGCTTCGATTTTTCTTTCTTTGCGGTTTTTTTCCCAACAAACATCTCTGCCAGTGGTGTCTCAGAAAGAAGTGTTGGAGGCATGAGCACTGTGGAGTAGGAAACTGTCCCATTATATACAATCGGGCCTTTCTTTTCCCCTTTTTAGGCAGCTTTAGCAGTGCTTCTAATGGTGACTAAAGAGCTTGAAACCAAAAACTGTACTGAGAGTCCAAGATGGTTTAATTTAGGAGGGATTGCAATTTTATTTGTGTTTGCTGATGTAGCAAGGCGCTCAGGAAAGGTACTGACTGACTTTTACTTTTCCCTGATTTCAGCTTTAGAAATTGCCTGCAGTTACTGCGTAGATGTAAGTCAGGCAAGCCTTGCAAGGCATGTTTCTACCTCACAAAGCTTTCAGAAAAACTAACTGATGAGCAAGAATATTTAAAAACACACTTATTTTTTTAAAGTCCTGGTTTCTGAAGATGGCTTTTAGTGCTTGACTGGAGATTTCTTCCTGCTGAAAGCTTATTAATGAGGGCCTTTGATAAATCTGGTATTGGATTTGCCATGCCATGATAGTGTTGATTGCTTGAAAGCACAGATGCAGGCATGCACACACACGTAGAGAGTAGGGGGTGGCAGGGTAGCTGGGCTCCTGATGTGGACAGCTGCCTCATCACTTGTGTTATTTCACTTGGAATTTTTTTATCCTGCTTGCCTGGTTACTGGGACAGAAATAATGGGGGCATGTGAGTTTGCATCTAAACACCAGGTGTGATGCATTACTTTGCTGCAAATCAAGCTGTTTCTTTCAGTGAAGATTTTGAAAGCCAGGTTCTTGGGAAATTCATTACTAAAAATACATTTCTGCCCTGCAGCAAAGCAGATTTTTAAGTTTAATTCAGGGCAAAAAATGACAGGTGGATCTGTGAAGAAATCCAGATATACCTGTTGAGTGGAGATTACTGAGCAAAAGTAAGGCTTTAGCTGTTTGAGTCGTGGGTGGGCTGTAGGACTTCAGTCAGCTCCTAATCTCTGTTGTAATACTTCGGGTTTTCCCAAAATGCTGTCTGGCAACTTTGGGTGGAGAAGATCCCAGCTATTTTGTGTTCTGGTGTCAACGGTTTTTAGGTGGTGGGTTCACCTCAGCAAAGCAGCTGTGTCACCTGAGAGATATGTGACAGCTATCTACTGCTTTTCCAGCCTGCCAGATCCCTGCTGGCTCTGTGACTGGAGGTGAAAATAGGGCTGTGACTTAACTTCATCCTCTTGAGACATGAACTGCCCCTGGGAATGCCAGCCCTGAATAAAATGTGGTTTGCTCAGGCTTGCCAAATGTAGCCATGGCACAAGGGCAGAGGAGGGGAGCCTGGCCAGGGCTTAGGCAGAGTGTAGTCAGTAGGACGCCAGCTGTTGGGTTTTGCTGGTGATCCCTTTGTTTACTGGTGATCTCTAAAACAAGCAAGACTGATTTTAAGAAAGCTGGGCCTTGTTTGGTTCTCAGTAGGGGCACCTAGCTGTTAAACGAGTTAAATTTAGTAGCAAGAGTCAGACAGCAGTGTTTGGTTTCCCCACGTAGTTTTTAAAACAAGACAAATGATTTTTCAAATAATTCTGTTGTAAATAAATGGTTTCTTTTGCCTGTGTCCTGCTCAAGTGTCTAGCCAACCTGATCGTGCATGAAGGACAAGGTTGATTTTTGCAGACTTGCAGTACTGGCTGAATGCTCTGCATACAAAAATGTTTGTTAATCTTCAAAGTGGAACTGCTGTGTTTCAAGCTTGTGTTGCTGATGGATTTATGTGTACCAGGTTAATGAGATTCTCTACAGACATACTTTAAAGAACTTTTTTCAGATGGCTGTGTGTCACTTCCTGGTATGAAATTAGCACATGGTGGTACTGCAATGACTGCCTTCAGTGCTACAGTTGCAGCTGTGGCATAATACCTACAAGCATAAGCAAATATTTGCCCCATTTAACTTCCCAAATGAAACTTCCTATAAGAAATGATGTGGAGGTTTAGGCAGGCACATAAGTGTTTTCACAATGGCTTGTTCTAATTCTTCTAATTAAAAATAGACTGCTTTTCTGTCAAAACATATAGCAAACAGGAATGTGTGTTACAAATACTGCTGATGCTATTTGTGTTAAAATCCTGTTATAACAATGCACAGTAATAGGTTTTTCCATTTCAATTGCTGTCATGATTTGTGGTACCGTTGATCTGTTATCTTTAATTTAGACCATGTGACAGGAACAGCCACGTTGTGAGTGCTTGCTCCTCATGGTTTGTAGCAAATGGCATTAATACCAGGAGATGTTGGAGATGTGCATCTGCCCAATTTAAAATTTACATAGAAAGTTATAAAGAGGTGCATTTTTCCACTATTTTCTAGGCAATTTAGGAATCTGCCAACCTTAGTGGCATTGTCTCGCTTGATAGAGGAAAAGTTGGATGGTAGGAGAGTTAGACTAGCCCGTGTGGTGTATTTTTGGTTAGTGCCTTGCCTGCAGAGCGAAGTGCTGCAGGATGCTGGGCCAGTCAGTTCCTTCTGGCATCTCATGACCCCTGGGCCTGGCTTGAGGGCTTTTGGCTTTCATCAAAATGGCTTATTAGAAATGGTAAGGGTGGAATTTTCATTTTGAATTTTAAAATTTAAATGGGTTTTTTTGTGGTTACTTTTATGAATTGATGATTTAAGGGATCACATTGTCATGCACTTGTGTTGGTGGCCCCATGCCTGCTGAACTTGTCATTTGATCTGTCTCCTGACCCTTCTTTTCCTTTCTCTTCCTAGAGGACTCATGAGCATGTATAAACCAGACAACTTCTTTAAAATGTTTGGGTATATAGTGAGATTTGAGACTTTCTTACTCTATATTTGGCTTGGGTGGGTTTTTACTGTTTTGTGGAGTACTTTCCTAAGTCACACCTCATCCAGGATATCTCAGTCTTATCTATATAACTTTTTTGATCTTGAGAAGTAGGTGGCTTTCAAAAAAAAGAAATGTAGTTTTCATTATATTTGTGTGTAAGGGGAGGACCAAACATCAAAGGACTGAAAAGGCATCTGAGGTAGTGCTCAGGGATTTTTCAGATATATCCAGATATGAATTTGTTTGGGTCATTTGGTTAGTATTGCGCAAAAAAAACCCTCTTTAATTTTCAATATGATCTGGAAAGAGTTTCTTTCTATAAAATTCTTGATGAAAAAGTTTTACCATACAGGCAGGTGCTATAATGTAAAAAGTTTGATACCAACAGCTCTATCTTCTTTTGGGTAGGATTGTTTTTAAGCACAGAAAGAAGAAATGGAATCTTATTTGTTAAGAAGGAATTGTTCCATTTTCCTGTAAAGACAATAAGCTCTGTGGCAGTTTGAAGTGTAGGCTGTGCTGGACTTCCACATCTTGTGCAGAGGGTCCTCTCTGAAGCAAGCTGAGGTGCTGTGTGAAGCTGGTTACACAACATGTTCAGAAAATATGTTTTTGAACTACATTCTATTTTCAGGAAAGCTTTTAACTTCTTTGTGATGGAGAAGTGGCAGGAATGCCAGAGCTACACTGTGCTGCAGCTTGGCCGCAAGGTTAAGAGGACCCTGAGGTCAGTGGCATTAAGGGCTCTTGGAGCAATCAATTACCCTTAACGAAGATGATAGGATAAAAGCTCTGGAATTGCTCCTGAGGGCCTGGTCCTGCTAGTGCTTATGTTCTTGTAACACAATCTCCACTGTGCAAAAATGAACAGATCTTGTCTAGGAAGTAGTTGTTCTGTCTTATGTGCCTTTTGTAATAAGTATAATAGATAAATTCGTGTGGATTTAAGCTACTAATAAAAAGCTACCCGAGAATGCCTCCAAGATTCCAAAGTTCCCAAACACATCTACAACTGTAACAACAAGGCAGAGCCAGAAGATGGTCCGGCCATTAAGGGTGAAACCCTCACTTCACAGCTCTTCAACATCAGATACCGATCTTGGTGGAGATCCTGGACGATCAAGATCACCCCTCCCAAGATGAACTTCAGAAAAAACCATCAAGGAACCTCTTCATGCAGACAGGACTCTTTTAGAAACAAAGCATATTTGGACTTTCAACAGGCTTAGCCTTAGGGTAAAAAAACTGTATAAAACCCACAGGCTGAAACATAGCAGTGTGGCAGAATTCGGAGGGTACTTTTGTACCGCCTCTCTGTCCACCCAGCATTCGATCAATGTTGTTTCTTTTTATTGTGGCTTTATTTCGGTGTTGAAATTGTGTTAAATAAATTTTGTTATTTTATTTTGAATTGGCCTCTGACCATTTATAACACTTTGAAAGCTTCATCCAAGTCCACAGTTCCACTGCTGCAGCTGTTAAAGAAATAGTCTCTGCTTTCCTGTGACTGGTCAGTGTGTTCTCAGGATTTTTGCCCCATTTTGTGCAGTTCTGGGAAGGATTATGGAGTAGTGACTGCTAGCCAGTCAAAGATGTCAGTTCCTGGCCACAAACCTGGGAACACTTCCAGACAGTGGCCAGTGGCATTGCAGCGTCCTGCTTGCATGAGCTTTCACATGGAAATGAGAACTGTAGGCTGACCCTTCTGTTTGGCCAGCTTCTCTTTGAATGTTTCTTCCCTTTTAGCTTCCCACTTTATTGTCATGGCCTTGCCTAAAAAAGTTGTGTCCAGCTTCCTTTGAGGTTCAGCGCCTGCTCAGACAGTACTGAAGGCAAGGGTGGCTGGCTGCCTGAGCTCAAGCCCGTTTGGCTTTTATGCTTCTCCCTCACCGAGGACCCATCCTGTCAAACTGTTACAAGTACGGCTTCTGCACTCCTGTATCTGAGCGGCAGTAACGTGGAATACTTACTACAGATTTTACTTTAAAAGCTTGTTGCAGTTGCCTCTTTTTGTTCTTTCTTTCATAATTTATTATGGTATAAATCTGTATACAAAGTCCTTTGCTGCTAGTGTCTTGCTAGTTTATACCAGTATTGGTCATCTGCTCAAATCCATGTACATAAATACCGTGTCTGATGTTATCTGCTGTCAAGGCAGTTTTCTCTCATCTCTGGAATATCTATGTATTTTTTCATACTTATTCCCATACCGCTGCTTTCACTCAAAAGGTGCTTTGGAATGGTTGTGCATTAAAAAAAAAAAGTAAAAGCTCTTTGACATACTTATGTAAACGTTGGCAGATATATTTTAAAAATAAATATTGGATCAGTTCCTCTTTTATTTCCTTGTCAACGCCCGAGTTCAATAATTGGCCCTGGAAGAGCTGTGAATGGCTTAATTAACAGCCAGAGCAGAGCTCTGGGAGGCAGGTGTTTGAATTGTGTAGGAGTCTGCTGATAAGAGTCATTATTAGAGGGCAAACACAAAACTTTGATCTGTGCTATTGGCAGATAAAGATTTTCGGTTCTGTTTGTTTCAACATCTTTGAGTGTAAAGAGATGATCCGAAGGTGTACATTTGTATGAAAATATTTGCAGCTTTTTTCCTGTGTCTTATTTTTATTTTAGAAGTAAAATTGCTTCAGGTACAATTTTGATTTGTTTTTAAAATCAAACAAAAAACGTAGCATGCATATGAGAGATCTAGTTAGATGATGTGGGGGTAATAAGGGCAGTATTCTTTTTTCCTTCAGTTTATAATACATCTGGTCTTTGCAATTTTTACAGTGATCAGTGATCACTGATCAAGTATTAATACCCTCTTCTTGTCATAAAACACTAAAGCTGAGGAAGGCATGGTAGTATTTCCTAGACTTGCCTTTATATGAATAAGGAAAACCCCATATTATCAGAGACGGCTTTGATCTAGCTTGCACAAGCTAGATATGCTCTTTTTTTCAGGGAAACATGGGTAAGAAGGGAAGCTGACCTGAAGTACTGTGTGGGTTGCAGTAGGGTATTTTGTGACATGCAGGAAATATTTCCAACTTATACATAGGTGGAGAGGTAATGAGCTTACTCTATCATGAATTAATGTGTATGTACCCTGTATAATTGTCAGTGTATTTAATTCATAAACTTAAATGTGTTATTGAAGTGTTAAACACCAGTTTAATTAGTAATATTTTATTTTCTTTTAATAGAGATCCTCGACCAACCAACCAATGTGTCAACAAGCATGTAAATAATGATACCTATCTTCGGGTTCAGAACCTCACCATCTTGATCAGAAACATTAAGACTTACTATCAGGTAAGATTTCTGCTCATTAATCTGTGGTGACTGCTGTACTGTTTTAGCTAGTGCAGGGGTTGGGCACTCAAAGAAGCTGGATACAGGAAATGGAGAGGAAATTGTGTTTGTGTAAAAGTACTTTCAGCCATGCTTTTTTTTCTGAAAATGACAATACAGTTATCTTCTCCATCTATTCCTCATGGCCAGAGGCTGCTTCCTTGCCTTCCTTTTTTTTTTTTTTTTTAAAGAAGTTGTTGTCCTCAAAGACTGGCACAGCATTTGGAAATGCATGTACTAAAAGGGCTGTTTTGTGGTGGTAGGGTTGTGTATGTGAAGGGTTTTGCTAAAATGGAGGTAGTCTTCTGAGGTATAAGACTTTTTTAAAATAGGACACCTTTTTGTAAAAGGGCTGCTAGAAAATAAAATCTTGATTAATAAATGTTCTTAACACTAGAATATAAACCTTAAATTGACAGGAAAAATAAATCTGTGCTTAGCTTGAAGGTGTACTTCTTACACTCTGTACTTTGGTGTTCAAGCAGGTTTTTGTTCAGAACTCCTCTTAGAGAGAGAGCAAAGTGCAGGAATGACTGCAGAGTCTCACTGCGCTTGTTGAGTGTCATTCTTGAAGTGTCAGTGTTCCTCTACTGTAACAGTGCTCCCCTAAAACCAGAGTGCTGACAGCTGAGCACTTTTGCAGGGTTATGAGCGCTTTGGCTGCTGCTGGAGAGCCATAGCACGAACTCAGTTACTCTAAATAGAATTTCTGTATCCACACTGTTGTGTATATTTGGACTTCTTAGCGAGGAGGTAACTGTTCTGCTGTTTCCTTCTACACATCTTTTGCCATATTTGAATGCTTTGCAGAATATAAACCAGGCTGAAACCACTTAGGATTGGTAAAATGTTTCTCTGTGTATCTCAATCATATAATGAACAAGCCAGCTAAACTGTAGGAGCTGATGTCAGTGTGTTTACCCTGGACACTTCATCTTTTCTGTATATATGGAAGAGACTGTGTATTGGTTTTGTCTTCAAAATACAGAAGAGCTGTAGAGTAGTGCCTTTTCATGCCATTCTCTTCCAAAGCTTGCCTACTGCTCTTCCATGTGATTGCCACAACTCTGCTCCTGGACTTGCTTAGGGAAGCCTGAAAGAGTGGCACTTGTGAAAAATGACAGTCAGATGGACTGTGTGACTCATCTGGGTAAGTTCCAGCAGCCTGCTAGGAAAACAAAGTAACTCAGATTTGAGATGGTGTAGGGGAGGGTATCATGTATTTCTGAAGATGACTGATCTGTGTCTGTTGTTGAGATCTGGAGGTGCTGTTGCAATGTGATGTCATTCCTTAGACTTGTGATTTCTAAGAGGAAGTTCCATTTGGTCAATAGTTAGAGGCTGAAGTTTGAGATTTAGTGGGTTGGATTTTGTTTTGTCCTGTTGTTGCTGTTTGTTTCTGTAACTTAGTAAATAGTTTAAATATATATGGAGTCTACAAGAGAGATTAGTCCTAACCTTCTTTCTCCTTGTCCCCACAAGATGTATTGAGAGTCTGGTCTTTCAGGTGTTGAAACTTCCATTGACTAGCTTTTTTTTTCTTTTTTTCTCTTCCCCCCCCGCTTCTTTCTTGAAGCTGATACTCTGACCTCTTTTAAAAGTACCTGGAGCAAGATCAGAGTCAGGAAAAAAGAAAAGTGATTCAGAGTCATGTGTTACGTTGCTTGTTGACCTAGCTGTTGAGATAATCCAATAAAGCTAGCAACAACTAAAATAAGTTAAGACACAGCATTTTCAGTGGGAAACAGCAACTGAAACAGTGATGTTCCTATTGTAGTCCAGAAATTAAATACTGTGAATCTTGCTGCATGAGGATTATATATATGTGTGCACACAAAGCAGTCATGAGAGCTTATCAATCTTTGCATTTGATCCTGAAAATGTGATTACAACAACATTTAAAATAAAATAACTTTTTTTTTGTTGTAGTAACATTATATAAGAAACTTATTTTTCCTTGACACAATCATATCTTCAGGGCAAATCCAAGGTCTTGATGCTAATCTGAGATTCCCTTTCATGTGGTGTGTGCAGCCTTCAACTCTTCATAGTCTGAGGGTAGTTGAGGCCATCTATGCTGTAATTGAGCTCTGTGTGAGATTGATGGTGAGTATAATGTTACATCCGTACTCATGTCTCTGTTAGATGTTTGGGGATTTTCTTGTCGTTTAGTGTATGATTTAAGTAGGTTTTACTAGGGTTTCTTTAACATGCAACCAAATAGATCCTTTGGGATATTAAATATTCTTAATAATTAAATATTGTTAGGCTACTTCTCTCCTGAATATTAGAGGTTTTTTTAATAGGCTGAAGTTATGGGCATTGTTTAATAAAGTAGTATAAATACATTAGCCTAAGTTAAAGTGAGGATAGTGTCTTACTGACTGAAAACATGTTTGCAGACTGTGAGGGAAAAGTTCCTGACACACAGTAGGACCACAAATTTTCTACTTGCTCAAGAGAAACAAAAGCTCTTAAACACATGATATTGGCCTTGACATTTTACACTCCTCTTTGCTTAATGGACCAAAGTCAAGTTTACAGCATAGTTGCTGAATTTAGTAGACCAGGTAGTCGAGAATGAAGTGGCATTTTCCTCAGTTTTTTTGAAGGACATGGGTAGGTATGAAAGAATGCTTGCCCTTCACTGTACTGAGCAGGAGCAATCAAGAGTGTGACATAAATTCATGGTACTGTAAACAGTATCTGAGGAAGGTGACATAAGTGCCTACTAAAATTAATGCTGATATTCAGAAGATCATTGTCATTTCAGATCATGTTATTGTCTAGTCTGTCTGTATCTAATATCAGATTTCTCATGTATCTGCATAGCTGATCTCTTCATTAAAGCAAAATTCTCATTAATACAGATAATTCTAGTTCAGAAAACAAGGACAGGTCTGATCCAGGAGCACAGTTACAAGTATTACAGTGTTGGCACTTTCCTGATCTTATAAGCTGAGGGTTTCTGCTGGCAATGAGTAAGAGCAAGCCAGGTTATTGGTGGAATTTGAGTTTGATTTAAGCTTTAAAGATCAGCCCCTATATGTGCTTCACCAGACATAACTTGGGAGGGGTAAGTACAATGAAGAGGCCTTTTTTCTGTTTGAAAAACCTCTCTATTTTAGAAATTTGCTAACTTAATTTGTTAATTTGAAAATTTTTTAAGACTTGCTATCTTGCGGCTTTCAACTGCAGGAGACTTTTTTGCTGGTGGATACTAAGAAAAACAGTTTCAAGACTCTTAAAAGGGATAACACTTGTTGCCGCTGGCTTTGGTGGATTTAATTTATTTGTTGGCCACCTAATACTTGTTACCAGTGATACCATGCAACATCTTTGCATTTCCCACTCTCTCAACAGTTGTACCTTTGCAGGTTTTATTAACTTGAGAGGGCCTCTCTTTTGAAACCAAGCATATGACTCATTTTGCTGTGGGATTTTATGAGCATTCAAGATAATGTCATTAATTGCATTTAATAATGGTTACACTGCTGGTTCACTGGAGAAATGGCTGATCATAAAAATTCTGGATCTGGTGCCATATCTTGGAAAAGGCTGAACACAGCAGAAAGTTTCCTTTGCTCATAGGGTAAAGTTTATGTGACTCTTCTTGCTCTGAGTTCCAATGCTTGCCTGTCTTTAAACTGAATGAAGATGGAAGAATGCTAGAAAATCTGAAGGGTGTTAGCCTCTCCCTTTGCTGTGTTGTAGAGAATATTTAAATCCTGTAGGTACTGCTACCTGAAGATTCCATGTAAGAGCTGCACCTGATATCTGCAATGCTTGGATAATATGCTCATACCTGTAGAGTTTTGGAAGAAGCCTAAGACATGCTGGCAAGAAAAGCTTGAACCAGCTTTATTGTGCTTCCTCTGCTCATGTGTCAATCTTTGGATTTAGTGTTTTTTTTCTAAGGAACTAAAAATCACTTTGATACCAGTTAAATAAATATAAAAATATAATTAAAAAGGAGTTTTATGAAAGGGGGTCTGTTTTGAAACAGACCTAACCTAACCTTCAAAAATGTCAGTAATCACTCCAACAGTATATACTGCACTCTCAAGCAAAAATTCCTTGCATTTACATGAAAAACTGAAGCCAACAGAAGAAAAGAATGTGATCATCCCTTGGCTATGCCTGGATGGCTATTATGGTCACATCAGGAGTATGTGGATGAGAAATGCTGTTGGAAGAAATGCTACAGTGTGGTCACAGCTGTATTTTTGTTGCCTCTATTCTCTGCAGTTGTGGCCACTAAATACCTAGCAGATTACCTTGTGTTTCTAAAAGGGTGAAAATATCTCTTAATTAAAAGAAAAGGTGTACTGAGACACAATTCTGAAAAGAGCTGTGACTGTGTGGCATGTGCAACTTCAGTAAGAAACTCATAAAAACCCTTAGGGTTCTCATTAAAGTGAAGGGGGATGGGTAAAGGGGAAGGAATTCACTGAATTTTTAGAGACTATATTACCACAAATTGTATTGTCCCCACCAAAATCACTTAGCTGGGCCCAGAGATCATGGAGGGCAAGGATGCCTTATTTTTAAGGCATGTTTCTTCAGACCTGTGTCGTCTTTTTACTTCGCTGCTCTACACTTGTGTAAAACAAGCAGCAAAGCTTTTATCAGGTATGTAAAAGATGTTAGCTGCCCATGAGTTGTTGAGGCTGTTTCTAACCTCTGGAATAGAGATGAGTTTGTTTTTAGGCTGAGGCAAATGCTGTTTTTCCCTGCAGCTCAGTGAAGGTCTTACAGTACCAGTAGCTTCCAGATCAGTAAACAACTCCCACTTCTGTACTTGAAGCACTGAGCCAGGTTTAGAGCTCTTAGCTGAACTGCAAAGAGCAATTCAAACGTGGAGCTCCAGATTTGGGCACAGTTTAGGAACTGGCAACTGTACTCAAGCTATAAATAAAGTTCTGGAAGTAGTGGTGTCCTCTTGTGTGAGCTGGAATCTTTCCCTACTAGGCAGGCTACTTCTGGTGGGCTAGTAATCTAGTCCTTACCAAAATAAACAGCAAAATGCTAGAAATGCACATAATGCACACACCTGAAGTCAAAAAAGCATTTTTCTGTTCTTAGGGGGAAGGTTTATACCCCCAACAGCCTACTGAAATTAGGTAAAACTAAACTTCTTTTTGCTAGCTTTGTCTGTGGGTTAAGCTATTCTGTGCCTGAGCGACTGCTTTCCTTTGACTCCTGTTCCCTAGGGAACAGTTTTGGCTTAGGGACAACCTTTCTTCATCTTGAGCTTTAAATTCCAAAATTATTAACTGAGAGTGTCAGCTTTCTCATGAACAAGGTATCTGAAGCTTCAACAGAAACTCTTTTTAATTCAAATGCTTTGCAGATCTCATGCACTCCTAAGTGCAGTTCTCTCCCTTTTCTGAACGATTGAGTGGGCTGTATTCATAGTCTCCAAAATTTTCTGCTTTGGCAGTTGTACTGTTGCACCTACCAGAAGTAGTGTGCATGTTCTTGTGGCCTGAAGTTACAGCTGCCCAAAGCAATAACACTGAGCAGTCATGCTCTGTTTTTCACAAGTCTGCAATAAGTAAATGAACTCCTATGACAAATAAATTATTTGTAAGGTACTGTTGTAGGGATGGTCTGTGTTTCAGAAAGGCAGTGGGCCTTTCAGGACTCGAGATTCTGCCACTGGCACGACCTGGAGTAGAACCTTATTAGCTGTGCATTTGCTTCTGCTTCTGTTCTTTATTTGACTTCTTAAACTTGCTACAGGCACAGACTGTCTATATGTATTTATGCAGTACTTAGCTTAATGAAGCTTTCTTAGTTCTGCAGTGACAAAAATATTTTGAGTTAAGCTTTCCCTTCTGCAGGACCATGATCATGAAACATGAAGGTTGCATCTAAGACTGGTATTGTCCACAGTGAATTGTGAAGACATTTGCTTACTGTAGTGCTGGGTGCAGGGCAAGGGAATGAGTGACCTTGGTGCAGTCATTCTGGGAAATGCTGAACTAGTGATGTTAGTCTTTGATTCAGTTCTTCAGCTGAAAATGGGTACCATTCTGCTGCAGTGGAACAAACACAAGAATCACAAAAATCATGATCCTTTTGTATAGGTCCAGTTATCAGGTATTTCAATGGGGAAGAGACAGGTGACTCATCACTAGCAGCCAGACTGTCTGATGCTTTGTTAGTGAAAATTGTCTTCATCATTTCCAGAAGAACTAAACAAACATTTCTGCTTCAGAGTTGAAATAAATTTCTGCAGAGGTCAGTTTTAAAAGTGTTCCCAGGCTGGTGAGAGGTACCCTTCCAAGTGACAGCAGCATGCTGTTGAACATCTGATTGAGATTACAGGCTGTGATTCTGTGATGCATTTAGGCTGATAGATTGAATTCTATCTGGAAGTTTAAGGGAGGACTGATTTTTCGAGACATGTTTTCTTCCCTTGAGGCTCTATGTGCATTTTAATGCACAATGAAATAGTGACCTCAAACAGATGGAAGAGAATGGGTTGACTTTTAAACTACTTTTTTCCTGGAGCTAAAATATGGGAAAGGGCAGAGTAGCCTGACATATGTGTGCAGTCTTGTCTTTGTTTTGCTTAATAGGCTAGCGGGGTGTGAATATATTGTGCAGACAAATGAAGAAACTGAGCCAAGGAAAGAGAGGAGCAGTGTCCTAAAATACAGTGGCAGATGGAGGTGACCTGTAAAATTTTACAGTATGGAATAGCTGTTTGGTTCCTACACAGCAGCGTTTACTTAACCTCTGACGTGTTAATTGGGAGTAATTTTTGGGATGTCTGAACTGCGGAACACATCCACAGTGTCCTTTATATGGCTTAAAAAAGAGTAATGTGAGTGTGGGTAACTTTCCTCAATGAAAGCCAAGGCCTGATGTTAATCTCCTTGACTGTTGCTGTTATTACCTATGCTAAAGCCACAGAGTATTTCAGTCCTCTACTACATATATATTTTTGGATATTAGGTTTGAGATGTCAGTCGCTGTTCAGACAGCCGTGTTCAGTCCTGCTGTCTCAATTTTGGGCAAATGTTCTATTTTTGTCAGCTGAAATTTTGTAAAAGGGTGAATTAAGTTTTGTAGAGCCTACCAATTTTGGGTAAGTTAGAAAACAGCTTGCGTGCCATTTACAGCTGAAAATAGCTTTGAGGTTAATTTTTTGCTAAAAGATAATAAAAAATGAAAGCTAAAGATTGCTTTATTGACTGTATTTCCGTAATCTGTTCCATGTCATTTAATACTTTTCATTAAAAAGTCTTTAAAGAGAGAAGATGAATTCCACAAACGTATAAAGTATGATTGTCAAACAGTCCCCTAATAGCATAATAATTCCCAAAGCAAATAACTTCTGCTTTTTAATGGTAGGTAATAAAGGAAAGTGATTTATATTCTTATTTTATTGGCATGTTCTGCCTGTAAAAGTGTTATTTAATCCAGTGTCATTTTCATTGAGGTTATTGTCACATTCTGTATTGTGACACACAGGATTCAGTCCATAGTCCTGATTTCACACAACTCTGACTCTAGATTAAGGTTTGGTGTCCAGGCTTGTTCCAGGCAGTGATCTGTGGCCCTGTGGTGTAGAGCAAGCAAACGTGTCTCTTTGAGCCTGTAACTCAGCTGGCCTTGCTTTTCCACTCAAAAGCATCCTAGTTCAGCTTATGAACAAAACTCTGTAATGAACTTTCACCTTTTTGTACACTGCTCTTTTTAATGGCTTATTAGACCTGTAAGCAATTCTTCCACAGTGTATTTTCATCTGAGACATTTGAGATCTTTTAAAGCAGTGCTTCACTGTCCTTTTGAAGGAATATTGGGTTTCAGAATTGTGTGGGAGATCTTGGATCTAATGCGGAGTTTTATTTACTTCTGAAAACTTTTGTGGTTTGTGTTGTAAAGGTCTGCTTGAGTTTATGTTGATGTCCAGTACTTTTGGCAAATGTGGATGCTCTTGGGCCAAGAAGTGGGCATGAAGGTTGTGGAGACACCTACTCTGGTTAAGAATGATGGGATTTACCCTGCTGAGCAGGTCGCTGGACCTGAGAAAGTCACAAACCAGGGGACAGGAAGGAGTTTTCGTGTGCTAGTTTCTTTGCTGAAGACAACTCACTGGAAAGGATTTGTTTCCTACTTTATATGGTGTATGGACTTTACACCAATGCGGATTAAGGAAGGCACCTGCTCATGAATGCACAGAAATTGAAATGCTATCACTTCTTCTGCATGCATGCATCTCCCATTTGCACACATGTTGGTCTTTCAAGAGAAGGATTTATAAATAGCAAACTCTAAGGAGCAAATAAAGCAGCAAATTAAAGTGTGTGCACATTGTACTTTGAGTAAGCAGAATGACTTTATGAAATAGCTGTTTAGATGGGCTGTTTGAATATAAGCTGTGTGAGCTTGTGCCTCTCTGTTTTCCGTTATGATTAAGAGATGGAGTTGAAGGAGAGTTAAGTGTTTAAATTCTGCTGGGTCCTCATATGGCCAGTAAAAGTGCCTAAATAAAAATCTGCTCAGCAGACAGAAATGGCCTCTGTGGGGCTGCCACTGTCTGTTCTCTTTCATAATTAGCATTATTAAAAGTCTCTAGATGTTTATTTAATTTGTTTTTAGACTTAGAATGACATTTGTGTGTGTTAGGTGATCAAGATAAGTGATAGACATCTGCTCCTTTGGGAGCTGGTAGGAAAGACTTGTCTTGGCACAAAGGATAAGTATTGTATAAATTCCATTTAGGCATTTTCACAGGACAGGGAGATTTTTATTTAGTGGGTTATTAGTATTTTTAAGCTATAATAGGTGATGCCTTTTTTCCCAAAAAACTCACCTTTATTTACCTTACATTAAAGAACTGACTTCAAAAATGTCTTGTTTGCTGTATGTTTAAGAACCAAGAGAAGATAAGTTCCCTGTGGAACCTTAGAGTTCTTGGGTGTCTTGGGGTTTTTTTCCTTTATTAATGTTGCTCTTATCTGTAATATATCCACTGGAAAAGTATTTGCAAGGGAGTAAAGCATCAAATTTGTATCACAGAAAGACCTGTTAGGTGTGCAGTGTGTGTTGTAGGAGGGGAGATTGGTGCTTAGTTTAATGCCTGGTTCATTTTGGAGCAGCTGTGTTACAGTAAAGCTAAATGACTGGGGTCCCAAGGGAGGCATGAGCATTTACTGGTAGAAACTGAAAGGAGGTGAATTTCTTCTAGAGTTTTTTGCTACTATAGGCAGAACTACCAAGTCTGTTAAAATGCTTATTTGTCAGGGTGAAGTTTCTGAAGGAACAGTGTCAGTCCCAAGAAGCAGTTACTCTAAAAGTAAAATCCAGTTCACTTATAAAAAAACCAAACCAACCAAGCATAAAAAAACCCAAAAATGGTAAAAAACCCAAGCAAAACCAACCAACCAAAAAAACAACAACAAACAATCCAACAAAAACTGCAGTCACCAAAAAACCCCTACAGCCAAATCCCTTCTAATTTAACCAGTAACCTGTTTGAGTTACTTGGAGTCTCTCAAACTGTGTTACTTCAAAGCAAAACAACAATTCAACTACAAGGAGTTGCCCCTTTAAGGTAATTAAGTGTCTCAAGGTCACTTCAATGTTGATATTTTAAAAAGTGAAAGAAAACCCCCAACAACCAAACCTGAAAAGCCCCCCACTCTGTGTTCTATGTTTTCCTGAATATGCAAAAGCTGTGTGTCAGTATTGAAAGCTTTCTCTTTGTTTTTGGAGTTTGTGGCAAATGCTTATCTGAACAGCATGTGGATGTATCTTTACAGTTTTACATGCAGAAGGAATGATTCTGTAGTAGAGGACCACAAAAGCTGCCATTATTAGAAGCCTTGCTTACACTTCAGTGCTCTGGCACTTAATCTAGCTCCCAGCTTCCAGTCATGCAGAAGAAACTAAACCAGAGTGCTCTAATTCTCAAACTTGGTTGAGCTGTCTCACATTTCTTCCAGTATGCGTTGCCTTTGTAGCCTGAGCCAAAACCTTGGAGAGGTGATTTTCATCCCCCTTTTTCACTTAGCCCATTCTCTTTTTATAAATTGCTAGGTCCAAATTCTGTGCAATTGAGGGATTCAGATTTCAAATAATTTGTTGTTCCTTGAAGACTTGTCTTCCTTTAGACGCAGCTGCAGTTTGGCCTTTTGTTTCCTAAAGCATTTCAGTTAACTTGCAATTGTCCTTTCTTTGTATGGCATAGGACCTGATTTTAAGTGACACTGACTTTATGGGCCGGGGTGCTGAGCATCTTGCATAGCAGGGCCTTTAAACAGTTTTGCTTTGATACCCTTAGGTATTGTGAGACCAGAGCTGTCTGCCAGATCATTAGTTGTTTTGGTTCTTCTTGACGTATTGCTAGCATATTGCAGCTTTTACCAGTGTCAAGGTATGGACCATACTTTCTCAGGGCTTAGAAGTTTTGCAGTGTTTATGGCAGCTGCTTGAGTATCTGCAGAAGATACTGACTTGCTTTCTCAGTCTTGAGCTTAGCAGGACAGCTAATTTTGGAGGCTTTGAGTGCTTGCCAAACCTCCTGTAAGAGAGACACAGAGCTGAGTTGGCATGAGAGAGTAAAAAGCAGTTGTTTTTATAACCCAGTAAACTGCTGTGCTCTTCTAGCACACAGACTTTGTAGTCAGGCTTGTACTGTCACCCATTTGTTAAGGACAGCTCATTTAAAGCTTCTTTTCAGTAGGCTTTTAAAAAAGTAGAAATATACTCATAACCAAGTCGATATAGAGTTATTACCAATAACTCTTGAGACTCTAAAGGAATAATCTTAAGTACCAAATTTATTAAAAAACCCCAACTTTAACAACAAAAAAGCCAACCAAAAAAACCCAGACCCACAAGCCACTTTGATCTTACTGATACTCGTGCAATTCTCTCCCTTCAGGTTGCATTAATCTTAATTCCCCTAAGTGTTTCGTAAGTTAAGAAAGTTAACGGTGAAGCGTGATTTATTTTTAGTTGGTTAAATGCCACCGAATGGTGCTTAAAACACAAACAAGTTCCTGATTAGCTGTTTTTTCTGTAATAGGTAGCATATAATTCCCATCTTAAAACTTCAGTAACTCAAGTAAAATACTTTGGCTGCTTCCACCAACTATATTTAATATGCAAAGGAGCCGAGAAGCAGATTAGCCTTCAGCACATTCATTTTAAATAAGCTTTTCTATGTGTGATAATTTTGAATCAGTGAATCTGGGATTTTAAAGCAGCTGTCTGATCAGTGTGCCAAAGGAGGTTATCAGGTCAGCACTAGATTTAAGTCATTATAGTTGTGGGGGCTTTCTGTTCTGTGTGTTGAGTTTTTGTTCTGTGTGGGGTGTTTTTGTTTTTAATACACAGTGTTGCAGTTTGAGTAGTTTGTGTTACTGGTAAAGAGGTGCTGAAAGATATATCTGCGTAAGCAGAGGCTGGGAAATAGTCTTTGTTTTTTATCCCCTAAACAAAGCCATATTAAAAGTAAAATCTCACACACACTGTGGGTTTCATTGCATTTGTGTGTGTACTTTTCCAGGTGGTGGTTGGTTTTATTCTTCTTTTCTTACGAAAGAGTGAATGCACTCTGCTGGTATATGCTGTGACCTTGCAGTTGGTTCCCTGTTTATTCTCTTTGGTGCCTGTGATGGAGAGTGTTTGAAGCTGTTCTTTTGTTGGGGTGTGTACAACCATTGTCTTTTCTTTGTTGAGATGGTAAGGAATGGGTCCTGCCTAACCTGGTACCAACAAATTGTGAAAGGAACAAGTGTACAGGTCTGGAGATACATACCTGGTACTCCTTTCTCTCCAGACATGGAGATTTCTGGTACTGTCAACTTAGTCTAGGGTTCCAATGAAGGGTGCTTGAGTGTAAAGAGAGATTAAACTGCAAAAATGTACTGCTTAGTATTTCATAGTGGTCAGCTCAGATATGTTTGAGGTGTTTAATATAACACTTGTTTATTATTTCAAACATCTGTTTGATTCTACAGCAACAAAAATTACATATAAGTACATTGGATGGATTTTTAAACTACTTTTATGCACTGTAATAATTTTGTTTTTGTTGTCTTACTCCACTTCTCCACTTTCAACTAGGATTTGTTGGGTTTTTTTTTTAAGTCCTTCTTCCCATTTCCTACCTTCTTAGCCATCAGGTGAAAGTTTAACTTGCCCCAAATGAAAGATTTCAGGCCACTTGTAAGAAAAGAGGTAGTTTCACAAAATGAGAAAAAGTGGTATTAAAGTACATCTGTGTGACTCAGGTGAGATAAATTAAGAACATGAAATAAAGTAAGTGAAACAGTGGCCAGAGGAAAAGACCCCAGAATGTCTGCACTCTAGATGTTGATGGCATTGCCTGGGAGAAAGGGAAAGTCTGAGATACGATCCCATTTGCTGGATTTGAACTTTGAAATCTTTGCTTTATTGCCAGGTAGATCTGCTGGTGCTGATGGTGACTCTGACTTCCTTAAAGCATGAATCTGTACAAATTGAAATGTACAACTTCCCAAATTCATAGACCTTGCAGCACAAGCCTTCTGTCAGATGAGTGCCAGGTTCTAAGGACTGGTTTTCTGTCTGTTGGGTGTGTCGTGACTGTGGTGGGCACAAAGCCTTTCCAGCTGGGCTCATGTGGGGTATGGCACAAGACCTCAGGCAATAGGGACCGTGGCTGGAAGCAGAGACCCCTGGTGAGGTACAGGGAGCAGTTTGCATGTGTTCCCTTGGAGTGCTGACACCCACCTGCCTGAAGAAACTGCAGCTTTGCCATCTTGCAATACAAAAAGGAAGCTCCCACTGAATAGTTTCCTCCCCCAAGTACAATGGTTGAGAATTGCAGCTATGGGCAGTTGCTTCAACAAGGCATCTCCTCTCCACATACACTCACGAGCCTCAGAGTTTATTTATCTCCAAATAATCTGTCCTGCTGGTATCTAGCTGGCTGGCATAAAGCATGTCATTTAGTTACTCCCTGTGTATGTGAAGAAGCATTCAAGGGTCATGATGGAAATGCAGTGCTTTTTGCTTGGTGTTCAAGAAGTCTCCTTGAAGGGTATTCTGGACTCCTTCTGCTAGTCTTATATTAGGAAAGGAGATTTTAAGGGATTTTTTAAATTTTTGTAAGCTGTGATGCAAATCTTAAGGCCTTAGGGAAGCTGTGTGTTCATAAAAAGGCAGAATTTGGCTCTTAAGGTTAAGTGAGATCAGCTCACTGCACTTACTGGGGGAAGAGGGAGGATTTTGCACTGTTAGTCAGTTTAAGCACTCCCAGTTTGTTTAATCATCGTTCTCTCTGTGTGATACAGGCCCCTTTGAGTTCCACATATTTGGCACACACTGCTGCTGTATCAGAGAAATTATGAATGAAGTGAGCTGGTTTCCTGGCACTCGGGAAGCCATCAAAGTTTATGCTTAACAGAACAACCATACTGAGTAATGTAATACAATATTAAATACACAGCAGCCCAAAATAATTTCTGTTTGCAGAGTGGGGACAAGCTTTTTTTGTTTATTTTTTTTAGCATATCATCAAAACAACTATTAAAAGGGAAAAATTATAATTAAAAAAATTATTGTCCTTCCGAGGAACCAGCTAAAAGAGGGTAGAGTTTAACTACTACCTCTCACCTTCTTAATGACAAGTCATTAATTTTTCTTTGATATTCAGAGCAAGTCTGTTCCAGTTCCCAAGTCATAGGCTGTATGCCCTTGAGGAGTAAAGCAATTAAGAATTACAAGGAGTATTATGCATTGCAGAAATAAGCAACCTGCTGAAATAGTAACCTGCCATGTGCTCCTAAGTCTCTCTGTATGAATCAGGGCTTTAAAGTGGTGACTGATACATGAAGAATATGTCATCTTTGAGATTAACAAGACAGCTGCACTTGAGAGGAGGAACACATTATTTTCATGTTCTGTAAAACTGACCTTCCTTCATGCAAGAAGATTCAGGCTTGAGTAACCACTTAAACTGCTGCCACAATCCTTGGAGAAAATACTGCTCTTCTGGTGAGACAAAGCAGGCTACAGGTTTAGCTGAACATACTTCATTACACTGTAGCTCTAATACCACAAACTGATTTCCTGATTGTATTAACTGCCTGGCATTCTTTCCAGGACTTCCTCCATTGCAGAAATAGGCCATTTAAACTAGTCTTGCTTTCTTGGGTAACTGGTCTCTGTAATTATGTCTCTAGATTTCTCTCAGTTGGGTAAGTAACCCTGGTTCTTATGATGTTTTAATACCCCGTAGTATAGCAGTACCCCTGGTAGGGAGTGGTATCTCATTCTTGGCCACTGAATTTTATGCAGACTGGTTTGGGAAGAGCTTGGGAATGCAGTAATTCACTTTGAAGAACTACTGTGGATCTGTGTTTCATGTCTGTCTGGATTCAGGAATTCAAACACAGTCTTCTGTATTAACCACTGGACTGCTGTCTTCCTCAATTTTATACATGTGAAGAGCAGAACACTTGATGAGGCAGATGCACTGGAAACACATCAAAGTTTATTAAAACACACATCAACATTTAATAAAAAGATTGCCTAGTGAAAAAAGTTAATGATAATAGAAGAATTTGTGAGTATTAAGAGTTCAGAATTTAAAGTTTGTGTTGCTTGGCTGCCAAATCTCACAAAAATAAATTCTATGAGAGGTCCAAAGAGCAAGAGCTTACACATCTGGCTCTATATAACTGAGATATTTTTAATCCATAATGAGGAGTGGTGTGTTACAAAGCAGTGGAAACCACTTTGCATTGTGTGCATTCATAAGGAGGGGCTCATTAAAAATGCACTTTTAGTCACCACCTGTTATTTGTTTAATTTGGTGCTTTACTGCAGTGCTGTATTATTTTTGTCATCCTTCTTTTCCAAAGCACATTATTCATCACTTTGAACCATATGGCCAGAAATATATTCTGAACATCTGATTTCTGTACTGGCCATTCCCTAAGGAAAAACCCTCATGTCCATGTTTATGACCAACCAGCGAAGCCTTTCCTGTCATCTTTTCATGAACATTTCTTACCTTTTGCATGCTAAAGATGCAATTAGGAGATTCACAGCTGTGATGCTACAAGGCAACAAGGGGGTTTCACTTGATTAGGCAGAAAAGGCCTCTTTGCTCAAATTCATAAATAAAAACCAAGTATTATAGGAACAGGGGAGAGCTTTCTGCAGGTCCTGTGTCCTCCACTTCCCTTGCTGTTTCCCCATGGCTTTCCCATGGCAGCAGGCACATGCTGAGGGGAGTGTGTGCAGCGAGGTGTGCAATGACCTGGCTTGCTGCTTGCTATTGTAGCCTTTGCTCTTTCCTTGCCTGGGGTGATACCCAAGGGTCTCCCCTGGCAAAATTCTGCAGAAACTTATAAAAGTTTGATTCCTTTGGATTGGTCTCATAAAAATCAATATGAAAGGTGACTGTTGAATTGTTGTAATTCATTTTCCTTGTCTACTCCAAGTGTTCTGTAATGTACAAGCATAACGGGGGATAAAGAACCCCATTTAATGTACTACAGCCCTGCATTTCAGCACTCTGGCTTTATTGACTGTGCATATCTCCTCTGTTTGGAGATAAGATGTTGGCATGGTTGGCATTTATCTTTTGTGATAGCAGTGTGTCCGGTAATGCTTGCATGAGTTGTGCACTGTGAACAGGGCATGTGTACAGTGTACTGCAGTGAATTTTCCCTTTAATGGAGGGCAAGGGAATGAATAGATGGCAAAGTGTCCTTTTCTTTCAGTCTGGTGTGAAAACTTGTATTTAACATGACTAGTGGGCAGGTTTCATTCTTATTCTTCTGGCCTGAGCACATATCAAAAACCTGCCATACAACCTGGTGTAATCAGCAGTCTGCTCACAGGAGGCCCTAACAGCAGGAGTTTTGCAGCTTGGAGCTGAATGGTGTTGGCAGAGCTGTTTGAAGAAGTTTGCTTAGTTCCTGCCTGCATTGTGCTGAACCAGTTTCAAAGGGCCTGTTGCCTCTACCTCGTGAGAATGACTTCCAGTCAAAATTCACAAGGAATCATGTATCTACTAGTCTGAAATGTAGCAAATACTCTTTTTATTTTCAGTTGTGCCCGGTTTTGTATTGCTGCTTAGAAAGTAGTATCAGTGAATACAAATTTAGTTTGGGGGAAATTCTGGTCTTTACCGTACTGTGTGTTAATGTTCAGCTTAGCAGATCTGCATATTTCCACTATCAAAAGAAATTGCTTCGTTTGGAGGTTCAAAATAAAATGCCTGATTTTAGTATGCTGTATTTACTGTGTATCTTAATGTTGTGGAAATACAAGCTTTGCATTATGCTGAGATTTAGAAGAACAGTGGATTTGGGTACTGCAACTGAGGTGCCAGAGTACTTGGACTTGGGTTAAGGTGTACTGTGTTATAACTGCTGGATTTCTCTCATAGCTTCCTTCAGTTAGTAAGCATCTGTTTCTCCCTTTATAATTTGTGGGAGCTGTATGTTTTCTGAGCCCTGTGAAGTAACACTGTTAGTTTGGATCCCAGCTTCAAAATGCAGACTATTACTATAGGTTTGAAGAGCACAATTTGTTTTACTGTAACATTCTTTTGGTGAGTGACTGCACCAGTTCCCATAGGGCTCCAGTTTCTGATCGGCCATTTATCACTGAACTAATTCATGGTACTCTGAGACAAACAGGTTTGTCAGAGTAATTCGATGCCTCCACCGAAGTATGTTTAAACAATGATGCAGAGCTATTTTAATAAGTTACATGAAAAGCTGCTACTAAACCAGAGTAAAATAGTCCTTATTCCAGCATTTAACATCATTGTCATTCCAGAGTTTGCAGAGGAGCTCACATGGCTCCTTTTCATATTTTATAGTGGAACTCCTTGCCAAGGTCTGAGGTGAAGGGTATAAACACTGTCTTTGCAGATAAAATATTGCTTGTGCTACATTTTTCTGATTGTAGCATCCCTTAAAATTTCATTGGAAGCTGCTTCTAGGAATCAGACTTCTTCCAGACCACCAAGGAGGTTCAGCATGCTTGTGAGTGCTGCTAGGCTTAGATCTGGTGCTCAGTAGATGCAACAATAATATAAACTTTTGTATAACCCCTATCTTCTGAAATACTAGTAATCTTTATTTCTACATAGCAAGGAAGCCCAGATGTGCTGAATGAGAGGTGTTGCTGTTCTTTGCAGCCTGAGGCTTGAATTTCCCTTGTGTGGAGCAGTTTTTCTGGGGATTTACCCTCCCCTCTGCTTCCAGCTCATAAGGGTTGTTCTGCTGCTGTTGATTTGTGATCTGGTTGATAGGGAGCTCAAAGTCACTTGATACTTCATATTGGGTTTCCCTCCATTATGTTGCTTAAATAATAAACCTGAGCTCTGCTGATGGAAGTAAGGGATATGGGCCACGTGTGAGGCAGCTTGGAAATTGCTGAGAACCATACATGCCTGGCACCTTTTTGTGCCCTTCAAGGACACTGAAAATTGTGGTATGATTGAAAAAATGGCCCTAGTAATGAAGAAGAGGGTATTACACATAGTTCTGCTTTTTCTACCTATAGCCAAGGCAGCTCCTTGTGTTTGGGGGCCCTTGCTGACTTTGAGTCTTTTGTGACCGTGTTTTAAGGTTTTCCTCAGTAAATACAAGGTCTTGAAAGTTGCTTTTTCTTTCAGCTATAAATGAGGCTTTTGTCTGAACATATGATAAATTGACATCCTCTCTCAGGAAAACACTAAACATGACAGCTTAGAAGGAAATTGTATTTTGTTTACATAAAAAAAATCAGTGGTCTGAAGCCTAAAAACGGGCATAGTAGTGTTAGAAGTTAATTTATCCTAATAGTAGTAACATAGTGACACAGCTTATGTCTGTTTCTCTCACAGGTAGCTTAAAGAAAGGATTTTCTAGGATGCAGCAGTATCCTTCACATTTTTCTCTTAGGGGTATTTCCAGGGTGTTGCGTGCATTGAGTGTGTGCTGTGACTACTGATCAGCGCTGATGAAGAAAAGCATAAAATGTGGGGAAAAGCCTTCTCTTAAAATAGAATCATTACTTAACTGAGTTTTCTGTGTCAGAAGCTCACCATTGCTGCTTAACTTTGTGGAAGCAGTTTGCTAGGGCTGTAGTGAAAGAACGCTTAAATTGAGCTCTGTGGTATGAGGCTGATGGGGGAGCAAGAAGGGTAAAGCTCTGCTGAGTTAATTAATGTTAACAGTTATGAGTTATCTGCAAGATTCACAGTAGATTACACAGATTGTATTAAGCAGGGTTAATCAGTCCTTTCAGATACTTAAAGGAGCACTGTTAAGAGCTGGCAAGACAAAGTTCTTTGAGAGAGTGTTTGCATGTGCAAGTATGCATATGTGTGTGAATGCATAGCCTGGATTACCATTGATAAGTAAATTTTGCCTAGCAGCTACCACACAGGGATATTGGCTATTTCCTGTTCTGTGCATAGGTGAAACTGTGGCAGCTGTTGGAAGGGGCTTTTTCCTTTTATCTATTTTTGGCCATAACTCTCTTTTTGTGAAATATTTCCCCTCCTGTGCAGCAAGGAGATCTTTGTTATCCTGTGATATTAACTCTTCTTTCAATTGTGGACTCAGTGTTTATGGCTTTTCTGTGTTCATTTTTAATGGTTTTCTCTTGCACATCTGTGAAATAGAATGTGGATGGTGAGTGGTGTTTGTAAGTGTGTAGAAGGTGAATTCATCATAAAGAAGAATTTGATAATTGCAGATGTAAAATCTTGATGTACCACAGCACCTCGTGTTATGATTTTCCATATTTGTTCTAAGTGTTTGTGTGTTCATTTTTTAAGGCAAGTGTCATAGCAACTATTTTTTGGTGTAAATTCTCAGACTCAAGGTAAGTTGGATAACTGACCTGACCCTGAAAGACTAATGTTAAATTTTATCAAGTATACAACGTCTCACAGGGGTTTTTTATCACCTTAGCAGACTTTGCACTGTTGTGTGTTTAGGAAGCCACCTTGTTGCAGTGTGGTGTGAGGTAAGACAATTGGTGCTCTTACTGCTGAGCCGTGGGGACTCTGAGTGATTGAACATGAGGGACAGTCTTGCCTATAGCAAATCAGATGAGGCTTCCAGAAGGATTTTCCCTGTTACAGGTTTGAGCAGTTATAATAATCCCAGAGTAATAGGGGGGAGAAATGGCTAGGAAACACATATACATAAGACTCAGTACGTGTAGATGTATACAGGTACATATATCTATTTCTTGTTAAAGGACAATATTTCTCCAACTATGGGATGCCTGGAAGATGCCTGGGCAATGTGAGGTGAGGATGGTACAGGAGAGGGCAAGTCCCCCAGCATCCTGGGATGGAGGATGTTCTGACGCTGCCCCAGGTCCCCTCCTGGACCCACTTGCTTTGGATAGGTGCTGAGCACTCAGCATCGTGAAGCACCATCGCCTTTTGTCCTGGTAGCTCCAGGCTGGCAGTTTACAAAGGGATCTGATGCCAGTGAGGTCTCCGTGGGGAGGGACTGAGAACAAGGCTACTCTGTCACCTCCCCGGTGGCATCAAATTGAGCAAATCAGGGAGGCTGTTCTTGGCAGCTTGACCTGGTGGGTTGGCCTGTGGATTGTGCCTGACCTGGCTTTGCAAATTACTGGCAGTAAACTCTGTGAATAGCCGAGTGTCAGCTGCAAATAACCGTGTCTCCTCTCCGTTGGTACCTGTACCCCTCTCCAAGGGGAGCGCAGTAACTCTCCAGGTGGAAAGGTTGTTTGCCTTTGAAAACAAATGAACATAGAGAAAATCCAGAAAGGGAACGATGAGAGCCCAGAGGCTATTTTGAGGACATGGCTTCCTTTTCCTGCCCTCTCATTTTATTCACTGCTAGATTCCGTGGTCATCTTTCTTTTTCTCCTTTTTTTTCTCCTATTGTAACTGCAACTCGGTGCTAATGGTAAAACTGCTGATTATCACAGTAAATGCTGGGAGTGTTTTCTTTCCCAAGGGTGCTTGGGTTACCTTGAGAAAGTCACATGAAATTTATTGCAGCTTCTCCACCTGTACAGTGCAAGAAGTGTTGATGGTCTTGAAAATTCCCTACGTGTTCCCTGCCTGGGGCAATCAGCTAGCTATAAAGAGAAACACCACTGTAGATTTGTGCATGGGAAAACCATCTGATCTGACTTGAAGCTTCTCCCTTTACTAAATTTAAGAAGTTTGAGACTGTTGCTACAGTGGCAAAGCACCTGGTGAGGGATGTGTGGGTGTTTGTTGAATTTGTTAATATTGGAAAAATTAGATGGTAGTGATAATGCAGTGATACATTGAAGTAATGATGTTGGATTTAAATTCTGCTTCAGAGTAGTTGGAAAGCTCATAACATTAACCTCCAAGATACCCGTTAGAGGTTTTTTAGGAGTATTTGAAAGGGGTGTGCCTTAACTGCAAGGACTTTCTCTCTACATTACTGGCATTTAAGTTTTTAGTGGCCCTTGTAACTGGTTGGTAATGGGAGTTTGCCTAGAAGAGAACATCAGGTGGTTGTAGCAAAAAGCACCTAACATAATCAAATGTTTGGTAAGTATGGAATCTTTTGGTTTTGTTTTAGCCTACAGACCTTACCAGTAAAACCTTCTGTTCCCTTTACTTCCCCAATCTCCTCATTTGTCTCATAGCACCATACTGTTGGATCAGGCATCCTTGTAGGGTGTAACAGCTTGTTCCTTGTACCCTCTCCTCTTCAGACCTGCTGAAAGCTTCCCTCTTCTGTAAATCCAACATGGATTTTTGCATGGTTATCTGCAAATGCCTCAAGGGCCTTTCTTGCCCATGCTGCATTCTCTATTGCAGTTAGATAATAAGCTGATGGCATAGTGGCTGTGTGCATGCTTCCTGAAACATTAATTTGCTGTCCAATACTAGGCTGTGTGTAAGCATCCAAACACAAGTTTCAAGCTTGTTGGAAACTCATGGTTAAAAATCTTTAAAATTAGCTTTTGGAAATTAGTTGGTTTAATTTTAACTTAATTGATTTTCTTTTTCCTTCACATTTATAAACATGCTAGGCAGAGAATGGTTAGGACAACAGTAGGATGAGTGCTGACACACCAGTTGCTCAGTTCTCCTAACAGGTATTCCTCAAGCATTGTCACAACCCTTTTCTTCACTGGGAGAAAAAAAATGTTCTGGAAGTATTGTTTATCCTGAGTTAGAGACAAAGATTTTCATGTGTTTCAAAGTAAGCTTAACAACAACCTAAATGTTTGTTCCATAAAATTCCTGTTGGTCATCACTGCTTGAATACTGTCTATGCATTTACAGTTTCTAAGTGTCATTTTCTGTGTTTCTTCAGTGCTACCCATTTGGATTTCTCAAAATAGTTTACCAGTGTAACGTGAATTAAATCTTGTTTGTTCAGGGAGTATTATCCTGGAAAGACTGAACATGTTTGTGCTTGTTTCTGAGCCTTTAACAACCTTATATTTGAGCAGCTCTGAGGATGTTTGGATGTAGTGAAGGCAAAGCATGGCATCTTTTGCTAATGAGAAATACTTTTCTGTGAGCTGACCCCATGGCAGTCAAGATGGCTGAGACAGTAGGATGTTACTCAGCATTAGTAAGAGTGGCAGGGTAAAGCAGTTTGTTTCTTTTGGGGACTGAGAGGTAGATCAAAAGTTTTTCATGAGTTCCTGCTTCAAACAGCACATAAGACTGTCAGATTGGTAACAGTCAACTTGGATGTTTTACTACTCTTACCCTTAGTCACTGATGAAATTTGACTCATACATTCACATTAAAGTTGTTTGCATGTTAGGCCATCTGTTAGCTAGTAAAATATTTTTCATAATACTAGAAATCATGAAATTATCCCTTTTGTTGTCCCCTCTCTGCTTTATTAATTTTTTCTAGTTTGACAGATTTGTTTTCTTATTTAAACTTCAGCTTTGATTTGGTTTTTCAATATTTGTACTAGAGAAAATTCAAAATTATTCCTCTGACACCTGCCCCTGTGCCCTCGCAGGATTAACAGTTTGTTTTAGAGTTTTCCCCAAGAAAACACATTCATTTCCAAGCAACATTTGTACTAATAAATTACTTGATACTGTCAAAAATGCAAAAAATATACATTGGTGCTACCTAGCTCTTGCTCTTTATTGATCTTTGGGAAAGTAGCATTGCTATAATGTGTAACTGGTATTCCTACATCTTCCCATCTTTAACTCCTTTTTTCCTCTACTTTTGGCTGCTGCTTTTTCAGGAATTGTCACAATTGTCACTCTAGTGGTCGCCTGCTTCTTTAGAGTCTTTGGGCACTTTTTCAGAGCCTGGACCCCCATTGCAGTGTTGAAGTTGCTCAGATCTTTAGTTCTGAGTCTCTCTAAGTAAGCCTCACAACTTGCCTTGGGTTAATTAATTTTGATCTTCATGGCAGTGTAGCAATTATGTTAAGAAATTCAGTGTATTTTATGTGAACTGGTATCATGTGCCCAGTTAGGTGTTTACTGTATGTTTCATATAAACACGTAAGTCCCTCAAGTTTTAGAAGTGCTTGTAATAGGAGAAATGGCAAAAACCAGGTCTTACACAGTCTTCCTTAGAGAAGCTTTTATTGTGTTTGTTTCTTGATAACAAGCTGTATTTTAATATAATTGTTTTCACTCCAGTGATCAAGGGCAGCGGAGCAGAGTGTGTACCTCGGAGCTCTGCATGGCTAATGTATTTTGGTATCAGGCTTCAGTGTTAAACTTAAATATAGTTGCTCAGTTTTAGAGTTTGATGTGAAATTTTTTGATTATCCCAGTAAAATATGTCCAGTGTATGGGGAAAAACTGACTTCCTTTTAAAACGAGTGTGCTTGGTGCTGAGTTTCAGAGAATTCAGTGGTGCTTTAAGTCTGTTCTGATGGCCTGTGGTGTTTTTTTACTGTGTGTTAAGGTGAATTATTACAGTCCTTAGAGACCACTGTAGATTAGATAGAAGTGTGTTCAACAGATGGATTGCATTTTAGCTGGTTAGATTTGTAATGTCAAGTGACAAGCCTTTAACACAGCACATTTCATATTCACTGTTACTGCATAACCACCGCAGGACAAATCTAAGATGAAATAAAATAGAAGTCAAGAGTAATTTGTCAGGACACTATTACAAACATGTGTGGTCACTTGCACATGATTTGAAAAGAGAAGTTGAGGATAAATCAAATAGGCTTTTTATTTGCAGCAAAAGTAGGTAAATTAGTCAAAGGTGCTGCTGGCAATAAAAGCAGGAAAATGCAGCGCTCTACAATTGGATTTTCTCCTCTCTGGGTCAAATCAATATTGCCACTAGGGACAACCATAGAGCTGTATGTTTTATTAACATGGGTGATTCAGCCTGGAGTTAGTGAAACTAGGATAAAAAAATCTGCTGCTATACATTTAATTGTTCAGAAGTAAATGTACACCTTTGTATTTAGTTTGATTAAAAAATAAAATTCCTGTGCGACTGATGTGTGTCAGCTTCTCCATTATTTATTCCACTGGACTAGAAGTAAAACTAATTGTATCCTAAAACACTTCTTACATATAGAAAAGTACCTTTATTTAAATGCACATAGATTTTTTTTTTTTGTGATGTGAACAATGTGCACTGTGAACAATTTCATCTTAAAGCAAGGACATGTCTTACCAGGACTTGTCTTGCTTCCCATGCCCTCTGATATTTGGAGTGATTTAGTTCTCTCCAGTCTGGGTGAGTTGATCATAACCATCATAAAGCAGCGAGAATGTGCGTAATGGATGATATAATAGCCACAGATGCTTATTTTAGTTTTTCCTCCACTGCTTGTTTTTTGTTTGTTTGGGTGATTAGGTGGTGTATTTTTTGGTTTTTGGGGTTTTTTTTTGTTTTGTTTGCTTGTTACTAGCTTACTGATACTTGGGTGTATATAGCAAGTGCTTTGTTTCAGAGTCTCACTGTTTGTACAGTTCCAGCGGATTTTGCTCCTGGATGGGACCTCTGCACTACTCTAGTACAAATAACAAAACCTGAGCCATAACAATGAATTGGGTGGATGCTTATGCCTGGGTCCTTCTAGGGATTTTTTGAGTGGTTTTATATGATAGTCTATTATATGCTATCCAAATCTCATATGTGTAATTTTTAAAAATAAAATCTGATCTTACATGATGTATTTACACACTGAGTATAGTTTTGTCATTTAGTGGGTTGTCTGCATCCTGCACAGACTGAGCACAGTTAAGACTAGGTATGATTCCTTCACATCCCCTCCCACTGAGATTCCAGTCTACGATTGTCAGAACTGATTATTTTCAGCAGATGAGGCCACAGTTATTTTAGTGGCTTTTGGGTTTCCACTTGAAGAGTCTTTAGAAATGTGCTTTGTAATTTGCTGGTTTTCAGAAGGAAAATAAAATCCGTTTAAAGACAGCTAATCCTCTAGTCCGTCACATAACGAGTACAATTGTTGCAGAGATGAGCAAAGTTCTTAATCAAATTTTGTCATGTATATAATGTGTTGGCAGGGAAACAGTACTGAGTCACATACATGGTGTCATCAGGCGTGCTTGCATGGTAAGATGTACATGGAAAACATGTCAATAAAACATTCATGTTTCACTTCCTTGTCATTTCTGTGCAACAACTTGTTTCATCTTGTCTAATCTTCTGTGAGACCCTGCCATATAGTTCACAGAGTCTTGGTATGATTTCTCTGACACCATTAATAACTCCTCAGATAATTACAGCAACCCCCCCAACCTTTACAAAGTTTATATCTATTGGAAGACAAATATATTTTTGTCTAAAATATAACCTCTTTGTAGGCTCCAAAATAGCTTTTTGTTATTATTTTAATACAAAACTGAAAACTTTGGAAAAAAACAAGTCTTGTGTCTCAATTTGCTCAATTTAATATGTGTTTTGTTTTAAAGATTGTTCAGTAGTGTGCTTGTTCTTCCTTAAAATTCTGATTCCAGAAAAGCTTGTATTTGATTGTCCCTTGGACTTGGAGAGCACTTTTCCTGGGAAATGCAGCTCCCAGCCTGTCTTTGTGGCAGCATCCAAAGGGCCCTTAAAATGTGTAGGGGCAAAGCTGCCACCCCATCCTGCTGCTAGGAGGTGTTGGGCTGATGCAGATGGCCACTGATTCCTGCTGAGACCTTCTCTGAGGATTCAGTGTTTCACCAAATGTTTCCCACTCCCAGGATGTTCATGAGATCAGATCCATACTGAGGTTATCAGAGTAAGGTGTTGGCTGTGCTGTGCAGGACTCTGCTGAGCTTTCCTGCTCTCTTGGCCTGAGTTGCAGGTAAAACGTAAGCCAAATTCCCTGGCTAGGTACTGTTTGCTTTTGCTGGTATAAATAAAGCTGATGATGGTTTTTCTTCATGGGCATTTTAAGTAGGAAAGCACCATTTGGCTTCCAGTCAGCTGGGCAATTAGCATTTTATAGCTAAGCAATATACTTAAATGGAATTGCTTGGCTTGAGCATTGAATTACAATGACTGTTAGACTGCCTCTCTCCTTACATAATTTATTTAGTACTCAGGATTCAGGCAGAGGTTAATTTAATTCTGCATGAAAAGCTAGTAGTTACTCTACATTAATGCTGTGCTATATGGTAATGCAGGGGAAGGTTTTTGTGTAAAGCTTGTGTTTGCTGGGTCTCTCAGCCATGGGAAGGACAATTTTACCTACTTCATTCCTAGCAATTCATTCTTTGCAAGAGCTATTGGCACACTTAAACTGGGACTAAAAAAGTGCATCCAAGAATAATACCTTAAGACCATTTTATTCCATGCTTTTGTGCATGTATTTTTAAGAAGCAAATATGCATTGAAATATAGTACGGACCAAGGAGACTTTGTTCCTACAAAATTAGAAGAAGCCCACTTACCCTGTTGGAGGTAAAGAGAGTGTTAATATGTGACCACAATGACTTGAGAGGGAGAGCTTCCACTGCATCTCTTCTAAGGATCTAAGGCAAAGAGCAAACATCCGGTGTGTGTGATCTTGGAGGGGTGAAAAGAGGACGTAGAATACGCCTCAGCACTCCAGGAATGATTAGAAACTTACAGATGGAGGGAATGAATATCTTTATTCATGCAATTTAGTAAGTCTAAATGCTTAATTTGGTGCTTAGAATTTTATCCTTAATCATGTATGTGTCTTGATTTTTCCTAAGGCCCTTGACTGTTGGAATCAATGTGGGGGAATTTTGGCTTTATTTTGTCTTAAGCTTCTTTTTACAAAAGTGATTGCAAAGAGCTTGCAAATGTCAAGCAAGTTCACAGCAAGGGCTTAGACACCAGAAGGCTGCTGAGAGAAACAAAGCATATTTGTTTAACCTTATGATTTCTAGGTAACTCACTGATGTTTCTTGATGTACCAGTCCTGGAGTGCCTAGGTGCTTTCAGCAAAACTTACCTCTGGCTTAGGCAGTATCCCTCTAGTTGCTGGGGTACCACGATTTTCCCAGCTGGCTTCATAACTGTGTGAGCAAGCACAGCAGTTGAGGTCTGAACACTCAGAGTGACCTTCACTTGAAAAGCCCTCCCTGTCCATACAGGGTCGTGTAACTGCTTGCTCAAACCTCTGTGGGCTTTATCTACTGAGTTTGGGTGTCTGGCTCAAGGAGTGGAAAACTTGGCTGCTGATCCTTATATTTTGTGATCATGGTGTTGGATGTACCACCTAGAAGTATCTGTTCTTGCAACCATTGCTGCTGTCAAAAGACATTGGACAAATCTCCTCAAGCTTAAAATATCCTGATCTTTGGGCGAGGAGCATTTCAGAAACTTACAGGCACTGCACTGAGGTCTGACAGGGATTTGTTTTGATTCCTTAAGTTAAATAACACTTCTGGTAGCAACATTATTTTTTCATGGAAATCTCATTAGCAACAAAAAATAAATAAAAAAGACAAATTGTAGTCTGAGGGAGGTAATTGCTGACTTGCAGTAGCTGGCTTCTGAGTTGGATAAGCTGTAAATCTGGCAACTCAGTTTCTAATGGTTTTAATTATCTGGGAAATTGTTTCCATGTGTTGTTGTTGTAACCTTTACCGTTTTAACCAAGCTTAAGTTGTGCTGTAAAAATTATAAAAAGGCTTTTCACTGGAGGAATTAGACTTTTTGCTTGTACAGTTGCTCTCCAGGGTACTCTGGGTTGCTGTGGGCTATTTAAGATGTTTGAAAACTGTTTCCCTCTCCAGCAGCTCCTGCCTGGATGTGTTGCCCCTAGCCATGCTGGTTGCCTGAGGCAGAAGGACACACACACACCATCTCTGCCTCTGCTTCAGAGTCTCACAGCTGTGTTTGATTTCAAGCATAACAGCATCCTTTATATGCAATACAATAATAATAACTTGCTGCCCCTGCAGGGAAATGGGTCGTTTTATCTACCATTTCTCTTTTTGTCCGGGTTTCAGCAGTGTGTCCAGGTTAACCCCATGCCCCAAGCAGCTGTGTCCTGCGAGATGGTTGGGTCCATGGGGCCCAGTTCACAGGCTGGAAACAGCCCAGTGCCCTGCCTGAAGTCCAAGTTTGATTTCATGGGGTCTTCAAGGAGGAATGATAAGATGTGAGGGGAGCTGAGAGGCCAGGCTGAGGCACAGCTTTTTACTTCTGTAAAATGTTTTTATTGTGTAATAATAATTGTGTAATAATAGTAATAATATTGTGTTATTGCTGCTTCAGAGAAGGAAAACAAGAAAACATTGATAAATGATAGAAGTTGAAGAATTCCTCATTTGCTCTTAGGTTAGGGGGGTGTTAGTTCTATTTCCAGATGTGGGATTTTGAGCAATCAATCTGACACATGGTCACATTATCCCTGTCAGACACTGAGTGTCAACTGAGCTTCACTAACTTTCTGGGGTTTCAGTCTGGGCAAAATCTGAGCTAAATTCATCAGTGTAGGAGCTTTCCTTTAACACTTTTATCTAACACTTGCAGCCGTGTGAGTGGATGGTTCACTGGTACATTGCTTCACAAATGATAGTTTATTAAACTGAAGTGACTCTGTTTCTCTGACTTGCTTTCCTTGAGCTTGAAAAAGGAGAGCAGTGGCATTGACCTTCCTTTATCAAGTGTTGAGATCTTCTGATGAGCTGCACTGCATAACAGTCAAGTGTTACCATCACAAGCACTAATCTGAAGGCAAAGGCTTTTAGAATAATACAGATAATTATCTGTTTAAATATTTTACTTCGAAAATAAACGGGTCAGAGTATCACCTCTTGCAACAATCAGAATCTTTCAATCTGGAATAACAAATCTCTCTTCCAAGCTTGGGGCCATTTTAGCTTCTATTCAGTGACTGTCAGATTCTTGCCAGAAGATACTGAGCTCAGACAATTATGAAGGAGTTCAGTCATGGTTGTGTTGGGTGGTATACGAAAATAATTTTGCAGGAGGAGCTCATGGGAATGTTAGCAGCATAAAGGTTAGCAGTAATGTCTTTTGTGTCTGCCAGTTAAATAGCTAGCGATCTGATGATTACACAAAGACACAAATTCCTTATGCATTCCTGCCTCAGTGCTGCTCCACGTGCTGGGTGACTGGAAGCAGAATTCTTTCTCCTCTTTTTTGCCATGGAAATTGCTGGTTAAAGCTCAATACTTCAGTATATGCAAAGTCTGGGGTTTTTTTGTTTTAAGCCTCAGTGCCATGCTGAATTGTCATAGCACATATTGCAGTCCAGCCATGTGCTCTTACATCCAACAGATTTTGCACCTGTTTCGGTAACTGATGCAAACATTGTTTAGTGTGTCTCAAATGCCCAAAATACAAAATGCATTTGGCTAGTGAGTCAGCAAATGTTTGGTCTGCATTAGCCAAGCTTCACATTACATAAAGGACTGTAGTATCTTTTTCATTAACAGCTCCAAAAATCCTATTAGCTGTGACAGTGAGATATCTCTACTTTATCCAAAAACGGAGCTGCCAAGGACTGTGTTTTGGTGTATGGATCAGAAGAAAAAATTAAATATGTTGTGTCCAAACCATTTTTTTAGAATATGCACTCTGCTTATCAAAGGCTGCAGGCTCTCTGAATTATTTCCTCCTTCAATCAGGCTTAGTTTTCCTCCTGTGATATAACTTTGAAAGCAGAGAAATAACAATGGGTAGCTGGGAGGGGAAGTGTTTGGGTGAATGGGTGATTGTTTCAGGAAGTGTGTTTCTCTGCTGGGCTGTGGTGCTTCCCCCCCCCAACCCCCCTCGGTCTGAATGCTTTGCAAGTATCAATGCATGTGCCCTTCCAGTGGCCTAGGGGTTAGTCTGGGAAGTGGAGACAAGCAGGAAAAAGGCACCTGCCAAACATTTGGTAGAGTTGTATCTGTGAACTTCTGTTTCCTGAATCTCAGCACAGCGTTTCAGTCATACATTTTTTCTCCAAGGCTTTTTATGTGAAATAAAAACCTGCCTGCGAAATGTTTTATCCAGATCATCACAAGTAGGTGCTGGTAACTGCAAGTCAAAGCTAACAACTGTACTGCTCTGCTCTTTGTTTCTAGGGTGCATGGCTGATTGTATTACTGTACAGAGTCCCCTTTGCAATGTATTTATTTGAACAACTTTAAGCATTTTGCCTGCCCCAGGGCGTGTAGCCTTTCTTCCCCCTTAAGCCATTCTGTGATTTCAGAGCAGCTTCAAACAGCTGGCATTCCGATGTTGAACCTGATGCACCTCCCTTCTGTCATCTCCCCCAAAGTAAAATGACCCTTAAGTATGTAATGAACATAACTTAATTCTGTTTTACTCCTGATTAAAAAAATGCAGATATATCTAAAACTTTATATCCAGCTTCTCTTAGCAGTGCCAGATGCCTGGTCAAGTGGTTTTCCCCACACCCACTTCCCCAGCCCATCCTTAAATTTTCAGAACGGTGAAATAATTTGACCAATTACTCAAACTTCACAGAGTGGCTTAGGTACTTTTGAACCAGCTGCATTTATATGCCCTGAAACATGGCAGCAGCTGTGTGTTGCACATCAGATGAATACAGGTCATGCCTGGGGTAAAGGCATGAATGATTGGTGTGCCTGGCATGGTCATGCATTTATCCTGATTAGTGCCACGGGACCCTTTAAGTTCCATATTAGCCATTGTTAAAAGAGGCGATTAGTGTATGTTAGCTGTGCAACCTGATGCTATCTTCAAATAGTGATTTCTCTCAAGTGGGGCTTCCTCCTGTGACCTCTGACCTGCCAGTATGTTAAAAGCTTTGTAACTGATGGAGCTTTGTACTCTTTGTGGTGGGATTGATTTGGATTCCTTCACACTGAACTTTGCCTGTTCTCTTTTGTTTAGGAGGTCCTTCAGCAGCTGATTGTAATGAATTTACCAAATGTTTTAATGATTGGTAAAGATCCTCTTTCTGGTGAGTAGTTCATTGGGTTCTTCATCTGTCTCTTCTGTAATACTAAATAAAATTTGTAATTATTTTTGTTTTCTTAAATGATTCTGTAATTCTGTTCTAATTTAGGTTGGCAAGACACCTTAAAGAGTCCAGCCCTTAACACTAAACTATGTCTCTAAGCACCACATCAATGTCTTTCATATACTTCCAGGATGGTGACTCAACCACTTCCCCAGGCATCCTGTTCCAATTCTTGACCACTGTTTCAGTGAAGAAATTTTTCCTAGTAACCATAAGAGTATTCTTGAGCCTCCCTTGGTGCAACTTGGAGGCCATTTCCTCTTGACCTATTGCTTGTTATTTGGGAGAAGAGACCAACCCCCGTCTCACTACAACATCCTTTCAGGTAGTTGTAGAGAGCAATAAAGTCCCCCAGAGCTTCCGTTTCTCCAAGCTAAACACCCCCAGCTCCCTCAGCAGCTCCTTGTCATACTTATGCTCCAGACCCTTCCCCAGCTCCATTGCCCTTCTCTGGACATGCTTCAGCACCTCAACGTCTTTCTTGTAGTGAGGGGCCCAGAGCTGAACACAGGATTTGAGGTGTGACCTCACCAGTGCTGAGTACAGGGGGACAATCCCTGCCCTGGTCCTGCTGGCTGCACTATTGCTGACACAGGCCAGGATGCCATTGGCCTGCTTGGCCACCTGGGCACAGCTGGCGCATGTTCAGCTCTTGTCAACCAGCACCCCCAGGTCTTTTTCTACAGGGCCACTTTCCAGCCACTCTGCCCCCAGCCTGTAGTGATGCCTGGGATTGTTGTTGATCCAAGGGCAGGACCTTTACTGCTTTGAACCTCATATCACTGGCCTCAGCCCATCAGTCCAGCCTGTCCAGATCCCTTTGCAGAACCTTCAAACCCTCCAGCAGATCAACACTCCCACCCAGTTTGGTGTCATCTGCAAACTGACTGAGGATGCCTTTGATCCCCTTGTCCAAATCATTGATAAAGACATTAAATGGGGCTGGCCTCAATACTGGGCACTGGGGAACCCACTTGTGGCTGGCTGTCAGCTGGATTTAATAGTTTGGACTGAGAGTTGCTCCTAGGGGACTCTGGCAACCTAAAGTCTCCTAAACAGGCCATAATGCAAACATGCTTTTTAGTAAACTATATGTATTTGTAAGCAAACTACAAAAATATTTAAGCATCTCTGAATCTCACAACTTTATGTATCTAGAATGTAACACTGAGGTATTTATATACCAGTACATATAAATATGTGTGTGTATTCGCCTGTGGTGCACATATATGTGTAATGAGTGAGTTCTGGCCAAAGCCAGAACAGCAGCTGTTTCTTTGTTTGAAAGTTGTCTCTTCACCCCCTACTGCAAGTGAGATGTAGTCTGCCACAGGACAAGGATGTGTTGTCCTCCTGGTGTTCTGTGTGCCTTTACAATGAGTTGAGTTCTTGCTATATGTACACACCAGAGTATTGCGGAATTGCCATAAGATGTGAAAAAACTGTTGCAAATGAAATATGGGAAGAAATATAAATGAGGATGGAGAAAAAATACATATATGAAATAACAGGGAAAAGTGAGGAAGAGAATGTACAAAAAGAAAAACATTTGTCTGACCATATTGTTTAGACAATGGTATCTATTGGACAAAGTATCACGTCAGAAGTAAGGTGGAAGTCAGTGAGCTCATGTCCAGAGTCCAGTGCTTTTGGTGAGACAAAAGGAAAGCTATCCAGACTGAAAATTGAGTTGACTTCTTTGAAAGACATTTCTGAAATAGAATGTTTTTTTGCTGTGTTTCGAACTTGTTTTTTTTCTTTTTCAATGCCCATTCTATCTCTGCCTGAGCCCAGTGCTACTTCCAAGGACATTGTATTTGTTTTTACCAAAGAAGGTAAACTGAATGAACCCTGTGTCAGCAGGGATGGGGAATGACATGTAATCAGCATCTCCAGAACAAACAAATGGCAGAAACCTTGGCAGAAGATTCCATTTTGCTGATCTTAGCAGCAGTAGAATGTGTATGTAGAAAAAAGCATTTGTCAGAAAAGAATATTAGCTGATGTTAGATCACTGAACTCATAGTCTTCACACTTCTGTGTTAAAATCACACTGAAAGTAAGGAATCCACTTCTTCAGCAAGCAGAATAAAGTCTGCAAGTCTTAATTGGGCTGTACAGGCTACTGTTACGGGCAAGGAAAAAAGTTAAAATACAAGAGCTGTCGTTCTTCTCAGTCTTATTGGCAATGGGCTGCTTAACATCAGGAGTGCTACTGAATAGAAGCATCTGGGCCAGCAAGGCAGTATCTCTGCTGGCTTAGTGTCAATGGAAAAGGCTGGCTGATTTCTTGTTAGTGCCATTCTTGAGCGACAGCTGGCAGGAGACTTATAATGTGGTAAATACAGTTTTGGTTCCTGGGAAAGCACACATTTGAAAGCTGTCCTGTATTCAGCTATAATTTGCTATCGCTGGCCTGCTGGCTTTTGTCAGCATCTTAGCTCTCTCTTTGAAGAAAGTACCTGTGTTTCTTGTAGGAAAGACACTTGTCATACATGTGTTCCAGTCTTCTAGATCCTTTCATTACAACCAGAAAACTTTCTTCTCTTTGAGATCTTTAAAAGTGGTGGTTTGGGGTTTTTTGTTGGTTATTTTTTTTTTAATGTGGTCTTTTGTTTTCCCCATTGCTGATTTATCACTGGTATTATTTGGACAGAACATGAGAAGAAAAGATAAAAAATACAAAAATGTAACTTCTGGATTGTAACATCTAAAATTGATGGTGTATGTGTGCAAAAAACCCCCCAAATTTCTCATTTAGCCATATTATACAATGATTTCTGAGAACCAGTCCAGCTTAGACACAACAGAACAAGGTGGTGAGCAAAGGAAGACTCCAGATGTATTTGCTTTAAAGAATATATTTAGGGAGGAGAGTGTCTGAAAAACTCATCTTAATCTTAGTGTTGGGTAGGCATTCACTGGTAAGATGTGCAGGAGAAATGGTTAGCGAAGTGGAGAACTAGAACTTCCCTTGGAAGAAGAACCTGGCTGAGAGCTAATAGGAAGCCCAGAAAGCAGGAACAGGAGTGAGATGTCTGAGGCAAAGGCAGTAAAACCAATGCAAAAAGCTGAATGAAGGAACAGGCTGTGGTGAGCACTGTGAGTGATGAGCAGGTGATGATGTCTTTGTTACTGTCCTGCAGAGACAGAGGAAGGCAGGAGCACTTGGGAGGGGAAAAACAAGCAAAACAAAGATATTCTCTCTCTCTCTCTCTCTCTCAGTGAGGCAGTGATGAAACCCCAGTTTTGCCTTCCCCATCCTGTACCTAAGTTATCTCACTGAAAGGTCCCTCTTGATCAGGGGAAGAAGAGTCAATCCACGGTCCTGTTCCTGGAACAAATCCAGTATTGCTTTGTTCTGTTTGAGCTGGGAAGGCTCTTGATGACTGTGTTGTCTCCACAGGTCCAAGACCAGAGAGCTGTTAGATCTGATTCGCTGTGAACAATTTCAGTGACTTACTTCTTGTAACAAGCCCATGTGATATTTTGCTATGCATGCTTTTCAGAAATTTTACTTATGCCTTCTAGCCAAAAGGGGTGTTACAGGCATTAAATTATAAACTAAACAGCGCTGAGGCTGTGAATGCTGTTCTTGCAATTTAGCTTCCATTTGGCACTCACCAGTTGGGACTACTGAGGGCTTCTGTAGCTCTGCTTTGAACATGAGATTATTGGAAAAACAGAGCTGCCATCACAAAAAATGCAGTAGCATTTGGGCTTTTGCATAGGAAAAGGCACACGTCTGCCAGATTTATGGACTTTCATGTCCTCTAAATAGTTTGGTTCCAGGCCAAGGCAAATTTGCTTACTTCATTTGTCCATGGGCATAAAAATAGCAGAAATATTTGTTAGAAGATGAAGACTTGACTGGTTTCTAGAATATAGGGAGCTAAAAATAAACTTGAAAGTTTAATTAAAGGATTTAAAACATTTTCCTGGGAATTTGACTTGCAGAATGATGCAGCTGATTTCAGAGGATTTATTCTCTTCAGTGCACTTTGTGGTAGACAGCTACTACCATTAAATTTCCTCTTCATTTCTGTCTTTTCTCAATTCTTTTTCTTGCTGAACAGCTTTTTCAATTCATTACTGCACCACAAACCCCCTGTGTTCAATAAGAGACTCATCAGCCTATTTATCATCTATGACATTGCTGTAATCACTTTTTCATATTATGTCTGGTTTTAGCATGCCTTATAAATGGTCACTCATTCATGTGGCCACAAGGGGAATATCAGTACACAGTAATGGCTGTGAACCTCTATTCAGATGTGTTTTTATATTTCTCCATTTCTAGACAATTTTAGTTTTACACAGCTAGTGAGTGTACTTGGAAACTTATGGCTGTTAATCTTTTGGAACAATCATAATCATGAGGTTGGAGAGATTTTAACTTGCTTTAGATCAAGGGTGGAAATGAGGTTTTACTTGCCTAAAATAGGCTCATTTCTGTCCCTTCAAAAAACTTTTCTATTTATATACACTTTTCAAATTACATGTTAAGTTTGTGAATGAGAGACCCCAAAGTCCCTGCTAACAAGTGCCTATAGAAAACTAGTTTTCATTAAAGTTGTAAAAATCTGCTCTCACTTGGGTACGTTTCATGTATGGTTTCCTTCCTCATTTTGTTTCACCACCCTCCAGAGGCACAACGGTTCATAAAATATAAAGTTAATAACAAACCACTGCCTCAGTAGTGTAAATTTAGCAGTCCAACTTTTCTCACTGAGGATGGGAAAAACAGCACTTACGTGTTTCACCCTCCCCACATTCTCTGCACACCCTCCAGCTGCCGCATGCGGCACTCCCTCTCCTGCTGGATGGAGTAACATCAGAGCAGAAATATGGAAAAACAGGCAGTACATGCCCAAAATTGCACCTACTTGGATGCTCTTGTTCTCATTTCTTCTGATACCTCCCATCCCCCCTCTCATTTTTTCCATTGTTTGTGTTCTTTCTGTACCTTGATCCTCCTCTTTTTGTTGTTGAATCTCCTAATCCCTCTGCCCGCCTTCTCCCTGAGTCCTGCCATCTGTTTCCCAGCCTCCCAGCCCCATGAGAGCACAGGGATCTTCTGGCTCTGGCACAGGGGAAGCTCCCAGGATGCACAGGTGGTGTCTGGGCTTTCCCTTCCTTTATTTTCCTGGAAACCTGCTGGCCCTCTCTCATGGCTGGGAGCAGATGGGCTTTCTGCAAATGCTCCAGGTGGCCGGCTGGCTCCCTTGCAGCACAAACACAGGGCCTGAGAGCAACTGCCCTGGAATTTTAAGAAAAGTGTTTATTTCTTAATTAGCACCTTTCTGTTTAAGTGACAGTTTGACTCTTGTCCATTTTTCTTGTGGGTACCTCTCTGCAAGGAGCTACCCCAGACCTAAATGTTTGCATCCTAGGTTGTAGGAGGGCAGTGTCTTGATAAGATCAGCTAATAAGCATGAGTAGACTCAGCAGACCTTCTTCCCAGCTGTCTGGGGAGGACTTGTGTCATCCCAGCAAGCCAGCACAGGGGAGCCGGCACATTCCTGCTTATGAAGTTGCACCAGGAACTTTACTATCTTATAAATAGACACAAGTCAAGCTTTTTGAAAAACATGAGAACTGTTTAGAAGGCATGATTGAATCAGGGATGAAGGTCACTTGCTTTTCTTCAGCATGCATTGCAGGACAGAGACATTGTCTGGAGTGTAGAACTTCACTGCAGTGCTCTGTAATAGTCCCAGAAGTGCTTCTGATTCACTTTGTCACTTTGGGTATTCCACTGAAGTGTGTGGTAGCTCAGCTCTCCTGTGGGTGAGGTTAAAGGGGAGAGGGCTAACTAATCCCTTCCTGGCTTGTTTTGAGGTTTAATTGAAAACTCTCTCTAAAGCACTTTAGATTGGTAGAGAGGTTTTTCATACTCATACCCCATTTTTTCTAAAAATCTGTAAATAGTGTTATTCTGCAAGGCTTTAAAATGTTACTCAAACTTAGCTTCTGATTGATGAGTGATCTGGGAGTGCCTTTATGCCAATGAACTGTCTCTTCCCCATGAGAAAAAACTTCTGAATGAAAGCCCAAGGAACGGAACTCTTTTATCAGTCATGATTTTCTGAAACACTTGTGTGGCTGGTATATCTATTTGCTCAGTGGACCTTAAGGCCTTAGAAGGGTTTCTAGTGGGTAGTACAATCTCACTTTCATTACATGATACAGCATGTGTGCAAGGATAGAAAAATTTATTGAAAAAGAAACCTTGAAATAATCCTGACAGCTAAATTTTCACTGCCAAGGGAGAGAGCAGACTGCCAAGTCTTATGTTTAAAACATTAAGAAACTAATAATTAATTATTATCTCAAGTCATAATTTCTCACTCCTTTCTATAAATTCTAGCTTGTCCATTCCTGCTATGTCTTGCCACATCTACTTCCACTTTGCTTCCTCATGTGAGGACTGGAGTGTGGGGTAAGGTCTCACTCCAAGGGCTATTTCCAGGCAAGGTCAATTCCTCTTGGGAGACCAGGGCTGACCTTGCTAAGTTACTTTGCTGTAATAGCCAAAGGTGTTTCACCTCACAGGGTCATGCAGCAACACCAATGCCCATCTGTTACCTCACTGAGAAAATAGCAAAGCCTTTGTGCAGAGAGAGGTAGGGTGTGGTTTGAATGGCTTTAAGTAGCTCACATGTCTTTAGGATGGTATAGATGCTGTCACAGTTGGGAAGTAGCCTGGTGTTTTCTAAAATGAGTGATTTCAATCCACTGTGCTCACCCCAAGGATAATTGGGATGCCATGGTGCACAGATTGGAATTTATGGTTGACAGATGAAGGTGCCCCGAGCACACAAGGGTTAGATCTCGTGTCTGGCATGATCCAAAGCAAGCAGCCTGACTCCTTCAATCTCTCCATGGAGATGTTCTGCCTGAGTAAGTTTAGGTCAATGAGAGACACACTCAAGTCACTTGCTCTCCATAACTTAACGACTTGCTCTTGTGTCCCACAGGCATGCTCTGCATTTAGTACCTGGTCTGTATTGCTTTGAAGCTGATGTAGAATGAAACCCAGTGCTGAAACTAATGAGAACTCAGTTTCTTGGAAAAATACCTTCTGACCAAACTAAGTCTCCCAGTAGACCCTCAAAGGAGCTGTTCATGAAGTAACAGATTTTTTTTTTTTCTGTTTGTGAAGGATTTTGTGTCATTGTCTATGCTTAAGATTGTGTTATTGAGATTTGTACAGAACAATCAGACTTTCACAGACTGAAATGGAATTTGTATATTAAATTGTAACTTTTCTGGAAAGAGGAAGCCTTGTGTGCTGCTGCATACAGGGAGAAGAGTAAGAATGACTGTATGTCTTTCAAAACCAGTTTTTAAATATTCTGCAGGGGAGTAAGCTTGTATTTACAGGGTGAAGTGTGAAGTAGCATGTTTTAAAGGTGGATGTTCCTGTTGAAGAGAAGAATTTCTGCTTGCAAAATCTTAATGGTTACTAATGCAGGACCTGGATATTGAGAATTGTAGTGTTCATTCGTATAGTCTACTGATGATTTTTGCAGGGCATTCTTGAGTCATTATAAAGGTGAACATACTTAAAAGTTGTTGAAGATTTTGTAAGTATGTTCAAAGACTGGTTTAGGACATTTGTGTGCCAGGAAATCAGGAAACAAGTTACTTCCTAAGCTGCCTGCACATGGTCGTGCTGGTTTGCAAGGTTGTGGGAATGGCAGGAACCCCCGTGGTAATTTAGGTCAGTGCTTTTGTGCAGCTGTGGGGCTGTGGCAGCTTAACTGATGAGTCAGATTAACTCCCCTTCCCTGGCCTTGGGTCCTGCACATGCCTCTGACTTCCTGCCAGGGCAGCCTCACAAGGGCATGGCGTTGGTGGAGGAGCACAGTTGCACTCAGAAATTAGTATCTATTTAGTGATAGAAGCAATTGAACACCCAAGTAAATCAAGTATAAAATGAAGGCATTAGTCCCACAATTACACACTCAGGAAGAATGCACATATGTACGGATGAGAGAAAACTATATGTGGCCTGTTTTGTTTCTTTTTCCTCATCTTCCCCCAGTGTGGATGAGGGCAGGCTCTGTAAAGATGTTTTATTTTCTCATTGAAACTTCCTGCCTTCTTTTTGTCCTCTTTGCCTTGCCCTTTGTCTAACTTTTATATACATAATTTTCTTTACTATCCAACAATCCACATCAATTTTGTTGAAACCAGATGGTTCTAAGCTGCACCAGTTCCCCTTGAGGAACTTGAGGCTTTCCCTCTCCTCACCCTAGGAAATGGCAGCAGGGCTGGTGGTCACAGCAGGGTTCCCTGTAGCAGCACCAGGGCTGTGTCTCCTCTCCCCACGGCTCTGAGCATATGGTCAGCTCCTCAGTATCCCTTGCATATCCCTCATTCTCTGCCTTCTTACCACATGGGGTTTATGCTTCAAAGTGTGAACAGGCTTTAATGCAGAACGGGAAGAATTTATTTGCTAAAACATCTATCTCTCAGAGAGAATTTATATGCACAGAATGATATTCAACTTTGGGAAGTCTGAGTGGCAACTGTTTTACGGAAGGAGAATTTAGGGCAAGTTCTTTGTGAGTAACCCTCCTTTTATGCTGCCCATGGTGGTTTTGTTTTATTTTGGTGGGGGTTTTGGAGGGGGAAGAGCTGTTGGTGGTTTGCTGGGCTTTTTTGCTCTCTTGTTAATCACAACACAAGAGACAAGCATTGGTCATATGCATTGAACTATTCAAGAGAATTTTTTTGTGATGTTTTGATCAGAAAAGCCTTAGAAAATCATAGATGAGGATAGCACGTTAAGGGAAAAGTGTCTTGCTATATTTGGGATTTTAAACTAATCCATGAGAACTGCATTGTTACATAGAAAATATGGTAACTTTATAGTAGGCATATAGATATTGTTCAGGCACTTGCTCAGAAGTCTTTTCATTTTAGGCACATATTTTGGAGAGGATCACTTGCAAGTACTTATCTGTTACACATATGTACTGATGACCTTTTTTCCTCTCTAGGTAAAAGCATGGATGAAATCAAGAAGCTGCTGTTGTTGGTTCTGGGATGTGCTGTGCAGGTGATCATTCATGGAAAATAAGGGGTTTTTTAATCGGTTTCTTTTCCTGGAATGAGAAAATCTACCCAAAGATCAGTGCTGTATGAACAATCTTGAGCTCAAGACAGCTTATGAGCTAAATTGTGAGAAACACAATAGGTGAAGGAAAGAAATGCAGGGGAGAGGAAGCACATTGTGTGATAGCAGTAGCCTCAATTTGTTGCCAGTGCTTAATCAGACACAGGATGTGTACTTTTCAATTTTGATAACACAGTGGGATGAGATAAGTTTTGAACAGTGTTCTTGATATCAAGATTGTTGTTGGTTTATTTTCTTACTGTTTTAAAAAACAAAGTGGAACAGTACATGTTAATGCCAAACAAATAATATAACAAATCTAAACATTTGTTTAATGAATCATGATTTTATTTGCGCAATATTTTGATTTAATATTATATGTCAAAAATACCAGATTAATAGGTGCTTTGTGTATTAGTGTGGGGATATTTGTGTGACATTTGCTTAAATAAATAGAGAGACAATGTATATGGGAAACTGGAGAAATGCAGAGCGGTTACCAGATAATGAAATCAGTGTTCTGCCCAGCAAACCTCTGAGGCAGTAAACAATGTCCTCATTGCAGGCGGGCCTTTGCTGATAATTGACCTTGTTTGTAGGTCTGCCTTGTGTTTTTGTCCTGCCTTAGGACCCTTACCCTGCTCAGCTATGTCAGCTCAATTATGTCAGGGTAAAGCTGTCTATGTATTGTGCCTCTGAACTGTATTAGTGTTGCATTGTAGCACAAAGAACTGTTTTGGCTGCTGTGCATTTTCAGTCCTCATTTGCTGGTCTGAGGTTCTTCCCAAGGAAGTAAATGATTGAGACTCAGAACCAGGCCCCAGAAGGACACTGTAAGTGAGTTTTAAAAAACCCTTTAAATACTGCTTAAGTTCTTCACAGTGCAGTGTTGTTACAAGAAGGCAATAGCATCCTTAGTGCACAATCACAGATATACAGATAGCAGATGTCTGCCTCTTCTAAAGCCTTAAGTAAAAAGATTTACTAAAATCTGTTTGTCTGAAATGTCACTCATTTTTATCCAGAATGTTTCCCGTTTTTTATCTAAAGCATATGTTGATTTAGTCCAACAAACAACTTTGGCGTTGAGGTAAACAGTATCTAAAGTGGTGCATCTCTTTTCACTGCCAAAACCAAACAAAATGCAAACAGCAGAGCAGACAGGTTAAATGATGCAGTGTAAATGAAGATTTACATTTGTGCAGCTCCAATAATGAAGCTGTGATGATTTCCCCTGGCTGTTTCCCCACCTCTTGATCTCATTGCGTGTTGAACTTGTTTTTGGAGAGCAAAACCAGCCATTTAACTTAGCCTTAATTGTACTGACTAAAAAGTTTAAATAAATTAATGCATAATTTGGTTCATGTTGCATATGGAGCAGTGAAGTGTTATACCTTCTAGTGTGACAAAATGTCTAATGTTCAAGATCATTTTTTTATTAGCAGTGTAGGTTGTTTGAGTTTGTTTGGTTTTTTTTAAATTTAAATGTAAAATAGAGCAGTAAGTCTTAGGGTATGTAGCACTGTTTCAAGATGTGCTTTCTTTTAACAGTGTGAAAGAAAAGAAGAGTTTATTGACAGAATAAAACAACTGGATATTGAAACCCAAGCTGCCATTGTGTCACACATTCAGGAGGTAGGATTCTCAGCATTGTCTATTTTGATGTTGTATCTCTCCCTTCCTTGACTTAACAGGATTTTTTTGCTATAAAATATTAATGCTTAGAATTTCATCATGGATTCATGAACTTTGCAAAAAAGAAAATTGAATATGCTACTACTTTCAAATTATAAAATAAAAATTATAGGTGCTGGGATTACTTGACTCAGTGGTCTTTTATAGAGATGCAGTGGTAAATGCCTTGCTTGCTACTTATAGGTTATGCAGAAGGACTTGTAAGGATCTGTGTGCAATATTGACAAAATCCATGTGTGTCTTAGAAGCTGCAGAGCCCCTTGCACCAACAGTGTAAGCACTTAGTCCCCAGGCCCTGTGGTAGGTGACGCAGCTTGCCCAGTGACTCGCTCCAGACAGTGGCCTCTGAGCTAGATGGTCTTGAAGAGCTGAAATTGGACATATGCTCTGTTTAAAAAGGTGTTTGATCCAATGACAAGCATTCTTGAATTTCTAAGGCTTCAGAAGAAGGGAAGAATATAGCTAGGCTTACCGAAGAATGCAGAAAATCTCTTACGGTGGAGAGCCAAGTGGAAGTGCCCCTCACTGGAAATGAGTGATGTCTGTGCCCAGGTGTCAGTGCATGCAGTTGTAGAAAGTCTGATACACTCAAATTGGAGAAACAAATAGGAAAAGTCTAAAGACAGGAACCTTTTTCTTAACATTTGAAAAATAGTTTGTTTTAGGAAAGAAAAAAAATGATGAGCTAAGCACATGGTTTTAACAAAAGCTGAAACAGTCATTAACTGAGCTTGAGAGACTTACCTGATGTTTCTGCTAAATGACTCAGAGTAAATCAATTTAGGTAGGGTAACAGTTGAAAGATCTACTGCTAGCATCAACCAGAGGTATTTCTGCAGCTGTTACAGCTCCTCCCAGCTGTATCAGCTGCAAATTGGGAATTAATGAAATCAGGGATTCTTCTTAGTGATGTTCAGTGTGAGATTAGTCCCTTCTCTGCGGGAATCACCTCAGGGTCAGTAAGACAGCTGCACACTTGTAATATGCAAGGGTGCATGTTATTGATCATAAAATTTATCTGACCACTTTTAAAAATCAGACTTAATTATTATTAAAAAAATGTAAATACCAAAAAATTCTGGGTAACATTACAGTTAAAGTAGTTGCATTTATTATTTGCAGCCAGGGTTTGGTAAAATGGATATATGTTTTAATTTATGAATAGAAGAAGCAGGGGGATGCTGCATATATGGTGAACAAATTTTCAACTCAACCAGTGGAAAGACATACTTTTTTGTTTCTCTTCCTAGGTGACTCACAATCAGGAGAATGTCTTTGACTTGCAGTGGCTGGAGCTCCCAGATATGGCCCCAGAAGAACTAGAGTCTCTTTCCAGGAATATGGTTTTCCACCTCAGGAGGCTCATTGATGAGAGAGACGAGTGCACGGAAGTATGAGGCCATATCTCTCCCATATAGAGCTCATGAGAAGCAGCAGATGTGGGCTCCATTTCTTCTCTTGTGTCTTGTTTGTCCACTAGGTTTCTATTTCTTCTGTACCTTTCTACTGCACACCTGAAAATCTGTACAAAGATTTTGACTTTTCCATTGATTCTTGTGTAAGCACTAAGATGTGGTGAAATCTAGCACTAAGATTGGTGAAGAGGAGTTGAGCAGTCTCTCCATGAAGTGGAGACCAAATGTCTCTGCATGTCTGTCCAGTCGTTCAGGCAGTGCTTGCTAGTCTCTCTGTTGGCATTTACCCTCCTGGGCTCCATTGTCCTCTTTAAGTTTTTTGGTTCATCGATTCCTTTTCCTGCAGATCTCTGGAGAAGCCTTCTCCCCTTCTTTAGCCTGGTTATTTTCTGTCATGCTTTTGACTGCGATTGTGTTAGTTAAAACTGTTAGTTGTTACAGCTTTTTATGAATTCTTCAAGGAAAACAGACTATGTATTTTGAGCATTGGAAGGGGAATGCTTTAGTGGTTGGAGCATAGTGGAGATTCCTTTCCTCTTCTGTGTAACCTTCACTCCTGGCTGTCACTTGAATTCTGTATCTTGCCAGACTAATAATTTCCTAAATCTAAAAATAATTTTTAGGTATGTTTCAAACAATGTATAAATCACTCTTTATCTCTTGGTACTACATAGTCTTCTGTATTTCCAGGTCATTGTAGATCTTACTCAAGAGAGAGATTATCTGCAGTCTCAGCAACCACCAAGCCCTCTGAAAGTACCAAGTCCAGATTGCTCACCAAATCCTGCCAACCCTCTTTCTAATGAAGAAAAGCAACACCTTGCAGTTGAGCTGGCAGACACAAAGGCTAAATTGAGAAGGATCCGTCAGGAGCTGTAAGTCACCATTATTTTGTGCTTCTAGAGAGGCTTGCATATTAAGTCTCATACATCCTCAAAATGCATTTGCCATTACACTGGCTTCCATAGGAGCTCTCAGAATCACATATTTCAAATCAGAGCAGTAGGAAGCTAGTAGTGTGTTCCATCTTTTCTTTAATAATTTGCCTTTAAATGTAGAGTGATGGAGGAGCTATTTCCATTCTTCTTTTTGTGTCTCATCTCTCTCTCTTCCCCCCTTCAAAATACCAACTGCTAGCTCTGCTTTTTAACTTAAAGTGAAGCTGTCTATGACAGCAGGTGCACCAATGAGATTTAAACAAAGGAACATAGTATAAAAATAGAGTTGTAAACTTGGATCCATGTTATGTGTATGGTATCATGAGAAAATTATGAAGCTGTCATAACAAAGAATATGCTGGGAGGTTTTTCTCTTCCTTTACAGATTCCTGGCAGTGTCCGTTTAATCAATATTGTTTCAGGAAAGAAAAAAATCACTAAGATTTTTCTAATCCTTTCTAGGGAAGAGAAGTCTGAGCAGCTTGCAGACTCTAAACATGAAGTTGAGCAGCTCACCCTAGAGCTGCAAAAAATAAAGCAAGAGGTGAGATGGGCTCATTTTACTGTGACAATCTTCCCTATTTTAAAGAAGTCCTGTTTCGGTGTGAGGCTAAAATTACTACTATGCCTGTTTTATAATGAAGAAATCAACTTAGTCCAGCAAGCTGTTTAAAGATTATGGTTGGGCCATAGCAGTGCTACACTTCCCACTTAACTGTGGAGAGCAGTCTCATCTGTTCAGCTTGTAAATAGCATAGTAGTGCCTGAAGCTTATACAGCATCAGGCATTGGTAATGTCAGAGGTCCAACAGGCTGAAGAAGCTCTCTGTCTTGTAGAGAATTTACTGGCTACTAGGAGGATTCTTACTCCTTAACCAGGGGAATACTATTTGTCTGGGCTTACAATCAGTAAGTAAAAAAAAAAAAAGTTTAAAGTACATACTTAAAAGTATTAACTTGGATTTTTCTCCCTCACAGAACATGCACCTTGCCTCAGATGCTCGCTCTGCCCGAGCGTACAGAGATGAGCTCGATTCTCTGAGGGAGAGGGCAAACCGCGTGGAGAGACTCGAGATGGAACTGGTTCGGTGCAAAGAGAAACTTCACGATGTGGAGTTTTACAAAGCTCGCATGGAGGCAAGCAAAAATTAGGAGGACGATTTGCTGACTAATCCTTAATGTTTGGCTTTTGTTGTGCTACTAGTTCATGTGTCATTTGTCATTGAGCTGACTGTAGCAGAACATCAGAGCAAGTAGAAGTTTCATAACGTACATCATATGAGCATCATTAAAACTTCTTTCAGTTGAGGAAGTACTTGGTGCCCACAAAATAAATGCCCATTAGTTTTAAAGAACTCTGCTTAGTTCAGCATTATGTGGCTAAACAGGACAGACCTTTTCTGGATGCTTTTTCTAGAGTCCAGATGTTCAGTTAAGCTTTAGGTAAATTCCCTCTGTTCCAGAGTTGTTCTTTGAACCAACATTTTAAATATCATCTATAAATTAGTTAAGTGAATGTCTGGGTGTTTTTCCTTAGGGTTTTGTAGCAGATGCAACTGTTGTTAAAATGGCATTTTTAAGGATGACCTCAGATGACAAATTCTAGCCACCCCTTTTTGCCACTGTTACTTATAGTAGAAAGGAGAAAAAATTTTAATCATCCCTAGTGTCATGAGTGGGCTATGTCAATGAGAAGTGTGTGACTTTGTTCCAGTAGTAATATCCAGTTACTCAGCTTAGTCACCTGCAGCTATGCCCATCCTGGAATTATTAATTGAATTAGGTTGCAAAAGACCTTAGAGATTGTCTGGCCAAACTCACTGGCCCAGCATGGCTGATGTTAAATTTAGGTAGAACTGCTCTTACTTTCTGTTCTTTCAGTTCTTTGAGGAATTCACACCAAAACTCCCCATAATCCACCTGTGTAACACTTCAGCCAAAGTCAAGTAAATATCCAGACTGCTGAACAAATGGAGGTTCAGTAATTGACAGCTTTGCTATAATTAGATAAAATCCCAAGTCTGAGGTAGAAGAGGGATGTTGCCAGGCCTCTGCTTGAGAGCACAGACCTTTTTTATTCTGCTCTATAAACTTTGTACGTGATTTTTTTCCCCTTCTTTAACCTAAGGGGACAGCTAGCTGCTGCTTCTTATGAATAGGTTCACTAACATGGATGGTTATTAAATGTAGTAATAGACTACAAAAGCCTGTCTTGCCTCTTGGTAATTCCCAGTTTGCATTAGGAAGTACAAAGCTCTGTCTCTCTCTGTTTTCCTGCCTCAAGCTGGCAAATCAGTCGTGTTCTACCCTGGCACTCTGGCTATCAGTGAGCCATCCTGGCATTCCCCTTCTGACTGTGCACTGGAGGTGCTTAGCTTTACCTGCTGCTCAGATAATTTACCTGGAGTTTAGTGAGATTAGAGAGCGAATTGGAAGGGTAAAAGCTGGAAAACTCATGGGTTGAGATAAAGACAGTTTAATAGGGAAAGCAAAAGCCACACACACAAGCAAAGCACATCAAGGAATTAATTCACTGCTTCCCATGAGCAGGCAGGTGTTCAGCCATCTCCAGGAGAGCAGATGATCATCATTACACCATCATGTGTAATGGTGACTTGGAAAGTGAAACATCATCATTACAAATGTCCTCCCCTTCCTTCTTCTCTTCTCCCCACTTTATATACTGAGCATGATGCCATATAGTCTGGAATATCCCGTTGGTCAGTTTGGGTCACCCGTCCTGGCTGCATCTCCTCCCAGCTTCCCATTCACCCCCAACTTCCTTGTCAGCGTGGCAGCACAGAAAACAGAAAAGGCTTTGGCTCTGTGTGAACCCTATCAGCAATAACAAAAATATCTCTGTATTATCAACACTGTGTTCAGCCAAATCCGAAACTCAGTCCCATACCAGTTATTTGGCCTACTCCAGCCAAAACCAGCACAAATACACCAGTGGGACCAGGAACATTTCTCATCAATCTGGCACATGCCTAATTTGGAGCCATAATGTGGCCTTTAGCAAAAGTCACTGTTGTAGGAGCTGAGCAGGCAAACTCCATTGGTCTCAGGCTGATGCACTCAGAGGATTCCACTGGGCCCTATTCTGTGTTTTTATGGTCGTAATATGCACAAAGGCTGTGCATATTAGCCAGTATCCAGCTTTCCATGGGGCCTCAGTTTTCTGTCAAATCTGACTCAAGTCCTCTGCCCCTCTGAAAGAAGAATTAATGTCTGGGGACAGTATAGTCTCTGCTTAGATTTGTTCAAGGATGTAACATGATAGAGATTTTTACCTCTAGACAGTACAGTAATTATTCATTTCATGGCATTTACTGGTTGCCAATGGTTTGCTAAGCTCTAACCCTTAAGCCCTGACCAAATCATCCACAGCATGCAGTGAAAAGGTAGGTGTGTTCAGCGTCAGCCACTTTTCTGTGGTAATGTGACATCTTAATACTCATAGGGTCTTGACAGGGTTGTTAATAAGCAGTGCCAGATTGGTAGGTGAGAAGAAGAAAAGGATTTAATGTTGCACATTAATGCAGAAAGCTATTAAATGAGCCCCTAAAATCTTTTCCTTCCTGGTATTGCAGGAGTGCAAAAAGTTCAAATCTGTATGTCAGTGTAACATATTTAGGGCTTGTATGGTGTTTTCCTTCTCTGTATGTCTTGACAGATTGTTCAGGTGTGACATTTTAGTTTAACTATCCTTCAAGGGTCATGAATATCCTCTGGAGCCTTCCTGCTGGGGTGGCTTAACAAGGTCACTGCTGTGAATGTGAAGGAGCAGCTCAGTACAGGGCTTCCTCCACAGAGGTGCTTCTCTGCAATGCAAAGCTCTCTTCCAGGATTCATCTCCACTGAACCTTTTGCTGTTCCACTAGATGAGATGATTTTCTAAGGCCAAGGAGTAGACTTTGCCCAGTTTTCCTCCTTCTCACCATAATCAAATTTCTATGCAGGATGATGGGAGGAATATCTTGTCAATTAAATACAAATAAAAGCAAAAACATCTCTTGTATGTTGTCATATGAGTGTTCAGTGTTTGATTTGTCACAAGATGTTGACTGTGTTATGGTCCAGAAGAAACACTTCTGAACTGCCTGAAGGCAAGGGTTTGAACTGGGTCTAGATGCATGTGCAAATTCTCTCTCTTCAGATTTAAACAATCTCATTGCTACTTTAGTTTCTGAAAATGTTTCCCAGTAGCAGCACACCCAGATTGTCCTCTTTAAGTTTAACCACGTATTCCCAGAATTAATTGTAACTATCTGCATGCACCATGCACATTCTTAAAGCTGTTTCAAGTTACAGTTGATAGGGCATCAAACCACAATATGTAATTCATTTTGGAAACTGCAAAAGCTGAGTTATACTCAGTATATTAAACAAAAGACATCCACAGCCAACTGTTTTTGTTGCCGATTTTAAAATAATCTTATAAAATAATGTTGGTGAATTTGTTAATTCAATTAAAAATGAACTGTAATTCCAGTGGAAGCAACTGGACCACCGCCTGCTGACTAACAAGTGTGATTTGTAGCCAGATAGATTTTTAGGTCAACTGTTTTATTCCAGCAGCTTCTGGGAGATGTTAATGCTGACACAGTTAGGACAGCTTTGCTTCCCAGGCCTAGAGATGTAACTCTACAAAGCTCCCATGGACTAATTATTTAAATTATATGAACTTTTCAATATTAAGACAACCTCAGATCATGGTGATCTGAGAGTGAGCAATGTCTACCTCATCACAGCGGGCATTTCCACCTGGTTATTAATTTAATATTTCATCAGGACTACTTTGAACTGGCATGACTGCCCATCCTGGGTGCTCAATGGAAAGTGCTTCAGTTTTCCATATACTGCAGCTCCACTGGTGTGTGGTTTGTACCAGAGCCTGCATATGTGTATGTACTTGGCACATAGTGTGACTCCTGATGAGACACTAAAATAATTAGTTCTTGCTTGGTAGGCAGTTTTAAGGATAGTTATGAGGTCATGTCTTTGAGGTCAGACACCACTTTAATTCTTAGGGCTGTGGTCCAGATTGAGTGTGGTGATCTAGTAAGGTAAACTCTTGGCACATTGCTGTTTCATTACAGATATTCTGGCAGCTTCCATAACACCCAGCAGTTTTTATGCCATGCACTTCTTCTGGTTTGTCATCTGTTTAGTGTCAGCCTTTTAAGTTTGCCCACCCTGAAGTGACCCTGTTAGATCAGACTTGGCGCAAAATGCAGATTCTGTAACCTTAGTGTTTCAGTATTATTGTTATTTTAGTTACTTGCATACTCAGACATTTTAATTGAAGATGAACCTCTTCACAAACACTGACATACTTGTCCTTTTAATGCTACTGTAGTAGGGAAATTTTTTCTCTCATGATTTGCAAGTTGGTAGCTGACCCACTGAGAGATCAAGGGCAGTATGGTACTGCATAAGGTAGACTTTCCATATTATGCCATATACAGTCAAGCTGCAACAACCAACCATGACTATAAAAGGCTTTTAAATGATGGTCCCCTGTAGTATCAAAAGGCAGGGGAGTTGCAGCTGTCATCAGACACTCTTAACTCATTTTTTACATCTATCTTCTTTGTTTTTCTTCTTTTTTTTTTCTTTTTTGTTTGCTTTTTAAGTAAGTCAAACCATATAAGGCTTCTTAAGACTGATTCTACCCCCAAATATGAGAAGGTAATTGCTGATTAAGCTCTGAGAGTGATTTGCTCATGCCTGGTGGTCTTTCAGGAATCTACTTGGTTTGGATGTTTGTGGTCTGAGACCAGACATTAACACTGTGTCAGCAGAGACATCACATTTGAATTCAGTTACTCAGGAATAAACTTGTCAAGCATTTTGTTCTGTTTGCACATTTTCTGGTTTTGCATATTTCATTAGAACAGCAGAATGGATGGGGGAGAGAAGGGAGGAAATGAAAGAAAGGTGAAGTTTCTGTAGAGAATCAGTCTGCTTCTTGTCCAGTTGTAACTCATCTGGGGAAAATTCCTTACTGTATCCATTTAATCTTTGAAGTGCCGATGCATTCCTGCCATAGAGCATTTGTCTTGGACTCAAGACCTATGTCAGGATCAACAAAAATAAAAGCTAGCAGTGAGGTATTATAGCTTATAAAAATGAGACATATTTGATAAATGTGTTTAAAACATGAACAACATTTCATGGTCAGATTTCATGCTTTGGATATTTCATGTTTCCATAACAAGATACTTGAATGCACAGCATTTCATTTGTTATTTGCAAGGAACAGTTGCAATGCAGTAAAATTAACCTGTTTCTTATGCTGTGGCTGCAGCAAAGTAATAAATTAAACTTCTACTCAGTAAAACCAGATCCAAAAGCTCTAATGAGTAAGCAACATGGCTTGTGCAGTTCATGTTCATGTGTTTAGTGGGGAAGTGGCAGGGAGTGTTCAGTGATAAGTATAAACAACTTCTGCTGTACAAGTGAATTAAAATTCTGTTCATGAGAGAGAGAAACTTTATTAAACAGACATTTGCACATGAGTGTACTGAAACAGGAATGTGGATCTTGACTGTATTCATCGATATTCTTCCCCATCCCTTGAAAGTAAATAATCTATTTTGAAGCTGGGAAAACAAGGGACTATGATGAATTGGCAAAGGAATTGGTTTTATAACAATGGAATTGGAATTGAGCAGTGACTCTTCTGTGTACCGTTTGATCTAGCTTCATATAAAGCAAAAGAAACTCCATTAAGCTTGTAAAATTCAGGAAAAAACCCTAAAAAATATTAGATTTACTTGCATAATGGCTCAAAGATAATAAAACATAGTATTATTTCTCATTAAAATATTAGATAAAAGTCTTTCTATGAAACAAACATGGCAGATTTCCTTCTTGTTTTTTGCAATGTCACTTTATGAAAATCACTTGATCTATGAAATGTCAGTAAGAGACTAACACTGATACTTCTTTTTTTCCTAGGAATTAAGAGAGGATAACATTGTATTAATTGAAACAAAGGCCATGCTAGAAGAACAGCTAACCCTGGCGAGAGCACGTGGTGATAAGCTGCATGAATTAGAGAAGGAAAATTTGCAGTTGAAATCCAAACTTCATGATGTAGAGCTGGTATGCACTTTCTTTTTCTTTATGCTAACTTTTTGAACTTTCATTTTTATCCTTATGTTACAAAATCAAGTCACTGAAAGTGGTGGAGGCAGGCAAATAAATCAGTAGTGCTTTTTGAAGATGTTTTTAGATTGGTCTTTCTGTACATGAATTCTTGAAACAGTGTAATGTTAACAGTGTAGATATGGCCAGTGCTACTTTGTATGAGACTGAGTTTTATGCAGAAGGTATGTCACAATTTTAAAACATAGACTGCTTTCATACCTTTTGTTAATGGGGATACTAAAATCTGTTGAAGTGGAAATCTCTTAGATGTAGGAAATTATATCTACTCTAGTAAATAGTCTTTCTTATTGGGAACAAAATCCCCAGCCATTACAGACTTTTTAAGTATCCATTACCACTGTAAAAGATACAAAATTCCAAAATTTCTTCATGTGTAAATCAGAGATACGGTTTATTGCTTATAAATAAGGAAAGGTAATAAGTGGAAGACTATTGTCTACAAACAAAAAGCAACACTGGACTTCATAAACCCACTAGAAATAAGAAAAACTCTTTTATCTCCTGTATTTTACTTAACAGTCCTCCTCTTATCCCACCAGGATTCAAATTCTTGTGGTTTTATCTATACAGGGTTTTCAACAGGTTCTGTTGGAAAAAAAATGTGGGGGATGCTGTATGAGATGACTGAATTTTGATGTACATCAGTGACAAGGGGTGGGGTGTCCCTCAGGGATCTATATTGGGACCAGTGTTACTTAATATCTTCATTTATGATATTGTCAAAGGGGTCAAGTGCACTGTCGGTGGATTTGCAGATGATGCCAAGCAGTGTGATGTGGTTGACATACCTGAAGGATGGGATGGCCATCCAGAAGGACTTGGACAAGCTCAAGCAGTGGGCCCATGGGAATCTTAAGTGGTTGAACAAGTGCAAGGTGCTGCAGCTGGGTGAGGGCAACCCCCAGTATCAATACAGGCAAAGGATGAGCAGATCAGAGCAGCCCTGCTGAGAAGGACTTGGGGGTGCTGGTGGATGAGAGGTTGGACATGACCTGACAGTGTGCACTCACAGCCCAGAAAGCCAAACGTGTCCTGGTCTGCATCCAAAGCAGTGTGGGCAGGAGGACAAGGGACGGGATTCTACCCCTCCACTTCCCTCTGGTGAGACCCCAGCTGGAGTGCTGCATCCAGCTCTGGAGTCCTCAGCACAGGAAGAACATGGACCTGTTGGAGTGAGTCCGAAGGAGTATCTCTGTAATGATCAGAGGGATGGGGCACCTCTGCTGTGAGCAAGGGCTGAGAGAATTGGGATTTTTCCAGCCTGGAGAACAGGGGGCTCCAGGGTGACCTAATTGCTGCCTTGCAGTATCTGGAGAGAGCCTGAAAGAAAGATGGTAAGAGACATTTTACAAGAGCATGTGGTGATAGGATAAGAAGGAATGACTTCAAACTAAAAGAGAGTAGGTTTAGATTAGATAGTAGGAAGAAGAAATTCTTTACTATGAGGGTGTTGAGGCACTGAAAGAGGTTTCCCAGAGAAGATCTTGGGTGCCTCATCCCTGGAAGTGTTCAAGGCCAGGCTGGACAGGGCTTTGAGCAATGTGGTCTAGTGGGAAGTGTCCCTTCCCATGACAAGAACTGCATAATCTTTAGTGTCCCTTCCATCCCAAACTATTTTATGATTCTATGATTCAGAATATGTCACGCTCAGCTTTTCCAAAGTTGCTGGAAATTTTGCATGCTTTTCTGGGTGACTTGATGAATTTTTGAGCTACGGTTTCTGAAAAGTTGAGAACCACTAAGGCAGCATTTTAGTTCCTACAAAAGCAGATGGCCCAAATAGTTACAAGAAACAACAATAGATTCATTCTCCAGGTCTGTTTTCAGGAGTTAGAATTTGGATTACAAAGCAGGTGTTACTTGCTGTTCCATATGCCTGTGTCTAAGTTCAATGTGATGAGTTGAAGCTCTGCAGAATTCAAGATTCTATCTGAAGAATTTCTAGTGTGTCAGAGCATGATGCTACATGTTTTTGAAGAGCTTAGCTCTGGAGACATCTTGAATCCAGTCTGCCATACTAGTCCTGGCTTGTAGTGGCCCTGTCATCACTCAGGAAGTTCTTGCTGCCATCCCCCTCTCTCCAAGTGTATAATGGACCAGAGCTGGTGCTAAACAGGGCCAGTTGGGCTTTGCTTTCTGTGGCTTATATAGGTAGCCCACAGCAAACATTTAATGCTAAAGATGTATTTCATTATAAAACCACAGTGTTTAAGGAGATTCTTCTACCCTCAACATATACTGTGCTTGTAGCAGCTCAGCCTAGAATCTTACAGGTGAGCTGAACACACTTTCATTCACATGTGTCTTGCACAGGACCGGGACACAGACAAGAAGAGAATTGAAGAGCTGCTGGAGGAGAACATGGTCTTGGAGATTGCACAGAAACAGAGCATGAACGAGTCTGCACATCTAGGCTGGGAACTAGAACAGCTGTCTAAAAGCACTGATCTTGCAGATAGTGAGTACCAGCTGGGGTAGCTGTGGTGTTCATGGTCTATTTCAGAATAAACAGATTGGTTGACTGAGATGGGAACAGAAGTTGAATCCAAGTTTGGAAAGTTTCCCTCATTCAGCCACTTGACTTTGACCTTGATTTTTTTGAACTTCTAAAATGTATTCACTTTCCTTTGAAAGCATCGAAATATTTTGATTTTGTTTTGTTTATCACTGAGATAGTGACTTTTAAGTATCACACTTTAATAAAAATAGTTTAAAAAGAAAGCTGTGTAAATGACACAGCAGAAATGTCACATTGGATATTTCTAACTGAATGGTTGGGTGGAGTCTGTGATCTTTAGTACAGTTAATACAGACAATTAACTGGTCTTTAAGTCCCAGGAAGTAATGTATGCTGAAGTCATTTATTTTTACTAGATACTGAAAAATGTGTGCAGTTAAAATAACTGGCTGATTTTTTTTCTTGGAGTGGTTGATTTGATTTCCGTAACTATCACATAACTAATTCTTTCTTCACTGGATGGGTTTTAGCATTGGTTTCTGTGTTTAACATGTATTCTGTCTATCATACCAGCCTAAATAACAATTCTAAGTGGAACTCGGGAAATATAAGCTATATCCTCTAATTCAACATGCAGCTTTTATTGAGTGTTCACCTTATTTTGCTAAGACTTGCATGTTTGAAGACAAAGGAATAAATCAAAGTAAGCAGATGTTTTCAGTGAAACTGTCTAGAATAGCTTTGTTTTGTAAAACAGCTGTGTGTGTGGCTGACACCAATTCTGAAATCTTCTTGCTATCTAGGATCCAAGTTCTCTTCACTAAAATTAATGGCTAGTTAATTGTTACTTCTAAATAATAATCTTGCAGAGCAGGTTATGTTAGCCTGAGAAATGAATGTTATTCTATTACTCCTGTGTAATCAAAGATATTGCTCGTGTTACTGGGGAGAAAACACAGTTCTCTCAAAACTTAGAGATTTTCATCAAGAGTATTTCAAGAAAATGTAAAAATACCTAAATTTTATGGTCTGTTTAAAATACTAAGTTTTGTTCCCTTCCTGATTTGCTTTCACTATTGATGTAATAGAAGGAGGAATGCTAGTTACCTCCTACTTACTAATTTCTATCACACATAACTTCAAAAATTTGCTTGAGTGATTTATCACTGCACTGATGTTTAGCACTTTAGCACTGGACCTTCAGAAACTCTCTGATTAACCAAAGAAAAACAATGAGGAACTGAGAACATTCCTAAACTTCTATTCAGTACGAAAATAAAATAATGAAGGAAGTCAGATTTTTTTTTTTTCCAAAGAAAGAACATTTAACTTTGAACTTTCATTTCATGGAAGTGCTGTTCTGATTTTACAATAATTCTCTTTAAGAAGTTTTATTTCACTCCATGTTGCTGTTCTGAATGCAGCTTGTTTGTACAAATAGAGTCAGACTGCATAAACTCTTTTGGAAAATCTCACGTTCCTGGATATCAAGTTGAGTCTGCAAGGCTGGCAGATAGAAGATTTTACCAGCTAGTTTGGTATATTTTATTAAAAATAAATTTAAAAATAAGCATGGGAAAAGTAATTTAGGTAGACTTCACTTCAGAACTCAACTGGAGTATTTAGTTAATAATAACTATTTAAGTCTTCACTTGACTAAAGCTCTCCAGGTGATGCTCCATAAAAGAGACAAACAGGATTTTACCAATCTCAGAAAGTTGCCAGCTTAAAGTACTCAGTGTGCTGTATGGCCTATTTAGAAGGAGGTATTAATTTTCTTAGATTTAAAGACAGTAATAAAGTCAATTTTATATGAAATGTGGTTTTGAAGTGATGGGTAGCAATTATTTCATGTGAACAAGAAGGTTGCTCTTGTAATTATTCAAATGCTGGGCAGAGAAATTAACAGCAGTTAGGCTTGGGCGATGGGTTTTGAGGCTGAGAGGTAGTGTCACTTTTGATCTACAAGCATTGAGTAAAATAACATCTCTGTTGTAATACTTGAATAAATTTTTTTAGTTCTGAGATTTCAACTTCAGACACTTCTCAGATCAGCATTCTGATGGGTGTCCTGTGCCTGGGTACCTAATAGTAAATAATTCTCTGTGATTCAGCATACTCTTGTGGTGAAGAAGCTGTAAAGATAACCACTGGACTGCTCTTTTGTAAGAATTTTTTTCTATTTCTAAATGTGATTGAATACCCGAGTTTTCACTAGCTCTTGGAAGTTTTAGCAAACTGGTAAAACTTGCTGCTTTAGCAAACACTTAGTAGGGGTTTACTTTCTGCCTCAATTTATTTCCTATGATGAAACTGTGAGATGGTATCAAAGTATATTTTATTACTAATATTAGACACACTCCCAACATGACTAAAGCAAATTCAAGAAGAGTTAAGAAAATAAGCAACTTTTGAGAAGGCTGGCTGCAGATAGTACCCTATTTATTAAAGGTATTAATGGTTATCTGTGAAAACAGGTTCTGTTTTCAACTAAGTATTTACTTATCAGTCAAGCTGAAATTGTAAGACTGACAGCAATAATCTTCATCCAAGTGGATCTTGCACACCTCAGAAGGAGACGTTTGTGAATTGATCAGTGCCACCTTCTGCTTCTCATGTTTCAACAGCCAGAAAGTCCTTTGTGTTTGAGTTGAATGAATGTGCTTCCAGTCGAATACTGAAGCTAGAGAAGGATAATCAGAGCTTGCAGAACACAATCCAAGAGCTGAGAGATGCCTCCTTGACCTCCAGAGAGAGCAGCCTAAAGTTTGTGGAACTGGAAAAGGAAAATCAGCAGCTTAGCAAAAAGGTAATTTGCTCACAGGAACAATCAGAGCTCTTGGTTTTTTTAAACACAGTGCACAAAGGGCTGTGCAGCATTCCTGAATGCTGAGTTTTCAGGGAGTTCATCCGTGATCCCCGTAAGACTGGCGATGATTTTGGTCCTGTCTATTTAATCACATTCTAATGCAATTAAATTCTAATAATTTTATTTAATTCCTTCTACTTCACTGCCTGCTTATGTGCATCATTGTAAGAAAATGTGTCTGTTCCTGTTAAATAAAAGCTGGTTTTCAGTGCTTGTTTGCCCCTGTCAGACTGTACTGTTGATTGTATCCCTTTCTGTTGTCTCACAACAGTCACTACTGGGAAAGGAAGCCATGGTCACATTGAACTATTTTAGTTTTTTTAAAGTTTAATAATTTTTACATATAAGTCAAATATATTACGCAGGTGAATTCAGGTTAGTATGTTCTAAATGTCTTGGTGTCCAGAGTCCTGGACCTGCTTTTTCTTTTTCTTGTCCTCTTGACTCTTACAAATTCTCTAGTGTCTCTCGCTCTCTGCAAAGATCTCAGTTCTTTCAGTCTTTGTAATAAACATGTAGGTGATCACTTTGTAGATTTACTTACATATATGTGTGTGTTGCACTGTTATTAACTGTGATTACATTTAGCTCAAATGCCAGCTCAGTGTTTGTCCTTGTGAAACACACTGCTCAGTTCACCTCCAGCTACCAGCCTTATTTTTGTCTGACTAGTTACTTAAATCCCCAATTCTGATGAATTGAGCCATGTGCTGCTGGGGAAAAAGGATGCTTCCTAAAGTATAAAACGTTTCCTTGTTGGATTTTTCCACATTCTTACCATTCATAAATTATCCAGAATATAAGGCCTATTTCTCCTTTTCCCATTACTACAGTAACCTCTGTGTGTGTGAGGCGTTGACACAGTTATTTCAATTCTGCTTGCCTGTGAGCTAGCTGAATCCCTTGAAGGACAGGGGGTGAAAGCATCTAGATGTGAAATGGTGCTTGTGGATTCCTAGATTATAACAAGCCCATTTCTCTGCCAGGGATAACAGTATCCAGCACTGGATCGTTCCATCTTCTGGAGAGATTCATTTGCTAAGTTGAGATCAGTTCTGCTTCTTTTCTTTCTTTTGTGAACAAGGAAAACTGCAAAGATTCAGTTCACTCTAATCTTCCTTCCACACTTCCATATATGACCTGTAGTGTATAAGTCATTCAATCCAGCTCTAATTTACCTGCCTAAAATTAGACATGGAGGCATAGAAAGCAGATAGTTGTGATGTGCAGCCATTTAAATCACTTGAAGAACTGTGGTCAACCTCTGGCTTTGCCCCAGGCAGATTCCTTGTGGGCACCTCCCCTTATGGCACTGTATTGATGCCAACAGTTGTGATTCCCCTCAATTAAAATACAGCAAGGTGGGTCAGGGGAAATAATAGGCAAAGTCTCTGATTTGTACAAAATGTTTACTACAGTGGGCGGGGGAGAGTGCAAGAGCTCTGGAGGACTGTTAAAGTCAAGTATGTGCAAGAGATAAAGAAGTATTTTTCTCAAATGTTTTGTGTCTTTGGGGTTCTTTTGGTAACTTTCCTGAGATATCCATAGTAAAATCTTGTCTCCCTAAAGTCTTTTAACTGAGCTGAGATTTCATCTACTGTCTGAGACTTTGAAAAATTGTGGTTTAAAATATGCTTGTTTATTTGCTGATCTAGTGGTTGGTGGGATCATGTAGCCAAAAGAGGATTATTCAGGTAGTACAAGAGGAGATGTTATAAAGGAAAGTCATGTACATATTTTTTTCCTTTCTTACAAGGAAGGAGGAGCTAGTTGTAGAAAACCCTCCTTTCAGGCACACTCAAGTAGAAGCAGTCCAAGCAACCTGTCTTGGTTGCTGCCTTTCTGACTTACTGCAAAGAGATGTGAACAGTAATATCTTACTTGCCTTCAGTTTTCTGGGAAGTGCCGATGAAGATCAGCTATTGCTGAACTACTGAGTTTGTTGCAGCTTTCTCTGAACAGCTCCTTTGAGACCAATGAACCTCCACATGGTTACATTTCTGACTGCTGAGCCCTCCTTATCTCCAATCTGGGCTGCCCCTGCTTGTTTAAACACTTCCTGTAATGAGGGGCATGTTGACATAGGCAGAGCCCAGCCTCCAGCTATTTCCCACTTGTAAGAATTAGGTTTAATACCCCTTTCATTGACATTTTCACTGTTGGCAGAGTTGATAATACCAAACCAAAAATGAGCTGATATTTGTGCAGAGCTGTAGGTGCTCACAGTACTTTGCAAGCTTAAAAAGGAATTATTTCCTGACCTGGGGAATGTAGTTCCCAGAACCTCTTGTTTCTAAGCACTGAAGAGCTACTGCTTTTCTGTTCTTCATGCATTACAAGTATAACTTTCAGAATGAATAAGTAAGAAAACTTTGTTTGTTGTAGGACTGGAGCCTTATTTGCAAATTTTTCAAATGCAGTATTGTCACCTGCTGGGGAAAAGAGGGCCAGCAGAACACAGAGAGTGGGAGCATAAACTTGGTTGCTCCAGCGCTTTAGTGTTTTTCCTCTGTTCCTGTTTTAGTTTGGTGTTTTGGTCTTCTAGTCTTAATTACTTTGTCTGCATTCACTGGTAGAGTAAGACAATCAGTGATGGAGAGGCTAGGAGAGGCAAGTTCCTCAGGAAAGGGAGCACCAGAAACTTAATTGCTGTTGACAGGAGCACAACAGGGCATTCAGCAGGCAGGTGAACTAAGCATTCCTTACTGCTGTGCCTTATATGCTCTGATCTTAAAAGGCACGAAGAAGATTCTTAGCCCTGTGAGAAAAACAAGACAGTCCATTTCCTCCTCTGAGACTGGTAACTGCAGGAGAGAGGGATTTAATCTCTCAGCCATAGTCCCCATCTCATTTCTCTCTGGTCTTCAAAATGACTTAAAGTACAAACAGTCCTTGTGTCAAGCTGTCGTTGATGTGTTTTGGTGTGTTCTCTTCACACAGATTGAGAAGTTGCAAAATCAAATTGAAAAAGAGAAGCAAAGCAATCAAGATTTGGAAACCTTGAGTGAGGAGCTGATAAAAGATAAAGAGCAGCTGCAAGTTGTCATGGAGACTCTAAAAGCCGACAAAGACAGACAGGTGTGAACTCCTCAAATGTAATATAACAACGTGTGCTCAGTAATGGTAATTCAGTGATGCCATTTAGAGCATCTGGTTCTCTCAGGGAGATAAGGCAATTTGAGAGCTATTAAGTGCAGGTTGAACTTGTTCAAATCTAGGTTAAAAGCTTCTTCAGGTGTAAAAGCCCAGCATGTTTTGCTGATTCCTGCTCTTGTTACCATAAGGGGATCTTCAGGCTATTATATGAACAGACCTTCCCCCTTGAGGAAAAAAAGCCCTTGGATCTTACTAAATGGAATGCCAACTGGTTTTAGGATATGCAAATAAATTTTGTTGCTGAAGATTGGTCTTTCACCACCTGTATGGCATGATTGGTTTGGTTGAGGCTCTTTAGCCACCCAGACTTTTTGCTCTATTTAGAAGAGATGCTGAGAAAATACTTGTCTTCTGGATTGACGTTTTAATTGCCCTTCAGCTTTTACCACTGTGCTGCAGTTCATGTGCAATGCCTGAAAACTCTCTTAATTACAGATTTGTGCAAGTATCGTCTGTACTAATTTGACAAATGAAAAAACTACAGACACAGATCATTAGAGACTGGTCTGAATATTCTCAGCCTGTATTAAAATTTACTCTAAGTTTTTGTGAGGTGAAAACTAAATAGCAAAATGTCTTATTTCTGTAGTTCTTTTGATCTTGAAGGATTTTTACCTGGACTTCTCCTGGGAAACTGCACTTTACCAACCAAGTCTTACATTTTAGTTAGAACAAATACAGATTCTTTGTGGCAGGAATTAATAGATGGTTTGTTTGAAGGTGAGGCAGGAAGTAAAACCAGAAATATTCCCAGGTTTTAAAAAAGAGCAGTTTGTCATTTTTTCAGGTGTAGGCCCTTTTGATTTGTGTGGGTATTGTCTAGTATAAGAATCAAATGCAAATTGCAGTCTGAATTAAAATTGCATCTGCTGAAATTTGACCAGTGGGGTAAGTGTACTGTCCTTACAGGAAGTGTGTCTTTAATGACATCTGTAACTGCTCTACATTTTCAAGTATTCTGAGGTTCCTGACACCTTACCAGAGATAATTTCAGTCTTCAGGTCCCAAAGATGAAGGTAAACTAGATAGAAAGATACCTTCTATTAAGAATGATTTGTAACAAAACATCTTCTCCGAGGTGTTCTCTGAAGGTCCTCTGTCTGCTTTCTCTTTCTGCCCCAGCCTTCTTGGATGGTAGCAGGAATGTAGCACCATTCTTTATTAAAATCATGAGTTACCAGAGGTAACTTTTTTTTTCAATAGTTTGGGTTCTTGGTTATAGTCATAACTTGCTGAGAAATTTGTCTTGGATTAAATGGATATGATTGTGTTAATAATCATCTCTCTGATTTAGGACTAATATGTGCCTCACTTGTAAGGTAGATGAATAACATTTGCACAACTGTTTATGTAGATAAAGGACCTTAAACAAGAAAATGATCACCTTAATCAAGTTGTTTTATCCCTGAGGCAAAGATCACAAGTCAGCAGCGAGGCAAGAGTGAAAGATATTGAAAAAGAGAACAAAATCCTTCATGAAACAGTAACTGAGACAAGTAGCAAACTGAACAAGCTGGAATTTGAGAAGAAACAATTGCAAAAGGATTTTGACCAGGTCAGAGAAAAAGTGGAAAGAGTGGAAGAAATGGAAAAAGAGCTCCACCGGCTGGAGAGGGAGAATGAACAGCTCACAAAAAAGGCAGCAGTGATGAAAATAGTGACAGAAAAAGTGGAAGTTCTTGAGCAAGAGAATGGCAATCTGGAAGTGGAAAATAGGAAACTAAGAAAATCCTTGGACACATTACAAAATATTTCCATCCGGCTTGGTGACCTGGAAAGGGACAACAAGCAGTTGGATGAAGAAAATCTGGAGCTTAGAAGGGTGGTGGAGACCATGAGATTTACCAGCACAAAAATGGCACAAATAGAAGCAGAAAATAAAGATTTGGAGAGGGAGAAAGAGGACTTAAGAAAGAATGTGGAAATGTTAAAAGCCATGAACAAGAAATCAGAGAGGCTGGAGCTAAGCTATCAGAGTATCAATTCTGAAAACCAGAGACTTCAGCAAATTGTGGAGAACAGCAATAAAAAGATCCAGGAATTAGAAAAAGAAGTTCAAGGAATGGAGAATGAAAATCAGGTCCTCCAGAGGAATCTTGAAGAGCTGAAGGTTTCTGCCAAACAGCTAGAGAGGTTAGAAAAGGAGAACAAAGCCCTAGAACAAGGAATGTCTCAGCTAGAAAAAGACAAAAAAATGCTAGAGAAAGAAACAAAACGACTTTGGCAGCAAGTGGAGCTGAAAGATGCTATTTTGGATGACAGTACAGTAAAGTTGGCAGTTGCTGAGAAGGAAAACAAGACACTAGAAAAGGAAATTGCTCGATTCAGAGATTCATCTAGTAAACTTAAAGAGTTTGAAAAGGACAATAAAGACCTCCTAAAGCAAGTTACAATTGATAAGAGAACACTAGCTACACTGAGAGAGGTAAGCAAAATACTTCTACTGGGTTGTATGCTGCTATGGTTTTTTTTCAGTTCAGTGAAGTACTAAGGTGCAAATATCTGTCCCACAAGACATCTTCACAATCTTAACAACTGTCACTGGAAAGTGTTGCCTTGGAAAGTGGAACATGCCAAGAACTGTGCTTGGTGCAGTTGTGCAGTATTCCACTTTGTGTCTACAGTACAGAGTCTCAAAATGACATCTTTGTCTTCATACAGAATAAAATTTTTAAGCAGCTCTTATGTAGTGCCTGTTAACCAAAGACTTTGATACTTTCTCTAACCGTGACCACAAAATTGTTTGCTAACTTGAGAGCTCCAGCAGGGGAGATGGACTCTCAGGTCTAGAAATTTCTAGCAGTTGCTGAGGACACATTGACATCCCTGTTCTGAAAGAGACAAAACCATCCCAAATGACCAACCTAAACCAGCTGCACCACGCGGCTTTCTTTTGGGGCAAGACACTTCCCTGCTGCGTGAGAGCAGCTAAGTGCAGTGATCTCTCCCTGCACCAAGCATTAGGATGTTGGTTGTCTGAGGATGTGTGTGCTAGAACCTGACACTCCTATAAGTGGCCTATGAGCAGATTCAGATTATTGCCATTTGCTCTCATTGCCTGTCCCAGTTGCTGTTGTCCTGCCAGAAACAGGATTTCCTGTGTAAGGAGTGTTAAAAGGAAAACGGGTTGTGCTGCAGTAGCTCAGTGAAAGAGATAAGTCTAACAAGATTAATATAGTAAGCAATCACTTACTTCAAGGTTTAGTTTTATTTCCATTTTTGAAACATTAGTGTAATTTTGAGGAGGAGAAATAAAGTCTGTCAGAAACACTTGACACTGTCCCAAGTTATATGTCTATCCAACTTTCCTTAAAAATAATTAAAACAATATAATTTCTGAGAAGACTCCTTTATAATCTTTCCATTTTCAGACTTTTGCAGATTTTCATACAGTAGCCCATCTTCTTTTCCTCAGTTACTTTCTATTGATCCTACTGAAGGAGTTCATGGATGTTGAGGAGACCCCTTTACAGATCACTGGACTGGCACTGACTTTAACCATATGTTCTTTACCTTGCCATGCGAATGAATTCTTGGCTAAATTTGTGATGTCAGAGGACTATTCAATATCTCCAGTTTAACGATGCATTCTTACAAAATTTTATTCTTGCTTCTGTTTGATATTCAGAATATTTTTTTTAAATTTCAAATTCTTCAGTGTTTTTTTTTTTTGTTCTTTGTTCATGTGTTTTTCAAGAAAACTTTTAGCAGAAACACAATCAGTATAGACCTCTATGATGCATTTTTATTTCAAAGAATTTGTAATGGTAGGGATCTTCACACTTAGCTATGCACCAAAAATAATTTGTCCTTTTTAGAAATGCAGGCTGGCATTAACTATGTCGCCCCAGGCCATTTCCACACAGACCACTTTACTGGCATAACAGCAAAGCATTGGCCCAATATACCTTCTGGTACAGGGCCCCCAAGTCCTCTCCTTGTGTGACTTACTTGCTGGATTCTGCTTTAGATTCTTCCCAAAGAAACCTAAATGAAACCAGGCTGCATCAGTAGATACCAGAATAAGTGACCACACTCTCATGTCCAGAGCTGTCCTGTCTCTTATGCTACAATGCGGTTACACTTTTGAAAATTTGGGCAGTAGTTTACCATATGTCACAAACGCAGCGCGTTATTCACTGTTGACCCTGTTACCAAGTCCCTTGGTAATAACATCCTAGCCATTATACCTCAGGAGACTTCCACACTGAAGTCCTGTTTCTCCTCTGCATATGTGCCAGTGCTGGCAGGGCTTTTTGTCCTAGCTGAGAGGCAGGAACTCCCTCTGCTGGTGTTGCCTGCCCTGCACACATCCCTGTGTGGCACGGAGGTGGGGTAGTGTCTCCTGGCCTGCACATTTCCTCCTTCGTCAGGCAGGCACAAAGCCACTGTTGGCAGAAAGTAGTTTAGTACAGTGAGTGAGACAAAGGCCAAAAGGAGCATTCTGCAGATTTATTTCAAGTGACCTATAAATAAAACCAATCAGTTTAATTCTGTACTCAGCTGATGAATTTTAGCTGACCTACTTGAAACTAGGATTTTATCCAATGACTTTTTCGGTACTCTTAAAAAATATGTATCATGCTGGATAATTATCACCACCCTTTGCGTAGCAACTAATCATGTTAATGCTGTTTCAGGATTTGGTCCTGGAGAAGCTGAAGAGTCAGAAGTTGTCTAGTGAGCTGGACAAATTGAGCCAGGAACTGGAGAAGATGGGATTGAACAAAGAGCTGCTGCTGGAGGATGATAATGGCAATGATGACACGTAAGGAAACTGAGCTCTTCTAGTCATTCTTTGACTCAGCCTAACTGAAGCCCTTTGCCTTTCTTTTTGATTCTCACCTGCCTCCTTGCCATTACTCTTAACAGTTTTGGACATAAGCCACACTTTTCTGAGGTATGCTTGGCAGCATACTATAAGTTTTGCAAAACATTTTCTTGGGTGGAAGAAAGAAATGCCACTTTCTCTCTCCACGGTAGCAGTGTTACTACAGTTCCTCTGTACTCCCCAGCAGAGTAGCTGGGTAGCTATTTCACTGTGTATTTCTCTTCGTGTTCTCTTTAACAAGTAAGAATAGTGGCTATTAAACAGTGTCTGTCATTACTTCATGTAATTGGTGATCAGATATCTGTTTATATTAACATAGGTGTTGCCTAAGAAATATCTAATGGTAAGAAATTCCTTTGTAAGTCCTATACTAATGAACACAGAAAATCCCAAAAACTTGTGTGTATATTGGCTTCTTGGTAAGACCTACTTAGAGAAACATACCCATCTTGTAGGAGTCTTTAAATTGTGGATCTTCCTCCTTGTCAAGAATGTAAAAAAGAGCCATAAGAAGAGTTTTCTGAAGCATAATTATGGGGAAAAGAGAGAAACTTATTTTCTTTCAAGTTAAGTAAGTCGTTGATATTTCTGTAGAACCGTCCTAGTGTTAACCTCTATTAAAATTGATTGGATTCTCCATAAGTGAATTCCCCAGCTATAATATATCAGTAGGAATCTGCAGCAGTAGAGAAAATAATTTTCCTGAAGAAGCAAGCATGTATAATTTAACATGTAGTGAGAGTGGGAATGGGTGAAGTCTGCTATTTAGATGGTGGCTTATATCTTAGTGGCAGACGTTGGACAGCTATTACCATATTTTTCAGAAAATACAAAGTTCTGGAAAGCAAAACTGAATCAGCACTAAAATCAACTCTAGCTGTGAAAGAGGAGAAGATTGCAATGCTGGAAGCTCAAGTGAAAGACTTTCTGAACTTGAACCAGCAGTTACAGAATGATCTAAATATGGTAAGAAATTAAGTGAATTTTAATTTTTCACATTGCAGTTCAGCACATTCACATGTTTGGGGATTTTTTGGTTCGAGGTTTGATTTTTTTTTTTTTAAGAACAGCTTGGTTCTTCTCTCTGCCCCTTGTTATGTACATCCTTCCCAAGTACCATTTTTCACTGGACTGCCTCTTTTTTTTGTCCTTTTCTATGTAATGACACAAAATTAATAAAAAAATATTTTGGACTAGGGCACATTAGGAGGGGGAGTGTTCTTGGACAATTGCTCTTAGTAGATCTGTGTTCCCATGTTTCTTTCATTGGCATGGCTGTGTTTTTCTGCCTTGTTTAGTGGAAACATAGGCTGAGGAAGAGTGCAGTTGAAGTATTTCACCTAAGAACAGCCTGTTTGTTAGATGACACTGAGCTTGAGTCTGGAGGCCAAGAGATGTGGATTCTTCCACATGTCTGTGTCTCAGCTTCCCTATCTGTGAAGTGGGGTAATGATTGTTGAATCAAGTCTGTACAATGCAAGAGAGGAGTGACATATCCCATCATTATTAATGCATTATTCCAGTTCCCTCAATGTAGAAGGTTGTTGCTTGTTGGTTGTGTAGGTGAAGAAGGACTTTGATGCACTTAAGCAGACTCAGCAGGATGGGCAGTATGCTCAGAAGTCACTGGGGAATTCAGCAGAGAATCTCATTCCTAGCCAGCAAATGAATGAGAAGTTGGAAACGGGGCACCAAGAGACTACCACAGAGCTGCTGAAACTACAGGACAGGGCCATTGAACTGGAAAGGAATGTAAGTCTTCTGTTTCCTCTTAGCTCATAGACTTCTCTTGTGCTCTTGAGTGGGTTGGTGGAAACTGGACTTCTGAACTTAAAGCAATCTGGTAGGTTTTCTGGAGCACTCAAGTCTACCAGATTCCTGGGGTGTCTCTTAGGACTGCATGGGACTTAAGTGCTTCATGTGTCTTGTGTCCATCTTGTCCCATCTTTGCAGGGTTTAATCCTGTGTGTAACACCTGTCCTACCTTCATTTAATGCTGCGAAGAGCATTTGATAGGACTCCACATCATCAGGACAGTGGTTTCTTTTCTTCCTGTCATCCCTTCAATGTCATCTCTCTTACAGAATGCAGCCCTGCATACAGAGAAGCAGCTGCTTAAGGAACAGCTAAAGCATTTGGAAACACAGAATGTCTCCTTCAACAATCAGATCCTGACACTACAGAAGCAAAATGTCTTCCTTCAGGAGCATAACACTGCCCTGCAGACACAGACAGCCAAACTCCAGGTCAGGACATCCTTGTGACTCTCTGCCAGGGGGTTGGATTTGATTACAGTAGTGTGGAGAAGATGACAGCTAATAATGAAATACTTGTGTTGGTAGGCTGATAGTTACCTTCAGCAAGAAGGTGGTTATTTAGAGAGAATTAATTAAAATTAATACAGCAAAATCCAGATGTTTTCTTCCAGAAGCTACACTTCTGAAATAAAAAAAGCTTTGCACTTTGCTTTTTTGTGTTGATGCTATGCCTGTGAAAGAGCTCAGCAGAAATGGAAGGAGGACACAAGTCAGGACACAATGCCCATAGGCATTGTAGCAATGAGTTCCAATCAGAGTTTTCAGACTTTCAGACAAAATGTCAAAGTTGCCAGTAGAAAAGATACTCTTCAAGATTCTCTTCAAAACTCTCTTGACTTTAAAAAAAAATAAACTTACTTTGAGAAAGAGGCCAGTTTCAAAGGACAGTATTGGATTAGCTCTATTTTTCTTGTGTGACTTACACTTTTCAAGCTTTTCCTCTTGCATATTCAGAGATGGGGGCTTTTTGTCCTCATTAATTATTTCCCATCTGTAATTGACTTATATTAGCAACACGTAAAATCAGTGCACTGTTTCTCTACTGAAACCAGACTTGATAGGAGGACTGCTCACATACACAGTGTTAGGAGTATTGTCCACATACATGGTGGTGCAGTTAATATTTTTGAATTTGGGTGAATTTGCGTTTCATTACTTGTACACAAATGTGGGCTAACTTTTGGCTTTGATCATGATTGTCAGAGGTGCAGTGGAGTTGTGAGTATCCCAGGTCATCTTGGTCTTCAGGCTCAAGAGCTTCTGGTAAAAGTGTTTTTTCAGTTTGGAGGTTATTATGATGATTTTCATACTACTGATAGCATAGCTTTACGTGGTTCATACTACCAGCAGTAATCCCCAAATGATGCCAAATTGTACATAGATGTCTTAAGTTCACAAGGCAATGTTAGGCATTCTTGACTAATTCTATCTGGATGTAAGCTGCTATAAAATGTTTGTTTTATGTACCAGTAGATGGGAATAAGTAATACTTACTTTTTACTTGCAAAACTTTAGGTAGAAAATTCAACTCTCAGCTCCCAGAGTGCTTCACTGACGGCCCAGAATGCTTTACTCCAAAATCAGCAGACAGCCAAGGAGAATGAGAATGAAAATCTACTGAAACAAAAGGAGCAGCTGAAGGCTGAGTATGAGTCATTGCTTCAGGACCATGAACACCTTGCTTCACTGCATGAGCGGCAGTCTGCAGAGTATGAAAGACTAATAAATCAGCACAGCTGCCTGAAAACATTACACAAAACCCTGGATCTGGAGCACAAAGGTCTGCGTGAGAGGTACGCTCACTGCTCAGGGGTATAGTGTAGCCAGAATGTGCCTATGTTACAATTTTAGCCTTAAATGTTGTCTCCAATTACAAAGTTGTTGCCCTGAAAAAGTGCCTAGTCAGTCTAGTTGTCATTAGGACATTAGATGAAAATACTTGCAAAGCTCTAGATTTTAGATGTCTAAAGGTGGGAGAATAGAGGTGACTCTGGTGATATTCAGCAAACATGGGGTTGGATCTCAGGGATACTTTTTCAGAAGTAGCTTAAATGCTTCTACTATATTTAAGGATTTGTGTTAAAACAACATACAGCCTTAAAAACATTCTCCAGTTCTACTGTGTGGAGACTCTCTTCTAAGCATAAAGTCTGTAGGTCACCTATATGTGAGTAGTCTGTGTATCTTGAAAAATTTCGAACACTGAACCTTGTGGCATCTGTGTCATGTCAAAGGAGGGTCTCTGAAGGAAGCTATATTGACCTAACCATGCAATAATGATGTATTAATAATTTTCTTGTAGTTCTCATAATCTAAAGCTTTTGCTTCTGGCCCTTCAGTTGAAATAGGAAATCAGTTAACTGTTAATTGTTTCATCTCTAATCAGTGTCATTTTCTGACAGTTGTGCATGGATTGAACAATATACATAATGTACTACTACAAAAATACTGCTTTGCCTACCTCTCAGACTTCTCTTATATTTTTCAGTGATTTTCCTCAAAACACTTGTAATTAGGTTTCATTTCTCTATAAGATGGCAAGTTGGGTTCATAACAACTCAGTGGTGGTCCTTGATGGTGGACTGAAAACTGGTGCTAAAGTTTTCTTCCCCAAAGACTAAGGAGCTGGCAAATACAGTGTGCAGTAGATTTTTGTAAAGTACAGAAGTAAACTATTGTGATTAAAATATCCACTGGGGCTGTGTGACAGGACAGCTGCTCGGCTGTCGACTAAATGAGCTGTAAGTGATTACACAGACAGTGTTCCTTAGCAAGTCTTTCTCAGACTGATTAATGGTTCTCATTGATTCAGGCTTTGCTTGAGATTACTACACTGCAGTGTGTTAAGGCACACTTTCTGTGTTCTTTCTTTGCTTGATCAGTACCAAACAGTAAGCAGCCCTAGCCTAAGGAAAAAGTGTTTTTCAAAGAGTGAGTTATCTATAGAGGTGAGTGCTCAGGTCACCACTGTAATCATTAACAGTTTGGACTCTTTCTGAGGTGTGACTCCTATTGAGAGGTGTTGCAGGGGAGCAGATGGTGGCCTTCTCTATATTCAGGACAGGTTGAGTTTGGCAGTTCTAAGCATGCAGTATCCTCCTCAGCAGATCAGTCTTAAAAGATACTTAGCAAGGTGATTTGTCCAAGGACTCCATTTGGCTGTCAGGAAAAAAGCCACAAGCTACTTTTTTTAGTGCATGTTTTGTTCTCCCTATCATATGCTGTTGAGGGAGCAGAAGGGAGAAAGAGTAGCATAAGAAAAGTTTTCTTACACCTCTTCTTTTTAACTAAGGCATTTAACTGCTAAGATGGGATATTTCACTTTCAAATTCAGCTAGAATGCACCACCTGTTAAATTTTCCCCAGAGAAGCTCAGTGCAACCAAGAAGTTTTCTTGTGTGGTGTTTAGGAGATGGGTTTTGCATGTCACAACTCCAAGGTGATTGGTTTTCCTCAGCTGGTGAAAGCACTGTAATCATAGTTCTGTTGCTTATGGCAGGATTACACTTCCACACAAACCTATGACTGCAGCTTGTCTAGAAAAATCCACAGCAACTTTAGTTGGCTTGTGCATGTCCAACAACATGTACAGCCAAGGTCCCAAAGGTTTGTGTAGTTCACTCTGCTGCATTCTAACCACAGAATATTTTCTGCACCTGAGCAAACTTCACTAAACCTCTTTTGGTTCTGTCTGCACAGTATTAACACTGCAGTGGGGATTTAATAATGGGTTGTGTGTAACTGCAGTGAAATGGCCTGTCATAGCCCAGCAAACCACAGATGTGTGGGTTTGGCTGAGCAAGAAGAGGAGAAGTACTATGATAGCATCATTTACCATTAATAGCAGTTTTTTGACTTAGAGGTGTCTGGCTGACAGTCTCAGTGAACACAGGAAGGCTGGCCTCTTCTGTATTTTTAAAATTGCTTTTCATATTGCATGTTACTAAGGCAAGGTAATAACTTTGTAGCTACAATTGATTAACAGATCCTTGAGCATTTCTTTGTGGCTTTGTCTGGAGAAGTCTAATCCTGCAGAGACACTGGGAAAAGAATCCCTGCTGTGTAGGGTTACATACTGCAGGAATTGTATTATTATGTTACCAGTGCTGCCTGGTAATTATTTTCTGGGTTCCTTTTTGCCACACTTTTAATCACAGCAAAGCATTTTCAAAGTTGTCTCAGTGACAAATACCTACCCATAGTATTTCCCCTCAAAAAACAGCAGAAAGAATAAAAGCCAAAAGGAGTAAAGAGGACTACATTTGTTCAATCCTAGGAATGGATTGTGTCAGAGCAAAAATGGATTCTATATGCATGTATAAGAAAATCTTCTTTAAACTCTTCTGTCCAAGAGCCTGATGCTTTAAAAAGTGAAATGAACATGAGTGTTGAATAGTCTACAGGAAGGGTAACCTGGTCCCTGGTGGCAGAGCCTGTCAGGTTGCACAGATTGTTCAAATTGTAGACTCCAGGCTGAATCTTGATTACAAGAAGATTTTGCCTGAGATTTTGTTAGGGCTCCGGACATGAGCAATCATTTCCATTTTTGCAGCAGTCTCCTCTTTCTTACCTTTCACCCAACAACTAGGGGAGCAGCTGTGGTCTACCTCAGGCTCAATGTGGCAGCCTGTGGTGCTGGACTTGGCTGGTAACACTGGACCAGTATTCTGCATCTCTCTAAGGAGCCCTCTTTAAAACATAGAGGGCTTGGATAAAAGTGAACAGAGTAGCCCTATCATACAGAGGCAGCAAAAGAATTTACAGCACAATTTCTGCAGAGACAGCCATGGTCTCTGCCAAAGGACTGACTAGTGTTTGTCTTCTCAGACTCTGCACTGGCACACAATCTGTCTGAAATACTTCTTGGAGCTGGATGTGAAACCTTCCTCTGCTTTCAGGTTCTTCCATTTGTTGTACAGACATTGAATTTGAAATGTCCCAGAGCTGAATGGAGCAAGAAAACAAATAAATAAGGTTAATTAAACTCTACTGCTGTTACTGGGAATGAATAGCATAAAGCAGCTTTTGTCTGGGAGACAGGTACTTTTCTGTGTGGCCCTTCAATGGACTGGAATTTGGGACAGGCTGTAATTTGACCCTGGGATGAATGGAATGGTAGCCTGAAAGAAAAACAAGTTGGCAGGAGTCAGTGTATTTGATTCTGTCTGCTAGTTTTGGTTTTGTTTTGAAGTTTTCATGACTGCAGAGTAACTGCTCTGCATTCATCTCTGCTGGCATGAGAGTCACAGAAAGATGATGCTTGTTCTCTTTAGCTTTTTAACCAACACTGCATCTTCCACCTAGATTCTGTTTTAAAATTGCTTGGAAGAATATTTCTCCATTATTGACACAGATGTATCTGGTAGTTTGGGGTAATACCCTTTTATTACAGTGACCAAAAAACGTGCTGATGCCTTTTGACATTGACTGCACCAGTGGCCTCTGCTGGTGTGTATGGGCACAGATTCTGACAGAATCCACCAGAGGAAAAGAAAATCTGGGAACAGCCTGCTGCCTTGTGATTTCAGTCCACCTTGTTCTTCTCAGTGTTTTCTGAATACAGGTGATGTAGCACCTCAGGGAGGCTGAGCCTGCCTAATCCGTATCTGTTCCAAATATCACAGAAGTTCTTCCACACATCGTTTACTTTAACATTCCAGAGATCAAAATTAAAGACACAGCTCATGGCATCAGCCCTCTCTCTCTCTCCCCATCTCCCTGCCCTGAATGGTTTATGCACAAGTTATATAAACTAAATAATAGTGGAAGCCTGGATGTGAACACTGGTTTTGCTCTTGGTTTTTTCACTAGTGAGCAAATGGAACAACTCAAGCAGGCGAGTCAGCCTCTGCTTAAAGGTGTTTTGCCATCAACTCACTGATACCTCATCATCTGTCTGGAATATGCAGGAGATTAATAGATGTGCAGGATGCTATTACCTATGCATATAACCTAGTGTGCATTAGGTGGTTACCTAACAAACTCTTGCTCATTGCACTGCTTTCCTGTTGCTTTCTGGGAGCTACTGTCTAGTCAGGTTTTTGACTCTTCCCACTGTCAATTATTTGTGACTGGGATTCCGGTTTAGTGGTATGGTTTCCACTCATTTTGCAGAATGTCATGCTTTTACTAAATGACCAGAATCTGAAATTGAAATAAGATTCTGGCAATTGTGTTCCAGTTTTCTTAAAAAATGCTTTTCTTTTTTTTTTTTTCCTTAAGTCTTCTCTGATGACGTGTATACTTAGTTGAATTTTCTTGCATAGCATTGAATTCTTCAGCTTTGGTAGAAGTTTAACCACATAAATGTGGATTAAATAAATAAAGTTGGGAAAAAAGATGCTTTCTGATCATTGTGGTATTATCTATTAAAATATTAACCCAGAGGAAGAAAAATGTTTAAATGAGAGCTGAGGGTATGCTATTCCTCCTGTTGCAGATACAGCAGTTTAACGAAACACAAAGCAGAACTGGAAGAGTTGGAGTTAGCTTTAAAAACTGAGAGAGAGGTTTTGCAACAAGAGAGAAGATCAAATGCAGTAACCACTGGGGAAAATCAGAAGCTGAGGGAGGAACTGGACAGGTATGGTTCCTTTGCTAAATTGTTGTATATATCAATTAAAAGTCAATTATGCAAAACACGAATGTGTTGCTTTAGCTCTGAAGTACCTTCATATAACATGTCTGTTCTTTTTTCTCTATTTTAGTATTGTTACTTTGGTAATTTTAACTTGTTAAAGATTGTCAGCTTCATGAATACTGTCAACTGATACTGTTATTTGGTGCTTCAGACCTAGGACCTTTGTTCATACAAAATAAAGTTCCACACGTGGTTGGTTCAGTTCATAAGCATTTTCTGCAATGAATTGTTTCCAAGCACTTGCCTTTAGTTAGAGCTACAAATGCCCAACTCCCCAAATTATACCTTTTTTTTCCCCTTGAGGAGCACTGGTTTATGGTTTTTACACAATATGATTTTAGCTTTAGGAGTTACCATTGTTTAGTTTCTGCTGCCCAGAGAAAACTGCCATTCCTGTTGAAAGTAGGAAAACTGCAATTAAAAGCAGTCTTAGAGACTCTTGATCAGTGAGTGGCTCTTAACTTATGGCAGAGCCCCTTTTGAGAGCCACATGTAAAACCCACCCTTGTAGCCTTGTTAGTACTACAAAGGTGTTTTGAGAATCTCTTTGGTACAAGTAAGGGGCCAAGACCACATCAAGTTAAAGCAATATCCAGTTGAATCATATTTAAAAATCACATTATAAGTTGAGCTACAATTGTACAAGTGTACTTTAGAACAGTGCAGAGCTCTCCAGAGGTTTTCTCAAGTTTGCCTTTCCTAATTCATTTTCTTAGGGACAAAGATGTTGCATAATGTTGACTGCAGGGCTGGCAGAGAGCCAGGCTCATCTGTCAGCGGATACAGAACTTAATCTGTTTCTAGTTATTTAATGTTATGCCTTCATGATTTGTAGACATTTTTTGATTTACCTAAAAGTCTAAAAGAATTCCAGTGTCTTCTCACAACACTACGGTGTTTCACACTTCAGGACACTTAAATGCTCATATTTCATGCATCAGGATAAAAAAATAATGTGTCAGTTTTATTTGTGCCAAATAGAATTGTCTTTATATCCAAATGCTCTTAAATACATTATGCCTCAGAAATTTCTAGTGGGTTTCTTACATATTAATGAAATAGCAGTTTTATTTTTCATGTATGTTTCTTTCAGTTCTTTTGTAGATTTAAAACTTTTTATAATGTTACCGTTACTTCTTAATAAAATTAAAATACTTAGAATTAAAATGTCCTTAGGAGTTACTCACTGGAAATATGCTTGATTTAGTGAGGGCTGCAAACTGATGGTGTGGTCTTGAATGTGAGGTCATTTTTGTGAAGTGTCCTTCATAAGCCTGCTCTCTTCTTCGTGTTTAGGGTGAACTTCTTGCACAACCAACTAAAGGCAGAGTATGAAGGGCTGCATTCACACACTAAAGAGCTGAAAACTTCCTTGAACAACTCTCAGTTGGAGTTGAATCGTTGGCAAGCTCGCTATGATGAGCTGAAAGAACAGCACCAATCCATGGATATCTCTCTGACCAAGCTAGATAACCACTGTGAGGTGAGTAGCTGTAGATACCCAGCTACTGCTGCTTTTGGGTTAGAGAGCTGCCATTCATTATCTGAAGCTTTTGACATGCTGTATATGGAAGGTCAAACTATGTAGCAACACCCCCATATAGTTTGAAGTGTATAGGTTTGTATCTTAGGTTGCCATGCTATTGTGTTATCTTGATTATTGTGCACTCCAGGGAAGCCAGATGCAGAGGAGAGATTAATTTGTCTTGTTTAATAGCTCCTGTCCCGTCTAAAGGGAAATCTGGAAGAAGAAAACCATCATCTCCTGAGTCAGATTCAGATGCTGAGCCAGCAGAATCAGATGTTACTGGAGCAGAACATGGAGAGCAAGGAGCAGTATCATGAAGAACAGAAACAGTACATGTAAGAAAAAAGAGATTTGAATTGTAAAACCTAGAAAAGTAATTAGACAAATATAGAATACAAATAATCTATCAGGACTAGAAGAGCAGGCAAAGGAATGATAGGTCTTCTTGATACCTGTTGGAAAAGCAAATGTTTGGTAGGAGATAAGTGTAATGGGAGAAAGCACAAAATGTTTCCACATTGCCTTACTGCAAAGAGTTTTTCACTAAACACCTGGGCAAGCACAATTCTTTTCAAATAATACAAATGAGCCTGTGTGAAAAAATCAGTTAGAAAAGATGGAATGCTAAACCCTGGGGTACTTCTCAAAGAAGAGATTGGGAAAGAGTTTTAAGATTTTGGAAAACAGACAAGTTGCAGCAAAAATTTAGTCTTATGGGAGTCATTTTATATTTAGGCTCCTGAAGAACAGCAAATATTCATACTCCTCTTGCTTTTTTTCATTTGCATTTCAAGAAATACCTGCTCTGATGTTGTTTTTAAGGATGCAGACATCAACATAATTTGCTGTGTCCTTCATGCACAGGTTGACATGCTGAAGTGAGATACCCTGTTTAAAGATACTGTGCATTTACAAAGAATCCTGTTTTCACTGCAGTAAATTTCTCTTATAGGTATGAAAGAAGAAAGAAAAATGTTCTTAATCCCAGGAATTTTAGTTCAAGCACATCAGGACGATGTGGGAGTTACTGAATTGAGTTTTATAGGAGTACTGGCTTATATGGTTGAAGTGTTAGCAATTGTTTGCTGAAACAGGCTGAATACAGTTCAGATGCACTCTAATCTGTTTATCCTGGTGTGTGAATGTCCTATGATAGAGGATTGAATGAAAATAAGATTTGCCAACTTCCACTGTGTCGGTTAACAAAATGATCAGTAAAAAATATAGTTAGTCTTAACATCCACCAAACAAACTCTGAGATATTAGTTAGTAATCTTGCACCACCATTTTCACCTTTCATGCTTTATTGCACAAAAATCACCCATCAGCATGCTTGGTAGGCTTTTGCATTTGCCCTCTCCAAACAGACTGTGAATCCTAAAGGTTCAGGATAGGAAGATATTTTAGTCTCTTTCTTCTCTTGGTGGCTTTTGGTCTTCAGTTTTTTTGATTATGCTTAATTTCATACAGATGACTCAGAATATGCTTTTCCCCCTCACAGTGATAAATTGAATGCCTTAAGGAGACATAAGGAAAAACTTGAAGAGAAGATAATGGATCAATACAAGTTCTATGATCCTGCTCCAAAAAAGTAAGTTCCACTTATGAATCCATGGATTTCGTTCTGCTGTACAGATCAGTGAGGGCAAGAAAGGGCTTTCCATAACTGGGGATTACAGAAACTTCATCTGAAGTAAGGGTGGTGTCATCTCGACTTGTCTCTTCCCTCTCTGCAAGATATTCCCTGAAAGGAACAGGTTGTGTTAATGTACAGTATAGGGCCTCGTGTGGGGCCTTCTGTATAAGAATCTGAAACTCCCAAAATTCATTGGGAAAGAACCACTTTGCTTCGTATGGTGACTAAGCAGCTTTCAGAAGCTGCTCTTGCAAAGTAAGAGATAACCAGTCTGTTGGAGAGAGGAACTTAAAAATTATATTAAGAACAACAAATAGAGCCAGGTTAATTCCACCATACATCGTTCTGACTGATAACCTTAGCAAAGAGGCTTCAAAGCTTTAATTTCTTTCCTCCAAAGTCTGTTCCTGTAGTGGAGTTTTTCACACAGTAAGAATGTCTTATGTGGTCCATATGTGTAGTTTAGATTTCTAGCAGAGGGAACAGTTGTCTTTCTCACATTTCTCATGCTGAAGAAATATTTCTGTAAAAGTAATTTTGACTTTAGTAGAGAAATGGATCTCAAGTGCTGTGAAATTCATGGTGCATTTTTTAAACCAACTCATGACAGTAAACAAATAAGAATGTAGGATGGTTTGATGGCTTTAGCACATCTGTAAACTTCTTTGGGGAGTATTTCTTGCAGTATTTTCTGAATTCCATTCACAAAACCTGCTTTATCAGGAAAAACCCCTGGATTGGAGCCAGAGCCTTAGTCAAATTAATCAAACCAAAGAAGGAGACTCCAAGGGAGCAGTTGAAACCAGCAGCAGAAAGCTCCACATGGTGTTCTGAATCCCCAGAGATGGTAAACTCTCCATCTGCCTCTCAGAAATTGAAACATCAACACGAGGCTCAGGATAATACCTCTCAAGGGTCAAACCCTGTGGAAGAGAGAGAGAACCCTGGAGGTTCTTCAAACAAAGGTAAGGAATGTTCAGCCTAAATTCATGAGCTGAAAATTTTTTTAAAAAGATTTAATATATAGGATATGTTAATGCCCAATCACATTATATTTTATGTCCTTTTTTTTTGTTTGGGGGTTTTTTGGGGGATTGTTGGTTGGTTGGTTTTGGGTTTGGTTTGGTTTTTTTAGTATGCAATAAAAGTTTTAGTATGCATAAAACCCTAAACTAGAAATTTGAATGAACTCTAGAAGATAATAGGTTTGGTTTTGTTTTAGTTTACTTTCTTCTTTAATCTACTTCTCCCTTCAGCTTCTGTTTGCCCAGATGTATTGCATGTTATGAATAAGTTGGTTCTAGTACTTCATTTACCAGGGTTTTGCAGCAAAGCAGTTTAGAGCTGGATCATGGGAATAGAGTGTGGTTCAGGCTCTTTGAGGGGTGTGAGCTGGCTGACAGCCACTGCCAGCAGGTGGTGCACGTGCAGAACAAATAACCCATTTATTGTAAATAACCAATTTATGATAATCCGGTGATTTTAGAGGACAATACCATCTTCTGGTTTAGAATTAAACTAGGAATTTTTTCATGTAAAATGATGAAATTATTTATTTTTTTAACACTAAGGCATATGTAAGGAAGATGGAATGATTTTCTGTTGTTAGTTTATACAGTAAGTCAGTTGTTCCTAATTATGGGAAATTTAAAAAAAGGTTCCTCAAAATAAATACTCTTCATCCTTATTAAAGGTAATATGTATGTCCCAAGCTCTGTTTATTCTGTTGAGATAGTTTCTGTCAGCTTCTATATATAGATGGTTATACTCCAGGAGTACTTTCCAAGAAGCAATTTGGAAATTGATACTTGAATAATAATTCCTGTCTTCCAACTGTGGGGGGTGGGAAACAGAAGGGGATCAGCTAAGAAAAGAACTCCTGTTTTAACTACGGCAAGTACCTGTTTGTCTGAAGGTTTTCTTTTGATTGGGTAAAACCCTTTCTCTATTCTAATTCTTTGAGGTCATTTATTCACCTAAAGTAAAAAGAAGACGTTTTATGGAATAAGATCATCTATACGATTCCAGGTGTTTAACATGCATCCTAAGTTCAGCATGGGAAGTTGGGCTTGGGTTGCCACAGAACAAGACCCTTGTAGAGTGCCAGAGACAACAGAAAGTATCTGGGCCTTCATTTATTTTGATGTTACATGAAACACACATGAGGAGATGAGACTCACCAGTACTAAAGCCTAGAAGACATCTAAGAAGTTTGAGTGTGTTATCACTGAGTAACATGTACACCAATTTAATTTTATGTTACAGAGCAAAAACATTTTAATGATCTAACAGTAATTTCTTAGTGGGGACTATCTTAAATATTGTGTTAATCTATGCCTTTATCTGAGTCAGATTAGCTATGTTTATCCATGCAGTCATCAGCTCTCCATTATAAGTGTTGGTCATTGTTTAGCATTTTCTGTTTTTACTGGTTGTGTAGTCTTTAATCTGTGTTAAGACATTTTAAGTTTTATTTATAAGCCTTTTTTTTTTTTACCTTTTTTTCTTCTTCTTTTTGGGATACCTGGGTGATAACAATTTAGCTGCACAGCGCAAAAAGATTGCCTTTTTGAGAAGCAAAAGCAAGGATAAAGAAAAGTCTCCTAAGTCTCCATCGAATCATCAGTCTTTCTCTAATCGGCTCCGGTTCTGGTCTTCTTCCGACATCCCATCCTCTCCTAATGAAACTCTTTCTTTCCCGGAACTGGGAGTTTTCTAACACCTTCTCTGTAACATTTATCTTCATTTATTTCTGACAAATATTAAAAAAAAAATAAAAATATCCCACATGCCATTAAAGAACACGCACATTGATAGAAACACTCAACATGTCTATACAATACTCTAAATACAAGCAAAGATTAGTGAACATGGACTTAAGTTTTCCTGTAGAAGATGAATCACTCTTGCACACTGGATCATTTCTTCAATGCAGCACACTTTAGGGGACCTCATGGCATACAGTTTGCGTATGTATATTGGCTGTGGTGCATGTTGTAAGTGAAGTTGCTATTTGCTTTGATATTTTCTTGCAATCATGTACTCGCATTGTGTCCAGTTAGTGTTGAATTGGTTTGCTGTTGCTATGCTTTCTACAGTGTGGTAGTCCTACTAAAATACGAATACAGTCTCAAACTCCAGAGGTTTTTCCAATAGTCTCTAAATTATTAAAAAAGGCAATTTTTAAACACCTTTTTCTGCTTTTAAGTAGTCTAGCTTCAAATACAGAATGGAAGCTACTGGAAAAATTGTTGTCAGCCAAGTGTCTTGATGCTCACATTCAAACCCTATATGTAGCAAGGTTTTGTACTTCCAATTAAGAAAATTCATCTTGAATTGAGCTGATGTTTCAGTTTCTTCTGCTCTAGTTTCAAGAGATTTTTTTGGAAGAAGAATGTAGATTTGTTCTCTTAAGACTGGGAATAGCCTTCATTAATCCATTGCCCAGAATTCCAGTTGCCTAATAATCATGACCTGGTGGCTTCTGAAATGGATGTGCAGGTCCTGTCCCCACCCTGTTAGAGAATTGGATGCAGCATGGGCAGTGTACTACCAGGGAGCCAGCAGAGAGGCCCAAAGGTCTTGTTTCCCTTCTCACTCTTAGAACTGTCCCCAGTGGCACAACTAGGGACTCTGGCAGAACAGCCTGGGTTTTGTTGCCCATTCAGGGATTTGTGGAGAATGTTAGTCTCCAGGGCAATTAATATTTTGGTCATCCATGGAAGGTGTTGGATGTAATTAGAAATACAGATTTGCATGTGAAGCTTTAGCCAGTTGTTGCCCCTGCAGGCATGGCATAAGTTTCAATTCTGAGAGCAAGTGCTGGCCCAGTCATGGAGCCCATGCAGACTAAGGGAGAAAACGTTGCTCCTGAATGAAGTCAGCTTCCGGGGGCCACCTAAGATGACAGCACATTAGTCCATTTCTCTAATACAATTTCACAGCTGCTTTGTGCTTTGAACTGTCTGTCAGTTGTCTCGGCAAGTTGTTTATTTCAACTGCTGCATTCTGCTGCATTTTCAACATTTAGTTTCTATTACTTAATCAAGTATTCCATAGAAATATATAGGATCTAGAATTTTGCATCTCATTAAGTGTGTTTCTGCAGTAAATTCTTTAAATTTTGTTCTATGTGTGCCTTAAAGCATTACATTGACATCACAAGAAATAAATTTACCTGCTTCATCAGTAGAAAAGAATTTCTCAGATTCTTAATCTAAGTAATACTCTAGCAGACAGATTTTGTTCTTTTCCTGCTAAGGTCCCAGGAACTCCACTTAAAAATCATTGCACCAGGACATCATAAGAGCAGAGTCTTAACGTTGCAAAGACTGAGCTCTAACCCACAGCAAAGATATAAACCTGAAAATAGTTAGCTTAATGCACGGATCATGATAGATAGTTTTCAAATCAGCATTATTTTTCTTTGAGTAAGAGCATGACTACTGTCACTCTTTCCCTATTCTATTTTATTAGTGAAGTAAGTTCTTATAAAATGCACCTACAAGGAATAATGTTATGGGAATTTCACACCTCACTTATCTTTTCTGGATTCATGTCTTTGCTCCTTTTCTTCCTCCTTTCACAGTAATTGTTGCATGTATAATATCAAGCCTCCCACCGGCACTAAGCAGCCCTTGTCACTCCCACACTTTACAGAGAGCACACATGACTGACAAGCTGGTGGCAGAAATTTCCTATCCACTACTGCACTGTTTATGGAAAAGCTTGCCAAACTAGCGCCTCTGTTGTGCGGTTTCTTTGTGCCTGTTTGTCATGTTTGTATGGGCAGATAAATACAAATCCCCTAATGCTATTTTTCATTGAGTCTTATTCATTTACCTCTCTCCCCACCAGTGCTAATGGACCTACAGCAAAAAAGGAATTCCCATCACGGAGGCAGCAATGATAATGTTGAAATCTCAGCAGACTCTGCGACAAAACCCAGCTGTGTGGAAATGGGTCCCAGGACTTGCTCAACCTCAGCTATTCACGTGCACACTTCCACCCCCATCTCCCGGCTCCAGGGCAGGCCAAAAGGTGTGTGGTGCATTTCATACATCAGCTGGTGGTGCCAGGCAGGCTGCTTCATAGTTCCTGCAAGGCTGCTAGTGGCATTCAAGTACAGAACCAGAGAACTAATATTTTCACTCCTGCTTTATCTGCTGAATGGTTTAATTGTTGAGATCCAGGGTTTACTCACTCTTGTAACGTTGTCAGCTTGACAGAGCATTTGAGTGTCAGTTCTTCAGTGGTTCCCAGCCCAGTGTTTAGAAGATGGGTCTGTAAAACCCTCTTGATCAGTCTTCTACACTGCTAGAATGCTTCGGGGGCTGACCTGAAGGATTAACCTTTCTGTGTTCAACTGGCCTTTTAAGTTTTACGTTCTTTTCCAGGCTATAATTCAGAAGATAATCTATGTGAACAGTCCCCAGAGGTCGAGTTCCCAAGCACCAGACGGCACGGTAAGCTTGCAGCATGTGTGAGTGCTCTAAACATCTGCATTAAAACCTGTTTCATTGCATCCACATGAACTGTCCTGGAGTGTTTTAATTACATTAATATTACAGAAGGAGGTGTCGTAATGCAGCACCATTTTGCAAATGGGATTCTAGCTGATTCTGGTTTTCTCTTGAAGCTTTTAATGGATGTTTTGCCAAAACGAATTTTCAAAACAGTGCTGACATTGAGGCAAGTTGCCTTCCCCCACCAACAGACCTTTTAATGCATGTCCTACAGATTTGTTGCTGATTTTTCTGGAGAATGTTTAATTCCTTCCTTCAGGGAGTGAATCAGCAGTAAGAGAAATTTGGTGTGGAGCTTGTGGATGCACAGTGGGAACACTGTTGAAGCAGCAGCACTGCCTGCTTAGAGATTGCGGAAGACTTAATTTGCAAGCTGGCTACCAGCTCCTTCCAAAGAAAACTGAATAAGAGACAGGAACTTATTGTTGAGCTTTTTCAGATTCTGCATTACTTTACAGTTACTGTAAAAACCCAGAACATATTTCTTTGTGCAAAAAATGTGATAAGATGGATCCTAAACAACTTGAAAAATGAAGATGTTTTCTACTCTGTCCAGATTTGGGCATCCTGTGTGTATTATGTTGTTAATGTTTTCAAAGTGACTTACTTGCATAGGTCCTATTTTCAGTAGGGAGACTGAAGCCAAGTCTTTTAGAGAATCAGAGGAACTTAAGATCTGTTTGTTCAGTGCTTAATTTGTGTTTTTCAGTGTCCAGGCCAGACAGTTTAGAGAGCAGTGGGAACGCTTCCAGCAGTAGCTCACCTCACAATTTGAAAGGTAAATCTTTTACAGCTGAGTTGTGACAAACAGGAAGTGAAATTTCATGAAACTGTGCGTAAAATGCCATTTTCCTTCCAATTAATTTTGAAGACTTGTTTTGAAATGGTAGTGATTATGCAATCTGGACATGAGTGTCTTGGGAATCAAAACTGCTGGCAAGAAGTGCTTTTCTAAGATTGATTCTGGCAAAGGGTGGCTTTTAAGGCAGACAGTTGAGTTTTGCTTCAGTCTGACTGGCATCGTATTGTGGGAAATATCAGGCCACTCTTAGACTCTCTGCAGCAACAGATCTCTGTGGTTCTTACTCCGCACACAGTTTGTGTATGGAATCAGTGTGCTCTGGAGATTTGCTTTTGCAGATTGTGCATCCTTGAAAGATGCCAAAAGACCTGACACTATGGAAGAATCTGCTTTCTGCTTTTCCACTGTCAGATTCTAGCTCACAGGTCACACAGCCAAGACTGGGAGATCTTTCAGTGACACACAGGTTGTACAAAAACATCCCAATAGTATCTTACTAATATAAGTCTTATTAGCCCCCAGTGCTATTTTTCTTCTTTGGTGAAGTAGTTGTGCTTGTTTAAGGTGCTGTCAGATATTTAGCAGTCCTGATTTTTCAAAGCTCTGATTGCTTTGAGCTCTGTAGGAGGAAAAAAGGAAGGTAAAAAATGCCACCGGTCTGTATGGAAACATCCCTGGATGATAAAGTTCCTACCTGAGTGTGAAATCTACTGTGAAATGATGTCAGAGCAGTGTCATTAATGGTATTTATGCTTCTCCTCAGGTTCCTTAGACCATATCCATGGTAGAACTGAGAGCCTCAGCAGTGAAGATATGGTGCCAAGCAGAGAAGCACCAATCTTGGTCCGAGATATGTATTCCCTTCACTCAGCTGCTCCTTTCTTAAGCCCTGGCAGCAGGCATGAGTCCTCCTCCCACAGGAATGGTTTAATGTCCTGTGATATAACTCAGAAGAGCAATCCATCTCAGTCTCACACAGGCAGGCAGCGGTCTGCCTCACCTGGCAGTGAGATGGTAACTTTGGAAGAGTTCTTGGAGGAGAGCAACAGGCTGTCTCTACAAAGTGTAAGTAAAAAGAGCTAGATAGCTCATTTCAGATGTTAAAAAACTGTTCAAAGCTGATTTAGGAGGATGAGGGCATTGGGAAACAGTGAGAGACAAGATGATCCTTGCTCATATACGAGTGCTATCAAATCTTGCAAAATGAATGAGACAGTTTCAAAAACTAAGGTAAAATTAGCTTTCATATAGCACTCTGCTAATTCATTTTATCAGCTACAGCAAGTCAGATAATTCACTGCAAGTACTGTGTATTGGATTGCTGGGGTTTTTTGCTAGCAAATAATTGTGGTCAAGGTTTTGTATCATCAGTTCTCAGCTCCAGGTATTTTTATTTATAAACTGGTAAGTTTTCTGTGTAATTTGCAGCTGCTAAATCTATAACTAGGAATGAAACCTAGAATAGTTTTCAATTGAAGTGCAAAATATGCAGTTGTTAAAACCATCTCATAATCTAAAAATTTCAGTGCATTTGAGAAAAACTATTTTTCTTGCAGAAGGAAGTTTTTAATACTTGAATCATGTTTATGTGTTGATTGATGCTGTCCTGTTGGTTCAATGACTGCAAGAATATGTCACTCATTGAAGTGCTTTTTTCAGGAACTAAACGTTTGTTAACAGGATGGCATTTGTCTTTCACTGCTCAGGCATGCTGTACAATAGTGAGGCAGTGCACTGTTTGAACACTATTTTTATATCTTAAAATCAGTTAATTGATAGTGTAAGTGAACAGAGATCTCTGGTTTATGAATGCCTTGGTAAAAGTATTGAAATCAGCAGAGCTGTGCCATTTCATGGCATCAGTAAATTCTGGTCCTTGAATTTTCACAATAGTGTTTAAATATGCCTCCTACTCCCTCATTACCCTAAGTACAATTCTTAGCTTTTAGAGATGTTTAAAATTATTACTTTTGTGTGTCTATAACTACCTGACCATGTCCATTTTCATTCTTTCTGTCATCCTGTTCCTTTTCAGCATCGGCGCAGTTTAAATGAGAGTGAAATGATTTCATTACACCAATTTCTGTTAGAAGCTGATGCACTGTATCCCTCTTGCTACTCCCCATGTCCTTCCATTCATCAGGAACATTCGCAGTCACTCGAATCGGTCCTCAGTGTTTCATGTCCCGACAGCGTGAGGCACAGAACAGGCAGGGGAAATAGGAGATGTGCTTCATTCTATATCCCCAGGGTATCCATTGTTCTTATTATGAAGGCAACAGCTCCTGACTTACCACAGCTTCTGCTAGCATATTAATACCCATAGAAGCATACTGTAACTCCTAGTTGTTATTCTAAAGGCTGGCAGATCACTTGCATTAATTGCTCAAAAGTATTTGCTGCGTTTGTTCGTACACATGTGTGTTTTCGGAGGATTTGTCATTCTGTAATGTTAATGTGCATAACAGCTGTTTAAATAAAATTAAAAATAACCTTAACACTTTAACACTTAGTTGAGCTTAGAAATTTTCACACTGCACTATTACCATTGATGGTGTTTGCTTATGGAAAATGAGTTTTTGACTAGAAGAACTATTTGGAACACTAGTGAAATGAGTATATTAAGCTTTAAACATGCTCCCTAGAGATGAGTAAAGAAGTAAATTTCATGAGGTTGTTCAGCATGTTGTTTGTAATGACAGCATGTTCCTTAACTATTCTGAGCATGCCTTACTAATAGTACCATGGCAGCTGATCAAACATTGCTATTTTTGGATTGCATGGACCATCCCCATGAAATACTCATTGTATATTTTCTTTTACTGCCAGGTTAATTGTCTGACTTGAAATTTGCAAGTTCATTGTAGGCAAACAATTTCTGCAATGATTTTTTTGTACATTTCATTGTATTGTACATGCAGCTTTTAACATACATAGTATATTGAGCTGGAGAGGTGAAGGGAATCAATGGAGAAAGGAATGAAACTTTTTTGTAATTCTAGCACATTTCCCCAGGATATTGACTTCTGTTACATTCTTGAAGTTACAGTAGAGAGTTATTCAGATGAACTGTATTCTGGAATATGACAGACATAATGGATATCTGCTGATACCAGTGGTTGATGTCATCAATATGATACTGATGTTAAGGTGACAGTGGCTGATGTGAAAGGAAGCAAAAACGCTGCTGTCCGGGTTGCAACCAAAATTATTAAAAAATTATGACCATTAACCTGGCAAACAAGACTGTCACAATCTAATCACGATATGCACATTATTCCTTAAGTTGGATTTATACCCATTTTAAACATTCATCTCTTCTGTTTACACTATATAAAATCTATGATTGTGTTTGGCTTAAGTTTAGTGGGAAGGAAGATTTTGTGAATACAGAGTTCTGCATGATTCTTCGAATAAAATGTGTTGTCATTAATGTGACATGCATATTTTCTCACACCAGGACACCTCCACTAACAGAGATGACTTGCTCAGCGATTATTTTAGGAAAGCAAATGAGCCTTCAGCTACTGGGAGCTTGCTGGTTCAGCCGTCCAGAAAGGAGGCTGCTAAGATGCCCACTAGTCTTGTTGCTCCAGCTGCGAAGATGGCCGTGGCTGGTGAAGAAGGAAGAACGGCTAAGCCTGACAATTACATGAAGCCAAACTTCAGACAAGTTGAACCTGATGCTCTGGCAAACCCCCAAGGGTCCCTTAAGCTTCCTCACACACCACAGCACCAGTCTGCCAGCGGGGTGCGGCAGATGGCACAGCCTCAGCAGCCTGGAACCGTGAGCAGGAGGAGTACGTCACTGAGCAGGGCATTTAGCTTGGCCTCTGCAGACCTCCTCAGGGCTGCTGGCCCAGAGGCCTACAGGCAGGAGAGCCCTCAGAAGTCAGGAGCAGAGCTGCATGGAGGCAAGGACACCGTCTGTCAGAGCACCAGGGCTTCTGTGCCAACGAGCTCCCAGGTGTCCTTAAGGGAGAGGCCGCAGTCTGCAAAGGTGGCGGGTTCCATGCAAGGTGTCGATGCCCGCTGTCGGCAGCTTGATGCGAGGCGCCTTTCCCTGGTCCCACCAAAAGATGAGAGGCCACTGTCCTTCCATCAGTTTTCTGCCTCACCCACTGCATCCACCAGCAGTCTCAATGTCCATCAGCAAGAGCGTGTGAACCATGGGCAGCACTACTCATCTGCATCCCATACTCCCTCAAAAGTCAAACCCAAGTCAGTGCCTCGTACTGAGGAGATGGCTACAGTCGCCCCTGCCAGAGCTGTTTGCACCAGCACGGAGGGAAACACTTCCCCAGGGCAAGGCGAAGTTGATGCCCTACTTACCAAGTGCCAGGGTAAGCTGTTAGAAAGCAGCTCTGGGGCTGTAGAGGAGCCCGTGAGAGGAAGCAGCTCCAACAGCACTCCTGTGTCTCCTGACCCCCAGGGGGATCAGCAGACGGTTTGGTATGAATATGGCTGTGTGTAAACCACAGGTGTAGCTGTAATATATGTGTTTGGTATGGCTGATGTCCAGGTACCGTTTATCTAGACACTGTCAGGTCTTAAAAGGCATCACCTGCAGGCTGCTCTGAGTATTCTCTGCGTACTGTTTCCTAGTTGAATAAAGTATTATTAAGGGAATCAAGGAGCAAACCCCCAGTCCTTCCTCTGACATTGGTGTGCCTAAAACAAAGTGGAAGCCAGACCTAATCTGACAGCAAACTTGGCACCTGATTCTCAGAGATTCTGAGCATTTCTCAGTCCAGCAGAAGCTTAGCAGGGTCCTCTGTCATTGCTGCACTGTGCACCCTTTCTGCATGCATTAAAGAAAAGTTTCACAGGTCCTGTGTGTGCTAAACTCAGCCCCATCATTGGTAAATAACCATACTGAAAAGGTCATATAAAAGCCAAACTTCTCCCCCAAAGACAGAACCAAATGCTCGACTTAAACAGCATAGAGATGAAGAGCAAAAGTGCATGGCTTTAGCCATGGATCTATTTTTCTAGCCACAGACAAATCTTTTAGAAGGTATTGTATAGACTTCAAGGATCACATCTCAACCTTTCTCACTTGGACTGTGTAAACACAGAAGCCAGCAAAATTACCCCACTGCCTTCACTAATAGCTGCAGCTCAGTGGATCCTTGACTCTGCAGTGGTGCTGCCTTTTGAAACTTGTTTTATCTTTTATACAAACACTGGAACTAATGCAGCCTTTCAGGGGAGATGCCATTTCAATCGCAAAGGTGGCATCTCGTGTACAAAAGTGTCTTGTAAGTAAGTATGTATATAAGAAGCTCAAGTACTGTATAAGAATGCTGTGTAAATTGTATTACTAGATCCTTGTGTGCATGACAGCCCACATCCTCTGTGGGCTTTTGTCTTTTAGAAATCTTTGTCTCCAAGAACTTTTCTCAGTATAGAAAGCAAAATAATTTTGTACACATGTGAAAGAAATATACTTTTAAAAATCTATTTATGAGCAAAGAAGTTCCTTGTATGTTTCTGTCCAGAGTGTCATCAGCTGCTTATGTATATATGATCAAATATGTATCTGTAATTCCATGTTTGTAAAGCTGTTCTTGCAGTAGACTAAATCCTTAAAAAAATACTTGTTTTGCTTGTTCTGATTTAATTTAGTAAAAGATAAAAATGATTCGTTTGATGATGTTTTTGTTATCTAATATGTAGCAATCCCATTCTGAAAACTACAAAATTGTTTATAATAAAGATTAAAATGAAATAAATTGATAATGTACTTTTTATCCTTGGAAAAATGAAAACCTCCAGAAAGGTGATTCATGGTGCTGGAGATCTGTCTGCAACAGCTCTTCATAAGCCTTAGTATTGATTTGCATGTCTATGTGGTGAAGTTGTATTTGTTTTTATAACATAGAAGGTGTACCAGAAGTCTTTTTGTTTAATTATAACCTTCTTACTGAAGACTACAGGAGTGTTGAATCTGCAAAACAAGTGACTTACAGTTCACTCTAGAATTCACCCAATAGATTTTTACGCTTCTCTGACCACTTCCAACAAGGGCAAACATACTGTCAATTTTGACCAAGCTTGCATATTGTATAGTCTATTTTGTACTTAACTCTCAGGATGCCTTATGAAAGTGAGAAATTATTCATCTTTCAACATGGAGAGAATGGCAAAAAAAATCTTTCTGCCTTCTCTATACTATCTTAATTGCAAACTATAGTTTTGCAACAAATCTAAAATTATGTGAGCTATATGGCAATTTTAGAACACAATGAATATTGTTAATAAACTGAAATTCTTCCAGAAATTATATCTCAAAATGGATTCTTGGCCAGACCACTAAAGGTTCAAGACTGGTGTTTCTCCCTTATTTCAGCTCCTTTTTGGAGTACATGTGCAGGCTGGCCTGCTGAGGAAGCGATCTGTGACTTGTTAGCTATACGTATTTTATTTAGCTATATGTATTTTGCTATACATACCTGCCCAGTGGCACACCTTAGTTGTCCATTTCTGAGTTATTTACAATTATTTATCTTCTCAGTTCTAGTGAGTTAGAATTAAAAAGTACTAAATACATCTGTAGTACAACTCAGATGTGGGATAACTCTAAATAGAGATTGATTATACCATGGAACAGCGGTCGGAAGCACAGTGCTGTCCGTGGTCCCCCGGCCTTTGTGGGAATGTTAAGGAAAGTTTTGGTATAGGTGCCTGCGCTGCCATGGCAGGTGCGGTTATTTTGCCATCTGCTCAGTTCAATTGTTGCCAGCTCTTCCCTGACAGACTCGGTGCCTCCCGGGCCGTGCTCCCGCCGTGAGGAGCGGGCTGGGCGGGAAAGGCCGGCCCACAGCTCCGGGGCCGCGGCACTTCGTCTTCTGAGGCGCCCAGAGTCAGCGGTAGCATGGAACAGGCGTTTGGGTGCCTGAGGGGGAGAAAACAATTGTGTTTGAGAGACAGAGATCGGCAAATCCTCCCAGATGTGCCGTGAGGCACCGGCTTGCGTGAGGTGGCGGGAACTGTGGGGAGAGGTGTTCCTGGGAGGGTAAAGGATGGCGCAAACCCTTTCTTAATGTCTTCCAAGAAGTGAAGATGAATTAGCAGCTGTGTCAATTTGCAACTTGTGCGGCCGGGCCAGGCTGCGGGAGGGGCACAGCGAGCTGGCTGCCGCCACAGCTGCCGCCGCTGCCTGTTGGGGTAGTGAGGAAAAGGGATCTCCAGGAGCCCCAAGCTCCGGCACACTGGCTTTTCCTACGGCATGGGCTGTAGGATGCTGGTATTTCCTGACAGGAGGGAAGGGCGTGCTCTCTGAAAGTTGCTAATTACGTGCTATGTGGTGCTGCAAATGGTTCTGGATACAACGCTTCAAGCCGCTCATTAATTCTCTAAGATGGAGTTTTCTATTAAAGGACGGGTTTTTGAAGGGGATCCATCTCGAGGAGGCAGCTGAGTTGCCAGTAGTTTTCCAAGAAAGCCGCAGGGCTGTGACTTCGGCAACACTCGCTCCCTGCAGTGTGCTCAGACTCTGGAGTCAGTGAAGCTGTTTGACTCAAGGAAACGAATGATGGTGTGAGTTTGAAGTAAAATGAATGCCTGCTGTGGGAATAGCTGCCGGTGGGTTGCGTGCTCTGCAGTGGTAGGTTATATCCTTAGCAAGAAATCTGAGGTCCTACAGAGATATAGCGTGTCATGGAAACCTTTTTCCCATTAGATATTCTTCCACTGTTCTCAAGCTTGGGACCTGATTGTGAAGTAAGCAGACCTTTTATGATTTCAGAAAATTGAGTTCAGAACTTAAAACCACCAGAAGAATAATTTGAAAAAATAGAATTTACTTTTTTCTTTCTATAATGAGGGAAATTCCAAATGTTAAGGACATTGTAAAAATAACTAGTGCTTAGCATAGGGAAACTGTGCGTTAGCCTGTGGTCGGAAATTATTTCTGGTTGTCCAGACATTTGGGGACATATTAGCTCAGCCACAGGTAAATTACTTGTAAGACAAAACATGGAAGACATTTACCCAGAAATTGTTAGTTTGGGTGAAAGGATTACAGCCTGGATGTTAAACTGATGTACAAAGAACAACACTTTGTTGTTGTTGTTTTGTTGGGGGGGTTGTTTGTTTGTTTGTTTGTTAAACATGAACCCAGCTGTCCAGAAGAGCATTTGATTATGGTTCTGCATTTTTAGATGAAGGGGGCAGTGGAGTGTGGAATCAGTTGTAGATTTCACCAAAAAATTAATCCTAAAATTTGCCTCTCTGCCCATTTCAATCATGGAATATCAGATCCAAACAGCACTGGAAGTGTTCAAGAAAAGGTGGAAAATTTGTGAATATTTTTACAAATCACCAGTACCAGGCAGAATTAACCTGATGTAACACTGCAGAGTGGAATAATTCCGTTACTGGAAATAACAAATGAAGTTACTGTTATGAAGGGCTGCTAGACTGGAGATATAGACTGGGCTGTGAAGGTCTTTCTTGAAAGCTGGTGCTAGAGGCTGCCATATGAACTAGGAGAGAATGGCATCAGCTGGAAAATGGTGAAAAAATTATGATTTAAGAGAGTACTGACAGGAGTTTAAAGCTACTGGGAGAAGCTGTGGCAAGTTTTGCAAAACTAATTTTTTTTTTTCCAGTTAGAAGGATTTTTTCAAAAGTATGAAGAGAACAGTAGAAAATAGAGGGCTGCTGTTCAATAGCTTCTCAAATAGGAAAGTCCTAAAAGGCTAACCTGTGTGCTAAAGACAGAGATGTGAGTTGGTGAAGTGTGACAGAAAGCTGAGCTTAGTTCAGACTTGAAGGATTTTGAAGAATCCCATTAAAGAGTAACATGGATGAGTAAGGGGCCCCAGTGCTTGTGCCTCTCTCAGCTGAAACGTGGAAGAGACAGTTTATTTATTGACTCCTGGGGGGGTTATGATGTTATGGTAGAGAAGCAAAACTGGTTTTCTCCTGAGAAAAGGACGATGAAAATGTGGATATTCCACATAAACTAGGAATGTAAAACATGTCAAAAACAAAACACAGAATGTCATGGAAACTGTCAGCTCATCATTCCCAGATGTTCTTATCAGTTCTAGTTAAAATACTTGAACATTTTCATCCAAAGATTATCATAACTGAGGATTATGTAGCTCTGATGGTGAGACCATGCCAAAGTGAGTGATGTGTGTGTTGCATACCAGAATGAAAAAGAGCAGCAGATCTGAGCATCACACTGCCCTGTGAAAAGCTGTGCTACACAAGGGAAAACAAAAGCAGCCCAGCTCCCTCCACAGTGAGTGACACCCTATGGTGTGATCTGAAACTCTGCTAAAGGAGACAGTGCTTGGGAAAGGGAAAATGAAGCTGTTGGTGGGACTCATTGCATCAGGTTCTTATGAAATGAAATAGATTAATAGAATATCATAGTATTATAATGGTTTTGATTTATGATATAAGAGGGTTCATGGGAGAGCTAAACAGCCTCTGCTTTAAGAGAACATCATAAGATAAAAGTATAAGTCTCCTGCTTCCTCTCCAACATCACATGCTGGTTGCCTTTGGATTGCACACTTGGAACAGTGAGTACTTTCTCCATGTAAAAAACCCTGAAATTTTCAAGTAAAAAGTCACCTCACTTTTGCAGTTGTTGAGTGGTCTGGAAGTGCAAGGTGCACTAATGGCAAGAAAGCACAGTTTGTGTTTGGGAACACACTGCTAAGGAAGAACATGAAAGTTTGAGAAGGATATTCCAGATGGAGAAGCACAATTTGCCTGTGGACTGCTGAGGCATCTCTAGAAACTTGCATTGAAGGGAAGAGGCAGTTTTCTGGAAGAATTGGAAAAGTATGTCTGAAGAACTGAGGTGAGTGTTTCATAGGGCTACTACTGTGATTTTTTACCATTTGGCAGGGTATTTTGAAGGTTATGTGATTAAAGAAAAGTTTCACAGGTCCTGTGTGTGCTAAACTCACACAGGAAGTCTATGTTACCTTGCCATTTTAAGTATCTCTGATGAAAATTATCCCATTCTTGTTAAACACTGGAGAAAACAGGTAGGCACAAACTGTATGGATAGACCTTGTACCAATTTAGTTGGGATTTAACTAAAATTAAGCTAAAGTTGGTAACCTTCAATTAGCTCAGTCTCTTCAGCTTGCTCACAGCTTTTTTGGTCCTTCAGTAAATGATGCAAATAGGTAGAATGCTTTAGGAAGCCATACTAACTGCATCAGGTAAGCAGGACTGTACAGTTTATGTACTCCATTTCCATCCTACCTCCCACCTTTCTGATACAGTTGTTCCATGCAGAGTAGTTTTAGATCAGTTAGAGCACAAAAGGTTTAAAGCAGCATCCAGTGAGGGAACCATTGTGTACACTCCAGAATGCAACTTTGGTACCTTCGCTGGCAGGAGGATCTCTCTGCTATTGCTAATTTTTTCTTGTGCTTCCACACAGTGGTATCTTGCTCCTGGATAGCTGAGGCTTAAAGTAGGTGGGGTTATGTATGTTTGATAGGGAACAGTATATTTGTAGTGTTTTGGTGTGCTCTTAAAACTACTTCTTCCAACAAAAACCACATGGTGTGTTGGTAGAAAATTCTTTTCATGAAGTGTTTGAAGGAGCCTTCTTGCTAGATCCTGTCTTACAGCTCAGATAGTGCAACCAGCTACTACAGTCTGGTCAAGCCTGTTTCACCTACAACCACTTTCCTTCCTTTGTGACTTCTCCTTGCCAGCACTAGACATCTCTCTTCTTCAGCCCAGAGTATTCTCTTTATTCTCTGTGGGAACCAGCTAACACTTAAAAATACTCATAGGATGATGCATTTAAGATCCATATCACTCTTTGCATATTGAGGTGAAATTGTTTCTATTTAGTCTTCAGTATTTTTGACAGCACAAGTTTCCACATCATTGTCATTGTTTTAGAATTTCCTTCCTTGCTTATTTTGGCTTCTTTAATTGAAAAAAACCTTTGAATTCCTGAAGCCCAGTTCTATTCCCTACATTTAGCTCCCGTGAACACAGATCGCTTTCCTTATTTATTTAACCAGCCATATCAATGGTAACAGAGTCCCACTTGGCAGGTCCTGAATTCCCACCCTGCCCTATATGAACACGTGCTTGTTCTCATGTAATCGGGCAAATTAATGAAAACAGATACCAACAAGACTTTATTGTATCAAATTTCATCCACACGAACTTTTGTAACTAAAATCAGAAGAAATGTTCCCTTCACATGGTAAATTCTCAGGTTATATCTGTTTAATGGAATTTATCTGGAAAAGGACAATATACTTAGAAGGGAGTCTAAAACTGAATGTGAGAAGGAAAACAAAAAGTGCATTCAGTGACCCCATCTGTTGTTTTTAGCACAATGTCTATAGCAATGTTTTATGGCAAACAGCATTATCTGAGGAACTGTGAACGTTCATACTGTGATAGAAGACTGGGGACAATTTTGTCCTTGAAGTATGGTTCAAAGGCATTTAGGCCCCATCTTCCTCACTGTATTGGGGCACAGGTGTATGGACTACCTTATGACTACAGTTCTTCTCAAACTAGAATTCCCAAATCCATGCTAATAGGGGGAAGAGGAGCAACACAGGAGATCAAGTCCATGGCTGTCCCTCTTGATGAATTCCACTTACCTGTGACCAGGTAAGTCTTCTTCCTTGAGACTTGATCTCCTTCCTTCTTTTCCATAATTGAATGGAAGTTCATGAATACATTTATAGTGTACCAACACATCCACAATCATCCATGGGTCCTTGCAACCAAAGCCTGTGGTTCTAGGGGCACCATAACTGGGGAAAGAATTCAGTCTGTTCTGTAGGTAACAAGAGCAGAAGTATTTTAGCCTGAATTCTGGAATAGCTGTAATGACTACCAATAATTTCATTACCCTTGATGCTGAATTTCGAAAAAACCTTTTTATTCTTTCTGATAGTCTTTGCATAGAAATTTCTACATTCTCCACTTTCTTTGTGTCTGCATCTGTGTTGTTCAGTGTTGTCAACAGAAATGGGCAGAGCTCCTGGATAGCTGTGTGATACTCATATCACTTCACTCTTCACTCCTCTGTAAGAGTGAGGCCTTTCTGCCTTTACAGGCAAAGGGAGGAACGGGGTGCTTGCAGCTGTACCACAGAGCACTCTAGGACAGGCGAGCTGATCCTCTACAGGTCCTTAATCCTCTGCAGATGATGACTGATAATCCACATGTAGCCACCACACTTGGTATTACTTGGTTGCCAAGCTCACCCCCATGAATCCCATTTCTAGTGTGCAAAATTAAGTCTCTGTGTTGTATATTTGCAGTCTAGGTGCAAAAGATTGTTAAATTGCATCTTCAGTGTAAATGGAATATGTGTCCTGCCTCAGGAAGGAATTAGAGAGGCATGTGTTACCTGGCAAAAAACCCCAACCCTGCGGGGATGGCTTGCTGTCCCTTTCTACCTTATTGAGTCCTTGCTGCCCTTCCAGGTTCCTGCCTCTACTGAGCTGGGCAAAAGTAGGACATTTTGAGTGCTTTTGAATTTAAATTTTGAAGGAGCTTGGAAAACACCAGCATAGCGTGGACAGAGAGAATTTCCTGCTGGTGATATGTTCCTGTGAACAACCTGTTGCCCTTCTAACTTGTGGGAAAGGTTAAAAATAACACATGGTGCAGTGCAGATGGGGTCAAGAGCAGAAGCAAAGGAAAATAGGAGAACAGCTAGATAAAGCAAGATGCCTGGCTGCAGTGAAACCTCTGAAACAAGTGAAGCATTTTGCTGCACAGCCATCCCTCCGGGCAAAGAGCTGGACTGGCAGGAACTCTAGGGTGGTACCAGACAGAGCCTAAGCAAGTTCATGCTACTCTGCTAGAGAAAATGGGAATGTCTCTGTGGCTTATCATTGAAAAAGAAAGAACTTACTTATTTTCCTCTTTTCCTTACCAAAATGGGTGCTTGAAAGGATTTAAATCAAATTTTGTAGGAAATTTGACCCTCATAGGCAAAGCTTAGATTGGGTACTTGGAATCAATGTCAACACAGCCAGAAAGGGCCTCTGCTGGAATATGCTTAAGGAGGGATGCTGATGATTGGAAATTAGACCAGTGTGGGTGAGCAGAGGCCTGGAAAACATGATCTACAAAATACACTGGCAAAGTGGAGTTGCTTAATCTGCAAAAATCTAAGAGGGACACCATGATTAATCCTCAGACATTTAAATTATCTATATTGAGAAAGGTAACAATAGTCTGTTTTTCATGTACATTCACAGAAGGGCAATAAAAAGATAAATGAATTGGAAACATGGAAGGTAAAGATTTTTATATTAGTGCAAGCTTCTTAAGAACAACTCTATCCATGGAATGGAGACATTGCAAGAGGTGAGGCAGAATCTTGCCTAATGGCAATTTAAGAGTATCTGAAGCTCTAGTCTAGCTTTCCTCAATGGGTAAGGAGATGCTCTAGATGACCTCCTTCCTGCTGCATTTCTGTGGCATCTGTAACATTTATAAAACCAGTTTAGCTCCATTCTTTTTGAATCTTGCTGCTTCTGGTTTTGCCATATATAAGCCAGGAGCAATTCAATTCAATTGTGTTACTTAATCATCACACACATTAAAGTGATTTGACCAAAGGGAGTGAAAAGCTAGAATTGCTACTTGCAGGGAGTAATAGCTGTTTATCAGCTTTCATAACTACTGTATAATTCATGGAGATAAAAGGCTACCAAAAATGTTATTTCTTTTCATTTTGAGAGTTTTAAATATCACCAACATGCAGCGGCTGAGTGTGTGTGATGGAGGTGGTAACACATGGCTCTGCCTCCTCAGAAATAATGAGGGCAGGTGGCCCAAGCCCCTAAATCCCGGTATTTTATTTACCTGCTTTATAGCATCTGCATGCTGGAACAAACAAAATAGAATGTCTGGATGAAAAAGAAACAAACTCGGGATTTTTCTGGAGTTTATTTTCCTCTATAATTTTTTGAGAGGGAGGTTTGTGGAAGTCATGATTTCTGCTCCACTTGCAAGGTATAATTTACCAGATGCGTGGATCAGATGCTGCATTTTAACCCACTCTGACAGACCTGTGTTGTGTCTGATGAGCAAGGTTCAGGCTGTGCTTTCTGAATATTGTGTCCACCTGCATCCAACATCGGTGTAACATATCTTTGAGTATGTACATGTCAGCATGACAAGACAACTGCAGCCAAGGTGGGAACCAGGAAAGGGATACTGCCCACAATGTTCCCTCTGCCAGTATCTCTGCTTTCCCTGGCACACAAAGGGTAATCACTGTGGGTCTTCTCAGGGCTTGTTCCCTATCTGCAGCCTGGACCCTGCAAAAGGCGGAATGCCTTCCCTGCAGCCACCAGTGAGAACTGGGTACCACATCACCTCTACACTAGACAGTCTCTCAGGGAAGGCAAGTAGCCCAGTATAATGCCCTGTTGCTTTTTACTGAAGAATGGTGTACATACTTCTAAGGAAGTTACTGCACTTCATTTTCTTAGTACCATCTTTTATAAATTCTTCAATAAAAGTCTTGCAGTATCCAAGGGTACATAATTTTGGATTAAGAGGTATTGAAACAAATGTTTCATTTCACTTCCTGAAAGGTCTCAGTCTGGGTGATTTTCTTAATATATGTATTCTTATATATGCATTTAAAAATAAATGATAAAGACTTAATGAGTACAAAATTTAAAAAATTTAAACCACAAACAAACAACAACAACAAAAATTAATCAGAAGAGGGAGTAGTCCAAGTAAATTTGACACCAACCACTCATATTTCTTAATATTGCAGAGAGTGTTCAGCCTCTGGCTGTGCTTTCAGGAGACTGTGCCTTGCCTGTTCAGCCAGGTGTGCTGCCTGACCCCTGACATCCTCCAAGAAGCACAGTGAACCTGAAAAGGACAGTTCTCTGCTTGTTGCAGCCTTTCATGACTATATCCAAGAATTTCCTCTCTTTTTTTGCTGCATCCCTCTTCAGAAACTCAGAGATATTTCTTAACCCTGCAGATAATTTTAGATCTCTGATCTGCCAGAGGCCTTGGTGGAGGAAGGGCTCTGCCATTTGGTAGTCTCTTGTACCTGAAGAGCCCTTTCCTGTGTTTGGAATGAGGAGTTATTTTTGATATTGTTTCTGATGTTATCCATGGATACTCCTGGAGTATTTCCAAGTTTTCTAAGTGATCTTGTGTCTTCTCCCTGTTTTGGTTTGTTTCACTTTTTCTAACATTTTCTGTGCTTATATCACTCTGCTTTCCACCAGGCTGGAGACGGAGAACACATCTTGGAGTTCCCTGCACAAGATTCCTTTTTCCAGACTCCCTGTGCCTGGCTGTCCTCAGAGCCCCGTTGCCCATTGCAGTGAGCAGAAGGGAGCTCTGGCTGGGTGCTGCTCTCACCATGCAGTGCCAGGTGTCCCTACAGCTGCATGGCAGAGCATTGCATCAGGTGAGTTCCACACCAATCTAGAGCCTGAGCTGGTAACAGCTTTTGCTTCCAGCTTCAATGGTGTAATTTGGATTTGTCTGTGTTTTTAAGAGAGTGAGTTTCAGTTTGAGTAAGACAATTTAATACATATCCCACAGTGCTGCTTTAACTCCTGTGGGAATAGAGGTAGTGGTGTGAGCTTGCAGGAGGTCAGCCTTTTTATCTGCTACACCCTTCCTGAATGACCTTGGGCAAGCCCTTCAGCCTGTTTATGCCTCAGTCTGTCTGGCTGTGTAGACAAGAGAGGAAGGCACTGCCCCCCCTCACAGCCTTTGCTCTTTCACAGTGAGAGAAGATTCTTCCCTTGTGCAGAGATCACCTTCTGCTGTATTTGGATGTAATGGGCTGATCTCTGTGAGCTCTAGAAACAACTTACTGTAAATGATACTAATAACAACACTAACACTTTGTATACTTTTCAATACTCTGCATGAGGCACCATCCTTGTGTGTTTAGATAAGCTGGAAGCAGCTGGATTTGGCCTCTGCACCAGCTGCTGTAACCACAGTACAGCTCTCTGCTGGTCAGTGTGTGTGCCGGTGGGGACGGCTGGGAACACCACTCCGTGTACTTTGCAATCTCTGTATTCAGTGCCTGCTTTTGGCACTCTCATCTCTCTCACTTATGAATGAGTGGGTGAGGGAGGAGAGGGCTGGGCTGGGCTGACTCCACAGATGAACCATAAGGAGCACAGGAGCTGAAACACAATCTCCTCCTCCTTTCCTGCGCTGTTTCACGGACAGCCTTGCTCACAGCTGGGCGGAGGACAGCCTCACCAGCAGCCTGAGCAGGAGCAAGGAGAAGGGAAGTTTTGTGCTCTTCACATTGCAGGCAAAACCTCTTTGCATAAACTCAGCTAACAGGTGAGTTTAATTTTTATTTATTCATTCTTGAAAGCAAGTTAATTTTCCATCACTGAGTAGGTCTCACCCCTGGAGAGGTGGTAAGACAGTCTTCTAGCTGAGTTGTTAAAGGAAAACAGTGAGGTGCTCCAAGAACTCAACCAAAGCAATGTGTCAAAAAAACCTTTCACAACTTCAAAATTAATTTCCTTGGCAAGGCTCCTACTAGCAGGAACTTTAAATAAAGGTTTTCCCAAAAACACTTGCTTGTGTTCCAATTAGGCACAAGGAGAGCTGAATGTTCTAGTTGTATCGATGAAAGGAAATTGTTAAGATAAACTGAGAAACTGTTTGTTGTTTGCAGCAAGGAATCAGAGCAGTATTCTGTAGAGAAGTTCCTGGAGTAATTTTCAGAGAACTTACTAGTACTGTATTAATTGAATAGATACAAGATATTTTGAAGGACTAGTAAGTGACTTAAATACTTTAGTTCTCCTGAGAACACAAGCCAAAAGTTACATCTAACATGAAACTGCTAAACCACATACCTTGATGTGTGGGTGCTCTGTGTACACCTGTATAGTTTTGTCTTTGTATGTCAAATATATGTCAATGCTATATTTTCCAAACACTAAGCCACTTTTTTTGCTGCTGTTCAGAATATGGCTTGGAAAACTTGAAATGTGAGGGTTTGTTTAGAGAAGTGAAATCCATCAGGTGAGAAATCAACCTTTTTTTAAAATAGAATAAAAAACTTTTGTTCATTATTGTAGCTTGTCCTTGTTATGAGAACATTTTTCCTATTCTTGTCAGTCTTTGTAAAGAAACAAGAAAAGCAATTCACTGAGTTTCTTCTTTTGTGTGTTGCATAGAGAGGGAAGATGAGAAAGAGAATTTAGAAGACTATAACAGCTTGTCCTGTCCTCTTCTGTTCAAAACAAATGCAGATATTTATTAATAAAAATATAAGGAAACTTAACAGTAAAGTAAGTAAAAATGGCTACACCTAAGTTCATAAGACATGACAGTGTCACTGTGAGCATTATGGGACTTTATGAGCAGTCTGTTAGTCAGTACCCACTGTGACTTTTTCCACATTAGCACCCTGTATTCACACTGGTCCCAGAAGAGCAGAGTGTCTAACCACTTCTTCTTTCAAGTTTTCTTTAATCAAGAACGCAGTAAAAAGTAGCCAATCCTGTGTATTTAACACCCACTCTTTCATTTCTTATTTGAGGAAACAAAATTTTCTTCTATCCTCACCCCTACCCTTCCTGCCTCCCCACCTTACCACTGCTATGTTGTTGTTCCCCCGTATCAGGCTGCTCCTGCACTTGTAAAATTTTTCTGCTGCATGAGTGAAGAGGCAGAAGAATGCCATTTCCAGGTTTTTTTACACTCAGTGCTATACAGCTGTAGGTAAGATGATAACACGGGAAGTCATCCCCAATGTTTTAAAAGACTTTACAGCTTCTAGGAAGAATACTCTAGGAAAATGTTGGGTTTATAGGATTGGACAAGTATGTTGTTCTGTGACAGCAGAGGTGAAAATGTCTATATCACAGCAGTGTGATTTGAATATCACAGGTTTAAATGAAGAAAGATTTGGTGGTTCCAATAGCTCATTAAAAAAACTTGTGTCACTTGACACCTTCAGTGAGAGGTATTTATTTCACTTTGTGGTTGGTAGAGAAAAATTTACTCCCTTTTTTCTGGATCTGAGGACTGTAAGCAATCTTACCGCAGTGGGAGAAGAGAGAAGTGGGATATGGGGAAAGGGAAGAGAAGGGAGGAAAGTGAGTCTCTGCAGAGCTAGATGCACACAGATGTCATTTATTAGGGTGAGCCTAAGGCTGCTTGTGAGGTCAGACAGACAGGAAGCTTCTAATTTGTGGCTGAGCACAGTTGCACAGGGCCAGGTGTTCCAAGCTGGGAGCATTAATGTAATTTTCATCACCTAACCAGCCTTGTGGATGGTGTCACTCAGATTAACCAGCTGATGCTCTAAATGTGAGTTTTCTTGGCATCCCAGTGAATAGTGCATGGAGAAGAAAATTTCTTCCCTTCCAATTTTTCTAGTCCTGACCTGAGGGTGCGTTCATAGTATCCTGGGGCTTCACTTCTGATGGCTGTATTGAGTCAGTCTGGTGGTAACCAAAGAAAGTCATGTCCACTCATGAGGAAATTTACACAACTTAGTAATTATTTTTAAGGGAAGAACTGTGGAAAGAGGACCCCAGACATGGCAGCCTTGTGAGGCTCATTACCTTATAATTAGCTGATTGTCTCCTTTAATACGTTTGTTTTTCCTATAAAGCTTATTCTGAGTGGCTTTTATTGCTTCTTATGAATTATTCTGCCAGCTGAAGCATTTGCAGAGCTGCTGACCCTGACAGCTGGTGACAATTGTTTGTGAAAAGACACAGAACAGCTTTAGTGTTTAGAAGAAATTTACCAATAATTTTAACTAAAAGTATTAGTAAGCAACAGCAGCTAAGAAAAACATCCCTTCTCTAAGGGATACATCCATTGTAACACTTTTTCTCCACTAGAAACACCATTCTGAACTCTATTAATAGGGTAAGAAAACAAGAGCTTTTTAGGCACTTCATCTAGAAGCTGTAGCTAATTTGTCTGAAAAAGAGTAGATAATAGGTTTAAAACCCTGTTAGAGGGAGAGTGAGAAACAGGCTCACCTGCAAGTACATGCTCTGTTCCTCTCCGTGGAGCCCTCGTGCCAGAAATTGTTTCTGTGGCAACAAACTTCTTTCCACCTTGGTTGTCTTGGAGCTTGACCTGGTATTGCTTAGGCTCAGATCTGTCACCATGCCAGAATCAAATAGAAATGCAAAACTGATCTGACTTACATGTAACAGAGAGGGTACTCTGCTCCTGTTACTGTTGCTCCACAGGAGCTGTCCTCCTGACACTCTCTGCTCAGAAATTCCTACAGACAGCTATTGCTGCTAGGATGAGCCTGGACTTTCATTTCTGAACATTGCTGCTTTATTCAGCAAGGTTTCAAGCTTCCTTTCCCTTTGGTCCTATGGGCCAGCAGTAAAGACACAAAGCTTTGGAGAGAGGTTGACTTGCCAACAGAGGAAGGGGAGATAAATAACAAATTAATTACAAAAGCAAATGTAATTGAACTGTCAAAGTTCAGTCACTTTAATGACACCTGAATAAAATGCTAAAATATCAGTAGGGAAGAATGCAAATGTTTCAGAGATCTCTTGGTTTGGCTTTCTTTTAACTCAATATTTTAGTAACCATTAAGATGTTATTTTATATCTGGAAACATCTCATCTTCCTTCTGTCAAGAAGCAGAGTTCTTACTCTGTGATGGATAATTATTTAGTGTCTACTCATATCTAATTAGAAGGTGTAATGGGTTTAAGCTTCATGTACAAGAACTGTTCAGACATAGCTTTAAATACAGCAATTTTCTTTTAAACTTACAGGAGGCTTAAACTAAAAGCCCTGAATCTATCATGACAGAACATTACTATTTGGAATTTGAACTTATGTCCAAATTTCAGAGCTGGTTTTACACCTCCACCCCAAAGCAGGACCTGGATTTCTGAACACCTCTAAATTTGGAATCTCATTTTCTGTGCCAGCTTTTCTGTCTCCTCAAGAGCGCATCAGAACTCCCCTGAAACAAGCATTTGATTCTCTCCCTTTTCTCTAGTCAGAAGCACATTTGGAAGTGTGAATGGTTTACAGCAAGGTTGTTGCTTTTGCTGGGAATTTCTTTTTTGATAGTATTAAAGAAGGGAGGTTTTGCATTTTTGTGAGGTCATGCCTCTCCAGTTATTTTTCTCAGTTTTCGTGTTGAACCTCTTTTATCCAGAAATGGAAGATCAGGAAACAGAAATGTAAGCAAACCTGCAGATACAGATGCCAGCACTTTATTTTAAGAGATTAATCCACTGGGAACTATGTTGTTGGAGTCCTGTACCCTCAACTGAAAAAAAAAAAAAAAAAAAAGGACTGACATTTTCAATAGTCATCTAGGGAGTAAAAAACAGCAACAGGGGAAAGAGCACAGAGGAAAACCTGCAAGGCACACTGCTTCTTGTGAGAACACTGAGAAATAACAATGGAAGAACATGTCTTACAAGTGAATATTGACTCAGTTCTACAGGAAACTTGGTTAATCTCCAGAAGGGAAACAGAAAAAAGGGGAAGAAATTTAATTAAAGATAGCAATAAGGGATAGTTTAGTAGAGTTATGTTTCTACCAACTAGATGGGGGACTATTTGAAGACATGCACAAATACATATGCATAATGCACCCCACACACCAACCTTACAATTCTGTATCCAAGGAAGAAATACAGAAATACAGCACAAGAGCCAAAAAAGACTCAATCAAGCCTAAAAGGAAATGAGCATAGCTAAACAGAAGTGCGTGGAAGGGTGGATGGTGTGCTAGACTTGGATCTAGAACACAAACATATCTGAAGTGCACAATGGTGATCCGTGTAAGCCGGAAATACAAACACAGTACAAAGGCACAAAAGAATTATTTTAGTTTTTTAGATGGCAACAGTGTGCACAGTGTGAGGTGCTTCAGTTGAACAGGCTGCTATCCCATGATGAATTTATTCTCTTTGATTAAGATAAATCCAAACAGAGGAAAAATAATTAAGTCAAAGAAAAATGAGGAGTAGAAAGGAAAAATCTTCAAATATTGTAAGCAGCTTTTCACTTTACCATGTCTTAAAACTTGCAGTACAAAATGAATCATATACTGAATCATATATGCAGAAAATGGCATTTTAAAATGAGATTACTTTATTGAATATATCATTATTTGCTGATGCATGAAATAATGAAAATGTTAGCATTCTCTTTAAACAGGAGATCTGCTCAATCTCTTTAGACATGCCAGAGTCTCAACCACATTTCAGTTAGACATAGCAAGCAAATTTTTTCTATCAGACAGCCTTTGCTGGTTGTCAAGTGTTATTAGTCAAGCATTGATTTTAGATGTCCCAAGCTTGTCAGCAGCACTGCACAGTAAGTGCTGTCCATTGAATTATCAGTAAATGAGAAGAAAAAATTGTATAGATGGGTGTTTGGTTGCTTTTCAAATGACTTTTAGTGAATGAGCTAGTTCTGTTTGGAGGGTATAACGTGTTGATCCTTGGATTCAAAGTGGCATAAAAAAAGATGCAAGCAGAAAGATAATTTGGTCTCTGCTTCGTTCTCTAACTTGTCAGTTTTTGAACAAGTTTTCCCTTGAGTGAAGCTGGGGAAGCTTGACAGAAGGGACTGCCTTGCACGTTGCTGGCATTCCATTCCCTTTCTGCCTGAGCATGTGGGTACAGAGAGCAAGATGTTCTCAATACACTCATTGGCTCCAGGGCCATGAGCATCTGGCTGAAGGTAGAGGCTGACAGCCAGTGCTTTGCTCAGCCTTCGTGTGTGCTGACCAGAACAGGGAGCACTGACCAGGACAGGGTGTTGGCAGTGTGCTATGGTCCATGGTATGTAAAGGGATGGCCCATGCTCAGGTAGCAGAGAAATCTGTGGGTGACTCCCATGGCTCTTTTTGGGTAGCCAAACAAGGGCGATGTGGCAGTCCTGGGGCTACAGGGACACACTGGCAATCCAAGAAAGGCAAAAACCATTGACATGCATTACAGATAGGAAATAAACCTGAAGTCACTGACTTCAGTGCAAGATATCTGGCATTGCCTGATGTAGCACTGTGCTGTAGTCAGAGCAGGCTGCAGCATCAAAAGAGGCAATAGTACAGAGTTTAGGAAAATTAATCAGCAGGATGATTTTCCCCAAGGCTGTAGATGGTAAAATGAATCAGAACTCATTTAACTCAGAAGGGTGAAGTTCCTATTTCTCAATCCTAGGTTACAACCCAGTTGTTCCAGTTGCTGTTCCTTACTAATATTGTATGTTGATCATGACTTATATGGCTTCTAATAAGCAAGGCCTGTGTAATCTTGGCTTTTCTTGCATTGTCCTGTTCAGTGGGGATTAGTGTACAAGTTTGGAATTGTAAGCAGTTCTGTTGTCTATGACTGATTATTACTTGCCTGCTGCTTCTTCAATAGAGACAGGATGGTTTTTTGGCTTTTGTGTCAAGGAGGATTGGGAGAAGGACATTGACTTGATTGAGGTTTTAGTTCAGGGGAAAGGAAGATTTGGAGTTTTTTCTCTGAGTAATAGAGTGATTTAAGATGTCTGCAGGAAGTGGTGTAATGTGTTTTCCTCCACCCACTATTCTATACTCAAGCAAGTCATACATGAAGCTTCAACATGTGCCCTGGGGGTAGGAACTAGTCACAGTAACTCAGCAGTGAAATACTTGGAGGGTCATGTTGTCCACTTGCTTGATCCTTAACAGCAGGAAGTGGGGGCAAATGAGGGTCATTTTTTAAAGCTTTGAGGCAGCTATAGCATGACTAATTTCAGCAGTGATTCACCTCCCTGATACTACTTGGACTGCTTGCCTGAAATTACACATTACATGAACTTCTTATTACCATAAATAGAGATTTTCCAAAGTATTTTTTTTCAGCACTTTCTTGTGCTCAACCAGTTTTTCAGACGTCACGTGAGGTAAAAAGGCCCTAATGCTAGATAAAGAATAAGTAGTAGTATGAGATAGAGTGAGTAGTCAGAGGAAACAGGCAGATGTATTTGCCAAACTACTGTCCATGATATTTGAGAAGTTGTGGCAGTGAGAAGTCCCAGGTGACTGGAAAAACAGAAACATTGTACCCATTTTTAAAAAGGATAGAAGGGTGGATCCTGGGTACTACCCACCAGTTAGCATCACCTCTGTGTCTGGGAAAGATCAGGGAACAGATCCTGCTAGAGGCTCTGCTAAGGCACATCAAGGACAGGGAGGTGATTTGGGACAGCCAGCAGAGCTTTACCAAGGACAGGTCCTGCCTTATCAGTCTATGGCCTTCTGTGATGGAGTGACTGCATCAGTGGGTAAGGGAAGGGTCACAGATGTCATTTATCTGGACTTCTGTAGAGCCTTTGACATGGTCCCCCACAACATCCTTCTTCTCTCTGAATTGGAGAGAGATGGATTTGATGAATGGGCTGTTAGATGGATAAAAAATTGGCTGGACAGTCTGATCCAGAGGGTCATGGTCAAAGGCTCAGTCCTGATGGATCTCAGTGACAAGTGGTGTCCCTCAGGGATCCGTACTGGGATCAGTGTTATTTAGCATTTTCATTAATGACATAGATTAAGGAATCAAGTGCAGCCTCAGCAGATTTGCAGATGACACCAAAGAGGAGGGACACACCTAAAGGATGGGATGGCCATCCAGAGGGACAAGCTCAAGAAGTGAGTGCATGGGAATCTCATGAAATTTAGCAAGACCAAGTGCAAGGTGCTGCACCTGGGTTGGGGCAATCCCTGGTATCAACACAGGCTGGGGGATGAACAGATTGGAGTCTGCTGGGAAGGACCTGGGGCTGCTGGTGGATGAGAGGCTGGACAGGAACACTTGTAGCCAAGAGAGCCAAACATGTTCTGGGCTGCATCCCAAGCAGCATGAACAGCAGGGTAAGGGAGGGGTGAGACCCCTCCCTCTGGTGAGACCCCACCTGCAGTGCTGCATCCAGCTATGGAGTCCTTAGCAGAGAAGGACATGGACCTGTTGGAGTGAGTCCAGAGGAGGATCTCCAAGATGATCAGAAGGATGGGGCACCTCTCCTGTGAGCAAGGGCTGAGAGAATTGGGATTTTCCAGCCTGGAGAACAGGGGGCTCCAGGGTGACCTAATTGCTGCCTTGCAGTATCTGGAGGGAGCCTAATAAAAAAGATAGTGAGAGACTTTTTACAAGGGCATGTGGTGACAGGACAAGGTGAAATGGCTTCAAATTAAAAGATTGAGATTAGGTGTTAGAAGAAAATTCTTTACTGTGAGAGTGGTGAGGTACAGGAACAGGTTGCCCAGATAAGCTGTAGATGCCCCATCCCTAAAAGTTTTCCAGGCCAAGTTGGATGGGGATTTGAGCAACCTGGTCTAGGGGAAGGTGTTCCTGCCCATGGTTGGAATGAGATGGTTTTTAAGGTGCCTTCCACCCCAAAGCATTCTATGATTCTATGATATTGGACTAACTGTGATAATTATCCTACCTGCCTCCCTTGCCCTTCATCTCAAGTTGTCCTTTATATGTGCTGGCATCAACAAAGAAGTCTAAAGTCATAAAAAAATTAAATGGAAAGGTATAGAAACAGAGCATGGAATTCCCAGAATATCAGAAGATGGAACAAATGGAATGATTTACTAAAGACGGCAAAAAATTGCATGTGTGTGTTAGGAAAAAATGGGCATTGATGACTAATTAGTCTTTTGTTTATGTGGATTCTGAAAAAAATATTGCTGACTTCCTTCTTTGACAATAGGTTTATAAGACGAGTCATCTGATAATGACAGAAGCAAAGTTATTTTTAATTTACAGAACACTTTCACAGTTCCCTTCAACTGAAACAGATATACAGAGTAATAATTACTGTACTCAGAGGTTCATGTTAGAAAAATCCATTTGCAAGTTACAAACACTGAATGGATTGTGCACAGATGTAAAGTACTTTCGTTTAAAAGCTCAATTTGACTCCTCTTTTTCACAAAACAAAGAGTTATGTATGTGTTACCCCAATTAATTTCTAAAACATTACCAGCAATAATTCACAAATTGCTGTAACTAAATCCCCTGGAGTGCACATAGTTTTTTAACATATCTGTTAGCCTTTGCTGAGCTATTCTCCTCTATGCCCCCATCCTATTTTTAAAAATAATTTTGTTAGATGCTGGTTAACATTTCTGGTTCTAAAGATTGGAATAAAAACCAACAGCAAATATTTCAACTATTTTTATATAAATATTACAATACTTATATACCATATAAACATATGGTATATCAATTATGTATTATAAAAATAAATACATATATTTGTGCTTAATATGTACTTGTATTTCTTTTCCTTTATTGTCTAGTGCTAATAGAAATAACTTTCATTGCCTTTAATGGCTCTTTCTCCTTGATACCATTCTAGAATCAGAATGGTCTGGTTTGGAAGGGGCCTTTAAAGGCAATCTAGTTCAACTCCTCTGCAATGAGCAGGGGCATTTTCAACTAGATCATGTTGCTCAGAGCCCCATCAAACCTGGCCCTGAATGATTCCAGGGATGGGGCATCCAGCACCTCTCTGGGCCACCTGGGCTTGTGTTTTATCACCCTCATCACAAAAATATTCATCCTTGTATGTAGTCTGATTCTACCCTCTTGTAGTTTAAATCATTGCCCCTTGTCCTGTTGTTACAAGTCCTATTAAAAAGCCTGTCCCCATGTTTCTTTAAAGTCCCCTTTAGGTACTGAATGGCTGCAACAAGGTCTTCCAGAGCCTTCTCTTCTCCAGGCTGAACTGCTCCAACTTTCTCATCCTTTCCTCATAGGAGACGTGCTCCAACCCCTTGTCATTTGTGTGACCTTCCTCTGGACCTACTCCAGCAGGTCCATCTTTTACATCATAATTCTTCCAATTAAACCCAAATATCATTGTGCCATTTCTTCTTACTTGCTGGTGCACCCAAATTTCTACTTTCTTCTCCTTTTTTTTTCTCCTCACACTTACTCTAAGGGTATTATCCCTTTCCTGCCCATTTTATGTTGTTGGACCAGTCTCTTCTGCTGCTCATAACTTCCCTACCTTCTTATCTGACCTTATGCTTCCAAGCTTTGTGAAACAGGATCAAACAATCTGACAAACCTGCAAGTGTTGAAGGAAGCTTAGCATGTGAATTTAAGGGCTGGTATTTGTGTGGATAATGACCTGACCCAAATCCTAAACTGAAACCACCCTGGGTTTCTGATTCCAAGATATGCAGGACAGTTCAAGTCCTGCAATGACAGCCAAGTGACTCAGGCCTGTCTGCATTATATGACAGGTGCAAGGACAGATTAAATAGCAAGAGACTATGCAGGCACACAAGCAAGCTACACTCCTTGTTGATGGAAGTGGCTGCTTTGTGGATGAGACAAGCTGGGTGCACAACAGTTGCAAATTCCAGCAAGGAAGTCCCATTTGTCTCTGCCAAAAAATATACAGACCTAGCTGCAGACAGATTTCTTATAACAAAAATTGTAGCAGTGTTCCTTGAAACAGAAAGGACCCACCTGGGCTCCATGCTACTACTTGGTCCAAGGTGAAGAGGCTGTTGCTGCTGGTGGCTCTGGCTGCTTCCTGTGCCACTGCCAGCAGGCAGTGCTTAACACATGAGCTGCCCTGTAGTTCATGGTGCAGGGGCAAGTTGTGTCTTTGTCAACTGCTAAGGCACAAAGGAGTTGGGAAAGAAAAGAACTGTTGTTGAACTCTCCAGTGAGTAATAAAGTTGACTTGTTATAACCATGAAAAAGTGAGGCTTTCTGAAGCTCTGGGATCCTTGGCTTTATTTTTAATCCAGGAAAAAGAGAATTGTTTGGAGCTCATGTAGATGGAGAGAGTCTTCTAATTAATTGCCAAGACTTAGGCTTAGAAGGGTATCGTCTAAAAAATGTGGGCATATAGGAGAGAGGAATATTGCCTGGAAATGACTGCAGACTCATGATACTGAAGGTGTTACATAAACTATGATTTTAAAAAAGTCACACAGCTGCACTATATCCATATTAAAGCTGTGTAAAAGAAATGCCTGTGTGTTCCTTTTCATAACTGCTTTCAGCTTTATGATTGTCTGCACCCCAGATGTTTTCCATAGGGCAACTTTTTAAATTTTTCTCCTCTCTATCTAGACGTGGCTGATAAGTAACGGGGGAGCTATTTGTCTTTTCTCTTCTATACCCTACATCACCTTTTCTTCATTTTCCACTTTTTCAGACAGCTTGTAAGATGTTGTGTCATATGTTCGTAATAACTGAGTGGGCTCTTCCACACCCATTTGTTTAAACCTGCCAGTGCAGTCCTTTGATACCAGGTTTGTTGAAAAAATCCTCCAGTTTCACTCCCTGGCTGGTGCAAAGCTCTGTTTAGTGTACCTGGTGCTGGGGAAAAGTTGCTCTGCCTCTGTATTTCCATTTGGCTGCTGAGTCTGTCCTTAGCCAGGCATAAGTGGCCAAAGGGTACAAAGGTGGCTTAGAGCCTGCTCACTGAGGAGGCCAAAACAAGGGAAGGATTTCCTGGCTCACTGTTGCCACTGACCAGAACAGCAGTATAAGACAACTATTGTACAAGAATCTGGATCTTTCTTTTTCATCCCCATCTTTGAAACTGGGGAGGGTTTGTTAGCACAAAGCATAGAGATTTGTTACAGACAGCCTTCTCTTTCTGCCCCTTCCAACAGCCCGCTCCAGCACTTTCTCCAGGAGCAGGAAATGTTGCTGTAATCATAACTGTACGTTATATTAGCATAATATTGTATCAATAAGACTTTTGCTACCTCCTTTGCATTCTGCATTCTGGCAAAACTTTTAAACTAAGTAAAAATTATTTTACTTATTACAGAGAATTGCATTCACTGTACATAAACATAATTTGATAAAAACATTTGGAGTTCTTAGAGGAAAAGAAACAGTTTCAAAAAACACTGCAGCTGTAGAGTACATCTGCTTTTCCTCATACTGTGATCCATAATGACTCATGGGGTAACATGGAATGAAACTCAGTGCTAGATATATAAAGAGAGTTCTGAATTTTCAAAACTGTCAACAGTTTTGAATTACTATTTGGCCTTATTGATAGGAGCTGGACACTGGCTGGGCCCTGTGCTGGTAGATATGATGATAGGTCTCAGATTTTAGGCATTTTAGAGAATAACTAAGGTGTGCCAATCATCCTGTGCAGGCAAAGCCTTACTTGTAAAAGTCACCAAATCGTTTTGCAGAAATGCTATGAAATACAAACTCAGGCCTGGAGCTCTGGATTATAAAGGTGGGTTGGGGTAAGAAGGTTATCAAACCTGCCTCAGCAAAGATTCTGTGCACTGCCCTTGTCTGCAGATGGGAGAGATATGTGATGGTTGTGAAGCCTTGGAGAAACTGGATAGTGTTACAGGGGAGCTAATGGCCCCTAGGTATCATGTTTGGGGAAATTTGTACATAACTTTCGTAAATGATTTCTGCTGTACATGTCAGCACTGCTAACATCGTCATGTTTATTCCAGGGGAAGGTTATGGCAGTCTCCTGGAGCAAACTTCAAACTGAACCACGGGTATCTGTGACTGGGTCCCTTTAGCAGCATTTCTCCTGCTGAGCTTGATACATGAGTTGTAACTATTGCGACACCCACAGTGGAGAGCCTGAGTCTCTTAAACCCCAAAGGAGCTGCTTAACACTGAGAAGTGGAGGAGAGCAGAGCACTAGACTGGAGCAGTCTTTCACACAAGTTTTGTTGGACAATGGAGTTTAAAGTTTTGAGGGAGATGAACTTATCTTGGCCTGTTGTTTCATGACTGAGAGTTTCTGAGCTCCCAACGATATTTGCACCAAAACCAGAGCTGATGTTCCCTCTGTTGGAAAGGAAAAGTGAAAGTAAAGGGATGAAAACCACATCCCAATTCTTATTTGTATGTGTTTGCTGTGAATTCTGTTGAGCTATGCTGGTTGAAGCTAAAAAATTAAATTCTTAGCAGGTTTGATCACTCAGTTCAGCCAGGCAATTCTTTTCTGGCCTAAAGCAAGTGATTTTGTTTTCAGTTTCTACAGGAGTAAAGCCTATCACTATTTAAAAACAAACAAACGTGTATTAAAAAATTATTTGATGTAACATCCTCAGATGCTAAAGCTGACAGTAATTTTACTGTAGTGTGGTCATGTTTTTGTAAGATTTGCCTTGGAAGAAATTTTATGTTCCTAGATGAGACAGAACACGATGACAAAAAATGCAAATTAGCATAGCAAACAGGAAAAAGCAGCAAAGCCTTAGCTTTGTCTTTGGATATTACTTCTTTTGAACCCCTAGTATCTGAAGGTGTGAAAAGAGTACACAAATTGTTAACCATACAAAGGTATACCCAACATCCCTGAATTTTCTAAGGAGAGATTGAAAGAAATAGAGTCTTGCTGTTCTGCACCATCAGGTTAAACATGCATTCCCTTCAGACTAGGCACAGTTTGCCCTGCTGCTCTCCAGTGCTGAGCATCTGTGCCCAGATGAATATATCATGAGGTGATAAAATGCTGAATGGGGTATTTCATTGTTTAGTCGAGGGTTTCATCACTGTGAGCTGGGTCCAGGCTTGACCTAGTAGAACTGAGTGCTAACCCATTGTCAGCAGTGGGTTTTGTGTATTAAATAGTTATAGCATAATTCAGCATAGTATAGCATAGCATAGCAATGGTGTTTGGATTATACCAGATTCTTCAGATGAAAACAATTACATTCATATTCAGTGAAGATGAAAAGGAAAGATATAAATGTATAAGTCATAAATGTGTGGGTTTGGGAGTTGATGGCAAATAAGGAATATTTAATAGCATATCCTGTAGAAGTGAGACCATGGCAATGCATTGTACCAGAGTTTAACCATGTCCTTCCAACAGAGGAAGACAGGATTTCTTTCAGGATTGTTTTTACAAGTAACTGTAAGAGAGAGTGCTAAAAATTCCTTTATTTTTTTTCATCCTGCTGAATTGAACTGCATATTACATGATATCTTGTATATAAAGGGAAATTTAAGAAATAGAAATTAATAATCAAGAGTTTTGTACACCCTAAATCCTCTAAGGAAGTTGGTGTGGACTGCTGATTTACCAGAGACAACTTTTCCATCGTAAACAAATCTGATTACTGCTTTTCTGCCCCATCTCTAAACCAGAGATGATATTTCTTCACATTTTAGATGCCTCCAAAGTTAAAACAACAAATATTTGTAATACGCTTTGTGATTCTGGATTGCATAATTTTTTGGCACTTTTCTGTTACATACTAGGAGTTACGTGAATCTTGATTTCCCAGACAGGCTTTATCTTTATCAAAGACTCTATCAGGGCTAGAAAAAGGCAGCTTTCTGAAAAGTACTATATATTTAACAACTGTATCCCTTCTAAAGATTTCCTTGTGTTTTATCTTCAGGTTATTAACATCCTGCAGCAAGTCATCACTTCAGCCTAAAGATTTGTGGAAGAGATAAACTCTACATGAAAACAAAATGTAATAAAGTCTTACATTCAGGACCCTGATGAGTGATACACTGGGAGAAGTAGAAGATGGTGAATTTCACAGAGAATGTGACTGAGAAGTGCAATATTAATCATGATATCCACGAGACATTATCCCCCGTGGTGTACATATTTGTGTTTATATTAGGCTTGCCAGCTAACTGCCTGTCACTGTACTATGGGTATTTACAGATCAAAGCTAAAAATGAATTAGGTATCTACCTTTGCAATTTGACTATAGCAGACCTGCTGTACATATTTTCTTTGCCTTTTTGGCTTCAGTATGCTTTACAGCATGACAACTGGACCTATGATGAGCTGCTGTGCAAAGTTTGTGGCATCATCCTGTATGAGAATATCTACATCAGCGTGGGTTTCCTGTGCTGCATCTCCATCGACCGCTACCTGGCCGTGGTGCACCCCTTTCGGTTCCAGCGCTTCCGGACCATGAAGGCTGCTGCCATCGTCAGCATCATTATCTGGGCCAAAGAAATTATGACATGCTGCTTTGTCTTCACACATGGGGAGATCAGTATGGATGCTGAGAGCCACTTGGTGTGCTTTGAGCATTACCCCATCAAGAAATGGGAGCACAATGTCAATTACTACCGCTTCTCTGCTGGCTTCCTTTTCCCCTTCTTTCTGCTGGCCTTCTCCTACTGTGGGATTTTACGAGTTGTCCACAAGAGTCCTGGCACTCAAATGAAGAAGAAAATCCAAATTAAAAGGCTGGTTTCAAGCACAGTTTTCATATTTTTAGTCTGCTTTGGACCATACCACATCCTACTTGTAGTTCGTAGCTTGTTGGAGAACAACTGCTCATTTGCTGAGAAAATATTTAATGTTTACCATATTTCTCTCCTGTTAACTACTTTTAACTGTGTTGCTGACCCAGTATTGTACTGCTTTTCCAGTGAAAGCACTTACCAGAACTTTGTCAAGATGAGAGATTCTTGTCTAACATGTTTAGGCCATCTGAGTACTGAGACGAAGGAATCCTATCCACTGAACCCTACTGAAACTCCCAACAGAACACATGAACAACAACCAGAGTTATTACAAATACCACTGGATGGTGCTGGAATGAAGGACTGCTTCACAACTAATGTAGACAGCCTATAGCATTAATCAAAAGGACCTTAATGCTACTTCTGCAGCTTTGGCCGTATTTGTGTATCTGCCTGAATTATTCGTATATTACAACCGTGTGACCTCCCAAAGGCTTATGAGCAATGCTGTACAGTGAAGCTGTTTCTGGAGACACTTGGACCCTGGCAATAGCGAGGAAAGTATGTGCTAAGTCAGTACAGTTATAATCACATATCTGTTGTTGTGCTATCACTTAAAACCTGTTTGTCTTGATGACTGCATTGACTGGAATAAGCCAGTACTCATGGTGTGTAGTTCTGGTGAACTAATGTTTAGCTGCTTTCTGTTTGCCCCTGTAACATCTAGAGAAAGTAATTCTCTACAAGATGTCATCATCTGTTGAAAGGGTATGAGACAGAAAAAATTAAATGTGTCCATATATACTTTTAAAAAGCCCAACAAAACACTTCTGCAACATCTCTGTAACTCTCTGAAATAACTTCTCCTTCTGCCAGTTTCAAAGCCTGCAGAGACTATGCCAGAACCAGATTCCTAAAACAATCAGTCCAATAGTGCAAGACATCATGGGAGAACATGCACAAGGAACTCAGCCCTGCTGAGACCTTCAGGCTGTTATTTGACTGTTGAATTTCAGACTGTTTAACCTCATCGTAAGGCTCCTAGAGACTTCCAGAAATATGAGACCTTGGGTTCCAATGGCTGTCAATAACTTGGTTTGTTGACTTGGAAGAGAACAAAAGGTTGGTAGTACATGAGGCACTTTGATCCCATGTGCTTCTCTGAGTCACTGTGTTCAAGAATATTTATTTACATCTAAATTCTTGCTAAAACTGCAACCTTGCTACAGTTTTGATTGTGTCCTTTGCAATTTGTGTATCTTCTGCAGCACAGACCATGCAGGCAACTAAATAACAATGCATTTGTCAGGGAAACTGTTGAACAGATTCTGTTTAAACTCTGGTTTTGCCCACAGATAATATAGTTTATGGTTTGATCATTGTTCAGTAAATACGGTATCAGAAATATGAGGTATGAATGATCTGTGTCCTGGTTTAGACAGAAACAAAATATAGGAGTAAGTGGCAAATAATGGCTTTTAAAGATGTGCTCCACAGTATTGCTTCTATCATCACCTCCTCTCTTGGTTTTGTGAGGGTTTTTTGTTGCACAATTGAATCCTGTGTGATTCTTCTTTGTGATCTGCTCATCACACCTTCTTGTACGTGTAGCTGTTACACCATGGACATTGCCTTGTCCTTTCAGTTCTCTGGTTTCAGACCTTCCTTGGAACACTTACTCTCTCTGCAACCCAGAGCTGATAACTTCCAGCAGTATAATCGGTATATTTTGTTTCTTTGGTTTGCTTTTGAGTCAAAAGATGATCTAGACAGATGGTCTACTCCTGCCATCTGAATATGTCATTGTTTCACAGCTTGCTTGTCATCATATTCCAAAAGGAATATATTCTAACAGTTTTCTGGAAATCACCTTGAGAGTGCAATATTGGATATAATTAGTGGATGTGTTTAATAAAGAATGTTTTTATAATTTTCTTATTTTTTTACACTGTTTGAAATAACTATCTTTTAGCTTTGGCCCACAGTTTCTATTTGTGAGACTATGATCCTCTCCTCCCTCCTCTTGCAGAAAGGATTCATGTCCCCAGTCTCAAGAGGGGATTAGGTTTGCTTAGGTTAACATTTGGTTTGTTTAATTATTTTACATTTCTTTATACTTCGACCACTCAGCTGGATTAATTACCTTACATCTGCATTTTTTTCTCCTGACTACGAGCACAGTTCAGTTTTATTTTCTCCTAATCTTTCATCTCATCTGCTGTGTATTCCAAGGGCACCATAAAGCAGGGACTCCCTCCTGACTGCTGTAGTGCTGAGCTTGTACATTGTTAAGCACCAGCTCCTTGGACCTCCACGACCTGCCAGGCTGCAAGAACACATGTGGTTTGTTCTAGGATTAAATATTTGTTGTCATGTTTATGCGTTGCTTCTTCACAGATCCCCATGCTGTTTAAATTAGACAACTGGAATGCAGAGCATGCTGTACTACATGGAATTGCCATCTGAGGGATTAAGGCTCATTTGAGTTGGTACTTTGATGTGGTCAGCTTTGGTCAGCTGCTGCAGTTTAAAATCAGATGGAAACTTGTGTAACACAGCGCAGCATTCTGCTACAGTTCTCAGCACTTAACCTGATAACCCGCAACAGAAAGGAGGGATTTTTTTCTTCTTTCCCCCTTTTTTTCCTTGAGGCCAATATTTTATCAATACTTTCTGTACTGTAACTGTTTGGCCTAGGCTACAGAACTGTAACCAATATAGCAGGAAAGTAAATCCCACTCAGAGCTTTTCCTTCCATCTCAGTCAAAACACATTCACTCAAGGCTCCTGCTAAGGTTGTTAGAGACATGCTACACATGCTATTGAAGTAAATGCTGTGCTTAGGACTGCACACAAGAAGGCATTTTAAGAGTATGCACTAGAGAAAAAGAGAAATAAATTATTAAATTTTTTATTTCTTAATGATATTTGACTGTTAAGGCTCGTATTTTGGGGGGAAAAAGAGCAAAAGCTTACTAAATGAAATTTTTTGGACAAAAGTTAGTGCTTGGAAATACACATTGCACCTGTTAGTGTAATATGTCAGTAGCACAGAGAAAATAAAATCAGTTGCTTCTTTTAAAATTATGCCAATTTCATTCTGTGAGTTCTGTGCAGCAGTGAACATATACCATCCTGTGGGACTACTGGCTTTGGCAAGAATTTAAGCATTCATATGAAATATTTTACTTAATATTTATAGTTTGGAGAGTTTGGAGACCTCTAAAGGAGATATTTTCTAATTGTGAAACTTCCAAGATACTTTTCTAGAACATCCTTTGAGAAGGTTTTAGATAAAACAAATCTAAAAAAAAGACTGATCTAGAAAATAAACATGGGGATCTTTGGTGAACCTGAATGTCTAGCAAGAGACTGGCATTAAGATTTCTTTCTGTCATGTGTTTAACTATTGTATGTCTTTAAAGGCTCTGAATCCTCAGGGACTTCAGGTGATTAATGTTCAAAATCTACTGGTGTTTATGGTATGAAATTATTTTTCTCATTCTGAAAAAGTTGTTTGTCTTGCATCAAAGAAGGAAAATAAAACTAACCTGCCAGGAAGGAAAAGAGATATAAAGTGTTGCTCACTGCTGGAAGTCCAACTAAAAGCAACTTCCATTTTATGACAGGTAAAGCACCAGTGCTCTAGAGGTGGTGTCAGATGTACCCTCCCCTCTCTGCTGCAAGGGCTGACAGCTGGCAGAACTTCAGTCCTGACACTCACCTGGAGTTAAGGTAAAATCACAGCTTTAAATGACAAAAGCTGGGCACAGTTCACAGACACATTTGTTGTGCACTGCTTCTGTGTTAGTAATCCTATGGGATAGAATTTAATGTTACTTCACTTGGTCTCGTCAGGAGCTGAATTTCTACGACAGGAATTCATATGAAAGTTTATTTACATAACGTTATTTCACACAGAATGCAAAATGTTTATTCATTTCTAATCATACTTTAATTTCCAATAATTAATTTTAATCATTATTTTTGTATTCAATTAATTTGTTCATAATAAGAAGATACTCTGAAATGTCTACAACTTTTCTCTATTACCCATGAAGTGGCAAAATATGTAAGTGGCAAACTGCTAATATGACAGGGGTTAATGGCACAGCTGACCCTTTACACAGAAGACCTGCAATGCTGCCTTTATTTTCATTAGCTCAGTTAAAATTTTCTCCTTATCTCCTCATACTTTGCAAACTATCCTCCATCATAAGAACACCATGTTAGAGGGGCTACAGGAAGCATGCAATGGAGCTCTCACTACTATAATACTGCAGTTTTGTTTTGAATCTTCCCTTTCTACTGTAGCTGTTTTCCTCACCACAAGCATTTTTAAATCCAAGTTGCTATGGGAGTTACTTCCTGCTACAATTATGTTAGGTTAGTAAAACAAGAACAGCAGTGCAATAATATCTCATTGTAATTTCACGCTTTCTTTGTAAAAGCCAGATCATCTCTTATTATATAATACCATTTAATATTAATTTTCCATTATAAAATTACAGAAAAGAAAGGTAGACCAAGTGGATGATACCCTCTTCTTGTTTCACGGAGATGTTGTAAGGATAACAATGAAAGGCTGTGTGTGGTCAAGATACCAGAGGTGAAAAGTCATCTTTTCCTGATCTTTTACACCTTGTGAGAGCCTCAAGAATAAGGAAATTACATGGGAGCAACTCTTGATGCAGAAATCATTAGGGGCAGTCACGGCTGTGCTTCCTGCAGCAGCTTCTCAATCATAAGCGAATGGGTGTTGTAGAAGGGCAGCCCATCCACTTCCATCTCTAGACTGGCAGTTTTGCCACTGCGGACCCCGAGCTGCACAAGTGCTTTCAGAAGCTTTTCTTCCTTGAAAAAGAAAGAAATAACTGAATCAGACAAGAGCAGTCATCAAGATCTTTATGTTAATTCTGGGAGAGACTGACCATATCCTCCATATTTATTTTGCCATCAACTTGCAAGTACTATCTAGTCCCAAAGAATATGTTTAGCATCTGGAGCTCAGGGAGTGTCAGATGGTTTATAATCTTGGCTGCTATTTAATTACTGAATATTATTTTTCTCCACACTGCAGAACATTACTGTTGATTCAGAAACATAATTTTTTGCCTGGTTTCAAGTTCCTATATTGCACAAATCAGAATCAGAGGAATCTCCACCCAAAGTATCTCAAAAATCCATCTGTGGTTTCCCCAGCAAGGCAGCTGTCTGCAGCTGCATTTTTATAGAAAAAGAACAGAAGGGAAAGAGGATGCACCAGGAAAAAAGGTTACAGAGAGCACCTGGATGGGCTGGACCCTCCTTCAGCTTCTCTGATCTCTCTCTGCCTTTGGCCCTCTCCTCTCTTTTCATTATTGATTTTATAAGAATTCTGGTTGCTTAAGGAAGGAGTGGGGACAAAACAACCTCAGAAATTGTGCTCCCTTGGCATGCTCTGAACTAGCATATGCTTTGTTTAGAACTACAGTTATTTTCTTGCTTAACTAATATAAGCAGATAACAAAGCGTGTTCCAAGTTGAGCTGTAAAAGTACACAGAGGGAACAAAATCCTTTTTTGTGAGCTACGGGCCAGTTAGCATCGTGGGATGAAAAGACGGGATAAAATGAGCTCTGAAAAAAACCACAAGGAACAGTGAAATTTCAAGATCTGGTTTCAAGTGGATGTATGTCTGGCATACACTGCTCTGCTTTTCATTTGTCATGAAATGTACATGGTAAAACTTCCTATTTTTTAGCATTTACTATAGTGAGAATTCATTCCTTGAATTCTGTTAATAAAAATCAAAGAAAACGAAAAACCGAGTCACTTTTTAGCTTCCCCTATGCCAACCCTGTGATAGGTTATATAAGACCTTGAAACACTCACCTATCTATCTTTTCCTCCCTTTCTTTACTAGGAATGCCCTTTCTGGTCTTTGTCTACTGTGCCATTGCCATTTCCATGGAAATTGCTACTGCAACAATCCCACCAGTGTCCTTGACAAAGAGTTCTCTAGGTTTTAACATTTCTTGTTTGACATTACTGCACAATAACCTCTAGCAAAGTTCTCTATATCCTGGGCACAAATAAATGATGAAGAAAATTTATAATGTTAAAATATCTAATTTTCTCTTTTAAAATCTTAGGACTTTTTCTAGGAACACTTCTAAACCACAAAGAATACGGTAGCTGTAGATCTGAATTGAGACACAATATGGTTGTATTTTACCTAATACAGCACATGGCCAAAATATAATCATTTCTGAATGAAGCAAAGCATGCCCTGCATGATCAATACAGTTTAATTTTATAACCTGCTCTCTGAATGCGCTTTTTAAAGATCTGTCTTTTATTTCCTGGTAAAACATCCTAATTCTTAGCTGCAACAGAATTAAATGAGGCTCTGGTTTTCTACTAAAGGAAAAATATGGTTACATGGTGTCAGCAGTGACACAGCTATTTAAGGAAATTATCTGGATACATTAGTAGCATAAAAGTTGCTACTATATAATTTATAAAATTATAAATACTCATCAGTTTATATCATATGAATTATCATATACATAAATGGAAGTATATATACAACTGATCTTTCTGTATGACAGAGATTTCTCTTAGCACTGAGTGTATTTAAATGCAAAAGGGCAAAAAAGATCTCTCCTGTCACAAGAGACACCTAAATTGGATACACAAAACGTAATCTCTAATATGAATAGTTTGTGCTATATATTTACATATTAGAGCTCTCTGATCTGCTTAAATGAGATAAAAAAGTTTGCTTGCTTAATACTACATATCTATGCCTGATAAACCATAGCCTGTCATCAAACACTACTGTTTCCATTTGTAATAAGCAAACGCAATGTATAGCACACTTCCTTAGCTGTACAGTGCTGCAACGTGACCACAGTTCGCTCTTTAGTAAATAAGTAAATTATTTTGGGAGTGGAGTAACTGGAAAAAATAATCAAATTAATAGAAAAATATCTCATTGGTTTGTGCTTTTTTCAAGAGGGAAAACTTCCTTATGAATGACAAAGCCAATAAAGCATACTAAAATATGTCACACTTTTATGTATTTATAATTCATATTCTTTTAAGTCATAATTAAAAAATACTATACAGTTAATATGTTGCTATTAATAAAGAGTTCAGTAAAAGAACAAATGCTTGATATATTAACTTGTTTGTGAGATGCAATGAAATGCAGAGTTGACTGTAGGATGTTTAGTGTTAGCTACATTTGGATATGTATGAATGAATTAATTTCATGACATCACTTTGGTGTAAAAGTACTATGAACATCTGAAAAACCAAGCCAGTACCATAATCAAATCATTAGGTAAGCAAAGGTAAAGGTAAGCAAAGATTGTTTAGGTCCAGTTGTTTCCTGTTCCTGCAGCTGTCACCACAGAGCAAATGCTTTGCAGCATCACTCATTAAGATGTGTGTAAAGGTTCATCCATGAACTCGGAACCATCTTAGTTTGCTGTACAGTGGGAAGGGAGAGCTCTGCAGTTCTGGGGTTTGGCAGTGCAATCCTGACACTGCTCCAACACCAGCCTGCAGGGAAATAATGTTGGTGTTTCAGGGGAAGTCTTCACTTAGTAATTATGACCTACAGCATTCATGGAAGTGCCATTTTTTGTAGAAAAATAAAGCACATTATAAGAAAGCTCTCTGGTGCTAAGGGACTCCTTCAAATGTCCTCTTTCCAATTACAATCACAAATATAAACACTGAGATGGATCTGTGTGGTGTTGCCCTTTATCTCACTAGGGTAATTATTATAGCATTAAATGAAGCTGAATTTTGCAGAAAGTAGCCATATAAACATAAATGGCCTGAATTTTTTATACTAATGGAGTATGTGAATACTAATGTATTCAATCTTCTGCACTGTTTATTGTTGTGTGATTGATAATTAAAGATACCATATTTTCTTGTCAGACATTTTGTCATTTTCTCTCCTCCACAAAACTGTTTCCATTAATTTTATCTCAATAGATTTTAGTATTGCACTTTCAGTAGCCCGTTATTGGATCATTAATATTCCCAGCTGTATAGCTTAGTAAACAAAAACAAGAAGGTTTTCCTGTACACAATATAACATTTAATTACAGTATCTCATTACCAGGAATTTTGATCATAGTCATTTTAGGATGCATTAATTTAAAGGTCAAAAACCAGTAGATGCAACTGGAAAAAACATTGGAAACTGAAAAGTAATTAATCTATTTAATAAAAAGACTGTGCTGAAAAGGGCCATATAAGCTTTGTTAAGCTATATGGCTATGCCAAGTGATGGGGTCAGTTTCAGTTTTATGACCTTTAGATGAAAAACTAAGATAGCAAGAATTGAAAAAAAATTAGTGAGACCTACTCTGAAATACTTAAAAGGTGCTTTGTTGGAATTTCATGCAGAATGTCAGGAGAAATACTTCTTTGTTTTGGGCAGTAGCTATGGTAGATGGATTGCATTTTGCTTAGCATTTTTGGAGGTCACACACTTAATGGGTTTGTCCAAATCTCTGTAGACGTACTCTGCTAATAAAGCTGAATTTTGAAGTTTCTAATTTATTGCAAAGTTGTGGAACAAACCTCATTTAATCATTAAGAGTGTGTGTGTGTGTATGTGTATAGACAGATTTATATTTTTTTTAACCACTGCCAAGTTAAAAATAGAGGCACGTGCTTAGCAGGATGAGCACAGATCACTGTCATTTCTCACCCCTCTCTGTTATTTTACTTCTTCTCAGTCTGAAACCTTTGCATTCCCAGAATATCACACTGCACAGAGCTGCATTAGTCAAAACACATTTAAAAATATTCATGTACAAGTTTTTCTCCAACTTTAATTTAGAAACATTAAAAATTAATTGTAGAAAGGTTCCAGCAAACTAGAAAAGGTGGAAAATAGCAGTAAGTACAAAGATCAGAAATGGCTACTGCATAAGAACTGTGACTTCTGATTTTGGAAACCGAGATCTAAAGGGCACTACAACAGAGGGTTATAAAATCATGAACGGTGCTAAGGAAGCAAACAGGGAATTTTAATCACTGTATCTCAACACAAGGATTTCTTGCATTGCCCACAAAATTGTAGCACTGTCTTCTGCTTGAAGCTACAAGACACGAATACATTCATATTGGAGGATTTTTATTTGCAATCTGTCTTGAATCCTTTGTGGGAAACAGTCTAAGGACAGTGTGGCTGCTCCTTCACAAGGAATCTCTGAAGTCCCCAAAGACCTCGTGAAGGTGAGGTATTGAACCAGACCAGGCAGGACTCAGCAGCTGGTGGCCACTTCCCTCTCCCTGTCACGAGCAAGTCCCAAGCCCTTGCGCGCAGGGATTACCTTGGCGACGGAGGGAAGCGCCGGCAGCCAGAGCCTCTCGCCGGGAGCGGGTGGAAAGCCGACAGCTCTGCGCAGGTAGCGGTCGTGCAGCTCACAGCAGCGCAGCACATGCAGAGCACAGGCAATGGCGTAGCCACCCCAGTTAGAGACCCCTGCAAAGAGTGGCACTGTGAAACCAAACTGCACAAATTGGCTGCTCACTGTCCAGAGTGTGTCAGAATACCTGCGTTAGGAACAGAGAAACCGCAGCCCAAGGGCAACATGGACCAGCCAGTTCACAAGTTGGTCCTTGCTGAACATCTCTGAACATCTCACTGTAAATTTTATTTCGTGCTGGTGTAAAAGAGAATTTTAACTATAACATTTTGTTGAAGATCAAGAACATACATGTGTCCTTGAGTGATTATTGAAAGAACTTATCTCTTTTTAAAGGGCAATATGACTAATTTATGTCTGATAGGTGCACACTAAACAGAAGTTTATCAATTACACTGAAAATTTGTATGTGCACAGATCACTTCTGCAGTCTTCCTTATTAATATTTGATATTAAGTAACCTGGTCTAGTGAAAGGTTTCCTGCCCATGGCAGGGGGAGTAGGAACTAGATGATCTTCAAGGTCCCTTCCAACCCAAATCATTCTAGGCTTCTATGGTTCTATGATTTTATATAATGTATGATTTTTCAAGAATACTCAGGATTTGCCCAACTGTTGCCAATAAAGTGCACTTTGTTCATGGAACATTCTCAAATTTCAGTCAGTTCTTCTGAAGGAACAGGCACTCAACTCTTCAGAAAATGTACATAATACAGAGATAGATCTGTTTGCTGAGGATGACTTGGAAAGGGCCAATAAAAATTACTTGGAAAGACAAATGTTTCCTTGTCAGTTCTATTCTCAAACATCAGTTACTCTCCCACTCCAGCAAAAATCCCTTACCAGCAACAACAGTAAAATCAGCTTCAACATCACAAGCTATAACATCTCCATTTTTTATGTGCTTCTTTACAGCATCTTTTACTTTGCCCATTCCTAATTCATTTCCTCCATCTCCAACACCTTCATAAAAGGGAAAAAGACAAAATGAGTATGAATACAGCATATAACTGACAATCCCTTTAGAAAACATCCAGTTTCTTCCCCACAGCTGCTGTGATAGTTCATAGCTCCATATGAGGTGGTTTATCCTTTTTCATCTACAGCACCTAAAACCAGAAGACTGTGAATGAAATAGCTGAAAGCATCATCTATTACATGCCAACCTCTAAGTTTATACGTGCAATGTACACTGTACATTGCATGTATGCAAAAGAAATCAAAATTATCAAGTGGTTGTGAACTGCAGACAGAATCAAGACAGTAAGGTTTCCTTACGGAAGGCCATACATAAGTGTTCTATATAATGTGTTATCACAGGTACAGCAGCACAAATAAAGAAAGAAAATAGAAAATTAAACCCAAATCAACCTGAGAAATCAGCCAACATTTCTATGATAAAGCAAGCATAGAAAACTTTGTCTTGTTACAAGCTTTAATTTAAAAAACAGAATAGAAATAACAATTATTGCAGAAAGACAAGCAAAAATATACATAAGGATTTGGGCAGAAGCAGGCCTAACTGCACTGCCCATCTGTTTGATACAGATCACTAACATGCCACAGTACACAAAGGCCAGCCCTGTATACTATTACTGTTTTCATTTTCCATAGTCACTTAACAAAAAAATAGCTAGTCTTAATTTTTAAAAATTTTTTTATATACTGAATGTAGGACCTTGGTTTTTGTAGCACAAATAGAAATATTGTCTTAGTAATTTTAGTGAAATCAATGCAATTTCAGGAAAATTCTAGGCAACCCAGTATTTGGAACATAAAGTTGTCAGATGTCATTTAGATATCTGGAGATGAGGGTAATATATAAACTAGCAGTTTATATAAAAGCTGGATAGCACCTCTAATCTCTTACCAATATATTAAAACATATTTAAAATATTTATTATTTATAATTATTAATAAATTATTATTACTATTTAGTTGGAAATTAAACTTTCGCTTTCATCTGTAAGTTTGAATGGCACTTCTCCAATTTGAAGATTTTACAGAAAAATCCTAGACCATGTCTGTTAAACAGAACAGTGAAGAGCTCCAAGTCCTCACAGCGATGTATCAGATTTGAATTTGAAATGTGACTGTGCTCTAATGCATAGCATGTGTTACAGAAGAGAAATTACAATATTTATAATTTACACTTCAAGCCCCGAAAACTGGTAAATTTAACACTTTTAGTAGATGCATAAATATCTCATGAGTCTGTAACAAATTTCTTCTTTAAGTGAAACGGAAAGTTATTTCTCAGCAGCAATTTTTTATTTGATTCCTTATGTCTATCCAGTCAAGTGGGGCATAACTGAGTGACACATGGCTTACATAAAAGGATTTGCCATGGAACAGCTACTCTTTTTTATCTGCTTTAGTAATCTGCTCACATTTATTTCACCATTGGGAGTTAATGGTGCTTTCAAAAATCTCTCTCTTGGTAGTACTTTTCAAACAGGTATTGATATAATCCTGGTGTTTCTATCCTCATAGATAAATATGGAAGTTCTACTGCTTTGTAAGAATCACACACAATGTTCTGATTCTTCTTTTACTCAAAATTAAAATTTTTGTTCTTAATATTCTTAAAAAAGGCTAAAATGAATTCTTGTCCCATGAAGATAACCAACACTTTTCTTAAACTGAAATATATCCATTGCTCAGGGCTTCTTCTATCAGTCCTGCTTTGCTTTTCCTGTCTTTGCAGGAGTCCTGCCACCAGGATGCCTGCACAATTAGTAGACCTGTTGCTGTGGATGGGCCCCATTTGTGTAACACTGGGAGGAAAAGAACACCCCACTGAAGTCTCCTATCCCATCTGTTTTCTTCTTCCTCCAGACATTGCCAGAGAACTGTATTTTACTGTAGATCTCCAGAGTAAAATTCACCTGAGCAAATGCAGCCATCCACACATGAGCCAGTCAGCTACACTGCTTTTAAAGAAAGAAACACTCCCTTCACACATTCAGTTCATCTCACCCCAAGGCAGACATCTCAAATATAGATGTCTGAAAATAGGCAAGATGAATCCTCTTTTAAAGGCCCAATTTCTTTCCAGGCAAAGGAAAAATAGTTCTGCTGGATCTTCCATGCAAGTTCCCACTGACTATACTGTTTTCTGAAACTACATTCATGAAATATGCAGGAGACATCAGTCTTCTGTGCTAAAAATCTTTTGTATGAAAGAAAAATATGTGACCCCATTTTTTTCATGCAGTACTTTGGAAAGCTTTTAATTAGCTCCTACATAAATGGCATATAGCTATGTCAATTGTATGACAGCTGAAAAAAATAACATGTGGTTCCAGTAACATCTCTTAATCTTTTATTTCAGTCTTATGTAGAAAATGAGCCCCTTCCAAACTCAGCCTTTCATGTCCTCTTACTCTGTGAATTCCTCAAGGCTCTTCACTCCCTGAAGATTTTTAGGATGTCAGTATCCATACAATTGTAGGCATTGCTCATGCTTCGTCTGTGGTCAAACTACCAGATCAAATTTTTTTTAAAAACACAGATCTTGTTTTAAATGCAACACTTGACAGCAATTAATCAGCATGTAACAAATATTCTAACATTTCCCCTCTCCACCTACTGACACCGTGCTTCTTGCCATGGAGCACACTATATAAAGAACTTCTGTAGGCTGAAAAATTGATCTTTCTTGTATTTAGCCTATAAGGTTATTCAAGTACTCCATCCTAATTCTGTACAATATTTGCATTTATTTTGGAACTAGTCATATGCTTCCAAATTCCTTACTGACCATAAAGAAAGTTGAACACAGCCAAGCCAAAAAAAAAATTATCCTTATCAGTACCAACACATTGCTAGCAGTAATGGGAGACAAAACACAAAGGACACAGTGGCTAAGTTAAATTACCCTTTGCAGAAACACATTGAAAAACCCAACATCCAACCCAAGAAATTGATACCCAATTAAAATAACAGACACAAAAAATTAGTGTGACAAGCAAGACAAGAAATGTTAGCTAGGTAACAGACAATGTAAGAAATAATTACATTATTTTCCTGTAGGTACTGAGTTCTCCAGAGCAGAATATCCATGTACACAAATGCCATGGGAGATCACAGCAGTTCCCTTCATTGTCCTTTGAAGCCTCTGACTTGTTAAATCATTTTCTATGCAGAAATCTCTTTAGAGAAAGTTCACAGCACTGAGACATAGTGAATCTGAATAACTGCTTTTCTTCTTTTTCACAAGCCTGTGGCATTTTTTATTAATGACATTTCATAGTATATTTGAATATTCAGAGAATGTTTGAAACAAACTACATTCTGCTGAATAGATTCAAATTCTCAGCTTGCAGAACATTCAAACTCCAGCAAATGAATAATATACTTTGAGTTGCTGTGGGAGATATTTGAAGAGATTATGGTATTTTTACTAAAGGAATCAGGTTGTGATGTTATGTAAGTAGCTGGAGAGATCAAATTCTTGTATCAACAACCTAAAATCAGGGACAGGACTTGAAACTAACAGCAGCAGATAAAGCTCTGAGGCATTTTGCTAGACATCTTTACAAAACAGAGCTTTTCCTAAACTTATTCAGTCAATCTTTGTCCTCTGTTGAGATTGCCAGGACAGTGCCATCTAGAGTGCTTCCTTTTGAATGTTGGAAGGTACATCTCATGAATAGGAAAAAAACCTGAATTAAATCTAAATACAAAGTATTGCAAATTTTACAATAAGAAAGAAAAAAATCAGTGAAGTCCTCTGCTACACAGCTTTTAAATGATACCAATCCACTGAAATCAGACTATGCATTATCTCTGCAGAAGCTCTCTAACCTCTGTGGAAATATTTGAAAAACAACAAAACTGAGAAGCCAAGGTTCCCATGCTTTTAGTAGTACTTAGGAGCAAAACCACAGCACTATCAGAAGAAAAAAAGCTAAATCAGCAGACGTGTTCTGATGTGACAGAAATCAGTCTGCCATGGGTACTTATTTCTAATTTAATTTTCACATTTACAGAGATTATGTATCTCCAAAACTCTCATTTGGCCCACACATGGTAGCAGGAAGCACTTGCTTGTACAATGTTGTACAATGGTCTATGGCATATTTTTTCAAAACCAGATACAAATAAGTTTTCAAGAACAAAAAGTTTATTGCCTAAAGAGAGGAGCAGCATGTTGACAAAAGCATTCTCATTAGAGGTATAGCAAAGGCCAACGTTGTTTTGGTAGGAAGGACAAGGCATTCCTTTCAAGATTCTCACTGCACACACATATTTTGTTGGAGAAGGCACTATTTTTATAGATGCAAATATGTAATCTCTGCTTAAAGGAATGTACTGCTAAAGACAATATAAACAAAGATTCTATCCAGACTGCTGTTTTAACTTAGATGTAACAATCATAAAAACAATACTTTAATAAGTAATGTTACCATCCAACAACCATTTATGTTCTATGTTGCCTTCAACACAAAAAATACAGAATAAACTCACTATCAAAAACTCCACTTAGAGTGTATGTACATAGACTTATGTATAGGTAATACATGTGGGCTTGATTTTTTGCTTTTCTGTCCTTAAATAAATTTGAAATAAAATCCTTTTTTTTTTGGCTGTGAGAATCCTTCAACAGAAACTTGTAATTTTTCCAATCACAACAAACAGCTGTAGCCTGAAAGCAGCCACTCAGCACCTGCCTCCTGCTCCCTGTCACTACCAGTAAGAGCTCCTGCTTTGTGCTTCTCTTGCTTCTGAGAATACCACACGACCTCTCACTTACCTGTTGTTGTGACTCCTGGAATGGTTTGTGCAGCTAAAAATAGTTCATCTATGGGATCCACAAGATGTTTAATGTTAACTTTCCTGGCATTGTAATAATTGCCATCAGCAGCCATCCCAGCACGCTCTATTGCTACGAGGTGATCAAATCTGGTTAGAGGTGAGTGAAAAAACAGAGGGGAGAAGTTAAAGCTGTGATTTTCACATGAAAAATTCTTCTGTTGTTTACTTGTGCTGGTTCTACTTTTTGACCATTTGGGATTCAAGGTAAAACTTGGATACTGTTTAGTTATTTCTGAATGTACTTGTCTATGGGGTTTTTTAATAATAGCTTTAGTGCAGCTTCCCCAAACCACATCTGCTACCAAGAAATTGAGAAGTTCCTGCAGTCCTCCTAGCCAGCAATCCTTTGGATCAGCCATCTGGCCTAGCTCTGTTTCACATTAAAGCAGACAGTATCTTGAAAAATATTAGTCTCTGTGAATGTAGTCAAAGAAAACAAAAAAGTGGAAAATTAATGATCATCTAAATCCTTGTTAGTGCAAATATTCTCTGCTTAAAGTACATGGCTTGGCAAATATTCATCTCTTTCCAGTTAGGCAATGTTTGGGTTTGGGTCTTTAGATTTGGGGGATTTATTTTTTAAGTCTATGGCTGTTTTGCTGCTTATGAAAGTAGACAGATGTACTGCAGCTGTCCTACATTTTAAGTAGAACTATAGTACTCTGTTCTGCCACTGTATGTTAGAATTAACTTATTTTGCTTCTGTTCCTCTGATTTTACTGTCAAGAGGTTACTAATTCTGCTGAATTACTTAATGTTCTTGTGGGTGGGTATCTACAGTGATTCCAGAGACCCTTAGCAGGTTAGTTGTCTACTTTAAAAAATATTGCTTCAGCTATTTGGGACTAAGGGACCAATTTAAATAGAATCTGCCTGTACTTTTATTAAGCATAGCTATAAAAGACATTTTTAAAACAACACATAAAAAATGAAGACAGTATCATGCATACTATTACAGTACACACTAACCTGTGAAAATAAATGGGAATTCAATAAGTTAATGAAGCAAATACCAGGGTGAAAGACCTTTTTATTAAAGAATGCAAACTGAGGGCAACTACATTAAAAAGCTTTACAAGGAAAGATCAATAAAAATGAGCAATGTATGTCCAGTTCAAGGAAATTTAAGTTGCATGCTAAGTAATGAAATGAGCATACAGCTACTTAGCAAATTCTCCAGTGGATTAACCCTAATCACACCATTACAAACACATGACACCTTATTAACATTAGAGTTAAAAGCTCTAGAAAATGCACACTTTCCCCAGCTCTTTTCTTAGCCCTTTCACTGACTTTGATGTAATACTTTTTGATCTTCTTACTGATTTAAAAATTGTAAAATAATATATATAGTGTGTGTATATATATTTATAGAATTACAGTTTGGAAATATTTTGAAGGACAAGAACTATTGATATATGAAGAATTGTTTCATTTTTGTACTCCAGAAGTGCATATTTGCAGAATAATGTGAAATTATGTACTCTGTGTATGCTCCAGTAACAGTGTTTGGCTTCAAAGTTTGTTCTGTACATTCAAAGTCTTAAGGATTTACTTGCAGCCATTGTGGTTTCTTAGACCATGGTCCTTATTTTTATTATAATTTTTCGCAGTTGAGGTGTGACCCATCCTCAACAACAGAATACACATACCTAGGTCTTCCAGGATTCCCACTCTCACACAAAAACATTAAAGCTGAATCAGCACTTTCCCTTTGATAACTCAGTAGAGGGATGGGTTCCTTCAGGATTCCTACAGGAAAGCAAAATGAAATTCAGATACTACACACTTTTTTTTTAATGTATCTTTGAGTAACTTAAAAAAAAAAAAGAAAGCAAACTTGCTAAAGCAGTAAGAATTCAAAGTCTTTACAGACTTCTTGATGAGCTCCCTATATCCTTAATTTAATTTAAACTTGTTTAGATGTAAATGTTGTTAAATGGGACCTTGAGGTAGAAAATAAGTCTACAAGAATAAGGACAGACACCCAGAATCTATCACAAGCAACTCATCCAGAATCAGTACCAAGATATGTACACATTAACTTGATGCCAGCTAGGTTAACAAAATGTCATCGTAGCAATGATGAGCAGAGCTTAGAGGATGAATTCTGATTCACTCTCTGGGAAAAAAAAAAAAAGGCCTGTACTAAGTGACAGATTAAAACTGGAGCAAACCTTGGCTCAAATTAGCAAGATAAAAACTGAAGAACCCATGTCTCTTACCTAGTTGAACAGCTTCTTCAATAATCTTTTTATTCAGATCCATGGCTCTCTGATCTGTAACTATGGCAACCTGTTTCTCCAGGGCCTGCAGCATGGCTGCGATGGCGAGGGCTCCCGGGGGGCCGTCGTTCTCCTCGGGCGGCTGGTGGCTGAAGTGGGTGGGGAATCCCGTGGTGATCAGCACGGAGCCCGCGTGGGACAGGGCCAGGCAGGCCCCCAGCAGCTCGCCCGGCCGCCGCAGGTGCCTTATGCCCCGCTCGCCTAGACACGTGGAGTTAAAGACAGCAGTACACTTCAATCTATCATTCTCCCTTTGAAGTTTCCCTCTGGGTGAAAGTATATACTTTAGTGACATAAAATGGGTTTAAAAAAAGAGAGAGAAACACCTCTGGCAGGAATTGGAGTAATTTCCTCAGGAAACCTAAGAAGATGTAAGATATGAGTAATGAAGATAATGGGCTGAGCTTCCAGGTTAAGAATGGCAGCTCTTGAACATTATTATAGCTAGCATTTCTAGGTATAAGTGTAAATAGTTTTTCTGAGAATTTATTGCATATTGTTCCATTTCCTTTGGCCCTCTGTTTTCCTTGGATAGTCCTGCTAGACCATGTTTAGCTATTGAAGCTAGATTGCAACTCAAGCATCCCAGATGTTACAGAAGTTCTGATGCAGACTTCAGATGTGTAAGCTGGTCCTTTGTCTCTATTTAACTCCATCCGCTTCGGGAAGAGCTAATTCCCAAATGTATTTCACTTAATGAAATGATCAACCTCAGAAGTGAGGTTTCAGAGTTAAGTGACCTGGGGACTTAATAAACTCAATTAATACAGTGGTATCCAGGTGACTAATAGAAATTCTTGTAACACTTCATGTAGCAGAAAATCACATTATCAGACCTTGAGAAACAGGTGAATATTAATAGAAGTCTCTTCTCATGGGTCAGTTCCTAAATAGGCAAGACTGTTATCTGTGTATGGCTTTCATTGTTCAAACACTTCCTATCCCATGTTCCTTCCCTGTCACTTGGATAAAAGTTCACAGCTCAGTTCTTTTGATTTGCTAGCACCCAAGAAAATCATGAGTACCAACATGATGGGCTTATAGAGGTAATTCTTCACAGCTGTTTTCCAATCTCCTCATATATTCATCCTACTTGCTCACCTCACCCCCACATTTTCCTCTTTTTGTCCTCAATTTCCCCTTTGGCATTTCTCCCTCTGTTCCTCCTAAATAACACACAGGCAATACACAGATAATGGACAGACAAAAAAGTTCAGAAAACTTAAAGTTAGCATAAGCAGAATACAAGTTTTCGAGAAGCAGGGTATATTAACTGAGACAAAGTACTGTACTCTCCTTTAGCAATAAAATGAGCTAACTTTTAAGTTAGGTCCTGTATTTCTGCAGAGCATGGCATCATGCCAAGCAGCTCCAGAGAGTGGGAAAGCAGAGGCCTTGTGAGTAAAAATAAACAGACCCAAATGTATGCACACAGCCCAAACCCAGAGCTTGAGAGTTCTGGGCGTAAGCTGTTTTCCACTACTGCCTACAGAGGATTTCAGAAAATTTATGGCACACTGAGCTCAGACTTTACAGCAGCCAGAGGGGACTAACTCAGTGTGTATTTTAGGAATGGTTGCACTACTCAGTTTGCCTTTACTTCCCTCTTCCTTGCACACACAGGCAGCCCCACTGCTCAACCTTCTGTGGTGACCTGGTCACTTTGGTCCATCATACAACAACTCAGTGATGGATATGTCAGCAGAAATTAATATAATTCCACCCACTGGGGAGTGGTGTTTGAAAAACACATGCAACTACTAGAGTTTTCTGGTAGGACCACAGTAGCCATGGATATATGTAAAGAAATGTGCTATTTACTCCACAGTGAACACCCATGTAGCTGTTACCAGCAAGCTGAGGTGCCCTGTACTTCACATACCAATTTCAGTTTTACTCAGTAACAGTTCTTATTCCCTGTGGACTCTCCAGTCTGCTTCTGTGTACTTTGGGAGCAGACAGTCATCAAGATCAGATATTCCATTACCCACAATGAATGATTTTGGCCAGACTCTGATATTAACTACAGTAACAGAAAATGTAAGAACTAGTTATATAAACTCACTGTATTCCATAAAGAATTCTTAAAATCACCTTTAGATTCTTACTGTGTTCTTCAATTTAAAATATCTAAAAAGGCAAGATAGGTGGTATCTACCCCATAATGAATCCATTAAAGGGAGACAGTTTTTGTGTATACCTGGATCTATTCCAATTAGGGTCTCTAGAGTATTTATCTTTTGAGCTGCTTCTGCTGACACAATACTGAAATGCAGAGGATCTTGAGAGATGCAGTGGACCTGTGGGACTCCTCCTGAGGGTCTGACATTGTCATTCTTTAGGTCAGTAATGAACATGCAGCCAGGAGAATGAGTAAAAGCTAATGGAGTTCCTAAAATGAATGAAAAAAACTTCAGTTAAACGTTATTATTACAATATAACAAGTTATAGGGATGATAACATTTCAAAAAGCTACTTAATATAACCACAGAGCCCCTGCCTGATGATACTTGTAGAAACAGGTGATATTTTATGTTACATTGGAGCAATTAATACACTTTGAGAAAGAAATGTGTACATGTACATCTGAAAATGTTCTCAGTTTTAAAAAGCTCATGTGGGTAGTTGACATCAGTTTTTTCCACAATGTCCTCTTTGGTCTAAACCTGAGGCAACCTAAGAATGGATCTCTGGTACCCTCCTGAAAGGTGTGTTGTAATGGCATTTGTCTTCCCAAGTCACTGTTACCTGTGATGGGGCTCTGCTCTCCTGGACATGGCTGAACATCTGCCTGCCCATGGGAAGCAGTGAAATAATTCCCTAGTTTGCTCTGTTTGCACACATGGCTTTTGCTTTCCCTATGAAACTGTCTTTATCTTAACTCATGAGTTCTCCAGTTTTTAACCTTTCAATTCTCTTGTGTTAAACCACAACAATTTAAACTGGCAAGGAGTAACAACAAAAGGGGACCAGTAAGAGTTAGCAAAGGAAATATGAGTAGCCTCTAAAACCCTGGAGAAAAATAAACTTCTTTAGACCTGACAGCATAGTAGCTCCCAAAGCTGAAAATATTTCCTGTCTTTATACTGACTCCAGAAGTCTGAATCTACATAATACTTGATTTGGCAAAATTGATACGTTGTTAGGTAAATCATAACTGGTATACTTAAACAAGCAAGACTTTCTTTGTTAGGGGGGTGAAAATGAAAAGGTATTTCTTTACTAAGTACATATACGCTTGGTTTGAGCTACATCTGTTGGGACTCTATGACTAGCAATTTAAAGCACCTGGGGAACATGGCTGTGGAGGTTTACTATACCTCACCAAACCCTGTGAGCAGACAGTTTTTTGTGACAAGCTAGCAGATTCATCTAAAGTATGGATACTGGTGGTATGGCAGATTTTAAACTTCCTAGCTCAGGAAGTAGCACAGCAAAATAAAAACTATCCAACAATTTCCTGGAATGCACTAATGACAACAAGTTTTGATACAGAAAATGGAGAAATAAGCAAAAGTGAAAGCCTGTTCCAGGCAAGGGCAGGATAGACAGCCACTTGTGCGACAGATTGGAGAGACATTGGCATATTTTTTCTCTTCCGTACAACAAGAAGGGAAAGAGGAAGATGAATAGGTTTGCTGAAGAATCAGGAAAGAGTAGGATTTTCAGCATGGATTTGGGACTGGAGAAAAGAGATTGTATGTAAGAAATAGAAAGAAGATTCCTCTTAGAGCTGAACATGTTAAAGCAGGTATTGAGAGAAGTTCAGATCAACATCTAAAAGAAATCACAGGCATCCTGCAAAGAGAGAAAGACAAAGCAGATGACCTCCCAGGGTTCTCCCAAATATATTGCCTATGATTATTAAGCTTCTTTTTCAGTAAGAATAAAAATACAGTATTTCATTCCACACTAGTGACTTAGAGAAGAACATAATACTGTTACTATGGTTTCGTTGCATTTTCTTGCCCTTTGTGCTCATGCCTGCATAAATGACTGTACACAGTACAGAAATACTGTGCAGAAGAAAAAGTTTCATTATGTGTCACATTTACTTAATTTTGGAGAAAACGAAAAGCTCAACATTCTCCATGAGACACTTAAGAACCCTTTTCCATGTCAATCAATTTGCTAGCTCTTGTCAACATTTTGGAAAGCTTTCTGGCTTCTCTTTTTTTTTTCTGTTCCTTTTTTTTCTGTTTCCTTTACTATTGCTTTACTTCTGTCGTACAAAATAATATTTTAAAAGGAAAAACCTTAAAAATTATTGCCTTTAAACTTCTTGTTTCTTATAATGCTTAAAAAGATGTTTTGATGTTATCAGAGCTGTAGATTTAAACGTTTAAAATACACAAAAATGGTAAAATTTCAGTTAGAGTTTTCTTTAAAGTAGACCTGTATTTCACAACAAAAACTCTCCTGCCAAAAGCTTTTTTGTTGTTTTTATCTTACCCTGAAATCAGGCCTGCTAATCAGCCAATTCAGTCTCCTTTTTAAAGAAATAAAACAGAGAGAGAGAGAAGAGATTGAGAGATAATTTAAAAAGAGTCTCTAAGCAGCACATACTGCAGTTGATAATTGCTTCTACTCCTGTTACTCCACAGGCCCAAAACACTGGAATATCACCAGGGTGAAGGTGTACTGGATCTCCATAGTCTGGTTTAGAAAGATCTTGTATTCCCAGCAGACCTGGAATTGATAAAAAATGAAATCATGAGTGATTCTAATTAAGCAGTAATACTGAAAAGCTGGGGGGGTAGACCCCAAACATCATTCAATGACACTGGTTTAAGTGTTCAAGAGCATCAAGTCCTCCCAAAGTGGAAGATTTAGTTTGCCTTCAAGTGCATTTCCTCAGAGCTTGAGCTGACTTGATTTCCTTTCTTTTTGTACTTGCTAACACAGTAAAAATGTATTTACCTTATTTCTGCAACAAAATGCAAGTTAGAAATCTATGTTGAGTTTCCAAGATAATATAAATCTTCTGGATCAACACAAGAATTCTATTCATAGCACTGGCAAACAAGAATAAATTATTGCAATGCAAAATGAGTTCTTTCTAGAACACATTTCCTACTGTGTTAACTTCCTACATTCTTTTGCTAGAGAAATGATCAGTCTCTCTTTTCCTCTCCGTCTTAGATAAATACATCTCACTCTTAGCTGCCTTTCACTAAATTGTCTTTTGCTTTATTCTGAAACCTACTTGTAATAATCTGGGTCATTCTAAGCACTTGCTATCTTCCCTTGGTTTTAAATTCTTCAAATGCTTTAATATACCACTCTTTTCTGAAATTAATTTATATAATCTATATATATGATAATTTACTATTTTGTAATGACTTATTACTAGTTTGTCAGCCTTAAGTACTCATGTATGTTACTCAAGTACGTTACTGCAGTGTTGTGTTAGCTGATGACATCTCCTTCCATGCCCTGCAATGGGATCCTTTTGTGTATACAGCCCATGATTACCAAACTTCTGACAGCAGGGGGAAATTATTGCAAGCTATCTTCACATTACAGGTGTTTGTTTGGTTTCATTCTTTTCCAAACAGCCTCCTGTCTTATTTTTTTTCATTTTTGTTCAAGCTAGATTTTAAAAAAACCTTGTCATATTTCTATTCATTTTGTCTTAAGTGTTGTGCTCATTGTATGCTATTTCAGTATTTTTTTAAAAAATGCAGTATTTACTTTCACATTCAACCCATAAGACAAAAAATGCATCCACACATACTTCTCCCCATGCTGTCAGTCACTGCTATCCTGTCACTGGAGTCTCTGACAGCAAGAAATTATTCACATACAAATGAAACTGCACACATTACAGAAAAATGTGATTACATTCTTTACCAAAACCACCCCTGCCAGATAACTTATCTACATCTGACAACTATCTTTTATCTAAGAAATCTGTGCGTTCAGCTCACTCAGAATCTTCTTTTTTTTTTCTTCCTTTTTCCTTTTATACTCAGAATTGTGACCATTAGACAGGATTAAAACAGATTTAGTGGTGCAGGTATTTCAGTCCTGCCACTTCCCATGCTTTCCCCCTTCACTTTTACACACAGGTGCATGCAGAATGAGAAACGAAAAGCACTGACCAGGGTCACCTATGTGAATTGGTGCTCCATGGGCTTCTTTTAATTCAGATGTTGCTAGGACAGCTGCTCCCAACTTGCTTTCAGGAACAGGTCTCATTGTGACTACTAAGTTGCAGTGAAACATAGAAATGCTGTAGCAAGGCACAGATGTCTAGCAGTTCAAAAGAATCCAGTGTTAGCAGGAACATTGAATAATGCTTCTGAAATGTTAGAATAAATAAATCTAAATCTTTGTGCTGTACTTGAGTTTAGAAAGGCTGAATTCTAACATTCATTTTAAAACCTTTTGAAAAAGATTCTTAGCATCCTGTATTTTTTCCCTTTAAGATTCCACCATTTAGCTCCATCACACAGATCACTAAAATTTTCAACTTAATGCATTCCTTGTTTCAGTGTACACAGCTAGATGAGCTCAGTGTATGTTGAATGTTGTCAGAAAACAATTATGTGTTCCCTCTGCAGAAGGTGAAAAAGCTAATAGAAAACTATGGCACAGCTACAAATTTACTTAGACTGAATCTACCCTCCGTACTTGAATGCAGTGCCCTGTAACACACCAGGGTCAGCAACTGCTGATGGCAGTACCCACTTGTACAGAAGCTGCCTGACAGTTCCATACAAACGAATCTTTCATGCCTCTACAAAGGCTCTATGGAATTCATCATCCTCACTGACTGGGAGTCTGAGGCACCTTTTCTACTTAGAAATAAAGCAGGTCAGCTTTTTAGGAAAAAATGTCAGATATCTGAGTTGCAGCTGAACATAAACAAGACATCCAGAGAGCTAGAGCTGTCTAGAAAACATTCATTTAAAGCCTTTATAATGATAATAATAATCACACCTGTCACTGAAGAAACACACTGTGCAGTTCTTCACAGCATTAATGTGCTATAAACTATAAAATTTTCCTAATTCTGAAAAACTAGAAGCAGATACATAGTTGTATTTTTTTTTCTTTAAGCTAGGTAGAGGGACTCACATATCTCATATGTTTGCACCTTCATTTTGACCAGGAGCACAGCACAGATTGTGTAATGATAACACTGAAAACAACAATAACCTTTCTCCAGTAGCATAGCATCTGAACTAAATGAAAAAGGCATGCAGATGTGTACTTCAATGTTCTCAGCAGTAAGGGGTTTATTTACTGGAGCCAGAATTTTTCTAAGACTTCTGTTACCATTAAAATGTACACCACAAACCTTTTGAACACAGTCATAATTTTCAGGGCTATGGTAGACACCTCAAGTCTGGGAACATCTTTAGGCCCAGAGGCCTGGGTTTGTAGTAAACGTGCCATTTAAAGTCTCTCCTGTCATGGGAAAACTCCAGAATGTGGCTGTCAAGCAGAGGAAACTGCTATTGTCATGGTTTATAAAAGGAATATTCCAACTGCAAGCAGCAGCTGGTATGGAGAGCAGCACACATGTAAAGACATGGTCAGAACAGTGCATGGATCATCGGGTGAAACAGAGAGGGCAAATCAGAATAGAATCCAAATGAAATGGCTGCCGGAAATGGAAACGGGGAAAGCTTTTTCACAAAAAATGAATAAAAAAGGAGATTGGCCTTACACTGAGGCTGGGAACATTTTACCCTGTATCTTCATGTGCTCAGCACTACCACATGCCTTAAGTTACTGTGTAGGTAGAGAAGAAAAGTTCTGATTTGAACAATAGGTATATGCACCTAATGTGAATATGGGCAAAACTCACAGGCAAAATTACAACAAAGGTTATGTGCATACTTACTTTGTACATGCTTACATTACATTTTTGCTCAATGTTTCTGATAGGAATGCCAGCTTTTTGGAGTGCCTTTTCAAAAGAGAAGCTGCAGCCTAAATAAAAAGTCACCATGTCCTTGAGTGGTTCAGAATACTCCTTAAGGCTTTTCAGTGATCCAGTACAAGCTCCATGCTCATATTTTCTGTACTGTAGGCAATCAGTTCTAGTGAAAGAAGTTATCACAGCTTTGTCACATATTTTGAAAACAAGGTGAATTGGTTGAATTGACATAAACCCAGTGTGAGACCACAAGATACAGCCTGCTTTATCCATTTTGTTCTTCTGACTAATAATGAAACAAACTAAGGCAAAACCCCCAGAACATCTTATTCAGCACAAAACCAAATTGGCAGGCAGAATGTTAGAGTTTGAGATTTTTCAGGTTTTATAGGTAAAGGCCCCTTATGTGTATCTTGTCTCAGGCTTTCAAAAATTAGGAAGCTGGTTTAAACCTTGTTTTTAGTGTTTACCACAGGAGTACATCTTTCAGATTTCAGAGACTCTACAAGTATCATGCAGACACCATGGCCACGTTTCCAGTAAATAAAACAAATATAAAACTCTATTACCGAATTCTGCAGGCTCAGACTGCAAAATATTTTAAAATTACACAAAATTTCACCTTTGGATTAGAAAAATACTGGTAACACTGACAATTATCATAACACATGGCTCAAGAACAAAATAATCAGGCTGTTATAAATGGTTTTCACTCAAAGGTATAACTCCAACAAAAGAATGTTGTTCAAAATATCCAACAGTGCAACCAGGCTCTTTCCTCAAATCCCCCTAATCACCACCAGCATTCACTTCAGAATATTGGCCAGCAGAGCTGGTCTGTAGTTACCTGATATCAGAATCGCTGCTCAAGGAAGGACATTTCCAGTCACCTGGTTGACTTCTGTACAGCAGTGGTAGGGGTCCACTGTTTGCATGGCAGAACTTCTCAAAGTCATCAGCCAGGGACTTGTGCAAAATCACAACATTGGCCTGTTTATAGCCTTAAATTGTGGAAGGTAGGAATGGCTGGTTATTAATTCAACTTTTTGTTTGTGAAACAATAACTTTTCTGTATGAATTTCTTTAGATAGTTTAAAAAATTACCTGTAGGAAATTTTTGATTCAGAACTCTGTAGTTAGATCAAACTTCTTGAAATATTTTAAAAATCATAGCTAGGCCTACTCTATATGCGAAGTCATTTACAGCTAAAACAGTTGGCAGACATGGGTAATAGCAGGATATGAAAATTAGTAAACATTTCTATTAATTTATATGTAAACATAATTTCTTGTCTAACTGGGGACATTAGTCTGCTGTAGGAAAATGCTTTATTTGCAAATGTTAACTCAGAGCCAAAGAAAGACTATCACATACCATACTTTCACAATTATTTTTCACCACACCAAGATATAAATCAGTCCAAGAGTAAACTCCTGGTATCTTGATGTTCGTAGCACATTCTTTAAAATTTCTTGGCTAGGGAATTTTAATGTGGGCTGCAATTAAACAGATATGATTACAGCTCAGGAATAAACTCTTGACTGTCCACTGAATCTCAGTAATTTCTAATTAAGATTCTAATTTAATTTCTAACTAAAAAACCCCTAAACCAGAACTGCTACACTTTCTTCACTTGGAAACAGCTTTGATTTAAAAGGTTGTTGACTACTACTACGAAATAGCTTCTAAAAACATTAATATTGCAATGAGTACCACTGAAGAAAGGTCCCATTCATTCATTTAGCAAAAATTTATCTTCTTAACAGTAGTAGTTAATACTGATGCCATTTAAACTTTCCCCATGGAAATATCAACTGCTCAAATAATGGGGGTAAATTTGGAGTATAAGTGGTCTGGGGTGTATAAACCCAGCAATTAACAATCTCTAAATTCTGTACTGATACTCTTTTGAAGAGCTATTACTGTCTGATATCAGGCAGGCGAGTAGGAGGCTGCACAGAAGCACTCACTTTCTTAAATACTGCAGTAGTCTGTCATCAAAGAGGCAATATTTTAGTGGAAATCAATGAGCTGCCTTCAAAGGCTGTAGAAAATGAGCCAAATCTTACTCCTGACCAAAGCTAATAAAGAAATCCAAAGAGAATTCTATTCCTGATGGAAAAATGCAAAGCAAAGGCTGAGGTAAGCATCTATTTGCATACTGAATTTGTCCACAAACTGCTCTCTTGGGAGTTGTCAGCACAAAAATTCATTTTATTACTAGCAAAAGTTACTAAATACAGAAAGAGATTCTTGCTAAATACAGAAAAATATTTTTACTAAATAAACATACTACATTTACCACTGAATAAAACACTAAATTTGGTTACCCCTCAATTTCATTCCCTGCCATCCATGAGAAATCCACAGGCACTTTCTGCTTTGCTGGTTATATTAATGAGTTCTTAAAATTATGAGTTTAGTCAGGGCATTCAACTGACAACACTGAATTTCACATACTAGTTACGGATGACAGGCCGAATCTTCAGTCAAATTCTTGATAAACTCGGGAAGCTTCATTATAACACTTTGAGAACTTCATTGCTCCTCCTGACAGCTATCCTTACTTTTTGTATACACAAAACCCATATGTCCTGATGGATTCACTTGCATTATGGAGCCATCATTACGAAGGTATTCACAAGCAATGGTAGTGGAGCTGGATGAGCTGACCAACCTAGGCATTAATTCAACACACTCATATCCCAGCTCAGATAAGTTCAGAAAGACCTTTTAATTTCTATGGTGAATGACAAGGAGGACAGTAAGAAAGAACTGGATAACAGTAACATAAGACAATTTGTTACAATGGTTCTTTTTGTATAATGAAACTGTTTGTTCATAAACTTGTTTTGTATGTCAACAATACTTCTAAAAATGTTAGAACTAATACATTTAAAACTACTGCAGCAATAAACTCACTTAAAAAATCAGCTACGGCAAACTGCAAATTATTAACATGACAAAATGTCTCCCATCAGTATTTTTCAACTTAGGAACAGATAGAAAAGAAAACCACAATTTCAAGACCCACTACAGTTCTATAAAATGACCTCTAACATTTTTTATAGTAGTGCTACTATTGTACACACAGCCTTGTTTGTCCATGTTGCCACCAGCTATTTGCCATAGTATTTTTGTTTACGTTATTTTTTAAAGTTGATCAGAACAATGGCAGACTTCTCTGCTTCTGTAAAAGTCCAGCTATGAGAGGCAAGACAGAAATCAGTCTTCCAGAATGCATTCAATTATCTGAGTATAAAACTAATTTTCCCCTCCCCCTTATAATTCCCAGTCTTTCTGACCCAGAAATCTTCACCTTCTGCAACAAAAGAAGCAGAAAACCACTGTAAGTATATATCTCTAATTGTTCCCCAAAGCATATCTGATGTGCTAAGTAAAGCAAGGTCTCTGGGAAGAACATAGTAGGTCATCTTACAAATGTGATAATATTATGCAAGAAAATCCAGATTTTCTTGGTTAAAGATGGTTAAAGATTTAAAAATGGTTAAAGATTTTTCAAATATTTTCTGCATCCATCATTTCTCAATGACAATTGGAAGCTGAGGGATGCACTGCACACATTGAAAACAAGGTCCATGTACATTGCTCAGGTAGGATGGTGTATTTTCTCTGATAACCTTTATGATTTAAAAAACAGAGTCAAGTGCTTACAATGGGATTTTTAAAAAGCCCAAGAACATAACATTTTCTTCTGTTTTACTTTGGTGCTTTTGATACTTCTTCAGTCCTTTACAAACAAAACCCCACATAGTTATGAATCTAAAATGGAATCACTTTGCACAGACAGCTGTTAGGTTTACTTACCTTCCGCCATTCCTGAAGTATTACTACTACTGAGTCTGTTGCATCGAATTATTCTTCTTAGTACATGGGGAAGGAGAGATTTCAAGCCTCCTGTCAAAAGCATCTCTTCATCCTTAACAGAAAGATAATTATAAACTTAAACACAAAGCGCCCTTCCCCCCCCCCCCCCCCCCATTTTAACTTCTGATTTTCTGGAGAACTTAGTTTACATTTCCTCCTTGTGTTCCACCAAAGTTATTATCACAGGGAAATTCTAAGTTGTAACTCAAAAAGGAGATCAAATTCAAAGGATTATTTCACCGACATTCTATGACTATATGCAAACTGAATCAACAAATTAGCTGCAGACATGCACTCTAACATTTGGGATAAAATGCTAAATTTTGCTGCCCTATAATGTAGGAAATGTTTCTTTCCTCTCTGATAAATATTAATTTTCTAGAGCATTCAGTTTTCCAAAAGTCATTGTAGCTTTAAAATTGCAAAAGCGCAAGTGGATTAACCTACCAGGGTATAATCTATAATATTACTTCTCTGATCAAAATACTTTTAGACAATTAGCAAGGCAACCTTGTGGTAAAGAGATAACTATATTCAGAAAATGTCAGTGTAATACATTTCGCATATATTATGGTTTTCAAATATTAATTATACAGAAGTGAATAGTCCTGTAGCTATTCTTCCATGGGGAAAGCACACATAGAGATGTTTAAGTCCCTTGTCACACAATCTGGAGCAGGTACAGAAATAAGTTTCCTAATTACAATCAACATCTGCCTCTTTTTAGTTCTTTTGAAGATTTAAAATGTCATTTTTCTGTAATCCAGACAAAGTTCACACAAAGCTTTTCTCTCAACCTGAACTACTAATAACTAAAAAGGGTTTATTACATCAGTATTAGGAAAAAGAGTTAAGTCTGGCTAAAATAATAACTTCGCTGCATATGATTTTAACCTTGGTCACTTTTAGGTAAAGAAACTGAACTATCCTCCAATTAATCAAATTACCAACCTCCAAGTTTTTCTTTAATTCAGAACAAGCCATTCTTGATGTCGTTCAAAAGAAGTAATAAATATGAGAGAAGCTGTGCTGCTCTTTTTAAAAGATGCTACTAAATTAATATATAATGAGATGTTAAACCCTTCTAGGAAAAGTTAACTTTTCTGTTAAAGGTCCACAGTTTTTGTTCTGTAACTATGATAGTACAAAGTTTCACTCCCACAACTGGAGAGTGGAGTGGAAGAGTATGAAAATTTATATGTCCGAGCAATCATTCTGTAATTAATTTCAAGAGCAGTGATATGTTTTGACTGAAATGATACTTTTATCCTAGTCTGTCCAAAATGTTTCCCACAGTTTGCAGAGCTCTGAAAGGTTAAGTTGGGTGCACTGAAATTTAGAGTAAACTTTATCTATTTTTAATTCTGAAATCTTTATATAACACTGTCAGCCAAAAGAAAACAGTCTTTTTTTCTGAACTACAGCTTACTATTTTCTAGCTCTTCTAGCTCTTCTTTACTGCTTTTACATTATCACTCTATATGCTGTACAAAAATAGTCTTCATTATGAAATCACAAACAATTCCAAACACACACTTTAAAGATAACAAGAAGTTGGATATAGAAATGTTGCTGAGCACTAATTCAGGCCTGTAAGTATCAATTTAAGATACACTATTCTTACTGTAAAGACAATTTCTAACACCACTCTGGAACGATTCATTCAAGAGATTTCAAACTAAATGCAATGATTCTAATAAAACATTCCAGATGTCTTCATTAGTTTCTTTCAGATAATTTTTCTTTATTTCTGAGGATCTTTAAAACCATCTAAACCATCTGTAGGATTGATGGCCTGCTACTGATGAACTACTAGTTTACTTGGACTTGAAAGACAGTCTGAATTTCAGAAAACTAGTCTGGAACAAAAGCTGTCTTTAGCTAGGTATTTTGCCACAAATGCCCTGTTATGATGTTGGGAAAGCCTGATTGTCCTCTCACAAAGTGTGTGCCCAGCAGCAGAAATGAAAGTACCTGAGATTTTATCAGCAGACATTTAGGCTCCTAAAAGTTTTTGGTTCATATGGCAGCAAGTGGCTAACAAGCTACAGGACTATGAATATCAGTAATGCTGAAATGTCAGCTGTACATACCATACAGAAGCAGTTGGGCCTGCTGCTCCTATTTGTGAATAAATACATACTATTGATGATGACTGGTTAGAAAATGAACAATTTAAATATTAAATTTGTATAAGTGCAGTGAGACAAGACTCACCTTCCTGTGGTGATTTTATATAGTAACAGGAAAAACTCAATTTGATTAATGTTCTGAGTTTTAACTTTAGATCGCTATATTTGCTGTACAATACCTGTAATAGATTGTGCTGTTATTTTGTTGATTAATTACTAAATTTGGATAGATGATAAAACTGGTGAGATGCTCACAGTAAACCCCAGCTTTTGCTATAGGACTTGCCAACAAATAGTTGGAAATGCAATATGCTATTTCTCTAAGCTAGGAGGCATAGTCAGGTTTAGATTGCCCAACTCTCTCTAGAACTTCATGAAAAATCCTTGGAGCTATCATGACCATGGAATATTTGGAATGACTGGGGAAAAGCTTGGAGGTAATTAGGATCTTAAAGTATCCTTTCCATTTTTTCTGCCTAATGAAGTGTACAGACTGACTTCATAGGGGCCTCAAGCAGCACTCTAAGTAAACAGTTTGAGGCAGTGGTTAATCAGTTAGCAGGATTTGTGCCTTGGCAGAAGTTTCTTGATTCCTTTACTTTGTTCTGAGACAGTTTCAGATAATGGCAGTATCAGTTACCTCACGGGGTATGTTGGATCGTGACACAAGACAATGTGCAGGGTCTTAAAAGGTCTTAAGAGAAGAGTCTGATAGAGCTTAAAAAATGGCTGTTGTGCCTGAGGGCATCCTATGTGGTGTCCCCCCAAAACAGCTCCTAAGATCTGGCATTCTAGTGTGTTGTCTTTAATGGAATGAACATCTAAAGCAGACCAGATGGAATCCTGTGTAAACAGCATTTGAAAATCAGGTAATTGACTGGCTGCATAATGACAAATTTCATACTTAAAGCACCCAGTCTGAAAAAAGACCTTGTTCTAAGTCATGCTGATCACATCATACTCCCTGACTTTCAACACCAACAACCTATTGGTTGTTGTAAAGCTTCATAGCACTGAAGCATCAAGTTTGTTCTTGATGAACATTTTCTTAAACATCTGGTTCCACATTAGAAGCACAATAAACACTTTTCTTTTTAGAGTTTTCATGAAGGTGCTATGTATTTCATATCTTGAGTTTTACATACTGAACTTAAATGGATAAGTATTAAAATACATTGCTGTCTGAGACATTAAGATGGCACTTACCCACTACTGATTTGTGGGCACTACCATATCCTGAGCTGCACTTACAGACCTTGACAAGGATGATGAAACTTTGAAGCTGGAAAGAGATGAAAATGATGTAGAGAGCTGTCAGTGATGATAGTTTAGCTTATGCCAGATCAGTAGTTCAGGATAATGAATCAATTTGTCAGAAACAATATTGTATTCAAATGACATTATATTATAAAGATACATATAAAACCTCTCTTAGCATCAAAGTGGCAGTCACGAAGTACAGTGTGGTAAAAGCACAATACCGTTTTGGTAAAAGTTCTAAACAGATCTTGGGTCTGGCTTTAATAAGTAAGATAAAATTGTTAGTTGACATCTTCATTCCGTAAATACTTGTGCAGCACCACTTCAGTGGAATTAAGCAGATACATACTATCTGATTAATTTGGCCCAGATGATTTTCAAAATATCTCATTACTTAGACAATAACAATTTGCAAGAAAGCCAGATTTGGAGGGTGAATATTTTTTTGTTAGAAATTATGATCCCTGGTCACCACATGAAGCTCTAAGTCATTAACCATTTCTACATGCTGTTCTCAGAGCATTAGTTGAATACAGGTGACTGAATGCAATGCTATGCTGATCTTTGCTGAGGTGATGGGAACGAGACTGGTTCTAAGCCTCATCTTTCTAACTGATTGTAAAGAATACGCTGTACCTCCCCCAAACTCCACAACCCATGCAAGGAAAAAAGCATGTTGAGAGGAGGACATGAGGCAAGAAAAATATAGCTCCAGACAAGATTTAATAAAGAGATTGCCCTGTGTTTCAGATGACTTGCATGATGGACAGAGTAGCCTCTTTGCATCTTCCAGGCTATTCCTTATCTTCTTCCTCTTTGTCTACAGTGTGCCTGTATCTCTGCATCTTTTCCTCCCTGAGCTCAGACCTCCAGACTCCAAGCTGGGCTGACCTTTGTAGCACTTGCTTCCTTGGTTTGTCTGACTGCATCCTCCAGCAATATGGCAGTTTGGATGCCTTCTCTCCTCTCACTAGCTCTTTTTAATTTATATACTTGATGTATATCTCAGTTGTACCTTAACCTCTCAATTTTTAATCTTAAACAAGCTTTTTCTGTTCCTAGTGTGAGACAAAATAGTCTAGCATCAGAAATCATAATACACCATAAATTCACAAATACTTTTCCAGACTTGTAAGATTTAGACTCCTCTGACCCCACCTATACTCATAGGTGAATATATATCTATATCTACATATCCCTTTTAATATTACAGACAGGCTTGGCTTAAGCATAGTTTTTCTAATTATTTCCTTCTTAATTTCTGACAGTGGAACCACCAACCAGCCTTACAAAGTTATGTATCTTACAAGTTACAGTTTATGAAGTGTTTTTACAATCTGCAGAACATAAGCTCTTTATGGAAAAAGAAGGAAGAGCAGTAAGTGAAACGTTTTATATTACCTTAGAGCTTTCATAAAAATCAAAAAGTGAATCTGTAAATTTCACAGATATTTAAATATGAACATAGATTCTTTACAGGCCCACATTGTAAATTATTCATTACCCAGGAAAATGGAAAAATGTCATTTAAGTGTCAGAGAGATTACACTTTGAGATGCAGTGGGTGGGTCCATACTGCTGTGCTAAACCACACCAGATAAAAATGAATCAAGAAATTATGTAATAACACAAAAGACTAAAACATTCTTCAGAAGTGTCAGTGTGACTACTTTGCCTTCACACATATCAAGTGAATTAATGAAATAGAAGTAAAAAAAAAGCATTTCTGTGGTTTCAAAAATGGAACACATGAGAATACACAGCCTGTAAAAAGTATGGGTGGTAAGGGTAATAAACAGGTTTGAACACTGCAAAGTAGTTAACAATTTCTGGTGTTACAAATTACAGGTCTGCTTCTCCAGTGGCTCTGATAGACTAATAAGAATATGGTTAAATGCAGCATAATCTAGAGACTTGCTTGCAAGGAGCCCAAAGACTCTTACGAAATACAACCTTGCATTGCTTATATCACTTTTGTCCTATTTTCAGTTTAAAGTTTGATAATAAGAATGGGTGGTGGCACGTACAGGATCATGGGCCATAAAAGTGCAAGGGTCACTACTTAAAACTGCTGGGCAGGGTTTTTTAGATATTGTCACACAGATACCCTACCCAAAGCTACTGCTGCATGAACAGGAACAGCAGGGTAACCTGAAACATGATCCAGCCCATGGGCTGCCTTTACCAATACATAATGGAAAGTAATCTAAACTAATTATAATCCAACAAACTCTTTGTGTACTATGCCTTGCCGTAGTATGAATACGGTTACAGAGGCTTGTTAACGTAAACACACTTCAAATGACCTGCTGTTTAATCATCAAGCTGATTTGAAATTCTGCCAGCAGGCTTCTGTAAAAAGCACAAGCTTCTCTGAAAATTTAGTCCATTTGATTTTCCAACAGGGTCTCTCAGTTACACTTGTGATCTTTTATTTGAAAAATCAATCCTTTTTCTTCCCATCTGCTATGAATCATTTCAAAGCACAGAAATCTTCGTGTATCATTCTGAAAGGGGAGTGTGTTGTGTATTTTCAGACAGTAGTTCATCCAGCAAATTATTATTTAACTTTACATTTGAAAGATAAGATATTTGCCTTTGAAGCTTATGCACCTTTAGATAAGGGCTGCAAATAGAAATTCAAATTAGCTGCCATTAGTGCTCTGTCTGCTGCTTAAAGCAGCCAGCCTATACTTGAGATCCTGTAGATTATCTCAGGATGAGAAATGGATGATAGAATCAATGTGTCTTTGATGCAATCATGTTTATTTGAAAAAAAGGTACACAACATCTAGTTTCTCTCAGTATATTAAGAACAAATAGCAGAAAGCAATTACCAGTTTCAAAGCAGCCATTTCAGACAGCACTGTATGCTGCTGCCACCACTGCATTGGTATTACTTTACACTCAGCTTCTGCTCTGGAACAAAATAAATTGTTTCTCAGGTGGAGAAATATGGGCAGAGACTAGAAAATAGTTCACATCAGGCCCTGCCCTTGCATGGGCACAACCTATGCAAGATCCCATTTGATGGGGCTTTATTATCCTGCAAAGGATGAGCACTCATGACTTCACACACCCTTCCAACCCCTTGGGTCATATCCTAATACCTGCATTCCTGCCTCATCACCTTACAAATACATATGACCATCAAGTTTTAGAACAGCCACCTTATTTACATGCACCTTTGGCAAGACACAGTATACACCTAAGAGGAGACTAAGAAATTCATCAGGATTTAAAACTGCTACATTCATGCCTTGGACTATGCTGACAGGAATACTCACCAGTAGCAAGAGACTGCAAATGATCCACCAAAGGTTGTTTTCATATAAGATGACAAGAGACACTTATTCAACTTCAAGAAATTGAAAAAAACCATGAGGGCATGAGGATGGTATTTGTTTCCCAATCTATGCTGAGCCACAGATCTTCAGAATTGCTCCATAATTCTTTGGGCTGGGTCCAGATACTAGTTCTCTATCTTGGCCTCTTCTGGCACCAAGACAGTGCAAGAATGCAGGGGGACCCTGCAGCAGGCCACCAGTGCCAGCCTTTCCCATACCCATGTGCCAGCACTGGTCAGCTAACACTGTGCACAGCAGCCAAGGTGACGGGCATTGGTTGGACAAAAACTCTTAAACTGAGGGAAATTTTTCTTTCCAGTCTTATCCAAAAGGAAAGAAAGTGGAAGTCCATTGGACAAAGTACAGTGACTTGTACTTCTTTGTTGGCAAGGCAACAGCCACAGTGCTTGTTTTGATAAGAACATATGTCACCACCTAGGTTACACCCAGTCACGTCATGCATGGTCAAAGGGCTGATGGGGTGCTCATTCCTACCAAGGAATTCCATCTGAAGGTAAGCAGGTTAAGTGAAGTTCTGCTACCTACACATCATAAAAATAGAACCATGCTCCCCAAAAAACATGTCGTGCTCCTGCTGTCAGGTCTTTCAGGCTGCCTCCAGGATTACGCCACTCCTTTTGTGTTCACACGTCTGCCAGCAGGTGCTGTCACGGCACCCACCACTGCTCACCAAGCAATTCTCCTCAGCCATGGCCACTAAAGAAATTATTCCAGCCTATGTGTTTACATGAAGTTAGTGTCCTTGACATGTTGGTGTCTCAGTAGGCTGTGTGTGGGGAACTCCAAGTGAATTGTACCTCTCCAAACTTCCAAGAACAAACACCTCTGCCTCCACACATACCTGTAATGAAGAGATATTAACTTTCATTGTTCCAATGCTTCCTTCAACTCCAAGAACCAGAAGTACTGGGAACAGCTCAAAAGGACAGAGCATCATTTCCCTGACAAACCTCCAGGCTTAAACAGTGCTAATATGGATAATCAGATGAATCTGTGGTAGGATCTCGAAGAATACCTCACAGCAACTTTAAGGAGTAAGTATGGGTAAATTGCAGCTAGCAACTGTACTATGTGATAGCAAATGGTCTGCATTTGGACTGCTATTTTGTCTTGGAGCTGCCCCCGTAATAAATGTTAATTTGCATCAAGGATACCTCCACAACTTTGTTCTGCAGCATCCATTCTCACTTGAAAGGTTCCAACTTACGGACAAATTATGGTTGCATTACTATGCTTTCATTAATGCATACTTGACAACTGTGGTGTTATGTGGTGACTATAGTTGTCATGATGATCTGGAAACTGCCCTCACTGGTCTGTTTGGTGCAGCCAGGCACCTGCAGACACATTTGTTCTCTGTCTGCAGGAGCTCAGGGCATTTGACCAACACTTAGTAGAGCAGGATGATGAGAATGAATAGCAACAAGCAGTGCTATCAGTAATTATACATGTACTCTAAGGCTGATAATACCACAGTCCTTTTGGAGAAGAGAGTGCTGCTTTGTCCCTAGTGAAGACGCCCACAGATGTTACATACTTATTTGGTAGACTGCATCACAGACTCCATAAATAATCAATGATAATCATCACCATCCCTGAACTTGTGAACAAGAACTTGTGGAATGAATGGGTTATAATCCTGAACAGTCAAAGCCCCTTGTGATGGGCCCAAATGATCTTTAAATCATTCCTAACTCTTCTTCCCCTTCCTATACAAAGAAAGTATGAAACTCTACAGCATGTGAACGCTTGAGGACCTCAGCTACGCAGTAATGTGAGTGATGGAAGACCTGGATGATGTGGCAGTTCAACCAAGCTACACTGACCTGATTGTCCAGTCATCCACAGGAATTAACTAATTTTATAGGCAAGTGGCAATCATGCTGACCATGGGAAAAGACCTTCTGCAAGTGGTGTGTTGGTGCTGCAGAACGCTCAAAACAGTCCTTCAAGACCAGTATATGATGTAATTTGCACTGGGAAACTGCCCTCATCCACCACAGCAACCCTTGGCAAAGCAGAGTATGTTACACCATAGCCAGAGGCTGCCACAGTGCCTACTGCATAGAAGAAAGGTGGGCTTGAACTGAAGCATTGTGTTCCGAAAAGAAAATTCCCAACTACCTTACTTTTAAGGGCCTGAAAGGATACAGGCCCTTTTTGAACTGTCCTGGACAGCCTGATCCCACAGCATGTGGGTGTTTCTGATGCAGTCATTTTGTCATGGCACCCTTGGGGCATCACCTCTGGTAGCAGCGGCACCATGGCTGTGGAGCAAGTGCAAGGAAGCAGATCAGGAGCTCTGCTCTGCTGTTGGTCCCAGCAGAGTCCACATGAGGAACTTCACATCTAAGTTCCTGGTGACAGATTAGATCAGGTATTGGTTGACTAAACACTCTCACTCTATAGCTATTCTGTGCCCTACACAATTATATACAATACACCACTGTGTCCAGTGCAGTTACAGTGGGCAGACTGAACATCTCAAACCACTGTGTTCATGAGCAGTGTCAGAAAAGAGCTCAAGATGTAGAAAAAATGCAGTTGCCTTTCTATCTCATAGAGATAATCCTGAACTTTTACTGCTTTTCCCTACGTTCCATGAATATGTGATCTGTATACATATCTCAAACCTTTTATCACCATTAAAACTTTTTTTTAAAAAAGCAGTTAGGTGTTAAAAGAGATGATTCATAATGCTGCAGCATCAGTTAGCTGGCTTAAAAGGGATGCTGATGTCACAATTTTGATTTTCATTACCAAAGAATATGAAGGTAAAGGCTGAAAGTGTTTTACACTTCTTTCACCTCATTTTATATTTTAAAGATATAAATAAGCCATACTGATTGGTATCTTGGTGTGCTCTAACTCAAAGATTGAGCCTATATTTTGTACAGAAGCAACACAAAACTAAAGTTTAAGCTTTTACTATTGTTTTTTTTTAAGAGTTTTGTTCCCAGATATGGTAAATGTAAATATGCCTAAAACCTTACCACAGAGCTTACAGTTAAAGGACTCAGACCTCTAGTACTTCTATGAATATAAGTAAAAGAGACAAGCAGATAATTAGTCCCATTGAGCTCAATGACAGATGAAGTGCTTAAACATTTGCTGTATTGTACTTCAGCTGCATACATGTTTGCATACAAGCCATATCCTATAGTATGCAGAGCTATGTAAAGAAAGATGTGATAGAAAAGTTAGCATAAAGACAGAAAAATATATAAGCAATACACTTGCTTTTTATAAACACGTATATGAAACAAGCTAACAACCTTGATATAAGTTATAACTAGTACTGATGAACCATACCGTTCAGAAATAAGGTTTAGCTCTGGTTTTGTCTGCTTAGCAACCATTGATCCTCTTTCCTGGTTTCTGTATACATGCCAGATAGGAAATTGTAATAACACACCTTAAACTTTAAACTGAAAGAGGATAGGGTTGGGTTAGATATTGAGAAGAAATTCTTTCCTGAGAGGGTGGTGAAGCACTGACCCAGGCTGCCTATCTCTGGAAGTGCTCAAGGCCAGTTTGGAAGGGGCTTTGAGAAACTTGATCTAGTGGAAGGTGTCCCTGCCCATGGCAGAGGGATTGGAACTAGATGATTTTCCAGGTCCCTTCCAACCCAAACCATTCTCTGATATTGCTATTTAGGAGGCACTTTTAAAGAGTAACCATTTTTGTTCTTGGACTTTTTTTTGCATAACTTATTATATATCCTAAGTATGGGGAATGTGCTAAGTTTTGGGTTATTTTGTTTTCAAATGAGAAAAGACTCTTGGCTTGTTTGGGCATTAGTTTTTCATCTGGCTGAATTTTCCTCCTTCTCTGAAATGGATTTTCAATTTACATTACATCATAGAGACTGAATAGTTTCATGGTACAGTTAATATATACATAAAGTCCAAATAATCAAATAATTCAAAATATTATTAAAACAGTGTTCTTCAGAAGATAGAATTAAAGCTACATCTAGCCCAGTATCCTGACTTTGATAGTGATCAATAATGCATACTCTAAGTAAGAGCTCAAAAGCAGAGAAAACATTCAAAAAACCTAGCTGGTTTATCCTTCCAGCATTTCATGACCTCTGAAACTCTTTAGAAACTTTGGAGCTAAGGGACATCTCTTTGTAAAGTTAATGTAAAAACTGATATCCAAGTGGACTTTATCCCATATAACTGCAGCTTGCAGCGTTTCATATGGATTTCACCAGCTAGGTCCTAAATTACTTTACTTGGAAAACTGTCTAGATGCAACTGCTAAGAATTTTGCATGGACTGTTTCATTAGGATTTCACTTTCAAAGCCAATATATTTAAAAGTAACAAAACTGTGTTTGTATTAAAATGCAATCTACAAACACAATTTCTTTAATCCTAATTCCATAAATATATTTCCTCTTGAGACAAGCATCTTACGTGAGTGTTCCAGCAATTTTCAGCAGTATTTCCTCCCAAAGAAGGGTCAGACTACACAGTACATGCAGTGACAAAAGACAAGACAAATTAAAAGCTTGCATTAATGTGCTCCAAGTCTAAATGTACAATTAAATTAAAGCATTCACATTTGAAAAACAGCTCTGAAAAGCTGTGGGGTTTGTCTCCAAAAGATTAGTCAAATGTGTGGGATTTTGATTGTGGGGGAAAGGGAGCAATGAGTTTGGTTCAAACTTAGGCCTACTTAGGTAGCTTATCTTTTAATATAATTAGTACAAAGACACATTTTTGGGACCACCTGGAATTTTGAAGGTGGAATATATATATAGGAACAGCGTTTCTGGACAGAAAAAAATAAACTGACAGAATGGATAATGGTTCAGCTATTTAGAAATATAACCAAACAAAAATCATATAGAGCAAGGTGTACTTCATGGTATATTGCTGTATCGTAACTACCAGGAAGTATTTTTAATAATATGCAAAGATAGAAGAACATTATGATTTGAATACAGGACCAAGGTGTTTCTCATTACAGATTGAAAAGAGAGGGTTTAAATCAGTTAGAAGGAAGATGAACAGGCATCAGTTACTAGAAACTGCTGTGATTTCCAGTCAGACTGATGGAACAGTAGGAGACTGCTATTAAAAAAAATAGTCACTACTACTACTGAAACATTTGAAGAGATGATGGTACCTAATGACTTTCAAACTCCATTCTCTACTGATAGACTTCCCTAATGGAAATTTCTTTTCTATCCTCATAATACTTGTCTTTATAAATTAACTGAGTTTGACATAGAAAGCTTGATATACAAGGCTGATTTTGAATCTATTAAGCACTTCAAACTGTAGATATATGAGATATACAATCGTGTCCATGGGAAAATTGCCAGAAGTAATGCAAGCTCACCAGAGCATTGAATTATAAGACTGGAAAGAAGTAAGATTTTCTTGCTAGACATCAAAGATATAGTTTACCAGAAGGCATATAAAAGAATATGAAACCATATAAAAAAAATAAGCAAATCTGTATCCTTTGCATCAAACAATAAACATGCTTAACCCCCCCCCCCCCCCCCATTTAGTAGAAAGTTTAAAAAGCAAGCATTCTGAGTAGATACAGCTTCAGTTTGGATAATATTACACAATATTTTCCACTCCTTTTGAAGGAGGAAAATATTATGATCTGTACTTGGTTTCAAAATCTAGGCAAAGAAAAAAGTATATATATGTATATAAATAATATATATGCATTCATCCCATGGTTGATCACATAAAGCTAACTGTTCCCAACTAAACAGTTATTTCAAGACTGAATAAATTTAACAGAAGTCCAAAATGCATATAGTTCAAAGAATAGAATGATCAGTATGTGACTTTTCCGTGGTTACTAAGTGTACAAAAGAAAATATGTGCAATAAAGTGCATTAAGTGGGCATTATTTAGGATATAAACTATGTATATTAAAAATAGCTAAGAATATTAACAGAAATGCATTTAACTTCAGTGACCTTGGGTTAATGAGCTCTGCAGAAGTCAAGCATCTCAAATGTCTTTCTTAAACAGGAATAGAGAGGATACTACACTTACAGATGGCTGATTTTGTACCTGATAGACACATACGTCTGATGGACAACCAATTTCTGACCTTTATACTATTTATCAGCTTCAGTGAAAAAGTCAAAAGTTTTCCCAGTTTACAGTTATCTTCTAAGGGCTTTCCTCATAGCACATTAAAAAAAAATTTTGGGGGGCAGCTTTTTGTTCTGAGTCTGCATCTTGCTCAGCATGAAGTCTGTATCTTGTCCAGCTATAGCAAGGGCTCTTCAGTATTACTGCACTGTGATGTAATCTCTTCTCTGCACTGAACACTTGTAGGTAAAGCTCTACGTTTTCAATCAGAGATTGAAACTTCTGCTGAAAATAGCCTTGATACCACCTATAAAATAACATTTAGAATTAATTCATTAGAGCTTTTTGTAATAAATCAGAATACACTCATGGCTTCTTTGAAACAACTTAGGAATATTGTGGGTAATTTGACGGCTGGAATATTTATTGCATGAATATGTTAATAGGTAGACGTAAGACAAGAAAATAATCAGAAAAGACAAGAGATAAATTTCTCCAAAGTAAATGCATGAGGATTAGGAATGAACATTCTACCAACAAGGGATGGTATAATTATTAACAAATGGACAGGCAGACTTTCTTTAAATGTTTTGGTTTTATGGTTATTCTAGAAAAGGCTCCGGTTTAGTAAGAGTATATGACTTCTGTATTAGTCACATTTAAGAATCCCAACAGGAATAAAGTTTACAAAACCAAAAACAACCAAATCAATAAGGTCAAACCAGATTAAATTGTAGCCCAAAGTTTCAACTAAGAGGAAGAGACAAGTGATGATGTGAGAGACACTTAACGTCACCTTCCGCTGTGACAACAGCATCCTTAACGCTGTAATTGAAGGCAAATGGATGTTGCTGCTACTGTAGCAGAGGCAGGGAATGGGGGGAAGGCTGCTCTCCTGGGGTGTGTGGGTGGTGTGAAGGTATTTACTTCTGCAGACAAAGAGAGGCACTGGAAAGATTAGGCAACTGTTGTCTTAGAGGAGGCACGATTACTTTTACATGGCATATCCAAAGTTAGGAAGGGTACATAAAAGGGTACAGAAAACACGGGTATGGTCTGTCTTGAGACACAAGATTAAATAAGGGATTAACACTTGCTGTTTGTCAAAACAGTGAGAGTGATTTCCTCAGAAATCCTCTCCATCTCCTCCTTATATATCCATCAAAGGATAGTGTTCAGGGACTGCAGTGGGTTCCTGTCCAAACTCAAATGATTTATAATTCTGTTGTTTTGGTACTCGTTATCCAAAAGTAATTATTTAATCTTATGCATAAACCAAATCAGTACCTCCACTAATCACAGTTTTCTAAAGAAATATACTGTCACACAGTGGAACAGTTTAATCAATTTGTTATCTAAAGAAGCAGGAAAATAATGACAAGCTTCTCCCAACTCGCTACAGCCAAAACCAAATTCTTGGGTGTGAAGATACTATAAGGCCACACCACATTATAGACACGTTTCTGTGCTGGTGTGAGAGACTGGAAGGATTGCATCTTCCATGTGTGTGTGGAAGAGGCAGGTCAGACCTTTCCCTGGTGAGGCAGTGCCCTGCCCCATACACCCCCCTGGGCCTCTATCCCAGTCCTGTGGTGGCCACCAACCCCTGACACACTGGAGACAATGCTCCACACTTGCCCCTGGAGCTTCCAGTCCAGCTCCTGAGTGCCCAAATGACTGGAAGTCCCACCTGGGGGAAGGGCCCAGGGTGGCTAAAGGGTATTTAAGGCCAAACATGAGACAAGCACATCTTGATCTCCCCCCTCTTGGAATTTCTATTAGTTGAACACTGCTGGAACCCAGGAGTTGGTAGCTACATTTGTTCTTTTCAGTTTTTTTTTTCCTCTTTCTTTTGATTCCTTCTTGTTAGAATTCTGAGCAACTTAAAATTGAATGGGCTTTCAGTTTACTAAGTTGAATGGGTGAAGTTAATACTTTGAGAAGTGATTTATGTTGACTGAATGCTGCTCTAAACCTTTTGCCAAAGTTCTTTGATTTTCTAGAGTTGCCAGTAAAGTCTTTCACATTGATCTCTTTAGAATATCTTGTCAGTATTTCTCCCATGAATCTAACTCAAAGTAGATGAAGAACCGTAAGCTCTGTTAAAAGTTTCATCAAGCGAGTTGTTTGGGGCCTTACAGCTGGTTTTGGCTGGGGTAGAGTTAATTTTCTTCACAGTGGCTTGTACAGGGCTGTGTTTTGGATTTGGCTGAACACAGTGATGACAATAGAGATGTTTTTGTTATTGCTGAGCAGGGCTTGCACAGAGCCAAGGCCTTTTTCGCTCTTCCTACCGCCACATCGGCAAGGAAATCAGAAGTGCATGGGAGACTGGGGGGAGACATAGCCAGGGACAAGTGACCCAAACTTACCAAAGAGATATTCCAGACTATATGGCATCATGCTCAGTACATAAAGTGGGTGAAAGAAGGAGGAAGAGGGGACACATTTGGAAAGACAGATTTCACCTTCCCAAATCACCATTACCTGTGATGGGAGTCTGCTCTTGGAGAGATGGTTGAACAACTGGCTGCCCATGGGAGGCAGTGAAATAATTCCTTATTTTGCTTTGCTTGTGTGCGTGGCTTCTGCTTTCTCTATTAAACTGTCTTTATCTCAACCCGTGAGTTTTCCAGCTTTTACCTTTCCACTTCTCTCCCTGATCCTGCTTGTGGAGTAGTGAGTGAGCAGGTGGTTGGGCTTGGCTGGGATTAAAGCAAGACAGTTACTTGAGAACAAGTGATTTAATCAGTCATACACTAACTTCTCTGCATATTACAAGTAATTCTAAGAATCTGTGGCACTTGCCTCATCTGTCTTCCAATGTGAACTCACTAGAGCTGCAGGAAGGCAACATTGAGTTGAATGAGAAGCAAATAATTTACAACAGTGTCTGGAATAAAATCTGGTTGAATAGGAATGCTTTCTTTTAAAAATGCAGAGAGATGTGTTACTAGTATAAATCTTTATTAAAGCTCAAAAATGCTCGAGGGTGAGGGGGTTGAAACACCTCAGAGTTAATGGAGTTATTTACAATGTCAATAATCTGCATTGCTGTCATGTACCCATCAATACGTTAAGAAGCAGTCACAACAGAAAAGTAAGCTTGAATGTGACATGTTGTAATAAGGAGGATGCCAAACCTCACTCTTAGCCAGGCTTAATAAATGACAGGCAAAGGAAAACTGCTTAATGGGGCACTTATTTGCATAAAAGTCTTAACACTTCAGAGAAAATGCAAATCCCAAGGAATTTACAAAAGGAGTGTAAAATGCCTTCTGACCAATTGGAGTTTGATACCCTCTTCAAAGACTGTCAAAGCAAACACTTTACATTAAAAAGATGTATTAAAACTGAGTGTTCTAACATTTAAATAATCTAGGTTTCCCCTAGAAGTCCTCTACTTAAGAAAAATGAAAGAAAAGAGGCTGCGCATGGATTATTGAAAGCTCAAAGAACTCCAAGTGCCTGGTGTATAACCTCTACAGCAGATTATCCAGTAAATATTTTACTGGATATTTTTAGGCGATGAAGCTACTGGTTCATATTCTGGGTTTGCCTAAGAAATAGGGACAGATGCAACAAAATCATGGAAGAAATAAAAGGTAACAATTCTTCACACTCTTTTTTAACTAAATCATTATGGGTCATCAGATGACATTAGCACATCACAAAGTCAAAGCAAACAAATGGAGATCTTTATTCAGGGACTGCATTGTTAAACCACAGACTGCCATGACACTACGCAGCTGTTCCTGGCCAGCACTGGAGACAGCAATGCTGAACTAGAAATACCCTAGTTTGCATCCTATATGTAAATAAATCAGGATGGGATGAAAAATTAAAAAAAAAAAAAAAAGTAATGAAATGACAGAATTACTTCAATACTAGTTACCTGTTAGCTCTAGTCCCAAGTCTCACAATTTACAGTGCCAACGTCAATTACACAGGTAAAAGTTAAAAATCCCCATCTTTTGGATGTATTGAAAATTTGTAATTCACTATCATAGTTTTTGCTACTTGATTTTTCACAATAGTATTTTATATCTAGGCCATGTTAATGGAAACATATTTATCTACTGGTTTTCTAATATGTTTTAGTTTATTTTTGTTCTTTAAAACTAAGGATAATTTTTCTAATTTTTCATCAAAACATTTTCTGGGTCCTTTTAAAGGTGTTTTTAGTTGTAATGCTGCTTATATTAAATCATATTGTATTACATTACAAAATATTATAATACTCTGTGTTAAGAGATGCCTTCCAGTCACCTGATACGGTACTTGAAAATAATGGGAGTTCTTGTAATTTTTCTGAGGTCTAAGTTCCTTTCAAACTACAGGAGATACTCCAAATGAGTTTGAAACATATTATCTTAATTTATCCATTTTCCAGATTTTCTTTTCTGTTATTTCAATGTCATAGAGACATCTTATCTTCTTAAATTTAAAAGAATAGGTTCAAAATCAATAATTACACAATTTTTCTCAAGATAAAGGGAAAGGACCCTCTGTAATATTGTTCACTTCATTAAATCTCTTTTTGCTCTGTGGTAATTTAACAGATGCAATATCTTTAAATACATCATTAGAAGAAAACTTGCAAAAATGAATTTATTATTTTTCATTTATGCTTTTCAAAAATTGTCATTCCCCCTTCATTTTATGCGGTGCTTCTTTTCACTCTTTTTCTGCAGGCTCTCTTTAAGAACTACAATGCACAGCTTAAATTTCTGCCATTTAAACACTTTTTTTCTCATGTTTATGCCTCTTTCTCTGGGGTAGGAAAACAGAACCATAACTTCTGCAACTATCAGAATATACTCACGGTCTTCATGATGAGTTAAATGTTTTAATTTCATCATCCCTAGCTTTCAGATCACCTTGATTAACCTCTCCTTTCCAAAGTTGACAGTAAATTTTCAAAATAGTGAGAATTCACATGCAGGTCTTTTGAAAAAGTTTACTCAGTGAGCATTACTGAGGTTTAATGGCACATTATGCAGAACAGTTCTCAGTGTTCCCTCCAACAAAACTGAAAAAAAAAAAATCAAACTTTTGTGAGGATTAGGATCCAAAAGTCAATTCTTTTTATTAAACAGAAATTCCATTTCTGCCTACCTTAAGCAGCTTTAGCAGTTCAAAAAGGGAAATAAACCCCTATTTCTGTTTCAATTGCTAGTGCTGCTTTCTTTGCCCTATGGACAGCATTAATTCATTTTCCTTTTCCTCATCAGAAATTGAGCAACATGACAATTGGGGTTTTTTTCCCTTTTATAACCCTGTAGACTTTTAGTAATTAAATTTTTGGAAGTGCTGCCTGTAATAATGATAGTTGCAACTGTACAGTGACTGAAGAAAAAAAATAAACAAATGACTTTTCAGTGAAGAAATTGATACTAACCGAAACAGGACCCTAGAATCAGTAACACTTAAATGCAGTCTTTCAAGAAATGATCCACTTCCTGACAGAGTTGTACCACTTCCGCTAAGAGAATTATTAAGACTTGGATGCTTAGCATAACTTCTCCTTTCATGGTAAAAACATTAAGTGGTTTTAGAGAGATAAAACTGTTGCCCAGAGCAGTTTCATAAAAAAATACTTGAAACAGCAAATATACCTACCTAGTCTACTTTTCTAACAGTTATCAAGCACAGAATGTTCAAAGATTCAGATTAAACAAAAGATAAAAATCACAGAGAAGATATGCAAACTAAAAACTAGAACTAATACTATACTAAAATCTCACATAAAAGCTGTTTCATGTCATGTTTGTCTTTCACAGTGAGTTCTTCCCTAAATTCATTTTGTGGTTTCCAAAACGCGATCCTTTTTTCCCCCTGCTGTGCAAATGTTCTCCATGGAGTGATTAAGGGGAACATTTTGTATCATCTGGCTTTCTGAAATTTGTCCTTTGAAAATAACACCTATTTCTGTAACAATTCAATGACCATAAGAAAGCACCAAACTTCAGCTCCATAGAAAGTACAATTTCCATAAGCAGCTCCCCTTCAGAAAGAAAGTAAATCAAATATCTCAAAACTGTGAGGCCCTGGCACCCTGGAAGGATGCAGCTCTAGCACTCATGTTCTTCTTCTTTTTCTCTCTCATTTCCTCCCAGAAGTCTGTATACTGAGCATTTCAATTTCACCTCAGCCCTCAAACCAGCTTGGCACACAACCTCTTTTAGAACCAAAAAGAAAATGTTGTGACACTTTTTCTTCAATGAAGTTCAATAATATCTTTTCATGTTGGAATTTCCCACAGCATTTTTTCCTCCCTCTTTTCACAATTAGGAATGGCAAGTAAATACACATATTTTTGAACAGTTGTGTTGTGGGGTAGAGAAGGGACATCTATCTTTAGAATGGTGTTACTCCATATTCCCAAACTCGCAGCACATGCTCAGCCCAAACACTGAACTGTTGGCTGACTGACCTGTTGGGTTGCTCTTATTGTGCACATGAATATGAAAATGCTGCTTAAAAAACAAACCCCATTTACACTATGGAGCATGAGTGATTCTGCACTGCCCCATAGCTTTTAATCATTTAAACATCAAATAATTTTCCTTTTAATACCAGAGAGGTAATTTATTGTATGCACATCATTCAAACAGTAGGTTTTTTCAGTGTTGCAGCATTCACACAAATGTATTTAAATGCAAGTAACACTTTCAGTCAATTAACTGCACTTCTAAAAGCACAGTTTACACACCAAAGGTGGTTTTACTTCTCCAAACTAACAAAAAAAATCTCTTATAGACCAGTCTGTACCCCCTCTGGGTCTAAGGCCATCACTCTTCCCCAACTTTCTCATGCTGCTTTGGCTGCAGGCTCGAGCCAAATTTCCTCCCTCATCCGACTCTGTGACAGTCTGTGTAGTGATTTAAACAGGTCAAAGGCCCAGTCTGAGTGCTGGCACCTGACTATCCATACTTCTGACTGCCGGCGTGCTTCCAGGAATGGTTGGGTCCCTGACCAGTGTCCTTCCAGGCCATGTCTTTGTACAAGCTGGAGGCTACCATAGCTCAGTAATGGTATGCTGTCTTGACAGGTCCAGGAGGCAGTGAAAAAAGGCCACTGTTTTGAAGTGGAAAGAATTTAGCTGCACCATGCTACGTCATGCCACTTCCCTGACACTTACAGAATGAGTCCTAATCAGTTTTATTTTCTGGTACAGATGTAGCCTGTATATTTCCACCTACCTGTAATTCCAATCTACCCTGAAGGCTGACAGAACTCTGTCCTTTAACAGCCACCCACAAAGCCATGCGATACCGCTGCATGATGGAGGCAATGTAACCAGCCCACCATGCCTGGACCACTCTGCTGAAGGTAGATCTGCTCTTATAGTCAAGTACTCAACCAAGTCTAACCCTCCACTGCTCCCGAAGTTCAGCTGAGAGGAAAACATGAGCACAGTCTTGTACTCATGGACTACTGACAGGAGGTTTAGGATTTCAGTGCAAGTATAGCTCTTTTGTCTGTCAAAAGGTGGGATTCTTTCCAAGTATTCAGCAGGGCTGCTTTGCTGTTTCTGGATATGACACAAGAATCCCACTGCAAAAACATTTTTACACTGGAGAAACTGTTATGTAAAAAATCTTAATTTTTTAAAATGAAATGACCACATTGCAAGTAAATCAGGGCACCCCTCAGTGATAGTAAAGAACTTTCAGTTCATGCAGTAGTATTTTGCAAGGCCAGTCACATCTCAAACTGAAATATACACAGTAATCACTGTGTTTTATTATATGCATCGTCAGCATGGATCAGTATCCTTGGTTTGGTTCTAGGGTTATTGCCTCATTTTCTAAAGCTGTTCTAGCTGAAATTTGAAAGGAGAAATTTTCAGCCTGAGGCAAATAAGCAGATACAGGCTGTTAAGCTATAAACATCTGAAACCAAGACTATTAACAACTACTGGATTCAATGCCAACACCCCTCACATTGAGTGCTGGTAAATGGAGTCAGATTTCAGCTTCTCTCCTCTGAGGCTGCCAGGGACAGTTAGTCCAAGTGTAGGCTAGTACAGCCACTGGATGAAATACAGTAGCAGTTTCTAAAATCTATTATCTGGGACATGGAATAATCAGAAGTGGTTGTTATGTCTTGTAATGAAGTAAGATCTCACAGTCCCCATTAGATGCACAGAGGAGCCATTAGGTACAAAGATGCAAAAACTCAACAATTAATCAGTTTAGTATTTCCACTTTCCCTTTTATAGCTTAATATTATACTGATATAGTATTTACTTTTTCTGCAATAGTGATGCTTTTAAAACAGGTGACAAAAGTTAGGGCATCAATTATTTTCCAGTTTGAAAACACTTCCCATGTTCAGACTTTCTATATTTATAGTCTTGATATAATACTGTTGGAAAGGCAGTAATTGGATGGACATTTTTGGTGGAGTTATGTGTGTACCATATGCTACAGGGAGATACCTGAACAGAACAGCTGCAGTGCTTGGTGGGAAACACCTTCAAAATTTTTACCAAAAATACTATGAAACCTTTAGGTAGTATTATTAATTTCTGGGATGACAACTGCAAAGGCACCCTAAATCTGAGGTCTGGTATATAAACAATTATGAAGCAGAAACTTTCACCAAATTTAAATAGCCAAACTCAATCTCTCCACAGGAAACTGCAGAAATATATACATGTACGTGCATTTTTTACAAATATGTGTACAAACACAAATATTTAATGCTGGAATGTGAATAATGGATTGACATAAGAGTTTGTTTCATTGATCTTTGATGTAACTTAATTAGACTTTGTGTGAAGACTGCTGCTGAGACATGGCATTGTGAATTAGAAGCTTATGTGAAAGGATAGAAGCAGTGGCATTCAAGAGCAACAAGTCAAAAATTACTGTAAACAAGAATCAGAGAGAAAAGTCATTTGCGTTATCTGTCTCAAGGAAATGAGAACAGCTTTAGAAATACCAGATTGCCTCGAAAACATAACAGACTGAGAGGCTTAAGTGAGATGAACAGATCCGATGTGCTTTGAAGTGTATCTCCCTCAACAACGCAACCAAAGCCCTCTGTGAGGGCAGTGTCTCCCTCGCAGATAAAGGGCCGAGATGAACCGGGCACATGGATGTACCTACCCAGCAACTTCGCTCACTCCCACCTTACGACAAGAAGCGCTTGCCAGGCACCTCCTGAGCTGCCATAACCCTCCAGGCCGTGCGCCTTCCCAGCGATCACCAAAGCTGGTTGAATCTCAGTACATGCAGCCTCTTCGACCTCCCAACGGGCTGCTCCGCTTGCCGCCCCCGGCAACGGCCCCGGCGAGGGCGGCATCAGGCACGACCCGGGGCCCCTGAGCGTACCGAGGGACCCGCCGCCCGCGCCCCCGTGTTGCGGGGCCCCAGAGCCCGGTGACCCGAGCGCCTGGCGCACGGCCGCGGGCTGCAGGCGGACGTACCGATTGCCGCAGCTCTCCAGCCCGGCCGCGCCGCCGCTGCGAGTCCGCACGCACCGCCCGCCCCTCCTGTGCGGGGAGGCGGGGGCTCAGCGAGCGGGCGGCCGGGGCTCTGCGGGAATCCCCCCGCCCCCGGCTGTGCCTCGCTGCTCCCTGCCCCGCCGCATCCCCTCGCGGAGCTACCCCGCTTCCCATCCCGCTGCTGCGTCCCCCACGCCAGGCTGGAGCCCAGCTCTCTCCCCGGCCGCAACTGCCAGTGGGTCAGCCCACGGCTACAGCCCCCCTTCGAGTACGGTGGAACCAGCCCGTAACGCGAGGAAGGGCGCCATGGCCGCTCCCTCAGATGATTGCCAGCTCCAGTGGTCAATCAGCGCCTTCCCTTTCCGCTCGGCAGCCCAGGACCCGCCCTCCCGCGGGGGTCGAGGGGCAGCGGGAGAGGCGGGCGGGAATGTTTACAAACAAGATCAGGGAGTAGAGGAGCCGGGGGGAAGACGGGGGGCGGAGCCGGCGGTTGGCGCAGCCGCCGAGCCAATGGGGGCGCGCGGCGCTCGGCGGAAGGGCGGGGGCGGTGCGCGGGGAACGTTCTCCGCCCGACGGCCGCCGGGGCTCGCGGGCACGCGCGGCCAATGAGCGCCCGGCCCGGGGAGGGAGGGGGCGCGAGCGCCTGAGTAGGAGCCGCTCCCCGCGGCGCTCCCACCTCCTCCCCCCGTGTCGTTCAGCCTATCCCGGCCGCGCTCGGCTCCGCTCGACTCGGCTGGGCTCGGCTCCGCTCCCCGCTGTCGGGCGGGGAGGGCGGCCGGAGCCCGGGGGAGGGGAGGCGCAAGGACATGGGCTGGTTCTGAGCGCCGGGGGAGGGAAGCCGTCGTGCGTGTGCCTCCCTAGATTTTAATAACTGTTTGTTGTTGGGTGGTGTAGGTTTGGGTTTTTCTCCCCCCCACCTCCCCGTTTTCCAACAAGGCGGAGGGGAGAGCGGCAGCCCCCAGCGCGCCTGCATGGCTCTTCTGCCCCGGAGCGCCCCTGGAAAATAGAACCCGTCTCGGGCCAGGTGACATCCCCCCGCCGCCGCGCTCACACTCACGGGAGCGGCAGGGCGGGGGAGCCGCCCGTGAGGACATGGAGGGATCCTCGGGGGAAGCGGAGCTGCCGCTCCTCACGGTGAAGCACGAGCTGAGGAACGGTGAGCGGGCGGGCCCGGGGGTCGCACGGGGGCGGAGGGGCCCGGGCGGCTCGGGCTGGGGACAACACTGCTGAGCAGGGAGCTCCGAGAGAGTTGGCTGGGACCGGTAGCGAAATCTCAGTGGCGGGGGGAAAAAGAGGATGAGCTGGAAGATCAGGGCAGGAGCGTGTACGATGGGGGCGGGGAGGGGGCCTTCTCTTATTTCTGAAAAAAGTAGTTCACTTCGACTTCTTCTCCATGCCTGGTTCCCTTGTCCCACTTCCCGGTGGTATTTGACGTTTTTGAAGGAGATAAAGAGTAGCCAGGCTGTCTTATAAATATTTTTTTTTTCCTCTTTTTTAAAAAATTGTGTGTTTGACCGACTTCTATGGTTATGTTGTTGGGGGCCGGTTTGTTCCAGTCCTAAATGAAGTCGTTTTATGTGATAGCTTTTCTCTGACCTCGGTGAAATGCCGGAATTGTAGGGAGGGATTCCTACACGTAACCTCAGAGTTATCTGGCTTTTCAGTCTATGAATCTTTTTGTAGCTCGGTGGTTACTTGACGACCCTCTGGAGTAGTAATAGATGTGAAATATGTATGACCTCTAAAGATACAGAAATGCTCCGTTGTAGGTTGTTGTGTTGAGGAAGAGCTTTATTTCTTTTTAATAGCGATTCTCTGCTTCTCAGAAGTTTCCAGGCAACTTGAACTGCAGTAAATCTAAATTTTAATGTCAATTTACAAGTGCGTGTAGAACGTAATCAGAACGAGTATTTTCTGTACTGACAATAATGAAGGTGCTGTTTACCCATGTCCTTCATGACTTTTCTGTCATCCTTCTCCATGATGAAGTGAGAGTAAGCATATGATGCCGTTCACTGCAAAAGTTTGAGAGAGCTGCTCGCCAGGTTAATGTAGTTGACATTCTCGAATAGGCCGATGTGAAAGGCAGGTGATGGTGCTAGGTCTCCGGTCGCCTTCTGCCCCGCTGTCCCTCGGTCCCGGGGTCGGGGGAGCTGCCCCAGAGGAACAGGGCTAACGCCACTGCTTGGCGGGGGAGGAGGAGGAGGGAAGGGAAAAAAAAAAAAGGCGGTCTCTTGATAGCTACAGAAACCGAAGGGACTGTAGTTTCCTTCTTTCAAGAAGAGGCAGAAGAGCTGCTGGAAAACAGTTATCTCGATAGGTGTTGCTACCTTTAAGTGTGGAAGAGGAAAAGGTAAGGGGAAAGGAAGTGGGACACATTTATTCAGTGTATTTACACAGCTATGTCTAGATATGTCTAGGTATCCCTGAGGGATCGTTATTTAAAGATAGTTTGAGGAATAAACACATTTGTATAAACTAGACAAAGAACTGTGTAATGTAGCATAATAAGCAACTTTGATTTTAATCCTGATCATATAGCTGTATGAAGTTCCAATTCTCACTTCTGTTTTAAAAATTCTCAACCTTATTTGTCTTTTTAAGCTTCTGTAATTCAGTTTAGTAGGGATAAGTTGCTTCTCCCCTCCTTCCTTGTTCTCTTCTCCATATTCAGTGTTTAGAAAACTCTGCTTTCTGAAAAATGCTTTCTAGCAATGACTTGTCTATTTCTGGAGCGCTAGGGTGGAGGAGGGAGCTGCTCTGTCGTGTACTCCTGGGAGACTCCTACTCCTGAAGGTGTCAATAGTGTCATTGCAATGCAAGACGTATGGAGATACTGTTTCAGAACTTGTCTGTACAATGCACAGAGATAGGATAATTTGAGGAGAAAAGTTGCAGTCAGCTTCTGTTGATACAGAAATATATAAAGTTATGGAATACTTTGGATGTTCAGAGTTTTTTTTTTTTTGTACTGGGTCTGGTTGTGTGGATGCTTAGCTGCTGGCTAGGGTCAACTCACCACATCTTTAAAGCATGCAGCATGATTATTTAATTTTGCTTCATTTTGGGAAAGAGTGTGAGAGGACGGGCGAGAACTAGAATTTGGAGCCAGTGGATCTTTGTCATTCCTAAATATGCTCTATATCTTGAATATCCTTTATTGTGCAATCTGTTTAGATTCCAGTGTTCCCCTCCTCTCTGTGTTCTTTCTTTGATGATGCTAGCTCTGTGACTAGTTGAATCATTTAGAATTACATATCAAAAGTTGCTGTCAGTTGGGAGATGAAAAAGAGGTCAGTCTCTATAGTGCTTTGGAGGAATTTACTATTGTAGTAGAAATAGTGGCTTCTTTGAGAGGGGAGTATCTTATTTTCCTATTGTGGAAGCTATTACTTGAACCCCATGGTAACAAGCTCACTAATTCAAATTAATCAGGTAAACGCACAGTTACACCTTGCATTTGCAATTGCTTGGTCTTGGGATTGCTCTAAAAGTATTAAATGAGTTAGGGACAGGAATTTATAATGGTCAAGTGAATAAGTGAACATACTTTAATATTTGAATTTAAGATGAAATTAAGATCTTAAAGAGTGAAACAGATGATTGTTGTTAGCTCCAAGCAAGTATGGAGGCATATGAAAATGCATAAAGTTAGAGCTTATTCAGTACTGTTGCTACACAGACCAGCTGATTTTTAACCCTATCATACCATGGCTTGACTTCTTTTAAACTTTTGATTTTGAAATTACAATGCTGGCTTTGGTATGTAGGGTCAGGTTTAATTTTAGCTTTGTATCTCATAGTCTTTGAGCCATGAAATTCCTCTGTTGTATGACCAAAAAGTAATTGCTGGGAAAACATCACTTGATAGGCATGTAGATTGGGTCAGCGATAGGGAAGGAACACTGGAGTGCCTCTGTGTGATACCATGTGATGTGCTCTGTTACAAATACAGGGTACTGCTCTGTGTGTATATATGTGATGTTCTGCAGATAAGACAGAGCAGTGACTTTTAGGACACGTGTCATTTAATAATAATATCCTCCTAATATACTTATCAATTTTTTTTTCTTTTCCTAACCAAACCATTTTTGTTCTTGATCAAAGGCTCACAGTTCAGCCACTTCAGAATAGTTACTGTCTTTCTTGTCTCACTTTGGGAAGGAAAGTGAGTTTTTGGGGAAAGTGGAATCTCTTTTCAGGAAGTAGAAGCAAAAATATGCCAAAGTTGAAGTAGTAGGAAGTGGTGACTGTCTCTGATTCTCACTGAAGCTCTCCAGTGAAAATAATAAGAAAATGACATTTTGTTTAGCATGTATTTCTGGAATCTTGTAAAGGGAAAGGTTTTATTTTTTGAAAGCTAACTTCCAGAGTTAATGCAACTTTTAATCTCTTTGCAGACCTTAAAAAATACATACTATTTACACTGAAAAAAGATCATTGTTTCATCTTAACATTTCTGTTACTTGGTAATGCTTTGGAACTGAACAATGGCAAACGTAAAGCCTATCAGAGGAAACATTTTACATGATAGAGAAGGATATGGAAAGAGAAGAAAAGGCTTGTGATGTCAGAAGAAAAGAAGGAAACAAGAACAGTTATGAGTGAGATGGTCCTCCCCACCTCCTGGAAATAAGGATCAAAGGATCCTATACCTTACATGTGTGAGAGTGACTGCCTAGGAGGTTGCCCATCTTTGGCATGCATGTGAGCTCCCTGCTTTGCCCAGGTAGAGGCAGAGATAACCAAAACTGGGATCTTGAAGGGAACTTGAGACATTCTGTGAATGTATGGGGGGGCAGTGGGCTCTATATACACTGTTGGTTTAGCTTTACGGCGTTGTTTTCCTTTTAGCAAGTCTGTTTTGAAGAGGATACTGGATTTGCTTTAATGTTATCACAATCTTTGTGCTGAAGAACTTTCTTTAGTTTGCAGTTTGCCAGACGTGCATGAGAAAAGGCATATAGCCCAGAAGTTAAGGTAGCAATGGCCTGCAGAACTCCAAAGGCAGAAGAATTTGGAACTTCCCCTTGAGTCAAATTTATAATTCAACATGAAACTATAAAAGGCTTCAGAAAATCTACGTGAATTATCTAAAGGGTTTAATAATGCAAATTCTTAGTTATACCTTCTTGAATGCGAACTTAAATTAGAATGGATTTATTTGTAAACTGGAAGGTTCATGTTATATTCTGGGGAATTGTGAAAATTCCTATGACTAAAAAACATGATGAATAATGCACTGAATAGTGAATTCAGCCTTCACTGTGGAGGTACATCTGGCACCTGTAGAGTATTTTATTTTTTCTATTTTTAAAAGGGAACTTTGAGATTTAAAAGATTTTGTTTTTATTTATTTACAATGTAGAGGTATAATATTATAACATTATATACTGAACAATGTATTATATATTATATAATATGTTAATATTATTAACAATTTTGTATATTGTTTAGGGATCAGGAGGTACTAATAGTTGGCTGTTTCAAAGCTTGGCTGCTTCAATTGCTTTTGCTTCTACTTTTCTCTTTTGAGCACTAAAATATATGGTTTCTTGGATTGTGGGAACTACAAAGAGTATTTTAAGTTTATTAATAGTCTTTAATACCACTTAAGTCTCTGGATTTTGCTCTTTAGGCAATCAATATTTTCTAAAAATACTTCGTAGTCTAGGAATTTATTGTTATTTATCTTCTGGTAGCTTTGATTATGAAGAAGGACGGCTATTGATCTTTCCTGGGTTGTATTAGTGGCTTTTTGTTTGTTTGTTTTTGTTGAGTGGGATTTTTTTTGTTTGTTCTTTTTCTTCCCTCCAGGCTTTGGAGTCTAGCAAACCTGGCGAAAATGATCTGTGCAAGAGTCTGGTACAACTGATCATTTTGCTGTCATTATTTCAGTGATGTTCTATAAAATGCCTAATATAAATGAGGACTAATAGTTGCAGTCTTCATTGTCAGGCTCTTTATTAGATCTGATCCAATGTATTCTAAATGTGATGGTTTAAAAGCTCATGCTCGATTCCACAAAGGAATTAGGGGTCTTACATGCCATGTTAATACATTGAAGGATTTTATTCAGAAGGCAGTTCAAAGAACACTTGCTGGAATTCCTTAACTGTATTAATAGGCCTGGGTATCTGAGGATGTGTTTCCTCAATATATTTTTCATGTAAATATTTCTGTTGTATCCCCATCATTGCATAATTTGATGTCTTATGCTAAACATGCTCTCTGTCTCCTCCCCACCCCCCACAATCCCAACAATGAGGTGCAAGTTCTACTGAGATTTCTTTGCTTCTGACACAGTCTGTAGATAGGCAGATCTACAAGTTTGTGTATAGGTTTGTGAAAGACTCATGTTATATTCAGTCAGTTTATTTGGGTTTGTGTTTTGTTTTGGGATCTATTGTGACTGTTTCCTCTTCTCGTTTTTCTTGACATCTGTAAATATTTTATGCTGTCTTGAACAGATGGTTATAAAAGCTTTACCTGGGAGAGATAATTCTTAAGTTTCCTGCTTAATGTCTGCACAAACAAATATGTTAATTCCTTCCATCAACATGTAAGTTATCAGCTGCTCTTTTTTTGTTGATAAATTAATTTGTATTTGTTACTTTTGATTCTGTGTCCAAGGTGCCTGTGACTGAATTTTTATAAATGTTTTCATTCATTACTAATGATAGAGAAAACTGAAGTTGATTCATGTCTTTTAATTAGATATGCGCAATCTTTAGATATCTGATGGTTTCAACTCTGTTCAGCATTAGATTATCTATAGCAATTTTATTAAATAGCATCTTGTCTAATTACGTTTTGTTTGGTTTTTTTTTTTTTTCCCAATTATGTGACGTATAGTGTTACTACACATTAAGTTTCTAGCTGACTGTGGAGGTATCTCTGGGTTCAGTCTTGATGACCTCATAGTGATTCAGCTCACAGTAATGATAAACCTCATACGAAGTTGCCTCTGTAAGAGGGAAGGGACTGCTGCTGAGTGCAAATGGATCTTAACGTGGAGCATTTTCCAGTTCAGACTACTGTGAGTTTGCATTGTTAATCTCAGATGTCTGGACTTTTATATTTATTTCTGCTTCCTATTTGCAAGTAATATCCTTGGTGGGATACTCTTCCATCTTCTATTTTCATGATGATAGTGACAGTTTCTTATTGTTTTCCAGAGCATTTTATGCTTCTGAATTTCCACATACTCTGTTCCACGCAGTATACATGCATGTTGTTTTATGTACATGTATACATACTATATTAACTAGTACTCTGTCAGAGATCTTTGTCATCTTTGGCTGCGTAAAGTTTGGCTTCTGAGCCTTCTGGAACGGGGTCAGCAGCTTTGTGAAAGCTTGAATTTTTTCCACGTTTTTTTCAAGTTTTTAATTTTTTTTCTCAGCTCAGGTGGTCTTACCTTAAGCATCTAATATTCTAGAGGATCAGCAATTACCAGCCAAGTTACCTTAACTGATACCCTGGCGTTCAGAGCAACATGAATTGCGTTTTCTTTTCTTTCACATGAGTTCAGAACTCTGTGTGTGTTTTATTTTTGCTCTACATTCTTTTTGTCTATGAAAAATATTCTTAAGATGTTATGGTTCTTAAATTCCATTTTAAGCGTATAAGGTAGTACCCTGCGCTGATTAAATGGTACTCCTGTTCAGTGACTTAGTAGGTGGCAATGGTCTCTCAGATTTCAAGGACTTCAGGATACTTTTACTTCTTTTAGAGATAGTTCTAAGTTAGTGTAACCAGTAACAAAGTATAACTCTATATAGCAGGTAAACAGTATAACGTGCATTTTCTACAGTGCAGTTATGTAGTTTCTATTGCATAGTGTTAGGGTTTCTTTCTCCCTCCAGAAAGGAGTGTGCACCCCCTCTCCCCTCTGAGTAAGGCGTAAATATGGGAGTTTTAAAACAACATCTGTTCTTTGATGCTGTGACTTAAGTAGATCTGTTAGGTGAGTGGGGATGGTCCATCCCCTAAAGTAACAGGTAAAGATCAAGTTGATACTGATACTAGGTGTTGTAATCTAATATTTGGAATATTGCGGAATGTCTTCTGTTATATTTTCCTTCTTGTTTTCTCTGTTCTTAAAATTGCCTGAGATTCATTGTTTTGCTCAATAAAACTTAAGGATTGGTCTTGTGTTGCAAGGAATAGCAGAGACAAGTTTCAGGTTTTGGGCAGGGCTTGATCTAGTTGAGTAAAGGAAGCTCTAGCTTTGTCTGCTCCAAGACCTGTGTGCAGTAGAGTCCAGAAACAGAGGACAGAGCACATTTTAACTTGAAAACAAACACTGTTGAAATGTTATTTCTCAAGATCACAGAAGTGCAATTAAAAGCTTATAGAATCATTGCACAGTACCAACTTGCACAGTTCTTAGCTCAGTCTTGGCCATCTCAAAGTTCAGGTGTAGTGCAGATGACAGTCATGTCTTACATCATCTGGAGATCTTCCATGAAGGAGGAATGTTATTCTGGCTAAACAGGCTGCCCTATTTCCAGAGGACTGAGAATGACAGCACTAGTCTTGGTGTACTGGTGTCCCTGCAAGTAGAGGGAGGCTTGTCTTTGCAGTGGTAGTATTTCTGGATATTTCCTTTCTTTCCATCTTCAGAGGTGATGATTTTGACTAATATCTCTGTTTCCTCTTTGTTTTAATGGATGCTATGCCCTGGCCTTTCAATTCACTACTTGTTTCTGAGTTGATGTGTTCTCTCTTGCTGTTGCCCTCAGCTGCATACCTCTGTAACCATGAAGGTACAATGCTGATTGGTGTGGACTATAGTAGAACATTAGTAAATGCAGGATTCTTCTAATTGTGCCCCTATGCAGTGAGCTAATCTCCAAGGGGATTTGTTAACTTTTTTTTCCCCCCACTATGTGCAACCATCCCTTTTAGTGTCATGTGTAGCTTCATATTATTTGTTGAGAAAGTCTCGTCTTGTTGACTTGGGCAGTACTTTTCTTTCTATCCAAACTTTGTTCCGTTCCTTGGTGCACTTGTTCAGCTGATGTGTCCAGACGCTTGAAGAAAAAAGTGCACAGAGAAGGAAATTTTCTGTTTCTGAAACTGCTTTCTGAGCACCAATGTACATCCCATTGCAGTCTTTACAGACAGGCTGTGCGGTTTGCACAGGCAGTTGTTGAGTTCTGATACTGTTTCCAGCATGGTGATGTCTGTGAGGTGCGAGAAGCCTTTCACTGTTCTGTCAGTCACAGTAGTAGTAGTGGTCTCATTGCAATCCTTTAAAATGTTCTAGTCTTGAAAGTTTTGTAACTGCAGAGAGCATCCCTGGTGAAAGGCCCTCCAAAAATGGCTATTCAGGTTCCTGGGAGTGAGTGGTGAGTAGAATAATTGATCTTTTGAGATTTATACTTCTGAAAGCAAGTTGAAGGAAGTGTTGGAATGACAACTTTCATTCTGGAGAAGCTGCACCTCATCTCTGCTAGAGTGTCAAAGTGCTGCACCTGTTCTAGGAGTGTCTTTAGAAAATGGCAGAAACAGGCTCTTCAGCTTGCTTTTCTTGTGGTATGGCTTCAGAGATGGACTGAGCACTGCAACTGAGGCTCTTGGAGCAAAACCATTGCCATTTGGAAACATTGGGAGGAGCACTTTCTGGGAATTGTTAATCTTTTCTTATGGCTTTGAAGACTTGTTATTCTTATTTTTTAATTAAGGATAATTTTACTTCTTGCTTTATAGAGAGTAATTGTGAGAGAGTTTATCTCAAGTGTCCTGTCTTACTTACGTGTGTTACGCAGCATCCTTTAGCTGTCTTGTGGGATGACTTTTTTTCCTCAGTTTAATATAAAAAGAATGAGGTGGGTCTTATTTTGCAGTTATCATATGCTTATTTGTGGTATAATTTTCTCCTTTTAATGTGAAAATAATATTATGGTAACCTTCAAGACTTTTTTTCTTTTTTTAGGGTAAGGCCATTAGCATCCTGAGTGGAAGTAAAAGTTGAATTAAGTGGAGAGTGCAAAATTACAGCTCATGCTGAGACAAGTACACAATAATTCAAGCTAGATAGCACTCAACTTTTTATTGTGTAGCCTCATGAAAGTGGAAAAGGTTTTGCTAATGTTATTGAATGTGAATTTATAGTACAGTTTAGATTAATGGATTGAGTTTTAAGACTTGATCTCTTTTTCGAATCACAGCCAGCACTGCAAATTTTCAGCATGTTACTGGAGATGCAGCATTTTTCTGGGTTCCACTCTTCCTGCTCAGTTCCAAGAATATGGCAGGATTAAGTGATTGTTTTACTTTCCAGAAGGGCATTTAATTGAAAAGCCTTCTGCTGACATGCTTAAAGGATGTGAAATAGTAAAACGTTTCTGGAGTAGTCCATTGTGGAAGATCCAAATCAGTGGATCTTGAAGTGAAAACCTTCCCACACCGATTTCAGCACTTACTTAGCTAATGTCCAGAGAATTTCTGTGTCCTGAATCTCTTCAGTAGATGATGATACTCTAGCCCTGGTCTCTTTAGAATAGTCTGTGACTTCTAATGCCCCTGGTAGGAAAGACAATGTTTTGAAACTGTGTATGTCGAGTACCATTTTCAGTACTTGTTTAGAAGAGTAATATGTAATATTAAATTGCTTGGAAGACGGTTTAGTTTCTGTGACACAACATACCCTAATTGTTTAGACACTAACTCAGTCTAGGTTTGCCTTACCTGCTATAACTCCTTTATTGGCATGAGTGTGGCTTCCTTAACTGCTGTCTTAAGCAGTGACTGTGGTGTAGCTCTAGCAGGAGTATTTGTTCTATTTGCAATCAGAAGTAGTACAGCAAGCTTCAGTTCAGCTGCTGTGGTGTGTATTGACTCACTTGCTACTTGATGCTGCATCCTTACTTGTGCTTGTGAAGCTGCTCAGTAAAGTGGATCAGGGAACTGAACTTGGATGTGCATTATCAAACTTAGTTACTTTTTTTTCTTGCTGCTTTTTAGCCTGGATCATTTCAGTGGGGGCTTTTGCTGAATGGTTTGCAGTAATGTTGATGCAAATGAATGCATAATATGTTAGGAATGAAAGATGGAAAAAATGGCAACTGCTTAAGGCTTTCTTATAGGGGCTTAGGAAAGGAAAAAATGCAATAAACAATAAACCAACCCTGCACAACCTCTTTTTTTAAACAGAGGTCTTTACATCCCTACTTAGAAAAATGTAAGTTAGACAAAATTAAGTACTCAAAGTGGTATAGATTTGTATAAATATAGAACCTTCTGCTTCTAGACTGTGCAACAAATGACACAGCTTTGTAGCAGCTTAGATTTTTCCATACTTGTGAGTTATGTAGACTTAAAGGTCATTTCTATTTGATACTGATGGAGAATCTTAACAATTCTGTGTTAAATGCAGGAACTGCACAACTGTGTACAGTTGTTGGAGCTCTGTTTGTCATCCCAAACACCATATAATCAAAAAAAAAATCAGAGTATTCAGGGTACTAGGGCTAAGGGATGGCCTGTTTGCTGTGTGTAACTATGTGATTGGAGATTACAGACAAAGTGGAATTGGACTCTTTTCAGAGATGCCCAGTGATACACTGGAAGATGGTGTATACATACTAGATGGCTTCAGTTACTATTCTGTGATTTTACACCTTCAAGTACATGGATGGCAGCAAGAAAATTGCTTTCCCTTGCTTTTCAAGTAGAATACAGTATGAAATTTGGATGTCTTCTTAGAGCTGCTTATTTAAATCATCTGCTAACTTGGTTTTACTGAGGCTGTAGTAAGATGTCAGTGATGTTTTGGTGTACTACATATCTGATGTGATTTTTTTTTTTCTTCCCTTTAGCAAATTTGACAGGCCATGCAGAGAAAGTTGGCATTGAAAACTTTGAGCTCCTGAAAGTTCTTGGAACAGGGGGTAAGATGTGCTATTTTTAAGTTAAATGTTGGAAGCATTACTCTTATGTATGATTTTGTTTTCTAGCTGAGGCTTTGGTAATTGGAACATGCTTTAGGAAGATAGCACTTTTGTGTTGCATAGCATATTTTTTCATTTTTTTTCACAGATATCATGCAAAATTGGAATTTGCATGTTCTAGCACAGCACTTTTGAAGATGCACTTTTTTTGAAAAAAAGAAAACATACGGTTGAAAATTTGTGACAGTTTAATATGGTTTATGAAAAACCTGAGTTAAGACACAATCTTGATAATTATGTTAAGTTTTCAGAGTGTGTTTGGGAAAAAACCAGTAATTTTAATACATTATTAAATAAGATGCTCCATTTTTAAACGAATGCATTTTAGGGTTGCTGTTGGCTCTCTAACTTTCTGTCCTAGTCAGATCCTAGTATTTTTTTAAGATGGATAGTGTTCATTGTTGTATTGTGGATTTCAGCACAATGTTGGAGGTTTTTAAGATGTTGTAGGACTACTGATGGTAATGAACAAAAAAACTTTGTTTCTCCTCTGCTAAAGGGACACACAGCCCCTTATACAGACCAAAAGTAATGGCTTTTATTCTTTCTAGGGTGTTTATGCTAACTTTTTTGGTCAGTATTAAGTTAGATGTATTGTTGAGTAGATTGGAATAATCATGAACGTGGACTATCATCAAGGTCTGCAGGAGTTTTATGCTAGTTAAATGATATTAAATTTTTGGGTGTTATCAGCCATTAATGGCTGTCAGTGAGGCTGTAATTCTCTAAGATATCACTGAAAAGAGCAAAGGCTTTTGATTTTCACTTTTAGCTGTCATATAGATTCTTTTAGAAATTCATTAAGCTGTTAAATCACCTGAGAGGATATTTTTCTTTTTCTGAAGTAAGTTTTTTTAAGTTTATATTTAACATGCAAAAATATTTACCTTACTGGTAAATTTTAATAGTTAGAGGTAGATGCAAGGAAGCTTTAATATTCATAGATAAATGTTGCATATTCCTAGGTAGAGGAAATCATGATTTTCTGTAATAGTCAGTGTGAATCTGAGTGGGGTTGACAAAAACGAAATTATAAACAGTTATGCATTTATGTGATGTCTTTCTCTCCTGCTGATGGAAACATTGACTGGATTTGTAAATTTTTAAAATTTTGTCTGTTTCTTATTTTTGCCATTGGTCTGAGATCATGCTAATATTACAACTATTGCATTTGGGGTACAAAGTAAGTTGATGGTTTTCGTAAGGGTCAGTCTTCAGATTCAGACTAGCACTAGCCTGACCTCCCCTTGCCTTTAGGTACTATCTCTGAAACAGCCTGTCTTGCTATTAAACTGTTGTCAGTCTTTCATTGCTACCTCCCATGCCTTCTTTTCTTCATGAACTGATTGGCCAAATTTTTCTTGGCCTGGAATACTCTTAACCATAACAGGTAATCATTAGGCTTGCAGTGCAAAGCCATTATATTCACTCAGGATAATTTTTGAGGGATGCCTTTCAGAAAAGGCTGCTTCAATGGGTTGACAATGGGATTGACTGTGTGTGTGTGTAGTAAAAAAAGTCAAGTAAGCATGCCTGACTTCATCTTGCTCTAGTAGTCTTGCTGCTCCAGAAATGTCTTTTGTCTAAGCAGATCTCTAACTATTTCAAAAACTGACTAAAAGAATCCTGCAAACTTCAGGAATCCAAGGACTCTTTGGATATCTTGGAATGGCATTTGTAGGAGGAGTAGTTGGCATTTGTTGTGTTTGTTTTTTTGGGTTTTTTTTCACTTTTTTGATATGCAGTTTTGATCATATCCTGAGGGTTTTGCTTCAGAAATCTAGACCATCAGGGCAGTCAAGAAGCTTTGTTCAGTCTCAAGACTATGATAGCTAAGACTCATGCACTAGATGTATCAGAGGTTGCTGCTTACTAATTACGGGATGGCATTAAATGCCAATGACCTGATCAGAATGGAGCTAGTTCTCCTTGCTTTTGGGTAAGTGACCATCTGTCAGTTGGCAGTGGTTGCTGTCACATGGAGTTGCTGAAAACAGGATTCCGAAGAGGTCCCTTAATTGCTTGGCCCAAGACGCAGTCAGTTATACCTGCATCATCCCAGTGGTGATTCATTCTTCAAAGCCTCCAGTAGCAGAGATTCTGCAACCTTTCTTAGATGTTCTTGCTGATGAAGTTTAATTTCCTAACTTGAGAAACATTCCTAGTCATTGCTGTAAGCAAATAGACAAAAGCTATCTTTACTCTGGCAGTGAAAACTTCATCCTGGTGTGAGCTTTTAGGTAGTATTAATAGTACTGTAATATAACTAATGCTCAATAAAACTGTGATGTTGTTTTAAAATGCGTCACTGTGGAGTTATGCAGCATGCAGTGTTTTTAAAACAATACTTATTTGATCTACAGTAATGCAAGGGAGAATGTACTGAAACCTCACAGTTACATTAAGTGACGACTGCAGTTGCTGTTAAACTAATTACAATATTCTAAGTATATTCTGCCATGAAGTAACTGGAATAACCATAGAAGATATGTAAAACATGTTAAATTAAATGATACCTTGCTTAAGGATATGTAATTGTGATAGTTTCTTACAGACTCAGTGGTGATTCTTTTCAGGTAACAGCAGTGAGGGTTTATTTAAGTCTTCATTTTTAAGCTTTATGTTTTAAAAATACGAATATTTAAGATTATTAGAACTAGTATTGGTGCATGCTGATGTTTCTCCTGTGGAAGCCATTTTTTGTCATAACTTTTTTCATGCTATGGCTTAGCATAATTTCATACTTATTATTTTCTTTAATTTGAATTACTTTCTTACATTCTTTTGTCTGTTTTCTTCTAATATATATACTCAATTGGAAGCATGCTTATTATATTTTGCTTTTTAGTATTAAAATTCTATTATAGTATATGCTTTCTTGTTTTGACCTGAGTCTCAATGGAAAGACAAGGAAGGAGAAGTCTGAGCTGGATACTTTTATGTTGCATTAAGGGGGTAGTAATAGAATAAACTTATCCATTGAAGAAATCAGGAGCACTTTACATCAGTAAATGAAATACATGACAGTGTGCTACTGTTAATGAAGCTGTTAATAGTGTACTTGTTGCTTTGGGAACAAACTATTACTGACTGGCCCATGTTCTGCTCAGTATACACTTTTTGAAATTGCGTAAGTCTTCTCTTTTTCTGTTAACATATAGCCTTTCTAATACGGAATTTTCAGATTTCCTGTTCATGTTCATGTTTCCAGCTTGTCCCTCCTATCTAGTTAAAGCTTTTTTCCCTGTGACAAAGAAAACTAGAGTCTATTCTACAGAAGTAGATTACTTTTCAGTAATCTAATTGTTTCCCAAAGCCAGGAAAGGAACAACAGGAGAAGGTGGCTGTGTTGATTTATGCACGCCCACTTAGCTTATTTACTTCATTCTTTGAAAATGTTTTTAAAATAACAAAACACTGTAGAGTGCATTCTGGTTCATACATTTTTCTACCAATGGATTATTCCTTTTTTTCTACTGAACTTTAATAAATGCCACTTTTGTTCGCTCTTTCAACTGTGGTTAAAAAGAGACAATACAATTGGTTCTTGAGCGTGTGCATTTATAATCCATTGCACCTTTGAACTACAGTCTACTAATGAAAACAAACAATAATGAGAAACAAGAATCTAACTACCATATATGAGGGAATGTTTTATATGTGCTCTTTTGGATTTAAGTGCTTATGTGGGAAAGATATTCACCTTATATGTGGAAGATCCTTAGAATCTGAAGGATTTATTCATATGAAGAGAACAAAATTAGTGGGATGAATGTCAGATCTAAATAACCGTCTCAAAAATCTGTTATACAAGAACATATAATAAGTTTCATCTCAGAGGTCAGAAAGTATTCTGATAAAGTTAAGACTGTGAAATGAAGTTAGTTCTTTCAAAGCATCTTGAGGAAAATATAAAATATTCTCTCATAAAAGGAGGAAGAAGAAAGAAATGGGGATACTGTGCTCAGGAGAGTGAGACAAAATTAGTGAGTGCCTAAAAATAATTCCAAACTCCAATTAAATATTTTACTTCAGTTTCTGCTGAGGACAGCTAGAATGTATACTGAATGGTAGGTGGGATGGCTAATTGGAGACAGGGCTTGGAAATGGAAAATTAGTTTTCTGCATGAAGAACAGACTGAAAAGAGGGGCCTGTGTTCAGTTTAAGAACCTGAACAAATTTGTCTTTTTCATACACCAGAGAATTCTGAAAAAATCTGTACATTAAATTGGAGATCAACAGCAAAGATTCTTTTTGGAACTAATGTCAGAGAGAATAGCAAAAACAGTCTTAGGTGTAGGAAGAAAATGAGAAAATAAGATGATGATCCCAGGCAGCTCTTGGTTAGTTGTTGTGACTTTGTCAAACTTCAGCAGTGTGCAGTACCTTTAAAACAATTTTTGAAGAAAATTATTTACCTTAATTTTTCAATAATTAAAAATTAATGGCATTTATATTCAGTGGTAGATTGTCTTGCATTTGAGAGCTGCCTTCTAGAAACTGACATGCTTTAAAAATGAAGAATAAAAGTTAGGTGTGTATTGTCTACTATAACTATTTACTGTAATAACATTTAATTTAAAAAAAAGTAAAAAAGCAAAAAATAAACAAAAGCAAGATGCTGATATAAAGTACATTTTAAGATGCGACTTACCCTCTCGTCACTTTTTCCTTTTCATATTAATCATCACTCACTTCTTTAATGGGAGAGGGAATTTATTCTCGGAGTAAGTAATAACATTGAAAAAATTCCATTAATGATTCTTGCCTATCTGATATATAAGGAAAGATGACAGAGAATGTCTTTTGACAGTTTAGTTGTTGACAATAAATTGGAAATATTTAGAATGCTATTATTTGAGGTTTGTTAAGGTTTCTGTTTGGCTTTTGCCCCTTATTTTTAGCTGCTAGAGCTATATGCTTTTCTAACTTTGCCACATGCCAATTTTTAATTCATATGGACTGATACTAGCACAGTGAGAGTTCTGCCTTCAAATTCCTTAGGCAGATTAAATCTAAATCCAAATTGCAGAGCAGAGATGTCATTAGGCATATATTGTGCAAAAATACAATGAAATGTATTCAAATCCTTAAATATTTTGTAACATCTGAGCCTTTTCTTTTGTAGTCTCATGATTATTCTTACACTGACAGTAAAAAAAAGTGCTCTAAGAAAGAGGTGTAGCTTATATTAGCCTTCAAAAGGATTATTTAAAAGAACCTGTCTGGATGCAAGTGTAAACTTTTGATCAATTTAGGAGTCCACAGAAACTATCCAGTGTGCTATAAACAATAAGAACTGTGCTCCTTTTTCTCTGTTAGAATCAGCTGGTGTGATGCAATGCCTTAATGTGCTTGCATTTGTACTGAAAGAAGAAAGAAACAAAGAATACTTCATATTTTTAACTCATTGTCTTTCAGCAGATATGTATTTTAGAATATTCTAATGGCCTGCTGAATTTTTACTTAAATGATGATATGTATTACTATGAGTATGAATATGAATACTTATATATATAATTATGTCTAAGTATACTTACATGTATGGTTATATATACTTATGATATATTACTATGAATTTGTATTAATGGAAAGGGCAGTAGTAAAAAGGAAGTATTAGCACCCAATTATATTTTTCTATCTCACAAATTGAGTGCAAATTTGGTATAAATTACTAGTGTGAAATCTCTTAGTCATCATAAAGGCTGATAACCATTCTTTAGATTTTTATTTTATTTCTCTTAAGCTGCAAGGTCAGTCTAACAAAGTTAATGTCTGTGTATGTATTATATAGTCTTTTAATTTTTCTATTATTTAATGTATTTTCAATGAATTTGGAGGGTGGATATTTGGTGACTCTGTGAGTTTCATTATGAGGCATATATTGCTGGCTGAATATTTCTGTCTTGGCAGTAGATGAGATGTGCATGAGATTTTATGAGAATGAACATTAAAATGTGGCTCTTTGAGAAATTAAAAAAGCTTTACTGAGGTACAGTTGTCAGGTAAGAGTATTGCAATTAGCTTATGTGCTCTCTCCTTGCTGCCACTCAAATAAATTGCTTTTGCAGTGTTGTCTTTTAAGTAGATTTCTTGTGGTGATATCAGAGATTCTGGTGTTGAATATATTATGAGTCATTTGATTAAAATAGTGCTACTTAAGATTTATTCTCATAAAAAATGCTGAGAATCGTCATCATTCTGTCAGTCCTTTTCGGATTCCTTAAGAAACAATTTGTACCATTGCAAAGCTCTATGTTGCAAAGTCTTTTATGGCAATAAGAGTGTAGTTTCTAGAGATTCTTACTGCTAAATTAACCAGATTATTTTCTCTGATACTAGATGTAAAGCTGTAGTAGATACTGCATTCTCTCACTTAAAATATACATTATTATATGTTTCTATAAAATGTGGTTAAAGATACAGGTAGCCAAGTGTAACAATCATGAGGCTTCAGTTCATTTTAAATTAGCTTAATGTTCTTCAAAATTTCTGATAAAATTACTGTTCCCTGGTGACCATTCAGTCTGTCTTATGTATGTATGAAGTTGGAGAGTGCAAGACAAAATGCAAAATCTTGAAAGAAACTCTACTGCATATCTCACAAAATAGAAAGATGTCACCTATTCTGACTCTATTTGCCATTCTTGAGAGATATGTTATGAAAACTTATTTTATGAAAGCTCTTTTTGTAGATAATGGGTTCTGTAAAGAAGGGAAGCATGATTCCTTAGGGTGCGATGAGTCAGGTAAAGAACTTCTTAAAAAGAATTATTCAGTATATGAGCAGTATCAGTTTTGTATACTCACTGAAGTAGAACTCAGATATAGGAAAAAACTCAGCTGTCATTTGGTAGTTAAAAACTCTCTATTACCCATCTAGAAAAAATCCAGAAAGAAATCTGGAGTTGCATGTGATGCTTATTGGGAGCTCTGTATGGTATAGCATTTTTAAAGGCCAACTAAATTTGAGTGTCACACATCAGGACAGTGTACACTTGTCCAGTGTATTTTCAGATATTCTCAGGTTTGAGATATTTGAGCATTCTCTTTGAGAAAGTAGCCTGAAGGTAATTACAAGGGTTGGACAAAACAATGAGCTGGTTAGTTTTTCTGTTTCATGATGGCTTAAGGAGGGGTTTACAGTGATGGTTTCCTTAGTGAGCTTGTAGCAGCCTACATTTTGGGGTCTGCCTGACCCAGAGATTCTCTTCAGAATTTCGCAACACTTGCTGTGCTTTCCTCTCCCTCAGGGATTTATGTAATCTTTTTTAATTCATCTACATTTTTGACAGCTGCAGTATCATGTAAAAGTAGTTCCACAGCTTAACTGCATATATGTTTCTGTGCTTTGCATAGTTTTTAATGCTGATACCTAATGATGTAATTTGTTGCCTTAGTTATTTTGTTTCTAAAAATAATGAAAATTTGTTCTTTACCAACCTTCTTAGAGTTTCTGATTTTTTTAAACTCCCTATAATCTTTTTAAGTCTCTACTTTTTCAGGCTAAATAAAACATGGAAGTATGTTTAATTCCCTTCACATTTAGAGGAGTTCTTTTATCCTTTCGTAATATTTTATCCTTTTTTTTTTCTGATGGGAGCAGGGTAGTTGGGGACAGAAGACAGAAGGTAGCAAAATAGTTTGCTTCATTCAGGACAGGAGCACACAAAGATTTCTACCACAGCATAAGGGGTTTCTGGGTTTGCGTTGAAGGTGTGGGTACATTTGTGTGATTTCTTCACTTCAGTACTTTCCTTGAAGTTTCTAAGATTCTATTTGGGGTTGTCTTTGGTAACTTCAGGTATTTTCCTCTCTTCAGTTCTAACACTATGTTATTATATGCTATTATGATACTTCATGTGGATGGCGTGTTTACTATTTAAAATTCTCTCAGCCTTTTTTTTTTTCAGCTACTTAGTATTTTGATACTATGGTAGAGTTTTCAGCAGTCAGCTTCAATTTCTGTTGCATTGAATTTACTAAACCAAGCAATTTTTTCCCCCTCACTGTTCATATATGACTGAATCAGGCAGGATGAATTGTTGTGGTGACTTGCTTTCTCTGAAAAAGCTGAATATTTGTTTTTAACCTTTTAGCTTTTTGTCTTCTAGTAGCTCTTAATTTTTTAGAGGATTCCCCCCTTTGCACCCATAACTTTTTAATGTTTTAAAGACCTTTTTTTGTTAGAGAACTTAAGTACCTTGATCTAAATAAGTTAACCATTTCATAGTTCCTTCCTCCTGATTCTTTGAGCAATAGCTATTGCCATCTACAAAAGTAACACTCATTCTTTCACATAATGTCCTGTTGTGTCTAGTACAGAATCACAGAATGGTTGGGGTTGGAAGGGACCACTGGAGGCCACCTAGTCCAGCCCCTCTGCTAAAGCAGGTTAACCCAGAACATGTTGCATGGAATTGTGTGCAAATGGGTTTTGAAGAGCTCCAGAGTTGGAGACTCCACAGCCTGTTCCAGTGTTCTGTCACCCTCAAAGAAGTTTGTCCTCATATTCTTATGGAACTTCATGTATTCAGTTTGTGCGAGTTGCCTCTTACTCTGTTGCCAAACACTATTGAAAGGAGTGTGGCCCAATCCTCTTGACACCTGTCCGTAAGATATTTGTACACGTTGATGAGATCCCCTCTCAGTCTTCTCCAGGCTAAAGAGGAGAAGAAATAGACTTCTTCTTATTTCACATAAGAAATTTTCCAGTAATCTAATCTCTCAGCTTTGTAACTCATTCTTCATAGAAGGAGGCCAGATTGTTCAAGCATGATTTCCCCTTGATGAATCCATGTTTGCTGATAACCTTCTTTTCCTCCACATGCATATATATGATATCCAGGATGAGTTGTTCCATCACCTTTCCACGTGAAGGTGAGGCTGCTTGGCCTATGGTTTCCTGGATCTTCTTTCTTTTCCTTTTTGAAGACTGGCATGGTATTGCTTTTCTTCAGTCCTCAGGAACCTTTCCTGTTCTCCATGACCTTTCAAAGATGATGGAGAGTGGTCTAGCAGTAATATCTGCTAAATCCCTCAGCACGTGTGGGTGAATCCCTCCACGGCTTATGAATTTGTGGGTGTCAGGTTGGCCTAACCCTATCTTCAACCACGGGAAAGCCCCCAGGGCCTGGAATTCCTGAGGGCCAGTCTTAGCAGTGAGTAAGAGGCAAAGGTGTTCAGTAACTGTGCTTTCTCTGTACCTTTTGTCACCAGGGCACCTACTTCATTGAGCTGTGGACCCACGTTTTCCTAAGTCTTTCTTTTCCTACTGATACCCTTGAAGAAGCCCCTCTTGTCCTTGATATCCCTTGCCAGATTTAATTCCAAATGGACCTTTGCTTTCCTTGACACATACCTGCCATACTCTGACAATATTCCTATATTCTTCCCAAGTGGCCTGACCCTTTTCCCACATTCTGTAAACTTCCTTATTCTGTCTGAGTTTTGCCAGAAGTACCTTGCCCATCCATTCAGGTCTCCAGCCCCACTTTGCTTAATGTCTTATTCACAGAGTTGTCCTGATCTTAAGCATAGAGAAAGTGCCACTTTAATATTAACCATCTCTTTTGGACCCATCCTACCTTCTGAGACCTAACCTATGAGTGCTCCAAGTAGGCCCTTGAAGATGCCAGAGTTATTTTTCCTGAAGTCCAGGGCTACAATCCTACTTATTGCCATGCTTCTTCCATGTAGAATCCTGAACTCCACCATCTCATGGACACTGCAGTCAAGGCTGCCTCCAGACATTGCATCTCCAACCAGTCCTTTTTTGTTTCTTAATACAAGGTCCAGCAACATACCTGTCCTTGTGGGCTTCCCCACCACCTGTGTGAAAGTTACCAGTGCTCTTCAGGAACCTCCTGGGCTCCTGTGTGCCAAGCTGGGATGTCTTTCCAGCAGCTGTCAGGGTGGTTATGAGAATTGTGGGCCTGTGATGGTGACAGCTACTTCCTGCTGTCTGTATAAGGCCTCATCTACTTCCTCTTACTAATCAGGTGGCCTGTTGTAAACACCCGTAACAGTAACACCCATTTTAGTTCATCCCTTTATTCTTACCCATAATGTCTTGGCTCCTTCTTCATCTACCCCTAGGCAAACCTTGATACATTTTGGTTGCTGTCTTACATAAAGAGAACTCCACTACCTTGCCTTTCTGGCTTCTTTCCTAAAAAGTATGTAACCATCCATGACGGTATTCCAGTTATGCAAACTATCCCACCATATCTCTGTAATTGCTGTGAGATCATGGCCCAGCAACTGCACACTAATTCTAACCTTTACTGTTTCTACAGGTTTGCCTGGTAAAGATATCAAATTTATTTGTGTAGAATTCCCAAGAGTCTTTTTAAGTCCAGTATGAGAGCCTCATAAAGCTCCTATGTATGAAATACTGATGGGAGGAATTCATTGGCTTTTCTGTGGATTTTTGTAACTTCAGTGCTACAAAACCAGTAATGAAAGTCTATGAGTTGTGCAAATATGAGCAGACTATTTTAAGAATAAAAAATAGCATCGCTTACTCGTAACTCTTGCTTAATTCTAGGTATGGATGTTTTAGGTTATTACAAAGGATGAAATCATCAGCTTTTAAAATTGTTTTTAAATACTGAAGCAGTTCAATTGCTTTTCCCACTCTTGCAGTGTTAAGTTACGAAGCTCATTTGTTTGAGATTTTGCTCAGAAAAGGTCAGTCTGAGAGAAGAAAAGAGGTTTAGTAGATTTTTAGCCTGAGTGATTTTTGTCTGCCATAACAATGAGTAATTGAAAGTAATAATGGCATTAGCCAGATCTGTAGTACAAGTAGGTAACTTGTGGTTTTTGTCTCTTTTTTTCTTTCTTTTTGGTTTTTTTTCCCTCCCCAATTTTTAAGCCTACGGAAAAGTATTCCTAGTGCGGAAAGTAAGTGGCCATGATGCTGGAAAACTTTATGCCATGAAAGTACTGAAGAAAGCAACAATAGTTCAAAAAGCCAAAACAACTGAGCACACCAGGACAGAACGACAAGTCTTGGAGCACATTAGGCAATCACCGTTTTTGGTCACGTTACATTATGCCTTCCAGACAGATACAAAGCTTCATCTCATTTTAGGTGAGTACTCTCCAGGATTCAAGTTCTAATGAAATAAAAAAGTGCCCTTTCATCTCAATGTTTTGTAAGGGTTTTTTAATGTGGTCTAAAGTACTGTGTGTTTGGAGATTGCATGAGAAAGTATGGGGAGTAAAATACTGTTCATCTTCAACAGTATCTGTCTTTGTGGTTTTCCTGTTTGAGCTTCAGTGTGCTACTCTGACTTGGAGGGGGTAGTAGTTATATGACTGATATGCAGCAAAAAAATTATATGACTGTTCATCAATGACTTGGAAGAATTTGCTTTGTTAAACGTTTTGTTATGAGATGATTTGATCTTTGAGTATTGAGATAAGTGCATGTTTCAATTTTTGAGTGTTAAGAGACAATCCAAAATCACACCTTTCTGTGCTGAAAATAGAGTTTGTTCATAAGGTTTGATACTACTCTAATTTTAGAAATATTTCTACCTTTCAGATTAGCAGCAAATTTAGTATTTGGTGTATGAGGTGTATTTGTAAGAAAATTTCCAGCAATTTTAAAAATCTTCTTACTTAGACTATTTAAAAAGAATTGTAAAAAGAATGATTAATTTAAGGCTTGATTTCATAATATGGTTCTCTAGTGAAATGTTTGAGGAAGTAAATTGTCCTTTAATTGAAGTGCAAGTTCTGCATTCCTTTTTATCCATAACTTCAATTTTTTAATCTTTGTTAACAGTCTGATTTACATCAAATTAGCAAAATTTAATTAATGTTAAATGAATCTACACCTCTAACTGTCAATTCTTAGAAAGATGTTCTATGCACATACCTTAGTTTCATATACTACAGTGGAATAATAAATATGTAGAACTGAATGGAGTATTCACTAGACTCCTTTTGAAAGTGAGAGTTGAAAATTGTAATAGTTTCTTGCAAATTCCTCCGACTAGGACATTAATGAAATACATAAGATTGTCACAAATAAATAGTTAGAAATATATTGATAGCTTTGTGATTTTTGATATTAACTGTTAATTAAGGTTTTGAAATTTATATTGGATTTAAAGTTATTGACTAGTAATTTGGAAAAAATGAAATACTAAAGATAAAATGTGAACATTTATTATAAATATTATAGAACCATTCTTTAAGTCAAGGCATTTTTTGATGAAATGCACCTTAGATCCCATTAGAAATATTAAAAAAAAAAGAGGGGAAACCCAAACAAAAAAACCCCCTCAAACCTGAGATAGATGTAGTTGCCCAAAAATAAATACATAGTAGGGGGCAAGTTTAGGTGATAAGCATAATTAGAAGGCCATAAAAGCCTCTTGTATGAAAGAAAATTAAAAGCTTGATATTACATTCTGGTAAGAGTCAAAAAGGAGCAAGCCCAGTAGTTCTGAAGAATGCTGTGTAGCAGATAATGCAGACAGGGAATGTGTCCACCATAATGCAATATTGAGGTAATGTTTGAAGCAAGAAGTTCATTGCTAAGATATAATTACAGCCTTTTGTTTTGGTTTTTTCTTTTTTGTAAGTTCTACATCCATTCTCAGCTTATCTGCTGGGGCCAGAAAAGTCCTTTTTTCCTTCATTTTTAGCAGAAAATAATTAGTTTAAAATGTCTTTTAATGACTTTCTGTAACAGTGAAAATTTCTCTTCCCTAACATGATGTAAAGCTACTTATAAATCAACTGGGCTTCACACCCTCCCTAAGGGGAAAAAACCCGAACTATTTGTTACAAGTTTTTCATGTCTTACTATATAAGTCTCTGTAAATCACTTCAATTTAGTTTTGGAATTTAAGTGTTTTAGAGGCTTCTGGATTTTGGGGGAAACCAGCGTCTGTCTTATTTTTGTACTTGGCTGAATTTGGTGTGCAAGCTACCTGCCATTTTAGTTTTTAGAGATTTTAAAATTTGAGCCTCAGTGCAATATTTAGTACAGCTCTTCATGCTGTCAGATTATAAAGCTATGTGAATTTAGACTGAATCGTGTACAGACATGCAGCTGCATTTCTGCCAGATTTTCAGAAAACAAAGTTGGGAGTTGATTCCAGTTTTTATGTTAGCTTTATGGAGCCAACAAAGTGTTGTATCCATGTGAGTACCATCAATTCCATACAGAACTTGTCATGCAATGTTAACTGTCTAATAATTTAAAAAATAGCTAAATAATCTGAAATATCAGGTGGAGTTTATACTGAAGTAACCAGGATTTTTTTTCCATTCTGTCAGTGATGCATTTGATCTTGCAACAACAATTTGAAGGCTTCTTGTTTCATTGGGCTGTGGTTAGTGTTATAACCTGGATAGAATTAAGCTTGTTGTGCCACTCCTGTGGCAGCTTTGGATCTGTCACAGTCCTTAGAACAATTAAATGACAATTCAATACCTTGTACTAAGTTAGCAGTTCTGACTAGAAATATTTTAAAAATTTATTTCTGTTACCTTTTTCTACGTGCTGAAGTTTTTTTAGAGGAAGGAAGCAATTGTAAAATGTGGGTCATTTATACTTCATTAAATCTTTTTCATTTGCTTACTGGTCTAGATAAATAGTCCTCACATTGTTTGATTCCCCTAATATTCCTTTTCAAAGAGAGAACTGGAGAACTGAAAAGTGGAGAGAGATCAGAGTGTGTATAACTTGTATATATGCTTTCTCCTTCAAACTATAAACTTAAAATAGGATTGGACCCCTTTCATGGATTTATATTTTATACCAACAAATCTATAGAAACAATATTCCAGAAAATACTGAGTAAGATTTTGTGGGGCATATTCCCTGCTCTGTGTATGTAGACCTCAAATACATTAATGGGGGCTGTGAGGTTGCAAATCAATGGCTGTAATGTACACTGCTATCATAAACAGCTCTACATCTAAAATATGTTTGTGTTACAGTGGAGCTCTGTTGTAATAATTTTTTTTCCCCTCGCCCTTACTGTGGGAAAACTCTTGTGTTGTAGCCTGCAAAGAATGAAAGTGTGGTTTCCATGAGGGAGTGTATGTGGAAATAATCTCCTGCAGTAAGTTTTGCCATTAAGGTTTCCCTTGTGAAGAGAAATTTTGTAGTTATCCATAGTTGATTATTTCCCCCAGTACCTGTATTGTGAATTGCTTTTTTCTGTGTCAGTCTGTCTTGTTGCTCATCAGAGTATTTCATGAAAGTCTACAAGGGTTCTGTTTGTAGATATCATTCATACTTCTTCCTCTTCATGTTCCTAAATAACTAAAAGACTGATTTTGTGAAAAAGCCCATCTGTATAATTTAGGAATAGTTGGGACTTATTTTATGGTTTTGCTGCTTATTCAAAAACAGGTCTTGTTCTTCCTTCAGTCCTCTAAGAAGGAAATTAAATATTGTTCAGTGTGATGAAATACTAGTGAATTGCAATTAAGGAAAAGCATCTGATAGTAGAATGTGTTACTAAATAGCTTACAAAGTACCTAATAATATTCCAATAAGAAAATAAAATTGTCAGAAAGTGAAATTAAAAGGTTCTGTGTTCTATTTTTTAGACTATATAAATGGAGGAGAATTGTTTACTCATCTTTCACACAGAGAGAGATTCTCAGAAAATGAGGTGCAAATTTACATCGGAGAAATCGTTTTGGCACTTGAGCATCTCCACAAGGTAAAGTAACTTTTTTCTGGTGCTGATTTTGAGGACTTGGAGCTGTATTCTTTTTGTATCATATAAAGTTAGTAAGGAGAACTGTTGTTTTAGATTGTTTTAAATTGAAAGTAACTTTATCTAGCAATGGGACATTAGTTGCATAATTAGAAATAATCCCCAATGAAGTGTCCCTCCTTGTGCACCAGATTAAGGCCACAAATTTTTGTCTGCAGGGTGAGGAGTAGTGTTATTGACAAATGATTTGTTCATTTTTAGTGATCCTTGTGAAATGGTGTATTTCACTAAAATTAGTTTGTAGTGAACGTGAACAAGTTTTGGATTGTATCTTGTTTCTATCCTTGTTTCTACACAACTGAGTAGTAGAGTTCTAGCACAGCTGTAAACATGAAAAGTGTTACAGTTCTCAGAAGTAATAAGTGGATTTGTAGACTATTACAAAGCATGCATGTATGTATGGTTTATGTCTAGGCCACAAAACAGAAGCATCCATTTTCATTCTTAATGAAAGCAGAACTGAGTTTTACACTCAACACCAAGTATTTGGTCACTTATAGATTCAAGGGATATACAGTATGTCCTTTAAATTTTAAGACATTAATGCACAGTGTGATTTCTGAGGATTTTTATGCAATATTAAAGTTACTTCTTCAAAGGCTTTTAAAAATTGTCTTTTTTGAGGTGCAACTTTCATGTGTCAAATTACCTTAATGTGAATTTTGGTGGCTTTATGTTTAAAAGTGTTCAGCAACATCTTCTTGATGTGGTTACACTATTTGGAAATACTTTTTCTTATATCCTGTTTGCAGTTGGGAATTATATATCGGGATATAAAACTTGAGAATATTCTCCTCGATTCTGATGGCCATGTGGTGCTGACAGACTTTGGACTAAGTAAGGAGTTTCTTACTGATGAGGTGAGTGTTTGGCTCTCCAGTAAGTGTGGACAGAATTGAGCAAGATGACAAAGTCTTATTGAAATCCTAAGCACATTTGAGAAGGGTGGAAAACCTGCATTCCAGACTAATACATCATAGAACAAAATCTAATTGTTTGTGTTACTGGGTTTTGAGCTTTCAGTTTACTGGTTTTAGGCCTGCCGGTGTTGTCTTACATCTTTGTTCTAGTTTTCCCCAAAAAGCTTTCATACTTTCTTCTGCTGCCCTAGACATAAAAAGGCAAAGACCGGCTTAAGTCTGAAAAGTCACTTAGGTTTTCATTTTCAGATGCTTTTTAAAAAAAAAGCTTGACTGTGCTAATTCTTTGCAATGACTAGGCAAATGGTATGCTATGACTCTTCTTTATGCTAATAATAATTAATGTATTATTATCTTGTCTTTTTCTCATGTCTTTGTGTCACTTCTAATAAGCTTAATTGCAAGCTTTTAGGATAAAAGCTTATCTCTTACTAAGTAAGTGCATAGTACCTAACACAGTGATGTCTGACTATTGATGTTAGCTGTTAATTATTTATAAGGTACAGTTCTATCTCCAAATAGGCTTTTTCGATTTCAGAGAGTCAAAACTGCAGAATGTTACTTCTGAGAAAATTTTAAATGGATGTTTTTTGGCTTTCACTTTAGCTATCGCAGGTACTGAAATCTGGGACTGCAGATCTAAAAGTCTTTGTTAGAAGCAGCAGGATTTTCTAAAAATAGATAGCTGGTAGTTTCCTCTAGAATATTTGCATTTCAAATGGAGTGTGGTAGGATTTAGGAGGGAGCATTTTAAAAGATATTAAATTTTACTTTCGGAAGCAGAGAAATAGTAGAGATAATCTCAGTATAGTCCTTCTGAGTTACAGCATGAAGCAAAGAGAGGAGGTTCAACTGGTATGAGAAGGGGTTAGCAGCAGATTGCCACACCAGTGCCAGAGAGTAAGTACAGAGGGATGCAGTTTTCATCAGGAAAGTATGATAGTAAAAGGTGTGGCTAGGGAGAGTGTGACCTGTTAGAGCTGTGAGAAGAACTGTGGTAGGCACAAGAGAATGTCAAGTACTGGTATTACTGCACTGAGGGGTGAGAAAAGAAACTGTATCCCAGCCTCTGAGCCAAAGCTGAATGAAGCCTAAATCTTCACAGTGTTAAGAACATTATAATGAGTCAGAACCTTGAAGTCTCAAACCAGTTTTTTTTTTTTAAGAAGTGCATCTCATCTGTGCTCACCTTTGGCACATCATTTACAAGCAGCGCAAGGAAAGGGGAGGATAGGCATCAGAGATATGTGCTTGCTTTATCCACAGTCTGAATTGGATTCCTCTTTATCCAGTCATTAAATAAAGCCATCTTGCTCCTTGGTCATTTAATGTTGATTCTTCTGACTCTGATCCATTCTGTTTTCAGTATATACCTTAGAAATGTGTTCATTTAACTATATTTTTTCTTTTATTCTCTTTCACATTTTATATTTGTCTTCCCTGTAAAAAATCTCAACATTTCTCATGTTTCTTTCAACAAAGTAGTAATTGGAATTTTGTTGTTTGCTTTCAAAATCTAAGTAGTTGTCTGCATTTGACTAAAGTTTTCATGTGTGCTATTTTAATTTAGCTGCTGAACTTAAACATGATTAAAATGACCCATTTACACATATAAATTGACATTTCATATTCTATTTTCTGTAGATAATTGAGCTACTACTAGAGCACTTAAAATTCATTACAATAGATACTTAACTTACACTTCTAAACCAATGTCCTTACAACAGATAGAATTTGCCTGTATAGCTGTTTTCATGCTCACTAGGGTAGCCCTTTTAAATAAAATTACACAACCGTGTAAGTCAGATGAAGGTGTAGCATTTGCAATTTAATCAGAGCAGTGTACTTCCCTTTTTCTCCCTTTCTTCACATGTCTTTCCTGGTCCACCTACTTCTTGCAAGAATTTTGCCATTAGAAATTTATACTTAAGCAAGTGGAATTTATTCTAGTAACCCCCTCTTTGGACTGATTATCTGAAACAAGTTATATTTAGGTTATTAAAAATGTATAAAATAATCATTGTAGAGGTATGTACTATATTCAGAGTTCTTATTAGAGAGAAATACTTCACCATATATTTATGAATTTTGGATAGTTTTGTAGTTAGTAATGCTTGCTAGAAAACATTATGATTCAATGTTTTCATTCTCTGCTATAATCTGATGACTGTTAAAGATCTCCATGTACCTGGGCATCTAATGAATCAAACAGGACTACAATAACTACAGCAGATTGACTGTGACAGTTCTACAGTGGAGAGCTGGGAAGCTGCTTTTCCTTAAGCACTGTTTGAGTGAAAGGAAGCAAATGCCTGTGACTTGCAGGAAAACAGAAACCTATTGATTTCTGCCATGCAACTACTGAAGCATGTGTGAAGAGTGCATTGTCAAGTATTCTTTCTGTTTTACAGTTATTACGTGAAAATAGCATGCAAGAGTTAAACATCCAAGTTAAAGCAGTGCAGCTTTAAGAGCTTTAAAGTATTTTATTGTACTGCTTTGCTAAAACCTGAAATTTGTCTTTTACAACTGAATCAAGTGATGTTGCCTTTGTTTTTCTTTAAAATGAAGCTATATGTTTTTATTTACCTGCAAAAAGAGGAAATAACCTGACTAGAATAAAGTAGTTCAATAAAAAGGAATTTTCATATAGGGTAGGTCAGTATCACAAGGTATTTAAGTATGAAATTACTTTTGATGCAAACTTTATTTAAAAGCTCATGAAGACCTACAGTTTTACTAGCCTAAGCATAGAATGGGTTTAGGTAAGAGATTGAGATAGAAAGAGATTTAGTATTGCTTTTTATGGCATTTATATTCTCCTAAGTTGTTTTGGGGTTTTTTCCATTGTATTTCTTGTGTGTTACCTTTATCTTGTGGACTTGTAGCTTAGGCATATTTTTCTTACATCATTAATAGCTCCACTTCTTTGTTGGAATTGATTTGGTCAATGTCAGTTTAACCTAGTCATCAGGTTTGGTCTTAATTTTGATGTGTATTGCTAAAGTGCTACTTCATTTTTAAAAATCCTTCTTTCCCCTCACATTTGCTTTAGTTTTTTAGCTACACTAAAAATCATATTGTAGTATACATGGAGGTCTTTATGTATTAAGCAAAATAATATGAACACATGCATTGAATTACTGTAAAAAGTGATCTATTTGACCATGCATAATAGTTAATGTTTTTCTTCTTAATTAAATCCAGTAAAGTACACTTTCTTCCATAGTGTAGTGAAACGCTCAATTCTTCGGCATTGGTACACATTTTCTGCACTAGCTTAAGATTTTTCTGAAGTTTTTGTGTTTGCTTAATGAAGTTTAAAAAATTGTATAGTAAATACTGAATGTCAGTCTTCAGTGCATCTGTGAGCATACAAATGCCTTAGTAATAAATAAGGAAAAAATGGATGCTCAGTATGAGGGATGATTGAATTGAAACCTAAGACAGTTGGGGGATGTCTGTATACTTCTATCTGATGTGTAGAATGAATAGTTCATATACATTGTTATTTCTTCATCTGAAAAATCTCTTGATGAGAGTTGCAAATTTATTTATAACTCGAATGCTTTTCACTGTTGAATTGTTTGTTTTCATTTATTTGATGATAAAGTGAGCATTCCGTTCTGGAAAGAAAAATAGTATGTATTTCTAAAAGATTTTAAAAGACATTTCATTGGAGGAAAAGTGATTAAATGGAGGCTAGTCCACTATGGGTTTTGGTAGATGAACTAGGAAGAGATTTGTACACATTCTTAGTGCAGTTTAAAGGTAGTCCAGAACAGAGAGAAGTAACTACAACTTGATTCATTTAGAGCTTTAGGAGCTGTCATCTAACTTGAGTGGCCTAGTAGATTACCTATGCATTTAACTTTAAAAGACCCTTTATAATTGTCCAATTAAAGTGATAGTATCTTATCATTGCAATTAGATAACATCCTCCAACATTGAGCATTCTCTTGCAAAAATGAGTAAAATTATCCATATTTCAGATGACTTGCTACATATGCTTGTGTTTTAGGTAAAGGATTGTTCAGTGATGTAGACATAACAAACACAGTTATAAGAAGTAGATTTACATTTCTTCAAAGAGAAAGAAGTAAGAGTAAACTGAATAGTGAAACTAGTCCACAGAAGTTAACATTGGTTATAGATCTGTCTGGATAATTATTTTTGGAAAGAGAAATGAAACCATGGCAAAAACTTTTTGTTTTGTTTGGTGTACTTCAGTTGGGTCAGTTTTAACTGTCCCGGAATGGAATATTAAGAACATACTAAACACTCTAAAGGCACATCACAGAGCTGGACTAATTTAATTGCAAAACCAGGTTGTCAGTGATCAGTTGACTGAGCCTTTGCCCAACAAGTTTCTCTTTCCAGTGCTTATCACAAAGAAGATTGTGTTTTTCCAGCATAGACCAGTAATGCAGAAGATCAGAGCATAAAATAGTTTCTCTCCAGATTTTGATGCTAAAATATTGAAGTGTTGTTAAGAATTTTTGCAAGACAGATCATGATTTCTTACAATTACTGCTTTAAGGATACTCTTTCCCTATTGTAATATACCATGTAAAAAAAAAAATCTTGTTTTGAGGAGAAACACCAAACTTAACCTCTGTGTTAAGTAGTCTGTTATCCAGTCTTGTATTGGATATTAGGTTGCTAGTCAAGTCAGAAAAATTCTGCTTCTGTTTTCCAAGGTAAAACAAGTAACTTTGAGGGCAAATGCACCCGTTGTCATTAATTAATTTTTCTCATAGTTTTTTTTTTTTCTTTTGAATAACTGTGAATACCTTACTTCCATGAAACTTGGGCAGCCAGGTAAAAAACTTTGGTGACCAGAGATTCACACCCAAATGTAAATGAATTTAGAACCAGATGGATTGCATTTGAGCAAAATTGTCCACTCCTACTCCTTTACCTTTTACAACTGGGTCTCTCTGAAACAATAAATATTTAATTGACATGTTATATATGATTTTCCTCATTGAAAAAAAACCCCAAAAAACAAGCTGTTGAAGGCTTGTAGTAGTGGCAGCTAGCAGAATTCTTCCCAGAACTAGTACTCTTCCATACTTTATTTTGCTTATTTTTGAAGAAATACAAGGTTTTCAGGTTTTTCTTTGTATGCTGTCCTTTCTTGGTGCTACTACCACTCTCTTCTCAGGAAGAAAATGCTTTAGAAAAACAAGCCTTCCAAAAATTGGAATTTTGAGAAGAACCTAGTACAAAATCTTCATCCAGGTTAACAGTGGTACATACTTGCATTCCTCCCACACAATAATACATTGTTTCTGGATTTTTTTGTCTGCAGAATTGAGACTTTTGTTTTCTTTACTTGTAGTTATCCGTTATCAAGAACTGGTTTAAATAATTTCTTGTAGAATTGCAATTGCATTGCACTGTGAAAGCAAACATAGCTGTCGTAAAAGTCTGTGAAAAGGGTTCTTGTATCTCCACTTGACATTAGATGAGGATATGGCCTTCCAGTGGCTTTTGTTCTGGGGTCACAAGTTCCTTGGTTGACACAGTTCAAAGTTTAGCTGCTGTTGCTGTCCCCTTTAATTGTCTGTTTTGATGGCGTCTGCTGGCAGGCAAATCTCATTCTTGCTTGAAAAATTCAGTAGCGTTGTTCCATGTGTGTTTTGGAAGCAGAAATCATTAGTCTAGCTGTGGCAAGAGGCATAGTAACCAATATGGTATTTTGACTTAACTAGCTTCTTCAAGTTGGAACAGCCTCCGGGATAGGATGTTCAATTAATTTCACATGACCCTATATTTTAAAAAAATTCTTCATTCAATGACATTTCAAACTAGTGGACCTTTGATCTGCCCTATTGCAACCATTCTTGCTCTAGTCTAAACTTTTGTTTTTATATTAGTCTTCATTATGATTTTGTTATATGCAGCAGAGCAGTCTAACTGGTGTACCACTGAACTTTTTTTGTGTGTCTTTCTTCTTCCTCCTGCAAAGGTCATAGTTTTGGTTGTGGATAGAAGTTCACAGCTACAGAAGCAACAGTCTTCAGCAGACTTTTTGGTTGAAGTTATACTTTTTGATATGGACCGCTAAATTACTCAGTGCTAAGTCTGGATATTATCACTTACTTATAGTAAGTTTCCCAAAATAATTGAAACTTTTAAAAAAAGTGAATAAAAAGAGGAAACCAGTCAGCATGATAAGGACCTTGGTGAAGCAAGGGGTTTTTTTTTATTCACCATTTTAAACCTACACCACGTCTTTGAATTGTGAGAGTTCTTTCTGCCAATTTTCATATGTCTTCCTAAATTAAGACTAATTATTATTCCAGGCAATTAAAATGACTGCAAAGGATGTTACAGGTATAATTTCTATGGAAATGGGTTTTTTCCTTGGCGCAGTTGTATTTTTGAGGAAAATACCTATGATAGGATGACCTCTAAAGCTCACTGAAGGTACAGGACCTGTTTCAGTGAAGAATTCAGGCTTTTCACTCTTTACCTGTGATTTTTCTGAAATGTAAAATCCTTTCAGCAAGGCAGCTTGTTAGAGGAACCTCTGCTATGTGGCCTTTACATATAACAAGTAAATTTTCAATTATGGTAACATTCTTCTGATTTATCCTATGCTCTTGGTTTTCTTATTAAGCTTACCAAAGGAACTCTTAATACTTGATCAGTAGCTTGCAGCCAGTTTGCTGATAGCTAAAATATGAGATACTCTGTATGATACTGCTGAACTCTTCAACTGCTTAAATTCTTCAGTCCTGTAAGCTCTTCCTGGAGGAACTGTGGTTCTTGACTAGTTTGTCAGGAAGCAGCAGCATGGGGAGACTGCTCTCTGCGTTAGTGTGAGCTAAGGATGACTGCAGCAAGTATGGATACATGTGATTACTGACCAGTGGTGCAAGAAGACCAGAGGGACTGCCAGAAAACAGACTTGGGCAACAGTCCAGTGGTTATCAGAAAAGCTTGTTGGGAGGAGAGAGGCTTGAGGACAAGTCAGAATTTGAATTTGGTGGATCAGTATCAGCGAGATACCCAGCCAAGTAGACATACCAACAGCACAGCTGATGCAAGGTTCAAAAATGGGAGCCTGAACTTCTGCTCCCAGCTGAAAGTGGAGAAGGCCCCTGACAAGGTTCCACACAGGTTACTCAGCTGTATTTTGTCAGAATTGGTCTTAAGCAGAGATGCCTTAACCCCTAGGATTGATGAAAGAGGTTGTGGAGCCTGTTGATAAGCTCAAGGCTCTGACATTGGTATCCTGGAAAGGTTTTCACTATGCATGTAGTAAACCTGTAAGTTACGACTTTCAGGAGTGTGATTGCATACACTCTCACCTGTACAAAATGGGAGCAATGATGATACTGATTTCTGTATTCTAGAAATTCTGGTATGTCTTTTCATTTCTAATGGGTGCTATTTGAAACACTACTGATAGAGCCCAGAGAGGGTCTAATTAATGCAGTCTGGAACTTTGAGGTACCTTTAACAAACGAAGAAAGAGAACTTGGGACTTGAAGCATTTGTTGAGAGGTGTAAGCAATTAAGGATGGTAGTTTTACTCCAGTGTGTTTCACTGGATTATTCAAATGAAGATCAACAGTGAGAGTTCTCTGGTGCAGTACAAACAGTGGCATCTGTTCAGGCCTAGAAATGGTCTACCTCTTTAGGCATTTGAGGAGACTAAGAAATGGATTTTATGTTGCTATTGAAAGGACAAAAAGTGATTTCATTTGATAACCTGTGAAACACCTTAGGTGGGCCTATATACCAAATTAAGTCTTACTTCTGAATACAGTTGCATTATATATCCTTTCTAACGTTTGCTGTCTGAATTTGCTTATTTCTTTACTACTTACTTTTCTCATTGTAAAACAGTAGAACTTATTTGCTCTAGGTTTTAACTATGCCTTTTGACCCTATCCTACCATCTCTTCTATTAGCAAGGTATTCCTATTAGAGAATGCTGACACTGTTAAAGAACTTTTAGGGAAGAGTAGCTTTGGTTTTATTTATTTACTTTTTACAAGTTACAAAATTTATTTAAGGAGTCAAGTTTCATGGTTTGAAGGAATATGATAGTATTACAGTTTCAGAATGTGTTATATCTGATGTTCCAGGTAGTAGTCTAGCTCAGTTAAGAACAAAGTATTTGTACAGTAAGTAGTTGGAGAACAGAAAGCAGTCTGTTGTGTTTCAAAGATGACCTTTCAAGTAGTTGGAGAAGGGGGTCCTAATTTTGAATGGTGAAAAGAATGGGTTCAGTGAATACTGTCTCAATAATGTTTGCACAAAGACTTGTGAATTAAATAAGCTGTAAGACTTTATAACTCAAGTGTCTGTTGGAGCAGTGGTGGCACATATTGTTGGGATGAAGTTCATCAAGATAAAGAAATACTTCAAAGGCTGTACATTTAAATGTTAAATAATACATCTTCAAATGGCAAAATAACTGTCTTAAGACGTTTGAGTGCTTTCTGCACCTGCATTTACACTTTGGAATTAAAATCACAATTGCTCAAGCTCTGAAGCATTTTCTCCAACCAGTATTTGTATGGCAAGAAAATGTTCCCCACAGTCTTGTGCACTGCAGAACTGTGTACTTGGAATATGCCTCAGCATTCTAAGCCAGATACTCTAGCTGCACTTTTCAGTTACGTGGATCACTATTTCCATAGGTAAATTAATTTGATTTTGTTGAGGCCCTGAACTAATGATGTTCTGCCTATTGAAGGAGTTATAATACTATATAACAGTTCCTTGGGATCAGGTCCTCTGCTCTGAGAAGAATTGCAAGGCCTTCACTTCCAAGGTGCTGAGAAACACCCATCCGGAATCTGCTGTCACTATTTTTTTGCCCAAATTGCATGCCCTTTTTAGATGCATTAGGACACTGAATCAGACATTTTCAATGCTTCTGGGCTGTGTGAGTTTTGTGGCACTGGAAACTAACATTATCCTTCCAGCACAGTATCTTCTTAAATCAGACATAATGGAGTAACCCTTTTTCCAAAGAGGTGGCAGCAAAAACACAGTTTGGCCCAGTAGAGATGAGTCTTTTAAGGGCATGTTGAGTATGAGTGATACCTTGGCTATCTTGTAGTCTCATCTAATTCCTGTGATTCACTTTGAAATTGCAGTTCTTGTCCCACATACTGTTATGAGCAGTTGCAGGACTTAATAACTGTCTGAGCTACCCTTGTATATGTTGTAAAAAACATGAAACTGAATTTGTATTACTGTAGGCTAGGATGTGTGCTCTAAAGGACACATCTTTCTTCTATGACAGTAGTGACTGTTTCTCCATCAGTCAGGCCTTTCTTGTAGACGTGGTGAGTGTGATTAGTCTCTGCAGCAAAATGGAGTTTGATCCTTTTGCTTTTTTGGTTACTGTTAATGTGCTTTTTATATTTGTTGAAGGAGGTCATTAGACAACTCTGAAGGCATAAGACTTCTCTGTCATTGAGGAGAAAATTTTGCACACGTGCTTTCTACATTTTCAGGTAGTTTCAAAGGCCTGCCTGCCACTCCTTGGTTATAAAGCAGAGCCAAGGGACAATACCACGAGATCATCAAGAACATGGTGGTACAAGATTGCCATCCTTCTTGTCAGTACTTTTGATTGATTTTTGGAGTTAGGTATTTTGATCTCTGCAATTGGTGTAATTGTGGTCAAGCTGCCCCGGTTGATGTACACAGTCTTAGCAAAGAAGACACTGGACTGAGGTAGGGGTTTTTTGAGTGAAGTGGCTGCATTTCCAGGACAAATGCTAATCTGCATTACACATCTGTTGGATGTCACAGAGTTCTAATGCTCTGTACTAAAGCTTCTCAGTACCCTTTCTTTTTTTGATGAAGGAAAAGGAAAATGTGATGTTAAAATAAATTATGTGAAGACATACTGAAACTGCCTTGGCAAGTTAAAGGAGTTACGTTTCACTAGGATGCTTAGATCAGTCAGAATGATAGCAGGAAACTTGGAAAGAATGCAGTGCACTATCTTTTTAAATATTGCTGTAGCTGATGTAGGGAAATTTATAAATCTACCCTGTGTCTAGCACTATAGTGTCTATTAGAAACAGTCTGATAATATATATTGGGACTGCCACTGTGTTAGTGTGTAGCTCATCTCAAAGAAAAAGTAAGAAAGAAATATAACTTGATTTTCTAATTTAATAGGAATATGTTTTAACGAAATGAACTGCCTGGCTGTCCATGTCAATGGACATGACGTCTTTCACTATTCAAGAACTCTTAACAAAATTCTCTATCAGTGGCTTCATGACAAGTTGTTAGCTCTTAAGCAGCTAACTTGGTGGTTTGAAGTAGCCACTTTGTTAACCTTTACTAAAAGATATGTTACTGCATAAACATTCAGGAATGATGCTGAACTTGGTAAAAAAAAGAGAAATCATAACCATCTGTTGTGTGCTAGAAGACTAAAACTATCTCCAGATTATTTATAAACATTAGAGAATTGATTTGCTGATTTGGAACAAACATAATGACACCTGTTTAAAGACAAGGTCAGTATTGTACTGAGTTAATAGTTTTGGGTTAGCCACACTTCTGTTTCCATCCGTTAGTGTCTAATTGCTTGCTGTTCTGCAACTTAGAGGAGAGAGCCACAGTGTTTAAGACAGGCATACTGAGTGAGGGAAGAAAAAGACAATTCTATGTTAGACAAAAAATTTTTAAGCTCAAGTATTTGCAAGATGTGCTTGTTCAGTAAGCATTCACCTGTAGGTAATCCAAGTTCAGTTGTTTTTTAAGAACATCCTTTCTTGTCTTACATCTCATAACATGGAAGTGATAACAATGTGGCTTTTGGAATTTGAAATTATGTTATAAAGTTGAATGAAATGTAAATTTGGAAGGGGTACAAAATAAGACTTGGCTGTGGTTTCAAAATGAATGTTGAAATACAGCTTAAAATGGCATTTTGTGACAGAATCACAGAGTGGAAGAGATTGCTGTAAGTCATCTTGCCCAACCCTTTGCACAAATACAGTCACCTAGAGCTGGTTGCCCACAAGAAGCCTATTGAATATCTCCAAGGAGGGATACTCCACAACCTTCATGGCCAGCCTGTGCCAGCGCTCAGTCACCCTCACGTGAAAAAGTGTTTCCTCCTCTGGTCCTGTCACTGGGCACCACCGAAAAGAGCCTTACTCCCTCTTTTTTGCATGCTTCCTTCAGGCATTTTTGTACCTTCATGAGATCTCCTTGAGCTTTCAGGTCCATTTCTTCAGGTGAAACACTCCCAGCTTTATCAGCCTTTCCTCATAGGTTACCTTAATTATATTTATGGTTCTTTGCTAGACTCTCTCCACTATATCCATGTCTCTGATGTACCCAGGAGACCAGAAAATGACAGAAAATAAAGCTGGTATTGGAGATAACATTCTTTGAAAAGGTTTTTAAATCCACATGTAGTGCATAACAGCAGAAACTATTAGTGACTTCCTGGCATATTTAAATAATAAATATTTGGCTTATTTGACAGTGACAAATTTACCCGAGTCTTCCTAATGAAACTTCATACCCCAAAACCTATGTTTTTTAAGCAACAGCTAGATGTAATTGATGACACTTGTAACTTAATAAAATGCTACATAAACAAAGGTTTCTAACAAAGAAGTATCTGGATTTTGTGACTTCAACTGTTTGGAAGTCAGGACATTCTGCACTATCTTATGAAGGCAAATCTGTGTCAATCTATAGTTGGAGTCAGAGTGCTTTGCTTTCAGACAGTTGTCTTGATACCTCACTTTGGCTGCATTATCTTTACTCTTTGGAGAGGTAGCAAGTGAAGAGCAGTTTCTTTCTGCATTTTCCAATCCCCTTCCTTTTCCTTTTCACTCTTCTTTCTTCCTCCCTCCCTCCCAGCTGAAGGAAAAAAGAACAGAGAGATTGAATAAGTTTAGATTTCTCTGATGGAGGTCTAGGAATTTCTGACATTTTTCTTTGTTTGTGCGTTCTATCACACTATATTTCTTAAAGATAACAGGTACCGGAAAAGATTATCAAAGAGAAACAATAGTTGTGTCAAAAGAAAGTGGAATCATGAAAAGTTCATTATTAAATGGTTTTGTCTCAGAAGTTAGTATTTCAAGTTAATATTTAAACAAAATATGGCCTTATAATTATTCTGAACTCAGAATTTTACCCCAAAAAACCAGTCACAGTATATGTATTTTAAGAAATACAGTTTAATAATATGCTGCTGGACTGTTTAATTTTTATGCCTTAGGGTAGCACAGAGCACTATTTCTACTTTTAGAAGCTTCTTCTCAGTAGTGTAGTCTCTTATATAGCACCTGTTTTAAACTCCAAACCTGAATCTACAAATGTAAAACCTGACTTTTGAAATATTTGCTTTTTTGAACACTCTTCTTTAAAGGACCTATCAGGATCTCTCCCCAAAATGCTAGAAGCATGAAGGATAAGGGAGGAACAATGTTGCATGGCCCAAACACATGTGCTTTCGTCATTAGCAAGGTACAGCATGACCTCATGTTGACCTCAAAGGTAAATCGCTACCAGGGAACAATTATACATGCCTGTGAAAGCAGCTTAGTTTTAACCAAGAGAATATTTCAGTGCATAGAATAAAATTAAGTTTACAACACTGTCTGCCTTTCCCCTTCTCTGTCTTGTCTCTCTCCAAGTCTCTTCTTGAGAGAATGTTGTTTTTTATATATGTGTTTGTTGCAAAAGAAAACAACTTTTCTAGAGGTCATAATGAATTCCCAAATATGGGGAACTCAAAGGATCTTGTATCCAATTTAGTCAAACTGTGCATCTTACTAGTAATTCTCTTTTTAATGAAAAGTTTCATTTGTTATCTAGAGTATTGGTATTGCAGCCTTCAGAATGTATATCTATGTTAGTTGGGGAATCTTGCAAAGTTCTGGAATATATAGATCATTCAGACTTATGGGAGAGTTTTTCTAAGTATTAGTAGATTAATTTCTGTGTTCTTATCTTAGACTGCAACACAAACTTACGACATTTTATTTTTTCATGGAAGACTATAAATATTTTATAGCATTATGTGATACATCTCTACATATGATGGAATATTATTTAGCTAGCAGTTCTGAGCTATTTGGAGAAGAATTGCTGCCAGCATCTCGGAACTGTTAGCCATATCTATCCCATATTATTTGTGTAATATAATTGTTTGATATAATTTTTTTTTCTAGAACGAGAGAGCATATTCCTTCTGTGGAACAATAGAATATATGGCTCCAGATATTGTAAGAGGGGGAGACACAGGACATGATAAGGTATGTTCTAAGTTTATTACTGAAAATAAACTAATTTTTCAGTCAGCATATTTCTCAGCTTGAGGGGTTTTTGTAAGATATGGCATGTTATCTTACTTAAGTATGTGTTATATAAGGTTGTCCTAAGATAAATGGTTTCCTGTGTCTTCAGTTTTATGTTGATGTATTTTCCTCTTCTAATCTGAAGTAAAAGGCATATTTATAAAGGTACTGAAGCTTATTTATGTTCTATTCAAAATTTGTTCTAGATATACTGTGGGACAATAAACTTAGTTGACACTTATTTGCCTTTGCATAAAAAAATAGTTCAGAGTGGAAAATGGTTTGTGGCTAATTCTGATGCATATTTTAAACAGGACATCAGAGAAATCTGTTACCTTTATTGAGGTATGGGATAGGTTATTTAATGTTATAAGTGTTCTCATATTCTAAAATTGTTTGGCTTGCGACTCAAGTTTTATTACACAATTAAGTGTCAGTATTTGATAGAAAAGATCAAGACAACAATAATTAACAGATTTTTTTTGAAACAAACAAAAATCCCTACTCTCCAAAATAATTCTACAATATTCTTAGATAACTTTTTCTGATTGCTCACTATACTGGGAAGTTTTGGAGAATATTTAATCTCTGGTTTTTTGCTGAGTTGGGTTGTCTTTCTTTTGTGGATCATGGAATGTAGTTGACTGTGGTTCTTTTTATAGCAGCCTGTCTATGAACTGGAAAAGTCTGACTTTTGCCTGAGAAAGTTCTTTCTTTTCCTTCTCCATGCATTCTGTGTCTCTTTTGGTCTGACTTTACCTTCAGTTAGGGAGCACTGTAGTGGGCACAGCTGGGATCTGGCAGAAGTAGAGCAGAATGACCTCCCTGATTCTTCTACTACAAATGAAATAGAGTGTGCTTTGTCTTTTCACTTAGTCATTGTGTCACACCTACCTTGAATTTCACTATAATCTCTTAATCTTTTTCTACTGTACTGCTTGCCCAATTGCTATTAAAAGTGGAATTTAAGAAACTTACAAATTGAAACTCTTTCCTACACTCTTTCAGTTTAGTCATGCCACCTCCAGAGCATCACTCCAATTTCTCAGTCACCTTGAATTATGATTCTGGCTTCTCAAAGCTTAAAAATTCAGTCTTGTTGCTGACTTAAAGAGGAATCTCTATTCTGTTATCTTTGGTTCTGTCTGATACTTTCATCAGATGCTGTGCTGAGTCATACAGTATTCTATAAGGAATAACTTGACAGTTTGATAGTGACTATGAGCTGATCAATAGGGGTGATTTTGCAGTTATGTACATGATGTTAGTTGTTTATACCACACACTCACTACCTTACCATTGGCAATGTCATATATGGTTATTTTAGAAGATTTTTAATGTATTTTATACTTACTGCATATCTAGCAACTCCAAGACCTTACAAAAAGAGAAAATGAGATTGCTTTAGTATGCTGTGCTCTCATTAATCAATATTTATCATCTGTAATCTCTTCTAGATAATTGCAGTGTTTGTCTTAAGGACTTGCTCTATTCTTTCAGTATTTATTTTTTTAAAGTTTGATTTCTGATTCTGCAGATCTTCCTTTTCTTTTGGAAAAGCACATGCCAAGAAGAAATTCTTTGGGATTTTCTCTGAGACTTACGTATTTGCAAAGATAATTAGTAACACTACAGAGACTTTTTCAGGTAGTTCTTCTAGACATTCTTGGCTGAGTATTTGAGACATCAGATTCTGTGTATTTTGAAGCAAAACCAAATAAAACATGTGGCCAAATTGTCATGATATCCCTACTTGCCTTCCTGTATTGCATTAATATTGCAAACATAAGTAGAGCAGAAGTTTCATTGATTTCCAGAGCTCATGGCTATAAACCTGAAAAGTTCAAACACCTGTAATTAATTTTGTTGAAAGTACTAAACCGCTTCCTTTATTATTCGTAGTAGAATCCTTCCTTTTGAAAGCAAGAAGTATTTTGTAAGCTATGAGGTATGAGAGATATGAATAATATGATTAGTATATGGGAAGCTAAATATTTAATATATTACCACAGTCCATCTCTCTAAGGCCCCTGAGGTGCAGCGGTGGCACTGGGTGACCATAACTGAACAGTGCCTGTACCATGTGGGGCTGTCTATGCAAAATGGATAGCAGGGAAAGTAACAGGAACCAAAATGCAGTAAACTGTTAAAGTGGGAGTAACAAGGCTCGTGCTAGATCCTTACTGAAGTTCTTTAATAAACAAGCCCATTGTTTTACCCATGATCCGTTGCAGCAGTAGGATGTTGGAGACACGGTTCTTCTGAAAGCTTTGCCTGAGTGAAGGAGCAAACAGGTGAAACATGAACTGGCTGAAATTGTGTGCAAGGTTGGAAATGTCATAGATCTAATAACAGGAAGGAACTGTACTTTTAAGGAGATACTTTGAAAATCTTTCAGGTTCAGAATATCTGACAGAAGCAGATACTACCTAAATGAAAAATTTCAATAACTTAAATAGACAAATAGTGGTCCAAATATTTAAACATTAAAAAGTTGTTGTTGTTGGTATTGGTGTTATTATTATTAACAGCAACAACCAAAAACTGAAGGATGGGATGCCATCCAGAGAGACCTGGATAAGCTTGAGAAGTGGGCATGCAAATCTCAGGAGTTTTAACAAGACCAAGTGCAAGGTGCTGCACCTGGCTGAGGGCAACCCACGGTATCAAAACAGGCTTGGGGATGGACAGATCAGAGCAGCCCTGCTGAGAAGGACTTGGGGGTGCTGATGGATGAGTGGCTGGACATAACCCAGCCGTGGGCACTCACAGCCCAGAAAGCCAACTGTGTCCTGGTCTGCATCCAAAGCAGTGTGGGCAGGAGAGCAAGGGAGGGGATTCTACCCCTCCACTCTGTTTCGTTGAGACCCCAGCTGGAGTGCTGCATATAGCTTTGGGGTCCTCGGCGCAGGAAGAACATATGGACCTGTTGGAGTGAGTCCAGAGGAGGGTCTCCAAGATGATCAGAGGGATATGGGGCACCTCTCCTGTGAGCAAAGCCTGAGAGAATTGAGTTCAGCCTGGAGAAGGCCACATTATGACTTTCCAATACCTGAAGGGAGCCTACAAGAAGATGGAGAGAGACTTTTCACAAGGGCTTGTAGTGACATGACAAGGGGGAATGGCTTTAAACTAAAAGACGGGAAATTTAGATTAGATGTTAGGGTGAAATTCTTTACTGTGAGGTTGATGAGATATTGGAACAGGTTGCCCAGAGAAGCTGTGAATTATCTGTACCTAGAAATGTTCAAGGCCAGGTTGATTGTGGCTCTGATCAACCTGATCTAGTGGAAGGTGTCCTTGTCCATGGCTGGGGGTTGGAACAAGATGGTATTTAAGGTCCCTTCCAATCCAAACCATTCTATAATTCCGTAGCATTTTCAGGTGTCTGGATTAACTGTGGACTGTGATGTTAAATTGTGCTTTTTGAACATTCCTTAATTTTGTTCTGAAGCTCATAAAAATACAAGTTCCACTACTTCTTAACAAGCCTTAGGTTCCTGTGTTATTTTGAGTATGTATTAGAATTCGCACTACATCACAATGGTAAAAATCAAAATCAATTCTGCTGGGAAAACAAAAGCAACTTTAGTCAGTGGAAAGAGTTCACCTTGAGAAATTAGTTGAAGAAGCTATGTGGAGAGATTTAAATGTAAAATTAATTCATCACAGAAAATCCCTTCAGTCAGTACCACAGTTGTTCATGTTTTGTTGTATCCTATTTTGCCTTTGTATGTGTATATAGGTAGATTCTTCCTATGCTAGTTGCTTTCTAAGTGGATTCTTCTGTTCCTTCTTTTGTTAACAATTTTACTTCTGCGTATCATAACATATGTAATTGCTGTTTTTCTATAGGCTGTTGATTGGTGGAGTGTTGGTGTTCTTATGTATGAATTGTTAACTGGAGCATCACCATTTACAGTCGACGGAGAGAAGAATTCCCAAGCAGAGATTTCTAGGTAAGATTCAAAGCAGTGAAGTATATGTGCTTGCTAACATATGATTCTTATGCCATAATATATGTTTTGTGAGAGTTTGTTAATTTGAAATTTAGGAAGAAAGTGCTGCCATGGTAACAATTATGTGCTCCAGTTTGTTCAATAGAACAACATCAGAAAGTAGATAGGTTTTATTAGCTGATAGAACTGACTTTACAAAAGACCTGTTTTGTTTAAACTACAGTGGAGGCACAGCCTTGTAGATACTTAGCCCTGTTCCATGTTTACTGTTGAAAAGGAAATACTGAATGAAATGTCAAAGTAAATGTACATAGAATTATCACATTCCAAATCTTAATACATTAGGGATATTTTTAGCTAGAGATACATTTTAATCAGCTCTTGCTAGGTTGTTCTGGCAGACTGCAGATTTAAAGTGTCAGAATGTACCCTACTCCCACCATTCTGTTTCAAGTAATGTTTGTTTTATTAGTGTATAGCATGAAACAAAGATCTTTTCTAGCCCCGCTTGCATATCTGAGAAGAAATGAATATGATACTTACAGAAATGAGATGAACTATACTATTCTTGTCTTTTACGTATAAACTTTTTGTTGCGTTCAGTAATCTCCACACTTTGGAGGTTTGTTTTCAGTACCTGTGTAAAAGCACTGGAGCATTTTTAAAAGGCAAAGCAATAAGCTTCCACAAAACACATTACTGAAATCTTCCCCAAAACAAAAATTTCCTTTTGCTGGATTTCTTTTGGAGAAGTTGAGGTCTTGAATTGCTTAAATTGCTAACTGCTGTCAAAATGAGCTTTGAAGTCCAGTCCCCAAACTATGAACAGTCTTGGTTCTGTTGGAAGATATTGTCCTGATTCTGACCCTCACCTGAAATCACTTGATATTTAAGGTTGTAATGGATGATAGAACACACCTCAATTATTTAGATAATTTATTTATGTTACAAATTCAGGCAATTTCTTGGGAGATTAAGTCCTGTTCATTGGTTTTTACTTCTCTACCACAGCAAGAAACTTGGACGGTCAGTAGAAAAAATACTGGGGAGAGGGGAGTCCATTAATGAAAGAAAATTGAGGACTTCACCCGCTTGGTCATTATATTGCAGTTAAAACTTCAGTTATCTCTTTCTGCCCTATTTAAGCTTAGACGTTTGGTTGCCTGGTTACTTACGCTGTGGCTGAATTTGGTAATTTTGTTTCCCAAGATTTACTAGATGGGACTCTGAAGGAGTAACAAATTTTTTTAGAGAGAACCTTGAACTGAATTTTACAGATATAGTTTCCCAAAAACTGGGAAACTTTTACATTATGTATTCTACAGGACTTGATTTTCTTTTGGTAGGCCCTTCTGTGCTTTTTAAGATAGTAATATTTCTGATATTGCACAAGGTTGTTAACATCTGTCCTCTGACAGCTAATAACTGGCTTTCTTTAGTTGTGGCAAGTTTACTGTGTTGCTGTTCAGTCTGTTTTTGTTCTGGTGGATGTTTATGCTACACATTTTTAGACAGCAGTCCTATAGTATTTCAGGTTTTATTTTGATAAATTTAGAAGTTAAAATCTTACAGTTTCATCTTATATTGAAGATGTTCCCCAGTCTTGTTGTTTCCTCAAAAAGCCTTTTCTTAACTTCTGTTCTTTCTTACATATGGATAATTTATTCTTCATAGTTGATGTTTCAAGAAGATCTTGATTAAAGGAAGGAATAATTCACCATCTGAACAAAAAAATACTACTTCCTTTTGCTTGTGTTCCTCTTGTTGATGCCAGTGCTGGTCTGATAGATCTAATTCCTTTTCCTCTTCTGTCACTTTCGACTCATGACCCTCTGGTTTATAGTTCTTCCCAGCTATATAGCTGAAATCTTATTCCCAGCATATGACCCCATTTCAGACTAGATTTCATCTATTTTGTGTTACTTCTATACTCATAAGACCCAGCGGTTTCTAAATCCTTTCCACTCGTAACAATTTCTTTGTTGGATGACTTCAGTGTTATGTGTCTGCAGTTTATGTCATAAATGTTATGTTGCTTTTAAGAACATACGAGAGCGTTGCTGCTACCCTGACTGCTGCACTGAGTCATGTGGGAATGGTGACTGCTGCTTGCCTTTGGGAGCAACAGGAGTGTGTTTGGAGCTTTCCCAGAGGGTAGCTTAGAGCAGGGAAACAGAAACCAAATAATGACAATTGCCACTGATAATGAAATTACTGGCACAGAGATAGAGTTGGTACAAACTTCTTTCTTGATAGCAAGGTTGTTCTAACCAGAAATAACATTGGTTAAGCTAAACATGCTTAAAATTGCCAATTGCAGTAGACTTAGAGAATTCTGGTTTTTACTTGCTCACAAGTTGTTGAAAGCATGGTTTTATTTTTCTGAGTTTAGGGAAAAAAAAGTCATCTTCTAAATGGATGCAGGTCCTTCTTTTACATAGGTAGGAAGTAATCTTTGATATATTTAGATCATTTTACTCCCTCATGTGGCACAATGGCTGTCTGGTGTTAAATTTGAGCATGAAAATTTGTTCTAAAATATCTCTCCAAGGGAGAGTTCAGTTCTTGTGATGGAAACAGTGTGTAGTTTCTATTTTTTTTTCTCTTTCTGATGAGAAATTGTGTTTTTATCATAATCTTTTTGGCAACACTGTGGACTTGTTTCATAGAAAATACAAGTTAAGTAGTGTGAACTTTGCCTTTGATCTCTTTCTCTGAGGACACTCTCTTCTCATTCACGTTTTGTGTTATGGGTTACTAAACTTGATTAAATTAAAAAAAATTAAACATAACTACTCCAATATCTCTCCCTTTCTATTGTGTCCTCTTTTCTCTCTTTTCCCTTGTTCCCAAATCTTCCTTTCATTTTTGAGAATTCTGAACTTCTGTTGCTGCAGAGCCAGGGATAAGACCCATCCTGAAAAAGCATAGGCAAGGGCTGGGATTGACTGCACACGCAGTATTTTCACTTTGACTAGAAGTAGTTTGTAGCACTGAATCGAAAGGCAGACAAATCCATTTTAGGGGGCTGACTTTTGAGGGTCCTGTCACGTGTAGGATTTAAAATGAGCAGGAAGGTTTTGGAGTACTAGTTTGCATCTGTGCAGCAGTTTAGAAAATCTTACTACCTTTAGGTTTATGAATAGATAGAAACTTTTTTTTTAATATATACATACATCTGTAAAATAATCTATAGAAACATGTGATGCCATATTATCATACTAACACCAGTAGCAGTCCGTGGTCTTTATTTGACATAGTTGGTTGGACTTTATTTAAACTTCATGGAGGACAGCTGAAATTTGACAATCTGTTAGATGCTGTGGAGATACTTCATCTATGATCCTGCAAGAAACCTTTTCTTCATAGATCTGTTGGGAAGATGTATAACAGCTGTATACTGTTATGGGTATGTTAAAGGGATGCCCTTCTTTATTGATTTCCTTCTTTAATCAGTCACTCACTCTAGTGATTGCTAGATCTTTTAAAGGATGGAACAGTCATTAAGTCCAATTTCTAATTCGCATGATTTCTTCTAGGTATTTTGTCCTAGAGCTTTTAACAGCCTATCTATAATGTACAGCATTTTTATGTTCAGATGCATATCAGGGTGCATCAGAGTCTGCCTGTAGATCCATTCGAACATTCAGTAAAACAGTTTTAAGAAAGTTTTAGGTATTGTAGCAAGGTTTCTGACTTGCCTAGAATCAGGATACATGTATGTACCTGACTGCTCCAAGTTGGAACAAAAGAACAAGAGAGTTGGGCATGACTAGTTCTGAGGTGACAGGGTCGTTCTCAAATATGAGGGTGAAAACTCTGCTTTGGAAGTCTTGTCCATTTGCCCTTTAACAGGGTTACAGCTTAGGGTTGCTTTCTCTTATTCCCTGTATATCCTGATGGATTATGTATCTTTTTGATCATGCTTATAAGACAATGTCTCAGTTTAGAGACAAGTTTTGGAGAAAACACTCTGGAATAAGTTGTCTCCTCCCTTTCCACCAATAGGAAATGAATGCTAGTGGATGAAAGTGTAAAAGCCTTTGTTTATTGACAGACAGAATGCCCACATGGCACAGGAAAGAAGTAAATAAATGCTAGAGATGAAACTGTCAGACCTTACCCCCTGTCCTGGTTTAGGGCAAATTTTGGGAGGAAACCTCTGAATGGGGTCCCTCTAGAAAGCAAATTCAACTGGCCCCTTCCCAAACCAGTTCGGGAAAAAACTACCTTAGAGAAAAGTGGAAAAAACTGTTTATTCAACAAGCAAAGTATTCACAAGCATAAAAAAAGAATAATATTAAGCAATAAAACCTCTCACCGTCCTGAAGAGAGACGGCAAAATTGAGAAAGTCCTTGCCATGGGGTGTAGCTCAGCTCCTCCAGTCTGTCAGTCCTTGCAGTGCTGGAAAATGCTGTCCTGGGTCCCGGTGGGCCACAGGTGTGAGCTCCAGGTGTTTTTCTGGTTTTCAGTCCAGAATAGATTTCAACAGTTCCAAGGAAAAGGAAAATAAAACCACAGTCCAGAGAACTTTTCTGCCTCAGCTAGTGAAAATACGAACTAAAAAGGAGAGCTCTCTCCTGCTGTCCACTGCAGACAACACTGTCTGTGAAGGATGTGTGGGAGAAGTGCAGTTTCTGATAACAAACTCCACACTGCTTCTTTTTCCCCCTGCTTTGCTCTTGGAACCAGTCTTACAACTGCAGAACTTAATATCCAGCATAAACAGAACAGATGACTAGGGATACAAACATCATTAACTTATGCCAGGATATTAATCTCCCCACCCTCTCCCCTCCCCACGTCAGAACAGAAACCCAGGAGGCCAGGGAAGGGAAAAAAAGAACCCCAGCTCACCACATGGTAGGTAGAACACAGTGGCTCCTCAGGGGAAAAAAACAAAAAAAGACAAACAGGAGATTCAAACAGCAGTTCAGGGAAAGTGGTGGGAACCTGACTCTCTGGTGTTGGTCCCTTCTTTGCAGCAGATGAAGCAAATGGGGTTGGTGTGCTTTCTTCTCTCCCCAGCTCAGCTTTTCTGAGGTATGGGGCCAAGACAGAGTGGCTCCTCTAATCCTGCTGGTCCCAACCTACTCCTGTCTCTCAGGTCCCTTTTTCTCTTGTCTCAGAATTCAACAAACTGTCCAGTTTACCTCAGGAAAGTTGCCAAAGGATTACTGCTGCAGCTTCTCCAAGGCCAGGGTAAGGGAAAAAAACTTACCTGGGCTAACAAAAAAAAATCAAGCTAGCCAAACAAAAAAAGCAGACCCCTTGTCACCCTGGACACCTGGGGAGTGAGGCTTTGAAAAAAATCTGCCACAATGCCCAAGGCTCATCCCCCTGCACCCACTCCTTAAAGATTACAGCACACATTTTTGGGCATAAAGCAGACGGTCAGGGAATAGACTCTCATCATAAATCATCCCAAGACGCACAATTCTGAAGGCACCGTAGAATTAGATTAGGCATCTCCTTTTCTTCCTTATCATCCATTAGTGCGTCCTTTGCATTATGTGTATTCTTGATGTGTAGTATTTGTGGGGAAAGCTCATCAGAGCCCACGTTCCTGAAAAACAGTACTAGTGGGGTTGCTCCTAGTTGTGCACAGTCTGCCATAGAGAAGGGTAAGATGGAAATGGTTCATGCAAAGTGTTAAACTTTTTGACATATGTAAGGAGTGGTTTCTCTGAGTGTTCAGTACAGCCAGAGTTCTCTCATTAGCAGGGTAATCTCAGTTTGCCCCAGCTCAGAGGGCTTATACTAGGCCAGGAAAAGCAATAAATGCAGCAGAGTATTCCTTCAGCTTTCCCAATTGCCACTTGGGATAGTCAATTCTTCCTTGTTGCATCTGTTGCTGTTACTGGATCACTGCCATGAACAATGTGGACAATCCCATAAACATGAAATGTACAAAAGTATGGCAGTGATGGAGAAAAGGAAGGGATCATTAATGCTAAGGGCCATAACTTCTTTACAGAAGCACACACATCCCAGAAAGGATTTTGATACATGCAGCTTCCTTCCTCTGAACACTGTATAGGCTGCTGTTAGAGCCTTGAGTAACCTTCAGTACAGCACTTCAGTAATGCTGAACTAGTGAAACCAGACTCTCTTCACTTGATCAAGCTGCTTCACAAATTTCTGCTCTCTCACATGTTGATCCAATCTGGGCTTTCTTTTCTGGCAGCTTGATTTCCATCCTAATTAATGTGATTGCAGCTTCACATACTTCAATTCCATGATACGTAGTTCCTGGAACTTCTAAAGAAGGTAGCTTCAGTCTTCACCTCTGTAATACGGTTCTGTAAGCCAATACAGAACATCGTCAGTATTTTCTAGTATCAGTCAACCTCGAAAGTATTTTTGAATTAAAGCCACTGGCAACTTACATGGATCTCCTTGTAATGGAACATGGCAAAATGCTGCCTTTTCTGCAGTGGGTTCTAGGACGGTCAAGAGATGGAAGATATTTCTCAATATAAAACTGTACGTCTGCTGGAAATACAGTACAGCAGAGAGGAAACAGTTTAGAAAGTTCCTGGAGTGTGTGGAAGAGAACTTGCTCTAGAATTTCTCTTTTGATTTCTAAGGACACCCCAGAGTTTCAATCTTACTGCTTTAGAAATCAATTTCAAAAAATACTGATTGAAGGGGTCTTTCTCCCTTTTGAGAGCCCAAAGAGAACTTGTTTTCCAGGATCTTTGTTACATACTTTTCTGATTATTTTATCAGAAAGGTTGATAAAGAAGCTTCTTCAGACTTCTTTTTACTGCAGTGATTTTCAAGCTGTGAAAATATTGTAGATTTCATTGGCCCTCCTGTAAATAAAGTAATTTTTCTATCAAGATTTCCTGTCTTCTGTCTCTAGAATAGGAAGGTTTTCTTACTTCCTTGTCTGCTTCCCCTTCCTGAAATATGGTGATTTCAGAAGAGACTGAATCTTTACTTCTCCATCACTCCTGCAGTGTAAGAATACTCTTGTTTAGTGATGTTTAAATTTGGTATTAACATCCCTAGTTAAAAAATCATTTGATAATACTGTGCTTTTCTCTCCTTTTCTGTAAAGTGAAACGTGTCCAGAAGTTGAAGGGAGGTCTTATGGTAGCTGTTACTTCTGCTAGCAGAAAGGCTGTGATTTAGACCCTTATAATTTAAAAAAACCAATCCTGGACGACCTCTATACCATATTAAAACTCAGCCTGTATTTTCCTAACTCCTTTCAGCATTACTTAAACCAAGAGGTTATCTTGCTCTGTCTTTTGGCTGCTTGAAGTTGGATACTATGTCTGTAGAAGCTACCCCTGGGATATGTGCATTTTGAACTTGGTTTTGTCCTTCCACACTGCCAGAACAGGATTATTTAGGAAGCAATCTGTTTCCATCTATTTTTGGACTAGTCCAAGAAGCTAGAGATTTCAAGATAAAAATTTTCTCATGGGATAACTATAAGGATATGTCGTGCAGTAACTAAACAAAATTTAGGCGTGTCCTGCAGCAGTCAACTTAAGCTCTGGCAGAACCATATAATAGTTCTTAATATTGCCACAAATTCATGTTATTTCAGCCTCAGTCTCTCATGGCTTCAAAATCTTCCACTTTGTGTTTAGTGGAGGCACTGTAAGCCCTACTATGAAGTCACTACAATGAGAGTATGTATCAGGCTATGTAGACACCAAGCTGTACATGAGCCAGCAACGTGGCCTTGTGGCAAAGGCAGCAAATGGTATCCTGGGCTGCATTACACAAAGTATCATCAGGTTGAGGGATATGATCCTTCCTCTCTACTCAGCATTGGTGAGGCCACATCTGGAGTACTGGTTCCACTTCTGGTCTCTCCAGTGCATGAGAGTGGTATATTGGACATATTAGAGAGAGTCCAGCAAAGGGATGATGACAATATGAGGAAAGCATGAGAAGGCTGGCACTCTTCCACCTGGAAAAGGGAAGGCTCAGGGACACCTCATGAATGTGCATAAATGCCTGAAGAGAGTGCACAAAGTAGAGGGAACTCTTTCAGTGGTGTTTGGTGACAGGACCAGAGACAGGGGCCACAAATTGAAACACAGAAGGTTCCTTCTGAGCACTATGAAACACCTTTTAACTGTGAGTGTGACTGAGTACTGACACAGGCTGCCCAAAGGAGGTGGGGGAGTTATTATTATTATTGTTATTACTGTTCTGTAAAACTTTTCCAATTTTTTTTGTGCTTTCTTTTGAGACAAGGACATGAATACTGCACACAACACGGAGGGTGAAGGCAAACCTCCGATGGCCCAAATACAGGATTTTTTTTCTTTATTTTCTAATACTTTTTTATACTGGAATTAATTTTGGTTTGACTGCTATTAGGCATCAGATTGATTTCTTCTTGGAGCTATCTGTTGCAGCTATGAGATTGCTTTTAAATGGTAAACTCAGTACGTGAAATGAGGATTGTTCTCCTTTTGTGGATTGGGTTACATAATTTATCTCTTCAGATGTTGTGTTTCATGTCCACAATTCCTTAAACCTTCTTTTATTTAAAATAAGGTTGGTTTCATATTTGTCATCCTGCTTTTGGGTACAGTGGAAGTTTAAGTGAAATGTTAACACTTCCATTAGTATGGTAACTCTTTAACTCTCAGTGTTATAAGTAATTACCACACTGTTCTTTTGTTTGTTTTAAAGGAGAATATTAAAAAGTGAGCCACCTTATCCACAGGAAATGAGTGCTCTATCTAAGGATATAATTCAGCGGCTTTTAATGAAAGACCCCAAGAAGAGGCTAGGGTGTGGTCCCACTGATGCTGATGAAATCAAACAGCATCCCTTTTTCCAGGTAAAGCAAACAACAAAACTCACCAGATCCCACTTATTCTGCATTAGTGCCTGTGAGATCAAAGTCTAAGGAAATTCTATTTTTCTGTTAACAGAACAGCTTAGAGACATATTAGTTGCATGAATAATTGCTTTGAAGTTTGTGTCACATGAAGATCCATGTGTTTGTATTGTATGGATTTTGTGTGTATTAGAAGCACATGCTAGGTTTTTAACATATTCTGTCTGTATCTATCAATTACTTGAAGAAGCCAAAAGGCACACTGCTTAAATCAGAAGGTTTGATGCAAAACATTGAAATTGTGTTGTGTTGTCTAGTGGGTTTTTGTTTGAAAGGATTTTTTAAACATTACCACTAGCATTATTAGTAAAATTTGAATATTAATAAAATTCACCAAACTCCTCTATTTTCCTTGGCCTAATTAAATCTTTAGTCTTGTTGAGTAAATTTTAATTCTATTCAGATTTCAGTGTGTTAACATTTGCTTTCAAACTATAATGAAGATTGGATTTGCGTACAATATCTGTAGTGTTCTATCCACTGTGGATGAAATAGTGTTTTCTTTCTTTGAAAAAATGAATTATGTATTTATGGTGCTTCTGAAGTTAAGTAGAGTTAAACAGAGTTAAACTTCCTTAATTCTCTGTTTGTTTTGGGAGATACATTTTGTCATCATATGACACTTTCTATTCTTTACTTAATTTCAGTTCCACTCCTTTACAGTAACAGGGCAGTTTTCTCCTAACTGCTATTTCTATGCTTCCTCTTTCTAATCATACTTTTACGTAAGAATTTGGAGGTTTATGCTCTCAGGGCTCTGAAAGCTGACATCAGTAATTAAGCGTAGAAATTGGCAATGAAAAGTTGAAGATACTACATGCACTATGGATTACAAAAATATAAATATTGCTTATTCTGAAATAGAGGAAGAAATTCAAGGACCATCATGCTAATTGTTTGGCACATCTCCATTGTTAAATTTACTGATGTTAACTTTCTTTTTGATTGGATTCTGTCTACGTACAAATAAGTATGATGCTCCTTGGCTTTAACTAAGCAAATTAGTAGAGCATAATTTGAATGTTTTTCATCTGCCTGTGGAAAATGGCAAAGGGAGTTAGGACTGTGTGTCTGGACTAGTCTCTCTTTCCAATATCTCTTTCTGTAAAATTTTCATTTAATTCAAACTTATTTTCCTATTTTTTGTTTAGAATATGAATTGGGAGGACTTAGCCGCCAAAAAAATACCAGCTCCATTTAAGCCAGTAATCAGAGATGAATTGGATGTCAGTAATTTTGCAGAAGAGTTTACAGAAATGGATCCAACATACTCTCCTGCAGCAACCCCTCAGACTTCAGAAAGAATATTTCAGGTATTTTAAGAACTCAAATTTTCTTTTTTAAGAACATTATTATTGAATAATTCCTCATGTATAGATAGGGGTTTTTTTTTTGCCTTCTGCCTATTAAGTTTTTTGAATTAATTGTGTAATTTCTAGTCCCAGTTCTCAGGGCTTTTTATTCAACAATTGCAAAAAATGAGAAAGGTGGAAACAGTCCTACTGCAAATATAAAATTCCTTGTTTCTCGATTCCCAGCTGAATGTCCTACTTTCTGGACTAAAGTCAGTCTGTCCTTTATTGATTCTTCATACCTTATGAGTCTTGTCATCTTGACTCCATCATCCTGGGCTGGCAGCTTTGACAAGAACAAAGTAGTTCACCCATTTCTTTCACATTATGTGCTAGTTGAAGTAATCTTTTGGAAAGTGGGAGCTACCCGCAGAGCGGAAAGGAGGTCCTCCACCTTTTGTAGGAGTGCTCTAGTTACTCGACTGATGTATCCAGATGAGTAACAAAGCTTTCCTTACTGTTCCCTCCTATTAAAGAAGGATCCCTTATTAAACTACACAGTCTGGGCATCAAATGGGCAGAAACAGCTCATGTGCAGCCAACTTGGTACCAAAGCTGCAGAGGTGAACAGCAGTTTGGATTCCATTCTCTTCTCCCCTCCTTGTGCTTTGTTGCTTTTTATTGTCTATTTTTGAGCAGCTTAATCCTTAAGATACAGGAATGTAGTGTCATATTTTGGAACTTGGTAGATTTGCAGTGACTGTAGCAAGCAGGTTATGCATGGCGTAATAATATCTGATTCACCCTGCAGTGGTAGTCACAGCTGTTGTTACTATGATACTCAAACTGGGCCCATCGTTGCCCATAAACATTGACATAAAGTTTATCCATTTAAAATCGTTGGATGCTTACATCACAATGTACAAACTATTTTGTGCCTTAACTTTCAGGTGTCCTGGGAAGCTGGCTAGTTTGAAGTACAAGCCTTTATCGCTATTGTAAAGCAATTGCAGCTGAGCCAGATTAGCATTAGTTAGAATTCTCGTAGTGTTATTGTCTTTAACTGTGGAGGATTGTATAACTAATTCCAGGAAGATAGCTATTCATGTTGAATAGAGTAAATTACAATTTCTCTATTATGATACAAAAATTCTGATTTCTTGAAAAATTCTTCTGAAACTTCTAATGTTTCATATGTATGATGGTAGTTTGTATGTAACAGTATCAAGCAATACCCTTTTCTGATGTTTTAATTTCATAGGGATATTCTTTCGTTGCACCTTCTATTTTGTTTAAACGCAATGCAGCTACAGTAGATCCTTTTCAGTTTTATGTGGGGGATGAGCGACCTGGAACTACAACTATTGCCAGAAGTGCTATGATGAAGGTAATAATAATATCAAAACTTAAATTAATTTGGTTAAATTAAAACTGTGTATAACTTCCCAAGCAGCAATCATAAGCTAGGCTAAAGATTACAAAATAGTCATCATTCATTTATCAATTCTCTGTAATGACTCCTCAGATGATTCAGGCATCTGATGATCCATCACATCTTGCATGTGATACTATTAAGAAGTGGTTGAAGTTTAATCTGAAAAATGAGGTGACTGTCTTAGTTTTTCAGAAGACTGAAGTATAGTAGTAGTAGTAATAATAATAATAATTATATAACTCCTGATAGTTCTTATTCAGCCAACCACTGTAGATATTTCTGAAGCTATTTTAATTATGCAGTAATTCTGTCTATGTTATATTTACCCAAAAGAGCGTATAGTTGTGTGAAGCCTTATAAGAACATGTGCTATTGTGATGTCCTCAAATAAGCACATAGTTTTGTGGATAAATGTATGTATGACCATCTTTGATCCTGTTTGTCTGAATATTTTGTATCTTCAACTGTTGTAGTAGTAATGATTTATTTAGTGATTTTGTTTGTTTAATGTAATGTAAGCTTTACTCTTTGATTACTAGAATAATGTTTATGCATTTTATTCAATAAAATTTAAGATTATATTTTAATAAAAAGAGAGCTCTTTTACAGTTATAAATGTAGATGAAAAGTTCTCAATGAAATTTTACTCTTTGTCTTTGACTGTGTATACTATAAGTATTCTGCAAAACTAAATACAGACAGTTTTCTAACAGGACTCTCCATTTTATCATCATTATGAACTGGATCTGAAAGAGAAACCCTTGGGAGAAGGAAGTTTTTCCATTTGTCGAAAGTGCTTACACAAGAAAACTAGCCAAGAGTATGCAGTAAAAATAATTAGCAAAAGGTATAAATATTCTATAAGACAATAAAAATATTTTCTTTGTTTACTGTCACCCATGGAGTAGAATAATGTTCACTACATTTTTGGAAGTGGAAAAATAACTTTAAAATGATTTCCTGCTCTGTGAATCTACAGAAACTTATTGTAACCTTATGAACATTAAAAGATTCTGAGAGTCTTTTGAAATAAAATGTTATTCTAGTTAGACACAAGAAGAAACTTTTCTGGTTCCTAGTTGTATTCTACCATTATTTCCTCTAATTGCTCCTAACAAAGTAAGGTATAAGATTCTTTTACCTTGAGACTTAAGTGAACTGAACATAGGCTTATGCTAGGCTCCCTCTCCTAAGCAGCCCAATTGATTGCCTAGGATACTGCTTTTAAGAGTAGTCTGCAGTGTGGGTTGCCTCAGATCTAAGTGTGTATGTATGTGTGTATAAAATGGAATTAGACTGTGGAATTGTAAGTTGCATCTTGTTTCTTGTGTGTTCTGAAGAGAACACCACAATGAAAGCAGTTGACTTGCCTTGTACATGGGTGCCATCTGGTTCTCTTCTAGTATGGGTGTCTCTGGGAGTTTCTGCCCAGAGAAGAATAAAGATAAGAGATTCTTTGGGTAGCAGATGGATTTTTGTCTTCATTTTGCAGAGTTCATTACTAAGTACATCCCTAGTGCATTGTAGAATGCTGTCAGAATAGAAATGTTCTGCTATCAGAATGATAGTTGACAGTGATCTCTTTCCCAATACTTTTGGCTGTGCCTCTGTTTTCCCAGTCTCTCGAAGAACCTGTCCACCAGACCTAAGTGTCTGTCATTTCATCTCATGCTTTTTGAAAAGGACAAGTTCAAGAAGAAGAAGCTGAAGTGTAGGTGTCTGAGTTAGTTTTTGAGGTCTGCTAAATTAATGGAAGCCTGCCTAAAACTGTTTTGCACTAGAAGTGGGATTCAGTAACTTAAACATAGGCATCTACATAGTGCCATTTTAGCATCTGTTGGTGTGTTCTCTGTCCTCCAATTCCCATCAGTCTTGTGACTACTACCTTTTTGTAGATGTCTTCATGGCTGATGTCATCTTCCAGGCTCTTCCTTCCTATGCTTAGGCCACTGAATCCTGCTCTAGGTATGTATGTTACAGTGAACTAGTTCACCCTGTAAGATGGATTCACAGGAATTTCACTCATTATAAAGAGACCTTCAGTGGTGTGTGGTAGACACCTACATTGGGTATTTTAATTTGGAGATCTCTGTCATGTGTCTACACTCACAAGTTTTTTCTGTGGTACCAGCAGAGCTGTAGGTTAGTGCCCCCATCTCATCTTAAAAGAATGTGTGTTTTGTTTCTGGATAAGTGAGCAGACTAGTATTGAATTTTTCCCTAGAACTTAACTTTTAGAAATTATGTCCCTGAATTATATTACTCATGGGTTCTTTTGCTCTTTCTCCTTCATCTTGGTGGCTCAGGCTAAATGAAGGTAAGAAGTGATCTGTATAAAGAGATTTTTAAGTTTTTTTTCTTAGGGTTGCAGGGTGTGAGCAGACTCAGCATGTTTGTACAGTGTTTAGAGTTAGCAATAAACCCACACTCTGAACAGTTGGCCAAAACCCAACTTGAGTTAGAATCTGTAAGTAATATTGCTCTGAGGATCACACCACTGAATCTTGCTAAAAGGATAAGTATAAAATAAGTTTCTAGCAACTTCTTTGAGCCTCCAAGTCAGTCTTTCACTCCTACCAGGCTAATGTGCCCAAAACGGGAATCTTATACCTAGGGAAACTTTTTGATGATACTTGAGGTGGAAGCTCAGATGAACAGTTCCTCTGTGGTGTTCCTTTTTTTAATAGTGCTGGACCTGCCGTCAGCCAGCAATTTTAGGTTTATCTGTATGTCTGATGACCACTGAAACAATGTAAACCTGCTTGAGTTACTGTTTTAGAACATCCCATTTGTTTCTCACAAGGTTGTTTAAAATCTGAGATGGTAACTATTTACGGAGGGGAAGTATTCAGAAAAGCCCATGTACAGATTTCAAAGGTTTGTGCTCATGATACTGAACCTTTTTCGTCTGGTTCCAAGGTCTGCTTCCTTCTGATAGTAGTTTAGGGGGAGAGATTCTGTGAGTCAGGTTAATTCCTTAAGGACCAGAAGTCACTTTCAGTTCAAAAACTTCAGCAGCAGAGGTGCAGGTTGAACAGCTTAGTTTACTTGTTGATTATATGAAGCCTACAGAAAGACCAAATTCTCTTGCACAGAATTCTCATTGTGGTTCTCATCCTAATTAGGGAAAAAAAAGGCAACTGAAAATTAAGAACATGTGTGGTGAGAGATTCTATCTGTATCTGTTACCTGTAAAGCCTTCTCTAAATCAGTACAGGATTAGCCTTTTTCGGAGAGAGTTGTGGCAGAAATTTTCAGGCATTATTTGCCATAAATAAATCAGTATTATCTAACTAGTGGAAAAAAATGTTCTCTTCCGTTGCCATTCATGTAGTTTTTATAACGATCACCATTTTCACTTCTTATGGCTATAGATTTCAGTACTTGAAAGAGAACTTACCCAATGATTTTTCTCTGGAGATGGTCCCTTATCTCTTCCATTTCAGATTTTTACAATGGTCTGTTCATTTGTATAACATGTTTCATATATAGATGATGTTAATATTTTTCTAGAAGAGCTCATAGTTTCCATATCATTTTGGAAGTACTTGTCCCCATTAAGAATGGAAAAGGATTGGGCCAAGATAAAAGTGAACTAACAAATATTAGTAGTAACAGAGGTGAAGCCAAATTGCTCTGGAGTAAGGACATGGTTTGTTTTAGATTGAGACTATTCTATATCACATAGCCTTTTGCTGTAGGAAGTTGCAGTTGCATTAAAAACATTGTTTGAATTGGGTGTGGGTTTTTTAATGGACTAAATTGCAGGGCTATGGGGGAGAGTTTTTCTCCACTTTTTTTAATATGCATTTAATTGTGTTCAAGTGGTTGTAATAGTAAAAAAAAATGGATTGCAAGCAGTTAAAAAAATAACACTTGGAATATGCAATTTGCTCAGTAAAATTGGTACAAAATGACTGCTCAATTTTTCCAGAATGGAAGCCAACACCCAGAGAGAAATAACAGCTCTGAGACTCTGTGAAGGACACCCGAATGTAGTGAAGTTACATGAAGTTTTTCATGACCAGGTATTTTGAAGAAACTGTAATCAGCACCTGCCAAACATACCACCATGTGTTTTCCCAAGAACTCTTTGGACTTAAGCATACTGTAACTGTGGAGGCAACTTTTTTCCTAGGTCTTTTGTCTAGTCAGTATAGAAAATGAAGCAGAAATTCTGCATTCAAACAATCTTCTAGTTACTCTAGCAAATCAAAACAGAATATGAAAAAATTAGAGACTTGGATTCTGTTTGTTGTTCTGTTTTGTCTTTGTTTACCATCATACAATGTGTTCATGGCCCAATTTCTGTACCTATGATACTGAAATGTGTTACCACCTTTCCCTCAGGGTCATTATAAATCTTAAAACAGTATTTGTGAATTAATTTGGAAATGTTGCATGTGAAGATTATATATCTAGTATCTTTTCCTACACATTAGTAACTTAATGGAGATAACCAAATAGCTTGCCAAATTATCAAATGTGAAAGTATTTGAAAAATATTATTTGGAAAATACTTTCACGTATATACTCTATTTGAAAATTGATTAAGATCAGTTTATTTAGATTTAATTGTCTTTTTCCTTTAATGTAATACAAACTCCACAGTATGTAATAAACAATAATTTGATCTGAATTACAAGTTGGCCCTGGTTTGAGCTAGGCTTTTGGACTAGATGTCCTGTACATCTCCCTTCCAACCTAGACTACCCTGTGGTTCTGGTCTATGATTTTGTAGTGGAACAAGAGGTCTCTTGCCTCTCCACATATCCCAGTCTGTCCTGCCCATGCTGTTTGTACTGGGACCAGCAGAGAGCTCATGTAGAGCACTTCAAAATTAGCTGAGAGGATACAGTGTCTGTACCGTAACTTCTAATGACAAGAAAACCCTTTTTTTTTTACATATATGGGCAGTATGAGTTCACATGTGTAGAACAGGACATTCCTTCAGTTTCCTTTGAGTGAAATGAATATACTAAATGTAAAAAAAATGTTCCTCCAGAATGCTCTGCCACTGAATAGGCTGCTCTCAACCAATGAACCCACTGTATTTTTAGCTACCTCTGGTAGCTCCCAGATATTACTTTTCAGATTACTTGTGCATGATATTCTGAAGACCAAAACTGATGAAAATCTGCTAGTTTTGACCTTTCTACAGTTTGTCTTAATAAAAAGAAGTTCCAGTTTTTGACTTGCTCTGATACCAGTCTGTTCAAATTCCACATTAGTGTTCCAACCATATAATATTGGGTTGCACTCTCTTGGTGAGCCAGAAGTTTTCTAGTGAGAAAAAACCTCTTTATCCTTTCGAATTTCCCTGTCAGATATTCCCAGGGCATAAAGAAAATTTGCAGGAGAGGATATTCAAGCACTGCTAGACACCTTGGTTGTTCTAAGAAGTGTTACTGTTTTCTGTCCACATAGCTTTGCTTCTGTTCTTTGGTATCTAAAGTGTGCACCTTCTGACTATTGCTTTGAATTAATTCCATTTTCAGGAATTCTGGCCGCTTCCCAGAATCTTTTTGCTCTGCTTGCAAATACTACTTTTGTTACTGTCATTTAGGGGAGGGAAGGGCTAGAAGCCATGGCATGCCTACGTCCATTGCCTTTTGAGAATGCTGACTTCACTTCCTTGTTCTAAGAAGTCTGCTGTTTGTTTAATGGCAAGACATTTGAATTGCAGTTGACTGTGTGCCAATGTTGTCTTATAATCAAGAAGGCCCCTGCTTATTGATTGCCTTGAAAAGAGCAACCTTCTGAAAACCCATTGTTTTTTTAATTTAAAAAAAATTCTCTTTAATTTTTGGAAAGTTGTCTGTTGTAATTCTAATAATGAAGCAGTTTTGGCCACTACTGTGTAGGGGATGAAATCACAAGTTCTAGATAATCTTTGATTTCAGAGGTAAAGTTTCAGGGTGTTTTAAAGGGATTTTGTAACATTCAAGTGGTTAACTCCTTATGCATTTTAATACATACATATCCTTACATCAGAACAGGCTTAAACAACAAAAGTTTAACTTTTTCCAGCTTTACTTGTTAGCCTAAGGTAAAGCCTTTTCACCTCTCTACAAATTTATCCATTTAGCTGGTGGCATTACATTTTTGTTAATAGATATGGGTCACAAGGGGAAGACATTATTCTTTAGTCTCAACAAGACTGATGGGAAAAATGCCATCTGAGATTCGGTGGTTTTTTGGCCTTCCAAATTACTATAAGCAGCAGTGCTATTTCTTCAAACACTGAGAACCTGTCAGAATAGCACCCAACTCCTGAGTGAATGTGAATTTGTAACTAATAAATTGTTAAATTTCTAACATGCTATCTTTTTATTGTTTCAGCTTCACACGTTCCTAGTAATGGAATTACTGAAGGGAGGAGAATTGCTTGAACGCATTCAGAAAAAGAAACATTTCAGTGAGACTGAAGCCAGTCACATTATGCGCAGACTTGTTTCAGCAGTGAGCCATATGCATGATGTAGGAGTAGTCCATAGAGATCTGAAACCTGAGGTATAGTAACTTGTATATATATGTTTAGACTATAAGTTATTAAATGTCTGGAATGCGATGTGTATCTTTTTCTCCAGCCTTTGTTATAGAGTTTTCTACTTATGTGTTTTTAATTAGACATTAGCACTTCAGTTAGCAAATTCTGTAGATAGTTTTCTGTTCATAGGTAAAAGTAACAGTTAGGAAACATTCTTAGTTCTGTAAACAATCACTACTCTTAATTTGTTCAAAAACATACTTTGCCTATTTGGGGACATTTTTCACTAGCATGTATTTATTGTGTGAAACAGTTCAAAAGCAGAGTTAGGTTGCTTGGGTATTTTGCCTGTACATTTCCACCTTTTGTTTGATCTTAATTTCCTCAGTAGGGCTTATTTTCCAGTTAAGTACAAAACGACCACTAACAGATGTGTGATTTGAGTTCAGTGAGTTCAGTAGTTTCCCAAAGGAAACAATTTATTAATATTTATTTTTCAGTAAATGCTTTTCTGATTTTTTTGTTATGAAGCAACGTTGTGCCTTCTAGGCCATTGGGTTTACTATTAAAAGATTGACCACTGGCTTTGTTCTGCTTCCTGGAGCCAGTGTTCTCTTGGGTGCTTTTGCCAGCAGTCGGTTGTGGTGTGTGTTCTCTTGAGCCTGAAAACAGTGTGTAGATTAATGCTGATTGATCCAGTAAAGATGTTTTATTGTAGGGTAATTACAGCCATGATACCGCAGGAAATAGCTGTTCTTTTTGTAGCTGGAGTAACTGATAAAGAAGTCTTAGAGGTGTTGCTAATTGTTTTTGAAAACCAATCTAAAATATATGAATCTCTGAATGGATATAAGAATCTCTGTCCCGGGCTCCTGTTGTAAGTAAACAGTTAAAGAGGGACTATTTTGAATATCTAATGTGCAAGTTGAAAAAGTCATCAGAGAAACTTTTTTCCAAGAGTCACATCATCAGGGTAAGAAAACAGCTTTTAAAACAAGTAAATATTAAAAGGATGAAACCAACCCCTCTTTCTCTCTTCTATTCTTAGTCTTACTGCCACTTTGAATATAAAGGCACAGTAAAGCAGAACTTCAGCTGCATGGTAAATTAGGCAGTCTTCAATTCTACATTATGTTCAAGAACAGAAGTCTGGGAAGTCCAAGTAATGAAGGGTTAGCAAACAGCTTGCAGAATCCATTGCCTCCACAAAGTTGGACTTAACCTGCTTGTCTCCTTCCTGCTTGTTTTGAAAGTTACTATTTCAGGTTCTGACATGAACTTGGTATGGGATATGCAGGTTTCCCAATATAGATATGGTTAGTCCACTTCTCTGTAAAAAGATATATAGGAAATTCTGTTGCTTTTCTAAGAATTCCAGTCAGATTTTTTTGATGTTCAACTTTGACATCTAATGTGCTATTGATAAACCTTTTTTTAACAATCTGGCTGGTTAAATGTAACTAAGAATGAGACTTTTTGAACTTCATGGACTGGAAGACTTCTATTTAGCAGTAGTAATTAGATCACATATGTTGGTCTACAAAACAGAGGAAATTACTGGATAGAAAATAGAGGATTCATAGGAATAAAGTTTGTGTAGCATATCTGACTCTATTTGGAGCTTTGCAGTAAAAGATTTGAGGACTGTTTCTGTGAAGTGATCATTAATCTGTAAACCAGATTCTAAAGGTATTACAACAAAACATAACAAGTGAGAGAGAATGTTGTTTATATACCCTAAAATATATGTGGAATATAGCTGTAAATATTTGGGGGATGGGAGGGTTCTGAAATATGCTTTATTTGTCTAATTAACAGGACTACCTGAACCCGGTGTAGGATACTTAGACTGCACCTTTCTTTCCATGCATAACCAAATTAATTTTTATCATAAGAAAGGTCTTTTAAAAGCAATGTTACACATTCCTTATTTACTCATAGACTATATAGCGTCACCATAGATAAAAGACTATTATATTAATCACTTACCCTTGTTGTATGAATATTTTTGCTGAAATTAGACCTCCTTTTGATTAATTTACACAACAATTAAAGACTGACTTTTCTGAATGTGCATTAAGCCATATCAGCAGTACAGAAAGCAAAAACACTAAAATACTGTTTTGTAGCAGCTATTTTCTTTTATCCATAATGAATACTCTCAGGTTCTTCTTATTGATCTGGCACTCTAGCAATCATTTTTTTACCCTTGTTAATGAGTTTGAAATTAATTAGTTTGTGTGAGTCATTCACCTTTTGTATTACAAAGTTGGATAGGACTATAGGATTCCTAATATTGAGACTTGTCTTAGCATTCATAGATTGAACAGTAAAGGCAGTAGCAAAATTATGTTCTTCTCTCAAAAGCTGAAGGGAAGACTAGAATTAGCTTATGATTCATCTTGGCCTCAGTTTTTCTGTGACTTAGCTTCCCTCTTGTATCTTTCTTGGCAAATACAAATACTCAGGGGAGAAAAAAGAAGCAGATTGCCTTATGTTTTCCAAACTGATAACAGCTTGTCTGTCTTCAAGTCCAAAGTGCCACATTCCAGTGTGTAAAGCTGGAATTCTGAGGGACTACTGTACCAATGTCTCTGCCTTGGTATAAGGAGTAGGTTTGTGGTTGGACTGTTACATGACCTTCAGTGCTTGAATCCTGTTGGTCCCAGGTCTCTTTCAGAACGCATATCCATACTGGCTTTGCCAGACTGCTCTCAGTGAAACTTTTGAGCTACTGGTGCACTTCCTAACACCACTTCCTACCAAGGTGCACGTATCTACCACCATCCTTCACTTTCAAATGACTCTTGTGCATTATTGTCCTCTTGGCATTACTGTGTTACTACTTGAGTACCAAAGACTATTCAGTCACAAGACAGGACAAGCAGTGGGAATCCCCCACACAAGAAAGCTATTGTCCACAACATGCCAGAAGGAAGTGGAAGCTTGAGAAAATCTGCTTTTGTTTGAGGAAGGCAATTCTCCCATCTCTAGACATGTTGGTGTCTTACGTTTTTTTTCTTGTCAGTGTTCCCAGAATTCTTTTCTCCACTCTTCTCTTCTATATATCCATTTTCATTAGTAATCTCAGTACTGCCTGGACTTGCAGGTATGCAGGGGCAGGTAAACACGTCACATTTCTTACAGCCCAGAGTATTGTTATTTCTGCTTCTCTCTTCCCGCAGTGTCTCACAGTTCACCTTTCCTCTAGATAATGGAAAATTTTCTGTAATGATAGATGTAGTAAAATAATTATAACCAATTTTGTACCCAGTTCTAATATTGATTTTTGTCTTTGCTTTTCAGAATTTACTATTTACAGATGAAAGTGATAATTCAGAAATAAAAATAATCGATTTTGGCTTTGCTCGTTTAAAACCACCTGATAATCAACCTCTTAAGACTCCATGTTTTACTCTTCATTATGCTGCCCCAGAACTCTTGAACCACAATGGTTATGATGAATCTTGTGATCTGTGGAGTTTGGGGGTAATTTTGGTGAGTGAGTGAGGTTTTTAACTATAATTTTAATGCATGTATTTACTTTTTGTTAAAGTGCAAGGGACTTGAGATGATTTCACACATAAATTGGGAACATGCTGAATTCAAGGGAATTCACTGCTGCACAAATAATATGTTCCAAAGACAGATCTTTTCCAGGAGCAGGAATTTAAAAATTAACATTTTTGGGAATGGAAAAATTACTTGATATAGTCAGCTTCTTAAAAAGATATATGCTTGTTAGGGGATTTTACAGGCATCCATACAATCTTTTACAGTTTCAATTCAGAGAAGGAATCAACCTGAATTTTGATCTACAGAAAATTAGTTTCATTAGATATAGAAATATATTTTGTTTGTAGCTTCCTGGAATAGATGAATTTTTTTTTAACAAGGACTCCAGAGAAAGCCTTATGTATTTTAGATTTTCTATAGCCCTGAAGTTATGCTAGGCCAAGTTTTATTATGTAGCATTGGTGATGCAAACAACAGCCCGTCATAATTAACAACAGAGTTGTCTATAAATATACTATGTTTCCTAATGCTGCTTTTGTTCTTTTGACAGTACACAATGCTATCAGGGCAGGTACCATTTCAGTCTCAAGACAGAAGTTTAACATGTACCAGTGCATTGGAAATTATGAAGAAAATAAAAAAGGGAGAATTTTCCTTTGAAGGAGAGGCTTGGAAAAATGTTTCTGAAGAGGCTAAAGAGCTAATTCGAGGTATGTATTTACAAGTATTTCATGTACATTATGTTTTTATTTTAAAAGATAAAATTTGGAGAACCATACAATATCTGGATGCTGTAGTCAGCTCCAAAGTGTCTAACCTGACAGAGCAATATGCACAGCTTGAGCTATGTACTGACCTCTAATACAAGCAGTGAGTAGTGATGGAGACGTCAGAATGCTTGTACCCCTAGCAGAGTTTTCTAACGTGGTAAGATGCTGATAAGGTTAAATGGGGCTAGAAGGAACTGAAGAGCTTCAGAAAAAATGAACTGTGTCTTATATTTACAAGCAGAGGTTTTTCTGTTCCGTTATTTTTGCTTTTCTAAAAAACCAAAACGGCTTTATGAGATATCTTAAAAGCTGAGCTTTTGCATAAAATGAATTTATTACTATTTCTTTTCCATTAGCTATTTTTTAATTCCTGTACCAAGACTAACTGTGTTTCTGAGCTACTTCATTGACGTTTGCTTTGGTTCTCATAATCTTTTGGGCATCTAATTATGTTTTCATCATGAGCTAGACACCTACCTTAATGCTACATAGGTGGAGTTCTGAATTTCTGTAGAAGCAGACTTGTAAGGAATTTTTCTGCCAAAAATGAAGGATTTCCAGATTCAGACTTGAGTGAATTGTACAGGGAATCTGACTCTTTCGAACATCATCCTAGACAGGTTTTAAGTGAAGAAATCATTTGGTAGTTCTGAGTTTGTGTGAAGAGAGATGTGAGTTATCGAACAGTTAAATATCAATTTTTTGCTTTTAAAAATCTTCTGGAGAGGATGATAGTATAACATTGTGTGAGCCTTATCTAGGATAAATATTGGCATACCTGGGATAAATATTGACATTAGTTACTTATCATTGCAATGCATGAGATTTTATTAAGAAATATTTACATTTTCTATTGACCAGAGATAAATAGCTGACAGTTTTAAAGAATGTAATGTGTTTCTATTAGGACTTCTTACAGTGGATCCAAACAAAAGAATTAAAATGTCCAGCCTGAGATACAATGAATGGCTTCAGGATGGCAGCCAGCTCTCATCTAACCCTCTAATGACACCTGATAACTTAGGTTCTTCAGGGGCTGCAGTGCACACATATGTCAAAGCCACTTTCCATGTAAGTTCTGAGAAACTTTGTCATGTGCTATGTTTTGTAATGTGTCATCTAGATTTGTATCTTTTCTCTTAAAAACAATGCTTATCTGTCCTTAAAATTCAGTATATGCTTATAGCTGGATTTTTTTTCCTTAATAACATTTCTTCATAACATCTCTGATGGAGTACAGGAAAATATGAATGATGAAGCAAGAATTAATTTCTTGAAGATACTTATGTTCATGAGGATTTGGGTATTGAATGCTGTTCTTGAAACACCTAATAAAAGTATTCTGTTTCTTAGAGAAATCTATTGAAAGGTCTTCAAACTTTTATAAAAAAAAGAGAACAAACTTTATATTTAACTTAAGTAACTAGCTTTTTGTCTTTATGGTTACTAAATTGAGGTAGAATTTCTGGAATATACGTAGTTCATGTTTTTTATATCATGGATGCTTTTTTAGTGGACTTGCTTGTCTACTATTGTATATTTATTAAAATAATTTGAGCTGCAACTGTATTTTACAGACATAGTATCAATTCTCATGATACCCTCTACAGAGAATAAACCAAAATAGAGCAGATTTATGCTAAAATGCTTGTGGGTGCTTTTAAGGAAGGAGAGAAAAACGAAGTAATTGTTTCTTGGACAGGTCCTGATAATGCAACATAATTTGGGCTGAAAGAAAAAACGTAATTTAACAGTGTAATCTCTGAAAATGTAGTGTTAAATAGGTTAAGGCTTAATAAAAAAATACTTCTAAAGTAAAAAGAACAAGGAAAGGAAGATGCCGATCAATAATGTTATGTATTGACTCTTATGTACCTGTAAAGGCTGGTAGAGTCATTCTTACAACTACAATAGGAACAAGTCAAGAAATTGCATTTTGTCTTATGATGTACCATAGACCATTCATAATAAGTGATAAGGCATAAAATTTAGAAATGTGTTAAAACTTAGAATTACCTTTTATTTTTAAACAGGCCTTTAACAAGTACAAAAGGGAAGGATTTTGTCTTCAGAATGTGGACAAGGCACCTCTTGCAAAAAGAAGGAAAATGAAAAAAACAAGTACAAGCACAGAGACACGTAGCAGCTCCAGTGAAAGTTCCCATTCTTCTTCCTCTCATTCTCATGGTAAAACTACCCCTACAAAGACATTGCAGCCCACAAACCCTACAGACAGCAATAACCCAGAAACCATCTTCCAGTTCTCCGACTGAGAAGCAGAGAATATCCTGGATATCAAGAGATATCGAGGAGTTAAGTGGTTATAGACTTGGCAGTACCTGTATTGTCTTCTCCCACCCTTCCTCCCTGTGGCTTACAGGCTGCTACAGGAAGACGTCTGTTGCTTTAGAAATGTATTTTAGTCATACCTTTTTAGCTTTGTATTTCCATACATTTCCTTTTAGTGTTGTTTGGTATCACTGGATATAGTATAATACCATTATATAACCAACATTGTATTCTCTGAGGGCTAAATTACTGGTGTGCAGTCAAGCTTAAGGTAAGTGACTGTGCTGCTCATGGTACCGCTTGGAAGAAGACTGTTCCTCAGTGTCACAATCTTCCTCACAGTTTCTTCCCCACTACTCAAAGAAAGGAAAGCTCTGTAACTTCGGGATCTTCTGCTCTTAGCCAGCTTTGTGAAGAATGTTACAGAATTTGATTCTTCGTGCATGTAAAGAATCATGGTACAATGCACCAAAGCAGTATAGTACTTTAAAGCCTTTTAAAAATATGGTTACATTCTATCCCATTTATTTGAATTTTAAGATCAAAATGAAGCAGTATGGAACTCTTATTTTGTTTAAAAAATAACTCCACACATCTTGTTCTAAATAACTGAGAATAGCAGTCTTCGATTTTTTAATTTATTTATTTTTTTAAACACTTCTAGGGTAAAAGATATCTGATAAAGTGTCTAGTACTGTGATAACATAATTTTTATTTTTTGAAGTTATTAACTTCTAAAAGATTTTACAGATTCTAAAATGTAATGCTATAAGAGAAAATTAAATTTCATATTTCATGCTTTGAAAAATGATCACATTAAAATACCTATTTCAAGATTAATTATAATTTATATTTTCTTTTTATAGTTACAAAATAATTTTAAAATACTAAGATTTTTTAAAAGATGAGAGCTCCAGTTTCAACATTTGTTATTATAGGGTCCATAAAAATGCATACCAAGTTATTTGAATTTTGCATTGTGCAAGTATGGCAGTCTAATAGTGACTGTAAAATATTAGAATATATGTTTTATTTTTTGCACTTTATAACATCCAAAGGAGATGTTTTAGAATAAAGTGCACTCAGATCTCTCTTCCTACAAGGTGCTGAGCACTGTTTTATTGGGCTGAATGACCTGAAATCCACCATATTTGGTGGTTGTGGTCATTGTGAAGGAGAATTCTGTACTTTGCAGGAGTGAATCCCTGTATATTACCCACTGTTTTCATTCCTTACTGTAAAATGCAAAGCTCTTTCTATCTTGCTTTTACATTGTATATAACAAATACTAGACCTGGGCACCTTGTGTAGTGTAGATGTTAACAACTTATGCACTGGGAATACTAAAGGGAAATTATATTGAACACTGTGCTTCACAACTTGTTCACTGTGGTGTTCTACAGTGAAGTATTTCCTACTGTGATAGTATAGTATGTAAATAACTGTTTGGAATCATAAATGTGACTTACAGAAACATCAGCATAAACTTTTAAATCAGTATATTTTATAAATTTATGGAGAGCTCTTTTATAGCTTGTATTCTCAATGACTAGGAGTAACTTAAGTGCTAAAGATGACTCCTGTTTTGCAAATGCTTACATGTGTAAGTTTCCACTGAAGTTGGAAAGGCTCCTTGTCATATGCCTAAATTTGTGTGATGCAAGACTAATTGACTAGAGGATTTTGTTAACAGCTGTCTCTATCCTAAAGTAACCTTAATCCAAACCCTATGCAAAAAAAAAAAAGGTTATAGAAATTGTTTATATCAGTGGTTTTATTTATAGAATTATATCAGATATCAGTATTGACAAATATAATACATCCATGTTTACAGGGATTGTGTGTATCAAAACAAGGCTTTGTAGCCCAACATGTTTGTTCTGTGTTTCTTTAATATTAATAATGGCATTCTGAGGTTTTGGAATTGCTCATGTGAAATAGTTTACTACTTTCTTGATGTGAATGTCAACAGTAATTGCAGCATTAATTTCAGGTTGATGTGAATATTGAGATTTGCACTGTTTATGTAGAAGTAGTATATTTAAAGATCCGTCTATGTGCTAATAACACAACCAATTTCAAGTGGCTGATGTTAAAGTATTGAAAAATAATTGTCAATGTAATATATTCAGGTTTGCTTTCTGAATGCTCTCCTTGGAAGTAATCTCAATAGTGAACATGGCTCATTTGTAAAAGAATACTTTTCCTCTCCCAAATAAACTTGCTGTAAATACAACGAACAATCCACCATTAATACTTGTTATGCAGACAGTATAAGTGAATTGGGAGACTGGAGGACAGGTTGTTTGTAAAGTTTGCACTTTGAGGAGTTCGTGGAACTTGTCTTCAGGATGAGGACAACAAAAAGCAATTTCAGTCTAATTTCATTTAAATGTAAGAAACTTTTGGATACCAGGTGGATTTGGAATATTGTGACTCAGCTGAAAGTGTTTAAATGTTAGGAATACAGAACAGTTGTTTCCCTGTTGGGAATTTAAACTGTTTCTTCACAAACTAATGAAACAACAAGAATGTTTGCACTAAACAATAGATAAGAGATACTAAGTACTAGAGATAATGGCTGTATTGTCAATCTATTTTTCTACACAGGTTTGAGAGACTGTTGTGAGACTGAAGTTATTAGAATACATCACTTGTATCAAAGAAAACTTTTATAGCTGAATATTTCTTTGTCCTCTTCACGCTCTCACAGCAGTTGTTTAATAAAAATTTAAACCCAGGGTATTTCTTTCGGACAGGGCTAAGTACATTTAGGTATCACCTTGTATTTGCTTTGAACCAGTAACCCAGGGTAGCTGAAATGTTTATGAGCTCTGACTGCCTGCTGCCTCCAGGTAGCAGAGTTCTTGAGGAAGTGTATTTGACACTAAGCTGTCTGAATTTTTAGATTAGCATCTTTACATAAACAACTGCTGATGTACACATTGATACATTGAAACTTGAGTTGCAAACTAGGCAGCTCGAGAGTAAGTTTATTTCTTGTTTTGATGTCTCTGCAGGAGAGTATTTACTCTTTTGCAGAACAGTATTTTAATCTGTTGACTAGCCTGGAACTCAAGGTCATAAAAAGACCATGGGCCATGTTTTTCATACTCAGACCACTTTTTCAAATTTGAAGTATACAAGTTAATCTTCATTAGTACTATAAACACTTTATATTGTTTTGGTGAAGAGATGTTACACTGTAAATTATGTGTATACTTGGATTAAGTTTTCTTCACTGTGCTGCTATACCTCAATCAGCTTTAATGTCTAGTAATGATATCTGTCTGCTGTCAGAAGTGCAGTGCTATCAGCGGCGTTGTAGGCAGATTTGTGTGAAAAGTCAAATTTCTTATGAGTAAAGATTTCAATTAGTGTGGGTTTTAATCTGATCTTTAAAGTACTCTATCTGGTAAAGCCATTTCTTTGTAAAACACAAATACTAGTATTAGCAGGTAATTCTGCTAAAGCATTTAGAGAAGTACAAAGAAAATAACATGACTTACTGTTTCTCTGGCTTAGTGAAATTTCTATACTTTAAGGAAAAGAACCAGTGTATTTGGCATATGTATTGTTTACTGCTATGAGAAAAACCCTATTAAATACTTCATTAAACAGTTGGGAGCGAGGGGCAACATGTATTGTATCACAGAATGGATTGAGGCTTCAAGTTGGCTCTGTTGATGGATGTATTTTCTCAGCCCTTTTCTATGGCTACTTTTCTGAACAAAGTAATGATTCCTACACAGCTGTATCCCTTCTCAGTCATCTGAGAACAGAATAATTCTCAGCAGAAAATGTGTTGTTTGGTTGTAATGAAATGTTGCAGAAGCATCTTATATTTTTAATCTGTGCATGTGTTCTCTGCATGCTTGTAGATACATGCTGTATTGCATGTCTAAATCTCAATTTAAAGTAATATGCCTTGATTAGAGAACTTGTATTATAAAAATGGGTTCTGGACTCACACAGATTCAGAGGACCAGATAAGAAGGCTGCCACAGAACAGGAAGAAGGTTATAAGAAGTCAGAGGTGAGAAGCTTCTGGGAAGATATTTTCAGGGGTAATTTCTCCCCTGGCTATCTCAATGTGCATGTATTATTCACTGACAATGAATTGCAAGCTTTCTTGCCAGTTGTCCAACATAAACATATTTCCTACCTCTGCAAGTCCCTGAGTGTATGTGTGTAGCTTTTTAACATTTAGTTCATCATGTTTAAATTATTTGTTGTGTCTCAAGTATCATTCCAGGTGTTTTTAGTAAATTAATGGTCTTCATTCTTTCCCCCATGTGAAGTGGGGGATGTGACAGTCTTTTTCAAAATCCAGTTTTTGCATGGCAAAAGGTGACTTTTCCTTCCTTCAGTTGAGATAGTTGACTGAATATTCTGGATTGAGAGAACAGAATATAACATTGGTATTTCAGCTGTAAAGAGATAAAAGTGCTTTGATCTTTGTCTGCCAGTGAGAAACACTTCTCAGTTTGGTCCTTTGCCCACAAGGCACTGGATTCTCTAAAAGCAGAAGAAATGCAGTGCTGTTCATTAGCTCTCACCTGCCATCACACACTTTTATATGTCACATATTAAATAGATTTTGAATGTTCAGAACATTTGTGTAGAAAACTCGCACTAATTCCTGTAGTCTACACTAGAAAATAAAGTGATGCTTTTCATTACATAGACCAGCTGAAACAGTCTCTTGTTTGTGGTACCCAGAAACTGCATAATGGAGAAATGCAAGAGACCTGCAATAATGTAAATTTTAAGAAAACATGTATTTTGACAACCTTCATGTTCTGTGTGATAGAAATGGAAGACAGCAATTGGCTGGGAAACAATTATAAGTAGGTAGAGATGCTATGGGCTGGCCTGACTAATACTTTATTCTGTGGTAGAAAGGGATCCATATTATTCACATGTAAAATTGCTTTTAAAAATTGGCAACCAATCTAACTGTATTTACAAGAGTCATGCAGAAGTCTGCTAACTTCCTTTGAAATGCCAGTAATGAAAGAAAGAAAAACAGAACTCTAATTGCTTCAGGAACTGCCAAAAAACCTAACAGACGAAACTGCAAACTGACTGCAAACTTCTTACAGCTTTCTTAATACAAAGATACTTGTCAACAAATCCAGCATCAAATCTTAAAACTGGTCTAATTTATGTTCATCTGATTTTCCCTAGTTGTTTTTTTTTTATTATTATTATTTTGGTAAATATGTAGTTGTCTTAGTATGACCAAAGGTCTATTTTTGTAAGTAGGAGAAAAAGGATTTAGGATTAGGCCTTGTGAATAACCAAAAGAAATCTGTTTGGAAGGGTAACCATTTCAAAATATACATCTATATTGATGATATTTGCTGATAAAACTATGTCTAAGACATTTTATCTAAGTTATGGGTGTGATATTGTGGGACATTGAGCTGTGCTAAGAAAGCTTTCAAGTGTAAAGTCTTTGGAGTTTAGGAGAGTGAGAAGAAGGGGGGAAATTTATAGATGATGCTGCAAAGAGGGACAATGCTTGAAATTTGTCCCTAAGTTACTCGAGGTGACTGGTTACAGAGGTGTCATCATATGGTCTGCAGAAGCTCACTCAGTAGTAATAGTACCTATGCTTTTTTTCCTTTAAAAGTAATATACAGTGGAGAAGAGAAACTAAATTCACAAAAGCAGCAAATACCTCAAAGCTTTTCTCAGGTGGGTCCTTAATGAGTTCTCATGCTTTAAACAGATAACTCTGCTGTACATAACAGTTACTCTTGTTGAAGCTGTGCCTGCTTGAGGGAACAGGATCCCACTCTCTGGTAATGTGGTCACTGTAGAGGGATGCTACAAATTAGAGCTCAAGGTGCTGTGTCCCTGCTGCTTTTAAGTTCAAGTGTTCATACAGTTTTGCTCAGTATGTATCACCATGTCAGTCCAATTGGTATGCAGCTGTGGCAGGTCACTTCGATTTTAGTGCTGTCAAATTAAAAGGAAGGCTTGAGATCTACTTCATACCGAAGTGAGAACAAGCTTTGAATCTTAACAAACATGTGGATTACAAAAATGAATAAAAGTTTGGCATTGGCTTTTCACCTTGAAAGTCTAAAGATGTTCCTGCAGCAAATACGGATGAGTACAGATGTCTTTACAGTATTGATCTCTTTCACCTGCAGAAAAAGAAACCTGCAAAATTGTTTCTTGCCAGATAAAAACTTTTGCTGGAGACCTAGTAGAAGAAATCATCCCTAATTTCTACCTTTACCTTTGAAGCTGTGAAGGCAAAAAATAAATTTGTGACAGATTCTGACAGCTGGTTATAAAGGAGCAGGCTGTGTTAATTTACAGCAAGAGGAACAGGGCGTTCTATTTCATGTGTCAGTGTGGGCAGGGAGTGGGGAGAGGGAAAGAAATGGGAAGAAGGGAATGCTGAGTGCTTTGCCTCACTGTAATTTACAGGACATTCTGGTTGCACGCCATTGCTTTTGAAGGAGCAATGATCTCCACGTTCAATTAAAATGTTTTTGAATGAAAAACCCCACACAGATTATCCTGACAATTTCTTGGAAACAGTGCCATTTTCAAATGGCAAATACAGCATTGTGGACTTTGATTTCCTTATTTCCTTAATGCCAGTTATCAACAGATTACAGTGAAATTTTCTTTCTGACAAATACCTCTCTCAAATTCTTTGTCATACCAACAAAATGCAAAACCTTGTGATAGAAGTTTATCAAAAGCAAGAGAAATTTTCCTGGTATCTAGAAAATGAATAAGGATTGTTGGAGTAAGTTCAGAGGAGGATTCTGACTTTGATGGGAAATGTACTAGAAGAAAGGATAATTTTGTGAATTCAGTGGTGGAGAAAATACAGGAAAGCTGTGTTCTACAAGACTGCTCAGGACTTTATGGAAGATGAGTGGAACCAGATGTCAGGTGAATGCTCCTGTCTCCAGAGCTCTTAAAGCCTAACCACACTTATTTGAAGGGTGATAAGCCCGGCCTGTAGGCCAGTCCTGTCAGAGCCACAGGTTTTAGGAAAATCTAGTGTTGGGCTTCTTTCTTGGAGGTACTTCTTATTTGCAAGTCTTGTTAACCATCAGGGTACAGTCAGACTCTTCTGCTATGTTGGAATGATAACTATTGAAGGTTTTGATCTTCAGCAGCCTGTGGTGTTCAAAATAAAGAGATTTTTGTTGTTGTAGCCCTCCATTGTGTGGTTAACCACTGTGGTGGCTTCAAAGTTAATGCAAAGCAATCTGGAGAAGTACATCATGTCATTGTTAACAAGCCAGCCTCGGATTCCCATAGGAGAAGCTCTTGCCAGGTCTTTGCAGAGTGCAGAGCAATAGCATGGCTGTTCTCTGGTGGTTGGTGGTGGTCTGCACGTCCATTGTTCTTCCTACTCTTGAAGTTGTGTGTGCTGGGAACTCTTCTCACAGAAAAATGTGAAAAAAATTAACCAAACATCTGTATGCTAGGCAGATGAAGGCAGTTTTATTGGTAATAACCAGGGAGTTTATTGGCTGTTGCATTATGCTTGACTTCTCTGGCAGTAGGGAGAAGTATCTGAACAAGTCTCTAAGACAGACTGATAGTATTTGAGCTGTTACTGATCTCCAGCACTGTCAGGAGCTTGGGTTTGGAGGAAATTGTATCATTATGCCTATATGTGGTAAAATCCTATGATACAATGCTATCATCATACCTAAAGAATCCTACATTTTTCTAGTATTCATTGGGAATAAATAGGTTATCCAGGTTTTGTTTAGGTTTTTCAGGGTGTGTGTGTGTATAGTGCTTGCTTTTAATTACTGTAATTTATTTTTACACACCTTATTTTATACTTAGTTCTATCCTGACCATTCTATTTATGTTAACTTACTTATCTCTTTGATTTCTGTAGTCTTTCTGCCTGTCCTGAAAGGTAATACCTGGGTATTTCTGCCCCAAAAGAACTGTAGTGTCAAGTGACCAATTTACAGAGGAAATAAAAGTATGAAAAAAGGCTATGCAATAAACATTTTCCTTTATCCGTGTGGAAATACCCAGCTTAAATTGCACTGGTCATTAAATAGTTGCCTTGCTCTTCAGATGACTTAACTGACAGATAGAATGAATAGTGTTAGAAGTACCAAAAGAACAGTTTTAAAAATAACTAAATAATTTAAAATTTTGGACAGAGGAAATGAGTGCAAACCAAAGGTACGAGCTGAAGTAGCACCTTCAAACTTGTATCTAAATATACTCTGAACAAGGTGCCAGATCTGGCTGGCTGTCTTATCTTTTACACTTTGAAATAGAGTTAGGTCAGCAGCAGGTAGGAGAAATCATCTTTGTCCTGCAGATGTAGAACTTCAGATTTCCGAGAACCTGTACTTGGATCCAGCAGGAGCAGTAAGAGGCTGAAACTGGCAGTATGTCCCCAAAAGCTTTGTTTGTGAATCATCTTTGTGAAGATAGATAAAGTCCACAGGAGGGTAGTTCACATCCATTTCCAACCAGCTGTAGTCACAGTAACATTATTGTTTTCTACTTGAGTTTTTATCAAGCAGCTAAAAAAAGCATGTATGCTGTTGTTACTTTGTCTGTGCTGATAGAAGGATCTCTAGGGCAGTGAAGCAGACTGGAAACTATATTCTGTGGTTTCAGACGAATACTAGACCTTTTGGAGACTTCTTTGATCATGTTACTGTATTTTAAACGAACTGTGTTTCAGTAGTAATCTTCTCTGGAAATACCAAATTGAGCTTTTCATAGAAAGGAACTATGACATTTCAGAGGATATGAAGAGGAAAAAATAATTTTAAGAGAATCTCAGAAGCTGCGGAGTTTGTCTTTTGACCTTCAAGAGCAAGTGTTAGGCAACAGAGTTCTGAAAGGTTGAGTTAGACCAGATAAGGTAAGTTGTAGTGTGTAAAGCCAACTGAATATTGTAAGAACATCAGAAATGTAATGCTGAGTCAAACCAGTGGGACTAGAATTGCACCAGCACTCCAGTGCAGATTACAGTGTGGGCTACGCTGTGGCAGAATGATGCTGGTTGCTTTGTCCTCAGTACTCTTTTCGGTGATGCCTGGTGTTTTGTAGGTGTCACTGCACAATGCAGCACGGATTTCAGGGAATTGTCTGTGATTTCCTGACATCCTGTATCAAATGTAAATCAGTTGTCTCTAGACAAATACCTTGTGTTTGACCAATTCATGTTGCCTGAAAAAATCCAGTCTTGTTTTGGAGACATCAAAACTGGACGAATCCACTGCCTGTTTGGTATTTAACCAAATAGTTAATTATTGCGATAACTTTTATAAAGTCTAATTTCTTATATAACTTTATTTGGAGCAGGCCTTGACTTGTTTTGTTTTTGTTTTCTGTGTTACTCTGGTTTTAAATGCTGTTTTCATTACATAATATTTAATTTCCAGAACATAAAGCAATTTTTTTTAAAATTCTGCCAGTTGTTATGGCAGAAACTGGTGATTTGTCAGGTCTCTGAACTCGTATTTGCTATGCAGAAATAGCAGCTCACATTTGTGTTACTGGGTTCACCTCACAGTGTTTCTGACCAGTAGGAGTATGGATCTCTTTGAATTTTCCCCAGTTGATCCTAGAAAGTCTCCTTCTCCCATCTCTGCTAAAGACCTTGCTTTTGGTACATAATAACGTGGCCTTGTATATAAATTTTCTCTTAGGATCACATCAGGCTGGGCAGGCTATGTTGCACCTTCCTTTGGCACATAGGCATGAGCCCAGTGTCCTCAGGATGCCCCTGGTGTTCCGTGGCCCATTCAAAGGCACATGATGAGCCCCAGGGGAACCACTCTTTGTTTAAGACTATTTTGTACTAATTCTAGATCTGCTGATTTTTTAAAGACTTCTCTCATGTATTAACATAATTGAAACATCTAATTTAAATGCATGATTTTTCGCTCTTCCTAAACACAAAACAAAAATAGTTGCTGAGTACTCCTTTGTCACCAATGTTTTTCTTGCCTCTGGATAGTAATGAACTGATGACGTTGCTAAAATTATCCATTGTCCTCATTGTTGCCTCCATTGGCAACTTTGTCATTTAGCCATTTGTCATAGTACTCTCAACATACAGTATTTTCTGTCCATGTTTTAAGCTATCTACAGGTTTAGAAAATTTCCTTACTTATATGTAGCTTTCGACTCCCCCTGGTGGTTTGCCAGTGGAGCTGGCAAATAGTTTATAGCTGACTGCAGCAAGCAACTCATTTGAATGAGTATGACATTGTATTTTATTTTTACCCTTACGAAATAGTAAAAAATGTACATGGCTTCCTTATGAGCAGTGTTGGACAGTTTGAAATAGAGCAGGAAAGAGGCTTATCATGAGAGCAGCACAATAAAAGACCCATTATTAGACCCTACCCTAGCTTTTCCATGAACTTAAAAGTAGTCAGAGCACTTACCTGAAATCCTTAGATCTTTGAACTAGACTGAAATGTTTTACACTAACACAATAAAAAAGAAACAGCAAACCTACAGTATTTTTCTTCCCGTTTTGCTTCCTATTTCTTACTGTATGTTAATATAGGATAGCAAGTTTACTGGCACTGTACCATTGTAAAAGCACAGTTGTGGAGCAACTCGCAATTCAGATATAAATGCATTTATTCAGCCTCCAAAAAACAGTGGAGTGTGTTTTTTTAAAAATTCTGAGAGGTGACCTTTTTTGTGTGTGTGTAAATATATGTATTTGTGGTGCAGAGGATATTTCCAGGCACAGCGTGGCAGGTTTAAAATGTAGTATGAAACACTGAGCTGGAAGAATATGATTTTAGTAGATACTGGCAGTTGAGTGATACTCTGTTGCCCTTTCACTGGCAGTGCTGGCTCCCATTTCACATGAGTGGGCTTGGAAAGGACCTCATTTGGAGTCTGACTTTTTTTTTGCAGCACATTTAGTCATTAAACTTTGAATTCAGACAATCAATATCAATGGCTGCTAGCCCCTGTTATTTATTAAAGACTGTGAATTAACATCAAGGGATTTCATAAAATAGTAAAAAAATGTTTGTCTGATTGTACAGGCATACATTCCATTTTCAGTATTAATTGCCCATTATCTCCCAAGTGCAGTATGAACTGAATCACTCTGAAGGCAACAAACTACAAAATCAAAAGCTCGTTGTGAAGAAAGCTTTTCAGGTTCCTTAGTTTTCTTGAATTTTTTTGTGTATGATTTTAACTTTCAAACAGCCATAAGAGCTTAATAGTTTACAAGATAATGTACATTTGCAGATGTAACTATTTTATCTCTAAGAAAATAAACTCACCTAAGTACAAAACCTTGAAATGTTGAAATAATTTGATAAAAGTTTATTTCACTTGACTGTCTTCCTTGCTATGAGGCAGGGGTGGCAGGTTTTATAATGGGCTTGTTGTCAGACTGTTGATTTAGTGGATATGTTCAGTCTCACTTCCCTTCAAACAGCATGTTTGTACTCTCAAAAAGGAGACAAGTGTCACTGTGAAATTATTTCCTCAAACAATTTTCATATGGTCTGTTCTCAATTTCATAGAGATTACTGACTTCAGTAGGAATGGAGAACTGTGTAGTTGCCTCCTTTCGCTAACAATGTTGCACTAACTGAAAAAAAAGATTTCAGTTCCAGTAAAAGTTCTGCTTCCGTAATGGTTATGAGCTGTGCTCTTCACTGTAGAGAAATTAATTATCACACTAATGAGTTTTGGCATGAGAATTTTTGCACTTCACATTCGAGAAAATAGCAGACGGTAGTAGGAGTTGATTATGATTGCCTTAAAATACAAATAGTATTTGAATTGCATCTCTGATCACTTGCAGTAGGAATATATTTAACATTCTAATAAGCATTACAATGTTGATTTTAATTGAAAGATAAAAGATTGGTAAAATTACCATTTGTACTGAGGAAAAGCTTTTTAATGTTTACTTTTATTTTACTATGGATATATAAAAAAAGGACTTTTATGCTGTCTTCTGTAGCATCACATTTCCCCTAAAATTGGTTTCTTTCTCTGATGTATGCTATAGGTAGAAAAATAATTTTAATAATCAGCGTTATGACTAGCAGTTTCAGACAAAACTTTTGGGAAAAAACTAGCATACCACTAATCAGTGTGCCAAACTAAAACCAGAGTAGTAGGAATACTTGCATATTAAACACTTTTTCTTTAAATAGACACTTTAAAACAACACTGGCCATTAAGCATTGCTAACCTTTGACACAAGTTGGCTGTTAATCTTGGATTCTTCCCTGCCACTTCAGTGGTGAATAGTATTTGTCTAAGAAGCCAAAAATCTGGTATGGAATAAAAACCCCATTGACCCTGTAAGTGTGCTTGCAGGAGGTTTTTTCCACTCCTCTTGGTTTTGAGCGTTCCATTTTCATATGTTGCCTTTATAAATGCAAGTGCTTTTTGGTTTTTCTAATTCCTTGTTATAGAATGTTAAATATCTTAGCAGAGATTAAAGTGCTACTTTATTTAAGTCAGTTTATATTCTCTCTAACATTGTTACCATTTTAAAGGCCCATCACTCCTGTTTCTTGTAGATCTGTGTGGAGTACTAGTGCAGAAAGTTTCTTTACCGGGTTTATTTTCCGGTTATGAGAAGTATGAGAGTACCATATTAGTGTGTGTATTGGGTTTGTGTGGCCAGGTTTTGGTAGTGGAGGGGGCACTGCAAGAGTGGCTTCTGTGAGAAGCTGCTGAAGTGTCCCTCACATCCAACAAAGCCAGTGCCAGTTGGCTCCACGATGGACCCACTGCTGGCCAAGGCAGAGTTCATCAGAGATGATGGTAAAGCCTCTATGATAACATATTTAAGAAGGAAAAAATGTTACTGCATAGATGTAATTGCGACCAGGAAGAGAGGAGTGTGGAGTATGTGAGAGGAACAACTCTGCAGACACCAAGGTCAGTGCAGAAGGAGGGGCAGGAGGTGCTCCAGGCAGTGGAGCTGAGATTCCCCTGCAGCCCAGGGTGTGGCAGCTGTGCCCCTGCAGCCATGGAGGTCAGTGGGGGAGCAGAGATCCACCTGGAGCAGTTGGATGCCCAGAGGAAGGCTGGGAACCCATGGGAACATGCTCCTGACAGGGACCTGCAGAGCTGTGGAGAGAGAAGCCCAGGTTAGGGAGGACTTGCTGGCAGAACTTGTGACCCCATGGGGGACCCACACTGGAGAAGCCTGTTCCTGAAGGACTGCATCCTGTGTAAAGGCACCCACGCTGCAGCAGAACTGCACAACTGTAGCCCATGGGAAGGACTCACACAGCAGAAGTTCATGGAGAACTGTCTCTCATGGGAAGGACCCCACACTGGGGCAGGGGAAGGACTCCTCTTCCTGAGCAGTGGCAGAAACAACAGGTAATGAACTGACAATAAGCCCTGTTCCCTGTCTGCCTGTAGTGCTGGGAGGGAGGAGTTGGAGCCCAGGAAAGAGAGAAGGGTGAGGGGGGAAGGTGTTTTTATGATTTGGTTTATTTCTTATAACTCTGCTTTAATTTTGGTCGGTAATAAATTAATATCTGCAAATATAGAGTCTGTTTTGCCCATGACAGTAAGCAGTGAGTGACCTCTGCCTGCCCTTAACTCCTGAGTCTTCCATTATATTTTCTCTCCCTGTCCACTTGTGAAGGGAAATGATCATGTGGCTTTGGGGAGCACCTGGCATCCACTCAGGCTCAAACCACCACAGTGTGTAGCTGTGTAGTGAAAAGGCCCTGTTTCTTCATACCAAGCTCATGAAATTGCACTGAACAATCCACTACTTCTTTTCCCCCTGTGTTTGGGGGGATTGGAGTGGGAGAGATGGCATAAGGCAAAATGATTGACCAATACATCTTAGTTACTTTTCCTGCATTTTGAATTTCCCTCCTTTTCACTAGGTATCTCTCTATATTTGGTAGCCAGCAGCCTCACCTTATAAGCAGAGTATTTCCATCCAAGTGCGTGTATACTTTGGTCTGCCCCAACAGTGTAATAAATAGGCCATTTCCAGAAAACAACATGTCATTTAAGGTTGAAAAAATAAGGAACATTTAACAAAATATGCAAGATCATGCTTCTTTTCTCTGTTACTTTCATGCTACTCATTCCAAATCCATTATTGTATTCCATTATGGGTCAACTACAATAGAATCTTCTCAGAGCAGACTTGGGTGTATGGAAGTTTCATTAATGTTAAAGCAGATTTCCTAAACATTTCAAAATGTGCTAATTCCTTTTGCATAAATGTCTCACTTCATAAATAGGAGCTGTTGAGATAATAAGCCTGATGAGCTGTAATGTAAATATTTTAATACTATTGCTGGTAGCTTTTAGTGAAATGATGTGATCAGTGCTAACAAAATGTGTTAGAATTGTTGTGAATCAATATGAATAATCTTCATGGGCAAATTAGCTCTTTTAGAAAGTTGAAATTTTAGTTTTCATAGTCTTATCTGTAAAAGAACTAGTAGTTATAATATCAAACATTTTGAATTATCATTCTTTTCCTCCCTAATTTTTAAGTTATTTTTTCTCCCCAGTAAAAAAACATGTTGTAATTAGTTTGATGTTCTCTGGATCTTCTGAAAAATCAAGTATGCAAAAAATGCTTTATTACTTATTTCTCCTTTTGATTTTGTTACATTATTATATCCTCTCTCTGATCCTGCAGTACTCCATTGTATTTTTTAAACACTGTTATGTTCTGCTACCATTTCATTTAACTTTTAAAATCTGAAGAATATTTTGTTTGAAATGGGACTGTAACCTGAAGGTGCTATAAAAGCAACCTGACTAAAAGGCAAATTACAATATCTGAATTTTGTGTTGTTATGCTTTTAATAACACTGGGAATGAAAACATTGAAACACTGAACAAGCCTATCATAGAGTTGCAATAGCTTTGATGGTCTAAGGATGATGGAAGCAAAACAAGATGTGTTGGAAGTTGTATTTATAGCATTGAGGATATAGCTGGGGAACACACTAACAAGCTTTTAGTTGTGTAAGCCTGGCTCTGTTCCTGGTCAATTAGTGATTCAATGGAAACTACAGATCTTTAAAAAAATGCATGCTGTTTCTTATGTTTCAGCTGATGATCAAAACCAAGCAAAACTCCAGAAAGCACCTGTCTCTAGTATATGTGAACACACACAAACTAGACAATTGTTTAGAAATTCTGTTATGTGAACAGCTCTCTCAATGCCCACAGGCAATGTCATGTTTACATTTAACAGGCCTATTTATAGAACAGCCAGTAGTTTTACATTTGCCCAAATCTGACTTCTGACTTCGTGAACTTGTAATTTCTGAAGACTAACATGTGCTAGATCCAGAGGAGTGCAATGAATGTAAAAGCAAAAATTGCATCCAGCCTGTTTTTTGAATCTTCATCCTCATCTGTGACAGTCATCCTCACAAACTCAAGCAAATTCCTGTGGCTTCACTGACTTCTCATTTCTATGGATTAAAAGAAGTAATTGTACAAGTCTGCAGTATGACCCAAGGATGTGGAGCCAGACGCTCGAATAATTTGAATTCATGTCGTATGTAGCTACACTGTATCTCTGCAAAACCTGTCCTTTCTGGCAATGGGCTGCGTCTTATTTTGTGAAAAGTAAGTAGCAATTTGTGAGATTTTTAACCCCAACTAGGTCTTTTTGCTACTTTTTCAGTGAAAATCAGTCATGGCTTCAGCTTTCCAAGGTGTATGTAAGTTTGTGGAATAGGTATGTCACATACGTGTGATGTAATGTTTGATACAGATACACTGTACCATTAGAATTGTTTCAGCTAGTGTTTTTATTCTAGCCAAATGCTGGAAATGCATATATTTTCCCAAAAGATAGGGCATAAGCTTTGTACTTTTCTTTCCCTCTGTTGTTTTTGATTAAGGCGCAGGTGAGTCCTGAGCAGGTGGCCATGCTGGGGTTCGCTTGGTCTGAACACGGTGTGTAAACTCTGCCGGCTACTGGGGCGGCAGAGACCGTGGTGTGAGCACGTAAATGGGAGACCGCCATTAAACACACTAAAACCCCTGGAGCGAGCGTGGGTGAATGGTTTCAAGGTGGGCCAAGAGGAGACCAGACAGTGGCAGGAACTAATTTTGCCTTCTATGGAAGGGGAAAGTGTAGCGGGAGGGAGGTCGGGGGCGGTGTGTGGTCATCACTCGCCTGTGGAGGAACAGAATCGGCTGAATGTGCCATCCCCACCGCACGTGTGAGCGGGCTCTGAGGGGGCAGTTCCTGCCGGTGCCCACGGTAGCGGCCCGCTACCACCGGCACCTTCAGCGGCGCGGCGGTCGCATGAGAAGGCTTGTTCTCTCCCTCCATCGCTGTCCCTCCTGCTCTCCCTACTCCTCCCGCGGGTGCCCGGGCAGCGCTGTCGGGCGGCGGGAGCTGCCCCTCAGCCGGGACCGCGCTCCCCGCCAGGCCCGGCCGGCCCCGCCGCTGGCCCCGCCCCGCCCTGCGCAGCCGCCAGGGGGCGCTGCTCCCGGCGCTCTCGGGGCCGCCAGCGCGGCGCGGCCGCGGCGCTCGAGTTCCGCCGCTCCCGGGGCCGCCGCTGCCCGTCCCCTCCTCCCCCTGCCCGCCGCCCCGGCCCCTTCCCCCGCCGGGGCCCCTCGGCCCGACCATGGCCACCAGGAAGGCGGGCTCGCGGCTGGAGACGGAGATCGAGCGGTGCCGCTCGGAGTGCCAGTGGGAGCGGATTCCCGAGCTCGTCAAGCAGCTCTCGGCCAAGCTCATCGCGAACGGTGCGGCGCGGGGCGGGCGGCGGCGGGGGCCCGGCAGGTGCAGTCGGGCAGGCCGGCGAGAGGGGCCTGCGGAGCCCGGGGAGGCGGCGGGGCCGCCGGCGGGAGGGGCGAGCAGCGGGTCGGGGCGGCCCGGTCGGGCGGGAGCGGCGCGGAGGGAGGCGGGGGCCGCCCTGGGCCCGTCCCCGGCTGGAGCCGCGCAAATCGCCCGCGGCGCCGGGGCGCCCGCCCGTGGAGCCCCCGCAGAGCCGGGGGGCCGCGCTCCGTCCGAACGCAGCGCGGCCCTGTGCGTTCACGCCCCGCAGCGCGGAGCAGACCGGTGTTTATCACGAGCGCTGCAGTTTGCAGGCGCACATGCTGACAGTGTGCATAAAGCCCGAAATGTCCTTCTGCCTTCTGTGAGTGCCAGAGTATCTGTGCACAGCGTGTCTTATGAAGGCTTCCGTCCTTTCTCTTAATAGCAAACCTCAGCAATATAGTGCAGCTTCATTTGTTTTACTGTAAAACTATAAATATTTTGCTTGTTCTCTTAATTCTTATGTCACAAACTTCTATATGTTTAACTGAAGGAGGTGAAAAGCAATACTTCATTGTGAGGCATGGAAGTATGTAATGAACGAGGGAGATACAGGAAGTTCGCTTTGCCATGGATGCCTTAATTCTGTGTGAGAAAAAATATGGGGGTAGTTTGTATACCTCTCTGGGCTCACTCATCTGCTTGAGGTGGACCTGGAGGTATTTTCAGAGAGCAATCAAGTCTGTGAAGACAGAACCTGGGGTGAATTCAGAGGTGATAAGTCAACAGAGGATGAGGCATAACATTGACATCACTGGAAGTTTGTTGAGAAAGCAATGATAGCTTTCCATGTTTAGATGGTAAAGAAAACTGCATGATTCAGCTCTATAGAAATACAAATAAAAGAGGAAAAGCCTGACTCAGAGAAGAGAAAAGAATTTAAGAATAAATGGGTAGATTTATTAAATAGATAACATTTATATGTGTTTGCCTTAAGAACAGCTGAGTGGTGTTCCTGACACTGGTGTTATGCTAACTAAAAATAAACATCAGTGAAAAGATGGAAGGTATCTTTAGTTTCAGGACATACATCATTGAGTGATAGGCTATGAGCTAGTTAGAGATCACTTCAAGCAAAGGCAAATATGTTTTTGCTGTCTAGTTGGGAAGCACAATCTTCATAGTTTCAAGATGTACTTAGGTATTTCAGACAGGCAGGGAGAGCTAGGCAAGACATATTAGTGACAGTTTGACTTCAATTTTTCTAACCTGTGTATGTTTTACCTAGCTGAAGCATATCAGAGATTATGCAATCTACATAACTTTACACTTCAGTGGTTTTCCTATGAAGGCATCTTCTAGATTCTGTACCAGTTGAAATACAAATTATTGAAACATTTCCTGACCTTTAAAACATGGGAAAGTATCATATGCAGATTTTATCTCTTTTTTGACAGTACACTAAGGGTTAAGTCAATGTGCATCACTTCCAAGTTTGGCTGAGAACATAAAAAGGAAATTAAGTGATCATATGGGACTTTCATCTCTATTAGATTAACACAGGAGGAGGGTAATTTATTTAATGAAATACCTTCATGTGCTGTTGAGAGTGTTAAAAACGAGAAGTTTATTTTCCAGATCCATGCGTACCTAACAGGTTGCAGGCCAAAGTTATCAGCTAGTGAGACTACCAAGGAGAGGCAGTGTCTCTGTTCCACCCATGAAGAGAGATGTGAACTGAAAGGCACTCTGATCCATATCCCTGTTGTTACTTAATCTGAAGCAATTAACTTAAAAGTTCAGTACTCTGAACTTTACTGCATCCTTCTGTACTGATGTTTTGACTTGGGAATGGATAATAAAAATCTTTTTTTTGGCTGAATGTGTAACAATATGTCATAGGAATGATTTAAAAGCATGAAGAAGAGGAAAAGGGAAGAGGGTCTTCATTCTGACCATGTATTGGTATGTAGGGAATTGGCTTCAACTCTTGAATGCTGGAACATTTTAACAGAGGTTATCAACATTGCTAGGAATAGTGTTTATTGCTCTTTGAACACAGCTGGGAATGAATCCTTTGGGGAAGCTCTCTGGTAATCTCTTCAATCTTGCACTATTACAAAAGAATAGACTTATTCTACTAGGACACAGCTACAGCTCCTTTTTGGAATTGGAGATTAGACAACTTGATAAAAAGTTTAATGATCCAAGTTATTATTTGGGCTGTTTTACATTAGCAAATTCCCATTTCTTGAAGCTTGCAGCCTAAATGAGATGAAGGAAGAGACAGTAATGACAGCTCCCAGGACGAAGGTCTATGTGGATACACAAGGCAATAGTATATACTTCTGATTAAATGCTGCACTTTAGGGGTGCAGTATTTTGAGTGGAATTGATTATTGTATTGTTTATTTTGTTTAGTTTTGCTGATGGATCCTATCTACTCCCTAAAAGAAGTCTGTGTATAAAACCTTACAGTGGATCAAATATAAATGACAGTTTAGGTAGAATTTTGGGTGCATAAAAATGATATTAAAACACATTTATGTGTCTGATGGATTGCTTTTGAAAGGCTTTCTGAGCTTGCCGAGCTTTAAGAAAAAGAGAGAAGAGAAATATTGATGAATTTGTCACTACTTTTGCTATTCTGTATGTAATAGTTACAATTTGGATCATAGAAAATGTGTATCCTGTGTCAAGCCTGTGACTTGGATTGCTTTTCACAATGGATAGATAGATGGATGAATGAAAAAAGGATCTTTAACCTGACTCAGATTTGCTAGCCACTTAGCCTATTTGTATTATATTTCTCTACTTCAGAACCAGGACTCAGCAGCAGTAATGAGATTCCTGCCCTGTAACACAAATCTTGGTTTGAGCTCTTGCTTCATCAGCATTCTGCTAAAAGATTGGGTTAAAACTGTTATGTGCAGGGTGCTGAGTTAGCCTTGGCTAACACCACATACCCACCCCGCTGCCCAGGCTCTCCCCTTCCTTACAGGGGCAAAGGGTGGGATGAGATTGTAGCTTTGAATAAAGACAAGGAGATCAATTACTAGTTACTGTTTTAGGCAAAATAGGCTTGATTTGGAGTAACTGAATTTAATTTGTTGCCAGTTAAAATAGAGTCAGATACTAAGACAGAAAGATAGACCTGAAAGTAACACTTTTTCTTTCCCCTTCCCCAGGCTGAGCTTCACTCCTGTGCCCCAGACTCCTGTGCCCTTCCCCATGTGGTGTGGAGGGCAAAGTGTTCACAGTCGGTGCAAGATAGTTCTTCCTGCTGCTCCTTCCTTCTCAGGTTTTTCCTCTGCTCTGGCATAAGCTCCCCACTGACAGCAGTCCTGCTTTGGAATGAGTTCTCCACGTGGTACCTTCAGGGCATATCCACCTGGCTTGGGTCCTCCCTGGCACATCCCTTGGGTCCCTTTTCTGACACTGTGGAGCACTTCTGTCTCTCTCCCTCTCTGACCTTGATATTGGTTTTTTTGCTGTTTCTCACTCCTTTAGTTGTCTTTTATTTGTTCTGTGGCATTTTCTGCCCTTTCTTAAATACAGTTTCCCAGGAGTGTTGTCAGTTGTGTTGAGGGGCTCAGCTGTGTCTGGCTGTGGTACTGTTGGAACCAGCTGGGCCTGGGGCAGAGCAACCCCTGGCCTTTTCCCACTGAAGCTACTCCTGCAGCCCCTCTGCTGCCAGCACCTTGCAGGTTATAACCAGTAGAGCAGGATTTTCAATAACTGTAGCAGCTGGCAAAAAAATCGTCAGGCTGCCTTGAAGGTCACCAAGCTGCAGTCCTTGGATAGTCAGTAGCCTGTTCTATGCAATCCTCAAGTGTTCAGTGTTCACATCCTGAGTATCACCTCTTGAATGGAACTGAGAAAAACCCCAAGTTGTTAGAAATAAAATCTTAGAGCAGTTTTCACTAATGAAACTTTGAGTGTTCCCGACTGGTTTAACTAACTTTAAAAGGTTCCTTCTAAGAAAGTGAACTGAAGAAATTTTCATTGCTGGTTGAATTTTGTCTAACTTTGCAAATGAACAGTGTGATGGTGAAACATGGTCATGACAGTTAGTGGATGCTTTGAGTACATAGTTGCTTGTTCACAGAATACTGGAAGAGGTTAAAATACTAAATGCTGAATATCTGAAACTGATCTGAATGTATTTTAAAGTGCTCCCAGAACTGAGGAACACAACTTGAAGCTAACAATCACATTGCAAAGCTGATTGCAAGGCCATCATGTATTTTTGATGAAACAGTAGCATCTCATAGGAAGTGTCTACAATGGAGTTCAGTGTGAAGGTTGTATTTGCTCAGGGCATTTTCAGGACATCAGTATTCTCATGTTTTCTTTCCTTCCTTTGAAAACAAAATGAGGAAACCTTAGGTTGGTTCAGTAGCCAGCTGAATGGATAAAATAAAGGATCCATGAATTTCCATGGGTGTTTCCGGCCATTCATTGTTGCTGTAATTGGAATGTGACCTTGCTCAAGTTCAGTAAGATGTATGGCTCTGTCTGGAAAAGCACTGAGAGGGTGAATTTTTGTAGTTCAAATGAGATAGAATGATGTAGTTCTGTAGAAACCTTAGCCAGTATGAAATATTGCATTACTGTGGGGAGAGAATGCATACCCAGGAAGTTCACGGATCTATATGCTACCAAGAGCACTGTGACATTGCCATGAAAATAGAACATTACTTACAGGTATCAAGTTTGCTCATGGAAATACACCAACATTGTAACACAACGGTTTTTTACCTAGTGAATTTCTTACTACTTTTGCTATCCCATTTCTGTTTGATTTGTCATATCTGGGATCTCTTCTCTGACTGTCTTTCCTCTCAACACCTTGTTTCTATAGTCTCTTATTAGACATATCCTCACATTTAGCCTGGCAGAATAGTGGAACAGAGAGGAGTTAGGAGCAGAGTAGCAAACTCAAAAGATTATTAATTATTTTACATGTCTAATTTTGTCACCTTCTACACTGCTCCCTTATCTTGATATAAGTAGGACCTAAAAATAGAAACATCTTATCAGTTTTCGTCTGTTTTGCAGCCTTGTGGAATACAAGACCTCAGATGTATGGTTAAAGCTTATCCTCAGTGTAAACAAGGGATTTCTAAACCTCTTAGGACTCATGCCCTACTTAGAAGGTGTTTACCAAATTTGTTTGTTTTCATACATAGAAACTTTTGTGTATGCAAAAGTTTCCTAAGGGATTGACATCTCTACCAGAAAAGTTTGCAGACCATGTGACATGCCTTTTTGCATGTCCACAAAAGTGGAAGTGGAAGACTCTCTTCATTTGTTATCTTCTTTGTTTTCCTCCTATTGCATTCCCTGATACATTTACAGAACAAGCTTACTATGGACAGATATTTTTCTGAATGAAGAGCAAAGGTGGTGACAGTACTTAGATGTGTTGTCTTATTTTTGACTGACAGCTTTGTTTCTTCAGATAGCCAGGGGTGTTACAACAGTGTAAGTGATGATGTGGCTCGTCTGCTTGTACTCACACTGCATGTTCATCTGGAATGGAAAATGCTAATGTGTGATTTCACAAGTAACCAAGCTGGTCTAACACCTCACTGCTATTATGTAGAGTAGTTCTTTCTTCCTGCCTTTAATCAAGCTGCTTCTTCTCTATGCAGCTTCTCCTGGTTATGTGTTCCTGGCCTCTCCCTGGTGTTGATGAACACCAGAGGTGGGAATTACTGTGCTTGGCCAGCAGAAAACTCCTGTGCTTCTTGTTCTGGGGCCTGCTGTGTCTGCTGGCTTGCCAACTTCATTTGCCTCCCACAGGGGCCTCAGTAGTGTAACAGCTGGTGGAAAATGAACAGTAGCAGCAGCCAGTGGAGGGCAAAGGTTAAGGGAACTGTGAGGAAGCATGTAGTTGGTCTTAGTGGAATGAACTAAGTATTTTGGATATTTGGGGCTTATAACTGCTTATATTTATAAGGATATTTCTATATAAGTGCAATTATTTTAGAAATTGGATGGCACATGTAGCAATGTTGGGTTGATTGCACTTTTGCCGTGTTTCAAAGTTACAAGAAATGGCAGCCAGATTTATCTGTGAATAGTTACTGGTATATATCTGTATTATAGCTGCTCTCAGTACTTTAAACTAACTTCAAGGGTTAAAGGTTAGGATTAACTTTACTATAGGGAAATAAATTCATTAGCATAAACTCAGAATCATTGATACCACTTTTGTTTGGGTTTGATTTGCATAGTAGTAAAGAAGGGGGCAGAAAGTCCTTAACTGTACCAAATATGAGCCATTCTCCTTCCCTACCAAATATTGGCCATTCCTCCTCCCCACAAATCTGTCTTTTTAAGAATAAAATCTTAGAATTTCATGGTTCAGCTCTTCAGTTTTCTCTGCATTGAATGCTGTTTAATTTGAGCTGATAAGGAGTGACTGAAGATAATAACTTTGTAAAAAGCAACGTGGAGGGACACTGAGATAAATTGCAGGAAGTAAGGATGTCTGGCTAATAGTGTGAGGTGGGTAGCCAGAGCTTTACTAATTGGAGAGCATTTGATCTCCTCCAGGCTGTGAAGGGAGATGCTGATTCTGGGCATTTCTCTGATGTTAGAAAATATGTAGCAGAATGCATAGTGGCAGTTTTTAGTATCTGCTCTGATCAGTGATGTTATCAGTTGCTCAGGAGTTACTTCAGGAGGTGTTGCATGAGTTTCTGCAAGTTCCCACCCCACTGATGATCTGTGTGTGATTGGTATGATTCCACTCAGAATTTGTATGCATAAGCTGAAATCCTTTATTATAATCTCATATTGCCTAGAGTTGTAAACTGTGCTTCTTTAACAAAAAGTGGATGGGAAATCCTTTTATTTCCAGAATTTTGAATGCAGCTCACCTGACACCAATAACTTGGTTTTTCTCCATAAAACTTTTGCAACGGCAACCAAGATATGAAAACACCAACAGCTTACAGGCCCTCCCATATTTTTCTGCAGTTAATTATATGAACAAGTTGTAGCTCATCTTTTAAGTGTGCCTTATCTCAAACTCAGATTTGTGTGGGCTTATCTTGCAGCTACACTTCTGTTTTTCTTTTTACTATTTAATTGCAGTATCTTTACATTAATGGGAACAAAATGGTGTGCATTAATCAAGGCTTTAATGGGACTGCATTAGAGCTGGGTTTAAGGAAAGGCAGAATAGAGACCTGTTGTTTTTATAACAGCTGGTAGAATAAAAACAAAACAAACAAACAAAAACCATAAAAAATGAACCCCACCAAAACACCAACCAACCAAGTTGCCAAAAGGTACTTTCTGTCTTAACATTGGTAGTTATGTACCTGAGGCAATTGTCTCTGAGACTGACAGATGTAGGGTACTATCTTTCAAGAATTTACTTGAGGCTTCCCAGGTGGACCTGGAAAGCTAGGAGGAGAAGATTGGAAATGGTAGAGAACTGCAAGGTCTTGCCTTCTGGGGAGCAGAGGCTCATCTATGTGCTTTCATTTGCGCTTTGGGTCACCCCAAAGATGAAAAATGTCTCTCTTCTGACCTGGCAATTAATTAGTGATTTCATTTTTTTGTCAGTCATTTTCTTTATCTTTTTGTGACAACAAAAGTTGGATTCCATTGTCATAATTTCTCAAATTTGCTCTGTGCTGCAGTATAGCTGTTTGGTAGAGAGTGGACAAGAGCCACTGTCCTTATGACATGGCATGTTTTTTTGCCTTCCATCTAATAGTCTCTAGTATTTTGTTGTTGTTAGTAGCAACAGGAAAACTGTTTTGTCCTTTGAGAAATAAATCATGGCAAGGAGCAAGATTGGAATGACTTCCTAGCTATCAGAGCATGTGCTTTTCCTGTTCTCCCAGTCATTCTTTAATCTTTGTAACCTAAACAAAACATAGATGGGAAGATGGGAAGGTGCTTAATTTTGATCGTTCTTCCTCAGTGTGGTTGATAGAATTGTTTCCAGTTAAACACTCAAAGATGATGGTGGTCCTGTTTCCCACACTTTGTGTTTCCTAGCCCGGGGTATGACATGCATTCTTATTTCTTGGTTTTACATTGCTTTTGACTGAATGGATCAAGTTTTATTCAATTGTAAGCCTGTCAATGTTCTAGATGATACATTATGACTGCCCTGGCTTGTCTATTTACTGTTCTGATGGCCTTAATATTTCACAAAATTTGGTGAGCTTGAATATATATATATAAAAAATTGAAACAGTTTTCTGTTCTTAATATGTGTCATGATAAAATACATTTCAGTAATAGTGGTACTTTGAAAGTAAATTTGTCTATGCATAAATAGATTGGAAAGCCTATAATACTTTTCTTCAAAGCAAGTTTTGGCTGTCAAGCAGGAAAATTGTGTAGATACTATATAGCTGCACAGTGAAAAGGTGCCATGCCCACTGTGTACTTAAGAGGCAGAGAAATGAATGACTGTATATAATTGAAGGTGTTAGTGAGTAAAATTAAATTTCTTTGAATAGCTGACTCTGTAGTTTCTGCTTCTGATTTTACATGTGTGACATCTGCATCAGTGTGCAACCTTTCTACCAGTAGTGCTTGTTGGGCTGCACATATTCTCTGGATACTTTTCTGCTGTCTCCAGAGACCTGGATGGACAAGATCCCAGGCAGCCTGCTCTAGTTGATCTTGTTTGGATCAGGAGTGTTGGACTAGATGATCTCCAGAGGTCCCTTCCAACCTCAGTCATCCTCTGATGCTGTGAATTCTTGCTGCTAGGTAGTCAGTGATGGAATCGTAAGTGACATCTGTGTATATGTATATTGTTTTTCTTGGTTTTGATGTAAATCTTGTAGAAATCTAGGAATAGTTTTAGCATTCGTTTTAATTTGAGTAGCTCCTGGTCCAGATTTACTGAGTGCTGAGCACAAAGTTGAATGAGTACTTGGAGACTTGTACTGATATTCCACTTCAAGCCAATGCTCTTACTCACTGTTTGATACATTGTGAACAAGGCAAATGTCTGCTTTAAGTGCATGGGTAAAAAACATGTGTTTCATGCTTTTTCTGCCAGATGAATGTGAAATCGGTTCTGGATCCAGGATTTCCAGATTCTCCTCTGGAAGAAAGCTCAGTTTTTAAATGGCCTTCTTAATAAATGTTCTGTGGGAGGCTACAAGATTTTTCTTGTTTTCACCTATTTTGCAGAAATCTCACTCTGAAATCTTTGTCTGGTTAGTATATAGAGCATTTGACCCCTTTGGGATCCCTCTTGCTGCATACCACTCCTAGCTAAAATTCCTGAGTTTTTTTTTTTTTTAATTTGGGCGTAATGATATTCCAAAATGTTTCAGGATGTCTGAGGGAAAAATCATCATAAAATACTGCAGCATGCAACCCTTCAGGTACTCTTAGCCTTCAGTTTTACATTTAGAGAGACTAAGAGTTTTAGGGATTGAGTAGGAATAGTTTATTTTCTCAGTCCCAAGTTAATTTCCCTCTGGGAAGACTTGAAGCACCAGAAGGGAGTTAATAAAGCAAATCTCAACTTCCTGGAATTCCACACATCAATGTACGGTCCCTTTGGGATCCTGGAAATCTCATACTTGTTCTTTTTACCCCTTGTCCCTTTCCTACCCTGATTTTTGGTTTTTTTTAATAGTCCTGAGTTAGGACTTTTTCTTTTTTTTTTTTTTTTCTGGCCTCCAGGACAGAGCAGTTGAAACAGCAGCGTCTTCTATTCTTAAAACTCCATGCTTCATCTAATTAATCTTCTCTCATGCATTGTCTTCATTTGAGACTAATGATAACCATGATCTTTAGACTTCAATGCATTTGGACAGTTGTGCTTTTTAAGAGTCTAAAATAAGTTACCTGAAATATTTAAGATTTTGGTGAAGAGTGGGTGAAATGATACAACATGTTATATAACATACTTCTAGATTTGTCTGCTTGATTACAAGGAAAGATTAAAGTTTGTTTGGTCAGATTCTGTAGGTAATCTGCTCTGTATTTCCTATTGTTAAATACATTCTATTCAAATTCAGATCCCCAGGGCCTGAGTCTGAGGTTGAGCGTCTTTGCTTAAATCATTGTGGTGGGAAATTTTATCCTAATTATGCACTTTTTTCTTGCAGCTGTGTAATTCGGTAGAAAAGGAAATAAAATACTAAAAATATTTCTTTAAATCTATGCCATTTGGCATATAAGGAAGAAAGAATGTTTTTCTCCTAGTCTTTCTTGCTGTAGATGTTGAGCTGTTGAGGGAGGCTCCATAAACAACATGTAACTATTGTTGTTAGCACAGGATCATGTGTATTCTTGCCAGTGTACCACAGCAGCATGATAAGGATGTTTAGTTGGACAGAAACATCTGGTGTATGGAGACTTGATAACTTGAGCAGGGTTGTTGATAGTTGTTGCCCTAGTTGTGATAGCAGTTGTTATCCAAGAGGTGTGTTTCTGTTATACCTTCCAAGTATCTCCTTCTGAAAAAAGTAATTATCAGACCCTTAAAAAATTACCTTTTCTGCATTAATATTAGGAACACTTGAGAAACCACATATAAAGTAGTCATGATCTAGACGAACTCCAGTGTTTTGCTTTGGTTTTAATCTGAGACTGTTAACCATCACAGAAAAAGTAATACTTTACCAAAGCAGTTATTTGGTAATAACAACAGAAAAACAGATAGCAGGCAGGTTCCTTAGTTCTATTGAGACTATGTCATCATTCTCTGTGGAACTTATCTTGGTTTACTCTGTAATTGAATAAACTTTTAAAGTCACTTCTTGGAGTGAATTCTGAAAGCAAGAGACAGCTCCTAATCTGTATTCAGCTACGCTTTTTTTTTTTTAAGCTGTATGCAATGTTGCCATTCTATTCTTTCTCTCTCCTTCTCCCTATCCTTTATTCCTCTCACCCAGCCTGCTAACAACCTGTGAGTTCTTCAACAAGTGCCTGGAGGTTGTGGTAGCATTCATCAGAAGGATGACTATTTTGCATTTTAGCGTGTGATTCAGTGGATGATTCAAGAAAAACCATGGTTTTAACCTAAGTAAGTATTAGTATTATAAGTAATCTTCATCATTCTTGACCAAGGATAAATGAAGACTAATCCTCTATTTTAAATCTGTTTTTCTGTGAGTAACTGCCTCAGATCCTGATACTGTGGTGAAGAATTTACTTCAAAAAACAGATATTAAAAATAAAGTAGCAAAGCAGCTTTCATCATGATATTTTTGGAGACTGTTTTACAAAGACACGTCATAGTGTGTTTTTCCTTACTCCCTATTTATACCAGCCTGTATTCTTTTGAAGATGATTAAGATTGATCCATATTGCAAAGAGGGATAGCCATGTCTACACAAGGCTCTTCTCAAGCCATTTTGTACAAATGTCTAAGCTTTCTCTAAGCCAAAAGAAAGCAGTTTACATAAAGTGTTGGTGGTTTTTGGTTTGCTTTGAGTGCTAAGAGAAATGGGCCTTTCACCTAGAGCATCCTTGAGTTTTTCTTGGAGTTCCAAGATGCTCAGAGGTGTCTTTGATTATAGGCAGAGGACATCCTATTAGTCAGGTGGATTGTTTCAGTGATACTGTGATGTTGCAGAAACAGATGAGTAAGTTAGGCTGTTCTTCTCCAAAATGGTTCTGCAATGCAGAATGCAGTCATTAAATAACCCCTATATCTGCCAAGTAATTGTTGTTGATGAAGTCTTCAGCAGACAAGTAGATGAATAAGAGGGAGTCTTTCCTTTAATCAAGAATTTTATACTGAACCGTAGCTGTGTCAATTCTCTAAAAGTGGGATACTGGTTTTCATGGTATTGAAACTGTTGTTGAGGAGTTTTTCTTCTGAAACATCTATTTAGACTGGCTGAAGGAACACTAAAGTTCAAGGTACAACTTTACACAGTTTAATTCTGTCTCTATAAAGTGTCTCATATCATCTAGATCACTCATATCTCCTGGAAGTAAAAGAAAAGCAATTTTTCCTCAAACAGTTCTTATGTTATTTTGGAATGTCTTAAGGGATAGCTATAACTAGTGAAAAATTCTGCTAGAGCTGTGGCTTCATAAATGGTTTCCTTCAGAAATGTCCATGTAATTGGAATTTTGTTACAAGCACCATTGAATGTTGTTCTTACTGGCATAGAATGGTTGACACGCACAAAGCCAATGCTTTATTAATAAAGTACTCGCTCAGGAATAATTTGATTTAAAAGTTTCTTGCCAATATCTGGCCCTGATTGACTGACTTAGAAGATGAGTGACTCAGTAAATAAGAAAATTCTGCTTTGCAGTGGCTTTTATAGTTCGCAGTCTGTGACCTGTTGTTTTCAAGTGTAAGTCATCAGCAGCTGCACCAGTGCAGCACTTCTGTGATGAAAGCCAGTCTGACAGTAACTCTCCCTCTCTCTCTCCTGGTGCTGTGTCTCATGATCTACAGCAGTCATACATGGAAAGGGTGAGCTGTGCTGTGTATGAATGACCTAGAAAAGCAGCTTTTGTTTTGCTGCTGGGTCAGATCTGTGTGTAAGTTGCAGCTGCTGTTTTCTCCTCTCCCACCTTTTCTTTGAAGGAAGGCTTGGGCAAGACATGTCCCTGCACTGTGACTGCATCTAGCCACTGTGTGGATCATTAGTTTCTCTGACTTGCAGCAAGGATGGGAACAAAATACCTGGGTCCTTTAGACTACTTTGATTCTCATCTTAAGGTGCCTGGATAGTTTCAGAGTATGTGCCAGCTTGAACTTAAGGCTTTGTTCTTGCTTATGTCCTGTGTTTAGAAACATCAAATTTCTAAAGTTTTCAAGTCATTATCAGAGAGGTGAAACTTAGGGTGAAATGGGGAGGGTGAGAGAGGGAAGGGAGAGAGAGGATAAATTAAATTTTCCGGAGGTGGCTTCTTGTTTCTCTCCTCTTCCTTTCCCAGTGTGAGAAATTCTGCCATGTATAAGAGAGGAATGATCTTACAAACTTTCTGTAGAGTGCTAGATCTGTGTCTATCCCTGTCTTGTTCTATTGTGACCCCACAAATGGGTGAGGATTGGGTCTTCTAAAGCTACTCTTCCTGTTTCTGTGGTGCAGCTGATACAGCTACACTTTGCTCTTGCACGTGCCAGTGCTGTTGTTTGCTTACTTTTCACCATTAGTAATAGAAATTATTTCAGCACTTTGTTTTACAAATCCTCATGCCTCAAGGTATGCATTTTCGTAGCTAGCAGTGAGAGATTTATTTTCTTTTTATTTGGTGTCTGACCTGTTCTTTGGCTCATGTGTTGTAAGAATCCAAACTAGTTGTTTCACATGCTTCCTTGACAATTTAGCAATTTATATAAACAAAACATATCTGGCAGCTGGTGCTGTTGTATAGCTTTTCTTACCTCTACAGTACAGTTGTTCTTACCTCTTTCTCCATAGAGATAGATTTAAAGTATTTAACTTAATTAAAGAAATGCTTGTTACAAGAGTGTGGACCAGAACAATTTTTAGGACCTACTTGAAAGGTTGCATATGAGAGGGAAAGATGCATGTGATACTTTCTTCTTTGGCACTTCTGAAGTTCTGCCATTTGAGGTGTTAAAGAATGTCAATTATAGACCTCACTCTTTTCATTGTAAACAGCCTTGGTGGTATTTCAGCTCCTGAACCAAAGCCCTTGTTTTAGAGTGTCATTTAGATTCCTTGCTATGTTTGACAATCTTGTTTCCTCAATCTTTGGAAATGGAGCTTGCTCAGTGAAACATTAAACTGAATCAAAGGAAAGAAATGTTCCTTGTTAAATGAAATGCTTTGGTTTTGATGAGTACAGATCAGAGAGAAAGTATCGACTTGCAAATCCCTTAAAACATTAAGTAACCAGTTTGACATATTTTCACCCCTTAAAAAGGTGCCACTTAGCTTTAAAAATACAATTAACGAAATAATTAATCGTTGTTCTACTTCCAAGTGGGACATTACCATGCTAACCTAAAGCATTATTTTCAAGGCCCACTCCTGTTTGTTAATCCCCTTTAAAAAGAGGCTCATAAACAAATATTGTTTACTCAGAACAGACTCTGGAGTCTTCTGAATATCATGAGTAAAATACCTGTCCTGAAAGGACCCCCCAGTGACTGAGTCTTTGAAAGGCAGTGAACTGAAGCTCAGTTTTGTAAGTTTGGAGCAGGCCTCTGATCTCTGAGAGCCTTTCACACAGCCCATGTTAAACCCCTTGAACCAAACTAACCTGCCTTGAATTGGTATATGAAATTAAGTGTCTTTCCTGTACATGCAGTTTAAACTCTCTGATTTTCAGAGACATGGAATAATTGCAGAAAGTGCAGTCCTCCAGAATGTTATGCTAAAGCTGTCTTTGAGCAGGGTAATGTTGGTCATAATATCTGATTTTACTATTCGTTTGTAATAACACTGTGGCCATGGTAATGAAATGTGGGATTTGGAGTAAGTCTGTTACAAAGGAGATTTAGGCTGAAATACCATGTTTAGAGTTGGTCACATTAATTTCTTGTTTAGTATGCAGCTTGAAGCTGATGCTACTCAAGCTGTTGATTTTTATCAACTATGCTATGATTTCTGTTTGAAGGAAAAGAAAGAATAGGCAGAAAACAGACTGCAACAAAACAGATACTGATTATCTTTAAAAATGAAAAAAAAATTGTAGCATATTTTTTGGGGGAAAGTTTGCTTATTACACTTGCAATTGTCTGTACCATTTGTACTTTTTAGTATATGTATCAGAGCTTGTATAAAATATGTTGATATTGATGGAAATAACTCTATTTGATGGAAAGGTCTCATGAAATGAAGCATCATGCTCTACTGTGTTGTGCAAAGGGGAATTCAAGCCTCTGATAGCCTGGTGGGTTGTGTCAGAGTGTGAAAGAGCTGGCCATTGCATGGACACTCATTTTTTTGAAGGTCCTTGTGATGGAGGGTGATTCTTGGTGACTTGGTGATTCTTGGAAAAAGGTGAGTAAGGCCATTTGCAAGGAGGGCCCAGGGACTGGAGATTGATCAGCCTAACCCTGGGCCCTGAGAAGATTAGGAACTATGTCCTGGTAGGATAAGGAGGTGATTGGGTCAGTTGACATGGGCTTATCAAGGACAAAACAACCAGACAGCTTTTGATGAGAAGTGACTGATTGTATGGATGAAGACAGTGGTTGGAGTCAATGGACAAAAATTGCAACAAGGGGAATGTTGAGTACATAACAAGCTAAAAATTTCTAGAGCAGCCACATGTTGTCCAATGTCACCTGGAGGGGTTTTGTAATCTGTGGAAATGCTCAAAACTGTGTATAATCCTGTGCCTTCCCTAATGTTGAAGTATGTGCTTTATTTCTTTTTCTTCACTTAGTACATTGAAATATCTTTTCGTTTTCATTTTTGCTGAATAGACTTCAATGAAAGAATGGCAAAACTAGTATAAATTACTTCAAACAAGCCTGTGTGGCTGGGGTGGGAAGCAGTCTGGGATTTCTGGCTTGGGCCCTTTCCTAGGGGAATGCAGCTGACAGTGACTGTTGGGGCTTGTGGCTGTTGCTGCTAAAAGGCAGTGAAGCGATGGAGGCTGTGGGCAAGGCATTTCAAAGCCTGGTGCTGGTCCCTCCATGTGCTTATGCTGACATCATCTACTGCCCCTTTCCCTGCTTTTTGCTGTACTCTGATATAATGTGTTATCCTTGTTTGTTTTCTAAACACAGAAAAAACTCTGTAAGCCATAGTAAGTCATAAATGTGCTCAGTCCTCACAGGCTCACTTGTTTCCTGCTGCAGCCAACAATGGGTTTCTCGTGCATTACCGAAATATTTCTTATTTACTGTAGAACCTTCTCATTTTCATTCTGTTCAGACATTGTTTGCAAGGCATGTCTTGGTCTTTTCAAGTCCCAGAGGGTGATAACTTTTACAGCACTCTGACTAGAGGAAAAACTCAACACATTTCACTAAGAGAAGTTTAGTGGTCCTGGCTAAGGGTGAGGTAGCACATTACCAGTTCCTTGAATTTCAGAAAAAGGGCACTGGGAGCAGCTTTGCTGGGCAGCCTGGTATTACTTTGTACCTTCAGGTCTGAGAGGTGGTGGTAAGCTGTAAGAAACGGGGAGAGGGATAACAAATGGACTGTCATACTGAAGACTTGGGATGGCTGGAGCCTTAAAAAGGTCTGAGGGAGATTTACAGAGAAGATATGGATGGTTATCACAGACATAATGAGGGACATGTAACTTCAAATAAATAAATTAATCCAATATCAGTATTCATATTTGAAACCAATTTTTTTTTTTGTGAAGTAAGTATCAGAAGTGTACCTTGTCCTGTTTAGGGAGCTACATAAAGCTTTGGAATCAAGTGCTGTTTTTTGAGGAGGAAGGGGAGGATACCGACTTGAGGTTAATGTTTTAATTTTTTTTATCTGAGAACACAGGAGACTTGATTCTACAGTGAATCAGGCAGGGAAAAGATAAATTGAAAAGTAAAACCAAATATCACATGACGTGATAAACCTGAATACCATTTTAATGGTGTGTTTGCTTTGGTTAGTTTGTGTTTAAAATTCAGACAATGTTAGTGAAATAAAATTATTTCTAATACTTCCTGTGTTTGTTATTTTTACAGATGACATGGCAGAGCTTCTTCTTGGGGAGTCCAAACTAGAACAATTTTTGAAGGAAAATACTCTTAAACACAGTAGTAGTCCCCGGGGCCCCCAGCCAAAGCTGACTGAGGTCAGGAAACATCTCACAGCAGCACTTGATAGAGGAAATCTCAAGGTATGTAAGTCGGCCTGAGCAAGAATTAGAAACCGTGAAATTGATTGAAGTATTGAGGAAAGGTTCCTTAAATTATATTTGCAGGTTCTGAAAGTGAGATTAATACAAGAAAGCATTTTCTGTCAGAACCTTCTGATGTTCATAAGCATTCTGGTCTGTCTTTTACTTAACTATTGTTGTAGATACTACATCAGCTTACCTCTTCTGTACTCAACATCCATCCTTTCAGAGATCAAAAGAAGCTTATTTTACAGTCATCTGTAACATTTTGTTTTCAATGGCTTCTGGGAGTATTAATTTCTCTTTCTTTTCTCTCTTCATTCCTCCATTAGTTCTTTTTTTCAAGACATTTATTCTGCCCTGATACTTGGAAATGGTATGAATTAAATATGTGGGCCATGGAACATATATCATTAAGTTTTGATGCTATGTTATTTTCAACTGTGCTTGTGGTGTTAGAAAAAGAAGTCATTGGAGGAGTTGTAATGATAGGCTGCCTTTAAATAGTTTTATCACCTGGCAAAGCTGGTTTCCAACTGAGAGGTATTTCTGGTACGCGTGTAAATAAGCATGTTGATATCTAAAATGACTGGTAATGCTTTTCAATAGCTTTGAAATGAGATTTAATGAATTCTCCCCTACTTCAAGGTTCTCAGATATTACACAAGACAGGATTTTGTTTATTGGTTGCGCTGTTAGAGGAAATATTCTGGAGGTGACAGAAAACATACCTAATAATTATCAGAAAGTATTAGGTCTGTTTTCTCAGGAAAAACCCTTTCTTATTTCTCTTCCTTCTAGCCAGAATTCCTACAAGAAGCTAACCTAATAATGGCCAAATTAAACTATGTGGAAGGTAATTACAAAGAAGCTCTGAACACATATGCCAGAGTTGGTGTTGATGACATGCTGCTGATTGCAGTGCCACCGTATCGGCTGCGGATGATTGCTGAAGCACATTCTACAAAAGGTAAGATTGCTTTTTCCAGTATCAAAATGTGGAAATAGTTTGCTAAAAGTTAGTTTATATCCTGTCCAAAGATGAAGAATTTTTTAGTTTGAATGTCATCCACATGCAGTAGTGGAGTGCCATACTTGTAGATAAAATAAGAGGATGTTTTGGGTGCTTTAAATTATTCAGAGTTTGTGATAGGTTGACAAGACTTTTACCTCAATTAATATTTTAACTGTGCTGTCACCTAATCAAATTTTTGAATGTGTATATGTAAAAAAGTCCATATATAAATGTCACAATAACTGTGGGTAGTTACTGAAAGTATTATCACTGTTGTTGAAAGTTAAGGGTTACAAAATGCAGTGCAGTTTTGTGGTGGCTGTGAGCAGAATGGAGAACTTTGATTCATAGTGATACCTTTTACTGTATGTTGAAATGCTCAGTCTAAGCTAGGTTGCATAACATGATAACTGACTTGAAGCAATGCATCAGTTTTGCACTTTTATTTTTGAATTCTTCTAATATGAGTATAGTTTTTTTAAAAAATTCAGAAAGTGAAGGTAATTAAAAAACATTTCCTTCTTTACTACTCTAGTATAGTGAAAATTGTAATGCTGGCCTTGTGTCTTAAGGTGGCAGTGCCACTTCAGTTTGGAAAACTGTGATAGACTTAGGGCTGGTCAGTCTACTGGGGAAAATGGCAGTTTGTATGCCAGGAGTTTATTAGAATTTACTGAGTGAAGTGTTTGCTTCGGTCTGCTGTGTTTAAGCATGGGTTTGGTTGCGTATGTACTTTTTGTTATGGTAAGAGGAGTGTCAAAGGCGGCAAAAAATTTGTGAGAGACTTCTATAGCTTTGACTGACAATTGATCAAGGATTGTTTCTAACATTAGTCCTGGAAGAAAGTGGAACAGTAGTCCTGTTTTGCACCAACACAGTCCTCCAGTAAACATTAGACAGGCATGAATCATGTCCTATAGAGATGTCAAGGAAATAAGGGAACTGGTAGCAGAGACAAAAGGATACTTCATAAGTCTGGTCACTCTTTAGATTAAAGTGGGAAGTGGGAGTATAGAGGGAATTCTTGTATATGATGTAAATCTGCTCAGTTTTCTCAAACAGCATCTCTCTGGGCTTTAGAGCAGTGTCTGCTTTGGGTACACTTCCACTCAGGTTTGTCGATTTTGGCTGTTCTTTTTGTTTTGTTTTTTAAATCTGTGAGGATGTCTGTTGAATTTGTCATGTTATTTCCATGGACTTGATCAACTTTAAGAACCTAAATTTGCTTTTATCTCGAAGGAATTTAATTGAATCTTTTCCCAGAGCTCAGCTCTTCTGGTTCTGTTTTATTTGGCCTCATAAGGATATAAAACAGTTGAAACTATAGTGGCATACATTTTGCACATAAAATTAGTATTATTAATTTTACTTAATTCAAACAAATGTATTAGAAAATAGAAAAATTAGATACCTTTTCTACTCTGGAATGTTTTGTAGGTTCAGATTTTTTTAAAAAAAATGAGAACAAAAACACAGCATATTTTCTGTCTAGATATGTGGGTTTTTTTCTTATTTCAAATTTTATTCTTAAAACATTGAAATCTGTCATATGAGGCCTGATTTGTCTTGATGGGACTTCATTACTTTTGTCAAATCTATTGGGAGACTGGCTACCAGTTTACCTGAGAAAACTGTTGGGGCTTTTTTGTTCTTTAGTTCATGTTCAGGAACTTTTTTTGCTATTGTGTTTCCAGTTTGAATGAAATTTTAGGATGGTTTGGCTTGGAAGGGACCTTAAAGATCATCCCATTCCAAGTGCCCTGCTATGGGCAGGAACACCTTCCTCTAAATCAGGTTGCTCAAAGCCCCATCCAATATGGCTGTGAACATTCCCAGAGATGAAGCATCTACAGTTTCTCTGGACAGCCTGTTTCAGTGCCTCACCACCCTCACAGTATACAATTTCTTCTTGACAGCTAATCTAAACTTGCCCCCTTTCAATTTGAAGCCTTTATCCTTTGTCATATCCCTACATGCTCTTGTAAAATGTCCCTCTCCAGCTTTCTTGCAGGCCCATTTAGTTACTGGAAGATGATTTAAGGTCTGCCTAGAGCCTTCTCTTCTCCAGGCTGAGCAACCCCAACTCTCTTATAAGATTAAAAAAATTTAATTTCCTTTTTTCTCATGGTAGAGGATTGCAAGAATATAGTCTTCTGTGTGTTCCAGAATGAGGTGCCAATCATAGAGCAGTCTTAAATTTAGTATTCAAAGTCTGAACAGGTTTAGAGTAGTTAACAACTAAATAGCGTATGTTTCTACCCAGTAGTGTACATTTAATCCTCACTCTCTTCCCCATTTCTGGTTGATGTTTTTCTTTCTCCGTTCAAGAGTGACTGTAAACTTTACAGTCTGAATTCAGTCTCTTCAGGTGACTGAGGCTTGTAAGTATTGCCCAACAAAATACAAGTTATTCTTACAGAGATTTTGTGCTTCACTGGGATTTTTATTTCTGCTTGTAAATTCAGGGATAACTGGATTATATAAAGATAAAACTCTTCAGAGTATTTAGATTTTATTTCTTTGGCAGTCATAGCACCATGCTATTAGGCAGTGAGGGACTGTCTGTGCCTGTTTGCAAGCATTGGCCCAGCTGCACCATTAAATGCTGCACCATGCAGAGGCAGTGAGAGATATCTGCTGAAATTTCCCCATTTCAATCCAGTTCCAGTAGATTTGCAGTCTTCTATACTGTTGTGCACTGGTCAAATACTGATGTTGTTACCATTGAGAAAGGCAGAGGGGAGATAACAAATGGTAGTTTTTAATTGCCTTAAAATTTTTTTCATTATTTAAGGTGGGACCACCTGCATGTACTTACCTTTTCACTGTGAGGCTTCATTCTGAAACCTCAGAGGTAATAGATTGAGAGGGATGCATGAGTTGACATGTTTCTTATTCTACAGCTGTTACAGGGTACTTATATGAGCATTTTGCACTGTAACCATAGACAGTTCCATGGCTCACAACAAGCCCTTGGAAATGACCTGCTTTCCAGATGGCTCATCTTACTCCTGCACATGGAACATACAAAACATGCCTCTCTGTTATTCACAGCAAAGGAAGGGTCTATATGTGTGTATGGATGCAACAAACTACAGAATGGATTCAGGGTCAGCTTCAAGCTAACTTTTGCTGGAGTTTTATTTACTGATAGCTAAAAAGAAGGGGAAGAGGAACAGCACGTGTGACAATGGTGGGGAGAAAAAATGGAATTGGAACATGGAAAGGAAAACCAGAAAACTAAGCTATCTACTGTCTGTGGGGGTCCTCACATTTTTATTACATAAATGAGTTAAATGCTTATATATGTGTCTTTAAAAGAATGCTTTTAATTCTTTATGCTGCTTACAGCTTTAGTTGAGGACAGCATAGTTAGAAGACTGTATATGAGAAAAGACATAATATGGAATGATAGTAAGTCAAGCCAAGGATTCAAAGACTCTTAAACCCCGCAAAGAAAATTAAATGAATATTACTGTTTTCTTGGCAATATCTAATTAGTGTAATGCTGCTTCAGCTCTCCAAAGAAAGTTTCTTGCTAGTTTTTTCAAAATGCAATATTGTAAAATTTCAACATAACTTTAAGAAGATCCTATCAACTTACCTTTTGAAATATTTTCTATTTCCATTACTTGTGGCTTTTTTGCCAGCCTCTGGTTTGTGGGGCCTTACAGGCTCTCAGTGCCTAAGAAGTGCAGGAAAGTGGTTCCTTTCTGTTGCTCCTCCTAGGGGAAAGTGTGCAGAATTGTTCGTGTGATGATAAAGGCATGTCTATATTTTATCAGACTGAATAGCTCATGGACAAGTTGGTTGGTTTTAATTTTTTCCTGGCTTCTAGCAACAAAAATAACTTCTAGTAGTGATGTCTTGTGCTTTATCCTGACTCAAAGAAGATGTAGGATGATCTGAGGAAAAGGTATCTGCTGCTGTGTCCCTTAAAACAACAGGGAGCAGACTAACACTGTGAATGCATGAGGCAAGGCCTCAGAAACTTGGTTAGTATAATTCCAATATTTTCCTACCTTTCTTCACACTTTTCTTCAAATTCACATGTTAAAAACAGAGTTGTAGAAGAAGGTGATTTTCTTTTATGTAGTTAACTTCATGGACTAGCATACATTTTTGACCTTACACTGATGTTTTTGTGTGTATGCCCGTAGAATGCAGTTCTGATTACACCTAACGTTTTCTTTAAGGAAGGAACTAATTTCGATGCTGTGCTTATGAGTAATGATTCTGTATGGGTATATAGAAGGTGTTGTGTGGGATAGAGTGTTAATAAAATTATAGTTTTTGTATTAAATACATATTTTTTTTAAAATTCAAAGACTTACTTGAAGACATGCAGTGGGACATTTTTAAAATAAAAATATAAATGGAGAAGATGGAGCTTTTCAAATCAATGGACTGCTTCGTATTTGCAAAAACATGAGAATACTTATTTGGATCTGTTGGTTAGCTTTTCCCCATCTGCTTGTAAATTCATTTGACACATAAGCATCCAATAAAACATTTTCCTGTAGCAAAATGCCTATGGTTGGAGTTGCCAGCTTGTTTCAAGAGGGTGTGATGAGGGAGAGAAAAACAGGCATAAAAGAATGACATTGCTGAGAAGACGGGCAGGTTTGCATGACTGTTGTGGCAATGTGTTAGCCTAAAGCAGATGTATGAAATTGCTGGAGCTGCCTCCTTGAAACTGTTGCTTGTTGGTCACAGGAGCATGTCATACTTTTAATATGAAATTTTAAGGAGCAGTACAGAACAAAGCAGATTTGTTTTTTCTTCTGTCACAAATATAACTTGGATAGCAATACCAGTTATTAGAGATGTCTTATATGGATTGAGCAAAGCTAAGAAATGAGGCTGGGCAGGGGGAGGAGGAAGGAAAGAGTCTTGAGATTGTGGTGACAAGTCTTGGCTCAAAGTATAATGTAGAGGTATTTGCATGTTTCTGGATGTATTAAATACTTGATATTTAAGTATCCTCATAGGAAGAACTACTTTCTGATAGGTAGAGAGGTTCCCTTGTTCAAAAGCTTAAGTTTGTCTCTTTAGGGTCTTTTTGTTTACTTTCTTCACTAGATCAGTTTAATTGGCAGTGCTCAGTTCTGAGATTGAGGAGGGTCTTAAACTTATGAATAATTGAAATAAGACAAGTTATGAATCCATTAAGAGGTAAAGAGTATGTATGTCTTTTTCTTTTCATGTTAAGCTTGTGTTACTAGCTCCAACTTTTCCTACTTCCTTCTCTTACAAGACCAATCAGAGAAAAAAAAAAAAAGTATGTGCTGCTATACAGAAGCAAGTATTTATAATCCATTTTAATATTGGCTAAAGCTAATAATCCCCTAGGGTTGTGGCCTCTGGGAACAGAACAATTAAGTTTCTGCAAGTTTTCAGCTGTATATGAATGAGGTAATATACCAGAAAGCACACATAGGCATTATTCATATACTGTGCAGGCACTATCTCCTATGTTTCTAAGTAATTTTGTTTGCTTATGGAAGCAGAGATGAAATGCATGCACAGTGGGATATTGAGGTGTTATTTTGGTGAGGAGCAACTTGTCAGGAACTCTGAAATAGCAAGTATTAATTTAACTAGGAAATGAGCTTATTGAAACTTTAGGTAACGTTATTCTGATACTGCTGCCTAAGTCAAAAGACATAATTGAAAAACAAATTTATAATAGTTGGCATTATAAATTAATGACCCTTTCTAAAAATGCTTATAGAGGAACATAGCAATTTACAGGTCTGACATTTCTTGAAGTCTGCAACTTTGTAAACTTGATTTTAGTAAAGAAAATGTGTTTATAATTAACACAGTTATAGATTCATAGACTACTTAAGGTATCTGTCAAGATGACTCTGTTGCATTACAGTAATGAATTCTTGTTAAGTGTGTGAGGGATGTTGTTTTATAAGTTAGATTGTGACATTACAGAATTTTAGCCTTATTGCTGCAGGTCATTTTACATCTTTATTTGAATAACTGTTTACATTTAGATGATGTATGTTGAGAAAGGTGAGCCTGTCTTTACTGCTGCTGACCCATATTCAAATTTAATGTTGCATTTACCAAGTTAAATGATTGGCTATTAATTAGTTCTGTTTACAGAAACATGGAAACACTCATTAGGTTCAGTGGCAGTGTCAGGTGCATGTGTATTGCTACTTTGCAGTTAGGAAAAGATGCTGCACTTAACTTTAATCATATGCAGTTGTAATGGGATCTTGTGCATTGCTAGCCTGTGTCAGCAGACACCAAGCAACTCTTCATGGAAGAATGCTAAATGAAAGCTGGTTTAGTAATTATGCTGGGGATCTCTAGACTCATTAGGCAATGGGTCAAGAACACAGGTTCCCCCCCTCCTCCTGTCTTGCACTGCAATATTGCAGACTGTCCATGAGCATATTGCAGACCGAGGCTAGGAGGTCTGTGCCACAGGGAGTTCAGATTTCCTCCATTAAAACTTTTCTTTCCCCAGACTACGTTTATGACATCTGCCCTGCTGGAGCAGGTACTGGGAGGAACCCAGGCATTTGTCCTGCTTTTCTCAGTACTGCTTTTAGCTCTCTTATTTGAAATCTCTGAATGAGAATGCTATGTTTCTTATTAAAATAGAATTCTTTAGGACTTGAGCAGTTTGGTGGTGTCTTATTCTTAGTTTCTCCCAGAATCTTTCCTTTGTTAGAGAGAAGAGAGATTAAAAATGTTGGACTCCAATTAAAAAGTAGTGATTCTGGCTTTTTCTTCTCATGCCACAGGAAAAACAGGTATCATACTGGAGCTTTGTCTTTTTTCCACAGAGGTGCTTGTAGGAGGAATCCGTAAATTCCATAATTAAATAATTTTCTTTCCCCTGAGCAAATAGCTTCCTTGATGCCCATTCTGTATACTGGTGTGCAGTATTTCTGCTTTGGGAGAGCATTCAGCACAGAGACGTTCACTCACTCCAGGATGTGCAACAATAATCAGTCCTTTTTCCAGCTTACATCTCTAGTTTAAACTTTTTCAGCCGTGCCACAAGATGCTGGCCTGTTAAAGAGCTATATTGTAGCAAGAATTGGCTGTCACATGGTTATTAAGAAATGTGTGTGTGAAAAAATACTGATCTCTTCTATTTAAAAGATATTGTAAAAATCTGTTTCTGAAGAAAATACAAAGACTGGAATGCATTACATTTAAAGGAAAAGTGTGACCAATTGTTTCAAAACAGTTGTCTCAGATGATCTTAAAATCTCAAACTGTTGTTATGGTTTTATTGACTGCTTGGAGTAATAAGTAGGTATTCACTTCAGAAAAAGAGGTGAGTATTTCTGGTTTATTTCTGGTTTTTCTCCCTTTTTAACTCTGAGAAACTTCAAGACACGTAGAAGCACTAGCATAAATATGGAATTAGAAAAGCTGTAGTAATGGAATGATATTGCAGTTGGAGCAATAATAAAATGATAAAATAAGTGATAAGTGATAAAATGCTCTGTTCTGCCTGAAAAGTTGTCCTTATGTTACTCTGAGTTTAGTCTAGAATGAAATTTAATTCTCCTTAACTAGTCTGTGTTTAAAGGAGTAGGTAGTCAGATGAGCTTCCCTTAAAATCTTGTGTGCTAAGAGAAGGGGATATTGGCCTTTTTTCTGGTGCCTTTTCTGGAAAACACATGTAGTCATAAAGTAGGAGACCTTGCATTCTGACAGTTGTTGGAGACTTTTTTCCTCGAGTCTTGGCATAATGGGATAGGCAGTACAAGACACTGTAAAAATCAGAGAAATTATTTTTGTTTCCTTAAATTGTCTAAAGCAATAAGCAATAGGCAATCCTTACAGTGTATCTGGAGTAACTGTAAAAGGTAGTTAATTATATTTGCTTACTCTTTATTCTGTTTCTCTTTTCCCTTATAATAATTACTTTGCAAATATCAGTAGGGAATTGAAGACATAACCACCCCCATGCTTTGCTGTCTAAAAAAGTCTCTAAAAAAATTCTCTGCAAGCAAGAAAAATCTTTGATTGAGGACTTAATTAGTCCTTCCCTTCAGTGAGATTAGCAGTTTATGTGCTAAGTTCAGAAATAAACTGTAGGAGTTCCTTGATAGCAATAACAATATGCTAAACATGAAGTTTCTTTAGAAGGAGGTGAAAAGGGGCTGTTTGTGTACAGCATTTTGAATACTTACTGTATCATATATCAACACTTCGCATATCATATAGGGAAGACAAAGTGCTGTATACTCAAATACACTTGGGTTTTACATATCAATGTAAGGAAAACAGGAAGCAAACCCAGAAATCTTTATATATTGATGCAACTCTGTCTTGAAAAAGCATGTTTATTGACTTAAGTATAAAACAGTAGTTCACTGTTTTTCCTCTGTCCTTTGATTTCTCTGCTGGAAACAGTAGATAAACAACAGGATCCATTATTTTTTGTGGTCTCTAAAATTTAAACAGACAAGGGACTGGCTGGGATCATGGATAATCCTGATACACAATGCTATAAGTGTGATAGGCCTTACTCTTATGGTTTTGTTGGGGTTTTTTGAATGATCTCAGTAGTGGTCTGTGTGGTAAGAGTACTTGGTAAAGATCTGAACTGTGCTGTGCATTCCCTTTTGACCTTAGTGTAATTTTTGGTTTACTCTGTATGCTGAAATGGGAGTGTGGCTTACTTGGTTTTCCTACAGAACTGAAGTCTTGGGGTTTTTTTGACATAAAAATGGGTGATGAACTACTTGTCTGGGGACTTCTTAAAAATAGTTTGTTACTTGTTCTTGCTGAGGCATCCTCTTTTTTGGCTAGTGGTCAGTTTCTGCAAATGTGATGGGAGGGCCAGCCTGGTCTTTTGTTTCTAAAAAAATGTTTACTTGGTGTAACCTTGGCCACTGATTTGAGACTATAGAATCCCACTTATTCCAAGTGATAAAACTGTCTAGTGTTTGTTTTCTAAATATTTTACAAAATATGGGTAACTTTTTGAAAATATAAGGAAAACCTTTGCAAGATACCATATAATTTAAATATCAGGAATATTATTTTTTGTCCAAATGTTGTTTGTTGCTCTTCTGCTCTTTTGACAAGCAATTTTAGCATTACCCTGCAAAACATGTAAACTTAATTAGTATGGACTCGTATTTGTTTCACTGCTTCTCACTTTCTTTTCCCTCAGGAGTCATCTTGCTTGATATCAGAACTAGATATGTATAAGTGTCTTCCCAAATTAAAACAAAATAAGACCCTGTTTGTTGGAAGCTTTTATCTGAAGATGATTTTAACTGGAAGGGCTTAAACTTAAAGGCCTTGAATATCAAAGTCAACTTGTGGTACCAGTTGCCATGATCCTCTTGAATGCAGAATAAAACAAAATAATCAAAAGTTAAATGAAGCAATAGCTATGGCCTTTACAACAAATGCAGTAACATTTTATAGCAATAACCTGTACTTTATTTCCAAATATCTCTAAGCAGTGGATAAACAGTTAAAGAAATGCCTACCCTTTTGGGGGAGAGCAGCAGATTCCTGCCTGGCAGGTGTGGGAAGAATTACAAAGGGGAGAACTGACTTGTCTGATTCTATGACAAGTCTTCAGCAGATAATTTAGGGTGATATGTGTTTTTTGAACTTCATGTGCTTCTCTATTCTATATGTTACCATGTGCTTGTTCTTGTTTTTGAGGGCCTAATATAATGATTCCTATTTTAATTAACTTCTTATCATCTCTCAGTATTCTTATGAGGAAGTGGATAGTATACCAGGTCATTGTTATTGCTGTGTTGCTTTGTATGTCTATTTAAAATTAAATAGTACTTTTATATACTTTAATACATTATTAATTAAATTTTATCTGTATTTAAGAAAGATAATTAAATGAGTAGTCTGAAGGGGCTTGCTTAAATGAAATCATAATTATGAAAAGCATAATTTATTAAAGGTTTCTCCTCTAGTTGATATGTTTTCATTTTGAATACAGCATTAAATTGAAATTTTTACTTGTGTCATCAAAACAAATACAGCATGCAAATCATTCTTTTAAGTGGTCATTTCAGAATAGATCTCCAAATAAACTTCCTTCTCCAAAGCATCACATGCTTAAAATATATATAATTTCCCGGGTTTAATAAACATACCAGAAAAAAAAAAAAAAAAGTGAATACTAGTTATATAGTAGTGTTTCTCTAAGAAGTAGTATTCTGTACTTCATCAAAGAACACTTAAAATTTATTATGTCCCTGCTGCATTACTTAAAATTTCTGGCTGAACACTGAGGTGTTTTCATATCATAATGAAAATTCTCAGCTAAAATAAGAAAATGTCCTTAGAGTGAGTTTTTCACATTTAAATATTATAGTTATGGCCATAAACTGTAAAAATAGAAAGAATAAATCTGAGTCAGATCTAGAAATAGTCAGTTGAGTAATATGCTTCATGTGGGAGATGGTTACTCAGGGGCAGTGGCTGTTCACAGTATGGGAGAGAAGGAAAGAGGAGGAGTGATCCACACACAAATTACCTGGTGCTTTCAGTCATTTGATGTGTTTATTGCAGCATATTTATTGTATTCTTTAGTCATCTCTGAGTTTGAAGGTGTTCATATAGAACACTGCAAACTTTCTATCCATTATCAACCTTACATTTAGATCTTCTTTTCAGAGGGTTTCTTCAAACTTTAGTACAAGGAGACCTGACTTTTTTCTGTAATTAAGCCTTGTTGCTTTGGGGTCTATGACTTATTGGTACTAAAAAAATTCTTGGATGTTTTTGATTTGATTGAAAAATTGAAAAAAAGCAGATTAGTTGGCTACTTTAGACTATTTGTAAATGTAGTTAACTTTTAGAGGTACACTAGGTGAAAACTGTGTCATGTCAGAAACATCCAGTGTCTGTTGTACTCAGGTTTAGTGAGTTTTTAAGAGACAGACAATTTGTGTGTTTGCTGCGCTTGAGGAGTGTGTAGGTTTTTTTGAAAAGTGTTTTGGACGTTACTTTGTTTTTAGCAGGGGTCTTAGTACTGGATTCAGAATTTTGTGTTAACTGGATGTGTAACACATAAAGCTGTAAGATACGTGTTGTTTGAACTGGTAAAAGGGTGGATTGGAGGGTAAAGGTGGCCAACAAACTGTGGTACAAACTTCAGGCATTGTCTCAAGCCAGAAATATGGCTTGAATTTTTTTTTTTTCAAATACATAAAAACTACACTTGTACTGAGATTGAAACTTAATAGATGTTCTGAAATAATCTGGAGGTCACAGATACTTCACAGTTCTGAGTTTATCAATAAACTCCTGATTATGTTGCTGTGTCTTCCCAAGTTGTTATGTAATTGTAATTGTAATGAAACATACCACACTGACCATACAGTACTGATTCAAAGAAATCATTTGATAAACTGTTCTCCAAACTGGATTTGTACTACTTGGCATTCTACAGACATATGCCAAATATATAACTATGTGTTTTGTTGGTTTTTTTTTTAGTGTCACCAGCAATGGATTCTCAAAATTTTAAATGATAAATAGAGAATACAGTAATTTAAATTGTGGATTATATTAAAGTGGGAGCAGTTGAAGGCACTTTAGGACTAGCATTTACTGCTGACAAGCTGGAAGAATGACCTGAAATAAATTTCTTAATATGTGGAAAGTGCTACCTCAAATGCAATTAATTATTCAAATAAATACAAGATTAAATAGTTGGCTTAAAGGATATGAGCTGGTGGTCTGTTGCAGATCATAAATGGAAATTAAGGGAAGGCACTAAAGTTCAGCTGATTTTTAATACTTTTTTTTAAACTATCCCTTATGGAAACCAGGAAGTCTTTCATCTTCTCTGCTCAGTGCTGTTGAGGCCTCCAGGTGAAGCCATGTATCCTGTTTTGGCACAGTGAGCCATGGTAGAGGTAACCAGTTGGACAGTGTCCAGAGGAGATAAAAATGATTAGTTGTCAAGGAAGTATGAAAAGAGAAATTGGTGAGAATCTCTAGAGAGATGAGTCAAAGAATATTCTGAGTTGGAAAGGACTCAGAAGGATCATGGAGTCCAACTTGTACATGAATGGCCCCTAGGGGGATCGAACCCACGACCTTGGCGTTATCGGCACCATGCTCTAACTTGTAGTGCTTTGTGAAGAACAGAATAACCTCTCTGTGAGGATGAATCAAAGTAATTGATCTAGAGAGGGCGATTTAAGAACTAGGAAAAAATACTATTCGTGAGAATAGTTGAGCTCTATGGTAATTTGCATATGAAAGCCCGGGCATCCCTATTGTCAGAAGCTTTTAAGAGCAGGTTAGACAAGCGTCAGGGGTTGGTTGATTCCTTCATGAGATAAATGGATTTATATTCTCAAGGACTTTTCCAACACTTTAATTATCTTGAAAATAGCTGTAATAGAAGTCACTTTTGTAAGAGTTAGTATTGATTAGTAAGGGTTGTTGGGTTTTTATTTGAGACAAGTGAAGATTTTTTTTTTTTTTTTTTTTTTTGCATCAAAGCACCACTTAATGTATTTGTTGGGTAAGTCCTGAGCAGAAAAGGCTTACATGGACTTGATGAGAGTAAACTACCTCTTCTAAATTTAAATACAAAAATTACACTTCCTAACACGTGGTTTATTTTAAATGTATTTGTTTTTATAAATGCTTTTCTCTTGCACAGTGACTAGGCTAATATTATCTGAGTGCCTTTCTTCACTGTACCTTTTTCTATGATCATTCTGGAAAAGTGAAGACACAGTAACGTAAAATTGGTAGAGAAAGACACTCTATATTTTGTATGGTAGATTGCCATAATGTCTTCAAAATCAAAATAGCTTTAAAAAATTGCGGCTTCTGGATTTATAATTATCAAGGAGGAGTAATTTTTATTTATATATTTATTAGTGTCTGTTTTAGGGCACCATATCTTCATTTCCTTAGTTTCTTCTCCTGACTAAAGAGGCTTAACCTGAACTATGTTTTAGCTATTAATATTATATGACATTAGTCTTTAATGCTTTGTTTGATTTTTTTTTTTTGCCTCCCAAGGTCTCTGTCTTGAGAAGTTGCCAGTATCTTCCTCAGTGAGCAATCTCCATGTGGACCGTGAACAAGAAATCGTTACATGCTATGAGAAGGCTGGGGATATTGCTCTCCTGTACCTTCAGGACATAGAAAGGGTAACCTGGGGTGATTTTCCAAATTGAAGATTTAAAGATTGATATAAATGCCTTTTTAAAAGAAATTTGTGTTACCCTTTATTTCTAGGAGTTGTACACTATTGCTTTTTATTTAGACTTTGAGGTACTTCTGGGCAAAATGCAATACACTTGGGGCTCTGCTCTTTGGCTTGTGAATGCTGTTAGAGTGAAGTGAGCTGGCAATATCCGTCTGATCCTCTTTTTCAGACCCATTGCTTGCAAGCCTGTCACTTGATAACTGCCTTTGAAGGAGTTATAAGATAGAGTTAGGGTCATGAAAAACAGAAGAAAGGGGAAAATAAACCGATGTGATGGGGGAGAAAAAGTAATTCGCACTGTTTTTGAAATACATACAGGTTTTTATTTTCTGAGAGTTTTTACTCTTTTATTATTGCCTTGTAGTGGCTGATAGACTATGTGCACTGAAAGCTGATTACATTTTGACAGCATTTTTAATGCTGATGTAATACAATTATTTCGAAACTTTTTTTTTTAAATCACTCTGGATTTAATCTTACTGCTCTCTGCAGCAGTGTTTTCTAACCTAACAGGAATTTTAGATTTTTGAATACCATCACCTCCTGCTACTGAATAAGGTTACAAATACGCTTTTTCATATTATTCTCTTTTGTATACCATTCTTCACAAAAATTTCTGAAAAAGTATTATAAAATTTTGCTTAGCAATATTTCTACTTGATAAATAAATTATCTCTAAGGGTATAGCCAAGAGAAAAAAATGTTTATATTTAGATGGCAATGGAGGTAAAGCTAGAAATGATCTACTTGCCACCACGTACAAATGGCAAAGATTTCTCCAACATTAAATATTAGCTTCCATGTAAAAGTACAGAAACCTTGATTTTAGGTTGGTTTTTTTTCTAAATACGCTCTTTTCATCCCTTTTCTTTTGTTCTCTTAGGTAATTAATGCCAATATACAAAACAGAAGCCCTAAGCCAGGGCCCACTGCACATGAACAAGAGCTTGGTTTTTTCCTGGAAACAGGACTTCAAAGAGCACATGTTTTATATTTCAAGAATGGGTAAGATTTGAGTCTTCTTTTATTGTGTTTGCTTTTGTGTTTAGGTTTTGTATTTGTGATTTAACTGGGCATCATTTTTAGCATTTGTGGATTTTGTAATTGTGAAGTTTCTTTATTAATAAAGTAGTAACATTTTGATTAAAAGAGTAAGGCTGTCCATATTTTATTTATTTACATATTGGAAATTTGTTTAGTCAAAGTATATTAAGCAGAAAGCATTTTATAGTTTTGCTTACTAAATGTAAGAACTTAAAGTATCTTAAGCTTTAACTATTTGAAATTTACTTTATTATCAAACAGTGTTAAAAAGTGATTGTCAACATATTGAAACTCTTGATTTTTATAATTTTGATTTTGTAATTTTTTTCCAAATCTCTTCAGTTATCACTTATTTTAACATTATGCTGCAGGATAAATGTGCATGAAGATCAACAGTATGTATACAAGTACACAATCTATTTTGTACCTGCTCTGTAGATCCCTTTAGATTTTGCATGGGACTTCCTTTATAATTTATTTTAAATAAGGCTTTGCTTAAAAGCCTAAAAATAAATTCATTTACCACACAGACCGAGAAAAAGAACATGGCTCTCCACTTTTAAGAACTTCAAAACTCAACACAAATGGGTTTTAAGTACATTTCTGACATTTGTTGAAATCACATAGTTTAAAGACTTGTTTCTGGGGCTTATTTCATTAGGAAAATGTGATTTTATTGAAATACTGGAACTCTTGATAGGACTACTGTTTTGTACCCAAAATGTTTCTTATTCTTTCAAATACGTAAATCGGAGTTGAAGGAAATCATGCAGTGTCTGTAAAGAGTTCGAGATTTTACTGTACTGAAGGTAGGGTAAAAAAAGGCTATCCGAGTTTTAAGCTGGTCAGGAATTTCAACATGGAAATATCACTACACTTTTGAAATCTCTTTCTTAAAGTATTGAAGTACTGGTGCAATAACATGGTCTGAGTGTTACACTGTAGTTCTGTTTTCCTAATTTAATTGCAGGAGGAATGGAATGTTCTGAGAGCTAATTTTTTTCATTTACCAGAGCTAAAAATAAGATTTCTGTTTTTATGTCTGCACAAAAAATAAATAAAATATAGTTACTGAAAAAATCCCAGTGGTAGTCATGGTTAAGAATAAGCTAAGAATTCCACATTTTGAAGAGTTTTTGATTGAAGGCCAGGGATGGAAATGGTGCATTTAATCTGATGTGTTTTGTGTAAAAGCAACCAGCAGTAGACATAGCAGATTGCAATTAATGAAGAAAACAAAAAACAACTGCACAAAAAAAGTCAGTAGATTATTAAGAAATATCCAGACAGGAGTGCTTTTCCTAGACCATATCAGCTGTTCTGGTGTGAGCTTTGAAAGGTGATTTTATTCCATGTGCATTTTAATTCTTCGCAGTGAAGTTGTTGGTGATCTTGTTAACTCCTACACAGGCATATATTTTATTTGCAGTCTTTAGTACAGTGAACCCTTGCAGTTTATAAGATAATTGCACATTATATATAGAATTTTGAGTTTCTTCTAGTTCCATTGGCCAGTGTTACTTCTTTTGTGGTATGATATGAAGCCAGGTGTTAGGAAAAATAGCTCTGTGACAATCAGTATTTTACATATTCCTGCTGTTACATCCTTTAGTTTCCTTCCTTATTTCAGAGTCAGTCACAATTCTTTCAATATTTCCTAATATGGTCATTGTTCCAGGCTGCATGTTATGTGGCTGCTTTTAGGGATTGCCTTTTTTTTTTTCATTTTTTAACTTGGGTTTACCAGAACTGAAGAGAACTTCAAATATATACTTTTTCTAATAGGGATAAAATTAAATTATAGCTGGCTTTTTAATAAATCTATCTTAAGTATGTTTTGTTTCATTTTTAAATATGTCATCCCTTCTGATTTTAAGTTTATAGAATGTAGATTTGAGACCTTTCCAGTAAGCTTTGCAACATACTTCAAGTCTGAATGTAATCTAAAATCATTTTTGTAATGTATGTCAGTTTCAAACCAGAAAAGAAAATAAGATAACTTTTATATGAGCCAGAAGACCATGATTTCAGCAGTAACATAGGGAATATTGCTGCCTACCCATGAAGCTGGTTGATCTACTTCAAATTTCCCTTTCTTTTGTTAACTGTACAGGGATTTTCTTTTAAGTTGAATAATCAAGATTTTGTAGAGGAATAAGTGATTATCTTTCATGTATGCATTATCTAATATAAAATACTAGGAAGTGTTTGAAACTTAACTTAGTCTTTCTGCTAAGTGGTGTTATTTTGAAAATACATGGAAATGCAATTAGCTGAAAAAAAGTTGAAGTGGAAATAGTCTGTACTAGAAAAGTGTTAGTTTAATGCTATTAAGACACAAAACTAAAATTGATGGTTTCTTCTGAAGCGTACAGAATTTTATTAAAGAAACAAACCACATACCCATTTTTCACTTGGCAGATGAGGAACATTTCAGCTTGGAAATGTGTAACAAAGAAGTTGAGGAAGTTGTTCTAAAACTTAGCATAGGGTTTGTGTGTTTTTTAAAAAAAAATTCTTATGTTTTTTAAATATGTAACTTCACACGCCTTCAGGCTGATTACATAACTTGCATAGTAGTTGCTCTGTAATTTCATATTGAAGGAGTTCAAAGTCCTGATGTTTTTCCAAGAAAAGCTATGAGCACAGGAACTTTGACATTGGTATTTAACACAGCTGTTTTCAAGTAGAATGCCCCCGAGGAAGAAAGGACAGCTGTTTAGGTACCCAGTGTTTCTTCTGTCCTAGTATTTGCTTTGTTATGAGATTTACAAGTTAATTTTGTCTTGTTTATAATTTTTATTTTTGAGGTAGCAATGTTTGCAAATAGACTGGAAATGTATGCTCTTCAAGCAAAATGCCATTCTGGTTGAAGTCTAAAATCAGGAGGCCATCATGTGAAAACCAGACTTACTTAGCTTTCAGAGCTATTTTGTCGTATTCTCCTTTTTCTTACACCCCCTCCAAGGATATTGCTCTGGATCCAGACTGCAGTTTGGTCTAGTCTCCATCATAGCTCATATACTGAGTCAAAACCTGAGGATCCCGGAGATAATCTGTACTCCTCATGGGACCATTACCTGTGCTGGCACAGTCACAATGAAGCAAGTCATTCCTAGTCTCCTCCAGCAAGCTGTTTCTCATAGACTGGCTTCTTCTCCATAAAAAATTAGCCCTGAAAAAAAGGAATAAAAAAAACCCCAACCAATTTTTCTCATTTTTTCATATAATTGAGATAATTGATTTATATTGACTTAAATGTTTGACAAGCACAACAAAAGCCCTCGTTAGAGTATGGGACTTATCTATGTAGAATTTCTTTGATCTCTTTTTCTCTTTCTGCTATAGCATATAACAGAAATAGAAGTAAGAATATTGCCCTCTTTCTGGTAAGAGAAGAACAGTGGATGGGAGGCAGTCTGTAGGTGCTTCTGTTCCACATGTATATCCATACAGTGCTCACAGCTAGGGATTTTACAGTGATGAAATCCATGAGAGAAGGATTTATGTAAATGTTTGACATAAATGTACATGAAGATCCTGTAAGGTCAGCTCTCTACTGTATTAGAATGTAGTGCTAGATACCCATTACTCTTCAGCTCTTGAGATCCTTTTGCACATCCTGCATCAGTCTCAAAACAAGCTGGTGTTTAAGTAAAGAATAGAAAGTAAGATGAAAACATTGAAATCCTACGAAGTATCACATTTCTTATATGTCAAATATCACTGCTGTATATTGGAAAACAAACAAAATCACTTCTGTTACAGTTTTCAACACAGCTTTGCTCTCTACATACCTGCTTTCATATTTGTGTAGTTAGGAAGCTAAGGCAAGAATATATTCAAGATAGGAACAAAAATCATTTCTGTGATTCCTAGCAAGGGTAAGTTTTCAAAGGATACTTTATTGTCTGTCATACCAGATGCTTTCCCCATCCTTGTTTCCAATACTGTTCTTACCTGTTAGTTTTCATTGAAAAATTTTGAGCATGAGAGAAAACTATAATTCCCTCAGATATTTAAGATAAAGTCATCCATTATGAATGCTTTCTCTTTCAAACCTTACTGTATGTTTATTGCTCAGAATTGTGTCTTAACTTCAAGAGGTTAAAATAAGATTTCATTGTGAAGTTACAGTTAGAAAACCTGGCAGTGTTACATGGAAGGCTAAGGTGGATATAAACATGAAGGAATCACCTTTATTCAGAATCTTGTTAGCTTTTATAATAACTAGTTATACAAAGAACAGTGAAAGAGAAATGTTAGTATCTGAATTGATGTTCAAGAGTGATACTCTTAATAATTTGTAATTGGAATTCTGATTCCAGCTCACTTTTTCCAAGAAGATACTTAGCATTTTTTAGCCCATGTACCACATGTCTTGCTGACAGTGGCTGTTGATTGCATTTGCAAACATCAGATTGAAGGTTTTGGTTTTATGTTGAGTTGTGATGGCTGGCAAACAAAATGGTCTTGGATCCTCGGACAGGGGAGTTAATGTTTCATACACTTCCCCTGCTCCCTCAAAATGCTTGTTTTACTGCTCTGCTTAATGCTCTTGTTTTTCCATTGTACAGAGGAGTTACTATTGTCATTTTCCACAGAACTACCCTCCTAGTGTGCATTTTCCTTGTTTGTCTTTTGCTTCAGGTGCTTATTTGGTTCTTCTGTGGAGTTGTTTTGTTGTCCAGGAAATCATAGCTCTCTGTTATTTTGGTGAGATTCACTGGAAGGTATGATAATGGCTGGTGTGGCTGTCAGAAAGGAGATAGGACCATGCAATTGAGAGTAGGAAGTTACCAAGGAAGAATGGTGGGAAAAGGGAGCAAACACTAAGAGATGAGAATGGGGAGGATGAGATCTTCCTCTTCAGGTCGTGAACCATTAGGTGGACTAACTAGCAGTGGGACTGCAGTCTAGGCAGCAAGTGTTTTCATTTTGAATGCATGAATGCCAGAATTGCTGCTTGATTGGACTCTTTCAAATACTTAGGCTTGTGTAGCTGTAATGGCACACTGAAGATGTTTTATTTATAAGCCTAAACATCTGTTAAGAACTTTGAAGTATCAAGCAAACATGATCTCCTGTAGCAAATTTGAGATATCTGGGCTTTTTCTTTCTGCATGAGGTAACAATGGATAAAATGAGAAGTATGCCATGGTAATTTTTTAAGTAGACTTTTTTTTTTTAAAGAGTAGTTTAGATTCTGGCAGCAAATTAGGGATTTTCTACATTTTATTCAGAAAATAATGCCCAGTGTTAATTAATGTTTTGTGAAAATTACATAGTGTTGTGGGTGTACTGAAAGTACAAGTATGAAAGGAAGAGAAGGAAAACAGAACTGTTTGAAGTTGCAACTATGTTGCCTCTCGTAGATAAATATCCAAATGCTTACCAGGATGTTTTTCTAATTGTGCATTGTTATACTTCTCCACCCTCTTAAACCTGATGGAAAACAGACACAGACATTAGTCACAATCATCCAAAGCACCATCCATTGTGCAGAGTATGCAATCTTGTCCATTTGGTCAGGCCTTTAATAAATTTATGGAAGCGAGCCATAGAATTGCAGTCCTTTTTAATTTTGTTTTAAATTTCATCTTTGTAGGGCTATATAAAGCAGTTTGGTAAATGGCATATCTCGGTATTAGGATGTTTTGTTACTGCTTAAGAATTAATCTCTTGATTTGTCACATTTCTTGCTCTTTGCTTATGTAGTAATTTCTTTTAATATGAAATTGTTTCTGGCCTTAATACTGTGTAAATGATTCTTAATTGGCTACAAGTAATTAGTTAGAGTGTATGGATTTTAATAGATACATTTTTTTTGTAAACATGTCAGTTATACTGAAATTACTGAAATGTCACTGTTCTAATTGGCATGTGTATTAGGAGTTTTACTTGCCCTTACTCCTTACCTTTAAAATAATTCCTTTCTTCCCTTTCATATTTTAATTTTTGGGAGAAAAAAACCGAATTTTAAAACTTGCAGTGAGTTTACAAATATTGCATTTCTTTTCCTGTGTATAAATGTAGACAGAAAGAGAGGGAAAACACAATAGAAGGTGGAAGTGAACTCAATTCCAAAAGCAATTTCTGTTTCATCACTTTGGTCACAAGCCCTGTAGATTCATTGTTATTGGTTTCTCTCCTTTTAAGAGATTAGTATTTTTAAAATGTGATATAGTCAGTCTCAGCAATGAAGTAATAGGATAGTATGAGTAACTCGGCCTCTTCACCAGTATGGTTCTGGATGTGCTTTTCTCTCTTAAATGGGAGAAGTACTGCCAATTTAGCCACCAAATTGCAGAGCAGGTGAAGTTTGGTATAGCTCAGTATGCAAAAATTTATTCTAATTAAATTTTTAATCATTGAAAGGAAGTGGTAGACTAAATATTTGGAGTTTTTGGTTGAGAAGCATAAAGCAAATGCCTGACAAACAAAGCCCTTCTCACTAATGGAGAATATATTATCAAAAGATGCTGTAAGTACAGAGTAAATTAATCTTATCAACCTTCCTAAGGTTAATTTTAAAGCATTCCTTTTTTAGTCTGTTTTGAGTATATCTTGATTAGATCTCACTAATTTTGTTGTAAGGATTAGTGTTTGGTGTTTTTATCCTAATATCATTCAAACATAGACTGTTTCTTGTTGAGCAGTTTCTCTCATTCTTTTCTACTTTTTGAGTATGTTTAAAACTACAAAAATAAGAAGTATTGGTGGGGGGTGAGGTTTATCTGGACCAGTAATGCCAAAGCACTGTGTTCTCTGATGTCAAACATGCATTTTAAAACCAAAAGACTTCTTGATGATGATGGTGACAAATATGTTTGTGCCTAAAGTTTGCTACTGCTGGCCTTCATGCCTCTATACAGGTTTTCTGATCCTGCCTTGAAGGCTTATCCTTGGTGCCCCTTAATTTTCTTCCTGCACATTGCTTGTAACATATTTACAGTTATTAATTTCTGTCTCTGTTTAGGAGTGAGCACCTTTGTATAGGTCCAGTTAAGATACTTGCATTATTCTAAACAGAAACACTGTCTGAGTTTTTTTAAGGAGCCTAAAAGTTTTTCTTGTATCAGAATAATTAATTAGGTTCTAACAGGAATAGTTGGGGGTTAGGGTGCAAAATTGTAGACACAAGGATGCAAACAGGCCCTAGGGGCATGTCTGTGTAGACTTTCAGTAGTTCTTGGTTCTCAGCCTATCTGGCAGATTGCTACTTAAAGAGTCAAAGTAGGTGGTTTTTTTTGGGTTTTTTTTTTGTTTCCTTTTTTTTTAAGATTTAAAGCAGCAACCATTCTAATCTAATCGTTAAAAATGAGGAAGATACAATTCAAAGGAGTTGATTTGAGCATGTTCTGACAGGAGGCAGTCATATAAACACACATGTATCTAACTATCAGTGTCCATCTGTGGGCTGTCTTTGTCTTGTCTGAAATCACTGAAAACGTTAATGTACCTTAAAATTCCTTGTCCCGTGAAAGGAAGGGATCTCAAAGTCGTTTACAGACACTGTGGGACATTGCTAAGTTAATGTGCCCCTTTGCTCTGGCATTCCATCAGCGCAGCAAGAACTGCTGGCATGAAAGCACGTCCTAGTGAAAAGCAGGTAAAAGCTCTGTGTGTCCCAGGCTAGGAAGGAAAACCATCTGCCAGAATAGCCACCACTCTTCTAAGTGCTACAAATTGTTAACAAATACAGGAAATGTACTTTGCTAAAAGCAGTGCGGTGTGTAGATCTACCATATTATTCATGGTATATTTTGCTTCATTTCTTGTTTCTAAAAGCATTTAACTCAATTTTAGGGTGATTTAGATTGTAGTTTTGAGGTCTGATTTTTAGTAAATTTCGTGTAGAAGATGCTTGACAAATCTGTTTTGTGTTTGTGTTGATGTGTGCAGTGGATCACTGTTAAATGCTTTATGAAGCAAAAGCTAATTCTGTATTTTAACTGCTTTTTTTCTTGTACAATCTTACTGCTTTTTCCATGATACAGTAGAACTTCTGTCACAAGTTTCAGTCCCTTGCAGAGGCTTAAAAAAGTGTTATAGGTAACTAAAAGCAACCTGTCATGAAGTGTTCAAGGGCTTGTGAAAGTTGAATGCATTTTCATAAGGAGTTTTATTATTGTTCTTCTAATGCATCAAATAACATAAACTTCATATGGAAAAAATGCCAACTCCTAAAATTTAATCAAGTTATTGTGATTTGAAGTTCTACTATATACTATGTGTTTCATCTGCTCTGGGAAAATAAAGTTTCAAGCTGATAAGTTCTTGCTCATAACCAATATTGCAACCAAAATAACCAAAATAACCAATTTCAGCAATATTGCAGGGAGCATTTCAGTTTTTTGGCAAGTCTGCTTTGTTTGGTTGGATTTTTGTTGTTGTTGTTTTTAATCTTGTTATAAGGACACATTTGTGACTTTGCTATATCGTCTTTGAGAGAGAACTCCATTCATGAGAAATACCCACTTACACCAGAGGACTTAAAGCTGGGATTCCAGTGGACTGGTTTTGGCTCTCTAAAATATTTGGAATGTGGTATTACTGAATGATATGTATTTTGGCTTTCCAAATGTATCCAGCTTCAAATGAGTTTGGAGGTTTTCTTGAAATCTGGCCTAATGGCTTTCTGTCCTTCTTTAGTGTATGAAGTTGGTGTAATAGTCATCAGCTATTGAGGCTGCCTGTTTGAAATGTATAAATGAATATAATTTTTCACACAGTTGTTTTCATGCAGATGTTTGCAGAAGATGAATTTTCTTTAATATGTACTAGCTGGTCACTCTATGGCCAAGCTCTACTGTAGCACATGGGCTTTTTGCAAATAAATTTTCTTTTTTGTGTGACTGGTGATTATTTCTTTTTAGCCAACTGGTGGCATTCTTTGGCATAACTTTCAACCATTCATACAGGTTTTGTTACTTGGAAATGCTACTTCTTTTAAAATGAACTTTTATTTAAAAGTATTTTAGAAGGTGAACTTGTGCTGATGAAAGATGATGTCTGTGCTAGTGAAAGATGTGTGGAAACTAAAGTTTCTGGAATATCCTGATAATCCTTTATTATGTAAAACAGAACAGATCTGAGCGCTGTCATGTATTCTGAAGAGTAAAATAAATGAGTAGATCTCTAGGTAAAGTGATAGGAGTTCTACAGTCCTGTAGCAAGATCTCTCGCATCAGACACTAGTTTCATATATTCTGCAACTGAATTAAAAGAAAATATCTGTATAAAAATGCTGGCCTTTTTTGAATTTCTACAGAGTTGTGATTCAGAAGTCAGTATTTTAAATGTATTTTTAAGTAAAGACAGAAGACTAAGGAAGGCAGTTTTAACATCTATTTTATAGTGCAGTGCAATAGTGCTTTTACTTACAGAAAGCTTACACAATATGTGATATTTCTTGTCTCTTTTTGGCTCTGTCTTAGGTAAATGCTATGCAACTTGCACATAACATCACAGCTTAAGACAACATATGAAGTAACAGCAGTGATTTGACACAAAATACACTTTTGATCAAATAATTTTATTTTGTAACTAAACTTGAAATAGTGAAATGGTTGTCCTGTCTGTTGTGTTCATATTGCAGAATTCAGTTGTTTAGGACAGCAAAAAGCTAACCCAGTCCTTCACTGGTTCAAAGACAAATTGTATTATTATAAAAGAAAATATTCTCAACTGCATTTATAGACAATGAAACCTCCAAACAACTGATAAAAAATGAGAAAAATGTAAAGCTCTAAGACTGTTCAATATAATCTATTGTTTTAGAAGAACGTTCAGATCTGCTAAAATTGTTAGTATGAATGATGCCTCTGAGGGTCTTGAATCTCTGCAAAAGCTGTTTAGGCAGCAGATGTGGAAGAAATGTAGATGGAGAAACTTGGGTTGCAGAAGCTACATGAAAAGCCAGTCAGAGTCAAGAACAGAACACTGATACCCCAGTCCTCTTCTGGCCACACAGTGGGCTCTTTCCTTTCTGAAAAGGAGTTCAAAATTTTATGTTTTGTATTGCTTTCAGGGTTCCAAGATTTACTTATTTTTAATCTCCCTGTTTTAAGGTGTCATTGGGCAGCTAAAATGGATTTTTTTTTTTCAAAGTTTATACTTGAAGCCTAATGTAATTGAAAACTAAAACTACTATAGCAATGAGAACAACTTTGTTTTGTCTTTTTTCTTTTTGAGGTGGTTGCTTCTAACTTTTTTCCTTGCTTTCCCTTCAACTATCTACTGATCATGAAAATGTTTCTTTTTTCAATAAACTGTCAGGGAATGTTGTTATAGTAATCAGTGGTGAGATTCCCAGATGAATATATATCTATATCTATATACATCTCACAGAAAGGCAATGAGGCTATGAAAGGAAAAAAAAAAAAAGGTAGCATGGATTTTAACAACTTTATTGAGTAATATTTTAAGGTGTTACTTCATCCAAGTTGGAATACTGTCAATTTCTATGTTTATATACAGGAACTTGACGAGAGGAGTTGGTAGATTTAGAGAGTTACTAAGAGCTATCGAAACAAGAACTACACAAAACCTGCGAATGGTAAGTTATATTAAACCACTTTCCTATTGTAGCATCTGAATTTCAGTAGGCAGGAAAAGCATAAATATAATGGATGAGTTAGAGACAAATAGTTGGATACATAGCATATTGATAAGGACGTGTTATCCAACACTTAATAAGGTTACATTTCCTGGCTTAAGTGAATGATTAAAGTAAGGAATGTTTGGTACCCAGTTTTTTTTACCCACCTATTCCTTTTTCTTGTTTGTGGTTATAATTTTAATCTGCCAGGTCTCTGAATTTATACTTTATATATACTTTCAACCTTGATTATAATTGCCGTATTTATGAGTCAATGTAGTTTCATGGTTTTGTAAAGTAGTGGGGGTGAGAAGAGAGTGCATAGTTCTTGTGTGGTTTCTATTAAGTTGAAGAATATCAAGTTATAAAGCCTCTCGAAAGAAAACCATAAAAGCAAAATCATGAGGATTTGTTTCTTATATTGTCAGAAGCTTGAATCTTTTGTATAATAAAAAGTAGAGGCTTATATCTTTTACTGTCATGTAATTATTTTCAAAATATCCTAGATTAGTTTCCTAGTACTGGGCCTTTCAAACTGGTAGTAAGGAAGGTAAGTGATTTCTTAATTCATTCAGTAACTGATTTCTAGTAAATATATTAAAATTATTTAATATAGACTTTCAATGGAGAGGGATAATATTGCAAATTTTAATAAGAAAGATGAAGAGCTTCTTATGGTATAGGAGTTAAGGTGGAAAATGGAGATCGTATGGTGCTGTCTGTGACTTAAACATTACACATCTGGTTTTGGAAAACATTACTGGGAAATGCTGCCAATTCTGATGCAAATTTAGATCTGGTAGAAAATCAGTGTTTTCATCATTGTGATACACAGCTGTGCAGGGTCTATGCATGTGTGTGAAACTTTAATGAGGAGATTAATCTGACAGTTATGGATTATAGAATAATTTAAAAGCTTTAAATTAGTATTATTTAATTAAATAATATTTATGTAAATATTTCTACAGTTAAATATATGGTGACAATAGTACTTGGTCAAAATAAAACTTTTCATGCTGATTTTCAACCTTGTTTCACTCTTGCTGAACTTTAACAGTAGCTAACACCAGCACCTTCAAGTACGAGTTGTCAGAAGCCCCATTCAGCCCATAGACCATAACTGTCTGTGGTGGGTTGACCTGTCCAGCTGCCAGATGCTCACCCAGCTGCCCTCAAACTCCCCTTCCTTAACACATGGGAGGAAATAAGCTAGAAAAGGTCTGAGATAAAGGCAGGGAGTTTGCTGACCAGTTACTGTCACTGGCAAAGCAGGCTCTTCTTGGAAGAAATTAACTTAATTTTTTGTCACTGAAAAGAGAGTGGGATGGTGAGATAAAAGACAGAAGCTGAAACACCTTCCTTCCACCCCATTTTCTCAGGTTCAACTTCAGTCTTTGACTTCTGACTCTTTTGCCTCCTCTCCCTACACTCCCATTCCCTGAGTGGTGCATGAGGGGTGGAGGGTTCCTCTCTGCTACTCCCTACTGCTCACGCTTTTCCACTGCTCCAGCATGGGATGCCTCCATTGGGCTGCAGTTCCTTCAGGGAGTATCATCCTATTTCTCACCATGGTTCTCTTCTCAGGCTGCAGTTTGGACAACTGCTCCACTGTGGTCTCTCCCATGCACACAGCTGCTCCAGGTCTGGAGAGGCAATAGAGGTTATTGAGCATCTTAGGTTATTGATTATCTTAGGAGCAGCAGTTGGGTTGTTTATACTTCAGAAGAATCTGGATTTAACTGATAAAATTGAAAAATCGTTTGTTATTGCCATTGTTTTTCTTTGTGTTTAGAGAATTGAACTGGGTACTTTTACCTTTTAAACAGCATCATGCCTGGTTTTTTGGATGTTGTAGAATAAAAAAATACATTCTATATAAGTAGTCCTCATTAGAAAAAATCTGAGCGTTTTTTAAGAGTTTGTATTCAGCATTTCTAGGGAAAATATTTATCTTTTGCTTTTACAGACAATAGCAAGACAACTTGCAGAAATTTTGTTAAGAGGTATGTGTGAACAGAGTTACTGGAATCCACTGGAAGATCCTCCTCACCAATCACCCCTTGATGATCCACTTCGAAAAGGTTCAAATACTAAGAATTACGCGCTCAGTAGAAGACCACGGGTATACACTGGAGAAAAGTATGGCTGAGTTTATACCTCTTTTGTTCCTGTTATTCAGTTGTTACCCAGTGCCCTGGGTAATTTAGTTTACATTTTTGAAAATGTGGAAGGAATTTGGCAATGTGTAGATAGATAGATTCCCTGAGGAGAACTATTGAGGAAGAAACATGCTTCTCTGAGCAGAAGTTTGCACTGTATACGTTAGACCTTTTCTTCTCAATTGTAGAAGTTTTTTTTTTCATGTATGTGATAGACTCAATATCTCCTATTATATGTGGGATACAAAAGAAAAGATGAACTGGGTAGCAAATCAGATATTGCACATTTTAAAATTTGTGTGCTGCTTCTACACATCTATTCTGCTTTATCATAGAAAGGAAAGGTTCAACAATATGGAGATTCAAGTTGGTCCAAGAAACATTATGAAAATACAAAACATATCTAGAAATTTATCTAGCAGTTTCAAAGCTAGTTTCTTTCCTAAGGCAGATACCTTTTAGCTAATCATCTTAGATTAGTTTTGGCATTTCTTTATGATGCCACCTTTTTGTTCAGTTTTAATCTTCCATTGAATCAGGTAAGTGATACTTTTGGGGTTTTGTCTGGCATATCTCATGGTGAATTCTAGAGTAGCTATGGTATGTTTCTTCCTTCTTGAAAATGTATATATTTTTTCCAAACTAATCACCATTATTATTAATTATAGATAGCCATTTCCTTGAATTTGAAATTTTTCTTAGAAGTTAATATTTTGATTATAGAAATAGCCCTACTTACATAATGGAGGGATGCTTTGTTTTAGTGTTCATAATGTCTTTATGTTGTAACATACATGCCTGCAATATGACACAATTTGAGTTGTTTAGCTGTATTTGTTGCAGAGTTCCATTAATGACTCTTTTACACAGCAGCAAACCCACATAATTACAGTTCCTTTACTGTTATTAAGTAGAATGGCCTTTATCTTCAAAGACTTCGAGCAATTCTCCTTCCTTCATCCAGAATAGTTACAGCAGGTTTATCAGGCTCAGTCTTTCAAACTTATGTTCTCCATTCTTAACTCATCCTTCATAGTGACATGCTTCCTGCTAAAGTGGGGCTTTGTTCAGTTTAGTTCTCTTGTTCTTGGGCACATGCAGGTGAGGAGTTTCACAATGTCAACAGAGCATATAATTAAGTCCTTTCATCACATCAGACTGGTTAATACCATACCACATAAAATATGTCCAGCCAAGTATCTCATCTCCAGCAGTGACTGAAAGCAAGTATCAAAGACAATATGTAGGAAATTTCTTCCTAGGTCTTCTTCTGACCACCAACTCTGAGTCTGCAATGCACTGTTTTTTTCTAAGTATATTGCCTGACATAAGATAATTGCATTGTGTTCTTATGAGAATTATGGGTGTAATTTGGCCAATAGTATTTACGATTTTTTAGATTTCTGTGTTATTGCCTCTTCAGTTTTCTTTAACCGGTTCTTCAGCTGAGCATAGCTTTCATGGTTTGCCTTTGGTTGATAGCCATTTCATGCTTTCAGTTGCCTCCTTTGCCCTGTTAGACTGAAATTACTTTACTTATGTGCCTGCCTCTATCGGGAAAACCAGAAAATGTCTGAGTTCAGTCAACTTAAATGAGCTTTTTGCTTAGACAGGTCAAAGAAATTTCTCACTAACTTCTGCATGGAGCGGTTCTTGTTTGAGACAAACATCAACATATCTACAAAAATAGATTTGGAATTGCAGGAGGAAATTATATTTGCTTTTGTTTTGATAAGTGACTTTTTAGTAGTTCTCTTTGGGGCAGCATCCCTTCTTTCTCTGCGAGTAATTTCTCCAGCAGCTCTTTCTAGTCATTATTCTGCTTTCTGGGTGCCATTGTCAGTTGTTAAATCTTCTTCCAGGTTGTTAAATTCTGTATAGAGGAGTGAATTGTTAAATAAGGAGCACTCTGATGCTTCCTCATCACTCCTCATTCCTTATCGTGGGTGGTTCTTATTCATGACTAACTGTGTTTTGAAATTTCATTGTTATGTAATAATAAAAAATGTATTCTAGGATTGAGAATGCTCTTAAAAATCTGGTGAGCAGTTGCATTGATTAAAAAATAAAAATACAACAACAGAACAGCTGCCCTGGGGTCTTAGCTGTTGTATAGTACCACAATAGGTTCACAATGTTGCTTTCAAACTGCCTGGAATTCTGATGTCTTTTAGTTTCTATTTTCTTTCAGGCATTTAATTACTGCTTATATTTTTAGTGCTTTAAAAAAACCTGACAAGATGTTTTAATGTTAGACAAGTTTTGTTTCCTGTCTATAAGGTATTGTAGTTTAAACACGCTTGGGACCATAGGAATTGATTATTGACAACAACAAATTATTTTCTACATTTAAATAGGTAATTGTGAACTAATGGACTGAATTAACAGGAAATTGTACTTGTGCTAATTCAGAAATAGTTCAGAGGAAGAAATCCGAAGAGATAAAACATAGTCAGTGATTTGGGAGATTTTTTTGTGTGTATGAGAATGGATGAATGAATTCCTGCCAACACCCAATGCAGATTACTGTTGTCTGTCCACCAGCATAGAAGAGTGTTCAGAAAGCATCTAGTATTCAGAGAAAGCAGTAAAGTCTGGAAACTAGTCCCATGAGAACCTTCAGCATGAAGTTAGAAGAAGTGTAGTTCATTACAAGCCAATAATTCTACTACTTGGAACTTAGAGTGGTTATAGCAAACAGATGGAGATTGTTATGGAATTATTTAAATATATTAATAGTTATTGAATATATCAGTAAAAAATTCTCAAGCATATCTCATGAAAGACTGATAGAAGTATTTCTCCACGTATTACCTCAAATACAAAAGTTCTGTTCTTGTGAGAGTTTTCTCTTGCCAGCACTTGAATCAGCGATGTAGATTCAGCTCAGACAGCATAAGAGGCCAGTTAAACTGTGGCTTTAGTGTTTACAGTTGTCAAATTATGTTCAGTGTTGGGATATTTGAATGAGTTCAGCTCTGACAGCTGTGGTAGTTTTGTTCTTTTATTGTGTTCAGCCAACTTTTCTCAAATGCAGAGCATTGCAAAGAAATGCATTTTAACCAATTGATTTTTCTATGCAGGTTACTTTCTATTTTCTTTTTTGGACATTTTCCAGTTTTTGCAGTGCTTTTAATATATATATGAACTATTAATAAAAGAAATGTGTTCTGCTTAAATAATTAAATTCTCATTTTGAACAGCATCTTCTGTCCTCAAGAAAATACAGAAGAAGCCTTACTGTTGCTGCTTATTAGTGAATCTATGGTAGGTAAAATAGAGTGAATGTGCATTGGCTGTATGTGTGTGCTTTCCATGGGTTTGGTTTTGTTTTGTTTTTAATTAAAATAGGACATTCCACACCCCGCCCAAAGCATTTGCTTTGTCTTTCATTTTCTGTTAGGAAAGCATGCACTCATTTCTGAAATGCAAATTTTTGTTCCTCTGAGCCAGCAAGATGAGGTCTGCAAGTGTTATAGTTTTTCTCCTTTGGACTGGCTGTACCTAGCCTTGTTCCAGCCACAGGCAGGTGAACAAGCTAGGTCCTTCATTTGGCAACTCTTACCAGTATGAACCACTGTTAGACCAGTTGGTTGCTATTCAGACAGACACAAAATCTAAGTTATTTTTGTGGTAAAAAACAAATCAAAAACTACTAGAAGAGTATAATAAACATCACTAAAAAGTACCTTCCATTGTGCTTTAAACTTCAGTCACTCAAATTTGTAAATGATTTTTGATGATACTGACATTCAGTCTTTGCTACTGGATTATATTTTTTAAATGTCCCCATTTCCTCAGTAAATGATTCCTTTCAGTGGTCTACTTGTGCCCTTTATCAGCCTTTCCTATTTTCTGCTAGTCATCAATCAACTGCCACATACTGACATTCTCATACCATGTCAGTTTTATGTTCTCAGATAAAATGAAATGCTGGGGCTTTTGCTGTCTTGTTAAACTGGAGGGGTGAAACCTCTACAGTCTCAGGCATCATGCAGTCTGTCTCACTGCACATCAATGAGATGTAGTCTTTTAAGTTCTACAGGTGATTCAAATGCTTACATGTTTTGGCATAATTTCTTTTTTGCTACAGGTAAATAGGATCAGAACATTTTAGTGAACATTGTCCTAGTTTAACTGTTTTAAAGTGGCACATATTTACATTGTAGTGCTAACTACTTTCCTCATTCCTAGTTATCTGCCTTGCAATGTTCATGACAGAATCTAGAAATTCTGTCTAGATCCTGATTCTCATAATACAGAAAAATCGGCTGAGCAAACATTTCCACATATCATATGTTGGTTTTGCTGCAGTGTATACTTACTTCTGAGAGGTGCTGCCTGTGTCTCTGTAATGTGACTGAGCAGCATGAGGATGTAGAGAATTCGGATATGAACTGTGGCCTTGGTGTGAAGTGAAAGCAGTCCCAGTTCTGCAAGATCTGACTACTGATTGCTGTGTTTGCATGTGTAGTTCCTTACATATCATCATTAAGAAGCCAAAAGCCAAATTAAAAGTACTGCCTTGTTAAGTGTCATTTCAGGTTATTACAGCTTTTCCTTTGTGAATTAGATCTGCCTAATTATATCAAATGCTGTCACTGTAGAGCATATACCTTTAGCAAGCTTTCATTTTTTTACAGTAATAATTGCGGATTATTTCAGGGAAAAGAGTTTGTTTCGGGGGAGTATAAAATCTTTGACATGACTGACTTACTTTGGCTAAGTCATTTGTTCAAATTAGTTTTGGAGAGGGGAAAGGGGAAGATTGAGCATAAAAATGTTCATCATTATAAACTTACCTTTCTGAGAGTTGAGACCTGTTATTTCAGCTTCAGTGCCTGCTAACTTTCGAGCTGTAGTAGCAGTGAAGTAGTATGTGATTTATGATTCTGAAAGTAGTATTTGGGAAAGAAATAACACTTAGAGAAGACGGAGTAACAGTTGGTGTTTTGATATGCTATTGTGTTTTTAAAATGGTATGATCTCTTACTTTCATTGTCTGTGAATTAGTAAGAAAACACCCCAATAAAAGTGAGGTTGGAGAGGGCTTTGAGCAATCTGGTCTGGTGGAAAGTGCCCCTGCCCATGAGAGGATGATCTTTAAAAGGTCCCTTCCAATCCAAACCATCCTGGGGTTCTATGATCTGACATCCTCATGTTGACAGTGCATGTAGGTGTTGCAGCATGTCAGCTGAGTTGCAGTTACAGAATCACAGAACGATTATGTTTGGAATGGGCTTCTGGAGGTCATTTTTTCTGGCCCCCTTGCTCAGGCAGGGCCATCTGGAGCAGGCTACACCTCTCTCCAGACATCTTTCAGGCCCCAAGGAGAGGGATTCCACAGGCTCCCTGGGCAGCCTCTGCCACTGCTCATTAACCCTCACAGCAAAAAAAAGAAGATCCCTGATCTTCAGAGGGGGCCTTTAGTGTTTCAGTTCACGCCCATTGCCTCTAGCCCTGTCACTGGACACCAGTGGAAAGAGCCTGTCTCCCTCTTCCTTGTATCCTCCCTTCAGATATTTCTAACATTGGTAAGGCTCCTCTCCTGAGCATTGTCTTTTCCAGGCTGAAGAATCACAGCTCTCAGCCTTTCCTCATAAAAGAGATACTCTGGTGTCCTATACATCCTACTGAGCATTTGTTGGACTCTCTGCAGTAGCTCCATGTCTCTTGTACTAGAGAGTCCAGAACTGGACCCAGTACTGCAGATGTGGCCTCGCCATGCTGAACAGAGGGGAAGGATCACTGGCCTCGACCTGCTGGCAGCACTCCTGCTGATGCTGCCTGGGCTATCAATAGCCTTCTTCCAGCTGGAGCAGCTTGCTGGCCCCTGGTCACCTTAAGTGCCCAGCAGAACCCCCAAGCATGTTCCTGTCAAGCTGCCTTTGAGCTGGGGAGTGTCCAGCATGTATGGGGCCTGGGTTTGTTCCCTCCTAGGTGCAGGACTTTGCTGAAGGCTTTTCTGAGGTTCCTGTCAGCTTGCTTCTCCAGCCTGTTGAGATCCCTCTGGATGGCAGCACAGCCCTTTGGCATATCAGCTGAGCAAACATGCTTGGGATCAGGCCCAGTATCAATCTCTGGGACACACTGCAGGTTATTGGCCTTCAACTAGACTTTGTGTCACTGATCACCACCTCCTGGGCTCTGCTTTGTGTGATATTGTTAACCAGTGGAAAAATGGCTGAGCATATCCTTCCTTCCACTGAGGCTGCACTGAGTTACACTGTTCAAGTGTGTTACAGGCTTGAAGTGTGTACGTGTGGCCAGATGACACATTGCAGTTTCACTGTCACCTTAGAGTGTCTGAGACCATGGCAGTTCTGAAATACTGAGCACTTAAGTTCCTCCGTACTTCCTGTTTTATAATCATCAAGAAAATGATTGTTCAAATACACAAGGTATCTGTAATAATTATGAGACATCCTTGTGCTTTGGCATTATCAACCACTATTTCACAAGATGTGCTAGTTCACAGCTTGTTCAAAACTTGCAAAGAGCTGAGTCAAATAGTGATGAGAGGTGGAGTTAAAAAGTTCTTGAAGTTGACTAAATATGCAGTGTAAAAAGTAAAAGCCAAAGACTTCTTGATCAAAAGAAAGCAAAATGTCTGTTTGGGGGTGTGTATGTGTGTGCATGTGTGGGGTTGTTTCAAACCAAAGTGTGGATTATTCAATTGATAATTCCTGAGATATCTGTGCATTTTACATGCCATGTATCTCTTTGAAAAATTTTCAGTATTTAATTATTCTATTTAAAGATGTATTGAGTTTGTTCAGAGCTTAAAATGTTATCCTGTTAAAGTGGAGAAAAAATTTATTATCCCTTATGTGTCATTTTTTGTGTCTGAAAGAGGGGGAAATAAGCTGCCTATTAAAATTTAGTGGTTTTAAATGTACTAAGGGGGCCATGCCCTGTGAAGTTAAAAATAAAGAGGGGGATGAGGAGAGAGAAGTATCTTTGACTTCTCATTGCAGTCTACCAGATATACTAGCATTTGTACCAATGGGAATATTAAACACCAAGAAAACTAGAAATAGTTAGGATAGCAAGATAATGTGTTTTCAGAGGCTTGATGGTAAAGTGGGAGAAGCACTGAGTAGTTCAGTGAGGTACTAACTACTCTGAGACCTGAATTTTGTTCTTTGCTCTTGAACGTGATTTCCCTGTGAACATGGTCAATTCATTTAATCCACTTCTAGCTCAGCTTTCTTCCTTCTCAAAAGGAACACTTTACTTAAGGAATTAGGTTTGCAATGTGCATTTCATGAAGCAGGTTTGAAAGTACAAACCCTTACTGCAAACATGGCTTGATTCCAAAGCTGTGCCCAGAACCAGGATCAGTTTTCACTTCGCAGTAGTAACTCCTGAAGGTGATTGTGGGTTATCCTGGGCATGTTACCATTCACAAGTGAGATGACAGTGTCATAATATTGTGAAGAGAAAAGAAGTTGATTGCCTTATTTTACGAAAGCTGGAATAGAGGATTTGAAGATCCTTTTAATATGTTTTACTAGCACACAAAAAAATAAAAAGAAATTTTCATAGGTGAATATCAATTATATTGAAGATATACCTTCTTTTTTTTTCCTGAGAACTCTTCAATAATTTTAAATACATTACTTAAATTATGGAATTAAAATGAAGTAATTAAAAATAGGTCCATGTAGAAACATCAGTCTTGTCACCAATATATAAAATTGGTAATTCTTTCTCTCTGTAAATTAGTATCAGATCTCTTTGTGTCCCTTATAGCAACTACAGACTGTGAGGCTGAGTAGAATGGTAGTTACTTGAGTGAAAATATAGCTCAAATTATAATGGTTGACTTGGTTTCTTTCTTTGTGGTGTGTTTCAGGCTAACCGTGATGCTGTACTGAGCAGAATACCAGAACACAAGAATGATCGTATCATCAGTTTGCAAAGTGCATCTGTAGTCTACGATTTACTTACAATAGCCTTGGGAAGAAGAGGCCAATATGAAATGCTTTCAGAGGTTTGTTGATAGTAGTGAATATTTATCTGTGTCATTGTTGCTGTTTTCTGTTAATCATGTTAATTGTAGTAGTAGGAAAGGGCTGAAACAAATATAGGACACTGTTATTCTGACTGCTTTATAAATACAGGAGGTAGTTTCCACCCCAGAATGTTTACTGTCTAAATTTTTACAAGTGACTTGAGGTGGCCAAACAAGAAAAGTTGTGTGGAAGGTGTGGTAAATGTTTAATGCCACAGAAATTCACATGATGTTTAGGTGGGATGCATGGATCTGCATTAAATGGAGACAGCAAGAAGGAATCACAAAAAAGAAAAGGTGTTCTGTAGATATAATTTCCTAGAAAAAATACTTGCAATGAATGAAAAAGAATTTCAGAAGAAAACTTCTTTTACACTTCTTAATCTTTGGGGTGATCCATAGTCCTTACAGTTTGTAATAGTTTTGAAAAAATAAATAAGAAATAAAGAAATAAAGTTAATAAAATGATTTCCAGGTCTTTGGGAAATGTGCTACTTACCTCAGTGTCTGATGTTTTATTATGTAGCATGCTTGTGTTTTGTTAGATTGTGGCAACTTCTTCAGGAAACTACCAAGTATTGTTAATAGTTTTATACCTGTGAAACAACTACAGCTCTTTGGGCAGAGCAGATATTTCTGGGGCCTAAACAGTGCTCACCCAGCAGCAGGGTACTGTTGCCAACCACAATTAATAATTAGTCTCCAGAAAGAATATGAAGGCATACCCAGGAATTGATTTGTTGAGAAATAGTTTCTCTCTACCATTATAGAGGACTTCTATTAAGAAAAACATGAAAAAAAGCAATCTAGTTCTTCTATGTTTATGGGCACCCATTTAGTCACATCTCACGTGATGTTAAACCCTCAATTTGGGTATTCTTTTTCTTGAAAGTACTTCATAGCTGCCAGTTGGGGCACAAGTCAGTTTAAATCAGTACAATGGAAGGTGTTTCACAGCACAAAGGAGTACGAAGCTCACACAGGACCAGCCCCACAACATAATCTAATCAGGAATATTTCCATTTAAGTGCCACTACAGACACTATGACCTTTGTGCAGTTTTAGGTGGCTGCACCAAACATGCAAGAGGTGGCCATCCATATATTTCAGTCTAGAACTTCTGAAACAACAGACATCAACAAATATTAAAAAAAAAAAAACCAAAAAAACCAAAAGACCAAAAAAAAAAATCCACAAGAGACCAAAAAAACCTTGAAAACTTTTCTCTTTTTTTGCTAAGTGATTGGCAACCTTTCCATTTTATATAGTAGACTAACAACTAGGCAGGGATAGAGTAGCCCTGGGTTCCAAATCTGATTTTTACATTTTGTCTCGTGTCATGATGGTTTTGTTGCAGGCTTTTTTTGTTGTGGATTTTTTGTCTTTTTTAGAATGTTAAAGAACCATTATATTTATGGGAACATCACAGGTTCCTGGAAATCTCTACTGTCTTCTTTGGGACACTTAAAATAGTATTTGTCACAATAGATGCAACTTCTTGCTTGTAGTACTTCTTACCTTTCTTAACATGAAGGGGTTTTGGCTTCATCAGAAAAGTTAGAGGTATCTCTTAGCCATCTCTTGTCTTGAAGTGTAGGACGTGACCCTGAAGCGTAGAAAGGAAGACTTACAGTCCCCTCACACAGAGAAAATCATAGCATTTGTTTGCCACACTGTAGCTGACAGATGGTACTGCTTGTTCCTTTTCCTTCTGTGCTTTGAGCACAATTGAATGTTCTAAATAGTGGAAGATGTCTTGATTTAGGTCTTTGATTTCAAGGGCTTTTAGGAGCTTCTTGTGTTGGTGGTGATCTTCATGGCAGACAAAAGCAGGACCATAAATATCTGGAAAGTAGAAGACACTCCATGTTTTAGAAGCTGATTAGTTGAGGGGTTTTAGGCTTAGGCCTTAGGCTTTGAAAGCTGAAGTCTACCTGAGGCTTGTTAAAAGGTCTTTTCTACTTGTGGGTTTTTCTGGGGGGTTGTTGTTGTTGTGTTTGTTTGTTTGTTTTTGGTTTTTTTTGAGGGGGGTGTTTTCGGTTGCTTTGCTTTGGTTTGGTTTGGTTTTTGGAGGGGGTAGGGTTTTTTGTTGTTTGTTTGGTTTGGCTTCTTTAATCTAGCATCTTTTAGTCTAGCATCTTTGTAGTAATATTCCAACAAAATCATCTGTATATTCTTTTGAAATGTTTTTTTTGAAAAAAAGAAAATAATTCCACTATGTTTGAAAAATATATGAAGTGTCTTTTCCGAATATGAAAAAAATCATCTTATGAAGACCTGGTATAATAAATGATACTTCTTTTAGCATACAGATATTCTAGATGCACAGCTGCAGCAGAATCTTATCAGGAAATTCTTAGAACATCTCATTTCCTCTTATCCTTGTCATCCAAAGCACAGTGGAAAACACAGACTTTAAGAAGCTCTTACAGTTTAATGAGTAGTAGATATCGACCCTCAAATCCTGCTGCTGATAATCTGTAACTTTTATAATTTGAATTATTATAAACACATATTCAGAAATGTTAAAACATTCTGTTGAGTTATATAATAGGCATTTAATTTTTTAGGGCTTCATTCTCTTTGAGCTGATTTTGATTGCTCTAGTGGAGCTGTTGTAGATTAAATCAGAAATTGGGAAAATATTCTAACTGTGGAAATGGTATTCACCCACCAGTTCAAATATCTTATTGCTGCCTTCTGGTTTAGATACAGCTGATTACTTACAGAAGTAGTTGGTTGTTATATAAGAATATTAAATGATCAAAAATCTGTCTTATCCTTGTTAAACTGTTCTAATGCCAAGTCACGTTCTTAACTGAAAAGGGCTCGTGTTTTTATCAAGTTTCTATATAGTGGGCTTTCAATTTCTCAGGGTAGCTTCAACTAGATGAAGGAACTTTATACTGTCAGTTCTTTCCTAAACAAAAGTACTCTGGTTGTAATCAAGTTCGTTTTTAAGCTTTGTAGGATGCATGATGTTGAGCTTGTAAGTGCCCTACTAGAAAAGATGTCTTCCAGACCAGAAACTTTCCTACACTTTCACAATTTCATCTTTCAGCTCTCTAATTTTAAGCATATACTTTTCAGGAGACCATAGTGAAAAACAGCCAAATTCGACATAGCGTGTTCGTATAGTGATTTGTGATTATTTACAAGGCAATATCAACAATGGCATTTTCCATAGGAAAGGGTTTGTGCTGAATGTGCTTTCAAGTAGTTAAGTCGGTTGCCATTATCCTGAACGTTATCTTAACTTCCAGCCTGCCTAGTGACTATTGCTTGTTATGTATTTCTTGTTGGAGCCTGTAGGTCTTTGAAGTTCCTTGTTGTGACTTCGTTCAGGAGAACGCAGTTTAAGAGGTGTCCGTGTTGTTGCGTAGGTCACAAACACATCCATCCATTCATCCCTTGCTCCCACATATGCTAACAGCCAGTTCTGTCATCTTACAAAGAAAAGAAAATCCTGTAACTTGTCACTTTTCTTACTGAGCAGGGCCAAGTAAATAGAACTTGAAGTTAAGCAAAAGGAATGATAGATATATTAATAGTATGTTGAAAATCAAGCCTTTTAGAATAATCTACAGTTGTGTCCTGTGCTCTTGTAATTGCAAAATTATAAAATCCTGAATATCAGTTTCTTAAACCTCATTTTCTGCGGTTAGAATTGGTAATTAATTTTTAATCCAGCAAGGCCTAGAAATTTTACTTTTTTTACAGTACAGTGAGCCTTAAGTATACATCTCTGTAAAGTATCTAAAATAATAGAAGCAATTACATGAAACTAACTTGTTTCTTTCTTTCTTTTTGTTTACACTTACGAAAAGTTCAATGAGAAAATAAATTGTCATGTTTTTCATAGCAGACATTTAATTAACTCACTACACATGCAATCTGACCATGAATCTTTAACAGCAATATTAGAAAATATTTCTAAAACTATGTAAAATCATAAAGAAAATAATTTCTTTAAAATAATATGATAAAAATTCTATTAGGTAATGGTCTTATACTGGACATTGTGTAGAAGGATAAATTCTAGCATACATTCGTTACATGTAGCAGATAATGCACTTCTGTTTTGTTTCCTCTTAAGTGCTGTTCTTTGTTTCAGATTCTGGTGTAGTGTGGAAACATACTGCACATCTGGTTGTGCTTTCTGTAATGTTAAAGCTGAGCTTGTATGGGAAAAATAATTCATGTTTTTATGGTTTACCATATACACTGTAGCTGTCAAAGCAGAAAGCTCTGCAGACTAGAAAATTAATTCCTAAATCAGTTTATTCTAGAAAAGTGTTTCACCTTTCTACTATATAGAACTGGCCTGATTAGTTAAAATTAACACAGCAAAATGAAATAATTTTTATTTACAACAATTTTGTTTTTTGATATGAAACATTCAAAATTAGCATATAATTCTAATTTCATTATTTAATACCAGTGTATTAATAATGAATTTCCTTTTGGCATTCAGTTAGTTCACTTAAAATCTCAACAGAAGATGGAGTGTAAAGTTAAAATTTCTACAAATAGAAATAATACTTCAAGGTGAAGTATTCTTTATATACCACCCTTCCTGTTAAACTGTACTTGTAACTGCTTGTGGTACCACTGCTTATTAAGTATTTAGAACTCAGGAAGAGAGTGTGTACAATTTTCCTTTTCTCTTAAGACTTATCTCAAATGTTTACAGATGGTATCTTCAGTAAGCTGATAGTCATCATTCCTTCTTTCATACTACGTAATACAGTACCAGCAGGAGTATTTAAACAAACATAGTAAATGGGAAATCAGTTTTCTGTTATATTGTTTTCCATATAGAATCTGGCAGCTATTTTCATGTATTTGAATAATTTGATTTTTTTATTACATGTATGTTAGATAAGAGTCTAATAAAAAATCTTAATACTAGTATATCTTCTCAATAATTGAAGAACATGACCTTAATTAACAATTTCCCCTCCATATTTAGTGTTTGGAAAGAGCCATGAAGTTTGCGTTTGAAGAGTTCCATCTCTGGTATCAGTTTGCATTGTCCTTGATGGCAGCAGGAAAAGTAAGTCTAAATTTTTTCATATAATTCTTGTATTGATGGCATTTGATAACAATGTCTAACACTTCCAAAATTTTCATCTGTAGTGTTTTTGAAAATAATTCTAATCCTCGAGTCAACTAAGTGTGCCATACTCCTGAATTGATTCCCCAGGGTTGCACAAAGAATGTTGTTATTTGAATATTTGAATATTTTTTAAACTTAGGTGATGATAGCAACTATCTTGCCAATAATCTTAAAATAAGTTAATTGAATACAAGCAGTGAATTATACCAGATCGTATTATCCTGTAAGACTTGTTAAGGTGTGTTTTTGATTACCTAGTTTATTTTATACTTAGGTACAAATTAATGCTGATTCATGGTGCTCTTCTTTTTTTTTTTCCCTTTTGAAATTCTGACTATCTTCTTTAATGTTGCTGCCTTTGAGACAGTGTATTCTGTGCAACTAATTTTTTAAAAAGTTTATATAAACTAGGAACTTAAGCTTTTAGATACAATTCTGGTTTTTTAAGTCCTTTTTGCTTTTTGCTGTCATGTTACAAAAAATACATTCATCATGTAATGTAAACAACTAATTTTCTAAAATATCATTCTCAATGGGGATATTTTGCTTATTTTCAGAATGGGGGAAAGGAATGTATTTTCCTTAGAAAATATTTTAGTGGCACGTGAGTTCTGAAGAGACTTGCTTCTTCTTCCAACTCTATTTTTTTTGAGTTATCTTCCAAACCGTGATTGGATGGAGGGAAATAAGTTAAAAATAGAGGAGGAGCAATGCCATTCTATCTTATATCTGTTCCTGTGTGCTGTTTCAACTCCCGAAGAACACCAAAACACTACTTGTTTAGAAAACTGTCCTGTTCCTTCTCTTTCATTTGCATGGCTCAAATGCTGTGAGTTCTAAATGCATCTCAGAACTCTTTTCTGAATTGTGTACCATTGGAATTACATTCTTAGCAGATGTTTCTCTGGGAATGCTTAATGAAAGTTCGTAGGAGTTAAGTAACAGTAGCAGTGCCTGAAGCCTTGTATTTCACTGGCTTGAGGACCTTTAACCAATTGTCAACAAAATGTGTAATAATGTCTCCCTCACAAAGTAAAAATAAAGTAAATGGTGGAAATAGGAATCTTCTCTCTGTGAAACATATTTATGTTTTTAGTAATTTAAATGGAAAATGTTTTAAACAGTCTGCTCGAGCTGTTAAAGTCTTGAAGGAATGTATACGTTTGAAACCAGATGATGCAACTATTCCACTCCTTGCTGCAAAGCTCTGCATGGGATCTCTGCACTGGGTAAGCTTTGCCTTTTGTCTTCTCAGCAAGAGCTGTACTAAAATCTTGATTTAGAGATGTAGCAAATATTTTTACACAGTGACTGCATGCACTTGGGCATATCTAAAAACACATCACAGATATGTATATGCACATGTACATCCCTGTTTGAATGGCTAATTTGAAATACTTGACAGTGATTATGTTTATCAAGGCAGCATATTATGATACTGGTCTTAGACATAGCTTAAAATATATGGAAATTGAAACATTGGAAAACAGATCATAAATGCAACTTAGACTTCTGTTATTTTCTGCAAGAGGAAAATAACTTTCTGGAAGATAATGAGGCAAATCTCTTATAATCAAGGACTCTTCTGGTGGTACCATGTTTGCAGGCAGCTATGGTTTATGAATTTGTAGTAGGGACAGTTGAGTATTTTAGATAAACTTGAAATGGGTGTATCTGTACAAAAAGCATTAAAGTGATCAAATGTCATCATGTTGTTTTCAAGATACTTGTGTAGTGTTTAGAAGAATGAGTATATTTTAAAAAGAAGGAAAAGAGAAGGGAAAGGTTACATACCTTTGTATGTAGCACAGAAGTATGTATGTAGTACAGAAATGTAGCACAAACATGATTTGTTGAGGCTGACAAAATGGAGCCTTAATTAAGATATATCCTAGTTTTGTAAATTGTTCCGTATGTTCTGTATGGAGTAGCTTACTGTACTTAGCATTTACAGTTACTGGAATGGACTCAAAGGGGCTTTTTTCTTTCTAGATTATTAAATAGTGTGCTAGCATGACAGTTAAACCTTGATTTTTATGTGTTTCTCTGTTTAGGAGTTTGCATCCATTCAGCAATGCAGTATTCAAAGCAGAGTTCTGCATGAATTTACTGGGTTTTTTTACAGGGTTAGAGCCATAGTTCTTGTAATTGATTTTCCTAAATAAATGGTTCATGGGTCAAGAACTCTATAAAGTGAAAAAATGATAGATGGCATATATGGACCAGAAAGATCTTTTCTATTAAAAAAAAAAAAAGAAAAGAAGAAAAAAGGCAAAAGCATAGTAAGTGTGCTTTGTGCCAGATTTCTCTCAATCACAGGAATAGGCTTAAAATCTGTGGGTTTTATTTCATATTTAGCAAGAAAACTAAGTCTAATGAAAAATGAAATAATCCTTCAGAGCAATCGTGGCTGAGATTTTAACAGGTCCCGTGTGCATAATATAGATTCTGAGCATTCTGAGCATTCTTATCATTACAATATAAGATTTAGCTAGTTTTAGACTTCAACTTACTTACATGGATGTTTTGTAATATTTTCAGTTGGAAGAAGCTGAAAGATTTGCCAAAGCAGTTGTTGATCTCGGGGACAAAACATCAGAGTTCAAAGCAAAAGGCTACTTGGCACTGGGATTGACTTACAGTCTGCAGGCTACTGATGGTAAGATAGGAATAAACATTCACATTTGGAAATTCCCATGCTGCCTAAAAAAGGATACCTGGCAGAATGGTTGACATTAAAGCTTCTGTGTGCAACCATTTTTTCAGTCAATGTATTAAAGCTTCTTCAGTTAGTGTGTGGAATGAAATCTCATCATCGTTCTCATCACTGATTAAATATATCCTTTTTAGCATCTTTGCGAGGGATGCAAGAGGTCTTGCAGAGAAAGGCTCTTCTTGCATTTCAGAGGTGAGTGGGTGTTGATCTTTCCATTTTCTTCTGCTATATGTAGTGCAAAGCTTTTATTATGTACTAAAAAGAAACACTTGTAAAAGATTGTGTAATGACAACTTCACCTCTGGCAGTCTCCCGTCATGAGAACAGAATGTATTTCTTTAGCATTTATTTCCATCATTTTCTGCCAGCCTTACCTAAATTGATTTCTAAGGATTTCCCTTTATTTAAAGACATTTCTGTTGCTCTCTAGTATAAAATATTTGCTCAAATATTCTGATCTAGAAGGAAAAAACACACAATGTAAGTTTTCAAGTTGTGGTTCAATGAGATAGTGTTGCTAAGAGCTGTCCACTGATCAGATTGTATAGGAGGCCTTTGCAATTATCTCTGTAGAGGCAGAGCAATAGTTGAGGCCTAGCTGCTGGGGCTGAGGGGTGAAGTGCAGGTTTTGAGGTAGTAAGCTAGGGGAAAATGAAAATTCTATCTGGAAATGTAACAGTGTAGGCAATGACAGTGCAGATGTCATCTTCCAAGTGCATTACCTGGAAGCAGTGCCATTGGGGATGACAGTGGTTCATACTCATGGACTCTGAAAATGAAATAACAATAAACAGGTAAATGAGAACATTTCTACCATAATTATAGAAGAAACAAATCTTGATGACAAAGCTGGCAAAAGTGCTGCAGCATCTAAATATGTCTTTTATGTTTACATACCCTTGAAAACCCTTCTTTGGTGAGATAAACCTAAATGTAGGGAAACAGACTTGTGCATTAATGTGAAAAGAAGTCCTGGCTTTTTAGTGGTGATTTTGTATCTGAGGGGATAGGGTTGAAAAAGTATTTTGCAGGTAACTTTAAAATGAGGCTGGTATGTGTTGGTCCTTGTTTTTTCTGTCTTGTCTTAGCAATTCTTCTGTATGTAAATGTGTTTTACCCTGTCTTTGCTCTTCTGTTCCTTACTGGTTTTAAGTAAGTTTTTTACTACTTCAGCATTTTCTCCATGTTGAAACTGAACTTTCTACCTCCTGGTTTATACCTCAGTTCCTCACCAGTCCCTCTTACCACTACTGACTTAATTACCACTGTTTCAAAAATAGTATGCTAACCATTTTTCACTAATTCTGTGCATTCACTACTTTTGAGACCCTAATAGTGAATTGCTTTCTTTTGAGGCCCTAATAGTGAATTGCTTTCTTTTGAGGGTTCTTTGAAACAGCAAGGGCTGAAATGGACCATAGTGTGAAGCTAACCCATTCCAGTTCAGTGTCTGCTGACCCTATTTTCCAGTTCAGAATAGTGATTCTCAAAATTCCGAGTCAACTTTTTGGATGACTCAAAGCCCCCTTCAGCTTGGCCTTGAGCACTCCCAGGGATGGGGCATCCACAACTTCTCTGGATGTGTTCCAGTGCCTCACCACCCTCATAGTAAAGAATTTCTTCCTAATATCTAATCTAAGCCTACTCTGTTCCAGTTTGAAGACACTACCCCTTTTCCTATCCATATATACCTTTGTAGAAAGCTCCTCTCCAGCTCTCATGTAGGACCCCTTTAGGTACTGGAAGGTGCTGTAACATCTTCCTGAGCCTTCTGTTTTCCAGGCTGAACAATCCCAACTCTCTCAGCTTGACTCTGAAGGAGAGGTGCTTTAGCCCTCTGGTCATTTTTGTGGCCCTCCTCTGGACTTACTCCTACAGGTCCACATCCTCCCTATGCTGGGGACCCCACACCTGGACACAGTACTCCAGGTGGGGGTCACATGAGTGCAGAGTAGATGGGGACAATCACCTCCCTTGCTCTGGGGTCAGACTTCTTTTGCTGCAGCCCAGCACATGGTTTTTCTGGCCGGTAAAAGCATGCCAGGTCATGTCAATATTCAGCTTTGTATGCCTGTGAAATTACTCTTTCTCAGTCCTGTTCAAATATTGTTACTTGGTTGTGTGTTATGTTGTCTTTCACGCAGCATACCAGTCATGCCTACTTTCTCTTAGCACATCTGAAAAATAGAAGTTTTCTAGGAGATGGAAGTTTAATTCTCTGTCTTCTACCAGTTTGTAAAGCAAGCAGCCTGTATTGGACATGGTATTTTGATGTGCCCCTTTTTTTTTAAATTATTTTTTGTGAATTGTTAAAATCACCTATCTGAAGGGCCAATTCCTGAAGAAATAAAGGTCCTGAAGAAATACAGTTGCATTTTGATACTTACCCGAGCCAGATGCAATACTTGCCTGAGCCAGATGTCAAGGCTTACCAATTTGTGGTGATGGCCATTCAAGAAGGTGCTTGTTGCTCTCTTCACACAATACTGAGGGGGTGTTTGTTTCGCTAACCTTTTTTTTTTTAAATTTTGGAAGACTTTCAGTGCTTTTCCTGTGGTTGGTGTGAACTGAAGTTTCACAGAACTCACCAAATGGTAGATGGATAGTAACAGTTTAATTCTTTCACTATCTGAAGCTTGGGTGACTGAAGAAGCACTCTCTAAGTAGAAATCTCTTGTTCTTGTGTAGTATTGCTTAATTTGTGAATATAAATTTAAAAAAGGACTGGACCCTGCTAGGCTTTGCCTATGCATCCAGTCTCCAATTTACAGGTGAAGTTAACAAAATATGGAGCTGTCCCTTAAAAACTTAAAACTTCTTTGAAGCATGTTGGGTGTAGTTACTAAGCTAATGGATTTCCGCAGCTGTTTGGACTTGAGAAGACAGAAACAGGTCAGAAGCAGAAGGTTCTCTGTGGTTTTAGTGGTTTGAAGGTCAATTTTGATGCTTCCTCCCAACAGAAGCGACTCACTCAACTCTCTAGATGTTCCAAAGATGATTATTGCACACTATAGTTCTAAGTGAGACTCCATTAAAAGAATGAAACAAATGTAAATAAAACATTAATTCCAGGCTCCTGCCCAGTACTTACTACACATCATTTTGGGGTACAGTCATAATTTTTTTTTGTCCTTATGCTCAAGCATCCCCCTGCTAAAAAGCTCTTATCTTGCAGCAGAAACATTGTATTACAGGCGGAAAGTAGAGTGTATTACAAAAACAATTTCCATAGGATTGTAAAATGACTAAGACTCAGAGTGTATATTTGGCCAAAATATTAAACAGAAGAAAACAAACATATTTTTTTTAAAAGGTGGAAAAAAGGTAATATAATTAATCTCTTTAAAGGCATGGTGTTCTGGGCAATTCATGTTTGGATTTTTTTCCCCTTTTTTCTGTAAGAAAACTTAATTTAATGAATTTTTCTTATAAATATTCTAAGTAATGACATCTAGTGTTTGTTTAGGGGTATAATTTATTTGAAGAGGAATTTTCTATTAAAGATTTATTTTTTAAGATTTAAGCAGAAATGACAATTATTTTCTATTAAAAATGATTTTTCATTTCTCAACATACTTCCTTTAAATCAAGAATGATTGAGAAGCATAAGAAAATTTGCTGAAATGAACACCACTTATATCAAAATATAAGTATACATGTTGTGAAGAGATCTGAATATGAATAAATGAATATATATGCATTTATGGGTATGTCTTACCTTTCTGAACAGGGGGAAAATTAACTTTTTGTTTTGTTTCTTTGTTTTTAAGGGCTCACAGTTTGTCTCCAACAGATCATTTGGCAGCATTTTACTTGGCACTGCAGCTTGCCATATCCAGACAGGTTAGTTATGTTTTAAAAGTGCAGCATCATACTCTCATCTGAAATTAGAATTTGTATCTGTTGATGAATAGAGATGGTTTTTCTTGCACACATATTCATATATATGGAAAAAACCCTGAAATACTCCCTCCAAACACCTTCAGTCGTGTGCACTTCTCCAGAATTCTGCCAATATTTCCAGCTCTAGGATCAGAAATATGACAGAAGTAATTCCACTTACTTCACTATTTATGTTGTTAGAGAGAAAAAAAGTCAGTTTTTAAGGTGTTTTTACCTATTATGTGTAATATCTGCTCAAATCCTAGAGAGTGGAGCTCCTGAATCTAGTCTTTAACAATCTTTACAGTGATTAAATCTTGAGTACCTGCTAATATCTGTGCCCTTCCTGAATTCCTGTGTGAGGCTTGGTTATTGTGGACAAAATTACAAAACGTGTTTAGGAAAACTAGAAAATACTTTATTGCTATAAAAGAGGTCAGAGCTTAGTCCAGCTTGTACAGCTGTTATGTTTAAGGCATTCTACCATGAATTTGGATAATGTGGAACTGCTTTCTGTATGTCATGGTAAGCTTCTTCCTTTGTCATGTTTATTTCACAAAGTAGCCCTGAGCACAGCTGTTTACATTCTCTAGTGACTACTTTTCATTGCTAAGGAGTAGCACAGAACTTGGACTACGTCACGTTAGAGTGGAATGGATTGTCACTTTACTAGCACAAAATATTTTTGAGGAGCAGGCTATGACTCTGTACATTCTGAATTCCAAAATACTTGTGTTGCTTAATTAAATTTCTTGGTTTCAACATTTACTGTACTTACTTTGAACAAAAACACGGGCAGATGAGGAGATAATGAAATTCTACATAAAGAAAAGTTACTGTTGTTGTCTAACTGTGCATTTCAGTTAAGCCTTGCAATTAAAATATTTTCAAAATCATATAGAAATATGGCCAGGACTGGAAAGAGACTATTTTAAGGGGCTGAAGGTAACTTTTTTATAAAAACATGTATCTTTACTTTCCAGGGTAAATATATTATTTAATTTTCAGTGTTCACTGTAGAGAATCAGGTCCATTTTAAACTTCTGAGTAGTGTTTTACAGGAGTGTATAGAATTCCACATGTTACCTGGGTGAGCATTTTGAAAATTTTATGGATGTCAGTCAAGTAAAAGGCAATACTTCTAATAGTGGTGCTTTCTTTTTCTGCCTTTTTTTTTTTTTTTATTTTTTTAAATCAGATACCAGAAGCTTTGGGTTATGTTCGTCAGGCTCTGCAACTACAAGGAGATGATGCCAACTCTCTTCATCTCCTTGCACTCTTGCTATCAGCCCAGAAACACTATCATGATGCTTTGAATATCATTGATATGGCCTTGAGTGAATATCCAGAAAATTTTATGTGAGTGAATGTCATGTTTCCTTTCTATGCTTTATCTCATATTTATTTTTCCTGGATTCTCATCTCATTCATTTCAAGAGGGGATGGATTTGAAGATGGATCTATTTTTTTTTCTAGCGATCTTCTTTCCCACCCATTTATTGCCAGCCTGCTTATTAAAGGCTTGTTAAACAGTGATAAAGAATTTGTTTTGGAAGGGAGGTTACAACGGGATAGTTGATCTTATTTTGTTTTTTTCTACACCATCTGTGTAGATAAATTCACACTGTTGCATGCTTTGTAGTATGTTTGTGTCTTCTATTTTTATGCAATATTGCAAGAAGGATAAACAGGACTTTACTATTACCTAGGACAGATTTATCCCATCCTACAGATAACTCTGTGGATATTGTATGGAATCTATTCTGTAAAATACATCATACGACAGAGACTCTCCTCATTTGCTTAGATAATAACAGTCATCTGAAGTTGGCTGATGGACAACTAAATAAGTTAACAGGGAAGAAGCATGTTTGGTAAATGTTCTCTTGTTTAAGAAGGAGATCATTCTTCTTGTTTATTTTTCATGTTAAATACATCTTAACATACATTTGGATTTTGTACTTTTGTAAGGGGTTTGGTTTTTTGTGTGTGTGGTTTTTTATTTTTGGTTGGTTGTTGGTTTGTTTTTAAAATTTTTCTTATGAAAATCTAATAAAATTCTTTATAAGGAAAATATCTCAGGGACAGCTTCCATTAACTTCCAGTCTTCCACTTTGATGCTTTATCAGCTGTCACTAAGATTGTAATCCATAATATTACACATATCCTACATGCTTGTTTGGACAATTTTTTAAATTACTTCATTCTTAACTTCTAAATGACCGGCCTATATCATAAATTGTTATTATATCAACCTACCAGAAAATATGATTTCTTTAAGTATTATTCATTTTAAAATATAAACTATATTGGTTTTCCTTCCTGTTCCTTGACATTTCATGTCTCCATTTGACTGTCTCTCTAAGGTATTGTTGCCTTTTTCCTCACAAATCTGACCAGGACCTCTGTTGAAATCACCTCTTGTCAGAACTTCTGTGGCTTGCAGCCAGTTCTGTGCAATGGCTTTTTTTGCCTTTTGCTGTATCTCACTTCCTAGTTTATCTACACCCCTATCATTAGTCTCAGTTCTTATCAGAGGCTTCTGTACATGTTTCACAATTTCAGAACTATGTAGCAGTTTCTCTTTCAAATCTGTTAGTGCTTTCCTCAAGACGGAGGGACTGGTCAGTACATCAAGGTTTGAGAGGCAACTGAAGTATCAGCTTCCTAATTTTATACCCTAATTTTGTACCTTCCTAATTTTATATTTTTATGACCTTGACTGTCATCTTCTGTCTGTTCTTGTTTCGTCTTCTGCCACTTAGAAGCATTGTAAGTAATGTAGCTGCGACTGCTATGTAATGTCTCAGAGTAGTAATAGTCCAGAAGTATTTCTGAAACTGTAATTTCAGAACTCCCTATTGTTATAAGAGAACTCTCTATTATATTAATCTCTGTTGTAATGAGAGAACAAGGGTTCACTCAGTAAAATGTTTAGAAATATTTTTGTGAGCATTCAGAAGGTATTTATGGGTTTTTCAAATGTGGTTCATGGCTTTTTCAGAGTAGTTTATACTGCAGCTCTGGTGAAACGTTGTCTGAGTTGTTCATTACAGTACTGATCTTTGTATTAATGTATGTATATATATTAATCATACAGGTCATAATAGTGATTCTGAATTGTTGGTCCTGTTGTGTGATACAGACTCAGTGCTGATACAGTGTACTGTGTTATAGTCTACTGGTACAGATCAGGGAATTTCAGAGGAATATCTTGGCAGTAGGAATCACCATCAGATGCTGAAGAATCCAAGGTGAAACAGTTAAATGCATCTCTAGAAAGTCTTTCAGAGTCTTATTTTTAGTGCTGTCAAGTTCCCAGAGAAGTTGAAAATATGATTGAGATTTCTTGTCTGCTCTCTGCAATTGATACTGACAGCCAGACAGGCACATCTGGTCAATAATATAAATTTGGATTGATTCTATCATGTAACTGGGTTATTTTTGCAAGGATTTATTAACTTTTGAAAACTATATGTGGTGCTCTTGAAATAGTTGACAACATGTATGTGGGTATATATAAAATACAAAACACAACTGTTTAGTGTATTGCTGAGTCCATGTTCTTGTTTTGCAACTTCTATGAACAGTATAAGCTCATGGTATTTCCTAGTAGATTGGAAAGAGAACCTCTTGTGTTCCTCTACAGCTTGCTAGTTTTTAGATACACTGAAACATTTCATTATTCACATCTGGTGCTTTATTCGGTTTTGTAAACACTTCAGATATCTTCATGTTTTATCTTCCAGTTATGTCTGCATTCCAGTAAACTAAATACTGCAAGAGTTCTCTTGGTATTCCCTGTATTTCTGTTAGGATCTTTTACCCCAGCTTTATGCAAATTGATACTGTGATGGCTTTGCAGCATAATAAATCTCTATACTTGGAAATATTAAAGCATAGTGCTTGTAATTTATGTTATTCCTCATTTCTTTCATTTCTTGTGCATTATTATTCCTATCTGCATACCTCTATATGCTGTAATTGCACTGCTGCACTGAGTGCTGTTCTTGCTCTCTCACAGCTTTGTGTTCTTTTTGTTTTGCATTTCTTTACAAAGAATCTACATTTTCGCAAGTTTAATACTGCATCTTTTTAAAATGCCAGAGGTTGCAAGGAACTCATAGGATACACCATGAATCATGCAGAGAAGTGGCTACTTTCCAGCACTTGTCTGTTGTAATCAATTAGTAAATATGATGTCTGTCAGTTTTTGACATTTGAAAACCTGGTGCATTCCTGGAGTTCATGATCAATATTTGAAGCATACAGCAAGCATATCTTTGGATCTGCAATTAGTATTAACCTTCCTGCACTATAAAGCTAGAGAGTTGGCCAATTAGATCATGATTTCACCCTGGGCATCTTAGGTCAATAAGTAGAAAGAAATTCCTCAGAGCCAAAGAATTCTGTCCCATCATTATCTAAAGGAGTGGAAAGAATGAGCAAACACCGTGGGTTGTTAGCAGCAAGGTTTAGCTTTTTCTTGAATAGAAAGTTAATTGTTCCTCCTGTATTTATTATATTGGCAGCATAAATGTGCAGTTTCCTCTGAGATCTGAATAGGTGTTGGGAAAACTATTGGCAAAAATCTAAGAAATCTGTAAAAGTGAAATAGATATGTTATAATGTTTTTTCAGAGATAATAAAAAGAAAGTTATTTGCTGAATATTTATAGCACTATTTTTTCAAACTTTTTGTAGGCCTTTCTGTATGATTCACACAGAAATCAGCTGTGTGATTTCTTTATAAATAAAATTGTACATGTTCAATTATCTGAGCAGCCTTATTTACAATATTCCCTCTTTTTTATCTGCTTGTTACAAGGAATTTATATCTTAGTAGTCTATTGAATGATGTGAAATCTTGAAACAACACTTCTATCTGTTTTGAGTTCATGATTAGTCAAAAGTAGATTCTTGGTCAAGGGAGTCAGAGTCAAGTTTCTTAACAAAGTACTTGGGATATTGTTTTCTTAATCTTTAACTGTTTGGTGTTCCCTTATTATTTCAAATGCTGGGGCACTTAAAGATGAATATAATGACTACAATTAGTGTAATTAGGCAAAATAAACAGTAAATTGCTAATTTTATGCTGAAAATTGGAACTGCAATGAATAGCAGCTGACAAGCTTTTAAAGTAGCAGAAGTAGGGAACAGCAGATGGGTTATTTGAGGAGTGCAACCATGTTATTTTAATGTTAAGTACACTCAAAAAGGAAAGGCATATGGTAACAGGTTTGAAGACAACTGAAGACTTAGTTCACAGTTTAAACATTTACATTTCTTGAAGTGTGATGGAAGTTTTTTTTCTTCCAAGAATATTTCACAGAAGCATCAGGCCAATATGTCATTCCTCTGAAAACTACTAAATCTTTTCCTTCCTGACCCTCAAAGGCTCTTTTGAGCTACATTAGGTTTCCCAGAATCACAGGGACTTTTAACATGCCTCTCAGTTCAGTAACAAACTTGTTTCATTCTTGGAGATGTCCAGGTGGACATAAAAAAAGAACTGGTTGGTACAGGCAGTGTAGGATGATACATATACACTGGTGTTTTGTGGGACAGGAAGATATTTATCAACTGACGGAAGCAGACCGCCCTATTCTGCTTTCCCAAGGTCAGTTGTAGTTGCACTGCAGTGTGCGGTGCTGGTAGAACTTGACCTTTTGTGGGGTTTTTTCCTTGATAAATAGAGCACTGGGAATTATTTGAGGAAAGGATGATAATATAAGATTGGACAAGAAGTACTGGTGTGCTATGCTTGCCAAAATAATGTCTTTCAGGTTTGTGTATGCATTCTTGTCAATATTTGACAACATGAATTTTCAAATCCATTCCATGTTAATCCTGTTTATATTGTGAGTTAAATGAATTAGTTCTCAGGAATAATTTTTCTGTAAGTCATGAAACACAGTATTGTTTGCTTGTGGTTTTTTTTATCCTGGGGTCTTCTACCTCACTCCCCCATCCCTCTTCCTCTTTGGTTGTAAATGCTTTTTGGTTGTATATGCTTCCCCTTTGGTTATATGCTTTTCCTGAATGGTCCATTAAAAAAGACGTTGTTGATAGGTAGATATTACTTTATATAACAAATTGGTCATTGGCCTCAGGGTCTTATCCCTGAATTATGTTTGCTAGGCTGTAGATTCTTTAAAACTTGATTGAAAGAGTCCCAGTTTGGGTCATGAGCTGGCTGCTGCAGGGAATTCAAGGCAGGCAAACAAAAAGTTTTCAAGTATAACTAATTTGTTCTGGCTTTAGTCAGAAACTATCTTCATTATAGTTTAGAGATCTACATTTTCTTAAGGACGTTGAGTTAATAATATGGAATACAATATACATACACTGCACCAAACATCACAGGTCTGACTGCTTTGGAAAGAAATACATGGGGAATAATAGGGTGCAAGGAAGGCCATCCAGTGGACATCAACTATACCAATCCATGATTTTCACAAAATTGTGTTGTTTTGGGCTTGAGGGCTGATTTTGTTGCTTCTTTTGCTTCTTTGAGAGTCATGCTTCAAACAGCAATCTGAACAGCGTATTTTTACTTCATCCAGTTTTCTGTGTGTATATGGGCTTTCCAGTACTTGGGATCTGTGTGGCCAGTGTTGGAGAAGGTTTGGAGATTGGTTGAGAAACAGTTTAGGACATTTCTTTTTATTAATTTAAATGCTTTTCTGGAGTTTTTACAAAAACTAGATTTGTTTGCTTGACATCCTGTTGCCAGTATTGGGCATTTAGTGATTTCAAGGTACTTACAGATGATGATTTTTCATGTTTTGTAATGAACTCTTTATATCTTTCCTGATAATGGAACTCTCCTTGAATACTCAAAATGGAGTAGACTGACTGAAGCAGTTCAATTTGCAATTGCAGCAGACACCTCTATAAATTTCGTTCTGTACTTTGATTATCATGGTTGCATCTAAGATCACTGAATGTGTAAATACATCCTTTATAAAACTATATGTCTTTTATAATCTGTCCAGTTTCATGTTGTCATTCTCCCTGTAGGTTGAGTTTTTACAATTGTATCATTTTGTGTTTCGGTGATGAGGCAGGTATTTGGGAATTGAGTAAGGTGAAGCTAGCTGTAAGCTTTCTACAGCAAGTGTTAAAGGGACAACTGAATGCTTGAATTAATAGTTTGAAGCCAGGAGGATCAAATCTTAAATCCCCTGACTGTCTATGTATTAGAAATTCCTAAATTGACTTTTTATATTAATACAAATTTAGCTAAAGCATACCTTCCAGAGAACTTCCAATCTTGATAAGAACACATCAAAACCTGGAGAAACAGTTGTTGAATGTGGTAGCTTGTTTCAGTGTTGGAGTTGCACTCTTCATTAAGACTGCGTTCTTTTTTTTAATTTAAATTGATCCCTTATTGGTTTATTTCCAGACACTGGTTTTTATATCATAATTTGCTAAGCCCTCTGCAATCCTGGTGACTTCATTCTCTTGATGGTAGCTTCTGTAATAAGACCACCTCCCAATGTCCTTTCTGATAAGAACGTCATGGTACTTGCTGGCAATAAGGGTTCTCCAGCCTTTCAGTTATTCCTTGCACTGTAGCCAGCTTTCATCACATGTGAACCAGAACTGCACAAAATATTTCAATAGCATTTATTACATCCATATACAGAGAAGCACCTGCTTCTCATCTCTTGGAGAGAGTTATGTTAATTATTTTGAGCATAATTGCTTCATTGGGGTCTTTGATTTGACTACCTGTTTGCTGGCATTCTTATTTGCCTCTTGGTTAGTTATTTTTGTGTTTCACATATAGATTGCAAAGGCTTTATTTGTTCCAATAGCTATAGCTATTTAACTTTTTAAAAAAAATTTGGCCTGACAGCTATTAAGATGTGCTGTTGAACAGTTTCTAGACGAAGTTTCCTACTGTGTTTTATAAGGATCTTTTCATTAGCGAGGTATATTACATGTAAATTAGAATCCTGTTGGATTCAATTGAAATTCTCAAATGAAGGATTTTAAGGCAATCAGCCCTACCTTCTCCTCTGAAAGAAGCAACCAACTTGCAGACAGTAAACTATTGTCAAAATCTGGATTGTGAGTGAGATAAACACTGCAAACTTCAGAATTTTTTTCTGATTTTATCCTTTTTCTTCTAAACTATTTATGAGTAATTACAAGGTTTTTAGAAGGGCACTTGCTCACAGCACGTACTGACATAGAGAAAACTGACCGTGCCAAGGTTTGGCTTCCTGCTTACTTCCTCATTTATGTTTCCTGTCAATCACCAGAAGTTTTCCTATGTATGTAATTGTATGTATGAGTGCAAGGAGCAACTTGCTAACACTTTATCTAAAAAGGTCAATAGATTTAGATTCTTGCAAATAATAATAATAATTCAATTTTGAATAATATTTGTTCCACCTTAATTTTGTGCATTCTGTGTACTGCTTTTCCACGTCAATTATTCTGCAGGATCTCATAGTTAACCTGCTTTAATTTGCACAAGCAGTTGACACTATCACAGTTTGTTACAGAAATGATATCAAACTAAAAGAAGTATGCATGTGAATGTAAGCTCTACATCACCATATTTATTTTTTCTCTTAAATTCAGATCATCTGAAAAGAAGTCTACATTGTCTGTTAAAAAAGAGTTTATTTTCAGAGTTCAGTATCTTTAGTGTTACATTCTGCATCATCCTTTTTGTGATTTTTTTTTAGTGCAGAATTATTGTCAAAATAGTTGTCTTAAGATTTTACAAGTCATATGATTAGTCTTGGTGAGGGGTTTTTTGGGGGCTGGTGGTGCCGTTTCTTTGATAGTTTTTGAGGAGGTTTCTTTGCTTTTTTAATATAGTGCTTGGTTTTAAAACCAGAACAACAACTTCTAAATTCTTCTAGCATTTGAGGATTTGAAGTTGTGGGATATATCAAATAAGCACTTAAAAGTGAAAAATGAATTATTATATAACTCCACACAGAACTTGTATTTGTCACCTTTCTTTATGTTTTCATAAGTAACAGGCTATATATCAGAATTGATTATATATAAAGTTTATTATTCTAGTTAAGCTATTGTGGAAATTTATGTGGTTTTCTGGGAGATCAGGCTGTTGTTTGATACTTTGTGTGGCTTGTTTGTTGTTTGTACCCATATTTATGGGACTCCCAGTATATTAATTATTTTCTAACATTTTTAATAATTGATTGTCATGTAAAAAATACTGTTAGCTGAAGTTACTCTTAGCAAACTCTTAAAGTATTTAAAAAGGTTCTCTTAAAACTTGGTAAGTTTACTCCAAGTAGGTTAAACATAAACCGAAGTAGTTGCATTTTTAATCCTGCATTCTAAGCAAGCGGATTTGATGCACCCTTTTAAATTTTATTTTCCTAAGGTGGTTCTTAGGTTTCTTGGCAAGGCTTTTTGTGCTTTACACTATAATTTTCAATGCACATTCTTTAGGTGTTATGTACAGCTCTTCCTTATTTTCTTCAAGCTCTGAACAATGTAAATAATTTGTATACTATGAGAATAATGATGAAATTTGCTTCTAGCACTAACTGAAAATAGAACAAACATTCTGATCAGTTTTGATCAGTTTATGGGGATATGGACTGTTCAGAAGAAGTCTAGTGGAACTATAAGTTTCCTGTAGGATGTTGCTTAGTCTGAGGTACTTTAGAGAGATTCCTGATTACTACTGCATTGAGTGACAGTGCTGTAGCAGGCAGTCTTGGGGAAGCATCAAAGTGTGTCATGTTGCTTGATTTGAATAAAGGATCATAGAATGTAAGGCAGGTCTCACCCATGCAATAGTGTATGAAATACAAATATCCAACTATGGCTGATCCAAGCCATTGTGCTCTTACAATGCACAGTAACTTGTGGAAATGGCTGACATCATCCCAGAAGCAAAACAGCTGTTTTTAAAATGATGCTTGAGGAGAGCAATACCTGCTCACTGGAAGAACTAAGAGTTCTCAGTATTAGTAGTGTCGTCACATAGCAGGACTTGTCTTCCATTCTTCAAATTTTTGCTTCATTCAACAGGTTAGAAATATCTTCAATAGCTTAAGCCAGTAGTGGACAAATTAGCTCCTCATAATCTCCTGACATTTTAAGAGAGTTGCTATTGGAAGAAAATTGGTGGTTGTAGCATCTTCAAAAACTGAAACAGGCTGGGTGAGAATTAGGACGACAGTTGTATTTTGGAGAATCGTAAGTTCTTTGCTGCAAATTACACTGGTTGGCTGGTAAAGAAAACTTCAGATCATGGATTAATAGATTAGTTTGCACTGATTAGGAAATAAAGCAGTAGCAAGAACCTTGAATGGCACAAGGCCCTATACTATAATTATCCTACCTGTAATAGTTTTCATGAAAATACAACTTACTAGTTGTATTTTAATAAGTTAGGTTGTTTGCACCATCTCTTCTGTGGTCTATCCAAAACAAACTGTGAGGAAGCAGTCTTTTCTACAACCTAATTATAAATTAGGAGACCTAGTTCCCACCCTTAGTATTTTAATAGTCTAAATGGCCTTTAGATATACTTGTTTTTGTGGAAACAATTTCCTCTAGATAAATTGTTCTTTTCCCTTCCTGCTGCTTGTCTCAGCTGTATTTATAGAAAGAATCTGTACCTCTTCTTGGCTTTTTTTTTTCCCTGCTAGACTGACTAAATGAAGTATCTTTTGTACTCTGTAGTTTTCAGTGAATGGATCACCCTTTCAGCCTTTCTGTGCAGGTGCTTCAGTTTGAAATTCCTCAAATTAGTGGGTTTTTTAGCTGTTACAATGAGAATTATCTATAACATTCCAGGTGTGGTCTCACTGGGATATTGTACAATGCCACTGTGTCTTTCTCCTTCTGTTCCACACAAGTAGTCCCTGAATTGCATCTGGCCTCTTCACAGCTGTCTTACCTTTATGAGCCCAGCTGTTAGGCAGCTCTGGTTTGGAATAATGGTTACGCAGGTTGTTTGGTGCAATCTCTTTATTAAACGTGAACAATAACCCTTTTATTCATTAATGGTGTTATCCTTTCCCTCCTGACACAATTGCTATATTGGCAATAGAGATGCTGTTCCTCAGTTGTTACAGAAGTGATGTTTTCTCTCAAGCTTTTACTTTAGAACGGACAGTCCTATGTGTCATTGTTACCATAATTCTGAGAAATGGATTATTATTGACTGCCTTAACTTTAGTCATTCATGAAGTATTCTTATTCTCCATTTGTCATAGTTTTCATATCTCAGATAACATAGGTAAGGATTATGGTGAAGATTGGGGGTTCATTCCTGAATATCCTTAATTTTCATCCCTGTTTAGTAAACACATTTTCTCTTTTTTCCACTTTGATACAAAAAACCCTTAAAAGACTATAATTTTAGTGTATAATAATCTGTTCAGGTGTAGTTTAGCTTTGCTTTTTACTAATGTACATAAGATGCAGCTTTTTGGGTTGCTCTTTTGTCCCCTGCCTGTCCTCTGCTGTTTTTGATAGGATCTCTGCACATTTCTGATGTCTTATTTGCACAGTCTTATCAATGATTGGCTTCTCGCATGTAGAGTTTTACCCATTCAACTTGAGACACAGATCCTTAAATGTTTGAGTATCCTTGTGTTAAACACCAGCTTTCTGCTGCATCTTGGATGTCTTTGCTAACCTTTGCTATCAAGTTATTTGTCACTGACATTCAGAGACCTAGTTATAAACCCATTTGGAATTTTTCATTATTCATTTAAATAAAAATCCAGTAATATATGGATTAGGTTATGAGCAGTTGTTTTATAATGTCCTCATTAGTTAGTGAGAACAGTCTTCAAGTAATGGAGTCATTTGCTGCTTCAGTAGCTATTTCATAAATTTATCAGCTATTAGCTCCAAGAATAACTAAGTCTTTCCACTTAGGAGTTTGATTTGTTCTTCATTTTGTGTCTGGGTAATTAGTCTCCTAAAATGATACAGTTCACTTTTTTTAAAGTGATGTTAAAGATCTGCATCCATAGAAAACACTGATACTGAAACAAATGCCCTATTAGTCTGTCTTTGAAAGAACCTGTTTTACCTATTTCCCTTCTCCAAAAGATTTGACCCAAAGAGATTTCTGTTCTTATCTATTTTATTTATTCCACATCTCTGACACACATTGTTCTACTCTTCATTTCTTTTTTGAATATTGTCTTTTCCTCAGCACTTCTGTTCTTAATAGAGTGCTGTTCCACCATGTCAAGGGTACTCTGGCACCATGTGCCAGTAATTTAAACTTCTGACTGTCAAACAGGCACAAACAGACAATTAATGACATTCATAAAATATACAGCTTAATTTTCATCATCCTATCACTTGATAGTTTTTATCTATTCTTCATCATTTTTGTAGTGTATCAAAACTCTCTAGTGTTTAAAATTCTCTGTGTCTATAATGCAGGCTATATTCCAGAAGAGCTGGATGCTTGAAGTTGAACTTTCAGAAAATCTTTTTTCAGATAACCTACCTCTTGGTTTCTAAAACCTTCCTGGTAATACTTGTCCCTGAGCTGCTTATACCTCCAGCCATGTTTCAAGGGAACTTGACAAAATTAAGGTAATATAGGAGACCTATTTGTCACATGGTGTTCCTCCTTTCTGTTCCCTCCTTCCTCTTCCCTTCCTTCTCCCATTTATCAAGTATCCGTAGTTGGCACATTTTCATTTTATTATTAACATCACATTTTAGTTTTCTGAGGTGTCTTAGTTCTTTTAAGATTTATAGTCCAAATATTTCTTGCATCCAGGGAAGCTGCTCTGTGTGGCTTTATAAATGCAACCTTTTCTACTCACAGGATTATTTTTGCTTTAGTGTGGCTAATCCCACACCAGTGTACTCTATTTATTAGACACAATTTCCTAACCTTTCTTTATTAGAATTGTGAATATTTTTCCATCATTTACTTTGTTGTTTGTATTTTGGAAAATGTGTGAGCACCCAATCCTGTTGACCGCCATAATGCACAAGAAACAGGAATGATGTTCAACATGTACTAAGTGCATCCAAAAGCACCAAACGGATGTGTTGCTCTCATTCTTACAAGTATACTTGTCTTCTGCTATCTTGATATTGAATCCTACATTAGTAGCCCAGGTTCCAACATTTTTGTTGCAGACTCCTGTTATGTTGTACATGTGTTTTAAAGTAATTTTTTAATAACAAAATCCCCTATCTTTCTATCCCCTGGTTCATTTTCCTTTTAAATTCTTCTTACTGAATCCTAGCATTTTGCTGACCCTGTGCCTTCCCTCTGTTATAAAATCCCTAAAACTCTTAAATGCTTGAGTACTGTTAATGGAAATTCAGTCTATCTGTAAACTGTACGTAATAAGCTGTATAATATGATTATTAACTCTAGAATGACTTGCAAATTCAATGCTTCTGAATTATGTTCCATAACTTTTGTAAAATGCTTTATGATCACAAATTTTAAGAAATTGAACTTCTGTAGGCACTTCAAACTGTCAAATGTACTATCTTACATACAGAGAAGCAGGAAAGGGATTGTATGAGATCGATTCCTGTGATTTTGGTTTCAGGTTTTGATGCCTAGGTCTTGCTGTTTGGGTGAGGCAGGCATGTGCATGTGTTAAGGGTAGACTAGATGAGGGGAGCGTGAAGAAAGGAGAATGTTATATGTCGTATTTCCTTCTCTCTTCAGTTAAATGATGGACAGATCTGGACATGTTTTTCCATCAGTGATATAGTCACTGTTAAATAGTATCTAGAGAGAACATCTCTGCCAAATGAAATACAACTTTAAATTATCCATGTAGTTCCCTTTATACTCAAATCAAATTTACTGATAGGAAGAAAGCTAAAGTAGTATAACTGCTCTACATTACAAAGTGATTACTCTGTTCTACATTCTTACAAGATATCAGGTGAGACTTCATATGACCTTATGTACCTGGCAGATGCTCATTTTCTTAAACTAACACAGCAAACTGCCTTTTGTTTCTTCCTCAGTCCCACAACGCACATGTTGTACGCTCAAGGTTGTGTGATTCATTTTTAGATTTACATGCTGGGTAGTTTCTGCCAAGGATGTTCAGTGCAATGCTGAAGATTTAACTACTGTAACTCGATGTAATTGCTTATTCTTGAGAAGACTCTCTGCACTTTTCAGTTACTATTAGCAGCCTCCAAGTTTGTATTTGGGATAAGAAACTTCTGAGCTTTCACACATACCCCCCTCTACACTCTTCTCAGTCTTCCCACGCAAACCATATGAGCAATCATAAATTTTTCACTTAGTATGATTAAGGTTGCAGTGGAATAAAATGCCAAAGTACACCTGGGTTTTGAAACAGAAAGTAGGCTAACAGTTTTATATGCATGCTCTCCTCCTGCTTTGTGCTCTTTAATCTGTGATTTTACTAAAAATTGCTTTTAAAATAGTACTTCTCTAGTGTATTATCTGTTCCTAGGTGCTGTGACTCCTATAAATGTGCCTACCAATGGACTATCTCCTTTATTGTCACATTGTATTTATAGACTTTAAATAACTAGGAAGCTGTTGAAATTAATCTTGGTGGAGAACCTACAACTTGATACATCCCATGGAATCCTGTGATACTGCTAATTTCAATAAACTACATTGTCTTATAACTTTTTTTTTTTAATTTAAAAAAAATCCTGTCAACTATTGCTTCTGTCTAGTTGAAAAAGGCATCTTGTAAAAAGCACTGTTACTTTGGTGGCATTAGATATTTATTGCAATTACTTCATTAAATTTAAATTATTACTGTATTTGAAGTTCTCCAGTTTGGTGTGATGTTGTCTTTAAAAATGTTTTTCTTAAATTGGAATCTCTTATAACTTATTTTTCCTTTTCACTAGATTACTGTTTACAAAAGTCAAATTGGAGTCCCTGTGCAGAGGCCCAGATGAAGCACTCCTGACCTGTAAACACATGCTCCAGATTTGGAAATCCTGCTACAATCTAACTAACCCAAGGTAAGATGTCGGTAGGGTGCTGGGCTGCTCACTACCTTGCTCAGTAGCTTTTTAGGGCAATATTAGGTCAGCAGTCCTGCATTTACTTGTTTTGATATTTCATATAAACAAACTAATCCTCTGGAAATCTGGAGACTGACGTTCAAAGACACCAGCTGGTGGTCATATGGAACTACCCATGTAAATCCATGAGGTAAGGTATGCCAAAGCTACTAAATTCTGCAATAATAAAGATTGGTTACACAGATTTGGTAAGTCGAATGAGTTACCCAATTCTCAGTCTACTGGTATGGTCTTGTTTTGTTTCCTGATCAGGATTTTAGTCTTTTTTATTGGCTAGTGGAGAGATTGCTGTAGTAGGAATTTAGTTCAAGGGCTTTCACTAATATGAAAAATACATTGATTAGAACATAAAAACATCAGGGATCAATCACATGGATAGAAATGATGTGCTTGCATAGTCAGCTATTTTTTTAAAGAGAAATCTTGCTTTAGGTTCTTCAAAGGCATTAACAAATATATAAGTTGTTATAGTCTTGTTTGGGTTTCCAAAATGCTTTTGTGAAGGTCCTTTGCCAAATATATTTATATAAGCTGTGAAACAAAGGAGAAGGCTATGTACCATGCTGGTACTATTCAACAAGTTTATCAAATACCTGGAGAATTTCCTGCTGTCTGGTTATTTGAAGGGTTGACAGCTTCTGGAGAAGAGATGCTACAGCAGAAGAGCTTTGTACCAGGTGGCATCAGATACCTGTGCAGCAGTATGATGATAGACATTCAGTTTTTGCTGTACTTTGGTTCCAGTCATGTAAACACATGCACTCTCTTTAAGAAGATTGAGAGAGCTGACCTAATGGCAGAAGAGGGAAAACTGCTTCTCTGCTTAGAGAGCTAGTGAGCATTCAGAGCAGCAAAGTTTGGAGGGTGTTGCAGGAAAAGCCTGGGAATGCACTTGAGTCAGTCACAGCATATAGAGAGACCCTGACATTGCATTGTGGACCAGGGAGCATCACTTAGGTTACAGAAAGCAAGTATGTCAGCAACCAGATTGAGCTGAATCTTTTCAATTCAAAGCCACTGAATGAGGAGTAGGGCCAGGGAGAAAATTTGTCTTCTAACCTGGTGGGTGGTGCTTTATTTTAGCTGGTTGTGCGTGTGGGCAGACAAGGTTAAGAGTTTAGTATCAGAATGCTGCACTTTGCAGAATAACTACAGTTTCTGTGCAAGCCTAATTTCAGACTGGCTTTGCATGTACTCCAACACAACTTTTCACCTTCCATCTCTGCTGTTATATCCTTTACACATATCAGGGCTCTAATCATAGCTTGTCATTACTGCGTTGTTGTTCTTGTGCTAAGATCTACTGTGCCATGTTAAACACACGTTAAGTAATGCCTCCTTCAGACATCAGCAGTGGCTGTGAAAACTTACTCTTGGCTTTGTCAGCTTCAAACAGCAGTGGTTGATAACTCTCCTTGGCACCATTCTCCTTCAAGAACATCTAAGTGGCAAAATTAGTGAGGATTACTTTTCATCTGATTTTTTTTTAATACTGATTTTTTTTATGTTGACATCTAAGTCTTTTCTTGAAGTTATCAAGATCAAATTCAGAATGGAATGAACAGGAACTGTGGATAAGTGTCATGATGGAAGGAGACAGGTTTTCCAAATCACACATTCAGAGTTATATCAAGCAGTGAATAAGGATACTGAGTTGTAATCTTTCTTTGGCTGGTCTGTGTGAAATGTAAGGACTGAGTACCTACATTTTGTATCACAGTAATCCAGATCTATCCAACTCTTATCCAGGGATAGCAGACTTGAAATATGACTGGGAAGTTGTATTCACCCAGCTGCACTCCTGTTGTACTGAAGAATAATGATGTATGATTGTTGTGAAAACTTCAATTTTTCAACCTTTGTAGTTTTAACGTAGACTTCATTTTGTTGCAAAGCACCGTTTGAAAATTGTGTCTCCCACTGGAAATAATTTAAGCCTTTTTTAAAAAAAGTTCTTTAGGCCAGTAATAAAAGGTCTTTTAATAATTTTAAACCTTTTATTATGTTGTTTTTCAAAGATTTAAATATCGTTTATGCTTATTTGAAATATCTTTTTCTATTATGATTTAGACTGAAAACCAATTTAGTGTATCATTTTTCCAATGAGATAAGAATTTACTTTTTTGATAAGCTGTGGTTTATATTAAATATTTCTTTTGCCATGGATCAGATTTTGTAGGAACATGGGTTTACTATCCTCAATAATCTTTTAATAATAAAAATAAATCACAAATACCTAGATATACCTTAAAAAGTGCCAAATACAATACTGTGAATTACCTTTGTTCAGTCAATATAGAACTTTTGTCTTTAACTGACATACAAACTTTTTTCTCATGAGATGATTAATATGAATTTTAAAATTATTTTGTGATGCAAGGCTTGGAAGGTTTAAGTGTTTGCCTTTAGCCTACTGCTTAAAATGCATTAGGAAATAGTTGAATTCTTTTCCACTTCATGGTTTGTATTTGGAAAAGGAACAAGCCACAGTGCTAGTGCTGTGCTTAGAAGATATTGATGGTAGGTCAGGCTCTACTTGTCAGCAACATTTGGCATGTGGTTGCATGTGGATTGAGAAAGTAATTACTGCAGAAAATTTACACCAAGTGATGTAATAACTGTAGCTGATAGTGCATGGCCCAGAAAGTTCCTGTCTGTTTCCTGTGGATTTCTATAATAATGTCATTTTGTAAGGAAATAATGCAATAAGGTCAGGGTAATACAAAATTTTAATTCTACCATTTTAGTAACAGCTCTAAAAAGAGGGAATGTTGTTCCACTGACTTTTGAAACTATTAAGAACTGTTGGGAGACTCCTTGCCCTTCGTTGAATCCAAATTCAGAAGGAGGCAGTTGTAAAATTAAGGCAAATGGAGAGATGTGCTGAATTCCAGGGTTGCAGTTTAGATTAAGTTTCTCAGGCTTTACTTTAAATTAGGAATTTCATACACTTCTTTCTCTTCAGGGAGAATCAGACAAAATATTGCACTCTGCTGAGTTGGGCTAACAGTTCAAATGCTTTAAAGCTTAATTACTTTTCAGTTTGTGGGGTGGTTTGGTTTTTTAATGAGGTTTTAAAGAAAATATTTATTGATAATGAATAGTACCAGACTTAACATGCCCATATGTGCTTCCTTACACTTTGCTGACAATGTGTCTCAAAGTTTGCTTCATCTTAAGGAGAAAAAACACTTAGTTCTTCAGTCCCTGTTGTTCTGCTGAATCTTTAATAGTAGTTCTAGGAGCAGTTAGTTTTCCAGCAAGCATATCAACAGAGAAGCCTGAGGGGCAGGTACTGATTTACTGTGAAAGTAGAAGTGCATATGCCCACAGGTGCAATCAGTAAAAATCACTGCTACTGCTTAGGTTCCTGAGATGTTAGAAGTGTTCAAAATGTTTCTGTTACGCTGTTAGAATCAAGTTCAACATTAATATTCAGTTAATATGTATATGTGCATATATTAAAAAAAAGCCCCCAAAACCCAAAAAACCCCCACAAAACCAAAATAGCCCTTTATAACATCTTTACCTAAAATGAGATGTCCTGGCTTTAGTGTTTCTGTTCAGTCTGGAGACAGTGTGGATTTTCAAACTTACATCTGCCTTCTCGGCTTTCTGTGAAACCTGTACCCTATATCATATAAATATGAAACAATATGGTACAATAGATTCTTTCTGTAGAGGTATTAGTTATTAATTAAATTAAAAGCCACTATTCCCTTTTTGGATGTGTTAATTATGAAAGCAGAATTGCTGAAGTAAATAAGGATTTAATTTTGCTGAGTTTAATTCTGTTTTAATGGAAGTGGCTTAATGCACTGTGAGTGGTTAGTGGTGCTTGGTACTAAATTTGGTCACAGCAGTAACTTTTATAGCAAGAACCTTTGTGGGAGTAGGGCAGCATGCAACTTGTATATCAGTATATAATCTTGTATTTTAATAGCTTACAATTTCTCCACTTCATTACAGTGATTCTGGACGTGGGAGCAGCTTGTTAGACAGAGCTATTGCTGATAGACGACAGCTTAATACAATTACATTACCAGATTTCAGTGATCCTGAAACAGGTAAGAACAGCATATAAACAATAAAATAGGCTAAATCATCTGGCCATAGCTAGATTTTGCATTAGTTACCTTTTTGATTTTGCAAAATGAAGTTATATTTTCATTATTGTCATAAAAGTGGAAATAGACATTGTGAGATATAAGATTTCTTTTTCTTCTTTTTTATTTATGAAGTACTTGCTGACTATATTCTCTGTAAATTAAAATATCTGTTGTATGGATCTTGCTGAGCTTAGTAGTATTTCCTTTTGCAAGGGCTAAAAATTAGTATGCTGAACTAGCCTACTTGCCAAAGTCCTGTTCTTCGTCGTTCGTTTGGTATCTGCACATTTTTGTTAAAAAGATTTAAAAAAAATCAGAGAACTTTTAATCTCAAAAAAATAGAAGACATTGTTTTTAATTAATAAAAATCTCAAATATATGTTAAAATATAATTACATGGGTGGCTAGGCTTGCTGTGGACATACTTTGATATTATAAGCAAAATATATTTGTTGTAAATCATACGTACTGGGATATTTTTATATACATATAAAAATTGTGGTGAACAGGTATGCCACATGAAAGCTAAAATTGTTACATGTCAGTAAATACTGACAATATATAATTTGCCTATATTAATATATGCAGTTATCCCAATGCAAACTAATATACCTTAGAAGTAATGCAATCAAAAAGCACATGAGCCATGCATTCTGCAGAGATTGCAGAAGGAATTTTCATGATGCTCATTCCAAGAACTTTTGCTGTATCTTACTTGTGTTCTAAATATTGAGAGTTTTCTTTTTTCTGGGTTTTGAGAATGCTTTTCCTGGGAACTTTCAGGGGTGTATTTCTGCTCAATCACTATTTGACACAAACAGCTTATGGGAAAATTTGCCAGCCTATGAATTTGAGTACACTTGACCCATAAATTAAGACACATTGAAATGTGTACTGTATGTCTAATATCAGAATAGTGCAGTAGAGAAAAATCCAGTTCAGCTATTTAACTTCTGAAGGTTAAAATTGGATTGAATATTCTCTCAATTTTGAGTTTAAAGTAGTGTTCTGTGCTTGCTATAATGCAAGCAGTTTTGATTGCAAAGATCAGGTCACTTGATTTCAAAGAATAGCAACATGATATGGCATAATTAACATGGAATCTTCTGTCTTCTTGTATTCGTAAAATTAAAAGGGATAAGATAACATTATATCATGCTATGGTGATCATTCCATAGTCTAGCTGATTGTTTCATTTTTAAGAACATAACTCTCCTATAGGTTTCATATATATATAGATAGATATAGCTATAGAAAAAGTTTTTTGCCTTCAAAAAAGTGTTTGTTGGGGGTGGGCGTTGTGAAACGTTTTTTGTGGTTAGTAGTGTCTTTTTGTTTGTTTCTTTTCCAGTGGGGACATACAGCTCTTGAGTTATACCTTCAGGATGTCCTATTTTATATCTGCCACACTTGAGAGCACAGTGAATTAGTGCACTTTAAAGACTGCATACTCCTCAATGCTTTTAAGTAAAGATGAACCCTCATTCAAAGCAGTGAGCTTTTCAAGAAGCTCACCCCAAATTCAAATCCTGCAGCCATTATCTTGATCCAAATAGGATCTCTGCATACATTCTGATTTTTCTAGCAGGTCCAAATTGTATTTTTTTCTGAATCTCAGCTGTATTGTTAGAAGTTAACTCTATTGTCAAGAAGAACAAGATGGAAAACTAAAAATATGGGATCCATTTTTGATTATTTATCTTATAAAAGATAATTGTGGAGGATTGGTGGGTAGATGTCCCTTATGTTTTCCTTTTTTTAATTGGGAATTGGAGTTGATTTTGTTTGTTGTTGGGGTTTTTAAATTGGTAATTGTTAATTTTAGCAGAAGAAATCTTGTCGCAATACCAGTACTCAATTTCTGGCAAGGACTAGAACTTTATTATCTACTGAGTCTGTGTAATTACGTATATAAAAAAGCTCCACATCCAGTATTTGTCCAGAATTCTTCATCAGAGTATTATAAAAACATTTTGCAGGAATTAAAAGATAATGATACTACAAGAATGAAAGCAATCAAGCTTGTCATAGTGTTTGAGAAACCTTAAGCAGACTGTCAATAAAATATTATTCACAACAGGTAGTTGATAGAAACAATAGATGGTCAAGATGTTAGACCTTTGTAGGGCTGAAATCGCTCACCTCCAAAATCTGTGGATCCACAGTGTTTAGAAATGCAGAAGGAATTTGGCAAATAAGTAAACAAATGTTAAAATGCAAGAAAGTTCTGGCTGAAAATCCTCTCAGGATAGAAATGTTTGCTCCCCTCCTCCTTAAACTACCTCGTGTAATGCTACTTTGTGAATGCATTTATATGTCTGGATACGTGTGAACATTTGGGAATTTTCCCGTTCATAACTTTGCTTGTCATCTATGATGGTGATGATCCCCTTTGCCTGTCTAGTCTGAATTCAGTCATCTAAGTACCAAGAAATGAGACCTAAAATTCAAATTTGAAGTTAAAATCCTTCAAAAAAAAAAAAAAAATCCAGGTGCAATGGGTGTAAACACTTCTTTTTAAATGTATCAGTTAAGCAGAAGTTGACCTTTAAAACAAAAAGGATTGAAAACTTGCTTTATATGGAGCTCTCATCAATCCTGTAATGATCAAGTGATTCAAGTTTAGATTTGTGTAGCCTTTATAGTATCAAAAGAATGTATTGTGGGTTTCTTACAAGGCTAGACTGTTGATTCTAATGTCCTGATCAATAACTATGTCAAATTTACTTTAAATTTATCTCTGTTTCAGTTGGCTTGTCGTGAGTGGCATGCAGTCATATTTGTATATACCAATGAAGGAAATAAATGTAGAGGGAAAAAAAAGAGCATTCATGAATCAATCAGTCTCACAGGGAGACAGACACATTTCATATCCAAAGACAGATGAAAATATGCAAACCTCTACAGACTCACTGGCTATTTGCTTAAGATAAATTGCGATCAATCTTTTTAAAAACTTTCTGTTCAGTTTGGTTGCAATCCACTGAGTTTATCATAGGAAGAAACAGTATTACCTGAGTTTTAGATTTTGGCCTCTATTTTCCCTTAAATATATATTTTTAATTTATGCATTGGAACATAGGGAAAATATTTTATTTGCTTTTTAAATCTAATTTATTACGAAAGGAGAGCACATAAAAATAAAAGAGTATTTTTTGTTGTCGTTGTTACTTTCAGAAGTGATATTTACTTTATGTAGGAGCCATTTCGATCTTACTGAACAGTGAAACAAATGCTTTGCGTTTTTGGCATCCATGAGTCCGTTAAACCCTGTTGGATCTTTTTTCTTTCCTGTCCCCCGCCACATCCCCTTACCATTCTCTTTGTTTCGCTTTTTAGCCTCTGATACTTCCTCATCTTCTCTCTCAAGAACAGAGTCTCCTCTCCAACTGTTTGTATCTTCTCATCTTCCTCATCCTCATCCTAAACCAGATACCTTTGTCTGGCCCCATGCAGCCTCTCCATACTGTGACCAAGTTCCTGAGCCCTGTTCACCTACTCGCTGTAAATTAGCTTTCTATTCCTGATGAGCGTGTTTGTGCTGTATTTTTCTGATAATCTTCATAGCTGATAAACCATGGTTGAATAGATTATGTTTCAACAGTGTCAGTGAAATCTGACCTTTCAACTGCTTTTCATTAAATACTGCATGGGTTTTAAGAGTTTCAACAGAGAAGACTGTTTCATTCATCCCAAAAGATGTAAAGCTACAGACATATTTAATACTCTGTTCTCATGAGTGTTACAGAGAATTATAGGTGTTCAGTGAAAGAGATTATTGGTCAAGGCTGCTTTCTAGAATTTACTGATGTAAATTATTTCCAGGTCTGGTATCTTTTGCCTAACAAGACTGTCCCTGCCACAGAATCTCCTCTTATCTGGACAGTTTTTAATAACTTAATTTCAGAAAGCCTTTAACTAATTACATCCAAAACATTCCCTGAAAATTCACATAAAGGAAACTCTTGCCTAAATATCAGTGTATATCATGATACAGGTTGAAGATATTGGAATGTTTGGAGGAGGCATTAGAGCAGTGAAAATCAGCATTCTGCTGTTTCAAGTCAAGAGCCTTTCTGTTAATTAAAATGATGCCAATTTAAACAGATGTAAGATCAATCTCCATGCTGTTTGAATACAAAATGTACACTAATGCTGCCAGAGTAGTTCAGGTGACAAGGTAAAATCGACATAGTTTTTCAGCCATTTTGTTTTAACTCCTTTTAGTTTCTCTTAAATTGTCCTTCACTCATACCTTTATACATAGCACTGTTTTGAATTTACTATAATCTGATCTTAAGAAATTAATTTTGACACCTAGTCTTTAGACTGATTTTAAGTCAAATATAATAATTCCAAGCAAAACGTAGCAAGTAAATCTTTGCATGTTAGCAAAATTCTCTTGTTAAATAGCTGACATAAGACCAGGGTTTTGAAAACACTAGCTCATATGTAAGCCTGTAACTGTAAGTGCCGGAAAATCTGTGTCCTACAGAAGTTGAAGTCTGACTTTCTTGAAGTGTTTGAATAGCTGATTGGCTGCTATTACGGTTTTGGGTGTCACTGAGTTGAGACCTGTACTGTAAACAGTACATCCCAGTTAACATTAAATTACTTGTCTTGTTCTTTACAAAGCTGTAAGTTAGTAAGAACCTACTCAAGAATGATGGCAAACTGAAAGAATGATGACGCCAAAGCACAGATTCCATTATGTGAAGCCCAAGTTTTCCATTTCCAAGCTACTGTATCCTCAGGGAAAGGAGCTTCTACCATATGCATAAGAAGTAGCAGAACCATGGAAAAGAGGAAAAAAGATATTAGAGTCCTTTGTACGGTGTCAATAATTAATGAAATTTAAAGCTGTCTGAGTAAGGAGCAGTTTTCCTAGATGCCTGTAGTATGTTAATATAATTTCAGGGGCTGAAAAGCTCACGTTCTATATCTTGCTCAATTCAATATTTTTCTAGAAAAAAGAAAGAAGCCAAGGGCATTTTGTATTATTGACTTGACTTCCAATTTCTGTTGAACAGGAACATGATTTTAGAGGTGTAGCATCTTATTTAATTTTTTTATCTTTTGAGATTCTGTAAACCTGATTTACAGTTTGAAGGTTATCAGAAATCCTTTGTCTTTCTCAGAATTTTTGGCTTATATATATATCTATATAACATTTTTTTTCTTCTTACTCCAAGTTTTAATTTGTGGTTTGATCTATCCAAAGGCAATCCATCAGATGCTTACTTTCATGGGGTTTACTCCCTTTTTTCAGTTTGTAAGTAGTATTCACTGTGCAGTTCTATTAATTTCTGAAGGACTAAATTCACCTTTTCCTTTACCACAAGACGTACATGTTTTGTCCATCAGTAGTTGAAGCTTGATAGTGTGTAAAGCAAGGCTGATGCTCTTTGCCCATTCAGTCACCCTAAGGGCTGTAATCTTATGAGACCTGAATGCACTCAACTAACTCTTGCATTTAATAATTAAAGAGGCAGTATTAATTTCTGGAGGACTGCAAATAAAGATATATTAGGCAGGTCCTGTGTAACACAATGGCCAACTGCCAGTACATTGTATTATACCACTGCTGTTCCTAAAGAGCTATGCTGATCCAGAATACAATATTGCAACTACTCTCATGACTCATAATAAGCTATTACTTTCTTTTGTGGTACAAGTTTTTCTTGTAAAATAAACAAAGAATACACTTTGAAATACATAATGAAATTATGAAAGCAAGCTAAATAAGAAACAATGAAGAATACAGATCAATAAAAATAACCACTGTTTTAATCAGGACATGAAATAATATGCTTTTTCTCTAACCAATTTTCTTATAAAACTGTGTTCATAGCATTTAATTTTTTTTTCATTGATTACTTTACCTCCCCATAGATTTTTTGGGGGTAGTACAGGAGGTCAATTTGGTGAAGGAGAGAAAAGTAAGAAGATACATAAGCCAAAATTTTGGCAGTGACTAAGCACAGAAAATCTTTTTCAAAGAGCTGAGAGGATGCTTTGTGAATGATGCTGTCCTTACATGACTACTAAAATCTCCATGTACAACTTTGTAGCAAAAGATAAGATAGCTTTGTAATTTGTGATTGTGAAAGTTATCTCAGATTCTTAATGAATTTTAAATGAAAAAAAATTGTGAATTTTGGCTAAATCTGCCAATGTGTTTTATCCAATGCATCAGTTCAGAGATGGATTAGTCCTGCAGAAGGTGCTGCCTCTTTGTATTATATAATTGCTTTTCTTAGAGTTCTCTGTGTCCCAACACTAATGTTCTTACTTCCAGCTCTTTGTGTGCATGTAAAGTTGAGCCATGGAGGTTTTCCTCTTTTCTCCTGCATGAGCATTGCAGTTAAAGCATTTTTTTCTTTATGTAAATATTGAAATGTTTAAAATGGAATGAATGTAAAACTATTGAGTAACATTCTCTTTTATGGTATAAAAAGGAAATCCTACCATAGTGGTTTTATGAGTGAATATGAACATGTTCCATGAAAGATAGCAGTCCATTCTATTATTCATTTTCAGAAGGGAAATTGATTTACATAGCAAAGTGATTTTATTTTTCTAAGCTGTCATGCCATCTAGGTCCTGATAGAGTCAACGTATTAGTTTATTTCCTTATGTTGCATTGTGAAGAATTTACGTGGAAATGACCAAGGAAAGAATGAAGAAGTCATAACACATTCATTTACATACCATGTATGGTATTTATAAATGGTGTTTAATGGATAAGTTCATGTAGACTCTCCTGTAACATTTAAGAAAAATTTGAAGAGAATAAACTGAATACTTTTTTCAGAAAAGTTTAACTGTAGGTGTGACTTGGAAAACAAAGGTTTCTGTGCGATGACATAACTTCCTGGGTAAATTGTCTTTGTTCAAGGCCCTTGGTAGGTTTTCTATTTGAGATTGAATTGAAACACTGAATCTGCAACATGGTTGTTGCAGATAGAATGTTAGTATGATGAGTAGAAGCTAGATTCTGGGCAAGTGCCATTATGGAAACTTGAGTGGGAGGTTATACCTTTTCGGTGTAGGAACATTTTATCATGTTTAAGGCCTGTCACACCTTGCAATGTGCAGTTTGATTGTGATTCCAGATGTTAATCAATTTAAGCAGTGAATTCTAGGTCTTGCAAAGACAGTCACTGTTTCACACTGGGCCTTTTCAGTATAAACAAACTTCAGAACAAAGCTAAACAAATGAAAGTGAGTAGCCAGGATCTATTTTGGTGATATATTAATTTTCCAGGCCTCATGATTTCCATTTCAGAATAAATAAATACTCTTTGCTGCTTGTGGTATTTGGAGGGAATTTTTTCTTGACTCTTAAGTGTCATGCTATAACAGCATGTATAGAAGTTCTCTGGGAAGAGCAAAGGTATTTTTGTGCGTGAAAAACACAGTAAAATTTTAAATGAGGAATTGCTGCAGCTCTCTGAGCATTTGAAGGAAGCTACAACACAGTGAATTTTAAGTGAAAGTGAGGATATTTGTGTTGGGCTGTGGGTCCTGACCTCAGACCAAAGAAAGCCAAATGCAGATAAGACTGAGATGAGAAAGCAGAGCTGGTGACAAAACCAATAGGGAACCTCCAAATTAACTGGCTACATAGGATCTATAAAGCCTCAAAGAGACTCATTACCCTCAGTTTCTCACAAGCCACTTTGTATCTTTGCCAGTTGTAGCTGAAATTACTGTGTGTTTTAGAATTGTCATGTGAATATAAAGATCTGAACCTGTTAGGACATCCTGGCTTAGGATGAGGGTACAGGTAAGTTAGTTATAATATGAAAATACTTGAGTAAAATTTGAAGGAAGGTAGGAAAAAACTTTTAGTACACAAGATCTTTAAATGATTTTTAGTTTATGAAATGGAAAGTGTACTAAATGTGTTTTAACAGAAAGAGCCAGAAATGAGTCAGATGACAGCTAATTGTGGCAGTTCTAAAGAAATATTTAGAGGTTTATGGGTTTGAGTATTAGCATGAGTGCAATGTCACTGAAAGATGCCTGACTGGCCATTACTTTGTATATGTGTGTGTTTTCTTCAGAGAACTAATTGCTGCAATATGTTAAGGGATACCTTTTTCATAAAGAGGAAATACAATTTGAATAATACCACTTCAAAGAAAAATTTTAGAAATACTTTAATTTTTTTTTTTCTTCTTTTTATGCCTTCTTCTTCTCTGTATAAAGTCCAGGGTAGGAAGCACTCAGTATTCACTCTGTTTAATTTTAATAAAGATGGCACAGAAACTCATAAGAATCTTACACAGTATAGTTCTTTTTTATAAATAAATTGATGTAAAAAAAGTTTTAATAATATATCATATGTGCTTTATGGTTAAGTACTCGAGGCTCAAAATCTAACAGCATGATTTCTAGATGAAATTACTTGTAGACTGGCTAGCAGCCAGAGTCCTTGCTTTTAATAATAGAAAATATAAGCCCTTTTTAATACTAAATTGCATACTTGCTTTTCTGAAGGAAGGGGTTAGATGATCTCCTTTATGGCACTGAATTGCACCTTTTCTTTACAAATTGTTCTGGAGAGAAGAAGGTGCTTTCACTATTAGTCCCGGAAGGCTAACAAGTGCCAGCCTGCAGTGATGTGCTTTACAGAAATGGCTGTGAGACAAGAAGAGGGTTACTCATGACTAGTTCTTACTTTTGGTACACTTGCTAGTATTTTTCTTATAATACATTCCGTGTGCTTCCTGCTTAGACTTCCCTTTTAAATTTCTTCAGAATTTAAGCTTTAAAATAAGAGACACAAAAACTATAGTGAATGTTTAGCTATGCAGGCTGGACTTGAGTTGTTTCATCAGCCAGTAAAAAGGAAAGCAAACTCTACTGCCAGACACTTTCAGATCTTCAGGGCAATTCCTTGTTCATAGTGACATGAAATGCTAATTATATCCTGTGCTGCTTTTCCTTTGTTTCTTTCAATTAAGGGAACTATGATGCATACTTTCAGACTAACTTCCTACTGATATGTGTACTAGGAATTTCCAGTGCTTTCTGGTTTGCTGATTTATCTTGTCACACTTAAAAATGTATATTTCATGTGACAGATCTCTTCTCATTAAAATTCTTTAAAAACCTGCAATATTGAGAGCGAAGGTTTTGTTTATTTCTTAACTTGTACTGATAAGGACGAGCTTTTGGGATGCAGTTCAACTTGTACAGAATTCAGTTCTTTCTTTTGGAGTATCTGCCATTGTTGATCATTATGGATATGGTGATGGAATTAGACAATTTCTCATCTGATCCAGTATGCAATATTTTACTGCCTTTATTTTTTAATCACGCCTAATCAGTATGAGATTTTTGTAATTTGTAATTATAAAACAACTAGAGATATGCTGAGGCTTAGATGACAAGAAGGAGTGTAGTTTAAAATATTCATGGTCTTGATTTAAAAAAAAGTCATGACTAAATATGCTGGCAGTAATTGACTATCCAAAGTACAGTTGCCATTAGATATTCTCTAGTCATAGAAGCTTCTTTAATTCCATTACTTTGAAAAGGGTATTATTTGCCAATGAGATTCTAATCTGACTTGGAAATGGTACATTTTATGAGAATTATCCTTAGTATGCTCTGGGGAAGTTTTTTATGCAAAATAACTTTGTGGACTTTTTTGCAACAAGGTACTTTAACTTCTTGATTAGGGAAGTTTTACATTCAGTGCAGTTTAACAGTGTATTTGTGAGAGTGTATGTCGTGATCACTGTGTGTATTTTAGTTCTCTTTTCCTGTTCTTAGTCGTAAAATAATCCTCTAATTGCACTCTGTGGAAAGACATAGCTAATACTAACATCAAAGTGAATGCAGCAACCTGTAGACTACAGTGTATAATACCATCATCACAAAGCTTTTTTGGATTGCACATTGCCAGAAAAGAGGTGTCAAGTTTAATAGAGAGTATTCATAGTAGCAACCCAAAAAAATGTCAGGTACAGTTACCAAAGTTTAGTGGGTTTTTTATATAGACTTTCAGAGCAATATGAAAGTTTTCATAAGAAAATTAATCTGGCACTTAAAAAAATTTCTCCAAAATGGTAAATGTAAATTAAATTTTGAGTTTGGGGTAAAGCCTCTTATGAAAAGGGTTGCAATTAAATGTTTTATGCAAAGTATATGGACTTCATTATTTCTGTGCTGGTAAATTCTTTTTATTACTTCTACAGGTTCAGTCCATGCTACATCAATAGCAGCTTCCAGAGTGGAGCAAGCATTGTCTGAGGTTGCTTCTTCTCTGCAAAGCAGTGCCCCTAAACAAGGTCCCCTGCATCCCTGGATGACTCTGGCTCAAATATGGCTTCATGCAGGTGTTGTGATAGTAAAATTTATTTTTTTATGCCCTCTCCTTTATTGCTAGCCTAAGGACTTACCAAAATCTATTTGTTTCATTCAGAATCTGTTATCACTTATCAGATGATATTTTTTCCATGTGTGTGGCACCAAAACAAACCAAGAAATAAAAAGCACACTAGAGTTGCTCTGTGTGTAAGATAATTTGTGAAAGATAAGGCAGTAGATTTAGACTGTAGCTCTTACCAGTGGAGTCATATCTTCTGTAGAACAAATGCAGCTGTCTCTCTCTTATCCCTGAAGAATTTAGTTTCTGAAGTACCTGGAGTGTTTTCGTGCTTGGAAATCTAGGTGTCCTTGCAGAATCACAAAATATTCTGGTTTGCAAGGCACTCAAAAGGATCATCAAGTCCAACTCTTAAATGAGTGATCCATGATTAAATGAGGATTTAATCATCCTCCTTAAATGAAGGATCCATGGGACCTGTGACCTTGGCATTACTAGCACCATGCTCCAACCAGCTGAGCTAATCCCAGGTCACTGATTCCATTGAATGAAAAAAGATGTTTGTAAGATTTTTGAATAGAGTTCCTGTAACTGCAAAATTTTATAATAGCAAATAAGTAATTCTACATATGCAGGGAAAGAAACAATAATACTACTATTTAGCAACCTGTCCTTGCAACTGTGATAATGACGTGAATTCTGTTCTTTTCCTTCTGGTTTCATTAACGTAAAAGACTCAGGATTGTTTGTCTAAATGTGGAGTCATCTTGAGTGGATTTAGTATTGCTATGATGCTTCAAGCCTCAAGCTAACTGCAATATCACAAGTGGCTGTTACATAAAATTTTAACCAGAAAATGATGAACCAGTGTATTTTTATACAGTTAAAAATGTATAACATGCAATTGTTTTTATTCATAGCTGGATAAGAAAGATATAATTTAGAAATTAGCCAGCAATTGTTATGCTTTGTTCTGCTTTCAAAGCATTTTTCAGTGACATATTTTTCTTTCTTTCATGTTTTCAACAAAACAGTGCTTTATTTAATAGCATTTTAATTCACCTATTTACATCTACAGTTTTATGGTGTGAAAGACATTGCAGGGTAATGGCTCCCAGTTATAAATGGTTTAGTGGTTTAGAGGAAAAGCCCAGAAGATTGGAAAGAAAGCAATTATAGTGATTAATAATAGTGATCTCATTTGGGCTACTCAAAAGGAACACAAATTAGAGCAGGGCAAGGTCCAACAGGGTGTAGTGTAGTTGCCTGCTCTGCATTGTGGCATCATTAACTTTAAATATTTATAAACTGTCACAGATGACCATCTACAGTAACTCTTAGCACCTATAATGTTGGTAATTTCTCAACCTTCTGTGGCAGCTTGTTCCACTACTTATTTTCTGTTCAGTGGGGTGGTTTTTTGTATTTTAAAAAATTTTTGTGGGTCATGTGCTGTTGCTAGTTATTCAATTAGTGCAAGTGACTGCTACTGTTTTGTCCACAAAGGAGGAGTCTGGACGGACTTGGATGATTCCTTTTTAGTTCACAACTAAAGTTGTGATTTCCATGCACATTTAGTGGTCTGCTCTACAATCTGCAACACAGGCCACTTTCTACTCTTAAAAATATCTTTAAGATATACTGACATTGGAAGAACACAGAGATAGAGCTGTTGAATGCAGTTTTTTCATAAGCAAGGTCCTTTAAAGGCACTCAAATATGAGTCTGATTCAGAGTTTTAGGCATAATCCAAAATCCACTGCTGTGGCGGGAGTTCCTGATCTGAGAGCCTTTAAACCCAAAGATGGATGGCCTGTACAGTACAGTGAGAAGCATGTCTTGAGCAGTGACAGATCACTTTGCTGTTTTGATGCAGCAGCTTGATTTAAACCTTAATCTATGAACCTCTTGTACAGTGGGACACAAGAGAATGCAATGATACAATTACTTTGAGGCTATATTTTTATTTGGTCTATACCATTGTAAAGGAAAAGATCACCCAACCCAGAACCTTAATAGATTTTTCTTACATTTAGTATCTCTTTATTCCTCTCTTCTCCCACTCTTTCAGCAAGAGATTAGAATGAACTAGCAAGGTAGTGAAATAGCAGTGTTGAAGGGTGTAAGAATGTCATAAAAGCTACTGAAGGCAAATGCTTCTATTGTTAGTTGTTAATTACTCACAGAATGAAAATTTTTTCCCCTATAGTCAATCTGATTTTTAGAAGTGTGTGTCAGGCTACTCAACTGATTTAAGGAGTCCTGAAATACTCACATGCTCACAGCTTAAAAATAAAACTAAAATGAAAAAATCCAAGACTTAAGATAAAAATGGCAAAGGAGAAAGATTATTCTGGGATTTCAAACAGCCATTTAGAAGTTTTAACTCCTGATACACTTAGAAAAGCAACTTTCCTGAAAGAACAATTCATTTAAAATAATTTAGGTAATAATTTCTCTTTTAAGATGCAAATTTTTTTCAGGAAAATAGTCTTTATCTAACGTGAAACTATTTACAAATATAACACATGTGACAACATCTAGTCATGATATGATGAAGCAAGAATCATTAATTGGTCCTGACATTCCTTCCACAGCTGAAGTCTACATAGGAATTGGGAAGCCTGCTGAGGCTACAGCATGTACCCAGGAAGCAGCTAATCTCTTTCCAGTGTCACATTATGTTCTCTACATGAGGGGTCAGGTGGCTGAACTTCGTGGAAATATTGATGAAGCCAAACGCTGGTATGAAGAGGCCTTATCCATTAGTCCTACCCATGTGAAAAGCATGCAGAGGCTGGTAAGTCTTGAACCTGTGTTCACAAGCAGTGTCATCTAAACTGGTGATACTGTACTGTGAAGTCTTGATGTAGATAACCCATAACTTGTGAGTTTGGGATCTGTATTGTTATTACAAAATGCTTTGGAGACAGTCTTTCCTGGCATTTATTCTGTCTTTTGTGTTTTGGGACATAAAAAGGATTTTCAAGCCATAAGACTATTTCAGTCCTTGTTGAAACTGTAGAAGAAGAAGAAGCAGCAATTTGCATCTGCCTAATATTCATGCCATTCGGAAATGAAGGTGGCTTAGGGTAAGAAAAGAGTTGGATACTGTATAGGAAAGACCAGTCATTTTGGTATTCTGAAGTAGAAGTTAAGTTCATAAAATCATAGAATATTCTAAGTTTGAAGAGACCTACAAGGATCATCAAGTTCAACTCCTGGCCCTGCACAGGACGTTCCAAGAGCCACACCATGTGCCTGAGAGCATTGTCCAAATGCTTCTTGAGCTCTGTCAGGCTGCTGCTGTGACCACTTCCCTGGGGAAGCTGTTCCAGTGCCCAACCACCCTCTGGGTCTTCCTGATATCCAACCTAAACCTCTCCTGGCACAACTTCAGGCCATTCCTTCAGTCCTGTCACTGGTCACAAGAGGGAGGAGATCAGTGTCTGCCCTGCCTTTTCCCCTCCTAGGAAGTTGTAACTGCAGTGGGGTCTCCCCTCAGTCTCCTCTTCTCCAGGCTGAACAGACCAAGTGACCTCAGCTGCTTTGCATATGGCATCCCCTCAAGGCCCTTCAAATGCTCATTGCCCTCCTCTGGATGCCTTCCAGTTCCTTTATATCCTTCTTACACTGTGGTGCCCAAAACTGCATGTGGGACTTGAGGCCACACTGGTGCAGAGTACAGCTGTTTTCTGCATGTTTATTGATTACCTTTGTGCTATGTGATTTCTTGAGTTTTTGAAAGGTAGAGAATCAGGCTTGCCCTCGAATGTGTAGCTTTAAGTACAAAGTTACCTTCCCCAGTAAAAACATATGTTTGTTTATATACTTCATAGATACATACATGTATACATTGTGTTCTTACTATGTTAGGAAAATTACTTTCTTTTAATCCAGTTTTCTTCCAGATAAAGCAGAATAGAACAGCTGAAATCAGCTTCTAACCCAATCTTTTGTTCAGAAGTAGAAGCTGGTTTCTGCCTAGGTACTTATGAATTATTCAGAGAAATTTCTTGTGCATCCCTGAGGGAAACATATGAGACAAAAGATCAGATAGGAAGGCAGCACAGGGAAAGATTTTGTTTCACCTTTTCAGCATTTCAGGATATTTGAGCCTGCTGACAAATGCCAAAAGGGTCCCTTTCCTTAAGAAGCAGGCAGTCAATCTAAAGCAGTGCAACTCAGTGAAAATGAAAGCTCATATTTGCTGGGTGTCTTTTTGCCCCTCCTTTGAATGCACCTTTGAATAAATAGTCTGTAAACACACAGTGCTCTTCAGAATGACTGAGAAATTAGCTGTCTAAGAGGCATATGAGCTGAAAATTACTGGGCTTCCAATCCAGATTTCCTTTTTATGAGATTTTCTGTTTGAGTCCTAGCTTGAAGGTAACTGTTCATTTCATTGGATTGAACAGTCCTTTTTAAGGATTCTTATAATTCAAAATTTTGTTTCTAAGAGCTTTTTCTACTGTTCCACAGCTCTTTTGCACTAGGATGTTGTTTTGAGTAGTTTCTGAGAGATTTATGCTGCTTAAATACAAATATTCAAGACATATGCTATAAAAATACTTGTCTGTGTAATTTCATGTAGGAGAAAGTACAAGATTCTGTATCCTTCTTGACCTTTTGACTATTGCAAAAAGTATTTTAATGAGGAAGTTTGCAGTGTTTACTGTTGCCTCTGTGTAGAGAGGAATATCTGTACATCTCAACACTTTGTTTATATTTACCTATTTATTATAAATAGATTTGACATCAGTGACAGGGGAGCTATAGCAACAGCAACATGGAGGTACCAGCCTCTATGACAACAGCTGAAACATTAACTTCTAATATTTGTATTCACAATTCTAAGCTGATGGTTTATGAATGAAAGTTCTGTGCAAAACCCCCTGATTTTCTGTGATTAATTTGATATTTTAAAAATGTTTGATATGGCTTTCTAGGAATCCTTAGAAAGTAATACCAAATGCAACTCTTTCCACATAAAAGTTACCTTAGAGCCTATATTTATTTAATAAGTTTTGGTGAATTTCCTTTTGAGGGGCAAATACTAAGTATAGATAATAATAACTTTATAAATAAAATGCAAAAAAAAGCAAGTAAGATTTAAGGATGGTATGAGTTTTAGCATGCAGCATCTGCATCCAGCCCTACTTCTTCAAGTGAAATTACTTGAAATAGTTAAACCTGAAATCAGTTTGGAGGGACTTTTGTTTGTTTTTAGTAAAATTTTAGAATGAGTGACATCTGACACTCAATAAAATTTCCTGATGCTAATGGTTTGGAAATCTGAATCTTTGATTTGAGAGAGTCTTTGTAGTTGTCCAGAGGAAAAAAAAAGAACTCTATAAAATATTTGTTTCAATTTGTATTAACAGCAATAGCATATTGGGAGTAGGAGTCATCTTTTATAATCCATCCTTTTAATGATGTTACATCACTCTGGTAAGAAGGATGAAAAGCTAAACTTTGAAAAATTTACTATTTTTCATATAACATTTCATACAATATTTTCACTATAAGGCTCTCAAGTACCTATTCCTGAATATGATCTACTGTTTCTACACAGAAACAACATTGTTAATTTAAATTACTGGAGAAATGTTTGAGTAAAGACCAGAAAGGTTAGTGTTGTGGCTTCAGAAGTATTGTACTTCTTCCTGTGAGTTACAGCATGTACTGTGCTTTGGAGTTTCTGCAAAAAGGCTTTTGCATTTGTCTCTCGTGCAGACTCCACATTCTATCAGTGTGACCATGAAGACTCTGCAGAATTCTAGTGTATTATCTGAAGGAAATTACTTTTTATTGGTTAAAAAAATCATCATTTTTGTAAAATTACAATTTTTTTAAAGGAATATTTTCTTACTCATTTTGCTGCTGTCTCTAATGTCTTCACATATTTATTCCCATTTCAAGAGATTCACTAAAATGAAAACCAGGAGATCTTGATGATGGTATAAAACTTGGAGCACTTAAGAGTGATGAAAGAGATCTGTTTGCCAACAAAATGATAATCATAAATGGGAGGATTTAATGGGGAAGGTTTTTACCTTTCTTATGAAATGCCTAAGACAGTGTAACACCGAATGCTGGGGACTTGATCCATGAGTGAATGAAAAATGTATTCTGCTCAGCTAAACTTGGGAAGTGGAACTGCTGGGGTCATAGTGTTGCATTACCTAAGATGGCAGCTACTCCAACAGAGTGCTGGCTGCAGGGGCAGCATGTTCATCTTCCTGCTCACTGCTATTTCTGCCCCTTCTAAGATGTTGGGCGGCTTAATAAATAAATCAGCTGAACAACAAAACTAGGTTTGTCAAAGAGAAATGCTGTTTAAATTCTCTGCAGTTCCTTGTGGAACTAAATTATTTTTCCTGTAGAGGTAATGTTTTAATCCATACATTCATTCACTTTATTTTGTTGGGCAATGCTCATTTTAAGCTCTGCCTTGTTCTCAGGTGGTATTTTTTACTATTTGTCACTAACTGAAATTTTCTCCAAGCCAGAGGTTATACCAATTTGCTATTTGGCTAGCTCTGACTGTTCACAAGATGTCAAAAGGGAAGCAATAACATGTCAGTATTAATTAGATGTACTTTACAGAATCCAACAGCAATTCTTTTGAGCAAATGCAGTGTCCTTTCTTCTTTTTAAGGTTTGTAAAGTGCACTCAGAAAAAACAACGTGAACTTGTGTTCTAAAGGTTTGAAGCGCTTTGTTTTGTTTTCTGTATTCCAAATAATTTTTTTCTCACACCTAATGAAATTTAAAGTTTTCTTTAATTACTTAATTTTAAAAAGATAATTTACACTTCAGTGTCATATACCTATGGTTATCACCTTGCCTGATTTTGGCCAGAATGGATTTATTTATACAACTTTCTCCATTCTCCCTCCCTTTATCACCACCTCCAGATTTCTGCATTACTGCTGCCTTCCTGCTTTTGTCATTGTTTTCCTCCCCTGTGAAAAAAAGAATAAACATTCTTTTATCTTCTGCAGTCAGAGTGCTGTTGTGGAAAGTAGCCCTTATTGCTGACGTCTGAAAAGTCCTGAAACAGGCCATCATTCAGTAATGCCTGAAATGGCAATGAATATTTCAATCCATTGTCCAGGAAACCAATCTATTTATTCTCTCTCGAGCTGAAAATTTCCTACTTAAATAAAGCTTTGAGATAAATAGGTATCCAGCATTTGTATGCTGTTATAATCTCAGAAGACTGTAGTATTTTCTAAATATCAAGAAATTAATCATAACACTTGCCAGTTAATACTATTAGTAACTTAGGTTCTAAGAGCAGGAAACTAAAACAGAAAGGGAGGAATTACTTAAAAAATTTACTCATGTAGAAATTAGTTTTCAAAAACCAGTATCTTAGGGAGTTACATTCCCTACTTCACACTGTTAGATACCTGTTAGTTTCCTATAATTATGCATAGCTAAAACAGATCTCCTAAGGCTTAGATTAACTATGTGTACTTTATCTCTCAGTTATAAATATACTGCTATTTATTTCTTACTGTACTATACTGACTTCTTGTATTTTTTGTCAACCCAAAGACACTGCCAGAAAGAAGTCTGGCAGTATGTATGGAGTAGTATGTGCTTATGAGCCTGTCACAGATGTTGAGTTGACTGAAAGAAAGGAAAAACAAAGACTTTAAAACATGAATTCAGACCCTGTTTGAAGGGGTCATGGGAGTTAAGGAAGAGTAACACAGTCACCCAAGTGACTTTTTTCTTTCAGTAATTCAGTTTTCTTATCTGGAGAATATTCAGTAATTTGTTTGATTTTCATCCTCAGGCCCCTGCACAGTAAAATTGTTGGTTTAGGCTACATAGGTTTGTCCTAAGTACATTCTGCTGGTTCTCATGGGTGATTTGTGTTGTAACCGATTACCACAGAGCTAAATGCTGATGCCAAATCTCAATGCTCATTTGACTCACTCTCTAAGTGCATCCTTATGCACAGGGTGGGTGAAGAAGAATGGAGAAATAAAGGTCATTGGTTTTGTTAGATTTGTTAGTGAAGTGTTGTGGGTTTGCTTTTCAGAAACTTCAAGATCATTTCACAAAAAGTAGAGAAAGCAAAATATATGTTTGGCTAAAAACTCACTCTCACTGCTCCTTACAGAAGGCATTTTACTGTGATTTGACCACATCTAAGCATCTAAATATTTCAAGTGATTGCATTCTGTGCCCTGAAAAAACAATGGCCATTGTGCTTGCATTCTAACCTGGAAACCATTGAGTTCAAGTGACTCAAAGACCATTTCGACACATTTTAAATACTTCATCTGCTCTGAGGCACTCACAGGCTATATTCTTTCCTGTCATGAAAATATTATTTCCCCTTTTAGCCATACAAGAGAAAACCATTAGTGCTTGGTGCAGGAAAAAATTGCATAAAATCAACTTGCATGGTCATTAGCACTTGAAGTATAATACGGTGGAAATCAGGGTGAAAAACTATGGAAGTTTTTTTTCCCTGTTTGTTTCAAAGTTTCCATATGTTACTTTTAGTGTTGTTGAGATCAAATACAGCAATTAAAGACTTCATACTGACTTGGAGAAAGATAAGTAGAATCTCTTAATTCCTAAATGCTTTATCTGAATTTTACAGTACTCTTTTAAAGCAGATCTATATATGCTCAGTATTTGACAACAATAACTGCTACAAATTTGAGTTCAAACTAGAACCTAGTTGCCCTTTTGGAAACAGAAAGTGACTGTAGGAATTTGCACCACTAATTTTGTTTATAGCTTGAAGCAGTGGGCTCCCATTTATTCAGGCTAGTCTGTGTTGATTCCCTGAGAACTATTGTTCTGTAAATGGAATTATGGGGCTGATGGTATTACAGGTCCTGCTTCATAATAGACTTTCTTTCCACATTACTCTGTTTACTCCAAATGAAGCAGCTGCGACAGGAGCAGATCTTTCAACAAGAAAATACCTCCATTCTTGGATGCTTTTCACCCTGTGAGAGCGAGCTCTCTAAGGTCTCTTCAACTCATTGGTGCTGTCCTCAGCTGTCGGCCATTACAAGAGGAATTCTGCAGCTATCTTAAATGGTTGTTTGGTTTAGACAATCTGAGTAGCTGAAGATGCAAAAGGCAATCTGATTTTGTGCAGCATGCACAGTGGCTGCATTAAATAAAACTGAACTCATGGAGAAACTGAGCTGTTGAGCTGTACTGTTTATTGAGAATCTAGCAGCAATGGTTAAGGCAGCTTTCTGAATACAGAGAGAAACTCTTTCAAATAGAAATCCCAGGAAAGTTAACTTAAAAGTAGACAAAAAAGAAAAAACAAAGCCCAAACACTTAAAGGCTCAGAAAGCTGGGGTGGGTTTTTTTTAACTTTGGGGGTTGTTTGGGGGGTTTTATTATTTTTTTGATTGTTGGGTTTTTTTAGCCTAAGGATTTTTTCCCGCAATCTCAGCTTTGAATTTATTTTTTCATGTTATCTGTGTGATAGATTTTTCCACAGTTTATCTATTCAGGCACAGCTTGCCAGAAACCATTTTATCACTTCTGTTTGTTCCCATTTAAAAAAGTGGAAAATTAATTAGTGGCAGATGCTGGCAGAAGGAAGGGATGCTTTGGCTAGAGTTACTGCTCTTTATTTGGCAGGTCACGAATCATTCCACTGTTTTTATTGTATTGTGTGGAACTGATAAAATTTCAGCCATCAGATAATTCATGACAATTTGCTGTTGAAGCAGGTTAGCCTGCAACATGCAGTATTACTCCAAAGTTCCTTCTCTTTGCTGGGAAGATTTTAAGACTCTTTTTTTTTCAGTTTTTGAAATATAAGTAGTGTTCATCTCAAGCTTTGGTTCACATTTTAAAGGATAAAGTCTTCAAATTGGGTTCTGTTATCAAAACTAAGCTATCATTAGCTCACTTCATATACAGCAGCTATGGATCAAATATTATAATTTGGTTAGCAACCAAGTATATTTTCAAGTTCAAGGAAAAAAATCCAAGGATCACAATGACAATATGGAACAGGGCTTTGGTTTTCTAGGCATCATAACAAAGCATCTGAGGTGGGATTCCCTGCCCTACACTATTTCAAGTAATTAACAGGAACAGGAGGATGATGAGATAGCATTTTTGTAATGGTAAGAGTATTTTAGATGCACATGTAGGATGCATCCACTTGCCAAGAGTTTATGGGAGTCTCACATCCTTGGAGATACTCAAAATCTGACAGCCCTTGACAAACCACTGTAGGTAACTCTACTTCAAGTTTGGCTGTAGAGGATCTTAAGTTCCCTTCCTGCTTCTGTCATCCTGCAATTCTAGGAATGCAAGCAAGGCAAGCTTTGTAGATAGACATAATGATTTGTGTTAGGAAACATGATGGGAACACTTGTCTGTGGATGAAGTCTGGTTACATTTTCCTGTTATGCAAGACTTACTTTATTTTTACCAGTGGTAAAAATCTATAAGCACAGATTTTGTTCTTTCTTTTCTTGTTCCCATGGTACATTACCCATAGCAATCATGGAAGGAAGTGCAAATGATTAATACCTTTCTCAACTGTTGTCACTCAACTATGTGCATATAAAATATACACATTATGTATCTACACATATAATCTGGCCTACAAATCTGCCTTAGTATTTTGGATACATCTTACTGTCTTTGCATACAGAATTGTCAGTAGCAAGACAGTGCAACTGAAAAGCCTCAGTTGGGATCTCCAGAAATTAGGTTTTTGGGCTTCTGTCTCTCTCGATGGTTGTCTTAAAGGTTCAAGTATACCTTAATGATTTAAAGAATACAAAATATTTATGACTCTTTACCATTGTTTACATGGAAGTATCTCTTTCATAGTACTAAGTAGAGATGATGAAGAGCCAGCAAGATTGTAAAAGCATGTGATCGCACCATAATGAAAAGTTTCCTTTTTCAGGCTTTTTTGGGGGGGCGGAGGTGGTAGGTTTTAGAAAGGGTAATTCCTGTTTAAAATCTTTCCAGGACCTTTCCATCTTCTTATACCTGTTACCCTCTAAAGGGCCGACTACATTAAAGTCATTGACAGATGGGTTTTGTTGACATCCATTTTCCTCTGTGCCTTTTTCTGGGTAGCTGGCTGCCTAAAATAGAATTTAAAATACACAGATTTATACTAATCAAAAAAATATTAACAAGGATGACTAACTTAACAGAAGGAAAATGTCAGTAGTCTTAGAGGTCTTAGTAATTCAGGAAATGGCCAGGAGGCGTTGTGTCAGTGAAGTGCTAATAGTTGTTCTTGATATTTAAGTTCTCCTTATTTTCAGAAAAAGAACAAAAAGGAAAAGAGAGAAGGCATGGAAAAAATTGAAAATGTGTGCTCTTCCCTGCTATCCTCTGTAGTCTCTTACATCCCTTTTCATGGATACTGGCTGGTGCTTTTTTGCATGGATCTCAAAAGTTCTATTTTTATTTTGCTCTGTGTAATTGCCTTTCAATATGAGAATTGCTTTGCAAAACACTTTTTAAATTAGGCCATTCTGCTGAAGTATGCACTGAGCTAATTATGATTATTTTGCTTCCCAGGGCATTTTTGTGCTCACTGAATTTATTAAAGTATTTCTGTATAGCTGGGGCTGAGAACTTACACAGCAGTAAAAGCTATGTAGCACCTGGTATGCTTTGCTTGTAGGTAACATCTGGCATCTAATCACTTGTAATTGAATTTCATATAATTAATAAAGAAATATTTTTAAGGATTGGGGGGGCTAAATATAAAGAATGTGAAAAAGGCTTTGAGAGAGTAGCCATCCTCGACTTTAAATGAACAAGTGAGATTTTATTTTCCTTCTCCCAAGAAAGGTTCTGCTATAGAATTCTGTAGGTGAGAACCCTTTAACTACAGGACATTTGAAGCCTGCAATCATTTACACATGTTGCTTCTTTTTGTTCTTTTCTTTTTTTTGTGCTGCATAACTTTGCAAATTGGTGAAATATAACTAAGTGCTACCATCAACAGCAATCTGAATGAGATAAACCATTCCATGTGGGTTAGTTGAGGTGGTGAGTAAATATGTGCGAGAAACTTGCAGCACCATTGCCAGGTGTCTGAGCCCTGACTCTTTCTCAGTCTGTCTTAGAATAACGTGTTATTATAAAATGGTGCAGGAGTTATCGGTGCATGTATTTTGCTGTAAGTCTCGTGCAGTTTTCAGGTGCATTTCTATGCACTGGTTAAATGCACTTTTGCTTTTTTGCTTTATATTCATTGCAGAGGAGCTTTACTTGCTTTGGCAGAAGCTATTTCTTGAGAAAACAGACTGCTCTTGAAAGGACCAGAAGTTACCTAATCAATTATAATTCTTTTTATCTGACTACGAACCATAAACAACTTTTTCTTTAAAACTGTGCTTTATCTCATCCTTATCAAGCAGAAAGTAGCCTACCTTAATGCAAAACTAGAGATCTGGAAGCAACTGTCCCCAGGAAACCATTTTAATGCTTGCTTTTGTGAGGTTATGTCAAGCAGCTGTATTCCCCAGATAAGTTGTCTACCCTGGTTCAGAGTTTTTTCTGCAAATCCCCAGTCTGGAGCAGTCATCTTATGTCTTTCTCTCCCTCTTCAGCTCATCTCATTTTAAATTTTATTTGAAGACCTCTTTTCCATTTGCTGAAGCTTAGCTTCTCTGTTAGCCAGTTTTGTACTTAGCAGTAATTCCCCTGCTCCTGAGACTACTGTTTAAAGATGAGTTGCACCTTGCACTTTGAAAGAATTCAACCAACTTACTATGTATGAATAGCATTACATATTTTCTCTAAGATTAGATTTCTTTAAAAATAAACTGTGTTTTCTGGTAGCAAACTTGTGTTAGATGGAGTTAGAGAATTGGCCTTTAAGGTTAATGATGGCTTATTTTTTATGTCAAGATATTTTTTTTAATCTAGATGAACAAATTGCAGAGATAGCATTTATTTCAGTGAGCTTTAATTTGTGGGAAAATCTGTGGTGGGTTTTGTGGATCTCTGAAAACTGTTTATTTTGGAGGTGTGATGGTTATTTTTCCATTATTATTCCTGTTAGAGTATATTCTCTTCAACAAGTAGCAACAAATGGATCAATGAAAATTATGTGGTGATACTATTCAGAAAGCTGCCATCTCTTGATTTCTCAGTAGGGGAGAGGAGACATGCTCTCTGGCCACTTTGTGCACTTCATCTCAGTGGAAAATGCCAGTGTCTTCTCTGAATAAAACTGACTGCATATTTAGAGTTGTTAATGCTTTAAATGCTACTTCTATCATGGTAAACAACATGGTTAAGCTGAGATGGGTGGAAAAATACATCATGAATGAGACTAAGTAATGATAAACTTGAAAACAGAAAGCTGTTTTGGGCTTTCATCACCTTTTCAGTCAGCAGTACAGTGTTGATCTGCACCTTTTAAATTTTGATACTAATATGTGTGGACTTTATAGAGAGCCAAGAGGTAAGAGCTCTTTAGTTCCACCAGTTAATCATGACTCTAGTCTCTATGTTTTGTTAAAACATTAGTTTTGCAAACAAGTCTTGGCATTTGAAAAATAATACCTCTAGTTATAGTTATTATATTTTTAGGCATTAATATTTAAGCATTTGAGGGAATTTGGAAGAATAAAAAGTAACTGGCTAAGCTGAGCATGTGCAAGTGTTATGGCTACTAAGAGTTGGTAGGTCAGACAGTAAGACAATAACTGTAATCTTTTTTACTCTTTTTCTAAATCAAAAATTTAGATATTTTTTAAAGTTATAGGGTTTTTTTCATAATAATTTTGAATGCTCAACATGTTAAGTTTCAAATATGTTTAGCCCTGAAGCATGCATTCCCACTAAGAAATAGAGAAACTGAAGCATAGGTGCTGTGACATACCTGGCTTTAAATACAGTACAAGCCTCCTGATTTCTCATTCTGAGCATCACATTTGTGGGACTCACATTTAATTCCTGTGATTATTCTTTCCAGTGCCTTTGCACTGTGAAGAAAATAATTTTCTCCATAGGCATCTCCAATGTCAATCTTGTTAGGGCAACAGTATCAGTATTCCCACTGCCTGCTGAAAAGAGCCTGTGGAGTGTCTTTTGTGGGTTTTGACTTGCAAATGATTGGCAGACTTTAGGAGGACTTTCCCTTATGATATTTAAATTTAGTACTGCCATTGATGGACCTCCTATTAAAAAGTAGATTATTAAATCAACTCTATCATTTATCAGTGAAAATTATATATTTGATAGTTCTTGCCTGTGCATGCATTTTAGGTGAAGAGATCTGTGGCAGCTCCTTAATAGCCATGTAAAATGAGGTCCTTGTATCATTCACTTTGAATACTCTTAAATAATATATCACTTCACTTACCTACATCTCTCTTTCTCACAGTTCCCTTCCTTTATGGAAGATTTGTCAGTGTTGCCTTGGATTTTCTTAATGGGTGTATTATTTCCCAAGTCATTGCAGTTGAGATGCTTGATGAAGGAGATGTCTGTTTGTATAGCAGACTGGTTCAGAAGTACCTGAGGCATCAGTATGTTGCTTCTGTGATTTCTTTTTGCTCTGGTTTTGAGAGCTCCTTAAACATTGCACTGTTTTTTTTGTAACGTACTTTTATAGGTGATAAAGCTAAACTACTTCTATAAATCTTTGTTTGTTATCTTACAGTTTTACTTGGTAGTAAAATAAATTCAAGAGAAGTTAACTTCAAGCCAGAACTAAATATGAAGTATGTGGATATAGAAATCTAAAGGAAAAAGATTGCTGCTTTTATTATATGAGTGGTTAGTTTTTCTTGGGTGTTCTGTTCAGGTCTATGCTTCGGTGCATCTTCCTACAAATGAGAATCATTCCTGGCTGTGAACAAAAAAGTATTAGGTCTTGTTTTATGTCCTTGAGGAAATTGAAGACAATTACAGTCCCTAACTTGAATTGGTGAGCACAAATGTAACTCTGGAATGTTTATTTATGTGTAACCACGGTCAGTTTTGGAGAACTAATGTCATAAATTTTCTTTCTGCTGTTATGTTGTGTGCTTATGTAATTACCATTATGTGCAATAAATACAGTTTAGAGTAAGACTGCTCAGGCCAGCTTTTCCCTTAAGAGGGATAATACCCTCTGGGGAAGATCAGTTTGGTAAGAAATGGCAAACCATAAATCTGTGCTCCTGTTCTGTGATTAGTGGGAGGTAAACAAAAGAGGGCTGCTTGAAGTGTGTCACAACAGCTGTAAGTATTTATTACTGTCCAGATCTTGTGGCTGAATGTAGTTTTGTACTAAGATGCACGTATCAGAGTCTTGGGAAATTGAGAAGACTTTCTGCATCACACTGCATTACACCTTCTTTCTGCTAATCCCTGATGTGTAGTTTATACATATGTGGCTTTTTCACACTAATCTGAGAAATCCTGTGTTGTGGTAGATGCTGGTGTGATGCTTCAAGGAAGCTGGCTTTCAAGAAATAGCCCTTAAATTAGATTTGATTTTAAGAACACCTTTTCTTTCTTAAGAGCTGGTATAGAATTGAAGGGAAAAGAAATATTAGAAAAACACTGAGTTAAAATGGAGTGCTCATATACAAGAGCCACGTATCTATACATAAAGCATTTGACCTGGAAGAAATCTTCAATCTTTTAGTACTGCTCAGATGAACTAAGCAAAGCAATTCATTAGCAAAGCACTTACTTGGCAGAAATATGAAAACATGAACATTGTTCACTCTGTTAAAAGCTAAGCCCTGCAAGGAAAGACAGACAGTACCCCAAACCACTTGAGCAATATAGTGTGGGCCCATTAGAGCAATTTAGTAGGCCCATTAGGATCCAGACATTTGATTCTTCCTATTTTTTTTCTAAATACTTTGATGAAAAATCCCAAAGTTTTTGAATGCTTTCCTGTTATTCCAGGAACTAAACTTTGTAAGTGAATTTACAAATGCTTCTTTTATGGATGTATCTAAAATTAACAAGTGAGTTCCATTTTTTTTTCTGGGTTCTCATAATTAGTCTTTAATCAGTGGTGCTAGTGAAATGATTTCTTGCAACTCAGTGTGTTCAATCTTCCTCAGCCACTACTAATACACTGTTCACATCTTATACATTGAACTTACTACTTTAGACCAATATCCTTAGGGAATCAGGCATACAAAATCATTCTTCACTACCTTTGTTTCATCTGGACTGATAAAAAAAAAAGCCTTGTGGAAATATTGCAAAAAATAGAGGCAGGAGGAAAGACTACCAAGGCTTTTTCATGATTTCAGATTTTTATTAGGTATCAGCAAATGCACAAGAGTGAGCATTTGTAAAATCTCCGCTGCAGTGATGTAAGAGAGTCATTAGAAAGCCAAACCAGGCTTCACTGTGGACAGTGCTGTTAAAAGTTGACTTTTAAAAATTATTCCAGAACATAACATAATGTATTGTGTTACATTAGCTTAGTTAGCTGTATTCCTGCATAGTATAATATGTTTAGATGAAGTAGTGAATTGTGAGTGATATAAAGACCTTATCTTTAAAGGGCTATAGAAATAACAAAAAAAAAAATCATGTGAATTCAACGTTTTTTCTGTACAATATGCAGTGTGAAAATTGTTTCAAAGCTCTAAATCTACATGGACAAAGTTGGTGTTAGGTAGCACTTTGGAAGAATACTTGCTATCTAAGAATACTTGTCATCTATCAGAAGTGATCTGACCTACTAAAAGAAAGGATTTTGCCCTGGCTTCTGAATTAAAATGTCCCTGATGGTAAGTGGGTTTTGCTACCTTAAAATCAATATTTTAAAATAAAGACACCGTTTTAAAAGTACATTCTCTCATTTAAAAACACCTATCCTTATTTTCTGAATGGGGGCAAGTAATAAATTAGGCAGATATTGTCATGTGTTTACAAATATTCAGAAGATGAGCAGGTGAACCTCTATCAGCTGCAAAGCCATTTCAATTTCCATTTTTCCATGGTCCTTCTTACAGTTTGTCCTGACAGCTGACAATAGCTTCTTTGGGATTCTGTCTGGTTTTTAATTTATGACCATTTGAAAAAATGATAGCCACACTAGCATTGGAACAGATGGTATTGTGAGGGTCATAGACCCAAAGATTTACCAGAGGGCTATGAAATGCTATGACACAAATGCAGTCTGTGATGATGCTTTGTCATATTAACTGAATGCATAACCACAGGTTGGTAGGTTACAGTTGCCAGAAATAACTGGTTCTGATGTAAAGTATAAAACAGTATGAAATACTGTCAGATCTATTAAAGTAATTGACACGTCAAACTTAATTTCCTTTAAAATTTCAATATGATAATATCAGCAGCTGATGATCTCTGGAAAATAAATGAGGTAGCTTTAGCTTGGCCATCTAAACAGCTCATTTGCTGCAGAATCAAAGCCCAAGCTTCAAAAATTTAGGGATGTGTTTTGAGTAAGTGTGGTCTTTCTGCCGTGTGGATTGCATTTGATTTAAAATAAGATCTATATCTGAATATCTTTGTGAAAAATCCATGGATGTGTAACACAATAGGTGGTAGGAAATGTTTGTATCTCAGCTCAGACTCAGCAGCTCACTTAAGTTCCAGAATTCCCACCTTCCCCACCAAACCCATGCTGCTGTTGTAGTTCTTATGCCATGAAAATCCCTTCCTTGAAAAGTGAAAGCTGCTACTCTGCATTTCAGCTCTACTCAGAGAGTATTAACTTCCCAGTTTGCTTGCTCTGATCAAATCCTAGCTTTGTGGGGGAGTGCCTTTTCTGCCATTCTTGTTCTTCCTGCCAACTGTGCTCCAGTGAACTAGAAAAGTGACTCAAATGGACAAGGCTCTTACACTCGGAGAAGCAGGGCTCAAATTTATTCCAGCTGCCTGTCAGCTGACAATAGTAAATCAAAGGAGAGGACTGAGGGAGAAACAGCATTTGGAATTACATTGTCTCTGCAGATTCCAACCTTGTGCACTAATTTATTATACAGTTTGAAAAATGTATTTCAAGAGCCATAAACCAACCACAGAATATGATTTAACATGCAGTGTCAATCGGAGCAGTGATGGATAGCCACTTACAGAAAGTCCATAACTTCAAGTCGTATTTTGCCTCAATCTTCAACAGGAATGTGATATTCGTCATGGATGGCAAAGGTAAAACTAGCAGTGGAAATGAAAGTATGGAAATGATGGCAAGTACTTGCTGGTGGAAGAATATGGAGGAGTTGACCAGAATTCTGGAAGAACTAGTTGATGAAATAACTGAGGCTTCACTAAATATTGCTGGATTTGTTAACAGAAAATTTTAAGTTCATGCAGTACCTCTGCTCAGTGAGAAGAGTTGCATGACAAAGGCAAATTTTGATTAAAAGTGAGACTTGGAGACCCTTCAGTGAAAGAAATAAAATAATTTTCAGAAATGCAAGAGCAAGACTGAGCATGGAAATGACTGGGGAAGACAAAGAGCTAGGGTAGTACTTGATCAGAGCTGCATCTCCATTGTGCATGAGTTGGCCAGGCAGAACATGAGGCACCACCTTGTCCCCATTATCAGCATCATTGTCTTGTCAAGAGCGTAGTCTCACCTTTAGTTTTGTAAGCCTACAGATTCTCCTTCCCTTGCAGAATGGTGGTGTTTGTGCTCCACTGGTTGCTTTATGTACCCAGAACAGAGGCTGCCATGCCCAGTGAAACCAGCTGGGGCTGCTCAACAGGGCAAGTGAAGCCTCATTGTGCACTAAGGCAGAGGTTTCACTTTGGTTCCTCCCAGGCAGGGGCTGTGAGTCTCTTGTAACCCTGAGTAATGTGGCTGGATGGTAAACCCAGCCTGTGGCTTGCCCTTACACCTGCTCAGGGCCGAGGTGACTGCACGGCAGCGTGGCACTGGAAATCTCTGCTGCGTTTCCTGGGAGGAGTAGGAAACTTTAATAATAATGTATGATCCTTGTAAACATGAGAGGAATACACTTCATCCAACTAAGGCTAAGTGGCATTGGCACTGGAGCAAATGAAAACAAACTAGCTGGGGAAAAAATTGGGAAGATGTTGTGAAGAGGATTCCTAGCACTTACACACTAAACTCTGTGGAGCAAGGCATCTTGTCATAAGGTTGTCCGTAACAACAGGGGATAGAAATGAGTGACCTAAGAGGCCTCTTCTGATCTGATGTTGATTAAATGGAAAATACCTTACTTTTGCAAATTTTAGATAAAAAATTAACAATTAATCCACAAAATAACTCCAAACAGTTGAGAGAAAATGTGGTAGGCTTATATGGAATTAATTATAAAACTTAGGTGATGCTTCAGTTATATTAATCTGTTTGCTTCCATATCAGTGCTAGCGAAAGCTGATTTGTTGAGGTACATTGATGTTATTCTTAGCTCTTTAATATTTTTTCCCCAAAATACTGTTGTGTTTGGGCTTCTCTTTTAGTTGTCAGAAGCTTTTTTCTGTAGTTTTCAGTATGTTCGACTTCTTCCAATTTTGTGCAGGTAAGTCAGTATATAGGGAAGTGTTTGATTTATTTTTCTGAAAGTGCTAGAAGCCCTTTCTTAGCCAATGGTTAGGCTCTGGCTCTTCTGACCTGTGCCTGATGGTGCACAGATGGCAGGGTGTGGGCCCTCCCTTCACACTGAAAATAGCTGTCCCTTAAAGAAGAATCTGCTGGCAGCTGTCCTGGCAGTCTGGCAGGTTAACAGCTACCTACAGCTTCTGCCTTGCCTTTTGGAATCCGGGGAGAGAGGGGGTGCATTCCCTCTCCTGCTGGGAGGTTTTTGCACACTGCCATGAGGATGGCCCTTCCAGAGCACTGTGCTCAGCCCGAGCAGCAGATGGCAGATCACATCTGCTTTGCGGGAGAGGAAGTGGTCTGTTTCCTGGGGCTGCTATAAAAATATATATTTATTAATGCTGTATTAAAAATAACCTTTTTTTTCTTAGAGGTTACTTCAGTGCCAGTGTAGTAAGTGCTGCTGTGGTGTCATAACACTTTGGAAACAGTGACATTAGTCATAGTTATAACATATGTATGTATATATTTTTATATGCAGAAGTCTCTTTGGCTAAGGGCAAAAGGAATTAAAAAGTGAATAATGTGCTTTAATCTATGAATTTCTGTTTTATTTTAGTAAAGAAAAATTGGTCATCTTTTATCTAATACCGCAGTTCTGACTTTGAATATTTAATAAAGCATTTTTCTGAATATTTGAGAGAAATACACATGCATAAATGCAAAAAGAAGTACTGTACTTCAGAAGAATATCATTCACTTCTGATTCCTTTTCCATAGTCTCAGAAGTTCAGACAAATAACTGCTAGTTTCTGTAGTACTGAGTGTGTACAAGCACGGACTAAAAGTGCTGGCTTTCAATACAGTGGCAATCTAGCTAAAGGTCTCCAAAGCTCAATTTGAACTCTGACAGTTCTATTAATTATGAATTTTACTCACAGAACCTAGTACTGGATCTGCAACTCTGGTTTTCCTTTGATGCACAAACTATTCCCCTAACTTCAGATTGATTTTTTCATTAAAACATTTGATCAATTTTTCTAATTACTATTTCCAGAAGCCACATATAACTTGTGGTTGTTCAGAACAGTTGTTCAGGTTGTCATTAATGAAAAACATCTTTTTAAAAAGTCACTGCTTGCTATTTCTAGTTATTTATTCTTTAATTCTGTCCATAATTGACTGATGGACAGAAAAACATTAATTTCTTGACATTATAATAGTTTTGCATGGAGCACAAGCTTTCAAAACCAGGAACCTTCAAGTGTTCTAAACTAGAACCTAGTTTTAGGCAATGGAGTAAGGACTCTGTATTCCTGGTATCCTCAGTTCTTGTGAAAAATCCAGTATTTTACTCAAATAATTGAATATTGACTCAGTAGGCTGACTTAGAGGCTCCTCAGTTCAAAAATCTTGGTCTGAGGTTTTCTGTTTTTCCTGTTTGGCACTTGTATAATTTTTGGAGGATTCAGGGGGTTTTTTTTCCTCTTTTGATATTCAAACTTCCATGTTACTCCTAGGTTTTGAATAACAGAAATACAGTTTGCTATACTTCTGACCCTTCGACTCAATACTGGAAAAATGATGGCATCAATAACAAACAGTGCTTCAGAGTCTCTGTATGGAGCACAATGATCCAGTGGTAAACTTGGCCTTGCTTTGAGCCCAGGCAGTGTTGAAATACAGCTACAGATGAGACTGATAAAATGGCAGGATTTCTCTTGGGAACGCACTGTGATGTGTTTATATCTATAAACTGCCTACATAGTGCAAAGGATGAGGGTATGAATCACGAAAGACAAGAACATACCAAATTACAGAAATTACTATGGGCCCATTTCATAAACAGCACTGTGTGAAGCTGTGATCTCCTGCACCCATTTTCATCACAGGTGTATGTATTCTATACATCTGGGAAATCCTCATTTCTGGTTTGTGGAAAAGGTGAGAAGATGATGTGGCTTCAGTGCTGGGACGGGGAAGGGACGATGCAGTGGTGCCAAGCTTCCAGATGGAGGGAGGTGATCCAGAGACCTACATACACTTCAGCGTCACTTCATGGTGTCACACCTGGGACGAAATGTAAAATGTTTGCACCAGATTGCAAGTACTCCAAGTTTAAGACTGCCCTTAATCTGAGAACTAAGGCTATACTTAATTATTCCCTGATGCCAGTGATGATGCAGTACTTGCCAGAGCTGTAGCCATCTGACTTCTGAAGGGAGAACCATTGCGGGATTACTGTGTTGGTAGCCACAGCGTATAAAATAAGACCCTCAATGTAATTTTCAGATGGAGATAAAATGTTAAATAAGCTCTGGAGTCACTAGCTGCTTCACTTTATCATAAGGTGTTTTATTGTTTCCAGTGTGCTTACTATAGTCAAATTAGTTCTTGCAATGTAGCCTGGTAGTCATGCTACTTTTTAAAAAGCTGATAGGATGTTCACATAAGGTGTAAACCAAAATTACAGCAGATTATTGCAAGAACATGTTGTCTTAACAGGAGAAGAAGTCCCCCAAGAGCTTCCATCTCAGTGGAAGGCTACAATCAGCAGTTTTTTTAAAAACAACCTTCAATTTTGAACCTTTCTGCATTCTGGGCTGTGAGCAGTAAGGAGCTAAAAGGCAAGCACATCCTTGTGGGAAGGGGTCAGTCATTTTCAAGGGAGTTAGAAGTACACAAATGTACTCCTGACCACACGGGTTCGTTATTTCATGCTGATGATGTGAAGTTCAGTGAGTAACAAAGCCAAAGTTGTTGTTTTAAAAATCTGTTGCCAAGCAGTAGGTTTTCTCCTAGCAACAAGTGTTTTCCAGCAGGGGAAGCAATTGGATACCTTAGGGGGTATGTTAGAACTGGGGGAAGGGCAGAGAAATAACAAACTGGGGCTCCAGCGGGGCCACAGAGCACACAGAGGGTGGGCTGGGCTTGGAGGAAGGCGAGGGAGGGGGTGAGGCAGAGAGGGACATGTGGCACAGGTGATGATCTGGGATAGGCTCTGAACAAAACCTGTTGGCTCAAGGCACAGGTTCGTATTTGGCCATCAGCTGCTTTGTTTGGTTTAGTGAGTGATTGAATGTAGTATTATTAGCTGGTTGTTCTCATTTAAAAAAGGAAATCCATACTGAGCTGCTAGGAAGTTTTATTTAGACAATATTTGTAGAAATTTTTTTTTTATTTTTCAAAAGAATTGCCTTGTTAGCAGAAATAGGAGAAATAGTTTTTATTCTGCATTTTGGAAAACAAATTATATACATTTTGCAGTTTCTTTTCCGATTTAAAAAAAATGTATTTATTATCATCTTTACTGTAAAGTAAGTGCAGTGTGGTCAATCCAGTTGTTTTTAAACTTTATAATATGGCCACCCTTCAAAATCTCTGCAATAAAAAGCAACCTGTGTCTGCAGATACAGAACTATGTTTATTCATCATTTTTCTGATGGAATAGCTTATTTCTAACTGATGTGCTATGTCACAATCCTTTCAAACTTGCAGAAAATAGTCACGCACAGTGACTCAACATGCATGTGCCTTTGGAAGGAGTTTGTAAATTATTTCTCATGCAAAGTCATACTTTGACTGGATGGACATGTTTCAGCACAATGTCATCAGCTAAAATGAAAATAGGAGAGGACAGTATATAAATAATGTTCTGTTTCGATCTATGTAAGTGTAAATATTGATTGCAGACTATATTTAAAATGCATATTTTTATCACAGAGATTGGAAAGTATCAGCTCTAGAATTGTACTTATTTTTTCCATGTATCATGCAAATTCTCATTTTGCCTCACTAACACTTCTGTTTCATTATTATAGCATAGCACTGTCAAGTCTCTGGTAAACCTTCAAGTTTGATAGATTTGTTTAAAAATAGCAGCCACCTTAACACTTGCAAAATAGGCTGAAAAAGCAGCATGTAACAAGGGGCAGTTTTGTGTTGCTAAAATTACACTGCATATGGATTTGCAATGCGTACATTGCACACTGAGTTTTGTAACTATTTATGGTCATAATCCCTGATTTTTAAGTTTTTAGATAGGATGGGGATGTTTCTAGCATGTGCTTCTGATATCACAGCTTAAAGTTGATTATCTCTTATGCGGGGACCCACTTAAGAACAGTAAGATACTGAACTGGGAAAATTATTGTGAAGTTGGATGTAGTGAGTTCTTTAAATCTTTTGTAGCTTTTAAAAATCATTGTTTTCCACATCAGAATAGCTCTGTCTGCTTATAAATTATCAACTGTTAGCTTATTGGGCTTCAGCAGGTCATCAGCAAAACAGGCCCCTGTTGTTCTGTCTCCCTGCTCTTATCATCAAAAGCAAAATAAGTCCATTTTTTATTTTCATATGCTCATAATGTTTTCTTATAGCTGTTGTTTTTGCAAGACAAACTTTTAGCTCTGAGGGCTATTTTTTAGCTAAATAAGATCTGCATCATACAAATATAGAAGCTTTTTAGCAAACAAGTCATGTAACATACCTTCCAGGAAGAAATTAATATGAATATCATATCTGGTACTACTCAAATTTCCATTGAGACTTCTGTAGGGCAACAGACTTCGTTTCTTTAAACATGGTGAGAATCTCTGGCACTTTTTTGTGTGTTAAGTCAACCACATTTCTTGTTCTGTCCATTTCTCCCACTTCCCAGTTTCCTTCTCTGCAGAGAGTTCAGCACCTTCCCTGAAAAAGGCAAGAGTGCAAATGGACTCATGGTCACAGTTCCCCTTCTTTTCTGCTTTTAAATAAATTTCATTGCTTTTGAGAACATCTCCCACTTCTAGTCTATATTTTTCTCAGAGAAAATGAAAATATTCCTCTTGATATCAAGTGAATAAAGGTAAAAATCTCAAGTGGTGCTTCTGTTGAGACTGAGAACTGTTTATTTTCAGACACAGTGGAGAAGTAGTCAGACAGTTAAACTTTAGGGAAACCTCCAGCTCTCTTGAGACAAAATTTTTAGTTACACTGAAGAGACCACAGTGATCTTTGCAGTGTTACCTTTCTACCCCTTGTTTTCCCCAGTTCATGCAAATATGGTTTAGCACTTTATGATAAAGCTCTGGTTTGATGAGACATATGATGGGCAATAATTATGACTGTAATTTTTTTAAAGTTAGTTCCACAGAAAAAAATTTAATGTTAGCTTCTGATTTGCCTAGAAGCAAATAAAAAAGTGACCTTATTAGACTGCTCTAAATGGCTGGTTTTAATAATTTTTAAATAACTGTTTTTCAAAAGGAAAAATTAATTATTTACAGAATTTTAGTCCTATGTTTATTTGTTTAGATATGTGTTTTGCATGAACTGTTTGGTTAATCATTATGACAGGTTAATTTGCAAAGAGAGAAAGCCCATCTGCAGGAAAAAGATACCTTTGCAGTGAAGACTACACTACCTGCTTATTTAAGCAATTATGGCTTTATACAATTGCTTATTACATGATGTTGTTCAGGTTCTGAGTCATGATATTTTAGTAATAAATAATAGTGCATTTTCTAACTAGAAATTTTATTTGACGAATGTAATGCTCCATTTGGAAATCCAAATTCATTTGAATGGTTTCCTTTTAAAAGATGCTTACATTTGTCTAATGAACAAATGGGCCCTGTTTGACTGAGCATTGTAAATAACAGTCCTTGGAGATATGTCTGGGTGAAATAAGCAAAGAATAGCAGTTTTGTATGTGGGGAAATGCAAAATGAAGTGTAAAGGGAATGACTGAGGGAGGAAACACATGTAAAATCATTGCCCAACAAGGAGTAGATTTTGTGACTCCAGACTGGGTGAGGAAAGAACTGGCAAGATCTTGAAAATAGCCTGTGGCAAAAGTTGGAAGCACTTTCCTCCCCACTTTGATTAATTCCTAGTGGGTTTTGTTCCGTTAGGATGAGAAGTTTGTGCAGAACCTGTCTGTAGTGACAACAGTACCTCCCTGTCGAAGGGAGTACTATTACACAGTGTTACACAGTGTTGCTCTTTTAGAAAGCCCCTTTGGAGAGCCCCTGAAGGCTCTCAGAATTGCAAAATCCCTTTTACTCCTTTTTACTCCCTTTACCCTTTACCCTAGCTCTGGCTAGGCACTGTAAATGACTGTTGACCTTTCCTTGAGCAGAGAGCATCTGAACTCCACAGATCTTTGAGTACTGTTGATTATTCAAAGTGACTGGTATAAATATCAACGGACTGGAGACACGAAGCACTGGTTTCATTGGTTGTGATGATGGCACAAAAAAGTCTCTTTGTTTCTTCAAAGATTCTCTTCACTTTCTGCCTGTGCCATCTCTCATTAGAGTTCTCTCTTGGAGTTTTTTGAGTTACAAAATCGATCCCTACAATGTAGAACTGGCTAAAAGAAAAATGAGGTTTGCCTGGAGAGTTTACAACATACAGACATCCTAACAGAGAGAAAATGAAAGCCTTAACACATTTAGAGGAGATCAGTGATTTGACAGGAAATAAATCAACCTCAAAGGAACCCCAAAATTCTCAGCAAACCAAACATGCAGTAAAGTAATAAGCAACATTTGTACCGAGCTGCAAAATGAAGAAGTCTGCACACATTAGAGGCCTTTATAACTGTGTTAGAAGCAAATTTATTGTTCTTTCATGTGGAAGAGATGCAATAGCAGGAAAGATCCTGCTTTCTGCAGATGCCAACAGTTGTCTTAAACACCTCTGTCAAGTACTGCAGCATTCCAAAATGTACGAAGAACAAATAGGTTGCCTTAGCTTTCTGTAATTCCTTCAGAACTTACTGGTTTTATTATATTTTGTTGAATGGATGTTTTTCTACTGACAGTTCTTGTTATTTACACAAATTGTTATATAGCACTTTTTCTAATTGATAAGAGGTTCCAAAATCCCTCTCATATTTTATCCTTTTAAAGATTTATAGAGAGGATGTACAGAAAAGGCATTCTGCTTAGGTTTTAAGGTAACATGCCAAGTCTTAAGGGGTGAACCATATGCCACTTAGGTACCACTCTGTTTCTGCAGAGCTGATGTGTTGTTCAGGCCCATCTCCAGCCATAAAGAAGGAGACTTAACATTATTCTGTAGATAAAGTTTGTCTGTTCATCTGCTGCTAAATAGGTGAAGGCCAGAAATGGTAGGTTCGAGATTTTGTTTCCAGTTAGAAAGTAGAGGAGTGAAGGACTGGGATAATTTGTACTGATTTCTGGAAAGTCTTAGAGGAGTTTTGGTTTGGGGAGGGGGTTAGTTGGGTGGGTTTTGTTGTGGTAGTTGGTTTTAGTGGTTTAGGTTTTTTTCCTGAAGAGTTAATAAAGAAAGCAAGCATATGCTGACAGCTGATAAACAGAAGTTAGTTTTCTTGGATGAGTGTTGGTATGAGGTCACCAAAGGATATTGCTGCATGATAGGCATGTTTGCTCCTTCTGCCTGTGGTGTGTAATGCTTAATAGAGCAAAGTCAGGCAAGGACTTCAAACAATTTGAAATGTCCTGTGCTTCAGAATTTTGATGAAGTCATCCGGGAAGGGGATTTACAAACTGGACGCTTACAATGCCTGACATCTGACCATCATTCTGAGAGGGTTAATGAATCAGAGGGTATTTTGTGTTCTTTCTCTAGATTACTTATTTGAGTTCAGCCCACAGCTACAGCGATCAAATGTCACTATCCTTTTAATGCTCTGCATGAAACAAATCTAATTTTCTATTGGTTCTTTGGAAGCAAAGCTTGTTGTCCCAGGGCTACCACCTGAGGCAGGAATCTTCATACCATCTCAGGCTAAGACACCAGTGAAAGACTGATTTTCAGAAGGCACTCTCTTAAGAAAGCTGTGTCCTCAGAACATGAGGGGACAGTATGCAACCTCATTGCCCACACAAGAATGGTTCCTTCACCCCTGCTAAACGCTAATTTCAACACTAATGCTTGTGTTCTTAGGAAAGTATAACAGCAGGCAAACTGCCAGTATTTGCTCTAGTTCTATCACTTGGAAAGTCTCAGCTATCCTTTTTGCCATACAGAATAGGGCAGATGTGACGTAATATGTGTCTCTTCCTATGAACAGGCTTATATCTGCAAAATTTGGTTTTTCTTTAGTCTTGAAAAGAACAGCTTGTATCCTTAGCAAGCAGGCAAAATGGGCTGGCATATTTAAGAAATATTCAAATAATTCACATGTTTAATTAGTATAAAATTTACATATCTGCACCCCCAAAAAGCAAGGCTTATGAAAATAGAGACTCTTACCTTGAAAAATAAGAACACTTAAATTTTATTAAGGTTAGGTGCATTGCAGTGACACAAGCTTTGTGTATTCCAGCTGCTTGCTTCATTTTTTTTTTGTAGTTTCACATCTGATACCTACCAGTCACTGACAATCACTTCACTGCAGGGAAAAAAAGCACTAACCCTGAGACTTACCCAGTTTTTGTATTGGAAGTACTGTTCACTTGCTCTGAAAATGCTGACTCAATTGACAGCTCGAAAAAAGTCCAAACCCAGAAAAGCCCTCTAGCACCTTTATGTGAGAACATCTGCCAGGCTGATAGAAGTTAGCCTGCATTGCATTTATTTATTCACTTGCCAATACTGTACAGTACTCTTTATATTGTTCTACAGAGCAGGGTTTGCTCAGTTTTTCTGTAGGATGGAGTTAACAGTCTTCCCAAGCGGAAAGTCAGCCAGGTGGGCACAATTCCAGAAATGTATGGTGGGTAATTCAGGGGCTGCATAGAGTGTCAGTACTTATCATCGGTGCTTAGGTTAATAAGGATTTGAGAGACAGATGTGCAGGGAGATAAAAGAAATCGTGGTCCAAGGACTGGGGGCTGGGAGGGCAGAAGTCACAAGGCTTCTGTAGGCATGTAATTGGGATGCCTCACTGCAAAACAAAGATTTGTGGTCCATGTGTTTTGCAATACAGAATCACAATGTAAAAATGCATAATATCGTTAGGATTATTATAATCCAAAAATAAAGCTCTCTTATTGGGTCATTCCATGACTTTTCTGGCACAGTAACACAGCTGGATGTGATAGATGGAGATTTCCATGGCCTCATGCAGCCCATATCCTAGTGGGTTTGGACGTGCTCCGGATCGTGTAGTGTTGAATTGGATCCCATCTCGCCGAGGAAGATAGAGGATCTGTAACAAGCATGCTCATGAGAAACTTTTGTGCCTGCTAGTCCTTTGTGCATTACTGGGGCAATATCAGTCCCTCTTCCTGTTCCACAGATTAAATCAAGCACTGTGGTTGTTGCCCATTGAGCTGAACTCAGTCTTTACAGCCATCTCCAAGCGCCCCTGGTACCATGTATGGCCTCAGGTGTCATAGGGCATGAACTGTGTGCTGAGATGCACAGGGAGCATGTGAAAACTTCAAGGCACACACTTTAGGACTTCAGATAGCAGGAGCTTTTGCAAAAGCCCAAGTACTTCCTGCTTCTTGGCAAATAGGTGGAGTTTTTGTTATTTAGTCTTTGTTTCCTGTCCAAAGCCACTTGACTCTGTTGGTGTGGAGTAGCTTGCTCCAGTCCTGCATCGGGTAATTTCTTTTCTTAAATTTAAAAAATAAATTAAAATTACATAGTCCAACACTTTGAGCCCAAGAGCTGCCTACCCTTATTTCACTGCAGTGACCTTGTCTGAGCTTCAGGAAAGCCCTGCTGGCCAATCTCAGCCATTTTCCCTTTGTTTTCTTGCAGGCTCTGATACTTCACCAGCTTGGGCGCTATAGCTTGGCAGAGAAGATTCTCAGAGATGCTGTCCAGGTGAACTCCACAGCCCACGAGGTCTGGAACAGCCTGGGAGAGGTGCTGCAGGCTCAAGGCAATGATGATGCCGCGACCGAATGCTTCCTGACGGCACTGGAGCTTGAAGCCAGCAGTCCCGTGGTCCCTTTCACCATCATCCCCAGAGTCCTGTGAGAGGGCATCTCCATCAACCAATCTTTGCTCTTGACTTCTGGGTGAGCAAACCCAGTGTATCAGACTGCCTGGTAACTGGTTAGTTTGAGAAACTTTAGAGCTACAGGTAACAAACTCCACTCTTTTGCAGGAAAGTGGCCAAATCAGGGAGGTGCCACCATTTGTTAATGTCAGACTGAGGGGACAGAGTGGTGAACCAGAGCCAAATCACTCATATCGCCTGCAGTTTTGCCCTGGTAGTTTTAAAACATCATTATATTGTTCATGGATGATGTGCCATATTTTGTTAGTGAAACTTGAGTGTTACATAAAATTATAATGGAATCAACTACCAGTTGTAGAATAAGTTAAGATTCAGTGGCAGAGCAGACTATTTTTAACAAGGCTGTTAATAAAACTGTTCTCTTCCTGCCTCTCAACCTCTTTTGGCCCAAAGTCAAAATGTGAATTTTCTGTTTCCATCTCTATTTTCGTCCAGGCCAGAAAATCAGTTGACTTCTTGTTTTTAGTTGTTAATAACTGTGATGTGTGGCTAACTGTTATCTAGAGCAAAGGCTGAGTACAAGAATATTTATATTTTACCAATGTATGCCTGTTACAAAAAATATATTAGTTATTTAAGTTTAACTTTTTTATGTGAATTCAGAGTTTATTTATCAATGGAAATATGTAAAAAGAAGCCTCAAATGGAATATTTACCGACATTCCTTATACATGAACCCACACTTGGCTAAATGGGAAGATTATGTTAATAATAAAATGATTTTTAAATGGAACCTTTCCTGTGTCCTGGTTAAGAATCTGGGGGAAATAGATGGCTGGTGAACACATTTTTATGAGGTGGCTGGCTGACCTTGAAGAGGAACAACATCAAAATTAAATATTCTGAGGCCAGTCTAGAGTAAAGAAGCTGCTATACTCTTTGCCAGTGGTACCGGTTCTCTAGATTTCAGGTTTCCTTAAATCTTCACAGCTCCTTTTTTATTCCTTCCACTCCAGCTCTTGATGAAGCCAGATTACACTGCCTCTACATAATACATGGACATTTACATACACCTTGGTAGTGCTTGGGAAAAGCACGTTAAATATTTATACAACATTCTTTGGGTTTTTTACTGTCTTCGTAGTTCTTTCTCAACATCTCCTGCCCTTTGTGTCCCTTGAAAGAAAAGTTGGCTGATTTAGTAGACAGATACTTGCCAGAGATTCTCTGGGATGTGTGAAGAAGAGTCATTGTTGCAGTGACTATTCAGGGTGCGTGAGCTGGGTGTGCGTCGCTCATTTACAGCGTTGGGCACATTTGGAGCCTGGGAAGAGTTCCAGGTTCCCCATTAGACTGGGTGCTCCTTGATACTTGGCTGATTTGTCTCAAGAAGTGGTTTTACAGTGCTTAGCACAGGATAGCAGGTGATTCAGGAAAATAACAGCAAATGTTCTTTGTCCCTCACCAGAGCTTACGCGTTTCAAACATGGAGGCTCCTCACTGTGGAAATGGGGGGCCCCAGTGAGCATCTTCAAATGGCAGAAGACTTAAACCTGGGGAGCTCTTCAGTTTTCCCCCTGGCATTTCAAATGCCTGTTAGGCTGAGGCTACTTTGAAATTGTATCTGCTTGGTATTTGGACCATATGTTCTCTGTAAAATGGACCAAAACTCTGTAATAGGTAGTGTTTTCAAATCTATTTTAAAGGCAGTAGAAATTGTGTCATCTTGCTCACTGTGAAAAACATCAGTTTTGTTTCCCCATTTAAAGTCCCTGTTTGGCATTTTTTCTTCCTACTGTCCTTGGCTTTCTTTTTCTCTTTTCTATTTGCCAACTGTTCTCTTTTCTAGTCCCAGTTCGTAATTTGTGTTCTGGCCCTGCTGTCTTTTGGCACCCATTACATGATACCAAAAAATAGTGCAAAACCTTTTTTCATTTAATTCAGTTCCTCCTGAGCACTTTTCCTGTCCCAGTTCCATTAGTTAACTTGTGATACCTTTCACAGGAGTGCTCCTTCACAGTATTGACTCACCTTTTATTACAATATCAAAGCTTTTCTATCAAGGCAATTTGCACCTAGATCTGAGTCAGGTCATCTTTTTTGACAGAGCTTCGGACAAAAGTAGAGAATAGGAGAATTCTGTGACAGAATTCAGTTTTGATTCTTCTCGTTCCATTTCAAGTCCTGGCCTCTTCTGATAAACTTCCAATGTGGAGAGGTTAGCAATCTAATTGTGTCATGTCTTTTATTAGTGGAAAAGTTGTCGCTGGTGTTGTGCATATCAGGTGAACGGGAATATCTATTTCCTTTTTCTTGCACTGGAATCAGTTTCACTGTAAATCCACAAGCTTCTGCCTCTTGGGAATAGTCTCAGCTACCTATTTTTAAAAATGGATTATCTCTGTAAGGCTGTACATTTAGGAATGTTGAGACAGAAGTGGAAATCCTTGCAGCATATGAATTAAACAGCATTGCTTGTTTAAACATAGTTTTCAAGTTAAAACAACAAGTTCCTTGGTTTTACAGCTGCATTCCTTTTTTCTTTTTTTAAAATTGAGTAAGAAGGCCAAGATATTTTTATACCTGTTTTAGTTGCTCTACAGAGAGATCTGCCTTTTGCTCTCAGACCACCATAGCTTTTCAGTCACTGGAGTGAAGGAAACAATGCCCATGTGCACAGCCAGTCCCGGGGAAGTCTTCCCTTGGTGCCTGTGCATGGGTGTCTTCATGAAGGCTGTTCCTGCACCTTGTGGCTGGCAAAATCTCCATGTGGACACACAATCTGTGTGTGCTCTTGCTCCCCCAGCCTATGGCAGCAGTAAGAGCTGTTCAAATGATCAGTGAGGTAAGTCAGGGGCTGAAAACCATGCCAATCCCTTGCTCCCTTGTCTCAAGGTTTTACTAACCTTTGAGTGGGAGCCAAGTAAAGTAAAATGGTTATTAAAGGGATTTGTTGAGCACTTGTATCAATGTAGGGACAAGCTGCACAAGCCTAAGATATCCAGCCTTTCAACAGGAATTACATACACTTCTCCTAAATTCCAGCCTTAAAGACAGGAATAGTGGGTTTCAGATGAGACTCTATTCTGCAGTGTTCTTACGCTACTCGAAATGATTAACATTTGGTTTACTAAGCATATGCTAAAGTGTAGCAGCAATCTCTGTTGCACTTGATAAAAGGTTTGACTGCAGTGCCTGCAATACGAAAATTTATCATTCAAGTAATTGGTAGAAGTTCATGTCTAATTTTGGTGCAGATAACCATTTTTACTCGGCGATTTATTTCATTTCTACTTTTGCTTTCATGATTGATAGAGAATCACAGGAACAAGAGAAACAATCCAAGCAGAACTAATCCAACTGTATCTTTGAAAACTTTTGTCATTAATTATATGCATTTTAAACATCAAAGCTATTTTTAAAATTGCTTTAATTTTCCTTGAAAATCCGTTTTTTCCTGAATAGACTGTTCTACTCTGGAATGATAGCAATAACTTGGATATATTGGAGTCCCAGATTTACCTTGCTAATTCTTTGTTTGTTCAGTTGTCAGTTATAATGGTATTTTTCTCACAATTATCCTTTCTCTCCTCTTGCATCAAGTTAAAAAGCTTATATGCTAAAATATGCTTTGAGCAAGTACACTTCTCCAGCATTTCATCTATCACTTCCAAACTACCTTTTCTGATCACGCTGATGGGCTGTGCTGGGCTATGTTACACTTCCACATGCATCCACATTATCACTAAGACTAGCTGGTAAGGATTCTACTCATGGACAACAGGAAAGACAAAGAATGCTCAGTCCTGTGTGGCTGTCATTGCTGATTGTGTGAAATTTGCTGGGGGTCTCTCAGACTTGCAAAGCCAGCAAATGAGCTCAAAGAAATGGAACAGTGAAGTTAAACCTGAGGAAAATCAGAAAGCTTTTTGGAGGGAGGAATGTGTGGGGGGGTGAGTATTGGTCAAAATTTGCTCTTCCCCATTGCTGGGACATATGGTACTGGTATGCTAGTTTGTCACCACCTTCGTCACCTGGCCTTTCCAGTTCTCAATTTAAAGCACCTTTTTAGCCCAGGTGTGTTGTCTCCAGTTACTATTTCAAAGAGAGGAAATTGTACCTATTAATTTCTAAGTCCTTTGAAAAGATGTAACTGCTTCTGTCTGGCTCCTGTTCCATACCCAGTCATGGGACAGACAAGCATCAGGCACCACTGCCCTGGCACTGCCTGGGACATTCCCAGAGTGCAATAGCTGCCAGGTGTGCTCTTCTGGATGTGTCCCTAAAGCACTGCAGGAGCACACAGCAAAGCTCCTGAAGGCAGGAGGGAGAGGACTTTGGCCTTTCTAAATATGCCTTCACTTAGAAAACTTCCTTGTAGGGACTGAGTATAAAAACCTATTTTAGACATTAAGGGGTTGATGAAATGTATCATTGCTGTTCTGAATTCTTTTCCTTTGTGTCCTTACATGAGGCAGGGATCTCTGTAGGAGAGATGACCCTTGTCTGCTTCATCCAGCCATAAATCTCTACAGCCTGCTCCCCCTATCCTCACTGGGGGTAGCATAACTGGCTCATGGCTCCCTCTCTGCCTCTAGAATTGCCTCCCCAAAGATGTGATGCTCTTCAATATGAAATTGCTGAAGGCACCCTGTCTATCTGGCTTGAAAAAATTCATCAAAAGACAATTAAATAAGGTAATTTCTTGGTTATTACCACAGTGACATGGCTTTAAGAGCATGCAGGGCTAGTGTTTTTCTGTTTGTTTCTATAGCTGAGCCCCCTCCTCTGTGAGGACAGTAAAGCTGGAAGTTCCTCTGGTGGGTAGAGCTGAGGAATAAACATCTCATCACCACATGGGCCCCTGGGCTGGCTCCCAAAGAGAAAAATGGACTTGCTTACCAATTTTTAAGTGGATGCTTTTTCTACACATATGCATGCACATGCTCACAGTTACAGAAAACCAGTGCACAGGTGCATATTACACCTGTGGCAGAGTTTTGAGAGGAAGTTCCTGTACAAGTTCACTTTAGCTCCTGTAAAGCTGTCTCCTCTATAAACAGGCTTTGGTTTTTTTGACAGATAGCTGGTTGTGCCAGAAAAGGAAATTCTAGCCCCAATTTTCACTTCCAGTGTATGTCAGATATACATCAAATGACAAGCCTGAGACATTGTTATTATTAGTGCAGGCTTTCCAGAGATTGTTGTTTTCCAAAAGCACCAACTACTAATGTAGGACTGGAGGGGGCAACAGAGGCCATAAAACATGCCAAGTTGCTTTCCTTTTGACTGTCTTGCAAAAATAGCTCTTTATTGGAAGTAAAACAACAGTCTTCTGACTGAAAAATTATTTTTTAAGGGTCCCTTCATAAATGGGTTTTTGTCTTTCTTCTTTTTAATACTGCAATGTTTTATGGTAACTAACTCCTGTGAGCTGGAATGAGAACCCTGCAACCTTCAGGGCAGGTTGTGTGGCCAAAGGATCTGGCAAGTGCTGTTATTGACACAGGATCCACATGATCTTAGGCTGAAATCACTTCTTCCCAGACATGCCCTTCAGGAATAAGTCGTGCTTGCCTGATGATCCCATTGCCCCACTTCTGCAGTGGTTGCCCACGCTGGTGGCCAGTGCTCCTGGACAGGTGCTCCTGGCCACCGCCCTGCCTCACCTCATGGTGAGGGGGTGCAGGGACTGGCAGCAACATTTACTGTGGAGCAGTAAATGACAATACACTGGTTTGGAAGCAATTGTTTCATGGTGTGTGCTGAGTCAGCCACAGTGCATCTGAGAGATTAAAAACAAAAAGTAAAAGAAGTAGGCACGAGCTCCTCTGGCTTATGAAAAACCTCCAAGAGGGCTGACCAGCAGATGCAAACAAACCTTTGTACAGCTTCCACCTTGTGCTTGTCAGAGACTTCTGGCATGTTCTTCATTGTTTTATGTTTGAGGCTTCATGTGGAGGACCATGTACTGCAAGGCTGAGCTTCAGCAACAGCAAGGGTTAATCAAAACATGTTTTGGATGCCAGGTTATGGTGCAACTTCATGTCATGCCTGACCCAAACCAAGCAGCTGCTGTTGAACAGGAGACCTCATCCTTATGTTTACTTTGCTCCTGTTATGTCTGGTTAGTGTGAGACTACAGGGCGAGCCAGACCAGCCCACCATACTCATGGCCTTTACTTTTGGGGTTGTTTTGTCACTGCAGAGGAGGCTGTGGAAATGGGGAGGTGATGTGAGCCCATTTCAGAAATAGAGAGCAGTTAGCTGGGTTGGATTATGCCTATTTAGACCCTGCACTATTGTTTCCCTCACTGTTTTCGTCCAAAAAAAGGCTGAAGTAGGGTTTCAGTTCTCAGCTGGGTCTCAGCCACATGGAAAGTAATTTTCCCATCCTGGTCACAGAGCACCACACTTGCCGTAAGAAACACAATAGGAAATATCATGGAAGGTTCTGTTCCCAGCAGAGATGCCTTTGCTGTGAGTAGTAGCCTGATGTATTATGCTAATGATGTCTCTTGTTACATTACAGTTAGAAAAAATAGAGACTGGGTGATATTGGAGATGCTCAGGAAAGTTAAAATGCATTCATTACAACTGTGATGCTAATAATCTGTATGATAAAAATATACTACCTGCTTATGTGGATGTTTCTTGTTCAGAAATAATGTGGACTTTGCTCACTGTAGCTTACAAATGCACTATGAGAATTTGTAAATTGGTGTCTAACAGTGGCCTAGACTCATAGCTCCCAGCTTTGCCAGAAGGGTCAGAGGAAAGGAGGCACAGATCATATAGGTCAGAACTGAGAAGACTCAAAACAACTCTCATGGCAAACATACCTCAGAGCATATCAGCCTCACCCTGTATTTCTTATCTAAGATTCTTATCAGACCTTGATTCCCTCTCTGTAGAGGATTTGAATGAGAAGTGATGCTATTGCACAACTATTTCCTTTCCTGGCCCCAAAATGGACTTAAGTTGTAATTCTTGGCCATTATCACCACCAAACATTCAGTGCTGTGTATAGTGGGTTGCAGTTTTTGAATCATTCTCTTGCCATAGGCCCAAATTAGGCCAGTGTTAACACAGGGCTCTGGCACATGAAGGAGGGGCTGTTCCATCAGTCTGGCCGTGCTTGTGAGACAGCTCTGTCAGCATCCAGCCTTCACAGACATTTCTAAATAGGATTTTCACTGGGAGTGATATTCTTTGATATTGGCGATTCAGCCATAGCTACATTTTGCTTCCCACTATGCTGATATTGATGCTTTTCTCATGTTCTGATACTTCAGCCTCCTTTCTGTGCAAAGCCCACCGTGGCTCACTGACAAGAGCTGCCTCCATCCTGCTCTCTACCCTCAATTTCCCATTTCACTGGGACATGCTGAACAATGCGCTCCAGCGGCTCTTGTGTCCTGATTCCTAGAAGAAAGCATCGTCTCAAGAGCAGCTCACTCGGCCTGAGACACTCAGGCACAGCGACAGCTGCAGCCTACATGAAGCAGGGGTGGTATAAATAGCTTGCAAGAAGAGGGGCAGGAAAAATTACATGGTATGGCACTATGGCCAGAGCTGCAGTATTCAGGTTCAGCCTGATTCTGCAATAAGCTTTGCTTGAGCCAGCATCAAAGTTATACTGGGGGGAGACCTAAAATTTCCAGTTTTCCTCATTTGGTAAAATTCATGTTTTTAAGTAGTTTGCAGAAATTTTACTGTGGTACCAGTGACTGTGAGTGTTACAGCTTTATCTTAGTGACTGGCTTAGAGAAAAAAGCCTGTATATTCTGCAAGTCAGGAACCCTGGGCTTGCCCAGCTTCACTCATTAGGCTCTGGCAAGAGCCTCACTCCATATGCCATTGTCCTAGGTTACAATGTAAGATGTGCCCAAAGTATGTATTCTATCCCCATCTTCATGAGCTGTTGAAACCAGGTGGGGCAATGTTTCCCTTATCTTCTGTTAACGGGCCCATCAATGCCTTGCCCATGACTCACAGATAACTCCCTCTGGGAGTTATCTCTGTTTAATGGGCCATCAAGGACCCACTGCATGACTCATAGAATGAGATCATCCCATTGTGAGATGCTCCACCCGCGGGGAGGAGCCAAGCATTCCCACCTGGATATAATCCAGGGATTGGGACAGCACAGGAGCCCCACTGGACTCCCAGAGGACAAGAGCTACCAGACCTTTCTACAGGATCACTGCTTTGACAAGACCATTTCACCGGGACTGTTACTACCACCCTAACAGGGTGTCAGGTTGTATTCTGGGTCTGTCAGTGGTTTTTTGTACAATTGCATTTATTTTATTTTACTTTTATTTCTTTTCCTCTTATTAAATTGTGTTTCTGACTTGAAGTCTCTCACTGGTTTCGCTTTCAAACCAGCACAGCCGTGTAGCTTTTGGGAATCCTTCTTCCTCTCTGCAGGACAGCTTCAATGGAGGGGGTGTTTTCTCCCCAACTCCCTGCCTTACTCTGCTGATTGAGTGCCTGTCTTTGTGCTGAGGGAGCTCTAAGTCCAAACACTCCCAGCCCAGATGAGAGAAGACCTGAACTATCCTATTGACTGTGTGGAGGCTGTAATTTCTGGGCCATTGTAGCTTAGCTGACATGACCCGGGCACATTTGCACACCAAGCCTGAGGGGGCTACAGCAAAATAGAGCTGAAGTTTTCTGGGCAGGAACCAAGTGTCTAACAGACCCGACCTGAGCATCTCCAGCTCTATGTGGTGCTTGGTTTATAGGATACACAAACTGCCCTGCTGACCAGGAGATGCTCAGTGATTTTTAGTGCTTCAAGCCTGATAACCCCCTGGTTGTACTCATGAATATTCACCTACATTCGCTGGGTTTTCCTGGTGGATTCAGCTGAGTGCCACTGATACCTGCAGATTACCATCTAGGAGAGATGAAAATTTGTTAGCTAAACCCTAAACCTTGGGCAGTGAGTGGAAGTGGCACTGAATTTCACCATTTGCATGAAACAAATCCACAGGCTGACAGGCTTGAGAGGTTTCGTAAGTTGATATTTGGATGTGAACAATAGTAACCTTCACCCATGACCTCAGCGTGGAAATAGCAGCAAATGCTTGGCTGAGGCCTCCCTTGTACCCCAAAGGGAAGTACCTGGCAGGCTGAGCCACCTCACTCACCATAACCAGCTCACTGCTCCACAGCCAGAGGCAGACCAGCTGGTGAAGGGTTGCAACACATTGGAAGCCACAGCTAGTGATGACCTGTGCCTGTCACTGCTCTGCACAGATCACTATGTCAGAGACAGCAGCTTTTGCAGCCAAAATTGTGCTGAGGCCATCCCTTAGCAACAAAACTCTTACAGTGCGTTTACTGCTGCAGTGGCTGAAGATTGGACTCCTTCTCTACCACCAGAGCTGCAAAGTGGTGCATAGCAAAGCTGTCCCACAGAGGGTACCTGCAGCAAGGCACTGCAGCAGGAACATTGCTTAATGTGAGCTGACACTGCTGATGTGAAAGACTTTTCTGGGTGTCACTCTGTACATACACTTATCCTTGAATAACGTTCTACAAGACACATCTATGTCCTTCTTGGCTGGCATGGCTTGGCTGCTGGCTGACTGCTGCCTTGGAAATACAAGCTTGATAGTCTTAAGAAGCACAATAAGAAGCATCCTACAGAAACCAATGTGACACAGCAAAGCCTATCCACCAACCAGACCTGAGGAATTAAATACCCATGAATGAATATAATCTCAGGCGAGAAAAAACAGCTCAGTATTGCCCAGGTCTTAGCTGAAAGTCCCAGCAACAATGGCAAACTGTGTGAAGGCCATGTTATGATGGTTCCAGTACCTGTATTGTGATAGTTTCACATGTGCTCAGTTCTGGAGCAGCCTGAAAGAATACCACCACAATTCCAGTTATTACATGGCATGGCACTATGGCCAGAGCTACTGAGAGAAGCAGGACTGAGAAAGTCTTCACCCATGAGATGCCACCAGCATCTATATATATATACTGATAAAATACATGCTCCAGGTTGCTTAGCACTCCAATCACATGGTGAAACACAAGCCAGGAAGCCTGAGGAATTTTTTTAAATTACAAATATGGTACTTCAACTATGTCAACTGTTCCTTGCACACACAAAAAGTCCTGTTTCACTGCTATTAGCAGAGCACTTAGGCCTTTATATGCTCAGCATTAATTACAGTTTTCATGGCTCTAAATAGAAACTTCATAGGATAAGATGGAAGACACTACCAACCACCTTTGATAATTTTGTATAGCCATGGACAACTACCTGAGGGAGCTAATGCACAGTACCCAGGCTAATATCCGCATGTGCTTGCTGCCTGTGGATAGAGGATTACCTGGAATCACTGAACAAGGAACATGCAAGATGTGAATTAAGCCACCTTCTAGAAAAAAGCTTAAATTTCATTAGCCCTGTAGGGTACCAGTATGCCACACCTGATGCACTGTAAACTCTCCATCTAGCTTGATAGTGCAAAGTGTCTGAGTGGAGATCAGAGCAACCAGACCGCCCAATAAATGGAGTGAGATTCCATAAGCCTGCAAGAGAGCTTCCCACTGGCACAGCACGTGCTGAGGTGCATTAACATCCCTGCCCAGCATTTCAAACAGCTTTCTGCAATGGCTGTCATTACAAGAGGCCCTCAACAGCATTTTGCCCTCTCTGCTGATAGCTGAGTATCTGAAGTAATGAAATGCAGAACATCTGCCAAAGGAGTAAGCCCTCCTGAATAAATTAGCATCCACTTGGGATATGAGCTCAGACCCCTTGACTGGCTGAGATCAGCTAAGGGACCAGCAAAGGACACAGGAGCATCCACATCCACAGGAGCTTCCACACTGCAAGAGGGAGGGAGGGAGGGAGGGAGGGAGGGAGGGAGGGAGGGAGGGAGGGAGGAAGGAAGGAAGGAAGGAAGGAAGGAAGGAAGGAAGGAAGGAAGGAAGGAAGGAAGGAAGGAAGGAAGGAAGGAAGGAAGGAAGGAAGGAAGGTTGTGTAGTGGTTTTCATCACCCTAGGCTGGGAAACAATTCCTCCTGCACATCATAGTGGGCATGCTGCTGGAAGCAGTGTCTCTGCATGCCTTCACATGCAGATGCCCTACTGTTCTGCATTACTGGAGGATGGGAATGACAAAAAAACAAGCACCCCATATCCAAGGTCTGTGGGAAGAGCTGAGCAACTCCTTCTGGCCCCACAGGTGATCAGCAGTAGCCCTCATGCACCCAGTGAAGGCGTTTCAGGAGAGTTCTGCAGGATCGGCAGAGACTTAGCTGCCTCTTTTTCAGCCTGTCCTCCCATGAAGTTGGGAGTCTGCTGCTGGGAGAGACCTCGGGGTATTGCATCCCTTTTGTCCATTGTGGGGCAGCACCGCCTTTTCCTTGCTGAAATAATGCAGCGGGGTCCTCTGAGCAGCAAGCTCTGCAGACCTTTCAAGGAAAACAGTCCTTCCCACAGGTTTGCATCTTCCTTTGCTGAATTCATTGCTCAGGCTGTAAGATCATGGCCGTGGCTGGTGGCTGCCTCCACTGGCTCGGTGAAAATGCTCACTGCCAGGGAGAGGAGGGAGCTCGCTGAATTTTAATCACATTTTGGCTGCCAGTGCCATGGCCAGGAAAACACTTGTTTATGCAATTAGAAACAGAATGTGTTACATATATATGGTCTCATCAGCAATTGGTACCTGAGTATTGCAGACAGTAACCTCCTGCATGAACACAACACAAATCTCTTGGTTATGATCTCCTGGAGTGCCTTTAGCTCTAGGATCCTGATATTCCCAGAGCTGGCAGGAGGGAAACGCACCTCAGCCCAGTTCCTGATGTACTGGGGAGCTTACAAGCCCTTGGCAGTAAATGGAGCTGTGAGGAAGAGGGAGCCTGTGTGCACCAGGAGTAGCTGTGTTTGGTGAGGGAAAGTTTTGTGTATTCATCATGAGCAACTCAGTGGGAGTCAGCAAGCCACAGTGATTCACAGGAAAGAGAAACAGAGTTCTTTGTATCCGTGCAATAAGTCAGAGAAAAGGGACTCAAGGCAGCCACAAGCTGGGGTTAAATCACTGTTGCACTTCAAAGATGACGTACCTCAAATGAAGGTGGGAGCTCAGTGAAAGCTTCAGGATTGTTCTCTGAGGAGCTCAGACTGCAGCTCTTGGATGGGTGAGGCCAGAGAACAGAGTGGTGCTTAATGGGATTAGGAGAGGATCTGGTCCTGGGCAAGATTTTTTACCTGACAACTATCAGTGGCCAAACTCCTGCTGCCAAATCCCCACCAGATCTGTGGGGATCTTTGCAAAGCATACAGTGCAACCTCCCTCGTATGGGATAGTTTTGAAATGCAACCTCCTATACAGCTGTGGCCCAATTCAATAATTTCTGAGAGCTACACAGCCTGTAACCCCATCTGCAGAACCACGTGTTGGGTCTTGGTCCTGCTCTCTGTGACTCTTTAACATCAGGGAGATTTAATAGACAAATTTTTAATGCAGCCATCTAAAAACAGCCTCCCTTAATGACCTGGCCTGTTTAAATATTTTTTTGCAGCTCATAATCTGTCACAAGAGATGCAGTACATTTGAGGTTTTCTACTGCAAGAACTGGCAACACACTCTGCTTCCTAAATCTTCCAAAATAAGTTGCATGCATTCCAGATAACTTGCAGAAAAGCTAAAAATAGGAAAAGCTAACCTCTGAATTTAATTTTTTGCTTTTCGTTTTTCTTCTTGGATGTGCTCCCTGTTTTGAGCAGTTGTACTTCCTGTTAGATCAGGCACTAGACAATAGTTTTCCAAGAGCCTGGAGATTAGAGGAATTCATAAAACAATTCCACATCCAGCAGCACAGAACTGCTGGCGCTCACTGAAAGGTCTGCCCTGGAAGTAGCCTGGGTTGTCTCTCTCCTGTCTGCCTTCTTTACACTGATACTTCTCTTCCAAAAAAAATCTTCCAAGCTGTCTGCTTTTATCTGCTCCTGCTACTTACTTAGCCTCCCTGGTTTTCTCAGGCTATGCATCCCTCAGTGTCTTGCTCCCACTCACTGCTGAGATTAATGCTGCATAATATTCCAGAGCTATCACATTCTGGTACTTGGAGCTCATTTCATTCTTTCTCAAATTCAAATTTAACTTAAAATTAAAAAGCCTCACCCAACTGGAAGCCTGTGTATCTAAGTGGATACGCAGATCCAGGAACAAGTAGTGGCTGGGGGTGATGAAGGAGAGGCCATGTCAGAAAAAATGGGTGATTTTTTTGATGTGAAGGCTCTTCAATTTATTTAGATGTAGGTGTACAACTTGTGTGAGTCAACACTCTCTAGCATGCAGAGAAAAGCCTGCCTAATTTGGAGCACGCAGGAGCTTTGGATTGTCCTCTGCAGGTTTCCTGACCAGGTCAGCAACAGGGCAGAGACTACACCAGCCCAGAGTCTGAAGGATGTTAGGAGGCAGATTGAAAGAGCCATCCTGCTTCACGGACTTTATGTTGGCAACGAGTGATCAGCTGAGGGCAAGCCTGGCTGCAGGACAGTGGTACTGTGATTCACCCCCTTGGGCTGGGAGCTAGCTAGGAAACAGTCAGGAAATCAGATTTTCACACTTCTCAGGACACAGGCAGGAGGTGGGTGAGAAACCAGGTAAATCCCAGCAGTACAGAGTCAACTGCAGAGTCTTTTGACCCATCCGTCTCCAGCACCAGCAGAGCCATGCTGGAAAATGGGCACCCTGCTCGTGTCTGTTTGCAAAGGGGCTTTGCTGGATCTGCCCTTCCTGTGCCCCACAAATGAACTGGAGGATTCAACTCCCTCTGCCCAAGCCAAGGGCCAGCTTGAGAGCAGAGCAGCTGGCTTCACCACGCATGGATAGAGGAGGCATTTTCTACCCACACTTGCACTTCCCTTTGAAACTGATGTTGCTCCATTGCCTTTCAATGGAATAAATGCCATGAAGGACTACAATAGTAGTTAAAAATGTACAATGTCATGGAGGAGTGGGCTAATAAGGTAATGATGACTAACTCCAGTGTTTCAAACTGGGGGACCTGAGTTCCCTGAAAGAGTAAATGAGGTGGCCTGTTGCTATTGAAAGTTCCTACATCAGCCCACTTGGGTCCATGGCAGAGAGGTCTTCTGATCTACAGAGAAAATGCAGATTTATGTGGTGCAGAATGATGTTTTTCCTCCTAGGAAGAGCATATCTGTGAGCTGAAGCTGATGAAATCTGCTCTGCTTCATACCTTTTGTGGGCAGTTCTTGCCTGGACAAAGCCTCACTTCTGTGCCTTTCTGGAAAATGAATCAGCCACCCTATTCCTGCATGTATTGAACTCAGCTGCCAGCTGCTTTCAGTTTGTTGCAATAAACTCTGGCTGGAGTAAAGTCCAACAGCAACGAGGTCAAAAAGGAGAGAAGCATTCTGCGCCTTGAAGAGATCTGGGATATTTGCCAAGATCAAGCATAGTTTTTCTCCAGCCAGTCAAGGGACGCAGAAGCTTTTCCAGATGCTGTTGTCCAATTCAGAATAGTCTGGCCAAAAGCTATATTCTAGAGAAATCCACTCTGGGCTGAATTTGGAAGTTATTTTTAGACAAACATTTTGTCCTTCTTTACAAGGAGAAAAACACCATACAATCTATGTTCAGGCACCCACAAATAGAGTGCTTTGAGACATACTGCAGCATGAGCAACCCCACCACAGATTCTCCTTCATGCTGGAATACAGTCAACTTGATGGTGTCCAAGCCATTCCAGGGTACAAAAACATCATTGTCCTGTCAGGGGGCTCACTTCACAGCGTTCCTTCCCCAGTCCAGACTGCTGCAGGAGGTCTTTTCTGTGCCAGCAGGGCTTTGGGTCAAGGGAAGGCAGCAACAAGCAGTGTGCCTTGCCCTTTGCTCTCATGGATCAGATGCCCAACCTGGACCATTGGCTCCAGGCTTCTCTGCAGAAACACCTCCTGCTTGTTATGGTGAGCATTTTTGCAGTAAAGCCCCACCACTCATTACACACTGCAGTAATTTCTGCTGCATGCTTCTGATTAACTTCTCCATAGTGGTGAAAACAATGAATGGCTCAGAGAAACAGTAAGAGGAAACCAGAAACACTTCTCAGTTTTTTGTGTCAAGTCTTCTGGGTCATGTCATATCATCCTAATAAAGTCTACAAACCCAGGATACCCTGGTTGCCAAGGACTTACAGCAATGCAACAGCACACCCTGGCACTGATCCTGCCCCATTTTCACCTGCATCCACAAATTTGGTCCTTCTTCTTCCTCCCTGCTGCCCACGGTGCCCTGCTCAAGACACTATTAGGAAATCATCTGCTGGCTGACAGCTCTGCCTGGCTGCCCAAGGCTGCCCTGAATGACTGGTGTGTTAGGTCATCTCAGTGTCATTTGGCAAAATAATGAGGTCTCCTCAGAAACGCATTTCAAAAGATTACCTGGGCTCGCAGATGAGCTGCCCTCTGGTCACAAACTAATCCTGCTTAGACAAAATTGGGCACAACAGCAGCAAGAAGCGATATTTCTGATTAAAACTACAGTAAAACTTGGTCTGAGAATTCTGTCTTTTACACCTTTTCTAGACACTAGCTTGTTAATTGCTTACTGATTATAGAAGATCCTATCACGTGTAGACAACATAGAGAACAACAAATTTTTTGTAATCCCCTTGCAGAGAAATCCAGCTGCCAGAGGCAGAGTAGCCAATGCCTGCACTCAGTGATGCTCAGTCACAGCTCTCTGTGCCCATCGCTCTGAGACACAGTGTCCCACTTTGTAGATCAGACCACACAGAAATAAAAAAAGAAGTTTCAAAAGAAGGACTGCAAGTGTCCTGTGGATTTTTTGCCCAAAACCTGGGTTACACCTAATCCTTCAGAATGCAAAAGATATAGTGGTTAATAATTTTAATTTTCCTTCAAAATAAGAATCTAGAACCTCCTCTCCTAATAATACATTTACCACAGATATAGACATTTGTGGATAATAGTAGAGTTTCTACTTTTCTTTTGCAATGCAATAGAATAATAGAAAGGTTTAGTTAGGAGGAGAGTTGACTTCTCCATGTAAAAGCTGTCACAGTGAAGATAAAAATGAATCCAGCAAACAGCACAACTAAACAAACCCACACTGCCTCCGTTGCAGTGGGTTGAGTTGCCTCACTGTGATGACACTTGGGCACCAGTGCCTCTGTGCAGGCAAACTGTTGGGAGCAGCCACAACGAGCCCAGAGGATGCACTGCTGCCATGTGCACAGCAAGGGGCTGCCAGCATTTGCCCAGAACCACCCATTTCCCACAGCTATCTGTTGTTCCACACTATAACGAAGTAAGAATGAAGATCTGCAGCTAGTGTTATCAAAGCTCCCTGCTAGCCTTGAGTAAAATTTTTCCTGCAAACACAAGAAGGAAAATCCAGTTTTGCTCCCTTCCCACATCAGTTTAGAGAACTAGTGGTGTTTCAGTGTGTAAAAAAATTAACATGCTTTAAATGATTTTATATTCATATACATATATATACATGTGTATATATATAATCATGTGAAAGTCATTCCTTATTATCTACATACTTCTGGAAGGCACCAGTTCACCAGTTTAGTCAAGGACTGCAGGCAGCTTTGGGAACCTTGTATGAAGGGTAACATACAAGGAATTGAGCCTGACAACCAAAAAACTCAGTCAGGGGCACTGCCACATTCAAGGCAATGAAGACAGGTGTTTACAAAGTGGGGTGTGCAGGTGTCCTCTAAATCAGCCAGAAAGCTCCACCTCCTATCTTTCCACCCCACCTTGACTGGGTAGTGCAGGTCCAGCTGTGGCTTTGTTGTTACTGTGGCAGCTAAGCCCTTTCTCCTTGTTCAGGGTCTCTCCTTAGCCAGACACAACATCCAAGCTGCAAGGCCCTCTGTCTTGCTGGCTCAGTGGCAATCACCACTGGAAACTGCCTTGGCACAGCTCCTGGCCCCACTCTGGTGACACATGTGGAGTCACATCCTTCCTGGCTCATAAGCCAGCACTACCTTCCACCCTGTGTTAACACCACGGAGTTTCCTTCCTCCATGTGCTGAAGAGAGGAAGCACTGCCCCCAGTGCTGTTTATGAAGCATGCACGCATCCAGCAGTGCTAGGATGAATGTATCCTCAGCCTTTTCCTCCTTGGTAACCTAAAATTAGTCCATTTCTTTGCCACAACCCTCAGTGGTGTCACTTACAGGAACAGGCGTAAATTTTTCCCATTTGCAAAACGAAATTCAATCATAGCTCCCTGTGTTATGCATCAATTTATTAAGCATTTGTAAACACTTGACTTGCAGCAAGACCAATAATAATTAAAGGTGGTCAAGTGGCCATTTCTCAGGTGTGGTGGCCCAGTAGGAAGAGGTGCTAATGGCAGGGCAGAGCTGTGGACAGCTCCACAGCACCCTCTGGGCCCTCAGCCCAGCCTCCCTCAGCTGGGGGCACTTTATTTCTCACCTCTCCAGGAGCCATGACACACAGAGGAAGGGATGGCATGAGGCTGAGTATCCAGGATTTCACCAAAAATCTTAGCTATACCCTGTAGCTTCACCAAAAGATGCAGCTAGTGGAGTTTGGGAGAGACCATTTTAGGGAGTGTTTCACCGGTTCCCAAGGGAGCCGGGGCAGGTTTCAATCCTCAGGGCAGCTCAGTGACAGAAAAACTGGAGGAGATGACTACTGAACTCTTCTGGAAAGAGGAAGGAAGGAAGGAAGAAAGGAAGGAAGTGGGAGTGCAACTTCCTACTCAGGACACTGAGATTTGACCCCTGTTCAATTTTCCTATGATTCAAATGGTATTTCTTAAAGCAGCCCTCCTTCAAATGACTTAAAAATAGCAACTACTGAAGCAGAGGAGACTGCTGACTAATGCTGTACTAGAGGATATATCTTTCTCTGGAGAGTAAGTTGGTACAAGTACCAGTTTTTGGATGAGCTAAGCAGGACTGCCAGGGTTAGCCTGTGACAGGTGACCTGCTGTTCGTATGCAGACCATCTTCTAAAATATAGAGAAGATGACTTAAAAGATCAACTTCAATAAAGCAACGTCCGTAACAACTGTATTACAATCTACATAAATGACATTTCTAAGGGATCTACATTTTCAATGGCAAAAATGTATGGGCTTCTTAGAGGAAAAGGATGTGAAAACTACAACTAGAGACCAGAGGCCATCCTCAAACGAACTTCAACTGAACGTGGGCACAGCATTTGGAAAAACACCCTATCGTGATGTGTGCCCAGTGACCACAACCTTGGGCAAGTCATGGCAAGGAGAGGTTCCCCTGACTGTGAAAAACCTGGACTTTATTTCCAGGCTGGATTTGTTGAGATGGACTTTCCCTGCTTCTGCTGTTCCTGTGCTCTCACCTGCCAGAATGAGGAGCCCTACAATGGCATGTTCCTGATGGGAACATCTGTGAGAGAAATCTTGATTTCAGCAGAGGCAAGCTCCTACAGCAGAAGAAGCTCCTGGCCAGAGCTTCCAGCGCATTCGCCAAGCAGACGTTTCCTGTCGTGCTCATCCTACCAAGCAGTCTTAGATGCACCGTATCAGTGAGCAAATACCCTCCTTCTTCACCAGGTTCCAGCTTTTGTATTGCCTGCAGATGTGATCAGCACGGGGGTCATGTTGACGCCCTTGAGACTATTGATAAAAGCCATTAAAGATGTGGGATCAAGGAACAGCCTCTGTAGACAGATGCAAACCCACCAGAAAAAGAGATACATACACATACATATACACACACATATGGACACACATGCAAAAGCACACACATGCAGAGCACATGCCACGGTTAAAGCAGGAGATGAGGCAAGATTCCTCCTCCTGCAGATGACCCAAGTGGAAACAGGCCTGGCAGAACAATAATTCCCTAGTTATGATTACACAGGAGCTCTGTGAGTCACTTTCCAACCCACTGAACATGTTCCACTTTGAATTATGTATCATTTGGGGTTTTTTAATCAAAACATTGTGTTTTCTCGAAGAAAATGCCTGGCTGTAAACTAAATTTAAACACGCAAGTATTTTTACCTTTAAGCACCAAACATTATCTCAGCAAAGAAAGGAACTCCAGTTACTTTGACAATGTTTGGCATTTATTGACCCCCTCTTCCTTAATTTTTAATAAATCATTCCGTTCAGCTCTTCCATGACTTGCCTGGACCCAAAAGTCATGAAAGGACATTTCACTTATACATTTTAAATATTAGTACACCACCTTTCCTCCACTTTTCTGTTATATCCCTAGTGCTCCTAGCAACACTGCAAATCAACATCTTCAGTAATCTCTGCTCAAAAGGCTTTTGAGTGACTTTTACACAAAAAACCCCCACATTTCCGTGTCATCATGCAACATTTGGATCTTCATCTAGCTTTCTCTACAGTCCTTGCCCTGAGTATTGGGCTAGTACCAGTGATGTAACTAGTTTTGTCTTCAAAAATGTTTGGTTTTTTGGTTTTTTTTAAAGTACTTTTTCTGTACTTGGGTCTTACAGAATCACAGAATCACTTCAGCTGGAAAAGATCCTTAAGGTCATTGAGTCCAACAGTTAACCTAACACTACCAAGTCCACCAACAAATCATGTCCCTAAGTGACACCTCTTTTGAATACTGCCAGGAATGGCAACTCTACCACTTCCCTGGGCAGCCTATTCCAGTGCTTGACAACCCTTTCTGGGAAGAAACTTTTCTTAATATCCAATGTAAACTTCCCCTGGCACAACTTAAGGCCATTTCCTCTTGTCCTATCTCTTGTTACTTGGGAGAAGAGACTAACCCCCACCTGACCACAGCCTCCTTTCAGGTAGTTGTAGAGAACAATAAGGTCTCCCTTCGGCATCCTTTTCTCCAGGCTAATAGAATAATGGAATTATGGTTCAGACTATTTTCTCTCTTTTGAGTTTCCTTATTTGCCACCATGCTGCTGTTACAGGAGGCATCTATTTGTTACATTTCAGGCGTTGCAGGAGACTCTTAGGTGCCTTCCATGCATTGGTTTCTTTGCCAAGCAGTGCCCATCCAGCACTTCAGAGATCAACAAGCAAGGGGATGTCTGCTCTGGGATCTTGCCAGGAAAGGGAGGAGCCCAGGGTAAGAGTCAGGCTGAGTCAGCATCCCTCTGTGGAAAAACACTTTTCTGGTTAAAAAGAAGCAGATCTCCCTAGGGAGAGCAAATTAGCAACCCATATCTGACATTGTTTGTCTTTCTCCTGATGGATGAGCCATTTTTTCTTCTCTTTCAGAGTAATACTTGGCTGTACTTTTCTCTTAATGAGCTTTTGGACCAAAGCCCAAAATGGATCAAAGCCACTGGAGGGAGAGGCGGGGAAACACATGACCCAAACCTTTGTCTCTTTTTCTTTACAAACAGAAGTTGCACCTTTCACTATTGAGGTTAATGTCAACAAAGGGGGTTGGTGCTTTGGTTCTGGAGCAGCAGGTGACCCATCTGCCAGTTAACACTGGTGGACATCAAGCGGGAGGCTGTTGCTGCAACCCCATGGGGAAAGCCCTCCACAGAAGGGTAGAGAGAGGGTGTTCACTGCCAATAAGCAGCACTTGCCTTTCTAAGCAAATGCATCCCTGTCTGAACAAACACAGCAGCTCCTGGGGGAAAAACAGAAGGACGATTAATGGATGATATTCTACTTCTTGTGTGACACAAGGGTTCTAGTCTCATGGTGGTGAGAAATTGCAGCTGTTGGGAGAGACAGGAGCAAGGCAGGGCAGGCAGGAGATCATGTCACATCTCTATTCTTCCTTCACTGTATCTCTGGAGTGTGATTAGTAAGAGTCTATGACTCTCAGCAGACAACTTTGAGATCACTGGGTGGAAAGCACCCGCAATGCCAGGAGCTGTTGCTGCTCTGACAGCCCAGTAAAGAGCCTAAAAATGGGAGAAAAGTAGTCCTGCATGGTTACAGGCTCCAGGGTTTGGCTGCACTTTTGGAGCCATTTTTCCCCTTTTCTGAGAGCTTTACCAGGAGTCAGGAAATTTGCACATGCCTACACGTGCCTGCCATAAAAGAGAACTGAGCACAATTAGGATGCTGATGAAGGTAGGAAAGGACAAGAGAGACAAACTCGTATCACCCAGCAGAAGCAGAAACAGCAATAGCTGTAAAGAGCCTGTGTGTGACCCCTACTCCCCAGCAAAAGCCTTGTGGCTGCTGAAGAGTGGGGGAGCAATGTGGGCCCCCTGATGCTTGGGTGAGGGACGTGGGCCCCCAGTTCTGCAGAGGTCAGGGAATGCCATGGGGCTCTCCAGATGAACTGCAGGGGCTCTGCCAGAGGCCTTGGGCCAGCACATAGGGTGACAGGTGTGCCAGGATGCTGCTGTTTGAAATGAGCTGTTGACAGCCTGTGTATGATGGGTAGCAAGCAATGTGCACTGTGGGGTGGGTAACAGGGCCCCCAGCTGCCTGGCCTTTGCCTGGCCTTTATTCCTAGCACAGTGGGGACCAAGCATACTCTCACTGAATTTCAGCATTTTTTGCTTCTTGTTGATATTTCTCCTTCTCTCTGAAAGGCTATCAGGCATAGGGTGCCAGCGGTGCCCTAAGCAGTGTGCTGTGGGCCATCCCAATCCTGCACTCTGTGAGGCAAATACTGTTGCTACAACTCAGGCTTTTATTTCCAGGAGACCTCTCCCAAGGGTTGGTTGCCCTTCACTGGGTACATTTTGTGTGTTAGGCTACAAGTGTGACTGAGCAAGAACAGCCTGTGGCTGCTGGCAGGCCCTGGGCGCACCGCCTGGCTTGTCGCAGGCTCGCAACACCTCTGCTGCACAGACCTGCTCGTGGCATGTTCCAGATGGCAACTCGGGACATGGGGATTAGCTGTATGGAGCACACTCCTACAGACAGTGAGGATGCTGCCAGGCTTATTTGTTGGTGATTGTGTGCAGAACTCTGGAACATGCATACTTTGTTCTCCCTGTTTCCTACCTTTGCAATGCCTCTTCCCAGCAGATGACAACCATTGTGCCTTGTTTGTTTTCAGTGCTCCTCTTGGAGGGGGCAGGGAGCTGCACGGACTCATGTACATAATTCTCTTCCTCTTTATTTAGTTTTCCTTTTCTTAGGGCAAAATAAGAGCCATTTGAGCTGGAAGCATAAAGCCGCTTCTCATTTGCAAATCTCCTCCCTGTACCCCAAAATACAGCAATGTAAGGAATTTCAAAAAAATGTTAAAACCTTGCATCCATCCTCCTCAAATATCAGCTATGTCGAGCATCTAAATAGAAAAGAAATATAATGAGGTTCCATAGGATTCAGTGTGAAGCACACCCAAGAGAACCCATCGTACACTAATGGGCATTCCCCAGAGTTTCTGACTCATGAATGTGTTCGGCACTATTTCTGTAGGGCAAGTAGCAAGAAGAGGAAGACAGCCACTAGCAGAGGTGTCTGAAAGCTTACTGCAGAAGTCAGTAATGCCAGAAGACTGGAGAGTGGCTAATGAAGCATCTCATTTCAGAAACGACAAGGGGAGAGTTAAGGGAAGTGCAGTAGTGACCTATATAGAGCAGAAGGATACAATAGAAAGGCCTGGAGAGGTGAGGACAGCCAGGAGGAGGCAGAGGAATTGTCAGGGCAACGCAGGAAGACTGTATAAAATAGGATGTAATGAAGCAAAGGAAAGCATTGTTTCTACTGTGAAATAAACGGGCAAGATGCACTGTGAGATGTGCTAATAACTGATGTTTTGATTCCTTCACATAAAAAAAAACCCAAATAAAATTGAATCTATGTTGGGAATTCAGGTCAATCACAATCAAATTACACAGACATTTTGTGCAATCAAAAATGTGGGGGAATTTTTTTATCAATTCAAAGAAGCAGAAAAATGACCCAGAATGTTTTGTTTAAGCCTCCAAAACAGTAAGGAAAATTTGTAAATAAAATATTGCTACTAATTAAAAGAATTGAAAGCATCTCAACAAAATACTTTTATGATTTAAAGGGCTTTTTCAAGATTCCTGCTCATAGAAGAAATTTAGTAAAATTGAGATTCAGTCACAAAATGTGCTGCTTTACCTTACTCTACATATTCCAGAGGACAGGGGAATGAAAAAATTAGTTCAGCTGCAGCCAACAGCTGTTTTAGAGTTGACATTGCCTATTGTAGTTCCCTAAGCAAAACAAACATATCTTGTCTCTGTTGAGTTAATTATAGGGAAAAACAAAACCAAAAAATCACTTATTTCTCAGCAAAGACCACATCTGCATATGTAGTAGTTTCCTGCTGAACAGAGAAAACAGAAGGGAGATCTGGTGGCAGACTAAGCCTTGTTCTGTGGCAGGGACAGAAGGAGTGGCCCAGTGTCAGTGTGACCACTGTCTCAACTTTCAGTGCTGGCTTAAGCTGAGGAGGGGAATGAGTAGCAAGTCAGTTAAGGTGGGAGCAACTACTGATTCTCTTCCACTATGAAATAGCAAGTCTCAAAAAAGAAGCAGCTGCAGATGGTAAAGTCTTAAATTGCCATGGCAAGCTTTGCTGGAGATAGTGCCTCTAGTCCCCTCAGATGGAGCTGATTCACAGCAGGTCACAGCTTGCCCTGCCCCACTCCTGAGCGTGCTCATCTAGTCAGCATGGCTGACAGGGGTGAAAGAGAGGAGCTGGTTGAAAACATTTGATATGGCTCTAGAGAGGCAGACTGATTTGCAAATTCCAAGCACAGGAAAGACTGAGAGCTATTGCAATGGATTACAAATAAGCTTGGAATCACAGGCGTGAGGCGCGAGGAGGGAATGTGGCTGGAGCTGAGTGGGTGAATAGCCTGACGAGTTTTCCAACTGTCTCTGCCCCTTTGCCCTACCTTTCCCTTTGCCAAGCAGATTTCTCCTTGCTGAAAACCATATTTACTTGGCATGAATGGAACTGGGGAAGCCAGGGACTGAGAGAACTGCTGAAGGAGAGGTCTCAGCTGTTACAAAAACTAGTAAAGGGAATCGTGGGTGGATAGGCCAGCAGCAAAAGGGAATGCAAGAAAACTATCTTTTCACTGGTTGGAAATCCTTGCAAAACACAACAGTGTAGAGAAAAATCACTGTGAAATGTGACCCAGTAGCTGTGACACTGTGCAGAAAACACAGCATGATCTTTGTTACAGTGGCAAAATATGAATCACATGCATGTTTGGCTTCAGACCACATGCTGTTGTTGCCATGAGTTTCTGTCCAGGCTATCAGGACTGTAACACCTATAGAAGTGCTTAACATTGTGGGTGGTAAACCCAACACATAACTATAGATAGAGTCTATAGACGATAGTTCTATCTACAATCTATCTCTTACAGGCTCTAGCAGCTGTTAGGAGAGGATGCTCAGAAAAGAGCAAAATGAGGTGTGGACAGAACAATCTCTTTGCAGCAGGAGCCTCCAGTCTTCAGTGGCAAGCAGGTTGGGAACTTTTTGAGCTTCAGGCTGATGCCAGGGTTTGATATCTGATAGGCCCTGACAGACCTACCCTTCCTGAAATTGTCTTATCACTTTCTGAACTTTTGCTCTCCACAACTGTTCATAGCAATGTCTCATGGTTGGAACTCTTGTGTGGGGGAAGGAGACTTCATGTTGTTTGTCTTATATTGGCCGAGGTAACATCATTAGCTAACTTGTATTGCAAGGGCTAGTGAATAATAATTTCCCACTCACTTTCTCCAAAACACCCTTTACCATATTAAATCTGTCAAGTCTACCCCGGTCGTCTCTGTTGTAAAACAGTGAACCAGAGGCTTTTTGATTCTCCTTGCAAAGAGCTGTGTCTTGTGTATCATCACCCCAGTTACCCTTGTTAGTGCGCCTCTAGATCCCATCATTCCCTCAGATTGAGGGACCACAGCTGCAAGTAGATGCTACTCCAGACATCAGCACCTATGAATTTACGCAAGGGTATTGAGATGCAGTTTTAAGAGGAATAACAAGTGTGACCCAAATATCCCTTTTCATGTCCTAACTCCATATTAAAATATAGCTTAGGCTGATGGCTGAAAGGCATCACTGTTGGTTGTGAAATTAGTTGCTATTTTCATCCACTTCAAAACTCCCATTAGTCCAACTAAGACCGTGCCAAAGTCCTCAAAAAAACCCAAGAATTGAACTGGCAGGGAGAAGAATTTGTCCCTGCTATGCTAAGATTAAATCTCTGAACAAAGAAACCTTGAGGATGAGAGACGGCATGCATGCTGCATCTGCTCTCTTTGTGGCTAATGGGACAATAACCTCTAATTCCTACACCTTTCCAGAGGTGACTTATCCACCAAAACCCATGAAGAGCAGGGTTGAGGTCCCTGAGTATCATACAGTTGCTCCTACACCCCAGCAACCCTTCTTTTTTTTTTTTTTTTTTTTTTACAAAGCCATGGGCCTCTTCAAAAATTAAGTTTTTCTTTGAAAAATCAAGCTATCATCTTCCTAGGTATAAATACTAAGCTCATATTTTCCTCTCAGCTTCTGTCCCAGCAGGAATAACATAATCTTCATTGGTTTGCAAATTGCAAACAGCTCTCCTGCACCTACTCCAGCTTCTCAGCTCTGTTTTTCATACTGAAACTCTTCTGGGGTAGGGATGGCAGGGGGGGCTTGTTTCCCTTGAAGAAAAATAAGAAAATGTTTGCATGATAAAGCTGATGCCTGTTGCCTGGTGGTTTAAACAAAAGCACCCTACTGTGGACATTTTCTTCTGTAGTGCAGAGCAGTTTGGAAAGCTGTATAATGTGTCTTGACAGCAGTACAAATCACTAAAGGTCAAGGGCTTGGGGATTAACCACATCCCCACATAATAGGCTGATATAGAAAGGGCAGGACCATAAGGGTTTAGATTTAGAATGAAAGGTTTTGAATACAGCTGATGAAAAAAGATTTGTGGAAAGGGGGGACCACTCACACCCTTCCAACACTCAGGCATGCTAATAAGATCACAGCATGGAGACAATATGGTGCTGTCCCCATTATTTATTAATGCAGTCAACATCTGGCTATGGGCACCCCAGTCCTGAGATATCTTTTTCCTTTCTCCTCAAATTTTCTGTAGCTGCAGGTGCCCATCAGTCCAACCACTCTGCTCAAGATGGGTCAGCTATTGTAGGTTGTGAAGGACTGCATCCATTAGAGTTTGGAATAGCTCCCCAGATGAACAACCCACAACCTCTCTGAGCAACTTGTGCCAGTGCTTGACCACCCTCACAGTAAAAAACCTGTTTTCTTGTGTTTTGAACATCTTGTGCATTTCCATTTGTGCCCACTGCCTCTTAAACTGTCAGTGGGCACTACTGAAAAGAGTCTTCATTCCCTTGCATCAGGTATCTATCTATACATGCTGGTAAGATTCCCATAAGCCTAAAGGCTAAACACGAGTTTAAGGAAGTCCTTATATTTTAAAATCTGATTTAAGACAAGCTGTTGGACTGGAAAATTCGTTGCTTCAGATACTGGATCTGAGAAGTATGTGAAATAGTGCTTCCATGGTCACATTAATATTTAGGAGGGATTTGAATGGGAGCTTTTTTAGTTCTTTTACTTCAGCTTTGTGATTGTGACATGTGTCAACTGCATGTGTCGTCTGAGTTTTCTCTGGTGTGCATGCAGAGTGGTCCCAATACACCACAGTTCGAGCCTTTCCTCTGCTACATGAAGAGAAAACATCAGAGATTGTCTCCTGTATTAGACATCAACTGAAAAGAGTTTGCACCAGAAAAGCCTATTGAAATTACTGTTCCCCCTCCCACTGATAGAAGTATTTTTCCCTGGAATCAGCAGTGATGATATTATTGAGCATCATCGGAGCGTGGAAAGGACAATGAAGCTTTCAGAGGACACTCTTTTTAAAGCTGTACTCACTGGATAATGAATAAGTTAATGTTCTTTGCCAAAGGGCAGAGCAATTTTTGCAGCTCTCACTTCAGTAATTCTGCTATGATACTTATACTCTTAAAAAAGTAAAAGCCAAAAAAAAAGGCAAGACAAGTAAAAATACTATAGGCTACATAACACTGATGAGGAAAAATGACAGGAAAGATGTCACTGAATGCCACTATTTATTAGCAGCATGGCTCCATGGAAGAATTATTGTGTAGTATTTTTGTTCACTAATTATGTGCTAAATAACATTAAATTATCACCGTAGTCCCTCATAATTACAGTTATTATGACAAACACCAAACAAATGAGTAAAGGAGTGACCTCTTTCATTTGAAAACAGCAACAGAAGTCTCTCACAAATGCCAGATTTCTGAATATGCAGCATTAGTGTCAATTTTCATTTGTGATTTGCAATTGGATGGACTTTTTGATTAGCTTTTTAAAGCCACTGCTCAGTGAAGGTCTCCCCTGTTTAGCTTAGACAGGAATGGATAAAACTGTTCCCACTGGCTGTCAGTCATTTTTCCCTCTACCTTCCAAGGCCTTCTCCTGCCAGTTAAGTCCAAGGTGCAACATTCCACAAGCATCCTGGAGATACCTCTCAGAATCTGAAATGCAAAATCCATATTAAAGTTCATATTATACAAACACACACGCACACACAGACACACACATTTTAAAATATTTATTTATATTTGATATTAAGTACAAACAAAATATGAAGTTCTATCCAAAATGTAAAGGTAGGACCACTGTGGATTTTTTAATTAAAAAACTTACTACTGCAAATCCAGATTAGAATTAAACTCCCCTTTTCTTACAGTGCCTTTCTGCCTTCTTCACCTCTATACAAACTGCCTGATACATGTGTTTGTCAAAAATAGGGTAGTAGCTTAGAAGGACTGAAAATAAAATCTGTTTTAGTAATATTCAATTTCCTCTGTTCCTTTGAAACATCAACAAGGTTCTCTCATTCCATACCTCATTCACAAGGGTTGACAAGTCACACTTCTAAGAAATGAAGGAGGAAGTAATCATCAGTTCTGCGCAACTTCCAACATGGGCTTGCTGGACACACACAAAGCACTTTCCATTTCCATTCCACTGCATGACTAACACAAAGCACAGTTTACTGGCAGATTTATTTCAGGGAGTTGTGAAATTCCAGTGAGTGGAATAAGTATTCGTTCTTTCAAACACCCAAACATGTGCACTGAAATGGCAGTTCTTACATATTCATTCTGTGCAGGCACAGAATTGCTATTCTTTGATTGACCATTATTAACAAACACTTTCAGCTTCAGCTAGCCAGTCATCACAGGTTGACTAAGAATATAACCTGGAGAAACAGACTCAGCACATGCTAACAAAGAGGTAACCTAAACTCATCAGATGACATTTCTTATCAAAGATTTTGCAGAAAGAATCAACTAGATAAAAATCTAGCCAGATTGAGTGATAGGCTTGGAAATAATATATACCATACATGGCAGGTCTATTTTGTGTATCAGCTGGGGTTTTTCTGAGAATCAAAAATGGGATATCCTGTTATGGCTCCTTTGGGATTTTGAAATCGCCAGGTAGGTGATACTGTTCCTAGCATGGAAGTTTTACTGTCTACTATTTATTAGTCTGTCTCAGCTATTTACTTTAGCTGTATATTTTATCATTCTCACTCAATCCCAGTTGCTACATGTTAAAGATACATTCCTATGGCAAAAAGATATTTTGCCCTTTTAAGGGCAAAGGCAAGGGAATCAGACTTGTAAATAACAGCTCAATCCAAGAGCACACTTGACAGTATATTGTAAGGTAGTGCACATTAATTCTTAGGTACCTGCACATAGTTTTCAGCTTATGGGTAGTGCCTCAATGCTCTGAACTTGGCACACCAAACCACTTCTCCTTCCAGAGTCAATCACTGTAATTTCCTATTCAGAGCAATACATTTAAATAGATGTTATTCTTGTAATGAAAGATGCTACTGAAAACACACCAAATTTTTCATTATCATAATCATGTTATGACCCAGTCATAACCCCTCTAAACTCCACCTGACTCATCACTTTAGTAATTAGTTACATCTAGTCCAGTGCTATTATCAACAACTATTTATGAAGTATGGGTCAGAGCTGTCATGTCTCTCAACACTGTATTGCTACAGTATCCTGATATGAACATGAATAGGTTCATCCTGCATGGCCTCATCAATCCATGTGGTTATTTTCAGGTCATAATCAGATTATTCCAAAGTGCTGTATTGCATAACTTCTTCCAGACTGGAGACCTAGGTAACTATTCTGCTAAGTCACCTGGAATAGCTTTATATAGAGTTTCTTCTCAAGGATTTATAATTTGCACTTCCAGGTTAGCAGAATACAATGAGTTGGAAAAATTCCCCCAAACCTGTATTTTTTCAGCTTGCTGCTGTCTACATCAATTTATCTGCTTAACTTGTGGAAATAAGAAGCTCCAAAACCTTTTTGAGCAGTTCCTTTTCTACATCCTCTGGGATTTTTTTTCTGGTAATCTGCCTTAGTCCATCCTGTTTGCTATCAGATATTTTCTAAATTCTTCCTTTTGGCCTTATACTTTGGTCACAGGTAAGGATAGCATGTACTGCATTTGTCCACGTGTATTAACTTGTCAAATTATATTGTAATATTGTCAAGCATTTATTTGCTAAGAATCAACACTACTACTATCACAAAGAAAGTGGTTTGTTGTTTGAAATATGGCCAGGAATGTATTTTTGATAATCCATTTTGCAAAGCCCCCAGAAGGCACAACAGCAGCCAAGAGGCAGATCCATTGGTACCTGGTAGCTGCAGAAACTTTAAGAGGGGAAACCAGCTGTCTCATGCAGCAGAAGCAACCCCATGAAATGACCCAAAAGGCTGTGCAACACCCACCGATGAGGTAACCTGGAAGTACCACAAGGCAGGTTTGCTAACAGTGTCAAGGTCTGACCATGCTATAATGCTCTGCTCACTGCTCAAGCCCAGAGATTGTTCACTGAAGGGAAGAGCTCACACATGCCCCAGAGATGAACAGGGGAAACTCACTCACAGGGGAAACTCAGGTGTCTTGCTGTGCCTGGTACACAGCCCCTTTCTGTCATTTGCTGTCTTTCAGAAGAGTTACCTGCTCTTGTCTCTTAGCCATTAGTCACACCAGCAGATATTTTAGGATAAAAGAACTCATTTGAGCTTACCAGAGAAAGACAAATTTCTATGCATCATAGAGGGTTTTGAGGAACCCTCAAAGCAAATGACGCAGAATAGAGATAGTCCATTTCCAGTGATTTTATGAGAAACATATAAGTACTAATATGTACATATGACTTTTATACATAACTCTGTAGTCAAGGCCAACTGGAAGCTCAGAAAGCAAAAAGTGAGGGCATTGTCTGAAAACAGTGCACTGACAGCTTGTCAGCTGAAGCATGCTAATGTGTCTGTACTTGTGGACTGACTGATGTTTTCATAGAAGAAATGACTGGCAGAGCTTGTCCACAGCTTCAGGCCTCCCAACTGCAGCATCTGTTCCAGTAGCTTAACTAGGCTGTTAAAACCCCTCTCTCTGTTTCATTGAGGGAGAAACCGATATGCATTCAGCTAGCAGGCTTTAGGCTACTTTTATGCTGCATTCAGGATTGTTTGGGCTTTTTAAAATCAATAGTCCAAAATCCAATGGCTTGGAAATTTTCTTGTCATTCTTATAAATAATGTCAATGCATGAAGAAAACATCATTAAAGAAAAAAGAATTAAAAAACCCTTGAGAACTAGACTGTTGGATAGACACTTAATTTCCACTTTCTTGCTAAAAGTCCAAAGCAGGTTGAAGATAATTTCCCTACCCACAGAAAATGGTAGGTGAATTACACAGTAATTAGATGTATTTAGGGTTTGGAGACCATTTGTTCTGGAACATCTCTGTGGACAGCAAAACACACGGAAAACTACTCTTACACTTAAGAGTAGGCAATTATAATAAAGAAAAAAGCTTTCTTCCAATTAAAGCTGGTAAGGAGGGTAGTCAGGAAACAAAATAAAATCACTCTCAAATTGTCTGGGACACGAAACCTATTGATTTTGTAGTTGTGAACATGCAAAGTCAGAACCTTATCAGGTGCAAGCAGTCAGCCCTCTCTGCATGTGTGTGTGCACTCACCATTTTAAGTATCACATCCCAAAGACAGCAGAGTCCTGCAGTATGAGGCCCTACAAACTCTGTAAACTGTGGTCATGTAGGGCAAGCTCAAAGCACGGCTGCTAAGGATTTAAACATTGCCCTTCTTACTTTCAGCCCTGTTCTCACATCCCCCTCTGCCTTTACCCTTGGATTTTCATTTGTAATTGTGCAAAAAAAGAGGTTAAAAGCTCTCACACTCTGCAGGAGAGATTTCTATTCCTTCACAGCATAAGTGGCAGCAGGGGTGCTAAGCAAAGGAACTGGCAGCTCAGGTGGCCACGATCAGGTCAGCTGGTGAATTAGAAGCACACTGAGGGCTTGGGGAGGGAGGGGCTTGCTTCAGCAGGAGGAGATTTGGACTCATTTTGTGCAACCCCTACTTATTTAATTTCTTCTTACAAAGATCAATTCACCTTTGGTCTTGCACAAAATGCCAGGGCAGCCATAGAGCAATGTAAAGGACAAAGAGGGACACCCGGCCCTCGCACATCCTGACTGGCCTGTGGAAGAAGCATGGGTTTTTCACATAAGGTACAAGGGACTACTCCTCATATATTAATAATTAGTATTTCTCACTGGTTCTTGTCCCTTCATTCTGCAGGTCTTTTTCCTCCTGTGTTCTGTAGCTTATTCTCACTCTGTTGGACTGATTCCCAAGGAGTGGCCTTTCTGCAGTGTTGTTACAGCTCTGAAAAGTTACTCACCATTTTATCAGTGCTAAAACATTCTCAAGACAATCTTTTCAAGAGAACTGTCACTCAACACACTCTCTAGTAATTCTCTCTGTTGCAACAAGTCAGAAGAATAAATAAGACCTTCCATTCATGTTACTTATCTCACCTTGTTCTGTACCCAGGCCTGGAGTGAGTCTGAGGGAAAATGCCCCAGTTGTAAGGTGTTTGTGTTTACATTGCACAGTTCAGTAAATCTGTTCAATTTCCTGTAAGGAACACCTTTGTTTGTGGTTCTTTTACAACTCTCTGAATAATGCTCAAAGCACTCTGCAGAGACATATTTGAAATATTTAGTTCTGATTTAACTGATGCCATTGTAAATCAAGAATGGCTCCATTAAGTTGATTTTATGTAAGGTCTGCATCACATTTGCATGCAGTAGTGATAGGAGCTTTATGAGTACCTAAAGTGAGGAATTAAGACACATGAAAAGTCCTGTACAAATATGATAATTAATTTATTGGAGATGTTGATGCCCAAGCTACCTTGACTACACTGAGTAGTCCAGATTAGATTCTAGCCCCTTGAAATCTCTGCAGATATTGCCATCAACACAACCAACCCAGGATTTCACAGCATATGTATTTACTAGGGATTGTTTGCTAAGAGAATTCACATGTGTTTTAAATCATTCTGCAGTGGTGAATAATTAATACCCAGAAAAGGTTCAGCATTTCTTTCTACAAGGAGGCTGTCAGAAACCTACTGGATTTGAAGATGCTTCTCAAATACAAATAATCTCCTGTTGCAGCAGTATTTCCTACACCTGCAACAGCAGAATCCACACTCCCTCTTTCCTTCTTTGTTTCTGTGGTATCCTTCCTGTGGAAAAGAGTTTATACTTAATAATGCCACTAATAATGGCAGTTGTAGATGCCATATCTTTATTTACCAGAGGCTGCTGCTTTCAGAGTGGAAGGGGGAGACAGAAAGGAGGTGTCAAGATCCTGCACTGCCCCACAGAATATAGATGCCAAGAGGGAATTTTTATCTGGGACAGTTCTTCAAAGAGAGAGGCATGGGAAATGAGCAAGGCAAAGAATAGCAACACTTGAGAGAGACAGGAGAATACATTAAATTCAAGCGAAATCTCCAGTAAATACTTTGCATTTATAACTGTTTTTATCCATATCTGCTTTGTCTGTCCTAGAGATACTGTGAGTGAGAGGAGAGCTAAACTGCATGACTCTGAGCAGAGGCCAGCCATATTATAGCCAGTTGAGATAAGTTGTGTCTTCTGAAGCTGAGCAAGGAACCCTTCTTTCAATGAGAAATCCTTTTTAATTAGCCACTCTCTTCTACACCATTGGCAACTTAGCTTTTTCAGGTTCAGAAGTAACGTCTAGAACTTCATGTTGCTCTGCAAAGTTAAACACACACTAAAACATGGTAAAAACTCCAGGAGAAAAGTCAGTCATTGACTGACTTTTCATAAAACAGGAGAGTGCATTTGTAGAGAGCCAATGTATGGTCCAACAAGACTGCCATGCTGTCTTTTAACTGAGGGGTGCCTCACCAGGGGCTTAGCCTTTAATGAAGCAGCTTTTAATTGATATCTGTGTCTTGTTCAAGGCGTTGCCTTTCTGATATGCTGTACAATACACAGCAATGTGATAGTCCTTTTGGAACAGTTCACTGATTTGAAATATATGCTTTCAAGATATCCAGTGGTTTTGCTTCCAATTGTGGCTCAAACAGAACATCAACTTGAATATTTTTAAAAAGCAAACATTTCATGTTTGTGTTTAATGGCATGGGAAACTAATTACATGTGAGAAGACAGAAATGACAGCCTGTCATGGGAATCTCTTTACGGCTATTGAAAATGGCAGTGCAGCACAAAATATTAGTAAATTTCCAGTGTGACAGTTCAATAGTGGGTAAATGGTCATGAATGTGCCAGAGCTGGCTCACCCTGACAAACGAGACTGGAGACAGGGTTAGGTGAGTGACTGAGGAATGTGCTTGTGGGAGGGAAGTCTTCCAGTTGCAGCAAGAACATAAACCAGTTTGAATACCAAGAAGAAAAACAGTGAATGAAGTAATCTATTAGTTTAATGGAATGTCGTGAATGTAAAATTACCAAAATATTTTTTCTTGTCAAACCACAAGATATCAGACTATTAAAATGGAATACACATATTTCTTCATCCAGAGGTGTCATATATTGTCTTTTAAATACCCTCGATCACAATCACTAGATTTAAACATCCAATTTACTTTGAATGCTTTTAGATCATAAATTCCACAGGACACAGGTTTGCATATGTTTTATAGTTAGCTTAACAAAATTGGCTATATATATTGCTTGCCTGCTTGCTTTAATCTGTTTTTATTATGCCTAAACCACAAAACTAGACTGCTCACTTCCTCTTCCTTGTTCTCATTTGTTACTGTGCAGTCATCCTTCAAGCTGACAATACTCCAGATATAAAAAAGCCACAAAACCAGATTTGATCATTGTCCATCTAGATGGAAACTGGGGACAGCACGAAGCATTTGATACCACCCAGGCCCATCTTGCCCTGTATGCCTTGTATTACCTTTGCAGATCCAGGACAGTTTGCTGAGGCAACAAGGCTTTGGGACACAGTGAGCTGCCCTCTTAGTGCTACAAGCTGAGTGGCAATGAGCAAGCCTTCAAGCAAGGAAATGGTCATTTGGTTTGCAACTTAAAGATTCTTAATAAAATCAGAATGATTGAAACCCTCCCTATGGTACATATTTTACAATAAAAAACTGTATCAAAGCAAAATTGGAAACCTAGAAAAGAAAAAGGCAAAGTGAATCTATGAAGGAGTTTAGTTTATGTGCTCCACAGCATTAAACTAAAGTTAAAACTCTGCAGGGAACAGTAACTAACAGAACTATATTTTTTAATTATTAGATGCACTGACATTCTGACTTGATGAGTCTCAAGTGTACTCAGCTTGCCCTGGCTGTTTGAAGTTCACTGCCACCTAACTTGCAGTTTCAGTGAGAAAAATGAGGTGTTTCTTTCTGAAGCAGGTGATAAAGCTCTTGTAAATTTAGATCTTTCTATACATAAGGTGAGACCAAACTCTAAGAAAAAAGGAGCAAAGTATAATGTTAAATTTGGCCAAGCTCTGCAATGGGAACTCAGCACAATGACAGAGAAGCATATTTTGCCCCAGGTGAATAACAGTCAGTGGTTAAAAATTTTAAAAGTCATGTTTCAGACCCAAGTAATGACTGCCTCCAAAATCACTACAGTTATACCAGTTCTATGTGACTACATTTTGGGCAGGATTTGTCTTTCTGAATGCTAGACTCCTTGTGCCCTTAAATCTCTGTCAGTCAAGTAATTAGGCAGGTATCAACTGCAAATCCCTCAGATCCCCAGTCATCCCTGCCCAGACCTCAGCTCTTGCTCTCTTCCCTCTCTGCCTCTCCAGCAAGAAGCCCTGAGGGCTTCTTCACTGTGTTGTCCAAGCAAGTAAGGGCTCACTTTGCCCACACATCCATGGCATCCTTCCCTAGCAAGGGGGATATATGGCACAGGGAACCTGGGATCACAGAAATACCTGTCAAACTATTTAAGCATTTGGGGTGATGCACTGCTAAAAAGGCAGTGCTGTGCAAGTTGAGGTTCACTGCTCAAGCTTACCAGACAAACATCACTTCAGAGGCAGCACTAACTCCCCTTGGGAAAATGGGGCAGAGGAGAATGAAAGAGAACACACATTCTCCTATAGAAGCCAAATCTTCACCTGATCCTACAGAGAAACAGGGCAGAGAGTACAATGACAAATAGTCCTCAGATAGTTGGAAAAAAATAACTGATGACTAGTGCAAATGATCACGAGGGCTTGCAAAATGAATTTTAGTAGTAATTTAAATATGAACTGACATATTTGCATGGTATTTCAGACACTCTCACACAAGTGACTCTGACAATTATAGCACTAAGAAAACATCCATACTAGAGTGAAAACAAGAATGTTCAAATATAAGGCCAAACCAGTAGGGTCTGAGTGCCTCAAATTCAATTTGCTCCAAAGGGGATTCCATGAACACAGTGTCTCTTACTGTTCAGAGGTATCAGTAACATCTGAGAAGCATAATGCAGTGAGTTAGGCCAAAGTAATTCCTTTTTTTCCTTCTATTTCCTTTTTGTCTTAATTTGCTAAATTCTTCACTTATTCTGCCACCCGGCTTTGCTGAAATTTTGGCTAAATTCCGGTTGAGGAATTCTCTTTTGTGTTTCTGATTTCTCCTTCTAGAAACTGAAACAGCTGCAGATTTCTACTAGGTAGAAACCTACAGTACTGAGAATGTATCTCAGAGGTGTTGTAAGAAAATTACATTTGTAAAGAGGACAAACATCAGGGAAAAATATTTACAATGTAAACAGTTTCTTTTTTATTAAGCTTAAAGGTATCTTGCTTTTGTGGTCTTGATTACTGTTGTCATAACAGCAATTACTTTCTTTCCTAAATTATGGTGTGATTTTAGTGGCTTTCAAACCTACAAGTAGCCCATAATCCTATGTTAGTTTACTTGGAACTGATCTACTGAGACATATTAAATGACAAAAAATAATGACCTACCCCAAAGGTGAACATTATCAAATAGAAATTGCAAGGGTTGGTATTGATTTTGGGGCCATAAAGTCTGGAGAGCTTTATATCAGTAAAACTCTGGCAGGTTCAACAGGATGCTCTTGATTTATGCTGGAGTAAATGGAAAATTATTCACATCTCCAGTCTATCACGTAAATAAAGGAAAAATAAACCATCTTAGAATTCACAATTCACTGTATTCTAGATCAGAGAAATCCTTGGAGCAATCCAGTCTACAGCAAAGCTGAACAGCACAGCATTACAAAAGGGAAAATATCCCTACACCGCAGACCAGCTGTTACTCCAGGGTCTCCTTCCTGCTGAAGCACAACTTGCTTTGCTATTTCAGGGTCACTTGTGTATGTGACTGCTGATATATAGAGATCTTTCAGGAAAAGAATTAACTAGAAAACCTGCAAGATCTCTCTATATTAATTCTTCAAAAGCAAGTGAAAGGGATGCATAGGTCACAAATATGAATAGTTCATATGCCTGTAGCCAATGTGTTGGAGAAAGTCATTGTTAGTGCTCTGACCTCCCTGTGGTGAGATGTGTCTCCTTTTGACAGCTGAAAGCTCCCATGTCCCACGAGCATTGCAAGGCCAAGCACAAGGGCTGTGAGGTCACTGGCATGCCAAGGTGTCCTGCATTTCACCTAAAGAGTCCCTCTTGTTTTCAGAGGGTCCTTTCCTGCACATGGCAAAGGAGCTGCTGGGAGCTCCATGGGGACCCTTTCAGCCAGGGGCTGCCTTCCCACTGCCACTGTGGTGCTGAACATAGGGATTCTTCCATGCTTGTTGCACAGCTGGCAGCAGTGGAAAGAACTAAATGCTGCCTTGTATTGAATAGTGAATGTTGGAGTGGGTGTTTTTTTCCAAAATTAGGATTTCCCCGACATAAGCTGCCTTCTTGATTTTCTGGTTCATATCAATCGTTAACTTACTTCCTCAAACAGGTTCTGTAAGGGCTTTCTAGCAAAAGAAGTGTGTATATATGTATTTATATACACACACACACACATATATATATACATATACACGATTATAGTGAGAGTGTGTGGAGCAGGGCTGACATTCACCCACGCGTTGGCCGCTCCCTTCAGACACTGCTGCCAAGAGCCTGAAACGGTGCCTGTTTCCCATCACCATGGCAACCTTGAGTGGGAAGCAGCATTTCCTACAAGGCATTGCACTGAACCTCTGCGAGATGCTGCCAGGCTGCGGGTGAGCCGGGACCAGGAGCAGTGTGCACCATGTGCTAGCAGCACCCTCAGCCTCCCACAGCTGTCCTGCTTGCCAGCCACTGCCATGACCCCTCCCAGAGGCTCGTGGGCTCCGGCACTTGCAGATGCCCCAGGCCTGCCCCGGCATGGGGCTGGTGGAAAGTGTGGCAGCTGCCTGTGAAGGCTGCTGGGGATGGAGGGGTTGGAGGGAGGGACCTCAAGCAGCTGTCCTTCTGTGTCCTACCTGCACTGCCTTCACCCTGACCCACCTCAATGGGCTTTATGGTATGGGGAATAGCACCTGAAAAACTCCAAGCCAATATAAAAACTCAAACCATGCCAAGCTTTTGACCCCACTTTCCCAAGCTGAGGAAGACCAGATTTTCTCTGAAATAACTGGTTTCTTTGCTGCAACTCTGGCAGGTAAGCTAATTAGCAAGACTAGCTAATTTAAGGGTAAGCCATACCTGACCAGTCAGGTGTTCCTTTTATGATGGAGTGACTTCAACAGCCAATAAGGAAAGACTGACCCATGTCATTGACCCCCAACTTCTGTAAGGTCTTTGAAACATTCGCACATGACATCCTTATCTCCTAGTTGGAAAGATATGGATTTGACAGCTGGAGTATTCAGTGGATAAGGAACTGGTGGGATGGATGCAGATAGAGTTGTGGTCTATGGCTCTATGTCTGAGTCTGGAGGCTGATGATGAGTGGAGTCTCTCAGGGCTCTGTCTTGGGACTGGTGCTTTAATATCTTTATCAATATCATAGACAGTGAGATTGGGTCCAGGAGGACCTGGATAATTCTCAGATAAACCTGGGCCCACAAGAACCTCCAGATGTTCAATAAGTCTAAGTGCAAGATGCACCTGGTCAGAGACATCCCAGATATGAGCACAGGCTGGGAGATGAACTCATTAGGAACAGTCCCGCAGAAAAGATTTTGGGGGTCCTGGGGGATGAAAAGCTGGACACAACCCAGCAGTGTGCATTTCCAGTTGAGAAAGTCAGACACATTTGGAATGCATCCAAAGCAGCCTGTCCAGCAGGCCAAGGGAGGTGATTCTGCTCCTCTACTCTGCTTTTGTGAGAATCCACCTGGAATGCTGCATCCAGTCCTGGGGTCCCCAAGATAAGCAGTGAGTGGAAGGAGGGCCACAAAGTTGATCAGAGGGCTTTCTCAGCCTGCAGAAGAAAAGGTCCCAGCACCTAAAGGCGATCTATGAGAAAGTGGAGAGGGACTCTTTACACAGGCAGATAGTGATAGGACAAGGGGGAATAGTTTTAAGCTAAGGAGGGGGGGATTTACATTAGATATTAGGAGGAAATTCTTTCCTCTGTAAGGGTGGTGAAGCCCTGGCACAGGTTGCCCAGAGAAGTTGTGGATGCCCCATCCTTGAAGTGTTCAAGGCCAGTTGGGATGGGGCCCTGGGCAACCTGGTCTAGTGGAAGGTATTCTTGCCCATAGCAGGGGAATTGGAACTAGATGATCTTTAAGGTCCATTCCGACCCAAGTAGTTCTATGATTGTGTGATGCAATGATAATGCATTTTAAACAGTATGTAGGTTCACTGAAGTTATTTTTTACTTCCTCCTCTTACTTCTGATTAACATCTAACCACAGTAATGGAAATTTAAAACCTTATATTTGCTTTGAAACACATGCACAAGTCTAAAATCTGGGTAAACAATTTATAAAAGCTCATCTACTCTTTATTATACCGACCCACACCTGTAGCCTTGAGAGTCTGATGATTACTGTAACTGCATAAGTTTTAAACTCAGTATGACTAGGTATAAATACATTTTTAAAAATTTAGATATTTCTTTTTTGTGTGATTATGTCTCTGTGTGTATGATCTGGTATTAGCGGGCAAAATGAGTGGTGAAGTGAGAAAATGTATTCTCACAGGTACCTTAGGCACCATTGAGAGAAAGCCTGCACAATGTAAGTTGTGGTCTGCAGAAAAATGTCCAAGCCATCCAGTGACTCAATATAAATTAACTGCTCAAAGAAAACAAACACCAGTGCACTACCTGTTCCTATCAATCCCCTTCTAAACCTTGTTAGTTTTCCCACAGAGGAGTGATGAAACCGAAGCTCAGCCTTACTCAGATACAGCGAATCCACCCAGGAAAGAAATGCTGTGAATTCCCAGCTGCTGGAAAAAATGTTGGTTATCAGGTTGTATTGGAAAATTTGGTACAAGGGAATTCAACTGCAGAACATGGATTGAAAGGATTTCATTAACTCTGGCACTGGGCAGAATATTTTGTTTCTTTCCTCTGGCTTCTGTATTTATTCCTTATTTCATTAAAGTGACTACCTCAATTTCTTGCCTCTCCTTCTCCATATTCTCCCATCTCTTTTTGGCAAGGTCCTTCAGCATGGTCCTGATACCCCTGCAGACCAGGCTCTCGTTTCCCCTGGGGTTCTTGCCAGCGGAACATCATGCTCTATTTAAACCAGCAATTATTCTCTCCTCAAACACAACTTTGCAAAGATTATCTGGAACAACTCCTTAGTTAGAGGAGAACGCTACTGTGATCTTTGCTTTACTACTCAAAACTAAGAGGAATTCTAGAACACAAAAACTAAGGAAACAATTTCCTAGGAATTTGTGCCTTATGGTTGATATAAGTCCTGCCTAATAGGCACAAATTCTGAGCAAAGCTGGCTCCAATTGCAGGAAATTCATGGTTGCTTTTCCCTGTGTGAATTCTCTGGTATGTAAAATTGGGGGTTTCACAATGCATTCCTTTTTCTGAGTGGAGACATTACCAGTGTCTCCCCCCCTACATTTATGACAAATCACATAAAGAATTCATTATATTTAAATTCAATGTCATCCATGTCATACTGACTTTAGTTAGATCTGGATAAAAAAGCTAGACAAGGTGAATAAAAGACAGACACCTACCTGTCTCAATCTTCTTTTAGTTAGGAAATCCAGCTGATATCTAAGTTTGTCAGCTTGCCTAATGCATCCTATAATAGCAAAATCAAAACTTGCTTGAGGTTGCAGAAGGGGTTGGAGTAATAGCACTCTTGTGTTAAATTTCACTGATGCCCAGAATTGTTAAACTCTTACCAAAACTTAAGCCACATTGTTCCCAACTATTACTATATTCCTTAGAAAAAGATACAAAAGTATCTTTTAGTAGCATAAAGGGCACCAAAATCATCACAATAATTTTCTGGTCAAAATTATCAACACTCAATTCCTCATGCTATATTTTTATTGGGTTTGCATGGCCAGGTTTGGGTAGCAGGCAGAGCTACAGGGGGGGCTTATGTGAGAAGGTGCTGCAGCTTCCCCCTCATCCAACAGAGCCAATGCCAGCCAGCTCCAGGACAAACCTACCACCAGCCAGGGATGGGCCAATCAGAATGGCAGAAACACCATGTGATATGTGATAACATATTTAAGAAGGAAAAAAAACTTCAAAGTGGGAGAGAGGAACTAATCATGAATTGGGCTCACAATTCACCTAAAAATCATGAAATTCAACAAAGAATACCAATATTTTTATGTTACTTCCTGGGTTCTGAGACTTCAGCTTTTAGCCTTTTCTGTTTTTTTAATTTTTCCCCTCTATAATTATGAAAGCTAAATCTTTGTCTTAAAAAAGAAAAATTCACCAATATTTAATTCCCAAGAACTTCATGGATGGTTTTGCATTGTATATGAAAAGGTTGTCCTCTTGGAAGTCTAGATACAGCAGAAGGGTAAAGAATCAGAAAATGGTTTGCTGATCAAAGATGCTTCAGCCATTTCTGAAAACAAATGTCTTATAAACTATCCTCTGGCAACCAAATTAGCTTTCAACTTCTTTCTCAAGCTGGGCAGAAAGCTAAGAACTGACTCTTTAGTAATTTTAAGAAACCTATGTCTTAAATATTTCATCTTTGTCTTGCTATCAGAGAAGATTTGGTCTCACAAATCAGATTTTGTCTTCAGCAAGCCCTAATCATCCCCTGCCACTTTACAGATGTACTTCCATTTTTTTGGAAATGGAAAATGGAGTCCTCTTGGGAGGACTCTTTTTCATCATATATTTAAGTCCATTTCATATCTTTCCCACATAGGGAAGTTCAGGATGCACAGAGTCTGAGTAATTCTTTCATTGCAAGAGGTTTTTGCACCTTTTGTTTTGGATGTAAAATACCACGAAACCTAAACAAGGACCACTGACAACCATATTTCACCAAGGTATCTGGGACGTAAATACCAAACCTATACATAGAAATTTTTTTCCTTAACCCAAGGATTGCTTGCATTTTTTTTAAACAACCTGAGACTTCAAAATTATAGATCACAATTCTTGGCACTAGAAAAAAATTTAATACAGTTAACAGTTTATCACATCTTAACAGCCAAACTGCAACTATTTCAGTGAATAGTGCCTATTTCCTGATTTCCATCCCAGTCCATTGTATTTCAATTATTTTCATGAGAGAACAAAAATGCCAAAATAGAATATTTAAAGGCAGGGTACTGTCTGGTAATAGCTGCTAGCTGCTTCTCAGGCAGAAGAACAACCTTGGCACGCAGTTAGGCACTCATTTGCATGTCATGGCTTACACAAGGCTCATCACAGAAACCACACTTAGAAGGAATCACAACATTCCTAAAGGCCAATGAGATTACTAGAGCTATTTAACCTTGTCTCCTGACCAGCACAGTTGATGCAATTCCATCCAGGTTGCAGTCAGATTAGTAGCCCATGGCTACATGATGTTAAAACCACATCAGGTTATCACTGGAAATTTCTTAATCAAACACACTTACCATCTCTAGTAATTTCCTGATTCTTCTCAAAAATCACAGATTCCAGCCTTGGTTCTTGTTTGACGCCACACTCAGAACAAATTTCCCTGCTGTTCATATTTCTCTCTTAGTGTACTGTGGTTAGGCTTTTTGCCTTATGCTCTTCATAGGAAACCACATTGATTTGGCTATCAGTGATGACTCCCAAGGGCCATTTAATAACCAGAGGGCAGGTTCAATCCTTCTTTTTCTAATCAAGGCAAAAGACACTAGAGCAGTTGCAGATTATACTCGCCTGCTCACACCTTTGGATGTTGAGGGATTAAGGGTAATCCTTTGCATCCCAATAAAAGTCTACATTTGTCTAAGCTATAAAAACAATCGGTTATATCTGTTAAAAGTCTTTGCTTGTATAAACAGGCTTTCTATCTTCCTCCGTGCAATATTGAGAAGCATTGATAACATAACAGTAGTTAGAATACTACAGACCAATGAAAATAGTATCAGAAATCTACTTGATTTTGTTGCTTTAGTGCAAGAGCACAGGCTCTTAAACAGGTTTCAGTGTAAGGCATCAAGCTGTCACCCCACTTTCAAGTAATTGTATCCTTTCAGATGCCACAGTGAATAGAATCCACATTTAAAGGGGCAAATTATTGTAAAAGGGATTTGCTGTAAAGGGGATTGTGCAAGCAGGCCAGTCCAGCAGGTCCCACAAGGGAAGCAACACACTTGTTTTTTTATCAAATAAAACCTCACTTGTAGAACTGACTAAAGATGACTTAAAGCAACCACTGGTGACAGAAGAGCCACCATTGTGGCATTACAGTATTCCAATGTCCATGGCTCCTGTGGCAACCCCTAGTGACACACTAGTGCTGGACTGGCACAGTGACCTGCTGCAATGGCTTCAGTCTGCACTGCATTCTGGGCACAAAAAGCAAAGCTGGTGATACTGAAGTTTCACTCCCCTTCTCCTTCCTCTCCTCTGCTGCAGAGCCCTGATAACCAGGACCCAGGCCAAAGGAAAGTCATCTGTATTCAGCAGTAACAAGGACAAACCTCGTCTCCTTTTGCTGACACAGAGTGTGACCAAGAACAGCAGTGAGCTTAAGAAAAATCCCCATGAAAGCGGCATAGATTCAAGCAGAAAAATGAAGAGCATTTTTCATCTAGCATGCATTCAGCTCCTTCAGGAGCATAACACCACACTGATGTGTTGTCAAGAGCATGGCAGCTTCTCTGTAGAAATACTTGAGTAAGCTGAATCAGCAAATTTTATTGAACTGTCAGCCCTTCCTTACAGCGCTGTATCAAAGTCAAGAAATTAAGCTTCATCCTCATCTGACTCTCAACAAATATTGGCTGTTAGAGTACTTTGGGCAGGCAGAACCTGAGCCAGGGTTTGGAGGAGCACAAACAAAATTAGCAGCATATCAACAATGTCTGATTTTTAGAAAGAGCTGAGAACATCCAAATAAAGTCAAGTCCTTCCATGGTGCTGGGCAGAAATAATTGATGACAGCAACTTTTGGAGTTTTTCAGTCTGGAAGTTTGCATAGTGTCAAGTGAATTCTCAATATTTGAATTTGGTCTTTGACACCGAAATTGAACTCATGACAGTTTATTCAGTCTAAACTTGCTTTCTGAGCAACCCATTGAGACTCTCTGCTTCGAAACAAAATATAGGACAGTGATAGTCCTCCATATCCTCAGCAGGTTATCCTGCTGAGAGGTAGAAAAACAGACTTCATAGTTGTACCAGCACTTGAATCTATTTCTGGTGATTTATTTATAGGCAAAAAGTCAGGAAAACTGTACTCTTACCTCCATTCAAAAATACCAATTGGCTAAAAATGTTCCTAGCTTTCCATCAAGGGATTTTTTTTCCTCCTCCCAACTGCTTGCAGTTAGTGCTATGTTGTACTGTCTCTCTCTAGATGTACCAATTACAAGTGTATATTGTCAACAATGAAGAAAGCAAACACTCTGACAGGCTCTGGTGGTGTTCTCCACCCCTTTCATCTATTAGGAGAGAAATGCTGGTTGTAGTTGGGTTAATTATTACATTCAGTGTTATCCTTTGGGGAAGCAATGATAGGTTACTGTAGTGGTTTCATGTTCACGGAATTTTGTTCGTTAAATTTAGTGTAGTGGTCTAAATACTTTTCTGCTGTGAAATATGATTATGAGGAAAGAAGGCAAAACAAGCCTAACTTAAAGATAAAAACCAGATAGATTTATTAACACACAAAAGAGAAAAGAAAAAAAAAAAGAAACTTCTAAAACGACCCCTTCTCCCACCACAAAATGTTAATTTTCTCACAAACAATGTAAAGAGGCAAAACTCAGAGCTTCAGGTCAGTACCACTTATAAAATAGTCTTTCATTCAGTCTTTTTTGAGAGAGAAGTCTCTCCTGATTTGTTCTGGTAACTTTCCACAAGAGAAGCAGTCTGCTTGTGACTTCTAACCCCCACAAAAGCAGCCTACCCAGAACTTCTGCAGCTGTAGACCTCCCAGTCATGTAGCCTTTCCCATGACTACATATGGGCTGTAGATTAACACTGGGGTTTCACCTTTTTTAAAGATGCACAACTCCACAAGCAAAGGATTTCTCATCTTAAAGAACAGAGATATCTTCTCACTTTTTCATGCAGAGTGCTTCTCCTCATCTCTCTCCATTCAAACATCTTATAGGCTCACCAGATTACAGTTTCTAATTCAATATTCACTCAGTAAATCACAGATACCTTCACTTAAAATCCACAAAGCATCTCCCCAATTTATATTGTCCATGATTTAAAGGAATACTCTAGCATATTCATATTACAGTCTGTTACCACAACTCATAGGAGGTTTTTCAGCCTAAAACCAAGGCAACGTGTCATCTCTCCCACTTAAGAAGTCACTCTTCTTTTACTGACTTTGACATCTTCATATTGCCCCTTTACATATCTCTAATTCAGCCTTTTCCCTCTCTCTGAGGAGGGTTAGAGTTTTAAAAAAGTCTCAATCTGTGTCAGGAAAGAGCTAACATTCCTGCCCGGGCCTGTGGTGGTAATGTGATCTCTGCCAGGCGGCAGCCACGAAGTTCCCAAAGCCATGCCAGGGAAAAGGCTCAGAAATGGCAGCCAGGATCTCCTGTGTGGCTGGGCTTTCCTCCCCCACCCCTCGGTCTCATGGGGTGGGCACGGCCCAGCCTGGGCTTGATGCTGCTTCCAGGGGCCTGGGGGACATCTCCCTCAGCCCAGCTGGCGGCATGGGGCAGGCCTTAGGGTCGGCTGGGTGTTAATGGCCGTGGCTGCCCCTCTCCCCTGCCGGCAGCCGGGGAGGAAAGGGGCTCAGCCGGGGAGGAAAGGGGCTCAGCCGGGGAGGGAAAGGGGCTCAGCCGGGGAGGGAAAGGGGCTCAGCCGGGGAGGGAAAGGGGCTCAGCCGGCCAGGCCGCTCCCCGTGGCAGCGGCTCCCGGAGACCCAGCCGTGCCCTGCCCGGCTCCAACAGGCTGGGCCGTCCTGGCCTCCCGCAGGGAAGGAGCCAGGACTGGCCTCTTACCTCCTCCGAGGCTGGAAGGAAAGGGGCTGTATGGACAAGGTCTTAACTTATATGGGTATTACCAAAAAGTCGTATCAGTTTCTCAGTGGTCAAACCACATGCCAATAGCCAAGAACCCGTCTCTGATAGGTCCCTGCCCCCCTCTAAAACAATTCCAAGGTCCCGAGAGGGCAGTATTCCATATTGCTCTTTGACTAAAACCCAAACTGTGTGAATCCGTAACAGTTACTACCGAGATTGTTTTTGCAGATAAACCTTTAGGGCTTTTCCGCTTACCCTACAGAGAGAGGTCCTAGAGCGGCTCCCTCCTGAGCAGACTTTCTGAAGTATTTTTCAGAGGTAAATGCCTTCATTTTGGTGGAATCCTTTTCTTGCTTGACAGGAAAATTTTGAATTTGCCTCAGTTTATTTTCTGTGTTTAGCTGTTTTATGCCTCTGAACTTGCAACACCCAGTGCCATTTTTGAGATTAGACTCGCATGACACCTTGCAAAACACAAATTCTTCTCTTCTGAAAACTGTTCCTCCTCACATGTTATTTCTCTTCAGCCAAAAAATAAAGTAATTCATCCCACAAATCTGCAATTTTTTATATACGAGACACAGAGTTAATCTTGGCATGTTTCAGCATCTGGATAGGAATAACTTGCCTACCTCAGATGCTTCTTGAGGTAAAGCAAATCATACATTTTAACAACATTAAAATCCATTTTAACTTATATTGTCTCCAGCCCATTCAAACAGCCTGCTACCATAACTAAACCATTCAGACACAGTAATTTCTTGCCTTCTGCTCCAGCTTTGTAAGTGATCTCTGGGAGATGGCTTTGGAGAAGAGGAAAAGCTCAAGAATTTAAATCAATTTTAAGAGTTTATACATTGATCTGGCACAAGTTCAGTAGCATTTTCCTTTAGACTGACCCAGAAATATGTGATTATATAAAGAATAATTTATTACCAATAATCAAATGTTTTTATTATGCTTACCTCAAGCAGGTGTTGGGCATATGTGTAGTGGCTGTTGTGGCTCCTGGTGCCCTGCACCATGCCAGGGTGCCACATCATTCTGCAGGCAGGTCTAGATTCAGCAAAGTTTTTTTTAGCTAGACCAGAAAATGCTTTTTCTCCTTCCTCCATTTGGTGTTTCAGCCCAGCCCCCAGGGCAGACAGCTCCTCCAGACAGACTCCATAGCCATGGCTACTGACCTCCCACTCCAGCCTCTCATGTCTTGACATAATTCCCATCATCTTTTTTAATCTTTTTTGTTTTTAATGTATCAGCTAAATATCAGCTTTTTAACACCTACCTGTGTTCTTTGACAAGAACTATCATGCCTTTTGGTTGTGTGTTGTCCATGGAAACTGAGTTTTACAGATCCCTGTTTGGTTACAAAAGATATCCACAAAATGCACCATGACAGTATGTTTTAATAAAAAATCAGTTTTCTCAGTTTTCTTGCACAAACAACTCCTGCATGCTCCTGGCTTTCTGCCATAGGTAACTATTCATTTGAATTTTTCTGTGTACAGTGGATACACTTGCTCACAGAAATCAAATAGTCATGTTTTCCCCTTAACCACTGCTTTGGGCAATTGCTTTAGCTACTTAAATCATTTTGCTCAAAAAGGGGACATTGATGACAAAAGTCAGGCAAAACAGAAGATGATATTATAAAAAAACCTTAGGTTTTTGTGGATATGCAACAGCATCAAGCAGAATTTCAAAGAGAAAATGGTTAGACAGGAACCTTGCTCCTCCATGTAGAAAGCTCAAGCAGTCTGGTGGGGCACAGAGGTCCAGTGGAAGGTCTTTCTATCCTGCTAGACTAGACAAAATTATTAAAGAAAGGTTCTGGTGTGATTTTGACAGTCATGAATAGGAAATTCACTTCTGTGAATATGCAGCATCACTTAATTAAAGTAAGCTATTTTTGCAAATGTTTTTGTCCATGAACCCTTTTCTTGAATATTCATTGATGGTGGAAATGAACAGAATTTATGGGAATTAATTTAAAATCTGAGTGACTATGCTTGAGAATTTTTTATTATATTCATTACCTATTTGTTATATATTTTTATTTCTAATGTTAGTTTGAATACCTGAAGATAGAAGCAGATGTGCAGCCACTTGCTCAGAGTAACAATTGTTCGGTTATTGATGTAAATAATTATTCATGTTATATGAAATCCCTCTAGATCTTTTCTATAGTGAGTTTGTATCATTGATTTGCAAATAATTAGAAATCCAGCTAAACAGGGGCAGATTCTGCCCTAGGTCTGGTTGTTCTGGTGTACATTTCTAAAGGCACTTGTGGACTAGAGCTGAGTAACTAAGAGACAAGAACAATCCCTTCTGTGCCTCCAATACTGGTGCCTTATGAGGTCTAGAAAAGATGGCAGGGATGAAAGGAAAAGCACTAAGAGTAGAAAATATTATGTAGCATATGCTGCTCTGGAGGCTGTGGGCTGATTCAGACTGTGGAAGCTACTCTGATGTATGCCAGTAGCTTTTCTGGTCCCTGATATAGCTTGAAATCCTAAGGCACAACGATGCCTTAAGCTTCCCTCAAATCCCTAGGCAATGAAATGATTACCCTAAAGGTTCTTTGCCTCTGGAGATGAAGCATGGTCCCAGCTCATAGTCTCTGTTTCTCTTATAGCACTGGAATAATGCTCAAAAGAACTAAGCAAAAGTTTCCAGGGCATTTGAGCAGATCCAAGAGGACTCAGACATCAAGTTAGGACAAAGACAAAGCTTTTTGATCTTCTGACTCTATCACACTGCACTGTTTCGGAGCCTGAAATAGCAGAGCAATGCCTAGGGGTACCATGGTGAGGCCTCTACTGGTATTACAATGCATCAGTTATTTCAATATTTCTAAAAATATTTAAAAGACCAATCTCAACACAGCTTGGTATAAGGGGGGGGGCGAGGAAGAATAAAACGAGGAAACATTTTTATATGTGCTTTTATCTTATATTTCTATATTGAATTTATTATTATACATATTGGCTGTTTTTCACTTGTTTCATTATCTGGTGACAAGAATATTTAGGCCTGGTTACATGAGCCTCAGACCTGGGTTTGCATGAAACATAGTCCAAGGGTACTGCTGAGAGGAGGTGAGAGTGCCGTGAGAATTCTCACGCTGCATTAGCAATAGCAGCAGCCAAAGGGAGTCCAGCTTGGCCTTTGTTAATTTACTTAATTTCCAGAAAAGACTCTTCCTACAGAACAAGAATTCAATACAAGACCAATAAGCCACAGTAAAATACAGGACTAGATGGGGACTTCATCTGAGAATATATGTCTCATTGGACCTCTGTCAGTTGGTTTCTTTGCCATGTAAGGTACAGTGACATCAGCTCTCCCAGGGCAGGGGAGTTGGCCAAAGCCATTAGAGTCTGAGACGTATCTGAGAGAGGCCCTGGCAGGGCAAAGTGTGCTGCAGACTGCTCCTGCCCTGGTAGCTCAGTGCCAGGGGGTACACATGGGATGGGAAAGGACCAGGAGCCTGGGCCTGTGTCTTTATCACTGCTTCAGTTCCCTTCTAGATTTTGCCACTCCTGGTCCCGTTCCTATGCCATGAGTAGTTGTCCTTCCCTGCAGCAAGCAGTCATGCAGTCAGGCTTTGTGCTTTAGTTTCTCAGGTGGAAAGAAAAGAACACGGCATGGCAAGAATGAGCAGTTGAACGCAAGGCGGTGCCCCACATTTTCTGAAGGACAGGCAGTGGCACTAACTGTAATTCCAGAACTAGAATTTCATCCTGAAAGGACAGAGAAGATGAATTACATTCTGATATGAATGACAAAAATATCCATGATTTTACTAGACAAGATTAAAAACGTTTTAAAGGGCAATTTCTTCCCATATTTTTAGTCTAGGTTTAATGTTAAGCACAGAAGAAAACTCCACTATTAGCAGATTTTTCCACAGCCTTTCCATACATATTCCTATGGCTTCTCTTGAGGGAATTGAGCTTTGAATGCAGCAAATCCCAGAAGCAGGATACTGGCTTGCACCTGCCCTGCTAGAGAATGAAAATCTTTATTCCCAAAATCAAAGGGGATCTCATTACTTATCTACTATTTCTGTCTGTATTGTTCTGTTTATAAGTGAAACCACCCAGTTCATCAGGCTGGTGGCCAAGTGGTCACATGGGCATATTGGTCATTGCTTTAAGACTTCCAGTACCCAGGGATGAACTGAACACATTTACCAAGACTTATTGTTCTGACTGCTGTTGGCCTGTCTCTAAAATGCTACAGGATTGCAGAAAACACAGAACATATTTTTATGTATTCTAGCACCCTATACATAAAATATATATACATATATATATATATATATTTTTTTTTTTTCCCCAGGTTCACTAGAGCTTCTCCCAGAACGAAGCATACAAGGAGCAACACACAGAAATGTGGAGCAGCCTTGCACAGTTCCTGCCTTGCACATCTGCAGCTCTAAGGATAAAAGACTGAGCCTGTTTCTGGGTCTGCACCTCCTGCTCTCCTGTACCTGCAGCCTGTGAGAGGAACATCTGGGCACTGAGGGGGCACCTCAGAGCTCCCTAGAAATTGAAGCTTTCAAGCTGCATAGTCACTTTTAAAAATCCTGGCAAGTAAGGAACCAGAAACGCAGGAACACATAGAAGCAGAAAAGGAATAGACACTATGAGATCTGGCTGCCATACAGAAAGTGTCTAGTTCTGAACTGCAAGGTCCTTTTCTGTCAAGATACTCTCCAAAACAACTTTAGTTAGGACAACTTGCTGTATTCTCAACAAAGTTATGCAGAACACTTTTAATCAGCTCCCTGATTTCTTCAGTGTTTGTATGATTAAGCAAATCAAACAAAGTCACCCATGCTTTATCAATACAAAAATATTGTATTGCTAACTCTTTGTCTTAAATGTATGTTGTCCACTGTACCACACTGAGTAGTTTGCAATCTTTCATATTCTTATTCTAACAAAACCTTATAAGGGAAAGATGTCTTTTTAGTAATATATATTAAGTAACATATCCAAGGTCACCCAGCTTCATAGCTGGCCAGGAGCATTTTGAGCATCCAAGTTAGTGTTTTAATCAATGAGCAGTTTTTGCAAAAAAACCATATAAACTCCTAAGCTGTGCAAAACCAGATTTTCAAGATGTAATAATCTGCAAATGCCTCCAGTTGCTGTTCTCTGTCACTAGTAATGAAAGCAAGTAAAGCAGATGTAGATTCCCTGCAACTAACTTTCCACAAAATCTGTTACAGGATAAAGAGGAGCTGTCCAAAGGAAAATGAGACCTATGCAGCTTCTAGGAGCTTCTGGAAGCTATGGTTTTATGCTTACATTATGTGTTGCTGTAGTAATGTTCCTCTCCTATTCAAATTCACCCCTCTGTTGAGATCAACAGCGCAATAATGGTCTTTTTGAATGCTAACCCTTTGCTTTCCATTTCAGAAATAATCAGGTAGTCCTACGCCAGATGTACTAGTCACTGTACTAAGGACATAATGAAGAAAAGGTAAGCTACTTTCCTTGCAAACATGGTATTTGGAAAGTAGGAAATTTTAGGAAGGGGAGGCAACACCCAGTGATCACCAGCCACTTACTGGCTCATTCTACCCAGCCAGTCCTTTGGGGTGGTTTCCATTTCTAGACAACACAACCTGTATCCTGCTACAGGGACTCAGTCGTGGACACTCCAAACCTCTATAGCTGCCTGGCACAGCCAGCATTCTTACTCATCCTGCTTGCATAATGCATTGCTGTGGTGTTGTCATTGAACACTCTAATAAATGCCAGAAACAGCCTCTGCTTTGCTGAGCTGCTCTGAGGGAAGAAGTTGCCTCCCCAGGCCAGCATGGAGCCATATGTAGCCGAATCCTCTGTCTGCAGGATTTCCACTATGACTTTGATCCTGTTGCAGGCAGTTCTAAAACATCTTATTTTTTATTTTTAAATTAGGTCCTGTCTGAGGCCTGTGTTTTGCCCTAAGGCCTTTTGTCTAATGGGTATCCCTGCTAAGGGGTATTACACAGACACAGCACTCTTCCTCTTCATGGTGTGCACATTTCAGTGTGGTGAGATGTGGTGCTGGGCTCCACGTTAACATGTGTACTATACTTGTGTAGTAGATGTGGGAATACGGCACAAAAGGATCCTACAAAGTTTTGCATCATTCTGGTGAGGATAAACCCCATCATTCCCAAAGTAAGCTGTCCCTGGTGGGTAAATATGTAAGTTAAAATACAGAGATTGGCTCACAAAAAAAAATGGTCTCTTCAAGAAGTATGGGATAATTAGTAACTGGGAGCTTATAGACCCGCTATACCTTCTATCTAAATCATCCTAACCTTTTGTGTTCCTTCTGTCTACAGATAGATTTAGCCTGGATCTCTCATGAACAGCTTGTATCAAGAGGGAGCCTAGCATGGAGTGCTAAGAGAAGTATTTATATCACTTAGTGGCACTGTGCATACGCTGCCCGTGCACGTTGAAGTTGCTGTGTTAGCTGCAGGATCTATCGTGTCCTTTCCACTGCTTCTGAAAGACCGGCGGACACTTGGATTCATAAGGATTAGATTATTAATGTTATTCTTGGATTTTTCTCAGTGGGATACCCAGTGTTACCACTAATTCTGTCATCAGTGAAAAGCTGCAGATATAGGGCTCATTTTCCCATGGAGACACCAGGAAGAACTGGCTGCTGCCAATGCAGGCCATGAACAAACTTGTCAGTCCTTGGTGCTGCTCGATCTCAGAACTTCCAGCCCATGGGGGCACACGGATGAGGTCAAGCCCCAGAAGACCACACCTTCTTCAAAGAAAAGGTCATATTTACATGTTTCTGTTCACCACAAATATTTCCTTCTCACATTGTCTGCAGCACGTTGGTATCTCTACCCACTGTTAGACAGTAACTTCTATGCTGAAGAGCAGGAGCTTTTTTGTCAGTGATGAGCATGTCATGCTGTGGGTTGGGACAGAACATAACAGTGGAGGTGGGTAAAACTGTCATAGGTAGATTATTAACACTTTGAAATGTGACCCATACACCAAACCCAATTTCTAGACTGAAAAAATTGCATTGGATATTTAATATCCTTGGGTGGTCATGGCCTCTGTTTTGTTTCATAGTTTAAAAGGCTTTACTGCTGCCCAAATGTTCCTTACAGCTTTGGGTATTTGATGGTAACTGTAAACCCAGACTCCACCTACAACTCAGTCTTTGAAACCACTGTTCACTGTGAATCCCATACAGCAAAGCACATCTTCAGCTTCAAGAGGATGAGTAAGAATTAAAGGATCTACTATAACAATGTTTTGCTTAAGTCATTGGAATTGCTCATGCATTGTTGTAGCAGCCCTCTTGTTAGAGAGTAGAAATGAGCCAAGACACTGATTTCTTGTTTATCACAGCATGAAAAGGGCCCTGGTTTATTCCTCTTTACAGCTCAGCCATCCTGACTCCAACTCTTCACTGACTCTGGCTGCAGCAAGCTCCTGCTGTAGGTTTCCCTAGCAGCCTCTGACTGCTGGTTATTTCCTGTTAAACTCTGACTGCAGGCTTTTACCCAGCTAGACTGTGACTGCAGGTTCCAACAACAGGCTTGAACTGCAGACCCAGACTGACCTCACAGCAGTGATTCGCTCTCCCCAGGACCCTTCTTCTTCATGATCCTCTCCTTCCCTCTGAGTTCCTCCTCCATGATCCTCCACTCACCAGCTAACCCACTCCCTTTTATCACACTTATCTTTATTGGCTATAGCTGTGACTCATCAGGGGCAAGGCTGTATTGGGTAATTAACACAGCTGTTACTTATCAGAGGCAAGGTCACCTGTATTCCTTTCTCCTACAATGTGTGGTATGCAAGAACCAGTTTCCACTTCATCATGGATTTCTTATTAGTTTTAAAGGCTATTTAGAGGCTTATTAGTGCTTTTTTTTTTTTTTTTTGGAGCTTCTTCCTACAAGCCATTTACCTTGTGATCCTGCCTGTTGTTAAGAATGAAGTCCAGATAGCACAATCTAATATTTCAGGATATTTTATGTTTAAAAATCCAAGTCTGTTGCAAGGACACTTTGCTGAATAAAAATAAAAAAATAAAATACTGTCAGACACCCTTAATAGCTGGGTACATCCCTTTCTACATATTTCTTTCTATTTGTCAGCTGGAAAGGATAAAATATGGCAGATTTTTCCATTTGACACACAATAGGCTCTGAGTGACTTGTTATGTAAATTACATTTCGTTTAAGCTCAACTTTGGAGAAAAGAAAGACTAAGTAACTATCTAAATGAAGAAGGAAAATTGCAGGCTTGTGGGAAATACTATTCAATGAATAAGACCCCACTAGCAGAGACACTATAGTATGCTGCAGGGATTGATTCAGAAATCTGACCAGAAAGTCAATCTGTGTCATGTATTTTTAATTGAAAAACACCAAACTTGGAGTGCAGCAGGGAAAAAAGATCTCCTTTCAAAAAATAAAGTCTCAGATCCCATAGTCCAACCGCAACAAATTAAGCTAACAGCTTTAGAAATATATCTGAGTCTTTCATAAGGCTATGTTACTAATAGGTTGTTGAGATGGGCTTTTACTGAAAAATCTTTCATGAACCTGCTGCACAAGCCTTTTTCAAATAAGAAAGTCTACTTCCCTGAGGACATAGGAATTAGACAGCACTGCAAAACTGCACATTTTGCTCAGCATTATCCACAGCCCACCAACACATTCCTCCCCCTTTCATGTTTGCCTTAACACCTTTTCCAGGATGTCCATGCTGACAGTGGGGGTTAAGGGGAGGCAGGCAGAGGCAGGGTGCAGTGCATGCTCCAAATTTGCTGTTGTTTCCACCAAAAGTTCATTCAATGTTTACTGGCAGGTTGTGCTGTGTTTGCGAGGTTTACCATGTAGAGTGGACAAGGTTACCAGTCAGAGCAACTGGCAGAGATTTAGTACTATTTATCATAACTCATTGATGTCAATGGTGAGACTCTTTCTGACCTCAGTGGAGCCAAGATTTCAATCCAGACAGTCTGATCAAAGCAATTCTACATGAGACAATGCTTGAATTACCAGCAGAAACTAGCTATGAATCCTTCTTGAACAGATGAAAGAAATAGTGAATATATTTGGATCAATTCCTACAAAGGCAAGAGTTTGGTCTTGCACTTTGCAGACTGGGAATTCATGAATTTCCACTCAATCCTGAGAAAATAATCATTGAGTGGCATTCGGTAGATTATTTAACCTCCATCTAATACAAGTTTTCCACCAGTAAAATGGGAATTGTAGAATCTGAGCACATAATCTGGACTTCAACCAGGCCTGGTGTAGGGGAAGGGCTACAGGACTTGAACCAGGCCTGATGTAGGGGAAGGGTGACATGGGATTTCTTCAAGCCATGTCTCTAGTCAGTACCATGCTGTCAAGATGCAAGTTTTGCAGAAGATATATAAATACCTGTAATTTTAATTTGTAGAGAGGGCAGCTCTGCATATACCCGATATTGGAACAGAATTCAGGCACCGTTATGTTAGCATCACTACTAATCTGATTTTCATTTAGCAGTTAATAAAAAGTCATGCTGGAAAACTCGACATTTGCTACCATTTCTTTTCAGATTTTTTTTGGTTCATTTTGCCAAATAGTCTAAATGTTTGAGATAGTGTATGCGGAAAGGAATTGCAGCTGAGAAAAATATTAAAAATACTTTGACAAGCCCTGATTCATTACTATCTTTTTTTTTTTGCTGTCAAAAAAAAAAAAAAAGACTAGAAGCTAAAGTTACAGCTTTAAACATCAATTTCAATCTTTATTAACATACCAGATACAAGACATTGGCCCATGGTCCACTGAAATGAAAGCTTTAATGGGCTTCAGCTGAAGCCCTAAACTATGTATTTTTCATGTTTTGCAATGGACGCTTGGAGCTCAACACCAGACAGCACTCTTGTCTTCCCAACTGGTTTTGTTTATCAAAAAAGCCCTCCCCTTGATAGTTCAGGAATGACTGCAAATCCCACAGTAATTTTCCTTGTAATTTGGTTTTTTGGTCTGAAATTGTTATTTAATCTGGTATAAAAGAGACACACTCAGTTGGTATTTGATCTAGTATAAAATAGACAGACTCAGTTGCTCCCAGTTACTTACTAGTATAAATTCTCCATAGCCCCCAGAAGTCCAGGGCCTGCTTTTTCCTGCAATTACAACAGTGTGATTTAACTGATGTAAGTGGAGATCTGCATCTGGATCACCACTAGCCCTGCAACTGTAGAAAAGGGTTTCTCACTGATCTAAATCAAATGCAGAGCCAGATTAACACCATTGACAATAACATGTATAATGACATCCCCGTCAGTCACTCTGATCTACACCCTATACATAACAATACATCTCTGTCAATTATATTTCAGTAATGTATTATTAAAATATTTTCTATAGCATATAAAGCAGGAATGAAAGCATTCAAAAAATGATGTGCAAGGGAATAAAACTTCAAGATTTCAATTAGTTGAATATTATCATGAATAGGCTTCGTACTAGAAAATTATGGAAAAGTCTCCTTTTTTTCCCTCAGAGCTTTAAGTCCTCCATTTTACTCCTCTTTTGTCAACAGCACTAAAACAGCGAGTGAATACCCAGAAGTAGGTCAGGATTGCTAATATCCAAGGATACCATGTTTCTGTGGTTACCTTAGCACTGCCTCCCTTTCTCGCCCTCCCTCCCTCTCTGGAACCAAAGCACAGCCCCCATACCGTCACTCCACGCCAGTGCTGCATCACCCACTTCAAAACTGCTGCTCCTGTATTACACCCACGCTACCACACAGAGTGTGCACCACACCTCCAGGCTAGGATCCAGATCTGTGATGCCTGTGGAAAGAGCTGTGAGCTGCAGGGTGCCGAGGCCATGTGCCACACTGTGTCTGTCAGGCTGTCTGTCCTCTGCCATGCTGCATCAGCACCTTCCCCTGATGATGGACAGGAGACAGTGCAAGAGCTGCCAGAGATCGGTACCCTGGGATCCCTGGCCCAGCTGCACCTGATGGGGTGCTGGATGGGAACAGGCAGATTGGCAAGTACGGGGACACCCCATCACTCCACACCACCACCCAGAGCCAGTCAGAGAAATTAAGTGTGATTCTTCTGTGTTGCTGCAGCCCTGATGCCCTCACGTGTGACTGAAGGGGATGTTTATCTTCCAGGCATTCCAGATAGGATGACATAAAATAGACTGGGGCTGTGGACATGGAAACAGAGAGGCAAAGCTTAAGGCATAAACACAAAGCAAATCAAACTGTGGCAGCTGTGTACAAAATGGGCCAGCTCTGCATTTGAAGGCGTGAGAAAGGAGCAAGCAGGCTGTGCTCAGAAAGACATGCTTGTGAGATGTGACAGCTTTAGTCCTGATTCATCATGGGGTAAATTTGCCGAAAGTGGGGCTAGGCTACAGGAACTTAAGGGCTCTGCACTGATTCATGTTTGGGCAGGCTTTGTACCAGGCTTTTGTTTGACTGGGATATTCTTTCCCAGTTTTTTGACAGGACTCATGGAGTGGTAGAGGTAAGACAAGCAGCCTGTCAACTGGGGTTCATTTTCAGCAGTCTTATGAAGTACTGTGTCTATTAAACTTGCTGGCTCTAATTTTGGGTCATATTTGCCTTTATTTGTTGTTGACACCAAGGTTTATGCCAACCATCTCTCCTGTCAGACTCTTCTGGGAGCACCCTCAGCAATGGGAGACACACTGGGCCAAACAAACATGTGTGCAGGGTTTGGATTAGAGCTCCTGCTGGTGCATACTTGCACTGCCCAGTGGCAGGTGTTTTAGGACCATATGACTTGAAGCAACTGGATTACTGAATCCAGTCCTGACTGCAGACTTCATGTAATATTTGTTTAATCCAGAAGGATCCAGACAGCATCTACTCTACACTAAGTGGTTCCCAGCACCATAGCAGCCACCCTCTGACAGTACTTGCCAAGAACTGTGTGTCAATTTTAACCATTTTAGGTACCTGCTGAGTGCCAAATTAAAGGAACATTCTACTTTGACAAATTAACACTTCTCTTCTGTCCAATTTTCCCTCAACTCATATAACCTTTATATCTGCCTTCCTGTTGTTGTCAGCTCAAAAGAATACCCTTGGAAGTTAGTCTTGATTGAAACTGAGGTTTAAGAATTTAAAATTTTAATTACAGCTATTCACTGTGTGAATGGGAGGATCACCAGGATTTGGGCTAACTGCTCTGCAAATGTGTAGAGATCCATCAGCTTTCTACCTATGAAGTGATAACAAAGCACACAGTCAGATAAAAAGGGTGGAATATAAAGCTTTTAGCTCTGGTGGATACGTAAGCTGTTCATGGAATTCTAGGCAACAAAACACCACTAAATGATAACACAAACCATCAACTCTCACCCAATACTATCTGCAATGAAAGATTGTGTTTGACTGAACCTTTATGAAAGGACTTTAATTGTCATCTGACAAATAGAGAGGTGAATTAGAATTTCATTTAGAAATAATTGCTTCTGTTAAAAAGATAATTATTTTTAGTTTCTCTTTTAAATTTTTCTGGTCAGCTTCAGATTACAACTATTGTTTCTTATTATGCTTATCTCCACTAAATTAAAGGATTCTTTAGTACCTGGTATTTTCTCACTGTGAAGTTACACACACACCATAATCAGGACTCTTCTCAATTTTCTCTTCATAAGCATAACAGATCAAGTATTCCAAGTTTTTTAATAGGAAGTATTATATCAAATTATATTCCTATTTTCTCAAAATATTTTTGGAACTCTTTTCTGCAACTTCATCATTTTTTCAGTATTCTGTTGAAAATATGGACACTTGAGCATCATCCAGCAACCCACTTGAAGTATCATCAATGCCATTTGCAAAGGAAAAATATGTACTTTATTATTCCTCTCTCTACTCGTTCAAGAATCACATTCAGACCTCCTTTTATATTAAGGTCTACAATCTAATGAGTTTCCAAGTCAATTCTTTATAGAGTTTTATCTATAAATTGTCCAGGTACACTGACTTAAATTGATAGCTAAATGACATACATCATTTGGCATCTCCAGCTCCTGAAAGTCCAGGAGTCAGTTCAAAGGCTCATTTTTCCATCTATATGCCCATAGCATACAGAAATGCAATTGTACATGCCTGTCTGTCTGTCCTCTCTCAAGGTGGTGGACATCCAGTCCATTTTCCCCACCATGTCCCAGAACATTCTGTATCTCTGTTTTCCAAATCTGTACATACAATCTGTAGTGCTAATGCAGCTTTTCAGTTTGCATGGTTCTGGCATTACACACAGTCTCTGATGCAGCCAAGATTTCCAGAGAGGATGCTATAGGCTGCCCATACACAGAGTGTGGGGTAATCCTCTGAGCCCAGGAGGACATGGTGAGCAGGGAAGAAGGGAGCTTTCCGACAGAGAAACGCTGTGTGGAAACTGGATAGAGGGCAAATATGTGTAACAGCAGCAGCAGCAGCAAAAATGGGCAGGGGCAGGCAGACAGGGAGGATTTGCTGTGCTGGTTGCCTTTTTGTGTAAACTTGTCTTTTTTTCCCCACCATCAACCTCATTTCTTCAGCTTGTCACTTACTGTATTACCTTTCCCTCCACCCTACTTTCCCCTACAATGTCCTTTCTCCTGCTGCCTTTTATTCCCAATTGACTCGTTCTGACTTAGACTCACCCTCCCCTGCCAAAGCTCTTCGTGGAAACAGCATTCTGCTGCTGCTTTCACACCCCTCTTTTGGGTCCTATGTGTCACCCCCTTGTCCCTAGTCCTCCTCCACCAGGGGATTAGCATCTTTCTGGGGCAGGGACTACTTGGAGCTGTGTTCACCCAGTCCCTTGTACAACTGGGCCCCTGTGCTTGCTAATTTTATTTTAGCTGCTCTTCTAATAAATGTGACTAATCGCAATAGCACTGTGATGTCTAGTAGGAGAGACTGATGAAATAATTGTGTAGTGGGGATGAAGCAGCCAGGCTGATGGTGAAGCAGAGCAGGCATTAGCTGTACCAACCTTACATAACATTGCAGGCTGTGTGAGAAGCACCCAGAAGGAACTCACTTCTTATCTCACCCCTTCCTCCCCCTTTATTATGAAAAAGCAAAAAAGGAAAGAAAAAAAAGGAAAAAAAAAAGGAAAAAAAAATTTCCTTTACTGCTGCCGCATGCCTGGGTGCAGGTCCCTGAGCTGGCAGTGGGGCAGCAGGGACAGCTGCTACTCTGTGCCAGCTCAGGACTCACTCCAGCTCTGATCCCACACGGTTTGCTGGGCACAGAGTCAGGTGTCACTGTCAAAAAATGGTTCTCTGCCTTCTAATTCATGATGGCTTTTTTCCCATCTTGCAATAGATGTGAAATATAATTTGAGTTTCAATATATAGCTGGGGGGGCAGGGGCGGCTTTCTTCTCTTGTTAGTTAATTATAACCCTTGTCTGTACTGATGCTTATGTTGCATTAGATGGCTGATATCTGCTAACCACCTTTCTGTAAAACTACAAAAGACCCATGAAAATGAGAATGGGGAGATGGACGGATGGATGGACGGGTGAGGGATGCCTCTATTACAAGGAACGAACACAGAAAGCTTGGATTAGGGTGAACAGCTGGTGCGGATTCAATAATCAACTGCTCTGAAAGAAAAGCCTGTTTTTTCTCATCTCATGGCATTAGAGAACAGGATACCAGAGCTGCCAACCTTACAATTGAAATCTGCCCACACAGAATAGCAAATTCCCCTTGGCTTGCATTTAAATGCTTCTGGCTCAATTATAACTCCGTACAGTCTTTAATACATACATGTGGTCTGCATATTATCCTGCAAACAGAGCACTGCACTGCTTCTCTCAGCATGTCTCTGCTTCATTTTAACACCAAAGGGAGGGATGGGGCAGGGGGAGAGAAAGGAGGACAGAGAGCTTATCGAGTTTACAGCTGCTGCTGAGAATACTGGTTTGATTTTCACTGCTGCTCAGGATTCATTTCCACAACAGGCAGCAGGTTGGGGCAGTGAGTGCTGGTTTAGCAGACTTAGGAGGTCATTCTTCAGGACAGCCCTGTGGAAGTAGCACTCCCCTCTAAGGAGCCATCCTGGTGAGCTGTGGCATGAGGAAGGGCTTTGACATTTTCAGCTCTCAGTATCCAGATGGGAACAGCAGAGCTGAAGCAGAAGTGACCATATGAACCATATGAAGAATGAGGAGGCTTGTTGGCTGTTGATTCCCAGGTATTTTGGTGATGCTAAACATGGCAGGGTTACCAAGATTTTCTCTGACCCTATTGGCAGCAGCAGTAGCTACAATGCAGTCTTCCTTCCCTTCATCCCAGGCCAGCAGCCAGCCCTGGGAGGCCAAGATAGAGCCCCTCACTTTGTTTCCACAGCAGCTGAGCCCTTTCCTCAAGCTGCACACCTGCCCAGGTGCAGGGGGTTCAGCTGTGATCTAGAGAGCAGACTACTACCTGACCACGATGATGACAAATGGGGCAGCAAACAGCTGCCAGGTGGGGCCATTTTTCTCTTCATTCTGTCAGAGGTGAATAAGAAGTTAACAGCTCAATACATCAAACTTGATCCCATCAGCCAGTCTCCTCTCTTTTCAGAAAAGTGGAGGAAATATATTGGTTTTAATGCCCTCTTTATTTTGAAAGATCAGGATAGCAACAGTGACCAGAAGTCTTGTTATCATGTAGTTTCAATCCATAACAGGATACTGAATATTCAAGGGCAGAGAACCCAAAAGCTTGGGCTGCAGGTTTGCAGACAACCCTATTAATAGCCACATGAAATTCCTGTTTATTCAATGGCCCTTTTTTTCAAGAGAAAACACAGCTCATCCCTGCTGCCCCAAATGCAAGGAGAAGACTGGAAGGGGCTGCATGAAAATGTGTCAGCCTGGGTCCCTCCCGTGCTTCTTGCAGAAAGAAAAGGAAGATATTAATGCAGATGATTTTGTTACATAAATACATGTTGTATCAGGGCCATTTTTAGCGTTTGTGGGGGTGTGAAGAACTTCTTCAAGCTGCGTATCTATTTCATTGGATTCAGCTGAACTGAGGAAAAGGACAGAGAGTTTTAAGGTAAACTATCAAGATACATTTATTTAAGCCCACACAATTCTGTACAGAGCTCCACATGACAGAAACAATATTTCACTAGCGTGTCTCTGGCCTCGGTAGTGCTTTTTAATGCTTTGTAACTCAAAGATCTCTTAATATAATTGGATAAAATTAAGGAAAATTTTGTCATCAAATTTCAAATATTGTGTCTGCCATTTGTCTTCAGAGAGTTTCAGTTTCTTTAAATTCCAAGGGGCTGCAACACTTAATTAAAATGAAATTTTAAAATCCAGAAATGTAATTTTTAATTTAATCTCAAAGTAATTTAAACTTCAAACAGATAATTTTCTTGTCAGGAAGGAGCCCATTTTTGAACAAAAAATAAAATCTGTGGGTAATTTCACAAATCAAGTTCATAAAATACAGAACTCCTCTTGATTTCTGAGTGGTTTTCTATCATCCCTTCCTCTTCAGCTCCATGTCCCATTCATCCCTGCGAGGTACGTGGGGCTCACTTCCCCCTTCCTGATGTGCTCATCCCTACAGAAGGCAGAGAGTGAACTATTGCCCTCACTGGAGCTGAGCCAGCTGGAACATCTTACACCCAGCCTAAAAGTGGGCCCAGGTTTAGCTGTGGGTGTAGGCTCAGGGTGGCTGGGGCTGGCATGGGCAAAACCAGATTCTTCCCTCCTTCCACACTGGAAGTGTCCAGCTACCACAGCAGCAAGGAGATCCTCTGAGGGGCTTTTGTCTGCAAATGTTTCCAAAAAGAATTTTCTCATATTAACTCAGCGGCCATCTGAGAACAGTTTCCTTCTGGAATGCAGTTTTAGGGGACTGTATTTTACTTACAGGAAGGCATTGCCAAAGGGAAATTTTCATGGGATTAATTAATGCTATATTTTTTGTTTCTCATGCTCCAAAAGGATCTGGTTGTTTTTTTGGTTTATTTTTTACAAGAAGGACATAAAAGGATAACATTTATAAATGGTTTTGGTAATCTGGTTAATTTCCACACAGTGCCTACACTGTTTCTCAGAGCTTGCCACATCTCAGAGCTCTGCAATCCACATGGCAGTTCCCAGACTGGCCACTGTTAGCTACAAGGTGCTCAAAAAGAGAAGAAGGTTAAAGAGGAGAAAGGTTACCTAAATAAGTCTAGTTTAATATATTGCACACCCATGCCAGCCTTGATCCAGAGTATTTAAAAAACATGGTAAAGAATGTCAGTCTTATTTAATAAAATCAGGCAGAGAGAGGAGCCCATATTTTGGACACTCCACCATTTTGGAACTCAACTTTTCTGCCACAGAGGTCAAGTTTCTCAAACCAGCATTCTAAATTCATCCTGAATCTGCTGTCACCTTTTAATTATCTTTAAAAGATGAATTAAAAGTCACCCTCTGAATTGGTGGTTTAAGTGGAAAAGAAGTCTTGAATTAATTTCACTGGTTACAGTAGTTCTTTTTGGTGATATAATGACAAGGAAGACTCAAACCCCCACTGGGCCCCATATTTACTCCTCAATGCTCCATTTACTCATTCTGTTGATGACTTTATCTCAGATTTGTTTTGAAGACACTACACTTCAGATGAAAATCTATCCTGCTGGGAAGGGAAGAAAGGTTTAACATTATTGCTCAGCATTCATCAAAGAAGACAAGAAAAATGCAATATATCATAATGATAAGGATTTCTGGTTGACCCCTTAGACTCTAGAGCACAACTTTGGTAACAGTGTAGGAGGAGATTCAGGAATTCAGAAGGACTTCAGAGAAGTCATAATCTGTGGGGAACAATAAAACTGCTAAAACTGTCCATTACACAGGCTGACTGCCCAAAGCCATGGCCTTTTTTTCTGGAGCAGGAAATAAAAATATTTGGGATATGCATCTTGAGCAAAGAGTAAAATTCATTTGCAGTAATAATGTCTTCAACATGAAAGAAATAAGACAATGGAAGTCTCATCATTAAAAACACTTGAATCTGGTTCAAAATGAGATACACACTGGAAAGAGGCATCCAGTACCAGCTACAAGGACAGCTGAATGGAGAAATCAATACAGAGACAGAAACCTTTTGTTTCCATTAGAAACATAGAGTATCTCCAAAATGTTTGTTTACTCTGTTTGCCACACAATAATACCACAAAAGGACTTTTCAGTGTGTTAGAGCTGAGACTTGAGAAGCTGCAAGACCCAGACCTCAAAAAACGACTTACTGGGGCAAGTAGGTTAAAAATTAACAAGACCTGTAAACAATAAAACAAATGAAATCACCCTCTTAGACTGACACTCTGCATTACAAAAGAGAAAGTAAGGAAAATATAGAATGGAAGGAAAATGCAATTCAATGTCTGCAGCATGTGGCTAGGAAGCTGGAAGAGATCACCCTGGATTTTGTGAAGATTTCACTGAATTCAGTATCTGTAGCAGCAGTCCTGGCTCAGACACAATGCCCCTGGGACTGCTGGGAGCCACCACTGTGGTATCACCAGTGCATCAGCCTCCTCACCAAAGTATCCTTCTACAGTCACAGCAGTAGTGGACATTCTGAAGGGTTAATCAACACAGCCAAAATCTTTATATAACTACCTGTAAGCGTACAAGCCTGTTCTCTTCCACCTAAGGTGTTTTTGGTAGAGCCTTTGAAGCTTTTGTACACCCCTCTAAGTAAGAAAGAGAAGTAGGATACTTCAGGAGGTAGCTTTGGCTTTGTTTCCAAGGGACAATTTTTGCTGGTAGCTAAAGGAATGCAATCTTCATCTCCTCCCCACCCACTTCAGTACAGGTAGGTAGTTGACAGTGGAGCAATGTTGTGAAATGGGTTAGAAGAGAACTCAAAAAACCCCAACCAGCCAACTAACACACCAACCAAATAAACTCTGCAAAAATTAGATAAGCCTACAGTTTGGTGGATGAAGGAAATAGTGACCTGATAATGAGGCCATTTGTTCTCCAGAGACATGTTCATCCTTGTGGGCTTAAGAATACAGAATTAAATTAAGAATACAGATGGCCACAAGTACCGGACACATTCCACAGGGCCTTTCCTCAGGGACCATGGAAGTTCGAATGATTGCATGAACAGATACAAAAGGGAGACACTAAGAACAGGTAAATCCCAAATTCATAGTAAATTTATGAGAAGTGGAATGACCTTTACTCATTTTCCTTCATCTGTCATCGTTACAAAGACAGAGAAAAAAAGGTTGATTTTACTATGTTGTGTTAGCTCTTTTTCAACAGATGCAGTGGACTGTATTTTGTTCCTGTAAAGCTACTGCCAGCAAAGGTTATATTTGTACTAATGTGCTGCTTTGTTCACAGCACCGTACAAGAAGTTACATTATAAGGACACAGACACAGTATTTATTCAATCAGTGTAATACATTACATCCCTACTCAGCGATATTTCAATATACTCACACAGGAGTTTAGAACTGAAAGTTTCCTTAGATAAGTATTTTCCACGTTTTTTTCCTCATGTAACTATATTAGACCAATACCCTAGATGATAATATATATCTATATGTATGTGTATATATATGTATGTATGTATGTATGTATGCATAAGCATGTATTATGCTTTTTTGCTAGTGCTGTACCTGGTTGCATGCACACATCTTTGCCTGCTCAGGACCTGTAGCCTAGCTGTATTTGTTAAGTCTTGCCTAACTCTATTTGATAAATGCTCCCTTTAAAATCTTTCCTCTCTAACATGAAAAGTCAATGCCCTAATTTTAAGTTGCACTTTGAAAGCGAGCCAGTATTCAGATGGATATTGACTCCAGGCCTGCTGGTTGTTCTACAGCAGTGTTTGGAAGGCTGCTGTTCTAATGAATGTGCTAACATTTGATACACACACTAAGAAAATCAATAGCACTATTTTTAAAAAGGCATGCAGCTTTACTAAGTACACTGTCACTACCCCGTTGTGCAAAATTTACTAGAAACCTCTCTATATGCCTAAATTGCTGCATCTGGTTCATTTCTCTACTTGCCCACCAGAATGTGTAATACCAGACTTCAAGGACATCCAAAGTCAGCCTTTGAAGCAGAAAAAATATGGTTATTTAAGTTTGAAGTGTATATGGCAGTCAGTACCTGAAACTCTCACAAAAGTGTCAGTTTTTCCTCATTTCTGCCCTGCTGTTTGCACATAAGACACCTAGGGAACCCAACAGTTTTCACATCAGAAATTTCTGCTTCTGTGGTTTCTGAATGAATTGGTTGACTATGGGCAGAGAATAAAATGTTTTTATAATCACTGTTGAATAAATTAATCCCTGATCTTTAGCTCCTTGTCTTCACTAGGCAAATGCACTGCAAAGTTCTTGAATCTCAGCCTTAGATCTGCTCCAGCTCATCTAAGTTACCCTGTTTTCCAAGCAACTACTGAAAACATCCAGTCCATGTGAGTGAATAAGTTAAAAACTTGTAAGGGAAAGGAATATTTGTAAGAAGCAAACTCAAATGAAATCTAAATGCCATATATATTCAAGGACTTATAGTCACCCTGACTTAATTCTAGATCTGGAAATACATCTTCTCCTTAAGGAACTAATTCAATGCTATAATATGTAGGCATATACTTGAACCAGGGACTAAATATAACACCAAAGAAGTCAGTAGTTAAGGCAAGATAGAAGCTCAAACAGGTAAAAATCTAATAGTACATTCAACTATATCTTCAGTCCCTGAAAAGTTTCAAAATTTAGGAATATAAAACTATGTGAATCAATCAAAACTAATTACTTTCATCATTTGACTCTTCAGGGCTAGTTAATTGCCAAAACATGACACCAGCCTCATCAGAAGGAATAGAGATTTCTTCATATGCATTTGTATATTCCTGAAGCAGGCATAGGTTAGCTGAGAAAGGAGCCAAGCAGCTTCACCAGAGGAAAAAAAAATCAGTGTTTTCATGCTGTGCACATGTGCCAAGAGATAAGCTGGTGACCTTGCTCAGGAGAGCTTTGGCTGAATCTCAGGAAAAAAAAAGAAGAGTTTATGACTTAGGTCTTTCCCCTAAATATTCTATGAGTCTCTGATTTTAAGTTAAAAAGGGTTTTTTTTCTTCTAGTTTAAGCAAGCAATGATCATGTTGGAAAATATATTACTTGTTTCTTTAAAAAAATTACCGTACATAATTTCAACACTAGGGCTCCGAAGGAAAATAAAATACTGAAATATTCATATAGCATATGGTATCCTTCCCAAGTCCTGTAGAACTGATACAGGAAAGATAGAATATTCTTAGAAAAGATTCAGAGGACGTTCACCAAATTGAATGTTTGGTAATTCAAAGAACATTTTTCCGGCAATGAATAATTAGACAGGCAAACTCATTGTCACAGACTGTCATCCATGTGGAGAATAGAATCAAAGTGCAGATTCAAGAGAAGAATAAGCACTTTAATGGGTTAAAAGTACACCATAAGCACAAACTCAAATATAAATCCTGTTCCATGCAATATTTCACCATGGGGGATTAGGAGTGAGATTTTCTTGGTGGTAGAGTACTACTGTTGCCCTTCTGTGCTTCTTCTTGCTTTGTCCTCCTAGATGCCTGGTGGGTGTCCTTACCAGACAAAATACCAGGCTATCTAGGTCACAGAAACCAAGTGTCTGTGCAGCAGCTCTACCTCTTCAAAACATTCCTCTCTCTTTTGAGAAAGGGATAAAAGACAGCACAGGAAGTCTTAACAAGTGGTTCTTGCTTCTCTTTCAAGAGCACCGAGAGGCTCTGGGCCACGCTGTTCTGCAGGCTGCCCACAGCACCACAGAACAAGCACAGCATGAGAGCAAGCCTGGCCACAGCTGCACCAGTGGCACAGACCTGCACACAGCCTGGAGCACAGCCAGCAGGCACAGACTTCAGCCTTGTGGGCATCTCAAAGAGCGCCAGTGTGAAAGCCTGGGCTGAAATGTCCTGCCTTGCTACTGGGTGGTAGTGAGCTTAGAGCTGTGATGGCGAAGCCCGCTGCTGCAGTCAGGTCTGGCCTGCTGTGATCCTACCTATCTAAATGTCATTATACCCAGTTTCAGGGGATAAAAGTCACCGAGGATAAAAAAGGAAATGAACTGAATTACCCAGTTTAGCTGTATATTAGGTGAGGAATTGATCCCAGTGTTCTTAAGCCCCAATGGACTGTTTTAGCTCCACATTCCCTCCTACAGAGACACTATAAAATTAGACTAAAGTGGCCTCTATGCATTAATAAATGTCTTATACTGGAAATGCAGAGAGGAAAAAGACTATTCTGCCCTTCATGCATAAGCAGTATCATGTAAACAGGAAAGAGTGGGAAGGCAATCTCTGCTACAGGCCTTTCTAATGAAACTGTACTTGTCAAACTACAATCCAATAAGGAATAAGCAGGAGAGCAAAGGAAACCTTCTCTAGGTCCATGGCTCTTTCTGAACCCACATAATTCAAACTAAAACAGTAACCTTATGCAAGAAGTCCAGAGGCTGGTGAATGAAAAGGCACCACACACTGCTGACATGTGAGCAATGGTCAATGAAGTGAGGGGAAGCATGCAGCAGCAGAGCATCCATGAATTTGATGACAGGATGGAGCAGCAATGAGGCCTGCAGAAAAATATATCTGTAGTTCACTGACCTACCACAAACATTTGCTATATTCTTCCCCACACTCTTTTGTCTCATAGTAGTTAATATGTCTCACTAAATAAAGTCCTTTACCAAAGATCAAGCAATTAAAGATCGTTCTGTGGTCTGGGCATCACATAAGGGTATCTAGCACACAGATACTAGGTTAGCTTCTAGGCAGGTATTCATCAGGTCTAACCTTATAGAATACCAGCTGTTTTTTTCTCTTCAGCCTTTCCACATATGAGAGATACAAATGCCTGCATTTCTGCCAGATCAGTAGGCAGTATCACTTAGCACCCAGAACATGGGCTCTGCTGACTCTTTGAGCTCCTTCTGCTCCTGAGGCAGTTCATTCAATCATGATTCATTTTAAGCAGATGATTTCCACCATGCTGGACAATTTCTTCTTTTTTTTATTAAATTATCCCTCCAACTACAGGGAATATTTTGGCACCATGCAAAATTTTGTTATGTGCATGGATATGTCCTGCAGGTTGTAACTATCCCTCTGGATTTATGGTAATCAAGGATGTTCCAGAAAGGGAAGAACTTCATTATTTATAGACTTGGATTTTTATGAGAAGTACATTACTGCTGATAAGTGTTTCTCTAAGATCTGATACTTTACCCATTGCTGCAAGAGAACTAATAATACTGGAAGGCATTGATCTGTCTAACTCAAAATCATTCTGATTAAAGCACTAAGAAAATGTCCTTCAGGCTCAGTTAAGACCCTTTGTAGAGTGAAACACCTAATAAACTGTACCTAAAGGAGGTCTACAAGAAAGGTGGAGAGAGACTTTCTACAAACACATTGTTGTGATAGGACAAGGGGAAATGGCTTTAAAATAAAAAAGGAGAGTCTTAGATTAGATGTTAGGAGGAAATTCTTTACAGTGAGGGAGCAAAAACACTTGAAAAGGTTGTCTAGAGAAGCTGTGGATGCCACAGCCCTGGAATTGTTCAAGGTCAGGTTGGACAGGGCTCTTAGCAACCTGGTCTGGTGGAAAGTGTCCCTACCCATGGTGAGAGGTTGGAACTAGATGACCTTTAAGGTTCCTTTCAACCCAAACCATTCTATAGTTCTGTGGTATGAGATAAAAGTAACAGCCATCCAATGCAATGGGCCAATCTCTGGACCCAGTGATGGCTGAGCAGAGGGATTCTTTGGTCAAAACAAACACAAGTTAGATGTGTGTCTGTGTGAGGGAAAAATCAGCAAAAACTGCCCAGATAACAATGGGCCATGTTGCAAGAACATCCCCAAGGAGTCAGCAGGAAGGTCTATGGCCACAGAATACAGGGGGATTTGGGTTGTGAAAATGGCTAGGGTGTTTTTTATTTCCATTACAATTAGACAAACAAGATTCTGAGGTCATCAGCTGTAAATAAAATGCTTTTTTAAAAGGTTAAATCTCATCAGAAACTTCCAAAGAAAAACAAAAACAAAACCAAAAACAACAACAAAAAAACACCCCCAAATTTAAAGGCTCTGAATATTGCCTAGCCACTCAGAGGGTTTATGATGCCAAAAGGACACTGGGTCACATCCTCCTGCCTGTGTTAGAGGTACTTCTAGCTGGCAGCCCTTTCCCCAGGCACCTGATGGTGAAACAGTTTCCAGTGTAGGACACCAACCTGTTGTTAGGGCCTGTGGGATTACCAGAGCATGGGCTGCATCACAGTGAGCAGGATGACATCTTGTTCCACAGGCTGGTTGTCAAATAAAAAATCTACAGGAAGAAAAGAAAGGCCCTGGGTTTGCTCTATGTGAGATGTTTTAATTTGCACAAATGTAAGTGACAGACATTTTGGAAGTTTCCACTTTGTATTCTGCTTTCATCTTAATTAGTATTAACTTATTCTTCTAGCAAGGGAGAACCACAGAACACTGATCAAGAGAAGAAAACTGCAATAGTTCTTATAGTCCCCTTCACTCAGCTGTTAATACTGTACTTAGAAGGGTATGTTTGTAGTGGCATATCATCTCCAATGACCAGGTTTCACAGAAAGAAGTTAAATTCATTGTTGTGGCAACTAAGGAAAGCTGCAGCAGGATCACATACAAGATGAATTAAGCCACTGGATCCCTTAAATATGTTCCCCATAAATTGTGAGAAACACATGGATGCTGGTTCTTCATCAGACTGAGCCCATCTAACTGCAGAATCCTCAGGCTTGGCCATTCTCTGGCTGGCTCCTGTGAGTTTGGACATTTCCCTTTGGCCTGCTAAAACTGAAGGTGAATATCTTTCTGCCAGTTAGTTATGCTGAAATGCCAGGGCACTGGAACTGGTTAGGGTTAGGGTTAGTGTTGGAGCTGTTTGAGGGAGGAGGCAGAGTACCATGGACAGGACGTAAGGAAGAACATGACCATGGCAACTAGCTGATACATACTGAGGTGCTTGTTGAATTACAGCCCGAACAGTGAAAAACAACAGTTTTCTTTCTGCAAAATGAAGGTGCTGATGCCAACTAACAGAGCTGTGGCAACTTCACAGGTGGCTGCTCATGACCCAAACATCTGCTGCAATAGTGTGACAGAAGAAAAAAGTGACTTGATCTGACTAGCATCTAAATTACTTTTGTATTAACCAGCCAAACTCCTTGCAAGACATGCTCACTTTCTTCAGAAAAACATGTAATGAAAGACAAGGAGCTCTTCTGCAAGCTGCAAAATACAGTCACTAAAATACAGTCACTGCAAGTGGGCACAAGTGCAGATGAAGCAGCCAGCGCCAGGAAGCATTATATCCCCTGCCAAGGAGCCCTTCTTTCTATTTATTATATGTTAAAACAAGTTGCTCTCTGCAAGCTCCATGTTGGAGTCTAGAGGTAGGTGCAGGATTGATTGGCATACTGTGGCAGTGCCAGTGGTATGGTGTAGGAATCCTGACACAGTTGTTTTGCCTCAGACGAGCCCTTCCAAGCATGGGAGGACTGGATATCAAAAATGATGGGCACTCACAGCTGGTGCCAATTGCAGGTGCAATTGCTGTCAAGGTGCAGCTGCCCTACAGCCCCTGGCACTAGGTCCTGAGGGCATCTCCTTATTCCTCCCAAAAAGTACTATCTGGTCAGCCTCTCCATTTCCAATTAAACAGAATATTCTGTTTACAGTGATGTTCACTACAGCTGTACCTGTATTTTTGACCTTTCTACTCCACAGAAACATGGCAGTCATCCTCTAAATGAACCTAACCTCTCAACAGTCTTCTTGGGTAGATACTGTGTCATCAGCTTTCCCAAGCAGAAATCAAGTGCTTTGAAACTGAATGTCCTGCCAAGGCATGAGCATATCTGTGGCACAGAGCAAGGGGAAGTAGCCATGTGCCAGGAGGGCAAGGACTCTGCTGTGTCACCAGGGCATCATGGCCTCTGACAGCCCCTGCTCCTGTTCTCCGAGGGTCAGCTCCACACTGGCTCTGCCTGCGGACTTCAGTAAGCCTACTGAGATATACCAGAATGTGATTTGCCTTTGCTTTGTTCTACCAAATGGATGTAACAGCAACAGAAAAATTGAGAAAGGATTTCCCAGCCTGTCATCCAAGTAGAAAAGGAACAGGAAAAAAGAGAAGGAGAAAGTAGAGTAACAGAGAGGGTCAAAATGAAAGCAGGCAGGGAAGATAGGGTAAAAAAATACCTTTGAGTCTATGGCCCACATCCCTCACTATTTCAGCAACTGTATCATGTAAATCTCAATCTCAGACTTGTTTGACTGCTTCTGAACCCTTCTACTTTCATTGGAAAGCTATTTTGGAATGTCACTCCTCTCATGGCTAGAATCTTTTTAATTTCCAGCCTAATTTTAGTCATAAATATATGTCCATATCTTCTTGCAGAACTTAAGCTATACTTAAACTGTAGTCTTAACTACAGCTTAAGTAGTTGTCCCTGGATGTTAAACTCACAGTTCTGGTCTTATTCTAAGCTGTCTCTATGTCTGACCTGCTGCCAAACACCTGATAACAAATATATGTACAGACAAGACATTCCCTGGTCAGAAAGGAGTCCTTCTGCCTAGCACCTGAATCACACAAACCCTCTCGCAGCTCTGATTCGGGACCCTGATCCCAAGAGCTAGAAAAGAGGGCTGTCTTCTGCCAAAACTTCCTCTGGATCATATCCATCGTACCTTAACAACACAACCACCTCCTTCCTTCCCACTCACAACCTGCCTGGTGCAGAGAAGGGTGTGCAAATGTGCAGGGCTGTTTTACAAGACCTAAACTCCCTGGTATATGCTGCAACACCTGGGCTGGAGAGATATATACAGAAAATTTACTGCCCAGCCACTGCCCACCGCCTGGGCTCCATGAGTTTGATGAGTGTCACATGAGGAGCACCCCAGCCACATGTACACATGCAGCAAAGCATGAGTCTGTCTGCAAACCCCAGCGAATCTTCTGGGGTTTCCAGACATCTTACTCTGGATGGAAAGAGAGGGATTTTCCCTTGGAATATCAGAAACCTTCCTCTTAGACTACCTTTGCTTGGTTACAGAAATAAGTATTTCATAAGTAAAAATCAGGAAACAAGTAGGAAAGAAATAATACTGTTTCAGAAAACCCTACAAATATGAAAATTACCTAATCCTTAGATTCAAGCTATATTAGGGGACCAGAAGGATATATAAGTACTCGGCTGCCTGGATTATCTGGTGGAGTAACAGTCAGAAGTACTGCTTGCCAACTGCAAACATAAACCTGGTTTATCGCATTCTCAACAAAGTAGATTATGTTTCTGCGGTGCCCTTATCCACATGTTCAATCAACAGGACCCTGTTACCTTCCTCAGTGACCTTCATATTGCTCTTCCAAATTAAACAGCTGTGCATTAGTCTCCAGCTCTAGCTGAAGTACTGGCTGTAGTGTGAGTGGTGTGACCTGGGGAGGAGCTTCGTGGTGACATCAAGGTCAATGATCTCAGAAGAGAGAGGAAAAGCCCAGCAGAAGAGACCTTCACCTTGAACCTACCAGGCATGACCCTGAAGGCTCAGCCACTCAAAGTGCTTTGTGCTGCTACAAGTGGCATCAGGCACCAGAGAGAAAGGGAAAACAAAGAGCAGAGTTTCCCCGGTGCTGCTCTAATTAAGCAGTTAATTAGGTGTGAGTTGAGATGGATGTGTTGCTGCAGTCTGTAGGTTTGAGGTCCTAGTCAGAATAAGGGCAAGGGTGCAAATTTTGTCTCAGTTGGAATGAAGCTGGAAACATGATTTTATCTGCCAAGATTTTCTCCAGTGCTAAAGAACTTTACCAGTTTCACAGGTGATATGAACCTGTTTTATAGCAACCCATCTCCTTGTTCTCATCTGGCATTTCAAATGCTGTCAAGTCTGAGGGATTTCTGTCTTCTGTGTTTTAATCTACCTGTCTTTGGCAACCTGTGGTTTCCCCAAGACAGACTTTAGTTCCTGGACAACCCTGCTCAGAGACCCTTCCTGCTTACCTGAGCCCTGAAGAAATGCCAAGGGGAGAATGTTCTCTATTTTATGATATTTTATCATGCATTAAATAAAGAGGTATATATTTTAACTAAGCCAAAAATATTTAATGTTTAAGTTTGCAATTATTGATAACTATCTTAAGACAGAAATCCCTAGATATTTTAAAACTCTAACCATATTGTCCCAGCTGTGTTATCCATAGAGAATATGATACAGCTATGTAAAGCTGCTATGACTGCTAAGTGTATTCAATTATCTCTTCTAGTTTTGTCCCCCCTCCTACACTCGCCATTCATTTAAGTGTTCACTAAATATTTTAAGCTTGTTAAGTGAGTTCATGCATGCATTACAAATAAGCACTTTAGGAAAAATTTATGGCTATTTTATCCATCTCAATATATGTGCATGAAAGTACCAATAATCTGCACAGAGCTGTGGGACACTGTCCCTTTTCCTCTTACCCTCCCCCTTCAGGAAAGCAAAAACCCCAAACTTTGGAAAACGGGTCATGCGAGCACAGGGATTTCTATAGGGAGCCCATGGAACAATGCGCACATTGGCCAGGCATAGTGGGCTCCCATTGTCTGGTCTTTCAGCACACAATAGAGGCTTTGCCAGTGGGGAGGCTAAATGGGGAACAAATGGATGGACAGTAAAGATGATGTCGGCAGAAAGTGCAAGAACCTCCTTCTGCTTCTGTTTCTTTCAAAGGCTTGAAAGTGATAGTGTGCATAGTAATTCCTCTCCATTGTGGTGTATGTAACGTTTATATTCACGCAATGCTTGCTAAAGAAATGCTGGCTGTGGTCAGCAGAGAGGCCTGTACACATGCCTTTATCCCAGCAGCCTCCTGGAGTTCAAACAGTATGGCATCCATGTGTGGGGAGCAAAACACCAACTCTTATGTTAATGAAGATTACAGTGACGAATGGATGGATGAAAGCCTGGCTGCTCACCCACTGACAGCAACTGGGGGATTTTCCCTTACAGCAGCAAAGTACCCAACTATAGTTAAGTTTCATCAAAACTTCCTTTACCGTCCATTTCAGAGGTTTCACAACTGGGCTGGAAATTTTACATGGAGATAAACCTTTCAGTCAGGCCTCAAGCAAATATAAAAATGTCTGTTATCTTTTTGTGAAAGCCCCGGAGATGGAACTACTAAAGCAGTAGTATATACAAATACATATAGTAGTATATAGCAAATACATATATGAAAATCTACCTATTTAGAGATGGTACACATACAGAATTGCACAGACTTCAGAGAGTTAATTTATCCCAGCTGGTAACTTAGATTGTGGAAATGAACATCTTTTATCTTCAGGCAATTTTAAGCCACATTATATCAATTGGAAGCAAAATAATTATTTTCTGTTAAATTCTGTGAGATGACTCGAAGTCTGTAGAGAGGTGACCAGTTCCATTCACTTCCAGAAGACTCTTCCCGCAAGGATTTGAAGTGGCAATCAGCAGCAATAGCAGTTCTTCAATCCTTTCCTCCTTCAGTCTCCTCCACAAACTTTAAGTTGTAAGATTTTAAACACTGCTATTGCTACAAATGAAGAAATAAAAGACATTACTGAAGTATCACTTTTCAGACCATTCATCAGTCCTCAGCATATTTTTGGTCTGGGAAAAACCCCACCTCCATTAAATCCTTTTTTCCCCCTCACCTTTTGTTTTCAAAATGATTGATAACAAGATGCATTCCAAGATCCATCTCAGGAATCCCTTGAAACTCATAAAAATCATCTTCCTGTATCTAGAGTTGGGCACTAGCAGGAAGATGGAGTGGTTTTAACCTGTGTATCTTCACTGGCTCCACCCTTGGCTAACAGTGATCTCCTGAGGATGCCATGGTGGCCCTGCATAGAGCAGTTTTGCAGCCTTCACCTGAGAAGCCTTGGATCTGAAAACTGGTTTCACCAAACCAGTTTGGAGAAACCAAAGGGGACAGAGGGGCTGGGATATCTCTTTCCTCACTCCAGTTGGCCCCTCCAAGAAAAAAAGGTAGCCCATGGAGAGACTGACAGCACTGCCAACATGCTACCTAATGTGAGCATTAAACCTGTCTTAAGCAGAGGAAATTAATACCAAGCACCTCATTTGAATGGCATCTCTTTTGGGAGAAAGCCAGGAAATACAAAGGTTGGTTTGCTCTGCTCATCACTCACATGACTGTGCCTTTTGTTTTTCAGCCTGATGAGAGGCAAGGATAGACAATCAGCCCCAGCTCTGAATTTCCTGGCTTTTGTCAGTTGATGTTACACCCATAATATTATTCAAACGGGGGGTTTTGTGTGTAACAGATAAATGTCGACAAAGCCCTGTCTAATGCCTTTTAGGTTGCTAGGAAACCTGGCTCTGTAGCCACCACAGAAATATCTCTGGCTAGGGGCTTAGATAAGCTCTGACTTGTTTTGATTAGGTGAGCTTTATTGCAGAAAAGACAGCATCATGCTTGACATCATAAAAATATGACCTGCTTACAAACTCAGGGCACAAAGATCATTCAATGCTCATGATGGCATCCATGGGAGGACACTTAGAATACTTTTCTAGCCTGCCAAATCACTTCCCCCCAGAAAAAAGCCACACCTCCTAATTAAGGTCTCCTTTGGTCCCCTAGGACTCGGGGCTGCTGCTGCTAACATCTCTGCGTTAGACCATACTGAGGTGAAAGTAATTTTCAGCCTGGCTTTATTTCGCATCAAGAATATGGGGGTATTTGTGGTCTGGTGGGCAGCACAGATAACTAAGAACTGGATTACCTACCCTCTGCTCTCAGCTCGGCAATTTAATGATTGTGCTTGGAAAATAAATTTGAGCGAGTTGTACCTGTGGCAGACATTCATGAAACCCCATTAATGGAGGAGCTAGACGGAGTGAGCCTCTCTGCTGCTGCTCGTGGTGACCTGAGATCTGCTATGGGGTGCTGAGTCTCTTCCCCTTTCTGACCCTGCCTGTCTCAGCCTGCTTATGCTGGTGTGTGCCCTGCCCTTGCCAATGGCATGCCCAACAGGTATTTGGGGAAATGGTGGAAGTTCCATGCCCTCCTCATAAGTGGTTTCTGCCCCTTACCTCTTTACTGACAAGAAGTTTTTGCCTTTTTCTACCTTACTGCAATTCAAGAACCTTGATTCTTGTCTTGTTTGCAGCATATACAACAAACATGTTATCCCTTCCTCTCTGCAGTGCCTTTTATATATTTGAAAACAGTTCTCCTTTCTTCCTCAGTCAACTTTTCTCTGAACAAAACAACCTAAACGCTCTCCATCTATTCTCACAAAGTGTATTTTCTCTAAGCTCTTTAACTTCTTAGTGTATTATCTGTGAAAGCAAGGCAGATATTCTGCAATCTATAAACGAAACCAACAATATTAAGGTGAAAGCACCAGTCTGACCACAGGCTCAGTCATGCTATACCTGTGAGCTGTGCAGTTTCTGTCCAGGTTGCTGGCAAAAGTTTGGAATCACATTATCTGCTCTTTAAACAGGAAGGCATTGAGATGGGCATCTGGAACAGTCAAAATTACATGACAGAGATCCTGGGTTCATGCCGAGGTGTAAGTAGAACTCAGGACATTCAGTTTGGTCTAAGTTCATGTTTACATATTCACATTTAATAAAATGCACAGCTCAGTGATATACTCCTGTACACTATATCAGTCAGAAGAGGCAACCAGCTGCTAATGAAGTTTAAACAGGCTCTCCCTCAATTCACACCCAATTGCATGAGAAGTTTAATTCACAGAGAATGTGTAATCTGTCCATAATCATAGCATTTTTAAAGAAATTTCTGTTCATCAATCTATCTCAGGTAAAGCTATTACAGGAGCTAAAATATGATCAAAAGGGTGAAAACAATCAGGCTCTTTCTGGTTAACTAGAAAAGCAAGTCTCAGAATAATGAAGTGCTGAGAACACTGCAGTTGAAATGTTTCAGTTGGGAGAGCTCAGTACAAAGAGGTACTTTCCAAACCATTCAGTATATAGGTTAATATTAACATTAGGCAGTGCACATTTAACTCAACAGTCTAACAATCTGGTGTGCTCCCCTGTACTCATGGCTGAGCCTTGGGTTTGTGTACTGTGTTCAAACACATCAGTACGTCCTGTGATGCTGCTGTGAAGGGGACAAAAACCCCTGTTTACACTGTGTTTGCAGCTCACACCTGGAGCAAGCCCTGGTTCCCTGGCAGCCTGTACAGCATGGCCTGTGTTCCTCAGGAACACACAAACCATGACCACACTGCAGTGCTCTGGGAACAAACCTGGCATCTTATCAACTTCCACTGCGGTCTGTAACCGGAGGTGAGCATCTCCTCACTCTCCCAACACCGATGTCAGAATGCACTTGCCCCAGGCATGGCAGATGACCACACCAGCATCCTCCTCATAAAATGACCAAGCCAAATAAAAGAATTCAGAGGCTGCTAAAAAAACACACAGCTTGCTTCTGCTCTGACCACTTTTGCTGCCATTTCTTCCTCAGTATACGATGTCAGTCCCACCACAGAAAACCTCATGCACTAGGGTGCTGACAAAGCCAACTCAAACTAGGGCTACACACAGATGCCTGTTAGAACCAGTCTTGGCCAGATGGTGTTTGTTGCCCCAGTTATATTCCTGGCTCTTAACTGTCAGCCAAGCTGTGACACAGCAAGTTATTATATGGAAGTGCTTGCAGGGCCTGGATGTCATTGTCGGCAAACAAGGGCAGAGGCTGCTATTGGAAAAGGCTGCGTGTGTGTGTGTGTACATGTCAGTAGTACCCAAGGCACGGGGTGAGGTGAGTCTCTTGCCCTGACCCCTGAGCTGCCCACCTCTGCTGGAGAATGGCTGAATCACACAGCATATCTTTCCTAAGCACGGTTGTACCTGAACACTTACTCAGCTCTTCAGTAAGTATAACTCAGACAAGGCACCTACCAGAGCCACAGGCAATGCCAGAAGCATGGCTTCATGCCTGGGGCCCCTCCACTTTGTCCTGAGCATGGCAGTGAAGGTGGAAGGGGTGAATGAACAGTCTCAAAGAGTCTCACGTGTTGCAAGGCTTGTTAAGGTCCCAGACCTCTCAGACCCAGCAAGATGCTCAAGTCCCAGGTGACAGAGCAACACAGACCTTACTGTTATGGCACATCAGTCCCGAGCTGGTGAAATTCATGATAGATGGAGGCACGTCTGCTAAGCTGCTCCAGCATAATCACTGGCATCACAGCTCTCTACATGCACAGCCCTCTAGATGCACAGCCTTTGTTTTGATGAATTTGAAGTCAAAGTACTTACTGCTGCAGGCCAAACCCATAGCATGAACTAGCCTCAGTTATGTGGTCTGTGGAGATCCTGGAAGTGCTGAATACTGCAGCCCTGAAATACTTTTTGCACCCAAAAATCTTTTAGGATTTTTATTCACAAGGTTCAGTAAAAAACCCAAGCAGTCAAATAATAAGAGGATTGATATAGAGCTCCCCAGGTTTTCAGGCCATCTGGGAGGCTGGTAAGCACAGCTGAGTGAGATTTGTGTGCATAAGTCTAGGGGCACTGGAGAACATTCTTGGGAGGAGGGAGTGAAAGTGTCCTGGTCTGTGTAGGTATCCATGGTGTGTAAATCCCTGAGAACAGCCCTCTCAAATGCACTTATCTTTCTAAGCAGAGGTAGTAACTATTTAGCTTGCTTCAGCTGGGCCGATATGGTTGCATGTAGCTGACTGGGAGACCAGGGCCAAGCACCATCTGACCACAGACGGACTGCACGGATGCACTCAGGGTCATGGATTGCATTCACAAGGTCTGAGAGGAACAAGTACAAATTTTGCAGCTGTACTGTGCACATTAGCAGTTTTGGCAACTACGTGCATGCTCTTACAGCTCTACAGATGACAGCAAAACCTGCATCTCAGTGATACAATGGGCTCTGCTGTGTTTGAAAGGACCGATATGACCAACTGACTCTACTCTTTGACATATATCATCTGAGAAAATGCAAACTCCTTGGATTCACAGACATACAGAAAATCAGTGTTGTCTGTGTACTGTCAATGTGTTGCTGTCACAACCTCTCTTGAGACACATCCAAACAAGATGCCAATCACTTGCGCCCCCATTTTCCCATCCACTTCCTGCTCCAGGGATGAAATTGAAAATTACGTGAAAAATAGAAAAATCACGGGTTGAAATAAGATAATAATAAGATAATATAATAATAATATTTCAATAAGATATTGAAATAACAATTTGCTGGAAATAGCAATGAAATAAGAAAAAGAACAGTAACAGCAACAATATTAACAACAAAAGTGTGCAAAAAAAAGAGGATGGTTTACATGCAAAATGCTCACTGAGCCCTGGCATGACCACAGCCAGTGGCACTCCACCCCAGCTTCTCCATCTGCCACACTTGCTCCCAACTGGAAACCACACCTCTTCTTCTCAGAAGTTCCTTTTCAGAGAGTCCTTTTCACCAGCCCATGACCTAAGATGGTATCAAATAACACAGTGCCTTGGCCATATCCTCCCACTGATCTGGGCCAGAAGCAGAACAGTTTCCCAGACTCTTTTTGAATCACCTCAGCTAAAGAGCTCAGGAAGCAGAGAGATTAGTTGTCAAGAAGATCATGGCACTGAAAGGGGATGTCCCATGCCCCTGTTCAGATCTTCCTTCCCCGAACTGAGTACATAAACATGACCCACTAACAGACCACATACCTTCAGTACAGTTTTCACAGCTCTTAAAGATGGCATGTGCCACAGAGTAAATGGCTGAAGTTCAGCTGGAGTCAGTGAAAACTTTGCCCAATTTAGAAATGGAGTTCTCCTCAGGGACACCAGCCAGACCCACTCGCATTTGTGAAAGCATATCTAATTTGCACGCTTTTAGTGTGTCTGCTATTACTTTTGCCATGAGGCTGAAGTTTTTAATGAGATTAATGATCCATGGGTCACTGTGACCAGTGATTGATGAGGTTCTCAGCAAAATCAATTTACTGTTTCTTTCCACCAAGGGTTGCTGCCACCCTTCTGCATCCCAAAATGGGTCACAATTAAGATGATGTAGTTTGATCGGGTTTTCCCTGACCAGACACTTCAATTCAGTGCCTGCAGTTTGTTGACTACAGTTTTCCAATAAGCTCAAGGGAGCCTAAAGGTAGCAGTGCATTAACCCACCAATGCCAATTTGCAGTATTGGGTGTCAGGATATGCAAATGAATTAAATTAGATCTTGTTTTCAAAGGGTATCATAAGCTGTCCCTTGAGCTTTATGTGCTTTTGGACATAATTTGATACATTAACATTTAATTTCTGCCAGGTGGGGTTCACCTTCTTCTGAGGTAAAGAGCTTACAGAGTAACACAGATCTCGTACCTTCCTCTGCTAATAAGAAATACAAGATCCGGTTTCTCTCTCCCTTCTCCCACTGCTTTCCTTCCACAATGTTTTAAAAATCTGACAATAATATGAAAAATAGTTTTGTATGGCTCTGTTTTCACTCAATGACTCCCAGATTATGTTTGCTGCCTTGATGTGCCAGTGCAGTTGGGAGCTGAGCAGTGAGGCTGGTTTTACAGCTCTCCTTTGAGCCTACACTTTACCTCAATCCAAACATAAGAGAAACTAAGAGGACATTTTCGCCCAGTCATGGACTTCTGCTGATACCATCACCTGCTGGAATGGGATTTGGGGATACTACCCTGCCCAGTGTGAATATTTGCCACGTGTAGACCCTCAGGACAGTTCATACCTTTGCAGCTTACCACACAATTTGATTAATGAAGTTCCAAGTGACAGGGAACATAACAACTGCCAGTATTTAAGATCACAGGTTTTAAAGGTCAGCTGGGACAACTAGCCTTCATTATACCAGAAGCCAAAAAATTTAATCCAGTAAATCCTGCCTCAAATTTCTATCTTGCTGTCAAGCTGGAGCATATATTTTCAGGAGCTGCTTCAAACTCAGTCTATAGATTTTATTTTAAGAGGTATCCCACTGAGCTTCTGTGCCCCTGTAACCCTCCTTGTGTGCAGCACCATGCGAGACACACATCTCCATTCTTACAGTTGAGTTTTGCTTAAAACGCGGCTGGTTTTGGTTAGAGCAGCATTATTTGCTGAGGGTTGTCAATGTGTTCTGCCTTGCTTAAGTCATGGTTTTATGATGTAAATTAGACAGATAATACTGTCTGTAAACCATACTGCATGATCAGATGGCAGACTAAGCTTAGTGAGATAGAGATTTCCTTTTTAATTAAAACTGCAATGCTGCTGTGTGGTGGATTAACACTGAAAGGGTCACTGGAAGAAGTGAATTAAAGTAGGATCTGAACAATGAGGAAAAATTGCTCAAAAATGGCAACTAACAGCATAACAACTATGTCACTTACCAATGTCTTCCTTGTAGGAAGATTATATTTTGTTAACCCTTACCATTCCTTAAAGGTGGTCAAATGTCATCCTTGTTTTATTGGTATGAAAATTCTAATGTGGAAGGTTAAAATAATAATGAAATCATATATGGCTTCTTTTGTCATAACCTTCATCTTGACAATGAGACTTTTGGAAGCACCTGGAAGCCAGGACTCCTGCCAGTTCCTGTGGGAGTCGAGAGATGTTTTTCCAACAGCTCCAGAAATCCAGTCCCAGTAGATCTTTTTAGGTAAATCAAGTTTTGTCTTCAGAACGTGTGCACTCAGCAGTTAAGCTGCCATACGAACACCGAGCTTTAATTCTCACAATATCCAGTCCTTCTGGCCAGCTTGTCCCAGGAGACTGTCAGTAAGCAGTACTGCAACAGATGTCACTCTTACATAGATATATCCTGGCTTTTCAGTGGAAGGAAAATATGCTTTTCCCTAAACTCTACCAAGCTACAAGTTCTTGATTCAAACTGATACAAGCCCACCTTAACATAGGCCTGAAGATGAATTTCTCCTTATTAGACTATCTTTACTGTTCAGATGACATCTCCTAACAAAGCCGAGTATAATAGATGGTTAACTCCAAATCTAAAACTTGCACTTGAATTCTTTTGCTAAATACTCTGCAATTAGACATAAGCTGAGTAAGGCAGAGACTGCAGTACTATATCACCAGGAAACATGTAAGGAGACAAAATCCGAGCCATCCTTGTTTCACAAAAAATAAAAAAGATACATATCTGAGAAATACAAGGGGAACCAAGAAATCCTGAATTAGCTGCTCACGAAGAACAAAATTATTATAATCAAGTTTCCACACGCATATTTACAGATTAGAAATGCAATTCCTAATAATTCTTAAGCAAATACCAGTGTTCTTCCAGAAAAAAAAGTCTATTAAAAACAACAAATCCAATGTGGTTACAGGTATTACAAAACAGAGCAGCTATTTAGTATTAAACCTCAAGAAATAATCAAATATTTCTGTGCTATCAAAAAAGAAATAAAGAAAAGGAAAAAGCGTAACCGGGGCGGGGGTAGAGTAGGGAGGGACAAAGGAAATGAACTGAATTAATCACCTACAATTCCTCCAAAAGTGACTTAATCCTGCTCAGCCTTCGATATGAGACAACCTATAGGAAAACCAAAAAGCATCTAATACTCAGGCTGCCAGGTCCGTGAAAGAAGGCTGACTTTCATTTGAATGTTTCAACAGCACAACGGCATCCTCAGCCTTAAAGAGGGCCTCCAGGCAGAGGCAAGGTTAGTTTATAACAATAATAAATAAAACTATGCTTCAAGTACCTCAAAGGAAATGAATTTTTAGGTTTTTAGGGTAACTGTGAACAAAAACCACATTAAGCAGTATAGACTACATTTGAGACTAGTACAAGCAATGCAGCTACCCAGATATTCAGGAATTGGATAGAGAACCCTAAAAAGCATGTTTTGCTGCCAGCTCTCCTTGTATCCCCTGTTACAGAAATCCAGGAGATTGCAGATGCAGGCGGGCTGAGGGAGGACCCAAGTCTCCACCTGCGATTACCTACCCCCATCATTTTATGCCAGTAAACTCTGCAATGCAGCAGTGAGTACTCTGCACTTGGGTAAGTGTTTGCTTGTCTCTCGATGTCTGTGCCAGTGAACGTGTGCAGGCAGCAGGGAGCTTTAATAAAGCAAACTCTGCAGCAGACTGCAGAGCAGGCTGATTAACAGTTTCGGTGGTACTGGAGAGCGTGGCAGAGCACTCTGCCTCCCCTCCTCCACCCAGCCTTAAACCTGATAGATCAAAATTTTGGCCAGCATCAGGTGGTTAAAACAGTTCATTAACTCATGGTGCTTTCTGCCTGCTCACCATAGAAAGGCTGCAGGAGTTGCTTAGGATGATCACATACGAAATGTGTTTACTGGACTTCAAAACAGCTTGTCTGCTTCGTGCCAAGCCCACCCTTTAAAATTGTATTAATTAAGAAAGCAGCTTTAATGCAACAGGCGAACGGCATGTAATCAGTGATTACAGCAGCAGGCAAGGACATGATTTACCAGAGATTCAGTGAGAAGGGGGCAAATGCAAGATCTTTTCATCCCTCCACAGCATCACCTGGGGCTTTGACCTGCCCCGCTCCCCCTCCCTGCTCTCCAGGTCCTACAGGTGGCATCTGCCTCGCACTGATGTCTCTGAGGGATATCTGAATCAGGGAGGGAAAAACAGTTTTCTTTCTCCTTCTGTAACAAGTCAGCTGGGGAAGGATATGTGTTTCCCCAGCCTAGTTTCCAGACCAAGGGAAAATGGGATAATGCAGAGACAGAAGGGTGCAGAGTCTCAGTCACCCCATCTGTCCCCATGTGCTGGTTGGGCTCAGCACCTTGAGGTGGGAGTAAGCTCTGACAGGTGGAGATGCTGGGTGCAGGCAAGGCAGCAAGGGGCAGCCTGCAGCATGGAACAGGGCCAAGGACCTAGTGCAGGGAAACACTCAGCAGGCAAGAGTGATCATAAAGCAGATTCACTCAGCTTTAGGTTGTTTATGGGAATGAGAGTGAAATGAAATTAATAAATTGTCCCAACTGCTGTCCCCACACTCCCACTCAGTGTATTTGCTTTTCTCCCTTCTGTCTTTGCTCCTGCCCTCCCACATGAGAAAAATAGTTATTTGTTTATATTCCTTGCAGTCCTCTATAATGCCTTATAAAGCCACTACCAAGGTTTCTGGGCCAAAACCCCATTTTGCAGCCATAGAAAATGCAGCTTGGAGAGGCAGAGTGACTCAGTTGGGATTTTATAGCCAGCCCACACCAGAACCAGCTTTCAGTACTCATCTTCTTTGGCTCCTAAAATGAACCTTCTTCCACCAGAATTTTCCACTGGAACTAAAGTTACCCATCACACTGAATTTGCTATCTTTAGTCCCTCAGTCAGGTATTTATGTCTTTGTTCTTCAGAGTCCTGGATGTTGAGGGATGTAAAGCTGAGTGTGTACTATTGTTCACTTCAGCTTTGTGCTGATGAAAGAACAAGCACAAAGGAAGGAGAGAAGAGGAGAAAAGGGGGCACCTTCCTGTATAAAAGGCTCTGAAATCCCGTATGGAAAAACTCTATAGAAGTGAATAAATTCTAAATAAATTCTCAATAGTGATTCTAAAAGCCTATTGAATTTAAGAGAGAATGATCTCTTTCCCACAAGGTTTTCAAACACCATATAGACTGGTGTAGTCTTTGACCATCTAGAGAAAAGAGATCAGACTCTTTTCAATGGTATGGATTTATCTATATAAAACTATCGCTTTAATTTCCACTAGGTACCTTGGGGAAAAGGCCCAGGAAAAAGGATAAAATGAGAATTAGGAAAGCAATTTTAGTTGGTTTGCTTTGAATTTTGAAGTGGTTGCAGAATAGCAAGCATTACTATTGCTTTCTTCTGATTCTCAGTGATATTGCATTTGTTTACTTTGTTTATAGTTTGCAATTTCTTGTGGCAGTTGCCAGTACGGTGTTGGGCAGGGAGTTTTTTAAAATAGCGTGAATGCTTTCCTAGGTGTTTTTTGAGGTGAGTGGCTTGTCTAAATCTTTATCTTCCCTATATGGAAGAGGCTGGGGTCAGGGGAAAGAAAAGTCAGTCTTCATAATAATTTATCTGCTGGATGAAAAAGGAGCAACTGAAACAAAGGTGCAGATTATATGATCTAAAGACTCTTAGCGGAGGGAGAGGGCTGCAGAAGGCAGCATTACAAACAAAAGGCCTTTTCCATGTAGCTGTTGTGGGAGGCACAAGCTGTCGGTCTGCCAGAGACACAGCTGTGCCAGATGTGTGGTGATATAAGCACAATGAAATTCAACATGGCATTCAGATAGACTAATTTTTCCACTCAGAATTCAGGGAAACTATTCCCACATCCTCCTGCACATATGTGCATGTGTGTAGGTATGTTACATAAAAACAATGTTTATGCTAGATGCCCAGAGGAAACATTAAATGACTGTGTGCACTGTTCATGATGGACACTAGAGAGCCCAAAGGCAACTTTTCTATCATAAATTTATGTCAGTTTTTATATGCTACAACATCTGGGTCCAAAATTGGAGCTAGCAATCTAATAAGACAGCTTGGTTATGAGCAGTCACTCCAATGTCTTGACCCTGATCATCTCCCTTTTTTAGACGATGGAGAGCTTGGCCCGCTCACTTACAGACTGTTCATTTCAGCCACCCCCAAGTCATGCCATCTTGCTGGCAGGGGCAAAGTCATCCCTGGAAGTCCTGGGTACAAATTCTCACCCACAAAAAAAATTCCCCACTGCTGCCAAGCAAATTATCTGTCAGGTGGCATGTGCTGTTTTCTCTGTCCTAGTGAGTGGTCCCTTTTCTCCTGGCATGGGTGTGGTGAAACACACAATCCCATCCCTCTAGGAAAGTTCCCTTGTGTCACAGTGACAGGCAGATACACCAGAACTCTCAGGCTCTTTCCTGGTGGGACAGCTGGGGTAGGAAAGGCCATGCAAGAGGAAAGGGGAGGTTTTGTGACCCCTGCCTCTTCCCTTGCCCGTTCAGACAAGGCTGGGAGCAACCAGCCTTTCATCTCTCCAGGACTTTGCTTATCCAGCCATAAAACATGAATAGGAATGACCTTCCAGAGGGATTGGGGAAAAAAAATTCACAAATCCAGAGGGATGTGTTTGGAAATGCTTATAAAATGCCATGATTGAAAGGCAGGGTAGAAAGGGAATGTTTTAACAAATTATTCTTGGTCCTTGAAATATGTGGAGGGAAAGGGCTGCTGCAGGAAACATAGTGGCATCTTGGTAGCTTACAGGACTGTCCTGGGCTGCTTTGCTCCCATGTACACCAGAAAGCCTTTGTTTTCCTTGTATGCTGGGAAAGCTGTTCCCATACATTGTGCAGCCTGCACTCAGCAGGAAACCGCTGAGTCAGATAACCTACTGAATCATTTGCAGTTTCTCACCATTTGGATGGCATTTTTCCACATGTTTGTGTGTTGCTTCCATCTCATTCCAGGTCTCTGGGTTGACAGAGACCCAGGCTGCTGGACTGGGCTGAGTCTTGCCCTGGGCTGTGGGGCCATGGTGTCATAGCAGGTGTATAGGGCACGATGGGCCTGCCACCATGGGTCACTAGACAGACACAGCCAGAAAGGAGAGGTGTGATGGTAATAACACTGTAACACAAGTTAGAACATCTTTTGTTTTATGTATGGGGCTCTTTATACAGACATCTCTGTGTCTTGGTCAGCTCCAAAATGCATCTCCTGCTTTCAGGCTGCCCCAGCTTTCAGATCTCTTCCAGGCAAACACACCAGTGGGAGGCTTTCCCATTCCAGGCCCATTCCTGCACCACGGAGGCTGCACAGATCAACAGCTGGGTCAATTAGGTGATTAGGGCTCTCTCTCAAGCATCATCATCCACACTGTGAGTGCCAATATCCTTGGACTTCAGTGAGCCACTGCCGGTTTTTATTTAATCATGGATTTCTAAGGTTATTAATTAACCCTGTAAATTTTGCTGTTTCTTTTCTTAGACAGAAAATCTGAATGAAAGTCTCAACCTTTTCCCTGTCTGCAGCAACAAGCAGCTGTGCCCTTGTGGGGTGGAGTCATGGGTTTGTGCTCTGGCTCTTATCAAGGCAAGCACGCTGGTATCCTTCACTTTGGTATTCACCTCTTTTCTTACCTTGACAGGTTTTATGAAAGGCACTGACAAAGCGCTCACCAGCTCCTTTCCTGCACTCTGACAGAGCCACTGTGTGTCACAATGTGAGCTTGTCTTCCCACCTCTTTGCCCCTCTGATGTTTAGCTATCTGCTTGTAAAGGCAAGGGTTTATTCTGAGTGAGCATATTACTGTCTCACTTGGTAAAATCCAAAGGATGCCTGTGTATCTCATCATACGATATCCTGACACAATATGTTCTGTTTCATTAATATGTTTCTCACTACTGCCAGAGCCCAAAAGAATTGTAGGAACAGTGGCCAGACAGTGCAAAAGGCAGTAATGAGATTTATTTTATGTGTGACTTTATGGTATTGAAGAGCTTTATGTATCATCTCTCTGTGTAGTTTCTTCTCAGGCTGCTGCTGGTTCTGTCTGACTCCTGCACCAGCCACACTGTGTCTTGATTTCCACTTAAATCAGCCTACTACCACTTTAACCCTGGCAGCATTTGAAATCAGGAGGCCACTGGAACAATAGGCAGAATTTATACTGCAGTTTTCATTTTCACAGCAATTTTCAAACACGAATAAATCAATCTTTAATGGTCCCTTATGTGGGACATGACAAAAGACTGCAAGCCTGACTTTACAGACTGGGCTCAGAAAACCTGAGGGATTTGCTGAAAGCCACAGAAAAAATATGGCCCAAACTGCAAAAGAACAAATGAGTTTGTACTACCAATTTTTTACATCCACATCATGTTCCCAGACCTTTAAACTGCAAGACACTTTATTTTCTGGGTTCTGTATTGCATTACTAACAGCAGAACCAGGACATTTGCTGCCACCTCACTGTGTCAATGATATTCACTGATGTAACACAGTCTTTCCATGGAAGGGAAATTAATTATTGGAAGTTATAGGGCACATGTGACCCAATGCCTGGCAATGTGGACTGCCTTGGTGGAGTGCAGGATGTACTTGAGCTGGTATACTAGGAAAGGTCTTTGTGTGGAAAATGATGCCTCAGGCATTGGAAAAGCACTCTCTTCCTCCCCCACCATTACAAATGCTACCAAGTGGTTTCCTAGTGGTGCTGAACCTGCTGCTCCTCACCCCTCTGTCTCTCTCCTTCTGTTAACTGAGCTGAATAATTTGTGGTTTCATCACTGAACCACAATGTATCAAGATTTCAGTCTAATATTAGTATGTAGCTTTCTCATTCTGCATATCATGGTACATCTGCACCGTAGAGATTACTCTGGAGTTCGGATTATCCTTTCCAAACTCTGTCCACATAATTTCCTCACCAGAAGGGCTATCAAGCATTGGAACAGGCTGCCCAGAGAAGTGATGGAGTCACCATCCCTGGAGTTATTTAAAAACACCTAGATGTGGCACTTAGAGACATGGTTTAATGGTGGACTTGTTAGAATTGAGTTAATGGTTGGACTTGATGATCTTAGAGTTCTTTTACCACCCGAATTATTCTATGACTTTGTGATATTTTATATTACTGAGATGAGTCTCTTGTGCTACAATAATGGACAGTGAAAAATTGGTTATGCTAGTAATGTGGTAATACAAGAAATCAGATAGACTAAAAGTAGTTAACAAATGTAAAGGACTGTTGGAAGTTCTGGAAAGTAAATATGGTTTAAATTCTAGGAAGACACTGAGGGAGCTTACTAACTGCAATTCCAGCTTGGACAACTATATGCTCCTTGAGTTTGGATGAAGGAGTTGTTTTGCTTTGCTGTAATAAGCTTCTGAAAAATTAGTTAATTTTTCTATGGTTCAAAGGTGGGTTATGAAATGAAATTACTAACCATGTAGAATACCCTTACCCTGTAAAATGAAAAGCAGATGATTAAAAGAAAAAGTTAGCTTTCAGGTCATTGAGAATTCCTACAAAACCAAAAACATCCCCCAGTGGAACTGGAGCAGACAGAGGTTCATAACACAGCTTCTGCTTTATCTTGCACTTGGAGGCAAAAAGGACTCCTACAGAATAATGCAATGGCCTGTTCGTAACCCCCTGTTTCCTGAATACTCCCAAAAGATGAGGGGGCAGGAAGAACAAACAACATCAAGAAACAGCAGGTTCATCATGTTCTGGCATAAGTGGAAATAGTCTGCAAAGAGCTCTGTCAATACAGTTTTCCCTCAACAAATGTGACCCCATATTTTCATTTGGGCAAAGGAAATCATTCTAGAGAAAGATGGGGAATTCAACAAATACATCAGGACAAAATCACATAACTTGATAGACACTAATGAATCACATACATCATGTTTCCCTTTCATTCTTTTTATTAGTGCCCACACCCACGATCCACCTCACTTCAGTTTAATAAAGATCAGAGACCCTGTTTAACCTTCGAAGTTAGGCATATGAGAAAGACCCAAAGCTGTCAGCAAATCCTAAAAGAACTGTACTGCTTTTCTCCATTTAAATGTTTTAATTTACTTTTCTTGTTTTTCCTTTTTTCCATCAAAGCTGTGGGAGGCAGTGATGCCTTTGGACTATTGCCCTATATCTTTTCATTCCAACTTTTACTTTCCTTTCTGGCCCATTCTGAAACAGGAAAACAATGTGGGTGGCATAAGGGCCACTTCCACCACTTCATTAAAACAGCATTTGTTTTTTTTAATTGAAATGTCTTGTGGCATCTCTCATTATAGCTATTAATATATGACCTAACACCATTCTTAATAGCATTTGGATATTATTATTTTAGATTCAAATCCATCCACTTTTGATTTAATACATTAAACTCATCTAATTCCCATATATATAAGTATTGCTGCTAGCCAGTCGGTAGCTGAGTAATATATATCTACATCAATGATGTTTTAATGATGCATTGTTCTAATATATCACCAAAAAGATAGTGCTCACATAATAGATTAGTGCCATACATCACTCTAGTGAGGTATTATTTATGATATATCGCCCAAACAATGTCATTGGAAAGGAAGAAGAGACACATAAGAAATGGTAGGTTTTAATTTACTACAGTTTTAAAAACATTTCTAATATTCTTAACGCAATAATAGCTGACCTAGTCTGAAGTGGAAGAGACATGATGTTAAAAGAGAGGCCTGAAGCAGAAATCTGAAATACAATCCAGTGGGTCAGAAGGCATAACACAGACTCTTGAGATAAGTCATGTATCTATTCATGCCAGCAAACAGAAAGAAAGTGGAATGAGGGGGCAGCCTAATTGTTTTTGTTTTTAAAATGGTTATACACCTGATTAGAGAGGTGGAGCCTCTTTGGCTCCAGGCAGGATGCCTTAGGTTCAGGTAAAAAGTCCAGCTGATTCCAACTGTGTGGATCCATGAAACATTCTCTCACTGCAGCGGGGGGTGGAAGGAGGTAACATTTTTAATGGGGTTTGGTTTTGTTTTTTTTTTTTCCTAGTCAAGTAATGCTGATCCACCAGAAAAGAAAACTCAACAGAAATATGGCTGTATTGATGAGGCATAAATTCAGGCAAATGTTGGCTGATTAAAAAGGATGATATTTGAGGATAAGACTCTGGGCAAAGTACAGCTGGCTTGATCCAACTCTCCTGCTGTTTGGCTTGGCGTGACCAGCTTTGCCCTGATACACTGCTTGCTTTGTGGATGTGGGGCTTCCAGCTATACACCTTCTTCAGCTCACAGCTGTGATGCAGGACTCAAACCTGTGGTTTGCAGCATGGACCAGTGGTTTAACCTGTGCTGGAGCAGACATTTGATTGCAAACAGCCTCCTTCGTGTGCTCATGCAGACACTGGACAGTTGCAGTGTGCACAGCTCTGTGGCTGGACCAGCTCCTACCACCTGGAGGGAGCAGGATCTCAGGGTGAGGCAGCGGCTTCCATAAGGAAAGTATTTCAACATGAATGCTGAAGGCTCTGATAACTGGTCACATATAGCAAGAGTGTGCTGGGACAGCAAAAAAATAAAGGTGAAAGAGGAAACAAAAATGAGAAAACTGAGTATCAAGCCGGCACAGACAGCAGTGGAGCAAGCCACCAGGCTGGAGAGGGTTCTTGAGCAACCGGGTGTAGCGAAAGGTCTTCCTGCCCACAGCAGAGAGAATGAGAGGAATTTTAAGTCTCTTGAAACCTAAGCCAGTCTGTGATTCTATATGCCAAGTAGGACTCGTGAAATCTGCCCTTACCAAAACATTCCTTTCAACCTATAGCTGCTTATACCTTAGTGCACCAAATGAAGATGTCACAAGACAAAAAATCCCATAAGCTACCTAAAGACCTTGTGTGCAAAAAGCATTTGTTTCTTCTAGAAAAATACTGCTGCATGTGAAACATGAAGTGCATTGGGTTGGCATCAGCTGGAACAGTGAGTGAATAATAAGGAAAAAGAATAGAATTATTTGTATTAAGGAACATAATCCTTGTTCACTATTAATATCGAGTTATGTAGTTAACTTGTATCTAATGTAGAAAAAAAAAGACTAAGCGGATACAGTACTCCAGGCAAAAAACATTAGACTTTATTTAAATGACATAAACATCTCATTAAATGTCTATTTTTGTAGACAATAATGAACATTATTGCCAAAGGGGCAATGGAAATAAGACAATGAGTATGTTAAAATATATTCCTTTACAATTTTGAGTAGTTAATCTTTCCTGTGATCTAACTAGGTACAACGAGAAATCCTACTATATTAAAATACCTCTAAGAATGTAAGAAAACTGATCTTTGATCAGCTCAGCTAGAAATTACACCACATATTTCTGCTTGGTTTTTTAAAAACTCCTACTCTGATTATAATGCACCATTGGAGAAGACTGCATTATTTATTTTAAGATATTTCACACCAGTAGATCAGAAGTTTTCAAGGAAACCTTGAAATAGGTATGGACCTTTAAGCCAAAAAGACCTCCATTTTAGATGTTTTCTTTAACTTTTGCTGGCTCTTTGCAGGCAGAGTAGTATACCTTTATTCCTACACCTTCTCACAGGTAGCATGGTGAGATTTGTACTCATCATATTCCGTTTCACCTGTGAAATTCAGAGCACAAAGTATTTTTTCCCAAAGCCTGCCTGATACAGAGCTGGGCCTTCCAAGGTGCTGTATTTCCCCATTGACTGTGGGATAGGGCTTATCCCTCCTCATGTCTGGTGTCTGCAGCAAATTTGAGAAGGGCTTTGCTCTCCACCCAAGTTCTCTCCTGTCTCTTCCTCCTTTCCTAGCTTCCCTTTCCCACCCTTCCTGCTGTCCTGACATGCCATCAGATGAGGAAGCTCCCTGAAACTGCCCAGTGCAAAGCATAGGTCTGAACTGAAACAGGGATCTTTCACAGCTGCTGGTACCTTTTCTCCTGCCCCATCTGCTTTCACCTTTATTTTGCTCCTCAGTTGTAGGGAACATGGCTTTTGCTCTGCATATTTTTCCCACTTCGTACCCAGCACTGCTCTCTGTCAATGATGTGAGAGTTTCCAAGGAGTCAGTGACTTCTCTGCAAGCCTGAGGAGCTGCATTTATCGTGATGCCCTGCTGCAGGCAGCCAGATCTCTCCCTGGCAGGCTGCAGCACCACCAGTTTCAGCCCTGGGTTTTGACCAGCCATAATATTCTGTTCAGGGGGAGGCACAGCTTTGTACACAAATCTTGCATGGCTCATCCAGGAGAGCTTGCCTGTGTGGTCACTGGTTATTCACAGGAGAGCCTGCCTTTGTGTCATCCCAGTGCTGCTTTTCTCTGAGCTATTGGATATAAGATGTTGCTGGAGGCAGGATGCCCAGTATGGGTGATCTAACCCTCTTCACTTCTGCCCTGGAAATCAAGATCAGTTGTGGCTTGTGGTCCTGTGAGCCAGATGGTAAGCAGGGCTGTTGAATTCATTTCTTGGTGTTTCTGTACATAAATCTTACAAAATGGTTTTACCTTCTTACAGCTGGCACATGTGCCTAATGATCTGATCTTTTGCATTTTAAATATTTATTCAGTATTTAATTTACACCCCTGGGACTAATCCTGGTGCTTTAACTTAGCCCTCAACTAGTTTCACTGAATCACCTCTCTGTCAATTCAGTGATCTTCAACAAATTGTCTTTGTATATTAGCAGGGCCCCATCCTTTCTTTATTGGTATTATGGGGGTATTTTGGAGAGAGCTACTGGTGATTTTTTTAAGTATTACAAGGCATTAAACTGTTGTTTCTGTCTTTGAAATTATAGATGGTCTCCATAGAGACACTGAAGTTCTACATTGCTCTCTTGAATTGCCTGAAGAAGTGGCACTTAGAATTACATTCCAAACAATGCTAATTAGCAAATGCTGAATTTTAAACAAGCTCCACAGCAAGGTTTTTGTTTGATAGAAGCAGCACACTAGCGATCGACTGACCAAACTGACAAAACTGAACTAGAGACAGCATGCTATTTAATTATTCATTAGACATTGTACAGGGTTAACTACAATAGGCACCATTCCCTTTTTTGAGGAATCACCGAGCCAATTGTAAGTGCCTAGAAATCCAGCATAATAAATAGTCAGGAAAAAATCAGCAAAATGAAGTCTGCTTCCCAAATTGCAGATTTATTGAGGAGGGGACAGGCATGATCAAACCTCTGCAACCATATGATGAGAATGACCCAGCATATCCAATGCCCAGTTTAGGAAGGACATTGAGGTGCTTGAGCAGGTCCAGAGGAGGCAACGAGGCTGATGAGGGGCTTGGAACACAAACCCTGTGAGGAACAGCTGAGGGAGCTGGGGTTGTTTAGCCTGGAGAAAAGGAAACAGGATGGTAAGTGATGGCACTACATTACTACTGAAGCTGAACTATCATGTTGGTACGGTACTCTTTGCAAATACTTTTCAGTTTAAGGATCAGTGCTCTCTGCAGTCATCAGTTACACTGATGTACACTTATAACCAAGCTGTCTGAGCTTCCTGCCTGTGATGCCAGCAATTCTTGCTGCCCTTCCATCCAGAGAAACAACACAACATGCCAGTAGTCCTCCTGTCCTCTTCCAAGTATAAACCTTGCCAAATTTGGCCCAGAATTATTTACCTGGTCCGTAATGCATCTAATTATAGATAACTACAGCCACCTGAATCCTACCTGGGGTAGTTCTGGTAGTGCTGCTCACAGTGAGCAGTGTTTCTTCTTCAGTTTCCTTTGGCTTGGAAGAGGCAGAACATTGTCCTCATTCACTGGCTTTGTTGCAGCAGATGCAGACTTTGCTTTAACTAACATAAGAAAAACACAGATCAAAACCTAATAGTGGAATAAACATGTATTTCCAGTCTCCATTTTTCTAGGTGTATCTGAGCCTAGATCAGTGTCTGTCCAAAATGTTTCCCAACACTTTGTGGCTTCTGCATGTATCCACAAATCCTCCGCCTTCCTTCAATCATTTTCTTTGACTATGGCTTATTCTGCAAGTGACAAGATTTTTGCTAATATAAAAGCCTTCTCCAAAGCTTTCTTTTTGTCCCTACTTGCACCTTGCCAGGTTAATGAGTTCTACCAACAACATCTGGCTTCTGTGTTCAGCTACTGCCAGTTTCCAACCTCTGCTGTGACCAAAATATCTGTCTGGTTTTACCTCCCAGGCAGCCCTTGAAGGGCCCACAGCACCCGTGGGGCACAGGGTCCTACACACACACATGTGAATCAGAGACACCCATGGTTCTGGGCAGAAAGGGGAGACTGAGGGCCCTGTGGGGAGCTCTACTCCATCTTCCTTCACCTTACACCATCCAGGCCTAATCCTAGACTGAGAATGTCTGTTTTGTCCTCCACCCAAACCCTCTCACAGTAGCTTTGTCTGCAGGATTGGGCTCCTGACAAGTTATTTCCATTCTCTGCATATCACAGAATCACAGAATCATTAGGTTGGAAGACACCTCCAAGGTCATTGAGTCCAGCCCGTGCCCTAACACCTCAACTAAACCACGGCACCGAGTGCCACATCCAGGGATTTTTTAAACACATCCAGGGACGGTGACTCCACCACCTCCCCGGGCAGATCATTCCAGTACTTTACTATTCTTCCCGTGAAAAACTTCTTCCTAATATCCAACCTATATTTCCCTTGGCACAGCTTAAGACTGTCCTCTCGTTCTGTCAGTTACTGCCTGGAGAAAGAGAACAACCCCTACCTGACTACAGCCACTCTTCAGGAAGTTGTAGAGAGTAATAAGGTCTCTGGTAATCCCATTCCCGGCTATGGTGATACTTCATCCTACTTATTATAGCTACCTACTCTCTGTTGTGATTTTATTACTTATGTGGGAAACAGTGAGAGAATTATCATCTGGGATTATCTCTGATGGTCTTGGTTTGTGGAGCTAAACCTTCTTCCCTTAAAGCCTTGAATGTTTCTGTAACTCTCTCAAATGTTTCTCATGCATCAGACATGGCACCACTGTTAATGAAGGATTCAGAAATGGAGAAATGAGCAAATCAATACACCAGACTTCACCTCACAAACACATCTGTCAGCCCTCCATGAATACATTCAGCATTGCACAAGCATCTATCTACCACCTGTTCTGTGTGGGGAGAAACAAGGTGCAAAACAGGACAACTTCAAAACAGTTCTGCTCCTTCAGCTGGAATGATGCTTTGTATCAGGTATTTGTATTAGAGGATTATATTTTCTGAGATGAGACAAACAAGTGAGTAGGATGAAATCTCCTATCTAATCAAGTGGAATAAAATGTGACTGGTAATCCCATTCCCAGCTATGGTGATACTTCATCCTACTTATTACAGCTACCTACATATGGGCTAAAACTCAGAATAATAAAATCTTTCTATCTAAAGTGGTTCACAGTCAGCAGTCAGTTATTTTCCTGCTACCACTTTGTCATATCAGCAGTAACTGCACTTGCCAGGAGCATTTGAGTGACCTGTCATAGGAGAGACTTGCCCTGCAAACAGTCGCTGTACTCTGCAGTCCTGTTAAATAATGCCTGTACTGAACCTGACTACAAGAATGATCTCACCATGTGTATTGTTTTCTGTGTAGTGTCCACCATTATTAAGACTGCATGTCCTAGATCCCAGAGAAAGCCTCATGTAAGGAAACAATTATTTCACTTTTCTTTTCAGCATGCATATTTTATTCCTGCTAGTTTTGTCAGCAGCATACAAAAGCTGGGTGCTGAAGCCTGCAGATTTCTTGTTCTCTCCTGACACTGAGTCCCACACATATCTCAGTCGGGGAGTGATTGGTCTCCTTTCATGTGTCCACTGTAGGAGTATACATAAGGGAAAGCCTGAAATAGGACCTTTTAATTTGACAAATGGGAAGTACAAAGATTCTGGGTTGCCACTGTTGCTGGCTAAGACAACCCCTCTCAGCAGCATCTGGGCTGAGTTCAGCACATTTATATAGGTTTGAGTGAGCAGGCAGTTTCTCCTAGTCACCAAAATGTTCACAAATGATCATGCAGAGATGAAGAAAAGAACCTAGTGTTTAACTGTACCTTTCTCTCTCCATCATTTGATGCCAGCTATATGAGTACCAGCTTCTCTGAGAGGTGACTGCAATCTAATCTAGAGTAATGCCCTGCCTTAGGAATAGCATTCACAAGTGGATTTGCCTTGCTTGCATGAAAAGATGGTCAGATACTGCAATTGCCCTAAGTCCCTAGACTCCCAATACTATTTCTTTTTCATGGAGAAAAAGAAAAGGCCATGTGGAGAAAATATTGGAATGCTGGTCTGGGATTACTTGCTGAGCCTGCACTGTGCTCACTTTAAAGCAGCCTTGGTTGGGGTTGTGTTGCCCTGGTCCACAGGGAGCAGGGAGGAGCAGGGAATGGAGGAAGGGGTTGCAGGAGGCTGAGGGCAAGCACAGGTAGGGTCTGCCACAGCCAGGGTCAAGGGCTCTCAGGCTCTGAGTATTTTAAGGGTGTAAAACCCCACTGAGACTCAGCTCCTTCCTGCAGTATTTCCAGTCTAGGAAAGGAGGGACATGGAGCTGGACCACTTGGCTGAGTGAAATGAATAGAAATGAGAATGAAATGTTTATCGAATAGTTGTATTCACTTTAATGTGTTTTCCTGTTACCTAGAAACAAATTAGCAATTACTTCAGATCTGATACCCAAAGAATGCACCTCTAAACTGACCTGACTGCATGAGTTCTGGCTGCACCTTAGTCTGCCTGTGGGTTTGAGAAGTTTGGTCTGTGTCCAAAAGAAATCTGAATCCCAACAGTGCTTGTTGTTTTATAAGAGTGACTCTAACTGCTGAATTAAACAGAAATAGGGAAAAAAATAAAGCATACAAAGAATTTTTTAACTAATAAAGGCTATTTGATATTGCCGAGCTTAGTATTGAAGTGACCCATCATGTAGATTTGTCATTTCAATCTACTTTGGACCAAAATCTATGAAGAAACAGTACTTTTTAACAGAGCTGTACTACAATACATTAACAAAAGAGCTCAATCTCTCAGAGCTGAAGATGTCTCCTTGGACTAATGTTCAGCTCCTGTATTTTCTGGCTTTTGGTTGATTTATCCATGCAGCCATAATATCATTTTATGTTTCATTTCCTAGCTTTCTAAAGGAAACAAGAAAAATAAAAATGCAATTTAATGCACTCCACAATGACTATTTAAGCATTACATCATCAGAAAGGCTGTCACTAACTAGTAAGTGGTCCCAATGATAAGACAGCATTACCTAGCAACTGCAGAGAAGTTATTAACCCTTTTGTGTCTACTATATCCACCACTGAAGCTGGAAATAGCTTGTAGCAAACAAATGCACATATCTAAATGCTTGCAAAAAAACACAAAGCTCCTTGCATCTTTATGATTATGGTGTGAACGTTTTTCTCTGTAATTCTGAAAAGATGCCCAGTTCAGCTCTGCAAGAGGACATATGAGGACCACACGGCTGTGCAGGCAGCTTCTGAGAAAGAAGGGAAGCGTGATGAATCATTCTAGTGCTACGTGTGCAGACACAGGGTGATACAGGGTTTTTTCACTAGCTGGAAGAAGGATGACTGGTTAAAATATTACCAGGACTCTCAGGAGGTTTACAGTTATAATCTGAACAGGTCATGAGTCTTTGCAACCCTCCTGAACACCATCCAATGTTTCAGAAAACAAGTTATTTTCATCCTATATGCTGCAAAGCAGAAAGAGGTAGTTAGCTGTAAACCTTAAATTTAAGTAAAATTTATATGAGGAAAGCAAAATTAAACCTAAACTCTTGTATGATTTACATAGGAATGGACAGATCCTGAGGGATGAAGCACCTGGAGGAAGCCTCACCTCCTGGCTCACCTCCTCTCCTGATGAACACTACCAGTCCCTGAGTTTGTGCAACTTCCAGAAAACTCCTGGGATGGTTTTTACTGCAGGACTGAAATCTGAAATCCACACTGGGAAACAGAGCAAGGACCTCCACTGCAGCTGCAGTACAACTGCATGCCAGGAAACCAGCAGCAGAAGCAAGTGCTGCAGAGAGGGAGAATGTGGGAGAGGCAGCAAGAACCAGGTCTGCACACTAAGGACTAGAGAGGCTCCCAGAGGACAGCATCTCTTTGCACTGTTATCCTCTTAAGATTCAAGAGCATGCCATCTTTTCCATCTGTGGTCATGCACAAAATGTTCATGTCCAGGAGATTGCCAGACACAGAGACACATCAAACCTTGATGTTTTCTGTGTGAATAAAGAGTGAAGAAAAAAGTGTGTGTCCTCCTGTTTCCCATGCCTCATTTGACAGGTTTCCAGGTCCTCAGAGAGACCTCTATGGCCCTATCAGCAGACTCTGTCTATCTTCAAATACTGCCTATTTTTCCTTTTTTTTGAATACATATGCATAGTAAAAAACACAACAGCCCAAGTTGTAGGGCTTTTCTTAAATTGCATGGCTTGCAGTAGCCATGAACCAAGCCAGCCAGGAGACTAAGAAAGTGTGAGGAGAGCAAGAAAAATCCAGAAAAGAACAGCAAGAAGAGCACAGTAATTGCTTTTCAGGTCCCACAAAGATGGTCTGGACAAACATCAGTCTAATTGGAGCAATTCTTCAGTATTTTATTCCAAATAAATAAGCCGTCCAACTCTATTACATATGAGGTTGTGTATTTGTTCCAATGATCTTTAACTGGGTAAAGGGACTGCACTGCTTTGTGTGTTTTCATTCCAAATGACTAAAACAAGCTTTGTAAATTCTCCCCAGAAAAACATGATGTCCTGTTAAATCACTACTCCAATATGATTATAAAAAACCCTGACTCTTATTACTCTGTTAGTTTGTCATAAGCTGTAATAAAGCAGAGCAGTAACTAGCCAGCACGGAAGAGTGAACATTCCCAGGAAAAGTTCAGAGAAGCAGATAGGACCTAATTTGTGTTCTGCAAAGCCTCAAGCCAGTCAGAGGCTGACAGTCTCCCTCTTGCTGACTTCATTAGAAATCTCTCAGCACCTCATAGGATTGCAGTGCACCTGGTAATATCGACCTCATCAGTGCAGTTGCAAGTACTCAGTGTTCACATCAGCTTTTAACATAAATTACAGTTGAGGGGATACAGTATTTGTAAGAGCTAATCCAAACACTAGTGAACACCTCCGCTATTTCACTGGGTCAAAAAGGGAGCACCCACTCAGCCATCCACGAAGGTATCATCACAGCCACGCGGATCAAGCCACGTAAAATGATTTTGCAATATTTCCATATCATAATATGTACATACATTGAATCCACCAATCTTGTGGCCTACAAATACTGCTGATGTCTAGGAATTTACTAAGCCATCCACAGAGCTTTTTGAACTGTCTTTAGGACCTGAGCCAAAACACAGATCCTGAGCCTTCTTTGATGCTAGGACCACTTTTATAGCACCCAATTACAATTGTTTCTTTTATTTTAGTTTACCAATTTCTTAATAGCAACAAGATACTTGTTAGACACACATGCATTTCACTGTGAGAAGATGATTGCACAGTATTTTTTCAAAGTTCATTTGGCCTGTGAGCTTTCATTCTCAAACATCATCAAGTAGGCACTGGATTTACGGAATAGCACTGCATTGAAAAGAGGCCAGATTTTTTTTCAAAATAGTTGCCATTCTGCAGTTTCTGTTCTCTTTTCAGCTGAGATATTACTGACTTTGAAAACCTGATCCCTGGATAGTCTGCAAGGTATGAATTAAACTAGAGAAGATAATTTATATAACTTTATATTAACCCTAGTGTTGCACAATGAGGTGATTGGAAACTTCTCTTGGACATATCCTGGAACTTGTCCACTTGAACACTTTGCATTTAATTTCTTTGTTATTTTTTTTAAAGGAAAAAAACCCACTTATTGGTGAAGGCATAAAGGTGATAGTCAAATTCCTCCATAATATTAATCTTGGAGGGACCAACCCAAATATATTTGCTCCAAAATTGATGTTTCTCTTTTAATTTTATTTTCTAAGTTAGAAAGGGGTGAGAAAAGGAGATCATAATGGAAGCTGGGTTTCATTCTTGACCACAGCAGGTACTGGGAAGATCTCACCATGATTTATGTGCATATCTCTTAAGTTTAATTTCCTTATCTTTTTGAATGGGTTGTGAAAAATTCAGGCAATGACTGTTTGGATAACAGAGTTTGTGCACCCCTGAAGACTGAAATCTTCTAATTACCCCATAACAGATACAGCTTGGAACTTGTAACACCAGGTTTGCTTATCCCACCTACCCACAGCTCAGGGCTCATCCCTATGCATGAGCCCTTTGCTATCCAGCTCCCAATTAGGTCTCAGCTTGTCCTTCAAGACATCCAACAAGGCTGACAGGGAAGATAACATCCATAAGAAGCCACTTGCCTTGAGGGAAGTCAACTGTCACTATCAAACTTGTTCCAGCAAAAAATTAAATATTTGGCATGTGATAATAGCATACCTGTCACTATTGCCTCAGATCAGCCTTCAACCTCACCAGACAGAGGGTCATAAATCCTTTTGAGCTCTTCTTTTTATTTCCCAGTAAGTCCACCTCTTTGAGCATTAGCTCTTGAGCTCATTGACCAAAGTACACACTTAAGAAACTCTGTTAGTTATCTAAAAAAAAGACAAAATGAAGACAGGCAGAAGCTGAGTTAATCACTTAGACATATGGAAATAATGTGATGATGCTGTTTATATGCTGGCAGGCAGTTCCCTAATAACATCACTGTAAAACACCCAGGGCTTCTTAACTGGGAAAAACAAAAACAAAAACAAAAACAAAAACAAAGCTAGGGAGCTGCATAAGACAGCCAGAATTTGATGCATTTGATTGAAAGCTCTTCTTCTGCTTAGTTTGCTGTGGGCATAATGAGCATGATCTGTAATTGCTACACAATATTTAAAATCTACAGCCAAATTCAAGCCAAAAAAATGAGACAACTTTTCAGTTAGGAAAGGGAGGCTGGTTGGACAAAAGAAAAACAACAATTTTGCCATAAAACTGTTATTGAAATATACTATAATAGACAGTCCTGGGTACTTAAACTCTCTTCAAGTGCCATAATGGAGATGAGACATAGGCTTGGTTTTGGTGTTTGGATCCAGGTCACCACATAGTCTATTCCATTTGGTAAGGCTTGAGCAAAAATTAGCCATTTTTTTCCCAGCTACTCAGAGAGAGTTGGCTCCAGAGCTATACTCTTCCGACACCAGGAAAACTTTCATTTCCAAGGCAGGTTTACCCTGGGACCCTCCTACTCTACTATTTGTCCTTCTAGAATTATCCCTTGATTTAAATGACCATTCTTTTCTGGCATTTGTTTTCCTGATAATTTTTATAGGCACCAATCATAAAAGTACTAAAGATGCTCATATTGATCCAGAAAGGAAAAAACAGGAACCATGTGACTGACTCGATATAAACATCTGGGGGATGGGGAGGTTTAAAGGTGCAAAATTTCCCTCTGCACATGAATATCAAATATACTTTATTTGAGGATCAGAGGGAGATAGAAGTTCTCATTTGATTAACAAGAGAGAGGCCACTAATAAAGTTTAAACATGAATTTGCCAAATGTTTTTGATGGTTCTGCTGCCAATATTTCATTCACAAAGCTGCATACAGCCAGCATCCAGTCATAAGAAGTTTCCTTCCCTGTGTTTATATCCCAGGCAGCAGCACTGGGAGCTGCTGAGCAGAGACCAGTTTCTTCCAGCCAACATGCAAATGTCCTGTCACATTTCCCTGGCCCAGTGAGCTGCAAGTGCTGGGCTCGGGGCAGCAATCAGATGGCCACGGGATCCGGCCCAGTGGCTCTGCTCCTGTGGGCACAGGGAAGTTTTGGCTGGGTGGGAAGGAACCAGCTCCATAGCTGACTTCCTTGTGAAGGACAATAAAAGCAGTGAATGGGGACCTCACACCAGCCTGTTTGCTTGAATAATGATATCAACAATAACAATAAATCCCTTTTTCCAGCTCAGTCCTGTGGAGCAGCCAGGATGGACTTCAAGGAAGTAATTCCCAGCAGCCGGAGCATTGTGTGGAGCTCTTGCAGCTGGTTTAGGCTGGGCTCATCAGCTGCCTGTGCTGATGGGAGCAGCAGAGTGCTTGGCACAGGCTGCAAAACCTGCCCAGGAAGTGACTGGCACCCAGCAGGTACCTGAGCCCAAGTCTCCAGCAGGCCAGCATGTGTGTCACCACAGCAGTGAGTCCTTGCCCCTCCAAAAAGGAGACAGTCAGGACACTGGGCCAAACCTTGCTGCTTGGGCAGCCCCTGGTCACTACTGCAACACATGGAGCCTTGGGCTCTCTTTGCAGGGTGGTCTGCAGGGTCATGTTAAAAGTCACTGCTGTGTGTCCTCAGCCTGCTGAAAAGAACATCTCTTTAGCAGCTGGAGTACCATCAGACTGGGACACAGTAGGTCCCCTGCCATAGCAGCACCTGGGAAAGGGAAATAGGGAACCATAGGCAAGGTAACAGTACAAGGAGGTTTCGTCAGCAGACTGAGAGCAGACATTTGCTGTCAGTAACTCAACTTGCAAGTATCACCTGAACTGATGAACTTAGGTTGGATGTTTCTGCACTATATTCCTTTCTCTAGACCATTTCCTAAATTATTCAAAATGAGGAAAGTGCTTGCATTTGATTTTGCCACAAAGTGTGAATTTACGACCCGATATACTTTCTTTGTAGTCTGTTTCACTAGTTTTAAAACTGCTGGGATGAAATAGAAAAATAGGGCTAGAGATTAAAAAGGGAACTAGAAAAGATATTTCTGTCTTTTAAGCCACTTACAATGGTTCCATATATGTTTTAAGCTCTCATCTGACAGTTTTCAAACAACTAGCTCATATTCAAGCTTGATCCCTTGTAAGATTTTGGTCCTAAACTGTGGTCTGCTAATATTTTAAAAATGGAGGAGAACTGCATGTGGGCAATAACTGGATATAGAGAAAACACTCTAAAAAATCGTAGCCAGTTCGGAAACATGGATTGCAGCACAGGAGATGGAGTCAGATTTGAAGACTAGGCAGAAAGCCAAGCCATCCCTAGTCATGGCTGGAACTGGAAACACAAAGGATTACATCCCACTCCTCCCAAGTCGCTGTTCCCTAAACCCTTGCTCAGCTTAGTGCAGGCTGTGGCAGCTTTGCCTCTGCAGCAGGGCTGCTATCATTTGTAGTAGGTTGCATTCCCAAGGCCATTTGCATGTTTCACATTTTTAAATCTATTTTAGATCTTCCCTCACACACTTCTGCCCCCACTTGCCTCTATTCTCTGCAGGGATTCTCCCAGAGCTGGCTCTACAGAAATCTCTCATCATGCTTAGCAGAGTTCTTCTGTGCAAGTGCTTTACCAAACACACTCATCTTTTATTCCTCCTTAAGCCCATCAGTCAGGCTTTTCCACCTTTGTCTATATCAGTAACACCTTTTTCCTTTTAACCCTTTCTTCTCTTTTTATAGAGGGTATAATAAAAAAATTAAGTTAAACCACAAAGCCTCATTTTATAAAACTTTGTCTGACCTAGATGGCCAGAATCAAAGAAATTCTGAGCTAATGATGAATCTGCCTTGTTCAGCTAATCATGCCTAATTGCCAGAGTTCACAGGCACTGAGCTCTCAGTGCAGGAACAGAACAAAATGATCACAGAGCAGTGCTTTCACTGGTTTGTGCTGAAGAGACTGATGGAGTTTTCTTATTTGGAAACATAAAATTGAGATAAAATTTGCTGGAAGGGTCAAATCCACCAAATTTGCAAAATGGGTCAAATCCCAGACTGAAATATTTAACAGCAACCTATTCACTCAGCAGGAAGTATACCAAATTCGTTAGGAAATCTGCAGGTAAGAGGACTTTGCCAATCTAAAACTGAAGAGCTGAAATAAATTCCCAAACTAGCAGTCAACAGTGTGCAGACAGCAATAGCCCTAAAATAATGGTCCCATTTTCTCATCAATTCAGCTTAGTGACCTAATGCTGGTTCCAATTGTTATTGTATTAACTGTTTATATTAATTTAATCTAGAACTTGGTCAAGACAATACCTGGCATGTTGTAAATCACTAGAAATACCTACATTGCCATACAAGTAGATTATATGACCTATGGGTAATATCTTACGAACTAAAGCTGTGTGTGAGGTTCACTATTGTTCTAGTAATTAACAAGCTGCAAACAGATAGCTTCATATTTCATCCAACTAATAACATCATTTGACTAGCAGTGTGAAGTAGCTTGCACGTGATGGACATTAATTGTGAACAAGAATCTGAATACTTCCCTATCCTATTAAAAAGAGAAACACTAAATTACATTCTATTGTTTCATAGTAAGCAATATACTGCCAAAGCCTGAAAAAGGTACCTAGCTATATATACATTATTAGATATTACTTTTTCATTTATACATACTCACTAGTGGCAACAGCTTTGATATGAAAAAGCTTTTAGCCCCGTTAGAGAAGGAAGGTTATTTTCCCCCAGATAGGAACTACCTACTGTATGGAATGACATCTAATGTGTTTAAGTACAGAGTACTAAAATGACATTACTATAAATACTGCTTCATAAAACTTCAAACTACCACGAAAATTTAATATCAGTGCAATCAAACTTTATGTGACTTTTTTGTGCAGGCATACTTTTGCAATTGAGAGCTTCTTACTTGTAATTTCTCTGTGTGGGTGCTCCTGGAGAAGTTTAGCAAATAGTAAGTGAAGTCCCAATCTAAAGCTGCCTATCAACAGCATTACGTTCAATGAGGTGGGCTTTGTAGAATAGGTAAAGTGTGTCATGACATAAGAAGAGGTGGAGATTAGGTAAGAAGGGAAGACAAAGATAGAGGAGAGTTGGTAGGAGAAGAGGGCTGGGAGTGATCTCTGTGTTGGTCCTCCCTGCCTCAGACTTATTCTGCACCACATTACAGCCCTAAGTTCAGAACATAGTGCATTGATCTCTGCGGGGAGCAACCCATGTGCAAAGACTGTCTCATAAATCTGCCACATTTTAGGTTCAAGATGGCTGAATATCAGTGGTGGATGAAGTGACTGTTTAAGCTTACATCTAGCATGATTCTGCTCAGAAATGGACAGCAAAGCTCTTCTTGAATGCAAGAAGGTATGAGAGTGGTGCAGAAGATATGAGCAGTGCACTCGATGTTTAAAAAAGCAGAAACTCTTCTGAGACAAAAGCAGTGTTTCAGGAAAGTGGTGAGGCAGGGCAGTAGAACCTCACAGCCAGCACTCATGACCAAGGTAGACTCCCAACAGCTGCCTCACCCTAAACAAAGAATCTCCAGCTTGAAGCTTGGGGCAGCCCGCGCTCTCTCTCTCCTTCTCTCTCTCTCTCTCTCTATATATATATATATAATTTTTTTTTTTTTTTTTTTTTTTTTTGCAACCACAGCTCCCTGCTGCTGGAAACTCAGGAAAGGCTCAGATCCACACCTGCAACCTGGGGCCTGAGCAGAGCACAGGAAAACATTTATCTGTGCCCTGACCTGAGTGATCACCCTGTCTTAGGCAACACAGAGAATAAAGTTGTTTGGTGAGAAATCAACTAATTAGAACCAAAAGTTGTGGGAATTGAGATCTGGAAGAAGATATATCATTGGCAGCCCTCATAACTGAGAGAAATAGATGGACTGATGTACTGGTTTGGGCTGGGGTAGAGTTCGTTTTCTTCATAGTTGCTCATGTGGTGCTTGGTTTTGGCTTTGTGACACAAAAAATATTGGTAACAAAGGGATGCTTTAGCTATCACTGAGAAGTGCTTGCACAACATCAAGACTTTGCCACCTTCTCTGTCAGCCCCAGCCCACCTGTGAGCAGGCCTGGGATGCACAGAAACTGCAAGGGAACACAGCCAGGAGAGTCAGCTTTAACTGTCCAAAGGGTACTGCTGAGAAAAACTGTGGATGCCCCATCCCTGGCAGTGTTCAAGGCCAGGCTGGATGGGGCATCGAGCAACCCAGTCTAGTGGAAAAGGGGTTGGAACTAGATGACCCTTTAGATCTCTTCCAACCCAAACCATTCTATGATATTCCATACCATACGGCACCATGCTCAGCAATAAAGTCTGAGGGAAGAAGAAAGAAGGGGGAATGTTTTTGGAGTTATTGTGTTTGTTTCCTCATAAATAATCATTATGTGGAATGGAACCTTGCTTTCCTAGGGATTGCTTGACACCTGCCTCCCCATGGGGAACAGTGAATTCATTCCTTGTTTTGCTTTTTTTGTGCACATGCATGAGCTTCCCTGATCGAATTTTCTGTATCTCAACCCATGATTTTTTTTTTTTTTAGTTCTTCTGATTCTCTCCCTCATCCCACTGGGGAGAGGAGCAAGTCATGGCGGTGGGGCTGAGTTCCCAATTGGGGTTAGCCCATGAGTGCAGAAATTAAAAAGGAGCAAGGACTGTGGGACAAGGAAACCTAAAAAAGTCTGAGAGGCAGAAGCTGGGCCTGACATGGGTAGAAAATAAAATGGAGAGGAAGGGAGCAGGCAGTACCAGAAGAGGACAGAAAGTATGGGGTCATGGTTACAGGGGATGGGTGGAAAAGCTTAGGATGATTAAAGCATAGCCTCCTGCAGAGCTCTGAGTTGATCCCACAGTCCTGAATCCACCTTTCCTCTGCAAATCTGTGGGCAAAGTGCTCCCTCCCCATGTTGGGTTGGCTGAGGAAGTGGAAGAGCTTTGCTTGCTGCTCCTCTGCTACCTCAAGAGGTCACAGAGGTCTGTGCAGCACCCAATGGCAGCAGCTCAGATGATGATTCACTGGGATGTCACCATGATGCCACACAACCGAGTTTCCTATGCTGGGGGCGTAGTTCTGCCTTCCCTTGTGTGGTAGTAAATTACAGGATTGAAACAGCAATGAAAGTACAAGGTTATTCTAGAAAGCACCAAGTGCTGCAACTGAGGGGGTTTGCCACTTTAATTCCCCTACTCTCCTTTCACAAACCATCACCACCACCAGCACCCCCCTATTTTGTGGTCCTAGCATGAAATCACTCTATCTCCTTTAGTTTGTTCTCTTCGCTGAGAGAAGTGCTGCATAGTTCTGTCTTTTCTTCTTTTGCACAAACAAGGCAATGCACAGTGAGTGATACAGAGTCTGCAAGAAGGAAGCTGACCTACTAGGCGATGCAGGCCACAGCTGCCCTGGAAAACAAGAGCTCTTGGTCTCTGCATGGAGCCCTGTGTGGGGTGGGATCCACCACTCAGACTCAGCTGTCTGCAGGCAGTCGCTTCTTTCAAGAACGTTAGAAAACCATGGCCTGACCCAGAGGATTAGACTGGTTTTCAGACTTGAAAGATGCTCTTACTAACAAGGTGCCTTTGTACCACACATAAGGCATGATTATGATTCTGACAAATGAAAATGTCTCAGACTGAACTCTTAGAAATACTGCTTTGGACTTCAGTGAATCTCAGCTCCTTTTGTTTGGTGAGGATAAAGCATGTCCTCAATTCACTGTGTGTCCTTAAAAGAACGTAGGATTTGTGAAGCACTCAGACACCTAAGTGTCCTAGGAAAATAGTATTCTGACTTTGGAGCAAGAGCTGGGTAGTGGGTAATGACTAGTGTATGGATGGAATGCTGCATTTGAAAGGAAAGTTGCAATGACATGTTTAATACAGTGATGGAAAGATGCTGAGGGCAGTATAGAATGAGATAAGACAGTGTCATGATGTTTTGCAATCACATTTGCAATAGGCCAGTCTTGAGTTTCATGGATAACGTTACATGTTTGGGGTTTTTTTTAAATTTTGAGTACTTAGTTTTGTAGCCCTAAGACCATTTTTCTCCAATAGTATTTCCCATGTGAGCAAGTATTTAATACAGAAAAGAATTATAACGTAAGCTACTTAAGAAATTACTTTCCTCTATAAATTAAATTGATGGAAAATAAATCAGCAAGGCTATTTTCACACTTTAGCTATGCTTTTGTAACTACCATAGTGCAAGACATCTTCTTTGATACTAAAGATCTGTTTTACTTACTGACTTAATTTACTGATTGAATCTACTTGTCTTTAATTCAGCTATGTAAGGTGGACAGCATCATACACACCGATTGTCAGGGCATCTGGTATATTTGTGTAGGAATTTTTATTTATTAATATCTAAAGAAACAAATGAGTTATTAGGAAATGTCCATCAAATTTTACGTCAAAACTCTTGAGAGTAATTTTGTTGATGTTGCACAGAGATTCCTAGACAGCTAAATATCTGGGCTAAAATTTCACTTCACAAAATAGTCAGTAAAACTTTCATGAAACCATGGTCATATTTTGTCTCCTACCAGAATGTCTGGAGGAAATTATTCTTTTAAATGTATTTTATAAAAAAGCTGAGAATAAGCAGAGCATATTTGGCAAGTTCTGAACAGCAGCAGGCTGACAGTTTTTCCAAGCTGTATATTTTCAGGTAAATGTGAAGTTAGCATGGAGCAAGGGGGAGCTCTGGGAAGCCAGGAAAGCTGGACAAACCAAGTAACAGCACCACTGCTAAAAAATCCAGGAAGCCCACAATTACATATTTATAGCCTTATGGACAACAAATACTTGGCAGGACAAGACTACAAAGCAGTCCCATGCACAGGTGTACTTTTTACTCTCCGTCCCTCCATTTCTTTCACCATACCCCTTTTCAGAATACCTGTTACACTGACAGCATTATTACTGCCAATCCCACCGCAAACTAGCAAAATGGGGAATAATTTTTAATGCCTTTTTAAGGATTTCTCAGTTGATTCAGTTGGTTCAGTTGGTTCCTATTCAAATATTGTGTTTATTTTAAATGCTGCAGATTTTAGGGCAAGCATGACATTTGTTAAAGAATCTGGTTTTGAAATATATAATATTTAGAGATCTAGAAATAAATAATACTTAGAAATAATTTTGATTAAATTTTAGATTATTAGAACAGTTTTCATATTGTACTTCAACCACTATTTTAGGAGTTGTTTTTTTCAGGAAAAGGCTGCACTATGAATAATTCTTTCAGTATTTCTGTGGATGCTGACTTCTAAGGCAACTGAAACGAAAGCAGCTCTTCAGAGGAGATCTGGGCAAGATTTCCCAATCAATGAAACTTCTATGAAAGATCAAAACAAGACATCACAAACAAGGCTGTGGTATCCACTGCCAGGCAGATGTAGCTTTGTCGCTCACCTGCAGGGATGCTGGAAAGGACAACTTGCAACCCCTTTTTGAGGGTCACTGGGGGTAATGCTGGGAGAAACTTTGTTTCTCAACTTTGTACATGGTGCTGGTCTCCACAGGGATGTGGGAAAAATTTAGCCCCGTGCTACAATACCACTTTTTGTTTTAAATGTTTGCAGGTTTTTCTCCTGCAGTTTAATAGTTTGAGGGCCAAAAGGGCTGTTCTGTGCTCTGAAGCACACTCTGATCCTGGTTACAGTCATCAGTCGGATAGAGAGCAATACACTCATTTACTGCTGGACTGGAGGAGACTCTGGGAGGTTTTCTTGGAGTCTACCTAATCAGTACGTCTGCCATTTATTGGGATACTTATCCACTTCAGTTCAAAACCCAATTTATTACTATTAAAGAAATTACCAACTCTTTCAAATACCCTAAGATACCCACTGATAGGGGTTCTTACAAAATATAAAATCCACTAAGTACTTGAGCCTTCCTGCAAAGTTTCTATAGCCAACAACATCATGAATCTTTGGAACCCCAGTTCTTTACAAAATTCATCATGTAATTCATTACTTCAAAATCTTGTATTTGGATTTTAAAAAAAACCCCAACATCATTAGTATTTTGGAATTGCAATGCTATTAGGAAAAAATCCCCACACAATTTGATATGTTTGTCTTGTTGATTTTAAAGATCCACCCACTCTACTTGAAAATAAAATATTTGGTTTCCTAAATGTCAGTCAGGAGAACCAGGGCATCAGCCTTCACTGCCTATGTTCACTTGACAGTTATATGTTTGTGTATCAGATGAACATGCTGTGGTTCTACCACAGTCCTATGTCAGATTTCACTTAGTAAATTGAAAAAAAATCTCAAACAACAATAAAACACCATAACCCAACCCAACCAACCACCCACCCCACCCCCCCCAATGAACAAATCAACTGACCAAACCAAGAAAACCCAAACTAAAACAAAATTATGAAATAAAAAGAACCCAAACCCTAATTGGATTGCAGCAGAACAAGTGTTCCAGTTAAGTTTCATGGCAGGGGAAAAGAAAGCTGTATTAACTCTGGTATTTCTAAACACCAAGACTGTGGTTTTAGTCTAGAATGTTGTCATCTGGGAACAAGCATCTGCATTCACATCATACATGTCCTGCAATCCAGGACCCAGGACACAGCCTCACCCCGCTCCACAGTGCCCTGGGCAGGGTGCAGGGACTGGCAGCCACAGCACTGTCCACTGCCCACAGATCAGCCCCACACCCACATGTGCATCTAAGGCATCAGTAAGTTATAGGGTCCTTTCTTGAAGAGTTTTTTACAATGTCAGTGCTTCTGAAGCTGTGCAAGTGTGACAAATGGTTGGGGGCAAGAATTTTCTACATCAGTAACCCTCCCCAGCCCGCACTCCAGCCCAACCCAGCAAACAGAACAAATGCCCCATACCTGGAGATGTTTCGATGCCTGAATGATTAATAAAATAAGCATGATAATGAATAATCTATGTTAAGCATTTTCTTACCCTTTATTTTTTCATTATGATCAGAAGAGGAATATGATTAACAGCAGTTTAAACTTTAGCAGTACAATTTCAGTATTAAATATAAAACTACACTGCAAGTTGATGTGTTTTAAAAATGGTTAGGTATACTCTAGCCTTAAATTTATGTATCAAATACAAGTAACTCAATTGTTTCTTGCCTTGACAATTAACATATCTAACAGGTTTCAACAAGCCAGACATCCATCTTTTCCATTAAAAAAAATAAGCAAGCACACCAACTCTTATTCATAGCAAGAGGGGGTAAAGACTCAACACTTTCCTGAGTGTTGTGCAAATAATAACAGGTTCAAGAAAGTCAGTTAAATAAATGTAATGATAAACCTAAAGCTAAGCTGGAGGACCTTTTGATTAACTTCATATTTCATATATTATTTGCATCAGTTGAGAGCAACATGAGTTACAGAACTTCCATGAAAACAAGCCACTTACAAGCAGGTGTTTAAGCTTGATCAGTTTATTAAAAGGATTATATGACACGGTTGCCTGCAATAGCAGGGGACTGGATCTGATGACCCAGGAAGTTCTTTCCAGTCCCATGTTTCTAAGCCATGCACCAAGTGTATCCAGCCCACACTTTCACATTTGGAAAAAGCCAAAGCCACACACACACACTCACAGGAAAAAAAAATTAAAAAAAAAAATAAAAAAAGACCTTGATGACACCATTTCATTTTTCTAGTTATTCACTATGCAGAAGGGAACAGAGCTTAAGTCCTGTACAGAGGATACATTTACTCGAGGTTGATGTGGTACTGAAGTCAGTTAATAATTAGATACCTCCAGGCAGATTCAGTTACAGGGCATACCAACACTGCACACTGCCAGACAATTTCTAATCAAGCCAAGAACCTCTTGCAGGATGAGGTCTCTGCTAGCAAGCACAGAGCACACTGAGTAAGCTAAAAGCAGCTGTTCTTAGGTGAACTACCCTACCAACCATGAGTGAATGACAGATAGATGGTAAGAAGCATTTACCTACTAGACACGATCTCTGCACACCCAGGCAGAAGTAATTAGTTCAGAGCTGCAACCATTGTTCCTACCTTGCCTGTCTCTTGAGTACGTTCTCTTTAAAAGCTGGTCTACAGAATCAGTGCAGCCGTTCTCAAGCACTACTAAGGTAGCAGTTCACAGCTGCTATGCAAGACTCTACTTTCAAATGGTAGTCAGACATTCCCATCATTGAGGCCAGTTTGCTAGGACAGCATTCACAGCCACGGTAATAAGCCTTTTCAACAAATTGCCTACATTCAGCCCATCTAACTTTTAGGCACTTGGTTAAGGTGTCTGGGTCCCTTGTCATCCAGAACTCCTCCCACCCCCCAGGGGAAAAAAAAAGTAAAAATCACTGAAGGCAGGTAGTCTCAATTGCCTTCTGGAGGTGTCTCTTGACCCCTCACTGAGCAAACCAAGTTCTTAACACACGCACCTCAGTTAGACAGGATGAATGGAGACTTGCCATCTCTTCCTAGAGATGTACCAATACTCTCCAAAACCAAATGCAATCAAACAATTACGGTTTGCAACCCATTACATTTTGAAACAAAAACTTACAGTCAGTAATTATGCTGTAGTCCCTCCCTCCCAAGCATAAAAGCCTTCCACACGGAGGCTCTGCTTAAAAAATAAAAGAAAAAAGAAAGAGAAGCATTCTTCTTTCAAAGAAGAGTGCACACAGCTGCTTTGCCACTCATCCATGGGGAAGCTGAAGGATCAGAGAACACTGATTCAGAGAACTGGAATGACTAAGCACTGCTAGTGCATGCAAAGCAGAAGTAACAAGATCGTTTTTAAATTAACCCTAGTCCTCTTCTCCACCCCACAAAATTCATGCAAGTGTTTGAGAAGTCAAGACATAATAGCCCCAGTTTCCAAAAAGGCTTAATTTGTTTTTTTTAAATACATATTGTAAAATGTCCTTTTGTTTTCTTTCTGCGGGTAGATAAATGCATTTTTGGCATGTTTGAAAATCACAGATATCTATGAAGTCCATGCTGTTTAAATTCTCCAACTAGTTTTTATAACCTGTCAAAAAAACATAAGCAACCTATACATGTTTCCCCAGTATTGACATGCATGCTCAGAGCTCTCCACTGTAGTGAAATGAGGTGTTACTTCTGTGCTGATAGTTGACGAGTCAGCATTACACGACTTTGAGACCAACTAAATTAACATTGTCGTAATATGAAAGGCAAGCACAAGTTCATTTATTTATAGCAAAGGTCTTGGGTTACAGGAGGTCAGTTCTTGCCATCTTGAAAAGATAGGGGATAACTTATTGCATACATGTGCATTATAATTTAGCAGCAAGTCATTCATAGAAACACTTCCTTCCTACTGCTTTTTTGGTTTATTATCTCAATTATATATATATATTTTAACTTTACAAAGCATTTAACACCACCTTTAAGTTAATGGTCTTTTATTGGAAAAAAAAGACTAGCATTTACAACTTGGAATGGACATAAATTGTAATATCTTGAACAGCAATGTTGATAGTTGTGCTGAAGTCCACAGGCTACTCCGCCAGCTCCAAGTCATGGTACAGAAGGTTTTAAAAATATGAGAGTCCAAAGATGCTCCCTTGGTGAAGGTTTCTTTTAAAAATTTTGTGAACGGTAACAGCCTGACACCCGTTTCACTATAGTGCAATGCAGACAATGTTAAACCAGTATTTTAACACAGACATGTCATCCATAGTTAAGATCATCCTATTTTTGGAGCACACTGCTACGTACAGGAGAACCATTCAACCTTTAGGGCATTTTCCTTAAGTTTTGCATCCTTCAACCATTTTGCTGCATACCATCCTGAGGTATAAACCAATTTTAAAGTAAACCAGCTATGACAATTTATACTACAAATTGAACTAGAATCCACTGTTGAACAAGAGAGTGGATCCTTTAGGTTTTTTTTTCCTTTTAATACACATGTCTGACTGTGCTCAATTGTCAAGCTGCATGCATGAAAAACTGGCCAGCCCAAACAGTGTAATAGTCATTAGCAAATGGAACTTTTGAGTTCACTAAGTGCTTCCTTTTTTTTATTTTCAAGGTAGTACAATTATTTATATTGTAAAACTGATGTTTAACTTTATCTTTTAGGGACAGGACCACCAACCATTACATGCAGTTTGTGGACAGAAGGTAATTTGACATTCAGTTTTGCTATACAGAAACAGAATGAATAAATGAACATTTTTTTTTTGCAAGAGGTAAGTAAAAGATTCAATTTGATTCTTCTAGAGGAAAAAAGGTGTAAAGGAGGTCTCTTCACTTTGCAGTCATCATCTGTACGAATTCTGAAAAGATAAAAAGTCATTGTGATTTACTGTCTCCAGCATACTTCAGGTCAAAAAACACAGCTGGCACAAAAAAGCACCTTCCTCTGCATCTAAGGTTTTGTCCACAGAAGTGGACAAGCAAATAAACTAGTGTCTCAAATTATTGAAAATTATGCTCTATGCAACAGGCTTTCCTCAGTCTGAATAATGGTTTTGAGTGAAGATAAGCATCTTTTTACCTTCATAGTTGACTTGCCCATCCCCATCAATGTCTGCTTCTCTGATCATTTCATCTACTTCTTCATCTGTTAGCTTTTCTCCTAGGTTTGTCATAACATGGCGTAGTTCTGCTGCACTGATATAGCCATTGCCATCCTATGAGAAAAGAGTTGCACAAGACCATGAACAACAATCCTGACATTGACTAACTTGGAAATTACACCTAGGTTTCCAGTAACTGCTTCTGAAGCAGCCTTACTACATTTGGGACAGATGTACAGACCTGGCATGCTGTACAAACTGTAAGTATGTATTAGTGCCACTGCCTTCTGAGGCATGCATGACACGATATCCTTCCATACAACTATTGTGCTGTAATAATAACTGCATGCCTGACTTGTAGTTGTGGTAATGTAGTTTTAATGCTCTTAAAGAGTTTTCGAAAATAAACACAAACAAAACCAAAAGAGTTTTTGTTTAGTCTCTGCTGCCTAAGCAAGGCCAAAAAGAGACCCACTTCCCCACCAGCAAGAATGAAGTCAACTTTCTCTTCTGTGTTAACACTACCTCTACAACCACACCACAGCTGGCTATCTAAGGCTTCTTGGACAAGATGATATATAACAAATCAAAGAAAGCATTTAAATGCTACTCATAAGGAGTTTTGAGAAGTTTTATGGCAAAATTAAAAAGAAAAGAGAAATCTACACTTCTAAGCCAGTGTCCCCATTTGCAACATCCAAACCTAAAGCTCACTCTGATCCACTTCAGAAATGCCATACACTGGAAGAATACACTAGCTTAGAGCAGGATATGGCCATCACCATTAGATAACCTACCTCAGTGGCTTTAAACGCTAATCTAGTCTGCAGAAATACCCCCACATTTTCAGCAAAGTACTAGAGACTGACACTTTTTTCCTATAAAAAGTAGTAGTAAAATCTTCTTTCACACATGCATGTGGCATTAGCTTTACAGCTGTACCAGCCACTACTCAACACAATTCTTCTATAACATCTGTCACATTCAAACAACCCAAAGAGGAGAACCCCATTCTAGAAAACTGACATATGCCCAGGTATTCTTAAATAAGGTCAAGGGAGCTGAGCTCTTAAGTTTTCATGAAAGCAACCTCAAAGTTCACATTTTGAAAAGAGAGCATGCAATACTTTGTGCCTCTTCAAATACTGATGACATCATCTTGACTTCAAAAGCTTCCATAGGGTAGTATAAAACTTTGTGCCATCCATAAAAATGTTTCCCCATTCCCCTCAAAGTGAAAAGGTGGAGAAAATCCCCCTCGTCTACCCACACATCTCAAACCAAGGCCCCCCCCGCAAGCATTAAGTTCTGCTAATCTCTAAGGAAAGGCCAGAAAGTTTTCCTCATGTATGAGCCTAAAGCTTAGACCTTCCTGTATAAAGCAAGTATAACCAGGCTGCAACAGTCTTGGTTTTATATTCAGAACAATCTCTGCTATGTTTCCAATTCCTCTGCTTCTACTAGAGGACTCTTTCTCCTTCTAGACAAGAAGAGAGAAAACACTAAGGAAAATATAGACATCATTATTGCTTCTGAAGAGTAGCTGTACTTTTAGTAATACCTTGTCAAAGACTCGGAATGCCTCACGGATTTCTTCCTCGCTGTCTGTGTCCTTCATTTTTCTGGCCATCATGGTTAAAAATTCAGGGAAGTCGATAGTGCCATTGCCTTAATAAAAAAAACTTCCAAAAATTAAACTTCCATGCTTTTCTTCATTAATAAACAAACAAAAATCTGCCATTTTACTTAGCCAGGGACAAGACTGACAGATGCTCTGCTAACTGTCCTTATAGACAAACTGGCTCTTCTCTCTAAATTGCTATCACTACCTTTTTTGCTATTACAACATGCAGCAGCCAGAGCAGCCACTCCGCTTCAGCACAAAATCAACTGCTGCCTTCTTTCAAGGACAGGCCACACCATTTGCCACCCAAGCTACAAGTAAAATGTTAGCCTGATGCTTCAAGGTTAACTAATAACGACACTTATCTTTACTTCAAATAGCTCCCACAAAATTAACCTTTTAATTTCTTTATAATCTTTTAAATTTTGTGTCTTCCAAGAAGAACACATATTAAGCTGCCATTACAATCCCAGGTTATGTAATATTTGGGAACAACGCACTTCATTAAACTGTTCATAAATACTTTTTTCTTTCTAAAAATCAACTACCTTATCAACGAAAGTTGCACACCACAAAAGCAACAAACCATTCTAGGGGGCAACAAGGATCTGCAAATTCCAGTGACACGAGAAAAAGTGACATTATTTGTTATTACTGATAAGCTTAGCTGTAGCTGTTCTTACAGGTATTTTACTGCAAAACTGAAAATCCCTGCTGACATCCAGGTCTCACCCCTAAGATTAAGCTTTTCATTAAAATTTCAGGCTGCTCAAAACTAGAAAAGAAGTGGTATGGTGAAGAAACTAGATTTGTATAGTCAGGATTCAGCTCTATATGCCAAAAAGGCATATTAAGCAGTTGACAAAACCACATTAAACAGTTCACTGTGCAACTAAGATCTACCCATTGATTTAAAGAAGCATACAAATTCACTGTGCAACAAATGAAGTTTAAGAAAATCCTGGCATCCTAGGGATTCCAGCCTGAGACATACACAGCTATTTATCATGATGGCCAGCTTTATGTACCGGTAAAATATTAACACAGGTCTCATACTGAGTTTTGAAAAAAGCCTCAATGAACATGCAGAAGACTAGCAAAGTGTTCTGCTGTAACCCAAATTTAAACAGCTGGGCAGGCATACTTGTCTGAAGTTCTCAGTCTCCTTCTGTTTTAAATCCACCAGAGGAGCATTTGGTCTGCAGCCTAAAGAAGCTACTACACACAAACTCTACATACCACTGCACACACTGAAGCTTTTCAGCTTCTGCAAAGACTTAGCAATTAAGGTCAACTTAACACTTTTTTTAAGAAAGTACTTTAATTAATATGGTCTGGTAATCCAATAATTTATACTCCTGCCAATACACTTTCACTCTTCCTTTACAAAAAGGTTAGTGAAAGATCACTATCACAACCAACACAAAAGACTAAAGGCTTGACATTCCTGAGCAGGGGAAATATTTTTCCTTTTTAAAACTGTTAGCCTATGTGAAGTTCAGAAGCACAATATATGCTTCAATATGGGCTTTCTGGTGCTCAGATAAAATAATTCTATTAGGCTTGATATGGGAAAGGTTTTCTGCCTTTGCCTCCAATAGACTCTCTCTATCTATTACAGATTTAATACATTAGATAGACTATATAGTCTCTTCCTGTTGTGCTAAACTTCCATTGAAAACACTGTTCTTCTCCCAACACATTTTTTTGCCTTAGCCAAAACCACAGACATTGGTAAAGCTATTAAAACCAGCATGGGCTGACAAAACACATACAGAAAAAGCTGGATGGAAAGAAAGGTTAATGGCAGGTCAGGGCAAGTCAGATAGCAATAGGAAGCCCGTGACCCATAAAATATTAAAGACAAATAGCATAACTTTGTCTCTGCCCATTCCCTGTTTTTCATCTCATGAATACTGCTAGCATCTTTCACATGGTGCTGACTTCAGATCTATCCAGTGTTTTGAAACTGCTTTAAGAGCTCTATGTCATAGTCTTCCCTATACAGTTAAGGCCGAGGTGCAGAGGTCATACATTTTAAAGATGATCACAGCATCTTCCCAACACTTACCATCAGCATCTACCTCGTTGATCATATCCTGCAATTCTGCTTCTGTTGGATTTTGACCCAGTGACCTCATGACAGTTCCCAGTTCTTTTGTTGTGATAGTACCATCACCATCTTTGTCAAACAGGGAAAAGGCTTCCTTGAACTCTAGAGGCAGAAACAGTCCCAGTGTTTAGAGACATCACCAGCACGAGAAAACCACAGACTAAAAATGCACTCTACTGACAAAGCCTGGTACAATTCTAAGAAACATTTTCTCTTTTTACCTAACTGTCCCTGTATTGAGAGAATTAACACTATCAAATACAAATTAAAAATGACTTACAATACCAACACGTAATTTTCACAATAAATTCAAACTTATTTCATGTGGCTATTTATTTGCATTACAACTCTGTAATTCATTTCCATGCATCTGCATCTTGCCTGAGGCACAGTTGCTCCACAAACAGCAGCTGTGAAATAAGTGAAAGGAGCCACTGAGTGCCCTTTACAATTAACAGACTTACAGGAAGAAAAACATTGTCATTTACCACTTATTTTTAAGTCAGCAGGCAGTAAGAATTAGTTTCAGCCACAAATGGGGGACTGGTCTACAGTAGGTCAAACAATGCTTCTTCTCCTGACCAGAGTGAACTAAAGGTGGTCTATTAAAAGATTTATTTAAAAGACACTAGCTTGTAACAACGTGCAATAAACCCATCTGAGGCTTATTTGTTGCCATTTCATTTGTAGTTTGCCTTATTAAAGAGTACCCAGGTCTGCCTTTGACTCTTAAGTAGTTCATTTGAGTCCAGCAATTAATTCTGTTCGCAAGAAATCTAGGAGAACTTGGCTCAAGTCTGAACATCTAAAAAAAATCATTATCTGTAGTCCAAGGAATAAGAAGTCTAAATTAAGAGGCAGTGAACCAATAATCTTCTAGAATATTTCTGTCAGTTTTTTTTTTAGTTTGGGATTTTTTTAAGTGAGTGCTTTTCAAAAGTGGTAGTACAGATTTAAAATTGTCAAACATGTTTTTTCCACTATGCTTGAGATAATATATTTTCTTTTAGTCACAAGAGCTAGCCAAAAAAAAAAAAATTATCATCAAAACACTTACCAGCAATCTGTTCTTCAGTCAGCTGATCAGCCTACATGAAGAATAGAACATTTTAGAATACTGTTTACCTCTAGCTCTGTCAAGCCATGAGGCACTTCCTTTAAATTTCAGAAGTGATTTATCATTGCTTTCATGAAATCACTTTCAAACCCTGAAAATCTGTCCCTACAAGGAGACGGCACTCACCTACACCAGGCAGCTGTTTCCAAAAGCATATAGGCTAACTTGGTTTGGAACTGCACATGAAGAACCAAACGCCATCCTGCAACTTGGTGAATCTGATTTGGTCCAGTGAAGAACACAGGGCAGGGTCCTTGCAACGGGTCAGAGAGGCACAAAATCCCTAATGCCATGTGTTTGGGGTTTCACAGCACATGCCTGTCCCAGCACAGCGTGGGGGTACCACACACCCGCGGGCTGACATGCTGCCCGCCCACTGCTCCAGCCCTGCCTGCCCTCCCCACCTCACCGCAGCAGCCTCCAGCCCTCTGCCAGCCCACAGAAGGGGCTCTGCTGCGACATTACAAATTACATCTCGGTGTCACAGAGATTTTCGTCACCTCTGACAAAGAAAATTACAGTTTGCACCCATCATATTATTTTTCCATTCAGTCAAGCAGCTTAAGGTGCCTCATCCTGACACGCAGGTAATTTTATATATAATTTTAAATGGCAAGATTTAAAATACCTGCTTATGACCTTTCGTACATCAAGAGACCACTGCATATAAAGGTATACAGCTCAGTGGGCAATCAAAAGGGCTTTCTGGAGCTTAACTGTTATAACCACAACCTTCCAGAAACCTCTCCCTATGTATGGATAGAGCATCACAAAAAGCTCCACTGTTTGGACTCAAAGGAGCTAACTAGTTCTTTATGGAAAAATATGCCTTTTCCTAGTAAAGAAAAAAAAAGAGGATTTTACATGCCTAATCACAGATACTGAAGAATACAAGGTACTAACTTGTTTTAAACACAGTTTACTGGACTGTTTTTACGAATAGAACAGAGAATTTTGTAGGTCAGAGAAGGCAGGCAAAACCCTTCTTGTCCTAAAATATTATTATTTAAGTACAAAAACCATCTAACTGCAGCAAAGAGCAAAAAATACAATAGAGAATTAATACAATGTTAAGCTCTTGCATATGGAAGAAGGATAGGGTTGAAAGTCTGCTTTCAATACGCAGATCTCATCTGTAATTAGGTAAGGGGTTTGTTTTAAGGTCTGTATGTAATGATTAAACAATTCTTCACAGTGTTGGAGGAGGGAGAAAAGGGTAGAATGCTAACAGATAAAGACAGTCTTCTTTAATAAAAGAAAATAAAGAAAGAAAAGAAAAGCCTGTGTTCAAAATCCAGCTCGACTTCCTGAACTCTTCGTGATTTTCCAGAAATTGCAAGGTTTCACTTAAAGATTATCTAAGGAATTTACATAACAGACTCGCTGCCCTGCAGAACAGGAAACAGAGCCACACCTTGGCAAAAAACCTCCAGCCCACAGCACCAGCTCATTGCCCCATTAATCGGAGCTCTCTGAATGTTTCTAAAAATCATATTTCAAATAAAAAAAAAAAAAAAAGAACAAAAAACCCACAAAACAAAACCTTCGCACAACCGGTGATGCCGAGGACACAACCCGACTCTACCTACACTGCCAAGGGGTTCACCTTTCCGAGCAACAGGCACAACCACTATCCCCATACCACATCTACAGGACAAAGGTACCCAGCCAGGGCTGGAGCCATCACCCCACCCAGCCAAGTCATCAAATCCTGTCCTGGTGATGTCAGCCTTCTCCTACGGGAAGGGGAGATGGAGAGACAGAGTCGAGGAACACCCAGATTGCCAAAAAGCGATTACAGGTCAGTCTGCAACTGTTTCTCCGCTCTCGTAGGAATTAAAAACCGCCGGGAAGATCCCAGCCCTTCCTCTTGCTCTCTTTTGCGCTGGCTGGCCGCGCAGCACCCGGCAGATGATGCGATGCGTTCCGGTGGGCATCGCCCGGCCGGCGGGGCGGGAAGCTCGCAGCCCGTCGGCGCAACAGGCGCCCTTCCCGGCGAGCAGCCACCCACTGCTGCAGTGCGTCCCCGTTTCCCCTCCCTCCCTCTCCAGCCGGCGGCCACACCACGTTCTCATCATTCAACCGCGAGGGCGCTCCGCGGCCAGCCTTCCCTCCCTCCCCATCGCCTTTCCTCCAGCGGGCGGCTGGGGCAGGAGCTCTTCCCCCGCAGCCCCCGGGGAGAGGGGAGGCTGCGCCCCCCCTGCCCCGAGCCCCCCATGCAGGAGCTGGGCCTCTTCCAACCGAGCAACACGCACAGCGCCCCGGTCCCCACGGCCGGGGGGTGCGCGGGGGCCGGGAGGAAGAGGAGGAGACATGATGTAATGCAGACAGCGATGGGCTTCGCTGCCGCGGCTGCGTTTTTTTGGGGGGGGACTGGGGAGGACGGGGGGGGCGCAGTAGCTGCAGCGCGGTGCCCTCCCCCGGCCGCCCCCCCGCTCCCTGCGCAGTGCAGCTGGTGCCGGAGCCGAGCGGGATCCTCGCCCGCAAACCCGCGCCCCGCCCCGCAGCGCGCCCTGCCCGGCGCTGGGGCCGTGGCCCCGGGGAGACGCGCCCGGCCCTTTCCGCAGGGGAGGGAAGGCGAGGTGGGGAGGGAAGGCGAGGTGGGGCGGGAGGGCGCGGGGCCGGGGCGCCCACACGGCAGGCCCGGGGAAAGGGGAAGGAAACGGCGGAAGAGGAAGGGCCGCAGCTCCGCGGCGATCCCGGGCAAGGCGGCAGAGGGGTAGGGAGAGGAAGAGTTCGCAGCCACCAACCCGCTCATCCCGCAGAGACTCGGGCGGCAAGGGCCCCCGCGAGGCTCCCCCCACCCCCGCTCCTCTCCGGGGACAGCCCGGCTCCACCAACCCGACCGTCCCCAGCTGAGCGAGCGCACAGCGCACCAGCCCCCGCGCCAGCCCGGGCACCCCGTTCCGCGCCCGGCCGGTCGAACGAACGAGCCCCCTACCATGGCGCGGCGGCGGCGGGCCCGGCGGCGGCTGCACGAACTGCGCGACCACGAGCGGCGGCGGCGGCGGCGGCTGCTGCCTCCTCCCGACGCGGCTCACAGAGTGCTGGGGCTGTGAGCCTGCGCCGTTGCTATATACGTGGAGCTGTATCCCTCCGCCGGAGCGGGGCCCTTTTCCCTCCTCCCCGGCGCGGTATGTGCGAGGTGACTGCGGCGGGCGGCCCTGCCCCCTCGGCGGCCCGGCCCCTCCCCCGGCGGGCCCGCTCCCGCGGCCGAGAGCCTCCAGAGGGGTGAGGGCAGCCCGGTGCCGGCAGTGGCTCTTCTCTGTCGTGCGCTGGTGCCGGCGCAGCCCGCAGGGAACTGCGTCGCCACCAGGTCCCTGCCGGGTGCCTGCCGCTCTCCAGGCTGGAACCCCCGGAGCGAGAGCGTCTCGGCCAAGCTGGTGCCTTTTTTTTAATTTTCTAGACAGCATTCCCGCCGGCGGGGCGGGCCTGCACTTCCCCGGGGAGCCCGGAGCGGCACCTGGGAGACGATGATGCCGCGGGGACGGGGGGAAATAAAGGACTCTTTTTTCCGTGACGAGGCGTGTGTGACAGTGACTGTAAAACTAAAATGTTGAAACGAGCACAGCTGCCTTTTCATTAATCGTAGGGCTTTTGTCAAGCACCAAAATCCAGGCGACGGCGAAATTCAATGGCAGAATCGGATGGTCTACAACTGAGGTGTCACTTCAGCCTCTTCAGAAGCCTGCAATTGAGAGGCAGCAAAAGCATATCCTGATGTCAAAGTGTTTTCTTCATTTCTTCCCTGTCAGCTGTCAGGATTTTGTCCACACTGGTAATAAGCCAAAAAAAAATATTGTAGTATCTACACTGTACCTCCTTTAACAGTCATGGAAGCACAAATAAGCATGGACCCACTTTGGAATCTAGAATTTTGGTTCCATTCTTGACAATTACAGGGAACATTGGTTCCCTTAGATTTTGAGATTTGTTGTAGTTCGAGATACTTTTAGTTGAAGGTTTTAGATTGGGCCTTTCTCTGGATTGGGAGGCTTGCAGTATTTTCAGTGTGGTCATAGTTCTGATAAATCTGCTTGCAGCATAGCACTAAATCTTTTGAAATTCATTTGTCTACTCTGTTTTTGAAAAATCACGCATACTTTCAGTGTTTGAAATAAAGACAAAAACAGTGGTTCTGTTTGTTTAACAGTTTCAATAGCTTTACCACTGAAGTTACAATTTATTTGCTTGCCTTTCTGGAACATGGTGATAGGTTGGCAAGCACAAGTAACCTGTTTGCAATGTAGAGGGATTTCTCAGCAAACAAAATAGCCCATTTAATAGCTTGGTTCCCAAATCATTCTAACATTCGTATAGCAACTACTCTATTAAATGGTGTCAGAAAACCAATTTGCAGCTGGTTGGTCTGCAAATGATAGGTTTATAGATAGCTTCCGTGTCAGATATGGAATGCCCTGCCTCCTACTTTTAATATGCCTTTTTTTTTAAAAACTACCAAACAGTGATGCTGATTTTTTTTTCCCTGTGGAAGAACATGCAAATAATTGATCTTTCATTTTCATACCAGACCAGAAATTTTAGGCTCTTACTTTCCTAGTTTAATTTCTTTCTGGAAAGCATGGCGCAATGTTTGACTGGTGTGAGCTACAAGAGTGTTGGCTTGGATAAGTGAATCTTGGAACTCCCTGAGACTCACAGGGATATGTGAAGAACAATGTTCATGTACAAATTGTTCCACTTATTGTGCTGGTCTTATACAGGTGAAGATCACATTATTAAAACACTGGATTCTTCATAAATACTGGACTAATAAATTTGTACAATTATCTTGCAAAGAAAAGGTATTATCAGAAGAATAATCTTACCAACATTTAAATGTGACAGTTTAGAGTGTGGGTGCTCTATTTCAATTTCCTTAAAGTTAATTTTAAGCATATGTAATATGTTCTTCTATTGATCCAAACCTTCACTTGTTAAAAAGTGAATGGATTAGATTTATCTGTTGAGGAGAGACTATAAGACAATTAATTAAAATTTATGTAGATTCTCTTACAAACTATCAGCATTACAGCATTTGGACATACATGATGAAATTTGGAAATGTGAAGTAGAAAGCCACTCAGTAACATTCAATGAATGTTGCCAAAAATTAACAAGGCCTTTGAGTAGGAGGATTGCTGGGCATTTATTCCCATTTCTTTTTTTTTCTTTAACCTTTTGTGTCTACTTCTCCTAACTCTTGATAGTTCATGTTAATAATTCATTTATATTTAAAATGAAATTTGGGAATCAAGTTACTTTTAAAGTAGTTTGGAATATAGTTATCATGCGTTATTTTTAAAAAATCAGGATGATCAAATAAGGTGCCACAGCTGAGTTCTGCAGTAGTTTCTATTTAAATTGCATCATTCTGTATTTGAAAATATTTCACAGCTCATGTTCCAAAATACCATTCTGACTAAGGGGATTTTTTTTTCCTAATTTGACATATGGCAATGATAAATGTAAACAAAACAGAATACTGATCTTTTGCTGCTTATTTAATGAAAATAAAAAATCATCTAAATTGGCATCTCCCTGCTCCTTGTAAATTTGCTTTCACTCAATCGTACAGCTAGACCTTGATCAGTATTCTTTGTTCTCTTAAAATTTACATTCAGTTGTGGCCAGGCAAGAAACGCCCCTGTCATTCCAATGATATACAATGTCTAATGATTTGCCAGGATCTTCTACAGCCTCATTCAAAACCTCCTGAATCTCAGTGGGAGCTGGACTGGGCCATGGAATTACTTAATGTTTGTGCCTGACACCAGAGAACTTGGCCATCCCATTGCTATAGAGCTTTTCTATGAACAGAGGGCTATGCAGTAGCTATTGAAATGAATTTTGACTGGATAAATTGACTGTTCTAAATTATTTTACTCTCAAAGCATGCCCTTGTTGACTTGTGTTCGAACTGTAATAGTAAGAAAATATTATTTCAGAAATTAGTTTATAAAATAAACAAAATGGTTTTGTTTTATTTTACAAAATGGTAAATGCAATAGAAGACTTGCAACCATTCTGCCTAGTTTAACATTCCTAAATTTTGCCTTGCTGTGAAGGTAAGATTACAGTCTTACAGTTGATCTTTGTTTCAGCAGAGACTTAACATGTCCATTCCTTGGGAGCAGCGTAAGATATAAGGAGGAATTCTGTTGAAAACCTGACAAAATAATAAACCTTACTACTTAACACACAAGGTGTGCTTTTCAGCTTTGGCTGTTTGTTAACATGAGCACTGAAGAAAATGGCCTCACACATATCAACTACTTTCTTATATTTATGTAAGTTAAAATAATGAAAAATAAATTAAAACATTCCACAGACATCTGTCCTGAGAGAACCGATGTGAGAACAGATGGACAGAAGTTGGTCATATTGTTTAATGCATAGCTGGGAAGCTGATGTTATGGCAATGAGCATAGATAACCAGTTTATAGTAAGTCAGAAGTACAAGAAGCCGAAATCAAGTATATATGTGCATGCAACATCTGTGCAACTGGAAAAAATTAATGACTAGTTTTCATGGGTATAATATTGCCAGTTATACACGTAAGGTACTCAAACTAAATTCGTTGTACTGTTTTTCAAGTCAACTGGAATTCTGTTGGTATATAGATTTTTTACACTGTCTACAAAATTCTCTTCATCTGGACAATGTATTTTTGGGGAGACTATTTCCACAAAAATTAATGATTCTAAATGCCATTGGCAACTGTGAAAACCTAGGCAAGTATCTTTATAAACTATTAGCATCACTAAGATTGCAAATAAGTGGGTGGAACGCCATTGAAATAAAAAGCTAGAACAGAATTTATTTCTACAAGAGGTGAAAATAAAAGTTGCTTTCATGTTAACATATAAAGTTCCAGATCTTGGAGCATTTTTAAATAGGTACACACATATTCCTGTAGGTAACTGTTCCTTTTTTGAGAGAGATTTTAAAAAACCCCAAATTCCTCAATCTTCTATATGCTTGTGATTTTATTTACATTTGCCTCATTCCCACTGGTGTGCATCAATAATCACATACAATTATGGATTTTCACTGAGCATTTAGTGTTCAAAGGCCATCTATGTAATTGAATAATCAGTGATTGTTACCTATGGTCAGTGCCTGTTTTGTAAAATTTTAGGTATTTATATGAAACTAATTTAACCATTAGTTAACCACTAGAACTAAATTATTTACACATTGTTATTTAATTAGTGAGTCCTTTTTCATGTACCTATGCAAAATGGCATCCTTGAGAACCAGTAATTTGAAAAATTTCATAGTTTAAACTTAACATAGTTTGACTTGGAAACCTTCCAGATCCTGTCTTAAAAAGACTTGGAAATATGGGAATTACAGACTTGCATCCACGTATCATCTCACTTGTCTATCTTGTGGATTAAACATTATAAAACAATTCTTTTAAACCAAATTTTTCCCTATTTTTTTTTAACACTTGCAATGTCAAATAAATGAAAAAAAGTCCAAAACTTTTCCACACAGTCTTAAAACCCCCAACCTTTCTTCATAGTCCTATGAAGAGTTCTCTAGAGACGTTGGAATATGTGAAAACAGGATTTTCCTTCTCAGTTTTTGCAATTGCCAGTTTCACAGAAAGGTAAACATTGGATGATTCATGATATAAACAATTTACTCGCTCCATTTTTCTGTGTTTTGTTACCGTTAGTGTTTTTACAGATAAAAGCCAAATTGTATCCACTATTTTTCAAGAATCAAATGCAGAAGAGGAAAGGATATTTGTGTATTGTGTGTTTGCTAAGTATTACATATTTTTACATAACGTTGTCAAGCATACCAAGGTCTTTTCACTGATAGACACATGTATAAGAACTATATTCCCTGATGATGAAATACATCTGTCAAAGAAAAGTAATATATTTTTACCATAAATATATATATTTTAATATATATTTAAGTATATTTATATATATTACCAAAATATACATATAAATATATTTTAAAATATTCTGTATAGAATAATACTTACAGGAATGGTTATTCTAATGATAGGAAAAACTCTGTTTTTAATTTCAGTAGATGGATTCCTCAAATTTTTAAGTGATTTAATGTAACAAACAAGCAATTTTTTGTCAGATTCACCTTTTAGGAATGTCTTGAGTTTGTATTTTATTTCTTAAGAATACGCTGGAAAAATGAGTGGGCCAAAAACTAGTTTACTTTATATATTAAATTTCTGCATTAGAATTGATAAAAGCTGAACAGTTGTTGCCATTAGCTACAGATTTTGAACTAATATATAGCTTATAATGGTACAATAAACAATGGTAAACAAATATCCTTCAGAATTTAAGTGCTGAAGAAAGGCTGGAAATAATTTTGTCCATCCCCGGTAATGTTGTTCCTCATGTCAGTTTGTCCTGCTTACCATAGGAAAAAAACCTTCACAGATATTTAGGATTGCTTTTTTACATGATGGAAATTATTAAATAAGCTGTTTGCATTGTTTTTTATACCTCCTCTTTGACCATGAGTAACTGATTTTCATCTGAACATTCTTGTGGGGCAAATTGGGGTATCAATTTTGCAATAAAAGTTCCAGATAAACTTAACAAATATAAGAATATCTATGATTTAGGCAGACAGGTATTTAAAATCCAGAGATACCTCCTTTAATGGCCAAGTCCTCTTTACTTAACTCCAAATGGTAATTTTGTTGTAGGTCTATGTTACATGAAATTTCTTTGGGTCAGGTGGAGCTGCCATAAGTCTTCATGCTACAGCTAATGATAAAAAATTCAACAACTCCACATATGCAGTTCAAGGGTGATTGTAATTTTAAATCAGAATCATAATTTCTGGTACAGATTTTCAGCAATGTAAACATGCCCTGAAGTCAATAAATCCATGTTAATTTGCATGAGTTAGGGACTTATTCTTCTCTTCTTTTCCCTCACACACTTGAATCGAGGTGTTTCAATAAGTTTGGGATAGAATCTTACCTGAGGATAAGAAGCTTCAAGATCAAAACCACCTGAGTTAATAATGGATGTCAAATACTGTCATCCAAGACACATTCAGCATTCTAATCTGCTATACTGCAAAGCTGGCCTGAGGTGGGAAGTATAGACACATCCCAAATTACAGATGGAAGCCAGCACCATTGTCAAATGACACTTCTTTCTTTGTCTTACATACAGGAAGAAAATTACGGAATCTTTGTACTTCTTTGGATAGCTACTTTATGTTGTTTGTGAATGCTCCAGTAATAAACCTACCTCATAATGAAAGAACTTCTCTAACTCATCAACACTTCTGGGGAGAAAAAAACCCTACATTTTTCAACAACCTTGAGTAGATTAATTTCTAGTATAGAACTATAAATTCCAATCTCTGTAACCTATTGTCAGAGAGCCAATAGACTGCCTCTCCCCTGGGAACATTCCATGGCAGTACCTAGGAAGTCATCTTCTGAGGGTTTGTCTCTTTTAAAGTCTTTTGGTGAACAGGGACATCTGATTCCTCCAGAACGTAGGTTCTGATATCCCCCTTAAGGTTTCTCTTTGATCCAGGTCTTTGTGTAGACCTTTAGGGTTTCAGTTTTGGGGACGCTAGCTCATGTGAAGCTCAGACTCTTAAAATGTCTAACCCTCTGAGTACGTGTCTCTATCCTTAAAGCAACTCCCATTATTGTTGAAACTCCAGAAACTGTACCTTTTTTTGCAAACTTAAAAAGTAGAGCTGTCCCATGGCGCTTCATATTCTTTCCCACATTTTTGGGAGGGTACAGTTCATATCAGCTGCCTAATTAAAAAGCTGTTCTGCCTGCTTTATTCTGAGGCTATCAGCTTCTGTGGAATAAAAAATATGCCTAAAATCCAGTCTGTCCCAGGCATGTAGCACTTTGTGCACACCTTTCCTGGCAAGCAGCATTGACCTTCCCCACAGTATGGCTATTTGTTGTTATTTTTGTGGTAGCAGAAGTATTCTAGATGCTAATGAAGTACTTATATTTAGTAAGTGCACTGTTATGTGCTGGCTGTGAAGCTGTCAGCAGCACTGTTAAAGAGCACAAGCTTAACACAAAGGTGCACTGCACTGAGAATGGGAGGGGGGGTTTATGTTATATAGAAGGGAAGTACATTTAATGAGGTTTTTTTGGTTAGCCTTTGGTTTAGTTTCAGGTCTGCCAATACTGACATCATTTTTCCAAGCAGGAAGCACCATCTAAGACTTCTCTGCATCACTATCCTCGGGGTGGGCCTGTGTGTGGGCTGATGCAGTGCTCAGCACTCCAGATCATTTCACTTTGGCAACCATTCTGCTTCTGCTGTCTCTATCTCCATATTCTATTTTAGGGGCTTACAGAGCACCAATCCACTCAACTAAAATATAGCTGAAACAAGATATTCAGCATTAATAAGCAAAAAGCAAAAGACTCAAAATAGGCTATTTTGTTATTATTATTATGGGGTTAAATCACTTAAACATAGATATCTTCCTACTCCTCCTCCTCCGTCTTTCTTTAGTTTGTCTCCTCTTGTTCTCTTAGGATGCACTGATGGCCCACAGGCTCGTGCAAAAAGAAATGAACTCTGTTCTGTGCTGGGTCCATGGGTGCCAAATAGTAATCTAGCTCAATTCTTGGAAAAAAATGTTATGGCTAGAATTTTGTCTCACCTGAGATCCTTGCAGCAAACCCTCAGCCACCAGTGGGGCCAGGGAGCACCTTTAGAGAGCGATCTCGCATGGCACAATGGTGTTGGCATGAAAACACAGCTACACCTGAACCAGCACTTCAGAGTGGTCAGCGGTATAGGGCAGCAGGTGGATTTTTAAGCAGGTACTCCTATGGTAGGTGTTTGGAAGGATATAGAGGAATAGGTGTCCATATGCTGGGGACTTTAGTTTGCCACAGAGGATCCAAGCTATTTGGTAAGACACCAGGCTTCCCTCACGCCCAGCCCCTCGCACCTCTCCCCGGAGCCGCTCAGCACTGCGGCTCCTACCGGCGCTCCCGAAGGAGCTGCGGCGGCATCCGCAATCAACCGAGAGCCACTGCAGGGCTCTCAGCTGTGCCTCTCACAGATGCCCTTTGCCAGCTTGGCACAGGCAGCTCTGCAGCTCCTCTGGAGGCACTCTGGCATGCGCCTGAAACAAGACTTTGGCTCGGCCCGGCGCTGGTGATTCTCCCGCACTCCACGCAGGAACTGCTGATGGCGATTAACGTTACACCCACCAGCAAGGGCCCTGGCGACACAGCATGAACGGCTTCGCTCTCCCGGAGCCTCCTGTGGCCTCCCCACGGACGCTGTTTTCCCCCCCCCACCCCCTTTCCTGCAGGCAACGGGGCCGCAGCGGGAGGGCTCTATGCCGGACTCGGCGGCCGTTCGCTGCCCGAGGGATGGCGGCTGCCCCCCACGCGCTGCCAGGTCCTGCAGCACCAGCGAGGTGGATGGAGGCAGCGCTGGGGCGGCCGCTCCGATCCGGGCTCCCTCCGTCCCTCAGCGAGCAGGTCCCGCCAGCGAACCGCTGGCCGGCGCCGGGACCTATATGCTCTCGCGGAAGGTTACCGCTGCCTGCTATGGCAGCGCCCGACGGAAGCGGTGCAAAGACAGCACTTTGTCAAGGAGCGCCTGATTGGCTAACGGGACTCCGCAATGGGTATCTGGTAAGAGTCAAGGCCTCTGATTGGTGGCGCGGTACCTGCAATGCGTCAAGTGAGGATGCTGGGATGCGCGTGCCAGAGCGCTGGCTGGGGGGGGGGGGGGGGGTCGCGGCGCCGCTGGGAATGGCCGCCTGCAGCAGGCGCTGTCTGCAGCACCGGCCAGCTCCGGGCGCTGTCGGCCCTTCCCGGTAGCATCAGCAGTCCCATGGGAAGATTTCCCGCCTCTTCGTACCCCTGCAACTTGCAGCAATAGCAATTGCTTGGCTCGTGAGCCGGAGCTGGCAGGAAGAAGCTGTTCCTCAGTCAGTGACCTCTTTAGAGCAGGGTTTCTACGTAAAAAAAGCAGCAGAAAGACAAAGCCTCTTTTCTCAATCCTTTTCTACAATACGGGGTGCCAGAGGTGCAAAATGTGGCAGAACAAACCTGCTTATGCCGCCTTTCCACTGCCCGTGTGAGAAGCGTCTCTTGGACTGCTGCTCCAAGTGACAGCTTGAGTGGCAGCTGGGGGAGGATATGCACGGCAAAGTGATGACTGATCGCTGAAATATCTTGCTGAAACGCTGCAAAATCTTTCAACACAAAAGAGATGCTTCTGCAAAATTAGCCCCGAACTGCGAAGCTGTGCTGAGGCACACGAGGTTGGTCTGCATCCGTGTGGGGCTTGTAGCCCCCTGGGGCCTGGCCAAAACCCATTACAGCCCTGTTGCATAAGGAGTTGCAGAGATACCATAACCACTAGTGTGGAGTTTTTTGTATGTCTCTAATTGAAATAAACATAGATAAACCAGAAGCAAAGAAAGTCATCTCTGCACCAGTAAGAAGCTTACAGGACTGTTTTAAAAACGATGGGGGTTTCAAAACAGCAAGAACTTCCTGGCACATCTGTGAAGCTTGATACAATAAGTGTCTAAAGGTAGAAATAGGTTACAGACACTCATTATCTAGATTCTTCAGTATTTCTGTTACTGTAGTGTTTTCATTGCTCTTTCTCAAAATCCCATTCTTGAAGAGTGAGTCAGCAAGAAGCCTGTGAATGTGTCAGGGAGCAGTGTTTTAAAGAAGGTTTTGCTGCTAAGCAATTATTAAAGAGCATGTTTACATATGAAAAAATTACAAATTTCCATATGGACATAGCAGCCCAATTTTTTCACTCTAGTGAAAGTTTTCTTCCTAACTACAGTTTTCAGGATCACATTCTTGATGTGCTAGTGTAGGGATTTTGAGTTAAATTCTTCAGTAATTTGTTTTCTTTGTTCCATTTGGTTACCTGGAAGTAGATCAGTTTTTAATTAAAAATTACCCTGATTTCCTTTTCAGAGCCCTACTGAGTACAAACTGCTTTCCTGCTGGCATGAACACTTCTTACTGTCTTTTTTCCAAAGAACGCTTTCAAAATATTAAAAACAATCTAACCACTTTCCCTTGTAATCCTAGCCAAGTGGAACAACTGCAATGAAACCTTTATGGGAAAATTATATGCCTGTGTAATTATAATGTTTATGAGTCCAAGTTTGCTAAAGTGAAACATGAAAGTGAGACTGCAAACTCATTCTGTTTCTTACCTGGTCACTTAAAGTATGATAATGTTTTTGAAAAATTCTTGTTTGAACATCTTAGGTCTAAACCAGCTTCACATCTTAACAAATGGAAAGGAAATTGGTATAAAGCATTGCTAAAGGCATCACCTTGTTCTGGAGTATTTTCCAGAACAATATAATATGACTCATAAAACAAATTTGTTGTATTAATTTACTATAATAATGTTATAATGACTGTACAAATAATAGAAGTGCATTAATGTCAGAGAACCTGAAGAAAGCTTTTAGAAGTGACATCGTCCCATCGTTCAACGGGAAATAAATATACCAATTTTAGGGTTAACAAGTAAGTCATTGTTGCCCCAAACAGTCTCCTGTAAAGCAGACTATTTAAAAGATAACCTCAAGAGCTTCAGCGTGTTCAGAGCAGCAATATATTCTTAGAGTTAGCTTACAATGACCAAAAGTTCTAGAATGAATCAATGGGAATAAAAAACAATTATGTGTTTATTAGAAAGAATTACATTGATCAAGTCATGGTAATTCCCAATCAATCATCTCTGAGTGATGGTGCTACATTTTATTTTTTTACGGGTGCTTTATCCAGGCTTATGGTCCAAAGCCATCAGAGTGTATGGCAAAGGCAATAAGGAGTAGTAAGCAGAGTTCGTTACAGCTCTAAATATATCACATTCTAAACATTCTGAGTGAAAACATGCCCCATCAATTCAAAGCAGCCATTTAAAAAACAATGTATTTACAGCAATGTCGTTACACCAACATCTGTTAAATGTATGCAGGTCTGCCATCTTATGGAGCCTGAATGGTATTGCCAAATAACAGAATGGAGCTACATGTTCATATTAGGTGAATAGTTTGAATTTTTCCTTTACAGATAATGTGTGCTTTCTTCTAAAACTCACACCATTTGGATGCACTCTTTCTATTTGGTTTGTATATTTGTGGGATTTATGTGTGCATGCAAGTGTACATGTGTAAACAAAATCAAATAAAGGTATTACACTGCAAGTTCAAGCATATAAAAGCTGGGAATAGTTGAAGTTAAAATTGATTGTTTACATTATATGACAGCCTGGAACAACATAATCACATGCAATTTTTGCGGGGGAGCTCTGTCTGATCTATCTGATTCAGCATTCAGTGACGGTGTTATTTAGTGAGTGGCTGTTCGGAATTTTGCTTTAGCCTCTTTGTTTGGAGTGTGACTGTGCTGTATTTATTTGCTGCAAGCTAGTCCAGTCCTGTTCAAAAGATGAAATTATTAATTCCTCTATGGGCTTTTCTGCAGCTGTTATTATTAGAGTATAACATGAATAATTTTGAATTAAGTTTGTACAGGCCAAAGCAGACAATCATCATGGCAATTTTCAGCCCAGTAGTTAGATTTTGGCACAGCTATTAAAGTTGCTAAAATGATGCTTGTTTGTTTGTTTTTATTTTCTATTTTTATAAAATCTGATGTCAGATAAACTTGATTAGTGACTTTTGGGTCAGCCAAGAACAAATGCACAAAAACACAAGAATGTTATAATTAGTACATCAAGTATTATTATACATTATTTTCTCTTTAACTGGTGCAAAATTTATTTTTAGGTGAAAAGGATTCTTCAGGAAGACCTTATTACTTTGCTTTTGAAAAGTTTGAGGTGAGTTAGGAAAGTGGTTGATCCAAGTGGTTGCAATACGGTCAGATACTGTAGTGGAACACTTAAGATAAGCAAATTGTCCAGGATTCAGTGAAGTTTTACAGAGTTTTACCAGCTGCTGGAAAATCTCATGGTGCCTGGAATCTAAACATGTAGGAGGATGCCTGATTTTTCTCAGTTGTACCTGTACTAGAAAATACTCTACATTATACTTTCTCCATTTAGTGTCATTTGCAAATATTCATATCTACCCTGATACTCTTGCTGGAAAAAGACAATAAGCACAAACTGCCATTTAGATTACTGTCAACTGAATTTGAGGATGTGAAGTACTGCTTACCACCACAAAGAAATCTTAGCATAATTGGGTTTCACTACTTGAATCAGTTCATTATTGTCATATATCAATTTTTTATTTGTCTTTCATCTAAAGGTTTTCTAGTTTCAGACAGATGTTGGGTAACCTTGGCATTTTGTTTGAGGAAGTTACCTTGTGTCTCAAAGGTCATGCCACATGTTACTGTGTCTTGAGTAGTATAAAATAAGATTTTTTTTTTCAGTCAACAAGGTGTTAACCTGTAAATCTGTAAACTACATGTTATATGATAGCAGCAAATTTTTCCATGTCCAAAATTTACATTATCTTTGAAGTGGATAATTTTAAAGGTGGACACAGACACACATTCAAACTCATTGCCATATACATATCTCACCAGAGACCTGCTGCCAGATGCAGATACCAGAGGAGTATTTCATACTATGTAATTCTGAGCTCAAGGCATGGTCAGGCAGGTGCATCCTCAGCATGATAGCCAGTGAGCATAGTGTTTGCTAGGTTCATTGATGGCATGTGTATTCCAACACAAACAATCTCCTGCTACATAGGTATCCACGTCTTCTTATGAAAGACTTTGGGAATGACAGCAAATTGGCATAAGGGTATGATTTTTATGTGAGTGGCACTCATCTGACAAATTCGTAACAACTGCAATATTAATTTCTTTGTAGCTGCATTATACAACCCTCAATATTATATTAACTAGTTTTAAGCCATCCTCCATTGAATTTGCCTCTTACGAAGTTAGGAATATAGTTTCTAAGATTTGTCTTTGACTATTTTCAATGGCTATCTGAATTTGATTAACCTGATATATGCTAGTTAGTTGAAATAGAATACAAGATAAAGCACAGCAAGTTTCTTGTGGTATGGTTTCAGAGGTTAGTAATGGGCACCACAGTGATAAATTAGTGTGTCATTAAAGGTGCCAGATACCTTGACAGTCTTGTATGGAAGTTTGTAAAGCTGTCGGTAGCCAGCTTGCAGTTCTTCTGGTTACCACAGCTTTCAATTCTTACAATATTGAGAATTTATTTGCCAGAATTTTTGTATTAAATCAATTCAGTGTTTATGGTCCTACATCAATTCCACCCTGCAAAGTTTGCATGGTACTTCTTTTATTTCTGCATCCTATTGGTGTGTGGGTTTTGTAGCCATCATAGAGAAAGATGCTGTATTCAGCACAAGTCTTGTTCCATGCACCAGTTGGCTAAGTTCAGATTTATGTTCATCTCATTAATTTTGGAGCCATAATCATGGGCTCTCATCCATCATGCAGTTGCATTAAATAAAGGAGTACCTTTGTTAAGAGTTTGTTTTGGTTGTTGTATAAGCAAGTCTAGTTGCATATAAGATACAGAATCAGGAACAAGTGGTATTGTAATTTTGTCCATTTGCATTGACCTCCTATTGATTATTAGCAGTGTTTATAGAAAAATTGCTGAATATTATAATGTTGTTCTCATTGTTTACAATTTGAATGTAATTCTTGGGAGCCCTTAAAATATGATTGGTTGTCTTATGTACCGACTTCATTTTATTGATAAAATAATTTGCAATTTCGCATCAAGTATTACATATAGCTAAAGTCAGCTTAATTTTAGACTTTAGGATTACTGTAACGTTATCACCTACTATCCGTTCTTGACCCAGAGCTTATCTGTGAGAATGTATTTCCAGCCTTCAAGAAGGACCAATATAATCTGCTTGCTGAGTTTCTCAGAGTAGTTTACCTTCCTTGAGATTGGCAGCCCGTTGCTCTTTTAACAGGTACTGTCTCATTAAAAAAAAAAAAAAAAAACCACAACAAAAAACCAAACCAAAACAAAAAACCCACCAAAACCCAAAACCAACACTGCCAAAACCCAAGAAGATAATGTATTTACTATATGTATTGCCAGCATTTTTGCCATAGGCAATCCTCTCCTTGCATCCTGTTGAACTAAATCATAACTCCCTATGTGTCTTAGCCATTCTGGTACCCACTTACTAGCCTTTCTCAGAAGATACTTGAATGTTTTATGTCTCTATTAATACAGATTCTGGGACAATTTTGTGTCCTCCCATCCATCATGTACCTAAAACTGCAACATCTTGACTTGGTCCCTGCCATGTAAAGTCAAAACACTACTATTTAATTCCAGAAAATGCTTGATGGAACACTAATATTTAATTCCAGTGAATGCTGGATGATAGCATTCATACTTTAGTGAACCATTTCCTCATGTACTCCAGTTAGAGTATGATCTATATACTGTAAAATTGTTACTTTGGTGGGAGGATCATTGGTTCCAGCTGTTTAGCTAACATGGCACAGATAAAGATGAGGTCATGGTTAAAATCTTGGGGTGTGTGATTAAAGGTACGTTGTCTTCCACCCTGAGTAGATGCAAACTATGATTCCTCTTGCTCTTGTATCAGGATCATAAAGACCTTTTCTTGTGTAGCTGACACACCCACCCACAGAAGAGCATTTACTGTGCTAGGGAACCAGGGGCTGTTAAAGAGACAGTTGCTTTATGGAAAGCCCTACAGTCAATATTTGTGTGCCGTATCCTGTCTGGTTTCTTAAAACTGGGCTGATATACAGTGAGCTTTTTTAATAGTACCCTGTTGCTCCAACTGTATGACTTAACTCTGTCACAGGTTTTATGGCAGAGGGTTATGGCTCTGAGCCTTCTTTCATTGTGCTGCTGGTTTGATCAGCCTCAGCATGTGATTGACTTCCTGGATGTAAACTTTAACTTGTTTGTTATCCATCTTAGCATACATTCCGTGACAACAAAACAGACTGATACAGAGTAGGGGCTCTCAGGATTAATCCATGGGATAGGGGCAGGCATTTAATGCAACTGGAAGCATCAAACTTCTGTCTCCAGACTGATGTGCTGGATGTGCAGGAAGATACATGCTTTCACACCAGCCCTCTTATGCCACTTCTGTACCTATGTCCATGCATCATATACTGAGGTCCCAAGCTTTGACTTGCTTCCCTCATCTTCAGAAGAAGCAGCTGGTTTCATTTCCTCATATGCCTACACTCCACCCATGTCACATTTCTGAACTTGTCTTGGTCCCAGAGTCTTGGAAAAGCTGGCTCTTGGCTAGGTTTCTACAGTGAGGGCAATGATGGTGCAGAGACAAGAGCTGCTGACCTGGACAGCAGCAAAACACTGCCCATCAGCTGGCTGGTCTTAGCTGCTGGTCATACACAACTCCAGGGGTGGGGGAGCTTCCAGGTTGCAGAAAAACTGCTCTGTGCCAAAGCATACTGGAGATACAGGAAGACTTCACAGTATGAATGGTTAGTGACTGCCTGGAGCGACTTCTGCAGGCAATTGCTTCACAGCTCATGTATATTCTATTTGTGGCCTTCTTTGCAATTAGAAGAGTGTTAAAAAGCCAAAATAATGTTGTTAATTAATGGGATTATCAATCTTGTCTGAATCAGAGACCACTTTAGTGCTTAAACCCTCGCTGTGTTTCTCTGCTTGAGGTGGTCAGAAGCTGGCCTCAAATACAAGTGAAAGGAGGTGGATCAAATTTTTGTGCAGAGGTGCTTTTAAAAAAAAATCTAACTACAGAGATTAAAACATAGTTGAGTTACTATGTTGAGAAAGAAAATCTATAAATTTGTGTCATTATTTATGTGCCTTATTCTTAAAATGGTTGTTACTGATAAAGCAAAATGGCAAGAAAAATTAACTGAAATTGGCATCCAGTCTCCTTTCTTCAGCTCCAAAACAGCAGGGAGATCACAGGAAGCTCAGAGGTTGCTATACAGAAAATACTGTTCCACATCAGACTGGAGATCAGACTGGGTCAGTATCTTTCTACATCTATGGCAATATGAGGTCCTTGAATGGAATACTTGCTGCTGGTAAGAGGAATCAGTCCGACCCCATTAAGGATTGTATTCTAAACTTCAACAGTAAAAAATTTTCTTAATATTGAAGCATGACTTGTTAAAAGGCTTCCAGAATTATTGTGAACAACTGCAGCTCCAGGTAGTTTGGTATTCATGTACATTTTTAGAATTTACTCAGTTCTTGACCTTGGTAGATTTCTGTAGCAATAAGTTTCACCATGCAATTACTTATTGATTTGGCAAACAGTAATCAAGCTCATTCTTTCTTCTACAAAAATGATGCAAGAGATTATGTACCCTTACAAAGGAGGAGACATTTCAGCTCTCTTGTTTTGTCTGAGAAACTGACATACAGCAAACTGCCTTCAGCTGACTGTATCTTTTAGATCAGATTATTTTAAGATGTTGTATTGGGATTTGGGTGTTAATTTGCAGTGTCAATGTGTGTTAGGGTGAATGCTTAGTGTTTTTCTGAAAGGTGATGTTTTCTGGGTTTTTTAATAATTCAAACCAGCTTTATCTAGTTATTTTCAGCTTTCATAATTATGTGCATTTTTTTACCTTCATGTATAAATCAACGAGTATCATTTAGTCTAACATTTGGTTTACTTCTGTTTAACAGTAGAAGTCTGTACAGATGGCTGCAAAACAGAACCCTCAGACACAGTTGGATTTGTACATTTGTGCTGATTTCTTGCTTAAGGGAACTCAGTTCAGCATGCTGTACTGCCAGATCCATCCCTGCAGTAATTCTCTTGGCTTCAGTGGATGGCCACATGGGATTGCCTGTGCTATCTGGCTAAGCTAAGAGATTCTGTACAATTCCAAAGGGATCTGCTTGACAATATGAAAAAATGAAGTCTGAAGAGCATGCTAACTGTGTTGGGCTTTGGACAGTTCAACCATTTTGTTCAAAGTAGGGGCCATGAGAGCCACTTTCCATTCAGAGACCACAAGAAACAATTACAACTTTGATTTACATAGTGGGCAATAGAAAATATTGTGCTCACCCTGGGTCCTGTGTGGGTGCAGACAATAGGAGGGTCAAAGAGTTCAGCTGATTTTCTGAAGATTTAGAAATAATTTCAGAACTGAGAAAGTCATTGGGAAGCTGCTCTAATTCTGTCTGTGTGGCATCAGAAATTCTGGAAGGAAGAGTTTTAGAATACAGCTGCCTACAAAAAGTCTGGGAACTATAGGCAAATAAATTGTTCCTATTCATGCAAATTTCTTTGTGCTCCATAAAACAAATTGTAATGCCCATTATTCCTAAAAAACAAGGATCGTATCAAATTTCATCAATTTCTTTTCCTAATGGAAAAACCCTTAAAGATGTAGAAATCTAAGCAACTCTTGGGGCTAAAAGGATTTGACACTTCTAGAGAATATAATATTCTACAAGATTGCAACATAGGAACAGGCCAACTTGGCTTTGTTTGGTATTACTTATACAGGGCAAGCAAGACACACAGAACTGCAAGTCCTGAAGATAACTTGTTTTTATGAAGTTGTGCACCTTATCTGAATATATGCCAAGTATGAAAATAATTAGTTGTGAATTTTTGATCACCCATTAAAGGCAAACTGCAATAATGATTAGGTTAAAGTAAAATTACTTGTGCTCACTTATAAGTTGGCTTGCTTTTCTATGGCAAATGATGTTCTTTGAAAATAATCCAAAATGGTAAGCACATTTATGGTGCAATACAAATAAAACAGAATAATCAGCTACAAAAATGCTATCCAGAATTAAAGCATACTTGCACACTGAGAGGTGATCATCGTTTGTAGGAAACAACTGTGCTTGTAAACAATGTTATCACCTTAACAAACAACCAAGAAAGAATCACCTTATAACTTCAGCTGAATCCTCAGGGTCATGCAGCACAATTGGGCTGGAGCTGACCCAAAGATGGAATGCTTCTCAACACCCTACTCCTCCTAATTGTAATGTTTCCCATTTTTCTTTTGCAAGTAGTACTTTATAGTGTAAGTGCCTCACTGGTGGTGTCACCTATGACATTTTGGCCTTTTCATTCTGCTCCCACACTTTGCTTCAGAAACTGGCCAGGATTCTTGCTGTTGATATTTCACTGCTATCTCCCCAGTTGCCTTTAGGAGAGTTTGTTGGGTCAGCTATCCAAAGCGGATCCGTGCATGTGTATCGTATTCACCTGACCTAAAAGGCCTCCCATAATCCTGCCTGCTGGGGATCATTTCCACATGAAGGCGCCTACAGCTGGCCTGAAGCCCAGCTAGGTTTGAGCTGTTCCTGAGGGGAAGCAATGTGGTGTGACTGCAGCATGCTGTCTGTCACTCCTGGTTCTGGGAACACAGTGAGGAAAAATTTCAGCTGTTTTTTCACAGAGGCCACTTAGGTTTGACAGAATTTATGATCTCTGGCTCTGTGGGAAGGTGCACCTATTGTTTCCAAGCCAGGCACAGTCTTGCAAGAGATGTTTGTACAGCCATGGGCTTCAGCTAATACCTATGTGGGAGGCAGGGTGGTTGGTTTTACATTTGTGGCACAGATAATCTGCAATGAAAATAATCTAATCATAGATAATTAGTAATTGGCTCAATGGGTGTTACAATCCTGCTCTCAGTTGTGATCTTGCACAGGCTATTACTTTGCTGCTGTCCAGGCACCACTATCAGCATGAGGTATTCCTGCTTCCCTGCTCCTGTTCCCTCTTCTGCCTGTGGCATGCCAGCCATTCAGTTGTGCTAGCAACTGAATGTGCTAGTGATTATCACAATCAAGTTCTTTTTTAACTCCAGTCAGTTCCTTGACTAAGTGCTGACAACTTTTTAATGAACCTTAGTTAAGAAGCCCTGCAAGCAATTTTGTTGGCAGAGCTGAGTGGCACAGGGGTTTTAAGAAGGTTTTAAGCTACTACTGCCATTTTTTATCATGAAACAGTAGCCACAGTTCAGCTGTATTTCTGTAATTTCCCTAATTTTATTAACTAGACCATTGTAAATTAGGAGTAATCACAAATAAAACAATGCTTCCACTATCACTGAACATGTTTTGAGAAGGTGAAATAATAATAATAAAAAATTATGGTAGGTAGTTGGAGATTTGAGAGAAGGCTTTTTCTCCCTTGCAAATAAAATAATTTAGGAATGGTGTCAATAAATAGAATTCTTTGATTTCAGCAAATGAAAAAAATATTATCTTCATTTTAGTACTGAACCACCACTTAGAAAACTGCAGGGTTACAGAATTACAAATCTCACAGAGTACTCTCTAAAAAACTCAGTTGCTTCACTGAGCCGTGTACCACTGTGCACTTCATGGCTTTTTGGGAAAGAGAAGCAATAGAGCCTCAGATTTGCCAGTCATCCTTGTCGTCAACATCAGTGAAGGAAAGGCTACAAATAAAGTTGCTTCGTGGGCCCTCTGGCCCACAGCTGGGTGTGGCAGGGCCAGACATTGCAGAGAAATTACTCCTGTCCTTAGAACTGCCTCTGTCATGCCGCCCCACTTGTGGGGAGAAATGTACAGGGTGGAGGGAGACTGATGATCATCAGTCTTCAGAAATCCCTTCTAGGAGTGCCATCTGATGGGTCTAACTGTGTTTTTTGTTGAGAGGCTGAAAATCCTTGTGTGCAGAAAACATAATTGAAAAGGAAAAGAAATCCAAACAAAGGTAATAAATGCAGAGCAGGCACTTTGACAAGGAGCAAACAGATTCCCTTTTGACAAGCAACAGAACTGATGACTGTCAAGCTCTTTCCTTGATAGGAAAAAAAGATGTCAGAATCTGCTGCTGGAGAAATCTCCCACCCAAGCTGACTATCAAAACACAGCGGGCAACCCCAGGGAAGAAGATCCCTGAACAACAGGGAAAAACAACACATGAAAATACTCTATTTCTTTTGACTTGAGAAGAACAAAGTCTATCACCAGAAAACTTTGGCTACAGCAACTAATTGATTGCCAATTAATTATTGGCATTTTCTAACTCTGGCCGTTCTTACTGCTTTCCTTCCTCCCTTTCCTCCGTAGTCTCTCCAAGCACCTCTCCCCATTTTATCTATGTTTCTGACAACTCACTAGCTTACTGTGCTGATTATCCAAATGTCCTTCTCTCTGGGCTTGTCTGTGACTGCTAGTCCTAGTAATTTACCTTTTTGAAATAGTTATTTACTGAATAGCAATAAAAAGTAATTACTTCTAGCAGCCAAAGAAAAACCCTAATCTTAGCATTTTAAAATAGGATACTTTGCAGTCAAGGTCTTTAAGTTGTCATGGTTCATATTTCTGTAGTGGTACTCTAGTACAGGGCCTCCATTAACAATTATGGCTGTTCAAGAATTTCTGTAATGTCAACATTGGAGTCTCTTTCCTTTCCAGTATAGTGTTCCTGATTTTTTGCTAACAAATATGGGATACCAACTCACAAACTGAAAGTGCAGTGTTCTATAAATGAACTTGGATAAACCTAGCAGAGCCTGCTTTATGTAGCTCTTCCTAAATGAAGGCTGTTCTGACAGTGTTTAGAGATTCTGCAGTTCATATGAGGCTACTGTGTGCTTCTGCCAAAGGCCGTAACATAGTTTGGGGTGGAGTGCAGCTTCTCCTTTCAATGTGAAGGTGCCAGAAGTTTTTGATTTAAGCATATGGTGTACTTTCTTCATGAAAACAGCAGTGTGCTTAGCTCAGAACTACTTAATTCTAAAACTCACTGAAACCCTTTTGATAGCAGGGTCGGTAGAATGCCATTTAAGTGTTATGTGGATTTGAGGACTTTGAGCAGCCCTAAATATCAGGAATCAATGGTTGTGATTCCTAGGAAATATAGCTGCAGCGTTACATTGCTTTCAGCACAAGATTGTCTACCATGATTAGCTATACTTTAATTAAGTTGTTCTGGATATACTGATGAACACTAACAATAATTTCTTCATCATTAATTAATTGTGAAAATTGTTATCTGCCTTCCTATTGACTTCTATATGGATTTTTTATGTATGTATGTGATTTCTAGTTCAGAATGGTAACCTGATTACTAGGCTAAATTATAGAAAGAAGAGCTCATATCTAACATGGATAATAATGAAAAGAGTAGACAAGAATTGTTTGTCAAAGCAAAGTATATGGAATAAGAAACTATCATGGAAGCATCTTAGAAGTTGTCCATATTTACTTCGTGTAAATATAGTGAAAATAGGTGAGGTTTTTTGGACTCCTCTGTCCAAAAAAACTCATATAGCCAGATGGGTAGAAAGTATTTCAGATAATGGCTGCAGTTGAGAAAAAGAATTCAAGGTTCAGAAAAGCCCAACAGCTTTGAAGAAAATTTGTGATCTGAGAGAAAGTAATGAAGAATCTGTGGGGAATTAAAAAAGACATTTAATAAGGGAACATTTAATATGGAAGTAACATTTAATAAGGGAAGAAAGAGTATTTGGGATAGACAGTGAGATAAATGATTGGTATACAATACTGAATGTCCGGGAAAAGGAACAATATATACCTGGCCATTTTTGAGCAGATGGTCATGTGTGGTCATGATCATCCTGAGTAGTTTTTTTTTCACCAAAAAGAGAATAAATATGTATGAGAGACAGATGTGCTACGAGCTTTTTGACAAAGGGTTGTCATCTGGTTTTGTGCATGTCTGGGTGTGGAAGAGTGGTTGTGAAGAGAGAGAATCCTAGAGAGAGAGAATTCATACAGGATCATAGCCTGAGTCAGCTTAGAAGAGCCTTCAGAATATCTTCTAGTCCAACCTCCTGCTCACATTGGAATGAAGATGGTTGCAAACATATTGATAAAGTTGTGCATATTCATGTTTGTGGTACAGACTAAGAGGTTTTTGAAGTACTCAATTTTCTTGGGAATCTGTAAATTTCAAACTGCTCCACTCTTGTATGTGTGTATAAAATAAGCTACAGAATATAAAATGGTATATATTTTTTCACTCTTACCCTGATGCCTTCAAATCATTTTGGCTTAGGCTATTCTTATTTTTGCACTAAGAACTATGTTTGAATTGCTATCATCCTTACTTTTCCTTCTAATACATTTAATGAATGTACAAGTGGTTCCAGCCTTCTGAGCCAAAAGGACTGCTTTTATGCAATTTAATAGGTGTAGCAAAACACTAAGGGACAGGTATGGTGAAAAAGAAGTGCATGAAAAAAGCACAGACATACCTTTGAGGACATACCTATGGTTCTTTGAGGAAGAACCATAAAAATAAAATTAATGTTTTATCTTCTCTACATGAAAATTACATTTCCAATTGCTGTTATAGAGCTTATCAAGCGTACTTACCTATGCATCCTCCTCTTTTCAAGGTTGTTCAGCATACTGATGTTTTAGGGTAGAAAGGAACAGCACGTCAGCAGAATAACTGCAGTCTGTATGATAGGACTTTCACTGCTAGTAAGATAGATGATTAAATTTTAATAAATATATAATTGATTAGTCCCAGTTAATAGAGTATTATGACTTAGTGATGCCATCCATAATTTAGGTATATTAGGTTGGGTTTTTTATAGGCTTAATAATCTTCAGTGTGCTGAAAGAACAATGTAATAGTTGAGGACAGCAGGATTTCAGGTCATTATACTGTATATTTTTTTTACTGTTTATTTATCAACTAGCTTCAATGCCTGTGATATCAGTTGTCTAGTGACAGCAATCAGCATTCTTGCAGTGGGTGACATTACATATAACTCAAGCATTATACAAATTGTCTGGTAATGAACTTTTCAATATCAATAATGGATATCTATGTGATATTATTTACAAATTGAAATTTTCTAGAAAACTGAGGAAAGCTTGCAATCTCATTGGCAGCTGAATTAATGTAATTTTGCAGCACAAATGGAGATTGGAGAAAGGAAAATCTGTGGGCATCTCAGCTCAGTTGTTGACAAAACATGGGGATGAGGAAGATTTTTGACAAGGTTGAAGAGCTTAAAAAATGCATTAAAAAATGCAGCTGTACAGTGAAAAACATGGGCTGCTAATGCTACTACAGCTCAGGTACTTGTGCAAGTGACAACAAAAGATTTTTTATTTTTTTACTGGGTACAAACTGATGCTATTTTAGATTAATTTCTGTAGGTAGGAAAGATGGGGAGGAAACTGGTTGTGTTTAAAGTAAAAACAGAACAGTCCTCTCTCCATTCCCACCTGGCTGAAAAATCCAAATGAAATGGAAGAGTAAACAAAACTGTTCTGACAAAGTTTTAGAGGGCTTTTTTAATACTATAAGAACAAATATTGGTAAATTAGACATAGTAATTGAGGTAATAAATCAGAGGCTTAAACATGACAGAGATCTGGAATTTATCTAACGCAGATACAAAAAATATCTGGAATTTACATTCCAAGTATGAAAGAGGGATGAGTAGCTACCTTCACAGTCAGAGAAAAAACAAGGAAAAGCTCTGTATAGAATGGAGAAGGGAAATGAATGAATCAAGAAAGCTGTGATTTGGAGTCTTGGAGGTGCAGACTCAAGGAGACTTGCCAAACTTAACTCAAAGCTAGATCTTGCAGAAGACTGAAACAAAAAGACTATTTAGCAATATAGGCAGCATATCGCAACTAGCACATAAAGAAGGGGGAGCCCTAAAGGTTTAGTATAATCTAGTTGCGTACCCCAGCCTAATGAGTGGTGCCTTGAGATTGCTCATCTTTGAGTCTGGTATGTGCCTCTCCCTAGCCGTTACATTCCGAGGTTCTTCCGGAGCGCCTGTCCCTCTCCAGTCCACATCTGTCCGTATCTCAACCACAAATGAGTAATTTTTGCAGCTTTCAGAACAGACAAAGATGTAGAAAGGAAAGTCAAAGCCAGAAGAGAATATACACAAAGTGAAAAGAACTGTGGGATGGAAGCTAAACTAGGAGAGCTCAACTTGTTCAAAGGGTTGGGGAGCATTATTGACTAGTGAAAAAACTAGGGAATGAAGTTTTATGGCTTGTGTAGAGATTTTAATCCACCTGTGGTATTGAGGTGGTGCTATATAACAAGCTTCACTTTTATTTTATAAACATTTGCTATATTTGCAGTTATTCTGTTAGTCTATAACAATACACAAAGCTTTATTTTAAAGCTTGAAATTAATGAACAGTATGGAAATAAATGGAAGATGGGATAAAATGCAGTTCAAGTTTACCAAAGATAGACCGTGAGTGTATATTAACAACAGCAGAATTTTTATGATGGAAACCTGTTAGATACAATTAATTTTTATCTCAGTAAAGTATTTGACAATGTAGCACTTGTGAGATTATTAGGTGAATTGGGAATAGCACAAGAACTGTAAGTTAGATAAAGAGGTGGCTAAAAGAGGGAAGAGAATAGGTCTGTGCTGGACAGGGGACTATGAGACCAAAGAGGGAATTCAGTGGGGTCTCCTTATATCAACATTTGGCCAATATTATTTAACAAAGACAATGACACAAAAATAAGAATGTGCTAATTAAAGTTGCTAATGGCAAAAACAGAGGCATTACTCACAATGAGCCATATCAAAAATTTCAATCCTATAAAACAGGTGATCTGTGGAAGTAAAGCTGAATTTAAAACAGAAGGCCATGTCCTTAGGGATTAATAACAAAATTTTCTGGTATAATAGAGGGAATTCATATAAGGGATGCAATTGTTTGGAAATGCCCAATTATAGTTATTAATTATGGTCATTAAGAGCCACTAGTATGATTCAGCCAACTAAATGTTAAATGCAGGGCCATAGAATATTTCCAATAGAGACTGAGAAATACCACTGTCTTGAATATTGTGTACAATATATGCTATTGAGGTGGTGTATATAACAAGCTTCCCTTTTATTATATAAACATTTGTTATATTTGCAGTTATTCTGTTAGTCTACAACACACAAAGCTAAGAATATGAACTGAGAAAAGTGCAAAAAATTCAGTGGACTGAGAAATAAAAATTTTTAAATTGTTTAATGGCAGAAAGGCTGAGTGGCATATGATTGCTGTCTGTGCATAGATTACATCCAGTTTAGCACTCTCATGAAGCAGAGAGCTATTTTAAGCCATAGGAAACCGCTGGCCCAGAAACAGATGGATATAAACATAAATGTAATTACGGAGCAAGTGAGGATGTTTCTAAGCATTGAGCATTCTAAGCATCGTGGTTCTGGACCTGTCTCTCTACGGGAGTTGTGGGTAGAAAAGCCCAACAAATTTTAAAATTGAACATATGAACACACTTATGTGGTGAAGTTTTCTGCAGAGAAGGCTGAACTCAGTGACTTAGACCATCCCTTCCAGACATATGTCCACAAAAGGTTAGAGACTAGGGAAAAATGGCAAGATCAACTTTATTTTGGGGAAAAGTCTAATGAGAAATTAGCATGGCTTTTATGTAAGAAATCATTAAATCCAGGGAAAATGCAGTAATATGAAATGCAATAGAAAATGGAAATCCTGACTGTTGGTGTAGCTTATTTATTTTTTAAATACTGACTATGTAAACATTTTGAAAGGTTCATTAGGAATATGACTCCTCCTCCAAATTAACATCTGATCCTATGCTCCCAAGACACAAAAATCCCACCTCATTACAGTAACTGGAAGCTTCACCTGTGGCTGCACAATGAAGCCATAAAGCCACCTCAAAATTATGCAGTAAGTTTAATATTTTCTGACAAAATGGCATGTAACGCTTGTTTTGATTTGAGAATAAAAGAAGTATTTCATGTGCATTTTTCTTACAGGAGGATCTATTCCTGTGGTATTTTAAAAAGAAAGTTGGCAGAACTACAGGGTACAAAATATAAAAATAGGCCAAAAATAAGGGTGGATGTGGGGCGGGGTTTTTTGGTTGATTGGTTGGTTTGCATTTTTTTGAGGACCACAATTCCTTGCCTCTTTTCTGTGCAAAAAGAAACTGGATAAAATTTTATGGGTCTGGATATGTACAGAAAGTTCTGATCTTTCTGAATTTCTTAAAATGAATTTCTAGTCTTCACCCTGAGAAGGCTTTTTAAAATGCTAGCGGGCCTTTCTAGCAAACAAAGTGCTGTGCTTATGTCTGCAAAATACCTCCTTCCTCTCCTACTGTGTTTTGTTCACAGGAAATGTACTGGGAACAATATCAAGACCCTCATTTTTTGGGAATCTTTATAGACCTACAGACTTATATTCACATACACATACATGAATACATAGCAGAACTTAAAATACTTTGCAAGTCTGAGGTTTATATCTAAACACCTCATAGACCTGTCTAGAGTATGGCTTTGATACAGATTTTTCATATTAATTTTGTTGCTGTTTCTGTTTTGTATAATGGAACAGTATATACATATTTCAAACATGCCTACAGGACCAGTCTGACCATGGCTTCAATTTGAAGTTCAAGGCCAGCATTGCCATGCAGCCTGAAAAAATCAAGTAAAAAAACTCCTTTAGGTTTTTGAAGTGTAGCATCAGAATGTGTATCTGAACTGAATCAGTTATCTTTATTACACATGTCCATCACAAATATACCTGTAATAACTGATCTACTCAGCAAGAATTTGATAGCCAGCAAGCTTCTTGTCAGTGAAGATTTTACAGATAAGATTTGGATCAGTAGAGAAACCACCAGATTTATTAAAGCATTAGAAAGATGGCCTGACAGCCTTTGTGAAAATATTAGCAATAATGCATCAATCAACTTGTATATGTTTATTTTCTGTTTAATTTTATCTGTTGAAGGAAAAATGTTTGCACCTTTCCCATGTAATTTTATAGCCCTGTTTTATTAATAATTTAAACTGATAAGATTTTATTCAGGTATTGTTTATTACATTGTAAGAAGAAGGCAGTAGAATTGCAATTTTATAATGTAATTTTCAAAATCTCTGTATAAAATACTCTAGGAAGCATATACATACTGACCTACTGCAAAGTAGGTCCTTTGAGGAGAAAATATGATACATTAAATGTAATAGCAGTATTATACAATATCATCACCTAGAATACTTATTGTACAAGCAATATAGATAGTTAAAACTGAAGAGAACATTAGTAATTGAAATTTGTTGCTAAATATGAGTTACTTCCCTTTAAAAATACAAGAGAAGCCCCTCTGAAAGACAGAAATTATTATACCTTAGTATCCAACTATGTTTGGTTTTGATCTGTCAGTTTTGAGGATTGGAAGAATAACATTTAAGAAGAACTTTTTCTTAGAAGACATCTTCTTGAGCTGCCTCTCTCAACAGCAAAGCATGAGATGAAGGAGAGCTCTACATCTTTTCATCTGTGAAATGCCCCAGCCATGCCTTGCCTGATGCCAGCATGAATCTGGTTACTTGAGAGAGGAAGCAAGCAGGGAGGAGAACTGATGGAGGTACATCCAGTCTCTGGGCAGGCTGTCCTCTCCCTCCTGAAGTGAGCGGCAGATGTGACAAGGGTGAAGGGCCGGGAAAGTGTAGCAGCAGCTTTGCATGGAAAGAGAGCAGAGCCAATCTCAAGCTCCCCAGACTGGGGATACTTAAGGGTACCTGTCCCAGCCTGCCCTTGTCCCCAGGGTGGTGCCTGATTTCAGGGCTAAGGCTGCCTCTGGTGCTCCCCATGCCCTGCTCCTGACTGGGGAGCTCCTGGCCTGGCCGGCACAGCTCCTGGCCCCCCAGGAGCTGCCAGTCCACACAGCACCCTGTCAACAGGGTAGAAAGAGGAAATAAAATAGCTAGAGGGACTTCAATAGCACCATCGAAGTTCCAAACATGTGATAGTCCTGCAGGAGAAAATTTCTTTTGTGCTGTTCTCCTGGCAAGGTTGGCCATGGGATGGTGCTGAGGTTACAGCCCAGAGCCACACATCGCACCTGGCAGAGCTGAAAACAGAGTTCTTGTGTTTCTGCATGCTGAGTATGTGTCAATAAAAACATTAGCCCTTGGTAAAATTACTGAGTAGATCTCAATACACCTCACAAGTGCTAGCATAGACAAAAGGATTTTTAGTCAAAGAAACCTGAAAAAAATGTAGAGTAAGGCTGAAAACTTGGCATGCTATCAGAACAGGAACCTGTGTTATTGGAAATCCTGTTGTACTCCACAGGTCCCACTGCAGGGAGATACAGATGTAGCCCCCTCCTTTTCCATTTGCCCAGTTCCTCTCACTCCTGGAACATCCTAAACGCATCATATGAAAGCCACATAGAAGTAAGCTGCAGAACTATTCTCATCATGATACAAGTGTATCATCACATGATGCTGGCAGCACTCAGTGCATCAGTGAAGTTTGAAAAGGCTGAGGGAGCAAAAGCCTGCAGTCTGTCACATTAGGGTTGTTCAGGGGAGCCAAAGATGGCACAAGTGAATACATCCAACTGTCCCTCTACCTCTATGGCCAGAATGGGGATCCAAATTACTGCTTCATATGGCACCCATTTCACAAATGTCAGATTCACAAATATCCACTACAATTTCATTGTAATAAGGCTAATGTTATGGACCTCACGAGAGGGCTTGTTTTTGCCCCTAAATATAATGCTATGATTTTATCAAAACATACAAAAGAACTCAAATACTAAATCTGCTGTAAACAATCACTCTCACATCTGTTTAGGCAGTTCAGTACATTACTCATTGTAAAGCTTTCCAAAGAAGAAAATCCTTATCAAAGAAGAAAAATCCTTAAAATTGAATAATTTAAAAAAATTACCTCTACCAGATCTTAATAGGTTAAATAGGTAGACACAATGTAAAAAGCAGACCAGAGTGTTCTTAAGGGACTTGTTAGTACTTCTAGTTGGTTAGTTTGTTCCTTCTTATTAACAAGGAACTCATGTTATATGCAGATACTGTAGTTTTGTCTGTAATGTAAAAGGCTTGATGGTTTGCTTTTATTAGGATAGAACTGAAGAAACTGCTGAGTATTTATTTACTCTAGACATCAAGAGGCCCTTTGGTCAGACTTTTTAGTAAATCCTAAGGAAAAGTGTGGCTCAGCTGCATTGAGGCAACCAATATTTAATATATTGGATACATCGCAGAAAACTACATTTCATCGGCTAGGGCACTGCTCACTCAATAATACAAGGAAATGTCAAAGTAGGAGATTTTACTACAGAGCAAACTTTACTAATGTTAAATAGTAACTACTTGTGCAATAATCTAAAAGCAACATTCACTCAAGTTTAACTTCATTTCTGATAATGGAAGATACTGCTTTCAATTTTGTGGTAGTGTTAAATATTGGTAGTTTGTTCGGTTGGGGTTTTTCTTTGTCACAGTAACAGACGTATGGCAACAATAACACTTTGTTAAAGTATCCTTCTCTTTAGCCATAATTTGGTATAACTTTCAGGGACATGACATAAATCTGTGCTTAGGATTCTTATAAACTCTCTCTTTGGTCATTTGCTTTACTCTCAAAAAGCACATTTTCGATATTCTCCTTGTTGAGAAGCCATTAGCTACTGTCACTGTGAGCAGCTCAGAGACAATGCAAAAAATTATATTCAGCAGATAAACTGAATGCTTTTTTATTAAATCTATTTAGTTTATCTTGCACTAGAGCATCAAAAACTTGAAAGGGCTTTGAGTCTCACCCATAAAAGAGGAGGGAACTAATTATTCTTCTGTAGATAGGTGGTAGTTTTCCCATTGCTGACGTATGCAGAATAAACACATTTACAGATTTCAGGAACTATCCAAATATGATGATAACAAATATTTCCATGAACAGGAGAGTTCTGATTTAATTTTCTCAGTAGGTCAGTCTCCCAGTGTGAACTGCATGCACACTGGCGTTTTGCTCCCACTCAAAATCCTGCTCTGAGTTCCGACCTGTTTTCATTTCATTTGCAGTAATGTAATAACCTGTAACCCTCTTTTAAATTTGGTTGATACTGATGATGAGTTTTAAAACTACCTGAAGAAATTGTGCCAGACAGACAGAAAGATAACTGCACCTTGCAAAATTACATATGTACTATTCTCACGATAAAGATTAAAAAGTGCATGTGGCAAGATAATTATTTTTTAATTCTCTCTTCAAAATTGCTAAGGTGCTTCTTTTAGATTTCTTCCCTATCTTCTGTATCAGTTCTAGGTGGATATATATTTCTATATATTACATACTACATTTTCTAAATTCTAATGTTTACTACAAAACTTCATAGATGATAACATACCTGAACAAAAACTTGCCTCCACATCAGTAGGTGAGTGTACACTTAATGCCAACCTTTCCAAGTTGGCAATCAGGCCCCTTTCATTTGATGACTTCCAGACTATCAGTGTCCATGACCACTGTTTTGTTCTGAATCCTCTTCTCCCTGTACTTTCATACTTATCTCCTGATGATGAATAGTGTTTTATGGACTAATAATAAACTAAAGGTAGGAAACAAAGATTAAGAAATAGTATTATAATTTTTTAAAAGATGAAGTCATCAACATCTAAAAAAAGGCTGCAAATGCAGTGACCATAGAGTTGACAGAGTGTGCAGATGATGCAAAGATATTCACAGCAACCAACTGGAAATCTGACTGAGAATGGTCACTGAAGTATTCAAAAGATGAATTATAAAATTACCAAAAACTCAATTTTTTAGATGTGAAGCAGTGTGTATAGGGAAGCTAATCCTATCATCTACACACCGTAGTTACCTGTTATCTTTCGCCAATCACAAATGGTCTCTTGACAGATGTTGGAGCTCAGGATAAGACAAAAGCAAACAGAATGATCAGAAGACATTGGAAAAGGAACACAAAACAAACCAGTCATCATAATTCCATATAATCCCTAAACTCACTGTACACCTTAATCATTATGTGAAATTCTGGTCATGCATTAGTATTAGTGTAAGAATTAGAAAAACTAAAGAAATTCAACAAGGATACTATTATGGAGTGGCTTTAGCATACAAAGAAAAAAGGCAAACTTTTCAGTCCAGGAAGGAGAATACTGAGGTATATTAATACGGTATAAAATTTTGCAGAAAAAAGTGAATCAGGTGCTTACTTTTCCTCACAATGCAAGATTCAGGCATTGGCTAGAGAATAAAAAGGAAATACTGTTTCAGACAATACATAATTAAGAAGCAGAACATCCTGTCCAAGAAAGCACAAAGTGTAAAAGCATAAAAAGTTATTTTTCCCTTTCCTTTGTGGTGGGCAGGCTCATGGATGCTACCAGACATGTGGGTGATTCCCCGGTCAGGAGGCTGAGGAAGGTCCGCCTGCAGGAGGGTATTTGTGCCCTCGCTGACGGTGCTGAGACAGGCTGCCAGGGTACACGGGGCTCCAGGCACACATTAGTTACCAACAGAAAGGCCGCCTGGCCTCCTACAGCACCATCTTTTACACAGCTGAGCATTCCGGTCTCTGGAGACATCGCCCGGGTGTTCCGTCCCGGAGCGCTTCATGAGGGATGAGGGTGGTGGGAAGGACGGGCTGGCTCTGGAAACTGTATGTATACCGCCTCTTCCCGCCGCAGTTCCCTGCTCCAGTCCCGCAGTGCGGCGGCGGAGGGCGCGCGATACGCGGAGGCCCACAGAAAGCCGCCCACAGAAAGCCGCCCGCCAGCAACCACCCCAGCGCCGAGCCTGCCCTCCCCCAGCCGCCATCTTGGGGCCGGGCGGAAGAACTACCGCTCCCAGCGCCCTCCGCGCCGCGGCGCCATCTTGCTGCCGCCAGCTCGGGCAGGGGGCGGCGGCGGCGGCCGAGGCCGAGACATGGCGCTGTTCCCGGCCTTCGCCGGGGCCGCCCAGCCCGGGGAGCCCCCCGCCGGCAGCTCCGAGGGCTCCACGAGAGGTAAAGTCTTGAGAGAACCGTCTTCTCCTTAACAGCTCTCCAGCGGCCCTCGGCACACGCCGCCAGCCCCGCTCCTGCCGTGCTTCGCCCCGCCGTGGAGCGGCGGCAGGGGCGGTGCTGCCGCCGGGCTCGGGCCCATCGGTCCGTAAACATCGCCCCCGGAGGCTGCGGAGCGCGGCACGGGGGCTTTTGGTGCTTCTGTTGATTTTGTTTTTTTTTTTTTTTCCCCACTAGCTTTGGATATCTTGAAAAGTGTTTTTTAATTCCTTGCTCATTAAGCCAAATCATAGTTGTAAGGACTTTTTTGGAAGGTTGCAAATGAGATTATGATTCATTGTATCACATTGACTGTTGTAGTTGATGCATAGCGAATAATACTTTTAATAAAATAAATAATAATATTAAAGTAAATAACACTTTCTGGTATAATGCCAAACGGTGAAGTAGGTACTATGTTTACTAATTCTACTGAACAGGATTTGAACTTACCCTTACTTTTGCTTGCCAGGTTCTACCACCCTTAAATCTGCCCATTCTCTAGATACCACAGCAAAGGGAAACCAAAGAATTATTTACCTAGGCTAAATTTCTTGTATGTTTGGTCCAGTCGGTGTGGTGCATTATCTTCTTGTTCTAACCAGTTCTGCATTACCCCTGATGGCATAACCGTGGTTAATACTCACTCTGCAATACAGAGATGGTCTAGATGCATTTAGGACCCTTTTCTGGTAATGACACTTAGTGTAGGGAGTAGTGGACATAATAAGATCTCAAACTACAGCTTCTAGGAATAGAGGAGCTGCTCTGTCAGGGAGAGATGCAGTAAAAATCTCTGGTAATAAGACTTAGGTTATATTTTAAAACTTTAGGAATTTAGCCTTTAAGTTTGTTATGGTAGCCTGTGTTGCTTCAGGCCACCTGTCTGGAAGATCAGATTATACAGAAAAAGATTTAAGACTGACTTTTGGATCCAGATTTTAGTTGTTAGCACTGGTTATGACTTAAATTTTGGCATACTGGAAGCTTTTTGTGTGAGAATTATTGACAAAACTGGAACATAATTTGTTTGGTTTGTGTTTTAATAAATATTGTAGTTTGTTGTTGACAATGACATTTAAATGTAAGTTGTAAAAATTAAATATTAACTCAGAACCACATTTATGGTGGTCTGTATCAAATTTCACACATTCAGCTTGTGAGAATTTGAGAACTTGACAGGCATCTGTCTCTCTGATAGATGGTTCTCTGCTCAGATCTGATGTGAAGCCAAAGTGCATCATAATACAGAGATCCCAGGGTAATTTGGTTTTAATGTTATGTAAAACTAAGGTGCCTTTAGCAGATGTTTAGGACTGCTTCATAGCTTTATTGTACAAGTTGAAGTAATAATGTATATATATTGGTCATATTTCATGCAGCCAACCACTCTGCCTCATACTTTTAAAAACCTTCCTAAACCATTTCTAAAGTGAAAGTGCTGTCTGAAACAGAAAGAGAAGCGGTGCTTACGCTTTCTAAGCTTCCCAGTTGCTGAGTTGCAGCAACCTCTAGAGTGCTGCAATTTTGTATATGCTTCATTACAATTATGTTGTCAAGCTTAATTAACGTTTGGTGGAAGATAAATTGCAAATTTATCTGTAGCCATGAAGAGAATAGTGGTAATAAGTAACCCTGCTGACATTAGTAAGCATAATACACAGCATTATTTGCAGTCTGAACTGTGCTGTAGGTCAGATGATGCAGTGAATTTTGCTGAAAGATTTTCAGGATACTGACAGGCAACAAAAGGTTTTGTGTAAATGTAACTCTTAAAAATTGTCTCTTCAGACATGTACTGTAAAGTTTTAATTTTTCTTTTTGCTTGAGAAGGTATAAAGAGAATGTCACTGGATTGCTGCTGTTGTGCTCACAAACATGTAACAAGTACATGCATATTATCGAAAAATAGGTCTTTCATATTTGCTCTGCAAAAATGGTAAACTTCTTAGACATTCCACAAGAAAAAAACCTAACAAGTGAAGAGATAGTGTTTCAACGTTTGGAGTGCATTGTGATGTTTGAAATGCTTGTATCCAACTAAATGATTCACTTTAGATTATTTACAAGCATTTTAAACTTGCATGTTGCAAAATGGCAAAAATTGCTCATTTCTTTCCAAGTATTAGGTCAGTTTGATTAAATTCTTCAGAAAATACTGTACTTGGAGAATTCTGAACTTCCCTCTGTAGCCACAGAGGTGTATTGACTCTGCTACAGGGCTTGATTCTCATGGAGTGATTCTTCAATGCATTAAAGGTGCAATTTGATCTTACCTGCTTAGGTAGAACAAAGCTACAGGAAGAGGCTTGGAAATGGTGCATGGTGGTGTTTTGCAGAATTTTGGTTGGGCTGGTCATGGGAAGTGTGTTTTGGTCTTGACAGTGCCATGAATTGTGGATTCTCCCATGCACAGAGATGGAGGTTCAAGAGCCAGGGAGGTGATCACTCCTCATGGGGTCTTTCATAATGGGGCTGGACTCCTGGGAAACAAAAACTGTAGCTTTGCTTTATTTTATGCATTTCTTGATGTGTTTAACTTAGATTAACAAACTGTTTTGCAGCCTATTCTGCTTTAAATCCTTTTGTGGACAACAGCTCAGGAACATGAGACAGAAGACAGTTTTTCATACCAAAATTCTTATTCTGAAAGAAATGCTTTAGAAGAAGGAGAGGTGTATGGCTTGACAGACGAGTTCATGCTGTTTAAGAAGTAGAGGTCAGTGTAGTCAAGAGCCCAAAGACAAGAGTGTGACAGGAAGAATGCTGAGGCAAAAGTGATTGTAAAGAGCTTGGAGGAGAGGCAGGGAGACCAAATTTGTTCCTTATGTTATCTCTGTGACTGTGGCACTGGAGGGGCTGCTGTTAAGTTCTGTATTTATGCAAAATAACTTGTGGTTTAATAGCTAAGAAATTTCGCATGCTTAAAAGAATTCTAGAAATGAAAACTCTGTTAAAGTCATTATAAAACTTTTAATATCAGTAAAATTTGACAAAATATTTCCCTTCCACGTCCTGTCTGTGTCTGATCTTACCTGGTGACTGAAATGCAGAGATTTAGATGCAGAATGCATAATGCTGATTAGTGTATCCAAATTAGCATCAAATAGCTTTCTTTCACACTGTTGAAAGGTCTAATGATATTTCAGTGGTTAGAGAGCTGAGAATCCAGTGACAAGTTTTGGCCATGTATAAAACACTTGAGTATTCTTATCAGTAATTGATATGCCTATCAATAGAGTTGTGTTAAGAATATTTTCCACAAATTCAGTAAAGTACACTTTTGGTAGTTTGTATAAGCTTTATCACATTCATTAACCAGACCTTTTGTTTAATTATGCCTTTCTGTAATTTTTTAATTTCACTTTATAAATATGTAATTATTTCTATTCTATGTCGTATATAGAAATTGACCTATCATTAATATATATTAGTAAATATATTATGATACAGTAGATTATCTTATACAACAAACATACAGTCTATAAATACATAAAGTTAGAACTTTTAAATCATAAAAATGAATGTTGGATAGATTCTTTTTAATGTATAGAGCTGTGTATTAAACATGGAATCTGCTTTCAGTATGAACTAAATGCAAATTTCATGGAGGGCTTTGCAATATGCTCAGGTATTGCACATGACTTAGTGACATTTACTGTGAATTTAACTGTCTGCTGACTGGATTAACTCCCAACTTAAAAAAGCACAGCAAGCTAATTTGTATTGATCTCACACTTTTTTTTACCTACAGAGTTAGACTGGCTTCATAACCCAAGCTTCTCTGCAGAAGATGCACTCTTACTGCACCAGCGCACTACAGAAGTTGCCAATCTCATTCCTGAAAAATCACCATTAATAAGGTAGAGTGTACTTCAATGTCTTTTGAAATAGCCTCTTTCTTTTGTCCTGCTTATCTTTTGTTATATGAGACGAAATTCAGAAGCTAAAAGCTGCTTTTCATTCTATTGTTCAGTATTTAAAAATGCCTGAACTGAGTCATGTGTAAGAGAATGAATAATGCTTCCATGTCTTTTAACTTAAAATAATGAGAAATTGTATGTATGCAATTACATTCCCATTTTCTTTTTTTCAGAACTGCATTTAAATGATTGTTATTCTGGAATGGAGAGGGAACTGAGCAATCATGATTCTTCATTAGCTTTTGAATGTTTAAAGTGACCTTTGAAATACTGTAAAGATTAAGCATCATCTTTATGATTTCTCTGTGGAAACCAGAGAAATCAGCCATTTCATAGTTGAGTTTTTTACTTTTTGAAAAACAGTTGCTGATGTGAACTAATGAAATACCACATATATCAAATTGAGTGTGGCTGTAGAACATGCTGGTCAGCTGAAGTGGGTGATGATATCCTTTTGTAGAAATGAGCTTTAAGCAGCCGCGTTTGCTGAAGAACTGGTTTTAATACATTCACTGGACTGGTTGCTATACTTGACTTATTTACACTGTAACTAGCACTCAATAGTGAATGCAGTCAAGCTGTAGTTGTCAAGTTCAGAACCTTAGTCACTTTTAATTTGATAAAAGTTGCCTTGTATATGATAATTGTTGGTGGTCATGATAGAGATTATAATACCAAGCACACCTGGTTCTACCAAGCACATATTTTTCTGTACTTAGTCTTGCATTTACATGCATTATGTGTTTGAAATGCAATCAATGTTTTGTTTATAAGTCATATATTCTACTGTGTTTCTTCAAATCTTTCTAGGACTTCCATGTCATAAAGCTAAGGATTTTGCAAGTTACCATCAGATAGAATGATAAAATAAACCCACCATATTAATTTTATCTTTGAAAAGGGCTTTGTGAAAAAATAATGTGCAAAAAAATGTTTGAGTGTTTGTTATTTGGGGTTTTTTTGCCTATTACTTGGATACTTGATTTAATAAAAACAAATTGGTTTTTTTGGTTTTATTGAATCTCAGTTCAATAAAAACTAATTGCTCCAACCTAGTTAGTGATTTTGAAAGGGTTTGTTTTGTTTGGTTTGCAGAAGTGTGCCTGTTTGTTTTACAGATCTGCTAATGGTTCTTCTTTGGTTTCTTTTTCCTTAGTGTCCTTTAAAAAATTGTATCAGGGCTGTTTCTTTAGATGCCTTGTTTCTGAAATATAATATTTTCTTTTATTGATATATTAGGAATACTGAGGGTTGTCACTCCTTTCTTTCATTGAAAGATTGCAGAAAAAAAAGTTTTAAAAGAGCTTGTGCTTTAATTAAGGGTTAGAGAAGACCTGCATTATTCATTGGATTATTAAGTGTGGGAGATTTTGTGGTATGTACAGTAATATATGTGTGTTTGCCAAAACTATGTGTCCTTTGTGTGATCTCTCAATAACTTGGTTGTACAACTCTGTTGTACACTGTGTTATTTATTACATTATACTGTATTATATGATAACATTAGTTAAGTAGTCATCAAAAATTGTTTCTTGATTTTTTTTAATCTGAAATTATTTTAAAAGTGTGGTTTTGATACTTATATAAGTCATAAAAAACCAGAAAAAAAATTCAGACTCTTTTCTTTTGCAGGTCACAATGAAAGATTTCTCAGTCTTTTAGCTTGACCTAAGTTGTTTAGCAAAGTTAGAAAATTTTATAATTTTCGTCATCTTTTTTAATTTGGCAGTGTTAACAGATGGATATTTGTACAGATCACACATCAAAATGCCTTGACAATTAAAACATTAAGAGTGATTGTCAGTAATTCCAGCAGCTGAAAAGTATAATTGTGATTTAATGCAGATTTAGATCACTTTTGCTGTATATGCTACTGTTACCTTCTCAAAAAAATCCAGAGAGAATAAGGAAAAGAGTAAAATGTTCTGAACTTTCTTACAGTGATATTCCTTTACTGTTTTACTGCTTAGCTGTATAGGTATATATAAATGTATATACTTTTTTCCAAGCAGGACTTCTTCAAGATCTGAGTTATCAGAGGAGAGTGATACAGATGAGAGTCTGAAACAGACAAGTAAGAAAAGGAAAAAGAAAAAGAAAAAGCATCACCACAATAAGAAGACAAAAAAGAAAAGCAAAGGGGATTCCGGTAGCAGTGAATCGGATGTGGACACTAAGCACATCAAGGACAAAGGAAGTGGCAGAAATAGTGGAAAGGAAGCAGCAGCGAAGTATGTATATATTAACACTATGGAAGGTGTAAATTCATTATTTTCTTGGGCTTGTCTCTTTAGTTGAAATTTTTACCACTAGTTGATCATCTTTTTCTAAGCTTTGTATGACTAAACCAGTGTTGAAAGCAAGGGAAACAGATTTAGAACCACTTGTTTAATCACATCAAAAAACTGTGACTAAAATATTCAGTGAAGTGCTGTTGTGCAGAGCAAAGCATGATATGGTGGTTATGAAATAAATTTTTAAAGTCATGCAGAGGCTTATGTTCAGTTTTGTAGCCATTTTGTTTTCTTTCACAGATCTTTTGTGAGGGTTTGGAGAGTGATTGCATTAAACATTCTGAATTAGTGTAGAAATCTTAATTAAGTGGCTGGGTTTGCCTTGTAATGTACCATCCTCCTCACAGAGCTAACATTTCCTTTTTTTTCATTTTAAGACAAAATTTGTTGTATGACTTAATATTTCTTTTATGTCTATATATTTTGCTTCATACTTTCTACTTGTAATATTTCTGTGTGTGAGTATTTGAACGATTGAAATTGTTTTGATAAATCATCTTTGTTAGTTCCAGGAGCCCTAAAGTACTGTGTAATTAGTGGAGATGTCATTTTTTATGGAACAAGAAAATAGGCATTTAGTGACTGTCATGATCTTTGAGCAGCTGAAAGGGTTCTGTGAATGCAGCAAGTATCCAGGTTTGGCATACCTAGCTGTGCTTTCCTCAGGCTGTTGGGTTTTTAACATTTTGAGGTAGCCTTATTCAGCTGGCTGTGAGTCACCTTCTCCTGGTTCTCACCATGTTTGCTAGTTTGAGCAGCCGTTTTGCCTCTCTCTGATTCCCTGGTTCCTGTGGTTTTGGCATCAGCAGCTCTGGCTCTAATTCACCACACTGCAGCTATTACTGTGGATAGAATAAGGATTTGGTGGCATTAAGGAATTGTTGTTATGAGTGATGTAGTCTGGGTAGTCTTTGAATTTCCCCCAATTTAGTACGTTTCTCAAGGGAGATTAATCAGGAGCTGAAAGTGCAGGTTTGTGGGATGTGCCTATGCCAGGGTAACATTGTTTCCCTGTGGAAGAGTGGCGGAGGTACTGCAGATGTCTGATACCACACCTGGCTCCTCCTTTATGAGAAGTTTTATTGCCTTGTGGGGGCTAAGGCTTCCTTGACTATGAGGAGGGACAGTAAAAATTACTTGGGTGCTAAACCCATTCTGCTCAGTCCCATCGCTCATCTGTGCTGGAAAGGTGCCTGGGCGTGGTTCATAAGATGTTTGCTAAGTTGGGCCAGGCAGCCAGTGCTTTGCCCAAATAAAAGTGTGGAAGTTCTTTCATGGCATCTTTTTTTACTACTCTCCATGAATTATTGATGCTGAGAGAATATTGAATTTTCAAACACTAGTGTTGAAGCCTGAACCACAAAATTGCTCTGAACGTGAAAAGTGTTGTGAAATTTTGGAAAACTTTTCGAGACTCTAAAACTCGCCTACTTGTACCATAAATTCAAATTGGAAATTCATAGTTATCTACAGTTCAGAGGCAGGTCTCAATTTCCACTGAAGATCATTTGTATAACTGTAATCCATAAACCACTTTGATACTCACTGTTTTATCAAATGCATGGGAATAATTACAGCTAGTCAATCCTCTTACAGATTATCTTCTTTTTCTTGATTGTAACATCTTACAAAGACAAAAGTTAATTTTGAAAGTAGTAATATGTGGCCTTTGGATTATAGTGTGCCAAGCAATTGATTGGATTGATTGGTTAAATCTGAGTATTACCTTTCATAATCATAAATTCAGTTTTTGGAAGTGTGAGGACTTTTGGTGTTTTGATTCGATGGTTCTATTAGTGTATTTTTAATTGTTTTTTTCAAAGTGTGGTAATGACTTCACAAGAGTGGATCATGTACAATGACCTTGAGTTATTATGAACTACAGAAATGTAATGTTTCTTGGGTTATGTAAATGAATATGATCTTAGAATGCTTAGAATATCCTCTTTCTCCTTGTCTGCAGTGTAGGTAAGAAAGCATCAAATGCTACCAGCAGTCGCTCTATTTGGCTTGATGATATCCAGGCCCCCACAGCAGACACCTTCCGGATAGACAAGAAACCAGACCCTGCAAACTGGGCCTACAAATCCTTGTACCGCGGGGACATAGCGAGGTACGGAACGTTATTCGCTGTTGGTATCCAAACTATCACACAGGCACTTGAGTCTGTCTGCAATGCTTTTACATAGAAGATGAGAAAAGATAGCTGAGTAGCTTATTTCAGAATTTGACTTGGCATTGGGCCAGTGGCAGTGGCAGGTGATATCCCTAGGGGGTCTGTACTGGGACAAGTGCTATCTAATATGTTCTGCCTCAATGACATGGACAGCAGGATCAAGTGCACACTCAGTAAGTTTGACAAGAGTAAGCTGAATAGTGCAGTTAACGCTCCTGAAGGACGGGATGACATCCAGAGGGACCTGGGCAAGCTCAGCAAGGGGGCCCTCATTTAACAATGGCAAGGTGCTGCACCTGGGTCAGGGCAACCCCGGGTATCAACACAGGCTGGGGGATGAACGGATCCAGAGCAGCCCTGGCAATGACTTGGGGGCGCTAGTGGATGAGAGCAAGTGGATGATGAACCAGAAATATGTGTTGGCAGCCCAGAAAGCCAGTTGTATCCTGGGCTGCATCCAAAGCATTGTGGCCAGCAGGGCAAGGGAGGCGATTCTGCCCCTCCACTCTGCCCTGGTGAAGACCCCACTTGAAGTGTTGCATCCAGCTCTGGAGTTCCCAGCACAGGAAGGACCTGTTGGAGTGAGTCCAGAGAAGGGCCACCAGGTTAATCACAGAGAATTGGAGCACCTCTCCTATGAGTAAAGGCTGAGAGAATTAGGGTTGTTCAGCCTGGAAAAGAGAGGGCTCTGTCCCAGTACCTGAAGGGAGCATACAGGAAAGATGGAGAGGGACTTTTTATAAGGGCATTTAGTGACAGGACATTGGGAAAGGGTTTTAAACTGAAAAGAATAGGTTTTGATTGAATATTAGGAAGAAATTTTTTACTGTGAGGGTGGTGAGGCATTGGAATAGGCTGCCCAGAGCCGTGGATTCCCCATCCCTGGAAAGTGTTTGAGGCCAGGCTGGAAGGAGCTTTGAGCAGTCTGATGTAGTGGAAGATGTCTCTGCCCATGAGATTGGAACGAGATCATCTGTAAGGCCTCTTCCAGCCCAAACCATTCTATAATTCTTGGATGAATGTTTTAAAAGGCAGAAGATGGCATGAAGTAGTGGGTATAATGTGCATGATTGGTCTCTATTGTTCTGTTTCTGTGTCTGAAAGGGAAGTGAAGGTATTGATTATGTCATACTAGATTTACTTATTTGAGTAGTTTGATACCCTTGTAAAAAAAAATAAAAAACCAAAAACCTATACAGGTATTATCTTAGCAAACAGATTTCTTCACCCAGACATTGTACTAAAATGTCTGTCCTTGCAATGCTACATTTCATGTTAGTATGGATGAAATTGCACACTCAATATCCTTTGTGAGTTACTGGTACTGTGATGATCCTTCAGAACATTTCCGTGCTTTAATACAGAAGCCCATCCAAAGGAGCCTACAGTTGGCTTGTGCATTATGTATGTACTCTTCTTGATTTTCTCAGGAAAATAGTTTGCTGTATATGCAATAATACTGTATATAATTATTTGTGGAGAAGGGAGAATTTATAGGTTATATTTTTGTAGCATTTTACGCCTTTGCAATAAAATTGCCTGGTTACAATTTGTTTCAATTTCCTATCACATTTGGATTGTCAGCTATTTTCTGAGATGAAAAGTATTATTTTAGCATCGCATGTCACTATATCTGCCACTGAAATTACATTCTTAATAATATTTGAAGGTGGTATTTTCCTGTCTTAATCCATAGGATCATTGTGGCCTTTATGACATGGCCTCTCTTTTTCTCTTCACACTCCTCTCCACTTTTTGGCATGTAAAATGGGCAGAGGCCTAGGGATGCAGAAGGAAATTACTGGACTGAACAACTGTGTCTCATTTTCAGTTTGAAATAATCTAATCTAAGTAACCCTAAATAAAGTCTGTTGTTCTTTCCCCAGATTTGTCTACATGGCTTAAAATGATGGAAAGGAAAAAGGGTTTTCTTCTGCTTGAGTATGACATATGTTTTTGAACTCAGAGGAAGCTTAGTAGGATAGTAAAAGTGTGATGGCACTGAAAGAATTTATAAGGTGAAGTCTTAAATAAGCAGAAAGTTAGCTGGTTCTTAAGCTTTTGAAGGTCTAGGCATACATTATTTGGGTTAATTTGAATGAAAGTACTTCTTTCAAAAAGGGAGTATCTTTTCTAATCTATATTTTAGAAGATGTTTAATTGTATTTTCCCTTCCAAGGTATAAAAGGAAAGGAGAGTCCTGTCTTGGCATAGATGCAAAGAAACACTGTATAACTTGGGACAGTTCTGCATCAAAAAGGAAGCAAGCACAGAGTCGACCTGAGCGCTACTTTACAAAGAGCAATGTGAAAATGCTGAACACAGATGGCATTCTTGTTTGTAATAAAAATTCTCCATCTGATCCACCAGCTTTTATACCAGTTTCCCAAGTGGAAACTGATGATTCTTCTGACACAACAGAAGTAAATCCTCTTGGGATTTATGATCCATCAACCACAGTGTGGCTGCAAGGAAAAGGGTGCAAGAGTGCAGACAATGAGTCTGTAAATACACAGCAAACAATTCAAGAGCCTGGGATAAACATGAACTCCATTCTAATGTCAAAAGTGGAAGAATATAACAAGAAAGTCAGAGAAAACCCAAGAGATATTAATGCTTGGATGGAATTTATTTCCTTTCAGGTAGGTATTCTAACGGACCTTGTTGCTTATTATAAGTAAAAAATACATGAACATTATATTGTAGCTTCATTTGTTTAGAACTTTATATGTTTTGTAAGTGAAGAATGATCTATTAACTTCACAAATGTCAGCATTTTTAAAATTGTAGTGATCGTTCTTCCTAAGGCTGTAATGATGTTTCTTTTTGGTTTAGGATGAATTAATGAGAGGACCTAGCCCTTATGCCAGTAAGGGAGAGCAGGAATTAAGGAGAAAATCACTCAAGTTAATCTTGGAAAAGAAACTGGCCATTTTAGAGAGGGCAATTGAAAGCAATCCAAGTAATGTTGATCTGAAACTTGCCAGGCTGAAGCTTTGCGCAGAATTCTGGGAACCACCAGCTTTGATCAAAGAATGGCAGAAGCTAATTTTTTTACATCCCAATAATCCAGAGATGTGGAAGAAATACCTTCTCTTCTGTCAAAGTCAGTTCACTACCTTTTCCGTTTCAAAGATCAATAGTCTGTATGGAAAATGTTTGACAACACTGGCAGCTGTACAGGATGGCAGCATGGTATCCCATCCTCTGCTGCCTGGCACAGAAGAAGCTATGCTGGGTAAGGTTCTTTCTGCATATTATAGTCAGACTGGTCTTCATAGGAGCTAACTGCATTAAGAACAGATTTTCCTATGTATTGCGTGGAGCTTTTCTTCTTTTCAAAATGCCAGGCATCCTGGTATCTTAGCTGAGAATTAAAGCAGATATTCCAACCAAATATGGATATAGCAGATCCTTCTCTTCCCCAGGAGAGTTTATGATACGACATCCATTAAAGTCTAATGTACTGAGTGGTTTATAGTACAATGTCAAGACTGGAGAATCACAGCCAACAGCCAGGAGATGTGCTATTATAAAAAGGAGACTTGTGAAAAAGATTATCTCTTTGTTCAGAAGTTTTACAACTGATTGCTTTAATCCAGAAAAGAGAAGGAACATTACAAGTCTGATGTGAAATTTTGTTGAGAATCCCAGTCTGTAGATGGAAAATTCTAAGCTGTAATACCATGTGATCATGTCTTTTGTATTTCTTCTATGCATACATCTACCACGTTATAATTTATTATATAACTATCCCTGGAAGGAAAATAAGTCAGATAGTTAGGATGCTGGAGTGGGTTCAGGGAAGAAATGAGTTCATGCTCAGTTCTGGCATGGTCTTTAAATTTATTTGGAGCTAAATGACTTAATCTATCTGTTTTGATTTTACTCCTCTACCTTGCTGTGTCATTGTGATTATTAATCTGTGAATACATTGAGGAGGGGAAAATACTAATGTCACCAGGAATATTTTTGACTTTTTTTTTGTTTTGAAATTTGTTTTTAATCTGAAAGACTATTATGGGGGAGTCCATTATTTTTTCATGTGCCTCATAGTCCAAGAAATATCTTTTTTTATGCAGTCCTGTAATTCCTGTTGCAGCAATGATGTTATGCAATATCCAGTCTGGACATCCAGATTGAGATGCTGTGGGTTACCAAATTAATTTCAGGTGTTCAGATCTCATACAGTCTTTGGCTGATTCATCTTGGATCAAGCACTGAAAAAAGTACTGCAAAGGAAAAATGTTCTGCTGGCCAGTGGATATTGTACAGCCTAATAGCTTCTAATTGCTTCTGCTGTCTCTGATTTCCAATATTTCAGTCACTTTGTACACTAACCACAATGAATGATTCTCAGGACTCAAAAACCTTGATTCTCAAGGTTTTTTTCAGAATATGGTTTTGGAAACGAGAAGGTTTTTCTTTCATTTTGTTTTCCTGCACATATTTGAACATATGTGACTCATGAAATAGAAACTCATGAAGCAGTTTGTAACTGCTATGAGAATTTTTTTTTTTAATAGAATTCCTTTAGCAAGTTAACTAATATTAGATTGATGTTTTTCTAAATACTTTTTTGTTGGCAATATCCACAGCTTAAAATGAAAATGAGCTCAAATTCATGAGTGGAATGGAAACACAATTTCTTGTTGTTCTGTCTTAAGCCTAAAGTGATTTGTTTATGAGCAAACTCAAGTATTTTATTTTTGCTCTTCAGAATTCAAATTATAGGATTAGAGAAATTTCCACTGGGAGACTTCTTGATTTGAGATTTCTTTATTAGTGACTCAACTATGTAATTCTTGGGCTGAGTTTTAATTGACAGTGTACTTACTAGGAAGGTTACCAAATTGTTCATTAAGATAAATTTACAGAATATTTCACAAACAAATTATGGGGTTAGTAGCACTGTAGATGCACATTAGGCTTTTATCTTAACCTTTGACCTTTGCTAAGGACAAAGTGGAAGAGCTCAAATTTTAAGTAGTGGGGGACTGTGCCATCTAGTGTTCAATATGCAGTACTATCTGCTTGGAAATAGATGGGTGTTTTCTTACAGTATTGAAAAAATTTAAAAAAGGTAAAGCTGAATTTAAAATGGTAGATCAGCCTTTAGGTAAATATTGGCACAAGAATTTATAATACTTTAAATTTGCTAGGAACTGTTAATATAAAGTAGATGAATGTAAAGTATTCTTAATTTTTGCTGTATAAAGGGAGTATAAAGGGAGTCCTGTCTTTCAAATTGTACCTACTGGTTGGGGAGAAACATCCTTATCTTCTAGGTCAGTGCAGCTGCAGTAGTGTTTTAGCATCATGGACTGAGTTAAGTATGTATTCATGCTGTTTTCAGGTTTTGCCACAAAGAAAATGCTGATCTTCACATTTCTTCAAATACCTTTTTGGTTTTTAAAATGCAGAGAATTTTACACTGTAATTTATTTTTGGCACCAGTTTGGCAGCAAATCCTGATGAGGCATTTTCTACATTCAGAGTATTTTAATCAAAGTTCGTCTCTGAAGCTGGGAGAGTAGGAAAGGACAATTTTTTCAGTGTCAGTTTGACGCAGTGCCTAAATTAGTTAAAATACTTGGAAAGACTGTATTATAAACTTCATAATTGTTTTTGTTGTTCAAATCTCTTCAGAAATCTCAGAGCTTTTGTTAGCAGGAATAATCATTGACTTTGCAGAAAAAATTGGATTAAATGCCTACTTTGTATATTCTACCTGAATTCAGGTTTTTATGTGTATACATCTGATATATGTCTAAATTCAGATAAAAGTAGTAAAACATTTCCCATGTATTAAATGATGATGATTAAGAGCAGGTGCTGCTAACCTATGTTGTTACGTGTGTGTATCTAGACATCTAAATATTTGGATTGTTTAAAACCCTCCAAAACCAATGTGTTTAGTGAAGGAACAGTAGTATTTAAAGAACTGTTTTACTGTTTTCCAAGCTGTCAGTGATTTAAGTCTTTATGGGTGTGGGGTTTTTTGCAAGCCGATTATGATTTAAAGCAATTTGAACAGTGTTTATTGTGTTAAGACTGGAGTGTAATTTGGAGTGATTGAGTATCACTGAAACACCCTTGAACTGCCTCATAATGGAGGTGTTTATAATACCTTGTTACTTCTCCAACTCTTTCATTGAAGACTGTAATTGCAAAATATGAAGAGAAACACTGGTACTTTGCTTCCCTTTTTAAGCTGAGACTGAGGCTCAATATGCAGTAGGGATAATACAGTGGTTAGACAAATAATTTGTTAAAGAGTGAGGGATAGGGCTTTTCTGTGCTTCTAAGCAGTAATATTTTGACCAGAAGACTGGACTTCTCTTAACTCAGATCTTACATAAAGGAAAAGGTAATGACAATTGGAATGAAAGTGATATATTGCCAGCATATCATCAATGTAAATATCTCATGCAAAACTGAGGCAAAAAGGGTTTTTCTTGTTACTGCCTCCTGTGTGCATTGTGATTACACCTAGCATCTTGAAAGAGGGCTATGACACACTGACAGATGTTGGGTACAGTGAAGTTCAGACCGTTGTGTCTAACTTTCCATCAGTAAGGACAGTGCATGTATGGCATGAGTAAAAGTCATCTCTTTGGCACACTTAAAGTGAGCAGTCTTAAAATTCATAACTGTGACAATTTTGACATGCATTTACACTGTTTAATCTCCATGTTTTGAATTTTGATACTGTTCCAAAACAATTATGTTCTACAGCATGTCATGTATGTATTTTTATATTTGTGGGCTGTAATAAAATACTTTGCAACAAAATCTGAAATACTAAAATTTTATCATCTTTTCTTTACAGCTATATTTGTTCAGCAATGCCACTTTCTGAGACAGGCTGGCCATTCTGAAAAAGCTGTGTCTTTGTTTCAGGCTCTGATTGACTTCACCTTCTTTAAACCTGACAGTGTAAAAGATCTGCCAACAAGGGGACAGGTAGCAATTTCCATTTAAATGGGTGTGTGTCTTTATGTATTACAGAAAATGCTGTACCAGAAAAATGTTGATGATTTTTTAAGGACATAGGGAAATATTTTGGATAACAGTTCACTTAGAGGTTCTTTAAGGTGATGCTTGCATTGAAAAAATGCTTGTGGGTCTCTGGAAGTACAGGCCAAATGGCTACTTTTACTGTATATAATAGAAATGTGATAACCAGTTGTTTCATATCTTTTTTAATAATGAAAAATGGAAAAAATGGAACCAGCTGATCAATGCGTGTGTGTAGTTAGCACTTGCCCTGCTTCTTTTCCCCCAAAATGCTGTTGTTTTGTTATTGGTGATGGAGAGAGCTGATAGGACATAAAATCTTTCCATTCAGACAGTTTTTGCAGAAGTTTCTAAGGTTCTCTGTTATTGATTTCCATTAATTTGAAGGCTACATTAGGAACACTTTCATGATTTCAAGTGCCTTTTATTTGACCCATGAGATTCTGTTCAACTTACAATGGTAAATGTTGAAGTACTAAACCACTTTTTCTCTTAATTTGTTCAGGAGAATGTTGAACACACACCCTACTAATAATAACGAAGTTAATATTTAGTTGCCAGTAGCGTTATCCCACTCAACTGTTAAGAACCATTTCCTTTTTAATGAGTGGTAGAGAGGCCACCATTTAGGCAGCTCGGCTACTGTAGAGGATAAAAATTGAATTTGCTTCAGTTACCTTACTGTCTGCCCAGAAACTCAGACTCCAGCTCTTGCTCTCTCGATTAATACTGTTAAGCACAAATGGAGCAATCTCACAGGTTAAAAAATAGTGATGTCTTCTTAAAGAGCTAAAATTTAGAGTTTATTGATAGCTATCGTGGAGGCTTTGGTGTAGTTGCACACATACATCTAGTTACAGTTGTAATAATTTGAAAAACTGCATCATTACCTGTAGTAATTAAAAAATCTTAGAGCAGGACGAAAAAGAACCTTGATTCAAAGGACCATGTTTGGGTTGGAAAGTGCAGTTCTTGAAAACAGGAAAATGCCAGATTTACGGCTGATCACACATTCTGCTGTCTTACAGAAGTGTTATGGCTCAGTCTGGAATTACTTGTTTCCGGACTGTTTTCACAGTTCACTTTCTCACTTGCAGCAAAGAATAAATCCACGAGGAGCAGAATTATATTTTGCAGTTTGCTCTAAGCCTGGAATTTTCTCATGTGTTGATGCTTGGTTTTTCTATTATTCTGTTAATATCTGTATGAACAGTCACATCTCAATGTCCAAGCCAAGGGTTGGTTCACAGCAGAAGCATTTAATACATGAGAGATTGTCATTAGACATCTTTGTGTATCTTAGGATACACAAAGCAGAGGAGGAATTGATGACAAAGCTACTAGGACTAGAACCCTGAACTTCTGGTTCACTGGAAAGTGCCCTGACCTTTTTGGCCACCCTTAAGCCTGAAAGATTAAAGTCCTTATGGATCTTTTTCCTCTTGTCTTCAGTCCGGTCATATTTATGTGCAACTGTAACATTTTGATTTGACCATAAGTGTGTGATTGGGTTATCATTCTGCTAGCCAAATTCTTCATGGTCTCATAGAAGTTTGGGAGTAGGGGAGTGTTGGGTTCTGAAAGCCACACCCTGGGGACTTTTGGATCTTTATCCTTGGAAGATCTATAAGGGACTGTAGGCACAAAAGTATTTTGTTTTATTTGAAGCCTGTTACCTTTTAAAACAAACTTTATTTTCATGAGAAGAGATGATGACAGTCCTTATGTGCCACAGCCATAACAGAAGTACTCAATTGTTCCTGCTGAACCTTAAGCAGTATCTAACGAAGTTTATAAATACAGAAATTACATCCAGATACATGCTTGTAGGGTCTGAAAAACCTAATTTGACAGAGATAATATCTGTACAACAGCAACACCCATTTTTCTGTGTGTTTTGTTTTGGTTGGTCCTGTTGAAAACAATAGGTGGAATTCTTTGAACCCTTTTGGGATAGTGGAGAACCACGAATTGGAGAAAAAGGAGCAAGAGGCTGGAAAGCATGGATGCACCAACAAGAAAAGGGTGGCTGGGTTGTTCTTAAGCCTGGTATGTGTGTCTCAATGTGTAGTTGTATGTCTGTGTTCATAGACACATTTTGATTAGAATGATATAATCTGATTCTTGTCATGTTTTTTCATACAAGTTTTAAAAAATATTTACTGATATCAAGATAACGTATACCATACTTTAGAAGGAATAGCATGTGTTGAATGTTCTATGTACAATATTGTTTATGGAACACTGTTGTTCTTCCTACAATGAGAATTAGAGGAGAGAATGGCATATCCTCCACTTCATATTGAAAAAGCTAGAGGTGTGAGTAGTTGGTGGAGATTCACACCCATCAAAAGTGAAAGGAAGCTACTTCCCTTAAGACCCTTTCACCATATTAGTAAGGTGAAGTGGGATTATATTATTAGATGACAAGGATACCTAGATTTATGATTCTATTTCTAGAAGCAGATTTCAGTTACTCAAGCAAAGGTATAGCTAAAATAGGAGGAAAACATTTCCTTTCTCTTTGTGATGCAGAAAATGAAGGAATTGTGTCTTCACTTGGCTGGAATGCTTCTGGAAGAGCAGGGATGCAGAAAACACTCCCTGCTGCTTAGCCTCACCTTGTCATGTGGTCTACAGCACTTCCTTTCATGCCAAGGACTATTTCTCTAGCAGATACAGCTTGTAGGGAAGCAGGAGGCTGCAATGTGTCTGACCAAAGATGAGTGGTCTTTGTTTTTGCTGCTCCTGCTGTAGCAACTCTGATGAAGCAAGTTTGGGTCTGCTTTTAGTAAGCAAAGAAACTGAAAGATAATTACGTGCCTCCGTTGTCGTTGGATTAAGATGGAAGTTCCTTGGCCTCAAACCGAGGTCAGCAGTTTTATTTTTGATGGCTCTAGACATTTTGTTCACAAATTGAGAAGACTCACTATAGAGAAGAGGACCACTGCCAGTCTTGGGCAGCTCCAGTATATACTAGTGCTTTCCCCATATATGTCGACCCCTGAAGTTCAAGTGCAGTTTTCAAATGAGTGTGTTCATTAAAAACTATCAGGTTTCTTCAAACTTTGATTAGATTGTGGAAATGCTGTTGTTTTTCATAGAGTTGCTGACTAAAGGAGATACTCTTGATCACAAAAATATAGAGAGAGTAAAAATCTTGCAACCACCTGTTTGTTTTACCTGAAATTTAAGAAGAACTGGGATTGGACATTGGGATGTCAGGATCAAGAATTTGGAAGTAGTGTAGAAATGGCTTGATTTTTTTATAATGCAGGCAACCATTAATTTTTGAGGGCTGTTGTTTTCCTTGGCAATAAAAAAGAAACATCTCTATAAGCTTTCCCATTGCCTATAGGTGCTCATCAGTTTCTGCACAGAATTAACGTATTGCTATCAGAGGAAAAATATGGTAATTCTATCCAATAATCCAGAAGGATTATCATAAAAGTGGGATGTGGTTAAGCATGTCCTTTTGTGTGTGTGTAACTATGTGGGTTGTTTCAACTGCACATGAATTAAAATGTTGAAAATACCACTTACTACGAAGCAGCATGGCCAAACTTGTTTTGCAGTGTTTAATATTAAAGTACCATTTTTTATGTACAGTGGTTTTATCAAAATGTTTTATGCACACTAGTATTCATAGAGCATACTTGAAATTTTATGCCCAGGTATGAAGTGAAGAATCTAAATTACACAAAAGGATGACTGACTCTCAGCTGTTGCTTACAAATTGCTGTTGATAAAAGTGAGCCACAGCCTGTCAGTGTTTTCTTTTCTCCTCTGTGAAAAAGTTTGAGTCCTGACACTGATTCACAGCTTCTAAAAGTTTGGAAGCTTCCTACCTTCCTATTCTTACAGAGTTGGTAAGACCTGGAATTGTGATGTGGAAAATCTCAGCTATGTCTTGTGTGGTTTTTTTATTAACATTATATTTATTTCCATTGTTAAAGTAATTAAAGTGTATGTCATGCCTGGCCTTTGGATTTGTTGGGATAATTTTTGTTTAATAATTTTGTGTGTGTGTATATTGATTTGATTTTAGATGATGAGGATGATGAAGAGCTAGATGAGGATCAAGAAATCAAAGATAAAACTCTTCCCAAGTGGCGTATTTGGTTGGATATTGAATATTCCCGTGAGGCAAGGCACTGGTTACCTTGGAGGCCAGACAAAACCAAAAAGGAAACTGAAGAAGATTGTGAAGATCCAGAAAGACAGGTCACTGTGATATAATAGAAGAACAAGGGGAGATGATAAGACTAGCTATCCTTTAATTTGAATTCATTGCCATATTTGTGGATATTTTAGAAGAATAATAGTTTGTTTGGAAAAAAAGATTTTTTTCCTTTGAAATTCAAAATTTGCCTAAGGTTTTATGCTGAGACTTCTGGAAACCATGGGAAGCTCATGGTAAACTTTAAAAAGTCTGCAGGCAAATAGTCTGTCTTTGCTGTTCAGTGATTCCTGTCATCTGTGTGGAGAAATCTCACAGAAATATGTGTTTAGGAAGAGATGTGCATTAAATAAACAAAGGTTTCATTGCCTTCAAGTCAGATAGTTGGATATTTTTTATTCCTTGGGAAATAGGTCGAGTGAGACATAGATTTTCAGATTAGAATGTGTTAAAAGGCCTATGAATAAAGTCTTCCAGACCTTCATTTTGTAAGTTTTCTATGGAAGTCTTTGTTTGTTCACAGGCAAAGAAATCTCTTGATAGCAAATTACGGTCTAACTGGAAAAACAGATTGCTTGTTTAACTTGTCCATTTTTAGTTTGAATGACATTTTGATACCATTTAATGGTAATTCCAAGTCCTATTGATTTGAAAAGGTTCTTTAATGATATAAATTATAGTTTTGCTGCTTTTATTTGATTGCATAAATTAATGGAATTTGTTTTAATTTGGATTTTTTTAGGTATTATTTGATGATCTTGGACCATCTTTAATCCGTCTTTCTAATCCAAAGCTTCAACATCAACTATTGTACTCTTTTTTGCAATTCCTGGGAGTTCCATGTACAAGTAAACTCTTTCCTTCCAGTCTCTATATTGCCATGGATGAAAACAACATCTTTGACAGTGTGCTTTATGATGATAAACCTCTGACTTCCGTTGATTTTCCACTGTCTGGATTCAACAGTATTGGTCATATGGATACAATGTCACGAGGCAGACATCAGATAGGCCACTATAAAGAAGGAGAGGAGTTCATACAGAATGTCTTCCAAGTTCTGTCCCAGATATTTACAGGAAAGGAAAAATCTAACCTGGCCATTTGTTGGCTGCAGTATGAAATATCTAAGGTAATGAGGAGTCTGTACATAATCAATTTCGTGATGTGTGGCTTTCTTCTGTATTAATGTTTATACTGAATTTAAAAAAATCTTGTTGAAAATTGTCTCACAGGACTAAGTATTCAAATCAGGAAATGCCAGTTAAGATTGCACAAGGGGAAAAAAAAGGAAACCAAAACCCCCTTTTCTTCGGTACATGTGGCATACCTGTAGCAAACTTTTTTTTTATTTTTGCATGTGTTCTTATATGATAATACATAATTTTATAATTATATTACAAAAAAAATTGCTGTGAGGTTTTTTTTTTCCTTTCTGCTTCCATCCCTCTCAAAATATGCTCTGTTTATTTTCCCCTGCAGGTAATTCAGTGTCTCCAAGCAAAAAAGAAGAAGAAGCTAAAAGCACAAGGGAGGAAGAGTAAAAAGTTGGCCAAGAATTTCCTTAAAGCACCTGACAACCGAAACAACCTCTCCCTCTGGAAACTCTATGCCTACCTAGAATGGCTGCTTGGTAACACAGATGATTCCAGGAAGGTGTTTGACACGGCTCTTTGCACAGCAGGGGCAGGAGGATTGAAGAGTGCCCAGCTCTGCAGCCTCAGCCTGCTTTATGCTCAGCTGGAAGTGGAACTGCTAGAAAGTATAGAAGGAGCTGTTATGTCACGTGCTGTTCATATATTGACCAAATTGACTGAAAATGGACCATATGTGCCCTATAGTGGACAAGTGTTACCTGTGAACGTCTTGAAAGCTCGTAAAACATATGAGCATGCACTGGAAAATTATTTAAGTAAAACACCAGTTTCTGATCAGGATCAGGTCAAAGATACTGATCAGCTAGTTAACCTGGTTGGTTGTTATGCACTGTTCCAGTATTTGACTGTTGGGATTGATGCTGCAGTATTAATATATACAAAGGCTTCAGAAAAACTTGAAGTTTCTGGTTCACAGAAATGTGAAAATACTGGACAGAATTCTGACATTCTAAATTTTCCCACTGCTCTTGAAGCTGTCACACTGCTGCATACAAATTTACTGAGATTCCACATGAAAATTAGTGTTTATCCTTTGAATCCCCTGCGAGAGGCACTAACGGAGGCTCTGAAACGGTATCCTAGCAACCAGTCTCTTTGGAGGTCATACATCCACATCCAAAGGAAGTCTCACAGTGCCAGCAAAGCACGAAGATTTTTTGATAGTGTCACAAGGTCTACTAACTCTTTAGAGCCATGGCTGTTTGCAATCCAAGCAGAGCAGATGAGAAAAAACCTCATAGAGAAGGTCCAGAGGTAATACCTTGCAGCTCCTTACAGTTATGCTTTTTAAATCTTTCTAATCACTCAACAGAGGAGAGAAAATGTTATCACAGTTCTCATTTTGCAGATGAAGAAGCTGTAACTGGAGGTTTTTTTGTTCAAGGCTGAACAGGGAGTCAATGGCAAAATCTTGAACAGAATAAAAGCCCTGGGTGGTAGCCTTATGTCCTTTCTACTGAGCCAGATTGTGTTTGAATTTGATTACGTGCTACTAGCATGAGGATGATACACATTTCTTAAAGGAATTTTTAAATAACTAAGCCTGATTAGATGGCCAAGATAGATGCTGTGAGCTTAGAAACTGCTGTATTTTAGTAATACAGCAATAAAGAGCATAATACAGAGCTATGCTGCAATTTCTGCCTGAGTTGGCTGCCCTACTTTACTCCTGAATCACAGAATACAGTTGTGCCAGATCTGTTTCCATAGTGAGTCCTTGAGAGTTTAATTTTTGTATGGGGCTGTTACTAGGTAGAAGAGGCTGGAAATTCCATGAATTCAGAGTGGTCTGGGCTCAGGTTTATTGCTCCTGAGAAAGGAGGAGAGGGTAGGAGATATGGGGAACGAGGTATGTGTTCATTCTTAGAGTTTAGTCTCGTAACTGTTGTCTTCTTATTGTTTGGAGCTACCTGCAGATCTCCAGTGACATTGACAGCTTGATTGTTTGTGTCTGCACATGATAACAGATTTCTAGGAAACAGTTACCTGGAAGTTTTACAAAGCTGTAAGCTCACAATATTCACACTTGGTGAAATTATATAATTACCAGTATACTTTGAAATGATGGTGCATTCACTTCTTTAATTGCTGCAGGCTGGCAACAGGCACTCAGACATGATAGTGACATTCCTGAGCTGTTAGTCTGTGTCATCCTAAATTGTTATAAGAATTCTATGGCCACCAAATGTAAAGGAGGATTGTAATTTGATTTACTTTTAATTTCAGATTAACACTATGGTAGGTTTTTGTTACTGTTACTTGGAACTGAAAATTTCAGTATTATTTTCTCTGTGACCTTGAGCTCCTTTCCAGATTGTTCACTGCTAGCAAAGCCTTTGCTATAGATTATATTTATAAGGGACAAGTTGTGTGTTGTAAGAGCAGAGCTCAACTACTGCAACAGGGCCTGTCAGTCATGCATAAAACTAATGTTTTATGATGTTGTGACAAAATAAGAAAATGTCTGTGCTATGTCTCACTATTTGATATTCTGGTTTGTATTTCTGCTTAAACCCATGGAGTTCAGATGAAAAAATGAACAAAAAGGGTAAAACAGGAACGTTTTTAAGTTGCTGTTAGATACAAGGCTTCAAATGTTTGACTCCATGCAGAGTAGGTTACATAATTTTCCCTCATGACAAAGGTTAAGATGAGAAGGAAAATTACTTCAAAGGCACATGAAAAAAAGAGATAGGTTAGGAGCCAAGTGTTAGTGGTGAGTGGAACAAGCTGGCAGGCTAAGAGAACATGCACAGACAAGTGACGTTGCCATCAGTGCTCCAGTCTGTTCCTTCAAGCTCAAGCATCGAAAGTAAGCCAGTCTGTTATCAGCTGTTGAAGGAAATCAGTGCTTTGGTGAAATACCTGCTTTTGTGTTCTGCCAGGAACTTACGGGCTTTGAATCTCTGTGTGAAAATTACTGTTGTAATTGTGGTTGAAGTCCAGAGTTGTAATTTTGACTTTGATCGAAGACCAACATATGGCCTTACAAAAGGGAGGGGTAAATTTGAACAAACTTGCCTAGGCACCAGAAGAAGATGTGCTGATCCAGACTTGAATTTCTTTTGAGCTGCTCTGCCAAGCTTAGAATGATAAATAACTTTGGAGGTAGGCTAACATGTTTTAAGATCATATGATAGTGGATTATCATGTTCAAAGAGAAGTAATTTTTGAACTTGCTACGTGAATTTTCACAAAAATACTTAATTTATATTCTTTTCCTAATTTTCCAATTTAGAAATGTGTTGATTACATTAGCAACTGCTGAAAATTTGGTTTATAACATTGAGTTTATAGGATGAATTACAAAAACCTGGCTATATACGGTGCTGTGAGCAGAGACAGTGCATTGTTCTTTACCCCTTCTTACCCCAATGTGGTCCCTTGGCTTGGGTTTCAAGGACTGTTGTTTCTTCTCTCCTCTGTGTTTCAGGGCAGATGTTGGTGAAATACACTGTACTATTCCTGAAACTGGATTAACAAATCGTATTGTAGCTCTATTTGAACATGCAGTTCAGAGTGAAAAAGGAACCCATTGTCCACTGCTGTGGAGAATGTATTTGAACTTTATGGTAAGAAGATAAGTTTTGTTTTATTTTGTTTTACCGTATTTGGAACTCTCATAAACACAGCTGGAATACTGCTTAGAAAAATAAATACTAAATGCTGCCATGCCTCTGTGATATATTTGACTTGTACTGCTCCTTGTTGTTGGGAACAGTAATTCATATGGATTAGGAATAATAGCTTCTGACAGTGTAGTCCCATTATAGATGCAGACATTATGTCTGTCATCTTACGTAGATAAAAAGTTTGTCATAAGATACCAATAGATGTCAAGCTGCTTTCCAGTGGAGTAGACCCCAGCATATATTGGTGCAGGAATTTGCACTTCCTGTTGAACTTCGAGGTTCTTGTCAGCTGATTTCTTCATCCCATTGTGATCCCTCTGGATGGCAACATGACCCTCAGGTGTATCAGCCACTGCTGTCAGTTTTGTGTATGACTTTTAGTGAATTCACACTGTCTGCTGCTGATTTTCTTTTCATTCATGTGCCTGGAAATGGTTTCCAGGGTTAGCTGCTCTGTCACCTTCCCAAGCTAGAAGGTGAGGCTTACCAGCCTGTAGTTCACTGGGTACATCTTCTTCCCCTTCTTGAAAGCAGGAGTGATGTTTTACTTTCTTCAGTCATTGGGTCCTTCTCCCAGTTGCTGTGATCAAAGGTTGTCAAGAGTGACCTCTCAAGTCATATCTGCCAGCTCCCTCAACACTTGAGGTGCAGTTCATATGCAAAATAAATGCACAGTAGGCAAAACGTAGCTATAGCTTTTATAACTTGCCTTCATTTTGACAGTCTTTTGAATCTTAGAAGCTGCATATAAAAGTTACGTTAACTGGCATTGCAGTTTAATGCTAAAAAGCAATAATGTTTCTTTCTTCCATGGAAGTACATTAAAAAAATCAACTTCATATAGTCAGCTTTGCCATCTTGGTTTTCTTGCTTCTCCAAAGTACAATATGGAAGATAAAAACACTCAAGTAATTACTTTCACTCTCCAGTGTCACTCTTCTGTTCACGTCCCCTGGTGTAATAAGTTGTCAGAGGGGGATCAGCAGTCAAAAGGCTGTGAAATAGAGAGGAGGCGGGGGAAGGGGAGATCTTGTTTTGTGTTTAGGATCTCTTGTGTGGGACTGTCATTTGTCACCATTTCTACACAAATACACACTTGTAAATATTTTATACAACTTTGTATGTAGGAATGTACAACTGAATTACTGTTACTCTTTTCAAACTAGTAATGACAACCCAGTATGCACATATTGATCACCCATTATGTATTTTATCACTAGTGCTTTATTCATGGAAGATACCTTTTTCACAAGAACAACAGGGAGTATTTACTAGATATTAGTAAGATGGAGGAAAATACTGTTACAGTAATAGCTTGGAATAACATTGTTTAGAGAAGCAAAATCAATTAGGAACATTAAAATTTTCAGATATAATAATAGAAGAAATTGTGATTGGTCAGTATTACCCAAGTTCTGTAGATCTCTCTGTTTTCTCTTTGCTGATGAAACATGGGTTAGGTAAGTGGACAGGGATATCCAGTGGGCTGGAATCTGGCTGAACTGCCAGGCTCAAAGGCTTCTAGTCAGCAGCATGAACTCCTGCTGCAGGCCAGCCACTGGTGCTGCACTCCAGGGATTGATACTGGGACCAGTGCCCTTTAACATCTTCAGTAATGGTCTAGATGATGAGAGTCTGTACCATCAGCAAGTCTGCAGCTGATAGAAAATCAAGAGGAGTGGCCAAAGCACCGTATTCTGCTCTTGGTCTGTCCAGGTTCCTTTGAATAGCCAAGAGTCCTTGTTTTCTTACTTGTCTTACAAGTAAAGCCCTGAAACTCCTTAAAGACATCTGACGAGTATAAACCTGACAAATTACATAGCTATCACAATATATAATAAAAAGGATTTCTCAGCAGAAGAGCATTGAGCTTTTCAGCAATCGTTTGTCTCAGAGGTAATTGTTTCACTATTTCAGCTATTACTGCACTGAAGTATGAATGTTTTTTTTTATCACTCAGGCTTCACTAGGAAAAAAAGAAAAAAGTAAAGGATTGTTTTATAAAGCCCTTCAAAACTGTCCGTGGGCAAAGGTAAGCACAGAAAACAGGTGAACTTGTCATCATACTTTAATTTTTGAACTTCTGTATTTGAAAAAAAAAGTTAATCTTTAGTAGTTGTAAGGAGTTATACGCAAATGAAAGGAGAGGTTTCTGAGGAAGTACTGTTAGGATTTTCTGCAAATAAGTGATGCATCTTAAATGGAAACATGGTCAATAGTCAGTGCTGTTTGTGTTTCAGGACAGAAAGGTGGTGTGTTGAGGCACAGCAGTAAGAAATCCTATGTGATGTAGAAATGATTGAGTCTTTCAGACTTTTATCATGAGCATGGTAGTATCAGAAATACATAGCCAAATCAAAGTTTATTTATGTAATAATATGTAAAAATTACTGAGGAGAACCTGCAACTCCTTAGGTAATGTCTGTATATGCTGCAAATGCTCCAGTCCCTCTTGACCTCCATTTTATCTTTTTGGATAAAATTCAGTAAGAGTTGGGAAAGACTTGATTAAACATTTACTTGGCTGTCACTGTAGGAGTACTAATTCTGTTTGTATTACTTCAAAGAATAGATGATATTTCTTATGTTCTTGCTACAGAGTTGTCACTGTCTACTTACTTCTTTATACTGTGTTTCTTGCTAGAAAAGTAGCACAGAAAATGTTCCTGTTCTTTCCAGGTACTCTATATGGATGCAGTAGAATATTTCCCTGAGGATCTGCAGGAGACGCTTGATCTAATGACTGAAAAAGAATTGAGAGTGCGGGTACCTATGGAAGAGCTGGATCTACTACTAGAGATTTAAAAGAAGACTGGAGCAGAGTGGAGGAAGTACAGAAGCTGCTTCCAAAGCTAACAATTAGATCCATCTCTTTTCATACAGGAACTCTGTTGGGGCTTGGGTACTATGTACTTGATATTTTGTTGTTGTTAAATCTTTTATATAAATTCCTATCAAAATGGAGTTCTACTACCTGCATGTATTCTGGAATCAAGAACTACTTTTTGCCCACAATAATGGATCCATTTCTCTGAAGTATTGCTGCTCCCACAGAAGGATACCCTCTTTAAATAGCCTTCAGTTGGAAGTTGCCTGTGTTTCTTATTCTATTGTTTGAAATTACATTCCCAAGGGTTTAGCAGAGGTTCAGTACATGCCAACTATGGCTGGGTGAGCAGCACAGGAAATAAACATTTGCCAAATGGATGCTCCACTGTCCTCCAGTTGGCAGACTTCAGTAATTTCCTTCAGCATGGTATGCCTGTGTATATGTAACTGCCAAGTTAAACAGCCATTACATCTGTACATATACTGTGAGTAAAAGCTAAATTTTTGTTTGAGCAGGCACCTATTTTGGTATGCTTTGACAGATGACCATTTTAATATAAATATTTCTGAAAAATACAGCCGAATATTTGAAAATTTAAAAGTAACTTGTATTTATTTATTAATTTAATAGAACTCTGAGTGTATTAAAAATTAAAACATGCATCCGTAATGCATCTGTAAGCAGGTCACTTCTAAGCAAAATTTTTGTAATTGATTACTTGCTTGGACTCAAATCCAGGCAATTGTTGTAAGAGAAGTAGAGGTTTGATCTGTATTTGCTTCTTGTCAAAAAGGCATAGTCTTCTATGATTATTTAAAAAGTAGTTTATATTCCAGGAGACTTTTAGCAAGTTCCTAGAGAAGTAATATGAAATATGGTAACAATTTAAAGATACAGTTATATATTTATTTTGTAAAACAGAATATGCCAAAACATGGAACCTCTTGCGGCCCCAGGACTCAGAAACTGGGTTTTCATCTGAAACAAGTACACCTGAAGCCACTGAACACCCAAAACTGCTTCAGACATTTTTCATGAGAAAACTGATTGTCACTAGGAGCACTAGAGCAATTGGGATCATCCAGCTGGTGAGATCCTATTACACATGAAATAGGACCAAGACATACAACTTCTGGCTCGGGTTTGCCACCATGATACAAGATAGAATATACTTTATTTCAGGCTGCATTTCATTTATTCTTTTCTAAAATTATTTTAAATATTGCAGAGAATATGTATAATTTTCAATGGCATTACAGCGCTTTTGAAGAGCCTTATAATACTGATGCAGTTGCAAGTGATGCTGGTTTTGCTGTAACAGATTAGTCTTTGTGAAAAATACAGTTTATTTTTTAAATCTTTACTTTCTACAAAAATTACAGAGCTCCTGAATTGGAGGTAGAAGTTATTCTGTACCCTGAACAGTAACATGACAAATTATGCCTGTTTGTTGATACTTTCCCATCACAGCAGAATGCCATTTCCTCTAAAGCCCTGAAAGGGCCATGGGGAGGGGGAGAAGCTTCATTGTGCTCCTGCTTAGAGTCACAGAGGAACCCAGGCTGAGAGCGACCTTGAAAGATCATCTGGTCCAACCTTTTGTGGGACAGGAGCCTAGATGAGGTTAACAAGCTCTCTCTGCAGTCACATTTGAAAACTGCCAGTGATGGCAGCAATGACTTCTGTATCTGTCACTTTTCTGTTCTTCCATGCATCCTGTCCCAAGTCCTTTCCTTTGCAGTTTCTCCCAAAGCAGCACTTGGGCTGCTTCCTTCCCTTTGATGGTCAGAGGCTTCCTGGAGCAAGTCCTGCCTTTTAATTCAGACCCCAGTAGCTTTCCTGTCCTTGTGGGGAATATACTTGCTGTTCACTTTCTCCTGGTATTTATTACTTTTGTCTTGATTGTCAAGGTCAGAAACTCTGGCAGAAGTGTCAGAAGTTAAATTCTGCTGCAAAAGCTACGAACTGAATTTTCAAATGTTTGTTTTTCAGTTCTGTGGTGGCAGACAGGATACTAGAACAGACTCCTTGGGTTCATTTAATGCAATGCAGCCGTTCTTCAAGGAGATGAACCCACCTCTTCATGGCTGTTGCTTTGAGCCAGCAGTAACAGCCATGTCCCAAATAAAAAAGTGCCTTGCTTGCCACATGTGTCATAAAGCTCTTCAGCTCCTCAAGCAAGAGTGAGATCAACTGCTATGATTAGAAAGTGCTAAAAAATCCTTGGCTTTTTGTGACCTTTCTAAGGAGCCAGATCTCCTAAGGTTCATAAGAATGGGTAATAAAACTTGTTTTTCTAGCTCCAGATGAAAATTCTATTTCAGGATTTCTGTCATCCAGATTAAATAAAGGATTCCATTCATCTGTAGGGTTCATTTTTATGAGCCACATACTTTTTACATAGAAAAATAAAATCTCTTGGCCCTGCTGCTGCCATTGTTGTTGGAGCACTGGCAGTGAGCAAAGGCATTGCTCTGGGTGTAACTCCCCACCGTCTGTTACTGGCCCACATTTGCTCCCACATAAAGTTCCCAGAACAAAGACTGCACATTGCATAACTGGTTTGCATCTGGAACTTTTCTATAAACCTTAAAGATCACATGTGCAACATTTGGAAATGAATTACCTAGAAATTCTAAGAAGCCCTTCACATTACTGTACTACACAGGATACTTCGTAAGTAGTACATGCATGGCTACAACTGAGCCAATAGATACCTAGCTCCCATGGGAATGGGGCTGTAGGCAACAGAATTGTGTAAAGGGGAAGAATTCAAGGTTCTGCTGTAGAACACCAGGCATGGGACATGTAGTTACAATTTCTCTGTGCACATCTGCTGTACGCCAGACCCTGCACCTCTAGCACTGGGGCCTGTGCCTTACGAGCGTGCACATCCTGCCAGGGGCAGCATGGGCCCTTGAACCTGTTCCCACTGGGTTGGTTCTTTCCAGAGACATTCTCTAGCTTGGATGTTTATCTAATGAACTGAAAGCCTTTTGGGAAAAACAAATTTATAAACTCTAATCTTACAAGTACTCTATCCAAACATGTTTAGACGTTTATGGTAAGATTACTAATGAGCTACTATTGCACCTTGCTCTCTTATAAGCTAAGGGTACCTTTCCAGTGTACCTCAGTGTTACTCAGGGTTGCATACTCGTCACTGATTTTCAGGTATAAATGACCAACGACACTGAGGTTACTCCAAAGTGACACTTGTCTTAGTTAACCCCTAAAAAAAGATACAAGAAGGTAATCAAGAACAACAGCAATGTTAGAGTAGTTTTAAGAGACTGCCATGCCTAAGGAGGACTAAGAGCTGGGCCATCTGCCTTGCTCCATGTCCAGGTGGTGTGGGTCACTGAGACAAACACTTGGGTCACCAGCACTTCTTCTTGAAAATCAGAGAATGCAACAGACAGTTCCATGTAAATAGCAGGGCTTTGCCACCAAAACATTTATTTGAATTGAAGTGTTTTATTGGGAAGTGAAGAGTTACACTGACTGAAAACCCACAACCCACCAGCTTTTAACCTGTTCATTAATGCAAACTAGCTCTGTGGTTTTATTCAAGACTCTCATCAACACAGAAAGTTCTGTATAGAGCCCAAAGAGACAGATGACTTAAAGATACAGTCCCTCAGGGGTTCCCTCTTGCTTTTTATAGAGAACGTTCTCTTTAGACTTCTTGAAATCTTCATTTGTTACTTTCATTCTCCGTTCCCTCAAAGCCATCAATCCAGCTTCTGTACAAATTGCCTGCAACACAGGAAGCAAGAATAGTTACACTTTCTGTGCAATCCCTTCAAAACACACCCTCACAGGCAGCTGCATCTTCCTACTTCTCCAGTAACTGTACAAGTGAAGAGTGTTAACAAAATCTACATTCTTAAGTTTGATACTGTTCTGTAGCACTGAAGCAGGATGGATAAAGCCAGATGAGTGTGTCCAAAAGGACAGAAGTAGGAAAGAGCTACACTTCCCTGACAGAAAGGCAGCAAGGACAGACACTTTCAGGTGTGTGATCTTTCTGCAGAGAGGTGACAGTTGTGTCGTGTTGGTTTAAGCTCATGAGAGTGATAACTGTAGCAAGGGCTCTATCTGCTTTAAGAAAGCAGACAGGGTGTGGCTGAAGCTTTCTAATATACAGTTGCATTTTTATTTGCCTTGTAACCTAGTCCTTATAAGTGCTACTTCCCCTGTACTATCTTAAGCAATGTTTAAGATACCTTGCACATTCCACATTCTCCTTTAAGTTTCTACTTTGCTACTTTAAAATTTCATATTCAGGTAACGCAGGTACATACTCTTACCAACACAACCTACCTCACAATTATGATTTTGATAATTTCCCATTTGTAAAGCAGAGTACCTGGCACTCATAGAAGGTATTTTAAAGCCATCCCACTGTCCCTTGGTGATGTAAGCACAGAAAACTGGCGAACAGTTCAAATGACAATAGTTTTGGATGCAGCAAAAATGAGATTTGATTTTTGCTTTGAAGTATAAACAATGGTGATGTGCACTGACCTTAATATCTGCACCACTGAGGTCATCTTTTGCCATAATCAGCTCATCCAAAGTCACATCATCGGCCAACGTCATCCTGCTTGTGTGAATCTGGAAGATTCGTTTCTTCGTCTTTTCATCAGGTAGAGGGAACTCTATTTTCCTATCAATACGTCCTGTACAAAAGAAAAGTTCAATCTTGGGTTTTTGCATGCAGCTGTTGGAAACAGCAGGAAGAACACCTGAAGGGTTTGACTGACAGTGACTCTTAAGCTCTGGAGCATGTCCCGAGAGGGGCAATGGAGCTGGTGAAGGGTCTGGAGCACAAGTCTTAGGAGGAACATGTGAAGGAACATCATGGGGTGCTTAGTCTAGAGAAAAGGAGGCTCAGGGATGACCTTATCACCCTCTACAACTGCCTGAAAGGAGGCTATAGCCAGGTGGGGGTTGGTCTCTTCAACCAGGTAACAGGTCAAGAGAAAATGGCCTGAAGTTCACATGGGGAGGTTTAGATTGGATATTAGGAAAGATTTCTTCATGGAAAGGGTTGTCAAGTATTGAAACAGGTTGCCCAAGGAAGTGGTGAAGTCAACACCCCTGAAGTGCTCAAAAGAGGTGTGGCACTTGGGGATGTGGCTTAGTAGTAGACTTGGCCATGTTAGCTTAATGGTTGGACTCAACGACCTGAAAGGTTCTTTCCAACCTAAACAGTTCCATGATTCTTCCTGCCACAATGAATCATGTCTTGGAGTAGAAAGCAAGGTCAGACTATCTCTTTCAATTCTGCCATAGTAGTATCTCCTCTGTACCCTAACAGCACTGGGTTTGAGCTGAAAGATCTAAAGCTAAATGATGACAAAACCAGACCAAACACATACCTCCACGGTATGAAGTTGCTGAGGTATTTCAGCTTATTCCTTTGATCTCTGTGTTGTTTTCTACCTTCCAATTTAACAGGCACCACAGACATACCACGCTTTGATACATTTTTAGTGACCATTTAAAAATACTATCTGTGCCTGCTCAAGCTCAACTCCCTCACTCATCTCCCAAATGGCAGGAGTGTGCCAGGTCAGTAAGGAGCAGCCTGCTTTCCTTGCACAAAGATCCAGACTGTCTCTGGTAAGGCCTAGGCTCTCACCCCCAAAACACAGGTGGTGCTGCCCTGCCTTTCCCAGCTGCTGCAGGTGTGCTGCTGCTGCACACAGCTTGCTTAACAATTACTTAAAATGGCTGTGCCATCTTAATAGAAAGGAAGACTATTCAAACTGCTTATGTATATGTAAAGGAATTAATACATTTCTTCTCTTCCAAAGATTTTTCTCCAATTTAGAAGCTTGTGAACGGGTTCTGATTTCAACAGATGCACCAGCATAGATGAGATGGTGAATAAGTACAAACTTGCAGTCTTTTTACCGGCCTGTGTTTGTCAAGTTATGACAAGTCCTTTCACAAGAAAAGTGGCTTAAGCATACACAGCAGGGAGGTCCCTTACCTGGTCTAATTAAAGCTGGGTCCAGTGTTTCTATTCTGTTTGTAGCCATGATAACTTTAACATCCCCCCGAGAGTCAAACCCATCCAGCTGGTTCAGCAGCTCCAACATTGTGCGCTGGATCTCTCTCTCACCCCCTGAATTTGAGTCATACCTTTACGAAAAAAAAGAATAGTCAGAAAAAGCACCAAAGAACTGCCACAAAGGTATAAACAAAAGGGGGAGAGGGGCATCTTGTTTGTAAACATCCATAAGAGATTTAAGTAAGAAAATTTTGTTTATCCATATAAACAAAACATAGGTTTTCAGAATCATGTTGTGACATCTAGGTAAGTAAAGAGACACTTAACTATTCTTGTAGTTGGGGAATGTAACAGCCATCACATGAAGGAAATCTGGGTTTTTTCCATGTTTGTTATATATTTGGAAATATCTTCTTCCCACCTAACAAAATCCAATGTAAGAGGAAAAAACCTAATTCTTAAAAGCACATACATCCATACATAAGGCAGCAGCTGCCACTTTGGGATAGTGGCACTTTGGGCTGGTGACCATGTAGTAAACATGTATGAGCACCTTTTTATTTATTTAAAAACAATGACTACTTTAAAGACTATTAGACAGTTCCAACAAACTATTGAATTTTCGAATACAGTCTGGATATGAGATGAACAACAGTTTAGCATGGCACAAGCAATGCTTCTTCTCTGTGGCATAAACTGTGTAACCTTCTGTAAAATTCTCTCAGAGCAGAAGTATTTAGCCACCTACTGGAGAGGCAAACAACAAATGGATATATTCTATATTAAATATGCGGCTTTACCATTGGATCACTAAAGCCAATTACTGTATATGGACTTGCAGCTAGAGGATCCCATATACAGTGTCTCCTCCTGGTTTTGACACTCTCCTAGAGATGCTGCCATGTAGCAAGAGAACAGAGGTTCTCTCTGGTCATGTCTATTTAGTATGAAAAGGCTGTGATATATTGTGTTTACACAGAAGTTATTTGAAATGTTACAAATGTTTACATCAAAACAGCGTATGCAAATAGTAGCAGAGCGAAGAAGCTGAGTCTCAGTATACCTGGAAAAGAAGTGTTTCTAGTAAAGGTTTTGTTGCCTGTGGCAATGCCTGTGTGTGCAGTGGAGCCCAGCTACTGTACCTCTTTGTACCGATTGCATCAATCTCATCAATGAAGACGATGGACGGGGCGTGCTCCTCGGCCACGCGGAACAGCTCACGCACGAGCTTTGGGCCATCACCCAGGTACTTCTGGATGAGCTCTGAACCCACCACTCGCAGGAAGGTTGCTGACGTTTGGTTTGCCACTGCTTTGGCAAGTAGAGTTTTGCCTATTTTTAGTTGGAAAGAAATATTGTAATTAGTTTGCAGAGAGTGGAAAGAGAAAGAAAAATGTGCCCTAACAAAACAGTTGTATTAAATTTGTGACAGACTTGGCAATGCTTTAAATACTAACCAAGTGTTAATTATTTTACTTGTGTTATCTCAGCACAGATGTTACTGAACTGTAAAATACCTGTGCCAGGTGGGCCATACAGAATGACTCCTTTGGGTGGCTTTATACCCATCTCTTCATAATATTCAGGGTGGGTGAGAGGGAGCTCCACAGACTCCTGAAGCACAAGAAAAACAAACATATTTTTATAAGACTGAGTGGTCTCCAACAAAGATCTGCAGGGATCTTCAGAACAGCAGTAATGAAAGCAGCGAAGGCAAAAACAATTTAACTGATTTCAAGACATTGAACAGCATGGCTCTCTGTTGCCTCCAATTCTAAGGCAGACAACTACTCTATCTGCATAGGTCTTCCTATTGTTTCCACCTGACATGTGGTAGAGCAGCAGTGAACATTCCCCCTCCTCCATCCTCAATGCATCATCCTAGATTTAGAACCCTGGAGTTCCTGAAGCCCTAACACTCATGGGTGACCCTGGGGCCAGGGAACCCTTTGTGAAAGGATGCCTTCTATGAAGAGTTACCAGATACCATAGATATTAAGAGCATTTGTGGTTTTAGATGCCTACCCAGAACAAAAAGGTTGAGTTTTAGCAAGGTTCAGGCAGAGATTTGCTAGTAGGGAAAAAACCAACCAACCCAACACACCCCAACCAAACAACAAACAAATGCAAAAACAAAACAAACAATTGCCCTGAGAGACTAAATCCTTACATTGGAGGGCATCAGACACTCAAAATAACCTCAGCAGTTCTTACAATTTAACTCTCATCTTGCAACAATTGAAACTTTACATGTTTCAAAGTAAGAAGCTATTAGATTTTATAAGCTCTGGGCTCTATAGGTTCCTGAGCAACTGTGAAAAGTTGCTGTGCACACAGCCTCTGGTGACCTGCCACAAGTCAGCCTAGTGAAATCTAATGAAGAAATGCACTACAGAAGGATAAAGGACACCACTACAGGAACAGCAGCCAGTCCTGCTGTTTCCCTTCTCAGCTCCTAGCACAAGTTACATTGCTGGCTTAACTGTAAATCAGTACAACTGAATACCTTGATTTCTTGAATTTGGTTGTCAAGGCCACCAATGTCAGCGTATGTTTCTTGAGGAGCTTTTTCTACTTTCATCACAGTCACTAAAGGGTCTGTGTCATCCATCAGGACTCCTATCACAGCATGAACCTAATTCAAGAATTAAGAGTTGTCAAAGAAGGCAAGCAGCATTTTTAATACAAGCTAAAGTCTAATCCCTATGCCCACTTATTTACATGTGTGAAATAAACAGCATTCTCTCTCCTAGGTTTACTGAGGTTCTGTGGTCTTCAGAAAAAAAAGGCCAGTTAAAAACAGTACTTGTAAGAAACTTGATTTTATAAAAACAACTCACCTTATGATTTAGCAAAACAGAGCAGCCTGGCTCTAGCAGGTCCTTGTCCACAAAAGACAAAATACTGACATAGTGCTCTGATCCCACTGATGTGGACACAATAGCGTGGTTGTCATCAATGATCTCCTCCAAGGTACCCACAGACATTGGTGTTCCTCTCAGATCATCCACCTTGGACCTTTCTTCCTGTTGTCAAGAAGAATCCAAGAAACAACTGAACAACAAAGGCAAAAACATTCTTGTACAACACTGGCTCAACAATTCAGACAGAACACAGTAGAACCAGCCTTTCCAATTGTTCTATTGCCCCAAAAAGACAGAGGTCAGTGGCAAAATTCACTACTAATTTAGTCCTACCCTACAGACATCATTTATGTGGATGTGAATAACTAGAATCTTCTTTCTCTGTTGATGGGTATCTGCCAGCTGCACTTTGACAGAGCATTAAGAAACACAACTCCCATGGTTTCATCTGTAGTGATTCGTGCTTGGTCTAAAACGATTTAGCCAATTAATGAGGAACTGTGATAAACCTGATATGTTTGTATCAACTTGCACACCAGTGGTGCTCTATTTCCACTGCTTTGATATCAAGTAGTTCACAGTAATTACGAGCATTTACTGTAACATTAAAAGCCTCACCTCTTGTTTTTCTTCCAAAGGTTTCATCTGTTCTTGATTTCTGATAAACTCTTCCTCCATTAAGAGGTAATCTTTAATTCTCTCCAATTTCAACAATTTGAGTCTGCACTGTGTGTGAGGAGTCACTGTAACCAAAGCAGAATCACAGTATTTTATAACAAGTTTGACATGGTACCAACTAACCACTAATTCATTACTAGAAATCCTGCTTCATTTTCCTGACTGTAACCTCTACCTTACTTGTCCCACTGTAACTCCAGGAGAAAAACAGATTCAATGTTTCCCCTGCATTTTTCCTCAGTTTAATTTCTCTCTCTCTTACCTGGGAATTCATGGGCTGCATCTTGCAAAACAATAATCTTATTCTGTGGGAGGCTTCTTTATGTTAATTATAAATAAAATTAAATTTGGCATTGTTAGTGATCTCCACAGAGGCAGATCTCAAGGAGAGAAGAGCTCTGTACTTCCCAAAGAGCAAAAAGGCTGCAGCTCTGCAGGGGTGGCAGAATGCTTACCCAGAGGGAGTTTGCTGGCAGCATCTGGTCCTTTGGTCTTCTTTTTCTTTTTCCCCACTCTGGTTGGAACTGGAGGTTCATATTTTTTCTTCTTATCCTTATTCATAAAAAGAATTCCATTAGAAGAGAAAAAAATTGGGATAATAACAATGAAACAATACACACAGATGTTAAGTGCAGGCTAAAAAAGCTCAACGTGAAGCACCTCATAACAAAACTTTCTCCTTATGATCTGTAGCAAGCCCAAAAGAAACATGACTCTTATTTTCTAAAAAATGCTCAAAAATTTCTTTTCCTGCTTATTTTACATCCCTTTCTATTTTAAACTTCTGCCACTTTTCAGTGACTATAGAACATGCAAGGCTCAAGCCTGAAGTAAATCACAAACAAAAGCAGTAGATGAGACAATGAGAAAAATATTCAATCTCCACCTTTCTGCTGCACTTCAATCAATAAATCAGACATACTCAGTTTCCCAGACACTGCTTGCTATGTACATTGTCTTTCAGCTCCAAAGGAGACCAGGGAGGCCCTTGATGTCCTGCAGTGTGAAGTAAACTCCTACTGCAGATCATTGTGTGATGTCACTTTCAAGCCAACAACAATGCCTTAAGCGACAGCTTGAAGGCTTTCCTGACCCTGACACATTTATAGCTTTATTTTTTTTACAAAACAAGCCATTGTCAAGAAATTTCAGTCTAAGCTTCCATTTTTATTTATGAACAATACCTGTTTTCTCCCATGTACACCCAGAAAAAACAGAGCCAGCAAGAGCATAATTTTATTCAGTTCCAAATACAAGAATAATCTTTGAAAAGTAAATTTTAAAAGCCTATTACAGCCAGGCTCTGTAGCAGCACACTGGTAGTTCATTCTGTAAGTATTTATTTGGGTTTCAATTACCTTGTCATCCTTCTTGCTACCACCAGGACCATGTCCACCACTCTGACTTTGACCCTAGACAAAAGATAAAAAAACAAACGATAAAAACCTAAATATACGTACAATTCTATGAATCGAAAAGCCTACGGGCAATTCCACGTACAGAAATCCTCTAATTGGATTTCTCCCGTCTAAACAAAGCGCTAACACGTTCTAGCTTATTGTCCAAAAATAAACAGAAGTGTCCCGCCCGGCCCGGCCCCACCGCCCGAGCTCCCCCCTGTCCGGGCCGCGGCCTGGAGGCGCCGGTGGTGACTCCGCAAAACGCCGGGCGCCGGCGGCGGAGCCCGAAGGGGCGCGGCACCCCGGTTCGGCGGCGCAGGCAGAGCAGCGCTTTGCACCCCCCGAGGTCGCGCTCGGTGCCGGGCCGGGCCGGGGGCCGGGGCCGCTCTCACCATCGCGCCGAGGCCGCCCCGGAACCGCCCCGACCGCACCGCCGCGGGCCGCGGCCGCGTCACTACGGGCAGCGACGAGGGACAAGGCAGCGGGCGGAGCCGAGCGCGGGTGGCCGCGGCCGCGCAGCTGTGGTGCCGGCAGCGGCCGGCAGGGGGCGCCGCGTGCCCGCGGGTTGTGTTGGGGCGCGGCGCGTCCCGCTGTGCCTGTGAGGGGCGCAGAGCTGAAGCGCGGGAAGGAGAGTGGCAAATCTTCATGCCCTGTGTTTAAAGTTACAGGGCTTTTTTCCCCTAGACCTGATCCTTCCTTCCATCTCTTGCATCAGCTAGTCAATATAAAAGCTTTTTTATGTCTGCTGTAAGAATTGTTTTTCTTGTGGCAGCACTTTAAAAAAATGGGTAAAGTTTTTAGGAAATCCCTCCCTCCACAAAAACATAACTTTTATACCTGCTCTGAGTTCTACCGGTCTGTGATATTCCTGAGGAAATGCAGTATGTTATAAATAAAGAGCTTGACTCGGCCAATATATCAAGCAGCAATCAATTTATTAATTAATACAGAATGGTAAAGTGTGAGCAAACAGCGCTGGGTACAGTGGGGGTTTCCCCTCCAACTTCACGCCGACCGTCGATTTTCTGCTGGTATTTATTGAGGTTTTCCATAATCACTTCTCAGCAACCTTTTTTTTCCTAGTTTCCTCCTAATTTCTATTTTTGAAATATAATATCTATACCTATTGTGATCAATTTCTATTGGTGATGTTAAATTTTCTATACTTCAAAAGGTATGAAATCAGTGAGGTCAGAAATAACATCTTGTGATGATGAGGTTCCCAGGACATAAATCAGTGGTGGTGGCATCCAGATTTCCTTTTTCTGAAGAAAAACACCAAAGATGAGAGATTCGGTCTTCCTCTTCAAGTCTGTAAATCAGTTTTGTTGGTGAGGTCCAGCTTCCAGGTGGTGGTCCATCTCCTCTTCCCAGGATCATTAATTTTAGGTTGGAATAGCTCACTTCCTTCTATTTGGGTGATTACAATCCTTTCTATATATATATGCTAAAGCTATAGTTCAAACCTTCTATTAAAAACCTTATAGGCTCACATGATTCACTTATAAGCGAGCAAAATATTACTTCCAAAGCCCCTTTCCATGCTTTTTCCGTTTTGTTCATTAAACAGATGTTTTTATAATTACCCTATGGCCTTTTCCACACATTTCATAACCATAACTACAAAGGCCATCTTTTTCTACCTCACATGAAACACAACCCCACATTTCACAAGTAGAAACCTGTAATGTCTGCTTTTGACATTCCCAAAAGTAAAGCTCAGCCTGAACTGAAGGACGTGCCCGACCCCGAACCAAAGCCCCTTTTGGGTCACGCCCGGTTTACGCCATTTCTTTGCAGCTGAGGTCCCACCTTGAGCGGGGCCACAGCAGCTGCTCTGTGCCTGCCTGCCAGAACCAAAACTCCTCCTCCTGGGCAATCTTCAGATGCTTCCCTGCTTTGGGCTGAAAGAGCATCACTATCAGCAGAAAGGTTACAGTCAAGATGAGGGCATAGTCTAAAAATACTTACAGCCTGCTCTCACTCAGTTAACCAGCATATAGATTACATTTACATCCATCACTGGTCTCAGTGTAGAGACCAGAGCATTTGTGAAAAGAGGCTTCAGTTTACAGCAGACACTAGGATGTGGGATTGGTTTGCTTTGCTTTGATGTTTTGTGAAAGAAAAAAATCTTTCACACTTTCTCTAGAATTCCTGTCTGAGTAGGGAACTTTATTAATTATTAATGTAACTGGCTGAGCTATGAAGAAAGGTGGGAGGCTTTGATCATTTACTTTGGTTTTGTTCCGTTTGTTCACAAGGGTTACTGTTGTTCACTGTGGATTTGACTTTTCTATTGTTTTTTATTGTTTTATGAATTAGCTGCCTTTTTGTTACAGTATCAGCTGTTCTGTAACTTTTAAGGACATTGAAATGAAATAAAATATAACAGGTATTCTTTGCTTTAACAATATTCACTTTTTGGAGTTTACAGTCTTACAGGATTGCATCTGTATTTCTTTTAACCTTACAATGTAAAGATTCTAGAATATTCTTTCCCTCGCATGATTTTTTTCCCTCCCTTTAACCTCCCTTTGGACTAATACCCATATTTATTTCAAATTATACCTGTAAATGGTAGTTCTGGTTATGACTGAGAATTCTTATCACCTTTTTCCTTTGGAAAGCCCGATTTTAGTGCAGTGTAGCGTTGCAGACGTTCTAACTGTGAGGATTATGGCATAAACTGACCTAAATGGTACGGGTGTAGGATGAATGAAAAGCTGAACTTTCCATTTGTAAGCTGACAGGACAAATCTGTGACAGCCTATCTGGTTTTGTAGTATTAATAAACAAGAAATTATATATGGGAGAAACTGTAAACTGATGTTGTTAAGATTGTCTCTCAGCTCATTCACTTAAAGACATACTATGGAACAGCTGTGACAGAAAACATGAACCACAGAAGGGAAACACTGTGTTTGGGGTGATCTGGTTAGTGGCTTCCAGTTCTTGGGGTGAATAGTGCTGGCAAACTGGAAGTGAAATTGAAACGTGTCTCTGTAACCTGGCTACTTGCCTTAACTTTACACATCCAGAATTTTGGTTTGGTTGCAGAGTACAGATAATGTCAAATTAACTTTAAACAAAAAAATATTGTATAAACAATAAAAATGATCCAAGTGCCTCTGATTTCTAAGGTTATGCTTACTAGGAAAAAAAACCCAAAGCAGGGGTAACAGGAAGGAACACACAGTCCCTATTTGATAAAGATGAACATAGCCTCAGGGGCATCAAAAAACTCTTCATATCAAGAAATACCAAGACTTGTTCAGTGAGGGTGGGGGGTTTTGTGCTATGCTTTTAGTTAGTGTTTTCTACCCCTCTTCTTTATTCTGCAGTAAGCTTACTGCTGATCTTTTAGGCATATTGTAAAGCCCCCAGCTCTGTTCCCAGGCCACTGAGGAGGAAGAGGGCAGCTGAGGGCTGGGGGAATATTGGGCTTGAGATTAGTAAATAGCAAAGAGGTTTATTTTCCCTTTGCACATACAGGAAATTACTAGGATTGCTTATGTTGTTGATGTTAATTTGTCTTTCTTAGTATATGTCTAGCTTCCTAGAGCTTTTTGTGTTTGCATAAAATGAAATAAATCTACAGATTGGAAAAATAATTATCTTGCTATTGCAGCTACATATAATGGGTTGTATTTTCAAAAGCTGCAATTTAGACTCCCTCTTTTCATAAATAGGCTTTGAACTTAAAACACCTTCAATAAATGAATAAAAATTCAAGGGTTTAAGGACCATTGGTATTTATTTTTTTAAGTGTGCATGTGTCAAAGTACCAAATTAACCATTAAGCTTCTCTGCTGCTTACAAGTTATTCAAAGAGTTTAGAAGTGGAAGGTATTCCTACCACTTACTAATTGGCAAGTAACAATGTGAAGGATAATTATTAGCAGAATACTAATCCTTGCGGGCTCTCACAGAAACAACTCAGCAAAGATTCTCTCCCAAACTCAGAATAAGGCTTCTCACCTTCTGGAAGAGTCTTTTACTTTTCATTGTCCATCCATGGAACTATGGACATGACTTTTTAAAATTAAAGTGCTTAAATAAGTGCCTGATATCAGGCAACATGATTGCTTCCTCCTTCTCCCATCATCAAGACTCAAATATTGTTTTAAAAATAGGAATGTCACCTTCACTTCCACTGTTTTTCCTGAAATCTGTACTATGCATTTGAGCCAGTTCATTTTCAAAAAGAAGTGGAAGCCAATAAGCTCCAGCCCTAACTACATCAATGGCTCTTAGCTAAAACCCCTTTGATGTGAATTATTGGGTACTCACAAGGATGACATCCCTTAGAAAAGATTCACTTGATGTTTCATGACTTGAATCATCAGTCCTAAGTTCTCTGGTCTTCCCTGATATGGTGTTGTGTTTCTCAGCTGTAAAGGGCTGTGGTCCTTATGCCTTCCTGATGCTCTGTACCTTGCTCCCAGTGTGGATGAGAGCACTTTCAGCTGCCTCTGCAGTGACTCTGCTGTGTCCCTGAGGTGCAGAGAGCTCTCGCCCTGCCTTTGTTTCCTTGTGATGGCCAGGCTGCTACCCAAGGGAAGAGATGAAACAGGAAATGAAGGCACCTTGCTAATTCCTTGTTTCACAGGAGAACTCAGAAGGATGCTCATATTTAGTGCAGCCTCATGGCTGTGGGTTAGTACCAAGCAGCTGTAGCAGAGAAGGTAAGGGCTGCAGAGCTTAACCCTCTAAAACAGCAATGCGTGTTCCCACCATTGGTGGTACCAAAGACTCCAGTGAGATTCTTCAGCTACTCAAATTGAAGCAATTGCCAAAGTAGACAGATTCTGCTACGCATTGGAAAGGAGATGCTAAAATACAGGAGGAGTCCTTACACTCTTACTTCCTAAACAATTTGAAAATGACATTTTCTGCATGGCTAGAAAAATCTGGATGAATTTCATGTTCTTGGATATGCTGTCCTCCATTTACACAATCTGAGTTGGCATTTATTATATTCCTAAACATATTTATGCATGGTTTCCTGTTGTAAAATTTTATTTCTTGGCAGCAAACACATTGAAGCAACATTTAAGTATACTAAAAATTAATTGTCTTGACAGCATTAACTACAGACTTGCTTTGAAGCTTTGTTTACTACAATATTGTTTAGAACAAGGTCATATATGAAAGGTTGCTGAGACCATTCTTTAAAAGTCGTTGATGCACTTAATTTTAACAATAACTACTTCAAGAGGTTTTTTATTTCAGCCTGGAGTACACTGTAACATTTTCTGTGAAAACAGAATTAAGTGTTTTTCATCCACATGGAAAGGCAATATTTTACTGGACACATAAATCTTAACTCTCCAGCAAGAGGGAGGGCTATGAATGGTAACTTAGGAGACTGTTAAGTGTCACAAATCACCTAAAGAGATTGTATAAGAACAGTAGTAGGGCTGCACATGTTTCTTTGGTTTTCTTGGCCGTGTAAGTTGGATGACACTGTGCCATCAGGTGAACATGTACTGGTCCCTGGAAGGCTGCAGGGCTGGGTAGATGGAAGCAGGAAGGACTATTCTCTAAACATGGAGCTTATGCATGGGGTGGACAAGGTCGGTGTCGTCAGCCAGAGTAACTTCCATGCTGCACTGTTATCCTTCCAGCACTGGAAAATGCTGTCCTAGGCCCCAGTGGGCCACAGGTGTGAGCTCTGGGTGTTTTCTGGGTTTTTGGTCCAGACGAGGGCTGATCTGTTCCAAGAAAAAATAAAAAAAACAATCCAGGGAACTTCTCTGTCTCAGCTAGCTAAAACCAACTAAAAGCAAAGGAGAGCTCTCTCCTGCTGTCTGTCCTGCAGACAACACTGTCCAGGAGCAGAATGTGGAGGAGCAAGTGCAGTTTCTGCAAACAAACTGAGCGCTTCTCATTCTCTCTGCCTCGCTCTCAGAACCAGACTTAAAGGCACAGAACATAATGTACAACATAAACAGAACAGATGATTGGGCATACAAGCATCATAAAGTCACCCTAGGACAACTCTATAAACCTGTTCCTTGTTATCTTCTGGCTCTTCTCCAAGAGCTACAGGTGCAAGCATTTTTTGTCATAAAAATAAACATATTAACATGTTTATCACTTTTAAAATAAATAAGTTGGGGTCAAGGTTTAGTTGTGGAGGTGGCAGTGCTGGGGTATCATTTGGACTCAAGGATATCAGCAGTCTTTTCTAACCCTAATGATTCTATGATTCTATATTAGCTAAAATTTATAAAGAGTAAGGCATTAATGGAACTGGTTTTAGTTTAGAAAGCAAGTAGAATGAGCTGATAATGTTGAAGTTTTTTCTCAAGCTTTCTTTGAATAAAGAAATTAATTGTAACCAACCCTTGCAATAGTCTTACTTTTGGAAAAAAACAACCCCCAAACACTTTGCAAAGAAAAAAGTCAAAATGTCCAATCAGATATCCCTAACTGGGAGGAAGTGACACTGTTTGTCCATTTTCCAGATTAACAACTATCTTAGATAAAGTTGAGCAAATCTGGTTTTCGTTCTGTAGCCAAAAGGACCAAATTTAATATATCAAAGATTTATTTGAAGGTCAAATGATGCCAAGTTGAATGGCATAGAAAAAACAATTTCCATCTGCAAAGGACACAGTTCATTCTGACATACTGTTACAGTTGAAGAAGGTATTGCTCTAAAATGTATTTATTTGAGAGAGAGAGATCAGGAAATAAGGAAAAATGGTCAACTGCTGAATAGCAAGAATCATAAGGAAATGGAAATATATGTTTGTTTCTCAGCTAAATAATTATTAAGGAGAGAGCTGAGCAGTACAGCAAGTGTTCACTCTCAGAGCTGTATTAATCCCACTGTGCTTTACTACAGCACAAACAGGATAGCATAATTTTCAGTTCACCTTTCTGTTCTAGGAGTTGAGGTGTGCTGGCACATTGTAAAGTATCTGTCATACCCTGCTTACCTGCTGGCTGTGGTAGGCATTGATTAGTTCCATAACTAATTAGTTTAATTTTTTTTTGCAGTATCTATTCATTTGGATAGCTCACCTGAGTTTCTGGCTACTGACTCATCTGATATGTACTCCCACTGATATGTGTTGCTGTTGTGGTCTGATTACCACTGAAAAGCAGACTTCTTGGAGCAGGAATTACTTGGAACTAGACAAGCAAAATTAAAAACATCTGAAGTGCATGGATACTTTCAAAAATTTTGGTAATAAAGTTCTTGGGAATCTTTCCATGCTGTAGCAAACTCTGACACCTTGAACATTGTTTCATACTTGTTTCCAGAATACTGCAGAGCAAATAGTTTTATTAAAAATTATGTTTATAATATCTGATGTCATTATACAACCCCATTTGGAAGTCTCAGAGCAACATACAATTCTCCTAATCTAGGCCTCAGTCTTGCAGGCAGGCTGGTAGCTGGAGGAGACTGTCTCAGTCTTACCATCCAACAGCTGAAGTGAAACTACTTCTCCCTTAGTGTGAGAAGTATCAGAGATACCTCATTCACCTAGTGGCAAATACATTCCCATGAGTGATGGCAAAGTTTGGCCCAAAGGATTCCAGGGAGTGAGAGCAGAACAAGAGCAAAGTGGAAAGTGAGTGTAAGAAGAAAAAACCTTTCTCACTGTGCAGAAGTTAGCAAAATACCAGGTAGTGTGGCTTATTCGTTCTCATATTTTGGTAAGAAAAGATCTTGTGGTACTTCAGCAGTGAGCACAGAATGATGTTGCTATGGTGACTTCTTGTTGTGTGGCAGGAAAATGTAATAAGAAATTAATTTTTTCATGAAGTCTAACATATTAGCTTGTCCAAATTCTGAAGAGTTTTTGGTTGCTTTAGGAAAGCTGGAACAAAAAACCATGTGATAAGAAACTTACTACATTTGGGGCAAAGAGAAAAAGAGAAGTGATCAAATATGGAATTATCATTTAAACAGAATACAGAGTTCTTCACCTGGCTAATAATGGTCGCCAATGTTGAAAAGATACCATTATCCAGTGCTCCTCAGAGTCAACCCATTGATACATTAATAGCTGAGGATGCTTTTAACAAACTGAACATTTCTTCAGTAATTACATCAACATTCAAATAAATTAGTTGGATTCACTTTGCAGAACTCAATCAGATGAAGAGATTGTGAAATAATTTTTATGTAAAGAGAAAAACATGAAACAGGCTTTTCCTTTCATTTCAGAGAAAGCAGTATTTCTCAAGACACAAATGCTTTCTCAACATTTTACTGACTATTACTTAGGTTGTGAGTCCAAAATTCCTAGACAGTAATAAATGTTTGCCAAATCTGTGTGCTCCATTTCTTTATTAACTGCTAATGATTCGTATGTTTTCTGTCATGAAGGGCAGAGTTGTTACAATTACTCATCTAATGCTGCAAGTGTTCCTGCTTTGCAGGAAAGTCATTATGCCTGCTCCAGGTCCTCTCCTCACAGTGCAGTGCAGAGGGAGGCCAGAGGGCAGAGCACATCTGCACAAATACACCAGCAAAGCCTTCATGAAAGACAGGAGTTTGGAGGAGAGTCTTGAAGTCAGAAAGCATCTAGGTACAGTCCCAAAGCACACTGAGGTGGACGGAAAGAAAGGCTGAATCTAACAATAAAAAGCATAAGTGGGATGAATGCACTGGAATATTAAAGGCAGTAGAAATTGGAAAGAAGGGAGAGAATTATCATCATTGTAGGGGAACGGGAAGTAATTGTCTGAGACATCAGAAAATCAAGGTCCCTGGTAACCTAGGAGCCATTAGCTTCACCACCTTGCCACTGGAACTGAAGATATGTTGGCTTTAATTGCTCCTCCCTGAAGTACTGGTTCTGCATTAATCTGTTGACTATAATGTAATGGCTCCTCTGTCATTTCCTGCAGCACTGTAATCTAATACTGCACAAGTGTCTCACCATGTTCACATTCTCTGTTGAGTAATTGTGGCTTTGATTTCATGATGGATAGTCTGTTCAATCAGCCTGTAATTGCAGCACTATCTGGAAGTATTGTTGATATATCTATGTAATTATGTTTATTGTTAATAATGCAAATTTAATCTGTTGAGTTAGTCAAGTCAGTCATCCTCAAGAAGCAGTTTCTACAGATGATTTCTTTAGCTGCTGAGGAGCGGGCTTTTTAGTTCTCCTTTGCTCTTTCACAGAAAATACACTCTTATTGAAAGATAAGAACCACAGCCCCTTCATGGAAGTGTCAGCATGTACTGCAGAGGTTATGCAGAAATCTTGTCTATCCAAAACATCTGGAGAAGGCCCTGAATTTAGTCCAGTGCACGTGATACTGGCATGTGGAGAGACAAAGTGCAGGAATTCCCGTTTTCTTTGGATATTGCTTCATATGGGCTTTTCTAATAATTGGCAGGGTGATGGATTCCGGAGTATTTGGAGATGCTAGTTTCGTCTCAAAAAGCATTGGAGCCATACAGGTTCTGTGGCTCTGAAGCTGTATTTTATCTTCTACAAACATGTCTGTTAAAGAAACTTTGTCCCTCCCTGATACAGATTTCTTTCCCTCCCAATCTCCCATAAAGTCAGACCTGGCAAAGGTTTTCAGATATATGTTTCTAGTTGATTAAATTGTCTGTATTCCCTGCTGTAAATACAGCTCTCTATATCTGTTTCCTTTATGTTACTCAAATGTTACATCTATCAGGATAATATACTTAATATTCTGTTCAAGGCCAGGTTGGAGGAAGCCCTGCTCAACTTAATGTATTGAATGGCATCCCTGCCCACAGCAGGGGGGTTGAAATTAGATGATTTTTAAGATCACTTCTAAGCCAAAACATTCTACGATTTAATGGTTATAGTGTGAAGCCTTTAGAGTGCTTCCTAGCAGTATGTGGCACATCATGTCCTTCTGTTGAAACCTGCTTTCTTGGGAATTTTTTTGTTAAAAGGGATTACTCATTTTGTGGTCTTTTTATCTCAGGATGCTTCTTTTGCAAATGAAGAATTGGTCATACAGTATGAATAACATTTGAAAATGGGTCTCTTGAGCGCATTTCATTGAGACTGAATATAGCACTGTTGCTATAAAATAAGTTCACTTCTGCTTCCAGCATCTGGGAACATTGCATTTTACATTATACAGCCACAAAGTTCTACCCCCTTTTCTGCATTTAGGTGGCTGTTGGAAACCATTTGTTGGTCCTGCATTGTTATTCTGGGCAACTGTATTGCCTGTGGCTCTGTAAACTCCCTGAAAACAACCCTGAGTTCAGTTATTTACATAACAACTGTGGGGGTTTTTTAGGAAGTGCCCTCTCAACATGCAAATCTCTCCTCACTGGTCCCTCAGCTCTGACTCGAAACATTACTTCAGGTTCTTATGTGATGCCAAAAGTGCACAAGACTGTCAAAGATGGAGCATTCAAGGGGTAGTGTTATTTTATTTACACAAAGCCGGTAAGCACCCTCAAGACAGTCTCCCTCCATCCTCCTGTCTCACGACTGGCCAGCTGGGTGGAGTTGGTCCTGGCCGTGCAGCAGCTCTGCAGAGTCTTGATGGCAGCTGTGGGGCAGGGTTATTGAAAAGATTACAGAAAGCAATCAAGGGGAACCTACCAAATTTACTATTGGTTCCTTAGCAACGCTGTTAACATTTTTATATTTCATTTTCTGTCTTCTGCTTAAGCTTTGAAGTTTCAGAATATTTGCAGGGACTTCAGGGTATTTTACCAACCAGTCCAGGCTTCTGGCTGTTCAGACTGGGGTGTAGTTAGTACATAGTAAATTGGAAACACTTCCAAGTTGGTGTTATTGCAATTCAATGGGAACTGTCACTGTTTCCCTGGAAGGTAGCCAAGAGCCCTCTCCCAATATTTTGACTTCCACTCTTGGTCCACCTCCCCTCTGCCCTGCTCTGGGGGGAGGACTTTAAAGACATGAAATAGTTTCCTCCTCTATAACATGAGTGACAAAAGACATTCTTTTTTTCCTCTTTTTACATTTTCTTGATAATGAGACACTATTTGCCTTTTTTTGCTTAACATGAGTACTATTCCTCTGGAGAAACAACCAAGGCTTTGAAAGTGAGTATCCCAACAAAGGTGAAATCCCCATGCCAGGGCTTGGGCAAATGCAAACCATATTATCTATGAAGTGATTTTACAAGAAAAGTAGGGCAGTCTTCTGAAACCTAGACAGCAGTGGTGTGATCCCAGAAAGCTGATAAGTCTCAGGAATCAGCTGTGATCAAGGAAAGTGAAACTCCATTTATTTTGGTCCTGGTCTATTCTTTGAAGATGGCACGCTTCTTCTATAGCAGGTAGTACACAACATGTCTTAAACACAGCCCAACACTGTGAATCTTGTTTTAGAGGTTCTGACCTTTTCTAGGCACTACCAAAAGCCCAGTGAAGGTCATGATTTCTAAGAGGTGGCAAGAATGAATTCACAATCATGTGATTCCAGAGGATTTTGGTGGATTTCTGATGCCCAATTTGACATTTAGTCATTTGAGAATCTAAATTTATGGCCTTTATCTCTATAGTAATTACAAACTCCCCTGTACTAGTATGAACCACAGCCAGGCAGATGAGAAACAGGCATGGTACTGTAAGTAATTATGATAGTTAAGTAGAAGTCTTAGTATTAAATATCTGTTCTTCAGACAGAAAAATCTGTAGCATGTAGAGTCATGGTATTTCCACTCATGCTAGATTCCAAGCTATGAACACGCTGTCTTTAAGATATAATGAAATCAAAATGTTATCTATAAGATATAAGGAAATTTAAAAAGAATCTGACTCACTGCCTTGTAAGAAGACTGTCTCTCTTCTTATTAACTAACTTCATTCTGGGTCTCCCCAAGATATTTGGAGCAGCTGATCCGTTTTTCACCTCATGACTGGGTTATTGGCTGTATTCCAACAGGATAAATGGAATCAAAACAAATGGTACACAAATGATGCATTTGTACAGTGAAGGGGAACAATATCAATCATGGTTTGTGTGGACTCCAGTGAAAGTTTTCAAACTGCTCAATATCATAAGCAAGACAAACTAGAAGCAGGAATCTCGAGAGTGGGTGGATTTGCTAGCCCAGCCAGATGCATTTTTCAGAGGTCCTACTGCCCGTTAAAAAGTGATTGGCTGTGTAATTACGGATATGATTACGAATATTAGATCAACAGGCTGACAGTGATCATGGCAGCCAAATTTTAGTCTCTGGCAGAAATGAGATTAACAATTGAGAGGTTCTTTCATGGAGACTAACCAGATTTCCTGAGCAACATAAGCATTTTTTATTAAGGTTGTCCAATGAAAAGGCCACAAGACATCCTGAAATAGCAGTTTGTTTCATTGTCTTCCTCTGAATAGGTCAATGTCTGATGTTCCCATCAATTTCTTCTAGAGACCACTGACTGTATGTAGAATGGATGCCTGGTTTGATGAGGAACCCAAACATGGCAGGGAAGGCAGCAGAGCTGGATCACCGTAAGGTGAGGTGTCTCATATGAATCTGAAGCAGTGTGGGCTCTGGACAAGCTGTGGGAGGCTGGTGCATGGGCTGTTTGCAGGCTGCTCAGTGTAGAAGCCAGGTTTGAATTGCAGAGTCAGAAGTCACTGATTTCCACACCAAGCAGGCAAAGGTTTTGGCTGAAGGCAGTTGTGCTGGTTTGAAAGCAAAACCAGTGAAAGACTCTAAGTCAGAAACACAATTTAATAAGAGGAAAAGAAATAAAAGAAAGTAAAATAAAAGTAATAGTAAAAAAAAAACCACTGACAGAGTCAGAATACAACCTGACACCCTGTTAGGGTGGTAGCGGCAGTCCAGATGAGATGGTCTTGTCGAGGCAGTGATCCTGTAGAAAGGTCTGGTAGCTCTTGTCTCCTCTGGGAGTCCAGTGGATAAAAAGCTGCCTGTGCTGTCCCAAACCCTGGATTTATCCAGGTGGGAATGCTTGGCTCCTCCCCCTGGGCAGAGCATCTCCCAATGGGCTGATCTCATTCTATGAGTCATGCAGTGGGTCCTTGATGGCCCATTAAACAGAGATAGCTCCCGGAGGAAGTTATCTATGAGTCATGTGGCAAGGCTCGTTAACAGAAGATAAGGAAAACACTGCCCCACCTTGGCTCCAAGGGCTCATGGGGATAGAATACAAACCTTGGACACAATTTTACATTGTAACCTAGGACAGCAGTGCAGCCCCCAAGGCAGGCAGCCAGCACCAATTTCCACACCAAGCAGGCAAAGGTTTTGGCTGAAGGCAATGCAGCCCCCAAGGCAGGCAGCCAGCACCATTTGCTTGAGTCTGCATGTTCATAGCACTGGGTACCTTCTGTTCCTCCCAGTTTGCAGGGTCCACTCTACCCCTCAGGGAGGCTAAATCCATTGTAAGAAGCTTTTCTCACTTTTCTGCTGCCTCCTCATGGTAATTTTTCTGTGGGAGCTGCAGACAATCTAACCCCATGCTAACAATTACTGCAGCGCTTGAGTGTAACATTCACAGCACTTCCAACCCCAAATCCCAAAGCCATGCTGTAAACACTGAAATGAGAACTGCAGTATTTTCCATGATTTTTAGAAAACATTTCAGTGGTTCCTCTGCCCACAGCTTTATGACTTTACAGAGTGCACCAGGACCTTGTGTTCCAGCTTTTCTTTGTGACCATGACAGAGTACTTTCTTTTATAAAAGCTGAGATTCTCCCAGATGACAGTGACACGGGGGTTGGGAATTCCACGGAAAGTGTTTAATATGCTCAATGCTTCAATAAAATCACGGTGTTGACAAATCCCATGAATATTGATGATCATTCCAGGAGCAAAGACCTTGCAAGGCAGTGATGAAACAGTAAGAACTTGTTGGTTAGATAAAGGACAGCAACAGATGAAGCAATGAAAGGAGAGGCAGGGGAGCAGAGTTTTATAGGGGCTCTGTGTTGCCTGGCTGCTGGCTGAAGTACAAAGGGATTTCAGATGATTGCTGACACCTATAGCCAGAAAAGATATTTCTATAAGAGTAAAGTAAGAGTCTGGAAGAGATGTATAACAATAAACAGAAAAAAATAGGAACATGATTTTCATCACTAGCTTGTGGTAGGAGCACTGAGTGAGGAGGAATGGAATCATACACAGTAGCACCTACAGTGTGCCTGGAAGCTATCTGCACATGCTATTCAATGATAGACATAGATACAGTTGGACCACTTGATATACTGATTTAATTTTGAATGGGGGCACTGCTAAGACAAATAAGAGATAAGAATTTCTTCTCATGTGGCTTTTAACAACTGATTATTATAGCAACTCACTGTGTGAATGTGAAAAACACAATACCTCTTGAAAGAATGTGAACTCTGGTGCCTTTTTGGTCCACCTTCATGTTACCTCTGGTGTAGCAAAGAAGTTCTCAAGTCCTTTGCCTACAAAGCTAATTGAAAATTAACCTCCACCTCTCCAAGCAAGAATGCAACACTCAGGACATTTGGGTTTGGTCATTAGGCTAGCTCAACTCTGTAAAAGTAAATTTGCATCAGGGCTGACTGTAAGTATGCCTGCAGTATAGGCAGTGGACAGAGCTAAGAGCTCTGATGGAAGTCCAGAAGCAGCAATAATACAAATACCAGAAGTTTTCTCACTAAAAGCTGGAGTTCTGTTAGAGGCCTGTAAATTCTTTCAGTTAAGCTTAAGTGCATGGGACCAGAAGCATTTCATGCTGCTTGACAATTATGTCATTGAGCAGATATTTTTATAATTAGCATTAACAGAAAAATCCTCCTGAAAGAACATTTCATTTCATTGTCTGAATTCTGCCTTTAGCTCAGCTATTCATTTCCTATCTAGTTACGAGTCATATTTCCTCTTTGCTGCAAACCCCTTGCTATTTTATGTCCTATAAAGAGCTAGTCTAAATTTTTACATGTTTACTGCTATGTATCGAAGATGTAAATTGCTTCAGGAATTCCTTTGGGGCAGTTTGTTAAGCAAAGCTCATTAATTTACTTGCCTAGATTGCCTACACACTTCTCTGCAGCTGGGAGTGCAGGTGCAAGCAAACACTGGTGATCCGGCTTTACAACCTAATCCTTTCCCTTGCTGGCACTGCTAAGTGAAATGTGCTTCCTTAACTCGCCAGAGTCTGCTCAAAGCAGGGCCATGCTCCCGTCTTCTCGGCTGGCAGGTCCAGCACCCATCTGTCCTGAGTCAGGCATGGCCAGGGTGCAGCTGCCTCTGTCCCCAAAATTTTTAGTTCTACACTCAAGCAAAACTTTATCTTGTGCATCAGCTTGAAAGACCTAAAAAGCACATAACATATTTTGACAACTTCAAAATGCTAGAAGGGGCTGTTTGGGTCACGAAACCCAGTCCCTATGGCCTCAGGCAGCCACACAGTAGAATACTCTAAAACATCCCCTCTGTGCTATAGCTCTGGCTTGGAAATATTTCCCCATTTCCTGTGATAAATATAACCTCTTTTGTACGCACTACCAGAAGTCCACAAGATTGTAACGTGCCACAGCAAAAAGGCACAGGAGATATGGAGAGAGTCACCACAGTCCCAGCAGCAGTGGGTCTTTAATGGGTGAACATGCCAATCTGATCTAGAAACTGATGGCAGCTCATCTCTCCTTCAGTTTGAGTTTTCCTTTACAGATTCTTCCTTTTGTCACTTGGTGACAGGGAATTTCAATGAATTTTCTCTGCCTGTAAATTGGATGGGTTTGTTACTGTGCTGCCATCTTAGTGCCTATGTTTCCAAGCTGTCAAACAGCTTTGTAACCAAGCATTTCTGATTGCAAATTCCAGATTGTTTACTTACACTTGATTTGGTTTCTCACACAAAGTCAGAAACCATGTTGGCAAATGAGAGAACAGGGCTGTGTTGCTAATTAGTGTCCTGCCAATTTATAATATTTTACCAAGCCTAAGCTCCCAGCATGTGGTCACATGCTACACTCTGCTCTAAATTTGCTCAAAATATAAATGGAAACTACAGTGATTCTTTTTCAAAAAAGGCAATTTAAAATTAAAATGAATGTCAAAGATGCTCTGAAGCCTTTTGTTCCACTTAACAACATAGAATTCCTACTGATTCATCTGGTGTTCATGAAGCATGTCTAGGCCACAACATGGAGAGAATCTGAAGTCTGTCAAGAGGGAACTGGTCTGTAAAAGGACCAAATGAGGTCCAGAAAAGTATCAGCCCCCATGTTCCCCAGCACAGCAAGCAAACCTCTGGGTCACCTGTTGCCCAGGCAGTGGAGGCTGGTCTTTCAGCAGGGGCTGTGCTAGAAAGATGTGTTCTGTGTATGGAAGGCAGAGACACTGCCAGGAACAGGAATGCTTGAAGAAACACTCACCCAGAGGAAACTGGAAGGCAATGATGAACTACAACTAGGGCAGTGCTGACATTCTCAATCTTTCAGCTGCCTTTCTGCTTTATACATTAGTCCTGCAAAGATCAGCCTGAGCTTCCCAGGCTTTTTGCCCATACACTTTTTGCCACAACTGGGGTCAGGGCGATCACCAATCTCCCTGCAGCAGCTGGTTGTCTTCTTCTCATTAGGATGGAAAGAACAACTGTGATAATAAAGGGCTTTTATGTTTTGTTGACCCCTACGTTTGCAGCAGCTGCTGCTACTGTCCTCGAGGTACTTGGAGCTAGAGATGCAAGCAGAAAGAATAACTCATTGCATAACTTGGAGCAGCAACTTCCAAGCCTTCAGTGTGGAGTGAGGCTTGAAGGAAGGAGCCTGCCACAGGAGAACAGCTCCCAGGACTTTGAAGTATGAAATGTCAGTTCATCTGCCTGTCCATGGGAGGTGTGAATGGCTTAATGTAAAGTGCAGTGAACAACCTTACATCTTTTTCATACCTATAGAAATCACTCTGAGAAGTTATCACAGGTGAATCCTCTCAGGTGTATGTGCCACCACTGCTCAGGGTGCCAGCTGGGGAAAGCATTTGTATTTGAAACATCTAGCAAGGACTGCACTGCCTCACAAAACTGTGACAGCCATGCTGTGAACATCCTGCACTCCAGGTTCCCAGCTGCTCTGCAACATCTGTTAATTCTCACAACATGCCATGGTGTTGATTTTGATTGTTTTGTTTTTACAGGAAAAACCAACTTGAAGAATAGGTAACTGATCCCAGAAAGAATGTTTTGCTATGTATAATTTTACCCAGTTTATAGATAACCTTTTCAAATACTGAAAGAAATTTCACATTCTGGTGCAGAGCTGAGGAGGTGTGGACAACAGCAAAACTGGCATCAGCAGGGCACAACCACTTCCCCAGAGTGCAGCAGCATTGCCATTGGTACCTGATGGTGTCATCCATCGGCAGTGTAGAGAATGGAGGCTTTTAGAGAGAGGATTTCCCTGCTCCAAGGCAAAAGCACTCACACAGATAGCTAAAAAGAGCATTCATGTCAATCTGATGCCATTACGTTTAATGGAGCTAAATGTATGACTTCTGCAAAAACAAAATACTCCTACAGCAGAAGGAGGAGAGAGAGACACACATTTTACATTGTAGCAGCCCCATGGGAATGAGAATAAAGGCTATAGATGCTGTGAGCCTAATCACACAGCTGTGGTTATTTTGTGCGTTGCAAAACATGGGATTGATATTTACATAAATTCCCTGGGAAAGCTCTGTAAAGGCAGAATGTCTGGCTTCCTGGCTAGCATGGCCAAACAGGCACAAGTGTCTCTGGCTCCCTATTCTCTGCTTTGTGATTTCTCTTTGCTTCCAATATCATGCCACTACAGAACTTTTATCATCATGATGAAGGCTTGGTAAAATTAAACTTCCAGCAGAACTCCAGCTTCTCTCCTAAAATTTCAGAATTTTTAAAATGGATCAGTTAATAAATTGTTGCTTGTATTCTTTGGCCACACGGCATCTCACAGTGGAGTAATTGTTAACCCACTAAAGAGTACCAAGCCAACACTGACTCCCTGGTCTCTTTTTTGTCTCAACTTTTCTTCATGGGGTCAGACTTGCTAGCATAAGCAACAGTTAGATCCACAAAGGATTCATGTGCCCAAATTGCACAAAAGACCACAACAGAAAGTCTGAGATACTAAACAGAGTTGCTGCCCAGACCTGGAGGTGCCTAGGGGAAGCTTCATTGTTATGTCCTCAGAAAGAGTCTGCATAAGGAGCTGCATTTTGGCTGAGCACTTGGCTTACACTGTGGGGTGTTTAGCTGCTGCTGCAGCTGTTTTCCCTGCAGGTGTTCCTGGGGCATAGCATGATTGGGCTGGGGATAGAGTGGGCCTGGGAGGAGTAGGACCTCTCAGCTACCCTTTCTCAGAATGTGGCAGAATGTAGCACTTGGAACACGTGCAATTAACACTGGTTTGCCTTGGATGTCAGACATCTCTTTTTCTGCCTTCTCCCAAAAGCTTAAAAAAATCTGTACTCATTGAGGAGATGGTAAGTACAGCCTCTCATAAAAGTTATACAAAATTCTAGTGTTTATGATGTGCAGATTATGGATATGCTGCTACCTCCCTAGATCATACCATTCATACCATTCACACCTCAACTGTGGCCTTGTTTACTTGGGCAGGTAAGAAGGGATGATGGTACAGGGCAGGGAACATCCCAAGCTAAATGCAAAATAGATATTAACTCCCAGACATCTTCCAGAGTTGGATATCTGGAATCAAACCACATGATTGAACAATTTCTGGAGGAAATAATATATCTGCCATCTGGCTTTGTAACATGGCCCACTGCCATCACTCTTTCCTCAGTGCACATTTTCATTGTACCATTCATGCAAATTTTGGAACAAGAGATGACAATGTAACTGCTAGTCAGTTTTTTCCCCTCTCTTTTGCTGTAATTATGGGTCTCTGTTCAGTTCCTTATTACTTAAGGAGTTCTTGGTTTTATATGACTATTAAATTAACCCAATTACTTTCCAATCTTCAGTTTCTCCACTTCTCCCCAGAGGGGGAAAGTGTTCAATTGGTTTTACAGTACAGAATTCTCTGTAGAATTCTACCTCTGTAGAAGGTCTGATTATAGATCAGGTTCTCATCAGTGTGTTGCATCTATCACTTGAGGCTCAATCACTTCAATAACCAACAGGAAAATGAAGAATTTTGAATTTTAAAGTCATTTTGATCCCAGACCAACCAAAAACTGGGAGGCTGGTTATTCAACAGCAGGGGTTAAACAGCCTTGCAGGCTGGGCAACTCGGGTGGAAAGCCACATGCCCCAGCATATTCCCTGGTAACCTGCCTGCTCTGCACTGGATTAGCTGTGAAGGAATAACTGTGACGCTCATGTCATGGGAGCAAACCTGGGAATGGACTACCAGGTGTCCTACCCAGCCCTGCAAAACTTCTCTTTGGATCAAAGAGGACAGACATTTAAGTTTTCTTCTGAGAGGATGACAATTTTTTTTCTTTGGGTTTTTTCTTTGGTTCTGTTTTGGGGGTTTTTTTTGTTGTGGTGGTTGTTTCTGGTTTTGGTTTGTTTGTTTGGTTTTATTTTATTGTTTGTTTGGTGGTTTGGGGGTGTGGGGTTTTTTGGGTTTTGTTTGTTTTGATTTTTTTGTGGTTTGTTTTGTTTTGGGGGTTTTTTTGTGAGCTTGGGGTTTTATTTCTGTCATTAATACAAAGCTCTATATTTTTTCTTTTTCTCACAGGGAACTCCTTACTCAACCTTGACAGGAGATGCTGTATCAGTATAGCATTATACCGATCAACTTGTATTTGATGACTCCAGTTCTTGAGATCATAGGTAAATGCTCTATCAAGAAAGAAAACAGTACTTTCCCCCCTCTTGTTTATTAATAATTGGTATGAGTTACTATGGGTATAAAAGTAGAACATTCATTGGCATGAAGACCTATTTAAACATTTAACCTGTATAATGACCTAGGTCAGTCGGTGATTTTATCTTTTGGGATCTCAGCTTGACCTTTCTTGTGAAATTCTGTCACCTTCAAGGATCACAGTGTGCTTTGTCTGGGAGCTTGTTTCTCCCATGGGATGCACTTGTGCTTAAAAGATCACAGTAAAATGCAGAAAATATACAATTAACATACTTTATCCTGGGCCAGGTCCTGCAAGGACACCATATGCTCCCACAGCTTGCTGAGATTCTCATTTTTTTAATCTTTAAAAAAAAATCATATAAAACCTGCACATTTAGGGAATAAAAAGTCTTATCGTTTGGACTCCACTGTGAGCTTTTTGCAGGTCTTGACTTCATTGGTCTGACTTAACTCCCCTGGTTGGATGAATCAAAACATCCACATCAAAAAGAGAGGAGCCCTGGCATAGTGCCACTGCCAGTGCAGTCAGATGTATTTGGGATTAACTGGTTGAGAGAAAAGTGCTCTGACTTCTGTTCGGTTACAGTCAACACATCAGTGAGGTGAAGGTCCTGCAGATCAAAACAGTCCCCTCTGGAGGGCTTTTGGTTTTGTCCTGGGACTTCCCAAACTGTCAACGTTAAAGTAACAGCTGCTATGAGAGGAGTTTGTGCATCCCATACTTCAACAACTAAGCACATTGATTCTTGAGTGAAATGGACTCTGCTGTTGAGTCATGCATTCTTTATTACAGAGTTTCTTCCAGAAGAGGCTGCATTTCCTACTCTCTTCAGGTCTATTTATTAGTCTTAAGAATCTTAAAGTCTTCAAATTGTCAGGCAAAAGCACAAGAACACACTGGAATGGAGTAGAGGTTAATATACTCTCTCAACAATTATACTAATTTGGGAAGAAAATTTGTAATTGCTTTCAAGTACATAAATATAGATCAAAAGCCCTTAACGCACAACTGCAGAGCATAAATGCTGTTTACCACTGGTGCTTTCCTTTTGTACATCTCAATGCATTCTACAAAAGCAAGCTACTGCAAACTATTATAGAGGTCAAGAAAGTGAATTACAGAGAAGTTACCTTTCCAAATCCCTGCTCAGAACCAGCGATATCCAAGCAACATCCAGGCTACATAAATCCATATTCATAATGCATGAAGTACTAATCACACATAGAAAAGCAGTAGAGTTGTGCCCCAAGCCACACAGATTTCCCAGCTCAGTTTGGAGCTTACCCTACTGATTTCCCAAGCCTTAGGTGCATTGGTGTGTTTGTGTGGGCAGGTGTGATGGAAGGTGGGGGTTTGCACCTTCCCATTGCTCCTTCCTTCACCATGGCTCTGGCTCTCACAGGGTCCTCTAGTGAGGTCCTGCTGAGATTCCTGCTGCTCTAAGTGGACAGATTCCTTTCCCCAGTGCTTGGAGTGTGGATAAGAGTCCTCCCTTCTTCTGGCAGCAAGCCGTTATTCAGTCTGAGCGATCTTGTCAAGCTATCTCAGTCATAAATATGCCCAAATAGAGACCTTAAGAAGAGGATTCTAATGATTATAAAATGAGAGCTGGTGACTATGTATTCATTAAAAAAATTTTTTTTGAACATCTCTGATTAAAGAATACCCACTATTATTGGTATTGCAGGAAATAATTGCCCAGACAGGCCCAGTGGTTTGGATCAATGCAACAGCCATCACATCCCTGGGAACACTCTGTAATTATTCTATATTTAAACAGTGGATAGCGTCTCAACCCCTCATCATCCTGATCAAAGCTACCTACAGATAATGAGGTCTCTCAAAGTCTTCCTTCCCCCAACCACACGTGCTACCAGCAAGCCTTGTCGTCCCATTTCTCACAAGCCCAAGCACACTTGGCTCTCTTGGCATCAAGTAACAGGATACAGCTGTGGCACTGTGGCCTCTCGAGGGAACCCCCATGAGGAGCTGGTACTCTCACATCCTTCACCAGTGCTACACCATCCAGCCTGTGCAACTAGCTCCTGCTGCCTCCCTCACTGCACTTCATTCTACCAAACTTGCCCCATGTCACAGGGCAGCTCCATTCCCCATCTCACACAACCCAGCAGTTCCTGTACTTTTTTGGACCATCAAACTTATTTTTGTTCTCATGGTATGTTTTAGGAGAGGTCTTCCTCAGCTCAGAGCCAAAAGGAACTGTGGCACTTGCTCATGATGTAAAGCCTTTGGCACACAGGGTTCTCTGAGGAGCTGGCAGTGCTGGTAAGAGTGATGGATTTCTCCCTCTCTGCACTGAGCCCTTTGGTGTAAGTCACCCTGCTTGTGTCTCAACACAAAGACCACAGAAGAGGAGGCCATAAGGCTGCTGCTGCTGCTATCACCCTTTCACCTCTCAGGGCAGAAGGAAAGAGAATAAGAGGCAAAGCAAATACAGCTTTTGCTGTGCCTTACCAAGGAAGCTGTCACCAGCGTAGAGCATTTTGGTGTATTTGTCTGAGGACAAGACTTCCCCTTTTTCAAATTGCCATAGAACAAATTGCCTGTACTAAACAAGGGATCATGGAAGCTTTGCTCAGAAGGGGAAGACTTGCTTCTTCCCAAGCACACATAGCTTTTACCTGCATTACCTAATTAGCTTTCTGCAATCCAGTCTGCACTGCTTCAGAACCTGATATATCCCATATCCGACAAAGTCATTCCTGTTTCTATGTCATGCTTCAATTGCACCAGTTTGCAGGAAGTATTTGGATGTTAAATTTGATTTAAGCCATTATGTTTCATTTTTATTGAGACTCTTTGACTCACCATTTATTTAGCTGCTTCAGTTGCTTGTATGGCAGGTTGCCCATTGTCAAGGCATCTGAGAACCTCATCACTAGTTTAAAAATCAGCAGACTGACAAGCCCCAAATCCTGAGAGACTGGGCCAGGTTTTCCAGGGGATGATTTGTCTTTCAATTGATAATTTCCAGCTGCCGATATTGGGAGGTTTAGTCCTCTGCATTGATAGCACAAGTATCTCACCCAGTCTCAGTCATTTTAAGTGATACAGAGATAATGTCTAAACTAGCTGATCCCTGATGTGAAAGGGCCTGCCCCTGTTTATTGGTAATGTCAGGAAGGCTGTGTAGTGTCTCTAGTTCCACTGATATCCCTCGACATAACTGAGAACAGAGTAGCAGCTGTGTGCCATTTTCTTCATCCATGGTATCAAGATTAGAAATCAAGACTAAGTGGGAGGGTTCCTGTGATAGAGCAATATGTCTGGGAGCTGCCCAGAGGAGCATGCATGGTGCATTCCTTAGAACCTCAGAGGTTCTAAGTTAGCGAGTAGGTGGTGGCAGATCCTGGGGTTGCTTTCTAATTACCCTGATGACTGTCCCTCTTTCTGCCTGTTGAGACACAGAAGCATTTCACTAGGCTGTAAAATGTGTGAACAGTAGACAAGACTTATGACATATTATGTATGAGCAATGAAGTTGTTTTAGTAGTTACAAACATTGTCATATACATTGAATAACTGAGATTTTCCAAAATTAGGGTATTTTTAAAAGTTGTCCTTAGAAAGCCTCAGAACAATTATAAGGAACTGCAAAGCCAAATTAGGGACTTTGGAGAAGCTTCACAAAGCTTTAATGTTCGCAATTAGCTATTAATGTTAGCTTCACTCAGCAATTAATGTCAATCTTACACAACTATATAAAAACTTTAGATTCTCAGAATCAATGTCTTGTTAGTACCCAGGGCTTGAGGACATATTAAGCAGGTGTAGTAAACACACAGCCCTTGGGCATGTGGACAACAACCAAGGGCTGCATGGCATGCAGCATCTTCATAACTGTCTGACCCACACTGCTGGCAGAACCTTCATCCAACAAGATAAGAGCAATGCAGTGTCACAGGCCCAGGAAAAGGTAGTGCCATCCTTTTTGGGCAATGCTTATGGCAGTCTCCATGAAGTTTTTCTACATCCTATGAGACTGTACTTAACACTAGCTATAAAGCACACAGGAACATCAGCACCTAAACTGTCAGACACTCTTGAGGTATTGCCAGGTGTTTCTGCTGATTCGTGTTCTCATCAGCTGCTATAATGGCTACATCAAAGCTGCTGCCCTACACGGGGCTATGATGTCATCTTGAGGCTGCTCCTGCATACTTCCTGACTCCACCAAATCACAGAATCAATTAGGTTGGAAAAGACTTCTGATACCATCAAGTACAACACATGACTGAACACCACCATGTCAACTTGACGTGGTGCTGAGTGCCATATCCAGTCTTTCCTTAAACACTTCCAGGGACAATGACTTCATCACCTCCCTGGGGACCCCATTCCAATATCCTCCTAATGTGCAACCGAAACCCTTCCTGGCATAGCTTAAGACTGTGTCCTCTTGCCCTGTCACTGGTTGCCTGGCAAAAGAGATAGACCCCCACCTGGCTACACCCTTCTTTCAGGGAGATGTCATAGGATATGCACTCTAGAACCTTCACCAACTCTGTTAACCTTCTCTAGACTCAATCCAGCGCCTCAATTTCCTTCTTGAATTGACAGGTCCAGAACTGGAAACAGTACTCAACATGAGACCTCACCAATGCCAAGTACCAGGAAACAATCACTGTCCTGATCCTGGTGGCCACACTTATTGCTGACACAGGCCAAGATGCCATTTGCCTTCTTGGCCACCTGGGCACTGCTGGCTCATGTCCAGCTGTTGTCAACCAGCATCCCCAGGTTCTTTTCTACTAGGCAGCTTTCCAGCCGCTCTGCCCCAGCCTGTAGTGCTGTGTGGGGTTGTTGTGACCCGGGGCAGAATCTGACACTTGGCCTTGTTGAACCTCATACAATTGGTTTTGGGCTATCCATCCAGCCTGTCCAGATCCCGTTGGGAGACTCTTTCTGCTCTCCAGAACAATACTTCCACCCAAATCAAACTTTTAAAACAAGGCTGACAAATGTGTTGAGGCTGTGTGGGAGAAATTTGCAAACTGGTATTTGCAGACGGGTATTTGCATCCGTGTTTGGTATTTCCCAACTGGCTCTTAGCTCAGACAAGAGGCTGTCCTCTCTTCACACACCATTTCGACCCCAAGAGTCAATGTCATAGCAGAAAAAAATATATAGGGTGTCTGAAGTACAGGATATGGGTCTTACACATCACATAAATTTCATAGCCCAAATGACTACTGATGTAAAAATCTACTGAACTGTGCAAATAGCTACATCAATATTTTACATTATTTGGCCCTCAATTGCCTGCCTAGTGTCAAAACACTTGTTTGTCACAAACTCTGGCTTCCTTCTTGCATCTTTTTTCATAACTGTATTTAAAATACATAGAAGAAGATGCTTTAAAACTGTTTACATTACTAATTGAAGCATCATTAATATTAAATTTGTGGAGAATAAAGAAAGAGAGCAGAAATGAATCCTGATTTTGAATAAATTAGTTTCTTAACACCTTCAGCTATGGAGAGAAAAAACAATTTTCTGTTCTATAACTTTTGACAGTGTTTTATTCAAAATCCAATTCAATCACAGTTACATCCAGGCATGCAGTTTCTGGCCCCCTCCCAGGAAGGACTGGTATAATTGGGCTGCAGGGGAAGGGTGTGCTCTTACATTTGGTTCTTTCACCAGCTATCCCTAGGGTAGCAGTATAATTTTTTTTCCTATGTCTTAGCTCAAAGCTATAAAATTTACCACAGGGAAAAATAATTTTATTGGATAAACAACAAACAAGTAAAGTGATTTTCTGCCTCTGGACCTGCCTACTTGCCTTCCTTAAATTAACAGCTTCTCAACTGAAATCCCAATACTTCCCAGTATAAAAACCATCCATACTCTTTATTTACATGGAACAGGGTGAATAGTTCAGTTAGCAGGCTAAAAAGGAAATCATTGTAAGCACCGTCTGCAGCTGGAGAAAGGCTGCCCGAGGGCTCTCCAAAAGTCTTTCCTGTCTCTGCCCTTCTGAGTCACACAGCGTGCCCGAGGCAGCTGGAAGGTGTCTGGCAGTGGCAGAGCAGACAGGGCAGTGTCCCCAGAGCCAGGAGAGTCAGGCCACGCTCGTTGTGTGGCCCTGGTCAAAGTACTTCTTGCCCTATCTCGTCCATGGGTTGCCTGCTGGTGGGACACTGATTGTGAGCAGGGGGTGGAGGCAGCAGAATGAGCAAGGATGCTTCCTGAAACCAGGTCTGCCTTGTCAGAGCTGGAGGTGGCCTCTCTATATGTTGGAGGTGGTTCACTAACCAAACACTGGTTCATGAAGTGACACCAGGGAAAACTTTCAATGTGCTCTAGTCATTAAAGAGCACTGGCCCTAAAATTGAGTTAAAAAAAATCCAAAGAGTTTCTCAGAACTGCACAGAACACAGACAATTAACTAATTATTTTCTAGCAATCTTTACACTACTCACTTTAAGGCTGTCTTCCTAAGCTCTGTATTAAACTACCTTATGTTAAGTCTGGATGAGAATGTCAGCAGAAGATTTGACTTTCAAGTTCTTCACTGTAAGTTGAGTTGATAAAATGGACCAGCTTTGGTATGCACCAGTAGTCAGTCCCATTTTGGCTGGATTTGTTAATGCTTTTATTAATGTAACTGCATCTCATCTAGGCTGTCCTGTTTCCATGTAAGTAGGAAAGTCTGGATAATACTCTGTTCAGAGAAAATAACACTTATCCTTGGTGCAACCTGCAATTAATTTTATTAGGCAACCTGTGAGGAACTTAGACAAGAGAACATACATCTGTCCTGATATTCTTATTATTTTTTTGAGATATATAACAAACAAATTAGAAAAGGGGCATTACATTTTAAATCCCCACTTTTTGTGCTTTGGAGTATCTTTTAATGGAGGATGTTTAATGCAAGTTTCATTTTAAAATACATAACTGAATATCTACTGGAGCTGCTATGCTAAGCACAGAACTGGTAGAGATTCTAGGTTCTCTGGTCATGATTTTTCTCTCCTTAATCAGGTGCATTAGGCTACAATTTTTTATTTTATATGAGTATTGGGAGAGTTCAATAGCCCTGACCAGAGTCCTTTCTTTCAAAAAAATTCCAAACTTTCCATGAGTATTTATAGAAAATTCTTATAAAGACAAGCAAAGAGCAGGCCAGCTTCTCAGCTCAAAGAAGATGAAGCATACCTGCATGCGTATGCTAGCCACGAATTGTGGCAAAGCAATGAAATTCCTTTCTTCAAGAGGGGCCCTTCTAGCCAAGGGAGAAGAGGTAGGAACCATACACCTTTGCAAAGCTCTGATGCCATCTTTCCACAATATTTTCATGAGTAATCTGAGGAAATGTGGCCCAAATTAGACTGCTTGAAGGTGAATCAGAACTGACTGAAAACAGTTAGAGACATGGTTCACCATCAAAATGCAGGAAAAGAGACTTGGTATTATTCCACATTTTCACATAGTCAGAGGTCAGAGTTAATACACTGTGAAGTGTTCTGCACACTATTAATGTTACATGCACAGTCCTTGTGCAGTATAAACTTGGCAATCCAAAACCATTCTAGGATACTGTTATATAATCTCCTCTAATTTAAAGATATTTGAGTAGATTCTAAATCCCTAAGTTTAGGGAATCCAGTTACATAAAATATTAGCTGTTTTTAAAGCCACAGGGAGAAAAGCTAGGTTAATTTTTTTCCCCATTTCATCAGTAAGCTACTTGTGAGGCTTTGCAATCATTGACCTGACCTCATCATTCATCTAATTGCTGTAATCACTCCTGACACCTGACACATACATTTTCTTGTATTGAAAGAAAAGTATAAAGAGTGGTCTTAGAATTATTTCTGAGATGCAGGTCTGTTCTGTTTGAGCAACTGCTGCCTTTACTCTCTGCAAGGCAGAAAGCCTCATGATGCTCATTCCAGAGAACCTGGGATTAGGGAGACACAGTCTGACCCCTCTAGTGCTTCTTCCCTCAGGTCATGGCTGCTTCTGCCATACACTACTCAGAAATATTCTGTGACATCTGTAGCACTCATCCCAGAGCTTGCCCTACACTGCAGAGCTCCTGATTGTGACTGGCACACAGCAAAGACAGTTTGGGAACCTCTGGTGTAAAATTAGGGAGTAGAAGTCCAGAGTAACAGCCTGCAACACTGATGATGCTCATTAACATTCCTCAGTGATGATTTTGCCTACAGTAAACTATGACATACTGCAAACATGGGACTAAATTTTAATGAGCAAGTGCCAAAACTCCCCCTTCCCTCATGTTAAAACTGGAAAGCTGAAGTGATAAGCAATGACTATACAGTTGCTGGGGCTCAGGGGAAACATATCACTGTATGTCTTTCCCAAGGACTGTCAAAGGAGCTTAAATTCTTCTCCTTCAACTTAACATTAGTCATCTGCCGATTTCATTACCCATGAACAAAATCTGGAACAGCATGTCTTGTTGGAGTAGAAATAGAAGGAGACTTTAGAGCACAGAACAAATAATGCTGAACTGCAAATATTTTTACGAAGAACTTTTTGACCAAAGTGTGACAGTGCTCCAAAGCTACCTATTTTGGTTTTTTATTACTCCAGGGTAACACCAAAGAGGGCAAAAGAGGTTCTGTAGCAGGTTACATACAGGTTCCTCCAAGAGCAATAAACAGCTTCACATCCCTCTAAATGGGTCACCTGCACCCTTTTTTTATATGTGGAAAAATGTCCTACTGTTACTTATGCCTGTGCCATACAGCTTTGTAATGAAAACTTTTTAAAATACTTTCAGGCTGAAATTTTGCAGGGTCAAGTCCCATTATCCACAGAGTGCATGCCCAGAGAGCACCCTGGGCTGCTCATCAGGCACTGTTCCCAGCCATAAAGGAGGATCCTTTTTTCTCTTCTCAACTACTGTGGTGGCATTTGTCATTAAGAAACCTGACCAGTGGGAAGTCTATAAACATCAAAATGAAGTTCTAGCTTTCCTTAGCGACTTGCAAGGTTACATCAATCAGTATATTGCTGATTGATGTACACATGAATTGAATGGCTTCATGCCCACCATGCTATTAATTTTAGGCTTAAGATGGGACAGAATGGGAACATGCAGAAAAGACTGTTTCAAAGCAATAAATCTGTCCTTTCAATGAAGGGTGTGCATCTATTATATTACGAGAAGTCAGAAAGCAATAACTGAAATACACAGTATTGTCAGACACCTTAAAATGAAATTATTAATTATTTAGTCAGAGTTCATAAAACTTAGGTAGTCTTTTTATATGAAAGATGCCTTAGAAGAAGACAATGAAATATCTTTGTTCTTTTTACTACTGCTGCTATCAATTGTTAAGTAGTAACCATATGTCATCTTTGTTACCAACTTGGGGAAGTGTTTAGCTGAAAGGGATACAGGTGTTTACATAGATGTAACAGAAAAATATTTATTAGAGATGTTTGAAACATCCGAGTTTTAGGAGCACAGGCCTTATTCTGCACTGTTTTTCTCCTACATACGCTGTGTAGATGTTTAAAATGTTCCACTCAACCCATGAAACTCTGATACAAGGTTTACACAGAACAAAGTAAAACAGTAACATCCATCTGAACATGACAATTTGATATTAGATGGGACAATATTCTAAGCAATATACTCTGTACTGTTCCTGGAAATAAGCTGCTTTCAAAGTGAAAGACATTAAAGAGACGGCTCCCAGATAAGCAAATTATTTCATCATTTCCGATTCATAGAATTCAGTCACTCTTCTCTAAGGCACCTTGCACAGGTTACTGCCAGACAGATATGATACACCATCCATCTGTATTCAAGTATTATATTCTTCTCTCCCTATGAAGATAAAATAAAGTCCTGGTTGTTTCTTCTGGATTTTTTTTAGGGGGGTGACTATATGAAATGAGACAAGCAGCTGGAGAAATTATGTTTTTTAAGTTTTTGTTTCAAGGTGCTCTCTACCACCTCTTTACTTCAAATGCATTCAAGTTATAATAGAAATAGTTTAACTACACTTCAGGGAATAAAAAAACCTATCACTACATCCAAAGAATTTCCACCACTAAAGGCATTAGAAACTGGATTTTAAGTAGAGCAGAAGAAAATTGTGATCAAATTTGTGCAAGTCTTGACATTCTTTAAAATACAGAAAGGCATTATTTTAAGAAAGAGACTGACATGACAACAGATTTTGAAGCCAGACATGCATCTGTTGGAGTTGGATGGGATCATCATGCCCAGGATGCCTTTATACAGCTTAATTGAGTAACAACAGAAGCAAAGCTATGACAGGCACCAGCACTATTTCTGCACAAGCCTGCCAGAAAACTTTAATATTAACTCTTGCATCTAGTACATGCCACAATGTTTACACTGAAATTGTCATTCAGTCTCACCTGGCTGAGTGGGAAGGGGGTTGCTACAGTGACCATAATCACAGATCTGATAGCAGACCTCAGAATCAGTGAACTGCAGCCCTTTAAGTATGATTCCATCATGTCCAGCAGTACATGAAAGAAAAGACAAAGCACAGATAAAATATAGATCAGCTTTTTTTCACCTTTCAATAACTAGCTGAAGAACAATTCACAAAGAAGTGGTGGTTCTGGAAGATCAGAGACCTGAGATGTCCCATCTGTTGGGGCATCACATAATTTCCAGAAGGCAGGCTACTCTAGGGTCAACATTTTTCTCCCTTTCTTTCATTGCAGCTGTATTAAATCTTAATATTTTTATAGAATATTTAAACAGTCACAGTACAACATCCTGGACCTCTTAGGCAACCTGGCAGGTGAAATACCAGGTTTTCATATCCCATTCATGGGGAAAAAGTATATGAAACTTTTTCTCTTTCTTTGTATGTTTTTAAAAACTTCTTCCTTGGCATTTCTCCTCTTTGCCAACACTTCAGGAAATTAAATTATTTATTTAAAGTGCCTGTTGTCCGTGTTGGATGCCTACAGGAACTCATTTCTCTATATGAAAAATGGGTTATAGCAATATACTCCTTGGGAAAAGGAAGAAATCAATTTGAACTCTTGGGGTACAGGTGCAACATAAACTTAGACCTCTTTCAAGAACCATGTATTGCAACCATTGGAACTATAAGCACTATCAAGGCTAGCAGTAAGAAATTTGATGGTTTTTATTACTTACTTGTGACCATTTGGTCAACATCTGATTTTTATAATTAAGACAATTAAAATGGGGGGTTTATTCCTTGTCAATGTGCTGTTCTGTTAAGCTTGCATTATCTGAGAAGATAATTAAGGGAAAAAAAGTAAGTATCAAGCTCTAGATCACCATGACACCAGGAGCTGGCTCTGAGCAGAGGCAGGATCAGGAAGAGCGTTCCCACCCAGGAGGTGTGTGGGCAGAGCACACACACAGCAGCAGAAGTGCTCAGGTGGGCTATGAAGCTGGTGGGGCTGAAGACTATGAATGACAAACATTGCCAACACAACACAAATTAGAGGTGGGAACATGACATTTAAGTCTGGCTTGGCAACCTCCTAGTTCATACAGGGAAGGGATATAGAAAAGATTGGGAACATGTTGAGAATACAACTGGACTAAAGGGCTGCTGCAAGTATGGTCTGTAGTTGGCAAGGCCAGGGAAGGTTTGAAATGTTGGCACAAGTATAGAACAGTCAAAGGAGAGGAGATGGCCCACCTATGGACTGGAACAAACTGGAACTGAAGCAGTCAGCTGCTACTTTTTCACCACAGTTAGCAGAAAAAAGTGTGTCCAGATGACATCACAGAAGAAATATTATTGATCAGTAAATGAGACCTTCAAACTTGTAGTTCCAAGTTGCCTGGGTTAACCATAGACAGTCTGGCACTCACCACCATAGCTCAGCTGCCTCTATATGAACACATATTTGAAGATCCAGTTACTTAATGGAAAATCCATAAGGGAGAAGCAGCCCTTTCCTTCTGAAGTGTTTATCTGAGGAGCAGAGAACACGAATGAGTGATTTAGTAAGAGATGAAATTACCACCCTCCCCTTATGAGTTCCATTTTGTATTTAACAGCCAAGGTGCTCTCTGAAGGCTTGTGTCTTTCTCTCTAGACTCAGATAATTTTCCCCATGAAAACATTCAGTTGAGCCACTTGAGATTGATGAGTCTTTTCAGGAAGAGATGTAGCTGCTATAATTGGTGAACAGAAATTGCAGGGTCCTACTTTGATAAGCAAAGACAGTTCAGGCTGCTGGGGAGAAAAATAATTTCTATAGCTCATTGGCTTCAATATAGCTTTGACTTTTCCATGTTTCATGCTCAGAAGAGGTGGCCTGAAAAGACCTAGAGATGTTAACCAGTCTCTGTCCTTACCACAACATTTGCACTACTACAATGATTAGGACAGAACCACTTGGCTGTTTCAAGTTCTGATCCTTGCCAACATGACCTTGAATTTTAATGTCTTAGAAGGAATTGAATGATTTAAGGAATCAAAGGAATGAACTAAAAAAGATTCCCATCTTTTAGGCAACCAGTGCCAGCTTGGGATCTGGGAAAATGCTGGCGTGAAGGAAACACTCCTTTCTAGAGGATGGGCTATTGAAATAGCAAATGAGGCAAGAAGAGATGAAGTTTGCTACACACATGGTCAAGTTCTCCAACAGATTCTTGGACTAATCCAAGGATTTTCACAATGGCTGTGTATTACCTGATATCCTCCCCTCTCACCCATGTTATTTCTTCTCTTCTCTGTCTGGAGTCAGTGAAGCCAGCACAGACTTGGAAGTGAAACTTTGACATTTTGCAGCCAACCTGTTTCAGACACATCCTAAAGCCCAAAGTTTCCTTGTCGCAGCCTGACACTGAGCAAAACCAGGGGAATTTTGAAACAACTGGAATTTTATTCTTTGCAAATCTTTGCAACCCACCAGCTTTGTCGGCCAAGTTGTGCCAAAAGGCAGAGAGAAGGAAGAGGTAAAGCAGAGCCTGGGTTAGAGCCCTGCGGCAGCTGACAGAGCAATTCAAGGTGACAAAGAGAGGAACAAAGGAAGTGCAGCACGGTCAAAAAGAGGTTCGTTAACACAACCATCTCTTCTTGGGCTGAAAAAGAAGTGCATCTGTGGAAACACTAAGATTTGTTCCATGAGACCCCATAGAGGAAAACTGTAAACACGTCCCCACAAATCACCGGCGCGATCGCGGAAGGCGAGGGCCGAGCGAGCCGCGGGCCAAGGCGAGCCGGGACCCGAGAGACGGAATGCACGAAGTCGGGGACGAGCAGCCCGCAGCAAAACGAAATTCAAGCGGCGAATGCCCAAAGCAGCGGAAGGCTCCGGCTGCAGCCGGCCGCGGGACGCCCCAAAGGCACAAAGACGGGAACCGGGCGGCGCAGCGGGAGCCGAGCGGGGAGCGCCCGGGGCTGCGGGCGGCGCGGAACAAAGAGAGAAACAAAGTGGGAAACAAGCACAGAAACAGAGAAACAAGCACAGAAACACACACAGTTTGTCCTTTTTCAGCTTGGTAAGTACCTACCAGGCCTGCTATATTATCAATCCATCATGCCACAGACAGTGTGCTACAGTCAGGATTAAAATGGTGCTTTTTTTTTTTTTAACCTAACACAGCAGAGTCCTTCACCACCCCAGCTATTTACTAAAATACATCACATAGAATTTTAGGCCCTAGAACAAACTCTTTTGGGTAAAAAAAACCCAACCAAACAAACAAAAACCAAAAACAAACACCAACAACCACCAACCAAACAAAAAACCACTAAAGAAACAAAACCAAAAAAACCCACAAAACAACAACAACAACAACAAAAAGTACATGAAAGCATCCTTAACAGACCTTTCCCCACCAGTTTGCTTAATTTTCCTTTCAAATAATTTGATTTTTTTGCCACTGACTAATTGGAGAAATGTTCTATACCGTAACTTTTTAAAGATATAACTTGAAAGCAGATCATGACCCTGTGACTGAGACACTAACCTGGGGTCTAGTAGACTACTCTTTAGAAGAACAAAACCTAGGTTTGATCATTTGTTTCCAACAGGAATGTCAATCTGAATACTTGTCTGCTTACACAAAGCCAATGCCAGCATTTTCCTGCAGGGTTTATCTTATACTAAGCAAAGAAGGAGGAGAGTAAATCCAGTTACAAAGAATCTGTAAAACCACCCCCAGGTTATGGTCCTAGAAAAACATCATCATTTACTGCCCATTTGGAACATGAGTTCTCCCCTCACTCACCACTGATAGTGTTTGTCAGGAGCATGAACTCAGACACAAGAATAGCTTTGGAAAAAATAGAACTGGAGACATAAAAATAATCTTAATTATAGTGACAGAGTTTCAGTGAACAGAAGCATCTGCCTTTGGGCAGACAGCACACATGGAGCCTCCGCGTGGGTGCGATGCCTCACATCAGAAGGGACGAATGTCTCAATCAGCCATTTGCTGAGACCATGGGAGTGCTCAGACAAGCTCCTTACACACTCCAAAAAGGTGTTTAGAAGAAACCCCAATGTGTTTCCTAAAGACTGCTGGACCGTAGTGTTAAGCAGGCGATCATTTTGGTCAATGTTACCTGAAAAAAAGACTTAATCCACACACATGATAACATCACTGCCTTTTACTGAATAGAAAAATAACGGTATCTTAATTTTTTAATAACTTACAAACCATCTCTGGGCAAGAAAACAAAGGGATTGCAAACTATTAATACTCTCATAGCTTCTCTGTTCGCAGGAGACAAATCTGGTGATGATACTGCTTTTATTGGCTCAGATTTTACATTTATGGCTTTCAGTATGCTGCACCAATCTTTCTAAAAACTGCTTGATAACTTAATATTTTGCAATGAGAAAATGTTATCAAAGGAATAGGTAATTCAAGAAAGAGTGGAAAAATCACTTTGAAATATTTGAATCTCATAAAATGTGAGTTTTGGGTGATACGTTATCACAGTTGCTTATCTTTGTGAAACATTAGCCTAATCTCTGATGCTAAGCTTGTGTACCAATTCCTAGTCTCTGCATAAAACAAACAGCCATTAAATCAGAGTAAGATGATGGAACACAACATATAAATTCAATCTAAAAGGTTCATACAGCTGCATATATTAGTCATACTGGTATTCATTTCCTCACAGGTCTTTTTAATATAAATATTCTTCTCTACATTGTTCCCCTACTACTACTCTAATTTCTGCAAGAATCAGAAATGTGGGCACTCCAGAAAGTTTTGAGGAAAGCAGGGCATTATTTTAATGGGAAAGGGCTGGCCTAATATTTAGACCCTCCAGGGGCAAAGGCTAAATAATTCTTTGGTGTAAGTCTGCCAGTTTACCTACACCTCAGAAGTCTCTCTGCTTCACCCTTAAATAGCTCACACCATTGAACAAAGCTGGAAACAAACGTGGCAGTTTGCATCTGATTGCAACAAACCTGTTGCTTTTCTGAGCAGTCATCAGAAGAGTAGAAAACTTTTAAATGTATGATATGGTTGCAATATATGAACATATGTTTTGCTTTTTCAACAAATATTCTGGGATCCATTACGGGATCCATACTGCTTTTAGCACAGATATATTGCTAAAGTAAATTTACTTTGCCAGTGTGTTTGAACTTGTGTACTTGAGCACTTTAGTAGCATGGGAAAAGTGGGATGACTGTGGAGGCTTTGGTTATGAATCCTTAATGTCAAGTGCTAAAGAGAAAACCTTCACATGCACTTTTTATTAAAAGTTATGTTTTGCAGGAGAAGGCAATTTTTGTTTAACATTATCTGCCTGGAAGAATGAAAGTCAGCAGCATTATTTTATATCAGATATCACACTTATTACTTCTGTAGACATTAATTTTAAAAATTCTACTGCATTTTTACATGATTATTGTGCTACTCTAACTAAACACAGTCTCAAAAGTGCATTTTTCCTTTTATTTGCCTTTATTTGTAATTTTTTTTACCCAATTCAATAGTTTTTAATGCTTCCAGTGAAAATAAATGGGTTTCAATATTCATCTGTTCTGTTTCTTTCATTCTACACAAGGTAATTGTGGTCATTCTGCTGGACACCCTGGGACCTGAGTGAGATATGTGAACCTTACTTCTGTTGTACCTGCACAGGAGGGAATAGCTGCCATCCTGGGCACCTAGTGGAGCTCATGCTGAAGGATTGGCTTTTCTCAGTTGTGCCCTCTGCCCTTTGCTTTTCCTCTTCTTTCCAGTCACAGTAAAAGCAAGACTCACACTTATTTTCCTGTTTCAGATCTGGAAATAGTCCTGACTTCTTATTTTCCTACGTATGTGTCTTGGACGCATTTAGGGATCTCAAATTTAAATGGGTTTTGATTGCTTTTTCTCAGACTTCATTTTTTTTTTAACCTTTGTAACCAAGCTTTTGTCAAACTATTACAATAATAACCAGGATGAGGACATATATATGATCTAGACAGCATAATAGCACACCTTCTTTATACAGTATAACTTGTTATTTATTTTTTAGCTGCTTTGCACCTTGTGCATCATTCAGCTGCCTTTGGAGATATAGGCCATAACTTCTTTACTTGCCTCTATAAATACCATTCATCTCATGCAATTTAATGTTTTCCCTTTAGAAAAGAATATACTCAAGTGGTTTGTGGTATTACATTTGCTAATACCACTGTTTCTGCAGTGTCTCAGTGTTTTCTCTAGTTCTATGAATGTGAAATACTGTTCTTTGTTCAGGTTTTCTACCGACCCTGAAATATTCTGATATTCTCTCTTGAAATACTCTGATTCTAATTAGTTTTTAGACTATTTGTCCTGGCAGCTGGACTGAGATCAGATTCCTGTCCCTTCACAATATCCAACTGGTATCAGAGGTGTGTCATGGTTATAGTGCCCTGCTTAAATTTTTCAGTGGTCATGAGCTCGGAATGCAACTTTGACAGCATTCGAAACTCTTGGTTATTTCCAAACACATTAGATACAGGAGTAGAAATCAGAACAATATTATATTTCTACAAATTTTGTGAAGACAAGTGCCTAGAAGAGAAGTGTGCCCAAGGAAGGGGCAGGACCAGCTGTCACCCGACCTGTTAGCACCCTACCCAGCCACCACCAGCTGAGGGTGTGCTGGCCAGGGGGCACAGGGCAATGCAGGAGTCAGGCATTCCAAAGGGGAAAACAGGATACCAAAGCGGCTTTGCTATGCTACAGAAATGCTAAACCTATCTGAATGTTGGATATTGGATCTCCTGTGAGGTATTTGCTTAGGCTGTTGTTGTGAATAGGAAGAAAGGGGATGGAGAACCTGCCCCAGGAACATGCAGGGGTCTCAGCACCCAAATTGCTGGCGAGACAGTGAAATCTCTGTCAGAGAGAGAGCAGATGGCCAAAGGCACAGCCTTTTCTGTTACCATGGTGGCTGGATGGGTGGTGCTTTAGGGTGTGGTGCCAGGGAAGCCCACGGGACAGGTGGCTGCCTGGCTGGAAAGCCTGCTCCTTGGGAAAATCAGGGCTGGATAACCATGAAAACAAGGTGCAATGGTGGGGAAAACCCTTGCAACCCTCATGGGATGAGCTGGGCATGCCTTGGAAGCCTCCAGGTGGGAAAGGGGCCCAGCTCTTTGTGAGAGGGAAGCATGTAGTGGCTGCTTTCCTTTTGAAGGAGGCATTTGGGGTGGCATGGGCAGATTCCCCACTTTCTGTGGAGCTGTGGTGTAAGGGGACTGTTGAAGTGGGCTGGCGTTGGAAACATAGCTGCTGTTTTAAGGCGACCAATGGAACTTGGCTGAAAATACCTCTATTTTCAAGCTCAAGCACCTAAATTATCTAGATATTTTGGAAATTTTATTTGAGAGGAACCTCATCTGTTTAAAATACTCAAGTCCTTTTCTTCCCTTTGAAAGAATACTCATTCCTGTAATAATAACTCAAACACTTTAATTATCATGCATTCTCCTGCTGTAGTTTACCACAACAACAGGATTACCATGCATTTGCTTACACATTTCTTAAAAACCAGGCCTAAAAATTTCCACTTTAGCATGCCATTGGAAAAGAGACCAGTGCTTCCCTTCTAAAAGCCAAAATGTGCATCCAGTCTTTGATGTCCAGTATCACTTCCTAATGGTAGTAAGAAGATGAGGAGTATGTTTAGTCAAATCTCATCACTTTTCTTTCTGTGGTCCTGTTCTATGTAGTCTCTGTTGTGTGTTATTACTATTAACCTATATTTGCCTCCAGAGGCCCGATTTAGCTCTGTGCTGGAAATTGCAGTTATTGCTGTTGCCAAACAGCTGAGATACAACTCCTCTCATGAGCCCATTCAAAGTTTATCAAAATCAAGAGAGTGATGACTTTACTGTACTGACCTATTTCATACAAAGCTGATTCTGTATATTTAATGTGTAACTCTCCAGGGTTCAGAGAGGGAGCAGCATAACTTCTCCCCAGCAAGCCTTCACTCAAGCCAGCTTTCCTGCAAGAAGGATTTGCTTATGATGGGTACCTGATGGGAACACAAAGTACATTTAACACCTTCCTTTTTCTGTCAAAAGAGCATTTGCTCACACCATAAGCCAAGACACCTTAAACTAATGAATAATGAACTCCCTCACATTCAGCACATTCATTATAAATCCACAAGGTTTGTTTGGGAATTGAAGCATGGAAGTTTCTATCATCTGCTGGTCACACGGCTCTATTCCTGCTGTCCTTAAGGAGATCAGTGTTTGAAAAAAGATTATCAGCACCCTGACACATCACGGGAAGAATGTTCTTGAAAAACCTTTTTGTCACACACACACAAAAATAGTTATTTTGTGATTCAGTACTTGTAGCCAGTAAGGTTAAATATGTCTAGCATAATTCCACTTCAAATAGGATTTGATGTATAAACTTAAATTAAAACAATATTTATGGAAAAATATTTGGTGCTGATGTTTGACTTTTTAAAAAATGGATTTTAATCAGTAGAACGGAAATACATGCTGCATTTTACACATCTGTTGGGCATTAGGATTTTTCCTTTTGTTTCTCTCTCATGGAATTTTGTCCCATCTGTTGCAAAGAAACAATAACTACCAATACTTACCAGAACAAAAGATGTGGCTGGGAGGAAGAGGAGGAGGAAGGTGCAGCTGGTTACTTTCTTACCTGGGGGTTTTTCTCTTAGGAAGGGCGGCAAAGATACCACCAGATTTTGGTGGGTGGTGGCGGGCTGGGCCCGACTCCTTTCCCTCTATTGGAGGAGGCATAGACAGTCTGTGGCTGCTGCCCAGAGGATTCGCTGCCACTATGGAGCTTTTGTCGTCCCTTTGCTTCTCCTACCGTGGGCGAGCCTGTGCTCATTAGGGCAGCTGTAGAACTGGGACCTTACTAACACCCATTCTGACTGGAAAGGACCCTCGCCACCTATTCAGGTGCCTCAGGGTAAAAACCCGGCACCCTGACCCTCTGCCCCTTCCCAGAGGACGCGTCTCCCCGGTTGTGTGCAGCAGCTGCTACGGAGGAGCCCGGCTGCCGCTGCCAAGCCCCGCTGCTTTCTGCTACTGTCTCGGGCTTTTTCACTGCATTCTAACCCACACTCCCTGCCCGCCGGGACACCTCGTGGGTCCTGCTACAGCTGCAGAGTCTCTGATGCATTTCCTTTGCTACTCTGGAGTCTGCTGGTCCCTGCTGTCCCAGCCGCAGTTCCGTGGTTCCTGCCGCAGTCCATGCAGCCACCCAGCCCGCCCACCATTGCTGCGTGAGGGAGGCTGAGCTGGCGCCACAGCGCCCCCTGCAGGCGCGGGGGAATCATCGCACCGGCCCTGCCTGGCCGGGAGCCACCAGCGCCCCTGCCGGCCGTGACCGCAACTGCACCAGAGGGGAAAGCGCCTGCGGCCCGGAGATTTTTACTGGGCTTCTGGTTTGGTTTGTTGTTGCTGCCATAGCTGTTGTTTGTTTGCCTTGTTATCTACATATACATACTAGTAATGAAGTGTTATTCCTTTCCCCATATCTTTGCCTGAAAGACCCTTAATTTCAGAATTGTAATAATTTGGAGGGAAGGGGGTCATTATTTTTTCCATTCCAAAGGAGGTTCCCACCTTTCTTGGCAGATACCTGTCTTTCAAACCAAGACAATGTGTAAAAGTCCTTCCATGTATTGCCAAAGTACTTTTGTATTTTTCAGACTGAATTCTTCCAGGTGATCTTTCTATTAGTTTAATCTATTTCTGTAGCTCTGGGAACAAAACTATTTTATAATATGTAACTGTAAAAGGACAGAGTGGAGTTATATGTTGGATACTTGGCAAATCAAGATTTACTTTTATATAATTTTAAAATTTAACCACTTTTCCATCAACTAATCAGTTGTGCAAATTCCCTTGGGATCTGACACCTAAATCTTTTTTAGCTCATATCTGACAGCCTGGAATAAAAATATTGCAATTGCAGCTTACTGTCATTTACACTTGATGAAACGAACATGAAATGAGTGTAAAATTGATTGGGAAACAGTGTTCAGACAACAGTAGGTACAGACCAATAGTTTTGTTTCAAATAGGAAGAAAGTATCGACTGGGTTTTGCAAAAACACTGAGTCTGTGTTTTTATTAGTGACTTGGATAATGGAATACAGGACACAATATTAGGTCTGAAGATGATTCCAGGAAGTCAGGGCGGCAAAGATGCTGAAGGACTTGGATTCAAACCAATATGGATATGGGGAAGTGACCTGAAAAAACCAGAAGCAATTCAATAACAATCCATGAAAGATGGTACATCGGAATAATCACCTGCATAACTGGAGGCATTATAATTTAGGTAACAGTTTTGAAAAAAGAATTTGACATTAATATCACATGAAAAACTGAAGATGAATCAACAATGTTTTAAAATAGCAAGCACCAGTCGAGAAACAGAAACAGGATAGGTAGGTAAGATGAGGAAAATAATCGTGCTGCTCTGTGCTCTATTAACAAGATATTTTCTCTGTCACTGTATCTCATTTTGAGCACCATACTTGAAAGGAAAAGAAAAGTGACCAAGAGATGAAGCACAGTCTGGAGCATGGTAGAGCAATGGTGGAAAATGTCACTTAAGGAAGGGGATATTTCTAGCCTGAGATAGCAAAAACTGAAATGAGATATTGTAAAAAATACATTCTTTTCAAAAAGGAAGGGAATATTCTGTTCTCCATATTCAGCAGGGCTCATGTGCAAAAAATGTGCCTCAGCTGTAGCAAGGGAGAGTTAAATTAAGCGTCTGGGAAAATGTTTAAAATTAAGATGCTCTGCAATAGGTTGCTGGGACAACTGTGAAATCTCCTAACACTGGAAATTCATTAGAAGCATGATAAAGTTCTCCATTTTTTTATCATCATGGGCTGTGGTTTGTGGATTCTAATTCTTACTATTGCACAGACCTATTACATGGTACCAAACAAGGACCAAATCTTCTGCAAATAGGGTGAAACATTTCTGTAGTTTCGGTTGTTCATGCACTGGGTCTTAAAGCCTTAGGCATCCAAAGAAGGTAAAAGAGCAAAAGGCAGGGATAGAGCCATGAATAAAGAAGTTAAAATCCTGGCAGATTAAAAGGATTTTTTTTTTAGAGATGCTAAAATATCACAGCACTTGCTGTTTACCCTTTGCATCTGTGCTGCAATCTGAGTAGGTGTAAGCTCTGTTTGACACCTTCTCAGCTGATGGGGCATTCAGAACTCTCTGTGCCTCACTTGCTTTTCCTCCTGACTTGCTTTGTGTGGTATATATACCATGGTATATTTGGCTAACAGAAGAATTTGATGAACTAAAAAAAAAGATAATGGAAAGGAAAAAAAAGAGGGAGAAGGGTCCTGCAGGTGTGGACTGAGCAGAAAGCTGAGGGACAGAACAAGCTGACACAAGCAGTCAGCACAGAGCAAAACCCACCCTTGCAAAACTGCAGGAATTTTCATGGGAAATGTGTCATTTGTTAAAGTTTTTTCAGCTGAGGAGATGAATGACTACTAAACAATTCTTAGAAATAATAATCTGGGTACTTTCAATTTTAAATTGGTCTTCTTTGGAAGTAGGTTATTATTTTGTAGACCAAAAAAGGGTTCCTGGGCAATAACTTATTGCAGAACACCGCACTGCGTAAGTAGAATTAGCATTTGCACAGTTGGTGGTAAAAGCAAAGCAAAAGGCTAGTCACATTTCTTTGGATTATTTTGTAAAGTGAAATTAATTTTTGTGCAAAATGCCAGATAAAGAATCCAGAAGCAAAGTCTTCACTGATTTCAGTAGAGCAGAATCCATTCCTGAGCGAGAATCCGGCCAAATCCAATGTGTAGAGCCAAAGTGTCATGGGCTGCTTGCCAAAAGAGTAATACCCCTGCCTAGAAGCCTAGGGCAGACAGGCTGACCTTTTCAGTCTCTGCCACCTCAAATAAGACTGCCAACAATAATGATACCTAGGGATCAAACTACCCATCTGCTATGTCAGGCTGAGAAAAGCAGCTGTCTGGATGCTATTTACAAAGAAATGTGTTTAACTTAGAGCTAAGTATTTGCCCAAATGCAATAGTTCAGAGGAGGGTCTGTCTCTTTCTCTTGGTAAGGGTGTTGTTCATTACTTCATGCAAGAAGGGCACTGTCAGTACACTGCGAACAGAGTGCTGAAGAAGCATCACCCAGTAAATTATAGATGTATTCACTGAGATGGGCAGCTAGGCCTCCTTTGGAAATAGTAAATTATAGTGTGATATAAATTATATCCATAGTAAATTATTCTGTGAATCTCTGAACTGGTGGCTCTGGACAGCATTCTCTCTGTCTAGTTCTGGCCCTGGGCACTAAGTACAGACCACAGGACACCCAGAGGTTAATGGCCAGCAATTGCTGCTACTGCAGCACTAAGGACTCCTCTGAACAGTAGTCATGTCTCCCTGACCATTGCAGAGATGGGAACAATGATGATTCCAGCCTTTTGAATGTTAACAAACTTAGAACAGCACCCACTGCTCAGACCATCAGCTCATTGCCTCATTTAAACAGATGAACAAACACAGCTTTAAAGTTCTTTAATTTGAGCTGTGACTACTCATTAATAAGACCAAACCTCTTTGGTGAGCTGAAAAAATTACTCTGATGTAAACTTGAGTTAGGATAAAGAGGAGGATTTCTGCAGCTCCAAGCAATACATGTAAAGGTTAGGCAAGGTCATTTTAATTTTTCTTCATGTGCATCTTTTTCTTTTAAAGATATCAAAAAACAAGATTAAGTTTTCTTAGATAAGACAAATAGAAAACACAGACAGCATTCTATGGCTTTAAAAGGGGGAATAGCTTTGAAAAGCATTTTGAAAGATAACATTTGAGAAAACTAAGCCATCTTGCCCCTCTGGGAGCTTCTGCATGTACCTAATAAGAAATCCATTTGAGTCCAGAAATTGCAGCCTTGCTTGGAAAGAGTTGATTCTGCCTTTCATCAAACTTCTCCTTTATAGAAAGCTAGGCACCCTGTGGAAAATAATATTTCATTTAAAACATATCTCACTATTGTGCCTCTCAAAATCTTGGTGAATTTATATTTGTTCTATGACCACAAATAATTTCAAATAATGACAACTGAAGGCACATATTAGAGTGAAACTGTAGAAGAACAAAATATAAGAGTGTATGTATTCGACAAAGTTGTTTTTAGACTTACTTATGGTCTTAAAAGTCTGCAGTGATGTGGGGTTTGTCTAATTTGACATAAAATAGCTCTATAGACACAGATTATATCAAAAAACTTCTGACTACTTGGACATGAATTATCATGCCTTGTGTTCACAGTTTCTCTTAAATCTAATAAAAAATAAGGCTATGTTGGTCCACCTTGATGAGCAATGGCTTTAATTTTCCTAGTGAAATGTGACCTTTTAAGCAATAAGCAGAGCATTGTCTAGATATTGTTGCCAATAGATGTTTGGAAAATAAGGAGTAGGGAAGGGATTGTATTCTTATTTCCTGGATTAAGCAAAAAACTACTGCGAACATTCTCAAACAGACACATTGTACTTGTGTATTTGGCAGTATTTTCTGCCCAGGGGAAAGAAAACACTTGGTGATTCTCCACAGCTTGTACATGAAATTGGATAAAATAACTTTACTACTTCTTGAAGAATCTAAGAAAGTGCTGTGTTAGCCCCGTATTAATAGCCTAAATTAAAAACCAGAAGGTTCCAGCTGTATTGCTTGGAAATGTTGACCCTTCTTTAAGCTAAGGCTCACGGAGCTTCTGTTCCCAGCATGGGGACATTGGGAGGTCACACAAACAGTTCCACTTCCACAGCTGTTGGAGTGGAGTCATCTAAACAACTTAATACCCTCCACCTCCAGAGAAACTTTATTCAAATATAATGTTAATCAAGAAACTCTTTCAACCTGACCTCCTTCTCTTGATCAATTCAGTCAGACAAATGGAGCTGGTTCATTTTTTATGCCTATCCCAAACTTCTCTTTGTTCTTCAATTTGTAAATGTGTCAAATATAATTAAAATTGACAGAGGCCAAGATTAAATCAAACAAAATATAAACATTGTTTGTGTTATTTGGTTGATGCAAAGCCTTTGCCATAAAATGCTTTTAGATAAATTAATTCAGCTATTAGAGTGCTGCAGCACTGAAGCTTTGCTCCAACTGTTTGAACTTTTCAGGGACACTGCCAGGTCATCTTAGATTCAAAACCTAATACATGGCTGGGGTCCTGAAACTGCCTAAGGGAATCAGGTACCTGACTTCTACTGAAAGTCGGTGTGTGGTGGGAAGTTAATTGACTTCCAGCAGAAATTAAATGCCTTTGAAGAGTCTGTTCATGTCCTTGCAAAAAGAGACCCATGTCCTTCAGGGAGATAAATTAATGTAACTGCTTTCACAACTACCTACCAGCAAAGTGCCCAATGCACACATTTTACAAAACCTAAACTAGCAAGAAAACCCTAAGAGCTACCTCTACTTCTATTTGATTGTATTTTGGTTAGCACTAGATATTTCCCTTCAATGTAAAATAATTATACTGTTCAATAATGATATTATTAAGCTGAAGCATAATTATAAGGTTAAATTTCAGCAGATTACTCCATTAAGGACTTCTGTTTCAGCCTGGCAGGCTGCAACCTGCAGTTTAACCCACTGATTTTAGTGATACTCCTGACCTTTTAAAGTGTAGATTCAGAATCTCAACGCATTCAAGGTTTTCCCCCAAGCATTTTTGCCTTAAAAACCTCACTCCCATATCTCAATAGCCACCATGAAAATTCATGGGAGACAGTAGAGAAATTCAGTACTTTTGAAAACAGGTTTCTGTCTTCTGTTGACTGAGATTTTAGTGTTAAGCAATAGGGCATTAAAATTTACACAGCTTTGAAAATAGATCCCTGATTATCTCCTATAGTTCCTCATTGCAACTTTAAAAAGTAATGCAAGAAAGGTGTTATTATCTGTATTTTTATTGTAATTTACTTTTCACACAGGATAGGCATTTGTCACTCCTGTGTCAAATTCTGCTCCTTCTTTGGTATGTGTACATTTGTATCTCAACTTGTTTTGCAAATTTAATATCTTGATACTACATTATGAACAGATCTTTTGGGGATTTCTCTCTTCAATGCCTTTAGAAAAACAATTGTAGTGGTACCATGGGACTGTAGGCAGAAATTTATTTTTCTGATCTTAAAAGTCTTATTTATCCACAAATATTCTCTAAGAATTCTACAGTCTCCTTGGCAAAGTTACCTCATTCAATGCTGAGTGCAGCTGTCGTGAGGGGAACTCAATGACAAGGCCAGAGGTCTCTTAGGGACAGGATGACATCATGGTACAAGATGGCACAGGGACAGAATATGCTGGTCCATCTCTGGCAATTGACATCTGAATAGAGATGATTAGTACAACTATTCCCACTTCAGTGGACATGAAATCCAACCACAAAACCAGTGGAGAGATCTTGCACCTGGCAGACTTGAGTCATGAGGAAGGCAGTGCCTGAGTGAGCAGAAGGTCAGAGCTGATCAATGAAAACAGCTAGTGTACACCGAAGCTCCCTTACAGCCTTGTCAAGTCTCTTTGATAAAGACTATTTATTAGTCCCTTGCTTTCATAACCACAGAAGTTTTCAGACTGATTGAAAATAGCTGACAAAGATTCTTCTGTGGTGATGAGAAATCAAGGCTGGTAACCAGAAAGAATGGAACAAAGCAACACAACTGTCTCATATCTTGAAACCATCTGAAGACCCTCTTGATGTTTGCTGAAGCAATGGGTGAAGACCTATACGATTTCTGCTAGTTGGCAGAAGAACACATTGGTAACAATGAGATCTTAAGGTTACAGGCTGTGAACAGAGGTGTTTCTGAATGAATTTGGAAAGAAGCTTCAGAGCAGTATTTCTCTGTTTTTATAGACACGTATTTTTATTCAGTGAGATTGAGACAAAGAAGGCCTTGGGATAAAAAAAATATAAATAGAAAAAAAGTGTAACAGTGTAATGGATCCTGGGTATTTTAATTGCATCTGAAATAACTCAGTGGCAATTTTCGCTAATACATAAACCCCTAAAAAAACCAAATAAAACAGCTTTTCTCACAGAAGTTAGGGTTTGGAAGCTGATTCAGATTTTACATGGATGCAAATATTAAGGGATACTGTTAAGACTATTCCATTGCTGCACAGATGAGTTGACAGATATCAGAATTTGGACTGATGACTTGAGCTTGAAGCTTTCCTTGTAACTAAGAACAGCAGGATTTGACTTTAAATCAGGAATTTCACCCCTAATAATGTCAAAGAGCTTGCATTTTTTTCACTAGTTAAGTACATTTGTTGAATATCTGGGGTTAGCTTATTAAATGAAAGGATTGCAAGCTTTTGTTTTCAAATTCAAATATTGATAAAATAAGTATTGAAATGTTATTCTACAATATTAGAAACCTAAGTAAAAGAACTTTAGGCCAGAATGAAGAAAAAGGCTTTGATATTAATTCCTAATACAAATTAAACTGAAGAGACTATCTGCATTGTTCTGTATGAGAGAAAATAATAATGTTCTAAATTTCCTAATATTGCAGTATTCTGAAAGGCTTTCCAGCTGTCAGAAAACATTTAGTCCTGATGCCTACACTATTCTTTCCAGGGATGAGATCCTTTGTGACCAATTCTGCTTATTTACACTCTCATATATTGTTTAGCTTTATAGTGTTGCATGTTGAAAGGAGAATCAGGAATTCAGCCCAATCTTCCTTAAATTCTTGCTAGATTTTATGTTAATTTAATCCCTTATTTGTCTAGCTACCTAATATAAAGGATGATTTCACTGTCATTAAAGATCACTTCCTGTTTCCATGATCATCTTGCTGTTTTTATACTTCTCATTGATATTTCCTTTCTAGTCATAATGAACACTCTGAGCATTTCATTGAGAAAAATAAGGAATTAAAACACTTTCTATTTCCCTAATCAAGACCCTGTCATTATTATCACTGAAAGGCACAGAAACAGATGAAGAGTGACAGAGTTACACAAAAGAGAAATAGGACACTGCCAAAGTGATTCTGTGATCACAGTCATTTATAATAACATTCTGGATGCTGGCATGGCAATTTAATTGCATACTAAAGCCTGTTGTGTAAACTCAGTTACTAGTTGCATTACACAATGCTGATGCTTCAGTCACAATTAGGCAAATACAAACAGAAGTCTGGAAAGTCTTTGATTCCTATTGTGGAATAATTCATACCACTCTTCAGTATGCCAATTTTCAATTTAATTTGACATTTTTGAAACAGAAAGCGACAGTGATTCAATTCTAGAAGAAAAAGGATCCTTGGAAAAGAATCATGTTTTGCAAATGAAGAAAAGAAAACAAAAGTAGGATAAATTTTTATTCTACCACTTCTGACAGTATCCTCTTATAAGAAAGACTAAATAAATTCTAAAGGCAAAATTCTCTCCCCATTCACATTACAATAGCTCCAGAATATACCTACCAACTTTCATACTATTTTCCATTAAATTAGATCTGCAATATCACAAAGGCTGATTCATCTTTAAGTCACTTCCAGGAAACAGGCATGATGATAGTAAGACAGAAAGCTGCAAACAATCTCTGAATTAAGAATGTGTTCAGTAGACACACTTAGTTTCTTCCTATCCCACAGATATCTTATTCTAAAATCTGTGTGTCACATAATGGAGAACAACAGGACATGGAAATTTTATCTGAAGGCTAAATTAAAATTTTCCTGCAGTACCCTGCTTGAGGAGCAGAATGATGGAGAAGAAGGAAGGCCAGGACTGGTACAATGCAAAAACACTAAGTGACAGCCCCCAAAAAAGTCAAGAGGTCTTCCATCAGGAAGTATGCTCTTCACATCATCCCACCCTCTGGTGGTGCTCTCTCTCCCTAGCTATTTCACTTGATTCACATTGTTTCAATACCTGTTGAAATGATTCACTCTGTTTTGCTGTTATTACTGTTACTATTTTACCTATCCATGCTTGTCTCTGCCAGTCTGTTATTCATAATTGCTAGGGCTCCAACCCCACCAGAGAATCCATTTTGCTTTGAATTAGAGCTCATTTGCCTTGGATACCCATTAGCAGTTTCTGACAGCTGTTTCTGCATGATGGCCAGTGAGACTTTATTGGAAGCCAGGAAGTCTTTCATGGAGATCATCTCTCCTGACAGACGGCGTCCGTCTGTGTCACTCTCATTGACAACGTCAGTCTCGATGGAGATGTTTCTCCGGCTGCGCACATTTCCTGGCATTACCACATTCCTCCGGGAACGAAATAATCTTCTTTGGCATCTGTGGCAGCACTTGCAGGCCAACTTCTTTAATATCCAGTTTATGGACTGCTTGATGACAATAGAGATCACATTAAATAAGGAATAGATGCAGCACACCCCCATGAGTATGAAGACAAAGTTGCCAAAGCGGTAAAGGCCTTGGCTCTCATACCTGATGTTCTGGCTACTGACCAGATCACCAAAACCAATGGTGCTGAAGGCCACAAAGCAGAAGTAAAGTGAGTCAAAGTAACTCCACCCTTCAATTGGTGTGTACATTGCAGAGGCACAGCAGGAAATGATGAGGGATGCTACACATAATATCAGCATAACGTAGTACACAGAGGGCTTCCAGCCCGCCAGGCTGTCCACCTCCGAGGTCCCCGAGCCCCGCCGGCCATTGTGAGGGAGAACCCCTTTCCTCCTCAGCTGTCTCTCGTGGCAGGACTTCATGACGTAAGCTATGACAGTGATCAAGCGCTCCAGGAACAGGTTAAAGAACAAAATGGTCCCTGCACATCCTATAAGGCCGTAAAATATCAGAAAAATTTTGCCTCCAACGGTGGCTGGGGTGGTCATACCAAATCCTGGAAGACAAAAAAGAACAGTTGAAAAAAATAAACCTGTAGGTACTATGTTAGGACTTTTCATCACGTGCAAGACCGATGAACTGGTAGCAAATCCTCGTGGTACAGCTCAGCTTTGAGAAAAAATATTCTCCCCAGATGTTACCCACTTGTGCTTGACTATGTCCGAGCTGTAAGGGGAAGGAACATGTACCAGCATTTCCTCCAGAATTAGAATGAAACAAAAAGCAGAACAAAACACACGGACAGGAAAAGAGAGTTTAGAGGAGGTCTAAATTTTGGTCTGGTTGCTAGGTTCACTCTTTCTCTCTTTGTGCTTTGGATCACTTCCAGGCTTAAGGGTTATTGCAGCTGGTTTCTTCTGTCTGATGCTTTTCTGCACCATGGTGCTGTCCCAGGAGTGGCTCTTGCCTTCCAGAGATCCATCTGCACCAAATCTTTGGAACACAAAGTGAAATTTCTCTGAAGGACACTTGACTCCTGGTGTTAGTGCAGGTGGCATATCACCCAGCACTCAGCACCCACTGTAGCCTGGCTGTGGAAGCCCAGGCTGGAAGCACACACCAGATGACATAGCCCCTGACAGGATCATCAGCCCCTCACGAGTGTCCCAGTAGGAGTTAAAGATGCCCTGCATCTGACTCGGCTGTCCGTCACTCATTATCAACCCCTTTTTAAATTGACATTGCTGAAGTTTTTCTATTTCTTCATGTCCCACTCCACAGCTCAACTCTGCATGTGGATCTCATCAAAACTGTCCTCTGGTCTGATTCCTTGTCATGGGATTTCTCAGGCCACAGGTGCTTCAGTCTACTCTCAAATATTTCCCATCCTAAAGCCTGAAAATAGTAATTTTGTTTTGGTTAAAGCTGTTGATAAGACAATCTTGCTTTAATAATATATTACAAAAACATCATTGAGCAAATTGGAGTAACACTCATGACAAATCTTTGCTGTTGTTTTATAAGAATTATAAGAGGACTACATAACTGACCAACTAAGCAAAAACATTTTTGTTGACAGGACAGAAAAATCACAGGAGACACTGGGGTTTTTTCTTTCTCTTTCTTTCTCTTTATAAATATTAGATGCCAATTATAAAATAAAGACATTAGGCTCTGAGAAATAATGGAAAATATAGTCACTATGATACACTTGTACTTCAAAGATAAGAGCAGTGTGAAAAGATCATGTTTCCAACAGTGCCAAACTGCATCCCTCTTCTCTTCACTAGCACAGATTCCTCTCCAATACTGGTCCTGCCTCACACTGTGAAGTGTCAGCCCTCACCCCTCCAGCTTGAGCACCACTAACAACAGCTCCAAATATGGGCTCTCCAGGATCACTGCACTTTTGCCTGTATCCACAATCAAACATTAAGTGGTCCTATAGAAGTCTCCAGCTTCCTCATTAAATTTCTGTGCTAGAGAGAGCTGGACTGCAGCTCTGTGGTGTGAAAAACAACATGACAAGTGACAAACCACAGACAAAATATTCTTCACTACAAGAACTTTGTCTTGTTGTTGCCTTTGGCACACAAATATTTCCTCTTGCTTTCCACCCTCCCTTTCTGTCCCATGACTTGATCCCTCTATAATTCCTAGTTTTAATGTTTATTTTCTGTGCAGGCTGGCTTATATGCAAGTCATGGCCTCCACCCTGTGGACAGACACAAAAAAAACAATGGACAAGAGGAATTTCTCTGCAGCTGGCGAGATCTGCCTAAAGAAGCTGTGAAGAGGGAAGTGAGGGTTGCCACGTCCCTGCGCTGCCCTGCTCCTTGAAGAAGGGAAGCAGCTGTAGGATAGGCAGAGATGGAAAGGTGGGGAGCACCTGGCACAGGGCGAACAGCATTTAGGGGCCGGCAGGCATCTCCCACAGCATAAAGCAAATGCCCTGGAAAGAGAAATGCAGTTAAGGCTCACACTCCGAGGGCAGTTTTATGCCTTAGGGCTGCTTCCCATAGGCCCCTCTCGGGATCTGGCCGCTGGCATCATGGCCAGAACCTGAACTCCTCAGGTCGTTCCTTTAGCTGACTGTATTTGGTTGCTGGATTTGTTCTGTGACCCACTAGCAAAGACTTTACAAAGGCACTCAATAGGCATTCCAGGGAATCATGGTGGACTATGAATAAATGACTTAGTGAGCAATTAGAGCACCAATGTGACCCATAGAGCACAACAGTGAAAGAGCAAGAAGTTACATTGCAGACTGGGAAGCAAATACAGAATGAAATTATTAAATCATATAAAAGAGGAAATAAAAGCAGTGGCTGACACTTGGAGACTATTTGAAAATACAAAATTACTTCTTGTGATGAAGAAAAAAAAAGGACACAACTGCAGGGAAAAAACGCCAGTGATTTTATGGTATGAGAGCATGCTGATTAAGTTTAGTGATTTTTATTTTACAAGTTGACATTTCTTGAAAACACTGTTTCAAGTACCAATTGAGATTATAGTTAATCAAGTGGAAATCAGATCATTCTAGCTTGGGAAAATAGAATGTTTTTAAGGTACTAAAAAGTGTTCCAATCAATTTGTTGAACACGTCTGCAGATATGGCATTAGATTATCACCACTGATAGAAATGCATGACAAATCCTAACTTTACGAGCCCAGCAATGAAGGCAGCATTCTTAGTAAAAATTTCATGATCCTACTTTGAAATCAGTATAATACTGATTTGCATGTGTCCCATGATCCATTGACTTCTATAAATTAGTGTGATCTTTCTTAATATTCAGCTGAACTGAGCAAGTACATTCCTTATACTTCCTCCAAATATTCTGGTTTGTTTTTTTCACCTGGTGCTTAAGCAAGAATTCTGGGGTTTTTTGTGAATATTCATATTAATTCAGAATTTCTCTGTAGCAGATCTACTTTTTTAGAAGTTGGAAGAAATTTAAACTCCAAGTAGAGTCATCAAAAGTTTTCTAAACACTGCACACCTCCTATGGGAAACAAATTTTGGGGTTTTGTTTCGGCAGCAAAATTTTTATTACGAAGTCTGGTACTGCAAAGAACTTTAAAACTGACATGTTTGTTCAGGTTATATTTTGTGGATATTCCAAAAGTATACACTTATATAAAAAAAAACAACTAAAGAGGGAAATCACATTGACAGTATAACATAATCACGCTTCATTATTTCTTGAAGTTAGTACTGGGTATCAATGGAGAACAGCGAGAAGCTGTAATTCTTATCAATGACCAGTTTGATAAGAAGGACTGAGGTCCAACAGGAAGTTCTCCTAGAGCAGAATCCTCCAACAGCCAACAGTGAATAACATCAAGCAAATATTAATCTCAGTCTAACAGTAAAAGGATTATATTGAAATCTAACAAGAGGAAACAGGCATCAACTGCCTATTCCAGGCCAGTATGAGGTAATTTCATCTTTTCTGTTGCAAACTGCTCCAGTGCAACCAACTGCTGTAAGTGTCTCTTGTGGGTCATTACCCCCACTCATCTCCCTCTGCCTGATGACACATGGTTTGGCATTTTGTGTTTTAATTCTGAATGTCCTGGCATTCACGGGTTACATTAATTAAAACATCAGCTTTTATTTCCTGGTGCACCTGGTGCCATGAAAAAGTATGAGAAATAGTTCATCAGTCCTAATCCCTCAAAAATGAAGCCTGGGGCACCCCATAAAGGGCGTGTAGGGAGACTGGGACAAACATATAGATTTCACAGTTAATTTTAGATCATGCAATTGGGTCTTTCTATTGTTCTGAAAAATACCTCTCTTTTCTGAGAGGTTTCATTTCCTTTCTGAATGTGTGCAGTTCACTGCTCCTGCCCTTCCCACAAAGAGGAAGTAAGTAGAAAGAGGGGGCAACAATGTAGCAACAATGAGTCATTGTGATGTTAGAAATATAAATATCAGCACAAAACAGCATTCCAGTTTAGCCTACAATGAGAGCTCTTTGTGATGTTGTGTCTATATTCCTAATTTATTCTATATTTATTTCTTTTTCTCTCTCACTGGAGTAATGATGAATTTCCAGTGAAATAGACAATGGATAATAATTGAGGTTCATGATAGGTGTGAACCAAACTAAACAGGACAAAGACTTTCAACTACAATGGAAAAAAAATCAAAAAAAAAAGTAATTAGTAAAGAGAAATACAGGAAGTCTTAGATACTTGCAAAGATGCTGACCCTCTGTTTTTCAGACACATTCTGTACTGAACTATCTACACAAGGATGTTTTGTGCCTCTAAAAGAGACAGAAAAACAACTGTAACAGAAGCTGTACTTCAAAGACTTTATTGAGAAAATATCTTATGCTTGGCACTGTGCCAACAGTGTACAGACACTAGTATTTTGGCAAAATCCAGTTCTGCCATGGTAACCTCCTCTGCTGCTCTCCGAGCAGGATAGGTACTCCGAGCAAAACTACTGCTGCTGGAGTAATTCTCACCTGTAGAGACTCTTGTAGCAACAGCTAAAGGATTCTCAAATCTTGTCACATCGCTGCCCTCATGACACTGCTATGTCAGCAAGCTTGTAAAAGTCTCCTGTTCCAGAAAGGAAGGAGGACATTAAGTCCTTCTTTGCAGAAAGAGAAGAAAAATACTCATTTCTGTGAAGACTTCCACTGTATGAGAGAACACATCAATGGAAGCAGGCATGGTGCTGTGACAGCTACCTGATGGCAACAAACCTGCACTTACGTCCAATTTCTAATATGAAAAAATATCTTTAGTGTCGTTGATTTTGCTAAGCCTATGCAGAAAAGCACACACACACACACACATATGCATGCAGAAACGTCTGATTTTCCATCAGTGGAAGATCAGCATCTAAACTGTGTAGCTGGCTGGTGAGATATACATCCATGCATGTTGTCTTAAACATTAATTTCAACATCTTGATCTTGTCTCTTAAGAGGAAGGGAGAATGAGCTAGCCATGAAACTTTCCTTTAATGCAACAATTATTTGACAAAAGAATATTTTATCGGGACAGTCTGAGGTGTGGTATCATTTATTTAATTGCCAATGCTGTTTTCTTGTGCAGATGGCTAAGTGGTGGGGAAAGGCTCAGCCTGCCCAGGAAGGCAGGGATACATGGCTCTAACAGCATTCCTCTGTGCTCTATGCTCTTCTGTTTCTGGATTTGTCTGCCTGAGCAACCTCTACACCTCCTGCCCAGCATATCCAGTACTCCAGAGCTGTAAAAGCTGGAAATGTCTCCAGGGCTATTTGAGCTGAGTCATAACTGCAGACTGCTATGATGAGTGCTCAGCTGCTTGGTGACCTGGGGCCTGCCCAGAGTGTTGCTGCTGCTGCTTCCATCTGTGCCAGTGTGCACCTGCTATGTCATGCACAGGCAGGATGAGAGGGATGTAACCTTCTGCAGACCTCCTGGAAGGGTTCAGTCCATTCCAAAAGGACAAACACATATGCTTGAACAAATGGTGTAGCATGTCTTGATGAAACAACACATATATGGGATCCTTTTCCTTCTCAAACCTGTTTGGAGATGTCACACCTGACAAACAGCACTCTTGACACTGTTTCATTGAGGCCGAAGGGCTGGTTGGAGATAATGATTTGAGGACTGCATGGATGCTGTGCTTGATCTGTGCCATCACTGGGACAGAAGACTTGTGTAAGAGATTGGGCACAAGATTTCTTGCCCTCTGAGAAAAGGCTTCTGTAAAACCAACGCTGTGACACAGATGTAGGTTAGTGTCACACCAAGGGTGTGAATGGGACTTCAAGGTTGGAAATAGCAAAACCTTGGGCTTTTACTGATTTGTTCTGGAAGGCATAAGAAAAACTGGTTTTGTGTTGGTGTGCAAAGCAATGTCTCTATTTAGCACAGCAAAGTTCAGCTCACAGTCAGTCACTGTTGAACCCTGTCTGGAGAGCTGGATGCCTGTTACTGCCCTTCTCTCATTTCACATATGGAAACGCATGTTCTGCCTTGAACAGAAACCTACCTTAAGAAAGGCTTCCAATGTTAAGAAATTTAAAAGACGTAAGTATAAGGAATGCTAAAGGGATGACTTTAAATGAACAATGTCATCAAAAACTCAGTTTTAATAGACATCTTGAGGGGTCTGTTGACACCTCTGTCATCATGTCTGTGTAGTCCTTCAAAAATACACTACTGTAATTTTCATTATTGCAAGATTTTCACATAAGATAATTTATGAAAACCTTGCTATTCTCTTTTATATAATTACAGTTATATTTTATTTAAAGTTCATACCAGGTCTTCTACAAGAAATGTACACAGCCTTATTACAGCTGCTGTGTGATCATAAATTCAATGTATAAATGTTTTATGCCTACCTTCAGGTTGCCGTTTATAATTTTTATGTAGTTTTCAATGCTGGAGGTGCTAGGCTTAGTGCCTTTCCATGACCCCTGGAAAGATTTGTACCTCTGTACAACTTTTGTGTTACTATAGGGATAGAACAAAGTTCAGTTTTGAAATACTTTATTACTATTTTCAAACTTCATAACTTGTTGAACAGTCATTTAAAGGTTTCTATTTAGCCTTAAAACATATAAACATTTATCTAATAAAATATTATACATTGAATATTAAATACAATTTTTGTATTTACTGTTCAATCACATTTTCTTTTCAGTATGTTGTATGAAAAGGCACTTGTGCCTCCATGTACCTGGCTCCAAGACAACCTGAAATCCTGTGCTCAAATGTGCTTAACAGCTTCTGCCTTGGTATGGGTACAGTAATACTGACAAGTGGTAATTCTGTGGACAAGATTCATATATATATATATATATATATATATATATATGCAAAACTGAAAAATATACAAAATTACATCTGAGTCAGATACATATACATATATAGAAATCTTCTCTTTTTTTGTTGAATATAAACATTCCTTTTCTGTTGAACAGTCTACCTTACTAAAAAATAGCAGTGACTTCAAACCATTATCATCTTGGCAGGATAATAGTTTATCTGAATCATGAACCTAATTAACACTGTTTCAAGGGTTTGTTTGCAGTCATTCAGTCTGTGTAAACATAATAATCCCAACTATCATAGAATAAGAACATAATACTGTGTACTCATTAAGCTGTAAGTTCATCTACCCTAAAATTTGCCTTTTTAAATCATACAAAGCTGCCTGTATTTCAAGAATTTTCAAAGATTAGTTTAAAATTGCCTATTGTTACTTTATTGCTGGCATATACAGCTTTTCTCTGGAATAAAGCTTTAGCATGTCTTCTCATTTAGGGGTAAAACTATGGGAAATAAGGCAGGCTTTTTGGTGCCCTCAGGGTGGTGCCTGCTTGAATCCTCTTGGTAACCTGAGCTTGAGGACATACTGTTAGGGACATCTCCGTGGAGGGGATTTTGTAAAATTAAAGCTCTTCTCTGGCTTTATATACCAACAATTTTAAGCAACGATGTCACTTGTGATTCAACTAAAGCAAAAATATCTCAGCTGTGAGTATTAAGCTCAAAAACGTTAAGAAAAAAAAATCTGCAGTATTACAGACTGTAAGGAAGCTAGACACAGATAAGAACTTATTTTTGATAAGGTGAAGAAACAGTATATATGCAGGTGTGTTTGTGTGTGATTACATTTTCCTAACCAATTTCAAGCCTTATCTGGATGTCAGAGAGGAGGTTTGGTAGCCAGTGCTACCAGGAACACCACATGCCAAGGACCTCAGCATTGCTACTTCCCAGGAAACAAAAACCTCAGCCAGAAAATTAGGTTGGCATGATGCTTGGATACATCAAACTAAAGGACAGATCAAAAGACCATGGCATAAAAGACAGTACAGATAGTGCTTTATCTGTACTGCTTTAGTTTCTTGGAGACTGACAGAAAGCCCCAAAAAGCTAAGAATAAAGGAAAAAAACATCATAGCACTCAAGCAGGTGCTGCAGGGACTACAAATATGAAGCAAAGCCCATGAAGTCAGACCATACAGAAAAGACTATTGGTATTGTGTGTAATAAGGATTTTGAAGTATTCCATATAAAAGCAGAAACTGATATTATTTTTGTAATTTTTTTTTTTTAAATGGCAGATGATGACAGTCAACATTATCAGAGATTTCAGTGAATATTCATGACTGGACAACTGGTGATGGAGAAATGATAAATCTGAGAGTGGTTGAGATGAACATATGACGACAAACTTCAACTTTGGTTTTAGTAACTCTGAATTTCTTATCCAGTAATCTGTGTCTCCAAAGCCAGAAGTTATGAAGGGGAAAAAGGCTATTTCTCTTTTTTTTACATTTTGAAAGTGAACAGTTATTCTGGGGTGGGGGGCACTGATGGATGGACACTTGGGGAAAAAATCTGAGTTTATCAAGCAATCATAGAATTATGGAATAGTCTGAGTTGGAAGGGATCTTCCAAAATCATCTCATCCAATCCCCCTGTCATGGGCAGGGGCACCTTCTGCTAGACCAGGTTACTCAATCTGAATAGTGTTGGGCTTCTCCAAAGACTATACCACTTACCAAAAAAGAGCATTTTTGGCACCAGCTGCAAAAATGTCAAGACAAACTTAAGATACCATAATGAAGGAAAAGAAATCAAAGAGATGTGAAAACAGTAGAAAGTACAGTGAATTTTGGCTCAGTGAAAAGAGTAAGTCATGGCTGAAACCTTGTGCTGGCTTCTATCCACACAACAGCAAGGTGTGTACCTTTGTTTTTGAAGTGTCTGGTTTTTTCAAAATGTAAAAGGACTTGCAAAGTCCCTGGCTCATGGATGCCCTAAATCTAATGTGTATGTCCCTTCCTGTGAGGCCAGAGATGCTCTTTTAGTGACAGCTCTAGTGGCAATTGTCTGTAAGACAAGCATAAATTCAGTGATCAAGTCTACTCACATTTTAACAGGTCCAAACATTTATGTAAAATAGGATCCATTTGTAAGATATGACAGGGAGGTTCAACACTCTGCTACTCCAAATCCTCCACAGTAACTTTGGCTTGCTGTCAAAGTGTTGTGCCATTGCACATGTAAAATCACCCACAACACAATACCTATTTCAAGGGCTGAATCTCTTCTCACCTATCTGGGTGATGATCAGTCCTGCTCTCTGTGCATCAGGCATATTCAAAGTCTCAGCGTTTGCATTACCCACGCAAACAGTTAAACAAGGACAAGACAGGCATGCAGAGGCGGGAAGAACTGAATGAGATTATAGCAAGATGTTAAGGAGTAGTTAGAAGTTACAGAGCTAGGCATTTTTGGATATAACTGAACAAGTGATGAGCTACGGGCATCCCAAAATCAGACAGTGGCTAAGGTTGGAAGGCACCTCTGGAGACTGGTCAGTCCAGCCCCCTTGTTCAGCAGGGCCTCCCTTGCTTGGTAGGTGCCCAGTCAGATGGGAATTCATCTAGAGGATAACAGGGATCTCTGGCTTTCCAGTCAGATATTTATAGATTTGTGGAAATAAAAATCATACTTTAATGATGTCTGGAAACAGAAATGTTCATATATGCAAAGATAAAACTGCAATGAATCCTTTCAGAGGTAAAATTGTGAAACTGTTTCTGAAACACTTTTGATTAAAGGTCAAATGGCCCATAATAGCTTTTGATGTCTTTATTTAAAGATCTTTATTTAAATTATTAATTTATTAATTTTTTTACTTTCTCTCTGCTTTATGAGATTTTTCTATTAAGATGGGTTAACTGAATTAACAGCTTTTTTTTGGTGAGCAATCACCGCACTGCTGTTAGAAGTGTGAACCATTCTAGAGGACCTCTTCTCTCAGCCCAGAGGTATCTGCGGCTACTATTTCCAACAAAATATTTGAGAGCCTCCAGGGAAAGTAAGCTCTTCTCTGATGACAATCTCTGAATGGAAATGATAAGGCTGAAAAATATAAGAGTAAAAATTTTGTGGGTGAAATGCCTGGCTGAACTTTGAAGAGGTTACACGTACTCTGGAGTGCAATGCAGCATGCTGTTCATTTTCTTGAAGCCTGAAGGCTGTGTCCTGGCCTTCATGCTAAGGAACAGGGACTTCAGAAAGGCCTGTCTTTTCAAACATTAGTGTTTAAAGAAGGAAACACACTTTAAAATGCACAAAGAGAAATTTATCACCAGAATCATCCCAGAGATTTCAGATTATTTCAGAAGATAGCTCTTCCCAGTCTTTGGGAAGCTGTTACACCTGGAAGCAGAAAGGTTCAGTGGTTGGCAGCTTATGTACAACACTCTGCTTTGTAAATACATTTTCACACACGTGGCGTGGTTTACTTGATGCTGTTAATGCTGATCAGTTAAATAACTAAATTTAATCAAACTTGTTTTTCACGCTCTGCTTATGAAAATAGTGAAGCTGAGAAAGCTTTTACTAAATATGTTTATCCAAAACCACAGCAGTATCACCTGTTTAATTAATTGAGTATCCTTCCAGAGGAGGGAAAAATGCCCAATTTACTCCAACTAAAATCTACTTGTAAATTTTAAAATCCTTGAAAAATGACAAAGTCTTGGCTCTTTCTAGAAGTTTTTGAAGATGCCACCTGTACTACTAATAGGTTTAAAGGCTTCCAACCTCATAGTTCGCAGTACCTCTTCCCCAGCTGAACAGCACATTTTGCTTTGGAAAAGAAGCAAATAATTAAATAATAGGATTTCTTAGGATTGTAAGTGTCCAGTGGCTAATTGCGTGAAAAGAAATCTGAAAGTTTTCAGGCCATTTATCAAGTCCTTTCTGCACTTAAAGGACTCTGTGCCATCTTTTTTCTCTCTATAATGGCTTCCTGGAAGCTCAGTGCAAAACAGTTTGCCATACATGAAAAGGCAATGGTGCTTTGATACAGCATATAATGTACATGCTGAAAAATAGGTACAAAACCCTGTGCCACATAGGATTCTCTTCTAAAATAGAGAGCCTGTTAGTGAAGTACTTGAAGAGATGGAGTCTATCAGACTTGTGAAAGAAAGGTTTTTGAACTTCACAGGAAAAATCACCCAGCCAGGAGCTGAAGAAATTAATGCTTTCAAAGTTACAGCAACTTTTCTAACAAGTACAGAAATAAGTCACATTCTGCAAAGGAGTTTTAAATGAAGAGGAAAAGATTATGCTTTTATGTGGAATTTTCAAAAAACTCTCAACACATATGATGAAGAATGATGCAGACAGAGGAAAAAGTAACCCTGTTTCAGAAGCATAGGCAGACCACAGCTGCCAAACTCTCACAAGTGCAAAATATAGGAAAAAACCTTAAAAGCAAAAACATACCAGACTGTTGTCAGGTGTATAATATGACTTAAGCATATATTAACATTAGAATGTTGAATGACCAAATTAATTTGTCCAGCACAAAAGTATTTTGTGAAATAACAAAAGGCCCAAAAAATTGGCTAGTAATTATTCCAAAGTACTCAGCTTCATCAAGGCTATTAGAGCTCCTCGGGTGCTGATACTTCAATGAAAACTATGGTTGACCTGGGGATGCCATATTTTGCTGTGTGCTGTGTTGCTGCCTACCAGGATCTTTGGGAACAAATGAAAATCTGTATCTGGATTTGACAAAACCCACCAGTGTCCTTTCCTTTCTGGCCTCCTATAAAATAAAAATCTGCTAAAGTGCTTTTTGCTCAGTGTATTTATAAGTGTGTGTATATATATGTGTATAGATATATTTTTATATGTATTTAAAGATGTGATTTTAAATAAAATAATGTGTACTTTGAATAAAACTTTGCTTTTAAAGTGTCACATTAAATGTTTTCTAAAAAATGGTTAAAGAAAAACCAGCAAAAAAATAAAACCAGTCACCAGCTGTTTTGTAGTCCCAAGAGTGATGTTTTGCTGACAAACATGATAATAACATTCTTTACCAGATGTGTGTCTGGGCTTGCTAAAATGTGTTTTTTATATAATCTTGACATGTTTATGGCTTTCTGATTTATCTTTTTCAAAATGCATTGCAAATAGTTCTCCTAACAGAAGAACTGGAATGACAAGCTTTATGTAACTCAAATGATCACTTGAGAAGTGGGTCTGTGCAAACTTCATGAAGTTCAACATGGCCCAGTGCAAGGTCTTGTACACAGATCGGGGGATCCCAAGCACAAATACAGCCTGGGCAGAGAATGGATCGAGATTAACCATGGGGGGAAAGACCTGGTGGTGTCTGTGGATGAAAAGCTCAACATGACTCAGCGACGTGTGCCTGCAGTCCAGAAAGGCAACCAGATCCTAGGCTGCATCAAAACCAGCGTAACCAGCAGGTTGAGGGAGGTGCTTCTGCCTCTCTGCTCTTGTGAGACTTCACCTGGACTGCTGTGTCCAGCTCTGTGGTCCCCACACAAGAAAGATATGGACCTGATGGAATGAGCCCAGAGGGGAGCCATTAAGTTGACCACAGGGCTGGAGCATCTCTTCTGTGAAGACAGGATGAGAAAGTTGGGGGGGTTCAGCCTGGAGATGAGAAGGTTCTGGGGAGACCTTACAGCACCTCCCAGCACCTAAAGGAGGCTTACGAGACAGCTGGAGAGGGACTTTTCAAAAGGGAATATAGGGATAGGACATGGAGGAAAGGCCTCAAACTGAAGGACAGCAGGTTTATATTAGATATTAGGAAGAAATGCTTTACTATAAGGGTGGTGAGACACTGGACAGGTTGTGCGAAGAAGTTGTGGACTCCCCATTCCTGGAAGTGTTCAGGGCCAGGCTGGATAGGGCTTTGAGCAACCTGGTCTAGTGAAAACTGTCCCTGTACATGGCAGGGGGATTGGAACTAGGTGATCTTTAAGATAATTTTCAACCCAAAACAATCAGTGATTCTATGAAATGATAAATCCTTCTGGTTAAGAAATAAAACATCCAATGCTGTGCATGATTAAAAAGCATTTAGAGTATCTAGTGCAAAATCAAACATAAAATCCATCCTTGTATGAACATTTAATGACTACTCTGCTAGAGCATGTATAGTTTAGGGAAAGAGGAATGAAGATGTTTTCATGAGTGAATAACAAATTAAACCCCATCCATCTCCGTGAATGTGCACTGACAGATAAGGATATTAAGATGCCCTACCACCCCAAACAAGTTTCTTTTGTGCAAGATCTGTTATTGCCTATATAACACTGAGGATAAGGTGTCACCAGACAGAAGATCTGAACATACTTGAACAATTTTTGGCTAGCAATGGCATCTGTTTCATGTGCATGTTATAGCCAATTCATGTTCTCTTCCTTCTATCCTCTAATCTGCAGTTTTCAATATCAGGACCTTTTCAACATCCATTTACAAGACTCACAACTGACAACATCATGTTTAAAGCTGAAGATGTCTTACTAGACCTTCTACTGAAGACATAACTTACAAAAACCCTGATACCTGGATTCAAGAAATACCTCAGGAACTGGTCCAGCTGCTTGACCATCTGTGAGTCATTACCACATACCCCACTCAGTATTTGGCGGTGCAGAAGGCCTAGCAATACCTTCACCTCCTTCCCAAATCCTGGTATGGGTGCAGCCTGCAGATTATCATCTTTGGATAGATCTTCACTGAGCAGGTGAGCTTATTGAAAGTCATATTAATTTCCATTTCCATACCTAGTATACTTGTCTTTAAAAAGACCTGCTGTTGGACAAAGGGTCCACGAGCAGAGAAGATACCTTCTAACAGCCACATCCAATGACTGCAGATGCTGAGGGCATGCAAGGTGAATGGACTGATGACTTTGACCAGGCTTGCATCCCCAAATGGCATCACCTCCTGCTGCTGTTGGAATGGCTAGGGGACTAAGGGGACCATTGATCTGGCTTTGCTGGGAAATTTTTTAGTTTTATAGGAACCCTGCTTCCCTGCTTGCTCTGTCAGGATTTGCATGTTTTTCCAGCTCTGCTACACATGCTGTCCTTCCTCCCTCCCATCTTCTTTCATTTTGGGTTAGTTGTCATATTTCTGTTGTGTTCCCTAGCAAAAATTCAAGCTCAGAAAATCTTTTTTACCTTGTTTCATTACTTAGTAAAGCATGTATATTAGAAAATAGCTATTATTAAACTTCTTAGAAATATCTCATTAATCAGCTTCCAACATTTCATAGAGCTCAAGCATGACATCTGACACAAGAAAAACCACAGACATGAGGGAGGCTGGGCTAAATGAATGACATCATGCACATGACTGAATTTTGGGTACCTCCTCCCAAACAAGTTTTGATGTGAGAAACAATCTGTTCTCATAAAATTATTAAGGGATATTACCAAACCAGATTTACTTTACTGCATGACAGTTTAAATTTGAGAACAAGATTCTGTGGCTCAAAATATATAGTTTGAATGGCAAATTACTGTACTTTCTCCATACATTATTAGGGTACATATTTCTCTTCAACATAAAATAATCATGACTACATGTATTTCAGTTTTTATTCACAACTCAATTATGAAAACACACAGTGCTCTGTAGATTACCTCCTACATGTCTTGCCACAGCTGAGGCCTTGGAGCTTGTGGGGAAGAGGATGTGCAGTTCTTCCACTCTTGTCTTTCTACAAAACATTCACAATTTCAGTTTAAGACTTTGCCATTTTTACGTTGGAACCATTGTGTCTGAGGAGATTTCTGATGATTCAGGCAAAGACACCATTTGCTTTGCAGCCCATTCAGCACATGGACTTATTATTTTCAGGGATGTTGCTCACCTCAGGCTCACTGAAAACATCAATGCTTATGGTATATTACTTTTGGTATATTAGAAAATGCAACTTTAAAAAGCCCCAAACTTCCACCTTTTATTTATCACCATAAAAAGCATCCTTTTAAGGACACTGTAGAGTTATGCTTCTTTTAGTACAATTTAATATTGCTTTATCTGTTCCACTCAATTAGTAAGTTCTGAGGTTTTATTATGGTATCCTCCAATTAATTTTATTTTAAATGGGCTGGAGTGACTGTTTTTAAACTCAGCAGTGTGAGCACAGGCAGTTCAGCATAGTCACAATGCACTGATGTGAGCAGGTGTGAGGAAATGACAGATTTATTCCAGTGGTGTAGGAGTAAGCACATGCCAGCACAGTCTGCTCAAGGATCAGGTCTTCCTCAACACAATGATACCAACTGCTAGAGTGCAGATGCCCTGTAAAATGAAATGTGCTTTGCTGCTTTGGCTTGTAAAACACGAACACATAATTTTCAAACTTCCGCATTCCCCGTTTTACACAACCCTTTGCAGCAGTGCTCTCTTTGGAGTGAGCCAAAGCATACAGTGCTGCCTGTACTGATCCCTGAGAGCTGGGTCAGGCACACAATTTGACAGGCTGAACAAATTTAAAACCTTAAACCATGGGTTCACTGCTTCAGTAGGAAGGTTTATTGTTAGTAAGCTTTTTACCTACTGCACTGGCTAAAGAAAATCTAGGTTCCCACTACTGATTCCATAAGCTTCTCTACTAAGATTTACACACCTGGTGTGTATTTTCAAAGTCTCTCTAAAACCCATGCATTACATGACCAATAGGAATTCACATTCAGTTTGAGAAGCTATAATATACTTCTATTTCACCATGTTTATTGGACGTCTGCTAAACACACTTCTTTTCTAATTTGTATTTGGTCATGAGAACAGAAACAGCTGTAAGAACAGTAACAATATAACTCCTCCTATTAAGATAAATTAAGAGTAATGCACACCAAATAAGAAAATGAAGAGATTATTACCATTGATGGGGGCAGGCTCAAGGATTTTGAAGCCTCATTGCCCAGTTTGGGGGCGCACCACTATTCTCAATAATAATATACCAACTTCAGCTGTTCTTGATCAGACCTTGCCACATCCAGCCTTGTTAATTGCAGTTGCAGTTCTGCTATTTGGTTAAATAGAATTTGTGTAACCTGATGGGTCAAAAGCTACAGATCTATGGTTTCACAAGAACAAGAATATGTTGGGGATGAAGGAAGAAAAGAAAGAGAATGCAGAAGGAGTTTGGAGTGAGGATAAATGAGCGGATGTAGAGTGCAGATCTGAGTCCAAACATCCCAACAGCAATGTTGAAAGAGACTGGGATTTGAATCTCCAGGAACAGACTTGAGGCTCTGTATCAGCATTGGGCACCTTATACCAAATCCTTTATTCTTTTAGGTGATGGCAAACTTGAGTGCAGAACTCCAGTGACTCACTGTAAGTGGATCCCACCTACCAAGTTCTGCTTGAGCCCTGTTGCTGCAGTTATGCCAGCACTGCCACATAAATGCAGAAGTTGCCAGCTACACTGATAAAAACCCACAGCTTTCTCAATTTACACTGAAATTTGATAAGGATTTATCTCAGTGGCAATGGCAGTGGAAGCAGCGCTTGCCCACTTGACCTGGGCACTGGCTTCCTCATGCCAGTGCAGCTGTAGCCTCCCATTGATCCAAAGGAGAGGTTAAAAATCATAGAATGACTTGGGTTGGAAGGGACCTTAAAGACCATCTCATTCCAATCCCCCTGCCATGGCCAGGGACACCTTTCATTAGACTGGGTTACTCAGAGCCTCATCCAACCTGGCCTTGAACACTTCCTGGAATGGGCCATCCACAACCTCTCAGCAGCCTGTTACTGTGCTTCACCACCCTCACAGTAAAGAATTTCTTCCTAATACCTAATCTAAACCTACTCTCTTCCAGTTGAAAAATGAACCTTTTGTCAGAGTATTTTTAACCAGTTCTGTCTTGATCCAGCTAATTGCACAATCCCACAAGAAGCAGGCAGGTGTGAGAGACGAGGTGGTTCTGGATGTGGAAGGAGTTTGGGACAATGGGGTGCAGCACTGACTCTGAAGAACATCAGGGACAGGGTGTTTCCACCAGAACAGCTCCTAGTAGGTAAGTGATTCATCAAATGCATCAAATGCAGTTGGATATACTGCCCTCTCATTCCTGCAAACTGTTGTTTTCTAGAGGTATGTTTCCTTCAGCCCTGTTTACCAGGGGAGGCCCAGGGAGCTGAGTTCTGCCAGTGCTGCTGCTGGCACCGTTGTCCTCCGGGGGAGATGACAGCTCCGGGGGCCTTTTCAAATGGGTGTTGCTACGGGCAACTGCATATAGGAGAACACAGGCAGAGGCTGAGAAACCCAGGGGGATGGAGCAGAGTAGAAACAACAGCCCAGCAGGAACAACTCTCAGAGCAGGCTGTAAATGCCAATAAAACATTATCTCAAGCAGTCTTTGGCAGTTCCACAAAACTACAGCCAATGTACCAGCAGTCTAAAAGTTATTTTATTGTCCCTGGAAGTACATGTGAGTTTTCATCCTTCCTAAAATGAGGGCGCTAAGGATGGGGAGCAGACGGAGAGGTGCAGAGGCACAGCAAAGCAGTCAGCTCTGCACCTTCCTCTGTTGTCTTCTCTCCTCTTGTTTAAGACAAGGAGAAGCTGACACTTGATGTCAATTTACTTCCTCACATCTAGCAGGGCACTTTTTTTTTTTTTTTTGGTAATCATTAGGGAAATGCACATTTAGGTTATTTTAGAGAAATTTAGTTTCTCTTGCAGAGTGTGTGACAGGCATTTGTACAAGCCAGTTCAACCTGAACAGTTCAGCTGCCCGGGAAAAGAGCAGGTAACCATTCCATGCAACAGTCCATTGAAGAAACATTTTCATTTCTTCCATTACCACAGAAAGTAGCAGAAACAGCTATTGTACATCTGAGTTTAAAAGCTGACTTTTATCTCCAGCTCTTTTCCAACTGTATTTAGGAGTGTAAGATGGACAGGTCCATGCCTGCCACCATGCCTCAGCTTTGTAATCTTTCCATGACTATAGCAGCAAGCCAGAAAGCTCTATGAAAGCAAGGTAATAGGTATGTATGTCCATGCTACTGCTGGAAACCTGTGACAGTGTTTTTCCTCTGTGTTCTCTGGTTTGCCTTTTCCTGCTGTCCTGGTCTCTCCTGTGGATACTGGTGCAGGGAAACCAGGAGTGCAATACTGCTGCTTCCATCTCAAAGGCCACCTGGACAAACAGGTAATTGATGTTTCTTATTTTAATATTCCATCCCATTGCTGTTTCCTTTCTTTTCCCAGATCCAAGATAAAGCTTAGATTAGTTTGCTTGCCTGTTTTATTTTTCCTTAGACACTTCCCTGACAGAAGTCCAGGCAGTTTAGGAGGAGGGGGAGGAACTAAGACATTACACAAATAGTCTCCTTTGGGACACACTTGTTCAGATTAGACTCCATCCACCTCTGCTTTATATGATGGCAGTTCAGCTAAATCTAACTTTTTTTCAAGTATAGCAAATTACTCACTTTTAAACACAAACGCAAGTAAGACTAAAGTCTTCTGGGATCTTATTCAGCCAAACCTTATTCATGTGCAGCTTTGAGTTTCATGCTTTATTAATTTATTTCTAAGACAAGAAATTGACTGCAAAGATTAACAAGAACTTACCCTGAAATTTGCAAGGAGGTTTTTCATATCAATCATATCATATCATCATCATCATATAATATTATCATCATATCATATCTCATAGAATATTTTATTCTTCTATTTCACAGAGGATAGAATAAAGCTCTCTGAAGAAGTTATAGTTAAATAGTCATTGACAGTTTATATTTCATTGCCATTTTTTCAATAAAGGATGATTTTATCCAAGCCAAAATTCAATAAATTGAACTAAATCACATAAGGAACTGTCACATCTTCAGGTCTCCAAACATTTCCCATCATCATTAAATAGACACAGTAAAAGTCTGCTAGCAGCTCACAGAAACCTGAGACAGCTTCTAAGTAGCTGTGATTCTACCAGAAGATAACATTCAACTTTCCTGCTCCTGTTTTTTTCTCTTCTCACATTTGATACAAACATAATTTGCTAGAAATCAACAATCTCACATGATTCACATTTTAAGCTTCTCCTCCCTGCTATTTATGTGCAGGTAAACTAACTGGAACATTGCAAGGGATAATTACAGCTTTTTACACAAAATACAGAACAGAACAAGATTTCACTTCAAAGCAGATGCATAGCACATGCACATCCACAGATGAAGTGCTGTATTTAGCATACTAGACAAAATGCAATATTGACGCCAATAATTAAGAAATAATTGCTAACATCTCCCACTGTAGAACAAGTGAACAGTCCCATCACTGCAAGATTGGTCTTGCCAATTTAAAGTAACAAGACACAGGAAATTGCCACATTTACTCTTCACAGAAAGTTAAGTATCTCTTCGCGGGCAATAGATACTTTCGCGTTCTTTGCACACATTCTAAAATTTCTCCTTTTCTGACAAAACTTTATCCTGCCTTCCAGGATGAATCCCACTGAGTGTCAACAAGCAATATTGTACTGCTCTGAAGGGATGCTTCGTTTTAGCTTGACAGATAGAAATTAGAGCCTTTCAATGGAATGCACAGATGGTGTGCGGCTTATGCCTTGAAAAAGTGAAGACAGGAAACATGAACTTCAGCTCTTTTAGAAAGAAAAGCAGTTGTTGATGGCATATGCAGATAAGAAGCGGGTGTGCAATGTGCACAGTGAGGCTGAGTCTCAAATACACATACTTTCCCCTGAGCTTCTCACCAAAATGTGAATGACTGAAAATATTGTCACTACTTTTAAAAACTTGCATATTTGCTTAGTTTACCCTACGGTGAGATAGGCTTGAAGCCATGACATATTGCAGTGCATGGGTCTTTGCTTCAAGAAATGAATCAACCAATGGATGGCCATTCAATCCCACTGATGATTCTTCACTGCACTTTCAATTACAATGGATAGATCTGACATTTTCTTTCAGTGATACAGAAGCCTGATCTTCTGTGCTCTTTATTTTTTTAATGGTTTAAACCAATCCTGATAGAGTTATAACTGGTTCTCCCAGAGATAACTTTTTTTCTCTACAATATAAATCAAAACCAACTCAAGCATTTATTTTCCTTCTTCATTGCTAATTACACAGTCACAGACTACTGAAAGTGAGAAAAACAACAAGAAGAAAGCATTTCAGTAATTGCCATCTGTGGTTGTTTGGAGGATTTTTTTAGTTAGTTTGCATTTAGTGAAAGCAAGTAAGTTCTGCTTTTACACCTGGGCAGATTCCTGGGCAGCAATATACAATGCCATAATATTTTGGCTGCAAACACTAAAAAAAGTGATGATTTAAGAATATTTCCATTAAATAATCACCATGTCTGCTACAATGATGTGTTTATCAGCAGACGGAGTGGTGATTAAAGGCTAGAGTAAAATATTAGACTAACATTCTACTATTTAGACTTCTATTTTAGAAGCTGGAGACAAATACCTGCCATAGAGCATCTTCTCATGTAGTTTGATGCCTAGAATGCAGAGATATATGGGAGGAGTCACTCTCCCCCTATGTATCAAATGAAGTTCAGAAAACATGACAAATAAAAAAGCAAAAACTGTTCATGTCTGAAAGGAAACACATTACGTAAAATGGGAGATTATGTTTAAAGCAACAAAACTGTTGAGATTAAGAAAAGTAATAGTCATTTACTTTGAATTATATCAATACTCTTTCTGTCAATACTTCTTGACATGGGAAAGTAATGAAATTTTCAGCCAGAAAAAGAACCCCCTTCTTCATGAATTCTAAATGAATGAATCTCTGTCAATGCTGATGGACAAATTCTGCCGTAACTCCAACAGCTGAAATGAAACAAACACTGAAAGTCTAAGCTGGTCAAATGATACAAACCCAACTGCTAGGCTGGCTGTATCTAAAATTACATTTATGTTTCTCATGCAGGTACAAAAGGATCACAGCCCCCTGCTTTTTCATAAATTAGAATGACCTATATACTTTTCTTAGAAAACAGATCTCATGATACCCTATTATTTCCATGACTTTTTCCTAAAAATTTTATCTTCTCTCTCTACTCTTTGTATGTAGCTTGAAGCAAGAAAGACAAAGCATAAACTTGACCAAGGGAGAGAAACTGGGTCTCTCGAAAATATTTCAGCTGTCCTATTAAAGAAAAAAGAAGACAAAGTGAAAAAAAAACAAGCAATGAAGCAGGATGTTAAAGACAGTCTGCCATAACAAATGTTTCAGTGCCCTCACATTACTTACTCCCAAACTAGGTAAGACACAGAATTTCCAAAATATTTCCTATTTTAAATAGGAATTTTTTAAATTTTAAATTTCCTATTTTAAATAGGAATTTTTAAAATAGTAATTTTAAACCTGTATAGGGTAACTTAAAAACCCATTCCATTGGGTTAAGTGCGCAAAACCTCCTGCATTTGGAGTAAAACCTTGGCTTGGCTGAACTCAGTGCCAAAGAATCACTTTGAAAACTTCAGAAGCTAATGAAATGATGATTCACAAGGCTTTCACACTGGTATTTGCTTGTCCTTTTCATAACTCATAAACGCAAATATTATATTCCACTGGAATGGAAATGGAATGTATATTCCATTGTGATTAAACTGAATCTCACTGCAGTTGTATTAGATAATTAAGTGTTTGACTAATTTGGCAGATGTTCAGAACTAAGACATAGGAGAAACAAAGTCTGTCAGCTAGTGGCAAAACTTTGACTCCCTTTTCTTTTTACAGCACTAATTCCTTGACTAAACAGATGTACCAGGAGTATAAAACAAGTGCTTATCAGGAAAGCATAAATAAGTAGTAAAAGCAACAAAAACACTGCAACTCATAGCATCTAACCAATCGATCCCATTGACATAAGGCATCTGCACAGCTGACCTTTAATTGACTTCCCATGGACAATTTACTCTACATGTGACTGCATGTACATTTCCACAGCTAAAGCTGCCCTATGCTGCTGCTGTGGAGGCACAGAGGATGTACTGCAAAAGGCCGTGAACAGCAATGGCCTCACATCTTCCTGGCCTTTCCCACATTTCCAGCCTCCCTAACACAGCAGCATGTTAACCCTGCAGCCCAGTCTAGGTTTGTTGGCTGCTTTCAGTGGCTGCCCCCACCCTTGTGTGCTGTTCCCCATGTTCGCACCACCTAAGGACTTCTGCACTTCTAAAAGAGGCCCAGGACTGATGGTCAGACACTCTGCTGCTACACAGTACAAGGCAATATGCTCAGCATGGAGGCCCCACATCACCAGCTGGACAAGATTGTAAATGGCAGGATATAAAGCATGTTTTTAGAATTACGTTCGCTTCACCACTCCAGTGTTACTGTTTGGTTTCCCAGGGAATATAGATATGGCACCATGGTGTTTGCATACATCCAACATGGTGTTTCCCACCGCTGAAAATAACCAGGTAGCTAGTCTTTGTAAAGGGAAGGACTGGTGCCAGCTGCCTATAAGATAATATATCTGTATCAATTAGAGAGGAGTTTAGTCCCTAAAACACAGCTATTTACACAGCTTATAAAATGATTAACTCTATTTGTATATATTCTCATCTGCTGTGCACAGATGCTCACAGAGTTTGTCTATGCCATGTTACCACTTTCTTATGCCTTTGTAACTCCATTATAAAAAATCTGTTTACACTGGGGAACACGATGAGTCAGACACCAAGATAGAAAAATTAGTGACATATAAATGTGCTGTCAACAACAGATGCAAAACTTTGCACAAATAACTCAAAATCTAGAAAACAAAATAAATATTATCTCATAAGGTCGACAAAAATTGGAGGAAAACACCAAAATCCCCAAATCATTTCAACAGCCTAGCTGAGTAATAAGCTACATAGTATTTCAGCTACATTACTTTTATATTACATAGAAAAATACAAAAAGATTTAATATTCTGAAAGCTACATGTTGGACATATCTTTTCTGTTAAAATAAAGTTACATGGTATTCCTGAATTTAAAGTAGGATTCTAATTATATCAAGATTTCTAACTCAATGAAGTTCTTAAATTGGCTAAAACATAACATGCAGTAGGATCTGCATAACATCTAACAAAATATCCCTCATTGACTCATAACATAATCAAAAATCTTTTCCTGTGCAAGAACTACATCTTACTAGATGTTACATAGGTTCCTCTTCTGCTTATGGCTGAGCATGTCAGTTCTCTCAGCATCTGCAGTTGCAGTCCATTTCACACTCTGCTTGGCAAAATAAAAACTTGTACGGAAATAATAGGAAAATATTCACAAAAATTTTAACAGACATTCCATGTAGCTGAGACACTTAACACTAAGGATCTTCTAGACCACTGCTGATTCAAAACCACAATCTGATAGCTAAGGATTAATAAAATTTCCAATTTTTTTCCTTGATATTTATCTTATACTTTTTCTTGTTTAATATTAGCCTTAATATTAGCATTACTATTAATCATGCTTTTTCATGTTAACTAAATCCACTCCTCCCATAAAGCTATGTTTTCAAATACCTGTAGATTGTCACCAGTTTATCTTGTACTATCAAATATTTATGGAACAGACTCCAACAATGCAATTAATATTTGCCTTTTTTAATCCTGTCATCTATTCACACCTCGACCTGCTAGAAAATAGTGTAGCTCACCCTTAAGCTGTCTTTATTTGGTAACAATTTTGTTTACAACAGGAAAAAACATAGTCAAAAAGCTCTGAGTGTTTACCCAGATGAAGTTGTGAGAAAGCACTTCAGGGCCCCAAAAGCCTCCTCCACTTTGGCCAGGTGTGAGGAACTGGTTGGGGCTGGTTGAGTGGGGAGCTGCCCCAGCTCATTGCCCACCCTCTGGCACCATTTGTGCCAGATGATCTGTTTACTCCACTGCCAAACCCTATCAGCGCTCTGGAATCCAAACAAGCTTCTAGGAGGCTTCAAGAGGCATCAGCCTGAGGGTTTTGTAGAGAGGCTTTGTGCTAGAGAGGCAGTACAAGAGCTGGCACTACCCCGCTACCTAAATGAGGGAGGCAGAGCTCCCAACTGCAGACATCTGCAGAGCAAGGAGAAGGACATCTTTCCTCTAGCTCCCTGTCACCTTCACAAAACTCAGTGAGCTGACTAAGCAATAACTGAGTTTTCTGGTTTCTAGAAGTACAGTGGAAATACATGACTTGACTTGCAAAAAACAATTGTATTTTCCTCGCCACTAAAGCATTTATCATGAGGACATGCCATTAGTGCTTCAAGTGATCGTGACTCAGAAAGGGAAGGGAACTGTTGGGTTCTACGTTAAAGAAAATACTTTCTTAGAAAAGTGTGGGGTTATTTTTAGAAGTCTTTAAAAGTCACTTTGATTCCTTAGAGTTCTTTCAAAATTACTGGAATGTATGATGTATCCATACCTACAATAATCGCATGAAGATATTTGTTAGGAAACTCGTGCTTAATAAATACTGTCATTTGCTCTAAAACTCAATTTCCATTGATGTTCATGTTCTGAACAATGATCTATTAGAGTTAACTCAGGGCAGCTCTAACGAGCACTTAGGAGAAAAGTCTGTTTGTAGGTCCCTGTTAAAGCTTTTGGTGACTCTCCAAAATCCAGAGCTTCAGTGGTAAACAGTTAGCAGTAAATTTATCCCTCCAAATAGCCTATTATAGATTAAATGGAATTTTTTCAGGGTTTTTTTCTGATGAAGACAGACTGAATTACAACTTTATTTCTAAGCATCTATTCCAAACCACCATTCATATTTACGTGCTAAAATGACTCACAAGCGCTACTTAGACTGTAGCCTTTCTGATTTCATTATATGTTCTGGTCATGGGCAAAATTAAAAGGCATACCAAGTGCTAAAATGGCACTAATACAAAGTATAGAGAGACTGAGTTAATTTTATCACTAGCAATTTTGCTGTTACTATGGCAAGTGTGAAGCATTCCCATTATTTAAGGCAGGATTTTGCAGCACTACAAGTCCTCATTTCAGAGATACATTTTTTCATATATTAATTACTTCTACTATCCACCTTTGACTTTTCCCTTGTGGAAAAACCACGGCCTCATTGGTTGCAGCTTTCAAGTCAGTTTCAACACAGCATTTGGATCTGATTCTGTCTGAAACTGTCTATATGAATTGGCTTTGCTCCTGACTTTACCCTTGGCCAGGGAGACCACAACTGGACCTTGAATTTTGCCAAGAGAATAGTTCAATAAAGAGTCTCCCTGAAGAAACAAAATCCATCAGACCTTGGGGTAAAAAAAGGAAAATATATATGGAAGAAGCAGCATAAACTATAATAAAAAAAACGTATTTTAATGCATCAGTGTATGTATGTCTCTTAACTAGCAAATGATTTCTTCAGCAAACTATGCCCAGCCATTCCCCAAGAGTTTAAGTCAAACTCCATGCTTCATCTTCCAGGAGAACAATCACAAAATACTTCCCCCCTAATTTTCTGTCCACTTGCTCATTTTCAGTGGACAACTGCACATTCTTTCTGTCCTTCTATTGTCTTTAGTTTCCAAGTGATTAAGTGGCTAATCTGTAAAAAGCAAGCAGCAAAGCCATCACAACAGGTAAGGAGCAAACCTCCTAATGCCCCAATTTGTCTTACCTGTTGTTTAAGGGCATGCTGTGAAGAAAAATGCTTCATCCTTGCACGGGAAGATGTGGGACGACAACCTCATGAGGCTGAGCACTTTTCTCCTGATTTCTTTTTACCCTGGCAGAATATCACAAATGATTTCTATTTTTTGGAGAGCTTCTCAGGAAAGCAGGGAAAAGTAACACCAGCAGACCATTAATCCTACTGTGGTAAAGACAGGGGGCTAAAATCAACAGCATTTATGCATGTTTCAAAACATGAAGAATGTGTGTATAACAGCCACGTGTTCACCCTCACAAATACATCATAAACACCATATACACATACATATGTATACTGTCTTTTGTATCTCTTACATATTATGCCTTAAAATCATACAAGCCTTTTACTCCTGCTACATTTCTGCAAGGCCAGAAGGCAGTAAGTGCTTCTCCTCATGCTGAGACATTAAGCCAGTGTTTCTTCTATTCATGCATGGTTGTTGTAGAAGTCGGGATGTAAAGATCCCACAGCATTTAAAAGGTGTGAGGAAGTCCTGCTGCCCCACCCATATCCCCACCTTCCTGTCTGCCAAGGCACTCATCACTTTCATTCTGAAAAGGGTATGCCCCAAATATCACTGTAGTATGAGATCAAATTTGGAAATACAGGAAGATCTGCAGGAAAGCATCACTTCAGAGATAACTAAACACTGTCTTTCAGTAGCTGGCAAATCATTCCTGACTTATTTAAATGGGAACTCTAAAGTGACTGAAACTCAGATTATAGCATAGTCCACTTCAATTTTAATGTTCAAGACCATATGTAACAAATTGACAGCAACATCTTGGCTGCCACATCTGCTTAAGTGTGAGAATTAATTTTAGGGTCTAGTCTCTTGCGCCAAGATAATCAAGTCCATATAGTCCAAAACGGAAATTTGATTCTAATTTTCTACTTAAAATACCTTGTTAAGGGAGGCATCTTTGCAAGATGACACTGTGTTGTAAAGACCTCAATCAAGTCACCCCTTGGAGCACTATCTGGCAAGTGTAGTTTGCTGATTTCTTGGCATGCTTCCCATTGCATTGCACTGAGCCAATCTTAAGATATTTCAGGACTAAATACAAATCATCACAACTAACACAACTGGATGCATCAGCATGAAAATATTAAGCTACCCATTCCTTAAATAAATTTCTTTCCTTCCAGATACATGTTTATTTTTAAGAACAAAGTACCGCTTCTCAAGGATTATACCCAGTAATGCAGAGTTTGGGATAAAGAAAAAATATATAATCCAAACTCATGTAGGCGAGAAACTGAGATATTTCCTTTTCTCCTTACCTATCATAAGCTGACTAGCAAGAAATAAAAGTGTTGCTGAGTTCTCAAATTCAGGACTTTCTAGGCGTAGGTAATTACCAGCAGGCTCTAATCTAAGAAAATAGACTTGTGACTCAAAACACAGTTCCCAGCAACAATCAGTGGCACTGCCTCTATAAGAGAGGAACTAAAATCATCATTAACTGCAAATTTCCTATTCCAATGTGCTAAGTAAAAACATTACCATTGTAAAAGGTGCAATCACCATTTTTTCCCTAATGGCAGAGCAACTAATTTCATTGCAATATGGGTCCTGAAGTGATGACAGAAGTCTTAGGATGATTTGCATTTCAATATGGAAACAAGAACCTGAGAGCTGCAAACTCAGCTTCATACACTCATATTATTAGCACTGCATTAGCAGAGATCTTTTCCTAGCAACTGACAAAATTACAAGAATAGCAGGCTTTCTTGCCTATGCCTGTGATACTGCTCTTTCTAGCTGGTATGTTATGTTGGTTCTAAATGGTGGTTCCATATTTTTAAAACTATAAATACCTGAGTGAATCAGTGTATTTTTTTCCATTCTTTACATTTCAGGGTTTATTGTTTGTCCTGGATTTTCCCTACTGGGTACTGAAAGCTCTGATAATTTATGAGCCTGAGGTTTATACTGGGGGATGGAAGAGTGAAAATCTCCCCCACAGAATTTCCCTTAATTGACTCAAAGGTTGCTTTCTCCAGCAACTCTTTTCTTAGAACTGCTTTGGAAGATCCATCGTGCTCTTGATTTTCATTAAATATGATCATGAGCAATGTGTAAGAGTGAAAGATGATTCACTGGATTTTATGGAGGAGAGAAACACAGCTGTTCCATTTTTACACAGCAGGATTTTTCATAGTTCCATAACAATGAGGAGAAATGGAATATTTCAGCAGAAAATAACAATGAAGGTAACAATAAGAATGCCATATACTAGTTTCTAAAAATGAAAGTAAAGTTTCATCTCAATCATTTTTATAAAAGATTCGTTTTGTCTTACCAATTTCCGCTTCCACCTCAGAAGTTGCTCAAGTTTTAATCCAAGTATGTGTGAATATCCAGTCTATATCCTTCCTTCTTATTCTTTATATTCTAGTGTATTTAGATGATTATTATTTACAAAGCAAAAGCATTGTTAGACAAACATCATGGTTTCCCTGCCTAATTCTGTCATGAGAAGCCCTCTATAATTCTGTTGAACCTATGTGTGTACATTTACATACTACTTGTGAATGCAAAACTATTCTTTTCATGCCTAGCTTTGTATTAGAAAAAGTAATTACACCCACAAATATGTTATGAAGCTCAAAGCTTTCAGAAATCTAAAGAAAAGCTTGGCATAGGAAAATCCAGTACTGATGGCATCTAAAAAAAAAAAAAAAAAAAGCATAGTAGTATTACTTGGGCTTTGCAATAAAATGGAACTTATGTGCCCACTTGCCCCCATCTCTCTGATTATCTGTCAGTCATACTCTGCTTCAGTAATTTTTGGAGTTGTTGATCAGTTTCTGTCAAATCTCCAAGATAATTATGATCCTACACATTTTCTGACAATATGAGTTTAGGTGACAGACAGAAATACAAATTCATGTCATTCTAAAACAAGAGCAGTCTAATAAAATTTCTATATATTATGTTTGACAGAGATCAGCATATTCACATTGCCTAGCAGTTAGCAACATAACTTCATAAGACATAGTGTGTGCTGACTTTTGTGAAATGAAGGGGATCAGAAGATACTTAACAGTTTCTGTCGAGTGGGTTGGCTGAAGGAATGAAAGGAATAAATCAAGGGAAACTCAGTTCAAGTAAAAATTAAATATAAAAAGAAATCTGATCAAACCGATACAATCTAAATCAAGTTTCTGTAGATCCTCACAAACACCAGGCCATTTGGGACATTAACACATCCACAGTCCAGCTGAAATCTAAGTTACAACCCTGCTTTCTTTCCTGAGGTTATTACCAGATGTGTGAGTACATCAGGTACCAATAAAACTAAAATCACCCCTAAACTCAGCTCCACTACATGGACTTGACACTCATCACTGATCTCTGTACAACTTTGATCAACTACACACATTTTGATGTTCAACAGAGGGTATTATTCCTGCATTTTAATTGCTTAACAAACACAGAAGTCAGCTACATGGTGTATATGATTTCTACATTAAAACATCCTATCTGAAAACAGGAAAATCTCATATCAAGTACTGATAAATTTGAGGGAAAAATTACAGGTTTGGTTCACTTTTATGTATTATTTCACTTTTTTGTGTAGGTGTGTAAATGAATGCAGGTCTTCTACAGCATGACATGTCAAATACACATTCACACAGAGGTGTCGCAACAGCCTGGGCAGCCCTTCTCTGTAGCTTCAGCAAGGAAGCAATCTGTAATATTAGAAATCTTTATTTCTAAGTGCTGATGCACTGAAAATAGCAGTTTCTGCCCAAGAATAAGCCAATCACAGCCCTGCACCTGTAGATCCTGCACCATAGTTTGTAGGCATGGTGGTCTTGGCACTTCGGCTTCTGGTGACATGTTCAGGCACCCTTGGCAGTTGCCTTGTGATATAAGGGCAGAAAGGCTCCCAGTTTAGGCTTCACACTTCAGGCATAGACTTTGACTAATGACTTTGACTGACTGAACTTTGAACATTGAAATTTAACTAATGAAACTGTTATTGCCATGGTTCATTATGTTATGTCACAGGGGACAATGATGATTTTTCCAACAAAATGCTCTTAATTTAATGAAGCTAAACTGGTATCAGTTGCAATCCAGAAAGGTTCAAAGGAGATAATAATCTCTCAAATGCTGCAGGGTTGGTATTTTAATTGCTAATTTGCGCATGTTTTGACAGTAATCACTGAACCCTGTGATGGTCCCAGAGGTGCCCATGGTACTGCTATAAGAAGTTTTGGCAGATTCTGCAGTCCTCAGATCAGCACTAGGATTTTCTCAAGAGCATATACTGGGGTTTTTCCTTTACTTCACACATCAGAACTTCAAGTCTATATATTTTTGTCACAATACTTTGAAAATTTTAAATGTAAAATTAAATGGACACTAAAGACTTGAAATCTAATAAATCTAAAAAATAGCTTTTTTTTTTTTTCTCCTGAGATTGAGGTTTTACAGAACACTTCACCTCCCCTTCTGTTTCACCTTGCTGTAAAGAATGCCAGTATGAAGAAAATGAGCAAACTTCATTGTCCTGTGAAGAAATTAATGACAAAAAAAAAGCAAAAAAGAAATATTAACTACATTTATGTTTTGTGTGTAATTGCAGAAAGAAAAATTAAAACTCATTTCCGCAGAGACCTGTTTATATATTTTACTTAGCCCAAGTAAGAAAACAAGTAGTTCTGTTACTTCAAGGCCATCACTAAGGATACATAAGATTAAGCATTTGCATAAATTTGGACTACATTTCAGACTGTATTTCATTTTTCCTCTACAAAGTACCCAAAGCACCTATATATCATTTGCTGTGAATAAGGTACAGCAATTCAGCCAGACTATCTAAATCTTGCATGCTAGGAGACATGTAGAGGGATGTCCAAACTCTCTTTGTATCCTTGACTTATATTTGTTGACTTTACTGGGCACAATCATGCATTCTGTTCAAAACCACTAGTGGTGCTGCCTGATTTTATTGTATTGCAAGGACTGAAATAACCAAACACCTGGGAAGTCAGAAGCTTCAACTCTAAGTCCTACTTGGCCACAGCGAGTCTTCAAGCATTGCTTTCATTCCCCAGAGCAGTACCTACACCAACCAACTTGAACACAAGGCTGGGACTGAGCTTTTTCTGTTCCTTCATAGGGAACCTGTGTCATGGTGCCAACTTAACAGCAAGGAGGCACGGAGCATGGGCATAGAGCTGCCAAAGAAGGTAACGATTGTGTTGTCTTCTCTTTCATTTTACCAGTATAGAAAAGCTCTGACATTGACTGTAACCACTTACAAATGCTAGTAAGGGGTCATCTTTCATCCCTGCCCTAGGAAAATTAGGTTCTTCACATGAATCTGCTTCTGGAAAAACCATTCCTGTCAGCCCCCTAGCTTATTCCACAAGACTCAGGTAAAAGCCTGAGGGAGCTTCTCCAGACTTCTGTCCTAGAGAAGCACTCTTCAGGGAAGTCGAGTTCAACACAGCCCGAAACCCTCAGTCATGCCTGTATTGTCATTAGGGACAAGGTAATGGTCAGGAAAAATGAAGAAGTAAACAAAGAGGGGGTAAAAAAAGAAAGATTGACACAACAGCCATGCAAAGTCTGTGGCTGTTGAGAGCAATTTCATATAAAGTGGAAAAACCATTCATAGCAGGGTCTGTTGAACTTCTGTTGACTTCTGACCCCAGAGCTTTACTGAGTCCTGAAACTAAAAACAAGACCCAGGAAGGCTCTGAGAGGGATATGTTTCTCTGAACAAACTAATGGCAAACACAACATTCTCCATTTTAGAAATCAAGTTCTGAAATTAAAAACCCTACTGTTATTGCTGCTATTTGACACAAACTGAATTTCATTATTTTAGAAAAAACCCTTAACTAGTTCATGTTATTTCTTAGTCTGTTACCTATGTCTAAGGCTCTTTTTGTTCTACATTGCTTTGTTTTGTGGTGTCTTTCATAGATTTGCTTTTTTGGATTTCTTCTGAAAGGGCAAGTGCTGAAGACAGTACATGGCTATAAAATCAGTAGTCATATGCTTCAAAAGTATTTGTTATTCTTTTGATATGGCTGTTATTCCCAGTACTTAAAAGCTGTCTTTGATGTAATTGAAGCTTTTACTCCTCTCTATCTATCGGGCTTTTGATCACCTCCTAATTAATGAAGTAATGACAACCAATTCCATTTACATCTAACACAAAGCATATTGTTAAAGTTTGTCATTACCACTTTCCTTTCTTGCATGCTAACACAATGTTGTAACCTTAACAGTTTCTGCCTCATTGCTGCTGAGAGCATTAATCAGTAGTGTTATTTATTCCATTTAAGCATTTTTATTAACTGTCAATTATACATGAAGAGATGAAATGTCTGCATAACTCATGACTCCCAGGATGCTTCTTACAAGCCAAGTTTACAGAATACTTTAAATGTATCAGGATCTTATTGTTTTGCTCTGGACAAAGCCTCATTAAAGCTATGGAAGGGAGCTACACACCTCTCTGCAGGTCTACATGAATATTGCTGGTTTGAATTATCTAGTCTGAGTTAGAGCGCTGCAAGAGCACAAGCCTCAGAAACAGTGGGGAAGGCTGACTTCACTTTCTTATATTCATGTTGATCAGCATTGTTGGGGTTTCTGCCAAGGAGAATTTGAATTTGGTTCTGTATTTAAGGCAGAGGTTTCTGACATCCTTTATGAAACAAAAAAGTTTGTTTGCTCTCTCTGGATTTAAGTAGGATTCTGTTGGCCACCACAGATGAACTTCACTAGGCAGAACAAACTGACTTTTTACCAAGTCCCATAATAGTGAACGTGAAGAAAAGCCCATGTTGCCAGTGGTTTGATTAATTTCTAATTTTAAAAATAAAGTGTCTTTGAAAAATGAAAAACAGTAAGAGAACAAAGAAAGTTACTTATATTAGAATTGTTTCTGTGTAGTAGAATAAACTAGGAATTTTCCAACAAAACATCTTTTTCATGGGCTATAACAAAGCAACAAAGCATCAAAGCCAAGCGATTCACAGAAACATTTTGGTTTTGACATATTTTCCCCAAAACAGAAACAGGATTCTGACAATTGAGCAGCCATCATCCTTAGTGGTCTGCTAAAGAGCCCTGGTTTTCTTGCATGTGGCTTAGGGACAGCCCCAATCTGTGGCTTGTCCAGTCACAAGTAACTTATAACCCCGACACGAGTTTGTCACAGAGCCAAAGGTTCACGACAACCCAACTGTGCTGGCAGTTCTCAGACACACAGCACTTCTCAGGCTCCCTTTGGCATGGGGAGAAACTTTCCTTTTTCCAGGAAAAGGTCCCCAGCTGTCTCAATACCAGAAAGGTTCCAGAAACCACTCTTTTTTTCAGATTCAGCAAGTGGACTCCTTGGAGCACTCAGCAGTGTGCAGAATCCCTGGCATTACGTATCTCCATGCTGCTTTGAAAAATGAGGAAAAAAACATATATTCCTGCAGATAACTTCTTGTGTATGATCTGTAGAAACTTTTGGAGTCTCTGTGTGAATGGTATCTTGAGCCTGAACTAGCTCCATGAGGTCACCTGCCTCCTGTGACTCCTTTGAAGACACAAATTGTCTTCATTGCTGATATTGCAAACTGTCCTGTGGCAATCTGAGCACCAACACTGTGCCCTGGAACAGTTGCAAAGTTGAGGACTTCACTGGGTCAGTTACCAATTACCAGCCAGCTCCTTCCTCAATAACTTGAGTGTCTGCTTTGTAAACAGTTCTGCTAAGAAACTTCCATTTGATGCCTTGGTCTGTATTATGCATTAGCACTTCAGAAATGAAGTCACAGATATTCTGCAGCTTAATTTACCATTGAAGGGTAGACAAAACAATGAAAATATTTTTGGATTTACAAGAGATAAAAAGTAATACTCTTTATTCCAGCTCAGAAGATTAAATTCATCTGGTGTCAGGAAGAGGTTGGCCCATAATGCCCACCTTTTTGTAGCTGGTTACCTGAATCCATGATTTTGGTATTATAGTAGAATAAAGAGCCAGGGCCCACTAGGCATTACATGGAAAATAAGACCTGCAGAACAGAGCTGATGAATAAGAAAGAAAATATTTTTGCCAAAAAGTACTTCTTCAGCAGCAAGAGGCATAATCCTTAGGCAGTGGGGGAATACTGGGCTGGATACTGAGAGCCAGTAAGACAGATCCCATATCCCTGATTACAGAAGACTCTTACAGAGACAGTATTAGATAAATGCTTCTACATACTGCTTTGCTGAGAGCAGCTTCCTTCTCACAAATCCCAGGCATCAATCAAGGCACGAGGCTTCCATTTTTCCAGCTATACAGTTTAGGCACAGCTCCCGTTAGTAGACAGGACAAAACAGCAGAGGGTAAGGAGAGAGAAAGGCAACTGCATTTCCAACCAAGATGCTATTTAACATGAAAGGTAAATAAATGATGTGATTTTAATGCTTCAGCCCAATCAGAGAAGTCTCCCCCACTGAGGATACTCATTGTTTTCCTGTATATTCATAGCCCTTTACATTTATTCCTTTCTTCCACAGCTATTTTACCTTATAGCTTAGTCACCCAACCTTTCCCATACCATAGCAAGGCAAAATCTGGCTTCTGACCCTCAGAACCTGCTCACTGTAGAGAGCTGTACCTCAGACCACTGGCCTGCATTTGGAGGATGGCCTGAGAAGTGCTTATGGAAGTCAGAGCAGCACTTCTGCTCACCCATATTTCCTGCTTTCCTTTCTCTCTGTGCTGATAAGGTGCTAATTATCTGTCAATTCAAAAATATCTCAAACTAATACTTAAATATACTTCACATTTTTTTAAAAAAATACTCATTATGTCAGGAGTTGACATGACTTTGTCAGGATTGCAAACACTTGCCATTGCTCCCCTTTTAATCTGCTGGGGAGGTAATTCTAGGTATGAGACTGTTGTAACTCACAGCTCCAACAGCAAATAAACACAGAAAAATGAGCTGGTATTTTTGTATGCTTTTGAGATACTAGATTTAGATTACTCCCTATTACCTTGTTCTTGTGAAACATGTTCTGTCATGGAAAAAAATATCTGTTTGTAATTAAAGTGCTCCTGATATTGGCCAGGAAAAGAAAAAAATGTGAAGAAACACTCCTTCAAGGAATTTATTCTAACCAGCACTTGACTTACCCTAGTATGGACAGTTACACCCCAGATGGTCAGAAAGATTGCTCTACTGCAAGGGAATATTCTCCTGAGTAGCTGAGTGGGGTGTGGGTATGAGTGAGTATGGGGGTGTGTGGGTGTGTGTGAATGACAGCAGGATCACCCCAGGGACCCCACTGAATCAGAGCAGTTTTGAATTCCACAAAGGATTGCACAAGAGACTGACAAAGGATGACCCAAAAATATGCAGAATCAGTGATAGTTAACACACTTGTGCCCTTTCTTCATCAGCTTTGGTGACTGCTTAAATACCAATCTGGCTGTCTCAGAGTAAAGTGATTCCTTAGCCTGGAGGAGAATTTTCTGCCATCAAGATAGATCCTACCAGTGGCACTCATGGTGTAGCTGTAGCAATGTGAGCTGTATCTCTGCAACAAGGACTGTGCAGAAATCTGCATAATTTTCCGCATCCTTAGGAAGGTTCCTGCCATGTTTGGGACAGCACAGGAGAAGGTTCTGAGCAGGAATGCCAAGCTGAAGCTGAGACAAGAGGGAAATGATATATATATAGAGAGGTAATTTTTATCCTAAATATATGTTCCTGGATCACGTTAGTTCCTTGCTCAAGAAAATCGTACAATGGCCATAGGATGGGTCTCTCCCCTATCCATACATGCAGATGAAGTTTTAAGTTCAGAGCTCTTGTTTACAATGTAATCTCAATGCCAATTTTAAGCCTTTGCCAATTTTAACCCTTTGCTACAGTCAAAGAAAACATGAACTGCACCTACTCCAAGTGATGATATTTTCTGCAAATACTCTAAGGGATTAAAACACTTCCCACTGAAATGGTGAGAAGAAAAGCAGGCATTTCCTGTGTGAAATAAATGAACAGACATCATTAATGAATGATCCTTTCATTATGTTAAAGGTCTTTTCTTCTTTAGGAAGTTGGCAACAAAGCCTCAAGCTCAAGGCCATTAAAAAAGAAATTAAATGTTGTAGGAGCAAGCACTTGTGCAATGCCCTAATTGTTATGTGTAAGGGACAAAATCTATCTTAGGACTGATTATAGAATCACAGAATCATTTTGGTTGGAAAATGATTGAGTCGAATTGTTAACCAAACACTGCCAAGGGCACCATTAAACCATTAAAGCAAGTAGTCCAAGAATACCCAAGGCAGAAGGTTTTGGAGCACAGCTTCATTGTCGAAAGGCAAGTGTCCACATTGAACATGCTCTTTATCCAGGCCTATGTCTTCAAAATATCTGAAGCCCCTGTGAATGAGGGACAAAGACATTTAACCTGGATAATATTCAGTGGCACTAAAAGACAGCTAGATCACTTCAGTTGTGATCCTCATCCTTAACATCTGCCTGCCTACTGGCCTGTAACAGGGAGGTCCTTTTTGTCTGCAGTTGCCTTGATCACTTCTACTGGTTCTTCCCTCCTAATTTCTGCCAGCTTGCTGCCCAGGTATCTGCTTTAAAAGAGTGATGATGTCCAGATGACTGCAGCTCTGCCTTTAATGTGGACAGAAGACTGAATGTAGGATTTACATAATCTTTTATGATGGGATATTTAGGTTGATGAGCCTCAATGATAATGGAAAAGAACTTCAGGAAGAGCAAATACATGAGCTAGTATTAATGAATGATATTGGATTTTTTTATTTAGTGGGAACTAAATTAAAAGTGCAAGTTTGTTATAAAACATGACTGTAAAATCACCTAGTAAACAAAGCAGATCTGTGTGTATTTTGAGTCATAATAATGTTTTCCTCAGGGTGAGAAGGCTCTTCAGACAGCTTGTATGAAACAGTATTTATCCCTTTGAATGCTGGTAAGATTAATAAAATTATATGCAATAACCTCAGTGAAACAGTGTTCCAAGATAAGACATAGACTTGAAGACTAAATAAAATCTTCCAAACTCAGTATTTTGTCCTTGATTTGAGTAGTGAGACACTTAACAATCCGTATGGAAGTACAGTGCAAAAGATGGCTTTTAAAGTGATTTATATGTTATTTATTTTATTGTTATTTATATGCTCGGTTTTAAAAACATCAGGAAAATAGTTCAAAAGTTTCTACAATTAAACCTCATCCAGTTAATTTCTTTTTCCATTACTCTCCTGAATCAGCCCTTGTGGCAGGAGATAACATTCTAGGGAAGCAATAGAGAAAAAAACATCTCTAGTAGGAATGTTTCTCCTTATAAAAGGACAATTTGCAAAGCATTTTTAATGCAGCTTCAGCTGCATAAATTACAAAATATTTAGTACTTAGTTAAGACAAGCCTATTACCTGCTTCCTTCTATTGTTCTGCTCTTTCAGATTCCAGACAAAGAAATTGGAAGGAAGAAATGCAGGAACATTGAAACTGTCACTAATGGCCCTCAAGAGTAACTAAGGACACCCATGAGTAAATTGTATTTCTTTTTGCAATACTTCAATACTATAACTTCTGAAAGTTGTACACCCTGGGGTGTCAGAGAACAGCCAGAATACAGCATCCAGCGAAAACATGGCAGACATTCCTTTTATGTACCTTTACCTGGAGGATCAAAATTTAACTATGGGCAAGGCTAAAATCTTACAGAGGGTGCCAGGACTCTTCTAATGTTGCAGGGTTTTGGTTTACAGCTCATCTGAAAAGCAGCATCTCCTTCAGCACAAGGATGTTTAAATTTGGGGTGAAAGAGGAAGGAATGGCCAGTACTGCTCCCTGGAACACACAGACAGTCTTAAGAGCCTTCTCATTAAGGCACAATCCAAACTTGGACCTGCTGACTTGCTAAACTAGGAGTATTGCAGCCTGAGAGGGACGAGGCAAACTCTAGCTCTTTGAGCAGATGAGAATTTCTATTTAAAGCATTATACATGAAAAATGAAAGGAAGAAGAGCAGCCTGTATAACAAAATTAACTCCTACTTAGAAAAATAAGAGAAACTGGCCATTACAAAATATTTTTCTTAGAACAAACAGAAAAACAGTGCTGGTGCATAGCATACAGGGAATGGAAAAGAGATGTGATGTAGGAAGACTACAAAAATAAGATATATTAGAAAAAGGAATTATTCTGCAATATGAAAGAAAAGTTGCATATATCGAGAAGATTTTACCCTAACAGCACTATCCTATTTATATCTTTATGGAAATAACTTTAGAAAAAATATTTCTGCCTCTAACTGGACTATAATATTTCTTTATTTTCCATGCCATTAATTGAACATGCTGGGTTTTCTCTCTTTAAATTTTTGTTTAAAATTTTTGAGCTTGACTGTATAAATAACTTAATATGTGTGCATAAGAATATGGAATTCAGCATTGTGCCTGTTTGGTAGGCATTATCCTCTACCAGAGAGAGTCAGCAAAGCTCAGCTGCCCCTACAGGCAGGTATGAATGAGAGAATCACTAGCACAGATATGCATGAGGAACAGTCAATTTTAGCAAGAAGGCTGGACAGCTGTTGCTGTGAAATTCTGACCAATTACCACAAAGAGTCTTGAGGAAAAGTACAAAATGGATGCAAATACATGTTTAAAATAGAAAACTGAGGTTTTTTAAGTCCACACCTGCCTTTAGTACATTTAAACTCAATGTGTTGCTTGGTTTGGAGGTTTTTTACAATGTTACATTTTTACGCTGAAGGAATGTATACTTTCCACTTCTTTCGTTTTCTAATAACTGATAACTACTAGATTTTCAGCAGAACTATTTTCTATTAAAAACAGTCACATTTAAAATAGGCATATCAGTTCTGTGTGGATAAAATCACATTTAAGGTCTTATTAATAATCTAACTGTGAGAACAAATCCACCTCAAACTCAAAACAGGTTTGAAGTTGCAAAAAGCCTGGGCTATATTTGCAATCAACAGCACCTACTGATATATTGAATTTTCACTTGTCAAGAAGTCTGAAACACTTCCACAAGCCATATTCTGCCTTCAGGGATGGCAGTGTGAAATCAATGCAGCACTGGAGTCTCACAAATGCTATAAAAATCGCCATGTTATAATACCAAATATTTCTCCTTGCAATTTAAATTATAGAATAATATTTCACTATTTAGCTACAAATACTTTTAATATTGAAACAATTATAATTTCAAGTATTCTTATAGTGCTGAAAAAGCTTTTATATATGAACTGCTGGTATATCACTCACCTGAACCTTTAACAGCAGAAACAATTCCACTGGACAAAAGTACTATCCATGAGTAAACATAAATAGTACCAAAGTCTTTATCTTCAGTATTTTATATCCTGACCAAATTATTCTAAAACTCAGCTAAGGCAGTCAAAGATAGTCAGCTAATACTGGGATTTAAGTTTGCAAGCCTTCCCCCAGCATTTATGATATAATTTAGAACAATTTTCTCCCTTTTTGTATATATGGGTTAATCCAAGTCAAAACAATTATTTTATATTAATAACTATATTATATATCATTATTTAAATGGACTAGTTAATAATCACCTAAGTCAATATAGTCTTTTTTTTTTTTTTACCAGCCTCACTATTCTGCATACCCAGACCCTCTTTGGTCATAGAATTCATCCATGGGACAAATTAAGACCGCTCCTGTAACCGGCAAGTAATTTTGTTTAAGTGTTTTTCTTTTCTCCATCCAACTTATCCCACTTCATGGCATGTCTAATCTTCTCAGCACTGATTAGGCTTCTGTTCAATTGAAAAAGCAAGATTTCCTCTAGGAAATAGGAAAATTTTGTCACCACTCTAGTTAGAAAACCCTCACATGCTGAGTGCTACAGTACATAGAACTGATCTCCAGCTCAGCCTGCAGCAAGGTACTCAGGAAACTTATGGCTTGGAGATTTAGAGACACCTTAAAAGTAAGTATTAGGCAGAAGTAGTAGGATTATAGCAGGGCTACCAGTTCACAGGGTGAGTAGGTTGGAGAGTGGCCTGGCTGGGGAATGGATGCATTTTCCAGTTGGCCCATCTGGAGGAAGGCAACACCTCTTGGAGCTTTCCTTGGCCTGATGTTCGTATGCCCAGTCTGCCAGGGAGCTGCAAAGGTTCTGATCTCCTGCCCTTTCTGCCAAGGGCTGCAGTGCAATAGCCTGGGAATGGAGGCTCCTTCCCATGTTCACCCAGAGAACTGGCAACATTTCATTCAGACACACAGGGCTTCTACATGGTCCCTGCTGCATGTCACCTGAAGGACTACATTCAATTTTCAGCAGTGTTTGTACAAAAAATGGACAATAACAGTACTTTCCTCATGCCCTTTGTCTCCAAGTCATACCAGTGTATCAAACAAAAGCAGAAGGAGGTACAGCTGCCAGAACAGAGACTTCCAGCAAAGTACTTAACTCCGTGCAGGACCAAGTTCTTCAAAGTAACATTCTGTTTATTTTTAGCTGGTTCTCTTCATGACTATTTTTCCATGCAGGTTTTTTTTGTTGTTGTTTTTTTCATTCTAGCAGCAGTAAAGATACTGTTATATCTAATTTCACTGCTTTAATTAAGTAAGTACTTCTCAGTCCATGATCAGTTCTATTTTGGGCTGGTTTAAAGTTTATTTAATTTGAGATGAATACCAAGCAGGGTAGCATAGTTGAACATCTGAAGGCCTGCTTAATCCTAATATTAAATTTTTGTTTTATTTCCTGAAGTTTTAAAAAAAACTAAGACATTCAGTGTAAATTTGTCAAAAATTCTTTTTAACTGTACTCTAAACATACAAGTACAAAACGGCACAAAACAAGACTCTGTATGCAGTGTGATTAACACCTTGCCTTTTTTTTTCCTTTTTTTTCTTTTTTTTTTCTTTTTTTTTCTTTTTTTTTGAGGAATAACGAACACATACTATAAAGTTTAGATATTAAGATACAGATATTAAATTTATATCCTATTACTTTAAGGTTTTATTACATGTAGGTTTTATTAAGTTCATATAATTCTTTCATATAGTTTAAAACTCTCCCTGCCAACATTTATTCATATTAGGTTTAAGTATTGTTTGATTTTAAAGTTACTCGAAGTTTTGTTAAAACATACTTATCTTCCCAGAACCTGGGGAAAAAAGCCCTGGCAGAGGCAGAAAAAGATCATCTCATCCATTCACTGCACAATGAGGGAATTAAGGATTCTGCATAATTCTTGTGGGATGTCTGGTTAACCTGAGTGTAAAGGACTCTGGTGATGAATTCTCTATGTCACTCCTAGGCACACTGCATATTTGCTTCATTTCATTTAGAAAACTTTTTCTCATATACAATCTGAATCTTCTTTGTTACAAATGAAGCCCATTCTTTTTTATTTCTTCCCGTCATCATTCCTTTTTTAAAGACTGGCAAAATGTTTGTCATTTAAACTTGCCTGGAATTTCAAACCCTTCTATGAGTTGCTGAAGTGCTCATTATTGCTTTAGTAATTTCTTTGAATATTCTAGAATGCAGTTGAGTTAACTTAAATGATTTTAAAAGATCTGACAGATTTAGGGATTCTAACCTGTTCTTTTACTTTCCCCTTTCTTACAAGTGTTAATTGTACCACACAACAGTTCAGAGTTGACCTTTTCAGAAGACTGATCCAGAAAAAGCCATTACACATTTCAGCCTTTTTGGAATCATTTGTTGAGAGCTCTTCGTCTTTTCTATACAGCAGACCAATGTTTTTCTTAGTCTTTCCCATCACTATTGTGCTGATGAATCAGTTCACATTACCCATGACACCCCTTGCTAATAGCATAATTTTGTAACTGTTCCTGTACTTCCATTTTGTTCCTTTTGTTTTCACTGAGCTAATTTTCTATCCATTTTCTGTATTCTTCTTTCTTGTGACAGAAATTAACTTAAAATTTAGACATTAATCTTTTACTATACTTCCTGTCCTCCTATATGTCACATTTGGATCCCTTGAGCCAGCTCATTCATATCTTTTGTCCAGGAAACTGACAGTTCCCCTTAAATAATTTTTCTTTTGTTTCGGTTCTTCTGAGATTCCAAACTGCAGAGCTGTATTTAAGGTTTTGCTCTCAGAATCCCCTGGTTTTCTATACTTCTCTCTTTCCCTCTAAAGAATAGTGAACTCTGCCACTCCATGGTCATAGAAGTTGCCTTCTACACTTACTAGGTTAAAGTCAAATCCAGAAAGGTTTTTTCTTAAGTTGCTCATATGTTTCAAAAATTTACTAGGGAATTTGTGCTCAGCTCCCAGCAGATTCACCTGGAAACAGAGAAACCCCCATATTATAATAAAGTCATGTCCTGGAAAATGCCAACTCCTCACACAAAACCTAATCCAAATCTTCTTAAGAGAGTGTAACTGATATTATTTCCTTTACAGAGTTCAAGTGCTTTTAGCTACTTACTGATCTCATTTAAAGGAGGGAGGGAGAGAACCTGTGGCAGAGAAGTTACAGTCATTATTGCCAGCAGTGGCAGGCTGATCTGGTTCTGCTGCTGCCTGGGTAGCAATCTGTAGATTGATAGAGTGAGATTTCACCAAAATTTCAACACTATTAGTAAAAGTATGAACCTTTGTCCTTGACACATCAGCTATTCCATTCTAGTCAGGGAAGAGGCACATTAGGACATATAAATTAATGTGATTTATTTTAGATATCTTCTGTAAAACTGGCTGGCACTAACAGAAGTAAGAAAATCTACATGTGAGACTGCACCTGGCCTTTCCCCTAACCTTGTGGATTATAACCATATGGCTTAACTTTTATCTTAACCAGTGGCCAAGAGAGAACATGCTAGGCTATCACATGTGTACCTTTTTTAGATCTTGCTTATAAAAGCAGGATTTCCAGGTTGCTTTAATTTTATCCTTCCTTTCTGACATGATTTAAGTTTTCTACATCGTTCTGCATATAGCAGAGACTGGTGACAATCCTATCATTATAACCAATGTTCTCCTTTTCACATTTTCTCTACATCTTTGTTTTATACAGATCTGTCATATATTATAGAAAGCTTTTGGTAAAGTTAGAGTAAACCATCCACTTGAGCATGTCTTTCAAAGGTGGGCAATGCTCTAGTTTATTAACAGATGCAATCCAAGGCTGGTGGCAATTATAACTTCAGTGAGTTGACAACTACATGGTAGTCTCTCTAAGGCAAGTAAATGGCCTCAGTGTACCTGCAGCTTCCCTAAAAAGCCTTTTGCTCTAGAGATGCCTCTCTTGCTCTGCTTATGGCCCAATGGCTAAAGTGGGTCATTTTGAATTATTAGAGCTGTTGTTGAATAGCTTGTGTGCAGTTTTGGGCGCCACAATATGAAAAAGACACTAAGCTGTTAGAGAGCATCCAAAGGAGGATCATGAATATCATGAAGGGCCTTGAGGGGAACTATATGAGGAGCAACTGAGGCCACTTGGTCTGTTCAGCCTGGAGGAGACTGAGGGGAGGCTCCATTGCAGTTACAACTTCCTTGTGAAGGGAAGGGGAGGGTCAGGCACTGAACTCTCCACACTCATGACCAGTGACAGGACTGAGGGAATGGACTGAAGTTGTGTCAGGGGAGATTTAGGTTGGATATTAGAAAAAGGTTCTTCACCCAGAGGGTGGTTGGGCATTGGAGCATGCCCCCCAGGGAAGTGGTCACAGCATCAAGCCTGACAGAGTTCAATAAGTGTTTGGACAATGCTCTCAGGCACATGCTGTGACTCTTGGGGCTGTCCTGTGCAGTATCAGGAGTTGGATTCGATGGTCCTTGTGGATCCCTTTCAACACAGGACATTCTACAATTCTATGATTCTAAATACTTCAGGCATTTTACTCTTAGGTAAGGGCAGATTGTCTGGTCTCCGTGACACCAGGAGTGAGCCTGATCATGGCCCCAGGTGGAGCATTTAGTACAGCTACCACTCTTTTCTTGGTCTATACACAGGAGAGCCAGGGTGATCTCAAGGCTACAAGCAGTAGTCCTGCTCTCTGGGTTTAACGACCTTGATGGTTTGGTGGGCATTATCAAACACACTTTTCTTTTGCACAGCTGTAACTCCACTTAGCAGGAACTGCACTGACAGGTGAAAATGAGGAAACAGGCTCATTTCTAACACTTTCCAGAACCCTTTCCTTCACTCCATGACATGGCTGTAACATGGACACTGCAGTTGTTTCACCCAGACTTTCCCATTAGCAAACAACACTTCCATGAGCAATTTTTCTAAGAGGCTGCTTAAAGATGTTATGATTCCTTCTATCCCTTCTGTACAATACATCATGTGGTTTGTTCATTGCTTTCTATGGTAAAAATTCCAGCCTTCTCTCCAGGCAATTTTACCTTTTGGGCCTCAGGCAATCTATCAGTTGACAAATTTCTTTTCTCACCTTGTGCCAAGACTTTACACCTCCAGCCCAATTTGCTGCAACTTTTTGCAGAGATGAAGGATGCAAATTTTGACAATTCCTCCAGAAAAATCTCATTTTGTGAAGATGATATAATTTTCTCCTTCACCTCACTGCTCACACAGTTCACACAGAGAAGACAAGAAGCAGCAGGAGCAAATTAGAATACAGGAAATTCCATTTGAATAGGAGAAAAAGACCCTCTTTTAATGTGAGGTTGGTCAAACACTGGTACAAGCTGTCTTGAGAGATTGTGGAGTCTGCACCAAGAGAGATACCCAAACTCCAAGAGGATGCAGCCCTGAGCAGCTGGCTGTCACTGACCCTGCTTGGAGTGTGGGGGTTGGGCCAGACAACCTCCAGAGATCCCCTTCAACTTCCAGCGGCCTGTGAAAAGGGCAGGAATATTATAAGTTAGTTTGAGAAGTTGCTTCATGTTATGAATTTTTAACAAGATACATTTTATTCTAGCTCCCTACTTCTTGGAGGCACTACTGTGCCATGGTACCACAGAAATCCTTGGACATCAGAGCACCTGATGATGACTGTGACCCTACAGTCTAATGCTGCTGAACACCCAGAGCCTACCTAATGCTGTATGTCTCTGTATAAAACACATAAACATTCACTGAAGTGCAAATTGGGACTTAGATCTTGTTTTATTTTCTGGTCTGCAGATATTTTATTAGCCTATGCAAAGTGGAATAGTTTCAAAAGAACACGCTGAGAGTCCCACCTTAAAATTATTCCCCAGACTGGTGGGCAGGGGACTTGGATGAGACACAGGAATTGCTTTAAGTCCTGACTGAGAAATAAGTTGCTTTGATCCCTCACATCCTGAGATATTACTACTATCACTACTACTTTGATTTCTAGGCAAAAGGGACACTATATTATGTGACAAAGGGTTGATTGAAAGCAAAGTGAGCTTTTGGAAGAGCCCACTGGACATGTGTGGATTAGTTAGGCAACTCTCTTAATGGGATTGAGAGGTTTTGACATCATCTAATTCCTTGGGATCATTTCCTGGACAGTCTAGGAAGTCTCCTATTTGGGCAAGTGTTCGTGGTTATGTTCTTTCACTCCTAATGTTTCCACTTACTGCAAAAGAGACCTTAGTACTGGGTCACACTGGACATCACTGTGCAAAAGATGCACCAAGATTAGGGGTTACAAGCTGAGCACTGATAGGAATAAACACTTTTATGGAACAAACCCTTAAATTACGAATCTGAGAAATTAATTAGTTTTCATTAGTTCAGTTCTGTTTAGCTTTGTATTTTCTTGACAAATGAAAATAGGCTGGTTATATTTCATTTTGACTTCTTGACTTGATGCACTGATACCATGTTCCAAAATCATGTGACAAACATTTTATGCAAATCTTAATTAAAAAGACAGGATTATTCCTTTAGGTACTGCAAAACTGTCTACTTTCCTCTGAAATACGTGATGGTATTTCTAGCTAAAGTACAGGACGCAGTTGATGCTACTGTTGATGTAATTTTTGAGTGAGACTTTAGCAGTAAATCAAAATGGCTAGGTTAACCTTATTTACCAGGGAATAAATAAATTTATTCTGGTGGAGTAGCAAAATAACTCCTATTATGCAAAAGAGAAAAAAAAAAGTAAAGTTTACAAAAGAAATAAAATTATTGTTTTTACAGCAACTCACCTGTAAATATAATATACCAGCACATAGTACTGAGTGTAGAAGGTGAGCTGATATTAAGAATACATCATAAGCACCTATTCCTAAAAACCTGCTTTTAACTGAAGACATCAAACTTTCTTTAGCTGTAGGAATGTACACAGTATGAACTGAAAAACACATGAAATAAGCCTTCATACCTTCCTCAGAACTAGCAAGGCTGCAGCTAGAGTAATGCATTAATATTGGGGCACTGTACTAGGGCATGAAAGAAGATATGGACCATTTGGAAAGGGCCGAGAAGAGAGAGAAGATATTGGTTTTAATGGCATAAGACAAAATCTATTGTTAGGATGATGGTTGATACAAATGAGTGTGTGGTTGCAGAGCCTGCAGGAGAACATTCCTGAGTGGCACATCTGAGGACACCTGAGAATGTCTGGAGAGCCCAGCCTGCAGCACAGTTTTAAGTTAAAGCATTGAAATGCACAATCAGTCCCACAAAGCAGAAGTTCTACTGAGAAGATTGAAAAAGAGACACACCATCAATATGATGAAAGAGTGCAATGCTGCTGACTAGATTAGGAAAGAATGACACAATTCATAAAACACTGAGAAAGTGCCATCACTGATAAGGCTGTGAAAAGCAATGTCAGGTCAAAAGAAAGGACAGGATGTAAACTGCCAAAATCTACAGACCATACACAGTCTGAAGAAAAACGGAGTCTTGAGGACATTTCTGCAGAAACATTAAGGGAGCTGTAAAATGTGGGCAATAGAAATCAGCAAGTAATAGAAATTACCAAAAAGTGAGTGGGTAAGTGGATACTTGTGTTTGTGATAATCTGCAGTTAACAGGGTCATAGATACGCTTCTTTGCCTTAACAATTTTATTTATATAAGATGTACATTAGTGTAGAAAAAACAGGCATCAGTTAATACTTGTGAGAAGTAACTGTATAACTGCAAAAGGGGTTACAACACTGGTTTTCTGAATTGCGAGAAGGCTGAAGGGACACATTGACCATGGTCTTTGACCACCTAAGACCATTCTCTGAGTACAAAGGATGGCAAGTCACTGAACTGCAGTAAGGCAGACATCAGGAAAACCTCAGGGTAATAATGCACAAGGCCTGGTTCCTTGTTGAAGTCTGTGGAATTTCCAACAGTGCAGATTTGAAATGGCATCTTGGACAAACATCACGAAGAAAAGTCCCATATAAGTGACTTCCTCTAGGAATAGATGCAAAGCAGGTGGACTTTTGAGATCTGGTCCAATCTGATCTGATCTTTTCATTATGATTTTATGGCTGTAGCAAATGTTAGCATAAACTTTGCTTATTTAATTTGATCATACATCAAGAGGAGCACTTCAAGGGAGATGTCATAATGGCAAACAAACTACAACAATCCACAAAAATGGGCTTAATAATGTTATAAATTACTTTAAATTGCCAGTTCAGCAGTACACTGAAGCACAGTTCTTGAGTTTTAAAGACTTTAGGTCTAAGGACACAAACCACTCAAATCTTGAAGCCCTGAGGAAATACAAAACCAGCCCAATGACACCTTTAACAATGGAATAACCCCAGACTTAAAGACCCTCAGTATTAGAGAGCGATGTGCTGCAGGACAGGGCAAACTCTTATACAACCCACATAATGCAAGGTATCTCTTATCTCCTCTTCAGGACAAAAAAAAACGGTTAATGGAGATTTCCTGAAGAATTAAATAACCATATCTCAATGTACATTTCATTCGTGGAAGGAGACTGATGTGAATTGGCTTTACCATTACTAAGATTTAGTGATACCATTTGTCACAGTGATAACTGCATACAGATTGCCTGTCTTTAACTAAAGAAAGCTCCCTTCCTCTGAGGCTTTTAGCTGTCTGCAGATGCCTAAATGAAGCCTTTCTGTTGACACCCATGGTCTCCCTGGGGTGCTTATGTCAGTTCCTGGTGCTATCCCTTTTCATCTTAATGTACACCTGTCAGACTGCTCAGAACTTCTATTCAGTATCACCTTCCCCTAAAGGCTCCTTGGGTTTATTCTCAAGTGAAATAAGCTGTGCCCACCAACTTGATGGTTTTGCCTTGACAAGCCTGAAGGAGCAAAATACCGAGTGGTTTGAAACCCAGTCTACCCAAGTTGTACACTTTGCAGCTGGACACCACAAAATCTACTCAATGGTTCTCGTTAAGACCAGATGATCCTCAGAAAGGGCCCTTCTGAGTGTACAGCCCATGAAACTGCCAGATCTAAGATTTTCTATAACATTTCCCAGAATTTAAAGACATACAGAACTGTTTAAAGCTTTTGGCTTCGGATGCGATTGCTCTCTCACAAAGTCTACCACGGTATCCCGAGGACAAGTTCATCCACGCAGGCAGATGCGAAGAGCATCCTTGCGTCCGCTGCCCTGCCTGCCCGGAGCTCGGTCCCTAGCGCCGGCCGGGCTGCCCGGCGCTTCTGGGGCGCTCCCTGAGCCGAGCGCTTCCCGCGAGGGGCGCGCCCGCGGCAGCGGCTCTTTGACGAGAAGAAGGCAAAAAAAGAGATGGGACCGTGCCCGGGCACCGACACCAGCCCGCTGTGAGCCCGCGAGCCGGCGAGGAGGAGAGGAACAGCGCATCCCCGGACCCCCAGCCCCGACCCCGCCGCCGCCCCGGTGCCCGCCTGTCCCGCCGCTCACCGATAGTAGAAACGACGGTGCCCACGAAATAGAAAGCGCCGGTGAAATCCCATCGGGGCCGGATGTCATCGACGCGGATGCCGGCCACGCTCGCCTCCTCGTATTCCCGGAGGAAGTGCCGGAGCTCGGCACGGCTGAGGTTGTGGCGCCGGGTGAAGTTCTCCAGGCGTTCCTCCCAGCGCTCCTTAGCCTCCCGCTCCGTGGGCAGCTCGATGGCCGAGAAGACGGCGGCGCCGCACAGCATGTACAGCACGATCAGCACCGCCAGCAGGAGGAACCGCGCGTTGTCCGCGTTGAGGCGACCCGCGCTGGAGCAGCAGCAGGCGCCGCGACACGCCATCCTCCGCCCGCGGGACCGGGCTGCCGCGCCGCCACGCTACGTCGGGGCCCTGCTGCCGCCGCCGGGCATCACGGCGCCGCCCGCCAGCCGTACTCGGGGCCGCGGGGCTCAAGGCGCCGCGGAGCCCGGCGGCGGCGAGCGGCGCTCCCGGGAGCCGGCCGGCACCTTCGCCCCGGGGGCAGGGCGCGGCCCCGGCACGGCCCGGCGGCGGACGCGCTTCGGGCTGCCGAGCATCCTGCGGGCGAGGGAAGCGCTCGTCCCGTCCCGTCTCGCAGACCCCTCAGCCCCAAGGCGCGCCGCGCGGGGCTCCAGTCCCCGCCAGTTTCATATCCCCTTCCTGCCCCCGCCCCGAGCACGTCGGAGCGGGGCGCAGGGACAGGCATCGCCAGGCGCCTCCTGCCTGCCGGGGGGGGCGAGGCGGGACCGGCGGCAGCTCGACCCCCGCCCTCCCTCGTCGTCGCGGGGCTCCGCCGCCCGCTCCACCGGGCCGCCCGCACCGTGGCCTCAGGGGAGCCGCGGGCCGCGCCGGGCCGGGCCGGGCTGGCCGCGCCCCCGGGGGCAGTTCACCTCAGCAGAGGCGCGGCTGCCGCCCCTGAAGCTCAGTGCCGGCAGCGGGCAGGGCGGGCTGGCAGAGGGCGGCTGCCCCGCGGCCGCTGCTCCAGCCCTCAGAGGGGCGGGGGGCTGCCCGCCTTCCCGCCCTCAGGTACCCGTCCCGGGCTGTGGGCCGAGGTGCGCCCGAAGCAACGGGGCCTCTTTCTTAGAGAGACCGGGCATGAAACCCGTCAGTGGATGATATAGCCCCCCATCAAAGCCATAAAAATTAGCGCCCTTTGTAAAAAGAGGGCGCCTCCTTCTCTACAGGTCTGGTCACCCACTGCCTTCCCGACAAGGTGTTACATCTCTGTCCTCCAGCGCATGGTAGTCGAAGGGAAATTGTGTAGGGAAGATAGAAGCAGCCTTCTCCAGCTGCAATGTGGTTTTAAAGTGCGTTACTTGGAGGTTCAAAGAGCAGGGCTCTCAATCCAAATCTTCTGGAAATATCATTCTCACTGTAAGAAGAAAAAGCTAAACTCAGCAATATCTGGTAGTTGCTACAGTGCAGAATTCGACTTTTAAATAATTGGGGGTTGGAATTCAGCTCTGCTAAACATAATAGTATACAAGCACATTCTTCCAGGGAAGGACAACCTACATATATTTTTTTAGAAAGCAAGTTAATGAATTATAACATTCACTTCCCTTCCCCTCCCACCCCCCACCCCCCCAATTTTCTAATAATTTTGGTGCAGTGAAAATGCAATGAGAATGAACACTAAGATTCTTGTGGCAGATTCCTTAATGGCAGATAATTGTACACTCTGTGTAAGAGCCATTGATTGTCTCACAGCCTGAGGTATATTAGAGTATTGGTCTGAGCCCCAAGGGTGCACTGTGGGCAGTTCCAATGCCAGAGTTTGAGACAGAATCACCACTTGTGTGGCAACAACTGCTAGAGCAGTAGGCACAGGGAAAAATAAGTCCTTTTCTTATGTTGCACAGTAAACCAGTAGCAAGGGATGAATGGGAGTCATGTTTAATTTTTTCCTTTGTTGTTTTTCATAGGTGATACATCATGCTGCAGGTTTTTATTCCCTCTTAATTAGTCTTTAGCATAGACTTTAGCATGGAAATTAAAATTAGCAACAATACTGGAAGACATTAAATAGCCAAAAATAGGAAGATGAGATGCCAGCTAAACTAACCAGACTGTGCCAAGTGCTAAAGGTAACCACATGCTTCCATAAAAAAATGCTGGTGTATCTTTAAAATTATTGGCAGTTCCTATTAGAGGAAAAAAAAACCCAAAAAATCCAAGCCATACTTCCCTGCTTTGCCAGTCAGAAGGAAGACACAACTCAATCAGTGCACTCTCAACCAGCAAAGGCAGCAGAACTGATGAGCACCCTCTGTCCACAGCAATGGGCGCCATCCATCAAACCTGTTCAAGGGTGGCTTGGATTAGCACAGTGGGAAAAGTGCCTTTAAGCTGCTTGCAACCATGACATCAATGTGATTGCCCAAAGGAATACAAACAATAACACTATTTATATTAAGAAAAAGGTTTTTTCTGGAAAGAGTGATAAAGTACTGGAATGGTCTGCCCAGGGAGGTGGTAGTCACCATCTCTGGATGTGTTTTAAAAAAACTTGGATGTGGCACTTGGTGCCATGATTTAGTTGAGGTGTTAGGGCATGGGTTGGACTCAATGATCTTGAAGGTCACTTCCAACCTAGTGATTCTGTGATTTAAGATAATTTAGTCCAAAAATTAACAAAACACTACCAAGCCTACCACTAATCCATATCACTAAGTGTTAACATCCACACATCTTTTAATACCTCCAGGGATGGTGACTCCACCACTGCCCTGGGCAGTCTGTTCCAATGCCTGACACCCCTCAGTGAGGAATTTTTCCCTAATATCCAATCTAAATCTTCCCTGGTGAAACTTAAGGCTCCTCTTGTCCCCTCACTTGTTACCTGGGAGAAGAGGCCAATTCTCACCTGGCTACAACCTCCCTGCAGGTAATTGTAGAGAGCAGTAAGATCTCCACTGAGACACCTTTTCTCCATGCTAAACATTCTTAGCTCCTCCAGTTACTCCTCAGAAGACTTGTGCTCCAGACCCTCCACCAGCTCCATTGCCCTTCTCTGGACATGTTCCAGTCCCTCAATGTCTTTCTTGTCAGCAGGGGCCCAAAACAGGACACAGCACTCAAGGTGTGGCCTCACAAGTGCTGGCAATCACTGCCCTGGTCCTGCTGGCCACACTATTTTTGATACAATCAATGTGTTCCATTAATGGGATGCTGTTGATTTTATAGAACACCTGGTAGTACATTGGCAAGATACAAGTTCCAAACCAATCTGAAATGTACACATTTAGAAGACAAAACAAAGGATATATTAACAGGATTGCCTTTATTTTTATTTGAATTTTACACATCAATTTTTATTCCAGCTATTAGGGTCAATTGACAGTCTCACAGAACAATAATTTTTAAATTAATTACAACTGAAAATGCAGAGAGACTGAGAACAGTTCTCATCTTGAAAACCATATTGGGAACCACAGTAGAGAAAAAGCATTTTAAAAAGTATTCAAAAAAGCAGGTTCACTTGTAATAATGTGGTTATAGATTCTCCAAGAATCTCTCCCTTATTAACATTTTAATGTTTCAACTACAAATTAGCCATTATAGCAGACATTACAGCTTACAGAACAGAAACAAGCAGTTTTTGCAAGTAGCACGGCAGGCTCAGTGTCAGCAAGCGGAACATCACAAAGTACTGGAAATATTTATGATGGAACCCACATATTTCCATGTGTATCAGGGGCATCAGTGTAAGGAATATTCCAAATCCATGGCTGATCTGTAAATCAAAACAAAGACATACTCATGACTTAATTTAATTCATAAATTAATTTATGAAATGCAAAATTTGTTTCTCTTCCTCTTTTCTCTTTGGAGGAAGGTCAAAATTCCCACTGATTTTCAGATTACATCATGTGCAATTTCAGTTTAGTGGATTTTTTTTAAAACTGTAAGATACAGAGTTTTCAAAAGGCTTTGCTTTCCCCCAGATAATTATTTAAATATAGTTATAACCCAACATACTCACCAGCTGTATAAGAATTGTATTTCAGACAATATACAAGTACAGTAATGCAGCCAAATTTGGTTTGGCTTAGTGCCAACAAGTTTTGTGCTGCATCTTAACTCAACGGAATTATAAATAAAGCACTGTAACATTAATATTTTTCACAGGGACAGTAAGAATTCAGTACCTAAGAATGACACTGCCTGACCTCTGACAAGTTCACATTTACCCCTCACTTCTCCAAACATTACATCTTCAGATGAGCAACAGGTTTGTACTAGACAGTTCCCTCCCTCCTGCCTCAGAATACAGCAGCTCTCTCCACTCTTGGGAAGAGAAAAAGCAACACATCAGGAGTTAACTGCTAGCTCTGCAACCTGCTCTGTGCTCTTCCTCCTACCATACATGTGGCAGAAATGCAGCTGTTCTGTGAATCCAAGATACTATTCTACTTCTTGCAGGCTACTCCTACTGAAATAGAAAAAAATCCTTTAACCCTTTTTTCTGTTGAGTTTTCTCAATTAAGAAATTTATGTAAATCTGGCCTGCTTCTTCTCTCCATGTACAAAATGAGTCCTGAAGGAATACAATGACATTAAACTGTAATATGCATAGATTAAACTGAATTGTACAAAGGATGACAGGAATAGCTATTGATTGAGATTACTTTTACCCAATTCTAAATTTACAGGATCCAATGACAACTCTGACAATATAGGAAGTGAGAATTACTGTAGCATGGAAAGGAGAGTAATAAAGTGACAAAAACAGTAATGAAGGGTTATATAAATTACACAACAGCACACTGTGACAAGTACTACAGCAATTAGACATGGAGCAGAGTGACCATTGCTACTGATTATTACTTGATACTAGAGTGTCCTCAATTCTCGTACTGTAGTTCTGTATGTTGCAGCTATTTGCATATCCCAGCTATGCAAATTTAGATTTTGTTTAAAAAATGTGTCTGTTTATAGAAGGAATAGAGCAGTAAGGTAGTTGGTTGGTATTTTGTTACAGTGGACAGGTGATTTCAAAGCATATAAAGAATAAAAGGCATCAGAAACCAGAAGGAACTACAGCACCTAACTCACAGTGCACTGCCAAGAAAGCTCTCTTAGGTTTCTGGCTCAACTGCAGGATAGCTAGACTTTGAGTAATCTCTTAAAAAGAAAAACAAAGTAGCATCAATATTTCCCTAAGCTTGTTTTATCAGTCTCCTGCTGGAAAGCCATGTGTACCTTTTGTATTTCAGGTGAATACCTTACCAGACAGTAAACATTAACAGTTAAAAAAATGGGTACAGAATAAAGTAAATGTTGGGGAAAATACTGAGGATTTCAAACATACGTTCAGATTTGAACACTGACCTCTAAGACATCAGAATAAATCCAGTCCCACTCAAGCAGTGGAATCTGTCACTCAAGAGTACATTATGCAGCTTAGACCTATCCATCTTCCCTACTTCCCTACCATCTGGCAGTTACTCTGCTTAATTCAGCAAAACATGCAGGCAGATGAAAACTTAAGATGTACAGAAATAACTTCAGTCACCCCCTTAAAGCATGCTGAGAGGCCTCAATACCTAATTTAGTTCTTTCTAATTGTAGCTATCTAAATAAAATTTGCTCGAGGTAGCTATTATTGTACTTAGAATTTTGTTCTGTTAATGTGATGCTGTTGATTTTATAAAACAGCTGACAGTATTTTAGTAAGTCATGTGTAGAACTATTGCTGATACAAATTATAATTCAATTATTTATAAAATGTCAGGTCAATTTAAAATTATTCATCACTTTTAATAGGATCTATATCGGCAAGAGAAAGACAATGACAAATACCCTATAATGGTAGCTGCTTATGGTTGCACATGAAAATGACTGCCAAGCTTCTCAAAGTTAATTCCTTTAATCTCCTTGGGGGGAGGAAACAAAAGTCCCACTAAATAATTTTTGAAGTGTCCTTAACATGCCTACCTTCCACACATTTCAAGATCAGTGCTTCATTTCTGATACCCCAACTGTCTCAACTGCACCTCACTGGAGTTAGTGTTATCCACTAGGCCCACAGCTTCGCTCTTGCCTCACTTACAAGCAGCAGAACTCAGCAGTAGACTCAGCACTCAGTAAAGTAAATGGGGCCATTCAAGTCCCACTGCTACTTAAACATTATCTGAAAGCTCAGATGGAGCACTATTTCAGTTATACTCTGATTTTTGAATATTCTCTCAGAACTGGATAGACTACAACTTTTTACTTAAAGGAAGAGAGGCTCTGGAGAACAAGACAAGTTCTTTTTGAGTAACACCTGAGTATCACTCAAAGAATCCATGTTGGCAGGCCACCTCAAGCCTTCATGTTCTCATAAATATGACAGATGGCAGTACAGTCAAAACCAGGAACATGCAATTGAATAGTAAAGTATAAAACACAATGAAAGCACCTTTGTGATCATCTTCCTGTGGGTGTCTTTTGTACTGTGAGTGCAGATCTGGATGAGATTGGATTCTCAACTTAATTGAAATAGGTAGCTTCAAAGCAACAAGTATTCACATATATAGAAAAGTCACAAATAACCAGACTTCAAGTCATTCTACATATATATGGCAAACACACTCCCTGCTGCATGAATCTGGAAAGTTCTTCCTTAAGTGTTTGCAAAAGGTACACACTACACTTCAATCTCTTGTCCCCTCCCTCTGGATGAGCATGGCATTTGAAAAGGAACTAATCTTGTTCCTCTCAATGCAAAAAATCATACTTAAAGATCACAAGAAGGAAGAAGGGCAAATGGGGAATACATGCGGGATCTATATGAATATTCACAAACAAAGGGACAATTTCTGAAGACCAGGACAATGACCATTTGTTTGGGAAAAAAAAGGGGAAAAAAGCACAACCTACTACTGTAGTTTTAAATACAGAATTTGCTTTGTTTCTCAAAGTGCTGATGTGATGAGGGGAAAAAAAAGGTATTTTGCACTTTTCTGAGACCTCCCCTCCCCCAAACTGTTATAAAAAACCCCTTGATATACTTATGAATTAGAAGTTTCAAGTTCCCTCCACACAACAGATGATTTCCTCAGTCATTAAACTGTGTAATATCTAAATCACAAATGAAGTGAAATTCCTTGACTACAGCAAGCAACTTGTAATAGTAAGAGAGATAATTGCAACATTGCAACTGAGATGTAATGATGGCAGCTCAATGAGAAGATAATGTTATACAACAAAAACGTTACACAACAAAATCACAGTACTCATTTAAAATATTCTACAAGAAAATAAAAATCTGAGTACGATTAAAGACAAAAAAAGTTATTTATAATGATATCTTGCTAAGTAAGATAGGCTATTGTGTGCACGATTCCCAAATATCCAGACTGGACAATTTTCAGCTTTCTTTCCAAGGAACTCTCAAATCATACTGCTGGTCTATAGGTTTTATTTATCTTAGTATCACTGATACATTGAGCTTTGTGATAGTCTTTTTTATTATGACAGCCTGAATCTTAACTACAGAGGCGTTCAGGAGATTGATGCATCTATATGATTTATTTATCTAAATATTGAGTAGTACTGTCAACTACCAGAATTCTTTTTTTTCATTCTTAAAATGTTTTGCCCTAAAGATATGTCTGCTGCCCACAAATGGCCTTCTGCTGTTCAGCTGACTATTGGAGGTGATCAACTGCAATTGCTCAAAACAGCAATGTGAAAAGAGTTAATAATGTACATGTTGCACACAACAAATGTTATCTGCTAAAAATTAATGAGGTCCCTTGTCACATCAGAATAGGAATGATCTTATTCGTTATTTTAAAACTGCCGGATGTAAAATATGCATGTTATTCCCTGAAGCAAGGAAACATGCAAGCTACGTGTATCATGCATAATATAACTCTTTTGTGCTGGTAATTTAAAGCATTTGTGAAGAAATAGTCTAAAGGAAAAACACCCAGGTAAAAGTCGTTTGTACAAACTTAACTCTGATCTGTCAGGATGTCATACTGTTAATTTCCTCAGACTAGACTTCAATTACAAACCTTGCACTCTGCACACGATGGCTCAAATCACATATAAGTTCCAAAACTAGACTGGGCATCATACATCTACCCTGAAAAAGAATACTCAAACCAAACTCCATTTTAAAATTCTTGAATTGACCGACTATTGAAGCAAAATACTGACCATATGGTGAATCTGCCATCTCATGGGAGTGCTCTCACCTAATAATCTGAAGCACATCTCCCTTAGCCAAGCATAAGCTTTGAGTTCAAAGAAGTTGGCTAGTAACATGTGGCAAATCACACAGTCAAGTGGCTCCTTCTGGTCTTCAATCCCATCATAACATAGCAGTAGCCAAACTAAATTGTGACTCTGTAACTCAAGTTTCTTCTCATGCAAAGTGTTAATTTCTCCAGGATCATTATAAATACCTGGGAGAACAAGTGTACTCAAATGTTACTTGGACTCTGAGAGGTCCTCTGAGGCAGTGTCTGATGTCAAGCTGTACTATGAGAGCTTCAATCTCAAACTGCAGGTTTACCAGTCAATAATAATGCTTTTGGTTCTGCTGAGAAAGGAAATGAAGACCAACACGAGATTGGTTCCAACCCTGGCTTCCTCACCCTGGGCTATGATTTACAATGATAATATACACTTGCTGCTTGAAAAATTGAAAACTAAACTTCTAAGCACACTCTGATTTATATTTACCATTGCTCTGAATGTTAAATAAGTGAAATATTTTCTGTTCAATATATTAGAATCACTAGAAACTGGACTAGCTTCTAGCTGTCATCTACTAAGAAGAAAGGATATCCTCTTAGACTTTGTACCATACTAGGCACACTGAAAGCATTTGAAGTTCTCTAAAAATTCATACAGGATGTTGCTAATCTAGTTCTTTCAAACCCTAGAAAGTACACAGGTTTCAAGCAGTTATGCAACATTAATTAGAAAAAAAAATTGGTTATTGGAAAATATTAGTTACTTTCCCAGAAGTCTTCTATCTTAATTTTTAAAAAATATTTTAACTACTTGACAGAGAAAGTAGTGGAGCATTCTAGAACTTATAACAAGAAACAAAGGTGAGAGAAAGGTAGAGACCACATACAGTGACATTTACCCTGAACTTATATGACTTCCTGAGCATAGAGCAGGTTCCTGTGAGGGAAGTCAGAGTAACAAAGCTTTGCTGGACGAAATACCGATCTCTTTTAAGCACTGTGCCACTAGCACAAAGAAGGCAAAGCAGGATAAATGAAAATTCTTTCAACTCCTTAGGTAACACGTTAAACACAAACACCTAAGTCTACCAGAGCTGGAGGCAAATATGCCATGAAGTTTTTCTTCCTTTTATCCAGCACAACACATTATATGTAATAAATGAGATGCAGTGTTACTATAGTTTCCTGAAATCACTATAAATATTTACCAAATGTAATTTCACCACACTCCCTATTCCCACTCACTGAAAATCAGACAAAATATCAAGCACTGAATATCTGAAGTTACAAGCAAAAGGTCAATTTGCTTTTCCATGTAAGTGTGGCAATGGAACATTGAACAGTGAGCAGGGCCCTTCACAAGGGAGAGAGCTGTTTTTGTGAGATAATGTTAAAGATCCTTTTGTGCATCCTTAACAAAACCACAGCTGTCAGAGGTTGAAAACTTCAGCTAGAGGACTAATGAATTAAGTGGACTGTCAATTTCTGCACAATGCTTGAACTTGTATTAAAGCTAATTTTCATCTCATTTCCCCACCATTTTTCCAGCCTCCTCATCATTTTTCCAGCATGAGATTTGACAGCTTTTAGCCCCCAGTTACCAAGGGTAAAATAGATTTTCCCACTGGAACATAATGAAATACATCTTAATACATTTTTACAAGCTGTGAGAATTGTTCAGGAAAGGAATCTTCAACAAAGGGCAAAACAACTAAGGTAATTAATGTAATTGGCATGTATAGAGACTAATATGTAGCTTCACTCTACATTAATCTCAACTGAGTTGGAACCTGTCTTATTTTCTTGCATACACGTTTATCTTCTACGTACTATTAATAGAAACTAATAGTTTCTTTCTTTGATCTCAATATATACACTTAAGAGAAAATTAAATGAAAAACAACTTGTTTATTAGAATGCATTTACCCCTCCTACTTTATACGGTTCTCTTCTAGAGTGTTTAAGAAGTTTCAGAGTGTTTTGAACTAAGAGTTCAGAAAAAGCTTTTATAAATTCCTGCTTGTAACCCAGTTATAATTCAAAGAACTGCTGATAGATCTATTTTTAGTTCATCCCCTTTTCAATAGTGCTTAAGAGTTCTGCAACAAATACTCATGATTAATAAATCTAAAATCTGTCAGAATAATAATGCAGAGAAATGTTTTACCTGCTGAGGTCTTCCTAAAAAAAGCAGAAAACAGCCAATTAAATCTCATCACGTTTACCTGTAACTACAAAGTCAAGTGCAACTCACTAGGAAAAACACCAGATGAAGCTGCCCAAAAAAAGTGTACTATAATACAACAATATATTTTACAATACATATAAACCATAGATTTGCTATTCATTAAGCTAATTGATTATATAATCATTTCCTAGCTATTTTTAGGTCCAAACATTTTCCCAAGCATTACAGTGTTTGCTGGTAGTTTTGACTGGCTGGTTGGATTGTTCTTTTGGGTCGTTGTTTTTAATCATTCTATGTAGTCAAAATAAGCTACTTAAAATATTTCTGGTATGATTTCTCTCACAGATATCTTACAAACTCCCCATCACAATTTCAAGTGCCTATACTGCTGCCAGCTATGGTTTGAGACTCAGGTAAATTTTATTCGTCTTTCGCTTCAGGGAGTTCAAATAACTGGCTGGCAGAAGCAGGTAGAGTTGACCTGTTCATGTATTGTACAACATGTCTCTGTGCAAGTCTGAAATACAGCTGGAAATTAAATGAAAGCAATGGCAAAATTTTAAATATGTGTCATAATTTTAAATATTATAGTTTCCCTACTGGTGACATCTTAATGCACATCAATGAACCCTTCAATGAGTACAGACTAGCCCATGATTGGTTTCAGTGAGGGACAATCCATCTCTCTAAGAGAAAAAACCAGTACAAATCCAAGAAGTTATCTTTCTCACAATGATCTCAACTTACACTCCTTAGAAATCTTTATGACTCTTTCTCCAAGTCATCCTATTTTTTGTTTTGCCTAAAACTTGAGTCTTAGAATGAAACCCACTGATTAATGAGGCAAACAAGGCAAAGTAGGACGAGATTTCTTTATCTTTTTCCTCTCTGTTATACAGGTGCAAGAAAAGTAGGACAGAGTCCAAATTATTTCATTACTATTGAACTTAATGGACTTTAAAGGTTGTAGACCAACCTAATGAATTATGGCTGAGACAAATTATTTACATCATTTACTGATAAGTTTATCATTGTATGTCCTGAGATATATCTTATTACTTTTCAAGATGCATTTATTTCACTGTAACTGTTTTCATGGTGAAGTCCTGTCCAATATGATAAACACCAATTAGTATGACAGAAAGCCTTTGTGACAGAATGACAAAATCTCCGCAATTAAATTATTTCCATGAACTAGGAAACCAATTTTCTTTAATTTTGTCACATTATATAATAGAATCCTCTAAGTATATCTGATCCACTATTACAACTTGTACAAGTACAGGAAAAAACAACATTTTTTAAAATTTTGGAATCTTCCAAATAGAACTTTTTGGCAAATGCATGGCCCTGCTCCTGACCGTCTCTTCAATATTCTGCCCACTTCTTTTTCCTCCTACCCCAATAGGATTTTTCTGATTATATGAAAGTGATGTGTACTTTGTTTTCCCATGGTTAGAGAATCTGAGTTCATGGAAAATCCCCCAGAGCCTTTTCTCCTTCAATTATAAGGATCAGTCAATATGGTTTCTTTGGGGAAAGGATAATTACTTGCATTTTTGCTTCTCAAGACTATATTAAAATAAATCTATTTATATCACACTCCAGAGAGTTTGGGAGTTGACAACTGTATTGTTAAGGACAGATTATTTTATGAGTCCATCCCTCAACATGGGAATTCTTTCAACATCTTTTCCACCAGGAGGCTGATGAACTGAAACAGAATATTCAGGAAAGAGATGTGAAATAGCATAGGCAGCTGACTTAACTTCCACTGCCAAAGCCTAGATAACTTCAATTCTGACATCTGTGCATATCACCAGAGAAAGCTAACATCCAAAACCAGAACTACAGTCAAACCAGTTCTTTAGAGAAGTAAGTTTTCAATGCAGAAAGTAAAAAAAAAGTTATTTGGAAAAAAATCTTTACATTTAGTTGAAATACACATAAAATTCACTGACACAAAAGGTAAAATATTGGAATTAAACCAAGGACAATACCTACAATACAAGCACATTTATGCACAAGGAAGACAGTATATGAAATACTTCAGAATACACGTGGATTCTGTTAATCTTTGTTTTAAAATCTCCAAAAATGTAAAGTATAACCTCTGAGAAAAATCTTCCTAAACCCATAAGTTTGAACATTGGTTAGTGAGCAGACAGTGCATACATATCCCAGAGCACAACAGCCAGCTGATGTAGTTGTAGTATATTCTCACCCTGTCATTAGCTCATAAGCCAGCACAATCCCTGCTTCCACTCCCTGACACAACAGTAACAGTACTCAGTGTGTTTTATACTGAATCAAACAGCATTACAGTTTGTGTAATCATTTCTAACTGGACCAGTATTTTTTCTCTGGAAAAACTAAAACCCCTTAAGAGGTCTTTTAGGTAAGTAATAAGCTCTTTGAGCAGAACAATCCATCTTTCCAGAGGATACAGAACATGCATCATACTGAGGACGTGGATGCCTGGCAGTGTAGCTGAATTTAAGGTTTGGACTTGTATAACCCATGGGTCTACCAGTGAGAAGCCAGTCTTGTTGGAAGCTGAAGGGATTCACCTGACTAAGTGGGGCGTGTGCCTCTGTCTATAAGCTGGCCAGAACGTCAAGCATGGGCTTTAGTCCAGGTGTAGTAGTGGAAGAGGATGGAGTTTTGAGCAACACGTAAGAGCCAAGGGCTGCTGCAGCGTTAGGAACCAACAGGAAAATACCTGTGGAATGCTGCAAAGCACTTAGGGCTTGTTCCTCTTTTAAAAAAAAGGTGACATGTTCAACAGCCCAGCTGACATGGCTCTACACCAATGCACGCAGCATGGACAGCAAACAGGAGCTAGGAGCCACTGTACAGCTAGAAAGATCTAATCAGTATCACTGAGGCTTGGCGGCCTGAATCGCATGACACTTCAATCAGTGGCTTCAAACTGTCCAGAAGGAAGAAAGACAGGGGCTTTCCATGGTCTAGAAAAAAGTGGATTAACTGCAGAGTGGTGTTTGAAAAGCAGCGATGAGTGAAAGTGTACAGGTAAAAAAACAGAGGTCAAGCCAACAGAGAAAGACTCATGGTTGGTGTTTACTACAGGTAACCTAATGCAGAATATGCTGGTGAAGCCATCTCACTTCAACTACAGGAAGAAGCATTGAGCTCACAGTCTGATCCTGCAGCAGAGCTTCAATCACCCTTATGCCTTCGCTTTTATTCACTATGTAAGATTCTATTATAAAGTCTGTTGACTTCTTAGCTTTTAAATGTTCTTTCTCCCCACAATCATTAATTAGTTCAAAGACTTACTGAAACATTTGAGTTTCTACAAACTGTGTTGCTCCTATTTCAAGCTCTGTTCTAGATGCTGTCTTTCTTAGATCAAGGCTTTTCGAAAAGGAAGTTAGTTACAATCTTCTGATATTTGTTTGAGGACAAAAATATAAAAATTTACTCTTCCCACATATTGCAGGTTGCACATCAACATTATCCTCAATATATTTTTGTAGTTTTCAGCCATCACCACACAGCCACACTCACTTATCACTTCCCTGATTTGCATGTTCTAGAGATGATATCAGAAACTGAGACAGTTGAGATTTTGTACACCTCTTCAAGTGTTATGAAATATAACCTATGAAATATAGAATGGAGCAAAAGCAACTCTTCTTTCTTCTGATTTACAGTAATTCTTTCACATTTGCACTAGAGTATTTCTTTCACATTCCACTTCCAGAGGAGTTTTTAGCTCATGCCTCCTCTCTTCCGAACATTCCCTTTTCACCACTCCTTCCTCTATTAGTTCTGCAAAAAACCATTTTGATTCCATAAAGAGTATCTATTTTCTTAATGCATAGAAGAATCACAAAAGAGGAATAAAAACTAGCATTGAAGCTATTGATCCAAAACTTAAACAATAAAGAAAATATTTAAAAAAAAGAACCTTACAGTTGCTTTCTTTGAAGTCACAAGCAGAACATGGAACTGTTATCAAATCACATACAATCATACCACACAAAGGTTAAAATAAATCTTTGGAACACAGTCATTCAACTGACTCAGAGTTACTCAATTAGCTTGCTTCATGTAGAATACAAGCTTACTTTCTTCTTCTACACCTCACCTTTGCTTCCATACTGTTCTGGTGGCAGGTCATAAGGTACAGGAAAATACGTTGCTGAATCTTTCCTTTCTGGAAGCTTTTTTTGTCCTACATGAAAGTGACCTTTGTCCAATCCCTATGAAAGAAGGGAAACATACAGAAAAAAAGATTTATTAGTTTCTGAGGAAAAAGACAAACTTAATCTACAATAGATGCTTTCTCAGCTATTTTAATGAATAAAACCTTTTGCCTCCTTTACTGAGATTAGATACTTCATGAAGCACTTTTTAAACACTCTACTATTTCAGCTCTTCGCTTTTTATTACATCCATTGGCTTGGCCCCACATGTGGGTCCATATTTGATATATTCTGCCTTCTCAGGCCCTTACACATATACCAATTTATTTCCATGTTCACTAGGTGAATGCCTTCAGTGTCTAATATTTAACTAAAGTGAAAAGCTTCAAAAATGCCTCTTTGCTGCTTAGTTTCATTCTGACCAAATTAATTGGATGCTGAGTATGTTTCATGAACTAAACTAGAAATCACTTTTTGTTACAGAAGCAAGTCTTCAAATCTGTGCTTTTCAGATATCTTGGGTAACATCATCCACAGCCACAAAAAAATTAATGAAGATTTGAAACTGCTTGCACAAAAGCTTCAAAGACTACACGTATATTAGAATGACAGCATTACTGTCGAACAAGGTTAAGGGCTATAAAAAGAAAAAATGAAATACAGTACAAAGGCAGAGATTAAAGTGAATCACATAACTTGGGCAGACGGTATTGCTTAGCTCCTTCTCCAGAGAAATTGGATCCCAACTGTAGCAAGTTACACGAAAGCAAAATCTCCTAGTTCTGAGATTTCAAATAGCTTACTGTCAATCAAGTACAGTTTGATTAGAACAGACCAGAAACTTAAGGGCTATCAAGTTTTTTTATTTATTTGTAAAATATTACTGACAACTATTTTTCTTTCTAAAATCATAGAATAGTTTGGGCTGGAATAGATCTTCAAAGGTCATCTAGTTCAATCCCTGTACACTGGACAGGGACATTTTCCACTAGTGGCAGGTTGCTCAGAGCCCCATCCAACCTGACCCTGAATGTTCCCAGGGAAGAGGTATCTATCACCCCCTCAGGGCAACCTGTGCCAATGTTTCACTACCCTCACAGTAAAGAATTTCTTCCTTAGATCTAGTCTAAATATACCCTCTTCTAGTTTAGACCCTTGTCCTGTCCCTACAGTTCCTATTAAAAAGTCTGTCGCCATCTTTCTCATAAGCCCCTTTTAGGTACTAAAAGGCTACAATAAGATTTCCTTGAAGCCTTCTCTTCTCCAGTCTTGAACAACCCCAAGCTCCCTCTGTCTTTCCTCATAGGAGAGGTGCTCCAGCTCTGACCATTTTTGTATCTCTTCTCTGGAATCACTCCAACAGGTCCTCCTGTGCTGGGACCCTAGAGCTGGATGCAGCACTGCAGGTGGGGTCTCATCAGAGCAGAGGGTCAGAATCCCGCCCCTTGCCCTGCTGACCACACTGCTTTGGATGCAGCCTAGGACACAACTGGCTTTCTGGTTTGTGAGTGCGCATTGCCAGGTCATGTCCAAATATTAACTTATACTTTACTCAAGCTCTATGGTCCACCAGTCTGAGTTTTACAGTATTACTGTTTTGTGATAGTACAAGTAAGCATTCTAATTACCACTAAAAAAATCCCGTGGTATTCAAACACACACAGTGTCTGAATGGAGAGTCCCATCTATATACAATACTGCAAGTCTTTCTTCACTGAAGTTTTACACTATCAGATGTTATCATTTTAAGTTGGAGACAGCAACATCCACATGACCACACAAAGCATGGGAATCAATGCAGCTGTGTGCCTTTTTCTTTAATATTCAAGAAGAATAGTAACTTAGAAAAAGGAGAGCTGCCAAAGACAATGTCAGACAGCAGTTCTAGCAAGTCAGTTCAAAAATCTCCTTTAGAATATAGATGCATCTTTTGTCTCATGACCCAAAGTAAGAGCAAACTATAGGTTATAAATGTAAGAAACACTATATATTATTTCAAGGACTAGGCAAAAGTCAATGCCTTTTAAATGAAAGAACAGAGGAAACAAACAAGGTCCATGCTAAAGGATTGCATGAAAGAAAATCCAGTTTGAGCTTTCCTTTCTTATACCATTTGAGTCAGATATTTTGATAAATCTTCATCAAAACCAGGCTACAGCATTTTGCGGAGCTTAGCCTTGAGGTAACAACAAACCAATGTAAATATGCAAGATTATTTTTAAAAGCTCAAACATTTAAGGGTTTGAAAACGACTGGGAAAAAATCATAATTACTTAGACAAAATGCAACAATCAAATTGTATAGCCTTACTTCCAATGAACTTGAATCACTCAGGGATTGGTAGAAATTTCATGTAAAAATGCAAACAACTATACTTCTCTTTGCAGTGGAAAGAGCATGAAATATGCCAGGGATTCTATAGCTCACCAACAACAGGAACTGTGTAAGTGGTGGTGATGCCAAGAGATTTTTTTTCATAACTCACAGCAGTCAGGCTGCAGTTGGTAGGAGGGTCTGGGTGGTTTGTATTCCTAGACACTACTCACAATGAGACATTTAAATTGTCATACATTTAAATGTATGTGGCATGTATGAAGTTTGATTGCCCAGACAAACTCCCGTGAGCTTCTCTTCTAAATCACTACAGAAGAAATGTGGAACAGCAGAGGAGGTTTCTCTGCTGTACTGTGAGATGGTTCTTATGCTACAACAAACTTCATTTGCCTGATAGCAGCACCAAAATTACAAAGCTACTGCTTGGCACCATCTGAGTTGGACATTTGTGAAACCCTTGCTATCACAAAACAGTGTAAAACTTCAGCATCTACCTACAAAATAAGGACATTTTTCATGAGTTTTTTCCCATTTTCCATCATTTTCTTCAACCTAGCAATATTTTTGTTTCTGTTAAATTTCTTCTACACTCCATGTCCTGTTATTTCTTCAGCATCGTTCTTTTCAGGCATTTTGCTTCCTTCTCTTGTTCTACAACTTTGCTTTTCTCTGTCTTTTTCTTCCTCAGTACTCAGCAATTTTATTTTCCTCTCCTCTGAAAGACTCTGATGCTGTCCTCCAATGCTGCTTGACTCGATCAGCTCATTCCAAAACTATTTTGTCTGTCAGAATTTAACCTATAGAGATCTTCCATTCAGGAAATATTAATCTAAGAAAAGACATTTAGTTTTCCTCAAAACACCCTGGAGTAAGCATCTAGTGTGTGGAATACATTCTTTAACAAGGCTCTCTGAGGAGATTCACATGCTTTTAAAAATAACTCATGTGTCTATCTTCACACAGAAATTGAAGTAAGTCACACTCTTTGTCTGTTTTGAGCATTTCCTGAACGTTGACAGCTTTCATTGCTGTTTCCAAAAAACAAACCAGCAGGATCTTGTCTAAAATAATTTTGTCTGACTTGTAAATTTTCCTCAGTCATATTCAATTATTTCAGAATATTTCCCTCTGCAGCTTTATTTTGCTCTTTGACTGCTGCTTACAGCAATACATTTTGAAATGTTAATGAATACATATCTCAATTGGGAAAGATTTTTTTTTTGTACTTATAAAGCTCTAATTGCTGATATTCTATTAGTGCCTTAGCATCACACATTGAAAAAGCAGTCACAGGAAGAATGGGAAAAAAGTTCAACAGCCTGTAAAAAACTGCCTTCCAATTTTTGAGGGTTTTTTCCCTAAACACAAAGCAAATTTCAGGCTATAAAAAAAGAGAACACATAAGATAAAGGTAAGAATTGCTAGCCCTATTGAAGTGGGAATTAAGACTGATACCATCACAGCATTTTGATCCTACCGAAGTAACTTTTAACAGGAGCCAACTGATTATCCCACTGGATCATTATGGGACTATTGTTTCCACTGCCAGTAACAGACAAATAGTCTTCTTTGGCAAAACTATTTAAAAACTTTCTAGTTTGGGCAGCAAAGAACTAAGTATGCACACAAACCTGACAGAGGCCATGCTCTTCTAGCCAGGAGAATACACAGCAAAATCCTTCCTCAACACTGGGCACAATTATTCAAAAGAGAGCTTTATTCAACTGTACCAGAAGATTTTTTTTTAAAGAAGCCTACACTGACAAACTCAGGTATCTAAACCCAAAGTTTCTTGGTTTGGAAAGTATGTATCTGGGTGTCTTTAACACTGGAATATGAAAACCTTGTGGCAGTTCTGTGAACACTTAAAGCAAGTCTTAACATCCTGAAGTCTGCATATAAAATCTTGGTTTACTTACTTACTTGGTATTAGCTTTCCCACTCCCACTCTATATTACATGGGATGAAAGACTTCACCTAAAACTACAAGAAACCGAAGAAAAAAGTGGTACTAGATTGCCTTGGAAGTTGATGTTACAGTCAAAGAGCTTAACCAACTTGATTTTGGTTCTGCTCTAAGCTGAGCTATGGCTGAAGGTGAATGGCTCAGTTATTGGAACCCAGCAAAAAGTTAAGCAGCTGAGTTCTGAAAATCACATGCATAATGCCTGGCTGTTCTCTGATTCAGAATCAGTTCATACACCCAGCCCAAGAGTCAACTACAAAACAGTACTTCACCAGTGAGTATTCACCATCAAATACAGCACTTCAGAATCTGAAATACTGTTGTTAGTTGTCTGAGTTTGATTATTTAGATATAATTGCAGGACTTTGATAGCACTAGGTAGGCAATAAGTTTTCAGTTTAATAGCATCTGTTATATTTCTCTGAGCTTGTACTTCTAAAAGCTGACTGAGCCAGTACCACATTCAACAAACCTCTAAAAAGTATAAAAATTTGTGAAATACTTAAGTCTATTTTATAAGGTCAAGCTCAGTTTATCTTAGCATCTTACGAGACACAGAAGCTGTGAGGAAGAGCCATTTACTTAAAAGGCTTTCCATTAGTCACTTGCAAGGTTTTCAAACAAACTAATTACTGGAACATGCTTCCCAGAACTCCATGCTTTTTGGTCATTGCATTCTCACTATATGTTTTACCTGTTAAAGATGTACTTTATCTCAGCCTCTGGAAAGGAATCCCCAGCAGCTGAAAGAGCAAATTGAAAAAGACAGAGCATAGATGTAGGAGGTGAGAAATAGAGATGGAAATGGAAAGGGAAATGTAGTTCAAACACAGGACAATCCTTCTTATAAACATTATTTTTTACTCAATAGAAGCTTGTGATCTAATGCCAGCATCAGCTGATTTTTCCCTAAATACTAGAACTGTAAATGATAACAGCTGCTGCTATATTGAGAACAACCATTCAACATAGTTCTGAGAGTCTGTATTAGCACACCAGGCCAAGACTCAACCTCAAAGCATAATTCTGGAAGCATTTTTTTAAAAAAGACAAAAACTGGCAGTCAGCTGATAGCAAGTGAGGAACGATCCATTTCCAAATTTATATTCAGCAGAAAATAGAAGGCACAAACTGCAGAGCTAGAGGAGTTCTTAAGATAAGTGACATTAGGTATGTGCTATGCAAATACACCACAGTAGTGTGGCCAAGTAGTCCCAGGTGCTGGATTAAGGCTCCAATCTCTTCTGGGACATGGGTTCAACTTCCATCACTTCCAGGGATATTTTAATGGTTGGATTATATGATCTTAAAGATCTTTTTCCAGCTTAAATGATTCTGTGATGCTAAGTCTCCTACCAGAATATGTCATAAACTTCATGATAAAACTGCATGAAATAACCTAAAGAAACAGAACTATCAGAAACTGGCAGTATTAAATCAGCATTCCAATAGCTAGAGCATGGTGAGTCCCTCGAGGCCTAGGAAAACTCAGTTATGTTTCAAAGCACTTCATGTAGTTTATACTTAGCTTTTATATATAGCTTATACTACACTTTTGTAACTGCAGCTGTAAACAAACTTTTTGGTTTCTAAAAATTTTAGTCTATTCCCAGTTCTCTGTTATCTTCACTTAAAACTACTCTGCCACATAGCATTCTAAAACCACAATGAACCAGTGTGACAAGCAGACTAAGTTATCAAAGAAGCACAATTGTATGCCGAGTTAACTGCAGGGCATATGCACAAGTAATTCATCAGCTAAGTAGTGCAACTTGAATATCAGATGACTGCATGTACATAAGCCCAGTATCATATTTATCTGACTACCTCCTTGTTACCAAGAGTCTCTGCAGGCACTTCTCAGAGAAGAACAGCAGCTGCAGTCTCTCTCCCTGCTTTGCTCCCACATACACCATATCATGTGACTAATTAGGTCATTTGTTCTCTTCCGGTTGCCAGTCTTCAGAATTATCAATATGTAGGAAACTGGGAGAAAGAGAACTAAGTATTCTCTTCCAAAATACATACTGTTACATATTCTTGCAAGTTTTAAATGAGTTTCAATTAAGTTGTGCTCTGAGAGGTCTGAAACTCAAACATAAGACTATCTTGTGCACACTGACAGGTTTTAGTAGAGCCATCTAAAAGCTGTAGAAATTATAGAAAGCATAGGAGCTTTCTATAATTCACAAAGAGAAGAGAGGTGAGGGCTGTAGAGAGAAAGCATTGTATTCATACCATGGTTAGCTAACCTGTCACACACCACTTTGTAAAAATACAGCAGGCCAAACAGACCCAGGGAGGAGAACCTTGAGAAAATCATTGTGTAAGTTTTTTTATCTGGATCTGTTTCTCTAGAATCATATTTTCATTTTAAGTACAAGCTTTGTCCCTCTACTTACCACCTTCCCAATCCAAAGGATACAGAGGAAAAAAAATTGAGAAAAGAGTCAAAGTGATAAAAAAATCTCCCCCCTAGAACAACTGAGCAGGGTAAGAACTCTTCAGTCTAGACAAAGATAAAGGAGTCTGAAAAGAGAGGTATGAAAAGGATGACTAGGCAATCACATGGTTCTTGTATCTTTCAATGCAAGAAGAAAAAAACCTTCAAATGAATAACTTTCAGAACACTGCTTCATGTGACATTGTGATGTTTTGGAACTCAGCCAGAGCAGATTGTGACTGCCAAAAGCCTACAGACATTTAGGAGAAGACAAGAGATGCTCACAGAACAGGCCTCTAAGTCATGAAATATGAAGGGACAAACTACTACATAAATGCCTGGCCATTATACTTTTCCACAAGTATCTGCTTTTGACCACTGAGTTTTGAGATGTTCCTTCAATATGATAAAGTAAAGCCTTCTACTACCCCAACAACAGCTATTTTAAAGTAACCAGAGTGACAAAAAGGAAAAGATCTGGAAGGTTGGCTCCACTTCATACTGCACATCACGTTTTTCTTACCCAGATCCATTTATTCCTACTTTCTATCCAAAACTTCATGGACCATTACTCTCCATAAGCTCTGGTTCCAAAACCAGACCAAAAGAAGGTTACCTCAATATGATTTCCCCATTCACCTTTCTGCCCCTTGAATTGGTCCTTCCTACTTCTTCCTTGCATTAGCCCTCACCTGATCATGTTGAACTGGTTCATGGAATGACTTTGGAAACCTGTCCTGTTTTGGCCAATCTGAGCTGGTTTAAGGGATAAAGAATCCACTGAGCACTGATGCCAGTACAACTCAGGGAGTGAAGACATCCAGAAAGTTGTGGTCAATGGTTCTATATCCAGGTGGAGGCTGGTGACAAGCAATGTCCCTCAGTGCTGTCTTGGGACTGGTGCACTTCAGCACCTTCTCCAATAACATGGACTGAGTGCTCCCTCAGCAAGCCTGTCTATGACACCAAGCTGAGTGGTGCGGTTGACACACCTGAAGGATGGGATGCCATCCACAGCAAGCTAGACAAGCTCAAGAAATAGGCCCAGAAGAACTTCATTAGCTTCAACAAAATCAAGAGCAAGGTGCTGTACCTGGGTCTGGGCAATCCCAGAGAGGAGCACAGATTGAGAGAAGTCACCAAGAGCAGCCCGGAGGAGGAGGACTTGGGGTACAGGCCAGACATGACCTGGCAATGTGCACTTGCAGCCCAGAAAGCCAATTGTGTCCTGGGCTGCATCCAAAGCAGTGTGGCCAGCAGAGCAAGGGACAGGATTCTGCTCCTCTGCTCTGCTCGGATGAGACCCCACCTGCAGTACTGCAGCCAGCTCTGGGGTCCCTAGCATGGACCTGTTAGAGCAAGCCCACAGAAATGCCACAAAGATCATCAGAAGGCTGGAGCACCTCTCCTACAAAGACACGCTGAGAAAGTTTGGGTTGTTCAGCCTGGAAAAGACAGCTACTCACTTCAGCATTCCAGTAATTAAAAGGAGTTTATAAAAAAGCAGATAGAGAGAATTCTATGTAGAATGCAAGATTCAGGATAGAATGCAAGCCAAATGTTTCTCATGGGGGTTTGGAGGAGAGGGTAGTAATGGGAGGGGGGGTTGTTGTTATTGCAATGGGGTTTTTTAAGAGAAAAATTTGCAGATTGGCAAGATCTAAAACAGGTATTGTCATTCTTGGCAAAAAGACTAACTCAAATATTCCTGATTTTCTACCCATTTTAAGTATGCACAGAAAAGCCAGTTAGAACAAGAATACTCAAATTACATTACATGACTGTATCATTTGGTGATCAGTTATGTTTATACAAAACCCATCATTTATTAGGTACAAATATACCAGTACCATAAATTCTTTGCTTGGCAACACCTGGAGCTAGTCAACTAGAAGCTGGAGTAGCCAATTTCCAAGAACACTAATTTATCCTTTTCAGGCCAGTTGCTGTTAAAAGCCAAATTTCTGCACAACTTTGTTTGCCAAAGCTTCATTATTCTGTTATTAACAGTTGTTTACACAAATGGCGTTTCCATTTTTTAGAGCTCACTGATATAAAAAACAATGCTTCCTACTGTAAGAAACTGTAGGATTTTTCTTGTTTCACTCTCTGCTAAACACGTTTTCTTCCACATAAACCATGCTGGAAAAAAACATCTCTAAGGTTCATGATATCAGAGACCTCACTACTATACAAACTCATTACAAATGTCACGAATGACTTACAGGAGTTCTTTAGCTGCAGTCAGAAACCATCTATCTTAATATGCAACCTAAGGAGACTACAATTATGCAGTTATGGCAAACATTTTTACAGTATCATAATATTAGTAAATATTCATTTGGGACTACATTATTAATCAGCAGAAATGACAGAACATTATGTGATCATCTGTGAATGTTATCTAGGAAATAAATATTCTTCACCAGCAAAATATTTCTAAGGACTTTTAGCATACAAATACTTTTTCAGAGAAACTTGCAGTTTCTTCCCTGGAAAGAAGAAATTTCACAGAGGAAGAAGTTTGAATGATTCGTGATCACAGACTAACTGCTGTTGAGAACATTTTGGTACTATCAGCTCACCGGAGAGAAGGGAGAATCAGCCTCGTAACAAAAAACTGGCATCTCCACCCATGAGGTAACAGACAAAATCCAACCTAAACAAAGAAGGGAAGCTTTTTTTCTTAAATATAATGTACATATAATGTACATAATATAATTTCTACCACAGGATTTTGTAGAGGGCTAAAAACCAGCAAGTGTAGTTCAATAAGCAACTTGATATTGAGATAGTCACATGACTGCAAATGAATTTCAGAGAATGAGAAAGAACAGCAACTGGTGCAACATTAGGAATTGTTTCTCATTTTACAATGCACACAGCTTACTTCAATGTGAATATGCACTCACAGCCTAGTTTTAAAAACACAAAATAAGAGATTTGATCATCCTTTCCAGTAACACTTAGAATATATGTTACAATTTAAAAATATTATTGCCTGTCAGTAAGAGGAAAAAAGTCACACCAATACCAGATCCATACCTGCTGTGTAGGAAAACAAGATTCTATAAATACCTCATAAATTCCATTTCCTATTAACTTTCTAATCTATAAATACAGAACCTACTGATCAGATTATTCAGTTATATTGTATTCATAAATATTCGCAGATTTTGGTCATATCCCAGGATTTGTGCTTGAACTATGAACTTACAAATGCTGAAGGCAAGAAAAGAACTCCAAGTTCATAAGAACGAATCATCAGTTGGCTGCCATTTTTCTCCAGAGCTCCCCAAGCTGCTTTAGATAGATTGGCACTGTGAACAGAAACAAAGCATATTAGTGAGGCACAATCTTCAGGGCAGAAAAAGTTTAAATAACAGTGTAGCAACATCCTTCTAGCAGGAGAACTTAAATTCAATAGTCTTCTCACAAAAAGTGACTTGGTTGTTATTCCTTACTGCTATTTTTACAGCACAGTGGGAGCAACAGAGACAATATGTAGAAAGGCATTCATACAACACATGTGGATAATTATACAAGCCTATTTCTGTCATACAGATCTACAAGACAAATTCAGCCTTTTGAATCTTCTCTGCACATTTTAGAAAGGAATTTGGTACTGGTAAATAGCTTCAATTTAATGACTTAAAAAGATTAAAGGCGAGCTCAATTATGACTAGTTACAATACATTTAGCACAGAGTGGGTTTGCATTTTAGTACAGAGTGTTAAAACGGTATCTTTTCCTCTTGGCATTTTGTTCTTTGATCTATTTATGAAAACAAATACTTATCAAAGGTTTTGTTTCAACTTGCTATTCAGCATCATGCTGTAGTTAATTTTTCATCACTATCTACTACAAAGTAGATCAATTTTGAAGTTAAAAAATGTGCAGTTCTGTTGTCAAAACCTACTTCTACAGCACAATACAAAATTTACACATTATGTTTTAACTGAGGGACATACTGGATGCTGTTTGGTAACAGCAAATGGTAGAACAGAAGAAACATGAGAAGAAAATAAAGCAACGATGAATTTCTGTATTAGGTGGAGTGAGCATCACATTTAAATGACTGAAAACCTTTTAAAAAGCACATTAATCACTGCCACTATTGCAGGCAACAGTATCAATGAGTGACAAAATTTAAAGAGACCAAATACAAAAAGAAAAACAATATTAAAGTAATTGAGCATTTAAGAGTAAGGACAGATTATAATCTGTAGAATATAGGGTTGCATAAAAATCAGTTTTGGCAAAACTGAAATACATCTGCATTTTTCGTTCACAACAAGACATTCTCCCTTCAAGTCAAGGAACTTCTTACTTGACTTTTCACTTCTTTAACAACCAAACAACAGAAATATAAAGCTTATACTTCAAGGCAGACTGCTAAACAACTCAATCTGACAAAAGATCAGATTCCAAAATCTACATATCTGTATATGTTATAACAGTAGGGCAGCCCAATGATAACTTCAGCTAACCCAAACTCCACCTACTTTGTAGAAACCAGCATATTCATACCATATCAAAGCACGTCTTAAAGAAACTTAACTCAAGATTCAAAAGTATTTATCACTTTAGTTAGTGTTGAACCCCAAAACTGGTAGCTATGACTCAGACAAGACTTTCATGTGATTACCAACAACAATAGTTTCAAGCTGCAGCCTCAAGTGGGGCAATGCAATGGAGAAACATTAAATATGGACAAAAATTCATACCATTAGTTGAAGTATTATGAGGGTTACAGAAGTAACTCACCTGAGCCTGCAGCTGACAAAACAACCCCCCATATATAAAGTTCTTAAAGAGCTGTACTGGTTAGATGTTTACCTTGTTACCAAGAACCATGCAATCTTCTGGAAGTCAGGAGATAGTCTCATGTATGTCTTAATGTGAGGTATAGCCTGAGTTCGACCCGTGACTTCTGCTGACCATTTACTAGAAAAGCAAAAGGAAATTTTTTCATACAGGGTTTTATTCTTAGGTCTAAAAAATACTTGCCATACTACAGTACCATGATATCAGGAACACTACTTATACTTGTCACACTCAATACTTATTTCTCCTAGAGAAAATCTTAAAATACTACATTTCACTGAACTGTTAACAATTCTACTAGTAATCAGAAGGGCAGGCGTTTATTTCCTTACAATCAACCCAGAGAGATAGTCTCCTCAGTGTCAGGTTCTCCTAACAAGCTTTTTCCAGTTTCCACTGTTCCAGATAGCACTCAAGGAACTAAGTCTAAACTTCTGGCCAATGTATCTTCTTTGAAGACTATCAATGATTATGACTTTTAAGCAACTGAGTTTGGCACCAAACTAAACCTCACAGAATGCTCCAAGTTTATTACAATTTACTATCCAGGACAAAGGCAGGGAGCAACTGGTAGATTGTTGCTGCTACTCTTCCTCTTCCCTTTTCTGTGCCTCTAAGCCACTGAGAAATTTAAGAGAATAGAGGTCATATCTATGTGTATATAAAAAACCAGTTTAAAATAATGAGCCATTGCTGGATTAATTCAGCATCAGTGTTACAGAACTAAACTGTAAGCAAGCAGTAAATACATGTACATAACTGAAGATATGTAGTCACAGCATTAAGAAGCACTTTATGTTCACAGTCATTAGTCCTCACCCAAATTCAGGAAGAAAGCTTCTTAACACACCTTCCTTCACCCAGAGATATTTCTTTCCCCAGATTTGAAGGAAGACTCTGGTTTTAATTGTCACAATCCTGTTTCCCTAACATAGCATTTTCTTCTAATAGGCAAATCAAAAAGAATCAATTAACTCTGAAAAACTTAAGTGCACTGTGTTCCTCTAAAAGCCTGAGCAGACTGACTTGGAAGGGCTGGAATTATTTACCTATGTTGACTTTCAGGACTAACACTTACATACAGTGCACTTAAAATGAAGAGGCTTTGTATTTCACAGGTGAGGACCTAGTTACTTTAACAATCCTATCTCCCCCGATGAACGAAAAAAGAAAACATCTGAGAGCTGGTCCTGTAGTCTTAAAGGGCAAGAGCTGAAACACTCTGCATGTTTGATGCAAATAAGACTTCTTTATATTTTGATGCAAGCTGCATCAAAGCCTGTTTCTACAGGACACATTAAGATATATATGATACAGAATTAGCTGACTAAACTTGTCTTCCCCTAAAAACTCCACACTTTCTGTACATACAGACTGTAAAGCTGAATCATGAGTCAACCACCCTGGTTAATAGCTTCTCTCTCACAACTGACAGTTTAGGCAAGCATCTTTAAGTTTATGGGACAAAAATAATTAGGTAACTCCAATAAAATTGTAAAAATGAAAACCAGGAAAAATAGTAGAACAGGGAATTTAAAATTGATTTTCTTTAGATATACTTCATTGCTTTACTCTGGGACAAACTTCTCCCCTCACCACTAACTGCAGTTATTCTGAGATACTATCTCAGTCTACTGCCCTTTTGCCTCCCTATCTTAAAACAGATACAAGTAGTGTGCCTTAGCAAGAGTAATACTACTTCTATTACTACAGTACTCTAACTGCAGTTTGATTTCATCAAAAGTGATTGAAACTCCTATTTTAGAAAGTTAAAATCAGAAAGAACAACATATATTTTGGCCATGTTTTCCCTTGTAGGCCAGCACAGACATGTAAGGATTAAAAGGGGAAAATGCGTGCTAGTTTTGGCTGGGATAGAGTTAATTTTCTTCATACTGGCTGGTATTAAGCTATGTTTGGATTTGTGCTGGAAACAGCACAAACACACAGATATTTCAGCTGTCAATTAGATACAGCCTTTTCTGCCACCCCAGCTGCAAATAGGCTGGGATGGGACATGGGCAGGACAGCTGACTCCAGCTGACCAAAGAGATATTCCAGACCATACACCGTTATGCTCAGCACATGGGAGTGATGGGGGGGGTCATTCAAAGTGATGGCCTTTATCTTCCCAAGTAATCATTAGGCACAATAGAGCACTACTTCCCTGGGGATGACTGAACACCTGCCTGCCCATAGGGTGTGGTGAACAAACTAATTTTGCTTTGCTTGTATGAGCAGCTTTTGCTTTATTAATAATTTATTTCAACCCATAAGTTTTCCCATTTTACTCTTAGGATTCTCTCCCCTATCCCACTAGCGGGGTGGGAAGGAGAGTGGGAGAGCCCAAGTAAGGGCCCATGTGGTGCTGAGCTGCAGGCCAGCATCACAAAGTCCTGGAAATTTAACTGTACAGACATACACAATTCATAAATAGACAGGAATAACTAATTTTCTACAACACCATCTCTTCCAGTATTTAGTTCTCTTACTTCAAATACTTACTTCAAATCTATCTTAAGATACTGGCAACAAGGCCTGAGCAGAATTAAAACAACTAATACCATTAGTTTCAACCTAAGAGAACACTATATTCTCTGTGTAGATGCTCTGTCTCATCTTTTATGATTTTAGGGGAACAACACTGTACTTCTGCAAACTGAGAAGAAAACTCAAAACTTATTCAAAACTTTATAAATCTAAAGAACATACAAAGTTCTAATACAACAATCATTATGGACTTGTCAGGCATATGTCAAACAAACTTGTCAAATCAACTTCCTCCACTCTTTGAAAATAAAAATTTGACAAAGTAATTGCACAAACATAAGGCACACAGTATTAAAAGCTAATCAATTAGAAGGAATGTTAAAATGCAATACTTTATCTACTATTAAAGCTGATTGAATGTTTTGAAAGCAGCAATTAACAAAAATTATTAATCATTGCAAATCTGTCCTCATAAATTAGTAATACTGGAAGGAAAACCAGCAATAATACCAGAGAGAAAATGCTGCAAATTACTGTGTTCACAAACAGCTAATCCAACAAAGCAGTCTAGTAATCATTTGCTATAATCAGAGAAGTAAAAACAATATTAAGTTTAGTCACACTATTTTTTCGAAAAATTCCAGTTCAGAGCTGCATTATCAGTTAAACACACTCAACTGGCAGAAGAGAGAAAAAAAGCCCAGAGATATTATCAAAGTTACATGCCTGGGGCAGACATCTTGCCTCTTCAGTTGAGAGGCTATAGGACACCATTTTCCAACTCCATTAATCTCTCCCTATTTGCAAAGAGGAGTTATTCATTCTCCTTTACTGTAAGCATAAAAGATTTGGGTTTTCTTTTCCTTGAAGCCTTCATAGAATCCCTAGTTTCCTGCTGGTTTCATACTATTTTCCAGTACGAAGAAGAATTTTCTAAATTCCTCTAACTCCTTCACTGCCCAAATTTTGCATTATATCAAGTCTTTCAAATAGCTCATCTTGTGTTTACATCTATTGAAACCTGCTGTTTTCTGTGTGTCCCAGGTTCCACAGATAAAAAGCTGCTGTCTGTCTCCTGCCCCATGGTGAGAGTTTACATGCAGGCTCTCCTCAAGGGCTACTGTCCTGCATTATTGCAGGGTAGGAGCCTGCATCTGGGTAGTCACTACCAGAGCAATTATGCAGGGCCACTGCTACCTGCAGCCAATTTGACAGATGAACTTGAAACAGCTCTTTTGCTGCCAGAGCAGGTCCCTGTATGTCCAAGGAGACAGGCATGTGGACATTTTCTCATTGAAAAGGAATAAATCAGTGAGTTATCATTATTAAGTAACATTCTGTGTACTAAATAAGAGACTAACAGAAATAATGTTACATCTTTTTTCTAGTAAGATTCTCATAAGGTATGACTACAGAAACTGAATTAAGACTGTACAAACACCCCCAGATTTATGATTTTTTTTTTTAGTTTTTGAATCATGACTGAACAATTCTGAAAGCTTCAAGTTGACTGCAGCTTTCTTCCTTTGCTGAATGTGTTTTGGGGACACCGTTTAAAGGTAGGACACAAAGCCTCACATGCTTTCTGCCTGAGTTCCTTCCTTAGACATTGACCAGCAAGGTTCACAACAACAATCACCTTCACTCTAGAATGGAGGATGTTCCCTGCCACTAGCAATTCTATTTCAGTTCCCCGAATATACACCCAGCTGAACACAATCTTACTTGGTAAATTTTCTTACCAGAGCAACTTTCACTTGGAAGAGTTAAAAGTTTCTGATGAAAGGAATGGGAAGTTGTGGTCTTGTAAGAGGTTACAAGTTCTATTAAAATTTTTTATCTTTGCAAAACAACTTTTCCCATTGTTCTCTAAACATGCCTAAGTTTTTAACGATTCAGCCTGAGGGAGACATCTGGCATGGAACGTGCCAGACTGTTAGAATTCAGCACAACTAGTAGCACATGGAAATAGAAATTCTTAATAGAAAATGTCAGGCATCTTTAACAAAAGATATTGCCATAAGGGACTGAATTTTTGCAGCAGGACTGCTGCACTTAGAAGAAAAAAAGCAACCACCAAAAAAAGCCTTCCTAGTCCTGCTGTGGCTCAGTTGAAATCCCATTAGTACAGAGGCACAAGTGGGGAAAGTGAAATACAACTGGAAGTTAAAAAAAAAAAAGAGTAACATTATTCCTGTTCAGAGAATGAAGTGTTATATAAAAGTTTACAGAAACCTAAATCCAGTAGCAACATTATCCCATATAATCTTTATAAGTAAACAGCATGTTTTTCACTTATTGTTGGAGATAAGACCCAGTACATAAGGAACTAAAGGCCTTTATTTTAAGGAGTTTAAGAATATGACACTTGTAACTACTTCCAATTATTTGCTTTTAACACTCAAATATTACAGCACTCACTGAAACTTTAAACATAGTCTGAAAATGAACCCCAAAGAATTGAGTTCTACTTACTGAAAATAGGAATGCAACCACAGCTGTTTCTGTGCTGTCTGTATACTGTAGGGAAGTGAGCCACCAGCTTAAGGAAAAAAATAGAACATGTACATTTATTTTTTGAAAGACATTCTAAAAGTAGCAAGCATCTTGGGGAATAAGCTATCTGTCCTAACTTCATGAGTTACTTTCAGGAAATTGTTAAACGCTCCAAGAGTATAAAATGGTACATATCTGCTGGGGTTTTTTCCATTCTTACAACTGAGCATGTTCCTAAACACTACAAGAACATTTACACTAGGAAAAACAGAAACTGTATATAGGGAGAACTATAGGTAGTTTTTTTTATATGATACTACTTGATATCAACAGATTGGAATCATTACCTATACAAACTAGAAGAAATACACAAAGCAGCTTTCAGAAGAAAGAATGAACCTTCCAAATCCCAAACAATGTTATTTTAAAAAGCAAGAACTTCTATGATGAAACTATATTCGCATTGATTTGGCCTTTGGCTAATGCATGTTGTAATTTCTTGAAATGGATTGAAAAAGAATCAGCCAGGCACACTGAATTATATTTGTGGTGCATAGTAAAAGCATGATGCAAAGCCTGCTGTATTCAATGTGTCCTAGAAGACACCATAAGAACCCATTACAAAAGCTTTACTATCAGGAATGCACCAACTTCAGGAGTCCATAGAACTGTTCATTTGCACAAATACAGAGTCATGTAATTCACCAAGTTATTTCTCAATAGGAAAGAAATTACACTAAGAAGTCACTGGGCTGTGGATAACCAGACGTATTTAAAGACACCATAACTTAATTCTAGGAACCACAGATACATATAAATTCCCTGGCTGCAATTTCTACGTATGTCCAAACACTAACCCAGAGGGAAGACAAACTTTTGAAAACATTCATGCTAGCTCCATGTTCAAAATCCACCAGCTGCTAGAATTCAAAAGCTACTCTCATGCATAGGAGTATAGGTATCCAGCCTGGAACAGGAACACTTTTAATGATTCAGCAAAGCCAAAGAATGACTGATTCGTTGAAGTTGAAAGCACCCTCTGGAGATCATCTAGAATAACTCCATGCTCAAAGCAGGATTGAACAGAGCACACTTTTCAGTACAGTATCCTGTCAGGTTTTGAGTATGTTCAAAAACAGAGACTCTACAGCCTCTATGAGCAACCTATTCCATTTAAATATCAGAAAACAATTTCGCTATAAGGATAAATTGAGATACAGGACATTCTCATGTACATATATTGCCTTTTGTCCTTTCCCTGGTCACCACTCAAAGCATCTGTCTCTATGTTGCATCTTTCCATAATTTATATTTGTATACACTAAGATTTCCCAAGAAAGCATTCTTCTCCAAGTTCCAAGAATTATCCAGCTCTCTCAGCCTCTCCTTCTATGACAGATGCTCCAATCCCTTATTCGTCTTTGTGGCTTTCTGTTGTACTTTGATTCAGTATGTCCATTATCTGTATTGTACTGTGAAGTCAACAACTGGACACAGCACTCCAGAAGTGGTCTTATCAGTGCCAAATAGAGAGAATAGATCACTTCCCAGCAATGTACTTCCTAACACAGTCCAGGAATCTGCTGGCCTTCTTGCTACAAGAGTGCATTGCTGGTTCATGTTCAGCTTAGTGACCATCAGCACTTCCTGGTCTTCTTCTGCAAAGCTGTTCACCTCTGGTTAACCCACAGCTTTCATTCGTGCTTGGGGTTACTCCTGCCCCAGCTCTTTGCACTGCAAGAGGTTACTGTCTGCCCATTTCTGCAGCCTGCACAGCTCCTCTGACTGACTACATGATCATTCAATACATCAACCACTCCTCCCCAGTCTGCATTATTTGGAAACTCCCTACAGGTGCACTCTGCCCCACCGTCCACGTCACTGATGAAGACATTAATGCAGCACCCCAGTACCAGTGCTTGGCACATGCCACCACTATTGGCTGACCTCCTGCTGGCCTTTGTGCCAACGCTCACAGCCTCTGAGGCCTGGCAGCTCAGCCAGTTTCCAATCTGCTCCACCTTTCCACTCATCAGCTTGTACTTAATCACATTGTTGATATTAGAGAAAACAGTGTTTAAAGACAAAGGTAAGCTAAACAACTCCTCATTCATTCAAGCCACTTATCACAGAAGAACAACAATGTTCCTTAGGCATAATTTCTCCTTTAAAAATCTGTGCTGACTACTCTGAATCACCTTCTTTTTTCCATAATATGTTTGGAAATATTTCCAGGATTCCTTGTTCCATCATCTTCCTAGGGATCAAGGTGAGGCTGGCAGGCCTATGGGTCCCCAGATCCTTCTTCTTACCCTTCCTACAGACAGGAAAGAATTCTTTTCTTTCCGTCCTCATTGCCTTGACCTTTTGAAGACTTGTTTTTGAGTAACAGAAGCTTCTCTGTATCAGAATACTACAGTACCCATTCCTGTTTCAGGTTGGCTGGAGCTATACTTTTACAAATATGACAATGAAAATAAACATGGAAATAATGAACAGAACAGCTGTATATTACAGTATTAAACAAAAAAGACCAATAACACCTTAGCCTCCATTGTACCTGATGTGCAGAACGACATTGCAACCAGAACAGAAAGAACTTGACACACCCAAACCTAAATTTTCTGCCAAAATGAAATTATGACTGGAGTAAGAGCAGTGGGCAAGAGCTGTTATTTCCCTATTCAGTGACATATGAACATGGCTAGGACAGACAAAGCTTACATACCAACACCCACAAAACCTTTTCTATTCAATCACAACAGGAGAGCTGGAGTCAGAGCTCCAGCAACAGCAGAATAAATGGCAGTAGAATCTTACTATCACATTCTCAGCAAGATGAGAATTTCATGTTCATTTAACATCAAGCACTGAAGTGATTTTGCAGGACATTATGACCACAAAAAGCAAATAAATGGGGATTCATCTGCTTACCAGGATAGCCTTCTAGACTTTGCCTCACATTGTTCACAGTAGGATAAACCTTCATGGAGGTAGAACAAAAAGTAACTTTAATAACAAAGCTCTAAATAGACAAGCTGTCAATATTCAAACACCTTAAAGAAAACTTGAGAAAAAATAAATATTAGAAGTTTCATTTTTCAGAATTAATAAATTTACACTGCAGCTTACAACACAACTGTGCCAGTAACATAGAAAGTATATTTTTACCACTCTTACAGAGCTAACCAAAATTCGGTAGCAAGTCTCAAGTAACACTGCTTCAGCCACTTCCACAGTAGCCAAAGCTAGTTCTTAATATTATTTTATGAGATTTTAGTCTCACACCTCAAATGAGAGAGATGAGTATGCAGGGGCAATTAGCACATGGTAAAGGCATAGTTTGACCATCATTTTTCCTTGATTTAAGAAGCTTCTGCCACAAACTTTTCTGCCCCTCCCCTTAATTGTGCTAATAACCAAAGATATTAATTCAGTTATATTTTCAGCAGGAAAAACAGCTGCACCTACAAAATCCAATGAAAGAAAAGCTATAGAATGAGAACATAATTTTGATGGGATGATATATAATCTAGTGTCATGCAGGTGGAAATTACGGTACATTTTTATAGCAAACCATACATAACTAAACAGCATTAAGTGGCATATATATAATTTCATGATAAACTCTGTTACTGTCTTCCAAAAGTTAAAAGCAAACCAATGACTAAGATTTCCAAAACAAATGAGTAAGTGTTAAATAAAGGTCACCAACATGTGAAAGACATACCAAATTAATTGGGACATCACATTTACGGAAAGTTGTCACACTGCTGCCTGCAGCCACCAGGCTGTCCTGGAACTCTGAGCACAGCCATTTGGACCCATCAGCTCCCATTGAACCAATGCTTGAGAACTGTCCAACAAGAGGCCAGGATTCCTGTGCTGGTATTGGCAAAGCATGCTCCTTCAAAAGCTGATGAGAGGAATTAAAACACTGTTAGACTTCAACACGCAAGGAATACCTTAATCAGTTTGATATCACTTTTGATATAATAAATCCTCTATAATTCACTTCTGATAATGAAGGAGACTAACATTCATACTACATATTTAACTTTGCAATAAAAAAAAAAATCAGGCTTTCCAAATAAACTCACTTCAAAAGACGATTAAACATCACAAGTTCTATCCAAAAGCACCAAAGCCAACCATTAAATAATGGGTCCAAAGAATGTTAGCAGCTCTTTCTAAAAACATGAAACATTAGCTTCAGAAGTCACAATAAATAAAACTAAATATTTTTTTATATTTGGTGGTTGTTGGCCTTAAAATTCCTCTTGTATCCTAAAGCCATGACACTCAGCTAGAATAGAAGCCTACAATAAGAGGGGAAAAAAGAACAATTGAAGAGAAAACTGAAATGATCCTTTTAGAGGAGTTCTTCAGCTGTGGATGGAATTTAAAGCCACATTAAAACCAGATGGATATAGACAGATATTAAATTGTATGTAGTTGCCACCTTTACCCCACTCTAAAGCAAACACACAATCTAATGGCTTCAGTCATCAATGTAGTATCACCAGGTCTATCTGCATTGTCACTAAAATCCTTTTAAAATCACAGAAACATTTGCCACGAGATCATCTTTCTCCCTTACAAGCTTCTTCTCTTTTACTTTTTCTTCATTCTATGTCTAAGTAAGCAAAAACCATCAGACAACATGTACCAGAAAGGACAAGCTCTTAATGAGCAAAGGGATGTCTAAAAGAGTAACCTCAAGTTGAAAAGCAATACAATACATAAATATTCTGTATGCCAAAGAAGTTTGCCACAGACAGCACTAGAATATTATATAAAATTCATGACAGTATTTCAAATAATGCCACTTTCAGCAGGAGGTGCAGATTAAAAATTCTGCCATTATGAGAAGCATTTAACAGATGACATGAAATAAGTCATCAAATTCTGGGAAAAAATAAAAGAAAAAAAAAAGGTCCAAACCAAACAAGAAGGGTCCCTAAAAACTTGATACATGCAATCTTGAAGATTTACCATTATGGCTTCCCTAAATAAACATAAGACCTATAAAGGAAATAGAGTTCAACTATTAACATAATACAGTCATATTCACACCTAACCACATCCCTAAGTCCCACATCTACACATCTGTTAAATATCTTCAAGGATGGTGACTCCACCACTTCCCTGGGCAGCCTGTTCCAATACTTGACTGACTCCGAAGGAATTTTTCTTTATATCCAAACTATACCTCCCCTGGTACAACTTGAAGCCATTTCCTCTTGTCCTATCACCTGTTACTGGGGAGATGAAACCAACCACCACTGAGCTACAACCTCCTTTCAAGTAGCTGTAGAGAACAATAAGGTCTTCCTGAGCCCTTTTTTCTCCAGGCTGAACATCTCCAACTCCCTGAGCTGCTCCTCATTAGAACCATGCTCCAGACCCTTCACCAGCTCTGCTGCCCTTCTCTGGACACACTCCAGCATCTCAATGTCTTTGTGGTCATAAGGGGCCCAAACTGGACACAACACTCAAGGCGTGGCCTCACCAGTGCTGAGTACAGGGGGAAAAATCACTGCTGTGGTCCTGCTGGCCACACTATTGCTGACACTGGCCAGGATGCCATTGGCCTTCTTGGCCACACACTGGCTCATGTCCAGCTGTTGTCAATCAGCATCCCCAGGTCCTCTTCCACCAGGCAGCTTTCCAGCCACTCTGCCCCCAGCCTATAGTGCTGCATGGGGTTGTTGTGACTCAAATGCAGCACCTGGCACATGGTCTTGTCAAACTTCACACAGTTGGTCTCCACCCATTTATCTACAGATTCCTCTGTAGAACCTTCCTACACTCCAGTAGATCAACACTCCAACTTGGTGGGCTCAATAGGGAGGCCTGGGGAACACCACGCCTGTGACTGTCTGCCAGCTGGATGTAACTACATTCACCACTCTCTGAGATCAGCCATCCAGCCAATTTTTTACCCAGCAATGACTGCATCCATCCAGACCAGGAAGAGACAGGTTCTTCAGGAGAATTCTGTATGAAGCAGTGTCCAAGGTTTTACTAACGTTCAGGTAGACAACATCCACATCCACTAGGCTGTCACAGAAGGAGATCGGAGGTCCAAGCAGGACCTGCCTTTCACACTCATGCTGACTGGGCCTAATGACCTGGGTATCCAGCCAACTGGAACCTCCTCAGCCAGAACAGCTGATAAATGATTGAAAATAGCTCAATGAGCACTTCTGCCAGCTCCCTCAGTGGATCCCATTTGGTCCCATGGACTTGTGTATATTTCAGTGTTGCAGCAGCTCACTGACCAGTTCCCCTTGGGTTATGAGGGTTTCATTCATTCCACTCTCTGTCCCTGTCTTCCAGCTTGGGGAGCTAGAGAACAGGTCCTGCTGTTAAAGACAGAGACAAAGAAGGCATCAAGCACCTCAGCTTTTACCTCATCCTTTGCCACTATGTCTCCCCTGCATCCAACAAACAATGGAGATTCTTGTTTGTCTCCTTTTGTTGCTAATGTACTTATAAAAACATTTTTTATTGTCTTTTTCATCAGTAGACACATAAGGTTAAGTTCTAAGTTGCAAGCTTATAAGTGTTATTGCTAACTTTAACTGTAACAATATATTTAAAGACTGATGATGACAGCTGGCAAAATTGGAAGGAACTGAAGAATTCTCTCCAAAATTCTACTTACATTTTAAAGAGTATTAACAAAAAAGGTTACAGTTTTGGTACCTTTCTGAGCCTAAGATGACCCCACTTTTCTTTATCACTGCCTTGATGTCGTCCAGGAGTAGAACCAAGCAGATAGACTCTAAAAAAAGAAAAAAACAGATTTTTGTAGATCTCGAGTTCTTTGGTTTGTAAAGAAGCAAGGTATTAAAATAAAACTTACCAGGAAGATTGAACACTCAAGTGCAGCCAGAAATATTTAATATCTCTCCTGGGATTTATAATACAAAGAAAAGTGGATTTTCAGCAGTATAATTTATTATCAGAATCCTATATGGCTATCATGCATCACCAGGCTGTTCTACAGCAGAGACAAGAACTACATCTTTTTCAGTGTAAAAAAATGCAGTAGATAACATTAGCAATACACACAAACAGCTCGTCTGGCACGTAACTGGGCATGTAATTTTGAGTAAAGCCAATCTACTGCTACATACCTGAATCTGCTGATTTGGATGAGTTTTCATTTGGGCATGTAATAGTTGAGATGCAAAGTACAGCTTTTTCAACACTTCCTAATTATGGGTTTAGTAATCTATTTGACTTTACCCTGAAAACAGGGAAGAGATCTGCCTAAAGTCACAACAAATAGATGCTTTAAGAAGCTGTTCTCTACCATCTACATCTCATGCCTAACTTTATTCATGACTGAATGCACCCTACAGCACATCAAATGGCAATCCTTATCCTAACAAGTGACTCTTTCCTAGCCCATACTAAACTCCTATCAGCTAGGGCTTAACTCATCTGTTTAAACTCATGCTGATGATCAAAGCAATCAGAGCAGCTGTTAGCTCACCTGATTATAAAGTACATAATTTTTTTTTACCCTCTCCAATCTTTTAAGACTCCATGTAAAGATAAAAGCACTTTTTAATGTATGAACTAGACAAGGTTTCATTCTCTATTTCCACCACAGTCTATGACCATTTTCAGCTTTTCTTTTCAACAATTTCTGTTCAGATTATAAAACAGCAATTAAGTTGCCAGGGAGATTTACACTTTCAAAGTAAATGCTCATATTTAAGTGGAACTACTTACTAGAAGTAAATTAAGCATCCTGAATTATTTTAAAGTAATATCAGCAATGTGGTATTAGAGAAGACTATTCCAAGAGCAGCTAGACACAACACTGCCCACCAAAACTAATCCACGTTATAGGCAAAATTCTATAGATATGTATGAGGATTAAACTCTGCCTTAAAAACAGAAGCCTATTCTGAATAAAAACCCCATTTCAGTAACCTTTGCTTGTATGATCACTCTTACATGACAAACCCAATACAACACAGGTTTTTTCCACTGGTAATATTACTGGAGTAATACTTGAACCAGACTGGCTCAAATGTAACCAAGTCCTTACTACTTTATAGCTACCTTCTGGAAAGTTGCTGCTGGTGCACCTTTCTTCTTTTAACGTGCATTCTTATAAAACTAGAAGTTGGTCAATTTAACATAATCTACATAAGAGAATTTTTTTTAAAACTGCATAGAGTCATGTTTGAACACTCAAGCCCGAAACAAGGTTATGTTATAAAATAAGCACAAGGTATAACAGGTCCTAACACAGATATTTAAATTTTAGAAAAAAAAAGAAAAAAAACCCCAATGGGCAAGTTACAAAAACCTTAAGATTATATATACCTTGTTTCTGATAAATCATGTTCTTGAATCAGATCTATCCATTCCTTGAGTGCAGGAGAATTGTAAGCTGTCAAGTAACTTATTAGGTCAGATTTAAAATTAGTTGCAGATTCACCAGCAGAGCCAGATGCTCCCTTAGGTAGCCTTGGATATAAAGGGCTTAGCCATATTCTTAAGAGAAAAAAAAAAAAGAGAAAAATCAGCCATACAAACAAACACACCTCACATCAATAATACATGGATTTAGCATGTGAGTAAAGTACATCTGAAGGTCCTAAACAAATACTTGACAGATTCATTTGTGATACTAACCATAGATGTTTTGTCTTTACATCTACAGAATACTTTCAAATGAAAACAACATTCTCATAATTTATCCACACATACATTTACAGTTTTCACCACTGTTAAACTGGTCAGGCTCAGACTTAGCAACCATCAGTCTTTTCATCAGCATTTTCTATGGGAATAGAACACTGAAATGAGTTCTGCTAAACTACTAGTTTGTGCAACTGCATAGAAAACCACCAATTAAAGCATCTGAATGGTTTATATGGTTTGAAGAGGAGTCCAGAATAATAGGCTGCCTCTCAAGAATCTCCATCACAGTAAAATAGGATGGGCACCACGCAGGAAAACATTTAGCATTTCTTTCCAGTTACACATGATTGCAGCCACAGGAACCAAAGATTCTGCATTATCAACTTCAAAATGTGTTGAAAGTATCCTTTGAAATTCAGAACCACCATATTGTGATACTGCGTAACACTGCAGTATACAAAAGCTAAAAAAACCCCTATTTCTCATATTTAACCAATAGGGGAACTTGTTAAGTATCCCAATAGGTATTTTCACGTCGCCTTACCTTTCTGATAAGCTAACTGCCATAAGATACTAAAGCCACCCATAAGATTTAAAGGCAAAAAAATCAGTGGCTATTTTTGCCACTCAAAGAACTTGTCTCAGACAAGCAAAGTCTCAAAACCCTGCTGCACTTAATGGCAGCAAAATAGATGTAAAAGGATGGTAACTTGGGAAAAGCAACTTTCCATTACTCACAAGAAATTTTATACCCTGATTTACTGTGGTCAACTAACTAAAAAAATGCTCCCATAAAAACAGCCAAAACACTGAAGAGGTTGAGGACTCTTATATTAACATGCAGCTTAATCCTATTTGTGGTCTCAACAAAATTGTCCTAAGCTGGTCATTAAGTTTAAAAATTTCTACCAAAAAAATATAACAGGAAAAAAAATTAATTCTCAGGAAAGGATACTGGGCAAATACTAGATCATCTACTACATTACAGAACCAATAATGCTCAACGTTTATCAGACTACATTCTAGATACAGTCACAACAAAACCAGAACACTTGCACATCCACATTATTCTTGCAGTATTAAGATAACTTTTAAATAGCTGCTTCAGATCTATGTAAATAGTACTTCATAGGTATAATGTTTTTTCCTAATGAGACAGCACAGCATAATAAAATTTTGTCTCAGTCAGATGGATTTTAAGCTATCAGCCAACTGGGAATATAGTTTTGTTTACAGGAGAAAGCAAGTAGAGTTCAGACTTAGACAGCTACCAGCATTCTAAGTCCAATTTTTAAAATTTTTGTTTCAGAATAGCTCTATATTAAGAGTGTAAGGCTTGCAACACCAGATCACCTAATATCCCATCTCCAGCAGTAGCAAACCTATGGAAAGTATTAAACATTCACCTGCTAAGGGATTGTTGCTTACCCCTGAGTTTTCTGGTGCCAATCTTCAGCAATAAGATTGGATGTATGTATCACAACTCGAAGACCTTCTTCATATAGCAACAGCATCATTTTCCTTTTAAAAAAAATATATATAACTCCTCATTTATTTCAAGTACACTGAGAGTAGGAGATAAATTAGCAATTCATTAAAAAGCTCCAAGGTAATTATTTTCAAAAATTTGTTCTGCATTGTGCAAGCACTTAGACTTCAATCCATGTGCATGCCAAGCTCACATGGTAATCATTCGACTATCCACATATATTTTATTCCTGAGTACAGCTTAACATCTCATGCAACTAATTATCCACAACAGAGTGAATAATTGCAGAAACTTCTTATATTTGCACGGTTCTTCAGATAAACTTATCTCTTTGCAGACAGTCAGGAAAAGAACTAAGAAATGCTGAAAGGCCTTTACTTACAGCTGAATTTATTAAAACCTAGTTACTTCCTCTTAAACTGACTTTTACTTTAAAAGAAGGTATGCATATAGCTAACCATTGTGATGGCAAAAAAGCTGTTTGTTTATCATAACTCTTAAGCTACAGCACAAAGGAATTTTAAAACTAGTAACTGAAATAAACATACACATCTGTATCTTTTGTAAAAAAATTGCTCAAACTTTCAGATCCAAGTTTTCATTAGCTGTGTAAAGACAGCATATCCATGTGATCCCAAAGATGAGATCTGAAACCCAGACTGAACCCAAAAGATCTTTGCTAAAACATCTGATCTTATCTGTAGATTTCTATCTACAAAACTCATTTTGTGACACTTCTATTATATCCAATTCAAGTTTTTTCTTTGAGAAGACCCCCAGATTTTCTAGTTACTTCCAGATCCTCCATATGAACTGAAAAACATTATCAGTAAATCAGTGTTGTGTCAGTCCTGCCTATGATGAAGTTTGCATTACAGTTTTGGTATTAAGGCACGAGTTAAGAGCTGGGACCTGTAGTTCACCTGTCTTAGATCAGTTCAGCTTCAACTGTTTAACTGGCACTCAACAGCTAATTCATCTCATTAAATTAGAACAATCCCTTAATCTCTAAATAAAAGACATTTATGGAAGCTTTAAGACTCAACAGTTTCTATGACACCCAGTTTCGCTGCAGGCCTTTCTGCTTCACAGTGTTACTTACGTATGGTGAGTTCCAAATGCAATATCCAGTTTAGCCTACAAAATTAAAAGTGGATCATTAAAAATTGCTATTGTGCATTGCTTCTTATTTTGTTTAATTTCACTGCTCTCTAGTGGACAGATCACAAAGTACACTATCTTCCTTCTCAATAATTCTAATGCACTCTCCACTTTCTACAAGCTAGATTTTAAATGGTAATACAACTCTTGCTGGAACAGTTCCAGATTTCATGCCTCTCTTACTAGCAGCATTTTCAGAAATAATCAGCAGAAAATAACTCAAGGCTCCTGCCAGACACCAAGCTGAACAGAAGCCAGCAACGTTCCCTTGCATGAAAGATGACTAGCAGGGTCCCAGCCTGCATTAATTAGGAGTGCTGCCAGCAGCAAGGGAGGGGATAGTTCTCTACTGTTGAACACCGGTGAGGACACACCTGCAATACTGGGTCCACATTCAACAGCAAACTCAGGATTACCAGACCCTTTCAGAAAGAACAAAATTCCAAGATCATTCTCCTCCTAACAAAGAGCACAGTGTCCCCATGATCATTGATATACTTCACCTGGCAAAAATTGAAACACTGGCAAGTTGCCATAGCCACACCCTCCCTCAGGATGAAGCCAATGGATTCACCACTTAGGGACAGCAAAACAATGAACATAGCATCAGATAAAATGGCATGTGCCAGGAAGCATGCTCACAGCAATTTTAAGAGTATTATGGAGATTATTTGTATCAGCATTTTCTTGTGTAAAACATATTTGGAAAATAGTAACTCTTTGATGAGATTTAAGATTATAGTGACACTAGGACTAAGTTCTGTGCTTTACACAAACGTAATGCTTCCTTTTCAGCCTTTGTAAGAACTTGTGTAACATGTCAATGGAGAAGGTGAGCAGCTCTTCTGTGAGCCCTGTGACACTTCTGTGGGCAGCTGTTCTGTACTAACTTTTGTAGGTAAAGCCTACCATAATCACACCTGACCAGGATCATTGTTACCATGTTCATATGGTCCTGGTATGGATACCCCTCAAAGTGTAACAAAAAACTTCCCACATAAGGTGTGTCTTTTCACCAGTAACAAGACTTTGAGTGTAAGGGACAGCTTAATTTCAACCAAAGGATCATACAAATGTTAATCACCTGACAAAAGCTAATATTCTCATAAGGCTTTGCTTGTGCCATTAGTTCAGCTTTGGATTCTCTCTTCTCGCCATGAACTATCAGCAACGGCTTCTTCCTTAAACAAAAGGAGATTACCATTAAAAGTGAATCAGCAATCAGCCTAAACCATTCCTTCACATAGCAATGACATCTGGGCCCTAAATCTGATAGCCCAGCAGAAAGATGGCACTGATATCAATATGCCTTATTAACTAATTCAAAATAACAGTAACTACAATAGAACCTCTAAACACTGGAAAATTGTAACAGAAAAAAAAAAGGGTAACAGGAAGTGTAGAGTAAAGCAGACACCAAAATAAAAGCTCTAAATACAAAATCATGAAAGCAACTCTTGTCCCTATAGCTGAAAACAGACAAATATAAGTTCTCAAAAGCACTGATACACACAATGGATCTAAGACAATTTAGTAATTATTATCTTATAGAGAAGATAGAAGATTGATAGGGAAAAGGAGAGGGTCTATTCTGGCAGTAATTTGGTGTTCACTTCCTAAAACTAAAATTCTGATCCTGTCAACCAGATCTAATTTGTAGAGAGGTGTGTTGCCTCCCTGGGGTCCAGGTAAGAGGCACCAACCAAGAAAATTCCCAGCCTAGCTCAGCCCACTAATTATTATGGCTTTTTCAAGTGAGTATCAACAAAGTCCCAACAAGACTGCAGACAAGTGAAAGGGACCTCAGGGCTTTGGGACAACTGGTCAAGACATCTGGAGCACAAGTTGTGTTCTTTTCCCACCTGCCAGTTACAGGGAATGATGGGACAGATGAAGATCACTGCAGAGAATATAAGCAGCCAAATACATAACCACAAGACACAACTATGGAGCATCCCTTTGCACCCCCACTGGGATACTGGCACACTCAAATACTTCTGTAAAGAACCTGCACACCACAGTACAGGGAATAAACAGGAGGAACTGGAGATCTGTGTGCAGTCACAGGGCTTTGATCTCATTGCAATTACAGAGACATGGTGGGATAGCTCACACAACTGGAATATTGTCATGAAGGACAATTCATGACAATATTCTGTTTAGGAAAGACAGGAAGATGCAGTAGTGGAGTTGCCTTCTACATGAGGCAACACTTGGAACATATCAATCAAGATGTTATGGGTTAGGATAAAACAGCAGACAAGTAAGAATGATGCTGTTGTGGATGTTTGCTGCCTGCCATCTGATCAGCAGGACTAAGTGGATGAGGCATTCTACAGCAGCAGTACAAGAAGCTTCAGACCCTGGCTCTTGTGGGGGACTAACTACCCTGACATGTGCTGGAGAAGCAAAACAGCAAAGCATAAACAGTACAGGAAGTTTCTTGAAAGCATTGGTGACAGTTTTCTGACATGCAGAGTAGAGGATCTCACAAGGAATGGTGTGCTGCTCAACCCAGTGCGGTCCCTTCCAACCTAACCTGCTCTGTGATTCTGTGAACTCTGATTCTACTGTATTTCCAGCAAAATGAAAAAAGAAAAAAAAGGCACATTATATGCTCACTTCATCTGCAGGAGTTTGCAACTATCAGAAAGGAATTTCAAGCAAACAAGAACTGGTTTTATGACAATACCCATCAACTTAGTGTATCATATCCATGAAATCATCCTGATCCTTTTTCACACAGTTTTCTTGTGCCCTTCCTACATTCTCTCCTTTCCCTTGCACTATCTGGCTCTTGACTCAGTAAACTGCATGGCAAAAAAATTCTCGTTCTCTCTTTACAGGTCATCTACTGCCATATCACTCTGGCCCACAATGGGACCTCCTCAGTGCCAACTACTAAAAATCAGAAACCACCTATCCTAAACTCTGACCTTTAACCAGTCTTGAAAAGAGCCAAGAAATCAGAGAAGTAAAACTGTGGAATAAGAGTAGAAAGAAAACTAAGAGTCTATGGGTATCCAATTGGTAACAATCATCTGCACTGCAAAGAAGTTTTTATCATTCACTTATAACAGGACCTTGTATGAGCAGAAATGATCTGGAAATTTCATCATTTCACCTTTGTAAAATAAACATACCTGAATTCCTGCGGGTACTGTCTTACAAGCCATCCCACATCTATACAGTAGTTAAACTTGTATATAAGAAAAAGAAAACAGACTCATTAAAAAGAAAAAAACCAGCTAGATCAATGAACTACAGCAAAAAAGCTTTCTATGCGAAGTCATCACACATTACTACTTACATCATAAATAGCATATTCTAAAACCAGGTGTATTTTTGACTGTCACATAATTTCTTTCATTTCTTTGATAATTCAAGAATGAATTTAAGTTTCTCAAAAGTGTGTATTAGTGCTCATAAAATTTAACATCCGGAAAAAAAAGGAATCATATGCACATAATGTAAAAGCTTAGGTTCAAGAACCATCTCTTTGCCATGTGTTTATATCATGAATCATAGCAAAAGCTTCTAGGCAATAACAAAGATATCATTCCTCTTTTGCAAGGCATTCCTTCTTTCAAAAACCTCATTTATATGAACATAAATACACACTTCTCAGTTGCGCATTCTTCAAAAACAAGAGAAAGTAGTCTTATAATTGCCTGAATTCTACAGCAGAACCTAAGATGGTGTTTATATTTCAATAAATTGTTCAACAGTTGAAAACATTTAGAATTCCCTCTGTATTTTAACAAGGGATATCAGCTATGTGGCACAAGCAGGGATAGTTAAGATTAATGAAGTGAAACAAGCAAGTGAAATCAGTTTGGCAAACAGGAAACTCACCTGGGCAGAAGATATGAGAGTTCCAAAAAGAGGAGACAAAATATCTATTAAAAACATTAAAACATAAATAAATAAAAAACACTTCAAGTAAACATTTTGCATCTTGAACAGCTTGAAAATTACCACAGCACAAGGGCCAGATTGTTCACAGACCTGGTGTAACAGAGGTATTCACGAGTTTACTATCTCAAGTATTCAAGTCATTGACTCTCCTGTGAATCACTTAGGATCATAGGCTTATAAAACTTAATAATCCTCTCAAAGAAGAAAACAAGTTTTAAAATTTGACTGAAAAAAGTCTAACATTGTATTGAGAAAGGGACATTAAACTACTCCCCTATTGAGTGAGCTTGAAGAACTGTGGCAGGGTAGCTGCAGTAAGGACATAGTTAATGCTTATTTATCAGCTGCAGACTGAATATTGGATATGTGTATCCATAGCTCAATCACAGTAACACAGGAAACTAATCCAACTGGGGATTTATAACCTCAGAAAAAAGCACAGCACCAACTTGAAAACATATCCTACAAGTAATTTCCAGGATGTGCAAATTATTTAATGCCCTAGCTTTACAGAAGTCTGGTTTAGCAGGTTAAACAAAGAATACTGCCTGTCCCCCAGCTCAACTAATCACCTAGCAGAACCCCCAAGAAAGGACAGGCCAAAAGCCACAAATTCACAAAGCATCCTGCAGTAAAGCAACTGAAGTCTGCTTGTGTTAACAGGCACGAGGCTGAGGAAAAATTACAGCCTAATTGTATAGGTCTTGAGTAATTTCTTCTCCCTTAAAGAACTACAGTTTTCTTCTGCCTTAATTTTATTGTATTTCTGCACACAATTCTGTTACTAATATTTGTTTCTGATTCTATCTTGTGATGTGTAAGAATTTATTTCTAACTACAGGGATGTTTACAGGTGTGCACAAAGCTCTTCCACCTTACATCAAATGAGCATTCCTGAAGCATCAGTATCGTACCCCAGAGACTCCACTCCATCCTGACTGATGGACAGCTCTCTCCCAGCTGAATTTAAACGGATCCATGAACCCCAGACACAGAACTTCGGAAGTACTGCATGTAGTAATAGTGAATTACTAGGCCCAAACCACTAAGCAGCATGAAGGCAGATGCAAACAACTACTCAGGGAGTTAGGCACCCAAGAAAAGCACCCCTTTAAGTGCAACAAAGACAAGTGGTTTTCTCTGGATTAGCTCACAGGGAAAGCAGCAATAAGAAGCAGCATAACTTGCCTTGGCTAAATAGACATTAGATTTCTGCAGCCTAACTCAAGTTACAACAAAATATCAGCAAATAATGCTTTATACACTATACTCCTAAAAGAGAAAATTCCAGATAACAGAACCAATTTCTACAAACCTGCACATTTAGAATATTAAACTTCAGCAACACCAAGAAATACATGCATTTAAAAATACCCACAAACTAAAACTAAGCATTCTCTTGCTTTCTCCCAAAAACCCTCTTCTAGTAGAAGCCATTTGTTCACCTTTTATGTGCAAGGCTCCAGAATTATAGTTCTGTTCAATTCCACTGACTTTAGTGAGAAAAAACCTGAAAGGATTGCCTCCAGTGACCAAATCCCAGGTATCCTGGGCTTCACTGGATGTTGTATTATACTCCTCTTCTTTCAGATTTTCTGAGAGTTTGTCATCTTTCTGAAGATTCAAAGGATGTTCTTCGGGCACATCACATTTTTCTTCTTTTACTGTTTCTTTGTGGGCATGCTTTTGTTGATCTTCAGGCTCTTCATCACTACTAGAAAGACACCAACCTGAGCCTTCTTGGCTTGGTCTCTGTTTTACTGCTGGAGGTGTTTCTGTGGACAGACATTTATCAGTGAGCTTCAGGGGAGAAGCTTTTCTCTTGTGAGCAGCTTTCCTTGCTTCAGAGCACGGATATTGTGGTCCACTTGTTCTACCACATGCAGCATCCGACAGTGAAGATGTACATGGCTTTTCACCGTCAGAATTTTCTTCGGCACTTTCATCACTGCTAGATACTGTCCATTTACCGTGAGCGCCTTCCTGAAGCATGTTCCTAGGGGTGAAAAAAAACCCAAACAAAAATTGAACGTTTTTGTTATGCTCAAGTCTGTCTCCCTTCCTAGCTCCCCTTTGTTTATTACTAAGGAACTATGCTTTAGCATTTAGCAGAATCTCCAGGAAATTTCATAGTGTACAAAGCTTGTTTCTGTGCCCGGGAAACAAAGAAACACGTGCAATGGGGGCAACCATCAAATGGGGAGCAGCAAATGTGAAAACCTGCACATGGAAAACGGGCTAAGATAGAGGCACCTATGGGAAAGCATTCTAAAAAATCAGAGGTGTGAGTTGCACGACACAGCTATTTCCCCACGGCTGAGCGATCCAGCGCGCTCTGCTGAGCGGATTCAGGAGCACGGGGCCGAGCCAGGGCGGCGCTTTCCGGCAGTCTCCGCGGGAAACTCCGGGACCGCGGCCTCCCTCCGTCACCCCCGTGCCCCCGGCGAGCCCCTCCGCAGCGCCTCCCCCCTAAAACACGGCGGGAAAGCCGGCCACGGCCGCCCCCACCGCCGCCTCGGGCCGCTCCCGCCGCCGCTCCGCAGTGAAGGCAGCGCCCGCGGCCGGGGGAAGCGCCGCGCGGGCCACGGCACCAAGGAGCCAAGGCAGCCGCTCCGGCCCTGCAGCCCAGCATGCACCTCGCCGCCCGCCCTGCCCGCGGCGCTCCGCGGCCGCCACCACTCACTCACTCACTCACTCACCAAGGCGCCGGCCGCCCGGTGCCCCGGCAGCGCCCGCGACGGGGAGCGAGAGCAGGCCCGGGCCCGGCCCCGCCCTCCTCGGCGCGGCCCCGCCCCGCCCCTGGAGCCGGCGGCGCGCGGCCGGCGGAGGTGATGAGGCGACTTCGGGGGCTGCGGCAGCGCAGCGGGCGCGTCTCGGGGAGCTGAATTGTTCTAGCGAGCCTTCGTTTGACCTTAATATTAGTTACGGGCAGGTGCGGAATTTGCATAATGGTTCTTTCGGCGCGGTTAATTACTGTGTCTGAAGTGCCCCGCTAATGAGATAACTGTGTGAGGATTTCGGAAAGGAGTGGGAGGAAAGCAGGTGTAAAATTAATCAGAGGAGCGCGGCCGGCATCAAAGCGTAATTTGTCTGCTGTAGTGAACTGAGCGCTCGGTTCTCGTTACTCTAATTTATTGTAAGCTTCTAGCTGCAGTTAATAAATTCTGGAAGTGCCAGCACGCAATGAAACCGGCAGGCTTGGAAAACCGAAAAGTTTGGAAAAACTTTCCTGAAAAATCAGCTGGTTTGTGTGATTTTCTTACTGCTTGTCCACAGAGTTGTGTATAACGCTTTTTCCTGAAATGCTTCATGGATAAACCCTTCGCTACTGTAAGATACGATACTGTATTATCCCTTGCTGAAGGCGTTCTGTAGGAAAAGCTCTTAGGAACATTGGCTGGTTTTGTGTGTTATGTACAAAGTGTACATAACACACAAAGCGTGCCTAAGTGTAGGCTCTGGAAATGCCTTTTTGTTTTCTACAAGTACTTCAGAAAATTTGACGGCTTCTGACTATGCTTTCATTACACTCTCTCCTCATAGTTCTTGTTTGTATGGTGACTTAACAGAGAAATAGAACTTACCTGGCATTTTTCAAGAAAAAATTTATGGTCTGGTAGAAGCGAATTTCATGTGATTTATTTCCTAGAAGTCTGTACTATGTATTCTAAGTTTGCAAAAAGCTTTTTCATCATAAGCACATAAAGCGTAGCAGTATGAAAAAATTTATTTTAGCCTAAAAATCCCAAACTGAATGGACTCAGCCCATTTTTAGTTTTACTGGAACAGAGTAGATGAATAGAGGTGATTCAACAAGTGCCTCTTTTATTTTTTCCTATAAGAGTTATGCAAAGTAAAAAATCCTAGGTTAGGTTTATTGGTTTTTAATGCAAATCATTTTCTTTCTGGAGGTTTTTGAAGCATCCAATGAAGATAGTAGAGGTCTACACTAAGTGGAGTGGACTGCTGTAAGTGTGGTAAACAGAAAGATCTACAAATCTGAAAAGTAATTTTCTCATTTGCAGGTATTTATTTGAAAAGAGAATAATCAAACCCCTGGCTTTTCTGCTGAAGACTGTGATGAGTAGAGGGTTGTATTCTATTTCATATGTGTACAAGACATATAAAGTAAATGACTTACTGAGCTTGTTATTGGTTTTTATTAGTGGTGAATTCAATTTCTTCATTCAGTGGTTTCAGTAAATGTGAAACTGCTGCATGTCCCAAAAATAAACATGTATTCTCAAAAATATATCTGGTTTTAGTTTCAAGTAATAGTTGGACATTTTTAGCCATGGCTTCTCAAATGTAAGTCTATGGAAATCTTGAGAAAAGAAAGCTTAATTAAGAGAAATAATGAGTTTCCATACTTACAGGAAAATACAAGATGTATTGTATGGCTTCATGTAGTTTTGGAAGTCATATATTTACTCAAGTGAATTGAGAAAGAGTATGAAGAACACAAAAGATTTCAGCATACACACCATGTGTCTATGAGTGCCTTTCTTATGGCATGTCAATAAATGAGACCAATCTACTATAAAGTGTGTTATATATATAAAGTATAGGAAAGATGAATCATCTTTCTTCTCCAGCTTGAGCAATCTTGTTCCCCAATGACTACTTGTGAATAATTGTTTTTTTAATTAAACACATATTTTACAATAACAGTCTTGACAAGGCTGTAAACAATATTGTGTCTATGATAATTTAGAGTAAAACCTACAAAAATGTTTTAGTAAACTATGAAAGTAGTAATTTTTGATGCTTTTCAGTTGTGGATGAATATTTTCTCAATGAACTATTGCCAGATGAAAAAATGCTTAAGGCTTATAACATGAGTTTTAACTGCTGAATTATGAATCTCAAAATGCTCAGCTTCTTCCTTATTTATCCTTTCCTAGCTATTTTTACCATATAAAAATTAAGTGTTCTGTCAAATTCCCTGGATGTTTCTTCCAGCAGAGGTACTCAAAACATGCTTAAGGCATTTAAGCAAGAGCAGGCTCTGTGCATGAGTCACTGATGGAATCTCCTCGGAAAGAGAGTAGAAGTAGAGGACTCCTGGGAAGACAGGAGGTGCAGGTTTAGTTATTTCTTCCTGAGAAGGTGCCAAGTCACACCTGCTGTGGCTTTAGGCATTACCGTGACCAACTGTTAGACCATTTTGTCTGTGCAGCTGCACAAAAATTAATTAAGAAACCTTTGTTCGAGGGCTGATTCTGTCATCTAGTGGTTTAGCGAGCTTCCTTAAGTAGTCCCAATTCCAGCAACTGTTGCCTTTTACCCAATTACTGCTCATTGTGAAGATCCCTAAAAGGTCCCTGTGGAGGCCTGTGCTTTTTGTGGCTATCGTGCATTAGGTAAGGTTTGTAGCACAGCCATGTGTTTTGCTGATGACTAGGTCCTGTCGTCAGGATCAGCAATGTGTTACTTTCAACGTGTGTGTGTGTGGTTTTTAATCTGGTTCTGAGAAACACAACTTTCTCTGTGTACCAGAGAGGAACCAAATGCAGATGTTGCAATCCTAAAAGTTGATTGTTAGGATCCAGTTCTTGAGCGTGTAATTGTGCATATTGCTTTTTTGTCAAAATTCACAAAATCCTAGGCTATAGGAACAGCCCTTCTACTTTTTTGGAAACTATTAAGAACAGCCCTGGCAAGGAGAGTCCTTTCAATTGCTTTTGCAAGATATGGGGAATAGTGTGCACGTATTATTTCTTAAGGTAACTGTTAAGGAAACTGTTTTTCAACTGCACTACATACTAACATAGGTTTTTTTTCAGTAGAAATGGCAGTTTCTTAGAATCATCAACTGCAATCAAGCAACTGAATTTTCAGTAAATAGTTGCTGCTGCCTTTTTTTTTTTTTTTTTTTTTTTTTTTGGGTCACGTTTGCATTTCTTCCATAAATTTAAAGTAATACTAATTTTATCCACTAGAGGTCACGAATGAACCCTTCATTAGAAAGGTGAGCTCTAGGAATTTGAATCACATTCCTATTCCACTTGATTTTCCTAAATAATTTGTTATAACAATGCTATATTGTTAGTAAAATATTATTTTAGTGTGGTTAGTAATAGAAATTTTGAAATTTATATGATTTTAATGTTTAGGATTAAACCTGAGGCAAATAACTGGGAAAAATGTAAACAGAGATTAAACTCAATGTTGAACTGATACTGTATGTATATTTGCATATAAATGTTGTCATTTCTGGGAACTAGCAACGTTGTAGGAATCACATCTATGTGATTTTTTTTTTTTTATTTCCATGACAGTTTGGTTGAGTGATCCACTTTTCCCCAAAGTTGTTTGAAGTCATCTAAAATACTCTTATATTTCAGCAACCATTCAGCTAACTAGCTGCTAGCATTTAATCTTCCAAAGGAAAAGGGGACTGCAGGAATTGTAGTCATTAAAATAACTCATTTCCCAAGCTGAAGTTTCCTTCCTGGTTTAGATCTAACTAAAAGCACTCTCTATGCTGTTCTTGGGAGGCCAGGCCCCCAGTGTCCAGTGTTTTCCTTGACCCAATGCTGTAATATCACGGGAGGACACCAGCAGGTCGGCAGCTGCTGCTGAAAAAGATGCCAGCAGTACGACACCCTGACATCCAGAGTAGGGAAGGCTGCTTCCAGCTGCTCTCCTGGCACATCTTACCAAAGCTTTCTGAACAGGACTCCCTAGTCTGTTTATATACATGACATGGTCATGGGGAAAGTGCTGCAGGCCAGGTGGAACATTCAGCCTTAGCTTAAGTGGTCTCATCATGTTTGGCTTGTCCTTTCTCCAGAGTGGAAAAAGCTTAGGTTGCTCTGAAATCTGCTCACATGTGGTCTCCCCTCAGCTGGCTGTCTTAGTGCTGCAGCTATGTGCAGTCTTGTACTCTGATAACACAGATGGAAGGGTTTAGACTTGTGAGCACTCAGCCACGTCAAAGAAACTTTATAAATATAGCTCAAAGTGGACCTTTCTGCTTTACTTGGCTATATACTCCCTTTCTATTCGTTACATTGTTCAAAGATGTTTTGCAGGGATCTCTTGGTCACCTCCTAAATCACTTCTGAAAACTTTTATTTTATTTATCATGTAATTTAGCTTATCGTTTTTGTACTATTAATGAATCCTAGTAACACACTAATATTAGTGAGTATTAGTGAATCTTGAAAATTTGCTAATCAACATGTAAGTGTCACTCCAGTGTTCCTATCAGATAAAGATGTGAGGTAAGAACCTATTGAAAGACACTAAAGGAAATATATAGTACATAAAATAAGATGGGTTTCAGAAAAGCTGAAGGAGCATAAATGATGCAAATATTTTTTGCATTTCCTCCTTATTTATTCTATATTTTTATTCAAGTTTTTATTTTAGACAGATTTACCAAATTAATTTTGATCCAGCTAGTCTTCAGTCAATATGTTTTCCAATCTGAATATTAAAACAGAAATTTCTTTCATTGTTTAGAGGAAATAACAGATGTGGGTGCTGATGCTCCAGAAGTTAGATTTGAATATTGTGGTTCCTTTGTGTACAAAGAACTCAAATTTCTATAAATTTAAGCGTGTTTGTTTAAACATACTGAGTTTGAGATTTTGATATTGATAAGGACTCTATTAGGAGTACATGTATGCTTCTTTTTTGGATAAAAGTGTGGTTTTATTGTAATTAGAATAAAATATTTTCTTAAATGCCATAATTGCTACTGTTGTATAATATGTACTAATCACGAAGCTGGTGAAGGGTGTGGAGAGTCAGTCGTTGAAGGAACATCTGAGGGAACTGGGGTTATTTAGCCTGGAGAAGAGAAGCTCAGGGAAGACCTTATCATTATCTACAACCACCTGAAAGGAGGGTGTAGCTGGGTGGGGGTCAGTCTCTTCTCCCAACAACCAGCAAGAATCCAAGAGGAAATGGCCTCAAGTTGCACCAGACTGAATTTTAGGAGAAATTCCTTCACGGGAAGATCTGTGAAGCACTGGGCCAGGCTGCCTGGGGAAGTGGTGGAGATTGTGGAGGTACTTAACATACATGTAGACGTGCTACTTAGGGACATGGCTTAGTGGTGAACAAGGCAGTGCTGGGTTAACAATTGGCCTAAAAGATCTTAAGGGTCTTTTCCAACCTAAACGATGCTATGATTCTAATCTTTGATTCTATAAATGAGCTGACCATGGCTATTAAGGAGATTTCATATAGTTTTGTAATACTTTTAGTGCTTTGATGTTACATTTAGCTTGAACTTATTCTTGCCACTCAAAGTGGTATTTCTTAATAGCAACATTATATTGATGAATGACAGAGAAAAGTATTTCGTGATTTTGAGTGTTCAAGCTGATTATGAGTTTTTTGATAATGATACACTATTAACTTGGGAAAATACTGGAGTCCTACATCATAATTCAGTAACTAAGCTTCTCATTTATATAGTCCTGCTTGGGCTTTGTTGTCCTTGATGTTACCAATTACACTCAAACTTCTGTATGTGGCAAGTCTTACTGGATAAATTATTCATATAAAAATGAAGTGGCAAAAAACTGAGGTTGCTTTTATCAGTAAATTCCTTTTGCCATGTAGCTCCACAGGTATTTGTATCAATGTATTTGAAAGGCATTATGGGAGCTGATTCTGTTGATGCCAGATCACATGCTTATTTAGCCACACCCTTACTTGTAAATCTTTAAATTAGGCAACAAATATAAAATAAAGATTGTTTGGTTTGGGGTTTTTCTTCTGAGAGAAAAATCACATGAATGTCTGAACCATAAATAGTGAACTAAGGTATAAAGATAGATCATGGATTTGTTAATACCTAATGGATTTTATAATTTTTAAGATGTCCTTTTTGTGTGTTGACATAGCTTTACAGCCTGTTCCAGTAGCACATGAATTGGCAGCACTCCAAATCAATGAATAGGCGGGAGTCTATTATAGGACTCATTCTATAAAAGGAAAATTGTATACTATAATTTTCTGGGCTCTTATATTACTCTGAAAGAGAAGGAATAAATGGATGGAAAGCTTATACTGCTTTTTATCATTTCACTTCCACAGTTATCCAATTGAATGGAAAACTGCTCATGCAGGCAAGTTCAGCATGTTTGGGCAACCTCTGTTATTATAGAAATGGTGCATATACAGAACCAGCAGTTGAAAGCAGCAAGACTGTGTAATCCTGGAAACTGAGATGGTAATAGTTCCTAATATATGTTTTTCCAAGAAGAGTAAGCAAAGAGGCACTGGAAATCTGTATGCTGGTACACAGATTTGAATTGAGACAGCAGGTGGAGCTGAAGGAGTTGTGCTTTCGAACCACTGCAGAAAGAAGAGAATATGAATGAATCAAAAGAAAAAGAATTGCAGAGCTTTTGTTATGTTATTAGATAAAGGAAAAATTCCTGTAGAATACAGTCATCTTGCCTTCTCAAGAAAACTAATTTGTTTAAAATAAACATAAGTCATATATCAGAAATTATGAGAAAAGAGTATTCGTCTGTGTTTACATATTGAGCTGAAGTGGGATCCCTTTTCCAAAAAATGCATGTGCTGAATTTTTGTATGAGGATTTTTGAATGTTTTATGGAGAGGCCTTAACTTTTTGGGGTCTGATTTTTGTTTCTTAGTTTTTATGTTTTACTTTGATTTTAGAAGAAATGGTCAATTAAGAGCTTACAAACTAGATTTACATTTCAATTTTTTTAATTTTCTGTTCATTAGAAAGGTAAGATAAATGTCCAAGTAAAGACTTTCATATAGCATACAGAAGGAATAACCAATTCAGTTTTACACTCAATTTTATTATGGGTTTCACAGGAATCTGTAGCTGGGGTTATACATTATTTCAGACTTTGCTTCTGGGAATGATGCCAGATAGATTGTTTATGCAGCATGGATCTTTATCCATGGCATGCAAATGCTATTGGCTTAGAAAAGTGCATGATTTCTCTCCAGTGTAAAGAAACATGAGATGGCAGATAACAAGAAAAAAGTAGAGGTAAACAGAAGCATTATACTCAGGTATAGAAAATATGTGAGAAAAATTAAACTGTATTGAAATGTTTTCATGATTATGCTCTAACTTTGAAGATTATTATTTCAGTTTTATTTGTATAATTAAAACTATTCATAATGAGTAGACCTTAGTGGTACATATTTTTAAGGAGAAAAATGAAACTGGCAGGGGTTTTTTTGGCAGGGAGATTTATTTAATTTTACGTTTTTCTAGGTCCATTATTTGAAAAGTTTGTTAAATCTTACGAACACAAAGAAGGTTGCACAGTTATACAGTAATGAAACAAGTCAATATTTTCAGTTCTTCGTATGTAATGTAAGGATTTTTTTCTTCTTAATATTTGAAATATTAATTTAATTCTGAAGCAATTAAGCAAAACAGAACACCTGAAAAAAATAAAAAGATGAGATGTCCTGGATGCAGCAAAGTTAAATAAAGCAGTACTAGACTAAAAACGATGGTGTTGATGTGACTATAAAGTCATGGTCAGTGGACCGTGGTGTTCTAGACTGTAGCTCTGTCTGTGGTTGTAGGAGCTCTTCCAGCTGTTAAAGGAAATCTCTGGCCATTCACCTCACCTATTTGCTGTTACTGCCTCTTGTTATCTCTCTATGACTCATATTTCCCCACTCATTTATGCCACAGGTTTTACCGATTTCCTTGGTTGTGGCTATAGCTCTTTTTTACTTTTCATAACAGACCGAGGAAGGGAAACCAAAGCAACAAGAGTTCTTCTTTTCTCATTCTCGTTGGGAAGAAGATGTGGAGATTGTTTCTCGTTCCTGTTAAACAGCAGAGGATGTCCCATCACCAAACTGAAAAAGGGAAAACTTTATCAGGGACCTCTGAGCTGATGGATTTTCAGATCCTCTGCCTTTTTCCTCCTGATCTTAGACAGGACTATGGTCCTTGAAAAGAGGGAAAGTGAAACATATGGTAGATCAGATGTTGGGATGATCTGATAAGCATGCATTCAGCTTTTTGCCATGAACTAAAAGTAGCTTTTCAAGTGCTATTTTTAGGGAGTTATTCCAAAGGACTTAACTGTTTCAAGCACCGTGCTTTGTTTGCCTTGCTGTCTGCTGCACACAGCCTACAGTAGCCTTGTTTGAGACGGTTTATTTTCCAGATGACTCTGGAAGTGAATTCATAACCTAAGTGATTGATCAGCTAATATTGCTCTGATGTAATGCATTCAGCAGGATTAAACTGAACTAATAATTTGAATAAGTGGATTGTAACATTTGTGAAAAAAAAATCTTGAAACACAGTTTTCAAAATACCTAAGTTGTCAATGAAAAGGGTAGATTTGAGAAGTAATTTGAAAAGTCTATATTTTCAAAACTTTGCAAATTTGAAATTTTCAATTTGTTCTATTTTTAAAAATGTTTACTTTTAAAATGAAAACTTAAATAAGAGAGTTGTAGATGTAGATACATTACTTTTGAACAGAGTTCACAGTGGTAAAAAGGAATAGTATAAAATCGGTTTAGATTGTTCATATTTATATTGTAGCCTTTCTAAAATATTTTGCTAATGCAGTAACTTAGAGTGTATCATAATTTCAGAACTTGTAGCTGATTCACTTACATGCAAACATTGTATTAAGTAGTTTAAAAGAACACCATTATTTACATTATTTTTCTCATGCCTAATCTAAAAAACAGAGAATTTTTGGCTTTTGAAGACTTCAAGAGAGCTTTCAATTCCATTTCTCCTAAGTTATCTGAAAAAATCATGTTTGAAGCCACCAGGTAAGATTAACAAATTGATCCATATTCCTGGGTAGCAGTCTTTTTGTTGTTTCAATTAATGAAATTATTAGATTCTATCATGCAGCTGAAGATAAAAGCTTCAGCACCATTACTGTTTCAGTGCCTTTAATAATAAAGATTATACACAAATTAATGTGTAAATAATGTAATAATTAATTTTAATTTTATAAATAGGATTTAAAAATTAACTAAATAATAAATATTAACATGTACAGAAGGTAATTTGTTGCCTGTACTATTTTTAAGAAGCTTAAAACTATTTGCTTTTACATTTTACTCCTCTAATCAGGAAATCCTTGTTCAGGAGCTATCTTGAAAAAAATTAGTTAAATGGGAGTGCATATTGCAAGGTAGTAGTGGGGAGATTTCTTGCAAGGTGAGATTGGCTCAGAAATATGGATGTTGAGCTTTATTTAGGGAAACAGAGCTAAGACTTTAGTCCTAAATTGATCTGTACAATTGGATTAAGACTGTATGAAAAGAAAGCCATAAGAAATATTTTGGACACAGATATTTGTCAGAAGATTCATGGTTTTGTTACACAGAATCTTTATTACAATAGATTGTTGTAACAAATGAAGCATATATATTTTCATATTTGTAGGTACATTTGTTATTCTTCCCTCTTTTTACCACTGAGATCAAAATTAAATTTTGGGACTGAACCTAATTTAAAAATATTTCTTTCATGTTTAGTAAAATAATGTACAATACTTAGAAGATCTTTAGAGGTTTTAAATGTCATGACTGATTAAATGTGAGTTCTGAAATCATCCGTGTATTAGCAATTAATACAGCACACAGGGATCAGGTCTAGTGCAAGAAGTTTATGATGGGAACCCAGTATCTGTATTGAAGGGGTTACTTGGCTTAATTCTTGTCTGGTCAACAGACTGAATGATACCTAGAAGGTGGAGTCCTTTGGGTGCATGCCAGGAGCATATCCTTCAGTTTAATTTCATCCTGAATAAGTTCAGTTTGTATACTGTAAGCACTGTCATGTTCCCCATAATACAGTCAGTGATGAAGACTCTGAATTCAACATAAAAAAGCATTCCAAGTTTAATGTAAAACATAGGTAAATATTGAGACAAGGGGAAAAAGCTTAAATTTTCTATTTTGGAGGTCTGTGATATTAAATGAAGAGGGGGGTTTATGTTTATTTATAAAGTTTTCTCTTTGGTGGAAATGCTGTCTTGAAAACCTGGTCAGCTACTGGTTCTGTGCATCATTGGCTGCATTATTTTCTTATACTTTAAATTAAGTAAAATGTTGCAGAATAAGCAAAGTCTGTGGGTAGTGTCACAAAGCCAGGAATGGAAGGGAAGTAGGAAAAAGTTAAAGGCACATTCATAATACTTAGCTTGTCCACTTACCATACAGAGCAGGGAATTTTCTGTTATGGAGTGTAATTCTCAACATATTCTGAGATGTAAAATTGAAAACAACTACATTCAAGCTATGCAGAACACAAGGAAGAAATAATACCAGTAATTGATTTGCATGAAGAATGAAGGGCCCCACCAGAGTCATTTCGCTTTCAGAGAAAGTAGACTTGATTTGTAGATATGCAAAATGCTCGTAATAAGGGCATCCATACATTTAAACTAATTTTAACAAACTTGAGGCCTGAAAATGGAATCCTTTTATCATTCATATGTATGCATTCTTAATATAAAAAATATTTAAATGTTCAATATAATACAGAAAGAAAGAATAATGGATTATTCTGGATTATTCTTCTAACCTACCTGTAAAGAGCTGTTATGCTCAAAATCTTTATATGGCTACAAAGGAGATCCACCTGATACTTAAAGCAAATATTTATCTTTACTATTTAATAAAACCTTAGCAATCTAATAAAAGAATTATTTTTAGTAGAGATTTAATAATTGAAAAAAAAGAAGGATAAAAAAATACTATGCAGTCTCAATGCAATTAATTACGTTATGCACCTCCTAGTGCTTATCCCTCTCTGTGTAGCTACTCTCAATCTTCCACTGTCCCTCTCAGTCCTCAAGCTGACAGGTTCAGGGCAGTCATGGTAGAATGAATTACTATTATCCCAACTTATTCACCAGAAGGAGTATAATATTCATGTTTTCTTCTATCTCTAGCATCTACTTTGGGCTATTTAAATATATTAAATATTTAAATAACCCAGTTTACACCTTCTTTCTTCTGAGGTCTGCAAGCCCACATTGCATCCTAATTTCCAACATATGGCACATATTATATATTTCAGATATTTGTTCTTTGCTCTGTCACCTATAAAAATATTTTTGTCCAGTTCCTGTATCTGCATGTCTTTAACTGACCATAACTGAGTTTTTAGTCTTGGTCTTCCATTGTTAGCCTATGCCCTGTATCTTAACATCCCATGCCTTTACTACTCCATATGCCATGTCTTTACATCTGCTGTCATGCCAGGCCTATATTTCTCTACATAAATATATCATTTTACATTGAAGCAATTCTTGTTACTACTATCTGTGTAAAGCTGTTTATCCTGTGTGAAGTTAAGGAGAACAAATTAGACATAACCACCTGGTCCTTGAAAGAACTGTTGCAACAGATAAAGCAAGCAGAATCTCCAGGGCAGACCAAACACGTTCAGACAAAGCCTGATAAGCTTCAGTCCTTGCAAACTCACTGCAGAGTTTGTGGCCTATTACTAGTAGTGGCTGTACTGAATTTACTGAAATCTCTTGGGGACCATATCTAATCTCATCTCATACTGATAAAATAATATTTAATGTAGATGTTCTTTCTCCTCAGGGGTTGTTTTCTTACAAATGTCAGTAATACACTGCACACAGCTGTTGCTGAAGTTTGGAGAATGTGGACAGGTTTTCAGTTTATATTTGATTGTATTAACTGACTGTAATCTTGCCTGAACAGTAGAGTAACATTTGTTTCTGATCTAATATTGCAGTCATATTCAACAAAATGATCAAGGGTTTATTATGCACCTGATGTGCACCTGATCAGAATGCCATTGTACCATAAAAACTCAATGTTCTTGACACAGGAGTTGCACAAGTGGCTGCTAAGGTAAATGGTAAGTTCTTTCATCGGGGAGTTCTCTGTAATGGGTAGCACACAGAAGAATTGCTTTATACTAGTTCTGCTGATCTTCATATAGCTACATGTATATGAAGTGTGTCAAGTCCTTTGCAACAATTATTTGTGATTAATAGCCATCTGTAAGTGGACATGTTGGTTTTTAGTGTGGAATTCAAATTCTTAAATACTTTAAGTACTGTTTTTGTTTCTTGTTATGAATATGAATGTAATATTTGAATTATACAGTATTATTAATTACAGATACTGAAGAAATATTTGTCCTAGCTGTAACATTTGCTCAGAAAAAGTTTAGTTGTATGCTAAAGCCTCAGAGCATGATAATAGGAATAGTAACAGAAGTAAGCTGAAAACCAACCACATGTGAATGTGGGTTAACCTATAAATGATGAAAAATGTCTTACAAACCAAAGGTGGACAGAAAATTCCCATACAGTTTTTAAAGCTGGCAAGCATAACTCAGATCTTCAGGAAGAAGAGAAGGCATTCATGATCGGCTTTTTATGCCACTGTGCCTTTAGATTGATAGTATCTCACAGTAGAGGTATATTAGTACTTTTGTATGTATTGGTACTTTCCATACAAAAGAATGACCTAATTGTCTCATGTTTCTTTCAAGTAATTATCTAGTAATGAGAAAATAACCTGTTTTTCAGAGCCACCCCATGGAAGAAATCTTATGCTCTTTTATGCAAGTTTGATTTATAGACATGTACTGCAGAACACAGTGAATATGAGACATTCATCTTCCTATGGCTAGTTGCTATGGAAACATAGTACACAGTACAATGTCATTCCAGCTCTGGTGATGCCTGCAGTAGTTTATCCCTTTGTTGTTCTTGTTTCTTAAGCAACTGTCTTGCAGCCTTTCATATTATCACACTTCATCACCTATACAAGTCTTTTTCCTTATCTCTTGAGGACCATATCTAATAGAAAAGATCCATTTTTTCTCTACCTGTGCATGTCAGTGTATTTTTTTTTCACTCGTGGGTTAAAAGCTTGTCCCATGCCCAAAAATAATATACCATTGCCCTAACATTGGTAAAATCAGAATGTAAGGGACCTATTTCAGCATCTTGATTTACCATTTCCTGTCAGGAACTAGACTTAAGGATGATTTTCTCTAACCAGTATCCCACCCAAGGAAGACAGAAAGGAAAATTAAGCAGACTCTCCTACCTGTCCTTAGCTGGTATTTGTGAAGTGGGCAAAAATCTAACCGCTGTCTTAAAATACCCACTCTGTTTCACCCTTGTGAGGGAGGAATTGAAGATGTGAAAGGAGATCCTCATAATTTACCTAAAAAAATACTAAGGGTTTTATGGGGAACAGGAGTCAAATTGAATGTTTATTGTATTGAGAGACTGTTCCCTAACACAAGTTCTTTTTTGAGGCAGTATCTGTTTCATAATTCATTGTACAGGGAGCCAACACATTAATTGTGTATGTGTCCCAGGTTCTGTGTAAGTGGGATGATACTTTGCAAGAAAACATTATGAGTTAACACCTGTAGATATATCTACCTTTTGGGTTGTAGTAGTACTAATGAGTTTTGTTTTGCTTTCCTTATCTCTAACTTTGTTGCCAATTCTGTCGTCCAATTACTTAACAACATTCTTTGCTATTTGTGGTGGGTTGACCCTAGCCAGTGACTCACTGACTGCCCCCACAGTGGGGTGGAGGAGAGAATCAGAAGAGCAAGAGCAAGAAAACTCGTGGGTTGTGATGAGGACACTTATCAAGGGAAGCAAAACTGCGCATTCAAGCAAAGCAGAAGGCAGAATTTATTCACTACTTCTCATCAGCAGGCAGATGTTTAGCTGCTTCCTGGAAAGCAGCACAGCTTATCATTACTTGGGCAGGTAAACTCCATAACCACAAACTTTCCTTCTTTCTTTGTCTGTTCCCCGAACTTTAATTGCTGAGCATGATGTCAAAGAATCATAGAATGGTTGGGGATGGAAGGGACCTTTAAGCATCGTCTAGTCCAGCTCCCCGGACATGGGCAGGGACATCTTCCACTAGACCAGGCTGATCATAGCCTTGAGCATTTCCAGCTGTGGGGCATCCACAACTTCTCTGAGCAACCTGTTCCAGTGTCTCACAACCCTCGCTGTAAAAATTCTTTCTTGCAGCCGATCTAAATCTACCCTCTTAATAGTTAAAACTATTGCCCCTACCCTGTCACTACTACTGTAGATAAATCTGACACAAAATGATCCTAACAAAAATTTTAAATAGAATTTTTAGCGGTTATAAGCCAAGCCTGTCTCTTATCCCAATCCTACAGAAAATTCATTTAAAAATCTGAACTTTTTTGCTTATCACTTTTTCTGAAGAAAATTTTGCATAAGTACAGGTATGTATTTTTTCAGGTTTGAAAGCAAAACCTAGCCTGTGAGTGTTATACAATGTGCCACACACACATTTATTCCTTCTAAATAGTTCAACATACATTTTTCTAATTTGGGAAAAATTACTACATGAAATAAATATTTCAATATTTTAAGTTATTAATTTAAATTAAGTTCATATTTAAATTTAAAATTTGTGCTTTTTCTATTTTTGAGGAAATGTCCAAACAAGTATTTAAAATTATGTTAGGAAATTTAAATAAGTCACTGGTTCCTACCTCTAAATTATCACTCCTGCCTTTCACACTGGCCTTCTTTCATTGGTCCTTGAGGTTCAGAGTAAATTGTTTTAACAGAGACCATTTTTATTTATCATGAATCCTTTTTATTTTGTATTGCTGCAAGTAGGGATATGCATGTGATCAGTTCCCATAATACATTCATGGTAATACAGTTCATTAAAATACGTTAATGCCATAGGAAGTGCTTAGCTGGTCATATCCTCAGGACTCTTCTTTCAAGCTATTTTCTTTCAGATTTGATAAAACTGTGACATATAATAAAACTATTAGAATGTGGCAGCTATAAAATAGACATGAAAGATTTTTTTTTATTATGATTAACATCTGTGGTAATAGCAGTACACCTACCAACATGCCTCAAATGTGAATCAGTTCTTTTAGCAATGGCTTATATTTATTCCGTTTGGTGATGTTTTTACAGGGACTACCCACACAGATGTTGATGATTTTTTTAATTGCATTGGATGATAGAAACTGGAAAAAAGGCTGACCCAACCAAACTCATTTTATATAAATGATTAAACAGCCATTAGATGACGACAATTCATGCTCATTTTCATCCAAAGTTGAACCTTTACCCTGAATGGAAAATTATTACTTAAGCTCTTTTAGAGGCTGAATTATATTAAAAGCAGATTTTTCTCCAGAATTAAGAACAAAAATATTTATTTTTAATATAAACTGCATCTTCTATTTGAATTGCAATTTGTGCTGTATTCTGATAGACTGAAAACCTGATCCATCACCCCTCTAGGAAGTCCTTTGCAGGGTTTGACCACTGTCTTGGTAAAGAATGCCCAGTCTGAAGTCACTTTGAGCCATTCAAATGTCCTGTCACTGGATCACAAGGAGATGGGGTCAGCACCTCCCTCTCCATTTCCCATGCTCAGAGAGCAATGAGGTCATCCCTCAGCCTCCTTTTCTCCACACCAGACAAACCCAAAGTCCTTAGCTGCTTCTAACAGGACATTCCTTCCAGCTGTTTTGTCCTCCTCTGGCCATATTCAAAGACCTTCACATCATTCTAAATTGTGAGGCCCAGGACTAAAGGTGAAGCCAGACCACTGCTGAGTACAGTGGGATAGCCATCTCTACTGAGCAGCTGTTTGTGCTGGGTTTGATGCACCCCAGCATGGAGTTCACCCTCCTGCCTGCCTGGGCACGTGGCTGTCTCACACGTGCCAGCCAGCACGCCCAGATCCCTCTCTGCAGGGCTGATCTCCAGCCACTCCTCTCCCAGTCTGTACTAATACCTGGCTCTACTTTGTCCTAGTGCAGAATTCGGCATTTTGACATGTTAAATTTCCTCCCATAAGTCATTGTCCAAAGCCCCAATCTATCTAGATCCCTCTGCCAGTGTCTTCTGTTCCTCAAGAGTCAACAGCACCTCCCAGTTTGGTATCATCAGTAAACCTGCTAATGGTGCATTCAACTCCTGCATCTGGATCATTAATGAGTATATTGAATAGACCTGGCCCTAGAATTGAACCTAAGGCACACCACTGGTGACCAGGCACCAGCCAGATGCAACCCCATCTACTATGACCCTTTGAGCTAAGCCCTTCAGCCTCTTCTTCACCCAGTATACAATGAAACTGCTCAGTCTAAATTGTGAATTCCACAATTGAGCAACTTGTCTGGAAGGAAGCTGTGAGGGACAGTATAAAAGGCCTTATTAAAATCCAGAAAAACTACATTCACTGCCTCCCCTTCCTCTGCTAGGTGAGTGACCGTATCATAGAGGGATATCAAATTATTTGAACAAGATTTTCCCCTTGTGAACTTGCATTGACTGTGCCTGATGATTGTGGTATTCTTTAAATACCTTTCAGTATCACCCAGTATGGTGATCGCAATAATTTTTCCAAGAACTGAGGTTAGACTAAGTGTAGTTTCCTTCATCTCTCCTCACAGCCTCTTTTATAGATAGGAATAAAATTGTTTAGGATTCAGCCAGCAGGGACCTCCTCGGACTCCCAAGATCCTTGGCAGATGATAGAGTGGGATCCTGCCATAACATCTGCCAATTCCTTTAGAACTCTGGGATGAATTCCATTAGGCTGCATGTACTTGTGAACATTCAGCCAATACAACTGCTCCCTTAGAATTTTCATGTCCAAAAATGGAAAGTCACTGTTCCCACACTCATGGTCGTTCGAGTCAAGAGCCTGAGGTCCACCAGTGTTATTAAAGACTGAGGCAAAACCACACAAAGAATACAGTACAATAATATAGTACAAATAGCATGAATAATATAAATAGCAATAACTCCTTTGCAGTAGCAAAGAAGTGTTTGCAAAGTCCAGGGTCCCTTTATAGTAGGAAAAAACCACGACAAAAATAAAAATGAGCCAATTTATGGCATAATAAAAGAACCGTCTTATGTCAAATAGTTAACTAGTTTTCTTTGGATTTAGATTTTTTCTCTTCTGTTGCAGTCTCTGCTGCTTTTTGAGAAATCAGCATCAGAATTGTAACAAAATTAAAAAGGGGATATTGTAATACTACATCCTAACAAAACTTAAGTACTAGTTTAAAAAATACCTGATGACAGCACTTGTTTTTAATGTGACAAACTTATTATTGAATAAGCTTAAGTGACAACATGTACTGTTTATAACACAGCTGCACACTGTCCCTTCCTCTTTAGCGTTTTGTTTAAATTAACGATGTTATGAATAGCATTTAAATTATGTATGTGCTCTTACCAATCCTTATATTCCTGAACTGAACAAAGTTTATTAGAACATTTCTGTTTCAACTTTACAAGAATTTCTGTGGGATTTTTACTGTCTTCTTATGAAGCTTATAGAATATTGGGCGTCCATTAACTGATACCTGTGGAGCTTACAGGCTGGTTTCAGTGAGAGCTGAGATCAAAGAAATAATTTCACTTCCGAAAGTTTTATAAAAATAGGTGAGCAAAGAAGAAGAGAGAGATGCTGCAAGTGCCCCAGTGGAGGATAGGGATATTATATGAGTTAATGAATCTTACCAAGCACCACAGTCTCAATGGAAGCAAGACCTCATAAAGACCCAACTATGGAGAAGTTTTAGACAAAGATTTCATCAGACTCTATACTTTGTCAGTCATAACATACAAATATACAAGGAATCAGGAATTGTTAGTTCAACTATTCCCAGAATTGTTTGATATGATCTATAACTTTATATTCTTTTCTTGTAATATTTCCCTCTGAAAAGCATAATGCCATAAATCCTGAAAGTTTAAGACAATATGTGAATTTTTGAAATATATCCACTGATTTTTTCCTCCAAATCTCTTATACCTTGTGCAAATTCTCTTGAAATAAACTTATGGTCAAGAGAAGGTTCTATTTTAATCATGGATTCCTAGAAAAAATAACATTACATTTGAGCTTGAGCACATTCTGCATCTTGCATTTTTGTACATAATATGGAAGAGGAGTCTTCAGTACATCATGATACACCATGACAAGAAGCAGTGTTTTGGGGAAAATTCTGGCTGAATGTGAGAAAAAAAATCTTCATTGTTGAGAATAGCCCTACTCTAGATTTCCTTCTCTCAGATGGGGCCAGAAATTGGATCAGATTTCTTCAATGTGTTTATACACTTCAGTCATTGTAGGAAAAGTAACTTGTAGGTAAAGTTGATTTACAGTAATTTCTCTATTCCTTTGCAAAAAGGATCTTTCATGGCAATTTCTCACCCTATGGGTCTTTGGTTCTAATGTCTTAAAATTTTTTAGTTCTTCATCCCATCCCACCTTGTTGCTATGAATTCACAACTATTTTTTACGATATTTATTTCTTTGTCCATTTTGGCTATTAACTAGGAAAAGGAAAAAACTTGTTATAGACTGAAGTACTCCGTAATTATTCTTTATTTGGAACGTCTGATGATGCCCGCTGTGATAGGCGGGTAATAGGGGAAGTTACTTACTCATCAGATATCCTCTTGTTATTGCTATGTTGCTGTTGAAAAACATTCTTTTTCCCTAGTTCCTCAAAATTCCATTTCAGTCAGGAACTCTCCCTGTTCAGGTTCTGTATCCTAGAATTGAACAACAGCTGAAATGGTATTCTCTGCATAGACCCTTCTAAATCAATTCTTTTTATTTATTTATTTTCAGACCCTGCCAATGTTGTTGAAGGTTTAAGCTTCCAATTGTAACATCACATGATATGGCATAGGAATAATCTGATATGGCTTCATTACTTTAATTTCGACCCAGATAGATACTAACCAGACAAAATGAACCTTTTGTAAAAATCTGACGTACCACCAATGCTCTGGGTTCTCTGTGAGGACTACTAGGCATGACATAATCTTTTTTCTTGATATGGGATCTGCCTTGTATATACTGTATGAGTATTGCAGGTATATTCCTGCAATATATACCTGTGTTTAACAAACTCTAAAGTTGACAAATTCATTCAATAATTTGGATCTGGTTTTTTTCTCTTTCAGGATGTTTTCCTCTGAGATAATAATCAAGTACTAATAGGCTTAGAGCTTTAAGGCACTTTGCTGATACCTAGATAGTTGGTTAACTTAGAAGTAGAAATTCCCCTCTTTTTTTCCTTCTCCAGTTCCAGCTGGATGCTAACAATCTAGAATTCACCAAGACTTCCTTGATAAAGAAAGGGTTGTGTGTTTTATCCGTTGTGGAGTCTCTTGTACCAGTCCAAGGGTTTTCTTTATAGATTTTGATTACAAGAATTACAGAATAATTGGTTTGGAAAATTTAAACCAATTTCAAGAAAACCAAAGTTTTATTTGTCATGTTTCAATCAATTGCTTGATTGGCTGTTGAAGGCCTGTTGTCAGAATTAGTAGAAGTAGAAGGCATTAGAATATGTGTGCACTGTTCAAGCAGTAGAGAACAGCCCTGGAGTTGCTCAGACACATGTAGAGGTTGTATTTCTACACTCAAAAATACATACGGAGACAAATTCAGATCTTACTATCAAGACAGCCCAACACTTCATATTGCCAAATGGCCTGCAGAAACAGATGAAGAAATTATTTCAAGTTCTTCATGATGCAAAATCTTATTCTCCAAGCTATTTATGAGTATTGCTGAAAGCAAGCCAATTCCCATATTCAGAATGCTGTTTTGCTGTTGAGAATGCAATCAATGATCTCTGTAATTTAACTAGTAAGTACATTTATCAAAGCAAAATAATGATTTTTTGGTAACTACGTTGTATTAAGGATTTTTATTTTTTATTTTTAGCATGTTCTTCATCAGTCTGTCTACTGTGTTATATGTGTGTGTCTTTGTCCCCTCATTATAAACTCCTAGTACTGTTAATCTCTTTTGGAATCAAATAATTCTAGGAAATGAGCAAATTAACAGCCCGTGTTTTCTTGACAGATAGCTTTGATTTGTCTTGTCTACAGCAACTAACTGTGTGTCTTACTTAATCTAATAAATACTGAGATGTTTGTCTTACACATCTAAATCACAAATTTGGCAGCAAATCTCTTCTTTCTTCTATTGGTTTTTATCTGCTGGGTTTTTCTCCCCTGAGTGACATTAATATAGTATATGCACTACAATGCTAAATGCAATATTAATTCTTTACCTAAGTTAGGGAATGTAAATACATAGTGGCATTGTCATCTGCTTATGCATAAATATACATAATACACTATAACAAGAATTTTTGAGCATGAGTGTTATTCCCATTTAAGGACCTAATAGATTTTTTAAATATTGATATTAATTTTATAGTGAAAAATAATAATTCTGAAAAAAACAGTAGCCTTTTAGTGTAATTTTAAAGGACATGTTATGTTTTATTTGAAAGAAAGAGAACATCTACTCTTTGTTCTTTTCCTCCTGGCTTCTTATGTTGGAAGGCTATTACATTCTTCAGACAAACGTTTTCATGCTGACAAACTGTACTTCATAAACACTTCAAATGGAGTCATATCTGGAGTCATCTAGTGAAATGGTCAGTAAGGAGTCAAAGATGCCTTTCAATAACAAGACTTCATTAACTAATTTTTTTCTCTGGCCCTCACCTTAGTGTTCTTTTTTCTATTTGTCCTAGTAAATGTGTGCTATGCTTGTTTTTATGGATGTACGTAGCACAGCCATACTGTTTTACAGACTCATTCCTCTATTTCTCATGCATTTAAAATCCTGTTTGGGACTGCAGGATTTTCACCGTCAGCCCTCTCTCATGATGAATTTCCTTTTGCTTTTGCTTATGTCTGTCACTTAGAAGAGAGTAAGCAATAGTCATACCTGACGTATATGCCTACAGATACTCAGGTGGGTATGAATTTTAGTGGCTTCTGAAGTCAAGTGACTAAATTATCAGTACTCAAAGATCATTGATTTCCCCTGAGCAGTGTCCGTCGTTAGACTTTAATGGATTTGGAAAATGCTGTTCTTACATGTTAACAGTTTCTTCATAGTAATGGCTTGTAATAGTGGACATTTTTGTGTTTTATCTTGCTTTATTCTTGTACTTTTAGGAGTGGAATACCTACACAGAAACTGAAAACAACTTCCTGTTCTTTTGTTTATTTAGTTTTCAGTAACAAGAAATTCTAATTAAAGTCCAGAACTCAATAATTAATGTCAAGGAATATGGTGACAAAGACATAAAACTTTATCAAAAGGTTTTTATGAAACTTGATTAGGATTTTTTTACTGGCATGAATTGAAGTGATGTTATCTTGCTGAACTGAATGCATAATGAAGCCTACAGAGGCACTTATATACTTTTATTGCCTATTTAGTGCATATGTTACTTCATTTTCAAATTTTTATGACCTTTCATTGTAACAAGATATCATATACAGCCTCCTAGTCTCAGGTGATCTCCTCCATAGTCTTGTGACTTGGTAACTGTCATGGTCTAATTCCAGCTGGAAACTTAAGTACTCCACAGCTTCTTGGTTACTCCACCCCCAGTGGGGAGGTGAATCTGGTTGAGATAGGAGCAGTTTGGTTATTGAAACAAAGTAAAATAATTATAATAATAACAAAAAGGAGAAAGAGAGGAATAACACCAGGGAGGAACAAGTGATGCTCAATACCATCGCTCACCACTCACTGAGTGATGCCAAGCCTGTTCCTCCCCAGCAGTGATTGGCACCTCCCAGCCAATTCCACCAGTTTATGTACTGAGCATGATGTTCTATGGTATGGAATATCCCTTTTGCTAGTTTGGATTCTCTGTCCTGGCCATGCTCTCTCCTGGCTTCTTGAGCGCCTGCTCACTGTCAGAGCACAGGAAACTGAAAAGTCCTTTACTTAGGACAAGCACTGCACAGCAACAACTAAAACATCAGTGTGATAACAACATGACTCTCATACTGAATCCAAAACATGGCACTGTACCAGCCACTAGGAAAAAAATTATCTATGCCAAACCCAGGCCAATAGTATAAGGCCTTTTAGAGGTTACAGAAAATATTATCTATGCCTGCAGCTTTAATAGGGAATCATGAAACATTCTTGATAGTTTTTAAGTTCATTTAGATTAGGTGAGTTTAAACTTTTGAAAATTCAGGAAAATCCAGCATGATGGCAGATGTCCAGCCACATCCAGCTGTGATTTACCTTTGGTGACCAGAGGGATACAGGACCTTTGATTTGGTTCGCTTGTTTGCTGAGGCTGGTGCTGCCAAACAGTGTTCCCATATGAATGATATCATGTATTAGAGAAAATCTTAGGCAAAATTGTTGTATTTATGGAATTTCTGGTTTCCACTACCTTCCTCCTGAGTCTTTTTCATGTTTTAGTGCTTCTTAGTCCCAGGAAGATGTATATAAAGTGGAACAAGATTTTTTTAATAGATAGAAAAACTTGGTTGAGATGAAGTTCTGTGCCAAAGAATAAAGCTTTCTTCTTTGTGTCAAAAGAATGATTCAAGACTGACATATCATAAAACTGCAATTTATTAAAGATCTTGTGCATTGCCTGCGGATGGTGCCATTTGGCGTAGTTTCACAGAGGTATACAGAATACTTTTGTCAGTGCTTGGATATAGTATTGATTTAAGAGGTCAATCTTTATTGTATAATTCAGTGCCAAGTTAAAGGCAAAGTTAAAAGCCCTGTGAAGAGACCATGTAAGTGCTGACATGTAGAAGAAAGACTTAAGAGCAGGTAGGTGGAGCAAATTGCAACATGCTGCCTACTCTGGAGTAGGGAGACACCTTGACTTTTCATTCTATATGGTGATTTTTGATCAATACTCTTTTTTCTTTCACTCTATACAATTCTGGTTTTCTAGGGAAATAATTCTAATGCATTCACACTTTCTGCCTATCCTGTCTTAATTATTTTTAACACATTGTCCAATTTCAACTGAACTAGAGACAAATAGAAGCTAAAGCTTCCTAAGTTTGTATAATTTGGCAACATGCTTTGTTTTCCAGCTGAGGCAGAATTTCAGCCTGAGAAACAGAAGCAAATTATCTGTTAAGCCTGTATTTACTCATTTCTTGCATGTGTATAATTTTTAAACATAGCTAAAGCTTCAGTCAGTTATTGCATATAGTGGCTCTTACTCAGCCAAACGACAATGAAAAAGAAAAGAGGGAAAAGCATGAAGAGAACCAGAAATATTGTAAAGTGAGAAGTCACTGAGGAATCAGGTTATTGTGGTAGGTAGATGAAGCAAGTCTGTGGAAGGCTAGATTCATTATTTCTCCACTCATTAAACATCTTGTTTCTGCTCCTCTAAGTAATTTTTTTTCTAGAGGAAAAAAATGGATTGTTGCTGACAGCATCTGTTATTGGCAAGGCTAATTCCTTAGGACCTTATTAACCCCTTTCTAGCCTGCTATAACCCTGAGTGGCTTTTGAAGAGAATTTATTAAAATATTCCATGACTCTGAAAGAATGTCAGAGAACAAAAATGAAGTTACAGGAGAGGTGATTGAATTTCTTTCATATTCTGTAATAGTTTATGGCCAAGATTTTTCAGTTTTTAGTGTTAATATGAATGCTTGAAAGTAGACACCTGTGATGTCTCTGTAGGAAGTCTTAACAGTGTTCCAGAAAAAGCGCACTGAAGGTAACCTGTTTGCTTGCTATTCTGTTTCTTAAAAGAAACATATGCTACCAAAATCTTCTGTTTCCTAATGGATGAAGCAATTGGTTCACCCAAAACATCTTGTATTTTAACTCCTACATTTTCTCCTGTGTCTTAACTACATCAGATTTACTCTGCTCTCTACCTCCATGACCCTGTCATACTTAAGAAACAAGGTCCATCTTGGGTATCTCATGGTGTCTTCTGCAGGTCTATTTTTAAAGGTTTTTCTCTTTTTTGTATTCTTGACTTTGCATCTGTGTCCAAGTTAACAGATACATTTCTTCATACAGAATATTTTGTGCATTGTCTTTCTTTTTAATTAAATCGAGCTAAAAATCAAACAAATACCATCAACACTGCGTACTATATTATACTGGCTGTTTAGGAATTATTTTTAAAATTCTATGGGCATTCTTAGGCAAGCTACTCTGAACAAGGTGTGAAAAAATGTGGAAATAACAGGAGGATGGAATGGGATAAATACTGGAAAAGAATGACACAAACAGGAAATAGAATGTGTTCAAAGAGAAATGGATGTATATCCTAATGTTATGCATGTTGCTTAGCAACAGGCAGTAAAAGTGTGGATGAACAAGTGAGTACAAAAAGTAATTAAAGGAAAAAGGCATGTGCATCGCATGGTATGGATAATAAGCAGAAAGATAAAAACGATGAGAAAAGCAAGGATGGAGAAAAAAACAGATTTAAAGAATGTTGAGAGAAATATTGAAACTTTTTTTTATTCTTTGTAGGCAGATTTTTTTCCTTGTAACATTAGCTAGGAAAAAAGTCAACAGCAACTTCCTCTGTAATATTGCCTCACTATAATGTAGCTTACTCTAAGGAAAAATAAATTTGAAAATGTGAATTAACTATAAAAAAATGTAAACTACTCCCACAAAATAATAAATGGAAAATACAATAAAAGTTTATTTGGCAACATAGAATTATCACAGAGTTTTAATTACTTCAGTTACTTAGGAAATGAGCATTTGCAATAATACCATTTTTTTTTTAGCAAGAATCAAATTTGCCTGTCTCTGAATTGCTTTTCCAAAGAGTGTGTCCATGTTTTTTCTTCTAAAGCCTTATTTCCTAATGGTTAGATAAAATATCTTATAGTACAGCTGTTCACTTAACTGTCTTCAAATATGGTTAAGAATTTTTTATAAAAAGTCTATCAAATATTAGTCTTTTTCTTCTTTGTAAACATTAGTGGAAGATTGAGTATTTTTTAATCAACGTAGAAGAAGATATAGTTGTGAAGATCCTGATCATAAAAAATGCCTGATGATTATATACTTCTATAATATACTATACTTATTATATTATGTACTTCTCATCAGCACATCACAAATCTCTTTGTATAAGAGAGTGTCATTCTTTCATTTCATAGAAGTAAAATGTGGTCATCTCATGGTAAAATATGTCATCTTTTAAGTGTTCTTTTTTTTTGCTTGTTTTTTTTTCTCTTTGCTCTTTTTTGAAGATTTGGAAGGTGTAGAAATGTTATGCTATGAACATTGAAACAAAGTTTCTCCATATTTTAGGATCATAAAAGGTCTTAGAGTTGAGAGCTAGATTTCAGCTTTCCTGGATATACTGAGAGAATGGCCAAATGTCAGCACTGATATAGATGAGACAGGGTTGTAAATAATATTTTCTATAGAAAACTTGGTGCATTTGGAAAACCTGAAGGTTTTCAGACGTAACAGCTTTTTTGAGGTCAGAAAACCAAGCTTTTCTTTATCAATCTTGTGTATAAATTCAGTCTCTATCTGAATTTGTGCCAGAATTCATCAGTTGTAAAGGGGTATCAGGTTGCTTAGGCTGCGGTACCAAACCTTAGCCATCTCACTCTCATGTTGTTGCCTAGAGAAAATAGCAAGCAGAAAACTGTTCTACTGTAATGACTATCTAGTTTGGATTTGACTTCTGATCTTGACGTTTCAATCTTTCCTTAAATCTCATACAAATATATACTCTGATTGAAGGCTTGTACGTAGATAAATCAGTGATGCACTCTTGATTGAGATCCATTGATTTTAACAGCTGCATTGATACTTCAGAATACACTGAATCAAGAATAAATTGGTTAACAAATGCTGCTCTGAACTTTAAGAAACATTAAGAAGCACAGGAAGACTCCATTTTCACAGGTACAAAATAAAACACCCAGACCTTGGGTTTAGGTTTAATGTAAAAATTCTGTAAAGTATTAGTTCTTATGGAGTTGACTAGAGGAATTTAGACTGAAAGCACTTCCAAATCCTCACATTCTCTTTTGTTTTACTTCCTTGATAATAAATATGTTTCATAGTAAAAATTTCTCCAAAAGTAACAAACTTGCTGTTATAAAAACAGTAGTTCTAACCTGAAAAGAAAGAGATTCCTTAAAAATATGTTTGTTAAAGCAGACATAGCCATGTGCTTTGCTTGGAGGGAATAATCAATCTTGTGATAATGGCAGCTTATAAAAGTCCTTACCAAAGATAGAATAAGTAGAACTGTGATGCTTCTGTGTCCATTCCTGGATCCATGTGATGGCTAATTTTTCTGCTGTTGAATAGGAAAGTAGCCAGTGAAGTTTTGGATTTTGAATGGGAATCCAATTTTATATTACTCCCAGAGGGTGATTTCAGTATAATATTATCTTAGAGCTCTACCATGTACATAGTATACCAGGTTGGAAGGGACCTCAAGGATAATCTGGTCCATCCTTTATTGGCAAAAGCATAGTCTAGGTACCATGTTCCAACACCCTGTCTGCCTGTATCTTTTAAGTGTCCATCACTGGGGAATCCACCACTTCCTTGGGAAGATTATTCCAAGGGCTGGTTTTTCTCATGTGTAAAATTTTTTTTCGTGACCAACTGGAATCTCTTTCCTTAGAAGTAACTTGTACCCATTACCCTTCATCTTTTCTATGTAATTCCTTGTAAAAAAAGAGTCTCCGTCTTGTTTGCAGCCATCCTCTGTCTACTGGAACATGATAATAAGATCTCCTCTAAGCCACCTTTTCTCAAGGCTGAACAAACCTGGTTGTCTCAGCCTTTTCTCATGTGGCCAGTAGTTCCAGTAGCAGAAGGTAAGTAATTAATTCATTTTGCTTTTAGAAACACTTGTCATGGGTCAGATTAATTTATTAATCTCTGTGATAACCCTCAGACAGCCTATATGGGTGTGTGAAATGGTGTACTTAGCTACTAAGCACATCCATAGGCATGGCTCACCATTATCAGAGAATATATGTCTTCAGGATACTCCTCAGGCCCTTTTTGCAGGCTCACAGGATGATGCAGACATGTAGCCAAGACCTCTCTGAGCAGCAGCACTGTAAATGATGCTAGTGAGACAGTCCAGTGAGATGCAAATGTATCATTTCTAGATCTGGGTCAAAACCAACCATCTGCTTTAAATTCAAGGTCACATACCAACAATGAAGCATAAGTGCCCTTGAGAGTTCCCTTCTCATGTAGCTCAAAAGGAATGACATTTAATTATAGTTTTAATAATGCTCTTTAGTTAACAAGTTTCTGAAGTGTCTGGTATTCATCTTTGGCTCAAAAATGAGCTTTCTGGAGCATTATAAAGTACCACTAGTATTTTTTATAAGTTACAGGAAAGACCATGCTTTTTATAGCTACCATTTAGAGGCAATATGAACTATGACAGTATATCCAGGTTCTTTACATTGTTATATTCTCAAATGGAGTTATACTAGAGCTGAGGGAAATGAGAAGGAAAATAAATATGGAGTTTAATTCTCATTTGACAGATCAAAAACTGAGTCACAGAAAAGAGACATACAGAAGATAACACATAAAATCTGTAGGTGAAGCATAAACTGAACACAGGGTTTATGAGTGTTGACAGATACAGGGACCCCAAAGTCATTCTCTTTTTCTCGGACAGGTCTTTTTTCCCCGTTTAACCAACCATTACAACATCCATTTTCAAAGATATTCAGCATCATGGTTCTGTTACCCAGCGTGCATGGGTCTATGTCTTTTAGCAAAAGGAAACAAATTCAGAGCTACTTCATGGTTCCTGCCATCTTTTTGAAATAATTACATGGGGGTTTGTATTTTGCCTCAGGTTCTGTGTATGCCTCACCTTCATTAACTCTACTCAGAAAGCAATGTAAAGTGCAAACTGAAATTACTGCACCACAGCTGCTAAAATTAGGCAGTTTTCAGTTTAGTCATTGGAGACCTGGTCCTAACCTGCAGTTGGTCCTGCTACACAGTTACATAAAGGTGGGCTCTGAAAAAACCTAGAAACACTGAAGACCAGCAGAAAAGGAAATAATCATCCATTTTTTATGCTAACATTGAAGAAGAAGTAGAGCTAAAGCTGGCTGCCTTCTCCTTCCATCTTCTTCTCTCTACAGCAATTAGTAATAAAACACAGTTCTCTCCAGAGAGTCCTAAAACATGTGTTGGCAAGGTTATAGGTGATATGGTAATTATTTAAAGATGAATCAATTATGGACACTGAAGCTGTAGGCAACATGTTACTTTGACTCATATTTCAGAATTTTCCCAATATTCATTATACAAATGGTCATATAATGCCCATGATATGAGTAGATTCCAGAGTTTTTTAACAAGAAGTAAAACTGTGATAACTTGATCTTTGAGCTCTGGAGGTCAAAAATGTAACCTTTTTGTAGAGCTCATTAAAATGAACATGATAGATATGTGCAACCATATAAGAAGTTCAGAAGACTCTGTCAGTAAAAAGACTTTCTTTAACTAGAATCCCATACCTGCCCTATGTGTGTATTTTTTCATGATTACCTGACAGTACTAATTATCTTACCCACATCTCTTTCATAAAGATACGTAATCAGTAACAGGAGTTCTGCAAGACACTTAGGAAAAATGTGGAGCCTGAAGCAGTTTCTTTTACATGTGCTGGGTATGGCTGAGGATCTTAAGTTTAATATGTGAAATTTCTTGTCCACATAAACACATTAATATCTTGTATTTATGCTATTTTCTTTTTTTCTGTAAAATAACTACTGGGAGTATTAAGGTGACCCAGAAGCATTACAATTGCATTCTTTAGGTGGTTAAAACTGTAGAACTTTTATGGACCATGCTGATCTGATAACAGCTCGAAATTCTGTGCTCTAGTTTTGAAAATCAAAAACGTGATGCTATTAAAGGTCAGAAGGTGTTTCAAAACCATGTTCCTCGTATACATTCCTTAGACACTAGAAATATATAAAAACTTACTAGATAATAGTTTAAATTGAGTAGTGTTTTATGTAGGAATCACAAAATTATTAGGATTGGAAGGGACCTCTGGAGATCTAATCCAACCAAGGCACTGTCACCTAGAGCAGGAACTCATCCGAGTGGGCTCTGAATGTCTCCAGAGAGGAAGATTCAACAGCCTCCTGGGCAGCTGTTCCAGTGCTCTGCCACCCTCAATGGAAGCAACGTTTTCCTTGTCTTGAGGTGGAACTTCTTGTATTTTATGGCCATTGCTCCTTGTCCTGTCGCTGAGCACCACTGAAAAGAGCCTGGCACCAACCTCTTGGCACCTGTCTTTGAGATACTATATGAATGAATGTGATCTCCATACTAAGCAGGCTCAGCTCCCTCTGTCTCTCCTCATTAGAGATGCTCCAGACCCCTCATCATCCTTGTGGCCCCTGCTGAACCCTCTCCAGTAGCTCCTGTCTTTACTGTACTGAGGAGCTCACAACTGGACACAGCACTGCAGATGTGGTCTCACTAGGGCTGAGTAGAAGGGCAGGATCAGCTCCCTTCACCTGCTGGCCATGTTCTTCTCAATGCAACCCAGGATCATTGGCCTTCCTGGCTGCAATGGCACTGCTGGCTCCTGGTCAACTTGTATCATACAAATCAAGGAAAAATAATTCACAGCTCTTGTTTCTTTGTAATCAAATTAAATATTCAAAAGTAATTCCATAATCTCAAATTATCCACGTCAGGGCATCTCTGTCTCTTAGATACTCAAGATTTTGCATGAGCATACAGAGATGTCAAATACATGGCCATGCAGAGAGACCATATCTAAAATCAGATGACATTATGTTTTATTTAACTGAATTATTTACTATAGGTAAACAATAGTTCCACTGTGCTCTGTTCTACACTGCCCATTTCTTATGCTTCAAGCCTAGGCTGGTAGAGCCCATTGCCACAGTAAGGAAATAATTCCTTTTTGTGCTGATTTTATCACTTGATTCCTGTGTTTTCCTGGCTTTTACCCATCAGTTTCTTTGCTGAGACTGCACGTAGAGCTATTGTAAGTGGTATGTTTTTGGCAGAGGCATTAATTTGTAAGAAACTAGGTTAACACTGTAACTTGGTAATAATTGGTTAAATGGTTTTAAGAATTTTAAAGAACATAGATAAGATCTGGTAAATTGAGGTGGAGTCCTCTGTCCAATTATAAATCTCTTTGAACAGAGCCCAGTTCCTCTAAATATACAGTTGTTCAAAGTACTTACTAGTATGAAGAGTAAGAAAAAAAGGCAGAAATTCCATACTTACATTTTTTAAGTTTCTTTGATCAAAATTGTGTTGTACACAGCAGTTTCAGAACTTTTTGCTTTTGGAGCAGATTCCATTTTAATATGAACACATAGAAGTTGTTACATGTGAAGAAACGTGCATGAAGAAACATTAATTCCATCACAATTATTAATTCCTATTGTGTTTGTGCATCAGGATTTCATCCAAAGACATGGAATGGAATCACTTCTGTTCTCAGTAACCTCTCTTTAGATAAGCTTGTGAAGCTTTTTCTGATTTGTTTTTGTTTTAATTTCCATGACAGTTTCTAGTGCTTTCAAGGTCAGCTGACAAGAGGGTCTTTCGTGCTGGAAATCATGATTAGTGGAGGCAAAATGAGCATGTTCTTAACAGGATCTCTTAGGTGTTTTTTTGGACTTCCTTTTACCAGAAATGAAAATTACGTTCCATAAGATGCTTCCTTTTGGTGCAAGTTCCACTTAGATATTTCATTATGTAAGTCTAGATTCATAAAAGAATACTACATATTTCTACTATGTAGTTGCAATTATTTGGTCTAGTCTGTGCAGCCTTTTACTCTCTTCCTGTTCTTCTATTTAATTTTATTTACTTACTCCCATAGATCTTGAGATTTGACAGGTTTTTTTCTTAAAATTTAATCCCAGCAGTTCTTTTATCTTCTTAGTGAGTCAAAAGCTCCAAACAGCTAAGAATATATGCCTTCAAAAGTAGATTTGCCTGTTCTCCTGTTCAAAGGCAAGAGGCTCCTCACCACATTCACCATACCCCATTTATATAAATATATCCATAAACCACGACTATTTAGCTATTGCTGCATTCTGTTTCTTCCTTGACTGGACATTTCTCTAAGCATCTGAATTTGTAAAAGGTAAGCAATGGATTTATATTTATAATGTCTAGAATAGTCTATATAAATGCTTTTCTCAAAAACCTGTCTCATCAGTGGTTAAAAAGAAGAAGCATGCAGTTCCCCAGCATTCCTAAAATCCTTATTGAAAATATTGCTTTGCAAAAACTGTTGTTTACCATAAAATCAGTGAACTCATATTTCTGGTGAAGCACAGATATTTAAATATAGAAAGACTGGTACATGGTTTATATAGATATTCTACAGTTTGATTCTCTTCCTGAAGAAGCTGTCAATATTAATATCCCCAGAATTTACATAAACAGATACAGGAGTTCTGACTCTTACCCCTACATTTGTAATCTTGATTATATTTTCTGTTATTTCAAATGTGTATGCAAAAGTAATGTTGAAATGTTCATTTTATTTGTACAGATGTAACTCTGAAAAGCAAATCTGGAATTCAGTTTGGGATACATTAATAACCTGAAATTGTTTGTTAACAAATCTTATGAAGATTAGAACATGTAATTCGTTGCCAGTAGCTCACTGCTTTCCTTCTTCTTGAAACTGTTTTTTTTAACATATTCTGTTACACACAAGAAATATATTTTTCAGAGTGTGTGATTCTTGCAACATGCTGCTTTCCATGCCTTCCTCGTATTTACATCCAAAGTTTTCCCTGGCTTGGATGTATCAGCCATTTATGACTAGGTTGGGGGATTTTTTTCACTTAGCTGAAAACGCAAGCAACCTGTTTCCCCTGGAAAACATATTTAGTGAAATTACAGTCTTGTTTGCCATATGGTGCGTCATACAGATGGATGATTATTATGCAAATCTTTTGATTAGTGAGTTTCTGCCATTCTAGGAATCATTTGCTTTATGTATGTTGGCTTTGTACACAATTAGTTCCATTCTTAGGATGATCTGGGATTGTGCCAAATCTTTGATACAGTTTTTTACAACTTTATACTTTTTTCTTGTATTTATGGTTTGTTCTATTTTCTTTGTTCATCAGGCAAAAGAAGTAACTTTTCCTTCAATTTACCATATGAGAGATATAATGCAAGAAACATCATGCCATGCTGAATGAAATGAATAGCAAAATTTGCATCTTTTCATCATAGACGCTACCTCCATGGTTATAGGCATGTGAGACTGATGAGGGGAGTACTCAAATAAAATATTTTATTTTGTTTGCAACCAGAATCTAATCTGATGACTCATAGTAGCTTTTCTCCAATAAGCAAGTTTTGTAGGTGAGGTCTGGAAAGTTTGCCATGTAGTGCTAAGAGTCTGGGGTTTTTTCATTTCTACATGGTTCACAAAGATTCTGGGTAGGAGTTGCTATCTTCAATTCTTCATCTATGACCATGGAATTGTATGTGAAAAGAAAATGTTACTTTTTGTAGCTAGGCCTGCATCTAAACCTACTGTTAAATTTAGATTTCTTAGTTACAAGGGGCTAAGGTCTGTGAGGGATGGAATGCATTCAGTATATGTTTAAGTAAGTCCCTTACTAACTTAATCTTCTCTGTATAGCAATTTGTTATAGCTCATGGAAAAGATCAGTTTTTTCCACTGTCTCAAGCAGATACAATATTTATAAAAATTAAAAAGCATTCCTAAATTATATAGTTGATTTGCATGGACAGGATTATCCAATTTCTTATTTCTTTTGAGAGGTAAAGAGAAATACAGCTGAGACCCAGGGAGGTATGACTGGTCCGTCTGTGCTCTCCCACAGAATGGTAAACTGCTTGTCACAGGATGTGTTCCAGGAGTGGATTTTTGTGAATTGTGCTAATCCTATATCTTTGTCACAAAACTTTCTTCTGAGTGAGTCTCCTAAACTGAAATTTAGGTTTTTAAATGTTTTATTCCTTCCAATATATTGATGTTGTGGAAATATTTCAGACATAAACAGTATAAAATGATACTGTTGTAACTTAACAATATAAAATGTAAAGTGATATTCCTTAACTATATAATTCAAGGTTATAGTGAAGGAGATGGTTTCCAAGAGAAAAACAGTATTTTATGATCAAAGCCATTGCCTTTCATCCATTTATCTAAATCGCTCATTAAAACATTTAATGAATATATATATACCTATCCCATGGAAAGCAGCTCTTATTTCTTCAAAGCTTGCTGAAAATAAAGCAATTTTATCTAAGATAAAATCCAAATTTGACAAGCTGTAAAGCCAAACTGTGTAATTTACTTCATCAGAGGCATTATTGGTTGGAAATTTTGGGACCTAAATGGTTAGAGCAAGGCATTTTACTTTTAATCTCATTAACCTATTAATAATCTGTCTTTAACCAGTTGAATTTTAGATTTTTTTAAACCACTGCAAGGTGAAAGAATAATTCTACTGTTGTCAGACAGGGAATCATTTGGAACACTATGTTTCTGCATTTTGAAAAAATGGGTGTAGGCCATTATACTTATGTGAAATAATACTCAATTCTGTTCTGAAATTGTGTTTAAATACCTGGTGATATAAATAATGGAAGTGTTCCAGAAATGGGTTCTATTTTGACAGACTATAAAACCTTCTTTGGACCTTCTTTTTCAGTCTTTCTCATTTTGTGCGTCAAGAATTTTGTCACTTAAATCTGAATATTTATCACTTTTCTCTCTCTCTTGAAATTTTCACTGCCTCAAAATGAGGTATTTGCTTTAATAAGGATCTTCTAAATATCCTATCCAAACAGTAAGCATATAGAAAAACAACTGATTAATAAATCAACCAAATCTCTTGCTAAAAGGTTCAATATCAAAACACTTAGAATTCAGAGAATTTCTTCAGTAGAGAAGTACACAGGCTGGATGACTTTCTCAGCAGATGAGTGTCTCAGTTTCTTCTCTGAAGCTTTTAGATCATGATTCCTTATCCCTCCTGGTCGCAAATCTCAGTTCTGCTGTCAGTTTCTCTTGAATCCTCTTGACAGTTCTATCAGTGAGTGTTGTGACCCTCAGTTCTGGTGCAACACGTGTCCTACGCTCACATATTGCAGCACTACTCTGTAGTTCCTGACAAGGCTTGCCTTGAATACCATGTAGTGACTGTTCAGTGTGTAGTCAGGATTGCAAGGAATTCCATTAGTAACTGAGAATTTTCCCGGCATTAAGATCCTCATAATAATACCCTTAATTGGAATCTTCATTGGATAGGGAGGGAAGGGAGGGAGGAAGGCAGGAAGGAAGGCAGGAAGGAAATTTATGTTCTTTAACAGCATTGAGGTTTTAAGCAATAGTCTGGAAAGGTGAATACTAATTTAGAGAAAGGAAAAAAAATCAAGAATGATAATGGGAATTGGGCTGCAAATGCCACTTTATAACAGAAGAGAACCAGGTAGCATATTTCTTAAAACTATGATGAAATTTTAAACTGATTTATTTTTTTATTAGTTTGCATATTTGCTTTCTGGACCGTTCATACATGAGAAAGACTGTTTTTCTTTCTCTAAAATAATTCATTAAAAAATTATTTTTTAAACAATGCACAGAAGTACTTAATAAGTACTGGAAGTATTCGAAAATATGGTGAGCTTAGGATCTATGAACAACCTACAAATCAGTAATGTCACAGTAAAGGAGTAACAGTACTTCTTTTAATATATCTTAGTATGTATATGAATTCAGTTTCGTTCTTCTCTTTCATAGTTATCAGGTTAAATGTGTATTGTGATGCGTATCCCTAAAGTTTCAACAGGCAGAACTTTTCCTTCAATACAAACAAATTTATTGCTTCATTGGTTTACATAATAAAAATGTGAGGATCTACAAATTAAAAGCATGACTCACCTCTATAAAAAAAGTGATTTGATGGAATGAAGGTAAATACCATTTACTACAAATGTATAATGTTTATCTTGCATAATTACCCACCTGAATTCATACACAGCTATACGCTTTTCAGCACTTCAATGTTTTGTTCTATTGGACTGATGATCTTTGAAAATGTAATTTCTAAAACACTAAATGCACTATGTTCTGCACAAATGGATAAAGCTGGTCAGATGCAGTGAACAAAATTACTTTTGTAGAATGAAGGTAAGCAAACATTTTTCCTTCAAACATTCCACCACTATTGTCACATACTAACAAAATACAAATTCAGATGTAATTTCTTCATAGAAATTGAGAATTCATATCTTTATTAGTTCTAGTAAGAGTTGAATAAGTCAAATATAGTTGATCTTTTAACATTTAGACCATTATTTCTCTTTGTTTTTCACTATAGCAAAGCTTTTTATGTACCATAGCTGTGTAGATGGACGCTTAAAAGAGGTTTCAGTGGTGGTCTCCAAATGTGCTAAAATCTAGCATGTGTTTCTTTTGTTTTGTTTTGATTTTTTAACTCCCTTTTATCTTACTTCTACTTAAATTATTATCTAGAATTTAATGTTTTGTATATGTGTGTGTATGTGTGTGTATGTGTATAAAACTGAATTTATTTAAATAAAGAAGATTTGGAAAACTTGTATGCCTGAAATCTGGCCTGATTTATCCAGCTGTCTGATGAAAGATATCTTTTCCCATAAAGCTTTCAGGTTTTGGACTATCTCGGTTGGGATAGTATTTCACTGACTTTATCATAACTGATATCCTGAAATGAAGAAGTTCTTGGTCTTACAGCAACTGGATTTTGGACTTCCAAATTTAAGAACTATCTACTCATTTGGAAATGCAGAGGAAACTATTCTTGTATAAACATGACATTCCCTTCATAACTTGTCTAACTTTGCAGGGAGAATTAGGCAGCCTAGCCATTCTATATTTACATATACTGCCTTTCAAGCAGCTGATCAACAATGAAGAAAAAAATCAGAGTGCACAAAAGCTGCATTAATTTTCTATAAATATCTTCCCTTTTGTCATTAAAAACGATGAGCAGTTTCTTCTGTGATCACAAGAAACCTGCCTCTGGAATTCAGAAACTTCATTTTCTTGGATTTTTAATGCTAAGATTAGGCTAATTCAGGCTATTGAGTTATGAATTACCTTAGTGTTGAGTGTCATAAATTTCTTAGGAACTTTTATGTCCTCCGGCTATGATCCGAATACCTTCCAGTCTCTCCTAATGTGTGTTATGAGAGAGGTTTGGAGAGGGAAGGTTTGCATTCTCTCTAGGTTGTAAACAAGAAGGTTGAAACAGAAAATAGATGAACTGGTTTGGCTGGTGTCACACATGGAACAAATAGAAGCACCAGAAACTGAACACAGACCTCCAGTTCTAGGCTAAACCATCTGTTTGCCAGTCATTTTTCTTCTTTATGATTCTGTCTATGATAGGTTATTAAATTCATATATCAGTTTTTTAAATAGAATGACACATTCCACAGTTCATGCAGTGCCTTTCCAATTCCATGATTTCATTTGAGAAACAGAAATTGAACTTATTTACAGAGCCACTATAAACCTTCATGGGAAAGAATGTAGTATTCATATCTAAATAGTAAAATAGACATTAATTACCACTCTGCTTTCATTTGATTTTCTCTTTTGCTTATAGGGCTGTTGACAATTGTTTGCAGTATTTCAGCATAAAATAAACAGTTGCATCTGATCAAAGAGACTTTTTGTCATTGAGAAAAGCAAATTCTAATAAAGAAATATAATTATAAATAAATTTACATATAAACTAATCATACAATATAGTAGAAGATGTATAAAAGTTTCTAAAACATTAATCATTTGTATATGTCCCACCCCTAAGGGTATTGGAGCACCTAAGATTCATAGATGCTCATGGTTGAAAGGAATGACAAGAGTCAGAGGGTCCACAAAAACTCACAAAGTTTTATTTGTAAATTACACACTTAGCCTAGAATTTTAGACCCTGACCTCATGTATTAGCACATGGCAGTGGGTTTTGGATAAAGAGGAAGGGGAAAAAAGAGAGAGAGAGAGAGAGAGAGGAATAAAGGAGGAGAGAGAAAGGAGTAAAGAAAGAGTGGAAGAAGAAAGGAAGAGAGGAAATGGCCAATCCTGGCTCCAGTGTTAATCCAGCTAATGGGATGTCCAGGGTCCTGGGAGGCACCACCCAGGCTTGGTGGGGCTGCCTTTTTAGAGGCAGGTTTTCCCTGCCCTGGAGGGAGATTTCTTGTTTTCTCTGCAAACTAGTTATCACGTGCAGCCTGCTCTTTTAGACCAGTCAGGAAATGTGTCTGAGGGCTTCAGGGCTCTTGTGTGGTCTTGATCCCCCCACAGTCCGTGACCACTTCTCAGTCTCATTCCTGTGCTTGCACTAGACTCTGTTGTGCTTATCTCCAGGAATAAGAACAAGGACGTTTGCCCTGGAGAAATGCTGCCCTACCTCCACCCAGCCCCTTCTCCAGCCACATCTTGTTCTTTCCCACAACAATCCTTTGTAGTTATTACCAACAGCCCATGGTTGGCTTCACAGCCAAACAGCTATCAGCATTTGGGATATGCACATCAGCCTCTTATCTTCTGGACTTCTACTCCATTGCAGATTGTTTGCCTCCTTTTTCACATAATTTTTTTACATCCACACTGCTAAATAATGGGATCTCATTACTTTCCTTTGGACTTTTGGGCATGGGGAAGCCAGTGTACCTAACTGCTTTTATGTATTTAAATAGGTTTTTACCTGGACTTGGCAGATGTAGAAGAAGCACACCTTCATTCAGAAAGGGACTTTAGGATGGAAAAAATATGTTTCTATCCACAAAGATGCTAGAGAACCTCTGTGGACATTTTACTTTTTGCTTCATACAAGCTTCCATGTTGATAAGAGCTTTGGGCACCGTCAGGAATAGGACTATGTCTGTGTCTGGAAAACAGAAGAGTACACACATGAGACTTGAATAGTAGGATGTCATCTTATTAAATCCTGCATTTTTAATATAAATTTATTAACTAAAAGGGGGAGAATAACAAAGTTACTGCTCAGTAATGAATGTCAGATAATATATGCTGGTTGAGACTGTGTGAGTCTATCAACATATCTAATGGAAACTTCAGTGCAAAGGAAATTGTTAGACCCATGTGAGATGAACACCATTACCTACAGAATGAGGGTTTATATATAGTCAAGGAAGAGGTTTGCAATAATCATGTGCATTCTCAATTCTAAATTAATTCAGCAACTCTCAAGGAAATTACCTCTGTACCATCATAGATGTTTCATTTAATATTTCTGCTTGTATTCAGCAATATAAGAAACATATGGAGATGTTGGGAAGTAAAATGAGAAAGAAAAAAACGCATGTTGGAATATTTGTAGTACAATGTTGTAAATTGTTGTTATTCCTTTCCTTTGGTTGCACCATGTGATTCAGTGGAGATGGATGGTCTCATCTCTTACCTTCTTTTAAGAATTATTTACAGGGAATGATTCATCCCACCTATTGTAGATGCCTGTGACAGAATGGGATCATTCCCTCTCAGAAAGTTCCTCTTCCTCCCTTCAGTGGCTAGATAAAACTGAGATAACTGGTTTCAGCTAGACAGAGATTTTTGATGACAAGTTAGACCACACAAATTATACCTCTTGATGTGGAAGGACTTTGTTTTTTAATGGAATAATTACAGAAATAGACAAAAATTATTATAGATAAGGGCAAACTTGCATGGGAGAAGAACTTGGAAAGATTGGAATCAGTCATCTTAAATAAGAGATGAATAAGAACAGGCATGATTAAGTGAAACAAAAGAGAGGATGTTAAAGAAGTCAAGGAACTCCAAAGTAGTACTTAACTTCTGTTGTAATAGAACTACAAACACCTTGTGAAAAAAAATGCAGCAAGGCTTGCATGAACGTAAAACATGTTATATAAATTCTAAATTCAGTAGTAGTTAGAAAGGGTTCAGGTCTTTTACTCCTATGACTACAAGAAGTAATATTAAGTAGATTTTTACTTAGGTTAGAAAATAGGAATGCTTACAGTATAAGGGAGCCACATACCAATGAGCAGTGGGAAGAACAGTCCTCTCTAAATGCCTGTGTCCATTCTTAGAACTACTGACATTTCTAGTATATTTTCTTGAAGTATCTGCCATTGATAACTGTCAAAGGCTGGGTACAAGCTAAAACAATGATTTGATCTAGTGTGGCAATTTTTGTATGCATGTTCTTTGTTTCAAATGTGAATACCTAAGGTTAAAGGGAAAGCTAGTTCATTTGAGATGCCATGCAAATAGATTAGGTTTTGCATTAAATCCTCTTGGGTTTTAGAGGGTGCAGTTGTACTAGAACATGCATCCATAAAATGTGAAGTAGCTTTCTGTAGATTGCTGTAGGAATGCATGAATTTTGCAAAATTCTGAAGTGCCAGTGAAAACTTATACTGCATCTAATCAGATCCTGGTTTTGAAAACATCGTGCTGTTGTCTTTACTCTTTCCCACTACCTTTCTTATTTATTACAGTCGTAATTATTAAAATCCAAATACATAACAAATTACAAAATCTCATATGAATGCCCATAAAAAGAAGTCTTATGGACATTTTATTTTTTCTACTAGCCTATGTAAGAAAATGATCACATTCTTCCTTTTTTCAAAAAGCAAAAGTTCTGTGTCTGAAACTCAAAACTGTATCTTTAAAATAGTATTACAGTTCATGCATAGTTTAAGAAATCAGTTATGTAAATCTGAAGGTAGAAGATGCAGTGTGATAGGTCTACCAAGTGAAGTATTAATACAAATCTATTATAATTGCGTCTCTGTGCTTCAGTCAAGAGGTATGTACTAATTCCAGCTGCTATTAACACATGGCAATATTAAGAACCTGAGCTCTATGATGTTTACTGTTCCCTTAATGTAGCACAGTAACTGATATTAATTCTTTTTTTTTTTTCCATTGATTTTATTTTGTTCTTTAAGGAAACTGTGTTATGGTTTGAAAAGGATACCATCTGTTGAATGTCCTCCTTAGATCACATACACTATTATAAAAAAGAAGTTATATTAATTATAAATATTTGGGAACCTGTATATAAAGCAGATCTTGGAAGTTAAACTTAATCGAATGTTGCTGTGCTAGCTGCTTTAGTGGCATTTTTATGAGCTTTCTTCTTCAAACAGGTCATTTAGACTGCAGGCAAATTTGATTAAATTTCAATGTTAGTTCTGTGTTTATTCAACCACTAAGGAGCATCTGGTTAAAATATAACATTGCACAGTAGTAGACAAGTTTCTCCAAAGTATTTCAAAATTGATTTTGAAAATGTAAAAGCAATCTCAGCACTTCCTACTTGGTAGGAAGGTTATACAGTCGTTTTCATGGACTTCTAAATTGTAGAAAAAGGAATTCCCTATAGTGAGTTATTTCTGAAGTGTGTTCTGCTGCTTGCCAGGGAGGAAGGGGTGTTAATGTGGGAACAACACTTACAGTTCCTGCAGACCTCAGGACGTGCCAGACCTGCCTTTTCTCTTGGGCTCCACCACAGTCTGTGAGCAGCAAGGAAACCCAGCAAGATGACAGGAAGGTTGTGCTTAGCCCAGCATCCTCAGTGGGTCCTTGAAACTCCCTCTTGAGCAACTGCACAGCCTTTCCCTTCAGTCTGAGTCAGAGCTGCTTGGGTATTCATGTGTCACCTGCTACACCTTCAGTGTGGGAATCACAGCTAGGACTGAATTTGAACATATCAGTGCATGTGCAGTCAGTACCAGTCCTGTGTGCTTATATCCTCATCATCCAGGATTGGCAAATAGGTATTAATCTCTGCTACATGAGACTGGAAGCTACAAAATCCTTACCACATCTGATGGTATGAACTCATCATTGCCAAGGACTGCATCGACACACTCATCTAAGACTGTGATTCATCGATGACTCTGTGATCTGTTAAAGTGGTCAGTTTTCCTGTGTTGCTTCTTTTGTAGGACTTCATGTTACTGTGAAAGTTCTGTTGCTGGAAACATGATTTTTCTCATCATTATTTTTCTTTTCTAGCTGGATCGTAGCATTCTGGAATACTGTTGTGGACAAAGTGAAAAGCTCTTCAGAATAGCTGTTCTTAAGGGATTAAATGATTATCATCTCTGTTGCGTTTCTTTCATCTTATAATCAACTTCAAGATGGTACTGGATAACTCAGTTTGAAGTGATTAGATATTTGAAACAGAATGTATTTGATCTCCTTTATAACCATGTTTAAACAGGTGTATTTCTTTCCATTAATGTTAATATACTTCTGGTTCCTTATAACTGTTCACCTGCTTGAATATTTGAGTGACATTTAGAGTATAAATCTGTCTAACAGGAACTGATATGCTAGGGGTAAAATATCAAACTCACTCATTTACATTGATACTAATAAATAAAATTAAGAAATTACAAAATGTTTCTGTACCTGAGTTAGGTATAGAGGATGGAAGCTTAATGCTTCAGAGAAGGCTTAATGGGAGACAGGACCTTTCACTTGAATAATCACCAGTTTTCAAAAGCTTTTAGTACATTGTGATAATTGTTACTGTTCCTTACATTAATTGATTACAGAACAGTTTTTATTGATAAAACCAATATTTTAGTTAATATTGTATGGCTTCCATTTGGTAATTTGTTGCTAAGATCCATATGTCCCTGAAGGAATTTCCATTTACATTCATTCTTTGCTGAATATAGTGTTTCTGGATATTCAGTCCTTTTAAAAAAATTAATCTTTGCATATGAGATGTGGTATAAGAAATTCAGTTTTTTATATAATCTTAAATATATTACTATCTAATAAAAATTAAATGGTATTATTAAAAATGCCTAACACATGCATTACTTTCTTGGTCTGTTAGGCATTTACAATTCTGTCTCACTGAAAATAAATTGCACTTTGGTCCTCACGCTTTTTAAGTGTTTTGGAAATTTTTACTACACTTCCTAGTATTTTGGGTCTTTTCCTGAGGGTTTCTAAAATATGTTGCTCTCATTTGTGGGATTTTTTTTTTACAATTAGATTAATCATCACTGACCTAGAATATCTGGATTCATGTAAGACAGGCAGTGCCACTACATTTGGAAGAAACAGTGAATTCTCTTATATTCAGATATTTTTATGTACTTAATTATTTTTGTAGTTGAATCATTTTCAGAACAAATAGGGATAACACTTAAGTGTGATTCTATTGTCCTTCATTGGCTTCTATTACAGCAAGCAAAACCCCTGCTGTATTTTTCTGAATTTGTTTCAAACTACTGTGTTGTTATTACTACTACAGAAGAATTAGTTACTGAGATTAACATCCAAAAAAGTACGTCTTGTACTCAATAGTAAGAGGTGATGCTTTGAATGTTAGGCACATTTTCAACCTTCAGCTGCTTTAACTATTCTCTCTCAAATCTCTATCTACAGCACAAAATAAGTTTTGTCCTTAATGGAGCTGCAGGTTCTCAGTTGATCCTTTAGGTATTCTGCTCCTGGATTATTGGACACCTTAAAGATAATGACAGAGACATAAAACTTGGCCCAGTACTTCATAGGAGCCAGTGCAGAAGATGAAAGCAGATTTGAGGTGCTTACAGTACCCTGGGCTGCAGAGGAAATGTGCTGCTGTGTTCTGTCCTACTTTGAGTTTCCCAAGGCTAATGAGTTTGAGTTTCCTAATGGCTTCATGCCCAAGATATTGCATTGCTGTAGTCCAGCTGAACTGTGACAAAAATATGTACTACAGAGGTCAAATCATCAACAGTAAAGACGGGATAAATTCTTACACCTGTTTCATTGTCAGAGAGATGTCCAGGATTGGTTCTAAATTACAGACTGACTTATCTAACTGGCGTTGTGTAATATCAGCCAGTAGGTACTGTAACACAAGCTCTTTGAAGTGTTTCTTCCAGCTACCAAGTGTAACTTATCTTTTCCTCAGTTTCTGCTTCTACTTTCTGCTTTTTATCTGTGAGCTCAAGTACTGAGGCAGTCTACATAGTGTTTTCAGTGGAGTTTGTGACATCTTTCTAGTTCTTTCAGTCTTTGTGTATTTGAAATAAGTTTGAAGAGAAAGGGGACAACAAGGAACATTTTTCTACTGTTCCCCTCTGCTTATGACTTTCTTGAAATAAACTGTTTCAAAACAGTCAGCCTCTTTTACGTGCTGTTCATAGTTCATTGGCTATGTCAAATGTTGTAGAGAAGCTGAATAAAAAGGAGTGGGGAAGACTCCAGAGCTTATAATGTGGATTGTCTAACAGTGAGAGTAATGTCCTTTCTAGCCCGTGTCCTGTAGTGAATTCAGACCATGACAGGTGATTGGTAGTACCCAGTTAAAAGTGTAGGCAACAAGAATATAATAATCAAGATCTAGCAAGAATATATTTTGAATGTGATGTTGGGTTCAGATGTGTGCTTATAGTGCTGTCTTAACTTGTGAAGCTCAAAGCATAAACTCTGCTGCAACATGACAGCTGCACAGCAATGAGCAGATGTGCATTTGAAAGCATGAGAACCATGCAGGCTGTTCATTAAAGATAAACATTTGAGAGAGTGAGAAAATTGCAGTATTCATCAAAGAGGACATTTGCCACTTCTTTCCAAGTTTGCACCGTGGGTTTGCAGCCTTGGACAGATTGGAGAACTCGACTGACCACCTCTCAGCCTATTCATGTGCCTATGACCTTCATAAATGTTTTAATAAAACCAGAATCTTCGGTCACAGAGTATCCACTTTGTCCATTCTTTGAGCATTGTCTCAAGAATGACTTAGAGGAATGAGTATTGTACTACCAGCAGGACTCTACTCTTCTCCAGAGTATGCATTTTATTTGAATCTTTTCTGATCTGATTCTACCTAGCTTGCAAGATCTGAGAGTGCAGCTTTAAATAGTAAGGCAAGACATGAAATATATATATGTGTGCGTGGTTTTTTCCTACAGTCTGCAAGTTAGCTAGAGAATAGTCTTTTTTTTCAGTACTAGAATAAAATATATTAAGATATGAGAGAAGCAAAAATTATACACCATCTAACTACATTGAATTTAGTTGCTTCATGATGTTTAACTATTTTCATTTCTCCAGGGAACAGGGGGAGATTGAAGGTGATCATCTGCTCAAACTGGAGCTTTAGGGGGTACGTGCCCTCCTCTGAATCTACCAAAGCTGGGTGAGCGAGGTAAACAACTGTCACACAGTGGATCCCTGGCTCAGCAAAGTGATGTCTAATGAGCAGTCTTAAAGATCTGGCAGCACTGGGAGGCAGGTGACTATTTGCCACTTGGAGTTTAAGGAAGTTTTAAACTTAAGTTCCAATTTAGACAGCACTTCAATGTACTAATCTACTCGTGTATTTTTGATTAGGTTTTTTTCATGTCTTTTCTTATAGGTATGAGCTCATTTCTTTCCCAGGTTTTGTCTGTTGTACTTTATAGTTCCTTGTTAAATGTGACCTCAAGCTTGACTGGAACTTTAAGGCAACAGCAGTAGATGAATAGTAATGATAAAAATAGTTAAATATGTAAAACGTGAAGTAAAGCATTTCATGTTTTCAAATAAATCTATTCAGAAGAGATAAAAGGATAAAAAATATTAAATACTTTATATATATAAAGATTTTTATTTCTAAATTCCCTCTTTTTTTCCTCATCAGGCAAGTAGTACCATGAAGCAAATAGTCTCTGAATCAGCCTCAGGGCTTTTACTGAGTAATTAAAAGCTTTAAAGTTAGTTAGGCATCTAGTTCTCAGTAAGTATGATGGTTTTAAAGCAGTTACACTTAGTGAAATGGGAAGAACTGAGGAATTATGTGATCTTTTAACCTAAGTATAGTGATTAAGATTTTTTTTAAAGGTATTACCTTGAATATTTGTACATTACAGGCTATATAGTTTAACTCATTTTTTTCCCAAACAGTTTTGGTTTATTTTTCATTTTATCTCTTCTTAACCTTTGTTTCTGGTTCTTGTTCAATAGCTCTTTGATATTAGATAATAACTCTATGGAGTTACACTATGGTCATGTCAAAAGGGCCCAATGGAAGCAGGAATTTCTATTTCCAGATGATTTTATGGCAGGTTAGGTTTCTGCACCACCTAATATTTTAAGTACTCTTTTTAAAGAACAGATACCAGGACTGAAGGCAGTATTCCAGTGTTGGTGTTATACAGGGCATTTTGCATTTGCAGCATAAATAACGCTTCTCCCTTATTGTGTAACTAAAAATAAGTTCACTCTCTCTTTATGTCAACATGAGATTCTTAAAAGTTCATGTCAGGTTGTTTTTCCAGTAAGATTCCAGAGCTCTGTATGGACACCTTTCTATGATAAACCTCTAATTTGGGACACATTTCTTTTCCCCAGGCTTCTAGTTTTGACTCTACAAAAAGTATTTTGTTTGAACAGGCAAGCTTAATGCACAATTCAGCCTATTGTATCCAAGTACCGTGCCTTCCATATTACATACTATTGCATCATTCTCTGACTAATCCATAAACATTTTTTAAATAATATGAAATTGTATTTTATCCTTATATAGTTATTATATTCTATATCACACATTAAATATTGCCTAGTAAGAATTATAGAGTGTATTATAGATTATCTGGAACATAAAATTATATTATTAGATATTATTATAATACATATATTATTCTACTTAATTCCAAATCAGGGATTAAAATATTTCTGAATGATATTGTTCCAACAATTGCTCATTAAATAAATCCACCAGAAGCACATGTTTGGTGGTGGTTCCAAATGGCAATTCTATCTTCAGGTCTGCAAGGCATTTCTTATTTCACCTATAAAACTTGGAGATCCTTGTGGATTTCAGTAGATCTGGTTTTAAAGGTCAGAATATTAAGAACAAGTAGTAAACAAGACTCGCATAAGTAAGGGTCATTTTATTCAACAGCATATAGTTTTTCCTAAGTGAAACGGAATGGGTAGATGTGAGAAGACAAACTGCAGTGAGCAATTGCACTACCAAACAATTCAAGATGAGCCAGGAAACAGACATAGAGGCTCAGAGGTTCTTCTATGGAGTTTTCCTTGTCAGTAGAAAAAAAAGGCAGAAGTGATTGAGAGGAGGGGGTCCGGAGTAGTTTGGTCTCTGAGAAGGATTCACAGAAAGGAACTGAGAAGAGTTATCTACCCAAATACCACTGCTGGCACAATGGGATCAACCATGGCATCAGCGATAAGGAATTCAGAAAATAGAACCAATTAAGAAAGAAAGGACAAAATTCGGCAGGTCTAGGGTGTCCAAGACTATTTCCATTGTTCAGAGAGAAGAAAATCAGGGAAAGTATACATGAATGGATAAGGTATATTGCAGGTAGGAAAAAAGGCATCAAGAACAAAGTGTATTAGTTACTGAAAGCAGTAGTCAGGCAGCACACATAAAAGAACAGTATTTATTACTGTTACAGAAGAAATAACTGGTAGAATATAGGTAGTACATATCATTGGTAGAGTTCTCCCCTCTGTTAGTAATTCATTTGTTGTCCACTTTTCAAAATAATTGCAAAAAACTGAGCAGCATTGAAGGTAAAGAGAAGTGCATGTCTTTCTTAAAAGTAACATAATTCTATGACAGTTTAAATGTGTCCTGATACTCTCCTACCTAGCTGAAACTTCTGACTGCCATTACTCTGATAGCAGGTGCTGTTTCAGGAAGCAAAACCAGGGGGATCTTCATAATTTTTCTCTGTTTCCTAAAGATCAGAATGGATTTTCTCAACATTTAGGTTTTTAAAGAAGTGAAATTGATATACACACTAGTAACAAAGCATCTGTGAAGCTCTGCAGAAATCCCATCAACAGGGAAGCAAGCAGGATGAGTAGAAAGAACCAGCTGGTTAATCAGAAGAGAAGGCAGCTTGTTGAAGAAGCTGTCATGCCTGAATCTTCAATTGGTGGGTCATTTTGTCCTCGGCAGGGACTCCTTACATGGAGTGTAATTTTTACTCTCATTGCTCAGTCAGTATGACAGCTTTAGTTCTAAATGAAGTAAAACTCATGGCCCTAATTTAAATTATTCCCTGATAATTTATTTAGAAATATCAAATAAATGGAAAAGCAGTAAAATTCAGATGTACCAGATATAATCAATTTTTAACTCTGGATGTAAGCTTTTTCTTAAACCATTGAGATTATACATGTGGTCAATTTCTGCAGTCTCTAGCAATTGTTTTCAGGTTATTTGGTGGTGGTAGTTGTTTTCCTGAATAGTTTTTGTGTCATGACTTTCTTAGAGTAATTCCAACTGAAATACAATATTTCAGGTCTGTGTCATCATTGTATAGTTTAATGTATATTCGAGTGATGTTTCTGCTTACTCTCTGGAATTATATTGCAACACTATGGAATATTTTTTTGAATCTGTTTGTTTCACAGGCTGCTGCTTTGAAAGTCCAAGAAAACGTTCTGTTCTTTTAATTGCTCTCTTCATAAGCAGTTTGCATGTGAAGTTAAAAAATGGAGGGGGCAGATTTTTCCACTTAATATTATTTATTTTAATGAAAAGGCAGTAAAGCAGTCATCTCTGACTCATGGCAGGCAGACATGTTATTCTACAGACTTTTTGGCATTATTCAAGTCACAAGGAACAAATTAAAAGAAGAACCAACAGTGTGAGAGCCAAGTATCATTTATCTGTATTACTCTGTAATACTCCTGTTCATCAAGGAGAGCTGGGAGAGTGTTGTAACAAGTGGCTCTACAGAGCAAATGAATATTGAAGAAAAGGACGTCATTACAAGGGTTAAATAGAATTTTCATACAGGAGACAAACATGATTTGGAAAGTTTTATCACATACAATGAATGATAAAGTTTTAACGGGAAAGCTGGTTCCCTTGGAAATTGAATCCAAACTTTCTGCCTGAAGCAGAGGAAAGATAGTGTCAGAAACTGTAAAGAAGCAGTAAAGGAAAATTGTAGAATCACAAGGTAAGAAGCATTTCTTCAGTAGTTCGGCTTCCTTGAAAATACAAGTTAGGTCAAAATTTAACATAACTTGAAACTGGTGAAAAAGGCAGTGGGATTGTTAGGTCCTTTCTCCCTGTGAAATCACCATGGGTTTTCTGAGTAGGCTACTCCCTACGATATTCAATCTAGATTGCATTAAATTATACGAGAGAAGTTATTTTAGTAGAAAATGGGCTTTGGATTATCATGGCAGATCGGAAGAGTGAAAGGGAGACGTCATCATACTTGAAGTTAGGCATAAAAGAACTATGTCCAGAATCATACAATCATAGAACAGGTTGGGTTGAAAGGAACCTTGAAGATCATCTTGTTCTAACCCCTTGAACATGGATATCTTCCACTAGACCAGATTGCTCAGTGCCCCAACCGACTGGGCCTCGAACACATCCTGAGATGGAACATCCACAGCTTCCCTGGGCAACCTGTTCCAGTGTCTCACCACCCTCACAGTAAAAGATTTCTTCCCTATATCTAAACTAAATTTCCCCTCTTTCAGTTTGAACCCATTACTTTCTATTCTATCACTACAGTTTCTGACACAGAATTCATCTCTGACTTCCCTGTAGGCCCCTTCAGACACTGACAGGTTGCTGTGAGGTCTCCACACAAGCTCTTCTCCAGGCTGAACAGTCTCAGCTTTCCCAGCCTGTCTTCATAGTGGAGATGCTCCAATCTACTTCTCAACTTGATCCAACAATTCCATGTCCTTCTTATTTGGGGGCACCAGAAACACTTGTAAAAAGGACTGCAGGCCTAAATCATCCATAACATTTGAAATGTGGAAAATATTTAATGGGACAATAAATGTATTGTGAAAGCAGCAAGGCAGTACTGCTGAATGGCTCACAGTACTCAAAAGCAGTTCAGATACAATCTAGCATGTTAATTCAGGAAACTGCACTCCTTAGCAGTTTCCTGAAATAATTTAAAGAAAATGCACAACTTTTCTTTACTCCCTGTACACACCTAAATAATGAGATAGCTGGGAACTTGATATATATAGATTTTGGAGAGTTATGATAGAAATATTTATGAATGCTAATCTCATTTGCATGACTACAATAAACAGGGAAAAAAACTCTGCTATTCATGGCATGTCCTGAAAGCAGGGAAATGTAAATCTCAGGGAAATCATGATTTGAAGACACAGCCTATGTGCCTGGCATGCTTCTGTCTCTAAATCAGGACTACTAGTATATAATATTGCTGAGCCTTTCAGTGTGGAAGAAAAAATATGGACAATTAAGAAAATAACTTAGTTTATGGACTACTGCAGAATTACTTATAGATATAGTATTTATCTTGTTATACCTTCCTCTGCCCAAAGAAATGGTTGTTAGATAGTAAAGCTTAGCAGGTATTATGCCTTCATATGTAGGGATTTGATAAATTGCACTGTGTGTGGAAGGTAGGGGCCTCTGTAACTTGTTGTTTCTCATAAAACCTCAGTTAACTAGAAACCAAAAGTTTTTAGAAACAAGCATATGAAATTCCTCAGATTTCAAACTCTGTGACTAGTTGTGGTAACTTTTAATGCTGCTTTACCCAATTTAAATGTATCATTATGGGTTTTAAGTCATACATTAGACAAGAAATTATTTGGAAAGCCAAGTAGCCATTTCTAGAACTTTTAAAGAAATAGAGTCTTTTTTTTTGTTTTGGGTTTTGGTTTTTTTTTTTTTTTTTTTTTGAGTAGTAACCAAAATGAACCCTTACTCATGTAGAAATGCTGTGAGAAAGAACCCTGACATTTTCATTCTCATTGGTTCTCATATCCCTTTTATTTGTCTTCCTGTATTTAATTTATGTGATATATCTGACATTTTCTCCTCAATGGTCTTTATAAAAGCTTCTGCCTGCATAAAAGACACTAAATAACAACTTCCTTCCCAAGGTCAGCTTCAGTTTCTTTAAAGTCAAAGTGAGGACCATCCATCTTTAGTAGTAAAATTAATGATTGCTAGGAATGTTTGCATAGTGGAAAAATCTAAGCCAGTTTGAAGTTACCTTCTTCACTTATAAGTATCTGATGTATGGCCATGGCATCAGAGATCTGAGCATAGTTTAATTTAGCCTGCTCTTACTTGGCTTTAGAGACTTGTCCTACTGAGCAAACCTGTTGAAAGCCAACTTAATGGCAGTCTCTGCTAGCTCTGCAGCACATTCACTGCTCTTCTTTTTAAGTAATAGAAAAGATTACTTAATTCTCTAATTACCACTTAGGACAGATACTGAATTATCTAGATAAATGCAGGGTAGAATTGCAATCTCCACTGTATATTTTTGATGGCAGAGGTGCAACTGACACCAAAGATGGCTCCAAGCATCGGCACCTCATTATCTAGAAGTCTCTCCTACCTTTTCTATGCAGCCTCCCACGGGCATTTCCACACAGCTCTGACTCTTTCTCTCCTACTCTCTTCCTTCTGCAGTTCCAGCTCACTCCTTCCTGTCCTAGCACAGCCACCTGACCCTGTCTGTCCCCTGTATGACTTCTTAACCTTTCTGTCCCTCACACAACCTCCTGTCCCTTCCTTCTAACAGCACAGCCAGCAGACTCCAACTGACTCCTTACCAGCTAACTCACTCTTTTATCACACCCAAAGCTGTGAGGGCAAGGCTGCTCCCACTCTTTGGTAATTAACACAGCTGTAATATATCAGGGGCAAGATTACCTTCAGCACTATCTCTATGTCTTCCCACATATTTTGGCATTTTTTATACTGATATGGATTAATGAAGAAATATTATTTATCAGATAAATACAGCAGTATATTTCTAACTGCATGCCTAAGAGATAGTGTCTATGAGAGAGTCTTTCTGTACACAAAGAAGAAATATTATGGCCAAATTCAGTATTTATGCTTTTGTTTCAGGAACTTCAAGATCTGACTATATGTAAATTGTTGTAGGGTTAGTTGGAAAAAAGCTGAAGTGACTGATGAATATATGCAGCTGTTTATAAAATAAAAGGCTAGGCTGTATTTGAATGTGGATTCCTTTCTAATAAGTACTTAATTCAGTGAAATAATAAACATAAAACTTCAAAAGGCAGCTTGTATTAAACATCAGTCTTTTAGGTTATTCATTTACTCCATTCGGATTTATGGTTAAAATATTCCTGTCAGAAGTAAAGTGCCATTTATCTAATCCAGTTTCCTATGAAAATACACTTAGGTGATTTTAGAAGACTTCAATTACCTAAATGTATAAGAGAATAATTTATATCTCACAGTCAGTAACTTGAAATGCTGATTATTACTCAATTTTCAGTGTAAGATCAGACAACCTACCCGAGGCACTACATATCTTGAGATATCCCTGTATATTCTGCTAAGAGTGTCAAATGAATAGTGACCTGTGAAATAAAGATCAATATGCTGTGACATAGTATTTTCATAATCACAAGGATGAATTTATCATTTGCTTGAGCTAAATGAAAATGAAAATTTAACACTCCAAGGCCATCTCGCTTTCAGATTACTTTTGGCAAGAGTCCAAAAATCCACAACTTTTAAATAAATGTAGCATTTCTTCAGATTACAACAGCTAAGTACTTACCAGTTTATTTGTCATTAATTTATCACCCAATGTATTTTGCTAATCTGCTGAAAGGCTGTTCAGAAAGTGACTCTTAATTCAAAGAATCATTTAGTGGCTTTCAGAATGTTGAACAAACATCGTGTGAAGTTGAGGGCCATTTTTCAAGAGTAGTTTCCAAACATTAAAGGTGTGTATCTGTAACTCAGATATTTTGGTGAGATCTTTGCCTTCTGATAATTACTGGCAAAACTCTCCTTAACTTCAGTTTAGCCAGATTATCATCACTAACTTCTAGAACATTCATGAAGTGATCTTCCAGCGCTGAATTCTGAGAATTCATCATAATATTAAAAACCCCCAAATTTTGCTATTTGGTTATTGTGCAATCTCTCGAGTATTTAAATATGTAACCTTTCTTTGAATGATCTGAATTACTTGCAAATAGCATAGATGATAACAATTTTTAAGTTCTTCAGTGGTTGGTCTCTAAACATAGATGAGTTTTTTGCACTCTGACACATAGAGTCACTGAGAAGGGCACTTCAGCTATAAAGAGCATCAAATCACTTGCAGGTTCAAAACAAATAAGAGGTGGTACTTAATCACAGAGCAGGTGTTCAGGCCATGGGCTTCACAACAGTTCAAAAAGCTGTTAGACAAATATACATCGTAATGACCTGCAGACATACATGTGTGGTTTAGAGACTCCTGAATGTACCAAGGGAAGGTAAATAAAGGAATTATCATTTCCTAGGTCCCTTAGTAAGTTATCTTAACAGCCCTCTTTAAAAAAAACTCCTTCTTATTTAAGTTCAGAGTTTTTCTACCTTTGGCTTCAATTTGTACCTATCTGTATTTCATTCCTTGTAAGCATAAAAAGGTATTTACTATCCAAAATACATTTCCTAGAGAGAGACTTATAATCTTGATTTGAATGGATCAGTCCTTCTACTTCTTCAATCTCTTTTTTTTTTTCCACAGAGTATTTTAATGTCTTGTTGTAAGACATTATAACAAGACATTATGTAACATGCTAGGCATGTTTTTTGGAAGTTGTATAGTTACTGGTAATTTTTTTTCTCAATTCTTTTAAGTTCCTCAGTGTCCTTCTTGAAGTACAGGCACCAGAAAATAGACACAGTATTTCCTTCCTAATTTTCCTTCCACTATATTCTGAAATAAAATCAGTCTTGCATTAGATTTAGATATTATCCTGCTTAAACATTCAAGGATTGTATTCACAGTCTTAGGTAAAGCATCAGAGTAGATGATCTTCATTTGATTACTTTCTATGACTCCTCAGCCTTTTCAGTTCCTGCTTCCAGGACAGCATCTCCATCTTGTCATTATGACTTATGACAATTATGACCCCAAATTACCTTTGGGGAAATTTCATTGGTGTATAAACTTACATTTCTTTGTATTATGATATGTGGTATTTAAAAGGATCCTTTTCATCAAGAAACTGTGTGACTGGTCTATCTCCAGCTATCTTGTTTGCCCTAAAGACTTGATTAAGGATGACCCCATCTCAAGCTTGTCCTTACCTGAAAAGCAATAGAATGTCGTCATGTTTTGGTCTTACGCCAGAGCCAACAATGAACTGAAGTAATTTAATTTCAGTATTTCCGTAATGTCAGGCTGTCATTCCATATGTTTATGGCCATGTAAGGTTCATCATTGCACCATGAGGCTTGAATTTTGTCTGATCAAGTCTACTTCACAAGAGGTTAATAGTTTGTTGATAGTGAAATTAAGCACTAGTACGGATTGTTTATTGCCAACAGATGAGATGAATCTTACAAAAGATGTTAAAATTTCCAAAAAGGTGGGAAGTTGATAGTTTGAGGGATTCTTGAAATAAATGAAGATTAATAATATTTATAGAAGGGGAGAATAATGAAATTTTAATCTAAGTAGGACTTCTTCAGGGAAAAGGGAAGGACACAGCACAAACTGAATTTGTGTATTTTAAGCTGTTGTATATGGATTAGTTTCTTTAAATTTTACTAGATTTTTCTCAAGGGTGTTTTTAGAATAAGGGTCTAACAGGACATCCTATCCCTTTGTGTGAGGCTTTGTTGAAAACTGAATTACCAAACTACTTCTTCAGTACAGAATTTCTTTGAAACTTCCAGAGCATCCAAAGGATAATAGAATGTGCCTCTACTAAAGAGCATGGATCATTTTGGAATTTTCAATTTTGTCTGTGTGGAAGTTACATCCCATTTTGCATGCTGCAAAATGGCAGAAATAATACCATTCAATGCTAATGGTGATGGCAAAATTTGCAGCACTATAATTCCAGCAATTTTTGAAGCATCTGTAATAGTTGACAGTAATAATAATAAATTTTGAATTAAATTATGAATAAAATAAAATTATTAATTAAATTAATTGAATTATTATTAATGAGATTATGAATAAAGCTATGGTCAGGGCATTGGTATAAACCAATGAAATATTTTTCTAAATGATGAATGAATGTCGAGATCCAGCAATTAATCAGTTTTTTAATTATTTAACTTTTGTATAAATGTATTTCTAGTAGGAAAGCTATGGAGAACTAAGACAAATACTTTACAGAATACTATTAATACCATTTTGTCAGCCTAATTTATCACTGCATCAAATAATATTGCCAAGTGTATTTAATAAAACTTAGCCCTGTGTGCTAATGTCATTAATTGAATTGCTGTCTTCTACCAGCTTCTCTCTCAGAAATAAATATTAACAGCTTTTACTCTTCAGAGACCTTTTTTGAGTATTGGAATATTCACTTTTGGATATAATAACATATAAATTAGCTTATTTTTCTTACAGTTACAAGGAGTAGGTCTTCTGTTAACATAATCTTTGTTTCAACATAAGCTTGTAGCATGTGGAAGGTCATGGAGTACCTTTGGGGAAATTTTAAATGTCAGCTTGACCTATCTTAAGGCCTAGAGGTTTTGGGTTGCATGTTGTACTATGAAACTTTGAGGATCTCTGCCACAGGTGATTGAATTTGGGGAATTAGGCATGAGGTGTAGGATCTAAATTAGTGCTAGAAGTGCTAAATTTGCACAGGTCGTACTGTAATTAACTTTTATCTCCTGTTGAATATTTATAATGATACTTGTTCTTCTTTTTAAAAAACTGAGCTACTCATATAGATGCACTACACAAAAAAATGTTATTTACTTCATTATTTCTTTGTACAGAATTCAAATTTTAGGACTTGACCTCTTCAAAAACAATATTGGTGTTGGATATCTACAGTTAAGTGTGTCTGTTTTGCATAGTCTTTTGGGTTTTAGATACCAAATCTCTTCCCTTACAGAGAAGTCGATCAGGATTCTGATGGCTGCATCAGCTTCAAAGAGTTTGAATCTGCAGTGAAGTACGGACAAGATGAAGTATCACCAGTGTACTTTGCCTAAGGAATATTTTCTGGTAAAAAGACAAAGTGAAAACTTCAGATCTCAAGATATTTAAAAATCAATGAAACTTCATTTGTTTCAGCCAGCATTTTAAGAACTTTGACTGTAAGTGTAGCTCTGAAGAACAGCCTTTGAAGATTTACTGTTGACAAGTTGGGTGTATTAATTTACATGTGTATATGTGTGTAGAATGCTTAAAATATTTGAAATCTCAATTGATTCACAATCACCCTACTTAGGAACTGTAACTGTACTTTTTCCTTTTGACTGAGCAGACAAAAAAGGAGCAATTATAATTTCCAAGTACTGTGAAATTTACTTGTTCATTTTTCAACAGACCAAAATATCTCACATGTATAGAAACATGTAGATTAAATTTATGGTAGAAAATTCCTGTTGTTTTTGGTGGGGGGTGGTTATATCAGTACTATATTTGTGTTCCCTTTACTGTTTTATGTATATATACTGCTCGTTTTTATAAATTACACATTGGTTTTAATTTAATATTTATTAGTTAATTAGCTACATGATTTAGTTCTGAACAATTACCAAGAACGGTATATGTAAGGAAGCAAGACTAAATACTTAGCTTTTTTTTTTACCTTTTCAATAGATTTAAAAATAAAATTTTTAAATGTGGGCCTCAGTCTTGAAGGCTGAAAATTCTGTGTATTCAAACCTTCAGCTGACTTTTAGGGAAGAATTTGGAGATATACATATGAATGTACACTAGCAAGATGACAGAATTTCCCAATAGTTGAGAGACAGTATAAGGTAGAAGCTTTATTTGGCTATGAAGTTGTCTTTGTCTCTCTCTCTCTCTCTCGGTCTCTTCTGTCCAGTAAGTGGGAGATATTCTTACCTGCTGTAACTTTATATACATCCATCCAAGCTGTGTTATAACAAGAGAAATCTTTTTTATTCTATTTGTTTTATCTGTGATCACTTCCTACTGTTGTCTTATGTTCATATTCATACTAACAGAAAATAGTGATTTCATTATGGGCACCGTCTCTGATCATATGCCCCATGCCATGGTTTCATTTCTGTTTACCTGCCAGTTGTTAAGTTGCTTATGGTAGAGATTATTTTTTTTAAACTGTCCAGAAGCAGTTGTCTCCTCAAGAGAGCCTAGAGTCTGTAGCATATACTTAATACTGCTGAAAATAAATAGCAAAACAACAAATAATAATAATGATCAGTAAGAGGAAGAGAGTCCCAATTTTATCCTTAAGTCAAGATAGTCTCCAAGTTTTTTCAAATTTCATTGAGGCATTCCAGAGTACAATTTACAGGTGAAGTATTTATAAAATGATATCTATGTTTCCTGTTCCTGTTACATGTATGTTTCTCTTTAGGTACAATGAAACTGGAATCTTTCACTTTTTAAATTCCAAGGCAGGTCATAAGTAAATAATGAAAGGAAGTTGGAGACTGAGTATATCAGCAGATATACCTGATTCTGTATATAAAAACCAGGTACCTGCTAGATGAAATGAGCTGTAACTCAAATATCAAGATTTATATGGTAATCAGTGGGAGCAAACTGGTGTTGCCTTTGAAAGGTGGTGGCAAGACATGCTAATTGGAGCTTTGCCTTAGAACTGCCATTTCCCAATACATGAATGTTTTCTTAAGAGAATCATCACCATAGATGTTAATTAGCAATATCATCACATGCTCTTCTGAGATGCAGGAGATTGAATTATTATCCCACAGGGATAGTTGCTACAGGTCTATGCCCAGTCATGAGAAAATGTATGGCAGTTTGCTGTGTTATTACTTAGACTGTATTTTTTTGTTCAGTAGACCTCAGGTTTTTTGGTGCCCAGACCCTGTACCTTTCCTAAACACTAAATCCATGCAGTATTATTTTATTGTGATATATTATTTTATCATTATTTATTATTTTAAATATTTAACAAAATAATTATTTTGTTAATAAGGAACAGTTAAAAATGCTATGGCCTCCTGTTTATATTTCTAGTATACCTGTGATTTGTAGACTAAATAGTTGACAATATATATGCTATATTGTACATGCATTATATTTTGTTAAATATTTTACCAAAGAGAAAGATCAATGCTTTTAATAGAAAAAAATGTATATATCTTGTACATGTGTCAAGGAACCCTAGAGTGGAAAGTGCTCTTATCTCCTTTATTTCCATATGTTCTCAATCCTCATTTTCTCAAGGACTTGAAAAGGTACGATGAACTTGAATTGCTGAGTCAACATAAGCCCAGGAGAGGCCAATGACATTTTTGTACCATACTGGAATTTTTTTAGAGAAGAGCAGATCTGTATTAAAGGATGATAAGTGCTCTCATTTCTCTTCCCATGGGGACTGACAGAAAGGAACTGCTGATGACCACAGCGAAGTGGAACTGAATAGGCCATGGTGACAACTCTTCCTTTTGAATACTAGAATGGAAATTAATTACTAGCTACTGCTTGTCTGGGTTTTGGCTAGCAAACTGCAGAAATACTTCAGCCTTAACTAAAACTGGATGAAATTAGGAGTGACATTTATTAGGTGATGGCCAATTCTTACTAATGGTTTGGGAAAAAAAATCTCCTAAAGCTACCCAGCTGTTGGGTGAAAGAGGCTACATGCTCCTCAGTTTTTGTTTTCTGCTGCTGGTGTTAGAGCTCAAACATCAAATGTCAACAACATGGAAGGACTGACAGAGCTAAGAGCTGTGATCAACCTTAGCCTACAAGCTGCAACTCTGACAACTCAGTTTAACTCCAGAGTGACATAAAATGAGACTATTCACTCATTAGCAGGTTACATTCTTATCTGCAACATTTCCAAGAATGTAAGGACATCAATGTTGTAAGTGATATGGGCTGAGATAATAAAATGTTTTTGTTTGATTGCTGCTGTCTTTGCCCCTGGGAGCCATAACTGTCTGAACCTCCAGAAGTGGAAAAAAAATTAGTTGCAGTAGATAAAGAGCCATTGCTCTCTAGCAAATAGTTATTCATGTACCTTATGGAACAGGGGATGTTCAGGATTTACTAACCAGAATATTATACTATCTTTTCAAAGTTAATAAGTACGCTTGCTTTCTTACTAAATAAACTTCTTGTTTTCTACACACCTCATTTCCTTAACAAACAGGATTTCCTTGTTAAAAGTATCCATTAAAAATACTTACTTTCCAAGTGAGTGATCATGTTTAAATTATTTTCAAACGTATCCATTATATACTTATCCAATTGCCACCATTTTATAGCAAATAGATTATATAACCATAAATGTTATCAAAGTATATTTGGTTTGTTCCCCTGGGGCTTCTGTAATTCCCTGTAGCTGTTGAAATCTAGTAGTCTGTAATTTCCTTTTAAAGGATTTGGATGGTTTACCATGGTCTGTACAGACAGCAAAAAAGGGCAACCTGTTTTAAACTGAAAGAGGGTAGGTTTAACTTGTTCAACTTAAAAGTTTTTCTGAGAAGTTGTGAATGCACCATCACTGGACGCATTCAAGGTCAGGCTGGATGGGACTTGGAGTGACCTGATCTTGTGAAAGATATCCCTGCTTATGACAGGAGGTGGACTAGATGACCCAAGCAATCCCGTTGTATGTTTCTATTATTTTATTTATTGAATGAACAGTTGTAAAACTAGGGTCTTTGAGCAACATGACATTCCTGATGGCCTGGCCAGTGTAATATACTGTAATCTGGGAGAGCTTTCACTGAAAAAGTATTCAGACAATTAAGTCAAATATCAAGATTGGCCACGCATAAATATTTTTTTTACTTTTTACTTTTTTCCCCAGTCAAATGATATTTCCTTCGTTTATTCATTAATCAGAAGAATAAAAATAAATTTATATGTGCAATGCATCATAGAATAGGCAGTATTTCCCTATAAGGTTCCCAAAATAAAACTTTGTGTAAAGATTGCACATTAAGTTTGTGGCAGTGTTACTGTGTCTTCTATCTTTAATCTGTGTGGGTGGTGGCTGACTAGTCAGAGTAACTAGCTGACACACGAAATGTCACAGTTCAAAGAAAAGCTTTGGCATGACTCTCATTTACTATAATATATCAGCTTTACACTTCTCTGGCAATGAAATGCCATCTTAAAATTAGGATGAATTACAACTGCATTCTGCATTCCTGCTTTGATTCCTTAACACTATTCTTTGGGAAGGCTGCCCAAACATAAAAAGGAGTCAGGCCTATTTGTTTAACATTTTGTGTAGAGATTCCCAGTAACAATCTGAGAAAATACATTGTACCATTGTCTAAAAGAAATATTAGTAACAACTGAGGGATTTGATCATAGTTATTTAAGGTAAAAAATTAGCAATGAATTTTAAAAGAGTACAGAGGTTGCACATGCATTAATATTTTGTCTCAAAGCAGTGCAATTCTGAAGAGAATCTCTATTTTCCCCACTTTCTGTGTATTGGTTTGGTTTGCAGAATCATTCTGGTGCATGCAAATCAAGATTCATTCTGGAGAAGAATAAACTAGAAGACCATTCTGGGCTCACATGAAACATGCAGCAATACCCAATGGGGACATGAGTCTGAATAATGACTACTTTGCATCACCATGGAGTTTTCCAGGCCTTCCCGCATATGTCGAGCAATCCAGCTGACCATCACCAACAAGGCATCCCATTCTCCATATCTCGTTTTTCAGCTGAAAGAAATGCCAGTGTCACTGCCCTTGGTGTCCTCTTGGATTTGTTTCCATGGCTCAAGGCCTTTCTTAGTCCTTTCAATGGGATGTTGATCAAAGTTAGAGTGGGGGCAGAGTCTGGCAATGTGTTCCAGTATCTCACCACTCTTACAGTAAAGAATTTCTTCCTAATATCTAATCTAAACCTACTTTCTTTCAGTTTGAGACCATTTCCCCTTGTCCTGTCACTACAGTCTCTCATAAAAAGTCCCCATCCAGCTTTCTTGTAGGATACCCTCAGATCTTGGAAGGCAGCAACTAGGTCCCCCCAAAGCCTTCTCTTTTCCAGACTGAATAAACCAAATTCCCTTAACCCTTCCTACTAAATTACTGGTTTGGCACTGGAGTATTTGCTAATGTAGAGTTAATCAGGAAGTCTGGTGTTTAAAATTGCTTTGATACCCATGCTGCGGGGAACATCTCAGCCTTAGTCAAATGATCTCTCTCACTGACACCAGGGAGGAGTATTTGTGTGCTCCAGTCAAGTTTGCTTTTGTTTATAAAATTCTTATAAAGAGTCATTCTAATTTATTTCAATTTAATTTACCACTGGCTTTACTATATGCAACAAAAAGTTGAAAAATGTGGACAAAGATGACTCACAAACTAGCTATGAAAATTAAGACGCCTACAATGGTACATCTTAGAATGAGTTGCTGTGTTAAAAGATCTGAGATAGGTCTCCTGAGAAAAGCCTAGTAGCTGCAGAATATTCATGCTAGAAAGGAAAAGAACTTTTAAATACTTAATCTTTCTTGGAGAAGAAAGCTGTGATAGATGTTAAATAATTGTGAAATATTCAGTGGCATATTGAGATGTAACAGATGCTATGGAATCATGTTATAGTCAAACATTGTACTAATTTTGTAAGTGTCATATATTTGTTAGCATTCCTATTTCTAGCTAAGGGCAATCTTGAGAGTTAGTAATATGAAATCTAGTGATAAAAGAGTACAAATAACAAGTCATTTGAAGCTCTGCTCACCCACTCTGTTGGGTAGGCAGCATACAGACATATTATCTATATCAAAAGGCCTCAGTTGAATTACATGACATTCTGACTTTTGACAGCACTGTCTTGGAAGAGGAAAGCCCTATTCCAGTACTGACATCTTGTGCCAAAAGAAAGCAGCCCTGAGACAGGACCACAAGTATCCTAGATTTTTCAAGTCCACATTTGGAAGACAGGTAAACCTGACCTGATAAACTAGCATATATGTTAGGAACATGTTGTAAGATTTCTTTTTATTTCTGAGGGAGTCTTGGTCTGAATCAATACATTTAATTAAGTGTTTTGGGAGGGGAGGTGCTATTTAGTTTTTTCATAGTTAGCTTTGTGAAATGGACTCTTTTCATTGGATATTTTAATAATACTCTAAAGTCAGACCTGCAAGGAAAATTGCAGAACAAATGATGGAGACCAAAAAATCTTTCTGGACAAAGACAAAATTTCACCACATGAAAGATCAAAAGCAGAGTCCTGAAATTAAAGATAAATGCAAGAAAATTGTAAATGTACTATGAGACAGATCTAGGATCCACCTCTTCCAAAGTGCAGTCTCTGACAGTTGGTAGCAGTGGTGATGTAGCAATAGGGGTGTTGAAGAGTGACACCTCCCTAAATGCTCTGCGTGTCCAGCAGCCAGAGGTTCACATCTCCTCTCCATCATGTAGTGTAGTGTACTATAGACATGATTCTGTTCTCAATCACACTTGCTCCTCTCTATGTGTCTTTTTTTCAGTCCTGCTTTTTTTTCAGTCTTTTTGAGATGATCAGAGCTATGCTCACTACTGAGATTGTGGAAATAACTGTGGCTTTATATAGCAGCAAAATCATGTTTCCCATTTTATGTTCTGTAGCTTTCATATTAAGAATTTAAGATTCATTAGTGAAATAGATGTAGAGTTAATTCAGAAATGTTAGGAAGCAGTTAGATTTCTCTTTATTTTTGCCATGATCTTCATTCATCCATGATATACAATTGTACTATCAAAAAAATACATACATATATACTATATGTATCATAAATAAGAAATAAAAATTAGAAGTCAGACTATTTATAATATTTAAGCACCTAAACAAATAGGAAGGTCTTTTAAACAAATAGGCCTTTTAATATGCAAAATGATTGAGGCGGCTAAGTGCTAGCTTGTACTGAAATCTAATAGTACATCACTTTGAAAACCCTGCAGGAATTATCCTGAAGTTTAAGGGCTTTTTTAAATATTAGACTTTATATGAATAAATAGGAAAAGGAAGAATTTTAAAAATCAGACACCTATCATAGAGAGCCTCAGTCATGCAATTTACTGAGAATATAATGTAGATCCTCAGACTGGTACTTGACCACTGGTGGATTTATAGGCTATATGGCAATATAATGCAGAATGCTGCCTAGAAACAAGGTTTGAGGTCTGTGCTCTGCTGTGGTGATACAGCTGTGCTGCTCTGAGTCCTCCCAGAATCTGCTGAGAACCTTCTGCACTGCTGTCCCATGCTCCATCTGCCCTCTTAGGCAAGGAGTGTTCAAATCTCTATGCAGTGCCACAATCTGTATTATGATCAGACAGAGTCTGCTTCATAGAGATTTGCTGTGTTTACAATGATCCATGAGAGCAGCTGCAGATTTCTAAACTTAGCAAATCACCTGAATTTACTGGACCTTAAGAAAAGTGAGTCATACAGATTTATTAAAAATCATTTAATGCTGAAACTTATTAGGTGCTTTGGCAAAGACTGGTCAGAAACTATGTTAACATTGTTGCTATAATTATAATGTTTTCCTCCTAATTGTGAAAACAGTTATGATCTACAAGTTGGGACGATGTGCTAAAATTTAGATCAGGAAAAGACTGGTTTTTAGACATACAGAATGGAAAGCTGTAAATCAAGGGTGAGAAGTCATGTTGGATCTCTACCTGAGAGCTCATCATGGCAAAAAGAACAGCAGAATCACAAGGAAAAAATATTTGTAACTCTCTGATTTGTACCAGTTCTCCATTGCAGCGATTCATCATTGCAGTTCTTTGTTTTTTATGAGAGTTCTCTACCTATAATATGGAACAAAACAAATTTAGAAATGGTGTACACAGGGCAAGGGGCATAAAGAAGTTCAGGCACCTTTGTCCTCCTGAAATAATATGAACTTCAGAAATGCCCTATGGGTCAGGTCTGTGGTCCATTAAGTTCAATAGCCTGCCTCCAACTGTGCTCATGGGAAACACTATTTGGAAAGGGCACAGCAGCCAGGGTGTTGCCTGCAGTTCAGCCCCCTTATACTCCTTCAGCATCCAAGACACCAGATTAAGAAAGCTGGAGGGCACTCTGCTAGTCTTAAAGACTTATGAAGCAAAACCCCCAAACATTTACTTTTACCAGAATTGCTGAACACAGGCTAAGCTAAACTTGACATGGCTGGGACCCTTCCAATCATAGTTGAAAAAATAAAAGCTAGACGCTGTCATAAGAAAATGTAAACAGTCTAAGATTTTCAAAGCATATTTATGATCTTTTATATAGATATATCGTTCAGTATTCTTTTACAGCATGCTCCTTTCTCCCAGGAAGCATATAAATGAGATTATATTTTAGCTGCTAATTAATAGTGTTCCACAGCCTTCTGACAACGGAGGAAATTCTTCAGTGTCAGCTTTGCTCTCCCTTGCACCTACTTTCTTTGAAATTACTTTCATCTTTCTTTCAGCAAGACTATAGCTCTTAACAGGGGCCTTGGTATCAAAGATGGAAAGATTCAAAGATGGACTTGCACACAGAAATCCTTCAGTTATATTTTACTTCAAAACTTCTATCTACTTGGGTTAAAAATGAGAAAATTATTTCTCTCAATGATATACCCCTGTATTTCACAAAGATGTTCCCGATGCAGTTTGTGTATTGCATTAAATGTGTTCAAATGTGGTAAAAATAATGAGCTGTTTACTTAATTATTTGCACGTCTTCAATAATCTGCAAACTAACACAATCGTTAAAAAGTAACATAATAAAAAGAATTTAAAAATATAAATCTTCTATAAAACTGTTCAGGAAAGGTTCCTCATAAATTTCTAAATGAAGGTATACTGCATTGCATCTATACCATAATTTCAAAATCCGATGCCACTTAGTATGGGATCAAATCCCTCACAGAGGCTATCCTATCAGACTGACATAAGTAGTTGGACTTGGTGATCTTAAAGGTCTTTTCCAAAGTAAATGCTCCCGTGATTCCATGATTAATACAGCAGACTCATAATTCCAAGTTTATTTAACAAGGTCTGATTTTTAAAAATGTGTTGATTGACATAGTACCATCCTGTGATTTCTGGTTGGATATGGTATTCTCTCATGCATTATCTGCATTTCTTATTTATATTTGGTCCTTTTTATGCCATTTTTGCACTGTAAAGGGATGCTAGAAGGAGTGTAAATGTGCTTTGTACCCCATTTATAGTCCTAAAATGGTATAAAATGAACAAATGAAGAACATAAACAAGGTTATTTTATGTAACTTTGTATGTGTTTAAAGTTGCGGGCTTCTCTGTGAGATTGTACAGAGTATCTCAGATTCCAGGAAATATTACATCTTCCCAAGTGAATGGCCATAATTGAAGTACCTATCTTCCATCTCTCACTTCAGAGGTTTTCTTCACTCCCTCTGTTACACAATTGTTATGGATGTGACATCCTGTTATTACATGAAAAAGTAGAGATTTCCAGGAGATAAAATCTCAATTAATACAAGGACCCTTTGAGCATACATCGCTGGGAAGTCTAGCTAAAAATTCTTCTGAAGGAGAATCTGAAGCCAAGACAAATGTTAAACAGATTGCATTTCCAGTGTTTTCCTGAGTCTTCATACTCTTACATAAATGACTTTAAATTAATTTCTACTTTCTTTTCTATTTACTTTTCGACAACATGTATTTAGTTTACATTATTATATATTATATATATTTACATTATATTATTATATTATACATATACATATTATACATTATACATTATTATTATACATATTATACATTATACATTATTATTATACAATATTACACATCTGTTGATAAAGTTGTTATATACGAAGAGGAGGTTTAAACGTGTTACTGTATTTAACAGCCCTGCTGATTGTATAGCAGAAATGCTGATAGACTTATCTAAAGTCACTGTTTTGAAGAATAGAACTGAAAAGGACCCAGAAACAGAAGTAGACCAAGCCTGTCAGTGTCATATCTGGCTGACTAGAGCATCAGGACAATTGAGAAACCTTGGAATATGACACTAGAAATGCATTTCAAGTATTGAGAGACATATATAAAAAAATTAATTTGTGAGTTTCATACAAAAGAAGTTATAGTAACATAAAACTATATTGGGTTTAGACATGATTGCAACAGTAATATTATTTGTGTCTGCTGATTTGCATTCCATTTCACCCACTGTGAATCCAACACTGGCAGGACTACATAGGCACCAGTGAAGGTAAATGTGGAATTTTTAAAAGTATGAAACTTAGAGCCATGTCTCGCTGAAGTTACCTACAGCACATTTCTGAAGACCTTAGGGCTTGACTTGGGACAAAAAGATACACATGAGCTAATTTATATCAGTGAAAAGTAGCTGAAACTAAGATGCTTTCAAATATCGTAGCTAATTATTCTCTTGCTAACTGTAGATGTCTCTATGCTGTGCTCCACAGCAAAGAACTATCCCTGCACATTTTTCAATATCCCATCCACAGTCAGTGGAATCAGAAGTGTCAGAGAAGATTTTATTTTATCAGCATAATCTTCAATGTTGATGATATGTATGAAAATAGTAATCTAGTTACATGTCAACTGTTGGAAGTTTTGTTGGAAGATTTGTAACTATACAAAACATTTTTTTACTTACAACTTACATTTCATTCAAAAACCAGTTCTGCCCAATAAACAAGAAATACCATGATGCCATTTTGTAGTCACTTTTCAGAGCATAGCAGTTAATCTAACTCTACAGTTACACTGTTACTGTATATTAGAAAATATGTGATGTTCAGTTACCTGCAATAAAGGGCTAGGGTTATCTTAAACCTGGCATTTTTATGCCTTTTAAAGCCATCATGCTGTAAACTGCATGCAATCCACTAAAAAAACAGTTTTCTTTCCTTTAAATACTGTTGATCACTATTTCAGGAATATTTACCACATCAGCATCTATCCTTGCACAGGATCCCAGTAGGCAAAGTACTCTGTAACCATGTCTAAGAGGGTCTGTGCCTCTCAGAATGGGGTACATAGTTCATCTTTCCTGCTGGTGAGATAAAATACTTACTCCACTGTTTTATGACTGATTTTACTTATCTCCAGCTATGCAAATGCCACATTTTTGCATGTTTTGCAAAACCTGTTAACACCCCTTCCTGAATCAATCAACAGCAAACCTGAATATTTCACCTCCGTGAAATAGTCTCTGTTATTATCATAACAATCACATGGGCAACAGTAGGCTGGCAATCTATGTTTGATGTTTCTCCTCCCTGCAGCAGATAATATATGTGCATAATTGCTCAAGTGCCATCTGGTTGCAACTTAAGATGTGTTGCTCATTGATAATGAAAGCACTTATTTGGTCCCCACACATAAAATGGAAGTCTGTTTAACACAAGTATGCATGATTTTGTAGGACCCTGATATAAAAAAAGAGCAATGCCTTGTCAAAACCTTTTAAGAAATGTGTATTTAATATTAGTTTTTCTAAATAGACTGAAAATATGGCTGAAAGACACCCGATTGTTTGGGAATTGAAAAGTTCAATTGTTGCCATGAGCACGGAGTGGCAGCGTGAAGCTCTCAGCCCATTTGATCACACTGTAGGGCAATCCATAGGTCTTCCCTAGCACAGAGGAAAGGGAAGAGTGAGGTTAATAGGTGGTTGGGGCTCAGGCCAGAGTGCACTGCAGTAAATAGCAAAACTCTCTTTGGTACCTGTGTATAATGGCACTGCCCTTGTCTACTCAAAACATGGAGTGATGTCAGAGCAATTGGAAAAAAAAACCCAAGAAGAAGTGACAACTGAGCAAAAATATTATTCAAATGCATGAAAGACTTGCAGATAAGAGAAAAAAACCATAATAATCCTTTTTTTTCATGTCCATTGATAGTGGAAAAAGTAATGTGATTAAACTGTGGCAAGTGAGATTTACTTTAAAGCAGGGGAAACTCTTTAATGAACAGGGAGTGACTTGGCAGGGATCTCTTGCCTGAAGCAATTGTCAAGTGCCCATTAACAGGGAGGCTCTAGAAGAGGTTGAACACATACCTGCCAAGATAAGCTTAGCCCTGTCTGCCATGGGGCAGGGGGATGAAAGAATGACCTCTGAGATCCTTCCAACCCCTGCTGTGGTCTTCTGTATTCTTCGTGGAGACTCCTCATCTCTCATGCCTTTGTAGCAACATTTGTGCATAACTTGTCATTTCAAGGAGCAATGCCCTTAGCAGTTATTCCCTTTGACTGGTGTTTGAGACAAGAAAAAGGTGAAGCAATACGTATTTGGTTTTTTAAAATCAGTTTTTAAATTTGCTTCTCCATCTGATAATGTTCATTTTAAACACAGATTATTGCCATTTCAAATGTGTGCAAAAGTGATAAGGGAAGTGACTAGCAGCTTATTATTAATTTGCTGCTTTTATTTTCGGGAAATTAACATTCTGGCAAGAAATTTAATTGGACTTTTGTTAATTCTCACAGTGATGCTTTGGTTTTTCCTTTTGGGACTTGAGAGAAAAGCCAGCATCTGGTGTTTGAGGGTTCTGGGGACTTAGACCATATTATGTCTAATATCTCTACTGTGAATGAACAAAATGAATAATTAAGTGAATTATGAGGTGTCCTGAATGAAGACTTCTCTGACAGTATCTGTGGAATGTTTGTATTCCTGTCACTTGTTCTCTATTAGGCATCTTGGGCAGCACATTGCCCATATGGATATTCACAAGGTATTTTTCTCAAGCAGAATCCAGAAATAATATTAACAAAGGTTGTCAGATATGCAGAGACACTTTTCCTCTTCTGAGCTCTCTGTCTGTATGAAAGGGGAAATCATAAGAATAGGAGAATTTGTGTCATGGCCCCAAGGACTCCGACAGGCCTGACTGCCCCTGCCTGGCTTCCCCTAGGGTCACCCCCACCCTGCTTGTGGCTCAGGATCCCATGTCACCCCCCAGGGCCATCAGCTCCTCCCCCAGCAATGCCACAGCAGGGCTGGTCTCCAGCTGCTCACAGCCCTGCCCATCCATGGGCCCTGACAACCCTGGCATACCTCTGGACTCGTGTTCCCAGCTGGTGCCCAGCCTGAGCCCAGCAGTATACCCAGGGGCATGCCCGATGCCCAGGGCTAATGCAGCCCCTGGTGCCACCAGGCTGCCCTGCCATCCAGGAGCTGTCCCTAGTGTCTCCAGCCTGCCCTGCCATCCTGGGGCTGTCCCTAGTGTCCCCAGCCTGCCCTGCCATCCTGGAGCTGTCCCTAGTGTCCCCAGCCTGCCCTGCCATCCAGGAGCTGTCCCTGGTGCCCCCAGCCTGCCCTGCCATCCTGGGGCTGTCCCTAGTGTCCCCAGCCTGCCCTGCCATCCTGGGGCTGTCCCTAGTGTCCCCAACCTGCCCAGCTGCCCCAGTGAACTCCTGTGGCCCATAGGGAGTCACCAGGGCCTGCTGCCCCACAGCTTCTGAGGTGATTTAAGCTCAGACAAAATGCAGACAAGCTGCATTAAGAGGTGTTGTATCACCTGTCCTGATACAAAACACTTCTGTGAATTGTTGGGATATTTTATTTTTCTTGCTGCAGGGATAGACCTGTGATTTTGTTTGCCTCATAGATGCAGATGGTCTCCCCCACTGGGTCCCCCTGTCCACCTGAGACAACACCAGGCCTCCTCTGGGGTGGAAAGAGGCAAGTCCCCATCTTTATATTTTCAGGACTCCTGAGAGAATGCTGCCACTCTCTCATCAGCTCCTCCCAAAACACCAAGTCTTGGCAGTATGTTGAACTTGGATGTAATGCTAGATGGAAAGAAGAGACCAGAGTCTTGTGAGGAGCAGCAGAGGGAGCTGGCGCTGTTTAGCCAGGAGAAAAGAAGGCTCAGGGGAGGACCTTGCTACTCTCTACGACTGTCTGAAAGGAGTTCTACCTAGGTGGGTGTTGGTGTCTTCCCCAAGGTAACAAAAAACAGGACAATAGGAAATGGCCTCAGCTTGTGCCAGGGGAGGTTAGATTGTATATTAGGAAAGCTTTCTTTATGGAAAGGGTTGTCAGGCATTGAAACAGGCTGTCCAGGGAAGTGGTGGAGTCACCATCCTTGGAAGGGTTCAAAGGGCATGTGCATATGGTTTAGTGGTGAAGATGGTCATATGAGGTTAATGTTGGACTCGGGGATCTTAGAGGTCTTTTCCAACCTTAATGATTCTGTGATTCACGAGTCTGTACTTTTTGGATGCAGATGGTATCTTCCATACATAAAAATTTTGCAATGTATAGAAATGTTCATCAGTGGCACAAAGAGCAACTCTTCTCATGGTCTATGCAGCAGCTAAGGACAGAGCAAGGGGTAGAAGCTGCTGGCTTCAGCCACAGACCTGCTTCAGCCATTGCTGAACAATTGCTTAATTTGTCTGTTCATTGCATTTTTAAAAATAAATTGGAAGTAATCTGGTTTGTTGATTTCATCTGCATTTCCAAAAAAACAAGGTGACAACACAAGTGACTACTTGATACCTCTGTAAATGTGTGGTATCAAGCAAAGTGAAGGCATGTTTCGGTTTTTGCGCCATGAATATTTTATTAACATTCCTGTGATTAGCACTGAGCAACCTGAGGCCTGAATTTCTGCTGCTGTGCTGAGGCAACAGGAGACACCTCCATCAGCCAAATTTCTACTGAACTTTCTGAAGATAACAATGGGGCAATAGCCACAGGATCCTACACAGGAGGACCATCTCCCAACCATCCTTTATACATATTACTGGGGAAGCCTGACACTGAGGCAGCTGGATTTTGTGGGACTAACATTATCTCAGCTTTAGCTTTCCACCTTGAATGTAGCTGTGTATAAATAGAATTCAAAGTGATTTTTTTGTATATATGATATGATAATTAAAGTTAGCATTTTCTCTGCACTTGCTATTCTGAAGTGTAAAGGAAAGCTAAATGAATAGTCAAGGAGACATAGTGGAAATGAATGATGGGGATGTAACTCCAAAGGGCTCTGGACATCTGGGCTCAGTGCTCTGCTGAACACCAGTAATTGGTTAAAAATCTGTTAATATTACCTTAGGTGAATGTCCTAAGCTTTCCCTGACAACTCTGCTGGCTGCTAGCTATGCTTTTGTGCCTTCATTTCCAGCCCAGGGCCAGACATGCTCTTTTCCATCTCCTTGGGAAGAAGACTGAGTGAAATTGGCAGATGACTGCTGCAACTGTTATCACCTCTTTGCTCTGTCCCTTGTAGCCTGTGCTCACTGCCAGTGGTCAAGTTACCTGGTCACAGGTATGTAGTCCCCCAGCTTCCTATCATCTGCTTAGGGAGGAAACTTTAATACCTGTGCTGGAAAACATGTAAAATTGTAAGAAATATTGCCCCTGTCAGTGATGGAAAACTGCAAAAATCTCGCTCTGAACCACAAACGTAGAAAAACAAGTTAAAAGACACCAATTCTCTGCACGACATCACCAAGATTTGATGAAATGACAGTTCTTAAAAAAAAACCAAAAAGGATTTTTATGTCTGCCTTCAAACACAATCTTGAATAACAACTCATATTCCCAGTATCATGGTATGAAACCCGAGACATTGCAACTACACAAAGTATAGCTTGTCCAATGTTAAACCACCAGCAAGGACAAACTATTTTTAGAGTTGTCATATATTATAGCACCTGAGCTTTATTGGTCTTCAGATTAAAAGAGGTTTTTCTTCAGAGAAGTTCACTTGAATTTACACTCATTTACTAAGCCTTATGTTACTATTCAATTTATTTTAAACCAGATTCTCTGGGAAAAATTAGAAAGCTAATTTGAATTGATTCTTTGGAGATTCAGGCTTAAATGAAGTGCCATAAAATTGGCAGTCAAAGTGAAAAAAGAGAATTGAATTCTATACTTGTACTACGCAATGGACACAGGCACCTTGCTCTTTGCTGCTGAGGGTTTTGATGCAATATATTTCAGACAATTTAAACACACCTAAGCATGACACTTCACTGAAGTTTTGATCACTAAGGAACCACAGAGTATTCCTTGTTCAAATGGTTTTTATCAGATAAATTTGTGGCTGGCAGGTTCATAAAATTCCTCATTCTCTCCAGGTTTTCAAAACTAATTTTATAAATTCCTAGCGGCATTAATCCTAATATTGGGTATTGGAATAAAGTAATGGTACTTTAGCAATTAGTTGTGGACTTGTCAGAGCAATGTTCCTCACCAACAACCTCCCCTTTTTCCATTTCTAAGTTCACCAGCTCACATTTGGATAAGAACGTTTTGACTGTCCAGCAGTTGTAATGCCCAATTTAGAACATTCTGTGACAGGTTTGAGGTTTAGGTAGCAGATGTGTATGTTGAGTTTTTTCAAAAACAACATAACTTTTAGATTTTACTATCCCATATTACAGGGCATCTAAAATTGTTAACATTTTCATACTATTTAGGTCACCATGGTAATTCATTATGAAATGAGTAAATATTTTTACAGGTTTTTGGTCAACAGGTCAAGCCTGGAGACAGAAATATTTAAGACATCTAGAGACATTTTTCTCTAGAAAAATGAGACCATATGCTTAACAGAATTTATGCTTTTCTGTAACTCTTTGATGCATTTACAGCTTGGGAAATTCACAGAAATAATGGCTGAGGAAATGGTTGTTCAATTTCCTGTCACATAAATTACTGAGTAGATGTTCATTACTCCATCCCAGTGCTGTGCTTCCAACCTAATCAGAAGAAGAAATGAGGATTTGAAAAGACATGCTGGAGAAAACTCCAGTACACACTATTATTTGCTCTGCACATATAGTCTCATATTAGAAATTACTGTTATTTTGTATGAGTAAATATGTGAAGAAATATTTAAACTGAAAAAAATACATATTGCTTTTTTTTCTTATAAACTTTATATGAAAACAATTTTACTGAAAAAGCCTTCATTCTCAGGATTATTTTCTGATGTGTCCAGCTTTCCAAACAATATTAGTCAGGAGCAGACATGCTTATTTGCTTTGGCTCCCATTGAAAGTGGACACCTGAAGTCAGACACCAAAGTTGATATTTAAATGTGGAAACTAAAATCCCCCAGTCTTTCACACATGCTAGGTTTTGCTACAACCCTCAGTGATCTCAGTGGGAGCTGTAGCTGCTCAGCATTTTGAAAATTTGGCAGTTTTAAGTGAGGTGCTTTGTGAAGGAGAGAGTTGTCTGTCTTGATCCAAATCAAATGCTCCTTGGAACCAGCTGGAAATGAGGGGGGTGTCATGCTTCCCTTGTTTGCTGCACTGCTGAGCTGATGGACTACGGACTGCTCTCCTCTGTGCCCCTGGCTTTCTGAAAGCAGAGCTTGCTGTTCAGAAACTTCCAGGCACCTGCTATTCAGAAACTTTCTTCTACCCCTTTTTGCCTAAGATGTTAAGCAGAATTTACCAACATGCTGGCAGCCACAAGCATGTCAAGCTGTTTGGCTCTGAGAAGTGACATGTGGTGCATTTTCTCATTCGTAGGGCAGAATTTTGACAGAGCTGATCTCTGGATCCCTGGAAATCCTTTAGCATCTGTCACACTTACATAAAGAATATTGTTTACTCAAAGCCAGAGACCTGTCCTCAGTGTATCTCAACAGCTAAGATTCTGAAATTTCCTTCTATTGAAAACCAAATTGTCTGAATGCTACATGCAATAGGAATATAACAACATGAAGGATAAAGAAAAAATAAGAAAAGTAAATTTCATCCAGTTGTCTCTGCTTTGTATTTCTGTTCTTACTCCACCAGAAGCCTGAGTCTTTCCTCTCTGCATAGAGCAGTGTTTTGGGAACAAGCACTTACCCAATAATACAACCCTGAGCCAGACATCCCTCTCTTTCTTCCAAGTGAGCATGTGAAAAGACATTGCCACTGTCCAGTCCTTAGATTTCTCTTATTTTTATGTTATTATATTAAAATAAGCCAGGATAATCTTTTTCCATAGATAAATGTAGCTTTCTGACACCAAATGAAGCACTAGGTTTGGAAACCTGCCTCCTTCCTGCTCCCATCTCCCCACAGGGTACTTTCATCCCTCAAGCCTGGCTTTTCCATCCTGTGGTTTTCAGTGGCTTCTTGGGCTGATAAGTCCATGAAACTCTTGCCGTTCCTTGATGAAACCTGCTGCTCCCCACAGCTCTGGGTCTGCTCCCTCCTGCCAGCCTCCTGGTGTCCCCCAAGGCCTTCCCCATGGCCTCATCCGGTGATCCCAAGTGGAAGAGGCTCCCAGAAAGCTCTTCTACCAACTTGTATAAGGAAAGCAATGATTTGTTAAGAAACCTGTTTTGATCCTGTTGAATTAAGGGTAAATTACAAGCTTTGTGTTTGACCCATTGATCTCATTGGTGATTTTTTTCTTGGAGAAGGAAGTTGGCTAGCAGTTTTGATTGTTACTCAGTTGTAAATAATGATGTAAACTGTTAATTACATGATATTTGTTTATTTGCTGAAGATTAGTAAAGGCCTTTTAAGAACCTCAGCAGATTTTGGGGAGTTATTAAATCAGATGGTAAAAGGATGGATCCATGCCTGGTTCTAAATGGCAAATTGATTCCAGGTAAGGTCTAGAGAAATATTGCATCAGTCCTCTTATTAGAAGGTAAAAATGAGCTGAGGCACAGAGTTCTTGTTAAACACAGCATTAAAAGGGTCCTGGTTTATTCCTCTTCATGGCTTAGTCAACTTCAACTCTTCACTGACTCTGGCTGCAGCAAGCTCCTGCTGTAGGTTTCCCTTGCAGCCTCTGACTGCTGGTTATTTCCTGTTAAACTCTGACTGCAGGCTTTTACCCAGCTAGACTGTGACTGCAGGTTCCAACAACAGGCTTGAACTGCAGACCCAGACTGACCTCACAGCAGTGATTCTCTCTCCCCAGGATCCTGCTTCATGAGTCTCTGCTTCATACTCCTCAAGCTTCCTCCTCCATGATGATCCTCCCCTTATCAGCTCACCCCCTCTTTTATCTCACTCATCCTTATTGGCTATAGCTGTTACTCATCAGGGCCGAGGCTGTATTGATTAATTAACACAGCTGTTACTTATCAGGGGTGAGGTCGCCTGTATTCCCTTCTAGAGAGAGAGTATGCAAATAAAATGAAAGACATTTCTTACTTTTCAGGGGAAAAAAGCTGCATGAGAACAGGAAATCATTGCAAAGAATTTAAATAATTTAAGCATTTTTTTCTAATTAGACTTTGATAATTGCAGTAAATTGTTTCTTTTTCATAACTGTGTCTGAGTCCCTTTGCTGATCTGAGTGCTGTCCCTCAAACATGGGATCTTGTGCCTGATTTGTATTAAGATGAAAACTCAGTTTTCTCAGGTTTATATCAGTTTAGTTATAATGATGACTATCTTTTAATTAAAAATAAATGAAGTGAGAATTATAAATAAACTTGATTTTATTTAAATATTTATTAGATCTTGTTACTAGAAATAATAAAACATAGTACAACCGGATTTGATTATTAGCTAAACCTTTGACAATATAACTCAATCAATAGGAAAGTTTTCTCTTTGAGTTAAGCAAAAGAAGATGTAATTTCCATTCTTTTAGCCAGCGCAATAATTTTCTTTAGAAAACCTTTTGCAAATGTTCTTTTAGAAGATTCTGGCCTTTTTTATTCTCATAGCTTTTAGGGGAAATGTGAAGGAAGTAAAGGAGGAAATTCAAGTGCAGGAAGCAAAAAAAGGATGAAACTCAGGAGAGGATTTTCTTTTCAGAAAAATGAAAATGGAAAAAATCTAACAAATCTTTTTATGGGAAACTGAGTAAGTAGACATTGTTTATTTCAAAATTACCTATAAAAATAGTAGTATAAATTAAAATATTTGCCATCATTACAAGCTGCCCACAGGCAGTCTTACTGTAATTATTTTTCTCTGTGTTTAATGCTGAAGTGTCACACCATGGAGGTAAGTGCTTTAGAGGTGCCAATACATAGAATTTCGATATTAAATACATAGTATTATCACACAGTAATCAAAGTGAGAAACAGTACAATGGCAAGGGAATTATCTTTATTTGAGAGCTGGGAGCACATGTCCATAGCAGAGCTGAGGGCAAAGCAGAGCATGTGGTGCACAGTCCGTGTGTCCTTTCTGCCTGTCCTGTCCCTGAGCAAAGCAGAGAGCCTGGCTGAGGTGCTGCTGGCACTCAGGGTGCTAGCCAGCAGCTGCAGTGCCCCACACCTCTGTGGGTGTATCAATAGCTCACAGCCTGTGCAGACAGGGCACTTTTGCTCTCTGATGCTTTCCAGGTATAATTTCAACGAGACATCAATATCCAGTTCCAACGACAGCTAAACTTCACTTTGCTTTAATTATCTGATGACCATGGTAACTCCATTTATTTCGTAATATTTCAAGCTATCAGAAAAGTAAAATCTAAAAGATATGTCCAAAGAACCAGAAAATGTACAACATAGACATCTTTATAAAGCTGTATGTGTGAAACAACTACAGAAAATTATCTACCGCAGCATTTACAAAACAAGACTTAAACCAAGTAAATTAATATTGAAAGACTTTAAAAGCCTCACAGTAAATCTTGTTTTTCAATATACATAGGAAACATAAAAGCATTGTCATGCCAAGTAACAAATTCCCTTTTCCTCATCACATAACAAGACCTCTGACTGGAGCTGTCCCCCAGCTTTACCTAACTTCATCTTTCTTTGTTATTCACATCAAATCCAGTACATAATTTTTTGACTTTTAGAATCAGGTTGACATTTTATTATTAGTGTTAGTAAGCAGAAAATAATATCAATAGAGTTTACCTTAACAGTTACTTACATTGTCCCACATGATAATGAAGACATAAATTTTTAAATATCTATGCATAAGTGTATTCCAAGAAGCAGAACATTGGTAGTTCCAGAATTCTGTTCCCTTTCTTAATGAAAGATGTAGATGAACAAACTGATCTCCAAATAAGCCAAGTCACTTCAATGGTTTTACAGTAAAGGTAAGTTACAGCTTCTTCTAATCTGATACATTCTCTAAAAGGCTGAGGAGATGAAAGACCATTCAGTAGACTGAGGTAAGCGCTTTGAGGAATGCAAAATTCAAAAAAGTTACACGTTTCTGAGACAAAATGCTACATACTTTGTATTTGCTAAATTAATAATAACATCATTATTAGATTGATTTTATTAGATATACAACTAAAATATTTTCTTCTAAATCACCATTTTTAATATGCTTCCTTCACAAAACTAAATGTAAGCTGTGCTTAGGCGTGTTTCAAAACTTACCCTGTAATTATAATATCTGGAGGATCTGGGTGCCATCCCCCTTAAATTGCCTGGCCACTGCACCATGTAATTGAGGGCAGAAATGGACCAGGATCCATCTGCTTGTGTATGTCAGCAAGGAATTATCTATAATGATTCTTTGCCCATTTATCATTTAGTAGATTTTGCAATAATTTCTTCAGCTCTCATGCATGCCCACTCTACAGCCACGTTTGCACTGTGTTTCTGTGGCATGTGTTGAAAACAATTATTAGCACATGCTGAAGACTATCAAATGGGATGTTTGCAGCTGTCATTTCCCAGGATTATCTTTTGCCTCCCATTTGGGCTGATTATGTCTGTTGTCAACAGGCTGTTGGATGATCATGTTAACAGGGGCCAAATGCAAGGCTTTTCTCATCAGACAGCACTTAGGGGTAGGAAACCCAAGGGAAAGAAATGCAGGGGACATAAAAAGAGAAAATAAGCACAGAGAAGGAATAACAGAGCTTTGTTCCTAGCTGAGTTATGTTTCATAACTTCAGCATAACTTGGCTTTTTGATGAAGCTAATGCTTCATTCAATACAATTTTATTCTTAAATTACCTACAAATTCAAAATGATCTTCTGACTACATCATCTGGTCTGACTCAGACGTGGCAAATACAATATGAGCAACTCCACTAAGGCACTGGAGCCTGCAGCTGGGGAAGCCTGAGGCATTTCCTCGAATTGCCATTGAAGTTGCTAGAAGGTTTTCCTAAATAAAGAAGTGCCTGTGATCAGACTCTGTTCCTCACAGAATGGGGATGCACTGGGAAAAATTCCCTGTATCTAAAGGCTTGTCAAAAATACAACCCCCAGCACATGCAGCATTTCACAGCTGAGAGCCAGATGGATGGTGGATACTCTTCACCAAGTCCCCTTTCTCTACCTTTTCTTTTTTCATATGTTTAAGGCAGAGAGAAGTAATTAACAATATGTGAGCTGGGAGAAGTGTAGGGTATTACACTCCAAGAGCTAAAATACTCACAGGCACTTGATGCCTTGCTGCACTGAGAGCTACTCACAAGTTGCTGCTGCTAAAGTCCAGCCTTATGTGTTAGAAAAACTCATGTGAACTTTTAATGTGCAAGTAGATAGTTAGACAGGCACATTAATATTTAATGGAGAATTGTTAGACTCAGATAAATATGCAAGAGGCTTTTATTAAGATCCAAATTTGCCTTTACTCAGACATTGAATTTGGTAGACAAGGGGTTCAATATTTGACATTTGAGTGTAGGCATCCACATGAATTGATACTTCTCAGTTATATAGTGGGTGTTTCTTTAAAATAAGTTCTCAATCAAATAAAGATTAAATGAAGTCACTGGCACATATGATGTGCTGCAGGTAGGAGAGCAATAAGACAGGTATGGCTCTGCATAACATGTATTTTTTATATATTACTCTTCAGATTTTGTCTGCAAGAGGAGTTTGATGCAATCAGTCACAGCTCTTACAAGAAAATAGAAATTCATTGACACTAATTATCTGCCTTAAGACAGACATTTGTACCACTTCTCCATCATCTCCCCCTCCTTGTCTGGCAAAATGAGAGTGAACATCAGTGCAGGTTCCTGTGGGGAGTTGTTTTGGCTGGAGCCTGGCAGGCACAGATGGACAACTAGCTGCAGTCCCTGGTCCTGCTTGGCTGAACAACCACACTGGGTCATCTAATGGATACTCAGAGCCATGAGAGCACTTGTTTTCTCTGAACTGCAGCCCCCCTCAGTTTCTTTGGGTTGACAACTGGCACACTATAGTCCCTCTCAAAAAAAATTTCTCTCTGATGCCCATTTTAGGTTTGTGACAAGCCTTGTGGCCTACTTCTTATCTTCCTTCTCCCACACACAGAGCCATGAGAAAGCCTCTACCCTTTGTACCCACCACTCAGCTTCCAGGCACTGGTGCTCTATAAAGAGCATGGCTCCTTAGGCTCATTCCTGGGCCTCGGGCTGCTGAGAGGGTCTGGTCCTAGGAAGCCCAAATTGGCAGCACAGGCACATGACCTGGTCAGTGCTGGTGCCCCAGGCACTGCTGATGCTCCCAGCCCACCAGATGTCCCTGGTTAACACCTGCCTAGTGAGGGTGGCTAGAAAGGAAAAGCCATGGGATAAGGGCAACACAAAGAAACACAGGACTCCTGTAGAATTAGCAGGATGAGGGGAATGTTGGCTCCGTGGTGAGGCCTTGAGTATGGGCAGTTGTTGACAGAAGAGGAACAGCTGGAGAGAAAGGCGTCAAGGCCACTTAGAGCATGGCACATCTGAGCTCTGGGTATGCCTCTGTTGCAGCGGCTGTATCTGTTCGTGGTGTCCTCTGCTGCTGTCACAACACCCACACAAGCCTGCTGTGGTCCTGCAGGCTGCAGCTGGGCCCCTTTTCTACCCTTCTTCCTGGTGCTACATCCCTGCTTTGTCTCTTCCTCTAGACAGTCCTTGAACCCTGCTAGGCCAAGCTCTTTTTCTTCTATTCGTTCCTGCAATCCCACTTGTTGTATGAACTGAGACTTGTTTCCCTGCCAGCCCCCATGAAATCAGCAATGCTACATCCATCTCTCTTCCTTGCAATCTTTGGTCCCCTCCAGACTGACAACATGGCTTCTGCTTATCTGAATTGCTTCTGTGTACTCTGACACCAGGGTGTTAGATGAGTTTCTGGGAAGACAGGCTTCCCACTCCCAATGCCCTGAAGAAAGCTGGTCTGAGGGTACACCTTTCAAATATACAGTGTGGCTCCTTTAAAACGCATGATAACCATGTGTAGTCAAAGCAACACATCTAGGCAGTGGCTAACATTGCAGATGCTTGAACTCTTTCACAGTATTTCTTTATTCCCCTATTTTTTTTTCCTCCCTCCCTCTGTTTTGTACTTATCTCCCCACCATATCTGGCCCTTCAGTCTCCTTGCCCATACTAGAAAAATGAGGAATCTATGACAATAGTACAAGAGTGTCTTGTGACTATGACACAGTGGTAGATGGCTCTGACAGCCCAATTATGTTGAAGCCAGTGGAATTGAGTCTTTTTTATCCCACAGCTAAGAATCTGACTTCTGTTTTCAAAAGATTAATTATTTTCAGATTTACAGAAGTCATCCAATGTCTACTTCTTGCTGCTCCTTCTTCTTGTTAAAGTACTTTAACTTTTCTGTTCTCACAACAATCTATTTTTTGAAAACAATGAATGAATTTTATAAAAATATAAAAATTGAGCTTCTTGTGTGTGAAGCTCAATCAATCCAATTTTCAAGCCTTTTCAAAGTTTGCCAAGACCTACAGCTTAAAAATTCACACTTCAGCTTCTCACAGCAAGTGTGAGATGCTTCTTAAATTTTTGGGCAGTTGGAGCATTTGCTTCTTAAATTTTTGGACAATTGGAGCATTTGCTGTCCTCAGGCAACATCAATTTGTACATTACCACAATGAGCCCAAATTGCTCTCTGTGGTTTGATTCAGTTCCAGAGGCAAATTATAAGATTTAGGCACAACTGGGAAAACATAGGTGAGAATTCCAAAAGTTCCTTCCAGCACATACAAGCTCAGCTTCCTTAAAACTGCTAGCACTTGTGCTCCAGGTCAGTCAGTATTCAATGTCTGTTCACATAACACTTTATTATACCTCTGCTAAGGTGCGTTAGGAGAGCCCAGTAGGCATACTTCTTATTTCTGAATTGACTGCAAGCTAGTGAACAGATGTGATTCCCTCCCTCCGCCCTCCTGAAGAGTCAGGCGGGTAATTTCACCTGCAGACATGCAGATGAATATTTACTCAGTGCAGGCAAACTACTTACATCTGCTACATTATTTCTCTTTCTATTTTTTCTGACATTGTCAGGAAGGCCTTTACATTTCTTGGCTGAAGCACTCCAAACAATAACTCTGTAAATAAGCTGAGAATGGACAATGAATTCATGTGAGTGATTTGTAACCATGGCCTCAGTCAGACTAATGAGTGCACGTTTCTGCCATGTGGCCATGGCTCATGTATATATTCTTCAGAGGTACTCTGAAGAAGGTTTTATTGCAAGACCTGTGTTTTGCAATAAAAAAACCCAAAGCATTTAGGCATAAAACACATTAAAAGGAACAATTCCTTAATGTTTATGCAATGAAAATAATAACAAAAAAAAGATACTATAAAAAACATGAGTATGTATGAAAAAAGATAAAAAATAAGTTGCTACTGTTAAGCAGAGGGATGAAGTACTGAATTTTAACCTAATGAATTCTAAAATAGAGATTTCTCTGTATTTCTGTTCTATGAGAAATAATCATATCAGACAACACATTTTAGAGTTCCTATTCTCTTTTATTGTGACACTGCACCTTAGAAAACTGAGATCAGGTCTTTTACTTAACCCTTTTTTTTTAGTTTTTACATTTTTGCATTTCGTAATATTGCACTTCTGTTGTATCTGTTCCTTGTCAATGGTACTTCTAGGCTTTGACACTTAAATAAAATAATGTTTTCATGTTCAGTTCAGAAAATGCTATTAGGACATACTTGTGTTTAAACACATTTCAGTGGAAGGAATTATAAAAGAAAGCCCCTAAAAACATGCCTGTTGATCTCTGATTATGTGAAGCTTCTTTTATCTCGATTATTTGCTAGATTTATCTCTTTAGCATTGCTTTTATAGGAACAGAAAGAATACTATTCAAAACACATTAAAAAATAGAAAAAGAGCTGATATTTTCTCTTATTGTTCAAATGACATCTCAAGCATAAAACAAAACATGAAGAGTGAGTCAATATCTTGAAAGCTCAAAAACACAGAATGGATCTTTTTATTTAAGTGGTTACATGTGTTGAGCTGAATTGGGAGTCCCAGATACTTTCAACTAATGAAAAACCAGACCACATCAGTTTAACCTAGATACCCAAAAGTGGATTTGGTAGCTTGACATCTTTGAAGGCTCAGCAGTAAAGTTCAGCCATCTCCCCAGAAGGTTCCATGAAGGAGAAGCACTATTTAAGGTCTTCTCACCCTGTGCTTTTGCTTTTCCTTCTTCTTGTGCATGTCTTTGCCTTGGAAACAAGGCTGAAATTTAGTGCATTGAGTACATTTCATCCCTTGGCAGCACCATGGGTCCATGCTCAGGGTGAGAAGGAAGCAAAGCTGGACATAGCCATGTGGGGACTGAATTGCAGGACATGCCACATGGCCTGAGAGCCCCATAGAAGCTCTCCTAGCACCTCAGAACCGAGGAGAGGTCTTTCCCCTTGCCAAGGAAGGCTTGCCATGATCTCCTCTTTCTAATGTGACTTGTAGATGTCCACTGTAGGGAAAGGTGGAGGAAAGATAGCTCCCAAGACACACCTAACACTCATGGCAGTGATGCTGAGCATGTGAAGCATGACCTGGATGCCCTGCAAAAGCTGTGCCCATGCTTTTAGGGCTGAACAGACTGAAGCAGCTGCCTTGTGATACCCAGAAGCACCAAGTGGCTTCATCCGACTATCCATACCTTCCAAATGTGCCTTCAGAGGCAACTAGAAACACCTGCCCTGTTTGTGAGGTGTTGAGTGTTCTTGCTAAAGTGCTGCCTCTTTAGCAGGGCACTCAGGATTGAACTCCAGTTAAGGTAACTGTGAGCACCTTGTACACTTTTATTATTAATGCTGTTGCTGTTAGTTTACTTATTTCATTGGTGTTTTCAGTAAATTTTTCTTATCCCAACCCGTGATCTTTGCCTTTTGTGATTCTATTTCTCCTCTCCAGCCCCAATAGGGGAGGGAGAGGGGAAGGAGGGAGAGCGGCACATGGTTTGGAGTTTTGATGGGAACACTAAATGGGAGAATACCATTCCTAAATTATGACAACATAGCACTGGATTCCTCTGGGCAGGATATAACAGGCCACTGATAAGTGCATGCTGCTGCTAATGGAGTTTGCAAATCTATAATCAGCGTAAACATTTTGTGTCCTGGCAATTGCCTACGCTGAGCGGAATGGTGTGTCCCAGAGTTTCAAAAGCATCTTTTGCAATTGTGATGGGGTTCTTCTCTCCATGCTGGGTATTATCAAGTTGAGGGTAGCTGTGTTGTCTAGGGCAATAGAGGAGTCCTGTCTAGAGGAGACATACAGGAATGGCTTGTACACTGAACCTTGTTCAGGAAAATTGCTCTGAGCTGACCTCTCAGTTGAGTACCTTTGTATAACAGGGTACCTGTTTGTACAGAAAGGGCCATCTGTGTAATGAGAGCCCAAAGTGAACAGGATGCTTGTCAGAGACTATGCTGGAGATTTGGGCATTCTACATTGTCTTGGTTTTGAAAGAAGACAGGTATCTGCTAAAGAGAGGCAGGGCCTCTCTTGGGATGAATAATTCAAATCCCCTTCCCTCAAATTATTATAATTTAGAAAATTAAAATGGCTCTCAGGCAGAGATACGGGGATAGGAATAACAGTTCTTTGCTAATAGGTATAACAAGGCAAACAAACAACAACTACAGCAATTAATAGCGAAAACAGAACCAGGGACCTTGACGGAGCTTGGTCCCACAAAACTCGGGGCAGTCTGGTCTCTGGGGACTCCAAAAAAAAAGGTACTAAGCTGGAACGGTGGGGGATCCCGGGCTGGTGGATCGGATGAAGTTCGGAGCTCCGTCGGTGGTCACTGGGGGGCAGGGGTGTTTGACAGGGAGGGCAGTGCGGGCCCGTGGTGCAGAGCAGCTCTAAAACAGCGCCGAGGCAGTGGGACAGGGCTGAGCTAACTCTAGCAGGGCAGCAAAAGGAGAAATCAGGATCTTCCTGGGCACACGAGCAGATGATAGCAGCTCTCTTCAGGATCAGATCCCGGTGGTGCCAGTGAGAAGCTCACGCAGCAATGGCAGCCCAGTCCGCTCCCGATGCAGACCACACCAAAAGTGCAGCTGCCCCCCAGCCCTCGTCTTCCCCCCCGCCCCCGCCCCCTCGGGGGGGGGGGGGAAACTCCTGGAGACAAAGGGTGTAGCCAAGTGCCAGTCTCCACCCAGCCTCCATGCTTTGTTCCACCGAGCACCGACAAGCACCCAGCAATCAGTTGCCCCACAACTCCTGGGAAAAATTCTATAGGTTAAAAAAAAAACAACAAAAAACCAAACAAGTCTAACCCCCAACATCAATGCTGGCTGCATGTCCTCAAATGTTCCTGCATGCAGAGACAAGAGGTATGGGAGATGGGAGCCAGCTTGTCAGAATGCTGAATGCACCAGCTGCCAGAGTGTGTGGCTGCCATGGGCTTGGGCCCTGTGATCCAGTGATCCTGAGTCTGAACTTGGATGATTTTTATAGCCAGAAGAGATATAACCTGTGGTGTTTCTGGGCAGAACTATTTGCTGATTAACCTTGATGACCTTGGATTCTAATAATGCAGTAATTTTAAGGCTAATGTAGCAAATTTAAGCAGTGAAGACCTTTCATGTGACACTTGTGTAAAGATTCCACTTTAAAAATAAAGTAGGATTAGAAAGAACATGTTAGCTAAAACATTTGGCAGCTATTTTGGACTTGACATCACAATTCTTGTGAATTAATGAGGGTTATCTGTAATATTCTGGCAAACTTTTCCTTCTCTGTTCCTTGTTTATCAGCTCTATTATCCCTTGTCATGTTTTTAGTCTAAGCTAAGAGACTAATCAGAAGCCAGATAAAATAGCCTGAAAGATCTCTTGTGATTTCAGACATCTCTGGAGCAGACTCTAATGCTAGTAATCTCTTAGAATATGAACCCAATTTTGAAGGTATTTGTGCTGATGGAATAACTGCTTGCTCCAGGAAGTTACTCTGCATTTCCATCATTTAAACTCTTTTCCTTTTATTCACCTGTGCACCACCAGACAATTCCTCTGCTTTATAAATAACAATGAGTAACAGACAGTGATTGTATCCTCATGCCCTCTTTCTATTAAGTTCTGAGCAGATTTGGATGAGTAAAAGCTTTATGCTTCAGATTCACCTTTTATTTGTACCACATAAAATTTTCATCTATATAAAGTTATTTTCCCTCTTCAGTCCTTCCCTGTCCTCTCCTGCCTCTGGCTGCTCCTCAGCATTTTAGTCAATAGGAGCTTCAATCAGTGCAAACACATTAGGAATTAGCCCAAGAGCAAGTGTGTTACGAGAAAGTTTCCTATTATTTCCTAAGAGAAGATAAAAGCAAAGGAACGAACCAACTATACTGAGCAAAACAAGGACAACAGGCAAGTACAGGATCAAGGAGGGAAGATCTATTAAACTTGCATTCAACTCGGTGGAAAGAGAAGGGGCCAAGGCATGTAGTGTGTCTGCAATTATCATACTGTGCTTTGGGACAGTGATTTCCAGTATGCTCTTTCCCATTTTGTTTAATTTTTAATTCAAATTGCGTACTAAAAATAGGGAGCATTTTGGAGCTGAAAAGATGTGAATGGCATAGGAATAAAAACCAGAAACTGCAAGAGGAATGCTGCTGTAGCTGAAACAGCCCTGCTGGGATTTTTAGCTTTGTGTCTCAGTCAGTTAGAGTTACAAAATGCAGATTTGCCTTATCTAGGTCATTTTGGCTGAGAGAACACATGGTAGTCCCTTTGTGAAATAAACAATTAGCCAGAGCAAGTGGTCATCTGTATAACTCTCTTTCTGTAGCTACTGCTATTCTCTTCTGTTGTGTAAATTTATTTGTACAGATGATTATTAATAGCAAGAAGCTTTTAATTTTTGCCAGTTTTATAAAAAAAGCTGGAGCCTCTAGTTTTCAATTTGTATCATCACTGCAACATAGCTTGTTTGTCCAGAACCAGAAGGTCAAAAGACTTTTATTTAGATAAAATTATGAAACCTTATGCTTATGTATTAACTTCCTCTCCAGAGAAGATTGGACAATTTTTTTGCCTGAAGTCCCAATTCAGCGACTGCTCTGAAGAGATCCCTTTAAAAAGCAGAGCTATTCCTTCTCTAGGCTAAGAAACAAAACCAAAGAAACCCAAACCAACAAACAAACAAAAGCTGAAAAATCAGAAAGCAGTTTCATCTACTTCTTAAGTGGCTGTGCTTTACAAGCCTCAGAAGTCCCCTGCTATGACTGTATGCATGTGGTGTAGGCACCACTATTTCCAGCAGCCACTGGAAGTGGTGCTGCCACCTCTGCCTTTGAGTGTCCATTACATTGAGGCTGGCATGGTGACTTCTCATGAAACAGATTTGGTGTGATAAAGACACAAACCAAGAAACTTCCATAACTTCAGCTTTTGGTTTTTGTCCAAGTTACATGTTTTATGAATTATAATATTGGTAACATAATCTCATATCTTCGTCTAGATTTCTGTGGACTTCTGTTTGAAGGATGAAATGCATTTGCCTAATTCACATATGAAATCTTACACCGAGGGAGGCTAAGAAAGAATAATTACCCTGAATTTTACAAAATCACATCCTTCTTTCCAGAGCTTTTCTAAGGTTCTCCAACCATGTCCAGCTGGAAGAATTGTTACGCTGTGATGAACCAGCTTCTCCTTTAGAAAATACTGGTTCATCCAACTAAAGCAGACGGTATTTTAGAAAAAAAATTTTATTCATATGTTTTATTTTCTGCCATTTTAAAATCTAATAATCCATTGTGGTTCAGAGTAACCAAGTACAGTTGAAGGGCTTTAAGTGCTTAAGTCGAGGTGGGACTGGAGTTTTCTGACTTACAATGGTATTGGTAGAAATTGGCTTCCAAGAGATACCCCAAATATACCACCTGATGCCTGCTTCCAGATGCTGTTTACCTTTGTACAATCTGACCTCCTGAATGTTAAAAATTAGGGGAATACTTGAAAACCACCCATTGCACTGTCAGTCAAGGAATTTGCTTGCTTCTCCCAAAAAGCTTAGAAAAGTGTTGGGTTTTGTTTTGATTTGGTTTTTTCCCCCCTCAATTTCTTTCATCAAATGTAGTTCCCAGTTTCTAATAAGCTTTGGAGCTGACAGTTGTTCTGGAGTTACAACCAGTGTTAAGCATACAGAGGTGAATGAGGATTAATTTAAATTTCAAGAGAATTTCAGCTCAGAAGTGAGCTGAATATTCCATGTCATATTCCAAAAGCAGTGCATTGTATCCAGCCCCAGTGTGGTGGATGACTGGCATCTGAGCTGCAGCTTACATCTTATAAATAGTTTGTGATTATGTGTATCTAGAAAGGGATAATGCAGATAGGTACCCTTATCATTCTTTAAAATTTTTATATGTTTTTATAGGTGAATTGTTAGCCAAAAATTGTTTGCCTGAAAATCTCTTGTATTCTGTTGCTGTTGGAGAAAAGATACTGGAGACAACTGAAAGCAAATTACTGTTGTGTGGCATACAGCTGGACCTGAGCAGTAAACCACAAACCAACCTCATTCCCCAGAAACTGCTTCATGGAGATGTCTGTTTCGACTAATGCAGCATGTTGTTGCTGTGGAAAAGGAAGGCAGGGCTGGATGTCCTGTATCTGCTTTCCTTGCCAACCCAGCAGTGTGATTTCTCCTGCAGTAAAGTGTGTTGGAAAGCTTAAATAAATCTTTTAGGAGCACGGCTCATGACACAAGCCTGGGGCGGTGGGGACATGGCCCTTGTAAATGAGGAGAGCCTGGGGTGAGAAAGAAGCATCTTTCATTGAAATAATTCCCCAAACAAGTTTTAAGTTTAGAACAAGTGGGGAAAAAATAGCTTGAGTGGGATCACCTGAATGACAGTGCCTTGCAGAGCAGGATATCCTTGATTTCCTGATGACACATCAGGACAACAGTTCTTTAACACTTACAGAGTATATTTTATCTTCCAAGCTTCATGAACATTAGCTAATTAATCCCCATAAAGCCTGAGGGAGTTACATACATATTGTTACAAGCCATGGACCAACAAAGGACTTCACAGTTGCCACCATGCCTCAAGCTGTGGCTACTGCTGGCATCATCCAGGGCAGGAATTAAGATGATCTTACTAAAAAGCATTCCCCCTCCCACCCTCAACAAGTGGCAGTTCAATGAGACTGTTACCAGTGATTTAGCAGCTGTGATCCAAAATGAAGCTGGACTACTTCTATCTACCACAGCCTAATAGAGCCATTCACAGCTAATGCCTTTAACCAAGCAGGCTGGGGGCTGCAGCCTGGGGAACTGAGGCACAGGGCATCCAGGGGTAAACTCAGGCAAATCCCAGCCAGCCACTGCCAGCTCCTGCACTGCTGGAGCCATGCTAGAGCCCTGAATGTTCCTCTTCAAGCCTCAGGGAAATGAAGAAGTAGATCCATAGTAGACATGCACAGAGAAAGTGAGCAGCATTGTAACTCTGCACAAACTGTCTGTAGCTATATAGATATATGCATGTGTATATATATACATGTATATTTTTGTCTTGCTTCTCTTGCTGCTTCTAGAACCAGGATACCAGGGGTCAAGCAACTGTCTTGAAGCATCTTACTGCTTGGATAAAAAACACCAGTTCCTCCTTAGCATAAGGCCATCTGTGCACAGTAGAAGTGAGGTAATATTTAGGAGCCTTCCAGGGTACTAAAGACTGCACTTTCCTTGATAGCTTGTCTATTCAAGCTCATGGCAGTGCTCCCTTTGAACTTGCTTACTTGTCATGTAGTTCTCCCCACTTGCATAAATTGAAGGAGAGTGCAATTACGCATGTAAGTAATATGGCCCAGGGAGGGCACATGTAACAGAATCCATCCTGGTAGGAGCCAGCTGATGCTTGGACATCACAGATCTCTGTACTATGTACCAGTAGTTTGATATCTGTGTTGTTACATCCATCAGTCAATAAAGCCCACACTGCCCACTTTTAGAGGGTGAGTTACATGTGAGAAACTGTTTTCTCTGTGGTTACCAGGACTAAAAGAGACCACTGGGATTGTGGGGACCTGTGTGAAAACTGCTGTGGTAGATACACCTTATGGAACAGAGATGAATGTGGCTGTAAGGCACTGTTTTCTGCTCAGCTGAAAGTCGGACCATGCACCCTGAAGGATGTCTGCTTTTGGCCTGTTGTTACAAACCTACTTTAATGGCAATTCCACTGCCATCTCAGTGAATCTCTTCTAGTGAGTCTATTTCCTCTTTATGTTTTCCTAATATCTAACCTAAATCTTTCAAATTATCACTGCTGCAATTACTATCTCATCTGTTACTTCTCCACAATTACTCCCTGTCCAGTCCATCGTGGACATGGAAAATATTTCCTTTCTTTATGTGACAGCCTGGTTGTACTTTAAGGATACTGATGTGTCCCAGCTGGGACTTTTCTTTGATTTAAACAACCCTGGTTCATTCAGCCTATACTTGCAGACAGTGGTTTCGAGAGAGCTGATCTATTTTGATCCTTCCATCTGGTATGTCCCTGGTTGTTCCAGGTCCTCCATGGGACATACTGGGAATGTGACCTCACCAGAGCTGAACCAACAAGCAAGAATTACTTCATATGTTTTTAATGTTACCCAGTGAGAGAACTCTGCTTTTTGGGTGCGTCAATGTTTCCTGGGGGCCCAGGGTAGGCACAGGTGTCAAGGAGGGACAGCATTTCCCAGTGCTCCAGAAAACAATTAAATTATATATTTACCATCTGATTTTCGCTTCTTCCCTTTTTCATTGTACCAAAAGTAAGTAGTAAAGAAAACTTATTTCTGTTAAGAAATTTCTTCTTTTGTAACATCCTGATTTAGGATTGCTAAAATGTAGCAGCACTAGTGATATCACAGCTGTACTAGAAAGTTCATTCCAAAATTAACATACCCAAGACTGGACCAAGTGAAGCAAACTAATTGTAATGGGTGAGTCATGATAAATTGTAGAAAAAAGAAGTTCAGAATGTTTAATAGACATACCAAAGGTCATATGAGAAAGACACAAAGGTCAGTATGAGAATTATTATGTTATTAACATCTTAAGTTTTGCTGCTTCAGAAACTAAGGCATGTAATCCTAATTGAAAGTGAAATACAACTATTCTTGTGAAGAAAGATAAAACAAGCCAACTAGAAGGACACAAATACACAGAAATACATAATTTTTACCAAAATACTGAATGTGGCCTAGGGGTGTTGCACAGGCAACTGGCTGCAACTTGACCAATGTTGATTTCCGTGTGAAATGGAAGCACATTTTGACTGGAAAATGTAAAAAGGAAAATAAACATCACTGTAAGAGAGAGGGGATTGTGTTTCATCAAAAGTGAACTGGTGTCTTGGTGACCAGAAAATTTTCTACTTTAGAAACAACAGAGGAGGGTCTTAACTACAGGTGAATGACCTTCATGTTTCAGCTACTTCTTCCACTTCCCCAGGCTTGACAAAGAGGCTGATGAACAGAGGCTCCTCCCTACATTTGTCACTATGTGTTGCAGGAAATGAACATAACAAAATTTGGTGCAGGACCTTGTGAAAAGGAAAGGTGATTTTATTTTATACAAATCTATTTCCAGTCCTCCAATTTCATTCTTGCAGATTGTTCATGTATGCACACACACACATTTCTCACATGTTCACGCTCGCTCAGGAACCTTGTACTGTCTGTGCTCAGGGAGGCAGGGACAAGAGATGCTGAGCCTTGACCACTTACCATGTCTCAGCTTTTTCTTTTCTGGCAGTGACAAATTCTTCTTTGGCTAGTCCTTTCATACTCTCTAGGAATTGAGAAATTACTGTAGTGTAATAGATTGACCTCAAGTCTTGCTCAGTCCTTGCTCCAAGGATGTAAAGCAAGGTTACTTCCCTTTGTTTCTGTTCTAAGATTATAATCCTATTTCCTGTTGAGATAAAAGGAGGACAGTGGCAAAACAGCTGAGGTACATCCTTGCTTGCATCTTGCTGTTACCAAAATGCAAGATCTGTGCTGATGAATCACCTCTGATGGGCTTTATTGCATACAACTGGTCTTCATGGGAATGCACTCCCCAGCATCTACAGCTCAATTTTTGCCATTCACATCCTTGGTAATCAGCATGGGTTATTCTTTTAAACCTTGCTCTCATTTCCTACAGTGCTCTGACACACAGGAATTTCTATTCACAAGGCAGCTAGGTTAATCTTAATAAATATGTCACAAATGTCCACACAGATGATAGTCTGCTGCCAGGACCTTGTAACTTGAGAAGTATTTCTCCAGACTCCCAGAAGCTCCTAACTCAGCAGAGGCTGCCAGATGGAGAAAGTAGGCTGATGCAGTCCAAGCACACCTCTCATCCCAGGGAGGAAGGAGATTATTGCTGCCATAGTAGTCACTGTTAGCCTCTGCATAAGACTGGATAAGAAGGGCATATGTTTATTTTATTTAGATAAAGCAAGGGCAAAAAATGTAGGCTGGCAACAGTGAGACCTCTTACTAAGGAAAAGAGCTATAGGAGAAAACCACAATTGTGTTATCATTGAATACCTTCTTAAATCGTTTCACCATTTCCTGAAGCAGAAGATTTGTCCCTGCAGCAGCCCACACTGCCAAGGATGAGTGTATCCTGCGGCTTTCTCAGGGCCACAGCTTTCCCCTCTGCTGCTGAGGGTGGCAGGCAGGTGAAGAGCTGTCCATCTCTTCTCTTCCCCTCCAGCAAGGCTATTTTGTCTTTTCTCTAGACTTCCAGGCTTCTTGTGTTAAGGATACACCGGCAAGACTTTATAAATTGCAGCTCTTGAAAGAAAAGACATTTTATAATCACTTTATTAGAGTTACGCTATCCATCCTACACTGAGCCTTTTTTAAAGATCAAATATGATGTGGCTGTTGGATTAAGCATCCATCTCTGTATACCTGTATAGCTGGTTTTAGGGTGACACCCTTAGTAAGGTTTGTGAGGAGGAAAAGGATAATACACTAATAAAGTTAAAATTACTGTGTTGGGTCCAAAATATAAATCCATGTGCCAGTTGTTACAACCTAGCTAAAGAGGGGGTAGGAAGGAATCCATCAAATTGTTTTCCTGGAGTTTTATATAGCTACTCATAAGAGTTAAATTAAATGAATGTGTGTGTGTGTCTGTGTGTGTCTGTGTGTGTGTGTGTACTAGCTAGATTTATAGACTCTCCTTAAAATGTAAGTATTTCAGGTCCTGCTGACAGAGCGCAGAAACAGAAGCCAATATTGTTTCACCCACATAGCTGGCTTCAACTCTCATTTATTTGGATGTATTTGGCAGTACTAGAGGGACTCATGCATGCTTCACACAGCCATTTCTCAGGACACTTGTGAAAATTTGGGGATTTCAGCCTTGAAGCACACCATGAAGCAGGAAGGAAGCTAATGCTGCAAAAAGCATTTCCTTTGGCAAGTGCTACCCCTTCCCATGCCAAGACCCCTCAGTGAACCAGAGCTTTCAGGCCACCTCCTAGCTATCATACAAAGCTCTGGTTAATATCTGTGTATTTTTCATGTATTTTCTTTCCTCTGTTAGATGTTTTTTGCTAGATCTCTAGCCAGGCCAAACTAATGTAGCTTTTCTGGTTTGGGGTACTTCACCATGTCAGTCAACAGAAATGAAGTCCCTTATTCAGCTGCCAGTACATTATTCAAGTGGCAGGACAGTGTATACCTGTAAGTATGCACAACAAGCAAAATCAATTATAAATGCACTAAACTTCATTATCTGGGGTGGCAGAGAGGGAAAGGAGAGATTTTGGCCAGTATCCAGTCTGACCAGGACCCACAGCAGGGTAGGCATTGCAGAAGTATTTCTGTCTCTGCAGGAATCCATGGTGGGCTCTGCAGGGCTTGCAGGTTTGGCTTGGTCACTGCAGCCAGGTGTCAGGTGCCGCCTCCCAGCCTGCACACCCTCTCTGAGGGCTGCTGCCTCCATGGTCCTGTGCACCCTCCCTGTGGGACGTGAATCTGCTTGGGCTCAGTGAGACCGGAGGCAGTGAGCCCCATCCTGAAGGGCTTTTCCTGCCTCCTAGTCATGCAGCCCTGCTGGGTCTGTGTGTATTTACCTCCAGCTTTGACCCATGCAGGACTGATTTACTTTAACATGATGAGTTCTTTTAGCACCTTCATATTTCACCTCCTTGCCCTGTTCATTCCTCCCAGCCTTGCCTTTCTCTAAGCAAAGCAGTTCCTTCTCCACTGGACTCCCCGTGCAGGACAAGCAGTCCCTCGGGCTGGCAGAAATCCTTTCCCATCTGTTCAGGTTTGAATTCCTCTCGTGTGACACCCGTTACCTGAATGGTACAGAGCTCCACAGGGGGCCTTTCTCAGTGGCTGCAATAGTATGGATGTTTCTTCGAGGATGAGAAAAATCGTTTCTGAATTCATTTGCCACAGTCTAGGAGTGTGTGTGATCATCTTTTAGAAGTACTCACCCTGCAGCTGAGTACTCTGTGATTTTATCTTCTTTAATTAATTTTCAGCTCTCCATCTAACTGCAACAGTTTTGTTACCAGCCTTTGCCTTTCCAGATAAATTCAGCCTCTTTCTGTTTTTCAAAGTAATCTAGGTCTTCCTTCATGACATTCCAATCCTTTGCTGTGCTAGCCTACTTCCTAAATTTGTGACATCAAAACATTTATTGATATATATTTTAAAATTATATATTGAAATAACTTTCTTTTTTGTAAATTCCTCTGATGAAGTTATTGTATAAGAGCAGTCCATGAGCATTACTCTCAGCACCTGACTTGGCAGAAACCTCTTTCGTCACAGTCCCTCCTTCTTCAGAAGAATATATTATTTAGTAAGTTCAGGTTATATTTTATGTCATTTACTTTCATGTCCTCAACTTTTGTTTTATTTAGAAATTGTCCTAACAAATTGCACAGTACTGATCTCAGAAAAAATTTGCTTAAAATTGTCTAGATTACTTTTCATTTGCTTTCTAGAGGTGCTATCAGTACTGTTATCCAGGGAGACAGTGCCCCTTGACAGTGTCATTTGATGTCCTGGTTACTTAGAACCAGGGAGGGACGTCACCTCCTCTTGTTCCCTCCCTCTGCACTGAACACACCTTTAGGTTTGGAACGATCCTTGAATTACCTTCAATCTTCACATCATTCCCATTTTAGAGCAGTTCTGTTTTTCCATTGTTTTCTTTTTATTTATATAGCTGAGGAGCTATTTGTTATTTTAATTTTCTTTGCAACTGTATTTCTAAACTCTGACCTTCAAGTCAGTTTTCTTTGCTGATCTGTCTCTTTTTCCATTTCATCCAAGTGCTTTAATTACTTAGACTTCAGGTGGTTAACTTTGCTTTGTTTTAAAAGGGACATGGGGTCTTGTGGCAAGAGACATGTCCCTTGCATTGGGATGTGTGACCTGGCAAGGGGCTGAAGCTGTCCCAGTCTTTCTTTTGCAGTGCTATTGGGAACAGTACTCTCTTGCTGCCTGGAGTGGGGAGAGGGAAGTCCAGAGCTTCATAGTATCTCAGAGATTTTTTTGAAGAATATACATAGGATGATCTCTATATTTCAGGATGGCTGTGGTTAATTTGGGATGTCTGATGTCCCTATGAGAGATAGCCATTTTTAAGTTATTATTCATCTGGTTAGATCTGAAGCATTTCATTAGAAGTTGCTTTTTCCCCCAATTTACTCAGTTTCAAACCCTCTCTAAAGTCAAATCCCTGAGTTATTTGGTCAACCTATTTTCACTAGTTTTTTCCTGGTAGTTAGTTCAAGAAATAGTAACAAGTCTATTTTTGTTCATTATTTGATTTAATTTTAACTGAGCCAGTCCACGCCCACTCACTGCAAAATTTTGTCTATGATTAGCTCTTTGTGTGATGCATTCCTCTGCTCACCACTGCATCTTGACTAAGTTGTCTCTGAAGAAATCTGGGACTCCTGATCCATGAGTATTTAAGCTGTAATAATGATGGTGGTGTTTGTTCTGCAATTGAGGCATGGGATATGACATTTCTGTGAGAGCATTATTGGGTATTAGAACTGATTCTATTCCTGATGCTATTCCTGGGAGCTTTCAGAGACTCAGTAGAACCAATCTTTACTGTTGTCCCTCAGATTTACTTTAATCCCAGAAGATTGCCTCTCATCCATGTTGCCTATTCTCTTTCCTTTATGAACTACCACATCATGTTAATCTGCCATGATAATCTCTATTTCCATGTTTCCTGAACAGCCTGTACCTTCCAAGGACTTGTGAAATTTAAGTGATTAAATCAAGTTTTTAGGACAGCGTTTTCCTTAGGCTTTTCAAGTCCTTTAATCTGCACTAGTAAAGACTAAGTAGCCCTTTCAATAACTTTTCTTAGCCTTATCTTCTGCCTTAGGCTGACAGAGAATAGAGGCCACATACTTTCATCTGTGAATCATGTAGTGTTTCAGTTACACCCTTTCTTTTTCTTCTTGCACTGAAGTTTACTGGGAGATCTCAACAAAAACAACATTAATCATTCCCCCCACCCCCGCCTCTCTTTAAAGCTCGTTTTACAGATTTGAAGAAAAAAAAAATCAGTGAAGTCGGCTCTTGGAAACCTGTTTGCCTTGTGTGAGGAACAGGTATTTCTGGGTCTTTATTGGGAATATCTGAGCTGTACAAATACTATGCTAATGATCACCACCCCTTTGGAGGAAAGGAGTGCTCCTAGCACCTTTACCACATATTATACATGCCTGAGGCATGCCAGAGACCTAAGCCTCCCTGGTTTCCCCTTGTCCTTCATTATGTACTCCACTATCCATCTACTATGAGTCACTCATAAACCTAAGCTAATCATGACAAACATGTGAAGATCTAATCTTCAGTTCATAAGATGAACTGAAGTGGATTAAATAATGAAGGCATTGATGCCACTTACTTGTTTTGATTTGTATGTGTTTAGACACATTTTGAAGTCAACAGGGAAGTATACACAACTTGTTGAGCTCAAATATTTCCTGGTTATTATCTTTTCTTTTCTAATAAACAAATTCATTTGCAAGTAACCACAATCAAGCAACTCAAGAAGAAAATATTTATACCATGTAGGCAGTTGAAACAGTTACTTAATATGCAATGGGTGTCTGTTGTCAGGTAGATCCTCAACAGTGTTTCTCATTTGCAGATCTACTTATTATGTAATCTTTATGATTTACGGTGTCATAGAGAAGAATCCATTGCAGTTTCTGCAAGTGAGATGCTACATTAGATAACCAAGTTTCCTGGAGCTGTTAGCCATATATATTCTAGATAAATGGTTTTTCTTGTGTTCTGAAGTCAAAATAAACCTGCTAAAACATAGCAGTATTTGTCAATTTCCTAAATTTTCCTATTAAGTTCTTTTTGCCTGTAGCTCCTCCAGCTGGGGGGAGACAGGTTGAACGGCTCAAGAAAGTAACATTTCTAATACCCTAATACAAAACTGTGCATGGCCATATTGTGAAAGCAAAGCTCATGTGTCATGAAGAAAGTTTTAGTGAATCAAGAACTTGATGTCAATTGTACTTTCCAGTTATGGAAAGGAAACAACTTTGTTTCCTGCTGTTGTTTATTGCAGCACCACATTTTGTGTAAGTTCCTTCCTGATTTACAATAATTCACATTGATGGATGTCTAGACTGACACTGCCACCACAAATGATAATTTACAACAGCTTCAGCTCTGATCTTTCAGTGTTGGTTTTCAAGGACTAAAGCCAAGATCTATTCACCACAAGTAAATCTGAGAGGAAGTTTACTTACTAGGAATATTAATGAATGTTTATCTACTATGGGTTAATTTGTTAAGCATAATTTTTGAGTTTTGATAACAGGTCCGTTTGCATGACACCAAGCCTGCTGGCAACAGAGGGAGTACATCTGTCTCAAAGGTGGAAAAGGACAAGAACAACATTGAGTTGCTGGAGTGTGTCCAGAGAAGGATAGCAGAGCTAGTGAAGGTTCTGGAGCAGATGAGGAGTGGCTTAGGGAACTGGGATTGTTTAGCCTGGAGAAAAGGAAACTCAGGAGAGACTGAGTCATTTTCTACAACTACTTGGAAGAGGGTTGTAGGCAGCTGGGGACTGGTCTCTTTTCCCATGTAACAAGTGATAGGACAAGAGAAAATGGCCACAAATTGTGCCAGGGGAGGTTTAGACTGGACATGAGGAAACATTTCTTCACAGAAAGGGTGGTCAAGCACTGGAACAGTCTGTCCAAGGAAGAGTGGAATCATCATCCCTGGAAGTGTTCCAAAACATGTAAATGTGGCACTTGGGGTTTTTGTGGTGAACATAGTAGTGTTTAGTTAATCATGGTACTTGAAGTCTTAGAGGCCTTTTCCAACCTTAAGAATCTATGACTCTATGATTTAATTCAGAACATTGAAAATGGTGCTGTATGGGTAAAAAGAAACAGCGCAGTCATGTGCTCAATGATCTCAAAGATTTGCTTGGTTCTTTACGGTGAAACCTGAAAACAAGGAAACATGGCAGAATGGAGAGTGCATAAGCCAATGACAAGTGGTGCTTCTCTGTTCTCTCTAATAATGCAATAAAGAGAAGATGTTCATCTTCACCTTGAAGTCCTTTTCCTGCATTGCTCTTATGCAATGGAGTGAACCTCTTCAATTTGCTACTTTCTTTTTATTCACACTAATATGGAGATACTAGTGGAAGTGATTGAGACCAAGGGGTGTAGCAGCATCTTGTCACTGAAGAGCATTCATGGAAGCTGAGTGCATGGCTCCCCAGCAGAACGAGAGAATACACAGCAGAATCATATTTTTCCTTGAGTGTAAGAAAAACAGGAATAGCCAAGGCATTACAGATTGCTAACATGTTTGCATTTTCAAGTTACAGCATATAAACGTATTCTTTAGTTTTCTATTTTGTTAATACAAAGCCTGCACTACTCTTACTTGTGATCCTTGAAAAATATGTGGTTTGTGAGATTGCCTCTCAAAAGCACTTACATAAATTCATGGTATGAGCAGCAACACCATTTGTGGAGTGGTAGGCTCAATAAGTCTCTTTTCTGGCACAAGCTCTTCCCTCCCTGAAAGTATAACCTTAAAGGCTAGAACTCCTCCTTGAAGAGGGCTGAGTGTGAGTGGGTGATGCTGCTACCCCCGTGCACCAGCTGCCTGTGCTGCCTTTGCAGCTGGGTTGCACTCCCCAAGTAGCATAGCTTCCCTAACATTCACTATGGAGAGGTGTGGCAATGCTGCTGGAGTTTCCCTCTCTCATGTACCACCAGGTGTGGCTGACTCTCCCTTTCCTCAAGCTGCTGCACAGAGTCACCTCCTTGCTGGACCAGCACAAAAATTCTGTGCTCACACAACACAAATAAGCTTTCAGTCTAGCCCCTGTCCTCCTTCACAAGCCAGCCCCAAATACAGAGTTTGCACCAGACATTTCCCAAGGCAGGCCAGTCAGTCAAACCTGTTGGGCTCAGGCTTTCTGCACAAGACGGTGAAGTAGCTGCCATCCCCAATAGGTGAGGGCTACTGTGCTGGGATGCCTCTCTTCCCACTAGCCTATGTGCAGAGCTCAGCCCCTCCTCAGCCAGCCCTTTACAACTGTTTTTTCAAAGGGCCTCTTGCTTGCTGCTGCTCTCATGTTGCTGGCTGCTCTCACCCAGCAGGCACCGAATCTAGTGAGACCTTTCCTTGCAATTTCTGTGCAATGGTATAAGCCTTAAATAGACTGCACCTACTTCAGTATGTAGCTTGAAAATGTAGCATACCACAGAAAAGAAAACTCTTTTTTCCATTAAATTAGATGTTAAGGCATAATGCAAGCAGCTTTCTCCTTCATCTACACCCAGATTTCATCACTGAAGTCAATTGGAGCTGCACCTTTACAATTAAGAAAATAATTTGACCCAGTTAGGTGTCACAGAACAGACTTCAGTGGATTGCACAGACTGAAGAGAGAGCAGAATGTTACCCATTGAATTTACTATCATGTTTGTTTTGGGAGCTAAATTATTCTTCCTAATTCTGCTAGCAGTGTAATATGCTGTCTCAGTAATGGAAAGCATATGAAAGCAAGCAGATGGTGAAAGCAGAAAAAAAATCCCAGCATGTCCTGATAATGTAGTAAGCAAGTTCATTTTTTTGGCATTAGGCTTTCATAACCAAGGCATAGTGATAACAAGTACAGACACATTTTTAGAGCACAGTTCATCAAAAAATACAGCCAGTTTCATTGCAGGGCAATGGAAGATTACTTTTTGAGACTTCTATATAGATAAAACCTAGATGTGAATGTTGTTGAATTAGACCCATCATTTATTATTGCTAGAAGATGAGTGACAGAACAGATAGTGGTCAAAGTGATTCCATCACAGCTCCTGTGTTCTCTCATATCATTGCAAATGTAGAGTCTTTTGCCCATTGATTTGCAAATATGCAGCCATCCTGTATTACAGAAATACCACAGACCCTTCAATATAGGTTGTGATCACAGAGGACACTATTGGAAATAAAAAATATTTTATTTTCCTTTAAAAGTATGCACCCTCCAGGTTGAAATTTTGAAGTATGAAGATGTTTCTTCTTGGATATTTGTGTGTATCTGCAATACATGAAGCTCCCAGTCTGACTCCAGCAGCCTCTTGCTTCTCCTACCCACGTCCCATTCTTTCAGAACAGAAGGCAGAACAGCCTCAGTGGGAAAAACACCCATTTGTTTAGCAAGTCTGAGAAAATTGAGATAACCTTGACTCACTGGCTGAGCAAAAGGCCTTGTATGTGGTTTCTGGGGAGGACACTATCTAGCCTGATGACCTTCAGATTACATTTTTAAGTCTCAGGACAAAACATGGGCAGAAACAACACCAGATTCACCACTTATCATTTTAAGATTTGTCAAAGAAGGGATAAATTAATCTTTGTTATGATTTTTGTGTGAAGCAATGTGGCAACATCTTCATGTAGCTGCAACCTGGACCAACCTTCAGCTTCCAGGAGTTTGTTTCAGATAGAACAAGCAAGGAGGAGACATGAAAACCACTGCTGCAGTGCTGAGTTCAAATGCTAGGGTAGAATTGAGGGGATAAAACCAGATCTGACCTTGCTGATTTCTTCTGTTGGGAAAAGGGGTGAAGAGAGACAGCCCCATTTCTCATTAAAGTATCTAGATGGTTACAATCCTTTTTTTCCCCCCCCTTGCACTAGTATAGCCCACTGAATAATGTGAAGGCTTAATTTTTTTGAAATATTTCATATGCACTGATTCATTCTTGAAGAAAAAAAGACAAAAGTGTGGTTTTGACTGTTTGATCCATCTGAGGACCTGTGTTTTCTGCTTCCAGAGGAAAGTTTTCTCCCTTTATAATTTTAGTAATGGCTTGCTGATTTAACCTCCCAGGAGGTTTCTTCCAGATTGTTTTTAGTATCTTTGGGGCGTGGTGGTGATATAATTCAGATTTCTTTGATGTCCCTATGTCCCCTTAATTTCATTACTTGGGCAGGACATGGAGCAGGGAAGAAATGGAATTGACAACCTTGTCCTCAGGTCACAGCTGTTTTCCTGCTCCTTTGCCTGTGGCACTCTTTTTCCTGATGTCACCTCCCCTTTCCAGGTCTTGGAGACATGGCAGAGCAGGCAGGTGACCTTTGCTGCCAGGATCAAGTGACTTTGACAGCCTGAGCGGGGGCAAAGCCTGAGCATTTCTCCCAGCAGAGCCTTGGGCAGGGACTGACCTGGGGATGGGCCCCAAATCACCTGCTCAGACCCCCATGCCAGGGCAGTGACGGGCTGGGCAGAGCCCCTGGCTGAAATGGCAGTCGGGCCACTGGCAGCAGCTCATGTCAGCGTATGGTACTGTGCTTCCTCTGCTGTGCTGCCATTCTCTAATCCCTGCATCTCTTACAGGACAAGAGCCTGAGGTCCCTCCTGCAGGGAATTGAGACCTTGATCCCAAATTGCTTAGGCTGAGCTCAGCAAGCCTGTTTTCAAAGCAAAGCCTGCTCTCTGTGAGTAAATTTCCCTTTCAATTTTTCCTTGAAAATCCTGCAGCAAATGGCTTTAAATGCAGTGTCTGTGTGTAACTGCTCTTTTTGGTGCGTTTCCCGTAATGAGCCATAACATATGTGTGTGTCTTTACACACCTCGGAACAATGCTATGCAAGCATTAGGGGATTTTTCTAACAACTAGTGCATGTGCTGCTTTTCACAGCTCACCCAAACACTCCTGCCTGATAAGCCTGCCTGCAGAGGGACGTTATCTGTATTTCTAGGATCAGCAGAAAAGAGGAAAAAAAAAAGTGGGAGGCATATCTGAATATTTTAAACTGCTAGTTCTGATGCAAGCAAGTCACACTGAGGACAATTCTTGGATGGGGAAGCCTGAGGAGGTGTGTTTGTGAAGCTGTAACACTGTCCAGAGAAGGAAGTTCAGTGAGAAGTGAACCTTGAACTCTTTGCTCTTTCCTATCTCTGTGCATCCTTGACTGAACTGTTCTGTTTCTCCCTCTGGCAAGCACAATGCCAGTATATCCTCCAGTATAGCCATCCTCAGACATTCTAATGCACAGTAAGTGAATTAAAGCCACAGCAGCACCATATGTACCTTGCACATGTGTATAACAGTGCAGGAGCAGTATTTGCCCCAGTGATGTTCTCCTGTCTTCATTAGCACAGGGAAGTGCAGCACGCAGATGGTTGAGAGCCATTGCTCACCACGGCACGAGCAGCACCTCCACAGCTGCACAGGCAGTGTGCTTTCCCTGAGCCTGACTTCCCCTGAGCCCCTGACTCCTGAACTACGCTAGTCAGAAATGCTCTATCCCTGGGGCTCAGAAAACATCTTCCAGAAAAGTAAGAATTTTGCAACCCAGCCTGCACTAGCTAACAGGCATTTTGGATCTTTAGGCCAAGTCCTTCATATTACATTACAGAGCTGCACTGTTATTCAACACATTGCATTTTCCAGGAATAGACATAGACATAGACATAGAGGTAGACACCACCAGTAGAGGTAGACATAGACATTTCCAGGAAATGTAGCTGGATGTTTTTACCCAGTGATGGTTCTTCCATCATTGGTTACTGTCAAAAGCAAAAGATCTTGCTGTAATCCACCTCCCTGGTGAGGATAAGCCTCTGAGACAGTATTCCTGCAGGAGATGTGAGGCAGGAAGCAACGCTTGAGAACAGAGGACTGCATGACTGGAAGGCATGCATGCTGGGCAAAAGATTATGTGCATCTTTTTTTTGAAAAATCTTTAAGTCCAATTCTAGCTTCAGCAGGTGCACAGCACCAACCTCCTGACCATGCCCAATGCTAGCACCAACTCCATAGCCCTTCCCCACTCTCACCTGGACCATGTTGCTCTGTGCAGAGATTTTTGTCTGCACCAAAGTCAGGAAGTTCAGTTATTGTTCATACAGCAACCATAAATCCAGGTATTCTGAACAAATACTGAAAAACAAATAGTTGCACAAGTATTTCTCAGTAGCTGCATGAGAGATCCAGTGGTACAGCAGGCTTGGAGGTGCTGTCTGCAACCTCCATACCTGCCCCTGCAAAACCTGAGCATAGCTGAAAGAGGGGCTAGGGGGTAAAACATTTTGACAGCTGATGCCAGGCACCAGATGTTCTGGGGTAGCTGTGAAGTTTCTGGTGACTTGAGGCTAGAATCCTGATATTGGAGAAGGTGGCAACCACACTGTATGTCAGAGCCAGTGAGCAGCAGGTGTCTGCTAAACTGCACAGCAATGCAGGCTAACCAGCCTCCTCACACAATGCTGTGTCTTCTGCTCTGTTTACTGCCCTTAAGTGGACTTCATCATTTTGGTAGATGAGGGCTTCACACATGTTAACATTTATCTCTGCAGAGGCTCTGTGAAGTAAGGAAGAATTGTTATCCCCATTTCACAGGAGAAGACTGAACCAGCAAGAGGCCATACATCCACCCCACGGTCGCAGAGAGTCTGCAGCAGAGCCTGTGCCTCCCAAGCCTGAGGGTCATAACCTCGTTTTCCAGTAGTGACAGAATAGATGCAGAACCAAAATTTCACAAGTAAATAAGTGCCAGGACCTGCTGGCTGGAATTCACAGGCTGTGGCCTCCTGTCTCCAGCAGCATTCATATTTTCCTCTGTTGTTTTAAATATTTTATTGTAGTGTTATCTTGTCTAGTCTAAACAATGGTTCCACTTGCTCTTGAGAGTTTTACTCTGTGAGGGAAAATGTTGAAAATTGTTATTACCCCCAATGTTTGAGTGTAGACACAGAGGGGTGGATGCTCCACAGTCAGGACCCTACTATCTCTTTGCTACTGCAGCCTCCACTCTCTGTCTGCAGTTGCACAGTGCAAGAACCACCACCAGTCCCTCCCCACCTGTTCCAAGGCTGTGCTCCTTTCCCAAGCACAGGGCACTGATATCTCTTGAGTGACAAGGATGTGTGTGGTGTCACTGGCATCAGTCCAGATACATATTAATGGAAGAAGAGAGAAAAAGCTGTCCCACCTTCTGAGATGACCCATCATAGAGGAGGATCTGAGCTGTGATGTTCCTGCCTCTGGATATGCTGTCTCTTAAAGCAGGCAGGAGTTCAAATCTCCAGCTCTGTTTCAGCCCTATCCACTAGTAAAACCTCCAGGTGTTACTGGAACTACTATCAATGTCTGCTTTGGCATGTGAAGTGTGCATCACTCACCTCATTGCCTTAAAAGCAGTAAATCTCTGCTTATCTTGATGGTTACTTAGTAATGAAAACCAGTGGCCAAATCAGTTATCTGAAAGAGGCTAAATGACAACTTGCTCCACACCCTATATAAGTCAGGCAGATAGCTTCAAAGCCCTTATCAGTTCCACGTGACTGGCTCTCTCCAGAGTGGCAGCATACAGTGCTTTGTCATCCTGGCATGTCCAAGCCATCCTGCTGCTGGCCAACCAAGGACACATGGCTATTTCTTAAGTTTCCACTGTGGTTAGACATAGCATCCTGTGACAGTTTATGAATAAACAGCAACTGTATTTAGTCATGTCTTAAAATTTGGTAAATATCATACCCAGCTATCACAAAGCATTTCACAAACCTTGTTCTTCTCTTGACTCAGGAATTCAATGCAGTGGGTAAGAAGCCTTCACAGGGATTTCTTTGTGTTTTTCCGTCTTCCACCTGCAAATTGGGAAGAAGGCTATTCAGCCATTTTTGTGAAGAGATTTGGGAACTCTGCAAGGAGAGTGCTGTTTAGGTATCAGATATCAGTAGCAGCCTGTAACATTGAATTCAGCAAGGGAATGGCTGGCTCTGCTGTTGTAGCACTCATGGAGGACTCAACTCCCAGATGAATGAAGAATCTCTGTGTGACTGAATCTTTTTGCATATTCCTGTCTTTCCTGTAAAATGGAGACAATAATGCTTCCCTGATTACATGAATTTTGAGAGATAGTACATTAATGGTACTGAGACCATCACCACGCAACATCATGCAACAAATAATTCTGCAATAGCCACACACAGAGCATCCACTTGCATTTGTATTCAGCAGACTATGGAAAGATCCAGACTATTAACACCGCTACTCTAGGGCAAAATGCTTGAAGACCACATCCAGACATCCAGGTGTCTGCTGAACTTCATGGGGTGTGGTGTCCAAGTTTGGGCTTGAATGTAGATTGCACAGCTAATTCCTACTTAATTTATAAGAGCCTGAACCTCAATATGGACGCCAACCACTGACTTATTCGGAACCTGAATCAGCTGCCCATTTTGTGCCTTGGATCTATGTCTTGAAATTACTCTATTGTCTGCTGCAATCTACTCTGAAGCTGGAGATCTGTTACTACAGGAAGCAGGGAAACATTATGTCGCCAAACTACTTTCAGTCTTTTCCAGGATTACAAGTCAGGGAATGGTGGGTAGATCTTGTGATTTCCATCCTACAATTTAAACCAGATGGGCTAACCTTGCAGCATAAACATTTAAGCAAGGAAAGCAAAAAATTGGCAGAAGTTGTTCTGTTTCCTGATTAACTGTGTTATTATGACTTACATTCCTTAACAAGATGCACATAAATCTAGTTTACAAGATAATGTGATCACCGTCCTTGATTAATCCCAATAAAATCTGAAGGCTTTGTTTTTGCTATACAATACTCCAGCCCTACTGCTTGTAACAGGTACAGGGGCTAGTATCTGTAAGCTTTCCCTCTTGAGAAAAAATAAGGTGAAGACACAAAATGTAGCAGCTGTTGCATAGCCAGAGCCATTGGGATGTGAGTAGGACAGGAATTGTTGCAGGCAATGAGAGGGAGTATTTAAATTGAATCAAACCTCAAGACAAAAATTATGAACCTGCAAGTCCACACTGTATTTTATTGCTTGTTGCCACCATGTTGTTTATTTGCAGTTCCTTCATTTTGATACAGGTATCAATACCTGAAAAGTATTGAATATGGTACTGGCATACTGAACTAGTAGAATAGTAGTAAAAATCTCTTTCCTGTTCATTTACCCTTTACATACATGAAAGACAAGACAGTATCAAAAGCAGAGGCAAAAATAGAGACTCAGATAATTGGATGCCACTCATCTCAGAACTTGAAAGCCAGTGAAATAACTAAGATGCTGTGAAAAAATATCTGCCATAATTAAAATGGCTGATTGGTGAGAGCTGCAGTGAAGGCCAGTGTATGGGGCCATGCTAAAAACATTGCTGGAAGGAGCCAGATCTACATACCTGGGGAAACAAAAAGGCAGATAAGTTACATGGGAATTTCAAATCTCAGGCTTGCAGGATGAATGTTTAGCTTCAATGGCACACAGCAAATTAGCACAACACCAGAGCAGACCTGAAGCTGCTCCTCCATGGCCCTGGGCACCAGTAGAGCTAAAAATGACATCTTGGGAAGCTGTCAGGAACAGCCATCACGGCAGGTAAAGACCCAGGTTTTGACAAATCCCAAAGTAATAGAGATTAAGAGATTAATGGTCTGCTTTTCACTCTTTTGACCTTAATGCATGTGCTGTAGGTCTGAGGCACTGTGGCAACCCAAAGCCTCCGAAGCAGATTTGGGGATGGAGTGGCTGAATTCTCTGAGCTGGCAAAAGGCTCTGGGAGATCAGTCAGGACAGTTGCAGAAGCCACTTGGAGCAGCATCATCTTTCTGACTGTTCCTTAGCCACAGCAAACTGGGATGCTCTGTATTTTTAATCCATCTCTATGTTAAATATTTGCTTGAACCACCTGAGGAAGTGGTCTGTGCTGAACAGGGTTACCTTTTGCTGAAGCAGACTGGTGCTGTCACACAGGACATGATGGTGGTTCAGCAGTGTCACTTCAGATGCAGAGCAGAGCTACACCAGGGAGCAAAATCCTTAATCCTGTCCAGATCAGACGTAGGAAAGTGCAACTGCCTGTGCTCAGCAGCATGGTGGGAGGGCAGCACAGAGAGTGCCACACTGAGAAGGATGAGAAGTGGGAGAACCACAGAGAAGGGAAAAGGTCTGGGAAACCGATGCTGATGTGAATGAAGAGGTATAGTGAACATCCCTATGTCTCAGGCTAGAGCTAGAACAGCCAGAAAAACTGACTGAATTTTTGTGGTTGCAACCAAAGTAACATAGTAACTGCTGAGAAAATTCCAGGATGAATTGATCAAATAACTGAAAAGAAAAACTAATTTTATGAAACATTGAAGACTATCATGCTTCCTAGTGATTCCTTCAGAGAGATAGCTAGGACTAACTTTGGAAGTAGCAGAACAACTTCATAAATGTTTTCTGGTGGTTTTATATTATTCTAAATTCTGCTTCTCAATACTTATCAACTTTTTTTTTTCCTACTAACCATAAAGCATATGCTGTCTTGTATCCTGGTTACATGAGATTAACACATAACCTTATTTTTCACAGTCAGTTTTTCAGCATTTCTGCCACTGAAGATCCTCTTCCTACAGCTTCAAGTTGAAAAAATCTTTGTGACAGATTTGGTATTGCCTGTAATAATTTATGAATGTGATGTGTTGACATGTTTATTGTGTGCATACATTGAGCTACTTCAATAGCTGGATTGTCAAGACATGTACCCAGGAGAGAGAAGATGGATCCAGGCATACACTTTTGAGGAAACACTTGGGAAACAAAGCAAGCGCTCCTCACTGTGATGTTTTGGCTGAGCCCCTGTTAGGCTCACTGGAGAGATTTCCCTGGGAGAAATGTGGGTGCCTGCAAAGCAAGACATGAAAGACCCCAGAGAATTTACAGAGGACCATTTAAACAGACATGTTTGTTAGCAGGATTCCAAAAGTGGTTGGAAGTGCTCCGATCTGTAGATGTTTAATTTAGTAGACATTGGCAAGACTACAAGAAAAAGTGCATGTGAAATATTTTTTAACCAACATGCTTTATTTCATTGGTTAAGTGGCTCTTCTGTTTTAAAAATGTTTCAGTCATGCGGGAAGGCTGAAGGTCTCTCTTCTCATGTACATGTGTGAGCTTGGAAAATGCATGGGGTACTTTGGCTGGAGCTTGTGTTTAGTACAGTATGTGGCAATCAGATTATCCCGTGCATGGAAAGGTAAAACTTAAAGGCCTGCTATAAGCAGAAGGCAAGCCAGAAAGATCACTGGCAACCAGAGATATAGCAGTAACCATAAGAAGACCATCACCTTTCTTTTAAGTCCTTACATATAGTTCTAATGACTTTTATTAAACAATTAAGCATTCACATTCAAGAGGTTCATATTTGTTACAAAAAAGCTGTCCCATTAACACAAAGTACAAGCTGAAACAAAGCTAATGAGCCTTAATACTTGCAGGATAATTCAAAGTTTAGAGGTGGTATTAACAAAAATAAAATAAGGAAGAGTGGTAAACTCCAGTTTCAGTGTTCACTAGAGAACCTGAGTTTTTTCCTTTTGAATCATAAAATTAAATCTATTCCTCAATTCTTACACTGTTACTAAAGTAGTGCTAAACCACATATATGTGCATAATTAAGTACCCCTATGTGACCATAAAAGCTCTCACTGGCTGTTCAAGGGGAAGGTGAGTGGGACTTGATTCAGCAGCATGAAAGAGGGAATGGCATTACTGTAATCTCCCAGTATTTCTTTACTTTGATGGGGCTCAGCCTCATGTGGCAGAGTGACGGGGTCTACAGCAGTGTTTCATTGCAGTCTGGGCTGTGTGCTCTGTGCATCTGAGACATAACAGCAAATTGACCTGGAACTGCACAGGTATTTATCCTATGGAAATCATACCTCAAATCAGACATGCAAAAAAACTGAGGCACTGGGTATATTAGATAGACCTGAAAAGTTAGGTGATTTTTTTTATTTATTTGCCTTCTGGTTTTGCAATGTGCACTGGGTATATTAGATATACCTGAAAAGTTAGGCGAATTTTTTATTTATTTGCCTTCTGGTTTTGCAATGTCAGATATAAATGGAAAATGGATAAGTGGAAAAAAGTCACTGAGTCCTGCCCTTGAAAACGTGATCTAGCTTAGAGCACTGGCATTTCAATCTTTGTGTTCACATGAAGAGACCAAACAGGTTCAAGAAAAAAACAGGGTAAACAGCACAGCTATAAAATGACATTTTGGAAGTGACAAGTGAGCAGCTGTATGGTGACCAATTTCCTACCACAGTTATGCACAATTTCATGTGGCCCCCATTAGCCACACCACCTGTCCTGGGAGCTCCCCACATATCCCGGTCTTGATAAAAGAATTTGGAAGTAAAAAAAGGGAATGGGTATCAACATAACACAATGGAGTTGTGGGGCAGGGCACACACAGGAGCACTGTTCACACCTCATGCAACACTTAGCTCTACTCCTTGAAAAATAATCACATCTTGCTACAGCAGGACCTTCAAGAGGCACAAGGGGTTTTACAGACAGACTTAGAGCTACTCAGTAGATGCAGTCAAGCTCCTTTTGAGCTGCCTCCCCTGTGAAACTGGAGCCCTTCCCAAGAGGGATCCCTGTGGCAAAGGGCCTCTCATCTGTTTGACCCTGGAGCAAGTACCATATTGTGCCAGCAGCAGAGAGGAGGCAGCAGAGACATTTTTTCCTGAGGTAGGAGAAGAGTCACCTGTGCCCTGGGGCTGCTCTGGGGCCTGCAAACTTGGGCCAACAGACAGAAATAGCCCAGGAGTTGTTAGCTGGAGAGCTTGGATTTACAGGCTCTCCAGGAGAACAAGGCTTAATGAAAAACTCCAAGGAAAATTAGATAAAGTGAACTGATGCGGACATCAGAAAACTTCTACAGCATAAATCATGAATTCTCCCCAGTTTGGAGAGAGGTAAGAATTTCATCTCCATTAATTTAATCCGGCAGATAGAGATAACAATGCAGCCTCTACATGGGAGAGTTAACATTGCTTGGACTGATACAGAGAGACAAGATGCACTTGCAGGCATAGGAAAAATGCATCTCTGAGAAAATTTCCACTATTAATATTTTTCCCTTGCAAATGTGGGTCTTCTAAAATACTCTTTTCTTTTGGAAGGATCTAAATGAGGAGGAGGTGGGAAGTAGAGCTACAAAGCATGTAAGAAAGCCTCAGCTACATGAGTGGGAGGAAGGAGGAAGAAATGAAAGAATAATGAAGCTTGCATCACTGAAAGCAAACAGCAGAAGAAGGGAAATGCATGTACTTGTGGCTAAATTTTGAAGGAACTTAGGCTGAGGTTTCAAATGGCTGTGGTTAGCATAGATCCAGGCACAGAGTAATTCAGATAATCTGATCAAAGAACAAAGAAATGTTAAAACTGATTTCATTAGGAAAAATACCTGCCTTAGAGTTAATGCACAGGAAAAGATGCCTTGTTTGTATTGTTGATACAAAGTAGCCCTGAGAGGATTATCAGCACTTGTAGTATCCAGGTTCATTACAGGACTTGGGCATTGCTTCAGTGGGGCCAAGATTTTATCCTTCATGGAATCTCTGTTGGCATCTGAGAGATTTCCTTATGTGATGACATTGCAAACAGGTATCTATATTTTTTAAAACAATTAATAGAAATCTTGTTATTAACATGGTGCCCAGGGTCCCCAGCTCTAGCTGCATCAATAGCTGAGCCCAAATGCTCAGCTACTCTTGGAGTGTTGTCACTAAAACTAAATCAGGCTTTTCTACTTTGAGAGTTTCTCCAGTGGCCATCACTCCAATGGTTATCCCTATGAACCAGGAAACAAGCCTGGAAGAGGAACCTGGGGTTGGGTTCATTCCACACCTTCTGATTTTTATCAGTGCTTTGCTGTAAGGCCATTCACCAAGCCAGGCTGATCTATCCTGACACAGTCTTTGAAAATTTTGCAGAGCTTTTGCAGAGCTTTTGCAGAGCAGTCAGTAGAAAATTTTCAACTGAACTGAACGAGAAACCTGTGTGTCTTAGACAGGAATCCTGTGGGATGGGATTGTCTCTGTGTCACCAAAACCACCTACAAAATGAAAACTGTAACTTTGCTCAGGAAATCCCAAGGTTTTATATTCACTTTGGAATAAACTGAGCCCATCCATCCATTGAAGAGGTGAGCATCAGGGAATCAACAGGAGGTTTTGCCACCTGCACAGACAAGCAATGCTCAGGAATATAACTAGGACCAAGATGGGGGCAGGGAGAAGTTTCATGCCAGCAAGTTTCATTCCAACAATTGGAAAGACTACGCTGCTACTCCAACCTATACTGGCTTTTCAAAATCAACTTGGAGATGGCAAGGAAAAAGGGCAGAGGAACAAGTTTCCATTTCCTAGTAAAGCTATATTTGATACAGATGGAAAACCCCATTCCTTTTCTTTTTTAAAATCTTGTCATCAAAATTCGGAGTTGATACTTTCTGTACATTGTTGTGCAATGTGCTAGTGCAAAATCTGGGTCTCCAGAGCAAAGCATGTGGATCTAGGGTTGGCAGTCCTGTGGAGTAGTGGAGTTTGGGTAGGCAGGAAAAAGAATGAGAGGATACAGCTGTCATTCTGTCCTATGTCCAAGGTTTGTGTCCAGGAAAGAATGTATCCCTTAGGGGAAAAGAAAAACTCTCATCCCATCCTGAACCAGTCATTCCCACATTATGATAAAATAAATCTAAAAGGATAAGATAATGATGTGAGCACTTCAGCAATCACATATACCTCGAGTTGTCATTCTACAGGTTGGTTAGAGAAAGCTAACTTAAAATTAATAATTAAATGCCCATTACGGGCTTGACAGTCTCCAGGAATATGGGCAGTGCTGATGGCACCAGCTCCCTCTGAGATCCTGCTAGCCTTTGCACTTGCAGACGGGTCTCCGTTCAGCCCGAAGCTCCCCATCACCTGCGTTCAGGGCAGCAAGGCAGGACAAGCAGGAGGAGGCTGGGGGGGCTGCAAAGGGGCAGAGGAGCGGGCAGGAGGAGGCAGGTGCACCCTTGGCATTGCAGGCTCTTCTGGCATGAGGAGGTTTCTCTGTTTTCAGCCGTGAATACGATGCAAAGAGGTGTCAGGCCTCGCTGAGGCTCCCGACGAGTAAGATGGTAAAAATTAAGAGTTTTAGTTCTGCATGTCTCATTTTTCAACGCGTAAAAAAAAAAAAAAAGCCCGGCTTCGGTGGCACGAAGGCCGTTCCCCGTCGCAACGCGACGGCCAAAGAAGGCAGCCGAGGCGTGTGGGCATCACCGGGGGCTGTGCCGCGACGGGCGGACGGGCCGGGCAGGCCCGGCCCCGGTGGGACAGCGGGTCCGAGAGGGTTCTCCTAAAGGAAAGGGTCAGAAAGCGTGGGACCTCCATCCTCCGCTCGAGCCTGCTGCACCCCCGCACACTGGCAGGAAAACACCCCTGAGGGAGCAGCACCTCTCAGCCCGCCCCCGCCCGCTTCCCGCTCCCGAAGTTTCCTTCGGGGAAGCCCGGCGCGGGCACCAGCCGCCAGCTCCGGTAGACGCTCGGCGGGGCGGGGCGGGCGGGCGGCGCTAGGGCCCGGCGGGGCGCGGCGCCGCCGCCGGGGGCGGGGTGGGGGCGGCAGCGGCGGCGCGGGCTGCGGCTGCCTCCGGCTGCTCCCGCCGCGGGGCGCGGAGCGGGGCGGCCGCGGGGAGCGCCCACCACCCCGCGGCGGCGCGGGAGCCCGGGACGCGGACAGAGGTAACGGCGGGGGCGTTCCGCGGTGTCATCGGGAGCGTGCGCGGCTGCCCGCCCGCCCGGGCTCGCCGCTGTCGCCGCGCCCCGTCCCTGCCGGGCCAGGGAGCCGCGGCCAAACTTTTGGGGCCTCTGGGCCCGCGGCTGCCGCGGGCGAGCAGCGGCGCCGCCCCGGGGCGTTAGTGAGGGCTGCCCCACCGCTGCCGCCGTCCCGCCGCCGAGCAGCCTCGCCGGCGACGGGCGGTGAGGACGGGAAGGGAAGGGAAGGGCGCCTTGGGGCGAGCCGGAGCCGCGTACCGGGCGGCTGCCGGGTCGCATCCCGGGCGGGCTGTGCCCCTGACAGCGCGGCCCGTGGGCTCCGGCCCCGGCGCGGCGGGCGCTGGTGGGATAGCGGCGCTGCCGGCGGCGGGCAGCCCCCCCACCGCTCCCTTTTGTTCCTGCGTGCCGACGGCGCTTGGATCCCCGCCCGGGAAGAAGCCACTCGGTACTTCCCGGGCTCCGTCTGTGCTTGCACACCCGCCTGAAGGGCATCCTCCTCCGGTAGTGTTGGTCTGTCAGAGCCGCCGGGAAAGGGATTTTCCCCTTTTCACAACAGCTCCTCGCTGCCTGCCGGTCTTCAGTGCGGGCTCTTCACTTAATTGGACTTGCCGTGTGTTAATTCCTTCACAATGTATGCGGGTGTCCCTGCGCCCTGGAGAAGGATCTCCTTATTGACTTGCCGATTGTGATGCGGCCAGGTATTATTTACATCATCAACAATATACCTGTGTAAATCTGCTCGCACGGTTACGGTGCGGCTGCTCTCAGAGCCCAGTTTGCCGAAACTTTAATTGCAGCAGGCGATGTTGGACCGTGAATCCGCTTCCGTCAGGGCGGACCGATGCTCCGGTGGGATAACGGCCTCGCGTGTCACGCAGGGACAGATCCCGCTGTTTCATGGGATGAATCAGAAACAAAAATCAGCAAACAATGGAAATGAGTTTGTGTGGTTTCTAAAACAATCCGACATGGTAACGTCTGTTAAGGGCACAGTAAATCGGGCAGCAAACCTCCAATTTTCTCTGGCACAGCCCACGAATCAGCCAATAAACAGCATAAACTGTGATCACTTTGCAGCCGAAAATACGAGGCCTCGCAGCCTTGGCTGCCAGAGCGTTACGTGTCATTAAAGTAGCTCTCTTGGAGGAGAGGGACTGTCCCAGGAGCTACAAAATCTATAAACACTTTTCTGATTGGTTTAAAAATTTAGACACAGGAAGCGGATGGTATCTAATAACAGACAAGTGGAGACACTGTTGTCATGGAAACTGAGAAGACTCCCCCCCCCCCCCCCCCCGTATTTAAAAAAAAATAGGCAGAAGAAAAAAGTCTGCATATCATCAGAAATGCCTGCAGACCGCCTTGGCTGCTGTTGCCTTTCCCACAGCATCTGTTGAAACCTGAGAACATGCCTGTCAAATCAAGGTCATTTTACAATAAAACCCTGCACCGCCGCCTCCCTCTCTCCTCCCTGGACGTTGTCCCACACTTTCCGTCCAAGGAGGAGTTGAGGAGATGCGGCGACCTGCCTCATGCCCACTAGTGTCCTGCCCCAGCCTGGCCTGCTGCTGGGTAACCTGAGAAAAGGCTCAAAGCAAAGGGATCATGGGGCTTAAAAGGCAAAAGTAACAAGGGATGACTTCTTAAAATTGAATGATCAGGCCACCTTTCTTTCCATGGGCATCTGTGGACCTGGCAAATAAAGTTGGGATTGACCTCTCTCTGTTACTTTGTATTGTGAAGTTATATTAAAATGTAATGATTTGGACCTGCATATTAAGGCCATTTCACACATCTGCCTCACCTATTAAAAAAAAAAGGTGGTGAATGACTCTGGGAAGCCCTTTGCAATGCTTTTAAGAAAAAAAGAGAACACAGTTCTGTTATAGCATGGTATGAGGAGAAAAGCAGAGATATGAGAGTAAAATATACTTCATTGCTGCTGAATGCAGCATGAGAAAATCAGACTATTTTTGTTGTAAATTGAAGTTTTACTTTGCTGGACTATTGAAAGTTTATTGTGTGTGAAAGGAGAGAGCTATTTTGCTTTTGAAGCAGGAGAGAGCTATTTCACAGCAAACTCACGAGAAAGGTGTTAATGTTTTTGCTTATTTTCTTGGGCAGCGTTCATTGATTTCAGATGTTTGTGATAGAGACATGCCTTTGAGTATTCGCTGCATTTTCTCCAAAACATTTCCTTTTGTTGCTCTCTTTAATCTTCATTTTGTAGTGACCAAGCTGAGAAATCGCACTTTAGTGGTTCACCCTCTGTATAAATCATCACTTTGAAACCTTAAATGACTGGTTTGCTTGCATATTACACTTTCTGCATTATTATTTCTTAAGAGAACTAGACACTGGAGATCAGGTCTTGCAGATCAGGAGGTAAATCCTGCAGGGGACTGAGGTGAAGATGTCAGTAACCTCTTTACCTACACCCTTGGATCTTGCTGTCCAAAAAACCCAAAGCCTGACTTTTAAAACTTAGTTGCAGGCAGAGCAGGCTGAAGGGATGCTAGAGCCAGAGAGAGCAGTGCCTGCTTCTGATTGAGGAATCCCTGCTGGCAGCTGGGCTGGCACCAGGGTGCAGGAGGTGGGACCCCCCCCTCCCTGTGTTGGGGAGAGGCTTAGGGACTCAGGCAGTTGTTTAATCCAGCTCACTTCTGATTAGACAAATGCTGCTTTTAGCTGCTGTGGAGTTCAGATGCAGAAAGTTTGGCTTGGTAGTGAAAGTGTGCTTTTGCTTCTAGAGGCGAATTTCCTGTTGTTGGGAGCACCCTTATCGGCAGGAAGGTTCATGGGCAGGAAACGTGTCGGTTACTTGTTTTTACACATTGAAGGAAATGAGCTGGATTAGGTATCTTCTAGGTTGACCCTTCATCAGCCTCCATGTCTGTGCTACTTTATTTATCTCTAATGATTTTAGTTTGTGAAAGTTTTATGATGTCAGACGTTCCCAAGGGAAATGCAAGAAGTTAAATGCTTGTGTTGTCCTGTCATTTTTTTGCTGTTATAAAAAACCACCCCACCAGCCTCTCTGGGCTATGTTTTCATATGTGTCCAATTTGCAATTTTTACCTTTTGAGCCTCATTGCTGGTACTCAGCTGGGCTTTTCTTTTTCTTCCCCCATTAAAATGAAAGATCAAAAAATGCACCAGTTATTTTGCTAATAGGGGCAGTTCTTACAGTTCTGAACTGCCTTTCATCATGGATCATAAATCACTTTACAGAAATTAATGTTCTAATATCCACAGAAGTTGTGGGAGCATAGGAAGCTGAAACTTAGCATTTCACGTGGACTGCATGAAGTTGCAAAGCAAATTAGGAGCAGAGCTGGGAGTCAAATTAATTGCCCCTTAATTAGCAATTGCTAATGGATTAAAACTTTGAAAATATGTTTGCGTTTCCCAAGTGTACTCATGCTAATGCACCAATGCGGTGTGTATGTGGTTTGGGATGTGGGACTGGTGGTGAGAATATAAGCAATGCTTCCAGAAAATGCCAGTCGTTTTCTGGTCTCTGCCCAGCATGGCTGGGATGCCAGGTCGGAGGCTTGTAAGATTAGACACAGATTTGGATGAAGGTCCAGAGCAAAGGTGAGGGCTGCAGTTTAGGTCAATGTGGTCTCACAAGCAGGGAGGCTCAGGGAAATAAACATTTCTCTGATGTCAGCTCACAACAGGGTTTTTATGGTGTTAAGCTTTGCAGAGGGTTTTGAGGGGGAAAGATGGAAAAGTTATATAAACTTGTGAGAAGCTGCCTGGCATGCTGAATAGGTTTAAGTGGTGGGTTTTGGCTGTAGGAGATGTCTTGGTGTTAGGAGCTGTTCCTGGCAGGAGAAGGTACTGGGGCTCTCTGGGAGCCTAAACTGGACTGGAGCGGGACTATCGTGGTTGATGCTGGAATTTGCCAGTTCACGACTTCAGATGTAACACAATGCAGTGTGACTTTGGCCACAATTTTGACATATTTGTAATGAAACTGCATTTGCCTTGTTATCTTCTCTCATGACCAAACTAAAGTAAAACCATAACAAAATAACAAAAAAAGAAAAAAATGGACTCCAACAGAGCAGTGTTTCAGTTAAGTGTAAAATTACAGCTGTGTATTTTCAGAAGTGATCAGCTGATTCTGGGAAACCAGCCTGAAGCTCTGCAAGGCAGGGCAGTTTTTGGGAAGTGATTCTCTCCTAGAGTTTTGGAAATTCTGCTCCATTTAAAATGCCTCAAGTTGAGCTGCCAAGCATGACAGCAACCCAAGCCCTCCCTAAACTCACTGTAAGACTTTAGGTGCCTTTAGCATCCTTGAGACTTATAACTGTTCTGAACTGAAGCTGGTTGTCAAGCCAGAAGTTTGTACCTTGGGTGCCAGAGTAGCCCACAAAGGGGTGAGGCTCCCTGTGTCCCATTTGTTCCCTGTGAGGATGGATGCAGAGCAGTGGGATAGCCCTGCTCTGGAGGTGGCTGGTGAAGGGGGCCTGGGGAATGGCTGAAACTCACCATGGCTGGACACACAACTTTTAGGTGGGTTGTGTAGGACCACCCTCACATTAGCCCAGGTGCTGGTGGCCACTTGCTTGCTGGGGATCAGTTTCTCCCCACAACTCTTAGGGAGGTATATAAGGGACACATTATGCTCTTAGGAAACTCTCCATGAAGTGCATCTATTCAATAATGTCTGCGAAAATTAGGCAGGCTAAGTCTACTGGAGGCAAAGCTTCTACTCATTATGTTAGACAGTATTTTGTTGGTCTTTTATTTCTCTTGTCTGTAGTCTAAGAATCTTTGCTGGGAATGGTTTTCTCTGTGTCTGCACTGGCTGCAGGACAGGCAGATGGTAAGGCTGTGACCTCTGATCAGGCTTGGTAGGTGCCACTGAATGGAAAGGTGGGCCTAGATGGTTGACACTGGGATTTTTTTTGCAACATTAGCAGGAATTTATATCAATGTTAGCTGATACAATGAAATTTCCAACACTGAATGTTTTACCTTTTACTGAAAATAGATTAAAGCCAAATAAAGACAGGTATTGTTTCAAGAGTGGGATGCATTTGGCTTACACCAGTTTCTTCCTTTGCCCACTTTGCATGTTCTGAGTTGTGGTGGGACCCTGCACCGAACTGTTTGCTCAGGCAAGTGTGAGATTCCCTAGTGGAATCCTAATGGCAAACAGCTTACCTGCCACCAGCTTGCTGAGAGAGCTCGCTCACCATGTCTGGGCATATTTACTTTTGTTGCAAGGAGAACACTGCAGGTTTCCTAACAGACAGGATTTATGTACAAGGCAATCCAAGCTAGACCCTGGAAAGCATTTACAGAATGGCAGCTTTGTTGGAAATTGCTTCTTATATACTGTGTGGCAAAGCCTTTGTTCTTTTTAGTGTAGTTCTCTGCCAGACCTTTGCCTGCCCCACTGAAAGCAGTGGCCTCATGTCTCCTGTGACCCTGCCTCTGGCCCCAGGCTGACCAAGACTCCCCTCTCCACGCCCTGGCACCTCTGCAGGACCCTGCTACAGAGCTGCCTTCTAGTTTATCTCTTGGCCTTCACAGTGAGGCCAAACTTTTCCCTGTACAAAACTTCTGGTGTAGCACACAGATGTGAACTCCCCAGCCCAACCCATCCGTGGAGAGCCCTGCTCACTGTTACTTCCCTCAGTGAGATCCTCCTGTGGACAATTTAATTGCTGGTTGGGCTTGCTGTGGAGAGTAGCAGAGGCATTAGGGAGGTTATGAGAGGTTATTAGAGATGGGAGGAAGCTGTAGGTCTGACCCATCTAGATTTAACTGAATTATGTCTCATTTTACCCCCAACTCCAGCTTGTTTTGAACTGGGTTTTACAGTAGATCATTTGTAGAAGCTAGTCAATTAATATGTTAATTTGAACACCAGATTTTGTAAAGCTTTTATGTTGGAGGTGGTGAAGGGATCCAAATGTTTTGATCCTATTTTTATCATTATCTTCGCTGTGTTTTTCTTACTCTGTGCTTTGCAGAGAGGAATGAAATTTTAATAATTCACTAATATACTTTCACTTCATTAACATTTTATCATTTTGGCATGGTGCATATGGTGAAGTCCTTAGTACTCTCATTAAAGACCTGATCTTGCCTCCACGTTCTTGCAGCCCTCCAGCTGTGGAAAACCCTAAATGCTATTCTACTTTTTAGAAAGTGCTTTTCTTTTTTTTTAGTAGATACTAATCTGAGCAAAACATGTAAGGTGTTTTTGGTGGTGGTTTTTTTGTTGGTTTTTTTTTGGTTTTTTTTTTTTTTTAATAAACTGGAAGCATTTATACAAAGATAGCTGCAGTGGTTAGGACAGATCCACTAAGTGCCAAGTCTCCAGCCATTACAAAACTTCACCACGTGGTCTAGAGAGTATGAAGACACAGGGTGTTATTGTGGTATCCATTGCATCATTTTATACTCTGGCATGTTTGGCTTAAGCAGAGATTTATACTGGTATTAAAATGGTTATGAAACTTTCAGCTCACCTGGGATGGCACAGTGCTTGGTGTTAGGGGGCACAAATAACATGTAACACTTCATGTAATCTTGGTGATTCAGTACATACATTTGCAGATGTAAACATGTGCTTTTTAATTGTGTCTGAATTTGAAATTGGTGTTCAGCTTTCATGGTGCTTGCCTTCCTTTTTTAAATTCTTTTTAAAAATTCTTTTCTCCCCTCTATCATAAAATAAATCTGTGAATTAGTGAATGATTTGTTACCATTCATTAAATATTATTAGCACACCAGATTACTTCAGGTATATTCAGAAGGCTTAAGATGCCAAGCACTGGCTTAAGAGTGGGCAGTGGATAGATATACAAGGCTGGAGAGTGGAAGGGAGTGTTCTGGGTTGGGAGCAGTGGAGGGCTAAGGGACATGTAAGAATTTCAAGAGGAGTCATGTTTTGAAAAGAATGAGGCTGTTGGGAGTCCAGAGGGCAAGAGATCACAGTAATAAATATGGGAGATGTTGAGGGAACTGGCTGAAGGTTTTTACTTGTCAAATAGAATATATTTGCTTTTAGAGGCACCACGACAGAAACTCATGTCTTGTAAATTGGTATAATGCCATTTGAGTTAGTGGAATTACACTGACTTACACCTCCTGATGGTGTGTCAGGTGGTGTTACAAGAAGAGTGAGGCTGTGAAGAATGGTGGAACTGGAAGAGGTTATAGGCCTGGGCAACAGGGAGGGTGGAAATTTGTTTAGAAAGGATAGAGAGGCTGGGCAAGCAGAGGAAGATCACAAGGTCCATTACAGCTATATTGGGTTTGATTTGATGATGAGGTGTCCAGCAAGAGATGTCAGCAAGGCAGTCTGAGAGATGGGCTTGGCTGGAGAGCAGAGTCAGTGACAGAAAGTGCATTTCATATTGGCACAGTAGGAATTGGTGTCAGAGTGAATAAGATCATGCCCAGGGTGTGGAGGGTATACGGAACTGACCAAGACCAAGGCCACAGCAGGAGCTGGGGAGAGGACATGGAGGTATAGAAAAATCACTAGACAAGGTCAAAGAGGACAACAGAAGACAACATCTCCCACAGCCAAGATTGGACAAATGTCTTTCAGTCTGAAAGGAGGAATAGCAGAACCATAAAATATTACTTAGGGTTAAGAATAGAAAGGGAGTGACACAGACTTCTTTAAAGACATGAGCCATGAATATAATCTGTGCTAGTTAGTAAACTTTGAAAAGCTGAACCATAAATAAGCTACATCTTCACTGGTATGTCTAATTTTTCCCCTCCTCACTTCTGTGACTGCAAAGTAGTCTCATGTAATGGTGCAGCAGACCTTAATGTCCTGGGGGTGGTCACAGCAGCGTCACTAATGGGCGCTGCGCGGTGGTGCTGCCGCAGCTGCGCCGTGCCGAGCTCTGCGCCAAGCTCTTCTGGGGTGACATGGCCCTGTCAGCCCCAGCTTACCCTGGGGACCCCCAGCTGGGCACCCTGCCTGCTGCAGCTGGGATCCCGGGGCAGGCTGCAGTCATGTTGCTCAGGAAATTCAAAGAGGTGCTGGAGAGTCACAGTGTTCTGATTAAATACACCAGCATTGTAGCTGCAGTTGCTGCACCTCAGATATTAGACATGGTCAGGGAGTGGTGCAGTGCTGAACCACCTGTGGGTACAGGGAAGCAGGAGAAGGAGCAGATGGGTTCCTGCTGATCTGCCGTGTCTTGCAAGAGCAGGGCTGGGTTGTGATGAAGAAGGTCTGAGAGAAACATTACAGCTTCAGATTGTGTTGTGGCTGAACAAGAGATCTCACTCAGGATGTAGTAGCTTTGTGCAAGGAGGAAGAAAACACAGACTATAAGAAATGAGGTAAAATGTGGGAAAAATGAGATTGAAATATAGGAAAAAAGGAAAAATGTAGAAATTTGGCATATGTGTTAGGATGGTTACCCTTGTTCACAAGCCCATCTCATTATTGGAGCAGCTGTAAGCCGTTCACAGTCCTGGGGCCCTATGCAACAACTGGAACCAGCCTGACTGGAAATGGGACCAACTTAATTGTACCAAAACAAGAAAAAAAGGCCCTGAACAATCCAGTATGAATTGTGAAAAGTTACGTGTGTTTCAAAAATCCATTGTTTTTGCTAAGCTAGGTGAGGAAATCCCCATTTTCTGACGGGTAAGGAAATCCCCATTCCTTGTTGGTGACTCTGGTGATCTCCCAGCACCTCAGGAGCAGCGAGCCTGGGTGGAAAAGTCAGTGTCTTTAGAAACAGAAAGCATTTTGGCTTTCCAAGTGGAATGATTTATTTGTTTCCTAGTTGTATGGAAAGCTGCCATTGCAGCAGTGTGAGAAAAAAGGCTGAGCATCTTGAAGCCAAAATGGTTGAGAGATGACACCTGGGGAAAGATGTGGTGGGCTTGGAGGCACAATAACAGATGTGAAGCCTTTCACTGTGGGTCACTCGTGGGTTCTCCCCAGAAAGCAATTGTTCCCCTGTTGCAGTGCCTGTCTGAGGTTGGGAATCCAAAGGCCTGCTCCTGTTCCAGCGCAGTTGCCAGGAGGTGGAGGACTGGTGTGTGCTCCTGCAGCAGCCTTGCCCTGGTTCCTAGAGGGCTGACAAGGAGGCCATGCACCCTCAGCTGTCACCCAGGCTGGTTAGAGACTGTGGCTGTAGGATCAGGTTATCTGGTGGTTTGTGACTGTTCCATTGAAGGAATGGAGCAGATGAGAGGGCCAGGCACAAGTATGTAGCCCCTGAGCCCCTTTTTAAGGGTATAATTTTACAATGCTAGTGGCAAAGGCTTTTTTTTTTACCAGAAAAGCAGTGTTATCTTTCCTTAAAGAGCAGCATGAAACAGCCTTTGCTATGCTGATGTTGAGAATATTAATAGTCTTGCCCACTTGCCCGTTCTCCCTTTGAGGGTTATGTCCCAAGCCAGTGGACTCTGCCCACTCCCCATATGGTCTGTGCTTGGTTTATTTGATCCAGGCTTCCTCCTGTCTTGCTGTTTTTGCTCTCTGCTCAAATGAGGATGCCTGATCATGGTGTGATGTGGACAGTTTAGGAAATGCTTTGAAATCTGTAGCAGAATTTTTTTGTAGTAATTTTTATTCTGAGTTTGTGTTCAGTCTTTCTTGCTATTGCTAGTTGTGTGGGGATACAAGCTGGGACCACAGAGCAGCAGGAATTCCAAGCACCCTGCTCTCTCAAAGACATAGTGTGGAAAAACAATTTTCTTTCTGACCCCAAAAACTTAGAGTTGATATAAGGTATTTGGAGCAAAAATTGCTCCAGTATAGAAGTCTCTATACCAGTATAATTATTTGTCCTGCTTTCATGTTTCACATGCTTTATTTAAGCTCCTGTCACCCGCTAATAACATAGGGACGTTGGGGAAATTTGGAAGGTATGCACAGGATTATTGGCATTTCTCAAGCAGCTGCTACTGGCCTGCTTACATTCAGTGGATTTCTTACTGTCAAAAACGCTTCTGGCACATGAATGAATGGGCAGGAAACCACCTAAATATTGATTAATGTTGACAGAAACTTCCCTCCTACCTTTCACTCATTGAAAACAACAATGTGAAGGCAGCAGAATTCAGCTCTTGGGCTATTGGAAAGAGATGTGTTTATTTCAAAAATAGAGCTCTGCTTTGATGGGGTCTCTTGAGTGCTAGTGCTGGGAGTCATAGGACATTCTGAGTCAGAAGTGACCCACAAGGATCATTGGAGTCCAACTCTTGACACTGCACAGAATAGCCCCAAGAGTCACACCGTGTACTTGAGTGTGTTGTCCAAATGCTTCTTCTACTCTGTCAGGCTTGAGGTTGTGTTCACTTCACTGGGGATCCTGTTCCAGTTCTCAGCCACCTCTGGGTGAAGAACCTTTTTTTTATATCCAACCTAAACCTCCCCTGACTCAACTTCAGGGCATTCCCTCAGTCCTGTCACTGTCACCACAGAGCAGAGATCAGTGCCTGCCCCTCCTCTTCCCCTCCCAGGAAGTTGTAACTGCAGTGAGGTCTCCCCACAGTCTCCTCCAGGCTGAAGTAGCTGAAATGACCTCATAAGCTCGTATGGCTTCCCCTCAAGGCCCTTCACCATTTTTGTGGCCCTCCTTTGAATGCTCTCTAGCAGCTTGATGGCTTTTTTATATTGTGGTTCCCAAAACTGCCCCCAGCACTCGAGGTGAGGCCGCCCCCGTGCAGAGCAGAGGGGACAATCCCCTCCCTTGCCCGGCTGGCAGTGCTGTGTCTGGTGCCCCCCAGGACACACTTGGCCCTCCTGGGTGCCAGGGCACTGCAGACTCACGCTCAACTTGCCATCGACCCGGACCCCTGTGTCCCTTTTCACAGTGCTGCTCTCCAGCCTCTCATTCCCCAGTCTGTCCATACATCCAGGGTTGTCCCATCGCAGATGCAGAATCTGACATGAATTGATTGTTTCCAAATGCAAGGGGCAAGAGGCAAGGAAGTGCCTTGTCTTCTACAAGTTTTGAAGTAAGCAGCATGACGCTTTGGAAAATCATCTGTTTGGTGCCAGTATGGGCATGAATGCTGGCAAAATTTGGCAAAATTTGAAGTTTGTCCCTTTTCATGCCAAAATTTGTTGATTGTGATAGTCCTAGCTGATTTCAGTGAAGATTTTGCCTCAGCAAATAGCTTGGCATTTGCTCATGTAAATAGTTTATATTTCAACTCCACCTTTTTGTATTCAGGGGCAGCTCCCTAGGGATGCAGTGGCAGTGGTTTTATGGATGCAGAATTTGATGCTCCATTGCCATTGATATAGTGATGGTGATAATGGTTATCACTAACTTGTATCCCAGTGGTAAAGTTAGTATTTGGATATTCCTCAGACATTTTTGCTGTCAGGTGCATCTTCCACTGATACCAAAGGTGATTTATGTGAATATTCCCATTTTGGCAGTGCGAGTGATGCACATATGGCTCTTTGGAGCCAGTGGATGAGAAGATCTCATAATACACAGGTGTGCTGCAACACAGATTTTTGTTGTTTTAACTGTGATATCTTTATTTTGTTCTGAACAACAACAATCCGTTACTTGTTTGCACAAAATTCAGCATTCTACCGGCCAATGAAGCGAGGAGCAGAGGGCCAGACTCGGGCCCCTGGGACCATTGTATTTGTCTCTATTGACTTGCAGTCTCTTTAGCCTATGGGCTGATCTCAAAGTCTTGTGGCACTACAGGAGCAAGTGAAGATGGGCTGTCAACACACTTGTGTTGTGATGGGGAGCTCTGATATGTAATGACTGACCCCAGGTAGCAGCCCTTCCCCAACTTACTGTCATCACGTTTCTGTCTTGGCCACTATGCTATACAGAACTGCAGGAACAGAGTTGTCTTTATATTTGGTTGGCTAAACTTTTTAAGGAGGAAACAGACAGACAGAAGTGGACAGCAGGATCACTGAAGACTTGTTTTAATAGGTAGTAAAGCTAACTCCCCTAAAATGCCTAAGTACCAGTGTAAAGAATTGCTTTGTCTATGAGCTTCAGAAGAAGGAAACATGGATAAGCTATAGAAATGCATATAAGGAGTTTAGTACAATATGTTAATTACCACTGCCTTTAGTCATCCATTAATAAAGTGATTTCGCTCAAGATAATGAAATGTACATTTTCGTGTATCTTTGTCAATCAGAAGCACTAGAAGATATTCCTGTTTTACTTCTATCTTGAGGTATAAAATAATGCGACTCCACTGAAGTCACAGGTGGATAGCTGGGAAGAAGGCAGCTTCCTTTTTTGCTAGAGAGCTTTAATACAACATTGTTTTATTTCTGCACATTAAAGTTAATAACACAGCAAGTGTATTTTGAAGTTGAGTCTTTCTAGGATCTCTATATGTTAAATATCTGCGAACAAACTTTATAGTTTCTCTGTAGGCCCTCACGATATATCATTTTGTGCTGCCTTCTATCTATTACATTTTATCTGCCTGCAAAATCCATTTCTAATTCTGGCCATATCTCCTTTGCGATCACTTGCCAGAAATCTATTCCCAGGATTCTCCTTATTTTAGTGAAATATCTCTGCTTCAGCACCTTTCCCAAGGTGGCTGATCTAATCAGGGCACTATCAGTTATCATTTCTCATTTCCTTTGCTAGCTCTGTCAAATGCAATGCACAGCCTAACAGAGTGACATTCAAATACTCTCAGTGACCAAGGCTATTTCCCTTTCTTTTACCCTGCAAAACTCGGTTTGCATGTGGCTCCTTAAGCATATGCCCTTTGCTCTCTGCATGTGACTTATAAAATGCACTCTGGGAAGAGTTAATGTTAAGCAGATGAAATAGCTGCCTCTTTATTCATTACAGTTAAATTCCATTGATGGTGACCATCTGGATTTAAAATCCCATATCCACAACTTCATCTTTTCAGGTAGAGAGGAGCAATGCTTCATTTCTGCCAAAGCCCTGCTTTGCCATGAAATTTTTTACTGCCCTGTTGCAAAAATGTTACCTTCCTGTTGCTAGCCTCTCTTCTTGTCTTTTTCCATATACATGTTTCTCTTTTAAATAGGAGTGTGACTGTGTGCAAAGGTCAGCATACACCAAACAGGGTGCTTGCGTTTCTCAAATAAAGAGTCACCTGTATGGTTGGATGCTCTGCTAAGGTTAAATGTGGTTTCTATAGACACAGGTCCAGCAATAGCATCTGATTTTAGACTCTATTTTTTTTCACCTTGGGTGACAAACCTCTTAGTGTTATCTTAGATTGCTATCACAGACTAATGCTTGTTTTAATCAGGTGCTGACTATTCCATCCACTCTGGAAGATGGAGTTATCCATGTGCATCCTCACAGCCCTTCCTTCTTTGCACCATTTAATACTTGCTATCACAAGCCCTGCTTTGCTGCAGACTCATTTCTCCAATGGGTTTTGTGAGGGCCGAAGCCTAAATCCTGCTTTTCAGGAGGAGAGCAGCGAGCTGGCATTCACCAGACTGGCTGGGAGTGAGAAGGGAATCCTTTATGCACCTGTCCCGTCTGCAAAACACCATGCAGTGCAACATTTACATGATGCTGGGAGCTTACGGTGAGCTCAGCTCTGGATTTCTCTTGAAATTCACAGAATCAGTTTTTTGGGGTCTTTCCCCCCTCAATGTGTGAATGAAACAAAACTATCTTGCAGTCTGCAGCAGACCAACACATGTATTTCCCCTGTAGCCTGTTGCAGGCTACAGAATTAAATTTATTTGTTTTAGACAGGGAGAGGAAAAATTAGGAAAATGGGTTTTAAGCTGACAAAAAGAAACAGTGTGATATGTTATTTATGGCCCAAGATACAACACCAACCAGGTGCTCTGTGTTCCAGCTCTTTGGCACATCTTTTGGTGAGCCATATCCCAGACTGGTGAGCTTCTGGGGTAAGGTATTTGCAGTCCCTCCAGGCTGTCCCTTGGACACTGTCCCTCTGGTTGGATGTGGAGCTGCAGACTGGGGAGCATCTGCCCTAGCAGGGGATGGCAGAGCGAGCATCTGGGTGTCCTTGAATGGTAATTTCCAGTGTGGCTAAATAACAAGAATGGTGTCTAATGGCTTAAAAAACTGCTCATAGCGGCATTTTTTCTAGCTATTTCTTCACTGTAGGAAGGTAGAGAAATCTGTGTTAAAATAATAATTAAATGCTGACAGTACTAAATTTCTACCCAGCGTGAGTTGGCAGCAGTTGCAAACCAAAACATTAGGTCATTAAAGAGAAAAGAAAAATCTGATTAAATACCTCTCAATGTTTTTCTGATTAGGTATTCTTAAACAGAATATGTGGCTGTAAGAGAAGGGTGTACTTGACAGCAGCAATTGCTTTGGAGGGGAAAGGTAAAATACTCAAGTTTTAATGTGTATTTCAAAGGATTTCTTGCTGATCTTAGCTATGAGCCACCACAAAATCTTCCTGCCAGGAAATACATGAAATCGCTTCAGAGTTATGTTTCTGGAAAGAGCAGTTAACAGAGACTAATGTGCTCAGGGTTTTATTTTGGTCTCTTTTTCCTCTTCTCTGGCTAGACAGGGTTGACTTCACACTTGAGAGTCCAACAGCCATGGTGGACCTTGACGTAGCATTGGGGGTATTGAAGCACTGTGAGGCTCGGGGTTGGCTGCAGTGTGCATCCTGCAGACACAGAGAGAAGGGTTTCTGCCCCAAGGAGCTTGCTGCCATGGGGTGGTATGTGGAATCAGGTGAGGATTCAGAGGGAAGAAAGAGTGATATTGGGTGCAGAAGCCCCCTTTTACTTCATGGCCACCTCATGGCCAAAGGTCCACTGCTCTTAGAGGTGAGTTGAAGGCTTTTTTTGTCAAAAAAGCACTTTTATTTCAAGCACTGTGAGCTGAGGAGACTGCAAAGTAAAACTTGTCAAAAGGTGCATTTATAAGCTACCACTTTTTACTTCCTGTTTCTTCCTTTGATATGCTCTATTATATATTTGCTGCAGTGTACTGTGTAGTGATGTTTTAGGAACTGATACCTTGAGCAGATGTCTGGTGCTCCTTTCAGGTCCTCTTTAAGGAATGTTGATGGAGATTGCAAGGAGGGGAGTAGTCAGAGTTCTGGGGAGCTTTGGTCACTGTAGCAGAGTTGTGGCTGCTGGCCCTGTGGAAGCCCTGGAGCTTGAGAGGAGTCAGTGGGATGCTGAACATCCCCCCTCTGAGTGCCAGGAGCATCTCTGAAAGCTGTATGACCTCTGTGGCCAAAACACACTTCCCAAGCATATGCTGACTGTGAAGGCTGTTCTGGCTCTTGTGTTCTGGCTCAACTGTTCTGTTGTTCAAAGATTTAGCATAGGGTAATGCAACTTTTTCCTGTGTTATTATACTCTTGCCTGCACCCAGAATATGCATATGAACAGTGGTCTCACAAACAATTTCTGCTACCTCCAGGAAGTAGGGCAAAGGTTCCTCTGAAGGAGTTTGAAGAGGGCTCAGCATCTTGTGCTTAAAATTTTACTCAGCAGTTCTGCAGTTCTCCTGGACTCTTTTAAGGTCAATTGGCATATTCATTTTTCCCTTGGGAGTTGTATAAGTTACACACTTTTTTTTTCCTTCACTATGTATTCCAGAAAGCAATTTCTCAGGAGGAGTGGTTCTAGTTTAATCTCCAGATTATCTGTGGTTTATTTTCCTCCTAGATAAAGGGCTAAATAATCTAACTGTAATTAAGGCAGAGCTAGGGTCTCTGTATGGGCATTTGTGTGTTCAGATTTGAAAACTACCACTTCTAGTTGCAGTGTTGCAGCTGTATGGCATGAGCACGAGTTTTTTGGAGGTGAGCACAGGTGCTCCAGTAAGCCTGGCCTCTGCTCAGGAGTCAGGTCCTGAGCTCCCTGGAAATACCCTGGGTTTGGAAAGCAGAGCAAAGGGCATATTTCTGCAAATGGCGGAGCAGTGATTTTTTTGCACTTAAGTGCAGTGACCAAGAACAATGGAAGATTTTGGCTGTATTTCTCTCCTGTGAAATGAAAACGTGCAGGAAAACAGCAGATGGGGTCAGGGGACTGCCTGGGGTTGTCTGGGTCTTAGGCTGCCTCCCTCCCATCCCTGGTGGGAGCAGAGTGACCTGCTCTCCTGTCTGCTGCCTTTGCTGCCCTGAAGTTCCTGCCTCAGTCACAGTCCTGCAGAGTGGCACATGCCAGGATATGCATCTGTAATGTGCTGTGGGAGAATTAAACTCCCCCTGTATGAGGACTCTTCCTCATGAGAATTGGCCACCAATAGGCCTTAGTGACTGAAAGTGGCTCTGAAAGCTTGGCCCTTGTATCTCCAAGTTCATGGGTCTTTGTAGTGCTAGCACTGGGTCGAGACAAACTATTTCTCTACTGACATTAATGTACTTGACCCTATAGAGTGCAAGGTAGCCAAGCAGTTACAGGCCATTAATCTCCAATTACTCTTGTCAAGTATTATATTTGTTAATCTGGGTCCAAACAACAGTTTAGTTGTTGGCCTGGACCGTGATAAGATTTTTTTATCTCTTGGTTAGTGCTGAGTTAGTATCTAGTTAGCAGCTTTTGCAACCTTCTATACAGATGCCCTCGAATTTCACTAGTTGCTGCACCTAAGCTAAAAAGCTCAGCATTGGTTCTTCTACTAAATGTGCCTTTGGAACCAGCTCCTTTTCCTGTGCTTGGATGGCTGGCTCAGGGAAAGCCAGCTGATGCACGGGTACCTGAGGACAGGGGCTGCCTGCTTTTAGTTGTACATGGTGCAACACTTAGTTGGAGACACCCAAGAGGCAGCTCCCAGATGGGCTGCTTTTTCACCCTGTGACCTTTTCAGGCACAACTGAAAGGCAGGTGGGTTGTGCTGTTTCTGTACACATTCACACAATGATTTTATTGCATCACTTAGCAGAGGAGGAGCACTCCAGGCATCCCGCAGCAGAAATTCCCCTTATTCTTGGATACTGCCCAAGGGTTACTTGTCAGAACAATAATTGCTAAAAAATAAGGATGCTGAGCAGTAAGACTTGTGAAGTGTTTTGATAAGCCAGGCTGTGATGATTGTGTATGGAGAGGTGTCCTTTTGTTGCTTGAATGGCTATAAAAAGCTTCAATAGCCTTTCTCTGGCAAGCTGCTGGTGCCCGTAGTCAGGAGTTCATCTGAACAAGTTTTACAAGCTCAGTGCCACCATACACATACTGATCTGCGGCTGCTACTGAGGTAAAAACTGTTTGTGTTTTAATGTATTAAGTTCTGCCTGCACCCTTCTGTATAGAAGTCTTGTTTTGAAAGTATAAGAAAAACAAGAAGGAAGAATGTGGAGATGTTTTAACATAGCAAAAAGCATTTTCTTCCTACACAGTGCCATTTCAGAGAGGGAACAGCTTCTCCTACAGTTCTGTTTTGGTCTAGGTCTCTCTCCTCAGACATTTAAACATATGCTTGTATCAGTTTCTCAGCTGGTGTGTATCCATTGACATAGTGTATATACTGACATAAAGCGTGGTCTGCATTTACACCTGATGTGTTTGCCATGCATCTTCAAATTTAGTGGAGTCCTCAGGTTTTAAACATGGTCCTTCAACAAAGCTGTAGCATGAGGGCTTTGGGGTTTTTTGTTTTTGTGAGAAGAACATTGACATTATTCTCAATAGTAAAGGAAAAAGATTGAGAAGTTGCTTTTTATCCTGACATCTATAGGATTTTTTTGGGTTTCACAAAGCAATTGCTCTTATGCAGCAGAGGAGATCATAATACTCCAGGTGGAACAGGCTGTGACACATCTGGAGCAAAATCCAGGTGTGCTGGGTGTTAGTGAAGAGTTGTCACTACATGACGTGTCCTTCTCTCGGGAAGCTGCTTGCAGCTGGAGGCAGGTCCATGCTGGTGGGGCGCATAACGTGCTCTGGTTTTGCAGCTAGTGCTGCTTCAGGTCTGGGTCAAAGCAGGGATTTCCAGAAGTCCATGAGTAAAGCTGGAGCACAAACCTATTGAAAATCCATCTGTGTCCAGGTAAGTGGCTGCAATCACTCACAAGCCATCGCTCTACTCGAAAGAAATGGAAAGGAGCACATTTGTGAACTGTTGGGACTGCTGGGCCTGTCCATGGGAGGTTTTGCTTTCAGGTTTTATTTATCTGTGGATTTTTTTCTAGCTGAAGTAGCATTTGAGGAGATAGGGTAACAACTTTAACCTCTATTCAGACCATCTGTAAAGAAGATGGGAATTATCAGAGACTGGGATAAAATCCTGGTCCTAATGAAGGATGTCAATGACTTGAAGATGCTGAGATCATCTTGGTAGGTTGGCCTCATCAGCTCTGTTAGATAATCTGTAGAAGACTCTATCAGGCCACAGGAATGCAGTCCTCTAATTTTTGTTCTCTTGACTGCTTCTGTTGCCCTGGTTTTGTTTTGTGTTTTCTCCCCAAATCTAAGCGTTTTTATGTTTTCATCCTATGTCCCATACATGCATTCTTTTGCTAATGAAAGAAAGAAAATGATCATGCTCAGATTTCAGTCTTTATAAAATAAGAGCATCAGTTTGATTCTGTTTTATTTTTGATCAGGTTACAAGGGATAAAGTTGGCCTTGTCTGAAGATAAAGGATACTATTATACTTAACATTTACTGAGTGCAAAGTGATTTGGAAATAAGCTTGGGGGTTTTTCCTATAAAATTTAAAGGCATCAAATAAGTTGAAGTGATTTTGGTAGTGTTTGGACTCCTTTTTCCCTTCAGTTCTTCAAATTTGTGCTACAGAAGAACAGATTTTTGAAATTGTTTAGTGGAAATAAGTAATGCCTAAACTGTGTTGTTTGGGTGTAAGACTTCAAGCTAATTTAGCTGTTAGTAGGACGACTTAAATAAGTCCTTTAGGCTGATGTGCGTGACTTCTGCCATAAATACCATGAAGTTTCTGTTTTATGTACTTTGATTTTGTTACGAATTTTCCATTGTTTATTTGTTCTGCTGTGATTTCTTTGTGAAGGCAACATGCATCACAGAGTTTTTGTGAGCCTACCTGTTCTGAACTTGCTCCTCAAGACCTGCCCTCATGCCACAGTTGTTCCCAGCACAGGATAAGGCAATCACAGAGTATCCCCATCCCATGGATGCATCCTCTGCTTCTCAGCTTAGAGACTGCAGTCAAACAAGCTGATTTTGCCTGCCTGGGTCCATAAGAGGCAGTGCATTTTGCTTGCAGCACTGAGGACTATGTAATTGGCAGTTGTGGTGACGAGCCTAAGACTTCAGGTGTTCTGTCAAATCTGACAGGGAGTTGCCTGCTTGGTTTTTGTTTGGCAGTTCATTGTAAAACCACAGCTGCAAGAGGATGTTCCTTTCCCCCCCCCCTTTTTTTTTTTTTTGCCTCTTCTTGGCAACCTAGGGAGAACTTTGTTAGAGTGTGCTCCTGTCTGTGGCTCATATCTGTCATCATGCTGTAGACCGACATCCTCCCTTCTACCAAAATATGGAAGATTTCCAGTTAGTTGTGTGGAAATTGCGGAGTGGGCAGTATTTTTTCCTAGGGTCTTCTTGTTACTCTGTCACATAAGTTGTTCATTGTTTTACGTTCACTGTTCATGCTTGAAGATTTTTAAGAGGAGGATTGATACTTTGAATCCTTAAAAACAAAATTAGGCAAAGTGGAAATGGCTTTGATTGCTGATTTGGTCTATGATGCTGTGCTCTTTTCACTGCACCACAGATGAAAGCTTGTGTTTATTCCTAAACAAAAAAAAAAATCTGATGCTCACCTAAGTTCAGTTATTTACTTAGAGGAAAGAAGTTTCCTTATACATGAGAAGGCTATTCAAAAATCTGTGTTGGACATTTTAATTGCAGCGAGTGATGAATCCTTTGAAGTTTTATTACCTATTATATACTTGATTCAAAAGTTACCTTTTGCAATAGCTTAAGGTTTTTTATTTGCCTGAGATTATTAACATTTCTGTTTCAAGCTTTCAAAGAGAAACTTTCTGAGCATGATTATGAACATTAGGTTAATGCATAATCCCCACTCAAAGGTTCTCCTAGATTTCCATGTGCTTGTTTAGAGGCCATTCAAAGGTGCTTAGCTTTAATTGCCATTATGTGAGCACACAGAAATAAGGACCCAAGAGTCTTATCAATTATTCTGTTCACAATTTCGTTTTTAAATTGTCTCAGAGCTGTTCTAAGTTAAATTTGCATTGAAGTTACTGGGACTTTAAAAGGTATTTATCCGATTGAGCTGCAGATTCTATTGTCTCCTTATTTAAATGCTCAGTGGTTATACCTTTCTTGGTCTTCATGTAATTGCTAAGGATTTATTTTTTTGTGATACAGTTTTTGGAGGTATTTTGCCCACATGCAAACTTTTAGCTGCTGACATAGAAATAATACAAGCCTGTTTAGAAATGGCACAAGTTTTTGAGTTTTTGTGGCTTTCAATGAGCTGCAAGATCTTAAATACTTGAGTTGGAAAGGAAAAAAGAACCTTGTCTTTTAATAGCCTTCTCAAATATTACTTGGAGGACTATAAATGGGAAATGAAACTGAAAAGTAGCTGGACCTACATCTTCTACCATCCAGGGGAAGCCTTTTCTGTAGTTACAGCTCCTACTTTAGTGTCTTATCCAAAGATCTATGAAGTTCACAGGGGAATTAAGAGTGAGTTATTGTGAAGTAAAAACCTGGAAATGCATTTCTAGAATGCAGGAAAGGACTGCTGTGTGGGGAAGTCTCTTTGGTGCAGCCCGTCCAATACCAGAAGGTCACAATAAGGCCGAGAGGAAAAAAAAATCAACCATTCATTACACTGCAAAACAGAGTAGAAAATAATTTTTATGTACTTATACTGTAAAATTGGGAATAGGCTTGTAGAAATCGTACAGAAATACCCTGTACTTCATGCAGTGTGCTACCCAAATTACAAACAGCTTTCTAGCACTGAAGATACAAACACCAATGTCAGTAGCAGTAAAACACAACAGGCTGAATTCTGCCAGATCAGAACATTTCAAGCTGTCCCTGAACTTGCTTGTCTCACCCATGTGCATAGCATGGGGCACTCCAGAAGTTGGACTCTGTGGGTTTGTGGTCTCTGAGCTATCCATCTTCTCATATGTATATTGAAACCAATAACATGGGCTGGCGAGGAGTACAGAAATGCTATTTTGAGCCCTGTCTCAGCCAGATGTTAGGAACACAAGAAATGCCTCAGTTAATTGGAATTATTTAGTTGAGCTCAGCACCCTGCTGTCAGGCAGGCAGTGGGAGGTGCCACCCAGCAACCTCCATCCCTGTCCCATTGGTGGTCCCAGCCACTGGTGGTGGGTGTTCATGTCGCAGCAGTGCCGTCCCTGCTACTGACTGAGGGGAGCTTGCACTGTGAGTGATGCTGATCTTGGAGAAATAAATAATGCATGTGTGGAGGGGTATCTTCATCAGCTTCCTTCACTGGCCTTGCAGGTCTGAGTTTCTTGTCCTTAAAGCTACTGTGTTGTGCCCAGCTCTTTATTTGTGCCTGCGCAAAGCCTTGTATGTCGCTGTATGCTCTGCATGGCATTCACCCAGTGGCATGGCCTGACACCTTAACCTCTGATTCCCATTCAGCTTGTCAGTTGTTTTCTATTTTGCCTTTTCATATTTTTAAAAAGAACATTTTAAAACTCAAGGGTTATTAAAACATTTTATGTTTTGTTTTTTTAATATTACTATTTTTTGTTTTGTTAAAATTCTTCTATTTCTGACAAATCACCCTGTATGCATTTGGTGAAAGCAGATTGATCAGTTTTACAGTAAAAAAAAAAATCTGTTAGAATAAAACTTCTCATTTGCAAAAAATACTGAGGCTATGATTTTTTGGATCTCAAGCCCAGTATGCATTTCCAGGTTATCATGGAAAGCAGTCTCCCCCAAATTTTCTCCAGGAGAAGCAAGTGCAGTTTGTCATGAATCCCAGCTAATTTATTCCCTTTTCCATAAATGTTATCCCCTACCAGTCCAAAGGCTGTCATTACACTGCTGTCATTAACCATCTGTTTAGCATGTAAAACTCCTCGGGGCAGGGATCACATCTTTGCTTTGTACTGTGTAAAGCTGAGCCTGTGGCTAACACTTGAGAGACAATTAATGATAATGCAGCTCAGTAGGGTACTGGGATACCAAGCTAATAAGAGTGGTATAAATGCCTGGCTGGATGGGATTAGAGGGAACTTCTGTGTCCCAATGGTGCATCTCCAGCAGGTGAAGGGAAATAATCTTATATTTTCAAATATAACATCGTATGACAAGGAGCAGTGAAAAAATAAACAGCATTTTGGATGGAAGGATGTAAAAGAGAAAAGAATGCAAGAGAATCACAGTTTGGGCATGTGTTATGCATTATTATTATTATTTTAATGAGATTTTTACTGAATAAATATATTTTTCTCTACCATAAAAGAAGGGATCAGTTCAGAACATTGGTATCATTAGTGCCTGCGTTGTCCTTTGCCTGGTCTTCTGCGTGCATTATAAGTCGATGCTTTATTGTATTTTCCTTTGTATCTTAATGAACCCGGTATGTCGGGGAGAGAGAGAGAGAGAGGGGAGCTCAGTAGATTTTCATTTTATGTTAATCCATCAAAATCAAGTTAGTTGCAAGAGATGGAGGAGGTGCATGTGTGCGCGCAGACGTCAGCGCCCAGCCGAAAGCTTGCCAGTTGCCCAGCAACCTTCCCGGAGGAAGATGGATGTCCTGCCACCCGCGCTGCTTTTAGCTGAGCTACAATGTATTCACAGAACCTCATCCGCTGCACACGCAGGGGATGGGCACGGGCTCAGCTGCTGGGGGGATGCTGCCTCTCTCACTGGTTGGCTCTCATGCCGGGGCTGGAGAAAATGCATTTCATGCCATCCTCGTTAAAACTATTAATTCGGTTGACTACATCACGTTGGTTTGGGAGCAGGTGCTGTGAGCGCGTTCACATTGATGGTATTGCTCTTCCCCTCCGTCAGGGTCTTAAAGCCATATTGCTAGCAGAATCTCTCCCTCCTTTCCAGAAAGGTCCTTATCTGTAGTAACAAATAAAACCATGGGCTGTAAGAGCTCAGCAAATGCTGTATGTGCCACTGACCTCTCTCTCTTTGGTGGTTTCTTTTGTTCCTGAACTGGGCTCAGCTGGCATGGCCAGGTCTGACCTCCGCATTGGCTGTGCTTCCCTGTCCTGTGGTTGGACCAGCATTAGGACACTTGGCCACACACACAGTGGACCAGGCGCTGTTGGATTGCAGCCTAAGAAGCCCTTGGGGGAATCAGGGCTCTTTCTGTTGAAAAATGTTGTGCAAAGCCAACATTTTAATGCAAATAGGACTTGATGGTGTCTCCCTAATTCTGTGGAATATTTCATTATTATAGGATGCATTTGTTCACTATTTAGATTCCTTTAGAAGATGCGTTAGTCTTGTTCTCAAGGATGGATTTAAAATCCTTGCACTGTTACAATGGTTGGACTAAATCCTGCTGGAAACCTCACACAAAATCTGACCTGAGTAATCACAGATATCTTTCACAGTCCGCCTCTGTTGCCTTTATTTATGTTGACAAGCTTTTTTTACTTAGAGTTTGATTCAGGAAAGCAGTTACGAATGTACTTGACTTTAAATCTTTTTATAGGCCTGTTGAAACTAATGAACTTCTTGACAGGTTAAAACTTGAACGTGTGCTCTGCTGCATCTGGATGTGTGTGAGTGATATTGAGAAAGCAGGACCTGGGGGCCTGAGGAAGACAAAAAGGGCTATGCTGGCATCGGTACTGTTGTATCAGGTTCTTTGACCACTTCAAATTAGGGGATAGAAACATAAAAGGGGTATCAGGGAAAGCAGCAATTCTCCTAAAGGAAAAACATTTCACAGCCCCTTAAACTGAGAAAAATCTGCCCCAACCCAAGAAACATTGCTCTGCTTTATCTGTGTTGCTCCCTCCGTCACCCCCCTGGAGCAGCTGTTTGTGAGTGTGCAGCTGCTGTGAAGCTGTTTCTTGCACCTGTGTCCTGGGGTGACTTGGTCCATGTACCCTGAGAGATGGTGTTTTTATGGGCAGGCAGGGAAATCTTGCAGCAGCACTGACCTGCATGTGGGAGGGCAACATGGCTTTTGCTTACTCTGGGCTTATATATGTGGCAGTTATGTGTCATTTCAAATCCACTTTCTGGTGGCAAGCTATTTATCAACTGGCTATTGAACTTGTTATTTCCTAAAGCATATAGTGTGTGGCTCTTGATTGAAAAGCTGCTGTTCTTTGTTCTTTGTTCTTCCACTTTGCAAGGATTCTTTCTTATTCATTTTGTTAAAGTCCTTCAACTCTAGATTGGTAACTTCCATCACCTGGATGGCAGAGCTTTGTTCAATGACAGCTGTTGGTTTTGTCTGTGCTGTGTCTAAAATGGCTGTGTACAGGATGGCAGAGGAAAGTACATGGAAGTGGGGCATTGGATGACTGAAGTTCAAAAGAAGGAACGTTTTACGAATGCTGGTTGCTTATTTGTTGGGAAATGAATAGGGAGTATGAAAAATTAACATCATGTTTACCAGACAGAAGCCTGGATAACAGCAAAATGCTACATACTAAAGTTTTAATTGAGTGATTTATGGGTGGTTGGGGAGAAACATTTCTTGCAGTTGGAAGTGTAATTGGGGAACAAGTGGTTTGTGTCCCAGTCTGAGTACAAGTCTTGTCATATTCATTCCTAATTATGAGATTTGTGTCTTGTCATCTCTTTAACCAAATACAACAGTGGGTCCTGCTCCTTTTGATAGAGATAATGGTTTGCTGCTTATGGGTTCCTGTTTCAGGACAGGTCAAAGAAAGACTTTCCTTCTCATGGTTAGATCAACTTTCTGCCTTCACTGAGGAGTCAAATAGGAAGGTGCTGTAAGCTGCATACTGAAAAGAATGGCAGCTGGGATCTGGGCAGGGAAGTGTGGTCACCCTTACCAGTGCTGGTCCTAACAGGTACATCATTAATCTGTACTGTGAAGACTCCTGGTGAACCTGGTTAAGACCTGTGATCCTGCCTTTACTCCATGTTCTATAAACACAAACCAAAAAGGACTGTTTCCAGCCTTAAATGGATTTATATTATGAGAAACTACCTTGTAGTAGGTGGAGGCAAACTGTTAGCTTAGAGCTTTTATTACAGATGTTAGAAGTGTTCCAGCCTGACTGTCTGTCCTGTGCAGTGGGACTCCCCTGGCCGGTGGCTGTGGATGCACGCACCTGTGCAGGCAGGCAGGCAGGCAGCACCCCTTCACAGTCCCCAGAAAGAAATGAGCACGCAGGGTACAAACTGGCTCAGCCAAAGGACTGCTCCTGACGAGATAATTGCCTCTAGGAATGCTGTTCTGCCTCTCCTCTGGAGCCCAGGTGATAGGCCGAGGTCAGCACTTTGCAGCATCTTGGATTATGTGATACAGATCGATGGTGTAACACCAGAACAGGCTGACAGTGTCATATGACTTAGCTAAGATATGTTCAGAGCTTGATTCTGCTCGATGCTGGGTATTTCTACTGTGCCTTAGGATGGAAAGGAATTGAGAGCACCCAGTACAATCCATGATGTCCTAGAGAAGTCTGGAAGGATAGAAAGCAAGGTAGCCGATCACAAAGAGCCACTAAAGCAGCAACAAGAATATCTTCTCTTTTTTGAGACCATTTAATCTTTTTGAATGAGTAATACAATATTTATAATGTTATAGTAGCTCTAATAACTCGCTTAAAAATTAAAAATAGTTAATGGGTGAAGTGGAATAAGCATGGTTAATGCTTCTCACTGATATGCCGCTGTACCTCCTGCTAGAACAGTTTTATTTAAATGTGTAATTTTCTCCCATTTTACAACACTGACTGGAGCAAACATGGTATTTGTAAAGCTCCCTCTCTGGTGTGTGTCCTAGCTATCTGGAGCACCGCATCTTTATGTTGGATGAATTATCCTTTAGCAGAGGAGGGCTTTTCAGCAAAATGCACTGATCTGTAAGGTCCATTTTGAAGATGCAGTACTAGGATCTGTTGTGGTAGGAGAATTTTATGTCTTATTACATAAGGTTCCCTTAATTCCTGGGAGGTTAGCCCCAGATGCAGTCCTGTTCTCAGGAAAATGCTGTTTCCTGCATTGCTTTCCCAACTCAATAGAAAACTCTACTGTGCTTGAAGACTCAAACTGCTGATCACAGTCCTCAGCTGGGCACTGCTGGAGATATTGTAGACAGCTTGGTCCTTTTGTATGTGGACTTGGTGACTTGAAGACACAGGTCTGGATTTGATACAGCTGGGTGGTACAAAGCTTGTAGGACAGCTGCATCTTATATTGCTGAAGACATGCACCAAGGCATTTTGTGGCAGTCTCCATAGCACTGAAGGCTTCATGCCTGGTAGATTGCATGGCTATTGCTAAATGAGAGGTGATAAAACACAAAAAGTTGCAGCAAGTTCACCATCTGTTAGAACAGGGTGGAGATTCCTACCCAAAGTTGATGGCAATATTTTCTTTCTCAGAAAGAATTCAGAAGGATTTTTGTGGGATAGTTTAGTGTTGGTGTGAAATGTAAGCCTGGCTGCAGACTGGGTTGACTGACAGGGAAGGGTTGGGAGCAAGGCAGAGCATTCCTTAAAATGAAGGGACGTGCTCAGTGTGAGCAGACTCCTTGGAGCACTGTCCACTTTCCACTCAACTCAGTCTTTGAGTGGTCAGTCTCTGTCCATGGTCTGACCCTGCTGTGCATGGTGAAGTCCAGGGAGAGCTCTGTGTTGTGTCACAGCACCTGTAGTTCAGTCTGTGCAATATGGTGAAGTATGGTACTGCTTAAACATTTTCTGGTGAGTGACTATAGATAACTTATGGTCAAAAATTCTAAAAGAAGTTGATGCAGAAGATCTTTGGTCTGTTTCTATTAACTTCTTAAGCCTCTTGGAAATTCACAATGAGCGAACGTGTGCAAGAGGAAGATCCCGGGTAACTGCCAGCAGCTTAGCCTGACATCAATCCCAGGCAAAAGAATAGAACTGAGAGAGGATTTAGAGAATTAAAGGTAGGGAATATAATTAATGCCATTCAACATTCTTTTTTGGAGAATATGTCTTGTCAAACAAACCTGATTTATCTGATAAGATTGCAAGTTTGGGGGATAACTGTGTAGATATAATATACTTCAGCTTCTGTAAGGCGTTTGATTTTATTCCACATGACATTATTATTAAAATATTAGTACTATATACTTTTATTGAAGCATATCTTAAATGTATTAAGAACAAGGTAACTGACAGAGCTCAAAAAGTAGTTGTCAATAGGGAATCTTTACTGAATGTGAACATTTTTTAATGTAACTCTGCAGGGATCAGTCAGAACCCTCATGCTATTCATCATTTTTGGCAGTGATATGGAAGTAAATATAAAATTATTTCTGATAAAATTTCTGGGTGACACAAAGATTGATGAAGTGAGAACGAGAGCAGTAGGATACAGTGCTCTTGGTTAATTGTCCCTACTGAAACAAAATTCCAAAATTCCTTTAAATCTAATTAAATAAGAAAGTTTTTGTGCATCTGAAGAGGAATGTAGCACAAAACAGTTGCCCAGCCTGGAAAGCAGAAGATTTATGAGAAATCTTTCTGTGTGCTGACCTCTGGAGAAATGGGACTTTCCTAAGCGAAGAGGCAGTTTGCCTGCAGGATCCCATGGCCTTCATCTGATGGTGGTGGTGGTCCATGGCTTGGCAGAGCTGCTGTTAGAGGAACCTCACTGAGGATGCTGAATGAAATCTCTCTTCATTCTCAGTGCTGTGGAAGGCTTAAGAGAAATGTGGATTGAACACTGGTTAAATTTCTGTCTTTGGCTGTGTATCTGTGAGGTCTCCTGTATGTTTTTTCATTAACCTGGGTCCACTGGAGGTTTTTGAAGGTGCCCTGCATTTGTATCACAGCAGCCAGACTTGGCAGTAGAGTTTAGCCCAAATATAGAGCAGGGTCCATACTAGTGAGACTGGCTTGCAATTCTCTGTTAACACCTCCAGACATAAAGTAGGCTGCAGCAGCAAAGGGCATACAGCACTGAAATGAGAACGCAGAGGTGTTGCATACCCATATCATGGCTATATTACTTTAGAGGCTTTTCTTGTTGACTGCACAAGCTCCTTGCGCTCACATTACTTGCTCACCATAGGTGCACATGGGTACAATCTATGTCATGCCAAGGCTTTTCCTGCTGGTGAAATGAAAAGAGAAGTTATGTACCCAGGTGTCATACAGTGATCCCACTGGCAACAGGGGCATAAGGTACCCCTGTTACGAGGGCCATACCAGTGCCAAGAACCTTCAGCAGTGGCCAAATGTAAGTTCACAGGTAAAAGATTCTGTAAATATCTTCAGGTTTGTTGCATTTTGAAGAGAGAGATTTTGAAAAGGCAGAGGAGGTAACTACCCTTTGGCTACTGCTTTTAGCTTTGATTGAGCCAGATCTGCTTGTGCACGCAGTGTCGAAACCTTCCTTGTTTCCAAAACCTGACCACAGCATCACAGAGTAATAATTTACACTGGAAAGGACGGCTGGTGGTTGTCTGGTCCAACGGCCTGCTAAAGGGCCAACAAAAGCCAGCTGCTCCCAGATGGAGATTTCACAGCCTTTCTGGCTCATCTGCTCAAATACTTTGCTACTCTCATTGTAGTTTTTGTGGATTTTTTTTGTTCATAATCCAGCTGGAACTTTCTATGCTCAGCTTGTGTCTGTTGTTTCTTGCCCTGTTCCTGTAGTCCTCCAAAGGAAATCTACTCAGCCTCTTATACCCTCCCATACCCAGGTGGTTGTAAACAGCTCTCCCTGTGTCTTATTTTGACTGAAGAAGCCCTGCTCCCTCAGCCTCTCCATACCTGTCCTGCAGCTCCCTGACCATAGCAGCCCTCCACAGGTCTTGCTCCCAGTACATCACTGTCTCTGCATCCAGTGCTCTGAGGTTGTCCCACCAGCGCTGAGTAGAGGCTAATGGCCATTTCTGCCAGCCTGCTGTTATGCTTTAAAAGAGGAGAAATTAAGGGAAAAAAATTGGTTTTATTGCTGTAAAGCTTAGCTTTTCTCAGCAAGATCCAGCATGTGACTGTTTCACCACCCATACAGAGAAAGTGGAGGGGGAGCAGTCAGACCAGAAGAAGGTGCCCTTGAGGCAAACAAACCAGCAGTGAAGTGTGTGTTGGAAACATCCACCTCAGAGTTAGCTATGGCTAAGCCAGTCCTCTGGGATCCTCGGCTGCGTGACTGCCTAGTACCAGAGGTACAGTGAAGATGGAAAACCCTGTGATGAGATTGACAGGAACTTCAGGTCCAAATAGCAAAGTGCACCAGGCTGTGGTCTGTCCTTCCCTGTGCTGCATCGCTGCTTGATGTCCAGCGCACGCAAACAGCTTCTCTATCACCATGTGAAGGACTGGGGCCCATTCATAAACAGACCAACTTTCAGCACGGCTTTCCAGCCACAAGTTTCCCTAAGCTAAAAGAAAACAGTGTATCTTACTAAATAAATGATTAGACATCAATGATTTTCTGCCTTCTAGAGCAGAGTTATTTGGAAGTGTGAAAGGAAATAGCTGCTGCAGTATAAAACTGCTGCCCTTTGCACTTGCGTGTTTCCCGCAGAGTAATCCTTCATTCATTGTTTACTTAATGAGAAAACATAGAGGTTAATTTATAAAACCAAATAAAAAACAGACAGAGGACTTTATTTGTGGAACAAAAAACTGAATTAAATGAACAGTCTGTCCATTAATGCTGCTAATTGTGCCATGCTCCACTGTGGAAAATACACAGTTCTGCTAGGATTCTGCTCTTTCTGGTGAAGCCCACAGTCTGTCTCCACTGAGGGTTCAAGCCAGCACTCTGTGACAAGAGTTTCCTAAAAACTTTTCTTACTTGGTGAATTAATTTCATCTCCCAGTCTGTGACAGGCTCAGCCTCTCAGGGGTTTCTTAAATTTAATAGATAAGTATAGAAATAAGTGGCAGAGCTGATCTTGTTGGTGAATGCCGCTGTCTGAATGATTTGCAGATTCTTGTGAGCATCCGTGGAGAGCTGCAGCAAGGAAGAGAAAGAGGGACTGCTTCATTCGTTTCCCTTGCTACAGAGAAGTCTGTGGTACCCATGCTAGAATTTAGCAGTTTTTAGGTTATTTCTGTTGGCTGTAGGATGTTGCAGAGGTTGGAATTAAACCCATGTAGGGGGAAGTTTTGCATTTCATCTGCATGTTTCCTGGTAGCCGTACCTCTTTGCTACTCAGTGTATGTCTGAAATCTCCACCATCCCTGCTGGGGGTGGACGCAAGGTAGCTGTGCCCTGATGTAGATGGGAGTGTGCTAGATCTGCATGGGTGAGGGTTACTTGATGCTGAGACTGGCTGGAGGCTGCAGCTGCCCTATCTTTCCTCAGTCAGCCTACAGAGGAGGGAAGGAACAGGGAGAACTGGGCCAGAGTGGGTCTGTGATGGAAAGAGAGATCAATTTGTGAAGGCGTCTACTAGTAGTTCATGAAGAGTCCTAAGAATAACATTTGATTCTCTTTGGGAAGCTGAGAATTACTGTGAAGTGTAGATGAGGAAAAACATGTCTGGAAAAAAAAAGTTGTTTTGCTGGAATATCCTCTGGTGATTTAGAAGATTCTGTGTTGGAAAAGACACTTTCTTCTGGGCTATAACTGAAACAAAAGGAAATACATAAAGAAGGTTAATCTATCAACTGAGTTATGCCATCTGCCCTGTGAATGTTGAGGCTTCGTGGAGCTTTGAAATCTCCACCACTATCCTGCTGAAAGGAGCTTGGGACAGTTATTTCTTCACTAACTTCTCATCACCTTTGTCAGCCAGCTTGATCTTCAGATTGTGACAGCAAGAGTGAAATGCTATTTGTGAAAACAATTAGTGAAAATTTAAACCAAACTGATACCGCAGAACACGTGCAGATTTTAATGCAAAAGAAAGGCCTGGAGTAGTTTTTCCCATTCTTACATCAGGCAGATTCATGACTTTTAAATTTAGTCTGCAGTTTGTTTTATTTCTGACATTATAGAATTCTGCTTCTTAAGCTTTAGATAAGACTTGGTTATATATATGTGTATTTTATATGTATATAAAAAACATGTATAAAGTATATGTATTTATGAATATAGATTAATACATACTTATTGTAAGTGTATGTATATGAAAAAAAATGTATTTGTTGTTCCAACATATCTTACTGGCACACAGAATTATATGCGGTCTTTGGAAAGTGGATTTTTTGAAATGCTGCCATCTCTTTGTTGAGTATTCAAAGAACATTGTAATTATTTTTGTCAATATATTTTAAATGCTCAGTGGAAAAAGTTGCAAACATTTTTGTTGGAACCTGTATTTGTAACCTGTTCAATACATCACCTATTTGTATGCCAACTGGCTTCTTTTCAAAAACGTGCTATTGAGAAGATATATGTGTTTTTTTCATCATTGTGATACACTTTTATGCTGTTGTCACACATTAATAATATAATATCCCTCCATAATATCTTCTGGAAATATTTGGGAGACATAAGATTATCCCTTTTCTGGATATATTGGCAGAATTGCTCTTGGCTTATGTTTGGGAATGCAAGTGATTTTTTTCAGTTCAAAGTTAACGTAGTTGTGTTTGCCAATGGTTACATCAACATGGCAATGTTCATTTTGTCTGGAAGGTACGAAGCTGTAATGTCTTCATGTCTGAAACTGTGGCTCTGGAACAGGTCTGGGTCCTGGGGACAGCAGATGGAGCTCATGGCTGACGGTGGCTCACACAGGGGAGCTTCGGGTTGAGGAGGTGCCTACAGGCTCCATGTGCTTGCTGGCTTCTTGTCTTCCAGTGGAGCAACCTGGGGTCATGGTTCTTCATCTGATGCTGCTGAAGGCTGCTTGTGCCTCGCTTGAGGTTTTGAGCACTTCAGTGTTATTTTCAATGTTTGTGTTTCAACACAAGGCTGCAAGCTGGGAGGGAAGAGTAATTCTACAGGATAACCAATCTCTTTGTGTGAATGTCACCTCAAAGGAAGCCAAGGGTTGTGTTGATGAAGCTGATGAAGCTTCCTCCTGGTTGGTGTCAGCTGCAGCTCCTTTAGGCTGCCTTCTGGTTGTGAGCAGCCTCTTCCCGCTGGGGCATGAGCCACTGCATGGGGTGGCTGGGCAAATCCTTCTTCTGGTGAAGCCCAAATCAGATTTAGGATCTGTAAGAAATCTCTTCTAGTTCCCCAGCCTCTGGGTGCAGGCAGTCAGTGAGTTTGTCCACTCAGTTTTGTGGGTTTTTTCTGCTTCCTTTCTGAGAGCAAAAGTGGTACCTTTTTTTTAGTGGAAGTGGGGGCAATCCAGCACCAGAGGTTGTTTGGCTGGTAGATTATCCCTGCTCACCTAAAAAGTGAAGCTGGCACCTCTTGGAAAACATCTTTCCTATGTTGAAAATACTTACCTAAGCTTTTGTGCTTGTGTCCTTCACAGTTCTTCAGAGACATGTCTGAGCAGGGATGAAAAACCCATCTCTGTGGTGGGCTCTTTCTCTCATAAACTCTCCTTGGACTCTCTTGTGCACTAAAGGGGGAGGCTGTGGTGTTTTTTGGATGCATTAAAAGAGGCTAATTTTCTGTTTGCTATTCTGCTTAAATCTGGGGGAAAACTGTTGTAGGTTGAGATAGCTAAAACTGGCTGTCTGTAGTTAGCATGGCAAGGGCTGTGGGCTGGATATCTTTGGCCCCTGCCGGCCAGGCTGCGTCATCCTGCCACAGCAAGCAGCCAGAGGGAGAAGAGAAACCTGAGATGCACAACATGTAAATACTCCAGAAATACTAGGAATTTGGCAAGAAGGCCAGCAGTGGCTTCCTCTCTCCCTGAAGATACCGCCATATGCCCAGAGATGAATCCAGTTTTTTCAGCAGTGTTGGCAAAACTAGTTTTCAGCTCCCCACTGCTTCCAGACTGGCACGAACACTGCCCTGTCATCTTGGGGCCAGGGGGCTGCAGGGTGGGGAGGAGACATGGGAGACCAGGGAAAAGCAGTGCCATGTGAATAGCAGGACCTGTGGTGTGGCAGCCAGGGTTTGCAGCAGCTGCCTTGGGCAGAGGGCCTCACTTGGGCAGTGCATCTTCATGCACGCCATCCCCCTGACCTGGTTTAGGGGTGCAGGATTGAGGCTGGCATGGGGGATGAGTGCTGGAGGCAGGATACACACCTCCTGCTTGTGTCCTGTGCTGTCACCTTTGCGTTTTGAGATCTGACGGGATTGCGCCACGGAATAGCTGCAGGCAGATCACTTTTATGACATGTTACTGCAATAAAATTACTAATTTATGGCAGTCAGAGATCTAGGCGTGTGCCCCTAATTTTTCCTTGCTGCTGTGTATTGTCCAGTTAGTTGGCACATGAACTCAACTGATCTGTGAGAAAAAGAGATGATTCCGTGTGCGCTGCCCCTTCTTGCCTAGCGCCTGGGGCCGCGGCATTCCACCTTGGAGCATGGCACTGCCAGGGCTGCGGGGCTGGCAAAAGAGAGTGGGGGGCAGCTTTTGAGTGGGTTTGGACAGTAGGAAACAATGTACCACTGCAGCACCTTCTGAGAGATCTCCTTTGTCAGCTTGTGGCAAACCTTGGGCTCCTGCTCACTTTTCTGGCCTTGTTACTGCTAGAAGTGGAAGGTGCACAGTGGGTTTTGGTTTGGGGCTTTTTTTGTGGGTTTGTTTGTTTGGATTTTTATGTTATGGTGTTTTTTTTGGCGGGTTGTGGGGTTTGTTTTTAGTTTTGGGGTTTTTTTGTTTTTTTGAGGTTTTTGTGTTGGTTTGGTTTCTTTTTAATTTTTATTTTATTTTATTTTCATTTTTAATCGGGGGGAGATACTTTGCTGTATAGGAATGCCAGGGTCAAGAATTCACATCCAGCTCCTGGTTCTGCTCTTCTGTACGTGGCACTTCTTCCTCCATGCCATCTGTCTGTTGAAATTAATGCTTTAATACCCTCTGCAGGGTAGCATTACTATTTATTTATTCCAATGTTTAAGTTTCTTTTCGACCTTTGGGATTAAGCTGGAGTGCCCAGGCATCATTGTAGACTGTGAAAATCTCAAGATAGCATGTCACAGGCTCCTGAAAAGGGGGGGAATATGTGAAATGCTGGGTTTGCCTGTGTTTTCCTTGGCTTGCTTTCCTAGCTGTGGCTCCTGAGGCAGGGGAGGGGACCAAGGCCCTAGCTCCGGTGGTGTGACCCAAAGCGAAGAATGTTTGGTGTGCAATGAATACGCCAGAGTCCTGATGGATACCACCTTGCTGCTCCTCGCTCCTTGGAGCCCTTCCCTGCCAGCTGTACCCTGGAATTCAAGCACAGTCTCCTCAGAATAGCCTTGGAACTGCTAGACTTCTGATTTGTATGGCTTTTTTTCCCTTCAGAGGTAGGCAGAGCCTGAGACCATCCCACAACAGTACTTCTTTAACAGAGGAAAGATTAGAAGTATCATAACCTAATTAGCAATCCTGCATTTCTCATCTTTATCTGCCACTGGGAGCATCCCCCAGGGTGGGCTCAGGGTTGTTTGGATCCCACCTGAACCTGCAGCACATCCTGGGAACCCTGTTCCTTCCTATTGCCTTCCTTTGTTATATTCTGTTTACTGTCTGTGCTTGGGGCAGATGTTGTTTGGGTTCTATTTGACTCCAGTTTAGTGTGTGACTCAGCATTGGTGTATGTTTTGTTCTGCTGCTGGCTTCTGCATTCCCCAAAACCTGGTGCTTTCAGCTGATAACACCAAAGTGTCTTACCCTAAATTTGTGGCTGTGATGTCCCTACCAGCCACCACCCTCCTTTGCCTGCTGAGGTGTTCCCTTGGCCATGCCATCCTATGGTAGAGATCATGTTTACCTGGAGTTAGCATGCACGTTAGCCAGTAATTGTCCTGTTAATTGCTTTGTGATAACTGCATGGCATCAAGCAGAGTCCACACAGGCAGATGTCCCTGCTTACCCCACTGGCCTGGCTGCCCTGGCCCAATGTGGGTGCCCACTCAGTTGCTGGGGAGCTCCCCTCCTGCCATCAGGATCTGGAGATGGTGCTTTCTTTCCCGTGTGTCTGGATAGGATATGTCCTTTTTATTTTACATCCTGGAGCCTTTAATTACTCTCAACGAGTCCCTTTCACACTTCAAAAATCCTGTAGCAATTTCAGTTTGAATTACTTTCTCTGAGGCTTTGGTTTAGATGAGTGCACCTGCTCTGGGGTTCCAGTGGTAATTGGGCTGTAATAGTTATGATCCTTTAAATGCACTTAAGGTACCATGAGCTTTAAGAACTGATAACGATGCAATCTGGCATCTCAGCACTAGTTTTGTCTTGTCTCTGAGCATTTTGGTTTAAATTATATTGTTTTGTCATTTTTGAAGGTTACAAATATTCACAGGTTTTGGAACTTGGATGTATTTAATCAAATGCTGCCCTGTGCTTATGTACCCATCCCACAGATCTGGGTCCTGGGCTGCTCCTCATTTCCCACTCCTCCAAACCCCTGCTGAGCTCAGTGGGAGTTTTGCCAGAACAAGGCCCTAAAAAAGAAGTATGACTCATTTGAGCAGTTGTGCTCATTTGTGCACCAGTCCAGGCTCATGTTAAAAGGATATTAAACAAAAAATACTAAAGAACCTACTTGTCTTGTCCTTGCCTAGAGCAAACATTTATCCTGGGATTGGTCCAGCAGGTTAAAGATGGCTTTTCCTCTGGTTTGTGTGTTACTTAGGATTTTGTAGTGTGGATAGTGTCAAAGCTTTCACAGTTCTCTGCTACCTTAATTCCCCTCTAAGGAGGCAGAACAGGGAGGGGGATGAGGAAAAGAGAAAGACATCTCTCTCAGGCATGTACAGTCACAAGAGGTGTGCAACCTGTAGCCTGCTGCTGAACTCAGAATATAAAATTTTCAAAATTACCAGTTGTGAGTGTGACAATGAACTGAAAGTAAATATGGTTCAGTTTGCTGTGAATCATTCTTGGGTGGTTTCATTGGACTTGGATGAGCTGGCATTGTTGCAGTGCAAGAATAGAGTTGTTTCAGAATTAGACAGGCATATCTACTTGTCAGTGCAGAGCTGCAGCATCCCAATGGTACTGGGGAAAATTCGCCCTCCAAGAGGCTTCCTAGGATGGCTTCCTTCCAGAGGAAGTTCTCTGGCTGGGGAAGGAACCAACTGCTCCCACAAGGCCCCAGGACCTGGGAATTCACCTGCTGGTACCAGATGCCGACTCCTCTCTTTGAATTGCCCTCAGATGAACACTTTGAGTTAAGGTAGTCACTGTGAGAGAGAAGATTTTTCCTTCATCCAAAAAAGCCCTCTAGGCTCTCCTGGCAGGGAAAAGGGGCCGTGAAATTATGATAATGGTAACTGCTATAATGAGATGTTACTGTAAACAAAAATAAGTATTTTTGTGCTCTTCCTTCCAGCAGGAATTAAAATTCCCAGAGCAGAACCACCTGTTCAGAACACCTCAGACAATGTTCTACATCCAGGCTAGGAAAATACTTTCCTTAGGAAAGCAATTGCAGTTTAGCTCCATGAGCAGTGCAGGTGTGGAGTGATGCCCTGACTTGGTGTTTGACTGGTGTGGCTTGACTAACCTGTGATGTTTCAAGAGAACTTGAAAATGGCAACTGCCCTGTCCTGTAGTGGAGAGACACAGAAATTGCATATCGCCCTCTTTAAAGCCATGATCATGATTATGGGATGAGGTAAAGAGATTTATATAAGCCATGCTCATTAATGCCAGTGGGAATTACTCAGAGCTATACAAGTGCATCACAGTAAGAAATGTGCCTTGGCAGTTCACTATTAATATTTGAAGATAGTGCAAGCAAAGTCTCCTTCTCTGAGTCAAGTGGGCAAAAATTAGAGATTTGGCAGGGGCCGGGGTGGTGGGGAAGGAAAGGGAAATTCTGTTATTTTAGTCTTTGGAAAGGTTATAGAAAGGTTAACCATTCATACATACAGATCCTCAAATACAAGGAGTTGCACATATGTGTGGCCTGTTAACTGTTCTCGTGATTATAACTGCAGGTATTTAGCTACTGTCTGCTGGTTACTGATGGGCAAGAGCCCATCTCTCTGTTTAGGAGATGCTGACCGTCTTTGATGACCCACTCAGTGCTGGTGCTCACCATGGGGCAAGAAAGGCTGCTGCCATTCTGCTTGCAGTTCCATTCTGTACTTAAAAACAAGATGGGGAGACCATAGGCAGCAGAAGCAATGCATAAGCAAAATCAGAAGTTGTGATTTTAGTCTAGTAAAGTATCTCAAAGAGCTTGATTCATTTGAAGTGGCCATCGAAGCAGGTAGAAAGGACTATGTATTTATGTGAAGTACAGTGAAAGGCAGACATTGACCTCTACTTGATGTTTCTGAGTTAGTCGTTATTCTCTGGTTTGTATCAAGCTTTCAAGTTGGTTTCTTTATATTTTGCCTTTTTTTTGTGGGTTTTTTTTTGTTTTGTTTTGTTTTGGTTTTTTTTTTTTTTTTTTTGTTTGTTTTTTTGTTTTTTTTTTTGCTTGAGTAGGCATGTAGTTTCAGTCTTAAAATGTCAGTTCCAGTAGGAAGTGTTATTGTATTTATGGGTCCTGTCCTGCAGTTTACCCAGTACAGCCATGCAGCTGCCTTCTCCAATTCACCCTCCTTCCATGGATGGCAGAGCTGGGGCTGCAGCTGGTAGCAGCGTGGTACTGTGGTGCTTGTCCAGTCCCTGTAAGAACTGTGGCTAATTGCTGCCATGCTGTTTAAACTCATTTTCTTTATTATTCTTAGCATTATTTACATAATTTTTAATGGAAACCCATTCCACCCAAACAAGATAAAGTAAAATTTACTATTCCTGACAGATGTTGACAGCTTTGGAACAATGCAGGACACGCTGATTGCATCCGTGCAGTGCCACTGGCTTGGAAGAAGATTCACCAAAGCAGACGAGTCCTGCCTCTCACCCTGCGGATGGTAAATGCCAGAGGTAACCTTTATAGCAACACATTTCAGGTGGCAATCCAGCCCAAAGCCCAGGGTTCCCTACTGACAGGTCCTTGCTCATGGCTGCACAAGTTGAAATTCATCAGTTTTTACATTCCCAGCAAATGAGCTGGTGAGGTAGAAGGTGGTGCTATAGATGCTTGGTGCAAACCACCTTCAGGACTTAGTAAAAAGTCCAGGGTCTTGGAGATCATCAGATGCTACACATGACACTGAGGATAGTTGTGTGTACCCTCAGGTTGAAAGCAGAGGACTTAACTAGAGGACAGGCACAGAGAAAGCACATTCCTCTCAGCTGAGCAGTGGCCAAATCCTGACCCAGTGTCTATACCTCTTATCACCCCTATATGGCAGGAACTCTGATAAGGTTTAGCAGCATAATGGTATGGGCTGTTTTGATACTTCAACAGAGATAACAGAACGCCTAAATAAATCCTGTTTGATGCTTAAATAAGGATTTCATCCTGCTACGTCTGTAGGCAGATACCAGAGTTTATGATTCACTGTCCAAGAATTTGATCCTTTCTTTCATTTTTTTTTGCATTCCAGCTTGGAGTATTTTAACTAGGTAGTAATTATGGAAAGGAAATAAAGAATGTAGTCACATAATAGTCATATGGAATAAAGTTAGCAGATAATTAGGTGTTGGAAACTGTGGGCCTAGGAAGGTCCAGTTACTTGCTTAATACTGATATTTAATTGGGCATTAAAAAGTAGAAATTCTTGAACGTTCACTGCTTTCCTTACTAAAGCTCTGTCAGACATGTGAGGGTGCATGTCTCCCGTGCCCTGCTACGTGGTAACAGTTACAGGGTAAAACTACTTGAACACCCTGCCACCCTTACCATATCTGCTGCTTAACAACTGCTAGCAGCAGCTGGGCCCAGCCAGGAGCACCACACTTGTAAGGCCAGAGCAGCTTTTAGACTACAGCTACAACTTCTGCTACTTTTACTATTCCTCCTCCTAGTCTGAGTGACTGAAGCTGAGCCTGGCTGCAGGAGGTTGGCTGAAGTGTGGTTCCCTCCTGAGTGAAGGCATGGGCCAGTGGTGGGAGCTGGGGACAGCTGTGAGCACCAGGGATGGAGCCCAGGTGAGGGCAGCTTGGTGGTTGCTGGAAAGGGAAAAAGATATTTTTATTCCAGCAGCTAAAACCCTTTTGTATTTTGGTTTCTTTTAGCAGCTATTTATCCAAAACATTTGGGAGAAAATCTGTCTCTTTATTAAATATTTAACACCCTTGCCTTCAGCTGTGGGCTGAGAAAGCTCCCAATCCACATGTGAGTCACCAAGAACTCCTCCGACAGAAGCAGAGGAATTCCAGACTGGAGATTGCTAGAGGAAAAAAAAAGTGTGCTGATTTGGAAAAAGTCCAAAATGGTTCACATCTCTCATATATCATAAAACGAGCACTGCAGTCAGTCTGCTGGGTGTGTGGACAAGGAGGCACAGAGTCCCAGATCTGAAGTGAAGAAGCTCTCATAATGCTAGGGAGCATCACACCCTATATAATACAGATGAGAAGTACACCCAGTAACTAGTCTTTTATTAAATGCTGTCTGCATTTGGATCCTGACATGTCAGAGGTGACAAGGTGTAGATCACTGCTTCCTGTAGTAGTTTATTGCATTGGTGAATTAGTGCTAGTTTAATCCGTTCAGCTTTCACCTCCAGCCATCCAGCAGGCGTCTCTTGGCAAAGCCAGAAGATCCATGATTTGAAGGTGCCCCACTCTCTCAGGGTAACAGTCTGGGATTCATGTTCAGAGAGCAGGAGTGAATGCTCCTGCAAAAAGAGCGTATGGTAACAAATGGTGCAATAAGAATGAGTTGTGATAACAAAAAAGGTCATGGCTACCCTAGCACTGCTGGTGGTGAGCACTGTGCTTACATGTGCTGTGCAGGCATGGAGCATGTGATCGATTCTTTATTTCTATTAAAGTGACAGGAACTGAATGAATAAAATGAGATGAAACATTTTTGGCATGTTTCTCCGTTTGGCCAAATTACTTTATCAACATCCCAAAGAATTTTTCACCTGCAGAGGTATATGTCAATCTCTGTCCCATAACCAATTACAGAGGCATCTCCAGCAGTGGTTTTGCACCTCTTTCCACTGCAGACCACTTAAAAATTTTTACTGGTGATGAGGGTTCCTTGTATAGCAAACTTACACCTCCTGACAAGAGGTTTACTCCTTCCATTACTATTTGTAGATACTTAAATGGGGTTTGCAGTATATAACAATATTTTCATTGGTTGAAAACCATTGGTCTGTGACACAGGTACTTTCTGTGCACTCTGAGATCACTCCTACAGGGAAGACATGGCCATTAAACATTTTTTTAGGCCATGTGCTCTGAGTACTTTAAAGGAACTTCTTATAGGTAATGTGCCTGATTCTGATTTCAAAGTGATGTTTCTGTATTGCCTTGCTTTGAGCATATTCCTGATTTAAGATTATGAAAGAAAGATCCTTTTTCTTCTGGCTCTTGAGCTTAGAAGTGCAAACCTTATAGCTTCACCACCTAGCCCTACATGATGCCTATTGGAAGCTAAGGGGTGACACCAGTAGCATGTGTTAATAATATGTCCTCAGTTGGGCAGCACTCACTGGCCAACATATTCTGGTACAAGTCACTTGGCTTCCTTGACCAGGACCTCTGCCTTGTGTAGGTGGGACGTGCACAGTTACCTTTTGTGTGTGCCTGCCTTTTGGGTAGAAAGGGTTAACAAATATGACTCTTTCTGGCCTATGCTGTGTCACCCAATCTGGGAGGAGTGAACAAGGTTGTCAAAAGTCAGGTTGAACGTTAAAGACTGAAAGCGGTCAGATTTGATGGGCATTCTGCAAATAACTGGGGACAAGATGACCCGGAGATGGTTTGTACCAGCACTATGGAAAATGTTAAGACCCTTTTTAAAACTCATTGACCAGAAGTGCTGCCATATGTACCTGGATGAACATGTGTGTAAGGACTCCTTACCAGGAGGAGCTGGTGTGGCCATCCACCTGTGCCTGAGCTGGCCGACACAGCTGGCAACGCCATTCCCTACCCATTGCTCAGATTGCCCAACACTGCAAGCTCCAGCTCTTTGATGAAAGGCAGCGGGTTCATGTATCAGATTGTTGAGCCTTAGGGATAGGGGATTAGGTTTGCAGTGTAATCTTTCTGTAACATGCCTCTTGATCCAGAGACTGTGCTTTATAAAAGAGCTCTTTTCCCTCTGACATTGGGGAGGCCTGCTCAGGGACAACTATCTTCTACCTTCATTTGGAGATAGTAAGGCTGCTACTGACCTGATGTTTGTGAAGGTCACAGCTGCACCAGGCAAAATTAGTTCTGTGCAGGACAGTTAAGTAGATTGGATTTTCTCAGTTGTAGCTGATTTGCTTTCATCTGGGTTCCTCTTGCAAAACCATTTAAAGTCCATTCCCCTCTGCCCCCCACTGCCTATTTATGGGAAAAGACTGGAAGGGGGATATTCCTGCCTGGGTCCAATTCTGCTTCAAGCCCTATTCTTATATATTTCCAGGAAAGTGTCTGCAGAGGCTGGGGCAGGCTGTTTAATCACTCTGGAGCCTTGGGTTGTATTTCATCCCTTCATGAATGTTGTAGGGCCAGTTGGGCTGGTCCTCCCCTGTGCCAGCTGACTGCAGCTTTGCACTGTCTGCTTTGGATCCAAAACCCTTCTGGGACCCTTCTGCAGATTCCTGGTAATGTTGCTGCAATTTTAACTGAGCTCCTTTCCAGTCCAGCTTTGTTTCTGGAGCCTGATAAAGCCAGTTAATCTGGGTCAAAACGCATCAAAGCGTCTGTCTTCTAATCAAGGGAAAAAACTTCTGATTTGAGTACCACATTTGGCTGGTTATGTTCTGGCCACCAGGAAACCTATCAGCTACCTGGCTGTGCTGGCAAAACATGACATATGGTTGTGCGTGGGAAGCCTGTCCCTTGTGATCACGGTGAGCTACAAGGGGGAGAGTGATTATCACCCGGCTGCATTTTACTTCAATGACTTTGCCAACGGGATATAATTATGGTGGATCTTTGCCTGCTGCCTCAGGTTGCAAAGCAACCACCAATGGAAGAGACCTCTTGTTTCTAGGCATCCTTCTGTTTTCAATCCCTTTTATTTTAAGGTGTAGTGAGACCTGAAGTCTGCAGAAATTGTTACTTGGTGCATTTGGGAAGAGATAACTGGAATTTGTGGCAGATAACTGACAAAGTGAGGGCTCTGTGACACTGATGATAGACTGTATGATCCCAGTTAATTTCCATTGTGAGAATGGGGAAAATTCATAGGTAGATTTGCATGAAGGCCTGGCAGGGGCAATGTGGTGTGTGAAGGGAATATTTCCTTCTTTGCAAAGTCACCTTCAGCCTATCAAAAATCTTTGCTGCCTGGGACTATATGGAAAAAGGGAGGATGGAGATAATTGAAGCAAAGGAGAACTATTCTGTGGTATGTTCCCACCTCCCCAAAACTGTAGCTGATCAGAGTTTAAAGGAGAGGAGCTTTAATTGCTCCCAGAGCTTCATGTCTCTCCTCTCTGGATACCAGAACGGTGCTGGCAGCACTTCTGTGTCCTGAGGAGTAGGATGCAGCCTGCCTGAGAGAACCGAGAGGGCCACAGAGGGCAGGTTTATCCCCCAGTCCATATGTGCTAAGCAGGTTCCCTTGACCTGGTAGCTCTGATCAGCTGTATTAGCACAGAGCCTGTGTAACTCTGGGGCTGTGGCATTCTGCAGACTGGCCTGGAACTGATGCTGGAATGTCCTAGTGTAGAAACTATTGGAAAAGAGAAGCACTAAAACAAGATTTTTGTAGTTCATTTTCTTTTCTAAAAGCTTTGCTAACTACCTTTGTTCTGTACTGCACTGAAAACATGCAATAATTCCCATTTGTCTTTGGCATTTTCTCTTCCTTTTTATTGGTATCTCTTCTGATGTTGTGACAGTGCTATGTCCTGTGCTGGATTACAGGTATAAATACTGCTTTGGGTTTGGGCTTTTTAGTCAACATGCATTTGGGAAAGGTGTTAGCAGCTATCAAGGGGACAATGCGCAGCCTGTGAACGTGCAGTAGTTGAAAACATCAGCATCCTTTGTGTCTGTGTTTCAGAATAAGTCTGAGGCATGAGGATTTTAGGTTTTCTATTCAGACAGTATTACATTAGGAATATGAAGTATTTGACAGTTCTCTTATATTTACTCTTTTAATGTTAAAATGTGTCACATCTGGTATTAATTGGTGGAAAATTATGGCTCTAATTTACCAATTTGGTTGTCTGGGAAAACTGAAGAGAGTGTAACATAATAAATGAATGCCTATTAATCTTTAAAATTTCTCTGTTTACTGTCTGCTAAAATGGCCTGTTATGTGGTGCTGTAAACAGCTTTCCGGAAATACTGTTGTTCATGGAGAGGAATTACTACCTGGGAGGGCTATGGCCAAAATGTGTCAGACTCACTGAGGGGAGGATGTGGCCTGCAGAAGTCCTGGGCCAGTGATAGCTTAGACACCCAGGTGAGGGAGGATCTCCTCCAGGGAGGAAGGAGGCTGCCATTCGTTAATAACCCTGTGGAGGTGCAGGCGCAGTGTCCCCATTCCCTGGTGTGTGCCAGCCTGTTCCACGCTGTCCTGGCTGTGAGGCAGGAGGAGCAGCACATGGACTTGGCCTTTGCTCTTCTCCTTCCCTTCACCTGTGGCTGTTACCTCCCTGTGGGTTTCTTAGTCCGGGGCACAGGCTACTGCTTCATTGATGCCCAACACAAATTAAGATATTTGTCCACAGTAATTGTTTTAATTATTCTTAATGAACATTAATTTCCAACCAGAGCTCTCCAAAATCCCAAAGATTTTTAAACTTGCCTACACAGGAGCACAGGCAAAAGAAGTCAGGTTGTTCTTCCTGGAGTTGCAAATGAAACAGTTTGTCTCGCCAGCACCGTGCGGATCAAACGCAGAGCACAGATACACTTTGGCAAGGCACTGTCACTCTGTCCTGACAACCCCAGCTCTAACGAGACAGGCCTCCACTGCCTCTGCAACCAACAGGCAAAGCAAAGGAGGCTGGTGGCAGCACACTGTTACTTGGGTACTGTGTGTTGATGGTGACAGGCTCAATAGCTTTTCTATCAAAAGACACCCATGTGTTTGTGAAAATACATTTTTGGAGGCTCAAATACCAGGTGCTTATTTTAGTAGCAGAAAGCCCTGAAACATGCCAACTCTGGAATAAGCTGATTCTGAAAGCTGACATATTCTCTATGATTATTCCAGTATACGCCATCTGTCACAAGCATATCCAAATATTTATGTATTTTGATTATTATAACTGTTACGAGGGTACCGAAGCTCATAAATAATTTCATTTTCAGCAATCATTTTATTACTCTTCCGTGGTTTGATAATGACATTTTACATGTGCCTGTTCAGACTCTGACACGAGGAAGAGTCACAGCATGGCTATGCAAGTGGCAGCCTTCTCACAAAGAGCCTGTGGCCGGGGGATGCCTGAGTCCGTGTCCTGCCTGGGTCTGTGCCAGTTCCCTCTCCCTTCATCTCCTTGGGCTTCAAACTGCGCTGTGCTTTCATTCAGCTCCATCCTGCCTTGTCAAGTGACTGCGCTTAGATTGGCAAATGATATAATATGACTAATTATGTTTAATGCAGATAATGTCTTATAATCAAAATAAAGAGTGGATTGCAAACAGATCCTTAAAGGGCACCAGGCGTAGAATTGACGCTGTATTTATTACCAATAACATTGCTGAAGTGCTAACAGCTGCTCAGCTCCAGCAAGTGTGGCCCTTTAGTGGAGTTTTCCAGAAGAAGGGCTAAGTGTATCAGAAGCACATTACTGTTGATAATAGTAATTAGTTCAGTAGAGCTCAAAATGTTTTGTAAAATATTATTATCTTGATTTTGCTACTCTGCAAACCGTGGCAGAGAAACAGCCTCCTTGGCTCAGAGGAGTCACTGCTGTCTGTGGGGCTGGCCCTGGCTCTGGTGCAGGGCTGCTGCCCTCTCCTTGGGCCATACTGCTGTCTCCAGCTGAGTATAGAAATACAAGAGATGTGCCTTCTCTGTCTCTGCCTTCATTTTCACCAGCGTTAGCAAAGAGACTCCAGTTGATGGAGGAGTGCACTGATGTGGAAGTAGATTTGGGTGTTAGATTTTTGAAAAGCCATTGTTAAGCTGAAAAAGGAAACCACGAGCTATAAAAGTTGACAAAGCTCCTCTATAAGGGACTCTTATTTTGCTGTGTACATTTGTTTTCTCTTGCTTACTAAAGGGATAAAGTGCAATCTAGGTTTCAGAGAGAGATGGCTGATTAATCTGTCTGCCAGGTACATATGGAAATAAATTAGCAAATGGTGCATCTGGGATTAGACTACAGCAGAGATGATAAATTATTGCCATCTTCCATGGCTGTATTACTGAAGCTTCACTGGGTTCCCAGTACTCAGTTACTTGCTATTCACACGGTATTACCGTGGCTGTGGGATGGAAAGCCTCTGTATTTGATGCAATTTTCTGTGATATGCTGGTTTGAGAACTGATCTGGCCAGACCCATAAGGATATGCTGTATCCCTAGATTAAGTAAAAGCAAAGAGATTTGATTTGGTTCTTCTGCTCTGCATGAAATTCTCCTGGTTTCTGAGTGCAGGAATGCTCAGGAAGGAGAAAGGCAAGGACCTGCTAGAGGTTTTTCTACTGTTGGCAGTCACCCTCCAGCCTTTATCCCAAACAGCAGTTATTTATCTATGCTAACATAAAGTTGTGAGGCCCTGGAAGAGAGCATTCTCTGGCCTAAACCTCTCCCACACTCCTGGCTTGACCCAGATGTAGTTCCAGATTGCACAAGTCCATCTTATCTCTGAAATCAAGATTGAAACACCGTGAGGGCAGGTGGTATTTGCATTGAATGCTGATACAGACTTCTCAGCTGTGTCTCTGTTTCTGCTGCATTTTTCATGTCTGTTTAGACTGATCTGTACCTGATGGGCTGGCAGCTGAGACATACCAGCAATGCCTACAACAGGACATGCAAGTGGAGTAAATGTGACAGCAGACACGTGGTGTACTGCCTTTCTGGAGGAAGAAAGGGTCATGCAGAAGTTCTCATCAAGTCTGTGCCACATAACAGCTGTGGTGCAGAGGTGCCATACCAGGCACACCAGGGAGCTGTGGAAGTGGTGTTGTTGTTGCTGGAAAAGCTGCAGCTGGGCTTTTAATAGGAGTTTGCAGTCAGGTGTGGAGACCTGGTGTCTCCAGGTCGACCTGCACGGGCCTTCCAGGTCTCTCAAAACCAGTGCTCGTGCAGGGAGCTGTGCTGCAGGGTGGCTCTGGGGCACAGGGTGGAGATGAGCAGCACAGGATTCTTGTAGAGCTGCTGGGTGCTGGTTGTTATTCAACTCCCACCTGTGACACTGGCGAGTGGACGTGAGCCTGGCACAGGGCACGGACAGCAGCCGTGTGCTGCACTCGTCTGCTGCACCTTCTGGGCAAGGTGAGGGCTGGGCTTGAGGGGCAGTTCCTGGGTGACTGTGGCCCCTGGTTTTCTTCTCCAGTCACTCCTTACAGTCCGTGAGTCAAGCACTATTAGGATGTGTGCATTTGTAATTGAGTAAGGCTAACGAGAACAATGCCTTTTGTTACAAGATGCATGGGTGGGTGCCGAGCTGTAAATCTGAGCTAGTGAGGACTCTTGAGAGCTCTGTTCAATTAATCCGAACACAGAAATGTTTACTAGAAACAGATTTATTTTCCAGTGACTTTATTTGCAAATTTTGGTTAACAACAGTTTGCTCCTAATATGATCATGTCAAGCAGCAAGTGGGACTTACTGTTGTTCCTGGCCTTTCCCACAAAGTATTTTGAGCAGAATGTGGAGTGAGTCAAAGGAAGCACTGGCTGATGGATGAACAGATTGCAGCACAGCCATCTATTCTATTGCGCACTTCCAGGGAAACCCCAGCAAATTAGATGTGCAGTATTTAACTACACAGAGAAAACGAAAGAAATTACATTGTGAATGAAAAATTAGGTGGAAATGTCTACTGTCTCATAAACAATTCAGGAATAACTCCCTCTAAAATATTCTGGTTTATGCACACATTTTATTTGCGCTCTGGGAGCAAAATAAAGTTGCTAAGATAAAACAGTCTAATAATGATTTATGTAAATTTATTTGAACAAAGCAATGATGTAGTTGCCTATAGTAAATAGTTTGGAATGTGAAATGGTATTTATGAACTGCTTCTCTCTATATGACTACAATAGATAATGGGGGAAGCTACATGAAGAAAACATAATTTTAAATTCAAAAAGGACTCTGATGCCATGTCTAGTGAGCAGGACCGCCAGTCGAACAGATTGCTGAGTGTCTGATAAAATAAGCTCTAGCTTGATTCTTCCTAGACTATTTATAGCATGTGTTTAATTTAAAATTTAGGTATGTGCTGCAGATGACCCTAACAATCATACCAGGGCCATGTATGATAATACAAATTGTTTGCCTCACATTGCACATATGCCAAAATCTCAAGTTGCTTTGCACGCAGAAAATCAGGCTCTGTATCCTCAAAATATGGCTGAAAATAGGAAAACAATTGTAGTCCCCAGCTGCTATGGGCATATGGGGCCAAATTTATCCCATCTGTTGAAGGTTATGGAGTTCTGCCAGGGATGACTTTGATCCCGTATGTCTAGCAAAGTGGAACCAATATGTCAATATAAGACATCTTGCTACGTCTGATGTTCTCCCAATAAAACATCATCATTCAAAGTGGCGTGAATTTCCCAAGTGCCCAAGTCACAAACACAATCATGGGGGATATTTCAGAAGTGCTCTGATTCTTGCTGTGTTGATGTTAAAGCAATGAACAGCAAATTGGCTTTTTCTCAATGAGGGCTCGAGCCTTGGAGCTGCTGCTGTGTGTGTGTATCGGCCCAAGGCACAGAAACCAAGGGCCATTTGAAACATTTTTAGCAAAACACTGCAGAACAGAAAGCTGTCTCTGAATTCAGGTATTGCAAAGCATGTTTCACTTGAAAAGCTTTTTTCAAATCAGGAATGATAATGCCATGTAGAAATAGTAGGGATATTTACTATATTTGCTTTGGCATACCAGGGCATCTGTAGATACCTGGCGATGGGCAGAGCCACAAAGTCTGCTTTTGGCTTCAGCCACCTACAAGTTTAATAGACATTTGAATCCCTTGCTTTAAACAGGACTAATTTCCTAGTCCCCAGCAGTTACTCTCTTGGAGACTAGAAGGATTCAACTGAAACAATGCTTGTCATCTGACTAGGGTTCTGGTGACAGTTTTTGCAGTTAAGTTCCTCCTGGTTTATTCAGGACAAGTTCTAAGTGTCATGTGTAGGTAAGCTATGTCTTCTGCCCAGGACTTCACTAGTGGCAACAGAATGGTCTTTCCAGCACCAGGCTCTTGTCTTAAATGCAGTAATGAACAGAAAGTGACTTTTTTTGGTCTCATGCTTACAGTAAGGCTGTTCTTTTGGGCCCTTCATGCATACCTAAGCAAGACTGAGAAAATCATGTAAGTGCTGGCATAAGATACCTGCAAACTAGAGTCTCTGACTGAGCTGGTGTTTATTTTCAGCAATGCTACATTGGACTCTGTGAAAGGCAGATCTTGATAAACACTGTTCCTTAGCATAGCTGACAAAATTTTACATAAAATTATCCTGGGAGATGACTGTAGAGTTTAAAATGTGACTGTTTAAAATGTGACTTACTTTGCCCCTATTCAGTAAATAGTACCTTATAAAGAGGTCTTTGAATGGCTGTGGACAGAGCCACTTCGGTATCTGTTCAGAAAGCACATAGGCACTGTTATCCTCGAGTGAAGAGGTATGAAAGTACAGTGGACTTGCCCCACAAGCAGCAAATGGAAGATCATCTATTTTGCTCTATTTATTCCTTTGTGATCACTCTCTTCTCCCTGGGGCTTTCTCATCTGCACACTCTGCATTACTTATGGACTGCTAAGCCAAATCTCCAAAGACATCTGAGAAAACCTGACAGGTTCAGTTTCGAATCTTGATCAATGCTGCGTTTCCCTCCAAACCAGAATTAGCCCCGGGAAATTGGGGTGAAGGCATATGTGCCTTTTGTTTGGCTCTTTGGGAAGTCTGAGCAGATGAAAATCAGGGAGATCACCAGATCATTTGCTGAGATGGCACATCTTCCTCCAGAAATATGTGGTTAATTTTAATAGCTCAACTATTTAATGTGCCAGGTTATAGCTAAGACTGTCTATTACTTGTAATGAGCTAAACTGGGACATCCCTGTCACTTGAGGGTGCTACAGCTGAAAGGAGGTTTCATAAGAAGCTCTTGATCTGTCAGTGGCGACCACAGCTCTCGCATCTTCAGCTGAGATAAAAGCACTGTTTGCTTAACAGGATTGAATTTTCCTCAAAGAAATAATTGAAACAATAGGAGAATCACCCAAACCTGCGCTGAACATTAGCAGATGAGCTGGTTTAAAATCGATCCATTTGGAAAGGAAATAATGTGCAGATTGGTCAAGGTAATGATGGTATCGAATGATAAAATGGACGCAGAGGTGGAGAAAGCATGTGAGGGATATAGTGTCACCTAAAAGCTTTGCAGAAGTGCTTTTATTACCCTGAATCAGCTTGGTTTTACACTGACACTTAGCTGTTTGCAAAGAATTATACCTGCTTCTGAGATAAATACATCTGGCAGTGAACTCTCAACCCCTCTTTTTCAAGCCCCTTCTGGGCAGTGGCCGTGGAGAACGAGACACCTTCAATTTTTCCAAATACAGAGTTTGAGAAAATGGGGTGCAAAACTATGGTACATAATTTACTAGTGAGCAGAACACTTCAGGAAAATTAGAGTCATTATTGAATGTAATGAAACCTGACAAATTAGAGTTTCATAGGCCCTCCCTGAGATCAGTGTGATGCATTAAACATGCTCTCTGACTAAATGGCATTGTCCCATTTCCCCATAAGAACTTGAGAAATTCTGAGGTAACTCTGGCTAACAGCTGATTGAAAGCACCCAATCAAGAGCTCCTTAAAGTAAGAGGAGAAATTATCCTGATTAACATTATTTCCAAGAAGGTAGTCTCTAAGTAGTCTGTAAATTGTGTTAGAAGCATTTGGGTATTGCAGGGAAGGCTGAATTTGACACTGAAGTGGCCACAAAGTAATGTATGAAGTGGAATGATCAAGGGAAGAACATTTTGTTGATTGTGGTGGGAAATTTGAATTACTCTCAGTTGCATAGCTATTCAGAATATGTACATTAAAGTGAGTGATACACAGTTTAAAAGAAGAGCAAGCAAATACAAAGAGCAGAAAAAGCCCCTTTCACAAATCCTTCGTGCCTCATTATTTATATCTTAAGATTGTTTTCACAGGGCTGGTCATGAATGCCTTATCCATTATGCTAAGACATCCCAGTGATGCAAACTAAATCAATACAATAGTATTCCTTAAAATAATTGCTTTTTCCTTGACTGATTCTACATTAAAAGCAACCTTTAAATGACAGCCATTAGCATGTGAGATCTGGCCACTGGTACTGATGAGTTGCATGAGATAAATGGTGAAGGCTCTGTGTAATAGAGTTGGTACTGAATTTCACAACAAATCCTGCAAACTGGGAGTTAGTGAGAGAGTGCATAAGTTGCCAGTTTGGGATAAAGGGTCTTTATCTTGTGGAAGAGGTAGCATATAGGTATTCTCTAGTGCCCTGGTGCTTCAGGGACCACTTAAGCTTCCTTAAGCAGAGAAGATGCTGTGGCTGTAGTTGAGCACAGTGACATTCCAGCCCAAATTAGCCTCTCCATTGGTAAAATGTCTCAAAATCCAAATCCCACATCTAAAAATGTTATATAGCATTTGTGTGCTGGAGTGATGAATCTGCAGTTTAGTTTTGCTTGTTCCTTGTCTTGGTGAAATGCATCCCATGTCCCAGTTTGGGAAGTCCTGCATACTGCCAGGCACAGTCCATAGTGTCTTTCAGAAGCTTCCAGTGCAATGATGCATGACACTGAAATGTAATAAAAGTTAAAACCTGGAATAATGGCAGGCATTAATAGATATTTCTGATGTTTCTGTGCCAAATATTTAAGTGAAATGCTAAATGGCAAGTTAAAAGAGCCACATGACTACAGTTTAATGCTAAGAGCAATCTAGTATGATAATGTTGTCTCATTTCATAACATCCTCAAAACTGACCTATCTAGAAGATTGATTTGTGGTATTTTTCCAGGATCACTTATTAAAAATGGCTCAGCTAGTGGTGCTTTGGGTGGTGTTTCAGCCAGAGCAGTGGGTACTGGTATAGTGTTAAAGTGCTATCATGGCATGTAAAGAAGAATTGAAGGAAGAAGCTTTGAAAGGTTGGGAAGGAAAACAACCACTTGAAATACAAATAAGATTCCTGTAATCTTACCTCTCCTAGAAGGAATCTATCAGCATGGCTGGTGTGGTGCAGAGCAAAACATGATGAATGTGAACATAGTCCCAGAGAAGTTAAGTTTATTCCCCCTTAATCTAACTGCTTGTAAACATTTATAGTGCCCATCCCTGTAATATCTGAGCTCTGTTTGACATTGTTGCTCAGGACTGGCAGCTCATGCCTGCTGTCAAGAGGAGATGTTTAAGGAAGATCTCTGTTGGTTATGATGTAGCTTATACATAAAAATATTTACAGTAGCTGCTTACATGTATCCTCTTCTAAAAGACAAAGTACTTGAGTGCAAGCTGAATGCCTGCTACCTTTTCATCTCCCTGATGTTCATTATAAACCAAGAAGACAAGTTTTTTAAAAGCTATTCAGATGTTTTGTGCCGTAACTTTCTCTAGTAGATATATTCCTATTGATTGCAATGAAACACACAGAGCAGAAGAGAACAGATCAATTGAAAAGTAAAGTTAAGACAGCAAGCACACTTCTTTTCCACTTACAGTAATGGAGGCAGTTAGGGCTGGATCTATCCCAGGTGTAATGCTTCTGAAGTCAGTGGAGTAGTACCAGCGATGAATTTGGCTCCCAGTGTTTTGTTTTGACCTTTTCAGAAGGTTGCTCTGCAGGAGTGAAACCATTAAATACAGCCAGCGATACCTTAAGTTGAAATATAGAAAAGGCAAACCTAGTGTGCATAGCACCTTTTTTATTAAAGAAGAGGCCTGACTTTTATAGAGTAAGGGCAAAAGAATTGATTCCAGATAAGTGCTAAAGTTAGTCTCAGGTTTCCCTGGTGAATAACAATCCCAAGTTGGCCTGAGACTTGAATACCTCTGCATTTGTGCATGGCTGTCTGTAAGGGGCTGCATTGTCTTTCTGTACATCTGTGCATCAGAATGGGTTTGAGCTGGATATCAGAGCCTGCAGAGACACTATTCATCTACTTGCCAATGATCCATGTACACCAGCTGAACATACTTCTTCATTCAAGTTCAAGGGTCCTGAAATTGCCTGGCAGTGCTCAGTGTGACGATCTTTATTAGCTGGTACACCTGGATTTCAGTAGACACCAGGTTCTTCACACACTGCAATTGTCTCAAGAAGGCAGGGACTAGTGCTGTGACTTTGGAGTACTTGTCATTTCAAACCATTGTTTTGCATCTTTGGGTGCACTAATCCAGGCTAAGAGAGAGCAGCATGTTCTCTGGCAGCTGACAGGCAGCAGTGCAACTGAGAATTGGCCTTCCTACTGCATTGCCCTCCACTGAAATTTCCAGTGGTCTCTGAGAGCAACAACAGTGAGCACTGTCTGCAGGGACAGAGGCTTTGCTGACAAGGATGGAGATGGAAAAGCTCTGGCTCCTCCTCAGTTAAATTAGCAAGGACGGCAGAAGTCCATAGAGGGGTATCAGAGGTGTGCTGCAGGAGGTCCCTTTGCTGCAGTGAGACCAGGACAGCCTGAGCAAACACTGGTGCTGCTGCTGCTGTGGAAGGGAGAACTGTGGAAGTGGCTGCCCAGAGATGCGTCACACTGTCACACTGCCTTGGCCTGGAGGTGATGCACAACAGGCGCTCCTGTGGTGGCTGGCTGTGTGCTCCTACCTCTCTTCTCATAGCTCCTTCTCTTTCTCTTTTCTCATGTCCAGACCTCCCCAGCCCTTTCCTTTTATGGCCCCTTCCCTCCTCCTGTCCTTCCCAACAAAGCCCCTCCCCAGCTGAGCTTAAGACACTGGTGGCACTAAACCAACATGTGCAGCATGTCAGTCTGCTGACATCCGCAGCCCTAACATGGGCTGTGGGCTTTCTGGGGTAGGGTCTGATCCCACATTGCCTGGCTCAAATGGATCAAGGCCTCCCCCTCCTCTTAACTACTTGTACAGTAAATGAACTGGTTTGCAACAAGTTATGATTTTGTTGGTGGAACAGGGAGTAGAGGTAAGTAGGTCTAAAGATTCCTTGAGCCACTTGGACCTGGGCCATCCTGCACATGCATGTGAGGTGAGAGGATTTCAACACAGACAACTGTGAATAAGACCATTCATGTTGATGGGAAGTTTTTAGACAAATACAATCTCAGTATCCTCATTTGCCCTATTTCTTGCACCTTGTAATTCCTCTACTAGGTGAGGTTTGAGTCCCTGTCCCAGCAGAGGTTTCCAAGCAGGAGACCATGAAGTAGTCTCCTGGAGCAAGGGCTTTCTTACTTTTGTAGTCTACAGCACTATGTTTACTAGTTTCTTTTAAAGTGTTATCATACATAATTAAAGATAAACTGTGCTTGTTAAATAAATGAGGAATGCACATGTTCAGATGCATTATCTATGTTTTAATTGCACTCATTTGTTGATGCTGTCCTTGGGTAAGGAGGCAGGAGCCTTCTGCCTGAATGAAAGGCTTGTGAGCTGCAGGATCTGGGCTGAAGGACTGGGCCCTCATTTGTTTGCCCAGGAATTTTTAAAAGTAGCATAGTGGTGAACATCATCCCATGCATGAGATGATGTTCCTGGAGACAGATGCCATCTTTCTGCTATTGGCTTTAAAAGTGTGGAGAAACTACTTCCTGGGGTGAAATCTTTACAGAGGTGGTTTCTTACATCCAGGCTGCTGTTCATGATGTGCAGGACAACCAGGTGAATCCCAGTTTCTGTCATGTTTGCAACCACATATGTTCATTCTGAGGACTTTACAGTGGGCACTGCCCATGCCTGTCCCCCACAGCCTGCCTGGGGCTGGGCTGCCCCCAGGGCTCCCTGAGGTGTTCCCTGTGCTGCTTCCTGCACCGGGGGCTCTGGTTGTTTTGTTTCCTCCTGTGATCTCTCATGTGCTGTTAGTCTTGCTGTGCCTACGTGACACACACACGCCAGTGCCTGTGCTGCGTGTGACCCAGCAGGCCCCAGTCTGCACACGCTGAGCCCTGCAGGGTTCACTCATCTGTGGGCTTGTAGCATCCCTCCCTTTCAGAAAGCCATCCAACTTCATCTTGGAACTGGTTTTAAAACTAATTGCTGCACAGAGTCTCACAGCTGTCTTGATTAGTGATTTGAAACTTCTGGACTTAGTAACTCCATCTTCATTAGGAAGATCTGCTTTTATAATAATTGTCTCTAAAGAGGGCCTGGGGATTATTAAGAGATGGCATTCATTATCAGTAAAAATTCCATGAAGAAATTTCATAGACAAATGTTGATGTTCTGGATGATGTAGATTTTCTTCTGCAAGGAAACAATTTTATCTAAAAAACATAATTATCTTAATAGTTATCTTGAAAACTAAATGGGATATTGAGGCTTGGTTAGGGCTTTCTAGGTGGTTGACACCTGCAGTGCTGAGCAGCTGGGACAGGTATGGCTGGTTATTTGGGGAAAAAGCCTGAACACAAACTAACAGAAAAAAGGGTGTAGTGGAAGAGTAGTAGTAGTGCCACTGGTAAGGAAGGGCTTTGGTAGAATCTGACATTTAGAAAGCAGGCTGAGTTGGAGAGGAATGAACTCAGGCTGCAGACACCAACTTTGGAGCTTGAGGGCTAAATGCTAATAGAATATGGCAGATGGAGAGCAAAGGATTTTTGTTTAATTTATCTATTTAGTTAGTTATTTAACTCTAGGTGGTTACAGGAGGGGCTAGTAGCTTCAAAATCTGCTGGACAGTGTGATGGATCAGTAACCAGCAAGAGATCTTGCTGGTGCGAGGTGAAGGTGTAGTAAGGCTGCCCCGGATTAGGATGAGATGGACAGAGCAAGGTGATGAGCAAAAGGAGGGGGTTGCGTGCTGAGTTTCTGGAGGTTTTTAATTACAGAAAGTGAATATCAAAAGCATTTGGTGCATATCAGAAGCAAGAACAATACACTGATAAAAGGCAACTGTAGGATCAGTCAGATGTCTGTATCTGTGGTCACTGAAGGAATGTAGGTGTCCTTAAGATATTTCCCCACAGTATCTACACTGTGTTTTATTAAAAGACTTTTGTCTTTTGAGAGTAATAATAGAGCAAGAGGGAACAAATTGATTTGCTCTTTTTTTCCGTACCTCAGCTTTGCCTTCTTGATGTTTATTTTGGTTATTGTAGCTTCTGAGACATTTTTAATTAGTATTTCTTTCTTAAACAGAATGCCTGTAAATGGTTCAGAATCTCATGTCCAAGGCTGCAGAAAATACTATTTTACTGAAAAGGAATGGGAAAGTGAATTTTCTCTGAGGAGATGTGTTTTTGAATGATTGTTTGTATCTGCATCTAGAAGAAAGGAAATTATTATTTCTTATGGCAGCTGAGAGATGGTCATGAGGAAAAGGAAGCCATTATTAATTAATCATCAATTATTATTTTAATATTTATGTAGCACTGTGTGACTGGTGGCCCACAGGGATGGCGGATCATCTCTCTGCCTGAGGAGCCTACATTCTAAATTTAGCCATGGTGATGGCTGCTCATGGCAGATGATGTGTTTTCATCATTCCCTGCTCTGCCTCAGCTTTTCAGTTGAATCCCATTTTAATTCCCCATCCCCAACAGAGGGGAGCCTGCACTAAGCAGGAATGGTGAGATCAGAGTCTAAAAGAGTACAATCAATGCAGTAAACAGAGAGGCAGGATTAGAGGTCTGATCTCAGAGTTACATCTTGCAATCCTTATCCAGAATTGCAATAATGTAAATAAAATCTTTCCAAGAATAAAGAGTGCAGGATTTGGTGCCAATTTGGAAAGACCTGCCCTTTCTGGGCCCTCAGACTGATGTCCAAGTAAAGTTTTGGTTTTTTTTTCCAAAGTCCTTAAATTGACAGACTTAATGGCGAGACCTGGCCTCCATGGAACTGGTGGCAGCTATACTGGGATGTTTCTCTTGCTGGTGTTTTCCCTGACCTTACCTCTTGCTGAAGTCCCATTCCTATTTCTGTGCTTTGAAGCAGGTGTTTCTGGATGCTGTGCCTGTGCCTGATACTGCACTCCACTGGCAGCAGTCAGTAGGGTAATAAACTCTAATAGATGTATTCTGATAAAACCCATATATTTAGAGCCTAAGAATTAGATACATCACAAGGGTTGTATAGTGTAAGGTGGCAGTTCCACAAAGTGCCAAATTTGACTCTGTGATTCAAAGAATACATTTATGTGGCAGCCACTTGAATTGGAGTGGATTTGAAAAAGCACCTGAAAATATGTAGTACCTAGAGAAACCAGCGTTTATGTAAAGTACCTGTCATTGTCAAAATGTGGTGTAGTGGCTAGAACAGAAAATGGGAGTCAAACAGTCTAGGGTTTATTTTTGGCTCAAGCATATCTGTACTGAAGTCAAATTAATTGGAGCTAAATACAGAAGTCTCTCCTTAGATAGGATTTTTGATCCACTTTCAGAACTCTGTTAGAGATATATGCTGGGTTTTTTTTTTCTAGAGGGTGATCTAAAAGCATTGAAGGAAGTTGCTACATTTTGTATTAATGTATGCAAGATTTTTTCCATGAGCATGTAAGTTAGCATGAGATGTATGACTTCTATGCTGGGAGGGATAAATGTGTGGAAATCTATAGCTATTGCCAGGTGCCAGTCTTAATCAGAAATCTGTTGGCTTCACTGAAATTTTGCATAGATATTTTCCCCTGTCAGGTGACCTACTTAAATAGAAGAATACTGTATAACAGTCTTACAGACATTTCTGGGCAGAGACTCCCTGTTCTACAGAGTAGAAGTCCAGGGCAAAAAGTCAAGTTTTTGTTTATTGGTACATTTTCATTCATTTAAATAAAAATTTGAATACAGGAAGTTTAAATATTTTGAATGTGACTTTTGCTTGTTAAAAAAGATTCTTTTAAGAAGCAAAACATCTGATGTCTCCAGGGGAATGCCTGCATACTGTTCTGCAAAAGGTATCCCAGTGAACTCCAGGGGAGTTCTCTTGAAGAAGTTCAGCCTCCTGGACAGTAGTTTATCCTTGGGATATTGTTTACAGGACGTGTCATGGTTTGGCTGTCCCTACACTGTACTGTGCAGGGGGTAGCAGATATATCCTTAGAGATTATCACATGAGAGGATGTTGTGGTTCCCTTTTGTTTCAACTTGCTTCCAAGTTGAGACAGTTGCTGAAATGAGAGAGGCAGGAGACAGTCTAAGCATATGGGCAGTGGATTCTGCAGAGACGTGATTTGACAGTGGTTTCATCCCTCTGGGCTGGCTCAGGCCTCTGTTGCACTGAGTGTGCTCTCTGCACAGAGCTGGGCGTTGCCTTTGGGGATCAGTACCTCCTAGAAGGAGTACCTAATCACCTAACCCAGTACTTGCAATGCACAGTCCTGAAACAATTCACAGAAAAAAAGTGTATAACAGGGTGTGTTACTATCTTGTTCATCTGACTAGGAATAAAAAGCAGAGCTATCAGAGGAGAGGGAGACACCAGCCTAGTTGCCTGTGTTGCCATCTCCTGCTGGCAGCAGAGAAGGATGGGCACAGGACTAGGAGCAGCCACAGCTGGTTTGGCCATTCTGTTTTGTGTAATGGCCAAGGGCCAGATACACCCAGGACCATGTTCATTTCTGTGCAGGATGGTGCCCCTAGGCAAGACAAGCATCTTGTAAGGTGGGCATTCTGCTGTAACTGCCCTCCCTTCTCACAAGCATTGTGTCAGTGGGGAGAGAAGCAAAACTTCAGGCAGGACTATAAGATGGCACTTTAGAAAGTACCTGAAGGCTGAAGCAATACTAACTTCACTGAAAGTCATTTAGAAGTCAGTGAGACTTGGGCTTTTAAATCTTTCTAGTGCTTTTCTTACAAGTTACCATCAGGACTTAAAAATCTATATTAGCTGTGCCTCCATTGCATCATCCATCTGAGGATCTCTAATCAAAGCTGTAAATATCTATAAATCTGTAATACCTTATGAATTCTCTATATTGACTTGAATTTTGGGATGTTTACTCTATGAGTGTATTGATTTAGGTTAATAGGAAAAATAGCCCAGTCAGTAATAAAGCTGATGGTAAATCAGCCCAGTTCAGGTGGGTGACAGGCAAGGATGGAAAGATCCAGCAGGCAAAGACCAGCAAGTCAGCATGAGCGGCTTGTGTGGCCAGTCCATCTTTTCCTCACTGGGACAAGGGAGAGAGTCCAAGGGAGACCTGCTGAGGGAGGAGCAGTGTGTCCTGATACATGAATCAGCTGTAATCATGTTACCGTCAGTGACACAAGGTACTGCCCTTCTTTAACTTGCCCTTAAGCAACACCTCAGATCTAAAGGCACTGACAGAAGTCCAGCGGAGTCCTTGCAGTTTGTTTGGTAAATAGGGTTCATTCTCAGGGTCCTGCTTCTCGTCTCAGGGCTGCCTGTCACAGTAGGAGCAGCTGCAGGATTGTGCCCTGGGAGAGAGAGTGATGCCTCACACCCCAGGGAGGTGCAGTCAGAGCAGCAGAGGTGTCACTCACCACAGCACACTTCAGAGGGAAAACAACCATAGGTTATCCAGTTCAACAGCTTATATGGACCTGTACGTTTTGCCTGAAGCCATTCTGTAGACTGCAGGGAAAAATATTAGTGATCTGTAGGAAAAGCCAGACTCCCTGACATGGATGTAACATTAGGCTTAGCTGCAGGACCAGAAGCAGTAGAATTTGTAACCCGAGTATCTTCTTTTCTGGTCGAGCTCCTTGGGATATTAACTTGGGTTGTTCTAACTCAGTCTTTTATCCTTGTGGTTTATAAAGCAGAAGAGCTTTTTTTCTCTGTTAATTTCCAGTATATTACTTTCTCGTTTAAATAAAGCTCCTGCTCTATTTTTGAATAACATAATGAGTGAAAAATGACTTTATTCATCCTGGTGGCAGGACAGCAATTTGTTACACTGCCAGCTAGAGGACCTGGATCAGAAACAAATTTGGGTTCCCAGGCTCTATGCCAGAATAGCTGAGACATATTTTTGAGGTGATGTACTTGGACTCTAGGGGGAGATTGTTGACTGAACTGAGCTGCTTTCGCAAACATCCTGCCAGCTGAGCCTTGACACACTGCTGGTCTTTGCCTCAAATGGGCAGGTCCCCTGCCCCGCACTGTGCACCGCGGCTAGGAACTGCTTCCAGGAGCTGGAAGCACAGGTGAAGAATTGAGGATGCTTGCAGCAGAAATTAAGTTCATGAGTTCACACTTACTTATCACTTATTATTCCATTGATCCAAGCACAAGGATCATGAATAATGATGACTGTGTTGTTGGAGCAGGGGGTTGTTGCCCTTTTCATGTGGGGCCAGAGCTGAAACTTGAGCAGAAGATGACGCAAGGCCATTGCTTCCCACATGACCACCCTGGGCTTGACCTAGTTCCACATCACCCTTTGAAAGCAGTCTCTCTCTCTCTCTCTCTCTCTCTCTCTGTTGCTTCCCTGTAGCCCTTCCCACCATGCTCTGTGGTGCTTCCTCATCTTCCACATCATTTCCACCTTGGCTGTCCTCCTGCTATCTTAGGCAGATGCAAGGTGGAAGCTGGAGGCACGGACATCTAGTGGAGCAACCCTGAGAAGTTTGGTAGCTCTGAAGCTACAGCATTTTAAAAGAATTGAACCTGCATAGGGCCTGAACTGTTACAGTTATTGTTTGTGCGAGGCAGCATCTTCCAGCTGCTGTTCTCTTCGCGGATAAGGATATCGTCAGCTGGAATGATCTGCTTCCACATTTTGTATAGACATATTAAGTGCTTGGAAAAGCTCCAGGTTCTTCAAGTGAGTCTGTAAGGGGAAAAACTACAGGCTGAGATGACAAGGGAGAACATGTTGTTAGGACCATTTTATTGGAAAATAGCTCCCTTTTCTTTTATCTGGTAATTATGACTGTATGATTACATGGTCATTGATAGGTATGTTTAGGTATTATTTTCTGATGTTTATGTATACCTCGAGTTAATTCAGAGGGTGAAATGCTGGTTATTAGTAGCACTGTTGTTGCGGTAGGAAGGTACTATAAAATCAAGAGAAGTCTGCATAGACCTGAGTCATGTGTCCTAGATAGACAATAATTACCATAATACGCAAGAAATAGGGTTTTCAAGCAAAGCTGTGAGGTGACACATTTAAAGCACAGGAAGAATTTTTTTCACACAGTCAATAGTTAAAGTGTGGAATTTCTTGCTACAGGCTGTTGTTGATGCTGAAGCTTACAGGAACCTTTTTGAAAGTTGATAGGAAAAAAATATCTTCGGGTTTACAGCATATCACAACATCTGATTGCATCTTTAGCTTCAGCTTTTAACTTCCAGCAGGATTCTGGAAGTACAGGAGAATGCTGCAGAGTATCACTTTGCATTTGCCCTGTTCTTCCTTAGGACATGGCTAGAATGAGGACGTGGGAAAGAGGAGCTTCGCTCTTTGCTCTAGACTAGCTCTTCAACTCTTACAGTAAACATTAAATGGAGTTATGTGACAGGGAGGTAAGGAAGAAATAAAGGTAGAGGGCTAGATGCTGATTAGCACTGGCAGAAATCCAAGGATGCAATCAAATAGTGCACAGAGCCACAGAGCACTGGGGTACCTGAGGACAGCTTCAGCCCAGCTCCCTAAGGACTCTGCAGGCGCCAGCATCACACTTCCCGCTCAGTAAGGCAAGCACAGGCATAAATTTCCACCTGGCCAATTTCAAGATCTTATTCCATCTGCCCAACCTATGAGAGAAGAAATGGCTCAAGGGGAACCCATTAACTTCAGTAAGGACCCCCTTTGGAAACTTGCTGACTAAAATCCTAGTCTCAAACAGAGCTGAGCACACACTTGCCATGGTGTGCATTCACACACACAAATACATGTATCACCAGGGGCTCAGCTGCAGACCCACACTTCACAAGTGAGTGCAGCACGTCTGTGGCACCCTGAATCTGATGTTGTGTGTATGGGAATTCTGAGTCAACCCTGGCTGTGTACAAGAAGTGTGCAAGACCAGAGCTGTAGCAGAACAGATAGGAAGTTACTGATGGCTGTGCTTGTTTAGCCTATTTGTTTTGCCTTCTCCATTTTTGTAGAGATTGTGACAATGGACATAAATACATAAAACTAAGGGTGATGTGTGTATTCTCTGGCCTCATCTGGTCAGCATTTACAGATTTTCTCACTTGGCAAAGTGACTACCTTGTAATCACTGGAGCATATAAATCTTGGCCTTTTTTTGACTGGGACCTGTGCGTGGTAATGGATGAGCAGAGAGGCAATTTCTTTCATAAGGAGGTATTATGCATTTTAAAGGGGCCACAGTTTTTCCTGTTGGTTGAATCTATGAGTTTTTTGCTTTGTGAACATCTGAATTTTCTACTTGCAGGTAAGAAATACCTAGTTTGTTGTAATGATACGATCAAAGCACAGAGTAGCCCAGCGTTCCCCACTGCTTGGCATACACTGGGATCTGGAGAGCTATGGGATTATGTTGTTTGAAGAGCCAAGAGGAAGGAGGAGTAGCAGGACCAGTGTTCCAGCAGAGGTAACAGCCACAGAGTGGCTTTGGATTGAGCTGCATTTGCGCTGGTACCCAGCATAATCCAGTTGCCTTTGCCTCAGCGGCATCAGCTGGCCCCAGAGCGGTGTCAGCATTACTCGGTGCTGGCCGTGTGCCCTACTCACGGCATGGCAGTCTCTCAGGAGTCTGCAGAGACCAGTATCTCAGGAAGCTTCCCTGGTGACCTCTTAGGTCAAGGCCATCCAGGGCAATCTCAGCAAGAGTAGTGGCATTGACCAGTCAAGAGGTTCACTGACACTTGTAGCCATGTTTTGACTTAGTTGCATGCAGTTAAAAGCTGTTCCGCCAGTTTGTTTGCTGATCCTCCCCCAGATCTGGCATTCCTCTGTTTATGTAGCCAACTGTAGCTGGTTATTATTTAGACCAAATCATGCCTTGGGCAAAACTGACATCACTGCTGGGCCTCATTAGGGAAATGAGGAGCAGGGTGTGGGGAGCCGGCTGCAGGAAGTGCCACTGTTTCCCACCTCTGAACAGGGAGGTGAACGCCCCTTGCCAGGCAGGTTAGTGGGGTCTGTGATTTCAGTGTAGCCCTTTGCCAACGCCCTTCAGTTACAGGACGGGTAGGAATCTCACTAGATGGAGAGCTTTTGTCCTGCTTTCAGCTGGGATAATTTCTTCCTAGTAGCTGGTAGAGGTCTGTGTTTTGGATTTAATATGAGAGTAATATTGGTAACACACTGATGTTTTAGGTGTTGCAGTGCGGTGCTTACCCTAAGTCAAGGACTTTGCAGTTTCTTGTGCTCTAACAGTGAGGTGGTCCAGAAATAAACTGGAAAGGAGCACATCCAGAACAGGTGACCCAAACTGGCCAAAGGGATATTCCATGCCATCGAACATCATGCTCAGTGTGGGGGGAGATGGCTGCCAGGGGCTGATCACTGCAGGAGTACAGGCTGCACATCAGCCAGCAGGTGGTGAGCAGTTGTATTATGCATCACTTATTCCTCTATTATTATTACGGTTGTTGTTGTTATTATTACTGTTATTATTATTACCTTTATTTCAGTCATTAAATTGTTCTTAACACTTGAGCTTTACCTTTTTTCAGTTTTCCTTCGCATTCCAACTTGGGCTGGGGGGCAGTGAGCAAGTGGCTGTGTGGGACTTAGCTGCTGGCTGGGGTTAAAACACAACAGTTTTTGAAAAGTCGACATGCATGCTATATGAGGTAGGCTGCTCCACTGCTGTCGTGTGTTTGCTTTTTTCTAATCACCATTTCATCAATCACTAACAGGGCAACATGGTTTCTGTGCATCTGGTAATTTCAGAATAATAGATTTAAATAAATGAAGACCAATCACATAGTTGTTGGCAGGTGGTAAAGTCTTTGTCTTCAAGTAGCGCAGAATTTCTTAGTCTGCTTAGTTACATTGACAGTTTGGAGGAAAGAAGTGAAATGAGTGAAATCTGGAACAAATTTTTCATTTGCAAACTTCTTTTGCTAGCCATTTTTCTTTTCATGTGTTTAAATATCTTGATGTTGCCTTATGTCTCCCATACTTTACCTTACTTTATACTCTGCTGGACTTTAGCTATGTAATTCCTGGCTTTCTCTTTTATCTAGTTGTTCCCGACCTTTGGAGTTGATCCTGTAACCAGAGGTGCAAGTAATGTTTTCCCACTGAAGATCAGACATGTCATATAACATTGTCTTTAAAGTCACTCTGTAGTTCACTCTGTCTTGCTAGTTCAACCTGCAACAAGTTACTAAAGTTAACTTATAAATAGTGTGAGTAATTTGTCTTAGGAAGAAAAGTACTGTTTGAAGAGAGTAAATGCCTGTTCCAGCCACCACAGCAGCAAACTCCACTACTAGTGCTGTTAACATCCAAACATTATCTGTCTCTTATTTCACATCAAACAGGGTAACAAAAGCATTCTTAAAAATGGACTGTTTCTAAACATATCAGAAGCTTTTTTGGACCAGCACCTAAGAAATGAAACTGTGTTTAAGACCTCAGTTTTTATTTTGGCACAAATTATAGATGTTCACAGAAGTATCAGTAAGTGCAAGCTCTGGAGATGGGCTGCTTCTCATTAAACATGCATGTGCTATTGTCTTCTTACTTCTTTAGACCTGGCCTTCATTATGAGGTCAGACTTTAATTTCTGAAGAATGTAATTTAAAGCTATTTGTAGTGTTTTGTGATTACCTGGAACTACTAAAGAGAAAGACTTGGCAGTGGCAAAATAAATATGTAGGAGCTGCAGCTGCCTTAACTCTGCTAGAGGTAGTAAAAAAGATCTAAACATTTGAGTGATTTTAACAAGGGGGCAGAAGCATGTGAAGTGACTGTTGCATTGCAAAAAGTTTTACAGGCAGAAGTTGACAACACAGGAGGCTCCTGCTCCCTGTATTTAAAGTTTACTTTGCCATTTGTCTTGAGTGGGATCAGTGTTGTAGTGAATAATTTATAGGCAGTATGAATGAGCTCATTAGTCACCTTTTCAGAGCTTAAGTGAGTTTTGTGGTTGTCATTACATGGGTCTTCTGTTCGCAGGCATGGCAAAAGGACGGCTGCCTGGTTTGTGCTGGCACAGCCCCGACTGGCCTGTCTGCTGCTGAAACCCCAACTTTGCTGCCCAGCAGTGGTCCAATAACCTGCAGGGCTTTTTCCAGGAATAGCTTATTTCTTTTTTCTTACATGTGGTGTTTGGTTTGATACTGTGTTGTTTTCATGTTGGGGGTGTTTTTCGTTGTGAAAAAGAATATTGAAGATTATGTGACAGGTGATGTGGAATAAGTAAAACCCTTTACTTGCATACAAGCAATAAAAGTGACTTTACTCCTCAAATGTTCTTAAAAATCTTGTTATAGCCTGTCTTTTTTGGCTGTGATGGAATTAATTTTCTTTTTAGTACCTGATACAATGCTGCAGTTTGGATTTATTATGAGAATGACATTGGTAACACGCTGCTGGTTTAGTTGTTGCTGTGCAGTGCTTAGCCTAAGTCAAGGGCTTTTCAGTTTCCCATGCTCTGCCAGCAAGCAGGTGCACAAGAAGCTGGGAGAGAGCACAGCCAGGACAGCTGACTGCAACTGGACAAAGGGATATTTCATATCAAAGAGCATCATGCCCAGTAGGTAAACTGGAGGAGTTAGCTGTGAAGGGCTGATCACTGCAGGGGTACGGGCTGGGCATCGCTCAGCAGGTGGTGGGCAATTGTATTGTCCATTATTTTTGTGTCCATCTTGGGATTTATTTATCTCTCTCTCCCTCTCTCATATCTTCCTTTTCACTACTACTATTAATGTAATATTGTGCTTTATTTCATTTATTAAACTGTTCTTACCTCAACTCACAGGTTTTATTCTCCTTCCCATCCCACTGGGGCAGGAGGAGTGAGTAAGCACATGCAGAGTACTTACTTGCTGGCTGGGATTAAACCACAACATAGCCATAACTTTTTTTTTTTGGTCCTTGAAATGCTTATGGAAGTGTTAAACTGTGCTGTAACCAGCTGAACCTAGGAAAAAGGCTTAACTATAAATGTTTACAAGACTGCAGATTTAAAGAGAAAAACATTCCAAGATTATTTCATAGTGCTTCAGTAGCTGAGGCCCACCCCATCCTTGTGGCATCCCTGTGAGAAACCTGTGGAATGTGAAATTTGCTTGCAAAAATTCTGTGAGGTGTCAGATGCACCATACCTTCCAGATCACTGGAGCTGCTCACTGAAGTTACCTGTTGCCAGAAAGACTGGGGCAGTGCCAAAAGGCCTGGCAGAAATTCATGTCCCAGTGAATAAGTCAGTCCATTATAATAATGCACTCTTGTCACCGTAGAGAAGCCAAAAGCTGCTTGCAGGGGAACCCACCTCACAGGACATGAATGTAGCAGCCAGAGGGGTGGTTCTCTGGCCACAGAAGTTGTTGCTGGGATATGGGTACTTGAGCTGTGCTTTTTTGCTATGCCAGCTTTCCTCCTTCCTCCCAAAATCTTGCTTACCTGTTCTGCCTGATGGCTGCTCTCTGGTTCAGCCTTGGAGGCCACCTCACTTGTGGCTGTGGAGGGGAGCACAGGACAAGACAGAACCTTTTTGCAGATGGTACTGACTCTTTTTAGTCCTTCCACTGCAGTTTTTCCTTGTTTTCCGTTCCTTGCTCCCTGGCACTTTTGGTGGGCTGGTCTGTAGCACTAAAACCACACCAAGGATAGAAGTCTGCTTATTCATTTTATGGCACTTTAGTGTGTTTCCCACAACCTGCACCCTCTCAGCATCTCTTTGCAGACACAACTGTAGGTCAGCACAGCCATGCTTGTGCTTCATCCCTGCTCCACCTCATACAGGCCCTCATAGTTGTCTCTGTGTTGTTGCAATCTGGGAATCTGCATTTCACAGGATTTCCTCCAGGAACAGTGTTCAAGAAACGTACAGGAAGAGTAGAGCCAAGTAGTGAGTAAAGGAAAGGGCCCTGTATATCCTGTGCTACAAGAAGCTAGAAATCAAGCTGGGACTCACACAAATATAGTTGTGGCTAGGAAATGCACCTGGCACAAGCAAATGGTCAGAGGAGAATAATTGCCTTCTGGCTCACAGCAGTAGTGATGGTAAACTATGTTTAGTGTCAGTTGCCAAGAACTTTAGTTGATGAGACGTGAACAAACTTCACTACCAGTGAGGTCCTGTTGCAAACTTAATTTTGCATGCACAGATACACAAATAACGGACAAATTCATAAAATAATTGATGAAGTGGACAGTTTGTATTCAGGAAAGCTGAGGCAGAATTTGGGATGTTGACTTGAAATAATTTTGTCTTAGTTTTAGAAATTCCACTTGGCAATGCAGTTTGGGAGCTTTATAAAAAGAATGTGGTTTTCCACTGTAGTTTTCCCCAAAACTTCTGATCTTTACTTGTCTGCAGTGTTGCCTGCTGCTTTTCCTCCACACTGCTTTTGAGAACAAAAATACAATTGATTTCTGGTTCTGCTGATTACTTGTAAGTTTGACTTCAGCTGCCAAGTGGTGAATACTGATGTTGAGATAACACCAGGCCACATCTTGTGGCATTACACCTTTACGACAGAGAGCAGAGTCTGAGCACCAAACTGCAGAACGCAGTTCTTCCATTTTTCAGCCTCTTGAAACACTGCAACTGTGTTAGAAATACTGGCTTGTATTACGATTAATTACCAACTGAGTTAGTTAGGTGAGTTCAGACTGTTATACCAGAAGACTCCAGGTAAAGATCCATTTATCCCAGCCACATTTTGCTTTCCACTGACTAGGCTACCAAAATAAGCTGCACTGGCAGAAGCTTCTCTTTCCTAGTATAAGCTAGGTTAGTGCTTGGGGTCCTTGTTTGTTGAGTCATTACACTGTGAAAGCATCTCTCATATGGACCCATTTTAACAAATATATGTAGGACAAATGAGCGTGCCTGATGCTCTCTTCCCACCACACTCATGCACAGAAACACAATTGCTGGTAGCTTCTCAGCTGTATATAATTTTAGCACTAAGTATACTCATTTCCCTAGAAACTGCAAGCGAGTGTTACTACAATAACATCGTAAATGTACGTACGTTAATTTATAAAGGAGCTATTTAATAAAAACTGGGGATTTTATTGGAAGAAATTAATTTTATTTTAGCCTGTGAAACAGAAATGCTGTAGATCGTTTTGTTTGCTCACACTCCTGACAAAGCTTTGTATTGGTGCTCTTTTTCTCACAGATTCAGTTCTGTTTCAATTTGGTTTTGCCTGCTGGGGAAAATGAGAATTTGAAGACTAATTAAATGCAAGGTTGGAAAAATGCTTTGTAATTCTGATTCCGTGTTCTTGAGTGAATGAACAAAAGATAGACCTATTGGTAAGCTGGAGTAAGCTGGGCCTTCACTGCATGTGCAAGCTTAGTGTTTGCTGTGGGTGAAGAAAGGGGAGGGCATGCTTGCAAAAGCCATGGGACAGGCAGGCTGGGTACAACTGCACTCAGAGCAGCTGCGAAGCCAGAGTTGCTCTTTTCAGGGCAGCAGGGCACTGTTTGTCAGCCCATTAGGTGTGTTACCTCTGTACAGGGCAGAGACTCTGGCTGTTCTGGTACTGTTCCAGGAATTCAGACACAGCTGTTTCTCTGCCCCAAAAGCAGGCATAGTGCAAAAAACAAAACCAGGCTGGTCTGCTGTGGTTAAAAATAAAGAAGTGTTGATACTGCAGGAGAAGAATGCTGAGAACGGGAGTTGTGAAAGAGGAAATGAATAAACACATGCTGTATTCATGATTTAGTTTTTATAAGTTCTTGAAGATGTCCAACGTGCTTGTGCTCCGTACAAGATTAAATCCATTGCCTCAGATTAACAGAAGATTAGAAATATCAAGACTGATGGGGACACACCAGTCATTCTGCATGGGAGAAGAACTGACACTAAACGAGATGGTCAGTGTACAGGTGTCAGGGCCTGGGCTGTGTCCCACACTGAGGATCTGATGGCAAGAGTCAGCAGCCCTGTACACATCACTCTTTGAAAAGTACATCAGGACCCTTAAGAATTAGGAGGGTTTTTTTGTACAGCTTCATGTCTAATTCTGAATCCTAATGAGCAAGCTTTGCTGGCAAACTTGCAGCAGACTTAAGGGAAGAAATCTGACTCTGATGTAGAGAGAATACACATTGACAAGGACACCAGTCAATAAAGACATGGTAATTAGAGACCAAGTTAGGAAGAGGGGCTTAAAGGTGAGAATAAATAGTGCAGGACTGTTGAAGTGTGGCAGGTGAAGCCAGAAGGCAGAAAGTAGAAGTATTTAGCAAGGTCATGTGACATGGTGTCCTGCTTTTGACTGGAGCAGTGGTGCTGTGTTTTTGGATTCAGTATGAGAATTAAGTTGTTATCATACTGATGTTTTAGTTGTTGCTGTGCAGTGCTTGCCCTAAGTCAAGGACTTTTCAGTTTCCTGTGCTCTGACAGTGAGCCGTGCACAAGCCAGGAGGGAGCATGGCCAGGACAGGGGACCTGAGCTGGCTAAAGGAATTTTCCATACCACAGAGCATCATGCCCAATATATAAACTGTGGGAGAATTGGCCAGGAGGGGCCAATTACCTCTTAGGGATGAGCAGGGCATTAGTCAGCAGTTGATGAGCAAATGTATTGTGAATTATTTGTTCTTCTTGGGTGTTATTCCTCTTTCTGTCTTGTATTATTACTATCATCATCATCTTTTATTTGTTTTATTTGAATTATGAAACTATTCCTATCTCAACCCATGAGTTAAGGTTTTTTGTGTTGTTTTTTTTTTTTTTTTAATTCTGATTCCTCCCCTCACTGTGTGTGTAGTGGAAGGAGCAAGCAACTGTGTGGTATTTAGTTGCTATCTGGGGTTAAACCACGACACATGGTCATAATACTAGCAAAGAAAGATGTTCCCAGCAGAGACAGAGATTGAGGGGGGAAGATGAGCCCATGAGCCCATGACCCTTGCTGTGCTTGTGTGCTTGATAGCTTGTGGGAAATTTTCAGGGATTCCAATCTAGAGTAGGATAAGAGATAAAGGAGTATAGAGAGATGGCTGGAAATCCTCATTAAATAAGATACTGCAACATCTGCAGTTGGTATTCTGAAATCTGAGTGGAAAGATTAGACTGTTGTATATTAGCCCACAAGGCTAAAGTGCAGCTCTGCACTGTTGGAACTTCTAATCAGCCTTCAGTACGGCAAGTACTTTGGTCTTTATGTACAAACAGTTTCATCTGTCAGTGTTGCAAATCTTATGCTAAATCAATTAGTATTATTGCTGTCTCAAAAATGGGAAAATCAACACCCTAATAAATTTGGGGGCTTGCCTGAGATTACAGTGAGTATTTAGTTACTTGATGGCTATACATCAGTTGTTCTGCTGCTGCTGTAGTTTCTAAGCCAGCAGTTAATGTCCTTTCAATGAAGCTGCATGAGACTCTGCTCCTTTCTTAAATTAGTTGTATTAGGTATTCCAGCAAAAAGTTAGAAGTTGGGGAACAGTCTTCTCAAGAGGCAAGATAGTAGTGTTTACTTTGTTGCTGGTATTTTAGTGCTCTGCAAGTCAGCAGCTCCAGTTGCTGTTGAGCTCAGGGGTAAGTGGGAGCAGATAGGCTGCTCTGCACTGCTGCTTTCATGGGGCACCTCAGTGGGGAGCGTCTGCCAGCCCTCCGACCCAGCAGTCTGTCCCCCTGCTTGCCAACCTTCCCTGCCACTTGCTGCTGGCCCCTGTGCTTCATCATGCTGGCTTTTCTGCCTACACAGCAAATATCTCACAGTGGCTCACAATGCAATCTCCAGTGCGCAATCTGGGGAAATTCCTACCTGCCATGGAAAAAGCAGAAAACTCTGAAACTGATCATATTCCACCAATATTCATGGAGAATTTGGCCACTAATTCTGAACAGAACTGAGCTGAATTGGATGCATACATAATGTATTCAGGGTATAATTTTCTTTGCATACTACCCTGCATCATGAGGCTTCCCCTTTCTCACTTCAGAAATACTTCTCATTAGCTGAATTCTTCTTGGTAGTCTTTCAAGACACTTGACTTTTACAAGTGATAATAAATGCAATAAATTTCCTTGCTTGCCAATAAAGAGGCATGTTGATTCACTCAGAAAAATGTCTGAAGCGTTTGGAGTAAATTCAGGTGGGTGGAGTTATGACTTGATAATTTAGTTTGGGTTTGAAACCAAACGGCCATGAGATAAGAGCTGTGTAAACTAATGGTCTTGCTGTCTGTTGGAGTGTTAGGCTGGTGGAGTCACAGGGCAGGATTGCCAGTGGGTAATGGTGATACTCTGCTGTCTGATAGGTATTCTTCCTATTCTGCAATTCAGCTGCTGGTGTTGTCTTCTTGAAAATATGCAAGAATGTGAAATAGCAGTTCACTGGGAAGGGGAGGGAAAGCTATCGGCAAAAGAAGTCTTAGCTAGTTATGACAGGAATTTCTAGTTCCAGAGAATCAATGAAATGCTTCTCATCCCTACTTTGAGAATGAGGTGCTTGCCACTCTTATCTAAAACTGTGAATTTCGTGGGTGTGAAAGAGATTAAAGGAGGTAACCCATCCATTGGGAAATAATGCAGAATTCCCTAAAGGTCTTGAGGCAGCTGTTCTAACTTTTCTAAATAAAACAGCTAAAATGTTTTCCTTCCTGGCTTAGTGACAATTTCTGTGTCCAGGGAGGACTGCACTGGGAAGGGTACTTGTATTTCTGACATAAGTGATATTGTTTATGTGTTTCTGCAGCAGGCATTTTCTATAGTGAAAGGAAAATTTAAAGTATTCTAAATCTGCAAGCGTCGTTTACCCAGAGCAGAAAATGTTTGATTTTTGTGGACCAACTATGAAACAGTTCCATGTACTCATTTTGCAGGTAGACAGCCATACTTTAATTTTGTGCTGCAAATCACTGAAGCTACTTGAGATCTGGCGTGTAACATATAAGAGACTGTACGTTCAGCTAGTGCTGTCTAGACTGGACAACTTCTGTATTTTTAAATCAAGTTAGTTCCCTTCAATTAATTCAACTGATGGCAAGGTTTTTTTACTCAAGTTAATACTAGTTATGCCAGGGTATGATAGCAGAGAAGAAAATGCACCATTTTTCCTAACTGAATCAAGCCTTCTTTTAAAGCAGATTTCCTTCAGGAGATATTCTTCCTCCCCCCACCTCGTCGGCAGTTACTGCAGATTTCTGCAGCTCGGTTCTTGACTGTGCACCGCACGCCACAGCAGTGGCCGTAGTTTGACGATTCCCGGAGCCAGCAGCAGAGCCGCCGTGCGGGATCCCGCGCCTGTCGCTATCTGCACACCCGCGCGGGGCCCGGCTCCCGCTCACACAGCGGGGCAGGTGCCTGGCTCCGGCCGGCGGACTCGTGTGTGTCGCCGGGCCGGCGGGTTCGCCCGTTTTCGGCAGGAACTACCTGCCCACTGGGAGCGTGTTGAAAGATGCCTCCCCCCGCTGCTCTTGCGGGAGAGGTAGAAGCAGGATTCCGCTATGCTAAGCCGTGAGCTCCTGGGGCTCGTCGGTGCCTTCGGTGTACACCGCGGTTCAGCCGGGGCCGGCCTGGCCGGGCGGGGGAAAGGAGACTCGCACAAGTGGGAGCGCCGCGGCTGTCGGTTCTCTGCGCATTAGGACTTCCCGAGCGCCTCCCGCCCGACCTCGGACACCCGCCCGCCCTCGGCCGGCGCCGCCGGCCCGGCACGACCCGGACTCCGGGCGCGGGCCGGAGTGGGTGAGGGCCCTGCAGGGCGGCACGGCCGGGTCCCCGCCGGCGGCCGGCAGGAACCACCGCCCTCCCCCACCGCCGGCGGCCCTCCCTTCCGCGGCTTCTCCCGTCGCGGCTGGCCCAGCCCACGTTTTCCCTCTCTCCCCTCCCTCCGTGGTCATGTGTCGCCTTTTTTGTTTGCAGTGGAAACAATTTCTCGTTCTCGGGCTCGCACCGAGGCGGACCGCTGCCCGTTGGGAGCGCGGGGCGGGCGTGGGGCGGGCGTGGGGCAGGCGAGCCCCATGCAGGCGGCGGAGCCCCGTGCGCCGGGACCCCCGCGGCACACCCGGGGCTCGGGCTGAGGCGGGGGCGCGCCATGCCTGGCTCCGTCAGATGAAACTTTGTGCCACTGCCATGAAGGGACAGCGGTGAAACCGCCGCCCCCCGCCAGGTAAGTTGCTGTTGTTGTTGTTGTTGTTGGCGGGGGTTGCGCGGGGAAGGGCGGTGCGGGGCCGGCCGTGGGGAGCGGCGCGGTGCAGTCCCGCCCGGCTCGGCCCGGCCCCGCGCCACAACTTGGTCGGGAGTTGGTGCGCGGCCCGGCGTGCGCGCCGCCGTGACCCCGCCGAGCCCGGCCGTGCCCGCGCCGCGGGGCCGCGCCCGACCCGGGCTCGTCCCGCCGGGGGTCCCGGCAGCGCCCGAACGAGGAGCTGGGGGCACGCGCGCGCACGTGCATGGTGCGCGCGGGGCCGCGCGGGCCGGTGACACCTGGCCGGCATTGGCGGGGTGCGCGGCGCGCGCCGCCCGGCCCGAGCAGCTCCGGTCGCCTGGCAACGCCATTGATTGGCTGCGGCCGCGGCCAATGGGCGCCCGCCCCCCCCCCGCGCGGCGGGTGCGGCGGGAGCGCGGGCGGGGCGCCCGCCCCTGTGCGCCCCCCCCCGGCCGCGGCGGACGCGTGTGCGGGGCGCGTCCGCCGGAGCTCCCGCGGGTTAAACGCGTTCGTCCGGCCGCGGGCTCGCCCGTGACGGGCGCTCCTTTGTCTGCCGGTGGGGCGCCGCTGCAGCCGCCACGGGCCTCGCTGGCGGGCCCCCCCCGCATTCCCCCGGTGTGGCCCCAGTCGGGCCCCGCCGCCGCGGGGGCTGCCCCGGCACCCCGCCTGCCCGCGGCGGCCCCGCGGGGAGCCGCTCTTTGGCCGGGCGCCGCCGGACTTCCCTGGTGGCCCGAGGGGGCTCCGCGGGGCCGCGGCCGCCCGGTCACCCCCGCTGTCTGGAGCGGGGAGAGAGAGACGGGAAAAAAAATCATGAAGTGATACGGCCCTTTGGGAGCATACTGGCAAATAAGGAAATTAAACAGAAAGAGAGCAGCATGTTGTCATAGCAACAGTGCAATTAAATTACTTTACTGTCAGCCATCATATAATTTTCCTGTTTAGAAGCTCATGGGACAGAACTTCCATTTGGATTCAAAGTTAGTGTGCGGTGTAGGTAGGCAATGCCAGTGCCCCTGGACGCTGGCCATTCCCTTGTTTACCTTCTGGTTGGGCGAGATGCAGTTTTGAAAACTAGGAAGTGGGGCCGACACAATTTTGGCCTCCTGGTGTTTATATCTGCCTCGGTAATTTTTCCTTTTCCAGATACTTACTCATGTAAAGCTGCACATTTTCACTGAACATGTTGAGTGTATTGGTGGGCTTCTGTGCAAAAGAGGTCTGTGTGTTTCATTTTTAGTAAATGTCTGCTTTGGTGTAACTTCTTTATAGAAAGACCCAAAGATCTTAAAAAGTTTTCCTTTATGCCCATTTATGACAGCTAAATTTAAGTCCATTATTTCTCTTTCCCGTAATCACTGTGTTGCTCTATTTTCCCCTGCAGTTAGACAGTTCATTCTGTTATTACCTGCAGCTTTTTTTGCCTTTCATTTACGGTATTGACTGTGTGACTGCGTGACTTCAGGTGACTGCTCGGGTTGTGTTTTAGGTGCAGGGAATCATTTTGTTCTTGTTCAATGTTTGTGCAGAAAGTTTCGTCTATTAAAATTCTGTTATTAAGTCCATGAAGTTTTTGTTCGACTTCTGTTCATGTCTCCAGACCTAATTCCTGGCAGTTTTACTGTATGTGGAAGCTAAGGGAGCCTGTCTCCCACTTCTGAAGTAGAATTGTTGGGCTCATTTGCTTCTCTCAAATTGGGCGAGGGCAACTTCACTTTGCTTCTGAAGTACTTGGGTAATTCCAAATATTAGTGCTCACAGGTGTTCCCCCAGGGCCTGCTGGCTGGTGCAGTACCCTCAGCGGCTCATCCCACCTCAACCATTGTTGAGCATCAGAGCGGTCTTTCTGACTCTTGTTTTCTACTGTGCTTGAAATAAGTTCAGCTTATGTTAAAATCATCTCTGTTTACATACATTTTTAAAGTGCTCTATTGCTCGAGCACTTGCTTCCTCATTTCTTGGCCCTGGGCCCAAAACTACTGGTTGTTGCTTTCCCTCCTACTTTCTCCTGACCTTGCTGGTTTTGAAGTTGTGCCCTCATTTCAGAGTTTTGGTGCAACCAAATCAGATTGGATGTTTGTCTGCCTAGGCCTTTAGCCAGAGTGATTTTAATCATGGTGCTGTTGTATTGTCCTCAAATGTGAAACAGCTGAAATTAATGTGAAGCAACTGGCCATAAGTCACGTTTTTTTTGTGTGGGGTTTTTTTTTTTTGTTTTCTTTTTTGTTTGTTTGGGGGTTTTGTTGTTGTTGTTGTTGTTTTTTAGTTCACATCCTTATTGAAGTGATACAGTTGGAATATTTAATGGTTTGAAAACACCACTTCCTCTTTAAAGAACTGGTTTGGAATTTCTGTGTAGGGCTTCATGTCCATGCAGAACTGAGGTGTATCTGGATTACTATTTTATTCCATCAGCTGAAATTTCTTCCCTTGTGCTGACTTTAGATTATTTTACTCAACAGTTGTGGATGAGTGTTATGTGAAACTGTCATGTTTAATACAGATGGCAAAAGGCCAAGTGACCAGTTAGGGAAAAGCTGTCAAAATGTTACACAGGACCTTTTTATGAGCTAACTTTTCTCTCCTTCTCCCTTTTCTTTGGATTCACTCTCCCAGGAGCTGCTGTCTAAATGGGTCCAGTCATGCCTCCCAGTAAGAAGCCAGAGGGCTCAGGAATTAGTGTTCCCAGTGGATTGAGCCAGCGTTATCAAGATAGTGATTTATCAAAGGCACTTCATGATGACGAGGACCTAGACTTCTCTTTGCCTGCCATCAGATTAGATAAAGGGGCCATGGAAGATGAAGAACTAACTAATTTGAACTGGTTACATGAGAGCAAGAACTTGCTGAAAAGCTTTGGGGACTCGGTGTTAAGGAGTGTTAGCCCTGTTCAGGACATCAGTGATGACACCCCGCCGTCTCCTGCCCACTCTGACATGCCCTACGATGCCAAGCAGAACCCCAACTGCAAACCTCCTTATTCCTTTAGCTGCCTCATATTTATGGCCATTGAGGATTCGCCAACCAAAAGACTGCCCGTAAAGGATATATACAACTGGATCTTGGAACACTTTCCGTATTTTGCAAATGCACCCACTGGATGGAAAAATTCTGTGAGACATAATCTATCCTTGAATAAGTGTTTTAAGAAAGTGGACAAAGACCGAAGTCAGGTGAGTTTGGAACCATGGAAACATATCTGGCTCTGAAAATACTCACCTGCTAATCCCAGAATATGTCCTTAACAGTGAAATACAGAATGTGCAACCCTGTGCCTGGTAATGTAGTTGATTAAGTTCAGAGAGCCAGCATTTCTTGAGCATTACTCATTCTGATTTTATTAAATTCATTGTCTAGACATCTGTAAGAAAGTGTTCGGGGTGTGTGTGTGTATTTCCCCCCAGCTGGTGTCTTCATGCATAGTGGTTAAATATTGTTTTTAGTTAGCATGCTGTGGTAATGGTTTCCAGCTATACTAGATGAATGTAATCATGTTATAAATAGGCTGCTTGCTGTTCTTGGCTTGTACAAATGTATAGTGAAAGGGTATGCCTTATGTAAGAGTCCATTGCTATTGCCCTGTTCTGTGTTGTAATCCAAAAAAACTTTATTTTATATAAGGAGGGGTGATGGTGATGAAGCTTTGTTCCATTTCAAGGGAGGTTTAGAGAAACTCTTCAAAGAGAGGAGACAGGTCTGGCATCAAAGGTGGAGGTTACCGTTCACCAAAATTTCTGGTGCTGTTTGGGCTCATGTAACTTCTGCAGCTGGTGCGGAGCAGAAGCCCTGGGAGCACATCTTTGCTTTCGGATCTTGGTTGTTGTCTCCTGGTTTCATTGCTGATTCCCCAGCAGCGTCTGCAGGAAGAGGCTGTGTGCAAGGGAATGGGAAAGTGAGCAGAGTGGTGGGGGCAGTCCCTTGCATAGCTTTCTACTATGTCAGTCTGCCTGGGAGCAGGAATCAATTTCCAAAGGGGACCTTCTCAAGAAGCAGTGGACTGGATGAATCTTTGACAAAGTATGAGTATACTGATAAAAATACCAGCTTGCAGATTAATTTCAGAGGCCTTCTCACAGGTTAGGGAAATAAATAGCAGGTAAAATCACATCACTCGTGGTCTGTCTCTAAAATTGGCTGAAGATCAGAAAGTGAACACTCCCCCCTGGCAGAAACAATAGATGCACTCAGCTTTTGTATTTCAGTGAGTTAAATGCTGTGATTGTCTTGTTACCCTGAAACTAAACTTCTCTTGGTGGTGCTGTTCTCCCTATTTTGTATGCAATTTAACTTTAAAAGCTCTGGAATAGAAGCTCGAGTAACTCTAGAGGAAGAGTCATACACTATCCTAAACTAGCAACTTTTCATTTTAGATGAGTTAACTTTGTTTTTTACAGAGCTTTCATTTTTAAAAGATTGACATGTCCATCTTTTTTTCTTTCTTTCTAAAAAGTATTATTACCTCGAGTCCACTGTCTTCGTATTGCTGATCACACACTGTATGTTCGTATTTTTATCAATTAATTGCTGTGAAAGCTTGTGTGTTAGATTAAAAAAACCTGTTCCCAAACCGGATCTTGTTTTATGTAAGCCAGAGTCTTAAATTCTGGTTTGGAAGTGAGACTATAATAACAAACTCCACAACAGACTTTTATGACCCTGTCCCAGACTGTAAGAAATCTTCACAGAATGCATATAAAAACCCACTAAAATATGGTAACTGGCAAGGCATGTGTTTAACTCTGCCATTTGTGTTTTGTTCTGTCCCTCTGTTTACAAGCTGACTATTTAGATTTCAGCTTCCTTCCTATGAGGAATTTGTCCTCATATCTATCTGTCAAATATCCGGCTGTCCACTGAGCAATACCACACTGCACTGCTGCTCTGTGGGGAGGTGGTGCAGCACAATGCATGACTGGTCACCCATATCTCAAATTTGTGATTATGGCCATGGTTACATAGCTAGACAGCAAGGTATGATGGGGAGCCTTGCATGTATGAATCACAAGGTGGAGTTTTATTAATTCCAGGAAAATCCCAGATTTTGAGAAAGAATTTTTTCTACTTCCTGAAGATGCTAATAACTGCAGGTAGCTTGCTTTAAGGTGAATGAGATGGGAATCTCAAATATAAAATGCACCACAGCAGGTCATTCAAATCCCTTGCTGGGTTTTTCCTCGTGTCCTGGCCAAGGGATGTGGCAGACAGAGTCCTGAGTGCAGAATTGGCCCTGGGTCAGAGTTGCTGAATCAGGTGCTTGACAGCTAATTGCAGACTTGGAAAGCAGTAAATGTCAACTGATGGCTTTGAAAATACCTTCGTGTGTGTGCACACGCACACTTGGATTTGATTCGGTACCTTGCAGCAAATATTTCTGCTGTTCAGAAGGAAGGTGTCCCATCTAAAGGATTCTCTGATTTTGGTATGGGGTTTGGGGCAGGGGAATGGGGGCCTTTAATCTGTAAGGAATCTTTTTATGCTACTTCTCCTTTGCAGTTTTTGCAAATTGCGTGGTTGGGGTCTGCCTGTTTTACTGTTTTTGCATGGAAAAAAGAAAAAAGCAGCATTTAGCAAATGGCATGTTATGAAATGCTATCAAGATGGGCTCTGAAACATGTACAATATGGGGGGAAGGAATTAATCAGTGCTGGGAATTGCAGGCATTTGCCAGTGATGTGCACTGACACATAGTGAAAAGCTAGAAGCTTTTCCTCTCATAGTTATGCTTTCCAGTGTTTGTTTGTGTAGCCTTTCAGTAATCATTTTTCTAAAAAAAGTTCTGCTGAACACTTAATTCTTTTTTGAACTCCCTCTGCATAGTGGTTTTCTCAGTCTTGTGTTCCACTAGTTTATATTCATGGGGCTAAATATGCATCTAATAGTCTGCAGCTTTTTCTGCCTGCATATGAATGCTTGAATTTCCTGATGTGAGATCATTTAACGGAGAGGGGGGAAAAAAAAGAAAGGACAGGCTTCATCACTTAGTTTTTTGACTTGCCTTGTCCTAGTGCTTTTAGGTCTGGTGTGGAACGCTGGGAAAAGAGGATTTGTTTTTACATTGCTGCTATTCCACTTCAGCTGCAGTGCCATCAGGCTTACCTGGCAAACCAAAAGCCAGGCTGTTCATGTAACTGTGATGAGGCTGATCTGGATTGAGGCAGAGCCGGGCTGAAGAAGGGAAAATGCTGAGCCCTTGATTGTAGAAACCTCTTTGCATTGAGCTCAGCAGTTTAATAATAGTTGGCCAGAGTACGAAGTTATCACATGATGGGGAGTAGATGTGGAGTTCCCTGGCTTTGTTTATACTGCCAGACCTGTGAATTTACTTGTTGAGATTAATCCTATTGTGAACATACAGATCTAAATGTCCTGTAGTCTGCGTCCCACTTAGTACAGCCCGTTAGTCCATGACTTCCCTACCATCTGGTCCTTGGCTATAGAGAGGAATTTTTCTTGTGTATGTGTCTCCATAGCAACGAGTTTGCAGTTGATATGGAAAGTAAGCAGTTGCCCTAGCAACGGAGTTACTGATGTGGCAGCTTCTCTGCTTGCAGGGAAAGGGCTAAGCTAGTTCAGACCCATTATGTAGGTTTGCTGTGATTATAGCTGTGCCCACTAGTGCTGTTCGAGCTAAGGGGCGGCTGAAAAATTTTGTTACAAGCCCTATTTCTGCCTCCCTTGAAAATCTGATTTATTTGTGTGGGGATTCCTGCTTTGAACAAAGGTTGGTAGGATCGTCTTTCCAGGGTGTGTGATGTGTCTGTGCCTTTTATGAATTCAAACTTCCTCAGTCATTGTTATCAGACAAGGGGAAATGATGTTTGACCTCGCTGGCTTTGCTGCAGTATTTTTGTCTCAGTGAACAGCCCAGTTATAAAGGTTGCAGCTTTTGTCCCCATGCTCCTCTTTGCTATTCTGCTGTTTCTTCCTTGGTGTCTGCTTCTTTAGGCATCCATCCTATCAAGAGGGCTCCTCTTTGTGTCTGCTCTGCATTGTCTGAGATAGGGAAATACACACATGCTTCTGGCTGTGTGCATGCTGGAGAAATTCAAGTATCTGAAAGATTTATTTGGCACTTACGTTGAGGGATGTCTAAATAAAAATGTAATGAGGGTAAAGGATATGTTTATGGGGATGGAAGAAGAAAATTCTCCTCGCTTGATGTGGAAGTTATTCTTAGAAGTACGTGGTCCATAACTGGGTCATGGAGATCCAGCCAGGCTCCTCCTCCGTCTGGAGCAGGCTCTGAGATCTGAGGACTCCTGAGTGGTCCTTGAGCTTTGCAAGAGCAGATGTCCAACTTGTCCTCATCTAATGCACGGTCTCTCATAAGCGCTCTGCCAGGGCATCTTGTCAGGAGCCATGGGAAACCCTTTGGGAGACTTTCCAGGAGGGCCTCCTACAAATGTCTTTCATCTGATGTGATAATATCTGCGCTTTTGACAGGTAAAATCCTGTAGAAAGGTCAGTGCTAGCTGGAGTGAGAGGAAAAGGACCTCTTGTTCTTTGTCAGAATCTCCTGATCCAGTCTGCATATGCACAAAGGTGAGGGAGACAGGACCCTGTCCTCCCTCTTTTAATGTTGCTGAGGTTTCCTGTAAAAGTTCAGTTTCACACTGGGGATGGAAATAATCTCTGTTTTTAAAGTTATCACCTAGACTGATCCAAACAACAAGTGTCAGAATTTCACTGCATTTATAACATCTGAGGAAGCTAAAGTGAAAAGGCTTCATGTGATATGGAGTCCATTAAAAAAATTAATGTCTTGAATAAGCTGGTGCAACTGTTAATTTAATTATTAAAAGGATATTTTGTGGTTTTAAACTGGAATTTGTCTAGTTTAACTTGAAATGCATTTTCTTGTACTTCTATCTGTCATACAAAAAAGCTCTCTTAGATCAGAAATTTTCTCCTCAAATTGGTCTGCGGAGAAACAAGGGTTGTCTCTTTCTAGAGAAATCATAAAAGTCTCTAAAATCATACTGTAAATGGAGTTGCATGATATTAGACAATTTATGGAGAACTTTTCTTGAACCCTTTTGGTTTTGTTTTTGAATTGCAAACCTGAGAATTATACAGAATATTTAAATAATAGATTTCCTAAAGCTGTGCATGGAAATAACATTCTTTATTTCAGTGGCTTCCAGCTGCATGACTTTACATCAGAGCTAACTCTTTGCACTGGAATCTGCCTGAATTAACTGGTTTAGAGCTGTACAAAGCACAAGCAGTTCTTTTCTAGTAATGATGGGAGAGCTGACAATATCCAGGGAATACTCTGAACCTTATATCTGAGGTGTTTGTGTTATCTTGCTCTCAGTTAAGATAGCCTGCAGGCAGGTGCCCTGCTGAGTAACTGAGGTGTTGGTTGCACAGTGACAGGCCATTGACTTACCAGAGGAGATTGGCCACTTAGGTTAAGTAAACTGGTCCTGTCTGTGTTCCTCACCCACAGCAAAGAGGATGCAAAGTGTGTTAAGCAGCACTGAGAGAGTGTAGGAAATCAGGAGTGAGCTGCTCTTTACCCATTGGGCTTGGGTTGTGGTGAGGTTGATGAGTCCATTTCTCAGCTGTGTTTGCACTCCCTCGCTTCCGACTATTTGCTCCATCACCTTCCTGGCACATGAACTTTTGTATTTCTGTGACAACTGATCTGCCTGGATTTATCTTTCACTCTTCTTTTAAGTCTTGGGTTGCTTTTCAGCTTAAGTCCCCAATTCAGGTTACAGTGCAGTCCAGGTAACAGTTGTGCCAACATGACAAGGGGAATGGAGATGATGGGGAGGCTGGGCATTGCCAGTGGGGATTGCTGAGACAAGCCATTCCTTACAGAAGAAGGGCTGGCAGCTGCATGATACATGACTGCTTGGTGGGGTAATGGATGTAGTCCCTGCCCCAAGGTAAAGGTTAAGGTAAGACACGAACAGAAGTTTAAATGTAGTGGGCCGTTTTCTTCTGTTGGAGGTGTTTGTCTTGGTTTCCCCTCAGGAGCAAGACTGTACTGTTTGTTGTCCGAGTGGCCTGTGTTAGTGACTCTTCATGGTGTTTTGCAGCAGATGTGATCAGAGTCTGAGCTGCCATTCTCATGCACAAGCCGAAACTGTCTGCCTGTTCCCTTTCCTGGGAGGTGGAATTGATCTGGGGCTGTATTGCAAGCCCCTCTTCAGCTCAGACTGGCACATGTGTCACTATGTAATGAGCAGGCTGAAAAGTCCTTGTATGATTTTTGTTTGGTTTATTTTTCATTGGGCTAATTTAGCTGGATTCATTTTCAGCTCTTTGTTTAGTTCATGGTTACTGTGGTCAGAGGAACACCAGTGTCAGCACAGGCCATGGGTTCAGCTCTGTTTAATCTGGCATGAAGCTGTGCTTGTGGCTTCCAGCCAGCTCAGAGCTGACCTGGTGGCAGCAGGAGAAGATGGAGAAGGGAAGGGATGAAGGATGCTCTCACCTTAGAGAGCACAGGCTGCACTTAAACCACTGGGACTGCTTGTACGTTCAGTCAGATGCTTGGTGCAGGGTAGGGTCTGTAAGACATGGATGAAATGGTCCAACAAAAACTGCACCAGGATGTGTGTATGTGTGTGTTTTTTCAAGATTTGTTTCTGTTGCCCAGGGTTCTTAATTTTGGCAGTAGAGGTGGCTCTGTGTGGACCTGTGCTGTGCATCCTCTGAAAAGCTGTTAGAGAAGAGGAAAGGATGTCTATAAAATCAATTGTCAGGCTTTTCTCATGCTGCTGTCATTACGTCCTCATCATCTCCTGTGTTTCTTTCCAATTGTCAGAGAGATAATGAAGTGCCCTTGTCACTGCCAGCAAAGGAAGCACAGATCTTGGAGCTTCACTCTGGTTTGAGCACAGGAGGCCTCTGATGATGTGCTGAAGGATGTGGGCACACAGGAGCGCTTTTACGAGTCCATTAGTGAACGTGGCAATGCATGCCCCTGAGCACCAGGCCCACAATGGTGGCTGTGCTAACTCCAGCTGTAGCTGAACATCAGAGATGAACTGGGCTTGGTGGTGTGGCTGAGTGTATGCTCTTCTGTCTTGCACTTCAGTCTTCAGCAAAACATCAGAGAATCCATTTTAATTATTATATATACATCCCTTAGACTTCCCCCTTCCTTTCGTAAAAGGGAAGTGAAGTGTTTTATGTTGTCTGAAAGAACCCAGCAAATTGTGCTGTGTGACTTCTTTTCCTGGGTGAAGACCTTGAGAAAATACATTTAAAAGTCTTGGTCATAACTGAGCAGTTGAAAATAATTAAGGAGTTGAGAATACTCTTCAGGCAGCCTGAAGCAGCCTTTGAGTTGCTGCAGAAGCTACCTTTGTTTGCTCTGGATTCAGGCAGTTACCCTGTCCCCACTGAACCTTAGTTCAGTCCTGCAGCATGACCCTATTTCTGGTAGAGTCATTCACATGATTGGCCCAGCAGGGTCTGGGCAGCAGTCTGCAAGTTGCTTATACCTGCTCCTTCTGTGTTATTTTCAGCTAATTGCTGTATCTTCATTATAAATCTAGTGAATACAAATGAATGGTATAGAATAACATAAGCCAAAGTCCTTATGAAGAAAGGACTGTGTGTGACTCTTTAATTTAGCTGGGTGTCATTTGTATGTTGAGCAGTGGTGGGTTAGCATATAGAAGTAGTTGGCTTCTGTCATTGCAAGACTGGGCAGACTTGCTAGATGAGGTCATGGTGCAAGCCCTGGATGTAGCTGTAACAAAGCAGTATGTCACGAAACTCAAAAAGTCCAAGTGCAAGGTGTTCCATCTGGGTCGGGGCAATCCCAGTTATGAGCACAGACTGGGAGATGAAGTCACTGAGAGCAGCCCTGTGAAGGACTTGGAGGTTCTCATGGCTGAAAAGCTGGACATGCACCATCAATGAAGGCTGGCAGCCCAGAAAGCCAGCTCTCTGCTGGCCTGCATCCAGAGCACCATGGGCAGCTGGGCGAGGGACGGGATTCTGCTCCTCTGCTTTTGTGGGACCCCACCTGCAGTGCTGCATCCAGCTCTGGGGCCCCCAACATAGGAAGGGCAGGGACCTGTTGGAGAGGGTCCAGAGGAGGGCTGACGATGATCAGAGGGCAGAAGCGTGTCTCATGAAGACAGGCTGAGAGAGCTGGGGTTGTTCAGCCTGGAGAAGAGAAGGCTAGAGGAAGATCTCATTGCAGCCTTCCATTACTTGAAGGAAACTAAGAAAAAAGAGGGAGAGGGACTTTTTATGCAGACAGAGAGTGACAGGACAAGGGGGAACAGTTTTAAATGAAGAGGAGAGATTTAGATAAGATGTTTGGAAGAAATTCTTTACTGTGAAGGTGGTGAGGCACTGACACAAGTTGCCCAGAGAAGCTGTGGATGCCACATCCCTGGAAGTGTTCAAGGCCAGGCTGGGTGCGCTTTGAAGCAACCTGGTCTGATGGATGGCATCCCTGCACATGGTGGCTGAGTTGGAACTAGATGACCTTTAAGGTCTCTTCCAAACCTAACCCTTTTACGATTCTATTCAGTTACTCTTGTTAACATAGATTTGTTAAAGAAAAAGCCCCATGTGGCTACCTCTGGTTAAGTTTTGCATAGCAAGCATCTAGGGAAAGATGTGGCCCATGCTTATATGTATTTTTAAACTAATAAAGCTTTTTATCTCAAAGTAAATTGGTTTTATCTTTTGATACATAGTCTGGTATTTTTAATCAGTACCAGTCTGGTAAAGGTCTTCTAGGTAAAGGAAGATACTGAGGAAAGTTCATTTTTATGAGATATGTAAGAATCTTGCTGGTTTTGTGATACTTCTAGTTTGTCAGTTTTTAAAGTAGTTAGAAACAATGAGATTTTTCTTCCTTCAGTAGCAACAACTGGCTTGTTATGACTCAGTAATTAAATTTTGGTCTCAGGGAAAAAACTATTTAGCTTCCTAACATCAGTCATTCAATCTAATTCCTAGTTAAAGTCCCTTCCCCAACCATTCCTCACCTGTTCCAATGTCTCAGAGCTAACTTTATGCAGGGTACCCTCTCAGCTCCACAGATGAGAAATTATTGTGGGTGGGCTGGGGAAGAGAAGAATTACCAAAATTTATTGTCTGGCGGTGCTTCATTGACAAGCAGAAGAGAAACATGGGGGTGGTTGGTTCAGGTGCTGTTATAAGTCCCTGTCCTGGACACTTGAGCTCTGACATCCTTAAAGGTGAAGTGGATCCTGAATATGTGCTTGGATAATTTTTTCAGTCTTGTAGCTTAGTTTTTTGGAACTTAATACTTGTGTATCTTTTCTCTGGCTTGGAAGAATTCAGACACAGAAGTAATACCATATGCTTTCTTTAATGGTGTGGGCAAAAGTGGATATTCTGAAGGACCAGGCATGTTGCTGCTAGGGAAGTGGCCCTGTGGATGGTTTCAGCAGTCTGGATGCCCTGGGACTAACTGGCCTTGTAGTTGGAGGCAAGAAAGTCCTTCCTTGGGTGTGCTGCTTTTAGCAAGAGCTTCCTGAGATATTTTCACTTAGGGCAAAATCAGCATCCAGGACTGAAGCTCACGGCAATTCTTACCTTTAATTACACAAGAGAGCGTAGAATACTTTGGCTCTGCCATGCCATCCGTGATTCCTCTTAGCTGCAGCCTTTGGATCTCAGTGATCAGGTGGCTGGAGCTGCTGAGTTCTGTGGTAGTTGGGACAGTGCACCCACACATGCTCATCATCACTGTCATGTCTGGCCATTTATTGCAATGGCAATAAAATAGTGGTTATCCTTTCTGGAGAGCAAGCATATTTATGAGCAGCGTATCTTGATTCTGACAAAGTTTATCTACATGCTAGCAACAAAATTGGCTTTTAAAAAGTCCTAAATTTCTTGTAGCTCTAAGTGATGTCAAATTCATCAATGGTAGAGGTCAGGTAAGATAAGCAACAGGGGAGAGAAAGAGAGGGAGTGACCTTCCTGCTTTGGCATAGAACTTTTTTTTCTCTTGAATTTTTGTGGGTCATTGTTGGCCCATAGCCTGAAAAATTATTTGGGTTTTTTTCTGTTCTTCCCCCAGTTTGGACTCCTGACTTCAGAAAAGCTGCTTTTGATTTAGTCTTGACTATCAACAACAGAATTGGGACTGAGACCTTTGGAAAGTAGCTGTTGTGGCCATAAATTATGCCTCTGGATCCTGCTTAGTTATCCATAATAATAATTTTTGAGACAGTATGTTTTAATTAGTGTTCTTAATTTATTTCTGTTTAGTTGGTCACATTTCATTTGGGTTCTTATGGAAAAGTTGTCTTGTGAACTAGTGTAGGAATTTGTGGGAGGACTCATTCTAAGGATCTCAAATGTGAATGGGTTTTTCCTTGTTGCAGTAGAAAAGAAACCAAATTGCTGCCTTTAGCCAGTGACTTAAGATACCAAAACACTATCTACGGCATGCTGAATTGCTGTATTTCATTGCAGCAGTGAAGAGTAGCAATTTAGCACTAGCTGAGAGCTCTCAGGATTTTGAAGCACCAGTGTAACTTGCTGAAAAATGACTGTTGGTAAGCAGAGGAATGAACAGGGTTCTGTACAGGGAAGTCTCAATGGCATGGAGAATTGTCTGTGGCAGTACGTGGAGCAGAAACTTATTGATGGTATTTTGCATAAGAGAATCTCGTTGAATGGTGAATTCACGCTCATTCAGGCTTTGAGCAGAAAATTAGCCTGTGCTACAGAGCGATGTTTATGAGATCCCACACCTGCTACTTGTGGGAGGGTGCTCACTGAGATGAAGCAACTATTATGAATTTATTTTTGTGTTTACTGTTGAGAAAAAGTGTCTACAGTGCAACTTGCAGGGGCTGTGGGGGTTAATGCAAGACTAGGGTTAGTTGCTGGCATACCTTATCTCAAGCATTCATTTACATACTTTTATCTCTTTTCTTCACCCTTTAGTGTGGAGAGTGGGAACACATGTCTCCTCTCATCTCATAGGTTCTACATGCTTCAGTAAAAACAGGGGAATCGTTCATGAGATGTTTTGGTTTTACATTATTAGGAGGGATGTTAAACATCACTGTTAAGGTTTAGTGGTTCAGAATGTAAAAAATGTAGCACTTTTGCAATTAGATCTCTTCAAATAGTTGAGAAGAATTAAACAGACCTTGCAAGGACAAGATCTTCATCTTCTAAAGTCCTTGCCATGCGGGAAAAGCTGTATTTGAAGGATTCTCCTCTGTACCACTGCTTTGCAGTGCCTTGTTGTGTGCAGCCTTCTCAAGCCCCAGAAAAACACAGACTCACTGCACTTCCAGAGATCATCACTGCTACTGGAGCACTTTGAAGGCTTTTGGAAAGAGTGTTTAACAGGTTTAAGAACTGCCTGCTGGTAGTGTATATGGAGCTACAATTATATTTAAGCTTTGGGAGAATACCGTGGGTCAAAAGGTACTCATTTCTGCAGGAATTCCCTTCAGACATAATATTTATAAATAAATTTAACTGGAAATAATGATATGATTTTTACATAATTCCACCCTTCCTGAAGTACTTGAGGACTAAGGGGCTGCACATTAATAGAATCATAGAATCATGGAACATCCTGAGTTAGGAAGGGGCCATCAAGTCCAGCTCCTGGCCCTGCACAGGACACCCCAAGAATCTCAGTCTGTGCCTGGGAGTATTGTCCAGACACTTCTCGATCTCTCCAGGCTTGGGCTGTGACCACATCCCTGAGGATCCTGTTCCAGTGCCCAACCATCCTCTGGGTAAAAAACCTTTTTCTGATATATGGTGTAAGTAGTTTGCTGGCTTTCCTGCATAGCTGAAGTAGGAAGGAAAGCATGGTGTGCATGGAAAGTGCAGGTTTTCAGTCCTCAGTTAGGAGAGATGGGAAGTTGGAGTGTCAGGATGTGGCTGAGATGGCTGAGAATGAGACAAATGCTGGCATTTGTACTACTGCATGGTTTGCTTTGAAGCAGCAGAATGAACTTGTCCAAAATGTTTTTTCCTGTTTTGGCAATTAATGTAATGCATTTATTTTTATGTAATTACTCATTACACTAATTTATTTGTGTTTTCTCTCTCTTACCCTTCTTTTACGCAGTTGAAGGTTTTCCCCTTCAGTGCTCAGGGTTAAATATACAGACCTTGCTTTTGTAGAAGATTGTAGGTTTGATTTACAATTTTATATTGATATGTAGTACTTTCTACACTTCTGGCTGCATGGCAGAGAAAGAGGAAAGAAGCTATCATAGAGACAAATTGCACAGAAGATTCAGTCTGGTGCTAGCTCCCAGCATTTGAGGCAAATGCAATTTTATTTTTCACAATGTACTTCCCTTTTCTGCTTAAATTCTTTTTTTTATCTATCTATATATACGTGTCTATATATAAATACCTTTTATATATAAAAAGCATTACAGAGTCACGTTGTTGTTTGGATCATCTAAATACTTTTAAGGTAAAATGGGAGCAAAAATTTGGTTGTCAGATAGAGCTTTCTGCCTGCATATGTCTCTGTGCCAGGAAAACAAGATGTTGTCATAGTGGTACATCTTGAATCACAGAGTATTCTGTGTTGGAAGGGACACACAAGTACCTTCAAGCCCAGGTCTTGAGTGAATAGAGATCAAATTTTGGTCTCTGCAAGCAGAGATCAAACCTGCAATCCTGGCATTATGAGTACCATGTTCTAACCACTTGAGCTAATCTCTGCAAAGTTTGCTTGGGAAAGATGTGTTGCCACAACTGGTTACCAGTTAGTCTAAACAAATGAATCTAAATTAAGAGTCTTAACTAACCTGAAGCATCTCTCTTGTGTTTTCCAAAACAGAACAGCATTTAAAATTTAGTAAAACACCTCCACTTTGTCTAATTTTTTTGTTGTTTCAGATTTTGCCAAAACACCTGTAATATTTTTTTGCCTCTTGGGCAGTGCTGCATTTGTTCTGAGGAATAAAGTTCCTTGTTCTTGGCTTAGCAAGTTTGCTTTGATGTGTCATTTGCTGTTAGGTTTCAGAGCTGACTTATTTTGAATTTGGGAAAGCAGAAATGTAATTATGACCCTTTCCATTATGAGACAAGGTTTTCAGTCATTCTTGTTTGAAAAAAAATAAAGTTTTCATTTAGAAAGCTTTGATTTTAATTTGTAGCAATGGAATTGTAGGAAAGGTTTTGCTTTTTCATCCTTTTCTTCTGTGACTAGGAAAATGTCTTCCTCCTGCCAGCTAAAATACTTGCATTATTTTAGTTTCAAAGTAAATGTGCTTATGAACTAACCACTTTTGCTAATTACCTCCTGCTCCTTCACTAGCACTCAAGTTACACTCACCCTCCAGTAGTATCTAGTATGCTGAAAATGCATTTGGCTGGCTTGGGCTGATGGGACAAGAGTCCGTGCCTTAATTGTGGTAGAGTTATCCACTTGTGTGCCACATCATCTTATGTTTGTTCTCCTTGTTATTTATGAAACAGAGTTTGCAAACTTGTTGGATTGGCACTTTTTAATTTAGATATGCATTTCAAAGGGGAAGAATTTGCTTCATCAGTGAACTTGCCTTTTTTCGTGTTTTGACTATCTATTCATTACTCGTTTGGCCTCAGGTGAAAAATTAAAACAGTTCTGGAGTGGTTTAAACAGCTTTTCAGTCCATGCCATGTGTAGCTTTGGACTTCTTGCACTATATACTAAGAGATGCTTTTGTTTGGAAAGGAAGGGAATTTTGCAATTGCTCAAATAAATTTTCTGTTTGTGTTGCGTGGCTTTTAAGTTAGACTAAGTAATGTTAGCATCTAAGGGCGTGTTTGTGTAATAATATGAATGGAGATGATAAGAGTGGTGTGGGAGGCTATTTATATAGAGATTTGTATCTTAAAAATTATGAAATTGGCTTAAAAATCATGTTATTACTTAAAACAATGAAGGGAGGAGCTGTGTGCCTTGTTTTAGAGCCTTTAAGGACTTTTACAAGCTCTTTTATAGAAGCAAAGACAGCTGGAAAGGCTTTTTGGTTCCCCCCCCCGCCATGATTTTGCACCAGCTCATGACTTTCTAATAGAAACATCTAGAATACCAACATGCTAAAAATGCTATGAATCAGCAACATTAAAGCCAGATTCTGGAGGTTGCAATAAAGCTATAATCTGTCAAGTTTCTTTCAAACTCTTCTGTTAGTGGTGTGTTTAGTACTGCCTGAGAAAGTCTTTCGCAAGAAGAACACAGTAATTACAGAAGTCCTTCACCATAGAGTGCAGATGTCAGCATTTGTGGTCATTGGGTGAAGCTATGAAGAGAGAAGGACCCTTTGGAGCAGCCAGACCTTTTCATGGGCTGGTGCTTTGGAGCTGGTGTAACTGGCTTCCTCTTGCAGGGCAAGCCATGGTGAGTTTTTACACCACCAGCATCCTCAAAGGCTGGTTATTGGTTTTCAGCAGGGTTTGGTACATTATGCAACTCTGAAAGGTAAGATGACTGCTGTTTAAATGTCTGAGTATTGGTAGGATGAATGGGGTCAATATAAGGCATCCATTCCTTTTTGTTCAGCCTTTGGATAGAGCCTTCAGCAGTTTGGACTTCATTTTCTAGCTATGCCTTTTTCTCTGTAGGAGTGTTTGTATGTTATTTTTGGTTGCTTTTCACCTTCAGTTATTCAATTGCAATGGCTGTTTTTGTGGTTCCCCCCTGACGCACATGCCTTAGTTCTCTTTTTTTTCCTACCTGCATCATCTCTAAATGTAACTGATCATAAGCATCTATCTGAGGAATGCAGGGACAAGTGCTCTCAGTCATCGTTGCACTGTACTGAAAGAGCATTTGCATTTTGAAAAAGAAAAAGAGTCGCAGCCTTTTTTTGAAGCAGGATTTTCATTTGTAAACCATATGCTATTTTTGGTGTGTCAGATATGAAGGCTTCCTGTGTGAAACTGATCAAGAAAAAGATCACAGGAGACCTGGAGCAGTGACTCAGGTCACAGCAGGCCTGGTTGCTTGACACCTGTGTCATCAAAATAGCTTTGCTTTGGCATCCCTAAATGAGATTTTCTTTTCCTTTAGATGGTAGATCTGTTCAAAGGCATATTTGATCATGAATAATTTGGAGGAAAACAACTTTTTAACCTTCTGAAAATATCATACGTCTTCTCTTCCTTGTTACTTCTGAACTCCTAACATCATCATCTGATGTTGGGCAAGTGGTCGATTTTCATCCCTGGAGTCTGCTCAGAAACTGTTTCTCCCTGTTTCCTTCCACTCCAGGCATGTTAAGTCAGATAAATTCATACACTAATGTTTAATCACTGATCACTTACCACTCTTGTGCAATATTGATCAGCAGCCTTTTTGTATGCAATGACTAGAATGAGTAATAGCTTCCTAGTAAACACTGAGGAGTGGGAGGGTGAAGATGATGGTGACTTAGCCCCATGTAGAAGTTGACATAGCTTTTTTCCAGAAGTTCCTAGACACCATCCAATTTCTTTTCCCTCGCCTACCCCGAACTCTGTTTCTTTCCTTGTTCTGTTCAAGATGAGCATCCATCCTTTTCTGTAGATGGTGCATCTTTCAGCAAGTGCCCCAGTCTTCCTCTCAGGGCTGCTGATGCTGCTGAGGTTGTACAGCGTCTCGTTTTCCTGAGGAGCTTGTCACTTCTTCTTTCAGTATACTACAAACACACACAGGCGTCCTATTTCATGGGGATGTTGTGTGAACATCATACCTGAAAATGAAAAATGACCTCTTGTGAGATAATTTAGTTAACAAGAAGCCAGGGAAAACCCAAACAGGCAGGGCTGTGGTGTGTGGGTTGAAAGCTGTTTTTTACCCCTTCCTTCCTCCCACTCTTTCCTTACTAGGTAAAAGACCCAGTCTGTGCCTGAACTTGCTATTCTGAATAACCTCTTATCTGCACACAGTGACTGATGCTCACATCCTGTTTGCTACCAGCTTAGAGCGCCCTGAAGAGGGACATTTCTATTTCTATTTCTGCTGGGTCTGTTTCAGTAAGTTTGCAGGCTGGCTCTCTGCTGCTGCCTCTGTCACACGCCTTTTGATTTTCTCCTGTGAATTTGAGGAAACTCACTTTTGCTTTACTGTTTCTATGAAATAACAAAATCATTGTGGGGTTTGGAATGGCATCTGGAAAAATGAGGTAGACTTTTAAACAGAGGAATAATTTATATTGTGTCATGATTTGGTTAAGTATTTAGACTTTGATTAATGCTCTGCTAATGTAGAACTAGTCTGCCCAGGAAATAACATGAATAAACCTGTGAATTCTATTCTTGCCAAGATGTAGGTTTTGATTAGGGACTTGCTAGCTTCCTTGGAAAAATTATAGATTTAAATATTCCTTTTTTGCACATCAGTGAGTTCAGAAATTATTTCTCAAATGTAATCACTTTGCTGTGTTTAATAATAAACTATCTGCACAATTTCAAATCTATTATACTGGTGGAGGTGCTCAGGGAAGCTGATTATCCACTCTAAAATACACTTGATTCAGTGTCTCATGCTGCAGAGGTTTTCCATGACAAGCTTTGTTGTGTCTGCCACTTTTAGTATTTTACCAGTTGCAACCTGTGTAGCCCTGCTTGCAGAAATACAGTCACCTAAAAACCCCAAGACAAAATATCCTATAGTTGTCAAGTCTATTTTTGAGATGGCTGTGTGGAGATAAATATTAAAGGGAGTCTTCTTACAGTTTTAATGAAGTTTACTGTGAATTAAACTTTGAAGACTAAGCAAGTTCATCTTCTTGCTCTTTTTACAAGCCTTTCCTTTGCAGCAGACTTAAAGTGGGAGAAAATATAAGTATGTCTGAATTAATGGCTCCCACAACAAAAAGTTCCTGCATTGTTCTTCTTAGCTTACTTCACCTTGAGGATGATTTGGATGACACCTGATAATGTAGCTTTCTTTCACCCCCTGCCACTGTATGCTTCTGCTGGGAAGGACACTTCTCACCTGTTTCTCCCTCCCTGACTTCCTGGTAGGCTGCTCATCTCCTGGAGCTGGGGGCAGGTTTCCCAGCTGTGGCACAGTGGGGGCTGGTGCCCTGCACTTTTGCAGGGGTGAGGGCACTGTGCTTGCTGCCAGGGTGGAAATGCTGTGTTTGACCCACGTGCCACAGTGTCTCCTGTTTGTTGCTTGTGGTAATGCCATGGCCCTGGCTGTCTCCAGCCATCCATGGGCTGGAGCTGGTGTGGGAAGAAACTTTGTGCACTCATGCACTGCTGCCAGAGAAGACCAGGGTACAGCTAGGGACTGGGAGAGGGTGCTTGTAGTGACCTGCGACATGGCAGCCAATAGAAACAGGTAGGTGGCTTAGCAGCCTGATCCCTGTCTCTGCTTGCATATGTAATTTCCTTGCCATCTTGAGACTGGAGCCTTCTCCCTATGTTGGAAGGCTCTGGTGCTACTGAGATGTGTTTTTGACTCTCCCAGGAAGGATTTTATGGCCACCACTCCAGAAGACATAGAAAGAGGTTGTTGACATAGGTGGTAGTACTCTGACTCTGTGGTGGTCCCAGTGAGGGCTTGCTGCTCTCTGGCCATGTATAGGTTTCAGTGGTGTGCCACTCAGGAGAGACTTCTTGCTCAGTTTGTGTTGCAGTAAAAATGAGATGCCAGATTCCACTAGGTGAGGAAAGCTCTCTCCCACAGGCACTGCAGTTCTAGTCCAACCAGGGTGCCCAGTGTCTAAGAGGGAGTGTCTGTACTGTAGCTGCTGGGTTTTGACCTCCCCACAGAGGCTAGTTTGCTCCTAGAACTGAACTGGTCTTTCCCTGGTTTATCTTCATTGCAGAGCCATTGATCTTACTGTTTAATTTAGGAGGCATTTCTCCACAGGCTTGTGGTAGTACCTGGTGTTTGGGTGGAAGGAGGATTTGTGTAGGCTGCTTGCAAAAATGCCAATTCGTGGTGAAGTCCCAGATTTTTTCAGTCCATGAGGTTTCAGGTTGTGACATTTGGGCTGTTGAAGCTCTTGAAGCCAGGCCCTGCCCTGATGAGTTTGTGCTGATTTGGGCTGTGTGAACGAGAGGAAAACTTCACTGCAGTCATGAGTTGCTTCATTTTGGAGGATGTTTGCAGCATGGGGAGGTGTTTTGTTTTGCTTTCTGGGGTTTCATTCAGCCATGAGAAAGAGGAGGAGGTAAGAGGAAGATAGTAAAAAAATAAGTATCTCTGAATCTAGCATAAAAATGGGACACAGACAGAGTAGAATGTGTATGTAAGTAGCCGAAGTAACGTGTGTGTTGATGGATGTGGGTAACACTGAGGTCTCTGTTGCAGGAGGATGGTTAATTCTTCAGCTTGTGCCTGCTGGAGGTGACAGGGATCTGTTGAGGCTGCTGAGTGGGTCTTGGGATGGAGCACAGCTTTGTTTCTGTAGAGTGCCCAGGAACACCTGGAAACCCCACATCCAGGGAACCTCAAAGCATTTATCAAAATGCCTGGTTTTTCTCCTCAATACATCGTGCAAACCAATATTAAACACTAAGCAAGGAAAACCTGTACATTAAATAAACAGTTATGAGTGAAATGGTGCAAATCCATTAGCTTTTGTCAGGTCTTCCTTACTTTTATTTTTATTTGTCACGGATAATGGATTTAGTACAACCTACTCCCTTTCACACATTTCTGCTAGCTGTTAACCCCTTCCCCTGGAAATTCACTCACTGACTTATTTTGTCATTAATACAGTGGTAGGCAAAAAGTGATGTATAAACCTCTAGCACAGATATAAACGTTGAATAATTTTTTTAATATCTGTTCTGTGAAGGGTTGTGTTTTAAAATTGTCCCTAGGTTTTCATATATGATGTAACCATACATTTGTAAGAAAAAGAAATTTATGTCTTTTCCAGTTGTAGATAATGTAGATAATATGAAGGGCATGGATAACCACTGGGTATTTAAATGAGTGCACCTCTGATATGAAATTAGTACACCCGACTAAATGGACTATGGGTCTGGAGTCTGTGGGGGTTTTTTCCTTTCTGCCATGAATTTTATAGGTGACCTTGAGGACTTTTTTATTACTTTGTTTTTGTATCTTCTCAATTTTCTTTTCAATAGTGTAGGGCTAATTACACTTTCCATGTATACACAGAAATTCTATAGGCTGAAACAGCATTATTAATGCTACTTGCTGCCTAATCTCCCTCAAGTATGCCTGTGATGGCCCGTTGTGATGACAGGCTTGTCTTCTGGGCTCTCCTGCTTTGCTAGCCCAGTCTCCCTGTATCTGTTTGATCTTGCACTTCGTTCCTCCCTCGCAGTGTCTCAGCCTGTCTTCTTCAGCGCCTGGAGTTTGCCTAGCCTGAGGAGACTTTGGGCAACGTCTGGGGTTGCTAGGTACTGGCATGAAACAACATCAACTTTATATTGGAGGCGGGCATTGTTTAAGGGCGGTCAATGACACTGCTTTCTTCAGCTGCTTGCAGGGTTTCCGTGTGGCAGCCTAATAGCTTTATGGGGTGGTTCGCATATAAACTCAATAAGGAGATATCTAACAAGGTAAATACGACTATTGGAGCTAGGTGATGTAATGCAACACCTCCTGAGCCTGTTGGAGAAATTATTTTATGATGAGAGCAATGGGAAGCTAATGTGATGCTGGAGATCCACTGCTGGCTGTTAGCAGTCATTTTGTGTGAGCTTAGCTGTAGTAATGGTGCTGGTGTGCTGGAGTAGCAGTGGACCAGCTGTGCCCATGGGCAGTGAGTCACCGTGACTGAAATAATGGTAGAGGATCATTCCAGACCTGGTGTTGAAGTGCTCCTTGCAGGATGAGGAACCTGGACTCTGGAGACATGCTTTGGTGGGCAGTCTTGGCTGCAGGTCAGACTTGCTCGGTGTCTAGGTTATGCACTAGAAGACATTTCTAACGTTTCTGTACACATGAGGGGAAATGCTGAGGTAAAAAATTGCTTAAAAGCCCATAAATGCCTTCATTTGTGTAAAATCCAAAAGCAGTCAGTCCCATGCCTGCCGTTTCTTTGCTCTACCTATGACAGATAGACAAACCATAGGATCTGTGCCTGTGACACTGCCAGTGGGGCTCTCTCTGCAGGTTTGGGTGGGCAGTGGGCAGCCTCAGAAGGCACTGCTACAGAGGACAGGGCCTTTCACTCTGATGGCACGTACCAGCCCAGAGGTGCGAGGACAACTTCTGATGTCTTGTGCTGGTGAGCCTTGAACTCTTTTAATATTGGAAGACCACTGGATAGTGTGCTTTTTGGTAGCACTTTCTCGTGTTGCAGGGTGTTGTGCTGCATCTTGCCTCTGAAATAGGTTGAGGTTTTTTGACTATGGAATACCATGGCCTTCCCTTTTCTCAGCTGTTACTTTTCAATGCTGATCTGGCCTCTTTATTCCTGTATCATTGTTTATTTGTATGCTTGGCTTCCCTTTTGTTTTATTTTGAAACAAGGTAGTCATTTTCCTCTCTAACCATACTTCCATTCTCAGGGAAGTAATGTACCCACCCAGCCTCTCTGGTTAGAAAGACAGTGCCCATTTTGGGACTGGAAGAACAGCAGAGACATGGAGGTGGTTGGTGTGGCTGCATCACTTGAGGAAGAACCAGGCCACTTTCATAAAGTCAAATCAGGGGAGTAAAAGGTTGATGGCTGGATTGGTCTCTGGGGTAGCTCACTGAGCAAGTGAGCTAAAATACCAAGAGATAAGTGTGAAAACAAAGACTTGGACTTGCGTGATTTGAAGTAATGGATGTTTTTACTTGGAGCAAAATAAGATTTTAAAAACCCCAACGTTTTGTTTTCTTGAGAAATGCTGATGATTTTTTGATGCAACTGGCTTACTTGGGTTGAACACTGTACTTCAGCAAGCTTTCACATCAAAACTTTAATTTCATGCATTAGATGAGCATATGTTTATGGTCATGTAATTGTGTTTTAGCTAGTCTCTTCTCGTCACGCTTCTTCACCTTTGTGCTTGAACTGAGCTGTGACTGCTGCTTTACTGAAAAAAGGTTGAAAACATGCAGAAGTGTTTGTGAGGGTTTTGTTATGCTGCATGCAGATACTACTTCAGATTTACTTTAGCTTGGTGTCAAACTGTCATCTAACATTGCTAAGCTTTCCTTGGAAGAGCAGGGGAAATATCTAGCTCTCTTAAGTTCATAAGTTGGGGGATTTTTTTGAAAATTAAAAGCTTAGTAAGCAGTTGTCACTGTCATTAAAATGCAGTCATGGTCTGTAGTGCAATTCTTTAAAGCTGGACGTAGAGAATTTCACTGGTCTGTGCTAGAAATGTTAAAAAAGAATGAAGAAAATCTGCCCTTAAACTGCATGAATAGTTATTTGTAATATTTATGTAAGATTGCAGTGAATCTGAGGAATGTGTTTTGTAATAATAGGAATCACTGGCAGTGACTTTGTTTTTCTTTCTTTAAGAATTCCTTAGCCGTTGTACTTACTTAATTAAAAAAACCCAAAAAACCAAAAACCAACCAAAAAAACCCCCAAAAAACCGACCCAGAAAAAACCTAGCTGACCTCAGATGATTCAGTGCTTTGTTTGTGTGTTTCTGCAAGTAAGTTCAACTGTTTAAAAAAAAGAGTAACTAGAGAATGCACCAGACTCATATGCAAGGTATAGGCAAGCTGTTACAGAGGATAAACTTTTAGTATTATCTGTGACCACCTGTAAAAAACTACTTAAAGCTGAAAAATCTGTGTAGGAGAGCAGAGCAAGCAACATTTTGACTTTCTTGATATCTTGAAATACCAATGAGTAAAGATAACCAATAGAGTTTTAAACAGACCAGCAGACCAACTTTGGCATCTAATCTTAAATCTTCCTGAGCACTTGCCAGGCAAATAGTTTAAAATTTGTTATGTAAAATATTTTCCAAGTTTTGGTACTATTATGCTAATTCTGCCTCTTGTAAATGAAGGAACTACAGTTCTAAGTTGGTTCTATTTTAGGAGTGATAACTTTCTTTTGGAGGAGTGTGATACTAAGATGAGGGATGAGTAGCTGAACTAAAAAAGTAAGGCATGTTCTTCTTGTCACCACTGTCTGCAAGTGAATGGCACAGAGCTGGCCTTTGAGCAGTGTTCTTGGTTGCACAGCTTCTCTCTCCTTGGATATTGAAAACATCTCTGCTCTTGCTGTCATAGTGCTGATTCAACACAGTATCAGAGGTCACAACAGGCTTGCATTTTCTAGTCTTGGTGAATTTTGCAATCATGAGCCACTTCTTTCCAATAGTGCCCACATAACGCTTGCAGACCTTCAAGAGTGGAGAGGTATATTTAGTGAAGTATGTGTAATCTGTGTTGTATTGTGGGATGGCTTTGAAGTCTCTTGGCAGGTTTCTTTGCTTAGTACAAGAAAGTTATTTAAGCAAGTCATTCTCCCCTGAGGTGCATTTTGGAGTGATTATTGTGTTTCTCTTGGTGCACTTCAGAGCTGAAGACAGGGTGTCATAAGGTGCAACTCAGAAAGTATTTTACTTGCTTTCTTTCTGCTTCTCCATTTCCTCATGAAAATACCTCACTGTTCTCAGCCTATGAAAAAACATATTTAACAAGAAAAGGGGAATTTGTGTTTAGAAGGAGTTCCTGATGATAGTTTGCTGTTACTGGGAACCAACCAGAAACTTGTAGTCACAGTTTCCAGAATCACTCTGTCTTCTGGGTGACTGCTGTGTCAGATGGTGAATGAAGTACCCTGCTCTTTTTGTGGATAGACTCGTCCATCATGCCTTGTTCTCTTAGGTGCTTTTGCAGGTCCTTGCTGCCTGACAGCCTTGGGTGTGCTGTAACTACCCCCAGAGATTTCCTGCACAAGTGTGAGCAGTCAGCAGTGACAACAGTGTCAGCAAGGTGGCTGATGGCTTTGTGATGCTGCATTAGATGTGGTGCAGTTGTAGAAGTTGAGATATGTGCTTTCAGTCTAAAATTATCTTTTTCACGTTCTGGTCCTGGATGTAGTTACTCAAACTTGTTGTTTTAAATTCTGTGGTGACATGTATAGTCATACATATATCATACAATTTGTTTTGCTCCTGTAGAAACCCTCCTGTGCTCATATTGAACATTTGGGCCTGTAGAAGCTGTTGGATAAGCTTGGTTGCAAGTCTGTGTGAAAGGTTGGCTTCAAGCCTGCTGTTGTAGCATAACTGGACACAATGAGCTCAGGATAAATATTTCTTTAAAGTGAGAACCTTTAATACCCAGTAATCTCATCACTACTACTTGCAAAGAGATCACCTGTTGTAACAACAGTTTCATCCATGAGAGAAAACCTTTTGTAGTGAATTACTGACAACAAAAGGTTCCTAATCACTGAAGGTGTCCTTAATGATAATCACAGGTTCTATGTTAATGACTGCAGCAACCTAGACTGTTAGGCAGGGACAGATATCAAAAGTGATGTGATTGCAGTATTTGATAGCTTGGTGCTGCAGATGTTAGTTGGAAATGCTCTTTTTTGAGTAATGGGAAAATTCTGCTTTTTCTCTTTGCTTTTATGGTTACTGAAGCCAATGTGACATACCTCTCAGATGGCATACATCTGCACCCCTTCACTCTGTGTAGCTGCCTGATTCATACTGCTGATCATTTTGGTTCAAGAAGGGCTAGCCATGGCTGCTCATCCCCTCCTGATTTGATAGGGGAGAAGTAAAGTACAGATCTACTCAGTGGGTGGCTGTTGTTTGGGAGTAGCAAGGTCCTTAACTCAGAGCTGTTTTAAAGTTCTCAGCCTGCTGGCATAGCTTAGGTGCCTGAGCAGAGCTGTGGAGCCACTCGTGAGTGTCTTGTTTTGCTTTCTCTCCTCCCAGCCTCCAGGCACCTGTGTTGTTGCCCAGCCTCTCGGTGTTTCTGGTTTCCCATGCACAGCCTGGCATTTTCCTCAGGGCTATCTGCCAGCCTTGCTGCCCAGCTCACCACCTCAGCTCTCCCCTGTACCCCTGCTCTATGTGATACTGGTTTTGCCATTTGTCTTACAAGCTGCTTTGTGTCCAGCCAGAGTCCTGGTTTTCCTTTTCAGTGTGCTGTTTCACGAGGTGCATCAGGGCTCCTGCTGCAGAAGGGGAGAGCTCCCATTCCCCTCCCTGGCTCCCCACATCCATCCCCTGCTTTGCCACAGCTCTCTGGATGCTTGTCACACCTTCATGAGAGCCAGCTTAATGAGCGTAAATTACATCAAATTGTGTGAGAAAAACAGTTTTCTTTGAGGAAAATGACTGAAGTGGGCTTATGGAAGAAGGCCCAGGCACATGGAAGGTATCATGGAGGAAAAAATCTCCCTTTTGGCAGATTTTCCTTAGGGTTCTGTCCCCTTGGGGACCATCTTGGTGGTGATGCTGCTGCAGCAGATATGGGTGCCTGGAGCTGCTCTTCCCTGGTGCAGATTCAAAGTGAATATATTACCAGAGCTTCAGAAAGGAAAATTTGGAAGTGCCAACATCTCCTTGAGCCCATGTTTTGTGGTTTCCATATCCTCTCTCTTCCCAAAGCTTTGTTTTGGCCAGACATGTTTTTATGGCAGTGAAAAGAACAACTTGGTGAAAAAGGTTGTTTTCCTAACACATTTCAAGTCTGTGCTAAAATAACCAGGGAACAAAAGTCTTCAAATAAATACTATTTGGAATTTTTATATAGATGGATGTAGTCCCTGCAGTACCAAAATCTGGCTATGCAAACCCAATATAATGGGTTGTGTATTTTTTCCCAGCCACTGGTTTTGGAAAGAGCTCAACACACAATTCTTTTAGTTGAGCTTTGGGCAGGCAGTGGCTGATACGTGAGGCCAGGCAGTTAGTTGCGAGGTATATGCAGGCAAAATCTTTATTATGAGGAGTTTTATTAGTGGATAATGCCATTAATTCCCAACTATAACAACTGAAAGAGCTGACAAGCAGCATTTTAATTATGTAAAAATTTAAATCTTTTTTCAATTCTACCAAGAAATGACCAAACATAATACTAATAGATTGTGTAAAGTGATATTTAAAAACTTTTATATGCAGTCCATTGGAAGAAAAACCAAGTGAACATTGAATGTATCATGTACCTTTTCATGGCAATGCACTGACTTTAGTGGCTTAGGAGGGAATCAGACTTGGATATTTGAGATATGAGAGAGCAAATTTATTAATAAATTGGGAGTTAGTACACAATATTGTGCACAGTCTACATATATATTAAGTGACATAAAAAGGAGTAGCAATTTCTCTATGTAAAACATAATCAGGATTTTTTTTTTTTAAATAAAGTATTCAGTCATAAATTTTCATAGGGTGGTAACTATGTGTTTCTCTCTCTCACCATTAGCACCTCTGAAATAGTTTACCCTCAACTGTAGTTTATTCTTGGACCACATGAAGAGGACTTGTAGTGACATTCCCCATTTTTTAATCACCTTAACCAGGAATCAATGCAGAAGCTGTAACCTGTGTTTGGCAGGAAGGAGGTGGCTGTGCCTGGCTCTGGGAGGAGGTGGCATGTCCGGAGGTCTGAAAGCACTCTAAGTGCTGAGGAGATCAGGGGGCTCTTATCCACTCCTCAGTCACTTGTTGCCTGGGAGACAAATGTAATCCAGAGGTTTTTGGTGGGTTTTTTTTGACCTTTCCTTGCTGGTTTTTGATTGGAGTCACTATTGACTTTTGGCTTGGAGGAGGTAGTGAAGCAGCACGCCAAGTGTCATAAGATGGAAATTAATCACTAACCGATGGGTCTGAGCTCCAATGATTTCCTTTCCCGTGATTGCTCTGTATATGGGAAGACTAATGACACATCTGAGCAGACAGTTAACGAAGCTCTTCACACCTCCCGACAGTCAAGAAGGTTTCTTAACCAGATGTCACTTCAGTTTTCCTTTTTATTCATGCTCTGTTATGTGATTGTGGAAAACCAAAAATAACTGTCTTAAAAGAGAGCATTGCAAAGCTGGCGAGTTTTGCCTTAAATTACATTTGTTTTAGCTAGTAAATTATAAGTCAGCTCAGTTGTAGTGTAAATATAGCAAATCTGCTTTCCCAGTTTTGTTTTTCTTTTTTAACGAGGAGTACTTCTCAATATTTTTTGTGAGAGTTCCTGTTTTTCAGTGACATTATTTCTGGCTTTTGCAAGAATATGGGCAAGCCACACAAATTTATCTTAACAGTAATGAAGGGTTTTGAAGTCACTCTTCAGTAGTGACTTTGTATTGTAAGGCCCTCAGATTAAACTAACTGGTGGGTTTTGGGGAGTTACCTCTTCCAGGTAGATGAAAAGTCTGTCTTGGAAGTAAATGAAAAAACAGAGAAGTCTGAAAACAATATGTTGTGTTCCAGTAAGTACAAATAAGGTAGATGGTATTTAAGTGTAGCTTTTTTTATAAGCTTATCCCATGCTGTAAGAAGTAAGGAATCCAGCAAAGGTTTTCTCCTGAAAAATGTTCCTAGTTTTGCTCATTGCTTGCTTAAAAGGAAATTTTATGTTCTTAATCTGGGTCTTGGATAGAGCATGGAAGTGGAATTTGGGATGTTTGGATTCTATTTTTGACTCTGTCCTTTGCCTAAAAATCACTTACTGGGCTTATCATGTGTCTGGCTCATTGTCCCATATTTAAGAGGGTTAAGTGTAACAACCTCCTTATTGCAGACTGGTTTGAGAAGTGTGGTGCACAGCTTCCACAGCTGACAGCAGCACTGGATCTCTCAGTTGTTGGCTGTAGTGCTTTACTGAGATGAGAGCTGAAGAGTCTTGCTTGCTATCTCTCTAGCCCCTTGAGTCTCGGGCTTTATGGCCATATCAGGGCCTTGCTTCACTTCAAGAGCTGGAAGATGTCTCCCCTTAGACTCTTCTGTGGCCTCCTGTTAGGGCAACTTTGGGCAGTAACAGGATGGATGGGCTTGAACCGTGGAAACCAGCCACTCTGAAGCATCTTGACCCCGTGTTCCTGTTCCACCAGAGCAGCATGCAGCTGTTCTTTCTGTCAGAAAACTGTCACAGCTCCTGTGGGTTGTGCTAGCTGCTCTCCTTTTCTTTCAAGCCAAGTCTCATATGGCACTGGAAACTTTCTAGGTGCACCCACAGCCATCCAGTGACATTGGGGAAGACTTTTCTTTTTCATTTATTTCTGGGGAGAGAATTCAGTGCAGATTTGCTCTCTGTAAGCACTTTGCATGTTGCACTGTGTATCCTAAAGCTGTCCATGGGGCAGAGAAGAAGTTAGGATGTAGTAGGACAAAGATACAAGTTTTCAAAAGGAAACAAGTGTCTGGTTTTGGTCTTCTATATGGTTTAAGAAAATAATATCCATCTTCTGATGTGATTCTGTGTGTGTCTATTTGTGCTTGTTCTTTAACCCATTAATTGAGAGCTTTGTTTCACTGATAGAAGTTGAAGCAGCAAAAAGGGATAGTCCTGGGTTGAAAAGCAACTAGAGGCAGTAATGCAGCCTCCCCCACCTGTTCTGGAAAACATCAACATTTACCAAAAAATCTTAGCATAGAGCCTTGAAAGCCTGCCAGTGGAGTTCAGTCAACAATTAGGATTGGTGTTTGTTTTTATGTATGCACAAGCAGAGCAAGACTGCTTCTGAACTACCATTCCATATGCTTTCATAGTGAAGCTGAGGCAAAGTTTTCATACTTGTTTGAAAACTCACACAAGACAATCCAAAATATCCTCAGCTTGACCTCTGCTGGTATTGAGACAAGAAATGAAATTGCACTGCAATTTATTGTAACTGCAGAATAAACACTGAATTTTAGTGTAATCTTTGCCTTACAGATTGACTGCTTGTGTTGTTCCTTGTGTCGTTCCTTGTGTCCAGAAAGGGTAATTACAGTAACTGTTGTTTTAGCCGATCATAATTTTACAACACCCTTAAATGGTTATACTCTGATTATACTCTGGGCTTTTTTTTTGGTTTTGGTTCGTTGGTTTGTTTGGGGGTTTTGGGTATTTTTTTCCCCTCTGGGGAGAAAAGATGATTAATTTCCTCTTGTAGTATAATGGCATTGATGTCATGTGGGTTGGAGGATTAAGTCCTTTTATTTTTAAAACAGTTGCTAGGGTGTTTAACCCCCTCCGTTTTAGCCTTGTTTCTGTTTGTATAACAGCAAAACGAAAAGAAAACCACTTCCAAAACCAAGATACTTTTCTTTGAAGTCTCTTTTTAACAGTTAACTGTAGCTTCTTATTTTTCCAATATGGGGTGATTGGAAAATTGCCAGATATTATTAAACCATATTAACTAGTAATAAGAGAAAGGGGGAAAGGAGCAACGAAACATTTATTCTTACTTTTTTCCCCCCTCAGAATTGTGATTTAAATCACACAGTCATAATACATTATTAATGGAGCAATAATCTCTGGCAAGCAAAGATTCTTCACTTTTGTCAGACAAGAAACCCAAACCCACTGCTTTTCCTGACAAAAAATTGCTAAATAAATAAGGCTGTGCCATTAGATCAAATATTTGATTTTTTTTTTAATTCTTTTCTCTTTGCAGAGTATTGGAAAGGGGTCCTTGTGGTGTATAGATCCAGAATATAGACAAAATCTTATTCAGGCTTTGAAAAAGACACCCTATCACCCATATTCGCATGTGTTCAATACACCTCCCACATCTCCTCAGGCATATCAAAGGTAAGAACTAGATGCATTTTGCAACTCTAAATGATTTTTCTGTGGTGTTGTGTATGATTCTTGAGTAAGACACTAAATGTAATCAAGCAATGCAGTTTGGAATGTGCTAATGCGGAAAGCCTGGGAGTGCCGGCCGTGGCCTGGCCTTGTTCGGCGTGTCCAGGACACCTTTACCTGCTCATGCCCCTGCTGGCATCAGCAAGTTCCCCCAGCAGAGCCTGCAGGCTTCCTGCAGTAGCCGCTTGGCAGAGGAACGCCTGAAATTAAAATGCAGATAAGCAAACAGAGAGCTCTGAAGTGCCCGTTTGGTGAAGGCACAATTCCCTCACTCACTCAAAGGAGATGGGCTTCGTCTTTTCCTGGGAGAACTGAGGGCCGATGTTGCCCGTGCAGCCACAAGGTGCCCACCAGATGAGCTGGTGCCCAGGTGGCTTCACCGGCCTTTGGTGGTGGGTAGGTGCCCGTGGTGGCCCCTACGATTAGCCTGGATTTTCTCCTTTGCTTCAGTGAAACAGACATGGGGTGGGGTTTTTCTGTTTGTTTTGCGTTTTTTGATCTGGCCTTCACTTACGACCAGTGTTAGCAAAGAGACAATCTATGGCTGCCATCCACAAGACAGGAAAGCAGGCGCTGAGGTTTGGCAGAACTGCTTTCTCCTCGATGCTAAAAAGGGCCAGGAATGCGGTTCATGGCCCGTGCTGGCCCACCTCCCTCAGGATGGGGAAGGTGTGATGAGCCAGCCGCAGCAGGGCCCGCACCAGCGCCGGGACTGAGCGGTGACGCTGATGGCTGTCGTGGCGGCTGAGGTGGTTTTTATTATTTGTCCGCGTTAGCGGTGAGGCTGGCGGCCAGGGAGGGCGGCGTGATGGTCGCCGTGGCGACGGGGCGTCTCCCCGGCAACGCGCGGGCCGGGCCGGCGCTGTCGCGTCACGGGGCCGCGGGGCTCGGCCGCGCCGTTGCTGCGGTAACGGCGATCCCGGCGCGGCGCTGGGAATGGCGACCGTGGGCCCGCTGTTGTGTCGGGGGATCGCCCCAGTGGCCGGGGATTCCCCAGGCCCCCTGGATTTTCCTTTGGAAACCAGGGAGTGATGAGGCTGCAGGATCCCAAAGCGGTGCAGCCTGGCTGTCCTGGCGTTTCGTGGGATGCTGGGGAACAGTCCCACCTGTGGAAGTACACCCCACTACTGTGCTCTGCAGACGGAAGATAATTTTGATAATGGATTAAAACTGTAATTTGTGCATTTGAACAAAGCATGTTTCCTGGCCCTTGCTTTATTGTTACTGCTGCCTTTTTAAGAGTATTTTAATTATGTTCATAAAGATTTATTGATAAATTCTCATATTGAGTGGAAGAGTAATGTACATCTGACGTGGAAATGGAGGGATCTTGATCCTTTCTAATCCCCACAAACAAAAAAATCCAGCATACACATGCAGTTGAAAGCCAGAGCATCTACCATTTATTTATGGCTGAAGTGAGTGTTGACTCAGTGGGCTGGGTTTGCCAGAACCACTGTGGAATTTGGTGGTGGATATTGCTGGCAAGAGCAATGACATGGACAGCTAGGCTGAAGGAGGCAGTGCAGCAGCACTGCTGTGGGCAGTCCTTGCAGGGATGAATCCTTAGGACACCCTGTCTGGGTGTCAGGGAGTACACAGTGGGGTAGTTACACTGTGTCCTGCACAGCTGCATGCCCACTGTGCTTGCTGTGTGGCAAAGGATGCCTGCAGAGTCACAGACCTTGGGCAGAGGTTGTGCTGCCCTCTTCCAATGGGGTATGTGTCCAGAACCTCATAGCCTGTTTCATGAGTGGAAGAAGAGAGGAGTACTGGCAGGTTCCAGACAATATGGGATTTAAGAAACAGGTTTCAATCATACCTGCTTTCACCACTGCCCAGTGTAGCTGAGCAAGGGAAAAGGAGGGGTCTAGCGAAACACTGACAAGTGAGTTCCAAAACTGAAAGGGAAACTTTTTCTCTCTGGAATCCATGGATGTCCAAACTGCTGCTACACTGCTTGTGCTGCCAAGTGCTTTGGAGTCTTCCTTGTAATGACTGCATCATAAAACAAAGAGCTTATGTGGTTGAAGGAGCAAATGCCTTGCAAATACAGCAAAGGCTGGGTTTTATTTGACGGAATTGTGGTCTCACTGTTCCTCTTAGTTGGTTATCTTTCAGCACTTCCACTGTTAAATAGAACTTAATATCCCCATAGTATTCTAAAATATTTATTCATTCTGCTCTAATGACTGGTGAAATATCAACATGAAGCTGGTCTAGGCTATCAGTGACTTTTGAATTAATTCTGGGTTGGCAGTTACATGGTAATTTTCTGAATATATTTCCAATATATTCTCAACAAGTTGAACATTCCCTGTGCAATTGGAAAAAAACCAGTAATCCCATGTGTAAGTGATTGCTTTCTCATGTGTACAAAGACTTCAGTAAGAGTAGAAAATGTAAATCCGCTCCACCATAGTCAGATCTCCAGAGCAATACATCGTCATAGTAACAAATTCCAAGGGGAATTTTTCTTATGGTGAAGACAGTACATCTAGAAAAAATCCTTGGGTGGCAGAACTTTTGCTCTCCATCTTATATAATGTAAGTCCACAACTAAGAGAAGATATGTCGCTTGATATTAATTAAATATATCTGGAACCAGATAATTTGCCAGTATTACTCCTGTCTCTAGGAGCAAGGTTTATAAGGGTCAGTTGGGGAAATTCCATGGGGCAAATTGATGTATTCCTTGTTTTTATCAGATATTTAAAAATAATAAAGATGCAGAAATGCGTCACGTGTTCTATTTAGTATTAAACAGATGGCTTACATGGCTTATGGTTGTATTGAACATAGAGTGGAGGAATGTATTGTAAGAATATCCCAAGGAAGATGGTCACTGAATACACAAATTCTCCTTTTCCTGAACCGAGTTAATTACATCAGATAATTCAGTTGAATCACTTCAGTAGAGCAACCTGCATAAACATGACAGGAGTGGACCTTTTAAGAAGGAGTTTCATGATGTGAGCCCACACATTTGGATGGCTGAGTCAGTGTTATACCAGTATCATTTGAGATAAAAATTACTCAAGCCATGATATTTGGACTACATTGAGTTCCATGTATAGAAGACATTTTGGGGGAAAAGGCAACCTTGCTGTGTTTGTACAATTGCAGTTGTCTGAATTGCTGCTTCAATTCAGGGCGAAGGTTATCTGTAAGCTGTAAGAAGAGAAGAAGTAGAATATCACAAGGTGAATTACTTAATTTTAATTGGCTTGGATGTGTGTTCTTAGCAATAGTCACAACAAAACCCCTTGAGTTTTTATCTGGTTCTTCTAATTGAAGCATATGTCATGAAGCATGTCATTTATGATGAATTTCAAGAGTGAACTAGCACTGGTACACATCATTACAAAGGAAAAGCTCTCCTTGGTGTGGAAAAACAGGTATGTTAGGCTAATCTGTTTCTTCTTAAATTTTACAATTATGTTGGCAATAGCAACTTTGAAATATATGTATAGACACATACTCGGTTAAGAAATGTACAAGTCAGTGCCTTGATACTTCATCTATGGATTTTGTTTCCAGTTTTCTGACTAGCTGAAGCGTAGGTGGGATTTTCTCTTCTAATAGTGCTTGGAGGAGGTCTTGAAATGGATTTTTTCCTGTGTATATTATACAGGGCTATTTCTCGATTGTATTTCTCTTTGTACTGTTGCAAACTATCAGGAAATGTAATCTAAAATAACAGAAATTATTATTTTCACAGAGTAATAAGAAATATTTGAAAATTTGGGTGACTACCCAGGAATATTTGCTTTATAGACTTGTGGATAATTATTTCATGACTTTAAGTTTTTTCAGTGTGTTTTCCTAATTGTAGTTTGTTAGAGCAGTGTCAAATGTTGACAGATGTGTCCTGTAACTGATGAAATTGCTAACATGCCCGGGACAGAAACTAAAGAGGTGTTTATTTCTTAAGCTGCCCCAGACTGCCTGTTCATAAAGGCTTTGTTGGGTTCCTTGTTGGTTTGCTCCTTCCCATTGGAACAGCTCCTTGGGTGAGCTTGGTTCTAATTCAGGAAGGATTGAGACCCCAGACAGACCTGAACTAGATCGGTGCTTGGCTTTGGACCTGGAGTCCACCTGTGCACATCATAGCATTTGTATCAGAAAAATATATCTTCTGGCGTTCATCACTGCATTTCAGCCAGGGCTGCCCTCTGTAAAGAGGATTTGAGTCTTCCAGGACTGGAGCCAACAGGAAACTGTGTGACAAAAACTAACTTGCAGCACAGTTTTGTTGGTTGTCGGGCATTCGGTGTACGTGGCATCTGCTGATGGTTGTGGAGGGGGTGCTGCAGAGCCACCGCACTGTGCTGGGCTGCCTGGCTTCCAGACAGTGCTGCAGCCTTGGTGATGGAGGAAAAACAGACTGCAAGGAGTCAGCAGAAAACCACCTCTGCTGCTTGTGTGGAGTAACTTCCCAGAACAGTATTTCATTTGAGTGTGCGTGGCTTCATCATTTGGTTTTCCATTCCACTTCCCTTGTTGAAGTGTAGGTTACAGAGGCAGGCCAGTGGATCACAGAGAGCCTGCAGGTCCATGTTTTATGAAACATTGCTAGCCTGGGATTTGAAAAATTTGGAGTGGTTTCTGTTTTATTGAATTTAGTGTCTCCTTATGGCATTTCCTTTCGCTACTGTTGGATTCCCAAAAAAAGCCATGAGGTCTTTAAACATTCATCACTTCTCCATTGTCTTGTCTTTTGATACCTCTTTCTGATAAGAATATTCTTTATCCCAAGGCTGAGATTAGAAAAAGGGGGACTTTGTAGTTATGAACTGTTATCGGGCTTTTCGATACCTCTGAGGGTCCAATTCTGGCCTCAAGTCCTGGATAGAATGACACCTTTTCGGGATCACCCAACCCGAAGCTCAGACGAGGTATCTAGCCTCAGGCAAACTTAAGAAGCAATATCAGTGAATTCAGCTCTTAATGGCAGTGAATTTTCAGCTCGCAGTGATATTCAGCTTTTGCTTGCTAAGTACCCTGGCAGACACAGGGAGAGAGGGGAGAGAGCCGTATGCAGTTCCTCAGATAATTTCCTTTATTTCGGCATCTTCTTCGAAGGGTTGCAGTGACAGCTCTTCCCACTTAACAGGGCAATATTCGGGGTTTATATAGGGTGGAGGGGTTTTGAAAAGTGGACCAATGGGAGAGTTGGGTACAATTTTGGCCTATAGTCTTACAGATAGATAAGAGAGGTCTGGGGGCTCCAAGGGGCTTCTTGGCCACTCATTGTGACTTGCATTTCCTTATCTCAGGCCACTGACTGCCAGGGAGGCCTCACAGCCTCCGTGGCTGCAACAATGAACCCTTGTTTAACTTTTGAAATTTTTTCGTAGAGACCCAGAGAAAGATTTTTGAAGCATGGTGGCTAAAGTTTTGTTCCTGAAAATCCAAGTTTCACATATCACTGTGAGAAAGTGATGGCTGTCACTGTGAGCCCTGTGGTAAATGGCAGGAGAGGTGGCCTGGGCATGCTTCCATTTGCATTTGTCTGTTTTAAGACTGAAAGCACAGAGTCTTACCACTCAGTCCCTGGCTTTCTGCTTTCACCTCACCAGTAGGAGCCCTGCCACGTGCAGTGCAGCCCTGCACTGGGAGCTCCCACTGAGTGGCAGTGCCTGTTTGGGGCCTCGATGGACCCACATCCCAGGTCCCTGTGCGCTGCTGCAGCAGCGCCTCCAGCAGTCGTGTCAGGACTGCCATGTGCTCTTGGGATGCAGTTTGCATACAGCCCCTTAGGATGGGGAACTTGGAAGCTGTTCCAGGGATATGAAATGGACACGTGTTCCCAAGAGGGCGGCTGTTATAGATTGGCTGCTGAGGAAACCCCTGGAACAACTCCTTCAAATATTTGCAGGTTTTGATTTTACTATCACAGCCTCCACCTTTTGCAGTTGTTTATTGAAGCGAAACCTGCACTGAAGTTGTAGGTTATCATATTAGGCAAATTATAAGCACCCTTCCTACCTGTACACTTTATAAGTTGAGGTCAGAAATGATCTGTGATCATTTGGGGAAGCTGGTGAAACAACCTTTTCCCATTCACTAAAAGACTTTGCAGGGTGTCACGCTGCAAGAAGGAAAATAGAAAAGACGTGATTTGGTTGTCCTTTGCAGTCTGGAAACATAGATGTAATTATTTGTTACTAATTTTACTTTTGATAGGGAATTAAGCTGATCATAGGGTAGTCTCATACTAATTTCTGTGCATGTTACAACCACTTTATCAAGAATGATCTAACTATTTTACTTCCTATGCAGAGTCAGAATGGGTTTCCTTCTCTTGGTGTGGAGTTAAGGCGGAGTCTTTGGGGAATTTTTGTTTTGCTGTTTTCATAGCATTTGTAGTTTCATTTAATTTCATTTGTAGTTTGTGAGATCACAGAGAATACAAGTTCTAAAGTGTGCCCTCTGCCACCATCACATGCCTTAATTTGAAGAGCATGTGTACTTCGGGATTATGCTACTTTATTTCTGTTTTCTGGCAAGTTAGATAATATTGGTTTAGTTTGGTGTCAGGTATGAATAGCAAAGAGAACTTTTACTTGAGTGAATGCACTGGTAAGTGCATAAATATTTGAGGCTTTGCCAATCCAGGACTTGGTTTCTAACATTCTTATCAGTTCTCTAACCATTAGACTTCTGTGATCCCACTGAACATAGTTTCAGGAAACATAACAGATCAACTCTCCTTACCTTTTAAAAGGCTTTTTTTTTTTCTTTTCTTTTTTCCTTTTTTTTTACACCTTACAATATTAAGGATATGTAGGGAGGAAAGATAAATTCAGAAAGGTGGCCACAGATCCTGGACAGAAAAAGAAGAACAGAAAGTCTGAATCTGATCTCTCTAACATAATAGTTTCATGCAGGAATGTCTGGTAGAAATACAAATAACCCTCTAATCACATCATCATTCCTCTCAAAATTAGTGACATGCTTGTGAGCCTTCTCAGCTGGAATGTTTTCAATTCTTTCTCATTCATGCCCCCAAAAAGAAGAAATGTCATGTTTTCCATTTGCCAAATACAAGAAGATTTGATTGATTCTTAGTTTTGTTTGCATGTGTGTAGAATTGTGGTAAAGCAGGGTCCTTAGTCTGTCATCTTTCTCTAGATGCCAGGCAAACACCAGCTCCTTGCTTTATGTTGCTGTTTTTCATAGTTCCATTTGTTGAACAATCTTTCCAGTTCCTTAGCTTCTTAGGCTCTTTTTCCCCTCCTCTGTGCCTTCTGTAGATAAATATAGCCTTATTCCAAAGATAACTTGGAATGGTACCATAGATATTTCCACTAAGTTCATGGGAAAAAGAAAGTGTAGGGATGTGTTTTGAAATTTTTGTTACTTTGTTTGTAAAACCCTCTGTGTGCCTGGGTGTTTCCATATGAAAATTTTTAGAGTGGCCTCATTGACAGAGCTGTGAGTTGTTGACAGCAGAAACTTAAAGCACGTGGGTGCTGTGCTTCTGAGACTGTTTTTCTGCAGCTCCTCATCCCTCTTTCTTGCTGTCCCAGGAGTGTGTGCTGGTGCAGGAAGGGCAGGGTTGCACAGTGTCTGAGCTGTGTGGTGTAGCAAAAAGCAGAGGGTGTGATGGACACCTCACCTTTGGTCTCTGGGCAGTGGACCTGTCACCCTTTATCCCATTGACAGCCATTGTGTCACTGTGACAACTGCAGCAGCTGTGTGGATGGAGTGGCCTGAGCAGTGTTCAGTAACAGATCACTGAAGTTTTAGTAGTTGAAAATTCAGACTCAGGAAAGAGTGTGCAATGAACAGTGGTTGATATGAGCATCGTGTTTGCTAATCATAAAATATTACAGCCATGGAAATCATTTGACTTCTGAATTTGAAAACAGGCTCGTGAAGCTTGGGAAGCTACAAATGGTATCATAGTGTGTCACATCCTGCTGCTGTTGGATTAAGAAAAGGTTTTTTTGTATTTCCATAACTCAAGTTAAATTTTTTAAATTTAGTTTTAATTATGCTCTTGTTTTTTCTTTTAGATTTTCTTCACTTCTCTATTAGTTACTGGGCTATTCTTTCCTTTGGTGTTTATATAAAATAAAATTGACAGGGAAAGTCACATTACTTGTAGTTCTGTTGTAAGACTGACGTTTATAGAACAGTTTCTAATGTTATGCTAATAGTGATAAACTTAGTAAAATTATTAAGGTAAATTGAATCTTTCAAACAGTAGGTAAGGAAGGGATGCCTTTACTTGTAATGGTTATGATTTTAAGGCATTCTACAGTTTAACTCTTTATTGGTTATTTAATATTTGTGTAAACTCAAACTTGAGGGGCATTGACTATTTCCAAGAATTGCAGCTCTCTCTTAAACAAAAGCCTATGTGGACCTTTCATCATTTCACCTAGCATTTTAATATGTTTTGGAGAATAGAAAACACGTTTAAAATGTGAGGCAGCTGTTGTAGTTTATGCAAAATTCCCAATATTTGTGTAACCAATTTGTTCCATATGTAATCTTGCTTTGATAATGTCAGTTTTTCACACAGGTTCAAAGGCATTGGCTAGGGGAAGAGGTCAGGCAGACTTGCAGTAGTCCTAAGAGTCCAAGAGCTGTAGGAACTGATTGCAGGTGACCCATCTTCTCCCCAGGTCATACAGAAGGTGACAGATGTACCAAAAATCCTGGTTGTCCTTGGAGAAGTGTCCCGAAGCTGAGCATGGCCAGTGAGAACCATTTCCTCTTTTCTCTGCATGGTGTTAATGGGAAGCAGAGTGTAAGAGGGTCACATTTTGTTCCTGCTTGCAGTATGACTGTGAAGAATGCTAGCAAGGTGGCATCCAGGTGATCAAGGTGGCCCATCAGGCCGTGTTAGCCAGCAGAGGTACAAAACTGAGCTACATGGTGGACCATCAACCTGGGCTCTGGGCCAACTGGGAAGACCTTTGACTTCGGGGGAAGGAAGACTTACATTTGGACCTCGCAGACCAGCTGGTCCTTGTCCTGAACAAAATCCTCTGATTCCCTCATCTCCCATTTACAAGGATCACCCATGTACTAAGCCAGGCTTGCTCCAATAGTGTTTCCAGTTATCTTATACATACAGTTAAAAGAAAGTGCCGTTTCCTTTCATACCTGTGTTGGGTGTATCCATAATCCCTGCCTGTGTATTAGACCCAGTATTTCTCAAAGTATCAGCCAGTCTTTAGGTGAATTTTCTTTTTAAAGCACAGATGTCGTATTTCTTCAGTATCTCTGTTTTTTTAGATAAAAAGCTTGAAACAAGTTTTAGTGGGTTAGTCCTTTTGAATTTTTGTTGACCAATTCACTTTTTCTGGGATGTGTGTTGTATCCTTATGCGTATATGTATATACAGGGTGCTGTATGGTGGTGGTGTAGTATCTCCGTATTGTTTGGTATCCTTTCTGGAGAAGGCAGGTGTATTAATTTCTTTAAAGTACATTTTGGCATAATTTCTTCTAGTATTTGAATGATTGAATCATAATTTTTGTGATCATCAGTTACGACTTAACTTCTGTTGTCAGAAAGCTTCAGCTCAAGGCTGGAGTTATCTCATGCAGGTTGTGATTACTGACCTTACTGATGTTTTTTCTGCCTTTTATAACTCTATCACCATGACACCTGTATTCCTGTTGTATCCGGTTTTCAGTGAGTGTGGATCTGCCCTCTGTATGATCCTAAGTAAAAGTGATATTCCTTCTATTTTGATGGAACTGGCTTTTGTAGGAATAAAACTTGCAGGTTTTGCTAGAGTAGTTTCCTTTCACAGGAACCTCCAGGGTTCAGATGAATAAAACCAGAAGGGGCTTAAATGGTATTAAAACGTCTTTTTCTGAACTTTTGGAACAAAAAGCATAGAATCTTTCTTAATACAAAAACTTCTTTACACTTTGGTTTTGAATTTTGACTTGGAAAAATCAAGCTGCTTGTTTAATCAGAATAAAGTACTTATATAAAAACTGGGGTTTGGAGGTGTTGGAGGGTCCTTAGCAGAGAAATTTCTATCCTCCTCAAAGTTCTCGGTGCCTTGGGAACACAGATTGTTTTCCTCACCACCTTTTGTCCTGGAGTAAAAGAATAGAGGGTGAGAGGTATGTCTCTTTGCCTGTCCACTGTGTCCAGTGCTACAGTGGCTTGATAAAATGGTTGTTCCCCTTTACCCTTACTAAACTTGCTGAGAAGTACCCAGCACTTCTCTTCTTGTTCTTTTTCAGTAAAGCTCTGATGAAACTCTGGAGGGTATATTTGATTATCTGCAGTGTATTTTTTCACAGAGGTTTTGACTTTATTTTGGAATCCCCATAGTTTTGTCAGGCAGTTTAGTCACAGCAAAAAACAAGTGAGAATTCAGGGGCCATGTTTTAGATAGATTTCAAGAAACTCTTGTTGGCTTTCTTTACATTCAGGGTATCCCTGAGACCAGTATGTATGTGTGTGGTACTCATTGGTGGCATGTGTGCTGTTTCTGAATTGTGAGCCCGTTTGTAAAATGCAGCATTTTCCTCTTTGGTGTTTGGGTGTTTTTGGTTTTCAGTTTGTTGTTTTTCTTCTTTTTTTGCTACTAGTTTAAAAAATGGGGATGGGAGGCTTAGGGGCAGGCTGTAAATTATTTTCTGGGACCTTAGTGGTTACCACACAAGAATGTTGAGGCTAATGATTAAGTGGTAATCCCATAAAAGGTGGAATTTTGTTTAATCCTATGTCCACAGCTAGTACAAGTGCATCTGGAAGAAGATTGTAGTCGTTGTGGGAATTTTAGGTTTAAATCAATCTCTTCAGTAGTTCAAGTCCACATGGGCTGTAGGAGCAAGCACAAATTTACTGTGCTATGTTATGTTGCCCTTCCACTTTCTGTGAAAAGCTCATCTTTGGCATTAGGTTAGAGAAACCCTGTGGACTAAACAGACTGTGGGTTTCATCTAGTTTGGTGGGTTTTGTTGTTCTGCTTTTGATAAGATTCCCTATTTTGTGTCTGAGGCTTTTTTCCCTATGACTGCATATGGTCTTAGTAATAAATGTGCAAATCTCCGGGGGTTTCAGTGCGCAGATATACTGCAATGTACTCTTTATGTCAGAAAGACAGCCTGGCTGCCAGGGAAGCTGTTCTCTCTTGCACTTAGAAACAAAATGTACTGTTTTAGGGCAGGTGACCTATTTTCATTACAAAAGGGCAAATTCTCAGAGAACAATGATAGGAGAATTGCTTGAGACAACTAGTCTGAAGTGGGTTTTTGCCAGTGTTTTGACTAGCAGAGACGTTAGGGGAGTTCATTTTGTTGATGAACAACTTGGAGATGCCAGAAGAGGAATATGGGTAGGGCTGCAGTTCTTTATGTGAAGTTGTTTGGATTGTCACGTACACCTGTGTATCTGTTTGCAGGGGAGCATGGTTTCCACCTCCATGCGTTAAGATCCTTTATTCCTTTGTGAAAGGTGGATGACTGAAGAGGTTGGTCATCTCAGATTTGAGTGTGGATCAGAGCTTTATAAAAGATCTTTCTTTTCATCCTGACTCCTTTCTGGTTTGTTGGCAATTCCCTCCTGTTAATTGCCAGTACACACTCTGTCAGCTCATATGAATGGTGCAGTTATGTATGGTAATTTTTTATTGCTCTGCTCTTAAAGCATCCAAGATAGCACAGCCCGTGGGTCTTGCTAATACAATTGTAAATGTATTTCTTTCTTGGCTTGCAGCAGCATGCGTGCACTTGTTCAATTTTCCTTTCATTAGCTTGTATGACATATTTTTGGTATTAGAATCAGGACTACATGGATTTTATTTGTAAAAGTAGAATAACTGTAATTTATCATTCTGCCCACTTTTAAAGGTAGTAGTCAGTGTCCAATTTTATGCTGCTGGTGGGATTTTGCATTTGTTTCTTATGTCCCCTTGTACCTGACTGCTGTTGTTAGTTGTTCTCTGTGCTGCAGTTTTAACCTCACTGATGGGTTCTCTGTGTTGTCTGCCTGGGTGATATAAATATTGCAGAGCTCTACGCCTCTCACTGCCTTTTTTCTGTAACTATTTTTATCACAATTCCATTATATATCCTTCCAAAAGAAATTCTGTTCAAACAGTGTTTACAGGCTTGGTGGAGAACTTCCTAAGATTAGTTTGAAAATTAGGATGCTCAGAACAGACTCTCTTTTTGACACTTCAGTATTAAGAAGTATGTATAATTCTGTGGTTTAGTGTGATGATGGTGAGCATGGTGGTTTTTAAGACAGAATATATGGAATTTGGAAAAATGAATTGCATAGTAATATAGATATTGAAGGTTGGGTTATTAAAAATGTAACAGCACTTTCAAATGTCCATGGAGCATTGGGAATTCATAACTGATGGCAGTGCAGGATGCAGGTTCCAGTAAAAGTATATGAAAGAGAAATGTAAATTTAACGAATTCAACATCATTTGGGTTTCATTAATTTTTATGTTTAATCTGGGTAAGCAGATGGAGAAAAAAATACAAACAAAAAGGAATTGGGTTACCTTTGATTATGTAACTTTCCTGAAAAGGCACTTTTTTTTGGCAGCTGTCTGATCAATGGCAAAATTCATAACAGCTCCCCAAGTATTTAAGATCTCTATTAATTGGAGTTCCTTCTCTTTATAAAAAAATCGTTCTGTCTTTAGCTGTTTTGCATATGAAAGATGAAAAAGAACGTTTTTCTCGTGAGATTAAAAAAATAAATAAAACAATTAATTAGAATGAAATAATTTTCTAAACTTAAGGGAATTAATAACAAATAAAGCTTCTGGAATAGCCAGCTTTTATTTTGTAACTTGCAAGTGTAATATAGTGTAAAAGGAAGGCTTTATACAAACACATTTATTCCATGATAGTTTAAGAGCCACAGTCAGCTATTTTGCTAAAGCGATGTAGATCTTTTGATTATTAAGTACATTTTGCTGCTTTTGCCTTCATGTGTAGAAGTAGACTTGGTCAGATTTGGGGGGAAAAAGAAACTGGAAATTTCCCCTGAAAATGTTAGAGCTGGTGTTTTTCTGTCAGCCTGGGGATATCGCTATCAAAACTCCACTTTGAAAATGGAGCAATTTGTATTGATGAACTCTATATTTGTAATTACATGGAACAAGAGCTATAGGAGTTTGGTTTGTGTTGGGCTTTGAAGACCCTTGGAGCAGTATCACCTGGTTGTTCAGTAGAGGGTTACTTTCAAGCTTTGATTTGGAGGTTTGTTGGGGAATTTTTGGTGTGGTGGGGTTTTTTTTGTTGTTTTTTATTTCATTTTAAATCATCCTAAAATGATTTATTTTAAGATGCTCTTGCTGCCCTTGTAGAATAGCAAACTCTCCTCTTAGCTGAGCTGGTTAAAACACTTGTGTAGTTGTGCTGAAAGTGTGATCCTGGTGATTTGTTGTGGGGTTTTTTTTAAGATACTGGGGCTTGTCAAGGACAAGGACTTTCTCAAAGCATTTCTACCAGTGAAAACCCATCATTGAGCCATAATCTTACTGGAATGGCACAGTGCCGTGCCAGTGAATTTATGGTACGCTTGGCTCCCAAAGCAGATTCTCTCCAGAGGAGCATGGAGGCATAATCGTGCTTAGTATTGAGTCTCTTATAATCTGGTTTGGTGTGTATTACAAACCTGCCTTAAAGGTTTCTTGACTTGCAGACCTGTTTTTTCAAGTCACTTAAATGCTGTAGATAAGTCTTCCAGTGCCAGGTAAAGCAGGGGAAAATAATGCTTTACCTCAACTTCATGATTCCTTGGTGTTCACAAGCTTGGTGAAAAAGGGTCATTTACAAGGCACAGCTCGGCATTCTGCTGCATCTTTCAGCCTGGTGTTCTAATGCAGTAGCAGTGCAGCAGCCTGGGCTGACACAGGCATTTGGACTGCATTGAAGCAGACAAACACTACCCAGGGACTCTGACCTGAGGAGAGGGGACTGGCAACAGGAACTGGTCTTCACTGCTGTCTTCTGATTACCAGGTTTCAAACCGTAGTGTAGAAAAGTGAGGTTGTTTTGATGCCATAAACAAGTTAATAATATCTCTCTGTAGGCACAGTAGCTTGATTTTCATGGGGATCTCTCTCTGCTGCTGTTGTATTGCTGCTGTGAACAGATTTTGACACTAGGATGGAAAACTTCCCATTTTAATAGCGTATGAGAAGGAGACAAGTACACCAGACCCTGGTTTATCTTTCCTTGGTCAATGACCAGGTGCAAATAATGAACTTACTAGACTGAATTAGTCCCTTAAAGGAAATTGTCTGAAATCTATCTGGTAGAGTGCTGACAAGCAGACTGAATAAAATTCTAGAAAATTGACTGTAGGAAAGAGTTTTCTGCTGGCAGAAAGCTGAATTGGATGACCTGAGGAGAGCCCTTAGTCTGAAATTTGTGACACAAAGGCAAACAGAAATAAGTGATGGATCCCAAGCACATTTGCAAACTGCATTTTCAAGAAATGGAAAATTTAAATGCCTTTATTCCAGCTGATCTATAGTATGAATTCCTCAGCAAGGTGTTACATTGTGGATGGCCTTAGTGTGGTGGGAGAATCTGGCATTCCGAGGTTGGTAATATGTGCAGAATTTTCTTATTACCCTTAACTTATTACCCATCTTAACTGAGCCATTGAGACACCAGTCAACCTCAAGCTATGATGCAAACAAAGAAAAATCATCAGTAATTTTAGCTCTGTATTCATACTTGCTATCAATTTCCATGACAGGAGGTAAATGATGTGTTCTTACTTTGTAACAGTTATATACCCACACCATTCCCGAAGGTTCTTGCACTGACAGACTGTTTTTTTCTCCAGTGGTAGTGAGATGCTGGCTGAGCATTCCTTTCTACACACGTATCTTTGATGTTGTCTCTTTGCAGTAATGATAGATTCCATAAATCTAATGAGACTTGAGTGTCTTATGTATTGACTTCTGCAGGAATCTCAACATCTGTCGGCTTGTCTCTCACAGATGCTGCTCAAGAAGTGTTGATCTTTAAGGAGAGTGAAGCAAGTTGTATCGTTTTCCTTTTTTGATGCTAATCTGTTCTTCATAACATACCTCCTCCTTAAGAATAGGAATGTGGATTTAGCCCCAGTTGTGGTTAAACTCCAGAGCACTGCTGGGGGGCATGATGTATCCCAGTGTGTATCTCAGATGGAGTTTCTTGTGTTGGCCTTCAGCTTCAGGACAGTAGAAGGCACTATACCATATCAAAGTGTCAAAACTTAATGTGTACACTTAGTGATGTAAAAACCAAAGAAAACTTCTGAAGCTTTTGGCTTATTTTGCCTGAATCAAAATTCAAGATTAGACTTAGGTTTGCTGTAAATGAACATCCATTGGAAACAGCTTTTTTATGGTTTTGTTTTAATGCACTTCCTAGATTGAAGTTTCTAAATACAGAAAAAGTAATTTTGCTTCCAAGTCTGAGAAAATGTCAGAAAATGGAAAACAGTCAGCACTGCTATTCCCTTGGTAAGAGAAGTAATTGTTCCTTTTTGGCACTACCTGCAAATACAGTCATGAGCTGAAAAGTAGCAGGCTTTCTTAAATCTCCTCTTTGCTTGTTATTCTTCAGGGAATTGTATTCTGGAGTATTTCTTAAACCCAGACTGTCCTTTCACCGCACAAACTCAGTCGCATCACATTGATGCATTCCTTGGCAGCTGTTGTAGGTGATGTGTGCAGGGTGCTCCTCGTTTCCCTCCTTCCTGCCACGGGGAGCTCTGGAGGGCTGGCACTGCCTGTGTCACCCTGTGGGCCCAGCTGGGAGTTTTGGCCCAGGCTTGGCACCCTGCACACCGCCCTCCAGCCTCCACATCACCCACAAACTTGGGGAGCTTCATGAGCAACAGTGAAGCAATTTTCTGGCTCTGTGAAATCATGCTGCTCATGCTGTGCAATTTAAAGACAAAATGCTTCCTGCTAATTATTAACAGTTACTCTGTAGGAACAGACTCATTACAGGGGCACTGAACCCTGGCTTGCTGTCCTTTTCGGCACCTGAACAATGCGATAAGGAGGGGACAAAATGGCGAGAGAAACTGGAGTGCTGGCACCAATTAGTCCTGAGATTAGTCCTGAAAGAGGATTGCAATTTCAAGGCCAAAAAGAGAAGGGAGTGGGTAAAAGGATTTGAAATGAGATTATAGGACCTAAAAGCGCCTTTCTTTTGTTAGGAAAATAATTCAGCAGTTTTGCTCGAGCCAGTGAGACAATCCAGTTTAGTGGCTGAAGCAAGAGATGTGTGTCCTGTTGATTTTTAAGGTTCTTTAACGAAGTTGATCCCCGGTTGTGTTTGTTAGAGCTTCCTGTGAAATCCAAGTGTTTTCAACAAACAAACAAAAACATGGAAGAAAGCTATTACCTCATCAAAAGGCCTGTTGTTTTTCAGGAAGCTTATTTGTATTCTTTAAAAGGGAAGCCAAGAAAAGGAGGCAGATTGAACTCCCTCTTTTCCTTTGGGGAAACTTTTTTCCCCCGGTGGTTACTATGAAACTGACACTGGAGTCACCCTTTCAGGACCCATCATACAGATGAATTTCACTGCTAGTTTCTGTTTGTTGGCCTGCTCAAAGATGCAAATCAGGCAGTTCCTACTTCAATTAAAAGCACTGTCTCCGGTCAGTGCCATAGTGGTGAACATCATTCTCTTCCGTGGAGAGGAAAGCAGGCACTAAGCCTTGAAGAGACCACAATACGCACTCCTGTAACACCATAATGGTCTGGGACTGAAGACTGGAGCTTGCTTGGAGACAGCAAAAAGAGAGGTATTCTCTCTTCCTCTCCCTCAGAAAAAGGATTACAAAAAGGGGAAGTACCAAAAAGAATTACAGACGTTGTGAACTTAATAGGAAATGTTTTGATGCAGTCAAATCAAGACATGCAAGACTGTGTGAAGTAGTGACACTTCTTCTGCCATTCCCAAGAAGCTGTTTCTCTTGGGTGTCTTAGAGTCAATAGTAGTGTAGGGATCACACAGTTATGTATTACCAGCTTTTTTTCTTTTGTTACTTTTTCAGTGGAACTTCTTAGTGCAAAACACCTATGCAGGCAGGCTTGAAACTTGCTTTCAGTTCACTGTGCCTACAAGTTTAGGGAAGTTTCTCATCATGAAGGTGTAATGACTTGTGCCATGCTCTTGATTTCCCTTCTGCATTTCACATAAGCCTTCGTTAAAACTACTTTCATAGGCAAGTAATAGAATCATTAAGGTTTGAAAAGACCTCTAAGTTCAATGCTTAAAGCTGTTTTCCACTGTGGCACTGAGAGGTTAGCAAGCATCATCTTACCACTCAGGCTACTGTAGCCTGAATAATGGGCAAGATTGGTTTGTATGGGGAACACACAGAGAATAACCTTTCCTTCAAAAGAAGGGACCCTTTATCTCTAGACAAAGCCATTAAAATAGTGCATCCTGCATGCCTTTCTTTGAGCTGAGTTGTCATCTTTGGACTTGTTTATATCAGGGAGCCAAGTATCTTAGTTCCCATCGCAGAGCCCTTGTTAAATGCTAAATTTTTGTCCATTTTGGTTTTAATCCATTATACTTCTCTCACATAATCTAGTGAATCTCACTTGCTGCTTTCTAGCCTTCACAATCTAGAGTCCCTCCAAGAAAAGAGGAAAAGAGAGACTGAGAGACAAACCTGTTAGCTGAATTTCCACACAAATTGATGAAGAAACATAGGCCCTTGTCCTGTCCATAGGAATTGTGTAAATAGCTTTAATAAGACTTTAGTTGTGAAGTTATCCCATGCTGAGATGCTAAGGGCTGTACAAATGAGCCGTAAAATTTCTGAAACAGAATAAAGACAATAATAAAACCCAAAAACAGATTCAGCAGAGGAGCTAATGTGGAGGAGGGAGATGGCTTGTAAACAGGGGTTGGTAATGATGACAGAGTGGCAAGTCCTCTTAGCAGTAAGACAGAAAAACAGTTTCAAAAGGGTTAAAGAATGGAATGAGATGACAGCAATTTCTGCTGAAGGTATCCAAGGCTTCTTTGCTTTGAGTCATGTTTCTCTGTGATCTGAAATTTAGGTGCAGGGATTTCTAAAAAGGAGTTGTTGCTTGAGCATGCTCCAGTTGAACTAAGAACTGGAGGTATATTGGCCACATCTAGCAGAGGCAGCTATCTGGATGGTTCAGTCCTGCAAATGGCTGAGCTTGCTGCTTTCCAGTTCATGCGTATTTACTATTAGCTCTTTGTGTGTTGGCTGGAAAATTCCAGTGATGTTCTGTACATGACATTACAAAAAAGACTTAACTATCAATGAAACCACCACTATGAGAATTAACTGGAGTGGTTTTGCAAAGTAATTTGTTCCATTTTCTTCCTTCCTGATTTGTCAGAATTTGCAATTGACACATGAAGAAAATATTTCTGCTTAATTGGTTGTAGTAAACAGATAAACTTTATAAATTATTGCCTCCTGAATGTTTAAAAGATTGTGTCCTATTCATTTTATGACTGATTAGTGTCATTTCACTAGAATGAACAAACTTGAGTCATCTGATGTTTGAAAAGCATAGTTTGATACTTTCTGTGATTTGCAGCTTTAGAGGGCTCAAATGCTGTCTGGGGATGTCAGCGTGTCACTGTCTCTTTCTAAACACCAGTGTACTATAAGTAATTGTTTCCTGTAATCTAGCTCACTGATTTTCTATACTTGAGGTAATCCAAGGAACAGCTTTACTCCAGGGATTAATTACACAGAGAGTGCATATACATTCTTGAACATATTTTTGCTGGTTAATATTAATAAGGGTATTTTGTAGCTGCATGGCAGATACCAATTCAACTGAAAGGAGAATTACACAGTATTTGATAGGTAACCATGCCCATCCTTAGCAGCTCCTCTGGGTGCCTCCAAAGATTGTGCTCTTCCTTAGTGAAATACCTCCAGTTTTGGGGTTGCCCACCAGCTGATGGACCTCCCAGAACCTCTTGGTTTGTTGAGGAGAGAACCTGTGGTCTCCTTAGCACTGGCTGCTAAACCAGAGCTGTTCAGGGAGGGGCACTGAGGATTGCTGAATTGCCGTATTTGGGTTTATTCTGTAACTTTCTTGGGCTTTGTAAAGAAAGAGTGGATGCCTAGACTCTTTCTCTATGGTTTTGTGTTTTGGCACAAGGTTGCTAACAAACTGCTGTAGAGATACACTGTGCAGAAAAAAGGAACTCTGATATTTGTGACTTTTTGTGACTTTTTTCATGTTCAGGATTTTTTTCAACCATCACACATGGAGTCACAGTGGATAAAGCAGAGATGTAGAACAAGTATATCGTTGCAAATGGAATTGTAAAGCTTCACTTTCTTCATATATTCTTCATTCCTACACCTCTGCTTTCTGCTGCAAATCCTCAAGTGAAGAGCAGTGTTAAAGCCTTGTCTTACTGAGTCCATCCAACTTCTGTGCAAACAGCTGAGGAGAAGCAGCAGAGGGAAACAAGCCACATCATGGATTCCACTGGGGAGGCGGAGATTTGTTGAAATGACAGTGTTTTAAGATGATCTTGGGAAAAGTTGTCTCCTTCTTAGCGATACATCTTAATCAGTCATATGAGAGGTCACTGGCCTAAAGGTAGAAGGGAGACTTCTCACTATAAATTCTGTGAAGGTCGACCTTTCTTTTCCTCACTGAGTTCCTTCGTTCATGTAGATGATATTGTAACTTGAGAGGATTATTAGAATATTATTAAGTACAATGTTAGTATTCTCAACAGGCTGAATATCTGTTCATAGGGGTAAGGATTAGGGATAAAGATGCACACTGAAGTTTATTTCCCATTACCGGTGGGAGGTTTATTTTTCTGTTAAATGAAAGTGGCTAAAATGAGTCAAAATTAAGTCCTCTGAGTATTTGTCTACAGTTAGGTGTGCAGAATGTATGAAATTCTTTTATTTCATAGCTCTGCTTTGAAAATTTTAAGTAGAAGATACTGGAAGTTGGATGCTGTGGCTATTGCTCCTGTAAAATTAGGTAGGAGCGCTCCTGTTCCAGAGGCCAGGGAAGTCCAATCACACACACTTCCCAGCTATAGTTCAGTGGTGTTCTTCATTTTGACAGAGGCTGTAGAGAGGGAAGAGACTTCTGCAGTGTAAGTATCTGTGAGGTGTCATCGACTCTGCCCCTTGAATTTGAGGCCTTGTTAAGTTGAATAGTTCTCAAGAATAAATGGAAAATTTTCATCTTCTCCTGGCTGGACTGAGCTGATAGGATAGAATTTGGTCAAACTTACGCCATTTGCTTTAAATTTCTTGTAAAGTGGAGGACATATTAGAATTCGGTTTTTATTTCCTCTGTAGTCAACATGAAACATTTGGGATACCTTTAGGAGAAAAGCTGAGCTATCGTAGGTGCAACTAATGTCAGTCAGTGATGAGGAGCCCTGACCACAGCAGTGTGGGTTGTCAGCAGGGGCCCAGAACCTCATGAGAGGAGTGACTGGGGGCTGGTCCTGCTCTGCCACTGTTTACTGGGTGTTTTTGGAGGTACCTTGTTACCTCTCTGTGTATGTTTTCCTTTCTCTGAATGGAAATTATTTCTCTATAGCTCTGTGGGTAGGAGAATTGATATAGGTGGTGTCTCTACAATGCTTCTGAATGCAAAAAATACTATATTCTCTTTTGTCTCTTTTGTTGAGTTTGCAGACCTAGACCCCAAGGTGAAACAGTCCATTGTTGGATGCTGTAGGTTTTTTTGTGTGTTTGTTGGTATGTCTCTCCCCATCCCTAAAATACAGCTCTCAGTTCTTCAAAAGAAATAATCTTGGGAATACGAGTGAGTGAAAACTGACACATTTTGATACTAAATTTTTTATGCCTTAACAGTTTATTTCTAAAAATATATCTCTAAGTATAACACGTTATTTATGCATTAAACTTCTGTGTTGGTGATAGCATCCACAAACTATCTGTCAATTACGTTTTGAGCACCTTGCATACGGTGGTGCAGTGTGGTCCTCGGGCTCAGATCTTCTGGGGCATAAGGGTGTCATCATGGATGTAGAACTCACGTAGTATATACACATGAAGAGATAGAATTGAGATAATGAAATATGTAATTGGGGCTTTTCAGATATGTGAATCCTTCTGTTTTGATGCTGTTGTTGTCATCATCATCATCGTATTTTCTGCTTTTACATAACTTTCTGACACGTATATCAAACACTTTCGTGTATGTCCCAGTGAGTACAAATCTCTGCAGCCTCCTCTGTGGCAGTGTTGCAGATCCTGTAAGCATATTAACCTTCCCAGGGAAAAGTACCCTTAGCATCAGGAGAGGTTAAATGTTCCAGGGGAGAGGTTAAACATTCGTTTGTCCTCTGCTGCTGTAATTCCAGAAGCCAGATTAGTTCTGAATCATCTGAGCCACATTCATTCAAGATTAATGAGAAAGACCAAGTATGGAAAATTTCAGCTGGTAAATGCCTTGGCTTTGAGCAAATAGTGGAGGAGGAGTTCATACTGGCAGCAGCCTGTGGGTCATGCTTAGTTTTAAGTTCCCTTAGTTCTTAAATTTCTGAAATGGGGGATCACACCATTCCAGATAAACAAGAATTTCAGCAAGCAACATGAAGCAGTTGGCGGAGCACGCACACACACACACACCCCCCGCCCTTAAGGCCTCACCCCCCTTTTCCCCATCCATTTGTTTTATTTGAGATCAGATTTTCCCTTTTGTATATGCACGTTTATAACTTTGTGCACATTCAGGGTACGCTGGTGTCTTTAAAATGGACAAGTGGTGTGTTCTCAGGAATGGGTGACGAGCCATTCCAGCGGAGGTGTGCCTACCATCGCTCTCAAGTCCAGTTGACCGACAGGCCATGATTACTCAGTGGTTAGAGATGTGAGTGGGAGCCTCGTGTAGGAAATATTTCTGAAATCCAGGCAGATCTATCAGCAAAGCTGTTTGAAATTCTGCAAGATAATAAATGGAGAATTCAGGACTAGAATAACAGAAGTCAATTGTGTGACCTTGGGCTTTTAAAAAAATTAATTTTTTTTGATTTGGGAGAGTCTTTTAGAAGAACATTACAATGTTGCAGCTGGTTAATAGCTCTGCACTTTCACTGCAGTTCAGTTGCTCAGGTGGTCAGTGTGGATGTTCTCTAGAGCCTTATCTGTACTGTATCATTAACTATCTGAGTAGACTCTTTACATTAAGTTTAAAATGAAGGTGGGCCTTAGGTACAGACAATTTCTAGGACTCATTTGTTTTCCAGAACGTGAGATTCAAGATTTTTTTTCTCTTCCAGTGCAATTTTAAGCAAGTGAAACCAAACTAGAAATGAACCTCTTCTTTTCCGTCAGCTTGTTTTGCAGCAAATGGAAGCAGAAAACTGAAGTGCTCCATTTCTGATTTCATAAAATAGAAGTGAATCAAACTTCTCCCTCTTGGCCAGGTCAGCATTTGATGCTGCGGTAGCCCAAATGAGGCCACAATCGTCTGTAGTGTCAGAGGCCAGTGGTTGTCTGTAGATGGAATATTCTATTCATCTGGGCTTCAGGGCACTGACTTGTGGTTCCTGCTTGAGCTGGCACAGGCACGCTCTGTAGCACAGGAGCAAGTTTAGGTAACTCCAAAGTTTCCCCTGCCTGACAACTACCAGTGTAGCTGTAGTTATTTATCCAGTGATAGTCTAGGAACCATTTAATTGCAGTTGTGAAATAAGGAGAAACACAGCACTTCAGGAAGTGAAGTAACCTTGTATGTTTCCTTACTTCTAAATAAGGGAAGTGAGAACAAGTAACAACTGTGCTCTAGAAGTGAGCTGTGTTGGTCCCTCCTCAACTACATGCACTTCAAAAGACTATTCCCTCAACTATTGTGTTGTTACTTAACAATTCTTTATTCCTTCCACAGACATGTAGTCTGTATCAGTAAGTCTGGTTTTAGTACAAAAGAAGAAAAATACAACTCAGACAGATAGGATGAAATTACTTGCCTGGAGTCACTGTGTGATTTCAGTGGTAAAGGTAGAATTAGAACTGGAGGCTGATAGGCAGCCTCTTCCAATTCCCAATGGGAATTCCAAATCTTTCTTAATTCCAAATTCCAAATATTTTTAAATTAAAAGTAGTGTGGGACACTTGTCTCACCATGAATTTTCAAATATATCTGGACTTTCTCCTGTTTCAATATTCAGCCTAGAATTATCTTAATGTTCACAAAATACATCTTAAAATATTTAAACACAGATCAATGATAGATTTTCATTTTGCACTATGAGGCTGATGTACCTGAAATAGCCATCTATGTTGAAACAACTACTCTCTAGAAATTATCTAGATATTTTCATTTATTTAAACAAATCCTGTGTTGTTGTCCATAAATATATTTGACTCTCAGCAAAGACCAACATTCTGGCTGAAGGCTAGAGAGACTCACGCAGGGGAGAGAAAAGGTCTCATACGTTTGCTGGTTTGAAAGCAAAACCAGTGAGAAACTCCAAGTCAGAAATACAATTTAATAAGAGGAAAAGAAAAGAAGTAAAATAAAGTAATATAAAATAAATGCAATAGTACAAAAAACCACTGACAGACTCAGAATACAACCTGACACCCTGTTAGTTAGGGTGGTGATAGCAGTCCAGATGAAATGGTCTTGTCGAAGCAGTGATCCTGTAGAAAGGTCTGGTGGCTCTTGTCCTCTGGGAGTCCATTGAGGAAAGGCTGCCTGTGCTGTCCCAAATCCTGGATTATATCCAGGTGGGAATGCTTGGCTCCTCCCCCCGGGTGGAGCATCTCACAATGGGCTGATCTCATTCTATGAGTCATGCAGTGGGTCCTTGATGGCCCATTAACCAGAGATAGCTCCTGGAGGGAGTTATCTATGAGTCATGGGCAAGGCATTGATGGGCCCGTTAACAGAAGATAAGGGAAACACTGCCCCACCTGGTTACAACAGCTCATGAAGATGGGGATAGAATACATACTTTGGGCACAGCTTACATTGTAACCTATGTATGTCACACCAGCAGGGGGAGGGGCCTTTGGAGCACCACAGCAGTTGTTGATGGGCTCCAAATGACACACAACCGTTTTTATCCCTGATTCCAGAAATTTGAGAAGTTTTCTTTTAACTCTTTTTTAATCCACTTCCCCCACCTGTTCCCTGCCATGTTCTTGTTTAATTACTTAAATGGAGACCATGGCAGGAAAATGGCTTTGGCTATTTGGAGAAAATAAAGGTTTGACTAACTGTTCACTTCATCCTTCAAAAAGCATTAAATTTTATTTTCAGGCATTTTGTTTGTGAGTGGCTTTCATAAGCAACTTTTCTTTAGTCTTTAATGAAATTTAGATGTAATCCCTCTGGCAGTTGTGTCATATAGAAAACTCGTTTCAAGTTCGCAAGGGATCAGAATTTTATTGTTCACTTGAAAATGTGTTAGACACCCTAGAGAAACCAGGAAAGACTCTATCTAGAAGCTTAAAGTCTCGATCTCACATGTTGCAGTAAGTGAGATAGCGAGAGACAATATTAAGAGGGAATTGCAGAGAAAAGAGAAGCGTTGCCAGAATATTAGATTAGCAGTCATAAATTAAAAATCTGTATTGTGAATTCATAAATCTCTTTAACAGTAATGTTTTGTCAGTTATGGAAAATTCGAGAAGATGGAGTAATGGGTTTATATATTTAAATTCTCTAAAGTAATAGTTTTCACTGAAGTCAGGAAATACCTTATCACCAGCCTTCGAGATTTTTTTTAGTGTATTGTTGTTGGCCCAGGTTAGTAGAGGGTTTTTTGCTTTGCTTGGAGAGGAAACTTGCTTGTTTTGTTGCTGGATGATGGCTAGTTGTGATATTAACTGCCAGCAAGCTGCTGGCAAGGATTAGGCTTTTTCTTTTCCTCATTAGCAAAACATAAATATTACAGGTCCAGCAGTATATGAATACTTCAGTACTGCTCAAAAGTGATCAATTCATTAAAACAACTATGGTTTTATACCCAGGTGGAGAGAATTAGACCCTCTTTGCAGTGCAGTAGTGGTGTTTGCCCCAGTGGAGTAATGGCATTAAAATTGAGTGTAGAAAAGGAAGCTGATACAACAGTGGAAGGATGTGAGGTCTCCAGTGCAAGCAGTGAAGAGCTGACAAGTGTTAGAAGAGTCACCAGTCAGAAGGAGCTGCTGTGTGTCTTGTGTTCACTCTACAAGTGGTTTGGACCAAGTGGTCTCCTCTTGTGCCATTCAACAGCCACTCTGCAGATCACATTTGTTCAGCACAGGAGCCAAGAAGGCTGCTCACTGCTCTAGCTGGGAACATTTCCCATGCCTTACATGGGTGATTGCTGTAAGGAAGTACTATTCATCTTCCAGCATCAAGGAATGCTGTATTCCCACGAAAACATACTTAACCTTTTTTCCTGTTACAGCAGCATCCTAAATTTACTTCTCAAGTAATAATAAAAACCAAAATCTTCCAGCTTAGTTGGACAATCATTTATATACCTTATAGTAGTATGCATCCTGCTGGCACTGGGAGCTGAGTGTGCTTGTCAAGAGCATCATTCCCTGCTGCCTCCAGATACAGGGTTTAATGGCTCCATCCAGATAAGGCATCTGCAGCTATTGTTATCAGCAACTTGAACATAAGACTAACTGTGATTTAGTTGCTTCTCAGAAACTTTTGGAGGTGGGTTTCTGTGCCTGCAAGATGCTTCATTGCTTGTTCTTTGACAAAATGATTTATTGCTTCTAGGTTTGGTGTTCTTGACATTCCTTCAGTTCACTCTGTGTCAGAGGTGTTGGTGAGACTTGCCAGAGAAGCATTTCGCACTGTATCCACAGTATCCAGTGGTAATGGAATACTTACAGCATGGGTACAGCAATGCCTTCTTTCCCTCCACGTAGTAGTGGCAGCTTCTGTTCCCAGGAATTTTCAATTATATAGATGTCCTCAGAGCTGGTATTGCCCCCAGGGCAAGGGAAGGTTGCTACGTATTGAGTCAAGCTGGATATAGAGGCACTTCAGTCAATCATGTTTTCTTGTTCCCACTGGTAAGGGCTGGAGAGGACATCCTCGGTTTCCTTGCTGCCTGTTTGTGGTCTCGGAGCTGTTTGCTTACTGCAGACTCTGTTGGGTATTCTGTGTGCAACAGCTTGTTAGCTTACAGCTGACACTGTTCCTGCTGTCCTGCCCTGTAATCTAGGCTTTCCTGAAAGCCAGGATGTACTTTGGCACCAGCCATGCCGCAGCAGCTAATTCCACCTCCTCTTGGCCATGGTGGGCTAAGGTGTATTTGTGAAGCACTTTCCCTTCCTCTCCACTGAGCTGTCCATCATTGCACTAATAAGTGTCAGCTTCAAAGGCCTTTGAAATGTGCGTTCAGGGGCTGGTGTTGCTCGCTTTCCCCTCTTTCTGTGTCTTCCTGCTTTACCATCACTCTGTGGACATATTTGGTAACATAGTCATTGGCCTGTATTTATTGCCTGACTTCTGTGTTTTCATAATCCCTTAATTGTCATTTGTAGTCCCACACAATTGAATTTGGTTTGAATTTTTAGTTGTTTAGGTTTTTTAAATCTATTAATCAAGCCTCTCTGACAAAGAGGCCTGTGAGAGCTTTTGGCGTAGTTGTGAAATACAGCAACTGTGCAAAAGAATTTTTACTCTGGCTTTTTTTAGTGCCTGGCTTTAAGACTGCAGTCTTCTTGCTCTAATGTGAATTCCAGAAGACAAAGGATTTATGTTTCCTTTTTTAAGTTTCTTGAAGCCTATGCACCTTTTGAAAATTTTAATAAATGTCCACCATACATTTTGGTAGAAATAATTAATTAGGGGGCTCACACCTATTATTGCTTCTGTATGCCCTGGGAGCTCCTGGTTGGGCTGGGCAGCTGCCATGAACCCTCACTGGCTGGACAGTCTTCATATTGGCCTGGTTTCCAGCAGAAACAGTATTCAAATCAACACATTCCTGTAGAATGTTTTAGATTTCAGCAAAGCAACATTTTCCTGTGGAAAAGCCATTCCTCAGAAAAATCCCTGCAGTCAAGAAGCTTCCCAAGAAGCCTGGGGCCCAGTGGCACAACAAAGTTTCCTGCTGGTTGTGTCTTCAGAGAAAGAACAGTTCATTGCTTGCCTTGAGTGGAAATCAAGTCTCACTTGCCATTAAAAATTGCTAGGCACATCCATGGGAAAGGCGAGCTTTGATCAGAGGTGGCTCCCAATTCCTCAGGGTTTGAACACCATCCTCCATCAGTTCTCTCAGATACTGGTTCAGCAGGCTGTGAATACTTCATTTGCTCGCTGTGGTGGTGCACAGATGCTCCAGTGCCAATGACTGTGCTTTAGAGAGAGGTGGATCATGCACTGGATGCCTCTGAACTTGTACCCCTGGATCCTTTTTTATGCATTTTGTACAAATACTGTTGCAGGCTGGACATCCTGTTAGCTGAGTGTATTCTTCAAACAATAGTATTTTCTGAAAATCAAACCAATGGTCCTTGGCAGGTAACTGTTGATGTTTCACGTATTGTCTAATTCATAAATATATGAATTGTTCTTTAAAGATGTTTGCCTGAAATCTCAGCTTACTGTGGTTGATCAAGGTCCATCTTCCACCCACCTCCACAAGTGCCCTGTGCTCATTTGCTTCTCAGAGTTAGGCCAGTCCAAACATGTCCAAAGCAAAAATGTGTTAGGCCCCAAGTTTCTTCATAGTGAGATAAGAGTTCAAACCACTTACTGCTTTTCTTCGAAGAGATACTACTTTAGTCAGTGTGCCATCAATAATGCTAATGGCATAAATATTAATTTTATATCAGCTATTGATAACAAAAGAATATCCTAGATCCAGATTTTGGATTTTTATTTTGCCTAAATGCATAATATGCTGTTACTTTTGTAGGAGAACTAGCCATTCTTCTCTTGTAGCTTACAGGCCACACTGAAAAAACAACTTGTTTGAAAAAATGCCTGAGATGGACCAAATGTTTTGGGTTTTTATTGATGGTCTTTAGAAGAATGAACTTCTTCAAATGATTTCTTAATCTAGAAAAGAGAGGAAGCAGATTTTGAACACTTTAAAGTGAGATAGTTCAACTCTGTCATTTGTCAGCTTGAAATATGTTTTAATAAGTAATACCCCTGAGACTTCACATACAAAGGTTTGGGAACAGAAAAAAAATTTACCCAAGGCAGATCACACATAGGTAAACTTCTGCAAAGCCCTGCAAACACAAAAGTTTGTTGTTTTTGAAAGGCTTGATGGTCGCTGCAGTACGTTATTTACATGCTTTAATTCTTCAGCATCCTTCCCTGGAAAGACACAGTTCTTCCCAGTTTTCTCAGTTCATGTGGGTTTGTGCTGAATCAGATGGAGATTTTTATGAGAGCCCTGGGCCTTTTTTCAAATTGGAAAATAAAATAAATCACTATGGCTTTGTTTCTCTAGTGGAGACATTTTGTCTAATCAAATATATACGCTTTTCCCACTCCTTTCTTTAACCCTCTTCTACCCACTTATAACAGCCCGGGAGAATTTCTTTTGCAGTGTCATTTCAGAATTACACTCTTTTTTCTCTTGGGCTTTTGAAAGGCATATAGTTGCCATACTGTGATTTCTGATTGGCAAATCTCTACAGTATCAAGATCATGCTATGGTTTTCCATCCAGCCTGATGGGTCCTGTTCCAGAGATTATGCAGGACTCTGATGCACCATAACATATGTTACAGGAGTGAATCCGACAGGAGTGTGAATGCCCTCAACAGCTCTTGACCTTCCTATGAGTTGAGGAGCTACACTGAAGAGCGAGTTCTTACTATAAGGAATGCAAACAATTGGTTGCATTAAGCACTATGAAGTGAGAGTGTGTTCAGACAAGTGTGTGCCCCATGCTCTCCAGCACTTAGAATGTAGACCTACTTAACTTTGTTTTGTTCATTTTGTTTTCTCTCTCTCTCTCTCTCTCTCTCAATTCCCGTTTTTGTTCAGGAATATTGAAGGTTTTTATTATTCACGTAATTGGTTTGGATTTAGATACAGTCCTTATTTTAACATGATGTTTTTTTATATATTAGCACAAGACTATCTGCAGAATAATTGTGGAAGAAGTGGTTTTCATCTATATGGCATTTTAGCAGAACTTTGCTAATGCTGTAAATGTAATAGCACCTGTTTTCATTTTGTTGCATTTTGTGTAGCAATTATCAACTCAAGAGGAGACAAAAGTGACTGAGTAGAAATGGATTGTAGGGCTTGGTTCACACTTTGTATCCATAGAGGAAGGATTACCTCCTTAAAAATGCAGAGTGCCTTACAGCAATCTTATTGAAGGATATTTCGTATTTTATCATTGGTGCCTGAATTTGGGCATAGGGCAATTTGGTATTTGCCCTATGCCCTATGCATAGGGCAATTTGGTATTGGCAATTTGGGCAATATTGGTAGCATAGTTTCATGATGCTAATTTCAGTAAAAGCGTAGCATATTAGAACACCTATGATGGTCTTCAATTTTGAAACCAGGAAAGACTCTGTGGCAGCCTGTCTCTATCACCTGCCTAGACAATGCTGCAACAAGTAGTTACTTCCCCCAGGTTATGTGGTTTTAAAATACTTCCTGTGCCTGAGCCCTTGGATCCCATCAGTGAAATCCTAGAGGCAGTGTCTCCTGCTGAGAATTGCCCACACTGCAGGAGTGGAAGTGGTGGTAACATTTCTGCTCTGGGCAGCACAACCTGCAGTAAGCCATGGAGAAGATGAGCTGTGCTATAGAGGGAGGGAAGGGTGCACCTGGACTGCAGTCAGCCGCAGTTAGGAAGAGAAAGTGGTGGTTTGTAACACCAGCAACAAATTAAATTCTGAATAAGCCACTCCCCCTTCCTTCACCCCTTCGGGTAAGGGACGGACAAGAGCAGAAACTATGGGTTGAGATAACAATCTACTGAAAGCAAAAAGCAATAGAGTAAGAAATGCACAATAACAACAACAATATTAATACCAGAAGTATACCAAGAGAGAAGGTATTTTATCCAGAATAAAGGTAGTCACTACCAGGAACAAAAACAAGATGGTGGATGCTTCTTGTAGGTTGTATCTATGTGGCTTCCCCAGACAAAGGCAATGTCGTGATTGTTCCTGTGTAGTTGAGAACATAGGCAAGATGGCGAGGAGGCTCCTGCAGAGATAGTGTTTTCTGCCACCCAGCCCAAAACAACTGAAAAACAGTGACAAGCAAATCTCCCAAATGCTAGGTCATCCGAGTTGGGTTGTGCTGCTGCTCCACTGGGTTCAGTTTCTCACAGGTGCCTGTGCCACCATTTCTACCACTCTGATGTGTTGGAGGTCAGCTCCACAGTTGCTGCCGCTTTCCAGCCATTCCGCAGTGCTCCTTGGGGCTTGGTTGGGCTGGGCTCCTTTCAGCTTTACTCAATGGACTCAGCTGGGTTGGGGTCAGCCCCCACCTCTCCTTCCCCCCCATCAGCCTCCATGCTAGCACTGTCTGTTCAGCACTACTGTGAATTCACATTTTTGCCACTTTTTTGCATCACCATATCTCGTAACTGTGTTCCAGTGAAAACAGGAGGGAGACCAATGGTTGTGGTAGGGACTGAGTCCTCAGAGGTTGATCCCAACACGTTCCCACTGTGGAGGCAAAATGGTGCACTTCCAGTGGGGCGCCTGGCTTTTCCTCCCAGACCATGCCTGCAGTGGTGATGCGGGGGGTGCAGAGTAACAGCTTGGCCCCACCACCTCCTGCAGCCAGGGCAGGAGCAGGGTTGCCTCTCAGTCCTCTCACCGGGAGAGGTGGTGGTGGGCAGCTGCTGCAGGGAAGCTTCCTCACAGCCTCCCCTCTTCTCCAGCTCACCAGCACTGCAGGCTGTTGGAGCAGATGCTCCACACTCTATAGCCCACAGCAGCGTGGGGCTGCTCCAAGTTATCAAAGGAAACAAGGTTTAGATGATCCTACCAGTGTTCCCTCCTCTTCCCCTTCCGTGTTTGAAATGTTGTTGCCTTCAGTGGCACTTGTCGTAGGAGTGGCCTCTTGGAGGCCACCACCTTCGGGCAACCTCTGCATGAGCAGGAGGCGAAGCAGAAGAGGGGCCTGACCCTGTCTGAGTTCAGGGTGGGGCCTTGGTTCAGGCAGGCAGTGACACCTGCCAGGCACCCAGTGGACCCTGACAGGGTCTCGCAGGAGCCTCCGTGGTCACCAAGCACACGGCAAAGGCCAAGATTTGTCAGTGCTGGCGCTGGTGGACAACGTGTTGAGCTGTGCATTCTGGTGTTGTGAGAGGACCTCTGTGTGCAAGGGAGTTCGGTGGGTGAAGGACAGGAACTGCCTGCTGTCTGGCCAGGGCTGTCCTGGGCATACACGTTAGCTGGGGCAGCATGTTATCACAGCTGAGTAAAAGCCATGAAACATTGGAGTTTTTAGCAGGTATCTTTGGAAAAGGTAATGTGTTTGGTTGTACTGAGAATTCAGTAAATAATTTTGACATTGATTTGAGGGTTTTTATTATTTATTCAAAATTGCTTTTTTCTCTCTTCCTCCAAGAGAGTGTGGGTGTGTGCTCTGCTAAAGAGGTTTTTCCTCCTGAAGAAAATGTCAATCTTGAATCAAATTAACCTATTTTTAACATGAAATTTTAGACCCTTGCTTGAAGGCAAAAATGTCATGATGTTACATTAGCTTTAAGAACAAAACAGAATTTATGCAAATAGTAACTTATAATTGCAACTTATAATGCAGATGTGATTTTCTTTACACTTGTTTCTTATTCCCTTTAGCACATCAGGTCCACCCATTTGGCCAGGAAGCACCTTTTTCAAGAGAAATGGAGCCCTTCTACAAGGTAGGTGATAGATACTATATCCTGGAGTAAGTGTTCTACTTGAGAAATAACTTCTGCAAATTGCACAGCTTTTTTGATACTCACCTGGCAAGAAATAACCAAATGTTCTTTTGTTTCCTTTACCCTTTCTCCTTTATTGCGCATCTGGTGCCTTGAAAATGACGGTTTACTGCGTACAGTGAGTGTAGTCTGTGAAAGTTGCTGCTTTTTTTCTTTCCTCAGATCATTAAATTGCTTGCTGTAATATATGGTAAAGGGTGGCTTTTTGGTTTTTTCCCTTTGTGTGGATAAAGAATGCCCAGAAGGAAATGTTCCAGGAACACTGCTTTTACCTCTGTGGATGAAACAAGGTGTAGTTCTTTGACAAAGATCCTTTTCTTTACTCCTTAATTGTGCTGATAGCTAAAGGTACCAGAAGGTAGGTAGCCAGGATGTAGTGGGGAAAACAGTGTCAGAGTGTTTGTCTCAAGAAAGCTACCATGTTTAATACTGCTTATATTCAGAACAGTGTTAAATATCTAATTTTGATTGTGTGGACAATATATACAGAAGCTATATGACTGCAGTTTTGATAGCTGAAAATTTTCAGTCTACCTTACCAGACTTCTTGAAATAGTTTTTCACTGCTGTGCCTGTTTATATTTCTGCCATTGAGTACATCACTCTTAAAGAAGGTGTCTTAGGAACACACAAGGTTGTGCCCCCAGACCGCAAGTGTTTCTCTACGGTGCAAAGTAACTTAGACCACTGAGGATTGTTTTATGGTCTTTGCAAGGATTTATCCATGAATTGTCTCAGTTTTCTGTTCATTCTCCTGGTGCCAAGACTTTTCTGGTCTTTCTTCTGACAGAAAATGCTATATAATTTTCTCAGGAGCATTTCCAAATGACTTACGATGGAGCTTTACTCACTATGAGACACACAAGCAAATAATTCATTGCCAGGCAATATTACCTTCTACACACCAAAGTAATCCAGCATCTGACGTTTACCTGAGAATATTTTTCAATTCCTTGCACGTATCTAGGAATTTGCATAGCTATTTAATATCTATGCTGAGATTTGTTCAAGTGAATTTTAAATACATTGAAGCATTCAGGTTATTTCTGAGGACTAGGTAATCGTATAAATTGTAGAGTTTAGCTGCTTTTGGCTTTAGTCTGATCAGATAGATCTGCTACCTTTATAGTCCTTCCTAATGAGAAGAACTATATTTCAAAATTTTTTTTGTAAGTAAATCTTAAAGAACTACTGTGAAATAGCTGGATTTGTTTCACTTTTTCAATTCTGATTTTAAATGGGTATTTGCACATATGTAGTCTTCATAACCTGAGTTGATAAAATGTAAACTTGCTCTGTCAAGTCTGTATGGCAGAAATGTTTTAACTTTTCTTAAGATGCAAGATACGAGGAATTAATAACAGCTGTTTTTGTAGTCCTCCCCATCTCAGTTGTTGCTTAAAGCCTTCTCACAATAAAGAAGAATACTCTGTTCTCTACCCCTTTCTCCTCTGCCCTCTTCTGCCTTCCATACTGGGGTGGAAAATCTAAAAGCCCAAAACTTTTCAACATATTAAAGAAATAGAGAAAAGAGATGACTGCCTTTTCAAACATCTAACAAAGCCTTATATTTTGCGTTCTGAGCTGGTATTCTGTGTTGCCATTTCAAGTGGAAAACACAGCCAATTTGGGCTGTAATATGCATGATACAACTGAGGTTGGAAGGACGAGAGAGTATGAAGAAAAATCTGATTAAAGTAATCTTTTAACACTTCCTGGTTATAATTTTAAAACAAGAAGATAAATGAGTGAAGCCTTCCTTTCTGTCTTTTTGCTTTCATTTCTGTCTTCGGGTTTTTCCCTACAATAGGCTTTTTAATAAATAGACTTTAGCAGGTTGTACGGAAATAGTGCGTCCACCACTTTGCTGCTTCTGAGCATCTTTTTCCAGAAGACCCACGCAGAGAAATGGTAGCAGTGCAGGGAAGTGTGAGATGAGGTGTAGATGATTGTCAGTACTCATGTTACATGACCATCTCAAGTCTTTTTCCAGTGCTTATAATCAGCTTAATGCAAACAGGAGAATGAAAAATTGTCTCAATTATTGGTTTCAAGTTATAAACTGCCTTTTGATTGGCAAAAGTTGAGGTAACAAAGGGATTTTAAGCTATTTTTACTTGGTAATTGTTCTACTATGTTTGAAAAGAATGTTCACTGTGTTACAGACAATAATACAGAATAATTATAGTAAATGTGGTATTCATGTGCACTTGTCACACCTCATTTCTTCTGAGTTAAGAAAAATGTTCTTTTTCTGGTCTGAGGAATGAAGAGAAAAAATTCTACAATGTAAGTAGTGCTTTCTTTAGCCAAGAGGACTTGTAGATGCTCCTGGTTTCCATTCATTTTATATCAGAACTATTTGGCAAAATAACCTTAACCATTGTAAAGAGTTTAACATATTTCTTCTGAGAAAGTGACTGAAAAAACAGCTATCTCTGTACCTCAAAATAGCAAAGGAAGAGAAAGGGAGGCTAAAATTCTTTTTAGATATTCTCTATCCTTAATATTTTTGACGTGACCGGGATTAATTCTCTGTTATTTTCTAGCTTTGTATTTTTTGAAGAATTTTGTAATATATTTACACTGTTCTCTTACTGCCTATGATTTTATTAGATACGAGATGGCAGCCTTAGGGTTTGGTTTGTGGTTTTTCTTGTGAGGATCATGGTACTGTTGTTCTTAGCATTAACTCTAACCAGTTACTCTATATTGAGTAAGTCACCTGCCTAGGTGGTTTTTGAAGTCTTTAACTCCTTCTGCTAGGTGACAGTTGCTCCCTATATCTTTGTGCTGCTTGGTCTTCTTGAGAAGTCCCATGCAGAGCCTAATTTAGGTAGGATCTTCAGTCTAACCAGACTCTAATGTCTTCTCTCAAAAATGACCTGTGTGTCCATGGAAATGGCTGTGTTCTAGCCTTCAGGATTTCCATATAAAACAAGTTTTTGCTCTTGCTGCTTTTCTTCTTCTGTTGTTTTTTTGTACCTTTTTACTGTATATATTGTGTGTTTGTTTCAAATCACGGCTTTTTTTTTTTTTTTAATCTGCTGTATGAAGAGCCTTTGTTCCCATTGTTTCTTCTGTTCTGTCATAACCCATTCATTTTTATATAATAAAGCATATGTGAGGAAAAAGTCCTTACGGTAGAAAATACTTAGATATATTCTAAACTCTTCAGGAACTTATACTGGGGAAGATAAGTAGGGCCATAGTTACATTAACTTCAAGATTTTAAAACTAATATATGGTGTTCTGAAAAGGGCCATTTTGTTGCCTCTGCTCTGATCTTAGGTGTTAAGCTCATGTTACAGACTTGAGCATGCAGTTGCTCACAGATCTATGGTAATAGTAAAACTATCTTGTTAATATATCTGGCATTCTTCTTGAATAAACGAAAAATACATCTTTAAATTACCTTTTAGCAGCAGTCATATAAATTCCAGTGGCTGAGTGCCACCTGTAAGATGTAACTGGACTGTGGAGGGGTTTGGTTTATTTTCTCAAAGATGTAACTTCCCTTTTGAGGGAAAAAAAAACCCAAACAACAAAGTTACTGTTCTTTTTTAATCTTATTTGCCCTCACACTTTAATAAATTAAATACAGCATATTACAATGCCTTTTTGTATCAAATTTGTTCTGTCTTGATTTGTCTTCATTGTCTGGGGAAGGAAAGTGAACCTGGGTCATCCAGTCCCTATTGCTGTTGAAAAAAAAAATGGAGATGGGCCTCCTCACTGAGACTTGATGGTCCACCTTCCAGTTGTGCCTGACCTGTAACTAGAGCCATGATCCTTGCCAAGTTGCTTTCTGGTGTGAGTGAGGTCCTCAACTTCCTCTGCTGACATTCAGCACAATTTAAATCTGCTGCCTGTGGATGTTACATCAATGAACTCTTTCTTCAGTGATCCTGCCAACCTGGATTCATACCTGTGAACTGGATTGCAATAGTCAGTGAACTGAATTCAGACAACATGACTTTCCTTGGAAGCCATGATTCTCTTTTAATGAGGATGGAAAGAAAGATTGGAAAAATCCATCCCCTTGAGAATGCAGAAAGGGAGCAATGAGGAGTTTCATGTGGCCTCTGGTCCCTCTTGGCTGAGGCAGCCTAAGAAAGGAGGGACTGCCCTCCCTAGATCTCATGGTCTGCTTAGTTCTTTCTCTACCAGCAGCTGCAGAGAATAGGCATGCTCATGCTCCAGAACTGAGCAAGTGATAGGATACTTACTTGGGGATGACTTTTCCTCCTCTGGGAAAACACAATATGAGAGAGACACTTTCTTCTCTGATACTTGAAGCAGCCCATGTGTAATCTGCCTTGGTCCAGCTGCTATGGCTGTAGCTGGCACCACCTGTGAGAAGCTTTGACGGGAAAGAGTTGGAAGACACTGTCTTCACAGGGTCAGGTGTCACCAAAACCACCGTGAGATGGAGACTCCACAGTTTGTTGCAGTGTAGAAGTGTAAAATCTGGGCACTGCTACTCCATTGGCCTTTAATGCCCTCATTCCAGGTTGATGGCTTTCACGTTTTATTTATATCTGACACCTGGCCATAATTTTAGACTTTTAGGAAGGTACCAAAGCACATGGGTCACTTTATTCTTAGTTGAGAATAGTGAGTTGAGCTAGAAATTTGCATTCCTGATAAGAAAGTTTATTTTGTATGAACTGTGGACAGACCAGAAATGAGATGTCCTACATAAAAAGATGAGGAACCAGTTTATTTTGAACATGTGCATACAGTTGTACAGAGATCTTTTTCTTCTCTAATAAGCTTGAGAATTCTTGAGATGTCCAAACAAACCATTTAATCGTTTTCCCATTAAGTATTTGTAAGAAATGAGAGGGGATATTTGGGACTTCACCTTTCCAAGCATTAGCTATTAGTAGAAGCAGTTGCTGAGGTGGAAATAAACCAGCAGGGAGGAGGCAAAAAGGGGGCATTTTGCTTACTTCCCTTGAAAAGGATAAATTAGAAACTTTCATTCTTATAAATGAAGACATCCAGCCTATGTTTTTATGTTGATAGTGGCATTAGGATAAGAATGTAACAAGAGCAGGGCCTGGTTTCTTTGAACAAGTATTGCCCACACCAACTACTACCACTACCACTACTCAGCCTTTACTCTCGAGAAGCTGGGAGGAGTTGTTTTTTTACTTTCAAGTGTAAAGCCTTTCAAGAGGGAACTTAACAACAAAATCACTAAGAGAAGATGCCTGCGTGCATGCAGCCTCATGTATTTGCTGTCTAATAATGTCTAATAATAATTTGGAATGTTTTTGTCAACACTGCCAGAAAATACCCAGTAGCCCCTGCAAGCACAGTGGGCTTCTTTTTCCTGGCGGAAATTCAGTTCATCTGCTCTTTTCACTGAGCAAGCAGTACAGGTGTAGGTCCCTGGGTATGTGGGGGAGAGGTACAGCCCATCCTGGAACACAAGGTTGTCTCTACCTTCTGGTGCTAACAGGACTGATAAGAAGGAGGAACAGGGGAGAGCTGAAAGGCAAGAAACTTCAGCAAGTCTCACATGTGTTTAACCTTCAGAATTGCATGTTACACCTCAAAAGAAAATTAACCTTGGAGAGAAATGCTCTCATTTCTTCTACTCCTAGAGGTGCAAACGGAAAGAACGTGGCAAGGTAGTGTATGTATTACAGATACTTTAATATTATATAATACTTAAATGTCATGGTGACCGTAAGAAAAAGGCCAAAAGCAGTACAAAATAATCCAGCCTTAGAATTGGTATTCCAACCTTAGAATTTAGGTGCTGTGATCTATAACACAGTCTTGGGCAAAACTTGAAGGCCCAAATCCAACTAAACCTTAATTTCTTAATGCATATTTGGGCAGCTCCTGTTCCAAAGAATTTAAATACATTTTCTTGCTTTGGGGTTATAATTTCTTCATTTTGTGCTCTGTGAGGTGAGGATAATAATGGTGGTCTTCACTGCCCAGAGCTGTCAGTCTACAGAATATTGGTTCTGCATCATATTCCAATGCTCCACTAATGGAAGGACTTTAAACAGGAGGAACATAACTGTAAAAAACAACAGAGCTGTCCAGGAGCTTTTGCAGGAAAGCGGATTTTGGGTTTTGGTTTTTCTTTCTCCTCAGTTGAACTCTTGAAGAGATACACTTAAAAAGTGACTGTTTTGTGTAGAGACCTGGGGAGGTTGAGTGTCTAGTTCCAGTGTAGTTATTTTCATCAGCAGAGCATTAAACCTTTTGACTTCATCATGTTTTCTCTTCAACTTTTGCTTCTCTGAACTGCCACTCCACTGTCTTTGAAACAATGGTGGCAGTCATGCTGTTTGCTGGTGACTTGGTTTGGGTCAACACACTGAATTAACAGCAAAGCTTCTATCTCTCCTTGTTAAAATAAATCACTTTTCATTCACACGGCATAATTATTTAAATCAGCTTTTTTCTTTTTTTTTCCCCTCTTTTTTTTTGTTTTCTTTTTCCCATACACATATGAAGGATACCTGACAATCTCTTCAGGAGTTTCTTTTCAGGAAGATGATTCACATGATGCTTCCTTAGCGACTGAATATTTGAATAATTTATTTATTATTAGTATTCAGTGTGCTTGCAGTGGTGTTATTGAAGAAGTAAAATTAAGTCAGAGGGGTTGTACAGTGTGTCCCTAAGGGAGTAATTTGAACAGCAGAGCTCTCCTTTGTTTGGAAAAGTGGGTAAACTCCTAGTGGGGCTGCTGCACTCCTGAGGGTGCTGGTAAGGGCTCTGGTTTGTGAGAGGATTTTGTAATGGCGTTAACACTATACAATCAATTAAAAAAATCCCAGTGAGCAACTGAATTTTGCAGTGATTCATACAGAAATGGTGACTTTGGGGTGACATTTTTAGCTCTTCATTCTGTGTAGGGTGTTTATATAGCTGTGCAGTTTGTATGTAGTCTTTTTATTCCTATTTTTCTAGTTGAGTGTGAAAAATATGGCAAAAGCTGTTATTAAGTGCCTGAAGTGTGGTCCTGCTAACACTGATGTTAGAGCCATTAGTATGGAAATAGGATCTAGCTGTTTATATTCCCTGTGACCAAAAGGTCTGAGCTACCTTTGGTCTCTGAAGTTGAGAAGGAAGAAAACAACTCCGTCAGACAGGTCTCAGTAATGGTAGATCATGTTGCAGAGTACACAAAGATAAGTTGAACTCCTAATGTGTTTAAACTCAGTAACTTATGTTTCATATCTGCATGGGTGTCTTTACTGTCTTTACAGATAACTCTGCTTATTTTGTAACAGTCCTGTGTACTGACTTTTGAAATTATTACATCTGAGTGAGTCAAGATGAAGTTTACTGACTTTGGTTACTTCCCTTGACAACTGGAGAGTGTGGATGAGTGCTGCAAGGCAAGTCCTACCACAGTATTAACCTTGGGCAGAGCTTCTTGGTCTGTTTACCTTTTCTGTCTTCAGTCAGTTGCTGTGTGAGTCGTGGCAGTAAAACAGCACTCTGCAGAACACACCAGAGAGACAAGTAACTGCTGCAAGTTCCTGCAGTACTGGCCTGGCTGCCTCAGTAACTGCTGTAGTTTAGGAAAGAAAAGATATGGGAGTTACCTCCAAAGCATGAAAGAGGTAAGGAGTTGAATGGTCCTTGCCCTGGCAGTTCAGTGCTGAGGTAACCTACAGGTACTGTTTTTCCAAGGATGCTGCTAAATGGCTTCGGATCTGTTCTTAGTTTCAGGTTGGTCCTGCAGGTGATGTGGCTATGATTTTGCAATCTGAACACTAGAATCTACTCGCTTTAAATTGCCAGTAGCTGATCTCAGCTTTTTTAGGAAGAGTATTTTCTGTGACTGACCCTTCTGTAGGCATCACAGAGGTGCTTTTGTCTAGAGACATGTTCCAATGTTCCTCCCACAAACACACATGCAAGACTGACTTACCAATGGAAAACTGACTGTGGTGCTCTTGGGTTTCAGTTGGGTGAAGGAAGATGGAGACTAGATAGAGCAGAAGAAACAAATTCCTGTTCAGTGACTTTTTCCTTTCCTAGGACTGCCAAACATCCTCCAGTGTTTTCCTTTCCATGCCAGGAGCTGTAGTGTGCTCGGAGAGTGAGGGCTGTTTGCCTGATGTGATTGTTTCCATCCAGGATTACTGGGTACCTGGTGGCACAATGAGAGCATCTCCTAAGGGGCTGTCATGTAGCTGGGAAGCGTACTAGCTGTGATCACCACAGATATGGAGACAAGTCTGGCAGCAGCTGGTGTCAAACTTTTCTTCTAAGTGAAGTTTGGGGCTAGGCTACTTCTGCCTAGGCTGGGGCTTAGAGCAGTAAATTTCAGTGGCCTGCGACAGGAATATAGCACACCACAAGTTTAGATACCATTTTACAGGAGACGTTCTCTGAAAAAGTCACAGTTAGAAATTAGTGGTGAAATTTGTATAGTATCTTGGAAAATGGTAGAGGATGGAAAGATTTATTTTCTGTAACTGTGAAATTATTGTGACTATTGCCATCAAAATCTCTGGGCTGATGAGTTGGAGCATATGCTCCCTGCTGAGAGCCTGTGAATGTTTGGCATTCCTAAAATGTGAAGGTGGCTGATATTAGAAGCAATCTTGGCTTTCATAATTCTAGAGTCTGAAAGTACAGCTACCAGAGAGACATATGCCTGTGCTTTACATGGAGATTACTAAAATAAGAATATTATTGCAGTTGTGTTGCTATGAGCAGTTTTGGTGATGTGCAGATTGCTATGAGCAAGGGAATACTGTTGTCAAGTTGGGCTGTTCCTTGACTATGTCAGATTTCTCAAGCCAGACCTATATTAAGAAAATTTAAACAGAAGGTCTAGGAATTTTTAAGATGTTGTCTTGCCATGACCTGCTTGTGTGATGGGCAGTCACCTGTTTTTGGATCCCTGGGGAAGCCAAAACTTCCTAACTAATAAAAGGAAGAAAATTATGGGACAGTGATGGTGATCAAGTCTAAGCAATGTTTGTGTCTTGTGAGTTTTCTTGTATGCTGTCTGTGTTAATGATGGTCATGGTTAACACTGGCAATAATTTTTCCCCTCTAACATGCTAGAAATTTCTTCCTGTTGGTCAGAGCAGATCTCTGTTCTGCTGGTAAGTTCTTGATTATATACAAGGCATTTCTTAAACATCCAAAAAATGGCAAATTAACAGGAATGGAATATTACTAGGAGAGCTTAATTTTATTTGAAATATTGAGAAAAGTAGAAGCTATCTTAAATTGATTGGGTGGTCAGTGGCTTGCACATTTCACTGCTATGCCTTATTTAAGCTAAATGTGAAAAAATCCATTGGTTTCAGATATTGGAATAAATCTTGCTAGAAATTCTTGAGCTGTACACTTGAGAGTATGCAGAGCTCTGGAATGGCACAGTTTGTTCTTACAACTATGAATTCATAATTTGGTTTTCCTGAAATTGATAACAGGCTAGAAAATGAATTGGAACTGCAAGAGGAAAGGAGGCAGGATTTTTTTTCTTTTTCAGGAGAAATACAGTGTGTTCAGAAACCCCAAAACCAAAGCCAGGACATCTTTTGGGGTAAGTAGTGTTTTACACTACAGTTTCAAACTGTTAAAAGTACACCTGCCAAGATAGTAGACTGTGAACATGAAGCTACTGTACACAGCATTTCTTCCTCATGTCCTTTGTAAAAGAAAGTGAAGTTGCACCTGGATCTTGACAGACAAACTTTAACAAATCAGTCCTCTCTAATTAGCAGAGTGAGTTAAACTCATTTTCTTTCAAATGTAAGAGTATGTGTAAGACTTTCAGACTATAAAAGAGTGTATCCTCTCTTGAATACATTTAATACTGATCACAAGTTGCATAGAAAATGCAACTTTTCTTTAAATTGTTTTAGGACAACCTCCTTCAACTTGGAAATAGGATTATAGGATCTTTAGCTTCATCTACAGGTTATTTCTCTTAGTTTCCTTTATCTTTTCAGGCCAAAATGTCATAGCGCTTGGAATTGTATACAATAAAAACAATAAATTCTGTTTCTCTCTGACAATATTTATTTCTGTGTTTAGCCTGTCATTCTCCTCTCTAGTGCACAAGAAGTTTAAGGTGAAATTGGAGTTAAATTATTCATACAGTGATGGGAAATTCCAGTCTTGATTTTTACATACACTCATATTTTGAATCAAGATTCTAACAACACTTCCTGAATATCTTTTATTTTTATATTTCAGCATCTGTGCTTTGCATCTTTTAAACACAATTTATTTATTTTGTGTGAATACAAACATTGGTTTTTGTTATAATAAAATAGGAAATGCTTTGGGAACCAGAAGTTGAGTTTCAACACTCAGTTTCTGATATTAATACATTAAGTAACTTGTTTCTCCTGAGAAACAAGAACAATATATAATTTTTCTTGGAGATGAAAAAGTAGCTAAGGCCAGACCCACTTTATCAGCTGTGTGTGTGTACGCGCCGCTACATACAACTACTTCTGTGCTTCTGTGTATATTTACATGCATTTAAATATCAATATAGGTAGTTATCTCATGTATTCAACAGGTACAAAGAACTACACAGTTATGTAGAAAACTTTCCCTTTCTTTGCTAAAGATTTGGTGCATGTGTCCCATCCTTATTGTCATAAATGAGTGGTTTGGCTGCTTAAAGAAACATCATCAAAGGTATTGGCAAAAGTAGGGGTTAACGTGAATTTCTGAAAATACTTACTACTTTACAGAGCTGAATGGCAAGGTTCACTCCATTACCTACTAAGGTTAAAGCAAACAAAGGAGGATCAAATTAGAAGCAACTTAGAATGATTTGCATGGCAGCCAGGAATGCAAAAGGAGGTAGGGGTGCAAAGGATACGGATGCAAAGATAAAATCCATCTAATCATGGATTGAATACTTTAACATGAGCAAAGTGATTCAGTAGGGTTCACTACAATTATAACAATGACTTAACTGTAGGTTTGGGTTAGTAACATTCATACCATATTCAATCCACACACACAGAGGTAAAATGATAGGTACACCTCTCTCTGTGTGTGGGAAGCTGCCTATCGACGATTCCTCTTGGGTTCAGTGAAATACATCAAATCCCTTTGAGTTTCCCAACAGGCCATGATTGCACCTTGAGGAGCACTGACATGTCTGTGGGGGATGACTTTCAGCCTAGGCCTCATCATCCATAATGGTGCTTCAGATATCTCAAGCTTAAGGTTTGTGAGCTCTATAAACAATTTTTTCTTTTTATTATTTTGTGTTTCTGTGAGTTCTTCCTTTCAGTCCTCTGGAGCAAAATGAAGTTGTTCCCCTCATGATTTTTCCTCTCCACTCCCCTTCAAACAGTTCAAGTTTTGATTACTACAGTTGACTTTGCTAATGCTTGAGGCAGTTTGGAGTTAAATAAACAAGGTATATTATAAAATTGTTTTGTTTTTTAAAAAAGTTGTTTACTCTTACATGACCATGAATTTGTGTTGACATTCTGTCCATAACAACTTACTCTATTATCAAAGATAGGTTTCTATCTGTGTCTTAGGTAGCAGACACATTAAGTCTCTGTAGGGAGGTCAAGGTATACTTCTGGATCTGTCTCCTGCAACTTTTGCTGATGTGAGAGTTATTTTGTTTTGGGTTTTTAAATAAAAAAATCACAACTTGCCCTGATCACTGAAAAACCACAGGCTAGATCAGCATTTTCAAACTTCTTGTAGAAATGAGTTAGTGGCTTAAAAACATAAATTAGCAAATGCTGGCCAAGATACATGATCGGTTAAGAAATCGAAGAATTTCATATATTTATTAATTTTATTGGATTGTAGTTAATCTGTGAGGTGTTCCGGCTATTTGGTTTTGCTTTTTGGCTTTTCGAGATAGTTCCTCTTACTACGTCTGTATCTTAGCTGCTGCTTTAAATGGCTTTCAGTGTCTTGCACAAATACAGCTCTTTCTACTCTTCCTGTGCAATGAAGCTGCTGTATTATTTGTAAAGAGATGAGGCTTTAAACATGTGAATTGTTGTCTGAGTAAAGGCTTTGACACAACTGGTGCAGAATATAGCACTGACACTTGTTCTTAGTACTTTGGACAGTATTAATCACTGAGAAGGCAACCTGTGTACAACATGGATGCTCAGCAGACAGTTTCATACAGAAAGGCACTTCTACTCAAATTGATTCTCAAAATACCCAGCAAACTCTTTAATTTCCCCATACCATCTGTTGAACAGTTTAATGCTTGGAGACAGAAATGAGAGAGGGCAGAACTGGATGGGGACAGAACTGAGTGCACACACAGTACAGCAAGGTCACGACTCCCTGGCTTTTCGGGTCAGTCACGATGGGGCTAGCAGGGCTCCAATTACTTCTGAAGGACAGGATCCAAATTTACTGGAAGATTTCTGAAATGAATCCTTCTGAAATTTTCTTCCTAGGATCAGCAGTTACTCTTTTGCCAGACTTGCAAGTGCATATAGGTCTATGGCATCATGATTTATTTTGTAAACATTCCATGATTTGACTGCTATCTTTAGAGATGCCTCTCTGTCTTACATGGAGATGTTTTTCTTGAAGAGTGACACAGATTAAACTCTTCCAGGTAGCTCTTAGTTTTTGCTCTTAGGAGAATGGCCAGCAAAGATTATAAAACAAACATTCCTCAGTTTTTCACTGATATTTTACTTTCTCTATGATTAACTAGAAGAAGAAATCTTTTTATTTACCAGAGGAGGATAGGTTCAGAATGAGACTTGCTAGTACACAAGGCCACTGAACAGCTGTTCAGCAATCTACAGATTGAGTAAAATAGCTTAAGATAATGCTAGTAAGCTACGAGTCTAACTAAAGGCATCTCATTTTTTTCTCAGGGTTTTGTTTTTTGGGTGATTTTGGAGAGTTGGTTTTTTGGTGGGTTTTTTTGTAGTTTATCTGAACGAATAAAGGTGTAGGCAGTACTTTGAGTGGAATAATAATCTTTTCCACTGAAAATTAGGTTAAAATAATAATAAGAAAAAAAGTGTAACTTAGAAATAGAACTTCACAGTTACATAAAAACAGATTACAGCTCCTCTAGATGTTTTATTCAGCTGGTAAACCTGTTTTATAAGCTGAAATTCCTTTCCACATAATATCCTACGGGAGTGTACTGTCTAAGCCTGACAGGAGGAGGGACAGCTTTATAGACACAAGACAATACACGAAGAATCTTAAATCTGCTTTTTTGAACAGCCCATAACTTGCAGTTCAGGGCACACCCAAGCATTGTAGCCCCTGGTAAAGGGTCCCAAGAGGGGAGTGGAGCTTGGGCAGTGCTTGTCTGTTGCCTTGGAAAACTCAAGTTTGAAACAACTAGCTCTGGTTTCATTTGGAACTCTGAACTCACGTGAGCACCCATGTCTGTAAAAGTGTAACCCCTCCACCATGCTTTTCACATGTTTTTATTATACATTTATTACTTCACAAGTAACTTGATGAAGGTTGGACTGTTGTTATTGAAGGATATGAAGGGCTTGAATCACTCACTGTGCTGTAGTTGGCATTGTTAGCCTTCACTTCTATGTGTGTGCTGGTTAGAACAGCCATCTACACTACTTTTAGGGACTGCCTGATGTGCTCAAGTGCAGCACCCTACAGACTTGAGGCATTGTCATACTACAGGTATCTCTTTGAACCTCCACTTGCCTGGATTCTTCATTTAAGTTGCTTCTCCAGTATTTATTAACAAAAAATCAGGAAGGGAAATGCTGTTGACTTTATAGAGGAAGCCTGCAAGCTGAAGCCTGTAGTTCTTCCATGCAAACATGACATTTGGTCATTCAGAAGCAAAAAAAACCTGTATCATAAGTACCTTCAGGTATGCAGACCGCATGCAAAATAATAAACAAGAGTTTCCTGCTGACCTTGCTCGCTGGAAGGTGGCAGTTGCCTTTGGCCAGGAGACTGTCCGCTTAGGGAAGTCAGTCCTTGGGGGAGGTGGTGATCCTCAGCTGGCCGGTGCCAGGAGGCCCCTTTGAGGGGCAGAGCGAGGTGGCCTCTCTAAAAGGAAACTGTCTGTCAGTTTGATCCCACAGTTCCCGTGAGCAGTTACTGTTTTGAAAAGAGACGATTTAAAAAGCAACATTGGAGACCTGTGAAAAGAGAAACTAGCTGCTGAGGGCTAGTTGGAGTAAATCATGGTTAATATTAAAGATGTCTTTAGAAATGCATCTGAGACACCTTTCTGAGAATTCGGATGTGCTTTTTCTTCTGTGCTTGGATTCCCTGCACTGGCTGGCAGGGAAAAGTTTTACATCAAGTGCTAAGTTTCTTAAATGACTCAAGATTTAGCTAATTCTCATGAATCCAGAGTAAATGCTGAAGTTTGTGAAAATTTTGACATGCTGTTCTTGTTATATCAACACAAAGATTCATCCCAGCTTTGACTGCACTGCTTTGTGATGGTGGTTTCACAAGTCATAATTCTTCTACACTTGCTGAACCCTGCCAGGCTGCTGTTCTGCAGTAATGCATTCTACTGACAAAGCTGACTGTCAGTTACGTTAATTGGCTATTGGTAGTGATTTGTCTCCTACGAGTCAAATATAGGCTGGAAAAAAATAAGCTTAAATCTTTCCATGCAATTTTAATTCAGCTCTCCTGTTATGTGTACTTTAGGATACAGATCCTCTTATTATATAATTGCTTAACCTGTGGGGTTTTTTTTTCCATTAGTCTCCTGCTTTATTCAGTGCATTAACTGTGGAAACGGTGATTTGGAGGACTACTTCAATCTGAAATACAGCATTTTCTAGCTTTTAAGTGCATCACCTTTTGGTGGGTGGAGTTGGTTTGGGGTTTTTCAGTTCTGCCACTGTCATGACTTTCATTTAGGTTTGTTATTTGTATATGGAAGAAATTCTAGACTCAATTCTATCACACTTCTGCATCCTGCTTGTCAGTTCTGTATGAGATGGAATGATTTCATATATTGCATTATCTGAGTGGCTCAAAAATAATAAAAGTGGAACTCTTGAGCACCCATTCTGAAAGTTTAAATCTACTCAAGTTGTACTGAGTACATTTAACATTTATTAGTATTCATTTAACAAAAAAGAATTCTAAGTTGTTGAGTGTTGTTCCCTTTGCCTTTGCCCATGCAAGTGTCATTACTCAGTATTTTGTTCACTAAAATTGAAGCTCAGTTATCAAGAAAAACCATTTCCATTTTTTAGGACTTCTTAAGCTTGTTACTGTAATAGAAATATATGATACCTAAGTTTACTCAGGCAGGGCTTTTCTGTAGTTGGTGTGGCACATGACAAAATCAAAATGGGAGACCTTGGCCCTGTGATACCCAGTGTTTAAATTTAGCATGTCTAAACAGGACCTCTTAGATTTTTTTTTAATTTTCCAAAACTATGAAATATTTTCAAGAATGGTAAATTACTTGGATTATGATAATAACTCAGATCCACATACAGCACCTCTCACTTGCAAAATATTTTCAAGCATTTTCTAATAATTAAATCAAAAAGCATCCCTTCTGGTTAGTTTGGGTGAGCATCAGTACCCCTGGCTTAAATTCGAGCAACTTCTTCAGAGTGAGCCTATGCCTGTCAGGTGTGGCAGGAGCCACAGGATTGCAGAACCCTCCTTGATTCCTGCATACTTTTTAAAATTTCACCTTGAGAAGGATTCCCATCATAGTCTAGAAGTGTGCCCCAAAATTGTTAATTGTCAGTTATCTGCTTGTACATTTTGGATATGGAGTCTCCAATGAATGAAAAATTGCATGGTCACTCAGCTGAGTAGGAAACTTGCCATAGGTTTTCTTTGCTGGTAATGGACATTTACTGCAGGATTGCTTTACAGAAGGCCAGAAATAGGCAGATATTAGAGGAGGTGAGGGACTTTCTGCACTTGTCCAAATGAGAAGATGCATATCATGACCAAGGAGTGGAGAAAGGAACTGTGGAATAATGGGTTATCTGAGAGAAGTGGTTATAAATCCCATTAGCACTTCCATGACTCGGGAGTGTATCTTTTTATCTCCAATAATCTGTATGAATCTTCACTGCAGACATAGCTGCTGTGTAAGAGCTGGGCTAGCTTTCATGCTTCAAACCTCAGTGACACCTGCCATGTGTTGCCAAACTTTGGCATGTGAACTCTGAAATTTCTGTCAGGACACTACAAATGTCTCAGGTGTCGTCCCTTGGGTGTCTGCACTGGCAGCTGAGGCTGCACATACGTGTGCAGATCCCTCTGTCCGTACAGCTGTTGGAGCAGTCACATAAGCAAGTATGAGATCTGTAATTTCCTGCAGTATTTTCTCTATTTAAAGTACTTGAATCACAGAGCACTCCAATTAAGTAGTTCATGCACTCTGGAATTGAAGAGACTGCCTTGGAGAAACTCTCCAACTGCAGCTGAATTAATGCTAACCAGGCCTGAGGATTGCTAGAAATAAATAATGAGTGGATGAGGGGCTGAGAAACCTGGCAGAGTTTCAGAATGCAAAGGTGGTGTGGCTGGGGAGCATTATCTTATCTAAATGGTAATTTCTATTCTGTATGTTAATTAAAACACACAGTGTACAAACTAGCATTTAGGAAGTCTTTTGGAGGATCTTTTCCTAAGGGGATGTTTGGAAGTAAATTGTGAGTTGTACATGCCTGCTCAGTGCAGCCTGTAAGAACTGCACTGAAGCAAACACTCCAAATTATACGCTCTCTTTAAGCAGTGGGATCTTATGTATGTTGATCGTTTTGGGAGAACTGTTTTTATTTTGCTCATAATAATACATTTTGGATATCACTATGTCAGAGAAAGAACAAAGCCATGTTCATGAATCAGTAGAGATTAACAGTGTGACATTGAGAAATCTGGTTCAAGAACGCAGAAAGGAGTCATCAGTTTCAAAAGAAAAATTTCTGTAGGAATTAGGACATTTTATGTGTGGCTTTACTTATATCTTAATGATTTTTTTCTCACAAAGACTGCTTAAACTGATTCACAAACCAGTTTGGATGAGTTGAACCTTAAATATTACTGTCTATTTTATTGTAGGTGTAGAAACAACGTTCCCATTTAGTAATGAGAAATTGCTTACATGACAGGCATGTTTTTTGTTACCTCGTCAGTAGTGTTTTCTTTGCTGTCTTACTGTACATTCATGACTGATTTGTATTCATTCTTGCTACTGTGTAACATCCCTTTTTCTGCATCTTGGGTGGAATGATCTCCTGCCCTGGAAGAGAGCCTACTGCTGGTATTTTATTGGTTACTATGCCTTATTATGGAACATAGGCACATACACCTGAAAAAAACCTCAAAAAACAAGCAAATGCAACAAATCCCCCTACAAAATGTTTCCCACTTGAAAAATAGTAGAATTTTTCAGCTGTGTAGTAATTCCAATGACCTCAGGTGCAGCAAGTGAATAACAATGGGAGCCAAAGAACAGTCTTCTACTAGGTTGAGAGGCAAGGACTTCGGTTTTTAAACTTTTGCAAAGGGACAAATATTTCCTGTCACAGGAAGAAGAAGTTACAAATGCCTGTGTGGAATTAAAAGGGATTTAGAAATGAAATGAAGCCCTGTGCCCCAAATATGAAATTGCGTGTGGCTTGCCTGGGCATTTCATGAAAATCCACTGATCCACTGTCCTAATCTAATCCAAATAATTAGATTTTGGATTAAGGTAAGCTATAGTCATCAAAACCAGAACAGGTAGAGATAATTTTTGTCCAGTCTGAACCCTCTCTTATTATGCGTAAGGTTTTTTTCCTATTTATAAACCTCTATATCTTACACTTAAATGATTAATCTACAGGCAGAGAGCAAAAGTTATTAAGGCTAGGAACAGACAAAAAGATAAACGCTGACCTTTCTAATTGGCTCTTGAAACTTGAAATATTTACTGCTCAAAGGATTTATAATGTTTGTGGAATGATTTGTCATCCAAACTAAGTATTTCTTGCTTCTTCATGAAGCCATGCTAGCCTCAGATGGTTTGCTCAGGAGAAATAAGAATAAATATCTCTTGGTGCCTCCACATAATGGATTTTTTTGGCATCATAGTAGAAAGAAATCTTAACTTCCAACTGATTCACAATAATCTTCAGTAGCCAAGTATACTTTACTGTTGGTTCCCTCCCTCGCTTTGCTAAGTGCAGTCGTGGCTGGAAACGAATGGTTCACTTCTTTATCTGAAGTCTTTAGCACCAGGAGTCAAGACTTAATCATCCTCTGCATTGATGGGTAGCAGAGCATAATGGATCTCTCAAAGGTGACAGTGGTGGTATTTTGTTGTTTGCACATGTTCTCTGGAGTTACTGGAGAGGGCTATAAAACCTGTGATTCTTTGCTCCACTGTGGGTTTGGGATTTTCAAGCCTGCCCCCAGGGTGGGTGGAGGTTGTTCTCTGCTGGTACCAAAGATGAGATGTCCAGTACTACACTAGAAAGCGTGACTGTCACTACCGAGAACGTGCTTGTTTCAACTGTGTTCTGCAAAGTAGCTAGGATTAACTATATGCATTGCACTGTATTACAGCACATTTTATTAACAGAGAATGGTAACTTCAGCATTTCACTGACAAATCTGTAGTCTCTCCTCACAATAAGGACTCAGTAAATGTGATGAAATGGATTGCCTTTGTTGGAGTGTTGGTCTGTGAAAAGAATGGCAGAAAGTACTGTACTTTTACAAAGAGGAGGAAAATAGACAAGCATAAAAAAACAAAAAAGACCTTTCCTGTGGCTTTGTTGCTGTGATAAATGCAGTGCATTCCAGGGACTTAGGAAAGTGAGTCTTTAAAAGTGGCCTAACATGCAAAAGTGCAAACGCACTGAACTAATCTTGAAAAGTAAGTAAAATTACTTTTACAAAAGGAGTGGTAAGCTATCCTCCTGGGCCCTTGATGGATAAATGGACATTGATGTTTCAGAATCAAAGTATCCCATGTAAACTCATTCTTAAGTATTATGTAACAGCTGAGGGTTTTAGGAGAATTATGACGTTAAAGTCCTGATGCCTATTTAATAAACTGATCATTAATTACACTTAAACAATTTACTTCTGGGGTGAAATGAAGAGTAGCTTTGCAGCTCTTTCCATTTTAATTGCAGCATCTGTTGCAAGCCTGGGTTTCTCTTCCCTACTGCATTGATGCTGTGTGCATATTTTTGGCAGTGCTTTGGCATGGCTTGATTGTATTTTGGAGGGGTGATATATGGCCACACCATGAGGCACTGACTGGTTTGCTCAGGAGAAAGACCAGGAGCAAATTCTTGAACCACTCCAGCTGTTTTGGTCATGGTTTCCTAGCTATGCTTTCCCTTTTTTCCCCCATCTCTTCTACCATTTCCAATTAAATCATGTACAGGAAGGCACCAGAAATTGTACCAGCCTTATAAAAAGATACATTTCTAGGTAAATTATGATTAAATTTGCTCAGAACTTCTGCTGTGGCTCACAAAGGAATCCATCAGTACCTAGGATGTTCTCCAAAAGCTTCAAATAAGGTGCCAGCTACTTAAAGTTTGGGACCACTTGCTGTATATTTGAATTTGCCATGTACTGTGGCAGCGACTTCAACTTTGAACTTGTTGCTCTGAAGTGAGAAGTAGGCTCACACTCAAAATATTTAAACTTTAGAATTGCCTCAATTTGTGCAGCAACTGCTGTCTGAATCAGAAGAATGGGCATTTTATAGTTACACTTTCCAAGTGTAACTTGCATGAATGTCCTGACCCTAGAAGGACAATAGGCGCAAGTATTGGTAGAGAAGGAAGAGTTAGTACCTTACCTGCTATCAGGCCAACAATGACCCAAAGCACTACATGAAATTTCAATTAAATAGGGGAGAAAGTCAGTATTATCTTGTGGAACTAAAACCAGAACATCTTACAACTTCATTTCTTCCTGAAAGATCTGTTTTTTCCAAGAATAATTAACCCCAAACTTTGCAATGAAAACCTGAGTTCCTTGTTATTCAGAGGTAAGTATAAAATTTTCATTTCCTGAGAGACTAAACAATTTCAAGATAATGATACTCCAGGTTTGATTGTAATTCCTGCCGGTTTTTTCTCCTGTGGCCATTAGTGGAACAAAACCAAAATATGTTGCTCTTACTTGAGCCAGTGGTATGAGGCAGTGTGCACAGCAAACGTTGCTAAGATGTTGGTAAGAGCAGTTTGGGGGAAATTTTGACCAGTTCTTTTCAGGTGGAAAACATTATCTTTCCTCCCCCACCAAGCCTTTGACAGTGTTGATTTGCTTAGTTTTTTGGGAAGTCTTGATTTCACACAAAGACATGAATTAAGGAAAACAGCATGCACAAGTTTTGCACTGTGTCTGTTCGATACAGAGAACAGTGTTCAGGTGTTGCCATGTCTAAATACAAGTTTTAATTATTTTCTTTCTTATAGGAAAGTGATATATCAGCTGATAGAGCAGAATGAAAGCTTCACATACAGAGTGTGTGAATACTGGTACTGAAGCCACTTCTTTGTTACCCATGGGCTGAGTCCTTGTACCAGCCTGCGTGTCTGGTACACACTGTGCAGTGATCACCTATGGACTAATCCATGGGTGCTGGAAACACCAGCAATGATGTTCCTCTGTGCCATATAATGAACTAACCGTTCAGCCCCTGGAAGTCTGTGGAGTTACAGGAGCTTTCACCAAAGGATTTAGGACTGCTTGTGTTATCAGTGAAAAAAATTTTAAGAAAACTTTCCCATAAGGGGTTTGGTGTGGTAGTGCTGGCTCATGCCCTTCATGTAGCTGTAGTTTGAACAGGCAGAAATGATCTTGTTTCATAATACTGACGTTAACTGGGGGCTTTAAACTTAATTAGGGCATGTATGTTGTAGTACGAATTGCAAGAGGGGAAAAGTTTCCAATATTTAATAATATTTGTACAACTTTTTATACAATAATTACGTGTTTTACTCTGAACATCAAGTTATATTGGGAAGTAAATGGTATAGTCTGAGGCTGAATTTTAAGTGTGAGCAATGTTTAAAAAGCAATTAACACAGAGAGGTGTACTGAGTGATAAATGGGGGAGGAGGCAAACAACTGAGTATGAAATGATCTTGCTGTAACAGTTTCATGTTCAAAAGATGCAATAGGCAAGCGACTCAAGCATTGCCTGAATTTCTGCTGGGCTTCTGCACAAGACAAATCCTGGGGCAGCACAGTGTATGCAAGGCTTCGGCTGGCAGCTTTGATTTTTCCCAGTGGCTTTCCTTTGCCCACAGTAAAGATGAGTATTTAATTACATAAACATCATTTACTGAATATAACATAATCAATTATAAAAGGTTGAGGTTTTACTGTGAGTTTGGAAGACATTAAAGAAGTGAGCTTCTTGTGGGTCTAACTTTTCCCCACAGTGACGCATGGACCTGTATGCAGCACTCTGACAGTTGTACAATTCACAGCTGAAAATAAATAGGGTGAAACTCGGAAGAGGTTGCAGCCGTACTGTCAGGTTATCTAAGGTGCCTTTTGACTACTAATCAACTTCAATATTTTCTTTGTATGCAATTCTGTTGCTGGTGCAGGTGTGTCTGACTGCCAGTCAAGTTACAGGGGGCAACACTTGTACAGGAACGGAACAGCCCCCCATGGTTTTTATTTAGTTGAACCTTTCAATCAAGCATTTCCCTTCCCTCCAGAACTGACAGAACTTGACGTAATAGAATTTGTGAAGTAAATTTAGAGAGATGCAATGGGTGATGAGTCACTGCTTCAGTTAATTCAGTAAATCCTTTCTGTATTTTAAAATGTTTATTTTGTCTGTAACCTAAAAACTTCCAAAATGTTGGGCTAGTTTTAATCCTTTATGGTGTTCAGGAAAGAGAATGATTTACTGAAGATAGGGAGAGTAAATTATGATATAATTTGCCAAAATAAAGAAAACGAAGTTTCCGTACTGTATTGAAAACTAAGTTCTTTAAAGACCTTCCAGATTTTAAGGCTTCTAATTCTTGCAAGAGCAGTAGAAATGATTTAATACATGAAGCACCAATGTTTTGAAATATGAGTCACTTTTAAAAGCATTGCTGCAATTACTGTATTTAAAAGTACTTATTTGGAAATAATTCAGAGCTTTTTTATCTTGCTTTATGGGTTGTGCTATATTTCGTTCTACAAGAAATGCAGAACTGTAGCTGTATCTCCTGAGCACAAGGTTTGGGCAAATTTTGTCTTGGTGTTTATTAATGTGGTTTTACAGGTAAATTCTCCTTGCAGATACACTGTGAACCACCAAAAAACATTTTGCTGGCACAGCTGCATTTAATAAGTAGAGTAACTTACTTCACAAGCATCACCAGATACAAATCGGCATGTGATAACTCTCCCCATGTTGCACTGTCCCTCACCGAGCCTTGGTAGCTGCTGAGAACTGGCTGTGATCTGGTTCCTTGGGAGTGTGAGACTTGTGCCCACCATGCCCAGCCCTGCTGCATTCTGCTCACCCCAGCTTCATCCAAAGGTGGCACGAATGTGTCCCTGGCTGGCAATGGGGCAGGATCTTGGTGCACTTAGGAGACCATCAGCAATGTGCCAGCTGTAACTGGAGAAGTTGGAATTGGCAAATATATTAATGTATTATTTACCCCTATTAAAACCAGAAAATATTTTAGTGTTATTACTGCTGAACAGCTTCTTGGCTGTGCAGATAAGACTGCCTTTTGGTGAAGAACTGCCACTATTTAAAACACTTGAGGGCACAGTGATAAGTAAAACTCCATAGCTATAGATTAGATCATAACTGTGATGGAAAGTTACTACGTCAGTCTTCTGACACCATGCTGCACACCTTGCCTTTGTTTATGTGGTTTGTTGGCTCTTTGCTGTCTTGCAACAAAAGCTACTCCAGACCATTGTTAATGTTGCTGAAAATGGAGCACAAGTTTGAATCCAAAAGACTTTCTGAACTTGAAGTTCCAGCAGTCACCAAGCAGAGCAGAAAATCAATGCTGCTTGTGGGGATACACTAAGAAACAGAGGGAATAAATTGGACTCAAATTGTCAGAAAAAGAGGTTACAAGGATTGCCTATGCCATTAGTTAAGGTGGAGTTTATTTAGGAACAAAGATGCCATATATGTTTGTAATCTGTTGCTTATATTGTTGAGAAGTACATTGTAAGTTGACATTTCTTTGCCATAATTAGAATGTGTAAAGGATAGGGCTTGGATGGCTTTTTTCAAGTCTTTGTTTATTAATATGTTTTCCAATTTTTTTTTTTTTTTTGTATTGCCAGTCTGAAGTTTACATCAGATTGTCAGAATAAGTTAACATTGCAACAGCTACCCTGTATGGGTATATGATGAACATAACTTTGTAAATATCAAATATCAGGGAACTTGAAGTGTTTTATGAAACATAACATAAAAGACACATTTCTTGCCAAAACTTCGTTTGTACTGGGCTTCTCTCTAATGTAATTTCCATCAGTAAAAGAATAAAGAGAGCATGGTTTTGGGCCCATTTTGCTTGGCAAAGCACAAAGGAAGAGAAGGTTGGGGTGGTGGGGTTGAGAGTATTATTTCTGAGCTACTTCACATAAAGAAATACTGTAGTGCTTTCAGAAATCTCTTGGTACAAATGCCTGCTGTCACAGGCGATCAGTGTTACACCATTTTGACACAGCTGTATGGAATATTGTTTTATGTTGTAAGATTGTTGCCCTGGACTTAGTACAGGAGGTCTGGAACTAGGCAAGAGACCTAAGTCTGATTTTTCATACTGACATGGTTGCTAAACGTGGAGTGAGAGTGGTTTCAGTGAGCAGCTCTTCGGAAACAATGTTGTCTAACACAGTGCACTTAAAGGACACTCTCACCTAGTGCAGAGCTGCTTGGAGCTAGTCTGGCTTGGAAGGACTCAGGGTGTCTGTCTCTCTGTCTCTCTTTGGGTCTGTGCAGTCGTGGTGTACTGTCGAACAGGAGGGGGTGGGAGACAGCCTCTACCACTTGCAGAGCACTCATGTTGGCTCGGCCTTCTGATTTTGTCAGTGTGTCTTATCACAGTCCTGATAGTTTAAAATTGGATTGGTTGGTCTTTCCCTAGTTTGAATTTAAACACAGCAGCTTGGTCGAATGCTCCATCTTAAAAGGGATACAAACAGTATAGGAGAGCTGGACATTTTGGGAGGTTGTTTTTTCAAGCCTTTATGTCCATAACAGTAGAGGTCTGTCCTACCAGTGTGTCAAACCCAACACAGTAAGTTTGACTGTAGAGCATGGAGTGCATGGCTCCATGTGGTGATGGCAGAAGTCCTTTTTTGCCACTTATCTCAGCAGTAGCTAAGGTTTTACTGTGTAGAAGAGCTGCACCCTCACTTAGGAGGGGTGAGGAGGGAAGAAGCCAGAGAGCCACAAGCTCTGCCTAGAGCAGGCAGTGCTGCTGCCAAGGAGAGAACAACCGTGACCACGAGCAATTATCCTGGTTCAGCAGCTGCCTAAAGAGGTTGGGAGGAGAGACTATACTGTGTGCTTGGCATGCAGTAAAGTTGTTCTGCTGTTGTAGCCCCACATGGGGAAAAAGCAGAAGGTAAAGAGCTGAAGTTCCCCATGGCTGTTAGCATAAACATATGCACATGGACATGCTTCATGCTTGGTAAGTTATATCCCTGTTGCCCTCTTTCAAATTATCTGTGTAATACTGAAAATGAGATAACAGTAAATAAAATGCTCAGCCTATTTTGCAACTGTCAACAAACAAATGTCTCCATTTTATGTTATGTGCACACATTTGGTTATCAGATGTTTCCTGCAGTCCTGCTGCCTGATGCTTTGCGCACCTCTCCTTTTGGGATGTGCACGTATGAATTTTCTCTCCTAATTAAAAATTGCATTGCTTAAGCTAATTTAGTCATTGTAAGAGTGGCCATTACTTCATTAATGTGTGAAAAGAAAGAAAGATTCAGCTCACTGTACTTCTTCTGGTCACAAGTATTTTGAGGGCAGGTAACTATATTCCCACACATAAAATTTGAATATACTGTCTTCTTAATGCTCAAAATATGGAACTTCTTCCTTAGTTGACTTACTGTGAGAACAACCTCTAGATCTGTCTCTTTGACATAAAAGAGAAAATGAAAATTTTACCCAACTTATTTGTGTTATATTGAATTCCATCAGATTTTATTGGTGTTCTTTCAGTTTTCAGGAAAGTGGTTCATTTAAAATATAATTTTAAGATATGTTTTCTTGATGTTGGTTCAGTATTGCAGCCTGTTCTATTTGAAGTATATGTCTGGTACATGGCCCAATGCATCATGCGGTCGTGCTAAGAGGGGAGAGGATGTTTGGAGATTCAAGAGGAGGTACAGGCCCATCAGTAAATTTTCATATTTGTTTGGACTTTTGTTTGAGTCAGCCATTCAATTTCCAATGCCAGTTTTGGTTTTTGTGTTCTTGAAGTTGAGGAAACACATCAGTATGTGGGATTCTAACATATTTTGAAACTGAATCGATGTGTTTGTTTGCTAGTATATTCTAGGAAAATGGCATAGGAATTGCAGTTGATGAAAACAACTGATTTTGCCTCTGGGTATCCCATTTTATTTACAGGAAGAAGGGGAATTGTGATCTGTGAATGAAGGGCACTCTATTTGTGTGAACTCTTTCCTTTTTTAGTCTTTCAGTCTGGTGTTTCCCTGCTATTTTGTTTCTCTCAAGCATTTATATATGGTCGGTTTAACAGTTTCCTTCAGTAGTGTCTGAGGTTTTGCATGTTCTTTTTTATGCTTGCTCTTGTATTTCCCATTAAAAGAAGCTTCTCTCTGTTTATAGATAGTTTTGCAGCTTTGCTCGAACTGCAAGGTCACAAATCCTGTACATTCCAGTGAACTGTAAATTTGTGTCCAACCTGGGTCCAGGTTTAACTTCGTTTGCTTTTAAATGTGGTTCCTGCTTTACTTTCATAGTAAAGCCTTGCTGGGTGTTTCTCTGCAAGTACACCATGTTCCTTTATATTTGCTGTTGGTGGGGATGTAGGCTACAACTAACACAGTAATAAGAAAGGTTTTTATCAATATTTATATAAGGTGTGTGGTTTATTTTTCTGCACTGGATGTGTTGTTAAATAATAACCACTGTAGCTCAGTGCTACTTCTAGGTAAGTTCATGAAAGTACACATATCAGTTGAAGGACCAGGTGGGGTTTTTTCCCTAAACTGTTGCATGGAGAGTATTGTTCAGTATATAATGAATTAGACTGCTGCATGTTCTCTAGATGGAAAAAGAGATATGTATGATACTCTGGTGACATGTGTATCATTAGTTCTGGGGAATGCAAGAGTGAGTTATGGTTTGTGGTAATCTGTGTATTAAAAGAGGTTTGTGTTATTTTCTTAAATAGATGTAGAATGCTTTGACCAAATTGAAGTAGTTCTGGAAGTGCATTTTTCCTCCCCTTCGGCAGAATAGCCTGCACTTGTGAGGGCAGAATGGGGCAGGTACAAGTTACCTTAGGATGGCACATGAAACATTGATTACTCCTGCATATTATCTACAGCTTTGGTTTTGTTTTGCCTCATACCTGGCTTGATGTGGGGGGCTTTGGGACTGCCTTCCTGCTTTGCTGGCTAGCTCCTCCACACAGGCTGGGTCTGGCTTTGCCACCAGCTGGAAGTTCTGTGAGGAAGAGGGATGTACAATTCCAAGTTCGTTGACAACTGCTTAAAAGGAGAGGTAAATGCTGAAAAAAACAGGGCTGCTGCCTGTCTGGCTGAGCAAAATGAGGCCAGATGGGTATTTCAGTCAAACAGAACGCGTCCCTCAGAGTGATTTAAAGCACAGTCTGAAGCTGAATGCGTGGGGTGGAGAAGAGGTTTGTGATGAGCAGATTATTTCATCCAGCATCTGCAGGAGTCGTGGTGTCTCACTCTCGTCTGTATTATTTTGTTTTGTCTTTAAGGAAGGTGACTTTAAAGTATGGACTGTGCTTCCTGTCCTGCCGGAGTGACGGCTGCGGTCCTCTGTGGCGGTGGACTGCTGCCGGTTGCCATGGTAATAAAAGACCTCCCCAGCCGAGGCAACGCTCCATTGCTCCATCACTGTGTCTTGCCTGGGAATTGGCTGCGGCAGCAGAGATGTCTTTCCCTGCTGGGGAGCTGAGCTGCCTTTGAGTCTCTCATGGGTGATTGAAATGTACTGACCCTACCTGACGTGATTGGGGATTATAGGGATGACAGTGTTTATTTTTAGCCTGAAAGAGTATCATGGCATATTGAAATACATCTCTGCTGTCATTTGGAAAAACATACATTCCTGGAGTAGTGCGTTTCTTCTCCTTAGCAAGGATGCTTTCCCCTCACCTGTTCCCATGCCAGAGCACAAGGACTGGACTTTCTTAGCTGGATCAATTAAATCCTGTATTTATTGTTGTTCTCTTGCTTTGTAAGTTATATCTCAGGTTTCCATGAGCAAGTATAAAGACAGTTCTTACATAAGCCACTTTTTTTGAGCTTATCGACTTCAATATTCATTTGGTGTTTTTCAACTTCAGTGACTTCAGCAGCATTTCTGATGCCCAGGATGGTAAGGGAAGTTCACATCTGAAATGCCCAAGTACTGCAGTGAGGGGCGGCAGCTGGGAGCATTCTCTTGCATGTTTCTGTTTTTGTGATGTGGCCTTTCCATCAGAGGATAATCTTGGTTCACACATGATCACACATCCAATGGTTAGAAGGGGAACTGATAGCTCCTTCTGTCTACAGACAAAACATATCCTGAGTTTCAAAGCTGTTACTTTCTCTCACTCTCTCTGTGCACATAGGAATGTTATACCATGAAGTTTGTAGACCATGGCCCATATTTTTATTACTTTTTAAACTCATTTCATCTTTGCTGGGGGTTGCCACAATATATAAAGCAAACAATGAAAGGAATCTTCAGTAGTGTTACTTCGAAAAGCCTTTATAATAGTTTATTTTAAATCTTTGTGTGGATAAAATTAAAGCAAGAGATGCATAGTAAATCATGCTAATTCAGAAAATACATTGGGTATATACCATCAAAGTTATTATTTCTGAAAGTTATAATTTTCTAAAAATGTGGGAAAGCAATAGAACTAGAAGCTGGGTTGCGTTGTAAGTAGTGCAGAAGTATTTTAGTAACCCTAGTACTAATGAGCAGAACATATTTTTTTCTTTCAGTTTTTTTCAAATGGCATTAGTATTCCAAACAGCAAAATCCCTGGCTGGAGAATTGTAGAAATGATGATTGCTCATTAGCAAATAGAATACAGATGTTCTGTTCAGTTTGCCTGAGTGCTTCACATAAACACCTTTGGGAGTGACTGGCACAGAGTACAAAACTTAATAGCTTAACAGTGTGCTAAACACTTCGGGGCTGGCAATAGAAGCAGAAGCATACCATGTAATTTTGTGAAATTTCATGTAATTTTTAATCATTTGTAGTGTTTGTGTAACACGACAACCTTCGTGTGGGAAGTGCGGGGGGAGAGGTGTTTCTACAGGCCTGTAATGAACACCAGAAACTAGAGTTGGGTCAACTCTTTGGAGATCTTTTCATGTCTTTGTGGTTGGCTTTTTACCTTCAGCTTACAGAGGAGCAAATTTCCATCCTCCCTCGACATCTGTGAACCTCGCATCAGTTGTACATTATTGTATTTGCCTGACCAGTTGCCCAGAATTTCTTAGGCCTCTGAGACAGCATCTTTTTTGTTCTTTTCTCATACATCTTCATGTCTCCACTCTGTTTCATTCCTCCATCCTCACCCCCATAACAATAGTCCCAACAATGTTCTTTTCATTTTAATTAATTTTTATTTGTATGCGTGCAACAACTGTTTTCAAGGCTGTATTAAATAAAGGCTGGAATAACAAGGCACCATTAGGAGATCACTGATAGCTGTGGGGTCTTGCATCCCATTGTGATGTTACTAAATTCAGTTTTCTGCCAATGTCAGCGATGGTTAGGGAACAGCTGAAAGGGGAGATGTCCCATCTCTGCTGAAGGAGCCAAGTGAGTTAAGCTTCTCTGTGTCCCTTGCTCTTGGATTCTGCTCCATGCAGGATTTTTAAAGAGAGAGTTCCCTTTGAGTGAAGATGTGGGAATTATTTGGGCTTTAAAACCCATTTTAGGAATTATGAATCTTATTCCTGCAATTGGGTGGACTTCTAAAGAAAAGGAATTCCTAGCTGTGATGTTACTTTGGCCTCTTGCCATGATGAGCGTTTGTGTTGCAGTTATTTAGTTGCCAGAACCAGCTTGGAAATAAGCTGAATGAATTTGGGAAGTTTCAAAATGGATTTATTTTATTAAAGAACATGTTAATTCTAGTGGGTTCTTTTGGGGTTTTTTGATTGGTTGGTTGGTTGGTTGGTTGATTGGTTTGGCTTTGGGATTGTTTTGCTGGGTTTTTTGGGATTTTTTTTTGTTAGTTTTGTTTGGTTTTTTTACATTGGGTAGGAAGTCTTCAAATTGCTGCCATGAAGATGTGAAGCAGCAAAATTATCTTGAAAGCACTACCTATTTCAGACTGCAGCTGAACTACTGTAAGCCAGATTGCCTGCTGCAGCTATGCTGCAGAATTATGCATTAGTACATGCTTGGCAAGAAGTTATTAAAAAATATTTGGACTTAGACCATTTAAAGTAGCTTTTCACCTTAGTGGAAAAGTCCTCAAAGTATTAAACAATGTAAGCGCTGGAAATTGAACACGATACAAATGAGAAGATGGCATTGGGTACCCAGAGAGCTGGTTACAGCCTCGGCCTTTGTTCTTGTGAGCTGTTGTCCCTTCTTGTAAGCAAGTACTGAAAACTAAATAGAACTTACTTACATTAGGTTGTCCTGCTGAGTAGAAAATGACGTCTGAATGTAAAAAACCATGGTAGGTATCAAAGTTATACTACTTCTAGAGGCAGAATCAAATTAAAGTGAATTGAAATAAGTTGGATCAGCATGAAGTGACGCTATCCATAAAGAGTACTTTGAATTTCTGTATCTTTTCACAGCCATAATTGAGAGAATATCAGGCAACTTCACTTATAAAGCTGCTGTTTGCTTCCTCCTCCTGCCCTAAAGCAAACAAAATAGTCAGGCTCCCAGTTTGGAATTTATTGAATGAACCCAAATCACTTATGTGCTGTTTAGTTGTAGTGGCAGCAAGGCAAATAGATGCAAAAATATTAGCCAAACAAAAAGGCAAAAAACTTGGCCCACTGGTAAGCATTTGGAAACTCAGTTAAAACGTTCATCAATAATTTGGGCTGCAGGATAAAGGCATGTAGGAAGAAGGAAGCTGAAAGTAAAATGCCTCAGCTGTGAGATGTGCAAGAATACTTGTGATAAAAATTTCAATTCTAGTGTTATCTCTTCCTTTCTGTTTCTGTTTCTTTGCACCTTCAATAAGTATTGAAAATCACATTAACAAATAGCAAGGGTGTGAAGGAAAGCATGTTAAAGAAGAAAAGTAATGATTGTGTTAGCTTGATGACCGAGGCACTGTCCTGTGTGACAAAGAAGTTACATCCAAGGCAGGTGTTAGTAGGGACATAAGGTTTCATATTTAATCGCATTTAAAAATCTGAGAAATTGTAGATTTCAAGCCAACTATAGCAGGTTTTGTCAGCCAAGACACATGTAGTAAGAGGCAGTCTTTACCTCAAAAAGCTTGCAGAGTAAGTAAACCAACCAGGCAGCCCGTGCAAAGGAAAGAATTAAACTTCATCCGTTTGGAAGACAGGATGAAATACATTACCTGAAACCACAGCGTCTGCTTGGAAATAGGATGTGAAATTGAGGCTGTGCTACTCCCAAGGTTTTTCTGGCACAGGTTTACGTCTATTCCTGTTAGTCATTGATAGACCTAGATACTGGTGAAGAATAATTGTTCCCATATATCTTACTACAGGGTTCATCCTTGAGTAGGGATCCAGAGTTTAACAGAGAGTGTCCAGATGGATTGAGCTTTCCCATCACTGCCTGAAGGTCTGATGTGCTTTACTTTGAAATTGATAAATGGAGTGGTAGAGAATTGTTGCTGTGATATGAATTATTCCCACTGTTATTAAATAATAAACATGACCAGAGCGACCTACTCACTCTAAACTGGATTCCTTCTGTTCTTTAATCTTGGTAATGGCTTCATGTTTGAACTACAAAATGTCACGGATGAGCTGTGGGCTTCTGAAGACAGGGGCAGCAGAAGAAAGTTGGTAGATTGATACTATATCATGTGTATCATAAAGTAAGGTAGTAAAAAGCCTCAGGAAATTATATTTCTTAAGTAATGCAATCAGAATTGCACTAAGACAGAGAAGATTGCTTTGTATTTACTATCTGTGTTTACTGCATTTTTTGATATGCCTAAGGAAACTTGAGGAAGTAGAAAATGGAGTTCTAGACCCGAATCCATACAGTTACATTTGGGAATAACAGCAAAATGAGTAAGCTTGATTTGCTACAGAGCAGATGCCAGGATTATATGATGTGGAAGGAATTTTTTACTTTTAAACCCTTTCAGTGTGATGACATGCAGGGGAGAGGAAGGAGGGGCTGACATAAGTGCCCTTATGTTTTTTTAACCTCTTCAGTGTTCTAAATCCAGAGATAGTTGTTGGTTCATATAAGCACATGAAACCATGTAAGCACAGCCTGTCTGCATAGGTGGACTCTACCAAAACAATAATTAAATATCGTGTATGTTTCTGGATTAGAGCTAAATGGGAACAGAAAATAATACTATTTATTCTGTGGTTTAAAGCCACACTGCTATAAACAGAAAATGCAACAAGCAGAGAGAACTGAGTTTGCATGAAAATAGATTAAAAGTACAGTGTGTCTTTTTTGGTATTTATGTATTACTTAAAACAAGTTTAGCAGATTATAAAGCTTTTGATTATAGTCAGCTTCTAAGTGTGTTCTGCTACATTGTGCAGCATCTCAAAATAAAATGGACCAGCAGTTGTTTACAAAAGTTAAAGACTTTCCAAGACAAAGCTCATGGGAGGAGCAGATGGTATTTGGGCATTGTGTTGTGGTCTTGAAATCCACTCAGTGCCATGTTGGGCTGATTCATAGAGTTCATTTGCAGAGACATCCTAGTGAGCAGCTTCACCAAGAGAAGAAACATTTGAATGAACTTTCTTGTGTTTTGTGCTGTCTTCAGTAAATGCCATTGACTGCTGCTATATTTAAAGTGACAAGAGTGTATCATAGCCTTTATTGAAATGAACCGATGTCCTTTGCAAGCAATGATCCTTCTGTTCAGGAGAGCTTTTCCATGTTAGCTGTGATAAGGTGAGGAAGTCATGCAGGTAAAGTTCAGCCCCAGGTGTTTGAGGTGGGATCACAGAAGATAGTCGGTGGCCTGTGGAGTGAGACAGCCCAGGTGTGCTCCTGAAGGGCAGTGTCCTACCTTGGCACCATGTCACTCTGGGATCTGCTTCATTGTGCAGCTAAAACTGCTGCAAACAGAGAAGTGTTTCCACTGCCCTGCAGGCAGGGTGTTGTCCCCCATCACCTCCCCTTCCCACACAGTGTTTTGCGGGGCTTGAAAGTTTCAGTTGGACTGGAGGGGAATGTGTTCTTTGCTAATTTAAAGGGGGTAAAATACTTTCTCGCCAAAGGGAGAGAAAGGGGAGTAGAGTGGTGGGCTGCAGGAAAGGTGTGGGGGAGACAGTGTGAAACCTCAGGTGACAAGATCTTTGTGGTGTTTCTCTTTTAGGTGCTAATAAACCTCAGGATGACTTAATATGCAAAACCTGTTGAACCTGTTGGCAAGAACAGAGCCCCAGATCCTCATTGCATAGGGTTTGTTTGTTGCTACCAACTGCATTTCAATTGCCTAGTGATAGTGTTTGTTTTCTTGGAATTTGCTTTCTGCTGCAAAGTTCCAGCAGTCCTGACAGCAGCCCTGCAGAGGTGGAGTTGCTGTGGACCAAGGTACAGTGGGGCTGTGGGCACCCCACGAGCTGCTGCGAGGAGGATAACAGCAGAGGAGTGTCATGGCTTCAAAGGGGCTGAATGTGAGAAACGGGGGGGAAACTGCAGTCTCTCCCTACTCGCACTGGCAGGCACAGTTGGCGTTAAACCCATTGCTTTTATAGGAACAGGCTGACCTACTTATTAAGGCATTGTATTTCAGTGTTCAGCTATGGCTGTCTGCCCCAGAAGGGTTGTGTTTCCAACCCTGCTGAAACTCAGCCCCCAGCCGTGTCCCAGCCTTCTGGGAAGTCTTGGACAGGGCATGTTGATGTGTCTGTCCGGTGTGAGGAGCTCTAGTACCACAGCAATGGGCACCACATCTTACCCCATGGAGAAAGGGAAAAAGCCTGGTGAAAGAACTGATATATGCCCAAGAGGAACAGGAAAACAGAAAGAAAATTGGAGAGGATGATATTTAAATGTTATGAAAGATTTTGACCAGAAACATGGTTTTGATTGCATTCTGTGGGGTAGAATGGCAAGCCACTGTGACAACAGCTGCGGGTATGCTTGGGCTATCTTAAAGGAACACTGTTTTGCCAGCTTTTGAAATTCAGAGGTGATTGTAATTGGCTGCCCTTCCCTAGCCACATTCATAAAGCACAGGGAAGGGTTGGTTTGAGAAGAACAGATGCAAATGAGCAAGCTGGGAGACCACCAAGTGTCTCTGTGGTATCAGGGAGGAGCTCCCTCTGCATTTGGCCGACTGGTGGCTCTGTGTTGATGTCAGATTTGTGCATCTCATGTTATGGAGATGATGGCATCAGCCATCACAGGAAGCAGTCCTGCAGCTCTTTCCAACCAGGGCTTTGGACTATTATAGCAAATCCAGATTTCTGTGAGCAGGTGTCAAAAGTATGGTGGTGGATAAGTTGACACAGAACTAAGAAATGTCCTTTCTGTGTCATACCATTGCTCCTGCCTCTGCTCTGGGGGCTTTTCATTTTTTCAGAGCTGCTGGGTGTCATGTTGCTACACCAGCAAGAAGTATCTGCTTCATCCATCTGTAACAGTGAACTTAGACTCTCTCTGCTGCTCTGACAGGAATATATACACTTACATGGCTTTAAAATAAAAACCTCCCCACCTTATTTAAAAGAAAAATTTCTGCTGTTTTTACAGCGGCTTTTATGAATATATCTGTTATGTTTCCATCCTGGAAAATTGAAATAGTTGTCCAAATAGTCAAAGCTTTCCGAGAGATTTCCTCCAGCTTTGCCCTGAAAGCTGTGATGTCCTTAAGTATTTGCCATGTAGGCTTGGCTTTAAGAAACATGGAAGGAGGAATTCATGTAGACATGCTCAGCCAGAGTGTTATCACAGATTTTGCAAAATTCACTTTTCTGCCTTTTGTGCTTTTTTCCAGTACCTTGTTCTTGCATGCATTCTCTTTTTCTTTGATGTATACATATACCCTTGTCAAACTACTTCATCTAAAAGTTTTGAAAAAAAAAAAAAAGAGAATTTCTATGTTTAAATTCTTGAGAGGCATACTGCTATCATAATGAGAGAGCTGTAGGATTATTACCCAGAGATAGAAAATGACAGACATCATAGTTAATACTCATCAGCATCCTTTCTAGCAATCTCAAACAGTCCCGTCAGTAAAAAGCCTAAGCAAGCTGTGCTGCATTATCATGATTGTGGGCCAGATCATATTTGATGTTGCTGGCTGACATGAGTAGAAAATAAAGTTTTCCCACTTCCAAACCTAACTTTATAAATAAGCTCTTTGTTACATTGCAAATACATCCTCAAACTTCTGTTAAAATACCCAGTAGTGACATGAAAACCAACCTGAAACACATTCCCAGATACTTTGTCTTGAGACTAAAAGGAAGGGAGCAGCTTACCTTCATCTCTAGTAAAGGAAGATGTAGCTTAGTGCTTACACAGCACTAAGAGTTCGTGGGTTTATGAATTCCAGGTCATTTCCAGCCAGTTTCATGTCTAGCAACATTGATTTTTAATCAAGCATAATTACCTCTTAGTCTTCTTTGAAACAAGTGACTAATGACTTCTTCCCAGCCATTTTAAGGCTTTACACTATTTTCTGTAGCTGTATTATAGTTGTACAATGTGACACTTGTTTTTTTACTCTGAGTCCTGTATACTATCTGATGTGTAACTCTGCTGGAATTTCACTGACAATTTTGCATAAAATATAAACATCTTCATTGATATGTTCCCAAAGGAATAATATTTGTTGTTTTTAGAATAGAATAAAAAGAATTAAAATTACAATTCTGTAGTATATGCCATTAGCATGTTTGTTGTACTGGATGAAATGCTGTACCAGATTTATGAATAATTATCTCTAAATCAGGGCATCAGGTATTTAAAAGCGGAAGAGTATCCCTATAATGTTTTCAGTTCTGTTCCTGATTACGTGCAAGACAGCTGTTTGCTGTAAATGATGGCACTAAAATGAAAAATAAATCAAAGGGATTTTTTTCCTTTTTGCATTTGCTTTTCTGGAGGTTTGCAACCCTTATCCTTTGAGATTTTCCTACACCCTGGTGGAGACAGGAAGGAGAGAAGCAGGGAGATATGGAGTAGGAAGGGAAATCTTCAAAAGGCACACTGGGAAGCTTAGCACCTGTTCACCTTCTGGCTGTGCCAGGGATTGGGAGAGCCTCTGTACTCTACCCTCTGGGTAGGGGCGTAGTGGGCCCATGTGGCACGCCCAGGGAAGGACAGGCACTCATTAAAGATGAGTATACAGAGAAGGGGCAAGCCAAATGCAATCTCTGGTTTGGTTTGTTGTAATCGATCTGATTACCCAACATTATTAAGATTCGTTTGCCCAGACAGCCCATGTTTTGCTCTCAACAGACACTCAGATCTGATGCACAGATCATGGTAGTAAATTGATTTTGGACTGGCAGAAGTAGTACAAACTGTGTGCTGTATGCATATGAAGTAGAACTCGCTGAAAGGCCAGAGAGGTGCCTTTGTGCTGCACTGACAAGGGTTGCAGAAACTGCTGCTTAAAATCAGTAAAGCAGCTCTCTAGAGTTTGTTGAAATTTTGGATTACAAAAGGAAATGTGGTTTTTCTCTATTTGGTTGTAAGCAGAAAGTTGACAAGATGAATAAAAGCAAGCTCCATGTTTCTTCATGGCAACTTTTGTCTTGCCACCCACTTGGCGGGAACAAAGACTGTTCCTTCCCACCAGAGACACAGCAGCCTGGTATCAGGAGCTGCATTTGGTGGGCTGCAAAGAAGTGAGATCTAGCACCATTTAAAAAGGAGTTTTCTTCTCCAGCCTCATTGTATGCCCATGAGGACTGTGCAGAACATGCTTATGACTGTTGTTAATGAAAGCACTAGTCCTTTACGAAACTGTCCTGAGCTATAGCTAAGCTGCCCAGCTGTTCTAGCCCGGGGCTGAGCCCTGCAGGATGCTGGTACCCTGATCCTCTTCCATGTATGCTACTCATTCTCTGGCTTATATATATGTATAAGTGTTTTCCTGGATTATAGAGACAGCCTTCACTATTTTCTGGATAAACCTTAATTTCATTTATTTTTAAAATTTTTTAATGTCCCAACTTATTTTAGGCAGGGCCTGTACATGTGATCAATTGGGTCCATATTCAGCATAAAGAGAAGGGTATGAGAGCTTCTTAGTTTACCCACTCTGTTTTGTAGAGTAAATACACTTAACACCTTTCAGCTGATGAGCTGAAAGAGTCTGCAAAAGAGTTCTGATTGTGTTTTATGCATGTTTCTTACTCCTTTAGTAACTTCATCTGTCAGGCCATTCAAAATTCAAGGAATTTGAGCCAGGATCATTTGTAGCAAATCAGAGGTTGGCAGAAGTGGAATTCTGTGTGTCTCCTTCATTTTAATTAAATTAATCAAAATGTAATAGATAAGAGTAAAAAGTTGTTTCAACCATTTTGGCTAGAAAGGAGCTGCATGATAGCAATTTGGCAAGTTAGAAGCATCGAAGGGGGCCTGTAAATGCGACTTAGAAGCAAAGTCTTGTCTTAGTGCTTGCTCTTTAGACTCTGAAATTAATTTCTCTCTCACCACATTTCAGTTCCTAACATTTCATATTTCCTCTGCTTTTGGAATGTGTAGGTAAAAATGCCAGTGATGACAATATTGAATTTACATGATTGCTAGTATATAGCAAGGTGTTTAATGGAATATCTGACATGCATATGCAACTGAATTCAAGGAAAATGTAAATGAAAACAAGTTTGGTAAGTTTTTTCAGGTTTGCAGCATATCTTACACAAAATCTGTTTTGTGAAGTATGGAAATAAGAAACAAACTTTGATAATTAGGAAGCAGTTTTTAGTCTAAACAAATGGTGCTGCAGTTACTTTAAATAATTCCTATTCTTATGTGTGCTAAGTTAAAGCCTCAGCCTAAGGCTGACTAATTTCACTGTAAAGTCTCTTCAGTATTCAGCTTGTGTTCACCGTGTTGCTTTCACCCAAAGCTTTAACTAAAATAGGCCAATGTGGTTTCACAATATTGACTTGTGATTTGAAAGTAATTCTGCTACACCATGGGTTATCTTGTAGACATCTACAGTAAGACTGTCAGGATCTTCAAGGCCTTTTTTTGTTTTCATACTTCATTATAATAATTGTTCAAAAATGGCATTGATATTTCCTGCACTGCCTTACCATTGGCCTGAGTCTCATCCCTCAGCCCGCTTGGGAAGCTCTCTGGCAAAAAAAGTCAAAAGGCCCTAAATACTAGATTCCTGCTCTTCTGTAATTTCCTTTATTTGAAAATCAAAGAGTTTTAAAAGGAGTATTGCAGGAAGCGTGGAACAAGTTTTTCAGATGTGGCAGTGTGTCTGTCTTCTTCCTTTGATTTCCTTCAGAGAAGCAGAAGAGCACCTTTTTCCAGCCATGTCAAACATCAGTCTCTGTGGAGACTGCTCAGTCATCATCCACAGAACTGGAGAAGTTCTTACCATCTCCATGTACTGTCTGGGGCTTGTTCACAGTAATGCAAAATGCTGATTGCCAAGTGCTCTGCTAGAAAATGGACTTTAGTCTGCTTCCACCCCGTGTGTCTAGTCCTGTTGGTGTTTGATAAGGATACAGTTGCAAAAAGATTGGCAAGGGAGACAGAGCTGCCCCAGCAGGGTTTTCCAGTGTATTTAATAATAGGTTTTCAAAACTAGTAATTTGTTTTATTGATTGACTGATTGATTGATTATACTAATGACTATTTGTCGGTCTCAGGGAGAAGGGAAGTAAGTGGTACAGACCTTGATTTTTCTTCATTTGTAACATCTCTGCTTTACTTGTACATAACTACAAACAGAAAGTAATCTCTTCTCTCAGGTCTGGCTTTACTCGAGAATTAGCACTAAGACACCTTCATGTATCCATTGTCCTTCTGGGGAAAAACCACCTAATCTAGAAGTGGAGGACATGCCCGGGCTGGCTGTATGGCATGGAGTAGAGTGCCAGCAGACTGCATGCCTTCCTGTCTGTGTGCCTGCTAGTTAGTCATAATTATCCTGGCTTTTTTTAGCATACTTCTGGTGACAGTTCTAGCTGTCCTGCCTTCATCCACACCTTGAAACCCAGGATTGCCCAGCATACGCCAAAATGGGAACTGTAGGGCTTGTAGCCAATTTCCTAGGTTCATGGAGAAGTCCCTGTGCATAGACCTCCCTCAGCTGTGGGCTAGTGTCCCTTCTCTCTGGTTCTCCCAGTCCCCCATGTACAAGGCTCTGCCTGGCTCTGCCTGCTGGCACCTCTCTGCACCTTCCTGCCTGGATCTGCTCCTCTGTCATGCAGAGGAAAGCAGAAGAGGAAAGGAGAGAGTTTGAACAGGAATGGAGTAGGCATGGAGTGCCATAGGAGAGGTGACACCATTTGCAAGCTGGGTCTCAGAGTTTGCCCACTGATTTTTCTTCATAAGTGCCATGCTTCTAGTGCTACTGGAGTAGCACTGCCCAACTCCTCCTCATTGCACCAGGAGTCTTCCTTACATGCTTAAGGCTGCTGCCAGGGCTCAGGCTGGCTGCATATGAGAACTGGGGGCTCACATCACCATTCTGCATTGGTGTGAGGCTCCAGCTCAGGAGTTGTCTCCTCCAAGTGCAGACAGCCACTGATCTTCAGGTGTCCTGCCTGAGTTGAGCAGCTCAGGGCCTGCTGGAAGCTGACAGACATGGATTCTGTGTTTCCATAGCACAGTCCCTAAGCCTATTGCAAGTCACCTCTGACACAAAGTGGTGCAACATCTGGTCCTGGAATGTCAGACATCATCCTGGTGCTTTCTGCAGGTTTATGTAGATAAGCCTTTGTGCAAAGAGACTTTCACTGGCGTAGTTTCTTCATGACTGTGTTTTGTGCTCTTTCCCTCTCTGCAGAGAAGCAGTTTGGAAGCCAGCTTCCGAAGTGTCCCTTCCTCTGCGTCACATTGTGAAAAGCAACACACTGTAAATACTTCTGAAACTTGACACGCAGACTTTTTGCTTTGTTTCTTTTTTCTCCTGTTAGAAGACTTTACTAGAAGTGTTCTGATTGCCAGTCTTGTCTTCAGCCAGTGCTGCTTTACTGAAATTATCTTTAAACTTAATAGCTCTTCTACCTTGCTATTTCCCCCTGCATCCCATGATTACCTCATATTGATAGTCTTACTTCCTTTCTGCTTTTGTTTTGCTTAACTGAGCAAGTCAAGCACTCTGCTTTCTGTCCTAAAGTCAGTTTCCATATTGGTTCAGTTGTCTAGCTTGGTTTTTTTCAGGTTTTGTGATTTTATTTTCAAGGAGTGCATCTTCCCTGCTTTTCTCTGGGTACAGGTTTGATCTAGGTCTTGGTGCAGTGACTTGCAGAAATTGCAGCTTTCCCCAGGCTGAGGTATAGCGTTCCTCAGTCCAGTCTGTTTTACAGAGGTTCCACAGGAAGCATTTAATTCATCAGAACTTGCTCTTTCAAAATAAGAGATCTTAAACAAAGTTAGGCTTGCTGTTATCCTTCCCACTTAATCTGTACTGAATCACCTTGTGGTCTCCTGTTCCAAAGTCATCTTCACTATTTAACATAAAGAGCAGAATAGAATCTATTCTTGTTCATTCAGCAACATGGATAAGGAAACTTGTCAGCTGTCACATCCAGGAATAACTGGTCTTACCATGGTTAATAGCATTTGTTTTCCAATCTGTACTGTGAAGTTAGTCTGCCTTGTTGACGTAATTCCCATTTCTTTAATGATGGAGAGCTGTATCCAGATCTATATCTGGTGTAAGAAGTCAAGAGCAGACCCAGAGTCTCTCTCTTAGAAATCTTCTTTGACCATCTGTCCACAGCATTTCTAAACATTTTCTTTTTTATTCTATTTCTGAAGTCTGGTCTTTATTGTGTAACAGTATCCTACCATATAAAAATCTGTATTTTCTTTGAAAAGCACAGACCTTTTGACACTTGTTTCACTCATAATTGCTGTTCCAGCCTGTTTGTGAATATTCCTGTAATAGCGCTAGTGCTTTGAGTTCCTCTTCCATTATGGCAGTCTGCCTGTGTTACTAGCATACAGCTATTTTAACTGCTGGATTTTTTGTTCACCTTTTCCGCTCTTATTTTGGTTTTTGAGACTGCATTTGGCTCTTATGCTATATACAGTGCTTTCATTGGCAGTGTCACATGCCTGACCTTTTTTCTCATCATTAGCAGCAACATTTTTTTCTTCAAATCCCTGAATTACCCTTCTCACCGTAGTTTTCATGTTTATCTGATATTTGCCCCTTTGCTTTCTGGATCCTAAAACCAGTGGGAAATTTATATTCACCTCCCCAGGCTTTCCCTTGCTTTGTTCTTGGTGTGGATTGTGCCATGGTTGTTCCAACACTTGGGATATTTGGGTGAAGCCCTCCTGAAGACTCATCTTGTGGTGAAAGTACCCAGAAGCCACCTTTTCCTGCAGAACTGCAGGAAACTGTAGTGGTTGAGGGAGGCAGGGGGTCTGAAGATATTTCCTCAAGGGTCACTCAGGCTAAGGGAAATGCATCAGGTCTTTCCCAGCTGGCACGTCCTGTGCTTGTTGGACTGAAAAGGGTACTTGGTTCTCAAGGCCTGGTGGACACAAATGTATTTTGAAATAGCAGTGAGAAGGAAATGAGTGCTTAGAAAAACACTGATATGGCACAAAATAGGGTATCGTTTATTTGGTCTTAAATGGTCAGAATTTTGTAGAGGACTTCCTCTTGGTCACAGTTTTATAGAGGACTTCCTCTGCCAGCCATCCTCCCACTTTGCTGGAAGAGAAACCTATTGTTAGCAGCAGGGACATTATGAAGGCTTGAGCAATGATGACCTCGATGTCCCACAGATAACACACACCAGCATAACTGGGTTCAAAGAGCATGTGTGTTTATGTGTATGTGTATTCTTCAGTCAAAAAAAAAAATGTTTGCAACCTGTAAGGCTGCAAGGAGTTACAGCCCTCATAATCACGTCTTCCACTGTAGAAGCTGAGGCTGCAGCAATCAGTTAAGAAGATGGTTGAAATTCCTGATCAAAAATTAGGTAAGTACATGATGAAACAGCAAATTGTTTCTCTCTTCTGTGCTAGCTCACTGGCCAGTGTTTCTCTTGCTGATGTTCTCTGTTCAATACTCCAAGCCGCACAGGCTGGATGGAGTCAAAAAACTTTACTGTTGCCTTTGGGATTGGTAAATTTTATTTTCACGTCCTTCTGCACTGAAAGTTAAGCTTGCCAGTAATGTGCATCAAAATGAAAAAACATTTTTAAAATAAAGGAACAAAACTAATGCAAAAATCTCTGCCCTGCTTTTAAGCAGAGTATGTGCTATATAATACATCATCTTTATGTTTAAGATGTATATCTCATCTCTCTTTAGTCAGGTGTCTCTTAAAATGTTTTTATTTTGCATTGGTAAAATGACTGTCAGTATTGTGAGTCTTCTAACAGTTAAGTGATCCTAACTTTTGAGATGAAAAGTTAGGGTGCTTTGGTTTCCCTCAGCTTTCTGAATGATAGATGAACCTCTTTGAGTTAGTGCATGTATAAGACCTACTGTAACTCTTTCTACTAGCATTATTTTTATTCAAGCTAGTATTTTTAACAAGAATACATTGTAACTATGGTTTACGTTTTTCAACTGATAAAATGGTATTGTTAGAAAATGGAAATCATATGTGTTGCTTCATGACAATACAAATGTAACGAAATAGAGGAGCAGGAAGAAGATTTCTGGTAGAAATGTTCTGTATTTTTTTAAATTAGACCTCGTATGATACTTGTGCCATAGCTTACTTGGCAGTACCAAAAATGAACTTAAATAGGAAAAGTTATTACTTCATTTAGACCTGTGCCTTTCTTGTTCTGTGTCTCATACTAGATCCGTTTAAAGGAGTGAAAGATGGTCGATTGTGACTTGGCATTGCTAATGAAATATGCTTCCTCCTGGCCTCTATTTTATAGCTTCCAGAATTCTCATGCTTGGTCTTTCATGCACTGTTGTTGAGATACGAATATAATGTCTTGTTTCTTCCCAAGATCTTGGTTCTGAATCCTACTGGTTTACTGTACACTTCCACAAGTATTCTGTTTATTTTAAGAGGACTTCTCAACCTTATTTAAATATTTCAGAAGTGGACTCAGTGGCATCCCACACCAAGGAGTTTGACAGAGTTACAGTACTTACAATTCTCTTCAGGTATTTCTTTCTGTCTTGCACATTGCAACTTTATTTTAACAGCTATATTCTTATTCTGTCATTAGACAAAATAAATTAGAAAAGAAAAAAGCAAATGGGAAAAAAAGCCTCCACTCTGTTCATTATTCTCTATGTTTTTGACCTGACTCATACCAAGGTTAACCATCCTGATGTGAGAAGGAAAAAGGCACTTGTGTTAACAGACAAGTTAAACAGGGACAAGCTGCTGTTTGCTCTGTTGCAGTTTAATAAGCCAGAAGGTAAAAGACGGAAGACAGTATTGCTTTTGCACCATTTTACTAAAGAAAATTGAAAATATAAAAGAATCAAATAACAAAAAAAAAAAAGTATAGGAATGGGCTGTGCTAGTAAGTGAGGTAGGGAGGGGGTTAAAAGACTGATTTGTAGAAAAGGAATAATCTGAACTTCTGCCTTTTGAGTACAGTGGCACTAAGTTTTTGGCATTCCATCTACACTAGGAACGTATAAATGGGAAAAAGCAGTGGAGGATGCTGAGGCAGAAGTAGAATGGGCCAAAAACTAGCATACTGAATGGTAAAGTGAAATACTTTACAAAAATAGTTCTATTTTAGATGCAGTAACTTTAAATTAAAAGAAGATCTTATAAATTCCTTCCTGATGAGGTAACGTAGCTATGGTTGTAGTGTACAGATGGTGCAGTTTATTTACTAACTACATTTTTTACATCAGTTGGCTGTAACATTTTATTAATACCTAAATATGCATCTTAAGTGCCTCTCTCTAGGCATCTGTGCTGGAAAATTCAGGCCATGGTTGCTTTGAACTACTTTAGCTGCTATTTTCTTTAAAACCTTATAATATAGCTGTAAAGTTAAATATCTTTTTGCACAACCAAGAGGGCAATATGTAAAAAACCTAATTTTTATTTAATTGGAAGGGGATGGATTTGAAGGGTTTGATGAAACCAGATCAAAATTTAAAATAATATCAAAATAATATGAATTACTATAAATCACTTTGTCCATAAAATGAACTCTGATCAGAGATCACAACATATAAAAGAACAGCTATCACATCTGGCTTTTTCAGGTACATGACAGATTTTAACTATGCTTTGTGAATTCTAGAATAAAGAGTCTGCTACCTGAGGGCTATGTATGTAATCTCATGCAAAATATTTCATGCCTACCATTTTGCCACTTCACATGTCTGTGCAAGACAGATTCTGATCTATACAGGTAACATGCAAAGCAAAATTTGGCTCAAAGTACGTCTTGACAATATGCGTAGATGTAATTCCACAGAGTGGTAAATTGTAGGTTATTTTTTCGTTGAAAGAACTAGGTGCTGTTTACAGATTTGGTGTTCATTATTGAAGACTCTGCTGACAAGGGGCATGAATCTAAAATGCAGCAAACAGAACTGCCGTGAGATTTGTACCACCGTTGGTATCATCTCCATGAAAAGAAGTTTTGTGTTTGAGAGCGGTGCTGACCAAAACACTGGCAAGCTCACACTGCAAGGGGAGGTACTGCAGCTGCAGTAGAGTTCCAGCTCCTTGATGCCTTTCATGCCTTATAAGATGTTGTAAGTGCTGAAGGTTTCTTCCAGGTCCTTTGTGGTACCTTGTGATGGACCCTTGGTGCATGAGGGACCACGCACTGACATTTCAGACTGTAGCGTGAAGCACCAAATGTATAGCTAGACTGCAGTTGTTTGTTAGAAGAACTGTGACTGCTGGCAGTTTTTGTCATTATTTTCTTACCACTCTCCAGTGTTGCGTGTTCTAGACTTTGACGTACTCTTCCTTCTTTGTACAACACCTGCAGTCCTTCCTTTTCTTCATTGTTCCTTACTTCCCTCTTTCACAGGGAAGGCTGGACATCTGTTTTCCACTGACAAAAAATTAACAGTTCATGTATGCAGTCAGTTCACCATTTACTTGAATTAGCAAAAAAAAAAAAACCAAACAGAATGCATTCATTTGAATACTTAATATTCTATATTCCAAAACTTTGTATGTAGTTATTTTTAATCTGGTTTCCTAGGGAAAGATGTTCCTGCAATCACATTTCACTAACCACCCACTGTTAATAACTTCAGGAGCCTTTGTGTTGATCGCAGACTTCAGGTAGGGCAGAGATGTCTGTTCTCAAATCCACAGCTTCATGAATGCAGGCCAGGTAGAAGGGACAGGATCCAGTTACCAGCTGGTGGGGATGCAGCAGTAACCAAGGTCAAGCCTTACAGCTACAAATAAGAGCATCCACATGGAAGAGACTTCAGAAGGGACCGCAGTGGGGAAGGGGCCATCAGTGTGGGGGCACTGATGGGGACTGGCAGCCAAAGCCAGAAGTGCCAGTCCCAGCAAAGGTGCCCTTCAGCCTCGTGCCTTTGGTGCTGCTCCTCATGGCTACTTCTTGGCTCTTCCTGACACACTGCTCATGAGAATGCCTCGAAATTGTGGACAAAAATGCTGCAAAAGAATGTGTCAGGTTTTCAATCTGCCTCTTTGTGTGGGCTCAGACAGCTGGCCCTCGGCCCTTGTCTCGCTTGTGCACCAGTCCCTCCTTTTTCTTTTTTCATTGTAGGAAAACCCAAAGCACGTTTTCCTGGATGCTACTGACACCACTGTTCATGCATATCTCTAAACTCTCTTACCTCTGCCGAGGCATTATGGAATAGCTGTCTGGTTTCTTCAAGACTATACCAACAGGAGCAGCTAGGTAGCATAGGGGGTATGGATGGGCTTGAGACATGGCTATGCTTCGGGAGACAGCTGCTGCAGATCAGTCCTGTGTTGTGAGCAGCTCGTGGTCATGTCTTATGTCATTGCAGAAACACTGTGGTACTGTTAGTGATCCAAAGGCTAAGAATGTACCTTTCAGCAGAAAGTGGTTGCATCAATTTTATCTCAAATCACAGAGTTTGTTACACAAACAAAACCCAAAGTCATCAAGAAATCTGCTTTTCCTAGTAATGTCCTTTTATTCTTTCAGCAGCAAAATTCACATTATACTACAGTGTCATCCACTGAACTAAAACAAAACAAAATTTAGGAACAAATTATGAAGTTGGCTGTATGAATTACGATACACTAAATTCAACTTCTAATAATCTCCTGATTTTATGGTATGAAAAAGAGGAAAGAATTCCGGTTTGAGTTGTCTTTATTTCTCAGGCTTCTTTACTCTTTTATCTTACTTTTTAACATTAGGCGGTTTATTCCTCTTTAGTTTGAAAGCACCCACTTGCTGCATGGTGTGTGGATCCAGTCTTGCAACATGGCACATATTTGGGAATGAAGCTGTTGGGAAGTGGCACTTTCAGCATACATAATTGCAGCAGGAATGCTGCTTTTGAGGTATCTTCAGACTTGAAGATGAACATAAGTTGGTAACATTGCTTTTTCTTTGGAAAATGTTGACCTGTCCAGAAGACACAGGAACTTTTTACACTAAGTCTGCTGCTGCTGCTTCAGCTTCAGTTTGAAAACCCACTACACTGTTTCTCTGTTTACTGTTTTAGCAATTAAATAATAGACTAGTAGTCTTTAGAAGAGTGTTTGCAGCTATTCACAGAAAAGTAGCACTTAGACTAATAAAAAGTCCCTTTTTTAAATTCTGCAGTCAAGTGAATTTCTGTTTGGCTTAAGCAGATTTTGAAATCCTGTCTACGTCATTTGTATTGTTAATAAATTACAGGGCTTTTACCACATCATATTACTGGGAATAGATTGGAAATATTTAAAGATCAAAAATACAGATTTTTTTTAACAGTGGTAAGTAATTTTCTGTCATAATAGTCAAAATAAAGTGCCATGAATTTATTAGTAGTAAATCACTTTTTTGGTATGTAATTTGGTATAAATACTGACAAGCTGAAAAAACCCCTAACCCCAAACAACAAATGCATACTCATTAGTCATTCAGTTTAGCAGCACAGAGGCAGCAGTCAGCCAGGGTGTGCGTTTTTATGTCTGCTTCAGTTGCACACTTCATTTATTCGGACATGGCATAGGCGGCTTTCTCTGTCACACGGCATCACTGCACGATTAGCAAGTTGTGCCCCAGGGCAGCTGGGACGCTTTGCTGGGGCAGATGTTCTTTTCAGCTTATTCAGTGGCCGTTGTGGGGTTGTTTACTGTTGTCATAGATACCTGCATTTCCATAGCAGCCGAGCTGTTGTGTGAAGCAAGTGAATATAGTTATAAAAGGATCATATTTTGTTCTGTCTCTATAACTTACCATCTGTCAGCTGACTGTTCATGATGGATTCAGAAACCAATTTAAGAATAACAGCAGCCAGCTGATCATTTTTGCTTATATTACAGTGACAATGGACAAGGATGCAAATAAGTTGGTGCTTGAATGAAATGCTAGTTTCTTTTTTTTTTCTTAATTGCAGCAGTTTGTCTTCCAACACTTTCTCAAACTTTGCTGAAATCTTTCTTGACAAACAGAAATGACTAAGTGTCATCTTCTGTACTTGCTCAGGTATTCCTGGTGTTTTCCCACTTCTCAGCTGTCAGTTCATCCCTCTCTGTTGCTTCCAAATTGTGATGTTGCACCTGCTTTCACAGATCCTTTGTAATGAAATCTAAATACTTTCCACAGAATTAAACAGGCAATTGGTGAGGCTAACAGCACAGGTCTCAAGCACACACAAGAACAAGTATGGCTCGGTGACATAGAGCACCACTCTGTTTAGTAGTAACAATGGGATCACATGCAAGTTTGGGGATAAATTTAATGCGTAGTCAGCGAGCCCTCTGAACAGGGAACCTCATACCTTTTCACTCAGAGACATGGTCGAACCTGTAGTTTAGCGATGGGGCTGAGAAGATAAGCCCAGTTGTAAATAATGTATTTATTGGTTGATTTTTCCAGATCCTGACATTGATGCTGCCACTGCCATGATGCTTTTGAATACTCCCCCTGAGATACAAGCAGGTTGTGAGTAGATATTTCTATAGCATATAGCAACATAGACGTATAAAACTAATATTCTCTTTTATAAGTATACAGCATACCAGATAAAAAGGATGTAATAAAGAAATATAACTTCCCTTTTAGACCCTTGCACTTCCTTGACCCTTACATGAGTATAATTTTGTGGTTCATATTACATTCTTTGTTACATGAATAATATTAATCCGTGATCTCTAATGTAAAAGAGAGGTTATTGTTATTCATGACATACACTTAAATGAGTAACATACTATTATCTATACTGATAGACCTGGGGCAAGAGCCAGGAGAAAGGCAGGGAGAGAGAGAAAGAGAGCCGGAGAGTGAAGGGTACATGGCATATGGTTCTGTTTTCATTTTGTTTTAATTTGACTCCTATCGTGTAAGTTACCACAGCCATCTGGATACTTTCCATTCACTTGGGCACTGTTTCAGCTCCTTCCTTGCACACATCCTGCCCGTTTTGGTTTCCTTTTGCTCTGACTGATGCAAGGCTGTAGGCAGGCAACAAGGAGCAAAGAGAGGTCTCATTTCCTGTCAATACTGTCCTCTCTATTCTGTGACCAGACGTAAGGTTTTAATACTGTGTATTAACAGAGCTCTGAAGAGGCCTGGACCCCCATTGTACTGGGCTGTGCAAATACTGCAGGAACCATCCTGCCCCACAGAGCTTGCAATGAAGGTATTACAGGAATCCCTAGTGGAATACAGCTGCACAAAAACACGGAGTACAAGAAAATAAACATATCACTAGTCAGCAAGCATGGTAGTAATGCCAAGTGACAGGCAGCTCTAAGAAATAAAGACAGAAGTTAAAATAGAAACCATTACCAAGACTGTCTAGCATCGCTGCTATTGTTCTAGCCTGGGCAACCAACTCCAAATTCCAGGGGAAGCCTTGATTTGCACTTTGATACTCTGCCTGGGGAAGAGAGTCAATTACCATCAAAGCATTTCCCATGCAGCTGAGGAAAGCTATTGTCAGCCTGCTTTGTGACCCTGCCAGAGGAATGCTTCTTGAGAAGCTTCTCTCAGGAGAGTGTGATGTACCAAGAAACTGTTCTGGAAAAAGAAGAGTGGTCCTTGTCCTCCTCTCCTAAGCAGCTTTCAGGAGCTGTGCATGGTAAAAGGGAGAGCAATCCCTGCTGTGTGTAGGTAGGAAAAACGAAAGCTTTTATTGGGAAGAGGAGGTTACCCTTGGGCATAGTGGGAAGAATAAAATGAGACAGTTTCTAAAGGATTGCAGATTTAAGGAAGCCAGATATGTGGAGTAGAAAAAAGGGGGGAAGGTATTGGTATAGAATCAAAGTGCAGGGGTAAAAGGGTATTTGGGAGAGGGAAGGGGACATAAGTAGTATATGTATAGAAAGCACAGAGTAATATGAGCTCCTGGAGGCACTGGAGAATGGGAGAGAACTGCAGACAAAAATGGGAGAAGATCCATAGAACTAAACATGCTGCAGATTTTTGTCTCATGCACTTGTTTGCCAACATTGCAGTGCAAGTGATTCGAAGACCTGTGCACTGTCATTTTGTAGACATCATAGCTGGACAGTTTTTGCTTATTACTATTTTATGTTGTAGAGGTCACTCTGAGGAAAGAAATTGTATCCTCCTATGAGTTTGGCATATCTCCCCATCCTATGTTACCTTCCCAGTGGGCTCTTGTTGTGAGGATGGCAAAAGTGAAAGGGAGATGAAAGCAAAATGACTCCTCATTGACACTGCTTCCTCCTTGATATCCGTGAGTAAAGACCTTCCTCTGTGCCCTTAAACTCAACTGCAGGGTCTGCTCAGAAGTTCATGGACCTTTCTAGACACTGATAGAATTGCCAGGAGGAAAGGTCCAAAGTTTTTATCATAACCTCAGACGCCCCCTAAGTTACAAAGGAGAAATATTTTGGCAGGGGTGTGAGTGGATGCCTTGAAGAAGTAAATCAACCTGTCCTATAAGTTGCAGTTGGGTCTCACTTATGTTCCACATTAGGAAAATCTTAGGCAGCTTAAAGCAAATTAATTGCTACTTTAATAAACAATTGCATGGAAAACAATCACACTTAAAATTAGTTTTCAAATAAAAGGCAGGTTGGCTATAAAAGTTTCACTGCAATGTTGAGCATCATCTGGAAGTTCACAGTTCATTCTCTGTTCTGTCAGTGGCTGCAGTGGTCTGTAAATCAAGGTGGGAATTACCAGGGCAGTAAGGGTGCTGATACTGTTTGATCCCTTGAAGACTGAGAATTCTGTTCCTGGTATCAGACTGTGGTGACAAGTATATGCATAAGGGCTGCAAAATGCCCCATCTTCTGAAGACAGTATTTAGAGAGTGAAGGATATAGTTTGTCATTTCGTCACAGGTTTTAATACCTGTATGAAACCCTCTTTTGGTCTGAGAGTCTGACTCTGAACATGCCACTTACTGACACAACAAAGAGTCGGCTGGAGGCAGAACCTGAGGTCCTTTCACCTTAACAACTTCACAACTCAGAAAGTTTAAAACTCTGGTCCATTAAGACCTTTGCCTGTCCTACAGACATTTATTTAACCATTGTAGTGACAAGTAGATACCTCCAAGGCAGATTGAGACAGAATATGGATTCATTTTCTACGGATGGTTACATGCATTGGCTTTTGAATTTTAAGACATCTTGGATTAAAAGCTGCTTTTCGAGTGGTGTAAAAACCCATGTTCATCTTGGCAGTGTGGGTACTAAAAGCATCTTTAGATTGAAGTTATCTCCAGCAATTATTCAAAGTCTTACTGAAATTTATACTGTTAATATGGTCTGTCAGAAGGGAATCGCATCTCAGCGGTATTAGGAAATCCAGAGTAAGCTATTCCTGCTTTGTAACAGATTGATTAATTAGCTTTACAATTTTAAATGACCGTTTAAAATTCCACACCCGTGTGCGAAACACTGCTAACAATCACAAATGAATTCTAAATCAGCTTTTGCTTTTATATGAAATCTTGAAATGGTGTCTGACAAACATTGCTTACCATTTACCCCAATTCCAGCATCCTTTAGTTTTCATTCAGAAAAACAAAAAGAGGGTAAAATACTGTTACTAGGATTATTTTGTGTTTATGTAGGTTTTACTCTGTATAGACTCATAAAACTGATTGTTCACACTTCTGCTAAAGGTTAGGAATATGCAATTATAGTTAGAATATTAACGTCAGAAATCAGTTTCTCAATTTTTAACATCTTGCAGTATATTCAGAGACCAAATACTTATCAATTGTAGCTAAAGGCGGAAGTTCAAAGTAACCAGCTGTGTACAAACAGCTGTTTTAAACTTTCTACTGAAACCTGCAATGCAGCTGGCACCAGGAGTTAAAGCGTGAAAGATACTGTGATACGCTGAGAGGGCATGTAGGAACATAGATTTAATACTTTTTGCTTCAGTTTATTTAAGTCCTTGTGTTTCATCAGGTATTGTAGGTTTGTGTTTGAAAATAAACAGCAATTGAAACACCTGCTTCCTTTAGAAGCAGCTATCACAATTAAAAAATATTTGAGATTTTTATTAGTAGTCAGTTCATGAATATTAATTCTAAAATATTTGACTTGCATTGGAAACTGTATCTTGATCTCCAAGGCACTGAGTGCTGTCTGAGCCATCTTGGGCAAGTTGCATCAAATGTACAGGCCTGTTTCCCTCAGGTGAATCTAATTTGGAGAGAGGACAGAAGAAAACAGGATGATGAATAAATGGTAGAGCTCAGTTTAGAACTCATGGGTGCTAAATCAGTGAAGTCCATGAGTTAGTTTTGTACAGTTGCTTCTTTGTACAGAAGATTTTTCAGCACTTCAATTATTACCAATGTATTGAAAGTGAATATTACTAGCTGTCATTCTAGCATAGTATTCGCTACTCCTAAGAGGGAGGCATCCTGGGCATGTCATTGAGTCTTGCCAAACCATGATGCTTTGCCATGATTGAAATGGAGATAGGTTTTGGTGCTTTTGCAGTGTGTTTGAATTCCTGAGATTCAAACTGGAAGCATGTAAGTAGCAGCACCTTCTTAATTGGTGAGGTCATTCTGAACTTTGAGCCACTTGCTTTTCTGGAGGGATGAGTAAAGAGGGGACTGTGTTAGTGTGTGGCTGCTGCTGGTAGTGAACAGTGCTGGTGGTCAGAGGAATTATCCTGGAAATACTGATTTAATTCAAGAAGCTTTCCAGTGCTATTACTCATGGCTTCAAATTCATGCATAGTCTTTCGTCCATTGCTATATAATTTGTGAATTGCACACAAATGCAAGTCCATTGCTCAGCCTGAAGTTCAGTACTGCAAACAGCTATTAAATGGTGCTCACAGAAAAGATTTGGGTAGAAACCAGGAAACTGAGAGTCTTCCCAGCTCTGACATCCATCTTCTGGTTTCAGTACTGCTCATCACTACTCATTTGGTTGGGCTGGCTGGAAAGGGGTAGCATTCAGAAAACTCAGCAACACTGGTTTTGTGGTTGGTTCCATATAGGAGACTGAAGTGCAGTGTTAGAGATGTTTAGGAAGATACGAGCATGGAGTTTTGGCTGTGCTTCTTAAAAGAATAGGTTTTCTAGGGTTGAAACCAGTGTCTCTCTGATTTGGAAGTCTTTATTAATCTTTGTCTCAAAACATACAAAACCTAGACTAGACACATCTATTGTAAGTTTGGTGGGAGGAGAAATAATTCCCTAAAGACATGTATCTACTTTACCTCTATACTTTGGACATTGTACCCCAATGAAATTTGCTTTTTAAACTAATGCAAGTGGATTGTATATGAGCAAGATACATATACAGGAATCAAGACCAAAAAAAATTGCCTTAATGACAGTCAGAAATTCTCCAAATAGGATAAAATAGAACATACTGTTTTATTGGGACATTTTTCTTGTATATGAAACTTGATAGCTGTAACATTCTATTTGTGCTGCTTATGGACGAGTCACTTAGGCTGGAAGCTATCTCAGTTACAACTTTGAGTATCAGAAAATGATAAATCATTGAGAGTAATATGTTTCATAAAGGGGTTTTTTTGGACAATTTTGTATCAAAGCAAAAAAACTAGGAAAAGACATTTTCATAATGTTCAAACTTTCTATTGCTGAGTTTTGTTTTGGTTTATTTTAGTGTTTAGTATTAAGCCATTAGAGGGATAAAATAAATTTGGAAAGAAAGCTTACTTTTATGAAATACTTTCTACTTCTTTCTCCGTACTCCTATAATATTTTTAGAAAAAAATATGTGTGATAGGATTATCAGGGCACATTTGCCTCCCTCACTTCAATTTTTGTTTAGAATAAATGGGTTGTTGGATGCATCCTAGAGTCACTTGTTTGTAAGGACTACAGAGTATGGAATTTAAGAGCTATAAAATTGTCCGTGAGCAGTAAAATACAAGTTGGGCAGATGTCATCAAATTTGTGCCTGGGATAAGATAGCTGAATAAAGTTACACATTTGGCAGAAAACATTTGCTTTTGGCAACTTCTAATGTCCCATTCACTATACATCATCAGCAGTTTCCTACTTTCAGTTCTTGTAGTCTGATATAAAGAATTCTGCTAAACACTGTACTGAAAGAAAGCTTGGCAGAAAAGAGCTGAAGCTGACAGATATTAGCCAAAACTCAGTACCTCCTGTCTATAATGATTTCTTCTGTGCTACAAAAGCTGGGTCAGGGAAGAGAGCCCTGAGATCGATGCATGTGCCGTATGATGGCAGAAGAAGCAAAGAACCAGTCTATCCCTATAGGATACACTCACACATTCCATTTCTTTAAAATTCATTTTTCAGTAAATATTATTCATTCTTCCTTACTAAATATTGGCTACCTTGAGCTAGACAGTTTAATGAAGTGTATGTTTGTATCCCAGATCACACAGATAATATTTTTTACCCAGTTCATTGTCTAGAATGACAGCAAATCTCACTCCTTGCTTATACTTCATTTAACTTTCATGTGCCAACATTAAACCAAGAAGTTAGTTTCCTTTTTTGGTGAGCTGTTGGGGTGTCAGTGTGTCTGGTGACTATCCATTACTTCCTCCTTCTTTTGCGGTTTAGTTTTACCAAATTGCTACATTGTTTGCTTGACAATAAAATCTTCAGGGAAGGACCCCGTCTGACATGGTTTTTCTGACACTGTTATGAAGATCTTGGATGAGGTGGTTATCTCAGCCAGAACAGGACTTGCTTCACCTGCACACACCTGCAAGTAAGAGATCAGGGATGCAGTCTCTTGAGAGATGTGATGAAAGAAGTCTGTAGTTGGAATAGTCTACTCAGCTAATGTGCGCACAAGTGCACATGTGGATTAAAATAGTCCTGCACTGGCTATGGAGTGATCATGTAGCCCTCTACTTACTTTCCACCTACAGACTCTGAGTACGGGTTACAAAACAACACTGGATTTTTGAAGGGCTTGTGTTGGATCCTTTTAACACTGTGTGAACATAGTGCCTTGATGGATTCAGATTATGGTACATTCTCCTACATGTCATTCACTATTGTCTGTTAAACTATAACATATAAGTTCACTATAAAAGGAAGACTTTTTTTCCTCCCTTGGAGAATTTCAGAGGTGTAGTCTTGGTTTTTGACACTGGGTGCATTGCTTCACACCAGTTTGCCAGTGGAGACTCAGCTGGCTGAGTCTACTCAGGTTGTGAAATTCCACCAGAGCAGCATAAGATCCGAGAATAACTTCCCCATTCATACAGCAGATTAAGGGCAGATTCTCGGAACCAGGTTTAACTCTACTCCAATGGAAGTGTTTCCTGGGTTTAAGTTTCCTGAAAGCAGAGTAAACCCTTGAAAACAGCAGTGATGAAAGTTGAAAGGTGAATAATGATTTTGTCATTTCAGACACTCTGTGTTTCACTGGGAACATTTTGTGAAAAAGGAAACCTTCATCAAAGAGATGCACAGGTCTTCTTGCATTGTTTTCTTGAGCTGAGTTTCTCATACATAAACGGCTTTCGGCACTTGCACAGAAAAGGTGTAAATTACATTTCACACTTCTGCCTAGGAATTGGGAACCTGTAACCTGCCTGTACTGTTGGTTAAAGAAGCATTAGAAGAGAGGGGTCAGGACTGTACGGTGTTAGTCCAGATTGGCATTGATTGATGATATTGCTCAGAGTAAATTATCTTACCTCCACACCTTGAATCTTCAATGTAAAATATAAATATCTCACCTCAAAGTATGGGTTTGAAACGTAATTAAAGCTTGTAAGGTGTAAATGTATCTTTGGAATAAAAGCACCACATAATTTCCAGTAAATAATCCACAACGCTTCAAAAGCACCAAGATGTAGAAATAATTCCTTGAATATAAGTAGCTGTCGTACAGCCTGCACAAAGGCTGGAAGACTCTGTGGATACCAGGGACAGTGTAATAGCAGTTTCTATACATAATCTTTTTAAAATTAAGTAATAAATGTTATTTTTTGCAAGGATCAGTTTTGATGCTTTAAATGCTGTAAGTAGAGATGAATGAGCAAGAAAGATCAATCTTACCATGGCACATTGGTAATGTGGATAACTAGAAATTAATACCTTTTACTGCTGAATTATTTTAATCCTCTTTTCATTTTAGGTTTAGAGTGCTATGGAGGCTGATTTACCAGGAATGCTGGGGGTTTTCTTCTTTATGATTCCATATATTTCCTGAAAGGATACACTACATAGTCCAGTGTCCTTCTTCAGTGATCCCTTGCATACAACCTTTCTGTTTGTCTGTTGGAGTGATGTAGTGGTTTTGCTGAATCATAATTCAAAGAGTCAGAGGAAACAAAACAAAAAATCAGTAGCAATAACACTGGTGTTGCAAGCTGAAATAGTTACTGAATTCTGAGTGATGATTTCATTATACAGAGCTGTGATGTACTTTTGAGAAAAGTTAGAATCACAGAATCATGGTTAAGGCCTCTTCTGGCCTGAATAGTCCTGTTGAAGCCTTTCAGTGAGTTACGACCCAAGGCACAGACTGGCCATGATTGAAGTGAATTTCATAGGCAGGACAAGAGACCAAGTTGTCTCTTAGGGGATATTTTCATAAGACAGCAAAAGTCTGTGTTTTCTTTTTTTGCAAACATTTGTTACTTCTTGAAGGGAATATATGGAGAGTGTGTGTGTGTGTGTGTGTGTATGGTGCATGTGTTGACATGAGAATGTTTTAAGTGTGAAGTTTTTGAAGAGAATGTTTCCTGGATAGCACTCCATGACTTACAAACCTGCAAAGGGTCAAGGAAAATGAAGGATGGGTTCCAGTGAGGATGTCAATGTATAGAAATTGTGAGACTTGGCAGTGTATTTGATATAGATATAGGTAGAGATGCATACACATGAGTGCAGGGAAAAAAGGCAACTCAGAAGAGATAAGGAAAGACAGCTAATTTTTGCGAATTGGTGGCAAAGTAAACAGGATTCTCTAAAGAAGCAATGAGAGTTGTCAATAAGGGAGAGAGTAGGAGAAGAAAAAGGATAAAATAAGCATCAGTTAACTCTGCCAGCAGACCAAGATAATTAGGTAACTCTGGAAAGAAGAGTTTGAGCATCACAGAGCCTGTTGCTCTCTTTTTTGCAGCAGCACTTTCAGTATGTTTGCTTTGAAGTTCTACAGTGTATATTTAGACAGTATCCATAGCTAACTGACATTCTGTGCATATGCATAAATGTTTCATTTCAGTATAAAACTATGGTTTGCATCATAGTGAAGAGAAAATTCCCAGATCTTTCTCAGTCAAAACTCCTGGTTCCTTTCTTTTGATGGGACTTTGTAAACATAGAGAAACCATACCGTGTAGTGCAGTATAAAATCTGTCCCTCTTAAAAGTTTATTGGAATAACAATGCCCATTGAAAATTATGTCTTTTTATTGATCTTTCAGTATTCAGCACGTTTATCTGTTGCTTTAAATTGACCTGTAACTTTGCATTTTAGGTTAGCCATATCCTTGAGCAGACTGCATTTCTTTCATGACACTGGTGTTTCAAGCATCTCAAGGTCATGCTGTTAAAACAATACAATAAGAAATTCAACTTTTTGAGTTTTAACATGATAGTGTTCCTCTATAGTATCTACAAACCAGAACATTGGAGCAGTGAAAGTCTTACAGTGTCCACTGAGTGAAAGAGTTTTAATCGATTCCTCGTAAACTAGCGATAAAGGAAAAAGTGTATAGAGTAGTGAGGTATAAATAGCAAAATGCAATTTTAAAATTATTCTGGTCATTGAAAGCTGACCCAAGTTGTTTTAAACTAGGTTCTGTAATTTTAGCCGTTTGAGGCTGTACTTAAGCACCTAAATATAACTGACCTGTTCTTCAAAGGTGCTCAAAAGCAAGAGTGGGTGTAACACAGTGACAGGATTTGATAGGGAAGTGATGTGCTCTCACAAGTGGAGAAAGAAGATTATTTTCCCAGAACCAATCTGTGTGGTCTGGAGTGAAATAAGGTGAGCACCAGGACAGCAGGAAGGGAGGTGTCGATCTGGCTTGATGTTTATAGGAAGTTGAAGTGTACCTCGGCAGCTTACAACTAACATACTTCTGAGCCTGTACTCTGCTACCTCAGAATACAATAGTATTTTTGGAGGGTGAGTATTTGAAGTTGGGCATATAAAGTGTATGTGTTGATTCTGAATAATTTTTCTAGTTTCCATGTAATTTGTTTAAAAATTATTCCTGTGGGTGTATATAAAGTGATACAGTTATCTTAAATGTGTTTATATAATATCTGTATGTTTTAAAATAATACAAAAAGAGTAACGATCATCATTCTCTTTTTGGACATTCCCCGTGGGGGGAAGTTATGGTATGAATGATGACTTATAGTAAATAGAATGTGTGTGAATTGGCTGGCTGTGGATGTTAAAGAGGCAAGTTCGGGTGGAGGCTGTAGCGAGGTTACTGTTTCAGCCTGAAGGGACATAATAGCAGTGCAAACGAGTGCTGTCTAATGCAAGTAGGTCCCTGGTAAGGGCCTAGACTAAGAACTGTATTTGGTAGTCCTGCATCTCACAGTGGAGGAGGAAAATCCTGAGACTTGTTAAGGACACTCTTGCTTTGGTGGTGCCTGGGTAGTGCTTCTCTGCTACTCTTTCAGCTGTCTGCCCTGGGCTGAACAATGTACAGAAACATGCCTGGGTAGAAAACAAGTACTCAGTTGTAGCTTAAAATCTTGGTCAGAGCTGCAGTTTTTGATGTAGAGCCAAGGTGAACAGCCCAGTGAAATGTCTTGTCTGTAGTGGTCAGGACCTAGGAGTTTGGTGTCAGCGGCATTGGCACGTGTTGGGTAAGGGAGGCTGGGCTGTGACCCAGCCGTGTGCAGGAGGCACGGGACTGCTGCCAGGCTGCATGGCAGGGTCATCAATGGCCTGGAGACAGGGCCTAATTAGTGCCATGGAGATAATGCCTTTTTAGCCTCTTCTCTTTCTCTGGTAAATACATATTTGTGGTTAATATTTTGTTTTGCAGAGATGGGGGGCCAAGATATTGCTGCTCAGAAAGCAAAAAGCTGTCAACTGTGATCTTGCAGTGAAATACTTGTGTTCTGTTTATCTGTAAGGGATCATTTTTCTTTTTGTAGCTACATCTGTGCTCATAGCTGGTTTTGACTCTTAAGCATGTGCATTCACAGTAGAACAGCAATCACAAAACAAAAGTGATTCATTTGTATGAGGAATGACCAGCAGCAACTAGGTCAGGCGGTGGCTTTGGCAAGCCATGTTATATCATTGTTTGCCATGAAAATAGCATTGGAAATAGAATGGTACTCAGAAGACTTGAGGCTGAGATGTCCAAGGTAAGCAGTGTACTGCACGAGCCTCTCTTAATGGCTTTTCACTACATTGAAAAGCTTAAGTTCCACATTTTGCTCCTGTATTTTTCTAACTTTTCCTTCAGAAGAAAAAACGTTCTATATTTTGTTTTGTTTTTAGTTCCTTCAGGAGTGATACAAAATGGAGCTCGAGTACTGAGTAGAGGAATTTTTCCTGGAGCCAGGCCATTGCCAATCAACCCTATAGGGAGCATGGCTGTCGCAGTAAGGTAAGAGTGGGTCATTGTGGGATCTGTGTGAAATAAATTAGTATTTTGCAGAAAATGTAGAAGTATACATAAGCTCTGGTAAACGGGTATTTTGCTGCTTGCCAGTGCTTCTGAGGTTCTAAATGAAATAAAACTGCCACCTAAAATTCTTGGGGTATCATCCTTTGCAAGATAGTCACGGCATATCTGTCTGTTGTGCAGTGGTTTGTGAAAAGCAGCTTTATTTTCACTAGCAAATTGCAGGCAGTTTGTGGTGAGAACCTCCTATAGTGGCCTGTTTTTCTAAGTGCAAATACTTTTTCCTGCTCCTCTCTTTCCCTTTTCTTAAAGACTTTTATTCCTGGATTAAATACCAGAGAGAAGAGTATCAATAATGTTAAAGCAAATTCTGAAAGCTATTTGAACATATAGCTGTCATTTTGTTATTAACATAGATCTTTTTGAGGCAGTTTCTTTCACTACAGTTTTATTTCAAGGTTATACTGAAACATTCAAGGGTAAAATGTTTAAGATACTCAACTATCAGGAAGCAGGGCAGTAAGAGACATCTAGTGATGGCAGTAGGAATTGTGGTTCAGTGGTTTGTTTTGCTTAAAGCAGTGCTGGTTTATTGGTGGAAGGGTGTAGCTCCATTTTCAGTCAGTCACAACAGAGATTAATTTGGTCAAGTGTACTGCCAGTGCCCTTCTCTTTCAGAACTCTCAGTATCTGCAAAAGCTATTTCAGCTCAGACAGTTGGGTATTCTGGGTGGGGTTTCATAATTAGTGCTGATCTCACTTTACTGCACTCTTCCAGTTGCACTCTCTTCTTCTCAGGAAAGGGCTGCAAGGCAGTGAAATAAAGTATCTTGGTAGGTCTTATTCCACTATTTACATGGGGGTTTTTTATTTCTTTTCAGAATCAGTGTTTAGCCCTTCGGGTGCAGTATTTCCATCCAGTAAATGGAGAGAAAGACAGATAGCCTATGACATTCATATACTCTTGATGCTTAAAATGCATAGAGGGGAAGACACTAATTGGAATAAAATCCATTTTTTGATGAGCAAGTTCTTCAGCTGTTTCTCCCATTTCCTACACTGAAGGGATGCAACCCCAAGGGTCATCCTCCAGAATTCTGCAGAGTTCCTCTCCATCTCTCCTTACCACAGCTTGGCCTTGCTAGCAGCAGGGGTCAGCTCTCTTCATCAGCTTTGCCACTGGCTTTACCCAGGACTTGTATTCTGCTCCAGTGGGGACTGCAGAGCCGTGGGACTACTGGATCATTAATTATATATAATTTTTATGAGGTTCTCAAGCTAAATGGAGGAACTTAGTGGTCTCAATAGTCTCTCTATTTGTCTGTATTTCCTGCTTAGACTCTGTTTCATAATCAGAATTGACTTACAGAGGAGATAGAACTGTTGTACTTCCAGGCCACTTGAAAACTTAATTCTGTGTAGGCATCCTCAAACTACTGTGCTGTAAAGCTGTAAAGTTAAATTTTGTACATTTTCAAAGGACTGTTTCTCTTGGTTTTTTCCCAGCAGGTAGAGAACGGGATCTTTACCAGCTACCTCTTAATGTAGAGATGGGAAATTAGGGATTTTACCCCTCCCTTGCTTACGTTCTTTTTGCTCTCTCTCTCACAGAAAAGCATTTATAATTAGTTAATGCAGACATTTCTAATTCTTTTTGTTCTCTTCTCCAGCCTTAGGCAGTATTAGAAATAGCTTGCTATGAATATACTCCCGGTGTGCCTAATGTCTGCTCATATTTAAAATCTCCTGCAATATCCCCTAATTCTTGAAAGGCAGAGGAAGACACAGACAAGAGGCTTTGAAAGCTTTTGAGAAGTTAGGGGACTTTCTTCAACGGAGCGAGTTCAGCAGGCAGTTTTGTCTTGTTTCCCTAAGGGATAATATGATTCAGAATTTCTTTAGGAAGATCAATCTGGATTCACAATGCCTCTTAGAACATCATCTGGTCCTCTCAAAACTGGATACCTCTGTTATCAGTTCCTGTTAAAATAACACTGTTTCTTGGTGCCAACCCCTCTCTTCAGATACACAAGACTAAATAGGACCTGTCATGTTGAGCTTTCATGGCGCCTCATGAGAATAACTTCTGCTTATAATGTGCAGCAGGGGAAATTTACCACAGCATCCATGCAGCCTTCTTTTGCAATTCAAGAGTAGGTGGACTGCTCACATTGAGCTGTCATTCCTACACAGAGGACAATGGTTCAGTCAGGCTGGCGGGGGATGTTTTCAGACCTGTTAAGGTGCAGGAAGGTTGATTTTCCCCACTGGTTTTTACCAGGAGGGAGATCTCGGCAGCCATGGAAGGTGGTGCAGTCTCCTGTTGAGTTTTCTGCTGAAACTGTGTGCCTCTGCCTTATATATTGAGAAGCTTTTATCTAAGACTTTCTAAATCAAATGTCTGTTTTCTTGAGAAGTGTTCCTTTGGGTGCTGTAAATGAAAGGCCAAAAGCCACCTGAAGAAGGTAGTTTTCATCATTCTCATAGGGGACCCTTAGCATTTTCTTGGTAGCAGATACTTGCACAATAAATGAAACCTCCTAACTGTTTGTTTTAGTTAGTGTGTGTAGGAATCACAGGTTCTTCTGTGATTCTGGTCTTCTGTTGGCACTTCCTTGCTGTCTGAGCTGTTTATTTCATTTTGTGTCTTATATCCTCAATATCTTAATGGTCTTTGGTTTAGTTATCCCCCAAGCTGGTGCAAATAACTTACAGTATGTTGTCCTGTTGTGCAGTGCCATTAGTGCCAAAACACAGTAACAAAAAGTCTGGTCTTGGTTTAAATTTGAAGTTGTAGTTAGGTGGGGTGCTTTGTCTAATCTGTTATTCAGAAAGGAGGCCAAAACTATAGCATTGGACTAAGAAGCGGAAATCTGATTTCTGATGTGTTAACTCCCATCGATAGAAAAGTTTACTGTGCTGTTCATCTTCAACAGTGTGACTAAATGCATTGGCATATTTTGTTCCTGCACAAGGTATTGCTGTGTTGCTCTTCCCTTGTAATTACATGTAATTACTTTATATTTTATGTATAAAATAAGGTACAATTGAATTAAGTACATTGGGTTAAAAAACTCTCCTGAAAATTGTTTAACAAACATGACTTTCCATGAATAAAGAATTGCATTTGAGGAGATCATCATTACTTTGTAGTGCATTTGGCTTAAATTGCACAAATAGGCCTTTCATTCCAAACTAATCTACAAATGGAAAGGCATCCCACACTATTTTTACTTTGAAAATCATCCTCTGGTGTTAAATCTCCACAACAGAGCATAATTGGATGTGTTTTGACAGTAGCTTTTTATTTACTTTATTCACACCACTTTTAGCTTGTTTACCATCCATATTTTCCATGTTGTGGCTGACAAGTCTAAGGCCCACCCAAAAACAGCAGGGAAAAATAATGCTTCAAAGCTGCACAGCGTGTAGCATGTCTCTAGCATGAGATCCATCATATTTGGGGGATATTTTTGGCAGACCATATCCCTAAATAGTTCCCTGAGAGAATCTAAAAACAAATGCAGTGATAGTCTGGATATATAGAAAAGAAAATACTAACGGACAGAGATAGTCAATGAAAGCAGGCAAAGCCAGTAGTTCCTTACATGCAGCAAGGAGTTGGTTGTGAAAGTGAGCTCCTGCTCTTCCTATCATCATCTACTGGAAAATATCTTTGAAATGTTTTCCTAGGATGACTTCTGTGTTGCTTTGGTAGGGGCAGTATCTGTCAAAGTGGCCAGTGCATATGACATTCACATGTCTTGGCAAGGTGCATGAAGCTCTTACCATATATAATCACGTTCCACAGGAGTCAGATATTACATGTTACATCATCCTTGGGAAGAGCACAAGCTTGGAAGTTGATCTGACATTTGAGATTATGTAATGTCAATTTCACCATGATATTTGTGATTTTCTCCAGTTATCCATAGTGTATGGGTGGTTTGCGACTATGTCCAAGTCCTGCTGCCGTGCAGTAGAACTACTGAGCCTAAGCCTCTCATCTGCCTAATGTGGACAGATCCACTGAGGTGAGGTTGATGGAAATTCACCCCACAGGGAATCTTACCAGCTGTTTAGCATAGGCCTTGTAATTTGGTTCAGGTTATTTTGCAGAAGATGTTTTACAAAATATCGTTGGTAATTTTTTAAAAAAAACTTCTTTATGTGCTGCATATGCCTAGGTAATAGGTTAGATTAATTTTGGTTCTGCTTGTTAGAAATACCTTGGGTTTTAAATTACTGCTGGTTAAAAATAAAATTAATGGGAAATTACATGGGTTTTTTCTCATTTTATGCAACTCTTCTTTACCAGACATATGTAGTTTCTCTGTCCTGGTTTTGGCTGGAGTTCATTTGCTTCCTGGTAGCCAGTACAGAGCTGTGTGTTGGCTTTAGTATGAGAACAATGTTGATAATATGCTGATGGTTTTAGTTGTTGAGCAGAACTTGTCTCAAGTCCAGGACTTTTCAGTTTCCCATGCTCCAGCAGTGAGCAGGTGCACAAGAACCTGAGAGGAGCAGGGGCAGGGCAGGTGGCCTGAACTGGCCAAAGGGATATTCCATACCATAGAGCATAAACTGGGAGAGTTGGCAGGGATGGATTGAGTTGGGAGCAGTTGTGTTGCACATCCCTTATCTTTCTTGTGTTTTATTCCCCTTTTTGTTACCTCTCTTTTAATCATCTTCATTGTCATTGTTGCTACTGGTTTTGTTATTATTTACTTTATTTCAAAGTGTTCATATCTCAACTCATGGTTACCTTTTTCCAATTTTCCTCCCAATCCCACCTGGAGCAAGGAAGAGCCAGCAACTGCATGGGACATAGTTGCTGGCTGGGGTTAAACACAGACATTCTCAGGGAATTTCACAATTACCTGTAAATTGCAAACAGGCTTCCCAAAGAATTTCCCTCAGTAAAAAAAATATTTCTATTCAAGTTTCCAAGATAAAATTTTTCTTCTTCATAGGGAAAGCAAGTGCACTTACACTAGCAGAGCTGCAGCTCTTCCTTGATTTTGAGGAGCAAAAAAAAAAATCAACAAAAAACCAGCAGAGAAACAACAAAACACCCCAAAATGCAACACTAACAAACCTTACCTACTTCATCATGAGTAGATTTTTAAATTCCTGTTCTTCTGCTATTAATGCCACAGTTCCTTATGCAACTCCTGATCACTGGAGCATGAGAAAAATGAGTTTTTTGCTTAACCTTGTCTGAAGATGGGAAATAGTTATTTAGGATTATTTGCATTTTGAAATTATAGGGCAATTACTAGATTATTCCTTGGGCATAGCTTTTATTATTGTGACTTTATTTCTCATGCTGGCTTTATTTTTGCTTCTATTTTCCTCCCTTGAAGCAGCCATTGAAGCAGTGATTAAATAAAACAAACATAATAAGCATGTGCAGAATAGATGCCAAAGCATAAGTAGAATTATTATCATTCACTTACATTATCTGTGAATTATTATTTTTGCTTATATAAAGGAATTGGTAGGTATTTCCTTTCATAAATTCTTAATTGTGTCTTCGTAGTGCTTACCACTGGCATGATCAGCTTAACAAACCCCAGATCATCTGTGTTGCATTGCATTCCCCTCCCCACCTGTAACAGGCAGGATGAGTTATCCTTGGGAGCCAAAGTAACTAAAGAACAATAATGCTGACTGCCTTGATTATTCTCTCTTTGCAAAATGCACAGGGCTCCATTTGTCTTAATTTCAGATCTGCTGCTGATACTGCTGGCAGTTCATTAATTGTATTTACTGTGGTCCTTTGCATACAATTTTTCTCTGAAGTACCTTTGTAAGAGCTTCCGTCACTACTGTGAGCAACTCACTTAACTCAGTAACCCCTGACAGAATCTCATTGAAGAGCAAGTGAGCACCACTTACTTTTTATATGCTTGCTCATCCTTCTGTCTGCTGGTCTGTAGTGGTTTTAAGAAGCAGTTCAGCTAGCTGTAGCCAAAAGTTCTGACTGTCCTGAATTTCCCTTTGAATTTTTTTTTGGCAAACCTGGAACCTGTCAAAATCTACAAACCCAGCTTACCTGTACTGTTTTCTTTGTATCTTCTGACTGTGTGTTTCCAGTTACATACAAAAAATGTCATCTGTGGGTACACAGTATCTGTCATCCAGAAGGATCAGAGGTAGATTAAGGTGATATTTAAACTCCAAATAGGTTTTCTTTGTTCATCAAAGGAATATACCTGTCTCAAGTGTGAAATGCAGTAAGTATTTTTTCAGCAAAACTTCTGCCATTTTGCAAACAGAACATGATTACCTATCTTTCTTTCAAGCTAGCAGAGAAATTTAAGGAAGATATGCCTGTACTTGGTAAAATGACAGACTTACTTTTGTCTCCTCCTGAGGAAGACATCCTTGAAAGGCAGAGGCACTAACATTGTGCAAAGGACATTACTTCCTCTAACTTGAGACCCAGCTGCTGTGAGTCCTGTCTGGCTTCCGATGACATTGGCAGCGGAATTCATATCCATTAACAATGGGAATGAAGTCAGACTTTCAGAAGTCCAAACTTACATTTGCACATTTGAGGATTGTGTCATTGTGCTACACCCAAATGGAAATACTCTAAAAAGAATCTGTGCACATTGCTTTAGGCTCAGATCCCTCAAGCAAGTAAGATAGTCTGTGTCAGTAGGATGAAAAGCTCTAGAGACTGTCCCATCGACTTTCCCAAAAAAGCAAGCCACTGCTTTAAAACATGAAAATGTGTTAGCTTCTGGGAATTTTGAAATAAAGTTCTGAACAAAAAAGGGGGGGGAAAAAATACTCAATGTCAAAACAAGCGCTTGTTAATCTATTATTGTTTCAGTAACAAAGTGAGAGTTACAACCAGAACTGTGAGCAAAAATAGATTGAGCTAGCCAAAATCTGTGTCCTGAAACCCAGGGGAGTTCTGTCCACTGATGGTCTAGAGTGAACTAAGTAGATCACAGATTCATTTGTAATGAATATATGATTGTGTAACCACAGTGTAGAGCTTGAGAATGTCTCAGAAGCATGTGTGGAATATGAATTGTTTAGATATTAGTTCATTCAACTCTTACTAATCTACTAATATCAGTTATAGGTAATTCATCTAATGTTTGAGCTATTGCATATTAAGATACAGATCAGATTAATTTACTCTCAGGGTACATGACTTTTGATGTGAATATCCTAAAGCACTCTGCCTGTATAACTTTTTACTTTTCTGCAAATATCCTTTGCTAATTCCCTCCTTGACCTGCTTTCTCTTCCTTTTGTATTTCCTCAAGCAGAACTGGTTGGAAATCTTTCAAAATGTAAGTGAAACCCAAAGATTTTTCTGAGATGCAAACGCTATCCATTTCCTGACCAGTTCCAGCATAGAAGCCTTTCTTCTGAAGTGTATTGGTATTTCCTTTCCTCCCCCCACTTTTTTTTTTTTTTTTAAGCAATTCCTTTTTTGCACCTCTTTGTGAACTTCTGTTTTTCTTTACCAGCATCTCTGTTTGCAGACACTCACTGTGGGATGCTAACCCCATAGTACACCCTCCCCTGGGACGTCCCTCTGTACTCCCCAGGCATTTCCTTCTATTTTTATGCTGATTTGGAGGAACTGAGATGTGGAGTAAGTCCCATGGGCAGAGCTTTTGAATCCAAATTATAGCCCCTTTATGTAAAGGCAACACTAGAGACTCGAGAGCAGGGCAAATCAGGGATATTTCTTTGGCATGTGGTTGCGTTGCTTGATGGAGCTGTGGCTTTCCTTTTATTGACAGTCTCAGTACAAACTAACAAGAGTAGATCTAAATAGCATAAAAATGGGCATCTTGGTTTAAATCACACTCATTGGAAGCCTTGTTCACTTGCAGTCAGTAGGAATCTCATTTGAGTTCCCACCTATTCCGTCCTGTATTTGTTTCCTTGGAGCAAGAATTGATTGTTATTTTTAATGGAAAATTAGTAGTGTGATTTTTAGTAAGCCATATTGCTCTGACTTTTAGCTGCCTAGTAAAATCAAGTAACTTTAATTTTATGCTAATTTATTATAATTTTTAACATCTTTAAATGTAAATTTACCCTTAAAATGAAGAATCTGTCACTTAAAATGCATCACATGCTTCCTTGTAATGGCTGATCTTAAGGACTTGGTTATAAATTCACCTTATAACTAGCTTAGTATGGATGATTTCTTCTTCTAAGCATTTGGCATCCTCTAATGACAACCCCTGCAGTTGCAAGCCATCACAGAGTAAATGCAGCTGGCTTGTTGCACAATCATGAATGACATTGCACTTAGTTATTAATAATTGAAGGAGCTTTGTGTATTCCTTCTGGGTTCTATATGGAATTTATGGATCATACATCTACTCAGAAATCTAGATGAAAGTAATTTTGTTGAGCAAAAGAGGTTGGCAAGAGGCTTTTTTTGCTAATGAGTGTACCTTCTGTTCTATACATTCCTTTGAAAGCACTGTAAATAACATTTGGAATGAATAATGAATTTGCTGCCTTCTAGCATTGTCCATCACTGGTTCATAAATGCAAGGGGGTTTCTTATCTCAGTGAGCTCTTGCAGACAAGGACATTAGATGAACAGGAACTGTTCAATTACATACCACTCTTATTTTTCCCACCTTTCAGCCTTACCTTTCAGAAATGGGTAATACTCTGCTGTTTCTTGTGCAAGGAAACCATACATGAGGTCCATTACCTGAAACCTAAAGTACTTTCCCATTTTTTAAAAGTAGAAGAGCAGTAATTATCTGGATCTGCCACTGTGCCATTCCTCTTAAGAAACATCTATGTTCCATGTGTATGCATTTAAGAAAGGGATTCAATCCAACACTACCCCATGTGTGCAAAAGCACTCCAGTGGTATCACAAAGATGGCTAGAGTAGGATTTAAATCAGTTTATCCTGTGATAGTTTAAATAACCTTGGTTTTTCATTGGATTTTTTTAAACTGAGTTTCAAGGCTGGTGGCAGTGGCAGTGATGATGGCTTTACTCAATGACAAACATCCTACTCTTCTCCTTTTCAGCAGGAGTTAAACATTGCACAGAATCAGTGTCTTCTTTAATAGTATTGTAAGCATCGTATTCTGTTTTTTGAAGTCGGTGGCAATGCTCTAATACTTTTCACTCCAGAAAAAAAACCTGTTAGTTTTTAAATATATCATGCTGCAGTAGTTCCCACTGCACAGGGTGCCATAAAACCAAAGGAGGAAATGACAGCTTCTAGAGCAAATCCAGATTTATTTTTCTACTGCTTGTTTTTGAACACGATCTAATATTTTCTTGGCAGCTAGTGGCTTAAGATTGTATTGCTTTTAAGGTTATTTATTAACTGATCAGAATCAGAACTGTGACTGGACCTGGTTGCTCCTTCTCTTGGAAAAGAGTCCTGAATAGAAGTTGTGTTACTTCCAGGTGAAACATCTCCTGCACTTGGAGTGCAAGTTGGAATTAGAGTTGGAAAGTGTCTTTCAGGGGAGGCAAGGAATCGCCCCAGAAAGCTAGTATCCCTTTCCCCATGTTTTTGGTAGTATTACTTTATGTGAAAAAGATGAGGGGCTATTTATACAACTTAAGTTTATTTACCCAGTAGATAAAATAATGTTGGGTTTTTTTCTTTTTAATTTTTGGAAGTCTAACTATTAATTGAAATTTAAATAAATACTGTTTACATATCATTTATTTGTAACAACCATCCCCTACTTGTTCCTGCTTCTTGTGCTATTTTGCATCTTTTGGCTTGTTCTGTATGTCAAGTCCAATCCACGAGCAATTAGGCTTTGAAACCAGCTTGCATGGACATTACTTTGATAGTCATAGTTTCAGATTGTAAGTTCAATTTATCTGTCAGTTGGCTTTATGATCTTTTGCTTTGAAGCAGGATCACATCTCCGTGGCTTCTAAGACTGCTTGGATTTGTTTTTACAGGAATGGAATAACAAACTGCCGGATGCGGACGGAAAGCGAACAGTCCTGCGGCTCTCCAGTTGTTAGTGGTGACCCCAAGGAGGATCACAACTACAGCAGTGCCAAATCTTCCAACCACAGGAGCACATCACCTGCTAGTGACTCCGTTTCCTCTTCCTCTGCTGACGACCAGTATGAATTTGCAACTAAAGGTAGCCAAGACAGCAGTGAAGGAAGTGAAGTTAGCTTCCAGAGCCACGAGAGCCATAGCGAAACAGAAGAAGAGGACAAAAAGCAAAGTCGGAAGGAGACCAAGGATTCTTTAGCTGACAGTGGATATGCTTCCCAGCACAAGAAAAGGCAACATTTAATGAAGGCGAAAAAAGTACCAAGTGACACACTGCCTCTTAAAAAGAGACGTACAGAAAAGCCCCCTGAGAGTGATGATGAGGAGATGAAAGAAGCAGCAGGATCACTCCTGCATTTAGCAGGAATTCGATCCTGTTTGAACAACATCACCAATCGGACGGCAAAGGGGCAGAAAGAGCAAAAGGAAACCACAAAAAATTAGAACAAATCAATGATTTGTTTGAACTTAAAAAATTTTGTTTCAGCACGTCAGGTGAAATCTAATGATTTGTGGCAATATCAGCAATTTTTTCCTTTTTTGTTTTTCTTCTATTTCTTTTTGTTTTGTTTCTTTGGGTTTGGTTTTTTTTTTTTTTGACCCTTAAGATTTTTATTTTTAAAGGAGATTGAAGCCATAGAACTCATACTGACACTCAGCTAATTTACAAAAGCTTTTCATTACCTGAAGACAAAAAGTTAACAAAAAAAGAAAGCCAAAATTGCCATTGCTTTCTCCAGCTTGTCAAAAATGCATGGTTGAATACGCAGTGATATCAACATTAATGTGATGGGAGTAAAATTGGGCACTTGGAAATCCCTCTTATAGTAAAAGAGCTGTGCTTAATTTAGCATTCATTCAGGCCTGGCCCTTAAGAATTTTTTTAATGGCCTTACAATTGGTTAGAAGTGAATGTGAATAAAGAGATTTGTAGGAAAGAGGAGGCGCGTACTTCTCAACCAAGAACTATTTAGTGGCACTTGGAGATGTTGTGCCATACAAGTCTTCAGACAGCCACTGGTGGCAACTGTGCAAGCAGTAATGCACTTCTAGTGTGTCACGTATTCTATGTGGCTCATAATGTGAAGACTGATAACTCTTAAGTTTGAGGAAATTTAAACTATGTATGCAATGGGTCTCAGTGAAATAATGAAATGGGAGGGGGGGACTGTTAGTAGCATCGCTAACCATTGAATTCTGTCTTCTGTATTAAATTGAAAGAATATTCAAAAAGCCATAAGCCTGAAGATTGGCACTGCGTGCAAAAAATAATAGTAATAGGATAAAACAAACTATGTCTTCTAAGTGAAAAGTAATCAAGTCTAAGAAATTACAGTAGATACAATGTACATCAGAATCTTTTTCTGTGGATCACATCCTTGATCTAACGGGAAACAAAGCTACAAAACCTGCCATTAGTAGTATTCTGTATTTAAAATAGAAGGAAAGCATATTGGTGAACAGTAAAATTCAGAAGTTCAACAAAAAAGCTCCTACACTGCACTCAGAAATGAGTGTGCAGTGACCATCAGTCAGGATTCATCTGTGCAAAAATGACAACAAATTTCCAGATTCAACCAGCATAGCCAGCAGAAGAAATTTGATCCACATTGCACGGATTCTTTAGGGAAGGGGGGAAAACAAAAAGCAAACAATTTTTTTTATTCAAAGATGACAAAGTTCTTGTAAGGTAAATAATGTATTTAGCATGAAGCATGAATTATTTTCATATAAATATAGAAAATAGAGAAAAAGGCTATGCCTCTAATTTTTAAAGCCCTTAGGCTTAGAGTTTGTTTTTTGGGGGTTTTATTTTTTTTTTTTTTGTTTTGTTTTTGTTTTGGTTCTTTTTTGTTGTTGTTGGGGTTTTTTTGAAGCAGGTGTTTAAGGTTTAACCTTCTTCAGGGACAAACACTGACTGTTGGGGAACTTACTCTGCAATATTAAAAAATAAAATCTTCATGCTCTGGTAGGGCTTGGATGGTTGAATTATACTGCCTTGTCTGCACATTCAGCCCCCCTTTCCCTACTTCTGTTTAAAAAAAAGAAAAAAAAAAAGTAAAAGTGTGTCTTTTCTTCGTCTGTACATGTGTAACATGACGCAATAATCTGAGGGCAAATTTAGTAGTGAGTGTGTATGACAGAATCAAGAGAATAATGGGAGGTTAATTGAGGAAAACTCTCTGATTTGATTCAGGAATAAGTAGACAAGAAAATAGCTTTTCTAATTTGCCATGAAAAATTGAAGTTAGTTTAAGAGCCTTATGGAGGTGTCCAGATAAAAACCATTGTTACAGAGAGTGTGATTCAGGTACAGTGCTACTCTCCTGGTAGGGATGACTGTGAGACTGAAAATCACTACAGCAGAGAGAAGCTGTGAAATAAACAAAACAATCTCTCTCACCTGGATTCTTGCATTTGGCATGAAAAATTTTACACTTAGAATATCCTAGAGGCAAAAAGAAAATCCCAGAAACCAACCACTTAAGAGAACAAAATGGTCGGTTTCTTAAAGAATATAAGTTTAGATTTATCACTAATAGCTGTTTCAGGCAGCAGGTTCACCAAGATGGATGTAGTTTATTAAGAGTGAGTTAGAGAAGGGTTTGACTTCCTACTCAGTGCAGTGAGCTAAAAGTTGTATTTGGAGATGCCTGTGGTGTGTGCTCAGTTAGGAGATGGAAGGACTGAAGGACAGGCCGGTCTGGACCTGGTCCTGTGCTCCGCAAGCGTTTTGTAAAGAACAGGGCAGCACAGCAAAAGTGTGCCTCCCCTCCCATCTGAGCCAGCATGTCCTGGGATCCAGGAGCTGCTTGACAGCTGCCAGAGCTCAGCACAACTGCCAGCTTTGGAGATAAGGAAGGAGAGAGCCATGGATAGTGCGAGAAGCAGCCTTGTTCCTCTCAGTTTGCAGGGGCCAATGCATGCAGGGTTGATTCCCAGCATTAGTTAAGTCAGGAGTACATAGATACTAACTTTTGTTGGCTGCCTGCAGCCCTTTAGATCACGCTGGGGAAAACAGGAAGGACCAGTCCCTTGGCCAGGTATCACAGAGATGAATGAGCCATAATAGTTCCCTTGTCTGATCAGACTGGGATAATCTGCTTCTTCCCAGGTCCATGCTCTCTACAGCCAAAGTCTGTAGGCAGTGAACCACACAACCCTTTACAAGAACTTGATCTTCATCTTCTACAGACTTTTGGGAGAGTCATTTGAAATAGAAGATACTACAGTATCACTTTGCCACCACCTTTGCTCATTAACGCATAGTTGTATCAGCTCGGTAGTGGCTTAACATTTACCAAAAAACAGCACTGAAAAATCTAGTGGCAGAAAATGCAAACCATGGCTCAGCCATCTCTGTCCTCCAGGGAAAGCAACATGTTTGTGTGCCAGTGGCCAGATTCTGTCCACAACACTAATTCCAGAGCAACTTCTCTGATTGCAGTGTGTCAGTGCAAATGAGATCAGTATCTGCTGAACAAGTACCATTCATTAATGTGGACTCTTGGTGGCTAAATATATAATTACCACTAGTATTACTCATCTTAGAAAACAGTCATTTTGCATAAATATCTAATTAGGCAGGTTATCTTTATACAGATATATATATAGATATAGATATATAACACCTATCTAAGACTTCAACAAACAAACTTCCTCTATATATTTGCTGGTAAACCTAAAATGTTGGCAAGCATGTATTTTCATATAAAATTTGTTTCTCCAAGTCTGATCTGCTAGGAAGGTATTCTTTGGTGGATTTTACGAAGTTATATTCAGGAACCAGCAGTTTGGGCTGCCATCAATGGATTATTTCTGGTGTTTAAAAACAACTTGTCTTTATTGATGCTTACTCTGACTGTTGATGAGAAGTACATAATTTGGATTGTATAAAGTATTTAGGAGTCACCTTTTAAACCATATTTGTGTCTGGCTGACAATGGCAACTTTGTCAGAACTGGTTCTACTCCATCAGAGAAGTTCTCTCCTTTTTTTGTGTAAGAACTGAAATTGATTTGTTTTACAAGAAATATGATGTTAGCTTTTAATCGAGTTGTCTTTACTTCAACTGAATGATGTCAAAACGGACTGGTAATTGCACTGTATTACAAACTCTCTCACTTGCCAGATAGGAGGTGGTGTGGTTTTGCTTGTTTGCTTTCCTTCTAAGCCATTTTGGGGTGAGAAGTTGTTAAATCTCTAACTTTCCCTTCTTCTCACTCTTAAGTATTGCCAAATTAGCGTTTCTCCAAGACAGGTGGGGGTGAGGTCAGCAAGTGTTCAGTAGTGAATTTCACATGTGTGAATTGTAAGGGTTGCTGGACTTCATGGCAAGCTCCTTTGGAATATGCCTTTTGCAGCAAGAAGCTCTTGCAGGCCAGAGCTAATGCCATAAGCAGATTTCACCAGCATCTCCAGGGAGGTGAAATCTGCTGATCATGCTTGCATTCTGCAAGCAGTTGGATGTTCTACTGCATTTTGGTGCAGATTCTGCTTGCATTTAAAAATGCAAGCACAGCTCTTGAACAGCTTAAATGTATCACCCCATAGCTGTTTCTGAAAGCAGTCTGCTTCTGATCTTCTCCTGGCAAAACTGGCAGTAGTTCTGCAAAGATCACAGGGCTTTACATTTACATTCATCTTTTACAGCTGAAAAGCTGAATGTGGGAGTGAGGAGGTGTGCCCTGTAGGACTAGAGAACTGTCCTGAGACTGTTCTCTCCAGCAGCTGAGCTTCATATTCTCATATTCCTCTCATACCTTAATGGGAGAAGAGAGTCCCAAAGGAGGTGTGTTGGCTCCCAGTGTTCCGCTGAATTACTGTCTACCTGTGGAAAAGATACAGAAAAAAGCTGGAGGCTGCATTCTTCACTGGAGTGAGGTAGAAATACATCAACATACTTTAGCAGAGAATGAAATCCTGAATTTTACACTGAATGGCACCATGGATAAAATTACCAAAACAACACTTTGTCCTGGTTTCTTAGTAGTGGTAATTTATTTTCACTGGGATTCTGGCTCCCAATCCATCTAAAGATGTAAATCATAGAATCATAAAATAAAATATGCTGAGTTGGAAGGGACCCATCTGACTCGTGGCCCTGCACAGGACACCCGAAGAATCACACAGTGGGTCTGAGAGTGCACATTCTGAGGTTTTCTAGAAGTTGAAGGTGTCTTGTCTCCTTTGCAGTCAGTGGAGCTATAGACACCCAGGTGCTCCTGGAAACCTTTACCATTTCACTATTATTATTGTTACTACAATTTTTGCTTTAATCCAAGCCTAGGCATATTTGAAAACGTTACTCTCCTGTGCTCCAGGATCAAATAAAACTACTGAGAAAATGCATTTTCAATGCAATTTACTTCACTTCCTGGAGAATGCAAACCTAGCTCCTTTGGGTACATCACTACTGCCTGAATAGCTCATTGGCATATTTTATAGGAAATATTTTGAAACATTTTCTTAACTTTGCCACCAAAAGAGCATTTGAACCATACATCCTCCTGATTGTAACAGAGTATCAGTGTTGACCGTCTGACCAGTTAAGTTTTAGTAGTGTTCTTCACAGCCCTCCAGTAATATATCAAACACTGTTATGCACATAATGCAGCACTGTGATCTAATTTAAATAATACTTTTTTATTATTTATACTACTCTATGTAATATACATCAACACTTTGCTATATAACCTAAGTGATAACCCTCTTCTTAGTTACCTGCCAAACTCTGAATTTCTGTTTGATTTATATTGCAATTAGCACAGTTACCAAGTTGTAATGATGTCTCTTTTCCTTTGAAATGGGATGTGTAAGTCAAACTATACATTTTGTGTGTTTCTGTTTTGAGATGAAGTTTATAAGGATTTACACACAACATTCGGTGTTCTGTATAAATCTGCATACATTTGTAAATTCATCTGTTAATCCCCTTTTATTTAGAAAGTATTAATTGATGGTGGTTTATTAGGGATTTTTATTTTTGCATTTTTATTTTTAGTACTGGTTATTCTTGAATTAAGCAGAGACTTGTCAGCTGGGTTGCTTTATCTTTGATCATGTACATGACCTTATAATTCTTCCACAGTTCAGCAAACAAGTACTAGCTTCACTGACCAAAAAAAAAAGTCTCAGCCTAATGTGTCTATGGTGCTGTATTTTGCTGGTATACATTTAAAACCAGAAATTATTTAAAGGTCACTTTTGAGTTGTTCTAATAAGTAGCCTTTTCTGGTTTGGGGAGTTTGGGTTTTGTTTTATCATTGAAAACAAGGTATATTTATCTGAAGAGATAATGGTTTTTCTACTGTATCACATTTCTTTTTGCAAAGAGGGGAATATTGGCCTGATGTAACATCCTTTCACAATCGATGGAAGGGGGTTTTGTTTCATTTTTTTTTTCAGTGGATTTCATGAGGCTTTGGATCAGGCCAGCAGTTACAGGAGCTCATCATCTGAGGGTTTAAGGGATAAATGACAACTTGTGCTGGCCTTTAGTGCTAGAAGGGATTTTACCGAATACTAAAACTACATGCTGGACTCTGGAATGGCTGACAATCTAGAAATGGGAATCTTTTTCATTTGTTTACTCTGGCCTGAAATCCCAAGACCTTCTTTTTTTTGTTTGGATGACATTGAATTTGAGTACATTTTTAAGTTACTAGAGCATTGTACATTTCCCAAGTATGTGTGTGGGACAGCAATTGAAAGTCATACCTGTATCTGATAACCAGTTCCATGCCTGCATCATTCACACTCACTACTTAAAACTGCCATGATGTAAAATGTTGGGGGGGAATGATTTGTGTGTGTATGAAAAGCATTATGAACTTGTACATTTTTTTATACTCTGATCTGTAATTTCTGAAGTATTTTGTTTTACAGAAAAAGTGATAAAGCAATCAAAAGACCAAGAGATTTAGTATCAATGCTTAAGGGTCACAGGACCTTAACTGGCCAATAAGTTTATTTAGTACAGTGATAAGCCAATTTTTTTTCCTGTACTTGGCGTCTGAAACTGCCAATTTCATCAATATTAAAATACGAACTGTGACGGGGAATGAACAGTGGTGTTAAGTTGTATTTGTGTTTACCTAAATGAGCAGTCCGAAGGCAAGTGCAATCAGCTGATCTTTAGGAAGTATGAAATTGTTGATTTAGAGGCATACTTGCATTTTACATTTTCTTGATGTGTAATCATGTTGCCAAAGACAAACTATTTCATCAATTATTATTGTAAATAACACTTTCCCAAAACCTACCATAAAGTTTCTGTGATGTATTGTCTTCCAGTTGCAATAAAAATTACTGAGTTGCATCAATTGAACAATTGTATTTGTGTGAATATTCGTTTCAGAACATGCCCACGTATTAAGACATAACAACAGTGGTTGTTTTGTTTGGTTTTTTTAAACAAATTAATTCCTTCATTATTAAGTAGTTCTGGCCCTTGTGGGATGTTACCTGGATCTTCACTGCTGTAGATATCAGTTCAGATTAATATCCTGTCATGTGCAAATGGCTAGACATACTAAGCTGATGTTAAGTTAGGGTCTGATCTTCCTTTTTCATCAGTTTTGCAGCCCAGAAACAAAGCTGATTTCATTGGGAATTGGGGGGGGGGTTGTTTGTTTTGGAGTTTGGGGGGTTTTTTGGGTTTTTTTGGGTGGTTTTTGTTGTTGTTTTGGTGGGGTTTTTTTGGGTTTTTTAGTTAGTAACAATCAGAAGAGATCCAGTAATAAAATGTCTAATGGCATATATATAACATCCTGAAAAATATACCTTTGTAATCTGTGTATCAATTCTCCCACCTAAGTCTAGAGTCAAAACAATGTAAAAGGATTCTCTTCAGAGAATGAGTAAGGAGTATAAAAAAATTGTAATGCTCTCATAGCTTTCTCCAATTAAAATTAAACTGAATAGTATAATCTTATAAAACACAGCATTCCTCAGACCCTGTGTTTTTGAAAGTGTTCTGTTAACAGCCCTAAATATCTATAGGTTAACTTTGAAAAGGACTGAGAAGAAAGACAGCCCCTCAGTTCTTCCATCAAACTTTCTCAGAGCCGGTTTGAAATGCTGCTGAAGCAGAGAGGGCGGTGCCTCGGCCATGTAGTGAGAATGTATGGCTGCTGAAGCCAGAACTGAGCTGACCTAAGAGTGTCCCCTCTCTAGCCTTGATGCCATCCAGAGTGGGTTAGTATGGGAGACTACTTCTCTAGGCTTCTGAGGGACAAGATGGATGTGAACATCCCAGGACAAAGTGGAGCAGAAGAAGCAAATGTCTGAGATACACACGAAAGAGCATAAAAGTGCCCAAGCTCAGTATCTGTCCAGGCAGTTGCTACATCCATGCATTGCCTGGAAAATTTGTAACCGATCTTTGGTAGCCACTGCTGCTGTAATTGAACAAGGAGAGAAAAAACTTGGCCAAGGAGACAAGATGAGGGTTGACTGATGTGAAGGCAAAACCTCTTAACTGTGTTCTGAACCATTTCCTCTAATGGATCCCCCCTCCCATCTGCTGCCCGCTAGGCAAGGATCACGTAGCAGTCAGTGGATGGATCCATAGAGATGTGCGTAGAGGAGCTCAGAGACCTGCAGTCTCCACAGAACATGTTTTAGCCTTTATGTACAGGCCAGCAAGCCTGCCAAGAGCCTGGTGGTGGGCTTGTTTCAGCATAGGGCATTGCTGAAGGTTCTTAAGCCATTTATCTCAGGCATGCCATAAGATTCACACTGAATGCCAGCTGTGCTACCAGCTTCTGTGAAACTGCAATTTAAACAGTCAAACACCATATAAACAAACACCTGTTCTACCTTCTCTCCAGACTCAACACCCTTATTTGCACTGTGGGTTGTGCTTGACTTGTCAAAATGCCTCTGGCAAGCCCTTGGGCAGCATGGGCAGGCCAGGTGATTTATGAAGCAGGTCTTCCTGCTGCTCTTTCTTCAGGGGTGTCCCTACTCCAGCATGTGCTGCCTGCAGCCACTCCAGGAACTCCTGCCCTGGTGTGGATCCCTCAGGAGTGCACAGATCCCTTCTGATCCCAAGTGGATCTCCAGCAGCCCTCTGTGTGCCGGTTCCTTTACAAAATACATCCAAGGAGGAGCACTCCCTGTCCCTCTGCCTGCAGCAGTGGCACCCAGTGGCTTGGTCTCTCCCTTTTGTTGACCTCAGCCCTCAGTGGGCTAAAACCTCAGTGGGCTGTGACCCACTTCTGGCCAGCTGCCACATGAGTGCTGCTGCCACCCCTGTGCTGAAAGCTCATCTCCCCTGGCCACTGCAGCACCTCGGTCCCTCAGCACCTCAGCCATGGTGGTGTCCAGCCTGCTCCGGGCCTGCCCTGGCCCTGAGGAGCACAGAGGGGCAGGTGCCATGGCTGTGCTCTGCGAGAGCCCTCGACGCCTGCATGGGCAGAAGAACTCCCATGGCTAAGATGCCCATCCTTGGTATGGGCACCCAGCTGGCTCTGCCCTTCCAGCCCTTAGACGCCTTCCCTTTAGGAGTGCCTAGGCAGAATGGGATGGCAGGGCTCCTGCCCCTCCTCACCTCACAGAAATAGAAGGTGTTGTGTGTGACGTGGGCCGCATGAGGCCTATGAGATGTTACACTGCAAAGTTGGCCACAGAAGCCCGAACAGCCCAGGCAGCACAGGCCAGCTGCTCTCCAGGGAGTCTGTGGATCCACGGCCCCATCCAGACATCCCCGCGTTCTCACTCAAGTTCAGCAGCTGCGTGGCCAGCGGGGCAAGCCCCAGGGACCCAAATAAACAAGGAAAATGGAGCTCGGGGCACTTGAGGGCAAACACGGCCCCCAGGCTCACCCGCCTCGCTTGCAAGGACAGGTCCTTGTCGGGCACTTGTCGGGTGTCTCGCACAAAGTGGTTGCACACAAAATGCCCACGTTTGTATGGCCTCCATGCTAAATTTCTGTCTTCACACAACAGCATCTGGTACTACAGAGTCCCCTGAGAGGAGGTGGCATTAAACCCTTCTGCTGGCATAATGCACTCCGGCTGGGGAAGTTGCCTAGAAAGAAAGAAGAGAATGTAAATAACTACAAAAGGCTTTGTTCTATGTGCTCCAGATCCTGTGTTATGCCAGGAAATGAAGTAACAGTCGATTCTGTAATGTCTGCTTCTTAAAGAAATATTATAAAGGAATAAATCTTCAACTTTAACACAGTGCAATACTTTGAGTGGACACATTCAATCCATGTAAGATAATTAAAGGGGTTTTTAAACTTCATCATAAAGTACAGATGATAAACAATGGTGAGAAACTTCATGGAAAACCCTCTACAGCAAACATCTGTCAGACTTAATAACAAGCACACACTCTGCTTTTCATCTTATACTGTTTGACATAATTTTTATTGGCTATAAATCTGCAGGGTTTGTTTATATTTCTATTTGCATTAGGATTGGTTGCCACCTTATATTTGATCAGCAGAGCTGCTATTCACTGTGGTGTAAGGAATCAAATAATGATTGTGTATATACAGCAATCTGAGCATTACAGTGCAGGAGATTGTAAACAAAATTTTTAAATCTCTGCTTATCATCATAAGCAATGTTCTCTCCAGGTCTTTAATGACAATCAGTTTCTAGAGGCTTTTCCCAAATAATTGTCATTGAAAACAACTGCATATTTCTTGGTAGCTTGGTCCTGAAATGCAGCATCTTCCTGCCACTGAGATACAACTTCTCCTTATCTGTCTGTTTTCAATCTGTTAGACAATATACAAAGGTAGTGCCCTCATTTTACTTTTCTTGTTTTTTTTAATGAGTGGTAGTATATCAACAAGTAGGAGGAAAACACTCCTGGTAGATACAGCATAGGAAGCAAAGGCTGTGCATCAGGGACACCCTGTAAAATGGCTGCATGTTGTGGGATGATGCAGCAGATCCCTCCTGAGCTGACATTTCCATATGTTCAAACCCAGTCTTAAAAAATAAATGGTTTATTGGCAAAATATGATAGAAAAAGTAGGATGAGTTAGAATGACAAAGAAAACACTGATGACATGGCTCCTTTGCCCTTAATTAGGGCAGGCAGAGTACCTTTTAAAATAGTACAGTCTCCTCTCATTCCTTTGCAGCTTTGTTTTTTCATCTCTAAAACACGGATCAGTCTGTGATGCAGGGACCTGGTTTTAATCATCGTCTTACATAATCCCTGCAATCATAGTAAAGTGCAGTGCTGTTCAGTGATTTTAAAAATAGCTTTATTCAGCTATCAGCATACTAATTAATACAGTTGCTTATTCCACCCTGGTTCATTCACCATCTCAGTTACAGAAGCCACGCTACCTGGGGTGCAATCAAATACAGTTGGCTTTGCCTGTTACACCACCATAAGAAGCAGATCATCCATCAGGAGAGCCACAACTGCTGCTCCTTGTGGCCAGTGCCTGCTGTCTGCTCCTGGCACAGCACTGAGGAGCCATGCTGCAGTGAGATCCAGTGGGTGATCCACCATGCCAAAACAAATGGATTTGAGGAATATTGCCTACAAGGCTGCAAACAGCATTCAGTCAGCCATTTTGGGCTTTGCAAGCAGGGTAGGGGGACAGGCAAAAAAAGGCAAAGGAAAGCAAAGCTCCTGCAAGGAAAGGAAAGCTCCTTCTCTCTGCTGAGATGGAAGAGACAAAAGCATGAGAGGCTCCTGGTGCTACTGGAGGCATAAAGGACTTGTACATAGGGAAAGGACTGGGAAGAATCCCTGTGAGAAGCAAGTGCTCAGCATCTGATATAGGAAGTCAATGTGGCTTTGTCTCTGTTAACACTTTTTCCTTTATGAGGGACTCTCAGCACCTTTTAAAGTGTTTTGCCCACTCCAGAGCATTGTGGCTGCCTGTTCTGTGCTACAGCTCCCGCTGTCCCAGCATTGTGTCTGCTCCTCACCATGTGCCCAGCCGCCCTGTGTGACTTTTGCACCCAGGTACCAAGCTGAAATTACACTTTAAAACTGCCCGGAGGGTTTTGCTGAACCTCAGGCTAAAGACCATTACCTCTGTGAGATGGATAGAGGACTTGAATGGCTTGGGAGAGAATTATCAACCAGTTCCCAGATACCATATTAGCAAATACCTCTCCTGCTGAAAAGTCACGTCTCCATCCTCCTTTCTTCTCCCTCCCTATCCTGCTTTGCTTCGTTTTGGGCAATCCTAGGTGTTGGCTGACTGGCTGCCCTAAACACAAAATCTGATAACTAAGGGCCTTTCACCATTTTTATTATTTCTGTTTTATAAACAGCTATTTGCAAACAGACTCCACTGACTTAACCCACCAGCATCTGACCTCTGAAACAGCTCTCACCTTACACAGGCATTGTGTTTGCTTTAATAAACTGGAGAGTAAACAAATGTGAGATTGGGGGCTGCTGAGATTTGGTGAGCTGGAAGCCTAATTGTTTGGGCATTTAGTACTCCCACGCTGACAGGAGCTGTTCACTTGCCCTACTGCCTTACCGCTCCCTTCCAACGAGGCTGCCGTAAAATTAATACTCTGTGACAATGTATCTTACTGGAAGCAAATCAGTCACCTCCACTGCGCTGGTGCTATCATCTCCACCGACAGGGGCGTTCTCAGCGGCCGGAGGGACCGCGGGAGTAGCCCGGTCTGCAGGAGAAGTGCTGGGGACACACCGGGCTGGGCATGGCCGGGCAGCCGTGAGCAGCAGGTGGTGAAGCCTCTTTGGGTGGCCTGTGCGAGGCTAAGTACCAGCGGCCACCAAATAATGATTAATCATTTTCAAAAGCTGTGAGATTTTAATTTTTTTTTCTTTAAATAATTCATCTTGAAACAGCTAAGTAATAACTTGTGCCTGGCTGTGTTTGCAAGGTTGAATTATAACAATTTCTTGTCCAGGGTTCAGGGACAGAAGAAAAGATTATTTGACAGACAAAGGCAGACATAGCTTGTATCCCTTCAAGTGCCTGCAGTTGTTTATTCATGCAGACCGTGAATGCCACTAAAACACATGAGGGTGCACGATGAGGACAATGGTCTGATGTGTATAAAAATAAAAAACCAAACATATTTCATTTTAGACAGAAGACATGTTACTTTAACATACAGACTTTGGGACAAAATGAGAAGCTTTAAAGTGGTTGCCAAAGGAAAGGGTGGGCTGCCAGAAGGATCAGCCCCTCAGAAGTTCTGCTCACTGGGGCATGGCCAGGGTTTGCCAGAGAAGACTTAGCCCACTCCTAATGTTGAGGTTAGGGTTAGGAGGGAGAAAAAGCCTGGAGCCTCAGCACAACTCAGACTGCCAAAGGGAAGGGGTTTGTCGCCAAGACAGAAATTTTTCTTGCAAGCAACCACCAGAATTCTGGGGCAAAGGCTCAGTTCACACCTGCATAGGTAGTTAGAGCTGGAGCTGCAGCATGAGCAGGGATGCAAAGCGGCTGCCAAGGGACAGGATAATAAGCTGAGAGGGTCTTGCACTGACAGCTTTTTTATCTGGGACAGAGTGTTTTGTTTGCATCTCCTTACCAGTGAATCTTATCAGATTGCTGGGTTTCACCTCCTCAGTCTGCTGCTGATGCATGAACTCATGAAAAAGACCCCATTCCCAATCCCTAAATTATCCAAGACATCTCACTGCCCATCTGTCTTTCAATTTGAACTTTCAAACTGTAGATTTTTGTCTCGCTCTCTGGCTGTCACAAAGGCAAATACTGTGTGGATTTATTGTAAAACAATCATTTATTTAAAAAATACACAGCTCATCTGGCTGAGTTTTAGTCACCTCTGGCAATAAAGGCTTGTGTTTTCTCTTGCACTGGAACTCTGTAACCCAGAGTCTGGATATGGAAGTCAGTTACATGTCAGAGGACTGTGAGCAGATGGTGCAATGGATGAGGAGAACCTTCAGCCTGTCAGAGCTAATGCCACTCAAGCTGTGGGGAGGACAAGAGACTGTTTGGTGGGAGCCCTGGCTGTGGGTTCCCAAGGTGGTTGGTGCCAGAGGAACTACCTAGGGGACACATCAGCACATCCCAGCTGTGCAGGGGTTGATACTCCAGGGCAAAATCCTTTTCAAACATAAAGTCGCCTGGCATACTCATTTCATTCTCTTTGTAGCTTTTCCAGCACATGTTTATTTCCATGACATGGACAAACACCAGCTCCAAACTGAGATTCTTGCTGAAATAAAAATGCAAATGTTTGTCTTGCACAATCAGGTTAATGTCAGGGCACATTAATGGGCCTGACCAGCCTCATCTGGGGTCTCCACCTACACACCTGCTTGCAGACTCAGGAGCCCCATTTCAGCTGAGCCCTGGGCTGTCAGTCTGTGTCTCAGTGATGCTGGGGCAGAGCTCTGCCCGTGCCTGTCCAAGGATCCTGTTGATCCAGACCGTGACCAGCAGACTGACTTCCCAGCTTGACCACAGACCTGCCTTGTCACTTGCTGAGCAATCACTGTGCTCTATCCAACCCTGATTACCTCACTGAACTTGACTGATCTACTGATTGACTTCCCAGCAAGATTTTGGACCTGCATTATAAGCACAGTCTTGCCTGATAAGATCTGAATTCTGGGTAGAATCTGGCTGCTGTCTGCAGGTTTGCTTTGCTCACCTTGCTCAGGTACTGTGGGGCTGGGCCCTGGCTGGAGAGCTCCCTGATCTTGGGGAGCAGCTTGGCTTCATGGCACCAAGTTGGGGCCAGGCTCCTTAGGGAGCACACTGTGCTGTGAAGGTAGCACATGATTTGTTTGTCTGATCTGTTCAGTAGGCCGGAAAATGTAACTAATTCATTTAAAATGCTACTGCAAAAAAGTTGCTTAAGTGTCTAATCAGGTCCAATTAGAAATCTAAATGGATTATGTTTTCCATCAGGATACAAGCAACAGGCTGTTCCTGCTCCCCAGTGTTGGTCTGGAAGCTGTGATTTGGCATCCTTTAGCCCTGGAGGTGTGTAACTAACTTGGGAGGCGAAGCAAGAGGAGCAGAACAGAACCTGTTTTACCTGTTGCATGTTCATATTCTCAGGTGAGAAAAAACATTGTGAGCTGATTGTATTTTTTGTTTTTGTCAACTATGACCTACAGGTCAGGCTTAAGTTTTCTTAATTTTAGTACAAATAATTGTCATTTTGTCAATATTGGCCCACAGACACAATGCTGGTAATCTTGCCAGAGATGATGCCATCCAGGTAACCAGACTGACGGTCCTGGTCCCACTGGAGATTGCAGGACAAATAAAGTGCCCAAAGAGCAGAGCTGTCCCTTTAATAATGCATGGCTGTAGGTATGTCTATTTACATTTGGTCATTTTTTACAATTTTAAACTAATAGAAGATTCAGTTACTTCTTTTCCAAGCATGTAATTTTCTTGTCAATTCCGTGCTCCCCTTTCCTCCATAGAAGCTATTCTGTACTACAGCTGCAAATAATCTTCACAGGCACTCACAAACACATGGCAATGATTTTGCCCCTCTCCCCCCATGCACGTTTTCTCATTTTGCTTTAATGAAGCATCTTCTGGGTGGGATACTGCAGATCCCATTAAACATGCTTCTCTATCAACACTGCTCCTAAGCAAAATATATTGATTGGTGAAGCTTTGGACCTACTTTAATCAAGTAATCTAAAGAGGGCTTAAGCTTCAAAACCCTGGTGATGCTCGTAGCTTCAGAGCTTTTACTTATACTGAATTAATTTATCCTGGATGTTCTAATGCTCTCAGCAACCCTATAGATTATAATGTTAGAGGTTGCAATCATGCCTCTGATAATATTCCCCAAACTTGAACTCTATTGATCATAAGGTAAAGTCAGAAGTGGGAGTGGGGAACACAAGGAGAAAACCAAAGGATTTGATTTGAAGCAGGGGTGAATGTGTTCACCCCTCTAAGCAGGCTGCTGGGAAGGAGGTTAACAGCCTCAGAAGGTGTCAACACTTTGGGGTTTTTTGACTGAAGATACATTCTGATATGGACTGAGCGTCAAGTCATCATTTCCAGGCTCCTCCTTGCATAATATTGTAGCTGTTTTATGTCACAAATATAATTCTCAGTCAAAGGGAAGGTTAGTTGGATTTCACGTGTTGAACATCAATACAAGTTACAGTATTAGTCTCAGCTATATCATGGGAAAAGGGAATAATCTTCTTCCCAATCCAAGCAAGAGCTAGAAACCATGATGTGTAGCTACCTGATGCTGAATTATGTGTACTGATGACACAATGGATACGTGCTGAAGGCCTGATAGTGTTAGGTTAGCAGTTGCCTCAATGGTCTTAAGGGTCTTTTCCAACTTAAATGATCCTGTGATGCTAAGAACATTCTCATCTTTACGAATCAACGTGTTCATATTTGTAAGAACCAGCAGGGCTCTTCCATGCATGCTAGTGATGCACTGAACACCGCAGGGAAGTGTCTAATCTGGTGTATGCTGCAGTCTAAAGATGCCATTAAATCAGTCTGGGTTTGGTTGGTGTTAGTGAGAAGTGAAATGTGCTTAAACAAACGTAGCTGCACCTACTCCAGTGTTGATGCAGGGTCCCTCTGGGTGGCAGGCATATAAGCCAGTGGCATTTTATTGAAAATAACAGGACTGGCATCCTGTGTTCCTGTTGCCCATGGCAGAGACCTGGCATAGTCTATGGGTAGCTCCACCCTGGCAGTGCTCTGCCTGGTGCAGAGAGGCTTGGCCACAGGGCAGAGTCACTGTCCATCGGTGAAGGGTGGCAGACAGCTTTCTCTAGATAACTCCCAAAATTTCTTCAGAGGCTGGGCCCTGCTTGTTTTCAAGAGATTATAATGAAAACAGAATATTGGTGAATAAATTAAAAGATTATTTAAAGCAATGATAATTTTTATGTTTTCATTAGGTAGTCAGGTAAAGCTCATACTATTTTGAATACAGACTATCTCCTGCTTTGTGAATCTCAAAGACTATGAAGCGATTTCACACAGAGAGCTCTGATTACTACAGTAATATTTTCTTCTACCACCCTTTCAAACACTTATTAATAGAAAAAATATCAGTTCAAACTGTCTTCATTTCACACAGAAAATATCAGTGTTCACAGTGTGAACTTTAAAATTCTTATCTGATTAGTTAATGTCAACAATTATTAATGTACTGTCGATTTAAATGTCTACTGTCCTCCATCGATCTCAGTCTTCATATACCATGCAGTGCACATCACTTAAAAAGTAACTTTCCTGACTGGCTAGGGATGACTTTCTGTCCTGCTGTCAGCTGGCAGTAAGTAAAACAGGGAAAATTGGAACATTTTCCTGTGCATATTTCCTTGTGACAGGCTGCTCAGTTGGACAGCATCTTTAAGGACAGAAAGTCGTTCAAGAGGGGAACTGGGAAGTGATAGCAAGGAGAGCCACTTGATTTAGTTTCCTATTCTCTCATTCCATAAACCTTTAGGCACACACAGATGGCACTTTTCTATTTTTATCATGACAGCAATGACTGGTGCCTCCTATGAGAAAAGACAGGGAAAAAAAAGGAAGCTAAAAGGTCAGTCGTAGTCTAGGTAAGATGGTGCTGCACTGATGGTGCTGCACCTGGTGTTTGGAAGGCATCAGAGATTCTACTATTTATTTCTTTTAGTCTGCTAGTGTCAGGAATCACATTCCTCCAAGGGAAAAGGTAAAGTAGCCTCTGGCATTTTGGCATTCCATCTCTCAGCCCTCATTAAGCCTGAATACTATTTACAATACTATTTAAATTCTGATTGACTATATTGCAACCAATCTAACCTTGCTCTGTTTTGCACCTAGGTTCCAGAATGAATTGAATTACTTCATGGCCACTGTTTTCTGAGCAGGGCTATTATGAAATGTAGCTGCCAAAGCCATGAATGAGTGGATCACACCAGCCCCTGCTCCCTTACAGTTCTCCCACCCTATATTCTCAGATCTCTTAGGAGGGACCAAGACATTTAGACAGCTGCACCCCAGTGGAAGGGAGGGACTGACGTTTAGCTCTGCAAAATCCATTCTCTTAGGTTCACAGGTGTTGGAGAAGACCAAGGAGACTCAGTCCAACTGATTAGTTTTGATGAAGGTCACATAACACAACCTAAGTCTTGAGTAAATGTGGATTCCTTGCACATGTATCTGAATTTATGGTATGGCTTATTTCTATTTTATTTCCAAAACCCTCAGAAACTCTATTTACAGAGTAGACATCTGGACTCCTAATTTCTCTCCCCCTGTTCATGCCTGCCTCCCCCCTCAGCAGTAATCCCTTTCTTTGCTGCATGCAGTAGAAAATGAGCGTGCCTGTCCTTCCTGTGCACTGCTGCCAGGCCATTTTACATAAGCATCTTTCTCTATTCCCCATCACAGGACAGCACATCCTGTAGTCTCTAATCTCTCAACATAAACACACAGATTACATTCCATTCTGTCACCAGTGTGCAGTGGGTAACAGGCATGCTGTCATATCTGTGCTGCTTTCCCTGGGCTGTGCTGATCACTCTCCCACTGGCACCAGATCATTTGCCATCAGTGATGCACAGGCTGGGATAAGTCCTCTTTGCCCCCCTCTTCCCAGTGCTTTGACACATGAGGCTGCTCCCTTCAACCCTCTACAGGAAGCTTTAGCATCATCCTCCTACTCATCCAGGGACATGACAACATCACAGCGGACAAGCTGGGCTCTCTGTGGCTTTGGTCACATTTGTGAGTCTCTCCTCTGCCCTTAGAGTTTTGCAGTGTTTGACCTTCATGGTAGCTCCCCCAGAGTTACCTAAGGGAGGAGAAGAGGTTTAAAATGAAGCCCAGCTGTCACTGAAGTAGTGCCTGATCTGATTGCTCCAAACTGCTTAATGACAAAGAAACCAAAATGCCAGAAATGTCTGTCTTGGGCAACTCCTCCCCTCACCCTTGTTCTTCCACTAGCAGAGGTGTTTTTAAGACAGAGATGTGTAGCTTTAGATTAGTCAGCAGCTGGACTCTATGCAATGTCTTCACTGCTAGGGGTAGGTGTTTATCCACATGAATATAGGTGGGGGAGTACAAGCTATAACCTGCTAAGTTGCTGAATGTTCCACTTGCCTGTATCTATCATGCTGTGGCTGCAAACTTAAAGTTGGAGTTACAGCAAGTTCTCAATACGGGGTAGGTCAAGGAGTGTATTAACAGCAGAGGGGAGGGATTATCACTGTAATCAAATTGGATCTGCATGTGACTCCTCGCTGGTGGAGAGCTGCAGGCAACACGATTTTTTTAAGTGCAGGGTGCTCCCTTCTACCTGATGCCTGAGGCTTTCAGCTCTCACCATGTTTGGCTGAGAAGGACTCACACCTTGCACAGCCATTGAAACTACTGCTGCTGGCTTCTGGACTGGGGTATTAGCAGTTGCCTGCACAGGAACTTTTTACCTGATGTTCATGGTGTCATCAAGTATCCTAACATTGAGGAGAGAATGGGAATTTACTGAGAAGTTGCGAACTTTTCCAAATATGATCTCTCATTTTGTATTCGTGTGCCACTTGCAAGCAGAGAGTTGCAAGAGTGGGAAAAAACACCATGGTTCATGCAGTCACTAAATTAATAAATACAGGCAGAGGGTGGACAAAATTGGCTGATTCCCTCACCTAATGTCTCATCATTTTAGAGTTATCTCAAATTATCTATGCCAGGAGGCAAAGAGTGGTAATATTGTACTTCAGCTGTGCTGGCCACTGTGAACAAACAATTTAGAGGGCTCTAATTTGGGAATTTAGGCATCATCTCAAGCTCAAGCTGAGGCACAGGCAACCAAAATATTGCTGCAAGGAACAAGCCCACAAATGGGACTTGATGCCCAGCTCTCCCTCACATCATCATTGCACAAGACTGCACAATTGGTTGGCTTTTTGCATGATAGGATCCAACAGTCCGCTTTACTTCATACCAAAACAAATCTCTAACACAGATTTACTGCTGTGAACACATTTACCAAAGTTGAGGACATTGAAGTAATGGGCAGCTTACAACCAATCAGCTACATTTATTGCATGTGATCTATTTTATTGTTTTGCTAATTTATGTTGGTCACACCAGACAAAATTTCCTCATAACCAAAGCCCAAGCAACAGAGCAGCCTTTATCCCAGGCTGTATCACAGGCTGTTTGCTTTCTTTCCAGGTCTTTTGTCTTTCTCTCATTTTCTCTCTCACTCCTTTCTTTTTTCCTTTCTTCGTGCAGATAAGAGAAATGATTGCTAATGAATTGCAAGCATGGGGTATGGAAAGATCAGTTAATATGGCCTGAGTATTCAGTAAAACAAATACATTAAAGTGATCAAGTAATAAATGAAAATAGACCCAAAGAGCAGGTTCCACTGAGAAAACATGTGAAAATGTAAATTAATGTGACTTGATGAAACTTGAAATGTCATAACACAGCAGGGCATATAACACATCAGAGGAAATGTGAAAATTATACTTTTTCCTGAAATCACAGTTTTCAAAAGTAAGTGGCTTTTAAATTCTTCTAAAAATATAATAAAGGAATTAGTGTCAAGAAAAAGGTTATTGTTGTTTATCAGACTGCAGGCTCATGGTGGCTTTTCACAAATATCCTCTTTTATTTATCTGACTATACAGCGGGAAAAGAAAAATCCAAAAGTCTTTCTACTTGTCTCGTTCCCTCTTCTTAATTTTGCACAAGGGATTTTTTAAAGTTGTTTGGAGTAAGTGAATAAATGGCATGATAAGCCCATGTGTTGGGAAAGTCTTTTCTCTCTTTCCATCATGAGAGATTTTAGATTTTTGTGCTGGCCTTGATGCTGGAATGTAGACCTCACAGGGATCTGAGAAATTAATTAGGAGGGAAAGGATTCTTCCTCTGTACAGCACCACAGAGCCAGGAGGTTGTACAAGAACAGGTCCCTTTTCTTCTGCAGGAAGAACACCAAGAGTGCAGGTCTGCAGAGAGAAAAAAAGTTGCCACACAGCACAGAATTGTTCATTTCCTGCTCTGACTGCAGTGACTGTGTGTGGAAAAGGCAGCCTTGGCCTCTTTCTCTAATGCTAGTGCTCCATGGGAAGACTGTGCACTGCACTCTGGCTAAAGATGGGTATCCCCTATGGCATGTGTCCTAACTGCCCTTGTGCCAGCCACCACCTCTCTGCCCTGCTCCAGCTCAGATGCTTTCCCCAGACTATTTCTTGATTTTTTAATTTCCCAGTTTCCCTAATCCTCTTAAATAACCCTCACTGAAATTACTTTTATTCCACAGAAGAGAGTGTCTATAAGCAGGACTGTCTGGGTTACTGGGGGATAAAAGGTATCCTGATGCAACCCAATCTCATCTCTTTTCATGCAGAACTGCAGGAAGGTGGGATGGTACTGTCCAAAGAGAAAGCTGGCAGACTCCTGTGTAACAGAACCTGTTCATAGCAAGTAAATGTTGGGAGGCCTTGTCCCGGGGTATGCAGAAACTGTGGTGTGAAGGAAGGGAAACTCTTTTCCGAAAGAGATGTCCTTTGAAGAAGAGCGTTTCTAATTCCATAAGAATTGGTAGCAGAATATGAAGCAAAACCATAGAAGTAAAGCTCCATCCATTTGCCTGGCTGGTAAAACTAAAGAAACCAGTTTGGTTTTGCAATTCTTAGCATGTGTGATCTCTCCAAGATCCCTTTTATTTGCTTATTTACGTATATCTTTGCTGAGGAGGATTTTTAAACTTCCCTGTTATTGAGGAAGATGATTAAACTTCCCCATTATGACCCCCATTTGAATCAATATATTATAGTATTACTTTCTACATCCTTCACTACATGTGTTTAGACAGGACTTCTGAAATATTTCGCACGTGTTTCCCAAAGGAGGAGTTAGTGGCCTGAGGAAAACCTCTTCTGTCTCAGAAAACCAGGAGAATGCACACAGTGTTTACTCTTGCCTTGTTCTAACTAAACCTTACAAATGATCTTTCACTGCTGGAATTTATTTCTAAAGCAGTTTTATGTCTTGTCAGTAGGTCTGCATTTACACTGCAGCTTTTCTGTCTGCTTGCATTCAAGCCCTAAGAGTGTGTTGCTGCCCACCTTAATTTTTTTCCTGGTGGGTGAGGTGTAACTGTTATTAGGACATTTCTAGAAGGATTTTTATTCTGGCTCGTTTCTCATAGCTGTGCCCTTTCACTTCCCTGCTACTCTTTACTCTTGTTTTGGGTGGCAGCTTTTGTTTATTACTTAGAACCAGCAATGCCAGAAGAAGAGACATTAATATCCCGCAGTGAAAGACAGTTTTTAAGAAATAATTATTTCTTTTTTTATTACAGGCAACTGAGAACAACAAGAAGAAACTGAGCATCTGGGTGAGCCACACCTCAAGAGGATGAGCCACTGAGAAAAATCTGGAGTACAAGTGCTATCCTGTATCATCCCAGAGGGCAGAGTATCAACAGAGATGCCCATCCTACTGGGATCTCTGGTACAGACCAGCTCTTTGAAAGCTTCTCACCATGTTAAAAACTCAGTCACAGCAATTAACTGTACATTGCTGAAGTCCTGGGATTGGTATTGAATAAGTTTGGGAAGAAATTATGTGCAAAACAAACAGAAAGGGGTTAAAATATTCTGCAATTGCTTAATAGAAAATGGGTCATTATAATAGCTTTTCTATTGCAGAACAATTGTGTTTGTCCTTTGGAACATTTACTCATAGCATACTCTTGAAACAGTTATTAATATAAATACTTTTTGCTATGTGACCAATCCAATTGCATGATTTATGCATTCATATTAAAATTTTCCTATCCAAATGATACAAAATTTAGAAAGTGAAGAGCTGACATCTTCAGCCCCTGAGAATATTGGTACAGCAGTACAAGAGATTCTCTCATTTTAAGAAAAACGAAGTCAAAAGATTTTTAAGGCACTTTGGATATTGCAGTAGTCTTTGAAGACCTTAGTAATGATACAACTGGAATTCTGGAATAGGTCTCAGGTAATATTTTGTGGTGTTTGATGCTTGCTGTTATTAGCATGTTTGGTTGCCTGCCTGCCTTCCTTCTTAGTGAGTCTTTAAGCCATCTGTACTAATCACTGAGGTCTTGTTGTATGGTATTGGAGCATCTCTGTCTAAACCTATACATAAATCTCAATCCTTAAAGCCAACAAAATTAAAGGAGGAGATCTTGGTTTAAAAACGATTTCAAAAAGTGTCATCCACCTTCATTTTGCTGTTGCCTGCCTGGAAAGTAATTAAGAGAATGGATACAAGAAGTAGGACTTGTAGGAACAAACATAGCAGGAAGGTCAGCCTGGGGTTTTTCCTCAGGTGCGTGGGCTGGTGTCCATCAGGCCAGATTGTTGAGTACTGGCTTATATCATCAGAAAACACCATGCTCCTACTGCAATCTGTACAAAATGGGATGGACTTAAACCTCTTATTTCTCATTCTCCAGCCATATCTCATTCCCTGCCACTTTTTCATTTCCTTATACTGTGCCCCTCACCACCCCTGATTTGCCAACCTCTGCTATCAGCAGCAATAGTACAAGCAGCTCCCTGTCAGTGCCAGGCTGTGTTCCTCTCTGGAGCAGATTTTGTAGTGGTAGTATACATACCAGAAAGGGAACATCTGCCTCATGCTATTCCTTCCTCCCCCAAGCCAGCTCACTTATTTCCTCCTACTCCCAATCTTAATTTTTCCAAATAGAATATTTCTTCTACATATAATTTCCACCACTCCTGTCTGCTTTTTCTGCTTCTGAGCACACAAGAACACTCTGCTTTCCTTTGCATGAGAGGTTGGCAGTGGGGTTTGGGTTTCCAGTAGCAGCTATTGAGTGCTGCTGTAGTTAAATGAGATGAGATCTTTCTTTCCCTCCTTTGCATTCTTTCCCAAAGGATTTAGATCACCTGAGTCATATTGATCATTATCTTGTGAAATCCTAAAGGATTTTAAAGTGGCATCAGACATATTTAAACACCTAAATGACTTCCCTGTTGTGGTCAGCCAGCTTCTTTCTCCAAAATTCTGCATTATCATTTGTTATGGATCTCATAACTTAGCCAGCACTGTTCACAAACAGGCAATGGAGAGTGTCTTAATAGTAGAAAATCTTGTTGCTCACACAAAGTTCTAGAAGCTTCCTGGAAGCTGCCAAAGCCAAAGGAACTATGCCATTTATTATGCTGGCTCATAACATGACCTGCTGTTATAGTCTATGCATCTTCTTATGCTTACAGATTTCTTGTGCATGTCCCAAGAGCAAAAGCTTGGAATAAGAATGGTTTTCTCAGCACAGAGCTGTACTTCAAGTTGTGAATAGCAGAAAATCTGAAACATAACCCCTAAAGGGCTGTCCAGTTACATGACTCAATTTTCAGCTCACCTATTTGTCTCTGTCACTTGCTTAACCATTCCACAACATTCTGTTTGCAGGTTGTATTAACCATTTTTAACTGAATGACAGTGTTCACATTGCTGTGAATGGCAGGTGGCCTGGATTTTCACTGGATGTATAAATTAAACAAAACAACTTAGACAGCCTTCCAAATTCTTCCATTCTTTCTAGAGTAAGTTATGATGTACCTTGTCAGGAGGAAAGTACCAAATTGCATCAGATTCGACCCACCTTTCCAAATCAAGTGTTGAAATTAAGAATAAATATTACATCCTTATGTTAACTGCTCAATACAGATGTAATGCAGATATATATTTTCATAACAGTCGTTGTTATAACCTAGTAACAATTTATTTTAAAAGAATGAGTTCTACTGCAACACCTGCTCATACATTGTGTATTCACTCCTGTATCTCTCTACACATATCACATATTTATCAGCAGGAACCTGGGGATTAAATTATTGATAAAGTGATGAAGAGAGGCAAGAGGCAAATAAGTTATCCTGAATGAAGGCCAGCGAAGCCATACTGCTATGCCACTGAAGTCTGTTTTCCACACATACTATGGAAAACTGCTTTTGCCTATTTCCAGATTCCTCCAGTGGTCTTCTTCCTGTGTCTCATGAAGGCAAACTTCTTTATTCATCCTCTACCTATAGCATTATCAAAATTGTTCTCCTTCTGCTCCCCCAGCCAATCTGTAGCTACAAGTGTCATGGAAACAAAATCTGCTGTTCATCTCTTTGAAGAAAGGGGATCTCTCTGGCCAATAGGAATCTCTTGTCTCTAGCTCATAAGGTCTTTGAAGAATGGCCTGTCATTCAATAGATGTGTACTGCATTTAGCACTCCGGGCTGCCCCACTGGGGGCCCGGAGGTGGGATTGCAGTACAAATGGGAGCAGTGCAGGTTTGTGGTAAAATGATGAACTACACAGCCATGTGGCATCATTTATCACACAGCCCTCACTACAACAAACAAAGAACGGAATATAATAATTCCTGAAGATGTATATCACTTTTTCTTCCTCCCTTTTTGTCTTCTTTAGAGGGGAAATTTATAAACCACTATGCTAAGTTGTGACTAAGAGTGGGTACCATTTGAAAACAGGGCTGCAGAAAAAGATTTGCTTCAAAATAATAAAATGCTTGAGAAAGATTCACTAGAGAAGGCTGAAAATTACTTGATGATAATCTGCTCTCAGTCTAGGACGAGTCAGATGATGCTGATAAAGAAACATTTGAAACTTGAGCATTTGTCAGTGGTGTTAGGTTTTTTTAATTAATCAGCTTTCCAAGTGCACTACAATTTATATCTGCATTTGGCATTTAGTCATTGCAGATAGTAAACTGTACTTAGTAATCTTGCCTGTTCCTCATGAATCTTCTTGACAGACAGATGGGAGCTGTACATCTGCCTGAAGCCAAAGAGGTCTTCTCACACATGAGAAAACTTATCATCAAAGCCAAAAAAATCATCAAAGACCAACAAAAATGATCCCCCAAAGTCGGTAGCCCCATCATAATAATGCACAGGAGAGCTGGAAAGGGTGGGAAAGAGAGCAGGAGAGCTTGGTGGAAAAGAATATGCAGGAAGGACCAGAAGCCACAGAGGGATGGGGAAGGCAGGTCTGAGACCACTGGAAAGGCACAGGGATAAACAAGGCAGTTTCCCACTGACCTGAATGTGCAAATGGCCTTTGTCTCTCACTTCCCCTGTCTCCCACAGGGAATAGTCTGGCATCTCATCTCCTGGGTTACTGGGAAGGAGGAGGGCTTGCCAGTGCATGTGTGACCAGGAGCTCCCAGCTCCTCCTCACACCTACCACTTGCTCTGCTGCTAAATGCAATATGCTTTGCCATTACCTAGCTGTAATTTGTTAAATCGTTATAAAGAACTTTATCACTATAAAAGAAAGCTTCAGCTGCAGAGTTGAAAGGCTTGTTTCAAATGTGAATATTCCACATGAAAGAATTTCTCTTGTTTCAAACCGTTTGCATTTTCCTTGCATGTTATTGATCTGATTGAACAGTTCCCAGATCAAAGGCATGCTGGTAAATGAGCGGCCAAGGTGGCAATAAGCGAAGTGGACAGCTGTTAAGAGAGCAGCTTAAATAATTGCCCAAGGATTTATGGGGTAACATGATTAATGATTATGGAAATATGATGACATTATACCAAAGAGTAGTGTGCAGTGATTGATGGGGAAGTTGGATAAGGCCAAGCTTAGATATCAGAGTATGGGAAACAGTTTACTATAGCTTGTAATCATGGTATATATGGTGCTTAGTTGTTAAGAAATTTTGATGTTTAGTTTTGCCTTCTGATAAGAACTTAAACTCCATAGTTGTGTGTAATATTTCTCTTGCAATGAGGTAAGAAAAAACCCCTCCTGCTAAGAGTGCAGTAGAATAGATGTGAAGAGACAACCTCATCTCTTAAAAAAATCTCCATAAAACTTACTGGAAGCTCATGCTGCTGTTTTAATTAACACCTGAGCAAACGATACATAACACATTAAAGGAGAAAAAGATCTGGTAGTGGAATGACAGTAGTTTGCATATAGACAGCTTTTTCTCCTGTTTTGGTTTTTTTTTTAACCTCAAATTCCAGCAGCCAATGCAGCCAAATTCCAGTAGCATAATGCAAGAGATGGGACCAAATTGCAGGCTAGAGCTACACCATGGCAAAAATATTGCAAACCCTTGCAGTTCATTCTCTGTTGAAAGTTATATGAGATTTCTATTCACTCTGTGCTGGTGAGTTATGCAAATCCTCCTCTTCCTTCAGAAATTTTTGTTTAAGGCTCACGAAAAAGAAGATAATATTTAAAAAAATTAATAAAAAGCTATTATAAAATGTGAAACATTAGCATATCATTTTAGAGGTGATAGTAGGCAGCAAAATCCTCAGGGTGAAACCTCAGCCCAGAAAAATGGAGTGCAAAATTGACTTCAGTTTGGACAGGATTCCATGCTGGGTTATTTTTTGGCTTGGTTTGGTTTTAAATTCTATTTTCTATATTGAATATACATGAATAGGATTCTACTCTGGATCTGAGACACACAATTTCTGTGTGCCAGAAACTTCGCTGCTGTACGTGAGGGGACTTCATTGAAATTTTCAGTTGGGTGGCAGATGACAGCTATTAGGCCCAGAACTCCAGCTCCTGCCATTAGATAGTTGTGGCATGACAACAATTGTCATGGTTTTAAAAACAGTGATGTGGGTAGAATTGTTTAAATGAAAACAGCATTGTTCATGCTGGACAGTTCTGGAAAGAGATATCCATATTTGAAACCTTGAAAATGCTGTTAATCTCTTCAGGGATGTGAGACAACAGAGATGGTGTAAGATTTGACAGAGATACCAGGAAGCCAGGTGCTTTAAAGCCATAATCTAGTTTGCAAGTCTCAAGAGTGAGTATTAGTGAGATTATTGTTCTGGTGAAGATTTTTCACAACAGAAGGTGAGAGGTAGAGTTGAATCATCTGTTGGCATTTAGGGACAGATTTATTTGTAGCCTTAGGTGGGAGACCTGGCACAATTCACATGCAAGATTATGTGATGGGTCAAAGCCCCAGTGTTTAGTTACCGTCATGCTCAAACATCCTGAAATATCATCTCTTCATTGACTCCAACACAAATACCATCTGCCCCATTACTCTTCACCACTGGGAAGCCCACACCTCATTTTATGGCACACACAGGCTTCCTCATGAGAGAAAACCAGGATGTCTCTGAAGCACTTTACACCAGCTAGACTCTACCTGGCCTTTCTGAGAGCTGTTTTGAGGCAACCACAAATGATGGCTTGCTACAGGGTTCACATACCAGTTCAGTCATTTCAGTATTTCCAACGTGTAGCCTATAACTACTGTGTGGCAAGGACTGTGTCTACCCAAGTGTCTCTGTATGCTGCAGTCATGATGTTACAACCACAGAAGTATAATTTACAGCCTTGTGTACACACGAATGCAAATATATGATGTCTTTTTATCTTGTTCCAGAGATTTGTTCTGATACGGTTTTTCATGAATATCAGATTGCCACTGCACTGGCTTTTATTTTAAATTATTATTACTATTATTATTATATTTATAACCAGGATCAAACCCGGGCTAGCCCCACCTGGCTTTTGCAATGCACCATGGCAAATTCTGTGGTACATTGGGATTCCTGCAGTGCTATTATTTTAAAACAGAAAAACACCCCAAAAAATCCCAAACAAACAAATCATTAAAAAAATGTGTTACTGATTTAAATGTGATTGGGACAATCTTGTTTGCCTACAATGCTATAGCATTTTTAAAGAAATACTCTGGTGACTATTCTCCTAGTCATTTTGCTTCTCAGCATTTTTCCAGCTACAGGTTGTGCAAGCCTACACCACAGAAGTTTGGAAAGCATGTTAATACCACTGAAATTGTGCAGGAGTCAGCCGAGGGTTTGCACATCAAGCTGGGGTGGAAATGCTTATGATGCCCTTGTTTCAAGAAGGTTTGACTGGCAGGTGCTCTCTCCTTTCTTGCCCTGTGCCAAGTCCACAGCTCATCTCTGGCCAGCTCAGCTTTCCCATTGACTGGCAACCTCAGTGGCATTCCAGGTCCCTTGGGCCCCCCCCACATACCCCTATAAAATGTGAAACATTACCAGATAATTTTAGAGGTGATAGTAGGCAGCAAAATGATGACAGGATGACTAACCTGCCTAACAGGCAGTCCTGCTTTCAGGTCCCTCTCAACACCAGGAGAAGTGGGGAGATGACTCCGCCCTTGGACTTCTCCCTCTGGTACCTGGCTGCTTGATGACTTGGCAGACTAAGCCATTTTTCAGCCTGCCCATCTTCCTGGCTGAGGTTCTCCCATGAGGAGTCTTTTACACCTTTAATAGGAAATTTTGCAGTTCCACTCCATTTCATATTTCTGTTCAAGAATTTAATATTTTCATGTAGTTATTCAAAAGTAGTTATTTAGCTGCAGGACAGGAATTCAGGTGAGAATGAGTGATCAAACCTTTCATCTCCGACTCCAGCTTTAAGCTCAGGTTAACTTGCTCTTGCTGTGTCTGGTTATAGCAATCAAATTATTAGTAAAAATATTAACTGGTCTAATTTGAATCAGTGTAAAGGACTGGTTAATACTGTAGGCATTAGAACCCAGTGGCTCCAGCAAGAAATTATTATGGGGTTTTTCTAATGAAGTACATAAGAAATTTACATAGATTATTAATAAAGTAGGGAGCATTGGGCACCTTTCAGAAGGCAGTGAGGTTGGTAACAAAGCTCCTTTCACAGAACATGAGATTGATTCACACTACAGGAATCAGATTGTAAATGCTTGCTGGCATAATGAACCTGATAGCTTCACACCTACTTCTGATGGAAAGGTGTGCAAAAGCTGCACTTTGCACACTTGCTGGAAGCTGTACCAAGGGACTGTGGACTGAAAGAATAAATGAGAGTGAAGGTTCAGATCCAGAGAGGAACTAGATTTGCCTGCATGATTCGTTCAGGGTTGTGTCCAGTTCTGGGCTCCCGTGTACATGACAGACATGGACTTACTGTGAGCCCAGCCAAGGGCCATGAAGATGATTCAGGGACTGGAGCACCTTCCATATGAAGGAAGGCTGGGACAGCTAGAGCTGTTAAGAGAGAGGCTCAGGGGGAATCCATTTGGAAACAATCCTGTGCAATGTGCAGGGTAACCCTGCTTGAACAAGGAGGCTGGACCAGATGACCCCACTGTGATCCCTTCAATCTGACCCATTCTGTGATTCTGTGATCTTACCAGTGCATATAAACACCTGATGGAGAGGAACAAAGACAAGGGAGCCAGATTCTTCTCAGTAGTGCTCAGTGACAGAACAGGAGACCATGGGCACAAGTTAAGCCACATAAAATTCATATTGAAGACAGGATTTTATTTTTTTTATTGTGAAGGTGGTCAAACAGTGGCAAATGTTGCCCAGAGAGGTTATGAGACTCCATTTACGAAGATCTTTGAAACCCAGCTGGACACAGTCCTGGGCAACTGGTTCCAGGTGACCTTGCTTGAGCAGAGGGGTTGGACTAGATGATATCAAGAGGCCACTCCAAACTTCAACCATTCTGAGATTCAAAACCTGTATTCAGTTGCTCTTTAAATTCAGCTGGTACATGCCCCGTCATCCTGTGTACATTTGCATCCAACAATCTAAGAATCATTTTGCCTCTTGTCTCCTTGCAGTGCTGCCAGTGGAGTGCCAGGAGCCCGAAGTGTGTTGCTCCACCCCTTGCACTGCATCTCAAAGGTACCGAATTCCTACTTCTGCTGGTGCACAGAAGTGCTTCAGTACTGTGAAGCTGCAAAGCTGGGTACAGAAAATCACAAACATGAGGTTCACACGTTACACTCCTGTTACACTCAGGTTTCAGAAACAGGGATTCTTTTGTTAGCCTGTCCTGCTTAAACGTGGTAAGTGACCTGAGAACCACTGTAGGGACCAGCTATGTGGATCCAACAGCAGCTGCTGCTCTCTATGAAATGCAGCTGGAGAAAGAGTAAACAGTGGCATATTATCTCCACAATAGCTTAGTGGTTGTCTCTGTCAGGGAATCCAAAAGTTAAATTATTTCCTCAGACAGAGATAGTCAAACCCAAATCTTTTGCTGCCTCAAAGCACTAGCTACAAAACTAGTCTATTGCAAAGTAGAAGCATTCTTCAATTTTCCTGTTGAAATTACACAAGGCACTTAAAATAATTAATACTTCATTGCAACAGACTTGGAGGGTGACAAGCTGGCCTAAAATCAGAAATTTTTGCTTGGATGCACAGCCCTTATCTAAGAGTTTGTCTTGTGAAGCATCTACCTCAAAGTAGACTACAGCCATGTTATTGGGGTATTCCTGTGGGAGGCAGGAGCTGTGAGTATAAATCCTAACTGGAAAGACACAATTAAGACCTTGCAGCACCAGAACTGAACCATACTGCTCTGCTAAGCCTTCCCTATTGTGGTTACCATGAACCCTGCATGCAAGGTGTGAATGTTGCTGCAGATGTTGAATTCTGCAGCTGCAGGGACTCCACTGTGGAAGGTGCACACTTAAGAGACAGGAGTTTCAACAGTAAATGACAAGCGCCTAAAGTGTCCTTCTGGATAGTGGCTTTGGTAGCTTTACCTCCAGTATATTTCCCCAGATCAGAGCTGAGGAACCTCATTAGAGATGCCCATGGAGGAAGGAGGGAGGAAATGATATTGCAGTGTGGTATTGCTGTATTTGCTTTTTCAATAGGGTCTAGTCATTAATGTTGTCACAACCCTGGAAATTCACTCAAAGAAGATATCTGAAGGAAAACCTCTTCCTTCCTGCACACACAAACATACACAAGCAGAGTTTCTTTGATGATGCTTTCAGATAAACAGCCATCACAAAGCCTCAGTTTCATTTTATCTCCATTTTAGCTCCAGGAAAAAAATTGCTGCTTCTGCCTGCAGCCTAAACAATTCACTTTGCTGCCAAGTGCCATCTCAAAAAGAGGAACAGTATAAACTAATTTCATACCTATTCAGTTCAATAATAGGTATTGTTCTAACTATACTGCTAGTGATAAGAGACAGAACAGCTTATTTGCCATTGCTAAGCAACTGTTAAAACAGTGTGTAGGATTCAGCCAGCTCTAATGGGCTGATAGAAATCAGTGTCTGAAGTTCTTGTTTGCATTAGGAAGTCAACAATAATTGTCCTTCTCTATTAACATGCATTTAATCTGGCTGCACCAGATTCAATCAGGATTCTGTCTAAATGGTGTTTGGAATGGTCTGCTCTCCCTTAGAAAAAAATATTTAACCATAATGCATTGACCTGCTTTAATCCTCTTGCTTTGTTTTGATGCAGTGATGAAGGCAACACAGGGAAAAAAAGGTAATATGAAACACTCTGCAGAAATAAAAGCTGATGGTGTGAATGGTATCAAGTGGTAAAACAGACTACGGTATTTAGATAGAGTTCCATCAATCACAAGATGGCATTTGTGTTTGAGATGCAAAGACATCTGCAACTCCCCTATACATTTGGAAAAACAGAATCTAGGCAAAACAGGTATGCATAAAACTAAGGATTTTTTTTCCAAGCTTAATTTATGAGTTCAGATTTTAGTAATTTCTGTACATCATTTAGGAGAAGGGACTTTGGGGGCTGTGATCATGCCTTACTGAGATAAGGAATGGGCAAACAATAAATGCTAAGGAAGAAATGTTGCACAAGAGGCTCCTGCATTCATAAGCACAGCTTTGTAGCTGCAGAATTATTTCTGTGACCTAAAAGGAGAATGCATTATTATGAGAGGATGATACCTCCTCAGATGCTCTGTTCCCTGTGTGAAAGTACAGATGCATGAGTAAGTAACAATGCATAAGCAGAGGGACTGAAGACTGACTGATGCTGGAGCTAGAAATCCGTACTGCTACTCAACACTGCTCCATTGCTTTTACTGGTACATAAACATACGATTAACACTTACACCTGTCAGCAATCCCATCACATTTATCAAAACTACCACTGTTTCCTGTTAAGTAAAAGCTTAAATGCTCTGTTGGCACAAACTGAGAAAATCAGCACTTGTTCCATGCAGGTGAAACAGCATTGCCTTGTTCAGCCCACTGTGCCTCACACCATGATTTGCAAGAGACAGATCTTGGTGTAATAACAGAATAAGTGCTTTGAAAGACAGACTTTAGCCAGTGCCTGAGTCAGAAAATTAACTTGTCACATAATGATATGAAAATGTGGGGTAAAAAGTTGAGACCGTCCCTCTGCAAAGCTTACGGCAGTGTCTGAGTCACCACAGGACATGAGAAAGCTGCCGGCAATGGCATGCAAAGCAGGCTGGATCTGAATTCTCCTGTTATGTAACTCCTACGTTAGCATCTTCTCTGTTCCATATATAAACCCAGAAAACATTAAAAAGCTGTTGCTGAAAGCAGTGCTTTTATTTATTCATTTGTATGAGCCAAATGTGACTTAAAACATTAGATATTTTCCACGCAAGCTTTAGTACAGGACCAGACACTTTCTTTGCTGGTATTGATGAGACCATTTATTTCTGGACTCATTAAAAGGATGTTTGCACCACCTAGTGTATAAGAATTTGAAAGAAATCAGATTCTTCTAATAGCATTAGCTAAATGAGGATGTTTAATATTAAACCATAATAAAATCCCCCTGTTACAATATTAAGCAACTTCAAGGGAAAGAATCATAAACTTAAAGATCATCTTAGGTGTAATCCCTCATGTCTCTGACCTCAACAACTGTAGGAGCTGAAAATGAGTTCTACTGAGTTGGATTTTTATCTCACTGGAAAAATATCAGGGATTTACAGTTCGAAAATGAGACTGTACTGAAACCAGAGAATTCAAATCCAGACTTTCCTGAGACTCGGGGATGTTCTGTCCAGCATCAACCCATCAGTGAGATAATATCTGTAGCTGTGTTTCATTGAAGGACAGATTTCTTTGGACTGAACTTTACTCCAGTTAACAGAAACTGTGAAAATGAGAGGCAGGCACTTAACTGTTCTCCAAGAACTACTGCCCAAATTGTCACAAGTATGCAGACCTCTCAACTCTGACAGTGGCCCCCATCCTGCTGTTTGGAGCTAGGTCTTAAAACATTTTTGAAAAAAATTCTTAGAGCTGTGGATCCCTTTCTCCTTCTTCAGATGTGACTTCACTTAAGGTGTTAAACAAGGTAGAACCAGTCCCCAAGATGAACCAACTGTATTTCCCTTGCTGGGATCCAAAGTGGCTCCCTGTGTGCAGTGTGAGTCTGGACCTGAGCACAGCCCAGGTGCTCCTGGAACCAAACCAAACCCAAGTTCTGGCTCCTGACTGTTGAGTGTGGAAAGGGAATGGTTTATGGGAGCACTTTCTGGTGGGACTTGCACTGACTTTTAAAGATTCACTGTGTGACCCAGACTTCTGCAGTATGGCTTGGTATGTGCTGTTTGCTGACTGACACTCATGTGGGCAGGGTCTGATCTGACCAAACTACACATATGTGTTTTCAAGAATTCCCCTGCTCATCCCTTTGCTGAAAACAGGATTTCACCAGTTCCCCTGAGGTGTCCAAAACCCAATCACTGCAACCTTGGCAAGTGTCTGATAATCAGAAATATGATACTACCAAGGAAAAAAAGGAGTCTGTTTTCATTATCCAAGCAGAATTAAATGTAAAAAGCAAACAAACTGCATAAATGATGACAATTACATTAGATTTTTAGATTTACTTTCATTATCTAAGTAGTTCCTATAACAAATGTATTCTAAAATATGACTTTCAGCCATTAGTACTTACTACATTAAAACCAGACTGATTTTATTTACTGTACTATGCTTGTCAGCTCCTCCAAGCCACTTTACTCTGGAATTTTAAATGAATTCTTTGGGCTTCCTTTCAAAAAAAAGAAACTTGGCTTTTTGTCAGAATAGTCACAGAATCTGTCAGTAAGTTACAACCAAAATACTGCCAGGAGCTGTGATAGTGACTTCTGCCAGGTATTCTTTTCTTCCAGAGAATGGAGTCATCGTGATATTAATGAAGAGTTCTTTGTGTCATTTGTGTAAATAAATAACAACAATAATGTAATATATAAAAAAGATCCAACATATCACTGCTAAGGATCCTGAAAGAATTACATTTCAAGGTTCAGTAGTACCAGTGTGATACAAACCAGGAAAATGGTATAATGAGAACATGTTTTAAAAATTACATGAACAAAAAGAAAATTATACTGGCATGTGCAGGTGTCTATTTTAAAAGGGACTCCTCACCTGTATTTTGAAAATTAAATTGATCTACTTAGAAGCTGGACTAGTTACTTGCAAATGCCCTTCTCTTCTTTTTTTTTTTTTTTTTTTTTTTTTAATTAAAAGCCCGGATCTTTCCATATAAATTGTTGGAGCCTTTCTTTTTCACTGTCATTACTAGATACTCAGTACTGTGATTTTTGTGGGACAAAATTCCAGCTGGAAAACTACTGAAGTTCACAAACTCTTCATTGTAATTATGAAAATGCTGGTATCATGTGTCTCATTTCTAAGAACAGAAAGAAAAAATATTTCCTTCTGCAGATTTCACTGAAGCTGGGCAGTGATTTTACTGCTTGGTCCTGGCCCCTAATTCTTTCAGTGGGTCACGAATATAGGACTGGAGTTCCTGGTCACAGGACGCAGACATGTTGAGAGTCAGGTTGAGGTTCAGATGCAGCTTGACTTGGAGATGATGGTTATCAATCTAATAGCTTGTCTGAAATGAGTTGGTGCAGAAGATGCAGCAGTTGTAATACAGCTGATGCAATAATGATGCAATAGATGCTGCTATTGGCAGTAAGTGAGCAGGAGCAGGAGACTGCTTAAAGTTTCAATGACTGGCCCAATTGAACACTTGAATTCTTTTCCCACCTAAAATTGAGATGTTTTAGCTGTACAATATAATGGTATTGGTACAGAGTCTGTTACTGGGATATAGAGCTCTTAGGTTTCAACTAGAATAGCCCCACAGGGCTCTAGATTAGCCACATAAAAGCAGATACAAATCAAGAAGAACTTTTATTACATATAAAAAGAAGTCTTGTGCAAGCCAGCAAAATCTGCCCATCACACCTGTCATTTTTCACAGCAGGATGTCAACATAAAATGTAGGTAGAGAAACGTGACACACAGCTTTCCAGGGATTCTGCTGAAATCAAATGAAGGAATGGAAGATGTGATAACTCCCTTGCTCCAAATAGTGAAAATAACTGAGGAATTTGACATGGCTTGCCATGAAATATACTGGCTACATTGAAATTCCATATAAACTGAAATGGGCCTTTGTTTTTGGGGCTCTGAAAGAGATTGTCATACTTTCCCGGTCTTCCAATAAAGCCCAATGTTGTTTACACAGGAATGTCAGAGTGAGTTGTTTCTACTCCTTACAGCATTGCACTGTGTCAAATTAAAGTAGAGATGAGACAGATCCCTGCATTGATTATACACCCAGGATTGTCTCAGATCATACTCAAATTTTGATGCTTTTTTCATTTTTAGGAAACCCCGATCCTATTTGTTCGTGGTGAGATGCTGAATTTCATTTAATAACCTGTTCTTGTCCCTTTTGAATATCTAATATGTTATTTTATATGAATATTAGGGTGTGTATGAATACTAGGGTGTGTATGAATACTGTTCATATTTCCTGCTTCAAGAAGGCTGAAGGATTCAAACTTTTGCAAAGATGCAAATGGTTGGTCATATTTCCCACAAGCCTCATGCAGCTATTATTCCAAGAGGCATCATCTTAAAAGTCTTGAAGAGAAAGCACTGTGGTTAATGCAGTTTGGCAAGCCAGTGTAATATTCACTGCATTACCTTCACGTGGTTTAATGGAATGAGAAGCATGCACTCTGTGTCAAGGAAAATTACCTGGTGACCCTTGCTGTAGCTTGATGCCTGTTCTTAACTGGATAGCTACAAAATGGTGTGGAAAATCTTATGTGAACTCCACTCTCCCTGGCTCTGCCCCATAGGAAACTCATTTCCTATCAGATTGGCTATTTAAAAAAAAAAAAAAAGCAGCTTTCTTCGGTGTTTTCATTTGCTACAGTTCACACAACAGAGCTCTCTGTTGAGCCTTCCTCCTGGCCTACACCCCTGATGGAAAGATAAACCAGTAATGGCAGTGAATACAAAAAAAAATATAGGGAAAAGCAAAGGATATATTTTTTTTTATTGTGATGAGAAGCAAAGAGACTGTTGCAGTCCCTTTTTGCAGGAAGCAGTCTTGGTCTGCTCTCATGAAATTCCTTCTTTGCTCAGAAAACAAATTTAAAGTGAACTTTTTAGATGTGTAATATAAGGGAACTAAATTTTACCCTCCTGCATGAATAAATAGATTAATTGTGAGTGACAGCTGAGAAATTAATTTCATGTTCTTGAAAGACAGTGGATGATGTAAAAATCCTCTGCTGATTCACTTCAGAAGAGCCGTCTCCTCTTCCAAGGACCTCAGCCCCAACCAAGGGATCAAATTGGTAAGCAGCGTGGAGGGCAGATAATTTTGTTCTTTGGCTCATCTGTTCGGACTGCCCGGAAGATTCCCAGTCAGTGCCAGCCCCAGTAAGTGCACACAGAGATGCAACCACCCAACTTACCACTTAAGAGCTGGTTCTTCCCTTGCTTTGGTGGGGAATGTAGGCAACTGGTTGGGGCAGATCTCTGAAGCCTCACATGCTGATCCTGCAAATGCATCCCTTTGGATTTCTGCCAGGAAACTTATTAGTCAGACATCTGCAGCAGGGCTGAAGCAGGACCCTCCTGCTCAGGTACCTCCCTTTCTGTGGGAAAGCAGCAGCTAGATGCAATGTACTGGGGGAATGCACTGTCACACACTGCTGCCTGCAGCCACAGCCTCGTGCTGTGTCTCAGCCCAAGCCAGGGTGAGTTCAGGAGCAGGAGCCGTCCGTGCTCCACAGCACAGGCTGCCGTGTGGTTAGGTGTGACCAGACCAAGGCTCAAAGCTTTCAAAGCTGGAAAGCTGCACACTGGCACCTCCAACACAGTAAGGGCTAGCACGCCGCTCATGCACAGAGATGCTAATTTTGCAGCATGTTGGACTCATTAGGTGGGAGTGTCAGTGCCTGAGAAAGGTGGAAAACAGTAAAGAGACAGGTCCTCGGTACCTCCCTTTGATGTCTCTGATAACATGAAAGGCAGCCTATGCCACTGTTCTGATACCGTGACATTAAAAATATCAAAAAAGAAATGGAAATCATCAACCATAGAGGACATCCCTGCAATTTGGCTGTGCTCCTGATCCACAAAGCTACTTTTCTGGTTTCTCCCATTAGCCCAGCTGCAATATGTGCAGAGGCAGATTATGTATCAGGCCAAAATATTAACGTTCACAGCATTAATGCTTTGGAGCCTTTAAAATGAAGAGCACTAACAGAAAAATCTTTTCAATCCTTTCATATAAAATCCCATCATTCTGAACTGACAAAAATAAATGCAGTGAACTTTCAGTGATATTGCACCATATAAAAAGGTTATTAAAAATGTATTTGAAGGACTAGCTTTGTCAATACTAATGCACTGAAGAAAGGGAGGGCTTCCCAGTTCAAGCACTGATGTACAGACTTAGTGAGGGAGTGATTACTGCAATAACAGATTCTGGTAGCTTTAAGTTAGACAGCATTTTTAGACTTCATATGCAAAGAATCGCCTTCAGTTATAAAAAGATGAGCTACTTAGTAATATTGAGGTGAAATAAGAATATGTGTTTAAAGAAATTCTGCCAAGTAGATATTGGTTTGGCTCTGAAAATATGTTTGAAAAACGGGGTGGGAGAGATAAAACAGCAGTGTAGAGGAATAGAAGAGTATGGGTAGGAATGTAAATGATTTATTGGTTTATTTGTTGATTCTTATTTCCACAGTAATCAGAAGGGTTTTTAGAGATGATCTGAACATTCCCTAAAGTGATATGAAGATAGCAACAAAGTGCCAGTGCATGAAAATTTTAAAGCACAAATGCCTCCATTTTGAGAACTCTCTTATCTTGAATTCAGACACCTCTGACCTTGCCACTCATTTTGGACTAAATAACTATTTGATCAAGATTCAGTATTACCACTATGGGGTTTTGGTGCCTGTCTTCCAAGACCAAATGAAAACCAGTCAATCTTGTTTCATTGATGTAAATTAGCCTAGAACAAAACAATTAACAGAAAGAAAAAGCCAGTATTTCAAACCTTTACATTTAGTCATTTAAGATGATTTATAATAGGGGTAATAATTTATTTTTAATTGTAATTGGGGCGGGGGGTTGATAATGCTCTCGCTAAAGAATACAGAAAACACTCTACTCCTCCCATCGGTATGTGCTGCCACTTCCAGTTTTCTTCTCCTCAAGTATCACAACTGGTGCATTTTTTTTGGTGTTCGAGGGAAGATGAGCATCTTTGACTTCAGGAGTCAGTCCCTGATGAAGTGAGAAGTGCCAACTGCCTCAGCTGTGCTGACAGCTCTCATACGTTTTGTACAATCCTGTCCTTCTGAGCCTCAGCTCCTAAAGGAGCTGTGTTCTGTATTGCTTTCTTTTTAGTGCACAGTAGTCTCATTTTCCCAGGTTATTTGAATGAATGGAATGCCCATTAGTTCTTGAGGCCTGTGTGTCTTAAGGATGCAAGGGTTTTAAATAATAAACCCAGTACAATTGTTCTTGTTCAAAGAGGGTCCCTTTGAACTATAGCTGGAATGTCTGGCAGCTCTTGCCCTAGTGATGAAAGGTCCACTCCCATCAGGACTTAAAAAACCTTTCTGAAATCTTTCCTGGCTGTCCTGACTTAGCAGTGAGGTGAGGTAGCAGAACACAACAGTCATTTAAGAGAACAATATGGTAACATGTAACAAGTTTTCATAAAGGATATTTCTGGTTTGGTTTTGGAATTTTGGGTGTTTGGGGCTTTTTAAAAATAATGTTTAAATATGTTCTGGACTTTTGTGCATTGATGCACTTGCATGATAGTCTCCAGCAGGGATTTCATTGACTCTTCCAAGTTCATAGATGGGCATGTAGTAACTCAGGCCAAGCACAAAAAGTGGTATGGAGAAAAAATTGCATGGTCTTTTGCAAGGCAATGGCATTTTTCTGCTTTCCAGGGTGTGAAAACTAATCATGACAATATTATGTTAGTGAAAATAATCTGTAGACCTTTAGTTTGCTACAATGTAGTGCTCTTAAACTTCCACTGCATTACACACGTGCAGACAGGACACACACACACCCCATCTAGAAAAGCATTAAAGCTGCCACTGGCAGTCATCACAGTTTTGAAGACTGAAAAGTCTGCAACCTGGCTTAGTATTGAGCAGATCTCAGAGAAGACATGTCACTAAATTAATACAGCAAATAATGTATGATTAATAGATACATCTGTAATTTTAACACAAGTATCTTTGTCAGGATGACTAGAAATTAGACAACTTAGACAGGGCCCTGAATATAGCTTTCTGAAAGGCATATGACCACAATAATTTTATCTGCCATGAAGTTTTAAAAAATGTTCAGGCCATACATAAGTGATCACAGACCTCTGCCTAATGTGCACTGTTAGCAGTGATGATACCCAGCATCAGCACTGGACACCAGCAGTACACTTAGATGGGTCCAACAGCATGGCTGCATTCCACCTTTTAGCTGTCCCCTGAAGCTTCTGAGCCCCAAAACCTCTGTTAAAGTTGATCCGCAGGCACCAGGTGAGAGAACTACCTAGAAATCCTCTCTAGAGTACATGCTCAGCGCTTCAAAGGGTCACTCAACAAGTGATGCTCAGAGCCCGCGGGCAGCACCTATGCCCCGCAGCAGCCTTGCTCAAACTTCCCAAGAACACCCAACCTCTGCTGAAAAAAAACCCACCCTTTGTTACGACAGGGTTTTTTTTACTCCTAGCCGGTACAGATCAGGCTGTATGTCAGACATTGGCACATCCCCACCCCCTACTTCCTCTCCGGTGCCTTTGCTGGCTCGGCCAGACGCGCTCATTCCCAGCTTTACTTCTGCTCTCGCAGCGGGCCCAGGGACCCTCCTGCGGCCCGGGCTCTCCCACGGAACTGCGGCGGCCGCCTGGGAGCGCCGGGAGCGGCACCCCGGTGCTGGCGGGCGGGAAGCGGGGCGGGGCGGCGGGCGGGCGCCCGCGGGGAGAGGGGACAAACAGGGCGGCGGGCGCGCTCCCAGCAGGTTCCGGCAGTTTCCGGCGGGGCAGGAGCGGCTCCCGGCGGGCCGCGGGCTCCCCCCGGCGGCGGCGGCGAGGCCGCTGTGCGGGGCGGGCCCCTCAGGGGCCAGCGGGGGGCGGGCCCGGCTGCACCAGGCCCGGGGCGCCCGGCAGGGGGCGGCGGGGAGGGCTGGGATCGGTCGTTAGAGACTGCCGGAAAGGCTTTGGAGCGGCGGCTCCATAGCTCAGTGGTTAGAGCACTGGTCTTGTAAACCAGGGGTCGCGAGTTCGATCCTCGCTGGGGCCTGTAGGTCGTATTTTGTTGGGTTTGGGTTTTTTTTCAGAGTGGCACAGCTTCTGATTGCACCCACGGGTAACAAGCCTGATTTTGGGTATTTTGGTGGTGGCAGACTAGAGCATGCGTGCAGGCTCCGGGGGCTTCCTGTTGAAGGAAACGCTTTGGAAACAAATGCGTTTTGTAAAACCTGAAAGTTAACGTTACTAGTGGTCGCCAAATTAAACTCACGGCTGTGCTTCGTGCCGGCAGGGCGTGGGGGGGAACAATAACCTCTTTGGGAAGCAGCGTGGGAATGGCTGAGTAAATATTTGCACAGCTCATGTCACAATTTCCCTGATGGCAGCTTTGGCAAAATGCTGTTAGGGGTTTAAAAGGAACAAATTGCCCCTGAGTGGAGAATAAGCTGGACAGTTCTGTGCTGGAGGCTGGACAGCGGAGGTGCAATGATTCTTTGCCCCGCCCCCCCCGCTTTTTCTTTTTCCCCTTTAGGGTATAGAAAGAGCTAGAAAGCTCCACACAAATCGCCTTGAGCACAACACTTCAAAGAGACGCATTTGGGTTTTTTCAGATACCCTGTGAGCAGGGTGGTTTCCAGCCCCCCAAGCAATCGTTATCGCCATCAAAGGGGGCAATGAACCCCCGCACTCCGGGGGCGGGGAAGGGCACGCCCGCAGCACCCGCGGGGCTCAGCCCGTGCGGGGCTGCCGAACACCGGCAGGCTGCGCCTCCGGAGGTGTCGCGAAAACGCGTGGGCTGCCTCGTAGCATTACAGCCCCTGTTATAGCCTTACAGCTCCTATCACAGCTTCTCTCCAGCCTCCTTCCTCTGCTGAGCAGAGATCAAAGCTGTGAGGATGGGATGCACGGGGCTGGAGAAGTTGCCATTACTGTGGTGAGAGGAGCAAGGGGCTGATAGTTTATTTCTCCCTTATGACTGAAGTTGTGCTATGCCACGAGGCATACATTTGAATTTGCAGTGCTTTGGGGTACTTACACATGAGAGTTTGCATGGAATGACTCCTTGTTTGCTACACTGCCTCCCCGCCCCATCTGGCAAAACAGTGCTTGATCCTAATCTCAGTTTTACCACCTACAATCCTACACAATTCCTTGGTTCAGCAGTCTTCCCAGAGTCCTTGTGACAGATCCACGGACGTGGTGGTAAAACGCATTCTTTGGGAAGATCTCTCCGGGGTGTCTCGTCGAGGCTGGGTACAGCGTTTCCCAGCTGGCACGGAGCTGGGTCTCGCCATGAGCAGCCAGGGCACTAGCGCATCCCTGGGCAGATACAGATGGCCTGCAGAAGTCACAACGTGTACTTCAGGAGGCTGCTGGACTGCTTCGTTTGTCGCAGGATCCTCCAGAAGGAGCAGCAGGAGCGCCTCAAACGCCAGGCCCTGCAGAGCCCAGGGCGTCAGTGTCCGGCCGCAGGGCTGCAGGCACGGCAGGGAAGGCCGAGCACCAATGCTTGGCTGCAGAGCTCCCCACGTCCGCGAAGCACCGTACGGACAGGGCTCAGCTGTTCCCGTTCGCTGCAGCTACACGTGTGAGGTGCCCCGGGAACTTTCCGGCACGCTCGGTGTCCCCTGCTCGCTGGGCCCGAGCCCCGTGTCAGCACTCAGTGGCGCTCCGCCCGCCAGGCTGCCCTGCCGAGCCCCGGGCGCTGCCGGGCCCCGCGTTACATAAGCGGCGGAGCGCGGCCGATGCCGCCGAAGGCCTCCAGGGGGAGAGCCAGCTCCTAGGAACGGGAGGGCGGGAGGAAGGGAGGGCAGCCGGCTGCTCCGAGCGGGCGGAGCGCCCCCGCCTCCGCCCCCGCCCCCGCGTCGGGGCCGTGCTTCGGGGCACGGCGGCGGCGGGAGCGGGGCGAGCCCTGAGGATCGGGCACAGCCTGGGGGGCCGCCGTCAGTCCCGAGTTTTTGGCGAGTGCGATCGAATTTTCATTTCCAAAGAGGTTTCTTCTCAATTAAACAGGCCCCATTTTAACATAGCGGACTTAGGAGTCCTGGCGGCAGTTCTGCTGCCCCGTGCACACCGCAGAGCGGGTGCCGCGCTCCTGCCCCTGCCGCGCTCCGCTCCAGCCTTCCCCCTGGCACCTGGCAGTGCTGCCCATGGCGAGAGCCGTCGGTACCGCCTCTGCTGCCTCTAGGGCGTCCACGCACGGGCATGAGTGGAAAGCAGGAGATACACCCAGGCCTTCCTCCGAGCTGGTCTTCCCTGCCTTCTCCATCCTCCAAGGGACACCTATATACCATTCCCTGATCCCAGCCAAGGAGTGACCCCAAAATTTCCTTCATCCTCTACATGTGGTGTCATCTGCACTTCATTTCTAGCAATAAAGGAAGCTTTATTAGTAGCTGCTGCTACTGAAGGTGAGAAATGTGTCAAAGCTTTGCTCAAAAACAACGAGGTGACCTTCACTGGGTCCAGTAATGCAGTCATTAGTGATGTCGTTAGAAAATGTCTGTACATTAGAAAATGTTTGTTTCTCCAGGCTGAGGAGGCTGGATAGTAGTAATTGTGTTTCCATTTTGGACTGCTGGGTGAGCCCCTGAGAATTACCACGGTGTGTGAGAAAACATACCTTGCCATCGCTGCAAGGCATTCTGAACTCAACGGAGATATTTCTCCTTGTTATGTTTTTTCCAGGAAATTTTTACCCATCTGCTCAGTTCAACAGCAGGAGGCCTTAGACAAGAAGAGACTGTTTGCTTCATAAGTCTACTATTTTTCTTTCCAGATATGTAAAAATATTTGATATGTCTAAGCATATTATACTGCAGTGTGATATGATTTTTGACAATGAGAATAGGGAATCAAAGTCAATGGCCATGAAACTGGTTTTGTCAAAATAAGATATAATGAAATATAAACATTTTCAATATTCAACATGCCTAAATATTGTGCAGATGCTGCCAAAACAACATGGATTTCTAAAGACACCAAACATACCCAACTTGAAGCACTTTCTAAGCCTAAGATTAGTAAAGAATGTTTCTCTTTGTTTTTTCAGAAAAGAACTAAAAAACTTCCCACAAATGTTTCTATATTTTCTGCATGTGCTTTAGTTTGATATCAGAATTTGGATTTGTGCCAGTGAGGTAAAGCCAAATTTGAAAGTTCAGGGTTTGGTTTTTTTTTTTTTTCCTGATCTAATGCAAATACAACCATGAAGAAGGTTTTCAATTAACAGTAAAAAATGTTTATTTCTACTAAGCTGTTAACAGTAACACCAAAAGGAAAAATGTGTTTGTCTTCTAAAGATACAATGTTTAGTTAGACACTGCTCTTTTACTTGTGTTCTTCTAGTTGCTAAAACAACACAAGCTATCCTGCTCCTGATCAGGCTCCTCTATGATGTTCCATACTTTGATGCCTGACTTCCCATCTTTACAAATTTAACAGCTCTGTTGCTTTGTGTGGAGTTCCTTTCATAGGGTGTCATTAATAAATTCACAGGAGTTGTTTGAAGGTCAGTAGAAAGAAGTCTGCACACCACAATCACCAAGTATGATATTGATCCAGTATGGTATATCCTGACCTCCAGACTGAGCTGTTTCCTTGAGCCTTTTCGTCCTTGTCTGCAAGGAATTTCTCCCTTTTAAAAGGAAGTGACTAAAGTAGTGCTGTTCAAGATGAGACTCAGGCCAAATGCATCCTCAGATGAAGTGGGAGCTAAATGCAATAGGACTTTGAATGATGATGCAAGGCCATCTTCACAGGGGAGTAACATTAAATAAATCTGTGCTTAGTGGTATTCTTGGCAAGAGGCTGTATTTCTGAGCCAGTTAGCTATGGATGGAGAGACAGCTAATGAACCCACCTGGCTTCTAGTACAGATGTTATTTACTGCAATATTAGCACATGAAGAAGGATGCTTAAAAATAATGGGGGCCTCTCTGGTAATGAAAAAATGCAGATGAATTAAACCATTCACTCTTTGCCAGGGCACTGACTGTTGTGTTTTAAAGAAAAATAGTGTTTTGTGTATTTTCAGGAAGTCTTTCCTAACACTTGAAGAATAGAAGAAAAGCAAACAGAAATGTCTTGTTGCAGCTCCTCAAGATATTTAACTAACTGCGCAATATGTGATACTAACCTTGCTTATACTTTGATATTGGTGTTTGTCTTTAGACTTTGTACTTCACTAGAGAGGTGTTGTTTTAAGATAAAACATGGCCTTTTTCCATGCAGTTTATAATCTAATGATGGAAACATTGGGCTCTGTCAGTACAGAATGTAGGCATGATACAATGGGTTTGAATATAAAGAAATACATACGGCAGTAGAGGGTATGGTCCTTTAAAAATCTTGTGTGTGTGTAATTTATTATGACTTGAGAATGTCTGCAAGAGAGCAAGAGAGCTTGAGTTTAGAAAGGATGAAGCACTGTTCATTTAGAATCTATGTATGTTATGTATAAACAAAAAAAAAAAAGTCCCTCCTGATCTCACTAAACTTAATGAACTCTTCAGATTATTACAATATTTCTGGCTTTCAGGTGACAAAAAAAATATTAGCATACAAGTAGAATTATTCTTAGGGACAAGTTGAAGTTTAAATAAAATTTAGAACTGTGACTCCACAGTATTAGGAAAAAAGAACAGATAATTCAGCTCTCTTGCCTGCTTCTCATGGACTGGTTCTCTAAATGTATCCAGTTCCAGCTCACCTTAGTATGAACATAAATTAATTCAGAAATTGTAAATAGAGACTCTTTACTGCAAAATAAGGCTGATATCAACTGTGTCAACTTCTGTTTGAAGCAGAGAGGCTGCTCTACTGACAACAGAGCTGTCAGAATGCTACCTAATGCTCCATGTATCTGACTGCCAATCTGCACGTATCTGATTACCTCTCAGACAGACCCAGTACATAGGCTTCTCATAAGTAAAGCATATTTGTTGCTTCTGAAGATAAACACAGGACTTGTTCCTGCTGGTCACCAAATTACAGACTATTTTTGGACAGGAATGCTGTTGCTTGCAATCCCCTGCTGTGTTTGTGAGACTTGTTAATGACCGTGGTGCCTGCACATGTAAACAGGCACAAATCACAATATGTTTGTTCCTTCCTGACAAGAGGTTATGAACACATCTGCTCATTCCTGCCACAGAAAGAGCCTTAATCCATATCAAAAGCCGTTTCTAATGAAAATGAGTACAGAGCAGAACCACAAGGATGAGTGTTTCTCACTGCATGTAGCAGCTGTATAGAGGCATGTCTCTACCAATGCACTAATATTTTGTTTGATTGAAAAAACCACATAATTTAAAACTTGTACAGTTGAAGTATGTAATGACATGACTATAAATACAACCACATCCTTCTGAAGTATCCTCAAGGCAAGAAGATTAAGGGTTTTTTTAAAGTGTTTTATTTGCAAATAAACAATAGTATTTGCATCCAGCTATCATTCTGGGTGTTATTTGTAGTATAGCTTCTTCACTGCTTTTTGATCATTGCTTGGTTAAACTGTAAATGTTTTTAGTGAGTTAAGAAAGACTTTTGCATTCTGGTACAGAGAACCTTTAGTAACAAACCCTTCAGCCAGCAGGCTGCTGAGAAGAATTTGAGAAAGCTCTCCCTGCTTTTTTTGTTTCGAACATATGTGACTTTTCCTATTATTTTTATATTTTCCCTTAAGTTTAATGAGTTTCCTGGGCTCTGTAGATCCATTGTCCTCTGAAGCTGATAGAAATGCTGGTATATTTTGGTCCTCTTTCAATGAATAATAGCACTTACTCAGTGTTAAACTTTACAAATGGCAGTCACAGTGCACATGCAGCAGAGCTCCAGGGCAATCAGATGTGTGTGTGTGCCACTTCACCTTGCACAAAAGGGCTGTTTAAGTCTACTAGATTTTTTTTTTTTAACTCCTAGTCTGGATGTATTGAGGGAAATAAAAAGCTTGTTTAGATGTTATAATTAGCTGCTTAATAACTGCAGGCTCCTTACCAGCAGGACAGCAGGAACAGAACTGGAAAATGCTGTCATGACTGTTCTAAAATCATCTGGTTGCCCCTTGAAGCCATTTCTGTTGAATGCTGGCCTGAGCAGTGAGTCTTTGCTGCCTTCTCTGTGTAGTTAGAGGGCAAACGTGCCTGCTTTTTTTTAAAAAAAATCAGACTTTTCTGTTGCTATCCATGTGATTTGCAGAAATGGTGAAATATCTGAGTGAACTTTAACTTGTTCATGTCAGGTACCAATACGGAAATGCAGCAATCTGAAGTTCAGGAGCTTGACATCTGAGTCAGTGTCCAGCACCATTGACTGCTTTTTTTCAGCTAAGTTGACCCTCTCAACTTTGCTCCAGCTGTAACTTACGGCTATTTTATGGAAGTTTGGGCTTACTGACTCCAATGTGCAGCCTCTGAGCCTGAACTGGTCCTTCTGGACTCACACTTCCCACTTGCTGAAGTGGTTTACTTGTTCCAGATTTGAGCCATGGAGAAACCCAAAATGTGGACCTTGTAGATGATAAAGGAGTTAATGTTTGATTGAAAGCTTGAGTCCTGAGCAAGCACAGCAACAGAGATGTAACTGGAGAGACTGTTTGGTAGCTGGGACATGCTGGAACACCACTGTTGCTTGTTTAGGTCAAAAATGCCACTCGGCTAATTAGTTCAGTGAACCATAGAGTCATAGAATGGTTTGAGTTGGAGGGTCCCTTAAAGATCATCTAATTCCAACCCCCTGTCATGGGTAGATGTGGCTCTGTATTTTCTTAGGCTTTGGATTTTTACTGCTAGTTACTGCTAGCTGTTTCCCATGGGAACAAATTCCCATTCTCATAACAATGTCTTTGTTGTTTTGTAAATACTAAAGAGAGCTTCCTTCTTCTCACACAAATTTCCCAAAACAATCTCTGTCACCTGTTGTTTTGCTAAAGGAGAAGAGACGCAGTCCTTCTCCGACCAATCACAGCCTCTTTTGTGGACCATGTAATAAAAAGGCAAAAATTCAAAATAGAAAAAGCCTTCTGATCACACAGAACTGTCTGTGTGCCTTCTTCGCCACCCAATCGCTGTAACAGGTAGAGACACCTTTCACTAGACCAGGTTGCTCTCAGCCCCATCAAACCTTGCCTTGAACACTTCCAAGTGTGGGGCATGCACAGTTTCTCTGGGCAGTCTTTGTCAGTGACTTGCCATTCTCACAGGAAAGAGTTTCTCCCTAATATTTAATCTAAACAAAACCTGTTTTAAGCTTAAAGTCGTTACCCTTTGTGCTGTGATAAGTCCCTTTCCAGCCTTCTTGTAGGACCGTTTATGCACTCAAAGGTACAATAAGGTGTCCCCACAGCATTCTTTTCTGCAGGCTGAAAAATTCCAGCTCTCTCAGCCTGTGAAGCTTTTCAAAATGTTGCCTGTGAGATTACTATCATTACAGTGCTAACACAAATATCTCCCATTCCAAGTTCTGAGCATCAGAGAAGAAATCTCATCATGGGCCCAAGTCTGGACCCGGTAGAAACTGGAGATAAACACTTGACATTAGAATCAGGGAATTTTAATGCCTAGTTTTCGACATGACTTTCATCTCTCTGCCCCATTCTGCATAGCTTGCTTAGCACAACCACCTGTCTGCTCAATTCCTTTCCAGGCACTTTGTGAAAAAGCACACGGCTGAACATTACAGGTGTCCCTCATAAACAGGGATGTTACAGTACAGAGCCTTATAGAGCATGGACAGGCTGCATTCCCGCTGTGCTTCAGGGATGGAGGAAGCTTGCTCTGCAGCTGTGCAGAGGAATTAGTAACTGCATTCAACCACAGTAGCATCAATCATGAAGAATCAATTCCTGCTCCTCCCCTCAGAGCTGCAAAATGCCAGGGGCCAGCTGCCCTCAGAGAGAGTTGATAAACACATCTGAGGAAATGTCAGACTGGTTCAGGCAAACCTAATACTCCTAAACCACTACTGACAGAAGCCTGTATCTCATCCAGCCCTCAGTGATGCTGCTGTAACAGCTGAAAACCTCTGATCCAGCATGTCTTTTATTCATTCTTCCATTCTACCATGGGCTTTCCACTTATCCTTGCTCTCTTGGTTTCATGCTGCTTTGACCCTTCATTTGCATTTATCTCTTACTGTTCTAATCTGCTTTTTAAAAGCCAGTCTTTAATTTATACCTCTTTGTTGCTTTATCCCACCAAAAAAGCTGTTGATATGCTTTTTCAACACACTCTCACAGACAAGTATGATTTTTTTAAATGCGCTCCCAAAAGTAGATAGATTTTCCTGTGATGATTTTTCAGTTTCCTTTTTTCTTCAAGACATTTATATTCCACTATTCCAGCATTTCCAATGCCATTTAATATTCAGCTTGGCTTTTGTGCTTCCTCAGGGTTTCAATTTCCTTTTGGCTAAGAAAGAGAAACTAGGTGAAGATGTAATGCAGCTGGACAATTAGCCACTAAAAATAGTTTGCTAAAGGTCTGGGCAATGCAGAGACCATTATAAATATCAGATTTGCAGATGATGTGGATTCAGGCTGAGTAGTGTGCTTAATCCTCAGTGTTCTGCTGAACGATTCACTAAGGCTGCATTTTAATAAACATTCCTAAACCAGATATAGTCTTCTGCTGTCTGTAATCCCCAAACCTTCAGCTGCCTACCACGGCCTACAGAATTTAAATTAGAAATAAAATTCTAAAATAAGATTATTGTCTCCATTGTTTTGTCTCATAAAAATGATGTAATATTTTTTAAAGTCAAAACGATGTCAGCATCAGTTATGTAATGGTAGTTGAATTAGACTGTAGTAAAATTAAAGTCCAGTGGAACTTAGTAATTTAGGATTAGAGATCTATTTTGTTCAGCCATGCCTCTTGGTTAATTTCATTCAAATGAAGGCCATGACAATTCACTTACACTTCACGCTCTGTGGCTGCAAGCTTAGTCAGCATTTTACTCATACATACCTCAGAACTCCCACGGACATCATCCTGAGGAAAGGCTGGCCAGATGCTAAATAAGGACTTGAGCATTTAGCTCTCAGTGGTGACAAGTCCATTAGTGCACATGTAAATATTGTATGGGTAGAACTGTACTGACACCAAATGTCAGCGAAGTGCAAGACTAAGAGCAGGAGCAAGACTAAGTGCAGGAATCCATAGTTCTACACAAGCTTGATCTGTAAGGGTAAGTTAAAACTTACTGCTTTTTAGCTTGTGACATCAGAGTGGAAAGTGACGAATTTCTGTTCTACACAGAGTGCTCATCTTTGGTTAACACATGCCCTGAATTTCTGATATGTGGTTTTGTCAAAGCTGCAGATGATTTATAAAATTGCTTGGATTCCAAAGATCTCAAAAATAATTTAATTAGTGAAGCTAATGGTTGGTTGGGCTTTTTTTATAGCAAGGTTATTTTATGTTTCTTAAATAATTCATTACCTTTCCATTCACAATAATTCCTGCTTCACTTAATATTGCATCTCAATTTCCTCTAAAATTTAGGTGTGCTCAAACCCCCCCCCCCAACAGCCCTTAGAACATTTATCTGCCTTCGTTTTCTGATCCTACAATGTAAAATCATGTTTTCTAATGCTAGCCAATAGATTTTGTCCTGAAAGAACCATGAAGTTTCTAATGCATCAGAGATAGCACCAAAGAATTTTGTAATAGGAAAGAGTAATAGTAAGAAAAGGGGGAAAACAAAACCTTACAGTGTGTTTGCCAAAACCAGTTTTTTTTTCCCTGAGGCTTCCAAAGCCCAATAACAATGCAAGGTGCCACCTAATGCAAAGGCCTTATCTTGATAAGGCTTACCTATTGAAAAATTACTGAAGGATCTAATTACAGTGTTTGTCAGCTTCATTGCAGATTGTTATCTGTGACAATAAAATTATTATCAGTTAAACTTTGAAAAGTCATCAACTAATTAGTTCAGGACAACTATTCAAAACACTATCCTTGAGGTTATTGGAATGAAACTCCTAAATAGCCTGCATTTCAAACTTCAGTTCTAGAGTAGCTTACTCCACACAAATTGGCAAATGCCAGGACCTTACAGTATTGTGAAGAGTAGACGAGAGTCTTCTTGCCCTAAAGTTGATACAATAATTCATTGTAATTTTAGCCAGTCACAGGACGCAGCTGAGGTTGGGTGGACAAAGAGAAAGTGCTAGAGAGGAATGACTGATGAATCTATTACATCCAGACATCAGACACACATTTGCACTAATACATTTCTGAGCTGCATGTCTTCCCTAATGAGATCTCAGCAGTGGTGTCATCGATAGTGAGCTCTGCAGTGCCTCAGGGGCTGCACCTCTCTATTGCCTTGACATTCAATCAGTATACAGCACAGTGAAAAAAGCTACCTGTCACCTTTATCAACTTAGCCTGTGGTACGAGCACTCACAAGCTGTTTTTAAATTAGCACTTCTGTTATTGCTATCAACAAATGAGGCAGAAGACAACAGATTTCTTCAAAACTCTAGAACTGGGCAAAAGCAGAGGCTTATTTTTCCCTTTCCCCCCTGACCTCTTGACTGCTTTCTAATATCTTTCTGGTGAGCTACGGCCTCTTCTGGTGTAGCTCCTTTCTATCAAAGAATCACTTTGGCTGGACAATAACCTGGCATAGAAATTTTAGACTCCTATCATTATTATTCTTCCCCTCTGAGCCCCACAGAACCAATTATATTTTATGTAAGGTTGTTCTGGTAATGTAGACGGTACTGCTTTGATGAGGGATGAAGAAGCAAGTTTGGTACAAAACTTGCTATTGACTCAAATGTAGTGAATATTGGCTGTAGTTTGGACCTATGATGAAGATTCCTCCTTTCCCTGCTTTTCACACTCATCAAGCTGAGGGCAGGAATCTAAGAAGCCAAAGATGTCAGAAGATTTACTCTCTGGCATGGGAACTTGGAATCTTAGAATCATAGAATATGCTGAGTTGGAAGAGACCCATCAGGACCATCAAGTCCAACTCCTGGCCCTGCACAGGACACTCCAAGAGTCACACCATGTGCCTGAGAGCATTGTCCAAGTGCTTCTTGAGCTCTGTCAGGCTTGGTGCTGACCACTTCTCTGGGGATCCTGTTCCAGTGTCCAGCCATGCTCTGGGTGAAACACTTTTTCCTGATAGCCAACCTAATCTTCCCCCAGCTCAGTTTCATGCTGTTTCCTTGAGTCCTTCACTGGTCACGACCACAGAGAACAGATCAGTGTCTGCCTCTCGTTTTCTCCTCATGAGGAAGTTCTAGACTGCAATGGGGTCTTCCCTCAGTCCCCTCTTCTCCAGGCTGAACAGACCAAATGACCTCAACTGCTCTTCACTTGGCTTCCCCTCAAGGTCCTTCACTGTCCTGATGGCACTCCTTTGCATGCTTTCTAATAACTTATGTCTTTCTTATATTGTGGTGTCCAAAACTGCACACAGCACTCGAGGAAAGTATCTGCCATGACACTTGTGTCTTAACTCATTGTTAATACAGGCACAGTTCCTTTGTGTTGTTTGCTTTTGGATTAAATCTTGCCCCTTTTTTGGGGTGTTCCCTGTAGACAAGCCCTTAGGTGACTCCTGCGAATAACCTGATTTCTGTGACTCCACAAAGGCCCCAGGCAGACCCCAGGCAGATCAGTTTCTACTTGAAGTTAGATCCGATAAGGTAAGTTATAATTTAAAACCGTCCTGAGGGAGAGGTGACTCTTGCGTAGTCTAGTAATTGTCCCTGAACTTGCTTATTGAAAGAAAATGACTCATAAGAAAGCTGATAGAAAAAGAAGCATTTTAGTCACAGAATATTTATTATTAAAGATGTAGTTTTACTTCATGGTAAGAATAGAACCTACAATTTGAACTCTGGTTTTCAAAGAGGAGAAAAAAACCAGTCTTAACTGCTTTTATTATTAAAAGACTATTATTGTATAATAATAAAGAAGCTTAGAAAAGTCTAAGAAAAATACATAAAATTTTAGTGAACTATATCCAGATGTAACACAGGGCTTAGGCACATGTGAGCCGATCCAATGTGATCCAATTAACTATGGCAGCCTGTCAGCTGGAGTTACTATAGGGGACTGCATGCATGCCTCACTTGCTCAGATAATTGCTCAGTTCGTGTATGTCAGTTGAAAAAGATCACTAAACTAGGAATATAATAAGTAACTTACTGATATTCTGTGTAAATAAATGTACATCTCTTTTTAAACAAATATACATGTGCAAAACAATGCTTGTTGTGCATTCAAAAAATCCCTTCATTCTTCCCAAATTATCTATTTTATGGTAATTTCATATATATCAAAAGTTTGGACTTGTAGTTAATGACCTGAAAGTATCAACTCAGTCACTGTGGATTTGTATAAATATATTATTGTACAATCTGTGAATTGATGAATATTTTGATAAAATTTCAGCTACTTCAAATTCTAAACTGTAAAGACCAGCTGGGTGAACTTACGTCGGCATGTGCCTCTGCCATTTGGGACTAAGTGTTACCAGACATTCATCACAGGGCTGGTACAACCAGATTGAATTTGTTTGCTGTACCTCAAGGCCATGAGACAGGTATTTGTGTCCTTCCTTTCTACTGACGTGTTGAAGAAAATTCTTTTTGAGGTGCCCTCTGAAAGAGGCATTTTTTTCCACCTGCCAGAGTCATAGGATCTTCAGGCCAAAGGGTACCAGGGAAGAGAAACTCAAGCACAGCCAGATGCCACAGTGGTGTAGCACAGTACCAGTCAATATTTCCTAGGAATAGTTTGGTTTACAGGTGGGATAAAGCTGCTAATTGCATTGACAGGCCTTGACAATCAGTGTCAGTGGAATACAGTCATGGCTACTTCGCTCTGCCCTGACAGCACCGGTCACCTGCATAGGCAGAGAACTGGCTTAGTGGCTTCTCTCTGCAGAGATGTCTTATTGCTTCCAGATGAACCCTCTGCCTCAAGCTTCACTGGTTTGTCCAGTGATAAGTGCAGATAAGGTCTGGCACACTTCCTCTGCACAGGGCTGCTCTTGGTGCTGGCAGGGAATCACCCCTTCCCATTACAGATGTACTGAGAACAAGAAGGATTTCAGTATTTCAAACTGGAATTGAGAATAATATTGACTATTCTTGAAGCAGGTATTTTCCACAGCTGGCAGGCTTATTTTATGGTGATATAATAAAAGCCATATTCCCTGAGTTTGTTTGTGAGGAGGTTGTCTGAGACTGCCACAACTTCAATAAACTGAACATCCATTTTGTTTACTTGCCTTCTTCCACCCAAAAAGGTAAATTATTCTGAAAAGCCAAGTTATTCACTTGGAAAGAACTTAGCTTGGTTTAACACACTTTATTTTGATAAATACAAGCTGGCTGTTTCTCACCATGTTTATGTCTCTAGATGCTTATACACAGATTGTTTCCCATTTTGTTGTGGTATCATTCCAGGTATTAAACTTGGACTGACTGGCCTACAATTTTCCATCTTTTCTTTTTCCTTTTTTGTGGGAGAAAAGGAGAGTCATACTATAGTCATTCTGATGAGTCCTCTGTGTGTCCTCCAAGTAGTTCAGATTGTTTCAATTATTTCTTAATCTTCCAAGGTGGATTTCAGCAGGCTCCATTATCATGCACACGTCGCAACTAAATATCTGCTATCTGTTCTCTCCTAATTCTAGCTAGTGTTCCACAACACTGAAATGTGTTAAGAATCTGATCACAGATACTCTTTTTATGAAGGCTCAGGCACTGAACACTTTGTCCTTTTACATTCCTTCATAAATTTTTCACCATTCCTGCTTAAGACCAGTGAAATGTTCTCCGTCTTTTATCCTGACTGTATTTATAACTGTATTTTCTCACTTCCTTTTATGTCCTTTGCTGGTTATCTCATTTTATGCCTCAGATTTTCTGATGTTATCTGCAAATCACTTTATGTTCAGTGAGCATTTGTGTTTCCATTTTTAAAAAGTTAATTTTTGATTTTCAAGTAATTAGTAAGCTATTGATGTTCTTGATATAGAGCATTTACAATATATCTTATCTCTTCTCTGCAGAGGAATAACCTGTGATTCTTTCAATATAGAACACTTCTATTCCAAAAATGGCAAAAGAGTACTTCAACATTGTCTGAACCTTTTTTCCAATTTTATTTTACAAAACAGAAATTGCAGCAAATCTCTCCAGTTTCAGAAGAATGTGGATTTTGACAGACTGCATACAAGACTAAAATAAGATTTCATCAAACTTTTTGCAGCCAACTGCTATTTTCATACCAGTGCTTCAAAAATGTATAACATCCGCAGGAACAGGGGAAAGAGGAAATAAAAACAGTCTGAATATATCTAACGTGACTAGAACATCAGATAATGCTCCATTACAACAATGCTATTGAAGACTTACTGACAATAGATATCTGGCAGAGAAAGCCCTTCTTGCCTTCTGCAGTATAAAATTGCATGTGGGAGATCCATATCAAGGAACAATATCTGCCCTAAGGCATTTCTATGGGGAATGCAGATCATTAGGACTGCGGTACCAGATGGCATAACTGTAAAACCTCCTCTCTATGCCCTAGTTATCCCAGATAATCTGCCAGGCCAGGTTTATATGTGAACTGTGCACAGTTTTTCTGGACAACTAGGAGTTTTTGTTTCTAGCTAAGGTGGTGAATTTTCTTATGTGAGAAAGTCCAACTAAGAGCAAATCAGACAATGAGACCTGTCAAAATAGTGGAAGATGCTTTTTTTTTTTTTGGAAAGAGTAGAGCTTAGGCCCAGTAGATCTATATCTGATTTTTACATATTAATTATCTGCGGAATTCTTTCCTGATATTCTTTATTTCTTAATTTGGATAGACTGTAACTCTAACATGTTATAATCTGTGTTAGATTGCTATTCTGGAGGTTTGCTCTACTTCTGAACTTAACCACAGTGATGAAGTAGTCACAGGCTCTGACCCACAATGGACCCTGTGTGTAATTTGGCATGGCAGAGTGTTTGCTCATTTGCTTTCCCTTGGGTATGTGGAGCCCCACAGCCCAGGTGTCTTCAGCCCAAGAGCTGCGCTGACTCCCCAGCTAGGTTAAGGTCGTCTGCCCACAGAACATCTCTACCCTCACCTTCATAGATACTCTGATTAATAATTTGCATCTTTCAAAGGTTGGAAGTTTTCAGTAGGTTTTGCACATCTTTATAAAAGCTCTTTTAAATTCAATCTATTTTGCCAGTGGATATAGTATATGAGATGGGCAGCTCTAAAGACATCCCATGGCCAAAACCTGCAAAATCACCTCTAAATTTTGCTGTCGCATTTAAGAGAACTTTCAACTCTAATAATAGTCTTCAACAAATTAGAGCCTTCCAATTCCTTTGGCTAATTCCAGAAGTTTGTCTAAGACTGATTTCCCTGAGGATTTTCTTCTCGCCACTCTGCCACTTCCAATTCTCCGGATGGTTACAGCAGATAAGCATCATTAGCAAATCAGTAGAGTTTGGCAGGCTGTCTTCATTTTCCTGCTAGGGCAGCATTATGCTGTCACCAATAGTCCATCAGTTTTCTCAGATTTCACAGCAGACACTGAGGCACAGCTCTCATCTCTTCTAAATGAATTATGTGATCCAGCTGGATCCAGTCTTCTTAGAAGAGCAGATCCTATGGCTTATTTTGGTGACTGGGGGGAGGTGAATGCCACCAACTCTTGCTGACACCACCTCAGTCCTGGCAGTGACAGAAGAAAATGAAGTATGTATGGGCACTTTTGTTGTGCAGCTTGGCAGGGCAGGACAGTGTTGAGGGCCCAGGGCAGGGCACTCTGGAAAGCTCTGGCAGTGGAGAGCAATACACTCTGAGCAGGCTCCAATGGCTTAGTTCTCCTTTCAGGCTGTACACTGTACGTGAGCCAAATGCTGAGCTCTTCTGATGTAATCAGAAGTATAGAGTAACAAACCTAAGTAAGCTTATAGCCATATGGAGAGTTGATAAAGTCAGACTAAGTATATTGGTTTATACAGATAGCTCAGACTGTCAAGAGAACACTGTATGACTGACAGAAAGTAAATGATATTTTTCTCACAGAGAATCAGTTGTTTGATAAAAAATAAATACTTCCAAAACACACAATACTCCCCGCAGGGAACACATTATGTGTCTAGCTTTTGTTCAAATGAACCTAACTTAACAGCTGAAAATACTTGTATGACTGAGGTGTGAGCAGTAAGTGCTAATGATACTGATGTTTAATTCTGCTAATTCTCAGATTAGTTATATGCTGTGGCTTGTATCTCTAAAAATACAGAAGAGATGTTCTCAGTCATCTTGATGAGATGATGGTACATAACTTCCTGCAATTCTAACAGGCATTCCAGGGCAGGATGTGTTTGAGATATGCTTAGCTAAGATGCTGGATGAGCCAGAGGAACCCGCAATTCCCTCCTCTTCTCCCGTGGCGGTCCCACCTTCCATCAAGGTGGCCTTCAAACTGCTTCATCCAGGGACAGCAGCAGTGACAGCTCCTCTGATAACGACAGCTCATTGCACAACTCCGAGGAGGAATGAGCGCAGCAGTTCCTGGAGCACCAGGAGCAGGTACCACATATGGCATGGGGAATTGGGGATGTCCAGTGGGTCCTTCTGAAGCTTGGTGGCCTCGGGGTCATGGCTCAAAGCCATGGACTTTCCAGCTCTGTCAGCTGCCAAGGGCTCCAAAATTGTTTGGTTTCAAGAAAAACACAAAGAAATTGGTGCTTTTCAGATTGGTCCTTCCTGCTAGGACACAGGAATTGGTTCCCAATGGCAGAAATTTGCTGCTTGGACTTGGGTGATGTCTTAGCAGTTGGACTTGGGCACACGGCTTGGGTGTGATGATGGTGGTGTTGGGTTGATGTTGGACTCCATGGTCTTGAAGGTCATTACCAAGCCAGATGATTCTGTGATTCTGTGACTCATGTTGTGATAGATACAGTCACTTCTGAGGGTATTTGGTTTTTATTCAGGCACTCAGCTTTCAGACGCACTTGAGGCAGACAGACTGTGACACAGCTCATGGTGTGGTGTGTTTTAACTCTGAACTTAAAACCAGCTGTGTCAGCTCACTGCTCAAAGCAGCTGAAAATATCAGACTGCCTAATAGTTTAGTCCAGGTGGGACTCAGATGAGTTTCTTAGAATCATTGGCATCTCAACTGAAAAAAAATCTTGCAGATAATCAGAAGAAGATTGAAAGATCAAATTAAAAAAATAAATACAGGAAGAAATTTAAAGCTTTTTTTCATTTCTCTGACCATAGTGTGTTTACTTTTCTGAGCTACCTCGGGTTGGTTGGTCTTTTTTTATTATACTGCACCCCAACCCTACTATGTGTCAAAATACTTAGCTATAAAAATATATATTTAGATATGAAAGTTATTACACTGTAAGTGCTCAAGAAAAATACCAAGTCTGCATGCAGAAAGGTTCTGTCTGATTGCCAGGATTACACATTGTGGTAGCAAGGCTAAATTGGGGATTAATATGAGAGAAATGTGAGCATAGGGAGTAAGGTCTTGAAGGAAATGAAAAGGATGATTCCATAAACTTAGAAGATACTACATTACTGAGAACATTCATTATGCCTGAGTTTTGTTTTAGGTCAGTATCTAGAGCTTATGCTGAAGCTGGTCAGGGTCATCCGGTTCTGTGAGTATTGCTTAGTTTTGATTTAAGTAATGCAAAGTTCCACTGCTCTTGATAAATTTCTGATTTTGTAGATTATTGACTTTGCTCTTAGTTATGCTTGATTATATTCTAGGAGAGTTTAGCTATGGCTGCAAATACAATTTAGTGCAATGCTGTCAAATTTTTTGTGTGCCTCTGCCAAAAACTGCATTGTGCTGATACTAAAATACTCTTCCCTGTCTCCAAACAGTCTCCACTCTCTGAGTCGGCACATTGAACTAATTGTGATGGTACTCTGATATCCCTGGACTGTAACTGGAGATCAAAAAGGTGTAGGCATGGTTAGATTAAATACAATGTGCAGAATATGGCACATAATAATATTTCTAATAAAAACATTGGAGTATGAGTCTCCACTGCCTGTTGAAAATCAGCTGCAGAAAACATGAACAGTTGCATTGCAGCTCTTCCTGACTGGAGCCGTCAGCTCTCCATAGATCTGTATTACTCATCATGGATAGAGCTCCTCAAAATAAGGTACCCCAGGCTGTTCAAGTGGTACGTAATGAAACCATACCAGTTGTGTTGAGCCTACAGATACCTAGTTGTATGACTGAGATGTATTACTTCCTTGTTCACAAATTTCAAAAGGCCTTGTCAAGCCTCTAAAAGGGGGAAATGGTGCCTTAAGTGTTAGCTTTCGTGTTTTTCAGATTCTGTGCTGCCTAGGACTGTAGTTCTGAGCCTCATTTTAAGTGTTAGTCAGCTCTCTTCACAGAGTAGGTAGACAAAACAAATCCTTTTCCTACTAGAGACTGAGGACCACTGTTACAAGTTTTCAGGCCCAAAAGCATAAACAACAGTGGACTGAAGAGAGAAAACAACAAGGATGACTTAATAACTTGAAGCTGTAATTGGACAATTAAACCCAATACACAAATGGACCAAAACTTATAAAAGTGTGAGATCTTGTGACCGGTTGTCCATTTTGTGACCATTTTGGGTCTATCTTGGGTGTAGCCCTGGCCAGGCTCTTGTACTGCCCAAGATGTGTATCTTTAAAGGCCTTTTAATAAATATCTACTTTATTCTCTAGCTCTGTGTAGCCTATGTTCCAGGTCAGCCTTCCCAAGGCATCAGTTCTACTTGCAAAGGTCTGTATAATGAGTTTTAAATCTGATGCCCATTGCTGCTGCTCAACTTGATGCTGTATTCATGGCTGTCATGTGCAAAGGGAAAGAAATAAGAAATAGTAACTGACCTCAAAAATATCCGTCAAGATTTGTATATAAACCCTGTACCTCCTCAGTTATCACTAAATTTCACAGAGAAAGAAATAAGAATACTTCAAATGGATTTTATTACTTGAAAGAACCAAACCTCTTAGGATTATCTGGCTTGGTTGGCTTTCCCTCACTTTGGAATCTCTAGAGCTGATTTTTTTTTCAGTTTGTAGCTGTTAGATGATTAGCCTTGATCACTTTAGAAAGCAGTGTGAAACTTTTCACCACAAAACCTGTCTCCAAGTTTTTCATTCTTTTTTATTTATAATAAAAGCTGGTAAGAACTGCAGCTGAAAGGAAGGGGAAAAAATGATGAGAGTATAAATAAAATAAAAAAATATTCTTTAAATTTTCTTCGCAACACAAGTTTGAAGCAATTTTGATAGAGCATTTAAAGACATAGGAAATAAGAAAGTGGAAAATACTGAAAATATTTTGTCCTCAAGTTATTTTTGACACAAATGCAAAAACAAGGAAGAAATCTTGTTTATAGATTAGAAATTAATTTTTTACTCTACTATGCATTTCCTGGTTTTTAATAAAAAATACAGAGGAAATTATGCTGAGCAAGTGAAAGGACTTGCTTTTGTTTTGTTTTAAAACACTTTGGTATTTTTTGTTGCCTCTTTTCAACATATCACAGAATGGGTCAGGTTGAAAGGTCTGGTCCAGCCTCCCTGCTCAATCAGGGTCATCCCAGAGCTCACAGCACAGGATTGCATCCAGACTATTCTGGAATATCTCCAGTGAGGGAGACTCCACAGCCTCTCTGGGCAGCCTGTGCCAGTGCTCGGTCACCTGTGCAGCAAAGTTCTTACTCAGGTTCAGGTGCAACATCTTATGCATGAGTTTCTGCTGCTGCCTTTTGTCCTGTTACTTGGCACCACAAGAAGAGCTTGACTCTTCTTAAACAAAAACATAAAGTTTAGGGGAAAGGTCTAATCATGGTTTTCACTGTTAAAGGCCCAACATTCCACCCCATAAAGGAAATACTAAAAAATCTCCCCCCATAGGGACAGTTTGTACCTATCATCTTGATATGTTCAAGGTAGTAATAATATTTAATACCCTTGTTTTATTTGTTGTGGGAAGATGTTTCTCCCTGGTATTTTATCTTTCACACTTTAATATTTGAAAATTGAATCAAACATTTTTTTTTCTCTTTTGCAAATCACTATAAAAAGTCTACACTATCCACATTAAAATTACAACTGTTTACTTGGTTTTTCCTACCCTCTTCAGCATGAATTAGGTGAAACACACTTGCTGGGTCTGGGTTCTTGTTAGATATCACTAGATAAATAAGGTCAAATATGATTAGCTTTTGATTAAGATTCAGTTGAAGAAAATGTAGGATACTGCTGAAAGTTTACCAATATTGCAACTTTTTTCTCTCATCAGTATAGTACCAGTTCTCCAGAGTACTGGAGAATATACTCCACAAGACACCAGAATACTGAGTAATGGCAGGCACCAGATGAGCATGAAGACTACCTCTCCTTCCCTAAGAGCAGAGCATTAGTTTGATGCATGGGCCCATTTCTAATTTCTGTAATTCTGTCCTGCTTGTCTGCACTTCCCACTATTTCAGTGGATCACAGTGTTGTTTTCCCTACCATGCAATGCCTTGTGGAGTGGCAATGTGAGCTCTTAAATGGGCTGTTGCTTTTCATCTCTGTGGGAGCATCATACTAGTTTAGATGAAGTTACTTGTGAATTTATGGAGTGCACTGGAATCCTTTGGGAGTGTAAAGCTCTCAAGCATTATAAATATTTTTGTAACTTATTGTAGTCTGACATCTCTGATGCAGTTATGATTATTTACAAAAAATACCTACAAAATATTTTTCTGTATTAGTCTTTTTTGCCCTTAGTTCGAGCTTATTAAAATGGTACTTTGTCGCAAACTTTTATTTCTAGAATTTCTAGGCTTTTCCTAAGGTGATATCAGTTTGTACCTCTGCAGTTTCTAATACTGCTGTTGTTCCTCTTGAATTCCCCTACTTCTCCAGCCTCTGCTAAAACTGCATGTAGGAGCCCTTCGAACAAATTACTGACCAGACTTCTTGTATTTTTAAAGTAGACAAAAGTAGCCTAGAACATTTTCTGAAGATGTATCCATAACCCAATGTCTTATCTGTACTAATGTGCATCAGGAGCTGAAGCCATTTTCCTGCACACTTTGTGCAGTGTGTTAAGGAAGCTTAGCCAGTGCAAGCAGCTGGAGTGAACTACTGGCCATCAAAAAGATTTAAGTTGCTTTAAATAGACTGGTGGGAATCTGAAATACTTTAATTGCCTAGCTTGAAGCAAAGCTTTTGCAGTGTCTGGATTTATTTATATTCTCTTCACATCCTCTGGAGCAAAAGATAATGATAACATTTCCTTCTACCCCACTAACTTTACATAATTATTGAACAAAGGTTTTTGCACATGTGCCCAGACTTAAAGCATGGTGACAGGACTGCCTGTGCAGAACAGAGGATCTGCTCACTAGAGTAAATAGGAAGTGAAGAGTCAGGATTAGATACATAGTTCATGAATAAGCAGTATGTAGAAAACAATTACTGTTGTGAAAGAGTAGGTGGTTCATTAAATCTTAAAGAATTTGAAAGTATCTATCCATTAGCTACAGTATGGTAGGATTGTCCTGGCCTTGGACAAGGGTAATGACAAGGTGGAAATCTCCTTGCTGTGAGGAAGGCACCAATGTATTTGATAGACATTATGTAATAACTGCCTCTAGTGTCTACCCCAACCTTGTTTTGGTTATTTCAGTGACCTTGTTGAGATCCCAACTCAGTTGCTTTTGTCTTTAGCATGATTTGAACTTGAACTGCCTGATGTTTGCCTGATACAGGAAAGGGTTGGATGGAGCTCTAATTGACCCAGATTCAGGGTCCCAGTGTCTGAACTCTCAGTAAAGCACACACTGCCCTGCATTTCCTGCTCCTAAATGTGGACTGCTGAATTTAGCAGCAGGCAAACATGGATGAAGGGCTCTTTGTCTGGGCATTAATAAGTCTTACAAGCCCCAATCTACCCAGTTTGGGGTCTCACTCATCCCACCAACATCCCATGTCAGCCCCCTGGGGCCATCAGCCTGTGTCGCAGTGATGCCACAACCCTGCTCTGCTCAGCCGTGGGTCCTGCTGCCTCAAGGCTGCTCCTGGCCTCCTTGGTGCCTCTGTCTGGGGCAGCGGGATCAGCCCAGGTTGCCAGGCTCTGCCTTGCTGCCACAGGACATCCCACACCACAGGGAGAAGTTCGCTATGGCTGCACCCCACTGTCTGCTGTCAGTCCCACTTCCAGCTCACACTGGGTTTTCTTAAAAAAATGTGACATGTAACTGGGTATTTCTTTTTACCAGAAAGGTCAGCATAAAGCACATACTCTTTCACTCATTACATGCAGAGAGATCTCCCTGTAGGATGAAAAAACTGTTTGTCCTATGGGGCTGGTCCCAGTCTTAATTTGCATATCTGTATAAAATATGTCAATGTCTTATTTCAAGACCCCCAACCCAGACCATTCCCCCATGTATTTTTTACTTCAGTGATCTTTCATTTAAGTTTTTCCTTAGTTTATGACGTCTACAAAGGTTTGAACTTTTAATCCCCAAGAGGCATCCTGGAGTGAGACATCAGGCTCCTGCTGACAGTGAGGGAACAGCTGGAGTGACTGATTGTCTTGATCTTTTTTTGCAACCATTTTTGGTGACATTTTATGCCATTTTATCAATTATTGAGACCTAGATATTTCCTAGAATTTTTCTCAATGTCCCAGAGTTGTGTTAGGTTAACAGAATTTTAAAAATACAGCAGCTAACTTCTTTTCATACAGCTATAAAACCAAATGTAGTGTTAGAGAGGATGAATAGGACTCACATTCAATATGCTTCTTGCATATTAATTGGCCATAAAGAAATAAAATTTTATGTGCACTTACTTGCAATAACAGGCAAGCATGAAAAAAGGCATTTTAGATTTCCTATGTTTATTACCCTTTAGCCAAGGTATTTAGAATATGCAGTGCCTATGTGTGTGATACAGCAAGTGGGCTTTGTGATTATCATTAATCCTCTTGAAAGCTGGACATTTAGAGTGTCCATGATTAAAAACTCTCAATGTTGTCTTGTCTATTATGTTCTGTTTCTCAAAATGGCAGAGGTTCACAGAATAAGTATAAAGAAAGCAGTCAAACATCTGCTGGTCTGATACAAACTGGGACCAATAAGTCCTTCCCACACAGAAGCTGCCATCCTCATTTCTCACAGTTCTGCACAAAATTTGGATCGTTGGGTCTTTCAATGACAAATGAAGCTAGAACCAGCAGCAGTAACTCACTTGCCTGACTCATCTGTTTTTTCACCATTCAGTGGAAAGAAAATTAATATGGCATTGTAAAGACCTGGTTAATGCATTTATTGATCTCAGATACCTGAAAGCATCCAGGGCACGTGCGGCTTCTGTATGAATGTGAGTTCATCAAAGTGATAGTTCTTCATCTGGAAATTGGCATGGGTCTCAGCTTTGTGTCTGTGTATGCACACATGTGCACATTGCCTCTGCAGTGTTATACATGCAGCTGATTAAGCATTTGCCAACATTTCTCAGTACTGAGATTATTAATCTGAGACCATGAAGAGTAAAGAGGTAAATCATGGCTTTAAAGTCTCATAGTGTGGTGTACACTGCTTAAAATGGCCCTCTCACTGTTTGTTCATTTGACATAATACTGATAGAAATTCTCAAATGTGATCTGTAACAGAGAGCAGTATTAGGTGTATCACTATAAAAGGTAGATTTCTTATGCTACATTTTAATTCAAATTTATTTAAAAGGCCTGAAAATTTCAAATGCTTCTACATATGTATTAACTTTTAAGAGCCAGATCAGAATTCTGTCTGGCTGTTCTGACTTAGTGCATTGAATGACTAATGGGATGGAAATCAGGAAATCTGGGCTTTCATCCACATTTTGCTGTTTGTTTGTCTGATTTTTAAAAAAAACTCTTTGTGTCTTAGTTTCTCCATCTCTAAAAAGAGGAACATTTCACTTGTCCATATTTGCAAAGTATTTTAATACATCAACTAAATTTGGTCCATTGATGGAAAGTTTTGTTTATCATCTTTTGTTCAGTGCCTGCTGCTCATGGACATTTGGGAAATGGATTAATAAGATGCAGATGCACTGGTGCATTTGTGAGATTATTTGTGTGCAAGAACTAATTAAAAAACCTCAAAATATTTCTGAAGGTGTTGAAAGAAAAAATAATGTAAAATTTAAAAAAGGGCTAAAATTTCAAGAGTGTAATAAGCAAATCTTGAGGAATTTAAAAAGTTAAATACACATGATAAAGTTGACCAGCTTTGCACCTCAGTTTCTTTGTCTGCAGAATGGGATTAAAAAAATTAATGGCTTCCTTATTAAGCAGTGAGAATTCAATCATAGCTACCCTGTATGTCAAAGATGTAAAAAATTTGATAATCATCACTTTGGGTTTTTTAAAGTCACAATAAGATGGCAGTAAGGAACTGAGACTTCCTTAAAAAAAAAAAAAAGTGGCTTCAAATGCATACATATTTACAAAATGTTATTGGCTTCTCCATGTGATTTGTTCTGTTTGATATCCATGACAGAAATTAGGTGGACTTTTCTGGAAATAGGATCAGATTATTTTTCTGATGCATGTAAATCTAGTGATGTTGGTTTTTGGAATTCATATGGGTAACAGTTGGCAGTACTCAGACAGATTTATGGACCCTGACAACACCCAGATGTACACCAGGAACAGCAGACAAGCAGCAAAGGCTGCAAGTGAATATATAATGAAAGTCAGAGGATACAGTTCATGAAAGCAATTGAAGATATTTGGATGAAAATCCAGTGACCTTCCTGCCATTGGTTCCTTTTGACAAGTGGCAGACATCTGTCCTACCCCTCCTGCCATCTTGCTGCATGACTCACAAACATGCTGAGCTGTAGAAATGAGTGTCAGGGAATTTCAGCCCAATCCATTTAGGAGTTAACTCATGGGCATGTGCATTTTATTACAGCTAGTTTCATGTAGTGATAATGAGCAGCCATGTGCATTGCAACCTACTCCTTATTTAGAGCATAAAACAGCTTTATTCCTGCAAGGGCAGAGCCAAGTGTTTTACAAGCAAACAGTCTGCACATTTCAAATGAGCTGTTTCTATAATTCTAGCACTTTATAGTAAGAACCAAATAGCATAATTATAGGTAAGGAAGTGGTGGTGTTGGGAGGAGATGATGGAAGTGTTTTTCAGTAAACAAGCAGAGCTGAGAGCTTGCATCCTCCTGCTGCTGGAGCTCCACAATGTGAAGCCATTGAAGGAAATCTTTGAAACTTAACACACAAACATATTCTGGACAAAAACATGTAACATAGAATGGAGTTCGAGTGTGCCTGGCCTATAATTAGCTTAGGAGATATGGACAGGAATCCTCTGACTGGTGCTCAAGGCTGGCAGATGGCTGCAGCCCTCTGCAGAGTAAGTAGTTCTGAATAGATTACTTTGGAAAATGAAATAAAAATCAGTAAGAAGTAGAGAGCGACAGGGTATTTCTTTTTTATTGCTACAGCAGTTCTGGTTTAAATTGATAAGACATCTATACTGAGCTGTTTTCTTCTTTTCACACTGAGGAAAATTTGAGGAAGCCTGTTCTGTGGGCCTGCATAGGTGCTATGGGGTCTTGTATCCAGGAAAAAATATTTTAACAATCACTTGCTCCTGCAAAACGCAGATTTTTGTTTATTTGGTAATATATATTTGTATGGAGAGCATGAAACTAGAAACTGTTATTTGGACACATCTCAAGATACACTATGTAGACAGACAATGTAATATACTGCATAAAATGTTGCACCAGTTGCACTGCAACCCATGGTACTCCTCTCTGAAATTATTTTTTCTCATCACTATCTCCTGTCTCATTAGTAAGAAGTTAATATGAGTATGTTTGTAATGTGCAGAAGGGGCTTTTCAGTGGTGTGAAGCAATTATGAATAATCCACATTGCACTGGGCATTTAGCCAGCCAGGGTTGTAGGCAAGTGCCATATGTCATTTCTCAAGTACATGATACATCATTGCTTGAGACCCAAGCATATTTCACCACACACATTACCCATCCATTACTTGTTTTTATCTGTGTTTTCTGCATGTTTCTCATTGCAAGCTCTCTGCCTTCTGTTCTCTTTGGGAATCACTTGCTGATTATGGATGGATACTATCAGCACGACCAAGAGTGGAAATGATGCCATATCCTCATTTAATGTAAAATTGAAGGTTATATTTTTGAGATTGATCTGTTATTATGATACCCAGAAGAGTTCTGCAAACCCAAGGAACAAAACAGCTCCTTCATTAGAAAGAATATCCTTCAAAGCAGTTACTGAAAAGAATAATTTCAGTAACTGGTCTACATTTTCAGGTGTCTGGTATATTCTACAAGATAAAGACACAACTGTTCTGATTTATCTGCCTATTTATTCCTCTTGCAAAATTCCTCTTTAGGAAAGCTTTGCAGTTCATTTGAAGGTTTATTACATTAAGAATGACCAAGTGATTATTTACTTCTCAGTCACCAAATTATGAATGACCAAGTGATTATTTACTTCTCAGTCACCAAATAAATCCATGAAAATGGACCAAACAAATAGGACTATGACATTTTGAAATGGAGTTGTTTTGTATTGAAATCACAGTTGGATTTCTGCATGAGGTGTTCCACTGAATCTTCAATAAAATAAATACACTTTGTAGATATGCTTGACTGAAAAAGGTGATGAATTATCGTTGCAATCTTTAAGCCAGTAACTGTGTGGTATTTTCTGCCAAGATACTGGAAACTCAGATTCAGTTCTGCCCTTTTCAGCAGGATCAAGCCCATGTTTTTCTGGTTTTCCTCCTATCTGTTCAGCCAAGCCTCTGACTGACCTGTTTCACTTTGCATAAACAATTCCCCAGTTCCTGAATCTGGGATTTGAGGTGTTTTCTTGAAGGTAGAATGTGATTCTTACAGTCTGGCCTCGTGGCTAGAAGATCTTGTATCATCACCAGCATTGCCCTCCCAGCTATGCTGTGGATGTAGCCATAGAAATCTGGTCAAAACTAGCAGGTTCACTAGGCATGTAGGGGCAGTCTAGGGAATGGCTGAAAACATGAACTGTCCTTATTAGGTAATTTGTACAGATTTGGTGAGTGCAGGGAGGTACCCATGTTTGAGATTTCTGCTGATGCTGCCAATTATACCAGTTTGCAAGGTACAAGTTACTTGAATGAAAGGAAGAAATGTTAATGGACTCTAACTTCGCAGTTTTGAATGGACTTTGTATTATTCTTAATATTGATTTAGAGTAGTTTTCTACCAAAACTTTTAAAATCAGGTTCAAGGAAAGTACACGTACAATTGGAGAAAGAGTATTATAATTCATACCAGAGTTTCAAAGCAGTTGAAAGAGGCTAGATTTTTGATCTGGAAGTTCCATATAATACAAATACAACTCACCTTTAGTAGAAAGATAATTGATAGACCTCTGCTTCTCTCCTTTTAAAGTCACTGTTCCATGCTTTGTAGTAGGAACTATATATACATATATATTTGCTGAAATTTTAAAACTACCCCCACTCCTGGTTTTACCAGAGACTAAATATGTTCACTTTAGGACACACTTTAGAACAGCAATTTTCCTTGTCATGGTGTCCTTAGCTGTAGTTTGAGAATGATAGCTTTCCTTTATTTCAGTATTACAAAACTAAATTCCTTAACATTTATTGCAGTTGGGCTGAAGGTGCTATAGAAGTGCAACCCTTGCCACAGTCGTGCTAAGGGATGGATGGTACCTGGTACTGCGTATGATGGGTTTTGTGCATTCTTAGGCAGGATGTGGTTCAAGATCCATCCTCTCAGCTGGACTTGGCTGTTCTTCCTCATCATCCTTTCCCTTCAGGAGTGCTTGGTTGTGAATTCCAGTCTCCATTCCCAGTCTGTATCCCCATTTGCAGCAGAGGAAATGTAGCTCACTGAACTCAGTTCTTGCAGGCATGTGTCTAAACTACTTCACTAAGTGTGCCCTTACGTTCCCTGGTAAATTACTGGTTACCATCAGCTCCTTTTCTGGTATAGTGTACCACTGCTAGGAACGGGAGCGAAGTGGCAAATCTGAGACAATACCAGCCAAAGACTCCGAATTATATATTGCTACTGCACAGGAACAAGACACAGCCTTGTTTTCATGAGTAAAGGTGTCTTGCAGATGGAAATTCAGTGCTGGTGATGTGCTGTGTTCTTATCCTTAGCTGAATTTTAAATATATAAACTGGCATGTCAAAATGTAAGTATAAGCAAGATCTGAGACTGCTGTTATTAGGTTTTTAAGTCTATCTCCCATGTCTGAGTTCAGTGCAGGACAAAAGATATCCAAATCTAAATATATTAGTGTTTTATTTGTCATTGATGTAAGTGTTAGACGTTTTCTTTTCAGAATATGTGACTGTGCATCAGTACAAGTCATTAGCTGTAAACTGCTTTACTTTATGCAGTGTCATTTGCTGCTGGATTTGCATACATTTTCCTAATGACTCTACCTGTCAGCTGCCATGGTTTCTGCAGTATTTTCATATACTGAGTTAAGAAGGCTTGTGAGATCTTGGATCATTTATCAGTATTCAGTGTGGAATTGCATTATTCCAGGATGGATTATGGAGGCACAAACTGTTAGTCTAATGGCTTCATTGCAATGTCTTATCAGGGGCATTTTGTGTAGCCGTACAGTATGTCTAAAAAAATATGATGTGGGGTGTGCAGGAGACAAGATACCAACATTTGTTTTATTTGTATTCTAGGACACAAGGGTATTAAGGAGAAATGAAATGGCAGCTGCAGCTGTTGTAGGCATTCCCCAAAGGGATAGAGCTAATAGGATATATGTCTTCATCCACAGCTGAGTTAATTTTGAAAGCGGAGGATGAAAAATGAAACACATACAACAAAATCTTGGATAAGGGGGGTGGGAGGAAGTAGCCACCCTCACTAATCTGTGACATCATTGTGATAAAAAAGGAAATCTTTCCACTAGAAATCCTAAAAGAGAAGATTTTGTGAGGCAGCTGAAGTATTTGTCTGAAAAAAGAACATTTTGTGGAACTGTATGTCTAATGGACAGTGTTTAAAATCTGCAGGTACTGTAATATAGATTACTGGGAAAGCATTGCTCAAAATCTTTAAATCTTTTTTAGGCCTGGCATCAAAGTTGAAATTTGTATTTTCTACATTTATGCCAAAGATGAAATGTGGTGATAGCAGTACAAAGCCACAAAATCTACAAGAGAAATTTAGCCTTTATTCAGGCCCTAACTTCATTCTGACTAGATATATATTCTGCCTTTCTTCAAACATGGTGTCATTTTTTTAATGGAGCGGAATGTAACTTTTCATTTTTGTGTTTGAGAATCTTTCAGTCTGTCTCCTAGATCTCATGGTTTATTTCTCTCTGGAAATTTGCCAGATGCAATACTGTGGAGAAAAATGCCTCAAACCTTTCTTGAATCTTTACTTATCTCTCCCACACAAAGAGCATGATTCACAGCAAAATGTCCTCATGTGCAATGATTTTTCCCCTGCACACTGATGGACATTAATGTCTTGAAGCTGCTTCTTTGCTGGAAATTCTGAAAAAAATCTCCCAAAGAAGCAGATTCACAAGCAGTGATGATGCCATGGGTGTAATATAGGCAAGATTCTGATTTACCACTTGCTATGCTTATACTACACAGAACAGGTCTAGAAATAAGCATGTCCATCTACAGCATGGCTCTCTGAGGCACAGTCAGCCTAATGCACCATTCAGTTCCTTAAGTTCCTTTTTTAAACAGACTGATACTTAAGGAATGCAGCAAGCTTGTCCTCTAAGAATTCTTACTAGAGGATTTCCTTTTTATCTCCATGGTCTGTCTCCATAAACCTGTGGAAATGCCATGTTGTGCAGCATTCAGGTCTTTACAGAGAGCTGTCCAAGTAGCCTTGGACAGAATCAAAGCAACAGATGTGTTTCCTGAATCAAATGGTAGTTGATTTTTTGAAGTATCATTCTATTTGCTTGCTATGGTGAACAAAAAAATATTTGCTCATGCTCATTTGATTTGGTTTTTAATTGCATTTTTCTGTAATATCAAAAATCAGTTGCATTGATTCAGTGGCAGTTTGGGTCAGTTTTCTTCTTCTGTTTGGTCCCTGAGGAAATAGTGCAGAAACTGGTGCTAAGAGCTTATGAAAAGAGAGGTCATGCTGGACCAAGAAGCTCACATTTTCCACTGGTTCCCCTCCCGTCTTGGGAACATGTCATGTTGGCTGTCAGGAAAGTTTTCCGTTGATATAAACATTTTCCATTCTTTTTCCCCCCCATCATTGTCACTTTCTCCACCAGCATAATTCACTGTACTAATTACAATATAATTACTTATCCTAAGTTCCATATTAACCCACATCCTTCTGTTCTGCAGGGGAAAAAAAAAAAGGTATGCACCTTAAAAGTAATCTCTGAAGATCTGAGGCAATATTCTAATGGATCAGCAGGTACAGCTGCAGAGTGGGACTTACCCAACAGGGAAAAGAGGGGGTGTTTCTGATTTCACTGAGGCTGCAGAGCTGCTCTGCACCATGGAAACTCTTATCTCAGTCCTTGCAGTGTAAGCAGTGAAGGATGAGGTTGTTAAAATGACACAAATTATCTCTCCACTGGAGTGTGAGGTTGAGTTTTTCAAGCCTAGTGATCAGAGGCTGCAGTAGCTCGGTGTCAGCAGCAGCTCCTGCAGCAGTACTTGACATTGCATGGACAAAAACCTCCCAAATGCACACGCTTTCCAAGGTAACCCCTTGTTTTTCTGCAGCTGAATCAAAACTCTTTGCAGGGCAAGTAGGCAAGGGAGAGAAGCAACAAAGCAAAGAGAGAGAAAGCAATTAGTAATCCTGAAATACTTCCATGTATTGTGGTAAATTTCCTCTTGAGTTTAATGAGGCCACGTCTGGGTTCTGGGTAGCAAGAGAATTGTGCCCAGATATCTGAATGTAAAATTCAGTGTCATGTGATACTAAATTGAGAGCAACATTTCTCATCATGCTGCAATCCTTGTTCTTAAACGTTCTTGTTTAAAAGAAGGGTGTATCAAGACCAGTTACTGATATAGCACCCTGCTTGGTTCAAGTTATTGTTTTATTAATTCACTGTAATGAAATAATGGGAGATCATAGCAAACCTATCCACTTTTGGCACCTCAGGCGCTTCTCCTGTCCTAGTGAAGCTTCACAGGTAATTGATAGTGACACAGCAGTGTCTTCAAACAGTGTCTTTGAACTTGTTCAGGTTAGAAAGCGCTTCCAAGAGAAGGACTACTTTGATAAAACCTTCTAAAATCAAGAATTTTTTTTTTCCCTTGGGAAAATGGAGGAACTCACCCACCTTGCTTCATTCCCAGTGCTACACTGTGCTGCAGAGGCCAGGAACTCTGTCAAACAATATATGCTACAAGACTGGAGCCAGAGCAGCCATCTGGAATGAAGATGGAGTGCTGGCAGAGAGGAAGGTGAATCCTGCTAGATACTCATATGGTTCTGTAGGATATGGGAAGAAAAGTAACAGGGCAGACAGTGATTTGACCCTAAATGTGATCAGTTCTTTTCTTTCCCCCACTAATTGCTGAATAATTTGAGCAAAGGTTTTCAAGCATGAGGGGTTTGAGGGTTTTTGTTGGGTTTTTGGTTTTCTTTTCATTAGCTGGTGACTTTGAAAAGTAACATTTATGGTTAAAGCAATGAACTCTTGTCAAAATTTCTCTGCTCTGCAGCTGGTTCAGCCATTGGCTTAGTGTGTAATGGTGAACAACAAAACCCATTGAATACTGCAGGTTATTCATAATAATTATCATCCTGTGAATCAGGGCATAATACAGTATAGCATCTTGGAAATTTTTATGACCAGGTTTTACTCAGAATGAGAACTGATTATTTTGCTGTCCACACTATAGACCTTTCAGGGGATTTCACTCCAGTCTATTTCTAGATCAGTCTTGAGAACTGAGTTCGTGTTGGTGGTTCATCCATTGATCTTCCAGGTTCCGGGTTGTGTGTACCAAGAAAAATTTCTGGTGTGACCAAAACTACAGTAAAGTGAGCATTGCTAAGACTGCCCTTCCAAAGTGCTCTCCTGAGCTGAAATTAAAGACTAGTGTAGATACACCCTTCAGTTGATACTGAATTAGCAGTAAGTATTTGTGGAACATACTCATTAGAGGACTGCGCCTTCTCTGCTAAGTACAGAGGAAGTATCTCCAAAAACAACCTCTGCACTCTAAACCTCCCCTAAGGGCTTTGAAGCAGAGGAAATCTGCATTTATCTGTCATCTTGGTTAATTCAAACAGCAGTTATTTGGAACAAATCGTAATCACTCCTTCCCGTAATGAACACAGATACTCAGATTGCCAGATGGATCTGAATGAGCAACAGCCTAATTATGGCTTACCAAAATAATAATAAAAAGCTTAAGTGGAAATATTTCTGCCCCTCATCTACAGTTAGAGTTAAAAAGGAACAAGATAGGGAAATTTTCTGAGGAATGAGACCTCAGACCACTATGTAGCATTTGAGCCATGGATTCCACCACATGGAACTTTAATATGATGTTGCAGAAAAGTGTGATATTTGCATAGAAGGTGTATGCTACAGAATTATCTATTACGTCCATGTGTGTTCAGTGTTTATACAATTTCTCCAAAAGACCTTTGACTCAATAGCCTTAATTAAAAGTACTTGCTCATTGACTAATTGCTAGTATTTATATTTAAAACTCATCAATTCTCATAGTGATAAATAACCAAGAGTATTTATGGAGTATGAAACATGGCCCTTTCCTAATAAGTGGAGCTACAGCTGCAGTAAGCAAAATGTCTTGGCGTTAGCTTGAAATCTGCACAAAATACAGTATTGCTAATGGCTTTGCATCTTCTGCTTTATTTGTCTGATTTGACAGAGGGTTTATTTTCATTGCAATGATGCAGTTTCTCAGCAGCTTCTGTTTCTGTGTCTGCTTTAGATGAAAAATACCTGGTTTCACTGGAAATTCTTTGTCTTCTGTCTCTACCACACTCTGAGATGCCGAGAATGAGGGAAACATTCATACTCACTATGGAATACCATTTGTAATGAAGTTTTCAGACGATGAGAGGTGGAGAAAACCACTACACTGGGCCATTGAGTCTCTCTGTGCTGTTGAGCTGCATAGGAGCTAGTGAGGACTTCAGAGAAATAGAGCTGCACTTTTTTTTTCTTTTTTCTAGCTTGATAAGAATATTACTCTGAGAGCAAACTTTCAGACTGATCCAGACATGCAGGATAGGGCAATGCATGGAAAAACCATCAATGAGACTGACTGAATATTCCAAAGGGTTTGGAGGTTTTTTGCAAATTAAGTATCTGTATCATGAATCAAAGGCAATAAGTACATCTTCAAGGTGCTGATACGTCAGAAGGCTGTATCTAAATGCAGTACTGATGTCTATAGAATGTAACAGTGCATAAATAATTAAATAATCTCTCCATCTTGTCAAGTGGTGCATGTATTGCTCTTGGCCATATTAACAGTACAGAGGGTGTAGGCTAGAGGAAACTGCTGTTTCTGGATAACCCTGCTGTACTTCTGAACAGGGAGAGCTTTCCTCAGAGGAGATATTATCACATGCTCATCTCAGCAGACTGTCTTTCAAGCCTCAGTGAGCCCTAAGGCTCCTCAACAAGGAGCTGACAATAAAGCACTGGTTTCTTAGGTAAACTCTCTGTCTTCGCTCTCTTACCTGCACACTTTAACTGTCTTGCCTTTTCAGGAATAATTCCTTTTGAATAATTCAGTTTCAGGTGTTGTTTAGGTATGGGAAGTTGCTAGTGTATATATAAGGAAACCAAAATGTCCTCTCTGTTCTAAGATGGTAGAAAGAAATAATGAGTCATCATTTGTCTCTTCTGTTAAACAGAAGTTAAGAACTTCTGACTTCAAGGGTTCACAAAGACACAAAAGTCATATCTATTTTTTTTCCTCTTTTTTTTCATATTTCTAATTTGTTCTTAGTTACATGACAGCCACTTTATGCCTCAGGCTCCTTCATGTCTCTGTAAAACAGCTATAAAAAATTGCAGTCTGACTTTTCTCATCAACAAAAATCCCCTTCATCAGATAAATTACTACCTTGACCAATGCTCTGAATGACAGGCAGAATCCTGGGAGCACAGGCAGGGGGTGAGAAACATGGGGACATTTGCAGAGGTAGAGTAGATTCTTCATATAATTTATCATTCACCTTGCCTTGCAGACACTGCCCTCTCCATACTGCAGAATACAGCTGTAGTTTGCCCAGCATGGGATGGACCATCTTGAGAGCCCCGTGTCCCAAGGTCACAGTAGTAACAGACATGAGCCAAGAGCTTCTTTTGTTTCTCTGCTGTGCTTCGCAGGGGTGGTTTGCTAATAGAATTTTTTGGTGATATACTAATGTTTCAACATCCTTGGGAAGTGCAAGGAACAGTGAAAATGCATTGCCTGTAGCCATAACCAAAATCCATGTCTCAGAGGAATTCTCAAAAATTATACATTTCACTGAATGATATACTTCACTCTAAGAACAGCTTCAAGTAAGGAGACAATCACGCTCCTCTTGCAGCTCTCCCCAGTTTCCCAGTCCCCAGGCATAACAGCTCAGGCCCATAGGTGTGCTTGTCAGCCCTCTTCTCTGCTGTTTTGTGCCCCAAACCTCATCAGCTCACTTGCCATAGGGGAGGTAATAGAAGGGCAGAGGAGCACAAGCTCTTATAAATGCATTGTGGTTGGCAGTGTCTGTGCTGCTGCTGCACAGGGGAAAGGTTCTGCCAGCTCTTCCTAGGCTTTACACTTCAGGAGTGAAAAATTTCTAGAGGTCAAAATATACCATCAGAAAGCTAAGCCTGCAAGGGCAGAGGTTTAGTGAGGTGCACTGTGGTATTTGTACATCTGTATTTTAGGAGTCTCTAGATTTTGAAAAGCTATACATGTGATTCTTTCTGATATACCCCCACCATACTTAAATTTGGAGGAGAGGTGTAGCAATACCTTATGACTCATTCTCCAAGTTTAGGGCAATTTGACCATGATAATCATTTTCAACACCCTTTGCAATGTATACTGTGATGCCACTTCAGGTTCACGGCTTGTTTCCCACCCAGTGAACTGTAAAGTTCTTGATGTTGGAAGATCTGTGCTCTCTGATAGGCAAGACACACACTTGGGAAGGCACTGGAGAATGTCCGTTGTAGCAACTGGGGAATCTGAGAATGATGATGCATTTCTATTCCTAGCTTTCTTTTACAGCCCTATCATAAATTGAAAATGAGGATGGAATAACAGTTATTGACTATTTCACTACATACCTTCATGTAAACAAGAAAAAAATGTACTTCAGAAATTTTGAACAATAAAAAATGCCTGTCATTTATTAGCCATTCTAATGAATCATGTTGCTACGAGAGTTTTGAAAAGGCATAAATTGTCTTCTGGTTTAAAAACAAGTATATCATCATATATGAAGGCTTGTTAGTATCTATGAGCACAGGATTTCAAATTGCTTTAAGAAAAGGAAGTGTTGAATCTTCATAAAAAATTTTTAAGATACGCTGCTTTTGCCAGTCACTCTGAAAGGAGAGAAAATGAGGAGCAAGAGGGCCATGCAACTTTCTCATTTGCTGAAGTCTGAAGAGAATGACAGACTTAGTCTTGTATTTTGACCACATGCATTTCCAGCAATTTTAAAGTGGGGTCTGATGTACCCCACTACCCTTTAAGTGCTGTCCTGTCTTAGAGATTCAGGAGGTATAAGTTGGGGCATGGAAATTCAACTACCAGATTTAGTTGTGGCAATCAATTTGTGAAACAGTTGTGGGTCAGAACACTTCTGACCCTTGCTCTAGAGCAGAAAGCTAATCACATCCTGTGCTACATCAAAAGCATCAGGGCCAACAGGTCAATGCAGGTTATTGTCTCCCTCTACTCCACTCTGGGGAGACCCTGAGTGGAGTACTGTATCCAACTTTGGGACTCTCAGCACAGGAAGGATTTGGTCCTCTTGGAGCAAGTCCAAAGAAGGATCACAGACGTGATCAGAGGTCTTGAGCACCTCTCCTCTGGACACAGGCTGAGAGTTGTGTTGCTGCTTTTGCAGCCGCAACTGCGGTGGCCTGGTTTTAGGATAGACGGCACGGCTACCACATGCTTGTGTGGCGCTCGGGCTAATAACACACGCTTACAACAGTATGGCGGACGGTTAAAAGCGTTTATTATTTCAAACAAGCAGGTTATATACTCTTGGTTTGTTCTTCACTACGTCAGAGGGGTTTTGCTACATTTCTTGTGTTAGTAGGGAGAATGGAAAAGTACTGGTACATTGTTAGAGGGGGGCTTGTATCCTTGGAGTAAAGCTTATCTCAGGGGTTGGAATGTTCTGTGACCTTCCCGTAACAACCGATATCTTCCGAGCACCTGTCCCTGTCCACTCACATCTCTCCCACAGAGTTGGGATCGTTCAGCCTGAAGAAGATGTTGTGTACCTTATAAGCACCTTCCAGTACCTCAAGAGGCCTAAGAGATGGAGAGGGACATTTTACAAGGGCATGTAGGGATAAGGACAAGGGGTAATGGCTTTAAACTGAAAAATGGCAGGTTAAGGCAAGATAGTAGGAAGAAATTCTCTACTGTGACAGTGGTGAGGCACTGCCACAGGCTGCCCAGAGAAGTTGTGGGTGCCCCAACACTGGAAGTGTTCAAGGCCAGGTTGGATGGAACTTGTGGCAACCTGGTCTAGTGGAAGATGTCACTGCCTGTGGCGGGGGAGTTGGAACTAGAAGATTTTTGAGGTGTCTTCCAAAGCAAACCATTCTATGTTTCTCTGATTCTCTGCCTTGTGCTGCTAAACCAGTCTTTCCTTCTGAGTGGCCATGCCCCTTTCCCTTTGCAATTATGATGATAAGAAAATGAAAGGAGTAAGAACCGTATAAATGAACTTATGAATGTTTCCAAGTCACCATGTCTAGATGTGCACCTGAATGTGTCATCTCAGGTTGACCATTCCTGATTGTTTGCCAGCAGATTTCCTCAGGATTTCCGGATAGCATTGGCTGCACTCCAGCCTCACCACCTGGGCTAGAGGCCAAGAACAGATTCCTGTTTTCACTACTGCTCTTTTTAATATTTTCTTCTTAATTATCCACATTTTTTACTAAAGCAAGTGTAAGTTTTATAGGATTAAGCAATATGTTCTTCAAGCTCTAGAGCTGGAGCACATGATAAGAATCAGGTACATGGAGAAGTGCTATTCATGCTACGGACCATGAGGGATGGGCCCTGATGAAGGTATGGTAAAAGAAAAATCAAAGAAGCTTTGTAGGGGCATCTTGTGAAATTATTTTGAGATATCAAGGACAAGGAAAGCAGTCCTACTTGAACCACACCTGAAATTGTAGTGGGGAGTCAAGTTAAGAAATTAGGAAGGTTACAGGTCTGTGTTGTTGTTCCTGACCCTGTGTTGTTGTTCCTGACCCTGATTCTGAAGGACTTACTCTCCTGCCATGTTACTGTCCAACAACAGTGTGCTGGTTTGGAAGCAAAACCAGTGAAAGACTCCAAGTCAGAAACACAATTTAATAAGAGGAAAAGAAAAGAAATAAAAGAAAGTAAAATAAAAGTAATAGTATAAAAAACCACTGACAGAGTCAGAATACAACCTGACACCCTGTTAGGGTGGTAGCGGCAGTCCAGATGAGATGATCTTGTCGAAGCAGTGATCCTGTAGAAAGGTCTGGTAGCTCTTGTCTCCTCTGGGAGTCCAGTGGATAAAAAGCTGCCTGTGCTGTCCCAAACCCTGGATTTATCCAGGTGGGAATGCTTGGCTCCTCCCCCTGGGCAGAGCATCTCCCAATGGGCTGATCTCATTCTATGAGTCATGCAGTGGGTCCTTGATGGCCCATTAAACAGAGATAACTCCCGGAGGAAGTTATCTATGAGTCATGTGGCAAGGCTCGTTAACAGAAGATAAGGAAAACACTGCCCCACCTTGGCTCCAATGGCTCATGGGGATAGAATACAAACCTTGGGCACAATTTTACATTGTAACCTAGGACAAACAGGTAGACTGTTGACCTCTCTGTCAAACAGGACTGATACTTTGTTTCCTTCAGAGAGCACCACTTATTAAGGTAACAGGTAAGAGAAAGAAAATTTAATATTACCCTGTATAATATTCATTCTTTGGAATTATAGCAGTAAACATGGTCTGAATTGACTTAATTCCTCATCTGGATGTCCATCTGGATTTCTAGGAGAAGTACAAACTCTGATTGTAACAGATCGGCTGGGAAATCCAAATACTAATTTTATATTTCATGAAGATGTATGTCTTCTCTGGTGTCTGAACCAAAGCTTTGTCTCTTTCTCCCTTATTCTTTGAATAAGAAAGTTCTTATTCAGTGCCTGTCATCCAACCAGAGCTGTACACCTCAAAAATCACATTTTCTTGTGTGTTTGTCATGTCAAAGTGTCATGGAAATAAGAGTAGTTACTGAATGACAGGCCAGGAAATTAACTATAGACAAACAAAATATTTTCTTTTTTTTCTTAGAGATGGGACATGCTAAACCTGTCATTCAAGTTCTTGTAAGTAAGGAACACTCAGACATACTATTTACTGCTTATGTCATGTCTGAATCTTCCCATACTGAAATGATCCTGCTTAAGCATTATAGTTCATATGCCAGTTAGTTCTTATACTTTGCTTACCTGGCTGGAAGCACTGTCAATTGATGTTATGGATGAATAATGTCACAAACTTAAAACCATGCCCTCTGGCAAAAAAACCCAACTTTCCAAGGCAAATGGGATGAATCATCGATAAAAATGTTTAGAATATTTAAAAGTATGCCTGAAACCACCTCTGCATAAGCTTCCTTTAGCAAATCAGAAACGATGGTAGGATTATGAAAGCTAGGCCATGTGTCTTGAGTTCTTCAAAGTCAGTTATTACTGACTGCTACTTGACTACATGACATCAAAATGACTTATCAAATAGATAGGGAAAGAAAATAGAGAAAAACTGGCATTAACTGAGGTCTTCATGCCTGCACCCTTGTTCCAGGATAGAGAGCTAAACAGCATAGAAACTTGGTGGTTAGTGCTTTTTGGTGTATTTTGACGGCCATGGGCATTGTCCAGGAACTTTAATGCTAGGCCTCTGCTTCTCATGCACATTTCTACATGTGAGTTCTGCTGGCAGGGGAGGAATTCTACCAGGTATCAGACTTCACCCTGAAAACTGAAGAAGCTGAACTAATTTCTTTTATCTTGCTTTGCCTACCTTGCAACACTGAATAAGCTGGTATGTCATAGTTATCTGTAGGATGAGACAAACAAGACTGCATGAGATGATAGGTCTTTTTAAGCACCGTATTTCTGAAAACCAAGAAGAGCAGCAAAGACTTTCTTTCTGTACTGTGCACAATTCTGCCTTTGAGGAAAGGAGGAAAGAAGAGTCAACACAGCACCCACTTTATTAGGTAAGCTTATTTCACTGTCAAAAATATTCAAGTCATGACAATGTTATACAATCACATTAAGAAAAATATTGTTCTTATTTCAAAGACTGTCTCATGAGGATAATCAATTGTGCTGTTTTAAGGGAAATTATCCATGAAAGAAGGAAGAAGAAAGGAGTTAACTGCACCAGTAGCTGGCTGCAGGCATCTTTCAGCCCTGTTGCTCTCCAGGAGGTGAAGAGGTTGGCAGTGGGGACTGTTGTTTTCTGTGCTCTAAAGGGACATTGAGCAGGATGTGCTAACCTGGAGAAGCCATACCAGCTTTTATGTATACTTGACAAAAGTTTTCTTTATCAGCAGAAAATTTTGAATATTTTTCCTGATGTTTGAAGTCATGGAGAAAATGTCTTGCTCATTCTGATTCTATGAAACCTGCACAGTAATGTGCATACGTTGGGCAGTTCTTGGCTGCTATACAAAAGCTTCCTCTTCCCTTTGCAGCACAGTTGAAGTATGATGCTGTGGTGGAAAAAGGCACTGATGTAGATGGAAGTTCCAGCAGTAAATATTGAATGTTCTTTATATCTTGCCCAGAAGAGAAGGTGAGTTTAAGTGTATTTTTTGAAGCATGTGGAAAGCACTTCAGTACAGCACCAGTACCCATCATCGTAAAGCTGCAGCTTTAGGCAGTATTTTTTTCTTGATGATCATAATTCAAAGCTACAAAGAGATTTTTAGACTATCTGACAACAGTAGCAAAAGCTTAGCAAGAGCAGGAGCTCTTAGATGCCCTAGAGCTTTCTTTTGAGCAGGAAATCAAGAAAGGTGTCATGTCTTGAGCTCCTTGTGTTTGGTGATTTCCCTGACCTTGCAACACAGTCCAAGAGAAGAAATATCAACTGTGTCCATCTGCAAGATGACATTAAAGGAAATAACAGGGATATATTTTTTTAGCAATGACATATATAGGATGCAAATTATTTTGATACTTATCAGTAGTAGTGCTGTGACCCAGTGATCCCACAATCACTCTTCTGCCTAAGTAAACGGGCATAATTTCTGGATTATCAATGCCTCTGCAGACAGGGACTGATCTTCAGAATGTGGAATAGACCTTGTACCTTCTATAAAGAGAGATGTATTTTGCTTGAGTTGATTTGATGGGATTTGCATCAGGGCTTGTGCTTTTGGGTCAGTACCGAAGCAGCACTGTCCACTTTGATGTCCTCCTACTCTGGCCTCTGGGGTTTCAGAACAAATTAATGCATCTCGTCAGCTAGAAGAGATGTTGGGCTAGAGTTTTGTGGGTGGATTTCCCCCCAGCTGCTCTGGAGCCAATATCTTGTGAAATTTGCTGAGTCTTTGAACTGTGTAAAGTGCTAAGAATGACTAGTAAATTCTAAACAAAAAGTAAAAGTGTCATGGGTTTCAGTTGCTGGCCCAATGCCAGTGCACCCATGAGAATATAGTTCCTTTAAATGATGCTGTGAGTGGCACTGGTAACACAGCAGAGCAGGCTCCAACTTAGAAATGAAAAGAAAAACTTTATTAATTTACACTATATGGGAAAAAAAGGGAAAAGAAAAAAACCAAAATCTAGAGTGAAAAAACCTTCTAAACCACTCCTCCTCCCCCCACCGTAATTCCTACCAAACTTTCTGAGACAAAACCTGGAATTCCCAGCTAGTTTAGTACTTCTAAAACAATCAGTTTTTAGTTATTAAGGGAATATTCCTTGTGCCCCATAGAAACTCCCACAAGAAACTCAGTCTCTGGTGGTCTACATGCTTCACAAATGGCCCACCCCACACAGAGGAAATGTGCCATTGAGAAGTTCTTCCATGGATGGTGCTCTCACCACCATCCATGGACCAAAAACTGCTTTTAGGGTTCCCTTTTTAAGGATGCCTTCGGGACACAAGTCCCCCCATTTCTCCCTCAGGGCAAAGGATTTTAGGAACAGAGGCCTTCTCTGAGGGCACCACCACACCCTCTTAATTCTTCTCTGTTCACTCACTCTTGCACTGGCATTTCTACTACACAGTGACTACTTTGCATCCCCCTAACACAGTTTCTATAAACTACAGGAGCATTAATTCAGTTTCTATGGCCACTACAAGAAAAGTCCAGCCAAAGGCCACTCCATCAATCTCTTCTTTATCTTCTGCTGGCATGACAAGTCCCAGGCTGTCTCTCCCATCATTTCCAGAAGCCACAGCTGATGAAAAGTTCCTGATACCACGTTTAAAGTGGCGCTGGTCGAACTCTCTGGGGAGGGGGTGGCTCGGCACCCGGGACGTCCCAGTGATAAATCTTCCACCCCTCCATTCTCAGTAGGCCTGGCGAGCTACACAGCTCCATTCCCTCCTTTCTCCGGTCTGAGGGAGGGGCTCGGCCAAGGCAAAGGCCAAGGCTCACAGACAGCAGCCCTGGCCCAGATCCAACAACAGCGAGGCTCAGACTGCTGTGCCAGCAAGCTGGCAATGCTATCCAGGCTTACCCCAGCCCAGGCCGCATGGCAGCCTTGGCCTTGGCCTTGGCCTTGGCCAGGGGAGGCCTCCCCACCCCCCCCACAGCCAGGAGGAGGAGGGGAGCCTGAGGAGCCTCTTCACTCTCTGAAGGCCAGAAGAGAAGAAGAGCTACCCCTGGGACTTCTCGTCCTGAAATGTGTGTTCACAGAGATGACATGGCCTTTCATTGGTTTAACAAGTTGCCAATCTCAGAGCCAGCGCTCTCTCACTTCCTAGGGCGGGTCAAACCACAACAAAAAGTGAGGAATCCCCCCAGTCCCCAGAGCTACAGGGCTGGCAGCATGAGTTCATCATGTCAATGCACTTCATCTAAGCAGAATTTTGGGTTTTTTCTCATCTGTGTTTGGGCATGAGAGAGGCTTAGTTTTTTTCTGTTTGTGTAAAAAGTGTGTCATAGCCAAAAAAAAATGAAAACTGCACTGCATGTTGAGCATGTTGGGGTGCATGTGGTTGCATTTGGAATGTGACCACACTGCATTCATGCTCTGAATACTACCCAATGTGCTCCTCCTTCTGCCAAGAAGCAGCTAGAAGTAATTTTTTTCTCAGATATTGGTTTTGTTAATGATACTGAAGGTATGTGGATGGTTGCTGAAAATATTTATTAATCCCATTGCGGTGGGACAATGAAGTTGTTCAATGCCAGTGAGATACTGTGTAAACAAAGCAGCTGTGGTGGAGCAGAGGATCAACATCCTCAAAAGCTGGAAGCCCAGGTATGCTGTCCTCTCCAGAATTAGAGAGGACATCATTCTACATTTTCATCATTTTCCTTTTCAAGCATGTTACATGTGCTTGTTCTGCAGTCCTAGTTCAAAAGCAATATATGTGCAAGACACACCCAAAGAGCAAGAGCTTCCATCTCCTAACTGTGCTGTAGCATGTGGCTCCTTTAGGATTTTCAAGTACAAAATGTAATTGAATACACAGGGATTCCTATCTCATGTCCCCTCCAGATCCATAGGCTAGGAATGAAGAGGGAAGATATGTGATTGCTCATTGCAGCTCTGACTGCCTTGTGTTTCACTTGTGATGATTCATGAGGTCTCTCTTGGTGGCGTGGTTCTAATCTAGGAGTTCCAGAAAAAAACATAAATACTGGCATTTGGACAGCTGACCCCATAAGCAGAGGTGATAATCTCCAGTGCCATGGCAGTAATTCCAACTACTTTTTTTTAAAAATTGTGAAAAAACCCATGCATATAGACAATGCTTTGTTTGACGACAAAAGCATTCAAAAACATGCCCAACATGACAACAGTGTTCAGTGCGTTAAAATAATCTCCGTCTATTCAGTAACTTGGCATAGATCTTATTACCTACTGCATCAGGTCACATCAGCATGTGACATGATGTGACACAGCTTGAAAGCAACTGACACAGCGTTGCCTCTCCCCACCACAGAGATGTATATTGGATGCTCAGGCAACAACTGGTGCAGTTATTAAATCCTCTCTGTTACCTGCAGTTAGACAAGTGACCCATGCTCTGAAGCATCTTCATTTAATAGAAAATTGTTATTTTTGTGCCAGTTTGAGGACAGGGTTTTCTTACTGGGCACCTCCACTGCCATTGTATCAGAAACTTATGTTGGGCTGTTGAGAGCTGATGCGCAGCTGAGTGCTTCAGAGACAGCCCAGCAGTTAGTGTGGGAAGCATGCACATACTGCAGGGTGTGCCAGGCTATTCCCACTGATTTAGGCAGCTACAGTCCTCTACAAAAATATTAAAATGGCAGGTATAAAACCAAAAGCTTCATGTCCACAGACATTGAGAGATTTGCACTAATTCTTAAACCATAATGCTAAACCATTAGAGAAAATAAATGTTGTGAAGACTGGGCTAAGAGGGCACCTTTCCAAAATGAAAATCTTGGGAAACTCATTGAGATAATGAGCTCTAGGTGATTAGCCCAATCACTGTTGAGGTCACCGGCAGTATTAGAGCCATAATCCCATTGATTTAGATTATTGTATAGTTTTGTATTTCAGTAACTTCTAGTTTGTATGTTTTTAGGTTACTCTTGTTTGATGGTGTGTAAGACCTCACCAGAAATCAAGCGTGAATATTGTTCAAAGAAAGAAGATTGTACCTGCCCTTATCACATGAAGTTATTTCCAGATTCTGTAAAATTTCAGTCTGGAAACTCTGGAGAAATTGTGGCAAGATTGGAAAATACAAAAAAGGGGTGCTCCTGCTGTCCTCAGCCCCATGTGTTTGCCTCTCTAGGCAGCGTGCATGACTTGCTGTGCAGCCTGCTGCCAGCCCTTGTTTTGTGCTCTGGAGGTCATGAAAGGAAGTTGGTACTTTTCTAATCATGATCACCATGTTCAGAGCAGGGGAAGAACAAAGATGGGGAGCCATTGGAGAGCTAATGTTGGGCTACTGCAATGGCTGTGATGACTATTTCACACTGAAGAATGAAGCTTCATAGTTGGAAGCTGGAAGAGGGTTGTGGCAGAATTGCTCTGAAAGCCTGAGGAGACCTAGTGACTGAATGTGCATGTAAAGCAGAGTAATGATGCAGTCTCCATGGCAGCATCTCAGAATTGTACAGTAATATTTTGAAATGTAATATAGATTCTAATTTTTCAGTCTTAACCCATCAAATCAGTTTTACTATAAATACCCACACTATCCAGTCTCTAAAAGAACTAAGGCTGACAGTTATTTTAAGCCTGCTCAACCAAAGACAAAAATGCAATTTATATTCCATGCCAAAACACACTCCTTCAGTTAGGAGAACAGAAGGATTTTGATTTTAGGCAGGCAAAATCAAGGAAATACGGAGATTACAGGAGGAACATGATCTCTACTTCCTCGTACATCTGGATTATGGCAACCTTCAATTGCCAACATCTGGAAACACTGAAACTCTGTGGGCATGTGCATAGGAAAGCTTCTTTCCGTGACTAGCTACGCTACCAATCAATTCAGGGCACAAAAGGCCTGCTGAATCTGTCTGTAGCCACCAGCGTTCACCATGGTGTATAACCCAGAGCACATCTGAAAAGGCAGTGGCTGCTATTTGCAGACAAAAACTACAGGCTTAAATATACCCAGTGAAACAAGGGACCCCAGGCACTTTGCTGAACCCACTAGTGTGTCAGTATGTGCCTTTGTGTCTGAGGAAGCAGGTGTTGCTCCCAGGTAAATGGGAGCATATGTGAACACCCAAGGGAGCAATTGAATGTCCCCAGTGATGGTTGTCTGCCCTCCATAATAACAGCTGGATTCCATTCAGCTGAACAGTTTGACTGAGAAAAGATGCTCTAATGAATACTAGTTGTGATCTGTGTCTCCACCTGACTTCATCTGTTGAGGAAATTCACAATAATCTTATGGGAGCTGCTGAAGAGTTGTCAAAATTGCCAATTATCAAAGAATGGCAAGGGTGGGGATGGTTAATGAGGTTGTATTGAATAGTGTGGGACCTGGGTAGGATGTAAATGGAATGGAATAAGGGATGGAATGTGTGGGGTTTGGCTGGGGTAGAGTTAATTTTCTTCACAGTAGCTAATATGGAGATATGTTTTGGTTTTGGCTGAATACAGTGCTAATAATACAGAGATGTTTTTGTTATTGCTGACTAGGGTTCACACAGAGCCAAAGCCTTTTCTACTTTCTGTGCTGCCACACTGGCGAGGAAGTTGGGGGTGTGTGGGAGGTTGGAAAGAGACACAGCTGGCACAGGTGACCCAAACTGACCAAAGGGATATTCCAGACTATATGGCATCATGCTCAGTATATAAAGTTGGGGAGAAGAGAAGAAGAAGGAAGGGGAGGGCATTTGCAATGATGGTGTTTCACTTTCCAAGTCACCATTACACATGATGGGGCTCTGCTCTCCTGGAGATGGCTGAACACCTGCCTGCCCATGGGAAGCAGTGAATTAATTCTTTGCTGTGCTTTGCTTGTGTGTGTGGCTTCTGCTTTCCCTATTAAACTGTCTTTATCTCAACCTATGAATTTTCCAGCTTTTATCCTTCTAATTCTCTCCCAGTCCTGCTGGTGTAGTAGTGAGTGAGTGTCTCTGTGGGGTTTGGTTGCCAGCTGGGGTGAAACCACAACAAAAGTTATCATTGGAAAACATGCCCTTATTCATCACTGTGCAAAGGTATTTATTATGAAAAGAGCTGTAACTCATTTTGAAGTTACTTGCATTTGTGGTGTAGCTCTATATACAGATGCTACTGGGTCTGAAATATTTGCTTGATCGTCCTGGACAAGATTTTCTAACCCCACTCCCATTTTTCACCTTGTGTGCAGAGCACTTAGATATCTTAACCCTGGACTGCTCTTGCAGACTGGCTGCTTTGAAGCCCCTCTATGAAAAGGTTTGGACAGATATAAAGTAGTGTCCCCTATAAACATCAGAAACCCAGTCTTATCCTCTGATGGAAAGCAATGGGCTACAATCTGTCAGTCAGGCATGACAGCTCTGACCCATGCTAGAATTACTAATCTAAAAAAATTAAGTTACTCGTGCTCTTGGCAAGTTTCACGTACTGCCATCTGTAGTAGCAGTTACATCAGTGGTGCCAGGATTTCTTTAGAAATTCAGAGCATTTTAATCTTTCCAATATTCAGAGAAACATTAAGGTGTTAGTGCTAGCAGCCTTGTTGCTAATTACACTTACAACTAAAGCAGAATGAAATAGGTAAGTATAGCATGAGATAATTACAAGGAACGTCAGTTAAATAAGAGAATAATAAATAAACAAGTATTTCTAACAGTTGTCTCTGTGGAAACTGGAGACTCTGATTTTCAAACAGAGGTACCAACTCAGTGATGAGGGTGCTGTGCCAGAGACAAGGAATACTCATCGCTCCTTTCCACTGCTGTCAGTGTTTGTAGGTTTAGGCCTGTTTGTGGAGGGCTTGCAAATAAATGAGAAAGAAGGGTTTGGCAGATGTATGTCTGTGTGAGGTGCTGGGATTCAGTCAGTCCATCCAGAATCAAGCTGCAGCCATCTCTGGGTAAAACATGGCATCTGGATAAGAAACAGCAGGAAGTTACACAGCTGTTTCAAGACATCATGGCAATCATTGCCTTAATACAGGAACCCAGCGTTGGCCATGAGGCTTTAGAGGATGTCCCTTGGTCTCCTCCCCCAGAAGTCTCATGTTCTATCTGCTGGCCCTGTGCACGTGCTCCAGCCCACTGGCACCATGTCCCAGGCTCCAGGCAAGGAGGCAGGAGGGGTGAAATGCAAGTGCATGGTGAAAAGTGAAGGACAACCTGATAATATGGAGGTCACTGACTGGGATGTGGCGGCAGCACAGATAACCACCAGCACCAGCTGATAGCTTTAACCTGAGGAGAAAGAAGAGGAGGAGGGAGAGGAGGAGGAAGAAGAAAGCTCATGGTACTGCATTTAAACGTGAGCCAAATCACCCACGGTCATTTTCAGACAGAAAATTTAGATGTGGTCTTCAGTCTTTTCTATTTGTACCACAGATGGTGAATATATTACCCAGCTTGTCCTATTTTTCAGCTCTGACTGTAAGTTTTCTGCACATATTTCTGCCTTTGCAGAGGCTCCTGGTGCAGGTGTTAATTCTCCCCAAAACCTGAGCTAATTGGGAGCTACAGTCATATCCTTAGGGATAAAAAAGTGAGGCATATTGGAAAGTGGGAAGGTCACAATTTCAAAAACAACTCCATGTCCCTTCTGCTTCTTAATAAGCCCTATTTTTTAAATCTTTCTCCAAAGGGGTTGATTCTACCTTGTTGTTTGTACAGTTTCTGGTATCATCAAGTACAAGTGTGGAACCCATGGCACTACCATTGTATAAATGCTTCAAGAAATGTTGTTAATTAAAGACAAACAAGATTTTTTTTCTCTCTCTGTTTATATCTTAAGATTATCTCTCTGGCATGTTTTATAATTAAAATATATATAGCAGAAACAATGATTAATTAGAAAAAATTACAGGTTTATGCCTTTCTGTATAAACTGTTAAAAACTGTGCAAAGAGCAAAGATGTTTCACAATTCCGGAAATACAATTATATATTTTTCTTAATCTTCAGGTCAATCTGAAGCGTTAATATGCTCAGTCAGAAAAGTCAGTTGATCAAAGCAAACCTTAGCCCCCACTTTAACATTAGAACCTAAAAAAGAGTATGTTGATTTAAAATAAGCAGGGACACCCTAGAGGTAAGTATGAAATGCCACAGTTTCATACAGGATGGAATTTAATATGATAATATCATATGAAATACAATGCAGAAAATACCATTAATAATTAAAACCCTTTTCTAAAAAGTGCTGCCCATTTTGTGTTTATACATAATTAAAGAAGGGATTTATTGTTCACAAAAGAAAAGCAGTGAAAATTTATTCCAGGTTTTAGTTGTTTAAAGCATAGTGGAGAATTAAAGGGAGACAAATATATGCTTTTTTGGTTGGCGGGGGCTTTTCTAATGTGTGATTTGTGAGCATTAGAGAATTGTTTATTTTAGGACAAGCCAAGGACTGAATCACAGAAAGTCACTTTTTATTTTGTTTTACTTCATTTCTCTCTGGAGAGATGCCAGGACAGGCAGGATCCTGTTCTGTGGCTGGTGCTGCTGGCTGCTTGCTGCCTCTCATTGCAAGCTGGCTCCCAGCCCCACAGGGCCAGGTACCACTTGCTGCAGCGGGAGTGGAGATCAGCCTTCTAATTAATTCATGGTGCTTAAATGTCCTCTTTTCCAGACACCAGCTGTTCCAGGCATCTCCTCTGGGATATCCCCTTGAGGGATGGTGGGGATGGTGTTGGGCGCTTCCCCGTGCGTGGGGAGGCGAGACTGTGCTACAGCCCTCCCCATCCATCCTGCACCCTGCCTCCTGCAGCCACCCTGTGCCCTTCACAAAAACCTCTGGTACCCCATGTGTGCCCATCTCAGCAGTCTTGTAGCTACAGCCAAACACCATTTCTGGCCTGGGGAGGGGTAGCAGCTTCTCACCCTCAGCGCTGTGGGCATCACAAGAAATTCCTCATGCTTCCAGATCCATACAGGCTTTCCTGGCAAAATGAATCAGTGCCCATTGACCACAAGTTTCCTACAGACCCAGCATGTCCGGCCCAGGTGGGGTTTGCATTTTTGGCTTGCATTGTCCTACTCTGGGCTTTGGGCTCTGGGAACGGCCCAGGGAGAATTGGCTGTGTTTGGAATTCCATGTCTCTGGTGGAGATGCAGCATTCAAGCATTAATTTGTTCTGCATGAATTTGCACAGGAGGCAAACACAGAGGTCAGATTCTGCCACGTTGAATCATGAGGGCCTCTTAGTTCTGCCTGCCTGCCTGCCTGCTGATCAAGGTTAATAAGAGCTGGCAAGCTCCAGAGGCCCAGTTACACTGCTTTAAAATCTTACAAAGGCAACATAGAATATCATGAGTAAAATCAACTGTGTTGGTCTCACTGGAATTACATTTGCTTGCCTCAGTCGTTAGTTTATCTATTAATAAAAAGATAAACCTGGTGATGAAATAAACCATCTTTTGTAGGTCAACATTAATTTAGACTGAAACTGCATTTAAATATGGATCAAGAGCATTTGACTAACAGACTGTGACTTGTGTTGCACTTTTTATATTGCACCTTCAAAATCTGCAGTGCAAAGAAAGTTTTAGAATTGAATTAAACCTCATTCTGCTGTGGCTGACACCAGACACCCTTGTGACATGAGGACTTCAGAGATCAGTCTTCCCTTCACAACAGAGATGTTGCAAAAAACTCTATCATTAAACAGAATTCTTGCTCCATCAAGTAAGTTTACACAGCAACTTCTGTGATTCAGTATGGCTCAAAAGACAACCCCGTGCTTCACACCTGAGCTGAGCTCCTCGAGACTGTGTTACTGAGCTGCAGCTCAGTGCCTCAGCCCATATTCTCACAATGACAGCAGCATTCAAGTTCAAGAGCTTCATAACCATTGCCTCTGTCCTGTGCACTCAAAAGTTACAATCCCCTAAGCTCTTGCTACTGAGGTTTTTGAAGTTCAGCTACTGCCCATGCCTAAAATAACTTCATTGGGACATGGCTGTACATGTCCACGCTTATCTCACTTCTGCACTTGGATTAGAAATCACAATCTCTTCAGTTTAATCCCCATGAACCATGCGTCCACTGCGTGGGAGAGCTAGTACAGATAACTGCTGTCCTGAGGGCAAGATAAAATTTAGATTGATTTAATTTCACACCAGTAGCAGTATTGCTGAGTGAAGAATGGGGGGGAATCATCCACATTTTCTAGAGATTGTAAAAACAATTTTAGTATTGTCTGTGCTTTAAAAAAACAAGTCCACTGCCTGTTCTGAAAAGGGTGGCTCAGATGTTTAAGTCCAAAGTGGGTGCTGAGCTTTGAATACTGGGTTTGCATTGAAATGCCTTTCAGGGGTAAAAATTAGATTTCTGTCACCCCTTCTCAACATTTCTGCCTTGGAGGATTCTCCTCCTCAGCCTACTGTCTAGCAGGAATCCTGTTGGGAGGTGTTTCAGAGTCCCAGTGCACCTCAGCAGAGCCCATCTATGTAAAGTCATTCTGGTCTTGCATCCAGAGGATAGCAGCAAAAATATCATGTGGGAATTCCCAACAGAGTACCTAAGGGCCAGCTGCCCTCATCCTGACACCAAGGCAGGGCAAGAGAATCATCCTCAGGGCTACATGAGGCTGCAAGGTGTATTTTCACCTGCTGGGCAGAAATAGCAGCACCAAGTGATTGCAGAGCAATGATGCTCTGGGGGAGGGGATTCATGCTGCTGGGTTAGCTGCTCACCACTGACCTGTCCTCTCAGCCAGTGGGCTGCCTGTTGGCTCTCAGATAGTGATCTAAAAGAAGGCATATGGACCCCAAACTATTCCATGTCGCAGCATTCACAGGCGCTGCCATCACTGCAAGGCTCTGCAGCAATGTCAGGTTACTGAGAGTCCATGTGGGAGGGAACAGGGTGCTGCTTTGCAGTCAATGTTAATGCTTTTGCTTAAGCATAATCCAGCTGAAGGTCTTTTCAGTACAGCAGAGTTCAGTGGAGGACTAGCTGAGTGTGCTGGTTCAGAGGGCACTAATGCAATTGTGTGATTAATTTACGTCTGTGCTTTTGTTTGCTGTGCAGGCTGTGGTCAGTGGAGATGGGCAGCGGGACACAGTCACTCCTCCAGTGTCCCTGTGCTCTCACAAAGATGACTGCTGGCCTCTGAGAGCTCCTTCGGTGCAGGGATGAGTCACTGCCCAAGGGTAAATAGTGAATTCTATGATGACACTCACGTTTGAAAGACAGTGAGGTGGAACAAACAAGGTAATTTCTTAATAAATATTTATTTCAAGGAAACGTATTTGGCTTAATCTTTTTTCCACAGATATTAATAAAAGTTAGGCATTGACAAAAGGCACTGCAGCATTTATAACGTGTTTTGACATCTGTGGATGAAAGGTTCTAAATAATAGCTAAGGATTATGTATTCCTCAGTGGGAACATGAGTTAGCCTGCTGGATAAATTAATAAACACATTGTTATGTAATTATGGTAAAATGCTGCTGATGCTTCATGATTAAATTTGACATGCTGACAAAAGGAAGGTGAGAATTTGGTTTATTTTATTTTATTTTACATTTTTTTAGAATTTGAATTTCCAAAAATTTCATAAGGCTTGTTTGAAAAATCTCCAAGTACTTTCAGTTTAAAGGCATTAAATTTCCAAATGGACGCAACTATATTCAGCTCTGTTTCACAGGTAGAGAAATTGAGGTATGTAGGAGATCACCAAGATTTCAATGTCATGGGGTCTGTGAACTACAAGCTGCACCCCTGGTCATTACAAGGTACAGAAAGTAATATTTAATTGTTTTAATCATGCAAAAACTTTAAAATGGGCTCACAAAAAGAAAGGGGCCTACCTGGTGTAAGAATGTCAGAAAGCAGACATTCTTTGGGTTTAGATATTTAATAATGGCCAAGAAGATTTACCATACACTCATCGTGGTCTGTCTTACATTGTACCCTAGGCATCACTGTGAATGCTGCAAGCATGGGAGATCCCAGCAGGGTTTTCTGGCTGTGTGGGTGGGACACAGGTCCCTGGCTCAGGGGGTTTCACCATTAATCCCACCCAGCTGCATTTGCCCTTGGAGACACTGTGCAGCATTTCTGGCAGGTGCTAAAGCCTGTCCTTGCACTCCAGCCCCAACACTGCAGCTCTGCTTAGTGCTGCTGTAATTAAGCCAAAGACCTTTCTTTCTCTCTTCTTTCATTGAGATCCCTGATCTGATCGCAAGGATTTGTACAGTGGTCCTCACTGTGGTACTCAAGAATCATTTAAATACCCAATGTGGTCCCCAAACTGAAATATCTAGCACCTAAAAGCAATAACTAGTGATAACACATTTACAAGCATTAGAATTTGGTACACAAGAGATTGGTGTTTGCTACTAAATGCTAGAGTCTAGTATCAAGTATTTATAACATTTTTTTTATATTTGTAAATATTATTATATATTTTTAAAAATTAAAATTATAGATTTTCATGGAAGTGGTTCTTTTACTGGGTGCAGCCTATATCATTTCAGCAAAGGAAGCCCATAGAAATGACTAAGAGTGAAAGTAGTTATCACCAACTTCCAGTGCATTTGTCTTTGTACTGTATTTACTACACATTCAGCAGCTCCATAATTATTCTCCTGGGCTTGAACAAAGTAAAGATTAGAAGATCAGTTTTCAGTGAGTGATAATTTCCTTCAGAGCTGAAGAGGATTTGGAGTTCGTGTTTTGTCTTTTTTTTTTTTTCCCTTCATTTTTCCTTCAAATTCAGTTATCTGTAACTGAAAGAGTTTAGCACTCTGCCTTCTGTTCTGTCCTGCTCTGCAAAGACTACTTTTGCTGTCCGTGCAGTATGCTGTCAACCTTTTTAAAGGGATTTTTTTTGTTACAGCTTTATACAATGTGGATGTACTTTTGTCTACAAGGTCACCTTGTAGAAGGTGAAAAAAACCCAGTCACATTAGAAAAAAATATCCTTGGGAAATAAGGTCTGTTTAGTACTGGTGCTCAGGGATCTGCTTGTTCCCTGCCTTTGCGAACTGTTTTATCCACTTAGATGACTCATGAGGACAAGAACTGTCTCATAGACAGTCCATACCTAGCACAGGGAGTACCAGTCTCAGCTGAGTCAAGGGCTCTTCCATATTGGAGGCAATTATGTGCTGATGGAGCCTGCTAGCTATGAAACAATAACACTGAGATCAATCAGGTGGATAACTAATCTTCTTTTTCTTCTCTTAGATACAGATAATGCAGATTCTGCCTTCCATTGCTCTTCTGGTATTTGTAGGAAGATTTATTTAATACCACAGGAAATGAAGCCAAAGATGAGACTGAAATTCATTTCAACATAGTTAAGACTTTGATACTTCTGCAAGTCTCTTATACTGACGACTTAAAGCACAAAGAGTGATGTCAGTGTCATGGGCTGGCACCTCCAGCTTGCACTGCATTTGTTTGGAGATAAGGAAGTATAAAAACCAAGGGTGGGATAAAACTGGGCATTTCTGTATTGCTTCTTTACAGGAGAGGGAGATGCCTTCCCAAATGCATCGTCTTCATCTCACCATTGCAGTCAGTGGTGTCAAGTGTGAGGAGAGTGTCTGGCACAGCTGCAGATGCCTGCTGGAGGTCACAGCCAGTGGGATGCTGCAGGCAGCCGAGGTCCAGCTGCCCAGTTTTGTCTTAGCATTTAAACAGGTACTCTCTTTGGTGTGGGGTGTTTCTCTCTGGACCCAAAAGCAGCAGAGAAGAGTGATTCCCTCCTCATGGTACAGCAGCTACTGTGCAGCTTGCTTCCCTGCATCATACTCTCTTTGTTCCTTTCCAAAATTATTGCAGACAGGAAGCAATTACTTAAGAAATATTGTTGGTAGGATAATCTGTGTGCTACTGACCTTCTCCCAGTCTTGGGAGACCTATCAAATCTCCTGCTCGGCCCTGCCAAGCAAAACATCTGCCTGTGTGAGACCAGCCTATTGTCAACCCAGCCTGAGATGTTCCTCTGCCATTATCACCTCTTTCCATTTCCCACCTCCACGTCTTCCCGTCTCCTACCAGCCCCTTTCCCGCAGAAGCCCCAGCTGCTCTCCCTGCTCTCGCATTCCCGCTCCCACTCCGCCTCTCTCCCGCCGTGCTGGGCTCAGCCTGGAGGCTCCGTGACCTTTGGAGCGCGTGTGCTGCCGTGTGTGCTGCGGGAACATGCTCCCCTCCACGTGTCAGCACAGCCACAGCCTCTCATAAACTTTTGACCCTTGCCCAGTCCTCTGCCGTCCCTGGCAGAACCAAGGGCAGGTTTATACGCCTGGGTTTAGTTACCGGTGTCTGGAGACTGCCAGGGAACGCAGTGTTGCAGCTCTGATTACAGTTACCTGGAAGAAAAACACTCTAAAGGCAACAGCTGCTATTTTTTTTTTTTTTTTTTTTTCCCCCTGGGCTGTTTCTTGTTTCTCTCTTTATTTTTCCTTCCTTTTTTCCTTTTCCTTTTTTTTTTTCTAATTATCATTATTATTATTTGTCTTTACATTGCTTTAAGAGCCAGGTGTGAAAGGCTATACCCCTTGAGTAAAACCGCATGGTGTGTCCTGAGCTGTGTAAGAAGTCCCTGTTATGTATAAAGGCAAAGAAGAGCATAGAAACAGTGAAAGGTGGTTGCAGTCCTTTTGGGAGAGAGGATAAATGGCAGAAGCAGCAAGTCCATATGTCTAAACTGGAGATTTAATGATAGAAATGATGCTTTCCCAGAGTCCAGCAGAAGAAAAATCCCTCCCCAGTCGAAAGCTGCACAGAACACTGTCCATTGCTTTGCTCCTACTAGTAAATAAATAAAAATTACTTTCCAATGAGTTCCAGTGCAACCTTCAGTATTTCAGTCAGTGGTTTGCTTTTTCTATTTCCAGCATTGCAGTTGTGCTCTAAACAATTGATAACCTTCAAAGTCTTGCTTAGAAAATATTTTAAAAAGCATTATCCTTTCACAGAGTGTATTTGTAACACAATCATTTTCTTAACAGCTCCTATCACATAGTTACATCAACTTCAATAAGTGATTTCTTTGAAGAGCTTCTCACACCAACTTGAGTAATCTCATGAAGTTTGGCTGTGTTCCTTTATCCACCTCTCCTTATTCCTTTTCCCTGTTTAACCAGAGCATTAATGGGGAGGCTGAAGCCCAAGCAAGGTGTCTTTCTGCTTTAAAGTCTTTGTCAAAGGATAGTGAGATACCCTGCCTGCAAACAGAAGTTTGAATATATGTCTCCCAGTAACAGAAATATCTTTTACTTGCTTCTTTCTCGGACTCTGGCACTACTTCCCTTAAAAGTTGCAGCTTCTTAGCTATTGTGGGTGCTGCCAAGCAAAATTCATGGAGATACAAACACCCCTAGTGAGTGCATCTTCTTGAGGAAGGCTAAACCCAAGGAAGGCAAACCAAGAAATGGCACCCATGCTTCTCACCTGGATTTGAAGCCTAGATAGCCACCAGTCTCTCCTATGCTTGAGTCAGGAACAGCAAGCCACAGTTCCCTCAAACCCAATGGTATCTTGGTGTTCCCTAGGGGCTGTCATTTGCTGTCAATGAGAGAACAAACTCAGATTTCATTTGAAACCAGATCTACAGGATGTTTCTTGCTGTTACAGAAGACAGAAATCTCCAGATTACCCAGAATATCACACATCCAAACAGCTTTCTATTTACAATTGCTTGATTTTGGAAGCGAGGCTGACTCAGGATTTTCTGGGCTTGACTTGGCAAAGCCCACCAGTTTGCACCAGCCTCAGCCTCTGAATATTTGCCTGCTTCACTTCAGACATGTATCCCTGCAATGCAGATTGTAGAGAGGACACACCTTTATTTATTTCTTTTCTCCTGGAAAAATATTTTCCTTTTGTATAGTCAAATGGTATCTAAATAAACATTTACTGTATTTTTGTGTCATTTTGAAACACAGGTTGATTCTGCAGAGAGAGTAGCACACAGCATTCAGTGTTTGAATTGTCTATTTTACTCCATCCAGACTCCATAGCCTTGAAACAAATGTGCCACATCATGGCATAAACTCACTGTGGAGAAATAAAACTAATTCTAGTTACTAGATTGAACAAATTGTGTTTACGAAGTAGTTGTTTGATTCTTTTAATTTCTTGTCATATCCTGTTCCATGTAAACTTGATATCCTATTTTTTAACAGAACAGGTGCCACAACTTTAATGACTGTGACACAGTATCTCATTACCCTAAAAAAAAAATCAACAAAAAAGTTTGAAGCTTATTGTCAGCTTTCATGAGAGAACTTACAGACAGAGCAGGAAAATGCAGTCAGGTTCAGGAACCTGATGAGGAATAAAGAGAAATGTTAAATAAATTATTACTTATGCATTATTAAAAATAAGTCACACTTCTATAGCTCCTCTCAGATAATGAACTCAAATCCATTTATTATTGATTTCACAACTCCATGTAGGTGAAGGAACTATGCCATGTTGGTTTTATGAGCAAAGTGCTGAGACTTTGACATGTGAAGTGTTCAAAAATTATGTAATACCAGGGAATTTTCTCCAGAGGACATTCCAACAGGTAAGTGAGGTAGGCAGGCATCTGGGTAAGTTTTCCAAGTTTTAGCTTCCGGAGCTGGGACCGTATGTCTGTCTGTCCTGGATTTGGTTGGAGTCTGGTCCAGTGGGGTCTTCAGATCTGCTCTTCAGTCAGTGGGATACTGACCCAGCATCTCTAACTCCATGAGCCTGAGCTGTTGAACTCATCACCCTGAAACTTGGCATTGCAAAAAGGACATTTCACAGTGCAATGCTGTGACAGGATGCTGAGGACTCCTGTCACTGTTGTTGAAACCTGAAAAATCATAGTGCTGCACAGCAGGGACAGAAAAAGGCCATAACACAAATGCTGCTTTAATTCATGGATGGGGGAGCTGCAACTGCTGAGACTGGAAGCTGTTATGCCACGTGCTGATGGGAAGCAGAAGGATGGACTTGTCTGATCTGCTGACATGCATTGAGGAAAGCATTCAGCTGCTGCTGAGTCCAATGGAAAATTAAAATCCTACCCTAAATGATTTTCTGACATGGTATATTCCCAGAAAAAGCAATGACATTTACTGGCGCACTGACAATAACATGAGCGTTACACATAACACAACCAAGTGTTCTCTCAGAGCTGAAGTCAACTGTGTAGCCCGGATTACTTCCACTTTTGTAGACTGCATTGCAGAGTGCTGTGGGAAGCAGTATTTTGGGAAGTGTAATGAGTAGATAATCTGAGCCCCGTGAATGCAGGAGAACGTGACTTGCCCTCCTTTTCCCCTGCGCTGCTTGGGTTTGCAAATGGCAGATATTTTCTTTTCCCAGCTTTCAGCCTTATTTTATTTCTCATGGGCAGTTGAATCAAGTTGCACTGTACCTGTGGTATCCTATGACTGTGTTCCTTATCGGGCAGTGGCAGTTCTTCTGTGAAAAAACACATCTCAACCTTTCCTTACATTACTGCCCTTGCCCAGATGACTGGATTCTGTGGTTGGTACCTTCTGCATCTGCTCACTGCATTGCACAGGGAGCAGCAGTGAGATCCTGAAGGCAGAGGATGCTATTTTTGGTTCTGCACTTTAAATGTGAGCCTTTCTTTCTTCTCCCAAAATTGTGTTTATTATCAGATCACATTTCAAAGAGGCAATGAATTTCTGCATTTAAAACACTTCCCCAGAAATTGGTGGGCTTTCTTGATAAAGAGGCAGGTAGGAAGAACCTGTTCTATTTCAAAACTCCCTGTCAAATTATGTTGCTTCCTTCTCATGTTGCTGCTATTTAAGCTGTTCCAGAGGCTTGTTCTGACTGGAGACAGTCAGCTCGGCAGGAGATGCATGGAAGTTGTCTCCACCATTGGTCTGTGAGGGACCCAGGGAGTGTCAGGGAGAGGATGATCATGATGAATGCCCACCTTCTCCTGGGGCCAGCAGGTTTCCTCCAGGAACTGAGATCCAGATGGTGACAACAGGTGATTTGCTATTCATATAGCAGTAGAAAAGCTGTCAGGACTCCAGCTGCTGATGGATGAACTCCAATTCTCACAAGGGGTTTTCTATTTTCTGACCATAATTCTATTTTATTTAGCTGCACTAAATAAACAGTTCCCTTCCTCAAAGCACCCTCCTTTTTGCAGGAAATTTTTTGTTAGCTCTTGTTCTGCAGCCTTCTATTGACTTAAGGGTTACATATGCTGCAAAACCTGCCCATAAAATGAATTGTATGAATCATAGAATCATCATGGTTGGAAGATACCTTCAAGATCATTGAGTCCAACCATCAACCCAGCAGCACCATAATCTCTCCTAAACCACACACCTAAATGCCACACACAGAGGCCTCTTGAACACTTTCAGAGATGGTGACCCCACCACCTCCCTGGGCATTCCAGTATTCCAGTGCTTAACCACTTTCAGTGACAATTTTTGTAATAATATCTAATCTGAACCTCCTCTGGTGCAACTTAAGGCCATTTCCTCTTGTTATTTCACTTGAAACATGAAAGAAGAGACTATCCCCCAACTCACTACAATCTCCTTTCTGAGAGTTATAGAGAGCAATAAGGTCTCCCTAGAGCCTTCTTTTCTCCATATTAGACACCCCCAAAAAAGAACTGAGCCACTCCTCATACAACATTTTCCAGACCCTTCACCAGCTCCAGTGCCCTTCTCTGGGCACACTCTCCAGCACCTCATTGTCCTGGTGTGCGGGGCCTGGAACTGAACACAGTAGTCCTCATTGCAGACCCATCAGTGCCAAACACAGGGACAATCACTGCCCTGCTGGCCACACTATTGCTGATACAGGTCAGGATGCCATTGACCTTTTTGCCCACCTGGGCTCATGTTCAGCTGCTTTTAACCAGAAACCCCAAGTCCTTTCTGTTGAGCAGCTCTCAAGCCACTCTTCCCCTAGCCTGTAGTGGTGCATGGGGTTGTTGTGACCCAAGTGCAGAGCTGGGCACTTTGACCCATTGAATCTCCCTAGCTGTCCTCAGCCCATCAATCCAGCCTCTACAAATCCCTCTGCAGAGCCTTCCTACCCTGTAGCAGATGAGCACTCCTGCCCTCCTTGGTGTCATCTGCAAACTGACTGAGGGTGCACTAAATCTTCTGTGGGAAAATGTCAAAGGCTTTACGAAAGTCCAGGTAAACAACATCCACAGCCTTTCCCTCATCTGCTAAGTGGGTCACCTTGTCACAGGAGATCAGGTTGGTCAAGCAGGACCTGTCTTTCATAAATCCATAGTGGCTGGACCTGATCCCTTGATTGTCCTGCACATGTCTTTGTGATGGCACTCAAGATGATCTCCTCCATAGCCTTCCCTGGCACTGAGGTCAGGCTGACAGGCCTGTAGTCCCCAGATCCTCCTTCCACCCTTCTTACAGATGGGCATCACATTTGCCAACTTCCAGTTGGCTGGGGCTTCTCACAGTTGTTTTCTTTTTTCACCAGGACTGCTGGTGAGTGATTGGAACTGCCTTGGCAAGCTCTTTTGCCAGCTTCCTCATTCCTCTAGGTTGCATCCTGTCTGGGCCCATAGACTTGTGAGTGTCTAATTAGCATAGCAGGTCACTAACCATTTCCTCCTGGGTTATGGGAGCTTCATCCAGCTCCCCATCACTAACTTCCCCAGGGAGTTATCAGTTTTCCTGAGGACAGCTGGGTTTGTATTGAAGACTGAGGCAAAGGTGGCATTGAATACCTCAGTGTTTTCCTCATCCCCTGATATTATGCTATCCCTTGCATCCAGTAAAGAATAGAGAAGTCCCTTGGCCATATTTTTGCTGCCAATGTATTTGGAATTTTTTTTTTCCTTTAAAAGAAGTAGCCAAATTTGGTTTCAGTTTGGCTTTGACCTTCCAGTTTTCTCCCCAGTAGCCTCAGAATAACCTCAGGTTACCTGCCTCTCCTTCCAGAGGTGATACACTCTATCTCTCTGAGTTCCAGCCAAAGTTCTCTGAAGATTTAGTGAATGTTGCAATATTCTTCATAATCTGGTGAACAGCCAGCTCTTATCTCTGTGTATATGTGGAAGAGCATGAAGAGAAGTCTATGCCAAGTAATGGCCATATGAATAATTTCTTTCACACAAACCTATTTTGTTTCTTTACAATGTCTTATATCCCTATGAAAGCAGAATGTATGCAGGGAGCACATTTTGCTTCTGGGGCAGTATGCTCTTTTCCTATATTTGTTTCTCATTTTCTAGCAACAATCTTACTTTATCAGGATTCATCATTTGTAATCACATCTTAGAAGTTTTCTGACTCCATCAGCAATTATTTTGCCATCCTGAACTACACATTTTCAGAGTGAACTGTAGACTATGTTTTCTGTATTTTGTAATAAAGATATGGCAAGAAAACATTTATGTTTTTTTGAATAAATAGAATGGATGTAAGATTGGAACAAAAGGATAAGGCATGGGTTTGGGATTTGATTGTAATTTGAGCAAGTGAAACACGACATTAGGATTAGAAGGGAAATATTTGCTGAAAATAAGAAAAGGTTATCTCAACTTCTTGAAATTACAAGATGGTATTCAAAAGAGGTATTTTTATACACACCAGGGAGCCATACAGGGTTTATGCAGATTTGACATTTTCTTCTTTCTTCTCTATTTGTATCTGAAGCCCAGGGTGTACAACCTCCTTTGTGTTTGCTCTTGTTAAATATCTTTTTCTGGGCAGCTGTTGATTCAAGCCTTGTGAATAAATAAAATGAAGAGGACCTCCTGCATGATTCAAAAAGAAATGCTATTTCCTGAACCCCGACTTGCCATATGTGGTGTTAGCATTATCTTATTAGACAAATAAATGGCCTCACTTCCCTCCTCAGGAGCACATTAGCTTTGCACTTCCAAAAGCTGCAGCAAGTGAACTTTCCTGACATTTATGGGAGGTGATGGCAGGCGAGGGAAGATGTTGCCTTTGTCCAAGAGGAGGAGAAGCTCTGTGAGCCCAGGGTGCCTGCAGCACTCCAGCTTCATGCAGAGATTTTATTCTCAGTGCTTGTGAGGGTTACTGAGGAAAATCAAACACACAAAATCCTCTAAGAATTCTGTCCTGTCACCCCCTTGCACACCGCCTCTCACCATTGCTTAGGGAGGATTATTCATGGGAAAACCTTAGTGGTCACTGGGTGCAAGCATTGAAAAATGGGGTCAGCTGACAGAAAATGCATTCATTTATAATAATTATAATAGCAGCAACAATTCCATTAGCCTTATTTTACATGTATGGAAATGGAGACATAGAAATGCACAATGTGCTGAAGCTGGGAGCACTAGCTGGGCCTCGGATGTCTATCTTCCCCTTTCCAGGTCTTTATTCTAATGACTAGACCAAATTTTGTGATCCCAATATGTGATTGCTCCCTGATATTCTTTATTAAATGTGACTAAAAACTTGTTAGGGGAGCCTCACGCAGCTCTTTGAGATTCAGGAATCCTTACTGACCCTCAGTAATATTTGTGCCACCTCTTGAGAAGCATCAGGCAGCTTGGATGATCGTTCCTCCCCTGGCAGCTCAGAGGCTGTGACTGGATCACTTAGCTCACTCTGAAGCCCTGTTTCAGATCCTGTTAGCATGTTCAAAAGCTACTGTGCTTAACTCCACCCTGTGCCAATGTTCTAGCTCCTGTTCGTTTTGGACAGTCCAACACTAGGGAGGAGGGTGACAAAAAGGATAAAACAATATGCCACAATGTAAGGAGATGTGAGAGCTGTCAAACAGAAATTGGAATGGATGCCGTGGCTGCACCAGACATGGAAGAATCCTGGGAAACCCTGTGTAAGTCATATATACCAATATGCCCTGTGGAAAATATTGCCCCATGGCTGTAAATCTGTACTACACGTTGAAGCCCCAGTGTCATTGCTCATGCGGGTTGTGGGGACTCCCTGGCTGGGCAGCTGCTCTGCAGCAGTGAACGTGCACTGTGGAGGAGATGGGGCTGGAAGGTGTCCAGATAGCACGTCTCATGCTTAGCATGGGTAATTTGACAGAGCTGCTGTGAACTCAGGGAAGATTACTCTAAGCAATCTCTATCCTCACCATACACTTTAGAAACTGCAGGCATTTTCAGTGCTCTGGAGTTTGCAGTGTGTTAGAACAAGAGGCAGTTGAGACAGATAAAAGTAAATACTGCTCATGTCTACAGCTGTGGCCTTCTTAACCTCCAGAACACAGGAAAAGGACATCAGATTAAATACAAGGCATCAGGCTGAAAAAGGATGAAATTCCTGTTAGTCAGCATGATCAATTAAATGAAATTTAATTTTCATTCCAAATGAATCCACAGGACAAACCCAAAGCCTCCAGATGACAAGCCCAGACAAAATGGACTGTTCTCATTTTTCTTCAAGTAAATGACAAATCTGAAAGACTTCCAGAGTTATTGGTACTTGTGTTGCAAAGCTGGCCCTGGCATGGTGACAGCTCGAGTGGATGGAGATGAAGCCTGTCTGAGGAATGCATTTCTTTGGGAAAGCCAGGCTTACACATTCAGCAGCTGGAAGAGGAAAAGAATATTTGGGGGTCATACAGACCAAACTGCCTGAAAACAGAACATGAAGTCACAGACAGTGCAAGTGCAGCAAGGCAGGACGAACACATCGTGAGAGAAAAAAATGAAACTAGGTCATAATATCTGAGAAAAGAGGAGAAACCGTACTTATCATTCATTAGCAATTCCCAGGTTACTTGGCATCTCAAATCAACTGTCTGGTCCAAAGATGGATTTCACAGAGACCAGAATGATTCCCATTTTCAGGTCACTTTTAAAGAAAACTCAAATTTTGCAAGTAGTACTCCAGAAACAGAAGGAATTTACTACATTAGCTGTCTGTCGTGTCAGCCTGGTGCAGCCACACAGCTGGGGTGTAACTCCCAGGAGAGGGGAACAGCTCTTTCCTCAGTGGCAGCAGTGTGCCAGCCAAGGGAAGTGGCATCCTCCAAGCCTTTGGGAGATATGCAAAGCCTTGGGGCACCCACATCTTCTTAATAACACTATTTCAAGGGTAAGACAAGTCTTAAAACAAGGTCCTGGCTTGTCTGTTGAGGTTTTTATCATGTGCACCTTTGCTTACTTAAGGCTTAATCAAAATCTGCCTTGAAGCTTATCCATGTAAGAGAGCAGATCTGACTGCAGCTGGGAGCACCACAGGGTGGTTGACTTCTCCTTGCCTGGTGAGATGCGCTCAGCCTGAGAGTGCTCATGTTTCTCAGCAGCTGTGAGGGGCTTTTGTATCTATGGTTTCTCTGCTGTAAGAAGTTTCATTGTCTAAGTAGAGATGAAAACATTGGGTACAAACTCCTGAAATTAGGATTGATGAAAGAAAATTGTTCTTCTATACAGGTATAATCAAGTGATGGGAAGCATACCACTGACACCTGATGTGGATATGTATGGAGAAAAGAGTGTGAAAGAAGCCCTCATCATTCTTGTATTTAGCTCCTTTGCTATTGTTAAAACAGATTTGTTATATTCACCATATCTGGTGATATGAACTCCTGAAGGGGCAGAAAAATGTTATGACCATGTCTAGCACTGACTTTCAAATATCCATGGTCACAAAGACAAGGATGGCACTGCTCCCAGGAGCATGGCACTCTGTGGATCCATTAAAGACAAATAGATTTGTGGTACACCAGAAACTATTTGAAGCCTGTCAAACTACCTGCTGTGCTGCTCTGAACCTGAACTAAAGTGGGACTTCCAGAGGAGAAAGGTAAATTTATTTATAGTATGTACATCTTAAAATCCCACATTTGTTTTTCCTCAGGGTGCTTGAACAGACCTGTATGGGTAAAGTTTGTCTGTTTGCACATTGTTACAAATGATATTGAGCTGCAACAGAACAACATCTTGACAAAGTTGGCTATGTTGCTATGAGATAAACTCCAACAGACTCAAAGGTGCCTTTTAGTATTGCATGAAAAGACTGTTCCCAATCCAAGTAACACCTTCCCAGCTTTCTCTTACACTTTATCATTCAAGAGATTTGTATGTGAATTACCTTGTTTTCCCAGAAATGACAGATATTGAGTCTGAAGGGATTTTGCTTACAACTTCTGCTACTTTACAACATGTCATTGGCTTATGTTGCAGCACAGTAGTGCTCACCAAGATAACATGATATGAAGTTACAGGTGATGATGTGACAGGAGCCATAGGCTACCCCAAGAAACAACTCTCTTTTGCCTTATATTGCACAATATACAGAACAGATGATTGGGGATACAAGCATCATAAAGTCACCCTAGGACACCTTCAGAATCAAATATCTGTCATTATTTAGGCTTTTTTCCAAGAAATTTAAGTTTTGATCTTACTGGAAAGGTGTCCATTCTGGCAGTGGTGTTTTCTTCATTTTAAAGGCGTTGGAGCATCTGAAGCTTCAGTTTAATTAGGGTCACTTTCTGAGATGGCTGAGTATGTCTAACTTTTCCCCTTAAGATGATGTTGCATTCTGGTAGACTGTATGAGACTTGTCACATAATGCCAGTGGTTTGAAAATTTGTGAACTTCACTTGTAATTGCTTAAAAGTTAATGTTTGATAAATACATACACATTGGGTAAGTAAGATTACAAAGACTATCAGAGGTGTGGCTGAAAGTGTAAAGAATGTCAGTTATTTTTAAGAGGCACTTTTTTTTTTACTATTATATTAATTATTTTTTGCTAATGTACATATACCCCTGCAAAACAGGATCTCCCATTCCACCCACCCTTCCAAACGTCCTGTTAGACTGGGGTCTGAAGTACTCTTGGGAGAATTATTTCCTTCACTGTCCACAGTAACTCCCTGACTTAAAGACACAGGCTATTTGTGGATGACTTCCACATATGCAATAACGAGAGCTATGTCTATACTGCCGAGATTTTTGATAAATGTGGTTGTCTGCTTATTATCCTATCTTCTCAGGATTTATACTGAATTTCAGATCTTACATTCATTCAAGTAGCTACCATTTAATACCTTAACAAATGAATGCTTAGTAATGACAGCATGTTAAGCCTATCCATCAGACATTGCAGAATTGCAGGCAGAAGTCAGGGGCTTTCAAAGTTTTTTCTACTAGGCCTCCCCCATCTCTGGAAGAACTAACAATTACATCCTTGAAAACTAGGACAGATATGAGCATTTGTTTTTGTTCTACCGATTCAAAGAAGAGTCATATGCTTTAAAACACTGTGGTTTTATCTGAACCCTAAACTGTTGTTTTTTGGCAATTCCCAGGAATAAAAATAGTCCAGGGCTGCTTTTAAATTGGCTTTTTGGGTGTACCCATCAAGAGACTAGTCTAGCCTCTTGATAGATGACCCTAGGTTAGCATGATCGAATTTTATTGCTAGAAAGGATAATTAATTAACGTGTAATAGATTTAAAGGTACTTGGTATTATTAAATATACAGACTTAGAAAAATATATAACTGATAGTAGTATAAAATTATACCAAAATTAAAATGTAGAATGTTGGCAGTTACTTTATGGTTATGTAAACTGAATAAGCTGAAAATGAGATGAAATTGGGGTGGTCTACTTGCTGGAACCAAACTTCCTGGCTCTTAACGACTTTGCCCTTTCCATAGTGCTGAGCAAGGTTTGCATCCTGCTGTTTCTTCTTGTGTGTCATTTCTAAAGGCTTCAAGACCTATCTTTGTCACACTATAATTGGTTTCACTGGAAATACCTGTCAAAAAAGCAAGCAGGAAATGGGGGAAAAACACCACCTTTTTATGGGCTGATTTCCTGATAGGAAATTTTTTTCAACTAAATCTTTATGACCTTTTAGTAAACTAAACACAAGGAGAAGGCTGTGCACTAAGCACTTGCTGTAAGTAATCAACAGAATAAGTACATATAGTACTTGTAGAGCTCCTTCAGTTACTCAGCGTAATTCACACTATGTGTACTTGATAATTTTGCAACAAAAATTGCTTTTGTGGCATATCTTCCAGATTTAACCTGCTTACAGATGCTTCTAAGTATTTGCAGCTTCTGAGCCCTCATTAACTCTAAAAACTTTGCTATTCAGGGAAACTAGTTACACCATCTTACCAGCACAGGAATTCAAATGCTACTGGAGAGTGACTGGAGATACAAGTCTGTAAATGCCTTCAATATCAAATTCTCTTAGCTTTTGCTTTATTCATATTCTAAGGCACAAAGAGAAACTTAATTTTGTGTTCATTTGCAGAGAAAGGGGCATTTTGCATTCTACACTCGCCATCTGCTCTCTTGTTCCTCGTGATGCTGGGACAGTATTAATCTGTGGCCCACTCTGAGTACCCACTGGCTGAGGGTGGGTTAAGCTGGAAAGACATGAATAAGTTTGAAAGTATTCATCAGAAAGAAGATAAACGTGGTAGGTAGTGAGAGCGACACTATTTAAATACAAAATCTTTCACAAAACTTGATCCTGCTCCAGCAGGTAATTGCTACTTAAGTAGAAAATAAGTTCATTAGAAGAAGCTCCTGGCTTAAAAAGCTTGACCTAGGTCATACCAGAGATAAAACTGAATGACCCAAAAATCTCTCTAGCCTACAAAGACAGGAAGCAATCAAAGAAAAAACCCACCAGCAGTAGCAATAACAAAATTGGATCATTATCCAGTTATACACTGACTGAATTGGCACCTAATGGCAAACTGTCTCTGTCCTGCACAACTCCTGGAGCTGCTTTTTGTGGCCAAAATCATCCACAACCCTTAAGTGTGAATTGTGATTAATTTCAGCTAGTATTGTGGCTGTAACAGCTGTGGCTATAACATCTAGCAGAAGAATCAAATTCCCTTAATGACCTAACCCTACATTAGGATCTTTTAATTGGATTCATTCATTAGAAAGACCCCAGCAAGAAGGATGGTCAAGAAGAAGGATAAAACTGATGGCAAGAACCATAAACTGTACAGGCCTCTCCTGCAGGGACGCAGAAACACCAAGACTCCCCAGACATCTGCTTCAAGCTTCCTTCCAGGCAGTTTTGTTGTGGAACTATCAGCACTGTGGATTAAAAATTGTTGGTTTTTAAAATTGCATTCTATTCTCTACTCTGAAGAGGCTTTGTAAATATTGGCCAAACATACATGGAGGTGTGCTACAGGTTAGAGGAAAAATGATTTCTGTGTTACAGAAATGCTGCTTGCAATACTAAGGTCGCAGCACTCCAACAGGATCCTGCTGCAGGATAAGCACGGCCCCGATGCGCTGTGCTGTGCGGTGTGGCCCTCAATTAACCCAAGGCGCTTTGCCCCAGGGACTGCCGATTCATCTGTTTGCTGCGGCTCACACGGAATTAACACACAATGAAATCGAAAGAGTCTTCCAGGATGAACAGCCTGCTGATTCATCTGCTGTTGCACTGTGCTGCTGTACTCATTACCGCATTTCATTTCATTTGTACAGTGCTAATTGTGAAAAATATACTGTCAGACCCTTGCTTCGGGGCAGGAAAGATCAACAAAGCAAATTGCTGCTGCTTTTTGGGGCAATCAAAATACACCACATAAGATAAATCTGGAATGGCTCGCAGATGCTGCAGAGTAGGGAGCTAAAAAGGTTTTAATCCTTGTTTAGAACTTTGTATTTTTGGGGGGGCGGGGGGGTGGTGAGTTGAAGTTTTTTTAATATCTGATTTGCACAAGCATATTGTGTGAATGATTCCTCAACATACATAATTCTTTTCCTTTTCGATTTTCATACATTCCCCAATAAGAAAATAATAATAAAGTCAGATCCATGCTATAAGGGGCACAGTTTGCTAGAAGAAAGAGTTACTCAGATCATTAACCTGAGCAGTGAAAACAGTAAGTGGCATCTTAGAAGCACCTACGAGGAACTATCAAGTAGCCACACTGGATTGAAGACTGAAGTTGCATTACTCATTTCTGTTCCAGTTCATATAGAAATAGGCTTATTTACTATGCAATTTGAAAAATACTTTGAGTTAATAATATGACATTCAAAAATTCTCAACAGTTGTGTTTAAACTGCTAAGATAATTTTCTGGTACCTTTCTAAGTTTAGTAATGACAGCTGGAAAGACATAAATACTGCAGATCAAAGGATGGAATGTCTCGCTAAATTCTTGTGTTTTGGCAGCAAGTAAAATCTTAATGAGTATTACTGGTAACTAACATTCCTTTCTAAATAGTTTGTGGGGTGAATTTCCAATAATATAAAATGAAAATGGATAAAATAAAATTCCATAAAATATGCTGCATCCATTCAGCCAATAATGCTTTTGCACTTCACACCATATGACAGCAATTAATGAGTGTTTCTGTCACCTACAGAATGCTCTGTGGGGGAACCTGTGGGCACACTCTCAAAGCTCCCCAGCATCCACCTTCAGCAGCTACAAGTCAAAGATGAGGGTGAAGAAGTAACAAATACCAAATAAAAAAGACATAAGATTCATAAGCATGTTAAGGGTTGTCCCTTAAGCTAAGGCATTCTTCCAATATATCAAAGAAACATGAAAAGATTTCAAAGGTCTGTTTCAGGATGTGCCATTTCAGATTGCGTTAACATCCCACAGTTCTTAAAGGTCTTTTAGAAAGGTCAGGTTCAGAATTCATGTAAATTTATTCCTTTTAGCTGTTACACAAAGTATGACAGAGTCTTCATTTGTTATTAGTAGTGGTATTTCCTGTAGTTAGATTGATCCAAGTATTTATTTAGCAACAGTGTTTATGTAGTAGTACATGTAATCACCCCATCAATGCCTTGTTCTCAACTACTAGGTCTTAATTCTGCAAGCTTCTAAATACCCTTCTCCCTCATTGAGATCCAGAATAAACTCCCTCCTGGGTAGAGAGGAACACATGCTTTTATGCGATTTTGTTTTAGTTCTTTGGAGTCTCTCAAAATGTTAAGACTATCAACCCAGGTTTTCATGGCAATAAGGATGTAATTTAACTTACATAGACAAATGAGACAAACCATACAAACTGAATTTATTTAACTTATACACTGCAAGTAATATAAGAACTTTTGCTTTACATATGTATTTAAAACTCTTTTAAATACATATGTAAAGTATCTTTTAAAGTATTTTAATTTTAAAACCTAACATTTAGTAAGAAAGTATACTATCAAAAACCAACTTGAAAACCAGTTAGGAAATATTTTTACTCTGTTTCTTCACAGATTGTCACATGGGAAAGCTTAAAACCAATTTTTTTCTGCATAAAAGTCAGAAAAAAACCCTTTTCTGTACTCTCTTGTGTACATAGTAGCAAAGTTTTCTAGCTGCATTTGAATAAGTATTATCTTTTAAGATGATAAGTAATTGAAACTCAGTCTTTTCTTGCTACTCAAAATAACACAAGCTTTGCCACAGGAATGCATTAAGTATAGTTCATCTACTTCGAGCTGGTGTTCTCAAAATGTGTATGGGACATTTGCTCTAGCTAACTTCTTACATAATAAAAAATTTGCTCATCAGAGCATAGCAAAGTGCTCTTTTAACTGTTTTAAGAGCTGCTGTGTATCAACATGGCCTGGAAATGCTTCTTCAGACTTCTGAGCCGCTGTGTAACTTCTTTGAAGATCTCCAACCTGTAAGAAACACACAAACTAATTTTGAAAATCCAAGCACTGCATTGTTTACATCATGTATTCTTCGCATTCTGTGCGGTACATTTCTGATGCTTGCAAATTATAAACACAGCTGGTCCGAAGAGTGACTAGTCAGTATAAAGACATTTGGACACAGGATTATGTTGCACTTACATCAAGGGATGAGAAAGACAGAAATGTGATTTTAATGGGTGGGATGCTTTGAGACATCAACATAACATATTCCATTTCACCCAGCTTCTTGGAGAATGGACAAGGTACACACCATGCCCAGTGCTTGAAGTAAGGAGGAATAAAAAATAGTTTTGCTTTTAAAATCAATAGAAGTGCTATTGTATATACAAGCAAAACACAACTCATCAGGCCTCTCTAAAAAAACCAACTCTGTGATTTCCTGCTTCCTAACAGAGATGCACTATAGTGTTGGAGAAATAATGGTGCTCCTCCTGTTTTAGAAGAAATTGTTCCCTACTTAGAGAACTTATTTTTTTTCCTAAATAGCCATCATTTTTTGGAAGAATTAAAAGGGAAGCATCTCAGAAAGTGGGTTCAGCAAAAAAGAACCCAAATATTTGCGGACATATCTCGTGAAAGTGATTACTCCTGAATGGAAAGGGAGGAGCTATGGACAGCCAAGAGGCCTTTTTTGCCTGTGCATCGCTCAACACAGAGCTTCAGTGCAGCAAGAATTCTCTGAAGGAGAAAAAGCCAAGACCCCAGCCAGAGAAGTCATGCTTTGTAATCCATGGCCTTACACTGACTGTAAGGGTTGCATTACCCCACTGCACCAACACCTGGCTGATGTGGCTGTCTGTCTTCTCACACAACCTGTGAGAGTTCTTTGTGCAAAATCTACATAGCAAGACATTTGCAGACTAGGATTTACTCCCCAATCAGTAAGTAAAAAATGCAATTATTCAACACCCTCTTGTGTTTCACAGTGGAGAGGATATGCTTACAAATAAATGGGTTATTCTCTTTTTGATGTGTGTACTTCAGCATCTGTAGGAGTGGTGCTGCCCACACAACATAGAATCATAACAGAATCATGAAAGTGTAGGCACAAGCAAAGGAGTAATTTTTTTCTTGTGAAGAAACAAGAAAAAAGTTTGAACAAGTTTATCTTATTAACAGGAATGCTGGACACTGTTAATACAGTGTCTTAGACATTGTGGATGAAATAGATCATTAACACAAAGAATTCAGAGGTTATAAAACTGAATAACAGATTTTCCTTTTGAGATCAGTAAGATACTATCAGTAAAGGATATTCCTTCTAGCATTACTAATAAATCATATGATATTATTACACTTCACATTCTGAAAAAGCTTATGACTGTAAAGACTGTAGATGGAATTGTTAACGAATTGTTCATCTTTCAGGCATCTGGACAACTATAAAGTTACTTCATAGCCAGTTGGCCTCATTTATTCCCAAAAGCAAACATTGTAATGGCACTTTGACACACTTCTAGGTATTAAAATGAAAATGTAATTTAGCGTTTTCCTTCAGTTTATGCACTCTGTATTCTTTTGTCTTTTCCATCTGGAATTCTCAGTAATAACCATAAAAAACCACCTGCCTCACCAAGGTTCAGTTTTTAGATTACAAGAACAGGAAAATGCATTACCTTCTCTGAGAGTATGGCAACGTTGAAATGGGGCTCATACATGTGAGGTGCTAAAGATGATGCAGTCTGCAGCAAAGCTCTTGCCTATACAGATAAATGAAAATATAGTATAGTGAAATCTGGGAGGGAGACTAACAAGAAACTAATGAAATATTCATAATTCTTAGAAGAAATCATCCTATGTTTTCTTTACTAAGAAAGCCATTTTCCAAAAGGTTACATTAATAGTGTAGGCATAACAGAGTCAAATAACATTGAAATGAATACTTTTGGTTGGTTGAGTCAGGAAAAGAAATTATTGGGACATACTCAATTAAGCAATTCAGTTTTAAACCCTGAGGAAAAGACATCAAGTAAATTAAATAAAACTCAAAGTATTTAAAGAACACCCCACTGTATTTATCTGTTGTCCCTGACAACTCTGTCTTAAGCATCCTTAAAACCATAAACTTTATCATATAAGTGACAGCTTTCACACACAAACATTTTAATAAAGTTAGGGTGTTTTTCTCACTAGCAAAATAGAGGCATAAAAGGTAAAACAAACTAAGTATCAGAGTTTATAGTTTCATGCTGTAAATTCAATGCAGAATTAAGGTCCATTTGTGAAAGATTTTACTAAAAACTGGAGTATTTAATGGGGAAAACTCCAAATTGTTTAAAAACAAAAGTAACTGCAAACTGTGGCAAGACTGAGGTAGGAACTTATTAAAACTTCCTACATCTGAAAAATCTGAGTACATGCAACAGTACTTATGACAGAACATTGTGAAATAAAATCCAAGATAAGCAATATATCATCCCTTTTTTAATTCTTCTGTGCATATTTTTATTGCCAAGTTTATCCCAGTTTTTAATTATACATGTGATACAAGAAGAAAACTGGAACTTTTAAGCTAAAAACTAAAATAGACAGGAAGCTATACCAATGGAAAGGCTCTGCAGTGCTAATTATGAGCAATCACAATTTCCACAACTGAGGGTATGCTCCATTAGGGAATTAAATGTCTACAAATTTACTGATTATGAAACTGAAACTAAACCCAAAGTTTATTTGTCACTGGAAACATCCAGTGCTGGGTTCATTTCAGTGTTTCCATGGTAGTTTCTAGGTTATCTGAATAAAGTTAATTTCTGTCTAAGAGAATTTGCTCTCAAAAAAGGTATTTATAATTTATTTTAGCTCCATGATGCATATATAAATCCATCAAATTAGCTTTCTCTCGTAAGGTTTAAAACAAGCCAACAGTAGTTCTGTCCAAAACTGTCCAAAACCACATATTCATTCTCCCTGCATTTGTATAAAAATGGTTACTTTTATTCCACCATGCATGTCAACTATACATCTAAGCACAATAAACTTGGTATACTCACATTAGGTAAGATTAACCACCAATATTATTGAATCAAAAGTATTTATCAAGAATCTGTGTCTTTCTGACAAAATGGAATCTCCTTGCTAAAAAAGCCCAACTTTCAAGAGCTAATATGATTTCTCTTTTCTGCCACCCAACAAAAGCATGTTGTCTACACTTATAAACTGGATATACAGTCAAAGTTGCCTTTTAAGGGATGATTACAGTATCACGGGGTTTGCTTTGAGTACCAGTTTTTAAAAAAACATCTCAACAACTGCAAAGCTATTGGAAACTTTGCTTGTCTTTGATAATTCATTTGGATATGCAGTTTAAAGAATAAGCAGTTTAATGGGCGATGGCATGACAATACGGAGTTTACACTGAAACATGTATAATAATTATCCATGTTTTCTGCAGTAAGTTTGACATTCATATGATGCCTCCACCTCAGAGAAATGGTATATTTGTTAAATACAAAATGCCTAAATGAAACATTCTGCTTAGGCTGAGATTCAGCACTGACCTGTTCGGTGTGACCTTTTCGCATTTCCAGCACAGCCAAGTTGTTGTAAGCTTCTGCATAGTCATTATTGTTGACTAACGTTAGCTTGAAACACTGGTAAGCCAGATTCAGGTCTCCTATGCCCTAAAAGTAAGACTGTGTTTTCATTTGTGAAAAGACTGGAAACAACGTGCATCTGTTTTGGTTTTTGGAGTATCTTTTCACCCATAGGTACTACAATGGAATGCGAAATTAAAATAACATGCTGATCAGAAACATATGTGCTTTCTTCCCAGATCCTGTCATTTTTTCCTCATTCTTTCTCTAGACAATCATTTCTCTTCAGCACAATCTTCCATGCTTCAAGTGATATTCACTTCATCTAATTTAACTTTTAAATTATTAAAGTGTCATCTAAAGATTATGCTATCTGCTACTGTCTATAGCAGGGTAAGAAAAACTGAGATGTCTCCAAAGAGGAAATCATCTTGCCTCTCTGTCTATACCCATATTTAAGTTAAGGGAGATTCACTTCTCAGATGGAGCAGCTGACTACTACTACTGTGGTGTTAAGACTGACACTGACACAGCATCAGGTTAAACATCAAAAGTGACAAATGCTGAAAAATACAGGCACACCAGTTCAAATTTCCATCTTCAAGGCAGTATACATTACTGTGTTTATCCTAGCTGCAGTACAAGTCAACAGTTGTGTTTCTGATCAAATCATTATTAGCAACTGAAGACAACTCGTGAGAAAGCTGTCAAAAACTTTATTCAGTGAACTTATTCTGGGCGTGTAGCTAAAGAGAAATCCAATATAACTTCTTGAAGAACAACTGCAAAAATAGGCAAGACTCTAAGAAAATTTGTGTAGAAATTTAACAAAGTTTACACAACTACGCAATATTTCTATACCTGCTTTAAAGGCAAAGGAACACACCTTCTCAACTATGACCTACTTAGTGTTTCAGTATTGGCTACTTGGTGTTGAATGTGTATTTTTATGACAAGGGAATCAGTCTAATTCTCAATGTAAAACAAATAACAGTTTCTAGAAAAAGATCTTGAATTCCTTTTTTTATTTTGGTCAGATTAGCTTGTTTTGCACCCAAGGCCTTCAAGAGCTAGTGTATGTTTCAATTTTTTTAGAAAGACAGGAGGATTAAAGACAGTGGGTAGTGAGCATCTTTTCGCAGGAGAAAGCCACATTCTGTAAAGTATAGAGTTCTTTCTCTTGCTGCTTCTTCCCTACTGAAGGGCAAATAAACATTCCATCTGTACTGGACTTTATCCTGTACACTATCAGGTTTTGTGTTTCCAAGAAGGGAAATTACTCCTTCTTAGCTATTTTTTTTTAACATTTTTTATAAATTGTATTTATTCAGAAAGATGATTAATAATTTTCATACCACAGCCACATGTCCCAAGTTGTACCACACATCTGCTGTCTCCTCCTCGTTTTCAGCCAAAAACAATGCCCGTTCAAATGAAGATAGTGTCATATCATATTGCTGGGCATAGAAGCAACAGAGGCCCAGATTGTTAAAGAGCTGGCAGTTATAAACACCCATCTGCAGGAGCCGTCTAGATTGAAAGAAAACATTTGTTTCATTTTTTAAAATTAATTTCAAGTAGGAGTTCTACTCTAAAAGACAAAGTCCTCCTTTCTCCCTGTTCTGAGAAGGTGTAAAAACCAGGTGTTATAGTCTTAACACTTGTTAATTTCATGAAGGGCAGTGCAAGGTATTTTTTATTAGAATCAAAACTGTGCAAAAGTCTGTGTAAATTAGTAACTTCTGTCTTCCTGACTGGGTCACATGATCTGACTTTACTGTAAGAGAAAGATGTAGCAGACTTTCTCTGTTTCCTCTTTCCAATCCCTCAACATCTATCAGGCTGTAGTTTGTTGCAATTACTTTATATAGCCCTTAAGATTTCAATTTTTTCCTTGATTGCCATCCTTCAATACTGCTCTAATTAGTAATAGTATATTTAGATGTGAATCTATATTAATCTTACACATCAAGCTTAACTCAGATTTTGATTCACGTTGATATTGTTTAATGTATCTTTTAAAATTGAGACATATTATTAAAATTCTATTTATTAATATTTATAGGAAAACCAGAAATGCTATGAGGGCCAGTGAAAAAGAGGGCTGCTGTCTGTAGCATGACTGAGAGTTTCTGAACCTAAAGCATAAAACAGCTCAAGTCCAACAGAAACATGGTGATAGTGCTCTTGCTGATTTAACCTGCTCTTAGTGAGAGAACATCAGGCTCCTTTGCACTCTGACTGTATCAAAATAAAAATCAAGCAGCAGTGTTTAACACTATCTTTTCATTGCTTTCAGTAAAACACACAGGAAGCCCAGCCCACGTTCCAAGTTAGGGATTTTGTGATCACAACTCCCCATTACTTCAAGTGGAGTAAGGGCTAAAGAGGAAGTCCTTGTGCCTTCTGTATTTCTGCAATTCTGCAGTTGAAGCTGAAAGTAAGATCCACTGTTCTCAAACTGCCTCATGCTGTGAAAGAACTTTCCTTGGTTTTGGTTGAATGGTAACTGTTTTGATTATCTTTATTGATACTTACATATTCTTCATGTAATGATTACAAGTTTGTTGTGATGTACTTATCACTGTTTAAAAAGATACAAAAGTTGGTAAGCTGATTTTATGGCAATATTTGCCCAAATGCTCATTCATACTCCTGTGCTAATCTCCTAAGTAATTTTTTTTCCTGCATTACAAAAATCAACCCTTTATATTACTTTCTCACACATTCTGTTCCCCCTCCCTCCCTCCCTCTCCATAAGTACAGGTACCTGTAAAACCGCAGAGCTATCTCAGGTTGGTCTGAATAAAAATGGTTACTGCCAATGCATGCAATGGCTTCCACATGGGTATTGTCTTGTTTTAAGACATCTTTATAGTACTCTGCAGCCGAGGAGATATTATTCATTTCCTATACAATTGGACAAAAATTCCAATTACTTCTACTGTTTATCACCTATTTTTAATATCGAATTTATTAAAATGTTAATCTACTGAGTGCTTTATCTGTGCCCTGTACAGTACCTAATTGAGATTAATTATATATGTTCTTAAAGTTCTCTGATCATACCATTCAACACCACTGTTTGGCATCTTCACAAGCAACACACACATCCATGAGAGAAATGCATATTGATTTATTAGTAATATCTTTACCTGAAATTAACTCTATTCAACAGCTACAAAAAGAGATTTATTTGGGTTTTATTTTTTAGAAAAAGAGACAGCCTGTTGTATTGAGTTTGGAAGTCGAAGGGGGACTACAGGGGTGGCTTCTGTGAAAAGCTGCCAAAGCTTCTTCCACATCCAACAGAGCCAATGACAGCCGGCTCTGGGATGGACACATCACTGGCCTCAAGGCTGAGCTCATCAGAGAAAGTAGTTACATCTCTGGGATAACATATAACATATTTAAAAAGGAAAAAAAGTTATTGCACATATGTAATAGCGGCCAGGAAGAGAGGAGTGAGAATATGTGAGAGGAACAACTCTGCAGACACCAAGGTCAGTGCAGAAGGAGGGGCAGGAGGTGCTCCAGGCAGTGGAGCTGAGATTCCCCTGCAGCCCAGGGTGTGGACCAGGGTGTGGCAGCTGTGCCCCTGAAGCCATGGAGGTCAGTGGGGGAGCAGAGATCCACCTGCAGCCTGTGGAGGAGCCCCATGCCAGAGCAGGTAACCCTGCTGTGACCCTGTGGGAAGTGTGTGCTGGGTCTCAAGTGTCTGTCCTGCTCCTGGCAGGACCTGTGGCCCCATGAGGAGAGAAGGCCACACTGGAGCAGGTTCACTGACAGGACTTGTGACCCTATGGGGTACCCATGCTGGAGCAGCACCACGTGCAATAGACATTTGCCTCTTTTTGCACAATGTCTTGCGATACCCAGAACTGTGCAGTCAGTTTCCCAGCATGGTAACACAGAACAGACTGATTTCCCCAGACAATATCTCAACTATTTTCAGTGCTTTTTAAATCAACTCATTCATTCTCTGAACACAAATGAGAATATAATTGCATATGAAAATCTATTATATGCCTTTGAAAACAGGAATCATGAATTTACCAAAACTTGTAATACCTAGGACAGTTAAGAGAACTGTATTGTATATAAATATATGCTTGGATGTGTGCTACTTGGGAGATGAATTAGGGTAAACTCACTGCTATAAATGACAGTGCACCGTTTCTGAGTGGTGCAAGGCCCTGAGAATCCTATCCCATACAAGAAAAAAAATAAATTAAAAGACCAAACTAATTTCTGTGTTTATATAGGAATAATTTCTACCTGTGTGCTGTAGATACAATGTGCTCCCAACATAACTAAAGAATAAGCCTTTATATAACTTCAGCAGTGTATTTAGCTATCAAAAGGAAATAAAAAGGATTTCTTGTGATTAAAGGAAAGAGTAATAAAGCAGTCCCTTTAAAAATTAAGCTTTTTTTAAAACCAAAACCACTGTACAACTCTTTTGACTCTAACTGTCAAAAGTTAGTGACTGAGGAGAAAAGCTCTGAATAAGATGCCTGATACATATGTCCCACTTGTGAGTCTATGTAATAAAAGCAGCTCTGTGTTTCAGTACAAATCTTTGCTAATGAAGCTATAATCCTGCACTCAAGTGTCAGTGCAAAACTAGATCCTATCAAATATATGCTGCTCTTTAGTAATTCCTTAAAGGGTTATGCAATGTTATGTATGGTTCTGGAAAATAATATCCATATTAAAAACTATTCAACAATTCAGAAAGAAAAGCCTCCAAAAATTATGCAGCTGTTTTCCTCTTGCTGAAGGACAAAAAGGATTTAATATGAAAATGGATTAAGGCTTTAGGGGTTAGATGAGAATGATGAGAACAGGATAGAATGCCAAGCATGAATACAGACAAAAAAAATCCCCTCGTTACTTTGTTTTTAACATTTGTTCTGGAATAGCACATTACCAACTTTCAATGAAAAACAATATGAAGTTCACTGTTTGACACGAAAATATACAATTTTAAAATACCAAATACATGGTTACCATGCTAAAGTGAAACTATTTTATAACTAATCTTACTTAATACAACATTTTCTTCTTAACTAAGAAACATTCACATTCTAACTGTTCTCAGAGTGTTAAGAAACTAATGGTGACACATAGGACTAATAAAAACAACACAGACAAACTATTTTGCTGTTTATTTTTGCTAGTTTGGTGACTTGAGCAGTTTTAGTATGATGAAATATATATAAACTAACAAGGACAACAACTGGAAAACTTGACTTAATATGGACTTGCTTCTGCATGTCAAGGGCAAATGGGATCTCACTGGTGTGATTAATTGCTGAAACAAATAAGCCTGCAGGGGCCCCCTGACATTACCTTGTTACCTCTGTGGAAAGTTACCTGTTTTATATTACTGACACTGAGCATCAGCACACTTGGTTTTTGATGACCTTACAGTTATATTCGATTATTGTCTCTCTTTTCTTGCTCAAGCAGCTAAATTTGGCCACTATAAGGGTTGCATTGTGGGTGCATACCTCGTAGATTCTGGCAATTCCACAAATAAGAGTCACTTCTCCAGGAAATCGCTCTAACCCTTGCTTGAAAAGGTTCAAAGCTGTTACAGGCTGATCCAAGCGCAAATACACCTAAGCAAATAAAAAGTGTATATAGATGTCAAATGTCTGACTTTTACACGTGTTCTGCTGTTTAACAAGGGAGATAAATGAAAGGGATGACACCTCCATTTATGCAGTAAACCATTAGCTGACATGATGAATAATACTGGGAAAATAATGGAGTGAATACTGAATAGATCTGTGAAATGAAGACAAAATAGGCTGCTTAAGATAGTTAAATTTACCTCATACTATCTATACATTATTAATTTGAATATTACTAATTTAAAGTATCTTGTTATTTATTATCATATATAATATATTTTGACACTGAGGTGAAGGTATCACCTTGAATATTTCCCTGTTTAATGTATTTTCAAAAACTTGTGTTTAGCTTTGAAAGAACTGGATCTTCAGGTTGATAGTGATGGAATATCAAAATATTCTACTTAGTCAAATAAGACTGCACTGCACAGAGCCGTGACACTTTCAAGTTTCCTGACTACTCAACCAACCTTCCCTGTCACGAACAATAAAATCCTATGGAAAGAGGGCAGTTATGCCTCTGTGATTTTGACTTCTGTGTTGATTATGAAAATGTGCAGTGCAGATAATTGTGTGAGAACTGGACATCCAATATGTCCAGTGTTGGTAGGGACCACCTCAGCAGCTGTCTGAGAGTACAGCTGTAAAGCCCTCCTGCTATGGGGTATGGTAAACACAGCTACAGCAAAGGGGAAAACCACATGCTTTGGGAAACTAGATGGCTAGAATGATTTATCTATCTCCCACTGAGTGGAAAAGGATTTGTTGGATCAGTGCTAATAGTTGATACTACTAAAGAAGAGAAAGAATCTGTGACTGGTATCCTGATACAACCTTTTTGTGATGAAACATAAGACAAATATCAGTGTTAACTGAACACCTGAGAAACCTCCAATCATGATTTCTGCTTTTGCCCTTGAACTTCAAGGACTTCTGACTGCCAACAATCACAACTGTACATTGCAATCCCATAGATATATACTTCTGTAGACATTTGCAAAAAATTCTTTCCTATGAGCACTCAATGACATTCTTAATTGTCAAAGAGCTGACAACTGTGAGTGTCTTCCAAGAAAGGGACTGCCATTCCAAGTTGGTCATTGTCAAAATGAAAAAATACAGGCATTTTTTACACTCGTTCTGCTAATGTCACATTTCCTGTATTAAGCTAGAAACTAATGCCTTCTTGTGAAAATCTATAAAAAAGCAAGAGATTTGGAGGGCACAGTACTTAGTAGATTAGAACTGCACTAATCACATAATTAACCATGAATGAGGCATCCAATTAAAAAAATGGACAGATCTGCCCCTTTTTTATGTTTTTATCTTTGTTTATGAAGTATGTTTTCTGAGCATTAATTACTTAAATCTGCTCTATTGCCTTATCTAGAGGTTTTCAGATCCCAACAGCAAGGCATTATTTCTCTATTTTCAGCACGCCAAACATGCATGGATATTGTCAAGATGCAAATTGAATAATCTCCCTGATAGTGGTGCTCAGATGGTGTTTTGCCTTATCTAGAGGCTGACTCCAAAGATGCACTCACTACAGATGCCAAGACCACACAGCCACAGTACTCTACTGTGTAATTCCCATATCCAGTGTGATATCACACAGTCCAACATCTCTGTAGGCAGTAGAGCTGCTCTCTAGATTAAGTGGCAAAAGAAATTGAAAAACAGGTGAGGCAATTTCCATCTACTCACAGTTGCTTTGGGGAGACCTGCTCTTTAAAAGTATGACACCTATAGTAATTATGGTTTATATACTAAAAGCAGAATAGCTCCATTCTCTTTTTGCTCTCTCACTTATCTCTTGTAAAAATAACACACTTCTATGTCTACTAGGTCATGAAATACTTTGTACCTTTGCAACAGGTCCTGACTGTTTAAAGACTCCTACTTATTTTTTTCTTTTGGTCTTTCAGATTTTTGTAAACTATATTTCAAGGGAGATATCACTTTCAAGAAAATGTTATTAAAAACCCAGATAGCTGTTGCAATAATGAATATAAACAAAACTAACTAGTACCTTAGTATCTGAGTATTTTCACAGAACTTTATGCAAACTTATTATTTTTAATGGCTGCTTAACTCAAGCCTGATTTTTTCAGTTCTGTTAAATTGAGCCGTATCTCAGTGCCTTACTCTACTGCCTGTCCACTGACAGTCACTAAATCATGCTGTGCAATGTTTTATTCTTGAGGAAGCTGGTCTATAGAGTGAGAGGTGGAAGTTCAAATGCAGCTCCGGCCTCAGCTAGTACTGATGCAGGGGGAGGCAAACATCCTTCAATGAATCACTGTTTGTTAATCCAATTACTCTGCCAATTTAATAATTCTGCGTAGTTCATGGAGTGAATCCAGAGCAAGATGATTAGAGGGATGGAACACCTCTCTTGGGAGGAAAGGCTGAGAGAGTTGAGTCAGCCTGGAGAACAGAAGGATGTGGGGTCACCTAATTGCAGCCTTCCAGTACCTGACAGGGCCCTATGAGAAAGCTGAAGAGGGACTTTTTACAGGGACATGTAGAGACAGGACAAGGGCTTTGACCTGAAAGATGGTGTGTTTGTATTAGGTACTAGGAAGACATTGTTCACTATGAGGGTGGTGAGGCACTGGCACAGGCTGCCCAGAGAAGCTATGGATGCCCCATCCCAGACAGTGTTCAAGGCCAGGTTGGATGGGGCTCTGAGCAACCTGGTCTGGTGGATGGCATCCTATCCATGAGGGAGGAGGGGGAAGGTGGGAGATTGGAACTGACCTTTTGACTGGAACTGATCTTTGGCATCCCTTCCAACCCAAACCATTTTGTGATCCTATGTATTTTATAGAATGACTTGTGATAGAGACAGGAAAATTAATAAGCTTCAATGAACTTCAAACATAGTATTGAAGACATGTCTCTAGATAGCAATGATGATCATTTAAATACAAAATATAAATGGGTCAAGAAATGTAAAGCACATATGAAGATCTGAATTATCCACTAGCAGTGATGACTTTTGGACAGGCCTGTGACAGCTGGCTTAAGGGGACTGATAAAGAGCAACTGGTTTCATCTCCTTCTAGGACACGATGAAGAAAAATGCAGCTTTAGTTTCTCACAGGCCATCTTTTCTTGAATGTCTTAGAAAAAGTTTAGAATCTAATGTGTATCCTGTTCTGAGACTCAGCTGTGCCACTTCTTTTTAAAGCTTTTAATGCCTTTATTTTGACAGAACATTCCCTGTTTCAAGGTCTCTGATTGCTTCCTTTAAGCTCACTTTGTTTTGATTTTGCTTGTGAAACTAGGATTTTGAGCTTTGCTCTTTATTTACAGATTTATTGCATTCGTTTCCTAGGAGACCATATATAGATACATTGTTCTTCATACTGGAACTCCAATTTTTTTTTAGCTACATAATCCTCACTGGAGTTTAGAACAAAAAATCCAGTAACATAGGAGATTTTTTAAAATCTTGTTTGTGAAATCTGGGAGCTCTAAAATAATTTAGTAAATCATCGACTTCCATTGCAACTGTTAGCATGTATTGCCTCAGGCATGGAGACCGTACACTTTTAAACACAATGATGTATCTGTGACTTACTTTTGCCAAATACAAGATCGTATCAACCATGTCCTGCTGCTTAAGGGCTGACTTAAATTGTTTTTCAGCTTCACGATATAATCCCAACCTAAAGAGACAACAGACATATATTGAATGTACTTGTTTATTGGGTTTTTTTTGTATTTTTTCAAAAAGCTTATTAAATAATGAACCAGTTCAAACTAAATCAAACACAAACTGCCTGAAAACACACTTTATGACCACATATTTGTGTGCATGTTAAGAAAAAACATGTTGTTATATGAAGATAACAAAAAAACATTCAAAACTATAAAAAAGACAAATCCATTAAAATTGTCCCCCTCTTACACATTCAGCCTTCTGGAATGGCTGAATGGTGAATAATGATGTACTTGTATTCATAGGAATTCCTCCTGCTCTTAGAACAGACAGTAGAAAAGGAGCAATTAATATCTCAACTCTACCCAAACTGCTTCAGACCAGAATTTCCTCACCCATGGCAAAGATCACACAGATAGTATCTACTGTGAATGAACATCACAGAAGTCTATTTCATCTCAAAGGCATTTATTTTGCATAATTACAGTCAAATGTTTTGCACTAATCTATAAAAGCTACAAATTAAGAGGACTGTGCAATTTCAACAACAGAAAATTTTACACTTTCTCATATACAAATTGCCTTTTGTTTCCTTTGGCCAAAGAGCACATACATGCTGAAGAAACACAAAACACAAACAGAACAAGCCAGCTAAAACAAAGAAACAGCCAATGGGGACATAAGGTATTTTGGGATCCTGAAAGTCCATGTACCTGCTTGGATACATTAGTCTCTATAAGACGATTCATAAAAATCCTGAAAGTAATGAGTGACCTCTAAGCTCAAGTACTGGGTTTGCATGAGAAGGTTTTGGTAGCTGGGGGATTCAGGAACGGCTCCTACGAGAAGCTGACACGTCTCCGATGTGCGACAGAGCCAAATCCAGAGGGCTCCAAGATGGACTCACAGCTGGCCAAGGCTGAGCCCACCCATGATGGTGGGAGTGCCTCCATTATCAGCATAGGAATAATGTAACATGCAGGGATAATACATTTAAGAAGGATGAAAAAACAGTACAATGGCAGGCAGAGAGAGGAGTAAGAATTTGTGAGAAGAGCTCTGCAGACACCAAGGTCAGTGCAGAAGGAGCAGGAGGATGTGCTCCAGAAATTCCTCTGCAGCCCTTGGCAAAGACCATGGTGAGGCAGCTGTGCCCCTGCAGCCCATGGAGGACTAAAAGGATGCAGAGATCCACCTGCAGCCTGTGAAGGAACCCATGGTGGAGGAGGTGGATGCCCGAAAAGGACTGTGACCCCATGGGATGCCCATGCTGAAACATACTCCTGGCAAGAACTGTGGCCCTGTGGAGAGTGAGCCCACGCTGGAGAAGGTCTACTAGCAGGACTTGTGACCCTGGGGGGGACTGATGCTGGAGAAAGGGAAGAGTGTGAGGAGTCTTTCCCCTGAGGAGGAAGGAGCAGCAGAGACAAATTGACTGCAACCTCCGTTCCCTGTCCCCCTGTGTTGCTGGGAAGGGAGGACATAGAGAAAATAGGGAATAAAGTTTAACCCACGAAGAAGAAAAGCGTGGGTAATTGATTTAAGAATTGTTAATATTTCTCATTATCCTACTCTGATTTGATGCTTGTGTATGGGGTGCCAGCCTGAGGCCTCAGCATATTTTTAACTGGTACTTCTTGGGCAAAGTAATTCTGGCAGAAAGTGTCTAACATGAATATTTTATTCTGTATTATTTCATCAATCTGATGCCCTCATTGACAGGTTGTTTCTCAAACCAATACTGTAATATTTATTTTATATGGTCTGTTTTAACAATATTGCATTTATTGACTGACTTTTCAAATAATTACTTTAAAATCCACTAACAAAGGCAAACTTGCAACTAATTCAGTTAGTCAATATGGATGCCTTTATCTCAAGCAGTGGTCTCCTTGTACATTAAAGGAGATTTAATTGTAAGCATAGCACTCACCAACAAAAAACACTTTATGAGCTATTTCTCAGTGTTCAGCATTGCCCAGCACACCCAGAAGTACAGGTCCTGCACTCACAATCACTCACCACAGACAAAATGAACAATGGCTTACCTATAGTAGCACTTTCCAATTTGGACTTTCCACCACCAGTCCTTGAATTGTGCGTGCTCAGTGGCAAGGGCTGCCAAATCTAGAGCCTTCCAAAACAAACCCATCATCTTAAAATTAATGTTTACACAAAGAAAACACGGTAAAGATTTTTTTAAAGAAAAAATTTTGAATAAAAGTCCAGTTAACTTGAGGTGGAGGCACTGCTTTTTGTTTATTACTTTTATAGTTCAGTGCATAAAATAGCTAAAAGGATTATTTGTCCATATAAAAATAAGCCATCCAGTTTGTTCTAAATAAAAGAGAAAATTAATTTGATCAGACTCCTGCAGTGCTGCTTCAGAATATACTGACTATTTGTTTAAGCACAAATGCTTTTTCCAAGCTTCCCATCATTTTTCAGAAAAGTTGTTAAAACCAAGCAAAAATCAACTGAAATAAAGAAACAAGTTCAGTGAGTTTGCAATACTGTAGAAATTTTCATCTCATTGCTAATATCAGGTTGCCATCACTTCTGGAAACTCTCAAATGTGTACAATAAGAAACATTCCTTCCTTTAAAAAGTCTACAATGTAAACAATTACTTTATTACAGCAAAAACAGGGAAATATTCTAAGAAATAGATATCTATTGAAGATGGTGGAAGTCTAAAATCTCTTTTGTCTGGTATAGTGAAAAGCAGGTAAGCTAATCAACATGCTCTGATCAGCCACCACAGCCAGAATCTATGGCCTTTTATGTTTTAGCTATAATTTCAACACCTCTGTTAAAACAAATATATGTCTTTTATGTACCAAAACCTACCACAGAAGCACTTGTGTTTGTTGGTTTTGGTTTTTTTTTAAATTTCATTTTGTCTCAGAACATATCAGAGACATGTTACGTTTGTTTTATTTTCAGGATATCATCAGAAGGAGCGTAAAAAGCTTTAACACAGTGTTTTTATAACGAAGAGTTGACCTTTCTTGCCTGCTTTTTTGGTAAACATTTTGCAGACCACAGAAATCAGAAACAAGTTATGTGTTAGGACCAATATGTAAAAGTTCTGTGCACCAGTCACTCAGTAACAGAGAAAGAAATAATTCCAGGAAAAAATTAATCTGAATATTGAAATGCTGTAAGAGCCCAATTTAGTGACATCTACGCCTACACTGGATTCCTGTTCTTTCTGCTAGCAAAATGAGGATGCAAGTAGTCTGACATAATGCAGAAAAGTGAGTGGGGCTATGACAATTTAGACAAGTTGCTCTCTTTTGGCTTTGTGAGAAAGAATAATTTGTTTTCGGTAGCAATTCAGGATAAGTAGTTGCATCAGTGCTGTCCCTAAGAGGAGACAGCTGTCATTCCCTGCCTCTGTGACAGAAGAGAGAAAACTAAGGTAAACCTACAACTCTGAATTCACTGTTTCTTCAAGTTAGGTGGAATTCTTGAAGGCCTTAGATGGCACCTCTTGTCTTGGCTGTCCTTTGTTTCTTAATGTCTTTGCAAATTGCTCAACAGGGCCCTTGGATGCTACAACTATACTGGAGCATAAACTTGCTTCAAACCAGAAATTGCCCAATACTCTTCCACACAGATTCATCCTTTCATATGAAACTGCATAAGCAATTTTGTCCCAGTACTGGAAAATCTGTGAAAGTAGTTGATGTTAAAACATTGATTACTTTTGTTGCATTTACAAATGTATAAAAAACGTGGACAACTGTCAAGTACCACACCTGCTTCTAATGCAGCAGGAGCAGCCACTTCAGAGGAGTAAGGATCATACTGCAAATATGGTGCTCCGAAGAGCTTTCCTCAGAGTTCTCTGATGGCAAGAGCTCAAGAAGGAGGACTGAGTTTCAGAAAATGATCCCTTCTGTAGCTACACATTCAGGTTTCTTTCTGGTATCCTAATTGCTTCTGATAACTATTTTATGCAAGGCTAACAATTTTGCCTATGATTGGAAAATGGGAACTAAGACTGCTTCAGGCTTAGTAGACAGTAACATCAGCAGTTTATCTGTCACTGCAGATCCTGAACTCTTCCTGGGATCTTCTACTAACATCAAGAAACACAGCATGATTTCATTTTGAATTTAGTTTATGAAATTCAATGTTTTTATATTTTCCAGTTAATGAAAAAGGAAAGGAATAGGAACATCCTGTTTCTGCTACTTTACAAGTGATTAAAATAACTTCAATCAAAAAATACTACCCAAGTTACAAATACTTCTAAAAAGTGTTTGCTTGAGAAGGCTTTGTGCATGCTAATAGTTAAAAATTTCTGCTGGTATTACAAAAAAAAAATCTTTTGAAAACGTGGCCCTCAAAATGTTAGTAAATGGATTAAAATAGTCTTTTAAAAATAAAAGCTTTCAACTTGCCATATCAATACCAACTGCTAGCATATATAAATTTCAATTTGCTGCAAACTTTGGGCTTTTAATTGTACAGTTTGGGTACAAATCAATGTTCAATCTGCACATGTGAACTTAAATCTAGAAGAGCAGTAGGGATATGCCTGACGGCACTCCTGTGCATTTCTGGATGTTTGTGTAGTCATATTAATAACTGAAAGGGAAAAACAGGATGGATTTGGAATTGGCAGATACTGATATGTCCTTCTAAGGATTTTTGATTGTAATACATGTGTCAGTTCAGAACCTACATTGCTTGTCCTGAAAGTTTTAAAGAATTTTAGGATATAACTCATCATGTGGACATACTGATGAGCTGAAGTTGTCACTGTCTAGAGCACATAGCATACTTAAGAATGCAGAGTCCCTTTCAACAACAGTCTTAACCCTGGGAAGCTTTTCAGAACAAATTTATTTTACGCCCACTTCTTATGTTTGTGCAAATAAAAATGTTAAAAAAACTCTGGTGCTTGGTGGATTTGCTGTTTCTTTTTTTAAAAAAGGGTTTTTTTAGGAATGAAAATTAATGTAGATTCTTTAATTGTATTTAGCATGATTCTAAGTTTCTTTTTTTACCATTACTTTCCTTAGCTAAACTGCATTATAACTAAGACTCCCAAACTATCTACCAGCTGTAATGCAGTATAAAGCAGCCTGTAGGGTTGTGGCAATTTACTATTATATTGCAAAATTAAATTGGTAAGTGTACAGTTGTTTGAAACAGTAATTTCATGCAGACTATCGTATGCACTTAGAAATTAGATAGATGGAAACAATAGTGAGCATCTGCTACTGCTTTCATCTGCTGTTGAATGGCAGTAATTTTCCCAGCAACAATTATTGACTGAAGTCTTATTTGTAGACAAATCAACACCACATAGTCTATAAGATAGCTGAGGAAATGACATTAGCCATAGTCAATTTAGCACAATTTATTTTGGTGAGTGTCGTCTGGATTTCTACATTTTGTAGCTTTAACATAATTCCATTTTAAATAGATTTCTATCAGAGAGTACAAACTACAAATTATTGAGAAGAATTAAGGAAAAATGAGAGGTTGTGACTTCTGGCCACAAGTATATATTGTACAATCTTTGTGCTTCCTCAGGACAAAGTGTTTTGTCACCATTACCCACCTGTGAATAATGGCAAAATACAATGTCATGGTCTACCGAAGAAAGTAGCAGCAGAACTATTTCTGGACAAGTCTTTGAAGCTGCCCTGTGCTTACAGCATTTAGCCCATAAAATGGCTTTCAGAAATAGCTCAAGGAGTACAGAAAGTCAGTTATTAAGTATAGGTGTTCAAAACAAAACAAGTCAAGAACAATAATGGATACAGAAATAGTATTTTCTTCAGACAAGTGTTTAATTTTTCATTACATAAGACAAAAGACTTTTGAATATATTTTCAAGCTCAGTGCTTCTCTGTTCTTCCTGCGTCCCCACGTTTCTGATAATTGATAGATTACAGATATATTTAGTTTTAATTTGAACCAATTTCCTCACACTATTCATCCAATTGAATGCACACTGATTAATGGCATTTCTCAACTGAAATTGCTGAGTCTTTTTTTTCTTTCTATATACTGCTTGAATATGAAACAGGAGATAAATAATAAAACTGCCTTTGTTTCTCAAATAATAATGCAAATGAGAACAGTACAGACTGTTCCAGTTCAGCATAGTGACAAAAAAAGGATATTGTGACTACTGCTTTGTTTTATTTGCAAAACTGCAGGAAGTGGTATTCTGTCCATGTAGAAAGCCCAAAGTAAAGACTTTCCAAACTTAAGTCAATTTCCCAGGCTTCCAAGCCTTTCAAGCTCTTTGATCTAATCTCATGCAGAAAAGTGCTGGGTTTTAAGAATATCCATCATCACAGAGCAGCAGGAAATACAAAGATGTAAGAGATGTCACTGAATGTTCTTAGAAGTGATCAAGAAAGACCCAGATCAACTTTTAAAAGTTAACATATCTGCTGTTTCTCTGATGAACCCTAAGTGACAAAATTCTTTTCAGGGAGATGCAAGATATTGAGTTTGTGAAATGCCATTGCTAGAAGAGGTGAATAAAAAGTGATGCAGCCACATTTTAGCAGGCATTAAAGTGTTTCTTTTTTTAAAAGAAAAATTAATGCAGATGAGGTTCAAAAGGACAAGAGAACAGTTTGGAGTTATATTGCAACTGGTGTAGAAAGTGCATAAGAAAAGAGTCAGTGAAAGCAAATGAGAGAAAGCTAACTGAACAGCTAAAAAATATCTCTTCAGAGTGATACATTCAGATGTATACATTATATGATAAAGACACCTCATTCTGTGATGTGTGAATTCAATCCACAACAATATTTTTTTCCAAGAAGATGCAATCATTAACCAAACACTGATTTCTCTCTCTTTACACAGTAAATGGTAGTGATTAGGCTGACACCTCTTTGCTTGCAAGTATTTATTCAAGTGGCTCAGGTGGGTAAAAAAATATAGACAGAACTTTTCCTGCAAGGCAGTGATTTGAGATTCTCAGCAAGGATTTCAAAATACATGGAGTACAGTGCAAAAATATCTTCCAATTTTTTCTGGAGTTCTTGAAAAATTACTTGCATTATATGAATTTATATCTAGCCTACAGATCCTGCATGTCCTTAAAGTGTAGGCATATGTAGCATCCTATCAAGTGACCCTCTTACTCTTAGTGAACTGGACTTTTAGTAACAAACATCAATTTTTAATTACTAGTGGGCTAAAACCCAGGCACTTCCTTCATATTCAGTATTGGATATATAAATGTTAATTTCTATTTCCCTCTGACATTTCTGACACTTGCATTTACTGTTTCAATGATATTTTGGATTAACAGTGCATTACAATTCAATCCTCTTAAAATAATGCTATGCAATAAATTGACAGTGTTCAACTATAATCATTTGATACTAGATTAAAAAGCTTCACATAGCAGTACATTTTGAAATTATTAGGAGCTGAGTCAACAACAGCAAAATATTTTTGGTGTGTGTTATTGATTAACTGGAGAGTTTAACTCCAGATCTAATTGCACACCAGTTAGTTGTGTTGCAGAAAGTTCAAAAACTGTTTAGTCAACTATGCATTATTGACATAAACTTCTTTCAAACAAACTTCAACATTTTGATTCCATTTCAACTAGGTGCACATATCTAACATAGCAACGAAATATATTGACAGTATATTAATTCCACAAAGAGATTCTTTCCCTGGGTGAACTGCCAAAAAAACCTCTGCAACGTTTATCTCTTTCTGGAAGCTTAAACAATATGTACCCAAACTTGATCTTTCCCATTCAGAGAAGTAACAAATTTTGGATAGGTTAAGTGGGAAACTATAATTAGGAAAATATTTGAAGAATAAATATTACAGAAAATTGTACAGACAACATAATCTTTCTCTTGATGTCACAAAACACCTCAGCACTACAGATTTACATTTCTAGAAGTATTCAAAGGCCTATTTTATTTTTATTTAGTTTCACCAAATACATTTTCTTTCTATTCACCCAAATGCATAAGCAATCATCTCAAGAGTATAAAATGTCAAGTGATGTTCAACAATATCTGTTTCGTCAGGTATTTTCACCTTCCTCTGTTAATGGACATTCTTTTGTAACTTAGGCATAAGCCTCAGGACTCTGAACTTTCTAGGCAGTTCAGCCACCACTCAGGCTCCAATCAATTCCGTTAACATGAATCCCTTAGATTCAGAGACCTTATCATATTTATAGCTGAGGGACCCAGTTTTAAGAACTAGAATGTTTTGCTTCTCAAAAAAAGACAGCAATCCATATCTTGGTATTTGCCAATTATCATTCCTGACTATCTATCATCCTTGCAAGAAAGGATTTCTACCTCTTAAACAACTATTAATGCTTCACTTCTGTACTTGTGATGTTCCACCTGGATCCTTAGTTTAGCAGAAAACTGACAGAAATAACTGAATTGTGAATAATAAAATCTGAAAAGGTAATATATGAGTTACTTACATTTTTTGTGTCATTTTCATGGTGAAAGATATATTCAAACAATGCCTGCCAGAAGAATATTTAAAACATTGTCATATTTGAAGAGAAAAATTGATAATATTCTTTTAGAGGAATACATAATCTTGATTATGCTAAGCAGAAATTAATTCTTTGGGAAAACAATCACATTCACACTTAACAAATGCTGGCATTTACATTTAAGACTCTAATAGACAAAAACTATAGATGTGCTACAATGTCATCACAGGAAAGCATCTTAATTCCTAATTTGTTGCAAATGATTAGTGGAATTGCCTCTTTGGTGCTTATCATCAGCATTTAAAAAAAAAAAAAAGCTATAACTTGAAAGTGAATATATATTTGAGAATCTGGTACCATTTTAATGGCTTTTTAACTGTAAAATCAACCAGTGGAAAAAAAAGCTTTTTTGCAATGGACACTGAGGTGCTTACACAGTGTTAAACCTACTTAAACTAAGCACGGGTTTATTAAGAATGCAAGCTGAGCAAAGTTTGCCTTTGGAGAAAAAAAAATTAAGCTCTACGATGTTTTGAGATCTGTAAAGGAAAAAAAATTATTTTTAAAAATTGTTTGTAAATGATAAATAAATGCTAATAATATTGGGCTTCTGAAACCCAAACACACCATCAGAATACCAAAGCTCAAAGAAGTCACATTCATCAGCTGTACTGTGGTTAACTGCTTATAAGCCCACAATAATTACACGGCAAAATAACTGCAGCTTTATTTCCTCCTCTATGAAGCTAACTAAGTCATACTACCTTGTAGCTGTTCTGCACTGGAATGTTAGATGAGTATATATCAGGTAATGGGGGTGGCATTTCCAGTGAATAAAATTACATTGAAAGATACTGGATAACTAAATGGAGACTGGAAGCCTCTGTTCCCAAAAATGTATTATGGGTGCTACTAACACAAGGTTCAATTGCGTTGAACCTTGACCTTCTTCTGCATCCAAATCCCACGTCTCAATTGCTTCAAAAGAACAGAACATTTTTCTAAATTCGTTTAATTCATTCCAAAAAACCAGGAGAAAATATTGCCCCATGAGGAAAGAAATACAGAACAAGACCCCAGGCTCCTAAGGGCTTCCATGACCCGTCTTGCCAGATTTTCTTAGACAAAATCCTTAAAACATTTACCTTCAGGAAACTAGAGAATTACTAATGAATTGTTGTATCTTGTGAGGAAAATAAACCACAACCCACTTTTCTTCTAGTTTCGGTCAGAAAAGACTCCGAACAGATGATTAAAAGACATTAAATCATTATAAATAGTAACATACTTATTAGGAGCTTAGAATAGGTAGATAAGAAAAGAATAGACAATAAAGAAGTAGTGGGACATTTTCTCCTCTTGTTCAATAACAGAGAAGCATTTGGTAAAAGGGTGTAAATCTAAAGTGACAAAAAAGATGTTTTCTTGCATGGCTGGCATGAGGAATTTACTGCTGTTATGCACAGATTCTGACCTTCAAAAGGATTTAAGTGACTGAACATTCACTTGGATAAAAATATCTAGAGTTATCTTAATAAGTCTATTAAAAATCCACAAGTTAAAAAAGATAGAACTTTCTGTTTCATATCAGGGAACAGTTGCTAACTGGGATTTACCAGAGGCTTTCTCTGGTGACATGTGATACCTTATATGTCTTCCGTGGTGTTTCTTAGTATATTCTTTAACATGGTTAATGTTAGTCAAAGACAAGCCACATTTCTGTATACTTTAAAACATTGGAAAACCTCAGACAGATAATCTAACTTCAAAAAACATACAGTGAGGCTACTTTGCAAACACATAAGAAGAAGTATGTAGGAGGTATTCATATACAAACATGAACAGACTGGCTAATTATGTGAATTCAATAGCTACAAGGCTTATCACCTTTATGCACTGGGAGAGGTGACAGCTCAAAAAGTTCTAAGTTCTAAAACTTTAATCAATTATTCTTAACACAGAGTGCAGTCTGCATTCTCACCTTCTGCTTTGGCTTTAGCCTTAATGCTGCTTTGTTTAAAAAAAGCTACAAATCCATGTAGCTCCAAATTTAAACTTAGATCTTACATTCTGTGTGAAATGTTAATGTCATAATGTATTAGCCTCATAATAATGACAAGTACACTTGCTGCCTATGGATGTTTCTATGACTTGATTTACATTTTTTGGCTTAAGCTTCTTTTCATATGAAACTGAAGGAAGACAAATCTGCCACAGAAAATGCTAATTAAACCCCAAAATTGTTAAAAATATGTATGTTTCTCATTCCTGCAAGCCGTTGTTGAGAATATTTCCTCTGAAAGCTAATCTATCTACTTAAATAGCATGTAGTTAGCAATCACAATGAGAAGCTAGCTGTCTTCAAGCAGAAGAACTAAGCCTAGTTTTTATGGACGTGTCTTCTGCTTCTTAATCCTTCCCAGGTTTCTTACATTCCTGTAATGTAAGAAATTAAGTCTGGAAGAATCCAGACTGTAATGGATTTATAATAATGTGTCTGCTGGCTGATTGCCGGCAAGGACATAATTGGACAAAAAGCAAGCAGTATTTTTTCAGCACCGATAACAAACTGATTTGTAACTGCCCTCACACGTTAGTCTGGAAGTCTTCAATTACCTCACCAGACTAGAACTTGACTATACTTGATACTTATTTTTCTGCCTAGTTTGGTTAAGAGGCGGAGGGACAATGATGCATGCAGTGGGTGAAGGACACAGTGCAATTACACAAGATGTATTTCCTTTGAAAACCACACTGAAATGCAATGCCCAACATCAGTCTAGATCAGGCTTAAAAAGCAAAGAAATTTCCTGGCTGCTTATGAAAAACTGTTAACCAAAGTTTCGGACTGGAAGAGCTTTTTCTACCAGCACATTATCAGATACTGCCAGTTTTCTTAACAGTGTTCATCATTATGTTTCTTAAAATAGACTGAATTCATATTGGTTTGTTCACCTTTAGACCAAGAGCCAAATATAGCTCCCTAAAGTGTGTTTGATACCTTGTGCTCCCTAGAGATAATTACTTGATACATTGTGCAAAATCAGCTGTTGGCCTCAGCCCATTATGAACACACTATGCACAGAAAACATGTTCAACCACACAGCTAACTGGTTATGTTGGGGAAAGATCCAACTGAAACGCAACAGAATGATAAACCTTCACACAACTTTTAGCTCCCTGCCTCAGAGCTGAAATCTGTAAGTTGGGCAGACAACCTGCAAAACCTGCTCTATTGGCAAATAGTTTTATTGACTGTCAATCACAGGATCTTAACTGAAAATTAAGATGTATTCTGAACAAAAAAAATGGTACCTTTTTACATAAAAAGTGTTAACTCATGCGATAAAAGCAAAGAAAAAAATCCAAACTTTGTGAACATTTTTACACCAGGATTGCCATCTATTTGAACACAAAACCACATTTCCAGACACTAAGGAAGGTTCTGCTGGTTTTTTGCTCCTGGCTTCTTTTTTTAGTTGCCCTTCATCACTCCTAGATGCACAGCTCAAAGTTATTTAACAGTGGAATATTTTTTCCTATATGAATGTTTTTCCTGGGTTATACTTTCACCATAAGTTCTTTAGACATTTCAAGTCTGGTAAACACTGTCAAAAGGTGAGTAACAAACTATTTTTCTGAGGTTAACATCTAAACTACTTTTCATGATTGTTTTTATCCCCAGTCCCATGTACAGTTACATTAGAATGACACCATAAAACAAGAAAAAGATACCACAACACTAACTAAAATTGTTACATACCTTTGCCAGTTTAGGTTTCTGAGCATATTTTGTTAAATTCAGTCGAGACAGATTTATGAAAGGGCCATCTGGATTTGTTAGCATTGAAGCCTGAGGGGGATAAAGAAGCTTTTTAATTGGGAAGATCCCCTAAACTTTTCCTGAAGATTTTCAAAATAGTATTAGTATATAAAAAACCACCAAAATTCCAAACAAAACATCTGTAGATTCACTGCTCTACTGTGAAGTATGGACTTTTTCTTCTCTGTCTCTCCCCACTATTTCCATACAGTGCCTAAGCATGTAGCTTGGTAGTTGGGATACATAACCAAAAAAAATCTTCAAGAAGTACCTAGGAAGATTAGTTCTTATTGCAATAGTGAGAAGATGCCACATTTTTCCATTAATGTGATTTTAATATGGATTACATATTCATGCTGGTTGCAGTTTATTAATTCTGCCAATAGAATGGGATAAATTAGTATAGACTATTCTTGTTAACTCTCAAAGTGACAGGCACTGAGTGCTTAGCAATTGTTTTGTAGTAGACACTTATGGCGAAATCATGTCACAGTCTTTGCATGGCCTTCCATGAATAAAAATGTGTCTCAAGGAGCATGTGAATTTGGAATTTATAAGAATCCTGGTGAACTAGTGAATTTATGTAATTTTTTAATATAAACAGACTAACAAATGCACAAGAAGCTATATTTTGAAAAGAATTTAAAAAATTAAAAATACTCGCCTCCTTCAAACTTGAGCTTAGAAGCAGCTTTTAAGTAAATTACAGTGTCACTGTGCCTGATACTGTGACCAAGAAATCTTCCATTCTGGGAACAGAGGCAAGCAACTCACCGTGCCCAGCCTGACGTATCCTCCAGAAGCACTGGTGATTGGACGAGCTGTGAGAGCTGTTCGAGGTGTTCTGATCGCCTGTTCCATGGTACTTGGCCGTCCACTTTGCGTGCTGGGTCTCACGAATCCTGTAATAGGTCTTCCTGATTGAGTTACTGGCCTGAAGATGTTAAGTACATTATCCTTACATTAGGCAGTATTTATTGATAGGGAATTAAAACAGTTATACATGAAGCATTTCATTTTCAGAAGATTTGTTCATTTTTAACTTGTCACATTTTAAAAAATAAACTACGACATACCTAACAGCTGGGCTGGGGCCTCCACCTTGGCTGGTTCCAGGAAGTTTCAAAGATGTTCCTGGTCCTACAAAATAAGAGCATTTCTCAGTTCACTTTGAGATATTACTCCCTTGTCCAGAGGACTTCAAACATGATTGTGTTTTACCATAAACAGTAGGCCAGAAATTTCTTTACTCAAACTGAGGGGACAAAACTAAACAAAAAGACAAACCGTAAATATTGCATTTTACTACTGATAAATTGATAGACTTTTGCAAGAAACCTGCCAAACAATGAATATTGATTTTCTTTCTTTCACCTTTTCCATTCTCCATCCCACCTGTGGGGAGTGAACAAGTGCCTGTGTGGATGCCTGCTGGGACTGACCCAAACAATTGTCAACAACATCTTAGAAACACCACACACTGCTAAACTAAAATAAGAAAGTTACTGAAACAATGAGACCAGGCTAACTTGAAATGGTATATTTTCTATCTAGCACCCAGACTTGAGTAAGTAAATCTAAACCTTCTCCTACAGAGAAAATGGAGAATGGTATCTCATGACATTAGACCCTGGTAAGTTCCCCACTTACAATTTAGAGCACTGTAATGTGTGAACTCCATACCCAAAGGTCATGAATGAAAATACTGAACCAGCTTGAGCCCAGGTGAACTGACATTTGATTGGACAGGTTTTCTAACCTGCTAAGTGAATGTCTTTAAGATGGTTTTAAACACTTGGTTAAAAGCAACATATGGCATCTATACCTTGCAGTCTCTTCACTGCTTGATACTACGTACAGAAAGAAATGAGATTTAAGTTGACACACACAATTCTTGACAAATCACTGTTACTCATCTGCATATTTTCTATATACTTACAAACTGCTTTTATTGCAAGTATTTCCAAGAAATGAAGATAAACTGACAGGTAGACAGTTTCCTTCCTTCTTTTTTTCCCAAGATAAACCCTAAGTAGCCACCTGATTACAGCTGTATTTAAAGTTAAATAATACAAAAGGAGGTATTAACAATGATCTCCTTGGTAAAACCAATTACATATGCAATTGGTGCTAAAATAAATAAAAAACCCTAGGATTCTCTCTCTTTTGGCTGTACACACTTAGAATTTCTATTGCTTACTTGCCTTGTATAGTCCTGTGAATCTTGAAGTTTTTACTACAAACAGAAAGGGTGGATAGTTCACAGAACACAGTTTCTAACATGATAGCTAGGGCACTTTTCAGAGAAATGGGGAAAGCGGCTTTCAATTTTTCAGACTAGCAGACAAATGTATTACTCTACCGCTTTCTGAACTCTTTTTAAAACTATTGCTGTAATATAAAAGAGACAAGACATTAAAATTTCTTTTTTCAGATATATTTTTTAATAACTACTATTGTTTTGAGGTTTTGGTGTACAGGAGAATGCTTAAAGGGTATAGCTCCTCTGACCTCACCCCAGGCAACTCAGTCCTTACTTTGAGAATTCCAAGCCAACCAGCTATAAATAGATGTAAAAGGCCATAGCAGTGCATGTGGCCACTAGAAGTGTCAGAATTTAGGAGTGAAATTTCAGTAGTCAGTGATGACTGCAGATGACTCCTTTAACTCCCCAGTTAATGAAATAGCTGTGATTATATGCCAATTAGTACAAGTTTCTGAAAAATATGCTGTCAAGTTAACACTTTTAAACACGATTACAATATTAACTGAGAAAATTAATGGTATTAATTGTCCAAAAGTAACATAATGGATTTTTCTGTAAAACAATGCTCTAGGACATTTTTGTTAATAAACAAGACTGATGGAAAATTAACACAACAAAATTATATTTAAAAAAAAAAACAACTGGTGGAAGAAAGATTTCATTACAAATGCCTGAAGAGGAACCACAGAAAAGTAGTTTCTTCCCATGGATCCTATATACTTTAGTAATTATTTAATAATGCATGACTGACAGCAAAGTCATTATTAAGAGAATTTAACCTGGAAACTAAGATAAGGGCAGATGTAAAACTGACATGGATATGTAACTGATGCAGAATGATTTAAACTGCTTAGTAGGAAAAGTATAGACAATACTATTGTAATATGAGAGGTGTGGCTACACAGTTTTATGTTTGTGAACTATGACTTCAGTAGAGGAGGATATCCTGAAAGATCTGCCACAGTGAAAGACCCAAGTCAAGACTAACTATGGCTAACACACTTGAACAGCAAAAAGAAAAAGCCCACAGTCAGTAAGCACCCATTTTTATTAAGTCATGTGCACAAGTGGAGTAATCACAGAACCACAGAATGCTGGAGGTTTCAAGGAACCTCTGGAGGTCACCTGGTCCAACCATGTTCAAGCAGGGGCACCTGAAGCCAGTTTTCCCAGGACCCTATTTAGATGGTTTCTGGATAGCTCTAAGGAGGCACACTCCACAGTCTCCCTGGGCAGCCTGTGCCAGTTCTCATTCACCCTTACAGGTAAAAATAAATGTTTCCTGATGTTCAGAAAAAACCTCCTGAGTTTCAGTTTGTGCCCACTGCCTCTGGTCCTGTCATTAGGCACCACTGACTCTGTCCTCCTTGCACTTTGTTTAGCAATTTCTCTGCTCACCTTTTATGCAAAAGTGTAACATTAGAACACCTTAGATCTATAAAGAAAGTAAAATCAGGGTGTAGAAGAAAAACATGTTTTCTGCATGTTAGTGGACCATTGTCTGGTTTGGTGACTACAAAAGACAAGTGGATAACTAGAAAGGCTTAAGAAAAGAGTTTCAAGATTCAATGCAAAAATTAGAAGATATAGCTCAGAATGAGAAGACTGTTTGGCTTATCAAAGAAAAGATCACTGAATGATTTAATGACAGATTTAACTATTTACTTTGAAAATTACATATCAGGCATAAAATGTTCACAAAGACGCAATAGGTGTAATTCCCACTAAAGATATAGCACACTGATAAAAGCAAGTAAATTTAATAATTTACAAAAGACTGCAGGGTTCTCTACTTTTGGAAAGTTCTTATACTTTCTGAAAAATTATATATTAGCTCAGGCACACCTAGCAGATTTGAAGAATGAATAGCATTCTTATATCAATGATTCAGAAGGGCAGGCTACACTATTGTAATAATTTTCTTTGGTTTGAAATCTATGACACACTATCCAGAAAGTCACCTTCTTATTAGTTTAACATAGTATGAATATTTTTCCAGAATGCTTTATTTCTAAATAGTACTCATCAAATTATTTTTCTTGGAAGATAATCTCTACCACAGGGGGCACAAAATCAAAGAAAATCCTAAATTTTATTACTATGGTGTTTTAACATATATATAATTAGTTGATCACAATGTATAAACATATCTCCAGTACTGCTTGACTGTGACCAAGCATGTAATGAAAATTTTAAAAAATGTAATCAGATAGATATGCAATTGCCTACATCTATACAGACAAGAAAAGCTTTTAACACTTCAAGTATCAGTTCTGGCCTATGTCCAGATCTTCCCATGAATTCCTTGACATGGTACATGGTAGAGAGCCACACTTAATAAGTTACATAAAAATTTCCATGTAGACTGTACTAAAGAAATAATAAAAAAATACAAATAATGCCAAAAAATAGAGGAAGACAAGCAATTATTGTTCACTTGGAAGGGAATTAATGAAGTTGAAAAAGAATTGCATATAAGAATCAATGGCAGAGCTGAAGAACTGCTCTGTGAAGGAAGAGAGAAATGAAGTAGAGAAAAGCAGAAGAAAGAAAATCAGTTCAGATAACGTTTGCAGGACATGATGCCAAAAGGTGATATCTGACTTAGCTACATTACAGGCACATGGATAAAATTCACAGTACACAGAGGATCGATTTTTTCTCTAGTTTCCCATAGTGCCTAAAGAAGCCAGAAAGGAGTAAAAGAAATCAACATACTGATGGAAAAAGCAAGTGACCACTTGTATGCTCACTACATTTCCTCAAATGTGGAGATAAAGCTGACAAAACACAACTGAGAACAGTCTGAACTCTCATCGGACAGGCCTAAGTACTACATCAAGAACAGATGGTGGATCTCAACATTGCCATAAACCCATAAAACAATCTAAAACGCTTTTTTTACAAATACTAAATAGTCAGTTTGTACTATTCTATGGCAGATGACATAAGAAATGGCCTAAAGAGCTCTTGTTGAGTCAATGTATTTAAGTGAAAGTCAATCTTACGTGCAACTTGAGCAATGGCATTTTCATCCAGGATCATCTCTGCGATTCCTTCTTGATCCATATCAATTTCATCCACATACACCATTTCTGTCAAAGCTCGTGTTTTCAGGTTCCAGGCAGCCTGAATAAGGAGAAATAAAAGCTAAAATATCTTCAAGACACAAAGTAAATAATCTAATCATCAATTTTACCGTTTCTTTATTATTCACTTCACAGTTTTATTAGGCTTGAATAAGGTATTGACTTAAAACAGCTGAGTATATCCATCTGTCTGATGGAGGTATAAAAGGGGACTAAGTCCTTTGTTCAAAGCATCAGCTGTAAAACACTGTATAAATATATACCCTAGGCACTTCAGATTACTCATAATCTATATTGGAATTGTAATAAAATATATTGGAATATAGTAATATAATTCATAAATACATAAATAAATAAAACATTAATAAAATGTATTGGAATACATTTTAGTGACCTGAACTGACAAATTACTACATTGTGTTGGAGGATAATCTGAGCAGCGTGGAAAGGCAAGCATAACTCTAGCCTATGTGACAAGCTTTGTGTAGACTGTGAAGACACCAAATCAGTGGGGAGAAAAAAGAAAACAAGAAAAATTGGTAGCAGCCATACAGAAATACCAACAAAGTAAGTGCAGGCTCAACCACTTTAATAATTTGATATGCTTGTAATGTACTCATAGAATCAGCACGATAAAGGAAGTCATAAGACCAATCCCTGATCTTCCATCAGATATTGAACAGATCATCATAAATTTTCCAGAGTAAAAATCACTGCCAAAATAATTAGATTTTTTCCTTTCTACCACAGAGTACAGCAATCTGGTGGAAAAGCATATTCAATATTGGCTAAGGAGGCCTTTAAAAATAGAAACAGACCGAATGTATCTTAATAGAAATAAAGGTCAAACACATGGAAACATTTGTTCCTTAGCTAAGAGGTATGAGAAGATCTGAAACTCAGGCTTATTTAATAATTTAAGTAATCATTTAATGACACACTTCTCATTCATCCTGTCTTTTCCTCTACACTTCCCTTATACTTCTATGCAAATTTCTGTCAATCAAAAAGAAAGTGTATCTATAGATGCTGAAATATTTAACTATTCTTTTAAAAAGAGCTTTCTTCCAAGCAGAAGTAAAGGATGGCTTCAGCCAGCTAATTCAACCACAATTAGAAATCTTTGTTCAAGAATGAAGAGAAGGGAATTCAGCAGGATGATCTGAATCTAGGCCAGACAGTCATAATCCAGATCTGCTTTTCCATTTTCTTTTAGTTTCTTATGTTGTAGGATGATAGCCTTTAATTAATGATGAGATTTGTGTTAGATTTTCTACACCTTTAACGGTTTTTCATGATTCTATGAAGTATTTAGTTTGTTGAATTCTTAATAGCTTGATGGTACTCTGTTCTTTTCAAAGACACGTATATCTGCAGTCAACATAACCATGTCTATATGGGGAATATGCTCCAATTAGAACTTTCACATAGACAAGCACAGGCTAATTTCTAACTAGAATTAAAAAATCTACCCATAGTAATGATCTTTTCCTGGAAATTGGAAGTAGTAACTCCTCTACACTAATTGCAAAAACTGAGGTCAGTTCTTTACATAGGTGTAAGTGTATTATTGTGATTTTCCCACTCACTAACAAGTGAAAATGTGTTTTTAAAATCAACATGTTTCTGTCATTACTGGGCAAATATCTGTCATAAAAAATAGATTCCTTAGGCATCTCTTCCAGTCTACAGCTCCTAGTCCAAGGCTTCACAGCCAACAAAAAATTCAAATATCACATAGTATTCCTTAATTAAACGTCTGTTTGTGGATTACAGATTATCTGCTTTCTCTTTCTGGGACTGATAATTTTGTTTTGTGATAAGTACCATGTCTGGAGCTTATGAAGATAAACTGCATTTTTATGAAACAGTATTTGGTATATATATATATATGGTAGGAAAAAGAAAGAGAAACTAATTTCAGACAACCCACATATTCAAAACATAACAAATTTAGCTTGCTTAACTCATAATCAGAACAAAATTTACAATACCTAATAGCAACTAAGGCAGTACAGAAATGTGACACAGTATATAAGTATACAGTATACAGTATGTAAGTTTAAACTTCAGAAAGAAAAGTGACAAAGTGTTTTTCACTCAGTTTATGAGATGTTTGTAACTGAATGGAGTATTTTTGTCTTGCTCCTGAAAAGTCCAAAAACCAAATTAAAAATATAAATTTAGTATTTAAATTTAAATGTTTTTTTCTGAACATGGTAACACACTTTTCTAAGATCTTGTATTCTCCAATAATCTTTTCTATTGTAATAAATTTTATTCCATACACGATGAACACCCCAGAACACAACTACATTGTGAAGGGTAATAATTACACTCAAGAAGATATTTAGTAGTATTTCAGTGAAACCATTCTCTATGTAAACAAGTTGCATGAATTCATGGAGTGTAATTAAAGACCTGTAAAATATGTTATAGACCTGTATTTAAAGATGCTATTTCACATTGCATTTAATCTCTTCTGACTGTGGGCTGGAGCCAAAAAATGCCATCACTCGCACAATACTATTCTTGCCATTGCAATAATCTAGAGCTAATGTGGGCAGAGTGAAAATGAATTAATTAATTACTCTGTCTTCCATCACTTAGGCAAATCATCATCATGCACCTACAAGGCTACCTGACTCTACACAAGGGTAGAGGCAGTGAGCATGAGCTGCAAGAGCAGGAAGAACATGGGTAAGAGCCGACCATTACATGCATTAAATAAAACATGAAAGTGAGCCCTAAAAGCACAAACATTGTTCTGTCCTTGAGTACATGTTGTTTTCTTCCTAATCTCATCTGCAGATGAAGGTCATTCCATACAAGGTAGATTCAATTTAGCTTTTAGAAAGCACTGAACTGCTGATTAAAGACATAGGAAAAATATGAGAGAAATAAAATTCTATCAAATAGAAAAGCTGCCTATTCAAAATATCAAAAATCTTCCCTTTATCAAATGTAATGACTTACCAATAACAACAAAAAATGCTACTGAGGAGTTAACAACAAAAGTATTATTCAGTGTATCAGAAATTCTTCCCAATGATTGCATCTAATAATTGTATTTATGGAAAGAACTTTACCTGAAACACAGTGTATTCAGAATCAAGCTCCTGAAAAGAGAGAAAATAGAAACTGAGGAATGGAAATGCCAAACAATAAAAACAAAACAAGTGCATTTATACTCTGTGACAACCTGATTTTGCACAAACATGTTCTCTCTGACACACATATCCAAATTTCCATTTTATTACATTATCTCAACTTACACACATTATGAAGCTAATCAATGTTTTGCACAATGAAAGTAAATTTGCAGAAGCATATCTTTGTGATACTTTGCTTTCTTGCTTCTGCTGGATCCTCCCAGCCAAATCTTAGATTAACATTCAAGCATTATGAAACTGAAAAATAAAACATTAAAAGAAAATGAACTTGGAAGATGTATGTACATCTCCTAAAAATTAACCAGATTATCACACCATGGTCTTTAGAATGTCTACTTAATAAAATCCATTTTTGCAACCTTTTAGCTGCTGCTGCTGATCACAATGATACCACTTAAGAAGACAAAAGAAAATTTCAGCACTTTTTCAGGGTACTTTTTTGATGAAAATGATGTATTCATTGCATTTGGATGGTAATATTGCAAGTGGAATAAACGTCAAATTAACAGCCTATTGCACTACCCAAAATACAAAAGAAAAGCTACCAGATTAAGTTTACTATAAGTGAACAAGCTGGAACTTGCATCCACTTGAAAACTTCTGGTAAAATTGAATAATACTGACAGAAAAAAATGTAGGTTTATCACCAATTTATGTATACTTACCATGTTTATATAACATTTTAACTGCCTTTCAGGGCTTTTGCTGTTCACTCCCAGGGATTGGGAATGTGTTTTTCCTAATGTATTACTTTAGCTTTAGACAAGGAAGATGGGAGATAGATGTTACTTTCTCAAAATCACTATTATTAGTCTTTTGTAATGTCAGATTATTTCTGCTCCTAGAGGCAGTGAAAAATTTCTCGCATATCTGGCATTGTGTAAATATATCACAGTTAAACCAACTATATCAGACTGAACATACAATCTTCAAGTAATTCAGACTATAACGGGACTTCTGAAGGTCTCTAGCCCAAAGCAAGGTCAGCTATGAGGTCAGTTGAGGCTGCTCAAAGACTTGTCAATTGGATCTTGAAAACTTGCAAGGATGGGGGTTGCACAATACCACTGGGCAACCTGTTCCACTGCTGACTGTCCTTTTTGGGAAATGTTTTTCTTCACACCAAGCCAAAGCCCCTTTCACTTCCCTGCATCACTGCAAGTGGCGCCTGGCTCAATTTTCTTGATAGCCTCCTTGTATGTATTAGAAGGCTGCTATTAGATCACACCAGTGTCTTCTTCCAGCTCAAGCACTGCCTTGCTGCTGGTTTGCTTTGCAGCCAAAACACAGAGCTGGCTTCTGTTCCACCAGGAGAATGGCAATGTCAAGATCACCCCTCTAGTTTGAGACACGGTCTACTTCTTTCAGTTTGAACATTTTTACTCAGTAAATTCTATGACAGCAGGGACCTGAAATACTGGGGAAGGACATCTTCCTTCTGTAGTGTACTGGGATTTGTGGCCTTTAAATGATTGTATTTGGAGCCAAAAAGTTGCTCACTGGTGTTAGAATGCAGTTCTAACTGCATGTTAAGAACAGAATGTTAAGAACACATCTTACACATCAAGTATTCTGTGGAACTAAACATTAACTCAGGGACTAATCTCAGTTGCTTGTGACGTACCTGGGCCTGACTGAAACTGGCTTTGCATTTTTGTTGTGTGATTAAATGAACTATTACAATTCTTTTATGTATAGCAGTTGTTTTCTAAAAAAAGAAACTATTCAGCTTTCTAAGTAATAAAGGACATTGAGATATTTCAGCTTGTATTTTATTCATCCCATTGTGTCTGAGAATTACAGCACATGAAGATGGTTTTAAGAACATTAGGTGGTCTTCCATACCATATGTGCAACAGTAACTAATGAGGAAAAGTTAGGAATATTATGTCAACTCTAATACAAAAACGCCTTGATGTTACAGATGTATATCTTACTTTATGTCCCTTAGTTGAAAAAATAATTTCAAAATCAAATAAATTTGCTTATGTAGGAGCACTTATAGTACTATAAAATTCAGAAATTACATCCCTCATGATTTTGGCAAAAAAGTAGAGTTGCTCAAGAATACTAAAACCATTGCACTCCCATAATTGTAGGTGAGAGTATGCATTGTTAATACATACTAATATATTGTTTCAGTTTTTGACAAGAAGTAACTTTAGATTTTAAATAACCCTCAAGCGGGTAACAGGACTCTCAGATTAAACAAAAGTATGGAATAACAAAAATTATATTAAAATAAAATATACCTTAACATGGGTGGATCCAGCAGTTGTTACACATGCAAGTAATCCACAGGAACTAGATTTCAAATAAAGAGTTCTTTGAGAGGATTAACAAATAGCATTGCCCTGTAAGCTTGTCTCTCAAAACAAAAGCTCAAATTTATTCTTCATTTACACATAAAGCTCCCTTGAAAGTCAAAAGATTGTAAAAGCAATGAAAGAACTATTTAATCCAGATTCCTAAATCCACTGCGAGCACTTTAATATTAAAATGTAAAGTCAGTTTATTTGAATACCAAAAATACTTAGAATAATTAAGGGTTTTGATGCTTATAGCCTGGAAGAGGGAATATATTACATACTTTTTGTTATAATAAGGCTTCACTCTACAATTAGTTTCAGGTGAGTATAATTTAATACATGCAAAATATTAAAATTATTCCATTCTGAAAATGTTCTTCAAATGATTATGAGCAGAAAAAAACCCCAAACCTTTACCCAGGAACAATGACTTCACTCTAAATGTCACTATTTTCATGCATAAACTTACAGTCTCTTGCATTAGTAAGTGATCTCTGTTGAAGATGCTTTTTCAAATCAAGTTCAATGCCCATAAACATAATTGTAATAACTTTATTATGGCCTTACAAAAACAAGTTTGCAAATTATAACAGCTGAAAGTTCAACACGGGAGAAGAAAGGATGAACGAACAAAAGCAAATTGTCACAGAAGACCATTAATCAAGTTAAAGGAAGAACACCCACTATATGTCTATTAATTATATCACACTATTTTTTTAATATTGTTAAACTACAGCAGGCCTCATACATGGGTTCAGTTTATTGCCTTGAATCTGACATATGGAACACAAAGAGTAATCAGATTAGGTGACTAATCAGGATGATCAACCGAGACAGTCCTGGATTGTATTTCCTCTAGGTCAAGCTATTACTATAAACAGAGAAGACATGGTCTGTTTGCTTACTATAGGAAATAATTAAACCGAACACCAGTATTTTACGTGTTTCTCTGCCCAAATGCAAGTCACACAAAATACAATTTTTGTTTATCCTGAGATAAGAATGTTAGTATAGAAGTAAATTCCACCAATAACATTTATATTCCTAATTCTTAAATGAAGAAATGAACAGGATAGTTTATAGAAAAAAAAAATTCAATCTTCCACAAGATGTAACTCAGTAGCAGTTAATTATTCTTCAGTGTTATTTATTAAGAACTTTTCAGGAAAACTTCATTGATTTTAAAACATTTTAATTTTGTTGTTACGTTCTTTAAGAATTCAAAATTCATAATGGCACAGTATTTGATACTGCTATGTGAGAAAATTTCTGATTCACGCCCAGTTAGCTAAAAGGTCAACAAAGTACTTTAAAAACTTTCTAAGGCTTACTGCATCTGGTGACAGGGTTCAAAGAGAGTCCTGCATCAATTAAGATAGCCTCTAAATGTATGTACACGTGACTATTGACTGGATCATCAGTAAAGTTACTTTTAAGATCTTTATATCATCTTTTGCCATGATCTTAAAGGAGAACTTCTTGTCATTATACCTTTGATACAAACATATCCTGAATACTAAGCTATAAGTACAGGGAGTACCAGAAATCAAGATGTACTGGTCAAGAAAATTTCTTACCACATTTTTAAGTGTGGTGGCAAATGCACGTACTTCTAAGGCTACTGTAAAAAGCTGATTTCAGCAGCCCATAGCTCTAGGACAGTGCTGCAGATGCAATGGAGAAGGGGTGGTGCTACGATTTAGCAGACGAGCTGGGAAAAAAGTGCAGGCTTTCACACAGGAAAGGCCATCTCTTTCAGGCATGAAAACACTCTCCAGCTGGGCATTTTTAGACTCTCCCTTTACTAACCTGCTGTTACATTACCTGTCTTAGAAGGGAGAAGGCCAGTTGCCTGAGCATTAAAAGGTTCTGACCTGTAAGAGTCACTGTTTAACTCAACCTGGACATGTCTTTAAAGGACACCAGCTCCTGTAGCTTAAATTATATTATATATCCTAATGCATGCTGTTCAAAGAAGTGAGTCCCTGAACAGCGACAGAGGCTACTGTTCCTACAAGATCCCTCTTTCCCTGGCTGCAGAGGTTGGGAAGCACATGCTTAGCAGAATATGGGACAAGAGGATAAGAACAGATGGCACAGTGATTACAGCCATTGAGTATTCCCTCGTGCTGCACAGCAGCTCACTTAATCCAAACTTTCTGCAAGTGTTGTCATTTGTCTGTCTGCTTTCCTGGTGCCCAACATGACATATCTTGGGTTTGATTTGCAGAAGTGCTACCATTAGGAGTCTGACCATTAAATCTGCTGGAATTGCTATGTGTTTTTTAAGCATTATAAACCACACTTACTGGGTTAGGTACCAAAAATGATACATACTTAATTTTAGATAATTTGCCAGCTTATATTAAAATACTACTAATATAATTCACACAGATGGAAAACAGCACCATTTTCTGGTAGGTGGCAGAAAACGACCAAATTAAAGTCCAATCAAAATATTTAGGAACTACTGATTTCATTAACATGCATTTCAAAAATAACCGAGATACCAGAAATCAAAGTCAAACTGCCCGGGAATGATCCTGGACTCTCAATTAATGTGGAAATAAAACAATCATAGATCACTTTTCTAATATTCACAACTACAGCAAATTAGCTGATACACTACTACTGGAATAAATTCAGAATAATGTAAAATAGGATTAGACTAACTGGGCAAGCCAGGAGAGTTAAGTAATGTATGTCACTTATTTGTGTCCTAATTACCTCAGTGTTCAGCCTTGGATCTGAGTACCTTTCAAAGGTTTTAGAAAAATAATGGTTTTATTAAATGCAAGCTATGTATGTTACAATCCATAAACGTGATTCAATTTTTCATTCTGTTGCATTAAGTAAGTTCAAAATAGTTTTTAAGGTTTCAAGGACATATAAAATATATTCTTGAGGCGTGTTACTACTTCCTTTACTCCACACCTGAAGTTTAGGTAAAGACGACAGACTATATCTGAAAGTAGCAAGTGTCAGAAAGTAATGAGCTAAAAGTGCAACAATATGGGTAAGGAAAACACCTTTACAAATGAGAAGGAGAATAATAACATAAATACAGGCTTATTTGGACAGACAACCAGAAAATACTAGGATTTTAAGTTGATTATAATAAAAAAGGTAAAATCTAAATATCATCAACACAGTTGACTGACAAAGAGAAATGTCCTTCCATGTTAAATTTGCCATGAATGTTAAAGTTATATTCTATTTAGACAATCAAAAAATGTTTTGTTGAAGAGATTTTAGGTGTAACATTTTGTATGTTGAACGGGTTCGAGTTTGGCTCAAGTTGCACTCTTGAAAGTTATTTAACCAATATTCTGGTTTCTGCAACCTGCTGTACCATAATAAACAGGTGGTATAAATAATGCTACATCTTCTCCTGTCAGGAGCTGTGCTTTTTATCTGGACTAACAGAGAGCAATGATGGAAAAGAGCTGTGTAGCCATTCCATTACATACCATGAATGCAGCATATTCCATGATCCTTCTGAAACAACATGCTGAATTTCTATTTATTTATCATCTCTCCACTTATTTTATTTTTTAAGAAAGTCTTTAAATTGTTATTCCTTACATGAAACACTTCTATAGAGTAAAATCTACTTGGGTGTCTGCAAAATTTACTTGAACACTGCTGTATGAAATCTTTTCAGACAAGGACTGAAATATCCTGCCATGTATTTTTAAACATTATAAAGACTGATATTTCCCAATCTCAAACAGATGTACTTTCAAATACTTTTAGAAGTCATTCATTCCTACTTAAAATTAGCTATTAATAAGGATTCCTCAAGAAGATTATATGAAGCAAGAACCAACCTAATCTTATTTCAAGTTTGCCTCTCTTCCATCTGAACTTTCCGGTAGGTTTGAAATGTGCTGCTGCTGAAGAGTACCTTTTTCACACAAAACTCTGAATAGGAACACATTTCTGAAATGAACATACTGAAGTTATAAAGTCCGGTCATTTGCATGCAACTGTGGCCTGAATGTTTTTTTCAAAACAGTGATGAAACTTGATCTTAAAATTCAGAGACTTCACATAAGACTTCTAATAGCTTATGATTTGGTCTGGTATAGACAATGTTCACAACCCCACCCTACTCCACTTCTCAAAGGAAATCATCTTAAATGTTTTTCCTCTTTCATTCTTATAAAAGATGATGCTTGTAGGCTGATGCGAACATTTCCAAGATTAAATTAGGTGATCAATTGTCTGTCTCAATACAGAATTTGGAAAAACTCTCATATTGCTGCCTTGTTCTCTAAGGAGAATGTGTACCTTGTCTAAGAAAAAAATTTAATTTATGTACTTAAATGTTTCACCATGTGCAATCTATATTTGGAAGAAGGTTAAACCAATTAGGATCTACATCAGAGAACCACAGAATGTGAAGGATTTGAAATGGACCTTGAAGATCATCTAGTTCTACCCTGTCCTTCCCATTGACAGGGACACCTCCCATAAGACCGGGTTGCTCAAGGCCTCATCCAACTACATCCTCTCATTGCTGTTTTGTTAATTTCCTCCTAAGCATTTTTTCTTGGCCTCACACATCTTATATTCCCTACCAGTGCTACTGGAAACAGCACAGCAGAAGTTTGGAGCTGACAAGTATAACAATACCATTTTATACTTGAGCTTAAGCACAGAGTAGAAATGCAGTTGTCTTTACATTCCCATGTTGAGATCATAGATTGCAAAATGTTTTACCTATTAAAAACTCTATAAATTAAGACCAATAGAAGCATTATGATCTTTACAAGTTTTATTTACTGTTATCTGTGCTATTTCAAGAGTTTCTTTCAGAAATCAAGTGTTGTCCTTCCATATGGAAAGATCACAAAGACCCAATAATGTAAATACATATAAATAGTACAGCACTGGCATGGAACTGAGTCCCATTTCGGGTTCAGGAATAATGTTCTTGGAATACTTTCTCCACTAAAAATGTTTCTGCTGATGGCTCCTTGCTGGTGCCTTACAGTATAAAAAATAAAAAAAAATCCCAACTTTTAAATATCCTAAACCAGTTCAAATGATTACTGTGCTTTTTATTTACACTATTGTGTGACCATGCAGCTTTCTTTAAAGACTTCTCCTTTGTGATAAAAAGAACTGAGTCCAAGATTCTTAAAACATCTGTTTATATATAGAATGCTTTGAAAGGCTTACAAATTTACTGTAAAGTTTTTAAGATGAAGTCTGTTCAACTACTGTTTTTAAAGTATGGCATTAATCCAGAAACAACTTTCCCAAATCCTTTGCTCTTACGGAAGGGTGAGAAAATATGTAGGTATTGAAAAACATGTCCTGTGTTTCCAGAGACTCTGCAGCTGGAAAAAGAGCAAAGAGAGAGACATGCAAACACCTCCTGTCCCAAGATAGGGCGCGTAGGTAAGCTGAGCTAAAATGCATGTCTCTTAACCTTATGTGATTTGGGCCATACAGCAGCTATGATGATATCTAAACATCAGCATAAAATCAACAGAAACGTCCCTAGCAGGCCCGATTTTTAATCTCAGCTTTTCTCCCTTTAACTCTGCCAAATCTCGAGCACGTTTGAGTTCTCGTAGCGAAGAGCTGTCACGGCAGCGCTCCGGCAGCACCACGCACCCGCAGCACCGCCCCCCGCTCCCAACTTCGGGGCCGGGCCCGGCCGGGGCGGCTCCCGGGGCGTGTCTGAGGAGGAGCCGCAGCGCCGGCTCGCCGCTCCGGGCTCGGGGGAGAAGGGGGAGCGCGGAGGGGCGGCGCTGCCCGGCCTCCTGCTCCGGGAGCTCGGCACGGCCCAGCGCTGGCCGCCTCGCTGCCGGGGATCGCACCCGGCCCCTCCGGCAGGCACAGAGGGGTCCCGCGGTGCGGAGGCAGCCGGGACGCGGCCGTTGCCGCTCCTCACCGCCGCCTCCCGCCACGGCCCGGCCCCCGCTACCTGCTCGCCGGGCGGCCTCTCCAGCAGCTGCGAGCAGACATCCGCGCACTCCCGGAACTTCCTCCGCCTGAAGTAGCTCCAGGCCTGGAAGAGCGGCTCCAGCCCCATCTCGCCGGCGGGAGCAGCTCAGGAGGTGCGGCAGGGCCCCCGGCGCCTCCCGCCGCGTTGCCGCCGAGCGGGGCCGCGCTGGTGCTGCCGCGGAGCCGTCGGGCCCCGCCTCGGCCGGCCGGGGCGGAGCGCTGGGGCCGCGGGGGCGGTGGCTCTGGGCGGCCTCCGGGGGCCCTGCCGGTCCCGGCCGCTGCCCTGCGACCCCGGGCACCGAGCTGCGGCCCCGCTCTTGGCCGAGCGCCTCCCTGCCAGCGCCTCTCGTGGGCTTACTACATTGGTGACTGAAAGCAGAGTTTGATCTGTAATACTGGGATCAGTGTTCCAATAACCCCACTGTTCTTAACTATTGTCATTTTCTATCCTATTATCTAGAGGAGTTAGAATAAATGCCTAAACTAGAACAATACAGTGCATTAATCTATATTTGGTTAAAATGTCCTTTAGAGCCATGGAGCCCTGGTTGAGAAAAATAGATTGCTGTGAACAACATTTTCAGTCTTGCAGACTCTATCAGTTCCTTTAGTTTATTAGTTTTTGCAGGGAATTTTTCAGACTGAGATATTTAGAGATTTAAAAATGGAATACAATTGCTCCTAGTTTATATATACTGTAAAATGGTGACTGCAACCATCAACCAAAGTAAAAGAAAAAATGCCTAGGAATGCTTGGAGCAGTAACTATATTTGTGGTGTGAAAATCTTTGAGGGATGAACACTAATAAGATTGCTAAAATCACATTGTTGCCATTTAAAGAGAGTATTCTGGATTTATTGCTTTTGTCTTACCTAAACTATCAATTTGTCTAAGATGCATGAAATTAATACCCAGGCTAGCAAGATCAGTGTCAGGTGTAAAGATGGAGAAGCAGAAGTTGCAGTCCCAGGACTATGACTCATTCAAATATGGGAGTAAGTGGCTTGAACTGAAGTAGCAGTTATAGACAGCTTTGCTTTGGTTGTCCTGTGAACAGTGCACAGGTCTATTGGGTTTGCATGGCAAGGCTTCAGGTGAGAGCCCGTACAAGTGGCTTCTGTACAAGCTGCTGGAAGCTTCCCCTATGTCCAATAGAGCTGCTGACCGAGGCCAATGGTGGTAACACCTCTGGGATAACAGTTTTAAAAGGGGAGAAAAATCCTGCACAAATGCAGCTCAAGACAGGACTGAAAATATGTGAAACAACTATGAAGGCACCAAGGTCAGTAAAGAAAAGGGCATCAGAGCAGAGATCCTGCAGCCTGTGGTGAAGACCATGGTGAGGCAGCTGTGCCTCTGCGGCCTGTGGATAAGCACAGGGGAGCAGAGGATGCTTGAAGGAAGCAGATGGCTGCTCAAAGGAAGCTGGGTGATCCTGGGGAAAGGTCACAGTCTTCTGAACTCAGATGGGTAGGTACTGCTGTACAGCTTCTCAGCAAAAGGAAGGGGAAGATGGTTCTGCAGCAATTTTTATTTGTTACGCTCCTGGGAAAGGTATTCATTGCACTTAGTGAACAAGCTGAACTAATGTTGTCCTATGGTAGCAATTAGATCAAGATGCATCTTCAGCTTTTTTACAATGAGATTTTGCAGTGTTTCAAATAACAGGAAAATCAATTTTCCTTCTTTCCAACCACCCCCTGCAAGGGGTTTTTGTTCTCTGTTTGGTTGTAGATAAGGAGAGTTTTTTCAGTTTCTACATGATATATGAAGCCAGAAATTTTTTCTCTGGTATTGGCATACACGTCATCCTATGCATATCATCTCAGAAGTCTTTTCCACTGATAATACTGCATTTCACTTCCTGTGTGAAGGAATATTCTGAACTTTCTAATATGGGGATTCTCATTTATATTGATTATTGAAATCCCAAATTTGAACTTTTAACCAGTATTTTCTCCAAATATTTATCTCTGTGAGTGGCCACATTCCACTTCTCTAACTTTCTAAAATCCTGGAATACAACACAAAGAGTCCCTGTGGCTGTCTTTGTGTGCTTTGTATGTCAGTCCCCCTCCAGTGTAACTGCATGGAAGCTAAACAGCCAGGAATTATATTCAGGTCCTTCTGGAAGAGACTGCTCCAGTGTGGGCCCCCTGTGGGGTCATAAGTCATAACCATGGACCTGTTCCAGCATGAGCTTCTCTCTCCATGAGGCCACAGGTCCTGCAAGGAGCCTGCTCCAGCTCAGGTTTGCCATGTGGCTGGAAGTGTTACCTATCACAAGTTAGCTTTTCAGTGGCTTATGGGAAATCAGTGGTTGTTTTTAGTACCATTAGTAGTGCTTCAATCTCAATGTTCAGGAATTACTTTTGGCATACTTGTGTGTAGAGTGTGGAAAAAAAATTATTTTGAATATGTTTTGTTTCTTTCCCAAAGCTCAGGGCTAAGACACTGTTTGTAGTTTGCTAGAGCTATCCACTTCTTTCACCCACCCTCTCAAAATGAGGAAAATTAATTTTGTGGGACGTTCAACAAAATTAATTTTGGGAATTACATCTGAGATATACCTGATTTCTAGGAGAAAAAATTGTAATTTTTTTGTTTAACATAGACAGAAAAAAAATCAGTTATTAAGTAATCACAGCATCCTGGGAGAAGTTGTCCAGGTAGAAAAAACGTTTTGCCATGTGAAATGTTACAAGTAGTGTCCGATTGTGTGCTATTATGAAAGGTAGAATTTACCTGGCTTTAGTGCAATATAGGCTTGTCTGCATTTTTTTACCAAAAGTTTTGTAGACTAGGGGTTAGTCCTTTCCATTAGCTTAGATAAAAACGTTTAATTGATCATAACAGTCAAATGTTCTCCAACTATAATGAATTCCTCCATGTTTATTGAGTCAGTGCTATATTGGGACAGTGATAGGTATGTGACTACAGAAATCACCAGGGTTTATTAAAGAAAAGTCACGTGCTTGTCTTGTATAACTATGCACATTCATTGTATTAGAGGTGACCTGAACTTAGCTGGCATGTTTTGAGTGACTATTCTCATCCTCTGCGAATGGACAGGAAATTTAGTGGTGCTGCTTTATTTACATCTAGGGGATTGTGATGATATCACTGTCACATAGGTAATTAGAACCTTGGCTTCATTTATTTGAACCAAGAACAAAAGATTAGGAGTAAGCATCAATTCCTCTTCTGTCTATTATAGGTTGACTTTGTGTCCCATGACTGTAAGTCTCTCATGGGAGTTTTCTGTGCACCAATCAATCATACTTATTTCTTGAATTAGGAATGCTAATACTCAGCCTTATCTCTCCTCATGAATGTACATTCTTACAATAAAACTAGAAATAGAACCTAAAAATAGATCTTAAAATTCTGTTAATATCTTAAATTTTCTTAGGCAGCTGTGATGAGAAATGTCCTGTATCCATTGGTAGCTAATTCATTTAGATGCAGGCTACTGCTGCTGTCAGTTACTCATGTCTCTTGAGATACAAGATAACAGAAGAAAGATGTAGTTTGCAGCTCAATATAATTAACAAAGACTTGAAAACAAATGGTGAAGTTGTGACGCATCTACCTGCAGATTGCCTCAGCTGGAAATGTCTTGCTCATCTTTGAGCAAAAGTTGCCATCATGAAAGTTGACATGCAAAAAAAGGTTCATTCTGGTGAGGCAGATACCTTTGGTATCAGAGAATTGAGAGCAACAGAGCATAGAGCAGGGTTTGGTTTTTGTTCTTTGAAGGAACCCAAACAGGACCACAGATCAGGCCATGCCAGGGGAAGGCACACAGATGTGGCAGAAGGGCACAAAGAGGAAGTTCTCTCTTTATGTGCTATTTTCAGCGAAGACTCTGACATCTGAAGCTGAGTTCACATATTTGCTTGTAGAGCCCATTTCTTGCTGACTGTAGAAAATTAAGAGATGTCATGCAAATGAAATTGCATTAAGAGTAGAGTTTTGTTCTGAGTCATGGATTCACCATCTGGGAAAGTAATTTGGAGTAATAGCTTCAAGTTTCATTCTTTGAGTAGCCAAGACAACAACATGCATCAATAGCAATTATTGCAATCATAAATAAGAATTCTGCAGGTTTTTTCTTACTATACATGATGTCCTAATCATGGTTACCTTGGTCTTGCTGAAAACGGACCATCCAGCAATTGAAAACAGAAATGAAGTGGCAATAATGTTCCGGTCCTAAACATCAATCTTCCTTCATAGGACTTTATGTCTGTCCTCTGTGATTTATGCATTGACTGAACCCTCTCTTTGTGATCACTTCGACACCTCCTTCAGTGTACAGGATGAATGGGATGATTTTCAAGTGAGATTATTACCTTTCTTTTTATTGGTAGTGCTTCACTATTTCTTGTTTGATGCAGATGCTCAGTATGCTGTACTGAATATAGATTGGTGTTGGTAACACTAGAAGAAATCAATGCAGCTATAAAAAACCGAACAGTGGCCTATGAAAATTTCCATTTAAAGATAGGTTGCAAAAATTTGCAAAGGATCCACTGATGACTGGATGTTGAGCTTAAAAATACTTGGACTTTACTCTTTTTCCTTGTTAAGTTTAGAGCAGCTAGACTAACACTTACTTGCAGTGGATCCTAAATATCAGAGTAGGAAACCTGGTAATACTACTAAGTTAGCAGTCATATCTGGAAATTTTGATATAATGGTTTTGGTCATACATATCTGTGTATATAAATGCAGTGGAGAGAAAATACAGATCTCCTGGTATTTAGCCTACTGTATTAATTACAAAGCCATTCCAGCATCATCATTTTTTATGTACCTGCTGGCTCCCACAAAAAAAAAAATAGGTGCCCTAAAAATCTACTTTCTTTCTTTTAGGAGTCGTAGTCTGTTTTATTATTAGTTTATCATTTTTAGAGCAAAAATGTGGGGAAAAGATCTATTTTGAGGATGAATGTAGTTTTATGAGGAGTGGCTGTTTTATAAAGCCTTTAAAAAGGCTTGTGCACAGTGGGTTACACTAAAAAATTGTATCATGTAGCAGTTTATGGCCCCTATTTTCTTTTACAATTGGAAGCACTTGAAAAGAGCTATTTGCTGTCCTAAAAGTAGGCTTACTTTACTTCAGTTGGCAGACTGACTGAAGTGCAGTGTGACTCTATTCCAGTCCTTAACTGATCTGTTCCAGTGCTTAGTTAAATCTGGTAGTATGAAGTCATACAATGAAATTAATTAATTCAAGGTCCGCATTCCACTGCTTAATAGTATTATGTTACTTTTAAAGTTTCTTGGCATTATGAGAGTTAATACTGTTACTTCATTTAATGTTTAAATATTTTATTTCCTTCAGCTCTTCTGAAAATTTGTATCATTGCTAGTAAATTATGTCATATTTGATAAACCTTCAGTATTGTATGTTGATGCTATGTAGTGACTTATGGTTAAGATGTTTCATTATTCCTTTTGACAGCTAAGCTTTTTGAGACCTTTTGCAAAGTCAGTACTGTGCACTGTATTTTGAAATTCTTGTCAACTACTGTTGAAAAGGAGGTCAGCTTGACCTCACAATTTTAATCTAATAATTATCATCAGCCAGCTGAAATTTTGATTTATTCTCCAAACAAGATTAACAGCATGTTTTGGGGTTGATCATCCTACATTATCCTAGTTGTAAAGAAATGATTTAAAGCAGGTTTAAAAGTTATGACTGTGCAAAGGTGTTTTTTCACATTGGTTTTGACCATATCATAAAATGGTGCCTGAGATAGCCATCATATAAGTAGAATTTAAACTAAATTGCATTCTATATTTAGTCATTAGCCAACAGTTGAAATTGATTTTAAGAGTTCAGAGTCAGATTTTTATTGTAAGTCTATTGATAGAAAATGCCTTGGGATTTAACTACCATCCCTTTATGTGCTGCATTTAAACCTGTTGAGGTTGTCATATGTTATGTCAAGTGCTGGTCTTGATACAAGTTCTTCAAATCACCTAGATGAATAATTTCAGTACACATATAATTTTACCTAAAATGCACACTAAAGAAAGCTGTTTAGATCCAAGTTGTGTGTACACTGATTAGATCCATGGTGTGTAAACACAGCGTCATTGTGGGAAGAAACTGAGTGCACCACTGAGGGGCATCAGCACACATCCTGGTGTCAGTTTGTTGGCAGTCAGAAACACAGTAGTTTTTTCATTATCTATAGATTAAAAACAATTATTTTAGTGGACTATTCCCTTGTGCTAACTCAGATTTTAGGCCCAAAGCTAAATATTAGTCTTGGGCTAATATTAGTCTACTTCTGAGACTAATATTAAACACTATTTTACTACAACCACTTCAGATGGAACTAAATGTAGAAATTCATTTGCATTTATTTGAGGAAAAATATATGCTGTGATGAAAGTTCTTGTACTGAGATTTTTGCTGTTGAAATCAGAAACCCTTCTTTCACTTTGAAGAGAGGATTTGAACTCTGGATTACCCTAAAACAAGATCTTATGGTAAAAACGTCATAGCTAAGGAGGGCACCATGCAGCTCTCAGTATTTGTGTTCCCTCTGCAGTTTCAGCTAATGTTGTTTACTGATGTACTTGCATCACTTCCAAATGTCCAGAAATTATCGTTTTCTGTACTAATTATGGATTAATTTAATTTCAATAATGTTTTTATCTTATTCGTCCCTTTGCCAGACCTAAGCTGGGAAGCCATTACCTGAAGACATTTCTAAATCAAATTTCTGTGAATAAAGGTGGCATATGTGCCTTGGTTGCTGTCTGTATTGTGACATGTTCATTATCTTTTCATGAGGATGCCTATTTCTTACCGTGCCTAGCATGAATGTTTACCAAATGAATACAATTCCTATAATTATCAAGGTGTAATTTAACTTGCAGAAACAGAAAAAAATAATGTCTATAATATTTAATTTTACACACATATAATGATTACATTTTAATGCCAGCCATTATATAGAGTTAATCAATCAGTACCAAAAGAAAACATGGATTCATAGTTACCAAGTTTATAATAGAATTTGTTTTTAAAATGGTTATAGAATTGGATGATGCTTTGACATAGCACATGATTTTAAAAAGCAGTTGCATTTTTCTCATCAAAGCATGTCAGCTATACCATTTTGATATTTTCAGAATTTTTGGAAATACAGTATAATGTACTCATGGCTTATTGCTCATCATTTTCCAACACCTTGTTATAAAGAATCCTCCTTATGTGACCATACCCTGTACACACTTCTATCCTTTCCCAGACTCTTCTGTGATGAGACAAGATGTGAAGAAATTAATAACTTTTCCTGTGCCATTTTCTTATCCTTAATGAATTCATTTGCTTTTTGATGATGCAGTAGACCTACTGATTACTTGATTATGTCAAGCCTTCTTGTTTCTAATGTTACTCTTTAAAAAATTTCTGTTGTTAACCTAATAAAGTAACTTAGTTCCTTAAAAATATTTAATAAGTTACATCTAGTATGTTGCTGACATGCTATAAAATATATCATTAAACTTTCATTTTCTGAAGGGGAATTAACTCACCTAATGTTTGAGTTTGCGATGCTGTCTTTTTTCCTCGACTTCTTATTTTTATCTAATAGTAAACAGGCCCCTTGTGATCCTACATGTTTGCCTCAGTGCTGTTAAATGGTAGCAGGTAATTCTCATTACTCTCTCATAAGTAGGTTTCTTAGTTTTGCAAAATATCATTTTCAGATGTGTTCCCATAATAGACTGAGACCTTTTAATCCCCAAGAATGTTGAAATTATTGTTGTCACTGTTGTTCATCTCTTTCATATTATATAATTACTACTTGAACCAGCTACTCTGTATTACTTAGGACTTAACAGAGAATAATCCCTCATCTTGTGTGCTCTGGAATTAGCTGTTCCAAGAGCATTTGTTTAAGAAATCACTTCTCTAAGCCTTGTTACATTTAGCAGAACATGAGACACATTGTAAATATATTTGCAATATGCTGAGAAGGATGTTTTCTTAATAAGTATGTGCTGTGAAACATAAAAATGCCACTTATGGGATTTCATTTAGAGAAGTGATGTACCTGTGTTACTGTATACTAATGAAAAATAATTTGCAGTGATGTATATATAGGAATATATAGAAGATAATAGGAAAGATATAAACCCCACCACAGGCAGCTAAGGCAAACCAGCCAAACTCTTGTGAAATACCTTACTGGAAGAACATAAAATCTCTTATTTATATAAAAGGTCATTTGTTTCCCACTACAGCCATAGTAGTAATAAGACATACCTGACCCTGCCATTGGCTCAGTTGTCAGACCATGGTGTTGATAACACCAAGATCGTGGGTTTAAACCCTGTATGGGCCATTCGTATAAGAGCTGGACTCAATGATCCCTGTAAGTCCCTTCCATCGCAGCATATTCTGTGAATCTGTGAAACGTCCTTTCCCTGCGAACTCCGCCGGCCCCATGTGTGGTGCCTGCCGCCATCAGCACCTCGGACAGCGCCGTGCCCGTCCCGCCAGGCTCGGCCGCGCTTCTCGGTTGCGGCGAGCGACCGGAGGATGCTCCCTGCTCCAAAACAGCTCGGAAAGGTCTGGCCGTGCTCGGTTTCTGCACCTACTGAGAAAGAGGAACGCCAGGGACTGGTGTCTGACTTCTGGGGTAAATGTACAACGCATACAAGAATGCCACACTGATGGAGGGATACTGTGGGGCCTTGCGGCTCCCAAAGCATTGACTGCCCGCTATGAGTGAGTGGTATGGGTGGAGACATCCAGAGGCCAAAGGAATGATGTGTGTCCGAGTGGGAACGCTAGACAGAGCAAGGAGAGAGGAAGTGGTTGTTACACTACGCTGCTTCCTATTCCAAAAATAGATGCCAAGTGTGTAAAATTCCATTTGCACCCCTTGTGCATCAGCATAAGGTCTGTAAACTATGACAATGGATAGTTTTCCTCTTGTAATTTTCTCTCAGACGTTGCCTCGTTTTAGAGATGGTGGTAAATTCCTGAAAAATCTAAAGAAAAGGCTGGATGTTTGTGTGGTGCATGTGATGTGCAGCTGTTCCCATCCTCACACGGCATGTATGTAGTTTTTCTGAGTACAGTTATGGGTTCTTCTGTTCATTACAAAAAATATGATCTGCAACTTCTTGTTAGAAACAATATTGTTACATAATAAATTTTCTTCCTGATTGCTGTTGTTTGTTTGTTGGTTGGTTTTTTTTTTTTTTTCTCTCTTCAGTTTTAGTTTTGGAACAAGTGGCTGAAAACAACCAATTCACTTTCACCAACCAAATACTCTCATGTTCTAATTTTTGAGTTGCAAGTAAGACAACAAGATTAACAAATTTAGTTGTTATTAAATGAAGTTAATATTACAAATTAGTATTGATCTCAGGATCTCTCAGGAGATCCAGAATTTTACTTTAAGTAATAATCTAAGAAAAAAAAGTATTTATGGAGAGTAGAAGAATGTAAAGACACTATAATTATAGTTTTTGTACATTCAGGTTTAAATATGTATTATATGGGCAGTAAATAGAAAATGAATATATTCTTATTTTATAGCATTAAAATACTCCCACTTTCAAAGGAGCTTTTGCAACATCAGAAGTAAAATATATCAGATGCTTATGTCTGCTGATAATCAATCCAATTTCCAGAATGAGATTAGGCATCATTATAGACGTTTTCTCTAACCACCTTTCCCATGAGATAGCAACACAGAACAGCCCTGCAGAATTAACATCTGATTAGAAAGAAGAATACATTTTGCAGTTCTAAGACAAGCTAGTTGGGAATTTTTCAGTCCATTTCCCTGGCTTGTTACCCCTTCTGAGACTTCCTGAGAAACTATGGCTCTGCAAGCTCCAAGGTGCTCCAGCTGCTTAGGAAGCAAATAGAAGGAGAAAAAACTGCTTATGATCTTCTGAGAGTAAGATTTGTTTTATCTGTTGGTTAGTGTATATTTTTGTCATGATTAAGGATTGAAGTCCTTTTCTTTAATTCAAAAAGTTATGTGTTTCATGGAAGGGTAAGTTTCCTTGGTGTAAGTTTCAGGCTACATGAATTTCTCTGCAGATTTCTGTTCCATGCTGTGCTGTTTTCATTAAATGTGTGGGACTGAAAGCTGCCTCTAAGCCTGGCGTCACAAACACTGTCATTGTAAGGGCTTGAGAAAAATATTGTCTGTCAGTATTTTACACTGTGAAAATATGTTAATATAAAGTTAATTGACTGGAATGCTTAAAGGCATTCATTTTTACAAAAGAATTATTTTACTAAAACAATGAAAAGACTAATAAATATTAAGTTTATGCAAGAAAGATTTAAGAGAAAAAACTCCCTCTAATTAAAATGAAAATAAAGTAGCATGGAAAAATATCTCCAGTACGAACTAACTAGTCAAGAGTAAATGTTTTGTGGAAGAACAGTCAATATGAGTAATAATATAGTAAAAGAGCAAAATAAGATAAAGAAATGGAGATTAAAAAAACCCCAAAACCCAAAACCCTAATAAAATAAATACAGTTGGAAAGCCAAGTGAAAGTAACAGGGAAAAGATTTGGATTATTGTAAATTGTCAAACCAGTTACCCAGGAGCTTTGAGAACAGGTATTCAATTCTATAGCATAAAGCTGTTCGCATGATCGTGTACTGAACATTTATTTAGCCAGCGAGGTACTCTATAGAGTGACAAAGCTAAGGGGGAGCACGTTTTCCTGACCAAAACTCTGGACGTGGCGAGGGGTTTCCCCGGCATTGCTGCCTCGTGCAGCAGAAGTCGCTTCCACGTCTGTGAGGTCGGAAAGCGGTGACTGCCGCGTAAAACGCTTTGAGAACAGAGGCTGAAAAGTTTTATATGGGGAAATTAGGGCTTGAACGTGGAAGAAACTTTTGTGTGGTGCATGACTCAGGCGGTGGGCTGAAAGGGTTAAGTATTCGTCATTAAAAATTACAGTTGACATTTTCTTCTCGGATGGCAGGGAGCTGGCGTGCCGCCGGTCCCCAGTGAGAGCGGGGGGTGGCTTCCACGCACGGCTGAGAAGGGGCTGGGACTTTTCCAGCCCCAGAGGCTGCGGAGAGTCGGCAGCGGTGGGCCGGGGGAAAGGCGAGGGACGGAGATGTTCCCCGAAACGGCAGTAAAAACAACCCCCCTCCTAAACGTGGGGATAGGGGAGAAGACACAGCCTCGTCTGAGGAGGGAAAAAAGAAAGAAAAAAAGAAAAGTCACACGCCACAACGCGCGGTGGTGGAGCGCGTTCCCGCCCGCTCGCCGCCACCACTCGGTTCCCGGTCCCCGCTCGGTCCCCGCTCGGTCCCCGCGTCGCCCCCACGGGCCCGCCCGGCCGCTGACGGCGCCGCCCTCGGCGCAGGCGCATCCGGGGCGCGGGGGGGCCGGAGCGGCGCCGCGCCCTCGCTCCGCGTCCCGGGCGGTGTCTCAGCGCAGCCATGTCTGGCGGCGCGGGGCGGCGAGGCGCGCTCGGGCGGCGGCGCCCTCTGTGAGGCGGCGGCGGCGGACGAGCGGCGGCGGCGGGCATCCATGTCGGCGGGCAGGGATTAGCGCGGCGGGCACCCAGCCGAGAGGAGGGGGCGGCCGGCCCGTCGCCCCCTTCCCGCGGAGTCTCCGGCGGGAGCGAGCCGTACCCGGCTGGCGGGGGCGGGTGGACATGGCTGACCGGAGCGCGCCGAGCTGCCACCTGCGGCTGGAGTGGGTCTACGGCTACCGGGGTCATCAGTGCCGCAACAACCTCTACTACACGGCGGCCAAGGAGATCGTCTATTTCGTGGCGGGGGTCGGCGTGGTCTACAGTCCCCGGGAGCACCGGCAGAAATTCTACCTGGGGCACCAGGACGACATCATCAGGTACCGCTGGCACCGCGCGCCCCCGGGCCGCATCCCGCCGCGGGCTCCGACCCCCTCCGGCCGTCCCGGCCCCGCAGCCCGGCTCGTCCCCCGCCCGCTCCTCCCTTCCCCCTGGAGCGGGGCTCGAGTATCCCCGCGCCGCCGCCTGCCCCAGGTGCCGTCCCGGGCAGCGCCGGTGATGCGCGTCCCGCCGGTGCTGTGGGGATCCGGGGAGCGGACCGAAATACATCAAGGACAGTCGGCGCTTCCTCGCCGGCCCCTCCTCCGCCCGGGCTTCGCCGTGGGTAGAAACAGCCTGGAAATGGCTTTTAGCTGTCGGATTTAATCAGCCGTGTTGTGTGTCCCCCACTGCCGCCGGTGTGCGGTGCCGAAACTCGTACGGGCGCCTGTGCCCGGCGCGGCAGCCCGAGGGTCGCCGCCCGGTCCCCGGCCGCCCCTGAATGTCAAAGGGCCGGCGGGAGGAGAAGCGGTAATCGCGTGTGTGCCCCGGAGCACTTGGGCTGCGGAGGAGGTTAATCTGTAGCAGGTAGACCTTTGTCTGGTGTTTAAATGGCGACGATTACATGGGGAATTAGTGGCCTGCCTGTAACTCACGCAACTTTTAGGGTAATCTTAGAAGAACAGCCTTTCTTGAGAAGTGGAGGCTGCTTCTGTAGCTCAGTAGTTCACCTGGCAGGGAATGTTACTAGGTGCTGAGTCCATTAAAAAATTACAAACTGATGTTGCAAAAGAAGTGTGCTGGTGCAATTTCTTATATGCCTTTCCACTCCAATGATGCTTTTGTAAGCCTAGTGGTGTTGTGAGATCAGTAAGAGAATTTGAGGAGTATGAAGGGCAGATGTGAGCCTGAGTCATCAATCTTTTCCCTTGCAGTAGGTGTCATTGCAGATGGATTTTAAATTCTGATTTCCTTTGGTCTTCCTGTTGGGGTAAGAGCTAGCAGTTGATACTTTTGTAGGTCTTTTGTATGTTTTACAGCCCAAAACTTGTTTTTATGATGCTTAGTGCTCCAAGGCATACCTCTGTATGTGTTACTCATGAGTAACAGGTATTGCCTGTGGAGAGCAGAATAGATGCTATGTCTTTCATTTAAACTTTTAGACACACTAGAAAACTTGGTTATAATGGTCAATTTTTTCCTTTGTTTAAATCTTCTTGAAGAAATTTAAATAGTTCTGAAGTATTGCTGTGAATGTTCCTAAGAAGGGTGTCAGTTCTGTAGTATATTTCTCCTTGGCGTTAAATATGTGAAGGAAACCTAGTCGATGTACCACGGTAGTGCTGTACTAGAGGTGTTGAGTCAGGAGTTTGGATCACTGTTATTTGCATTGCTTAACGTTTTAACATTCTCACTTTAATCCAGGAAAAACTGTTCTCTTGAGAACTGCTAGCCACCTATGATGTCAGGTGCTGCGGGAAATCCAGATCTGCAACTAGCTATTGTGCTAAGGAAGTGGTGGCTCGCTGCTCCTTCTGAGGTCGCAGCAGTGTAACATTACACATTTAATACCATGTATTCATGAGTGCTTCCCAATGTTCCACACTTTTTGTTTCAGTAGCACTTCTTGTAGCATAAGAATTAAATGATTTGAGCTACAACTGGGCAAGTTTTTTGTTTGCATGTGGTAACAGTTTCTTGCTCAGTCTCTCTCAGTTTTGGTAGAGCGTTCGGCTACTACAGTTTGGTACTACGTTTGGCTAAAATGTGACAGAATTGTTTAGACTAGTACTAAACAAACAAACAAAATACAAAACCCAACAAACAAACAAATCTGCTGTAAGTCAGCTAACTGGAGAGAAAGAGTATGTCAGGTTTGTGTATGTACTTCGATTTGAATGATACCATGGCCCAGCACAGCAGACTTTCTCCTACTCTAAATTGTATTGATGTGAGAATATAATTCGAAGTATGATAAAACATTACAGGTTTATGCAGTTAGAATTTTGTATGCTTCTTAAATGCAAAAGCTATACAGAAATATTAGTATGCTTAAAGAAGAGTGCTTGATTTAAAAGCAGCATGGCTATTTCTAATAGTATGATTAGGTTTGCATTGGTAAGTCTTTCACTTGCTACTTTTCCTAAAATGCAACGTGATACCATTTAAATGCCATCTCACACTTTTCCTGACTAAACTTGAGTATCTAAGCATGTTGATTCTTAATATAAAGGAGTCATAGGAAGGTCAAATATTAAAAAAAATCCAACGACAAAACCCAAAAAGCAGGTGCAAAAATGGGATTATGTAATATAGTAATCAGTATTACTAAATTTTCTCTCTGAAGATAAACTGTTGTATTGCAAAGGAATAAATATATTTTGTGCTCTAATAGTCTCAGCAAGTACTGTCTGAATGCTGAGATATTTGGGACTTTATAGTGAAAGCAATGGGAAGATTAAGTGTCTTTTTACAAGTAGGGGATCTAATTTGTGAAAGCAGTTCTGGAGTCTGAAAATCTTATGTATTTAAAGAATCAAACTTTCATGAGCCTAGCTCCATAGCTACAAGGACTAAGCATAAATATTGCTCACTACATGGTGATATTATTAGTACTCTTCATTATGAGTTAGCGTTCTTTGGATGACATTGTAATTGTAAACATCTATCAGTAGAAAGGAGCTGCAGTTCTTAAGTCAGAGACCATTTCTTTAGTAGTAGAAAACAGTATTGGAGTAATGGACAGTCACAGGACATTTTCCATTGGAAATTTCTAACACTAGCAGTGAGTTTTTGTTCTCCTTTGAAGTTTTACCTGCTTTGGTTAAATGAAACCCTGTAAACCTGCTGTAAGATTTTTTTTATATGATTAGGTGTTTTAACGTAATTTGTTTTCAGTGTGAATGTCTAATCTTAATTTTAATCATGGTGTCCACACCCCAAACTCCTCAGCCTCAGTTAAGTGTATAGTAAAATTCAGAGAGCTCTCTTTCAGTGTTTTGTCCCTCAGATATATTGTAAACTCTTCTGGACAAGAAAAAGATAATTAGGATCAGTTCAAACGTCTTTTATTAGTCTGGTGTTGTTTTTCTTTTTTTTTTTTTCTTTAATTTGAACAATCTCGGTTGTAATCCATTTTTAAAAGGACTTTGCTTGCTTGCTGGTGAGCTTTTGCTTTTTATGTTTGTTTTTGATCTCTTCTGAGAATTGCTTTCCAGAAATCAACTCACTGTTCTGGAGGATACAGTTACATGTTTTCAATCTTACTTGTCTCCCATTTTCTACATATTTGCATATTTTTATTGTTGAGGTCCAGGATGTATGTGAGCACTTGTGGAAAGTGTCAGATGCAGAAATGCTTTGGAAATTTGCATCTTTTGGGAGTGCACATAACTGAGTTTCTTACATTTTCAGGAGTAAATAAGGAGAAAAATCTTGTACATGAAATCTCAGGTGACTTGCTTTGATCTGTTGCCAGCAGAATAACTTGAATGTCTGCTGTGTTTGTGGAAGATAAGTTCCCCTGTCCAACCTTGGCTGTGTATGTGCAGGAGATACTCATGCTTAATGAAAATGCAAGTTTTTCCTACAAAGCTACTGGTTTCAGGTGTGTGTTCTCTAGGATTTCATGCATCACCAAACTAGCTTGTGATCTGTAGAATGATTTGCTTTCTGGTAGCTGAGAAAGAAACAGTATCTTGGTGTGTTCAGGTTAGATCTTAACTTTGTTTTCTCCATAATTTTATTGGTTTAGGGGATCGTAGGTTATTTAATGTTGGCTGGTCTTCCCATGTCAGAGACACCTTAGGGGGATTGTATTTAAATCTGATCTGTATCAAGATTTCAGAAGATGCCCCCTCAGAGTATTCACTTGTAATACTGTAAAACTCATGCTGATGTTGAGGCTCCTTATTTGTCTGGGCTAGCTAATGCATGTTTATATATTTTATTTTTTTGATATAAGAAAATGGGAAACCCTGAACTTACCCACCTTTTTAAATGGCTGTCTACTGGCAAAAGGCTTTGATGTCACTGGGACAATTCTCTATGCTGATGTGCTCCAAGGAGACTGCTGACATGCTCCAAGGTGACTTGTAGAATAATTTTTCCTTTTGATGCTTTTTTTTTGCTTCTTTCTTTCTTTCTTTCTTTCTTTCTTTCTTTCTTTCTTTCTTTCTTTCTTTCTGCCAGCCCTATGACCATCTTTTTTTTTTTTGGTGGGCTTCAAAATACTGTCATTTTACTGGGAATTAACTTTTCATCTGATATTGAAGATGCTATAGAAAAATAAAATCAAAACATAGGGTTAAACCAGTGCCTCTTTTTGAGAGCTTTAGTAGACTGGGGAAAAGTTTATATTCTGCTTTCCATGATGTCTGTTCTTGATTTCAAACTTTAGTACTTATTTTTAATTCTCCTTTTGCACCATTATCTTTATGCTGACACAAAACAACTGCACAACTGTGCCAGTCACAGAAAGAAGAAGAATTATGTTTCTCTGTCAGGAGACAAATGAGGAAGAGTTGTTATCTCTGTACTAATTTTTTAATATCCATTATGTGAGCTACCTGGCAAATAATAGTGCTTTTGTATATTCTTCCTAGAACTTTATCACTGTGACTGCTTGATTAAGATGTTTGTGGTACATTTAGGTTTTATTGCTTAAGGTAGTAGCTGGAACATTTTATGCTAGTAAGAACTCTTGAATCTCTGCTGACAATGGCATTTATGGCTCTGCTGTTGAGCATAGGCTGTGTCTAATAAGTTAATTTCCCTTCTTACCTGAAGTCTGTATATTTTCCTTGTTGTGGGCTAAACTGGGGGAAAGAAATAATGCAGCATCTGCCCTAAGACTCATGCAGTGTTCTGCTTTTAGGGCAAACATAACTTAAAAAACGATTCAGGAAACATTGAATATCTCTGCTATTAGGCATTCTAGTACCAGAAACTAATCAATACTGTGCTACAAGGACAGAGGAGAAATAAATGGTTCTACTTTTTTTCTGTTTGGTTAAAATGTGGTTCTTTTCCCCCTTTGTGCCTCTATGTATCTAAGATTGTAGAGAGGTAAATTGCATGTTTACAGGGAGCAGAGTTATATGCAAGACAGGTAGAAAGAATGGCAAAGCATTTGTCTCTGTTCTCACAGAGACAGGGTTTAGTTTGCTTGTCTAAATCATGGTTTTTCTTAAGACAAGTTTTCTTGTTGCTGTGAACTCTAGGAATTACCTGAACTTTGTTTCCCAAGGAATAAAAATAAGCACCCAAGCCTCTGGCCACTAAACTGTGATCTTTCTAGGCACTTTATTTAAGACTGTCATCCTTTTGTATTTCAAATTTCAACTTAATCTACAAGAGATTGTCTTGCCTGAGATACTATGGTTTTGTTCCTGTATTCCAAGGCAAAATAAACCATATCCTTTTAGTGTCAGTATTTCTTGGGTTCTAGTGAAAATCAAAACCACTAAAATCGTCTCTGCTCTCTGGTGTTAGTGCTGTTTGCCAACTCTGATTTATCTATTTGTTGTTGCACTCTGAGCGTTAGTCTAAACATCAACATCTAAGAAATTGTTGGGTTCTGTCAGCTGCTTTCTAAGACTCCTCCTAGATGATGCTCTCCAGGAGGCAGGTCCAGCCTTCCTCTTTGTGGCTGTCAGCTGTGGTTTGCAAGCAAAGGTTCTAGCAGTGCAGTGATTAGTCACATCCTAGTTCTGAATGGCAACAGATCTTTTCCTCACCTTCTCCTTTCATTAACTATGACTTGTTATGACTTGTTATTAACTATTCATTGTTATGACTTTGGATGACCTGCTGTTGGATGTTTTTAGTAAAGATGCTGTGTATTTCTACCACCTCATTGTATCAGTCTGCCTCTCTTTGATCCTTTTTCATTAGATTCTAGTGATAAAAAACCCCAAAAAACCAAAACTTAACCCCAAAAGAGAAACGAAAAGAGCCAAACTGGTTTCACAAGAACATAGAGGGAAGTTATTTTGTTTCCATTTTTTGTGTTCTCCCAGTAGTCCGACACCTTAAGAGTTCTCAATAAACCTCAACAAACAGTTGAAGCAATTGAAGTTGGGGTATCTGCTGTCAGGTGTTTTGTCTTGTTCTTGCCTGGAATAAATGGTGTATGTTTCTGACCTAACTCCAGATGACAGTCAAGCACAAATATTAAGCAATGCATACTAAGTACAGCTACAAAATTTTGTCAGGGGAAATTCTATTAATTGGATTGGCAGCAGATCTATGAATTTTCACTAGAAATTTAATGATAAGTTGTGTATTTTGGATTTCAGGGAATGTAACTGAATGAATACCATGGTTGCCACATAAGGAAAAATATCTAATTCTCATTTGCAACCTCTTGTGTTTTTTGAATTAATAATGTGACAGAGGAAAAAAAGCTTCAGCATGTTCTGGTGAGGAATCTTTTGTATGCACTTGAATTCTATACAGTCCAGATCTTTCTTTCTAGAAAGGAGCTCTGTTGTTTATTCATTTGCAGAAAGGTAATCTCCCAAATTATTTCAATAATTATAGCCATTGGAGAAGGCCAGTCATCCCCCTTGGTAGCCCCTAATAACCGGAGGAAAACAGGAGTAAAATCCATTTTATAGTTATGCTTCAAATGTGAAATGGATCATTCATAGAAACACCTTAAGATGTAGCTTGTCTAATACTTAGGAAACATACAAGGTGCATACTGTTTGGACAATTGGGAAACCAGTCTTTGTTCTTAAGTCCCAGAGAAGGTCCTTGATAGGAGTATCTCCCCTTGACGCAGTGCTGGTGAGGCTGCCCCTGCAGTACTGTGTGCAGTTCTGGGCTCCTCAGTACCACAGACACGAGGAACTGCTAATGAGAGTGCATTGAAGGGCCACAAAGATGATTAAGAATCTCTTCTGAGGAAAGGCTGAGCAAGCTGGGACCATTTAGCCCAGAGAGGAGAAGGCTCAGAGTGCATCTAATTAATATATATAAATAGCTGAAGTGAAAGTGTAAAGAAAATGGATCCAAGCTCTTCTCAGTGGTGCTCAGTGACAAGTCAAGTGACTTTCCAACCAAAAATAAAACCTGTAGGCCCATGTTGAATAGTAGGAGTTCCCAGAATTGGCAGTTCAGTTTGAAAGCTTCAATGTTTTGACTACAAACATTATTTATTACTTTCTTCCCACATGCAAATTCAAATAAAAGTCATTTAAGTAAATCTAGTTAAGGAAATAATTTTTCAAATTATTTTTCTTGAAAAAATTAGACATTAACTATAGGTCATGGGGTTTTGGTATGCAATGAAATTTTTTGTGTGAAATGAAATACCTTTAATAGTATTTTCTGTAACAAAGAGCGGGCTTTGGGGTGTGTGCTGGTAGATTCCTGCTCAAATATGGCACCTGGGGTTCAGTCTCCATTCACACTTAATGAGGAAACCACGTTCTTGCTTCAAAGGATGAAAGCAATGTAGTGCTGAAGTCATGTGATATGCCAATCTGAGAGGTCAAATACAGGCACCCAAATCACTTGAGCAGGTTAAGTCACCAAGCTATTGTACTTTGTTAATAAGCTGTTAAGGCATTTTTCTTTTCTGAATATATTTTGAGGAATTGATTTCTCTTTTTCCCCAGAAAGTTTATATTTCCAGCTGAAAAATCACATCTTCTCCTTAGTTTATTCTTTGGGTTTATATGGTTTCATGTTTTTTTTTTTTTTTGTTTATACTAAAGATAAATCAATTAACTCACTTTATCATCTCCAGATGATCTTTTTTGAGCATACTCAGTTTATTTCCCTCCATGAAAGAAGTCATGACTTAAAACCCAAATTACGTCATAATTAAACTAAGCAGTCCTCCTATAAGCCTCTAACTTTGGTATCTTTTGTCCATCAGTCAAAATGGCATTTCTTACAGCAGAAGCAATTGCTAGGACAAGGTGAGATAATTCCCCTGCTAACCATTTTATATTGTGGTTCACAAGGGCAAAGTCCCAGTTAAACTCTTTCCAGCTTTTCATGCTAAGTTGTCTCAAACTGTCAAATATGTAAAAGTCTGAAGAGAGGATTTGGGTTCATATCCAGATCAGGGGGAGAGATGAAAGACAGTGATGTGCCTTCTCCCTCAGGAAAACCAAGTTTTCTCAGTAGTTCTAGACCTGTTCTGGAACACATTATACTGTCTGAAAGATATTTTTTGAGGGATTTAGTGTTGAATCTTCATTACTCTTTTTTTTTTTTTTTTTTTTTCCTTTTCTTACCTAGAGTTTTGTGCATCATCTTTTAAAAAATATTTTTCTTGGATTTGGTTTGATAAAATGAAAATATTTTAGGAATACAGAATAAAAACTTTCCTGCATTCAGTTTGACGTGAGACTAGAATAACCCTGATGTTAATACACCTGCATACCATTGAAAACTTTATTTTTCCTAATTAAAATGACACGAATAGAAATACCAAAAATATCCAACCAGAATTGAACATTTGAAATATACTAGAAGTTGATTAAAGTAGACCAACACAGCAAGCAACTACAGGCTTAGGAGCTTGCCTTCATGCATTGTGCTTTTCATAGCCAGCAGTCACATCACCTTCTGATCTGATTCTGTCAGCACTCACAGGCAAGGTCAGGTCAATACTTAAATGGGAAAATGTCTTGGTGCTGTAGAAAATGCTTTTCTTGATTTGGTACTTGGGTCTTTTTCTCAGAACTGTTGCAACAACGTGAGGCTCTAGGACAATGTTCTGGGAAGAACAGGAAATGTAACCAAAAGCTTAGTAATATTTGATTCCTAAAACTTTCGAAGTATTTCTGCAGAAATTTTGAGGTCTGCCCTAATCATTTAGTTTTTCCAAATTGCAGCCAAAGAAGTTATAATTCTGCTTACCTATGTTTTCAATGGTTCAAAATGTTAGTCATTCTCTTGATACAGGGAGGAAAGCAGATTATGTTCCTGGCTGATTTTTAAATTGGCTTTATGGGGTTAACATACTGTGTTTGCAGTGTTATTATGGTGGTGATAGGCAGAAACTTAGCATGTTTCAATAAAATTGAACTGTTGATTTTTTTATCCCCCTGTAATTTTTTTTAGATTGAAAACCATAGTGTACATGTTCTGTATGACATATTAAAAATTAGATTTTACTGTAATTAATAACACAAGCATTGCAGGCTTTTTAAAAAAGATGTGTGCTTGCAACAGAACCTGAAATAACAACAAGAAGATGTTTCTAGTTTTATGTCATCTACATTTTGGGGTTTTTGAAGTTTAAGCTGATGTTGACCTCAAGCTAAAAAATCCGTAGAATTTAGTCTTACCTTTTATAATATCTCAAGGGGTTTTTGTTACTTCAAGATGTAGTTTACCTAGTTTTTCAAAATATTATTGTACAACTTACAGAGTTGGATTTGTGATTTAGGACAGCACTTTTGTTTAGCATCAGCGGCTTTGAAGGAAAAATAATTTATTATTCATAAAAGTGGCAAAGGTGTCTAATCTGTACTGATGTAGTCATACTGATACTGATATGCTCACATAAAAATTTAGATTTGTTAAGGTACACTTAAATTATAATGCTGTTACATTATGATCAAGGAAATCAGTTTATTCACAATATATTTATTTGACTTGAAGTAAACTATTGGTTTTGCTACATCACATGATAAGCAAAACTACTGGGCACTTGAAATACCTTGGAAAGAAAAAATAAGCTGTAATTTTCCTTGAATTTAGGTAGCAGAGTGTGAAAGCTCCCATAACCATCTTAGTAATTTGGTTGAATGTTTAACCTAGATGGTGTTGAATGTTCTCTTCATAATGCATGTAGTGAAGATTTTTTGCCCAGTGAGATTCTGGTGTGTCATCTCCTGTAGTATGCATTTCCCCTGGTGTAACAGTGAAGTGCCTTACAGAATGTTATAGATACATACAAATCACCTTTATTAGGGCACAGATTGCTTTGATTACTCCACTGGCTACAAAAGACTTCCATTTCAAATACCCAGTATCATTATTTGCATTGCTGTTATAGCTATTACCATAGTAATAGACTTGGAAAATGCAGTGTTTGATTTGCACAAAAAAGGTCAGAATCAGCCAAGATTGCCTTAACTCTTGGTGGCAAAAGCTATGATTGTATTTTTAAGTCAGGTTTATGATGGCTATCAGTTTTATATTGCAAAAGATAGAAACCACAAAGAATTCCACTGTGTGCACCATGTGATAGCACCACTACTACTCTGCTTTTAAAGCAAAATGTCTTTGTGAGACCACTTCTGTTAGAAAAGCAGTTCTCCTTGTTATTTTACCTGGCTGCTAGAAGATACCTGCATTATTAAATCTCCGAAGAAATAGTATATCTTCCTTCAGAGTAGCTGTCCTCAGCCTAGTTGCAAAAGACTGTCCTTTAACTGGGAATCCTCATTACTGTTGAGAGGCTTCCTGCTGGACTCCTTTTCTTTTGAATAAGTTCTGTAAGATGGTGCCTGATGCTTATTCTTCTATGAAAGCCCTGGGTATTCAAGTATTGCTTCAGGAAATACAGCGAAAAATCCTTCCAACCATTTTTCATAGGTTTCTAATTTCATTTCGCTGTTTTACCTTCCAAGCATTTTCAGAGGAATTCCTTTATAGTGCCTACTGCTTTGGGCTGCAGACAGGACGGGTCAAGACTTGTAACTGTATTCAAAGGTCAGTTTCATGCTTTTGCTTTAAAAACACACGTCATTTTAGCAAAAAAAAAAAAAACAACCAAACAAAAAAACAAACAAACAAAAAAAAACCCCCCAAAAAACCAAAAACCCCAATACTCATCCCAAAACTAAATCTTCTCTTCCAACAGCAATGTCCAACTTCTAATTGCTCAGATAGTCATGGCGTCATCTTTGATAAATATTTTTAGAGGCTCCTTTTTGGGGGCTTGAATTCAAGAATCAAGAGAAATGTTTCCAGAGAGTGAGTGGCATAACTGGAGAGAATGATTTCTGTGAACAAAATTATCAGCTTTAGTGTTACCTGCAGTAGTACTTCCACTAATGGTTTAGCTATATTGGTGACAGATTACATTTAGAGAAATCTTTCATTTGCCTTTTACACTGTGTTGACTATAAAAAGTATTACACCTTAAACTTCCTTTGGCTTCATATGAAGTATATTGATATTTGGTATAAAATGACATGGTAATAAAATGCTTGATTCAGGTGAAAAAATCAAGTGAAAGAAAAGAAACAAAACTGAGGCAAAGGACCAGACCTAATAATAAAGAAAATGTGTCCAAGCTGAAAATCATGTTTAGAAATTGCTCATAGTTACATTAAAATCATTGTGTTCTCACAATGTTCATACATTTCATTCCTGATTACTTAATGTAGTTTTTACTTGATCCTAACTGACAATGAAATTTGTAGATATGACATATTTTTATAACAATGTTCTAAAAGAGTGTTTTACTGCTTTGATTCTTTCTATTTATGTGGTACATTTCTTGTGACTAAATCTAGTTGGATATTTTAAAAATAACAGTGACCCTTCAATTTTCTGAACCATAGGGTAACTTATTTCAAGAGCAAAGCTCCTGTAAATGTCAGACTGTGATATAGGTGCATGCAAATCTTATATATACATGCCATTGGGGGAAAAAGCCCAAAATGTATTTAAAGGTAATAATCACTTTAAAAAAAATTATGCATTTTAGTTGTGGTGGTTAGAGGTCTCCATTTTATCAAGACAGCTTGCATGCAGAATGAGTGGATTAATTCTATGTTTTGGTTAGCTGACAACAGTATAAACCTTCTCCTGACTTTTAGAACTATGCTAATCCCTGTTCCCTGTTTATAATCCCTCTACAAGAGCAAGCAAGGTGAATGATGCTTTATCTTAGATCAAGACAAGGCATCTGACAGCATTTGGAAATTGCCTGAAGAGTTATTGTGGCGAGTGTGACATTTCAAGTGAAATAGTCTTCTGGAATACTTGGGGAAATAAAAGGAATATTTGAAGAACTGGTAAATGTTTGGTTTGGGTTTTTTTTTAGATCACAGTTGCACATTACATGATATTTGTGGTTTTTAGTTACAGGTTCCTCTTTTGCCTACTGTTTTTTCAATGCTGTTTCTTCTGCCCTATAAATAAATCACCACAAAAATGAATAGCCTTTGAAACATTATTCAGTAATAATTTCTAAATCATGATTTTGTTTTTTGCAGGTTAAAGCATGTGCTTATGAGAATGAGTATTACATTACATTACATTCTTCATAGGGATAAGTCAACTGGATCAGTATTCTTGAGATAAACATAATTTTTAAGCAGAAGATTTGTATTTTCTTGAAAGTGTTACACATGAATGCTCTTTATCCATCTTCTCCTTTTTACTGGTTTTCAGTAATTAAGTTTGTGAGCCCACATGGGCGACGTCTTTCATTGGCTACCAACTATACATTGACTTCTGAGTCTCTTTAATATTCTGTAGTTTTCCTATGCTTCTTTCCTTCTTTTCCTATGCTATTTTATTTATGATTCTGGTACATGTGGAGATTTTGTTTGTTTTAGGAGACGGTCTTTTGTGTAAATACTTTTGTGCCCTCTATAGCATTTTTATAGTTTTTTTCCTAAGCAAGAGTTTAGGATATTGTCCCAATTTTAAGTGGTATCCCGGTTCTTTTAATTTTTCTGGGTGCAAAGTTAGATGCTGTGATGGTCAATTTGCAACAAGTGTTAGAGATATCCTTGACTTTTCTTCTGTAGGAAAACAGCTCTGTCAAACACCTGCAGACCACCTGTACTAGTACTTCCTGACTTGTTAAGGGATCTCTTTTGGGTCATCAAATCTAGTGACACAAAGGAGCTGACCAGCAGCACTGCCCCTTGCCTAAGTTACTGACAGCTGATTGCACTGTCTTCTCTCTGCAGATCTTGCACTTCTAGTTTCCTCTTTCCTTTTCTCTCTCTCTTTTCTTCTTTTTGTTTTGTTTTGTTTCCTTGCTGCTAGTTCTAGGGGGGTCATATTTGACACTTCATATGTAATAATGGTTTAAATAATTGGTCTTAAGTCTGTTCATTGTCTTGTGAGGAAAGAAGGCAGTTGGATATTTTTTTAGGTGGGATTCTTACTTACCTTCAGGCTCTAGTATGCCCCATTATTGTACCACCAGTTCTTTAATATGAATAGCTATTAAAGAATAACAGGATATTATCTTAGCAAATTTATCTCCAAATTATTCTGGAGTATATGATACTTGTAACTTTCATGTGAAAAGATTTTTTTAGCTAGGAACAGGTAAGTAATTTTGCTCTCTTCTTTTTCAAGGGGCATATTAGAAAAGAAATTTTTTCCTCAGATTGTGAAAACCTGGTGATTAAATTGTGAAGATCATGTTGAATTTGTAAAAATTCAGCAACCCCACTCAGTCAAACCATGAGTTCTCCTATTGGCACTGGCAAAATCATTCATACTTGAAAAGAAGGGGAATATCTTTATTCTTAATCAGTTTTCTAGGAATGATAACTTACTAGAAAGCTGAGGCCAATCCCTTCCTCAGTAGTGGAGGATGTGACAATGCAAGATAAAAATGGACATCTTCATATAGGGGCATATAGTTCACAGAATATTTTACTCAGTTCTCATATTCGATGAGTTGGGAACTTTGCATTGGTGTTGCTTTACTCACTCTCTAACGCTTTCCTTCTCTTTGAAGTACATCTGGTTTCTTTTTTTTGCCCCCTCCTTGGAGTTCAGGAACAAATAGAAGCCCAAATCAATCTTTAGAATTCTCTGGGTTGTTTATAAGTGTTTCTTGTTAATCTAAAAACATTCAGATCCAAGAGGAGAAAATATGGAATGGTAATGAGATAAACTGCAGCTGGGAATAACCAATGTACAGTTTGAGTTCACCGTCCCTGTCTCCACTTCAGACTCTCTTACTTTGAAGTTGGATGCTTGTGCAATTTAAGGGAGCTTCGGAAAGCTTTATTTGACATTATTGACTCTGGGACAATAACTATATGGAAGCCTGGTAGTGATGCTCCATGATGAACTCTGCTTTGTTTTGTCTATGGAAAATAAGTGTGCTCTGACTGGATCTGTTTAAACTTTGATGAGAGATCTTTGCTGATAACAGGTCTTTCTGCTTTAAGATTCTAAATAGTGTGATAGAAATGGTTTGTAGCTTCCCCTGTTCTTTCTGGGAAATATGGATAAATGACAGCAAATCAGAAGCTATTCTCAACTGTATGTAACATGTCTGTAAACATACCGTGAAAATAGTTTGCTTTATTTAAGCATAGAAACAATTTCACACTTGAAATTAACTCTTAATTAATAGATGTCTGAGATGCTGTTATTTTACTGCAGTATTCTTTTGTGATTTTTACTGGTGCCCTAGTTTTATGAAGCTCAGGAGTAGTCACATGAATATATTCTTGGATTTTCATCCAATATTGTTGCTAAGGAAACATCATCTTTAATACTGTATCCTTGTCTGCAGCTTGTCTGTATTAATCAATGCCTGCTAATGCTCAGCACAAACCAAGTAAAGATGAAAAAAAAAAATTTCTTTTATTATCTAGTAGTTTATTATTGACTATTCTACTTCAGGATCCCCTGCCACTAAAAACCTCACACACATTGGAGGGTCTTGTCCATGTCTCTAGTCTCATTCTACGCAGACACAATATGGACAGGTTTTTTGGTTTCTTTTCTCATTGGCTGCCATTACTATTTAATATAATAATCTAACATTGGTCTTGTACAGAGCATACATCTGGTCAAAATGTTGGGAAATGCTTACATATTGCTCTAAAAGGGAGAAAGAACGTTTTCTGTATGCATTAGAAAGAGGAGCTTGACTGTACTAAAGTGAGAAAAATATCTCTTTTCAGTATGCTGTTAGAACTACTATTGCATTTCAGCCCAATTTGAGTATCTGGCTAGGAAAAGACCTGTTATTCAGACATATCAGTGGAAATCTCAGTTCACTACAAGTCCAGCTATTTAGTTTGTTGCAATAGTGAGAGGCAAGTTTTTTTAGTTTTCTATTTCTGAACTCTTCTGAGAAGTACCAAGTTCTAGAGCCAGTTTAAAAATTAATTAGACTTAGCAGTTTTTTAGCCTAATACCTTTTTTTTTCATGATCATGTTTGCCTTTTGGACATGTTCTTACATATCTGCTTCTTCAGAGACACTGCATTAGATCTAACATCTGTTGTGGAAAAGCCCAGGTCAAAAAGGCCAGAGGCAGACAAGAAGGCCTGAAGAACTTGTCTCATTAGGAATATCTGTTTCCTTTTTTGGACAAGCAGCAGTATCTCATTCATCAGCTTAGTCATCCTTCAAGGACGAGGAAAGAAATCAAGCACCAGTTTACAGTCTAGCTGTGTGGGCTAGATGCAAGCACAGTTTCAGCAGTCTAACCTGGATAGGTCATACCAGCTCTCATTACCAGGATAGTAAAAGGAACACAAGTTCTCTCCTTCTGAGTGCAGTATAGAGAACATGCGTGCTTTTTCTTCTGAGTGCAGAGCTTCTTATGTCACTAAGCAATCTCTTCCTTCTCCCTAAGACAAAAATAAATGCAAGAAAATATTTGCAAGGGACTGTACACTGTACCTAAGCCCACAGGTCCCACACTACCAGATTTGAAAGCTGCCTTCAGAGCTGAGGCATACCCATACTTTTCTGCCTGATCTCAGAACTGAATGGATGAAGGGCAAGCAGGTACTGCATCCCAATAGTTGTATGATTTTAACACCTCAGTAGAGGGGTGTTGAAGGGCATACCCAGAGTATCCAGAGAGAGCTCGAACTCATTGTTTGATCCTGTTAACTGCATCACACCCACGAGTTCATATAGCGTTTGGAAAGTGTTTATTGTTACTTGTGTCTGGGCCCCCGTTCCAGTTAAACTCTTTATTTCTGCACTAGGAAGCTATTTAGAGTGCTTTGCTCAGGGCTGTTCTAACAATGAACATTCTCAAGTATGTGAGTTGTAGAGATGCTTCTACTCTAGAGGTTAGATCAAGATACCGTATTTTTGTATTGATTGCTATGCTTATTGGGATTGCTTGATCACTCATAGTCCAATTAAAGAATTGAAAAGAGTCACCATATTGTGTAAAATTGGAATCTAATCATTGATTTTTCATGAGGACCTGAAATTTCAGATCCGTGATTCTGCATGGTGCCCCATGGGATTAATAATAGCCAAGACTTGATTATTAAGGAAAAACACTGTCTTATCTTTCATGTCTCTTACCAAAATCATGTAAATATATGTAGTAGTTACTTTGTTTAGTGTTGGTAACAGAAAGTCAGTTGACTTTTTCCATGCTTCTTTTTTTTTATCTGCTCTGATAGCCTGTGAGATAGAATACTTACAGGTAGTACTTTTAAGTTGTCCTTCACTCCTTGGTCTCTAAGAAAGGTATTTTCAGGTGGGTGTTTCTTCAGCCACTGCTAACAACTTTGCTAAATAGTTTCCCTTAAACTCACTATATTTGCATTTTTTAAAAAAGCTTGCTCTCTTGAAATATTTATTGTACCTTTATTTTCTTTTTCTTTCAATGACTGTCTAGAAAAATTATTAGAAGTTTACTATAGAGACTGAAGTGATAGGAGAAGGATTTTGGTAATTCTACAGTGTTGTCTATTGTGATTAAAATACAAGCTTTGGATCTTAATTTGTGCTGTAGTATTGTCCCATATCAAGGCAGAATTTGAGCTAATTTCTTTAAGCCAGTATTTTGTAATGTGATATAGAAAGAACTATTACTGTGATACTGCTATTCGTTGTTATTTGCCATTTATTAATTAGAAATTTGAGGAAACATCTGTATTCACCTAATATCCTTTGAATGAAATTAGTTGGTATTCTTGGGCTAAGGACAATGTTCTCCTTTCCCTTGATAGTGCCTTTACTGTTGTCCCTTCCATCTCTGATTCATTGTGTTTCTCTAAAGACTCTAGGCTTTGGTTAAAAACATAGAGACCTAATTTTTGGTTGCTAGAAATTGTTTTGTAAGGTGTGGTGTTGGGGTGCTTTTGCACGTGTGTGTGTCCATGGTGGTATCTGAGTGTTTAGTTGTACTTGTGGTGTGTTTTTTGCTTGTCTAAAAATGCACTATGCACTTGTAGCACAGATCTGGACAGGACTGAAGAGGTAGTGAATTAGACATGAGACTACTGTGTTTTTTCTATTTTCCTCTTCGTTTCTCTCTCTTTTCTTGCTTGTTCTTTTCATTTCCTTTTTCAAATTTCTTTATTGTTCATTTGGTCTAATTGCTCCCTTTTTGTGGTATCATTCTAAAAAAATAGATCGTTTTTGGTGCAGCATTTTCCCTCCAGATGCTTTTCCATTTTCCTGTGAGTACACCATCTGCCTTTGTGTGCACTGGGATATGTGCAGGTGTTAGTCAGGATTAGGTGGCAGAACTGAATTGAAATGTGGTAACTTTTGCTGCCAGCTCCTTTCTGCAATGTTTTTTAATTGTGAAGTTGCTCTGTCAAATAAACAAGAAGGGAAGAACTAGGGAAACAAGTTTGGAAGTGTTGTGAAGCAAAGTGAGGAAGTATTGGTTACTTTATCCTGATGATAAGAGAGAGTAGCCAAGAGCAGAAATTCCCATTGCAAAATGGAAAGGTTCAGGGCTTTTAACCTTTTTAACTTTGAAGTTAGAAGTTCTGCTCAGATTTGCATGTGGAATTCATCAAGCAGTATCAACTAACTGAACTGCTATATTAAAACAGAAAAAATATAGAAATATAATGTGGACTGTAGTGTAACTTCATAAAATGTTAAGCATCTTCTAATGTGGTTTTCTCTTGCTCTTTCTGTATATAGAAAATGTACACATTTTTTGAATTAGATTTTTTTTTCTGGTAATTTCCTGGTTAGCTTTAACCTTGCTGGTTTTGTTTATATTTATAGACTTCCTTTGTTTCTACCCTTTGAACTTTATTTATCAAAACCTGTGTTCAAGTTAAAGATCATCTTACCTTTGCAAAGCACTCAACTTTTCTCCTTTCCAAATCATTTGGAGAAGATAAATATACTTACTGTGTGTTGTTAGTGGTTCTGTCTACCAGTCTCTCAAGATCATTCATTACCCTAGGATTCATCAGGCTAGGAAATTTTTTAGCCAAATTAAACAGCCAGCTTTGGAAATTATGTCTCCCTGACTTCTGTGTGGTATTTCTACATCATTTTGGACTGCTGTACCTAGTATGGGTGGAATGTGATTAAGTAGTTTGTTTGGGTGTCTGTTAGAATATATTCCTATTTTTCTGTATTATGAAATCTGAATCCTCAGACCTTGTGTTCTCCCTTACAGCTTGCTGGCATAAACAAAACGAAGAAATATCTTGCTGACTAGAATGTTTCTAGCTTGGTCCCAGATTTGGCAAAAAATGATGATAATCCTCAAGTGCACTCTGAAAGACTGAAATACAAGCTATAAGAAAATTCTCTGCCATATTAAAAATGTGGAGAGTTAATAATTATTCAAACCTAGCTATTCTCAATTGTTCTATATTAAAATTAAGATATTTAAGATAATTGCTCTTAATTTTAGTCATCTGAAGTGTAGCCATTGCCTCTATGTAAGCTAGTCTGCTTTGGGTTGCTGCATTCAGCAGAGAGACAGCTCCAGAAAACTGTCCTCTCATAAAAAGGACATCAAATACTGTGTGGAATAAAGAACTTCTGGAGATGCACATATCTCTCTGTTGATGATTGATGTATAGATAGTTAATCACTAATTTCTGTTTTCCATTGTTTGTGTTTTTAAGTTTTAAGAAATGGAAAGAAAGGAAAAAAAGGTATTTCTCTCAGTGCATGAAAATCTGACCAAATTTAGTAAACACTTTTGGAACAGAGGATTATTGACTATTTTGCAATTAATTTAAATGTAGAAGGCTTTTGAAGGCTAAGTTCAAGAAAGATGTTGGTATGTACTATATTTAAAATTTCACAGCTGCTGTGGAATCTGTGATACAAAATGACTTTTTATTATCTAGTATCCATGGGAAAATATTGTAAAATAATTTTTAAGGGAAAAAAAATAAGTGCAACTAGCAAGGTGAAACAAAAAGTTTCATGCAGAAATTTTTTTTTTTTTTTGCAGCCTTGCTTTGCACCCTGAACGTGTGTTGGTGGCAACAGGTCAAGTTGGGAAGGAACCATACATCTGCGTGTGGGATTCATACACTGTGCAAACTGTATCTGTTCTGAAGGATGTTCACACACATGGTATAGCTTGCTTGGCCTTTGATTTAGATGGTCAGGTATGTCATTAATATTCTTTTTTCAAACTTGAATAGAGTTTTCAAACTTGAATCTATTAGAAATCTTGTCACATAGTTTTCCTTAAAAAAAGAAAGTGTATTGTCTCAGGTTTTATCTGCTTATTCTCAAGTTAAGGAAGATAAAATTACATTATTAATGAATGCCAAATATTTACATTTGGCAAGAAAATTATAACTTCAGAAGCTTTTTGAATGGAGATGAGGTGGTAGGGAGTTTCTTGTAGTCTGTGGGCCACAGTTCAGGGTTAGACCAAATGACTGGAGACAGTGGACCTCACCTGTGCAGGGGCATCTCTTGTGCCCAGAGAGATGGCAGCCCTGTTGTGTTACTCACCTTGGACTCCTTCAGGCAGTATCTCCTCCTCTGTCATGCATTTTGCATTCACTGGTGACTCTCCACATTTTCATTGTTCAGACTCACATATCCTGTATCTAAGAGTCAATAAAAATGTTTCATTGGATTATAATTTTGTTGCTTTTGAACATTATCTGAGTAGTAAATTGGTTCTCAGAGCTGCTACCTATAATGTACCTATAAAGTACTGTTTTTACTAGACACTTCCTCCTCTGAGTAAAGACACTTTCTTGACTGATTTATTAGAAATGGAAAATTTAATGGTTATATTTACATGTTAGGGAGCAGCTGAAAAGGTATTAACTGAGAAAGTCCTTTCTGGAAATGTGCTTTCCTAGTCTAAGAAACACTTCTTTCCCTCCCACTCAGCCTTGCAATGTGATACTCAGATTTAGCTATATTCTCAGTTCCTTTTCCTTGCTAAAAAGGTCAATGTTTTAGTTTACTGCTGTTTTCTCAAGTGAGGATGTATTGTAGAGACCAACTGCTGTCCTTAAGAGAATATCAGGCAGAGCTGTGTTGAACACAAGAAGAAAGCCTACCTGTAACTTGTTTCTGTTAAAACATGTTGCAATTGTAGGAAAGTTCTGAGTTTGTTGAAATGACTTCTCATTGTTTAGGAAGTCAGCTTCTAGAGTCAGCTTCTTTCCAGAACATCATTTTTACTTCACAGGGACATAATTTCTCTATATTTTTCTTGTGTACACTTGTGTCATTCCCTCACTTGAATGGCCTTCATAATTTAAGATGATGATACATCACGTTAGGATTGAAATACCCTAACTTTTCAAAGATGGAATAGAAAGCTTAGATTTTGTAGTATTAATAAATAGGAAGCATGGATAGAAATTGTATTTAACTTGTTTATTTTTCTTCTCATAATCTTGGAGTTTTTTAGACAGTAAAGGAATTATGTTATTTGGAATAGGTTTCTGTCTTTGTGAAAAAAGATTGATTCAAGTTTGGATTTTGGTTTTGCTTTTACAAACTCACTGGATAATCTATGTAGAAATTGAAGCTTAATTTGTCTTTAATGTCTGTAAGTATTAAGTGCTGAACAGTGAAAAAAGCTTTGCCCTAAAGATTTGAAAAACTTTCATTTATCAACATCAAGATAGCACAATTCATGCAAAAACTGAACAAAAATACTCATTTTCTTTAAAATTTAAACCAAATCACTCAGCTTTTTTTTTTTTTTTAAATTCAGCCCTGTTAATCTTTCTGTTGAGAATTTCTATAGGAAAAATAGCATTTTGACTGATTAACAGATACAATACAAGTGGCTAATTTAGTCAGCCATTTGTGACAAGAAATCTTTGCAAGATGTCTTCACAGTCAAGACAAGACAGGCTGCAAAGTGCAGGAAGATCTCAACATTTTATTTTTCTTGATTTCTTTTTGGAATAATCTTTTTGTCCATCCTAGTTTTACAGTTTTACAGGCTTCAAACTTTTTCTGAATAATAAAGACTTCATGAAATTATGTTTGAGGCCTTTTAAATTCTGGTTTGAGAAAGTATTCGGAAAGAAATATTTACTCATATGTGTCTTGAAGAATCAAGCAAAAGACTTTCAAAGCCTTTAGCTGTTTTTAATCTTTTGCTTGTTTCCAAGAAGATTGAAGAAAATATTTTTTTCTTTGTATCTCTTGAACTTGTAAAAAAACCCTAAATTCTGCAAGTTACATATAATTAAGGATAAACACAGTTTCATTAACTTCAGTGATCATTCCTTTTTTGCAGATGTCTCCTGACTGCAACTTGTCATGTGTGCTATGTATAATTATATATATTAAACATTATAAATCAGAAAAATGTTGTTATCTAAGAAGATCTTTATGGTCATGATGTTGTACCTGAAAAGATGCATCTGTGTAAGCTTTGGTGTAAGAGATAGCTTATGTTTTCTTCTATATCAAAATGGAGTTATTGCTTCTATCTCAAATATGTTACACATGTTTTGCAACTCATTCAAAATAATGACTTTGGCTTTCATTAAAATATTGAGTTATTTTTATTTGTTTAATTTGGACACTTCTAGCGTTTGGTCTCGGTTGGTTTGGATTCTAAGAACACAGTTTGTGTGTGGGACTGGAGAAAAGGAAAATTGTTATCAATGGCTCCTGGTCATACAGACAGAGTAAGTATAGCTAAGTAGTCTGATCATCAATGTTATTTTAGTTTGTTAAGCCATGTCTGTATATACCTACTAGACCTACTAGTCTGAACAAAACCCATTTTGTTTTAGAAATTGAATTTGCCTAAAGGTTGATATGCATAAAGACGTGAAGATATTTAAGATGTGTACATTTATTTCTAGAATAAAATGTGTAACTCAATATTTGTTCGTGTATGGTTTGTTGAGACTGGAAAGATGTAGGGGAAGTGCAGAATTAATTCATTTCTTAGACCCCTAATCCCCATGTGGGAAATCAAAATGCAAATAATTGCTTAGATTTTTCTAGTCAGTAAATGAAGCTTAATGTTTTTTTATAATGCGTTTTAATTACTCTAGGGAAAAAAAAGCCAGAATGATATTGGGTATATATTGAAATTTCAGTATGGAATGAGAAGATAAAAACATCTTTCCAATAGACCCATTTGAAGCATTTCAGACTCCCTGCTAATTTGCTAAATGTTTTTACTATTTTAACTGTCCTGTGCTAGAAAGGATATCTCTGCTGACAGCCTTGGGTTTTTTTGTGCAGATATTTGATATTTCTTGGGATTTATACCAGCCAAACAAGCTCGTCAGCTGTGGCGTAAAACACATAAAGGTAATGAAATAATTCTTCATTTATAAAATATTTAAGCTGTAGTAATATATACTCTATAAAATATTTAAAAATAGAATCTAAAAGGAATATAGAATGATAATATGGAAGGTCTTGTGTAAAAATAATATTAGTTCTTAGAACTGCAATCATGAATCACACCTGACTGCACTAGATATGTTAAAAGATCTGTATAGTGAAAAATAGACCCTTTCTGCTCAAAAAACTTCATGCCCTGGAAGAAGTAATGTAGTAGGAATGAAACAGTTGTCAGTAGCATTGTATGTAGTGACTGTAATATAATTTAAAATTTAGGTTCTCTAAAACACGCTGTTTGAAATCCAAAGTGGTGTAAGACAGGATGCACATGTTTAAGGTGACTCCAGGTACTCAGATTTCTGAATCTTGAACAGTGAGTGAATTGCTGCACTACAGGGGTGAAATGAATTGAAAAACCATTTCTTACCATTTAGAGAGTATGGGGAGACAGTGGAAGAGAAAGAAAGAGAAGAAGCATTTTCCTTTCTTTTAATTCTTTTCCCTGCTTGTATTCATGCCTTTGTCATTTGGAGCACTCTGTACCTGTTACAGGATTCATAATTTGGACAGGTTCATGTCTTTTTCAAGCGTGCTCTTTTTGATCCATGTGGCAAATGCTATGCAGAAGCAACTTCTTTTTCAGGTTTAACTTTGTCAGCAGGGTTATCAATGATTAAGAACCATGTTTCACGTCAGTCAAAAGTCACTGTCTTCTCCCATGCACAGTTTTCTGTGTTACCACATAACAGCAGTAGATGGCAGCTTGAAAGTTCTGTATTGCTGTTGTGTGTAGGTTCCCATGGTGGGAAAAGTGTGTTGCTTTTTATACAACGAACTTTTGAAGTAATATGTATTAATGGCCTACTGGAAAAAGTCTTAAATTTGTTGGCTAGATTGCATAAGTCTGATTTGGCATAATGTTTAGCATGTCAGTTACAGAATTCCATAAACTTGCTTAATAATGATCTTTTATTTTCTATTTCTCCAAGAAGACCTTTATGCCAATAGTAAGCTAATATTTGCCAGCAGTGATTTAGTATATTTAAGATGGCTTTATGATGTCAAAACATATCTATTTAGATAAGCAAAAGTTTGAGCGACTTTTGAGGCTCTACAAAGCCTTTCTAAATAGCAACATAATTTTTAAGATAGTTGCTGTTTCCTCTGCAAAAAAAATATTGAAAATCAGAATTCTAGAGGTATTTAGGCATTTAGATCAGGCAAGACATTTTTGTTGATGTGTGTTTTTCTAAAACCACATTTTTTGGTTCTTTCAGATGTCAAGAATAACTTTCATGTTTTTAATACTATTGTATTTTTTCTCAGATGATATTTTATGCAAATTGTAATAGTACTTAATCAAGTTATGTAGGTAATTCCAAGTGAACTGATACTGAAAAATTACTTTTCTTAGATACATCACCTGCCTCCACATTGGAGCTAGGTGTTTGATTTATGAAGTGACTGCATTGTTGCTTCTCAAGCAACACCATGGTCTATGTCTTGAAGTCTCTACTTCAGTTAAAAAAATACTACTGTCATGGTTTCACTCCAGCCAGCAGCTAAGCCCCAGCCAGCTGCTCAATCACTCCACTTGACTGGGGAGAGAACTGGAAGGGTAAAAGCTGAAAACAGTTTAATAGAGAAAGCAAAACCTGAGCATGTAAGCAAAGCCCACCAAGGAATTAATTCACTGCTTCCCATGGGCAGGCAGCCCATCTCCAGGAAAGCACATGTAACGGTGACTTGGGAAGACAAACTCCATCACTCCAAATTTCCCGTGTCGTTCCCCCCCCACCCCTTCTTCCCCTCACTTTCTACACTGAGCATGATGCCAGATGGTCTGGAATATCCCTTTGGTCAGTTTCGGGCACCTGTCCTGGCTGTGTCTCTTCCCAACCTCTCATGCACCCTCAGCTTCCTCACCGTAGGTAACCAGAAGAGCCCCTGGCTGTGCAAGCTGTGCTCAGCAATAACAAAACCATCTCTGTATTATCAACACCGTGTTCAGCCAAATCCAAAACTCAGCCCCATACCGGCCATTTTGAATAAAATGAACTGTCCCAGCCCAAACCAGCACAACTAGTTAAGATACTGGGATTTGTCTAATCAGTACTGGTTATTCTAATCAGTAATGATAATTTCTGGTTATTTTTGAATGACAGTATTGCAGGTACAAAAATGTATTCATGGTAACTTCTTACATTATCCTATGTTAATTGAAGTTTGCTCAGAATTTTGAATTGATTATTGGTAACAGAGTGCCTTGCTGTGAAATACAGTTCCATAAACACCTATGCAGGAAACTCTGTATGCTGAGACAATTTAAGAGTAACCTGTCAGCAGTGATGCTTTCATGTTTTGCATTGGATTACTTCAGCAGCTTCACGTTCCACTGCATGTTTATATGTTTGGACAGGAGGGTTTGAAAGGAATATGCAAGTGCCTTCTTGTTTGCAGAGATCTCAGAAACTACAGTGTTTATCTGGGGACTTGGTTGGCAAATATTGTGCTCTGACAAGAGACTTTGCATGTCTCTAGTTCGGGATTCATTGGTACCTGTTGGGTTACCTAGGAGGGAATTCACAGATTGCTGCAATTACATACAAATGATTTATTAGAAAGTTCTTAAAAATCTCTGCCTCAGATGGCTACTTTATGTGATCTATGGTTCTAATGAGAAATACATCTACAATAAAACCAGCTGCCTTCAAACAGAGCAATTAGAGTCTTAGCAGAAATCTACATGCTTATGTGGCATCTTTAAATGTATAAAGTAACATAAAGTACAAATGCAGCATTTTCAGCATAAAAGTCTTACATGAAAGAAAGATAAGATAATTCTATTATGAAATGCTTTTCAAAAATAACTGTAAATACAACTGACTCACAAATTATTATTTGAAAGAATTTTAGTTTGATTTAATACTGATATCCGCAAATTCCTTCCCAACTACTCTGTTACAATGATTTTGTGGAAAGATAAAGTTAGTTAAAAACATAAAACATTATTAAACTGGAGAACTAAGGCATGGAAAAGGGGGTGAATGGTGATGTCTTTTGCAGACAAGGTACTTCTCTTTCAGATGTACGTATTAAATTATAAAGTATTAGCAAAATAGCCATCTTTCTAAATCACTTTATGTTACAGTTCTGGAGCCTGTGTGGCAATTCATTGACACCAAAACGTGGTGTCTTTGGCAAGACCGGTGATCTCCAGACTATCTTGTGCCTCGCCTGTGCAAGGGATGAAGTGACATATTCTGGTGCACTGAATGGAGACATTTATGTATGGAAAGGAATCAACCTTGTACGGACAATACAGGGAGCACATGCTGTAAGTGCATCTCTCTAAATTCATATTAAATGCTAAGTAGATTTCTGGAAAGCCGGAAAGAGCAACGCAAGGTCACCTTGTCTGTGCTCCTAAATGGTGTCAATCATACTCAGGATGTCTTATTTGAATTTTTTTTAGAACAGTATGCAGCTTTGAAAAGTGAAGGCATCTCAGTGAAAGCTTAATAAAAATTTTCCAAAGTGCTTGGTAATATCTTCTTTTAATTGAAATGTTTAATATGAAGTGATTAAAATTTTACTATGTAGGCTTTAATTACATTTTCCATGTTATTTCAAAGCATATGGGTTTGTGATTAAAGTAGGCAGCAAAAAACCCCACTTTTTGGTTTGCAATCTGATTTATGCATACTAAACAGTGAAAATCCACATTGCTTCTCATTATGTAATATGCAGGATTTGACTTCTTATTGTACAAGTATCACTTGAAAACAAAGCCAACCTGTTTCTGGTTGGTTTAACCTATGAAGCATGAAACTGCTAAGGTCACTTAATGAAGCTATATGATTTGCTGGTTGAAGGTTAATTTTTGTTTTGAAATCATTGTACCTTCTTCATAATATTTGAAGTTCCCATATTAGCAATTTAACATGGTGTGAAAAAAACAAGCATATGAGTTTTGATATTTCAGCTTCAAAATTCTAGATAAAAATCAATAACAGTTAATGATTCTTGCTTGTAAGAATATGTTTGTTTTAACTGGCCTGTTGGACTGGGTGGCCTGACATTTGTCACTGAAGTGTGAGAGTCACTCTTTGATTTAATCAGTAGAATGGAGGGGACGAAGCAATGAATGTTATATATGTGGGAGAGGTTTCAGTCAGTTGTAGTAAGGAGACTCTTGGTTATCAAAGATTTAGGAATAATACACATTCAGGGTGATTGCAGCTTGTTGAATGAACTAAGTGATTGGAGTGCTTATTCAGACAGTTGTATAATGACAATGTCTCTGGTTATGAACAAAGATGAAGTTATGAAGAACATCTGTGTGTAAAATGTATCCCAGACTATATTTTGCATCTGAGATGTCTTTACATACATGGAAGTGTATGTGTATATATATATATTAAAAAATTACAGATAAACACACACAAGCATACTGTCCTGTATGCATCTGTAGAAATATTAAATGTATTCAAGAAGGCCCAAATTATAAATCAGGACATATGAAGGGGGTATTTACAGTGTGGAGTTATCCTTGATTCTTGCTCTATAACTTCAGATCTGGTTTCAGTCTTCATAAGTGTTCAAAAGTGTTCTGTTTTCTTCTGTTTTCCTGAGATGATTGGTCATTGCATATGCAGACCTCGATTCCCAGAGGAAAGAGTGCACTTAGTCTCCTGTTGAAAACTGATGCCAAAATATTCTCCCATCCTGTTGGTGCTGTAGGAGACAGCTGTCCTGCATATAAACATACTTGTTACTTGGACTATTTAGAACAGCAACAGTTTATTTCTCAGAATAATGCAGTGCTTTTCAGCTGTTTATGTGTGAAGTGACACAACTGATAAACATAAGATTATAATAGCTTGTTGCTCCATTCCTTATGTGCTGTGTCAGTTCTTAGTTGACCATAAGATGAAATTTGAAATGCAGTAACATCCTTCAGTTACATCAATGGATGGAGCTCAAGTGACCTTGAAGTAGGTCTCATCTAGCCTTCTATTTTTGGCTCTGTCATCTAGGCTCAATGGAATTGTACTTTGCAGTACTGAAAATTAAGTAGGGACACTAGATCATGTCTTTGAAATTCATTTTTACAAGAGATTAGAGTCACTACAAATCTCACCAATTTCAGGGGGAAAAAACTCTCAATAAAATATGGACACTTCTTTCCAACAAAATAAAACCATGTTTTTCAATAAAAAATTACCTTAAAGGATAAGATTGACAGACTACTCTAAGCTTAACATATGGAAACTTGGAATGACAGTATCTCTTCAGCCATACTAAAATATTATTGTGATATTTTATGGCTGCCTAATTTAATAAATTAATGTACCTAATTTTATAAATTATGTCCTTCTTGTCCAAAGAAAATGCAAGTGTAAATAACAAGATTTATGGTGTATGTATATTGTTGAAGGGACAGTGTGCATGTAGTAGGGAATTGGTATAAATTTCTTTTTAGTATGCTAGCATTGGAAATGTCATCCCTGCATACCTGTTCATCATCCTGCATCATTGCGCCTCAACAGGTGTGACAAAAACTGTAATCTTATTGAAGGAAGATGTCTCATTATTTGCATAAATACCATTCTTTTCTTGCAGCATAAATAGAAGATGTCTGAGATACTGGTAAACAGTTTCTAAAGCACATTAATGATATGGAGAAATAGTCCAGCCCCAAATTTATTAAGTTATTATTAAGACATTTTCTACATTAATGTAGAAAACCTGTTCTTTTCAAAGATTGGTTCTCTTTGTTGCAGTTGCCGTAGCTGAAAAGATATTTTTCATTTTAAGAATAATTCAATGTGAAAAATAAACCATGGTCTCCCAGTATGAGCAACCAAGGAAACAGATAGCAGCTTTAACTCTAACAAGCAAAATAAGAATTCTTAATTCGGACAGATTATCTGTTTTCTGTCATAGCAATACTGAGAGGAAAGTGGAGTCTCCTGCAAATTTCTATGGGAGTTTGAGTAGAAACAAAAAGTTGAAAGCACATAAGTTGAGGTGACTGGAGAATTAGTTGGAAGAGGGTTAGTGACTTCACTTAAAATAGAAGAAGGAATGAAAAATAGGAAAAGATGTAAAGAGCAGGGTTTAGGAGTAAAGGCATAGAGTTCATGTTCATTAAACAATGGATAACAATGGGAAACCCCAATTCCAGATTTGCCTTCTCAATAATAATCCTAATAATTAAAATTTTAAAGGAGACATAGAAAACAATAACATGAAAGCATGTTCAAATTCACTGGCAATCGTAATACTCCATGAGGTTATTTGTAGGTCATGGATCTGGCTCTGGAAAGTTAGTAAATACCTTGACTAATAAAAAAATTCTTTAAATAGATGTCTCATTTGTGTAAAGTGCAAAGAACAGATTATAGAATCTTCCACTTACCACCTTATATGTTCTAAATTCAAGGCAGTCCATGACTATTGAGATATAACAAAATTTTACTTGAATATTAAAACAAAATTGTATGCTTAGTTAAAACACTGTATGTTTTAAAGATTCTTGTGTGCTATGCTTTTCCTTGCATAGTAAATGTACATAAGACGCTTTCTCAGCAGATGAATAATTAATTTTCAGATAGTCTTTCAGAGGTACACATTAAAGTTGTGTGGATTGATGTCAGAAACTGAGGTTAAATAACAAGCTTGAGGTTAAATAACAGGCACTCTGTTAAAACTATTGCACGTCTATGTCAGTTGGCTGGATACTAATTAAATATAGATGGAAACAATATAATGAACTTAAATGAATGGTTTTAAGCTAGTATCATGTACCAACACATTAAGTCATGCAGTATTTTCTCCTGCTGCTTAGACTAGTCATTGCTTTCAAAGGCAACTGTCCACTTCTTTTAGCTAATGGAAGATATATAGACAACTACTTTAAATTTTTATAGTAATATGCACATTTTTAAACTGTTTTCTGGATGATTTGTAAGACAGGAAGGTCACATTTCACAGTAGTGTCTCTCCACTGTAAACTCACCAACACCTATGTTAAATGTTTGCAGTCCTTTTCCTACTGTGCAGTATGAGTTGGGAGAGACAACGTCTCTTAAGTGCCCATCGTGTGTGTTGCTTTACAGCTTTACATTTCTGTGTCCTGTCGTGTATCTGGGAGTAAAAAGGAGGCACTGGAGTTGTTTCTGTGTTGGTATAGTGTCTCTGTTCTCCATGTTGCTCAGTAGTAGTCAGTTGCTTCTGAAGTTTCCATATGATCTCCCAAGCTTGGTCCTAATTATAGCTAGCTGCAGTCATCATGTGTTTTAGGAATTGCATAGTCAGAGAGTGGTGGATTTTATACAAACAACTATATTTCAATAAAATGACACTTGATTTTGTCCATTGGGGGCAAGATAGGTCCAGCAGAAGTAGAAAACCAGAAACTGCTTCAGTATTGGAAACTTCTTGGATTCAAGTAGTGACTAAGTATTCAGGAGGGATCATCTTTGTCAAATTCTTTTTGTACTTCTCCAGCATTCAACTATAATTTCTGGTAGAGCTGGGCATTTATTTTTCTTATTTGCTCCCATTCAACTTTTTTTTTTTTTTCAAATTTGAGGGAAAACAGATGTGATACCAGCTGGTTATGTTGGAAAAACAGGAAATATTCAGCATTCTGAGAAAATGTTGACCGATTTGAGATATTATTTCCAGAATTTTCATTTTCCTTAGGAAGTGAAATGAAGAATTTGTAAAAGAATACAATCTGCATGTCAAGCTTCATAAGTTTTAAGGTGGAAGTCTTTGATTTACACCTTTTATTTTTATTCAGAAGCAGAGTCTTTGCAGCTCACATTCAATTGGATCTAACAAAGTCAGTGCAGTTGTTCGCCTCTCATTACTGCTAGAGGGTTTTTAACCATCAAGAATCAAATTATGTTAATGGAAATTTCAGGCTGAAGAATTAAGGATGCATGAAGACTCCAAAGTTGATTTGTATTAATAATCTTGTCAGTTTTCAAAAGGAAGGATTTACTTGCCAATCTATACCAGTAAAGAATCTTTTCCCCTTAAAGTATGAGCCTAGAGCCTAACAATTATATGAAATGTAGCAAAGCTCAGCTTTTTCCATTAGATACTTACAGTCCCCATTAATGAGGAACATTTTATAGGTTTTGTCTCGTTCTGTTACCCCGGTGGCACAAAGACTGAAATGAGAGTGTCCTATTGCATTTCAAGAGATTGAGCAAGCACATCTGCCAAATCTCCTTGACAACCAGGATGTCCTTTTCAAGATAAGGATATTCTGTGGAACGGAAAACAGATTAATGCTGGATCCACTTGATCTTATCTTCAGAGCATTCCGCCAGCTCCCACATTGCCAAATTACTGATTATTTTTTTAATACTGACTAATTAAATAATGGATTTTGGAAAGAGTTAATTAGAGAAAAGAAAATAATTCTATTATCAAGATTGCATTCCAAAAAGAGCTTTAAAAGACTTAAACTTGGACAGAATTCAGCATATGCTACAAAATGAGCTGGAATTCCTCTAGGCTTTTATTTATTCCATGGCACCTATAATCATAGAATCACTAAGGTTGGAAAAGGCCTCCAGGATTTGAGTCCAACTCTTGACCTGGCACTGCTGTGTTCACCACTAAACCCTATCCACAAGTGCCACATTCACCTGTTTTTGCATACTTCTTGGGATTATCCCTTTAGGACTTCCCTGGGCAGCCTGTGGCAATACCTGGAACCTTTTCAGTGAAGAAATTTTTACTAGTATCTAATCTAAACCTCTGGTACAACTGGAGACCATTTCCTCTCATCCTGTCACTGGTTACCTGGAAGAAGAGACCAACTCCCACTTGGCTACAGCCTCCTATCAGAAGTTGTAGAGAGTGATAAGGTTTCCCCGAGCCTCCTTTTCTCCAGGCTAAACAATCCCTCAGCTGCTCCTCGTAAGACTTCTCACACTATTAAAGGTTAATGCAGTAAAACAGACAGACACACATAGAGAAAAACAAATACAGTTAGTGCTGTATTTTTAAAAACCTCTGGCTCCTAAAGAAACAGAGGATTTTTAAGACGTTAGAGATAATAAGAATTAGCCTTCTAAGCTGCTTATGACTTAAAAATTCCACTACATTTCTGTTTGGACATGTACTGCTTATCATGAAAATCTCTTTCTTGAGAATGGACATGACAGGTCAAAAATTTTGAGTTCTGTCACCCTAGTCTTTCATTTTTGATTTGACATTCTAGTAGGCTTATTCTTTTTGTGAAAGCTGAAAGATTTCTTTTTCCTTAACATGAAAAATTATATCCTTGTTACCTGATGCTAGAGAAGCAAACACAATCCATATTTCATTATGACCAGTCCATTATGATGTTTTTCTTAGTTGTAATTTAAGAAGGAAAAGCATATTGGTTAGGAGATAATAGTCATGAGTACCCTAGAATTCTCACAAGTCACATTGTATCCTAATTTGTTCTGTGAGTGTACAGCTTTTTTTTTTTTTTTCCCAAAAGCCAGTCTCTCCTTTGCAAATTGCTTTCATCTTTGCAGATAATGTTCTTCATTACTATAAAATCTGGACCCTATCTAAAGAACTGTTGAAACGCTACTTCTTTACAAAACTGAAATTTCAGACCAATATTATAGAAGATATGTGTATATTATTGGCTGTTCTACATTCTTATGGACAGGAGTTAGGGACAGATTTTCTCTTCCATTGTTTCTAATATTTTCAAGTTTACTTTTGTCATAGCTGAATATTACATACTTTAAATAAATATAGAGCCTTTTTTTTAAACTTCTCATAAGCTTATCAGCTAAAGTTACCCTTTCAGTAGCTTTGCTTCCTGAAATGTGTGAGTTATTTCTGAACATAAGGCTAGTGAGTTGTTTAGGTAATTAAAAAAAACCTAATAGTATTTATGCCATTTAGATATGTATTGTTAAATCAAATATAGTGGCTATGTGGCTATAGTATCTTTATTTTAATACTACATATATCAACCTTACCTCTTTGTTATCCTGAAGAAAACATGTATCAAGTGAGTTGAAGAAAACGGGTTTTGTTTCCTGATGTTTGCCTTTAAAATAAGAATTTATATTAATTTTTCAATGGTGTAGCATGATCATTGTTTTTCTTAGGTTTTATTTCTAAACTTAAATTTTAAATCAATCTTCCTTGGTTTAAAAAATTAAAAAAATCACAGATGTTTTTTGCGTTGTTGTATAGCAGCTGAGTACTAGCAGCAAAGGCCCTAAACCAAGCCTGACAGAGATCATGGGAAATCTTCATGCTGACATTGATTAGAGTTGGACCAGGTCGTAAGGCAAGAGGATATGAAATTAAGCTCTTTCTGGGGATAAGAAGCAGCATCACTATGATGATGATCATCAGAAGGAAAGCATTCTTGCAGCAATTCACTTACTGTTTATTGTTAACTCTGCTTGTTTTGAGTTTGTTTCCATTTCTGACTTGCTCATATTTGAAGCTTGTATTAGTTGCATGCTGGTTTTCTCTGATCTGTGGATGTTGCTAAAAGTAACTTTCCTCTCTCTTTAGGCAGGAATTTTCAGCATGAATGCATGTGAAGAGGGGTTTGCCACTGGTGGCAGGGATGGCTGTGTTCGCTTGTGGGACTTAAATTTTAAACCAATTACTGTGATTGATCTCAGGGAAACAGACCAGGGATATAAAGGTAAAGAGAAGTTTGTCACTTTCAATATACCAATAAGACAGGAAATTTATCAGTGTTTTGAACTAGAAAAGACTTTAAAACCCAAAAATTTTTAAATGTATATTACTATGAACTATTTGCTAGAAATAGAGGAGATCATGCTCACTAGTATGAAGGTCACAGTTACTTTTACAAACAGTATATATGATAAGGACGTAGACACATTTAATTTTTTTATGCACATTGTTTCTAGAGCAAGGAACAGAAATGCTTGAAGAGAACTTGAGGCATTGAGATCTACAGTGTAAGACAATGGAGTACAAAAATTTCATTTGCTAGTTATTGAAATTTTCATTAAAACTATTTGGATGTTATCTATAGTTTCGTGGAAATTGGAACACTGCTTACTTGTAACTATGACTTCAGTTACTGTTCATGCCATGGTAAAGTTTTACGTAGAGTGCTTCAGATATTGTTGCTGTAATGATTTGGGATAAGAATACAAACATGTACTGAAGCACTAATGTCACTTACAATATTGCTTTTGTTGGCATTTGATTTTCTTCGCCCCCAGTCACTTTTGTTATTTTCTAATATCTTGCCAAGAATTTGAAAATGTGCTAGAATGTCTGGTAGCAATGAGATACTCAGGGTCAATACGTAACTGATTACAAGTGAAGTCTTTGTATGCTGTAGTTGACATGGCATTCCCACCAAAATTGTGAAATATTGCAACAAGATGGAATACATTTAATTTTAAATATGCCCAGCAGAGTGGCTCTGTTTTAAATTTAAATTTACTCAGCTGCTGCCTCTCCGGTGTGATGCATGTAGCTGAAAGCTGTTTCATTCCCTGTTTCATTCTTTCAGACTTGTTCTCACCTCCAGTTTGCCTCCTTTATTTCTCGTGTAACAGACTCTTACCATAAACTTTTTCCTTGTCAAATGCCCAAGACAGAGCAAGCAGATTTTTAAAAATCTTATCTTGAATAAAATGAGTTTCCTGATTCTTTTCCCTTCACTCTTTTTTTCTCATATACTTCTGAGGATTGCCTTTACAACCTATCCTCTTGCTCATTTTCTTAATTGCATTTTCTGCTGCTCCACTGTCTTACCTCTTGGTATACTCTATATATATCCTCCAAGGAGTCACCAAAAAAGTTTACGTTCCAAGGGAAAGTGTGCCACTATCTAAGAAATAGATAAAAGAGTAAAAGAAGTAAATCCAGGAATAAGGGAAGGGATATGGACAAGTCTTGACATTTTCTTGCCTTTATGCTTTGTCTTTTGCTACTTTACCTTTGTTTTACAAGTTCTGAGGATGTATCTCTCAGTAACAATCTCTTCTACAGGTCTGTCTGTAAGAAGTGTTTGCTGGAGAGGAGACCATATACTCGTTGGGACACAAGATAGTGAAATTTTTGAAATTGTGGTGCATGAGCGTAATAAGCCTTTCCTGATAATGCAGGGGCACTGTGAAGGAGAGCTGTGGGCTTTGGCTGTCCATCCTACCAAACCCCTGGCCATGACTGGAAGCGATGATCGATCCGTCAGGTTAAATTTTGTTTCTTTCTTAAACTGCATACGGTTTTATACATTCAACTCATTTTGTAGGTAACCTAATTGAAATGTATGCATTTTAAAGTTAGTAAAATGTGGCATTGATGTACTTCTACAGTTAAGTTATACAGGAAATTAGTGGTCCCCAGTAATAAAATACGGTGGAAGTATATATTTCCCCTAACCCCACCCCATATATGAAATATGAAAAAATTTCATTTAGGTTAACATTGAGCACTCAGAGACAAGCATCCTTTAAGTCTTTCCTTTTCAGGAGTTATGTTAAGCATGCACAGCTTGCAATGAGAAAAAACTGTGATAAAAACTTACACATTTTACTCTCACCATATTTATTTTCCAAATGATGCAAATTAACTTTTAACGTGTGAATTTCATCAAACCTAGTCCATGCATTGTAAATTGAATATAAATTGTCAGAAAGTACATCAAATTGCTCCCTCTTACATGTTCATCTCTTTTTTTTTTGGTCAAAACCACCTTTTCTTTCTTACAAGTTACATCTGTTGGCATTTTTGTTAAATATCTGAAGTGTAACACAATTAACCAAATCAATAATTCAATTATTGATTGAAATATTACTCTCAAATTCCAGATATGACTGTAAATAATAGATGTAATCTACCTTGTTATGAAAACTTTTATATTTTAATACTATTAGTTATAAGGAGTTATCAATGACTATTTAATAGGAAAAGTTGTTTATACTGATCAAAGTCAAATTAATCAAAATTAATCTGTCCCCACATTTTCTCACTTGAGATATTACCACCTTTTAAAATATAAGAATGTTTCTTGCTGTATGCAAAATTCACATTTATGTCTTAGATTTTCGTTGTGGAAAATTATTTTAAAATAGGGACACTTCCATGTCCAGCGCTGTGCAGAAATGGAGGGCTTCATCTTACCTATGACAAAGCTGCACACCCATTTTACATTTGTAGTAATTACTTCATTGTAGAATCTGGAGTTTGATCGACCATGCTCTGATTGCCCGGTGCAACATGGAGGAACCCATCCGCTGTGCCGCGGTTAGTACTGACGGGATCCATCTTGCTCTTGGAATGAAGGATGGCTCTTTCACTGTGCTTCGAGTCAGGTATGCTACAAAACCACTAAAAACAGATATGTTATTAATATTTTGGTACTCATGTGGCCATGCATGTGGTCATTTGTGTTTTTGTTTTAAATTGCGGAGGGTGCTCAGATTTTTTAAATGTCTGCTGCATATGTTCATGTTGCTCTATAACAACTCATTTGAAAAAGTATATTGGTCTATTTGCAGAGGGTGGCAGTATTCTAGAAAATATTTTACTTTAGCGTTTAGATTTATGAATTATCCTTAAATTACTAAGAAACAAATTTTCATTAGTTCCTAAATTGTTTCCATGTGTTGGAATTCTGCTGTTAGCACATCATGCATACAAAACCAGTCCTGCTGTTTGCTGCTGTGATCCCACAGTTTTAAAGGGAAAATGAGATTTATGTCTCATGTCAGTGAAGTTTCTTTTCTGGATGAATAAAGATCTCATTACCTACCTGATGAAATTTTCTTGTAGACCCAGTTTGAACAGATCCTTTTGTTCACTATCCCTCAGCCCAGTGAAGCACCTTCTTCTGTCACTGTTTCCTTCTTTTTTGTCTCCATGAAGCCCTAACCAACTGTAAAAACAGCAGTGTTGTGTTTGCACATAGGATAGTTAGGTTCAAGATACAATTTCACAATCTTGATCATTTTTTAGACTGGGAACTTGACAGTGGGATGAGGCTCTTCTCTACTTATGACATGCTTTCTTTCACACTACAGAGATATGACTGAGGTTGTTCATATCAAAGACAGGAAAGAAGCTATTCATGAACTCAAATATTCTCCAGATGGGAATTTCCTAGCTGTTGGTTCCAATGACAGCTCTGTGGATGTATATGGCGTTGTTCAGCGATACAAGAAAGTTGGGGAATGTATTGGATCCTTAAGCTTCATCACGCATATGGACTGGTCTTCAGACAGTAAATACTTACAGACCAATGATGGCAATGGAAAGAGACTTTTTTACAGGATGCCAGGTAAAATTCTGAGTTGCCTTCATGTTATATGTTACTCATAACAGAAATAACATATAGTGGTTTTGTAAAAAAAGCCAAATGTAAATCCTGGTTCAAAACATGGGGGTATAGAGGAAGTTTTTTGTAAGTTTATTTGTAAGTGAATTTGCGATATTTGAATAAGTACAGCAATTTTCTGGAAAGGTTACTAAAATATTTTTATCCTTATTATGTTTATTCTTCTTTCCAATGCATCTTTTTATAGTAGAGATGCTGCCTTATAATTTGTTTTGTTTCTCAGAAATAAACTTTTGCTCCCACAAAAATAAATTTTTGCTCCCACTTTTTAAAGAAGAATTGAAATGCAGCATTTAAATTAAATTTTACAATAGCTTAAAATCTTTGTTCTTATGGAGCTTGGATGTTAAATTAATTATAATTTGATTGCACTGAATGGTTTTTAAAGTGTGTGGAATAATCAGTACATTGCAGCTCAGAGGAGGCATTTGGTTTTCTAGAACTATGTTTGCAGCAGACTGAGGAATTCAACTTAAAAGAGCTTTTACAGTGAGGAACTTTGTGACAACCCCATTATTGCAAGTGTTTTCAAGGCAATATTCTTGAAAACTTGGCTGAAGTGTTCCATAGTCTTGAAATAATTTCTATCAAGGTGGTTCCCTCTGTAGAGGACATATGCACGTATTACTATCTTAAAGCTTGAAATTTAATAGTCCTTATTAGAATATGCCAATGGCAGTATTTATCACAAGAGTTGACTTCTGTCTGTTGCATATACTCTTCATAATATTCTGTATTCTTCCCACTCATCTTTGTGGTATTTGTATTTGTAGTAACTGTGTATTATCACTTTTTATATTGTCCCTTCATTCTTATACAAGATTTATTCTTTGTACTGTACATTATTCACAAATCCTTGGAGCTTTTTATGACTCTGCTGAAGCATCTAATTCATTCTATGCACAACTTTGATTCTGTGCACTGAATGCAACAGAAGATGTGTAAGAAAAGATAGTGAGAATTTAATTAGACAGTAACAAGTAGACATAGGAGGAGCAATTTGAAGTTATACTGAAGACAGCTTTCAACTTGGAGTTTCTTCATATGTTAGAATGTGGGATTGTGAAACCTTTTTTATGAAAAAAATTAGTAGAGTTAGAGGAATCTCCCAAATATTTCAAAATAATGATCAACTTGTGTAACACTTGAAATTCCACTATGAATGAAGGAACTTACAGTTGTCTGGCACAAGATCTGCAGGATTTAGTTATGGACATAACCTCTATTGTTAATCATTGTTTACGTGGATTAGTGATTGAGGGGTTAAAGTGAAGTGTTGTGCTGCTCACCTTCTGCAGGCGTGAGTTCAGTGTGACTCATGGATTTTGCCTTTGCTTGCACTGTTTTTCATTGCTCCAGCCCTTGGCTTCTGGCCTTTCCAGAAGACACAGTGCTTATTTAATGGGCTTTTGGTCTGACTCAGTTCCTCAGCTCTTACCTTGTGGGATTGGATCAATCTCATTACAGTAGAGCTGGTGTGAAATAATGTAACAAGGATCTAAGCACAAAATCAGTGGTTTTAGCAATTTGCAGTGGCCAGATACGAGTTCTTCAATTCTTGCTCTAAGTAATCCAAGTTTCTACAATCATTCAGCAACAGAATTTTATGAGCTTTATCTTAGAATGATTACATGTATTTTTGATAAACATTTAAAAAATCACACAGCCTCAAGCAGATACCAAATAATAAAAACTATAAAGTACCAAACCTATGATCTTCTGTTAAATAGTCTTGAGAAGTCTTCTTACTGATATTGTTGCTCATAATAGGGATTACTAGATCAGGACAGTTTCAGAAGTCCATTTTTAATTCTGTTGCACTTGGATTTGATTTTTAGAGAATTTTTTAAAATGTTACATTCTTTAAAATTGCATGAGTGAATATTGAAAAATGGCGCTCTATTTTTGCTTAGGTGGAAAAGAAGTAACAAACAAGGAGGAATTGAAAGGCATTCAGTGGGCATCATGGACCTGTGTTTCTGGCCTTGAAGTTAATGGAATCTGGCCCAAATATTCAGATATAAATGATATAAATTCTGTGGATGCGAATTTTATTGGTCAAGTTATGGTTACAGCTGATGATTACGGAATAGTAAAGCTCTTTCGATACCCATGTCTAAGAAAAGGTACTGCCTTTTAAATTCAATTATGTGCGTATTTTTAATTGTGGCTATTGTGTGGCTATTCAAGAAAAATGTATTAGAAGACTGGAAAATGAAATGTTTTTTAATATCACTTTTGTCATAAAGAGTTTAAAAAAATGGGGGACTATCAGTCTTGAAAAACAACACCCCAAACATTTCTTTAAGTACGTAAAGCTTGAAGACATATCCTAAGACCTATCCATGCATTTGTAGCCAGCATTAAACATGAATGGTATCTAGAAGGAAGTTCTTCAAACAGCTCTGAAACAATGAAGCCTTTCTGGTGTAAAAAGATTACTTATAATGGAGTGCTGTTAGGAACTTCATTTCAGTAACTCATCCAATGATTGTGTTGCAGTTATGTAGCCATGAAAACATTAACTGGATGTAGCTGTATTACTACTACCAGTTCTACTGCTAAATGTGGGAGGAGATGAATTGCTAGAAGTGATTAGCACTGAGATTGTACATTGGGAGCCCATGCTACAAGCATATATATGGGGGTGTTTTCACAGACCTAAATACGTGATTTAAATAACTGTATTTTTTCAAAGTAGAAGTAATAATTGTCAAAATCTTAGTTTGTAAAAAGTAAAATAAAATTCATATGGTGAAATACTAAAAATCTCTGGTACACCTCATACAGCATTATCGTATGTCTTCTGTTCTTGTGTTTAACTTGATTAAGTTATTATATTTTAACCTAAACTTAAAAATGTATCTTATACACATATTAAAATTTGTGAAAACTGCAAAAAGTTGTTGCTATTGATTAAAATACCAGTAGTAATTAGAATATCTTTATTAAACACTACTTTTTCTATGGGTTCCTTAATATGATTTTTTGAGGTGCTTCTGAAAGATTTGTTTCACAAATACTGAGAGAGATTTTTGTTCTTGTCCTAGGAGCAAAGTTTAAAAAATACCTTGGTCATTCTGCTCACGTGACAAACGTCAGATGGTCGCACGATCACCAGTGGGTTGTTTCCATTGGAGGAGCTGATCATTCTGTCTTTCAGTGGAAGTTTGTCCCTGACCGCAAGCTGAAGGACACTCTTCATATAGCACCCCAAGGTAAGTAACTAACTGAAAATAACACCAACGAAAGGGTGGAAGGCAGGGAGCCTAAAAGAGAAGTAAAATTCTTTGGTGCCAGTATTGAAATAAATATTCAAAATTGTCAGTCTGCACAATTAAAACAGCTGTTGTTCTTTAAATTTTGCAGGTGCCTGAAGCACCTGATAGAGTTGTCTAATACTTGCCAGTACCCTGTTGTCCTGGTTTGGCATTAACTGATCTTTGGTGAAGATGAAAAATGTCTGTGCAGTGGCATTTGGCCAATGGTCAAACCATGACACCTGTGTGTTCAGGCTAGCAAGGGTATGAAAAACCCTTCACTGCTGTGCTTCCTTTGCAAAGGAAAATTTTAAACGTTCAAATCATAGATAGGAATTTCTGAATTCTGTATATATCACTCCTTACTAAATTGACAACAACTGGATGCTCAAGTGTCGCTGGAAAAATACGGTTTTATACTAATTTGTTTAACATTTTGAAGTATTTAGACAATAATTTAAGTATTATAACTGATTATTATTATTTTAAAGCAGAATGTAGATGTTTAATGTTTGGGAAAAAATGAAGATCATGTTTCCACTAGTGACTAATTAAACAATTATTCTCATGAGTTTCCTAAAATCAAAACAGTTAACTGAGTGTCTCCCTTGGAAATTCCAAAAGGAATTAAGAGAATCCTTTGGGGAAATGAGAATATAGAGTTACAACAAAATAGGCTGTTTCATCATCTAATTGCTCAGATCAGATGAATATGTATCAGTGTGGATCCAGCAAACAGGTAAATAAATACAGATGCAGTGGTGAACTTGTGAGTAACATATGCAGAAGGAAACAATAATAGGCTCTTCCTACACGTCAAACTTTATAAGACTACCCTTTTTCTCTGCAGTCACAAAAAATTTTGCCTCTCTCTTCCCATCTATAATTTTTCCCTTCCCACTAACCTACCTGAAGAATTTCTACTTGCATCAGTGGCTCACTTAAACATAAATTTCTCCTTGGACCCTTTGTTAATTTTGTGCAAGTCTTAGTTTCTGCTTTATACTGATTTTTTCATTATCTTCTTTTTTCCTTTTCTCCTAACATCAAAGCTGATGAAATAATATTAGTTAGTAAAAACTAACTCACTCCAACATCCAAAATTATCATATTCATGGCTTATTTCTTATGTAGCAGCAGAATTGTTCCTATCAATTATTAGCAGTTTATGTTGTAGCTAACATAAGCATTATCAAATCAGAAACTTCAAGCAGTTAGGTTAAACTTTCTGGCTTGTAATTTAGGTTGCTTAATGTTTTATTTCTGTTTTCTTGGTGACAGAGAGTCTGGTTGATTCTAATAGTGATGAATCAGATTCAGATCAGTCTGATGTTCCAGAGCTGGACTCTGAAATTGAACAAGAGACACAGATCACCTATCGTCGACAGGTAAAGATTTTAATTTAAATGGCAGTTGGAAGCTTCCTGGAAGGATTTGAGTTGGTCATTTATGAAGACTGTTGAAGTATCAAAGGAACAGGAACTGACCAAAACCTTTAGAATTTTTGTTACCTGATACATTCAAAAGATCAAGGTTATTAAAATACAATAATAAATTAATAATTACAACTAAGACATTAATGAATATTAATATTATCAGAAAGAAAAATTATTACATGTAATCCTAGAATTCAATTTAAAACCAATTTGCACTATGTAGTCACCAGCTACAGGTATTGGGAGGGTTTTTTCAGTTATGTCACAGTAATATTTTCATGAGTGATAACAGAGCTGAATTCTCAGAAACATGTTTTTCTGATGAGTCTTTTAATTTTTAAGTATGCTTTTTCTTAAAGGTTTACAAAGAAGATCTACCTCAACTTAAAGAGCAATGCAAAGAAAAAAGAAAAAGTGCAGCTTCTAAGAGACGTGAGCGAGCTCCAGGGAACAGTATAAGACTACATTTTGTTCATGGGTATGCAAACTAGGATTCTTTAAAATTTACAAGCAGACTGTTTGATTTTGTATACTGGTGTTTATAATTCAATAATCTGATCAAAGACTTTTATGTCTGTTGCTTTATGATTTGCTATTTTTATTTATATTTGTAGAAAAAAATTTACACTAAATAAATAGAAAGCTTTGATGCCAGCATAATAATTCTACACACGAATTCTGAAGTGAATTTGCGCTCAAACTCAGCTGGTATTTATTGCTTGAATACATGTGACTAAATAAAGTATCCAGTAATCTCACCCATACTTTTCAGTATCTGGAAAGCACTAGTTCTCTTTGGTGTATGATTTTGATAGCTAGCACAGAAACTTTGTGTAGTTGAAGGTGACTGGGTTCTGGACAAAGTGGAGTTTCTAGCAGTGATTTATTAAAACAAAAGAAGTATAAACTGTTTGTACCTAGTCTGAAACAACATACATGTTCCTTTCTTAGTTTAGGAACTAAATGTAATTCTTAATAGGTCTTGTAAGTTTGTTAAAAATGAGTTTATTCTGGTTTTGGAGCTAATTTGAGTAGCAGAATGTCTTTTGGATGCATCCTTGAAATCTTATGATTTCATCATTAGGATTAGTAGTTTCCCATAATTCTTCATAAGTGAAGAATTTTTATCAGAAAAAAGATGTGGTGTTTTAAAGCAAACTGGTACTAGATGTTACTGCATTAGAATAATGATCCGAAATATAAATTCTCTTGATATAAGGCAAAACCAAAGCCTTTATTCAAGTAAGTCAAGTTTTCCTTTCAAAAGATACCTCTTTGCAGGAATACAGCTTCTTTTCAGATATAACTAAATGCAGGGAGAAGTTACTGATACTGTCTGTCTTTATAATGGCACTTAAACAATTTTAGTAGGGCTCCACATGGAATGCTTAATAAATTAATTAACTAAGAATACTTAATATTCAAATCAGCAGTTTTGTCTGCAGAAGACTTGTAGTCTGAGTATTAGCTTTGGAAATAATGACAACTGGAAAGCTTAGTACAGAGTTGGGTTTTTTTATTTCTCTTTTTGGTGCTCCCGAATTCTCAGTTGAAGATTTTTATATCTGTATAGAAAATGCATTAAGGTGGGTAGCTGCTGTATGTAGTCTTTAAAATTTGGTCTAAGAGTAAAACCAAATGATCCTGAAGAAGATGTAGCACAAGCAAGGGCCCTGGATCTTTGGTATTATTGTTATTTCCTTCACAACAGAAGTGAAGCTTGACCAGAATATCCAGGAATGACCAGAAGTAGAATGTCCTGTTGAGTTCTGTCTGGTTACCCAATGGGCATCAAGAAAACTAATGAAGAATCCATGCTGAACAACAGATTTTTCTCAATGTCCAGGCTGTTAACTTTAAAGTGACCCACATCCAAGTGAGTAATAGGCATATTCTCTGATTCAGGAAGTCTGCTTTGCTTCATCTTTCTTTAGCTGCAATGGAAATGTCTTGGATGTTTCTAGAAAATGTAAGAAGTGGTGCTTTTTTTAATTAGGGGAATCAGAAGCTCTTTTTCTTTTCTTTGTTTTTGAGCTTGTTGGTCTTGTGTTTTGAATTTGTCAACTGCCTTGAAAGACAAACTTTTAAAAATCTCTTGATAACCTGTAAGAAATCTCTTAAACCTCTGGTTACTTCCTGTTTTGGAAGAGAATAAAATTCAGAGTATGTGAGCCAGCTTCTGACTAACATGGATGAGGAAAGAACTTCTGTTAAGAGGTTCAAGTGTGTCTTCCTCTAAGAGATATGATGCAGTCATGATCAGAAACAGGCTGTTCAATTGGTGTACAAATCTGGCCTGTTTTTGACTATTCCTCTATTTTAATGCTGCCATGTCTTTGGCAGAGTGGTGGTTCAGAGGCACAAACTATTCAGAAGAACCTTTTTCTTGGACCCAATGCATATTATGCTTTATTTTTCCTGGCAGGAAATAAGGATGCACATGTAATACTCATGCCCCGTATTCTCTCAGAGCTATGCTGTTGATTTCACAATAATGATTTTTTGTATTTTTGGATATTCATAGAATCTTAGAATGATTTTCCAATATTCAAAGTATTTAAGCATGACCTAGTTTGAGTTGCAGGATATTCACTGAATGAACCTTAGTGTAAGATGAAATTTGGTAACAGTTTCAAGATGACATGGGAAAGCTCTTATAACACCTTGCATGGATTCCTACAAGTACCTACAAATGCTATTGGAAGGGAGTCCTCATGAGTGGGTCCTCATGAGAAAACTACTGCTATGAAGAATATTTTTTTAAAAAAATAAGTCTCCACCTTTGTACTAAAGACTCTGTTCTCAATCATGTTAGTTTTGACATTTGGTTCTTCTAGAGATTTTTAGGGGAGGGTTGGACTACGTGTGGAAACTTCCCCCATGTACTTTGAAGAGTAACATGCAAATTTTGAAACACTTACAGCATTAGACAAGCTATGGACATTGACTCTTTTCCCAGAGAAGGCAGTACTTGTGAAGTTGCCTGTTAGTTGGATATAAATGTGTAACTTGCAAATGTTGGTAGGATTCATCTTCAGGTGACAGAATTCACAGTGATGTGTCCAAAAGAAGAGGGTTTTATGTGTATATCTGAACTTCCATCACAGTCATTGGAGATTCAGTTAATAGTCAGTTGAGCATAAGGAGTGATTTGGATCAGGTAAAATGGCCAGCTGAGTAGCCCTGCAGGTTCACCTGACTGTATTGACTACAACACTGTTGATTAAAATGTAGGAGTTAATGTATCTAGCAAACATGTGAACACCTATGTTTACATGTTAATCTCAAATTGAATGCAGCCCCTGCTATTCTTGACTTTGGTAATGGCAATTTTTTTTCTCTATGAAGCACTAAGGAAGCTACATCTTCTTCTGATGGTTACTGTCATATTAACTTGAATCAATCCTGGATAATTAACTATGGCAGAATGCAGTCTTATTTTTATTGTGCCTTGGTATATATTATACTGTAACTACAATACAGAACTTGCTTTCATTATTATTTAATTTATGGTTGCTAATCAAGATGCCTTGTAAATTTCTTTGGTTTGTTTTCTGCATGTGAATAAATTATTTCTCTTAATGTTTTTTCAGAGATTAACTAGTAATCTCAGTTCTAAATTGGTTTAATAATACAGAGATGTAAGTATTTTGGAAGTGTGTAGAGTATTCTTAGGGAATGATCTTCTAAATTGAAATATGCTTCTCTTCATTGCTATTTAACCTAGGCCCATCACTTTCCCTCCCTACCTGTATTGTCAAGGAGTTAGTAAACTGGCACGTGGGAAAGACCAAACGCGTTAATTTGGTGACAGAGTCTTTGTTCACAGTGCTTGCTATTTTGGCAAAATATGTTGTATTTTAATTGTAAACAATTGATTGTACTCATAATCACTAGAAGAAATTAACTAGAATTAACTTCTATCACAAGAAATTATGAGTAAAAAGAACTATTTTACTGCATTCTAGAAAAATTTTGGATATTTTGAGTAGTCCTGTGCTACATGGCATTAATGTACTCTGTTTCACTATGTTTAATTTAGACTATATAGGCAATTGTTACGATGAGCTGGGAAAATTCTGCATTTCTGTGTTGCATGTAGGAGGACCTGAAACCCTTTAGTTGTCTTCACACCTTTTACTTTTATAGGTGACTGCCAAGCTTGCAGGAAATTGCTCAATGTCCAGTATTTCTTTCAACATGCATATTTTCATAGATGTTGGGTTGTTTTTTTTTTTTATATTCTCCTTTAGGGTGCATATTTGGCCTTTTTTGTTTTTTAGTTACTCCGTGCTTGCAAAGATAATTCAGTATGTTTAGCAGAGCACAGTGCATAGTGAAACACAGGAAAATGATGTCTGAGCAACAGTAGGTTCAGGTGTCTTCTTTGGCACTGTGCCTGCCTTTATAATCCCTGCCCCTCACCTAGTGTTGCCATATACTTAAAATGGTGATGTTACATACGGTGATAGGTTATTTTTGTTTTCTTTCTTCATAGTTACTGTAGGTCCTTGTATATTCTGTTCTTTAAAAACCTAGTGCCTGCACATCTAAGAAGGCTGCAAGCAGACAGCACTTTGGGTTAGGCAGAAATCAGCTTCAAAACATCTGCAGATGCTGCTGCAGGGGAAGGTTGTTAGTGAAGGATGTGGGTGGAGAGGACGAGCAAAGCAGGACTGAAGAGCCCGCACTTGTGAGTCTAAATTGTTGTTTATTTTGAGAAGAGCAGGGAGCTGAGCCTCAGATCAAATGTGAAGAGAGATTTTCCTAGAGACCTTGAAGGGACAGTAACTCAGGAGACACTGAAAAGTTGCTGGACTGGGACCAAATATGAAGTTAAGAATCTGCCTATGAATACCTATCTAAAAAATGAGTTGAAGGTAGCCTTATTTAAAAGCTTTATTTCTGTGCTATCACAATTTTTGCTGGTTTGAGAAATTAATTTCTCTTTTTTTTGTGATCTAATGAGACCGAGCTTTGGACTTCACAGTATGGCAGACAGTACAAAGCTGGGAGGAGAGGCTGGCAGACCCAATGGCTGCGCTGCCATCTGGAGGGACCTGGGCAGGTCAGAGAACTGGGCAGGGAGGAATTTCATGATCTTCCAAAAATTTGAGATGCGAGTTCATGAAATACAATATTCTTCTTCTGAGGAGCAGGGACCTGGATTATCTGCTGTTCTGTTTAAAAACTTTGTGTGGTGATCTTAGTAATTTTTCTCTAATCACATACAATGACATAAGTACCATTGTGTGCAATGTAGGTGAACCAGCTTTGTATTCAAATCTGCTCTTAAGTGTGTGCTCTGTTTTTTTCCAGTAAGGCATAGATCTAGTGTTTACAAACATGGATCGTGGTTTTTGGAATGTTCATTAAACTAAAGTTGGTCACCTGCCTTACAGATTCATTACTTTCCCAGTGCAGATGGTTGTGCTGTGTACCTAAGGAAAGATGTATATGATTTCATGATCTTAGTCACACCTAGGAAGAAATCAGTGTACTGTGATAGTGCATACAGATCTCAATTGGGAATTGACCTACTCAGGACAGTTCCTGTATCACTAAGAAAGCAGACAGGTTTTCCTTCGAAATAAGAAACTATTCTAGAAAAAAATCTATGCATTTGTTTTCTATTATCAAGTTTTCAGAAACTATCTTGTTTTGCTGCCTGATTTTTCAGCAGTAGGAAATAGCCAAAACTAAAACTACTTTGGACATTTTCTACTTCACTTAACTACATGTTGCATGCCCAACTTCTCCATGTGGTCTGAAAAAATTACTAGCTATTACTTTCTCTTCTAAACTAGCTGTGGAAAGTAACAATTAAGTGCCACTTTTAAACTAGTGCTTGTAGTACTGATGTCTGAATAATAAATTAGATTGATAAATCGGTGTTCCTTTAAGAATGGGAAAGTATATTCATAATTTTAGAATACCGAAACAGCAATTGGTAAGTAATGTGAATTTTATGTGCACAGAATTCATCCAGCATAATTGTATCTCATTTTCAGTGTGTATGTTTATGAATTTGGTGAAGAACCCTTTTTTGTTTAATTAGTTACAGAGGTTACGACTGTCGAAGCAATCTCTTTTACACGCAGACGGGTGAAATTGTATACCATGTGGCAGCAGTGGGAGTGGTGTACAACCGGCAGCAGAACACACAGCGCTTCTATCTAGGTCACGATGATGACATTCTTTGCCTTGCTATTCATCCCTTAAAGGACTATGTGGCAACAGGCCAGGTAGGATTCATGTTTATCTGCAATAACAATCTGAAGTTGTTACTACTGAATTTAGAAAGGCCTTGGAGGTCTTAGGGGAAGAGCGTCCAGTCTGCATTTATTCAGGTGAAGGACTGCATTTCTGTTGCAAATGGAATCATGGTAAAAGACTGACACAGTAGTGTTTTTCACAGTTATTTGTATTATGGTAAGAGTCTATAGTCCATAGTTTTTCTGAACTTCATTTAAAACTAAGAATAGATTAATAGTTTTTGTTCAGCATTATGTTGCAGCTTCTTGATAGCAGGTGGAGGATATGTGCAGATAAAATACAGTTTTTAATATCTTGTTTGTGAAGTTAGCTATATTAGCATTGCATTCATTTATTATTTCATAGTATGAAGTGAGCAGTTGTTAAAGTTTGGCATTCCATTTTAATACATTATGTTTTTCATTATCACCTATACACAAACTATGTACTGTTTGTGCATATAATGAAGAAATGTATGTTGCTTGAGTTTATTTTATAATACTAATAATAGTTAATTTTATCTTTTGCCAGGCAGTTATTTAAGGTATTATTTTCACTCATGTTTTCAGACAAACAAGCCTTCTGGTAAATATTTATACACTAGGACTTGAAGGTTTGAGCTGATGTTTTAGGGTTCTTTATTTATGCTTATCATTTTTATCATTGATGCTCTTGTTATTGTATAATAAATCAGAAAACGTGAACTGAATTTTTTAATAGAAATAAACTTTTGTTTATTATTCTCTTGATTTCTACAAAAATGTTGAGATTAACGTAGCTCTGTAGGTCAATTAAGAAATTAGCCCTAAATATAAGAATTGAGTTGATTTAATTTTGGAGTAGTAAGGGCTATGAATAAAAATGTCCCTGAATTTACGATGATGTATGCTATCAGCAGAAAGATACACTCAATTATGTACTGTTTTATACATACACATTACATACTGTTGTATACTGTGTTACATGAAGAAACTAGGTGATGCAGTAATCAAATTCCTCATGCCACCCTGGTTCAGATCTTCCTGAGAGTGGATGTCCTGAAAAGCTTTACAAATATCTCATGTTAAGTTTGTGACAAAACCAGAAACAGATCCTAGTTTTTCTGAGCCTTAAATGCAAGAGAGTTTTGTTCTGGTTTTGCAACCTTTTTATTTGTGCACTGAGGTGCAAACCCCTTGGAATAGCAAATAATCTTTTAAGTGCTGACTAATAGTGCTTTTGTACATAGTTGAAAAAAATGAACTATATTCCATTTCTTACCAGGTTTGTTACCTACATTACTGCATTCTAGTGGAAATTACTCCACAGATATCAGTGTATTAGAATCTGCTTTGTAGTGACACCAGAAAGCAGCAGAAGTCACTTTGATTTCTGAAACACAGAGAAGCTGACATACTAGCAATAAAAATAACCTATTACTTTTAGACAGGGAATGATTGATGAAAAATTGATGGAATAAATATGCTACAATGAAGGGCTTTCCTTCCACCCCCCCCCCACAGGAGGACTTTAGTTGATTGTGATTAATGTGCCTAAGTCAGTTGGGAAATGGTATATGGGAAGCAGCAAAAAAAATAATGTTCTGCTAGACAGCAGTAGTACCAGGAAAATTCTATTGCTGTAATTTTTTTCAAATACTTTTTGAAGTATTCTTCATACTTTTTAAACAATTGTGTAAGATAACTGAGAAATGAAAAAAAAATTGGCTATGAATATGTATACTTTCAGGTTGGTCGAGATTCCTCAATACACATTTGGGATACAGAAACAATAAAGCCACTCTCCGTGTTAAAGGGCTATCACCAGTATGGTGTTTGTGCTGTTGATTTTTCAGGTAATAAGTATTTATTTATTTATTTATTTATTTATACTTTTCCTTTTCTGTGTGAAAATACAAGGTAATCAGTTCTTTTGAGAAACTGGGGGTTCCTTTACACTGAAAATTTTGAATATCAACTGAATATCAAAAAAATTCTCCAGTGTTCAATGTCAAATGAGAGATGCTGTCTTAAAATGAACATTCATTAGAATGACCTCCTTTGGAGTCTTGCACATAGGAAGTGCAAGAACATATACTGTTCTGTTTAACAGCTGAGCTGAGCACTTCAGAATTTCTTTTGGTTGTACAGGAGAGGTACACAGATCTGGAGTGTTGTGTCTGCTTTACAACTGTGTAAAAAGATTTTTGAGCAAATTGATCAGGTGTGCAATTTTTTCTTTTTTAAATGAAATCCCAAAATCCATGTGGGTAGCACACTGATCTGTTCAAGGAAAGAAATCCAGTCAGGGGGTTGTTCTGGTCAGAAACACAGGCTCTCTCTCCACCTTAAACTAACGTAAGATTACAGTTAAATCCCTTGAGATTTTTACACTCCCTACATTGAATTCCTGTACCAATATTAAATTTCCTCTCATCCACTAGCTTATATTCATTCTTTAATTGTTTGGAATTACTGGGTAAGATGTTTGAACTCACAGCAAAGATATGTGATCAAAGATGAATGATTTGTGGTCTTTGATGCTTCTTACTTTTGTTTCTACTTTTTCAAGATATGAATCTCATTTCTCAAATTCTGGCATGGATATATAGAAATTCCAAAAATGGATACATGTCAGAAAGTCATTGATCTTGAGTGAGCACAAACAGCTTGTTTATTGAAGGTTAATGTGAAATATGTGTCAAAACTTTTCCAAGACTTCATAATACTACTAAGTTTAGGGCGTTTCACAAACATCATGGTGTGGCTTCAGTGCTTTCCTGTTCAGAAATGAACAGAGATTATTATTTTCACAAGAACATGGTGAATGTTTTTGTGCAACTACATCAGCAGCTAACTGAGCAAGGGATATAATAAAACAGAGAGCATCTAAGTTCAAATTTGAGACAGGATAATTTAGTCCTACACTTCATCCAAGTTTAAAAGCAAATGGATGGAAAAGCATGCCTCTAAAAAAATCATATGCTTCTTTACTTGTTTGTGCATTCTTCTTTACTATTTGTGAACTAATAATAGTTTTAATATGGTTTCTTATTGTTGCAACATAGTTATCTATCTACTCTCTTAATAATAAATTTATTATTCTAGCGGATGGGAAACGATTGGCTTCTGTTGGAATAGATGACAATCACACGATTGTACTCTGGGATTGGAAGAAAGGAGAAAAGCTTTCAGCAGTAAGGTAGGAATTTACCTATGCTTTAAAATCTAGATTTACTATCAAATGACAGTAAGGAAAATATATTCATTAAAGAATAAGAGTTCTCTAATAAATTAGCAGCTTCTATTACGCCAGTGATGCAGGCAGTAACATTTATGTCATGTTATAAACTTTCTGTGGAAGAAGTAATTGAAAGTCTGGTAGTCAACAAGAACTATTACAGTGGCTGCTCAGCTAGTGAAGAAAGATGGCTTAAAAGACATTGCTGTGTTCTGAAATATTTGCTTTAAAACTCTATGCACTTCTGTTTGTCCTCTTAAAGATTTGGAAAAAAACAGTTTGGAAAGAAACTGTTTCATGCTTTCAGCCACTAGTTCATCTAGTGGTCTGAAAGGACAGAAAATAAAAGATTATTGCCACTTTTGAACAAGGAGCAAAAATTAGGGGCTGGGGGCATTTCTGCATTTTAAATAAAGAGAAACAACCCTAAGCATTGCTTTGCATAGATAGCAAACATAGTCGAAAGCTGTTTTTCAAACTATAGGACTGAAGCAAAGCATTAATTTTATAGAAGCACAGTAAGAAATCTAAACCACAAGAGGTTTTAATGTTTTTCGACTCAACTGTAATTTCCATCAAAGATGCAATAGGACCATAAATTTTGTTCTAACAAACACAGAAAAATCAGCTAAATGGTGAATGACAATGGCAGTTTGTTTTCAAAATAAGTAAATTTAAAATAAGATTTGTGACTTTACCCCTTTAAGAGTCATTGTGAGCTGTCAAAGCTGTCAAAACCCTAAATGCCATATACCCAAACTTAATGCAAATATATTTTCCTTTGCAAAGAAAATGCCTCCTAGTGCCTCTTCGGAGTAACAGAATTACTCACCTGCCTTGGAAACTGAAGGGTAATGAAAATAGAACAGTACTCAGTATGTTGCTTCTTTAGCTTTCTACTTCCTCATTATAAACTGTTAGTAACGATTTGAAAGTAAACGTTAGCAACATAGAGCAGGTATACATAAAAATAAAACAAAAAACCCCCTCACAATTCTATTTAAATATATGAAGAGTTATACATTTATTTAAATTATTTTGCTTTGCATTTCAGGGGAAGCAAAGATAAGATTTTTGTTGTTAAGATTAATCCTTACATGCCTGATAAATTGATTACAGTTGGAATTAAACACATGAAATTCTGGCGGAGAGCAGGTAAGAACACTTTTCAGAATCAGAACATTTTCTGTTAGTGACAGTATAACTATTGCATCTCTTACTGTATGTTTCATGCATGAAAGGCAAATGTTTTCTCTGTAAGGCAAATGTTTTCTCTATATCTCTTAGTGTTCCTCTAGCAGTAATGATATTATGGCAGTAGTGGAAATTCTTTTTAAGATCAATCTGCCATGGAGCTAGAGCTACATAACTAGAAAAGACCCTGCATTTTCTACTGTCTGTTTTTATATATAATAATAATATAGCATATCTGAAAATTTTACAGCACTGCTCTAAAATCATAGAACAGTTTTTAGAAGAAGAACCTGTACAACACATATGCTGTAAAAAGGCACAATTATAAATAATATTAAGGTTATAAAAAAATCCACATACAAAATTCAGACAAAGTACTTGAAGAGGACACATCTGCCAGTCGAGAGCTCTTTGTCTAGATACCTCTGTTGATCTTGAGAATTAAAAATCAAGGTTATTTCTGCATGAGAAATTTTGAACATTCCCTGATAAAAAAGCCCATTCCCTGATACTTGTGTGAACGTCATTGTTTCACACCTCAAATCATATATAAGGGCATATGTATGTACTACAGAAGACTAGCTTATCTGCTACAATGTTCTAATTATTCATGCATAATTTATGTACGTTAACTCACATGAGTCCTGATAAAGATTAGTTGTGTAGAAAAAATTCTGTGATGAAAAAAATTACATTGTTTTTCTTAGTTCTAGCTCCAGCAGAAATTAATCAAGATTGCCTGAGAGCAAGGTGTTGAAGTCTATGTAAATTATTAATTTTCACAATTGAGCTTTCTATCTTTAGAAAGAAAGAGCCAAAAGAGCTACTATAAATTCTTTAGAAAGAAATCTTAACTATGATAAAAGCTTGACGATGGTGATTTTGAAGAAAGAAAGGAAATTGTTTAAAATGCAACTTTGCTCTCTGGCACTGCTCAGTCAGAGGAATCAGATTGCTCTATTGCTGCAGCCCATCTGTGTGAAACTTCAGTGGCACACTGGCGAGGCTGTTCCCCTCAGAAAACACACTCAGCAGTGTTAGTGTGAGGAGCAGAGTATCAGTGCACCTGAACAAATGCCAGCTTTCTGAAATCTGCAGTACAGCCCTTGCACTTGGTTGAGAAGTGACACAAAGCACATGCTCTGGACTAGTTTAGTCATCACTGCCTAGTGAGGGCAGAGGGGTTCCAAGACCTAACATCTCACTAGAAGAACAATACGACATGTAAGATCTGAGGGATTTCTGTTTTATACCACGTGAAGTTTCCCTGTTTTGTTTTATATCATTGTGATGATATAAATTTGTCTTTCTAGCCAGAAGTTACTGTGTGCTATAGCTGCCAAATGATTTTTGATATAAAAGAATGATAAAATTTATATATCTGTAACACTTTTATTATCCATAGGCTACTATAAGTAAACCTCCAAAATAAAGTTTAAAATCCTCTCACTGAACATCATGAAAAGAGTGGGATGTGAAGATCTAAACTTTTTTTTTCTTTCCAGACAATTCATATGTAGTTTCTATGAACTCTATGTGGTAAATGTTAGGTTTTTTGTTTAGATGCAAGTTTACAAATACATTTTATCTATATATGTCTGTGTGGCTATATGTACTTACTCAATGGGCATATATCCAGATTCAAGTAGTAAGTTAAAAGTAGGGTTGGGTCTTTTGGGTTTTGGTTTTTTGTTTGGTTGGTTTTGGTTTGTTTGTTGGTTGGTTTTAGTTTTTATTGTAGTGAAAGCTGATAAATAGTAAAATTTATTTTGTGAGATCTTGTCTCAATTTTTGGGGGAGCATGGGTGCACTAAAAGAAAAGGACTTGTTGCTCTAGGTGTGGTTATATAGTTCTTGTATTATAGTTCCAAGCAGATGTCTAATGACTTCTTTTTGTTCTGAACCAGGAGGAGGACTGATTGGGAGAAAGGGCTGCATAGGTGCATTGGGAAGAACTGACACAATGATGTGTGCAGTATATGGCTGGACAGAAGAGATGGCGTTCTCTGGAACCTCCACGGGGGATGTGTGTATTTGGAGAGATGTGTTTCTCATAAAAACTGTCAAAGCACATGATGGTCCTGTGTTCAGCATGCACGCATTGGAAAAAGTAAATAAACTGCTCGTTGCTTTTTTTTATGTCTGGACAAAAAAAATCTATGATAAAGCTAAACCTTTCCCAGACTCAGGAATCCGTGTCCTTATTTTCATTACAGAAAAGCCTTGTGTGGTCCAGATTCAAAATAGTGTTTTATGCATTAGTACAAAATAGTGTTTATGCAGTCTCTTACTCTTGTTATGTAGCATGCTGTTGTCAAACCCTTGTGGTCAGCGACCTCTTATTCAGTAATTTCCATAACCTCTTACTAAATAAATAACAGTAACTGATTTAAGCATCAGTAAGTTCAATGAATTATCTGAGCTTGTGTGAAAGGAAGAAGACCATACTTGTTCTATTTTGTGCTGTAATTACTGTCTACCCATAGATGAGTTCAATCTGTAGATCATTAAGTATTTTCTCCAGATTCTTGGCTTCTTTTTAGCCCAGGAAAGCCTTTAAGCATGTGCTTAAATATGGATGAGTGTTCCAGTTAGATTATTTGTGTCTTTAAAGTTATGTATATGTTGGTGCTTTGTAGGTTAGACCAAGTCACTCCACCTCCCAATATTTGCGTTTCAGAAAAGTAGCACTGGACACCACATGTGTTAATCATACTGCAAAAACTGAGTGCTCTGAAGGAAAGAACTAATGATTTCAGTATTAACCATACCTCTTGCTTCTTTAAGTACCTGTATATCATTTTTAACAACAGAATGGCATAAATGTGCATATATTTGAAAAATATAAGCAATAAACAAATTTTTACAATACAAAGTCTGGTTTTGAGTAATGAGAAGAAATGTCAAAGACATATGGAGGCTAAATAGCAAGGAAAAACACCACAGTATGTTTGTTATATTTTTTTTCTAGAATGGTAGAACCATACAGGTTAGAACTTCTAAATCCAGCCTGTGTACATGCACTGTACAGAACTGTGCTGCCTTCATCAGGAGGAGAAATCACTCATTTTGTTGCTGCTGTTCTTTTCGTCTCTAACATCTGTAGCTCTGTGCATTACAGTGTTGTATATGGTCCATTTTCAGTATTGGCAGAAATCACTGAAAAGTAAAGAAAGGTAATAATCAATTATAAAAGTGATTTTTATTTCTTTTCTCCCAGGGATTTGTCACTGGAGGAAAGGATGGGGTAGTAGCTCTCTGGGATGATACCTTTGAACGTTGTCTCAAAACCTATGCCATCAAAAGGGCTGCTCTGGCTCCTGGATCCAAAGGTAACACAGACTTTTTCTTTGTTTTGTTCTACTTTTAAAGTTCTTTCTTTAGAAATCTTTGTGGAATTGCTTTCCACAGTAAGAGGGAATCCACATTTGACATAATAAATAGTAAAATTTTTTTAAGCTTTATTGATTCTAAGTAAATAATTTTTCTATTGGGACTTGAGTCATGTGTTGTTGTAGGGTCTGTTTGCACATTTGGTGGGTGCAGGTCATAATATTTACTTTACTATTAGCCTAAAATAATTGATCTAGCTGTAAGTTTCTTATCCTCCAGGTGTTTTTCTTGCTGTGTTTTGTTTTTATTTAAGCGGCAAGCAAAAAGCCTATTATATTTCTGATCATGAAGTCTCTTACCTGATCTTTTCTGTTTCCGAGAAAGGAGGAAAATCAGAATTGTGGTTAGCTTTGTAAGGTATTAGTAGTTAATCTTCTGTAAATGCATATGTCTTTTGAAATAATTAAAGAACATTTTAATTTCTGTTTTTCCTGTTTCTACCTCTCATTCTTGATCTTAATGCTAGTTTACAGTTCCCTGTATTTTCATTCTGGATAGTTTTTTCTCTTCCATCCCCTTCCCTTAAAATTATGTTTGCTGTGTTCTAAAGTACATGATTTGATTTTCAAGCATGATGAATGTAAATACTCATTACTGAAAACATTGCACTCCAGAGTGTCTCATTCTCATAGCTTCTTTACAAAAAGCTAGAATTGGAAGTACCATAATTGGTAGCAATATAGTGTTATAATTGATACTTCATATGCACAGAGTCAGGCTGGTTAAACTTCTTGATGTATTGCTAAATCCTCCCAAATGAAACCAGACATGTTTCATGCAGGAATGTTTCCACTGTTATTACTGAGTAGATTTTTCTATATTGAGAATGTTATGTGCATAAATATGAAAAATCCTCTCTAAGGCATACTTGAGAGTCCTATCTTCTAATATTTTAATGTTCTAGGTCTCCTCTTAGAAGATAATCCTTCTATACGTGCCATATCATTAGGACATGGTCATATTCTAGTGGGCACAAAGAATGGTGAAATATTGGAGGTGGATAAAAGTGGACCAATAACTCTGCTGGTTCAGGTATGTGTTAAATATCAGTCAAATATGTCGTACCACAAACATGAGTTTATTTTTCAAGTAAAGACTTGTGCAATATGAAGCACTTTAACTACTAATGAAGTTAGTGAGTTACTATCACTTTTAGTTAAACTAGACCATTATGACTCCTTAATGAGCAAGATAGAACATAGAATTTCATTACTAGTTTGTTCAATGAGTTCATCCTTCCAAACAGACCAAGATCTGTTTTGAAAAAATAAGAAAAGTGTGTGAAATAGTGGCTCTTCCTCCAAATTCCTTATTAACTTCTCTTGAATACTATTTACTCTTATTTTTAAAAGTCTCCTTGTTGTTTGTTTTGAGATTTTACTTGTAATTGTGTAAAAAAATTGCCCTACCAAATAGCTGCATTTTTTTAAGCTTGACTACTAAACAGATTTTTACTTTGCATCAACATAGTATTTTCTTTCATAGTTAAGTAAAAATCTCTGGATTCTCTCCTTTCTGAGTGGCCAGTGCAATAGATAAAGAACTATTTGTTAAAAAGAAATATTAGAACCTAAGGTAAAGAAAAAACGTAGTTTATAGAATAGTTTGGGTTGGAAGGGACCCTTAAAAGGTCATCTTGTCCAAAGCCCCTGCAGTAAGCAAGGACATCTTCAAATAGATCAGATTGTTCAGAGCCCCATTGTTCAGACCTTGGATGTATCTGGGGATAGGGCATCTGTAGTATCTCTAGGCAAGCTCTCCCAATGTTTTACTGCCCTTGTCATAAAAAATTTCAGTTCTTCTATATAGCCTGAATCTACCCTCTTTTACTTTAAACCCATTACTTCTTGTCCTGTCACTCCAAACCTTACTAAAAAGTGTCCCCATATTTCTCACAAGCCCCCTTTAAGTACTGAGAGGCTGCAACGAGACCTCCCTGAAGCCTTCTCTTCTCTAGACTGAGCACCCCCTCCTCTCTCAGCCTGAGTTCATAGGAGAGGTGCTCCAGCCCTTTGACCTTTTCTGTGGCCCTCTTCTGGACCCATTCCAACAGGTCCATGTTCTCCTGGGCTGAGGACTCCAGGGACAGACACAGTACTGGAGTCTGACCAGAGTGGAATAGAGGGGCAGAATCACCTCCCTTGCCCTGCTGGTCACATTTCTTTTGAGGCAGCCCATGATACAGTTTGCTTTCTGGGTTGCAAATGCATATTGCCAGCTCGTGTCCAGTTTGTTGTCCACCAAAACCTCCAAGTTCTCTTCAGGGCTGCTCTAAGTGCATTCTCTGCCCAACCTGTGTTTGTGCTTGGGATTGCCCTGACCCACGTGCAGGACCTTGCACTTGGCCTTGTTGAGCTTCACTGTGTCCACCTGCCAGGCCTGTGCAGGGCCCTCTGGCAGGGACCCCTTCCCTCCTGCATGTTGAGCACCCAGCTCAGCACAGTGTCATCTGCAAACTTGCTGAGTGAGGGTGCACTCAGTCCCACTGTCCATGCCACTGACATACACGTGTGTGAGGATTATTTTGCAGAAGTTTTCTGTAGTAAAAATTACTATAATTTTGCACAAGTAGCATAGTGATTTTTTTCAGGCATTCTGTGTTTTTATTCAGATATTTATTATCCTCTAAGTAATGCACATTCTTTTTTTTTTTCTTTACTTTCTTAAATGCATTAAATTATTTCCTATTTCAATTTAAAATAAAATGAAATCTGATTCATTGTGTTTTCTCAGGGTCACATGGAGGGGGAAGTTTGGGGTCTAGCTACTCATCCTCATTTACCTATTTGTGCCACTGTAAGTGATGACAAAACCTTAAGAATATGGGATTTATCTCCTAGCCATTGTATGTTAGCTGTTCGCAAATTGAAAAAGGGTAAGATGCTTAGTATGAAAAAATATTTACTGATGCAATTGACATTTACAAGCATTATGAATCTTTTGAAAGTGGGACTTGAAAGCAGAATAAATTCCCTTCTTTGCACTAATTATTTTATTAATGCTATGTTCATGAGTTATGTAGCCCTTAAGCTAATGAATCCATACAAAAAATCCTGTATAGTACTGTTCTGAAGATTATTTTTAAGTCAGTGAATTAACGATAAAAGTTGAGTCAATTACATAAATGCTGTGTTGCTTATAATATTGCAAGGCGTTTTTGAGATTTTGAATCTAGAAATTTTTGAAAGAAATCTTAGAAGAAATGTTGACATTTTCTTCTTTGTGAATGTTTGAAGGATCTTGAATGTAAAGAAAGGGGAAGTCAAAATTTTTACTTGTTTAGGATATAATTAAGTTCTGTTTTGACAGATGGAAAATCTATTTTAAGTGACATCATATAAGGTGATTTCTTTAGGATTAGATGAGACTGGCCCTGACAAGCTTCTAATGCTATGTATGCTTTGCTAGATAAAGGAATACCATTGACTTTATCTGTTTGGCATTCAGCAATGCAGTTTGATTCAAACATAATGGGAAGCTTAATTGGAGATGATTTAGATTGACAAAGTAAATGTAGAAGAGCTAAAAGCTCACACAAGCAGGGATTAAACAATAAAGTGTCTAATTGGTGAACTCTTTTCAAAGTTTTAAAGCTGATATTTCTTAATATTTTTAAGAGTACTTTTGGCAAAAAAGTCTCTGATGACTGTTTGCTTATGAGACATATTTTGAGATGCTTGGCAATCTTAAAAAGTTCCTGTGTACTGTACAGAAAAAGATGGATACTTCTGCAGACTGAGAAATGGAATTGAAATAATATTCGTTAATGATAAAAGGCAAGATCCAGTGACTGTAAGAAAAATGTCTGTGTAGGTCAGGAGTAACTTTAAGGGCAGAAGCTCAGGATATTGTTGAATGCAGGGTGACAATTACATGTGATAGTGAGGTATTTTTCCCAAGAATTTTTCCCAATATTGCAGTATTCATGTAAATGACAAGACAAAAATCAGGATATTTTTGGTATGCATTTCTCATCTGTGTTCAGCTGAATGCAATTAAAATAAAGTTGAGAACAGAGAAAGGAACTACGGGATAGTGAATGCAAAGCCTTGCGCTGAAGCCATCTAAATAAAGGATATTCCTGTCTACAAGTTGATCAGAGGAACAAATAGTAGGGGAAAATATTTATGTAAATAGAAAGTTCTGGTATGAAAATAAATCTATATAAGCTGACCATATAAAAATTCAAATTGAAAATTAAACTGTGATTCAAACAACACTTGGCATGTTTATTGGAAGGATTCTATGACTTAGTGTCTTATTGTTTGTGATAGCAAATGACTGAATTCTGTGAATCCAGAGGGTCTTTTCCAGCTGTGTTCTCCTTATCAGAGCAAACGGTAAACAACCAGCAGCACCAGATACAAAGAAGGAGATCAAGTTAAAAATATACAGACAATAGTGATTAATCTGTATTACTATTGTGGAACAGGTGTCAATTAACATGCAACTTCTAAGATTCTAGTACCTGTTCATATGCTATCACAGCTTGGAAATTATTTTGGGAGCATCTGGAAAACTTCCTTGAGAGTTTTACAGTATAAGAACAGCTTTCCTTTACTAATGGAAAAATAGATCTGAAAGAAGGATAATGCACTGTAAATGTATCTGAATGCAATTTCTTTATTTCTCATAGGAGGCAGATGTTGCTGCTTTTCTCCTGATGGAAAAGCATTAGCTGTTGGTCTCAATGATGGAAGTTTTTTAATAGTTAATGCAGATACCCTGGAGGATTTGGTCTCTTTCCAGCACAGGAAAGATGTTATTTCAGAAATCAGATTTTCTCCTGGTAAGTGATTTTTTTTTTTTTAGATGAAAATTTTAATATCAATGTTGTTCAAGTAAGGCTTATGACATTTAAGAGATAAAAGTAGTAAAGATTTGTAGTACTTTTAGATGTAAAAAATAGGTCAGCAAAACTAATACTAACATTTTGAAAGACCATGGTGTGAAGTCTTGTGTGCTTGTTTAAGGATGAGAGTATTGGAATAGGTTTGCTTATAGTAGCCTCCTGAATACACCAGTCAGTTTTAAATCATGAATATCCAGCAGCTCCCTAGGGTTCCACTTTATGAGCTGCAAGCGTTTGGCACATCACAGAAGTCCCTCTTAGTTAATAAGAATACTTGAAACTGATGTGTCAGAAACTTCTGGCAACTTTTTCTTCCTATTTTTCCCCCCATAGCAATCCCAGTGAGGCTGGGATTTTTTCCAACATTATAGATCATATTTTAGGAATTCAAAATGCATAGCCTACTTCAGTTAAAATACTCATCTCTTGGAGTAATTTGATGCAAATTACTGATACCAATTCTCATACATCATTACTTTCTGGTTCCCTAAGCCTTACTATCTCTGAATGCCATAAATGCTTAAAATTTCAGCGAATGGTTTTTATTGTTTGAAAATTTAATTATATCATAGCTGTATGTTTCATGCTGATTATGTGATATGAAAATCAGTTTGTTGGGAGATATGTATAAATTAGCAAGCTGATGTCAAAGAATTTAAAGTTACATATAGCTAAATTCCAGAATTTACTTGTGTTTAATACAGAGAGCACTAAAATTTTTTTGAAAATGTTTTATGTTTGTACTGATGTGTTTTAGGGGCTGGAAAGTACTTAGCTGTGGCATCCTGTGACAACTTTGTAGATATTTACAATGTAATGAGCAGTAAAAGAGTAGGAATCTGCAAGGGAGCCTCCAGCTATATCACGCACATGGACTGGGACATAAGAGGTAAGCAGCATTCATTGTAAAAACGTACTGGAAGATTGAGTACATTATAGACTAATAAAGTACATGTATAGTATGGATTTGTGCTATCACTGGCAGATTTGATTCTTCAGCTTATGATTGTGTTCTCACAGCATCTGAATAAATATTAAACCCATTATTTTTACTGCCACGTACATATTTAGAAGTTGTGCAATTTGAAGTAACATGATTTGTCTCTATAAATTGGTTTGTTTGGAGTTTTAAAAAATATTTCTTGTTTATCATTATCATCCAGTTAGTGATAGAACAAGGGAGAAGGGCCTTAAGCTGGAGGATTATAATGTTTAGATTAGATATTAGGAAGAAATTCTTTACTATAAGTGTGGTGAGGCACTGAAAATGGCTGCTGAGAGAGTTTGTGGATGCCCCATCCCTGAAGGTGGTCAAGACCAGCTGGATGGGGCTCTGAGCAACCTGGTCTAGTTGCAGGGAGGTGGAACTCGATGGTCTCTAAGGTCCCTTCCAACCCCAAACATTCTATGATTCTGTGTTTCTACTGCATTAATAATATACTGTACCATGTGGTTGTATCTGTAGCTCAGGAATATGTACCCTTGTTGTCACACATAGCAGAAAGACCAAAATTCCCGTGTTTCAGGGTATTAATATGTGATTACTTAAAATACTAAATTTAGTCCTGTTTCATTAAAAAGCAAGGCTGTGCAATTGTACAGTCTATTTGTTCATGTTCTTATTCCTCTACATAATCACTTTGGAAACAGTCTGATTTATTTTGAAAGAGCGCTTCCTTTGAGATTTTTGAAAAGGAAGAGAACAGAAACATTGGTGAGAATTTCCCTCAGAAATGAAGCAGTGTAAAATTGTAAAGAAGTCACCTGCTTGGGATCAGCTGGTGGCCAGGCAGCTTATGTGCTTTTCCATCCCAAAAGCACATGCATCAATAGCCAGTAATCAAAAACAAGCTTTGAATTAAACCCAGTACATTTTGTCTACTCTCTGATGGCATGGCCATAATAAGGAGAGAAAAGTGATGCGTTAGTACAGTTTTCAAAGAGAGGAGAAAGGGTTGTGAATTTAAGGGGTCAAAGGACTTAGATCTCTTTAGAAGACCATCTTACAGATCTTTTATTTATGTATGCAGTTTTTTCCAATAGAAACAAATAATGGATGCAGTGCTGTTAGCAATAAAAAATTCAAACTAACCTTTCTATTTTCCTTCTGTAAAATGGAATCTTCTATGTTAACATACAATATATATGCCATATGTTTTATAGGAAAACTTTTGCAAGTCAACACTGGTGCTAAAGAGCAGTTGTTTTTTGAAGCCCCTCGGGGGAAAAAACAGACTATTCCGAGTTTGGAGGTGAGGAACTGTACTGCCTTCTTAACTTGTTTGCAAATTAGAATTATGATATAGCCATCTATAATACATAAGAGGGAATGATGTATAAAACTGTAATTTAGAACTTTCAAAATAATAAATTATGTAAGGGATTTCACATTTTTCTCTTCTACTAAGAAACTGACATTTGGCTGATTTAGTCATTAAAATCTCACTAGACTTCTATGTGTCTTTTCTGGTACCTAAACACCTTTGAAAACCTGTTGCAGATTACATAACCCTAACATTGCTGTGGAAAACCTCATATTTGTCTTTATATAACAATGTAATAGTTTTCACAATACGTATAGGCAAGAGTAGTATATTATTGCTATAATGTTGTTTTTTCTCAGATTTAGAGCATTTTCATAGGGCAGAGAGCAAAAATGGATAATTTCCAAATTATATTTTCCATGGTATTGAAAGGCAGTGCTGGAAAATATAATTTGTTTTCTTTAGCCTGAAAGAGCAGCTAAGGTAAAAATTTTCAAAATAGTTCTTTAGGTTTAGGAATTGAAAGTTCATAGAGGTAAAATTATAGGTCTCAAATGAAATTTTGAATGGTAAAAAAATAAGTGATTAATATATTAAAATACTATCTTTTAGATGTGATGTATCTTTCAGGGCAAGGATATTCTCTCGAAATTGGATATGGAAGAAAAGTGCCTAAGCAGTATGCTCTGTCTCAAATGGGTTGTTTTTGTAGGTAGAAAAGATTGGCTGGGCATCATGGACAAGTGTTTTGGGCTCTTGCTGTGAAGGGATCTGGCCAATAATTGGTGAAGTCACGGATGTAACTGCTTCATGCCTCACTAGTGATAGTAAAGTATTAGCCACAGGAGATGATTTTGGATTTGTGAAACTGTTTCGATACCCTGCTAAAGTAAGTAATTTTCAGCTGTTTATGGAAAATATTTCTCAATAAATCTGCCTTTTCAAAACTGTGAAAATTCATCACTCAGAAGAAAATAATGCTTTTATGTTTGTCTCATTTTGATCAAAGAAAGCATTCAGTAATAATACATTGCAATTTGCAGTGCATTAAACGTGCAATGAGTAAGAATGAGCCTGATTCCAGGCCAGACTGTAGAGCCGTCTCATGCAGTGTCCTGCTGCTGACTGTGGCAAATGAGTAGGAAAAACTTTAGGAATGAGAATGCTTTGGAAGACAATGAACATGTCTTTCTCACCTAGATTTTATTCATGATTTTAAGGACCTTCATTTTGTCCCATATTAGTGATTTTTTTCTAAGATGAAGACCTTTAAAATCACACATCATAGAAAAGGCATTCCAGAAGCACATTGTATTTTTACTGCTCTTCTAGTAGCTCTACTTTTCCTGTATATTTGGTGGTAAATGTGTCTTCAAGTTTGAAATGATACCATGCTAAGGATGGTAACAGTTCACAAGTACTGGTTCAAAATATTCTTATGTGTATTTTATTCCAACTCAGATTATTGTCTCTCATAGGAAAAGTAATCCAGTGTTTATTGCTGGAATCTGTTTATAAACTAACTCTCTCATGCTTGATATGTAAATAGGGTTAACATTTCATGAAGTTTCTATAGGAGGGGCACTTGGCAAATCATGTGTTACAATCATATGAAATACAAAACAACTGAAGCATGAACTGTAAAGAAGTTAAGATGACGTCGTTGTGCGCTGGCACAATGAGATAAAACTCATTTCAGTTTTGTCTAGCAGGCTGGGTAAATTTGATCTTTGTCTTGTTTTTCCCTTTCTTAGGGAAAGTTTGGAAAATTTAAGAGGTATGTTGCTCACAGTACCCATGTGACAAATGTCCGTTGGACCTACGATGACAGTTTGTTGGTCACCGTGGGAGGGGCAGACACCTCCTTAATGCTGTGGACTTATGAGATGGAAGGACATCGGGATAGCAGGCAGTGTGACAGTGAAGAGTCTGATCTAGATTCTGAAGAAGATGGAGGTCAGTAATAGTTTATACAACTAGCTGGATTATGCTATTTCAAGAAGACTTTATTAATGTAAGACTGCAAATTTAGAAATAATTTATGGGTTGTTTCTATCTTAAGTAGCAAATACTCTTCAAAAATGTTAAATAAAATTTGGTTTTGGGGAAAGGATTGATAAACTGCTGTGAAGAAAATGATAATGAGGTGTTTTGAGTACTGCTTTGAGTCAGAGTACATAAAGAGACTCTTGAGATCTTCAAAATGAAAAACATTAAGTGTCACTTATACGTAGCTACCCAAAAATCTATATTTAAAATGGAATTATCACAGTTTAAATTTGGTCACTAATTCCAAAGAAATTAAATTGAGTTCTATATAATGTGAGATCATCATTATCTTGATGTTATATCATCTGCTTCCATAGCATGGATGCATAGGAGACTGAAGTAGACTATTGTTTATATATGTATTTCAAGGTCACAATATCAGTAATTACAAAGTGTTAGTTCTAGTTTGTAGCATTAACTTCCGCTGGTTTTTCCATACTTATGTTTCTTTTTCGTGTTATAATTCCAAGGGTTTATGAGCCTCCAGACTTGTTTTCTATTCTCCCAAGTCCAGTTTTTCCTCCTTGTCAATTCCTCAGTGTTCAAGCATTTTTAAGCTATCACTGCTACTCATTAAATAGTTCTGTGTAATAAATTAACTTAAGCTGTCACTAAAATGTGCTAAATGACCAAAGAAATACATTCAATATTAAACATTCATTAGAAAATAATTTTTAATCACTGTCTTTCTTCTTAAAAGTACTGAAGAATACATCCACAAAGTAATTAAATAATCTATAGGAGAACTTGTCAACTTTAATTTTCTTAGTCAAAAATTGCAATCTTCAGAGTTTCTGTTCAGCCTCTGCTTGGGACCTGTTAGAACATCTTAGGCCTATTATCTTCCCTATAATCTTAAACTGTGTGTTCAAAAGCACTGTAAAAGAGAGCAAAGTCTGTGAAGATTTACAAGAAAAGACATTGACATCTTTATCCACAAAAGTTTCTCTTGGTCAGGTCCTAATTATTTCAGAGTTAAGAACTATGCACCATCACATTGTTGGTGATATCTTTGTGTCTATCTTTGAAAAAACAAAATACTGGAGAGTAAGTAACAACTTAGCTTTTCCAACATATTTATTTTACTATAGTAAATGTCATCTTGACGTGCCTTACTGTCCCTAAGCATTGTGTAGGAACCTTGTGCAGACCTATAGATCCCATAGTAATGGATGGATCCTGGAACTGAGAACAACCAGGCACTGAATCTTACCGGTCTTCAGAGCAGGTAGTGAGGTTCTTTGTTAGTGATTGTACTTAAGGCCAACCAAGCAGAAATGGGGTAGCTTTTAAAGTCCCTTGGCTCTTTAATAACCTTTTTCCCGCATAGATATTGTAGGGAATCCTTTTTCTTTGAATGTTTTTTATTAACAGTGTTCATGATTCCCAGCTACTTTATTTCTGTTGTGTATTTATGATACTAATAATCCATGCTTTAATTGTTTTTGTACATTGTTGAAATCTGCACAAATTAAGATTAAATTGTTGTTCTTGTACTTTATTTTGGTTTGATACTCTTTCCTCTGGTTTTGTTAGGTTATGACAGTGATGTGACAAGGGAAAATGAAATTAATTACACCATCAAAGCCTTATCAACAAACATTAGACCAATGTTTGGAATTAAGCCTCATCTGCAACAAAAGGAGCCAACCTTAGACGAAAGGTAATTACTAAATTACAATTTAGTAAGCCAAGAAATCAACCTGAAAAGATAATAGAACAAAATTATATTGGAATATATAATTCTTAACTTAAAAAGATATGTATAAAAGGAATCTAAATACTTATTTAAAGAAAAAAAAAAAAGGTTACCCGAAGGACTAGGCTGTATCTATTTTCAGAGAGCACAAAAGGCTACAAACTGTGTATGCATATTTTTATGTTTGGGGAGTTCTTTGAGATGATTGAGGTATTTGCTGGTGTTTAATAACATATTTTTTTGAAACTTAAATACTGACTGGTAGTTAGTGATAGCATTATAGGCATGAGCCTGTATGATTGTTCTAGTGAGGAACAGCTCTCTGTTTATTGGTTCTGCCAACAAACTGCTCTGGTGAATTCAACTCTAATTGATCCATGCATAGCTTTAGTTTCCACATAACTTCTACCTTTCTTTGAAAAATTCTGTCCACAGTGGTTCTGCAGTTTTTGTTAATGAATCTTGCAAAATGAAGTTGGTTACTTTGCAGTGTTAGTTTTATATTTGGTTCACTATTGTATGCTTTAGAAGACAATGGGGTGGGGAGCAGACTACAATAAACCCAGAAGATAAAGTAGATGCAAAATAACAAAAACAATTTATAACCTCTAGAACATTATCTGTTGTAGAATCTGCAGCTGAGCAGATTCTGGAACCCGAAAGTTGTTTGTTGTCCACAAAATAGATGTGGACAGTATAGGTGAGAAAAAAGAAAGGAGGGATTCCTAATACGGAAATTTGGGAACACTAATATTAAAGAGAGGGAAGCAAGGAAAACAACGGTATAACAGGGTGTAAGGATATGGTGAAATATAGGAGAGTAGAAAGTTTTGCAGGAGTGTGAGGAGTTCTGGGGCAATGCTCATGCCTCTTTCCACAGTGAAGCTGGACAGGTCTGTGATACCCTTGTTGAGAAATGCAGTGTGACTTTTGTGGGAGATTCATATCATCTTTCGTTTTTAAGTTGTGTTGCTGTAGAGAGTGGGATGCCTGTGGTTCCCTGTCTTGCATTTATGAGAAATGGTCGTTCTCTTTTTTAATTAAATCTATTTGATGTGGAAATTAAAAAAAAAAATAATGTGCATGGTATGAAAGTGTTGATTAAGGATTTTCTTTTCTTTTTAATGTAATTGTAAACCTCTTGTGGTTCTTTCAATAACTGTTTCTGGAAGCTGAGTGAATTATTTTTTTCAGTTTCAGATAAATTACTAAGAGAATTAATTCTGTAGTAAGGTAATTAAATTGTGATTCAGAATGCAAAAAAGATCATGAAAGAATTCCATTACCTGCATTGTTGAAAAGTTAGGGGCCATAAAACTTCAAAGATTTTTTTTTTGTGAAGAATAAAACCAGACTATTGTTACTGTATGTATTTTAACTTCTGTTCTGATGTTAATATTGTGTAAGATTGGTAAATGTTTTAAGTCTACTGTTGTAGATACTAATTTTTATTTTATTTTTATTACTCTTTATTTTTGCTTCCTATGAAGGCAGGGGGTAGTAAGGTAAGTTCACGTGAAGTCCAGAATTAAATGCATTTTAATAACTTAAACTGCTTGGGAAAGTAGTTACAATTTGCAACAGAAGTGAGGGATTTACCTCTTTACTATTAAATAATAGCTTGTTAATGGGTAGAAAAGGGTTAAGGGACAAATAAGTGCAGTTCTCACTCTGAGTTGACATCAGTGAACGCTAGAGTATTTGTGAAGAGGTGATCAAACCTCATCCTCCTTTCCTCAGTCCTTTGGAGTGGCTAAGGAACAGCTTGACTTCACTGTCTGAGTCAGAGAGCTTGCCCAAATGCTTGTGTGGGTGTCTGTAACACACAGCATCTCAGTGTTCAGAGGTCCAACATGGAACAGAGTGCAGTGAGCACATTGCACAGGTGCCTGAGGTGGCCCTAGCAGCAGCATCATGCTGGAGCTACACAAAGCTCGTGGGTGAAGGGAGCATTACTGCCTTGGCTGCAGCGTTTTGCCAATGCACCTCCACTGCTTGAGGATCCGAGCTGCTGGGTCCATGTGGTGTTCCTGGGGAGTCTCTAATGTAGGTGCCTGCATTAGGTTATGGACTTCTGCACCAGCTCTGTTTAGAGTTTATGCATATGCAAAAACATGTTGTTAAATTTGCAGCACAACAAATCATTAGGCTGTTAGGTCACCCTTCAGACTTGTAGACTGAGCTGCCTCCGTGACTGGAACTCAAGATTTCATTCAAATTCAATTGGTCTAAGGTTTGCTTGCAGTGCTAAACACCAGCTCTACTAATGATATAGTATTCTCTAGCAGTGAAATTACCATGCTATATCATTGAAATTGGAACACTTATTTTAACTTCTATTGGAAACACAAAATGGCACTGCTGTGAGGCAGCACTTAAGTCTGTAATTTGAATTATTTATCATTTCTGAATAATAATAATCTTTATAGGTAATATTTTTATGTGAAAAGTTGTGTACTGTGTGTCTAATTTGGTTGTATAATAGCATTATGGATACACAGCAGCACAAAATGCATTTGAAAACTGTTTCTATCCTTTACTAAGAGTTCTTTCCTAGTATGTTTTTGTGCTAGGTAAATTACTCAGAAAAAACGTCCATCATAGTTGATTTTGAAAACACTTCTTACTCAGCTTCTCCCTGAATTGCACAGCACTGAAGGTTGGGAGCTCTGGAGAATAATGCTCCATTCTTTTTCTGTTTTTATACTCCCTGAAGTTGGATATTTGTGGCTGTGAAAGGGGCAGTGCTGTGACTAATGTACCTTACAGATGAATGGCTGTACCAGGAGATCACAAAATTAAACAACCAGGAATTTCAGTTAAAATTTTTCACCAAAAGTTTTAGAGATTTGCAAGCAGATAAAACCATTACTTACTCCATGTGCTGAGATCTCCTGCATGAAAAGATCCCAGCAGCTTATCTTTTGAAAATTCTTTTGGTGTTCTGGATACACTCCCAGATATAATTCACAATCAGGTGTTGTGGCAAAACTGCTTCCAATTTTATTTACTTATTTAGTTAGTTATTCTTTTCTTGAGGATTTTTTGTGTGTGTATAGGGGGACATATGGACAGATGCAAAAACAGATAACCTATTTTAGATCCTTATGTATTCAAAAGGGGAAGCAACCTAAAAAAGTATTTGCAAACTAGTCCTTTACAGATTGAGATGTGAAGAATTTTTTTTTTGTATTCAATACAAACAGTAAATAAATCTAAATTTTGCTTCCAAGGGAGTGAGAGAGGAAGGAAACTATTGAAATGAAACATTTTTAATCCAAAGCTCACAACTATTACATTGTAATTGCTACTCAGAAGGAGAAATTCTGAGATTTTATAAAGACATCTTCCATATATGTTTTGGATAAATGAACAGAATGCGATTACATTTTTCTGTTTGCCAGACTTGTGATATGAATTTAAATAATACAAATTTCAGACCTCTTTTTATAAAAAACCATCTTTATCTTCTCCTTTCATTTTGTCAACTTGTGTGATTTGGGAGAAGAGAGAAGCCAGGAATCAAAATGAAAAACTATAGCAAGGGACTTTGCACTAGAAGCTTCTTCTCTCTGTTTACCATATATGCAGAATAAATTAGTTTACAGGAAAGTTTAAATTTAACATTAACTTAAAAAACACCCAGTTTTCTACAACAGGGCTTTTTGAAGCTAATCTTTTTGCCCATTGAAATATACATTAGTGCAGGGCATTAACTTTTTGACAGAAAACCCTGAAATTTCAGACTTCATTCTTTCCAGTCATAAATTTAGTTATTATTAGTTACTTATATTACAAGCTTTAGACCGGAACAACATGATGGAAAAGAATGGTCTCTCTTTACCAGTTTGAGGTAATTATTTTTTCCTCTCAGAGATAAGCTAAAACCCCTGTCTTTGAAGAAGTGAAAAAACCAGTTACCGAAGTGTCAAGGTTTACTAAATAATCTCAATTTTGAATGCAAATAAAATACCTCTTCACTTTGCAGCTAAAAAGGAAATGTCTACAGAAGCTATTGCATGGCCCAGTGATGAGAGCTGAAATATTTGCATTTGGTTTATAATCTGTGTAGATTGGTTTTATCAACAGAGAATCCAAGTATTCCTTGCTTTACTGTGAAAAATATCTGGAGATATCTGAATTTTGTACTCCTTGAAGAATTGCACGCTATTGACTGCAAAACCTATTCAGGCTACATTTGGATTTTATTGTGGGAAAGGTTTAGCTGTTTCCTTTATGAATAAATAGTGCTTTGGTCTTGTACTGCAAAATTAAGTTAAAACTAATTAGAAGACATTCAGTAAAACCCATTTGTTTTCAATATGGGGAAAAATCAGTCTGTGAATTGCTGAGTTGTTAACCTTGTGTTCTCAATTTTCAGGAATTTTTTTTCCTAAATTATTCCCTAAATTATTTTGCTGAATTTATAAGTGAAAAAAACTAACTAATGTTAGTTCACCTTGCTACAGTGAAGTTGCTTAGTGGTTCTTAGAAGAAGAGCTTATTAAACCCCAGTGGAAGTGTACCAGCTAATCAAACTAATGTAAAGTGCCCATGCATATACAAATATTAGGAAATAATCTGTACATGCCCATATGCTTTTAAATGATTAATAATAGTTTTTGGCTAGCCAAAGAATAGGGAGTATTCCATCATACATGACTGAGGAAACCTATCCAGTGCAAAGTATCTTCAATCAACATAAACTGAATTAAGTAGTCATGAAAAAATAGTACAGATCAGTAGCGCTCTGTACCCCACACGTTCTGATTAGCTGAGATAAGTTTATTTTAGTATACAGGAATGTATTTTTGTGACTGATCTTGAACATCTGTCTTTAATAGCAAGTTGATTGTTCCATCCATCAGCTTATTTCAGGAAGTTAAACCTACACAACCTTTCTTTAAGTTATACAAGTGTTGTGTTTGCTGACTCTAAATACTTGGTATAGTTTAGAGGTTTTTGGTTCTGCTTCTGCTTTTTTCCCTCTATTTACAGTAGAGTTATTCCAAAGAATTATATTCTCATGCCAACACATATTCATAATTCCCATTTAAGTGAATGGCAATCTTCTATACAAATGATAGATTTATATAGTCTATGAAGTGAATAATCCCCTTGTAAAAAGAAGTATACAAACCAGGAAGTCTGCAATAATTATCTATATGAATAATTCACTGGCACCTAACTTTTAGCCAAATTTGTATAAGTAATCCTTTTCTTTTTCACGTCTGCTGCTGAAAAGAGGTTCCAGGTAATGCTTTTATTTTCCTATCTAGCCCATCTTTTACTGCCACTTCCCATTTTCCTTAAAAAGCCATCTGTCATGTTGGGTGCCATGCCATGCACCTATCACTCTTCAGAATATTGCTGTATGAAAAATCTGAAATTTATATATACACTGTAGTTCTGTTTCATACAATAAACTAGATACAATTTTACCTACCAATATGAACTCCAGCTCCATGAAATATTATACTTTCTTATGTTTCACAAGTAGTATTTTTCAGTAATATTTATTAAAATATAAAGGTTAGCTCTCTTTCCAGCCCCCTAGTGGACAGCTGTCTTACATGTGATGATTTGACAGTCTCACCTGATGTGTCACGGTGTGTATATTACTAAATTATTTAAGCATTAGATTCCCTATATCTGCATTAGGGAGAATAAACTGGCACTTACTGTTCATACAACACATGAAAATAATTTTTTAAATATATATAATAATTATTTTATATGTTATTATTATAAGTAATTTTTGTCAAGAAGCAGTATTTAGAAACTACCAGCCTTTATTATCTTCTAATAGAAACCAGACCTCTGTAAAGTTTCACAAATGGCTTTGAAGAACTTGCCAAGAGTAAATGGAAAGAAGTCCTCCTTACTTTTAAAATTCATTCTGTACTTCATGCTTGCCAACACCTTTTGGGAAGGGCAGAGCAAGACACTTCCTGCTGAAGTGTAGTGCAAAATCAGTTGCTAAGTTCTCTGCAAGTCCCCCTAAGTATGAAGTGCAATTTTGGTGCCCCACACAGGAAGGAACCTTTTCTTTTGTACCAACAACTGTAATTTGCTCTATGAAATCATGCCCCAAATAGTCCTTGTATGTTTAAAGCAGAAATAAATATTGTAAATCACAGTGTTATAAGTTACCACAGAACTCAAAGAATTGGTGGTAATTTACATATGCTATAAAACTATGCTAGAAAATCATTCCTTGTTCTGTTAGTAACTTTAGATATCAGTAACAATGAGGAAAATATGGAATGAAATACATCATACAAAAATGGTTAGTAATACTTAAGCTATGTCTAAAACTATGAACAAGGTATTTTTTGTTTCAGAAAAAACTTCAAAATGATTGTAGTCGATTTTTATGGTTTCATAACAAGAAATATTAAAATACATGTACCAAATCTGTTTTAATTTTGAATATAAAGTACCAATATTGAGGTATTTATTTCCCTTATGATAGATGGCTGGAACTCTCCTTCCCCATGCTAAAACTGACCCTATCCATACGTGAATTCACCCAAACATGTTATTCATGCTCTCCTTCCCATCTTTTCCACACAGTTTTTGAGCATGCAGCGAGTTATGCATACAGGTATATGACCACTGTGTGTTGTATATGCCATTAGTCACTTTGCTGCACATTACATAGCAAATTAAATGTACTTTCAGCTTTCACACCTTTAAAAAGGACTTGGAAAATGTATTCTCATATCCTTCAGCATTCCTGTTTTTAAATGCTCAAGTTGTTATCTTGAAACTTAATTTGAAAGAGAATACATACTTGCTTGTAATTTGTTCCAGTTCCACTGTTCTGGATCAATATAGAATTAGTCTTTCCTGAACAGATATTTAGATAAATTGTTTAGGTAACCTGTGAGATAATGCAGCTGAGTAAAAGTTGTCAAGTTTTCCTGACCAATGTACATTCATTTTATTCTGTTGTGTGGTAATGTTCGAATGTAAATGTACTCTAATGATTATTTAAAGATTATGTCAACCTGTATTTGTATCTGTAGAGCCTTTAAATATAAATGGTCTTCTCAAGCAGTTGTAAAATGTGAGATTGTTTTACCTCTTCTCCCATTCTATCACAAGGGATTAACAGGCAGCAAATTTTATAAAAATTCCACATTCTAGAACCAAGCAGCAGAGAAATATTCGGTTCTGGAAACATAAACCTCTGTCAGAACCACATCCTTTCAGTTTTTACTGCTTTCATCAAACTTCAAATATATTCTTCTGCTATACCTAATTTTTCTGCCCCCCCCCCCCCGCAACTCATTTTTCCCTCTGTGTTTCGGGGACATAAGTGAATTAGGGCCAGGGTAGGAGAAGATTAAAGAGATGAGCTTTGCATGCTCTATGTCAAATATGAGGCTGACAAGTGGAAGAAGGGCTTTTTTATGCTGTGTCTTGGTAATTTCTAGAGGAACAGTCTGTTGCAGAGTTTTCCATGACAAATCATAAATTAAAAATATAAAATCATTAGAAGCATTCTGGAGTGAGCTGTTTTGTATTAAAATTAGGCAGCGAAAATGAAGAAATAAATCCAAGGAAATGGTATTTTATTTGATTAACTGAATTGTCTTTCTGCTTTGACAGAGGTATTTCTTTTAAAGATGAATATGAATATAAATTGAGTATGACAGAGCTATAAGATTTCCCTATGCATTAGCAGGTTGGAAGGTACTGTTAGTATGGAATGGGTGACGGACAGCCTTCTCTTATTCACAGTTCTTTATTTCAGACCACCAGTTAGTAGGGCATTGCCACAGCCAGAGAAACTTCAGACAAATAATGTGGGGAAGAAAAAGAGACCTATAGAGGTAAGAAAAATGTTGCTCTTCTTGTCTTCTTTTAGGATTTTGTTTTGCCAGAAACTGACACACCTGTGAAAACATTAAATGATTGTTTTAGTCTAAATATATCAAAGGTGGAGATAGCGAATAGTGGGTAAATAGCAAAAAAAGTGGGAGAGAATTTTTTCTTGTAAATAATAATAAAAAAGACTATATTTCTTTTTCTTGCAAATGAAATGGAGTATAATTCAATTCTTAGTAATCATGAAACCTTAGAACTGGCTGTAGAAAGCAGGATGTCTTGTTTGGATTACTGGATTGTTAAAGGGTATATTGTTGCTAATAAAAATAAACATTTTTTAATTCAAATCTTCTTAGAATTAATTTTAAAACTTCATTTTAAATTCATCACTGATAAGAGTTTTAAATATGATTTTTAAAATTATATTATTGATAAGTTTATCTTTGGCACCTGTTTTTTCATTACATGGCAATTGCAAAAAAAGATACCAATTTTTGATTAATCCGAAGTAAAAATTTCATCTAATCTTGGAAAATGCAGTTCTTTACCAACCCAAATATTGTTGATTCTGCAAAATATTTGGTGTAGCATAATAAACAGTTTTTTGACATCAGCACTCTAGAAGATTTAGGCTGTAATTTAGGTTTCTAGTTGCTGGCTGGAATTAAATTGTGGGCCAGGGTTTGTCATTCTTTGTTTCTTAGTGCCTTCTGCATTAAAAGAACTTTATTCTTCACTACCCTTTATTTACTTATGTGCACACGTATGAATATCTCTTTCAGTGTATATATATATGTCTGTGTGTATTATATGCACATTCTGCAGCATCCCCCTGAGAGGTGTGAAGGGATGACTGCTGTGTGTGACAAGAATGAGCAGGTGTGTAAACTGACAGAGGAAGCATGAGCTCAGTTGCTGTTGGTTTGGGATGTCATTGAACTCCTTTACTACATAAGGACATGATTAAAAGAATTAAATCCTACAGAAAAATGGGAGGTTCATAACTGCTTTAACGTTGTGTGTGTCTATTGATGTGACTGTCTTTTTTAGGACCTAATTTTGGAGCTGGTATTTGGGTATCGAGGCAAGGACTGCAGAAACAATGTGCACTATTTGAATGATGGTGCTGATGTAATTTATCACACTGCTTCTATTGGGATCTTGTATAATGTGGCAACAGGTAGGAGAAAACCCACTGGAGGGAAAATGTTTCTTTGCATACACGGAGTTACAGTTTATAAAATAATTAATATGCTTTAAGGATTGTAAAAGTATGTGAAAAAATATTATTTGTTGCTAAGAATTCAGTCTCTAGAAAATATTCGTAATAGCTGCATAATCAAACAAGTGTTCTGAAATGTTCCTGGTGACTGAGCTTTATAGGAAGTAAAAATTTGGTTTTTTGATACTAGCTTTCTTAAATTTGCATGTTGAGATGATCACAAAAACTAAAAGAGCTGAACAATGGAGTAATTGTAATTTAATTTTTTTTTCTAAGAATAAGTTAACATTCTTGTTTGGTTTACTTTTCTGTCATCTATGTCACATACATTCCTTCCCAATAACCCAGTGAGTTTAGATAACTTAGACCTTTTAAAAAGTACACAATACTATTTGTTTCTGAGGTAGTTAAGCAACTTGCTGTGGAAAACTTGAGGGAATAGTTTGGAGTTTTGAGTGCTGTGTGTTGAAGTCAAGATAAAAAAATTAGGAGTTTCTGTTTTCTGGTTTTACACTTCAAAATGCAACATGAACATTATGCTGTTTTCTAACAAATATTATAAAATTTTCAAATATTAGCCATGTCTATATGTGTATAAATGTTTTCCTTAAAGTTGAACTAGGTTTGATTTTTTTTTCCTTATTTTTAGGCTCTCAGTCATTTTACCAGGAACACAATGATGATATTTTGTGCCTCACTGTGAATCAGCATCCCAAGTTTACCAACATAGTGGCAACTGGCCAAGTAGGTATGTTTGTATTTTTGTAAAAAGAATTAACATATCAGCATGCAATCAGGGCCTTGTAAATTCATGATAAATCACAAAAATATTTGATTATGCTATCTCCGTTTGTATGAGTGTTACTCAGTTACCTGTCCTCTTTATATGTTCCTTCGAGTGTAATTGAATAAAGTTGACAAAAATATTGAGGCATGAAAGATTAAACTTATCTTCTCTTTGGAGTATTATCAAAACTATTTTTTCAGAAATTGTAAGCCCCATTAAATTAGTCTGGTTGTATTGAACGATCAGCTTGTGTTAGACCTTCCAAAGAGTCATAGCCCTTCCAAAGAATAGAGCTAACCTTCATTTCTTAAAATACATCTCAATCTTATGTTGGTTTTACCTCATCAGGTAGATTTATAATACCTACTTGGTGGTTGGATAGCTGTAATTAATATTCCAGGCAGAACCAAAACCCTAATGGTTTCCCTGCAGATAAATGGAGATTTAGAGGGAAAGCATATATATATAAATATATATTTCATAGTAACATTGAGATCTATGAACAAACCAGGTTTAAAAAGAAAAAAAAAGCCCATTTTGCATTAGCATAGCTGGTAGAAATTGCTGTTTCTAGATTTTGGAAAATAGGGATTTTTGTAGCCCTACAGTCTGGTTGTAGTTTTCGTATCTTCTATTGGTTCTCAGCAGATTCAAACCCACATTATTTTCTTTAGTGCATAGAATACAAAAAAAACCCTTTTATTTTATTTTATTTCAGCCAAAATAGCTTTTTTTCCCTTTAGGTTTGTTTTAGAGGTTTCATGTAAATCCAAGCAGTTCTGCAGAATTTATTACCTGCTTTCCTGTGTCTTTTGGATTTTTAGGTGCATTTCTTCTTAAAATTGACTCACTGATAATACTAACTGCTTAGCTAAAATAGCTTCCATTTCTTGGTGAGTTTCTTGCCTCACATAATTTTAAACAATTTTTTAATGGAACTTATTTAAATGGAAAAAATCATCAGCAGGATTTTGTCTATGGTTTGATTGCAGAGAACATTCGCAGGAATTACAAACCTTGTATTGTCTTTGAGAATTTGCTTTTTTCATCATATTTCTTAATCTGGCCCTGTTTGCCTTTCTGTTGGGAAGGAATATGAAGATTTTTCTTCTACAGTGTTCATCTTATCCAAGACAAAACACAGGACTTAATCCTTTCTCGATTTTCATAATGGTTTCTACATCAACTAGCAGAAGAACAATTTTAACTGTTCTGTAATGTGAATTAAATCATACAAATCAGGGACAGATGACACTTTTAAGAAGAGAATTAAAAATAAGCTGGAAGTGAAATATCTCAAAACAGCACTTATTTTTTGATTTTGAAGTGATGTTAAGGGGTGTATATACTCTATAAAGAACATACTTAACTGCTGCTACTTTTCCTGCTGATATGGTTGGCACAAATAGTGTCACCGTCATGATTTGTATCTTCAAAAAATTTATTGGATCTTCAGGTACTCAAATGCTACTTCTTAGCATTTTTTTCCCATTTAATTTGTTAAAATATCAATGACATGAAAAAATATGTTTTTCATTTACTTTGGCTGAGAGAGACTTTAACATACACCAAAACTAGATTTTTGTGTTGTAGCTCAAAATGGAAATCAAAATTTATTCATTCATTCAATATATTCATTCTATGATTTATTTCTGATGTGAACTCCTTTTATCAGTAATTACTCATCTTTAACAGCAGTATTAGTGCTGCTGCAATGCAAAAAGATAACATCAAGGTGTGTGTTAAGAAATTACACTGAATATGGCATATATTTTCTTTAGCACTTATCTTATTTCTGATCTAATTATTTTTCTGCTGCTTTTCCATTACAGGAGACTCAGCAGATATGTCAGGTAAGGGAAATAAAATTTTAACATCTTCAGGTGTAGTTAGTCTATCTAGTAGCCATCTGCAGCTTTATAGAGCCATAAGTGATGTGAATTCATTTTTAGTTTATTAAACCCTGTGTATCAGTCATATTACTGTCAGCACTGAATATAAGTCAAAACAGCTCAGCATTCTGTAAATATAGAAAAATTAAAAATGTTAGAACACACTTAAAAACTACTCTTGTTGAAGCATATTCCCTTCTTGCTGCTTAGTGATTAGTGAGTTCTAATACATACTTCTACTGTAGCATTCCTGTGTATGCTTGCCAGTTTTGTAGGCATGTTGGGGCTGACAACATTTGATTTAGACTTTCAATTGAGTGTAATTTTAAATATGCATTTCTAAAGTAAATTCTGTTGAGGAGGCCTAGGTGACTGAGTGAAAAAACTAATCACCTTTCACATTTATGTACAATTGTCATGCAGTTATTACCACTGATCCAAAATGCTTTTTATGATGTCAGTTTAATATTTCCTCTATCATTTTGGGTCTTTATTAATATTTTTTTTCAACTGTAATTGTAAAAAGTCATCACTGTCATGTGCGAATGAGTTCACTGTTGAGCAGCCATAATTGTCTGTCTTGTGAAGAATCTTCAGAGATGCATAAATGTGTGGTCATCTAAACTGGACAGTGTAATAATCTTCATGTGGATCTAAAGCTTGTTCTGTAAGAACAAATGTACATTGACATCTTTAATGTGTGTTGACTTCTCTTAAATATGGCAAATGGTGCTTGCTCTAAGAATGGGAGGAAGAATATAGGTACCTTTTCCCACACTTTCAACCTGTATTTAAAAAAAAATGGTGATGTGGATATTTATATGAAAAAACATCTTTAGACCTGGTGCCTGGACACTTTCCCTGTGTCACGTGCCTTCTCTCTACTGCAACTTCAGTTTGAGCTTGTGTATCTTACTAATATACTGTTGTCACTGCTTGAAACAAGCACTCTTAACTTTTTTCTTCTCTCTGGACCCATTAGTCTGGAATCCAAGCTGCTTCCTGCTTTCATTAGAAAGTTGAAGTTTTACTTAAAATTTATTGATGGCTATTTGGCATTGTTCTTACCAACAGCTTTTGCTTGTTTAGTTCCAATTTTCAGTTGTCTACAGTGATGCAGGGGTTCTTGAAGCAGTAATGTTTGCACTAGACTGGAATGGCAAATAAAGTTTCCTAATGACTGGGTGTAGGTTTGGTCCACCATACTAAAGATTTTTTCTGTCCTGCCAGCCCATGGTAGCTTTATCTAACTGCTCCCAGAAGGAGATGACACCTTAGAACATCTCTCTTGTAAAGTGTTGAGTACACAGGCAGGATTCAGTGTCAGGACAGAAACTTTCAGAAGGATTCCATCACACAGAAGGACCTAAGAGTTTTCTGTCTTGCGGATCTCGCTCTGAAAGATTTTGTCAGTTCTTATTCAGGAAAACTGGGTGAGAGTTTCTGTCTGCCACTCAAAAGAAAACTTTTGGCCGAGGTTTTTGGGCAGGTGCACAATTCAAGGGTAATACAGAGTTTTACCAAGGGGAGTGCTGAAGAGTGAAAAACAGTTCAGAGCCATAATAAAGCTTTCCCTTCCCTCAGCTTCCCATAAGAACAGCAAGGAGTTTGCTGACAATTTTTGGGAAATGCTTGTTGCTGTCAACTCCTACCCTTTCTGTTTTAATGGCATGTCCATACTATGCTGTAGTACCTCTCAAAAGGTAGTGATAACACCATGTTGCTGCTATGAGAGGAAATTCCAATGGGAAATAAAAAAATAAGGAAGTAGGTTCTAAAGACTGTTTTGGAACAGCTGTGGAATTGTGCTGAAAAACTGAGTTTCATGTGGCTGAAATTTTGCCTAAGTCCTTCTGCCTACTGTTTCCCATCACATGTGTGCCTTTGAGGGCCTAGATTTAGCTGATTAGAAACACAAAGCATGAATCCAAAAGAGAATTTAGTTTATGTGAATCTGGGTCTAGGACAAGTACCAGTAACCTTCAGACTCTGCAGTCAAATTTATTAGAGATCAGAAGTGAAGAAATTTGAGAAGTTTCCCTTCCTGGAAATGCCTTAGATGCTGCTCAGAGATTGTAAACTATATATGGATTACAAGACCTTTTGAGAAGGCATTGCATTTGGGGAAAAAGCCAGCTGTCATCATGGTAGAGATAATCAAATAAATTACTAGCATGGGAAGACAGTTTTTACTGCAGAGAGCTTGCAGTCTGAACAATGCAGACTAAATACCGCAGTTCTTCTACATCGGTAAGCAAGCCGACGATTTGGCTGATGTTCTCCTAAGAGGGCAAAGCATTTCAGACAGGTGGCCATTTTGTAGAAAGGAGATTTTGGCCCTGCACTCTAAATTGATTTCTCTGTAGTTTTCAGTTGTCCAAAAGCCCCATGTAGAAGTTATGTTCTTTATGAGCAGCTTTATGAAGGTTTTTGAGTTAGCGTGCTGCTCTACGTTTTACTAAGAGAAAAACAGGAGAAGACAGCTTGCTTTTAGAACTTCTGTTGTGCTTCACAAGTCACATAACAAGTAAAGTGACAAGTTAACATCTCTGGTAATGTAATGAGGCCAACTTGTTCATCCTACCTAATGATCCTGTTTGTCATAAATTGGTTTCCAAAGGGAGGCCAAAATCTCCTTTCTTTTCTTTCCTTTTTCCCCCCCCATCTGATCAGAGCAATTTTGGGAAGTGCTTATTTAAAAGTATTTACTGCTTCAATGAGCAAATGATCACACATTTTCAAAATTAATCCTAATGGCATGTTTTTATATTTGTGTAGCTACAGCTCCTTCTATTCATGTGTGGGATGCAATGAACAAGCAGACACTGTCAGTACTGCGGTGCTACCATTCCAAGGGCGTTTGCTCAGTCAGTTTCAGTGCCACTGGCAAACTGCTGCTGTCCGTAGGGCTGGATCCCGAACATACCATTACCATTTGGAAGTGGCAGGAAGGTAGGAAAGAGACTGCTTTTGTAGGTGTTTACATTGTTAGAGATATGTTGCCTTGAGTAAATTGCAATCCTAACGTTAAATCAATCAGCCGATGGAAAATTATTACAATGAAGGCTGTGCACTATGCTCCATACAACAAGATCGAAAATAGATGTGTTTATCCATTCTAGTGACTGCTAAATGTAAGGTAACTTGTAAGGTTTTTTTTTTTAATTGTCATTATTATTATTATTACTTTATTGTTCTCTGAAGTCTGATTCCTGACTAGGTTGTCATACTCCTAAAATTATTCCCAAAAGTTGCAAATTGCAGAAATGGAGTGCCAGGACATCTCCTCTATGCATATAATCAGTGCCTTGAGCTATGCTGCATGTTTTTAGATTAGCTTTGGTCTGTATTCCTGATTTAGGGTAAAGAGAGCTCCTTTCTTCGTCTCTGCCTGGCAAAACCGTGCCCAGATTATGGATCTGATTCTCTAGTCTTAGAGGTTTACTTTCTCTTTGGGGATTGCTGTTGATCAACTAGTAACTCTCGGAATTTTAAAGATCAGCTATTAAGTTAATAAAAATGATCTTTCACAGCTTGTCTGATAGATCCTGTGGGGAGAGATGCAATGTCAGGTGTGTGTTTATGCAATCTTAGGTAGGATGAAGGATGTGTGGTCAGAACATGCCTGTGTTCATCTTTAGGGTTGATACACATTCATAATAGCAGCTAAAGATCTCAATTGAGGAATCTTCGTATGGGTCAAAATTACTTTAACATTTTTTAATCAGAAATGTGTATTTTTCTCCGATAATTAAAAATGTCCATTTTCTTTCTGCCAGGTGCCAAAATTGCCAGCCGAGCTGGTCATAACCAGCGTATATTTGTAGCAGAATTCAGGCCAGATTCAGATACACAGTTTGTTTCTGTGGGAGTAAAACATGTAAGGTTCTGGACACTGGCTGGAAGAGCTCTCCTCAGTAAAAAAGGGCTGCTGAGCTCCATAGAAGATGCCCGCATGCAGACGATGCTTTCAGTAGCTTTTGGAGCGGTACGTACTTCAACAAATCACCTGAAAATGCATAAAAACAAACTTCTTTTACCCTTTTGCCTTTATTCAGTTTAGTGAGATTTTTATAACCTGCTAATGAGGATATCAGTTGTTTTGTTAAACTCAGTTTAAGAAAAGTATTTCCTAATACTTACGTGCTAGTTAGAACAAGTATCAGCTTTCTTTAGAACAGAAAGGACAAGACTATGGGTTTGTATATTTTCTGGAGAAACAAACATAGATTCTTTGAACTGATAACCCACTGCTTGTTATTTAATCCAGGTAAAACAAGCTGAGTCTAGACTGCAGGAACCAAACAGTAGAAATGAGGCTGATTTTATGCCCACCTGGAGGAGATCGTTTTGTAATCTGTATGTGCTACTGCTCATAGGTGATCAGAGAGCAGCATTGTCCTAGGGTATTTGTTAATGTTGGACACTGTTAGACAGTTAGCTTTAGGGGTTTCTTTTGCTTTGGGGGTTTTTGGACATGTGCAGGCCATCTTGCTAAGTTCCACAGCACTGCTGGGACTGGAGTTGCTCTGCATGAGCAGTACTCATATCTTCAGCAGGGCAATAAGAGATACCTTTTGTAAGGTGGTCCTTTGCTTTGATTGCCTGCATTTCTGTCCTGTTTGACCATCTGCCTGTTTGGTACAGACTGAATTTACACCAGTTTTGATTTTTGAAACTCTAATTGGGCTGTGGTTTCTTTTTTTGCTGCACTATCTCTTTTACACAGTGGTATCTGCCTGATTTAGATGAAGGTCTTACAAAAAACCAAGATATTTTCCAAATGATAACTGTTATTGATGCCCAGGCATTAGTCTGGGATTTTGGAAACCTCTGTAAACTTTCTTATGAAGAGACAGGTTCGTAGTGTGAGAATCAGGCTGTATGCTGCATGGCCTGAAGTTTGGTATGAGGTTTGAGGATGCAGATCTTTCAAGGGTTTTGTGAAAAGCTGCACAAACTGAATAAAGCCAAACCTGATGTGTTCTCCATACTTCCGTTTGGAGCAGTTCTGGGAGTGCTCTTCTTGATTTTGTCTCCAAAGGAGCTGGTTCAGCTCTCCCTAAACAGAAGTTAAAAACAGCCCAACAGTTACTCTGTGAGGATGATCTGAGGATCTGCTCTCAACTTCATTTCCAGTCCTCTTTTACTTTATTAGAACCACACACACTCACCCTGAAAAAAAACTGATGTAGAGCATCAACCCATTTCAGTCAAGGAAAGTGTTTGTGCCACATGTGTACATGTGTACTGATACTCTTGAAACATGATAATACTGCATGATACTGAATTTGAGGATTCATCTAAGTTGCTAAACCAGTTTTGCGCAATAACCAGTTCCTGTTGGAATCCTAATAAATAGCCCTTCAATTTCAGAGGTAATTAAATTTATTTTTATTACCTTTCAAGAGCAGGAAGCAGAAGTAGAGAACAGACAGCTTTTAATTCTAAGTAAAGTCCAACTCTTTTCTTCTCGAACTAAAGATTACTATAATCATGTGAGTCTCCACCTAATCACAAAAATTACTGCAAGCATAAAACATATAGCAAGGGAGTGCAAATTGCCTGCTTGTGTGCTTGTGTAGAATGTCAGTATTTACTGTGGTATTCTACTTTTTTTTGCCACACTTTGCACACCTGATCAGCTAAAAGCATAGATAACCGTATGTGAGAAGCTTAAGTCATTGCACTTTTTCTTGCAAAAAGAAATGCAGAGATTTTCTTCAAGCTACAAGAAAGCATCTTTCAAACTTCAAGAAGGAATTCAGTAGTTCATTGCTTTTGTCTCTAGAAGTCCTTATTGCCTTTTCCACAGTTTCCTCTTCTGCAGCAGAAAATAAAAGCAATTTAGCCTCTAAATGCAAATGGTGTTTATTTCTGAATGTTTTTCTTCCTACCTTACTCAGAATCAGATGATGAGCATATTTTTCCCCTTTTCAGAATAACTTGACATTTACAGGTACTATCAGTGGAGATGTTTGTGTTTGGAAAGATCATGTGTTGATACGAATTGTGGCCAAAGCTCACAATGGACCTGTTTTCACAATGTACACCACACTAAGGGATGGCTTGATTGTTACAGGAGGCAAAGAAAGGCCGTGAGTCTTCTTTCTTCTTTTTTTTCTGCATGCATTTGTACTCTTTAAAAATGGCTTGGATTCATCCTATCAACACTAGTTGAGACATTAAAGGTAGAAGAGTAGTCCCTTTCAGATCCCTGATAGGTGTTAAGGAAAAGAGCAGCCACCACCTTCAAACTGCAGGTAACCCCATATGAGCTTCAACCAGCTATTTTTCCCATTGATTGTAAGAGAAAACATTTAGTCTGAAATTTAGAATCATAGAATGGTTACGGTTGGAAGAGACTTTATAAATTTTCTAGCTCCAACACCCATTTAGCTTTAAGCACTAAAAAGTTACCTAGTCCTTGTGGGTTACTGAAGAGGTACTGAGATTGTTAACTGTGCAAGTAATTTGCATAGCTGTGATAAATACATGAATGATAAATTTCATTGCTGTATGATGCACAACTTTTAAAGGAAAGATCTGCTTAGTTATGATGGGAGAGGCAAGCTGTCTTCTCTGAAATCAAAGGTACAGCAAGGTTCTTTGTTTCTGGGGTTGCAAGCAAAATATCTTCTCCAGCATTTTAATTTTTTTGGTGCCTTCCTATTGATAAGAAAAATCTTTAGCTGTGATACAGTCCATCTGATGATATGATAGTGCCCCATTTTGCAGGACGTAAGCCACTGATCTTTTCAGACCCAACTGAAAACTTACTTCTGTGTTTAAAATATTTCCTTCTACTATTTATAAATGATGTTGTTATTTTATTTGGAGGATATTCTCTCTACCACTTAGCTTCAGAGGCTCTTAATAATTAGTATTCAACCTGAAACAAAATAATAGTGAATAACAATAAGAACCCAGAATTCGTCTCCTGTGGGAAAATGAAGTATTGACAGTATGCAAAACAAATTTTCATTTAGGAAGACTGCATGCTTTTTTCTACCTTAGTTACAGTTCACCAGCCTGTTTTGGTAAAATCTTCTTGCTGAGTATAATCAACCATATGTCAAAACAGTGCTGGTGGGAAGCAAAGAATATACTATTGCAAGGAGTATAAATTTATAATTCATAATTGTTCTTCTAATACTACTACTACTACTACTACAAATCAGTAATTGGGTTTAAACATTCTGAAGTTCTTTGTAAGATTATCCAGTAATCAAAGCTGTAACACAAGCAGCTCGATATTGTGGAACATTGTATTTTTGTTTCTCGTAGGGGAGGTTGAAGACAGATAAGACATGTCCCAGCTCAACTAGAAATGCCAGATTTTTCACTGTTTCAGTAGACAATATCTTCTTTTTTGAAACTTTTTTTATTTCATTGTGTTCTGTACTGAAATACCGATTTTTTTGCAAGTGGGAGGAAAATACTTAGTGTTTTTATAATTAATATGTATTAGTTGTATGGGTTTTCTGCTGTATCTGTGTAATTTATTTTACAGCAGTGAAAATAATGACATTTTCACAAAAGTGAAAACTATCATTTATTTCACAGAAGTAAAATACATACTTTTTCTGTTTCTCTCAGCTATAATTTGAAAATCTCTGTCTGTCTGATTATTAAGATTGTGGTTTGCACGCTTAACTGTTCTTTTGACTAGACAAATTCCCTCAGAGCTACTCATTCAGGCTAAGCTCAGCAGCACCCATCTTTCAACTTGTTCTGTAAAGTAGAGCAGTGAGGGCTTGGAATCAATGTGTGTTGCTGGGCTGTGAGGTTCAGCATGTTAACATCAACTGTTGAGTCTCATTGAATCTTTAACAATTTAAAGCATACTAAAATGCCTCATTTGCAGTACAGTGTAGTTCTTTCATCCATTACTTTTCCTTTTTGTGCCAGCTGTTATACTCATGGTTCTTCCTGATGTCTTCATAGTTCAAAGGAAGGAGGAGCAGTTAAGCTGTGGGACCAGGAGCTGAAACGGTGTCGTGCCTTCAGACTGGAGACAGGACAAATGACAGACTGTGTCCGCTCTGTTTGCAGAGGCAAGGTAAACAAAGCTGCCTGTCTGTAAAATAAAGCTTATAATTTGGGGGTTGATGACTAAATATCAGATAGATTAGTTCTGCTTTCTCTTACAGCTAATACTTGAAAAAAAAGGCTAAGCTAGAAGCTGCCTACAACTGATACTGTGGCAGAAAAACATCTACTTTGTGAGATCTCAGTCTTTCTTAGGAAAATATTCCATATATATTTATATTAAAGACTAATAAAGTATTTCTTTCCTATTTTATTTTCACACTTCAGATATCAAATACCAAATGACAAGCAGTAACTCAGCCAGCATTATGGTATCTGCAAAGCTTTGTACTTTAATAAATCAGAGGAGTTTAAAAATAAACTTTGTCTATTTAATGACTTAAGCAAACTTTCTTGACAGAACTATAGCTCTAGATGATACTTTAATTACTGTTCATCATGAGAGGTTAATGTATTTTATCAGAGATAATTCTTTCACTATTGTTAAAGGGGAAAATTCTCGTTGGGACAAGAAATGCTGAAATAATTGAAGTTGGAGAGAAAAATGCTGCATGTAACATTCTAATTAATGGTCATATGGATGGACCCATCTGGGGCCTAGCAACACATCCATCCAGAGATTTTTTCCTTTCTGCTGCAGAAGATGGCACTGTAAGACTCTGGGATATTGCTGAAAAGGTAGGTGTTAGGCAATACTTGTTTAGGAAAAAAAGTAGTCTTGTGACGGTGTTGCAGAATTGAAATTTGTTTTTTACTATATTCTGAAAATAATCCATCTGATGCTGTTAGCATGTTAACAAATATTAGCATAAGATGCTTTTAAAATATGAACAGTTAGTAACAGTTACTATTCTGGGGTTTTATTTCTTCACAGAAGATGCTGAACAAAGTCAGCTTAGGACATGCAGCTCGTACTGTTTGTTACAGCCCGGAAGGCGATATGGTAGCTATTGGCATGAAAAATGGAGAATTTATTATCCTGCTTGTGACATCTCTAAAAATTTGGGGGAAAAAAAGGGACAGAAGATCAGCAATACAAGATATCAGGTCAGAAAATATAATTCGTGGTCTATTGTGGTATGCTAGAAATCCAGTGTTTTGTTTTTTGAAAATACAATTCTGTGTTCTGAGGAACATTGCAATGATATTTCAGAGAGCTGGAATCAATGAGTGAATTGTGGAGTTTGTGTGATTATGCTGATAACCAGGAATGAAAAAGAAAGAGGAGGTACATGAAGATGAGCGATGGCATCAGTCAAAACAACTGGTGGTGAAGACACCAGTGAGGAGTGGTGTTCCCCAGGGGCTGGTGTTGGGAGTAGCACTGTTTGACATCTTGGTGGCAGCAGAGACAGTGGGATTGAGTGCCCTCAGCAGGTTTGCCACTGACACTGAGGGTGTGGTGTGATCCACACGCTCGAGGGAAGGGATTGGTAGGAGGTGAAATGAGATCAGAAATTTACAGATGAAGACTGGATTGTGAGAGATAATGGAAATGCCAGTTTGTCAGTTTGCTCTTCGTTATGTTTGCTAGAAAGGAGTTAGAAGTAAAATTTTGCTTCTGTTTCCTGGGTTTTTCCTGACTGTTTCTTCTCTGAGATAAATTGGTCGTAATCAGCTAAGAAAAGTTTTGGAGAGCAAAGTGTGATAAGAGAGAAATATATGCAAAGAGAGACCTTGCAGGAGACCTCTGCTAGGAGTTAGGGGGTTGCTGGAGTTGGAAAGCTGTCCCAAGGTGTGTTTCAGAGAGAGTAGAAATGAAGAAACTTATCTTGTAACACAGAAGTGGCTGTGAGGGATTTGTTCAGCTGAGGAAGCTACTTGAGTTTCAAGACTAGAAAGGAAAACTGGAAGAAAGAAACCAGTGTGCAAAGATACATTGGGCAAACAAAAGGTTTGATTTACACTTTTTTATTGAGTACATTTCATCTAGGAGTTCTGGCTTTTCTTCAGTTACAGTACTTCAGTTTTCCAGTTTTTAACCTTGTAAGTATAGCATCAGGGAGTCAGAGTGTCATCACAAGTTGTTAGACCATGAGATGGTCATGAAATCAGATAATGAATGGAGTTATTCAAGAGATGTTCCCAGTTCACTTATATGTGTAATCTGTACCAAAATTATTGCCACCTTCTGCTGGATATGCATTCCCTGGAAATTTAATTTCTAAAGTTATTTTGCTTAGCAGACTGAATGCTCTGCCTCCCTCCAGTTCTGGATAGCAGATACTTGAAATGCAAATTTCTGTACTTCTCAAATATTATAATCTGTTGTAAGTGCCAACCTGTGTTCATGAAACCCTTTTATCTGTTCAGGTTTAGCCCAGATTCTCGTTACCTAGCAGTTGGTTCCAGTGAAAATGCAGTGGATTTTTATGATCTGACTTTGGGTCCCACACTAAATCGAATCAGCTATTGCAAAGATATCCCAAGTTTTGTGATCCAGATGGACTTCTCTGCTGATAGTTCTTATCTCCAGGTATCAGTCATTAATTGTTCAAGATACTAAATGGAAAACATACTCATGAAAGATACTCTGCAAGTATTCTCCTTTGACAAGTTCTAAGTTTAGTTACTAAGTGTTGGAGTATGGTGCAGTCATTAGATTTACTTTGTTGTAGTGCTAACTGGATGCTTTTAGTTTTGAATAGTTTTCTTGGAGATCAAATACAGAAAATAAGCAAAGAAATGAGAGACAGATTTCAAACCTCCTGTGATGTGTCTCCCTGCCTTTTTACCTCTGATGCTGATGGGCTGTCTTAAAAGAGGAAGGAGTACAGTCTCTCATTCTGCAGGACCTGGGGACATATGAATTCTTCATCTCTCTGACCTTCATTATGACATTACATGTCTTTTTAGTGCTAGACTTTGTGGAGCAGCACCAAGTGCTGTTGTAACTTCCAACTACAGAAGAGTTTAAGACATTTCTTAAAATAAAAATAAAGTAAATATAATATGCTTGCTACATTTTATTTGCATCTGAGAGGAGAAATAAGCTTCTCTTCATTATCAAATCAATATTTACAGCCCAAGAGGAACATCTTTGTGTCTGTTTTAAAGACAGGAATTTATTTTGCATTATTTGTATATACTCCCACACTAACACATATATGTAGAATGTGAGCTGTTCCAGTTATTTTTTACTAATTAGACATTTAAATGTTAAGATTTCTTATGCTTTCCCACTATTGCTTTATGCTTGTCTAGATTTTTGAGAATTTTCAACTCATTGACTAAGTTTTCTTTATAGCTGTTACTTTATGGAGTAAAAAGTCACAAAAATGCTTTTCAAAGCTCTCTGGAATTATACTTTCATCTTTTGAAACAAGTTAATGTATTGTAAATTCTCTGTGGTCACCTCAAAGGTCTCTACGGGGTCTTACAAAAGGCAAGTGTATGAAGTGCCTTCAGGAAAGCAGCTTGTGGACCAGGCTGTGATTGACAGAATAACATGGGCTACTTGGACAAGGTAAATGATTCACGTATTTACACCTGTTAGAACAGCTGGAACTTCCAGGAGAAGCACCTACTATTTAAAAGCATGCTTAATCCCTTCAGTCAGATATTTTCTTTCAAAGTTTGCTCTGGCAGCAGCTCCCCTAAATGCAGCACACCAAAAAGCAGTACAGAGCAGTACTCAGTACACAAGGGCAGTTTATCAGAATAGTGATGAGAGTACAGGGCCAATTAAAACAGATCCAAACATGAAAAGACAATACACAAATAGGGTAATTCAAACTTATTTACAGTATCACAGTAATGGTGTCTGTATAAGTTGCTATTAAATTTGCGTATTAGAAAGCATAAAAAAGTACTTTAAAATACCTTAAAGTTATTATATTTCTTTCAAGAAATTACATAAAATATAATACCATATTTTATTTTTATTTTGCAGTTAAATAATTTGTTTTCTATTCTATGAAAATCTGACTTTGTGCTCTTTTTCAGTCTCTGTTGCCTCCTTTTAATTACTGTCCTCTAATTATCACCCTCAGACAAAAACTGAGAATAAATACTTGAATTTTTTCCACATTTGAACCACTTTAAACAATAAGAATCCTGACTATTTGCTGCAATATACAAATAAAACTATAAGCTTTTAGAGGGCTCTGCAAGACTCATTTTGATAGATTTCTGTTTTTTGTTTGGGTAATCAATTTTTGTCACCTTTCTGAGACAAAACCAAGAAACTTGTATTTCCTGATCCAATTCAGTATGTCTGATGTAAATCATACCTTTTTGCATGTACTGTGCTGTGCCCTGAATTGGGGGGAAAGAATCACAGAAAAATTCCCAAATCATTAACTTCTTAGCAAATGATAAATTCTTGTTTCTGTGCATTCCTGGAAGTATGCATATACCTTGTAAGCAGAGCTGAGTAAAAGCCCTTTTACAAGGCTTTGCAAAGGAAGTTTTCTGGACTTTTAAAATAATTATGTTTTCAGGGCAGGGCAATTTTTCTCTCTCTGGTTATAATGAAGAATCTTCATTGGACTCAGAGAAACTTTTCTTTAGATTGATATAAAAACTACAGAAGCAACAGAACATAATTATATGCACTACAGAATATAATTTTTTTTATTTCCCAAAAGCTGAAGCTTCTTCATCTAAGGCTTATGCCATGGTGTTTGACTTCTAGTTGTCCTTTCTTTTGTTGTTGTTTTTCTTTTATATTTGCAAATGCCTCACTGGACAATAGTAGTACTATTGATTTCATCTCACCTCTGATTCTCTCACATTGCCTTGGGCCACATTATATATCACTGAATCACTTTCAGGGGCAATTATGGAATGATTCAAAAATTAATTACAGAATAAAAGCTATATAAGGTGTGCATGTGTGAGAATAAAATGTAAACTTTGCATTTTTATAGAACCAATTAGAATATGAGATCTGCTTTCTATTTCCTGACTCCTGTTTTTGCAGTGGTTTTCAAAAGAATTTTTTGGTCTTCTGTTTCAGTGTTCTAGGGGATGAAGTAATTGGAATCTGGTCCAGGCATGCTGAAAAAGCTGATGTGAACTGTGCTTGTGTCTCTCACTCGGGAATCAATCTCGTAACAGGCGACGATTTTGGCATGGTCAAACTGTTTGACTTTCCATGTCCTGAAAAATTTGTAAGAACTAGTTTTTGCATGGTTACATCAACAAGTACGGTTGATATTAAGATCTTGTCTTGTTTCTCTAGAATACATATGATGGGAATATTTTCTTCTCTAAATCTGTAGCTTTTTAATACCTCCTTAGCTCTGTAGTCTCACATCAGTTTCCGTTCCATTTTGTGCAAGAGCTCAAATATTACTGATACTGTCTGCCAGTCTTCTTTAGCATACTGCCTACTTAATGAAAATCTCAAAGCCCTTAGTAATTTCCACATCTCTGATCCATTCAACAGATGAGCAAGATGGTGATTTTAGTCCTATCTGTGTATCTCCATGAATGAAGAGTTTACAGATTTTTCACTAACACTGTTAAATTGTTTCACTGGTTTTTATCGTTTTAATTTATAATATTTTTAATTCATTTTTAAAATTTGTTTTCAATGTTAATTTTCAATATTTGAGACTGCACAGGTAAACTGCTCACACAATTGCAATGAAAATATTTTTTTTCAGTGTGAGGAATTTTATTCAGAACTTGGTAGTTAGTCATGTGTCAAGATGTATTTAATATTACTGCATTAGCTTGAGCATTCTTTCCAATTTGCAAGTGCTCTTTTATTGGCTAACAATTTAATCTGCATTGCAGCTCAATAGTAGTTCTCCTTCAGGAGATCTTTCACACTTTATAACCTTTATAACTTCTGAACATTATAAATATGTGAGGCAATAAAAAAGTAGATAAAAACATGCACGCCTTCTTTGATTTAGGAGGGTACAGAATATTTAGACTTTCTCATTCTGTTGTTGTTTGGGGTTTTTTTTCAGGCAAAACACAAACGATTTTTAGGTCACTCTGCCCACTTAACTAATATTCGATTCACAAGTGGAGACAGATACGTGGTCAGCGCCGGCGGGGACGACTGCAGGTAGGTGTCCTTGCCATTTCTGTCAGAATCTGCACCCCCTGCACACAAACAGTCCATAACAATGTAAAGCTCAAGTTCAGCCTTCAGCTTTTTATCTGTGTGCTTGCTTTCCCGTTCAGACATAGAGAAAAATACATTTGTGACAAAATAATTATCCCAAATGTTAATGTGAACAGCTAATATTTGATAAGTTTAAATGTTCACATGAATATTCAGAACACCATACTTTTGGTGGGAATTTCTTTAGCCTGTGTTAGCCATTTCTTTTAACAAGAACAACAACATTGTAGTCTTCTATATCTCATATTATCTTTTTGGAAACGCAGCTTATTTGTTTGGAAGTGTGTGCATATGCCTCACTGAGAGAGACATGGAGACTTGCAAAGAGGAAACTGCATGAAGTACCAGGCATGAAATACCCAGGATTGTGATGTGACATTCTACTGTGCCCTGCATGCGTAAGAAGTGACCCAAGACACAGAGCAATCTGTCTCTGAAAGGCAGGACCTGGAGTCTGCTAGAAGGATGGACTGTCACAAACACACTCAGGCTTCTAGGTTTGCTTCAGTGTCAGATAATCTGGGTTTGTATTCCACTCACTGCCAGATGTTGAAAACAAAATATGTGGATGAAAGGAAAAAGTGAATTGTTAATCAATGTACAGTTTCACAGCAAGTTCTTGGGGTTTTAATCAAGAGATGCTATTTCTGACCTAGTGCTGTACATTGATCTATTTTCAGCATGAATGTTTTTCCTTTAAGTTTTCGAGGTCTAAATAACATAGATAAAAAGAGTATTCCATATTTTATTACTGAGAGAGAGACCATATATTAACTCTAAAATATATAGTATTTTAATAAATGTTTAATTATTATAATGGAAATTATATTTCTATGGCTGGTCAAAAGGAAACATCATATCTGATGAAGCAGAAAATAATAGAGTTGATTCCTTATGACTGAAATATTTCTGTATTTAGAGGCCTGGGTCACAGTCATGTCTGGTGAGAGCCGTTGGATATGCATGATCTTCATGGCTAATTTAGTGTTTTTGTTGCACTTAAACATTAAATTAGTTCTATGAGCAAAAATAGATTTGCTCACTTTGCGAGTGCCTTGCCCACTACCTAAAAGTCTAACTCCAATTTTTGCCTTGTGAATAAAAGTATTCTCAGTGGAAGAGAGATTATTGCTGTGTTACTTGACTGGGCTGTGAACCTCTCTGCTGGAAATGAGGACCAGGGTGAGAATTTTGTAGTCTTCTTGTCAATAAAGTTTGGGATGTCAGCAGTGGCAAAAATAGGATTTCAGAGCAATATGAATTGATTTTATTTTCTCAGCATCATAGGGGAGATTCAGAGAGAACTTTCAGAGCATTATATTTTATACATTTGAACTTTTTAATAGAGTTAGGACTTGCTGGGAGATGTCTCTGTTCAGATTTCTCTTCTGATTGTAAAAAATGTCCAATCATCTGCTTCTTTGAATGGACCTGCTGTCACCTCAAGTATTTATTCTATCCTGCAACATAACTGAGATTCTAAGTTGGAAAAAAAATTTCAGTGATAATAAAATCCTGAACAAAGCTGTGTTTTAGGTACAGGTGAGGAAGATTTTGTCAGCTATTTGTTTAAATCGTGTCAGCGAGAAGCATTACAGATAGTTAATTTTCATACAATATAGGGATCAAAAATCACTGATTATCAGCACTGCTCTCATTGTGGCATTCTACCGTGAACAGCAAGCTCTCTTTCTGTGTAAGCCAGCATTGCTTTGACAGTGGCATTTGTTTAGGTCAGTCAAGAGGCTTTGGTATTTTTTCATCTCTTGCATTTTCTTATGCCAGATGAAAAAGAAATAAACCTCATCTCTTCTTGTAATCATCTTGTATGCGTGTTGGTTACAGAGGGAATGGGAGGACTTGCAGGTAGAAGAGAAGAAGGAGAAAAGTTACAGAGCCAAACTTTTGTGCTGTCCTTGTTACATGGTATACAAAACTAGTTACCCAACTGTCTTAGGTAATATATTTCATATATCAAACTATAACAAATATTTATTTTAAAGAAGCTGATGAACTAAACAGTTATCAGGTTTCTCAGCATGATGGTTCTTAGCACAGTCTTGACAGTCATGCAGCTGCTATTCTACAAGAGCAAAAACTCCAAGGATTTGGTCATGAGTGTACAGGGAGATTTTGGCAGTAATGTTTTTGAGTTTAGGGAAATTGGTTATGAGAGTGGTGATTAGACCTGATGTATGTCATAACGTTGTTTCCTGTCTGTCTGTTTTACATGAAAATTAGTCCCTGGTGTTTATATCTTCTCTTTACGAGAGGTGATTTGCAGTGTGCTCTTTTACGGCTGTGATTCTATCCCTTATTAAACACATCTGTGCAGGAATTTTGGAATTGAAGTAAGATTTGTCCTGCCTCTATTTTAAAGTTGCCTTTCATTGGATCAAGATGGATGACTGTTAAGAGCTCACTCATAGTCTGTCCTACTCAGACTAACAGATCAAAGTCCATATTTTTCTGTCTCTTGAGTTTCCTCACAAAATCTAGGCTCTGTGAGCTCCTCTGTAGGCCTTCACCCAGTGAAAGTATGTGGATCAAGAGGGCTTGTTCCTCGAATCCCTGTCACTGATCCTCTTCTCCTCCCTCCTCCTACCCCCTTCATTAATGCTGTGCCTCTCCACTGATAATTTGTCCATTGGTGCTTTTCCCCTGAGGAATCCCAAAGGCCACACCAGAGCTGAAGGATGAGCAAAAAGGGGTGGGAGGGACTGGGCTGAGAGCTGCAGCCTCCAGCTCTCCCTGCTTCTTCACTCTCTTCCAAACCTCACCACTATTGTAAAGGGCTGGGATGGGAGCTGGAAGCTGAGGAGCTCTTTAAAAACTAAACTGCCAGCAGTGTTCCTCCTCTTGCAGCCTGTATGGGCAGCCAGTGTTTTCCCTGGTGGAACTGCTCTGCAGTTTGCCAGGTAAAATGGGGGCAGCCAGCTGGGGATGAGCACAAATGTTGAGAGTGAGCAGAGCCTCAGTTGCAGTTCGGAGCGTGATGTAGCAGTGATTCTCTGCTGAAGTGAAGAGCTGGCTGTCAGCATGGTCCAACCTGCCAGCTTTATGGTGTTTTTGGTCTTTTTGTCTGTGATGGTGCTTGCTACTGTGCCTCATTTGCTGTTTACATTAAATGCTATTGTAGTAACTTGCTAATTGTTGCCACCCCTGCTTGAAGCATGTGTACATGGGAACAAGCTGCCTGTTCTGATAGGCAGTGGGAGCTCAGGCTGGATGCTCCACAGAGAATCTAGAGGATGACAGAACCCTGGATAGGTCAGGGAAGAAGCTGGAATGTGGAGGGACTAGTGACAGCCTTTCATCTGGAAGCATAAGAGAGACCTGAGAGCAGGAGGGCTTTGCCTGAAGCTGGAGGAAACCTCTTCTGGGGTTATACAGCACCAGGGAAGGGGAGGCAAAAGTTCTTTGTATAATTTAATCACTCATGGTAGGTGATTTTTTTACTGTAGCTTGTCTTTTTGGTTAGCCACAAACATACATCTTTGGGATGTGTAGTCAGCAATATTTTTTGTAATAAAAGAAATTAACTAGAGAGTAAAAATAAAATGACATTTCATGTAATAAAATAAGTATGCCCTTGAAAGCTAATAAGCATACTTAGAAAAAACAGAATAAGGAAAATCCAGCTCCTAGGAGCAAGGAAATATAAAAAATTAAACACCTTTAGAACTGAATGTTGCCATAGTGCAGGAACTAAGAACACAGTTGGGAATTAGGTCAGAGAGAGCAAATTAGCCAAATATGTTGAATCATTTAGACTTGAATTTTTTTTTCTTTTAATCTCAAGAAGGCAGTCAGCATATATGACTTTCGTATTTTGCTAGGGAAAGCAAGAAATGCTGTGAAACTAAAGGATAGGATTTCAGAAAATTAAGGCTATTTTATCACTTGGTGACAGCTGAGGAAAAGCACACATTCAGAGCAACTTCTGACTTTGCCCTGTGTCAGGGTTTTCAGTATTAGCGAGATTCATTTCAGCATAACTGAACTTTCTACCAATCAGGTTAATGCTGACCTGGAATTGTGCCATCAAAAAGCTGGTCCACTGCAGGTGAGACATCTCCTCAGTCTAAAACAAGACCAAAATAAAGGACTTCAGTACCAAAAGCAGGATTTTGATAGCATTCAGGAGTCTCTTAGTTTGAAACTAAGTTCAAGTTTATCCAGTTATCAGTTCAAGTTTATTCAAAGTTTGATCCAGTTCTCTCAGCTGCTGCCTGAACCACCTCAGCCCCACTGTTTGAATTGCCAGTTTGCCAAGAGACCCAGCGCCCTTGAGCTGCCTTGGGCTGTGCAGCACCTCCCCAGCCTCAGGATCCCACCCAAAGCCCAGCCTGGATGGGCTGGGCAAGCTGTAAGAGTGTCACAAGCAAAAGATCTTGGCTTCAAATACAGCATTTCGTTAGGAAAGGTGACATGTTCCCTATTTCATTATCAGTGTCAGAGATGTGACCAGCCTTAATCCTGAAAGTGTTCTTTAAAAAAATTCTCTTAACATAAGCTATAGACAGATGTCATTTTGTCAATCTTTTGGACAAAGTGGAGCATCCTGTAGACTCTACAGGAGGAAGTAAGTGCAAATCACAAAATGAATTGCCACATCAGTGATGTAAACACCCCTAGTTGCATTCCATTTGTGGGCTTTTTTTTCTGATTTGTTTTTTCTGCTTCCTTTCAATCTGCTCTGTTTTTCTAAAATTTTTAGCAGCATTTGATTTCTGCTCATGTGGATAGCTCCATGTGCTTGCCAAAGCCTGCTGTCATCCTTCATACCACTCACTGTTGGGTGATTTACACCAAGCCCGCTTATTTTGTTGGCCCTGGCTTCTGCTCTTCACTTAACTTTGACTTCAGACTTGAACTCTGCAGATCTCCTTTCAGAAATAAAAATAGAATAGTTTTAGGTGTCTAATATGCATAAAAGCCACAATAGGTTTCCTTGCCAAAATCATTTGCACCTAAGAAGTACTGGGTGGTTTTCTCAGTCTATTTGATGCTAGAACATGTAAACGCTAACCATCCTTTTCTCGGTTTACTATCAGCAAACCAGTCAAAACCTTGATACCTTGATCTGGTTTTTTTTGTTAACTATGAGATCAGAAATCCAACCCATTCACTTCTTTGGAAAGGAAGAGGAAAAAATCATGGAACGTGTTCTCTTCTCCATCCCTCTGTTTAAAACAACAAAAAGTGTAAGGTCTTAGTGTGATGACAGTAGGCAATTCTTCTGATTTCCATAATGTATATAATTTCCTCTTCTTTTTGCAATCATGTAACATAGGGTGGAGGAAACAGTAACAGGAAACCAGTAAACAAACATAGAGAAAAGGCAGAAGGAAAGCAGAGAAAGAAACACTCAAAAATAGACAAAGGCAAGACCAAAGAACTGACATGGGTGGTGGTGAGTGGCAAACAATCTTGTTTCAAGTGGGAAGCATTCAGTGGCTGCTTGGGAAGTGTAAGGACTGGAGAGCAGCAGAGTGCTCAAGGAAAGGCTGCAGGCAACTTTGGTTGCTCTGTTTTTGGGAAGGTGCAGCCATTCTCACTCACTGCTGTCTCCATTCCTGTACCTGTGGGACACCTGTTTAGAGCTGAGGTGCAGCAGCAAACCAGCAGGTTACCCACAGCTGCAGTGGATGCAGTGGAACAAAGAAAGTGCTATTAAGACAGAGGTGCTCTGTAGTACTGAGAGCTCAGGCAAAAGAGTTGAAGGATGTATTTTAAAAGGCTACTTACCTTTCCACCTAAACCAAACATGGATTGTTTTAATAGGCCTCTTCTGAAAATGATCTTCAAACAAAAACTATTAAACCAAAGAAATGTTATACTTCATAACCAAGCTGTCACAGTTACTGCCTCTCATTTCTTTCCTATTCAGCAGTTCTTGATTCTGTACCCAGGCATTCACAACACTTAAGATGACAGACATGAAAGCTGTGGGCTCTATTACATCTAACTTGAGATGTGACAGCAAAAGTAATCTCCAGAGGGCAGTTCAGATTCTACTTGGGTCAAATTTTCCTTCAGTGGTTCCATGCCATGGGCTTTCAAATATACAGGAAGTCAGGTGAATGTAATTAGACCCAATGAATACATCTGAGTAGAAAGAAATAAATCAAGAAATAAAGTTCTTGATTTTATCCCATAGTAAATCATTACTAAACATGGAAATAATTATGGTAAACTTTATGTAAACTTTATGTAAAAAGCAATCCAAACTCATTATAGGTGCTGGTTAGACAACTGGACTTTTACTTGTAGCAACTCTTTGTAAGAAACACAAAATTTGTGCGTGAATAGCTGGACTGATCCTTCTCCACCTGCTAGAGGGCAGTTGAGTTTGGGACATGAGAGGCAGGATGTTCCTATTGCTTGGTATGTTTGGATTTCTCTTCCATAGGCCAAAATAGGAGCTTCCTTAGTTTCTGTTGCTGTTTGTGGGATACCTTCATGACCCTACAAAGTGATTTTGCCTTTAGCAGCATGTATCTTACTTAGTTTGGGCACAGATGTCATGTGAGAGCTTACTGGAAAACAGAAAGAAACCAAAACCAATGAACCTCAAAGTTTTTTGTTTTTTTGATGATATCCCCCGAAGTATTGTCATGTTTGTTCCAGTGATGTGAAGATCTGTGTGACTCACACTGTTTGTAAAGGAAAGCAGGTTGTATTCGCTTAAGTGGCCCCCACATGATGGGTGTTTAAACCAGAGGATTAAGACCAGTTGTGCTTTACCAGTTTTCTAAGATGAAGGAAGAATTGCCACTGTCCCATTGTGTGTGGTGCTGCAGAGCTCATAAAGCTGGTGCTGCCTTCAGCTGCTCTCAGTGAGGCTGAGGCAGAAGATGAGGCCATAAGGACAAAATGTAAATTGTTGCAACAAGTGTTGCACTGGTGGGTTCTGAAAAAGGGCTGTAATAGAGAGGAGTATTTGAGTTTCAATCCTCTGCAGGATTGTAAGCCTTTAGGGGGAAAAAAAAAAAAAAGGACATGTTCATGTAATATTCTCCATTATTCCTTCATTAGCTTTGGCTCTTACTACTCTTCCTCCTTTCTACAGAAGCCCCTATCCCAGCTCTCCCCTCCCAGCCACCAAATAAGTTCATTTTTCCAATGTAGTGGCTGAGAGAACCAACTTTACCCACAGCTTTGCTGTTAGTTACTGTGGTCATTTGTAATGCAAAGCCAATCCCAAGCATTCTGTTACTGAAAATTAATTTTCTATTAACTTAGTTGCAAATTCTTGAGATGGGGGAGAAGGGGGGGGAGATCTTTCCGTGCAATGGAGCTGGAAGTGGTACTGCCATAAAACCATGATTTTTTCAATCACCAGCTGCACCCAGAACATGTGCTACATTGTATTCTTTCAGAATACAGTAAATATCCTTTCTAAAGGAAGTCCAGGCATGAACACAGACACACATTGCATGAAATAAAAATGGTTTCCTGTACTTTTGTGAAATGTTGGTGCTGTTGGGTAGTACTTTATACATTTCTGGTCTGTTTTTCCTTTTCTTGCTACTACGTACCCTGGTGTTGCGGTTTCAGGTGCAAAATAGCTTGATTTTTTTTCAAGCAGTGTCTGGTAATTAGCTTCATTTCTGCTTTTTAGTTCAGTTATGGGTACAACAGCATAAAGTAATGGAAAGCTGCATTTCTGATTTGTCAGGCAAGTTAAGGCATTTTTAATGTAAAATTCCATATTAGAATACACTCAAGCCCAAAACGATAACTTGAAAATGTAACAAACTAAGTAAATGCATTAGAACCATTTCCTTTAAAAAAAAATGCACTTGTAGCTTTGTAGCTTGGTTTGTTCCGTTTTTAGCAGAGGAAAAACTTTTCTCATGGTGAACACTGTGCAGTTGGTGACAGCTCAGCACAGCAGTGGAAATGCAGCAATGGAGATGGTCCTGGTCTTCTGCTGCCCTTTCAAATTCTTGTCTCCTCATCTCACATGGAAAACAGCAAGGGACAGCTACTGAAGGTATTGGGAAATTCTGTAGAAAAATAATGTTCTTTGCAGTCTTTCATCTGGAAACCCATTCCAGCAGTGCCCTGTGCAACACCAGAGTGCATCCTCTCCAGTCCCCTGTCAGGTCACCTTAAAAAAATATTTTACTGTAGTTCTTTAAGCTTAAAATGCAGTTGTCTGTTCGGATTTGTTGTTTCATTATGGAGTGTGTCAGATAACCCCTCTTGCTTTAACAAGAAAAAAAAAAAAGGTATTTTAAACTAGTCCAAAGGTATGGTCATGTATTACTGTAATAAGGATCATGGGTTTAAGTGTACTCCATTTTGGTTTCCATCATGAACATCTAATTCTGTAACGATGTTGTATGTTTATTTAAAGTATATATATATATATATATATAAAAATTAAATGTCAGATTTTTGCATTACTTAAGATTTTTTTAAATTTGAATATGAACTTTGAGTACTTTATTTAAAAAAAAATTAAAAATACTTTTCCTGGAGTGTTACATTTCAGAATTCAAGACTATATTTGTCAAATTTAAGTTTAAAATATGTAGCTATCATTGTTTTCTGATATTGAATGTAAATATTTGTAAAAAGAAATTCTTTTGTATATTTTTGTGAAAATGTAGTTCCCCAAAATATAAAAAAAGATTTAATAAAAAAGTGCATTTATGTTACTCTTCAACACTTTTCATCACTTTTCATCACTTTAATATCACTTAACCATATTGAAAGGCATGTGTGTGCATTATTTTTTTGCCATGTAAGTCACAGTAATCTTCTTGAAGAAGAAAACAACAGTGTGCTGAGTAGGAAAAAAAAAGAGTTCCTTAGAAGAAAGTTCAGCAGTACTTCCTTTCTTCTTGGTATAATGGAGACAACTCAGAGTATCTACTTCCAAGTGAAGCTGCAGTTCATAAGCTTTTTAAGTGGAGAACAGTATCAGTAATTCTTTAATTGTTCTGGCTTCTGAAGCAGTTTGTTTCCCTTGTCTTTTTTTTCCTCCGTTTTAGACAGCAGAAGGACTGTAACAACCACTGCATTGGAACAACACCCGAAAGACAAAGCCTTTGCTTTGTGCCTGTGCCAGGGTGAAGAGCTCAGCCCCTGGGTGCTGGGACAGCAGTATAGCCATGTGTACTGTACCAAACACTTGCTGGACAAAAGTACGTCCAGTATGATCCCAACACAGGAATAAGCCTTCTAAGCACTTCTGCTGCCATACTTTCTTCTTCAACACACCAGCTCTTAAACAAGAACATTACCCAAGAGAACACAAAATGTGCTTTGAAGGTTTTTAATGGAATTTAAAGTAAAACTTCCCTTACACAGATGTTTTTTTTCTTACAGTGTAAAAAAAATGTAAAATTGCCCGAACTTACAAACTTGGAAAATTAGGGACATTTCAAGTATGCAATCAACCTCGTTTTATGAAAACAATGTATATTCAAAGTCCAAAATGTATGAGTCTTTTCTAGAGTCCTGTGTCCTGGTGGTTAATCTTCCTGTCCTCTACTGTCCACAGGAGGCAAAGCTCAGTCCCAGGCTGTACCATATTCATTCACTGAGGAGGAAGAAAAAAAGAATTCCATAAGGAACAATTCTACCCCTCTGTAAAGATGATTTGAGAACTGCTCTGTGTCCTACCCCTGTAAAGGTTAAAATCTTTGCAGAGGAGATTAGTGGAGTGAAAAGATCACTAAATCACGTGAGTGTTAAGGCAGGCCCATAGCTGCAGCTTTGGGAAGTTTGCTGGTTTATGAAATCATGGGTAGATGATAGGAAGGAACTGCTCTGCCAGAAACACTCAAAGAAACAGCTGAACCTATTGTGGAAAATACAGCTTAGATACAAGATAAAACAATGGTAAAAAGATTTTCAGCTTTATTTAAATACAACTCAGAAAACACCACCTGTCCAGGTCATGATTCCAGTGACTGCCCTATCCCAGCTGCAGGGCACTTGTTTATCAGGGTTACATCACATTAGTTAATGTTTATACAACTACTATCAAACAACAGCACAGAGCTGTCTTTAAAAGAAAGTTGCCTATAAGGGGTATCTTTCTTCATACATCTTTGTTGTTCCTCACACACACATTACTTCTGTGAGTAAAACTGTATTAGTAATGTCACAACATACTTTTTATTTTTCTTGGTTAGGTTTAGAGCGTTTCTCACCTGGTTTGAGTTCGAGTCCATTTCAAGGCATGGCGTGGAGGTACAGCAACAGTGGGATGGTAGAAAGTGCAGTCTGGTCTTGTACACTGTGTATTAAACCTACAATGCTAAAACCAAAAGAATTTCAGAAGAGGCTGCTCAGTGCTGGCTGCCTGAACTCCTGAACATGCTGAGCTGCATTGTGACCCTTGTACTGCTGTGTGACATCTCACCTGCAACTGAGCCACCACCTCCCTCCACCAGCTCAGCCCAGTGACAAAAAAGCCTTTTTTAAAAAAGTACCAACCAGGAATTTCAATGCTCCAAAAGCTGCCACTGCACTGACTGGTGGAAATTCCTTTGCTTGCAGGAGTTTACAGAGTTCAGTTTGAATTCATCTTTGTGTACAAGTTGGGAGCATGACACAGCATTACCTGAGGTGGGGAGAAAAGCCAGAGTATCTGGCTAATAATATCTGAGCATGGGTATTTCAGCATTTTTAGGGCTTGAAAAAGCACTAAACTTCCTGGCATTAGATGCTGGGACATAATTCTATAGAAGTACCCAAGTAATAAGACTCCTGCAGTATACAGATTATATTAATACATTTTAGGGCAACTGGGCAATCTTTCAAGTTTTTGTATATTGCAGCGTATCTGAAGGAAGCGTCAAGAGTCTTGAGACATATTCCTTCCCAAAAGGCTCCTTTCTGCCCCCAGCATCCTGGCTGGGTACATTCTGGAAAGAGATATGGCCTGTTTGAAGCTCCCCAGCAGCATTTGATAAAAAGATTACTTGAAAGTATAATTTGCCAAATTCCTTAAGTCACTACTTTTGTGTATTCTCCTTATAAGGCAAAGTTAAAACGGGAAAAGTAAAGCGAAAAATGTTAAATCCTAGTAACGTTTCCTGTCCCGAAGTTGCATGCTTCAAGTCTCTTTCTAGAAAGAAAGGAAGACAATAGATATATCTTACTTTTGGGTGGTAAAATGGACACTCCATTTTCTTACAAGCTGGAAAAAACTTGCACAACGGACTACTGGAGGGTATGGACAGTGTGAGCAGGGGTGCTAATAGAAACAAAAAGAACAGGAAGTGAGTCTGAATCAGAATAAATTGCCTTTTTAAGACAGCTCCACACAACCTTAAATATATCAATCCTTCTGCTAAAAATTCTGTTTCATAACACACCAAAGTTCAGCAAGAAATACAGACAGCCTGTATTTCTTCCCAGTGCAGTTAGTGGATCCTGGAGTAGAACAAGGCTATCAGGTAATCATTTAACTTGGTTCTTCACCATTTCAGGACAGGAAGTACCTTGGTCAAGACAAAACTTCCAACAAATTACACAGAGATTCTGGTAGGCAGACAATCTCAAATGTTATATTTGGACAGCAGCAAGCCTGTTTGAGTTTCAACTGACCAGACTGAGAAGGCACTGCACTTTCCAGGAATCCAGAGGAGCTGCTGGAAATGATACGGGAGACAAGCACATTGTACCTGGTTTCTGGCAAGGTAACAAAACTGCATTGAACTGTGACTAGGGGTTAAATTACTTCCAAAAGATCATGCAGTAAAGGCCCTGCACCTCGGCATGGTTCAAAGGCTCAGCAACACTAACCCATATCAAACACAGCTACTGCCTTCATCAAGTAACCTCACCCCGAAAGTCATCTCATCATTACACCAACTTCACTCCTACACTGGCATTAAGGAAAAAAATGTTCAAAGGCAGAACTCCTTTCAGTGCGTGTCACAAGCCCTTGGTACAACATGTATCCAATTTAAGAAAAAAATCTGAGCAAAACTGCACTGCTGGCTAATCCCAACAGAGAAATGGACTTGTGCAAGTCACCACTTTGGCCTTGCACAGCCTTCATACAGACTCCTGCATAAGAGCACTTGGGGATTTTTCTGGTAACAGTTTTTTCAGTAACACTGGATTATTATTCTTCATCTTGCATTAAGAGTTGTAAGAAAATTAGGTTAACTCAAGCAAAAAAAATTTTTTTCATCACTGTCAGTTTCTGTTTCCAAAAATACTGTTGTCCCTTCAGCACTTTCATTTAAAGCTCAGAAAACAGGATGTGCTCACCTGGTTTAGGAGATGGATGGGGGATTCGTCGACTGGCATGAGTGTAAGGACAGTCTGGCTTAGTGCACTTCGCATCGTATTTACAGTTTGGATGGATGAACAGGCATTTATCAGCAAATTTGCAGTTAGGAAAAGCTCTGAGGGAAAAGAAATTGAGTCACAAGTTCATATTTGGAGCCAAACCCCCAAACATCTGTTACACATGAAAGCCAGAATATCACAAAAAGCCAGAGGTGCAGCCATGCTGGGGCATGTTTTGGTTCCTCCCCAAGTGGGGCACGTGGTGTAGTGCACGAGCTGTGCACCCACACACCTGCACTCAGCTTCCCTTCCTGCAGATCCTTCCTCCGTGCAGTGAACAACTGAACCACCTCACTCTCAGGGCACCTTGGTCCCAAACTCCTTGGTGCAAGCCAGGACACGTCACTCTTAGTGTGTGGCACAGAGTGACAAAGGCAATGTGAAATCAGAGAGGGGTGCAGTGTTCCCTAAGTAACACAGGTTTCTCTGAAGAGTTTTATTTTGAATTTAGTTACGGCAGTTTTTATAAGATAAATCAAATGTTCAAGTAACTGAAGTTACCTAATCTGGTAAGAGTTACCTCAAACACTTCTTCTGGACTGTTCCTGCTTATGCAAGAGAAGTCAAAGGCACAGGGCACTTTCAAGAGCTTGCTTTCCCTTTCAAATTTAAAACTCACAATCACTGCATTACTACGTAACAATAACCTAACCTTCAAAAGCACTGTGACAGCTGACAGAAGAGGGCCTATTCTTTTAAGATGCTAATTCCTGCATGTTTAAGCAACTACAGGAACACCAGCCTGTACCTTAACTAAAGCCCTCTTCTGCAAGGGTGCAGCTGCCATCCCTGTGTTCTGACACTCGGGAGAAGGGCGGAAAACAGAAGGAATTACAGTGTGATAATCTAGTTCTGATCCTGCCCTCACAGGTTTGTGTTGCCTTGGAATATTTACTGACACAGTGCAGAAGTTTGCAGCACTGGAATAAAAATCAAAATAGCATGTCAAGTGGATGAGCTCTGTACTACTCACTTGCAAGGTAGTGTGGGGTGGTGGTACACACATTCATCTCCATTTTTACAGGCAGGCCAGTACTTGCAGCGCTCCAGCACCTTCTCCTGCTTTTGTAGCATACTTAAGTCTTCCATTTCCACTGGAAGATAAGAAAGAAGAAAAAAAAACAACCCCAAGCTGGGACCTTTATGATTCTATATGAAATTTGGTGTAAGCAATCTAGAATAATCAAAATTCACTGTACTTCTATTCTCTCTAAATCAAAAAAGTCATGACAGTAAAAGTTTATGTACAATCATATTTTCTGAAGAAAACTGCCAAAACCATAAAATGAAAGGTCATAATACTGGACTGACAGCTGCCTTTTGGTGATAAAAGATCAAATTTGCACTGTTTACAAGCAAAATAAATCAGTTTTCTTTGCAAATATGAACTGATTTAAAGACTTGAACAAACAAGACAACACTCCAACTGAACCTGATTTATGACTGTTCTGCTGAGCCATGAGTTAATTATAACCATGTTTCCTTTCTCCGAGGTATTTTTTGCTCTAGAAAATTATTTCAAGAGATGAAAGTTAAAAATCAATTTTTACACTAACCAGATTTATTATTATGGGGACATGTACTGAAAAAGAACCACTTTTATGTAATTGGTTCAGACACTTCACTTACCTGAACCCAGACTCTAATCCAAAAAGCATTTTAAGAAATTCTAAGGTGAAACATTTCATACCTTCACTACGCTTATAGGAACATGGGACTTTGACTTTCTCCTATTTAACATTGCTTGTAAAACCTTATTCTCTAAATTCAGACAACTGTACATATGTTGCTGTTGTCTTATTTTCCCAAATCTGCCTAAACCTTTGGCTTTTCAAGTTTTCCAGCACTGCCTTCTCTCCCTGATCCTACTAATGACACAAATTGCTCCAGCTTCATTCCATCCTTAGCCTCATTTATGCCTTCTCCTTGCAACACACCAAAGCCAAAAAATGCCATTCTGTTGTAGGACCACACTGCCTCATACAGATCACTTCCACATGGATCTGATTGTGTGAGCTTCAGCCCCATCCCTGCTACTTCACAGGAATCCTTATGGCAACAGAGCGTTGTACTGGCAATACTCTCCTGTTAAACAGCTTTGGTGAGGAGTATGAGGCTACACACGGAAAAACACGGATTTGCAAGGAAGTACTCTAATGACTACTTCTCTGTGCTAGTAAAGTGCACGGATACACAGGATTCCCTTAATCTTTGAGACTGATATGTGCAGTACTTCTGCAGCCAGGGGACTGAAAGGACATGGACTTAAAGGATCTTTTGCTATGGTGCTGTAATAATCCAGTTACAACTGGATCCATGAAATTTAAGGGTTTTCAGTACAGCATCAAATAGTATTCTTTGTTAAGTTCAGAAGTTTGGATACACAGCTACTACAGAAAATAAAGATCTTTATTTTCTTAAGAAAGCTAAGAAAAAACATGAATCCAAGCATAGTCCTCAGGCAAGTATTCAACAGGTCTATGACAAAACAGTAGCCTCTGTGTTTTTCATCATCATGTCAGCATTCTAAACAATTCAAACATGTGGCTCAGCAAGCAATTTCCCATTTTCATGTTATTCAAAAGAAATATAGAAAGAGAATATAGAAACCTTCATGTAAAATCATGCAATGTTAAGTTCTGCTTTCAGGTGCTAGCCACTGGACTCTACCAACACCTTACACATAACAGGCTCCTTTTGGTATCACAACCCTTGACAGAAACATTAATACTGTCTGATGTATTTTTAAAAGTTCAAGGCATATCAATATGTTAACTGTAACATCTCCTGTCCATCAGCACAGGGACAAATCATAACAGGTCAACCAGAAGGGCAGACTTCTGGCAATGAAGACCAACTACATTTGCAAAAAAAAAAAAAAACCCAAAAAAACCCAACCAAATTTTACCAATACCGAGGTGTGTGGAGAACTACCACGAGCCATACTGCTCTAGTATACCAAGACAAAGGCTTCTGAAAAGATGGTTCCACTGAACCCCCACATTTCATTTGCCTGAAGGATATTCTAACTAGAAGAATAAACACCAGCACTTTGGTTTCTTAAGAATGATATACCCAGGAGGTGTAGCCATGATCAAAGCACCACACCAAGGTCAGATCCTGTTGGTCAGTATAATTACCGTCACAGTTCTCCAGCTGCCTGGTTACAATTTGCATCTGCTGTGCTCGAAGAGCTTTTAATCCTTTGCCAGCACACATGTGCTGGGTAACTGACTTTACTCCTTCCATTATACACATATCTTCCTCTTCCTGATCAGAAAGGTATCCTGGTGGACTGGGCACGCCATCCAGTGTCACAATGAACTTGGGACTAGCAGGTTTCTCTGGCTGTGCAAGCTGGTCTCTATCAAACAAAGAAATGTAGTACATTTAGATTTTCTGACTCAACAGGTTTGAGTGAATGTAAGCTGTGCTAGTGACTGAAAATAGTACAAGCTTATCAATGGGGAGTCAAGCAGTAACAGACCTTCTTTTAGTAATTACTGGTAATGCACTCCAGTTAACAGTTAGCCTTCAGGTCTCCCTGAGGCACTAATAAAAACTACAGGTACAAGCTCAGTTTGTTGCATTCTGCTCAACAGACATCCAAAAGCTCATTTACAAACAGTCAGTCCTGTGGAATTTGCAGTTTTTAGGCAGAAAAAGAAAGCAAATACCATTCTTGGAATCACAAACCTCTTAACACATGTGTCTCCTCTAAATTACTGAAAAGCACATTATGAAACAGTGGTGTAAGAGTTTTTAGAACTAGGATGAGAGAATTGAAATACTGATACTAAGAACTTTGACACTCAGCCTAAAAGGTCAGTCTAGCCTAGTGTCCTGTATCTGACAGTAGTCAGCATGGATAAGAGGGCACATTAAAACAGGGGACACATACATTTTCTCAAGTCTTTCACCATCCCATCCATTTCACCTGAGTGGTTTCCTGAATGCTAGAACTGTGGAGTTCTCATCTTTGACAAACAATTATGGGAACCTTTGCTTCTCTATGAAACGAGACTAAAAGCAACTACACTGTAGAATGTCTTTAAGAAGACAGAAACCAGAACATTAAGAACATCATGAGGTAGAACTTTCAGACTGAAGCAGTCAGAAACTGACCTATTCACATGCAAAAATTGACCTCTCTCCTGTAGAACAGTCACAGCTTTCAACTGTGATATTGCTAGGTTATCCTTTTGGGTTTGATTGCTCTGTGTTGGTTTTGTTTTCAATTAACACAGGCTGCCAAAAGCCACTGAGAGAAAGGAAACACCAGCAGTTTCTCAAGCACAGCAGCCCATGTGATGAAGTTCATCATGCTGTTCAGAGTGGTTTTAACTTGTGAAAGGTAGGACTATTTTGTTACCTGGAACTTCTTTTGAAGCTGACATGAACCCTAAGCTTCTCCTGGTCAAACTCTCCAGTAAGGAGCCTTAAATCATTGCCCAGGATTCACCACACTCAATACTGTGTTAAAAGATGTTTCTTAAGAAATATAATACAAGGGTGGAAGAGGTATAAAACCAAAGGCAATTTAAGCAAAATGATTACTTAACTAAGATTTCAGAAATCAGACAAAAGAGCAGTACTTTCCAGTTCCTTCTTTCTTGCAAATCAAAGACATGCTCAAACTACAGTTGACCCTAGGATTATTTTCCATTTAGAAGGATTTCTGGGAGGCCTTTTTTCCTTCTGCTATTCAAAGTCAGTCCATTTTGCATTTTTCACACCTCCTGACTGACCTGACAAAGCAGACGTCTGACCAAATGGCTCCATCTAAACCACAAAGAAGCAATTTGACTAGTAACAGTCCCAAATGAAGCAGCTTATTACCGTGTCTGTATTAGACGTCCTGAGTGAACTCGCACTGCCTCTGTGCCCTTCCTTCCCAATTGCTGATTCTGTGGTGCCATTTCCTCTGATAATTTGGGCTTCTTCAGGATAAAAGACCGAGTATCTGAGTGGACCATAGATTCTGGGTCACAGTAATCTGCATTGGGAGAAAAATTACATAGAGAAGAGTAAAATAAGGTGGTAGTTGGACTCTTAACTTACAGCATACTTCTAGTATCAATTTACATGCTCAATAAGCTAATCTTACTTTGTTTTAATTTCTTCCTATTAGTTTCCAGAAAACGTTTTTACTTCCCTGTTAACTCCACAGAGGTGGATCAACAGAAGCCATAAATCATATTAGGTCAGATTAGGAAATTGTATAAATGGAACAGCTATGGTAAAGAGTGTCCACCCCACTTTCACCCCACCAAATCTCTCATCCTCTGAACAGCTACTAATGTAATGCATTCATTCCTTAGAGATACAGAAACTAGAAGAACGTAGAAATCAGTATAATTAATTGAAAAAGAGTATCTTAACATTCACTGGCCAGTAATACTAGATTTGAAAATAAAAGATCACAAGACTTAACCCTGAGTCACTTGCAAGGCATCTTCAATCACAGGATCAATCTGAAGCCGACAAGAGAGTTCCTTTTGTTCAATTCCTAAAAAACCAGCAATAAGAAGCATATTTTACAGCATGTCAACATGAAACTACAGATTAGAGAACTGAGGCACACTGTCTAATTCTTTCGATAAAAAAAAATCAAAACCAAAAACATTCACACTTTTAACAATAACAAAAGCCATTCTCATTATTATGAACCCTTTTCTCACTGTTTCAGGAACAGTAACATGGCAAAAGATAAGAACTGTAGAACACTACTCATTCCCATAATTGCTGCTCAGTACAAATGAGGTCCGTGGGCACAGCAACTGATGAAGGCCAAGCTCTTCCTCCTCATTTGTAGAGGAGCTGGCCATTCAGAGAACACACACAGAGGAAAGCAACTAACAAGGGACTACTTTACAGTCTTCTTAAAAGAGCTGAAGCAAATCAGAGTAGCACTGTTCTACATTTGAGATATAGCTTAAAAATTTATTTTTGCTTCCTGTAGATTTCCTAAGCAAGCTGTCATTTCCATTTCAATGGCAAAAGAGTGAAAATATTTAGCATAATTATTTTCTGTGCATTAATTCAAAAGCTGATAAGGCTTTTTCTCACATACTTTACAGATACAATTTCAACTATTTAAGGGTGGCAGAGAGATTCCAGATAAATCTATGTGAATTAAGCAACTGCAAAAATCTTTTTTATAATGAATGTTTACCATTCCTTAACAATGATCATGAGATGTTGTAACAAAAATCTTACTCAAAACAGAATATAATTCATTATCTAAATAGCTAAGCACTTAGCAAGTATGAACTAAGTACTTGTTATAGAAATATTTTTTTCCCTGCCTTACTTCTGATTCCTTGTGACTAACAAAGACAATCCCCCATCCTCTGTAAGAAAACCATGCTGAAAAGGCACTTTGACTGCTTTTAAATGTTATGCCCTTTAGGAGATCCAAAACAGAAGTAAAAACCAAAGCCGACATAGCCCGGTATCAGCTGTCCTGTAAGAGCAAATAGAGTATTCTTATATTTAAAATGAAAAATAAAACACTAGAACCATTTGTATGGAAACCAGGTGTTGGAAAGAATCTTTTAATACTCCGTATGCTGGAAAAGTGTTGTAAATACTCTAGAGTATCTTCACTCTCACTTAAGCTTCAAGACAGAATTACTCCTACAAGATACTAAGGAAAATACGCAAAGGAAGGGGAAAAGAGAAGCTATCCAAATGTAAGTGCTTATACAAAACTATTCTTCAGTGACATGCCATAATGCTATACCATTCTTTGCTTACTGATTAATTCTTCTGAGATTGTCTGTGTGCGTGTTTGGATACATGTATCTATCTGACAGCCATGCTTTAGAAAGCTGCATGGTCTTGAAGACAGTTCTGCATGTAACTTTTGATGCAGACTTGAAAATTAAGTGTTCCATTCCTTTTCTCTTCTCAGCCTGTAAAATGGCATCCCCTATTAAAAATTCTTAAAAGAATATTTTCAGATGACCTTGAATTTCTTCAACTGTCTGCTCCTTTGACTCTTCTACTCGAAGCTGAGAACTCAAAACAGGCAGTCTGCTTTTCACATGAATTACTTCTAACTGTGATTCTTCTGGGCTAATTCGAGTTCTTGGTGCAACTGGAACAGTCTGTTTCTGTGGAACTTCAAATAGAGAAACAATGGCAAATCATTTACATACTACCCAATCACACAATAGTACTGCTTTTAGACATACTGTACTAAAATAACTCTCATAAATTCCTACACACACACACACACACACACACAAATAAATCCCAAGCATCTGTCTCCACAAAAAGCATCTTTAAGCTACCTGTAAAATTCTTAGTGTGCAAGCATACTTGTGCATGTGCACAGAGCACCCTGAGTGGCACCTCAGAACACTTACTTCTACGACAAAACAGCACGACAAGGAATAGAGTGACAACAGTAAAGTATACATTCATCCACTTCTACATATAATTAATGTGGTACTTTCTGATAGTTTTGAAATCCATCATTCCATCTTTCATATAAATAATCATGGATCATCAATATGTCTCTTCATATGATGCTAGCTACCCTTTGCTGAAGTGCTTGCTAACAGAATACAAAACTTAATGGCAGCAGAATCATAGAATCACTTGGGTTTGAAAAGACCCTTAAGATCACCAAGTCTAACTGTAAATCTAGTCCACCACTGCCAAGTGCACCACAAAGCCACGTCCCCAAGTGCCACATCTACTACCTCTTTTAAATAGCTTCAGGGATGGTGACTCCATCTTCTCTGGACAGCCTGTTCCAATGCCTGACCACCCTCTCCATGAACTTTTTCCTAATACCCAATCTTATCCTCCACCAGTACCAACTAAGGCCGTTTCCCCTGTTCCTATCACTTGTTATTTGGGAAGAGATTGACCCTGACCGAACTATAATGAACTACTACTACTACTACTACTACTACTACTACTACAACCTCCTTTCAGATAGTTCTAAATCTCTGTACAGATAGTTGTGGCTTGGAATTTAGGGGTAGCAGGACAACAGGCTGACTTCTTTACTTGGCTTCTGCTAAGACTGTGAGATGTGATAGTGAGAAGCTAAACTCTTCCCTTGGCTGAGTATCAGATCAGCATTTAACTTCTGATACAAACAACTGAAAGATACTACTAAAGTACTGGATTCATTATTTAGGAATTTTCTGTTTTGTTTTACCTATGTGTTTTAAATTAGTTTACTTCCATATTCCATTCAAAATACTTAAAAAAATATGTTAAATATTACTTCTGAAGTGGAACAACCTGCATGATACTTCAGATAAAATTCGCAAATCACCTCCATTAAACAAAAAAGTGGTGCCTTCTGGTCTCTCCACTGAAATATTCTCATGTTGGTAGGTCAAACTACAAGATCACCACTATTAAAAAGATCAATAGTTTTCATTAATTTAGACTTTTCTAGCTATGTCTCACTTCCTACCATAGTGCTTTGTACACAGGGAAAAGCTTCCTGCATCACCTCAAAGTACTGTTTCTTACAGTTTGCAAAATTTGAGAGAGAGCAGGCAAGAGTCTTCAGATGGTATAAAAGCCACGGTTTAAGTAATTTAGTGAATGCTCCTTCCCTGGCAAGGTGCAGTGTGTCCTGCTGACAACATGTGGATTTATCAACACCTGGTGAAATGAAAGCACGAGACAACGACTGGATTTGCCCTTCTTCAGAAGTCTCTCCTAGCTAGGAGAACTGAATGCCTACACACAACTGCTCAACTGCTGTATCAACTGCAACTAAAATCACTGAACTGAAATGGCAGCCTTGCTGTTAAAGGACAATATACATCATCATACACATCCTGATACTTATCAACATACCCTGAGATATACATCAATCACTTTGTTCCTCATTATTTTGCACTTCTATTACCTGTATCTAGTGCATTTTCATTTTTTGGCTGTTTGGCTTTTTTCTCCTCCCCTCTCAGAAGGAAGAGTGAAGAAAGGGAAAAGAGATCAAGTAAATCAGCTCAAACCACCTGGCTTATTCTGATTATTTTCCCCTTGGCAACTACTGTCTTCAGAATACTCTGGCACTTCCATTTTGTATCTATACACTTCACAGACTTACTATCTTGATTAATATACCTTAAATACCACTTTTCTCCCTTGTTTATGTTTTTGTAATTCATCACTGAACATCAATGTAATGAAACGGGACACGATAAATCCCTCATGTATAACTGACTTGCTATTTAGCATTCTGTGTTATCTCTAAGCACTTTCTTTAGCTTGGATTTATACAAGAGAGTTTGGAAATATTACAGATTAGCACAAGCAAAATCAATGCTAATTACCCGTGGAATAATTGGTTGTTTTTGTAACTGATTCCTGTGCTTCAGAGATTGCTTTCAGTATTAAATTCTTATTGGCCTGTTTTGAAGGAGGCAATGAAGGTCTAAAGGAAATTAAAAAAAAAATTAATTGTACGTGGATTGCACAACAACCATATCCATGTTAAAGACAGTTGTTTCAACATGTTTAACATAGGAATAATATTAACAGAAATCATCATCTACAATTATTTTACCCAAAACAGTCTTCAGTTAATCTATTCTCTCAGTGAATGGAGATCCACAAAACGCTCTAAAAAATGGAAGTCCAGAAGTGTGATTTCACCTCTCAACTTAAGCTGCTGTAAAACCATGCTACATATGAAAGGCACTCTCTGCCATTAATTTCTTCCCACCTCTGCCCACCATTTATCTCTGGCTATGTTTGTGCTGGCACCAATAATTAAGCAGCCATCCTGAGAAATATGATCCAGCTGCATAACTAGAATGACTCTATCAAAAACATTATTTGTAAAAAAAGGCTTTCTGCTTGTCTTTAACATCAAGGAAAGGAAGCTTAAATCAGATAAATGTGCTGTGGTGCTGAAGATAAATTCAATACTACATTTTAAGCTAATACTAATATTAGCTTAAAATAAATCTTATACAAGCTAGCACTGTAGGTCAGTAGAACCACCTCTTCTCTGATTTAAATGTTCTTCCTCTATTGTTAAAAATCAGATACAAAAGACGTGTTTTGACTAACGCCTGACACTTAGACAGAATTAGGGAGCAGAAAAAAAGGAAAAACCTCTGAAGACTGTTCGAACAGTTAAGATAACCTTAAAGAACAAATGATAACTGGTTTGAAAATAATTCCTGAAAATAAATAACATTACTGAAAAATTATTTTACCACAATAAATACCTCATCTGAAACATGTCATTAGTGTTCTTTTGCCAGTAAACTTTACCCAAATAATGTAAAAATTCACACTCCATTGCATCTTACAAGCAATAATGAAAACATGTTACAAAATCAAAGGCAAAAGGGTGGCATAAACAGGCATCTCATCCACAGAGTTCTGAGATAGAACAAAAAATATTAAAATGGTTTACTGAATTTTGTCTGTCAATTTTCAAAATTGCAAACCGATTCTCTCCACTTCCAAAGTTTTCGTTCATTATATTAACTCTTGAAAACCCAGAATCACTGAACTCTTCCATACCTTCTTTCTGGCTTTGCAGGTACAGACACACTGCTGGAGATGCTCCCTGTTCGCAATCCATAGTCTTCCTCATCCTCTTCATCTTCTCCATCATTACAGAACTTTTTCACTTTGACTACCGAGCTTACAACAGGCAGCCGCCTCTTCCTGGAGCTTTCCTCCTACAACATACAGAGCAGGCAAAACAGCTCATTTAGCATAAGCCTCCTATCAATAAGCCAGCAAAGAAAGCACTGCAATTCCACCTGGAGCCAGGAGATGGAGAACCTCCATTCCAGTTGTAGAAGTGACTGTACTAGATAATATGAAAATCAGACACATTTACACTGAAACATCTCATTGGAAATGTAACTGTAAACAACATTTAGGAAAAAAACCAAGAAAAAACTCTCAAGTACAGAAAACTATCCAACACCTACAGAAAACCAGGATTTCCAAAGAAATTATCGTATTTTTCAAGATTAGTATGTTGCAAGTCTGAGAGAGAAAAGCGAAATCAGTATAAATTACTTTCTTCCTCTGAATCAACTCTAATTTCAGATAAGTGTAAGGATTCACTTCTAGCAAGGAAATGAAATATGCCAGAAGATGCTAATTGTTACACACAGTCAGGACAGTCCAGTTTAGACAGTGCAAGGTCCCTGTTGTCTCTTCTGGACATTATTCACAAAACACTAATAGAAGAAAAGTATTCCAAGACCTTTTTCAAACATTTCCAATGAAAGACATTCCTGACATTCATCTGAGATTTATGTAGAACATTAAATAAATCACTATATTCTCATTTGCACTTCTCCATTCTCAGAAACTAAGACACCAGCATGTATCTTTGTAAAGCATTCTACATTTCCAAATAAAATTCATTATTCTTTATACTGAATGAAGTAGTGGCAAAGACAGAGAACTTTATGAGCAGCAGTAAACATAGATGCAAGTATGTAAAATACTTGCTTTATTACAACATTAGCAGCCATAACTATCTTCACTCCTCTCAAAAAAGGCTCTTCATTCATTCATATGGATAGTCTATCATCTAGGACTACCACTCTGCCTGGCTTAGCTTGGCCTCCAAAGTACTCAGGGGAGCAATTATCTTTTAGTTTGTCCTTGTCCAACATCCATCCCAAAGAATTCTTAACTGACATGGTTCTAAATAGAATCATCATCATCATCATCACCATCATCATCAATGTATCTGGGCTAATAAGCAGCATGCAAAAAATCCTGATTTACAGGAATGTGTAAAGCTGGGGGTATACATAGCACTTAGGGAAGATCATGCTGATTCAATGATCTTCAGATTAGAATTGATAATTTCTGATTCATCATATGCAGCTCAATAATGTGCTAACTTGTTAGTCCAAGTCAATATAACATGAAGATGTACATGATAATTAACTCTGAGATGCAGCAAGATCTCAGATAATGATGTCAAATTATGCAATTTGCTTTTACCAGTGGACCCAAAGGATGAAATCTCAAACCTACCGTGTACCAGCGAAGGAAATCTTTTGATTTCTCTGAGGTCAAGATTTTACTGGTGTACAGAGCAAATTAGGTTCCTAAAAAGAACAAAATTCTGTCATAGTTTAGGTTGCACCAACCTCATTGCCCACTTTATCAGCACCGTGTTTGGAGGTGGGTCTGTGACCTTCTGCTAAGCTGCCAAATGCTTCTGGATTGCACAGCTGGCCTGTTTCCAAAGACCTGCAGCCTTGTGTGTCTAACTGCCGGCTCTCCTGCAAGCTGCCCTGTTGTGACAATCTGGGCACGTGTGCGTTGCCATCTGCACTCCTGACAGCTGGTGGCCGGTAGATCTCGGCCGAGGGACGAGAAGAACCATAAGTTACAGTCACAATAGGTCTCTTCCGTGACAAAGGATTCTCCTGCACAAAGTTTAGGTCCTCATCAATCAGATCATCTGGTTCAGGTTTAATGTCAATTACAGCTTCAGAAGGTGACAATTCCCTCAAAGGCTTGACAGTAGAAGTTAAGCGGGATGCAGAACCATCTTCACAAGACTGCCTGATAAAAAAAGAAATCGCCAACTGTTATCTGCAAATCAAGTCCTGGAAAATGAGAATCAAAGCCAGGCGGGCAGAATCTTTAAGGAATTACTGTTTATACAAATTTAACACACTGGCTGATATTTTCAGTCTGGTTAATTAATCTAAGCCCATATGTTACTTAAAGAACTGAATTATGATTTAATGTTTTTTATACAACAAATTGTAGCAATGCTTTACTCTTCAAAAGTACTTGTATATTTCCAAGTGTCTGTACTCTGTAGAGTGGCTACTACACTCACACAACTACTGATGTTTGAAAGTGCATTAGGAAGTAGCCAGCAGCCATACCTGGAAGCAGTATTTCTCTGCTCCTGTGAGCTGGTTGAAACCCTGGAGTCATTTCTTTCAGTCCGAGAGCTTGACACTGCAAGAGGTGGCAAGATATCCTCACGCCTCCTCTCATCACTCACACATGAACTGCTTTTGCTGGAAGGCAGGTTGCTCTCAAAGATACTAGATTCTGAAGACTTTACACCGGTTGGTTCTGTGGAGACAGGTACCTTTCAGTAAACCACAGCAATACTGATTTTACAATAAATGTAGCTAAGAAACTGCAAACAAGATGCTGTACAGGCCTAAAAATACAAGTTGAAAGCTGTTTCAGCTGAATACATCAGCAAGAAACACAGAGAAAACACACCAACACTGGACTCAAAAAAAAATGCTTTATCTCAAAATAGAAAGGATTTTTCTTAATAGTCTGGATCTAAAAGACCACCTAAAAAATTAATGAAACAGCTGAGATATTTTTGCAACTCATTAGACATATAACACTACATAGAAAAAATAAGCCTACCTTCACTCATAATTAATTTTCTTACTTACCAGTAGTCACAGATCGTAGCTTATCCAAAACACCATGGAGCCTGAAATAGACAGCAGACAGGGAAGGAAGCAAGAGAAAAAGGAGAAATAAAAAACTTCAACTTACATTCAGACTAATCATTTTGCAGAAACACACTGCCTTTCCATCCCTATGACAAGCACTTCTTTTATCTAAGACTTCACTTTCCATCAATCAGAGTATGTTTAACCTCAAAAAGGAGGCTTAAAGTATCTTGCCTCCAGTATGTCTTGCACATGCAGGTAGAGTATTATTACATCATCTACTTTTGGCATTTAGTTGGTTTACACAATCAAAGCCAATACTACCCACCTTTCACTACAATCAATGGAGTTAAGTATCAAAAAGATTGATTCAAAAAACCTAAGTTAGAAGCCTAAAGCATAGCCTAAAATTTTACTTTGTATACGAAACTTTAATTACACAGTAGAGTTAAACATAATTGTAAGTACAAACTCAAACAGTATATAAATCAGGGCACGTAAGATGCTCAGGATTCTAATAGCATGCTTTGTATATACCAACAATACTCTGGGACATGCTCAGTGAAGTACCAAATTTACCTTTTGCCTGTGAAAAAGGCACTAAGCTGAAATAACACAGAAAATTACAGGGCTTTAATACAACAAGGCTGCTTAAAAATAAACACATTTTACAGTCAGAACAGAGAAAAAAAACCCCAACACTTAAATTCATATCTTACTTGGAATTCAAACCTGATAATGGGCAAGTCCATAATTTATGCTGAATATTGGAAAGGAGCTAAGGAACAAGAACATACTGCGAAGACTGCATGTGGGTATAATGAAGGCTTATACTCATCCTCCTTGTGAGCTTTCACTAGAACACTTGTCAGCTGAGCTCTGGTGATGCACAGCAGTTTTTGCACTGACCTCAGGATAACTGATCTGACACTTGGTTCAGAGTAAGAAGTGGTGGCCAAACAGCAGGATTGATGGGTCTGTCACAATTGCTGTGAAACTTTTACCAGAAGGCCCAAAATTACTAGCTACAGAGACAAACCAAGGAAGGCAGATCTTGCTGAGTACTGTATTTAACCAACATTTAAGAACATAAACATTCTGGGTTGTCTTTAGAAGAAGTAAAAGGATATACACAGCTACAATGCTATGTAACACTTTGCCACCAGTCCCCTTACAGCTTATTTGTAGGTTTCACCTTGTCTTCTTTTCCATCCTTCTAACGAATATCTACTCTGGTACCTGATAAAGCACTCTAACACTGAGTCTGTGTGTGTGTATATATATATATATATATATATATAATGAGAATACTGACTTAGGGTTAAAACAGTATAATGGTATAATATCTGCACACAGTCAATACACCATTTAAAATATAAATATATAAAATGATCTTGATTTCTTCGCTGAAATTTGTTTTCGCTACATATTTATTATTTTTTCAATACAGTTTTAGTTTCATTTACAAAGCCATGAATATCTTTTCTGCTACACTATTTCTTACTCTATATCAGGATTCAGTCAAAACCGTAGTACAGGAGCTACATCCTCATTCACTAGTAAACTTCACTGATTTCTCTGATTCCTAAAAGTACTATGAGAAAGACAACTGTATGACTTCCTGATACATTGAAACCCAAAAGTTTCGCCTAGGCAGGCCACAAAAGGCAGCAATAAATGCCTGTGCAGTTTCCAAAAAAGAGGTCCATGCTTAATTGTACTCCTTTATTATATTTTTGACAAATGCCAGGAGAAAAATGAAACCTGTGTAAGTAAAATCAAACTATATCCACAGAAGTTACACTATCACCTGGAAATCCATTAGTTTAAATAGCTAATGCAGTGAATTATAATAGCTGGAACTATTTTTCATTTTTTTGTCAATGTTTATTATTTTATAACATAGCCAACTTCTAAAATGTTTCTCTCTGCTATTCAATAACAGAAAAGCTCCTAGGAACCAATTACATAGAAGAAATATTGGAAGTGAATGTAAACTGTCAGTATGAAAATGTCAAAGAAAGCAAACTGAAAAATAAAAAAAAATTGCAGTATTTCTCTCCTCCATACAAAACAAAATAATGTTCCTTAAAGATCTATTAGATAGATGATTCAGAAATAAGATTAACTTGAAAAAATACAACTCTGAAATCAACAAAATCTCTACCATCAAATGTCTGAAATGTGGATTTACTTACAGGTTTCTATGTAAAACAAATTCAGTATTAGAAAATGCATGAGAAATATAACGGCTAAGCTTGTCATTCAGCATGGAATAAATGAACCTTCATTGTCAGGAGCTGACAGTAGAGTTGAAGTGTTGCTAACTTGTCTGTTCACAGTAATACTGAGGTTCTACTTTTGGTTTTTAGAGTTGGGTGGTGGCAATAAATAAACAGCCTGAGAGGTGGGAATACCTAAGCATTTGGTGCTAAGCCTTGTCAAAGACAGTACACAGAATTAGATCCACTGCTCATCTGCCCTGATATAGTAATTCCCATGCACAGCAATCTGAATCAGTGTTAGCATAAAAGCAAACAGATTGATCATTTACATCTAACTGCAGTGAACAATGCTCTCATGCTCACAGTGGGTTTTGCAGGAATAATTTTAAGTCAACATACAGCCCTCGCTTACCTGAGCACTTAATTTACAAATCTGACTGGCTTATAAACAAATGAGTCCTCCAGTCCTTTGCCATCTAACTATCACCTCAAAAGTCCAACTGTTGACAGACTAAAACTAATTTACTTATTAGACATGCAAAGTAGAAGTTCTTATTAATGCAAATTGCATAATGGGAAGATAAGTAACTTTTTTAAATGTCAGGTGTCACTTATAGAAAGCAGTCCTGCACTACTGATAAGAAGTGTGACAACAGCTTGCAAACATACCATACAGTGAACCTGACAGTATTGTTTCCAAGGAAAAGGGAAAGGTCTTCTGTCATCTGTTCTTGGCTCTTCTTATTGGCCACCATAACCATAATATAATCAGGGAGCTCTTCATCTAATAGAAAGAGAAATATCTTGTTTTAAAGTACAATAAATCATGGAAGACATAGCAAACATCTTTAAATTTAACCAACTTTTTTTTCTATCTTACTATAAAGACTGTGCAGACAGAGGATTAGGTAAGCAAATTACCAAGACTTCCATTTCCTCTGAGGTTCAATGGAAGTCTCACCTACATGCAAGGAATAAAAGATCATCAACTTCACAAGGGTGTAAACTGAAGATCAATGTATTTTAAAAGTGAGTAAACAGAACAGAAAGGAGGACAAGATAAAAGAAAGCCACTCTGCTGCCTATATTCTTTTTCTTGAATACTAGCAAACATCTATAACATTCATCACCTCAAATATTGACAAATACAATGCTTTATCCTTGTCAAATTTCCTTTAATTACAAAAACTAAACAAATAAATATCCATTTCTGATATGTGCATTAAACAAATCAAAACTGTATTAACTTCCAGATTTTCTACCTACAAAAATAAAATAAATCCCGGCAACTGACTTTCTATCCTGTAATGCATGCAGTTTCATACACAGTGAGAAACCCATTCCCTTGCACGCAAGGTACTCCCACTCATCCAAATGCATAGGAAGGTGACTAGAGCCCAACATTACCACAATAAGGGTTTGGGGAGTTTGGTGTTTGGCATTTCACTTTGGCCTAGCTCTGGCCTCTGCTGAAGGACTGACTGGCACAATTGTTGCTCAAAGGCATTAGCTGTGCTTCCTGAGCACAGGCTTCAATTTAGTTTAATCAAACATCTCATGCTCTCCAATTCCACTCCACGGTATGACATGAACATAACATTAGTAAGTGAAAACAGCTGGGAAATACTGCCCAAATTATGAATTTGAACCAAGGCACTAATACAACTGTGCTTATTTAATCAAGCAAAGACAGTACACAACACTAAAAAGACATAAAAAATGAAAAATCAAAATCCAAATGAAAGGCATTGCCTTTCTTCCATGTCTATGTACACTGTAAATAATTTATCCCTATCCTAGCCTACAAAAATAACATTCACACATTGTACCTGCACTACCACTACTCAGTTGTCCCAACATAACCCATTCCTAGCTTAAACCCTCACTTCATTTTGGTGGCTTTTTGTTTGTTTCAGTTTTTGTTGTTGCTGCTTTGTGTTTGGGTTTTTTCTCACTGCAAACTACAAGTTGCACAAGATGGACTGATGTTCAGACCTAGGAACTTAGAATTAATTTTATTTACTGGCCAAGCTACTTTTAAACAAGATAAGCTCTTCAGGTGGTTCAACATATGATATCGTAAAGAAGATATTTTAAGTACCAATAAAAACATACGTTAGGACAATTACCTCTAACAGTATGACAGAAGAAGGAAAGAAACTTTCTTGGTAACTGTGTTGGCTTATGCCAACTTAAACGGCATGTGGAACTACAGCCTTCTGAAAAATTTCCTAGGTGATGGATAATTAACTGACTTCATCTTGCTTCAAATATATGAGTATTTCCTTTGTAAGCTCTACACAAGAAGTAAGTTTCAACATATCTTGTTGTAGAAGACTTCAAGAGAAAAGAACTAGCAGTTACAGAAACAAAGAAACAAAGGCATGGTTCTTGTACAGAGGCTAGAATGAGGGAGAACCAACTTTTTACTAGTTACCTGAAAGATGGAATGGAGAATTTTTGAAAAACATTACTCAAAAAGTTGTCTGAATACTCTAGTCAAGAAAAGAAACCTGAAAAATCAGGAATTTGGAAACAGTGGTTTAAAAAGAAAAAAGAGGCCAAGGCAAGACAGACTTAGCAATAAAGAATACAAAGTTATTTAGAGAAGTTTAGAAGCTGACTGAGAAGAAACTGCAGACATGGTCTGCTGATCCTGGGAATACAGAAAACCTGTCCTCTGAACACAAGAGACAGAAGGAAAACAAAGAAAGAATAATCAGTCATAGCTGGAATCAAAGATGGCTAGTATTCCACCAGCATCTTAGTATTAGAGACAAGAAACACTTTTGTTTCAGAAATACAGGAGAAAACAAAGAATCAAGGACTGAGAAACTGAAACCTGGAATGATGGCAAAAAAACCCCAAACAAACAACAAAAAATGGGTTACTTAAAAAGACAAGCTTTGAGATGAAGAAAAAGATGATTTTACAATTAAAAAGTTCTAAACACAGTTCCTAGGCACCAGCTGAGTTCAGAATATCAGCTCATAGGTAATTCCCCTCTATGGAGCCAATACATTTTTCCATAAACACAATGCCTCCCTTAAAATAAGAAAGATGAATTCGGGCTCAAACTACAAACATTGAACTTGGCCCTGCAACACACAGGATCTCTAAATTATGCTCTCAATTCATTTTCTTCATCTGAAATCCAAGAAGCATCACAGACAACAACAATGCAGTTTCAGGACTGAGGTATTTTGTTTCCAACAGAATGCTGTGTTAAGTTACCAACTTTTACTGCTGCAGAAAACAGCTGCCCTGAAGTGCAATATCCATTTCTTCCTGGATTCAGAAAAAACAAACTCACAAGACCACAGATGCTCACACTGCTCACCCCTCCTGTTACAAACCAAAATAAAAACTCCCCCTGCCTCTAGGATTCAGACACATGTATTTCATCATCATTAGCTCATCACAGCTCTTAGTCTTCCCCTTAATGGTTGAGTTCTTACACTTTAAAGGTTTGTCCCATACAATGTTTCTGATGTGGCCTTTTAATTTCCTAAGCCACTAACTCGTCTTTGTCCTCTCTCCTGATTTCGACAGATGCCTCACCCTGAATTCAAGAGCTGTTAAAAATATGCCTAAAAAAGACTGATTCCACCTCAGAGTGGTCACAGCTAACTGCTGGTGTACTTCCAAGGCTCTTGCTTTATATCATGTTTCTCCTAGCACTTCAAAGAAATTTCCTTAGGTATTCACATCGTGGTTTGTTTTTCTTTCAAATCCCTTGCCACCATTTCTAAAGTGGAAGACTACTTGACTTCTTAGTTATTTTCTTTTAGTTCTTCACACACTGATGTTCCCATACTGCTTCCTCTTATGCTTAGACTGTAATATTTTGTGAAGTATGTATTTTTCTTTCTTACTAGTCCAGCACTTCAGGTAATTCTCATGCTTAAGGCTTCTGTATACAGTAATAGAGGTAAAAGTAAGTTCCATTAGCTAAGCTGTTTTTTTCCTACATAAGAAAAATAATCTAGAGAAGACTGCTGAACACATGGCAAAACTTACCAACATAAGCCCCCAGCTCCTGTAACTTTCCTTTTATAGCACCCTAAAAAATAATGAAATATTATTTAAGGGATGGATCAACAAAGTATTTCTAACTGCAAAGAGGTGGGAGGCTTAGCAAAGTTTCTCTCATTTACTGTTTGAACGCACTGGTTTAACATGTCAAACTTTTACTATTTCTACTGCTCAGGATAGAAACGCTCTAACAGCGAGGGGCTGACAGCAGAGTAACGGAGTCTCACTCTCTATTCGCGACAGACCAGTTCCTGGCGCTACCATTCAACCTCCAAGTCCCAGCTGTCCCTTTTTTAAGCAGAGACCACCCGGACTCATCAGGTGCAAAGGAAACGAATCTAAGATGGCTTGATAAAAGGTCATTCCCGACTCAGCAGGGAAACAGAAACCTGTCGGGATGTCCAAACTGTGACTGCCGAGTGGGAGCCGCTGACAGGCCCTGCCTACCGGCGGCTCACACCCGGCCAAGCTGCGCGCCCCCGGAACGGCACCCGGCAGCGGCCCCTCGGGGGACAGGGGTGCCCCGACTCCGCTTCCCACAAAAATGACTCTCCTGCTCCCGCCCTTCCCGGGGACCCCGAGGCCGAAGGACCCCGCCGCCGGCAGCTGTGACGGGGGGGGCCGGCGGGAGCCCGGTGCCTCAGCCGCCGGCTGGGCCTGCCCCCACAAGCGGGCCCGGTCTTCTGCCGCGGGCGGAGGGAGCGACCTGGCTGCTTCTGTCTCACCCGGATCTTGCGGCTGATCTCGGTGCCGATCTCCATGGCCGCCCCGTTCCCCGCGGCCCCGGGCCCGGCTTCCACCGCCGCCCGCGCGGGTACCGAGCGCCGCTCGGGCACAGCGCGCGGCCTCCGCCCGCACCGCCCCCTGCCGGGCGGCGGCCGCACCGCCCGCGGGACCCGGGGGCGGAGGGAGCGGCGGCGGGGTCGGAGACGGGCCCGGCACGGCCGGAGACGTTCCCAGCACGGCCTGCTCCTGACGGCACGGCCTGCTCCCGACTGCCCGGCGGGGAACGGGCGTCACTGTGAGTGCCGGAACAACAACTGCGGGGTTATGTCAGTATTAATGCTCTTTCTCGAGAACTACACAAATTGAATATTCAGTTATCTGTTAAAAAACAAATAAATTATGGTATAGCCATACACAAAGTATTCAAAGTATTTGAGTACTTCAAAGTATTCAAGTGGTATTTAATGCCGCACTACAGCTGTATAAGTTTCCTGGTGCCCACCACAGCCTCTATCACCCCCTTTTCTCACTAGTGCAGGAGAAAGTACAACAAAAAGACTCGTGTTGAGAACAAGGACAGGTGACCTCACTCACTAATTACTGTCATGGACAAAACAGGCTTGGGGAAATTAGTTTAATTAATTGACAATCAAATCAGGGTAGGATAATGATAAATCAACCCAAATATTAAAACACTTTCCCCACATCCTTTCCTTTTTCCTGGGTTTAATTTTACTCCTGATTCCCTACCCATCTCCCCCAAAACAAGGGAATGGGAGTGGGGGTTATGATCAGTTCATCATCTCTTTTCCCTGTGACTGCTTCCTTCTCTCCTGCTCCCAGTAGAAACAGTCTACCACAAAGACTGCATACTCACTGCTGCAATGTGAATGCTTTTCATGGGCTGCGGTTCCTCACAACCTGCCCTGCCATGGGTCCCTTCCATGGGGTACAGTCAGTCCTTCAGGACAGGCTGCTCCAGTGAGGGTTCCCCACAGGGTCACAAATCCCGATGGCAAACCTGCTCCAGCATGGGCTCATCTCTTCACAAGGCCACGGGTCCTGTCAGGAGCTGGCTCCAGCATGGGCTTCCCACAGGTTCACAGCCTGCAGGCATCCATGTGCTCCAGTGTAGGGTCTTCCATGGGCTGCAGGTGGATCTCTGCTTCCCAATGACCTCCATGTGCTGCAGGGGCACAGCTGCGTCTCCATGGTCTTCACCATGGACTGCAGGAGAATCTCAGCTCCGGCGCCTGGAGCACCTCCTCCCCCTCCTTCTGCACTGACCTTGTCTCCTGCAGAGCTGTTCCTATCACATATTTTCATTCCTTTCTCTGACTGACATTTGCTTGTACACAATAATTTCTCTACCCTTCTTAAAAATGTCATCCCAGAGGTGCTAGCAGTTCCACTGATGGAACCGTACTGAGGGTGTGTGTGGCTGGTTTTGGCCAGTGGAGGGACAATCCTGGAGCTAGCTGGCATTTTCTTTATCCCACATGGAGAAAGCTTCCAGCAGCTTCTCACAGAAGTCACTCCTGTAGCCCCTCCACTACCAAAACAGGCCACACACACCCAGTACAAGCATCTACTGCTCTTATTGCTACAAGGGATTAGTTGCAGAGGGAGGAAAAATTATGTAGAAAAAAGCCTACAAGGTAAGCATAATAGTAAGCAAAAAAGAAATAATGTTTGAGGCAAACAATTTATCTTTTGCACCAATTCCCCAGATTCACTTCAGCTGATTTAATGAGTAGTATTATTATAGCCCAGCCTACAGATAAAGGGTCTTTTACAAGTAATGCCACTGATTAAAATAAACTCCAGGCATTGTAGTTAACAGCTGTATTAATCCCTTTCTGCATCACTGTTCCTAATATAAATCAAACATCATACAGAGATAGCTTAGACTAATTATTGCTAATGGTCTAAGCTGCTTGCCTGACTCCACTTACAATATACTGGTGTTACAGTGAGAGGGAACGAATAACAAATTGGTTTAATTACACCATTCCATTTTAACCTTTAAGAGACACATTTTGCTTTCTTAAGATTTCAATTATGTTGTACTATGTTGTATTGGAAAAAGAAAAATAACTACTTACAGTACAGAAACAAGAATTAAGTTTATTTCATAAGTAAAGGATTTACTTTAGAAAAAGATACCGTGTTTGAGAAAAGTTTCCTTTGCAAATAACAGCAGGAGCTCATTGCTTCAAGTTCAGCACTAAATTCTGTGTAGGAAAACTGCCTGTTTTCTTCTAATAGGAAAATTCTGTAACCCTAATTAGGTACTTAGTAGAATATGCTCAACACTTTACAGTGCCTTATAAGGAAAAATGAATCTTGCACGCATGAAATTTCAGGCTTCAAGCATGTAATAGACATATGGTATGGTCATTTTTCTAGCACTCATCTCTACTGCCATATATTATGATGCATAAAGACCCAGCCATCTAGTTGCTTTCTCGGAAATAAGAAATAGAACGATGAAAAAACACGAAGGCTTCAGAGCCAAAACGTGATTCACGTAAAGTGAATTTGTTTAGAGAACAGCTTTCAGATTTAGAATTAGAGGTATTCTGACTTTTCATTTTATGAAGTTACTATTTTTCATGGTGTAAATTAAGGTATTTTTCCACATGACTTCTTCATTGTTTCAGCACTGTGGGAAAGCCCCTTTAAGTAGCAGTTTCCGGGTTATCCTGCCTGTGTTTTTCTCACAAATGGGTAAACTCTCCACTAGGCTGAGGAGTATGTACTTGCATACCACTTTTCTGCCTGAAGGGTGGCTGATTCTGCTTCCTGTTTGGCTTGCTTCCAACTTTCTGTTTTACCTTTAGTCAATACAAAGGTACAAAGACTAGATGCCGGAGAGTTCCTCTGGAATTGAAATAAGGTGAAGATTTTCATCAAATTCCACCTATTGGCTGATACACTCAAACTGCAATCATATATTTGGACCAAGACTGAAAAAACAAACAAACAAACAACAATCCTCCAAAAACCTGTCTCAGAAGGGAGGATGTCTCCCTTTTCCTGTGAAAAAAATAGGTTTATCCCTGTTCCACTATGGGCAGGCCATATTCAATCCAGCGGGCAGAAACTTTCCTTTGTACCTATAGAACAAGGGGTGCAAAATTCAGCTCTGCGATATTGTTTGTTTCCTCACGTGAACTTCAACAACAGAATAAAGAGTATGGCAAAGATGAGGTCAAGAACCGTGAATATTGTGACCGTGAATATATTAAAGGGGAAAGTAGAAGCTCAGTATTGTGCCCTCTGGTAATCACTCTATGTCTTATTGATGTGTCTGCACCAGAGTCCATCACATGTTCATAGCTGCCTTTGTCTCTTTTTCCTTTTTCTTAGAGTTGATACATGGAGCAAGGCAGGTAATAGAGAGGTGGTGAGCTAAAAAAATGAGGTGGGGCAATATGGAGGAAGTGTGGAAAAACACAAAGTTTGGACAATACCTGGGCTTATGAGAAGGAAAAAGCAGAAGAAAAAAAATATTTGTGCATACAAATATGCATACATCTTCAAAAGAAGATGTAAGCTGCAGAGGAGCATGTTGACAATGTCCTAGATGTCTCTTTTAAGATGAGATGTTGTCTTCAATGTAAATAAAAAGAAGGAAAATGCAGCAAGAACTGACTATGGAAAGCAAAGAAAGTCTAATAAATGCAAGTTTTAGGCAGGGAATCAAGCAGGAAAAGGGTGTGAGGAAGAATTAGAATAGGAAATGTGACAGATAAGAGAATTCAGACTTTGCTTCCAGCATGAATTGTTTAGAAATAGGAGGGATTGCCTGAATTTTCATGGCTTGGATTTTTCATACATTGTATCAGTTAGTTTTTTCCAGCAAGTAACTGCAGTTCAGTCCTCTAGCAGACACCTTTAGAAATAGTTCAAGGTTAGTTTATTTTACTCAACATAAGATTCCTTCAACTAATGTTTTATATATTGCTTATGGACTGCTCATCATAATTATGGCTGATGTATTGAAGGGAAAAAAACAGAGATACTTCTCTGGTCTCAGGGAAGATGATTGTGTCTAGGAGAAATAACTCAGAAGAATTCATTATAGTACAAAATTACCTACATATTTCAGCTGAGATTAGTGTCCTCGTGAGCAACTTGCTATTTGCATAGTTGACCTGCAGGTTAGACCTGCTCAGACAGTAGCATGTTTGTGCACTTCACATTACCAAAACACTTTCTAGGTTTTAAAGTTATTAGTCAGCGTTCACATACTCACTTTACCATTTTACTCATCCCTGACTGGTTCCAAGTTTGTATATACTTTTGCCTGGTTCGCTCAATGTGGAGAGCCAATATTCCAGATTGCACGCAACAATTGTTGATTTCGCAGGTACGCAAACACACTAAGATCTTCGTATACTTGTGAGACTGGAGCACAGCCCCTCTTATGGTGTTTGCATTAGTTAAACACTAAATATTCCTGAATTTATATGCATATAAAGCTTGATAAGACAGTTGTTATTAAGGGTATAATTTCTACTGACACCTTTGGGAGTTTTTAAGTCCAGACAGGCTGAAAGATCAGCCTTTAGTCTGCATTTTTAAGCTGTGTATCTCATCAATAGCTGAAACTTTGCAAGGACATAAATGTATGTGCATAGGTCATTTAGTAAGGTACGCAGGGATTAAACCTTGAAAATATTTCCAGGCTGCATGAAAACAAGACCAACCATATTTTGTTAAGATATTTACCTTAATTGGAAAGGCTTAAAATAAATGATCATATGATTAAAAAAAGCAAGGATTGCCTACTATTTGTTGTAACCCCTATTTCTGTAGCGCCCCTGTAGCCAGAGAAGCAGCTGTTCATTGCTGACATTCTCCCTGCCAGGCATTCCAACTCTCTGAGGTAATGGGCTACAAGCATACGGGCCTTCGCTTTAATTCTTTCAGCGTATCCTTCCGCATGGATAGAGCGAGGGGAACGCCTCCAGGAAAAGAAATTAAATGCACACACACAGAGGCACACAGGGACGGCCGATTTGAAAATATTCCTGAGAACGCAATTTGCGCTCATGCGGCACAGCGTCACATGAAAGGGGCCGCCTGAAGAGCTGGCTGGCACAGGTTTATTTTGTTGTAGTATTTTCTTCCACCCCCCCAGCTCTTTACCCAGTGGAATGATATCCAGAGCAAGTTTTTTGAGACAGGAAGTGAGGAATGTTTTCACTATGAGTGATCTGAGAAGAAGGTGGGTTAGCCGAGATAGCAGCTGTTTGGGACAAGAGGAGCACAGTAAGTCAGTTCCCGAGGAATACAGATGAGATGGCTCCGGGAGAAGAAGTCTTGGAGCGCTGCGGGTTTTTTTCGGCTACACGTATGTGAAAGGAGACCCGGTGTCTTTGGATCGCTGTGCAAGGTAAGGGATAAACAGCGGGCACAGTAAAAACATAGCGGGTGATTTTTTCTGCTGTGCACCGTAAGGCTGAAGAGTTTCAACCACTTACTTTTTGAAAAGTAAATGGTTGAAATGGTTGTGGACTGTGCTTCTGGAGATGGGCGAAGTTTGAGATATGCACTTAGTGCTGCTCTCGCAGTCCAAGAGTCATGTCAAAGATTAACTGGTAAAACAAGGAGAGGGTGGAGTATTTTGATTACTTTTTTGGCTGCCCAGCTATCTCTGAAATAAAAATATACGTATTTCAAGAATGTGAAGTAATAGGCACCCCTTTTCACCATGATATATGGTGATTACTGTCATTTATGCCGGCTATTTAAAAATATTTGTAAAGTAAAATCCTAATAATTGAGGGGGGAGTGGGAGGTGAAGGTAAAGGAGAAAGAGAGCACAGTGCTCAGTAATCACACATTAGTCACAGCCATGTTGCTGGAATTCTAATATAGCATTTTTGAAACTACAGGTTTCTGTTGAAATATAAAGGTACAAAGTTTGGCCACTAAAGACATTTTAGCTGTTGTATGAAAATTCCAGGCTTGGTAAATAAAGGCTTGTTATTGTAAAGGTCATCAATTGGATTTTTAACTCCTGGCAGTATGTAGTCATGAGTTTTGACTAAAGTAGTTAAAACAATGAAGGTAGGTCTGAATCTAAAGTAATGCAGCAAGCAAATTTGAGAGGACCTAGGACTGCAGAATGCACAACTGCTAGTAAAACCAGCCCAGCTATGTTTGCAAGAACTACACATGGCTAACAGTAGAAGATACTGAATGATACCCTGGTGTTAGTCAGCAAACTTGCCTTAATTCTACAATATTTCTTTCATGTTAGGAATCTTTATTTAGTTAGTCTTTTGTGACATGGTCTGGAAGTTAATTACTTGAGTCTTTCTTGTTATAAATGGGTTTCAGAAGTCATAAAGATTATGTCAGGCATACAAAAATGAAATCATTTAGGGTAAATGCTCAGTGGAGCATTTAATGTAAACAACAGATCATAACCTGGAGAATGTTCCTGGCTGGCACATTCTGAAAATTCTGCTCTAAACTTCCTTCCTATGTTTGCATTGCTACCTGTTTGCATAGTGAAATAACTGAAAGTCTGAGGCTGCCTCATATCAGCATTAGATGGTTTGGAAATTTCACCTGTCAGGTTAGCCTGTGGTTAGTGATTTTTGTTTTTGTGGTTTTGTAGTTGTTGTTGGGTTTTTTCCATACTCTTAGAATACTTTTCTAACCCTTGATAGTGGGCATAAAAGATTTAGTCTTTCATGCTCAGTGGTACTCCATAAAACCTGAGATTAAAACACTTCTGCATTTCTGACTGTAGCTTTCAGAGAGGAGTAAATTGGATTCTCTCATTGCTGTAGCACTAAAGAAGACACCTAACTGCAAAGAATGTATTGGAAAATGGGCCTCAGAGACGTGAGCTAAGGTCAGCCAGCTGAAAGTTACTCTGTCAGGAATAAACCCAGTGCGAGATTCTGCTGGCAGTGGACAGGGGACTAAAAGCTTCTGTCTGTAGAGCATTCCCTGCATGCTGTTCAAGCAGGGCTGGATTTGGAGGATCAAAGTGCAGAGGGAGTAATAAAGTGAGGATTCCCTCTGTATCCCTAAATTTTTCAGGGAAACCTTTTGGTATCTGTTGTTACTTATTCTACAGCTACACCCCCCCAAAAATTGTTGATGTCTGGGTGAGGAATGTTTTCTCATTCAGCTAAGATTTTAGGTGGTATCTGTTGAGGATGGGGATTGTGTAGAATGGTAGAACTGCTTCAAGATTATAACAAACGAGGTCATGAAATCTGCTTCTGGTCATTCTTTGGAATAGGGTTGCAGAGATGTCATTGAGGAAAAAATGCCTCCTTTTTCTCCCCATTGTAGGCCTTTTAATGTTTTTCCACCTTCCTTTCTCTCTGAGGTGCTGCTGGCTGGGGAGTAGGGAGTCTGATACGGGGTTTTTAGCCTGAAGAGTTTGTGGTTATGTTGGATAAGTTTCTAGGTGGGTATATCAATGTCCAAGAAGAATGTGGTATCAGTTTACAGCTATACCTTTGAGTTTAAAAGCAGATGTGCTAGGAAGACTACTTCTTCCGGTTCCTCGTTTCCAAAGAAATGCATATCCTCACCTTCATCCTGTCTGGTCATCCCGAGAGTCCTCAGAAATCAAATTGTGCCTTTTGATACGTGCTACGTGCCAGCCTGGAAAAAAATTAAGAAAGAAAAGTAGGCGTTTGTTTTGTTACCCCTTCCTTCGGGGCGGCACTGCCGCTGGAGGAGCAGGGGCACAGCGGCAGCAGCGGCGTTGTCCGGGAGGCGCTGCCTGGCCCGGGCGCGGCTCCGGGGTCGCTCCCGATCCAGCCCAGGGCAGAGCAACCTCACCGAGGGAAGGGCATCCCTTGCCCAGGGCAGCGGCGTGCAACGGGGATCGCTAAGGCGCCTTTCAGCCCAGACCTTTCCGTGACGCTGTGGCAAGTTTCACAGACTAGGCTGCGTGCCCTAAGAAAACACTGGGAAAAGGAGAAAGGCATAGCATGGAGTGGAGTTGACAGGAGAGGAGGCGTACAGGTGTTTGCAAAAGGTGGGGAGATGGGTGGCTACCTGTAGTCTGGGTAAGAGTATGTTTTTCAAGGAAAAACTAGAAAATTGATGGTTCTCAGAATTCACATAATCCCTTGGTGAGGCAAAGCATAACCTGAAGCATCATAGAGCAGTTTAGCATAAGGAATAATGGTACAATTTGCTGTAATCCATGGAAGATTAGAGGAATTGCACCTTGTCTGGTAGGAAATGGCTAAGGTGTGAGTTTTAATGCCTCTCTTGCCTTTCTTTTTTCCCCCTTTATCGTTTCTGGGGCTTGGTTTTGTGTTTAATCTAACAGCAGGTAGTGGCTGAGGCTGCACAATGCTCTGAAAAACAAACCAGGTTGCTGGATTTGCTCTTAAAAAAAAAGTCTTTGTCCAGTACTACAAGTACCTCAGATTTCATAGACATATTTCATTTAAATACCAATTCAGTTTATAAATACTTATTTCAAGACATTGCAGTCACACCTGATTAAGATTCATTATTTACCTGTGAGTTTAAAGAAAGAGATCAACTTGCCAAAACCCAATGTTGTCTGTGGAAAAACCAGAAACTCTGGTGCTTATTTCATTATTTGAATACATAAGAGCCCTGCAGTTTGGAAAGGTAGGATGATTATTTAGATTTAGAAAAAATATACACGTTATTTTTCCCATGTTACCATTCCCCTTTCAGTCAAAGTATTTCTGATTCTTGTATTTCTTCTCTTTCCCTTTTGTTTCTTACTAGGACTCCAGCGGATGTCTCTTGCCTCTTGGTGGAAAACTTGCTTGGCTTTAATGGATACTGCTGCTGCTGGTTGATCTCTGGAGACTTTACAGCTCCTTGCCTTTTGAGAGGAGGTGACTTCTCGTCACCTCTCAAGGTCTCAGTGGTAGTAGCTTTTTATCACTAACCATCTCTGGGGAAAAAGAAGATGCCTCTACCTTTTGGGTTAAAATTGAAACGAACTCGACGTTACACAGTATCCAGCAAGAGTTGCTTGGTGGCTCGTATCCAGCTGCTCAACAATGAATTTGTGGAGTTCACACTGTCAGTGGAAAGCACGGGCCAGGAAAGTCTGGAAGCAGTGGCTCAGAGGCTTGAGTTGCGGGAGGTAAGTGGGTTGTCAAGTGAAGGCATAACTTTCGTTTTCGGTGCTAGATGACCTGTGTGGTAAATCCTTGCCATGTAGGGTAATCAGCTACTGGAGCAGCTGTCCTGTGTTCCCACTGTTTCACCTTCTGGTCTTTACGGGTACTTGGATTCCTCCTAAACAGTTGCAAAAGTTGTTACAGAGTTTAGGGAATGTCCAAGGGGAGGAAATGTGAGAAGTTTTGGTGAATAAAAGCTTAGAATGATAAACAAAACAGTGGCGTTTTTTATATGTGATAGTGCCGAAAATTCTGCTCAAAAAAACCCACAAAGGAAGAAAATAATTTCTACCTAAGCGACCTAGGCAACATGGTTAAAAACTACAGCAAGTCTTGAGTCATAAGACAGCATGTTACTTGTGTGCATGTAGTTTTTTTCTGATGGATTAGTGCTGTGAAAAGAATCTAAAGCACAAAATGTGATAAGTGTACCAGTTACCAACCATATCTTGCTTGTTTAAATACCACAAATATATATGCAGACACTGTCTTGGAGCTCATATATATTCATATTGATTGAGTGCTGACCTTATGACGAGACTTGGTTTGTGCTAGTTGAATATGTAAATATCTGTTCAATCTGACTTTTCCTCCAGAATCTCCTTGGTAGTTTGAAGGATTCTTTTGGAACTGAAATTTACTCTTCCACACGTTTAGTGATTATTCCTACATCTCCTGTGTTGAGTGAATTCCTTCTGAAATGCTAAGCTTCAAAATGTTAGTAGAAATCTACATAGATGACCAACATATTAAATCAGTGTCATTATTTTATAACGCTGTTGAGCACAGGTGGTTTGAATGCAGTATTTGAATGCTCTCAATCCTGGGTGAACTGACATTTCTCCCTAGAGTCTGAAAGGTTTAGTTTAATTGATTTTGGATTCATTGAACTGTGACAACCTGTACACTTCTGGGGGGCAGGAGAGAGAAAACTAGTGATACAAGTTTAGTGTTGCTAACATTGTTCTGAAAAATATGCTTTTGTTCTGTTATGTGGTGTGCCATAGAATGACCTTTTGATTATGGGATTCAAACACAGGATGAAAACCCTGGCCTTAGGTAACCAAAATATGAGTAATTGTGAAAATAATTACTAATAAATATTTTCATTTATAACTATGATCTTTTAAAATATTATCTTTTTATTTTCAAGCAACGGCAGCTGTTGGTAACTTTGCTCAAATGTTGAGCAAATATATTTAGAACTCAATCCTGCAAACATTTATTACTTTAGAAACCGTGCATTACTGTAGGATTCTTCAGTGGGAAATGTTTTATATAGTCATTTGTTCTCAGAAATGCATTTTATTTTTTCTGTTTAAAGAATGATAAAAAGTGATGAAAGAGGTGTGAAGCCATTAATCTATAAGGGTTTGTTTATTGTGGTTGTTTTCAATTGCAATATTCATTCTTGTAGAGTCTCCAAGTATTTTTTTAGTGTACAGTTATTTTGGAAGTTGTAATTCTTTGCAAGGATATGCCTTCTTGTTTTAATCTTTCTCCTTCTAGCAAAAGGAGAATCTAGCTACGCTTGTAGCCTTAGTGTTTACACTGAACACATCGGATATAATATATTTAGGATTCAGTTATTGTTGTGTGTCAGTTCTATCTGTCCACTTTCAGATGTAACTTCTAAGTCACAGAAAGTATAGGATTTTTACTGTTCGCAAAATGCAAAGGCTTTGTCTTCCTGAATGATGACCACTAACTTCTATTGAACTAGTCACAGAGTGCTGGAGATGCAGTTTTTCAGCTATTCTTCATTATATCTTTCTTTGGAACCACTCCTAAAAATCTTTTTAAAAACAAACAAAAAAAAAAACCACAAGAGAGCAAGAGATGCAATTCCCTCAATTAAGAGTCATATATCAGAATAAGGGAGTTGACAGTACACTATTGAACCCTGAGCAGATTCCTTCAGTCATGCATTCTTGCATGGATTATTTTGGCAGGAAAATGTGCTGCAGTAAAAGGGAATGGAAAATAGGGATATAAATTACTTTCCAGAGCTTGCATTCAAAAAAAGTTGTTGTGCCTTTAAATAGTCAGATTTGCCAAGCAGATACTGGATCATTCCTGCTGGCTTGCTTAGTAGAAAGTTTTCAGAAAGAAATATGTGTTCAGCACTTTTCTTAAATCTGCAAAAACAACTTTAGTCTTTGATCCAGTAAAATACAAAGTATTTCTGTAAGAAGTTGCGTATTTTTAGTGCACTGGGCAGCCTTAAAGCATGAAGTTGAATTCCAAGTGTTAGATGTGAAAGTATGACTGTTTATCTGAATACTGAGACTTGGGACCATTCTCAAATCCAAGGTATCACTTTCAGATTACTGTATATGGTCTACTCAGCTAGGACAAGCAGTTCCCAAGCATCTTCAAAACAGTTTTTTGCATGAGGCATTAGGGGACTATCTACCATTTTTTACACATTCAGTGGTAACATTTGTAAATACCTCTTTCTCTCTGGTGTAGTCTGGAATTGCTGAATTTGGTCAGTGAACTGAACTATTTTTAATAGTGTGACATCTTTTAAGATATTTGTTTTAACAGATCTTTATGTAAATGAGTAATCTTCAAATTATGCATTGCATGGCTAATCACTGTTTTTCTTTTGATTTTCCAGTTAGTACTTTTCAATTTCCAAGTTGTATACTAGTATGGACACATAGTTAGCATTCAGGAAGATTTACATATGTTGACAATTTTATTTTTTTACTGAATGGTAAACTTTAAACTGAGTATCTTCTGGTATTCCTAGAATGTGACTCATCAGGACTGAGTATGTAACCCAGCTCTCTTAAACTGAGGAACTGGGGAAAGAAGCCAAAGGGAGCAGTGAACATAAGTTACTTACCCTTTGTAGCATAGTCTGTCTTTTATCCTGTGAGGGAACTATGACCAAACATGATTCATGCAAAAAGCTGCTACAGAAAATCATTCTGGAATCACAAGTTTTGAAAAACTGCTGAGAGCTCTGGTGGTTAACTACCTTAAAAAGTACATACAGAAGTGCTAATCTTGCCCCTAGGGCATGAGTATGCAAATGAAATCCTTGAAAATATAGGGATTTTTAAAACATTGTGATATAGCTGGGTATATTAGCTAGCTAGGTTTGGCAGGAGATGTTATAACTGGTGTCTTCTCCTGTTGAATTTTTGTTGTTGTTTTCTAATAGCACTTCTAAACCAGAGAGAAGGGACAAATTCTGCTACTGTGTACAAGCAAATTCTGACTTAACTGCAGAAATGTGGTAGTATAAGAACCAGGGGCAGGGAACTTCTGTGGAGTGTATGTGTTGTGCATATGGAAGTTCCTGTGTTTGTTTTGGACATGCAGAGGAAAAGGAACCAAGGTTATCTGGATCCTGAATAACTTCAAAGTTCTGAAACAGTGCTTTGGAAATGCTTGAACTATGCTGTAAAACTTTGCTCTGAATTCTAAAACATCAGTTCTCTTTTGGAGAAAACACAAAAAAATCCCCTTTAATTCATTGTGGTGGTTTCTTAAATGTGTTTTGCATATGAAAAGAGTGTTTTTAAAATTAGACCAAGTGCAACCATAAATGCACTTGGTGTATCAGTGTACCATATTGACTGACAAACAAGAGTTGGGCCATGTCATGACAGAGGGATCATAAGTAACATAATTATGTTTATGTGTTGTATCAAAGTCTGACAACATTTTAGCTGATGCTTGCAGAAATAAGAGGAGAAGCAGTGCTTGTAGTTGAACTGCTGTGGTTGCCTCCCTGAACCGGATTTTCCTTATAATTAGGAAAGGAGAAATTGACATGTAGGAATGTATATAAGAATGCCGATCTTCCATGTGTAATCTCATTAGTTTAAAAGATGCTGCTTTATTGAAAAGCAAATTTGAATCCTCTAAAACAAATATTAATTATAAGAGTGTGATAATTGTGATTTAGGAACTGAGATAAATTGAAGGATAGAGCAGTGAGGCAAAAATCAGTAACTACCTCAGTTCAATTACTGTCGTTCTTCCTTTCTCTGAAGAAAAGAAGATACACATTCAGGTTAACGGTTTGCACTCAGTCTTATTATATTGAGCAGCACAAAATTAAGGTTTTTTGATGAAAACAATAGTGGCAATTAGGAAGCCTTGCCCCTGATTTCCTTAGCATTTTTATAAAGTTAAGTCAGAATTTTAATATACCATTTAATCGCATTTTGTTTCCCATCATGTCCGTGAATTACAGTACAGTTTTACACCAATTTTGACAGAAGAGGTTTTCTTAACTTCTGAAGCAAAAGCATTAGCTTATTGTTTAATATTTTTAGACTGTCTTGAAATTTGGCTTTTCCCTTTAGTGAAGCAATCAGAACTTAAGCCCCTGATGAATGGGAACATGATACTTCTAATGCCAGCGATGTGTAAGATGAAAGTCACTTATGTGAATTCATCCTTCTCAGAGTCTTGAACAGTGGTAGGAAAAAGTAACATGATTTTTTTTTCCAAAAAAAGTATATTTCTACATTTCTCAGTAATGTTGATAACTGACCTATCTCTGCCAGAGGTTAAAATATGTCTTGGATATAATGTTTTCTGTGCACTATCAAGGTATGGCTCTTTAGCTTGTAAATTAGTCAGCTTACCTTTGTCACCGGTCCTGATGAGTAGAATCTTCCTTGCCTGTTAGAAGATTGTTTATTCAATATATTTGAAGGGTGTGAAACACCTGAAGTGTATTGTGATTTGTACAGTGCTTCATTCGAATAAACTAGAATACATCAAATTACCTTGCAACATACTGATTTGCGTATTCATTTCTTATCCCTTCTGTTTTGCTTTAAACTATAGTTGGTAATTACTTTGTTTAAATAGCATTTGTGAAATCCATATTAGAGTAGTTAGGAGAAAATAACTGTGTGTGTGAGTGTTGGAAAAAAAGTTTCCATTATGAAAGAACTAAGATTTAAGAATAAATTGTCTCTGTTCATATAGCTACTCTACTAAATATTCCCTCCTGCAGCTACGGTTGAAAAGCTTGTCAGTGTTAGAACAACAAAAACAGTATAGACAAAAGTACCCTACAGTAAATAGCCTCAATATGGGGGGAAAGGGAGGGATTTTTGTCAGTGATCCTCCTATTTCTGCAAGAATTGGTCATGGTAGTATATAGAGAAGCGCAGTTTTCTACTTGGTGGCTGGTACATGATGAGAGTCACAGAGGTTTTTTTCTCCACCACTTGCAGGAAGTCTTGGATATTGTACACTGGCCAGTCCAGGCTGCTCCAAGTCCTTTTTCAGCTAGAGATGGGGAAGTTTTGTGGAGGAGGTTGTCTGCTGTGATAAGAATGGAGTTTCTGGAGAATTTTCAAGGCCTGTTGTCTCCTTCTGTAGCTCTTAACATTGGGCGTAGGGAAAAGCTTTCATTTGGTATCTGCCAGTTGTGCTTAGTACAAGATTATTGACCCAGTTCTCCTGCACGTGGTTTATTTAAACTGTGCTATCCTGATAGCAGGAGCTGTTCTGTATCCAAGCATATAATAAAGCTAGACATGGTGGAGCCCTTGGGCTAAATGGGATTTTAAGAGTTTCACTGCAGTGCTTATCCTTCAATAATGAGAAGGTGTTTCCAGCATTCTGATTGAGGAAGTCTTATGGTTTGTTTTATTTGTATGAACCAGTGTAAAAGAGGAAAAGCTTGAAAATATATTTTGACTGCATTCTTCTGCTATTGTTTTCTCTTTTCTGATTTTTTGCCTCAGGTCTTTGGATGGTGATTCCTCAAGTAGCCAAATGCATTAATTAGAAGGCAATGTATTAACCATTAGGAAACAGTTCTCCTTTCCAGGCTGTTTGTAATCTATGATGTCTTTTGTAAGATTTATAGTACAGGATATGGAAATTAACTGGAAAATGTATTTTTAAATATGTACGGTTAGCCAGTTTAAACACTGCTGTACCTCAGGGGACCTCCAAGGGTTGCATGGTTACCCTCTGTTCAGGAGGATCTGGTGCTTCAGGAGTTGCCTGGGTGAGTTTACCATCCAGGTGCCTCCAAGGATAGAGATTTGACGCCTCTTTGGGCTATCTGTTCCAGTGTTTGGCTAGTCTTGTTGTGAAATTTTTTTTGTGATCTAATTGGAATTTCCCACATTGCAGCTTGTCCCCAGTGCTTCTCTTATTTGCAGTGATTACTTCCAAGAGGACTCTGGCTTTACCTTCTCTTTACTTTCTCTATCTGTGTTTTGCTCTTAGGCAACTGAAGTCCACAGTAAGACTTTGTCTCTTCTTGAGGCTGATCAGCCCCACTTCTCCAACTTTCACTGTACATCATGCCAAAGATCTAATATAGTCACCTGCAGTAATACAGTTTTGTGGCACTCATACTTGGTGAAACTCCTCTGCTTAGCTTAGGAAGTCTGGGTGACTTCAATGATGAAGTCACTCCCACCAACTTGTGAGCTGTTAATACTCTGTGGGGCTTTTGATACTTTTGTGTTCTTGACAGCTCTTGAAATTTTATGCAAAAATATTTACTGTCTCTAGTGTCAGAAAACAAATAGATCGAAATTAACTGTGCAGAAATTACATGGGTTTTTTATTTCTATTGGATTTTCTTCAGAGGGGTTGGGTCATGAATAAGTCACTAAAATAAACGAACCTCAAAGTAGTGTTAATCTTAACAGCTTAACATATTTAAAGAATTATGTCATGCCATTCTTTTTAGCACTGGATGTTGTCCTGAGCTGCTAATAATAAAATGTTTTAGCAATGAATAAAAGTGGGTTCTATTTTAATCAGTGCGAATATTCCAGGGTGCATAAGCTCCTCTGAAAACTCACAGGATCAAATTCTGCCCTTGAAGTGAAGTGAAAGGTTTGCATAGAAGTCAAAAGACCAGCTCTTGTCTGTAGTATTTTGCATGGCTTGTTTAAAGATATGCTGGATTCCAGAGGATATTTTAAAATGTGGAAACATTTTGCTTAGTCCATTGTGCCAGTAACTGCTCAGTTCTGTGTGTAGGCAAGAAAAAGTGGTCAGTGTTTCAAAGAAATAGATCTACTCAAGTCATCATCATGCCTTAAAAAGTCTATACATTCAGTTTAAATTCAGGGTGTAGAACCTGATACCAGGAGTATTTTACATCAGTGCATTTGAAACAGTGGCAATGTTTGTGGTCTCTTCTCTTCACATTTGTTATACACATGTGTTTCTATGAGGTTTAAGTACACAAAGGGTGCAAGTAGTTTATTCCAACAATTGCTGTACTTTTTTTGGGGTGTATATTTAGTTGGTTTACAAATGTGTTTGTGTGGTATCATCTATAGAAGTCTTTCAGCTGTAGCTCTTACCCTTTGCTTTCAGTCTCTGCTGTGGCCATTGCGCTTGCCCAGAATGTTGTGGTTCCACATTTTAGGTAGTGCTCAGCCCAAGGCTGCTGTGGTTGTCCTGTCAGAGAAGTGGGCTGGGTCAGAGCAGAATGTCAGCATCGTAGTCTGACTTTGGCTCCTGTGACTGCATGCATGGTGTCTTGTGGTGAAAGAGAAATACACCTTTTTACATGCATTCCTTTCCTAACTCAGTCTGCAGGAAGGATTAAGGAGTAGTCAGTCATTCAGTACATTTTATCCTTTTTAACATATGATGTTGCACTGAACACAGTATTTCTTTTGCAATGGAGTTTCTCGGGTACTACTGTTTGGCATTTTTTTCCTAAGATCCTACAGAACTTAAGATACTGTCTTCACAATATCCTTGTGGGGTGGTGGTAGTCACCTAATGATTGGGGAATTGAAGAATAGAAATAAAATGTCATTTAAGGTATTAGCAAACTTCGTGTGCCTGGACTAGGAAATGAGAAATGTGTTGTTTATATTATTTATATTCAGAGCCATATTTCTTTTGTCCTCTTGAAATTCAAAGTATTTATGACTTTCTAAATTTGACTCTTCGCTTTCAGAATTTAGGAGTGATGAGCACATAGTGTCCACCTGAGAAAAATTTGGTTTGTAGGATTTGTTTTACAGAGAACTCTGTTTCTGATTTGGGAATAGTCTGGTTCTCTACTGTGATTTTTAAGTTTTCCCATTCTGCACTTTCTCTAGATATCTTCCTCTATACAGAAAAAAACCTGCTTTTTTTTTTTCCTCTATGAACAGTTCTAATTCAATTTATTTTCTGTGTTATAAGCCCTCTTTTTATCAGAGGGCCAGAGTTGGTTTAAAGTTTATAGAAAGCATCTCAAGGTTAAATAGACAGATTTTGTCTAAATGTATTTATCTTATGAATACTAATTTTGCAATTACATGGTAACTAGCGCTAATTTTAACTTAAAGGATTTTTTTAAAACCTTGGGGAAAAAAGCCCCCAGACACCAAAACCCACCAACAATCACTGAGAACTGTGTTTATGCTAATTTGGAGAAGAGCAAAGAAGTACATTTTGCCAATATGCAATACCAAAAGGAACATTATGCCTTAGAACTGGCTCTAATTTCCTACTTTTGCTAATATCCCAGACAAAATGATTTTATGGAATAGATAGTTTTATTAATTTAATGCTACTCCTTGACTTTTGTGCCTCAAATTACTTGCTGGTCTGTGCTGACATGGAGCACAGATTCAGTTGCTGTCCATGAAGTTTGGGATGCGGTGTATGTGCCCACTATATGTGCCGTGGTTGTTGCACACACAGTCAGCCTGTCAGAGCTGTAAGGAAAATCTGGAATCCTGTGAGAGTGGACTCTTCATCCTGTTTAGACTGCAAATTAAGAAGATGTATGTATTAGAATTTTCAGATGTGTATATGGGTGAGTTTTTGCAGGAATGTACTGAAGTGGCCTTTTTCTACTTAGACTTTTGCTCCCCAATGAATTTCAAGTCTATGTTCCACAATATCAAAATGCTAGAGCTTTTGAGAAAACAACAGTAAATACTTTTTTTCCTACAGAGACAATTTTTCCATGACTAATTCACAGAAGTTATTGATTTAGAGAAATAATGATAAATATTCCCTTTGCTTTGTAAAGCTTCATCCTTAAAAGCTTTATTTTTGTGTAACTTAAAAATGTCTGAAAATATGGAAGGAAAAATATTGGATTAATGATGTTATTTCTACAATTTCTACATACATTAAAGTTTGTGTAGCAGAGACTTGGAGAATTTTCATGTAAATACGTACAGATCTAATTGGTAATTCATAGCATTCACTTACCTCTCTCCCCCAGTTAAAACTTCTAACTATGATATCTGCTTTTGCTGTCATAATGACATTAATTTTTTCCAGTCCACATCTGTTTGCTGGTCCAGAACTGAATGAAATAAGTCCTGTGGGAGCAGATTTTAGCCAGTTTAAACATAGTGGAGAAATTTAAATGTTAGTTGGTGACTTTGCAATATGGATTTAGAACTGTACTGTGGAGCAAGAGAAAAACACTCTGATCCAGACTCCTTCTGGGGCAGGATCTAATAAAAATTAGATTGTGTTGCTCAAGATGCTGTCCAGTGGGATTTTGACCTTCCAAGGGTGACATCCCTCAGCCTGTCTGGGTGGTCTGTTCCAGAGCATACTGTATGTTGTGTTTTGGCTTGGTCAGGAATTGCCCACTCAGGCAAGATATCTTCCTGCCCTGCTGTATCTGGTCATTTTCCTGCTCATGCTGTGAGCCAGAATATGCTTTAATGAGCTCAGCTTTGACTGAGCAGCTGTCCTGTGCTCTTTTGTCCTTCAGCATCCTATGTGAGCCTGCCTACCAGGTGCCCAGAGAAGCCATAGTTTGCTCTACTGCTGTCCCATGTAATTTTCCATTTGCCTTCCCCACTTCCCTTAGATTTCCTGTCACACATGAATGCCTGCTACTAGCATCTGTGAATTGCAACAACAGAGTTATGAGGTATGAACTGTTTCCAAATAAAGAGTAGTTCTGGTACAGTTTTAGGTGGGATACCTCATGTACCTGAGTTGGTTTTCTGGATGTAATGTCTGCTTTTTAGTAAATATCTCTGCAGTTCCCTGAAGCTTTCTATAACCCATAGCCTTACTCAGTGTTTTAAAGCATTTATTTCTATGTAGCAAAACTTTAATATAATATGTTTTATCTAATATCACAATATTAACTTTTTTATCATTGAAATGCCTCTTTTTCAGATTACATATTTCAGTCTCTGGTATTATAATAAGCAGAATCAACGCAGATGGGTAGATCTGGACAAGCCTCTGAAAAAGCAGCTGGACAAATATGCCTTGGAGCCAACTGTGTATTTTGGAGTAGTGTTCTATGTGCCTACTGTTTCCCAGCTTCAGCAGGAGATTACCAGGTAAACCTCTTAGCATAAACTTCTATGTGTTTATAAATTTGCTCTCAGCATTCTGAAATGTATAGTTCATTTAAAAGTTGTCTGCTTTCCACTCCCCTACCTTTATAGAAATGAAAACTATTTTAGGCAGCATTTATGTTCAAACTGTATGCTAGTTTATCTTTGGAATAATTTAAATATGTGATAAAGTAAGCACGCAGCTAAATTTTTGTGATCTTAGGAATCTGCTCAAACCTGTTTTAAGTTGCAGGCATACCTGCATGGTCAGACTTTTAATTGTTTTAATCCCTTCATGTTTGACTTTTTAATTTGTTTATTTGGTTGGGGTTTTTTTGTTTTGTTTTGTTTTGTTTTGAAGATACATATGTTGCTTTCATGGACTTCTATCCTGCACAAAGCACTTGCAGATTTTATTAGGCTATGCTTGTTTTGTTTTGCTTTCAGTACTTTCTGGATTTTTAGTACAGTACTCTGGAAAGCTACAGGCTACACTTCAGGTTGTGATTTTTTTTTTGCGTATCACTCAGCCATAAATATGGATGTTAGTTCTGGTAATCTGTGTATGTTTCTACTGTGAAACTGGGGAACATCACATAGTTGTTGCTGACTGCAGGGGGAAAAGTAAAATTGAGCATGTATACTAGCCTGTTATTCCTATGGGCCTGTACATTGGCTTCTAATGGCTTAATGGGTATAGTTCTGACTTAATGATTATTTTTAATTGGCAATTGAGTACCAATCCCATAGCTGGATTACAAACACGTATTTTTATTTCAAAAATATATGCTTGTATTAACTGCTAAAGGCTTAAGGTTGGCCCTGCTTTGCGTGGGGAGTTGAAGCAGATGATCACTCATCAGAGGTCCTTTTCATCTTAATTTATTCTGTGGTTACATGAAGCTGTCTCTGTTCCTAAAATACCCTGCCAGACACCTTTTCTGCTAATTGTGATGTGAAAGCTTTTCAGGATCACCAGATGCAGACCTATGCAGACACCAGTGCTGTTGTGTACTGCTTTACAGTTTGGCAGCTTTAGGTTTTGGTTTTATGTGTAATTTCTGAAAGATTTTTTTTAAAAAAAAACCTCCAAGTTTTGTGCTATTTCTTGGCAATTTTAGTGGCTTAAAAATCTGTGGTTCAGATTCTGTGTTGGTGTAGTAGAGTACATTACAGTAAGATAAATACCGTGGTGTTGCACTGGAAAGCTAAAGTGCCTGAAAAACCTTGACTAGTCCTCTCTGGCATTTATTTAAAGAATATGGTGTTTATGCTGGAGCTTTAACAAAAATTTGGCTGTGTGCTGCCTGGTAGAAAGCAGGAATTTATGTGCCAGCCTTATGCTTGTGTCCTAGAGGATGGTACTTACTTTGCTAGTAAGAGTCTGGGTTTATTTCAGATATCTGTGGATTTTTTCATGCCTGTTTATATAAACGAGATTGAACATGTTCAAGAAAATTGTATGTTTAATGTACTCTAGGAAGTGGAAATGCTATAGATGAAAAGAGATGTGCTCTGTTGAGGTAGTGTTAAGATTCTTTATCTATATGTTTACTTTTAATAGCAGTTCTGTGGAAAGAGCTTGCCTTCTGCTTCTTGACTAGGAAGACTCATTCCCCAAATGCCTTGGGCTTTTTCTTTTCCTTTTTTTTTAAGGCCTGGGTTTAGTCCCAGCTGTTCTTGTGTGTGTTGTATAGGGATGTATATGTAGTGTCGTATGATATACTGGGTTTTTGTAGTAGGATCCCCAAGAGTCTAAACAATATTTATAAATTACCACTGTATTTAACAGGGCAGTAAACAGTGATGGAAGAGAACTGTCCATTAATGTGAATAAAATTTATATGTTTACCTGACCTTTCTAATCACTGAATGAATTACAGCATATGCTTCCGTGTGCTCAGTATTAATGCCTTACTTCACTAGAGTTAACATACAATATGAGAAAGAACTTTTTAGAACTAGACTTTTAGAAGACAAATTTCCTCCTTGGTCAAGTCTGTGAGCTATAATGGCAATTTTTGAGGTGTTTCAGGCTCCAGATAGAAAGTTCCATGGGTGGCTGATGGGGCAGAAAAAAATCAGGCAAATAGTGGCTCAGACTGTGGACAAACAGTACAGCTAGTAGTGGTTGCAGGTACAGGAGATGATGTAGGAAAATCATAGATTAAAAGGAAAAAAATAAAAGGTGCCTTGAAAGTGAGAACAAAATGTAATCAGAAGTTGTAATGCAGAAATGAGAATCAGCATTGGGACAGAGGGAATGTACATTGTTAAATCTATTGTACGAGAGTGCAGCAACCCAGCAGCAGTTTACTGAACATTGTAAAGAGACAATAACAACATTTTTAAGGAAGGAAGAGGGAAAAAAGAAAAAGAGGGTTGGGTAGTAGATAGAAATTGTGGAGGTTCTTTAAGATCACTGATTCTGGAATGATATGTGAACGTTAAGGGAGGCAGGAGTTTTAAAAGGCCTTGAAGTAGTGGGTCCAAATGATGAGGAAGACTACCCTCTACTCAAACTGGGGAATGCAGAGAGGAATAGGAAATGCAGGCATAGTCTTCTACTCTCTCTTAAAAATTAAGAAGCCCTTGTTAGGTTTTTCTTTTTTTCCCCCCCGTAGGTATCAGTATTACTTGCAATTAAAGAAAGATATCTTGGAGGGCAACATTCCTTGCACACTGGAACAAGCAATACATCTGGCTGGTTTGGCAGTTCAGGGTAAGTAAGAAATTGTGCAAACTAGCTAATGTTGCATTAGAAGCTTTGGTGATGTATTTTCTTCTACTGCCTGTTTTCTATTTGTCACTCAAGAGACCCAATTCAGTTAGTTATGAAAGGGGCTTGCTCCTTAGGACTTTGTCATATGGGCTGAGGAGAGGAGCAGTTGGATCAGTGATCCTGAACTTGCTTCTGTGCAGTCCTCAGAGGTGTACCTGGGCATCTAAAATGTCATTTCAGGGGCTGGATTTGAATTAGATGTTGGAGTTCCTTTGGGACAAAGGCTTCAGTTGTCTGCCTACATTGACAGATTCTTTCTCTATTTCTGTTAATTAAGACTCTTTAGTCTGACATATCTTCATAAATAAGCAACTTTGAATGTATTTGTATTTCCACTTTTTATCCAAAATTTCCTATCACGTAAGATCATTTCAAATTAGTACAAGACTTTCAAGTTTCAAGACATTTCAAGTTAGTACAAGTTAACATCTTGTGTTCAAATCACTCCTGAAAACACATTTCTGTGATACCTATATAAAAAAGGCAGCTTTATTTCTCCTAGCTAGGGTCAGATGTGATGAAGTATATAGCAGTCCTGAGTCTGTCTGCACTGATCATGTTCAGTGTTCCTTGCAACATGCCTGTCTGATAGGAAATCTCTCAAAAGTTTGTAATGGCAACAGCTGTGTTTAGTGTGTTTGTATATTGTTATTTGTATATCATTCACAGTGAATGCCACTTCAGTACATTTAACAGCAATTGTAAAACTGCCAAAATTGAAAAGGACTTAAAATCCCTGGAAGGATATACAACCATTTTTTGGTATTTTCTTAGTTATATTCATTGGTTGTATCACAGTAAAGATGATGATTATGTTTTTTTGAAAATGTGGTTACCAGTGGAGTAGGATAAATTGTATTATGCCTTGTTTATCAGTCTGTTTAATCCAAGCCAGATTTTAATGGTCTTCAACTGAAAAAATCTTGCTGCATTATTTCCATGTATTTGGACACTGTAAGTGTCTTTCTGCTCAGTGAGTTCTTTAATCTTTCAATATAACCCTCTTTCCAAATGGAAAATATTCATCCTTTTAGCTTTCAACTTCCTTTTTTATTCCTGTATAAGAGATGAACTGTATGTGTTCATAATACAATAAAAAAACAACTCAAAAAAAGTACAGGTTCTAAAATAATGTGCCCAAATGACTGAAGTAGCTTATACCAGGTAGGTTCGTAATTTTAGCTGGTGAAGGAACAGAAGCAGTGCTTGCTATTTCAAGTCAACTGGTTTCAAGAATGATCTGTATTTAAAATTGGTACAATAGGTTAGTTCTAAACACTGATTTATCTCAAAAGCTGTATTGGTGTAATGTGTCAGAGGTGTTTCCCTTTCATATAAATAACTTCCTTATTAAGTGTTTATCATTTCTTCTTCTCAACCCACAAGGAGTGTTACCAATTTTTCTGAAAAACGTAAAAAGATGGGAATTTTTTTACCTTTCCTCTTTATAAACATTATTAATTAGTTTCTTCTGTTGTTTTGCTTTCAGATTGTAGTTCAATAGAATGGAGGTTTGCTACTTGGAGATCCTGCTGCAGTTAATTGGGTTTTGAATCATTTTGTTATAAGTGTTTCATTCCAAGGTTTTTTTTTATTTTTAGCGGATTTTGGAGACTATGATCATTATGAATCTCAGGAGTTTCTACAAAGATTTGCTTTGTTTCCAGTGGTAAGTACCTTCTTTAAATTGGTGCATTCAAATTATTAAATTGACAAATTTAAATCCTTCTTAAAATTGGCAAATGCAAATAATTTTTAGGAAGCCTCCATGATCTGTCTGTCTTACTGCTCCCTGGGCTCTCAAATTTAGTAAAGGTCTTCTTTGAGATTGGAGTGAGATATGACACCTTATCTTACACAGAAACAAAGATGTAGTAAGGTCTTTTCAATAGTATATTAGACTGAAAAGAAGGTTGAGGTACAGATGGGAAAGTGAGTAAAACTACTTCAAAACAGTGTTTGTGCTTTCAGGGTTTATTTGGGCATATTACAGCATCTAAGGTCCAAGACTAGAATCAAGGGCTGATTTGCATGTGTAAAAAAACTATAACCATTTGATTTTGTAGATTTTTTTTGTATTTCATTCCACAAATGCTATTTTACCTTAAGGGTTGGCTACAAGAAGAAAAAATATTGGAAGAAGCAACACAGAAAGTTGCCTTGCTACATCAGAAGTACAGGTAACATGTATAAAGCTCTTCAGTGCTTAATTTCGGTCTTCAGTAGCTTCTGTAGCTCAGAAAATTATCAATCTCCAAATACAGTTGGACTAATTTCACTTCCCATTTAACTGAATTTTTTCTCTAGTATATCTATATTAAAGTTACAAGAGTTTTTGCTGAATGAACATGAAAAAGAGAACAGAATATTTAGTAAAATAATATAGAGGATTCAGCTTGAAAAGAATACAGGTCACAATTAAATAGCGTGACTTCACCTGTATAATGTTTCTGACTCTTGTTCATGTGAAGTTCAGACCGCAGTAAGGATGTTTCTTAATAAACAACATTGGGAGGTATTAAGGGCATGAGAAATGTAGAGACAGTAACTGTCAGAATGCTTATGATCTTAGGTAGAAGGGAGCTAAGGTGCAGTAGTCCAGGACAAAGGAAACTTAAGTTCTCTTTATCAGTTCATTAGTGAAAAATGTTTGTGACTATGTGGATAAGAGTGAATATTTTCCCCTTTGTTGTTTTAAAACAACAGCTTGAAAATTGCAGTTTCACTTATCTTTAAAACACACTTGTAACAAGATTGCATGGTTCAGGTTCAGGAAAGAAAACTTAATCTTTACAATGTTGGGAAAAAGTGAAGAAATTGAGAGATTTATGATTGAAAAAGTAGAGAGATGTAAAAATGAGCATGACAGGATTTTTCAGGTAGAAATAGTGTCTTTTATGAGGTAACTGAGGTATGTTGGTGGGTAGGTAAACACAAGCTTTTAAGCCCTGTGATACTACTGCAAGTCTGTGAGAAAACTGTCTTTGACAGTTGATCTAATTATAAAGAATTCTATCTTTACCTGCAGATCTTATCCTCATGTTTTCAAAGTACTATAGTAAAATAGTCAGAGTCTAGAAGATGAAACTGTCTTTTCTGAAATGAAAAATGCCAGACTTTGTATTTCCCCTGTAGCAGTATTGATGCATCAGTATAGAGGACATTCTATACTATATATATATATATATATATATATATACACACACTATATATAAGTGAGGAAATGTGGAGACAGTGCTGGATTTGATCAAGAATGTGATAATTGTCTGCCATTAGTATAGATGGTAATTTTAACTGGTCCTTGTTGCCATTTACCCTAAAGATGCAAGAGAGAAAGAAGTTATTAGAATCTAAGTGTAAAGGCTGAGCCAAATAGATCAGCCGTTGGTACAGATAGAAACACCATGATTTGATGGTTGCCTGGGTGTCCTGGGGATGCTTTTCAAGCTTTGACAGTGTTCAGAGTAAAACAAAAATGTCTTTTCCTTACTGGCAATATTAGCTGATAGTTGTTTTATTTGTAGAGGCCTTACTCCTCCTGATGCAGAAATGTTATATATGCAAGAAGTGGAAAGAATGGAGGGCTATGGTGAAGAGACCTATCCTGCAAAGGTAAATGGGATTTTGATCTTTGTCTAATTGCCCTTTTCTCCCTGTTTATAGTGGTTACTTCCTGCCAAAAGTAAATAAAACCCAAATGCCAAACCACCTGGAATTTTGTCCTCCAAAATTATAAAAGCAGCTATTTCTTATGTAACTTTGCTTTCAAAGACTTTTTTCTGTACTTGCATAATTTTTTGCAACTTTTTACAGGACAGCCAAGGAACTGACATATTCATTGGAGCATGTCTTGATGGTATCTTTGTGAAACACAAAAATGGTCGTCCTCCTGTTGTATTTAGGTTAGTATTGTTCTTTCATAAAATACCTTAGAGAACTTAACACTTTAAGTGTATTCCTCACAAGTATCAATGACTCTTAATATGATGTGTATTTATGCATTTGATAAACCTGAACATAGTCTTGTAGTCATCATGCTACAGTATTTAGTGAATACTGAAGCCAGTGGAAATTTCTCAATGTATTAAATGCAAAATGAATCTCTTTAAGACAGATTAATTCTAAGACATGAGTATTTAATATACGGCATTGCAAAACATAATTGAATCAAAAAGGAGCAATTGTCTACACATAGGGCATCTTAAATCCTGAGATTGTTACATCAATTCATACAGAAATATTCACTGGTGAAATTGTCCAGGAGTTTCTTTCATATATGATAAATATATGCAGAGAGTTACACAGTAACATTTTTTTATTATTTTGTATTCATATGTTGTTTTAGTTTATTATTGAATGTTATAAATTGTGGACAGAGCTCTCACTTACCTAAAACACTTAAAATTCAGTCTTCACATGAAATGGCTTCCCACTGACTTTAAAAGGAGTTGCTTGGGCATCTTTGGGCAGAATTCAGAATAAATTTTTAAAAAAACATTTTGAGATTTTTTTATAAAATGAGTCTTGGCAATTTAGTTTTTACTAAAGCAAGAAAGAGTTTAGTGAACTTTAATCTTCTAGGATTGAATTTTTGACTGAATATGAACAGAAATCTTGAAATCCTATGGTCCAACAATTACTGGAACTCCTCTACTGGTGAATTTCTGGGATTAGAGAAAGTAGCCAACTGTGCTTCTTTCTGTTTCTTTCATTTTGTTTAACAGAATTTGGAAATTCACTACTGTTAAATGTTCTTCAGAAAAACTTGTCTCTGCTGTGATAGGAGAGCTCATGCTGAGCTCTTTTTCATTGTCTGGAGTTACCAAAATGCCCTGCTCTGCTTTCCTACAGCATTAAACAACAGCTGTACTTGCCAAACACAGAGAGAGAGGAATAAAGTTTTGTGCATGCATTTCACATAAATCCTCAACGAATTGTGGATGCAGTGTCTGTAAACACAGGGGAAAAAGTTGCACATTGGGAAGCATCAGAAAGTATTTATATTCCAATTTCAGGATCCAATTTTCTGGTCTTTTGCTTGTTTTTTGTATGATTATGGGCAATTCCATCATGGATAACAATATCATGTTATTTGGGTGGCAACAAACCATAGACAAATGACCCATTAGTATAATTTACAAAGACTGGGTTATGCTTGAGATACCTTGGTTCAGATAATTTCATAGTTGTGCCTGCAAAGGCTTATGAACCAAGGCCTTAAATTTGAGGGATTTTTGTTTTACATCAGAATGAAGACATTAATGTTTCTCTACCTCATATACATGAGGCAATAAATATGGAAAATGCTAACAGGCACCTCTATGTAATGAAAATGGGAATCATAAAAACACCTTTAGAGAGAGCCCTATATGCAGGTCATGCTTTTTCCATGTGTTTGTGTACTGCAGAATATTCTTTTAATAAATCTATGATACAGGCTTTATTTACACTAACAAAATACTAATAGTTCAAGCTAAATTTGCATTTAAAAAGAAGATGAACAAATATATTTTATGCAATCTAAATTCTTTTCATCTTTCAATGTGCAAGAGTTCTAGAAAATATGCATAGTAATGCCTTAAAGGCTTTGTTTAGTTAGGTTTATGTAATGTCATTTTTTTTTCCCTGGAATGTATGGTTTGCTTTCAAGTGCTTGGGACATAATTTACTGATGACTAAATTTGTCTAAATATGATTTTTTTTAAAAGAACATTGAAAAAATTTCAAATGGAAGACAAGTAATAATCTTACTGTACATGGTGTACATCATGCCGAGAGTTAGTCACATACATGTTTTCCTTTCAGCAGCCATTAATGTTATGGGAGTGATGGTCTGCAACTTGTTCAGATAGATTAATGAACTTTTTAATGGAATCATAAAATGATTTTTTTAATGGTATGGAAGTGCTGGTCTACAACTTGTTCAGATAGATTAATGAACTTTTTTATGACCATCGAGTCAAACTCCTTGCCCTGCACAAGAGTCACACCATGTGTCTGAGAGCATTGTCCAAATGCTTCTTGAACTCTGTCAGGCTTGGGGCTGTGACCATTTCCCTGGGGAGTCTGTTCCTGTGCCCAACCACCCTCTGGGTGAAACACTTTTTCATAATATCCGACTTAAACCTACCCTGACTCAGCTTCAGGCCATCTCCTTGAGTCCTGTCACTGGTCACAGGATGGAAGAGATCAATGTCTGCCCCTCCTCTTCCCCTCATGAGGATGTTCTTTATCCACATTCTTGATGGTGGTTCTGGTTTGCAGTCGCATTTTTTGTGATTTGAAAATCAGAGCTTGTCCAGTCATATCCTGTCCCTTTTGTTTGCAGGTGGCATGATATTGCCAACATGTCCCACAATAAATCCTTTTTCGCATTAGAATTGGCAAACAAAGAGGAGACAATTCAGTTCCAAACTGTGAGTACCTTTTTATTTTTTTCACTAAGTCATCAGTAAACAAAAACAAATTAAAACTGATAATTTAACTCAAAGGCTAAAACTCACTATCTATATATTTGGCAGCTTTGAACTGTATGAGTGAGTCAAATATAGTAACACTGTCTATGGCCAGCTTTCTATGGAAAGGTATTAAAAATTGGACCTTTTATGTTGAGTACATTGAAGTGTTTGTTTATGTGGCCATAAGAATTTTCATCCATTCCAGTAAAATTTCTAATGTGTTTTTTTGACTTGAATCAGTGGCAGTTAAAGATAGCCTTAGTGCTTTGCTGGAATGGGCCATGGCATCCTGGGCAGAATTAATTTTATTCAGCATCTACCAGTTGCTTTTGTCAAAAGGCAGCTATTGATAATCTTATGGCAATCTTTACTGTAAATTATATTAGTATTACAGCTGATAAGTGTCTTGAGCAAAAGGCTTCTACTTTCAAATTTCCGAAGTCTAAGAAAATTGTTAGGCTAGAGTGTATATTTGTGTCTGCAAAGTAGAGTTATAGGGAAAACCTGGTGACATTAATGAAGTTACATTAAAATTAAATCGGTCAATGGTAATTTAATCTTAAAAATTTCAGTGGTATGTCTGAAAGCAAGTGAAGGGTATGAATGTTTGACTTAATGCAAATGTTGGGTTTTGTTTTTTTGGCAGGAAGATATGGAAACAGCAAAATATGTGTGGAGGATGTGTGTGGCTAGACACAAATTTTACAGACTAAATAAATGCAGCCTGTAAGTAGAATACATTAGCAGAACTCTTGGTGCCCTTGCAGCTTCCTTTGGGAAGTGAAATCTCCCACTTCCTCTGTAAAGTATTTACTGTCCTTTCTAGATGGTAGTAATTAATGACTTGGGTTCATTTTCTTAATTTTTTTTGAGAAAATACTACCAGTTTTTGAAATACATCCTGCTTTATAACAGAGGACAGTATTAAGTGCTAAAATCTTGCCATTAGTAATAATGTTTGGCCTTCACTTCTGGACCACTGTGCTGTGAGAGACTTCAGTTGCTTTGGGGTCTGATATTGCTAGTGCTACTGGAACCACCAGGGATTTGGCTTGTGTTCGGGTGAACTGCTCTGAAAGGACACTAGAGGCTTTAAAAGGGCGGGCAGTGTATGTGAAGCACTCCTGAAATGTGCTGGATTGACAGCTAAGAGGTATGTGGTTCTTCAGATATCCACGGAATTTGAGTAGCTCAAGTAGCACCAGTGCAAAGTAAATTTAATACAATTCATCAAATTAAATTTAAATGGGCTGGTCTCCAACTTGTAAATCAGTGTCTGGAATTTGAGCTATTTTACTGGAACAACTTTCCTTCAGTTAAGTTTCTTCAGTCAAAGAATAGAGAATTGGACACAGTGAATAGTCTATCATTGGAAAAGCATGATTACCATATGTTTCACTTCTCTTCGTACATGGGAAGATAGATGTTTGATATTTGCTAAGGCCAGTGGAATGATAATCAAGTATTTTGGGCCACAGGTGACTCGTTAGTGTGTTTAATGCTAATTTATTTGAGAAGTAAGATAAATTTGAAATAGAGTAAACCTCATACCTCAAAGCTTGTAAACCTGTCTTTTGAGAGTGATAAGAAGCAGTGGTAGAAGTCGTGCATTCATGGGACTTGTGCATTTCTGTCTAAATAATGTCACATCTATAGTTCTATATTAAATGTCAGCCTCTGGGATTACTTATTGTAATTGTTTCACCACAATGTGGTTTTACATGAGGTTAAGTCCTCAAAAAACTTTTCTGATTATCTCTACTCTTAAGATTTCTTGTCATCTGGTCCTGCAGCTGAAAACCATCTTATGCATGCCTGTATCAGCTTCAGGGTTTTTTTTTCTAAATCTGTACATACCTTGTCTTTAGAGACTCCTTGGACTCTCCACCTGAGGAGGGCTCTCAGAAATCTTCCCTCATTCTTTCCCTTCCACGCTTTCCAATCCTTTCTCGTCCTTCACTTCCCAAAGGGTGAGCTTAAAAACACCTTTCTCACTAAAAAATAGCCGTTCCTGCATTTGTATCATGCTGTCTTTTGACCTGTCTTGCTACAAGATGCAGAGCACAGGTGCAGTGTAGGGTTGGGGGGAAAGGACCTTAAGACTTCTGAAGTTTATGTCCTGGAGCCAATCCAACGAATTATGAAAAGGCATTACCATTAACATCAATGTTAGAACATACAAATGCTAATGCAGTATAGTAATGCTTTCCAGTTCATGTAACATCTGTAAAGTTACAGTCTCCATACAGTCTTATGTCTGACTTGTAGAACAGGAGATGAACTGAGGTATTTAGATCTTAGGTTTTTGATTTTTGCTTAGTGATGGTGGCTAATGCACAGAGCCCTTTCCTTTTGAGGCTCTTGTGGAAGACAAACACAGGCCTGGCTCACAGAAATGTAGAGTGATTTTTAATTGAACTTGGGAGTGCTTTCTGATGTTTGAAATAGGTCTTGCTATTGTTAAGAGTAATTTCATACCATTAAATTTCTTCTGTTTGTTCTGTAGACAAACTCAGCCCGTGACAGTGAATCCTATTAGAAGACGATCTTCATCCAGGATGTCTATGGTAAGGAAAGCAAATAGGTTTATATTTGCATTTTTATGGATTTCAATTGACTTCAAATCAAATATTACTTCTCTTCAGTGAAATGAAATGAGCAGTGAAAAAGACGAGTCTAGTATGTGAGGAACAAGCTTTTCTTGTAGGAAGAGCTGCTATGTAATATCTAAACAATGGACTTAAAACAATTGCAGTGAAAAATATTTTAAACAGTTCTGTTTTCAGTTTGAATGTTGTCTCTAGGAGACTCTCCTAAATGTCAGTTGGCAAGATACAGTCTTGGGTTAGTGGAGTGTGATTTCAAGGGTTTTTTTCTTGGTTTTTTTTAAATTATTTTTTGTATGACCTCAAAGGAGAAACTTACATTGCAGATTGAGAAATGGTTTAAGACTCAGGCTTTGTATGTCTTTATTTGCAATATTATACACATTATAATATATAATATAAACATTATATATTATAATTATTATATATATAATAATTATATAAAATATATATTTATATAATATATATAATATATAATATATAATATATATATAATGTGTAGTATTACTATGTGTATAGCATTATATGTAATATGTATAATATTTTACACATATATATAATGGTATACATTATGTATTAAAAAAATCTCTAATAATTATTTTTAAAATGAATCATCAGTTTTTAAGTAACAGTAAGATGTTTGCTTTCTTAGCCCAAGCCTCAGCCTTATATGATGCCTCCACCACCTCAGCTGCATTACAATGGTCATTATAGTGAACCATATGCATCTTCCCAAGGTAAGTTCATTAAATCCATGGCCACACTACCCAGTTTTATAAGGAAAAAACTATAATTTATGTTTGTAGTTACTTTAGCTATAGCTGAATAAACTGATATGTGAACATGGGGTAGGTTTGTATTAGGAACAGTCATGGAAGTGCTTGCTGCTGCTCTAGACACGTAGGCTAATGTGAAATACATTCACGGAATCACAGAATTGTTTAGGTTGGAAAAGACCTTTAGGATCGTCAAGTCCTACCATCAACACAGCACTGTCACATCCATCACTTAAACCATGTCCCCCCATGTGCCACATCTACATGTCTGTTAAATACCTTCAGGGATGGTGACTCCACCACTTCCCTGGACAAGCCTGTTCCAATGCTTCACCAAATTTCCTAATATTCAATCTAAACCTTCCCTGGTGCAACTTCAGGCCATTCCCTCTTGTCCTGCTGTTTATTACGTGGGAGGACACTAACACACCTCACTTTCAGATAGTTGTAGAGGGCAGTAAGGTTCTCCCTGAGCCTCTTTTTCTCCAGGCTAAGCAACCCCAGTTGCTTAACAGTTTCCTCCACTGTTCCTCCTTCATATCCTCTCCTATGGGAGATGAGCAATTCTAGTTAGGGTAGCATGTGCAGCAATTGTAGACTGAGGTATCTTGTGTGAGTTTAAGCTATCATCTTTTTTTGGTTCATGTATCAAACTGGTGTGTTATGGCATTGTGAGATCCTTGTCAATATTGGTCTTAATAGCTGCAAAGAGATTTCCCCAAGACAATTCACACAACTAAAAAATTTAAAAAGAATAAACCCAGAGTGCAGGAAGAGAGACATTTGTCTAAGTTTGCTAGACTACAAGGTGTTGAGGAATTCAAGGCTAAAGAAGTTTGCTGGTTATGGACTTGGTATATTTGGTTGAAATAAAGAAAGAATAAAACAGAAGCAAACCCTAACTAATATTCTCAAGCAATGCAGACTCCTTATCTTAGCAGTTTACAGCAGAGTCATGGCTGCTTACCCTCATTATTTTGATTGTTACACATTGTGTCTTTAATTAACAAAGTTGCTGCCCTGAAGGGCTGAATTTAATCTTTTACAAAGTCTCCTCAAGTTTGATAGGAACTTTCCAGACCTATTTATCTGCTGGATAAATAGTACTCTAAAAAGCCAGCTCACTGGGAAGGGAATAAGCACATTTTCCATCAAAACAGTTACACAGGTCTGAATGAAATACAGGTATTCAGCTACATTCAGAATTTAACTGAATTCTTTGTGGTTAAGTGTTGTAAGTATTGCTGGGTAGTTGCTAATACAAGTGTCCTATTTTTGAACATTTTTTTCATAAAACAAATTTTGATTGTCAGCAAATTCATCAACATAAATATGGCAATTATTTTGGCAAACCCAAACAATTAAATCATGAAGGCATCTACAGCAATGACCAAATTGTTCTCCTCTGGAGAGTAGCAAATTTTACATCCAATGAAGTAGTAATTAAAATGATTAAATATGTCTTGGATGTATAAACTGTTAGACCATTTTCTTTACAGTGCAGGTATATATATGTGTATGAACAATATATGGTGGTAGTTTAAACTGGCTCCAAGGTTTCAGGAGAAATGTTAATTTGATTTTTTTTTTGAGGTCTTGTGGTGCTATATCTACATACATCCTGAAGGAGTAGAAGAGAGAAAGGAAAGGGGTTTTGTTTGCTTGTTATGCGGCTGTTTTTAGGTTTTTGGTGGTATTATTGGTTTGGTTTTTTTTGTTGCGTTTTTTTTTTCTTTCTTTCTTTACTGTTTAAACTGATTACATTAGTGCAAATCCTAGTGTAGATATTAATTTTTTCAGTGGTGTGGTTTGATTGATACAGGCTTTGTTTATCTTGAAACTTAGGAAACCTATCCTAAACAGAAGAAAGTAATTCATAAATAGACGGTGTTTTCCCATAGGGATTTTGCATGATTGTAATAAATACGTTATTCTGGCGTATATACCTTGGGTATCAACAACAACAGAAAAGCTGGGATTTTGGGTTGGGTTTTTTTCTTCCCATTTCAATACATAGCTAAGAATAACTCAGGTTTTGAAAATCTCAAACATTGCCTTAGCTACATCTTAATAGAGGATAGCTTTGTTTGATATCCTGGACATAAAGATTGTTCTTAAACTTTACTTTCAGATAACCTCTTTGTGAGCAATCAGAATGGATACTACTGTCACTCTCAGACTAGCTTGGATAGAACCCCTCATGACTACAGTGGTCGGATCCGCAATGGGAGTGTCTATAGTGCACACAGCACAAACTCCTTGAACAACCCACAGCATTACTTGCAGCCATCCCCCATGTCCTCTAACCCAAGCATTACTGGAAGTGACATCCTCAGAACCGATTATGTCCCATCACACAGACACAGTGCACTAATACCACCTTCTTATCGTCCCACGCCAGACTATGAGACTGTGATGAGACAGCTCAACAGGGGGATGGTGCACACAGATAGGCAGAGTCATTCAATGAGAAATCTTAATATCAGCAACTCATATGCTTACAGCAGGCCTGATGCCTTAGTTTACAGTCAGCCTGAAATTCGAGAGCATGCCCACTTTGCTGCCCCACAGTCTAACCATTATCCATTTAACCTGAACTACAGCTTCCATAGCCAATCCCCCTATCCCTATCCTGCTGAGAAGCGCCCAGTTGTTGGGGCAGTCAGTGTGCCTGAGTTGACAAATGTGCAACTCCAGTCTCAGGATTACCCAGCACCGAATATAATGAAGACTCAAGTCTATCGACCACCTCCCCCATACCCGTACCCAAGACCTGCAAATAGTACTCCAGACCTTTCACGACACATCTACATCAGCAGCAGCAATCCAGATCTTATCACAAGGCGAGTGCACCACTCTGTCCAGACATTTCAGGAAGACAGCCTGCCCGTGGCACATTCTCTTCAGGAGGTCAGTGAACCTCTAACATCGGCACGCCATGCTCAGCTGCAGAAAAGGAACAGTATTGAAATAGCAGGCTTGACTCCCAGCTTTGAAGGAATAAGAATTAAAGAGAGGACCATGTCAGCTTCTGCAGCAGATGTGGCTCTCCCAAGAGTTATCTCAGAAGGGTCACAGCCCAACATTCTGATGGAGAGAACGAAGCAAAAAGAAGGTGAGCAAGAAGAATGCGTGAACTGTGATCACAAGAAAACCCTTTCAGATGCCACTATGCTGATTCACAGTAGTGAGGAAGAAGAAGAATTTGAAGAAGAGAATAAGGCCAGTACAAGTCTTTCTCCTCTCCCTGAAGATCAAACCCAACTTTCATCTGTTGTGGGAGGTTATTCTCGTGATTCAGTACTTAACTACCCTTATAGCTCTGTTGCTTCATCTGCTGGCCCTTTGCATATTCTTGAGCCTAAATTACATATCACAGAGGCAGAAAAGAGAATGAAAGATATGAGCCCTGTTCATTTACTAGTAGAAAGCCAGGTACAGAGAAGAGGGGAAGGACTGCTTACTCCATCTATGTCAGAATCTGATCTTACAACATCAGGGAGATACAGAGTAAGGAAAGATTCTGTAAAGAAGAGACCCGTGTCCGATCTTTTGTCTGGGAAGAAGAATATTGTGGAAGGCCTTCCCCCTCTAGGTGTAAGTGGATACTATTTGTCTTGTTGCGGGTTGTCTGTAGCAGTTGATTGTTGTTTTTGTTTGAGGTTCGGGGGTTCTTTTAATCAGCCTGAGATGCTTTTAAAACATACAAATTAAAAGCTACCTTAAGCTTGACCTTTATATTTCAATGTTTCCCTGATTAACTTTGCTTAATTGTCTTTTATCCCCTTCTCTGCCATGTCTGAGTTCTGTTTGTTTAGTCCACCCACATAAATCCAGCTGTGCAGTCTCCATCCATCTGAAAAGCTAACCTGTCTAGGAACTTTAGAAGGAGCTAATTTAAAATTGGTTCTAGATCCCTATTCTGCCCTACTTCTTATGTGAAGCAGAAGCAACTCTTTCCATTCAACTTTCTCATCTTCCTCTCACTGAAAAGTGATATATAGCCAAAATGTTTACTTTTTAAAAAATTTGTTTGCCTGCTTCTTCTGACCTAAGAGGGAACCTGACACCTTAAGGAATAAATTCTTTCCTTGCATTCTCTTCTTTACTTCATGCCTTCCCTTTTTCATATCCATTCCCTTTTACCTTCTCTTCAAGCTGTTTTTATTCCACTGAAGGTATTTCTTGCTTGCCATATCTCCTTCTCCGACTCCAATCTTAGGGCACTGTAAGTAGTGAAAAACTGCAAGTTTCACCCTTCCCGTAATTCGCACCTCATAGAAACATCAAGGTCTGTGTGGACTGCACAATTTCCCTGGCACTCCTGTGCCCACTTTGCTTTAAACTTTTGTTCAATTTTATGTAGTTTGTGGGAGATTTCAGGTGCTAATAGAGGAAGAACATTTTTTATTATTATTTTGCCTTTTAGATCAATTGATACCTGAGTTAGTGTCAAGTAGTTTTCTGCACAAACTGGACTGCAGGGGAACTGCTATGTAACTTGTACTGCTGTGGTAACGGCAGATACTGCAAAAACTAACCTATGCAAAAGCTATGTATTGAAATATTACTACTCTCACAGGTTTTGTCTGTCAGATGTGCTATATATGGAGCTGAACACAATGAAATGAACCTCCATCAGCTTAAATTCATTTTATAATTGTGTATGTTTTTCTACATCTTCTTTCTTCCGTTTTCTTAATGTAGATATAGGGGAAGAAAAGGGATACCTTCCTCCTTGTGTTCACATTTAGATAGTTACTTAGTATTTGTTCTCCAAAAGATACATTTTCAGACAGTAATGTGTCTACCAAGATCATACCCTGTTTTTCCTTTTGACAGTTAGATAGTTATGACATGTTGCAGTCAACCTTTAAATGAAATTAATATTAGAACATTTTCATTGAAAGTGTTCATAACAGTTTCTAGTTCAGAAACATTTAAGCGTGGTGTTGCGTAATACAGAACATTACCTTTCTGTATTCATAATTGAGATGAATATCCTAGTTACAAAGCTAGCCTCTACCAATGCTTGCACATTTTGCTTTTCAGTGAACTTTTATTGTTGTGTTTGTGTTCACTTTTAAATGCAGTTTCAGCCTCTTAGCTTTGTCTTCCTATTTCTTATCACCACTTAACTTTTGAAAGCATTGATTATCATTCAAGCAGCATATGTGCTCATATTTTCAGTGTATTTTTGTTAACAATTAAACTTAGCAATGGCAGGAATGATGAAGCTTCCTCTAACCCTTTTTAAAAGAATAATTTGAGTTGATTCTCTCATAGAATTTCCCCTTTGATATTTTTAATCAAATAATGGATGGTAATTCCATAATTTAGATTCATGGCCCGGTCCTGGACTCAAATCTGTCTGCAATTCTGTGTTCATGTTTTGTGTGTCAAGTTTATTGCAAACTTAGTAAAACACTTAACTCTATCCAAATATCCTAAAGGTATATGGTCGTTGCCTGATTGTAGGGAAGAGAAGTGCCTGCAAACTGAATAGTCTAGTAAGGAATAATTTTGCTGTATTTTTGGGTTTGGGAAGTGATCCCAGGTCTGTTCAAGAATGTTAATTATCCAAAGTTGCCACCTCACACCCTCACTCATGAGCTTTGTAGAGAACAATATTTGTCATTCTTATGCAGTTTCATTAACCTGTCTGGAATGAAGACAGACTTGTGTTGTGTCCTTGGAGGAATGTAGTCCCACCACCCTAATCTCTCACTGCAGTGCTTATCAAAGAAAAAGGTCAGAGCTGTTCACAGAAGGGGTCAGAGAAGTATCTTTTGCTTAGTTGAACTCATCTGGTTTCTGCTTTATAACTTCATCAGATATTTAAGAATATTTACAAGTTTTAGCTTTTCTTTTGCAGGGTATGAAAAAGAATAAAAATGATGCAAAAAAAATTGGGCCTCTGAAGCTAGCTGCGCTAAATGGACTGGCATTGACTAGAATGCCTCTGCCACATGAGGGGAAGGAAGAATCAACAAGAGCAACAAATGATGAACGAGTATGTTCAAGTTTTTTAATGTTTAATTTACACTAGCAATTTTTCAAAATTACATGATTATGAATGGTACATTTTATTGACTGTAAAATGCTTCATATTAAGGCAACTCAAATGCTGAGAATAGAAACAAAATAGAAAGATTCCTGATTGACAAGTCATTGCTAGAACTATTGTTTGTAACTCAGATTTTTCCTTAAGATGACAATGATTCAATTATAGTTTACTCTTTAACTATACAGGAAGCGAATTAACTAGTACCTACTGATATATTTTTGTGTGGCTCATCATGTTTTGTTTCTTTTTTTTTGGGTTTTCCAGAGTGAAAAGGTGTGAAAATTCTCAGTGTGAGATTGATTTTATTTGCAATTATTAGTAATTCATATGCTGTTTGGAGTAAGTTTTGCAGTTAAAATGCATCCCCAGAATACAACTTGTGCAGATTGTATTTATCTGTTTTCCTCAGGTAGAGCCCATAAAATATAGATGGAGCTTGTTTGATCTGCTGAAATTTTAAACTCAGTAAAAGATCAATGAGAGGTAATCAGGTTCTAGAATCTGAGGATCATTCTTTGAGAAATATAAGACTCCATCAGCTTGTGTCAGGATAATCAGTAAATCTGCTTCAGCCTGTCTCATATATCATTAAAGAAGAGCAGGAAAGTGAAATACAGTCAGTATCTAGGCTGTGACGGTCTATGAAGAACACTGCTGCCATCACACATCTGACCAGGGAGCAACTGGAGATACTCCAAATTTTACAGTGATTATTGCCCATTCTGCAACCAGTGGTCTCTATAGAACCCGATCTGAGCATGACTGGGCATCCTCAGCTACAGGTCCCCTCTAGCTCAATTTTGTTTCTAGTCACTAGGGATCTAATCTAGGGATTAGAACCTGAAGGAAAAGCCCTGCTCTCATCAGCTGCAGTTTAAATGAGCAGACCAAGAAAATTAATTGCAAATCACTCAGTAAAAATTGTGTTGAACTACATATACATTACTTAAGATGCTGCTAAGGGACAAAAATAAACATTGTGTTACTGAGATACAGGTTTAGTCTTTGTGTTGGTTATCTCCTCTTACTGAGAGCCATCATTTCCTTATGGGTTGACCTTTACTGGATTCAGCTGTGTTTGTATTCAGCTAGCTCTGCCCAAAGCATTGTGGCAAAGAAGAAATCATAAAGTCAAGTTATGACAAAGTCACGTCACTACACTTTCTCTTCAGGCAGTCTTGTAGAGGTAGAATAAATACTGTGAAAAGGGAGTAGTTCCTAAAATTGTTGAAAGGAGGCAATGCAAAGTAGATATGTGATGTAAAGGAAGTCCAGAGTGCAGGTATTTTAGAAGATAAGTTTAGTGTTGATTCAGTGCCTGTTTCATTGCTCAGCTTCATGTTATTATCAGTTTAAATATGTGAATTTAGCCTAAAGATAATAAAGGAGTTTGTACAGTTGATGTAATGATGTGCAAATTGCATATGATGGAAGTTTACACCTTCCTCTGCAACATTTGGCATACTTACTTGATATAAGACACTTCTATGACCTGATAGCACAGAGCAGTTGCTGTAAGCATCTAGGAACATGTGACATAGATGAAATTTTCTGGCTGAAATCTTACATATTATTCCTCCTTATTGTTGGCAAAGAGATGCAGAAATTCCAGAAGTGTCTTATGATTTAGAAACAACGTGGTTTCAAAAGAATAAAGGCGAGGAGGGAGCAGTTTATTAAATAAAAAAGTATTGAATTATAATCTTAGAAAAAATTATGGGTATATACTTTAACTGCAGCCAGTTTCCAAGGTAGATTTCCTGCTGTTATCAAAATTTAGTTTTTATCCATCCAAACAACTAAATTTTGGGGGTTTTATTATTATTATTGGTTTTTATTATTATTACAAGGTTAAATGAGACCTTTCAAATGATGTCATGTAGCTGCTATATTGAGCAGGTGGATCAAAGGTATTTTAAGCAATATGCAATATGGCATAGCTGTCTGGTTGGTCAATTTTTTTCTCCCCAGCTGGGCTGTCTTTACAGAAACTATGAAGTAATTTTTCCTTTACCAGCAGTATCCACATAAATCTTTGTGGCCTAATGAAGTATAACAGGCTGCTTAGTTTTCAAGTGAACAAAATTCCTATTGGTTAGGGTTGCCTCTAATTTATTCTGGTATGTTTGTGGAAACATTGAAGAAGTATGTAGAAGAAGAAAGTACATGCATTTTATCCTTCATGAATTCTCTGTTAAAATAGGCTCACCTCAGCATGTGACTTTGCATGGTTATCTGTGTTCTGTCTTGCAGTGTAAAATTCTGGAGCAGCGCTTGGAGCAGGGGATGGTGTTCACGGAATACGAGCGCGTTCAGAAGAAAAGGCTGATGGATGGCGAGTGCTCGATAGCTCGGCTGCCTGAAAATGCTGAGAGAAACCGCTTCCAGGACGTCCTTCCTTATGATGATACTAGAGTAGAGCTGGTCCCAACCAAAGAAAATAACACAGGTTACATCAATGCATCTCATATCAAGGTGAGAGAAGTACTCTTGGAGAAAAATGTCCCAGTTCATGTGGTAACTAAAAGTGCATTTGGTCATCAATTTTGGTTTGGGAAGATGAGTGACAATCCCTCCATCTCTCTCTCTCTCTTTCTTTTCTTCTCCGGAGTTTTCTTTGGGGAAAGCAGGAACCTGTTTGCCTAATCACCTAGAATAAGGGAGGGTTAATTATTGGAGGGATCTTCTGCATTTTGCTTCTGTGTTGATTTGATCTACTGTCTCCTTTCTGTGTTCCCTCTCTGGGGATTGCTGCTAACAGAAAGCATGTCCCTGCTTCCCAGAGCTAAGGAGGCAAACAGGTTTAAAACAAACTGGGATCCTCTGCAATAACTATGATATTTTTGAGCTGCAGTGACAATCTTTGTTTCTTCTTTTTCTGTACTTTCAGACTGGATCCACTATTGGCAGTAAGCTAGCTCCTAGTTTAAGATTTTTTGGATGGTTAGAGGAACTGCTAGAGCCAGGGGGAAATTGGCTTTTTCAAAACTTACAGCTGCCCTCTTTCCTCATCCTTAACTCTTCAAACTCCATTTCAAAGAATTTGAAGGGTGACTTCAAGAACTTGGAAGGCAGTTCATTAATTTTTTAATACATTTATCTGCTCTAAGTGCAACTACAGTTGGCTTCATGCTTTTTCTGAAAAGAATTGAGATTGTCAAAGCAGCTCTTGTAGTTATGTTGCTCTCTTTTTTTAACAAATCTGTTTGTATACCATCATAGTATCATAGTTTCTCTGATTCATTCACAAATGTTGACCCTTCTCAAGCAAGATAATATTATTTCAGGAAATAACAAGTAGTGCTGTAATAATATTTACAGTGCAATACATTACAGGGTATGAAAGCTTCTCTAAACCTGAATTTGCTAAAATACCTTAAATTCACAAAAGAGAAATACAATTTTGTTTTCTCAGTTTTACATGATGCATATGATATGAAATTTATTTAGCTGTGAACCTATACAATTGTGTCTCTTCTGCATCTAATGTGACAAGATGCAGCTAAAAATGGGACAGATGTAACTCAAAACGGGCTTCTACTTCTGCGGTGTTGCAGTCTTTCTGCATTTTGTGCATCTTCAAATGGCTGATGTTAGAACTGGGGAGAGGGTTTTCAATAATTACTAATCTAATCTCTTTCTTTTTACAGATCTCTGTTGGTGGCATAGAGTGGGATTACATTGCCACGCAGGGCCCTTTGCAAAATACATGTCAGGATTTCTGGCAGATGATCTGGGAACAAGGGATTGCGATCATAGCTATGGTGACAGCAGAGGAAGTGAGTATAAATTGAGTCAGGTTTCTCCCAGAAATCCCACAATGATTTTTTTAAATAATCTGTTAGACAAAGGGGATCTTTGCTCCAACAAATAGGCCAATCAAAGGTAAGTTTCTAGTGACCCCTTTCTGTCTTGATTTCTTTGGCAGAGAAATGAATTTGCAAACTCTCTGCTGGAAAGTTGGTTTCCTCAGTAAGAGGCTGTAACACGCTAGTACTACTTAGTAGAGGAGAGATGCAGTTGTTACTACAGGAATATTAGTTGTATAAATGTTCTTAGGTTTCTTGTTAAGCAAATGTTCTACTTTTAAGGAAAGTGGGAGAGAAAAAAGCTTCAGATACTGGCCACGTCTTGGTTCCAGACACAACACTGTGACATATGGAAGATTTAAGATTACCACGCGGTTCCGTACCGACTCAGGCTGCTATGCAACTACAGGTTTGAAGATTAAACATCTTCTCACAGGACAGGAGAGAACCGTTTGGCATTTGCAGTATACTGACTGGCCAGAGCATGGCTGTCCAGAAGATTTAAAGGGATTTTTATGTAAGTTGTATTTAGTAGCTTTGTTTTGGGGTGTGGTTTGTGGTGTTTTTTTTAATACCTTCTAAGATGGCTGCTATATATGATGAAGTAACTTTTGACAAGTATGCCAAACATTCCATTGTGAAAGGTTTCTTCACACCAGCAAGAGATATACTGAATTATATTTTTTGCAGGAATATATCTGACAGTTTATTAAAGTGGCTCCTTCTGTCTAAAGCAAATAATTTACCAGAAGTCCATATAGAATAAAACATAATTGCACCCCATACTACACATTTGAGTATGTTGCAGCAGTAGCAAGATGGCCACAAGCCATCTTTAGTAGGAATAGGGGAACAAGGCAAGGAAATCCTTACAAAAGTTAGATGATCCTTATAGATCTGTATTGCTATGGTTGGGGTATGATTTGTGATTTATACAACGTATCATTTTTCTGTGGCATGTTGATTGTTAAATTGCTACTTTCTGGCAGTCACACAGCATAACAGCGTAGTTTATGGGGCTTCATCATAAGATTATTCTTATCTTGTTGAACTTCACAGCGTACTTGGAGGAGATCCAGTCAGTGCGGCGCCATACGAACAGCACAGCTGACCCCAAAAGCTCTAATCCTCCCCTCCTGGTGCACTGCAGTGCGGGTGTGGGGCGGACAGGGGTGGTCATCCTGGCAGAGATCATGATTGCATGCTTGGAACACAATGAGGTGAGCTCTTTTTCTTTCTTGTGCTTTAAATGGTGGCAGGTAATAGAAGAGAAAATCACCTGCCTGAAGTATGTTACAGCTGTTCATCTGGGAGAGGCCTTACAGCTGTGATTGAAATGGCTCTTGGGAATTCAACAGAAGTTAATAATCTTCTAGAGCTGCCCACATACACACCAGGCACTGGAATGCTCATTTGGATACTTGAGTCCCTAGGATTTTGAGTCACTGAGTGGAGCAAGGTATGCCCTAAGCCACTGGGCATATTTCAGGATTTCATCCTGACTTTACTGCTCCTTGCCTTAATTAGAATGCGTAATATTCAAGAACGTGCTTTGTAGCCAGTCCCTGTACTTGTTAATATTTTGTTCCCAAGTGCAGTGTATTTACAGTATGTCTCAGTAGAGGACAAAGTGGTAGTTTAATACAATAAAATCAGTCCTATCAACTTCTAGCCAGAAGTGGACAGCTATAAAATGTTCGTTAATAATATAATATGTCAACTGAAACTCAACAAACATATTGTTTCATTGTGCATCCCTCTCCTGTGACAGACTTTTTCAGCCATCATGTTTGTGGAGACCAATATCCCATGAGATAGGTAACTTTACCATTATGCATATTTCCCAGATGGTCAGTGGTGTAGTGCAGTCCATACTGCAGGCATGGGCAATGGATTGTCAGAGCTGAAATCAGAACAGCTGAAATCAGAATAGCTGATTCTGTCCTTAGATCACTAAGGTACTGCTCTGAACCTCCTGCTGGGAAGGTGCAAACCAGTTTCCTTGCTCACCAGTCACTTATAATGTTTTGTTCTCTTCTTCCAGATGCTGGACATCCCACGAGTGCTGGATATGTTGAGGCAGCAGAGAATGATGATGGTGCAGACTCTTTCGCAGTACACTTTTGTCTATGGAGTTCTCATTCAGTTTCTCAAAAGTTCTAGACTTATCTAACCCCTGCCACTTCCAAGAGACTCTGAAAGAGTTTACAGAAAGAAAATCAGAGTTGTCCAGACCTGCTCTCACTGGTGTTTTCTTCATATGATGAATCACAGAGTTACCATTTAGGGCTGCCATGTGACTGTTAAATGCGAGTCATTGTAACAGTCCCTGCACAGCAGGACCTTTGCTGGACTGAATTCTTCCCATGTTCAGCCACAGTCACATGAAGGAATGATTTTACTTGTACTGGTCTGTAGTACTTGCACAAGTTCTTTAGAGCGGTGTTACTCTGAGCAAAATAATTTTCTTATGGAATGGAGGTATATAGTATAATTTTACTAACATTATGTTTTGAAACATAATTGTTGACTGTGCAAAAGCTAAAATCTGTAGGTGCACATGGGGTCAGAAACTTGCCCCTTGGGAATGTCAAGGTCTTATGCAGTTTGATTCTGCTTTCAATTTTATATTTAGAACAATACATCTATATTTTTTAAAATGGACATTTGGTTTCCTCTGGTTTACTTAGCAAAATTAGCAGCTCTTAGATATTTTAAGCTGTTGCTTTAAGGGCAGTTATTTTTATATTCAAAATTTTATAATTAAAAAGAAAATGAACCACCACAACAGAAAGCTTTTTAAAAATAACAATATTTTCAGAGGAGAGGACTGGCAATGTTTGAACCAACTTTTCAAAAATCATGCAGAAAGTCCTAGGGAAGCTGATGGTAGTTAGTTGTAGGGCCATGTAAAAGAACAGACAAGTGAAAGATAATGGTAACTGTTAATAACTTTCATTTGAGAGGAGGCATGTTTACCTGCAACAGGAGGGGGAAAAGTAAGTATTTATGAGGTTATTGGAAACAAACGGATGAGAGAAAGTACATATTCAGTATTATTCATATATTTAGAGGACAGTTTGATTTTACTGGCTGAAATCAAAGTGGATGCAAATGTTTTAAGCACTTTTTTTTTTTGCTCTGTTATTTATGTAGCTAAATATAGAGTCTATAATCATGCATTGTTTCATTTGGTAATATACCATTACTAACCTGTTATTTTAAGAAGAGTTTTTTAAGTTGGTGAAGTGAGAGAACCAAAATGGGAGTAGGAAAGTGCAGAGTGGTGAAGTGGAAATGATTGTATGAAGAGTAATGGAGGAGGTGTGGCAGCTATGATTGCTGGTTTACACAGTGCAAAGATGACCTTAAAAAAATGTTAATGTTCCCAGCCAAGAAAGCCAGTAAAGCACTGGAAGTTTCTGTAGAATCCTCCAGATTATTTTGTTAGTGCTAGAGCAGATTTTGCTGATGCTGTGCAGAGTTGCAATGAAGAACACTTGAGACCTTTCAGAAGAAGAGCTCTTAGAGGAAACACTGGAAATGTGGGTAATTTAGTAGCTGTGTAGGTGGCTGAATCAGTGGCTGTGGCATGGACCTGAAGTAGGCAGGTACAGAGCCTACTGTAGTTTCCATTTTGTCCCATGGGGCTGCTCAAATGACGAAATTCCTAAATAATCCTCTGTGGTTTTCAGTGGGGACAGCGTGGTTTTAGCTGCCTTTCTAAGTGTTTTGAGATGCTGAGTTGAAAATCCCTATTCCAAACTGAGGTATAGTTTTTAGATATCTGGTGTAATTTAAAAAAAAAAAACCTATAGTAGGTCAGTCTGCAGGCATGGTTAAGCGTGCATTTCCCTTGATACCTGCTTAGTGAAATGAAATGAAAGTAAAAGTTTATTAGTGCTGAAATTGTTATTTTTCTGATCTCTAACAAGGGTTTGGAAACTATTAAGCTCCCTTCAAAAAACAGTTGTGTCCCAAAACGTGAATTAAGAATTATAAATAGGTTGCCTCAATTTCCTCTGTGATAAGCTGCTTCCACGAAGTTAAACACGTGGTCCGAATGACATTGTGCTAATATGTCATTTTATACAAAATATATTAGTTTTAGGTACATGATATTGATCTGGTCCTTTCAGGTCTGCTTGGAAAGCAATCTGATTTGTTGTACTCTCAGTGTAAGTTGGATTGAATATTTCAGACTAGGGAAAAGAAATGTTCTTACATAAAATACCTAGGAACTATTAATTGCCAAATCTAAAACTGGAAGTCCAGAGGAAACCAGTTACTGAAGACTGATTCTTTATATATAAACCTTGCAAATATACCAATCTGACATACCTGTATTGACAGAAGTATTGAAAGAAGCAAACATACTTAGCTATTTGTATCATGCTGTGTTTTAAAAACATTGTTAATTTTTGCCACAGTTCACTTCTATGTGCAGAAATCTTTTTGAATGGGAGGGCAGGCTCTAAAATGTAGCTTGTACCTTTTCCATTTCTAAGCTTTGCAGTGTGGTCTTTGTAAACTGATAGAATCAGTTTAAATGACACGATGGACAACCAGAACTTCAAGCATGTTGGACAACTCAGAACTTCAGTTTCTGAGACAGAACATCAGCTGCAAGGCATTACAAGGAGCAGTTATAACAAGCAATTTAATCCAGTATTTATGAGATTATCTGAGGTGGGTGAGGAAATGTGTGTCTTTTGGCTTATATTTCTGTTTAGCTAAAAGAAGTTGTGTTCACTTTTACAAGTAGTTATGCTCAAATGTGGTAGTCACAGTCTTAGTTTTTTTAAGCATAACACTGCTACCTCCTCTCCTTCAGCTTCCAGTTCTGTCCATCAGCAGTCTGTTTTTGCAGGAATAGTTTTGACCTTATTAGACTTGACTTTATGTGATTTTTTCTACTAAACATTGTAGGATTGCTTTTGTTTGTAAGCATATGGCTCCAAGTGAGCATTGAAAATGAGCAGTTTTTCTTCTAGGTACCAAATGAAATTAAACTTCACAACCTTCTTAAAAAAAAAGTTTTTTAAATCATTGTTTAGATTTTCAGTTAACTTGTAAAATACAATTCAGTTTTTACCACTTTTGTTCTGAGCCTTGAAAAGGGATGCCTTTTTACATGTAGTTGTGCTGGGTGCTTCATGAAGTTTTGGGTGTTATAAGAATATCCACAGTCCAAATCCAGTCACAGTGTGAGTCAGAGGTGGATTTATTTGTCAAAAAACTTAAAATTTCTCTAAAAGCCTGTCCAATTTTGCCAAATGTGTATCTGTTTTTATGGGGATGAAATCAGATGATTATGCAAGATTTGAACAGAGTTTGTTTAGTAAGAAAAATTGTATGAAGAATTCTTGCAGCAAATGGCAAAGATGATGCTGATCTCTAGGGATGTCAGAGTTCTCAGGGACAAATAAAGGTGCTATATACTGTCAAGAGACAGATTTGGTGGTCTTTTGTTGACTAGGTAGGAGATGCTTTCTAGGATCAAATTATATGAAGAGACAGGAGAAGAACATGCAAACTGTAGTAAGGACTTCTGCATATTTGATTTCTTTCTTGGTTGCTCTGATGAGAGATTTTTTTTGGCTAGTGAATCTTTGTAGTCTTGGGCTAAAACCTCTTCTCTAAGAAGCTAAGTCAGAGCCCTGTCCATTACAAAGATGTCACTGACTTAGCTGGGTTAGCTTTAGGCTGCAGGTCCCCCCGGCCCTGGTGGGTGAGGGAGAAGCTCTGAGGTGCACAGGGGAGTTTTGCATAGGCTCTGCAGCCTGCACAGCAGTGCTCTCCTTTTCTGCGGTCCACCAGGAAGAGCAGGAGAAGTTTTATGCTTTAGTATTTCTCTCATTGGAACACCTTTCACACAAATGAGAATAAAAGTGCAAGGTGCTACGGTTGATACATAGAAATACATTTAATTCAAAGCAGTTGACCAAGGCAGTGTTCCTGTATCTCTATGGATGAAAAGCTGCTCTAAGTTACCACCAACATTTAGAAAAAAAGTAAAGTACAGTAATAACAAAAGTAAAATAAATTTTTACTAAAGTGGAAAGATTCTTGGCATTTTACGTTTGGCTCCTCTTGTTATCCTGTGTATCTCTTTTTGAAGTGGGAAACACTTGGAGCAGTCTTCTCCAAAATGGCTCCGTATTAAATTTAATAAGTAAGACTGAGGCTGCTGCTCCTGCTGCTGCTGTGTATTTTGTGTTGGAGCAGCTGTTAAAGTTGAGTGGCTCATAGATTTTGATGGCTTCTGGACCAAACTTGGAAACTGCAGGGTTGTTGATCATAGCTGTGTAATGAGACCTCAGTTTTGATATCAATAGCATTACTTAATCCCTAGACTTTAAAACAGTGAACCCATTATTTCAATAGTTCAAATTATCAATTTAAAAGAATCAGTGCTTTGGTTGCTGAGAACTCTGTACGTTAATATTTAGGGTTGGGTTTTTTTCTGATAGTGCAAAGTCATAGAAAGCCAGAGTCCAGCCCTGCAAGATGCAAAATTCCTGCAGTTCTTCATGATGCTGTAGGAATTAAAATGGGTTTGCTGCCAATGAAAGCTTTAGCCCTTGAAGCACAAGTACACACGTCTGCTTTAAATTTAAATACAGACTACAAGAATTAACCAAAAGAATGCAGCAGGAATGTGCATCCAGGAAAGTAGAGCATTCAAAGGAAAAGTAGATGAGAGGTCAAAAGAAATTCTCTTGTGCAAGTACAAAATTTGGACATGGAGAGTGAGGATTTGAGGAGTGGCAGAAGGCATTTGGAGGAGGATTTGGAATGTTTTGTATCCAAAGTAGAGCTGGTGGTAGGATTTGAGTCATATGGTATGTTTTTCATGGCATGGTAGGTAAGTGAATATGTAGTCATAGGTGTTATTTTTACTGGCTTTTTAAAATGTGATTTTTAAACTCCAAATATTTTTTCAGAGGCTCTGTTATTTTTACATATCTTCCTTTCCAAATGTATTGAATGCAATCTGTCAGCTCAATTTCTGTTTACTTATTAAAGGTCAGATTTTTCAAACCACAGTCTCTGGTTTTACAGATGCAAAATGCAGGGGGAATAGGCATACTTGCAATTTTGCAGTGATAATTTCTAATGGATGCAGGTGAGATGATTCAAAAGTCTGTGTTTTGAATGAAGCCAGGTGTTTACAGCTGGTGTGAATTGCCCCAAGTTAAGGCTGGGCTAACAATGAGACTCTTGACATGTGGAATTCACCATGTACTTAGAAGTTCTGTTGCAGTGCAGCATTTGCAACACAGTGACATTAAAATACTGTAATGCTGTGCTAAGGTAAGGGAAAAGAAGCTTAAACATTCAACTGCTGTTGCAAACGTGTCTGTAAAAAGAGAAGTTAAAGAAAAAAAATTCTTAGTACAATCTTGCTCGGGGCCAGCTAACTTGGTGCACTCTGTTGGCATCATAAGTTACTTTAAGGTCTAACTGGGCTGAAAAAAAGGATTTATTAACTTCAACGAGCATTTCAAATAACTGTTGCTAAATAGCCTTTAGTTCTATTTTTGCTAATATCTTTGCTATTTTCCACATCATGCTGCATTCAGTGATGAAGAATAACCTCCAGTGTGTTTGTTTTGTTGAAGTCTATTCTTCAGCTCTACATAAAGAATAAAGATAGAAATCAAATGTAAAGAATCTAATGAACAGAGTTTACAACAGATACAGCCTGTGGCAAATCAAAAGTCTGTAGTAATGTTCTTTTGGTTCGGATATGCAGCAATCAAAACTACCAAATTATTAATTTTATGAGCACAGTTTCAGAAGGTGCCTAACTTTTATAAAGGGAATTAAATGCTGTTTTTCCATTTGGAAATATTTAGGTAAAATTAGAAAACTTTCTTTTAATATACTTTAAAGACATTGCAAATGCCATTAATTTTTAGAATGGTAAGAAATTTGATGGAGAGAACCCCTGTAAAAGCCTTCAGTCTGTTACCTTACTAATCATGGATAATTCTGACAGACAAGGTGTGTATGCTCTTTACAAAGATACTTGCTTAAATTGCTTTGAAATACCCAACTTATCTGTCCTCTTTGTGGCTTTTCTGGGGGCACTCGGATGGAAATTTAAGAGGCTTTACCTGGCAAATCAGCAAGTATGTAACTCCTGCACACTGCTGAAACCTCTTCATTCGTTAAAAGCAAATGGGTGTTTGAAATCCTATCAGCAGTTTTGTAGGATTGAGTCCTTAGTGTGAGAGGAACACAGGATCTGGTTCCATTTTCTTCAGTTTTCACTTGAGCCAGTATGCAAGGATTTAAATGGGACTTTGTTTAAAAGTAGCAAACATGAAGTATTATTTTTTAGTACTAAGCTAGTAGTTAACATGTCTATTTTTTGCTGTCTTGCCACCAATACTGTAAAAATGTATAATCAAACCAGCTTTAATTCTTGTAAAACTGAAATTGGTTTGTAAAACAATGTATAAATTGTGTTTCATAGACAGAAAAGCTTGTATTACTGAATGTAATATATGTGAAATGAATATATTATAGTCTATTTTTGCCATGGAAATAAATATTTGAAGCAATTATGAGTTTTTATTGTTCCATTATTAAAGGAAAAATCCAAGAACTTACTGTTCGTGTGTAGTCCTAGGCTGGGACTTTGCCTTCAGTTCACAAAGGTGTGATACCTCTTCTAATGTGCTGCAGGTACTGGGTATAAAACTTGTGCTGTCAAGTACTAATTGGTGTCATCTTTGTGGCAGGAAGATCTTGTGCCTGCTGCCCTGTCATAAATTTTCACAATGTTTTGCATTTTCTAAAGCTGTTTTTGGTACTGAACTTCCAGTTTCCCTCTAACATTTAAAGTGTAGGAGGGATTAAAAATTTTGAAAGTTGGAGAACCCTTTCCAAAAGCATGTGAGAGAAGAAGCATTTGATTGTATGCTTACTATCATTGGAACTGCTGCCAACATCTAGCACTGAAGTTATTTTCACTCTAGAATTGGCACTGAGTTAAAAAGGGAGGTAATGCAACAGCTTGTTCTAAGCACCTGGTACAGCATGAGGCTTTGTGAGGTGAATACAAGAATTGCACACTGGACATTATAGTTTCATGCTGGACAATTGCATTTCCCTTGTCTTTGCTAAACATCTAGAGCATTGTCCACCTAGCTACATCTGAAACAACCAGGCTTTTAACAAAGTTTTTGTCTTCTAGGTGTGCTCAGTTTGAAGGCATTAATCATCTTAAGGTAAGACAGTTACATACCACAGATACATCTGTACTTGTCTGATCACTTCCCAAGTCTGGGGAATGTCCTGTGCAATGTTCCCTGTAAGCAAAGCTCTTTTATTAGACATGGATTCAAAGTCAGAAGGGGAAAGTGATACTTCCTGGGACCAGAGCTTCATGGTAAAGCATTCAGCAGTTCTGATCACACTTAATATTTATACTGGTTTTAGACTGCTGGCAAAGGTATCTTCAGAAATCTAAATTTCCTCTAAATCCAAATGGTTTTAAACTGCAGCTGTTACTTCCCAGTCAATGTAAAATCCCCATTAGAGACTTCTGGTACCCAGAGTTGGCTGACAGGGGCATGACTTGATGCTTGGATTTGGCATATCTGGCCAGAAGCTTTCTTGGGCAAGAGCTCCAGGACTTGGTACATGAGAAATTTACGGGAGCTGATGAGAGCAGTTTCTAGCTCAGCCAGAACAGCAATAGGAATCCAAATGACAGGTGTCAGATGCAGTAGCTTTGATGTGCTGCAAAAAACCCAGTCTACACCAAATAAGGAGCACTGCTGAGTGTATGCACTCCCTGCAGTCAGAGCAAATTTGTCCTTAGTGCCATGGTGTTGGGAGGGCTGCCATGGTGAGTCTAGCATTTTCAGTGCATATATGCCATCAAGCAGGAAGTTAAATGCTCCATTTGAACCTGTTTTCAGGACAAAAGGTCAGCTTTATCCCTCTGCACAGTGCTGGATTTAATGTTTAAATAATGACAAATAAGCAGAACTGAGGGTAATGGACATTCTGGAAATGCTGCACAAATACTACAGGTTGAATTTCCCGATATTTGGGAAGGTAACTTTGGCCATGGGCTGGCCCATCCTACCATTCAACTGCCCCTCAGCTTTGCCACTGGAGCGTGTCTGAGACTGCACCATGGGTGTTTTATGGCAGCGCTGTGCTCTCACCTGCCAGCTGCTTCCTCAGGTAAAGGGAGGAACGAGGAGCTGGCTGGGGAGATGTGCCCAAGAATCCTTTGGGGAGATCTGATAGCACCTTAAAGTGCATTGAACAGACTCTAAGATGTTCAAAGGAGTGAGGAGGAGCCATGAAGAAAACACACCCTATGGAAAGCCATAGCAAGGGCCTTTAAAGACTGATGTTTAGGCTGAAACTCTCTGTATAAGACTACAAACAGTCAGGGTGGGACGGGAGTAGCCATTATGCAAGCTTGTGTCTGGGGAGGGGAAAACCAAGATGAAAGTTTCAGGAGCTCTTCTTTCTTTTATAATCCACTGCTATCTTAGATGGTTGTGCCCAGCCTTTGGGAAGCCTCATAGCCGGCTTTCAAAACTGTGCTATCTGTGTCATCTCTGGTTTCACTTATGTCAAACATTGGGGAAAAGCAGGGTGCCAAATGCCTCTGAGCTGGACTTCTGATTGGAGAGGCTACACCTCTGAGGTCCTGCAAGGAATTCTCAGGCTGACAGGAGAGCTGATGGCCTTTAACACGTTGCTTCACTTCTTTGGCATGTGAGCTTGCTTACGAGTGAGAGAAATGGATACTGGCAAGAGCTGGGGTCACCTCATAGTTGTGTTACTCATCTGGAACCAGTCTCTGCCTGCTGTGAGATGTAAGATATGCTTGCAGCCTTCACACAGATACTGTAAGGGGAGTCCTACGGGCTTGCTGAATTCTTGGGATAACTGCAGAGAGCTCTGCACCTCATGCTACAGATCACGCTGCCTGTCCTCTATGAGAATGGGACAGCACAGCTCTGTTGCCTGCCAGCCTGCAGCTCTGTTCGAGTTTCTCAGGTTTCAGAGGCCTCCCTACTCCATTTGTGTAGCCTTTCCTTGCCCTTCTCAAGGTCTGATTTCATTCCCCCAATGCAGTAGGGCTGGAAGGACTGCAGGGGAACCTGTGTGTGCTGAAGCCTGTGATCTACAAGAGCAGCAAGGGCACAGCAGCAGCAGCAGCCTGTGTTGGTGCCCTGTGAGGATGTCTGGCATTCCTGCAGCCCAAAACGTGGTGTTGGGTTGAGAGCCCACATTTTTGCAGGCCAGTGTCATGGTTTCAAAGATGAATGCAAGTAAAGTGTGGTGTGTTGTCACCTGGCTGTCAGGCACCTCCTGTCCTTTGCTGTCAGCTAGAATTAGCTCAGTGAGTGAGCTAAAAGGTACCATTAATTAGGACTCCAGCTACTCTGCAGACTTTCTACAGAGAACAGAAAGTCCCATGCCCACTACACCCTTCATCTCTAATTTTGGTACCCTTCAGCTGAATTAACAATTCTTGTTACTGCTGCTCAACTGCCTGACACCCTGGAGTCCTCCTAGGCTTTCTTGAAGGTGGCTGAAATGGAGGTGAGCTATGGGTGCTCTACAGCTCAGCTGATTTGTCACACCAGTGATAACTGCTGATTCTTATCCCTTCCCAGTGATGCTTTATCCCTGTGACATGCTCAACTTCCGCTGGCCCCACCACCTGCTACAGGTTTTGAAACTGGATCCCTTGACTGGCTGTGACCCATGCTGGGCCAGTGGCTGGGGCAGATTAATTTGCTGCTCACCTGTTTACATATTGCTTGCTTTACTACTGGAATACAAACGGAGGATGGTTGTTTCTGAATGAAGCAGATTTCACTAAAGAAAACAGGAAGATTGGACAGCTTGTATCTGGTTTAGTTGTTTTGGAGAGTGAGAGATGATTTTTGTTCTGTTCCTTGTAATCTGTATACATACCAGGTGTCAGCTCTTGAGAAGAGCAGGTCAAGTGCCTGGGAAGTGCCAGAGAAAAAAAGGTTGATGGCTTTGGAGACATCACACAGCTGCAGTGCCCTGCACTTAGTTATCAATGTATGCTCCTGTCTTGGGTGGTCAAAAATTAAAGTGGGACACTGGACTTCCCCACAGCTTTCTAAAGTAGACTTGAGTTCAAATTTTGTGGTTTTTTCCCCTTTGCATAAACTTTTAGGTCTCAAATTCAAGTGCTATGATACAAAGGTGGAAAACTGAGGGAGCTCTAAAACGTATTTGAAGGCAAATGTTAACATCTGGCACCTAAATCTCCACTCTGAACCTGTACTCTACCCAATAATAGGTCTCACCATTTTTTAAAAGATGGAATAGGTAACTATTTCCCTTTTGCCAGTCCTTTCTTCCTGTATTCTCTTTAACATTCATTTTCCATTGCTATTTCTACTTATCCCAGGCTGTGGCCTGGGGCTGCTGCCTCTCCCAAGTATTCAGACACAGGAACAGTAATTGTGCACTAAAGGGCACAACTATTAACTATGTCTTGTTGGTTAGAAACCGTGCTGTCACCACAATGGAACATCCTGCCTTAGGGGCTAAATTAAACTCCCGGGCTTAATTTTTATTTATGCTGATGTTCTAGTTCTCTTCCTCATAAAAGTTGCACAAAATATTGCTGAGGAAAAAAGTAGCCCTTTTTACCCCGCTGTCTCATGGAGCCATTTCTACTTGAATCATTCTTAAACTACTCTTGTATAGCTATAAATTAGATAAAGTGTATAGAAATGCAGAGAAAGAAGACCGTGAAGTCATTCTGCAGCTAAGCCTAAATGAAAACTCTGTAACAGCTTTAGACACTACATGGATCAAGGATAAAAGGATGGCTTGAAGGTTGTTTTCTGGTCAGCCCTAAGACATGTAAGCACCTTTTTCTTTGATCACATTAATCTTTACTTCAAATGACCGAAAGCCTCACTCTGCTTTGTAAATAAACAGAATCCTACCTTTGAAAAAAAGAGCAGTGATGACAAAACTGTAGCTTTAAAGATAAGAGACCGTTTTTTTAGAGCAAAGTAACACTAGCAGGCTTTTGTCTATTTGAAAAAAACATTGATGTTATGGTGTATGTACTCATGGCCCAAATGAATCTGGGCAGAAAAAAGTCTTTGTGTTGCAGATCACCACTGCTGACTGCTCCTAAGTTTGCTACATCTGAAGGACTCTGTAATGGTGCGTAACTGCCTTGTTCTGCTACTGCTTGTGCCAAGACTCAAGTATAACACAAAGTAAAACGTAATGAGAGAAAAAAATTCAAACCAACCAACTAAAACCCTCAGAAAAAAAATCCCCAAACCTTGCAGTGTTGATTAATCTTACCAGTGATGTGGGTCAGGCTAGCTTATGCAAGGTCTTCAAACAACTTATATTTTAAGCACCACCTTAAAGTAAATGTGAATAGAAGAGAGAAAGTCTTAAGTCCAAGGCAGCCTGAATTTGCTCTTGGATCTGCAGATAAACTGATTTTATATAGGTAACATTTATCTAGAATGATTTTTCCCCACTATCTGATAGGAGTGCCTGTACCACGAGAGAAACCAGTTCTGTGGACTGGACTGACCACTCCAGTTACTGGACACTGGGCTGTGTGATTCTCTGGTTCTTTACCGGACATTTCACTGTGGATCCAATAAATGTTCACACTTACGGTTTAGGCAGACAGGTGCTTTCTTTGTGAAAGGTCTGTTTTAATAAATTTATCTCCTCTTTTAAGTTGCATCTACCCATAAAAAAATGTCACTGATGTTGAGAAAGTTCATCAACAGGAAATGTGGTCAAGGAACTGTTTTTATTTATTTTTGAGTTACTTGTATTACAGGAAATGAGTATATCATTACTTGTGCCTTTCTGTGAGGTTCACTGCTGCGGTGTTTTCCTACAGTATTTTTTTATTTACAGAATTTGACGGTGAAGTTCTTATTAATCTTTAATCAGACTCATGTTGACAAGAAGCCAAAGTTTGCTGAGTGACATTTTTTATGATGTACAAATCAGAAGTGTAGAGATAGGTAGGGACACCCCCTGCCCCCTGCCAAATTCCCATTATTGACCAAGAATGGAGAACTTGGGACGGAGGGCCTTAAGAGTCGGTGAAGTCCTGTCTGAGGAGAAAAGAGGCTTTATACTGGATACATCTAACCATGCTCTTTAGTTTTCAAACCCATCCCTCTGTGTCAGAATTCTTTGTAAAGTAGAAACAGTTTCCTTGGGCATTGTTACTGTTCAGCTCTTTGGGGTAAGGAATATAGAGAGGGAGTTTCCTTGAGGATGGGAGAAGATCTGTGATCACTTGTGATTGAGGACAAAACCTCCCTGCACTGTACTGACTCAGTCCTTTGGCCACACCTGTTCAACAAGACGGGCTCTGATGAGGAGATGAAGAAGCCTTCACATTATCTCACTTGCTTTTCAGTGAGCCAGAGCACTCATGCTGCAGGCCAGATTTACAAGGCACTCAGATTTACTTCACCTGAGTGTGGCAGATGAAAGGCTGGTGCCCATCACATGTACATGGCTAAAATAAACTCTGGTCTCATTGTCAACAAATGCAATTTATTATTGTGGACAAGGCACCCAGGAAAGTGCCTTTTGCTTTCTTTGGGAATTGTGTTCTGCACTGCAGTGCTATGATTGTGCCAGACATGTTTTTCTCTGACTGGCTTCCTTTAGCTGTTTTTTGACATTTCTTTTTTGTCTGAAAGTTTATGCTTCACAAGTGAAGCAGTGGTCTGTGTCTATAGGAGCTACTTGAAGCTGCAGTAAGTCCTCTGGCCGAGAGAGTCACAGACTTTGGTCGATGCTCACGAGGCGCAGTGGAGGCAGCTGGTGGCAGTTGTTATGTAAGAACTGCTACAACTTGGGCTTGTCCTTGGAGGAAGAAGGTTAAAAACTGACCCTAGGAGGAATTAGGGAACAAGCTTTATCCAGGTTCCTAAGACTTCTCCTAGTTCCTTACCTATACAAGACAACAAATGTAACTTGCCAACATTTCCTCAGAACCTGTTGAGCTCATTCTGCACCAACGGGAACGTCAGGCAATAGCTGTACTCCGATTAAACAATGAGATTGGGGTTGATTTCGTGCAGTGCATGTGCTAACTTCAGTTTAAACTTTAACCAGAAAATACACCCCTCTTTTCCATTTGCTGTACAAGGTGCCTGAAGTGTCTTCTCCTAGATAGTCCTAGTCATCAAACAGTAAGCAACTCAATCTTTTTCCAAAACCAAAGCTTGAATGCAGAATGCTATGCCACGGCTGTCACCAGTGCAAGAAATTGAACTTAGCAGTCTCATTCACTTAAGAACTGAAAATAAAGAACTACAGTCATTAATCTATGTAGGTCTGTTAAAAGTTGGAATTTCTTCTTGTGAAATAGTTTGATTTTCCATTTGTGGGCTTCTGCGAGTAGTAACATAGTACACTACATGGTGGAACTGTTTGTCCATTCTAGAAGAGGACATTGTTTGATGTTAAATTTATGTTATTGTTGAATTCTCAGATCTTTATAGCAGGACCACAACTGCACTATCAATTAATTTATTTAAAACAATAAATATTTCATAACTTATTATTACAGCTCTAAAAATATAAATCTAATTTTAATATTCTCAAGTTTGAGTTATACTATTATAGGCAAATATACAAAATTCTTCTGATAACTGACTTTTTATCCTTTAAGGTCTAATTTATACAGAGATTAATGTCCAATTAATTATATCCTGCTAGAGAGATCTTAGTAGTCTTTAAACAGAAATAACTGAAAATAAACTAAACAGTTTACTATTGGTTGACAAATGGCAGTTAACCACAGAAGCTCCATCCCTGTTTAAACAGGTAAATTTTGGTTACTGTTACGAATAGTTATGTGAAACTTGAAGGTCTGCAAAGCTTTGCTCAAGTTCATCAAGTTCCCTATTGAGATCCAAATCACCGTCACGAGCAGTTGAGTTTAAAGCTGCCTTACAGGTGGGTGAAGTGTCTGGGTGTTCTTCAAATTCTGCACCACAGCACTCAGACTCTGTTGCAGCATCCATAAACTCTGTGCTATCTTCTGAAGAGTCCTCCCTGCTGGGTGTCTCCGTTGACCTTCCGCTCGATGACAGTGATGTACACCTCTTTAATGACAAATCCGTGCTCTCAAGGAGTTCTTCACTTTTTGTACCTTTCCTCAGCCTGTGGCCTTTCCTGGTGACCTTGACCTCTTCTATCGCACACTTTGGCTGATCCAGCAGTTCCAAGGATTCCTGGCCTGCATGGATTACCTCTGTCTCGCTGTCCTGGCAGTAGCCGAGGTCTGATTTCAGCACAGCCAACATCTGGCGCATTCTGCCCTAAGGGGTGAAGGAAGAAAAGGATGACACTTCTCCAGCCCCATGGTACCTGAGCACTGCTCACACTCAGGGCTTAACTCTGACAGAAGGAAAGGAATGCTGCTTGCAATCAAGAGACTAAATTTAACACTGAGTGTCACCAAACTGAATTGACCGTTGTCCATTCTTTGTCACTGCACCTGTGACTCCTGATCTGCCATGATCCAGGAGAGAGCAAATATCATTTATGGAGAGAGAGAGACTCTCCACTGAGTATTCTAGTTAACTTTATCCTCAAACATACCAATGCATTTGCCCTGCTCTTTGGAAACCTTACCTAAATCACATGCAGCGACTATTATAAAGGCAGCACATTACCTCATCAAGGCGGTTCTTATTTTCTTCTATATGGCTCTCAAACAGTTGATCCAGAACCCTACAAATAAAAAATCAAATTATTTCACAGGAGGAAAACCAACTTTTACCAGATGTACATAACCTAATGACTAGGTTTTTATTTCCATTTCTTAGCTGAATGGCACCTCTAAGACTGTTTCAATTCCACTCTGTCATAAAGAGGGCTAACCTGTAGTCAGCAACCCACTGGACACATGCTCAGGCAGACCTGGCTTTGGGCAGCACATGGCAATCGTGGGGTGACTGCAGTGTAGCACAACTATCTGTGTGTTGGTCTCTTGGGCCTATGTACTGGGAGAAATAAACAATCCAGTGGTGATTCTATTGGCATGCTGAAGTGTCCAAAATCTCTTGGATGCACCATAGTGGCTGCTATACACAAGAATAAATAAAGAGAAGAAATAAAATCCAGCTTTAGTAAAAAATAATCCACAAAAAAGTCCTCAGCCCTGAGAGCTCTATTCCTTTCTTAGTCTGAATGAGAAAAAAAATTCTGTAAAGGAAATGTTCTGTGACAACTAAAGTACACAGTCACTGGAACAGAATTCCAGAAATTCAAGTGAATTTAACCTAGCTTACATGAGAAATTACTAAAAAAATGTGCAAGAAGGGTTCTAATGGAAGAAAACATTACTGTAAAAGAGCCAGAGGGAGACTGCTCTTAAAATTTCTTGAAGATTAATTTTTTTACTTGGGGTATTTAGTATTCTCATTGACAGCCTTGACATAAGAAGAAAAAAATAAGAGAGCATAGACTAGGAAAAACAGCTGGGAACATTATCAACCCAGAACAAGATCAGAATATTATGAAATTAGACTGCCTTGAATGCAGAAGTTCAAAAATGGGTTAAGATTTTGTATATATATTCTGTATATGTATAGAAATACTGCAAATTTTTTTGCATAAATTGAGAGCTCTTTATTAGAAAGAACCAGTATCATAGTGAAAAGAATATGCGATTTAGCAGTTAGTGAACTTTTATCTCAAAGAGAATATAACCCATGTTGAAGACTGAATTCATACTGGAACAGGAAGAAGGACAGAAGGGGGACAAAGGACCTGTTGTGTAAAAGATTAGTAGCTCAGTTTATTCACCAAAACAGACGTTGCAGACTGCAATGACTTCTTAGTATTATTCCACCAAGGGTTCCAGATCAGTTTTTAACAGAAGCTTTTATCTCACGGTACATAGAAGCAGATCAAAATCAATGACCCAAAGGTATTTCCTAGTTCCCCTTTCTTACATAAAGCAAAAAAGAAGAGGAAACAAAACAAAAGCAAGGGCTAACTGTGTATATGTGTGTATACAGAAATTATTACTAATCACAACTTCCCTTACGGGTTTCTGACATAGCATTACAAAATTAAAAACAACTGTAACCTACCTGTTAGAAAATAACCCAAGTCTAAGAATTTCATTTGTTACATCTTCAATGAAATTTAAATATAAAAACTCCTCTTCTCTGCAGGGAGAATAGAAACCCCAATGTTAAATACTTTACCATAGAAACACATATGACATATCTTAGTAAGTTTAGTCATCTTCACGGGAAAGGCCATTAAGAAAATTTTATAGTTCTTGTATCAACAGTTATTTTTCATAAAAGGTAAGGCTGTCATGACAAACTAAGCCTTTTGTTCAATCTGGATAATAAGAAAAACCTGCAAAATATGAGACTGTTAGAAAGGTGGTCATGGTGCTTTGTCTTTATGCTAACTTTCTGTTGTGTATAAATTAGCAGAGAGATGCCAAGCGAGGAATCAGTGAATCTTGGCAAGCATTCAGAACCTGCACTGCACTCAAGAAAGGGGAGCTAATTGGGAAGAAAGTGTACAATTGCAGTTTGATGCTCTGTGTAAAAGCTTCCAAGGAGCTTCTAGGGAATCTGACCACTGGTCCTAAATGAAAGCTGAGGAGGATTTAACTGCTTATTTGGCAGCATCCACTCATTTCAACATACCTCCTTCAGGTACAAAATCTTGTTAGTGTGAGACGTGACTTTTACCTCTTATCTCTATTTTAATACCTCTACAAGAGCTGTTGATGCCAATTACTCATTTAAATAGGACTCTCTCCTGGAGAGTCAGCTTGAAAGACAACAGGAAAGAAAACCCCAAAAGGAAATATTTCAGTGCTGTTTCTCTTTCATAGCATCTTTCTAAGTCTCTCAAAGCATCCAATCAAATTCTACTGTCATTCTGCAGTCTTAATAAACAGAAAATAAAAAATGGAATATATCTTGCATGATTTTCATTACATAATATTTGTTATCATCCCTAAAGATTATAATTTTGGGTCCCTCTATAGTCAAGAAAGTTACAGCTGGTATTTGAGACCTCTACTGTAAGCCTTAAGTTAGGCAAACACAAGCCTGTCCTAAACCAAAGAATTACATCATTTTTCCAAGGCCACTTGATGAAGCATTAATAGTGTTTCTGAATATAACTCAAATTTCTTCTAATTTTCATCAAATTTCAGTGCAGAAATGCCTTTCAATTGGTGTTTTGTTTGCCAATATTTGCTTCAGAGATTACACGCCTAAAAAGAAATGGAAACAAACTAAAGGTACTGCACAATCTTCTGAAGTTATAATGAATTTTCTTCGGTTTTAGATTCACATAGAATTTTTTAAGTATTGTATGTTTCAAGTTCATCAGTTTTAAGGAAAGCTTTCTAGTTGGATGTTGTAAATGAGCAGAAAAATAGTTTAGGTATACTTACTCTGGATCGACAGCACTCCTTGGTGAAGACTTCTGAGGATGCGATGATGTCTCTCTAATCAGAAAATCAGAGGGCAAGAAAAAGAACAACATTCTAAACCCCCTTTTATACCACCTTGCATGTAATTTTCTTCTGGAGCCATGGAGGGCCATCATACTATTTCCCTTTCTAAAAAAAACCCATCATAACACCCCTAAACCCTGCTCCAGTAGCAAAATCCCCTGCTAGCACTGAAACCTGAAAGACTATGGCTCAAGAGTATTACACTACCTCACTTGATGAGTACTCAGAAGACCTCGGTGCTACTTCAGATGCTATTTGATCTCTGTTATCCATGAGAATGCTTTTTAAACTCAGAGTACATTTTTCTTCCTCAGATAAAAATGCCTTTGTATGAAAAGGCCAGAGAGCAAATCAGCGAGTCATGCATGACACTTAGGTCAGCAATGAGGAGAATCAGCTTGGAACCCTCAGGCTCTGGCCTGATTTTCAACACTGCTCTTCTATTGTAGCAATCCCAGTATTAAGTTTTCAGAAAAAGATGTGGGAAATGTGCCTGCAATGCAGTGTTTAGTTATAACACTATATAGTCTGTGAGCTCAGATATACAGAACTAACAACTGTATTAATGTGTCATCACTCAATTCTGACAAAAATACTCATATATTTCAGAGCTCTATTTCTTAATTGGCTTCCCAGTGGAACTTATCACAAGAAAATAATGAATTTTGAAGTTGGGAAAGGCCATTGATATAAAAAACCCAACAAAAGTCCTGTGAGAAGAAGACTTATAGAGAGAAATGCTAGTGAAGACTTATGGCCTAAGGACCAGCTGTTCAAAAAGGAACATTTCAAATATTCCCTCCTGTTGTCAATCAGGCACCTTAGGTTGGAGCATTGACAATCATCTATTCTGCTCTCAGACTCATCACAAGTACATTTTTTATCTTCAGCCTACAACACAGAAATAAAAATCTTTATTATCAGTGCAAATACACAGCAAATTTTACCATTAAAATGAATCTAATAACTCTCTGTGATTAAGCAGCCCTAGAAATTCCATGCCTTTTCTGAGATATTCTGGGTAAACAGATAAAAGGAACACCTTCTTCTGCTGGAAAGTCATATACCAATTATCTATGACCTTAGCAGATATTTGATATTGTGCTTATAGAAACAAACAAAATTAATGAGATCTCTTCATGTGTCTCAGTGTTTTTTCTGATAGTTTCCACTCAATGTTCTGAAATTCTCTCTCCTCTGTGGAACTAATTCATGTCATGGCAATAGAGAGAAGAACACCTAAATCAGCTGTTCACTGCTGTGGCAGTGATGAAGTGTGTTACCCCACAGTGATGGTGTTGGGTGTAGGAAGAGTACCCAGATGACTGATGCATAATTACCTTTGACGTGATCTGCTGTTCACTTGTAACTTTTCTCACATATACTTTGTCTCCAGATGAAAAGCTACAAAATTGAGAGAGGTGTTAGATTTCCAAGTAGACTACTTTCAAAATACACAGGACAAGAATACCAGTGCCACTGTGGAAATGTCTCATTCGTCTGAACAGTTCAGAAAATTCTGCCAGATACACAGGTAATTCAAATTAATTATTCAGCTGCATATTAGCAGAAGATAACTAAATTTTTCCAAATAATTGTTCGGAATTAAGAATGGAGATGATCCTAAAATTAGAAGTGCACCAGGAAAACAGACGACCTACAGCCAGGAAATCAACAGTTGCAATACAAAGCCAAAGCTATCGTAATTCCAGTCTTAGGAAATCCCTAATTTATTCTATGACAAAACTGGAGTTGGACTTGCAGGCATGGAGGACACAAAAGGGAAAAGATTTCTCTTTACAAGGTAGTATCAGTAGAAACGAAACTAAATCAGAACTGTTCAATTTGCTAAGAAGTTCAATGCAAGAGAAGGACACTAATTTTGTTTAAAGTATTTTATATGGGTTATATCAAGTGATAAAGAAACAATGAAGGGCTGCATACAAGAGTTAAAAAAGGAAGTTTGCATGATGTATTAATTAACAGACTGGAAAGTATGAGACTACAGGGGTAATAGAGGGGAACTACTTGCATGCTTATATTGGTTAATTCTTTACAAGCCAGAACTATTCATAAGAGAGCATAGGGAAGAGAGAGGGAATGATTATCACCAGCAGATGTAAGATTCCACAATTTGAATTTAATGGCACTTTATATCCAATCTGTGTAGATTAAACAGGTTGTTCCAGAAAGAAGACGGCAAAATACGCCAGTGAAAAAACGAAAATCACATTCTGTTCTAGCTTTTGCTAAGGTGTATCTAGAATAACGTCAGAATAATTATTCTGGCTTTATACAAATGTAATGAGAACAAAACATCTTGCTTTTATGAAGATACTTTTATGATAACATATAAATTCCAGAGTTTCAAAATGAAGTTTCAATCTCTGTACCTGATCATATCCGTCTGTGTTTCAGCTTCCACACACTGCCTGTGGCAATTTTTCTTCTTCCTTCGAGCACAAGTGTAATACCTGTACTCTGGCAGGCACGGTTTAGCATCTGATATTAAGATGCGTGGAGTAAAAGGTTTTTTGATCTTAGTAAAGCACTCAGAGTGCCTCTCTAGAAGATCCCCGCCGCTTGCTCTGGGGTTGCTTCCTTGACACTTCTTGGAACAACGAACGCTCACAACACTGTCGGTGGAGTGACTGCGTGCAAATGTACAGTGTTTATCTGGCCTTAACACGCAGATATTTGAGTGTGAATGGTATGTCCTGCATGCATTCCGACAACATTTCCTGGCGTGTTTTACAGGACTGGAGTGAACCAAGCAATGCTCGGCGTGAGGAGATGGTGCTCGTGATAGGTACTGTGCCTGCCCAGCACAGAGGCAGGGATTTTCTTCTACTTTCAAGGGACTCTAGGAAAAAATAAAACAACATTTGATTGCATTGCAAGTTACCTGCTTTGCTTATGATGGTACTCCAAGCTATTACTGTTACCGACTTGGGAGGTATTTTCTGTGTAAAAGCTTTCAATTTTTGTAAAATCAGACTGGTTCCACAGCAGCCTCAGTGCTAACAAATTTTAAAACCTAGTCACTGCAAATAAGAGAGTAATAAGCAAATGGTTTGCTTCAGTAGCAAAATACTGGTGCTCTGTTACAGAATATTGATGGCTACATCAAACCAAGAGTTTAATCAATAAATTTTTAGAAGTCAAGAAATCACTGCACTGAGGCAAATTATTTTATCTGGCTATGCTCTGTTCATACCACTTGGGCAAGCTAAGGTAGACATTATCCATAATTAGCCCATGCTTAAAAATTCAAGATTATTCCTGAACTGTATTACGACACTGTGGCAAAGACAAATAAGATAGAAACACAACTACATTCAAGTGACATTTTAAGGTGCAGTTTTTGGTTGGTTTGGTCATTTGTTTGTTTGTTTTGTTAAATTAGAAAGAACAATTAAATAGAAATTTTATTTCAGTCATAGAAAGAGTTTTGAAAAATTTGCAATATCAAAGCATAAACACCTGGACAAGGTATGCGCACTCGTAGATTTGCTTTACAAAGTGTCTGAAACACTTTATAAAAACAGCTGTTGTATGTTCTTTTCCTACCTAGGATACAGCCACCCACCAAATATTCTGTAAATCAGTGAAAATTATGTATGACATTTTACAATCCCCATGGGCAGGCACACTGGAGAACTGGAAGATTAAACCAGAAGCCTATCAGCAAACAAAATTTTGTATAAAGGAATTTACTGCATTACACATGCAATTATTTATGAAATTCAAGTTCTATTACACAGAACTGTATCATGCAGAAGAAATGACTCCCACTGTGTGTAATCAAACTATCTAACACCACAACTCCCAGAGATAGTGCTTACAGTGCAACAGTGAGGGAGACAAGCCGAGGGTAGTGTTATTCTGGAAAATCTCACCACTGTACCATGCAATCAGCAAGGCAAAATAATAGAAGAATTGTAACAACTGAGAAAATCCAATTCAAAACCAACAGCTAATTTCTAAAATTACTAGCATACTTTCCTAACACTAGAGCAGTTCATATAGGTCCACATCATCAGCAACAAAATGCTGTAAGATTTTAAGAGAATGTATAAAAGTAGAGGTGTTTCCTGATAAGAAAATTCAATTTCCAAGGCCATTTGAGGTTTTTAGCGAACTTGAAATTTAATTCAGATGGGCTAACACAGAAATTAACTTGTCCATGTACCTCCACCACCTAAACAAAGAACAGGAACATAAGGAGACACCAGTACAGACCATAAGCTCTGCAGTGACAAAAGAAAGAAAAGGAAGATGATTTCTGTATGTGTTTCATTAATCTCTATTATACTTCTATCAAACAAATAAAAACTATTAAGCAGAAGATTCCATTACTGAAGGAACAGATGTCCTATGGGAAGCCTGAGAAAGAGTGGATGAAGTATGGTATGACTTATGCATATGCTGTGACATGCATTTATTTATGACACACAACCATAATGCCAGTTGAGAAGATTCACAGATTCACGAAGTACTTATCTTCACAATTAACTGTGATCTCACAATTAAGCTATATGGAAACTACTTTGAGAGAGTGACACTGAAACAGAGATCCAGTGCATTTCCAATGGGGCTTCATTGCCTGAGCACAATATAAACTTCGAGAAAATCCTCAAGAACACTTTTTGAAAATAATCAGCTGATTAAGATGTGGATTGAAGGCTGAATGTGTGATTTTCCCCACCAGGAAGTGACAATGGACTGAATGCCAACAAAAGTCACAAAAACAACTGCAAAAGAAAGTGCCTGTGGGGCTTCTGCAAGATAATCAATACTTGTCCTGAGACTTCTTAAGTCTCCTACTGGGGTGTGGATGAAGAGAAAAAAAAAACCCCAGTGACCAAAACTGGAAATCTTTATACATTTATTGAAAATTCTACAAATAGATAGTATATGATAGTAATGTTACTAGTAAACCAGTAAGATATAGTGTAGTATATTAACCTATATAATTGGTAGTATAGCTTGCAAATATACACAGATTTTCTATTCTACCATTCAGCCCTAAAAAAGGTGTTCTTAAAAATACTAAGCAATAGACTCTTGTATAAATGCTCTATTTTCTCATAACACTGCTACTGTTATTACTTAGAACTATATAATTTCATTCTTTTTCCTTTCAAACACAATATTTTAAATTAAAGCTCAATTATGATGAATATACATTTTGTAGCATGCAGTAAGTGCTATTTAGAGAATTATTAAAAATGCAGGTATTTTATAATGAAAATTAAGTCACAGATCACACTGCTGTCATACCATATATTTCCTTCACAACAATTTTCTCTCACATCAGTAAGACCTATCTAAATTATTCCAGTACCCCAAAATAGCCAGTTGCTGGTACCTAATGCAAAGAGGCTTTTTTTTTTGTTAGCTGAGGCAAAATAAGGTCTTCTTGATGGTGTCTCATGTGAGTCAACCGTATTTTACTACTACAGCATAATTAAATGCTGAACTGATAACATGCAGTTACAATGCCAAACAAATGCCTGTGTTAGCAAGCAGAATAATGAGGCTTACCAGTGAGATTGTTTGCATATAAAGTAGTTGCAGTGGTAGCTCAGCACTATAGAAAACAGATAAGACTGGAAAGTTTCAGCATCCACCTATATAGATAAAAGCTAATTCCATACCCTTCAGTGTATATTATAAACAACTTAATTCTTGTAAAAGCTTTACTCTCAGTGACGAAATCAGTTTATTTAGCTGCAACATAAATTGGATTGTAGAAGAATTTGTGAGCATATGAGGACTGTTTCCCTGCATTATGCAAAATAATTATTAAGAAAAGATATGGAGTACTATTAGCCAATTATTTATCTACACCTCATGAAAATGACATGTTCTGTTCCTCAGAAGCAGTTAAGTTGATCCAAAACAAGACAAAGGCACAAAGTTGACATGGCAATATCCTAAATGCAGGCACTCCTTATATATGAGGAAGCTCAGGGCAGTTATCCTCTTCTCCTTCTCAAATATTTCATAAGTAGAACAGACCAAGTAGCTCACTAGTGACTAGAGAGAATTGCAATCCAAAGCTGCATCTGTGTCAGCTGTGAGATGTACTCATTCAAATACTGAGAAAAGAATGTCTTTCAAAGCCCTTATCCTGAGGCAAAACTTTACTACTCAAACAGGGAGTACACTCCAAGTAGACAAAGAAACAGTATCATGAACAAGGAACTATGTCAATTCAAAAGATTTTAAGGAGTGTCAGAGAATGCTGTTTGTCTGCAGTTTGTCTCTTTTGAACTTTCAGAAAATTATCCTGTGTTGCAACTAAACTGTAAGCAAATACACTCACTTTCTGTTCCAGTCTGTTTTCCATAAACACATCAGATGTTTAAGTAGGAAACAAAAAAAAAGACAAAAACATGCCTGCAAATAGCATACTTATTAAAATATATTTAGTTCTATTCTTCAAATAAAATACAAAAAAAATCCATTATAGTATCTGAGCTATAGCTATTAGAACTATCAAGAACTACAACTAATGTAATTTGGAGTAAAAAATCTTGGCTTGTATCTTGCTTATCAATATATGTTTCTATTCTGTTGATTCAACCAAGTGTAATCTATTTTGAAAGATACAAATCTACTCAATACATTTCAGCAACTCCTTTAAGAAGTTTCATAAAGTATGTATTTATGCTTCAAATTTATTAGTCACAAAACTTAGGTAAACTGAACAGTACTTTGCAGTAAGCATATAGGGGAGAGAGGACTTCTGAATTTTAATGGACCCTGTGGAAAATTCAGTAAAAAGAGATCAAAGTATACTGCCGTCATCTGACAGGCAAAACTAGTAACACAGAAAGAATCCAGATTTCTCTATAAGTAATTTTTACTTTCTACAAGTTTAGTTTCCCAGCTCAAAAAGCCACTCAAGTATCAGCTGCCTTATAAAAACCAAACTTTGAAAAGAAAGGTTGCTAAATACTTTTTCACATAAAAGGTCCAAGGCAGCTCTCACTGGGGTCACTGAAATTACCGTAAGATTCATTTAATCTTGAAATTAAATTGTTCTTTTATGGAAAATTCTTCCAATAGAATAGTTCATCTACCATCATAAAATGAGATCAAAGAGATGCTTTATGAACTGCACTGTCAGGATACAGAAGCTGCAAATTTGCAATAAATGAGTGTATGATTCTCTTAACTTCAGAAAGCCATTTAAATATTGCTCCAAGTCAGCCGAGCACCTGCTCTCTGCTCTCCAGACAGAGTAAAGGTCTCCTATAGGGAGTGACAAGCTGCCTTCAGAGAAAATTCATACAAATATGTGAACAAATTGGACCTTCTATGAATCTATTCAGTTTGTATGCTGGCATCACTATTTTTCAAAACCATGCTTCTGGTACATTCTTTCCTTTTGTGCATGTGCATGTGTGTGTATGAATTCTATAATGTGGTAGGTTCATACTTTTATCAGATACGATGATGTTATTATTAACAAGGGTTATTACTGAGTGTGCACGAATTCAAACAACCAGCACATGAGGTGATTGTCACCATGAAGCCTGAAAAGATATCTGAACATTCCTAATGAAAACAACTTTGTTTGATGCTCAGAAAGTTCTTCTGCTTTACTTAGTCACTGACATCTCCCATTATGACAGAACTAATTTAAGCACAATACATGTTCAGAATGCTGATATCTTAAGAGTATAATAAATCTTTAAATATAAAGCATTTGAGTAGGCATTTCACACAGCCACATGTGTGTTGCATACAAAATTAACAAGAGACTAGAACCAGTTAATGGTATTTCCCAATCTATATTTCATATGCACAAGCAGATGGCCACAACTTGAATTCTTCAGAAAAAAAAATCTCAAAAAAAAGGCTAAAAGGGATTTTGAAATTTCAAGGCAATGGCATACTTCAAACAGTTAAAAGAGAAAATTTAACCTTCTATGAAGCAGCCTTTCTTCAACTGACTTTTGGCATTGATTGATTTATTTTAAAAAATTCATTAGCAGCCAGAAATGCCTATTTAATAGGATTACTTGAATACAAAATATGAAATACCAAGTGTTGTTCAAATCAGAGATCTTACTCATGCCCAGTTCAATTCTGGTAGAATTTTAGAAAATCTTATTTTGAAAAACAAAGCAAAAAAAGTCGCACTTTGTTATAGTGCATCATTTTAAAGCTGGGAGTTCATGCAGGAATTAGAGACATGTGCTACTTGGGTCTGCAATGAAAAAATTTAAGAAACTTTGCCTGCCCCCAGTTTGCAAAATATAACATGGAGGGACAAAAGTAGTATTAATAAAAAATAAAATTTAGATTTTAAGTATCACATTTCCTCCTTTTTCTTATTCATGCCTGTACTTTCATCCATAACTAAGGGCCACGTATTGAATTTCAAAGTATTATTTCTCTGCACTGCAATAAGGTCACAGTTAGGCTGCCTGCTACAAAAATCAGTCACATAGAAAGAAACTAACGGTGTTCGCTGTACTAACCAGAAATGAAAAGATCTTCAAACAATGTATGGAACTTACGCTGTTAGAATCACAGAGTTAAACCATTGTTCTGTTTTAAGCTGCAATTGCTCATTTACAGTTATGAACAAGAATGTAATTTATTGGGCTATTTACGTATTTATTTATTAGTTACAAATACACACCACATATTCTGATTAAATGCCAGCCAAACTAAGTGAGCCTATGCATATAGGCAGAATATATACATACAGAATGGTGTATTTTGGTCTAAGCACTATTTCTGCTTCCAAGAAATGCAACTGAACGATTTAGTATACTGTTAGATACAAAATGTATTATCAACTAGGAATTTTCATTAAGAAAAAATTGGAAGATTTCTGCTTCTTCTGCTTGGAGGGGTAGAGGTAACAGAGTTCTGCCTTAGGAAACGTTAAAAAGCTCAGGAGTGGCAGAGGAGAGGAATTTCAGCTGAGGTGAATGCAAGAGAATTCAAGGGTAATTAGAGCTTGTATTTACTGCAAGCACTCTCCATTCGGATACCTGACATCTTTGTCAGAAGGTCAAGACATGCATTCAGTGTTGGGCACATACCAGGAAGACCCTTGTCTCCTTTCTGCTGCTTGAAAGAAAGATGCCGGCCCTTGCTGCTGCACAGCAGTGATCAGCTGTTACTTTGGAGGCAAGTATATGATAGTATCTACTAAACAGAATTAAAATACATACCTTTCTAATAGTGCATGGCAGCAGCCTTCCATTGTCTCTTGAACAGGGTCTAGGGACAGCTTCACACACACTCAATTTCTCTTTACACTTGGCTATCTTCTTTTTCAGTTTCTCTCTTCTTTGCTGGTCAGCAACTTAGGGAAGAGACAAGGTTGGTCAGATCCAAACTGAAATATTCTTTGTTTCACTAAGTGATTTGAAAACATTGCAGTGATTTCCAATTGCTCAGTAAAGTCAGGCTATTGAGATACATTCCACTTCCAACACACAGCAGTTATAAAATTTATGTCTACTCTTAGAAGAAAAATTATTAATAGAGTATGCTGGTAGCTGAAGCTGTGCCTTAACTTCCCTGAAATTTTCTTACCTCACAACAAACATCAGCATACAGGACTTCCAAGATCAGTATTGCTAACAGAGCATTTTGCTCAAAAGGTTACAAGCTTTCTATCAGTTTTTTACAGCTAGAACTCCTTTGACTGTACTCTCATCCAGTATTTCAGAAAAAAAACTGTGTTTATTGTTAGCAAATCTGATGTGTAAAATAATCCATGCTTACAACATGGAGTTTCCTAAATACAGAAATCCAGGGAAAAACAAGCAAGTTTTTGTCAAGAACACAAAAAAATTAAGGCCAGCTCTGAGAGGGCTACTGTCAGATCAAGAGCAGGGAATTTTTATCAGTCCACACTGGTCTGCAATCCAAGACCTCATCAGCAGTGCGACGAGTCAAGTATCTATGTCATCAGATAAAGAAGCCTAAAAGACGGGTAAATTTTCAGTCACCTAAATCTTTCTTACATAATACAGTCCAAAGTTTTGCATATTGTGAGCAGCCACGTTTCACAGATGAAACACAAAATCATTTAAGCTGGAAAAAACCTCCAAGAGTGAGTTAAACCTTTGACCAATCACTACCCCACCAACTAAATCACAGCACCATGTGCCACATTGAGCTGTTTCTTAAACACTTCCACCACCTTCCTGGGCAGGCCATTCATATGCTTGACAACCCTTTTCATGAAGAAAGTCTTCCTGATGTCCAACCCAAATCTCCCCTGGCATGGCTTAAGACTGTGTCCTCTTGTCCTGTCGCTGGTTACCTGGCAGAAGAGGCTGACCATCACCTAGCTATAGCCTCCTTTCAGGTAGTTGTAGAGAGTGATAAAGTTTCCCCTGAGCCTCCTTTTCTCCAGGCTAAACACCCCAGCTCCCTCAGACACTCCTCACAGGACTTGTGCTCCAGACCCCTCACCAGCCTTCTTGCCCTTGTCTGGATACACTCCAGCACCCTGATGTCTTCCTTGAAGTGAGGGGCCCAGAACCAGACACAATACTTGAAGTTCACAAAGTTGAAAAATCAAAATGAGGCTGATGAAAAAGTAAATAACTTCATTTCCAAACAGGGAAAAAATAAGCAAACATGCTTTTGAAGTCTGTATACCAAATGAAAATTTTCACATTCACTTAACACATATCCAAGTGTATGAATCATTTGTTTAATAGAGACACACAAAGGCCTTTGAGGATTTCTTCTCTGGTTTCCATAATATATTTATATCATACTCTGGGAGACCCCAATCTGCACATGCACTACTGTGCATGCACGGAAATGTAAAAACTTGAGGGATTGCTGTGGTACATTCTTCTACACAGCTGGAACCTATAGCCATCTGAGGATGTTTAATCAACCTTTAAAATGCATTCATCTGTGTACGTGTACCCTACATATATGTTAATCTCCAGGAAGTACATAAGTAAGTGTATTCATTGCATTAAACATTTTAGTCCCCTTTTAAGATAGAATTTAATCTTTCAGATGTGAAACCCTTGCTCTCATTGCTCAGGAAAATCCCTTTTTTTCTTTCTTTTAATTCTTACAACTGATAAGTAAAATACAGAGTAGTTTCTTTTATGGCTGCTGATTCATCCATCATACAATATTAGAGTACTTCCAATATGCTTAAAGAGATTGCTTAAATTACTTAAATAAATTGCTTAAATTGGAAAATATTAGTTGAAGTTCACAAATGCTACATTATACAACTCTGAATTAAAAATATACATTGTAACAGAATGACAAAATATACTGTACTATTAAATAATTAAAACTGAATGTTTTTCTTTCTATACTGAGTTATTGTGTCTGTTCTAAATTACTATTATTTCTAATTATGTTTGTCTTAGAAGTTACAGAGAAACACTCAAAAATTAGCTACAGGTTAGACATTTTATATGTTTGAGAGAAATAATTACTTATTCTGGGCCAATACAGTGTGTTTGTGTGTGCACATGCATGGAGGCTATAAAAACTCACATCTTGCCTACTGCTCATGGTGATGGCTGATTGAACAAATATCTAGAGAAATAATGGGTGAATGAGAGCCCTACAAAACAAAAATGCAAATCATACTGAAGTACGGGTGAGGGCAAGTAGGTGTCTGAAACAGCAAATTCCTTACACTCAAGTGCTTAGGTGAAAAGTGGGTTTGCCTAAGACAAGATTTAACATTTCACTGCATGTTCCACTTGCACACCACGGCTTAACAGGAGTGTCTGGGCAAAGTGCAAAGCAGTGTGAATATTACTGCAAAACAGAATTCTCATGTTGTCCTTATTCTGCTCTTTAGAGGAAAAATTCTGAAATTAGACATACATAATTGCCTTTACTACTGGCATTCAAAGCTGTCAAAAAAACCTCCTCCAGGACTGTTTGCTGTGAGTTTTCACCCAAAGCATGGCTAATACCCAAGAATAAAGAACGGAAGAACTGTAAGTGTTCCAGCTAAAGCTATCTCGGGATATCAGAACGATCCACTGGGACTACCATCACCTGCATGGGAAATGTGGAGTCTTTGCCTTGCACCTGTCATACCTTGAGCTTAGCTCAGCTAATCCATTAAGTATGCTCCAAAAGCCATAAAGTCACTTGTGTATCGAAAGGCAGCACAGACATGCAAAGCAGAATGTCAGAAAACTCCAGTAATGTACAGATCTTATTGCCAAATTAGGAATTAATACAGTCTGTAGATCTAAATAATGAGTCCCTTTAAATGTCTTATTAGAATTTTAGAGATAAATTGTATCTCATCAACTACTGTGCTCAAAACCCTACAGATTTATAGTATAGTAAGAGAAAATGCACTAGAATACAAAACAGTTTAGTGATTCTGTAGATCAGATTCAGTCCGTGAACCTAGATTCCATAACTTATTGCATCCACTCCATGAAGTCCATTTTCTTAATTTTGTTGTTAGTGAAAGGAAGCACATGAAAGACTATGAATTTCAGATGTTAAATTGTAGCACTCCTCATACAGAGATACCTATAAAACACTGATCAATCTGTGACTTTTGCTGAGACAAATACTCTTCGCAGAGTATTTCACCACACTTCAATACAGTGATCACTTTATTCCCCTTTTAGAATACTCCCTCTATAAGCCTAATTATTTTCTCTGTAAGTCTAGACTGCAGCAGCATTTAAAGACATGCTTAGAGCTATAAAACAAATGTCATAAATCTGGAAGAAGCAAACTAATCATATGTATCACAGTCCCAGTCAGCTTGAAAGCTCTTCACTTAGAAGGACAGTATGATCTGGAATGCCAGTGGTTGTCCTTTGCTCTGAATTTCCAATTGCTAAATTTATCACGTCACATCACAAAACAGTTGGCAGTTCAAGTTATTTCAATTTTGATGTAAATAATTGATGGCAGACAATGAAATATAAACTTAGATTTAAATTGAGTTCAGCTTGCAGAACAATGTATCTTAAATGAATTATCCAACACTCAGAATGTCTCTACTGTGTTTTTATATAAGCTATTTTTGCAATAACACACTTGGAGTTATTATTTCCCTTTTGAATTCTTTTTAGATAAATCATACAAACATCATCTTAGCTGAGCTTGAAGTGCCTAGGGACCATAACTAAACTGTCCAGCGTATCAGTCGGCAATATTACTTCTGCAAGCAAGCCCTTCCCTCTCTAAGAATTTCTACTATCAGTTTCCTAGCGCTACACAAATTTCCAGTATACCATGACTTAAGCACTTGGGGTGAGATCTCATCAAATGCAAACTGAATTTTGCCATTAGCTATGAAGCTCAGGTTTCTTATAGTTATTCTAATAATTCTAAGAATAAATTTTTATTCTTAAGTCTAAATCTAAATTCCTTAATACAGAAATTTTAATTTTCATAACTCTAAGAGATGATTTTGCAGTCCTCCTTCACATCCAGTATCAGTAGCACTGCTTCAACAAATAAGGGAGGAATCACCATAAAAAAGGGTGACAAAGTATTTATTAAGGGTTGATAGTAAAGCCTTGTTTGTATTAAATACAAAGTAACAGCTATATGAGGGTATGTACTTCAGAAATCTGATACTACTTGGAAAAGCTACTCATGGCAAAATCTGGTCATTGCTAAGACTTGGAAATAAAGCCTAACAGTGAGGTATGAATCCTTCCTTCAAAGGCATTTCAGAAGAGGCTAGAAGCACTGGATTATCCCAAATCCATCTACCCTTGGATGCTCATCCAGCAGACATCTCCTATATACTTCTGTCAGCCATATCCATACACAGAACACACAGCCTGCCAACAGTGACTGCACAGAAGCTTTGGAATGCTGCACCAGCCCTGAAGGAAACATCTAAGCCTGCCCAGGTAAACCTCCATTTGTGCACCCCAGACACAGGTCCTTCGGGCTTCTAGGTGGCCCTTGACTGTGATTTTTTTTTCAAGGTACCACTGAGGCAGCCCCCAAGGACAATTTAGACACGCTGTACTGAGATAATGCTGAAAATAAGTGGAACGCATACTACCAAGAATTTTACTCTTGTTCTCTGATATGCTAAGGCTATTTTGTAATCCTGAGTAATGGTGGACAATTGTATAAAAACAATAGTCCTCCCCACCAGCAGACAGATGGGTAAAGCTGGGCAAATTAGATTAAAAATCAGGGACACATTTTCAGTAATAATGATGAATAGCTATCGAAACATCCACATAAGGAAATTATGTTTTCTTTATTTCTTGACCTTTACAAGTCAAGACTGCATGCATTTCTTGTTTATGTGCTTAATTTACCACATTCAATATGGCTGTTAAGTTCCATATTCGCACAACGGGATGAAATTTTTTGTCTGCTTAACTCATGATGTCAGACTACATGATATAAACTCTTTTCACAACTATGAAAAATGTATTTTTATGTGCATTTCTAAATTTAATTATCTCTCATAAAAAAACCCAACATCTTTTATTATAGAAGAAACTTTACAGTAAATACCATCTGGGAAAAAAAAGAAGTAAAATCACTACAATTAAAAGTACAGATTCATGAAGATTTTTTACCTGTAAGTTTTCCTGCTGACTAAATTTCAGACTTGATAAATATATTAGAACACCTTTCCAAAGACATAATACAGGCATAAAAATTACCTGACTGTTTGAATTTAAAGAGCTTATATTAGTTGCTTAGAACTTTCATTTTCAGAAATACATATTTAAGAACAAGATTTAACAGAAAAAAACATAGAGTGGGGTTTTGTGAAAGCTTCCTGTAAAGTGGCAGCAACAACAAAACATGTAAGAGGTCTTTTCATAGATCTCTACTTTTTATAATTTTAAGTGTAGAGAGATATATGTGTTCACAGAAAAAGTTAAGATTTAAATACAGAATTGCATAACAATACGTATTTCTTGATATTTTTGCTTGAACTTAACCCCTTTAAAGGGTAGAAAACCAACATTACTATTAGTCTGAATTGTTGCCTCCCCCCATCTCTCACTGCTCTCCCTCCAAGAATTCAAGTTCCACCAGGCTAAAATAGATCTATGGTGGGTAACTTCTCAGAATATTTGTTTTCCTTCTTCTTCTCCCCCTGCCCGAGTATCAAAGAGACCTGCATTCCTAAGCACACTAATCACTGGGTTCAAGCTGTACTATCAATATGCCTCGTGGAAAAATCTCTAAACATATGGGTTGAAAAGTTAGTACTGTTAGAAACCAGGCATGTGTAGCAGCAGCTGTCTTACTTGGCATAGCCTTTGTCAAGTTTTCTGGCACAAGTTTCACAACCACAGACTTCTAATGGCCACTGGTATCAATCAGCATGCTTGGACTAATTCTGAACATAGAAGTTTCACATTTCAAGAAGTTTCACATTTTAACAACTATTTTAAGTCAGGAAGCCTGATCTAATACACAGGAACATGCTCACTGCTAGCCCAGCGACATGGCAGCGTGCCTGCTTTGCTGCCAGCTAAGATACCAGGAAAAGAACAGTGGAAACTAAATCCACTTTAAGGACAGAACATATTCAGTTGTCCAGGGAGAATGCAGACTACAGTATCATGTTTAATTCTTAAACACTAATGACTGATTCATGGCAACAACCCTAAAGGGAAATACTCACCTGCAATTCTAGCAGTACAGGAAGCACATTTTCAGGAGATGTTTTTTAACACTATCTGCAGGAATTCTGTTTTGTAACTCTATGCTATTAATAAATCTCATAGTTTTAAACTAAATTTACCCCCTGCCCGGATCTTGAAATAGAGGGGGAACAGAAACTTTATTCGGAATGCAATAACTAATAAGACAAAGAGCACAAAGAGAAAAAAGGAATAATATGCTTCAGTTGAAGTAATGACAGGCAGAGAACTACTGTGAGAATAAAGGTACAAACCACTCAGTGACACTACAGAGATACTGCTGATATTCCACTACATTGAAGTTAAAATTGTGCCTGGATAAATGTGTCTCTCTTGAGCAATAAAGAAGAAATTGTTTTGAAAGTATTCTAAAACTGCTTTTCCAATACTTTTCTTCCTCAGCACATGCTCAACAATCTCCCTGTCTGAGCTATTGGCTGTCATCTCCACATAATCTGTTTCACAAAACAACAGAGGAAGAAAAATGATTCTCCAGTAGTCTGATATCAGAGACTCTACAAATGGTACTTTGCACTGAGCTTAACATCTGACCATGTCACACTTGGTTGCATGGTTATTACAGTACAGAAATCTGTATTTCTTGATGAACAATGCAGGAAAAAAATTGCAACCACTCTAATTTCAGGTACGAAATAAAATCAAAATAATTTTTAATTTCATTCCAAAAACCTAGAAGTTATAAGGATAGTGCAGAAACTGAACAAGATATGCCTGGGTAGTCTTAATTTTAAATACCTTGAAGTCAATGAGACCAATAATAATGAATTTGAAAGTAGGTGTTTCCCATGGAATCAGCTCTTTGAAAACTGCAAAACTTTCAGCCTAAATGGCAGTTTCTTTTCTGTTTGTAAAGGAATCTCAGTCAGATGAGACAGCATATAAAGGAAAGCACGTCAGAAGAAAAAAACCCAGTTACATGCACACATTGAGCAGTGAGAGAAATCCTCAAAGGCTTTTATTGAGAAAGATCCAGGATATTTTTGTCTATGTGTTTATACCAGATACTTAAGATTATCCTATCTCTTGCAGCTGAGACACTTTTGCCATTGACAAATTGTCATGCTAAGCACAACTAATCACTGACAGCCCAGATCGATCTTTCCAGCACTCTGTTCGATGCAGATCAAATGCATCTACAAGTAGCTGTAGAAGGATGTGAAGGCTGAATAAACAAGCAGACACATGAATGCCCAATTAAAGTTTATATGCTATTGTTATTCTTCACTGGCTCTTTTCCTAAGATAGTTTTACAGAAGCATTTCCAGAATCAACATATAACAAATACTTACATTTGATGCAGGTCAACCTACTTTTGGGCACTGAACAGTCTACAACTGCTGTAAATAAGAAAAACACCAAATGTGAGTGATTCAGTATTTACTTAGCATATGTGATAACTAGAATAATGTAGTAATAAACCAACACAGAACAAAGACTATTTTAAGACATGCTAGTTACTTAAAGTATTAGGTTGATACTAATATGGTCACAGGATTTGAGAGATAAAGCTGTCTGGGTAAAAGGCATATTTAAAGGACAAATCATCACTTAAATGAAGACTCCTTTCAGAAGGTTTCTGTACATTTTTTTCTGATGGCATTTACCTGCATTCCTGAGGATACTGAATATGTTACATGAGAGATAACATTGTGAGTATTGTATTTGTGAGTATGGACTCTGTCAGTAACATGATTTTCTCATTTGTGAACACACAGAGCAATTTTCACAGTCCTTAGAACTTGCTATTACTATTCATTGCAAGATGAACAAAAGATAATGAAGTCTTTGAAATTAAAATAAAACATGGTAAAAAAAAGACATAGTGATCTGAGTTTTACTAGAAATGTTCTGCCTTCATTCCTAAAATAATTTCTTTACGTTTGCTGTTATGACTATAACTATGGCTTTAGTTCAGCATATTATTTCATAATTCATTATTTCATCAAAAGCAGAATGAAGCCAATCCAGCACAAAGTGCTCAAAAGTTAAGGCAAGATCTTTGGTAACACTTAAGGAAAATGTTTTCATACAAAAGTTCCCATCTCAATAATACAAAAGTATTAAGCAGCAGCCACATCTTCTTGCTGACGTGTATTTGGGTAAGAAACAGGAAGAATAGTAAACTTTCTACAATCCAGTTCATTCCTTCTTGATATGAGCCTATTCTGAGAGATTGTGCTAAATGTGGGGGGAGACAGTTCATTCATACATGCACATTTTTACCTTTGGCTGAAAGAATTCTGTTATAATGAAACACCATGTGATCTCTGATCAGGTATTGGCTAGTTAGATTTAGACAGGTGTCAATGCAGAAAACTGTAAGATTAAAATACATCTCAACATTAGAAAGGCAAGCAAAAAAAATACTAACATTTTAAACAGTTATTAACTGCAATTCAAAGTCACAAACTTTAAAACAGTTTGTTTAACTTCTTTGCTCAAAGGCAGTATTTTTTTTACCAGTTACTATCACATGAAATCATCCTGTCTCCTTTTTCTTTCCCAATGAGCCATTAATTCAATAAATAGCTGCAAAAGTGGCAGAAATTGTACTATGAAAATGTTAATGTGGAAACTTCCTGTTTCTTCACTCTATGTTCTTTTGAAAAAAAAAAAGTATCTGAGGTGTCAGTACTGCACAGAAACATACACTAGCCCATGTAAACTACTGACTCTAAAGGAATATGTTTAACTTCAGAGGTTCTATATATATGTGTATACATATATTACAGCTAATAAAGATGTGACGTATATTTGTTCATCTTGCTACCAATTTGTAGCCAGCAGTACAGTCAAGGCAAAACTTACTCCTTGAAAGTATTTTCAGTAATGCATACTAAATATAACTACTATTAAACATCTTCAAATAAGCTCAATGCAAAAGTTTTAATAAAAACATTTTAAGCATAAAATCAATGAATCCACATAAAAGGAACCAGGTCGACCTTCTTATAAAAGTTCACATTACTTACCACTACTCTTAGTACTTAAGTGTCCTTTACATGGACCACATCTGGGAACGACAACAGCTGAGCATCCATGCACTTTAACAAAACATCAAACAAAACCCAAGTTAGAGAAAAATCCCCACACATATTTTTACAGACAAGATAAAGTCTTTCTACAAAGAATGCATGAACGGTTCTAATGCATATTTTTCAATCATTTTATAATCACTGAACTGTAAGTGTAGTTAAATAACTTAATCTAAACACCAAGATACAATGACAGTGGTCTCAGTGGATCAGGGAGCTAAATAGCAGAACAGACCATCAGAACACTTTAGTCTGAACTTTATACTGGTCATTAAACTGTACAGAGATACCGACACTATTCTGTTTCTACGCTAACCTTCAATTTGTTTCAAAGGCCCCATTCATGGCACTTTGATAGACTGGAAACTCCATAGACAAATAGAGATGCTGACAAAACTTAAACAACTAAACCAGTTGTTCTGAAAAATGAAATAATGTGGATTAAAAGGACTGCATTCCTCTTTGAAAACCACTGGCTGTCATGCAACCTAAGATTTAAAAATTGGCACAGGCACTAATTAAGAATCTGCAATACTTTTAGAACAAATTGGATCAGGAGATACGCTAGGACTACAAATACTAGTGTATACAGAGCATTGTTTTAAGGCATCCAAGGTATATAAAATGTAAACCAAAACAAATGAGATTTTTTAACAGGGTAAATATACCAACCACACTTAACATTAATTCTAAAACTGTACAGACAAGTTCTACAAATTTATTACTATTAACTATCAAGGTCCACATGGTCTTCCCATTCCCACTGTACTTCTCAGCTGCCAGTTCAAGAGTCTGCAACCACTATCAAGGTGAAGTGAGTAACTCGACTGCTCTACTTGCTCCTGCTGACCTCCAGCATTCCCCCTTCCATCACATGAAGAAGCACACTGGACCTACTCAGCATGAGAGGGAATCTCTTCCCAGTGACCTTAGCTGGGGTGATAAAGGCAGACACCACTACAAACTGACTGGGGGGTACAAGAAGCCATGATGACAGCCATGCCACACATGGCAAAAGCTCTTAATCCCACCTCTCATACTTACTTCCTGCATGCCCAGCACCTGGATGTCCAGGGCCTCTTTTTCATTTCCCACTGTTATATACTGTTAAAGTACTATTGCAATTACACATAACTACTATAGTATATAGCTTTGTTTTTAAGTTCAACAGCATGTTGCACAAGGTGGTTAACATGGTGTCTTCAATACTAATTAGCAGAGATTGCAGCAAAACAAATCTATTCATTTAACAATGTTTTTACCATTATTTCTCCTAAGGCCTTATAAAAAAGCCATACTGTACTAAATTTTGAATAACCAAGGCTAGTACAGGAGGCCATAAAAAGTATCTTATGAAAAAACCAGAAAATACAAATAATTTTTCCCTGTTGTGAAATGACACTAAATATGGATCAATAGATGGAACCTCCTTTCTTACAAAGCAAAAAAAAAAAAAAAAACCACCAAAAACAGGGCAATCTTGAGTAACTTTCATACTTTGAAAAGCCAGCCTTTATACAGTATAGGCTTCTGTGGATTTACAGTATTAGATGTGGTGTTTGCAATAACAGTGGTCCCACTCCCTTCTGCCATCAAGTTGCCAGATCAGCAGTTGAAAAGGGACAAAGAAAAAAAGAAAACGAAAATGCTACTGGAGATTTTTTTCAACACTGTCCTGCAATTGTTTTAACTTTATACAGTTATCTTTAAAGCCAAATGACAACATTCCTGCTCATCTGTATCAATTTCAAATGGTGCATTCTCCTCATGGTACAATTCTTCCTTATCTCCGTTTGTGATTTAAACACACATAGGGACAAACAATAAATTATTTTTCAAATATTAAAATTCCAAACATACAGCAAGAATTGATTCAGAATGTTTCCACAATGACTGCAAAGCTATGCCAATAAAGCCTTTCTTTCCTGTTAAAATACACTATTACATACAAGTGGTATTCACAGTCGAGCTGGATCCACTCTGAAACCCATGACTTCCAGAATTTACAATATGCAGGTGTTGGAAGAATGCAAGTCTTTGTGAGGACTTGAATGTTAGATTATAAATTTCAGTTCATAGAATTTTCGCTAATGATAAAAACTTGCATGCATATATACCTGCAATGTGGATTACAGCAGTCAACTGAGAATCAGAAGTGTTTCATTCACAATTGCTCAAATAACCTAAATATTCCACTGTTTTCTGTGCTTCAGAGCTAGGCTATAATTCCAGAGGGAAGCACCTGTGGTATTGTGGTAAATGCTTACAGTACCACCTGTAACTCACCCTTACGTGACAGAATCCCAGAAGGGCAAGGATGATCACTTTAAAAAAACAGACACTGTTCTCTCTACAATTGATTCTCTTGAAGTAGGCTAAATGACTTTGTCCTGCATTAAACACCATCGGGGATGTCCAGAAACCTGTTGCCTTTACTCCTGTTGTCGTCAGCTGGAGACATAACTGTTCAACACTGCAGGAAGACCGGACTTTACAATGTTCACTTGCTGTGCACCACCAGCAGATGGCACAGTGGAGATTCTACTGGAAAAATTACTGTCTGCTGGTTTTGTCCTTTACAATTAATTTGTATCCGGCTTGTGGGGAAGGAGAAGGGAGGAAAAAAAGAAGTCGGCATCAGTATTTCATTGGCAAGAAAAGCAGTTAAAAAGCGTCAGTCGGGAATAATCAAAAATATTTCTGTGCCCTTTTATTTTGACTATGGACATACAGATGGCACAGAAATCACTCTTAAAATGAAGAAGCATGTTGCTAATGTCAAAGAAAAAACTGGAGAATTTGGTATGTGCAGGCTCTTTCTACCTCACTGAAAGCAGAAAGTGCTAATGGTCAAAAGTTTCACAACTGTAATTTCAGGTTGTCTTTTGACTTGAACGAGTATTTATTTGGATTCAGGCTGTGTTTTCACAGTTATTTGCACGACAGCAGAAACAAACTGAAGGCTATACAAAGAGAATTTTATAGGAAAAGGTGGGAATTTCAATAATTTACAGTTAGTCAAATATAAACCAAACAATGGGAGGATAACTATGAAAATATCTTTGATATATGACACATGTAACTATCTGATCTAAAAATAAATTTTCTTAAAGATGTAAATGAACTGTCCACACTGAATATAAAATCAGGATTTTCATAGTATTCTCCTAAAGTACAGAGAGCAAACAAATTAAATACTTCTAAAAATTTGCTCTTTTAGTTCCTTCTATGATGCTAAGCAACAATGAAGACAAAACCAAAAAAGCTTCCTCTAAATTTTTGTATAGCTGGTATCTAACGTAAGTAATAACTACATTAATCCAAAAAGAATTGAAAGGTTATTTTGTTTAAATTATATTTTTAATTTAATTTAAAATGCCTCCTATCCTAATTTCTGATTTTACAGTATTAAAAATTGTAGAAATTGGTGGTTTACTTTATTTCCTGGTTGTTAGTGGATATGGAGAGTTTATGGAAATGATTTTTCTACAAAGCCATTTCACATTTGGGACATAATATGTACTGGAAAGAAGCCCAGTCTTTCATTATCATGTTCTCCCAGAAAAGATTTTAAACACAAGTATTAGACTTACTATTTTTATATATATGCTTGTACTTCAGTCGTAGCAAATCAATCAATCAATCAATCAATCACACTACCCTTACCCATCAAGACTTGCTACTTAAAAGATAATCCATAAAAATACAGAGATCTTAGGTGGGATATTGGATACAGGCATCTAAATCTAACGCTACAAGACATGAAACCCTAACTGTGTAGAGACCTGTGAACGCTGTAATTTCCAAAGGACAGCTCCCAGACCTTAGCCTGGGTTCAAACAACCCTCAGCCCTAGGAGGATTTAGACCTCAGGTCTCCCCAGCTGTTCCAGAAGAATAGCTTATCACTGCTTATCACTGTCAATATGGACCCTTCTGCGCAGTGGTTTGGTTTTTTGGTGGCTCCAGGACTCTTGCATTCCTACCTCTATAATGGATCCCTCTCAGCTGGCAATGCAGAAAGCACCTCTGTCTCTAACGGACTAGAATTGCCTCATTTTCATGAGATTTGGGCATTTGATCCCTGAGCCTGGATAAGGACCCAAGCTGACAAATGCTTTGCAAACACTCTAGCCACTACAGTGATTTATAAAGGTTTGGTATTCTTGCTTCTTTCACTGCCAACTCTTTTTCTTCCTTTTTTTCTTCCCTAATATCTCAATACTCTAAACCAGAAAGAGTCAAAGAGGCACCTTTATACAAGTGGATAATTCAGGCAACAACACACAGAAGGTTTGCACAGTGAATTTCATACAGAAGGTTTGTGCTATGAATTTTGTACAAGTCAAGGATGTCTATCACTACCATCCTTATTCTACCCTTATTTCAGTGGGCTTCCTGCCATGAATTAACTCTTCTAACTCTATACAACTAACAGTACACTATAGCACTAATGCCATACACGTGCTGAGGAAGGAACAAAAGTGGTTTAAATAATCTCTCTGAAATCCCAAATGACTTTGAGCAGTGATGGAAACTCCTTTAAGCACCTTATCTAATATGTCTGACAAGGTCATAATTAAAGGAATTAAATTACAACCTGAAATACATGTTCCTCTCCTTTTGGTACTAGGAGAATTTTCAAACCAGAGTATCCATTAATTCTTTATGCTACAGAAATGGTTGTATATATGAATACAACACAGAAATACACAGAGTGAAGATTGATAGCTCACAGAGTAAAGATTGATAGCTCAGAGTATATTAAAAGATTAACCTAGTAACAAAAACCCACATTGGATTTAAACTTTAAATAAGAAACGAATTTTTTCTATTTTTAACTATTTTCCCTTCATATTAGCATGATATACTTGAATCCCCCCATATTCTATTAATAGTACTACTACTGAGGCCAGCTCTCCTATTCATGTAGCTTACATCTTTGTACTATCCCCCCAAAACTCCTTTCAATGTCCCCAATTTCCTGCCTCTTCCTTACCTGTGGTCATTCCTCCCCTCAAACACCTCCTATTGCTCAGCTGTGGCTAATGAGGTGCTATAAGAACTACAATTGCTCATCTAGTTTAAGCTTCTCTGGTTGCTTATCCTTGGCTGTCTAGTTCTTATCCTCTACTTACATATCTGGGAATGAACACAGAACAGAATGAGTTTCTCTAAAAAAATGTGTGTTAATTTGTTGGGTTTTCTACTACCCAGCCACTGGGTAATACTAATGCTCCTAGTTCTTACTCAGAGATGGGTGAAGTTGGCAAATAGATGCAGAACTGGATAGACAAAAAGGCTCACTAGAGAGCAGTGACCCACCCACGGACTCCTTCAGATGAAGAACACAGGTGAAAACATCCAAGTCTCCACTACTTTTCTGCAGCACCTATGCCATCATGAGAGACTTTCAAACAGGGCTTTAGATTTAGCCATTTACTGAATGCAGATAGTACTCCATTTTATTTGAAAGTTACAGTGAGGCAGAACAAGCATGTCGTAATCACACCTGTATTTTCTTTCCTGTTCATGCAAGTGAAACAGAAGCCTCTTGGACCCCTTTCTGATTTCACTGATAACAAAACTCTTATCAATCCTGGGAGTATAAAGTCTCACATGTGAAGCCATCTTTAAAAGAATCACACTTAAGATTTGTTAATAAATAGCAGAATTCACTAGCAGAAAGAACAGTCATACTATCTAAATTTCCTGAAGCAAAACTCAATGAATAGAGACCCAGGAAATCATACTACTCCAATTTTGAAATAAAGTCCCAAATGTTCCATCTGAATTTTGCATGGGATCATTTGTGTCAGAGGCAAAATATAATGAAAATGATACACCCCCTGACATGCACTATGCATAACCTCCTGAGCCATTAATTAGATGGGTGCTATTTATACACTTACTATGCTGGATTACACAAAAGCTCTTCTTTACACATACTCTCAGTGCCTAGGCATTAGGTCTCTTAAACCTTTAGAATTAATAATCTTACAGTATTCTGTGTATATTATAACCATGCAACCAAAATTGTATTTCAAGAGTCAAACCCTCCTCTGAAAAATTTAAGGAATCTAATGAAACAGTACAGTGGCCTTGAGTCGTATCTGATTAAATAACTCTTGAAAAATATTTGTTAAAAATTTTCTAGCTAAAGGCTTCAGCAAGGGAAGATTTGGATGCAAGCTATTGTTCTATCCATACTCCAAAAGGAGAAACAAACAACTGTGTTGGTCAGTAGCACATTCTGTGATATGAACTGCAGGCAAAAGCAAATGAATTTATGTCAGTTTGCTACAACTACCTGAAATGAGGCTGGGATGAGGTGGGTATCAGACTCTTCTCCCAGGTAACAAGTGACAGGATGAGAGGAAACAGCCTCAAGCTTTGCCAGGGGAGGTTTAGATTACATATTTGGAATTTTTTTTCACGGAAAGAGTTGCAAAGCACTGGAACTGACTGCCTAAGGAGACTGTGGAGTCACCATCCCTGGAAGTGTTCAAAAAATGTGTGGGTATGGCACCAGAGGATATGCTTTAACGGTGAACATGGTGGTGGTGCTAGGTTGATGGTTGGACTTGATGAACTTGTAGGTATTTCCCAACCTTAACAATTCTGTGATGACTGGCTTGGGCAGCACCTCTAGAATTAGCAGTGGCACCAGCAGTTTTTGATTTTCTAGGAGGGTGCGTGAGGGGTGGTATTCCAGAAGAGACTGTATGCTGCTACTCAGTGACATGTGAACAACTATCAACAAGTTTAGAAACTTCTGTCTTAAAAGGTTACTAACCTGAGTTCCCTGGATAGCTGTGCCTGCACAAGACACTCATGGTAATCCAGGAGCAGATGCTGCCAGGTGCTGTAACACCTCCCCAGTGGGAATGGTGCTACTAATTAAGGGTGGTAGAACACTGGCTCATGAGCACACCCTACACAAAAAAATGTGTGTGCTGTCTTCTACTGCTACATGAAACTCTACATTACATTGCCCCATGAAGTCTGAAGTTGTTTCAATATCTACTATCAAACTGGCCAATAGAGAAAAGATATATTTAACACCAAAATGTAAAGACACACTATATATAGACTCTTCTACATATACGGAAAAAATCTATTTTGCTAGTATAATCTGCACCTACAAGGATGCCCCCTCCCTCATTCACGAGCACCTATTTCTACCTGGAAATTACCCTAAATCTATATTACCAAAACTCTAATGCACAGCCAGCCTCACCCAGAATGGAGAGCACCCAGAATGGAGAGCACCCAGAATGGAGAGCAGAGAAACATTGATCCCCTGTGCTTCAGAGAAAGGTGCAGAATATAATCTGGAGCAAAAATGCCACTAGGGTTAATGGTTTGAACACTGTTCACTTTCACAGGTATATCACTTGAAGCATGAAAGAAATCCTTGATAAAATGGGACCAATTAGGCATTAAAGTCATTATAAAAATTCAAGTTATTTGCTGAATGGAGCCAGGATTTTATGCACATTAAGTGACTAAAACTCACTTAATAGACTATTTGACTAATTGTTAAATTAAGAATAGATTTTAAGAGATTTACTGAGTGACGGTTTTAATTTGGTAAAAAGTTGAGAACAGTGATTAACATTTTCCAATTTAAGTTAACATTACTATCATTCAAATTAAACTTCTCAATATCCTTCCTTCTTTGAAGATATAACTAGATTATTTTTCATCTTTCTTGTTGGTCAAAGAAAGCTTCAGCTTCTCAAAACTGGTGCTACCAAACGAATAATTTAGTAAGTTTAATAAGCTGTTTGTTCAAGTGGCAAATGAAGGAATAATAATAAAAAACATATGAAGCATTTAAATTTTGTTTTAAAATCCTGGAAGCCTGTGCAAATTGCCTAAATATAACAGCAGCCTCCATGCAGCAGTAATGATGAGTTCCCCACTGCTGTAAGATAAAAGTGGCACAAATGTGTATCATTGATAAACAGTAAGTGCACCATGCTGTTAGGTATTGCTGTTCAGGTACGTGTTCCCACTGGCTGTGGGAATTAAACAGCCAAATGCAGAAGACTGGATTTAAACAACAAAGCTGGTTTAAAATTACAATATTCAGATTATTTGAGGTCATACCATAAATCTGTGAGTGTATTAACTGACTCCTGAAATTACTACAGTAAATAACTTCAAGGTTTATACCTGGAATTAGGGAAAAACATAGCGGATTAATTCTTTGATATTTCTAGGAGGGTAAAAAAATCTCAGCCTCATCTGAACTTTGACAAGACCTACACGCAAATCCTACATATTCCAATATATTTAAAAAAGGATATAATTTCCTCAGTATTGTCACTAGACAAAACAAGACCTGATACAAACAAGCGTAAAGTTTTGTTTTTTTCTTTAAAATGATGAGGCTAAGTCTGAACAAGAAACTGCACAGCATACAACCAAGACATGGAATAGTGTATTCCACCTTTTCTGTATTAACGTTTTAGATACAACTCTTTTAAGAAACCGTAAATATGATGTGTTTGTGCCTGAGAACCCCCACACTGGACTGTTCAGTCACACATTTCTGCTTTCATTGTAACCTCCTATGCAGACAAACAATGGCTTCCCAATTTAACACACACAGAGTAATTCCTCTCTAGTTTTGAACTTTGTTAAACAGAAGTCATTCAAGCAAAGCTTCCTGCGACCTGAATGAAATTTAGGTCTTGTATCCTATTTATTCCCTTTTTATGGTCAACAATTGGCATGCTTTCTGATTGTCTATAAAAGTATTTTGACAAGTATTTCTGACTATTTTGTAAGAATAGCCAGGAAAAGGATGTATTTGTCATAGAACTGCCTTCACACTACATAAGAGAGCATAAAAATTGGGTGCCCAAGATACTAGTGTTTGCTGTGAATTTCATATTCCCATATAGTATTAGAATTTATGTTCAAACTGTACTTGGGTATCAGACATCTTCTGAACTGGCATCTGTCACTGTCTCCAAAGATTGGAACTGACACCGAGATGCAACACAACAGCCAAACGTTATCTCAAACTGCTCTGATTTTATGCAGCGATGTATGATCTCGACATTACAGTGCAGCACTGAATAATTCCTACCACTGTTTTACATTATGCATGTAATCCAGTTCATACCTAAAAATATTTTAGGTATTTTCCAAGAATCACAGTTGGCTCATGCAAGCATTTTTGCATGTTTGTGCCTTTTTTACCATGGACGACAAGTGCCCCTAGGATTATTCATAGGAACAGGGCACCAGAGCAGCCCATGGATGGTTAAATGTGGGTAAGGTTACTTTTTAAGACCTTTAAAACTTTCGAGTCTTTCATTTTTCAACTACACTTGCATTAAAATCCCGCCAAACCAAAACACTTGGATCTACAGCCAAACGCCGTGCGATGTTGTACACACATGGTACAATCCATTATAATAATCCACGAATAACAGCTTTGGAGAGCACGAAAGTTGACTAAGAAAAGAAGCGGGCACAGAAGTCGGCCTCGTAAATGCGGCAGACCCCGGCAGCCTGAAGCGCTGCCCACAGCGGCACTCGATGCCGGTACAATGAGGAGGCACCGTGCGATGACGGCTGTAGGACGCACAATTCCAGGCCCCGACTCTCGGAGGATTACAGCCCGTCACGGGCTGTACGTGTCCCCTTTCACAGCCGCAGGACTGGGCTCTTGCCACCGCCGCGCCCGCTGCCCACGCGGGGCGGCCGGGCCGGCACAGCTCGGGGCGGCCGCGAGGCCAGGAGCGAGGCGCGACCCCCGAGCCCGCTGCTGCAGCCTCGGCGGCCCGGGCGGCCCCCCTGCCCCGCGGGCCCCGAGCCGGCTCCGTGCCCGCCCACACACGCCAGCGGGAAAGGCGGAGGCGCCGCCTGCCCCCAGCCCCGGGCGAGACGGGCCGCGCCCCGCACCCCCACGGCCGGCAGGGACCGGGGAGGCCGGAAGGCAACGCGTCCCGAGGGCTGCAGCCCCCGCCCTGCCGCGGCCAGCGCTCCCCGCTCCTCCCGCAGCCGCCACCGAGCTCCCCGCACCTTGGCACCGCTTGCCGCCGTTCTCCTTCTTCAGCCCCATGCTCCCGGCCGGGCCCGAAGGGGTGGCGCCGGCCGGGGCTCGTCTCGGCGGCTGCGACGGTTCGTCCGGCGCTGCGGGCGGGCGGGGCACGGGCCGAGCCCGCCGGGTCCCGCCTTGGCGTTGCCATGGCGGCGGGAGCGCGGCCGGAGCGCAGCGGGCGGCGCGGGGCCCGTGCCCGGGCGGTGCCGCCCTCGCTGCCCCGGCCCGGGCTGGCGGAGGGGAGGGGCCGCAGGGCCTCGGGCCCGAAACCCCCTTCCAGCGAGGCGTTGGAGCCCCGGGAAGGTTTTGTCCTCGTCGGTGAACGCGCCCTCATTACCTAAGCCTTTTTTCTTGTAACTTGACAGGAAGTTGAAGAGTAATGAATTCCCGGGAGAAATTTACGGCAAATTGCTGGTATTTCAGGGAACGAGTGACAAAACGAGGGCCTAGAGCGTCGCCAGTGTGTTAAACTGAAGAAATTAATCTCAAAGTCTTTGAAAACGATCAGCACCTTAAAAATGAACCACAAAACAACCTTTTGAAAAGCAGCCTTTAATCATCACTGATTAATGTGTGCATGCTGATGTGCTGGATTTGAACTTTCTGATGAAGCAATAGAATGGCATTTTCAGTTTGTCTGACAGGTTGCTATTTTCCCTAATGTGAAAACTCTGAGGGCTTTTGTACTTACTGTGTGAAGATTTTTCTCACTGACTCGTCAGGGGTACTGCAGTCCCCTCCATAGCCTGACATATCACAAAAGGGTACATGTCCCAGATGGAGGGACATTCCCATTCACTGTCTAGAAATGAGTATTAATTATAGGCTAAATACAGTGTTTTGCTACACTTCCTTACATGCTAGAAAAAATTTGAATGTAGTTCAAATCATAACAAAATCAATGGGATGTAACTTGAAAACAACTTTGTATGTCTGCCTCAGTCAATGCTCCCATTTGGTCACACAAACATACATGCTGGATGAAACCAGTAGTTTATCTACCCCAGTATTTTGTGTAGACTCTACCAAATACTTCAAAAATCTTTTCAGTAGTATTCTGACTTTTGAATATTGTGATGTCCATTTTGATTTTAGATATACTAATTAGCTATATGAAGTACTTCTTCAGTGTGGCCTTAGTTTCTGTGCTTCACGTTGTAGTGATCATTTTGGCAGTCTAATTCTGTTTTCTGTAAAATCATCCTTAAATGTACTTGGTGTCAAACTTGTCTGGGATAGGTCAGGGGAGGAAATATATGCCTTGGAAACTCATCGGTCCTCCATCTTCTGGTGGTCCTCTGTCTTTCTGACTGCTTTTTATATAAAAGCATCAGTTATTGTGGCATTTCGACTACTGTCAACCATAAGGTCACAAACACTTTACCTTCTTGTCAAATCAAAATAATTTGATAGTGTTTTGTCATTTTTCTTTATGTCTCTTGGATTCGAGGTCAATATCTTGGAAAATATTTGCCAGGAAAATCTACAAAACCAAAAAAAACCACAATCCAAGAGTTTGAGTATAGGTTTTGTTTGTTTGGTTTTGTTCATTTGTTTGGGGTTTTGGGGTTTTTGTTTATTTGTTTTGTTATTTTTTTCTCTGAAGCAGATTGTGTGTGAAATTAGAGATTTGGGAAAAGGGCTTAAGGAAATTAGTTACCATTGTTCTGTGTTTCAGGGTCTCTGATTTATACTTTGACACAATTCAGATCATTAAATCTGTAGATTTTAAAGGTAGAGATAGCCTTTAAACAGATACCCAAAGATACTGGAGAGAATGAAAATAAGTGTACGAGATCCTCACCTCTACGTGGTTGGCTGTAATACTCTCTACTACAGAGATCATGTCACAGAAAACACTTGTCTCTGTTTGCTTTTTCCAAAAAAAAAAAAAAAAGCTGCTCATAGTTACCTTTCTCTACCTTTTAAAGACCTTTTTTGTTTGTTTCTTTTTCTAAATTTGCAATATCAGGTTCCCAAATACTCAGTTTGTAGTACTCAACATACGGTGTTAGGCTGTTCTGTACAAACCCATATGACAGATTTCTCATAGTCTCTTCCTTACTGTTCCTATGCTTTTTTCCACCATGTAGATAATTAAAACTCAAAAATGTAAGTAAGCATTTTTAGAAATATTCCCCTGGTTTCTAGGCAACGCTGAGGGAATGTAGTGATTTTCATTTGTTCCCTCTCACTCAGCAGTCACAGCATCATAGAGGTGTCCTGTGTCTGATATTTTTGACCACCAGTGGCAATACATACCAAAGCTTTATGTATTTCTAATTGGTCTCACTTATGGGCCTTAGGCCTTTGGTGGCTTTTGGGCCTCTTTGGTCTGTGAGAGTATATATATTTTGAGTGTAAAAAAGTAGTGCAATTTTATAATGGTCTGCACATTAAGCCCTATAACATGCATTAAACTAAACAAACAAACAAATAACCCCCCCAAAACCTCCCCAAAACCAAAGACAAACCCTTAACAGAAATTGAATCAGTTCTGCATTTTGATCCACTCAAAAAAGTACAAAAATAAGTTACTCAGATCACTGCAGATATCTTACCACTGTTGAAGAAGCAGTAACATGTCAAAACCTGTAAGATTTGTCCTTTCCCACTCTGAAAAGAGGAAACATGGCAATCACTGTTGCTATCTGTCCTTTTCAGCAGGCATTTTCCCCTTTTCTTTAGAATGCATTACAACAGAACATGGTTTTAAAATGTGCCTTCTCTGGGAGGGAAGAAAAGCAGCAGGAATATGAGAGTCACATTTGCAAGTGTAGGTGGGCATCTGTCCTCACCCTGGCAGGGACTTAGGGAACAATTTCCTTCCAGTCTACTACCTCTGCCCTCTGATCATCCAATGCAGACATCTAACTACTGTGAAAATGTACAGTTCATATTATTTAGCCACAAACCAACACAGAAAGAAATATGTCCAAACAAAGGAAATACCCCATAAAATGTCCACTTTCTTTTGCAGGCTTAGCCCAGACAAGTTTCCATTCCTCTGAAAAAGGTGGTGTGTCTGGCAGGACCTCAAAGGGTTTTACCTGCTCACTTGGTACAGAAATCTGTTCATAACATCAGAACTTTGCTTTTGTACGATCTGGTTTTCTTAGAAAAATTGTGTGTACTCTGGAAAATTAAAATCTGCAGTTCTTTGGAGAGTCTTCTCTTTCAAGCCATTAATTTTCTTTCATGATTGCTTTTCCTTACATATAGGTATGCTTACAAGTGAGCATACATATGCAGGCAGGAAACAGCCCAACAACCAGATCTGCATACTTTATTAACAGGGTATTCTAGAAAGTCCTAAATTCATCACAATATGTACTTGATCATGGAAATAAATCTAATGGGTTTACTTGAGTATTTATTTGGCATAAGTGCCCTATGTCAGTGCAGATTATCACCTACCTGTGGCTCTGTGTGTCAGTGTTCCAAATCCCTCATTGCAGTTCTCAGAGGGCTGTCACTGAGTTGCAGCAATTCCCACCTGGTGCATTCAGACTATCAACCTTTCAGTCAGTTCCCCTACAACCATGTGGAAATAAAAACATTTACCTGAAAGATTAGAGGACATGACACCTTCTAAATGCATTTAAACAGACTGGCTGAGCAGTTTTCTTTTGCTACTTAGCAAAGAATTACCTACTTAGGAAATTCTTGTGTTGAAACAACTGAAGTAGCTTTCAGACAGCTGGTGTGAGGGAAAAAAAAAAGATTTAGTAGCTACCGAAATAGGCTGTTTTCTTTTTTTGGTTTGTTTTGGATTTTTTTAAAGGATTACTTTTCCAGGAGGGATGGTAGGTTCTTTTCTGCTTTGTGTTTGCTGCATGTTCTTTGGTCATATGGTTCTTCAAGTTATTTAAAATCATGTGCAGTCTTGAAATATCGTCGCAGCTTTCTAAATGATGGAGAGTTATGTGTTTTGGCAGGGCTCAGACTCCTTCGCTTTCTTCATGGCAATGCATTTAGTTGTTCTGGTATTGTCTGTATGGCAGCAGTAGTCATAGACTGTTGTAAAGCTAGGGCTCCAGTGGGAAAGATGATGCAAAAAAACCTTCAGAGGATATGATCCTTATCTTAAAAACTGTGGGTCTTAATATCTTGTAATTTAGAATGCAATAAGGGAGCTAACCTAAAATAAGAGGGAATGTGATAAGGAAGATGAGGGCAACTACAGGAATATATAATGATAAAAAGTTTCTATGAACACGGTTTTAAACTTCCATAAAATTTATCAGCTTAGAATAAAAAGTCTCCCCTGCAGCATATACAGAATAACTACTACAAAAACCCCTTCAGGAAGCTGCTGTGCAGATGTACGCTGTACAACTATTCTTTCTCTTTAGATCTATAGAGTTTTATAATGCATCTATACTGTGATACAAAACCATTTTTAGATGTGTCAAGGAAGAAACCTGTATAAATTGTATGAGATGTTATTCTCAGCTGTAACGTAATATCTAGTAGCTGAGGTGACTCAAGATCTGCTTATATTGTTCCTTTTATTGTGTCATTTTCTGTTTATCTACTGTTCCCATGCAAGTTTGCAGACAGAAGGCTTGTAGGTGAAAAACTGTCCTTTAGTAGGGCTGACTGCTGAGGGCTGTTCTTTTCTCATAACTTTAATTGAACTATTAGGTATTAAAGAATGTAGACTGGAATAACTAAAGAAATATATTGGAATTTTAAAGTGAAAAAATCCCATGTATATGTCATAACTTTCTTGTCTAGACCATAAGAAATTAATGATTTTCTAACTGGTTTACCTACTGTGATACATAGAAATGCTTATTCATACTAATTAATGAGAAACAGGATGATTTTTTATTTTAATATGTCAGTGAAGATCAGAAACTTATGACTCAGATTAGGCATATATAAATGATACCACTCCAGTAAATTCAGTGAAGCTATCCCTTCTTAGGCTGGATGGATCATCTATGTCTACCTAGCCCATGTCAGGCAGACAGAAGAATATCATTGTGGCATTTTGCATGGCCCATCCACTTTCTACACAGCTACTACAGTGTGCTCAGCCTTACCTGGCAATGCATTTATCCATGCACATGCTTGAATAAATGGGATCCTCTGTGCTAAAGAGGGTTCTTTCAGCTTTTTCAAGGTCAAGAAGAGAAATTCTCAAGGGTATCTTTAGAATTGCCTCCAAAGGGACACACAGATATACTATGATTTTCCAAAGTGCTTTGAAATATTTTCAATATCTGCATGAATGTGAAAACCAGTTTTACTAGAAATGGGCTTAAATGCCCACTCAGAAGGGTATGGGGGTATTATTTATCCTTAAAAAGGTACTGCAATGTTTATACATTAACTTCATAAAAGCTTGTGTGTTTATACAAACTGATATTTATGCAAAGATGAAGAAAACAGACTGAGAAAATAGCTGGTATGCAAAGTTTCATAAGTAATAGCCATTTTGGTCTCATTACCCACTTCTAAGTATGTGTGAAAGAAAGAAATAGCCAAGAAAATGGTCACAATCAAAATGGAGTGTGTGGAGTTTAACTATTGCAATGAAATACTTCAAGAGTAATTTTTCTGTGGAATCATTTTATTAATACTTAGAAAAAAATCTTTGGAAGAATTACTGTAAGTACTTTCTGTTATATTCTCTAGGATTTTGTTTCATCTAAAAGTTATGTTCCAAGGAAAACTGCTCCATCTATTACACCCTAAACTTTCATGCTTTTACTGACATCATAAAATTTCAGGAGCATCCATTGTTCCAGTTTAGAAAGAACCTGAAATTTACTGGTTTAAAATTTGATATACACCCCTTTTGCCCGCCCCGCCCCCCCCCCCCCCCCGTCCATTCCATGTTAAATGTATCAGAAAAGAAAGGAGCTTCGGTTTGATGGATGTTTCACAGACCCAAAGGCCAGGGTCTATTTATAGCTTTGTCAGTGACACTTGTGACCTTGTGTACAGCAATTTGGGTGTCTCAGTAGGTTGTAGACTGAATCACCTTAATTCATAGTTGGTAGTAAAAATAAAAGCATTTAGAGTTAGTGCATTTGTCTGCATTTTTGAGATGAGCATTTTTGCACTGTGCTTATGATCAATAGGAACAGCAATTACTTCTATCTTTGAATAATAAATATCAGAACTTCAGATTACATTGTATGGATGAGACCTAAATGTAGAATAATATTTATCCCTAAGGTAATGTCACAGAAGCCAGTAGGGTCTGTGATTTTTTTATATTAAACATGACTATCTTTAATATAGTCTAGCAATTCCACACAAGACTAGAAGTAGTTGAATTTACTCTGAGTAAGCAAATCAGCTATACAATGTAGAAAGAAAGAAAAATAAAATTAGGATGGAAAGATGTTATAAAGGTTTACTTAATAAAAGACAAGATCCTCATTTAAATCTCTTTCATAAGCTGTGTAATCTCTGTCTTAAAAGTTTCACGTATTTGTTCTTGCAGCCCTCTTTAAAAGTTTGCTCAAAAATTCAATTCTGTGGAGGAATACAAAACCTTTTCATTCATGATCAGTGTATACGCAGTTAATGTTGTGTATTAGTCTCCGGCAGAATTAGTCTCATGCTCTTCTGTTCACTTTTCAGAAGTTAGCATTCCCATTTTCCCCCAGTTCATGTTTTCCTTCACGTGTAAGATCTGTGCTAGAAACTTCAACCTTGTTGATATGAATTTTATTTTCTAAGACTTTCCATGCTCATTTAATATTCCTATGTCTCACTCTTCCTGTGTCATCTGCTTTTCATAATGACAATTCTTTTTTCTCTTCCAAGGCATGCCTCTTCACTTGGTACTGCTAAAACCAATTGTTTTCCAATCTGTACCACAAAAATCTGTAGTATTAGTAAATACTCTTCAAATTATAATATATATTGGCAATACCTTTCAGTTTCTGTCATTCCCACATCCCATATATTTGCAAAACTAGCTATTTTACAGAGTGTACTATGATATTATGAGAAGTTTTTCAATATTGGTTTTCCAGGATCATCACTAATAACTTCAATCCTTGTAGTTTACCTATCAAGAAAACGTGTTTTGTTTCCTTTCTAGTTAAGTGCATCTAAAACCCCCTCAGGCTCTATTTGATTAATAAACCTATTGGGGTTTATTGCATTTGCTGATTACTTCTGCAAGTCCTTAGTTTTCGCTTTCTTTAAAACATCTCTGAAGCGTGCTGAGGTCAAACCAACAGGCCACTCCCTGTCTAGATAATTTTCCTCCTTTCTATATTGCGTTCACAGTTGTCCAGCTATTTAGTATCCCCTTGAACTTGGATGCTTTGTTTGGGCAAGCCATGTTTCTCTCCCAAGTTTTCTTTTTTCAGTTTGCTCAGAACTGTGGAAGGACTTTTGAAGAATCTTCACTGTGTTATGAAACTTCATAATCTTGCTCTGTCTGATAGATAAGAACCTTCATCTGTGAAGGGCTAAGACACCTGACAACCATAAGGCAACACTTACTTACTCTTCAGTAAGTACCTAGTGAATTATACATTAATAGCATGGATTAGAAAATATTCGGAGGTTCTTTCCACCTCAATGGAAGTTATGGGAAAAGAATTTCTGTTCACTTTGTAGAGTAGTAATTTCATTCTTAACAATGTGTTCTAATCACATCTTGTAAGTAAAGGGGTTTAAGAGATAGCAGTTTAAGACACAAATTGCTGGACTGATTAAAGCTTATTGCAAGTTTTAAGTAGCCCTAGTTGTTCTTGGTCTTAGGGACATTAGCAATTTTTGGGGTGGAATAAAATGTCTGAGAAAGATGATATACAAAACAAAGCACTCATGAACAAAATAAAATGGAAGTGAATGCAAGGCTCCTTGAAAGACTTTAGAACCTATAAAATGTTTAATTTAAAATTAAAGTTAAAATAAAGTAAGAGTGCTTTTTTGGGGGGCGGGGGGCGGGGGTGGTGGTGCGAGCAGTACTGGTAATTTTCATTTGAAGATTTCACTGGCCATTTTTGTTGAATACCAGAAGATTTTAAGGAATAATTTACTGGTAACTAACTCATGTTTGCTGTGTTATGACTGCTGCAGTGTTACTGATTTGAAAACTCATTTGTCATATAATAAAATGTATAGCTATATTGGTTTACTGTTGTCAGTTCCCATGGCAGCCTCTCCAGCTCTAAAGATGGTATCAGCTGGCAGACTGTTATGTATCCAATGTTTGCAACAGCTGGATTTCCTCCTACGGCTATGTGTTTGTTTTAATGACATCATCCCTAAAGCCAAAACTGAAATATTACTCATTTTGGAAAACTTCATGACAAAGAGCTACAATCTTAGAGAATATTTATGCACAAAGTCCTAGTCCCTGTACCTCAAAATCCGTTGGTTTGTGTTCATTGCATAAACAAAGAAAAAATCCACTTGTTTAAATATCTATCTCGAGTCAGTGAAGCAGACCAAGGTTCTATGTGCCATGAATATGCTACAACTCTAAAGAAGGAAAAAAAATGTTTAAAAGAGAAATACTAAATATCAGCTCATTTGTTTTAGAGCTTGTTACAACTTAAGTGATTACTGCTTTCAGTGTTTCTGACAATTTCCTACAAGAAACGGACAAACAATACGTTCCCAGCATTTCTGTAGTTTACCTTGAGTGAATGTTTATCCAATTATGAGAAAAGCAAAAAGCATTATGAGCATAATGCAAAAAAAGTTTGCAGATAAAGTTGAAATAGGTCTTTAATGAGCATACCTGTGTTTAATTCAGTTTTGACCACTGATTCTGAAGAGAGTGGAATGATCAAAAAGACACAGAACATTATGAGAGTCAGAAAAAGGGTGTTGAGGCATAAGGTTAAATTGACAGATATAATTTCTGTTCTTACACAAAATGAAAAATTAAAGAGCCTTTGTGATTTATTATTTTTGGATTGTTAAAAAATCAAGGATGAGATATTTATTATTATTAAGAGATGATGCTATACTGCCAGAAAGTGATATGAAATTTCCAGCATGTATAATTTATAGAGGTTTGTGGTTATTTAAGGATGGGGTAGTTTTATGCAAAGATTTAGTGTTGAATAAGCTTCTGAAATAATAGGTATAATATTATCAAGCAAAATGATAATTACTGTTATGTGTATGCCTTGGTTCTTGTACTATTTCTTTAACAACAGTATTTTTCTGTGTATCAGTCTGGGTTCTTAAGTCATAAAATTACCCTTTTTTTTCTGATTAAGTGGTTGGGTTTTGTAAAACCTCGTTTTCACTTTTCACTGTATTGAGAATTCTCATGAGATTACATGAGGTGCTAGACCATTCCATATAGCAATTAAATAATCTGTAAATGGCTATAATAATAAATATTCTAAAGGGTTTTCATGATTCACTTTAGCTAGTGGGCTGTTTTCAGATATTGAGCTGGAAGGTGCTAAAGAAAAACTAGTCGCATTATTTTTTTCCTTGAAGTATCATGTACAGGCAGTGGCAACGGCACGTTATTGATCTATCTATCAAGGACCTGTAATAGCGAACTTCCATGCCTTTTTATATATTTAGCAGCAGCTGATATTAAAGTCTAATTTATGCAAACAGTTTTATAACCACAGCTGCTCTGAGTTCCAACTCAGCATTCAGAAAACTTGTGCCATAAATGTACACGTGTGCAATACTTCTGAACTCCTTGACAATGGAGTCCACCATTACAACTTTGTGCAGATAGAGAATTATGATGGTGGTGGAGCCTTCATTCCATCACCTTTCTTTACTCAAAATATTGGCCAACAGAGTGCTGTGCTAAATTCTTTCCTTCTTTAATTCCATTAGCGTGGTTACAGTACTCATGCATTAGATGATATGTGCTTAAGAGATCTGCAAGATATTTAGATGCCTACCTAACTGTCATTGACTCAGAGTTGCTTGCCTAAATACCTTTGGGAACTTGTGAAACTATTTCTTTGAGATAACGAAAAAAGAAGGGAAAAAAAAAATCCAGAGTGCTTTCAAACTGCTACTCAGAGTTGTACATGCCTTTTGTAATACAAGCAATTTTGATCTGACTGTTCAATAATATTAAGTCTCTGGGATTTAGATACTGCCTAAATCACATGATTATATAAAGGCAGATTAGAATTACTAAGTGGAATCTTTATAGACAAATACAATGTAAAGGTGTAAAAATACATAGTGGTTTATATTGTTCCTTTTAGACAGAAGACCTCAAGGCTTTTCTATGTATTACATACAGAAGTAACTGCAGTTGGTTTAGAGTTGTAGGGGTGCATTCCTGAATTACTCTATAAGAGACTTAAAGGAAGTGTTCATTCAAAATGTATAAAGGAGGCTCCCTGCAGACAACCTGCAAATGTTAGCTTAGGAAACTATATTTTTCCATTCTTCAACATGAAGATATGTTATCTTCAAAGACATATTATGGTTCCCAAATCACATAAACTCTTTTTTGTCTTTATATTACCAGAATACAAATGGTCCAGAACTTTATCATAATTATATAGAGTGACATATTTCTTTCGATGAGTAGCTGAATGAAATGCATGTCACCTCTTGGTCTGTAGGCTGTAGCAGATCTGCTGACTGTGAGAAGTCACTGCCTATGGGTTGATTCACAGTGAGGTTCTCACTTTGCTGAGAATATGCCATGTGTGAATAACACTGCATTCTCTTGCCATGTTGCATCTAAACTGTTGTAATTCCACTACATCTTCTCCCACAAAATACTATAAAACAGTTAATGAAATAGAGAATGGTAGCTGTCCTAGAAGGTGACATTATGCATTAAGATGAATTCTAATCTTTTCAGTGCTCTCTTTTTGCCAAATCCACTGGATTCCCCTTGTGGGTTTGTATTGGGGATTTTTTTGGTTGGTTGTTTGGTTTGGGGGTTTTGGGGTTTTTTTTGTGACTCTAGTTGCATGTGTATGCACAATTTGTGTAGAAACTCAAATTGGGACAAACCTACTATTAGGCTATGAATCTTCAGAAATGCAGAGATAGCTTTATCCTTGCGAGTATATTAAGACAGTCATGAGCTGTTTTCATGATTGTTATACTGCCTGACACACTGTTCCTACTATTAATATTGATGATTTCTAACTTACACTCAGAACACAGCCCTCACTCTTCCAACAACAGAATAATAATTTATTGATTTGATTTTGCTTGAAATATCATCTTGTTTCAAAGTAATTTTCCCCTGAGAGCTCCTGCACTGAAGGTGGCAATGGTGTGCAGATAAAGGGACACAGGCAATTCCCAGAGTTACCCTTCCAAACACTGGCTAAACTAGTGATAGCAAAAGTTCTACATCTGGCTGAAAAAATGCATGTCCTGGACTACAAGGCTGAGGAAAAACGTGGGAAAATGCTGGGACTGAAACTCAATAGAAAGCCTCATCTCATTCCTTATTCCACAGCTCCAATCTCAGTTCCATTGCTTTCACATTGTGGGAACTGCTTCTTACTACTCGAGCCATGTGAGAAATATGTTACTGAATTTAGAAAGTAGTAAAGCTCTTCTGAGCACTGTAAAAGTGATGATGATTAATGCAGGAGTTGTAGTCAGCCCTTCAAATGCTCAGTATAGCTTTTTCTTCCCTTGCTGTTCAGAGTAGAAAAGAAGTAGGCACAACTGAAAGCTATAGGAGGACTGGTCACAGTGAATAGTGTTTGTGCAGACTGTTCTTCCATACTTTCACTGTTCTATAGCTGCATTAATAGGCTGCTAAACGATATACTGCATTTCAAAACACTGAAAGGAACAGCTGCTGTTAGTGGAATACTTGATTCTAGGAAATGTGGAAGTCTTCAGTCAAAATGCGAGGTAAGACAATGGTTCTGAGGCCAGCATCAATGTCTTTGGTGTATATGGCCCCTGACCCTGCCCCACTGGCTGATAAGGCCACTGTCATGTCTGTGGGAGGTAAGGTCAGAGTGCAGGATAAACATTCTTCCATGTAGCTGCATTAGTTCTACTGGTCCTGCTGAGTAACAAGGAAATATGCAGGCTAGGCAGCAACACAGAAAATAATCTGAACTCTTGCCCAAGATCTCTGTGTCTCCTAAGCACAAAGCTTTGTAGGCTTTTTTCTTATATCTGGAGATTTTAAACAAAGGAACATTAGTGCAACAAGCATACACATAAAACTATGAAGGGGTTGGCTCTATTTTCCTTTCTTTTCTACTCAAGCAGTGCAATTTTGCATCTTGCATGTGTGTGATTTAATATATTTCTTCCACTCATTTATCCCATGCATTCGTTTACCCCTCATTCTGTATGCAAGCTAGGGAGTCTGTCCCACCAATTTATCCTTACCCTTCTCATGTCAAAGCCACCTATTCTTCAGTCTTCCTTTTGTATTTCAAGTGTTGGGGTTTTCCTGTTCCCGTCTGACCTCATCACTGACATGGTTTTCCATACTTCTGTCACTATACTCCTGAGATTATCACCCTTCATCTGCTGCCTCTGATTTTCCCTTTCTGGATATTTTGTGTGCTACTCTTCCTCCGTGCCTGCTGCTGCGTGCTTTCACAAAGTGAAAGTGGCACTGCACTGGCACTGCATTGCCTTGGCAGGCAGGACTGTCACACGGGGAGTGGACGCTCAAGCCCAGCGGTGCTCACAGCCCTGTTTCCCCTCCCCAGCCAGCCCCGGGTATTCCCAGGCCCGGTGCCGTGGGACCCGTGGGTAACAGACGGCCGCGGTGGCAGAGGGTGTCCCTGTCCAGGGTCCTGAAAGCTGGCTAGGCTGGCTCCTGGCACCTGCCTCCGCCCTTCCTTTCGTGACTCCGATGCTGGTGTTAATGGCAAAGAAACGGAGGTATATTTGAAAGCTAACTCCCAAATTTCCTGTTTAATATGGAGGAAAGTTATCAGCTGGATAAGATAGAGTTTCATGTATCTATCAAGTAAGAAATCTTAGAAAAATGACGTGAGGGAAGAGAATAGTACTGCTTAAAATGAACTTGGTGGCTTGTTCTTATTCATCGGGCTTGCTATTTTGTCAGATATCAGCCTTTGATCTTACGAGCATTCTTCAGGGACATAATGGAAAAACTGAGAGCCAGACTGTAATTCTCTCATGAGTATGATGCAGGAGTAATTGAACTGAAGTAAAATTAAACTAATGTGAAAAAGATGTAAGTGGGTTCAGACAGACTTAGTACTCGCAGCTTTAGTTAATATTTTCTTACATGGCAAAAAAAAAAATCTACAATATACTAATACACTAATAATGTGCATGCACTTTTTCAAATAGAACAAAAATGCGACAGAATTACTACACTATAGTCCCTTCTGGCCATACAAAGGGACTGATATAAAACCTGTCTGAAAGCTGGAGTCTGGCTAAGGAGGAATGGGTACCAGAAAAGAGCCAAGAATGGTGAAGATGATTACAAACGGTGAACCAGGTACCCTCTGTCCTCTTCTGGAACTTAGATGACTGATGTGTTAGGATGTGAGAGGCAGGATCAGAGTGTATTCTATTTAGTGTCACTGGCCAAAGGAACTTCAAACAGACTGTGGTACCATCCCAGCATAGTTAATTGCTGATGTGTAGTTGCCTCAGGCAGATTCACTGTTTTCACTGAAACTATTTCTGCCAATCAGTAAATTTTCTGTTCTGTGGATTAATCCATGAAGTAAGGAAAACATGGCACTGCATGCTATAACTTAAAAAGTGATAAGAAACTCCATGCAATATAAGACAATAAAAATAACAGGTCGCCTTGCCTTGCAACGTCTTGATTTCTAGTTAATTTTCTGATTCCTAATGACACTAAACCTTCTGAAAACTATTTGAACAAGAAGTTTTCAGATTATCCTAAAGAGAAGACTTTAAATGTTCTCCATGACAGAAAGCTTCTTAGAGAATAAAGAAATTATAAAAGGATTCTGCACTGGATCATGTCCAAATTAATACTACTGCTGAATGGGTCAATAGAATATAAAGGACAGCAATTCACTTGAGTTGCTCTCTTGGTCTCAGTGTAAATAACACTCCTGTGGCAATAAACTGAATGAGGAATAATCTTCACAATTAGAAATACCAGATTTCAAACAACTATATAGTTAACCATAAATGGAATAGTTATAAACACATATGAGTAAATTGTTAAGTGATGACACAAAGACTGTCTAGACTTCCATCTAGCCCTGTATCATTTCTTCAGAGCATCTAAGAAATGGAACCTACAAGTTACAGATGATTTCTATCTACTATCAAGGATCAAGTAATTTTTCCATTCCTGCTCACTAGATTTAAGTAGGCATAAGAGGTATTTATGAATGTTTTTCTATCACTTTCTTCGAATTACATCAAATTCACTTCTAAATCACTAATGCCGTATTACTAATGAACAGTAAAAGGACACTTAGCATTTTATTCTTTTTTCAATGAGATGGCTTGTAATAGAAAGCCTTTTTTCTATTGTGTTGTGACTGTCACAGGCCCTGTCCTGTAAGGCACTGATTCTTGACTAACTTCAGCTCTGAGGACATTAAGTCTGAGCAATAAACCCTGAATGAGAAGTAAGAATTTAGGAAGACCAGTCAAATCCTGAAAATTCTTATCTAGGTACTAAAACAGGTTTCTTTTTCTTGGTGATCTTTCATTTAAACATTAAACATTACTGAATCCACTTACTTTATAAAGGTTGACAGAGTAACAGCTTGAAACACTATAGCTTCAAGGCACCAGTTCTCCCTGTCATAAGAATATGACATCACTGAGGGGTGAAAGACCTTTTATTTGCATAAGATAATAGTTACGTTTCTATGCAGCAGCTGTGCTGTCAGTGAAAGATGCCAAATCTATCTCTGGAGTAACCTCATTGATTTTAAATGAGTTACTTTGGGAATAAATTGGCCCACTCAATAAAATTGCAGGTTTGAGGCATTGAAATAATTGAGCAAGTTTTCCATGATAATAACATGGTTTAAAAAAATTGCCAAACAATTACATGATGTTATGCATTTATGTACCTAATAGACCAAAACTAATTTGCCACAAGGTTTTTCAGTCATATAGCTAGAGCAAGTATGTAGAGCTTACAGATATTTTTTGGGAATATGGGAAGAGGATACAAGAAACATGAATATGTTATTGTGTCATTATTGTCTATTTAGCATTAGAGTAGGTCAAACAAATATGAGATGTCTCCATCATGTCATTTTCATGACAATTCCTCTTTAGACAGTAACAATCAGCATGCGTTTCTGGTAATGAACCTGAAGAATTCACCTCCAGACTATAGACTTCTTGCAAAACTTAGTAGGAATTTAATGCTGTCAGCTTATCAGAGGACTGTTTCAGTTTGGTTATCTTAGGTGAGTTTGCAGTGGACAGGTGTCAGAATACACACTTCATCAGCTAACTGCTGATCGTTATGGCGGAGGGACAGGATAGTTCTTGGGTTAGGTGACACGATTGAGTAATATTTCTCTATATGTTAGGTTTTCCCTGGTAATGTACAAGGAAGATGCCAGTAAGCTGGAAACTTTTGCATGCTAAGGAAAAGTTATTTACACCAATATATATGTTATATACACGTGTGTGTAAAAATACACGAATTGTTCTTTATCGATACATATTTGATAATTGATCTTGTTGAGGTTTCAGAAAGCTTCTGAACCTTTTAGGTTACCGTAACCATAATTCAAGCAATTACACAGCGCAATTAGCAAAGGCTACCCTCACTTTTGTTCCCACTCAATTTGCAGAAGTAATGTCAACAGAAATCCCGAAGCGTGTTCAGAATGCATCATGGTTTGCTTGCAAAGGAAATACCTTGTGCTCCTGATGTCATCATTGCAATCATCTCAAATTGAAGTCTGACTGAGCAGGCTCATTATCATTCTCACCATGTCCTCCCTTAGAGCAGCCTCTCCCTCCTCCTCCTGTACAGCACAAAACAAGATCCACAGGGGTGCTCAGATTAGGGGAAGGAGAGACTCCTAGCACCTCCCCTGAGAAAATTTGCTGCATTAGAAACTTGCTTGCTTGCTTCTAGTTTCTTCAAACTACATGCTGCTTTACAAGACCTTGCACACCACCACTAAATGAAAGTGTGGATTCCCCAGTACTGATTTCCTCTTCCTGCTTAGGGTTGAACAAAGACTGGGAAAAAGCACGGATTTAGTTTCACAGTGTGGATGTGAAAAGAGTGTGCCAACCTTCACAGTAAGAGTTTCCTGAGGAGAGTAACATATTTTGGACTGCTTTGGGGTTTTTTTTTGTTTTTTTTTTCTTCACCAGGGCAGACTTCTCATTTTTGGTCTTACAATGTTAGCTAACATTCAAGCAACAGATAGGGAAAAAGAAAACAAACCCAACCAACCAAACAAAAAAACCCCCCCTGAAACAGAAAAAAGGCAGTTGAGAAAAAACATACAGGGAAAAATGCAGGGCATAAATTATCACAGGCACCAAGTTTAGATCCCAACTACATTTCCTGAAAATTCAGAAGGCCTATGGACCTCTGCACTGATTCTGGTATGAATCTCTGACCATGATCTCTCCACAAAACCATCCCCCGTCGATGATCCCCTTCACACAAAGACTTGATTTCCACTGTGGAAGAGATTAGGCAGGACAGGGTTAACCTCACACAGTTTTCCTTCAGGCCCCCAGAGGGGCTGGGGTTTTGTTTTCCTGGCTGAGGGAGGGGAGCTGGGGCATGTGTTGTAACTGGAACTGGAGACCTTTCTGGTGTTACTAGCCTGTTTTGGGTTTGAGGGAAAGCCTGGAGAACGAGGAAGAGGAGAGAGAATGCACATCTGCAAAGAAGCAAGTGCCTGGTAATTGCACAAGTGTCCTCCGTTTCCCCGAAGGCCCCTGAGAGCTTAGGGGGGCTTCGAGGGGCCTCCAGCCTCCTGTCCCCTCCCTGCATCTTGGCCACATCTTACAGCCCGGCTGTGCCAGGCATTGCCTTAACGCGAAGCGTCTGTCCCTGTCCACAGTGCGGATCGGGGGCAGAAAGGGGAGCGGGGGTCCCCTGGCTTTCGGGTACCCGGTCCTGGTCCCCAGAGCCTGAGTGGGCTCGGACGATCCCCTGCCCCTCCCCTCCCCCTGCGCTGCAGAGCCTCTGGATGCTGCCGTACTCCTGCCATGTGCTGCCGCCGCCGCTACTGCTGCTCGTAGCTTAGTAGAGCGTGTCTCCGGCTGCAAACTCCGCCAAACAAGCCTGCATCCCCCTCTCGGGAAGGATACCTCGTGAGTACAGCCGGAGCCTGCCCCCTCCCTAGGCACCCCGCCACTGCCTCTTACAAAGGGACTCGCAGGCTCTCCCCACCCCCTTTTTATGCCAGTGCAGAGAGGGGATCCGTGAATTCCCTCCAAAGCTATAGGGTGGCTCCCTCCTCTTCCTTCTCTTCTTCCTGCTCCGGGCTCTCCTGGGCGAGCCCGGCTGCTGCTGCATTGAGCCGGGGTGGTCCCCAGCCTCGCCCCAGCCTCGCCCCAGCCTCGCCCCAGCCATGCTGCTGCGGCTCACGCCCCATGGCTGACTTTTGCTACCCCTCTAGTGCCCGGGGCTGAACCGAGGTGCGCTCATTTTTGGGGGATGGCTGAGGCTAGGGAGCTTGTGCACGTGTGGGAGGTGTCTCTGGGGGCGTGGGGGGCTGGACGCCTCCCCGATCCTTGCAAGCCGGGGTTCTCTCCAGCCCGGGTCCCCCTCGGATGGGCGCAGCAGAGGGGCCGCGCTGCAGCGGGGACCCCGCCACCCTGACATCTGCAGGTGGACGGGGCGAAACAGCTGCGGGAGCCTCCCCAGGAACCAGCAGCACCCTGGACCCGCTGCCTACCTCAGTCTGCTCCGATCCTGCTCCTCCAGATTCTCTCCGGTCCTTAGTCCATCCCTTATACCCCTCTCTGTGCTGGGGTGCCTGCAAACCCCTCCACTCCACTCCCCTCCCCGCCCTTCCCCACCTTCTTCGATTTATTTGTGTATTTCTTTCCCTGGCAACCACCAGTTTCCCTCTGTCAAACAGCGCAGGCTCCCTATAATTTGAAATTAATTTGTTTGACTGCAGCATCGAGACAGGAAGGTCGGGAATTTATTTAATTCTTTTTACTCCCTTTGCAAAAAGGAAGCGATGAAATTTCCAATTGAGAATCCAAGAAAACAGGTGAACTGGGATCCTCAAGGTTGGTGATTTTCTATTACTATCATTACTACTGTAATAATAATTATTATTTCTTGTGTCTATTGACTCATAGAAGACTATGTGACTCCAAATGGGAGGAGGCGTTGGATGTTTGTCTGCTTCCCATGAGCATGGCTCAGTCTTTCTTATTTAGACCTATAGCAGTGCATTAGAAAACGCTACTCAGATATGGGGTTGAGTGGCTGCATGGCTAAAACCTCTTCTAGGTGTAAGTTTTACAGTTTTATATTAGATATCTCTCTTGCCTCCTCCTCTCCCTTTTTCTTGAGTATTTTCAAGGCAAACTTGGCTGCCAGGGCAGTGATCTCTGGCTCACAGCATTGTTTGTTTTATCAGTGGCTCCTTTGTTGTTTCTAGTGATCATTGTCTCAGCTTAATGGGTGGTACAGGAGTGGACACAGATGTGAGTGCTTGTTCAGGGCTCCTCGATGGCACATGTTTGTTGGCAGGAGCAGAATGCCGCAGCAATATAACCTTTAGCATGGACAGACCTTTAGTCTGGATGGTATAAAACAACACATTAAATAAGGGAGTCCAAAGGGACCTTTACACTCTTTACTGTATCCTATTAATGACTGATCAGCCCAAGTGGATAGTTTGATTAACTACATAGTTACGTTTGGACTCAATCTTAAGGAATGTGTTTGTGTGATGGTGGAATGAGATTTACGCCAGTGCAGTGGTTTTCAACAGGATGATCCAAGTAGTATTTAAAAATAAACCATAGTCAAATAATCTCCTTGCCTGACATGGGGAGGAGGTTCATATGCATCCTACAGAAGTGACTGAAAAAACTCTATTGGTAATTTATACACTGGTGTGTCATATTTCTGTGCATTGGTACAGAAGCAGAACAACTTGAAGCCATTGCTAAGGTTTGCAGCAGGACTGCCACTTGCTGTACAGCAGTGCTTGCAGGAATTATGAAGTGATAACATGGGTTTTGATTATTCCTCTTTATTCCACAGGTTTGGTTTTAGTGGTCAATTTGCCTGTCATCCTCCATGCCCTCACATGAACAAAATGAAACATTAGAAACCATTTCTCATGTTATTGAAGGAATACCACAGAGCGATCTGCTGTACACAAAATTCAGGTTTAATTTAAGCCTTAGTACATCTTTAATTAGGTAAAGGCTGAAATCGATACATCAGCCTCCTCCACCCTCCTAATGAACACATGGATAGTAGTGGTAACAGAGATTTGATTATTTAAATAACAGTATATTCCTTAGCCTAAGGTCTAAATTCTTCATGGTGAAAACTTGCTCTACCCAGGTGCTTTTCTAATGTGGGTCTGCTGCAGCTTAATTTAAATCCATTTTATGAATTGCAAAATGTCTTTTAATACAAAAATCTCCTTCCTTCTTTTGTCTGACAAGGCACACAGGAGGATGTACGGGTGACATTCTGTGTGTAGCTCCTTTGCTTGGCAATCAGCTTTAAAGCATATGGATCCAACAGGTGGTTGGCCACAATTTACTGATGCGATAAAACCATGGAGTACTGTAGCAGTTAAAAGACCCCAAACCCAGCAGGTTTCCTCCCCACCAAGCTGAATGCCTGCTAAAAACTTCAGAATCCTACCAGTTATTTCCTCTCAGTGTATTGACTTTTTCAGGCAGACAGAAAGGATGCGTAGAAGGAAGCAAAAAAGTTATTTTCTAATTCTCCAAGAGACTCAGAAAATAGATAAAATTTGATGGAATGGAAAAAAGGCAATATGGCAAGGAAAAGCTGTCTAAGTCCCAATCCTTTAACCAACAGAGGAATGTGTGCCATGACATTGTACTCACATAGTCCCACTGAAGAATTATGTGTGTAGAAGACAAGGTAGATCAGAGTTCTATTATTTTTGAAACAAAAATGTATTTATGTAGATATAAATTTTAGCAATGATATACGTGAAAAAACTAAAAGCTCTAAAATGAATTTGATTTACAATCAGATATGTAGTCTATTTTCTGCATATACAAGAATGATGTTATGTTTTGCATCCTATGTAGTATGTCTGGAGTTAAGAGCTGAAGTAGCTTTTCTTAGATGCAAAGATCAATGTGTAGGAGTTGATGGTGAAGGGATGCAAAGAGTCCTAAGCAGAAGACAGAGCACAGCTCCTGTCCAGTTAGTATTCACACTCTAATACCAGGCTCATTTCAGAGTTTATTTTATGATGGTGCACCATTCTGGTTGTCAGCCAGAGAATATGCAGTTTCCATAGTTTTGTCTAGTAAGAATTGCTATAACTTGTGCTAACAGTACTTGGAATAGATCAGCTGATGCTCCTGGCAAGCAAGCTAGCAGCCCAAGGACATAAGTTAGAGCTATGGCATCTCAAAGACTGTTTAGACCTGATTATTCCAGGCAATATTTTTTAGAAACTATACACATTTCTAAAGGCTGGGACCCTTTTTGTGGAGATATGGCTGGCTTGGAATTGATGACATTGCTGGTTTGAACCCAGGTCAGAATGATAGTCACTGAAATGAATTAATGCTCAACTCCATAATACTGATTAAACGATAAATATTTACATAGATAAATAGATTAGGGGCTGCCATTTACTTTCATCTGGCATAGAACTGGTATTCTCAGTTTGCATCAGCAAAGATCAATAAAGCATAGAAAGACTTTGTGGAGAAAAAATGTTTAAAAGAATAGAATTGACATGAAGAATGGTCTGACAGACAGGTAATGGGAGACTGATTTCTTAATCATTAAACTGGTACAAGCAGGGCTTGGAGATGAAACAGATTTTATCATGTCGTGTATTATCTTCATGTGTCTTGGGCATGAACTATATCTCTGTGTTACAGGTAAATGCTGAGTGTCTTTTCTAGATAAACCAAATATTTCATAAATCTGGAAGTCTATAGGGTCCAGATTCCTATGGTGAAGTCCCTATATTACATCAGGCAATTAAACTATATGAACCCCTTAACAAACAGATCAAACTCAATCACAAAAGTCATTGGGACTTGGCCTTAACAATCCAATGTGAAATATGCCCTAGAATGTGATATATATTGATTAAAATCCATGCAATTTATATTCAGTGAATGAATAGGGTAAGAAATTACTAAAAAACCCCAAGCAGGTACTTCAAGAATGTTTTAGGGAGCACTGGACATGTTGGATAGGAATAAAGGATATCACAGTACCTGGCCTTGTTTTAAAAAACAAGCCTGCTATTTTGTGTTACTGGTAGAATCAGTGTGTATGTACTGAATCAGAAAACATTTGATCTGCCAATCTCTTACTGTCACTTCTCATATTAGGTGCTATTTAGGTAAAGCAGTAATATTGAAATTAGTGAAAGACCAGATTTTCAGTTTCATACTTCATACAGCCTCTCATCTATACTTTCCAGAATATAAGATTGGATTTTTAGCAACATATGAAGACTTTAATTCTCATAATTGTTGTTCATATCGCTCCTTTCTTGCAGTCCTCCTGCTGTTTGTTACACCCACCTGTTTTCTGTGCTTGAATTAGCTCATAATGTCTTTGCACATATATTTTTATATAGTACCTAAAACAGTGTGTCCCTCATCCTGTTTGAGACATCTGGATGTTACAGTAATATCAACTTTTTTCCTAAAAATTATCTGCCTAAAATTGATGTTTCTTTGTAGGAAAAAAAAATAGACGAGACAGTTTCAAATAGACTTAGAAATTATCCCCAAGTGTGACTATCTTTTAGGGTGAGGGTGAGATGTCTTTTTCAAGGGAAGGATGTCTTGTGATGCTCTTAGCAGGGAGCAAATGGAATTCAGTCTTGTTTGTTTCTTTGTGCCTGCTGTTTCTGCTGTGATGGCAGTGAAATGGATTGTCAGAACCTTTTGAATATCCAGCTCAATTTTACCTCAACTCTAAAGTTTTGGAACTCTGAAGTTTTCATTCAAGTTCCTGGTCCTTTCACAAATGCATTTTGCAGTTTGAAACTCTAAAATCACGTATTTATTACCATCCTTATATTTAGCATAGGAGTTAACGGTCTGTGGGAATTCAAACTGTGGTTGAGAGTCTGGAGTTCCTCTTTAAATTTTGCTACTGACACTGTTTAACCTTTAGGAAGCCACTTACCCTTTCTTGTCTTCCCTTTTTCCTAGACTGGAAAACAGGAATATTAATACTTCCCTAATGCACAAGGGTGTTGTGAAATATAATTAACTTGTTTAGAGCAATTTAAAATCTGCTATTGAAAGAACAGCTTATGCATTGCAATTAAATGCTAAAACAATTAGGAGGGAGCAAAACAGCCTGTCATCATACACAGATCACATCAATTAAGAAATAAGGTTGTCTCTGCACTTTACAACCAGTATCACTTACACTTCTTTACAGACACTGAACAGTCAATTGAGTTTCCCGTTAGAAGTATCTAAGCACCTTGGATGTTACCCAGCTGCTGCTTCAGAGGGGCTCAAATCTTCCATAGGTCCTTTGTCACCTGCCTTGGGACTTCTCACTTCTCCTGAGACATTGCAAGCAGCACTGGACACCTCTGTGTAGGACAATGAGCTGAGTCTCAAATACCTTCATGCAGGTATCAGGGTTGGTCCACCCCTCGATGACTGTTTGAAAAATCTTCAACATCAGTACTCAGTACAAGTTAAATTGACGCTGCTGGTGAAGTGTTACTAATTGCTGCAGTACTTGATTTTTCTGTTCTGTTGTTTGAAGAGACCAATGCAGAAGGTAAACTTGATTAGAAAAGCATAGATGAGTAGAATAAAGGTTTTAGTTTCTGTCCTCTGTTTTCAAGAAGATATGTAAAAAGGAGTAGAATGCAACTGTGGGACAATATCTAGCAAGTTGTTTGTTACTATCTCAGTAGATGAAGATTGTTCTGGGAAGCTGTAATATGTGAAAAAGTAGGTCTGATCCCAGCCAATGACCCATGGTTAGAGGCTACTGACCCTGTGCTAATTGTGTCACAAAGTCATAGTGGCTACTTACCCACCCATCTGATAGACTGAGACTTTGCTGTGCCTAGTAAGTATGGATTGTAGAGCACTGCAGGGAGTTTATTTAAATGAGATATCTGAAGGAGGATATAAATTGGACAAACAGGAGAACACTACTGGAAGTGCATGGTGTAGGCACAATAGTGCCAAACACAGTAACGTGGAAAATTTGAAGAGTTCAGGAAAAAATAGAAGAGAATGAAAAAATCAGAACTTTACTAAAGGCTATGTGGAGCCTGGAGGGAAGACAGATGAGTACTGTGGATGCCAGTGTGGTAAGAGATAGAAAGATACAATTGAATTAGGAGGAGAGAGAGAAAGACAGCAGACAGCTATTAGTTTTGTCACTGCTGTCTTTAGGATGCTCTGGTAATAGTAAAATGAAGGATTCAGAAAAGTAAAATTAGTAGTAAGAAAGTGGCAGAGCAAAAGACTTGACAGCAGCTTTCTTAGAGTAGTGAAGGAGGACTGAACTCTAGTCAAGGTAAGAAAGATGGAGGGTAGGGTATCATTAAGATGTCATCTGTAGTGTGAGGAAAAGGGAATGGAAAAATCAAAGGGAATAGGAAGCCGTAAGTCTAAGATAGGAAAAGTAACAGAATTGTCATCGGTGGGAGAGGTTAGGACAGGATTATGATTTCAGTGAAGGATACCAATGCTCTTCTTTGATGTGTATCCGAGTAATCCGTTAACAGCTTTTGGACAGAAAAGTCCCTTGGGCAACTCTTGAAAAAACTGACGCTACCTGAAGTGATGGAATTTGCTCTTGGGATGAAGATATATGATACCAGTTGTAATTGGGCAGGTTTTGGTTCAGCTTTTGGCATTTATGTGGATTTATGTAACAAAATGTTACATAGTTTATAGTGTGTGGACTATATCAGCTTCAGACAGAAGAGTGCACATAGATGGTGAGACAGTTTAATTCTTACCCTCTTTATTTAATCCAGAGCTAGGACTCTAAATGTCCTAACAGTGTGAGCAAAATGCAGTTCTTTTTAAAAGAACCGTGTTGTTGCTGCAGGCTTTACTGAGTTAAGAGCAAGGCAGTGCCTGGAATTATGGGGAAAACAGAGGCCCTAGGTTTTGTGCTCTAAATAGGGTAAGCACCTGGAGTGAAATGGGAAGGGAAAAATGAGGAGGTCGATATAAAAGAGGGATAAAAACCAAACTAGTATTCAAGGTAGAGTATTAAAGACCTCAGTGTGATGCAAGTGCCTAACCTTTATTTTATAATAATCCCAATGGCAAAGGCCAAAGTAAAGAATATGAATGCTGATCAGCTTCATATTCTAGAAGAATATAGACATTCAGCAAGAATAGAAGAAATGACATTCAGCAAAAGGCTAAATAATATCTTTTTAAATACCTTTTTCATAGGAGTATCTCTGGTCTTTGCTTTCTGTAGGAGTTAAAAACATCCTGGGGCCTGGCCTTTGTCAAACAGAGGCTACCTATATCCCAATTCCTGAGACTCTGGTTATACTTCTCTTGTTTGTCTGTAATGTAATGGGAAACATGCTCTAAGATGAACCTGCTGACTTTCATAAATGATGTGCCATGCACTTCTCTCTGGTTACCCCAATGAGATAAAATACCAGGTGAGAACAGCATGTATCCTACACCCGTATACTTCAGGGTGGTAGTACCAATCATTTTTAGTCCATGGACCACTATTCTCCAAACATACTTTCTGGGCTGCTTTTCTCACAGTCAAATATCAACTCAGAGTATTTAAACAAAAATATGCTTCAAAATTGAAGTATGTATCTGTTACAATGTTAATGAGTCACAGAATTTAAGGGCTGTTTCCTTGGTTTGGGAATGCTGAAACCAAGAATTCATATTTCATCTTCTTATTTAATTGCTAATACAATTCTTATGTTATTACAAATCTTACTGTTGGCAAAGAGTCTCAAGTACACATCTTATTATGTGTTATCCAGTTATCCTAAAATATGATCATAGGAGAACATTGGTGCAATTTTGAAGTTAGGGTAGAAATTTCAATGTGAATATATCATGGTGTTGGATGTTGAAATGAAAGCTAGTAGAGTGATAAAATCTGTTACCAAAACCTCTATGAAGGAATAAAAAAGTGGAAGAGAACACACAAGCCTGGCCTAATTTTATTTTTATGCTTTTAAAATGGAAAGGGAACATCTTGCTGGAAGCTGGAGTTGTGACAAGAGATGTGAGATGAAGCATGTAGCATGTATGAAAGGGCTTGAAACATGTCGCACTTAGGATCTGGAGTCCTGAATAGGAGTAGTAATCAGTTGCAAAATCTGGGTGTGGTTCAATTTCTTTTTTGAAATCAAGACATACTTAGGTCTAGAATTTTGTGAGAGTTTGCTATTTGAAATTTTAGAGGGCATTTGAAAAGAAATAAAGACCTAACAAAGAGAGACAAAATAAGTTGCTTCAGGAAATGTGGATTACAAAACAGTGAGTCCAAAGTGTGACAGGGCCAGATCTGCTGACAGAAGTCAGAAAATGCAGAATGAACATAGTGTACCTGTGATAAGGCTTAAAATGCTGTGAAAAGAAAATAAAATGTGTGTGGACATAAAGACGAGTCTGGCTGCCTTCAACTAGAATTCACTGTTTTCAAGCACATTATGTTATTTCTGACTTTTAGAAATAAGTAGGTATCATAGTTCATATTTTAAAAATCCCTGAAATATCTTTGTGTTCTCTATTGGTGCCTCAGGCATGTACCAAGGTCTTTCTCTGTGAGCAAAAATAAATCACATTATAACTAATCTCATGGACATATTACAAAATATTTTTATCTCAGGAATTAAGTATCTGTCATATCTGTCTTTCATTGGAGAAACACACCTAATGTTTCTTCCATTTGTTCCTCTATTTTGTCCCTAAATGGATGCATTTAATAGATCTTTAAATTGCTTCAGTTCTTTTTCTGGTAATCTGTGTATTATGCATGACTGTGTAATACTTTTTTTTTGCTGTAAGACAATAGACTGGTTTGCTAGCAGGGGATGACAGAAGACAACACCCTAAAGAATCTTCTTAGAAAGCAATACAAGTTATTATGGTATCACTGTCCTACAGGATCATCCCAGTGCTTTAAGCACCAGGCTTTGAGTACCTAGGTTTGTTAGAGCCGTATGTTCATATCTCAGCAGGACTGACTCATCTTTTCTTCCCTAGGAAGAAAAAACAACATGCCACTGACTTTACTGGATGAGGATTTTGGATTTTGGCACCTTACACTTGTGCCACTGAGTTTTCGAAGATTCAGTGATATGTTGTTGAAGGGTGTTTGGATTATTTCTTATTTGATACTGTAATATAATAATATAATCATGATTTGAAACCAGAAAATACATATTGACAGCTTGTCCAGGGCTTTTAACCTCTCAAATTTCAGCTTTTCATCTTAGAGAAACAAAAGACAGCCACTAGCTACTGTGTGTGAAAGACCTCATTGATTAAAGAATTATGAAAGAAATGGTACTGCAGAAGCTCCCAGCTGAAATGCTGGAAGAAGCAGGAACATCTCAAAGATGTTCTTTTAGGTTAACCCAGATCTATCACTGAGTACTCAAATATTAACATTGCTAAGTTTGGATTGCACAAGAAAGCATTGGGCAGAGAGGCCTTAAGTGGCAGCAATCATGACAACTGCAGAAACAACACCAAAGTCACCTCTTTATGATCCTACAGCCTAATTTGTTTTCATAGGAAATACAGTCTGTTTATTGGGTTACAATGATATACTGACATGTAACTTTGTGACCTGATTTTCTCATTTCTACCAGACATTTTTTGCTGGTTCGGTTTTCTAAAAATAGGCATCTGCTGACATTTAAGGGGCTTTAAGGTAGCTGAGATATTTGTATAGGTATATGTGATAATAGACCTAAGGGAGATTTCTGCCCTTCTGGAGCACAGCATTAGGCCACTTAGGTTATCCCATAACCTCTCACTTGGTAATGGGATGGGCAACTGAATTACACCATTTGAGTGTGACTTAGTTGGAGAATCAAACAGCTAAATATAAGTAGGTATCTGAAATTCTAGGGAATTTTAAGTTTCTAAGGACCTGCTGTGGTTAAGGGAGCTATAGTCAAATATGGTTATTGGAGCCAGGAGAATTTTCAGTAGATGTCTGGTTTAGGGCCAGAAGAATCTCTCTAGGCTGCACTGATTGATTTGACCACATCTATATTGACAGATTATTGGGATGTTTTCCAAGTTACAGCCAAGTGAAGAAATGAGACAAGGGTTGTTTCTGCTGACTTACACACTGGAAGTGTAAAAGAAAAATGTGTATATTTATAAAGAATTTAGAGTAAGAGAATATAAAAATGCCTATGCTGAATAAATGCTTTTCAAACAGTAACTTCCTCTTGCTTGTGAAAAATCTTTTCTGCACAGATTAATTTTGTCCTACCTGTCTTATATGTATTCTTAATCCTGTTCCAGTATAGGTTTTTAAAGTGTTTGGAAGTTTTCATTCACTTTAACTAAGAGTATTTATGTGTATAATAACTTAAGACAACAAAATAGATTGGCTCTTCAGGCTAGGAAAATAGTATAGCTTCAGTGAACTAAAAAACAGCCCAGGCAATGTGCTTCTTACAAGATTTCTGACCATTGCCACATGGAAAAATCCACTTTTATTGCTGTTGCACGGAAAATTTGAGAAATTATCACTTAATTGAAATGGTAAATCACTACTGAGATTTGCTTGAATTCAAGGTATTTTTCTACAGATCCTCATTAGTAGTCAGACTGAGGGAGACATCACTAGCCTGATGTCCAGTCAGTGGTGCTGCTAAAGTCTCCTCATGACAGAGATGATCAAGAAATTCCTTCTCTCCACTGTAAGGGTTTACCTCTGGTAGACAGCCAGCATTACTCATATTTCAAATGTAGATTAGATAGCTTCCTTCTAGGAAGGCCAGCACTGGCTTTTGCTTTGTTGTCTCTTCCACTTCATTGTTTTACCACTAGGTTTCTTTCAATAAGAATGTCCTTCCCTTTGTACATAGGCCTTCTTATGCTAAATTCCAAGACTTAGGTTTCCTTGACTATTTGGTCTGGCCATGAGACCATTGGCTAAATTTCTTTTCTGAATTTGTGAGACAGGATATTTGGAAAATCCCAGCAAAACCCCTGACCCTACATCATCCTGTGAGTACTTTGAAGGGGAACACACTGAAAATCTGTGGTGAGAGATTCAGATTCTTCTTTAATGTTGCTGGAATCCTGGGAAATTTCCTACTGAGGAAAACTAAACATCTTGTTTCATACAAAGCACATAATGATGTAATGAAAAAATCTGGTTTAGTCTGTAAAAAGAAGATTATGGATTAATAGCAGCATCACTGTTCAACCTGTCTGTTGTTCACTGAAGGGTGAAATCTGCAGAGAACCAGAGAGCAGCTGTTTATTCCTTGGTGCTTGTACCATACTGACAAAAAAAAATCAGTTTTTCTATATGTTACCTAATGAGGAAAAACAATGCTAGGGTCATTTCTTCTGATGGGAACCCTTTTTCATCTCTACACCTCAAGATCTTGAGCCAAAAGCGCTTGCTTCCTATTTGGCAGAGCAGAGACCTGCATGAACTAGAACTCTCAGTTTTAGCAGGAGCAAGAATTACCAATCTATTGCTAGAGAAACAGGTTTTAGCATGATCTATTTGTTTTAGTCTTGTTTCAGGAAGAGAAAGGTGAGAATTTTTCACGAGTTTCTCTGTACTCAGTTTCTCTATAAATAGCCTCATAAAGCTGATGATAGCTCTGCTGCCAATGAGTGTGTTGGAACAAACACAGTCACCAATCTTGAAGCAGGAGGGTTCCATATTTGGGATTTGCCCCTGTCAATCACTTTTAATCTCCTCTCAGAACTTCCTGCTCCTCATTGTATTGCTCTGGCTCAATTTTTCATTCTCCTGAAGTTCATTGATGAGCCCTGTCATGCACGACCATGGGCTCAGGTATCGGAGGCTATGGGAAGGGGAGTGCTGAGAAGAGGAACTGAGCAGGGAGTTAGGGGTGTGCTACCTCCCATGCTGCCAGCACGGTTGGAAAGAAGTGAGGGACAAGAGCAGATGGATGGATTTGGAGGAGGGCAGGGTGGAAAAGAGAAGGCAAAGCAAGAGAAACAAAATCCCAACTGCCCTCAGCAGTGAGTGTACAATCTCACTACAGCACAAGACAAACCTCTATCAAGTATTCGTCTGGACTTGGCAGCTCTGTAAGTAGTGCTACAAATGGTGTCAGCAGCAGTGCATCTTCATGCAAATGCCAGTGTTAGCTAGGAACCTCCCTGGGGACTGCTGTCCTGAAGCCAAACTAGAAAAAAACCCTGATGCTTTCAGCTATTCCTGGAGTTCATGTCCTGCCTTAGCACATCCGTTCTTTGGACCAGTGAGCTGTCACATATGCATTAGAATAGCACAGTGCCTGGGAGAGGGAGGAGGGAGGAGAAAGTACCCTGGCATCCCATGACCATGATTTTGCAGGGATTTTTTTTAATGTCAGTGGATAAGTCCTGGCAGATACCTGCTCAAACCAGCCTTGGGCTTAGTGTTGTTTCCCTGACATTTGCATAGCCTCAGTAGCGGGAGCTCTAAAGCTGTGTTTGCAAGAGAGTAACTCTTGGGCAGTCCATTTTAAGTTCCCGAGCACGCTCAGACTGCAGCTCTGACAGAGGAAAGGCTGGGTCAAAATCTGGAAGTTCTTGTAAATAATCATCTAGAGCAGCTTACATGTGGTTATCATATTTTTCCTTTATAACCAACAAAAGAAAGGAATCTGATTTATGGCTGTGTATTAATTTTGTAACAGATATAACGGCATTCTGTAATGTATAGTGGAAAAGAGCATATCCCCTGAAAGAACTTGAAAATTTGCAAATACATTGATGAAAAATGTTTGTACCTTCTTGATGCACATATTTCAAAGAGCTTGTTTAATCAACTTTTGAAATTGTTCTTGAATTTAATTAATTTGCTAAGTTCTCTATGGCAGTGTTTAGATGAGGCAAACTATGAACACATACATTGTTGTTCTTTCTCAGTGTCACAGGGGTTTATCTATTATTTGTGAAATGCTATGAGATTTGGCACAACTGATACAAAAAGGAATGTTGAAGTGTGATTGACTGTCTTACGTTGAAGGGGAGTAAAAGGATTTCAAGAGAATTTTCCTGCTAGAAGCTGAGACTAGATTGTCAAGATGAATGATTTTTTTTTTTAATATACCTTTAACATTTCATTAGGGTTTTTTTTTACACATTCTGGATGTTGAATACAGCAACATTAGGCTTTTTTTCTCTGTTACCCTTCACTGGGTAGCTTTTCTTCTTGGATTCACAGGGATATGCAGGACGTGGATAACAATGACAATTGCTGGCAGGTGATTTTATGCCCTGTTCTTAGATACTTCCAATAAAGGACATTTCAATATATTGATGGCTGTTCCCATGCTTAGTGCTCCTTGTAGCTAGACTTTTTGCTAATGTATATTCTCCTACCTCCTTGGTACAGATTAATCTGTTATTTCCTGCACTGTTCTTAAGAGATCTAGGAAAGAATTCATCACTCTCTTTAGTTACTCAGTGTCTTATTGTCATTTGTGAGATTGCACATCACCTTTTTATATATAATCTAAACAGCATTTTCATCTATATTAAGCAAGTACTTTGGAAGCTGCAATGGAAATTGATGTGGGATGTTGACAAGATGACTGCGTTGACTATTAATAAGGACATATACAAAAATTAATTTAGGAACAAACTTATTGGCATAGTGAGATTTTGTGGGGTTTATATGGTAAGGACCCTTAGATTTTAGCCCTTCAGACATCTTATTTTCCTAGGCCACCATTGTGAGTTTTCCCTTTCCCTGCTTTGAAAGCTCCTGTGAGATGCTTGAACTGCCATTCTTCTGTGCTTTAGAACATTCACAATTAGAAATGGCACTGTTTTTCAGAAACAGAATAAGCATGAAAATGGTACTCAGACCCACTTCTCTTACTACACTTTCTTGACTAAAATTAAATTTGCTGATACATGCATTTTTCTGTCTCCTTAGGGACAGTAGGTTCAGAATTGCTAAATTATAGAATAGCAGACCGTTTTACAACAGCCTCACAAAGCAGAGGGACATGGCATAGCTCAGGGGAATGATAATTGCATAGACTTTTTAATCTTTTGCATACTTGTTAAATTGATTACAACTAGATTAATAAGTAATCCAACTTGTCAGGTCTACCCAGCACCCAATTTCAAGCCATTTAGCATCTACAAGAAGATTGAGGTTTTCTTATACTTTTTTAGAATTGTCAGAGACATCACGTTGCATTGTTACTTCATTGGTTACGTATGCATGCACTTCCTGCCAGCATGAAATATTTAATCAATTTGACATTTACCTTTATGTGAAAATGTATGCTTCTGGCATCCATTTTTCTTAAATGTGTGTAGAAAGTGAGTGATATAAAATGCTTATGTTTGAGAAGGGAAAATTAGAATGAAAGGTGATCAAAAGTGAAAAAATCAAATCCACTCAACAAATGAATGTTTTTGTTCCAAATTGACCCAGCTCCAGTAGAGAGTGACAAAAATGCATTATTGCTGGAAGGATGTTTGCTGCCTCTGTAGCTAACTCCTATTCATCATTGTAGTTTAAATCCTGATCTATACATTGATATTCTTAGTGTTTGGACTGAAGACTTTTTCACCAAATCCATATGCAAGTAACTGGTGAGACTCAGAGGAAAAGAGTCACTGAACAATACATTCTGAGTTGTGTCCTCACCTGTGCAAACTCTCTGTGGCGAGTTGACCTTGGCTGGCTACCAGATGCCCACCTAGCAGCTCTCATCCCTCCTCCTCAACAGGAGAGGGAGAGAAAATAAGACTGGAAAAGTTTGTGGGTTGAGATAAAGCCAGGGAGATTGTTAGAGATTGCCATCACAGGCAAATGAGACTTGACTTGGGGAATATTTATTTGATTTGTAGCTAATTAAATAGATTTGGGTGGTAAGAAATAAAGACAAAGGTTATAATACCTCCCCCTGCTTTACTTTTTCCTAGCAACTTTATTGCTTCCTTCCTGACTCTTCTTCTTCCTCCCCACCTCACATGGTGCAAAGGGGATCAGGAGTAGGGGGTTTTGGTGGGTCTAGTTCCTCTAGACAGCACCTTTCTCCTTACACTTTTCCCTTGCTCCTGCATGAGTCCATATCATGGGCTGAGGTCCTCTATGATAAACCTCCTCCAGCATGGTCTCTCCACAGGTAGCAGAACTTCAGGAAATACCAACATTCCCTGGATAGGGATCCTCCACATGCTGCAGTGTGAATATCTGCTCTGGTGTGATCTTCACTGTGAGCTCCAGGGAAATACCAAATCCATCATGATCTCTTCCAAAACTCACAGGCTGCAAGAGAATATCTCCTACAGCTCCTGGAGTGCCTCTTTCTCCTTCACTGACCTTGGTGTTTTTAGGATTCTTTCTCACATTTTTTTCCTCATTCTTCAAAGTCTGCACAATATTTTCCTTTTCTAAAGTATGCTTTCACAGAAGTGCTACCAGCTTCCCTGACAGGCTCAGCTATGTCCTGTTGTGGGTCTGTTGGAATCAGCAGGAACTGGCTGTGTCCAGAAAGGGGCATCCCCAGGCCCTCCACAGAGACCACCAGTGTAGCCACCCTGCTCCCATCACCTTGCCACCTAAGCGAAGTACACTGTCATGCAGACCAGACAGCCAGGTACTTGTTTCTGTCAGGCACTTGCTGCACAGGTAAATGGGAGCAGGACATTCTGCTAGTATGGACAGTAGAAACTGGAGAAGTTTCCCTCAAGATTTGTTCTTTGGAAAAAACTGGTTTCAGCTAGGAGTGATATTGTCCTTCAGTGGAAGGTAAAATTCATTCTAATTACTCACTGCATAACTAAGTTCTTGTCTGACACTAAAGAAGCTCTTTGGGAGGAGACAAGAGGCTTAGATTCTCCTCAGTGCTGATGATCTACCAGCATCACCACTATGTGAAGACTCTCATTGGAAAGCTCTTTCTAAAGAGACACCTTAACTCAGACCATACTGGTTTCTTAATTTCTACCATGTTCCAATTTAGGCTGTTTAAGACTTTAATTTTGCCTAAACCATAGTTTTCTAATGAAAAAGAATGAAAAACATTATAAAACAATGACTTTTTGTTTTCTCATAACAACTGTGTTCTGGATTAATTAAGTAGCTGGGGTATTCCAACAGCTATTAATTAGTATGCTTCAATTATGACTGATGCAGAAGAATTATGTAGATTTTTTAGGAAGCTTACTGAAAATCATTACTTTGAGCACTAGATGGGAATATATGACAAATGGTACAGAAATTGCAGAACCCTTTTGGTATGACATACTTCCCAAAGCTGCTGTCAGGGATGGCAAAACAATGGTCAGATATAATTCCCTCTGATACATATTGCTGACATTTCTTTCCCCACCAACAGAGACAACTCAATATTATGAACTTTTACTCTATTTCACTAACATTACCCTATAATAGGAAGCAAACTGTGCCTTTGTCCATTATGCACATTTGTAACCTACTCCTCCCTTCTCAACACCCTACTCAGGGAAAGGGGCAATTGGGAGGAATCAATGCTACTTTTCTTCTAACAGCATATCCAAACTGTTTTGTTTAATGTGTATTGCCCTTTCTGCCTTTACCTGTGTCTCATACTCCATGGAATGCCTTGCTGCTGATGACTGCATTTGCAGCAGACGGCTGAGATGTTGCTGAAGTCAGCAGCACTAATGCTGCATTAGAGAATCCTCTTCAGGGAAAACAGTGTTAGATTTAACCCAGGGGGTGCTGCTGCAGTGAAAAGCTCTGTGCTCAGAGGCACTCCATGTTTTCCTAACAAACGATATGTCAAGCTTTGCTTTCATAAACAGTAAATGCAATAGCGATGCTCTTCACTTCAGTGGCAGTTTTCAGCAAAATGCTGTAGAAGTAGTAGGGAGAAATTCCCCTTGTGTGGCAAGCTTGTGATGACTTGCACTGCTCAATTTGTGTGCTTTGGGGATAGGCAGAAGGACCAGGGCCAAACTGGTGTAAAACATGTCAGCACTGATAAGAGTTTTCTTGATCCATGACTGTATGAATCCCATGGTCCCCAGACAGCAATTCTTATTATTCTTATTCCTTAATCCAGAACAACTGCCACAGGGATACATACTAGTGTTCTGCCCCATATGTAATCGTAGCCTGCAGGCAGGATTTTTTTCCAATTTCTTGATCACAGCTGTAATGTCACCTGTTAATTAGTCCACATCATGCAAAGATGCTGCACAAACACAAAGGCTGTTGTCTACTGGGATTTTTGTTCTAAGAGCCAGACTTTCTAAACCAGCATCAGATTTTTGAATGCCCAGTTATAAAAACTCAACATTCATTGTGTTGGTTAAATGCATGCTCTCTACATCACCTGTTAAAAACCACAGCAGAGAGAAATGAATGGGGGGTGAGGGAGAGTGGAATAACAAGCAAATTGGGTAGTGTAAATGATTTTCCATATCCTCAAAATGCAATACTTTGATGGTTTAATGATTTTTTGGTAACACATGGACAGAAACTTCAGTGTTTCATTACTTTCACCTGCTTCCTGTTAGACCATCCAATTCCCTTCATTAGTAGGTCTGCATGCATTTTCTGTTTGTGACATATTCTTGAGAAGTTCATATAGGTGATAGCTTAATACACTGATTGCCTCCACTATTTCTCTAACATACCTTTTATATTTGCTATGACTTCCAGGAACAGCCCTGCTTTCCTAACTCCAGCAGCCCTTATCTGAAAGAACCTGGGGAGTCTGTGCGAAAGATTTGAGATTGGAAACAAATGCTAGATACCCACATCCCCCAGGAACTTCTGTTTGGAGATGAGCAAGAGCCTTGGAGTGAAAGATTAATATGTTATCCACTGGTGGGCTGCTCATTTTCCTGCCTTTCTATATTGTTCAGCCAGGAAGCCTTTAATTGTTAAATTCAGTGTGTGGCTATTTCAGAAGAAGGACTGGAGGAGGAAAATACCCTCTCCAGTTAAATTGAAATAAATGACTTAAAAACAGTTATGGCCAGTGAAGTATCTTCATCCCCCAGTCCTTTATGATCCATTCTAAAAAAAGTGGATCCACCTACTCCTAGTGGCCAATTCAGGGAAGCTGTAGTGACTTTATTAACACCTCACAGACATTTCTGAGCTTTGGTGTGCGAGAGCTCAGTCCTGCAACTTCACAGGACAACACACTTGACAAAAAAATTGTATTTCTATATTTGTTCAGGAAGGAATGCCAGTTTATTAAGTAGTGCTACAGGAAGAATGCAGAAGTGCCAATAACCCGATACAGGATCTTGTAAAAGCTGTAGGGAAGACTATTTACTCCTGAATTTTCTCAGTGAAACTGGACTGCATGATGAGATTACTTTATAATTCTAACTAAATTTCTAGTTAATTTAAACATAAGAAAGGCTTTATGGGAAATCTTGGATGTTTGACTAAGAAAATGTCTGAAGAATGCATAATTTTCTTTCTTTAAACAAACCTCCTGTTGTATTATGAGGATTTTGGGAAAAAATATTGGTACATACCTTTGAACACGCACCAACAAACCTTTTTATTTGAGCTGAAAGTATTTTGTTTCCTTTCTTCAATGTCACCACTAAAATGGGAGATGAAATGTCCGGTCTCATTTTTGATCAACTCATGTTTCAAATTTAAAGCCTGTTGCAGAGTTTGTAAATGTGTAGGTGCATATGGCCTCTATGTAATTCTGTGTCGAATCCTGTGAAAGCAGCATTTTTATTAGATGTGTCTATTATTCTCTCATTAAAATGTACATACATTGCTGTGTGCCTGTGTAAATGTGGAAGAAAATGAAATACTATAAGACACTATTAAACCTGACTTACATTTTTTCACAATAGAAATTGTGACAGCAGTAACACAGAGAAGGATATGTTTATTTTAAAAAAACTGGTTTAAAACATTTAAGAAACTCTCCTTCAAAACCATGTTTCTTTGTATCTACTATATTCTTAGCATATTGAGTAAGATAGTTGCCAGGATACAGGTCACTGTGGCAAAGCCACATTTTGATGTTTTCGTAGTCAAAAGTCAGTTGAACACAGGCTCTCACTGAAGACTGAGGTAAAAAAGTTGTTGAGTACCCCAGCCTTCTCCTCATCTGTTGTTACCAGTTTACCAATGTTGTTTATTGGGGGCTTTGACTTTCCTTTTCTGGTTAACATAGCTGTATTGATGTGCCTTCTGAGGTTCAGTTTCTAGCTTTGCCTTAGCCTTCCTTACCCTATCCCTTCATCGCTATACTCTTCCCAGGTTACATGTCCTTGTCTCCAGTGTCTGTGCATTTCTCTTTACCTTTAATTTGACCAGCAGTTCCTTACTCATCCTTAGCTATACCAGTCTCTTGCCTTCCTTGTCCAATTTCTTGCTCCTGGGGATTGCCAGGCTGTCTTCTTAGAGGAACATCCCATTATTCTTTTCAGATATTTCCCTGGTGTTTCCCTGTGGCTTCTATTAGGACTCCCTGGCTCATCTCCCTAAGGCTGCAGGTATGGTGCAGGGTGGCTAGCACAGTTCAGTCACTGAAAAGAACCCTGCCTAGCACCCTGTCCCTCTATCTGTCTATTTTCATACCTTCTCACTTTTGCCAGGGACAAGCCTCATATTGCCCCTCTACCCCCTCACATCTAGTTCAAAGCCCTGCCAGTGAACCCCACTTGCTCCTGAGCAAAGACTCTCTTCCACCACTGAGAGAGCTGAATCCCGTCTGATGCCAGCATGTCTGGGGGTGTGTAGAGCCATTCCATTGTCACAACCCCCAGCATTTTGAGGACAGCACCAGCCGTGGAGCCGTAGACTCAGTTTGTCCATTTCTTCCCATGTTGCTGCCCTCAACTGTAGCTAGAGAGGAGAATATAACCCACACCCCAGGTTCCCTTAGCAAACATCTGAAGGCCCTGAAGTCCTTTGTGATCACCCTTGGGCTATGTGCTGCCCAAGGGTGATCACAAAGGGGCTGATTCCTCAGCCCCCTAGGTGGCAGATCGGGAGCAGGCAGCAGCCTGAGGGCCGTGCCAGGCTGGGCAGTGCCCTGGTGATGTCCGTGACCTAGGGCCCAGCAGGCAGCACACACAGCTATGGGCTGGGCCTGCTCAGCTCCCCGGGCCCTCTGCTCTCCGTAGCAGGGAATTGCCTACAAATTTCGCCAGTTAAGCTTTCCCCCATCATCTTGATGATGAGTGGGGGTTTTGCTTCCTTAATTCTCATCAACATTAGCAGAAATCTGAGGTATTTAAGCTCTTCACATGTCAGTGGGAGCCCTGGCAGTCATGTCCGCCATTAAAAACGCAGGTAATGTGGTGATCTCAGATATGAACAACTGTATAAATCCTAACGTTGCAATTTCACTTGTAGCATTATTAACTTCACTAATATCTGTTTAATTTTGAAGGTTATCCAAAAAAATAAGGAATTTACCTTTCTTTGTCCTCTGGCTTCCTTTTACTGAGCTAAGGCCTGTTTTGAAACACCAGAGTGTTCCTTCAAGGGTTCCTGTACCTGGGAGATTAGCTGTCAGATAATATAGTGCCTGCATGTGAATGGATATCTATCATTGCTTTCACTGAGGCTGATTAAGTCTTCTCTGATATGATTTAACAAACATATGGATGAGGCTCTGTTTAGGGAAAAGCCTGTTCTGACAGCAGCTTGTTTTGAAAAAACATGAACGAATAAAATAGGGATTGTTCTGTATTTATTGTAAACATGTCCTCTTCTCTTTTGCTCTATGTTTGTCTTAAACTATGGTCTCAACCATCTCTACAAATGCAAGAATTTATGTAGTCCTTTATATTTTTAAGCTGTATACCTGTGCACATTTTTGAATTGCCAATGTAGCTCATCCTTTGATTTCAGTAAAACTACTTGTTAAATTTCTGGAATTTCATGTAGCTCTTATTTTCAGAAATGAACTCTCCCAGGACACTTGTAGAAAAGTAAGCACTACTTTCTCTTTTTGCAGTTGATGAAACCATGGTTAAAGGCAAATGGCAGCACTTTTGTGAGAGTAAAGGTTCACAGAGGCAGTGTTCCAATTAGAAATCAGGATTTCTGACTTCTTACCATGTGCTTAAAGTCACTGTCTTGTAAAGAGTGGGATAGCTTCTTGATGGAGTATCTACACTGCTCTTCCAATACCTAACTCCTGCTTAAAATGTCTGCAGTACTGACTGCAGTAGTGCCTTGTGCATTGGCTTTGTAAGAAGACCATTTCTGTTACACATAATTTGTTTAATGAGCTGCTTTAGTGCAGTCTTCCCGTGAATTCATTTATATAATGTAAAATACTTTAGGATCAACAGTTCTACATTCACTTACGATAGCTATTAGTAATAGCAGAAAATGAAAAACTAAGACAGTTCTTCTTCTTCTCTTCTTTTTAGAGATAAGCAAGCTGAGCACAGTAATCCACTAAGCTGTTTAAGTGACAAAATATTTATAAGAACGTTTTATGTTCTCTACTGTGAACGTCCCATCTTGTTCTTAAATCAGTACAACACATTTTTCTTAGAAGATAGAATCAAACAGGCCATGATTTTACTGTAAGGCTGTTAGTAACACTTTACCAGAAGCATTATTTGAATAAGAAAAAACATTTATACTAGCAGACAGGAAAAGAAAACTCACAAATGCTGTTTTAATGATACTAGCTCTTGACTTCCATCTTCTTGACTTATTTGTGTCATATCAAAGGCAGGCATTTCTTTCCACTGAGAGGGTCACTCAGTCTACACTGGACTATGCCAGTTGTGGTAAGGTGGATACCTGTTTCAAAAAACTGTAGCTTTCTGTCACATGAATTCTGCTATCTTCTTACCGTGTGAACCTTGGATCCTGATGCTGAGTAATCTGAAGTGTGAAAAATAATTCCTCAGGCTCACAGATTTTGTGTTGGTTTACAGTATACACAGTAATTATGGGCTCTAATGAATTCAAATTGTATGAATTCTATTGAATCTATGGAAGCTATGTTACACTGGATTGCATCAGCTGAGCCACTTCCGTGAGTACTCCAATTCAGTAAGGAGATGTTGTGACTCAGGTTTAAGGTACTTGCCTATAGAGAAAGGGAAGTTCTAAGAGCTTCATACAACCTCAATATTTTATGTTTCTTCTGCATACTTTTCTGGTGTTTCCTGCTGAAATTTACTGTATTTATTATGATAATACTTTACTAATACTACTAATATACTGGTATCTTTAAAAAAGTGTGACTTCTTTCTAATACTGTCATTCTTCTTCCTATTGTCACATAAATTTCTTAATAGTCACATGAAATTTATCTGGAGGTAAGAGAAAATATCCTTTTAAGTCTGATGTCACCCCATCGTGGTTAATAAGTATTGGGAACCATAAAGGTCTTTTGATGGTCAGACTGAACAGCTGTGCCACATGGTGTTGCAAATCAAACAAAAAAGGAATCAACCACAAAGGCTTTTGCTCTGATCCTGGATCTTTTCTTATCTATTTGGTATCTGAAACCTCTAAATCATATATGAAACAAAATAGTAACTGTAAGTGTAAAGCAACTACAGATTTCTGGAGTTTATTGATTATCAGGTAAGCTGGAAGCTCTATCCTCCATGCAATGCTTCAGAGTTGTATTGCATCATTGGGCATGATGGTAGTAAATGTCCGAGCTCTGAAATTATTCAGTATCATAAAATGGTTTCTGTTGGGAAAAAGTTGTGGCCCTTTTCAGACTCAAGGTATAATCACGTTGTATGTTTAAATTTTAGAGAATGGGGTTACAATGCCACTCTGATGCGATGTTGTAAAATTTTCTGCTTTAATTTCTAAGCGAAACAGCAAAGACACATCGTGAATGAATTCAGAGAATGCACCTAAAGTAGCTATATTTAAACTGTAATCTGATTTAGGTCTTATATGCAAAAAATTAATCTGGTTTCAAAGAAATTACAGGCCAGTGGCAGCCACACCATGGTAAGATTACACAGGAATTCGGTTTAAAATGAATCTAGCATCTTCAAATCCTACATCCTACTTGGTACCATGATATCAGTGGATGTTGAGAAACCCGGCCTCATCTTGCCATTGGTAACACTAGCAACAGAGAGCGGGGAAGTGTGATGATGAGACAACCTGAATTATTTGGAGGTGACCCAGTGTTGATTTACATGCCTTGGTAGCTTGACACAGTGGTCAGCATTAAGTCCAGCTGGAGGTCAGGACTTGTTAGCTCTGATGTATTGTAAAGGTCATCTGGGCTATACAGTGTCTCAGTCCCAAGGTGAGAGGTCCACAGTTGCATTTGGGGTGTAAATTTGAGCTCAGATGTCTTGTATACTCTGGCTGACACATGATTTATGCTAAACGTTGTGAAGCTTCCAGGCTTTAAGGATGTTTTCATGAGTGATGGTTTTGTGAATCCAGGTAAATAGTATGGGCCAATTGATGTTAGTGAGCCAAACAGGACTGTGGTTTGCAAAGCATTTTCTGGTTTTGTCAATACCAGGTCAGGCAGTGATCAATGTTCATTAACAGTTCTATTTTTTAGCACTATTAATACTATCAGTATTATGATTTAAGGATGTAAATCACTGCCAGGGTCCTTCATCAAATACCACCATGTGTAATTGATACCCTAGCTGGTCACAATTTTCATGTTGATTTTGCATAAATGGTTTTCTATGTATTTCTGAACTTTTTGCACATGTAACTGGCCTGTCCAGTTCTAGAGGTAATGGGCAAAGCAAACGTGTATGGATGGACAAAGCAGACGTGGAACCTTCCAGATGAGAAGAACCATATCTATGGGAAGAACATGACTTATGTAAAAGCTTGAAAATGTTATTTAGGAAAGTTTTTATGAAAATCAAGGTCACACTCTAAGAGATTTGATTTTGAATAAGGTTTTTTGCTTTGTGTTTCAGTGGCTGTTCCCTCAGCAGTGCCGGCTTGTGAGCCTGAGCCCAAAACTAACGGACATCACCCACCTCCACAATTCTTCGTTTCCCCCCGAACCACTGTTGTTGCTGCCATGGAAGCCCCTTCTCAAGGCCGGCAGAAAGTCATGGATTGGAGAGCAGTGGTGGCCATCTTTATTGTGGTGGTGGTTTACCTAGTGGCGGGAGGACTTGTCTTCCGTGCCCTGGAGCAGCCCTTTGAAAGCAGGCAGAAGAACACAATCGCCTTAGAGAAGGCTGACTTTCTTCGGGAGCACGTTTGTGTAACCGAGCTAGAGCTGGAGACACTGATTCAGGTAGGCCATGTGAAGAAGATGGTACTTCTTGTAAGTTAGGAGAAACAGGTCAGGGTTTATTGACCAGCTGAGTTGGTGGGAAACAAAATTGTTCACAGAGGACTTGGAGTAGGCAGTGTGAAGAGCAGGTTCTTTCCTAGTCATTTTAAGGTCTGAGAAGTGGAAATTATGTCTCCAAAATATTGTAAATATAGAACCATAGAATCATAGAATAAGTTTGGGTTGGAAGGGACCCATCAGGACCCAACTCCTGACCCAATGCAGGACACTCTGAGAGTCACACCATGTACCTGAGAGCATTATCCAAGTGCTTCCTGGACTCTGTCTGGCTTGGGGCTGTGACCAGTTCTCTGGGGATCCTGTTCCAGTGCCCAACCACCCTCTGGGTAAAAAGCTTTCTCCTGATATCCAACCTAGACTTCTCCTCACTCAGATTCAGGCCATTTCCTTGAGTCCTGTCACTGGTCATGAGAATGAAGAAATTGGTATTGAATTCACTAGAATAATGAAAGATGTGTGCAAAGAAAAGCAAAACCTCATATCTGGAAAAATTTTTTGAGAGAGGTGTCAGATTTGCAGGACACGTGCCCTCATCTCTACAAATTTTCAAGCAGTATTAAGTTCTTAATTCTTTCTTCAAAATTAAATACAGCAACCGGGAGGGCACATAGAACAGGATAGGTGGGATTTTTGAAATAAATATTCAGCCAAGAGTTCTGAACTTGCATGTTTACTGTTGTAATTTTTAAATAAATGAAGGAGGATGAAGTATACAAATAAAAATAGAAAGTAATTTGTCATTTAAAAGCTTTGAAATTTTTAGTTTGATGTAGTATGAAAAGTTTTAGAATCAATTTTGAAGGAAATGATTATCAAGTGTGCAAGGGTAAGCAGAAAATGTAATAACATGCAAGAAAGGTCTATCAAGGATAGATTTATCTCTCATTGATTAAAACTCTAGACAAGGAAAGTATTATGGATCTTACAAGACTTCAGTAGAGTATCTTCTGGGATTCTGTGTAGAAGCCTATCAGTTAGCCCAGAGAGAACAAAGATTAGATAAGAAATGTGGCGAACCTAAAGAATCTATTCAAACTTCAGCCTCATATTTCAGATCTGAGTTTGTGTCAGCCTTACAAGAGCACAGTGTTTCCCTTTGGGGTTGCACCAGAACTCTGTTGTTGCTTTCAGGCTGTTTGAAAGAACATGGAGTTATCTCTTGAATTCTTGTGTCCATCTAGTCAGCTGTGTTAAAAATCCCTTTCTGTAGGTGAATCAAATTTATAAGCTTATTTCTTTTAGTAAGATGTTCCAATATCTCAGTGATATAATAGAAAAGGCCTTCTCCTACTTTTAAACCTCTTTGCAAATAGATGTAGTCTTTCCCTCTTGTGCTCTGTGTTCACAGAAGACAGGTCAGTTCTGAGTCAAAAATCGTGTAGCTGTACCTGTACCTTTGGGCAGCCTGGTGCTACAACTAAGAAAAAAAATCTGCTTTAGCAGGAAGTATTATTGCTTGGATCAGGGATGGCTTGGATCACATCCTTGATCTGTCTGCAAAAGACAGGTGAACATATTTGGTTGGCAGGATCCAGGGATGCTAGTTTAGATGTGTTTCTCTTGGCAACGTTGCAGACATCTGTATTTCCCTTTACTCCTTAGAAATAATGATTAAAGGGTGTTTTGAAAACACTAAAAACAAGAAGCTTTTATTCCCGTGGTGAGATTCTCACCAGTAAAAGGTATGCAAAATACATTCTTTCGAACCAGAAAACGTAACACATATAAGGTACAACAAGAAAAGCACCTCAGCAGATTGTGGAGTTCTGCATACCAACTGCAGTAGTACCAGCCCTTATTCTCTAGCCTGAGTTATGGAGCAACACCCATTCTTTATTTTACACAATATTTTTTACACAATATTCTTTCACCTCAAAAGCGGTGATACTAAAATAAAGAGCACGCATACTCTGTCATTAGATATTCTGGAAAAATTATATCATCTGAGATTTCAGTATGTCCTCAGGCATAACAGTGGTAACTGGAAGTCTTTGTGTAAAAGTAAATTAAAATGGGTTTAGCAGCTTAGGATGTGAATGTCTTAAGGCCAAGTGATTTGAAATATTGAAATAGATTTGTCCAAAGTGTCTTTGGATTCTTCTGTATGTCTAAGGGTGAAACTGGTTCCAGGAATATTTTTGGGTATGCTTATACAGAAAGCTGATTGTAACTGACTTGCACAGAAGAGCAGTGAATGAACTTGCTTGAAGTCCCTTGCCAGGGACTTAACGCTGGGCTTCCACAACTGCATTTCGATGATCTCAGAAGGGACATCCCCCTGTCTGGCCCAACACATTTCTGCATTGCAGCAAATGCTTGCAACTGCCTTTACAGCTGTGAGTTCAGACTGATGTGACAACCTCCATGGGTCCCAGCTGTTGTGCTGTGTGCAGTGTACCGCTAAAGAAACTATTAATAATTAATGTTATTTGACTACCTGAAAGCTCTTAGATGAACACAGATCATACTCTGCAGAATGACTGCGTTGATTCACCTCTGTGCTTTGGAGAATGTGGAAAAATACAAAAAGGGAAACCTTAGAACTAACTTGTGTTATTTTACCATGGGGATAGCTCCGGAACAATCTTTTAAGAAGACCTAAGGAGTACCACAGTCCTTACAAGATTAATGATGAAGAAATGTATACCTTTTCATAAACTTCAATCTTTCAAAGGATTCTGCTTTGGAAAATCTGTAAGGAAGTTGTACAGCACTGTATGAGGAAGCTGTTAAAATTTAGTGGAAATGAGGTATCCTTTTCATATTTATCTCCAAAAGCTCATTGCAAATATTAGCACTGGTAGCACAAATGTGAATTGCTGAGTCCAGACTTAGAAGTTCATTCATAGACTTCAGAAGAAATACAGTGATGAAAACGGTGCAAATTCTTAGGAAGATTCAAAGTATTTTAAATTTGTATTTGACTGTTGGATTTTGGTTCAGGTCTATCTAATATTATCACAATGACAGGTAATTTTTTCATGACTATGTCAAGTGTTTCACAGTGCAGTCCAAATTTTCTAAAGCCACCTCAAGTGACCCTTAACTGCAAATTTTTAAAGCCCATTTCTGCATCTGAAGATATTTGTTGCAGTGAAGCCAGTACACTGTTTAAGACTGTAGGTAATCTATAGCTTGGCAAAATAGTGAACCAGATTAAGAAAATGACAACATTGTGTGTTCTTTCTCAACACTTTTGGGTTTTCAGAGTTAGAGAAAATGAAACCTAGAACATGCTAAAAGACAATGAAACTTCAGGTTCTTCAAGTACATTTAGCTGCATTGTACCTATTAGATCAAATAGCAGAAGATGGTTGGACTTAGGTGACTGGACATTGAGTTGGAAAGAAAAATAACATTGGCAGATACATCTGCTAACATACTACAAACCTTTTCTTTTTGTTTTTATGTGTTATAAAATAATCTTAGTAGCTGGGTTCAAAATCAAGTCATCTTACCTTTGTAATAACGCACACAGAGAGTGTATAATGGGGACGCTACATTTCTCAGAAAGATCAGGTTTTATCTATCATCAGGAGAGATAGGAAGACCATCTTTGTGTTTTGGCAAAGTAATTCCTATGGACCTGATAAGGGTATTCATACTCTGTTTCTATATATCCTGTGTATTGTATTCCCAGTACCTCAGAGGGTCCAGCCCTTGCAGAGAAATGGCTTAAAATAATTAGTGAGACTGCTCTTCAGGTGTGTTTTGTAAAAGCAAAGGTTTAATAAATGAAAAATAATGAAATGTTACAGAAATAAAAGAGAAGCTGAGCACAGGTGTCTGAAAAACCTCTGACACCTTGCTAAGACACCCTAAAAAGCACTTGAGTTCCTTTGTGCTGCTCTTTTTGTATTCCACAGTTCGGGTGGGCCCCTGGACCAATGAAGTCAGCAATAGGCTTTGAGCTACACTTTCCAAGCCCAAGCAATGCCTCTGTGCTGGCACTGAGCCAGCTACAATGAGAAAGGCACAGAACTTTCTAATTAAACTTCCTAAAAAGTCTAAAGGCAAACAAACTCTTTCCTTATACAGAAATGTCCACTCGGGGGTGGGGATACATTACTACACCTGTGCACTGTATATGAGTAAAAACTTGCATAAAGAGCCCTGCTTTCATAATAAAACCTGCAAAATTATTCAAGATAGAGTGGCTTGCTATTTAAGAACTTACTTATGTTATTGTCAGGCTGTTTTCTTCTTCCTTGTCCATTAGGGTTTAATTTAGGAGTGTGAGTGATTACAGTATATATGTATGTATATAAAAAAAGTCAACCACCTGGTAACTAAGTCATATTATTAACGTCCACTAATGACTGCTATTAGTCTAGCTCTAATGTCCATTATAGCTAGACTGCAAGCTGAAAAGGAAGCAGAGCTGTAAATAAGCTAGTCAGGATTTACTGCCTAATTATGTTAGTAAGGATTAATATTTTGGATAGGCACTTTGGATTAGTGTTCTGAACCAGTTTTGCTCTGAAGGTAAGTAAGATAGGGAACATCCTGTGGAGATGTTTCATTTTGCGGCTGCTTGCTTGGTTCATTAGTGTCATAAGCCAGCTTTTCTTTCCAGACTGCTTCTGTGTCAAAGGAAAAGAATTTTCATGTTCTAGAAGAAAACTCTGGATAGAGTAGGCAAAAAATAGTGCTTTGAATTAACTATGGAGAAGACTTGCATGTTGCTGAAGACAAGAAAAGACTGTTTGAACTGTGAAGTAAAACAGTGGTAACTATCTGATTATTGAACCTTCTACCTGTGCCTCTGGAGGTCATCTTGTCCCAGCTTCCCTTCTGCCCCTATCTTTATTTTACCCTATTCCTCCTAAAGGGATAGGAAGAAAGGATTCAGATGTCTTGGCTCCTGTCCTAGCTGGTGCAGGCACCTTGGTTTGTAATGTCAATTCAGAGCTGCTCCAGCTGTGTAGGAGACAGACTGAGCCCAAGATGCTTCACAAGTCCGCAGCTGTCCTGTAACTATGCTGCTTCCAGAACTTAGCTGACATCTTTGTAGGGAGCTAAACCTTTTGGACTTAGTTCTCTGTGCATATCCCTTGTTGAATGCTGTAGGTCTACCCTCAGACACAGTGCATATATGACTATCAAATCACTCTAAGAGTAGGTAGATCATTCTCTGGCTGATTGGTTCCTAAAGTCCTTTGTGGGATAGGCAGAAATATTTAAGGAATGGGCTTTGAAAGCCTGTTACTTTTTATTCGACCTGAAAAAAATTGCTGTTCCTAGTCCTTAGAAAATGCTGTTATGGAAAAGTGAATACATGTGAATTTATAATGAGGGTCCCTAGTCACTGTATAAGGGGTGGTGAGAATTAGTAGAGAGTTAGGGAGTACAGAAAAAATTATTAAAGAATTAGTTACTAAAAGCTGCTTGCTAATGAGAAGCATTCTAATAATCCTAATAGAGAAATATCAGAGCATGAAAGGCAATTGAAGCAACTCTTTGTATACTTGATTAGAATCTGCTTGGAAAAAGAATTGTAGAGAGAAATAATAATTATTGGATTAGAAGGATCTGTGGAGAGGAATTAATAGAGCTAGGCAAAAACAGGACAAGAATTTTCTTTTCCTATCAAATTCCTATCCCTGATAACACAAGGGTAGGTACATCTTTGACTGCCTCATTGCTTGAGAGGGATATTACACTTGTACTTGAAAAAGATTTGTCTTCTTCATACTTGGTATCTAACTGGAGAAATTACAGAAACCTGAAAAAATGAACCAGATAAAAACTTTTCTTCATGGAGAAACCAGAAGCAGTCTGTTTTGCTCCTGTCCCCTCATCAGCTGCACTGGCTTTCAGCTATCTTGTTACTTATGCAAGTGGAATTGAAGTGTACTGAGATGCAGTTTTGTTTCAGTCTCCTTGGGAATACAGGATTCAATTGTCCCAGTATCACCACAAATGCTGGGCTCCTGCTCTGGGATTTGCCTTTGGTCCCATGCAGACCACGTCACCAGGCCATGTCTTTTTTGTTACAGAAGGACTGTACTGTGATACCAAAGGGGTTGAGTGTAAAATACACATCTATGCAATGAAAGGGAGCAAACCAGAAAGTTGTGATCAGAAATACATGTTTTTAAAAGCAAATAATATCAAGTACTTTTATTTACTTCAATAGTTTTGTCATTCTCTTCACTCCTACCTGCCTGTTGGCTTTAGCATACATCTATTACTTGAACATCCAGAAAGACAATTTCAGCCCTTTGAGGTATTTCAAATTATTGCCTTCCCTGAAATGGGTGACATTTCAAAAGAAAACATACCTGTAGGTTGTAAGTTATTCAATAAAAAGGATTGCACTTTCAATTAATAAATTATATTGGAAAAATATTGTGTTCTTGCATACTGTGCTTATAACTCTGCAGGAGAAGAAAAAAGGGATCAGGAAAGGAGCAAGTGTGAAACAGCTTTTGGTATTTTCATGACCTGTTACTTTCAACAATACTTCAACTATAAAAGTAGTTGAAATGATTAGTTTAAAATATCTTAAATATGTGAGGTTTGTTAACATAGCGCTCTGGAAATTAGCTTTTTTCCTACTCTGAGATAACCTGAGGATGTGGCTCTTCAGATCTTGCTGCAAAGCTTATCTGAAGTTTCAGATGGGAAACTTGTAAAAATTAGTGGTCTGTGTGAACTGGGAGAGTCTTGCCAGTAATAGTGTTGTTGTTTGAATTTTGTGTCAGTTTTCATCTAGCAGGATAGTTCTGTGTAGGTGGACTTGTGGCAGTAGTAAGGCATCCTTTTCTCATGCACAAGCTGAAGTTGGTTGTTTGAGTGCTGTTAGCTGCAGGCTGCTCGCTGCTTTTGTTTTGCTGCTCTCTTTTTGTCCTTCATTGCTGTATGCAAAACACTATGTGCTAAAAGACAGCATTGGAATAGTTGGATATTTATAAATGAATGATGTCAGTGAAGCTTCAAAGAAAAAATGAATTTGTTCTGGATGAGAAGGGAGCCTGAGACGCTCAACGCTATCTAAGGCAACAGGGATATTACTTCACTTCAGGGGTTAGTGTTTGGCCCTGAAAGACTTGCTAAACTGTGTAAACTCAAGTGTGATTTAAGTGTAATTAGCTTGCTGACATTCATACACTCAAGGGGAGGGCAGACCTCATTCCTTGGCAGAAGTAACAAGGGTAGCTGACAGTGTGTCATGGTCTATTTAAACGGGCAACCTGTCTGTTGTGCTGATTTATGCTGTTCTGCATAAACCAACAAATGATCTCTGCTTTCACACCACCTGCAATATGCCAGCAACAGGTACAGAAGCTCTTGCAAAGGGTTTGGTCTGAAACATGTCTGTTCTCTATATCCCTATTTCTTGACGTATGGACATATGCTGAGCAGCCCTGGCTTTCTGCCCACATGAAATGAAACCAGTCCAGCCTGGAGCTTGCCCATGCCATAGTTTCACAATCAGCTTAGCCTGGCACGTAGTAGCTCTACTTTTATAAAAGGCTGTCCTGTACTGATCTCTTTGGACGTAGCTGTCTCTCTTCTTGACCATACGCCTCCCCTCCCACTCCTTTCCCTTTTTGTGAGGCAATGTGATGAATAACTAAAAGCTGGGAAGCAGATTAGCTGAAACTTACCCAGGCAAAAGAAGCAGTAGGGGAGCATTTATGACCATGAAGTCAGTTGGAAATATATGCAAATAATGAGTGAGAAAAATGAAAGTGGAAGAAAAGAAAAATTGTGGTAAATAAGGCATTGGTGAAAAGAGATTAACGAGGAGAAAAGTGTATCATGAAGGCTGGGGAGAGAAGCGCTGTTAAATGGATGTGTCTAAAATCAATGCTAAACCCACAAGAGAAGTGAGGTTATAGAGAAGATCAAGAGACAACTCATACACATGATCAGGTAAGATGTGGAGCAATGATAAAATGGAGTGGCTAACCTTGCTTTGCACATGGACTGTATAGGAAAAGGTGAAATAGAAAACCATCATGACAATTCATAGATGATAAATCAGAGGGAAAAGGGAACTAGTTAAAGAAATGGGATATGCAAGGTCAAACCTGTGTTGATAGGAGGGAATTCCATGTTGAAAAAAGCCAAAGAAAAAGAAAATGCAAGAAGTAGCACCCCCTTGTTGAGCCCAGCAATAAGTTCACTAAAACTACCAAGGCTAAAGATTGGTGACAATATTTAAGAAGAGGAGCAAATAACAGAAAGAGAAGGTCTGGCAGTTGTGTGAGCAGCTGATAACAGCAACAGGAAGTGAGGTTGGAGCAGAATGGGAGAAAAGCAAAGAGCTGGAAATTTTAGGAGGCAGAAAAAGATAAGCTTGGTTCCTCTGCAGTGCTTTTACAGAAATTAGACTCAGTTGTGAATATTTGGAAGGGAGAAAGGCAGTTGTTTTGGCTACTGTTCTAGAGTGACGTCTGAATTTCTCTATGATGAAAAATAGCTTGCATGAGATCTAAAAGCAACTTGAAAATACATGCTGAAGGGCATCTCAAAAGTCAACTTAGAGCAATTCAGGTGAAAATACCAGATGCTGATGAGAGATTTCTGTGCTTTGTGGGCTGATGTATTCAGCTTTGTTTTTCTGTGGATTGTATGGCTGCAATGAAAAGTGAACATGTATGTCCCCATGATACAATATGGTGCATTTTTAGAATGCAACATTCAGGAGGGTGATGTGTCTGCCTGGTTTGATTCAGTACTATGTGGGACACAGGACAGTGACCAGGAAGCAGTATAGCTACGTCAGCTTCTATCCAGATTATATTTCATTCAAGCACTGTCTGGGAGTCTCTATATCATGCTGTATTTGTGGACATGAAGTCATGTCTAGTGTGGCAACTGGGAAGTTTGAGCTGATCACAAGGTTTTTTAATGATGTTTCCATAGGTATCTTGTTTGTTCTTTTGACACAGGGTATATACATGCTACATTTTTTTCTTTAGTTAGCATAAAATATAAATGACTTAATAAATTACTGATTGTCTGGGAATTTAAATCTTTGGCTGACAAGCTTCAGTTGACTTCACAAACATTATTTGTATTTACCACCTTTCTAGCTGCTTCTAACATGAGCTGTTCTTATTGAGGAATTTTTCCTTTGGCAGTAGTTGCTGCAAGAACAATATTTAAGGATGAATTTGTCCAATGGTCCTCTACTTCTCAATTGCTTTGTATCTTTTGTCATTTGTTTATGCATTGTATCTTTCTTCCACCTTAATGGATATTCAGTTCAGTCGTATATTCAACTTATTTGTACAGAAGAGGCTACTATACTTTGAGCACATATTAAAAACTTAAATTGAAGCTGTTTCCATGGTCCTAGAAATTCCCCTTTGGAGTCTATACCAACTCACATAGATACAGTAAGGCATGCATAATGCTGATTCTTGTATTTTCTTTGCAGCATGCTGTTGAGGCTGATAACGCAGGAGTCAGTCCCGTCGGAAATTCCTCTAACAACAGCAGTCATTGGGACCTTGGAGGTGCCTTTTTTTTTGCTGGAACAGTCATCACAACTATAGGTATATTTATTGTTTATTTTTAAAATGCGTAGTCACACTGAGACATGGATAATGAAATAAAATTGAGGAAGGTGGACAACAAAGAAATAAAGTAGCTGAAGTGTACTTCTCTGTTAGCAGAAGACATGGCTTCAGCATGTTTCAAGGGCACTGAGTCTTTGGATAAGTGTCAGAAGCTGTTTACATAATTAGAGTAAAATAGTAACACTGAGCTGAAAACAGGTAACACATGCAGGCTTTATAACCCTGTTCTTGATGTAGATGCAGATGGTCTCAATTTTCACTAAAAAAATCATGAAGCTCTACCAAATGAAATATTTTATGGCTTTTGGGAATTTGGATTTTAATATTGTAGATTAATTTGCCCAGAAGTGTAACTTTCTTCTTAAGTAAATCAATTAATTTTGGCTTATGCTCTGAAGTTTGATAGAAGCAATTCCTCTCATACCCTACTCCTTGTAACTGGAAATGTATTCTCAGAACTATTACATCCTTTGTAAAATTCTTACTTGCTTTCATACTAACAATTGGAAGGAATTCCAGAAGTGATACATTGTGTAAAAAAACCTACTTTTTTTCTTTCTAGAATTCATGGCATTGATTATTGACACATTTATCTGTATTAAATGAAGAGTATACTGAACTGCTCCATTCACTTTTCTTGAACAACTAATTTTAATAAGATCATTATTCAGGCCCTTATCATCTCTCTCCCCACGCATTGTGTCCAATGTATTTAGTATTTGATCTATAAATGTTGACCTTAGATATGCCAAGGTTTTTAATTTCTCCTCCTCTGAGCCAGTTCTTCTCCAGAAGAATGTTCAACAAACTTGGGTTTCAGAAGATGGTCCCAAGGAAAAAGAGACAAAACCAATAACATTGTTGATAAAGTTAATTTGCTGAAAATTATACAGTAGTTTTATAATTTTAAGCTTGATTTCAGTGCTGTCATAATAATCAGATAAGGAGATCTAATTATTTGGAAATCACTGGCAAATTGTTGATTCTTGTTTGCATTTTCTATGAGTATTATTCTGCTTCAAATATTGTATGAAATGCTTCTCCACATTACAGCTGTGATGCACACACTGGTGATTGTACAGGCAAATAACTTGATAATCACATAACCCTTCATTAAACTGTGAGAATCTGACTAAATTCTGTAGGCTTTTTATGCAGTTAATACAGTAACAACAACAAAAAATCCTGTAGTGGTTGAAAGACTTGCTGTGGTGATCATCTCTAACAGTAGAGTCTGTGCCTTTGGCTCTGCCTTTTCTTTGCTGTCAGAGTGAGGGGGAAAGAGTGATTGTATAGAGTGTACAATCTGTGTTCCTCTATATTAAGCTACATTACCATGTATTTTTGATGGTAGCATAAAACCAGCGGGTGGCAAGGAAGAAAACATTTCTGATTCATATGTAAGAAAACCCTCCCTTAATATTTGTTTACTCAATAAACCCAAGTGACAAGCTTTTAAATTACTCATTAAATAAATGCTGCTATGTAGGCATAGTTTATGCAGGCATATTCATTGCTATCTGCCATTTAAATAACTTATTGAAAAGACCTTGTATTTTTGCCCATATTTGTTTTAAATTCTTTATGAATGAGATTTTTATAGGCTGAATAAAGTCCGTGTATTGTGTCAGGGCATGAAAATGGTTTTAGTTTATCCACCAGAGGCCTGTTAGGGCTCTTCTTAGGCAAAAACTCAGCAGATTACCAGGTCAACCTCGGTCCAATGGCCCATGGAACCTGGACTTTCATGGAATTTTAGGAGAAATCTGGGATGATGGATGAAAAGGACAGTAGGTTATGGGACATGCATTACTGTGTGTCAGCATAGTTCTTTTAGAACTGCCTCATAACAGAGACATATATCTGGTACCAGTGTCATCAACCCAACAGGAATAGGACCTGACACTTTCATAGATTTCTTCCTCTCTGGATGCTTTATTGAATCAGTAATTTGTGACTGTGTGATAATTTTTAATATTTAAGTAATTATGTATAGTTAAAATAAAAATTTCTATGACATTTCAGTTAAAATCCTTGATCTTAAATAAAAAGGTGCAAGTATTACTGTCACAATTCTTGTTGTCTTTTTCTCTTCAACATTTTAACAGAAATGCCATGCCTACCAGAGTCAAAATGCTTTACTGAAAAAGAGTTCAAGGGCAGATTTGCATAGTGTGGGTACAGTTTGGAGACTGCAGTGTAACTAGTCAGTATGATGAGGGGCTGAGGAAAGTATGAGCTAACTACTGAAAATGAGCCTTGTCAGGTGAATCACACTCTTGTCAGGAAACCATTGGCACAGGCCAAGAGGAGCAACAGCATCCAGGCACCAGGCCAGCATGGAAGGATTTTTGTGCTGTGCCATCACCTAGATCAATTAAGCAAACAGCAATTTTAGATAGACTGAATCTACAGAAAATATGGGTAACTAAGGCTTCAAGAAAAATGGAATCACAGAGGGTGGCTTGGCCAGAAAGTGACATCATGTCATTGAAAGTCATAAATAGGAATTATAGGTGGAACAAAGGTATGCCTGCAGGAAGAGCAGTTTTTTAAAACCTATTTTTTTGCTTTCTAAAAAGCCGTGTGTAAGTTCTGAGAGTCTGACAATTGTTTTTCTCCTCAGGGTATGGGAAGATGGCCCCAAGCACTGTTGGTGGCAAGGTTTTCTGCATCTTGTATGCCCTATTTGGAATTCCACTGTTTGGCTTCTTGCTCGCTGGGATTGGAGACCAACTTGGAACCATCTTTGGGAAGAGTATTGCCAAGGTGGAAAAGGTTTTCAGAGTAAGTTGGCTGACAGTCTTTTGCTTGTGTTGTATAGCCTGCTCTTAATTTTGTTGCTATCATCTTTTTTTACATTTAGTTGCTATTACCTTTTAATGGCATTTTTTACATGTTGGACACCATGAAACATTTACATGTTTAGTTGAGATGATAGTTAATGTCTGTAAGGATCCGTGTAGTCAGTGGAGAGAAACAAACTTCTCTAGATGCTAATGCAGGGGTTGTAGATCTGACTGAATTTCCTTATTGAGGGTACTGCTGGGGAATGTATCTCCTCAGTTAGTTTCCTTACAAGGAATTGTAGTAAAACAGTCTTTAAAACACCACAAGTTGCTTTAGATATGTACATCTATTCACTGAAAATGAAGAGAAGGTAATGGTTCCCTGAAGGAACAGGGATGTGAAGTATGTTCTGACTGTGCTACTGATACAGCCTAAAAGACTTTGAAAGCAGGGTTGCTGTTGTGAATGTCAGCCTGAGAAGAGAGATGGTTGAGTGATATGCCTTCAGTGCAGGGCAACAGATGTTGGAGTAGATCTGCAGCTCTACTACAAAAACTGCTGTAATGCCACTGGCTGAAATCATGATCATTCTCTGCCCTGCCTACCATGAAGACATCCTACCCTAAATTTTTTGTGTAGACTTCCTCATATGTAATTTCCCTTTATGTTGCCAGTACCCTCCACTTTTGAGTCTGAATTGCTGTAAGCAGTTCTGTTGCAAGCAGTGCCACAAACCTGGCAAATGCTGTTTTGCTAACTTGCTAATGGTTCACTTCAGGGATTCTCTCTTTGAGGCAGAACTTCTAGAGGTGACCTATGTGATACTGCCCTTGGAAGTGGCACAATCAAAGGTAAGTCTTTCCAGGGATGGAGTGGATGAGAAGCTGCCCAAGCTGGTTAGTTTAATAGACATCTATTTCTAAAACATTTCCACAGATGAGAGCAAATTAGTTGTAACTGTTTTTGAAAGGAAGTAATTAAGTATTAGACTGAAGAATGAGCACTTTCCATTTTGATTAAATGACTTTTAGGTGTCCCAGACTAGACATAAATAGTATATTGGAATAAATGTAGAAAAAGGTGACTAGTGATTATGGGTGAGTAAGCATGTACATGCCTGTCTGGAGAGCACTTCAAAAGGCTTATATTTTCATTTAATGAAAATAATGTTATCGAAAAGTGTCTTAGTTCAGTTAGGCAAAAATGCAGCTAAGATGCCTAGTTTATTTTTTGTCTACCTTTTTATTACACCTGCTTCACTTCAGTGGAATCTCTGAACATTCCAGCCTGCTTCTGCCCAAGAAAAACAACAATCTTAAAGTCATGATATGGGTTGAGAGTCAAAATCTTTGATTAATTGTTAGCTGACTATTGTATTTCTGAGTGACATGAACAAGACCATTAAACTGTTGGTACCATAGTTTATTATTAAAATAATCAGAGAATCACAAAATAACTGGGGCTGGAAGGGAAATCTTGTGATTATCCAGTCCAGCCTCCCTGCCAAAGCATAATACATACTTTACTTGAAGTATTTTAAGATTCACAGATGAATGCTGATACTAATATTTCATACAGAATACAGCCCTTTGGCACATAATGTGGGTTCTTTTGGTATTCAAAGTATTCCTTCATTTTCTTGAGTTAATGCAGTTACTTGTTGCTTATAGCCATCCAAAGTATTTGTTTTCCTCCTTGGTATTTTGTCAGCTTCCAAAGGAATTTAGAGATCCTGGTCTTGTTTAGCCTTTTTGATTGCCATAAGTCCATTACATTCCATTACATCTATTATATTGTGATTTGATGAACAGGGTTACATATAATTTCCTTCGTTACTCTTAGTAATGAGTTTCAGCTATTTGAAATATTTCTGATAGAGTTTAGAATTACATGCATCTTAGTAACTAGTCTTAATAGCAGTGGTTTCACTTTAAGTGATTATTTACATAGCATTTGGCATAAGCAGCATATAATAAATATTATAATTTTAGTAATTATGTATTTTATTATCATATTATATTTACACAGCTAGGCTTCATAAATGTTTGGACCTAATCAGATGAAGCCTCAGGTAGAGTAACAGTTCTTGATTTAATCCTGAGAACTGAGCAAATTTTAATTCAACGTGTAGCTCTTGTTTTTATTTTGTAACTGTCTACTTAATAAACTGAAATTTACCGTGTTCATGGGTGTAAAACAACCTGTTACCACCTTTAAAGAGAGGACATAAAAATTAGGAAAGTAGTTAAACTACTACCTAACTACAAGGAACAAACATAGGCTAAAAAGACACTGAAAAACATAATAAAACATTGGGTGGTGTGCCTGACTTCTGGAGGTAGCTGAAAAGTCATTTAGTGCATCAATGCTCTAGAGAGAATACAAACTAGCTACCTGTATTATTGGTCCTCACAGGCAGTTTGGTACAGTCCAGTTTCTTGTGGAAAGAATGGGAAGAAACTTAGCATGTGTATAACGCATCAAATTTCCATGTTCATATGCCTCATCACTTTGTTTCTGTATGTATCTAGTTGCCTTTGTTTGTTTGTGCCCTTCACTCTTAGGAATGTTGCATGGCTGGTGTTAGGGCAGCCGAGAGTTCCAGAAATCCTTGCAACTCTGTCATTGCCTGTACAGGTGGAAAGGACTTGAAAGCAACTTGATCTTGCATTTTGGTTAGGATCATTTTTGAAGCTAGGTAAGACACGGTATGCACACACTGGCAGGTGGGAAGGAGAGGAAGAATTTTCTGTGATCACCATAGTCCTCTCACCCAAAGCATTTCCCTAACAGGTCTCTTGCTCCATCCAACAGTGAATCAACTGTGTGAGCAGGGAGCCCATGCCACACTAGGGACAGCTTGCCTCTGGCATTCTTCGGCATATCTGGAAAGATGGAAGGAGGATTCCTCCCAGAGGACTTGTGCTAATGCATTTCTGCTGCCTCTGACATGACCTGTGCAGAGCCCCACCAACCCTACCTTAATTAAAACCACAAATTAGAGCATAGGAGTCCCACATGTAGCTACTGTAGTAATCAGCCCACATGTTCTGTGGGAATTTTAAGAACAATTTGAACTACATAAAGTGAGAAAAAAATCTGCTCTTATCAAGTACACACTACCCCAACAGTATTGACAGAATATTTCAGCAGAGGAGCTGGGAACATGCCACCACTTATCTTCTAATCCAAAATGTGATCATTATTTCAATGTGTAACTAGCCAGGAAAACAGCTACTCATTCTTGAGTAGGTAGGGCTGGAGGTATTTCATTGCAAAATAATTCTTTCAAAAAAATAGAACTTTTCATGTACCTTTTTAGGAAACAGAGGCGCTGGCAGGATGATGTTATCCCAAACACTATGCATTGAATAGTTTATGCCATCTGTCCTACTGGAATGGTTATATTTGGTACAAGTAAATGAGCATCTACCATGTCAGAGATGTAAACCAAAGCTTCCCCCACAAAATCCCTGTCTTCTCAGCTCCTGATTATTCCTGCATGTTCTATCTTCAATAATCTAGGGCAGAACCTGGGTCACCTTTTTTTACATGCATGCAAGTGTGATTCCCCAGAAAATGAATATGTATAAGGCAACAAGATTCACTATATACACAGGTCACAAGCATCCAATTTCTGGGTCCAGTGATGAAACAGCCCTCCCAGACATGTATAAACACATACACACTCAAAATTTATTTTAAAAGTTGATAATTCTTATAAACAGATTTTCACCCAGTGAAACTTTCCAGACAGAACAGAAATGAAATATGCATTTCAAGGGACATACTGCCATAAAAATAGTATTTTTATCTTACATGCATGAGGGATCTTATGAACAACCTGTGAATGTTTCTATAATAAACAGTTAAACAGAGCCACATTCTTTTGGCTTGCTCTGTTCACACAGTGTCTGCAAGCATCTAAAGATAGAAAGCACTCCATAGGCAGAGTACACTGTTACAGAACACAGCAGCTGCTATTATCATGAGTTAAATATAGGCTAATTTGGAGTCTTTTTTCAAACCTTGAATGAATGTTTAGATTCTCACCAGAAGTAGATGGGTTTAGCATAACATGAATGATCTTCCCTTATCTTGCAGTTTAGTACAGATCCCAGGAATTCAGGCTGGGCCCAGCGTGTTTCTGAGAGCACTCCAGGACTTTCTGGGCTTCTGAGGTGAAGCCACTGTGAGCACTTCCTGAGCTTGGTTACTGCTTTCACTCCTCTGGTTTCCAGCAGGACACAGAGGACAGGTCTGGCAACATAGCTGGTAGACTGTGAATTGCAATACCAGGATGTGAGCAAGCAGCCAGAGACATGAGGGGTGGCAAGGCTGCACCACTGAAAATAAACTGCTTTGTGCAGAAAGGCAAGGCCTCTGTAAGCAACTTGTGCTTCACTGAATCAGGGACTTGTCAGATCAGACACATCTGCTACTTGTCTTTCAGGTTTTCAGCTTAGAGAATGTTTTTTACTCTAGTTTTCAGAGACGTGCTGTGAAAGTGATCTACACTTAATATTTTTCTGAAAGATAGCAGTAGACATCACCTAACCTTGACATTGTCCTAGGAAAAGTAGTTCTTAGTTGGCAGATAGGGATGGCATAACAGTAAGGGTAGTTCCACTGAGCTGGTGGAAATCTTTATTTTAGCACCTGTCAAAGCTTCACCTTTCCTAAACTTTATTGTTTGTCTTTCTGAATACATCTGATCAAATCTAGCTACTTTTTCACTTAAAACCTCTTTTTAAGAGATTTTTGGTTTCTTGGATGTCTTACTGCAAAAGTGACAGGAATTGTTTGTACAAATACCTTTCCTGAAAATGAATGGAAAACAGAATCTGGGAAAGAAACTTAGTATTAGACAGTAACTGTGTAGGGGAGGAGCACTTAAAAATACAGTCATTTTTCATCGTCTCCCTTCTGTTCATGGATTTGCTCTGTTCAAAACAATCTCTTATTTTGTTTAATTACTAGCCAGCATCAGTTTTTTATCACATCAGCTGCTAAAACCACACTGAGATATTAATACTTCATCTTTTCTTTTTTTTTAAAATATAGTGTTATTCACTGCGATTTTCTGTAAGGAAAAAGGTAAAATTAAAAAAAAAAGTTATATTCACTTAACTTCCACAGAGTAACTGTCTGATGTAGTGATCCATCTGCCATCTGCTGGCATCCTGTCTCTGGACAGAGCTGTCAGGACAGGTTGTGAAATTCAACCTACTGTTGCACAATCACAGTATTATTCCAAAATTATACAAGGTTTATAGGCTGAAAGTTCAAGGTTCAGACCTCAGCCTAACAATTTGCTGAGTGATTTCCACCAAAACAAAAATCGGTGAACAGAAAGGTGATTTACAAACCCAGAACAAATGCATGTAAACAATCTCAGCTCATGATCTGTCCTTTTGCCTGTCACACCTTAAAGGTCCTTCTAAGAGTCACATTTCCTTGAGCAGAGTTAAAATAGGAGTGCTTCTAAACTTGATTGTGAGGGCTGTGACCATTACAGGTGGTGATTCCTCATAAACCAGAGCCAAATTTGCCTCTGAATTCTGTATTATGTTAAACCACTGTCTTGAATATGTTGGATTTATTCTTTGGATCACTTACCCCCTCCATTATATTTGAGCTACAGAAAAGTATCTTTTTCTAAGTACTAGTAAGCTAGTACTAAAAACTTAATTAGAACATCTATGGATCCCAGATTTTGTCATAATAGACCCTCTAACTGGGTATTTAATTTAGTTAGTGATGCTTACGGCCATTCTATTTCAAAGAAAGCAACTTAAGTGTAGCAGACATTTTGCTAATTTTGTTCTTATCTTCTGGTGTGTGATGGTGAGGATTTTATACCAGGAATGCCAAAATCAAATCCATTCAGGTACAGGGAAGCTATGTGGAACAATTGTTATTAACCCATTCTTTCACTTTCTGGGTGGGGGAATATCGGTGTAACTCAGGTATGAGTTGAAGGAGGGAAGGGAGTAGCAACACATTACAAATCCCACCTCTGTAAAACTGCTCAAGTCTATGCCATCAACCTCTGTTGCTCTTTGTCTGCTCCAGTGTTTGAGAAAAGCATATCTATATATGGATCCCTCTTATTCAATTTCTTTTTTTGCTTCTTTCTTTTTCTCTTGGGCTGAATACAGCTCAGCCATAACAGAGGTCTGGGATCAAAATTTTTATATTTGTAATAAGCAACATGGAGAAATTAATGGGCCCATATCAGAAAGCTTTATGTGTGCTTTATAGAACACATAAAGATGATTAGAAATGGGTATTTCAAACCTAGAAAATGTCTGATCCAGTGTTTCTGTATTTTCATGGCACAGTACTCACATTATGACTGCAGCAAGATCCATGAACAGAGATTTACAAAAATTACATTAGAGAAAGCTGCTACTCCATAAGAAGATTGTTGCATATTCCATCTGGGTCTACACAAACACCCCGCAGAAGTGTGGTTTTATGGGAAAAAGTGATGTAAAAATAAAAAGAAATCCTTCTTTACTCTGACCTGTGTCTTGTATGAGTTCAGGATTGTCTCTCCCAAGCTTAGTAATAAATATGACTGTTTACAGCTTTTAATATCTGTCTCCCCTCTGGTACTGACTACAGTTAAAAAGCAGAGGGTGGATTCTGCACCTTCTTATAGCAGCATTCTTAATAAAACATGAGAACTAAAATAAAACTGAGGCACCAAGAGGTTAGAGTGTAGGGGAAGCCCATATCTACTAGAATGGTTCAACCTCCTTTTCATAACCCATGGAGGTATCTGAAATGTCATCTATATTTTACTATATACTATAATGCTGCTTGTTTTCAGAGTGTTGTCTTCTTCAGTGATGTGGTGAGTAGATCCTGGCTGACAGCAAGCACCCACACAGCCGTTTGCTCACAATGATGGAGAGAACATGAGAGGAACAATAGAATGTTCTCTGAGAAACCTCATGTGACAGCCAAGTCACTTACCATGTACTCTCACAGGCAAAACAAACTTGACTTGTGGAATTTAAATTAATTTATTGACAATTAGCATGAAAATTAATTACTGAGTTGAGTCTTTGGAAACAAACTCACCACAAATATTCAAAATGCCTTTCTTCCCCATTTTTCAAGCTCAGCTTCAGTCCTAGGCTCACTTCCCTCCAGACATCTCTCCTTCACCAATGTGGGTCACATTCAGTCCCTCAGGTGCAGCAGTAAATGGCACAGAGGTTGGGGTCAGAGCACAGTGGTTTCTCTGCTGTTCTTAACTCTTTTCCTCTGTTCCTTTGCTGGTCCTCCATGGGCTGCAGTCCCTGCAGTACCTGTGTTGCCAGGGAGAAGCTCTCACTCACCTGACCTTGTTATTCCCTTGTTTTCTGTCTGTCCAACATTCCTGCCCTTTCTTAAACACACTTTCCCAGAGGTGCCACCATGTAATCTCAGTCTCTCAGCAGTGCCCTGAGGTGGGTCTGTTGGAGCTGACAGGAACCAGCAGTGTCAGAGAACAGAGAAGAACAAAATATTGTTATATTGTTCTTAGGTGTTATGTCCAAGTCGGCGATATTTAAAATACATTTGGTTTCAGTCTCATTGAACATGAAGGACAAGTTACAATGAAATCCACAGTGACTGTTACAGGCAGCAAAGAGGTTGATGTGACCAAATCACTGATGACCAAGGAGCTCTATGAGCTGGTGCTGTGCCAGTCTTTCCATATAGCCTGGTGAGAAGGGAATCACACCTTACTGCGGTGTGTGCCAGGCTCTGGACCAGGACTGGCTGTCATTTGGCTGAGCTGAAAGACAAACAGTGTGAACCTATGACTGCCTGCACCATCTACACTAGCTTTGAAAATGTATTTTGACTAAGGACATATCAAATGTTTGTGAGCTGATATGTGATATTCTGGTTTATGGCTTAAGTACAAAGACTGTCATTCCTAGTGTTAAAATATTTTGGTCTGGAGAAAGAGATTTAGAAGACAAGCTGTTTTAATTAGTGCATAGGCAGAGACAATCTGTTCTGAGAATATCTGGCAGCTTGGGGAAGGGCACAGAATTAAGAGTAAGTGAAGGGAACAAAAGAAATATTAAAGAAATGTGTCTTGTTTGAAATGTATTTTCTCTGCTCCAAAATACAGAGCCTTTTGGAGAGATGAGGACAGAATATATGCAGGTATATTACATTTTCTCTAAAACTATGCCATTGGTCATCTAGCCAAAAAGCTAGCCAACTTGCCTGGATCCTTGGGGAGATTTGTCAGGAATTCAGGAAAGGAAAAGTTTAGAAGATGGAAAAACCATCTGAGCTCACTGTGAAGCAGCAAGTGTACCAGTGCTATTTTTGGTTTAGTAGTACTGTATACTGGGGGAGCTTTCTATGAAATGAGAGGTGACACTACAGAATCTTGGAATAAGCTTATATGAAATATGCTATTCATGGAAATATATATGCTCCACATATTTAGCATTAGTAATAAATGACTGTAGCTTCTTTTGACCCCTACTTAATGCCTCCTGCTCCTTTTTCATAGGAATATATATCTACTCTATGGTCTCAGTTTGCAAACCTAAAAACACTGGTGCTTTTATTGTCAACCATCAGGTCAGAAAAATTGTACCTCAGTTAATTCACCTGAAGAAAGCAGGAGACATAAAATAATCCACTACACTGGCTTTGATCTATTGAGACAGAGAGAGAAAAAAGACAGTAAAAAATTCAAGGTTTGTTTAACTCCTGAAATTAGTAGGTAAGACCAAAACTACTAAACCCTCTATATATATAATAAAAAATGGGGAAAAAGCAAAGCTGCAGTTATTAATGGAAAAGATGGATAAGAACTGAATTCCACTGATAAGGGTGTTTTCATTACTCTGTCTGTTCTTACTCCTCTTGGCACTAGAGCAGATTGACAGTAGGTTGTTTAAATTCATATAAGCAAGATGACATCAATAATGTTGCCAGTGGGTTCAGATGATTTCTTAGCCTGGCAGAAGTTGCTGAGTTATTTGACAATGTTTGGCTACAAGCTGAAAATACTGTTTAAAAGAGAAATTTGTATGAACTTATACAATTTCGCAACATTTAGTGTTATATAGAGTATTTATTTATTTATTTATTTGTTTGTTTGTTTATTTTAATAATGACTTGGTATAACACTGCAGTGGTTTACATTTTTGTAGTATGTCATTACAATGTACATATTTGATTAGTAAGTACAATTATGACTTAGCATTGTTTTCATCAGTAGCAGTTAGACTCTACTGTGAATTTCCTCTTAATGTGTAGCTAACTGTAAAAAGACCCCCCCTTTTCATGTCTACCCTGCATTTCATGTGTTATTGTTCATTAAGTAATTCTTTTTCTGAGTCCTGCTTTTGTGCTCTTTTCAGCAGCTCTAAAAATTCTATGCCTGATTCACCATTGCTTTCTGCCTTCATTTGTACCCTCAGCTGCTCTGCTTTTGTGTGAGTGACAAAGGTGCACAATAACCATGAGTCAGGCCTTTTACAGATCCTTTCATTAACACTGTTACCATTTTTAAATGTTTTAAAAATTCCAACAACCTTTGGCTGGGTTTATCACTCATGAACAAGGGGATGTCCTGAACATTTGTTACTGATTTGAAGGCCATTCTTTTCATTCCTGTCTCTCTCATGAGACAATTCTGACACACACTGAAATGCATTTTAATTTTTGCTGTGTGGGGACTGGAGGAGGAATTGCTATGCATAACTTTGATGCTGGGCTTACTTTTTGTTCAAGAGGCACTTGTCTCCTAACTTCCACAAGGCAAGGTTTTGGACATTTCATTTTTACATATCAGGAAATAATTAGTAAATGAAGTCGCCTTAGTCAAACTAGAAAATAAACACCAATTTGGTTAAATCCTCATTCTCAATGACAAAAGGCAAGGATGCCAGTGTCGGACACTATGTAACATGATTCATGTGATCTGTTCTTTTCCTTTCTCTACTCATTCAATAAGTCCGAAATCCTGCCATTGTGAATATGTGTCCATACCTCTCAAAGAAGATAAGATCATCCTTTGGTACTTTAGCAAAATACTCAAAATGACTCTTTGGAAAAAGAAGCAATAAGAAGTTAATTCAGATTTTATATTTTTGTGTTGCTTTTCCCCTCCATACCTGGCAGTTTCTTCCATGTCTTATATTTGGCATTATATTACTAATCTTATTGAACTATTTCTATTCATCCAGACACAGAAAATAGTGCACACACACACACAAATAAAATATTAGGTGTAGGGATCGTTTTAAACAGTTTCAGAACTAAAAGTAGCTATGGAACATGACATTTTTATGCTACCTGGTTCTGAATGTATCCCAGATCAGAGGAGTACTTAACAAGGTTCTGACACTGCACCTCTAAAAGAAATCCTCCTATTATTAGGGAAAGCGCAGTATTGCTCACAAGCTGGTTAGATATTAACCAGTTCAGGCAATATCCCTTCTATATATTTCAAAGATAACTTCTGAGATCTTATTTCCTGTCTCAGCAATGCCTTAATCTGAAATGAGATCTCATTTCTGGGTTAAGGGAGAGGCTTGATTTGGAAAACTAATTTGGAAATATGACTTACAGTGACCACTACATTGCTTTCCCAGGACAAACAGAGAATTTACACTGCCACTGAAATTAATCCACAGTAAAGTTTCTAGTAATTTACAGATTTCTCATGAAATTTTATTGGATGCTGAGTTTATTCACAGCAGAAAAAATCTGAAATAAATCTGCGAGAGTCAATTGTGTTAATCCAGGCTTGCATCAATATTAATAGAAACAAAATCTAAATATATATTAAATATACTGAGAATTTATATGATTTAGGAGTGTAAAATATTACAATTACACTGACTATATTTGAATTTAATTTATAGAAACCAGCAACATACTCTTTGTTCAAGAGCTTTCCAGTGTGAATTTACATAGGTAATTTTGTCTCTGGCTGTTTGGTATTTGACATAAATCCTTTTTTTTTTTTTTTTTTTTTTTATGGAGTAAACCAATAATACAGCTTTCTATTTTTGAAAAGGAGATTTAATCTTCATATTTGTGAATGAAAGCTGGAAATCCTGAGTCTAGAAAACCCAAAGCATGAATTATTTCTACATAAAATTGCAGCTTTTCAGTGAGGGAAAAGGGGTTTGTTTTCATTTTAATCTTGGTTCTGTTTGTTGAATGCTTGGTGCTGGTGAGATAATGTGGGTGTACACATACTTGTATGGAGGTGTGAATGTGCACTTTTTCTTGCACATTGAACCTGATATGGAGCATACTGATGCCTTTCTGAAGCTAAGGAATGTTTTTCAACGTGGTGTTTGGGGTAGATTAGTCACTTCCTAGTGCATAGGAAATGGGAATCATGATAACTAGGGCCAGACATGAGGGTTTATTATTACCTGGGCAGGACTCTAACAGGGAGAGAGGGCTGTATCCCACCCAACAAGCTCACAAAAGGCAGAAAGAGACATACCAGGTGACACCAGCACAATCAGTGTGTCATTTACAAAGAACACAGTTCCAGAAATCCACTCAAAAATTTTTTTTCTGTTATTTCCCTTTTCTAGAATAAACAAGTGAGTCAAACAAAGATCCGGGTGATTTCAACAATCGTCTTCATCCTGGCAGGCTGCATCGTCTTTGTGACCATTCCTGCATTTATCTTCAAATACATCGAGGGCTGGACAGCCTTGGAGTCCATTTACTTTGTAGTTGTTACTCTGACCACTGTTGGCTTCGGTGATTTTGTAGCAGGTGAGCAGTTCTGAGCCAAGGTGCTGTGCACAAGGGCCTTGGCTCTTAGGATTTGTTTTCTCATATAGAGAAGTGGCTCTTCACAACGTGTTATATTCCAGTGAAATGATGCCAGGTGTTTCTGTTGGGATTACTGTGCAGTATGACACCAGGCTGATTTAAGGTCCAGGTGCCTTGCCATTTGTAGATTGTGAGCCTTCAGCAGTGTAGATAACGGGAGCCTGGAAAGTCCTGATTACCCTTTATCATGCAATGAATTATGCAAAAGTAAAATTACTTTCCCATTGAATTAAAGATTTGTATTAGTCCATTAGCACTCAATCTGAGGCTGACTGCAGAAGCAAGTAGCCCAAATGATGAATGGAGGAAGCTTTTACAAAGGATGACTGAGCCATAGCTCTGTAGAATTCTCCAGATGCAGTAGTGGGCTGCTACTACAGGAGCTGCAGCGTTTCAAAACCTCCATTCTGTTTCCTAACCTTAGCATAAATTTTGACATTGCAGTTGCCCTGTTAAGGAAAACTCTTGTAGGAGAGAAGGACTAATGGGGTATGTATCTCAGTGCTTGGAGGAGACTCTCCAAGATTAATAGAGTACGAGCAGGAACTATAAGTATCTACTCATATACAATTTCCGAAGAGGGAATTGAGACAGTTGGCTGGAGAGATTCTTTGTCACACAACTGCTTTGCTAGCAAAAAAGCGGTTAAAATAAGTGGATTTTTTCCCATCAGTGCATGACCTCTACTCCTCATTCTTATTAGTGGTCCTAATTAAAGATATTAAGTTGCCTTGTGTTAAAAAGTCATATTGTGCTTCTTAGTCCCTATAAACTGAATGAGTTAAAAACATCAAATAAAACTACAAAATTTTCTTTGCTGAAGGACAGTAGACAAATCTTTTTTGTAGAGAGGACTCTAATCCTCCTTTTTATGACAAACTGGCATAGAAGACATGAATTATTGAGAAAAAAAGGTCACTGAACAAAGAAGGACCCAGACATAAAAAAGAAAGTCTTACGAACTTTCAATTACAGGAGTGATTGTGTGAGCTTTGTCCATTTTAACCACTTAGATGTGTAAAGCAATTCACTGATATTCTTTGAGGTGTCACAGTGTGAAATTAAAATAATTTATGATATTTTTTCTTAATAACACCACATTTCAGTATTGTTTAATAATGTGATATTAAAAGAGCTCTGAATATTAAATTGTTCTATATGCACATGATTAGGAGAATATAACCCACAGCTGGGTGGCTACTAACAAGCAGGATTTTTCAAAAATCATATGGAAGACCCTGAATAAGAAAACTTCAGAGGCATTTTCATGTTAAGAGTATAAGGCAGGTGATCACCAGGAGATTTGGGGTATATTGCTGGTTTTGAGAGAGATTTTATGCCCCTTTTATTTTCTGCCACTTTAATCTCTCAGTATCTCTGTTCCTTCAACAGCAAATCAAAAATACTGTATTTTGATGATTAAAACAGTGTCAATGGAGCTATGCTGGCTTATTGCACCTAGAACAAATCCCAGATCTTGGGAAACTGGAAGGGTTTTGTACTACAGTTGGAAATCAAATTGTGCATGGAGCCTGAAAAAACCAAGTATCTGATAGGCTGAAAAAAGTGGTCTCATACTTTCTCAGTCACCTGATTACTCTGCAAGATAGATCTAGACAATCTGTTTCCTAGCGAGCTTCCTAAGGGACATGTGTGATCAGAAGAGGCTTCTTGTACCATAGCAACAGCAGTCCCTACCTCCCATTGTTTCAGACTCTTAAAGACTGGAAAAAAAGAGTGTGATTCATGCAGTCTGTGGGGGGAGATTAATATCAAAACCAGTGTTTGGATCCCTGCCAATTCTCAAATGTCTGACCTTCCACGGCGGTGTTCAAACACTGTAACTACACTCATATTGAGCCTTGATAAAATTAAAGAGTCATAGAAATGTCTCAGATTGCAAAGAGCAAAGATAAAATGCTGAACTATGTTTGCGGCTTTTAACAGGGAAAAACCCTAAAATCTCTCTGCAGTCCTAAAGAGGTATAGGTGTCTAGCTCTTTCTAACCAAGGCTGGAGTCCAGGAAATATGCAGCCCTCTGCCTGGGTCTCCTGGTAAGCTTACTCTTCGGGCAGGGATTTACACAGGTTACCACCAAGATGATGTTCACTTACATTGAGGGATATGGTTTTGCCCATGGGGCTCTGTAGACTCTTCGCTGCTCACTGTCTGCCACTTAGGCCTGCTTCTCACTGGTTCTCATTCTTGCAGTGCAAATAGCACTTTGATGGGACTGAGAGTCATGAAAGTGGGGTTGTGGTTGCTTTCTTTTGTAAAAATTTCTGTACTTTACTCTGTAGTAGGCAGCAACCTGGCCGCTACTGCACTTATTAGAGGGTCTTTGTAGTCCATTAGGTTTGCCAAATGTCTCACTTCTTTTGCCAGCTCATCCAGAGACTTGCATGAAGAACAATATAGTATATATGTTGCCTGGTTTGGTCCATATTTCCCATGAAGTCACTGGCCAGAAAATGCATTCCTATGAATGATACCTAAGCATATTGTGTACCCTTAATGCATGGTTGATTTCCTGTCAGATACCCTGATTTGGAAGATAAAGCTACATTTCTTTTTTCTGCACACAGATCTCTCAATCTTTTAGCTAAACTCCAAAAAGTCTGGAACCTCTATAAATTAAGGGGGTTGATCTTTAATTTTCTCATCTATGAGGCTGCAGGCTGTTCAGAATAAGGAAGACTAGCTGCATTAAACTTTTTTGTTGGGCATGTGTTTGTGCTGTTGCAAGTACTATCAAACTAGAATTTCAGAGCTGCTTCAGCATATGAGCAATACAAAGGGAAGTGCTTACTGGGTGCTCTGGCAGGTCACATAGCAGCAGAACAATAGGTAATTTTGAAGACTTTTAAATTAAAACAGACTGGGTTCCTCCCATCTGACAGGCTTCTTGTCTTATTATCAGAACTATCAGTGCTGTTGACAAGAGTTAAGAAATACTTCTGGGTGTTTTTCAGAATTTGAGATATTTTGTAATAATTTTGGCACCCTATGATTTGTAAGCATAAGTATATGCTTATTTCAGGAGGAAATGCTAACATCAAATACATGGAGTGGTATAAACCCTTAGTGTGGTTCTGGATCCTTGTTGGCCTTGCCTACTTTGCTGCTGTCCTGAGTATGATTGGAGACTGGTTAAGAGTCCTGTCCAAGAAGACACAAGAAGAGGTATGATCAATAATTTCTCAGTGGTTTGTCATTTTACAAGAGAGATTTAAGTGCCTGATTCCTGCTTGTCTAAATAAGGGTGCTGCTTACATGACCAATACTCAATAAGCCCTGTGGTTTACTTCGCTGTCTGCCTTTGGTGTACAGTTAGCTCTGATCTTTAGCTCCTTCACAAAGGAAGAAAAAAAAACAATGAAGGCTACCAAGGTGGTTACACCTCTACCAGTACTCAAAAATACACAGACCACATCAGTAGGATTGTAATTATGGAATGAGATTCCAGCCTTTACTCTGAAACTAGCTATGAAATTGTACTAAAAATTTCAATGTTCTCTCCTTAAAAATTAGGAGATTGTCCTGTCTTTTCCTATGCCAGGGTGTATGGTTCTGAATAGAAGTTTAGATTCAGGTCCCTTACTGTGTACTCTGTTTTTAAAAATTGAAGAAACCGAGTAGCCAGCATCAAGGAGAACGTGACTAAATTCACTCAGAAACCTCCATGATTCAAAGAGGATGCTGCTAATGCTTCACTCAAATAAGTGTGGCAAATAGATAGGCAATTTCCATGACTCTAGAGCTGAAGCCTGTGGTGGAGGATGTTAGTAATATAATTTCAAATTTTAAGTCAATCTCCTGCTTTTCTAGCAGAGCTTACCTGTCAGGGTTAACCAAATGGCAGTCTGCAGGGGGGTAGTGCTGTTTCTAATTTTTGAAGGCATCTGCACCACCTAAGGCCTGGTGCATCCCCCATGCATATCCATTAATAAAGGGGGCTGCAGAGAGTGTGGCTGTTCGTTTGATCATCAGGCACCTATAGTGGGGAATCTGGTCCCCCACATGGATGCAAGATGCCTTCTGCCACAGTGCTAGATGGACACCTGCACATCTGGCCTGTGGAAAACAAGATGACTCCTTCTGGGTTATTGGATGCAAAAACTTGAGTTCGAGCTGCAGCAGCACAAGCAAACCATTGATTGTGGTGGGCTCCTGCAGGCACTGTACTCCTGAATCTGTTCTTCTTTAGCTGAACATGGAGAAAGGCCTGTTTTAACTGAAATATTGCTTGATAATTTATCTTGATTTTTCTCATTTTGGAAGGCATATTTATTGAATACAGCCATCACTTGGTGCTTTATTCTTAGCCATTATTCCAGCCTCCAGTGCAAAGGAGTAAAACAGAGAAAGACAGGAGGACATTCAAGGATATGCCCATAGTGCCCATTAAGAATATGTGTTGAAAACTCCTCCAAATGTCTTGACAGTGGGGTATTTGTACAGTTGTGCAATGGAAACCTCCACTAAGGACAGCTACATTTGTCCCTGAGAAGGCCCCTTAGACTGGAGGAGTCAGAGGCCCACTTGAAATTATCTACTGGGTATTTGACATTAACTTCTCTGTGACTCTGTGGCTCTTAACAGGACCTTCAGTGGGACTGAAACTGCATCCATGAGCAATACAGGAAAACACATTCCTGTACTGCTGCACTGGTTGTGCTCTTCTGAAGCGTATTGGTTTAACTATATGTGATTAACTTTGCCCACTCTTGCCCATCAGCTACTGCTGACATATAATGTCAGGAATTTTGTTCTTAATGAGGAATGGATTAGCATGAACATGCCCCATCACATAACACAGCTATAAAATGTGGGGTGGCAAAGTGACAAAGGCAGATGAGTTGTATGTCACAAAAGCCATCAGCTGGTGTGTTTAGAGTTTGCTCAGTGTAACTAAGAGCATTGCTACAGAAGTTTGGGTCCAGATGGATGCAGTGGAGATGGGACCACTCCCCAGTTTCATGGCAGAGAAGAAAAGTGTTTGTGCTACTGTTCTACAGGAAAGATTTTCCTTTTTTTAAAAAAATAATTTTTCTTTCTTCATGTTGTAAAGGTTGGAGAAATAAAAGCCCATGCAGCAGAGTGGAAAGCAAATGTGACAGCTGAGTTCAGAGAGACACGGAGGCGGCTCAGCGTGGAGATCCATGACAAACTTCAACGGGCAGCCACCATCCGGAGCATGGAGCGCAGGCGCCTGGGCCTGGACCAGCGAGCCCACTCCTTAGACATGCTCTCTCCTGAGAAGCGCTCTGTCTTTGCTACCTTGGAAACAGGACGCTTCAAGGCCTCCTCTCAGGACAGCATCAACAACAGGCCTAACAACCTGCGCCTTAAAGGGTCAGATAAGCTCAACAAGCACGGGCAGGGGGCATCTGAGGACAACATCATTAACAAATTCGGATCATCCGCTAAGATGACCAAAAGGAAAAACAAAGACCTCAAAAAGACCATGCCTGAGGATATGCATAAAATTTATGAGACCTTCAGAAACTATTCCTTGGATGAAGATAAAAAGGAAGATGAGAAAGAGAAGATGTGTAATTCCAAGAACACTTCTAGCACTGCAGTTCTGACCAACTGCATCCAGCAGCACTCAGACCTGGAAAATGGAGTGATTCCCAATGAAGCCAAAGAAAGGGAGCATAAAAACAAAGTGTTACTTTAAGACTGAAGTTAAATGTAAAAGATGCTTGACTTGAACTAACAATGTTGGTGGTTTTATATACATATATATTGAGACACGTGCCTTATACAGACTCCCTATTCAGTCTGAATTATATAGCATCGAAGAATATTTCACTGTGCCATAAAGACTCAAGCTTGCTCTGCCAAAACAGATCAGGAACACAGTGCTGCAGAATGGCAACAGAAAGCTACGCACATGGAAATTTCAGCCTGTATACAATTACCAGGGCAAGACACAAAGGAAGGGATTGAACCATGGCAGTATCACCAGAGGGCTCCTACCATGGTGTGATATTAGACAAAGGGCAGCTATGCAAGAAAAGCCTATGAAAGGGGTGAAAAACAGTGTATCTTTGTAATGGAGTATGCATCCATAAAGCCTTCCCCTGGTGATTAAAAAGAGGAGAAATGATTGGAGCGAACTAGAAACTTTTAGTAAAACTTAGTTTACATTTGGCACGTGATTCAAGCTAGATTTTTTTTCCTATATTTGAGTCAGATGCATTACCTTTCTAAATGCCAAAAGAATGTCCATGGACACAGCCAGCAGCTGGGTGCTGGTTGGAAAATCAACACAGACATAAGTAAGGGTTGCATTGATCTTTTCATTAAAAAAAAAAAAAAAAAGGAAAAAATAAAACAAAACAAAAAAAAAATCTGTGGGTATTTATCTTAAGCAATGAAAAAAAACAAAAAAAGAAAAGAAACCTGGATTTTTTTTCTCATGTAGGAAAATTCAATGTAAAGTCATAGCAAGAAAGTGCATATGAAGAAAATACATCTCATGCTATGTTGTTTAAAAGAAGAGATACATCAATTTAATGGTATTTGGCTAAAAGTGTAAAACAGTAGGCAAACTTGGTTTTTTTGGAAAGAATTTCTCATTCACACCACTGAAAAACCCCCTTCTATTTTAATGCTGTAAGGCTATAGGGACAGAAGGGAAGTTATAGCTTTTGCATGTCAGCAAACGGCTATTCTCTAGCTGAATCTGAATTTTTTATAAATAGAAATAAGAGCATATACATGATTCAAATGAGAGCCAGGGCTACCATAGAATCTCAGGGCTCTCTGCTCCCTTTTGCTGGGTTTGGTTTAGACATAAGCTGCTGTCATAAACTCAGAAAAAAAAAAAAAGAAATTTAGGAAAAAAATAGTGGTAACCTTTTAAGTGCTTATAGCTTTAAGTGCCATTAATGTCATATTTTGTAACTTTTTAAACAAGTATTTTGAATTATTTGGTTTATTTCCTTTCACATACTATCTTTGTTGGAAATTTGCTCTCCCTTTTATTGATAAAAACGAAATCTGACCTCTCTGCATTTCTAGACTAAAATGAAATGTAACTAAACTGCAGGCATTTTTAGAAATCCTTTGCGCTGTCTGGGCATATGGATATGAAAAATAGAATTGTGTCTAGACTTCACAGTAAATTTTTGAGGAAAATGCTGCAAAATAATTAATGGGAGTTGCAAAACATACTAAATTTTTTATGGTGTCAGCCTGTGGGCTACTGGGTGAGCCATGGCAGATAGAAGATTTTGCATGCTGGAAATGAGATACACATGATTGTACCAGCAATGCTTCCCCTGAGCTTTCACAAAATACTAAATATTCTTGCAATTCAAACTGTAGGCTTATAGGTAAGGTAAGCATGGATGTTGATTGCAGAGACTCTTGCAAGCTAGTCAAACATGCAGACATCCACAGGTCATGCAGACACGGACATTTGGAATTGCATGCTAATGTCTACATACACAAAAATGCATGTATCATTCCCTGATACTTTCTGAGATTTTATGCACAATAAGACAACTCAAAATCAAACTGGCCACCAGAATTCAAGGTTGCCATGGCTATGAATAGAAGCATGGCAGTGTGAATGCAAATTTTGAGTATACATATTTGCATATCTAATGACTGCTGGATTTACAGGAGTGAGCCAAATTCCACTAGTGCAGAGGAGGAAGGAAGTTCTTAGTTTGTTTCTCTGCTGGTTCACTTCTCTTGAAATGTCTTATCATCTTTCTAATTTCATTATCTGCCTGAAAATCAAGGATGAAAAAGCAATGTTTGAAAAATTTCAGGTCGTTTGGGATTGCTCTAATTCAATAAGATCCAAGAGAAATTGAGTTCTGCTTACTTCACCAGTGAATCTTTTAAGGTGCAGGGCTTGCACGCTGGCTTCACCTTACCAGAGGCAGGGCAGTAAGTCCAGCCCCTGGGGAAGGTTCCACTTGACTCCAGAACTGCCATGGTTTCTGGAGACTTTTGTGCCAGACTGCCCTGTGCTTGGCTTCACAAACATGCAGATGGTGGCTTGTGACCATCCTCACATCCCATCCTTGTCAAGCCCCAGGCAGACATTAGCAAGGTGCTGGTCCCCTCAAGCACTGGAGCTCTTTGCCCTGCCTGTTACTGCTGGTTTTGGGCAGGCCTTGAGTACCACATATGAACAAATGTTCTAAAGTCTCATCCATGAACATCAATAATTCTGTAGTGCCAGGATGGATGAAACATATCTGGACGTACCAAGGCTGTTCAGACCTGATGTTTTATTGGTAGGAGGTTAGGAGTGAAAGCTACAATTTAGATTTGCGTTTGAATTCCAGAAAAGTTTCAGAAGTGCTGAGACATACAGTTTGGGTCTGAGATTTGAAGTAATTCCTTGTTGCATCATCCTTTGCCTCTATGAAGGATCTGGCACCTAAAAGCATCTCATCTGACTCTGAAAGCATGCAATACATTCAGTTTTGCAAATAATTTTCCTTGGTTACCAAATGCCAAGATCAACATCATGCATGCAGTGTTATCTGCTCTTCAGATGAGTTCTTCTCACAAGAAACGTTTGCCTGCAATAGAAAAGTTCTGCATAGTCACACAGACATCTGTAAGGATATGGGAGAAGCATTTTCTGTGTGTGAAATATAAAGTTTAGCCATAGCCAGGGCATTTCTTCTGATTAGAGTCAGGGAAAGTAAAGTCTGTCTTTTAGGAATTGTCTGTGTGAGCAGGGAGTTGGACAACAGGCAAATCACAGAAAGCAAGACAACATGGAGAAGTGAGGAGGCAGAATTTGTTGGTCAAATTGAGAACTGTTTCCTCTGATGCAAGAGAAGGACAATGATATCTTGGCATAGTTTTAATCATAACTTTCTGAGTTCTCAGTCTGTCCCTTGTCCAGATTCTAGGTGATGGTGTCTGTGTTTCACTTCTGCCATGCAGAAGCCCCTGGATGACATTTTATCAGCTGTTTCTTCAGCATCCCCAGGTTTGGGATATAATAGTTCAGGAACAAAATTGATGCTCAATAAACTCGCAGTGAGATACTGAGCAGAGCATTTGATGACCTTTTATATGAAAGCAAAATGCTCTTTCATTCTTCTCCATTTCTGTGTCTGTGAAACTTGCTGAGAAAGTTGCCAGGCTATGACAGGAGTAAATATTTTCTGCTAGATGATTGCTTATTAAATACCTCAATATACATAATTTTTATTATAATATGGGAAGTGCAAACTGTGTATTTCATAGGGGGCTAGACAGAAACATCTTGATACCTAAAAAGACATTTTAATGAGCTAAATTGATTTTCCCCTTTTAAAGGGCATCCCTTGGTTTTAATTGTCTGCAACAGCTTGAGAGAGAATCTCAGTTCAAACATCAAGTGTTTTTATGGCTAAAATTCTCATCCTCTGGCATTTAGTAACACCTATAAAAAACTTGTCATGTTATTTCTAGTATAGCTGTTCCACCATTACAGAAAAGTTTTAGCTAAAGTAGCCTGAACCATATCCCAAACTTCTTTCTCTAAATTAGTCCCTTTCCCAGCAGCCTGAAAATAAGAAGTCAAACAAAAGGATGAGTTACTGACTTTCACTCTCCGATCCTGCCCTGAGCATAACATGACTTGACATGGGAATTGGGACCTGAAGAAACAAAGGAAACATGGATTTTCTGTAGCTACTGCCCTCACACACAGAGGATGACTCAGCTGCTGTATCCCTACAGCTTTCAGCTCTGCAGTCCCACTTTCCACTGCCTTGTGCAGGAGAATTCTGCTATGGCACTTTGGGAATCCTTCTGAACCATTAACCGTCATAAGCATTGCTGAACTTTTGCAGATACTGGTTTTCAAAAGATTTGTAATTTCATTACCACTTAATAGGGAACAGTATTTCTAATAAATCCTAGAACTAATAATAAATAAAATACAATAATCTTCCCCAGTGATTTATATTCATGAAACGTGATTTGGATTGTGGCCATGAAATTATAAATCACCGGAGCTTCTGCTGCCTGGCTTTAGGATGTGTCTAGTACCAGTCTGCTTCCTCCAAAGCCATCAATGGTCTACACCAGAGGCTTTCTGCAAAAATCTCTAACCTATAATAAATGAAATTATGTCTGAGTTCAGGTTATTGAAACCTTGTCCTTAAAAGCCCTTCATTTTTCTGAAGTATTTGTATTTATGCTGTACATGGGCTGTTTGTTTGCCAGCTTTGGTTTTCTCAGGGGTATATTTGTGTTGTCAGGTTGCATGATGTCTGCTACTCTCACTTTTCCCATCATCCATTAGAAATAAATTACAGGTAAAGACCAAGCATCATGTTATGTTGTGTACTAACCTAGAGAGTCTCCTACTAAACAGATATGAATTTGAAAGATAATTGGGGACTGTTTCAGTTCTCCCTGTACGTTTACTTGTTCTGAGACATGTTCTGTCTAATCTAGGCCAAAATCTGCCCCTATAAGTCTGTGCAGTAAAGTGAAGCTTGCTTGCTACTTTTAAGCTTTTTATAGCAAAGGCCTGCTGTTATAACTCATCTTTACTGTGCAATTTATACTTACTGGAATGGTATTATATCAATACTAAACACAAATAAGCTTCAGAAACCATTCCCTAGACATTTAAATATCAATGAAAACACAAGGAAAATCAACACAAATCAATAAGGGTTTGTAGAATAATGTGTGGAACTGGTTGGCTGAAATGCGTCACCAAAAAAATGTAGGTCTGAAAATTCCTTTGAGTTGCTGAAATTTTCCCAAGGTCCTCATCTTCTTTACTATCAGTAACAGTTGCTCTCCTTAATACCATTGCTAAACTGGACTGTACTTTTTCCTCCTGCCACTGCAACTGCAGCTAATAACATTTTTAGTCTCTGTTAACTTGTGTTGTTGAAATCACTGAGGAAGCAGTGGCAAAAGCTGATTTGGAGTTGTCCTGATGTAGCTAGTGGATAGCCTGTGAGATGGATCGTGGTGGGATGGGAAGATCACTCTAAAGGCAAGCCTTATCCACCACACTGGTGAGTTCTCAGGAACCAGGTGAAGAATGGCCCCATGCTAACGCCCCTCATGTGGCACACATACCTGGTTCTTACATACAGATTTACTGGTGATGCCTCCTCGCTCCATGCAGGTAGATGCAAACTTCTTGTGCTCCCTCCTCTCTGGTTCCGGGTCATATCTGAGCTGTCTTATCACCAGGAAATAATAGGCCTGCTGCTTTTGTGAGAAAGTGGATATTTCTGTAGCATTTAGCCTTCTGAGGCAAAGAGGATGTGCTTTGCCTCACTGATCTTGAGAGCAAAGACAGGTGATACTTGGCATGTGAGAGAGAATTCTTTTGTCTCCCAAATACATTCTATCCACAAAGTCTGTTTTATTGTGAGAGCTAGATCCTCTCAAGAGGAGAGCTTATGGTGCCTCTTTCAAGACGTAAGCCAAACACACTAGCTTTCAGCCTACCATTTCCTGAATTCATTTAGTAGCTTTAATTAGAAAAAAGCAGAGTTTGTGTCTAGATCATATCTTCCCAACAATTTAAATTTATTCATGGCAGTGTATCAATGTACTTTTAGAGTGATTTTTTTCCCAAGTTCTGATAGAACTTGATCTGGACCTTGGACAGTACTGACAAACCACTATTAGTCATTTTCAGCTTTGAGTTTAAAAAAGAAGTTTCTTAAAATTTGGGGAAAAATTTTTTTGGGATGCTGTTCTACAACGTTCTCCTGATCAACTTCAAATTATACTATAAACAATCGATAAAAGCACTTGCAAGGATATTCTATGTACTTTCTTTTTTCTTTCCCTCTTTCATTCTTTCTGTAAGATTCAATGGTGCTTTAGAAAGGCATTCTCAGAAAAATGAAAATTTCAGAAATGTCATTACCAGGGTGCAGAGCAGAATGTGCTTGTACCAACTTGATAAGTTTTGCTGCTATTGTCTTTATTTTATGATGTAATGTTTTAAAAGATTTTAAAAAACTGCAACAAAGACCATCCAGATGAAAACACTTTTCTTGTTGTTTTTCTTGTTTTTCTGTTGTCTTATCATCCAGCAAGGGGAGAGGAACTGTAATTAATCTCTTTTGTGTATCTCTAGAAAACTGTGCATTGCTGGTAATAATATCACTTTTGCTGGACCTTCAAACTTGTTTTTGCCCCTTCTAGCTGTTCTACCTGGTTGGTGATCCAGATTCCCGTATTTCCTGAGTGTCTAAATTGGGAAGCCATGGTGCTGGGCTAGTTTCAAAAGAGAGACACAAATTTCCAGCCATACTTCTACTCATACTTAGCCATTTCTGCATTTAGTGACCAGTCAATAGGGAAGCAAGGATCAGAACTTTGAGGAGGCTCTGTCTCTCTTTCCTAGTTTCTTTACATAGAAATTATTTGCCAGGATGATGCAAAGAAGTTATGGATGGAGAGATGAGGTGAAGATTTTTGACCCTGGGAAGCACATACAAGGTTGGGCTTGTGTTTTACTGTGAAGTCTTTTGTCTTTTTGCAGCTTTTTTGATGTTTCTGTGTTGACTACTTTCTATGTTGGGCCTCAGATTGCCTCACTGTCTTGTTTTTCCTTTAGCTTGGGAAATGGCAACACAGGCCAGTCTACTGACAGCAGGTGCAAACTCTTGAACTATGGTTTCTTTTGTCAGCAAATCGGGGTGATAAAAAATTCCAGTAATCTTGGTTCATAGTTCTGCATAGTGTGTATAGACATCCCTCATGGCTGAGCCTTTGCTTGACTTTGGGAAAAAGAAAAAAGAAAAAGCATTCTCCGGACTGAGCAAAATAATCTCCCTTCTATTTGTGCTACTTTTTATATGCTGTTTGTGCTACTCAGTCCATACTGATTCTTGCTGCTTGTTGTGTATTAACTGTGCATGTCAATACATATTTCTCCAAAGCCCACCTCAATCTCCAATATTCTCTCTCTTTCCCCTTATAAGCATAAGTCTTTTAATTGGACCTACTTTAGATACTCTGTATCACTCTTCATGCAAACATGGTTATTTGCATTGTCTAGTTTATGCACATTCTGCTTCCTTAATTTCCAGGTCCAGACTTTATCAATCCACAGATGTCTGCTCTGACTTTGTGACCTGGGAACCTTTATTGCCTGGGATACAGAGATGGTACTTAAGTTTCTGGAGTCCTCCAGCAAATTGTTCTATTTAGCAAACTGACCCAAGTCACAATTCCAAGAGGTGATTGAGAAAGACAAAGAGAAGAAGAAGAAACCCCAACAAACCAGCAAAAAACCAAAGAGTAGATGTGTCACAAATTGTGAAATACCTTTTATTTCTCCAAAATCTGGATGCAGGATGCTGAAGGTTGCACTAAGATTATTTCTCAAAAACGATTTTCTCAGTACAGTTTGCTGTTTTGCATAATACCAACTATTTTTGAAACAAATTGTTAAATGGTAGAAAACCAATTAAAATTGCTTTAAAAACAATAAATTAGTATATAATAATAAAGTAACGTGCTAAAAGTGAATAGTTCAGGAAGAAGTATCCCACAGAGATTTCACAGCACATTTTTTGGCCTGGCAGTTGTCACTGCTTTCTAGAAAAGTTTTAGATCATTTCCATGAGGCACCTTGGAGACTTTCCCCATTGAAGGAGTCTGCTTCTGGGTCATCCCTTCCTTTCACCCTGGCACAAGGTGCTGATGTTTTTCTTGACAGAGAACTCTTTTGACAGTACCATTTCTGAAACAGAGCAATGTAAATGTCATTACTGAATGCAAAAGGATGGATGGACACCATAGCTTTGGCAATTAGCTAAATGGACCTGTGCCACTATTTCCTTCTAAGTGCAGTTATCTGATTGGGAAGAATAAAGCAGTAAATTAAGATTGTATTACATTCCAAAGCATGTGGTGATTGTGAATCTTGGTTGTGCATACGAAGAACTTGCTTCCCTCTTGCATTAATATCTGGGCAGAAAAAGAGACACAAAATATTCCACAACAGACAGAGGTTGAGCCTGCACATCCTACAAGGGTTTGTGGGAAAGAAGCACCCAGTGAGTTCCAGGGCATAAGCTGGGAACACTGATTGAAAACGAAACCAAACAGCACATAAACTTGAAGCTGCTTTGCAGAGTCATTAAATACAGACAGAAACCTCATGAGATCATTTTTATGGTGTCAAATTACAGACCTGGGAATGACTTTTAAGATGTTACAGCAGGAAAAACAAGAGCCCTGGCAATCATTGTCACACCTGCTGAAGTGTGGAGAGGCTGGAGCAGGGCTAATCGATAACTCCTCCACAGTGAATAGAGCAGCAGGCATTTGAGGGATTAAGCACAAACGAATGATGACTGTGTGTTTTGTAACAAGGGAAATAATAGGCAGTATTTGAGTAACAACAAGATTTCAGGTGTGCCTTAGGTGCCAAGATACAAGTTGTGCTGTCAGATTTACACCGAAGTGTTTAATCCTCCAAACATGGGTGTCTGTAAGACAGCAGCCTACTGAAATGTTAACTCAGACTCTATCCTAGAGCAGGTCCATCTTGTGGGGAATTCATGCTGTGCTGTGAAGTCAGTTATATTCTCTCATTTCCATTTCTCAGTCTGATGTAGCTCAATTTGACAAACTAAACATATTTTGTCAAGCTAAGAAAAAAACCCCCTGCTAAATACAAAGTAGCAACAAATATCCCCTTAAAGGCTGCAATTGTCACTTTCTTCTCCTTGGATTCCTTTAGCACAGCAGCCTGCTGAGAATGATTTATAACAGCATTTATAATGTTGTTTAGAAACAGCAAGTCTTGCTGTTTGAAGAAAGGTGTATGACTGCATTTCTCAAGAGAAGGAAAAGAGGAGGAATCTCTCTGAAATCCGGGCTTGTCTTAAACAGGAAAATAAAATTTTTATTATCTCATCCTGCAACTATGATTTCCTTTTTAGCAGGAAGTTATTTTATATTCCACAGCTTAACAAGAGCTTTAAATGAATAATTTCATTTCTGCTTTTGATTGCTTAAGTTTCCTGCCTTGCTAAGCCTTCACTAATCTATGGAAACAGGTGGCTTCCTCTCTGTAGAATGAACCTCCCTCCCTCAGGCTGAGTACTAATAAATTAGCCCTGCCCACTTGCAGTCCAGTATGAAGCAATCCGAGCTCGTTAGCTCTTATTTGGCTGTTCCCAAACAAGGCAATTTAATGCAACAGCAAAAGCGGTTCAGGCTGCGCTTGACAATTTCTCTTGCCCATCATTAGTCACACATCCCTCCCTGGGTTTCTAATTCCTGCTTGTCTGCTCCTCACTAACACCCATGGCAAGGGGCTTGCCTACATAAGTTTAACCTGAGTTCTCTGTAAGGGGGTTGCTGATGTATTTTTTTTTCATGTGTAAGATCAAGCTGTGAAGGCCAAGAAAACGGAGGTACTTTCTATAAATATGATACTGACCATCATATTTGTGGTCCTGAGGCTCTTGGTCTGAAGCAATAACCATCTCTGGTGTGTGGATCTCTGTATATCAGTCTAGGCACACTTATCAGCTATTAACATGTATAATACACTTCCATTAAGCATCCAGATGATGGGGAAATGAGTACACTGGGGATGATCTCAGGTGCTGAAAGAAGTTCCAAAGAAATAAAGTGTTATATGTCAAACCTTGTAGCTTAATAAGAGGAAATAGTTAAGTCTTTTCCTCTTTGTGTCTGGTGGTATTGCTTAGTTATTCAATCAATTTGTTGGCCAGCCTGTACAAAGAATTAAAAGGAGACCTATGGGTGCCTATGGGACCTGGAAAATGGACTGTTTTACAGTGCTGTGTGGTTTGGAAAGGAAAACTGTCTTGTAGGGAGAAAGTGAAGACTCTTTGCAGGAGGTTTTCATGTCCATTAATGTAATCATCAATAACTTGCATCTCAATCAATGTGCATCTGGGGTGCAGAAAGCCAGAAAACTTTGGTTGAAATGTCAGCCTGTAAGCCATAAATCTGGATTTTTTGGGGTCCCTTGGCCTGTCAGAGATGTGACCCTGTTACTGCTGTGACATGGGCGGGTGTGGGGACACTGCAGGGCCAGCTTTAAATGGGGAGTACTGCAGGGTAGGCAGAAGTGAGGTTTCTCCTACTGTGATCAGGGCCCTTCTTTGGCATCTCTGGTCCATTTAGACAGAAGTACTCACTTTATTTCTGAGTATTTTAACAACCATAACAGCAAAATTCTTACCTTTTCATTGTAATAAAAAAAAAAATCTGTTGTAACTTGATGGGTACTAGTAATAGTTTTCCAGATAAACAAACTCTGCTAAATAATAAGATTTGTTTTTAAAAATTTATTTTAAAAAGAGAAGGAAGTGGATTGGATTAAGGGATGCTATGTTTGGATCAGACTTGAAATAGGGATTTGATTGACGATTAGATGCAAAATTGCACAAGACTAGCAAAATACCATGATAAACCTGGGCTAAAGACAGACTGGAAAAGAGATGAAGTCTTGGTAAAACTGGAGCTCAGAATTACTGATCTTTCAATTCAAAGATAACCTCTGGAAGACAAAAAAGAAAGTGCCATTCGTGGGTCAAACCAAATTGTAGTAATATCTTCTCAGTGAAATACAAAAGCAGTAAAACAACTCCAGTCAAATTCAATTGGAATTAATTATCTTTTCAATCTGAAAGCAAATGTCACATTTCCATTTAAAATGAACTTTTCCCAGAAAGTTAGAGAAGCCATCTATTACTTCAAATGGAAAAAAAAAAAGACTTGTAAAGAGAAAAAAAGCACTTTTTTCCCTTCTTTTTTTTTTTTTTTTTTTTTCTTTTAGATGAATAAGCAACATATAATTCAACTGAATTTGGTTTGTCAACCCAAATTAGGAGTCAGATGGTTTAGCCAGCAGGAGGCATATATGGCTCAAGTACGAGCAGGCTGGTTCTTTCCTGTTGTACACTAAATTTCTGGGCAGCTCTGAAGCCTGCTCTCACCAGTGTGCATTGAACACAATCACTAAATCACTAGACAAAACAAGCTCATGTTTTGGAAACAGACTTTTCCCATTAGGAGTTTAATGTAAGGCACCAATTTTCAATTGAGCATCCAATGATAAGGTTAGGGCATGTATGGTCTCCTGATAATTTAAATTATTTTGGTATAGTAAGTGCTACCTGTGTATTAATTTAAATTCTAGACAGAGGATGTTTTCTTCCTTGAGGCTTTTGTTTCAGCTTCATATTTAATGTACTGTGCTGTACTTTTGAAGTCAGAGAATTTACATGAAGCATCAGGAAGATGGGAGAATGTGAAACGCAGAAAAAAATTGTAGTATTAGTGATTAATGATTAATATTTGCTTACTTTTTTTTCCCCAGTGGAACACTTCCTAGATCTCATGTGCTAGGAAATAAAAAATAATTATTGTCAAAATACTTAGGAAAAATCCTTATTCCTACTTTATAGCATAGGAAATGAATAAGATAATTCAGGTTACACAGAAACCTGTGTCCAAACAAGGGTTTTAACTCTAACTTGTTACTATGTAGCTCTAGCTCTAGTAGCTGACCAGCCATGCTTTCTTGACTATACCATGGCTCAGGTACAGCTTTTCCTATAAATAAACTGCTGGAGTAAGCTTTGAGAGTATTCCATGTATTCTTTTTTTTAATTAATTGCAAAATTGTAGTTAGGCTTTCACAAATTAATTGTCTTATGATTGCTTTATGGGACAACCTTTGATTTACATCACCTCATACTTGTCATGGGGTTTCTGTCTCATGACGTGTTCTGATCAGTTATTGAGTATTTTGGCCTTCATGTTCACCACATAAACCCTGGCCTTATTTACTGAAAGCATGTCCACCCAAACTCTGTAGATTGATCTTTTCTCGTGTGCTTTTCAGTAGTGTTAATCACATGTGCATCAGGATTGATTCACAAGCACTGACTACCCTTCAGGGGTGCTGCAGGGAGGTAAGGCAGTGCTGTTCCTCCACTCAGAGGGCAGAATGAAGCACAAAAACTGTCTTCCTATTAAAACCATGGGTTCAGTCTGAGGAGTTTGGAACCTGAGATTTTACTGTAGTACTATGTAGCACCATGGGGTATAACAGCTCTAGGGGTAAATGTCCAGAAAATGAGGATGAAACAGATTCTGATCACCTTAGAAAACCTGGGTTATATGGCTTCAGCATTTCCAAGGAGGGAGAGGAGAAAGAATGCAGTTTTCTACCATGGCATTTAGTTTGCTAAACCAAGAGACCTCTTCTAGTTTCTGTATCAGTTTTTGAACACATACCACATCCTGGAAGGATACAAGGTTTTCATTAAAGCAAAATGCTTGAGGAATGAGACTCTTGAGACTTAACTCTTTCCTTCATTCAACACAGAAGCTAGTATTAGGTAAAGCATCAAGAATGCTTGCTATTACAGCAACAACATTTTAGATGCCAAAGACGTTACTGTATTTGTCCTGAAGTTCTTTCCAAGTTCTGATCAGATAAAAAGCCTGGCATATCTTGACCCATGTGTGAGCAATGGCAGAAGAGGAATACCAGTGCACAAAGATACTAAGCCATCCGTGAGAAGGAAATACAGCATAGAGAGTTAAAGAGAAACAATAGCATAATGCAAATATTTCCCTGCTAAGGGAGTGAACTTTTGGTGATGTATTATGAATAGCCAGCCTTTCTGTGCCCTGAGTGTATTGCATACTCTGCTTTGTTTTCAAGCTGTGGAGAAAAGTGAAGGGTAGATAGACCATGGATGTTTCAGAAAATATTTCATGTGTGCAGTTCAATTTAAATCCTTGTATAAGATCTTACATTTGCAATAGATAGTACACGAAAGACAAAAATCTCCACAAACCTATAGTATCTTGTAGTTAATCAAAAGCTCAATAAAAGAAAAGGGCGATTTTCCAGTTGAAGTATTACAGAAAGTCACGGGGTTCCAGATTTCTAAAAGGTCATTAAAGGGAGCACCCACATGCATCTGGGACAACCAGATTCAGAAATAACACAGTTTTCACTCTTCTTGTTTCAGGCAGATTTTTTATTTTGGCTTTGCAACTACAAGACAACATATTTTGGGGTCTTTTTTCATCCTAAGTATTTCATAAGTTGCTCATGGATTTTGAGTTATGCTTTCATCAAAGATGGAAACAATGGCTCAGTTTTGGAACTGTCTTCCACATGGGCAATGCACTGAGCCCTCACATTTCTTTACATTCTGTCCCCACTTTCATCAGTTAATGAGAAACAAGTGAGTAGTTAGTGAGGAAGATCCTGAAATAGGACACTTCTCCAGAGAGTCCTACTACACCAGCATTCAGTCTCCTTTTTTCCAACACTTTTCCTCTTTTTTTCTTGCCAAGCGCAGTATTTTTTGCAGTATCCTTTTTTTCCCTCCCCCAGGGCTTGTGGGCATCAGATATTACCAAGGCAGATGTTACCAGTTCTTTCAACTGTGCCATCTGGCCAAGCTGACACTTAGAAGATGAGGCGTTTTGATATGGTCAGCTGTCCTGGCAAGGGGAGGAGAAAAGGAGCTTCTGGCAGAAGAGAGAATAACAGGAGGGTATGAGGAGTGCCCTCCCGAGGCAGGCTGGCCTGTCAGGAGCTTGGGAGTGGGCTCTTCAGTGCACCCCAGTGCCTCTTCTGCTGCTTAAGGAACAACCCTGTGGGAAGTGGGGGCTCTCATGTTTGTCTCCCATGCTGTCCCTCTATACACACTATAGAGTGCTCTGTGTAGTACATTTTCCTCTAAGCTTGGCACTTAAAGCTGTCCTGGGAGCCACTCCTATGTACTAGACCTTTACATATTCATCTTCACCCATCCCAAAGAAGTCTTTATGAGCAGATACCCCTATGGAAACAGCTTAACGCTGAGCAGTAATCTTCTTTTCTTTTTCTCCTTTTGTTGTAGTTAGTTATAAGCTCAGGTGGACGTAGCCTTATACCTTTTCTTCTTTTTCATTCTACAAAGGAAGAAAAAAATTCTGTTGAAGTTCCAGGGAAAGTATCTTTTTTTTTCCCAAATCAATTCTCATCACAGATTTTAGTGGGAACTGAATTTGGTTTTCACATTTGTAATCTGCATGAAAAACTTAAAATAGTGCAGCAAACTGGGAATCTGTTGCTTGAACTCACTTGTTTATACTTCACTGTATTTCTTTCAAGTTGTACATAATTATTTCTAAATAGAGTGGCAATCTGTGCTTTTTCTTTCGTGCATCTATTCTTCTGTAGCCTGTGATTAGATATGCTTTTTTATATGATTATTTGATTTTTTGCTTGTTTGTTTTAAATGGCCATAATAATGCCCCAGTTAATCCTCTGGCAACTCTATAAAAAATGCTACTTTTTAAAATGGCTCTGGCAGACTGAGGTCTTGAAGGTTTTGATCTGGAGCATCACACAGTCATTTCTTTGTCTCAATATCTTGTTGAAGGTCTGCTTATTAGAGGTCTATCAGCCTTAATAGGCTGTTTCCAGCTGAACTTCCTGTCATGGCTGAGTCACTCCATTTCTCAATGAAGCCCAAGTAAAATACAGAAAAGCCTTAGTGCAGTTCCTTCTCCCTTGGTTGCATTAATTGTGTTTGGCTAACAGGTTTAAGAAGTAGGAAGTATTTAGTTTTGGCATTGCTTTGCTATGGCTTGGAATACACATCACAAAATGGATAGGTTCAATTACCAGTTTTATATAGCAACTTGTCAGAGTAGAACCACAATATCACCCTCATATTTTCTAGCTGCTTTAGAGATTGAGTCACTTTTGCATCAACTTAGTATTTTCTAGGGCAAAAATATCATTCCCTAAAATGAAGAGGACAGAGTATTTAAGGCTCATCCTGCAGCTTTTCAAGGTCTATTATAAATGTTGTAACTGAAAGGATTTAGAATGAAAAAATAATTGCCTTTTTGCCCAGCTCCAAAAGATTACATTTTGAAAACCTTTATTTCTGAATTCAGTAGCCTGTTAGTCATGGAATATAAAGCTTTTCAAAAGAGTCCTGATTGTTGTTCCATAGATTTCTATACAGTGAATGTTTAGTTCAATTTCTGATTGAGGGAGTGGCTTGGACATAGTATTATCAAAGGACATTTCAATCCTTTATGAAAAATGTGGAGGAAGCAGGGGAGTAAATTTGGAATTTTACTTCTTATATAAGTCATTTAAATTTAATGTAAACATTTGTGAACCTCTGTGAGCAAAGATGAATGGAGACACCATTCACCCTTCAATCCCATGAGGAAATATTTTCAGCCATAAATTGCAAAGACATTGAAGCAGCATTTTCAAAGGCCTCTTTATGTGCTGCATTTTCATGTTTAGCTGATAATTGAACATGGCAGAGCCAGTGTGACACTTGTCAGGGATGGGGACTGGCCTTGGGTATAATGGGGACTTCATTACAATATGGCAATATGTCTCAGAGGATCCTTGCTAATGGTGATAGATAAATAGGGCTGTGCATGTCCAGTATCATAAATACATGTTATCATGCCATGCCACTTCAGTGAGTTATCTGTTTATATATGCATCAAAGGGAGCAAAAAATGCTTCAGTGAGCTGTAAGCAGAAAGAGAATAGATGAGAGCTGAGGGTTTGGAGCACACTGAATCATATCTCATTCAGGAAATCTTCTGAATTATTGATTACGTTTTCCTTTCATTTTTTTCATTTTCTGAGTCACCACATTTGTGTTAGCCAGCCATAGTCTTCATAGTCTTGCACTAATTTACAAGTGGCTTCTAACCATTATGCTGCTTCAAAGTGGGGTGTGCCCTTTTTGTCTGAGATGGTCAGCAGCCAGTGTGGAGTGATTAATGTGGATTTCTGCCTGTGCATAATGGCTTGACAGCAATGCCTCTTTTCTGCCGTCTCCTAAGCAGGTACAAAGGCAACAAAGACCTTTGCTAATGAATCAAATTCACATATCTCATTTAGAGGTATTCACATCTGCCTCTTTCAAACAGACCCAAGAGGCTTCTTGTCTCCCTCCCCCTCTTAGGACTTCATACATTTTTACTGAAGATTAACTTCAAAAAGGGCTTGTGTTGTTTCATTCAGAGGGTTGTACTGTCACTGTGCCTGGCAGGTGCTGACTTTCTGTCATGAGAACCAAAGCACACAGAAAGTGAGATCTGAAGTCAGTAACAAGCCAGGAGAGGGGATGAGCTCTCCAGTTGGATATGGACTTGGCACAGGACCTGGGACCTGCTGTCCTTTGTGGCAATGCTGTTGTGCAATCTAGATCCTTTGTGGTAAAGTAGTTTTAGGCAAACAAGGAGATGACAAACCTGTTCTGCCCTCTTTAGTGTAGCACGTGACTTCTGGTACCCCTTTCAGTTCCTCAGTGATGATGAGCTGAGGCTCTGAAGTGCGAGATTGCCCAATACTGATGAAATAAATGCTGGACTTCCTTCTAAGCTCAGGCGATCCACAGGAGAAAGAGAGAGAAGGAATTATCTCCATGCAATGTCACTGGCTCTGTAAGGTCTTAGTGTTCACCTAAACAACTGAGTGATTCCTGATGAGCCTGCAGATAATTCAAAGGACTCTGGAACACATATGGCTTGGACTTTTACTTACTTATTCTAATGCATTTCAGTCTTCACTGTACAGAAAATATAGAACAAGCAGATGGTAGGAAAACAGAATCTACTCCCCGAGGTGAGATGAGAATTTTTGCATTAATATGCCTTTCCACGTGCTGGGGTGGTTCTGGGCTTTATTGCTAACCCTTGGTGAGAGCAGTTCTGCGTGGCTACTAGGTGTTCCTCCTCTGAACCACCTTGGGGTGGCAGCTCCTCCCCACCACAGGCTGTCCCACCTGCCCTTCCCATGCTGTGTCCTCATGGCTCCCACAATAAAGACAGAGAGGATAGCACATGCTCTTCCAGTCACTTGAAAATTCCTCTTCTTTCAGCATGGGGAAAACCACAGCCATTGTCTGAACTCAACAGAAGCACAATAGTGAAGTAATTGTTCCTTGGACCATACCTTCTATAGTATTTATTTACCTCCTTTTAACATAACTTTTCAACTACTCTGTTATCAAAGTCTCTAGTAAACACAGGTCAGATTGAGTTGGTTTTTATACACAAGTTTTAGATATTATTTCATGTTGTTAATGATCAACTTCTTTTAAAAGAACCCCTGGGGAAATTCCTATTATCTCCCTTCATTTTTTTCTCCTCAGGTAAAACAGAGAAAAAAATTCCTTCTCTTGCACTCTAAATACTTTCTAGAGTCCAGCACCACTTCTTTAAGAATTTCTGTTACTCATCCCACCAGCTGATGGACAAAAGCCTTCTGCCTCAGGCTCCCAAACCATTTCTGCATAGTATGTTTTGTCTCTTGCTCCTAATTAAATCACAGCTAATTGCAGTGCCTGGTGCTGCATAAGTGCAGCTGGGGAGAGCTGCCACCTGATCCTGGGGAAGGTCACTGACCACCCCATTGGTGTCTGGACAGAGATCCTGCTGGGGCTAGGAGGAGTGGGAGCATTGCCAGGATGTGCTTGTGGGCGTCCTCCTGCGTAAAAGCCATTGTGCTGCTGACAGCCACCACCTGTTTCATTCAGGGAGAGGGAGAGCCTTAGTATCACAAGGCAATATTGCCAAGGTTTTCTATTCCAGGAGAGGAAAGAAGTGAGAGCTGCCCTTCTCAGGTATTTAGTGGAGTCCTTCAGAAGACAGACAGACTTGCAAGTGATGAGCATCTCAATTATTTGTCTCAGCCTCAAAGGGCCTAGTGCAGTTTAAGCTGTCCCATCAAAGAAGATAACTAATGCTGGGGGAGCAGGATTAACACTTCAAATCAAGTCACATGCTTTGTCTGATAAAAACTATGAAGACTGAGTTAATAAAAACTCTTGTCTGGGAAATCTAACCCTCAATGTTCAGCTGAGGAGATTTAAATACTACCAAGTGTCTCAGACCCACTGCAGCAGCACAGAGCATCCATGCCAGCTGTGGGTGTGCTGCTGTACCTGAACTCCCCAAAGCTGCTGTGCCTGGATCAGCTTGGATGGTCCATCTAATACACTCCAGGCTGGTTGAGGTGCTCCTCCTTCAATTTAGAGAGGAAGGGGGGAATGGCCACAAGGAGAATCTCCTCATGCTCTGGGTTAGGAGAGCTGTGTTCTAGGGAATTGAACAAGCCAGGGGAAGGAATTGAGGATGAGAGATGGCTCTAACTGTGGGTGGTAAAAGACTCAAGTGCCCCGGGCACTGTTTTCAGCACAGCTATTTCTAACAGTGATGTTACTGGTAGCAACAAACCCAATGCATCTCAACAAGAGAACAGAGAATTTTTCACAACTCGATAAATAAACCCCAATTAAACTCTTTACTGTATTTCACCCAGTACACTGCTAGTCTTGGACCAAAATTCTGTACCAGAAGTCCTGGAACATAGGTTGAAAATCCTGGTGGTCTCACACTGTTCAGTGCTTGAGCTACCAGGGCTCCGTGCACCAGGAAGCAAAGCTGTGCCTCTACCCTACTATTCAGGATGAGTGCATGGAAATCACCCTAGCCACTGCTGCTTCAGCCAGCACACAGGACTTCATCCATGAGTGACAACACTACAGAAATGTCTCCACTTGGGAAAATCACCATTAATTGCTGTCATACTCCCTGGGGAAACCATGTGGCTGAAATTGACTGAGAACTGGAGAACAACCAGATGGTAAAATTACTAAGTTCTCTGGGGAGAGGAGCAGCTTCTCTGCCTGAGCATCCTGCCATATTGAGCTCCTATTTTACTCATCTTCACTCTCTGGTGCTTTTTGGATTGTTCCCTGACTGAGATTAAGACAAAGCTACAGCATTCACTCCCAAGTGGAGTGAATGTACTTGGATATGGGAAGGAGACCTGCTGTTCTCTCCTCTGTGCTATCTCCCCCACCCACAACTCAGCACAGGGATTGAAATCAAGAAAACGGGGAACTCTGCACGTTGCACAGACCATGGCCATCATCCCCATGGGGAGAAGATTGCTTATCTATTCAGTCCCTTGCCTGAGCATTGTCATAAATCCAAACACTTGAAGGAAGCTTGGAAAAACCCAAATGATTTGTAATGGTGTGTGGTCCTCAGAGGTTCAATCCAGGGAAAATAAACACTGAAGAACACTATCCGAGAAACTAGTTGTCCATTTGGGAATCACAGCATTTAGAGCATTTTAGAAATGTGCTTCAGCTCTCCAAACCAAGTAAGATTATTGCTGTGCTGGGCCAGACCAAATGCCTCTCTTGGCTTCAAGTCTCACTAGACTCTCTGTAATATTTTATATGCCAGTACTGTAGGATACAGAGGTAGAAGTGGAACATGCATCAAATCCTTCTCCTCCTGCTTTGTGCTTCTCCTCCTCCTCCTTGTTTGAACTGCCAGATAATATAACTCCATGTCTTTCCCACTGAGACCTCCTGCTGATTATTACTATTAGACAAGCCCCCTGACCATACTTTTACTCCTTCTTGCTGCATTTTAGCAAAGGTCACCAGTGTTAATTGAAGCAATCATTTACATTAATGCTTATAATCCAGATGGCTCAAGGCAGTAGAGTGAAAAAACAATGGAAAAGAATTTAAATTTTTACTCTGATGCTGCAAGTAGCAGGAGCTGGAACTTTGGAAGATAACACAGGGATGGTGAACCTTTGAGTGTTAAAAATATGTCAGAAGAAATTCCAGGAGAGCTAGGCAATTCCAGTAGCAGCTTTATAATACCTGGGACAGGTAAATAGGAGCAGACCCAGAAAATGAGGGTGAGGGCTCTGTTACAGGTATAGAAGGCTCCAGCATGTACACCAGCTAGTGCCAGGGAGAACAACTCCAGCCCCGGAAACTTGCTTGGCTTGCAAGGTTGTGTGGGAGTGCAGGTGTCTGCACTGTCCCTGTACCTGCTCTTTCCTGTGATGCCAGGAGAGAGCAGCAGGACTCTTATCCCTGCTGCCATGAACGTGCTCTCGTGTGCGTGGACATGCTCAGGCAGGTCCAAACCTACATGTCTCACACAAGCTTGTTACAAAGATACATTCCCTCATTCTTTATTTAAATCACCAGTAGGGTCAATTTCAATGTTTCTTTTTCCTCAGCCAGAATTTTATCAGGGATAGATGCATCTGGTTCCTTGGGAAGTGAAACAAATGATGAGGAGATAAATGTGCTGCTCTGTGGAAATTGCCTTCCCTGTGGAGAATTGTCTCTAATTGCAATGATCCTATCTGAAGCCAGATAATGTCAAAAACACAAAATGCAATTGAAATCTCAGCCTTCATCACTCTGGAATGTAATAAATATCTAAAAATTCTCAGTTTATTCTTTATGTTAGGTCTTGCCCAGACTCTGAAGGACCTGCCTGTTCTGCAGACTCCAGCCTGAAAAGCCTACAGTGGCCAAGTGAGAGTCCTCAGAGCTGTGCATTGACCATGGCACTGGGTGCAATTCCTTGCCACAACTTTGTTTGCTTTGCTTTTTAATGGATCAAAAATTCATGATTCTTAAAAATTCAGTCATGGGTAGGTGATTTCTGCTTGAATATGATCATTACAAGGAAAGAATTTTTTTAAATTTTTTTTAAATTTTTTTTTTAGTTTAAGCCACTTAAGAAAAAAGCTTTCACGCTTGAAGTTACATACACATCACTGATTTTGTTCAGGTAACCCGCCCAAAGGAATTTATGGGCCTATATTTTCAGATTCATGTTCATAGCTGTGACATCCAGAGGTTTATTTGTCTCATGGCTGCTAAACACCTTATTTAAAGACCTTGATATATATTTTTTTCTAATCCAAAGGCAGTTATTAATCCAGTTACAAGCTTCTTCTTTTTGTCAAAGTTGAAATACTGTGCTGATCCCAGACATGAGCTGGGGACACATAAGGAAGGGAATCAATGTGCCTTTTCCTCCCAAGAATCCCACAGAACTGATTTTACGTCAAATTTATGAGAAAATGTTAATATCTGAAAACAGTGAATTGAAATACTGTAACACCATATTGCACCAAAGAAATGCTGGAGGCAGAATTGTGGACACTCTTAATGCATGAAGAGAAGCATCTTCAAGCTGGAACCCTTGTAAATTTTGCAATATTGAGGAGTACCCATATATGTCTATGCCTCTAGTGCTGAAGGTCAGCCAAGCTGCTGGGCTTGCAGGGTTGAGAGGCAGCCAGGGCAGGAGCCTCAGCATGACTGACCCGAGTCCAGGGCCACAGGGGTGCTGTGCCTGGCACAGCCCATCCTTACTACCTGACCACTAATGTGGACGTCCATCATTACAGAGATCAGAGGGTGCAACTGACCTGTCAAAATGTTGATAAGCAAACTAGTCCTAATCTTCAGGATTACTTTTTTAATAACAGACTTGAAGTCATCTCCAATTACTCAAGGCAACAGGACAATTTGGTTTTTTTCTTCATGTTTTTATAATGAGTCCTCCCAGTGCAAGGATATCTTCTTTTTGCCTATCACCTAAAAATTACCAAATTGGGATTTTGAGATTTGTTAATAAAATAAAAATTTAACTGAGATCTACAAAATATCTTTTTTTTTTTCTTCTTTTTTGAGAAGTAGTGGAATACCTGTGCAGATGAAATTCAGCCAGCTTGAGTCTCAGCTATGGAGCACCAAATACTATTTCATAACACATGCAAACTACCAGCCTACTGAAACCAAAGCACAAGAAAAAGCACTAAATTTGCAGTAAAACAGGTGACTAACATATTTTAGCCAAAGTGTAGGGAGAGGAAGGATTGACTCATGCTAAGCTGTATTATAATATTGCAGCATTAGATATATATGCAGAACTAATGTTTCATATATATGTAATAAATTACATTAAAACAAATTTATTATTTTTTGATTAATGTGTATAGGATACATGATATCCTATAGGATATCCTGATAGGAACATCCAAAATCAGGCCTTTGTATAATTTCCCCCTTAATTTTATCAAATGCTTGAATAAAAAGACAATTACTGCAAAACTAATAAAAATTTTGACCAAATTCTTATGAAATGTTTTCAAAAGGCCACAGTCAAAATCCCCAAAAACCTCTCACTCCCCAAGGCTTTCCTGAATTAATTGCAATATTTACTTTGATGAATTCTGCAGATGTATTCTGCTTTCAGTAATGACCTGGAAAGGGAGATTTTGGGGGAATTAATTATTTTGTGGAGATAATAATTTGTCCATTCGTCTAAGCTGGTCATTAATTCACAGGAAGTGTATCCATAGTATTTAAGTAGTAGTCATATAAATTTAAATTAAAATTACTTTGGGAAACCTACTTCAACATGAGTGACTGTGGGAATATGCTACCCTTAGCTCAAGTCTGGCTGAACTGCATTCCAAGGATTCCATTGGAAAGTCCTGTTACACGTGCTCCTGGCATACCTGCAAAGCCACAGATCTGCTGTTGTGGCTGACATTTTCAAAAATTTAGGAACTTGGGGAGAACAGGCCCAGCCAGTTCTGGAATGAAGTAAGAGCTCAAATACAGGTTATGCTTGTCTGAGTGAAGCAACAGGAACCGTGTTGTGCACATTTCTGTGATGACCTTGCTAATGCTCCTCTGTGTCACACATGGCTTTTCAGCTGTATCAAAAGCACCACATCAGATTTATATTTTGAGGTGATATGGCAAAGGAGTCTTTGTCTTAAGTGGTATATGTTATATAGAATTCTTGAAAACAGCCTCTGAAACGTGCGTAGTTTTTATGGATATGTCTCTTTCCTGAAGAAGCTTATTTTTCTCTTCTTTAAAAGAAAAGTTTCTAGAAGTCAGATACTTATTATTTCTTCCTTCTTCAAAAAGTTTGTTCTTTGTTGCTTGTACAGTTCCTTCTTTCCCCCCTTAAAATAGAAGTATAGTTCTTACCCCATTTTCTTTATATAATATCTCCTTTTCTCCTCTCCTCATGATATGATGTTAAGTTGTTCAAAACCCAGACAAAAAATAGCTTGTGCCTGCACTCCAGCAGAACAGAGTGATATTGTTGCAGAATGGAGTAAAGGTTAATCCCATTTCAGTTCTGGACCACCTGTGTGCTGACACAAGGTGGATTCAGAAGGGCACGGCAAGAACTATAGATATTTCTGTCTACACAGTAAGAGAAAAGGAGCCAACTGAAAAACTACAGAGGGTGGTGAAAACCCTGCTTGCAGTGACTTGCTTGGGTCACAAATGGCTCTGTTTCTGAGAACAGGGTCTGTTGCTTTGTTCCCTAAGAAATTTTGCATTTAGCTGCAGGGAAGAAAAGGCTGTCCAGCACAGCCACTCCACTGGGTAAAGGAGCAGGTTGCTCATGCTTTCTCCACCCACCATCAGTTGTTGGCTTCCTCTCATCAAGGTTCCAAATGTGTAGCAGGCAAAGTTGTCCAAACAGGTTTGAGTGAGGCTTTTTAACAAGCCCTGCTAAGTTTTATCCTTTAGAAACTATTTCACATGTATTCCAATTCAACATTGAAAGTGCCTAAAAAATCCCCCCCAAGATCAATAAGGAATGCTACTGTCTTACAGTAAATATTTTAAAATCCCATTAAAATAAAAGGTAAAATCAGGGTAAATTTTGCCAAAGGTCAGGTTTTCTGCCATAGAATTCAGTTGGTCAAATTTTAACGAGCCTTCTTGATCAGCCTTTTTCATCTGGATTGGAAGCAGAAACTCAGGAGAAGTTGTGTCTCAAAGTGAGGTGAACCTGAGCTGTGTATTTTGTGGCACAGCAGTGATTGCAAATGTCCTCTGAGGCCAGGCATATTTGAATCTCATTTTTATTAGTGCCATTTTTGCATGCAATCTTCCCTGTGCTTAGCTTTTCTGTGAAGGCTTCTGACACTTTCTCCTACGTTTCACCTTTTCTCACTTGTTTCGACCCTGTCCAAAGGTGGCTCTTTCAGCAAGCCACAGTATTGACGTGGCAGATGTGTTAAGTATGAGCATTTGCTACCTCATGCTTCAGAGCTCTGCCTGGACAGCACCAGGCAAGCCAGGTTTGGAAGTTTTGCTCTTGCTTTGAGTGTATGCAAACACTTCTGCAAGGGCCAAGCCGCAGATGATTTGGGTACACTGACAACAAGTTTAGAGATGCTTATTAGGGTTCTGGTTCTCTGTAGTGATGTTCAAACCTCAAAAGCTCCCCATTTACACATCAAAAATTAATGCATACTCTGTGATGGGCCAATTTTCTTGTGAATAATAATCATTGTTACACAAGTCATACTGCTCTTGTTTGAAGGATTTAATTCTGTGACAAGCAGGAAGAAAAGAAGGAAAGATAGGAAAATATTCTTAAATATCTATACATAGCAGAAAAAGATAAGAGATCAAGGAGATTTCAGCGATGTTTCATATTTAAATAGCTTATGAAATCCAATACATTGCTTGTTAGAAAGTGTCAGGAAGACTTAGAAATACCAGCTGACACAGATAGATTCTTAAACATAGACTGAAACGCAGAAAAAATATCTTAGTATTACTAAGTTTGAATTTAAATTCAATATTGCAGGTGTTTCCATGATAAATAAAGCAGGGAAATGGGAAGTACCCCTAAGTCACTCTTACAGTTTTGGGATGAAAGATCATTGAGAAATGATCAGTGTTTTAGGTTTTACTGGCTACCTCAGGTACATGATGCTGTTCTGCTCTAGCTGGCTGTGCATTACAGCAATACTCAGACAATACTTTAATGATAATTCTGCATTTGTAGCAGAAAATAATATTCATTTTTGGTTGTCTGTTGAGGACTTTCCTCTTCAGAACCAAAACTGGTTTATATTGGTAGTGTGTATTTGATTTTTCAGTAAGGAGGATGTGGCTTACTGCTGGAGAACTCCTGTAGTGGAAAACAACTTTAACAGTACTTAGGAAAAAGTACATTTCTGAACAGGGGGGTTTTCACACCTTCACAAACTTTAAATGGAACTATACATTCTTAAGAATTTGCAGAGTTAAATACTACGTACACCATTCCTAGCTATCCAGAATATAAAATTATGCTTACCTGTATCATATGCTACTCTGCAATTACAGTATCTGACAGCATCTCTTATAAGTGTAGGGGAATATTTAAAGGGAGATCCTGACTTTCTGATGGAAAATACTGCAAATGGAATAGCTATTTCATGAAGTTATTCCTCAGTGTAAAAAATTGATGATCTTCACTTCTCTGCTCATAATGAACTGGTGGATTTCATTCTGGCATCAATTCCCATGCCTCCCTGCAATCTGTAAAAATCATATTTCAAGTCTCCCAGCAGGAACTACGTGAAAGTGAATATGGTTTTGTCTTGCCAGCTTGGAGTGCTGGTACAGAACTCTAATAAAGGTATGGTTACTTGCATGATTTAAAGATCATTCAATTGGTCAGGAATTTGCATTCTGAAGTCCTCCTTAATGTCATTTGATTGCAGTAGTGTGCCAGGTAAATTAAAACAAACAAAAAAGTCCCAAAGGTATCTCATTAAGGCAAACCACACGTCTCTCTGGATCACGTAAATGAGTTAATATACTACTTTATGCTTCCAAATGTATTTATTAGCAGTTTACTTTCAATATGTTCTTCAGTCAGCTTTTTTCTTTACTAGGAAGCTGTTTATATATTTTCTGTATGCCAGCAAGTGATATCTTCTGTCACTTAAAATGTTAATGGGTAACACAGGATTGATACAGCTGTTTGAATTGGCATGAATGTAGGAAAAATCTCATAACGTGTTGGTGAGTTACTTCACACGGTTGTTCCCACTTCTTTAGTACAAAGATACTGTACTAATTTAAAAGATTTGTTATTGTAACAGTCGATCTTGATGAACCATAAAATTGCAGCTTTGAAAAACTGTAATGGCACAGTAAAATAAAAATTACGTAGAATAAAAGTCATTTGGGTTAGGTACTCTTTGAAGTCTAGATGATGTTAGAAGCTCTATCTACACTGCCTTGGGAAATGCTGCCTCGTGCCTGTTTGCCTTGTGTTTGCAAGCTGTGCACAAACATTGTACCCACCACCCATTCCAGTGCTGCCTGTAACACTGAACCTTGCACTTCTAATAGTGTGCTCTTCTTGGCACGTGGTCATGCCTCACTTGCCTGCTTTGAAGGAAGCTGGTTGCTGTCTGTCTGTCTGTCTCCAAGAGGCCTGATAAAATGGGCTGTCAAGCACGCCAGTTCCAGGTGACATCCCTGCTGTGGCGCAGCCATGGCTGGCAGGAGGGTATGGCCTCTCACAGGGAGGGACTGGCCCAGCCTGGGGGAACCAGGAGGCCCCACGGTGTGCAACTCCTCAGCTTCTACCCACCTTCCTTCCAGGAGGTAGGACACATGTCTTCCTGGGATGCAATTTCTTTCATCTTCCAGAAACCTCCTGAACTTTGACTTAGTCCAGATTCTCCTTTAGCAAGTTTTGGTTTTGGAGACAGTCTGTCAATATCCACTGACAAGGGGCTTCTTTTCTAGCTGAGCATGCAGTGACAGACAGAAAATGTCTGGATGAGATAGGTCATACTCGATGCCAGGTACCTGTTCTGCAGATACAGCATTTGGCATGTCTGGAACAATTGCCCCAACTGTGGGTTCCCACAGAAAGAATCCAAAATCATCGATAGGAGTGACAACTAAATTCCAAAAACTGCACTTGACTACTTAGAGCACACTTTCCACAGTTGGGTTCAGTCTGAAAATGGTGGAAGGCCAGCCAGGCAGTGAGAGGAGAAGGATATCTTTGCAGCTGGAAAGATTTTCTTTACATTGCTGTCAAGGGGAAATGAAATGAGCAACAGAAGTCATGAATATAAACTTACTGCATGACTAAAGCAGTTGGATCATGACTAAGGCTGTTGTGAGACTCCACATACCCAACTGCCAACAATTATAAGGCTGAACTGTGTTCCTAACAAATACTAAACCCACAAATGTGCAGTTACCAAATACGGCTGGCTTGAAAGTTCATCCTGTTTTATATTAGCTGTTTTGTTCCCATGCTGCCCACTCACATGGGCTGCAATCAGTAACCCGTCTGCTGTCTAGAACAATGACGGTTCTGCATGACCTCTGAGATAACAACATCTTGATTAATAGGAAGATAATTCTGAGTATTCATTGTATACAAGATGGCTCTGGAAATGGCCCATACATGCTTGCTTCTTCCAGATTGAAGATAGTCACTGGGTGCTGGGCAAAAAGAGAACTGGAGAATCAATCCAAGGGAAAGTCAGAATATTTTGATCCTCAAATGGCCATGTTGAAAAAGCACTTTTTCTCTTGCTCATTTCACCAAACCTTGGTTCTGGTTTCCATAATTTCATTTTTTTCTCAATGAGAGTTTAAGATGCTTTTGTTTTTCTCCCTTTTTGCATAGTAATTAGCAGATTTGGTGCTCTCTTGGTGTTCAGAAACTGAACTGTGGACAGAATGGTTCAGATGAAAAATCCTAATGGCATGGTCCATGAGGCAGAGCAGAATTCTGATGAAAATTAATTTAAAGAATATTAAATCTAGTTAAAGAACAGTAAGCATGCAGGAAATCCCTTTACTGGCTTCTACTTCACAAGTGGATATAGACAGGCATCTCATGGAGACCAAGAGCAAAACCAAGACTCCAACATCTTGAAATTATGAAGCAAAAATGCCTGTAGTCAGAAGGCAGTGAAATTAAAGCTATGTTTATTTTAAGGCTCTGTTTCTTTGCATTTATTTATAAGCCCTGTTTATTTCAGGTTGAGTTTGGTGCAGCAAGCAGGAGTTCACCCACTGTTCTCAAAGGAAGTGGCACACAACATTTGTGTTTAGACCAGATGTACTGGATTCAGGTAAGGAAAAAAAAAAAAAGACAGTCCACATGAATGTGTTGACTTTATGAATGAATCATGGAGTATGTTTCAACACTGTATTAGACACAAATATCCTGTGACAGACACATAAATTTGTTCATGCAAGTTCTCACCAGAGGAAGCAAAAAACCATAACCTGTGGTTAGGTGATGGTGTAAAAGCTTTTCTTTTGGTTTTAGATATTTTCATTAAATATCTTTTCTGAATGGAAGAGACCAATGGAAAAAGAATGACTTAAGATAATTTTTATTTACAAAGATTAGGCACTTAGATATTTATTATGTGCTGTTTTTCTCACTTTTAACTCTCATCTGCCCCTCCTACTGTCACATCCAGACTGTTTTTGCACAGCCTTAGAGCAAAATATTGGTGCGGAAGAAACACTTTCCCTGCAGGCATTTGGAGAATGGCTTGCAGAGATGCCCAGTGAATGAGTACAGGAGAAGGATTGTGTAAGGAATAAAAATGGCTACTGCTCCATAAAAGCTGTGTGACACTAAAAAATTTTTGTATGCAATGGAGGAAAGAAGAGTTACATTAAATAATAATTTGAAGATTTCTACTTTGCCTGAATTGTTGATTGGCAGATTGCAAAGTTTTGCATCTGTTAATTATTAGATTTGTGATTTTCCTTACTGAATAATTCTCAGGATGCAACTTCTGTATAATGCAATAAATAAGCAGCTGGCTGTGTGAGTTTAGTTATGGGAGTCACGTTCTGTCCTTACATTCATAACACAAGGTTTATAGTATATCTTGCCACTGACTGCCAACAAAAGCAGCAATATATGAAATATTTCCTTGGAGAATACTTGGGCTAACACTGATCTTTTAACATGGAACAAATACTACTAGAGGTCAAGACCACAGCCTGCCCAAAAGAGGATTTGGCATCAAAAAGTCTTGGGAATAGTTATACTATTATATATATACATACTTAAACCAGTGAATTACAACAGTTGGATTATTTGATGCAAACCCTTAAGCATGCTCTTTTGTCTTCCTCTCTCATCCTAACTACAGTAGAGTGGGGAAATGTTCTGCCTCAGTAAATGCAAGAAAATCATTACAGTGAACATAGCTGCATTGTGCAGGCTATATGAGTAGAAATGTGTGAAGGATGGGGCCCAGATCCTCCTGGACTCTCAATGACCCCTGAAATCAGGGCCTCTTTATCTTTCAGATGGATGAATATTATTCCTTGCCACCCTCACTTTTGGAGTCTTATGAAAGACTCCAAGAAATCAAGCTTGATGGTTCTTTCATGTCTGCAATGGCAGGTGATGCTGTGAAATGTGGTCTCTCAAAACCCTGCAACTGACTTTCATTCTGGACCCATGTTCAGATTTTTTTTTTTGGAGTTATTATAAAGAGCCACATGGCCTAACATCAGGAAGGCTGTGAGCAAGGAGACAATCATATTTTTTTTTACTTCAAGGGGGATCTGAGGAATTATACAGTCGTTAGAGTGGGAGCTTGCTCTAGGCATTGAGCTAGTTATTCTGGCTTATGCAATGCACAGGCATGTCCACAGGTACAACCACCTTTCTGTGAAAAATTCAAGAGATATTAGGTAAAAAAAAAACTTTAGTCAAAACCAAGGCTCTCACACCTCAGTGCCACCTTACTATGACCAGATCTTCATGAACCTCAGGTTTGAAATCCTGAGCAATGTGGTGATGACACACAGGCCAATACCTAACCACACCATGCCAAGACATCCAAGCACATCATGCCCCCACAACACCCCTGTCAGCCAAAAGACTTTGGAGACATCATTAGCTGGAAGTGACTTCTTAGTGACCCAGGTGCTGTACAAGAGCATACAGCATCACAGTTTATCACCTCTGTCTGCAATGGCTGTAACAGCTGTGACATCTGAAATGACCTAGCTCAAGCTTTAACTTAATTTTTATTCCCATCACTCTTGCACCATACTAAGGCATTTGTTTTGTGGTGTTTTAGAGGGAAGCTGCTGGCATCTGACTCACCATTTCCTGCAGCATGTAGGTGTTTCTTGGAGCTCCATCAAACAGGAGCCCATCCCGACGTTGCTCACCATGAGAGCTGGCTCTGAATCACAGCCACAGCATGACAGTACTGCTTAAAGCTGGAGCATCCAGGCTACTTGCACAGACTAAAAAAACACTTTATAGTAGCTAAATGCATTTCCTGTATGTCTCCTGCCCTGTAATATCTTTTCTTTGGTTTTGCACTTTGAAAACAAAGGATAAAATATAATTTCTAATAGAACCAGAGTTTTTGCACTAAACTAAAATGGACTAGTGAATATGGACTAAAATGGAAAGAGCCCCAAAATTTTGATTCACTCTCTACAAAACTGAATAGCAAAAGGATTAAATAGATTGTAGAATGCAAATGAAGCTTTTCCTGCCCATCACTAAAAGTTAAAATCATTGCAATAAGTAACATGGTTGTCATGGTGATCAAGCACTTGTTTATGATAAAATATATCAGGCAAAGCTAAAATGTTTTTAATTTAAAGCTCAGATGATGGGCAACTGAGTAATGTAAGCAAGAGCAGAAATATATTTTGGTAGATACATGCAATTAATTATTTTTCCTATGAAAAGTCATGCCACTTCTCAATGTTTGTTCTGCCCCTTTTTTTATCTTCTTTCAAGTTCTGAATATGTTTGTCTTCCAACAGTGCAATGAGCTAGCATGACAGGTTTCAAGGAAAATGCAAATGGGCACTACTCACAGGCACATGCCTGGTAGTAAACAGACAATAGACCCTCTTATAGTAATGCTCCAGAGAAGAGCAATTCTTAAATCTGACTGTACATTCTGTCCTGGCACCTGCAAATACATAAGCATTCATCTGAATAATCTGCAGCATTGCATTAGTTCAGCATTTCTTTCTCCTGAAATTGTCAGATGATTCAATTGTCTGAGCACCAGAGACTAAAATTCAGTTTTCTTTGCCTAAAAATAGCAGTCATTAAAAAAAAAAAAAAAAAAAAAAGGAAATGAAATATTCAATTTGGTTCTATTTAAAATGAGGGGAAAATCCTGTTAAGGGAGGAAGTGTCTGACAGTCTAGAAGATAGTTTGCCACATGATTAAAAATTAGCTGCATGTAAATTATTCTTGTTATACTCCAACAGGCACTACTTCTGCAAGGAACTTTATGAAAACACTGGGACAAAGCTGCCTACTTGAATTTGATGGCAAATTTCCCAGAGACTTCAGCACCTCTGGGCTCAGCTGAAGACAACTGGAAAACAGCTTCCTCACCTACAGCTGTGTAACTCCAGATGGTATTTCATGCCCATGTCAGAATATCTAGTGGACTATAATAGGAGATTTCCATGAGGTCTGTGACACAGAACTCAGTTCTTGAAGTGTAGGAAGCAGGGATTTTGCAGAGAGCCTAAAGAACATCACAAACATCACCTTGTCTCTCCCTCTCCCCACCTCTCTCTGATTAAAGGCAATGAATGTGATAAACAGAGATGAGTATCTGAATGGATTGTGGCTAAGGACTGTTGGCTCACAGGGGAGGCTTTGGTGGTAACAATAGGGAAATAAGAATTTCTTTTGCATTTAATGATTTTTTTTGCAACAATATACTTTATGCTTTATCATTTTAAATTAACTGGTAAAATATACGCTAGTAACAGTCATTACAGATTAATGGTCAGAGATAAATCTCATTGAATTCAGTAGTAAGGCATAATAATTTTAACAGGCTTGAGATCAAGACTTTAATTGTACATGATACAAGCTAGGTACCTTTTGAAGGCGTCACTTCAGAGTAAAAAGAAAAATGTTTAAAGTTCTCATCCTATCAAGGACGAAAAGATGTGGTTTTAGGTTGAAAAACCTATCAGATGACTTTGCTAAATAATTTCATTTGTTAGCTAATTAGATTTACAGATACCTATATAGATCACAGGAATTGTTTTCATGGTATCATTAGTAACCACAGTATTATTATTATCATAACAAAAATAGCTTTTGGATGAAATTTCCATCTCTTAATGCTTCATCAAGGAAGTATCAATTTCACATTTATTGAAAACCAGTCCTTAGGCATGGATGAAAGTGAAGGTAAAATTTATTATTTGGCTTAAGCAGATATATTAAATCCGTGTAGCTCAAATTACTTCAACAGTTCTATTTTTCTTGCAAGCCAAAGTGTGTGCCTTTTAAAAGAGCTGAATGTCCCTCAAAGTCTCCATTTTGCAGCGTGCAATATCTCTGAGATGCAAAACTAGAAAGTAATATGTAATTACATTAAGGCTCAAATTCATCCAAATAGAAATACTTGACTGCTGAAAGCTTGTTTTTGGTAAGAGCTGCAAGTATGCAGGCCTTGGCAAGTGAGATAGGAGGACTCTTTGACCATTTTAATCTAGAGAATTTCAAGCTGTCTTTCTTGGGAGCTGATACAGAAACCAACAGACCTGAGAACTAATCCTCGTTCTCCTGGCTACTCACAGTCCAGGCAGGACATGTACAGGTAAACATGGCAAACAGCACAGACATCTGCTTTCTTCCACTGGCCTTACCTTTGAAGCAGAAGAAATATTTACAATAATAAAAAGTTTGTCCTTTTGTCTGGTCTTAATGGTACTGAATGATGCCATGAGCTCTGTCATGAGGATATGCCCTAGAAGGTGGACAGAGATCTCCTTACCCTTGTCTCATCATCCATAAAACTTTCTATTGCACTAAGCAGGAGTTGCCTGCAAATTTTTTTTGAGCACTGCAGTCCATTTTCTCCCCCCATCTCTCACAGATTTCCCATCGTGTTCAATATCTGATCATATTATCCAAATCCCAGTCAGGCGCCAGTGGGAGCATTGTGGAGAAAAGAAATGGTCACATAAACATAATTTTCTTTGTGTTTTGCTGTGTTTTTGAGGCTGCTATTTTGTTATAACCATTTGATTTCATTATTCAATTCTGAGCTGAAACACTAGCCTGAGAGTTTCCACTGGAGTGTGCTAAAAGAGTATCTGATTTCCCTTCTGTTTCCCCTGCCTGCTTTATAATTTCTCCACAGAAATAGATATGGATACAGATTTTCAGCAAAATGGCAAGGAGAAAGCTAAAACTCTTAACCTGCCAAGGCTTCTTTGCTAATGTGAAATCAGGCATGTTCCTGCCTGTTGGCTTGGGCTGGGGTCTGGAACAACTGTGAGTCACCTGCTCAGCCCCCAGCCCCCACAATCACACACCCTGCACAGCCAGCACCAACATGTGATGGAAGGGGCACAGGAGAAACAGGAGACCTCTCCTTCCTAATCCAGGGTAAATTTCCTTTCCAATAAAACATGAGTGCAGCCTTCAGAGTGTCAGAGCTTAACCACAAAGGTTAGGTTATTCAGAAATGACAAAAGCAATGACACACAACTCATTGAAATATTCACTTGTTTTCTAAGAAGGATGAATACTGCACCTCTTTGGAGCCCAGATGGAGTCCTGGGCACTCCTGAAAATCGGGATTTTTATGCTGAAAGATCAATCACAAACCAAACCCAGGAATATTAAGCAAAAATGACACTTTGTAAAGAAATGAAAAAACAGGCAGGAATTTTGGCAACCCATGAATGAATTGTTTTTGATGGAATCCTGGTCTTTAGCAATTTTTCTCAGTAGCTTTCTATCTCAGACCTAAAGTTAGGAGGACTGTATTTAAACTTAACTAGATGTCTTCTGTTTACTCTTTAGAAAGGAAAATAAGATGCCTAAAAAGTGGTAGCACATGTACAAAACAAAATTAGAAACACTAAAAAGACCAGATCCTCTTTGTTCAAACACTATTTTTTTCATGATGAGCTTTTGCTGTGTTAAGAAATGATTCCCTAGCCTTTTTATTCTGAATGATACTGGCCTAGAAAGGCATAGTATTTCTCAGTAATTTCAGAATGCTTGAGCTCCTCAGAATATTTAATGTATTCTTTTGGCAGCAGGTACCATGTAGGCAAATCCCATTGTCTTATTTATTTAAGCATTACACAGTTTTGAATAATCCTTTCATAATACTAAAGGTTACAGCACAGGGAGTTTCACAATCTTGTGTGGGGTGTTTATCTGTACCTAGACAGTCCCAGACCATCTGCCAGGATTGTTTTTCCTTGATTATGGATCAGAAATATTATAGTGACAATGAATAATGGAATGGAAAATAATGAATAATTATTTTCCATGATAAACCAGGAGGCAGATGAATCAAAAGACTAGTAATGCCTAGAAAACAAGTGTTTGTCTTCCAGTTCACTGGTTCAAATGTAGTTTGAGCCATAATAGACCGGAAATCAAGCCCAAATAATTTTTGGGGTACCTTATGGAATAAGCTTGGTCGCATTATTTTGACAGTTGTGGCACTTCATTAGGAAGTGTGGAAGAACCTCAGGACAGGCTGAGTCTATACTACAGTAACATTAAATATCTAACTCCATGGCAGCAATATGATGCACCAAGAAAAGGACCACGGAAAAATTAAAAATGTGCAGTGTTTGGGTGTCTCTCACGGACACATGAGAACCTGGCAACTGCTGAGGACCATCAGCAAAGCCACTGAAATACAAATGTAATAGAAGAAAAAGTGGAAAATCTGTCCTTCATAGTGGTTGCAAAAATAGTAACTATTTACACATTTAGTGTATAAGCTGTCATCTGCAGATCTCAAATTGTTTTACACACACCAATGAATTAAGTTTCAATACACACATATGAGATATTTTATTCCCATTTTGCTGTCATAATTAATGCATGAATAAATGCACAGGGACATGAGGTGATGTGGCACTAAGCCCACTGTAGGTTTATGTGATATAGTATAAAAATTAGGCCTCGTGGTTCCAGCTGTCCACAGCACAGCCATTAGATACTTCAGTTTCCAAGGGCATCAGTTAATATGCTCAGGGCTTGTCAGACTTTCCAGCTGCCCTCTTCATAAAGGATAGAAAGAAACAAGGGAAATTATTAGAATTTCTGGGCAACACTTACAGATTATGTTCCTATTGATTAACTGAAGGCTAGCTAGGTTCATTTGTTTTCCTGGTCACTTAAATTGGTGTTTCCCCATGTACAATGATCTCTCTTACCCCATTAAAAGTAGAGGCAATGATACCACTCTGAAATTGTTTAAAAACTATGCAAAGGTTAGAGAAAATTGTTGTATGCAATAACCAGAAATATCAACAGGGATTATGGAAAGAAAAGATTCAGAGATTTATACTGAACCCTTTTTTTCTGGAATTTGCACTGTCTCCAATGTATTTTAGGTTTGGAATGATTACAGAGAAAATCCATTATAGGATATACGAATCTTTATGATCTACCAAACAGGAAAGGTTCTTACTCTCTGAAAAAAATTAATTCTGTGTAAAACCAAAATCAGCTGCCTTCCTGTGGTCAAAATCCCTTTTCCTTTTAATGATTGCTGTATGTATAAGGAAACTGTTTTATCTTCTGGCTTTGATTTTTGGTTCAAAGCTCTGGTTCACTTACAGGTGCTGTCCCTGTCCTTTTGGATTGTTTTGTAGAGGACACTTTGAAACAAGCTAAAGTCAAGTTGGAGTAAATAACTGCCTTTGGTAAAAGCAAAGCCTAGTACTATCTCTTTTTTTTTTTTTTTTTTTTTTTTTTTTTTTTTTTTTTTTTTGTTAATTAAAGTTTCAAAATATCTTTTTCACATTAGAGCAAGTTTAGAAAATTGGCAATTTTACAGAGAGAGAAATGTGCTTTGTGTGTGGTTTACTTTGTTCCCACTGCTATTGTTGAAGTTTTTGTTCTTTTTCACCTTACATGCTGCAGTTCCGGGTTGCTGTCTTTCCAGATCAGCCCTTTGAAAGACAGGTCTGATTGTCCATGCCATTATTCTTGCGTTGACTTTCCTGCTGCTTACCTGATTCCAGGAGAGTATTCCCGATGTACATCACTCTGGAAGGAGTGGCTGGAAATCAGAGCAGTGGGTTAGATGGCATAATTGGCAGCTCAGGAGCCCTTATCAAGAGCTTCATCTCACTGACAGCCATCACTTAATGCTTGATTCTGGACTTCAGCCTTGATCACTCAGAGCCTGTCTTGAGTGTGCAGGTAATTAACAACAAGCACTGACTTAGGGTCAAGGGGGACCAAGCTCAGCCTTCTGCACAAGTACCTTTGGCTACAGTTCATGAGGAGAGTTTATGCAGAGTTTAGGTGAAAGCACTGGCTTTCTCTCTTCTTCCTTCTAGTAAGGCAGGGATGATGTTAATAATTATCATTATGATTATAATTTTAATTTTATTTTTCTTTAGTTACACTTTCAGACTATTAGCTGCCCTACGCCGCTAAAAGCTTAATCAAACCCAGAGAGAACACGTATCCACTTCTAGAAATGCCAAATGCCTTCTGGGGAAGTTTATCAAAGGCATATAAAAGAAGCAGGAACACAAATTTTTGGGCTTCTGAAACTCCTGACTCATGTTTTAACCCTTTTCACCTATAGATCTGACAGTTCTAAACAAGGCAGTACTTTCATTTCAGTTTTTTCATAGCTTGGCAGGCTGGCTACTGAGAGGTCTGTCAGTCACCTCATGGCATACATATCAGTGTGTTTGCAATGGAGAGCCATCCCAGGTCCTTCCTACATTAATCTTTTTCCACTCCTTTAGCCACTTGTGTCATCGAATACCTTCCTTGCCTTTCTTCTTCAGCTATGAGGGCCACTGTCATGGGTGCAAGATTTGAAAAATAAGCTCTTAGCTGCTGTGTTAAAGGATGTATGAGCAGGATTTACATGTTTAACTGGAGAGAAAGCTTGCACTGGCCTCACATTGTTCTTTGAATAGCCCCTGTGCAGATCTCTCAGTTACCACATTCTCTGTACTTCTATCTGCTTCTCTGTGCTGAAATATTCTCCCATGACCAGTTGTGTTACTAGGTGGAGAAGGTGTCATTCAGGGAGAAAATGGGGGATGCACAGTGAAAAGATTTCAAAGTCAGCTTACCTTCATCTCCTCAGCAAACTGGACTAGTTCTGAAAGAAGGCAGCCCTGTTTGCCCTGTAGGGAAGCAGCACAGCAGCATAGCTTGAACATATTCCTTCAGTCAAGTAAATTAGCCTGGGTCACACATTTTCCACATATACACCAAGGGATTAAAGTTTTTTCCAAAGGAGATTCCTTTTAAACTGTATATTAATAAAATAAACCTTCAATGACAGGGATACTGCAGGGTAATTAGACTTTATATGGTGCATCATATAAGCTGATGAAGTTTTCTAATTAGTAAATTTCACACACACAATTAGAAGTATAATGTGAGCCTCAAAAAAAAAAAAAAGGATTAAAAAAATTATTCTTGTGATTGGAGCTCGGTAGGAAGCTTTCTCCATCTCATAGTGGCAGTAACTGGCCAGTCTATGCTTCATGTCTTCATGGTTTTCTCCATGGCAGTGTAGGATGGGATTGCACCTATGGATCTCTTTTGTTGCACAGTTCCCTGCTGGGAAAGCATTAACAATGTCTTTGAGTTCACCTGCTCTCTCCATTTTTAAATTTTTATTTGTGCCTGTATGTGTTTTATTAAAGGTTTAAGGTTGTTAGGGAGGTTTGGGGAAATGTTTTATGGCATGTGGGAGTAAGGGGGAATCAATACTCCATGGATCTGGCTGTGCCTACCACTGTGCAGTCATGTTTTTGAAGCTCATACGTTCACTTTCAGTCTTACATTTCTACTGTCCCAGTATCTTTTAAATTGATCTGGAAAGGTTTTCACATCTTTATTTGTAAGTAGAGTCTTTAATGAGGTTTCAAGAATTTGAAAGTATACAAACTGAAAAGAGAATGTGAATGGTGAAAGGTACAGCTAAGACAACTTTAGATAGCAGGCACAAACCTTTCTGAGATGCCATGGTATGGGGAATGCTGTGGTAAAAAAAAAAAAACAAACCTGCCCAGGGCAATAAAGAGAACAGCCATTTCTCAAGTAATTGTAGGAACTGGACTTAGGAAGTGAAGTAATTGAAATGAGACACTATTAGCCAGAAGGGGAAACATAAATCACTAGCTGGAGGAAAATGAAATGACAAATGGAGACATGGCTGGGGAATAGGCACTAGTACAGCTAAAATGACAACAATAACAAAAGATAAAATCTACAGCTGTTCTACAGAGCCAGTTTTGTGGGTAGAGAGAAACTAAATATCCTGGATTATGTATTTTTATTATTTTAGATGGTTAATTTCTGCCTACATGCTTGCTACTTTATTTTGCTAGTGATTACTCACAGTTGTGGACAGATCATGGAGAACATATTTGGAAAGCCTCTTCTGATGTCAGCAGTTTCTTCAATTTGATGGGCAGTAAGCATACCTGCATAACCACCAGTATTTCCCATATATGTAATAATTTCATTGTTTTGAAGACAGTGGGTGTTTTGTAGTAGATTCAATTGCTGTGTGCTCCAAAGTTATATCTATTCTTCAAGCTGACACTCTGTCTCATGGAAACTGGATTCCAGACTTTTTAACAGTTTTTGATCTGAAATACTTCAGTTTGGATTGCAAAATATCTTTCATGAAAGGGAAATGTGAAACAAGAGAAGGCAAATTTCTCCTTAAAGGTAATTCTTACCTAGAGATTGCTATACTGATATTACAGAATGTAAATCTGTAAATTTGTAAATCTGTCCTAGATGTTTCACAAAAAAACCAAAAAAACCAAAACAACCAAAGAAACAAACAAATCCAACAATATTCACACATTAAAAGGGTATTATTGAATTACAGAAACATTAACTTGATGCAACACAGCTCTTTCAACTAATTTTTTTTATTATGTGTTTTAAACACAATGTCACATACAAGCAGAAACCTTTTGTCTTCCTCACAGGAGGCTGCACAAAGCATTTTGCATCTACTTCAATATCCTTTAACTGTGCAGAGCTTCCTGAATCTCAGGTGAATATTCCATTTCATTCACAGCCAGCAATCACGCTGGGGGAACCAGCTCATCTGTGCTTTGGACCTCCGACTCCTGCTGTAACTCTTCAATCTGTCTTTCTGTTTCTGTGTGTGACATTTTATGCCCTTTCATTTGTCCCAAATAGGTTTTCTCTTTAACCTTGTGGTACCAAAACATTTCATTGTATTTGAAACTAATGGCATTTGGTAATTGGCAATGCACTAAGTGGCAAAGGGCACCTCCAGTAATTTACTTGAATGCTGTTTGAAGCTGAAATAATTTGATTTTCAACAAAGGGCTATAAGCATACTAAAACAGTGTCTTCTGAGCCATTAGTGTAAAGAGGCTGTCTTGGCTCTACACTTTGCTTTAAAATTAATAATCAACCTATTGATAAGGAGGATAAGTAGTAAAGGCTTAAGGGGGTTTGGAAGTATTTTTCATAGCTATTTTTGTTATCTAGGTTATATAGTCACTTTACTATAAGTTTACATTTCAATATTTAATAAAAAATTAAAAATATTTCTCATGTTGAAATTGTAGTTTTCTGGCCAATCCTAAGTATTATCTGTAGGCACACATGGCAGAGAAAGAAAATGAAGTATAGATATACATTTATGTGTGAACACAAAAGGGCATATGTGTAAGATTCACTGTTGATTAAAAGGCAGTGTGAGCCCTGGGGCTCTGTATAGGGCTCAGAGTTGGACATTAAACCTTATGATGCTTGAACAAAATGATTGAAAGGTATGATTGACCATATGAACTTCACGTGAACAGTGTGTCTTAAGTTTCTCCTTCTTCAAGTGGAAATGATGAATTCATTCTGTGGAGCATTTTGGGCCTTTAAATACATATTTCAGGCAAGGAGGACAGGCAGAACAGGGACTCTTTCTAGTTTCTATAATTTTTGTCTGTTTACATGAAAATATAAAGGTTTTTTTGGCCATGTCTATTGTATTTAAGCTAGTCTTGTTCATCTAAGTAGGTATTGTTACCTAATAATTATCAAAACATAAGTATATCTGTTTTGTTAAGTTACAGGTGGGAATTACTTGCCTAAGCAGAAAAAGACGGGAATAAGGAGAGAGGCACATGCACCTGAAGTGAATTGCAAAAAGATCTGACTGACAACCCCCACCAGAAATAGACGAACTTTCTAGATGTATACATTGATATGTAGTGCAAATTTTTTTTGCCTCCTATTTCTCAAACCATTTCATTTTCATTCAGAACAATTCTTACTCATTTGCATGTCATTATACAATGCTGATGGTATGTTTAGTGACAAGAATCATATAAGCCTGCAGGTTCAGCAACAGTTCAGCTATCAGATAGATATTTGTTCCTTCTTAATGGCATTAATTTGGGTGACATTTGGCTTTTAGTGCACATTATTCATGCTCAATTATGGTGGAATAGATAAAGAATTGAAAGACACAATCACATCTGTGTTCCTGAATGAAGAGTCTTTGTGACATGCTTATAGAGATTGAAGTGTCATCCAAGTGAATTAATTATAACAATCTGTTTCCCAATTCAATCTGGCAATTATTTCCTTTTCAGAATAGCCAGCTTTGATTTTGTTTACAGATTTTATGAAAACTTTGCAACAGACCCCTACCATGTCACCAATTCATTGCTTTTATGAATATCTAGGGAGACAGCTGTGCAGCTACAGAGGTTACAGCAGAATTGAGCCCAGGGAGGGAGTGGGGTGGTCTCCATTCTCTGCCATTGCTGGAGGCTATCAGGGCAAGTCTATCTATCTGAGTTGTGGGTCAAATTTCTGAATATGGATCATGAATGAGAGACCCAAAATGACTCTGGTAATCAGTCTTTCCAGTTCTGAACTCTTAGTATGCCACAGAATCACAGGGTCATGGAATAAGCTGAGCTGGAAGGGATCCATACAGATCATCGACTCCAGCTCCTGGCCCTGCACAGCACCATCCCCAAGAGCCTCACATGTCTGCCAGTAGCACATAAGTTTTGTGTGGTAAGTGATAGTCTGATTGTTTGTCATAAAGGATTTTGATCTGTTCATGTTGAAGTCTGTAGAACAAAAAAAGGCTGAACTTAGCTCATGTTTGTCAATGTGGAAGCATGGAAGAGTAATAGTTTTTTGTTAGACTGAAATTCCTTTTTAAACTCATAACAGTGTCTTGCAATGCTTATTGCTATGAAATTTGTCTTCAAACCACAGCTGAATTTCACATGTGCCTTTACCATCAGCTCTCTTAGAGTACACACTTTAGTGCTAATATTTTCCTGGACTCCAAATCACAATTTTAAATCAACTCTTTCCTATCTTCACCCACTTTTCCTTTAGTGGGATATCTGCAAATTAATCCTGCAAAAACACAGTACTAAACCTTGCCCTATTCAAGAAAAATTCAGATCATGAATAAACAGGATCCGGATTTACATCTCATTACAGCAAGTCTGAAACTGGCTCTTATATTTCTTTGATGTCTGACATAGTTTAACTGATGGTGATCTTGAACCAAACGTTAGATGGATTTGTGCATATGTGTATGAAACAACATGACTTCTATCAAAAGGTATTTCATTGCATTTTCAAGAAATGCAGGTTGAGGGAGGAATTGTTTTTAATTGAAATGTTAGGTGTCTCATGGTTATTCAATAAATGAATCCATCATGACAGTGCTGTTTCCAGAGGAACTTTGAAAGTTATTCCCTAGAAATAAGATGAAGATCAATTATCTCCTGCAAAATGCAACACACTTACAGAGTGGCAATGGCACGCAATGGGAATAGTGGCAAAGACAGGTTTTTTTCCCTGTAGTATATCATAGTAATCAGCTGCTTCTTTCTTTGTCCTAATAGATGAATTATAAGGAGAAAGTGCTATTAATATAGGGAGAGATGTTTTCTTGCCAGTATAAGCCCTTTTTCTAAGTATCTTTAAAAAAGGTGTACTCTCTGTGCCAGTGTGACATCAAGAGCAATCTCACAGCAAAGGGGTCCCTCACCAGCTTTTTCCTACCACAGGGCAGGCTTCCTCTGATGACTCACCCAAAAGTAGTGTACCTGGGTTTGCTTTATAACACTGCTAATGGCCATTAATAGCAAATCACAGGGGGATTCAGAGCCCTTCCTTCAGCAATGTAAGAGAAAAATAGATTTTTACAGGTGAAAGAACAGCATGAAATTCTGCAGAAATAACTCCTTTAATGATTAATGAATCTAATTATTATTGTTATTAGTGATGATACCATGCTTAAAGCCATTAGTACAAATCTTAAATAAATGCAGGGAAGGCACTTTTTTATAGCCTGGAATTACACAGTCTAAGGGGTATTCATAAGTAGAAAACTGCATTTTAATAATATGCATTATGGTTGTTACATCAGTTAATTCTGCTGAATTTGTCTAATTTTTGGATTTGCTTATAAATCTTAATTAGCCACTGTGGAATTGAATGCAAATAAAAGATTACTGAAAACAAAATAAAATGTTTAGATAAAACCTGTAAAATTATGAGAATAAATTCTGTCACTTATTAAGAATAATTAATTAATTGACTTTAGGCTTTACCACAGCCATAGCACAAAAACACGTTTTATTGCTGGTTTTCAATATTAAGAGCAAGTTGGCTTTGTGTTTGTCTGGAAGCAAGGGCCTAGGACAGTAGACTCTTATGGAGATGCCATCAGTATATATAAGTCAGGGAAACTACTCATTTCGCCATTCCCTCCATCCTCTGAAGTTAGATGGGCAACTGTCTCCAAAAATCATGTGCAGCCTGGTTTTATCACTTTCACCACTAAGTGTCATATGCACCACCAATTACATATATACAGTAACTGTTTCCTTTGGAAGTTTTGGGGTGTTGATGAAAAAAATCTCATCATCAATGAAGAGATCTACAAAGTAGCTGAAGAAATGTTTATCCTCAACAGAACTGGAAACCATTTGCTGTATTCTGGTGACATCTGAATACCTCCACACCCCACACCTCCCATCCCTCACATTCAGGGGAAACAGTAAGTCTAAGAGAAAATCTGGTAGCCCAATGGGAATCGCTGCCACTGTTGCTGGACAAATGGAAAATCAGAGATTTTCATAGTGAGAGGCCTGAAGATCCCTCTGTGTTCTTTGATTCTGAAATGCCTCATAATCAACATACAGCAACATACAGCAATTCTGTATGTTAGCCTATAATGTGTTACCAAAAAAAAAAAAAAAAAACAGAAAATTACCCCACAGCTCTTAAAAGAATGTTTTCCTAGTTATCTCCTATCATAAATACTCAGTTTCAAATCACACACTGTACACATTGAACCTCATGCTTTTGTGTATTTTTGTCTGTGTCCTCAGTATTGAGTTACTGATTTCAGCACTAGTGGCTGTAACTGCAATATTGAGGGAACAGCAGGAATGAAACTTCAAGGCACAGTCTGTTCCCCCCTTCAGGTTGCACAGAGCAGATAAAGCACACTCCTGTGCTAGCTGTGCAGGAGGAGAGCAGCTGTAGCTCCTCCAGCCACTGTAGAAAATATCTGTTTGCACTCAGGATAAGTGGCAAGGATTCAGTCATAGGCCATCACAGTCTATCACGCTTATCTAGCCTACATCTTTGAATGCAGAATATTTACAGGGAAAAAAAATGGATTATAGGTTTTTTGAAATCATCTTGACTCATTTCAGAGACTCCAAGAGACAGTGCTGCTGCCTTGGAGCTTACCAATGTTTAAATACCACTGTTGTAAGGAAATGGCCTTTTCCATATGTCAAACTGCACCCTCTAAGCCACTCAGACCTGTGATCTTTTCTGGATAGCCAGGCAGATAAGCTCCTCCTGTCATACACACCTTTTCAATGTCTAAACATGTAAGAAGGTGATCAAATTACTCAGCTTTCTTTCTGGGTGATCAAATATCTTGAATCCTTGAGACAGGCAATATGTTTTTCTAGTCCCTGGATCCTCTTTTGTGAAATTTAGACTGTGCAGCAGAAAGCAATTCCCATCTTCTAAAAATTGGCATGCACATAAGATTTTATCATACAAAACAACCAGCAGAGAGATGCTTCTCTCCTCTTGTGGACTCATCTGTGCTTCACTCCTAATAAATATTTATTTCTCTTCCCTGATGTATTGCTAAAATGTCATAAGTGTTGAACATTACATTTATTTAGCCTTAGTGCCGCTCATAATACAGCACTAATTCTTTTTAGGAATTACTCTGCCATAGTTAGTGGTACTAACAAAGATTTGGATTATACCTCATGTATCGATTTCCAGTCAAACCAAGAAGAAATACATTATTTCACAGGTGTGCCTTCTCTGGGGTTACTAATGCAGACTTGGACTTTAGCCTTTTTTACCTGAAAGGTCAGTAATTTAGTAATGCCAGCTAGTTGGCTCTTTTCTTTTTAACTCATTAATATAACAAAGGACAGCTATATCCGGAATGGTTATTATGAAATATATGGCATGCCCATCTGTTACAGTAGGGTATCGAGAGCCTAGAGAGGATGATTCATAATTCTGAGGCAATGTCCTATGGAAAGCACAGAGCATGGTGGCAGATGGGAAAAGATGGATCCGAGCAGATGGATCTGGGTGTGGTTCATGTCTCACGCACTGGTTTACACTGGGACAGAGTGCTGGGGCTAATTTCTTGCCAGCAGGAGCAGCCTGCAATGTGCACATGTAGCAATCACCAGCAGATACCAAAATAATTCTGCTGAGGAGGCAGGAGTGCTCACAGTGCTGCTTATCCCAGCGCAAGCACTGGCACAGCAGCTGCACAGGAATAGCCAAGGGCAGTATTTTGCTCTCAGAATAGAACGCCAGAGTGAGAAAACACATAATGTGTTCAGGTATGACTGCTGATAGTGTCTGAGTGTATTCTGGATTGACTGACAGGGCTCCCCAGATGCCCACAGTTACCAGTCAATGACAGAGGTGACAAGCACCTTGACAGGTACTAGAACGTACTGTACCATATCATCTCCTGAAATGGTGATAAATACAGGAATGCCAGAATTTGATTGAAGAAGGCAGTTCTTGGTAATGTTAGAGATCATAGTTTCATTTGCAATACAGTGTTTCCAAACAATATATTAATACTTGTGATGCTCCATAAAAGCAGCCTAACCAAATGAAATGTTTAGCAATGACACTGTTACAGAAAAATTAATCACACTGATTAAATACTACTTTCTATTTAAAATTTGAACTAGCCATAACTAATATCACATGTGCTCCTCATTTGATGAAATAGAGCATAGCCCAGAGCTCACCAAACTCTCCAGGAATCTTTCCTCGCAATATGACAGAAGCTAGCTTATGCCGTTTGTACACTCATATTGATTTTGGAAAAACAGTTGCTGCATGAAAAATCATTAACAATTTGAGACAAGTTGATGAGAAAGAGAAATAAGTAATATACCTTACCACAGGTGCTTCCCTTCACTCTTGCCATACCCAAGGGAAACAATTTTATTTTTACACTTAGCTGAATTAATTTATTGATTTGGTGCAGGCTACAGTTAAAAGTCAGCATGTATTTAATTTCTAATAGCTGCATATTTTATGTGAATTCTCAAGTGCTATAGATAGAAAAATGAGAGTCACATTGGGGACAAAGGGGTTCTTCATTCTGGGCAGAGATGATGACTTCTTTAATATCATCTTTATAGAAATTTTTGTGGTTTAGCACCTCATATGAAATTTAACACTTTTCCACAAATAGCTGACAGCAAGGAAGAAATACAATTATCTCAGGACAAAGAAGTTATTTTTAGAGCTCTGTATTGTCTGCTTGCCATCAGTTTTTTATAATACTTGATATGTGCATGACATATATAACATGTATATAATTGGACTACTCGCTGCACTTGTATTCAGACTCTGAGCTGCACTGTATTCAGACTCTGATCCTATTTATATCTTTGCTGTGGGAGATTTATATCCAGGTGTGGTGGCTGACCAGCTCAGCCATAGCCATTATTCACTGTCTGGCACAGTCACTGTTAAGGCAAATGCTATTGGTATTAGCAGTTTTCTAGTAGTTAATATAGAAAAAAATATGTGTATTTGGAAAATAATGGCCATTAAATCTCTGCTTTTAAATTCATTAGAAAATAGGGACTGTGCTGGTTATATATGTTTAAGATGACATAATACTGGGTAGGTTGGAGTGGCCATGCAATACAGGATCACGGCTTCCCATAATTCAGGGAAGGGTATTTTCTTGGCTACAGTGATTCTCTGCAAAGCCATTTTCCAGCAGCCTTAGATGTCTGTGAGTGCATGTGTGTACCCACACACATGCTGCTCCCCTGTTGACTGCCTGCACTGCACCCTCAAGGAGTAGTGATGCCCAACACAAGAAAAGAGCAAAACAACATCCCAGGATGGCAGCATGGCAGGAGAGGGGAGAATGTGGGCATAGTAACTCTAGCCTTGCAGACACACAGCACAGCATCAGTGCCCTCTGTTCCTTTAGTATCTGTTTCACATGGTCATGTGTCCTAGGTTAAAATATAAGATGTGCCCAAAGTATGTATTCTATCCCCATCTTCATGAGCTGTTGAAACCAGGTGGGGCAGTGTTTCCCTTATCTTCTGTTAATGGCCCCATCAATCCCTTGCTGCATGGCTCATAGATAACTCCCTCCAGGAGCTATCTCTGGTTAATGGGCCATCAAGGACCCACTGCATGACTCAGAGAATGAGATCAGCCCATTGTGAGATGCTCCACCCAGGGGGAGGAGCCAAGTATTCCCACCTGGATATAATCCAGGGTTTGGGACAGCACAGGCAGCCTTTCCCCACTGGACTCCCAGAGCACAAGAGCTCCCAGACCTTTCTACAGGATCACTGCTCCGACAAGACCATTTCATCTGGACTGCTACCACCACCCTAACTAACAGGGCATCAGGTTGTATTCTGAGTCTGTCAGTGGTTTTTTGTACTATTGCATTTTTTAAAATTTTACTTTATATTACTTCTTTCTTTTCCTCTTATTAAATTGTATTTCTGACTTGGAGTTTCTCACTGGTTTTGCTTTCAAACCAGTACATCATGTTTCCACTGAACCAAATGTTTCAGATACCTTCCTTACTGATAAAATTTCTGGGCACATATTTTCTTGTTCTGTCTCGAATGGTATAGAGTGAAAATTATTGGGATGTGTTTTTCTTTTAGTAAAGAAAAGATTACACAACCATTTCTTCTTGAAAAAAGATTGTGTAAATGGGAAATAATAATAATAATAATAATAGTAATAATTATTATTATTACTAATACTATTATTATTAACAATAATAGTAATAGTAGTAGTAATAGTAACACTAAGAGTAATAATGTTGGTGGGAGATACTGAGAACACTACCAAAATATATTCTGAGAATAGAAACTGTTTCCAATACTTCAACAATTTTTGAAGCTATAGAGCCTGAAGCTGAAATCATGTTTTTTTGACAAGGACTTATATTCCCAGCATCTGAACATACCACTGGTCCTCCTGACACATTATTGATTAGGTCTACTCTTGTTGTTAATAAGCATTGTTGGCATTGTTGACAACTACAGACCACAACAGAGTCAATACTGATTGAGGTGAGAGCAGGAATTCTCCCCGCATTCACCTCTGCATGTCATAACCTCTGCGTGTCATAACTATTCCATGGTTGCAAAAGGGAAGAATGGAAAGGCTTTTTCTGTCTTGTATGAAGCTCCATGGTCATTAGCTAGGAGACCATTTAAATGGGTATAGCTCATATAGTTATTTGAGCACCTCATTGCAATGCTTATATATCTACAAAACATTTCAAAGCAAATAAAGACATTTAATACTTTTCTCATTGCTACTCATACCTGAGAATATGGAGAAAATGTCTTTTTTCCCTGTTTTTCATTGTAAGATGAAAATCATTTTGTTTAAATAAATAGTTGTTATTCCTGCCCAACATAGCACTCCACAGTTATTCTGTGTTTATTCGCATACAATTATTAATATGATGTAAGAGCTTAGCCAGATTTTTCTTCTTCTTCTTTTCTGATCAAGCTTATTTATCTGTCTGTAGTAATTTCTTGAAAATTAGTATGAATTTAGGTCATGCTCATGGTATTATAAGGTAAAGACATGATGCTTATTCTAGTAAACAACTTTTAATTTTAAAGCTGCACTTTCTAAGTTACTTCTGTTGCATATCAAAGAGCTCTTCAGAGAAGTAACTAACAGGGACAAAAATAGCCCAAATACAAGGGAAAAAAAAAGAGAGGGAAAAGGACAAAAGATTGCAGTAACAAGGAACCTGGGTTGCATGACATCAGTTTTGCCATCACATTGATACAAAATGTCATAGTGGTTGGCCCTGAAGTTCATTAAAGCTCTGAGAAAATTTTCTTGAATCCTGCTTGTGGCTGCCATTGTGGTAAATATGTCCTTTCTGACCTAGCCAAAATACTGATACCTAGTGAGATTTTTTTTTGACTTTCCCAAAAACATGACGGTTCCATGTACCGTGCCATAGCTCAGGGTTGCTTATGTTAGTAATAAAGATGTGAGGAGCTGAGAAGAGATTTTGTTATAAATATTCTTCAGGAAATACAATGGACCAAGGTGGAGCAATATAGAGGAATGAATTCTGGAGAAAGAAAAAAGAAGCAAATGAACATAAGGACTAGTGAAATGGAGGCAGAAGAAAAAAGGAGAGAAACCTAAGGCTCCATATTGGATGGACTTCCACAGTATAACACTGAACAGTTTTCTTTGTTAAATATAATGTTTAGATACACATGACTGAACCAGAAAAATGAGAGCTAATGGTGTACTACTGTAGACAGCTCTCAAGGCTCACTCTTGGGCCTTTTGTTTTTTACTCCTGGGTCTGATGATTGACAGCCTGACAGCTTGCTGGAGCTCAAGGCAGAGGTTGAAAGGACCATGGGGGCTCACCACAGCCTCATGGGAACTCGGGGTGCAGTGGCCAGCTCCATTCCCAAACTTCCTCTTCTTGTTTAAGATACACAGTTTTAAACTAGGGACGTTTTAATGCTTTTCCACAAAGCCTGCCTAAACAGACCAAAATCGCCACCTAGTGAGGATAGTCTCTCAGCTCACTCATTTTACACAAGGCTTTTGTAAATGCAACAGAGATCATTGTAATATTGCACTGCATTTAAGTTTGAGTGATAATGATAAACAATATTTTGCATGGAAAAAACCCAAGAATTTAAGGAAAAATGTATTTGCTGAAGTGACAGGAACACTGGTATTTTCCATAAAATAATATGTATCCAAGCACAGGTGTTCCTACCACCTCTCACTGCAATTGTGAAGGTGCTTACTTTATTGTCTTCAGAATGTATTTACAGGAGTCTTGAGTGAAGAGCCAGATTTAATATCAGTGTTGGATGTCTTACATCTCCTGCATAGGTAGTGCTTCAAAAGGTCTCCGAATTCTTGGTCCTGGTTTCTCTGAATGAATACCTAAAAATAAATAAACTCCATAATTGGCTAAAACCAAAAGAAGTATCCAGAAGTGGTTCCACTTTTAGTATGTCTGCAATGAATTGAAATGAATGTGCAACAAAGAAGAGATAAACCTATATCGATCACATTAGCAGGTTTTTGAAAGGCTTCCAGCTAAATCCATTTTGTAGGTTCCTTTTGCTTGATCTGAGTGATCAAGACACTTTTCTATTATTTCCACCATGACACACCATATGTAAGTTTTTTCCTGTTACGCTGCAGAAATAAACTGACTATTAATGCTTAAAAAATGCATAGCAAACCACTCTTAAGATTTTATTTAAAATCAATTACAGTTAAATATAAAATATTTTAGACTCTTTTTCCTGATATTTAGTCTTTTAAAATTAACATTGTAAAGACTGTGCAGTTATGAACATAAAACACACAAAAAAGTAAAGGAAAATACATATGAATCTCCAAATGCAAGAGCTGTGACTTTCAGATAACCACATGAAAGTATTCTGAAGAAATCATGAGTATAAACAACAGTGAGACAGGAAGGAATTTGTGTTTTTTTCACTCAGATAAAGTTATTTTCCTTGACTTGTCTTGGTAGTGATAGAGTTATGGTGCTTACTGCTGATGAATATTTCTAGACCTTTTTGAAAGAGCATATGTCAGGCTTATAAAAAAATCAAAATTTGAATCTACTAGCAGCGTACTAGGGATAAAAAAACCCTTCAGGATTTATTTTTTTCCTCTCCAAACAGGTTTAATTTTAAACTGATAAATGCTACTGCCTAAATTTATTTCCTGCTTTCCACAGAAGTAAAACATCCTCTAAGTTTGAACCCTAGACTTCATGATGAAATGATCTTCTCAAACAGAGCATAGGGAATTTTCACAGCTGCAAAATTCAATGCAAAGTTTCATGTGGAGTCACAGGCAATACACAGTACACTTCACAATACACTGTAGTATCTTACTCATGTTATGAGGTCTGAGTCATATGTGGACAGGGTTGAGACCCTGCATTGTGAACCAACAGCCATCAGACGGGGAAGGAAGACTGGCACTGATCATATCAGAACAGGTGTCCAAGAAATTATATCCTGTATTTCACACATTTCTGGCACAAACTCTGTAACAAGTGTGACTGCATCATTGTTTGCCTGTACAATGTCTCAGGATGAAGCTTTTTTCCCAGGTTGGTTGTGCTCCACAGAACCTATATTAGGTTCACATGCACTGAGCTGCAGACAGTGACACGTGCTTGCTCTCTGCGTGCCTGGAAGGAGAGCTCACATCTTTGCATGGGGTTACCATGAATACATCAGCAGTCCTCAACAGTTTGACCTTTTCTTTTTTTTTTTTTTTTTCTGCTGCAATACATTTTGAGAAGGAGCAGAAACTTTGGTTTACTGTGGATTATTTATTAGATTGCACTGCTTGAGGATAAGTAAAGACAGTGAAGCCACGTGTTTACGCTCTCATTCTGACAATACAATGAATGTGAGGAATTGCTTGGTAGGTATTGGCAGAGTTAACAATTCCTTTTGCCCACTAAGAACTTTCTTTTTGTTTAAGAGTCTTTGGGTCTCCTGTGGTGAAATGATAACTAAGAAGATGAATTGCCACAAGCCAGACCACCTTTTCACACATAGGAGACCTGGTACCTCAAATTAGGATATTCACCTCAGTCTCACCAGTTCATTTCATTTAAGGATGTGAGCCTAAGGATGTGAGTCTAAGGAATTCCTGATTTACAGGATCAACAGCATTTTTCTCACAGTGTTTCCTCACACATATAATTAAATACATGAAACAGAACAGCGTATGAATCTCTCCTTCAGACTGTAGCTTTCTAGATTTAGTACTTTTTGGGACATCTGGTAAGGTACCAGCTATCAGATGAAGGAAACTGGGGTGACAATTTCTCCATCATATGCCTGAGATATGAGTAGGATTGAGATGCAAAAACCTCCATGCTAAAATGCTAGAAATTTGAAATAAGATTGTTCCTGGGTGTAGTTCTTCATGTGGGGTCAGAAAAACAACATTACTTTGTTCCCCTCTTGTTAAAAGGAAGGAAGATTTTTTTTAAACAGGGAGAAATGGCAGGTAAGGGCAAGATTCTACAAGGAATCAAAATAAAGCTGCAGCTGGTATGAAATATAGCACAAATTTAGGGATATTAGGACCATCTCTCACAAAAAGCTTGTGCAAGTAATTTGAAAGGCAACATGCCATATCTAAATGATCAGAAGAATCGTTATAGAATCATAGAATGGCTTGGGCTGGAAGGCACCTCAAAGATCACCTGGTTCCAACCCCCCTGCCATGGGCAGGGAAAGTTTCCACCAGACCAGATTGCTCCAAACTCCATCCAACCCAGCCTTGAACACCTCCAGGGATGGGGCATCCACCACTTCTTTGGGCAACCTGTGCCAGAACTTCACCACCCTCACAGTAAAGCTTCTTCCCAGTATCTAATCTGCAACCACTTTCTCTCTGTTTGAAGCCTTTCCCCCTTGTCCTATCTCTACATGCCCTTGTAGAAAGTCCCTCCCCATCTTTCTCATAGGCCCCCTTCAGGTACTGGAAGACCACAATTAGATTGTCCTGAAGCCTTCTCTTTGCCAGGCTGAACAAATCCAAGTCTCTCAGCCTTTCTCCATAGGAGAGCTGCTCCAGTCTTCTTATCATCTTGAAGACCTGTAGTAATGCATTCTGCACCTGAGTAAGTGAGTCCATATAAGGAAAGGTTTAGGACTCACCCCTTGTATTTTTTTCAAGGTAAAGAGCCCAGAAACTTCTTTACTATTCTAACTGTAATTAAGTCAGTGCCAGCAAAGAAGCAGTGATTTGGTTTAGAAAGTGTAAGTCAAAACCTATTGCTGATTTCATTGGGCCAGGGACCAAACAGCCCACCTGAACCATCAAGTACTAAAGAAGCAGCACAAAGGAATCAAAAAGCTTTTTAGGGTGTCTTAGCAAGGTGCAGAAGTTTCTCAAGCACCTGTGCTCGGCTTTTCTTTTATTTCTATAGCAGTTATTATTTTGCATTTATTAAACCTTTTGCTTTTACAAAACACCCGAAGAGCCGTCTTGCTAATTATTTAAGCCATCTCTGCAAGGCTGGACCCTCAGAGATATAGGAAAGAGAATTCCTATGAAGACCCTCCTCTGGACTCTCTCCAACAGGTCCATGTCCTTCCTGTGCTGAGGACTCCAGAGCTGGATGCAGCACTGCAGGTGGGGTCTCACCAGAGCAGAGCAGAGCAGAGGAGCAGAATCCCCTCCCTTGCCCTGCTTCCCACACTGCTTTGGATGCAGGATAGGATTGGCTTTCTGGGCTGTGAGTGCACATTGCAGGGTCATGTCCAGCCACTCATCCACCATCACCCCACAAAGGTTATATGTGACTGGGAACTAGTAAAGTGCTTTCACCCAATCTGTCATCAGCTCTGTTTTTCACCCAGCAACAGATATTAACTGTCCCAGAAAAATTAAACAAAAAAAAGAAAATAATCTTTTATCCCTGTATTGAACCTTTAGCAGTTAGTATAGCAATAATATTCCTCAAAATGCTAAATTCAAAGAGAAACTTTATGAAAAACACATGCACAACTGCTTTGCTCTTTCCCCTTTTCAGTGCTAAATCATCACTTATCAGATGCTGCCTTGGATCAGCCCCACTGGGGACCCTGGTAAGGTGCAGAGGAGTTGGTGGCCTTGGGCAGGGGCAAGCTGCCATCTCGCAGGGCTTGGGGACCACCAGGAGCTGCTGTCTGAGGCAGAAGGAGAGCCCTGGCAACAGGCAGCAGTGGCCTGTGGGTGCAGCAGCTGCCCCTGGCTCCTGCTGAGCTCAGTGCTGAGCTTTGCTTTCCTTCCCTGCAGCTTTGTTCTGGGCAAGCTGATCTTCTGCCTCTGTGGTCCCGCTGGTCTCAAGCACTCTTATACTCCCACCCACGTTCTCTCTCTCTGCTGTGTGGAGGTGGGGCCAAATTAATAGTTTGGTTCTTTACCACCTTAGAAAACAGAGAACTAGACTTAATGAGACACTGATGCAACTGGTAGTTAGTTTGGAAATTGGCACATGACTAAACTATGGCCCACTGCTCACTTCTCTACTGGCATTTAATCAAGAGTGACATTTCTGAAGACTTGTCACTAGACTTTTATCAGAATGATTTCAGTAGCGGCATTCTCTGTGAACGGAAACAGGAAGTAGAATATATTATATTTATAACTCAAATTCATACTTCATCCTTTTCAGTAGTTCTGCAGTTAGATGTGTTAGACACTCAAAAAAACCAAAAACAAAACCAAAACAACCCACAGGCTAGGCAGGTGTCTCTGTTAGCCTACAACCTTGTGAGGTGACATTAACAAAGTGAAGCTTATGTGTAGCTACATCAGAACAGAATAATGATCTACAGGGATGCAGATTGTGGCTGACAGTTGGACTAGATGACCTTAATGCTCTTTTCCAACCTTAATGATTCTAAGATTCTGAAAAAAAACAGATTACATGAAGTCTGGAATTCTACCAGCTAGGTCACCACAATTCACTGAAAATCCCCCAATTTATGAAGCTGAGCTATATATTTGCTGGACTTTTGGCTGACAGATTCTATTTTAAAAGAATTATTGACAGACAAATTCACCCCTGCTGCTATTAAGCTGACAGCAATATTCTTTGGCACTGGCATTTCACACCCTGTAGATATTAATTAAATTACCATCACATCCCTTTTAATTATCCACATTCTTATTATACTGATTTGAAGTAAGATAGGAACTATGGTGACTCACTGAGACCATACACTATTGTTTGTAGGCATTGTCTGTGAGAAAAATGGAATTTGAATGCATACCTTTCTTCTCGCTATTAAATAAATCTGAATTTCATAAACTCATTTGTGCAAGGAATGTAATTTCTTTGGGAAGAATTCCTGTGGATTAGCATTTGTTTTTTGCCTGCACAGCCATTAGGGATTCTAAGTGGAATATTCAATAACAATAATACATGGATTGGAACATGGAAGACATTTTCCATATCTTATGCCTTTATGCATAGTGAAAAGTAGATCTCCTGTAACACTGCAATTTTAAAAAGAACATAGATGTCTACTTTCATACAGCAGATTTGGTTCAGCTGGGACAAAGAATTTGGAAAGAGAATAAAAAGAACTTTAAATTTTTTATCTGTGTGAGAATAATAAAGGAAATACACAAATGATTGAAGCACAGTTCACTGTAGTCCTTTCATCTAGGTGTCTCCTCATTTCTCCAGAGGGTTGTGATTTGAACATAGAGCATTTTTGAGCAATCTAAGGAATTAGGTACCTACATTTTATTATTATAAAGGGAGAGGACCCTGGATTTACCTGAGCTTTTTCATGAAGCCCAGCCTATGGGCCAGCCACTGTCATGGTTTTCCTTTATCTTGAAGTGAATCTTCAGCAATGCGGGCAGGTACCATAGGAAATGATGCTATGGAAAACACCCAAAGATACCCATGTAAGCTGGTCCATGCTATGGCTTTCATGAGCATTGGTGGAATATTAAAGAATACAAAAACTCAGGGTGAAATTTTGTGGAAATTAAGCTTTTTGCATAGGCTCAGGTTCACTTTACCAAGAGTCTGTGGTCTCTTCTCCTACTACATTAGGAATCAACTGCCTGTACACAGGCCAATGCTGACATGGTGTTGCCATGTCCAGCCTTGTACCTCCATTATCCTAACTTTGCCTTCCTGACTTGGCTTCCCAGCTTGACCTCTGACCTGCCTTGTCACCTGACAGAGATTTGCCTGGTGATCAGAGAATAGTTGGCCAGACCTGCTCTTCTGCCTCGCTGGGGTGCCAGGGGACTGTGGCTTGTCGGTGACAATGTTGCTCAGTCTGCCTGGCTGTCAGCCTCAGCTCCTGGCTCACTGCCCCTTGAGGAGCTGCCAGCCCTCATGACACAGAAGTTAAATTTGACCCAGTTTTTTTGCTTAGCCTCAGTTTTCATTATTCTTTAAATTAATTCTTAAATTCTTTAAATTATAAGCCCAAATAGAATTAACTTTCCAACCTTTATGGCATGTGAAAGATTTAAAAATGAACCACTGAGTTCTTTTTTCCATGAAGTTACGGTGAAGTTTGGTTCTGCTTTTATTTCAATGCTACTGTGAAATTTCACATTCTGTTGCAAAATGCATAGGTCAGCAGTGGAAAAAAAAATCATGATGAAGTAACTTGCACCTCTGCTTGCATAATTCTTCCTTCATAACATATAAGAAGGAACTACAGAAAAAAAAAAACCAAATCAGAAACACAAACCCACATCAAAACCAAATCCAGTAAATGGAAACAAAAAAGAGAAGGAATGTAATTTTCTAGAGGAAGGCAACAGACAGAATAGTGACTACCCACAGGATCACAATTGAAGGAACCTCAGGGAATCTCAAGTGCAATCTTCTGTTAAAAGGAAGGTCAGCTACAAAGTCAGATGTTGCTCAGGCTTTGTTGAGTTGGGCATTGGAAACCGCTGAGGATGGAGCACACAGAACATCTTGATGCAACCTGTTCCACTGCTTGTCAGTTCTTGGTAGCTCAGAAACTCTTCCTTATATCTACTCTGACCCTTCTTGATTCAAGTTGTACACAGGATTTCTTGTCCCTCCTTGTTCTGATTTCACCTCAGGTAAAGTTCCTTTTAATAGCTGTTAGAGTGTTTTGAATTCAGAACGAGAATGATGTTGATAAAACACTGATGTGTTTTGGGTTTTCTTTAGTGTTTATCCTAAGTAAAGGACTTTTTTCTTGTCTCATGCTCTGACAGTGATGAGGTTTGCAAAAGAAACTGGGAGGGGGCATAGTTGGGACAGGTGACCTAAACTGGCCAAAGGGATATTCCACACAACAGAATGTCATGCCCAGTATATAACCTGGGAGAGGTTACCCAGAAGGGTGGCTGATCTGGGTTCAGGAAGCGGGGTCTGGCATTGATCAGCGGGTGCTGAGCAATTGTGTGCGCCACTTGTTTTTTCCCTTATTATTGTTACTATAATTGACCATTATTACTAAATTTTTAATTAATTTTTGATTATAAAACTGTTCTTATCTCAACCTCCAACTTTTACTTTGATTCTCCTTTCCATTCCACCTGTCTGTGGAGGGACAGATGAGGGCTGAGCAAGTGGCTGTGTGGTCCCTAGTTTCCAGCCAGGCTTAAAACACACCACTCCTGCTATGAGCTCTTGTGAAGAGCTTGGCTCCATCTTCTCAATACCCTCTTTGCAGGATTGCAAAGCTGCCATTAGGTCCTCCAAAGTCTTCTCCAGGCTGAACAAGCCCAGTTTGCACAGCCTGGCAAGGTCCCATTTCAGAATTTGAAAATAACAGAAAATACAGACACACACAGAGCAACTCATAAAAACCATGGAAATGCTCTTTGCAATGGAGAAATTTTTAATTTACACAATACAGGGATATTTTTATTTGCAATAGAGGGATATTCTCATAAGAAATATCTTATTGCTTGTGACCACTTTATGCACATCCTCCATACATAATATCAGACCTAAAAGGGTGCTGATAAGTGCTGGTCAAAATCTTTCCATCGCACAAATTTTCTTGAGGGCGATTTCTTTTTTGATAGAAAAGAAAATTCTTTCCCTATGAAATAAAAAAACCATCATAACCAAATATTTTTCCTGGGAACTGAGAAAAAATAAAAAGGTTGTGAGAGGAGAAAAAAATGTAATGTTTTAACTCTTTTCAGAGAGTCAAGTGTCTGGATGGGATAGGGAACCAGGGAGCCAGGCAGCTCTTTCTGGGGCACGCACATGAACAGGTCCCTGAATAAACAGCTGCACTTCTGATTTGTGCCAACACCAACTCTTTCAAAATGTGGTATTTTTGTTTCCATTCTTACTGTTTGTTGGTATATGTACATTCATGTTCTTTGCTGGTTTGCCAGTATTGCTGGCTGGCGCCTTTTATTGAAACTGGCAGACTGAGAGCCCTGGAACCTCTAGCTGAGGCCTCCACGTGCAGTTAAGTAAATGGATGCAAACCTTACTCTATTGAGTCTGAAAATGGATTTCAGATTTCAGTCATAATAAGCAACTCTGAAGGCCGGCCCTCTACATTGCTGAGATGTGAAACCTCACCGGTCTATCCTTTTCTTCCTCCTCTGCATGTATCAGGGAAAGTTTCCTCCAAGTTAAAACACCGGTGGCTAGAATTTGCTTCTTTACAGGCACTTGAATTAATGAATCTTCAACTATCTGAAACCCAACACTGGTTTCGTAATGAAACTGCACGACAAACAGTTATACATTAGAAAAAATATTTTTCAAGAAAAACAAAAGCTTAAGGGCAGGTAAATGCCCATACACAGGAGGTAAACATGCTAAAGTAGACTTTGAGTCTTTAATGAAACACAAGAACCATCATAGCAGCATAAATAACACCATGAAATTACAGAGAAATTTACCACACTCCCTCTTGTCTGCTCCTTTGCTAATCAGGACAAAGAGGACTTCAGCCTTCCTCCAGCTTAGTACATTGCAGCAGGCTGGCTAGCAAGCTGCAACAGGAGACAGTTCTGTGGGGAATCCTCAGTAATTCTGTCAGTATGTCACAGCCATCCTTCTTGACTGTGTGTTTGTTTGTTTGTCGTCATTGATTTATATACCTTACATGATCTAAAGATATATGTTGATATTCCATTGATTTCATTGACCCTGTAGTAAGTTCTTATTGGCTCCAGCTACTGGTTTTGCTTAGATTGGTATCTCTTTTGGGGCATTTCCTAGGTACAGACTGGAGAAGAATTTTTCTTTCTTTCCTTTTAGGTTATCCAGTTTTCCTTGCATGTGCTCTTTCAGGAATTTTTGAGAGACAGTGTTTCACAGGAAGTTCTGTAGGTGATCAGTGCAGTCTTCTTTGTAGCAGAACTGCACAGAGCATGTTCTTTCACTTGGTCTTCCTCATGCTTTCGTAGGCACAAGCAACACCTGAGCAAATTCACTATGTCTGTTCGTGCAGTTTCACTCACAAAGCAGTACAGAATGGGATCCGCAATGCAATTCAAACTTGTTAATGCCTGTGTGATCCTGTAAACCTTATACATCAGCAACAAAAGATGTGGGTCAGAGGTGGAAGGTTCTTTGATGCTGCGGATAAGCAATACAACATGATAAGGAGTGAAGCAAACAATGAAACTAACTGTGATGTTCAGAATAAGTTTCTTCACTTTTTTCTTTTCTTCATCTAATGTGGCTTGGTTATACCTCACTACTTGGTAGATTTTATGGTAGCAAAACACAATGATTATCAAAGGGACCAAGTAGCCTGAGCATATCCGGAATAAATTTATGTTTGCCTGCCACCTTTCCAGGGGGTACCTATCATAGCATAATGTATGATTAGTGAAATTGCAAGGATCATTGAATACTTCTTTGTACACCAATATGACTGAATTAAAGATGCTTTCCAAGAGCCAAACAATTATGGTGACAATCAATGAAAATCTTCTTGTGCGCAAATACTGGAGCTTCAAGGGGTGAACTAATGCCAGGTACCTGTCAAGAGAGATGCAAGCAAGGAACGCAGTGCTGGTGTAGAAATTCATATACGTAAGGAACGCAAAAATCTGACAAAGCAAGGCAGAGAGCCTCCAGTCATCTCCATGCCAGGCGTAATCAATCCATAGAGGCAGAATCAAAGAGTACAAAAGGTCAGCCAGGGATAGGCTAAAGATGTAGACTGCTAACTCATTCTTTTTCCTCACTTGAATGTAAGATGCATAGAGTGATATGCAGTTGATGGGAATACTGATCATCATCACAATGCTGTACACGAATGGAAACAAATACTTATCCAAGGTGTGATCATCATGGCACTGAGTGCTGTTGTTCATCGTCCACCCCGGTAGTATCCTTGAGCTAATTCCAGCCTGGGTGCTATAAAACCCCCTGTGGTAGTCTGATGGGTTGTCATCTGTTAGTTCCTCAGGACCTGATTGACGAGATTCCAGCCTTCTGCTACCAAAAAGGAAAAATGTCAGCTATAACATTTCTGTTGTTTTTATGGGATTCTTGGTGTGTTGTTTTTATGGGATTCTTTTCTTTCTCTTTTTTTTTGAAGAAAGAAACTGTGTTTGTAGGAGATCAGAGGATGTTAATGCTCCTGGAGTTAGGAATGCACAGGAAGAGGAACCCAAAATCTAAGGTTGTCGAGGTCAGATAGATGGAAGCTTCTACAGCAGAAGAAGGATGAGTATTTAAGACACTTCTAGGAATGGGGTGTGTCCTGAAATCCTGGGTCTCTCTTGTGGGAGAGTTAAAGGAGATCAGAAAGTGGACCATAAATAAAATAATAGATGTGCACTTTCTATTATTCTGGTAAGCACTGTTTTGGGAATATGAATATGGCAGATTTCTTATCCCAAATAATGTTCTCCATAGTACTAGTAAAGCAATGGAGAGAGGATAGAAATACAGGGATTCAGGTACTGCTAGATGTTGGGATCTACTCAGAAGTGGAAAATGTGTGTCTGGTATATTTCCCTGCTGCAGATCACTCTTGTCTTGTTTGCATCCTCAAACATCCCTGCTTCCTCTCTCCTCTGTGATCTCAAATGAACTTGCCATCAACTGTGCTGTTCCAGCAAGACTTACTGCATGTACCAGAAACCCTCCTGTGAAACCTGCCAGGCTTTTGGGTTTCTGCATGCAGATGACAATCTGCTGGGTGTCCCTTTGAACATGTGAGGCAGAGACTGAGTAAAGTGTTTCATTTACACTTCTTCCCTCTAAAAATTGCAGCTGTGATGCATGAACTTATAAAGCCTTTAGCAATTAAACTTTTCTTAGTCACTTCCAGGACTGTGGTTATCAACAGCTTCAACACGAAAATATCAGTAAAATGGCAGCCCTGACTAAAGCAGTGGGACTGGAGGAATTGCGTGTGTGAGCCTTAGAAACACGTAGAAGATCTGACCTTTGAGTAAGAAAGGAAGTACAACTGTAGCTGTGAGACAGCTGAAACTGATTATATCACAGCTCTGACACTCAGCAGTCCCCTTCGCTAGAGAACTAATTGTTACATTCAGGAAACATGAGAATGGAAAATATTGGTTGCAGTCCAGTTATACTGCCAAATATATTAACTACTTGAGAGACTGCTGTGATAGCTCATCTGTGCTCTGAGCCTGGACTACAGCACAGGAGGTGAAGCGGCTGAAGAATAAGTAGGTTTCAAGATAGCACATCTACAACTGTTCCCACATGGGAAAGATCTCCCATGAAACATACATCTTGTGTGCAGAAACTTTCCCATGTGGTAAGAAAAATTCAGCCTTATAGGTTTGATGTGTTTGTGGATTATCAGAAAAACCCAAACAGGTTTATTGCCTGTGCTGAGAGGTTATTATATGGATCTCCTGCCCACAAAAAAGCTTCTTTCATTATTATTCATAAAAAAAATGAGCAATGACAAAACTACTCAGAAAGCACATACTCAATTTTACCTGCTACTGCCTTATTTGATCAAGTTGCCTAACATCAGCTAGAGCTAAACTCATTCACAAGCTTGAAAGCCAAGGAAAATTTTTGAGAAGGACTTGCCAATTTGGTCCATTGAGGAACTTTATCAACATGATCACCAGTTTTAAAAAAAAAAAATGCAGTGTCTATAAGACATGCATAAAATGTCTGCATTTCAGCTTGGTTTCATAAAACCACACAGTAAATAGGGCATTATAAGCTTATCAGTATAGATAAGTATCACAAAATAAAAATCTAGCCCTAGAAAATGGATCTTAGGGTTTTGTGACCCACTTCTTACCAAAAAGAAATCAAATGTATGCAGACAGACCAGATGAATCAAAGATAAAATACCTACCTCATCTCCTAATCACACTTTAGCATCTCTTTTCCTATGACAGGTCTCTTCATGTCTAAGAGGAAAACGTGCCCTTTCAGAAGCATGTGTGTAATGCAGCAAGTGTATGAGGCAGTGTTTCCTAGTCTCATGACTGAGAAATTGGAATTCCTTCTCCCTCCCCCATAAACTCTTTCTCTTTTGTTAGTTAACTTGTACTACAGACTCACCATCCTTCTAAGCTCCCAACCTCTCTTGATTACTCACAACAGCTTCTTTTGTATCTACTCTTAGACCAACATGCCAATTTCCTCATACCACCTGGGTTTTCTTCAGCTTTTTCATTTTAGTTCATTGTTTCTAGGAGTTTTGCTCTGTTGATCTTACTGATCATGCAGTAAAACATGTGTTCTTATATTGCTCTTATCTGAATAAACCACATGTTCTTTGGGGCAAGACTGCTTTGCTCATCTGCCTTAAGGAACTAATACCTGAAGGTATATTTGGCTAATGGCAGGCTGGGACACTAAAAATTAAATTTAAAAAGTGAGTTGAGACCACATGAAAATTGTCACCTCAGAAAGTTTTTTTTGTCCTTTATATTCACAAGTCACTGTACCCCATTGCTTTCTTTTTCTCTTAACCAGTATGTTCATTATTTCCTATGAACGCAGCCCTGGAGGCTGTGGAGCGTTCCCCAGGTAATCCATTTCCAAACTTTGATGACACATTGATGGTACTTACATGAGGACATGCTTTCAATGATGCCAATAACGAGAAGTGTGTCATTTTGGCATGTATTGATGACCTATACTTAAATGTGTCAAAGAGCCAGCAAATGGAGCTCACCACACTGCATGCTGCAGTTTCTTGCACAGACATATAAAAGCAGAGAGCACCACTTTGCTCTGATTACAACACATTCAATTCAAACACTTGGGGCCTTATTTCAGAGGAAGTAGTCCATATAACACTTTCTTGCTGAGTTGTTTTTCTGATAATTAGGACTTTGTAATGCAAGATGACTCTTCTTACCTGAATGCATGATCTGAAGAATTCTCAGGTTTTCTCTCAGCTACTGAGCACACCTGCTGGTTTTGCCTAGGAGGATGATACTGGCTTACAGCTACCCTAAAAAACAATATTTAATAATTTTCCCCAATGATATTTTTTTTTAACCATCAAGGCATTTTGTTTTAATGATATCGTCTAATGGTTTGACTTTCATGATCCAAACCTACTGAGACTAATTCCCTATACTTGTGACTTATTTTATAGACTTGTTTTTGTATCAGATGTTTAAAAAAAAAATAAAATTCTTAACAGTAATTTTTTCTTTTAGACACATTATTCAATTGTCATAGTTCCTGCCTCTGTCATTTGGCTACAGAAAACCCACTGTACAAGAATTCTGAAGAGTCAGGAAGACAAAATTTAGAGAAATGGACTAGCAAAAGTTACGTTTCAAGTGCTGTATGCAAACAAGCCTGTAAAGGAACCTTGTGAGATTTTTTAGAGAAAAGTAGACATTATATACTGTATTTGTATCAATACATTTTAACAGCATCTCCTTCAGGTTCATAGAGAGCTTTATGTAGTCTCTCCATTTATGACATTTTGAAAGTTGCAAATTACAAAGTTAAACTTTCATAAACATAAATACAAAAGGATATTTCATACTCTTATCTGTAAAAAAAACTTCATAAGGGAAGAAAGGAACAATCCTGTGCGAGCTAGTGCAGTAGCTGCTGTACTGGTGATACTGTATATCAATTGTAAGATGTACAGAGATTGTTTTCCTTTTTCTCTTTAAGCAATTTCAACAAAGTAGATTGCTTTGTGTTCTCAAAATAAGTTCTACTGCCAAGTTGAGTTCTTCAAGTACAGGGGACATTCCATAGCTAATTCTTTTCACCTAACGAGCAGATCTCAAAACTCAATTCTGAAAAACTTCACAGTTTAGGGAAGTTGAAATATGCCTTTCAGAAACATGGCCTTTTTTGCTTAAAATTAACAGCATTTTTCCTCATGCAACATGAAATTTCACCCACAGGTCTCCATAAAGATTCTGTAGAGACTCAAACAGGTCTAAAAGAGGTCAGCCTTTTTAACTTAAAGATATACTTTTTGGACTGTTTCATTGAGCATAAACATCCACTTCATGGGAGCAAATAGGAAAAAAACCCCATGCTTTTTAGAATGTAAGGCATGCAGGCAAGCATTATTTCACTATATCATTAAGTGCATCATGTTTTCCTCTATGCACACAGAAAGATGTACAATATATTTTCACATACATGATACCTGGCATTCTAAGAAGCTACTTTTACCAGAGCTTATTTTTCTGCTAAGTTTTAAGCATTCTGCATATTCATATAAATAGCATTGGGTATCTTTACAGTGCCTGAAAAGACTGAAGAACACTAATAGAAGAGTTACTGGAACCCTCTGTGAGGCCTGAGGTATTTTTTGCAGTGATGCGACAGCTCAGGATGTTGAAAATTCACCCCCAAATATGGTTCTTCTCCATTCTTCCCCCCTTTTGTAACCAACAGTACTTTGGTCATGGCAATGCCATTACAAAAAACAATGAATCAAGCCTTCTTTCCTAATCCTAGGCACATCTTTCCTAATTCAATCTTTTGATGTCTTTTGCCTTAGTCTCATGTTTTGGTTGTGCTGGGACTGACATAATCCTTCCCTCAAAGCAATCCTTTCCAGCCCCATTTGTGTCCCTTCTTTCAGATGTGTGATGACAGCATCCCATTAGGGAGAGCTAGGTTGAAGCCTGTCCCAGAATGGAGTTGTGTCCCTGGCTCCTGGAATCCTGAGCACTTACCTTGGCAGCCACGTGTGCCCATGCGGTGCTCCCGTTACGCCACTGGCAGTGTAACCCCTATCTGCTTCTAAGAAAAGTGTCTGCTTCTGCTTGATCAGATACAGAGACAGGAAGCTGCTCTTAGATAAACAGGCAGCAGTTCACACATCTCTTGGTTTTGCTTCCTTTTTTTTTTCTGTCCCCAATTCTTGTTAATCTAAGCTTATCCATGAGAAAAAAGATGATGAACAAGGATGGTAGCAATCTCAGTAGATATAGGAATACTTTTCGAGACTTTATAAAAGTTTAATTTAAAATATTGCCTAATTATATGAGCATAGTATATTATACACCCCTGATCTAGGAGACATTATGTTCTGCAGAGAAACCAATCCACAGAAATAAAATGCTGTTTCATTTGTGCTTACTTGTATAAGTTCAAAACATCTATAATATAATTAATATATCTATGCTTTCTGTTGACTGAAGGACCTCACCTGCTTTTCCCTACAAATTGATCACAGAATCAAATAGGAATCCACCTGAGAAGAGCTCAAAAGTATTTTACAATGACTTTAGGAGTTTGTGGAAAAAGAATTAAGTATTTTCAGAATTTATGAGAAGTTCATGAATAGTTCTAGCTAACAAAGGATAACAGCATTTTTTGCACTGTGACAGGTTGCATATTTACGTTGAATCTGAGGTTGGATGCAGTTTTCAGAGGAGTGATTATCAAATAATTCTACTGAATTAGATCAGTGGAAAGTTGTTACATGAGCATAGCTTTCTTCCCCCTCTGTGATCAGACTAATTTATTGTGTGTATTTTTTTCTTAAATTCTGTTTGAAACAATACAATTCTGCTTTAAGAAAGTGAGTTCAGTTTCACCTGAAATTCCCATCTATTGGGTAATACCAAAACTGTCCAAAACTGATGATTCAGATGCTAAGGAGAAATGAAAGTGAACAAACTGAAAAGTTCCAAAATAGGGGCATACTGACTTCCTTGAGAATATCAGGCAGCTCTACAATATTTAACCACTGTATACAGAGATTTGGTTCCTTTTTTTTAAGTCAGTGTGATGTTTTCATCCACAGTTTTTTACTGACCTGATTGTTACACAAAGCCTAAACTATCAAATACTTGTGGCCATTCTCACACTTATAACAGCCCCTTCCTGTTTGGTGAATAGAAGACCACTTGCTAAGATAAATTTCTAAAATAAATTTCAGTCACACCTTCATTTTCACTGAGAGAAAAGTCATTAGATGAAGACCTGTTTCATCACTTTCCACGTGCCTTTTCCTAACCTGGTACCTACTAAGTGTCCAGTATGCTGATTCTAGTATTTTGTTGAGCTTTCCTATACTTTGCTGAATAAAAAACAGTTCTTATCATTATTAGAAACAGAGAAACATAGTTGAAGCATTTCTACAGTTCTTTGCTGTGACAACAGCAGAATTGAAAGATCAAAGAAAGTAAGAGAGATTATGCCTTTTATGCATTCTGGAAGTAAAGCTGCATGTTAAAATAAATTCTTAATTGTGTCCATAGGCAAAAACTTAATTTCTGATGTAAGCAGCATAATTTTCCAGGGTTTTTGTGAAATCTGGACATACACAGTATCTCAGATCAGTCATCCAAGAACAACAGGTGTTATTAGTGTTTGCTGAGAAAAAAAACCCTAACTCTGAAAAAGAAAAGCATTAACAGTGGAAAACAATCTTATCTAGAAAGGAAGCAATGAGTAAGTCCTCAATAAGTTTATTGGTAAATTTGGCTTTACAAAGGATCCATGAACAAAGCTGTTGTCAGGAAAATTAATCCACAAACACCAGAGGTTCATATCCAAAAAGGAGAGAGAGGAGTCCTCTAACTTTATTCAAACAAAGGGAGAGGTCATGGGGCATTCCCCATGAGGTCTCTCAAAATTTTTAGGACGCAGCCTCCTTTTTATCCTGATTTCCTGTCCGCATTTCCCTCTCTCTTTCCCCATTGGCTGAAGGTACTTGAGAGGTACTTGAGACTTCCCGAAATGCCTAATTCCCCCTTCTAACGTATACTCCTTCTGCTTTTCCTCTGTTCTTTTTCTCTAAACCCAGACATGTAGCACAGTCCTGAGTGAGTGACAGTCAATTAGTGGAATTCCTATGGAATTTATGGTTCCCCCCACTGCTTCTTTCACCTCTCCATATCTGGCTTTATCTACCATCAGGACACCAGTTTGTAAAGACACTTCCTTCTCATTCCTTTCAGTGTAAAGAAAAAAATGGTTCAACACAAGGTCAAGATGCAGAATGAAAGTTGATAAAGTCATACCAAAATATCCTTTTCCTTCCACCAAAGCAGATACTGAGAATGTTTTTCCGTAACAACTGAAAAGGGGGGAAAAGGGGGGGGGGGGCACTCAGCACATCACAGGATTGCAAATATAAGTTTTGAAAACTGACAGTTTTAGGATCTTCTGAATGAATAAGAGACTGAATTTCACAGCTGAAGCCCTTACATGAAATAAATTGATGCATCAATCAATGAAACTACCAAAATGAACTAATTAATAATTCACAATGGTTTTGCAAACTTTCCTGGTGTGCAAAACTGTACAGTCCGCTGGAATGAATGTGAAATAGGACCAGGAGCATAATGCTACCTCTGGCACTGACTCACAGCAGCCCTGAGGAAGTCACTCTGACCATCTGCATGTAATAATGGTATCATATAGCTCATTTGGGTGTGAGCAGATTCATTAGTTAATACCCGATATTGCTGTAAAGTGCAAAATGTTTTGTGAGCACTTGGTATTGTTATTTAAAAAGAAATAAACAGGAAACGTCAGTCGGGTAATGTCATCACTGAGAAATTAGATCCCTCAATGACAGTGGCAGAGACACAATGACAATGAGAGTGACTGAGGCTCGAATAACAGCATTCTTTATGGTTAGAAACGTGCAAAACCGGGGCTTTTTTACAACTCTTACACAATGCAGGACTTCAGCCACTGCATCTCCTCATGCTTCATTCCTCCTATAGGCACATGAAGCATCTCTATGAACTACCGAGGTCAACAGACAAGACAGTTCCTCACGACGAATTTTTATAGGATAATCAAGCTGATCGCCGATGTCCAGGTTGCTTTTTCTCCGAACCGATTGCTCGCATGAGTTGTAGTCTGAGGAAACACCCTGGCAATCCTCACGGAAATTTTTGGCGTGCAGCCGAGCACCACCTCGGCTGCTCTAATTTTGATGCGGCGGCTCTACAGCGCACCCCCGAAGGCGTAAACAGGCCCGTTCAGCCCATCATAATTTAAACCCTACTTTCAGCATCCCTCTCTCGGGCCCTGCTGACGCAGCTGCGGATCTAACTGGGGCCAAGCGGGATTCCCCGGGAAGGGCGCGGGCTGCCAGCAACCTCCGCGGGCAGGGCCTGAGCGGGCCCGGCGCCGCTCGCCGAATCTGCCCCTGCGGCGACCGAAGATCTTCTCACGGCGCGCTGGAATGTGCTGCTTCAAAGCGCCGCTGCCTGCCGACTCTTCAGGGGATTTCGCGGCAGCCTGAGAGCGGCGCAAAACCAGGAAACTGGCTGCGAGGTGCTGGGAGGGCCTGGAAATGAACGAAGCACTAGAAAACGCCGTTCTTTGCCCGGGACAAGTATCGTGCCTTGCCAGACGCCCCGAAAAAGACGGTCAGCTTGACTCGGCCCCTACGCGCTGCACTGAACGCCATTCCCGTCGCGCTCCCACACAAGCTCCGCCTCGCCTCACAGCCATGCGGCTTTCCCACACTCGGGATGGCCCCGCAGTAGCTTCACTCGCTGCTCAGTGCCCAACTCCAGCATGGCGACACGCACCTCACCAGCTCTCCTTGCCCTTTCTCAAAATGGCAGCTGTTGACTTCAGGCGGGCGGGGCTGCCCGTGGAGGCTGAGGAGCCCTGCTGCCCTCCTTTCCCTGGAGCAGGATGGCGGCGCCGGGCGCTGCCGCCCCGCCCCGGGGCTGGCGGGCGCGGTCACGTGCGGCGTTGCCGGGCAGTGCGGAGGCGCTGCAGGGACCGGGCGGCCGCGGGAGCGGAGCTGGACCGGGATGGGGTGCACGGCTCTGCTCTGGGGCACAATCCTGCTTGCCTGCAGCTGCGGCCCGGGGCCCCCCAGGGTCGGTGCCGCTCCGCTCTTGGCGGCCACCTACATGCTGGACGATGCCAACGGACTGGGCAGGGAGTTCGACGGGATCGGGGCTGTCAGCGGCGGCGGGGTGAGCGGCTCCTCCGGGGCAGCGGTGCTGGTACCCTCCTCGGCGCGGCAAGGGACTCCTGGGGCTGTCATCCCGTCAGTGGGAGCGTGTGGTGGCTTCGGCGGGGCCTGGGCCGGGAGTGTCGCTGAGGGGAGCCCTGAGGGCTGGCGGGGTGTGGGGGCACCCACACGACGTGAGCGGGGCTCGGCCGGGGAAGCCTGGAGGCGCTGAGGGGAGCGGTGCGGGCAGCGGTCCGGCTGCCGGGGACATGGAGTCGGGCTCCGCTCTGCGCCAGCCTCCGGCCACTTGCGCAGTGGCTTGGGCTGCCCAGGGCCAGCCGTGTCCTGGGTGCTGGAGGAGAGCTAAACCAGGGTGGGTTTTTGTGTAGAGGGTCTTAGTAGTCCCTGCGCTTTAAAATGCTGGATGAGCCACGGCAGCTCGTCGTCTTTCGTGTAGTCCAGGCAGCAGAGCCGTGACATTCCCGGAGCTTTTACCCCCTCTTCGACTTGCTGAGATGGTTGCTTTGGCCTCCTGCCTGTGTGCCCTGTGAGCTCGCCTTGCTTTGGCATACGGTGAGCCAAAGCAGGGAGAGTTGAGTAGAGCCGCAGAAGTGGTGCTCGGGGGGAGCTGTCTTTGGCTTGTCATAAAGTCGTGTGATCTCTTTGTTTCTCTGTTCTCTGGACTCTGCAGTAAATTCCAGGTAACTGGAGTATAAGGAAGTTGCAACCTGTGAAATGAGAAATGCACAGCTGAAGGTTTAGAAACAAGTTATGCAGAGGCTTAGTTTATGAGTTCCTGGTGCTATAATTATTTTTGTAGGTTTATTAACTCTATGAAAACCATAGACTGAAAAGCTGGGATGTAGTTAAACGTTTGAAAGTTGTGTTTTCATATTTTCACATTTTCAATTTAGGCCACATCTAGACTTCTAGTGAACTACCAAGAGCCTTACCGTTCCCAGATTTTAGATTACCTGTTCAAGGTAAAGTTGGTTTTACTGCTACAATAACTTCTAATTTCATGCAGAATTTCTTACTGTGTAATATTGGAGCTTCTATAGTATATTTAATGCTGCTTAAAATTAGACAAAGTCTTGCAAAGCATTTGTTTTAATGTTGATTGTTATCAGAACCTTAAATTTTAGGTGTTGTTTTTGTTCTCGTTTTTGTTCAGGAGACTGTTTCTTCATTATGTGAAAATTGCTTTTGTGTTTTCACAATGTGTTTTGAAAATATGTTTTCAAAAATGTGTTTAACCATATATTTGATCATCCGTGTGGGCTAAATCATAAGTTGTTTCTGTGGCTAAAATGGGGGGTTTAGCTGTTCATAGTGATTGAAGCAAGGGGGTCTTGGATTTTTCTGGAGTACAGCTGGATAACCAGTATAAACATGACTGTGCAGACTGCAGGTTTGTAACAGCATATCTATTCCAGACTATTTTCAAGTACAGCTGCAGTGACTCTAGAAGGTGTAGGAAGTTCATTGGTTTGTAAGCTGTGTTAGTTAGCAAGTGTAAGCCATGGAGTTACCCAACTTAATATATGGTAAGATTATTGCACTGGACATTAATGGCTTGTTTTGCTTTTGGCACTGTAAATTACTCTGCTGGAAGAGGATGTCATGTCACTTTCAAGTAATGCAATCCAGATGGCTGGAGGGGAGTAATTTACCATGCAGTTTAAAGAATTAATTTTCAAGGGTAGAGTAAGGCGTAATATGTGCCTGGGGAATCAAAGCTGATGGCTTTTTTGAGACTAAAGCTGTGTGTTACTAATGTGAATGTTCTGATTAGGCATGTGGTAAAAGAAAATCTGGAGAGATCATGATTTTCAAAGAATTTTTTGACGTGCTCTTTTACCAAAACCTCTTAAACTGTCATGTCTGGGGGAGGTGTACCTTGCCTTATTCTCCTTTTAGTGTGTTTTAGTGTCAATCAACTTTCATGATAGGAATGGGAGAACAAATGTGTTAGAAGTTTAAAACAAAAGATGTCAAAAAGAGAACTAGTAAACTGGAAATACTTACTTTGCTGTTAAAAGCAAACAAAAATCTCGGACTTGTAAGCCAAAAGACACGTAATCTATGCAGCATTTGTTTTTTAAATCGCATTCTTATGTCTTTAAACATTTTTAGATACCAAAATTATACTTGTATCATTCCATGGTGGAGTGAAGCTTATTAGTGGTTATTAAAATAATGACTAATTGCAACTTCTGACTTGAGCAACTCTTAAGCCACTAATGGCTGGAAGAACATATTGGCAGTAGAATTACCTATATGAGCTTGAATTTTATATTTGGCTCTACCAGTCAGATGCCAAGGGATGGGGATAGTGGACTTACCAATTGTTTTCCAATGTGGTGAGTTTTTTCCTCTCTTGCCTATCTGTCTGTAGTTTCCAGATTATTCCTGACCCGTATGTATGCTCTTTCACATAAAGACTTTACAAAAAAGAATAAAAAATATTGACTCTTAATTTGATTTTAAAATAAAACAAGCTTAACTTCTAATAACATTAAAATACTGCTGCATTCCTTATATATTCTGTGTTCTGCTTTAATAGTGCTTTAGTATTTTCTTAAGCTTAACCTATTTAAAATCTGCACGGTTGTGGGGAAATGTTGTTAATGGTGCAAGAGTCAATGAAACTGCTTAAAGATAGGTGTACTATTTATCCTGATGGACTTTCTTTTGAAAAGCAGAAATTTATATAATCTCTCATTACATTTATAACAGGTGTTTAAAAAAGTAAAAAAATTGCGTTTTCAGCATGTTCAAAATTGTACACTTACTTATCTCATTCTTCTTGTTAACAGCAGGTTTCTGTTTGTTTTTCTGTCTCTTTTTTCCACAGCCAAATTTTGGTGCTTCATTACATATTCTCAAGGTAGAGATTGGAGGTGATGCACAGTCGACAGGTATGGATTTTGCATGAGCAGCATTTAACTTCTCATTTCAGTGATGCTGTAGGCAGCATGTGCTGCACATGGAGCTGAGGCACAGAGATAGCTGAACTGAGTTGCAATAAACCAGAATGGCTTGTACAAGAGAGATTTACACCAATATTCTGGAAGCAGTTCTCACTATCATATGGTTAATAGGTTGCATTCTAGAGCAAATGAGGTTTTTTTCCTCTGCTATTGTAGGTTTCTGAGTTGCAGAGCATTTCTCACCCATGAGTTTTGCAATACAAGCTAGTTTATGTCTTAAAAGCATGAAATGCAAAGGCATCTGATGAGAAGCAGTTATATTTCTTTGGTTTAATTAGCTACAATGTTTCACTGGAGTGGCATTGGCTGACAGTAGGCAGTATTATTTTTTCTTCCTGGGAAGAGTTGCAAATGAAAATATCTTAATGTAATTTGCCTAGCCTACCTACTACATTTACATACCGGAGAAACTATTTAGTAACTGGTTTTGACCAAAAGCTGAGAAGCAGAGACTGCAGCTTGTATCTTTTTTTTTCCTTTGTATTTTTCTCAAAGAAGTCTGGCCACATCAGGAATAGACTTAAAACCAGACACAGTTAATAAATAGAAAGCATAGAATCTGGTTTTGTGGTGCTATATGTGCATATATATTTGTATATGTATGCTTGTGTATATACACTTGTGTGTATATATATATATATATATATTTGTATATATACACATTTTCTTCTGTTATGTCTTGTGTTTTGTATAATTAGACACTGTTTTTCATTCTTGCATTTATGTCACAAAAATTAACATGCTGAAAAGTACTATACTGGATTTAAGAGCTTAGTAAGGAATTGCTGGGTGGGGGGAATGGGATTGTCTTCATGCAGAGACCTCTTCAAACACTCTTACTGCTGGCTAAGGAGAATGTCACATACTTGTGTGATGGTTTCCAGTTTTGAAAAGGAAAACAATAAGATGCATATATCTCAATGCACTAGACTGCATCTCTTCTTCTGGCCTCAGAGGTGTGATCAAAAGTTCATTTGAAATGTGATATGCTGCCTAAATTTGGAATCTAATTGTTCTTACATATCAAACTTACATATAGCCAAATGTTAGTAAGGTAAAAAAAAATCAATCCTATTTTTTGTGATGAAATGCAGCTTCATTTAAAACAAAGTCTCATTAGAAGAGATCTCTGCATACAATTTAACATCAGTTGCATAATTGTTGCAGTCATGTGCACAAGTTATTACTTGACTTTTGTGTGTAATGATTTCCCATGCAACACTGATTCTTTTGCAGCTTTCTAGTTTGTTTACCTTTGCCTGAGGAAATTCAGCACATAGCATTCAATTCCAAAACCTTTTCCTGCAGTCACAGAATACTGTGAAAGTTATAAACTAGATATTTTACTGTAAAAATAAAAACCCTGCACAGCCTCTTTCCTGTAATTGAAAAAATTCATGGTAGTTCCTTTCTTTTCACTCCTTGGACTTGCCTTGTGCAGAAGAAGCAAACTGTAATGTTCTTTTGTTTGTTTTTTGGTTTGGAGATAACTTGCTTGTATAATGATTTTTTTCCTCTTAATCTTAATGCTGTAACATTCCTAGTGGTTGTTAATATCAAGATATGAGACAATAGCAAATACAGATTCAGTGTTATCATAGCTAGGGATAGAAAATGCCTAATAGTTAACCACATCTGATGTTAAAAGCAGGCAAAAACTCTTCAAAACAAAAATATTAAAATTATGCTAAGTTAATAGGCTAAGAATGAAGGGTAGGAAATCTTGCATTTACCTTCCACTATTCCTTTGGCGTTGAAATACATACCAAGGAAATTGTGAACCATGTTGGAGATATGTGCTTGCATACTATGTTAATGAGCAATGCAGCAAACTTTATGATGTGTAACAGCTTATGACACAGGAGGTAATTGTGAGCTACCTGTCTCTTTCCTTCCTAGATGGTACTGAACCCTCCCATATGCACTATGAAAATGATGAGAACTACTTCCGGGGCTATGAATGGTGGCTGATGAAAGAAGCTAAAAAGAGGAACCCCAAAATTAAACTCATTGGTAAATTGCTTTGAGCTTTTATATTTAAATGCCTTTTTATTCCCCTGACTAAATTACTTATCTGACCCTTAATTAACATTTTAATCAGGAGATATTTTGATGTTGCAGTAGACAAAGTAGAATCTCTAATATTTGTTAAGTGTGTCTTGATGCTTACCATGTTTTTCCTTGTTACAGTAGCACAATATCCTGACAAGAACCATAAGATAACAAATCTCTAATAATTTGCTTGTATTAAGTAACTAATACTTTTAGTGTATTGTAGTAATGAACATGATTGATTTATCATGAGAAATGAATTTCTGAATAATTGAGGAAAAAAATCAGGAGGAATAAAATAAAGTTACTGCAAGTATAAATATGTAAAACTTACATGCACTGCATTTGATTAAATTTTCTTATTACAAACCAATCACACACTCCTTCTCCACTGTAGTGATTCTGGTCTTCTGATCTGTCCTACGTGTGTAGTTGAGTTGTAAGAGGAGTTTCCTTTCTTCCTGTTTTGATTGTGTGTGTGCTGTGACAATACAAACATGGAATCCTAGGTTGTATTTTTGTATTTTGGAAATACGAAATGTATTTCACATGAAACAAGGGAAGAAATCTGTTGGTTCAAAGGTGTCTAATTCCCCCACCTTCCAGGGGGCTTTACCATATCCAGCCATGAAGAAAGACTTGGTGCAGGATTTGCCAGTCAGGTTCTGTTAAGCCTACTATTTATGGTTAATTGTAATTATTAATAATATCCGTCTTCCCTCACATCAAGCTCTCAAAAAAGGAAGGTGGGTTTACTTTTAAATTAGCCTATGGTATCTTATACAAGTTGGCTGGACACTTAGCAGCATTTGGTTAGATTAATTTGCTTTTCTTATTTACGACAAGATCCAGTGAACAGCTGAGACTTAGAAATGCTTTTTCATGATCCTAATCATCTTTCCTCTGTTTTGATCAGATCATCATGTCTTCTGAAATTCATGTTCAGGAGATAAACAATTTTTCATGTTCTGTATTGACCTTTTGTCTTTAGCATTGTAAATTTTATCCTAAAATCTTTGGATTTCTAAACCTGTTAGAGCTAGTACCATAAAATTAACAGATTATATGTAGTCAGTTGTTCTCCAGTAATGAATGCTTCCTAGCTCATAAAAAAAAGTCGCTATTAATTGCTTGATCATAATTTGTATTAGACCATACCCTGCAGTTAGATAAGTTACATTTCATTGTCTTCACTGGAACCAAGCAAGTTTCAAGTGCATATCTGTTCCTTCATTTTAGGTAGAGCAAATTACAGCTTGCTCTTGAAGCTTATTGAGTAATGTAGATCAACCACTTACCTTATTCATTTGTTTTTCTTCTCTCTTTCCAGGATTACCTTGGGCATTTCCAGGATGGATAGGGAAGGGTGAAAATTGGCCCTATGACTATCCAGATATCACTGCTTACTATATTGTTTCTTGGATATTAGGAGCAAAACGGTATCATGATTTGGACATAGATTATATTGGGGTCAGTAAAGCAAAATCTCCTGTATATTTTATGTATGTTTTATCTACCTTAACTTGTAAAATCTTGGTCTTGCCTGTCATTATTGATGGCTGGAGGAGGAGGATGGCAAGAGAAATTTTTTTTTTCTGTAATTGCAGTTTTGGCTTGTACTGGTGCCAGGGGAAAGGCAGTAGTTGTTTTAGTTTAAAGTCTTCCTGAAATGATGGCTGTTAAAGCAGAACAAGTGTCAAATGGTTCCTACCTTCCCAGTTCTAAAACAAAGATACCAAAGAATTTGAGATTTCTTTTTTTTCTTCCTTGTTTGTTCTGCTTGTGTTTCAGCAGTTACTAGATAACAAAAGACATCAGTTAACACAGTTTGAAAGTCAGCTAGCGTGACTTAGCATAAAATTTTGTTATTTTGCAGAGGAACAATCCTCTACAACTTTTTCCATTTTTACTTGCATTATTTATAGTAGATAAAAGTGCATGTTTCACAGTTACAGCTACTGTGTTGTCCTATAGTGCAATACATGGAAGTAGTGAATGAATATCTGAGAAACAATGTCATAAATTGGAGATGAGAGAGAGAAACAGACAATCTGAAAAAACCCTTCAATTTCACTATTTGAGCAAGAAAGTGTGTTTAGGATTCCTCTAAAATCAATCCTATACTTACTGGACACTTATTTTGGACTCTTAAATGTTTTGAAATGGGAAGTTGAACTGCAGAAAAGCTGAAAAATCACTTCAGCAGTACAGAACAAAGCTTCTAAAACGGTGGTTCCCATCCCTCAGGAGTCTGACCTTTCTGTTGCAATGTAAGAACATGTATCTCATGCATATCTCCTCGGGAATGCATCCCCCTTGACGTTGCTGGCTTATTTCAGCTTTGTCAGTCTTGCAGTGTGGGTAACAGTGATACTTCAGCAATTCACTTGTGGGGTCAGGCAGAGCCATTGCTGTTACATTTTTTGCTGCCCTGTGTTCTTGGTAACAGAAAGTAAGTTCTGCACTTCATGTATTTCAGTAATGTTGACTTCAGTGTTGTTACTTCACAGCCTTATAAATTCTCTCCTTCTAAGAAAAGGGAATTTCTGCTTATCTAGGCTATGTGGTGATATTTCATATTGTCTCATTTCTTTGTGAGTATAATCTGAAATACAGGGAATCAGTGAAAGGTCTGTGAAGGCTCAGAAACTGACAAAACAATTTCAATGCTATTATGGTTGTACATGGCTAGCCTGTACCACTCTTTTTGCTGTAAGTACATGTTCTGTATCTTTATTTGCTTTATAATGAGATGAGCCTTTCAGGAAGTAATGTTTTGACTGGCTCATTTCTGAAGTTTCATGTTAGCATTTATAGGAAGATGTAGAAATATCAAAGTCAATTGTACTTACCCTATCTGCAGGAAAGTGCTTGTAATCGCTGGGTAATTGAAACCTTTACCAGTGAATGTGAGTCACAGTGTTCATGTTGTGGTTAGAAAAGAAGGAGACAAGGTTTCTGCCTATGTGTTTTATAGGCCAGGGGGTTTGGTAGAAAGGAAGACCAGTGTTCCTGCTTTTGAATTTTGAGCTGCGTTAAGCTTAAACTCTCTTTCCATAAAAGATGGAAAATTTGGAAATTAGCTCACTTTTTGTCTGTTTACTTAAAATATGCTGGATCTCTTTTGTGTTCAAGCTTGGATGTAGTCCTGTGTAAATTAGAAAGAACAGTAAGCTTCATTGATTTGTTCAATATATGAGTTATTCTCGCTCTCCCATGTCCATGTATTGCAACAGGGGCCACACCTTGTAGTCACAAGGTGTTTCTCAATGATTCCTAGCAAACTGTAGAGCCACTGGTAATGTGACACTGCTGCCTTTGTAGAGCTGAAGCAGCTCTAGCATTCTAGTCAGCGAGAAGGCAATCAGGGGACTGTAGAGAAAGATAAACAAATGGCTACTATGAACTTTCATACAGAATTTTCCTCAGAAAAGCTGATAACAAAACCAACCAGCACTTCCCTCTAGCACACGGAAGCCATGGAGTTAATTAATGGATTCTATAATCTTACGTATATATAAATAAAATCTTTAATTCTCCATTGACATATCCTGATTTTTCTAAATGGATTTTACTTTCTCTTTATAGATATGGAATGAAAGGGCATTTAGTAGCAAATACATTAAGGTATGTATTCTTTTCTTATTTCTGTGAAGTGCTTGTCATACTGTTTGTGTACATACTACACAAACAGTTAGCTTTTCTGAATTTGCGTAGGAAAGGGACCTTAATTCTGCAACTATATCACTTACTGAACTCTTGTAGTTGCATGCTTGGAAAGATAACATATTCAGATATCTAGATTATTTATTTTGTGTGTCTGAAACTGTTATTTTGAACTTTGGGCATGTCAGTCCTAAATGTTAGGACTTCTAAATTTTAATGGATGCTTCAGTTGATGCTACTATCATACAAACTTAAGTCATCTTTATACCAATTTGGATATAGCTAGAAGTCCAAGATCTAGAAATGCTTAAAATTCTATAGCTAAGTTCTGTGATTACAGTACCCTTAAATATTGCTATTAAACCACAGTAAAGGCTCTGTCTTTTTAACTTTGCAAAATTCAGTACCTTTTGTTCTAAAAAGTTGGAGGAGCACAGAATTTCACATAACCAACCTAGAGATAGCTCTAATATTTCTCACTACTGAATGCTCCTGCAGCCCCCCCTGCCCTGCTTTGAAAATTCTCTTCTGTTTGTTACGTTGTCTTGCAGTGAAATCTTAAGCACAAGCTCCTGCTTTGTTCCTTTCCTTGTTGTTACTTTAAGGCTAAGACACAATGGCATTACCTCTTTTTAAGAGCAAATAAGACTGAGAGTCATAGAATGGCTTGAGTTGGAAGGGACCTTTAAGATGATCCGGTTCCAATCCTCCTGCCATGGACAGACACACCTTCCACTAGGTCATGTTGCTCAAAACCTCATCCAGCCTAGCCTTGAACACTTCCAGGGATGGAACATTCCTCCTTGTCCTATCACTACATGCTTTTGTAAAAAGTCCCTCTCCATCTTTTCTTGTAGACTCCCTTCAGGCACTGGAAGGCAGCAATTAGGTCACCTCAAATCCTTCTCTTCTTCAGGTTGAACAATCCCAAATCTTGTCACCTTGAGGCTTTCTCATCTATTTATCTTGGCTTCCTCATGTGAGGAGAAAGAATATGGAGAACAAACTATTGAGCCTAGGGGCAACATTCTATTTCACAGCTTTTTGAATAGTGTTGGAGTGGGACTGAGCATTTGGCTTCTAGAGCTGAATATTTCATTTAAAATTTGACCTTAAAATCACCCAAATATTTACTGAAAAGTTTGGCCTTCCTTCTACTGTATGTTAGCTGATAGGAGGTTTTTTATTAAACACCTATTTTACCATTCATTCTTTTACAGTATCACTTGGCACCACTTCTCTCATCAGCACAATAGTTTTATTTGCAGTCTGCCATTTCACAAGAGGTCAATATATTGAAATGTACTGCTGCACAACAAACATTTTCTGTAATTCCTGTTAAATAGATCACAGATAAGCTCTTAGTTATCTGGCTAAATTTTTACTTGTAAAATGTTGTTCTAGATACTTCATCCACTAAAGCACTAGTTACGTTTGTCAAAAAGTAGGAAAAAAAAGAAAGAAATGGAGATTTTAATGCTTCTAAATTCTTGTTCTAGAAGAGCCTGTTCTTTCAGTTACATGAATACTGGGTGTGAGAGAGCTGTTCTGCTTATATTATTGTGGAGTACATTTTGGATGCACACGGTTCTGTGCCTTTGGGTACTTCTCTTTCAGCATGGAAATTCTGCAACCATTGGTTTTGTTCTTCTGAGCTGTCTCTGTGGTTAGGAATTTTCCTGAGTATCTAGGTAGCTAGAATGCTTTGAATTGCAAAGACCTTCTAGTATTATGAATTTTTCTTTTGGTAGACTTCGTGTTTCAAAGTTTTCAAACGGCTGAACAGAACTTCATTGCTACTTTTCTTCTTAGTAAGTTTTGTCTTAATTAGTTTTAGATCTAGGCTTTGATTGTCATCAACACTTAGACTTTGACTTCTGTCCTTATTTGACTACATGAAAAATAGAAATGCTCCCTATTTTTCTTCACATTGCCATAGGGCTCTTGTAAGAAGTTATTTAAGGGTTCATGCCTACTGATCTTTGAATCAAGTTGCAAAATCTTTTCTATGCATGCATGCGTGCACACAGTACATTGTTCTTTTATATCTAAAATTGAAAAAAAGCATTTTAGACTGTGGACTGGGTTTTTTTTCAGATGCAGCTGTATGTGCATGCTGCTGAAAATATGTTTTTTAAATTTTTTTTTTTAAAATTTCTGGTTTGAGTTTTCAGATAGTACCAGCCCTCTATAAATATGGCTCATTCTTAACTGTTGAGGCTGAGTATATTTTGTGTGGGTATATATTATCTAAGAAGTTCCACAGACAAATGTGAGCTGTTTATCATCTTAAACAGTGAAATAGTAAAGAGAAGCTGGAAAGACAGAATAGGAATTCTTTTCTGTTGGCATGTTTGAAATCAAAGTTGGTTGCCCTCAGTTTTGTTTTAAATATGCAATTCTAGGTTTATTCATTGCTTTCCCTGAAAGTTAGTGAAACATCAGAATCAAGTAGTGGGTAAACTTAAATATTAAACACTTAAAACATCAAGGATTTTTTTTTTGTTCAGTGAAATAGGCAGTGAAAAAAACATTTAGGTGCTCTTCACTTGAACAAGACAGATGTTTGGCAGAGATTTCTGTTATTTTAAAGAGCTGCATGGATAGCTCTTCTCTATTTTAAAACTTCAATCCCTGTTTTTTCAATACAATTTTTTGAGAATCAGGTTAACTTTTGCTTCTGATCACTTGGGGAGGTATTTCTGCTTCCACATTTCAGCCAGCTGTCATTTTTAGATTAACTTAACAAGACTGACTTTGTGATAAATCCATTAGTTTTGTGTAATGAGTTACATAATACCAGTCAGTGTGTTGAGAGTGCCCAAGTGGAGCATATGTGTGCACGTGCGGTGTCAAAAGTTATCCAAGCGATGAGAAGCCCATTTTTGTGTAATGACTATCTCAATATCAATGATAACCCTTCAGTTTTAAAAATACTTACCAGTAACTTTGGCTTAGTTGCCACCATAGCTCTTGTTTGAGAAGTGAGAACTTTTCTTATCCATCCTGTTCTGTAAATAGAGGCTTCCACTGACTTCTTCATAGTTCTTGTTTTCAGTCTTAAATTTCATGTTGCCTCACTGATGAAGGCTGTACTTTAAGTGGTGTTATCTGTTACTAAGGTGCTTCGACATTATTTGGACAGACTGGGTCTGTGGAACATTGGTATCATCGCTGCGGATGGAGATTGGAACGTCTCAAATGAGATGATAGTTGATCCCTATCTTAATGATGCTATTGAGGTAGTCGGGTAAGTGTGGGAGAAGGGAGGCATTTTAAACATTGTTATTGCTTCCTATCTGTAAGTCTTCATCTCCTTTTAAAAGAGTCATATATTCTTATTTCATACTTCCCAGCTGTTTCCATTTTTTCCATCATTGTGTACGGTGGTGATGGATTATTCTTTCTTGTCTTTCTCTCTTTCAGTTTAGTATATGTATAAGCTGACCTTATAACTCTTCCATCGTTTCTTTCAAAATGTCTATTTAGGAGCTGTGTTTTAGGCTTCTTAGCACTAGCAAATGACAGGAAACTTAAAACTAATCTGCATGTGCATGTTCCAAGTCAGAAAAACTGTAGGATTGAATTCTTGATCTGCAACTGGTTTTTATTTTGGGTGAACTTGAACTTTCAGAGTGCAGCTTAGCACCTTGGGACTTTCTGTGGCTGCAGCTCAGATTTTTCTGGTCATATCCTAGAGCTAGAAGTTTCTGTTTCTTGCTTATATCTGATAACAGATAATATTAGAAATGCACGTACAGACAGTAACATAGAAGTAAAAACAAAGACCCAAAGTTTGTAAACTAATATAGCCAATCTCAGTTTTGGCAGCTGGGAATACCTTCTGTTGGTGTTTCAGCAAATGTCAACTTTACTGTTTGCCTTCGCTCTTGTTCCATGAGACACTTCCTTACTTGCTTCTGGCAACTTGCTCTGCTGCTCTTGCTCTCCTTTTAATATCTGGTTTCTCAAAATTATACATCATCTAAAAAAAATTACATGTTCCCAGTGGAAATTACCTATACAGATACAAATTGCTCACTTGTGTTACATTTGTTAACTTGTTTATCTCTGTTATTAACCTTACTGTGATAAGAACATTCTTGTGGTCACTCGTGTACCATTTATCCTCTGTATGTAAGGAAGTATGATATACTCATCATAATTTAAATGAATGCATGGTTGAAGGGTTATAGCAGGTCAGTTAAGCAGGGATTTTATAAAGAAACTGCTTTTGTGTGTATTGAGCTTTTAAACACCAATCACCTAGAAGTGGCTGCTGGAGAAGTACCAATTAATAGTGTCAGCATTGAGTAACTCATTTGGTTTAAAATAAACTTAAAAAACCAGTTTCAAGTTAGGCAAGGCTTGCAGCTCAGCAGGTGCATTAGGAAATGTTTTAGTAATGATTTCCTTGACAATACAGCTTGAAGAATGAATGCACTGATTTGTGTACAGCTCTTGTTTCTTTAAGAGCTTGGCAGAATCAAGGATAGGAGTACTTGTTTTTGTTTGTGCCTTTAGGACCACAGACGCGTTTTAGTTGTTCTTTACAATGGCAGTTCTTTTTGTCAGAAGTTTTTCTTGAATGTCATACAGGTTTTTTGCCAACTCCCCCAACTACTGATCAAAAAAATGAAGAGTTAGGTTTTCCTGTGCAGTGGTTTTTGTTATCTTTTAAGAAATTAAGGTTAGTACAAAATAAGAACACCATGTTTCTCAACCAGTGTTTACTTTAAGGTACTAACTACCATAGAGAGTTCTTGCTGACCTAGCAAAAGATAATAGTATTTAGATGTCTGTCCTTCAAATGCTCAGGTTCAGAAAGTTCATACACATCTTGTAGTTTACCCATCAGCACTGTAACATCTAAGTGGTTGATCTGCAAATAGAGTATCTTGCATGTAATGTAATATGCTTTGTCTTTATCTGTACTTTTGTGTGTGTAAGAATGAAACATTTTTAATTTTTCCTTTTATCATGTGTTTTGGAATTCAGTATGGTAGAAGAAGAAGGTGTCCTTTGAAGTCACTTTGTGCTTGACAATCTTCTACGTTTGGTTTGGTGTAACAGTTGTCCAAGTTGCAAAAACATGAAGTGAAGCGTCGTAGTTTTTTCAGCTAGTGCTGAAGAAGATGCTGCCTTTCCCAATATAAAGTTTTGACAATTTGAAAACCATTTTTTTTATTTGTCCCTTCTCTCTGTTCTTTGCTCTCCTTTTTTTTTTTTCCAAGCTGTTGAGGTACACATTGGATAAGCATGGTCTGGAGCAGGTGAGGATCATAGCCAGCGATAGACTGTGGGAGCCCATTTCCTTTGTCATGATGATTGACTCTGAGCTCCACGGAGTGGTCGATGTGATTGGGTAGGGGGTTCTCTCTGTTCTTCTTTCTTGGTGGTTTGTTTATAGTTTGTCTTCATCTTATTTATAACTAACACAGTCAAAGCTTTACCTCTCTGTACTCTTACCTGCGAGAAAAGGATTGATACTATAAAACTTCCTTACTAACCCACATCAAATCACACAGCTCTTGTCCCAGTAAGAGCCTCAACCTTTAATTGAATCAGGTGTCTTCTATCATGTTGAAGATTCCTGTTGGGCACGGTTGCACTTTTGATGGATTGGAGGTTTTTTGGACAACACTGTTCATCCTGAGGGTTTTGGTTTCTCTAAGCGGTATGCAAAAAGTGCTTTAGCTTTACAACTTAGTACACAGCCTTGTAATTTCCACTGGTTTGTTACTGAAATGTTTGTGATCCAGAAACTAATTTGGGCTGTGAATTGTTTGAGTTACAGTGGCTTGATTCTTAGTTTCTATTTTGTTTTGGTGACAAATTTGTATTTGGAAAATGTGCATCCAGCTGACTTGTTTTACTAGTTCTGGGTTTTGTCATAATAATGTTTTACTATTAGACTAAATTTGAGATTGATCACTGTCTCAATGGCTGAATGGAAATGTGTGTACGAAATGTTCATTAACTTTTCTTTTTACAGTAGCTCTAACTTTACTTACTAGATGCCATAAACTTGTCTGACCCAATCACATGCTTCAAATGTGTCAGTTCCTTGCTGCAGTTTGAGTCTTTTGCATTCATCTTTATATATCTGAACCATAGGAGGTGTAGAAATGAAGGCTTTTTCTGCAAATACAGATAGGCAGTTAGTGTCATCAACTCTTGCCGTCAGTCCCTCCCCCCTTTCTGAACATGAATAGTATCCTGGCAGTTTTTCATAGGTGGAGTTTTGGATCATGTCTGGATGAAGCTCAACAGTTTTTACACTGTCTAAGTAAGCTGTATTTGCTTAACTCTTTATAAGTGTAAATTTTGCATTCTACTGTGATTCAGTCTTATGAGGGAAATTAAATACTCTGTTGTGTATTTCAGCTTTTATTGGGCGGGGAAATTGACACTTAAGAAACACCTTTTCAGGAGTGTAGAAAAATAAATTATTCCTTCTCTGCTTTGTTTTTTCAAGCTATGCACTTTATGCCATTACAAAAACCTTTTGCTTGGTACTAAGGCAATACTTAGGTTTCCAAGCCAAAGGGGAAATAATATAGTAATAATACAGTAATCTGTACAGCAGAGCAGAATGTAGCTAAAATCCCCACTATCTGTTACATTACCACTAGTGAAGGACTATAACACTGGAAAATGGCTCATTGTCCACTAGAGGGAAAATAATGAAAAAGCCTCCAACAGACAGCCTAGAAAAACTGGTGTTTCTTGTATTCCTGCCACAAATGTATCAATTTGTCAAGTTGCAGGCTAATAGTAAAGGAAATAATTTCATTTTAGTGTACATATTTTTTTCAATGAATGTGCTAAATGAGGAAAATCATAACCCTGTTTTCTGCAAGTGATTTAAAAGATTTTATTTCAGTCAGCAAACCTTGCATGGTGGGTCAGTGTTGTGATTGAGTGTAAGCAAAGTCTCCATTGGGAGAAAGGATCTCTCCTCATACTAAGGAAGACCTTGGAAAGAAAATTAGCTATCATTATATGTTTCAACTATTATCAGTTTATAACTCTGCGACTTCTCTAGTCCAACTAGGGTGTAATTTTGAAGCTTGAGTTTATTAAAAAAGACGTACAAAATCATTCAAGTTCATGTTTAGTTCCAAGACATTCATGCAGCTAAATTCTTAGCATAATGCCTAGTGCTGTATCTTACAGTTGATTTTACATTATTTATGGTTTTGTTTAAAATAGTATGAGTTAGCATGTATTTTCTCTATTCAGCATATTATGGTAATGACCATCTTCAAGCTCAATTTTAGGACATATTTTCTTTAGCAAGCTTTGAAAATTGCATGGTATCTGTAAATCTAAGTTTATCTATTTGCTATCATGTACCAGAAGAAATAACCTACTGATGTAAATAAAAAAAAGCTCTGGAATGTTACAACCCTTATATTCCATTTGTGGTATTCCAAAACAATTTTATTTTTCATTTTCAGTTTGAAGGAAGTACTGTATATACTTCCAAACTTTGATTTTCCCTTTGTACTAAGTGCTTTTTCTCCTCAAAATACTGTGTAGGGCTCACTATCCTGGGACAAAAACAGTGCCAAATGCTGTGTTAACTGGGAAGAAACTGTGGTCATCAGAAGATTACAGTACTTTCAATAATGATGTTGGTGCAGGCTGCTGGGCCCGGATCCTGAACCAAAACTACGTGAACGGAAACATGACCTCGTAAGTGTTGGGCACTGCTGCTCACTTTCACAACTGGGGGTGTAAGAATTATTTGAGGTATTACATAACACATCCGTCTGCTCTGGTGGCAAAACAGGTAAGGTGAAAGTCACCCCAATGTTGTCTGAATTCAAATACAGTAAGATAGGAAGTCTGCTGTAGTGACCTCTTTCTGGGGTAGAAGTCGTCCCACAAGTTTCAATGTATTATTGTTCCCCAGCAGTCGGTGGTTTATGCAGTTAATTTCAGATGCCTTTGAGACTGATGATAATTATTAGAAAGAGAATGATCTTCAGAAGAGCTAACAGTGAAAAACATCGGAGGAAAATAATAATAAAAGTAATTTATCATATTTTTCTTAAAAGGTCTTCATTAGATTATTTGTCTTCAGTTAAACAGATAATTGCAGATCTAATTATCTAGTTTTTCCATACAACTTCTTCCTCAGAATTCATTCTTAAATGTGCTGTAGTCTTTTGATAAATTTACTGTTTTCTGCACATTTTCTTTCCAAACTGAAAACTGTAAAAAAATGTTCTCTTTACTGGGAAATTACATAACTCCGTTTTAGCAAAGAATAGAAAATATAGTTTGATGTTTCTGGTGCAACAGCTGTTAATCTGAAAGAAAAAGTCTGAATAAAGAAAATGTAGACATCAAGATGTAAGCAAAATTGTTCAAAGCTTTTAGAATCTCTGTAACTTCATTTTGGAAAATAAAGAGAAATCTTGTCTGTTGCTTCAAGTAAAGTGCAGAAAAAATCTCTGATACTTATAAAGGGAAATTTCTTTAGTCACCTGGTTTCTACAAATCTTTTGTCTTCTCTGCAAGCTCAAATTTTCAAGCAGATGAATATTTCCTGCATGAATTCCTGATCATTCTGCTTCTTAAACCTCATATAATTTAATATCTTAATTTGGGATCTTTCTTTTCCCATTATTTTTTCTATTTTTCCAAGCTCTTTCAAATTATATATGCCCCATTTCTTTCACAGCCTGACAGCCAGGCATATGTATTGTATTTATAAATTATTGTAGAATAATTCCAAGTCCAGATGTCAAAGAGTGAAGTTATCTTGGCTTCTATCCTGAAAACAAAATCTTTCTGACAAAAGGCATCTTATCTTTCTGCTAAGTTTGTTTTCTTTGAAGTTGAGTTTCCTACTTTTATTTCTAAGTCTGAAATCAACAGAACAAGTTTGATGTGAGCAAGCTGAGTTTACAATTCAAGAGTTGTTTATTTTATAATGTTTTTGTAGAATTCCAGGATCTCTTCTGTATGTATGTATAGTTAGATAAATCTGTGGCAATGACTTTAGAATGAGGCCCTTGTACTCACCTGTATGCAGTAGCAAAACAGATTGACAGCTTTTGCCTTCTGCTTAACTGCTCTGTTAAGCTGTATTTCCATACTTAAGCCCCAGAGGTCTTAAGTTTAAAGTCCTTGCAAAACATTTTCAGTGAAGGCCAAATTAAAGTTTGTGGAGTGATTATCCTTGTCAGGATAGAGCAACAGCTCCTCGAGGATGGCTGGTTAAAGTTGTTTTCTGTTTGTTATTTATAAGGATAAAGATAAGATTTTTTTTTTGGTGGTACTTAACTGCTTCACTAAAAAACTCCACCCAAAATAACGTACCATCACGCACAGAAATAACCAAGCCATCACAAAAACCTCAACCAAACAACACCTAGCAAAAAGCTGTACACTTTGCTAACAATTTTTTTTCCCTTCAGAACAGGAAAAAACCCCAAACAAATGGAGTCTTTACCCTCAATACATGTTCCTTTTAATGTACAACTTTTTGTAGTGCTATAGCCAGAGAATTTATCAGCAGTTTAGGAAGAAGTTCTCAACACTGGAAGCTGATTTGCTTTATTTTCCTCTCCTGTGGGTTTTCTTTTTCCTTTTAGCTAGAAAGATATTCCCTCCACCCCCTAAATTGTTTTTATTGTATGCTAGAGAAAAAGGAGGAATGGATTCTTGTACTAAGTTAATCTAATACTGTCCATATGAATGGAGAAAACACCTGTTTTTCTTCCAGAACAATTGCATGGAACCTGGTGGCTAGTTATTATGAGGAGCTGCCCTTTGGTCGATGTGGATTAATGACAGCACAGGAGCCGTGGAGTGGCCACTATAAAGTTGAATCTCCTATCTGGATTACAGGTGAAAATTTTGCAGTTATAAGCTGATGATCTGACACTGTAACATCACTGTATTCTCTGAGGCCTTTATTTATTTAGTGATTATATGTGTATTAGTTTTTGTACCAAATTGAGGTAGATTTGTGTAAAGTTTTGTAAATACATTAAGAAAGAAGAAAATAAACCCATTTCAATAGGAAGCAGGAAATATATAATAGTAAGGGAAATATTTATACTTGACCTTTAGCTGTATCAGAAATGAATAAGCCTTTATAGCTGTTACTATTAAAGTATTTTGATCTGAAGTGCCCATACAGGTTAATATGTTTTCCTGTTTCCTTTCCCTTTTTTATGTTTAATCTTTGAGTATCGATCAATTCCATTTGGTACTTCTCAATTTGCGAAAATGGAACAAAGAACCTCTGTATTCTTCTCCTGCTTGACATTCTTGGCTTGTGTAAATCAGCATTTCCTTGAGCTTGGGGAAGGGGAGGCATGTTCATGTAGTGTTTGTGGACACATGGATTTATTGGCTACTCTGAAGTCCTGTAATAAATTACTGTCTTTGCTGCAGTTCTGTGGAGCAACTACGCAGTGCCATGAATGAGGGACAAGACAAATGCTTTAATTTTTGTTCTTCTGCTAGTTACCTATATATGTAAAAGCATTAAAGGAAAAATGATCACAGTTTCCCATGAACAGAACAGATGAGCAGTTGTTCCTGTGTCCATGTTGCTCAGGATTTTCATGATCTGGGTTATATTCTTCTCTGATAGTTTCACTTACTTTCTGAAAACCCTACTTACTTAGTTATTCCTTATGGAGTTGCTCATCTGTGCTTTCTCTGTCTCAGATTTTTACTTTATTTAAAGAAAAAGAAAGGTTTGGGGAAATCTAAATTGTGATGAATATTCAAATTGAATGGACATGATTACCTTATCTAGTTTGTACTTAATGTCTAAATAATTGCTAGCATTTTAACTATTTTGTCTGCCATAATCTTGACATTTTTAATTTTGTCTAGTATAATTCTTTAATCTTTCCTCTCATACAGGTAAATTTTGTTTTGGAAGTTCTATTACTTTCTTCCCCAAATCACATTTCAGTTTTGTCAGCACGTATGAGAGAGAAATTTAATTAAGCCTACAAATGGTACTATTTTGTATTAAGTCTTAATTATTGTGTTCTGATTTTTGTCTCAGCACACACCACACAATTTACTCAGCCAGGCTGGTCATACTTGCAAGTGGATGGACACTTAGAAGGAGGTGGCAGTTTTGTAGCTCTGACAGATGGCCTAGGGAACCTTACCATCATCATTGAAACTATGGTATGTGCATCAGCAATTCCAGAGGACTAGAAAAGTTACAGGAAATGTTTTCTTATGAAGAACCTGTCTTGATTTACGTTGAGACTTCCTGGAGGCCAGTGTATGTGCCATCTGTATCTTTTTATTACACATTAGCTTCAACTGGATGACACACTGGGAGGAAGTTATATTGTGTGTTTTCTTAAAATCTTTGTTCAAAATAAAATTATTAAACTACTGTAATTGCAGCTCTTAAGATAACAGTGAAATAAATTATGCTTTTAATTTCAATTCTATGCTGTAGGTTTTTCATGAATGTTGCCATGTGTTGCATTCCAGTAATATGTGTCTCTTCTGTTACATTTATTTTTTTTCTTCAGAGTCATAATCACTCTAAATGTATCAGGCCTCCATTGCCAAATTTCAGTGTCATACCTCAGAGAGCAACATTCTACCTCGGAGGGTCATTTGTAAGTAGATCTTTAATACATTTGATCAGCCTTGTAAGATGAATTGCCATTCATAATCAAATACATGCAAGTCAGTATCACAGGTTAGCAAGAAATTAACAGTCTCCGATATTGGAGACTGTTTCACACCTGCCAAAGTTTTAAGCGCTCTGGTTCTGTTTTACCATGAGATGCAATGTCATAACTGAAATTGTAGAATTGCTGCCTCCTAGTCTAATTGTCTATATATTGAAGAAGAAATTTCACAGGACAGAAATGCAACTAAATTTTTCTTTAGAATTTGTTCCAAGGCTGGGTGCTCTGATACGCTGACATAGTTTGTCAGGCCACCACAGCCATGGCCTTTCTAGTTATCAGTTCATTTTCAGAGGAATAGCTGTAGTTGATTTTATACTGTAGGTTTTGTTGTTGCATCCTGTGAAGAGATAATCTGAGAATCTCCCAGTTGCTGATTTGTTTATTTTCTTTTTTAATCTTGCTAAAGTAAATTTCCCTCTGAAATGTGAACAGTACTTTCACAGTGTAAACTGGAGTGAGTCATTGTTAGTTGATTCAGATGATTCCTTCTCAGAAGTTGACAGTTACTTATTTGGGATTTGATTTTGATTTTTTGGCAGCAGTAATTTCCTTTAGGAAGAGATAATTTGGATATTTTTGGCAATAAAATGGTTCACTTAGGAAAAGCAGTTGAGTGTCAATTTGGATATACAGCTCAGTTTTGGGGAAGTATCAGATGGCTTATCCAAACCAAGCTCTAGGTCACTTACTTTGTTGTTGATGTTGGTAACTGAAAAGAAATTATGGGGGTTAGATGTGATTAAAATCTGACAACTAATATAGTTGATATGCTGTAGTATTGCAGAGAACTGGAGACATGTAAGTAATATACTTTGCTGAAAAATTAAAATCAAAGGACTAGCAACCAGACTGAAGGCCTCATCAAAGTGAAACTAGCAGGATATTATTTCAGTCTAGTTACTTCTCAGAAGAGAGCTTGTATCTAAGGTGTGTTGTTGATGATAGGGAAACTAAAGCTTGTGTCTGTTAGCTGTGCTTTGTCTTCATAAGCAACATTAGCATATGTCAGGACAATGCCTTATGGATGAATAATGTGTAAAAATGTAAGGCATATGTAATGATTAGCTGAATAGAATTGTGGCCTCTAATGTGACCAACAGCGTTAAAATAATGAAAATTAGACACCCATAGAGCACTGGTATTTCTCAAATTGAATATTAAAGGTTGTTTATTTTGCTGTTGTTGTGTTTTAAATTGTATGGTGTGTTCCATTGTAGTATATGGTGGAAACCCTTCAAGTGTGGCATTCTAGACTTGATTTTGAATCTGGAAACTCCAGTCTTTTCCAGCAACTCCGTCCTGTAAACGTAAGTTGATCAGTTTTAACTACAGTCCTTCTGCAGTGTCAGATGTGTCTTCCCCCTTTGGTGAAACTCCTCAACTTTCATGCTTAAGCTGCATGTTTAGGGCATATATTAAGGCTGTTTGACTGCAGTTTTACTGGCTGTATAAAAGCTTACCTGGAGGTAATAAAGGGTTTGGGGAAAAGGAGTTTTAAAAATTCTCGAGAGATATTTAAACAAATGCCGAGGCAAAAAGATGGGATTTTTGCCTTAAATCAAGACTTCAGAGGATCTTCTTTACTTCTGGAACTTGGGTATCTTGTCATTTAGTTGTTAACTTTTGCAGCTTGAGCTTTCTTTGATTCCAGGTATGGAGGGGAAGATTTTCTTTAGATCTAAATGTGGATGAAGTCTACACTTTAACCACACTCAAGACAGGACGGAAATGTGGTTTCCCAGAGCCGCCTCCTCCTCAGCCCTTTCCTTCAAATTACAAAGATGATTTCAATATACGTAAGCCAGAATTCTCTTATCCAAAAACTTAATTCACGCACAGATACAATTGTAATGTAGGAAGGCAGTATGTTATGTTATTTAAATCCTCTACATGAGGCAGCCTGAAGTTGTGTTTTGTTTTTGTTTATTTATACCTGTTTTTCCAACAACTTACGTCTGTATGAGGGTACACCTTACACTTGCAATGAGGTGTATTTAATTTAATGTCTTACCTGGTGTTCATGTCTTTGCAAAACGGGTGTCTGCTTAAAAACTTCCATTTTGAGCACTGCTTTGATATAGCAAGTCAAAAATCTGGAGAAAATTTTCAGGGGAAATTTCTGAAAACAAGTACACTGAAGAAAAATGATGATTTAGAGTTGATGTGTATTTTATTTTCTGAACAGGTAATCCGCCTTTCAGTGAAGCCCCAAATTTTGCAGATCAGACAGGTGTGTTTGAGTACTTTGTAAATGCTTCTGACCCAGGAGATCATGTGTTCACACTCCGCCAAGTGGTGGTTCAGCGGCCCATCACTTGGGTTTCTGATGCAGACCAGACCATCAGCGTCATAGGAAATTTTAAGTGGTATGTAAATATTATTTTGTAGTGGCATTTGGGGAAATGTCCTCCTCACCAGTGTGAGTAATGATCAGTTAATCTGCCTCAAGCCTCATTTCTCTTGGACAGAGGGCTTTTGCTTTTGCCTTCAGATTCTCTGTAGACATGTGGGAATGATGATTCTAAAAGTCATTGAGCCCTGCTCAGGGCCAAAGGTCAACTGTGTCTGTCTAAATGACTCTTAAAAGATGAGAAAACAACCACATTTCTTGGTTGTTTAGCCTAATGCTGCTTTGTCTTAGAATTTTTTTTTTTGCTTGTGTCCTGCTGGACATATTTGTTCAAGCTAATTTTTTACACTAGTGGATCTGAGTTGGCATACTAGAAACACCAATGCGTGCCCTGAGTTTCTTACTTCTTAAATTGGACCAAGAAAAGGATTAATTTTGAATTACATAATTTTGAGTTATTTGTTAACAGTTTGATCAGTCTCATAACTCTCAGACTATTTCATTGATAGTTCAGTTGTATTTGTTGCAGACTGCCATCTTCTGAGCAGTTCCTAGAGTTGTGTGGATTTGATGCTAATGCTACTTCAACCACTCTTATTTCTGGGTGCAAGTAACTGAGGTTTACGCTTTGATAAAAGTATGGTTACAATTGCAATTCTTTCTAGGAGCTAAAAATTGCTGGAAGCTACAATGATGGTAATTCAGAATCAAGCAGCATATTTTAGAATAATGTTTATTTAAAATTAGTAAGCATTTGGGAAAGAGCCTGTTAACTAATTTTGCTTTTAATATAATAATAAACTTCATGCTTAAAACTTCTGCCTAGAAGCCTAGCCTAAATTCTTTTGATACACTCTTTAAAATAGCCATTCTCTCAGTTTTCTTCACTTTAATAATATCATTGATCTGGCAAATGCTTTTTCAGAACATGCTTCACAGTTCTTATTTCAGGCCTGGAGATGTGATTGAATCACTTTGATCCTAAGCCTGGAAGAATACCACCCTCTTGTACTTGGAGGTTGTTGTTCAGTCTGATGTTTTCTTTTGCAGCCCTCTGTGAAGAAAAATCTCATATTTCCCCTATAATCAACTTTCCCTCATTGTGTAAATCATACTCAGTGATTTCTATAACAGCTACATAGGACAAATTCTTAAATTACTGTACTGAGATTCCTAAAAACTCCCTATTATTTTATTTTAGTTCTGTTTCTTTGTGAGTCTTCATCTTGCTTTCAAAACCAAATCTTACTTTCTGAATGTGGTTTTTTTATTCAAGTTTTACTGATCTGTAACTTTTCATAATGCTAGTCCTCAATTTCAAGCCCTCAAGTGTGTTGGCTTCATCCTCAATTTAAGACTCAGCTTGTCTCTGGCAGATATTTTCAACAATGAGCACCTGCTATTGGAATTCTGAGCCAATCTTGCATTAAAGTTCTCAGTGGGATGATACTTCAGTTGTCAATGGCAATTTATCATGATTCAATTTCAGGATTGTTTAGTTGGTTTTGGTTTGCATTTTAAACTTGTGTGTGTGAAAGCTTTTTGCGCTCTTATCCTGAATTTGTTAGTGTTTTACTCTGATGGTTTTATTGAAGCTAGGTATATTCAGAAAGTTACTGTGTAATTATTTCTGTACTGTTTTGAGTCTCCTTATAATGGCTTAAGGAAAATGTGGGGCGTCTCTTCTTTGATAAATGGGGAGGCAAGAAAGTAATCTTTTTTGTGTAATGAGTATATATTCAAGATTCTGGAGCATTACATTAGGATGAAAACTCAGGTAGTTCTTACTACTATCTTAGAGGTGGGAAGAAAAGTTGATATTCTCTGATTCAGTTATCAGCTGAGCTGCTGTCACAGAGAGTCTTCACATTCTGTAAATATTTATGGATAATTATTACTCCTTGAATAAGTAACCTTGTGGCTGTATTTGTATTATAAGTGCTTTCAGACATGGGATGTAGATCCATTAATAGAGGGAAATAATTTTTATGGTTAAGACCCTTGTAGTGCAGCTCTGGGGAGGAAGAAGTTGTGTAAATTTTCTAGGTGCTGTTTGATAGTTCTGGTATTACTTTGCTTTATTCTTTTTTACAGCTCTCATTGCATACACAACACAGTGCTTTATTTTTGAGCTGGAGTATAATCTCAGGAAATCAAATAATTTCTATGTACTACCTACTCAAAAAAATTGATTCCTTCCTTGTTAAAACACTAAACTTCTCTTACAGGGTAAACATGACAGTCACTTGTGACATCTACATAGAAAAACCTCGTGATGGAGGCGTGTTTATTGCAGGAAGAGTTGACAATGGTGGGATATATGTGCGACGTACCAAAGGAGTTTTCTTCTGGGTTTTTGCCGATGGCACCTACAGAGTCACTGGTGACCTAGGTAAGCAGCTCTTTGCAAAAGTGGCTGCTGGCATACGGACATGTCATTTTGATAACTTTGATAAAAATGGGTAACGCTGAAATTTTATAGTTCATTTGTTATTACTGTGAATTTAACCTGTTGTGTTCCAGCGATGGCCACTTTTCATATGTGAAGAAAGCATCTGAAGGCTACTGGCTGGCCCATTTCTCAGGCTCAGCTTTCTGGAGTTTTAGTTTTTCCACTGATAAAGTCTGTTTTACACTAGCAAATAGGAACTACTTTGCTTTTCATAAATACTCTGATACAATATTAATTACAGAAAGATTTGATCTGTATTCTTAAACTACACATAAAAAAATTCTGATTGAGATGAAACAGCTTTTCTTAGGGAGCAGTTCAGGTCACTCTACTTATATCTGGCTTAAGTGATGATCATAAGTGGCCTCTGCATATGTGTTCACTTGACAGGCACATGGAAGAGTGCATGATAATACTTCATCAATAGCTGAAAGTTCTTTTCATTTTACCTTGACATAGTGGCATTTAGTTGTTTAAAAGCATATCCTATTACTTCATGAGTATAAATTAAAATTTTCAGTAGTTTCTGATGAGTCAAATGTAGCTTCTAGATCTACAGTATATCTGATATGATATTTTTTGTGTGTGTGTGTCTGTGTTCCTTTCCACTTTTACATGGACAGCTTGCATAAAAAAGGTTTTACATAGCTTCTCTCAACATACCAGTGCTCCCTAGGGAAACTTTGCAATGTGTAATTCCATAAAAACTTAAGTTTCAGCTGTATGGAAATACATATTTGTCTTTAGGATCAACTCAATTTTTGTTTGTAATAAGACCTAGCAATATTACCTGATTAGTTTCTCAGGCTGTCAGAAATAATTTTTCCTAGATGAAATGAGTGGATTTTGATCAACCACCCCATTATTTCAGGCTGAGACTCTTGTTACACAATATGGTAATACTTTTTCTGTACAGCTATTTTCAGTCATCTTTATATTTTTCTAGAAGGGAGTCTGAATGTTAAGTTATCTTGCAGCAAAAACTGTCTACTGAATAAATGAAGACTTGTAGCACTTAATTTTTTTCACGTCTTCAGCTTCCCTCTAGGTGTCATTCACACCCCATTTTTGCTTAGCTTAAATGAGAACTAAGCAACATGATAGTGTAGGCAGCTCAAAACCCTGTGATTTAAAATAGTTACAAACAATACATAAACAAGAAGATCTATAGAATGAACAGAGCAATAGCTACTGTCATTAGCTACTTTGTGAACCTGTACTCTCCATAGAGTGAATCCTCATCTCATGCCGAATTGCCAAGAGCACTGAGGATTTAATGAGAAAACAGTTCTGGCACAACAGGAGAATGTACTGATAATGCAGAGTTCAGGTTTGCATATTAAACTTTCCATGCTGCAACTGAAATTGGTAAAATGTCAATCCTGAACACTTCTGAAAAACAGATATTACTGTCCTTTTGCTGGCTTGGTATTTGTCAGTTTTAGCAAAGGGCTGAAGTGAAACTTTGCTAACTTAAGCATGTTTTGCAGCTGGAGAAAAAGTATTAATGAAAGGACTTGCTGGTGTCCGGGATAATGCATGGCACACACTTACTCTCAACATTCAGGTAAGGACAGAGGCAATAAGCAAGAAAAACAATTATGAAACTTCCAGTCCTAAATGGTTTAGTTAAAACTGCGCTATTCTATTGATGATGTACTTGCATTAGTTTACCCTATCAAAAACATAAACAATATCTGTTATATGGTTTAAACCAATATTAAAATACCATACCAAGTTTGGCTGCCTGTATTTTAAAAGAGATCTTGAGAATCTGTAGAAGGTACAGAAAATAACTGGAAAGCTGCATTGAAAGGTGGAGGTAGAAGGGTCAGAGAGGCAAGTGTCTTATTTAATTGATGGAAAGATGATAACCTGGCTTCCTGTTCTTAAGACAGTCAGTAAAATGCTAAGGTAGCCTGTGTTACAAATCTGTCTCCCTTTGCAGGCTAAGGCTTTGTATGTGGAGCTAGTAAAAGACTGGAAAACTCAGATAAGCTGAGTTCCTTTTCTACTGTGATGGAAGAGCACAGGCATTGTGTTACTGTATAAATGGGCTGCAGTTAATGAGAAGCCTGTCTGCATTTTTTTCCCTTCCCTCCCACTCCACCCTTTTTGACCATAGTGACTTGGGGAGGAAAGTAGCCCCAAACTGTACTTTAAATATCCCTGTGCACTTTGATGGGTGTGACATTGGTGCAAGTACCTAAAAGACTTTAATTCAAAAGACTTTAAGTTTCTCTTCTGAATGCCTAATCCCTTTGTCTAATGTAACATTTGCAACTGCAACTGGCTTGAAATGTGGGAAAGCTTGAATCCTAGCTGGGGAGATTTACTAATGAAGGTAACTCTTAAAATTATGCACTGAGTCCCTCATGCTAAAATGCTACTGAGTATTAGAAGCTGGTTTTTGTCTCTTGTACTAGCACATTTGGAGACAAAGGGACTTTCACCTAAGGCATTCACTGAAATGGATGTAGTTTAGTTTTAGTTTTGGTACACCTGCATTTATGACAGTGCTTGCCATCTGTAAAATGGGCCAAGACTAAAGATGAACATTAATCACCTAAAACTCAAACCACTGTTCATAATTTTAAAATTACAATGCTTCAAACTTTCATCTGTGTTGTTAAAGTATTTTGTACCTAGTACGCCTTTGATTTAATGATGGACGTACAGAACCATCTTTCAATAATTGTCACACTGACTCCTTGAAAGACATTCTTTGCTTTTACCAGTGTCTATAATTGTCTTTCAGATGAGGAAATACAAGTAAACTGAAGTACTTTTTTCTAAATACTGTTTAGTGGAACACACAAGACAAATCGTAATTTTTCCTGAAACTGCTTTTAATTTCAACATCTTGAAGTGGCTTGAGTGATACTTGAAAGTTCTGCTGTCTCCTCTTTCTTTCGGCTTAATGACTAAATTATATATTTTTTTACTTTTGACTTCTGCCTAATTCTGCAGAATCAGTGCCAAGGGTATCATATAACCTTAAGAAAGTTGGGCTATTTTGGAAGTCTGATACAAGGAAGAGAAAAACCAGTTTACCCTTCAGGTTCTACACTGAGTTAGCAAAGCTGTGAGTAGGAGAAGAGGAACCTTTAATGTATTCACTGTAAAGGCATTAGATCTATTTCACAGGGCTGATAGACACCAGAGGATTCTGTGCAATATTGAGATGCATCTCTATGGAGAATGTGTGAAATGTAGTTGAAAGATGACTTGACATCCTTCTGCTTTGTCTTGTCTCCCATGTGAGCAGGCTCAGTGTCTAACAGACCCTGGATTTTACAAAGCTAACGTTTTCCTTTTTTTGACAGGGCAACTCTGCCTCAGGACTGTTAAATGGTTATCTGCTCTGGGAGAATGTCACCATTTCTAACCCAGGGAATGGCTGGGCTGCTCTCGGAACTCGCTCGTTTGAGTTGGCACAGTTTGACAACTTTCATGTTGAAGCTTGCTGAGGTGGCTTTGGCATTTGGAGAACCTGGTTCTCATGTTACTTTGAATAAGAGCCAAGTCAAACTTGGAGGAGAGCTGAGTGCTAAACTGTGATTGATCTCTTGGCAAAGAGTCTGGATTTGGTCCGTATTATTAGTTAAAGGTTTACTTGAATAGATATCAACATGATTGTAGCTTTATCCCCCATTGCTGTGGGATTTTTGCCCTTCAGTTTTGGGGGTAAATTTAAGTTCAGGGTAATGATGAAAACAAATTCTTGGATTTAAATGTCTTTTAATAATAACAACTTACCAGCTCACTTCTAAGATAACTTTAGAAGTTAACAGAAGACAGATGCATCTTAAGCTGCATTTTTTAACACTTCCACTATTATGTCCATTGCTTTCACTGTGAAAGAAAGAATTAAATGCCAGTAAGCCTTATGAGCCAGTGGGCCCCATACTTTTGTAGGTCTATCATTCTCAAATTTCATTTGGATAAAGTACTTAGATTTCCTATAGTCAAAAAAAGATGTTTTGTCTGTTTTTTTGCTACAGTCTGTGACTAGACATTACAGTACTCCAAGTGCATTTGATTACTTCTTTCAACTTTCATTGCCAGCCCTAAAATACATCCTATTTTCAGTGGAATGGAAATGTGCCTTATGACTGATCAGGGAGTGCAGGATGTGGCTTATTTCTAATCTACCTCCTCTTTCCACTGAAGGGGTTGAAATGGATGAAAAGATACCATAACTTACAGTTTGTAGATGATAATATTGTGGGTTTTTTTGAATAGTGCAAAGAGTGAAAACATTGCATCATGGATATTTTCATTTCGGGTCACATGTGGAAGCCGGCCTTTTGTTCCTAGAAACTTGGGCAAACATCTCTCTCTTTTGATTGATTCAGAGCTCTGAATAGAAAATAATTAAAGCCTAACAATGATATTTAGTTTATTATATTAGTGTGACACAGAGGAGATATGGATACTATCACTTCCTGGTATAAAATAAATTAAAAAAAACAATCAGTCTTTGCCTTTAGGGGTTTGCAATCTGATCATAAGGCAAGTGACAGTAGGGGGACACAGAGGGAATTGTTTAGTATGCCAAGCAGTGGTAATGACGCAAGAGTGTCTGTTTTTAAACTTTTCCTAGCTATGGAAAAGCTTCATGGAGGGTAATTCAGATCCTTGGGAATGGAGGGATTCTCCTTAGCTGTTGCTTAATTTTATTTTTTTTCCTAAGTTACTGTGTTATAAAAAAGAAATTAATTGAGAATATGAGGTAGTGAATGGGTTTTTCCTCACACACATTTGCAGTTCAACTGGCTCCAGAATTTTTGTTTGTTGTTGATCTTTTTGAATAAAGATGATTTCTGTTCCCATAATGAAACCTGCCTCCTATGTCCATCTACTTTTCTCATTAACATCCTGTTTAATTGACAAGCAAGTTGTTCCACATACTTGATAGGGCTCTAGTAGCTGTATGAGGCCAGTTGTAGCAGGCAACATCTGGAGAAAAAGGTTTGCAGTGTACTTTGATTTTTAGAGATTATTCTTCTGGTCCCCTTTATTTTGAAGGCTGATTCCAGTAATTGTTAACTTCAGTCTTTCAAGTTGTCATCTAATATAAAGTTAATATTATGCAGATCATTCCTGGAAATTTTTTATAGAGTTGATCTTCCATTTTCATTTTTGGAGAAGAGTTCTTAAAATTCCATTTCTAGTAAGTAAAAATGTTGTGTCTTTTAGCTGTTATATTGATACTACTTATTCATACTTGGAAATTTCATACATGCCAGTAACCTTGAAAAATGCTTTAAACCACTGAACTTTACAACTCTAGTAGAAGGCTTCCAAATGTTAAGTAACTGTTTACTTTAAGTGGGTGAAAAATGAAAGGCAATTTTCCACGTCATTTTCAAGTATGGATGCAGATCTGTTCATTACTTGCTTGGTTTCCTAAGGAATGTCACTGGTCGCTCCACGTGTGAAGGAATCTAATTTTAGGTCCTCGTATTTAAGTAATATGAGTATAATAATCTCAGAATAAATTTATTTTAGCTGTGATGGATTTTCGTAGTTGGATGCTTCTTGGAGACTTCCTGGTAGCTCCTGTGGCTACAAGCAGAGAGAGATCAGCAATGATGCAGTTATTCCAAAGGAGCTGTCCATTTTTTTAACCTTCTAATGCACTAGTGTAATAAGCTCATTATATTGTGTGCTAAACACAATGTATTTTATCACTGGAAATGTTGATTGTTTTTCCTAATCTTAATTTACAATGTTTGAGGATTAAAGTGTTATGAACAGAGTAAGTGATTTAATGGTGACATAATGTTATTCATCTTTATATGTCTGTAATTCTTCACCCTTCAGTAGACTGTAATATGTTTGGCAATAACAAGCTGTCAGGTTTTTCACTGAGGGGTGGATTTATGTTGTTGATTATAAATGCTAATCATTCCAAATGGACAAATAAAATACTTAAAAACACTTTATTTGTGTGGAATGCTTCTGTAAAATGGGTCTTGGTTTTCTCCAGCAAGAAAGCTGACAATTTTTCCATTGTGATTCTGATAAATATGCTTGGCATTAACTTAATTGGATTGGAAGAGTATAGCCAACCAGTCCTTATTAAAAATATCTCAAAATCCATATGCATTAGAACTTGTGCTATTGATTAAATGATTTTCTTATAGCACTCAATACACATTTTGCTTCTTTCTGGTTTTTTGATTTAGATTTTTTTTTCGTTTAGTGAAGGGAATTAAATTGTATCTGAGGAACAGTGATGCAAAACTGCTGAGTACTAAGGTCTTATGAGATGTAGCTGAAAGTCAGTTTCTAGGTTTGGAAACATACAGTGGTTTAAAGGCTTCTTTATTTTGAATATCCTTCTGAATCTATCTTCAAACACACTATTTTTATTTTTTAAGCTAAACTTTAGGGTTTGATTTTACAAGGAAGGGAGAGAGTTAGAGCTAGTTATGTTTCCCAGTCCATCATGCCAGTAGATATGACTTACCCTGGAATGATTGCCTTCTAGTAACCAGGTATGTACTACCACCTACACAAACACTACATGAAAATTAGTTCTGTCCCATCTCTACCACCCATCTTTGAGGTTAGACATGAGCAATTCTTGGGGTTTTCAAACTCCTGCAAAACACTTGGACTCCTTTGCTTTAAAATAACAGGAGACTTTTACTTTACACTCCTTTTGCTGCAGCTGCCTCCTTGTATCTCTGTATCAAAAATAAATTTCTACTTCCAGATTTGATTTGGAGTGGTAGTGGTTTGCTTTTGCCTTATAGAATCAGTGTTACTGCACTGTAGCAGCAAGTTGTTTTCACTTCATAAATTTTCATTGGTTTACCTGAAGTTTCTATCCAGAGTCCATTTTCTGGAGAGGAGTGGGTATTATGAAACTAACCGTCATAATTATAGCTCTCTTTGATGATTTCAACACTATGGACAAAGAGGGACAGTGCTTGGAGATTTTATTATCCTCTCTTTGATACTTTGGTCTTTTTTTTTTGTTTGTTTATTGTTTTGTGCGTGGAGTTTTTTTGTTTGTTTGTTTGCGTTTTTTTGCTTTGTGTTTTCGTTTAGTTTGTTTTGGTTTGTTTTTAAACCCTTTGTATGTACTACATTCATACAAGCCTAGCACATGCTGGGAGTGGCAGACAGGCAGGTTATAAAAACCCTCTAGGTTTGGAGACTTCCTAGGCTGGTAGTGGAATCATCAGGTAGCTTTTTTTAGAATTCTGAGAGTAGTGTGCATTGAAAAGTCAGCATGAGCAAATTCCTCTTGCTGTGCTCCTTCCATTTATGCCCAAGTGTCAGTGAAACAATAAAGGTTGTGTTTCTAAAACTTGCATTCTAAAAAAAGCCCAAAACGCCTACAAGTAATTGAGCAGAGGAAAATGTGTGCTGCACCAGTGCTGCCAAGTTTTGCTGTGTGCCAAGATACTTCTCTGTGGTTTTCATAGTGGCTAAGACAAACAACTGTGAAACTCTGTTTTTCCCCTCAAGGAATTATGTTTGGATAAGGTTAGAAACAGACACACAACCCAACACCAGTTTTGTCAGGGGCTCCTAGTAACTGTGCAATGAGTGCATTAAACCTGACTTACTTTTGTGTACCCCAGGCTAAACCTAGACATGTCTCTGGAAAGCAGAGATGAAAGTATCCTAAAAGTATTGGAGTGTTGACTTTTTTAAAATGACTTTTCTATTGGTATCAAGTGTACCTGACTGAGTTTGACTTCACTTAGTGCAGGAAAACAGTAATTTTTGGTTTTACTGTGCTCACAGATGCATTTCAAAGACAGTAGTGTAGTAGAGGGTGACTCAGTACAGCATTAACTTGAGGGTATGTCAGAGGAAACTGAACCTAGTGTGTAATATTATTCTAATGTTATGCAGTCATGATCTGGGAATCTTCATGGTCTAAAACAGAGGAGGTAACACCAGAATGACTATTGAAAAACCAAAACAGCATCACCAACAAAAAAACCCCAAACTGCACATGTTCCCAAATAGTACAGGGAAAAACAAAGAACAATCTGGGTTTAACTTGGCTTCCTTTGTCCTGTTTCTGCTGGAAAATAGAGCCATCTTCCTTACTGTTTTCCGTGGACAGTGATTCAGTTAAAATGCCCATAGAGGATATAAGACTTCATTGTTGCTAAAAAGCAAATGTTGTTTAGCTAATTATAGGCACTGCTGTTTCCCAAAAACAGTAGAATCAGAAAAGGTTAGAAAACATGAGAATAGGTTATACAGCTGAAAGGCATGTCTGTGATATGTGAATCAGTCCCATTCCTGGCTGCAGAAGATTCCTTCCCTGTGAGCATAGTAGCAGAGCTTTATGGAAAGGGCAAATATTTCTCCGTTACTGCCACCCCCCTTCCAAGTTTTTGGGAAGTTTTACGTACATTGGCCTATGATATCACACAGGAGTGACTCTAGCCTCTTAGCTTGATTATGTAGTGTTAACAGAGTCATTTGAAAGAGCAGCTGGCAATGGCTAGCAGCAAATCCTGTTAAGGATGTCCATATTCCCTTCTGCTGTTGTAGTGGGAGCAATAAATGGTAGTGTTCACTGGCAAGAGATCAGGCAGGTTTTGTGTTGAGCGGAGGTGCACAAAAATGGCTTGATGCAGCGATCTATAAAGCTTCACTGGGATGCACAACATCTCTGGCATAAGCTGCCTATTTCCTGTTCAGCCTAAGATTGCTGTTTAATGGTTCAGCTTAATTTTTTTTTCTTGCAACTCAGCTGATACCTTGTCCTAAATAAATTGTTTTGCCAGCATTATGTGAAGCATGCTCAGTGCAGCAGGGCAAGCCTGTACCAGAAGGAGGAGGATGAGAATACCCTGTTGATCACTGAGTCCATCCCCTTGCTAGATAGACTGTACATTTTTAGGGCCTGCCTTAATAGAGTGCTGAGACAAAAGGGTGAGAGAGCTTCCACTTCTCTTTTGTAGGTGGCTATTCTATGGATTTTGAAAGAAACAGTATCATTGCTTTTGTTTATGGTCTGTGTAAAGGAATGCAGGGAGATCATTCAACTTTTCTTCCCAATACATGATAAAAGCAAGGTTGATACTGCAGAATGTATCTTGTATGTATTGAGCTCTAGTATTTACTTGTGGTATGGATTGAGTCCTTTTTGAAACATCTGTGATTCCACCTTAAGAGACAAAATACTTTGATTAGATGAATGCTTTCATACAGCTATATCAACTGTGAACACCCATTGCCCAAGCCAATGGGAGTTTCTCTTATGATATTACTTTACGTGGGAGACTCATTTCAAATACCATAATATGATATAAATACTATTTTCTAAATATTAGTTCTTGTAGATCTCCACAACAAAAATCCCAGCGTCCCAATATGTAAATATATTCAGTACATACCTTGGTTTCATTCTCCTTTTCTGTTTGCCCTTTTAAAATGGTGAATACTTAGAGATATCTGTCATCCTTCTCAAACAAATATTTAACCACATGAAAATGCAACAATTTTCATCTTGTGAACAATTGAATCTTTTACCTCTCTATTGCAGCTAATTTTATTTTTCTTGTGCTGAATCTGAATATTTTCTCTTCACTTGATTTCTATAATAAATAAAATGCTATACCAGGCTCTGCAAGGGGACATCAGAAGGACTATGTAAGCATCTAAAATTTCTTGAGGTATTTTAGCCCCCAAGGCACAAGTCACCTTACCTGTATTTTTTCTTTCTCCAGTGCCATGTAGGGTGGCTACCTGGAGAGCATACTCAATGGTTGAAGGTGGGTGTTTTTCTGGTGTGTGACATGGTGACTTGGGAATGATTGATGCCAATCTTCTGTACCTTCTCTGTGGAACTCAACCTCCTGAAAGTCAGGCAGGTTTTTCATCACTTTTCTTATACAATCAGGCACTGGAATATAATAGTCTGGAGGATTTTCTTTCTTTTCATTTGAACCTTTTTTTTTTTTTTTTTTTTAAATTAATTTATGTTGTCTTCAAGATGCCTGATGCAGAAAGGGTGCTTGGTTGCTTTTATTACATCAAAACCTGTTTACAGTAATTCTTTGTTCAGCAACCTCCCTGATGAGCATATACTGCATCCTCAGATGCCTTTGAAGACTTCTGCTGGGGTAAGTTTATCTGTCCTAAGTAATTCCAGAATGCAATTTCTCTGAAAAAGTAGCTAGTTTCCTCTACAGTAATATGCTGATTCTAAGTGTGGTGGTGTTTTCTACCCTTTGATCTTTTAGCCTTGCGTTTTGTAACCGAAATGGCTTTTTCTCCCCATATCTACCACTTCAAAAGATGATGGGCCTCATCCTGCTTTAATCTGCAAGGACCTCAGCACCATGCAGACATTACCAGTGTCCTCTACTGCACATGAGAGAAACATGTTTTACATGCTGTATTTTTCTGATGCTCTAGAGACTCTCTGTTTCTCTCTGTTGAGACAGTGCTCTGAAGTCAGAATATAATGAATTTGCATATGAACCTGTACTGAGTTTTCAAAATATACTCTTCTGGTTTTAAGTGATTATAGAGCACTGTGTATAGTCCTGGATTTAAAATAAATTTTAAATTCACAACAGTTACCAGAGCTTTAAATGAGTGGTGATGGAGGTCTGGAGTACATCCTAACTGTTCCTGGGTTCATTTCACATGCCTCAGTTACCTCATGAGGAAACACACAGGGATACCATGGAAATGAGCACCCTTGCTCAGTAGACCCGAAGCAGAGCTGCTGCTTTAACTTCCCTCCTACAAAGACTTAAAGCATTAGTGGGGACAACATTGACTAAAAGCTCAGTGTCCCCTCCTGTTGAAACTGTGAGGAAATGACAGCCCTGAGAACAAGCCACTGCAGATGTGCCTCTGCTCTGTGTTAGAAGTGGTGGGGGATTGGAAGGGATGACTTTATTTTCATTTGAATCTGCCACTGAACATGCTGCCTTTTTTATTCTTCTTGTCTGCATAGAACAGGGATAATGCTCTACCTCTAATGATAGTGACACAGTGAGTGGGGGTCTTTTCACAAAGTTTTGGAAAGAACTCCATTGATTCTGTACATTTGAATCCTGTCGGTTCACAGTCTGACAGTCTCACAGTAGAGAAAAAACAGGCAAGAGTGGTGGAGTCAGTGAGCTGAAACATAACATCACTAAGAGCTGCTCACTACCTGCAAAGAGATCTTCTGAAAAGGTAAGGGAACATGCTGTCCTTCACAGAGTTGCCTTTCTAGCAGAGCCAGTAGAATGGAGGCGAGCAGGATAGGTTGGAAATGGCTTTGTTCAATATAGAAACACATAGTGGAATGACGTGAAGCTTACATAGTGTCTTCTCAGAGTTGGATCGGTCCCTGCGTATTTAACATGACTTAAAAAGGTAGGAGGAATCTTATTGCATCTATAAAAACCTCAGTCCATAATATGCTCTCGTGTCCAGGCTCTCTCATTTTTTTTTTTTTTACTGAAAAAAATGATGTATATCGTAGCCAGCAGAATGGTATGAGAGAAAAAACAAGGCCAAGTCCACTTTTCTATCTGCAGTCACCTCTCCTCAGTGTTGTTTTTCTGAAGCTAATGAGCACTGCTCATAATTTTGTGTGATTATAGCTACTTCTACTCCTCTGGAGACCTGAGTCCCTGTGAAAAGTCTCTCAGTCCTAACCAAAACCAGATAAACAGCAATGCTATTCCAGTTCACTGAGTGTGACTGACACGGTATTTGAAATCACCACTCAGCCCAGACAGTCAGGAGGGGTAGCTCATACTTCAGGCTGCAAAAAAACCCCACCTCATTACAGCAAGTCTGATCTGTTCTCAGAAAAAAAAAAAAAAATCTATAGTGGTATCACTAAGATTGGTTTCCGAATGAAAAATTGAGGTTTGACACGAACCTTAGGACTTTTTATCTTTTGTGACAAGTTCGTAAAGCAAAAGAGGCCCTTGCAGTCTGTGCTGGAGGCACTAGGTGGCAGTGAAAGCATGGCTAAGAAAATAACTGCCTTGCTGGCTTTGTGGCCAGCTTCCCTGAGCCACGAAAAACAAGGAATGAAGACAGCTTTACTTGAGAAGAAAGATAAGGCTGAGACTACGGGCGGCCTTCTGTGCACAAAACTCAAGGCTTCCCTTACAAGGAATACTAATTCCTCCTTTAATAATTTGGCATCTCTTTAAAGCAGATTAACCTATAAAACCCCAAATGCTTTGTAAAGCATCTATTACCTACAGTGGTTTGTCTGGATCAAAACAAACTTCTTCATCATTAAATGAAGAAAAAGCCAAATTCCATTCTCTGCCAGTGGCACAGATTTTGTGTGAGTCTTGGTAATTTTTAACTCGTGTTCAAGCTAAGAAAGGATCTGCAGTGATTATTTTTAGGGTACAATGAGTTTGCTCTTCACTGCTACAGCCTATATCCTAAAAGCTTCTGACATGCCACAACCCCACTATCAGAAGGTTTCCCTGCGAGCAGCGTGCAGCTGTTTGTGCTCTGAGACTGTCTGGGAGAGCTGTGCTCGTGCACAGGTGGGATCGGGGTGAGACCCCAGGCTCGACCGAAGGAGAACGCTGTGCAGGAGCTTTTTACAGTGTACAGCTGCAAGACGGTTATTTCCCAGCAGTTTGAGGTTTTCTGAGGTGTGAGGCTCATGTTTTCTACTGGAGTTTTAAAATATGAAATTGATAGCTTGGGCAGCTGCAAGGGATGGAGACACTGTGAGAAAGAAGCAGCATATTTGTATTGAGAGGAATTTTCATCCAGCTTGGACTTGAGCAAGGCAGTTATTTGCTCGAAGGAGTCTGGAGACAAGGAAAGGCAGTAGCCCTGTAAACATGTGAAGGGGGGACACAAAGGTCACATCTGAAATTGGAACTGCCTGACTTTGGGGTGATCGAGAAACTTATGAAAAGAAAGAGGTCAACAGTGTGAAAGCAAGGGAGGATGGGTTTGTCCATTATCAAGTGTCTCAGAACATCATAATCTGAAATATGGGAGAGGTAAATGAGCAGTGATTACCGGGAAAGCAATTCATGCCCTCATGCCAGGTTTTCAAAAGCTTTATGTGCTGTAGGTTAATAGCCAGCTATTTGCTTTCACTCTGGATTAAGCCCCAGGCTTCCTGAGGTGACGTCCTTCCCTGTCCCTCATGGTCCCCCACTGTCAGGCAACCCAATCCTGCACATCAGTATGGGCTATCTCATCTCAGCCTCTCCAGCAACACCTTACTCAAGGAAATCCTTAGTTATGGGTTCCCTATTTTTCTTTCTGTACCTTTTGCACTATCCTAGAAAGACCCTACCTGGATGTATGCAGGAACTAGGAAGCAGAAGGTCTTTGCATAAATTAAAACAAAGACACAAGAACCTGACATGAAAAAATACTGCTATGCCTTGTCTTCTGAAAAACAAAGTGAGAAATGTTTCTGATTTTGACAGAGATTACTGCAATACCTAGAGGATGTGTGAAACTGAAGTGGTGACTGTTCTGCAGTCCTGCTTTTATGTAAGACTTCCATGAGGTTTGTTTCTTTGAAGGGTGGATATATCATTTGTGGAGTGGGGAGAATGCACAAGGCAAGGAACTTGGTGCTTATTTGTCTTATGTGGCTCCTAACACCAGTAATTCATGTGAGTTTCTGTGGGAGAAGAAGATAGTTTTCTGTGGCAGTGTCATGCCTCTCTGTCTTATGAGAGGTAACGTATTTTTTAAAAAACTACAGAAATTTTGATTATTGGTGTATAATCTTAATGCTGTCTGTGTATTTTTTTGTCTGTTTTCTCATGGAATTCTTCTTAGTGCTGGTTATTTTTACAGGCCTTTGGTGCTCTGTGCTTCTGGGTCATGACTCTTTTCGTTGTTTGCTCTGACAGAAAGCCATCTTCAGGAACATCTCAGGTTTTCATTTTGCTTTTCCTTGCTATAACTTTAGTCTCTTGTGCAAAAGTGAGAAAGAAATGTGGTTACTGAACTTTGACAGGTTTTCCCTTTCACCCACAGTACTTTGAAGGCAAATTGCTTACCAAAAACATGCTTGGATAAGTGAAGGATATGCAAGAAACTGAAAGAGAAATCCCAAAGTATCATGTGGCCTGTTAGGGACAGTGGTTATTTGCAAGCATCTTTGGAGCAGGTGAGTAATAGGGCCCTGTGTCAGCCAGCAAGATAACACCAGGATGACTGTGCTTTGTATAACCAGTGCAGGCATGCAGCTTGGCAGCCTGTTAGCAATGTTTTGAGTAATTTTGAAAAGCTCCCTCTGCATTATTTAGAGAGTGAATTTTTTGAAACAGAGCCTTTAGCTCCTGAGAGAGGAGGAAGAGCCCGGGCCAGACTCTGTTGTAAATCTGTTCTTGCCAGTTGCCGGTGAGAGCTCCTGTTGCTGGGTTCCCCATCAGAAATGAAAATCCAGCTGTTTGGGCACGCTGCTGTGGCACCGGTGGTGCTTGGGCTGCCCTGTGCTGTAATGCAGAGCACAGAGCCATGAAGCTGAGGAGGAGAAGCTCTAGTGAGAGAACAGATGCCATTGCCTCAGAGGGCTTGGCAGAGCACAGGCTTCTGAGGGCTGAAATGTGAAAAACACCACACCAAGAGCAGGGCTTGTGTCAGCCCCTGGGCTAAGGGGGTGAGGAGGGGTTCCTGGGAGTAGCTGGCTGAGGAGCAACCCTCTGCTAGCTGTAGGAGGCTTTAAGTGAGGCAATGGCGCTAACTTCCAGGGGGAGCGAAGACAGAGGTAACTTTAAGCACGAGCTGAGCGTAGTGAGCCCTTCTGCAGATCAGTTCCGTGATTTCTGGTTAGGCTTCATTTGTGCCATCTGTCCTTCAACTCACTTGGTGAAGAACTCAGGCTGAGAAGCAGCACTGGTTCACAAAAAAATGTGCAAAAGTGAAATAAGAGGTCTAATAATTTTTCCGGATTTTCTTGTGCTTGAGGAGCATAAGAACTTAAAGAAGAGGAACCTTTTTCAGTGTGATTCTTTGTTGAATCCACTGGGTGCATCTGGCACATCTCCCTGTCTTAGGTTCAAGCAAAAGCACCAAAACAAGTGACTTCAGGCATAACTTCCTATGAGTATTTCATGGTAGACATGGGCAGCCCTTTGTAATGCTGATTTTAAAAGTACACATTACCATTCAAGAGCACAGCAGGGTTTTTCGGATAAAGAAGAGCTCACACCAGAGCAACTCACAGCATGGCTGTCAAGTCGGTGGGTCTGGATCTGAACCCTTGTTACCCTTGTTCTCTGTGCTTTACTCCTAGAAATTAAACTGACAGTCTGTTTTTCCATAATGTTGAGGCTGATTGCTATTTTGGGGGGGATACATGAGGCTTGACTCAGGACTCAGCCTCATCTTCTGCTAGTTTACAACTGTTGTCAGATGACTTATGATATTTGAGATGAGCTGTTGTAAAAACATATGTATGTTCTTAACTGGCAACAAATTTTAGTATTTTAATGATGCTTAAGACAGCTCCAGCACAGAGAAGACACCCTATTAAAAACAGTAAATCAAGCTCTGCAAGCATGATAGCTGAATTAGTGTTTGAGCTATTCTAATGTCTTTGCATTCTGTTTTGTCGCTGATGTGTACACACACAGACATATAAACTATTTGCAGTTATGGTTTTGCAATTCAGTGTGTTGCTTACAGCAACAATACATTTTGAGCAAACGGCACAGTATTGGATCAGCTATCACCAATAAAGCTAGCTCTGCTTCATAACATCCTCCTCAGTACATTCCTTCTTTTCCAACTTTTCCAAATTGGAAGAAGCATCTTGTAGAAAGACTAAATACTAAATAATGGCAAAATATGTTTCCCATTTACCACTGTCTGATATGGCTGAGGGGCTGGGGAGGGAGCTTGAGTAGTCGGGGGTAAAAACTCTTTTTACTGGTTCTGCACTGAATGGTTGTGGCAGTATCCATATCTTAATAGTCTGGACAAAGGAGAAATCTCAGGTACTCTGACATGAAAAGGCATCTTGAACTGTGCTCAACCCTAAATTCTTCTTTTATGGGATATTAATGTTAAACATCAACCCTAGTTTAGTCTGACAGATGAGGTTTAACTTATGAGCTCTCTACTCTCTGTGTCAGAGATCTAAACCTATGTTATCTCTGGCTTCAGAACAAGCTCACTAGATACTTCTCCTCCAGCTACTTCTTTCAGCTTCTCATATTCTCTCTGCATCTCAGACTACAGGTAAACAAAGTCCTTCCATTTTTTGCCTTTTAACTACACAAGGCAACACTGCTTAAAATTCTGGTCTTTCATATTCTGTGAGCCCCTGGGAAGTCAATAAATGTCAAAGAAATGTTGGATTATTTATGTATTTATTAGGTCTATGCTACATTTCTGAGAAGGCCTTGTGGCATTTGGTCATCACACTCTTAGAAGACATATCACAGGGTAACAGCAGTGTACATATATAAAAAAAATTTTAGATGTTCCCCAAACTACAATGAATCTGTATTATTCTTGAGACATTATTGTTGGAAAAGCACTTGCCGCTTCATTACATCTGTTGCCAAATTACTTGATCAGTTCTCCTTTATTTTTTTTTTGTCTGCTTTTTTTAAGGATTCATAGGCAAATTTCAGTGCAAGAAGGAACCAGGCTGGTCTAAGAATTTGTGTATTTCATACAATAATTTTTCTCTGAACCAGTTTCAAGTCATGAGTGCTCTCTCATAGCAAAAGCAAAAAAGAAGAATCTCATCAGGATAATGCTTAAACCTTTTGGTAGGATTCAGGTAAAGGTTTACAGCTCTAACATAGATAATAGCATCTTTTTGGCTGCACGGTTGGTATCCTGTGATGAATTGCAGTCCCCACTTACACAGTTTGACCAGGCATATTCTGGCACTCAGCTTTGGCTAGATGTAGATAGGGTCAGCACTGCCTGCCCCAGTGAATTTGAATCAAATGGTGCAGACAGCAGCTTTCTCTTAAATCTGGATGTCCCACCCCTGGATGTAGTAAGCACTCTGTTGTCTTACTCTTCTGTAGTCTCTCTGAAAATCACACAGCATCAACAGCCTTTAAAATAGAAGTTATTTGTAGAGACTAGAGATGCCATGGTGGTGGAGGGTCCTAGGGGCTCCCTTCTCCCCCTCTCACTGCACCCCGCCCCAAAATTTCTGTGTGTCCCTTGTTTTGACTGTGGGATCTATTTTAGAATTCAACTGAATTTGTTGACTCATCTTTTGATTTGGATAGCAATAGCAAACTATCTCTGTCTCCATTAGTGATGTTACTAATGGAAAGTCAGAACCTGTAGCTTCTGTGGTCTGCACTAAGATTTCAGAGCAGTGTTACAAGGCAAGGGACTACACAGAAATGGAAATGTGTGGTTTGTGTAAAATAAAAAGCCACTCTCTAATGCTTTTCAATGAGCAGAAAGATGTGAGTCATACATAGCATGCTCGTGCTGGACTTGAGAAGATTGGCCATGGACACTGTTGACTAATCCTTTTCCTTTAATGAAAAGCTAATAGGTGATTGTTATTATCCCAGCTAAGTCTTATCTACATTCAGTAAACACCCAATATGTGGCTTATCATCCATAAAGGGACAAAATGTTATACCTTATGCCTGGATTCAAATGAGTAGTTCATGGGCATTTGAATATTTCAAATACATTGTGCTCAGACTACTGAGCCGTGTCTTCTGAAATCCATCATCTGCTGCGGTGTGATAGTTAAAGCTGGTAAACTGGTAATGCTTATTTAATGAATTCTAATAACTTGTTTTTATGAGTAATCTGTCAGGAGGCCCCATTCTCTTCATGTATTTGTCCATCGATCTGTTTATGTGAACAGCTTTCGCTCTGTTATTTACAAATTACTCTCAGACTGTGTTGTTCTCCATTTAGAAAGTGCTGACAGTCGAGTGGACAAGATGATATTTTTGATCAGATAATCGATGTCCAGATCATTTATGACTAACAGGAAATAAATCAGAGGCCTTTCAAAATGGTCCCATGGTTATTACTGGCCATTGACATGTGTGGTGACATGTTTTTTCTCCCAAATCACCCAAGTACACAAATATATAATTTATGACTTTTTTAAAATAGGAAAAGCTGACACCATGCTAAAGTAGAACAAATATCAGCTAATGGTTTATTGTTGTTTGGTATTATTTTTAAGCTTTCTGGGTGTGCATTGTTTACTTTGTAGGCCAGGCAGGGACACAAGAACAGATTGCCCAGGTGATTCTGCAATAAGACATATTGTAGGTTACATCGGAGGCAGCAAGGAAGAGAAATGTAAAAGTGAATAAAGGTTACCTCCAAGATATTAAATACAGGCAGATCCACATCTCGATGGCGTACTCACTTAGATGGAAACGTGTTCACCTAAGTGTGCATAAAATATTATTACTTTTTTAATGGGTCAATTTAGCAGCAAGCCCAAGAATTCCAAGGTCAATTATTTGTATTTTTCATTACTGTAGATAATAAATAATATGGCTGCCAGTGTCATTGGGGTACCATTTTACTGAGTATGAAGGTGGAGTGCTATAGGACCTGCAAGGAGGTGATAATTTCTGGCAACACAAGACTGCAGTCAACTGGGAAAGGAGTTTATTACTGACAGAATTTTTACTATGCTGGCTGTAAGTTTATTAAGCAGTATACTGCATAATTTCTGTCAGCATATTGTGTCATTTTCTGAGCTATATAATAATATTACTTTGAACTTCTAAGTGCCTTCCATTTCTGTAGCTTCCTAAAAAGTTATACCCATCTTAATTGCCATGGCACCTCAGAGAGGCAAAGAAATATTTTCTTCCTCCTGGGAGATCAATACTACTTTTAGCAGTGAAAGTGGAGTGAAATGAAAGGCTCAAAATCAAGATAAAGGTTTGTCAGGACTGGCTTGCAAAGGAGGCAGCATCTTGTGTCTTAGCTGTTGGATTGACAGATCTCAAAGCAGCTGGTCCTGGCCACAGACTTTATGCACAACACTTGAGGAAATTCCTTTTGCTTCACTTCTGCAAGTGTGTATTTCCCGCTGTATTTCCCGCTGTATTTCCCGCTGTATTTCCCGCTCCTAATCTTGGCTTCTGTAGGAATAGGTTCTTTGGGGCACTATGCTTTCTGGAGTGTGCTTTGCTCAGTGAAATGGCTGGGTTCTTTGAACACTAGTTACCAAAACACCCCTCCCCAGAATAACAATGTATATTTACATGAGTGCCATTTTTCCTTTGACAGTGATAGAATGGCTTTCCTTGTATAGTGCAGCACAACCACAGTTTCTCCTGGGACAGTTGGTTATCTGAGGGAGAAAGCAGGTGCCTTTAGAAGATGCCTAGAGCACCATCACTTGGGTACCCTCAGGTCATCAGCATTTGTAAGCTGGCCAGAACTTGGACAGGAAGCCTCTGAGGGAAACCAGGATGCTGCAGGCCACTTAGTGGGAGATTTCTCTCTCTGGCCTGTGCACCAGCCAAAGGTACACTGAGATGTTAGGATTCGAGGTATGTCCTCAATAACTATCAGATTTGGTATTAGATAGGTCCTCATGATTTGATTAGTTAGTGTCAGGTTTTGCAACACTCATGAGGGCTCTGAGCCCTGTAACCTGTTCTCTGCTTATCTGCTCTGCTTCTTATTCATGGGAACACAATCTTCTTCACTGTTATCTCTGTGATGTGGCTGTGTTCCAGCAATGGGTGTGGTGAGCAGGGCCTCTTTCATACAGAGTACTGGGATTACAAGTTTGATATGCACTAAATTCTTTGTGATGCTTCATTCTAAACTACACTTTAGAGTGAAGCAATTTCACTCTAACTCCATGATAGAACAGGTGACTCAGAACAGAGGGAGAAAAATAATGTCCACCTTCTCTATCCTTATCCTTTTGCTATAGGACCTTTAAGTCTATTAGTCAGAACTGTAAAGGTAACCTGCAGAATCAGGTTTCTCCTCTTTTTCATATCTTTATCTGAGGGCAGAAATGAAAGGTTTTAATCAAGGAAAAAAAAGTAGCATTTTTCTTGATTTTTTTTTCCATCCCTATCAAGGCTGATAATGTTTAGATTAGGTTTTCTGGTTTGGCTGGAGATTTCCTTCCAGAAATGGGCTAAGGAAAGGATGAGCAGGGCTCTAGTGCTTCTAGAGGATTCATAATTGAAGAGGTAAGGTCTGGTTCTCTAATAAAGCTTTCTTCATTTTCAGGATTTCCTCATCAAGACACTTTTTCTCAAGTGTGTTTTTGGCCTCCCTTTTACAGGAACTGAGCAGCAGTTACTGTTCAGCTCTATAATATCAGAGTGAGAGGGAAATCGTGAGAGCTTTAAACAACTTGGTCAAATTTGATTCAGGAGATATTTGTAGGATTAATTAAATGTATAGATTGAGCATCCACAACTTGTGGATGAACAGCACCTCAGTTCTTGTCAAGCTGTAACAATTACATTTCATCAAACTGATGCCTTGCACTTTTGTTTCCTTTACCTTGTCTATTCTTTCTATTTATCTAGTTTTATTCTAAATAGGACTATTGCAAAACCTTTAGCAAGATAATATTTTTTTTTTTTTTACTTTTGATAGGTCTTGTAAAACCAGTACCAGTGTCTTAAATTGACACAGAAGAGAGGGGAAAAAGTCACTGGGACTTGGTGTTACCCATCAAAACAAGAACCAGAAGTAAATCCAAGACAGTTATTTCCATTCAATAGTCCTGCTTTTTACAGAAGACAGAATTCAGCAGTCTTGCAAAGGGGGGAAATACTCTTGGCTGATCATAAGTGGAAAAAGTGAGGGAAGGAGATTAAACCTGAGGATAAAACACCTACATTGATGAGAAATAGGTTAAGTAATGCTCTTCTTTTCAATTATGTTAGAGTAGTAACTACTGAAGCCTACTCATTAGCTGAGGCTATAAAATGCCACATTTATTGTGTCATTTTTCTTTCAAATATTTACCTGATGGGCTTGTGAAACGTTTAGCTCTCACTGCCTGAAATTCCCACTGGCTGTCCCAAAGAAACCTTCTCTTCCCAGCTTTATACCCAGAAATGTCAAATCCACACCTGCTAGCTGCTCTCCCTCTATTTAAACAGTGCTCAGTACTAACCTTTTTCACATACTCCTTTGTGAAGAGAAACATCGTGTCCTGCTCGCCCTCCTGCTGACCATCAAATCTGAGCTGACTCTGTGGGTTCATTGCCAGACAGCCCTCTGGGCCAGTCTGTCCTGGTGTCTTACTCCTCACTGAACTCTCCAGCCCCTCAAGCTATTATTGACTCAGTTTTTCTCCACAAAATGAGCATGTGACAGCTCGATTTTATTTCAGGGTCTGAGCTATTGCTTGATTAATCAAACAGTAAATATTTGCCTTATATGTAGTACTTGTCTAAGTCAATCACCATCAGCCTTCCATCACCTTTCTTACCCCAAAGTATCCTCAAAGTGTCACATTTTGCTTTGCTAGTCACAAGGTATCAGAACTTCATGTCCTGATATCTGGGGGCCTCAAACAAAGGTAAATCTCCTTACTGGTGTCTGCCTTTCTCCCTTTTACAGGTGTACATCCTTTCTTTGATATTAAAAGATTGTCTTGGGGGATTCATACTTAATTCAGCTATTGAGATGTAAGGATTTAACTGTTGCTTTTGGCAAGTGGTCCCTTGGACTTTCTAAGATTTTCCATGCAAATGACAATGTGTTTCCACAACAATCTGCATGACATGCTAACTGCTGTACAGGATATGTGTACTGTGTCTTCAATATATTCCCAGCTCTATTAAGAACTGGTAGTCAGTTTCAAAGTAAAGATACATGTTCTTTCTGCTGATATTTTTCACTTGTTATGGGCTATAGACTGGCAGAATATTATCCTTTAGCCTGTAACTGGTGACTTCTGTTTGCTGAATAAAAACTGACTGAATTCAGACAACCCAATGAAGTAAAAATCAAAGAGCTATGAGCCTTGCATTGACTCCTTTGTGTGTTACTTGATGGTTTTCCTGGGCTGATAATTATCTAATGCAGTAATAGAGAAAAGGTCAGAGTTATTGTGAGACTGCTTCTGAACGTAATTTTTCAGTTCATTTTTGGCATGTCATGTATATAATCTCCCAGTGATGAATATTTGCATTTCATTGCCATGATTTAGGAGGGTTTTTTTGCCTGTGCTTCAAATTGCTTTCATTGCTCTCTGCAAAATGTGCTTTGCAGCAATGCAATGCACTTTCTGAGTTCATTTTAGAAATTTGATTTTTTCTTCCCCTTCACTTCTGCAGTCAGTCTGGTGTAGGGACAGCACGAAGGAGGTTGGAGAGTAGGAAAGGAGTATGTAGAAGATTTGTAACTTAATAAGAATAAAGAATATAATTCAGTTTATAATATCAACCAAAATATTTACTTCTCTGCAGAGATTCATGTTCAGAGGTTTTTTAACCTGTGTGCTTGTACATGCTCACAGTGAATTATTATTATTATTAAGTCTAAAGAGAGAAGGGAAGCACTAGGGAGAAAACAGTGTTTTCCTGACTTCTCCAGATCCTTGCAAATACAAAGAAGCTTGTTGGACAGCACACGGCATGCGAGGCGCTCAAAGGTGTTTGTTTGGACAGTGCTTGCAGTGTTTTTGCCTCAGAAGCAGTGTTAGTATGCAGGGCAAACCATACATCTGGTTTCACTCATCTTGCCTGAGAGCCAGTTCAGTGCCTTGTGGGGAAAGTCTTAGAATAGTGGAGGTGGTAACAGCTTTTACAAGTTAAAGATGGGGTTTAAATATATCTTCAGGGACATCTGTATGCCAGGCATGTGCCACTTTGGATTCAGGCAATGGACTAGTTTCCAGAGTGGTGAGCACACATTTAGGGCTGCAAAGACAGGAAGTGCTTTAGGGCGTTGCATCTTCTTGCAGACAGATCTTATATCATCTGTCTAAAGTGTGGCCACCATTGGTCCCACAATTCAGGAATTTGGAGCCTTAAGCCTGACAGTAATTTAGAGGTGCTTAATAATTCAACTTTTTATCAGCCCTGAATTGGTTAGAGAGTTGTAGTAGATGATTATTGTAGGTAGCTTCCATATGAAATATTCTATTATAATCTGAGGCCCCTTCCAACTGAAACAATCTATCTATTCTATTCTATTCTATTCTATTCTATTCTCTCGCTGGCTCTAAGTAAAATATCTCATAGTTTTTTTTCTTATTTAGAGAGTTCTCTCTAGAGTGGCTCTCTCTCCTTCAGATGAATTGTTTTATGTAATAGTTCAAGAAAAGAGTCCAGAGAGGTTTTTTATGTATTGTTATATCTATTGACAGTAGAAACAGTTCCCACTCTTAAAATCTGTGGTATAACTAGCAAATTCAGTCTTTTTTGAGAGCTGGTCTCTTTCTTCGGTTTGGAGAGTTTGGTCATCCCAGTCCTAACTGAAGAGGTAAGAGATCTCCTGCTTATTATTAGTGTAAATTGTATGTTTGCAAAGAAATAAGTGAATGTAATTGAAAAGCAATGAGAATAATCAAAAGCCTAGAGAAACATGGGTTGTGAGAGAAAAAATTAATGTGTGGCTGTTTGATTTTCTAATATTTATAAAAGACTGCTGCAGGGGGAAGGCAATAATTCATTTTCTATGCCCAGGGCACAAGTAATTATGGCTTTAAACTGCAATTCTGAATCTCTCTGAGCATTCTCCATCAGCTTGTATTTCTTTCAAGTGACCAATTACTCACCTACTTGGTATTCTCATAAAACGTGCTCCAGTCACAGCCATACAGTGAGATTCCACCTATGAACTCTGTGACTCTCAGACACGCTGCTGTGGGGCAGCTCTCTGATCTAAGTGCAGTGGGGCAGAAGTCTGGTGTAGGTTGAGCAGGGAGCCCAAGAGCAGAGCAGAGGGAGGACTTTGGATCTGGGACTCCATCATGAGACTGATAGAGGAGAGGGCCAAATGTGAGCCTGCAAATGAAATCAGCATTCAAGATTCTCTCACCTCTGAGAGCTTGACTTTATCTTTCCCTCTTCATGACCTCACTGGTCACCATCATATGGCCCAACCCTAACCATGACACATGTACCCCTGCTTAGGGCCTGTAATGGATCAGAAAGCAGTTGGGCTCTCTGCTCTGCTAGTTAACATTATAAATGTTATCTGTAACTGAGGGAAACTTTATACTGTTTTTTTAATCTGTTGGACATCCTACTTGGAAGGAGGAGTAATTTTTCAGCTACAGGAAAACCATGAAAAGGAAATCTTTTGTTGCTGTTTGACTGATTTTCACACTGATAAATGGAAACAATCAATGGAAGTTACCAGCTTGGGGGCATCTATCTTCCCTTTTTCCCATGTGAAAATCCCCAGTCTAAAATGAGATAAACTTTATCAGGAAACTGAACTAGAATTCAGGCATTTGCACTGATATGGTGGTCTACTTCATACTGCTGACAAGACTTGTAATCAGAGCTATCTGGATAATACTGATATCAGTTAAGTCTTTGAGGACCTTCTCAGTGTGAAGGCTACCTGTTGATTAGTGTAGTCATATCTGCCATATCTGCAATCCTGATTTTGAATCTTTTTCTTTTCCACTCAAAAAGGTGGAATTAATTTTGGTTGTTTATTTAGTGGTTCTGCTTGGGGCTGCTTCACATTCATCTGGTAACCTTTAGCAACAAAAGCAATGAAGGAAAGGGAACTAAAAATGTGTGATGGCTTCTTTTAGTCATGTCATCCCTAAACAAAGTATCTTCCATAACAATTATTCCATCTGCTGTATGGAAAACAATCTCTTAGGCTGCATTTCCCTCATAAGAATGATACAGATGTAGGTAGCACTTCCTTGGCTGAGGATTTGGCTCACATTACATTTCCCCTCCATTCCAGTCCCTGGATCTATCCCCATATGGATCACATTCTGGTGTGTCTGGCACTGGTGTATGTCTGCTTCTCTCTCCTTTCCCAGTCAAAGGACTGGGGGAAGAGGGGTGTCTGTTCTAAATTATAATTCTTTTTGCTTTATTCTTGATCTAAATAGGAGGCTGTATTTGTTCAGAATCCAGCAGGAACTGAAGACACTTTTTGAGAGGGAGAAGAATATCCAGGAAGAATTTAAAATATAAGGAACTAGGCAGGAGTCTCAGCTCCTTTGTCACACAGTGGGTAGTCAAATTTTTGAACTCACTGTTAGCACTCAGAAACTGTGTTTGATCTTGCTATGCTGTTATATAGATTATGCAGCTCACCAAACTGTGATTGCTGTTGGTTTTATGCTATAAGTAACCAAAAGCTTGATGCAGCCCAACTGCCCACAGCCTTTAGTTACTGATGAGGTCAAAGAGAGCATCACTGAAGGGTCCTGAGGAGTAGCCCAGGGGAACTGCAGGCTGAGATTGACTACAGGCCAGGGCTCTGTAGCTTGTGATTCAACTGGAGCCTCTCACTGAGATCCGGCTCCAGGCTCAGCTGGAGCAGATCCAAGTTCTACATACAGGGACTAGAGAAAGCAGATGGGCATTCATCATGTCCATAGAATCTAACAAACCCAGCTTTCCAAGATTTGCATATAGCTGATATGGGATTTGAAGCTTAAACCCAGAGGGATCATGGGGAAAAAAGCCCTTACTTGCATACAATATAGTGTCTAACACAACTGCTTCTCTGCTCTATCCTGCCGCCTTTTTTTTTTTTTTTTTTTTTTTTTTTTTTTTTTTTTTTTTTTTGAGAGAGAGAGAGATATGGCTCATTTTTCAGTTTAGTGGTAAATAGAGCTGATGACTGAAGCCGGGACATTTTTAGCTAAAGTAACAACACAGTAAAAATAATGATCCACACAAACAACTTTGGCTACTGGAATTTAGAGTCCTGCAGCATGTAAAGAAATTTATTTTGGGAATTCCTTTGCAAACAGACAGGTCTGCCACAAGCCTAATCCAGAATCTGCACCAGTTTTTCTAGCTTTTTGCAAGATTTGCAACAGCTTATCTTTTTTTGATTCATCTTTTCCTGTTTTGCATTTGGAATTAGTCTGTGCTGATGCAGATAGCATTGAACAGCTGCAAATGGATCCTGATATTTTCATTCTGAGCAGAGGCAGTGAAAGGGGGATGTCTCATGTAACTCTTCCCTGAAGATCCAGAAAATGCCTCAAAGCCCAGAGACAGACAAGAGTACCCATACATACTCACACTAGGCACCACCCTGACATGAAGGAAAGCCCTGCAAAGAATTACTGTGGTACTGTTGCCACAGTAAGAAGGCCTGAAAAGCTTTCATCAGAGACTTTGTGGTGCTTTTCAGGCACAGCTCTAGGTATTACAAAATGTTGTAGGATCTCTGCTTGTTGTAGGGCTTTAGGAGGTTTAGTGGTTTTGAAGCCATGAGAAAGAGCACCTTGACTCTGTGCACTGCTCTTCCCTCCCTGTATGCTCCACTTAAACTGGAAAGCAACTGACAATCAAACCCAGTCTTACAAAATCCTGACAATTCCCACATAGATACTGAAGGAAAGAGAACCTCTGCTTTGCATCCCTGCCTTTAGGATCACTGTCCACTTTAGTATTCGGTTTATTCTTTATCTGTCAGTAAAATTGTCCTTGACTATTTTCTGTTTGGATGTACTGAGTCCAAATGAGACTACATTCTTGGCAACACAGATAAGTAACTAACTTAATTGCATTTCATATATTTACTTCAGACTAACTTGTGAAATAAATGCACAAACAAACCCTTCTGACATGAACATGAGTACAGACACCTTTGTGATCACAAAACACCTGCTCACAGAGAGCTACTAGTGCTCTTTTACACTTACCTGGAGCCACAGAAGCTGTACTAAAGAGGAATAATCACGTTAGACTTTTGAGGTGGTAGAAGTGTTCTGCTGAGTTTCACCTCTGCTCCATCCAATTTTCCTGGTCTTCTGCAACCTGTATTATTTTTGTAAGTAGGAGGAAACAATTTGCTTGCTAACATTACACTGTTTTAAATAGACTTTCAGTTATTGATTTTCCTTAAACATAGAAAGCAGCTGAGCCTATCTGTTGGCTTTTAATTCTGAAATTTATTAGCTCTCCACATCCATTTCAGATACAAGCACAGTCTTAATTGCTCCATTTTTATTTTCACAGAAGATGCAGTAAATCTTAATGATTGTGCTTCAAACATTAAGAAGCAATGTAGTAGTTGTAGGAGAAAAGTATTCAAAACACATTAAATTAATAAGTAAGTAATAATATTTCATTTTCAAGCTGTTCATCAGAATTTGTTTTGAGTTTGAAAGAGTAAATGTTGCAAGAATTCTTTAAAGAGAAATCCAACTGGAACACTTTTTTCCCTCCAAACTTAAGATTTCCTGATAACATTTTCCTAACTCCTCCTCTCCTTCTGAGATTTTCAGAACTGTGAAAACAATATTTTTTTTGCTTTAATTATAATGCTAGTTGAGAGTGTGTTATTTTGGCTACATTACCAGCTCACATACAGTTTGTTTATAGCTCTCTGCAAAGCCATTTTAATAAGGTCAGATTTGCAATTTAAATTAACTTTAATATTTCTTGCAAACTCCAGTTCTGTTTGTTTATGCAAGAGGTAAACATACTGGAAATTTATTGTTTTAAAAATACATTCCTTTGTTTCATTTTCAAATTGGTACATCAGGTAGTAAACAATCTTGACTTTATATATTTCCTTGTGTGAAAGGAAGAAAATGATTCTTTTCTGCAGGAAGAGAAGAAAAGAATGTAGAAAAGTGAGAAAGAATGAAATCAGTTATTCAAAATGGCTATTTCATCTGAAGAAACAATACACAATGAACAATTTATTTTACAAGTGAAGACCTTTATCCACTTGCAATTTTTTTTTCTGGGGATTGCTGCTTTAAAGATTTGTTAAATCATGAGTAAATACAAATACCTACATATGAATATCTTAGGACTCTTCACTGGTAATTTTTGTTCCCATACTGGAACTGAATCTTAAAATTGGGCAGCCGGTCATGACACTATTGTACCATTTTTTTTTTCAATTTGATGACCTTTTCCTTTCATGAGAAAATTTTCTTTCATCCCTATTTATATCAACTACAGACATTTTCAAAGCCTAGCATTTTAGCAGCTAATGCTACATTCCTCACAGAAGACACTTCTGTGAAGCCTGAACATGAAACACATTCAGTTTTGCAATTTAAAATATTTGGAAATGAAGAATTTTTTTTCCCAGACATTGATTTGAATATGTAGCATCTATCATATGGTAGCCTGCCAACAACAATGTGAACCTTATCAGATGAATTTCTGATAAAAGGTTCCTGAAACTGTGTGAAATAATTGTATTCATTTTCCACTACCTTTGTTGACCAATTAATGTTTGATATTGTCTTACTTCTATAAAAGCTAAGTAACTGTTTTGTAAATTGTATGGATGGCTTGATTCCTACCACTTTGAGCTAGTAGAGTAGCTCAATTATTTCACTAGTTGCAAGTTATTTTATTTTCTGAGTGCTAGAAAAATATGTGAAACATTCTTGGCTGGAAGAGTAGTTTGCAAGAAGACTCCTAGGTCTTCTGTTATAGTATGTTGATGCCTCACACCTGACTAACCCATACAAGAGCCTGTTCCTTAAGCCAAGAGCCAAAGTTGCTGCAGAATAACTTGTTTACAGATCTGAAATATATTGTGGGTAGATTTGAAGTGACAGGTTTCAGTACCCTGGCAATGGCAGGCAGGCAGGTGTGACAAATGTACATGTGCTTAGAGGAGTCCTTCCATTGCTGCAGTCTGTTGGATCCAGGGCTACTGTATTTTTCCCAGCTCTTTGCATCCCTGCACAGACATGTAAGGTCCTCCCTCCTTTTCTGCTTCCTCCTTGAAGGAAGGTAGGAGTGACAGTCAGGTCTGCAGGCTCAGAAGCTTTTTGATCTTCAGAGACAGCCAGTGGAGAGGCCATGCAGCATGTGCGAGTTTGTGCCTGTGGACAGGGATTTGCTGAGGAGAGAGGTTGCTAACCAACCTATGTTGTATTGCTTGGATATTTCAGAAATTCTAGCTTTATGCTGTGGTTGGTTTATTTGTTTGTGGTGGTGGTTTTTTTGGTTTTTTTTTGCCACCCTGCTAGCCATTTTTAAAAGAGAGATAAACATAACCTTCTTGTGAGGCTAAGTGCATAAGGGTGTGAAAAACACAGCAATTTTTCAGGCAGGAGTAGAAAAAAAGAGGGCAAAACCTGGGAAGCTCAGGGGAAGAAATTGGAAGATGCTAAAGGAGGTGTCACAGAGGCTATGTTTGAGATTTATTTCCCTTAAAAGTTATTCTGTTTTGTTGTTTTTAAGAAGATAATTTCATCCTGCTTTGAAGAAATACAGCTCTTGAGATCATTTGTCTAGCCGCAACAGCAGGAAGAACTAAAGTCATGGATATGGATTTTCAAGGCAGTGATAGCCTTTGCCCTGCTTTGTTCTGGTTTTCCTGGAAATGGCTTGGCAGAAACATGGATATTGGTGAGGGCAGAGATTTATCTTGTAGCTATTAAAAATGAAGAATTTTGGTTCATGAAAAGACTGAGCAAGAAGTTTTCATCAAAATATGTTTCCTTAAAATGAACTCAGTGAAAAATTCAAGTTCACAAAAATAGATGTGTTTCGACCATCTTCTTTTCTGAAGAAAATTTCTGATGTGAAGTTTGGGTCAGACCTCCACAGAACGGTGACTGTCCAATTCTTGACAAAGTAGCCAGTAGCTTTATCCTTAGGACATTGAACTAAACCCTGAAGTTTGCACAAATCTCCGATGCTGACCTATCCTACAAAAAACTAGATACTCTGAAGAAGTAAACCATTTTCCATCAAAAAAGTAAAGAAAAGAAAATGTAGAATGCAAACCCTCTCCCCTCCTAAAAGAACTAAAACCCCACATCTTCTCTTGATGTACAAGGAAAATTCCTTTTAGAACCCTTGTTTTAAATAGAAAAAATATTGTTTTCTGATCAATCTTAAACATTAGCTGCCTCCAAACAGTTTCCTTCTACTGTTGCAAGAGAGAAAAATTAGATGCATAGGAAAGATTAATTTTCTGTCAGACTGTCTGTGTTTCTGACACAAGTTTATGGGAAAAGAAGCTGACTTCTTCCCTGGAGCTTCTTCTCTTGAAGAAATATCGCTCTTCTGTTTTTCCCATGCCACACCTGGCGCATCAGACCTTGCCATGTGTCATTGCATCTTCTTAGGGTAGCATGGCAATTTTGTTTCTGGTTGTGTCTATTAATTAATTTCATAATTATGCATGCTGTTTTTCTTTGCTCCCTGTCTAGCTGTGCACTGCCTAAGGCTACAGCACTGAAGTTTTCACCTGGTGGATTCTAACTGTTTGTTGTTGATAGCATTGTAAGGATATATTTAATAATTTGTTCAGACTTTGGAGGTTGAAGAGAGAGGTTAATCCCATTTAAAATGTAATATCTGTCAAAGCGTTTAAAATCCAATTTAACAGCTCCAAAGCCTGACTCTTACTGGGTACACAGTAAGAAAAAAGCTATGCTACACAAGATGTCTTGATGAAACATGACCTACTCTCCTCTCCACCCTTAATAAGTCAGTGGGAAGAAATAGGTTTGTCCCTGGGATACTGTTACAGTGTAGACATCATTAAGGAGGTAAAATTACTTCAAACATTGCTACTGAAGGTTTCTACAATGTGGAGAAGTAAGAAATGATTGAAATTACTCTTTGGTCAGGTTAAAAATCAAAAACCCCACAGCACAGAATTTCAATCCACATCCACACTCTTGAAAAATCTTAGGGCAAAAATGTCCATCGGGAGCAGTCTGTTTCTGGGTGTGAGATAACGTTTAAGAATAGTTTCCCCATTCTGGTTTTTTTTTTTTTTAAATTAAAATAAATTTTCTTTCCTGGGTTTCATTTCTTTCAGCCTGACCTTCACATAATCACAGGATGATCAGGACTGGAAGTGACCTCTGGAGATCATCTACTCCAACCCCCATTCTAAAGCAGGTTCACCTCTAGCAGGTTGCACAGAATTGTGCCCAAACAGGATTTGAATGTATCTACAGAAGGAGACTCCACAGCCTTTTTGGGCTATCTGTCCCAGTTCTCAGTCACCTACACACTAAAGATGTTTTTCCTCATATTTAGAAAGGATTTCCTGTACCCCTGTTCGTGCCCATCGCTCCTTGTCCTGTCACTGGGCATCACTGAGAGGAGTTTTACCCTCTCAGTGAGCCCATCTGCTGGACATCTCCCTTTAAAATATTTGTAAACATTCCTAAGGTGCCCTCTCAGTCATTTTTCAATCTAAACAGGCCCAATTCTCTTAGCCTCTCCTCATATGGGAGAAACTCCAGTTCCTTAATCTGTTTGTGCCCTTCTGCAGGAGCTTCTCTTGTAGTTCCTTGTTTTGTGCTGAGGAGCCCAGAACTGGACACAGCTCTCCAGATGTGGCCTCAGCAATGCAGAGCAGAGGGTCAGAATCACTTCACTCACCCAATTACACTTTTCCTAGTGCATCCTAGGAGGGTTCTTGGCCACAAGGGCATACTGCTGGCTCAAGGTTATCTTGTCCAACAACAAGTTGTCTTTGACTGTCTCTCATCTGTGCTGTCAAGAACGAGAACTGAGGCTGATTGGAAATAAAATTATTTTGGAGGATTCTTCTGGGAAACTCATGCTGTGGATATATGGTGCATATATGTTACATTTCTTCCTTCTGGATTACTTGTCAAGTTATCTGGATTACTTATCAAGACCTTTCATGATTTTCTCTGCATCTGCCCCGTTTAGATTTTGATGCTTTGTTTACATTAAAATCTCCTGTTAATATCAACTTCTGAGTCTGTGGATGACTTTAATCTGAACTTGGACTTAAAATTAGTTTGGAGGGTCATATTTTCAAAATGAAATGTGCTGGAAAAATTTCAAGAGTGTGTTCCTCCCTTGACTCAGAGAGATGAACTACCATCACATGCCAGTGAGAATTCTCAATGGCTATGTGTATTACATCTTCTTTCTTTTGCTAATAAATTGAGCACTCAGGAATGGCTACTGTTGAGGGCAAAGTGCCAGTCTTGATCAACCAGTAAAGCCATTCACCTGAGGGAGTGTTGTATTTCAATGAAGATAATAACCCATCTGTTCAGTTATCCATTATTGCTCATATTTTTTCATCTCACTTCTCACAAAAGGTGAGGGATGTAGGCTTTTCAATCCATTTGCTGCTGCTTCTTCTCCCCTTCCACTAATATATTACCAGTAGTAATTCTTTTTATGTGATTCTTCTGCCTCATGATATAGGAAGACTGAGTGATATTGGTTGGCTGTATAACAGTAGTAGAGGTTACATGGAGAAAACATCTTTGTTGTTTGACTGTAAAAACTCCCAGTGAAAAAACCATGAATTTTCCACATTTTGAAATGTATAGTGCAACCATATTTAATAATCCCCAGAGAGATAATTATCAGGCTGAAGAATGAAAGGAGAGAAAACAAGTGGACATGACTCTGCAATAGATATGGAGCAGGAGCAGGGATTGATGTGAACCACCTCTTCTTGCACTGAAATGCACACTCCAAACCCAGCTTGCAAGTAGAGCTTGTGGGATGTTTTAATTCCTATGAGGTTGGAGCCTCTTATTATCTTAGGCCTGTGTCCCAGTGATAAGTGCACTAGGTGTAGAGTAAGGAATCTGGTATTGTATTCTTAGCTCTGCCACTGACTTGCTACATCACCTTACTTGATTTATTTAACCTCTATGTCTTAAATAGTCTTCAAAATGAAGATAGTTTTACCCACTTTACATGGATGTTGAGATTTATGGGGTTTTTTTTAAGTGACAGCACTATGTGATCTCCAATGACCAGGCTGCTGGTCATTATGCTCTTGGACTCTATTTCATGAGTCTTCAGTGATAAAAACTATTGTATTTAGTCTTAAACTGTTGGGTATTCTGGCCTTTCTTTCCCAGAGACATTTATTCATTTGCTGTTCATTCCCCTGTCATAGTACTGCAGCAGTACACAGTGATCAGTCACTGCAATGTAACATATGCCAGCTCCAAAAGGACTTGAGCCAACAGCACTCAGAATAAGTGAGTTTCTTAATGTAACACACAGCTGATAAAAAGAGAAAGATAAATGAAGCCCATAATTCATTCACTGTTTGCACTTTCTGGTAGTGAGGCATATAAGGTTGCTGAGTAGGGTTTTAAATGCAACCCTCTTACTATTTGTCATTAACCCTCCCCCAACTAGTTATATAAAATGAAGTGAAAGCAACCTTTAAAAATGAAGTGTAACCAAGCACTACAGTTAAATGAAATCACTTTCCTTTTAGGTTTGTTGTTTTCAATCAGACCTTGTATAATGAGAATTGAAATTAAATTAAAAAATTCTTCCGTGCAGTAAAAATATAAATGTAAAATGCTGTTAATGCTCTTTCACTACACAGTGGCTATCATCATAGCTGTCATTGGGGTTGTTAAAAAACTGATTAGATGAAGCATTGTATCCAGAAGGCCTATGCACACGTTAATGGATTTTTGTGCATTCTGTGGTTAACCTATTAAAATTCACCTAAGTACTGTGGGTTTGAAAGTCTGATAGAAGCACATAATTTATTGATTTCCTGTTTCAGCCTAGGTTGTCTATACTGAGACAGAGCAGAGGGAAAAGCTGAGTTACAGGGGACATGGAAAACTGGTGATGGGATAGCAAGTGCAAATAATTGAGTAAGATTCTATGCAGCTATGCATAGAGAAAGATGGGTGAGGAAGAGGGCAATATGCTGAGAGATATTTCCACTATCTTCTACAAGCTATTCTTGAAAACTTTTGGCCTTATTTTTCTGCTCTAACACAGAATGCAGCCCTCATGAGGGAAAGATGACAGACACTGATCTGTTCTCTCTGGTGAGCAGTGACAGGACCCAAGGGAACGGCCTGAAGTTGTGTCAGAGGAGGTTTAGGTTGGATATCAGAAAAAGGTTCTTCATCCAGAGGGTGGCTGGGCATTGGAACAGCTCCCCAGGGAAGTGGTCACAGCACCTGCCTGGCAGAGTTCTAGAAGCATTTGGAGAATGCTCTTGGGCTCATGGTGTGACTCTTGGGGATGGTGCTGTACAGGGCTCGGAGTTGGACTCAATGATCCTTGAGGGTCCCTTCTGGCTCAGCTGATTCTCTGATTTTGTGATTTTTATGTTAATTTAAGAAATAGGCTACTGTTTGACTTCACAGATAAGAGATTTTGGGAACCTTGTGTTATTTAGTAAATCCATGAACAGCCTGAGAGATTTGCATGACTTCAGAAGTGCCCTTTCTCTGCCTATGATATTATCAGGTAGGAACAAACATTCTACACTGCCCAGTAAGCTGCAAGCATCTGGGAAATTTCATGTACCAGATTATTTTTTATTTACACTTTTATGTATATAGTACAATATTATGTATATAGTACAATCAGGGGTACTGATTATGAATACTGAGGCTTAGGTTGGGAGAGTGAGATATAAGGTCAACAGAATTTAAAAAATGAAGGACATTTCTACTTCTGCCCGTAGACATACTCTTTTATGGAGTTATTTGGTAAGATTGTGTTGAAGTATTTTGCATAACAGGACCTGATAATTGATCTTAATGCAGCACCATAAGAGAAAAGACAGATTTGGATTAAACTTCATTTTAATTAAAAAATTAATAAATTTTTAAGGCCAGGATCATCAAATCTGGTTTTTAGCCGGCCACCAAATTTTAGTCAGTAATTTATATTTTAAGGCTGATACCTACATTTAAATTACAGGCAGTCTTAATTTAAAGCAAACATGTGATGGAGATGCTGATACTGAAGGTATTTCAGCATCACAGTTGAAGCAATTCTGTTAACAACAGTGTGGTTTGATGGGGTCATGTCTGATACAGCCAGTAAGAGAAGGCCTGGGGTTAGCAGTGCTCATCCTGACTGATGCATGGCTTACATTTATAGGTATGTGTGTGGACTCACTGTGACCCCACTTTGCTGCCAGCCAAACATATTCTCCATTTACTGAACTCCTGGAGCTAAAGGTGCTACAAACACTCAGTTCCAGAGCTGATGAACATGCATGTATGAATGCACAAAGCATGGTGGGTCAAAAAATGTTGAAGGTCTTAATAAAAGGTAAACCTTCTTTCTAGAACAGATTTCTATCAGCAAATTAGTGAGTTTAGTTTTAATTTTGTGCTTAAATCTGTCTTCACAAGTCATTTCCTTTAAGAGTTAATACTTGTGTTTCGCTGTGTGTAATAATAGTTTTCTTAGCACAGTTGACCTACTGCAGTTCTGAAGGTGTCAATGTTTATACCATCATGTTATCCAAACCAAACTTAGGTAGTGATTGAAAGACTGTTTTGGGAAGAGAGATAATTTTTAATCAAAAACCCCCATAATATCCCCTATCCCTTTGTAGCTTATACAAAGCCTTGCAGATTAAGATGTAGTTCAGGCTATGAGTTATTTAATCATTTTTTATGGCTGACTTCTGGTTTCTCTTTCTCTCTGATGTTTAGGATCTTCACATGCCAGCCACTTTATCTGTGATCTGCAGTGGTTCACTGTGTTGAAAACAGCTGCACATACCAAACTGTATCAAAACACTTTTATTTGTTATATTATTTATTATATGTGTTTGTTTGGAAGGGGAAGGAACTGTTTCCCCCTGTTTTTTTCTTCTGAATTATGGTGAACACACAGTTCTTCCAGCAACTCTTTCATTTCTCTCTTTGTTTCTTGGCAGGATAACTTGTGCTTTGAGGACCGGCCTGACAAATAAGTGCAGTAACTAGGAAGACACTGAGGAAGTTCACTGTTACCATTACGTGACAGTAAGGATGTTTGAAATCTCCTGGAGATATTTGGTGTAGAATTCTCACTTTCCATCTGCAGAAATGCAACAGATTGTCAAATCTAGAAGAGATTGCCTGCTAGGAATTCAGAGAAATTAGAACTCCTAAATTTTTCCCTATTTAGTACAGGAAGCATCTGTGCATGTGTTTGTATGCCAGGTACAGTTTTGATGGCTTCATTATATGTGTAAGGGCCTTCTACCCCCTTCACTGCTTTTTTTTTTTTTTTCAGTAAATTTGACTAGTATGGTCATGACAAAATAGGGTATAATTCTGAAATGTTGATTTTTTTGTTTCCATCTGTTCAGATATTTGACACCTGATATTTGTTTCGATTATCTGAATTCCAAATTAAGGACCTAATTCAATTGTAATGCCTATTTTGTTAAAGACAAAAAGCCCTTTGCCTTTACAAACAGTGTATTTTACATGAGCAAAGGTGAGAAGACAAGTTTTCTAAATCTAGTCAGAAATGTTTGCTGTTTAGACACTGATTGGATGCTTTCAGTGAGTGAAACACAAGGAATTATAGTGTTGTAGCTGTGTGAAGAATCTGTGTTAATAAATTCAGTGGGTGTCAACCACCCACACTCTGTGGAGATAAATCCAACTTTCTAAGTTTACAGAAACTTCCCAAGCATGGCATATCTCTATGGCTAACCAAAGAAACAAGGTGATTGAAGCAGGAGAGAATGATTTTCTATTTCTTCTTTCCCATCTTTCACAGAAGAGGTGCATTGCTCTATAAGTTACTGAATTAGAGGATAACTGTTCTTGAGAGTTATATCAAAGAATGTCAGAGCAGTTCCACAAATGACAATGGCTATCTGAGGGAATATTGTAGCCAGGGCATCATTATGTCAATAATGAAGTAGTCTCAAGTACTTTTAAATGATATTTCTGCTGACTCTAGTTGAAAATCCATGTCATGTAATAGAGCTGTAAGTGCTGTTCTAAAGGTTCTTGTCAAGACAGTATTCTCTGAAAGTGAGCAAATCATCCTGAAGAGTGCTCTACTAAATGGATTTATAATGTATTGTTGTCTTAATGTGCATGTCTTCTGACTAACACATTCTGATCTGATTAAGTGCTGATTTTCACTTGCTTTTAAATTACAGGGCAATGCTGGCTCTGTGGAATAAGATTTCTGTGACTTGTTCAAGAACATCAGTGAAGGAGCACTACAATTTTAAAGGTCTCTATCTTGGCAGACCTTGTTGGCAGAAAGTTTTCTTCAATTAAAACACCATTTGCTAATTTTTCACTTATTACACTGCTTTCAAGGCTGGTCTTCTGAAGTCAATGCAAAGTATTCAATTGATGATAATGGGTTAAGTCTTCGGTATGGTATGTGGCCATGGATTATCATTACAAGAGGAAGTAAGATTGATTTACCCATGAAGCTGTTTGTGAGCTTTCCATTAAAATCATATTCTTCACAATCTCCAGGTCTTGCTCCACTCTGTAGTACCATTGTGGATGTTTTTCTTTTCTGCATGTTTAAACTCTTATTATACTTAGAAAAAAATCTTCTTGATTTGGCTTTTGGCAAGCTATAGAGGGTTCTCATACACAACTACTGATTTAAAATTTTGCAATCAGAAAAAGGACATTCCAGATGGCACCTTTTTGTGTATAAAGAGTACAATATGCTTTTTGATTGTATGGAAGTGTACTTTTCTGTATTTATTTTCTTATAGCATTATGTGTCTTTTTCTGCATGAATCCTGAAATTTGTTCAAATGCTGTTCTACCAAATCTAACAATGGAATAACTATTTTTTTTTAACTGCAGATCCTTTTGAAATTAACCATTCTTTTCATAGATAACTGTCAATTTACTTTTAAAGGAGGATTAATTAATTAATTAATTTCCTGAGAACCTACAGCTGGTCAGCCTCACCTCTGTGCCTGGGAAAATAATGGAACAGATCCTCCTAGGAGCTGTGCTAAGGCACATGGAAGACAGGGACATGATTCAAGACAATCAGCACAGCTTTGCTGAGGGAAAGTCCTGCCTGACCAAGTGTAATCCCTGGTGTCAGCACAGCCTGGGGATGAACAGATGGAAACAGCCCTGCCCAGAAGGACTTGGGGGTGCTGATGGATGAGTGGCTGGACATGACCCAGCCATGGGCACTCACAGCCCAAAAAGCCAAGTGTGTCCTGAGTTGCATCCAAAGCAGTGTGGGCAGGAGGGCAAGAGAGGGGATTCTACCCCTCCACTTCCCTCTGGTGAGACCCCAGCTGGAGTGCTGCATCCAGCTCTGGAGTCCTCAGCACAGGAAGGACATGGACCTGTTGGAGTGAGTCCAGAGGAGGGTCTCCAAGTTGATCAGAGGGATGGAGCAGCTCTTCCGTGAGGAAAGGCTGACAGAACTGGGTTTGTTCATCCAGGAAAAGGCTAAGTATGGCCTTCAAGTAACTGAAGGGAGCTTACAAGAAAGATGGAGAGAGACTTTTCATAGGGCCATGTAGTGAGAGGACACAGGGCAATGGCTTCAAATTGAAAGAGTGTGGGTTTAGATTACTTATTAGGAAGAAATTCTATCTGTAAGAGTGGTGAGGCACAGGAACAGGTTGCCCAGAGAAGTTGTGAATGTCACATCCCTGGCAGTGATCAAGGCCAAGTTTGCTGGAGTCTGAGCAACCTGGTCTGGTGCCAGGAGGGTTGGAACTAGATAATCTTTAAGGGCCCTTCCAACCCAAATCATTCCATGATTCTATGATTAATAAATAATCCTGTACTGTGAGGTCTTACTGTTATCCCTTTTCCACAGATGAAGTGGTTCACAGTGAAGGAGAGATACACTTAAATTTTGCTCTAAGTACATGTTAATATGTGTGTGTGATTTAAGAAACTCAAGGCTTGTTTTCTCAAGGACAGAAGACAGGTCAGGGTGAGTGATGACCTGCTGGCCAGTGTGCCTCATCTGCTTTCATAGGCTGGAGTGGCACATCCATGGCAGGCAGAGAAGGGCTCTGCCAGAGCAGCCTTGATTTTGACAGCCTTAGCAAGGAGACCAGATAATGTCTTTCAGCATTCCCTGCCTGATAGCACTTTCAGCTTCTGTCACAAGTTTGACATGACCTCTTACACACCACACCCCACAGACATCTTATTCCTGCATAGAATTTATTTTTGAGAAACAAATGAGGTAGATACAGGCTGTAGAAAAAAGCCATTCTACATGAAACTCAATAGTAATAGAAATTCTGAGTTCAGATTCAAAAGGCAAATAAAAGTCTTCTGTTTGGCAGACAGAGTAGCTGTGAAGGAAAGGGTATATGACAATACTATAACAAATCCTTTCTCATTTTTTCTACCACTGCAAAGCCTATGTTCTGGGAAATGGTACATTCAGCAGCATTTTCCATCTCTGTATTGTGGTTTCAGGTACCTTTTTCCTTAGTGCTGTTTCTGCTTCTTGTGCCAGTAGAGTTTGTTTTTATGTTTAGCCTCAGCTTGGTGCAGTAGTGCATATGGTCACTACCTGATGTGACCCATTGGGAATGCAGGAGCGTGCATGCGCGTGTGTGTGTGTGTCTGTGTCTGTGTGTGTGTGTCTGTGTGTGTGTGTGTGTGTGTGTCTGTGTGCCTCTGTGTGTGTGTGTGTGTGTGTGTGTGCCTGTGTGTGTCGGCGTGTGTGTCTGTGTCTGTGTGTGTGTGTCTGTGTGCCTCTGTGTGTGTGTGTGTGTGTGTGTGCCTGTGTGTGTGTCGGCGTGTGTGTCTGTGTCTGTGTGTGTGTCTGTCTCTGTGTCTGTGCGTGTGTATGTCTGTGTGTGTCTGTGTGTGTGTGTGTGTCTGTCTGTGTGTGCGTGCCTGTGTGTGTCTGTCTGTGTGTATCTGTGTCTGTGTGTGTGTCTGTGTGTGTGTCTTTGTGTGTCTGTGTGTGTGTGTCTCTGTGTGTGTGTCTGTCTGTGTGTCTGTGTCTGTGTGTCTGTCTGTGTCTGTGTGTGTGTCTCTGTGTGTGTGTGTAGGGACAACTGCTCTGCAGTTGACCTCCTGAGTAAATCCGACCAGGGGTTGGCTGCTGGACTATGATTTCCCAGTCCTCTGAACTATGATTGTGTTGCTAGTGCCATACATTTCCTAAAACTAGAAACTGTATGTGACTCTCTGCCTGGAAACACAGGGCAAGCCAAGAGAAGGATCAAGAGGTGAACATTGTAATGCTGAGGGAGCTGTTCTGATCTGCAGTTCTGCCTTGCAGATCCAGCGTTGTTTTTGTTTTCTTTTTCCTTCTGCAGTCTGTGTCAAGAGAATACTCTAGTGTCTTAGCCTTAGAAAATACCCTCAAGGACACCTTCATCTAGATTTCCATAACTTACCAAAAGCAGATGACCAGAAGTCCCAAAGACAGTTATTGCTTTCTTTAATGCTTTGGAAATATAACTGCAACTTTTTTGATCATTTATTTAAAATGTGCCTGTGAGTTAAATAGAGCAACATCCAAGGAAAAGGATAGAGAAGCAGTTGTTCAAACTTCCGTGAAATAGTGTTTTGTGCCTGAGCTTGACAGGATTTCCTTTAGGGATGAAAGCTTAGAGGAAGAAAAGATTGGTGTGACGTAACTAAAAGAGCCTTGAATACACCCTGTGCCTATGCAACATGTACAAAATGCCTCCCTGCTAAGAAAAGCTCACAGTTGTAATAAGGAGACTGGAAATAACCAGGATGATCTCCTTTGATTATCTGCCATGGACAAAAGAATATGCCATTCCCATGGGGGTTGGCTGGCTCTGTAGACGGGCTCTTGTCTGCTTGTCTCTGTGTATGTGTACTGAGGCTCTTTTGGCTCCATTAAACTGGTGGAAATTAGGGACTTGATTACCAAACAACTCTGAAGTCTTGGAGGCTGTCAGTTATTCTCTTTCATATTGTGACTTTCACTACTGTCTGAGAAGACTCAGCAGAGGTGTCTGCAGTGAAGGGTTTTAGGGTTTTGCCTGTCCTGACTCCATTTGAAGTCCTGCAGCACCCAGGACAAGTTCTTACAGGGTTTTATAGGGTGAAACCATGATGATCATAATAGGTTTTAGATTCAAGTCAGATGTGCAAATTCATATTTGCCCTGAAGGAAAAAGTTCAGGATCCAGTTTAATCATAAAACAGGTTGAAAATTTAATTTGGAAGTTTTTTGCTTCACAAAGGATATGTAAACAAGACAAAGCCCAGATTTCACTCAAAATCATGAGACCAGGCTTGCATTTTGAGCTATCATACCTTGGATATATCAGGGCTTACTGGCATGATATTGCCGCTATTAAAATATGGTAAATGGCTTGAAGTCAGACCACAGGTTCCTTTTGTTCATCCCAAAAACCTCTTAAGGTGCTGGAATCTCACTTCAATTAAATTTACATCTTAAGCATGTTTAGAGGATGCAGCAGAGTCTCAAAGAAATATAATCTGCAGATCCCTCTGTCCTTGCTTTTGTCTTATTGCCTCCTTGCCATCTCCTGCCACATAATGATGTCTGACCCCTGGGCTAGGATGCAGATACAAATTTCTGGAGTGACATATTCTATGATCCGCCCTGGCCCTTGAAGCAAATTATGTGCTGGACACTCACTCCATTTTCCCAGCAAAAGATTTTGCAGAAATAGTGTTTTCTATTGAAAAGTCATTTTGACAGCAATGTCCCAAAGAGCCTCACCAGCCAGCTTTAGGTGCAGGAAAATGAAGTTAATAACAGGGAAAAGCTTATTTAACAAACAGGAGAAAAAACTGTAAGCAGTGTGTCTCAGGACAGACTGCCAAGTATTGATTGTTTGGGATAACAAACAAATAAAAATAATCTGTTAGTCACAAGTGGAATAGATAGAATGCTCTGTTTCTGTAAGCATTTCTCCTGGAGCTGAGACATAAAACAGAGAAACTTTACAAGTGTCTGTCAAATCAGCTCAACTGAAATAAGATATATCTCCTGATGGCATCAGCAGGTTGTCAGCTGTGTGACATCTGAATAAAATGCTATTTTCCAAAGATTTCTTCAAGAACAGAAACATAAAAGCAAAAGGGAAGAATAAAAAGAAAAATCCTCCACATACAGTCTCTTTATTATTAGTGCTTGCATTTAAAGTGAGAAACACTGTTACTACTTCTGAACAGATATACTTCTCTGTTTGATGTCTCTTAGAATCACTGAATTTGCCATCAGTTTCTTTGCAAGATGACCAAGCCCAACAACAAAGGCTGGACATTATTCTCCACTGTTGGATAGGTGTCTTTTTTTCTGGGTCATCCGCAGCATGGGGCAAAGAATAAACTAGAAACAGCCTAAGCCCTGGAAGGAGTGCAAAGCTGACCTCATTTTTGCAAAATTTATTTTTCACTAGACCTCCAAGGGGGTTAAGAGGATGCATAAATTACTAAGTTGTTGGCTCCCATGTGAGGAAATACTGGAAGAACAGCAACCTGTGGGATCATAACTCACATTTTCCCTGCTCTGTTTTTATAACTAGGCTCTTTCTTAGACATTCCCTCTGATCTTTTTCCCTACCTCCTCATCCAGTTGCTGTCTCTCTGCCTGTGGCTTACTGTTGCACTCTCCCCAATGACATTTCTCAGTCCCAGGCTTCAAACTCCTTGTGAAGTTTCCACCCTTTCCACGAGCTTCTTGTCTTGAGATTGTCAATCACCTAATGTATACCAGAAATCCAAGTGAAATATATAGTTTCTCTTCATTGTTGTCACTCACGCTGATCTCCTCACACAGTCCTTTCTAGGGTCCTCTCCCACCTGCACATTCCAGTCCCAGTTTGCTTGTCCTCTGCTCCACTCACTGGTTCCTGTGCTGGATGCTGAATAACACCACATGTGGGTTATGAGTTGTAGCAGTGGTCATGGAGAACTACTTCCAGAACTGCTGTCACACGTGCTGCATGTGAACAGGATGACCTTGTTCCACCTCCTCCACTTCTTACTTCCAGTAACAGAGATGTGCAGATTTAGAACTATTCCTGAGGAACTCCTTTCAATATCAAATGCAGTTTGATCACTTCAAAACACTTTTTTTCACAGCTTTGTCAGACTGCCTGTTAGTCTAGACAGTCAGGCCATAGGATTGGGCAATACTGCTTCCCACACCTGAACTGGGCTGCTGTCTGTTATCCCAGAGCAATAGCTGAAGGACCAATTTTCCTTATTTCAGCATTTCAGGAAGGCAAGAAATCCCTCCTCTTTTTTTGGCCTTTTTCTCCAGAGCTTATTATATTAACCATGACCTGTGTTTTGCTCTGCAGCTGTAAGTGCTGCTTATGCTTGTTGTAGGCAAATTTCTCAATGATCAGGTTAATCTCTCATCTTCTGAATTCCATAGGGCACAAGCTGACTGACAATGCTGTGGCAATAATAATCACAAGTGCATTACGTTCCTTCCATTGAGTCACCAAGATGCTTTCAGATTTTGGGGTCAGGAACCTTCAATTGGAAAAAGAAAGGAGGGAGAATAGGAATTAAAACGGTAGGGACTTTTAAAAATACTTATCTGACATTCTCTTAATCATTTACATGATGGCTTGCACATCCTTTTCCAGCTTTTTAATATTAATTGCAATAGTGAAAGTTGTTTTGTTTTTCCTTTGTGCACAGACTCAAAAAGGACACTGGAACCTCCTGATGTGACTGTGAGATCAATGTCTTGTTCGTTTGGCTTTTGTGTGCATCTGTGTGTGCTGAAAACAAACATAAATATTTTAAGAACAAAACCCATCAGTTATGAGTGTATTACTATATTAGCTAATAGCATGTTTGGATTAAAGGTATGTGATGAATTGTAGCATAAGCTTTTTTACTCTGATTACTATTAGAGTTGTTATCCATCTTCAGCTTCTAAAATGAAATGGTTTCACAACTTGTGTGTTTCCTAGGGTTCTGTCCAATTTTGGTTTTCAATGTTTTTTTGGAGCTACTGCTTTATTGCCTTTTTTTATGGGAAATAATGACAAGCTTGCCTAAACAGTGATCAGTGGCAAGACTCTTAGTGATTTCGAGTTGCATCAGAATTTAGCTTAATGAATTCAATAACTTTTAGCTTGTCTATTATTAATCAATCTGCTGCCAGCTGCTTGGACAATAGTTTCTTGTACTTCATAGCTTTGCTTAATCAAGAAAGTATTGGTGCTTGGGAACTTGGCAAGGACTTTAAGCCAGATTCATATTTCATTTACTTCTGTGAACTTTGAGAAATAGTGTGGACATCATTGGTGTTTTTCTGGTTTTGCCTCTGTATGAATGTAATCAGTATATGGCTCTTTGGTTCATAAATTTGTCTTAAGAGATTTATCACATTCACATGCAGCTTTTGTGGCAAGCCCTTTATCTGTGAAAACTCCTTTGCTATGGATGTGTGCATATGTGTGGATGTGCATGTGTTTATTATGCATGTTGCATAGAGCATTAAATCTTACTATTTTCATTTGCCTGGTCCCTGCAGGCCATCACAATACTAATTACCTTGGAAAATGATTGATGTTTGTGTTAAAGCCAATATGCAGGTGGAATGTGTTATAATTTTCCATTCTTTCATTTATCTGCTTTTAACAGCTGATTGCTGCCTTGCACAGGGGATTCTGAAAAGCTTTACCAAAGGAAATATTTCGATACATGCAAATTTAAATCACAATTGCATTATGGAAAGGTCTTTTATTTTTCAGCTTTTTGTTTTTGATTTTTTCCCCATATGATTTGATTGCATTCAGGTTGGCCAATCTGAGAGAGACCTTTCAGAGAGCTGACAAGTGGATAGGAAAAGGCTATGAAAGTGCAACCAAGCAAAGAGGTGAATTAAGCTTGTTCAAACATTTAAACAGACTGTGGTGAAATAAAGCAACTTTCTATTTAATCCTTCATGCCAGTGAGCAGACATTGCTGGTCAAATAATATTAAAAACCAAAGTTCAATACACATACAGGAATATATTATTTCTATCTCTAGTATCCAGCATAACTCTTTGTAAAATTCTGATTGCAAAGCTGTGATTGTGGAGGTGGCCAATGTCATCATCTCACTCTGTTCCTAAGAGGAAGTAGAAGAAGAAAAGAGTTAATGAGACTCTGTCACCTTGGACTTCCAAGGATTGCATGGTCCTCCTTGCTTCCAAGCCCACTAGCTACCTGTTTCCTGACCTATATGGACACTGTTCTTCCAGCACCTGTAACTTCTCACAAGATACTCCTTCTATCACACAGAAACAAAACTTAAGTTCATAGAAGAAATTTTACTTACCAGAGAACTTAGATGCATTCAAATTCATGTCTCTTTGCCTATCAGAAAATCCATAACTTCTTAGACTATGTCTATCATTAGGATTTATCTCTGGTTTTACCAAGTAAGGCTGTAGTCAGGCTTGGGTGATAATACCGCGTCTTTCTGATGAAGGAAAGCCTCAAATACATTTTGTTCTCCATACAAAAGGAGATCTGGGTCATTCTGTTTGGTTACCAGTTATGTGTTATTTTGTTTGAAGAGTCAGAAGATAAGGGCAGACATAAAATTTTGCTTTTAGTGGTTTGCTCTGTTTCAAAACATCAATACAACACTCTTTTAGTTCTTGAACTCTTCAATGAATAACACAGAACTTCTTTCATCATTCCTCTCCCTAGAGTAACTGGTCTGCAATTATATTGGTTCACAGAAATGAAGAATTACAGCTGACATATAGTATGACTGAATGATCCAATGGTAAAACTTCCAGTCTTATTCCCAGTTCACCTGTTTGTAAATGGATCATCTGAGCAGAGGAATCAATTCTGGATGTTGGAAACCGAATTCCAAAACTCAGCTGCAGTAGCTGATGTGGTTAGCCACACATGTCCAGGGAGCCAGCTAGACTCAAACATATTTTGGATAAAGTAAACTCCAGAGCTATTTCTTCCACATCAAATGCACCAATAATTACTTTATACTACAACAATATTAAAGAAAAAATTTATTATTATTACCAGTAGTGGTACATGCTACACTTTAGCCATTAGACTGAAACCTGTAAATGTTCCACATGAGAAGATCTCATTAAAATTAATGGCAGTCTTTTGGGTACAAGCATATTTACTACCCTCTTGTGATTGACATTTTAAAAAGTATTTTGCTTTGGTTTTCCTATTTTTACCATAGTTCAGTAGTAAGGATCCTTTTCCAAAACTGTTTGCATGAATGGGGTGGGGATTTACCCAAATGTTTTAAATAAATAAGCTTTGCAACAGAGCAGTGTAGAAGTAAAAACCCCAAATGGTGGCTGCTTTGTGGATTTAATAGCTAATCGAATTCTTGTCCTTGCTCACAGGGCGGGCATCCACATCTTCTCTCATTTTCAGTTAGTCATACTTAACAGGCTTTGTTTGCCCATGCTACCGCTGAGTCTTTCTTTTGTGGTGCATGGCAGAGTTCAGGGTTGGGTGTGTCATCCTGATACATCTGGAATACAGATAACTGAGCATTTGGAAAATGCCAATTAGCTTTAGTGAAGCTGCTCTTGAGGAAATGAATTTACAGTCCTCACCTAAACAACAAACAATTCTGAAATGGTCTCAGATTCTTTTATTTTCATATTTCTTTTAAATTAAGAATTTCAATGCTTTGGGTCAAAATGGTATTTCTTTGATTTTTTCAATGTAAAATGTTAATGTAGAAAAAAAAGGCAAATCTTAAAATTCTAGATTGAGCTAAACTTTTTATTATTTTTTAATTGAATTGATCCAATTTAACACTTTTACCACATCATCACTGTACCAAATTTGTGTGGCTTTTTCAATTTTAGAGTAATAAAGTACAAGGTATTCTTATTGTTATGCATTTTAGTAATAGTGAGAATTCAATTCTGGCTAATTACAGGATTATTGTGCTCTGACTGTACAAAAGTTTAATAACAATTTCTCATTGCTTCAGTCTTTAATTGTATTTTTGTTTTACGAATGACATAAGTCACAAATATTTGGTTTGCTTTCTCAAATGCATCATCTTGTACTTTTTCCTACCTGGTCAATTAGAATATTTGATTAGTGTCAATGACTTTGATATGAAAGAGTTTGTATCTCCTGCAGAACAGACACATTACTCAGTTATGAAAACCAAGTGACTTCAGGAGGATAAGAAAGTAGGAAATGTGTTTTCCAATAGATGCAAAGCCAAATATTTAAGTGAAACAAATACAAGGCCTCCAGAGAGTTGTTTATATTAAAGCTATAGGAGAAAAAGCAATAAAGTGAATACCTTAGCTGTGCTGAAACAATCTGTCACACAACAGACACAAGGATGGTGGCATACCTGCAGATATCTATTTTTCACATCCACTCATAGAATTCCCAGGATCATCCTTCTCTATGATATTGATTTCTGTGCTATTTCTTTGATAGATACAGGTGTCTCATGATGTTCTATCCTTGTGTGTTTATAACCTTGCCATTTCAGCATGACAGAGAGCTATATTAATGATGAAGATGGAATGAAAGGTAAATGTTTAATTGTAGTGAGTGGAATCCATCCTATGTCTGATAACATGATACATCCCTGATGCCATTTAATCACAGTAAAGGGACATTTCCTAACTTTAACAGATGTCATCTGTTATCTTAGCTTGTCTTCCTTTACAAAAGAAAATTGCTATTCACTCCACTGTGTGAGTTTCAACATTTAAAAAATATTGTGCTAATTTCAGCCAGGTCTTTACCTCTTTTCCTAACTACCCACACCTACATTTTTTTCAGCAGCTCTTTTGACTAGAAACAGGAATGTAAATCAGTTGTGGCAACTAGCATTTCTGTTTTGTTACTGTAAAAGGTGTGATTTTCTTTCAGAGAGAATTTAAAACCTCCTATATGCTACCAAAACTGTTCCCTTTTTTCTCAAAGATCTAATTCATGGGAAATGTAAAATCATTTGCTACTTTCAACAAGCTCATCAGGTATTTTGGTTTTGCTGATAAAGAAGTCATGCAAATCAGTTCCAAAAGGATATATGCTTCACTATGTGTGGGAGAAGTACTAAACTTCAAGACTAATGCAGGTTAGCCAACAGGTTAAGAAAAAAAACAAACCAAAACTACAGACGTAGTGAAGCACTGGAATGAATTGCCTAAAGTTGTAATGCTCACATCCTTAGAGGCCCTGATTAGACAAGCATCTGTTAGTAATGATGCAAGTACTCCTATTCAAAATCCCTCTGTGAGCAGGGGAATGTATGATCTTATGAGGGCCTATATAGTAATATTTTCCCATAATCTATGATAAGCATTGATAGTCCTAACTGTTAGGTAGAATACAAACAGCAAAACCCAGAGAAATGGGCACTAAGAAATCTAAGGTTTTTGAGGTAGTTTTTTCTTTTAAAGTTCAGGTCTAGGAACATAATAGTTACTGATAGCAATTCAGGTCTGTAAGCCAAAATTATCTTTTTCAAATATCTGCTTCAGCCACACCCTGCCTTTAGAGTATCTAACCAAAGTGTTAATGATATCAAGAGTCCCTGGAGCACCTCAGCTTTGGCTGCTGTGCATGCTCAGTTGCTTTTCTGCACTGGTGGAGTGTGGCAGCTTTGTGTCAGCCAGGCTCCAGCACCTGCTGGTGCTCTCTCTTACCCTGTGTCAGTGGTACCATCATGCTGCACTTACCCGCCCAGACTCAGCAAAACGTACAGTGATACATGCTGTGCTCTGCACAGCCTAGCCAGACACAAAGATGTGCTGCTGCTCTGTTGAGAGAAACAAAGCCAATATTTATGGATTGAAGAGCATAGCAAAGAAAGTGGAAGGTCAAGCCATTGTCAGGGAAACCATGAAAGGGGTCAGTGCTCTACATATTCTTCTCAGGAAGGATGATGTGTTTATACATCAGAGTGATATCAAAGATATGTGGTTTGATAGTTGTAAAACTAATGCCACTTTCCCTGGGCAACAGCCTGAAGGATCAGGCCATATTCGCCTGATCCTTAGTGCTCTCTGCTGAGAGATGGAGCTGACTGGAGATAGTGGCAGGTGCTGGAGAGGCTGGTGGGAGAGCAGGGCGGGGGGCATGTTTTGCACAGCAGGCACGGGGCAGTGACAGTGATTGCCAGTTGTAGGTGGGAGTGTAGTCTGTGAGAGTGCCATGAAAGGGGGTGTATTAGAAGAGAGAGAAACCACCATCCCCTGCTGTAGCTTATGACATGGGATATTTTTCTTATACCTCCCTAAATTACCAGAGTAAGACTTCAGAGGATCTTTTTTCCCCAAGTGGAAGTTCTTCACAGAACTAATGCAATTTCTATACTTGTTAAAAGATGAGAGGGACTTCCTCTGAACAGGACAGGTGTCTAATAATGCCAGTCCTGCACAGCTGCAGTGATTCATTTTCAGCTAACTAGCTCCAACACCAAAAGCTGTGACAGCCTAAATCTTACATGGGAAACATTCCTGCAGGGCAAGTGGCTAGGCTGTTTGCAAGTGCTGAATTCCTCACTGTCACTGGTAAACTGCTGCCAGCTCCTGAACTGACTAATTTAAGTCAAGCTCGCACACCGCTGCTCTTGGCCATAGTGCATCTGGACATATACTGCAAGGTACATTCTCTTGCCAAATGACAACAGGATCAGTTGATTTCCAAGTGGAAAACAATGAAAAACACATCTATTAAATACTTTCATACCTCTTTAAACATTACAATTGGCATTATTACATTATTAGAACAAGTACTGTGTAGTTTAAGAGGAGAAATAAAGATTCGATTTCCCATTCTGTTGAGAAAACCAAGTAATTATTTGAACTTATTGTTCCTTATAATATAAAAAATAGAAAATATTATAATATAATATAATATAATATAATATAATATATATAAATATAAATATAATATAAAAATATCCTTGATTTGACAGGACTTGTCAAAAAGGGGAAAAGACAGGTAGCAGAAGATTTATTTTGGGAAAACTTTGCTCAGCTCCTTTGTTGCCCTGCAAACATGCAATTGGCTCTGAAAGACACATAAGGCCAATACTTTTTCTTAGCAATATAAGATTATGCAGTCCATAATCTTATCTGGAGACACCCTATTTTATCTCTCCTTTGGTAAATTTAACTTTTAAATTAAAATAATGCATTAGCATAAAATCTTGACCTTCTGCCTCAAAATCTATGATCTCAAAAATCTGATTGCCCTAATATCTTTTAAGGACATTGGCTACTTAAGAAATTTTATTACCTTGTCTGTGCATACTTCAAACTAACATATTAACACATTACTCATTTAGCTGTTTTATTATCCCATTAATAAAACTATAAGCCTTCCCACGTTAAAGTCTTCTATTTATTTCTGGTATATAAACCCACAAAACTTAACAAGATAGGCCTTTCAGGAGCTAATTGGTCTTTTATTTAGAATGATAAGATTGAGATTCACTTGCCCAAGCTTCATAGCTGGAATTGATCTCCCAGGCATTTTAGATTGTTCTACACAATCAGATGCTCATCAGAGATCCTGCATTTCTATAACATATTTGTTGTCTGTGTCTCTCAGGTTTCAAAGGCCCCTCAGGTTGATGGTCTTCTTTCACACCTGTGAGATTTTTCACACGTGTCATGCTTCCACCTGTATGTCTAAGCTTTAACCCTTGCCCCAGTCACAGTGCAAGATATCTGTCTCTGAGGTAAGTTAGGAGGAAATGTCCTGAAAGGAGTCTCCTCGAAAAACATCTTCTTTCCTTTATTTTTAACTGAAAATTAGGACTACTTTTGCTCTCCCTGATTCCTTCTGTGTCCTCTTAGTGCATAGAGAGGCATCTCTGAAGGACAGTACATGTCACCTGCCTGAGATGAGAAACCTAACCTGTAGCACCTTGAATTCCTGGAACACAGTGTTCTGAGACACCAGATATTCCATACGTCCACCTGCCTGCAGTGCAGGCTGTCTTCTGAAAAGCAAGCAGTTCAAATTGGATCTCAGTATCCTAAATTTTTATGTCAAGGTTACAGTGTTATTTAAGGATATCTTTAGGAACAACAGCTTTGATACTGTATAATAACTTGTCTCTGTAGCAAGCAGAGTTCATTTCACAGAAACTTGCAGGAAAGAGTGGAATTATCTCAAAACACAAGCTGATGCTGAAAGAAGGCAGCTCAGGAACGTGGGGGACATCTCAAACTTATATGCAGTTATATTAAAGCAATAATATATATTCAAATGTTTCTGATTTGTTCATTTGTTAAATGTTATACTTTTCCAAGTAGGTCAAGATTAACAGGTTGTCTTTCTTTCAAAATAGAAAAAAAATCTGTTTGAAAGCAACAACCAAAAAATTTAGGAGATTAAATTTTTTGACCTGATTGCCTCTGTGGTGTTTTTGGGCAATTTCTGTAGCAAGCGTTAGGTTACTTATTAGATGAATAGCTTCATATCCAGTGATTTTTCAAGCCTTCATCATTTGAATAATTACTATGTTTGTAAATAAGCAGCAAGATTTTAAAAACTATAATTTGGAGAGAAAAACAAGATTTAGCACAAAGATAAAATCACAAAGCTTTTAGACCTTTTTAGAGAGAGGTTTCTCTCGAAGATTTAATCTTTAATTAAATTTATGTATTTTATTTATAGTTCCTTTTATTGTTTTTTCCAGAACTTGCTGACACAGCAGTGGTTTTGCTAACAGAATCTGTGGTATTACTATAATAAATATCATGACAACCCACCCCCCCCCCCGACTATTTCCCTAAGCGTTAGCATTTTGAGAGTACATTTGGGTTTGACCACCATGAATTCATGTATTGTATATTTAACCATAAAATCATCATTGTTAAAATATATGGCCTTAATGGATCTGAACTGGCACTGGAAAGCCAAAGACAGAGCTAACAAACAAGGAGAGAATTGTAAGTATTCTGGCATAGACCAGAGCTGCCATCAGCAGCTCACCAAACTTACATTGTCCAGTGACTGAAATGACATTACTTAGTTTTGCTTGCTTGGTTTCTGTTGTCATTATTGTTGTTTTGTTATGTGTTTTTTTTTTTTTTTTTTTTGCTGTTATGGTTATTTTTTGTTTGTTTTTGTAATTAACTCCCTTGCTGTCTCACTTTTGTTTCTGCTCAGTCTGCCATTGTTACCTCTTTCCCACCATTAGCTATGAAGATACTTAAATGAAGCAAGGTTTGGGACTGATCAGGTTCAGGAAGAGGGTGTGCCAGCAAGCAGATAAACAGACAGAAAAACCCCTGAAAGAAATGCTCCCTTGGTGCCAGGCAATAGTCTAGGCTGAGATTCAGGAGCAGCTTTTTACACCGACTCCTTCATTTAACAACTGTGCATAAACAGGCTCAGTTTATGACTAAGTTTAAGTATCTTTAGTCTTCATCTAACTATTTTATTCTCCATTGGGGAGCTTCTCTCTAAGGTCCCAGACAACTACTGTTACTGAAAGAAGGATGATGAGGGTGGCAGAACGTGACACATTTGTAGGAGAAAGGGCAGATTTATCTTGTATGTAGTTGAGATCCATCCCTCTTTATAGAATAAACATATTTAAAAAATGAAATAAAAGAGATGACAGCAAACTCTAATGGCTGAAAACAAAGGAGTAATGTTTCAGAGTGATGCTGAGAATAGAAGGGAATCTAGATTTAGGAAAGCACAGATAGAATGTTTTTGGGAGAATTTATCACAACAGAATAAAGGGCAAGAGGCAGTAAGCAAAGACTAGCAATGCCTCAGATTGGAAATAATCCATGGAGAACATTATTTAACTTCCCCTCTTTCTTTCCCCAAAAACAGCACTACCAAAGGACAGTTTTTGAATAGAGCCCAAAATTAATAAGGAAATGGTACAGTTGAATAGGGTGCTGTGTAAATATTTTTTGTTCAGAGAGAGATGAGAGACAGTCTCATTGTGTCTTGATAGGATGCATAAGTGTTGATCATACAGTGATCAGGGTTGTGACATCAAGAGGTTTTATGAGTAGGTTTTGAATACAATCAAAATACTGATACACTTCTCAAAACAACCTAGCTTAAATTCAGGCTTCTCTCTTCTGAGTGGTTGCAAAAATGAGAATTGCTCTAGATAAGAAACTTTTTCAGGTAAACAAAAGCCCTTCCAAGGCTTCAAAAAAAAAACCAAAAAACCCCAGCAGTTTCTTAAAAGCTATTTCAACTCTTCAAATGACTAGGAGTACCAAAACTGGTATTCTATCCCTGCACTCAAGGCAAAAAAGCTGTGAATTTTCTTTAAAAGTAAGAGAGAAAAAAGGGACAAATACAGAAAGTGAACTGGTACACTGAAATTTAAGGAACTCAAAGAAAAGGTGATGGAAGGTTTCAATGTGGTTGATCTTGACATGAGGGTATATTACAGGGCCTTATTAGCTTCTAGGTCTATTTTCTACAGTTCTACAAAACTGTGGTGAGATATAGATACTCATGTGCTTGGAAACTCTGACAAGGTGCCCATACTGTTGACAGGAGGGCTTATTTTAATTTTTGGTTTGGTGGTGTTTTTTTTTTTTTTTTAATAATCTGCTTGTTCTACCAATTGTAAACTTATGAAGTTAGATGCAATAGTTTCAAAAGTGTCTCATGATACTGCAGGATAAGTTTTTAATACCTCTGAAAGTATAACAGATAGGGAAGAGGAAAATCTTTCTTGAACCTGAAAATTCTGGGAGATGTGAAGAAAGCAGTAGGTGATAGTACAGTAATTAGAGACAGACCTGTCTAAAGATGGTTTTTTCTCCACTACTGGTATAATTTCTGAATTTAAGATATTTCCCAGACTGTATCTCAGAAGAAAATTTTCCAGGTGCTGCTCCTGTCAAGACAGGAGCAGCACCTGGAAAGATTATTAAAAAATATGTCTAAGTACAATTGTATTAATAGCAGGATCAAAGCAAGAGATAAATGGACAAAAGGAAGAGCCAGAAAACTGAGAAAAAAGTGGAAAGATTTCATTCTTAATGATTTTTTTTCATGGGAACACACTCTGGAATAGACCATGGATGATCCATATGAATAGAGAGAGAATGAGTAAACAGATGTTATATTCAGAACCAAACTTGTCTCATTCAGATATGTGGGACAAAAGGCCACATTCAGAGTCCTGGAGGCAATTTTTTGGGACACAGTTCTCCAGCCCAGGTATGTACCACCAACTAAATTATCCACCATTGAAGCAATTGCAGTTACCCCCTTCCAGCAAAGGCTCAGTGTCACTGGTGTATGAGCCAGAGAGCACCAAGCCCCTTGGGAAAATCAGAACACTGCAAACATTTGGTAGGCTGAGCAGTACAGCTCAGAGGAATCAAACCATGCCTTCCTCTTAGCTCTCCAGGAGGTCTCTGTCTGGTCCTTACTACAACACAGCCATTCAAGTGTCAGGTGAAACAAGGTTTTATTCTGTGTCCTCTACTGGATGTGGGGTGCTTGAGTGGCCAGAAAAGTAAAAATTCTATGAAAAACGTTGCTTTGGATAAAACAGAGGTGGCATAATTTACTTATGCAAGGAGAAAATGATTATTAGCAGCATTTACCTTGCCCTGACTCATACTGTTCTACATGTTTTGGTCAAAGTTCATGGAAATGGATACATTTCTGGAGTGTTTTGATAGACTGCCATTTTCTACTTTGAAGAAAAACCCAATTAATTTTATCAGAAGTGCCATCAGCTTGTGGGAAAATTTTAATATTTTCTACAGAGTGGGGATTTTATTATGTGTTTTACTGCTATTTAGAAACAATAGCAAAACTTTAAATGTTTTCACTTAAGAGTGCTGGCCTCCCACACTTTCTTTTTAAATCCGGTCTACCACAGACTGCTTTTCTTGTGCTTGCTCCTTTTTGCCTTATTTAGGTCTAAGAAGCATTTGTCAAGTAGGCAGCTCAACTCTACCTCTTGCTGATGGCAAGTATTTTCTGCAGGTTTTGATTTCCTGCTGTGCACAGTGACTGATACTGCACCTTCAACCCATCACTGCCTTGACTGACAGTGGAGAAAAAGATCTGTACAACTAAATAAAATATTTGAAAAGAAACACACCCAAGTTTGGATGCTTGAGAAGGGGAAGAAACAGCAAAACATTCCAGATTTATGGGGGGCTGTTCAGGGTATTGTACAGGTTTGCATGAGCAGTTATATAATTTAGTTGCTCTCATGTGATATTCTGGTTTATATTTACAGTAGAGAGAGAGTGAACTGCACCCAGCTGTATTAAATAGAACTATTTTTTATCAGGAGTTGTTAGTGACAATATTACTCTAACAGCTTGTGCATGTCATCAGAACCCAGAGGTAAAAAAATATAGCACTCTTTGGATGTATTTTATTACTTCACAACAACTGGATAGCATGACACCTAATGAAAATTTACATTGGGCAGACACCTAGTGTAAATTTCACCCCTTTTTAGTCTTACATCTTCTCTTGGCTGGCTTAATATACCTGTTCTGATATTTTGGAAAATATTGTTTTTTATGAATTCTTATGAAATTAAAATATCTAGGGAGATTAGAAGTATTTTTGAGTAGGAAAATAATCAATAACACTATTGAGAGTTAGAAGTTAACTTTAAAGTCAGCAGGAGCTTGTTACTATTAGCAGGTTTGGAGCAATGATTCAGAGAAATGGTAAAAAATGGTTTCTTAGGCTCTGAGTCTACAAACATGAATGCACTTGCCTAAATTTATACAAGCAACTTGTTTCACTGGAAACTCTCCTAAACCTGAGCACACATGTGAGTATTTGTAGAAGAGGCCCTCATTTTGGTTATATCTGACTGAAATAAGACCAAAAGCCTTTACTGAACTTTTTCTAATATTTAAAAATGCCTGTGAGTGCTGAATAAAATGTAAGGTCAGTTCTCATTTTAGCTGAAAGCAGATTGACCTTCCTGATTGAGAATAGTGTTGGGATTTTTTTTAATAATAATTTTAATGGAAAAGTGTTAGGGAGTTTTAATGGAAGGTGTTTTCTAATAAAAAGCAGTAACACTCTGATTTTATAGCACGTTTCATTGTAGGTCCTGATAGTGTCTTGTGAATGCTTTAGTCGCACATAACCCTAAGTAGAAAGGTACTTTTGTATTTGTTTTGCAGGAGGCTAAAAGAGAGAGAGAGATGGTGAGTTTTGTAAATGAAAATACTGAATAGAGTCCCCAGTGCTAATGGCTACTCACAAACTTACATATACAGCCCTTCTTCCATGCTTAGAAACCAAGTTTCTTTGGATATACTTTCATGACTGACAACTAATACCTGTGATGAAGATAACTATAGCTTTAATTTGGCAAACTATTCTTGGTTGGAGAATTCTTACTCATAGCCTCAATTTCTCATTGTTTTAAAGAAGACTTAATAACTATGCTCAAAGCCAGCCCTACACTTCAGAGGTTTTTGATTCACTCCCTGTTTGAGTGCTGGAGATGAAATCTGGTAGAAAAAGGGATAGGCTTCATTTTCTGGATGGAGACTATCAAGCCCCATATTTATCTAAACAATGATGTTTGCCAGAGAGATTAATGTAAATGCGTAGAAAATAATTATTTAAGTATTTTCTTTAGCACAGTAATAATATCACAGAATTCAGATCTCCTGCCTTTCTCTGTTTAAGAGAAAAAGCTTTTCTGGAGTTTTAACTTAATGTGTTTTATTGTAAAATACTGGTATATTTTGTATCTATTTTTATGCCTGTTTTCAAAATCTGAAACTGCTACAAGCCAAAGGCTGAATAGAAAATTCTGAACAGTGCTTATAATTTCCTGCCTCACACAAATGTTTCATTATAGTGTATGAGATTTTATAAAGAAAAGTATCTATTTGTACATAATTTTTACTTTCATTTCTAGTAGATTTTGCTACAGAATGACCAAGTTTGGGTGAAATATTATAATTACACAAATAATACATATTAGTTTTTTCCCAATGACTCTATTCTAAACTTGCACAGATATGCTGGTGAACAAATACAAATAAAACCACATCAGATAATTTGGAGATAAATGTATTCACAGACTGGTTTTTATTTCCAGAATCAAATAAATAGAGATTTAGAATATTTTTTGGTATGCTTGATCAGTGTTAAAATTAGCAGATGTTTATTACACTAAAAAAGAGCATTTCAAGCAAATAATTCCACTTAAAATATTAATCACATTTTCCAGTTTATACTGTTGGAGGTTATGGTGGCATGTTTGATTAATGGGCTGTTTTATTGGTGATGCAAATAATGTGCAATATCATATGATCCATATGTTGTAGATTAGAAAGGTATTAAACTTACCTTGGCACTAAGTGAAAAATCTGAAATATCCCTCTGGTAAAATATATCATTTTAGAGGAAAAAGACAAGTTGGCATTGCTTGTATTTATGCTTTTGATAAATTACATGCCATGTTTACTTAGTTTTAGTATCAAAATTTATTCTCTTTCATACTTTTGCTTCTCTTTATTTGTCAGGTTCCTCTGGCAAGTGGCGTTAGCAACTGTGAGTGAAACACATCTGTATGTCACCTGGCACTTATGAACACAGAACATGGAGGAAGGTGATGCTGTCTAATTTTTCATAAAATAATCTCAGTATTTATTGCCATTTATTTAGATTGGTGCAAGCTACAACAAAATAAGGAAGGCATGTGCATGAAGGAAACACTTTGAGAAGGATCCTCAGCAAAGCCCCAAACCACAGAATGGAAATTCATCTTGTTCCATATTGCATAGGAAACTTGAGCAATAGATTGGGGTCTATTTAAAGATTCACTGAGGTTCTGGGACCTTTGGGTAAAGTTTAGTTGGGAAATGATGGCCTGACCTATGACTTTATCTGGAAACTGTATATAAAAATCCCAATTAAATCCAGAAATGGAAGAAACTCAGTGCCTTAGGATGAATTTTAGTTTATGGTTTTGAATTCTGTTAACACTGAATGGTAGACTGGGAATCAGACAGTACACTGGAGCTTTGCATGTGCTGCAATGCAATGAAACTGCTAAGTTTTATGTTATTTGCTCCAAGTCTGTACCTGACCTGGAGCATAATCTGGCTTTCAGAACTATTTGTTCTAGGGCCAAAAATGACTACTTTTTCTGGTGATGAAATTCCAAATCAGAACTATCCCTCAGAAGCACCCAGCATCTCCTCAAATTTCATCTTTTCCTGCCAGTAAAGTAGGCCTGATTCTTCTTCCTTTTGTTTTTCCCCTAAATTTCTGTTGATTTGGTAACCTGGGATATGCTTTCTTATTGGTTGTGAACACTCCAGATGGGGATGTCTTCTGACAATACACTGGGGCTTTCAAGTACAAAGATAAAGTGCACCAGCACACGGGACAATGCAGCCCATTTCTAGAATTTTTGCTCAGACACAGGTGAAAACAACCTGACAACTCTCCTTATTTAGAACAAAATGTAAACAGATGTGATTTCCCACGGAAGTCACTTCTGAATGAAGAGAAAATTTAGCCTGTGGATTCAGCTAAAAATGAGGTCTTCAAAAAAGACTGGAGTCACAGCTCATAGCACAGAGACATAAACCATCTCTGCTTTGCTGTCTTGGTCAGCAGCATCCTAAGGAGGTAATTCTTTCATGGTCTGTACCCCTTTGAGACCAGTGCTCTTGTCTCTCAGAGGTTGCCTTTGAGACCGTGTAGCAGCTTCTCCTGAGATTTACTGGTGAAAATCGTCCTGTGCTTGAGCTGTTCCAGGCAAAGGAATCACTGAGGGACATATCTTTGGGCTGAATTCAGTTCCCTGAAATTTCATTCTTCTAGCTGTGCTAGTTCTACCACTCTCTTTGCAGCACACTTCATCTGGAAATAATTATCTGGGCCCTGCTCCTGCAAACACTGTGCATGTGCTGCACTATGTTCAGTAGATTGCTTCAAGGAAATCAGTGGGTGTGTTTGAAAGGTTAAATTTGTAGGTGCTGACAGAATTTGGATGCTAGTCACCACAAGAGGATGTTAAAATACCAAGAGGGAGAGGGGAATCCAAAGGGCATTCTTAGCCAGAGATCCTGCATACAAATGTACTTAAAAAAATAAAATTAAAAAAAAAGGAGGAGAAATATACTGAGAATGTATTTTATGGTAAGTAGTCCTTTCTGCCTAGGATGCCTCTCATTATTTTCCAGGAGGATCCACCCATGCATTAAGCACAAGATTAGTTTTCTCATCTTGGTAGTGTTGTGACAGTTTGAAAAACCTCTCATAACTAACGTATCCTCCATACATTACAGAGTGATCGTGTCCAAAGAACAGACATTGACAGATTTGAAATAATTATGTAAATTTTTTCTAAAGTTCTATTTAAAAGCACATTTTTCAGGCTTAAAAGAAAGCAAGCACCCTCAACCAACCCTTAGTGATTGCTGAGGAAGCTGTACCTACATGCCTACATTAAACTTAGCACAATGTGCTATAAAAACCTCATTACACATCCAAGCTGTCTTTGTATCAGCATTAAATGCACATCCATACATATTCTGTAAATTACACACTTATAAATTACTCATTTGTAATAGCTGCAGGCTGACAGCTACAGTGAAAATTATTTTTTTTTTTAAACTTGACTTTTTCTGATGTGCTTTTTGCTTATCTGAGCACCTGATGATCCTGCCATGCCTGTCAATGGAAATCAAAAAAGAAAAAGATATAAGGAAATTTTCTTGATACATGCTTTTTTTCTTCCGTGATTAACTCTACAATAATCAACTATTTCTCAAACTAGAAATTTTAGTGGCAGACATGGTCATTTTTTTATCTTGTATATTTCTGCTGAAGTTAGTGTTGAATAGTTATGAATAATTCAGTAATATAGCATTCAGAAATATATTACAATAACTTATAAGAGGAAAAGATATGAAATTGCTTATTTTTTCTTAATAAGGAATCATAACATGTCTCTAACTCTGTGACTGTTAGGATCAGATTCCCTCACAACAAACTGTGTGGACTTTAGCAGGCATATTAATCTTATCCTTAACCATCATACCTTGCTGTGTGCTTCAGCACTGTTCACCCAGATCGTCTGGTCTGCCTGTAAAGAGTCCTTCAAAGTGACCCATCTTTCAGGTGATGCCACACTGCAGCTACCCTTAAGCCAGGGTATCAAAACCCTTGGAGAAATCCAGGAAGACAATGTCCACTGTTCGCCCCACATCAGCCAAGAGAGTTACTTTGTCATAGCAGACAATCATGTTTGTCAAGCAATATTTGTCCTTGTTGAATCTGTGCTGGATTTTCCCAATCAAATGCTTCACTGTATTTGGGACGGCCCCCAGGAGGATCCGTTCCATAACTTTCTCAGGGACTGAAGACTGATGGGCCTATAATTTCCTTGATCCTCCTTTAGCCCTTCCTGTAGATGGTATGATAGATGGTATGATATCAGCCATCTTCCACCCTTCTGAGATGTTTCCTGATCTCCACAACTGCTCAAAGGTTATGGAAAGCAGCCTCATGAGGGTGACAGCCAGCTCTTTTAATAACCTTGGGTGAGCATTGTCTGGGCCCATCAATTGTCAGGGTCAAGCTCCTGTAATAGTTCACATACTAATTTTCCCTTCGCTGACAGTGGGTTTGTGTTTGCAGATGAATGGATGATGGAAGTCTAAGAAGCTTGTATGTGAAGCAGGATTCTTTTTCAAGGACCAGGTCTACTTGCATGGGCACCTGAAGTAGGCTGAAAAATTATTCCACTTATTTTCTGTGTGTATTTTTAATAGCTTCAGTTTCTAATAAACATGCTGATACCTTGTTCATACCACACAGGAATTCGCAATCCATAAATACTCTAATTTTAATGGGAGGCATTTCTTAAAATAGCTTTTCTTCTCCTCACAAATACTTGGACAATGTCAAATTCAAATTAATATTTGAATATTAGACTTTGAAATTAGCTTTAAAATTGTATGTATTCACTAGAAAAATGAGTACAGTGTGACTTAAGGCTCTCATCTGAAGCCTTGCACTGTTTTTTCAAAATTCAAATACTCAAAGAAAGTGTTCAGAAAGCAAAGAGTTTCAAAAGCTCCAAGGTAGCAAGATTGTTTAGGACAGATCAAAAGGTAACCTGCAGTCAGTTACAAATTGAGGGGAGTAGTGAGTTTTTCATCTGGCCCTAGTGTCCACCAATAACGAACTGCAACTTTTGGAAACAAACACCAAAATTCACTGGGCTATTTGTGTAAAACCTGAAATTGCTTATCTAGGGCTATATTTTTTTGAGTTATAACCCACTTGCAATCATGCACTGTTAAGTAATATTTTCTGACTTTATAATTATGATAAAGACAAGGATTCATGAAAGAGCAGGCTGGTGCTTAGATCCAGGACTATCCCAGTCAGAGCTTTACAATTTGATGTTTGCACAGCAAAATCCAGGCGCCTCACTTTTATTATAAAATTTATATTGGACGCTAGCTGCAATAAAGTCTCACACCCTCCACTCCTACTTTTACATTCATATTAAGAAGGATCCTATTTTTGCTTTAGATATATCCAGCTACCAGCCTCTACTTAGTGTCTTAGTTCTCTATTGCTGCATTTGATGATTGCTTCTCACAAGCATTCTCATTTGTAACCTAACTTTAAAATACATCTCTCTTCCCCAGTTGTTGGTGCTGATTCTCTACCACAATTTAGTTAATTGTAACCTAGTAGGTGTCAGTAACAATGTTTAATAATTTTTCCCCTCTATCTCTGTGCACATAGTGGTGGACATGGGGAAGGATAACACGAGTTTTTAAGGTGCTTTTGTAAAAGGAATGGATTTTTCTAGCTCCTCCAGTGGAGGTTCTTTTTGTTTTCAAGGTCACCAGTGATGAGTCTGGAAGACAGTTGTTGAAAAATAAATTCAGAAGCTCTCAGTCTCTGTAAGAACAGTAGTAGCTTTACAGAGACAATAAGTGATGCTCTCTGATAATCAGTTTGAATGGAGACTGACCACTTTCATTGCCTGCCATGAGGGGTTTAGTTTTATATTTGCAGCTTGACTACTCCTCTATGATTTTATCACATGAGAACATAAGAAAATATTATTTTTTCAAGTAAAACAAGACAATTAAATACATGTGTGTTTTCATCCTTGTTTCATGTTCTACTAAAGCCAAACCACATTTTTTGTGCTGTTTTCTCCAAGAATCAGTGAAACACAACCACTTTCTCCTCTGACCAGGGAAATACCTTTGTGACACCCAATCCCCTCTTGTCCATGCTAGCTATAATTGCTATAGTCTATGACTAATGAAGCCTTATGAAATCATGTGAAGTACCCATTTCAACTAATGAAACTGAGGCCAGAATAAGTTTTGTGGTTCTATCTCAATCTTTCATTGAAAGTGAAAAACTGAGCAGTCCTTGTTCACTGCTTTCTCTAAATATTGAAAATGTTCGTCTCAACAGCTGAGTAGAATTTTATTTAGGGGACATTTCTTCCCAATGGTAGCTCAAATGATTAATATACAACAGAAGTGAATTTTTGAATTTTTATGGCAAGAAGGCTTAGGGTAAGAAATTTAAGATTTTGATTTTTCTTCTCTTATTCCCTTACTTAAGATTAATATTTTATCTGTTTGAATAACTTTGTTGCTTTTTATGAAAAGAATGATTCATTTTGAGGTGGATAGGGTGTTTTGAAACAGTATACTGATAAAAACTAAAGACTGCAGTGATGATCTGCTGTGATTATGCTAAAAACAATTTTTTATAGGAACATACTCTTAAAACTTCTCTCAAAAATACAGACTCAAATTTCATTTAGAGGAAATATATTTTTACAGTAAAGTCCAAGAAAAATTAAGTTCTTTAACTTAATGTAAATCAATTTATAAAATTAATTTCAGGGAAGGTTATACCTGCTTGAACCTGCTGAGGTCCTGCCCAGTTATGCTTATGAGAAGGAGTAAATAATGCTCTTACATGCTGCAGGATCTTTATTTAGAAATGTAATTTGGGAACCAGTTGACTTGAAGCTTAAGTGCAGAGAGCATTTTAAGTTCAGGTTTCGGACAAATGCAGCCCGACATTTTAGATGTTGAACTCTATCTGTTGATGCATGTTTGATGATCATGATGTAGGAACTGGGTCATCCTAGGCCAGTTCTTGTGAATGAACATACATTCAAACCATGGGACTGCCACTAGACTCTGGAAGATAGTCTCCATACAGAACACATGATTTTGGTGGAAAAAGGCCAAATTTGAACTGTCTAATAGCTCCCCTCATCCGACTATGCCCAAGTCAAAAGCTTATTTAAAAAAAAAAAAGAAAAAAAAGAAAAAAAAAGAAAAAAAAAAAGAAAAGAAAAAAAGATTTTGCAGGTTTGTTAAGCATTTTGCAGAAAAGCTTTTCTTTGGACTTTACAGAGTCTCTGTACGCTGTATAGAGCTCTGCTTAAGACCCCTTTTGCTGAGCAATGAGCTGCACTCAGCTTTACAGCACTTCACAAGGCACCATTAAAACCAATTAAAGAAGGAAGTGCTGCTGGTGAAAGGAAGTAGTTTGTTCTGTAAATACAGAACAACATAATACACTGTAGACCCTGGAGAATTCATGGAAGGTAGGAGGAATATCACTGTCTGCTCACCATCTTGTTATGCGCTGGATGCTTGCTAGGTCTCCTGCCATTCCCTGATGTTGATGGCATACAAACTTAAGTGAAGTTTTGATCTAGCTGGTTATAGCTACTGTTATATTCCCAGAATAAACCCATGTGAATTGTGTTTGCTGTGGTAAGGCAAAATAATTCATTAGATTTGCCTTCTAATTCATTCTCCTCACTGTGCATTGTGCCTGTACAGCATTTGCAGTAAAGAACCTGTGAGCAGTGATTACTCACAAGTGGATTACACATTTAAAGGAGAGACTCAAATTAGCCATTTGAGTTCTCTTCATTATAAGCTGAATCTTAGATGAATATCTTTCTGAAGAATCCCTGATTATGCTGTGTGCAGCCTGTATGAAGGTTAGGGTACTAATTCAGACATTTAAATTAGAACCAAAAATAGAGTGTGTGATGTCCCTGTGGTAAAGTTGTTTGGGGGCAATATGGTTTTAATTGTCTTGACAATACTGGAGGCACACAGCTTTACTTCCTTTCAGTATTCCACATGCATAAAATTAATGCAGGGTAGCTAATTTGTGATAATTATGGATTGAACAGCATAAGGTAGCCTGGGCAGAACATGAGAGTTTCATCAGAATCTGTGACTCAGGTGAATGACCCAGATTTGTTGGTGTCATGCTCCTCCATCATCAGCTGATCCATTTGCAGTATTTCAGAGATCTGGGCAAGGCAAAATTAATTTTGAAGTCTTTAATCCATTTCTAAGGAACAGCAGTTTTTAGTCTTGTAATTATTTGGAAATGTAAAATACCTAGCTCATGCCTGCCTTAAGCAGACAATATTTTCTTAAGGGGATTTAGGATTGGTCTAAACTTTTGACTTCTTTAATGTAATTGCCTGGTAGTAGCTGTCTGACTGTGTGAATATTGCAGCTTGTGCTAACAAATATTTTTTTTTGTCTGGCCTTCATATTTCATGCATATTAGCAATTCATAAATATGTTAGGAAATTCTCCCGACTATTCCTTTCCCTGACTATAGGTTCATGACAAAATGCTTGCCTGAATAAAATCTTAAATGACAAAGTAGTTCAAAGAGCACTGCATTGCATTCCATACATCTTAGAAAGAGAGAATTGTTTTCCTTCTTTCTTCCCCTACCCTTTGTGCTGGTTTCCACTGGAATAGAGTTTATTTTCCTCAGAGGAGTCAGTCTGGGGTTATGTTTTTGGATTTGTGCTGGAAGCAGTGTGGATAACAGGGACTTTTTGGTTACTGCTGAGCAGAGCTTACACAGGTTCAAGGCATTTTCTGCTCCTCACCTCACCCCACTGGTGAGGAGGTTGGGGGTTCACAAGGAGTTGGGAGGGGACACAGGCAGGACAGTTGCCCCAATTGACCAAAGGGATGTTCCAGATCATATGGCATCATGCTTGGTGTACAAAGCTGGGAGGAGAAGGAAGTGGGGACACAGAGTTGTGCTGTTTGTCTTTTCAAATAACCATTATGTGGGATGGGGCTCTGTTTTCCTGGGGATGATGCCTTCCCATTAGAAGGAGTAAATGAATTCCTCATTTTGCTTTGCTTATTTATGTGGCTTTTCCTTTCCTGATTAAACTCTCTTTATATCATCCCAAAATTTTCTCATTTTTATTCTTCTGATTGTCTTCCCCATCCCACCAGGGGGTGAATGAGTGGCTTTGTGGGGTTTAGTTGATGGCTGGGGCTGAACCATGACAGCCTCCTACTCTGTTTAAGGGCTATGTAACATCACTACAAAGGAAACTTCATCTTTTAAAAACCATAAATCATTGTTTTCCCCCCTACAATAACCAGCCCTTCCCATCTGGGAGGCCTTCCACATTTACCGTTTGTGTTATAATCTCCACTGTATTTCTGCCTGCCACATTGATTTATCCTTTGCTAACAAATCAGTTTGTATGAAAAAGCTGCTGCTTTCCCATTCAGTGTTTGATGAAATGTTTGGGTAGTCTATAAATCATACCTAGAATATGAGCACATAGGAAGATGAAGTTAAGGCAGAAAGTTTTTTTCATAAAAATTTACATGTGTATTATTGAAAAAATCCAGTTTCACCACCGCATTCCAGTGCTGATGAAATGTTGCTTTGAGGGATATATATAGGTTAGGCTGATGGAAAATCTTCTATTTAACAGCTTCCCCTTCCCATTCCAAATTATGGAATCTCTCACAGGAAACATTAGATACTCGGTTTGGTGATAAAGTGTTTATGTACATAGGGTCCTCCCTATTTACTCTCCCATTTCTATCAGTAGGGAACAAAGTCTTAAAGCAGAAGACAGAAAGATTGAAGGGGTGATTTTAGTTCCAAACATTTCCCAATTCCTCAGTGTGACCAGGTGCAAAGTACTAGGCCTCTTTTCAATTGAGATTTGCTTCTGTAAGATGGAGGTGAAAATGCTACCTGGCAGAGGGGGCTTTCAGAAATAAAGCAATCAGAACACATTTCAGATCTTCATAAATTAATCACAGTGGTAGCTGCAAGATCCACCACTGATTGCTGTTAATTTCGTTCCCCAAATACAAGATGGTCTGCAGAGCCTCTGCTCTGAAACTGCCTGCAAATGACTAGAATCATTATCCCCTCATGGAAGGAGGAATACAGGCACTAAGGTTGTGATCCTGATGAGACAGGAGTCTCAGTACAAGATAACTCTCTAAGCTAGCCAGTCAGCACAAAGCTCTCATGGATCATAGGGAGAAACTAGGTTCAATTCCTGACTGTCAGAGGGTGTTGGATTCTCCACTTTACAGTGGTTAAATCCTTGCATTCATCTAGTCCTCGATCTAGGTAACTTTAGTGTGTAAGCCTGGGTTGCCATCAACTGGCAGAATATTCAGTCCCAAGTCAGAAATATTGCATAACAATTCATTGCACAAGGAAAACAAAGTGCCTGTGAGCAGGAGTGACAAATCACACAGAAGTATGTGCAGATGCTGTTTAGAAAGGCTTAGGAGAGAATCCTTGTCTCATAAAGAAAAGTTACTGGAAGATGGAAAATATCTATTAAAATCTAGGCCACCTCAATTTTTTTCCCCAAAAGAGACAAAATGAGATATGTCCTTTCCATTAGTCACCTTAATCTTTGAATTCCAGAACTTTTATTTCCCTTCCCTCTATTCCAATGAATAATTAAGCATCTAGTGGAATAGGAAAGATTGAAGGAGGCTGACCTGGCACATGAGCTATGAGTCAGTGGTACCTTATTTCCTAAGAAACGTAGAAGCAATTTTTTTCTGATTCTTCTCCATTAACATCTTAATTTCCCAGTACAATTCTAAGAGAATTAGATTAATCACTTTCACCACTCTGCCAATTTTAATCAGAAACAATGACTGCCTGTGAATAATAACTTTTCTCTTTGCAGCTCCAGATGTTTGTAGAATAAACCACCACTTTCTTTGCCTACACTTAGCACCTGCAAGAGGTTTAGTTTAAACTTTTTGATTTAGCAGAGTCTTGAGACTTAACAAAACTTGGGATTTGGAAAATAGGCCTTCTGCTTCCCTTAATTGTGAATATTTGCATTCACTTCTGCTGAATCCTTTTCTCAAATAGTTTAGTCTGTGGCTCTTCTGGAGATATGATAAAACAGGTGGGCAACCTCTGGCTTGGGAACTCCTGCCAAATTTACAGCTCTGGACATGGGGATGGCTCTCAGGAAGGAAGGATTTCAAGGAGAGATGTGAAGATCCTGGATAGAACTATAGTAGCTTGTAGCGGCGCGTTTTCTGGTTTTTACTTATTGTTAATAATCATTTGTTCTGTAATGGTTTTTCCCAAGTTCCCTCTGTACTTCTCCCCATTTGGTACAATCTCCTGCCTGGGAAACTCCCTTTGTTCCCCTCTGTTGCAATATGTTGTCAATCATCTGTTGCTCTCCTCCCAGTGCCCGCCCCCATCCGGGAAGCCTCTGCCCCTCATTCCAGAGACTTCGGAGGGACTCAGTCCCGGATTGGAGCAGGCTGGGAGTCCCCCACCCCTTGTTTCCTATTTGCTGGCTATGTGCCCTTCCCATTCCCCTGATTGGTTTTCCCTCTTGTATCCACCCCCTTCCCCTAGATAAGCAATGAGCCCGCCTCCCTCTCTCTCTCTCCTGGGACGTGAGTGCCTGCACCACGGGGTGCATGTGACAATAAACTCTATCTTGCCACGAGGCCTCCTCCTTCTTACCTTCGTCGAGCCTCACTAACAGCTCTCGTGCAGCTTCTGAACTACCAAGGAGGTAGTGGCCGGTCTGCTAGCCACTGCCCAACCAGACTGGAAACAATTCCCAGCCAGGGCAGCCGGGATTAGCTGGAAGACCATCTCCAGCAGGCACAGGGAATTATTTTAGTAGCTAATTCAGTCTCAGAAATATCAAGGCCATTCTCACAGAAAGCAATTAGAAGAGTATCAAGTATGCTATTGTACCTTCCAAATCTTTTTGCACAGGGTCTTTACCTTGGTATCATTACACAGCCAGTCTTCTTAACTGGCTCCTACAGAGTCCTTCCACCACCTGCATGTTTTCCTTCAATTCCTTTCTGCCTTTTTTTTTTCCTTTTTTTTTTCCCCATATAGCTTATCCCTGCTTTCAGCTATGTCCACCTTCTTTTGCCAGCAGGGGAAAATGCAACTCAGAATCAAAACTGTTGATTCCCAGACTCTTACGCTGTTATTTTTTTCCTCTATGTTTTTTCTGTTTTAAAAAAGTGATTTTAAAAGCAAAAGATACCTGTAAGTTTCTACTTGAAAAATTGCAGCATAAGAGGAGATTCATTTATAGCTAATTTTATGCTAAGGAAGTAATTTTGTAATTCTGCTACCATTCAGCACATCTGCCAAAATGTGTATGGAGTAGCATATACATCTGCCTTGTCTTTTGGAAGCAAATCCTTGTTTAATGTTCCAAATTCTGGAACAATATTAGTCTTGGTCCTTAGGTATCATCAAGTTTATTTCATATTACCAACATAATTTTTCAATTACACATTTTTGGGCAGTGGGCATACTAGAACATGGTCTTGAACCTTTTCTTTTTTACACTTTAACATCTTGGATGTAAAAGAAGCAGTTCTATTCTAACAGTAATTACTGCCAGAAACTAAATGCATTATCTTCTGTTTTGAATTTCTTCCTTTACCTTTGCATTTGAAAGCTCTGTACATTAATAAGAAAAAATCCCACACTGTACCTCGAAGCAAGGGAATATGAATTTTAAAAACAATCATTAGATCATTATTTCTAGCTGCAAGCTTGTCATCCCCATGACCTATTGTATTAATAAAGCCCCAGAATACTAGTTGGCACTGACAGACAGAGCAATGTATTGCATGTTTTATGAACTATGTATGCAGCTTCTTCTGATTGCTACAGAGGCACAAATTCATACAGTTTCCTATCAAGAACCTCAATCTCAATCATAAGCTAACATCCATTCAAATTAAAGAAGTTTGCCCTTCACAGAAAGAGAAAGGAGTCTCACAGCTTCTAACAGTTTGATTTATTTTAACATTAAAATATTGAGATAACCAAATTTTAATATCAGTGCTGTCATTTTATTCATAAGGTAAGTACAATTCTTACACTCAGGAGCTCAAAAATACTTCATTTTTTGAAGGAAATTTATTGCATTCTATAGGAAGGTGTGCAATTCCTTCTTTCAGAGAACTTGTGGATTATCTTTTTTCAGAAGAGGGTGAACTTGTGATTCTTATTTGTGCTTTTTTTTTTTGCACAAATAATATTTCATTTACTTCTCCTTTCACTTTTTAGCAGCAGGGAACTGAATGCTTCTTTACTGTCTTGCAAATAATAATTAGAAATAGAAAACTAATTCATGCAACAAAATAAAAATCAGCTAGAACTTAAACCCAGATCTCATCAAAGTGAAAATACATTTTTCTCATTATAATGATCAAAAATGTTTGTTCTCTTCAGTTCATGTCCCTATATTCTACCAAGGGCCTCTATATGCATTGCTAGCACTTTTATTTGTAGACAGTAGCAATTTCTGGGCTTCAATAAGTTTCTGTGCTCCTGGTTTGTAAGACTGCACAGGGCTCTTTCACACAGATCAAGCTCTCTCTCTAGACAAGATCATCAAAGGATAATAAGGAGCAATATTATCATTATCTTTCAACAGCTGGGAAATCGAGATTTCATTTGAGTACATTATTCATCAAGGCCTCTGTTGGGTCTTTTGTCATTCATAGAAGAGACATTATATTGGAAAGGTAGCTACAAGTCCAAGTAACTCTACTTAAATTTACTCTGTAGAGGCTACTTATGTATGAGTACTGATGGTCTAATTAAGATCTAACATTATCTTGAAGACAGAGCATGCTTTCATTTGGAAGCAGATAAACTAATTAGAGGTATTAAGCTCCTCTTGCTTTACTTACCGTTTCTGGAGGCTATGTTGCAGCTAGGAAAGCTGAGAGCATAGTTGTCTTTTATAATCTGGTTTATAGCATAACATTTGTCTAGGTTTGCAGCAGTGGTCCAATCCACTGTTTCTCGATAAAAATCATCAAAGCAGTTAAATGAAACTTACAGCTTCTCAGTTACAAACTGGAAGAAGCAGCTGGGACCTTTGTTGTGACACAAGGTAAGCCTGATGAAGAGCTTGTGAAGAGGGAAAAATGCCTTAAAGAAGAAAAAGGTCAGAAAGATTGTGATGCATGCAGAGAGAAAAATAAGTCAGATTTACAGTGAAAGAAACAATGGGGTTGCCAGAACAAGGGAAGATCTCAGGATATCTGAATAAACTGAAGTGATACAACAGATCAGTTCCTGCACAGAGAACATGCTTAAGTAAATTTTTCACTACAGTTAAATCAGACTCAGTAAAAAGGTTCATACCAGACATTTAAGCTTGTCTACTTTTAGTTTCTAGGGCTGGAGGTACCAGCTGGATCCAATTCTCTTTCCAGCTAATAGCTGGAATGGAGTGTCTGGAGCTAGATCTCAAAAGCCAGTAAGATAAAAATAGCTCTATATGTGCTGCTTTTAGAAGGACAACAGAGGCTTTTCATAGGAAGTGAGAAAAGCAAAATCAGAAAAGGCAGTAAACCTGTTAATCAGATAGGAAAGACTGAGGGCGAGTTAATAGCTGAGAGATACCGAGCATCCATTTTGCATCTGCAAAGAAACTGAAGTTTTGTTCTAGTATTTTTCCATAGTTAAAGAGCCAAATGCCAGAATTTTATAGGAAGAACCAGTATTTATTTTGCACATATCCCTACTGTTAATGAACAGACAAATTATGTGTGTTTCTGTACACATACTGTTCAAAATCCACTGCTGTTAAATTTAAAAGTCTTAGGAAAGGGAATTTTGTCCATTTCCAGGCTCCACCGTTCTCTTTAATTGCAAATGGTTAAGATAGGAGGAAAGCAGAAAATTCCTTTGGAATCCTCTGTAATACAACACAGAGGTATTAAATATAAGAAATTTCTAAAGCAGATAACCTTTTCATTCAATATACAAAAATTAAACAGCAGAGCAGTTATCCTTTTCCAGTCATAAAGATTACAATGCACATTATTTAATAAATATTTTTTCTTTTCCAAAGGCCTACTCTCCTTAAAAATGTGTTTGCCTGTTTGCCTTGACAAACCCATGAATTCTAGACAAATTTTTATTTAGAAATAAGTCAGGACTGTAATTAAAAAGACCTGATACTTAGTATTTACCTCTTTTCTCTCACAAAGATTGATTGAAGGGTGGATAGGAAAATACATATTTGTATCTCTGTAAATAAATATAATAACACCTGTATTATAGCTAGTGATAATATTAGTAAACCACAATGTGCTTTACAGCTAAGATATTATTCTCCAGATGTACACAGACCTCAGAGGTCTTAACGGCATTTCAGATCTGTGTTTGTTGATGACAGCTGTGACAAAAATATAAAATATTGATTCTGAGAATATTGCCTGTCAACATTTTCCACTTTTTCTGGCAAGAAGGTTCATGTATTGTTTCTGTTTCAGAGGCACTGCCGGTTCTGAGTGGACAGGCTCACTGTTTCTATGGGAGTGCAGTGTATTCCACAGTAGCCTCTACTCTGATGTTATGTGCACTCATCCATATATTCCTTCAAGTTTTCCTAGAGCTTACAGTGTGCTCTTGATCTGTAGGATTTCTGAAAGGGAATCATCCTTTTCAGGAATCCTTCAAAGAGGGAGGGCTTTCAAGAGAATACTTTGACTCTGCAAAATACTAATTCACCTCTTTCATGGTGCTACATGTTGTTGTACTGCTGTTGTACCGAATACTGAGAAATTGTTTGGTTTTACAGCAAAATATATAAATATGTAGACGCTCCAAACTGGAAGGACAGTGTGGCCTGTGTGTCCTTGTTGTGTTGCATAAGACTGTGGATGCACCGCTCAATCCTAAAAAAAAGAATAGATTCTGTAGAAATAGCATTTTGAAGATAAGCCACAAGTCTTGCTGCACACCTCAAGTGGTAGAAAAGGATTTTGGTTCTGCATAACAGATAGGTTTCCTGCATAGACCAAAGACCACATTCTTTGTATCTGAATGCATGGACATGAAAATCTGTAGTGTGTTTTCTAGTGTTTTCTATCTTTTTATTTATTGTTAATATTAATAAGTTCTGTAATGGTTTTTCCCAAGTTCTCCCCTGTATTTCTTCCCATTTGGTTTCCCCCTGCCTTTGTTCTCCACAGCCTGTCACTCTCTGGGAAGCCTCTCCTCTTCTTCCAGAATGTTCAGAGACACTCGGTCCCAGATTGGAGCAGGCTGGGGAACCCCCACCCCTCGTTTCCCATTTGCTGTCTGTGTGATATCCATATTTCCCTTATTGGCTTTCCCTCTTGTGTCCACCCCCTTCTCCAAACCCTGTATAAGCTGTGGCCACGCCTCGGGCAAGGACACTCTTGAGAGAGGCTCAGAGAGAAGCGTGGCTCCCCTGCGAAAGGCAGGTGACAATAAAAACCATTTAGCCACAAAGTAGCCTCCTCGCTTCCTGCCTTTGTCAAGCCTCACCGACATCTCTCGTGCAGCTCTGACCCACCGGGGGGGTGGTGGCCGGTCTGCCTGCTGCCACCAACCGAGTTTGGAAGTATCCCGAGCCAGGGCTAGCCAGGAACAGCTGGAAGCCAACTTCCAGCCAGGCTCGAGGGATATTTTCAAAAATCTATCCACACAGAGACACTAAAATTTAGAAAAAAAGAAAAAAAAGAAAGTGCCTTATCAAGGTGTCATGGCTGACTCATTGCTCAGACTTTATTAAGAATTATCCTTAGATAACTCCATGATTCAAATATATCTATCTTAAAAATAGAAAACCCCGTTTAGTATAAAATGATTGGAAAAATGTGATGCGGTGTGGTAACAAGTCAGTTTGAACACATTAAAATCCATTTGTTCTGTGTTTTATCTTTTCAATACCTGAAAAGTTTTGAAGAAAAAATATGGCATTTTTTAAGAATATGACTTCAGTGACATGCAAAAGTATGACGCAGTAGCTGTATGCACTATTTATGTGGGAAGGTTTTGTTGTGAATAGTGTTTGATAGGTTACATCCAACTGTTATCTGAGGGCTGAAGCAATCAGAGGATGGAGGCAAGTACAAAAATTCACAAAGATTTGAGTTAGAGACAGTCCTGCAGACTTAGGTTGGTGAGTGCTGTTCTAACCTTATCTACTTTGCAAGTCTTCATTTGGACAATGTTTGGTACTGAAAAGTATTTTCTTAACCTGAAGAAACCACCAAAAATGCTGCTATTACTAACTATAGAAGATTTTATATTACACAGAATTTAGACTCTGAATGATGCATCTAGTAAAAACAAAATGAGGCATACTCCTATTTAAAGAAAAATTTTTGACATTTCCCCTGGAAGAACTTATATGGCATCCAAAGTCCTGCTGTGCACAATCAGAGGTAACTCCATTGTGACCGAGTGCATATTTAGGCACTATATTGTATATTTAGGCACTGTATCTTCCATTTAAAACTACTTTTTTTTCAGGTCCATGGAGATCTCAGCTGGTTAGGCTTTTCTAGATGACAATGCACCATGGAAGTACTGTGCTTATCAAAAAAACCCCTAGTCAAGTAAATTTAAAATATGTCTGTGAGAACAAATACTCATGGTAGAAGTGCCTTTTGATTAGAAAACCTGCAGGAAGTTCAAATTCACCTCAGCTGCAGGCAATTTGAATCCGCTCTTCTGTTTTACCACAGGATGCCTTTATCATTAATCAGCTGCCTCTTTCATATTTCTGTTGAATCTGGACCACCAGATCTAGGAAAAAGTGCAGCATATCTGATCACTAAATCTTATCTTGTTTATTGTATTTTCTTTCTAGTTTAAGTATTTGCTGCACCAAGATCACTGACTGGGAAACAGAAGCAAACGAAAAACCAAACCCAACACAAAGCCTAATGTAACTTCAGATCCCTGGGTTACTTAGTTCTTATTCCTGGGTTGCCTGCTCCCATACTCTTGTCCTCAGTAGTAAGTAGATTACTAACCACCCTTTTCTGATAGTTTAAGTCTTCACTTTTCAATCTTTGTCTCTGGGTGATGTACTTTGATCTCCTTTTCCCTCTCCCTTTCCCTTCCCTATCGCATTTTCCCCTCCTGCTCTTTTCAGGCCCGGCTAGCAGCTACAGGGGGCTGGGGGCAACACATCTCTGGGTCCCGGGAGGTAGGACAGGTACAAAAGCCTTACCAGAGCTTCTGGGGAGCCAGAAGCTTGTGTTGTGTCAGCTAATGGCAGCATGCAGGCAGGCAAGACATGACATGGCTTCTGAGGGTGCTGATCAGATGAGGTTTATTTGGGGTCCCACACCGGGGGAGGTGGAACATGGCTCCCAAAGGAGAGGCAAGAGGCAAGAGGCAAGAGGGCCAAGGCCAGAGCCAGGCCCAGCAGGATGCAGGCAGGCAAGACATGACACGGCTTCTGAGGGTGCTGACCAGATGAGGTTTATTTGGGGTCCCACACCGGGGAGGATGGAGCATGGCTCCCAAGGGAGAGGCAAGAAGGCCAAGATCAGAGCCAGGCCCAGGCCCAGGCCCAGAACAAAGCCTGAGCCAGAGGCAGAGGGGCAGAGGGAGAGAGGGAACCTCGTGTACCACTGTAAGAGAGAGCTCCTGCCAGGGGATGGATCCAGGGCTTGCACCAATGGGGTACTGATAGGGGAGGAGAACACATACAACTTAGGGAGGAGTTATAACTTGTACATTTTGAGGGTGAACAGAATAATCATTTAAGAAAAATGAATCACCACACTTTCCCTTTCCCTTTCCCTTTTGTTGTGGGGCCATGTAAGAGCCGAAAGAGGAACACAAAGACAGAGAGTAGGAGAGGAGAAATGGAAATGGTAACCTCCAGTGTGAGAGCAGATGAGGTGTGTAATACAGGAATCCAGGGCATCTTGATGCTGACAGCTGTGTAACCTTGAGCAGCAGCTGCTGGTTTAGTTCACCTCCCTGTGTCCCAAGAAGGTAAATGGTTTTCATTCAGAAAGATGACCAAGGACTATTAACATCCACTTACCAAGACTTGTTCAGTCTTAGTTTATTGCTTGTGTAATGCTTTCTGCTAAGTCTTTGAAAGATGAGATTCTGGCATATGCTTCAATGAAGAGTTAAATGGTGTATAGAAGGACAAAGGGGGATTTCATAATATGGGCTATAGAATCTCCGTGCACCATTACATTGCAACTGAAGCACAAGACTTATAGGATATATATCTAATTTGAGAGGCTGCCCTGTTAGCCTCTTATGCGTTTGCTCACTGTGGAGTCAAGGTATGCTACTCTATTCTACCTGAAGTATTCAGACAAAACCAAACCTTTGAGCATCTTCAAAATTCTGTCTAGCCAGAAAAAAGGGCATTTATCCAGATGCTTACACCTTCTGTGTCAGAGAGACCATAAAACCCTTTGAAGCCATCATTATGTATCTTGACATCTCGAAGTTTTACCACAATAAATAAAAGAACAAGGGTAGAAGTCTTCATTGGTAAAGTGCTTAAAACCTGACAACCTTACAAGAAGTTGAGCAGAGCCATCTTCTTTGTTTTCACAAGGTTTTCCTCCAGGATGATCAATGAGAAAGCCACATTAAATGATAACTCTCCCTTTCCACTTTCATGTGTTTCCTCTGTCAACCTGAGAGCACTGGAAAACCCTCTCCTCAACTTGCCATTTTGCAAGTAACTTGGCAGTCAGATCTAGGCTCATGGCCAAAGATGGTCCTTGGCTTTACTCTATTTGTTTCAATAAAACCTGTGTTTCATAAAGTGAACCCAGCCTGTAGAATATAAACATTTAAAAATTCAGACTTCAGTTTTTCATTCCCACGTGTGAAGAAAGTTTGATGAGTTAGAAAACAGCTGAGCAGCTTTCCCATGTGTAGAAAGGTATTAAACAGGCAGGTCACAAATCCTTTTATTCTTTTTCATGAACACATATTAAATGAGTTTCCAAAACTAATGGTGCAATCGTGCAATAGTTGACATATTTCTCCTATCTCATGAACTAGAAGTCAGCCAGCTGACTTTTGAAGCTTTCAAAACCACTCATCTATAATTCTGGATATTGATCTTTGTGCATTGTGGGGAGGTTTCCATCAAGGAAATACAACAGAAAACATTATTTCAATTATTTGCCCTAAGCTACACCAAACTTTTGGTTTGTTGTTAGATTTCAAGGGTTGATGCATTGGTCAATCAATTGAGATGGATTACCAGCATTTCCCTTTGCAGTTAATTTCAGTTTTACCAGTGTTTGAGGATACAAACCAGAGTGAACTGATTTGTAGAGTGAAGATATGATATACTTTTACAGGCTGCAAACACAAACCAATATTGCTATCTTCATTCAATTCCTCTGGAAAGGAATGGAAAATAAATGTTACAATAAGTCTCTCACACGTCTTGTGTTCCTTTGCTGGTGACTGAAGGACATTTTACATCTTTCACTTTTGCACTTACTCTGGATACCAGCTATCCTATAAACTTCCAGTTGCAAGTTGCTGCTGTCATATTGTCAGAATCAGTGAGTCTTCAGTGATGGCAAATTATTGTTTGTAGCCACACCTTGTAGGTGTTAAAGTCTTCGTGAGGATCTGGGTAGAAACTAAAACTAAGCTAAATGGGAAACTTCACAATAAAATTTTTAGTGCCAGTGGAAGGAGTCGGTGTGTCCCTGCTGCTGTTCACTCTTGCCATTGGAATGGCCCACTGGGCTGGTTTGGCAGAAATGTTTGTAGTAGCTGCTACATGGTGGGCTGAGCTGGGAAAGGAAGAAGGTGGCAGAAGGCCAAAAAAGAAAAATGTCTGGGAAGCTGGTGGTGTCAGTTACCCGGAGTGGTTCAAGCAGTTTCACTGCTGAAGTTTTAGCCACAGCCTTAGAGTTCAGCGTTTAGGTTTTCTGGCAGATCAGGTTTCAGGTTTTCCTTTAAGACACAATCAGATACATATGGGTCAGAGCCTGGAAAACAGTTCCTGTCTGGGTTGGGTTTGACTTGGCCATAACTAAAACCACAGGAGCTCTTTCATAGAACCAAGTAATTGGAAAGGAATCAGACGGAGGTTCAAGTCTTGGCTTATCTTAAAGTGATGTTATCTTTAGTATAAGCTTATTTTTTTGTGTTACATTTTGCATGTGCCCCACTGATTAAGGGGTTATGCAAGAGGTAGAGTTAAAAGCAAAAATGTTCTCCTGCTATTTACAGGACGCAAAAACCATTCCAAAACCAAATCAGTTGCACTTGCAGTGCTAGTAGAAAAGCCAATCTGTGCAGCAGCATGCACAAGATAACTTACTGTCACTCTGTATAAACTTGGCAATTTACTTAAAAGAATGTAATTCAAACTATTCATTTAGTAAATACCACAGATTTCCATTGAATATTAGTGAGCTGATGAGCCCGATTTAGTTAGACATTATAATTAATTGTTCCAAAAGTGACTAAACAAAGGGGTATAATCAAATAATCAATTATCCAGTGGCTTTTAATTGAGACAGCTTCTTCTATTTTTTATTTTCAGCCTTTCAGAAGTTTAGGAATCCATTTTAATGATCAGAAAATTGTATCCATGTTTATGGAGACATAGATACTTTAAAACAAGGACAAAATTCATGCCTGGCTGAAATTTATGTCATAGACTGGCATATATAAGAAAAATACCCCATTTACTTTACTTTTTAAAGTTAATGATGTGTGTATATAATAACTTAAAATCTAATGTCTTCAAGTGCTAGCTATGGATTTTCCAGAACAGCTGGATACAAGATGCATGCTAATTCAGAGAGCAGCTGGACTTTCCTCCTCTATTGTGAATAGATGGGATTTAAATGGAAGGTTGCTACCTACTGCCAAACAAAATTTTCAAGTGTTGTGTTCTCCTGGGATGTTTTGATTGAATTAAGAGGTTTCAGCTAGTTGAGTCAGTGAGATACAATGGGTAGCAAAAGATTCTGTTCTCCACACATTATTGGACACAATATATAGGTCTTTTGCTCATTTTTAATTCTGCAAGTGTAAATTCCTAAAGTACTATAAGGATTGTCTGAGCTTTTAAAGTCATATTAGACATTTCCATACATTAAAAAGACATCCAAATATTGGACTGTCCCCACATACTACATTATGTATTTTTCTAACCCCAAACTGGAATTTTTTTCAAGAAAAAATTTTCTGTATGACAAAAAGCAAGAAAAATGTTACTTATAGTGACTGCAAGTTTCTGGAGGAAAACATGCTGTACTTTTAAATTCTTTTATTCTCAGTTCCCATCCATGCTGCAGGACTTCACTGTCTTTATTCTTGCCAGATTGCTTTATCCCCAGAGCAAGTATGACTTTATTATTCCAATTTTTACACATTTGAGTTCATGTCATTTTTTTGACTGAAATCTTTACTATCTCTTCTGTTTACTCAGCATGAATATCTGGTACGTGTAGTAATTCAGTTTAGCCTTATCAGACATGGGGTCCCATAGTAACAGTGGGGAATATCTTCATTATTAATAATATTATGAGTACAGAATACGACTTATGGAAGCCGTGTCTGTATATTCAGGGAGTTTCTCTAGTGTTATCTCTCCTCTGCTAATTAGAATTTAGCTGACAAAGACATGGAGTGAAAAGGATGGAGAACTTTTTTTTTTTTTTTTGACTGTTTATTAAAGTCAGGTCTTGTAATGTGTCTATACTGGATATTGCAGCACAGAAGAGATGAATTAAAACTCAGCTTTAAATTAATGTGCTAAGATAATAAAAGGAATTTAGCCATTGAAATATGGAACTTCATGTAAGATTCCCAAAGATGATGAACTGGGAAGGCTAAGAAACCCTGAAAAATTAATCTCACCAAAATTGGATAGATTCTATGGGATATACTGTCTGATTTGCTGTCACATGTTGTTATTATTGCTCTGTCTGCTCCATACCATCACAGCCTGGAGGAGAGTAATATAAATCTTCTATGAATTCAATTGAACTGCTTTCCTACAGTCCCAATCTACAAGGAGCTTGGAAACGGATTTAGTGCAATGCATTGAAATTTTGATCACCTTCCACATAATTGAAATCACTGGGAGTATTGGGAGCTCAGCTTCTCCTGGGCTAATATCAAGAAGGAGCTGAAATTTCATCTCAGATAGACTTGAAAGCACAGCACAAATATTCAGTGGTGAACTGCATGTGTTTCTGCCATGTGTTATTGCATGTAGCAATTTTATGGGGGAGTAGAAAGTATTTTGTCAGTATTTTTGTTTTATTTGACTGCACTTTTGTCTGTTATGTTACGGGAGAGAGAAATTAGATGTAACATATCTTCAGCCATGAGTAACATATCTTCAGACATGAAGGAATTCCTTCGTGTCAATGCTGCATTTATACTAGGCACACCGTGCTCTTCTGTCCCAAGAAGTGGAATAAGTTTCACTTGTGTGTTGGGGCTCTGGCACCACTTGATGGAAAAACGGCCACATGTCAAGGCTGCAGGTGGAAAGGGTTGCTTTCAACAGCTCTTCTTGGAGGGAGAGCCACTTGGGAGATGCTCTTCTTCATATGTTCCTCGTTGGGGATCTTCACTGTGGTTCTGGGACCTTTCTGCAATTCCATAATTCAAGATAACCATGAAGTGGAAAAGCTGTGTGATGGACTCAGATACATCTGTGAGATGCTAGTGATGAGCAAATGTGAGGCAGAAGTCAGCTGTGGGTTTTGTTTCAATGAAAGAGACTTTCTAGACCTGAAATAGTGAACAAAAGGAATTTCTTTCCCCCAACAGCCTAAGTAGTTGGAATTTTTTATAAGATCTGTATTATTTTAAAAGAAATTTGGAGAAAGTCTGAGTGGTTGTAACTGTTTTTCACTAATGTCTTTTACTGAACAGACAGTCCTAGGTTCTGTTAAACATTTTTTCCATTGAGATTCATAATATTTGCCTGGAACAAGCTTCTACATCTGAAGTAAGCAGAGAAAGTGGGTTTCCACTACTTATTTATTTCCGTCCTGAAGAAACGGCTACAGAGGCACACCGAAAGATATTTACATCCTGAATCTGGTATGCAATTTGGAAAGTACACCTTACACACAAACTCTGAGCCACAGCATGTGCTATTTATAAAAAAAAGTTTATGTCAAATAACAAATGTCCAGCAAAACAAAAAGGAAAGGCTGGAAGAAGACTCAAGAAAAGATAGAGCACAGACTGTTGATAGCATCAATTTGTTGAGATGTTCCCACCATCAGGCTCTGAGGCTGCCTAGGGGAGCTGTTTCTTTTTCCAGTATCCAGAGGATCTCAATAGGGAATGAAAACAGTTGCTTCTCATCTATGCCTGGTAAAATTTCAGAATGTTTGGGCCCCTGGGTTAAATGATTCCTAGAGCTAATGCTTATAATTCCCCCCTCCCTCTTTTTTTAAACAAAATCTTTTCAGTATCTCTCAGGCTAGAATGAATTTATGCGCAGCATGAATACTATTCCCTGCCCCTTACATCAGTGGGAGAAGAATCAGAGCTTATTTTGGACCTGATGGAAGTATTGGCAGGGACTTTGGAATTTGTGCATAGCTTTGAATCCTACAGGCAAATAATAGCGTGCAGCAGAAACACCTACTGAGCTGGTGCAGTGGGTTGACACTGACCCAATTCCTGGCACCCACCAAAGCTGCTCACTCACTCCCCTCTGCAAACTGGACAGAGGAGAGAAAATTTAACTAAGGGTTCATGAGTTAACTTAAGGACCAAGAGAGATCTTACATCAAATACCATTATGGGCAAAACAGGCTCTACTTAGAGGTATGAAGTGAATTTGTTACTAACAACATCAGAGCAGGATAATGAGAAATAAGCCCTTAAAAACACCTTCTCTCTCTCCTCCCTGCTTCCCAGTTCTACTGCGTACCCCAGCAGTGCAGAGAGGCAAGGAATGGGGGTTATGGTTAGTTCATCACCTCTTTTTCCTCCTGCTACTGAGGGAGGGGATTCCTTCCCCTGCTGCACCATGGGGTCCCTTCCATGGGAGACAGTTCTCCATGAACTTCTCCAGAGTGGCTCCATCTCACAAGCAGCAGCTCTCTGCCAGCCACTGAATGTGAGTCCTTCCCATGGGCAGCAGTCCTCCCAAAACTGCTGCAGCCTGGGTCACTCCTGCACAGGGTGCATTCCTTCAAGGACAGGCTGCTCCAGCTGGAAGCAGGGCCCCACTCTCCAAGGGTCTCCCATGGGTCACAGCCTCCTCCAGGTATCCACCTGCTCCAGTGTGGCCTCCTCCACAGGCTGCAGGTGGATCTCTGCATCCCTGTGGATCTCCATGGGCTGTAGGGGCAAAGCTGCCTCACCCTGGGCTGCAGGAGAAACCCTCCCATGCCTGGATCACCTCCTGCCCCTCCTTCTGCACTGACCTTGGTGTCTGCAGAACTGTTCTTCTCACATATTCTCACTTCTCTCTTCTCTGGCCACAATTAAAACTGCACAAGCCCTTTTTGTTTTCCTTTCTTCCTATATCTGTTATCACAGAGGCTTTACCACTATTTCTAATCGGCCAAGCCTTAGCCAGTGGCACGCCCATCTTTGGAGCCTCCAGGGATTGACTCTGCTGGATGTGGAGGAAGTTTTTAGCAACTTCTCACAGAAGCAGCCCCTGTAGCTCCCCCCGCTATCAAAAAACCAGGTCATGCAAATCTAATACAGTTGGATATGTAGTGATTTCTTTTTTAAAAGGGCAAGCATCACTTATAAAATTAGCAGTCAGGATATAGAAACTAAGGAAAGAGAACATGATGGAATTTTGACTTTTCTTTGGCTCATTTGGTGAGTTTCAGTCATTAAGTTAAAATAGGTGTAGTTAATTTTGTGTTACTGAAGGTGGTGGTCATTTCATGATGTTCATTCTTCCCTGTTTTCTGCTTCTGTACTTCTGAGATAATTCATCTGTTCCTCACTGGTTAGTAAAAAAATTAAAACCTTGTAGTTCAGGTATACAGTTTTGACTTTTTTTATCCACTTTGCCCACATCCCTTTCAATAAGGGCAAAATAAGGGATTTTACTGTCAAAATAAGGACAAAAATGGGGAAGAACAAATAGAGCAAAATCAATTAATTCAGCTTCTAGGATAAAAACCACTGTGATGCTGATTATTTCTTAATGGTTCAGCTACAGTCACTGAACATAACATTAATAGAAGCAAGATTCATAGGTCTGTAAACAGTTTTGGAAATATAGCTGATACTAGTGTTTGCCTAATATTAATTGCCATTACCAAGTGGCTAATGGTTGGAAAGGACTTGAAAGAAAATGGTGAGCCAGTCCTTCATTGGACTAAAGGGGCAAGGGTTACACAGACCCTCCTTCTCCAAAGATATTAGCTGGTTGTGGCTTCCAGCTCCAGGGATGCTGGAGAAGCCCTCAAAGGGGTACAGACATGGTACTTGTGACCCTGGGGCCAAGCTGCAGCTGCCCTTAAAGCAGAGGTCTTTCTTACCCTAAATGCATCTCCAGGTCTTTTTCTGATGCAGCACAGAGCATTATTATTTCTCAGATGTCTTTTGCCTGAATCTTGAACAAACAAATTCCTTATTAGGAAAAGAGGAATTGCACAGACTGATCCAAGTGATGTATTGTAAAAATGGTTGCCAGAGCTTTTGAAATAAATGTGAAAAGAAACAGCTGACATTTCAAAACTGAATTGCAAATCTTCTAGCCCTGCAAAGTTACAAATATGCAAATCTTATTACACATCTCCTGAGTGACTACATTAAGGTGATTCATGAAGATACAGAAAATTCATCCCTGTCAGCTGGGGCCAAGAAGGACAAATTGCCCAGGAAGAGCCTATTATGCTTGTTCTTAGTACTTTTAAAATGACAACTGACATTTATTTCTAAGATGTTATAACACACCAGGGAAGATAACATTCTCTGCTACTATTGAGCTGGTAACACCTGCATTCAATAATCATTTGCATATCCTCTCTTTAATTCAAGGATTTAGATTCCCTTTATAAATATTTACCAATTAAGCAGCTCAAAAAACTAAGCAGTGGGAACATATTGTTATATTTTATAGTTGTGCAAAGAGTACTGGTAGGATAAAGGATTTATCCATAGTTTTATCAAAGGTCAAAGGAAAGTGAAGTGTCAGTACTCAGGTGTTAAGCTGTATATGGGCTTCAGCCAGTCCATTTTTTACATATATATTTCTCCATGAGTGATATACTCATCAAAATGGAGAAGTCATTTTTCAGGTCAAGGCTTACATGCTCATAGGTTTTTTTAATAGAGAAATGTGGCTATTTTGACCCTCAAGTCTGACCCTCTACAGAGGGTTTCCATGAGTAGTTCTTGCTTCACCAGGGTCTGTCATGGACTACAATATTTCAGGAGGAAAACAAAAACAATAATGAAAAATTACAACTCCCTCAAAGCTCAGTGATTCTTTGAAGGTTCTGTCAATGGAGAGTCCACTATACCTCTGCTAGAGTTGTGGCACTGTTTAGGACCCTTACTACATTGGCTGGGCTACAATGTAAGATGTGCCCAAAGTATGTATTCTATCCCCATCTTCATGAGCTGTTGAAACCAGCTGGGGCAGTGTTTCCCTTATCTTCTGTTAATGGGACCATCAATGCCTTGCCCATGACTCATAGATAACTCCCTCCAGGAGCTATCTCTGTTTAATGGGCCATCAAGGACCCACTGCATGACTCAGAGAATGAGATCAGTCCATTGTGAGATGCTCCGCCCAGGGGGAGGAGCCAAGCATTCCCACCTGGATATAATCCGGGTTTTGGGACAGCACAGGCAACCTTTACTCACTGGACTCCCAGAGCACAAGAGCTCCCAGACCTTTCTACAGGATCACTGCTCCAACAAGACCATTTCATCTGGACTGCTACTACCACCCTAACTAACAGGGTGTCAGGTTGTATTCTGACTCTGTCAGTGGTTTTTTTGTATTATTGTTTTTATTTTATTTTATTTTACTTTCTTTTATTTCTTTTCTTTTCCTCTTATTAAATTGTATTTCTGACTTGGAGTTTTTTACTGGTTTTGCTTTCAAACCAGCACATACAGTGAAAACATTTGCCTTTTTTCATTGAACTTCAATTTCTAAACATTATCTGCTTTTTCACTAACAGAATTAATTTCATGGGTTTAAAGTTCTTGAATGTTGTAGCTGATGCTGAAGTTACATACAATTTTTTTCCCCCAAGAATATTGATAAGTATTTATTTCTATGTCTGTGGATATTTTTATTATATTTACAAATGTTTGATCTCCTTATTAAATTATATTAAATTCTGACACAGATCTGTTGGTAAAGATGTGTTAAGTTACACAGGATGGTTATTTCCTTTGACATTTGCCTATATAATTTATTTTTCTCCTGTTCATGAATCTTGAGACAAAGTTTGCAGATGTTGATTCCCCTTCTCAGAGTTAGTCAGTGATTTAAATATTTTGTCATATCCTTTTGGAGTTCTTTCACCTCAGATAAACAGTGTCAGGATTGAGTATCTCTTCAGTGAAGATATTTGAGCAGTTAGTTCTCATTATTTTTATTGAAATGTCTTCTTGTTTGTATCTTGTTATTATTTTTCCCATGAGGACCTTAAGTAGGACGCAGTGAACAACGGGAAAAAAAGCATCAATTGTAAATTGTCCTGTCCTGCATTATCTTGTGTTTTCTTCTGAGAATGTTAGGATGCAAATATTTGAGGAAAAGAGTTGCTGAGAGGAGTGATTCAGGGCAAGCAAGATTTCAGTTGCGAATCTCAGAATTTAGAATTGATATGATGGTAAGTTGCGTAAGCAATGTGCTTTGATTCTAATTCCTTTACTGCACAGTGTATGCAGCTCTTTAGCACCATGAACTAGAAATACCAGTGAACAAATTTGGACATTGTTAAAGCATGTTCATTACTTACAACTGACAGCTAAGTGAAATACACATTACAGTGAAATTTTACGTTCAGTATGGCGTTTTTACCCTCCGTGGGTCACTGATCAGTGATCCCTTGCCTTGCCCGGCCCCTGGCCTGAAGCGTGCTCAGCTTTCGGTAGGGCCCACTGGACAGATCTGCAGAAAACCCACTCGGTGGGCTTTTGGCTGGCAAGCACTAGATGTAAATTAGCAGCTATGGCGATGGAGGAAAAGGAAGGCTCTCTTCTGAGGTATAACAGGAGATGTTTATTACCTGTCCTCACCTCATGGATGGTGGATGAGAGAGAGAGAGGCCCCGCCCGGACCGCCGCTTAAGAGGACAGGTACCAAGGGGCGTGTACAAAAACCTTACACCAATAGGGGGATACAAAGGGAGGAGTTGGGGGGTAGATTGACACACAAAGGGCCAATCCCTGGAGAAAGGGGGGCGGGTAGGGGATTTCCAGAACCTGTTCCAATCAGAAGCCAAGTCTCCCCGAGATTTCCAGAAGGGGGAGAGGCTTTTCCTGGATGACTGGCAGGCTCCGGGGGAAGGGACAAACATGGATAAATAGGGGGGTTTGGAATAGACCATTTTCCCAACATAAATAACATTAATTATATAAACCCAAAACTTGCGAGCACAGCTCACGCACCGCTACAGTTCAGTGGTACAACTTATCTGATTCAAATTCAGATTTAAAGCCCAAGTGCTGATATAGTTCCATGTAAGAAATATATTTGTGACTTTGCTCTGTTTGTTGCTAAAAACAACAGTAAACTAGTCAGAAGTGATAGAAGAAATACTAAATTACAGATCTTTGTCTGCCTGCTTGTCCATGCCTACTTGCTTCAGTTGTGTCTGAGTATCGTCAGTGAGTGTATTAAAATACAGACAATGCACACCATACCTATGGAAGAAAGAACTGACATAGGTTATATGCTCTTAGTGGATCCTCTAATGTTCATAAGAGTCTGGTTAATAATTATTATTCTTTTGTATTTTAATAATCATGACCACCTGGACTTATGTTAGAGAGGACAGCCTATCTTTTTCTGTGCCATATCAGGGATGAGAATCAGCACTTAACTCTCTCATTTGAGAAATTCAAAACTGTTTAAGCGGATTAATTTGTTTTTACAACACAGCTGCTTCATAGGATGAGATGATTCTTTGCATTTTTTTGAGAAAGGAAATGTATTTGGTTAGATAGCTGTTGACACAGTACAGTATATGTAGCCTCATCCACACTTTTCTCTGTCCAAACTCCAAGTTCAAACATTCTCAGTCATGCTGCTTATAAAATAAAACGGCCCAGGACAAAATATTACATTAGCTGTTTCTTGTTAGATCATAAGATTAATGATCTTAAAAGAGCTGTGATCCTAAAATAAATGTGATTCAAAACAACAAGAGTGACATGGACACTTCTGCTCAGGCATTCCTCCATGAAGATAATGCTTCCTCTCTGAGTAGAAGAGATTGCATGGAAGTGTGCAAGCTCTTCTCCTTTAGATCTTGTCCTTCAAGCTTTAATGCATTTTTAATATGCAGTGGTTGTGTATGTGATTTCTGTGCCTGCACAAGGGTTTTGCCAAGAAACTGGCTAAGTTCTATGTGATTGATTTATGGATGAATGTTGAACTACATCTGATTTTTCATTTTTACCACCTGTTTGAATTTGAAGTCAGTTTTTCAGCCAGGGGATAGGGAAGGACAAAGAGGTCAAATTTCTTATTAAGCATGCTGCAAAGATTAGAAGACAGACGCCCCCTCCAAGGTACATTTCACTGTCTGAACAACCTTGCAGTGTTCTGCAGTCACGGCATCCAGCATAAAAGTTCAGGTGGACATTTACCCAAGTAAGGGTAGAAGACCCAAATTTTTTTTTTTTCAATGGAGAATTCAGGCATTTTCTTCAGTATCTCCTCCAAGAGCTACATGGAACAGCCTGAAAAAACTCAGTTAAGGTCTGCAAAGACATCTGGAGATGGAAAACTGTTTATGAAAGCTAAATTTTTATTAATGTTATGGCTATGTTTCACAGATAGGCCATATTAACAGGTGCAAAAGTTGAGAATGGAATTGCAAGAGCAGTAACAACAGCTCTAAATGTGTAGTGCATTTATCAGGACATACAGAGACATCTATTAAAGAGTTAGGTTCTCATCTCCTGTTCCCAGGTATTTTTAAAGAAGGCTAATATCTCCAACGAAGACATTTTGGGATTCATAGAATGGGATTACTCCATGAGTTCACTAATACACAAGAGAGGAGTGAAAAAAAATTACAGAAGGGATGGAGTAACATAGAGTCGGAGTGATGAGCATTGAGTAAGACTAGAAACATTAAGGAATGATAGGAGTTATGGATGAAGTGGAAAGTGGAAAGGGACAAGATAAATCTTACTTTCCAGAGAATTATATTCCTCACCAAAACACTGATTTTTTTTTTTTTCTGTGGCATTGGACAAATTATTGAGCTTTGTTTTTCTGTGTCCTCACTGATGAACTGGCTAAAATGAGCAATCAAATGCCTATAGTTCTCTCTCTAAGGAAGGTAACAGTATCTGCTCAGTGTTTGGGGGAGACACTGGGACTGCAGTAAGTACAGGTGTGGGTTCTAGGGAATGTCCTCATGGCAAGCAGCCTCTGTCACTCACCATGGTATCTGCAGAGTTAAAAGCAGAAGAGGTGTTTGGTGCTGGCACTTGAGCCAAAGTCAGCACTGTTCACATCAGGACTGGGTGCATGCACCCTGGGGGACAGGATGCCTCATGGAGACTTCAGCAGAGTATTGTGATTCAGGATAGCCCAAAATATTTCAAGGATAATCTTTGCTGGTGGATTTTTATTTAAATATGTGTCTTCTGGTGAAATGCAGAGGGGAAAAGTCAACCACATTCTGCTAGGGAGCCCAATAAAAATTTTTCTGGCACCAGCTCATTTGGTCTATTGCCCTAACTTCCCCGTGAGCCTGTCCTTCCCTGGTGAGGGAACATCATCCTTCTGCAGCTCTAGGAACAGTGGGCAACAGAGCCTGGGACAGCAGCACACATTCAGAGCTTCCACCCCAGTGTTGCTTTTAGCCTGACTCTGCTGCTGCTGGAGCCTCCCAGCAAATGGGGCTGCTCCAGGACAAGGCTCCTGCCCAATACGAGCCCACCCCAAGGGCTGTGCCCTGCTGCAGATGGCAGGGGTTTGGATCTTCCAGGGCCATGCTAAGCCCCCAGATCCCTCAGCAGAACATGGCTGGGCACTCAGGAATGGCCTCTGCAGTGACCAGGTGGCCGATGGCTGGCAGACACTCGGCACCAGCTGGGAAGGGATGGGCTCTTTCAAGGAAAAATGTCTTGGATAGAGGTGAATGTAGCACCTAGCCTTGCCCTTTCTCCTGGGCTGCTGTAACAGTGTATGATTTTGGCTCCTGCTGGTGTGTGTGAGAGTTGCTGTGTAGCAGGAGGTGGATGGAGCCATTCAGCAAATCTGGTGCTCTGTCTGTGACAGCTGGAGCTCTTTGGCTGCAGAGGGTGCTTCAAGATCCCTTTGGCAGTGAAAATGGGACCTTCCTTGCTGGCAGAGTGAGGAGCAGCTCGGGGCTTTTTTTAACACAATAGGTGAGGATTGTGTGGATAACTGCTTGGATGCAGACCTCTAGACTGCACTTGAAAGTGGCTGTATCTGCTGTGCTGTGACCTCTTACACTGCTCTTGTAAAATGGTCACACTGTGGGGCTTGTCATCTGGGCACAGCAGATCCCCTTGGGATGGATACAGGCTCATTCTGGAAACAGAACGGGTTATTGTATTTTGGAGCACACTTTTTAAGAGAGTTGTGAGCTTTTTCACTGCTCAATAAGCATATTGAGAGGCTTATTAAAATAATAACAGCACATTTGTTAATAATTAATCACTGGCATTAAAAGAGGGATTTTCAGCCAAAGATGCTGAAGTTCTTTCCAAATTTCACTGACCAAAATTGTTAACAGTAAGGAATTGCCAAAATTGCCTAATCCATCATCATGTATTGCCACCCCTGACAGCTATTTAATTCTTCACCACATAGCAACTGCTCAGTAGCAATCAGATTGGTGCAGAAAGCAAGGAGTTTGCTGTATGTGCAAGAAAAGGTCAAAAAGCAGTAGGTGAAGGGATGTGGATATCAGTCCAAGATGGACTTGGTTATGTAATAGCCTCCCCACCTTTTATTTGGGTTCATTAATGGATCTCAGTTTACAAGCTGTGATTTTACATGCCACTTGAGTTGGATGGCCCCTGCTATAACAGTGGTGTAAAAAGATGTGATGTGTTCAGAGATAGCATTGTCATAATTTCCTGCTGAAGGTTGGCATTCACACTAACCCTGAGAATCCTTTGGATTCTTTCTGGTGTTTAAATGCATTGATCACTATGATAAAACAAAGCCTTGACCTACACCTTGAATATTTAATTTCAGCTCTGTTCTCTGATTTTATTGTCTATTTCTCATAGCCTAAATTGTCTTTTAGTGATCTTTGCTGACTGTGGAACAAGACCAGATGTCTAATTTATATACCTCAGTTAAATGCCTAAAAGATAGTTGATATGAATCCAGCCAAAGTGCTCACATTTTATTGCATCTGTCTGCCTTAGTGATGTTACACCTGTTTGTTTCTGAATATATCTGCAGCCTCTCCATATTAAATACAGGAAATTTATCCTCATTATGAAATCTCTCTTGAGAGTCCATTGCTAATGAAATTGCTTCATATTTATTTTTGAAGTTGTATATAAACAACTAGCATTATTAGTATACAATTACCAGAGAGTAATCACAGAATTACTGTAAACATAGTCTACAAAACATACTGCAAATTAATATTCATGCATTTCTTAATCTGCCATTCAGAGCAAAAGCATAAATCCAATCTAGACTTCATCACAAAGGAATAATATCACCAGGGGAAACTAACATGTTTTGTACTTTAGAGTAATTAAAGGGAAAAGTCCTGTGACTCTTTTCACAGCTCTGGGGGTGCAACTGCTGTGGCTGCTGATGCACAATTCAGCAACACATTGTGTCAGTGATAAGGAAGAAAAGAAAAGCAGTATTTAGACATGCCTCTATGCAGAGATATTGCAGCATTCAATCAAATGTGTGCAGCTGACTCCAACAATGTTGTTTGACAGCCTGGTATTTGCAGGAAGTCTAAGGTTAAGGATAGCTAAAAGAATATGTTTGAATTCTGCCATTAACAAACAACCATAGGTCTTTTGTTGTCTAAAGGAGAAAAAATAAGTGAACTAGTTGAACCAGGGCTCAGAAATCTATTTTGTGCAGCTCATTCATGTCTGCTCTTCTTAGATTATGTTTTTACACATTCTTCACACAACTGGAAATAGATTAGTACTGTAAAATAATGGGAATGATTAAAGAGTGGTGAAGTACTTTCTACTTCATGATTATGATGTTTGGGGGTGACTTTTAATTTCACATTTTTAGATGCCCAGAAAGGGCTAAATGACCATAAGTATAGAGTTAATAGAAGATGTAAAGATGTAACTCTTCCATAACCTAGAAGTAGAAAACTGAAAATTTAGAATTCAAATTGAGATGAATGAAACCTGGAGTCACTTTTGAAAATTTAACTTATACATAGTCAAATAGAAAGAATGGCAAAGCAGATTTTTGTGATGCTACTAAAGAGTTTGAAGAGTTTAGAAGCAACAGGAGGAGAAAACAGTTATCATTCTTCTGCTTTTTAAAATGACATTGCTCAAAGTGTCATCATGACTCTTATGTGCCCATTTCTGCAGAGGTTTAAGTATTTAAGTATTTAAGGAAAGCCATGGTGGATTACAAGCTATTCAGGACCACAGATATTTCAGGCACAAAAGTCTGGTTTCCACAAGACTACAATTGTAAGGACTCACTTGCTAGTGAGGCCTGAGCATGCAGTTATGTAGTGAGAGGACCACAAGATGTGCTAACACAAGTGACCACGATATACCATGTTCCCTGGTTATTGCAGGTTGCACACACTCTTGTGCTTTCAACTCCTACATTTATTTCTCTTACAAACAAGAAACAAATTGTTGTGTTGAACAGATGCTAAGAAGCTGTGCATATGTTGTTTCGTTTCTCTTTTATTTGCTTTGTCATTGCATTGTTTCTCATGCTACACTGGACACAGGACCATGGGTTGCCCTGTGGTCTAGGAATGTGTTTGAAAGAATAAGTGTCATTTTTACAGAAATTCTAACAAAATTAAATGCAATCAGGACAAAGCCCTTTTCTCTTCCTGCCCACAAAAGACAGCATTCTTCCATTTCTTATTTCTTCCGCCTGTCTCTTAATCTATGCCCAACAAATGAGGCAGAACATTCCCACTGAATAAAGTCTCCTTACATAGATAAGGCTTGTAGTCAGGAACATTTTAATAGAGTTCAGATTTAAAGAGAAAAAAATAGAGATTGAGCAAGTAAGACTAATACATATTTTCCAAATATATTTTAAATGAGAATACTACAATGAAGCAGAATGATGCTGCATAGAAGATAGTAAGAAGTGGAAGGCATTTTCAGGTACCAAGAGTTGTACAAGGGGTAGGTTCTTTCTGCAGTAGTTCTAAAGGGGCAAAAAGAAAGGAGGTCTGACCAAAAAGCTATTTTGATTACCAAGGTCACAGAAACCATAATGGACCACGTTTCTGAAATGTCCGGTGAAAGGGTGAAATTGTTTAAAAGGGAGTCTGAGGATTTAAGGAGAAGGGCAGAATACTGGCTTATAATGAAAATAAAAATTGATATGTGGCTTCTCATTAACTTGTGTTTCTTTATACAAATCCTTTGGGGGTACTTTATGCTTGATGATATAGAATTTTATCCTTTTTATCTCTAAAGATTTGGTCACAAAGGTTCTATAGCTTAATGGAAGAGATCATTTAAATGGGAATTCTGGAAAACAGATAATGCAGGAAAGATAAAAAACTTAAGGGTAATGGAATACAACAACCAGCTGACAAAGTTTAATGAGAAATGTTTCTTTTGAAACACAGCATGGTATAAAGAAAGGGGAAGTAAAGAGAGGGGAAAAATTATGAAAGGATATTTTTTTTATAAAGCTTGTCATAGTGCAAGAGTTAAGGAGAGTGGGTATGTTTAGAAAGTCCCTATAATCTGTCATGGAATCTCTGCACTGCATGTGGCAACAATCAAAGTTTTTCCTCTAGGACACAGACTGCAATTTGTATATTAACTTCTTGCTGGACTGAAGACTTAGTTTAATACTTATTTCCAATCTGCATCTGAAAAAAAAAATGCAGGGTCAGTCAGTTCTGGGTACATGAGGAAGGATAAAAATGATAACTGAAATATTTAAATTTTAGTCCCCTGATGGGAAATGTGTAGATTTATATATAGAAGAAGAAGAAGAAGAGGACTAAAATCTAGGGGTAACAGGGTAACACTGAGAAAAGAAATCAAAGGAAAATTTCTTACTTATTCTTGATTGTACTGTTATTCTTACTATATTTATGTTCTATGTGCTTATTCCATTGATTAAGGAGGAATATTGCAAAAATATTCAGGTTTTTTCCCTTCAGATTTAAAAGGGCATGTGATGATGTATCATCTGGACACAAAACTTACAAAACTCTGAAATCTTTAATAAAACTTTTAGGAAAATACAGTTGTCTGATAGCTCTGACACTGCAGGTAGGCAGCAGATTTTTTCCCTTTTATTTCTTGGTAAGGCTATTAGAAATGTTGACCAGCTGGTGCAAATCCATGTTGTATATGTTAATGATTTCATTGTAGAAGATGTAGTGCAATAGATGACTGAGATTTGATGGAGACAGGAAACAAATGGGATTTAGTGAAGATAAATTTCTCATGGTTTTAAGTCAGCAGAAATGGTCTTGATGAGTATACCCAGAGGCTGACAATCACTAATATCAAAAGACCATAGAAAAGAGTGACAATGAGGGAGGGAATAATAACTTAAGCACAAAATATGTATAAAGGGTAAAAGTAAAGGTAGTTTAGTTGACCCATATTCAGAAGATAGGTTAAGAATTCAGGACAGTGGGAGGAAAACAAGCTCCTCTCTCAGAAGAGATCATTCTGAGGGTGTTTGACCTGTCACCAAACATTGAGAAGATGAAGGCATAATAAACATCTCTGAGGAAATTGCTACTGGAGGGGGGAAATATTCTATTGTTACATTGATTGTACTGCAACACTTATATTGTTTCAAAAACTGGATCAAGTGGATTCATGTCCCATTAAAATAATATGAAGTACTTACAGAGGGAATCTCTACCCTCTGACCAAGGGCAGCAGTGTCTGGCTCTAAGGAAATGTTAAGAGAAAGAAGCTTTTGTAGAGAATACAAAACTTGTTATGAGAGATATCAGAACCTCAGTTAGATAGGAGTACATATCATAATGAATGCTTCCATGCTAAAAGGGTGATTGAGTGTGATTCAGAGACATTTTCTTCCCAAATTTCTGTGATTGTCTGACAGAGCTTTGTTTATTGATTTATAGCCTTTCATTTGTAACCCTCACTTTCAGAAAGCATGGGATTTCACTATTTCAGTCCCTTGTTCACTGGTTGCATGGAAAGTAACAGCAGAAGATGGCAGCAGAGATTGCTGACTCCGTCTCATTTCTCTATATGTGCAGCAGAGTATGGATGCTTGGTGAAAGAGCACAGGGTGAACTTTTCTTTAAAAATATACTGATTTAGTTCTGGGAAGATAAATTCCTTGACTCGAAGAACACATTCATCAGTTCATTTTTTTATGGAAATGATGTGGGAGTTATGAAATAAAAAACATACTCCTTGTATCTTTCCATATGTCTTAATGGCAACGCTTGCAAGCAGATGAAATAGTCCTTGCAAAAGATCACAGACACATTCACTTTACATTCACTCCTGCCTTAGCAATAACTTATCAAAGGCAGGTGCCCTTCATTCTGTGTAAAAATAAAATTGATTGAAAATTATAAAGTGCTGAAAATTTTCGTATAAAAGTGCTTAAATTTCAAAAGCTGACTCGAAGAACAAATAAGGCAAAAACTATTATTTGTCTGAAAGCAAGCCATTGTAAAGATCTGCCTGTAGGTTGTCTTGACCCTCTGATCACAGGTCGTGCATGAAAGTGCAAGCTTAAGATGTAGAAAGAGTAATGTACTGTAGTAGACTGACTGATATAGCTGTAAACCAAAGACTTTTGGATACTCAACTTCCTTCTCATATCACAGAGATGCACACCCACAGACTCTGTCTGTGCTATCTGGCTAATCCTGCCTCTGGGAAAGCCAAAGCATCATTCCTCAGAGGGGAATACCAGGATGGATATATTTTTAAAGGATGGAGAAGCAGTGCCTGCTGCCTAGAGTGCATTTGAAGCAGCTGTCTCTGCTCCTACTCCGGCTGCTGCACGTTAATGTTTTTGTATTTTTTGCCTGTGCATAAGGAAGCTTGCTTGAAATCTGTCTGTGCTTCTGCTGCTTTTCTAATAGCTATATGAGAGTCAAGATGCTCTTGGTTTTTGTGGTGGGTTGTTTTTTTTTTTTTTTTCCCATCCAACATCTCTGCTTCTGTGCTGAATATTAACTGTTTGTCAAACTGTATAACTGGGTCTGACAGACAACTTAATTGCTTAAGTAAAGAGAGAAGCATGACTCAGGTCTGCATATTTAAGCCTTCATTAGTCTTCAGAACCTTTCAAATCAAAAGAAAAAGAAAATCAGTGGGTACATAATATGCTCCCTGGAGGTGACATTTTTAGAGCATCCTTTAATTCTGACAGAAATTTTCCATGATGTCTGTTGAAGCACATTTGCTGTCTTTCTTCCCAGTTGTAAATCACTGCCACTTGTCAAGTGGGAGACCTGCAATAAGGAGTTTAGCTAATAGTTCCACATTATTATATTTTCTGTCTCTCATACATATATGTACTTATCTTTCTGGTGAGTGTAAATCAGCTGTTTTACTCTGGTATTTTCCTTATACTGGAGGTCATAGCATAATCATACTGGAGGTCAAAGCATTCATGACTACTATATTAACCAGAATAAGTTTCTGAAGGACTAAATTCAGGTGTGAACATAATATCTTAACTCAGTATTGCTTTATTATTTAGCCTGAAGTCAGTACACTTATTCCTCATAAAATACATATTTATTCCTGGCATTTTCCTCCTTAATCATGAAAAATGGAAAAAAAATGTACTCCAGAGTGCAATCTGGTAAACTCTGATGTCTTACAATATAAAGAATGCAGATTACAGATGGCAAGGTATCAGGGATTATCCTTTCTGCAACAGAATGTAGAGTGTTGCAACTCAAAGTGTTGAACAAGGAAGCCATAATTGGTTTTTTCTTTCTCATTTTCTTTAAACATTTGTCAGTTTATATTTCTAATGATTCTTTCTGAAAGACTGGTACTTTAGGTTCAGGTTGTCTTGGGGTTTTGAAATGATGGTTGGGCTTTTCACAACTTGCAAAAATATTTTGTATGGCTGTTGCTACATTTAGAAGGTAGAAGTGTGAATACTAGTCCTACCCTGAAACTGAGAATAGTTGTAGATGTTTTTTTCATTTGCTAGAGCTGCCCTTCATACTAGATTTGGCTCTTTTGTACCAGTCTTTTGGAAATAATTGTATAAAAGTTCTGATGATGAGCTGCTATGTTGCTTTTATAAAAATTTTGCTTCCTGTGGTTGGAGGGGCCACTGGTCCTTGTCTAGCTGCAAAGGTCTTTCAAGATCAGTGTTTGAATATGAGTGCGCCATATCTGATTTTTAAAAGTATGGAAACAGCCACAGGGAGAGCCTTTTAATATCCTAATATATACCCATCTCAACTAGCTCTGTGATGTTGTCTTGATTTTTCATTGGTAAAAAATTGAATTCAGTAGTCTGAAGATCTTTTGAAGATGCAGACCTCAAGTATTTGGCCTGCATAATTATTCTTGTGAGGATAAAGCTAGCTGGACTTAGACCAAATGAAACTGATATGTTTAAAATTAAAAAAAAAATAAAATAAAGAAGCTTAGCCCAAACCACAGAATTGTTAGGTTAGACTGGGAAAACAATTATTCCCGATGGGAAACTATTACCTTGTGTCTTAGAAGCTGTTAATACCATATAGTTGTAGCGGATTTAAGCACCAGACCCACAATGGTGTAAAGAAAAGATATATATACTGTGATTTTTTCCCTTCTATTTTTTTCTCCAAAGATTTAAAAAGTTTATTGGGCTTCACTGATGGAAATTATACAGGCATCACTAGAAGGGATGGAAAGAAGGGCCTAGTATTCAGCTGAAACATATATATTGTTTATATTTTAGTTTCCCTTTTCTTGGTTCCAATTTTACCAATCAGGTAGTTTTTATTTGGGGTTAAATAAAAATATGGAAAACACTAATGTTGAATTGAATATTTTTAAGTTACTCCTTTAAAAGGGAATATTTTTTGGTTTTCAGTCATTTAAGATATTTATAACATAATGTCTAGTATTTCACAGACAGATTTGATTCAGTAGTCTGCCATCTTCTTTGTATTATAGCTTGTAATTTTTGGGGGAGAATTCCAAGTTCTTAGAGTTCTTTTTTAATGACTTTTTAAATTCTTATATTCTTCATCAATGTAAGTTCTCTTATGACATTGAGAGACAGTCTTTCAAAAATGTGTCTTAATTTTTAAAGTATTCCACTAAAAGCTGGGCTAGAATGAATTGAAATCTGGGAAGGGAGTTTCCCTGGTGACCTTGATTGTCTATGCTTCACTTTTTGAGGTAGAGAGAGAGGGAAAATGACACCTTCATAAATCTCTCTGTAGTGAGTCGCAGTAAAATGTTCTGTACTATGAATTGGTTACTTGGGTTTTTAACTAACTGAGAAATAAAAGAATCATTAAGTGACTTTCATAAAGAAGTCAAGACAAGAAAAGCATTTAAATACTGTGTTATATCCCTTTCTGTGCATCTATGCATATAGCATCTAACACAACTATATGTTGAAATGATGTGCTAAATAATATATACATTTTATCTCCTTCTGGTTGCTGTAGAAACTGAAGCAGGTTTTGAATTTGTCTGAAGTCACTCAAAGAACTAATAACAGAATTATGACAGTCTGGGAGTTGCCAACCCCAGAATTACTCCCTACATCATATTACAAATGTGATGCAATTCAGAAATTTAATGCTGATATGACTTTGTCGAAGTACAGAAAAAAGAAAATTTTTGAAGTTTAAAATACCTGTAAGTATATCAGAAATTGGCAGATAACAATGTGAGAAAAACACTAAGCATACGGTAAATTCAAAATAGAGATAAAGATGAAAATGTTATGATGTTCATAAGAGGTAAATAAAAAGCTTTCTTATGGTAAATGGATGATTATTCAGAAAAAATAAGGTTTGAAAACACTATAACAGTGTGTAGAATTGGAAAAATGTATGTGAACAATTATGCAGACAGATATAGGGCTCCTATTGATTTTCTTTTTTATATGGAAATCTATGTACATCACCAATATGCGGTTATAGTCACAGAGAAATGGAGTTGATGACATCTGACTTCCCTTTCTCATTCTAGTTCTGAGTCTGGTTTTCTAGCTCTGAAAAACCCCCTCAGCTTATCTTGGTGAGTTGTGATCCCCTCTTACACATCTTCAAACTTTTTTTGGGAGAGGCTTCCTGTAAATGGTCTCATTCCATGGAGGATGTGGGAAAAGATCTCATGTGTTCACTTGCATGTTTATTCTGAGGTAGAGGACGTTGGCAGCAGCCACGAGGCTCTGTTAGCCGTGTCCCCCAGCCAGTGAGATTGGCAGCACGGCTTTGTGGCACTGCTCAACGGGACACTGAATCTACAAATGTAAAATGGAGGAGCAGGTGCCAGTACCTGTTGGTGGATCTGCTCTGTTCTGACATTAAGACAGCAAATGGCTCCTACAGACACCTTTACATGCTTTTTCTTCTAAATTTGAATTTCTTTCAGGTTACAAAGGAGATATTCCTTTCATGTATCTTGGTATATAATGTCAGTCCGAACATCAGACTAAATCTAACTTGGAAAATTCAACTCTAACAGCTCCTCTGGCCTCTTAATAATTCTATCTATGAAAATAAGAGTTTTCTGTTTCTTGCAGGGAAGGAAGAAAGGAAGGAACTGGAAACATCTAGGCATCTTGTTTATTTGCATCACATGGGTGAATAAACTCAGTTAACAGCAAGTAAAAAGTAAAGGCTATAGATATGATGGAAAAAGAATTATTTTACAGCCCATCTGCTCTGAATTTTCTGTGTATTTTCAAAGTAAGATAATCCCTTGAATGCTGTTAATGAATTTTTTTAATACTAATACTGAAATATGTATTTCGCAGTCTATATTCACATTAATTTTTATGCATATAATTTCAGATTGCATAGAGTAATTATATGCTATATAAGACTTGGAACAGAGAAGCATCTTTATATTCTCACATAGTCTGCAAGTACACAGAATATGTTTATCTATTTTTTTTCCTCAGCTTTTTCTTTCTAAAAATCAGGAATTCAATATTATTTAGTGGAATAGCTGTAGCGGAGAGAACAGAGAACACCCTTCAAGCTCCTAAGGTGAAAGAAAAAGGGTTCTGTGAAAAGCACTAGACTATTCCTAAAACCGATCAGCAGCTTTGCATTTAGGTGCTGTTGAGAAGCAGTTGTCTTAATTAATTTGGTGAGAGCTTGTTCCTTTCTGGGACATATGGATTTCTTATGCAGTATGTCTCAATACATCTTTCTGTGAATAGTGAGTAGATGGACTGTAAGGAAACTGAGACACTGTTATTCAGGTATCCCTTGCAACAAAAATTTCAGCCCATCTGTCTGGCGTTGACATTTGAGGTTGAAAAGGCAGTATAAGTGTTTAAAGATTAATCTCCCTAATGGTTCTGTTAATCTTCCCAAAACCTTAAGGGTCTTGACTGACAACTCCATGAATTTCCTCCTCAAGTGTGCATTTATAAGAACAAAGGGATGAGTAGAAAAAAAAAATCTATATCTTAAACCCACGGGTGCTTCAACAGGCTCAGAAATATTAGGCACTTTGTCATTCACTTCTTGTAGATTCTCAGCCTACTCTGTACTAACCAGGTTCCTCTACAAACTACACGACATCCCTCATTTTGTGGGCTAGAGAAGTCAAAATTTTATTCTTCAATAATAGTAGCAAAGACAATTTATTAAGAGGCTTCCCAATGTGGTACAATATATGTAAGACATTTAAGAAAATGCATAGAGAATCAGTGATTCATTTTTATTTCTAAGATCAAATTGTTGTTCACTGCTATGAAAATATAAATCTGGAAATTAATAGTTTCTGTGGAGCACATGCCTGGCTAAGAATATCTGGGAATTTAGGAAAAAAAGGAAAAGACTTTACTGTAGCAAATAACAGAGGTTTTATTCAATCTAATCTAGAATAACTTAAACTTGACCAGTCATCTCAAGAAAATAGGGTGGGGTTTTTGTGATATTGATAACCTCTTGGAGATAGAGTCTGTTTTTTCAATCTGTTCAATCTGGGTGCTTCTTCCTTTGCAAGTTTGGAAAAACATGAAAAGCTTAAAATAAAAAGAAGCAGACCAAACATGTATAGAAAAACTGTGTCAGATTGTAAAGACTTTCACAAATTTTGCTTAAGCTGGTTCTAACAATTAACAAAGAGTGTCAAACATTACAAGTAAGTTGTTGGAACTGTTTTGTTCTTCCTTTTTATGGCTCAGGGTTACGAGCTGCTGGAAAGCCTATGAGGATGTCCCCTGATTTGGAGAAGTAAGTACTAAGTAGCTAAATCATCTATCTCTTGAGCTTTGGTGTTCTCATGATTTGAAAAATAATTTGTGAGCTTCTAAATGCTTCTTAAAGATGCACAAACCGAATATACAGAAAAGAAAAAGAAGTTTCATGCTATTTCTTCACATGAATGCCACTATGATTGATTTCAGAAGAAAGGAAATTGTTTCCCTTGAGAAGTAAATTATAATTTTCTTGTATTTCATGCCTTCCTGCCTTGCATGTGAAGAATAAAAAGATCTCCTCCTGGGGTTTAATGCTTAAAAAATTAAAGATATCTTTGGATAAACTGATCTGTGACCAAAAAGATTTGAGCTGGGTCAGATAGATTACACTCAAGCTGACATTTATAAATGATGTTATCTGTTGACTCCAGCTATAGAGCACATACAAAGTAGAAATACATTTGGGAGAGTGTAGCGGCACGTTTTCTACTTTTTATTTATTGTTAATATTAATAAGTTCTGTAATGGTTTTTCCCGAGTTCCCCCCTGTATTTCTCCCCATTTGGTTTCCCCCTGCCTTTGTTCTCCACAGCCTGTCACTCTCTGGGAAGCCTCTCCTCTCCTTCCAGAGTGTTTGGAGAGACTCGGTCCCAGATTGGAGCAGGCTGGGGAACCCCCACCCCTCGTTTCCCATTTGCTGTGTGTGACATCCCCATTTCCCTGACTGGCTTTTCCTCTTGTGTCCACCCCCTTCTCCCAACCCCTTATAAGCTGTAACCACGCCTCTGGCTGACATTGGAGAGAGGCTCAGAGAGAAGCGTGGCTCCCCTGCGAAAGGCAGGTGACAATAAAAACCATCTAGCCACAAAGTAGCCTCCTCGCTTCCTACCTTCGTCAAGCCTCACCGACATCTCTCGTGCAGCTCTGACCCACCGGGGGGTGGTGGCCGGTCCGCCTGCTGCCACCAACCGAGTTTGGAAGTATCCCGAGCCAGGGCTAGCCAGGAACAGCTGGAGGAAAGGGTAAGAATTCTTGGCTGCAATGAAGGTTTAACCTTGCTCAGAGGCTGATTAAGTGTAAGGCAACCAGATGGTCCAATTTACTGTTTCATTCAGTATTATGGTAAGATACAATTACTTTAAGGGGAACCATCATTTCAATACAAATGGCTTGGTTTATTTAAAACTGGTGAGAAACAGAGGTGTCTGCAATCTCAGGAGAGAAAATGTCAACAGATATACATTAAAGACCCAGAGTACTGGATTCATTTCAGCTAGTTGTTGTTCCACATACAATGATGTTACACTTTGAAAAGATAGAAAAGAATGAAAGTTAAGCTAATGAGCCTGGCCTGACTGAGCAGAGCAGAATAGAGAAAGAAAATATGACCTAAAAATTCTACCATCTTGATGCTGGACAGTGATGAGACAAATGCCAAGCAATTTATTTAGAATATTCTGATGTTACTGAAGAGCCTTGATCAGGCCAGTTGAAAAAGGAAAGCTCAGAAGGTTGTATTTCAGAAGGTTATCAAACTCCAGTTTGCTTAGCGTGGTCTGAATATTAGAAGGAAAGTGATTAAACAAATATCTACAGATTACATATGAGGTATAGGATATAGATATAGAAATGAGATGGCTGAATGATTGAAATAGTCAGATATGGGCTGGTCCTGCCTTAGGGCAGAGCTGTAGGGTTGTGTACTAGATGACCTCTTTCTGTAACCACCTTTCTTTTGACCATGTTGCCCTTTCTCTGGAAAAGGATTTGAAAGTCAAAGCTAGCTGTGGCACGAGTTTTGATAAGACCAGAGCCAAAGAGGCAGCTGAGACATATCCCTTTTGTTTTCTGGTGACAGGACCTTCTGGATCTGAACTTAGCATAGGTGAGAGGAGCAAGAACCCATAGGACAAATGGAGAATGTCCACTTTCAAAACTTCTCCTGCTGCTCTGGACACTCTTGTCCTATGATGGGACAGTGGGTGATGAATGGGCTGAAGCCAAAGACGAACACCTATTAGCTTGACCATAGGAAAAACCAGGTATGGGAATCAAGTGATTTTTTAAAATCTCTGATCTGGTATGATCTCCCCACAGAATCCCTCCTCAACAGGCCTTCTGAGAACCGTAAATGACTCCATGTTTAGAGTTAGAAAATTCTAGCAGAGTCATGCTGTTGCAACACTGACGGACATAAATTGTCAGTTATTGCCCTCCTTTACTGAACTAGAACAAGTGCAGATTGCCGTTTTATTATAAACATGGAATAATTGCAGGAGTAATTGGCCTTTGCTGTTAAAACCAGTAAACCTATAGTCACAAAGGGAATTATGGGAGTTTAAACAAAACAAAATAGTGATGGCCTCAACAAGGTTCCCATCTCCCTTAATTTTGTTGTGGATATTGTGACACTTGGCACTACATCACAGTATTGGCTTGAGAATTTCAGCCACTGTTCAGAACAAATAAGCTTCCAGCTTCTGTGGACGAGCAAACAGTTTAAAACATGATGTTATGGGAATGTAGGAGATAGCCTCAAGGGCTCTTTGAATTTACTGAAGGCAATTGCTGCTTTGTTGGCTTTCATTTTGAAGCATTTTGATTCCTTCTCCTCACCCCCATTGCTATATTTCCAAGTGATTGTTAAAGATTAAGAGATCAGAAAGAAACCACCTTCTCCATATTCTTTTCTTTTTGGAAATATGTTTTTCAGGATTTTTATGATCTGGCTCATAGCCTCTAAATCCTACTTCATTTTACATGTTATTTTAAGCACAGTCTCTCCATTGGATCATGAAATTTCAGCATTCTCAGAAGGTGGATCAATATTGATTTAAAGCTGAAATCAGTCTGCAGAGATACCAATTTTTTTTTCTCCTTTGAATATCTTCTTGTAATAATGCCACAATAACTTGCTTCCTTGAAAAGTTTAAAAGCAGTTGAGTCTGGTGCAACTGAACTTTTGAACATCACCCAAGCAGACATATAAAGATATATATGCCTTTTTCTGTTTCTCATGTTTATTTTCCTTTTTTGAGAGAGATTTGAGGAGAAACATATGAAAAAAACCTAAGTTGTTGAATGTTTTTGCTGCTCTTTCAAAAATCACAGAATCACAGTATCTTTGAATGAATGGTTTGGGTTGGAAGGGACCATAAAGATCTTCTGGTTCCAAGCCTACTGCCATGGGCAGGGACATCTTCCACTAGACCAGGTTACTCAAAGCCCCATCCAACTTGGCTGCGAACACTGCCAGGGATGGGACATCCACAAATTCTCAAGGCAATTTGTTTCAGTGCCTCAGCCCTGCCACAGGAAAGAATTTCTTCAATATATCTAATCTCAGCCTTCCCTCTTTCAGTTTGAATCCATTCTCCCTTGTCCTATCACTCTATGATCTTGCAAATAGTTTCTCTCAATCTTGCTTTATAGCTTCTTCATTGAAAGATATACTCAACAGTTTCTAATTTTTAGAATTTTTGAAGGTAGGTACACCATTGAAATTCCACTAAGGACTAGAGAAATCAGTTAACCAAGACAGAACGGAATATGTGGCTGCAGAATCCAGTGACAATTATCCTGTTTTTTTGAGAACTGGTCTTGCAGTTACCTGCAATTAAGGTTTCTATACAGTAGCTAGGTAATCTCTCAGTAAAAATGAAATTATGTTTTTGAAGTAAAGATCAGAGAACAGAAACGTAGTTTTAGAGACAGAGGGGCATTTACATAGCTTGTGAAGAGAAGCAGCTGAAAAGTAGAGTAAGATTTGTGCAGTGGAATAATCTGAAAGACTTCTGCAAATGTTTCAAATTTTTGCCCCTTCATGTTAGTGCTGTGGATGGAAAGGTAATATAACCGATAACTGTACAGTGGTTTAGGATGAGTGTGCAGAAGCATGACAGTACTGTACATTTTTTTGGGTTTTTGTAATTTTTTAGGTCTAGTTTTCTCCTCTGAACAGAGCTGGTTTTGTTAGAGCCTGTCTAGAATCAGAGGTAATTTTTAAATGAAAAATCTTTTTTATTACGGTTGCAAGAGAAGTATCTAATAAGAAAAATATTCCAGAATATTTTGCCTGGCTGAAATGAGTACTTTTTGTCTGCTTTTCTAAATGATGTGCATAGATCCCAAAGAAACCAATTTTTATATCTCAGTGAACTGATCCATACATAGTGTTGTTTCCTGGTGCCAACAGACTTTCCAGGTACATTCTATTCCTCTTTCAGGAGGGATCTATGCTAAAGAAGACATTTAGCTGCCACAGGTTCTTTCTTCTAAAGGAAGTTTTCCTTTAAAGTTGGAGCTGTGGTATCTTCATTTAGTTTGGTGCAGCTTTCTAAGCATTTCAGTGACCAAGATATTTCAATGCTAAAAGCTAAGAATTGGCTTGTGGGTACTTACTGCTGGATTTAAAACTTCTCTATGTCCTTGATAATGGCCACTGATAAAAAAGGAAGCAGAAAGGAGGTGGTGTTGGCTGGGGAAGCTGGGCTGGCTGTGGCTGAGCTGGTTGATCTTCATCTGTGGGAGCACACAAGAGGCTCTGCACTCCTTGGAGAAGAGCCCTGCATGACTTCCTTTGTAATGGCATTTATGAGGTTTTGGTTTAGCTGTCTCATATTCAAAGTAAATATCTAATCCTCATATCAAGTTTGAATGGAGGAAATAAAAACAGATTCAAGCAGACTTTTTGTATTCATATCAAAAGTCAGTGAGTCTTTCTGTTACGCTGCTGCAGGATTTCTACAAGACTGCGTGTGTTCTGACAAATGTAACTCATATTTGGGTTAAAAGATTTTAATCTTACTTGTAACATTTAACTAGTAAGATAGTAAATTTTCTAACTCTGATGGAACTGAGAAGATATAAAAGATCCCCTTGTCCAACATAAAGTGCATGATCATATGCACTGCTGAGGAGAGGCAAATTAAAAAAGATACTTAAGCACAAGTGTATAAAGCATATATCTAATATTTGACTGTTTAGAAAAAAAATTCCAAGGGTTCCAATGGTTTGAAGCCCCATTACCTGAAAATTTATTGATTTTACTTAAAAGCACTTTACCTTGGGTGATAGAGCTTTTTATTTACATGCATATGTGTGTGTGTGTGAGACGTATTTTGATAATATATAAAATAAAGAAATGCTTATATAATTAAAATAAAGAGGAAGTGGTAGAGGTGTGAATACAGAAATATATGTGTAGCCACAAAGCCTGTATAAGTTATTTCCATATGCATGTAACTATGATTTGAGAGATTTTCAAGCTTACACTGAGCTCTCAAATATTTGTTCCTTCATTTTCTGGTGCTCTGGATTTGTAAATAGCTCTGCTTATGAGTAACAGGTCTCTGCAAGTTATCTGTGCATCTGGGATAAGCAAAACTGCTTCACAGAAATGTACCTATGATATTGGCACAGTGCTATGAGCAGTGTAGACAAGAAAAAAATACAATCTACTACAAAGAGGCCTTCTCCCTGGTGACATAGTTATCTGACACCATGGAATAATTTTTCTTCTTCTAAAAGAAAAACAAGACCAAGAGGAAGAATAACTTTTCATTCTACTAACACAGTGCAGTGAAATGTTTTATTTCTAGAGTCTCTTTTGGCAAAGGATATCCTGGTAGAATAACTGAGTGAACCGAGTGAGTGCTTAAATCCCTAGAAAAATAACACATATGTAATGAGAAATTCTGACTGCAGAAATTTCACTCACTACATTAAGATGAGAATGTGATTGAACCAAGGGCCAGATGACATGAAATCATGTGTGCACTTTGTGTTAACCTTTTGTGAAGGACAGACGATAAGCCCTTTACCCTTCTGCCAGACATAAGAGGAATTCAATGTCTCCACTGGTGCACTCTAATTAAATGTGGATATTATGTAAACCACAACCCAAACTCTTTTATGAATTCAGAAAATGCTAGCTTCATTTTTCTTGTCAGGCTACAAAACTAGACCATGACAGATGACTTTGAGCATTTGCTGATCATTCATCTACAAAACATAGTAGTTTGATTTTTTCACTTATGGCTGTTCGCAGAAGCAGAAGTTAATTAATTGAAGCATTGGCGCTCAGCAAATTATTTTTATTTTTCCCCCTTTAGCCAGATTTTGTTGTATTCTAAGCAAAATCTTTAATAACATGATACAAAAGAAAGATCACAGACACCATTTCTTATCGAAAGCATGCATTTATTCAACCTTAATATAAGAATAATTACACTGGCTACATGTAACCACACAAATATAATGTAACTCAATCAAGAATACAATCAGCTGGTTTGCTGCTATTCATGAGGCACCTAAATAATTCAAATTTATCATATTCCCTAGAATCAAATGTGGGAGTCATAGCTTGTGCAGAGCTAGTGCAAAATTCAATTTGTACCAATTTGCCTTTGAGAGCAAAAGCACAAAATATAGTAGAATATTGGCATCACTTGTCTGTTGTACAGTTAATTTCTCTCTTCTTTTCCTTTTCCTAATTTCCCTGTATCTTAGACATGAACATAGTTAAGGTAATGTGGTTTTAAATTTATAGTTTACATTCCAGAAGAGTAAAAAAGTCCTTACTTAAAATAGTTTTTTTCTTTTCATTGTTCCATTAAGAGGTATCTATGTTACAGGAATATAGGAAAAAAAAATTATTTATTCACAAGAAATGATATTAAGAAGCTTTTTATAAGAATGAAATCCAAAACCCAAATTAATAAACAGAAAATTTTTAATAACTGCTTTCTTGAGTGATCCAAAATCTAGGCAAATATAAGTTTTAATTTCAGGGATAAATTTAGGACTAGATTACTTTATTTCTCATGTTCTTATTCCCTGAAATGGGGAAAGGATATACCCACAACATTTCAATAAGCATACTGATCCTCATATGATATTGAAGGCACAGTATCAGTTAGAAGAAGCAGACTGATGTTACTTTTGTACATGTTCAAATACGTATGCAAATTCTACATGAATGCTCAGTTCAAGGATGATTGGCTTACAGTCACTGTGATTTTTTTTGCTTTAATAAGTAGGGATTCTCTATTAAGAACAATCTTTTGTTTTTAGCTTATAGGTGAAAGTTACTACATATTTTAACAGACTGAAATGCAGTAAATGCATACTGTTATTCCCATGAGAAGCCAGGGCTGCCTGCACAGCTTAGCTTAGGTTGCAGAGGAAAAGAGAAGAGCTGTTCCTAGAATAGCAGTGGAGGCCATCATAATTTGTTTCACAGTTGCAGCCAGCAACTGGTGTATACCAGGAACTGGTATTACTGCAGAGTCCTTTGCTCACAGACTGATGCTCCAAGAATCCCAGTACTGCAAAGGGCCCTCTGTGATAGAAAAATCGGGTCAGTGACCACATGGCTTTACCACTAGGAGTGAACTGAAGGAGGACTGTGATCAGAAAGGCTTGCCTTAATGTAAGCAGTAGGGAAAGGCTCACTCTGTGCTACACTGTAAGAGTTGTCTGACACTGGAAGCCCACTAGGCCTCCTGCATGAAATAAAACTGTTTCCGTGTAGCCCATGGTAATTAAAGGAGGAAAACAAACTGAAATCTGAGGTTGAATTGATTTATTTGAAATGGTATGAGTGATATTCTCGACTGAATAACACCAGTTGGCTGGCAAAAGTATTGCCTCCTTGATGGTGAGGGAAGGGTTTGAAGAACAGTCTTCAGCAAAGGTGGGTAATTTCTGCTTCACTTGTAAGGAGCAATGTAAGGAAGAGGGGAAACAAGGCACAAATGTGTATCATTAAAAGTATGATATCATAGGAAATGAGTCTGGGATCAGGGGCTGATATGTAACAAACACTAGAAATTAAAGAAGAAATGGGCTGTGAGATGCCATGTCTGTAAAGAGATAGAAAAAGGGGGAATCAGTAGAGAAATAACCAAATTACAAAGCTGAAGTAACACTCTTTGCAGTACTGTTCCAAGGGCCTGTAAGGGAGGAAAGATTGCCTTTAACAAGACAAGAAATAATATTTCTTGAGGATAATTTTGACAGAATCTTTACGTGTGTGGAGAGAATAAATAGGAAAGACTAGATAATAGAAACATTACTTAGAACATAAATGTAGGATTTGTAGTGTGCTAATGGTGGTTTTGAAAGATTCTGGCATAAAATGAAAGATTGTGATGGGAATTATGGTCACCATCTACTTCTGCAAGTTTTATAAGAAGGTGTTGATTCATCCTAAGCCACAATGACACCTTTTTTTGTGTGTGTGTGTAATTGCAGTGGTCTTCCTACCTGCAGCCTCAGGGACATAAAACCACAAGAACGTGCTTAGTCATCTAGACTATTTGGGCTGTTAAGTTTTGCTGGAACAAGTAACTTTGTTGATTTATTTCTCGTTTCTTTTTTGCATATTAATAGTTTCCAAAGGCAATTACAAGATATTTGAAAAGAAAGATTCTCAAATATCACTGTGCCACAAGAGAATGGAAGCCAAGTCTGAAAGCATTGATTTTTTTTTCTAAAAATACACAAGCCAAACTGCCAGCTGCTATATATCAGCTTAGGCCCCTGGCAGCAGCTTTACACCAAAGGAGAGTATGGCTCTTTTTCCCTGAATTCTGCTTAATTCCATCCTATTTTCATTCAAGTATGTGCTTCCGAGAGGATAAGCACCGTATTTCTTAAGGGCTGCAATCTCTTGAAATATAAAATAAATAAGTGGCTTTGGGATAAATATTTTCTCTCTGCCAATGGCATAACGTTTGGGCTTGAAATGTTATCATCAAAGGAAGTTTTATCTTGAAAAACTCTCCTCTCTGGCTTTGAATATCAAGCCAGGTAAGATTCTGAAAGTATTGAATTATCTGCAAAAAAAAAGAAGAAAACTGAAAAGTAGCAAGGAATCAAACCCTTCCCTAAACACTGCTTTGAGCAAAGGCAGTGTAAGGTCTTCCGTATCTGTAATTCGAATGGGCTAATCTGAGACATTCCTTCAGCCGAGACCTGGCTGTGTGCTCTGCCTGGTTCCATTTATAATATTACAAATCCTTACAAGCAGAAATAATTTGGGATTTTCTGTGTTATCATTAGAATTCTCATTATGGGAAAAGAAGTGACCACTGCAGATAATGTTGCAAAACTGTTTCTACTCTGACATTTCAAATTCACTTGCTCAGTAGTGGCAAAATTTACTCCTTCTATGCTAAAGTTTTCTGGCTTTAGTACAGCTGGACATTTATTTATTCATTTTATTTTACTTGGAAATGAAGAAAGAAAGATCAATGGTTTTGAAGAGGAGTAGAAGAATGTATATTTGCTGTACACTGTGGTGGGTTGATTCTGGCTGCATGCCAGGTGCCCACCAAAGCCCTTTATCACTCCCACCTCAGCAGTGCCTGCACTCGACACTGGTGAGGTCACACCTCCAATCCTGAGTCCAGTTTTGGGGCCCTCACCTTAAGACGGATACTGGGGTACTGGGGCATGTCCTGAGGATGGCAGCAAAGCTGGTGCATTGTCTGGAGCACAGGGCTTGTGAAGAGCAGCTGAGAGCTGTGGGTGTTGAGCCTGGACAAAAGAAAGCTCATGGGAGATTTTACCATTCTGCTCAACTACCTGACAGGAGGCTGTAGTCAGGCTCCTCATCCAGGTAACAAGTGACGAGAGGAAATCCCCTCAAGTTGCACCCAGGAAGGTTTAGGTTGGGTATTAGGAAAAATTTCTTCAGTTAAATGGTTTTCAGGCACTGGAACAGGCATCCTAGGGAGGTGGTGGAACCAACATTCCTGGAAGTGTTCAAAAACCGTATGGGTGTGGCACTTGGGAACATGGTTAAGTGGTAAACTCAGGGGTACTATGAGAACAGTTGGACATGATGATCCAAGAGGTCTCTTCTAACCTTGACAATTCAAATGTCTCTATGATTTTGCTATGGTGCAACCTTATCTGTGCAACCCTTTAAACCATTTAGTTACACTGAAAGTTAGAAACTTGATCCTTTAAATCACATCAGGAATTTGCAATGAATGTTCACACTGGATAAAACAAATCAAAAATTACAAACAGAACAAGACCTGCTTTGGACTATGGTAAACACAGTTTTATTTCCAGTACTGCCAATGAAATACCTTCTGTCAAAGGAAAAAAGGATAAAAGCAACCCAAATCTGTGTTACTCTGAGTTTTTGAGGTATTTTAAACAATTTTATCTCTTTAAAATAATAAGGATGCATTTTATTTCAGTGTTTGCTCACTTAAAATAATGGTTAAAATTAAGTGTCCTAATTATGAAATTAAATGCAAGAGGATTATAATTTAAATTCTTGTTGAATGCTCCCAAGTTATTTAATAAACATAACCAGAGTTTAGCTGTGTATACTGCACAGCTGTTGCATATGTAAGACCCTGTGTGGTGACCCACCAAGTGTTTTGCTTGCATCCAGAAAAGTACAAATTCTCCCTCATCTTACACAAGCACTCTCAGCTGTGAAAAATTGTCAAAGGTATCTTGTTATATATCTTATGACAGATTATATCAAAGTCTGTAGTCCTGTAATACCTGAGCATCTTCCAGCACTGCACTAATGATTTATTGAACTTTTTCAGCGTGTAGTCCTCACTGCCATCCCTGCTGTTGTTCAGCTGGAAAGTAAATAATAAAAGTCCTACTTTTTTGTTTTTTTCTGGATTCTTATAACATTGCAGTTACTAGGGTAGCTGAAATCTTTAGAAGCAGGAGTTAGAGAGTGGATTGATACTTTAGGCTGCTCTCTGGGGGTTTCTGTGTGCTTTTCCTGTGGAGCAAGCCCTACTAACAAGGCAGCTGTGTGGTGGCTCCAGATGTGCCCAGCCCTCAGACACAGCATGTTGCTTTTGCACTGAGGAACCGAAGGGTCATGGGGAGCTGGGCCTTGGTGCTTCAGGCTGCCAGTGGGCAGCCAGGCTGAGCTGTATACTGAGGGGATAGTTGCCTTTAGTAGTTCGAGTCAGTTTTTAATTTCGCTTCTTACCTATGGATGTAAAAAATTTGTTCTAATACCATATTTCATTACATGAATACCATGTTTCATTACAATTTGTGTTGTGCAGTTTAGGAATCTGAAGAGATTTTAACGGAGGAGATTAAATTTTCTGTCTAAGAGATGGGAAGGGAAGGAATGAATTTTCTTTGCATTTCATTATCTTTATTGGTGAGGTGGTAGATTGATTTCTGTTATGAACTAGATGGCCTTAAAGACAGCTCACACTTCTAGCCATGATATTTAACCCTAAAGGATCTTTGACAGGTGATTTCCACCTCTGCCAGTCAATGTTACAACTGTGTGAAGGACAGTAACAGCACACCTGTCCAGCTGGTCCTGCTCAGAGCCAGGTGTGGCATCTCGTGTTAGGGATGCCCTGATTGCGTAATTAGGAGAGCTCAAGGAGGAAAATTTTAAGGATGGCCTAGCTCCCAGGACCTAGATTTTCTGTGCATAGTCAGACAGATGAAGGAAAATTAGGTCTTCAAGAAGACCAGGCTTTGCCTTAGAATAATAAATTCCAGGTATTAGCTTTTTCCACTGCCTATGATTATCCTTTCTAGAGGAGATTTGAATTAGTAACTATATAATCCAAATGATAGATATCAATTTTTGCTATCTGTACTACTCTCTGCGAATGTAATTACAGGCTATGCTTCATTTGATCCATGTGTTTAAAAGAAAGAAATTATTGTAGTCTGTTTTCTTTATTTTATTCCTTGTGCAGCTGTGACACTTGCATGAAAAGTCCTGAACTGCTACTTCTTATATTTCTGCCAGACATTAAGGTTACTTTTGAAACTTACCCAGACAATGGCATGAAGAATTCTTAAAGCACATTTGTGAATGAATGTTTCAGAACAAAAGTCAATATTTTATCTTTCTTGTGTTTGTCTTCCAAAATGCCTTCATTTTTTGCATATTGAAAGTAACTGAGCAAACTTTCAGTAGGATTAATTTGTTTAATGGCTTCTGTGAAAGATTGTATCTGATGGACTATAAGTGATATTTGTCTAGAGCACAAGTGATGACCTTAATAAGATCACAAAATAATTCAGGTGGTGAGGTACTCAGGAGACCTGTACTCCAACCTGATGCTCAAAGCAGAGCCAGCGATGTTGTCAGATCAGATTCCTGACTTGGTTTAAATACCTTAATGGAAACAACTTGGATAGGTTTTAATATTATATATTTTTAAAACTTTTTAGAAATGTTGGGTTTCTGCAAAATGGGGAATATTCAACAAGATTTCATGGACGTCTGTGACCTACCTTTTTAATAAGCATTTGTGTGTCTGACATGCATCCAGTTCTGGGAATGAAGCATGTATTTTAGTAATTAATCTCTGATGTATTGGAAAGAACTTAACACTTAATATTGGCAGATTTTTAACATTTCAAATAAAATTATTGCTTTGAAGTGGTCAGAGTGGAATCAGAATTGGTTAGAAACGGTATATATGATGCTGATAAAAATTCTGGTGACAGTTTCATATCATGTGTACATTATTAAATCAGAAAAAAAATTGCAAAACTGAAGTCTGGTCTTTTGAAAGTTTTAAAATAATTTCAGAGTCATTCTAGGTTCAAAGCATCCTACAACATTTTTCATTTCTGAAATATTTTTGCCTTCGATACGGCTGTGTGAAAAATCCCCTGTCTCAGATCACAGATGTTATCACCTAACAGTGACCTGAAGCACTGCTGCAGCATATGAGTTAAAGAAAACAGGGAGCAATTCAAACTGTTAACTATCCTGGGGTGCTGGACACAGCATCCTTAGGCAGTTAATGGAGAGAGGTGAGATGTCACATAAGTTCACTGAAATTAAGTGGTTTATCACAGAAAAGGTGATGTGAACTCAGTTCCAATTTTCTTTCTTTCTTCCAGTTTTTTTTTCCCCAGTGCAAGCCACTGTCCAGCAGTCCTGATGGTAGGAAGCTTAAATCACTATTGTGCTCTTGAAGTCAGCCCTGAGCAACATGATGGCAAAATTGCAAGTGAGTTTCTGTGCCAGATGGGACCTAACTGAACATATAATTGAAACAGTGAGACCACCTGGATACACAAGGTTGTCAACTATAAAAAAGGCATACTCCTAACAGTTACTGGTAGAAACAGACCAAACCACTTTTACAGGCAGCATGGTGAGTGCTAAGAGAGTTTTGTTCCTTTATGGCCTGTGCAAATTCCAGTTGTGGCTGTAGGTTATTGCTTCCTCTGGAAAGACGATTCTATAGGTTCCTGGCATAGCTTCTGGTTCTCCATTTATTCAAACACCACCCAGCCATCATGACATAGCTTCCATTTTCTCTTGTGGTTTGAAGAAGTTAAGCATAATCCATCCCTTATTAATAATCCAATCCTCTGAGGTATCATTTCCCATTCATTTCTTATTTTACAGGGCCCTAAAAGTTGATGTAAAGGAAATACATTTTGGAACACCTATGTAGGTATTATAATCTTTTTTTTAAAAAAAGTAGATAAATTGGGCCCATAAGGCTTATTGTGATTAAAAGCTTCACTGCTTATGGTGAAATTCTAGAGCTACACATATTGCTGTTATTAGCATATAAATGCTCTTATCTGCCAGAGTTGGACATAATCATGAAATATGCCATCATTCCAGGATGAGGTTGGGAGCTGCCTGGGGTCCCATAACATTATGAGAATGAAGTAGCAATACTATTGTCATGGTTGAAGAAGCACATTCATTTCCACCCCCTCTTTTTTGAAACTGGTAATTTTACAGCAAAAATGACTTACATGTTAGGTAGAATTTCTGAGATTTATTTTAATGTCAAAGGTGACTATTTTTTTTCCCCTAGATCAGTGACTTTAATATTGATTATTTTTTTTGAATAGCAGAAAAATCTGTTAAAACTTTAATTATTTTAGATACTTTGCATGTGCATGGAAGACAAATAGCTTAATAATGGTCAAATTTCCAGGGATTTAATCTAAATGTAAAACAAACACCTCTGGAAAACATTAAGAAATTTATACCATATTTTAGCTGTGTGGTGAGGTTTTCTCTTGAGCTTTTTAGGATCCACTTTCTTCTTATTTGCTCCTTATTTGTGTGGTTTTGACTACTATTGCTCAAGGATGTCTGGCTGTGACGATCTGCAGGGCTTTGCAGGGAAGTGGGATCTGAAATGGTCTTTCAACCTGCCTCTTTCTTTGTCTGTAAATATGTGGAACATAGCTGAGAACATCCTTTCTGTGGGCTGAGAAAAAGGTAAAATAGGAGAAGCATCCTCCCACTCAGCTTTATTTTCCAGAATCTCTGTGTGGGTACATTCTGCCCATAGTATTTCAATATCAGGCCTTACACAGAGATCTAAACTGCACCAGTGTGTATAAAAAGTTAAGTAAAAAAATCTGTATGAACTAAACTACTCCTAAACTCCAACTTTCTTTCATTTTATTATGGTTAGAATAAAACATTTTACTGTGCATTTTTGTTTGTCACCAAAGGCTTATAATGCCATGACAGAGGTCATTTTTCAGGGCATATGTAGTGTGTGAAATTTCAATAGAAATCTTAGAAGAGAGTCTGATCATGAAAGGTTTCCACTCAGTTTGCAGATAAAACTGGCTCTAAAACAGATAAGCATCCAACCTTTGAATCCTTATCTCAGAGGAACCTTTTGAGGTTCTGTCCTCACCATTTTTCTGAGGGGCACAGATAGTGTCAGTTCCATCACTTGTCAGTCCCAGATCAGTCCATGTCAAGCCTGGATTTATTTTCATCAAGTTATGGAGAATCTCTTGATAGTATGCATCCTGTTCATTATTTTTGACCCACACTATTGAGATTGAATCCATATGTCTATTAATTCCACAAGAAATCTGACTGAAATATAAGGTGAGTAGTTTATGAGCTCTGGCTATATTATAAGAACATTTCTGTAAGAAAATACAGTATTCTATAAAAAAATTGCTCACTTATCTTCATAATAATAAATTATCTCATACCTAATTACAAACAGACAGAATAAATAATTGTCTTCATTGAGAACTGTTTGACACTGAGAATATACTGCTTATTTTATAAACTTCTTAATGCACAACCCATAAATATGTCACAGCTAAGGAGTACTGCATCTTTAAGTATATTAAATGCAGTCTTGTGTAACCAAACATAATAGAATTTTTAAAAGAATTATAAGTGAAGAATTTAACAAACAACGTTTTAACTTTCTACATGTGTGAAGCTTCTGTAAACTGACCAATTTGAATTACACATCCAAAAAGAAACTTTGACTGCATTGAAACGTATTACTATTTTTCTTTTTTCATGTGTGTTTAGAAGCAATATGAGAGTTCCAGTGAATTTTTTTAATCATTAATTCATTTAAAAAGGACCTGTTAATGGGTTTTAGAGCAATACCAAAGCCAAAGGAATGTGAGCAATGAGAATGCATGTGCTTTGTTTCAGTGAAGGTCATGCTGACACCTTTATAGCTGCTTCGGGTCTGAACCTGATATACATTGTATTAATTTGCAGTAGGCTTCATTTTTTATCAATCATTCTCATCTTTTATATTGAAAATCTTCTTATTCAAAACTTCATCTTGAGTTGATATGCATTCATTAATAATGCCCCTTTCTGAAGGGATGGAATTTCATATGAAAGACATGGTGACATAAGCTGTGTAGGACACATCAAACGTATTAATCCAACACCTGGAGAACTGTGGAGGGGGCAAGTGAATAGAAAGAGAGGTAATAAAAGAAAGAAATGTTAAATTTTCTGGGACAAAAAAAGGAATTCTGTACTTCAAGTTCTAACAGCTCAGATTAAATGATGTATTCAAGTACACTGCTTTAAGCACTCAGCCATGGCTTGATTTCTAGTCTGTCTTTAAGTTCTGTTTCAACTGACTTGACAGAAGATGCTGGGGACGTTGTTCTAAAAGAACCAAAACCAAAAATCAAACCCAAATAACCACTGTACACAGTCTTTGCAGTGACTCTCTTTCTATTTTTTGTTTTATTCCCTGAAAATTTAGGCCTCCATCCATTGGACATCATAAAACTCTATGAGGCTTAGTATGACATTTGATTTAGGAAAGTGCTGAAGTCTAGTGTGCTGTGACCTTAATCTGCACCCAGAAATTTAGGCTCCATTTTGAAGACTTTCAGAAGGAGGGAAGTAAATTATAGTTGTAAACCCAAGTGTAGGTTATGTAAGAATCCAGTTGATTGTGTCAAATGTGTTGAGCACCTGGTAGCTCCTGTGAACTGTGAGCTATGTTTCTAAAAACACTGTCAGTAGCTAAAGTTGAGACAGCCCCATTTAAAAAACAAACCAAATAAATTAAAATTAGATTTTCTTTTGGGCTTTTGTGACACAGCCTACCAGACATCAGGCATTGAAAGAGAGATTAATATAGTGATTAAACACAGTAAATAACATACTGAAGGAAGCAAATAAATGTTCATCTTCCTTCTGAGTCCTGCAATTCTGTCATTATAAGTATGGATTAACCAACAGTGTTTCTATTTTTCCACCAAAAAATTCCACCACTATTTTTCTACCAAACCCAGAGAGGCAACATTTTCTCTGCTTGCATCTCACTCTCTAGCCTGCAAGATTTCTCAGTTAGATATATGGAAAATGAGAAACGCTGGTGGTGACACACAGCTGGACTCCATGGCTGTGACAAAAGACAGTTCCGATTCAAAATTCTTTATGCCTGGCTGAATCAGAAAGAGAGCGGTGCTGACTAATGTCTGGTGCCAGATGGCTTACTGCCTGTTTCAAGTGAAAGCTCAGATGCTGGACCACATTTTAAAATGATACTTCTGGTTATGATCAGTTTTGGATTCATATGGCAGTGGTCTCTAATTCTCAATCGTTATATATTTTATTTCCATGAAAACCTGTTTCACTTTAGTTACAAAAGGGTCACATCCAGTAAGGCATCATAGCATTCAAATTCCATTGCTGTCATGGGGTGTTTTGAATTATTTCTCATTTCATAACTTCTTGAACCTCCATCTTTTAAAACAGAGACCATATTCTTCTTTAGCCTCCATGTGTGAGGCCGACACATGAAGTGGGCACACTTCAGACAAGGAGCAAATTTCTAGAAACAGAAGTAGAACAGGAAAGGGTATGAGACTTGCAGGGACTAAATTCTCCTTAGAGGGCAGTGAATACAAATCTAGCACTTTTGAGAATACTACAGATGGCAAATTAGACTGAGAAGAAATATTTGAAAATACTATCCATTCTCTGGAAAGTGTTTTACTCTTCGACAAGAGGCTCAGGCAAAGTTTTACTGGAATAGAGAAAGCACAAAATATGTGTGCTGAGACTTGCTCATTCACTGCAATAGGTTTAATTCTTCCCAGACCTGATTATGCATTTTATTAAATGAAGAATATTCATATACACCAGTTCTATAAATGATGGGATAGCTAGGATGTGGGCCATATGAGTATCTTCCGTTGATGACTTCTGGCACTTTTTGGACTGCTGGCCCACGGTGGCTCAGTGTCCCTGTATACTGAATGTCACAGGTGCAGCAGTTATCTACAAAACTTCCTTTGTAGTAGCTACACAGGATGCTTATGATTTTTACCAATTCCTCCTCTAGGTGTATGATACACCCATGCATTTTTGGACATGCAGGTCTTGGAATCCCAATGTGTGCAAGCATCTTGTGTTTGCATTGGCAGAAAGGTTGGCAATTATTTTATGGTAAAAGAGAACATTAGAGAAGTGTTGTAAAAGTCTTTGGTCAGGGTTGGTGAACTTGTCTTTATTTTGATTGCTTTGAAGCCTCAGCTGGAAATAAAACAGAGAAATATACTTGTTGCTTGTAAGCTGCATTCAAGTAGATGTGAAGACCAAGGCAGAGAGCTGGTCGATTTAGGTAAGCTACATTTATTATGAAGATAAAATTACTTTGATTTATACATAAATGGGTCTATGAATTAGCATTACTATATACTGTACTTTCTCATATACATCTCAGGTTATTTCATCCAGCAATTTAAACAATTGAGGGCTTAATAGAGGAGGAAATCAAAAGATATTGGTTGACATGAAAACCTCTTTTTTTTATTCCCCTCCCCCCACCCCATATCTTCCATATAAAAAGTACCTTGCATTTAGTCTGGATAAATGTCAGATACTTTTAATTTAATCCTACATTAGACCTAACCATCATCTGAACACGGTTTGTATTACTGTGGAAGAAAAAGAGATGAGATGGACATCAAGGACTTGTTTAATATATCTCCCTAAAAAATCAGTGCTAAAATCTAATGTGTATCTATGGATATTAGGGGAGCTTTCGTTTCTTTCTGATGCATATATCAGAATCAGAATGTGTATCAGGATGTCTTTATTGTAATGAAATTTTAGAACAAAATCAAGAAAAAAAATAACTCCAAAAAAACCCCAAAAAACCATAACCCAAACCAAACCAAAAAAACCCCAAAACACTACCAAAAAACTCTAGAACACCCCCTTCTCCCTACACCGCCCCCCCCCAAAAAAAACCAACCCAACAAAAAGAGACCAAAATGGTAGGAAAAAAATGTTTTCGATAGAAAAACTGTGTTATGAAAATATACCAAGCTCAGGTAGCTGAATGTCTTACAGAACACCTAAGAAAAGAGAAAAGGAAAGCAAAACAGGAAAAGAGGAACTTTAGTTATTAACTAGTAGAAACTTTTAGTCTAATTCTATGCCTGTTGAAACAGTCAGTTATGCTGCTATTGCATAGGTAAGGGCTGTAAGGGTTTGTCATGACTGACTAGATATTAGGTAATTAGGCAGTAATTAGGCAGTAATTAGGTATCTTGTTAGTGAAACAGCACCAGCAAGCCACTGCTCACCCCCATTTCAGAATGGCAAAACCTTAAAAGCAACAAATTCAATAATTACCTGGTATGGGAAATGCCAGTATGGGGTGCAGCACCTGGTTGTCTGGTTTCTTTTAGTGCATAGCACAGTTACTTTTAAATGTACAGCAGCACCAAGTAGTGAAAGGGATATTGCTATCTCGTGCACGTAGCTTCGGAAAACATAACGTGTTCTGTGAACAGGAAAAATGCAGTTCAGGGCCTTACTTGGTAGGAAAAGTCCCAGCACATACTTTGAACAGAAAGCAAGATATGGTCTATTAAGATCACCTTAAAAGACTCACAAATATTTTCACAAAAATTGACAAAGCTTGCCTGTTGATTTATTATTCATGTGCAGAGTACTGCTTTGTCAAGAAGATCATAAATACAGTTTCTGGCCCAATCAGCTTATCTGAGTTCCTGAGAAAGTGATAAAAGTAGAATTCAGGAAAATTATGGTATGAGGTGGAAAAGGAAAGCTAAGGTGCATTTGTGGATGCTGCCTTGTGTAAAACAGCAACAGACTGATAAAGGCCAAGTAGTAGAAAACTATCTGTATAAACCTTCCTTGTAATGGAAGCTTGGGGTTCCATCTAAACTCCCTTTCCATGGTAAATGATTCAGATTCTCAGTTGTACAGATTTGAGAAGTTAATCCTTTCATGCAGAATTCTTCCACTTATTTAGAGAGTATGATCACTATGCCTTGAAAAAGAAACTGAAATCTTCTTCAGATTAGGCTATTAATTATCTCTGGAATTATTTGGGCTATTACTTTTATATGTATTAACTTTCTGGTGTTAATGTAGTTATTGACTGAAAAATTGTAGTAAGTGCTTTGGAAGATGATTTTGCTGAGTAGGAGAATGGATCTGGGTATCAGGACAATTTGCTCCTCTGTTCATCTCCCTGTGTATTACTGTGTGATTTTGTCATGTTAGCTATATGTACCTCTTTTTAACCATGTGTAGAATGGGCATAACATATTTGAGGGATTTGGTGAGAATAATTTATGTTGAGCATTCCTTTCAAATGAAGGACTGCTCAAAATAACTGTAACCATTTTTATCAGGCAGCTTTTATTGGCTGTGATGTGGTTGATTGGTTTCATAACTCACCCTATATGAAATCTGAAGCACTGTGGGGGTGGAGCTCTGTTGTATTGTCATTACTGCTCTATGGTACAGTTTGCAAAGTCTGAAAAATGTCTGCAATTGATAATCTGAGAAATGGCTGTTTGTGAAAAGGTGCTTAAGTATGACATTCAGATTATATTAATTTTTCCGTCAGTGTCAAAACTGCAGGATGAAGAGTTTCTAAAGCATTGGTTTAAGTTTACCAAGCCTATGAAAAAATCCCAGCAAATCTTTCCTCTTTCAACTCCAGTCATGCCTATTAGATTTGATTCCAAGATCTTTAGTTTCATTGTAGTCTGAATTAAGGGTGCATTTTATCCTTAGCAAGTAAATACTGAAATCTAGATGGAACAGCCTGGACTGCAGGACAGAGGTGCCCAGAGGAGGCCCTGGACAGCAATACTCTTGGCTGGGAAGTTTGCAACAGCTTTAGAAAATAATCCCTCTGTTAGGGAGCCTAGAGAATTTATCATAACTCCTCAGGTTTCACTGCAGTACAACATCCAGTTTGCATTGCAGGTGTTGGTAACGAGGAGACAACAACATGCTGATAGAAAAATGATCTCTTATTACCATTTGTAGTAAGATTTGTCCTGTACTCACAAATCTCCTTGAATAAGATTTCTGTTTGATTTTAAGGCATTGCTAAGATCATAACTCATGAGGGCTCATCTCCAGTCTCATATCTGGAAACATTGCTGGCTTATGTTTTGCTGGTAACTGTGTGCTAGTGTTTTGTTACCAGTGAGCAGCATGAAAGGAAATGAAAATTGAGAGAGGGATTCCATACTGATATTTTATATAGACCTAGCTAAAGACTGTTGCAAACTACTTCCCAAAATCGTAAATTATGCAAAGAACTCACAATCTCATGTGATACCCTGCTATATCTTTTCTGTGGACTAATACCCTGTCTCATAAAGCTAATGCCAAAATGTCCATTGGCATTGTTGGTGGAGGGGAAGATTTTGTTTTTATTTGTACTTATATTAAAAAACAAAAGGAAGTTTGAGGGAGATCAAACATGTTCATAGCACAGAAGTTTTACTTTAACAATTCCATCACTTTTTCTGAAAGTCCTGCTTACCTTGCAGGAGTTGATGTTAAAGAAGGACCTTTGTTTTTAGTCCTGGCAGAAGTAATAGAAACAGACAAGGTAATTTTTACTTTTAAACAAGTACAGTTTCTAGGAGGGAGAATGAAGGGGACCTTGACATGCCACTTAGAGAAGGGAACTATTTTTCTCATTGCATAAACTAGCCTTGCAATTCTGCAAAGAGCAGTCACTTTTCAGGAGAAGACTTGACTAACTTTAGTGCATACCATGCTATTCTTTTAGCTCAGTGAAGGGTTGAAGAGATTTTCTAGACATCTTAATAAGACTCAGTTCAATGATGTAAGACATTTGCTGAAAGGTACATCAATTCCAGTCCACTTTAAGAGAAGCAAAAGTAGATATAGGCTGAGGACTTAACATAAGTAAAGCAACAGGTCAAAAAATGTAAAAAGGGAGTATATATTTGCATGGGGATATGAAGTGTGTGTTCTGTAATGTCATTTTATGCTGTCTTACATACAGTCTTCTGATAAAGAATGGCATGCCTGGGGACATGCTTCAGAGACAAGTTGAGACACAGAAACCTACTCTTGCACCCAGGCACTTACTTTCTCATTAGATTAATTTTTGTTCCTGAGATGTCTGACTAAACATACAACTATTACATGTAAAATTATATTACCCTGCTGTTCACTCGCTCTCTCCTATGTGCTGAAGTTCAGTGCTAATGTTTTATTCTTTTCTCATATTAAAAAGCTACAAGTGTGGTGTGATGACAGACATATTCCTAAAATTCTTTTCCTGATAAAGCACTGCTGTTCTTACTTTCATACAGTTCAGTGAACAGCTGGAGAAAGGACAAGAACTGAGCAATTTTTCTTAGGAAGAGAGAGGCCTGTGAAGCTCTGTTTTTGTTAAAACACTGAAGAGTCTGTGGAAAGATTTGAGAATTCCAGTTCAGCCAGGAAAATCATTTTTTAAGACATGTCCTTCATGCTGTGAGTACACTTTGTCAGTCACTTTCATTTGGATGATGGTGATGGAGATGATTATTTTTCTCTAAGCCAGATGCTTATTTGATCTTTGTTACAAAAGAGCTCTCCTGTAATTGTTAAACAGAGATGACAAGACTCGATCCTCTGAAAGATGAGGTGCCTGAGAAAGCTCTTTGTGGGGGAGAAAACACCAACAGCTTTCAGGAACCAAAAATCTCTGACCCAGCCAGACTTCTTTTGGATGAAAAAGTCTCTCCTAGAGTGTTTTGGAGAAATCTGTGTCCTCTGCTCTCCAGAACATGGAATTGCAAAGCTAACATTTGAGACACTGTTGTTCAGTTTTTCAGAGACTGAGAAAACTTTGGTTAGAACTTGGAAAATACTTTGGTTTTGTTTCTGTTACATCAAGCACAGTTTACCCCAGGGCTGTGATAGCTGGTGAAAAATGCCTAATGCAGAAAGATGATGGGGCATATTAAGGACATTTCTTTTCTTCCTTCTATGTATGTAAACTAGTGGGACACTTATTACAGTTATATTACTGCAACACAATGAAAGAAGAAACAGCTTCGCCAGGAAGTACTAGTAACTCCTATGTGGGTAAAAATTTGAAATTGAAAGTTGGAAGTATTCCTGTAAAACAATCAAAACTTCAGCAGATGAGGAAAGTTTAAGGCAAAAAAGCTGAAACCACTGTCAAAGCAGCAACCTCAATGGGATCTGTAAAGTGATCTGCTGTCTGGCACCAAAAGAGGAGAAAGTTTAGAAGTCACTTCAATGGGAATGACATTAGCTCCAGACATGATCACTGCACTCTGTACTTGTCACTGATTGCTGCAATTCACCTCAGCTGATCTGCTGCTGCTTTTTGTGCTTGACTGACATTTTCCACATGAACCTTGGTTTTACAGAATAAATAGCTTTTCTTGCAAGATCTCTTTTCAAACATGACTAACCTTCTCTGTTGATTAAATTTTATCTCTAGACAGTGATAAAATATCCATAATTGTTGTGGTTTGGGTTTTTTTGTTGTTTGTTTGTTTGTTTTGTTTATTTTAATTGCTAGTGGAATTCTGAAACTCCTTCCACTTCTTTTCATCTGGACATTACCTCTATACCTGCACCAAACCCCTTGTATATTATGATTAAGTGGTGAGTCTAGTTATTCCTGTTTAAAAGAAATAAAAAAGTTGGGGGACACATTGAATTTGTGTTTAAAATCTTCTGGAGATCATGTATGACATTGGTTGCCTTACTAAAGTGTGGGCATGATTTCAGAAGGAAAGCATCTGCATGGACCGTCTGCATATATATATCTGGATGGACATCTGTCTCATTTTTTTAATTACAGGTGCAGAAGACCAAAGTGTTCTAAGTGCTCTAGTTTTAGTTACATGTCATTCAAGGTAAGAATAACCACCTAGAGATTGTGGTATAATCAAGCAACCTAAATTAAGAGTCAATCCATTAGAATCAGTGATTATGTTCTATAATAAATATTTCAGTGTTCTATCAATTACCCTCCAATGTCTCAACAACATAGTATATAAAGATATTTTCTCTTCCTTGCAGCATGTCCTACCTGTGTATGTATTTAAATGAATCATCCAAGTACCGTATTCTGAATTATTATATGTAAATAGTGTCACTTGAATGCATATTTAATGACAAAATATGAGATTGTTTCTCAAAATCAGCCCATTGCACTGATTTTTATTGCAATGACTAAGAGATAAGTAATCCATTTAATAGAATGCATAACACTAATGAAACTACTGTGAAAGTGTTTTTCCCTTGTGTTGATACAGCATCTTGCACAATTGAGCCTGTTTCGTAGGTGTTACATTCATGCATCTAGCAAATATGTGGCATACAAGTGTTTTGAATTAACTATATGTCGATTTGATATAACTACCCATTGTTGCAGCCTTTAGGAGATCTCATGGTAACTTACTATTGCCAATAAAAATCAGCAATAAAGACTTTTTGAAAACTATGTTTAATTAATCTGTGCTGTTAAAGCTGTCATGAAAATTCAAAGTGAAATTTCAAAGTTCTGTACTTTGAAACACTCTAGAACTCTCACTATTGTTAAACCAGCATTTTTTAAAATACAAGTATTTGATCTTAGGGAATAAATCATAAAAAAATTTGGCTGTTTCAAAGTTAACTCTATTCCTAATCCTGTACTCATATATATATAATGGAAGACTAGACATAAGATCAAATTAAATAAACTGAAAAGAGTTTCTGTATGTATAGACTGCATATATAGTCTTCTTAGTTTTGACTTATTTTCTGAGGAAAATTTACAGAGAGAAGCTGTTGCAAATTCCCCCCAAGTCAAAGGACCTGTGCAGAAAACAAACTGCTTAAGTAAGTTCTGTGATTTAAAGAAAGAAAGAACAAGAAAGAATAAATATACTACTGTAGCCACATATCTTCCTTAGTTTTATTTTTAAAACTTTTTTTTGCTTCTTGTGAAAATAAAAAATTGAAAGTGAATTGTCTACAACATTAACAACTGCCTAATATCCATATATGGAGCTAGATGACAATTATAAACTTTGGGTGGCCCTGAATATATGACCTATATTACCTCAAGAGGCAAAGCTGCACCATCATCTTAATTTATGTATAACTTGACAGGATGTATAGAGCTCTTCTGGTGATCATGCTGTGCAGAGCCATATGAAGATTGGTGTCCCTTCTCAGGGAACTTCTCATGAGACTCAAATAAATTGATACCAGAAGCGTGTGGAGAGGACAAAGGAAGATAATAGGTCATGGACATTACTTAAAAAGTCCAGGTCTGCTGATAAAGAGAAGTTTTGTGGGCAAAAAACTTAACTAGACTTCAACAATCTCAGAATGTTCTGTGAGCACACAGTGCTATAGAGGCATAATCACAAATGTTCATCTGCATGTGTTTAGCCATTGACCACACACGTACAAAATGAAACAGTTACCTGTGCTGCTTTAATAATATTTTCATGTGGGAAAAGTTATATTCATACTACCTCTACTATGAGATAGTCAGTGAATCGCACTGTGTATCATCTGATTCTGAAACACAAAGTTTCTTATTTTGTGAGATGTGCAGAAAATATCTGTGCAATTTAGACATTTTAAAATGCCAACTACTGACTGGAAGCTTTAAATTTTCATATACTGTTACTATAAACGAAATATTAAGTAACAGATATATTCTGCACTGATTTATGTTCTGTGCACCCTTGCTGCAGTAAATATGCCAAATTCTTTTCTGGTGTCATTCCAATAGAGCTAGAATGCTAATGTCAGTGAAGATACACTAGTGATGAACTAAATCCAGTGAGATTACACTAAATGCATAAGACTACTGAAATAAATACTCACTTGTGCATTACATCATAATTTTAAAAAGTCAAATCAAGACTCGATTCTGCAGCTTTTCTCCTTATAAGAACAGCCAAAGATGTCTATCAGGTGAATGAGGGCAGCAGTGTGAACCCTGATCATTGGAAAGAAAATTATGTTTGTTTTGTGCCCCAGATTCAGAAATTTTATAGCAGTGTATACTTGACAGAGGAGTGAAAAGAATTACATTGTCCTACTGGCCTAACAAGACTAAGACTTGACTCTGAAGACACTCATAAATAATAATATTCATATGGAAGTTGCATGCATTCAGAATACTTGGTAAAAATAAATGAAGATAAATTGCTATTGGCAATTTAAAGGAGAGAAGATGCCATTCTAGATCTACATGCCACATTATGTGGATTTCATAAGTTTGTGTTTAGAATCATAGAAGAGCTTGGCTTGGAAGGGACCACTAAAGGGCATCTATTACAACCCCCCTGCAATAAGCAGGGGCAAGTTCAACTAAAACAGGCTGCTCAGAGCTCTGTCCAACTTGGATGTTCCCAGGGATGAGGCATCTGCCATGTCTCTGGGAAACTGGTGCCAGTGTTTTAACAACCTCGTTGTGAAAATTTTCTTTCCTATACTTAGTTTGAATTTACACTCCTTTAGTATGAAACCATTGAGCTTTATCCTGTTGCAACAGCCCTGCTAAAAAAAAAAAAATATCCCCATCTTACTTATAAGCTCTCTTTAGGTACTGGAAGGTGCTCTAAGGTGCTCCTGGAGCCTTCTCTTCTCCAGACTGAACAAGCACAACACTCTCATCATGTCTTCACTGGAGAGGTACTCCAGCCTTTGAATGATCTTTGTGATTTCTGTAGATACTGCTGCATAACACTTTCTGCTGAGGAGTTTAGTATGCTTAGATTTGGAGCCTGTTATTAGCTTTACAACCCAGTTTGTTCTCTTTGTTTTCTTACAGCTAGATATTAAACAAACCATTGACACAAGTATACAATCCAGCATGTTGAAGTAATTCCAAAACAGGAAAATCCTTACTTGTACTGTGACAACTTTCCTCATTTTGGTGTCTGGCTGTAAATGAAACCAACCAGATGGTCCTCACTGATCTGTATTGTGTGTGAGACATCTCAGTGCTTTTATGTCAGGGCACAAATTTGTTTCATCTAACATTGGAGAAAAGTAACTCTTTTGTGTGTTTATTTGATGTTTGCGGTTCAGATGGCTGGCAGCATGCACAGTCCAAGAATGGCAGTCCTCCAGATTTAATATGATGCTGGGCATGACTAGTAGAGGGAGTTGAGATGAACTGAGGAGCAAACATGAAAGTTGTGTTGTGATATTATGTTAAAATGTTATTTTCATCCAGAGCCTTGCCAGAGTTAGGAAAGAAAATAAATGATCTGTCAACTGTTTTGTCAAGATCCCAAGCTAGGAAAAGACTGCTAAATGGAAAAGGCTGTATGCCTTGTGACTGTTCTCCAGCATAGCCATTCCTGGCCAAAATAGAGTGGAATTGAAAGACTTTCAAAGGAGTGTTGAGCAGATTTGCTTTGTCAAACAAATTGCACATTAAGACCTCTAAAGCATTCATATAGGTCAAATAACTTTTAATTCAGGCACATTGTCAACAGAATTAAGCTTCCATTTTCGGAAGAAATAACCAAAGAAATAATAATTAGTTAAGATTAATATAACTTGTTAACCACAGGTTTCCAGGTTTATAAAAGAGGTTTGTTGCCATTATCCTTATTTTACACAAATGAGGAAACTGAGATATTGGAAAGTATTGTTCTTCCCAACAGCCTATTTGAAACAGAACATAAATCATTAAATTCATATGACTTGGTTTAACAATATCATCTATATTAAGATCAGAAAACAGAGCTTTGCTTCTGCCGTTAGCAATAAATATTTAAAAAATAATATTTCTTTATGTGACTTGGAACATTTTAACAGCTTCATCCTAGACTCAACTAATTCTAACAAAGTCAGCTACTGGTCAGAGCATCTATCACAGATTATCATGAGCTGGAAGGAAACCACAAGGAGCATCCAATTCCTGGCCTTGCACAGGAACATCCCAATAACCACAAGAAGTCACAACTGTAACTGCTTGCGTTGTTCATCTGTAATAACTGTAAATTCTGCCAGTAAAAAAATACATGCAGTTCACTGAATCACACAAACTTCCTGTGGTAGATCTCTTCAGAGTAATTGAACTCTTCACAGTAAAACGGACTGGCTTTTCTTGGTAGACAAAAAGAGAAAAATTTGGCTTTGAAATTAATTTTTGAACCAATAGGTGTTTTCTCTACTACCCATTTCATATTTGGAGTTTGGCTAACTTATTGCAAATAGCACTTGAAAAAGAGTGTTAATTAAACTCGTGCTCATGTCTCTCAGCAAGAACAGAAAGCAGAAAGGCTTTTTGTGGGCCAGGCTGGAGTAATGAAGGTGAGAGATGAGCCTGAGCAGAACAGAAAACTCCTGAAACCCCTCATGTCATGAACTTTCTTCCCCACTCTTGTTAAAATGAATAAATGAAACTATTTCCTATGTCTTCATTAGGAATCCAACTGATGCGTTTGTCCTGCCAAGACGATGCCTTCTTTAGTAGCATCTTTGTTTCATATTTGTGCCTAGATTTCTGCCTTTTATGTTCAAAATAGACTGTTGTCCTGCTGGCCAACTGTTCCTTTTGTAAGTAAATGTTCTTGGATGAATTAATAGGAAAAAACTTCTGATTTTTTCAATATTTTCCCACACAACCTGAGTTTCTGCTTTTCTGCTGCATTCTTTACAAATATCAGTTAATGTCTGCACATTTAATCACTTACCTGATTATATATGTAATATATGTCATATATGTATGCAAGTGGAATTTGCTACTTAATTCCCTGTATATTGCAGAGATACTGAGAAGATTCAAGGCAAATAGCTTAACTTGAGTACAGCATACAGTCTTTCCAATTCTGTTCTGGATCCTCGTGAAGAAGAAAGGAAGGATACCTTTATTCCTTTCTTAGTAGTCTATGAAAATGACAGCTTTTTCATGTGTTTGCTGGCATACAAAGTTCACAGTTAAGTGTTGTCAAGTTCCAGTCAGTGAATTATCAAGCCTAACTGAGAAGGCAGAAAATGGGGATGTATGCAATTTTTTTAACAATTCAAATTCTTTTTGCTTTGCCTTGAGTCACCTTCAGCTGTCTAGCCAGTATGATCCTGAGACACAGACTGAGGCTGTGCCCCCTGCTGCACTACATCAACTGGAGATCCACGCAGTAGCGTGGTTTTACTTAATGCATCAGCAAGAGTAAAGACCCTGCCAGGATTCTGTTATAAATGTCAGGGTAAAAAGGGTGTCACATTTGGAAAATTCTCCCCTGTCAGTGCCTAGAGACTGTAGGAGCATTACTATGTTTAGGGTTAATGCCAATGTTAGGAATAAGCCCCACAGTCCATAGAGAGGAAGAAGATCATGAACTATGACCTATTCATGACTACAGTCTGTGCAAGGATATTTCTAAAGTATGGTACTTTTTGTTTTGCATTCCGCAATGGGAAGGTGAGAAAAATCTCAGTGGTTTTAATTTCTAGGGGAAATGTTATAAATGACTCATAAAATTTAGATTCTCTAATAAAGGGCTAAAATGAAGTTATGAGAATGTCTTGCAGGAGAGTAGAAAACATTTTTACAGGAGGTATGGAGACTCTTTCACCTAATAAAAGAAATCCCTTTTAGTTTTCACACTCCCTGAGCGTTCTCCAGATTTGCATTGGCATTTCTTTCACAGGCACTAATGTGCCGGTTGAGAGAATATTTTTGGTAATGAATGACATTGAACTGATGACAAAGCAGAAAGTGAGTACTGAAAGGGAAGAAAATAAAAAGGCTAGCACAGTTGTTAAGATGAAACACCTGCTGTGAGTGCCATGAAAGGCTGCTGGGGAGCAGGCAGCTTCTGAACAAATAATTTCTCAGGAAAGATAAAATATCCTTGTCTGCTGACAAGGCCACCTTTCCTTCCTCTCCTCAGTCTCTTTCTTATGGATTACTGTTTTCATGTCCATTTTTTTTGGGCACATAATTAACAGCCTGTGATACAGAGGTTGCACATAAATGGGTTTTGTTTCAGATTGATACCTAACTAAGATTTCTTATTTTTTGTGTCTCATTAGTTTTCAAGCTAACATATTCTGTCTGAACACATCATATAAAATTCCAGCAAGCCACTTTGTAAATCTCTAAGATGTGTTAAGAGCCTAACCGCAGTTTCAAGAGATTACTCCAAAGGTCATTGCTGCAGTCTCACTAGTATCACAAAACATCTTTTCCTAGAAAGACAAAAATGACATTTCTGAAGCTTGTTTTTAGCAATCTATTGTATCTCAGATTATAATTTCCCCCTTTTACAAGAAAAAGGATACTTTCCTTTCCAAATGCAAAAAAATTTTGACAGAAGACATCCTCTGATATCTACCCCCATAAAACTTATCCTTAGCTGGCACTTTAAACCCAGATGCTACTGGTACAGCCTTTCCTAAGTGGGTGTGATGATACCAGCCTAACAGATGGGCCTATGGAGAACAACCAGGTACCTCAATATTGAATATTTCAGGCACAGAGTTCCACTAAGGAGGGTTTGGACTGCAGTTTGCTCAGAGAAACATTGGCAAAGATCAAGGTGACATGCAATCTCTGGTGCTCTGGTTATCAGCATAGTTATTTGGCCTCTTGTTGGGGGTTAGGTTTCTTTTCTTTTTCACCTATAGAATTTTTCCCCAAGGGTTGCTTGGCAGCTAATTGCTGGTACTTATCAGTGCTCAGCTGAAACAAAAAAAGATGGACCCTGGCATTTGGCTACACCCTTTGTCTCTTCGAGTTTCTCTCGAGGGGGGGAGAAAGACGGTGCTGGAAGGCAGCTTCACTTTTGGTGTGGTCTGCATCGGGAGAAGAGGGGGCTGCCGTTGCTGCGTGGGTTTCTCACTGGCACCACCGGGATTTGATCCTGAAGAGAGCTGCTATCATCTGCTCGTGTGCCCAGGAAGATCCTGATTTCTCCTTTTCCTGCTCTGCTGGAGCTGGCTCAGCCCTGTCCCACTGCCTCGGCGCTGTTTTAGAGCTGCTCTGCACCGCGGGCCCGCACTGCCCTCCCTGCCAGACATCCCTGCCCTCCAGTGACCACCGACGGAGCTCCGAACTTCATCCGATCCACCAGCCCGGGATCCCCCACCGTTCCAGCTTGGTACCTTTTTTTTTGGAGTCCCCAGAGACCAGACTGCCCCGAGTTTTGTGGGACCAAGTTCCGTCAAGGTCCCTGGTTCTGTTTTCGCTATTAATTGCTGTAGTTGTTGTTGTTTGTTTGCCTTGTTATACCTATTAGTAAAGAACTGTTATTCCTATCCCCATATCTCTGCCTGAGAGCCGTTTTAATTTTTTTCTAAATTATAATAATTTGAGGGAAGGGGATTTGAATTATCCATCCCAAGAGAGGCCCTGCCTCTCTTTAGCAGATACCTGTCTTCTTTCAAAACCAAGACACCTCTGGTATAATGTAAAGGATGCTTTGGCTCTCACCAGTGATAACTGGTATTTTTGCTTACAAATGGAAGAGTGAGAAGGAACATTTTGACTGCTCTGCTGTTGATTTAAAGATTATGCCCATGGAACTTGGTCTAAGGGCCGCTGGAGGTTTACTGGAATGACTTGACATTGTTTTTCCCAAGGACTTGAACTCTGTCAGGATCTCAGAACACTTTATCTAGGAGTGCTGCTCACCCTTCAGTAAGTTCATCAGCCAGACTGAATTGTTTTTTAGTCATAACCAGGGCAACAGTAGATATCACCTAGGCAGAATGTTTGGTAAATTTTTGACTTACTTTCCCCAGTATATTGAATATACTGTGGGAAATATTTTATTGGTAACAATGACATACAGATTTATATTTTCAAAAGAACTGAAAGAGAATCATTCCCAAACCATTTTGACTATCCCATGGAGCTAACAATAAGAAATGCTGCTTTAATATGGTAGCAAAAGCCTTATGCACACCTTTACACCTGTAAAAACAGGTGGTCTCCCTCAGGGGTCTTTATCTGGACCAGTGCAGCTTAATATCTTCTTCAATGACATAGGCAGTGAGATTCACTTCACCATCAGAGAACTTGCAGAGAAAACCAAGCTGAGGGGTGTGATGGATGTGTCTGAGGAACAGGATGTCATCCAAAAGGACCTAGACAAGAATTGGTCTCATGAGGTTCAACAGTGCCAGGTGCAAAATCCTGTACCAGTTTCAGGTGTCAATTCATTCTGAGAGATGAGTGGACTGAGAGAAGATGTGTGGAGAAGGACTTGGAGATACTGGTGGATTAAATACTGGACATGAAGTTTCCCCTGTACTCGGCACTGGTGAGGCCCCACCATGAGGGCTGTGTCCAGCTCTGGGCCCCGCAGTTTAGGAAGGACATTGAGACACTTGAATGAGTCCAGAGCAGGCAATAAGGCTGGAGAGGGGCTTGGAACACAAACCCTGTAAGGAACGACTGAGGGAGCTGGGGTTGTTTAGCCTGGAGAAAAGGAGACTCAGAGGTGACCTTATCACTCGCTACAACTTCCTGAAGGGTGGTTGTAGTCAGCTGGGGGTTGGTTTCTTTCTCCAGGCAGCAACTGACAGAACTAGGGGACACAGTCTCAAGCTGCATCAAGGGATGTATAGGTTGGATATTATGAAAAAGTTTTTCACAGAAAGAGTGATAAAGTACTGGAATGGCCTGCCCGGGGAGGTGGTGGAGTCACCATCCCTTGATGTGTTTAAAAAAAGACTGGATGTGGCACTTGGTGCCATGGTTTAGTTAAGGAGTTAGAGCATGGATTGGACTCGATGATCCTGAAGGTCTCTTCCAACCTAGAAATTCTGTGATTCTGTAACATGTGCCTGCACAACCGTGTCCTGGGCTGCATCAAAAGAGGAGTGTCTACCTTGTCAAGGGAGGGGATTCTGCCCTTCTCCTCTGCCCTGGTGAGACCCCACCTGCAGTGCTGCATCCAGCTCTAGGATCTTAGTACAAGAAAGACCATGGGCCTTTTAGAGTGGGTCCATATAAGGGCCATGAGGATGATTTGAGGGCTGAAGCACTTCTCCTATGAAGGCAGGCTGAGCGAGCTGGGTTTGTTCAGCCTGGAAAAGAGAAGGCTCCAGGGAGACCTTATTGTGGCTATTCAGTACTTAGAGGAGTCTTGTAAGAAAGATGTGGACAGGCTTTTCACTACAGCTTACTGCAGCAGGACAAGGGGTAATGGTTTTAAATTAAAGAGGGTAGATTCAAATTAGATATAAGGAAGGTAAGGATGTTTTACAACAAAGGTGGTGAAATATTGACACAAGTTTCCCAGAGATGTGGTAGATGCCCCATCCCTGGAAACATTCTGGGCTCTGAACAACCTGTTCTAGTTGAAGATGTATCTGATCATTGCAGGGGAGTTGGATGAGGTCACCTTTAGAGGTTCCTTTAAATCCAAAGCATTCTGATTCTATGACTCAATGAAATACCTCTCATATAAGTGAATCAGGTGATTTTAATAGATCTATTCCATTAAAAGATATGCATTAACACCATAAAAATGGCTTACAGAGCTGGCCAACTGTAAATTTTTTCAAGAAAGAGAATCTGCATTTTGTTTCAAGAATTCTAGTAATATTAGAAGTCCTACACAATATTCTTAACAGAATTTTGTAAAAAAGTGGATTCACATTCATTACAGGTGTAATTCCAGCAAAGTTGCATTATGCATTAATTTATTCTAAAAATATTTTCAGCACATTCAGAGTTGACCTATTTTGACTAGATAATTTCAAAGTTATCATTATTTAATTCCTCTCATTCTTGGCTCCTGAGCTGGAAAAGAATTGTATCCTTGTATCATCCTTATTTGCAACAGATAAGTAAGATGATTTCTCTGTGCTTTCTTGGCCACTACAATTCACTGAATATTTCATTTTATGAAAATTCTGATTTTCAATTGCATCAACTGTGCTATTTTAACCTGCCACCTGAGGTCATTTCAATTACATCTGACAAATGAGTTACAGAAACCAAATGAATTGCATTCTTTTCATAAGTAACTACAATGCAAATTTTGAGCATTATACTCAGTTTCCCGGAACTAAATTGGACAGACCTCTCTCTTTTCTTGAAATATTTATTACAGGAAAGATACAAATGATTATATAGAAACTAAAAGTAAATTAATGACAGAAAATTGCAGTTGAAGACCATGTTTGTTCCATGCAGCACAGAGCTTTAGAAGTGACTATGCACGTTCAGCAGCCTAAAAAGACAAAAACTAAATCTTTCAAAGAACACTTTATAATCTAACAAAAAGAGAAATCTTGATTTGGATCAGATATAAGCAACCACCCACTTACAGAAAGAAGAATTCATTTATCCTTAGTAAAACCCTCTTGTGTTCCTGACAGTGACCTAGAAGAATAGTTTTTCCTTCCTCTATTTAGGTCTTTGTAATAAACCTGTCATTCCATGTTTAGGCCTTGGCAAGTTGGGAATATGGGTGTGGTACTCGAGTTTGTTATTTAATGCTTGTCTTTAATGCTTCACCGATGAAAACAAACAACACTAATCTCATTTCTTAAAGAAAAATAAATCTTGCATGCTCCAGAATAATTCCACTGGCCAATACCTTCCTCTGCCTCCAAAGTCACAGGTATTGTTTTCTCTGTTTTACCCAACTTTGTAGGAAGATTGAAGGAAGAAGATGTCTGTGGAATTGTACAAATTTCTGTATTACCATGTTGACAATCCAGAAAGATAGGCTTCTACAGTACAATATTTAGAAATATAGCATTTTAAAACGTTATCTTTTGCAATAAACTTATTAAAAATTATTGTATCTAATAGATTAATAATTGCAAACAAAGACAAAAAGGTCACAAAGATCATAAGCTGAGCTGGAACAAGACTTAAGGGGTTTTAAGTCTTGGGAAATCACTTAATCACCAAATGATTGCTTTTAACACTGTTAGCTTCCACATAAGAGTATGGTTTAGCATCAGTCTCTGGCATATTGGTACTTGAAAAATTTATAAAATTTATATGATACTAAATAGTAAAAACTTGCTGAAATGAATCTGCTAACAAATAAGATTGTACAATCAAACTAAGTACTGTAAGGCATATTTATATCTGCTTTTATGTAATCAAGATAACAGCTCTTCTCTAGCCCCAGATAGGATTCTAAAATTCACATAATTCATTTAGTTGAAAAAACACCCTGCCTTTTTTTCCGTGTGGGATCTCAATGTAAGTGGTTACTTCACCAGAAGTGATGTGCCTCTTCAACAGGACCACTGTAACCTTGCTCAAAGCAAACTTGAAATGTTGCTATGTCATAAATGATCTATGACAACAGGAAAATGATCCTTAGTATTAGGATGACTCAGAAGCCTGTCTCACTAAATTGACTAAAGAATAAGAGGCAACCTCCTCACATGGGTGTCTGCATGTGAATAGCCTTCCTAATTGTCCAAGGTACTTTTGTAAAACAGAACTGAATATGTAAACACTCCCACATTGTTAGTGTTGATAAATTACTTGGAACATTTACTCTGAGGAACTTCAGACTTTTAATGTTAATAGGTAGAACATCAAAGATGTTACCTTTTAATAATGAAATTCACCAATCAAAACCTGAATATAATTTCAGGTGTAGGGGTATTTATGCCACAGTTCCAGTGAAAGCTGATTTTGAAGTCTCAATTTGGATCTGTACTTTCCTTCTACAGGGCTATTCTTGACCTATAAAGCAGCAAGTAGGTAAAAAATTGAGCAGTATAGCTCTGTATAATTTCAGTGTTATGAAAATTTTTCACATATTGGAAGGATAAAAATATCACATGTATAGAACTTAATTTCAACAGAAAACATAATAGAAAGTTTATGAAATGATTTGTGAGTGCTTTTGTTAAAACTGAACTTCCTAAAAATATGTTGGTTTTGCTTTATCACCCTCATTCTTGGTTATGGATAATGTTGCTGAAAGAATTAATTTTCCTAATATATATTTGTTCATGCAGGTAATTGCTAAAATATTGGTTTTGCATTTATATTTCTGTTTCCTAGCAGGAGGACAACTCTAAAACATTTTCCTTCTTACCAACTATTACAAGTTAAATTTAGAACTAAAGAAAATACCCACTTCAGGAAATTAGTTTAAAGCTTATGTTTATTTTTCAATAGCACACAATTTTCTTCTTAAAAATACTGAATAAAAAGTTAATGTATTAATTTAAATAGCATATGACCTTTTAATTCTAGTTGAACAACTTTGTCTTGAACACTTTAGGCTGTATCAATTGATCACAATTTGCTTATGCCACTGTTTGAACTCATCTTGCCAAGGCCTGTGACAAAATTTTGCCCTTTAGAGCTTCTAATGTTCACCTTACAGTTCCTGGGTGACATCCAAAACCATAAAGTGACAGTTGTTTTCCAAGTTATAAATATAGCTTTGAATCCATGAATGACTCCTCTGCTGTTTCTTCTGTAACTTCAACTGTTGTATCACAGAAAGAACAAGGCAGAGTTCCTTTGCTCCTCAAGAATGTAATATACCATGGCTCATTTGAAGCAGCATCTCCACAAAGTAAACCTTTATAGCAGGAGCTAAGTGTAGCATACACGAGTGGCATCTGGCAGTTTGTGATACAGAGCATCTAAGGTTGGAGATTGTTATTCCCCAGAGCATTTTATGCAAAGGAGATTAGACTATGCAAGAATAACTTAAAGCACCACAGGTTTCATGCTGGAGAAGCTTGGCTTTAAATACTGTATATCTGCAGCCAAGTCAAAACGCATAACATTCTTTTAATCTCTTTTTCTTGATAAAAGAAGAAGAAATCAGCAATGAAAATAATTTTACATGTGGTTAAACAGTACACAGTGCTGCTGGAAACACTGCAAAAGTGGAAGGAGATCTAGTCTCTGGAGAGCAGTAAACTGCATTTCTGTAAGCCTCTTGATCAAATCTCTGACCTGGTGAGAAACCAGTCCATCTTCTATTTTATTAAAGTGGAACAAATAGAATTTGTTAGGAAAGCTGTCAGTGACATGTGGAGCTGAATGACTATGAGTAATCAGAGAAAAGAGAACTATAAAATTAATCAAAGAATCATGGAATCATGTTCAAACAAATTAACCCTAACAAAAAGTTTTTGTTACCCAAGTTTCTCTAAAACATTTCCTTTTCTGGAAGACATTGATGGAAATTCCACAGTGAAACCACTGAAAAACAGGTTAAACAAGTCAGGTGAAGATCCATTGTTAATAATAATTCTGTGTTGAGAAAGGAAATTCAATAAGATATGATTATTTTCTACTTTGGTAAGTGAAATAAAATGGCAAGTATTGCATAATACAAATATATTAGTTATTGTCCAAGTAGTCATTCTCAAACTAAAATTAGAAATATTCTTTTCCTTCCTTTGTAATGAGCAAGTTAAAACAATAACTATCCCAGAAATTTATATTAATATATAAATCAGCTCCTGCAAGTAAAATTAACCCAATCAGCAATAGTACTTGCTCCTAACTTTTTGACATTTGTAGTTTTAAGTTCTAAAACTGAGTCAACATGAGATAAACTGAGTTTATCTGCCTTTTCTTCCCTGCTGCAAAGGTGTACTTGGGTCTGGCTGTGACAGAGTTAATTTTTATTGTAGGAGACCGTGTGTCTGAGCTTTAGATCTATGACTAAACCAGTATTGATAACTACACAATGTTTTGACCGTGACAGAGCAAAGCTAACACAGCATCAATGCCTTCTCTGTTTCTCACTCCGTGTCCCACAAGTAGGAATGTAGAGGGCAAGGTATTGTGAAAGGAACACAACTGAGCCAAGTGACCCAGCCTGACCAAAGGAATATTCCAGACCATATAATGTCATGCTTTGCAATAAAAACTGAGGGTGTAGTCTTTGCTTAGAGACTAGCTGGGCATCAATTTGTTTGTGAGAGAAGCTGAGTGATTGCTTTTGCAGGACTTGTGTTGTTATTTTTTTTCCTCTTTCCTTCACTTATTAAGCACTCTTTAACTGGACCAACAAGTTTTTCTCACTTTTGTTCATCCTATTCACTTCCCTATCCACAGCAAGGAGGGGAGTGAGTGGCTTTTTGCTGAATTGTAGTATTCTCTTTCAGTTAAAAAAATCCCCAAAAATATTGCCAGTAGCTTTCTGAAAAAAATAGCATGATTTTGTGGATCTGCAGTGCACCACTTTTACACTGCCCAGAAGTTTTCTCTTTTGCGTAAGAATCCCATTAAGTCTGTGCAATACTATGCAGGCAGTCTGGAAAGAGTGAGAATCCAAAGTGTACCATTGCTTTTTATACAGAGATATAAAACCTTTCCCTCTAAAAGGAAATAATGAGTTAAAAGGGAAAGTCAAATGCAAACACGTAGAAAATTAACCCTTGCTCTGCATGTTAAAATAACCTTAGCAAGGGGTCATTGGTGTAATTATTATTAACCAAGAAAACTAAGTAGTTTTCTGAGCATCCTGTTTCCACAAAAATCTCCATCCCCCCAAAAATAAACAAACAAACATTCCAAAATTGAGTTATCTCATAATATTTTCATCTTCATACTTCATAACCTGAAGGAAACAGAATTAGAGAAAGATTAACACTTAGTAAAAAAAACATATAAAGAAATCAAGAATCAGTCAGCTTTTCTCCAGGTTCACAGTTCATCTGAAGAACCACCTTTTCTGTAGCACAACACTGAAGAAAAAATTTTTAACATTTACCCAAATACTGCACAGAGCCATTTTAATGTGTGCAGTTACTAAATGATTGTGCTCCATTTTGAATTAGTATGATTTCTCCTGAAACAAAAAATAAAATCTATGAAAATGGCACTTTTCTCCAGAGGAATAAATGCAGGACTGAAGCAAGGATTTCAGCTTTACTCTAAGAATATAATTTGAATAATAATTTTTTTGTGAGATGCAATGAGAAATTGTATAACAGAGTGTATCATCTTTATTTACGAAAAACGGACAGCCATTTCCCCAAAATAGTGTCTTAAGTAATTCTAAAAGCTGTTTAGAATTACTCCACAGAATGGAAACTATTGCTGTTTCAGAGGCAAGTTATGCTTTTCCACAGCATATTTCAGTAGAATTGTTTGGTTGGGTAGTATAATCTTATGAATTTTTTCCATGATGTGGTTGGAATTTTGTTCAGCATCTCTATTTTATTACTGTATTGATGGGACACGCTGCATAATTGTTGACTATTTTCACAAAGAGAGGAAGTTTGACTGTGTACTGTTAGAATAATTGTAAAACATGGCTCTAACCATAAGTTTTTTGTCACCTTTGTGGAAATTGTATTTCATTCACCTACAGTGTGGTGTCTGACACAGGCAATTGTACAGTATACTAACAGCTTATGGAACCTGATTAATTGCAGCACCTGAGTGAATTGTGCAAGTCAATCAAGGGTAAAAACAAATCTTAGAAATATGGACTTTGTGTTGAAGACTACACTTTGGTATAAAATAAGGCTGAAAATATGGAATCTGATTGATATTCAAGGGCCTCACAGCCTGGTGATGCCAATATTTCTTCTTATAGAGGTATAGGACAGAAAGAAGCCTTCTAGGACAATGTCATGCTAGGCTAGGTGGAAAAATAGGCAAAGCCCCCCACCAGTCCTTGTTTGTGCTTTCACACCTGGTATCTCTGAGTTGCTGTTATTTCTAAAAGTGAATATATTTTATTACTTCACAATAATAGAAATTCTCTCCCTCATTAGGCTTGTTGTGAAAAAAAGGGCTCAGAATACCTTTAATTTTGAACAACTGCGATTTGCTGCCTTGCACTAGTGTTTGAATTTAACTTATCTAGCATCATGGTAAGAAACAAAGGAATGATTCATAGTGTTGCAGAAATTGTCTCTGTGGTTTCAAAAGGGAAAAAGAAGCATAAGTTATTAATACACCTGACAGATATCTTGACAATTCTTTATCTCTTGTAACTCTTAAATAAAACAGCCATTTTCTTGCATTGAATAATTTCTCTACTTTGTACCAGTAAACAAACAACCTTTTGTGATATAAGAATTTTTAAAAGATTGGTGTTTTCTTACTGCAAGGATATTGACAAAAACAGTCTGTGCTATTTTTTTGAAGTCAAATGTAGGTAAAATCAAAAGTAGATCTTCCACAGAAACTAAACTGTTAGAGAATTGTTTCACTGTGTGCTATGCACCAGTCTTTTTCTCCAGGCAGCACCTGACAGAACCAGAGGACACAGTCTTAAGCCAAGGGAAATATAGGAAATATTAGGATATTAGGAAAAAGATTTTTACAGAAAGAGTGATAAAGTACTGGAATGGTCTGCTCCGGGAGATGGTGGTGTCACCATCCCTGGATGTGTTTACAGAAAGACTGGATGTGGCATTTGGTGCCATGGTTTAGTTTAGGTTAGGGATGGATTGGACTCGATGATCTTGGAGGTCTCCTCCAACCTAATGATTCTGTGATTCTGTGATTCAGTAGCTAGCTAAGCTTTGCATCTTACAAAAATAATGTTTTTGGAGAAATAAATCTCATGCAGCATTACTATGGTGATTGTCTTAATATGCTATTTCACTTCAGCAAGGCAAAAACCTATGAAATAGGGTTGGGGCTTTTTCAGCACAAAGAACAGAGTTACAAAAGTATTTGGATGCCAAAAGATCCACCAAAGATGAAGATCCATGGATTTTTCCCAAAACTGATGGTTGTATTGCCTAGCTCAGTGAAATTAATTCTGGCTTCAGAACTGCATTTATTAAATATGATGGTGAAAGTACACCAGAGGCACTTTTGCCATCAACAATCAGAGCTGTCAGAGCCGGCAGTTTTGCTAGCAGCAGGACCACAGACTCATGGTTATTTTGGATCTGGATCTGTGGTTTGCTTTCCTCTTTAAGAATAATAAGCAGCAATGAATGCTAAAATCTACTTGGTCTCTCAACTCTTTAGGAAGCATGGTTGAAACAGATTGACAAAGGAGGAAATTGTCAGTCCAGACTGCTTAAACAGGTACTGTAATTCTGTATAGACTGTGTGAACAGCTGCCGTTAGAAAGAGTGAAAAAGTTCTAAAAGCACTAGGCAATACTCATATTAACCATACTCCTGAATCAGAAACGTGGATATTGTACAAACCACTTGTGTGATTTTTATAAAGGTGGCAAACACCATAAAATGTCTTTTGCTCATATCTCCAAAATGATCACTTATTATTAAGTTTATTTATTCAACTAAAAAAACCACCCCTGCTTAAATATAGATGCAACAAGTGCATTGTTTTTACTCTGCACCTTCTTAGAGTTAAACTTAAGAAGAGAGGAAATATTTTAATGAAATTTATGTCTAAATTCATGGGAAAAATACACTACCTTAAATACACTGTACTTCCTTCAGAGATTTGTTGATGATAGGAAAAAAACCTGACAAGTAAACTGAACGACTAATTACTCTTCATTTTTTATATAACCAGCTCATTACACAACATGCTTTTTTTCCCTAAGTTATTTAATGTTTAATCACGATAAATTTTTGTTTGCTGGCACTTTAGTTAACAGCCAAGGGCAATTTAGTAGCTTTCTTTATTGAATAATTTAGAAGACCCAAAAAGTATTGTTTTATGTTGAATGAAGTATTATCTTCATCCCCCCAGTGAGAGCTGTCATTTGGATTTCGGCATGGTTCTTTTTTGGTATAGATTTCCTTGTGGGTTTTCTTGATTACTGAGTTGAAAGAAATGTTAGTAGTGTAGTTCAAACTGAAAAATAGAAAATACTGAACATTCTAGGAAAATATTTTGTTGTCTTAATTTTGTTTTCTCCAATTCAGCTATATTATAAAATTCAAGAAAAATGAGCAAAACATTGACGATTCTTATTTTTTTTTTGATAAAATAAGCTATTTGAACCATAAGCTTCCACACAGGGTCTCTGTTACTTCTGTAGATTAGTCAAGCAACTGTACCTTTAAATAGTGGTTTTCTTTTACTTTCCCTTCATGCTATTTAACAAAAAAAATGAGTTGTGGGTCATCATGTTTTTGTTTGACTTTTTTGTGACTACTTTCAGGCCAAGAAATGGACCCTTGGGCAGCAGATTTTGGACAGTATCTGTGGGAGGAAGGCAGAGGTAAAGATGCTCTTTTGAAAATCAAAGTATATTCAATTAGTTGTTGCTTCACCTCAGTTGTTTTACTTCCTTGCTCCTTGCTTTGGTTGAGAAGCCTGGAAAAGAAGAGAGGAAGGAAAAGTCAAGCAGTTATAATTATTATTGCCTCTTAATAGTTCAGCCTAAATAATACATGGCAATGGCTGGAGTAAGAATTATTACATGTTATGTAATAAAAAAATACTTAACATGGAGGCTTAAAGTGACCAAAAAATCCAACACAACACCAGTGGCTGCAGCTTGACAAACTTTAAAATGTCTAATAAGCTGCTATCAAATCAGAAAGTCAAAACAAGCAATTGGCTGTGCACAAAAAGGATCTGTGAAAGAAAAGAGGGCTAGCGTGGGTGTTTCAGAGATAACAAACAAACCAAAACAGAAGAAAATAAAATATTCCCTTTGAAAAAGAGGATGACTAGCCATCTTTAAAGAGGATGATATATGAGAAACATCCTTTGCCTTCACCTTTCATCTGTCTTTATACCCCTATGACAACCAAACTGGTGAATGTTGTCAATACAGGTCCTGCACATAAGTGATTAGTTTCTTTAAAAGTTATTTGAGTTGTGTAATTCATGTTTGCAGTAATGTCTTGCCCAGCTTTTCTGAGGGCTGTGCAGCTGAGTCAACCAGAAAGCTGAGGCAAAGCTTCCTGAAATCAAATGGTGTTTTTCTGTTGCCTTTAGGTTAAATATCCAGATAAGCTCCTGGGGAGGTAAATCCAGTACAGGCTTTAAGAGGTTTGGCAGTAAAATAATGAGTTTATCTAATTTGCCTAAACATCTTTGTGGCTCCATTCAGTGCTCTTGCTCCAGCCATGGAAAGCTTTGGCTTTGGCTAATCATAGAGGTTTTTCTTGAGCCACAATTACAATGCACAACTTCCTGACTGCTGTGCAGCCCACATGAAAAAGAACTGTACTTTCATCTGTTGAAACAATTTAGAAAAAGATAATGGAAAAGACTGCCAATCACAGAGTGAGAAGGGCCTCTGGTACAAGATGCTCCTGCTCTAGCAGGTCCTCCTAAACTCTGTTGCCAGGCAAAATGCCCAGGTGGCTTTTAAGTATCCCCAAGGAACTAGACTCCACAACATCTCTAGGTGACTTGTGCCACTGCTTGGTCACCTGCTCGGTATAAAAGAGCCACTTCTTCTTTTCCATGGAGAAGAACTGCTGCAAGTGACAGTGTGTGGCATTGTAAGCATTGAAATGTGAAGAGGAATCCATGATAAAATACCAGCTGTTTACTGAGGAAAAATCTTAGGTATTAGTACTGCTGAAAAAGAACATCTGCTTTTGAAAAGTAAGTACTGAAAAGCCCACTTTGATTCTCTTCACTGACAGTAACTGAACAGGTGCTGCAGCTGCTGGTGTGCCTCTATTGTGGTGTTTTTATCACATTGTGTTTTATATAGTGGTTTTATTTATTGTGTTGTGGGTAAGCTGAATGACCAGTAAGCGTCCTCACATTTGAAAGCATCATTAAGAGTGAAAAAAATGAATAAAGCACTTACTCCTGGAAGCTAGTATCTGAGTAAGAGCAAAGACATGAATCACAACACTCATCTGTCAGCAAAATTACTTCCTGCTAAAATTAGTAGATAGGGGACAGTAAAGACAAGTAAAGCCCACTGTTTTTCCTCAGAAAGTTCAGTATTTAATGAGAGAAGGCAAGAAGGATTCATGCTTAATGCTGCCATTTCTGGTAGGATTAAAATAGATGCTGTGAATCTACTAATTTTCTGTGACGTAGTATGGTGCAAGTACCTAAATGGAGCAGGATTCTCAGGCTAATGTGGGCCCTAGTCTCCCTGATTCTCGGCCCGTTTGGAGATAAATGATAGCCCAATTGTTTTTAAAGATTATCAGAGCATAAAAGAATCATAAAAAGAATTTTAAGGCAAAAAAGAGGGATATTTTGATGGATTCAAATGCATTAAATTGAAATTCTATCACAAGGAAATTTAAAAAAACCCCCTCTATTCTCATGTTGTTGAATGGAGATCACTTTTTTATAAAATTATTAGCAAAAAGCTAACTCTAATCTTGAAATGTCTATTTTTAATAAATAGGTTATGGTAGTAGGTAATAGCTTTTTTTTTTTTTTTAAGGTATTTAATAAAGACCATCAACTACCTACAGCTTTCAGTAAGAGACTGTTTTGAGTCAAGGAAACTAAAATTACAAAATAAGCCATTGGATCATCTTCATACAAAGAGAGACTCTGGAAGGTACTGTGGTCATGTTTTATGACCCTAATCTTTCAATTACATCTGCATGGATTGGGGTCTAGGCCTACTAGATTAAATTCTTAATGTGTGCAGTTCTATCTGCAGTCATTTTTATCCACCAAAAAGCTGGTTTTCATTTAAAGAAGGATGATTGACAGCTAGATATATATGAAGAGAGCTTTGTTCACAGGGAAGTACAATTCATGGTTCAATTCACATGCTAGAAGAGATATTGAATGAAATTCTCAGTATGTATAAAGTTGAGAGCCATGGAGGAGCACATCAGTGTGTGGAATTTGAATGGTCTGTGGTGATTTGGTTCTTATATACCCATTTTTTGGGACAGGCTAGTGGCAGATGCTGAGATACAGGCACCAAGAACCAACCCCCCATTGTAGCTTGTCTTTATGCTTAAATCGTGGAAGAAACCTCTCATGAGTAATTACCTCCACACACTTTCTGTATATCTTTGTTATCTTTAGAGCAGAGAAAAAAGGGCTTCCACACTGATTTCTCTCCGAAAAAGACTCTCCCTGACTCAAGCCAACAGATGCTTTTACTCCCTACACTGGTAATTTGGGACCCCTCCAGGCTGACCACTCCTATCTATGTATGTATCTATGTATCTATGTATCTATGTATCTATGTATCTATGTATCTATGTATCTATCTATCTATCTATCTATCTATCTATCTATCTAATCTATCTATCCATTTGTCCATGTCTTACAGTTTTCAATGGTGATTTCTCCTATTTGATGTTATTCATGAAATGGCAAGACTACTGTTCTGAGTTGACTCACAGCCACAAGGGCTTTGCTGTTGCACAAGGATAGATGCAAGCTTACACCTCAGGGTCTGACAGCTTCCAAATGTATGTCTGCCTGGCTTTCAGCTGGGATAGAGTTCATTTTCTCCTTAGCAGCTGGAACAGAGCTGTGTTCTGGATCCAGTATGAGAATGATGATAAGATACTGATGTTTTGGTTGTGGCTAAGTAGAGCCACAACCACAATCCTTATCTTAAGTCAAGGACTTTTTAGGGTCTCAGATTCTGCCAGTGAAGAGGTGCACGAGAAGCTGGGGGGAAGCAATGTGACCCGAACTGGCCAAGGGATATTCAGTACTGTAGATTGTCATGTTCAGTATATAAGGTGGGGGGAATTGGCTGGGAGGGTCCAATTGCTGCTGTGGGACAGGCTGGACATTGGTCAGTGGTAGTGAACAATGTTATTTTCAGATAATATTCTGGGGGGAACTCTTTCATCTCTCCTAATATTTTCCACAGAGTACGAATAGCAACAAAGTGCGATGGCACAGAGGCAGCAAGGACAGTGCCCCTCTCAGGAGTTCAGTCTCTTCCTTTCATATTTCTAAACAAAAATCTGAAATAAATGCCAAATCTTGTTGATTTCTCCTTTATCCAGGGCTGGCCTGCCTCAGGCAATTCAAACCACTCTCACAAGGCCTCCAACTGTATCCTTGAAATGTCTAGTTGCTTCCTACAAATAAACTGAGGACAAATCTTTCAGAAGTTTCTGTTAAAGCATTTATATTGGTTCAGGTGAACTTCATCTCAAAACGAAGCCATAGTAATCATAATATGTAATAACTATATTTTTTCATAAACAAAAGAATGGACATTTTCTCTTATTTAATGACGTAATTTGAGCCATTCCAGCAACTTTATGATTTCATTGGGATTTAGTTTCCAAGAGAACATGGAAATGTTAAATATTTCTATAGATACGTCCATAGTTAATGTAGTTCTCATTCAAACATTGCATATTGTATGATGTTGGAAAAGTATGTAATCAAAACCACAAAGAACTGAAGAATAGAATACAGTTTGAAAATCATTCTTTCACATTCTTAATGTGATTCTTTCCTTAACTGACTGCAATGAACAACTTTGTCTGTATGCTAACAAAACCCAGTCTGGTTTATTTCTGAATTTAGAGGTCAAGTTGCATTTCTTGCCTCAGAACCTTAAGCACATGCAATTCTGTCCAAGCATCTAAAACATAAAATGTGCTAAATTTCCATGAAGACAGAAAAGAGCTTTCAGGATACTATTCATGCAGTGTCTGCTGTCTGGCTGAAATATTTCTGAGCTAGAAGCTTCTGGTAATGGCTCTGTAGTTGCATAGCTATTGTTCAATTCTTGCAAGGTAACATGAAATGTAACAAATTATTGCTCTTCTCTTCACAAAAGAAAGAAAAAACAAAACCAAATAAACCCCCTCAAACAAGGGGAAAAATGTAGCTTGTGTCAGCCAGGAAAGGAATTTATTAACTTTGCGCAGTTTAAATTCCTGAGTCATTGAAGCTTCTGAATCAGAATACCTCATCACTTTTAAGAAATTTAAGAAAAGATCTTTTCCATGCTAAAAATGTCGTGCTGGGGAAAAAGGCATCATTCTCCATGTCTCTTGCCTCCCTGGGAGTAAGAAAGCGTTTAGTATGAGTTATTACAACTCTACATCAGGAAATGGCTCCCCAGCTGCAGTCTTAGGCAAGAGATCTTTCTTCTTAAAAGGAAATAATTTGGGATTCATGAACTACCTCAACCCTATCAGACTGGCAACAGAGGAACTCAAGCTTCTTTTTTCCTACCCTATCTAATTCTCACAATGGTCAAAACGCCATGAGATGATGCCTGTGTGTGTGTAGGCAGCTCTGAAGAGCTGGACCGTACCTGTACTGCCAGGTTAAGGACATACCCTGGCTGTAGAAGACAGATTCTCTGTTTAAAACTAGCCTGGTCATACTATAGGGGAAATGTGAGCTCAGGATGTCTGCTGTAGACATGGTTTCACTGTAGCTGGTTTTGCTTATGCACCATATGTCCCAAGCATGACCCCTGTCAAGGTGCCAAATGTGAATAGGCACTTTCTTTTTGACAACATTTAAAAATCTAATTAAAACACTTATCAAACACACAGGTGTCTTGTAGGCAGTCTAAGCAGTCTGCCTGTCGGAACCCAGGACAGCCCTCTAGCTGCCCTGGGTAGTCTGAGACCCTGGCAAGGGGTCCAGAGACCTTAGCAAGGAGTCAAAAGTACTGGTGCCTTCGATCTCAGTCCATGGGAGTGGTTGCTAACCTTGTGTGAAGAATTACAGGCCATGAGATTTTGATTAGAATGGTATTAATTTATCACCGGATGTACATGTAGAATTTTGGGGTTTTTAATGGGGGCTCAAGAAGGCAAAATGAGGAATTTGGGTGTGTCCCTGTCCTTCTGCTCCTTCTTCTTATCCTCCATCTTCTGCTGTCATGGTGGCACTTTTGGATTGGATTAGAGTAGAAATGTACTGTCTAACAAAAATGATAGGTATTGGTATTTCTCTGTAAATATAGAGCACGTAATACTTAGTATAAAGAGTTAAGACCACCTTGGTTGTGCCCAGTTGGCCATGACCAGGACTGCAGCAAGAACCCTAGCAGGGTAGGGACTGAATGTACTAGACAAGAAATAACAAACAAACTTGAGAAACTGAGCCGATGCATCTCGACCTCTTCTTCTGGCATGGGGCTTGGGAGAAGGACTTTTACTAATACCTCAGGTCATCCCAACAAGAAACCCGAGATCTGCCCTGTTTAATAATTTTGGGACTGGATTCAAGAGTGGGGAATTCTTTTGATTCTTCAGGGCATGTTTCAGCTATTTTTACCTTCAGTTTTCCAGCAGGAGTCTTATTGATGCTCTTAGCAGGGAATCCTGCGTGACAAGATGGAGAAAGAGGGAAATTTGTGATTTTGGGGAGGCAGGGGGGAAACTGTCTATAGGGAAGAGATCCTCGACACACAGAGACAGACTTTAAAAAGTAGATTCCCAAATTCTTGTTTGGACTGCTGATATTTAAGGCCACAATGCATGGTCTTCAGCTTGAGTGTTTTGCAGTAAGGATTGCTTTCAATCATTTACTTTGCACTTAAAGATACATGACAGGCCACAAGAGTGGTGAAGTCTGACAGGAGTCTTTTTTTTCAAAAGTATAAAAGAACCAATGCACCATATAATTCACTGACATTAGTCTAGATAGAATGCAAATATCTCTCCGGAGAAATACTTTTATAGCAGGTTCTGATTTTGACTTCCACAGAATATAAAGCTGGTGTGGATTGCATGTGTTTTGCACACCCAATAAATGTCAAGGCACTAGATATTATACTGCCTTGTAGCCACTTATCAAATTATTAATTTTCAGACCACCCTGCACTGCACATATTCCTGAGTTTTCTCATCCATATGATGGGAACAAATCCTTGCTAACCTACTGTACCTCACAGTGTGTTTCAATTCACTCATTAATATTTGGAAAGACCACTGAGACCATTTAATAGGTGCACAACAGAAGGAAAAAGTCTTAATTATTGTTAGATGGCTACAGGTTTAATTATCTTCAGTCTACTACCTGAGAGGTGTAGAGTTAAACTTTAGAGGCTCCAAAAATTGCGGTGGGGTTATGCCATTTATAGCTCTGTATGGTATAATTTTCCATGCAACAATCTTTACTTTCTTCACTTTCAAATTCAAATCTAGCTTTCTTTAATTTAAATTTTGCTGAAAAGAGCCATATTGCTACAAGCATAAATTATGGTAAATGAACATTAATGATGTCTGCTCACAGCTGTTCTTAGCTTAAGTAATTAGCACTCACTCCCTATGATCAATATTTTAAATGCCTGAACTATTTAATTAGGAGCACACAACACTTCCTTCTGTTATCACTATTAAAATCAAGTCTTAACTGACATACCTGTAACATTCATGTTATAGAAAAAATATGTTTGAGGCTATTGATTTATTAAGCAAATTGGTTTGTGTTTGATGAGAGATCTGAATATGTGTAGCATTGCAAATGCACTTAAAAACCCATTGAAATTAATGCTACATTAATTACTGATTCCATGAACACTTTAGCATATGCTGGTATTAATTGCATCCATTATCACAAAATAAACATCTCTTTATAAAAACAAATGATGCTTCATCTAAATATTCTTGATTTTGATATCTTTCTTCACAGCTGTTGCTACTTCTGTATTAGTGTTTTTGCTATAAAGAGCCACCTGTTAATTATAAAAGATATTTTGGATATTTTTATCCTTTGCAGAAAAAAAACTCATCTAAAGCAAAAATATAACAGAATCGTAAGCCTCTGAATTATTCAATAAAATTTCATTAAGTCTTTTGCAAGAATTTGCCCACTTAAAAACATGGATTTTTTTTCCTCCTTTTTATTTGTATAATAAAAAATAAAATGCAGTACATACTTTTTAATATTACTACAATATTAACATTTGTGTTCAAGAAACTGTTTAGATAGCTACTAAGAGAAACATTTGCTTGAAGTAAGATTGCTGCTTCTGTTCTGTGCAAAGAATACCCTTGATAGGAAAGCTCCAAAAACTTGTTTCAAATGGGCTATATAAAAATTGGAGAAAGTAATTTTGGATTAAGTTTTTCTTTCACCTAATGAGCAATTGCTGCCTACCCTGTAGATCTGCCATTTCATTCTTTCATATTTTCATGGTGAAAAACTTCAATCAGAGAGAATAGGCTGGCTTTTAAAGTGCCAGTTTCCTTTGAAAAGTGTTCCATTATAAATTACACTATAAGGCTATATTGATTTTGTTTCAGATTTATTGTCTTTCAGTTTAGATATTCTCAATTACAAGCAGAAAGTTTCTGCTGGGGGAGAGGGTGAGTTTTTAAAATTTTCATCTTTGCAAACTGAACCTGGGTTGTACAGTTTTTGTATTTTCTTTCTGCCCTGACTTTTATCTATCTGCACCAAACCTGGTTGTGCGTCCCTGTATTGTTATTAACTCCTCTCCACAAACGTTTTAATTCATTGTATCTGAGGGCAGGGTTCCTGGCAATGAGAATGTATTTACCAATTTCTGTAGAGCAGTAAGAGAGACTATCTCCTTGTCATTTGGCCATTACCTAGGGTGAGATTTCAGCATTAGTTGCAGTAAGAACCTTGGAGTTAAGGCAGAGAGAAATGTTGCGTGTGATGTTCCATGGTGCCTTATTTTTAGCTGTTTCTCAGTGTGGCACACACAGGCCTGAGCTAAATGTTGAATTGGTCTAGTTTATGGGCTAGGTGAGGCCCTTCAGATGGGATTCACAGAAGTTTACAATTTTGGGTGAGCCACCTAAGATATGTGTTTTGAAAAGTGAAGTACAAGTGTAGCTAGCTCTCTGATGAAACTACATGGCCTTCATCTGGGATGGGGATATAAGCTCAAAAGGAGATCAAGACTTTCTTTGCTGGGTAGGACCAAAATTAGTCAGCTTTCACTAGATTTTGGAAGCAGGATGACCTGCTCTGCCTGTACTATTTTCTTTGACATTGAATAAGGACAATGTATTTATTTCTTGCAGTAACCTTAATGTCTAAATCTTTATATTGGCAGGTTCTGGTCTTTTTTTGTTTGTTTTGGGGATAGAGTCTTTTACTTCAGAAATTAAGTACAATGAAATCAATTGGCAAAAAGATCATTAAGATTTATTGACATTCCTAAAAAATAGAAAATCACAGCTATTATATAATCTAGTTTTCCTACCACCCTCAATCACACGCACAGCTCCCCCCCCCCCCCCCCCATTTTTCACTCTTTTACTTTTCAGAAAAATGTTGCCATCATCTCCTTCCATTTTACTTTACATTCTCTCTTTACATCTAAAGTATATTCCACATATTCTCAAGATCTCTAACTTATGGTCACAAGCACCTATATTGCTGATTTTTTATCCAATAGCATAGCAATCATAGCAGTCATTCAGGTATTCTGTTTCAAAGCTTCATCAGAAAGGTTAAAAATAACTTCTAATCTCCAGGAAAATACTGTAGTCAGACATTTCTGTACAGGGTCTAAATGTACTTTTCATGTTAAGGAAGGTCCATTTAAAAGGTCTAAGGGCTATGAATCTGTTACAGACTTTCATGGAACGTCACTGGACAGAGAAGAATGGTTGAGTCTAACCCTTGCTGCCAGGACAGCTTTATGCACCTTGTGTTAAGCAATGATTGGTGTTATGACTGAAGTATGTTTCAGTGCTATGATGAAGGCCAAGGATTCTCTCTGGAGTGTCTGGACCCCTGTGAAAGGAATTGTGCCTTCTACTCAGCTATTTTTCTAGTCCAGCAAATCTTGCCTTGTAAAGCACTATGCCTTCATGGAGACATCTGGAACATCCTTTGTCCCACACCAGCCTCTATCACTGTGTATGGGGGTGTATTTTGTAAGAGGGGGAAGAATGGAATCTGAATCTCCCCACATGAAAATATTCAGGTGCTGCACTTTTATTTTGCTCTCCTGACTGTGTGCCAAGCTAGATTTTAATGAAGATCGTAAGCCAGGTTGTTCAGGGAACACTGACATTTTTGGGATTTCATGGGAGATAAGGACTGAAAGGGGAAGAAAACTGGTTAGCAGAATCCAAAACCTTCCATCAAAAGCTTGTATTCCTAAGAATTTTGCCATTTAAGTTGTAAAGACAGGGTTATGAAGCTTGCATATTTTAATGAGCTAGACATCTTTGTAATTTCAATTACTTATTTTCTTTCAGGAGTTTAGATCTTTGTAAAAAAGATATCTCTTGGAGTGTACATAAGATAATCTTACTCAGAGAACACCATTTGTCAAAGTTACTTTTCAGGTTTAAAATATATGTCTGCTCTAATGAGAGTTTTTAACTAGTCAGTTTTTATCTGTTGCCTGGGAAAATGGTTCTGATCTCTCCCTTTTCATCACAGCTCCCTCATTTAATTCCGTTTTTAATTTACTTTAAAATAATACTACCCAAACTGTGGTGTTTACTGTAATTTTTTTTTCATCACGAGTTAAAGTCTTTGAATTACATTCTCTTTGTGCAGAATCTAGCTAAAGGAGCTTATTTGTAAGACAGATGCTCATCTGATTGTAATTACAACATCCTTGCCAGTAATTTAAAGAAAAAAATCTGTGTCTCATTGATATATTTTGTTTTATTTTAACTACTATTTTTATGTATGAAAGAATAAGACAAAACCCGGGATTGGTTTGGTAAAATTGTTGCTATCTATTAATACCTAATGATTATAAATGGAACACAAATATAATCTAAAGTTAGTTTAGGTAATCTTGAAAAAAAGATTCTCTTGAAAAGATTTGCTAAGCTTTGTAGAAAAGCAATGAAAGTATCATTATTGGAGACATTTAAAATTGATCTAGACGAAAATTTCAAAATATATCCTGAGATAAATTATGCATTAGTAGATAGATCTACTGGATGAAATTACAGGTCTTTTTCTTTCTCTGATGTGTGAGATTCTGCGATTCAAGTCTTTTCTGCATCAAGCTGACTAATTTAATAAGAAACTATTATTTATTATTATTATTATTATGTGCTACTACATGTATCAAATATAGCTTTTTAATATAGGCCTAATAAGTCCTTCTGCTACATTATTAAATCGAAATTGGTTGCTATGAGAACCACTAAGTGTATGTTCACAGTAGGAAAAGACAGCAAAGCGAGATCTTAAGCAATTAATTCAAAATTAGGGACCCCTAAAAGTGCAGATATTTTTGGTATCCGTCAACAAGTTTTAGTGTAATGGAAGAACATATACATTTAATCAAGTATCAATTACCTATGATAGTATGAGGCTGCTTTCTAACTATATTAATATCTAACTTTATATATTCAATTTGTTATATATAAATTAAGAGGTGAATAGTCTCTTTTAGTGAAACCAGATTTCATTTATAGTAGAATGACCTTTGAATTATTGTGCTTCTGGTTTTTTTCATCTGTTGCCGTTTTATGTAGAATATTGTATTTAAACATGGTATTTCTTGAACTGCAGACATAATTTGGGTTCTGATATCATCCATCCATACCATGGTTACCAGCAGGAAATCAGTGCTTAACCTAAATGTCTATTTGCCAGATCTGAGATCATAATATATCCCGTTCTGCTCAGGGTTGGAAAGTGAAAATAATTGGTGCCAGAAAACATTATCTAGGACAGCTGAGAGGACTAGTAATAGCTTTCAAATATAGATTATGTATGAATAGAGTCTGATCTTCTTACTAGACATTCAATGTCCAAAGTTGTGTTAATTCATTTCTAGATGTAATAACTCTATATAGACACACTATATATATACATATATATTGCACAGATATATATTTAAAACTATTGCTTTGATTTAAGTACTGACAATGTTGATGGTGGCTTGGTATTTCCTTTTAGGAATTTTTACATTTCTTTTGCCATACTTGTGTATGTTTAGCCAAACACAAAGTCATGTGTAGCCTTTGTGTTTGGCTAAAATCTCAAAATCATTTAACACTAACTCTACAAACAGGTGAAAGAAAGCATTTTACTTTCAGAGTTTTTCAGTGATTCAGATGTGTTTTTGCTTTGCTTTTCATAGATCAACTCTTATTCCTGGGCAGGAGAACATATTTATTCTTATTCCGCTCTCCTGTAATATACAAGCTTTCCTTCAGACGAGCAATTACTTTTCATTATATTGACTTTAAAGACACTTTCCATTATGCTTCAACATTATGTTACATGTACACAACTCTGAGCACTTCAGAAAGAACAGAGTGACATCTCATTTTTAAAATTTATATCCCTCTAAACTGATTATGAGACAAAGTTTTATATAATCAACATTTAATTAAACATATAAGTAACAGTAATATAAACACATCTTCTGTTGGGGCTTGGATTTCCTGCAATGCAGCTGTTAAATGATGAGGTGGTGATATGGGGGAATGTCAATACTATAGTTTCCAGAATAAATTAAAGGGCCATTAGCAGGATTTATTTTGCATTATTCCCATTCATTCATGAAGAGAGGGAGCAGGGGCAGAAAGATAGCTGCCTGATGTCAGCCAAGGAATCAGATGTGAGTTTGAGTTTGTTCACTGGGGATTGTGCACTCCTCAGTGAATCCTGATACTTTACTGAGCTCATGCTGTGTGACACTGTAAAAGCACTACATCCTGGATGTGACTGTACCTCATAATGACTAGAAGATATCTTGAAAATCCGGAATGGATGGTGGAATGATTAATAAACATGCAACATTTATTATTGATTTGTCTATTACATCTTAAAAGATTCCTTTGTTACACTTGTTTGAAGTTCAGTTAATTCACAATATATGTCTTTCCAAGATTTAAGCACAATTCAGTGTATTATTGAAGATACTTTTTGAACAAAAAGTGTTAAATTGATTTCTTTTTGTATTTTCTCCTGCTTTCACAGGTACAAGACGTGATCTCACACTGTTTGTGTTACTCTAAAAACTCCCCTTGTTCACCTCCTGTTAGCTTCATCTGGGTACATTTTAGAATTTAAAATGTGTTTGCTAATTTGTATTTGATTGAGTCATTTAAAGCTCTCACCAAGATTTTTGTGAAGTTGGAATACTTAGTATTTGTTTATTCAAGGAAAGATGAAATCTGTGGAAGGAGGTAATGTCTATTATACAAACATGTGCAGCTGTAAAAAGAGCCCTTCTTCCACTCTGAAACAAAAGCAGCAACATTTAAGGCAGTATGAATTCTAAATCAGAAAAGCGCTTTCAGCATGTGTGGGCCTGTGATAAACTTCTTTCTCAGGCTGCCAGAGACAGTATCAGGGAACCTTACACTTTTCCAGAAAACAGTGTGATAGTTTAAGTATGAGAAGCAGAAGAAAAAGCCATGTAAAGCAAACATCCAGAACCCTGAATAGAGTGGGAACTTAGTCTGCCCTTGTTTGAGCTGTAAGGCCTCATTACTCCTGCCAGATGAAGTAGATAGCAGGTGTAGATAAATTGTTGGCAGAGAGGTTGTTTTGATGTGGATTTAATAGACACTTCTTATCAGAACAGGCTGCAGAATAGCTGCCTAGAGAAAGGTTGATGATGGGCCTGCTGGTATACCAATAAATAATAGCATGTTTTTTTCTTAAAAAAGGGTTCTAGCACTGGTGTCTAGAGAAGTTGGTAGGATGAGCTTCCTGTTGGCAGTCTCAGTTGTTCGTGGTTGATGGTCTGGAAAAAATCAGGAGGCACTGCTCTAAGAGGTGAGCGAACTAGAAGACCTTGCTGAGAAGAGATGGCACAGGTAGAGGGTCTGGGATGGGAAGGAAAAAGCACAACAGCAAATAGCTCCCACTGGGAGATGGAAACTGTAATATTAGTCTTCTCCAGGACACTGAGGATGTCACAGGAATAGCTACCCCAGATGCTAGCAAAAAGCATATTTTTACCATTTTTGTGGTGTGTTCTGAGAGGGTTGTACTTACTATGCTTATGAAAATTAAATACAGAGATGTAGCTTCTTTGTGTGAAGTATTACCGTTTCTACAGATAAAAGCAGTTGCCAAACTTTGAGTGAAAAATATGAATATGCATGCTTTTTAAAGTGTGAAAGAGACTATTGAATCATGTAGTCTGACCTACCCTGGGCTTTCAAGTTTTGAGCTCCTTACCTTAAATTTAAGGACTGTGGCACCTAGGAAATTAAACTTAATGTTAAAGTATTTAAGTCCTTTTAATGGCATGAATAATTAGAGTGAAATATGCCTAGATAACTCTGGCAGTTACTCTGTTGAAGAAGAAGGTAGTTTCTTCCACTCCTTCTTTAGCCGTGGTGGGGTACACATTGTCTAGATGGGAAAAGGTATTCCCCAAATAGAACACAAGAAAACTTTACAAGATTGACCATGTCAGTAAGGCAAACCAGACACACTTCTAGAAAAATAAAATGGTGACTTCTTTATCAGTAACACATCAGAGTGACAGTTTGCTAGTATATTAGTGTGTCATCCCCAGTCTGGACAACTTGTTTTTTGACAAAACTGCGGACATGAGAAGAGCAGTCTCCCAGCATTCCTAGACTACACCTGCTTTATCTGTGCAAAGGCTGCCCTATATTTATTTAGCAAGGCTACAAGTAAAGGTCTGTGGGCTAAGTGAGGGGGTGCTGTGGTGTGTGTTTGAGTACAGTCCTGGGGCGTGGCAGCTGCCATGGATGAGCCCATGCTTTGGTCCTCCTGCCCTCAGCCACCACCAGCCTTTCCAGGCAACGCATGCAGAGTCAGGCAGCTCTGGAATCTCACTCCTGACTGGATTTTTAAGAAGGTATGATTTTCTAGCATCAGCTGTTACCCATATTGTCCATAATAAATGAACTATCTTAATATATAAGTATCTGTACTTTCTAAACTTTAAATGTAGTAGAGTCAAGTCACAATCCAGCCCTTTGTGTGGTGAAACCAATTTGTTGTCCAGTTCTACAGTAATTCTTCTGCATCTGGCACTGTGGAATAACTCACAGGTATTGACCATTTTGGTGTGTTTTTTTCCGTAACTTCCTACAACGTTCTGATAAGTAGACATTTTATGAACAGTTCGCACTGTTCAGTTAGAAAACCATGCAACCCCCAGGCCTCTCTGGTTAATTTACCCTGCTTCTCCACCAACAGCTAAAGAGATCTTTCAGTTCATCCTGATCCTGAGGTTATCCAAGCTACATTTAAATGAACTAATTCAGCTTGAGGAAGAAGGGTAATTTTATGGATGGTGAACTGTGAACTCCATGCTTCTGTAATTAGACTGCTACCAGTAACTGAGTTAGCTCAAGAAGTTATACAAACCATGGAAGTCTGCATGTTAGTGTATATAATGAATTCCTCAAAGAGCATAGAGATCTGGACTTTCAGTAAAGCTGAGTTTTCCCATAGTGCACTATGCTGAACATTTTGAATACCTTCATTCTTTGCTGCTTTTTCAGTTCATTTTAAGTTCATTTTTTCTATAGAAATGTGACGTTAAGCAATCAGACTATCCGTGTATGTGAATTTGAACAGGCGAACCTGTTTCTCTTAACTTGCCAATTTTTAGAAATTTTAAAATTTCTAATATTACTGACTTTACTGAATAAATTCAGCAGAAGTTGGTAGAAGTACATATCTCCTAAAAAACTCTCCAAATTTATCTGTGCAGAAAAGGCTTGTGAAAATAGGCAGTCAGGTAAAAAAGGAAAATTCTAAAAATGTGCCAGTGGAGAATTAGGCATTATGAAATGTCAAAAAATCTATCCATGCAGATTCCGTTTATGTCCTGTGCTGGGAACGGATTCAGTTGAGAATTTTATTTTCTTAAATGCCAAAATCTATTAACCACAAGACTTCAGGAAATCACTCATAGTTAATTTTGTTGTGTATTGAAAAATGTGGGAGGTTTGTAATACCTTTGAGATGTGCGGGATTTAAAATCTTTTATTGGTATATTTAGACTTCTATAGTATTTTTTATTTTAGCATTTAAAAGCAAAATTTCACTGAACACTAAATATATTAGTTTCAAGTTTTAATCTTTGATAATTACATTTATGTTCAAAGGCTAAAACATCTTCTTCTTCATCATAATGGTCTGGTCAAAGAGCAACTTGTGCAAATATATTGTGATAGTTATGCTTTGGAAAATAATATTATCTTGTTACATCCAAAGATTGGAAGCATTTCTATAAATTTTTTTAAGGCTCACTGCATACAATTTGTGTATTGGTATGAGTTCAAGCTCTAGTGAATATAAGTATTTGAAAAAACATGACTGCCAAGGAAGGAGAAATATAAGTCTGAAAATATAAACTTGTGACTTGAAATTCCAGAAGAATTCAGATGCTCTGTTATGAAGACATGAGTTGTAGTAGACAATGGTATGTCTGTCAAAAGAAATGTAGTGAGTGGCTCAGTTTCCATCTGTGTTGCCTGAAGTGCTTACTAACATAATGCAGGGACCAAATTGGACCCATTCTGAGTTAGGAGTTAATATGGTTCTTTATGTAAATAACATGAAATAAAGTCTATAACAAGACTTCAAATTATATTTGCCTAATTTGTATATATATAATAAAGTAGACCTTCAGACATGCTGAGGAAAAACAAAAAAAAAAAATACAAACCCCATAACAGAAAAGATACTGGCCTCTCCTACTGTGATTAGCAGGTTTGGAGTGGGAAAGGGTTTGGCACCTCTAAATTCTGAAATAAGTAAATGATTACTTGAGGTATTCTACCAAAGAAAGAGAAAAGTTCTGTTCTTTTCAAAGACAAAAAGTAAAAAATACACCTCTGGCAGTGAATGTAGATAATTTCATAAGTTTTTACTTTCTTTAGCTTAGCTTAGTTATAGGGTATAATTTTGCTTTGCCTAATGTTCCATAGGAAGGTGAAATCTCTCAAGTTGTTCCTATCTGTCTATAGTGCAAAACAATCCAAATTGTCTCATGATAAGGGAGCCTGGAAACTGGAATAATATCTGAAAGGATGTCTTTAAATAATAAAGCCTTGTTTTAGTATTAAACTTTTTTTAGGTTTTTTAAGGCTTGCAATTATAAGGTCAGTAATAGCACACCTAAGGTCTTCCAGCCATATCCTACATCAGTGCTACAGTCAGTAATATATTTAGTCATCCATCCCTTCTTAATATTGATCAAAGTTATTCATAATTTAAGAGTAATTGAAAGGTGCACTTCTTGACTACTAGTATTTGAGATTTTCTGCTACTTTGAACACCTAAAGACTTCTTAAAATATTTGAGTGTTACTTAAAAAGTAAAACCACATATTTCATTCCTCTGATTGATCGAACTATTGCAAATAGGTAGGAAACATGGTTGTTAGGAACAGCAGCTGAAGTTCTTGATTGGTATGATTCAGTGTATAATCTTCTTTTAAATCAGGCTGTGACACCTTTTACAAGTTAAACTAATTTTAGACAAAATCTCTACTAAAGTAAAAATAGTCAAATCAAATCAATCTATTGACTCTACTGTCAAACCCACAAATTTAAATAATTTTACTAAAAAAGTAATAGCAGAACTGGTAAGGAGTGAGGGTTTGTTTATGCATATACATATTTAATCTGAAGTAATATGAAAGCAATATTCTTCCTCTGAAATCACCATTCTGTGCATCTAGGGATCTTCATACAGTTTCCATAGAATGAGGTGTTTTAAGCCAAATCCTTTTCTTATATCTTCCCAGTGTTTTAAGTTTTATTGAGTTTCAGGTCTAATATTACAGTAGAACACCTTCCATCATTGCCTATGCCACATTTAATAAGAGTTCCCAATAATGTGATTTTAAGAAATGTTACTTTTTCTCGACAACTTTTTGAGTATCTATACGAAGATAAATTTATTATGTTTGCCTGCAAAACCAAGTTTAATAGTGCCCTCTGATTAAATACGTTTATCATCCTAGAATAGGTTTTGTTGGTCTGGCTTCTCTTCTGCCCTGTATGATACAGATATATGTCCCACTGCTGCAAGCTTCAGAAAATCAACATGGAAAAAAAGACCCGATTTGTACTTTCCTACCTTCCTCAATGTGTTTATTTTGTTTAGTTTGTTACATTTTGAGACTTTTCGGTGGGCAGAATTTTCCTTTGTTCTCTAAATGTGACATGAAGGTATCTGCAAATGCCATGTGAGGTAGGCAGGCAAAAGAAACAATGATTACAGTAACAAAAGTTTGATTAGGGGTAGCAAGAATCAAATTTACTGGGGGAAGAGTATGAGTAAGGAAAAAGATGTAGATAAATAGTAGAAGGCATGCTAAACACTGGCCCAGAGGACACTGCTGTAGACTACCTATGTGTAGCTATAGATGGCAGCCTCTCTGTCAGGTTCCTAAAAGTTTGGTTTCTGTAAATGGCCAGGTCGAATTAGATTTAAAATTAAAATACTGTGTCTTCATTGGACTTGAAACTATCTAGGGACCAGAAAAATGTGAACAAAAATAAAAGATTGGCTGTTTGCTTACTTTCTTTATTGTGCTTTTCTCTTCTGTGTGTCCCAATATGGTGTAAAATGTCTTACCTGAATTATGGTGATTGACTTCCATCTGAATTCAAGCAGATGTGCCATCCTGCCAACCTTGAAATCTTTGAATTTATGAAATTGTGGATGATGATTTTCCACAATCAGTTGAATCTTGATGTAACAGCCTAAATCAAGCTGTTTCTTAACTCAAAATGTTATGCAAAATGAGTCTTTCCTTTTGATGTATGATAGAATTGACCAGAATCTTAGAATCTCTTGGTAGTTTTGTGCAAATGGATGTCATTTGCTTTGAACTGGATGTTAAATGCCTTTGTCTTAATGCCCTGGAAGGAACAGTTGCAGCAAAACAGAAAACAGTGGTGACTGAAAATAGCACTGGCAATTGATAAATGTTCACTTTACTAAATGTCCAAAAATCCATAGCAGAATATGAGTCACACTGATTAGAAAGTGACTCTGTGGGGATGCAAATGTTATTATGAATAATAAGTGTATGTAAAAAATAGATGAAAGAAGACTTTAATAATGTAGATCAAAAACTGGAAATTGCACAGAACTGATAAGGGAAGGACAGAAGGTAACATTTACAGTCAGCAGAAATAAGAAAAAAAAAGAGGATTGAGTATATGAAGAACAAAGTAAATCCTGACAATTTTATCAGTATGATTCTGGATGGCAGTAGCGGAATTGATCATGTGAATTCAGGAATGGCAGAGATGTCCAATAAATACTGAATATTGAAATACGTTGAATAAGTATTTGGTGAAGAGGGGGAAGGAACTCAATGATGTAATATGCTTTGCTTTCCTGCAGTAATAAGGAGATTAAGTAACAGCTACTAAACTAGAAATCCTTAAATCAGCAGGTCCCAATAACTTCCTTATTACAACCTGGCAGAACTGCTCTCTCTGGCAGTTTGACAATTAAGCCTTTTTTTCCAGTCACTTCATAGTTTTTCACCTTTTCATGCACTATTGCAGATACTGAGTAAGCTCTCGGCAGTTCTCTAGACATTGTACACAACCCATTTACGTCTCCTAATCGGGGTACAACATAATTCCTTCATATGTTGTTTAGCAGATCTCATCCTGAGCTGTAAAATTCACATTTCTCCTCATCTATCACATTTTCTTTGAGCTACGAAATTACATGACAGTAGTCTTTGCATCTGGTGTAGAGAAATGTGCAAATGTTTTTTTCTATTCACCATGTTTAATTGTACTACGGTTTTTGCTGAGACCTTTACTAAGAATAATGATATCTGCCTTTACCTCAAAGGGAAATTAGGTAGTTATCTTGTCCATCTGGCTTTATGATCTACTAACGCTACTAGTAAGATGGGAATTTGTAGTAATCCTGCTGACCTTATTCATGCTCCAAGGTAAAAGGCCCTTATCTGTTAGTAAGAGAATAAAGTTTTGTGTATCAGTATCATTGCTGCTGTGATTTTTATCCTTCATACTTTCTATACAAAATTTTGACCAGTGTTATTTTTTTCTCCCTAGCATATTATTGGTAATGTGTAATGATAATATTAAGACATTGTTCTGGTTTGGTTTGCAACTGGATAGAAACACAAAGCATGTAGTGGTTTCACATTTGCCTGCCTCTGTTTCTGTTTGTCAAATTTATTGTAGTGGTTTGAGTATCTACTCTCTTTTCCTTCTGTGAGATAGGATTGGGAGAAAAAGGCGAAACAGGCCCAACTTAAAGTAAATAGATAGATTTTATTAATATACACTAAAAGGAGGAAAAGAGGAAAAAAAGAAGAAAAAACCCTAAACTTTCAAAACACTTATTCTTCCCCCATAAACTATTCACTTTTTCACAAACAACATAAGGAGAAAACCTGTGATTTTCAGTCAGTTTCACCAATTGAAAATAGTCTTTTATCAATTCTTTAGGAGAAGAATCTCTCTTAGAGTCATAAATCCCACTGACAACCTAGAACAGTTCTCTTGTGGTTTTTTACTGTCACAAAAACAGCCCCCCGGTAAAACCTGCTTCTGTAATGCCTCCCATTATTAGTTTCCCAAACTGCTTGTGGGCCATGGACTCAAACACACTGCATATTGGGGTGTCACCTTTTAAAGGTTATCAACTCCAAAGACAAAGGATTATTCATCTCAAGGAACAGAGATGTCTTCTCACTTCTTCACTGGTGCAAAAAGCTTCTTATCTCTCTCTGTTCAAGCATCTTGTGAGATCAGTATCACTTAGTCCATCACAAACATCTTTGTTCAGATCCACAAACAAAATCTAAACAATTCTCTCCCCAAATGCATATCTTTCCATGATTTAAAGAAATATTTTAGCCCAGTCTCCATGACCTCAAGAGAAGTCCAGCTAAACTAGACCACTCCTCCTCCTTTGTCCCAATAGTCTTTTCATTCTCTCTTCACTGACTGTCACGCTGTCTTCTTTATGTTCAATTCCTTTGTCCTTCTTACTCAAAAGGAAGATAAGGCTTTGAAAGCCTCATTTTGCCAGGAAAGGGTTAAATCTGCCCAGGCCTGTGTTGGTGATGCGATCTCCACCGGGCAGCACCTCTCAGGGCTTCCTCGCCTGTCCTTTCCTCTCACCCCTCAGGGGAGGGGGGACCCTGCCCTCCCTCGGTGACAATGGGGGCGGGCTCGGCCCAACCAGGCCCACAGCTGTGATCAGGGGCGCACCTCGGCCGGCTCCCTCCTGGCTCGGCCGGCTCTGGGCCTCCGGGTTAGGCTTTAAAATTAGCTGATGTCGAGCTGCAGCCTCCCCTCCTGAGCTGGGAGCTGATGGAGCCCGGCCCGGCCTCGGGCCGCTCCCTCACGCCTCCGGGGCGGGGAGAAGAGGCAGGACCTGGCTGGCCTGGGCCATTCCCAACGCCGTGTTACCTGTTCCGCTGCCCGCAGGGAAAAGGAAGTCACTCGGCTTCCCAGGTTTGATTTAAAGCCTGTGACTGTATATCTATATTTAATTCGCCGATCCGGCCATCCATCTTAAAAGTCAATCACTAATTGGTTTTTACTGTAATGAATATAATGGATAAATTCGTGTATAGAATATTGTATTACGAATTTAGTTTACTAATAAAAGCTACCTAGGGGCGTCTCTAAGATTCTAGAGTCTCTTGTGAAGGCAAACACATTTGCAACTGAAACGACAAGGCCAAGCAGGAAGATGGCCCATTATCAAGAGTAGACCCTCACTTCACAGCTCTTCAATATCTGATATCGATCTTGGTAGAGATCTAGGATGATCATATCACTCCTCCCTAGACAGATTCCAGGAAAAACTATCAAGTAATCTTTTCATGCAGACGAGACTCCTTTAGAAAATTGAGAAACACACGCATACCTAAACTTTTCAATGGACTTGGCCTTAAGGTGAAAAAACTGTATAAAACCCACAGGCTGAAGCTTAGCAGACGTTGAGTTCGGAAGGTATCCTTGTACCACCACTCTGTCCACCCAACTTTTGATCGATTGTTGTCTCGTTTTTATTGTAGCTTTTAATTCAGTGTTAGAAATTTTGCTAAATAAATCTTGTTATTTTGAATTAGCTTCTAATCATTTATAACATTACCATCTGTATTAAACCAACACAGATATCTAGAATAATATTTGAAATTACTCTGTTGTCTGTTTGGGACTCTTCCTGGCAAGTATCAGCCACTGATACTTTATCAACACTGAAGACTGCTCTTTAGATGAGACTTCTTCAACATGGTCTATTAAACCAAGCATAGCATATCATATTGACCTGTAAAAATAAGAAGGAAGAATGCTTGGTTGTTAGATCCTGAAACATGTTACAAAACCTTAAAGAAATAGTATTAGTGTTTATTAATATTAGAAACTATTCTTAACATAAGTCTGTCTTGGATATTGTAAATAGCTGACAAGAAAGTTTTTATAAAATTTATGGAAACAGGTGAGTTGAAGTGAAAATAAAAATTAAAATAATACTGCAAACCAAATGTGGCCAAGATCAGAAGCTCTAAGGGGATCATAGCAAAATGATTTGTGTGGGTCTTGTGCGGTTGTATTGCTGTATGCTGGACCCACTGAAAACTAGATTCAGTAGCTTCTGGTTTTGCTCTTAGAAATGTTTCACATGGAAAGTTTTTCTTCCTTATTTCTTTCTCCATTTCTCTCGCCCTCCCTCATCCCCTATTGTCCCATTTTCTTAATTGTTGATTCCTCAAAAGCAAAGTTTTAGTCTTTTTTCTACCAGACCTCTTGACTGCTTGCTACTGTTTGAATATCCATGGAACTTGTATATGATCTCTCTCCTGTTGGGGTGATAAATCAGAATCAGATGATGATTTCTGTATGACTAGAGCCCAAACTGTAGACTTGTAGCCACTGTGGTAGTAGCTTTTTTGGGTCGGGATGAAAAATATGAAACCATAGTCACATACATTATGTTAATTTCTACTGCACATTACTAAGTGCTGCTGAGTTTAGATATCATGGTACTTGTTTTAGAGGAGGGAAGGAAGGTAAATTATCAACAAGCTCTATCTTACATCACTTTAGACAACCCTTACTCTGTTTCTCTAGCTTTCAAAGTCTTGAAAGGTGTACAATTTTTTGATAGCGTTTAATCACTGGCTTCTTCTCTCACCCATTCATTTACTCTGGTTTATGGCTGTCACCAAGAGGAAGATGATACTCTGACAGAATTAATAAAGAGAAAATCAATTACAAATTATAAAGGTGTAAACCAGAGCTAGAACTTGGATTAATTCATTTGGGAAACAGTGTAGAGAGTAGGTAAGTTAGAGACATACTAAAACAATATATTTTCATAATTTTTAAAAAATCTTCGTTAAAAGTCCTATTTTAGCTCAAAGAGAAATTAACTCAGGTCAGTATTTGAGTGGATGTCAGACTAGAGGATATTTACATTTAGCCTTATCTGTGAAGATACTTCAGGATCTCTATTTACTTTACATTAAGGGTGATGCTATTTACTACACTGTTTACATGAGCGGTTTCCTCCTGCTTGCAAGAACCACAAATGTCTTGTTTTCTGCATCCCACAAGAACCTAATAAGGCTCAATAAATCCAGGTGCAGGGTGCTCACCTGGTCAGGGCAATCCAGACATGACCACAGGCTGGGAGAGGAAGTCACTGAGAGCAGCCCTGAGGAGAAGGACTTGGGGGTTCTGGTGAATGAAAAGCTGGACATGACCTGGTAATAGATGCAAACGCTGCCTCTGTGCTGGGCTGCTTCTAAAGAAGCGTGGCTGGTGGGATGAGGGAAGTGATCCTGCCCCTTAATCTGCTCTCATAAATTCTGTGTCCAGCCCTGGGATCCTCAGAACAGGAAAAGCATGTAGGTGTTGGAATGGGTCCTGAGGAAGGCTGTGAATATGTACCCCCAAGGGAGCTCAGGCTGAGAGAGATGGGGTTGTTTAGCCAGGAGAAGAGAAAGCTGAAGGCTCCAGACTTTAGACCTGCCTTCCAGTACCTACCAGGGGTTTATAGGAAAAAGTGAGAACAGCTGTTTACTCTTTTTATGTAGTGATGGAACAAGGGGGAATGGTTTTAAACAAAAAGAGGAGGTATTTAGATGAGATACCAGGAGGAAATTTTTCAATGTAAGGGTAGTGAGGCACCAGTACAGGTTGCCCAGAGAGGTGCTGGATGCCCCATGTGGATGGAAGTGTTTAAGGCCAGGTGAGATAGGACTTTGGGTAGCCTGATCTAGTGGATGGCATCTCTGCCCATGGGAGGTGACTTAGAACTAGATGATTTTTAAGGTCCTTCCAACCCAAGCCTTCCTATTATTCTATGATCCTCTAATTTTTAAAAATTATTTTTATTTGCCTCACCTAAATATTAGTGTGTAAATATTGCCTCCAAATGATGTATGCATTTTCCATTATGCTGGCTACTTGTGGATAATGGAACTTCAGTAAACATATTCAAATAAAAATAATATTTTATTTTTGGTCAAATGAAATACCTGTTTGATTCATCTTTGTGTAGAATATTTTCCCCTCTCCCTGTCATGTTTTTTCTTTCAGTCACATGAAAATGTTTCTCAAAATAGTCCTTACTGTCTCCTGGATACTAGACTTGCATTCTTGGTGGTATGCAGATAAAGAGATTTACATTAGTCCCTTTTAAAATAGTATCGCTACAATGAGAGCAGGAGTTCTGCAAGTGTTTGGCAGTAGAATGAGAAAATACACGGGTAAATATATCCAGTGTTTGTTAATGCAAAACCTCTCCAGTATTTATTCATCCTGTGAATCCTTCTTCCTTTATAGAATGAACAGAGAAGGATTTTTTGCTTTTGTTTGCACTGCAGATCTGTTGTATAAATGAGATCTGTCATGCACTCTGTATTAGTTCTGTGTTCATGATACCCACTCTTCCAGAAAGCTTATTAGCAGGGAAGGCAAAAGAAACGATCACTGGAATATCAACCATGCTTTAAATTGAAAGTTTGGAGTGAGGTGCACAAGAATGAAGTTTTATCCATGTTGTAAACTTTATTTTAGACATCTGGTGTCTTTCAAGAAAAATGCAGAACTCATTTTTGTCATTATATTCGGGAGAATGTTAAAGAGATCTAATACATCATAGTCCACTTGACGTGAAGCAGTACCACATCTGCTTGAAAGATGGATTTAGTAGCATAATTTAGATTTAGACAGCTGTAGGTTAGAATATTTTATATTTCTGGATTGGTAATATCTTGAATAGAATTTGGTTTCTTTTATCAGGCATATTATCTGGTAATATTTAGTAAAAGTGTGTTAAGTATAGCTGACACTTCACTGCATGTTTGTTCTCATATTTTTGCTGGTTTAGAGTGAAGGAATGGTCTACAGGTCTTATTGCCATCTGTGGTGCTAAGGATGGGTTTTAGATCCTTACTATGTTTGAGATTTCCACATACTCTGTTTTGTAGACATGGATATTTTAACATAACCTGTAATATGCTGTAACTTTCCAACCAGAAGGGGTTAAAGTCATGAACAAACCTGTCTTTTTCAACTATTATGGCGTTGAACTGGTGAAAACTATTGCTACCAGACTTCAGAGCAGGAGAGCTTGCTGGTGGCAGGTATTTAAAGTGACTAATTATAGACATATGGTTTTAACCAATGGACTTTGAGCTGTGAATGTCCTCCCAAAGGCTTTCTTCTTCTCACTAAGGTTGTCTCTGTCTTGCTTGGTTTCATCTATTCATTTATTAATTCATTCCATCTGGGCACTGGTAGCTGTGTGGGTTGTTGAACCTGTGCTGGTGAATACATGGAGCTGTACATCACCACTTGCACTTGAACCTTCAAATGTCTAACAGATTCACTCTCTTTACCTTAAATTGCCTGGTCAGAGAATGGGTTCAAGGTTAGTGTGCTCCCTCATCTATCTTTTCATGTCCAAATTACTCTTAATAGTCTGCCTATAATTTATCTGCTGCCATCCACAGTGAATTTGGAACACCTACACATCCCTTTTGTTCTTGCAGTGGATTGCATTAAAAGCCATTTATAGTAAAGACTCATGCAGTAAGGGATGATTCTGTGGGGCAGATAAACTACAAATAAACCACTGCACACCTGGGTGCACGCTAATATTTCTTCTAAGGTCATCTCAAGGTGATGCTTGAATGCAGGCTCACATCTGTAAACTGCATATGAACCAAATTTAACTTTGGTTGCAAAGGCTAAAACTGATCTTGATCCTTTCTGAGAGGGACTGTAACCAAAAAAAAAATCCATTCAGAGACCCTTTAGAGAGGTGATTGGGGTATGAAGACATACTCTTGGACACAGAGGAACAAACAGAGATTAAATGTGCTTCATGAACCTTCTGTGAGGCTGTGTGGGTGTGCCATCAGATCTATATTTATCTGCAGGACTCTAGTGCAATATAGCAATCCTTTCAGCTGGATCTTAGCTTTGTGGAAATGAGGATGTTGCTTCCCCCTTTCTCTGTTTATCTCTGCTTTACTCTCACTGCAGTATGACCTGCTTCTCAACAATGAATGTGACTGTGACACCAGTTGATTCAGGCTATTAGAGGATCACAGTTTTGGAGGAGGCATATGAGGCATATGTCTGTAACAGCATTTGAAAGTACTTCCAAATGCACACTTTCAAATTTTCACCATTTTTGTAGCTTTGGCTGATCATGTGCACACAGACAACCAAAAAGATGAATGCTATTAGATTAACCTGGTATTATTCTTTTTGTTTTATCTTTTTAATTTTAGAAATAATTATACGAGAAGAGAGGGAATGTATGGAAAATTGATTAAAAAAAACAAAGTAAGTTGTCTTTTTGAATAACCTGAATAGGAGGTGCTATAGTATTATTGTAGTTCAGCATTTTTATCCTCCAGGACACAAAAAAAATGTATCTCTTATGAAGAAAGAACACTCTGCACTCAATATTCTTGGTTAGTATTTTTCTGAAGTGAATAATCTAAGCTTTATTTGAGTAAAACCTAGACAAACTCTATGTGAATAGAACCCAACATATACATACTAAGTTTGTCCCTACAGAGTGTTAATGAGTTGGGGACACTTTTATGGTATTAAGATTTCAACTTCTGAAAAGTCTGTGCTGAAGCAGCCTTCTGTCAGGACCTGTGGACCCCTGGGAGGGAGAAGTCCACACTGGAGTAGGTTTGCTGGCAGGACTTGTGACCTCATGAGGACCCACACCAGAGCCCATGTCCTGAAGGACTGCATCCTGTGGAAGGGACACGTGCTGGGGCAGTTCCTGAAGTGTGGCCTTTGGGAAGGAGTCATACTGGAGGAGTTCATGGAGGATGGTCGCCTGTGGGAGGGACTCCTGCTTAAGCAATCCTGTGTAGTGGTGTTTTTTGAAAAGAGGTCATCCACAGTATCACTCTGTGCCACTTAGATATGAAACTGGCAGTTCTAAATTCCTTTAAGAGCATGGTGAATGCCCCTGCCCAAATGCAGCAGCACTAATGCCTCACTGTAGATCTGGGATGCTGCCTCCAACCCTGGATATTATAGCAATGTTGTTTTTTTACGATTCATTTTACGATTTATTTTACAATTTATGTTTCCAGGCAGTATGTGTTACCAAAATCAGAGATACCTGGAACTACTGGGCTGTATTTATATGGTCGTATTTATTTGCTAGCTAATAGTAACTGTAGGTCTTAAGAAAATCTCTCATCATGTTGCAGAAAATATAGTCCAGACCCCAGTCTGGGCAGTTTCCCATATCAGTAATATGAAAGGTATGTTTCAGAAACAGAAAGCATCTTATAGGGAACAGGTCTCAGTAAGACTAGAAAAGGAGCTGGATCATCTTTTTCATATTGATTGAAAGATCAAGTTATCAATTTTTTAGAGTTTTTTGACTACTGCCCTTGTTGTGTGTCATTTTCTTTTTTCCCTTCAGAATTACTACTAAACTTATTGACACTTTTGAAGTGAAAATCAGGTATATATGAGCGATCTTAAATTATAACTTGAATCTAGTAAATTATATTTTTGAAAATATTTCTGTTTTGTGGTTTGTGATTAAGAAAAAAAAAATACTGTAGTTACTCTAAGGCTGGACTAAGAACCTGTTCATGCTAAGTTTATAAGATTTCTTTTGAAACCCCCGCTCAGGTGATACTGGGGACAGCTACATTTCCCACATCAATGCAAAACTTTATTAGATGCCTAATGCTATGCTGCTGAGCATACTCAGAGTTGTGGGTCCTGGATCCTATTAAGCCCTGACTGGGATTCAGGGAACAGATATTCTGCTTACATTTTCTGGAGTGCTTGAGTTCTCCATGTACTCTATAATAAATACCAGTATCAACCCTAAAATTCTCACTTCTCTAGGTTAGTCACCAGTACTTAAACATTTCTGATTCCTTGCTCATTTATTAGATAGTGATAGAACACACTAAAATGCTCAATCAAAAAAGGGAAATAATGACTATTTGTCTGTAATTATGCTTCTAAATTCTCAAGGGAACAAAGAACTCCCCTAAGAAAATGGTTATTTGTCAGTAAGAAAGTTATTAAAAAACTGTTTTAATTATTTTGCCTTCAGAATTTCTCACTGTGTTGTCTGGTGTGTTTCCTCAGCTTTTCATAAGTTAGAGCCAACTCTGTCTCCATGCAAGTATTAAAGAAGTTTTAATGGTCTGGATAGTTTTCAGAAGAAAATTAATTAAAGCAACCATTTTCCTGGTGGCTATCAATCTCATGGCTCTCCAAGCCCGAGCTATATTTTCTTTCTCCCTTCCAGCATACTAATATGCTACCAATTTACAGAGAGTAATTGCATTTTCATGCCCATGGCTTTTCATGCATTCCATTTTAAAAAGCTGAATGGCTATTTTTATTGATACAGCAACAAGTTAGAGACATCTTAAAAAATCCCCCTGTTGACCTTTTATCTTCCATCCTTCTCCTAAACTGTTGAACTAAAGAGCCACTAGAAGTGTGTTTTCTAACAAATTAAGTTGGTGGCATTGCTAGGCCTTTGAGTTTGAAGGCTCTGAGTTTTAATTAAATGTCAAATACCATTGAATTTTGACAAAAACCCAGAGTGCTATTTGCAGAAAACCTTGGCATACCACCTCTTTACCTTGCTTGCTTTTCTCTCTGCAAAACCAGCACACTGCTGCTATGCAGTGACATGCCACAGAATAATTCTTTTGAGAGAATTAAAAGCAAAACAATTGCTTTTGTCAGGGGGTTGTGCACCCTGATGACCCTTCGGCATCATAGGTGAGTTTGAATCTGTTTAGCTTTGTATTACTTAAAACTGATTTGCTTTTCTCTATTTGTGGTATCAAGCATCATAAACCTTTGCTGTTGTGTAATGGATCCCCTTTCAGGGAGATTTTAAATACAGTTTCCCCACTGAATGACATAGAGACTCTCCTAAATAAAAGAATGTAAGTGACTCCTATCTTACCATGCTTTGAGCACTGTGTAAGATAGTTGCCACCACCTGACTGTTTACATTTTCACTTTTTCTTTCTTTGTGTTCACTGGGGTGATGATTTTTATTTTTTCGTATGGAATAATACTGTGTTGGTTTCTGCATCCTTTACCTGTCTAGCTCAGCAGGATTGCTTTAGTATCATGACCAAATGGAAACGATCTCAGCAGTAGAGCTTAAAAATTGCTTAGGGTGAGTTATATCTCACATGATCAATTATGCTAATTTCTGAGAGCCAGTTAATGGATATATTTGATTCCTGTATTTCACTGCTTGGCTAATCTGTACAAAATGAGATGCAGAAAAGGCAGTTTTTGGCAGTAATTATGGAAAGCATGCTTCAATTTTCAGTTGCTCTGGTATAGTGATATTAATTTTAGTGCATTTACTTCCAAATCATGCCAGTTTAATTAAGATTTATTTAATATTCTAATGGTATCTGAATTTCAAGTGTCCTATCTCATTTGTACATCTCTAAGTACATTAAAACAGACGAGCTTCCACATTCTCTAAATATAGGTTGAAAAGTCTAGCTTTCCAGGGCTTTTGCTATTAGGTTACCTGTGATCCTTCTCTTCTCTCACAGATAAAGGGTACCATATTCACCTGTGGAGGCTGTTAAGCCAGACTAATATAAACACGCTCCCCTGGAGAGACAGAGCAGTTAAGCCAGACAGTAATATAAACACGCTCCCCTGGAGAGAGCGAACAGCCCTTAACTTTGAGTTTGTTGCAATCCCCCTAACGGATAAACCTTTGCAGATAGCTCTCTTTGTCATGGTGAGAAAGTGTGTTACCTCCAACAGGCTATGCAGCAACTATGTAAATCTTTTGTTCCCCATTGGCCCTTCCCCTTTGCTCCTCCCCTGAGCCCTCAGATGACTGGGTCTGATGTTCTACCCTGCCCCCTGCCTTTCCCATATAAACCCCTGTTCTCTTTGACTCTTGGGCTCTTCCTCATTGGATTCCTCCAAAGAAGAAGCTGAATAAAGCCTCTTGTGGAACTCCATATAAAGGTTTCATGTCTTCCTTCCGTGACACCCTGGAGAGCTGATTTCACTGAAGAGCTCGAAAACACTCAGCAGCAGCAGATGTGCCTGTAGCTCCAGGATGTCCTTCTAAGGACGCCTCTCCAGGAAGGTCACGGCACCCTGGCCGCCATTGCCCACCATGACATTCACCTATATCGGCTCTGGGAATATTCCCAGTGCTTAATTCTCTGAGTAGACAATGACAATATTGGAGGCTAAAAGATTGGTTAGAGCAGGTAAGTAAATAAACTAAGTCCTAAATAATAAATAGTTCAAAGGGAGAAAAAGGGTATTTAGGGACAATGGGCAGAATTACAGAGTTGTACCTTCAGGGACTAGCGAAGACATTAACCAGTTTAGTCTGTTGGACTGAGTTTCTTAGGAACCACTTACAGTACTGCAAGAATCTTTGAGGTTCTTGAATTCCACCAATCTAGTTCAGTCACATTTCTTGAAGGGATAGGGACCTTATCAGCATGAATTTCCAAACTTGTTATATCAACAGATGGCTAGACAGAGGAGGAAGGCCATACTCATACATTCATATTGCAGCCTTTCCTATTTTATCTTCTTTTTCTTGGAGATGCTGTTTCTTTCATATCCACACAGTAGAGGCTGTGCAGGCTGGTTGCTGGTTCACTTTCCTGTTTACCCAAAGTCCTTCATGCAGTAATTCCCTTGGTTTGGGGAAAATTTACAAATTTGGGGTTTGCTTTTTTTTTCCATCTCCCTTTTTTGTCTGGAAATGTTCTGAGAAGTCGTTGGAGATTTTTGCCTAGTTTCTTTTTGTGATTTTTTTGTGATGGTCCACATAAATTGTAGTTGGGACAATGGGCAAATGAAGATCATAACCTTGTTTCTACAAATGGGGAAGAGGAAGTGAAAGGAAGTCCCAAGATACAGATCTATACTACAAAAACATTTATCCAAGGCCACTTTTGGCAATAACCATTGTCCAAAAGGAGTGTTGTACAGTACTAGAAAGTTGTCCAGTTGTAAAGTACTAGAAGGTTTCATCTTCTGGCCTGTATGTGCAACCAGGTGGCTCTGCAGTGCAAGATATGGGCTACAAGATAGGAAACTTCTCCACTTGTTTTAGTTTCTGTGAACATGGCATATCTTGTGACTGAAAAGTAATATCTGAGTTCCCTTTAAACAAGCAGAACCTAATTTACTTTGCAAAGAAGATCTAATAAGCTGAATAAATGTGTGCATTATGTGCCTTGCTCTGGGACAGAAAACAAGTACCCTTAATGTCAGATTATTATTGAAAAAAACAACACCTTACTAAAACATTCCTCTGTCAGGTTTGAAGTACTGTTTCATTATTTTGGGCACTTTGAAGTGGAAAATGACCAAAAAAAAAATTGTTTCAAAGGCCCAGAGGAGAATTCGATGAAGCATTATGCAGTTGCTCTACTTCAGAGCCCATGAGTCCTGGGGAGTGGGACATGAGCCAGCTCACACCAGCTGGCCTACAGCCAGCCTCTGCTGCTGCTGCCACTAGTCAAACAGTGTGATCAGACATGGACTGCTTCTCCCCTGCATGAATTAATCCCAGAGGAACACAGGGTACTGATTAGGTATGAATTTACTAACTTTGCTTTGGAAAGTATTTATAAATATGAGTGTGTATATGCATATACCAGATTTAGAGAGAGGCTTAGGTGGCTGTGCAGAACATTTTCCCCAGTGGCTACTCTTTCCTTTAATAGGTGGATCAAGTGTAAAAGATAACTCACATTTTCAACAAGCTTTTCAGAGACTTGGTGTCTTCTTGATTTCCATTATAATTCACTTACTGCAGAGGAGTTGAATTGGATAACTCATAACAAAACATATTGACATTTCAAGCCCTTTTTACCCACTATTTGAAGTTTCTTGCCTTTCTGAGTTTTATTGAAACTCTTATTTTGCTCTTTTGTTGAGCATCTGAAAATTACTGGACTGAAAAAATACACTATATGTGCTGTCTGTAATAAGCTCGTAAATTATTCCAATTCCCAATGAAATGTTTTTTACATGTGGGAAATAAATTTATTAAAAATTTAACAGAAGCTATGTAAGCATATTCCCCTTTGAAAAATCCGGAAGGGAATTATGGCATAAAAGCTTTGAAATATAATTTTCCCTTTCAAAATGAAGCCTAATCTTTATATAAAAAGGAACTACAGCCTGTTCATTGGACACAGTTTTCTACAGCTAATACAATTAAAAGTTTGAAATATTACAAAACAACTGTGTAATGGACGGCTGGAAAGAATGGTTCATTTGGTGAATTGGAATTATATGTATTTTTACTTAATTCCACTTCAATTTACCTCAGTCTGAGTTAATACAATATTGAATACTGCTCCCGTTTCAGGGCCGTGGTTACAGGCTGGTCTCAATTTGGTATCTAATGGCCAGCTTTGTGTTTACAAAATCACTACTGCATTTTTGCACTATTGTTAATAATGTTGGTAGAAAAGTAGAAAGATAAAAAGATTGTAAATAGTCCTATAAGCCTGCTATTCTGATTTAGGCCTGACAATGGCTCTGAAATGTTGTCACTGTCAATAGTAAATATGGGGGATTAATTGAAGCTTTTTCTCTTGGAAAACCAACATTAATTAACTGTGAGAGTAATGCTAGCATGGTAATAAAATTTTTGACTAAATAGAAGGAGCCAAATAATTCTATGTAACATTCTTGAGATTAACCCTGAGACAAATCAAAATACTACACTGTATTAAAAAACTCCCAAACCCCCAAACTGATGATGTATCTGAAGGCTAAATAATTAATTTAAGGACACTTGCTATAGAAATAAAATTTTAACCAAATTGTGTGCCTGAAATTATTAGCAGTACTTTTTTTTAGGACCAGATTTTTCTTACATGTCCATGTTTACTCTTTATTGTCCCAAGATGTTATCTGGAAAACATCACAGTGAATAGAGATAAATGATAAGAAAGTTTTCAGAGAGATTTAGAGCATTTTTGTAGTGCCAGTAATCATAAATTGCACTGAAGTAAACAGTTTGTCTGGACTGATGTTAATACAAAAATGGAGACTGTGCTACTTTATATAGATGTCTGCTTTGAAATTGATTTTTGAAAGGCATTAGATGTGAGAAAGGGTCCTGTTGATGAATGGTACTTGGGCTGTGGTGAACTGTTGCTTGGCTTTGACTGGGAGGTGATCCTCAGTGATGTGACTGTTGAGCTGGGTGCAGGATTACTGACTTCCTGGGGCCATGGTCCTTCAGCTGGGTCCTGAGGGCTGAGCAGAATTTGGATCCTGACTTAAAATACCAGGGCTGAAGTTCCTCACTAGCAATAATTTTTTATTGATGTCATAGTAACACCTGGAACATTTCAAACTTAATATGAGACCCAATCTGGCTTGTCAGTGTACTTGTAGGAAAACAAATGGATGCATGTCCATGAAAGGTTTAAAAAAGTCCCTTGCACCTGGAATTGCAAATGAAAGGTAACATACACAGGGGAATATTGCACTTGCATTTCAGTGGTAGCTCACTGAAACTGTAAGTGAAAGACTGCCATCAAACAAATCATTTTAAGTCTTGCCTTTGGCTTTACAGCGCCTGTGACTACTGAAGACTATTTTCAGAGTTATGATGCTAAATATAGATTTTTTACCTTGAGAAGGCTTTTGGAATTTTTCTTCATTTTTTCTTAGAGGGTTATATTGGGGGGTTTTTTAACTGATGAAAATGTTAGGAATAAAGTAGAAGATTTTACAGTTGTAAATATTTCATGACCTATCAGCAGCAGGTATTCCACAGTGCTGTCTGAAAGCTACTCTTTCTAAAAGTTATAACTGCCCCAGCAATATCTCTCTTTGAGGGTGTTTTCCTGTTGAATATTAATTTGCCCTTCACTATCACAAAGCACTTAATACTTGAATGAGTTTGTATTTTTCAACTTTTGAAAAACTTTCAGCATTTTTTTTGTTCCCTCTCACTATATTTCATAATCCCTTTCTCTAACAATAGAAATGACAATAAGCAGCAAGTCATCTGCAGAACTGTATGAATTACAAATTGTTTTTAATGTTAACCATTGACCAGACTTTTAAATCATCTATGTATTTTGTCATTGGCAGCCATTTTCACTTCAACACATGACCTGTTGGTTTTGAAAAAAGACAGGTATCTGCTAAAGAGAGGCAGGGCCTCTCTTGGGATGGATAATTCAAATCTCTTTCCCTCAAATTATTATAATTTAGAAAATTAAAACGGCTCTCAGGCAGAGATATGGGGATAGGAATAACAGTTCTTTACTAATAGGTATAACAAGGCAAACAAACAACAACAACTACAGCAATTAATAGCGAAAACAGAACCAGGGACCTTGACGGAGCTTGGTCCCACAAAACTCGGGGCAATCTGGTCTCTGGGGACTCTAAAAAAAAAAAGGTACCAAGCTGGAACGGTGGGGGATCCCGGGCTGGTGGATCGGATGAAGTTCGGAGCTCCGTCGGTGGTCACTGGAGGGCAGGGATGTCTGGCAGGGAGGGCAGTGCGGGCCCGCGGTGCAGAGCAGCTCTAAAACAGCGCCGAGGCAGTGGGACAGGGCTGAGACAGCTCCAGCAGGGCAGGAAAAGGAGAAATCAGGATCCTCTTGGACACACGAGCAGATGATAGCAGCTCTCTTCAGGATCAGATCTCGGTGGTGCCAGTGAGAAGCTCATGCAGCAACGGCAGCCCAGTCCGCTCCCGACGCAGACCACACCAAAAGTGAAGCTGCCCCCCCCAGCCCTTGTCTTCCCCCCCCCCTCCCCTGCCCCCCTCGGGGGGGGGGGCGGGGGGGAGCTCCTGGAGACAAAGGGTGTAGCCAAGTGCCAGTCTCTACCCAGCCTCCATGCTTTGTTCCACCAAGCACCGACAAGCACCCAGCAATCAGTTGCCCCGCAACTCCTGGGAAAAAATTCTATAGGTGAAAAAAAAAAAAAAACAAACCAAAACAAACAAAAAAAAAACCTACAAACCAAACAAGTCTAACCCCCAACACCTGTATAATTTCTTATCTGAGATAATCTGCCATGTTTTTGCTCATTACCATATTGTATAGATGGGATGGTGCTCTCGTTAAGGTACTAGTTTGGCATGAAGAAGGTTGAAGTTCAATCCTTAATTTGCCATATACAATATGACCTGGGCAGACCATTTAATTTTGATGCTTGTTTGTTTTCTTGCTTCTGAATGTTCTCAAAGCACGGGTCTGTTCCTGCTGTGTGTGTGAACTTCCAGAGCAGAAAGGAATCCTTACCAAAGGTTTAGGGTACAAGGGTGTAAATTCTGGCTCTGCTATTTTTAACTTTGTCACAGGTTCTTATGTACTCTACACTTATATCTAAGAGCCAGATATTGTTTAATTTATACACACTGGTTTAGTCTAAAAATGTTAGCTCAAACCTTAGAACTTTTTGGAAAGGAATAAAAAAAGGATTGTATCAGTCTTCAGTCTTCTGGTGTTTTCAGAAGTGTTTGTAATATTCATTAGCCTATATGAAGAAAAAAGAAATAGAGTTATGGAGAAAGGAAATAAGAATGATCAGAAAGGTTAAATGATTTCTGTTTGAGGATTAATTAAATAAACTAATGTGCCTCAGGCTCAGAGAGAAAGTATTGAGGGGATATGGGGGCTTATAAAATCTGGAGCATTTGGGAATTATTGTTCTCTGTCTGTTTCAATACAAACCCCTATTATGGTCCATTAAAACTAGCAGCAAGTAAGGTTAAAAAATAGACAAAAAAGTGACAAAAAAGGAATAGGCTAGTATGCAGTTTCTGCTACATGGAGGGATAATTATTTCCAGGAGTGACTGTGTGTGCGGTATAATATGACATACATCTAAAAGTGATTGGGCAGAACTGAGGAAGAAAAAGCTATTAAGGTCTGCTTAGGACAAGGATGTCAGATCTACTTTGAGGAATTCTTGTGCTACAGATCTTTTAAATTGAAAATTATTCTGAAAAATAATCACATACTGTCTGGTGTGTTGCCTCTGTGTCTATTACTGGTCAACTTCTTTTAGGGACATTTGTCCAACTTTTAGGTTTTTTAAATCATGCTTTCTTTCCATGTTGAAGCGCAGAAGTAAGGAACACAAATTGCATCCGTATATGTGGCAGAAAAAAAAAGGTTTTAAAAGTACTTTTGCTTCATTTAATTACTAGCAAAATGTATGTGTAAGTGTGTGTGTATATATATATATATGTATATATATTCCAGAATAATCTCAAAAGCTGACCACAGCTATTTGTCACTTACACTTTTCTAACAGGTACTGATCATGACATATGTGTAAACAAAGAGGTTATTAGGCTTTCTTTCACAGTAGGTGTTAAAACAGCAATACTGATGTTCAGTATGAACACAGAATATATGTTGATATTTAACAAGAGATACTTTCACAATGGATTGGGAATTTACTTTATGGCATATCAGATTTAGAGGGGTATTCAATTTGGCATCAATCAGTCACTGTGGAAATGCTAACCATTATATTTATGCTATGAGGTATTATTACTGTGTTAACACAGATTATAAGGAAAATGTAAAGTGGTTTTTTGCAACAGCTGTCATCGTAGGTTCTACGAACTTTTATAAAATCAAAATAAACAATTTTAATGTAAAGAAAGAGTGCAAGCTGCCAAAGCTCTGTCAGATTTCACAAATATCGTTTGATCTATGTTGTTATCTCGCCAGCAGGGTGAATTGGGGAACAAAACCACCCATTACGCGATAGGGTTAAGGCAGCTAAAATACCAGAAAATTGAAAGGGAATGCTAACTGAGATCAATCAGACTGCAGGTGATGCTCAGTGCAGCTGACAGAGCCTTGTGTTTGATAGGAAAAATTATTATTGTGGAGTGGCCTTTCTGGCTATGGGAGTTTGGCTTCCTTCATCAAGTGCTCCTTCATAAAGGGAAGGACCTTCTGTGCTAGGAAATGCAATTTATCAGCATCACAGTAATGATGGCTTTTGTACCTGCAGGATGATATTAGGCAGGAAATGTAGTAATCTATGCTGCTGTTTACCTTATTTACTTAAAAAAAAAGAAAAAAAAATCATTTTTCTGCCTTCATAATCTACATAGTCATTTCAGTCAGCTTGAGATATAAAAGTTTGGGTTGCTGGCTATGCATAAAGAAAGAAAATTTCTGTGAAGGTAAGTTTCTCTTACAGTATAAACCCAATATTTTATATACCTGTTGTGGATGCCTGCTGTTTTTAATGTTGTGGTAAATCATAGCAGTTTCAAGGTTTCACCCTTAGCACTGTGGGTACTGATAAGTACAATTACTTGACCATTCCTGAGAGTTTGTTTCAACATGTGTACAATGTAGGTTAGAGAATTTTTGCCATTTACCATGCTTTTATCTTCAACCATTGCAGAGAGAACACTTGAAAAAAGGGCAATATTTAGAAATATATATCTGATCATAAATCAATAAACAGATAATAAGAATGTACTGAATCACATAAAAATCAGTAGATATATCTTAAATATGTCTGGATCACTTTAGAAGGTGGCTTTTAATCTTTCTATTAATAAGAATTTTTGTTCCCAGTTGTAATTTTTTTCTTTTCACATATTCCATCCTTATTTAATTATTATTTTCTGGCAAAATAGCCCATGAGACCTTGTCTAACTGGTGTTTTGATGGCTTGACACTTAAAAGTGACCTCTCTGATTTTAGTTGCTTACAGTGAGAGATATGAAATGAAAAAAGAAATCCTATTAAAAAAAGAAACCCTGAATTTGTTTGAGAGTTCCTTGGATATCGTCGGAGTATCAGAGATGGATGCAGTCTGAAATGTCCCAAGGACTATGGGAGTTAGGATTTCTGGCAGTAGCACCAGTTCAATCTGAACCTGAATATTGGTGATGGCTCCCTTCTAATAAAGCTTTTACTGTAATAGAATAATATTTCAAGATTACAATGACAGAAAAATACCTTTAATGTTGAACATGGTTGAGTCGGGCAGAAAAAACAATAATCTTGAATCCAAAGATGTGTGTCTGTTACCTGTAGACTTCAGGAAAATCTAATTTTTTCAAGGGATCTCCAGTTTTTTCGTGTATCTGCACCTTTGCAGTCTTTCCTGGGATCTGACATTATGACACCCTAAGCTTCTGAGGGCTGAGAACTGTCTCACAAAAATGGGTTATGTCTGCCAGTATTAGAGAGAGAAAGCAGTCAAGGGAGAAACATCTGCAACTCATGATTCATTTTATTTTGTCCCCTGGAGCATGCCTTGCAGCAAAAGTGCTCCTGGTGGGAGAAGAGTATCAGATTGTACCACGTTTTGAAAGGTATATTCCTTATTCTGAGAACTCTGTTTTTATCCCATATCTAGCAACTAAAGTGGCTCAACAGTAGCTTCCAAACAACTTCCTCTGCAACAATACTTGCATAAAATAGAATATACTGGATGTTGTGTTGGATGCTGCAACAGCTGAAGCCTAGTTTGATTTCCTTGGCTTTCAGGATGGCTGTAATTTCCTCTATTATTGAAGATGGATTTTGGGTTGCTCAGACCACTTCTTTCTAGTTCATCTAGTCCTTTCCCAGGGGTCCATATGGCCAAATGAAGTTTCTCACTGAACTCAGTAGCAACAGCAGGTTGGACAAACATGTGCACACTTTGTGATACACACAGTTCAGCAGAAACACAGGTACTCACATACGGTCTCTGAAGTTATACTTGAAATGTTGTTTTGTTTTTTCTACATCAATATCTTCCCATTAAAAGTTTCTCAAATTCTGTGATTTGGTATTCAAACCATTTTAATAGATATTCTGTTAATTCCATGTAGGTTTCTAAAATCGAGATTCATGTGATATTGAATCAAATGGCTTGCAGAAATCTGCTATAACCAAAGAGGATATGAGCAATCAAATCCCTTTCAGAACCTAAAGAGATCTTACAAGAAGGCTGTGGAGATACTTTTCACTAGGACATGTAGTGATAGGATGAAGGGGAATGGCTTCAAACTGAAGGACAGTACATTTAGATTAGAAAGTAGGATGAAATTCTTTACTGTGAGGGTGGTGAGGCACTGCAACAGGTTGCCCAGAGGGATTGTGGACTTCCCATTCTTGGAGCTGTTTAAGGCTAGGTGTGATGGAGCTCTGAGTAACCTGGTTTAGTGAAGGGTGCCCCTGCACATGACAGGGGCTTTGGAAACGATCTTGAAGGTCCCTTCTAACCTGTAAACCTTTCTATAATTGTGTGATTTTTAAATCATGAATCAGTAATCCTTAAAAAAAGCCATCAATGTTTGATTTGGTTTATTACTATGAGACAATACTAACTGATATTAATTGCTTCCTAATACTCTTACACCTTTTAAGAATGGTGCTCCTTCAATTTTCTGGACCTGTCCCTATTTTTCAGGATTACTTAAAAGAAATATTAGTGGTATGCAAATTTTCTAGCTATAACAATTATATCAATTGATGAGAAAATGCCATCATAGGTTGTGTTTTTCATTCTTTCTGTGAAATGTGTTTAAAATAATTCCTACCAAGTACAGTTGCAGATAGTAATCTCTTTGTCCTGTCACTTGACGGCACATGAGCTGGAAGCAGACTCCTATTTTGTTCCAAGAACAAAAAAATCCTAGCTAATGAACACACTTTTGTTGTTCCTTAATTATTGAAACTGTTACTGTTTCCTCCAGGGAGCTAACCTACACATAACCAATATAGACTTTTTTGTTCTTAATCATTTAAAAAGTGCCTTTTGATATTTTAGATTTGTTTATCACTGACATTTCAATGATTTCTTTATGCTCTTTTATTAGTCTCATGGGTTTATTTTTGTCTGTTTTGTTCACCATTGACTTGTTTTTCTGTTTCTCTCTGAAGTAATTTTTTTTTTAATTCTTTGTTTTTGCTGCTGCATCTGTTTTTTGCTGAGCAAAACTGCTTGGCTGCAGTAAATTTTTCTGTTTGTTTGAAAGACATGATTTCACAGTTTTTCCTGGGATAGCTTCAGATAGTCCCCAGATTTTTTTAAGATTTCCCTTTATAGGTTCCCTGACAGTTATGCTGACAGTAGGCTTGAGCTAATGGGGACAAAATCAAATTGTGAAATACCAAGTTCCTCCATAAAATGGATTTATCTTTCTCAACAAAGCTCTAGTGTGAACCCAAAATTTCGTTAGAAAATAGACAGTCTTAAGCATCACAGTCTTAGGCACAATTCTGTGTATAAGTTAAGGAGTAGTGGAACTGCTGTAGTTAGTTCCTAGTTCAGTCACTTTTGATGATACTTAACTTTTAAGAAGTCTGTTTCTAAGTAATTTGTGTTTTTAGAAATCCTATCATGGAAGATAGTGATGCCTTTATACTGATAATATGATTTTCTAATTTGAATAACAGGAAATTACTGTTTTATAGGATTAGTTCTTGAGGGAATTTTACTCAGTATTGTAGGAATAGGAACACCTTTCCTTGACCATTCCATATTAAAAGTGCATGGGGAGCTAACATCATGCAGAAAACAGTCAATTACCTCTGTCTGACTAAATATTATTGCCTTAAAAACATCTGCCTATTCTATAAAATCGACTTAAATTAGATTGTAGACCAATACCCTTTGCTTTTATGGATCCAGAAGCAGAGTTCAGCAGTTTTTACCTTAAATTACTGAGGGCACATCAGCTTTCATGCTCCCTAGATACAAGACTGAAGTAAGGAATTAAAAAAAGGCTTGGGGGAAAAAATAAAAGTAAGTATTATAATTTAGTCTTAGATACAATATGTCTAGTATGTCTAGATCGTCAAGTACATTAGAAGCCCCAAATGTTATGGTTTAAAGAAGGTGGGACCATTCCTGCTGGAATTTCCTATGACTGTTTCCTAAAGAAAAATCAGTTGAATTTTGTTGATTCTAATACAAGCTGTCTCTCTCACTCTACTGAAATGACATTAAGCTGGGAGAGGTGTATATGGAACTCTTTTCCATGTCTTGAAGAGAAATGTTACAAAGGGGAAGAGCTGGACTTGTTAGAAGATTATCTGAAATATTTCTTCACACAATAATAACTTTAGGCTTTTTAGGTTCAGAGCATTTTTCCTTCTCAGAGAGTGCAGAAATGCTGTGTGCTTTTCATACTGCCTGACCTAGGAAGGGACTAGTGAGGACTCTGAGCCCTCCTGTTTCTGTACAGACTCCATTTTCAGGCAATGGTCAATCGCACCTGCTTTCCTGTAATGCCAAGAGTTCTTTCAAACTCTTCTTTTGCTTCCATAGTCTCTTCTGAGTCTTGAAGAATTAGTAGTAGAAAGTCTTGATTCCAAAAATGAATTTCATACTCCATTTTGAAGTTGGTGAAGCAATGTGCTTTAAGCTTTGTCCTAATTCCCAGAGAAGCCTTGTTCCTCTGCAGCTGATAGCATAACTTCCCCAATGATGTTAGCATTTGGTAGGCATTTTCCAAGTAAAGGGAATACTCCTAGTTTAGAAGAAATAACAAGGCCTTGAGGTTAACCTGGGAAAATAGTAAAAACTAGCCTAGTGAGTTAGAGTGGTGTGATGACCTCTTCCAACCACACGATAGCAATAAAAGTGCAAGCAATAGGAGGTAATGAAAGCTATGAAAGCTCCTCCTTGTAAAAGTGTTGTCACCAGGGTAAACAGGGACCATGCAGTAGTCTCTAGGTTGTAATATTCCATCTGTGTGCTCAAGGCCATCATGTCACAAACCTGTTCCTTTCAAGTTCTTGTCTGAGTTTGCCTCTTATCAATTGTACTAGTGATTTTTTGACATGCATTTGCTGTCATCTTGCACTATATTAAAGCTTTATGCTCTGTTGTCCCATACACACTGATTTTCTGGATTCGCAAGTAACTCCTGAAAATGTATGGTCTTTTTTTGTCATTTGATGTAGCATTTCTAGCCACACAAGTAACAGAACTTCATGATATCATGACTTTTTAACAAAGCAACTCACCTTTCCATGTTAATGCCTTTGGCCTCTCTGATTTGCTTTCTTGTCAGTCCTTCATAGAGAGCTACATTTTTCCAATTGCACTTTTTTCTTTTTTTTTTTTTTTTTTTTTTGCAAATGCATATTTCTGCTCTTTAGTTGTGCGTCCCAAAATTTCAATGTGCTTTCAAGTGATATAAATGTTGCTTTTTATACAGTAACAATAGGAAAAGTAGAAAAGTCAGGTATTTACAGATTTAACTAAATGTGAAAAAACATGGATTCCCTGCTAAACTTCCTAAATAGCTGATATTACTATCAAAGACTTTGCTGGGAATTTGCCTGAAGTCAGTGCTGTACACTGGTTCTGACACCTCACCCAATGTGGTCATGTAATTGTGTTTTCAGCCAAGTCCATCCTGTGTTGTCTGCTGGCTGTTTTTAGTTTGAAGGTACAGTTGTGTGATTTCTGCTGTGCAGTACAAAGCAATCTCAACATTCTGGTTGCTTTGCAGTATATGTTAGCATTTCAATGCTAACATATAAAACAGAGCAAGTAACAAAACAGAAATGTTCTCATCACCTTTGCTGAACTGCAACATTATGCTTGGCATTATTTTTGCTGGGCAGGAAAATTCAAAATTTACTATCATTCTATGATTATCAAAATGAGATAACACTCAGAAAATATGAAAAAAAATTATAATTTCTTACATATAAATAGCTTTTGCCCTATAGCACTGGAGTGTGCTGCATAGCATTTTCTTTATCTTTGTGATGATAAGATGCTTGATAAAAGAGAAATCCAGAAAGTGGTGAGAAAACTCCTGGAGCATCCTGTCTGCTTCACTGTTTATTCTTACTTAGCATAAAAATTGTTTGCAGCCTTGGGCTTTGGCATCCAGGCTTGTTACAGCTGCTAATCCTAAGCGAATTCTCAGGAAAACCGATCAGCCCCTGAAGTTCCTTTAGTGGCTTTAGTTCACAGCCTTGGCCATCTACTAGAAAGCTGAAGGGTCAACATAGAGAGGCTGGGATTGGACTTAAAAGTTTCAGGAACTCATAGACAGAGATGTCATGAATTAGGTCCTACAGAGCTGTGATTTCTCATAAAATCTTTATTATTAAGATTAGAGCAGTTTGTAGGGGATAGGATGAATATGGGATTTTTGCTCATAATATGAATATTAATCATTATTCCAGGAACAAACTGGAGAAGAGAAAGTCCTTCCAGTGGTCATCTTGTACTTCTGGCTGAGGTGGTTCCTTACCTCATGAGACCAGAAATTTATTTTTGAGGCTTTTGCTGAGCAACCAGGCAAAAGAACTCAGCTACCATGCAATTCTAGTCACTTCCTGCTTCTCCCATCACAGCATTACAGAATCTGGATTATATGAACCTGTGTAACTAAGAACTCATTCTCTGTAATAAATCTCGCATAGGTTTCTGGTCCTTAGCTGAGAATGACCTGTTTCCTGCCCAAGAAAATCCTGACTGCAAGAATGTTCCATAAACAAATGAACTCATGTTACACAGGAATAGATATAGATAAAGCCTGGGTTTATTTTTAAAGCTGAAATAATAACATAGTGTAAAAAGTCTTTATCCTTTTCAAGTTCCATCTTCCTTGTTCAAAGCGAAACCATTGGCATTAAGTTGGAACATACCTAGTCAGGCAAAAGCAGAACTCAGATATCATTGTCTTTCTATGAGGTGAGAGAAGAACAAGCTTCTGTGAGCCATCCAGGGCAAGCTAAATCATGAGGCTGTTACAGTACACAGTAGTGAAGATAAGTTAACTAATTGCCTCTTGACTAGTTTATTTATAAGGACATTATATCTGTTATCTATATTTCTTATCCTTCTTGCAAAGAAATTAATACTTTCATTATAGTTAGGTGTTTAATTCCAGAAAGAAACCAAAACATAAATCTGTAGTAGGCTAAAGGAGAAGATGACTACATCAGTTTCTGCTTTATTTGCATGACATTTTCTCACTGTATGGCATTTCTGAGTAAGGATTTTTACTGTATCAGAAGTCCCACTGCAATGACCTGATCCTTCCTGCTTTTATCAAATTTTGTTTTACGATATAGACATGGAATTATTTTTCAGTAAAATTTGATGTCTGAAGCAGATACATCAGTAGTATTACTAAATGGTGGAAAAATTAAAGAGGTCTCTAAATTTTAAATGTCTCAATTACCTTAAAGTGAGAACCCTAGTGACTGTTCACATGTGCAGGACTAAGACCTGCTTTTGTTCCTGTATTCAGTTTGTTTAGCGTTTAATTGCATTATGAATAAATGTTTTAGCCATCAGTAACATTTTTGTCCCTTACCTGAGGTCATTGTTGCTGCATAGAGTTGACAATTTTTACAAGAACAAGAAAAAACCCAATCTATTTTAAGCATGTTTAAGAAAAAAAGAAGTCTGTAACATTAGAACATTCTGAACATTTTCTGAAAAATCTCACCCAAACAAACTGGTTATGTAGGTTGATAGTTACCAGAGTGTTATACTTTTCTGTATATGCACCTGTATGTTGTCAAGCAACAGATGATTCAGATGGTGTTGTGGGTTTTTAAATCCCCATCTGTGTATCTCAGTTTCATCTTTTCAGCTTGCTTACAGTCTAACATTGTGCTGCATAAACATTAAAGAGTTTTGCTGTTAATTTTAACTCACTTTGCCCATTTGAAAGATGTTTGAGGAAATGATTTATTAAATGATGTAGAAGGTCCTGGGGGTTCCCACAGATGAAAAGCTGGGTGTGACCTGGCAATGTGCACTCACAGCCCAGAAGGCCAAGCACATCCTGGGCTGCATCCAAAGCAGTGTGGGCAGCGGGGTGAGAGAGGTCATTCTGCCCCTCTGCTCTGTCCTTGTGGGACCCACCTGCAGTGCTGCATCCAGCTCTGGGATCCCCAGCACAGAAAAGATTTGGACCTGTTGGTGCAAGTCCAGAGGAGGCCTGGAAGAAGATGAGGGGCCTGGACGACTTCTCCAGCAAAGATAGGATGAGGCAGCACTAGGGTTCAGTCTAGATCTGGGAATGTTTTGGGGAGACTTCATTGAGGTCTTCTAGTGCTGAGAGGGGGATTATCAAAACATGGGAGGAGAACTTTTTCTGTGGGCCAACAGTGATAGACAAGGGGAATGATTTTAAACTGAAAGAGGGAAGAACTGGTTTTAAACTGAAAGATTTGGAATAGTTATTAGGAAGAAATTCTTTTCTCAGATGGTGGTGAAACACTGGAACAGGTTGTCCAGTAAAGTGGTGGATGCCCCATACCTGGAAGTGTTCAAGACCAGGTTGGATGAGGATTTGAGCACTCTGGTCTAGTGGAAAGTGTCCCTGCCCACAGTAGGGGATTTGAACTAGATTATGTTTAAGTCACTTCCAACCCAACCCAGAATCATTGATGCCTTGGGAAGGCTGTCCTGGAACAGAGGCTAGACAGAGCTAGAGAATAAAGCAAATATTTATTAAAAGGCCTTTAAGGATACACCATGGGCAGTACAAGAGCCTGGCCGAGGCTACACCCAAGATGGACCCAAAATAGTCACAAAATGGTCACGAGATCTCACACTTTTATAAGTTTTGATCCATTTGTGTATTGGGTTTAATTGTCCAATTACAGCTTCAAGTTATTAAGTCATCCTTGTTGTTTTCTCTCTTCAGTCCACTGTTGTTTATGCTTTTGGGCCTGAAAACTTGTAACAGTTGTCCTTGGTCTCTAGCAGGAAAAGGATTTGTTTTGTCTACCTACTCTGTGAAGAGAGCTGACTAACACTTAAAATGAGGCTCTGAACTACACCCCTAGGCAGCACAGAATCTGAAAAAATGAAAGCTAAAACTTAAGGCATCATCTGTAATGAACTCTTTTCTTCTGACTGAACTGCACATACAAAACCAGGAAATTTTGAAATTTTACTTTGTCAGAATCATACATTGTGACTGAATATTTTCCAAAGCTCTGTAACCAATAACAGATTTTAGTGTCTATGTGCTCATAGGCTGTGAATAGTGAATACAGGGGACTGAAAAATACTCCAGATTAAGGTGTGAAGTAAAGCAATTATTCCTGAAAAAAAGCAAAGTCTTTGAGAGACCAAATGTCATGTGCAAGACACATAAGCAATTTAACATAATGGCTCAGCAGTCATGGGAAAGAGTTTTAAAATGTAAAAAAATAAATTGTGAGTATGAAATGTAAGAAATAGTCTTGTAGTGAGACAAAGAATAAATTTTGTATGTTTGCATAATAGGTAGCATAACTTCACCAAAAAGCAGAATAAAATGAAAAGAGCAACCACCCTCAGGCCCCAAATTAATAGGTGAAGCTGATACTAAAAATTTGATTTGCTGGAATGGCAGACAGAACAATCTACTTTTCAATCTAATTGATGAGGAAATTATATTCTCCTGGTATGATATTAGAGTTGTATGATTTTTGGACATGTCATACAGAATAAATTGTTAATAGAATTAGGCAGTTAAGGCACAACATCATATACCCTCTTCTTTGGAAGGGAGTGAAAGAAAGAGATAAATGGAAATACTGCACATAATTTTAATTTGGACCTTATATTTATTTAAAAGGAATTTCTCATATGGTCTCATGTTATGAGCTTATAATGCAGCTTTTATCTCTCAAAATTAAAAAAAAAAAGGTGTATGATTCATAGCCCATTTTGTGAATGTAAGATTTCCACAAAACATTTTGCTGATTGACATGTCAGCATGAGATGTACAGGTGTATACTTTAGGTTGCTGCTGCATTACTGATGAATGACTGGCTGGTTTAGAGTGGCTGTGTTGGAAAGATCTAGGCTGCCTACTCTTTCTGCCAGCTTCAGAGATCAAAACTCCTGTAAGCTCCTTGACATATTACTAGTTTTTAATATGAAAAAGACCCTGTCAGATGTTCAGATATGGTTTCAAATTCCAGATTTTAGGAGAAGATAAAATGCAGATGTTATTTAAGTATGTCTAGAGATACTGAAAATTTATATACTAATGTAATTAAGGGTTTATTTCCCTAACTGGCTCTAGTTAAAGATGACATGCCTCAGACTTTAGTAAGTCACAACGGAAAGTTCAAAATCAGCTTTTTCACCTCCTTGTGTCTGCAGAATTTTGAATTAATTGACTGACTTGTAAACACAAGGCAAAATGGGATGAGATTTGTTTCTGTCTTAAAAAAATAGATATTTGAGTTTATCATATTAGTATGGGCAAGTCATTCTGCTATCCAATACTTTTTATTTTGTGCTTGGAATTATCTTCCTGCTTTGAAAGTGCTTTCCAGTACTTTACTGGAAGAGAACTGATTACCTTGTCCGACTTGGTTTGCAACAAAATGTCTTGGTTTGATTTGATACCTGGAGTCAGTCTAGCATTCTTGCTCGAGTATGAAGTGACCCATAGGAATGCAGCACTGGATTGGTGTTTAAGGTGGGGCAGTTTGGATGCAGATGCTGTTGGCAGCACAGAAGTATGAATCTTGTGTGGGACTGAGAACTCCAGAGATATTCACAGAATTTTGGATACCTCAGCCATATTCCCAATTCTTATGCAGTGTCCTTATAGTTTCTTATATAGGCTTCTGCAACTTCTTAAGAAACTAAAGACCTTTCATTTCCAGCAGGTTACCTCTGACAAAAAGTTGGAGAGCTATTTAAGACATACATGGCACTAATTTGCTCATTTGACTAAGAAATTACATGCCTTGAAGTACTTTTTGGTAACACATTTCAGCAGCCAGAACTCTAAAATCATGAGACTCATATTTCTCTTCCACAGAGACTTTCAGCATGTTTTTGGTTGGCTAGGCATGAGAGAAGATCCCTTCCCTTGACTGAGCACTGTTTTCAAATATAACCATCAATCCCATTTTCATGAAAGAATTCATATTTTATCAAAAAAGAGAATTATTGGAGTTGACCAGGTTTTTAGGTTGACTTTGGACATCTAAAGTATTTGTATTCTCAAAGGTCCATGTTGCCTTCCAAATAATTAGATGCTTTGATATGGTGGGTGTCAAGTCTGTATATGCCTAGGAGCAAAATCTCATGGAATGACTGGCACTCTGAATTCACCCTGGCAAGAGTGCAGTGCAGACACAACTGTAGTGAGCTGTTTCCAGCATAGCTCCGAGTGTTTAGATACCACATAATGACTTATTCTGAGGTAAAAGATTTGATTTGTCCCAAACCCTGAATTTCATTATGTTTGGTATCATATCTTCATTAGGGCTTATAACCAACCATCTTTTTTACAGCGGTTTATGAAATCCCAGTAGTATTTTTTTACATTAATTTAATTATATAGCTGATTTAAAGATGAAACTTTATTTCAGTTGTTGAAATTTCATCTTATTTAAAAAGCTGTATTGTTTCTTTTAAGTAAAATATTTAAATATAATTCAGATTTGAAGTTTTCTTTATCTCTTCTTTTTTGCACATTAAAATAATTTTTATAAAACTAATAAATATAATGCAGTATTTCAGTAAGCGGGGAGAATGGAATGAATATTTATTGCTTATTCAAAATGCCTAACCAGCTTTTTATAATTGCCTTTGGTTTTCAAAACATAAGCTTTTTGATATAGTAAAAAGTTGGCCTTTGTGAATACTAAACAGCAGTGCATGAGCTTATTTAACTTTGTTGTGTAATTCAAGTTTCTCTTTATATTGAATGTTGAATATGTGAATCCTTAAGGATGTAGTGTAAGGTTACCCATCATTTGGGAATAGATCTGTGAATTTCTGTCTTCCTCATTGTCACCAAGTTTTCCTGCATTTTTTCCTTTTGTACTGATCAAGTACAGTGGGAACATTTTATTTAGGTGAGATATCAAGAGAGAGTGATTTTTTTGTCATGGCTAGTTATTGCTTCCACGATAGCATTCTATTTCATTGATCTTACATTGCTATGTTTCTGATTCATGATGTTCCTTTTCTTAAATTACAAAGCAATTTGGGACAGCCTTTTGACTTTATGGAATTGTATCAAAGACTTTATTAATGTTGTAATATCTGTCCATTAACACTCTTTAAGCAGAAGTTAACATGATGAGGTTGCAAGAATATATAAAGGCTGCTATTCAGAGTCCAAATATAAATCAGTAGAACTAGGAGTAAGTGTAGTAAGTGTTCTTAAAACCTGTCTTGCATATTAACAAATTATGCCTTGATGGTCTACCAAAAAGGAAAAGACATTACAATTTGCAGCAGAGGTATGGAACGTAATTAGTAACAACATTCCCCATGCCACAACTCCTCGGAAGATGTTGGTCATTTTCCAACTATATAAAATTATCATCAGATGCGACAACTAGGAATTTTCAATATTGTTATGAAGAAAAAGAGAAGGTAGTGTTCTGTCTTAAGCAATTGGCCTTTTGAATTACTTTGCTAAATTCGCCCAATTTGATTTTCTGAAAAGATATATTATTTTGCCTCATTTTTTTTTAAGGACAAGTCAGAACTATGGTGTCAGAAAATGTTTATTTTTTTCTTCTATTTCATAAGCCTATGTGAGTCATTAGGTGCAAATTTTATACTTCTAATATTCTTTCAAATAGTCTTCTGAAGGTTCATTGTATAGACTCCTCAGGGAGTGAAGGTGAAGATTTTATTCTTAAACATTTCTGAACTACTGCTCTTTTTTGAAAAAATACATTTTTTGTGATTGAAATTAATGGAATCTAAGAAAAAACCCTTCTAATAATAAAATAACAATGGGAAATTTTGAAACATTGTATTATATCAAGCAGACCAATAGACATCTCTACTCAATGAGCTTAGGGATATGAATAGCAGTGAATGATGCCTCTGAAGTTAAAACCACTGTACAAACTTCCTGGGAAAAATTTGGTAACACTACAGGTGCCATTATATATTATTACAAATAATGATGCTATTTGACATTCACATTCATTATATATACAGTCAGCTATCTCTCCAAAATAATTACCTGCTAAATTGTGGATAAATCTCCCTGAGGGCTGGATTGGTTTTGTTTTTTTATGTTTTAAGATGTAAGGCTGTTCAATGTTGGAAATGAATGCAAAAGTGGGGTTTTTTTCTTCCTAAATGTACACATATGCCTTGTATAAAACATTTTAATAAAAACATAAGGACAGACTCCTCTTTACATACTTCTAAAGACTGACTTTAAGGGAGCAGGAAGAGTAGCAACAGGTAGCAAGCTGTCTGTAAAATTTGCTTTGCTCTCAGACTGTTTCCATCTGAAGATGGATATTGCCTTGACTCTGTACAAAGCTAACTACATCTGCTAAGGGGTCTGGGGAAGCTGCTGAGATACTTTGTTAGCTGCATTGCTCCCAGGCTTTCTTCTTCTCTAGTTCTTCATGTAGCTAGAACTGTTGAGAATTTGGGGGTTTATGCAGGTTCCTTAGTGCATAGTTCACCAATAAAAATGTTGATGTAATCTCAGTCTGCCATGATTTTCCAGTTAAGTACATACAAGTACAGCCAAAGCATAATGTACTAAAGCCTTCACTTGGTCTTATCATTTTGACTTCAGCATTTTTCTTTTGCCTTCAGGCAGCCCATTATCCATGGACATTATCCTTGTGGATCTTATACTCCTAATATCTAGTGAAGTAAAGAAGAACAGCATTAATTTGTGCTTGGCAGATCTCTTCTGTGTTTCTATCTAGAGGGTACAAGCTAGCACAGTATTAATTCCAGTTCAATTGTTATAACAAAATTTCATTCTCAGGGCTTAACATAGTTACTGTAGACTGACAAAACCTGAGGTTAGTAAACTTTACTGTTTTGAAGATTTTAGATTCATTATATTGGAATGTGCTGGGTTTTTTATTATATTTTATCAGACCTTGTGAGCTGATTACCACATTATTCCAGCAAAATGTTGTGAAACATGTTCTCAGTGAAAATGATGGCAATACTAACTGTGTGGTATAATGTGTGGGCATCTCTTTAAACAGACTGCAATGAAATGCGGATTTTGGGAGCTGCCCATGCTTTATGGGGATGATCTTGGCCTGTGTGACCACTGGTCACACCAAAAGTTTCATGAGAGAAAGCTCTGTGGTGCTATGAGATTCTTATCTTGGATGAGTGCAAAATTTGAAAAATGTCATGATTTATTCTAATACCAAAGGAACAGGGAAAAAGGATATCAATCTTTGCTTTTTGCAATGTTCTTTATGGCAAGAAGTAGGCCAAAAAATCCAGTGAGAAGAGATTTATTCATTACTTGATAATCATGGGTTTTGGCAGTTGTTACAGTAGCCTCATGCTTCTGGGCTTCTGCTGATCATTCAGAGAGGTATGAAAATAATTACTTTTTCTTCCTTGAAGCTTAGAAAAATGTTGCCAAACTGTTTTTCAAAACTTTCATAAATTTCGGGAGAGAAAGCTATGACATTTGGAAAACTGCCTGCAAATTAAATAAAAGCACACATTCCTGGTATACAAACCACATAATCAAAGATTAATTTATAGTGCTGCAGCTTTTCTGAATACACGTGTACATCCTTAAGACTTAGTTGCTGACAATTTTAGGTGGAACTGAGCTAAAAACACAGAGCTTAAAATCTCATCTAAGAACTATGTGGAGATGTAATCTGGTTCTTTTTCCCTCCAGTGAATGGAAGGAAAACACAGGTAAAATCAAGAGGACATTTTGGATGTTGTAAATTCAGACCCACATATTGTGTCCTGGCTCTAGGAGCCCATAAGGAGTCTTGACATTCAACAATGCTCTTCATATTTGGCATAGCTGAATGTCAATCCATACTGCTCTAAAAAAAAACCCCACCAAACTGAGCAAGCTTCAGGTGAACAATTGAAAATATTTTGGAGTTTTCTCAAAGGATTTTTAAGGGGCTGTACAAATCTGGCTGTAGCCTCCAGTAGCCACTCCTGGGACTCTTCACCTCCCCATGGTACCCCTGGGCAGGAAAGCCTCTGTCTGAAGAGATGCTTTGCACAAGCAGTCTCTCTCACTCCAGGTAACTCTGATTTTAGAAAGTTCCACATATAATTTATCTTTCAAAAAATAGAGCCTTCTCTGATCAAGACATAAAGCAAACTCCTAAGCACTGTCTAAGATTCTGCATGTTGTATTATACCTGACTGTCATTATTGACATTTTTTGGCATTTTAATTAGTGTCTCACACAGCTGTATAACTGACTTTGTCTCTGAGAAAGACAGACGACTGTGCACAGGATAATTCTGAGCTCATTTATACACTTAGAAGCAAGAAAGCCTTTGTTTCTTGTTTTTTCTGCAAATAATAGCCTTAGTGAAAATATTCCTTCCACCATCTTTCATATGTGAAATGAGGTTTTCCATACCAAAGACTGTTCACTACATGTATTTAGTATAGATAAAACAATATATTTGAAAAATTTGACAAACTTATTTTTGGAAAGGTGATGACATTGGAGCTCATCTTCTTCTTTGGTGATGCAGTCTTACTTCAATTTGCCTTTGGATAACTACATAAGTACTTTATTGATATTTAGAACAGCTTTACATATTTTATGTATTTTATGAATTCCTTTTTTCTTTTTCTTTTTTTTTCTTTTTTTTTCTTTTTTAATAAAATTCCTTTAGAAACAGGATACTAAGTTTACACTGAGGGAGAATAATACCAGACAGACTTGCAAGGAGGTAAGCAGGCATTAAGATCAAATACAGACTTGCAAATACGCAATGCTTCTAAATAAATTCATATAATGAGGTTGAAGGATGCTCGTATTGTCCTTTAGCAGAAGTTGAAACAATTGAGGATGGATTAATGATTTATGAATAAGGATTAGAGAGGAAAATTAAAGAAAAAAAATAAAATTAGCAATCCATACTAAATAAGAAAGTTTGCTTTTTTGGCAGTCTACACAAGAAGATGCAATCCAAAGCCTGAAGCGAAGAGGGGAACCCCCAACTCTAGCAATCTGTTGGATTTCAAGCTAAATAAATCAGTGCTGGTTCATTCACTTCCAATCTTTTTCTACTAGATTTATACATTTCTTTCCCTCTTTTGTCAATTGAGCCTGATAGTGAAGCTGATCTGGCAGTGAATCTGTTTTTCCTCCTATGCTCAACGCTTAGAGTTTTCAGAAGTCTTTATAATTTGTGAATTTGTTGTTTTAAAACCCTAGGGGATTTAGTGTTAGCCCAGAAGGCTTCCCTTCACATTCTGGAACCCTTTTCACCCTGGGAAAAAAAAGCAGAACTTTTCAAAAGTGGCAAGCATTCAAGTTAGCAAAATCCCTCTGTGATTACAAGCTTCTTTCAATAGTGGTTAAAGTCTCTGAAATAGAACCCCACTATCACGAGCACTAAATAAGGGTCTAAATATGCCTATTTTCTTCTTGTATTACTTCCTTTCTTCCAGTCTTATGACTACGGAGGCTGATTTTTGTCTTTTGCTTTTGTGTTTTGTTTTGCACAGCAGTGTGTTCATCTACCTGCTGTTTATTTGGTTATATCATCCAGCTGAATCCTGTGTTGTTTGCCTCCTGATGTGCTGCTTGCTCTCAGGCCAAAGAGCACAGAGTCTTTAGAAAGTGGACATTCTCCATTTGGCAGGTGCATCCAAACAGATGGAGTTCCCTTTGATTTCTTCTGGTGTAAGACTTTTGCATCAATTATTTCTTTGGATCATTTTGGTTTTGATGGGGTCTTGGAAGCTAACCTTAACTGCTGGTAGCAACTGACTGTGTTTTTCTGCCTTTTTGATGGCCCAGAGCAGGACTGAGAACTCTAAAGAATTATTCTCTGACAAAATATTCAGTGGATCATAGTGTGCAACCACATTCGAATTTGGGAATTTCTCTGGACTTGGTAATTTAGTGCAATAAGCACAGTCTGTTTTGCCTTGATGTTTATTTGAGATCTGGACTCCATCTTTATTAGAATATTACCACAACATAAGCAGAAGCTTATGTACCAGAGGGAATATATACATTGCATGAGAAAGGGAAACAGAAGGTCAGTGACTTGCTCAAAGTATATCATAATCACAGAGCTATGAAATCCTACCTTAACTGTACCTAAGTTCTGCCATTGATTCATTGGGGTTAGGTATTCACTTCATGTACTCACATCTCAGTTCAGTGGCCCTCAATGTCATACAGCCAGATCCATCAATGGCAACCTGCCTGGAATGAAATGCAGCAGCTGCTTAGCACTACTCAGTTTAAGTCTGCATGTGGTTCATATTAGAAAGAAAGAAAAATCCCAGCCAACTGAAACTGGAGGGAGAAATTTAGCTAAAAAATGTAATTATCTAAATTAGAGCTCTGGCCAGGATTACTATACAAAGGCTGTCAAGGGAAGCATGACAAACAGAACCAGTCACAGCCTTGGTTTCACATTTTCACTGTGCCATTGTTTCTGATCTCACCCAAATCCTTTCTACTTTTATTTTCTCTAAATCTTGCAAAATGTTCTAATTTTAAAAAGACTGAGGTAATTGAAAGCTTCCATTGCAAATTACTTCCTCAAACTGGGCAGGCATCCTCTGGTGTTACCATAACATCCTGTGAAACAGAACAAGAACTGAAAACTGATTTTCTGGGGGATAAATGTCTTCTAGCTGCATCTAGAAAAGTGCTCGTGCTGTCTTCTCAATAAGTCATTACTCATGGGTGATGGATTCATTGCTTCGGGCTTTTTTTGATATTAATATTCCTTTTCTAAGGGTTATTTTTTCCTGTAAGACACATGTTTAAAAATCACCATCCTGCTTCTAAAGCTGATGGGAATGAAGCTAAAAATCCTTCTAAAGAAGTGCTGTTTAAGAGAGCATAGGTCTAGGAAGCTTAATTTGTTCAATGACCAATGGAGGACAGTGGCCATGCAGCTTCATCTTTTCATGTCTTGTTCCCCTATCTTTAGAATGGCCATAAAGGTAATGATGTTTGTAACATCCTTTGAGAAAACTTTCATATTAAAGCACTTTATAGAAAAGGTTAGTATAATTGAAGCCTAAATTTGCTATTAGTGGAAGCAATGCAATATTTTGTTAAGAGTAACCCATATGAAAGACTTTATTTCTCCTACAAGGATTAAACATCAGTTTAAAAAATATTTCCTTCATTTTCTATATTAAGAAGGATTGAATGCTGAGTACAATGATAGTACACTAATTTTTAGCATTAAAAATTTGTCTGCATCTGTTCAGCAAATACTGGTTTGCTTTCTGTTACAGAAGTCAGTATACACTGAGGACATGATATCTATTTCTTACTCTATTTAGCTGTTATGGACTGCACTTTCAGCATCCTGACTTGACCTTTCTAGCCCAATGCCTCTTGAATGATATCTTGATTGATACTCGTGAAACTTATTCCACCTCAGAAAATTCATGTAGTCATCTCTAGTCATCTCAGTTCTTGTTGTTGTCTTTTTTTGTTTTTGTTTTTGGTTTTTTTGTGCATGTGTGATTAAGACAAATTTTTCACTGATTCTGTACTTTTTAAAAAGATGAAGTTAAGGCTGCTTCTACTCTGCTTTCAAGCAGCAATGTACAGTAAAAATGTACTGTTGCTGTGGGTATGGGAAACAAAAACAATGTAACAAAAGGGTTTCAGAACAAATATATTTGAATTTCAGCGTTATAATGATTAACAGGAATCTAGCTGGAACTTCAGGAGAAAAGCTGAATTTGTGAAAAATTATCATGCAAGTAGATGAGTAAGTAAAAGCAGATTTGAGAACAGGCTTTCTGGATTCCTCCTCTCCCCAAGCTTGATATCTGTTCTGATACAGGGTGCTCACCTCGTGATTCTGCCTCACAGCATTTGTCTACCTGTAATTACCTGCCCAACTCTATCTGATGTTCTCTTTAAAGACCTCTTCTCTGCCTACCAAGGACTTTGGTATTAACTGATAGTTGTCATGGTGTTGCCTTGTGTTGCAATGAGACCTCTTTACACTTTTACTAAAAATTAGTACCAAAGAGTTAGGTCAAAGATTTCAGACATCCAGCTGTTGTAAATATATTTTTACATTAAAAAAAAAAATACTGGTACTGTCTGAGTGTCCCTCATGCTATTTTCCAAAGTTGTTTAATTTCCTTTTCCACTTAGCAAGGCCCTTCCATCGTGAAAATACAATTAGCTCTATCTGTGTGGCTAGTTTTTATTCAGTGGATCTTGGTATGATTAGAAATTCCATTCAGACTTTCGGCAAGAGGTCTGACTGAGCAGAATACTTTTGATCTGCACTGAATTATTCCTCCATCATCTTTGTGAACACCTGGAATCATTGACTTGTTATGCAGAGGCCAGTTTTCAGTCATTGGTGACCTATAATAGACATGACCCAGCAACCAAGCAAGGAAAGTTTTATCCAATTAAAATTCCCCTGAGTCATCCAGTCTTTTCAAAATGAGGAATCTAAATAATAGATTGCATGAAGATAGATAACATTCTCAGCATCCACTTTGTTTCAGTCTTCAACACAAAGGGAAAAGAGAAAGCGTATGGGAGTAAGCTAAGTGAGATAAATGGGAATGAGGGTCTGGGAATATGAGGAAATAGACTTAATAAGTAGCAAGTAAAAGAATGCTTCAATAATTTAAAGTATCTATAAATCAGTGAGGACCCAGTGACATTTAACCAACAGTTCACGAGGAACAGCAGCAAGAACTGTCATGATATGTCAGCTGTATTGTTGGATGGATAGAGTACAACTGAGCCATCAAGGAGTGAGGTAAATAGCAACTATAATGTAAAAAAAAATTTTGAAGTGCATGAGGCAGGAGGATCCCCAAACTGTAAGCCATTTCCTTCACATTAAGAAATAATATATTTTGCTTGTGTATGAAACTTCAGTTACTACACCAATTATAGAAACTATCTCTAAACATCTCTTACTACAGCATAAAAGATTTCTTACATATACTCTTAAGCTTTTGTTGTAATTATTGGTATGTTTTCTTTCCTGAAGAGGTGACAAATATGCTCATGTAGCTTTTTAGTATCACTTCTGTGTGTACCAAATTGCATGACTGTTCTTAATCTCCCTCTACTTTCCTGCTAGAATGTACCTATCAGCATGCAGGTACATCATCTCCCCCTTCTCACAAGGAAAATCTTTAGAAATGTTCTTATTTGGTTTGTTGAATGATTAGGAAAAATGGTTCCCTTTTCCAGGGAAGGTGTCCATTGCTGAGTGAGTTTTCTTCTCTCTGAAGAAGCAGCCTTTGAAGACTGGTAAAACTGAAAACTGAGAGAATTTCAGAACGACAGCCTGTTGACTTATGTACTGGCTACTGTCTGGATATATGATAGACAGTGTTTTTGCACAGTTCAGCTGTAAAGGATTTCATATCCCAGAATTAGCTGACCTGTTTAGAAGAATACACAGCATTTCTGATGTAATGGAGAGCGACATATGACTCTAAGAAAAATATATGAAGTACTGAAGTAGCTGAGAAATTTCACCGATAGTTTAAATGGATAAAGCTTTAAATGTGACAATGATTTTCTTTTCACAACCCTAGCATGTTGTGCGTGGCAGAGATAAACTGAATGGAGGAGTTGGAGTTGGATTTCTCCCTGGTTATGAAAAAATAAAGTAGAACCAAATACATACAGGTCTGTTGTTTCTGGAAGTCCTTCCTCTTTTAACTGGAAACAGCCTCAATGTGATGACTTTAATGTACTGCAGAAACTTAGCTGCATACTGCTGCAGCACTACAGCAAAAGGTTCTGGGAAGAGTTTAACAGAATAGTGTCTTAAGTCTGTGAATATATTCTAAAATAAAAAAGTGAAGTAAGTTTGCAATGTTAGCTAAATATGTATAAAATACTTATTTCATAACAAGATTAAAAGTATTGTTCTGAGAATTAGATGGAAATCTACAGTGCCATTTTAGAGATTTCTTAAAGGAGCATTAAACATGAAAAAATTCATAAGATTAGAGCTAGGTGTCTCTGGGTCCTACTAATTATAATCATGATACTTATGATACACATTCATGATATTGCTATTCTGAATTATGTAGTTATGGCAGGACTATAACAGAAAGAAAAGTGAGTATACTTAATTTCCAAATGATCTAGTATGCTTTTGTTCAAATGGCTTGAGCCTTAAATAGCTAAGTCTCCTTTTAAAAATTTATATCTTTGAACCTGAAAGGAAGAATTTCTTTTGGAACTTAACCACTCTGTGAAGACATAGAGGACAAAATGGACTTAGATTGGAGTTAGACAAAGAAATAGAATGGGACATAATGGAATTAGTTCTGTGCTCTATTGAACTGGGAGATTCTGATGTGCAAATTCAAAATTAAGGTGGGTACCAGGGCTTTGCTGAATTTCATCTTGTTATATGGCCTGAAGTGTTACCAGTATGAAACACTTGTCCAGTGTTTGGGACAATTGCCTGCTGACCCCTGACTGTGACCAATAAACTTGTAGTTTCATGGTGGCAATGATAAACAGGTAGGAATAGACTCCTTGATATCACTTTTAGGAAAATATTTTAAAGGTCATTATTTTTTTCAAAATAAAATATCCTCTTTCAGATAAATGCATCAATTTATGCATGTCTTAGCTGCATTTTTCTAATGAAGCAAAGTCTCAGTCAATTTCTTTCTTTTTTTGAAATGCATTACAATTCGCATTTAAATATTTCAGCACATGATTCATAATTACTTCAGTTTCAGGAGTATTCCTTGATTACCTTGCCTAGAATTGCAACAAAACCTTTGGAAATTTTTTATATTAAGAAGAAATTAATTTTTTCCCATGTGTCAAGTGCATTAAATTTCAAATCACTTATAGCAGTTGCTTTTGCAAATTAAAGCAAAACTTCCATGATTCAATTTCTTAGACAAGGCAAATGATTGTATTACTAATTCATTCTGCACATAGTATTTGCCAAAATAAATTTCTCCTATTTGGTCTTTTGATCACAAGTGACAAATTAGAGAGGGATAAATTTTCTTTATTTCTTTCTTTATATTTGCTATAGGACAAAAGAAACTTTAAAACATTTGTATTTGTGATTCACAATTTAACAGGGCAATGAACTGTATAATGGTTAAAATTCCTATTTTCCATAAGCAGCCAATATGTAAAAATGAGCACTGAATTAAAGTGGAAATATGAAGACTTGCAAACATCTACCTGGTATGTGAATTTTTTTTTGCTTAAAGATGTGAAAAAGATGAAAAAAAAGGGGGTTGGGGAGGTCATTTTTACAGATCACTAGTATCCCAAAATTTACTCCTCATCTACTTTCACTTGGACTTTTCAACACTTCTGTGATTTCTGCCTGTGTCTCCTTGCTGCCTGAGCAGTAGCTGTTTAATATATCCACAGACGTGGCTTTGACGTGGTTCTTGTGTTTCCCAATCTTTGACTGCTCTTCTTAAAATTTCTTTCCTAGGTAGTATTTTGTCCAACACTGAAACATAAGGACCAAATAGAACATATTTGTATCCTTGAATAAATTATTAATTGAAGCTTCTACTGAGACAGGAAAATGTTATTCCATGATGAGAGACTTGTGGCATGGAACTGACAGCAAAATTATTTTGGTCAAGTGTGGGCTGCAGCTATCCAGGTGGTCTTAAGACCATGTCAAAGACAAACTCCCACTGGGCTGGAATGAATCTCACCAGTGTTACATTTAAGTCAGATTACCTGTACTTCTCACTTCACCTCTTGCCATAGGAACATTTTATTTCCAAGGAGAATATACTTAGAAAGAAATCTCACAACTGTATCTGCAATGCTTGTGTTGGTAGAAACACTGCTTAACATCAAATAAGTTTTAGGAATTTTTTTAAATTTGATTTTAAAATCTGCAGGTCTGAGGATATAAAATTTTATTGCACATCATTCTGCTTCTATTTCCCTGTTCCTCACTAGGAGGATCTGCTTTAGTTGTTGTTTCCTTAATTGTCTTCCTTGCTATGATTTAGGCTCACTGGAATAGGAATTTGCATGCTGTGGATCTAATGACTGCACTGAGTCCTGTATAGGCATATTCCAGGGCTGGAATTCTCTCTTTTTACTGAGTGACCCACCGCACTTACAGCTGGCCTTGTACCTTGGCTCTGCTCTCAGAGCTGACCAGCTCTCCAGTCCGGGAGACTGCAGAAGGATGCGCCCTAGCTCAGACTCAAGATTCTCCTACAAGGCAATACGAATGCATCAGGGTTGGTTCTTGGAGCTGAAGCCTCAAGTCAAGCCTGTCTAGGCAGGAGACAGCTTAAACATAGCCTTACAATTCCTTTTGCAACTTGGACACAAATAGCCAAACGAAAGATTAGAGAATCTCCATGTGATCTCTTCAGAAGTGCAACTACACAGAATGCTGATGATGGAATAATTTTGAGTATTTGTAAGCAGAGTGCATTCAATTTCATCCTGGATGTCACGTCACTACCTGACAGAATAAGGGCATTACTTCATGTAGATAAAGACTTATTATTTGAATCTTTGGATTCAGCTTGGATTTGGCTTTGAATCTCCTCTGACAAGCACCCTTCAGCAATTCTGGTATATTTTTGTTCTCCTAAATCTTTCATTTTTAAGAATTATTTTTCTAGGTGGCTATACTTCACGCATCACGTTAATTATTTATTCCTCTTTAAGAAGGAAGAGTATGCTTGAAGCTGGTCTCTCTGCAGAAACTGCAAAGGGAAGGACTTGAACTGTCTTTTGCAGTTCACAGTGTGAGATCAGCTTGCTGAATATTTGATTTTCTGAGGGAAATAGAGGTGCTCTCTTAGATGTTTTAATTAGAGTTAGTATAGGCAGACATGTCTGCATTTAAAGTTGCCCAGCAGATAAACCTACATTTATTGAAACTTATTAATTCTTTCAGCATTAATGGCAGATTTGTAGTAGTGATTTGTTGCTCTTTCTGAATTTGTGAGAAAGGAGCTTCCAAGAGGATAGGAATTCATGTCTTTTTCATGCATTTGAAAGGGCATTTTTCTTTCTGATACTCTTGGTCAGGTTGTCACAGGTGGTCATTTACACTGAACTAGATACTCACAAGACCTTGCACTCCCTAGTGACAACAGTAACTTCTCAGCTAGAAAAGTGGCATGGCTGAAAGAATAGATGCTTCTATGTCAAAAAGCACACAAGGACTTCGAATCCCTGCAAGATTTCTTGTTCAGGTAGAAAACTGTATTTAAAAATTCACATGAAAAATTCAGACATCCCCACACCTCAGAATGAGATGCTGCACAAGGCACTTGAATGCACTAGAAATCCCTAGGGCTAGTGAAGGGAAAAGGGCGTTTGCTAAGGGATTTAGGCCATTGCAGTGATAAGTCCAGTGCACCCTGGAACGTTGAAGTATATGACGAGTATATGTTATTTAATCATATGAATGATTGAGACTGGAAGGGACCTCTGGGGGTCATCTGCTCCAATCCTCCTGCCCAAGCAGAGCCACCTAGAGCTGATTGCCCAGGACTACCTCCAGATGTTTTTTGAATATCTCCAAGGAGGAAGACTTCAAAATCTCTCTTGGAAATCTGTGCTGATGCTTAGTCACCATCATATTAAAAAAGTATTACCTGATGTTCATCTGGGACCACATGTTTTCCAGCTTTTGCTCATTGCCTCTGGTCATCTGGCCTCCTGGACACCACTGAAAAGAGCATGGCTTCGTCCTCTTTGCAGGTTTCTTTTGGGTATTTGTACATGTTTCTGAGATCCACCCCCCAATCCTTCTTTCTCCAGACTGAACTCTCCCAGCTGTCTCAGTCTTTCCTTGCGGGAGATATGCTCCAGTCCCCTCCTCATCTTTGCCACCCTTTGCTGGGTCCTCTCTGGCATCATAGGACCAAAGAAAATCTCAGGTTTGATGGCATCATCAAATCCAAATCCCCACAGCTCCATCTTTCTCTTGTATTGGGGACCCCAGAATTGAACACAGTACACCAGGCAAGGCCTCACCAGTAAGTGGGAAGGGTCACCCCCTCAGCCTCCTAATGCAGCCCAGGATACTGTTAGTCTTCTCAGCCACAGGGGTACATTACTGGTTTCTGTAAAACTTGGTATCCATTGGGAACTCTGGGTCATTTTCTGCCAAGTTTCTTTGCAGATGGATGGTCCCCAGCATTTGCCTGGGGTCGTTCTTCCCCAGGTGCAGAACTTGGTACATTTCCCTGTTGAATTTCCCAAAGTACATGTAATTCCATTTCTCCAGCTTGTCAAGGTCCCCCTGGATGATGGCTGAACCCTCTAGTGTATAAGCCAGTTCTCCCAGTTTTGTATCATCAGCAAACACTCTGAGGGTATAGTTTGCTTTGTCATCCAGTTCATTAAGGAAGATGTTCAACAGGATCAGACCCAGTATTGACCCCTGGGTTATACTGCTAGTTAGTGGCCTCCAGCTAGAATTCATGCCACTGATCACCCTTTGGACTCCGACATTCAGCCAGTTTTCTGTCCACCTCACTCAGTGTGGGCTCATCGAGCTCATGCTTCATCAGCTTCTGTGTGAGGATACAATGAGAAATGGTGTCGAAAGCCTTGCTGAAACTGACATGGACAATACCCACCTTTCTTCCATTATTCACCAAGCCAGCTATTGCAAGGTTATTGGGTTAGTAAAATATGAATGGGTGTTTATGCCTAGACAATTGTATTTCCAGCAAACAGAATTATCAGCAACATGTATGAAAAAAGACTTAAGAAACTGGCAGTAGGCTGAGACCAGATGTGACCTGGGGCCTTCTATCTCTTAATAAGTCCCATTTCCTCCTATTAAGTATTTTTCTTTTTTCTTGATGTTGATACCATTTAGATCAAATTAAATCATCACTTTCCTGAAAAAATTAAAAAAGAAGAAAATTTCTTCCTTATCTCTATCTTAAACATCCACTTATGTTGTAGGATACAACAATTTTTAACATTTTTGGCTAGATTATAACAAAGGGATTAGGTATCTGTTTTCTTAAACCATTGTAGCTTTGGGGCCATGAGGGCTATAGGATCAGGCTCATTCAGCCCTTCTTGTTGGGAATATCTTGCTTTGGGTAAGCAGTCAGCTACTTCCTGGCCTGAAGAGATAATACTGCTGCAGTTGGTGATAAGGGCAGTTGAGATACTTGGATTCTGATCCCAATTCAAATAATATTTAAGGATTTTATACAAAGTAGACAAGTCTCAATAAGAGAGAGAAGATCATGAAATATTTATCAGAACAGGGATCAGGGCTTAAGTCTCTCTGGTGAATGCCCTAACAACCAGTCTACAGAATTCTCCTTTTGCTTTCTCTATTGTTCCCTGAGTAGCCACGTGTTTCCTACAAAACAGAACAACTTCAGAGGCAGACCATGAGAAAGCTTTTCTTCAGTGCACTGACACAGACCTAAGTACATATTTCTGTCCCAGATCAAGCAGAAAAAGGGATTAGTACATTGGCCTCCCATGTACCAAGCGAATGCTCAAATAATATTTCTGGATGTTAAAGGAGGCATCTTTTTCTCTGGTGCTTTGTGTGGAATTATATGTGATTTACAGTACTCTACAGTGAAATTGCACCAGAAGTCTAGAAATGTCTAGGTTGTGCATCTCATAGTCCTGAGGAATTAATAAATCTTAGGTACTACTCAGCCAATGAAGCACTGATAATACTGGAAAATTAAAAGGCAAGGAAACAATAGATTTTCAAAAGTGAGGCTTCATAAATGATGGCTTTTAGCACCCAAAGTGGGTTTTGGGGCTTTATGCCTTGGCAAACTGTCCCTAATGTTTCTGGTCTCTTTAATGGAAGGTGTTCTTAAGAGTGTTAAAACACTTTCATCTTTTGTGGGAAAAAAAAAAGAAAAAAAAAAAAAGGAATAAAGAGGGTTGTATTTTTTTCCTGTTGCTGACAAGTTTATTATATTTCTAGAAGAACTTTTTCATCGATTGCTCATTAAAAACTCTCTAGCACACAGAACCTTTCCTGCAGTTGCAATGTTTCTCTTTTTTTTTCTGGTCTCTAGCTAATCATTATTATTTCTGAAAAAGTGATAATCAGGAAGTATCTGGATATGGATCTGGATGTTTTTGAGAGTGGTAACACTGAGTAGAAAATGAAATGTCAAATTCACCCAGCTCTTTTTTCTTCTTTTTTTTCCCCCATTAAATAGATCTTCTTACAGTCACATTAGTTAAGCTAACATTGATTACAAGAATCCTTATTAAAACTTGTTAAAAGCTCATACTTAGCAGACAATTTTTTTGAAGGTTGATGGCATGAAAGCACAAATCCTTCTCACTATCAGCAAGCAAATTTACATAGATATCTTATAAAAACAAAAAAAAAAAGTGAAAGAAGAGAAAAATAACAGAAAATAGCAGCATATTAATTGCTATGTTGCACATAACTATTCTTTGGCAGAGGGGCAGAAATCAGCAGCTTTAAGTCATTCATACAGCAAACTCTTACATCTGTAGTTACAATTTCTTTCCCTTCATATGACTTTGAAGCATTTATCTTTATTCATGCTGTCTTTAGTTAGATTGCTAACTGTGTGGATCTGAGGCTATGTCCCATATGTGTCTGTGGAAGTATGCAAAAGAATTCGGCTATTATGTAAATTGACTTCTCATAACCTTCAGTGATGACATGGCAGAGTGGGATGATGAGAGCAGTGGATGTTGTCTACCTTGATTTTTGACACTGTCTCCCACAATATCCTCAAAGGTCAGGTCAGGAGGTGCAGGCTAGATGAATGGGTAGTGAGGTGGATCAAGAGCTGAAATGGCAGAGCTCAGAGGGCCATGATCAGTGGGGTAGAATTCATTTGGAGGCCTACTGTCAATGGCATTTTCCAGGGAGCAAAACTGTGTTTAGTCTTATTCAACTGGGTTGTCAAAAACCTGGAGGAAGGCACAGAGAGCATCCTCAACAAGTTTGCTGCTGTTATGATAAGGGTGAGTGTCTGATCCACCTGAAGGCTCTGCTGCCATTCAGTGGGACCTTGATCAGCTGGAGACTTGGGTTGGGAGAATCCTAATGTGGTTCAGTGAGAGGAAGTGCAGTGTCCTGAACCTGGGGAGGAAGAACCCCAAACCCCAGCACAATCTGGGAGCTGTCATACTAGAGAGCAGCTCTGCTGGGAAGGACCTGGGAGTCCTGGGGGATGACAAGCTGACCATGAGCTAACAGTGCCCTTGCAGCCAGGAAGGCCAATGATATCCTGGAATGCATTGGGAAGAACATGGCCAGCAGGTGAAGGGAGCTGATCCTGCCCTTCTACTCAGCCCTAGTGAGGCCACATCTGCAGTGCTGTGTCCAGTTCTGGGCTCCTCAGTACAGTAAAGACAGGAGCTACTGGAGAGGGTCCAGCAGGGACCACAAAGATGATGAGGAGTCTGGAGCATCTCTAATGAGGAAAGACAGAGGGAGCTGAGCCTGCTTAGTATGGAGAAAAGAAGAAAGAAAGGGAATCACATTAATTCATATAATATCTCAAAGGTGGGTGGCAAGAGGTTGGTGCCAGGCTCTTTTCAGTGGTGCTCAGTGACAGGACAAGGAGCAATGGCCATAAACTAAAACACAAGAAGTTCCATCTCAATATGAGGAGGAACTTCTCTATATTGAGTGTGTCAGATTACTGTTTGGCCAGGGAGGTTGTGGAGCCTCCCTCTCTGGAGGCATTCAAAACCCACCCGGAGGAGTTCCTATGTTGTTTGCTTTAGGTGATCCTGCCTTGGCAGGAGAGTAGGACGTGATCTCCAAAGATCCCTTCCAATCCTAACAATTCTGGGATTCTGTGACTTGAGTTATATGGTGCATAGGTAAAGTTGTTCATCCAAGACAAAATATTGAAACCAGTCCTTGGCTCTTAGGCAGCCAGGTTAGGCAAAACTTCTCATACTATTGGAAATTTTACATGAGTAAAGGTGACATGAAAATTTGATTAAGAAAATTCTTCTTCTTCTGTGTTCTGGAGCTACATTGATTTCCTCCTTATACCCTTGTGCCCAGGAAGATATAATGAAAGCAATGGTAAAATTAAGTGTTCTTTGTGTTACTGTAGCAAATCCCACATGTATTTGTGTTTTAGGGGAAAGAAAAAAGTCTGTCAAGCAGTAGTGCTACCTTTGTCTGTTTTATTTCAGTTGTTAAAAAAAGCCTATTGTGCAGGGAAATTAATGAAAATTATGTTTTTCAAAACAAAATGGTGGAAAATTTCTTATATATTTTCATAGAGAACAGCTGTATCCTCATGCTCAAGAGAAGACAGCTTAACATCCTCCTCTTTGTATAATTTATTTTTTAATTAGAATATACTCCATATGAATGATAAGGCAGTGTTTGGATTGCTAAAAACCCCAAAAGTCTGTGTACTGTTGCATCTAGTGAAAATTGTGGTTGTAATAAGTCAAAATGTTAAAAGAAAGTCACAGGAAAAAAAGACTTTCTGTGTAGATTTTGCAGTGATTTCCTGTTCCCTGAAAAATTCGGATGACATTGACCCTTGGCACACCTATTTTTGCATGTTGCTTAGGTTCACAGCTATATTTTTGCTGCAAGTCTCCTGATTGCTCCCATTTACTGTGCCTTGGTAATCACTGAAGGGTGCCCTTGGACTCTTGCTCTTGGTCTCTCCTTGCCCATCCTTGTCAGTGCAGGGGCTGCATTCACAGCCAGGAAAATGTAGCCAGGACATCCTTGTTTCTTGAAACCTTGAGCTGAACCGAAACCTTTGAGTATAGGAGAACACATTAAAGCTCTCTGCCTTCTCATCAGAGGGCCCAGAGGATTTAGAACTATTTTAGGACATGTACATCACTAAGCAGTACTACGTGCACCCAGCTAGATGAACTTGCACCCAGTATCAGGGTGAAATATGGTTTAAACAGAGAAATATCAAAGAGATTTTCCACAGTTTCTGAGTTACTGCTCCCTATGTGTTGACTGTTTTAAATATCCTGTGTTACTAATCCATTGGTTCCACCCTAACAGAGAAAAATCCCCAAAGTTTTACCTATGGCAATTTGTTTGCATAAAGTACAAGGAAATGGAATTGACTTTTCTTTGCTTGGACATCTTGTTATTCTAAATATTTCCTCACCCTTGTCAATATATCAGCAAAATAATTTTAAGTAATCTGTTGAAAATAAAAAAAAACACCCCATTTAACTGTTAAAATATAAACAAATCAAACACATTACAGACTCTCTTATTATGGTTTGAAAATCATTTGGGCTTGAAATTAAGATTGGCAGGCCATGACTGCATTTAGTAAAGAGAAAATGAAGTATTAATTGTTCTATTTTTCAGTATCCAGTCTGCAATTTGAATATCTAATCAGTTTCTCTTTAACCTCTGAGTGGTATAACACTTTACTGCCTTGGAATTGTTCAAATGGAGTTCCAAACATGCCCTAGTTCTTGCCTTTGTTGTATGTTGGGGTTTTTTTCTTTTTCTTTTTTTTTCTTTTTTTTCCTTTTTTTTTGGCACTGAATATTCCAGCTTCTTTTTCAGCTTTCTTGCTCTTGTCATGGACAGAGAAATTATATCAATAATCTGAGACTTTCAGTATTTCACTCCCTTTGAAGTTCTGAATAACTGATATTTTGAGAGAAGCTGCTGTTCAGGGACTTTTTAAAATGAAATGTGATAAGATGTAAATAAGGCTTTGGGTTTACTGGCCTACTTCTGAGATCGAGGGTTTGATTCTGCTCATTGTGTGAGCAGTAGGGGTGTTATATTTGATGGTATTCCAGTGGTAGAGACTTAGAGTGTTCCTTCAGATAAAGTATCTTCTGCCTTGCTTAAAGCTTTATTTACTACTTGTCAAATTATGACTGTTACTGTAAAAAGTCTATTGAGGTTTGTAACTACACCTTTGTTCCATATGCCTGTTGTTTAACCAGATGTTTCACACTTCTTCAGTCTGAATGGAAATAAATTAAAAGCAATAAAATCAACCCTGATCTATTTTGTGCCTACTCAGTGGCTTTCCTAGAGAAAGTCACTAGGCAAAAAGGCAAAATGTGGGCTTTCCTCGTTAATAGATTCAGGCATCTGCATCACTGAGTACTTAAATATAAACCCATTATCTCTAGTGATTCATTAATTAATGATCTGCCCAAGCAGACACAAGGGAGAGGAAAACATGGATAGAACTCTTGGAAATGGAATTAATATTCAAATACAACAGACAGTTTTCAAGAGGGCAACCAAGTGACTCAAATGAATAATGAAGTGTGTCTTGAAATTGCATAGAAACTGATGAACCTGTGGATAAGTGCATCAGGTCAGTTTCATTTAATGGAAATGAAAGAATGTCTCTGTGGAAGGGAGGGGATAGGAAACACTCATCTTGATGTATTTGCTATGTTATTACCTTTTCCCTCTATTTTTATAGCCTTACATCTACAGTATTTGTGAGACACAATGTGATGACAATCTAGTGAAAAAATGGTTTGAGACATACTTTGCTGAAAATGTTGGGTGTCCCAAGTGTAAGAAATGACAGCCTGGAACAATAATGGAGAGAAGGGATGTTCTTGATGTTAAAGCACCAGCAAAGGGGTTTTTGGAGGTCTGGTTTCACTTCTCAAAGCTGTTGAGAGCTGTATGAGATGTTGAACAAGCCATTCAAGCATGGGCTCTTTCCTCAGCATATGGAATTGTTTGACCCTTGGGAGCTTTTGAAAATGACTTTCCATAAACTGTCAGGAGTACCTTTGTGTTTGTCATAGTTTCCACTTATACTTTTGAGTTTCATCTCTATCACAACAGAGATACATGTCTCCTGGTTGCATTGTAGAGCACCTAGTGAATGGAGGTCCTTCAGGTGAGATTCTAGGCACTCTGTAATGGTGAATGTGCATTTCCACATCCTGGAAGACCAAATTTTTATCTAATGATAACCTGAATTTGAAGTGTGCTGTGGCTCCTTACATTAGAAATATAATTCCTATATTTATACTACTAATTTAGAATTACTAGTTCTTTTTACACTCTTCTCTGAGTGAGCACTGAGGATTGTTTTGAGGCTTCAGACTTATATACATCAGTACTCTGGTCAATCAGGAGAAAACATTTTTTTTGAATGGATTTGGAGAGCTGCAATGTTTCCCAGTCTTGTATTGTGCTAGCTCAATGTTTTATATGCACCTCTTGGTGTAACTTATACCTGTAACCCATAGAAAACTCTTCTGAGACTTGAATTTATAACTATGTGTAATATGACTTTAGATGTTGCTATCTCCAGGAGCACAGGTGTTCTATGAATGGTTGAGACTGCATTCTTGAGACTATTACTATTATTACCATTATATTGTACTGTCAGAAGCAAAACCTGGAGACCACTAGAAGTGAAGAAATTGTTCTTCTAAGACAAACAAATATTTCAATTCTTTGGGTTTGTGTAAAAGCAGAGTGAAAATTCAAAAAAAAAAGTAGAAAATAAAATATGTTATAAAAACCAAAGGATTTAACTTTGACTGATGGGTGCCTAAAGGGATCAAAATCTTGCCTTTGGGTCTTGCTCCCTACAGGATTCATGGAGAGAGGCAGCAAAGGTTAGAATTAATATAGCAGCCTTTTGGCTCTAGGCATTTTGAGTGCACTTCAATTATGTGCAACAATGGGAATGGGCTGCTGCGGGAGGGCTTATCTGGATGTCAGTCACCAAGAGAAGGTACTCCTTTTATATATCTGATAAAGGGCAGGTCTGTACACCTGTGTGAGGGTGCATCCTGCAATTTTTTGAAACAGAGCATCTTGTTTTTAAGGGTTTCCACAGCTGTAGGGATTACATATTTCTCTATTGGTTCCCTTGAAATTTTGCTTGCCACAAAGAATGCTAGGGGTTTGTTTATGAAACTTAGAAATAGGCAGTGATGTTAGACATGTGCCAGAAAAGAAATACACACCCTATCTCAGAAGTAAGAGCTCTTTCTGTTCTGTTAATCTCTGAGAAGCATGTCCTTGGTACTCAGGATGCATTTACATAGGGTGTGTTTTTATTGGGAGAGGTATATTGGCACAAGTCATACCATAAGTATAAATAGGTTTCATTCAGACTTAAGCCTTAGTTCTGAATTCCAGAAAGGTAATTTCTCTTGGTCCTTTTACCTCGGCCATTGACAAATCCTTGTGACTCACTCTCTCAGTTTTGAGTATGCTTTCAGCAAATTGCTGTCCACTCTGTAAGACGGATCTTTCTTCCCCCTGGAAGTCATTCACAAGCTGTGATGTCTTGATGTTAATTGGCTTATACAGAGATATGGCTTCTACAAGTACTTGTAAATGTTGACACAAAGATTTTGCCAGAGATCAGGTATGCTGTATGTTACAGTACACTGTGTAGAAAGGGCCAATAGAACACTTAACACAAATTATTTTAAGTCATACATCAGTAAAAATAATTTGTGCAATAAATCGTTAGGTTGTGCTAATATAATTTGTATATATATACATGGAAGAAAAAAGTTGGAAAAGGTTGATTGGAGAAGTTGTGGGTGCCCCATCTCTGCAAGTGTTCAAGGTCAAGTTGGAGGAGGTATCGAGCACTGTGGTCTAGTGTCTCTGCTCATGGCCAGGGGATTGGAACTAGATGTTCCTTCCAATCCAAATGATATTTTATTCTATAACTTAGTCTTGCTGCTCTTTGGAGCTCTTGTTCTTAAATCTCTCTGTAAGGAAATACATGCTTTTGTCCGGAAGTATGAAGTGATTGTCAGAGCATGGCCTGAATTGTTTGAGGCAAAGTTTACATGTGAGCTTTTCATGCAAAGTTTTCTGTGGAGCTGGTTTCATGTGATGTGATGACTCTGGCTAAAGGGATACTTCATATGCCTACTGCTCACTTCTACCTAACGCCAGCATTTAGTCACTTGGTTTGGCAAAACACTTCATAGAACCTGGCTTTCTACAGGAAACTGCTCTGTTTAATGATAAACTACCCTTAGAGACCAAGGTCTACAGATTAGCTGCTGAATGTTAAGACTTTATATAATAAACCAGTTTGTACTATGCAGGCTGGCAATACAAGATTTAAAGTATTATACAGGAATTAACACAGGTTTTCTTTGCACTCTAATTTTAGGAATTGGATGTTGTCATGGTTTACAGCTTTTTCTAGAGAGTGGTTTACAGTTTTTCCATGTTACTTCTTGAATCCCATCCCACCCTCTTAGTAAAATGTCATTTTTTCCTATATATAGAATACTAAGGACAATTCATAAAGGCTGTCTCTATGACTTCATTTTATGTAGTTCATACATTTCAAACAGACAAATTTGATGTAATAATACTAAAGTTGTGTTTCTGACACTACGATCCAATGGCAGAGGAATGATTATATTGTCAAAAGACTGGCATTATGTTTCTCATGATCAAATACTGACAGTAAAGGCTGGACTAAATATGAGAAAAAGAAGTAAACTTTTTAAAACATGCACTTGTATAATAGGACTATCAAATCTTTATTGTCAGAAGTCAGCACATAAAATGAAAATAGAATGTCTGATTTCAGTGGTTTGGCTATATTGGTTTAGTATTCAGTCTTGCCTAACCATTCTTGTTGAATTGTCTTTATTTTCTTGATAGAACAGGATAACATATCACTTTTCATATGTTCTGCCTCCTTTAATTCATAGGATGAAAAAGTAAGAGAAACAAATTGTTTTTGCAATATTGCTGACTATTATTCTGAATTTCTTCTTTATGAAGAAATGGAGAGCCATCATAATGATTCTTTTCACATTCTCTTGCCTCTTTTCCCAGCAGAGTAAAATAAAAAATCATGTCTTGAAAGTCTAACACTCTCATGAAAAAGTTAAATTACTAAATTATATCTATTTTTGCTCTGTGCGGAAAAAAGCTAAGATGACTTCTCAGCAAATTGTATCTCTCTAAAGCTGATTTTCTTACTAAACTTTTTGTTAATTTAATATAAAAAAAGAAGAGGAAGTCTACAATCCGTACCCTTTTAAAATTTAATGCAAGAGAAGAGTTATGATTATTCTTAATAATAGAATAATTTCATCTGGTGACTTATGAATGTCATTGCAGTTACCCATTTTTACCCTACCACCTGTATGTGGGTACATTTTGAATGTGTGCTAACTCAAGCAACTGAATTTGCTGCTTAGTTTTATGGATTACTTGACAGGACAAAAGGTTGATTGCTCAAAGGTTGGACTGATGGTTGTGAAGGTCTATTCCAACCTACACGATTTTGTGGTTCAAGAATCAGCTAGAAAAGATGAACATACAGTCTAGTATCATTTGCAAACACAGTGGCTTTAATTTCTGGAAAGAGAGGACTTTCCTTCTGTCTTGGGTAGCTGACTGTGGAATTGCTCCTGAGCAGGTATAGATTGCAGCCCTATGTAACCTATTCACAAGTGAGAGAACTTTTAAGTTCCTCAAAACTCATGGTTATATAGAAATATCTTGAATTTGTTCACCACATAGTGAAGGAGATTTTAATTCCGCACCACAGTATTTTTTGTGGGTATTTGGGAACTGTGAAGATGAAAGGGTGTGCACTGCTTTAAACAACTCGATTTTGGTAAGATGCTATTAGTGAAAGGGATGAGGATCTGTCACATGTATCACAAATCTCAAGCAAACTAGAGTGGCAACAGTTTTGTGAGAGTTTTTCTACTCTCTGCTCTTGTATCTCCCATCTTTTGAGAGCTCTGTGAAATTCATCAAGGTCGAGGATAAAGTATCTGGGAAGAAATAATCACTTGCACCAATGCAGTAACAAAGATTAAAATTTTTCTTTAATTTTAGAAATGAAATCTAGTCTAGAATCTGACATGATGACCAGATCTCTCTGATGTCTTTTCCATACACAACATATAGGAACATTTTTCTTGTAGCAAATTTTGTGAGTTAAGAATGAGGCTGTATCCCTAGCACAGCTACATGTCATGGGAGCCAATGTCACTGAATCTGCACCTTTCTTACTCCCTGGAGAGGTAAGGAAACCTCTGCCTTTTCTGGAGTCAAAGGACAAATATCCAGGTTATCTTGCTCTTTGAGGATAACTTTTAAAGATTTAATTAAACAGCTCTGAAGTGGAAAGGCAAAAAGGAATTTCTCAAAAATCAGTAGGTTTGTGAAATCCAAGGCAATTTAACGTAAGAGTGAGCAATGAGTTAGGATAATGAAAGTCATAGAATCTCATTGAACCATGCTGTGACTACTTGCATCTTTTAAGAGAAACTGTATTACAAATCCTTGACGTTCCACTGTGGTCTATAGTATTAATAAAAAAATCCTTGCCTGATTCTATTTCTAATTTGCAAAGATTAGTCTCTACGACATGCAAAAAATGTGTAAACCTATGCAGTATAATTTTACATTTGGAACAGAAAGAAATGTGTTTAAGAAGTAAGATGTGTTATTGGAGATTGCTTTTTCTGCAACTTTCTAATAATTTAAGATCTTTTAAGGGAAAGAGAAGAGTAATATATTTATCTAAACCAACTGTTAAATAGGTTAAGAAATACAGTAATTAGTTATCAGAGCAATTTTAAGTGAGATTGACTTTCCCTTTTCCCCAAGAGAATCGTGCTGTGATCCATGATTCTTGTATAACCCCTGTTTATGTTTCACTGCCTCCAGGCATTAAATATGGGCTTAATAGAGCTTGCTGAGGGCAGAATGACTAATTACTTGAGCTTCTGACCCTGTTGTGCTCTGGAAAGATTTAGTAACTATTGACACGGGTGCACCCACCCCTGTGTTTTGACTATTGATCATCCTCTGGCTGATGCAAGCACTACTTGTAATTGTAAAAATTATGCAATTTTGTGTTCTGAAATTATGCATCAGTGAAGAGCTGAACTAAATTAATATCTTTCAAAGAGTCTTGGGATGCAAGTTTGTCCTTCATTTGGGCTACAATTCTCTATATGCTAATATTACCTAAGGCAATCTTCTCCATTTGTCACGCAACCAGGACAGGCGGACTCCCCCTCTCCCCTCATGCCCCACCTTTAGATTTCTCTTCTCTATTAATGGGGAGTTTTGACGGGTTTGTCTTTTATCATGAGTTTCATCCATCTGAGATGTCAGCAGAGTGAAATGAACGTCTGGATTTTTCATACGTTTTGGGAAAAAAACCTGTCTTATCTCAATTCTTTTAAGGAAAAAGCAGTCCCAGATTGTTAAAAATTAAAACTTTCTATATGTTTCAAAAAGAAAGGATGCCTTTATTTCTTTGTATTGCTACATTACTGTAAACATCAAACTGTCCATGCAGGTTGTTGATGTAGGGTTGTCCATTATTAGCAGATTGTGTGGAACAGTGTATTGCAGGAATTTTCAGAAGTTATGGTAAGTTTACAAAAAGGCATTTCATCATTTCGATGTAAAAAATGTTCAAGGAGATGAGTTATTTTACTCCTGTGTCTGTCTCCTTGACTCATTTTTCTTTTTCCTTTGGTCACAAAAAGGTCTGTTGGAAAAGAGAAAACTTCATGTCATGTAACACATCTGCTTTGGAGGAAAGTATGCTATCTCTCACAGTATATGAAGAATTGTCTTTGACATTGTTCTCAATAAGGGGTTGCTACAATTCCCCAAGGAGTTACTGAACATATTGTGCATGCTTCCAGAACATTACTAGACCCTTCAAAAAAACAAAAAGACCCAAATAAAAACAGAGGGCAAAAGTTTTGCAAAGCCTCTTCTAAATGAAGTCAGAGACAATTGGAGCAATGCTTTGTTCCTTTGTGAGCCTTGAAGGAGCATTCTGCAAAATAAATGGATCATTGGCAACATGTATCATTCTTTCATTTTTCTTGTGTGTTTTTTTTCCTAATTGACATACTTTCACACATTTTGGATATCCCTTGCATGATAAATCCTGAGTAACTGCTACCAGTGATTGTATTCTATATTCTAGAGGTCAGGCCTGCCATTTGTACAGAGCCAGACAGGCTGGAAGAATGGGCTGTCAGGACCTTGTGAAATTCATCAAGGTCGAGGATGATGTCCTGTATCTGGGAAGAAATAGTCACTTGCACCAATGCAGGCTAGCGATTGACTGGCTCAGGAGCAGCTGAAAAGGACCTGGAAATCTGGGTAGACAGTGAGCTGCCCAGCTTGGTGGGTGGTGAGAGACACGAGGTCACGGGAGGAGAAGATTTCAGTGCATACATTTGGGCAAGGGAGATTATGTCTGGATATAAAAAAATCTTTTTCAATGTGAAGAAAGTGACACATTGAAAGAAGCTGCCCAGAGACGCTGTATTCACTCCACCCTTGGAGGTTTTCAAGGCCAAACTGGACAAAACCTTGAATAACATGGTCTAATCTCATAGTTGCCCCTGCTGTGAGCAGGAAGTTGGACTTAAGGCTTCAGCAGTTTGTTCCAAGCTGAGTTATCCTATTATTCTTTTTTAAATATCAATAAGTTCTTGGATGCTAATACACTGGATAATATACCCTTTGTTTTCACTTTTGTTATTAATTTTCTTTTTCTGTTAGATAAAATATATTGCAATAAGCAACACTGTTCCTTTTTTGTTGAGTGTCCAGCCCTTGCTCAAGATAGGCAGTGATCAGTTTCATGAGGGACCTTATGGTCTTTGGTTAGTTTTGCAAAGCTTTGTATATTCTTACCTGGCAAGAATAAAAGAAGTTGTTAAAAGCCTTTACCTTTCGCCAATATTTTAAGAACTTAGACAGGTTTCAGTCTTCTTGAAGACATATGGCTGAAGATTTGGTGCTTATTTTATAGTCGTATAAAGACTTTATTGATGCATTTCACACAGTGAAAAATAGAAGCAAGAAAGCATAACTTGCAGGTAAAAATTTAAAATGAACAGAATAAAATGGAAGACTGGTCTCTTCTGTAATCCAATATTTATGCATAGATTTCAAATACGGAGAATTTTTTTCCACTCCTTATGCATTTACTCTTTTCAGCAGTTCTTTTACTATTTTTGGCACTTCTCCTTTGCTCCTACATGCTTTTATTTCATATTTTGGTACAGAGTTTGATGAAAGGAATGGTGTCAGTGTCTGACGTGAATATGGGCCACAAAATATTTTTCCAGTAGTCCAAAGTCAGTGGCTTCTCCCAAGCAGAACATATGAATTATCTTAACTAAAAAAAAAAAAAAAAAGAAAAAAAAAAAAAAAGCTTTAATAGTTTCAGTTCAAAGAATTTTCAGAAGTATATATGGACAAATTTATTTTAAAATTATACAAGTTATAATACAAATGAATACAAATGAAAGTTCAAAATCATAGACTCATGGAACAGTGTAGCAAACAGTCATTGGAAGAACATCTGAACTTCAGACAATCTGTTTGAAGATTGTCTGGACTTATTTAGTCTGTGTGCATAGGACTTTTCTTTGAAAATAAAAGTTCACTGGAATTTTTTGTGTTATGATGTGAGTAATCTTTGACAGATTGACATCTGTCCACTTCCTGATTTAGTAGGTTCTACTTTCTGGGAATGTTCTTAAAGCTTATTAAAAATAATGATGAAGTTGTCTTTCTGGGTTTTTTCCCCTTGTTACACCTGGTTTTTTTGTTGCATCTCTGTTCTTTTAGTTTGCATTTCTATGAATGTACACTAAGAGTTTGCTTAACAGTCAGCAGTAATTTCTTACTTACTCTTCTGGGTTTTGTAACAGGCTTTTAGAGGCCTTCTTTATAAACTAAACCTTCAAGCTCTGAAAATTAAGTTTCCTTTTAGCATACTAAATATACTTAGTGACATAGAATTTTATAATGAAACAGAAACAGTTTCAAGGGATTTGGTTTGGGGATCTCAGAGGAAGGACAGAGATTTTGGCTTCTTAGTTGAAGCATTTTGTTATTTCCAAAATAATTCATTATTTCCACAGTATAAGAAAAAAAATATTGTAAGAAAACTAATTTAGTTAGGGAATGGTCTACTAATCTCCTATAAGTTCCAAACAGATGTGTTGGTTGAGATACTTAATTTCTCTTAATTCCTAATAAAATATTTCTGTTGAATAAAATACTAATTTGGTTCCTCTTGAATTACAATCCCTGTTTTAATGTAAGATTGGTCTAAGAATGCTGAAGGCCTGGATGGCTCTGCACCATTTACTTAAGTCCTTTGCTATAGCTGGAGGCTCAAAAAATCTCCAGCTACAATGGATTTATGGAGCTATTTCAAAAGACCCAAGACTTTCCCATAAACTTTTGACTTTTACTAACACCCTGCCCCAAGCAACAGGTATTGTAAGTGTCAGGAAGAAATCAGGGAGTCCTCACAGAAAGTATTTTGGTTCCCTGGAAGGTATTTCTTCATAGAAAACCCTAGAGGACCCAAGGGAGCACGCCTTATGTTATTTTACAGTATTTAATAATGTCACATGAGCGAAATATTTCTGCCAGATGCTGAGTAATGTTATTTTAAAGTCATACCTGAGTAAAAAAAATCTCTACTTTGTTTCCAAAAAGTTAAAGTTGCTAGACTTACCAGTAAGCATTATCTTCTCTGGCATTCATTCACAGACTGGTAGAAAAAATATGCAGATCAGTAGTAATACAGATATAAAACACACATTAAAATGAAGAAATATCCCTTTTTGTTCTTCCTGGGACAAGAAGCTTGAGATAGGGGATTAATTCAATATGTAATTTTTAGTGATAGCAGTTTCTGTTTGTATTTCCCTGTTTACATAGTGTCACAACCCCCAAAATTTCTACCACAGACTTGATTTATATTTCTTGGGTAACTTCTTTGCTCTCACAGTCCAATGTTGGAAAGATTCACTTCTCCTTGGAACAGAGTAAACTGGGGTTTACCTCTAGTCAAAAGCAAGTGACTGTTATCTACATTACAAGGGTGTTTTTTTAGGAGGTACTTAGCATGGTAGTTGAATTGTTGAGAAACACTTGTGTGTTAACAACCCACACTTTCCCACAATATGAGGTTTTTGGTAATGCTTCTGATTTTGGTCTTAGTTCCAGCCTGTGTCCCACATTTATCCTTTCGCTCTCTTCTGAGTTTTCCAAACTTTGTGTCCTTTTTCTACGCCGCTTTTATTTTAATTTGGCCTCAGCTGTTTCTTCATGCTGTCAGTTCTGAAATGTACACCCACCTTTATCTGATGCTGCTCTTTACAGATGTTTTCAGCCTTATCATCCGTGCCTGATAAGGCAGTGAACAATAACTAATTCCTCTTCCCATGTAAGCTCTCTTGCAGGTATTATTTCTGGGATCTTCAGACATATTATGGAAGGGAAAATTACACCTTGGCTCTACCTTTCATATTTAATAATATATTTCAAAAAGTGATTGTTAGAGTGAATGTAAAATTTCGACTGCATTAATGAAAAAGATATAGCTCTTACTAAGAAGTAGGACTCCCAGTGAACAACAGGACCTAAGGTCCTCAGAGTTTTTACCAAGTAAACCTTCCATCAAAGTTAAATTTTCAAGAAATGAAGGGTGTTGTATGTTCTTATTATTAAGATAGGATGGTATTTTTTGCAGGTTACTAAACCAGTGTAAGCCCACACATTTTTCATTGTTAAGGATATTGTAGTTTGCTTGGTCTTGCTACTCTTAATTTAATTAAAGTAGCCCCGTTTTTCTCTTTACTTCAGAGACATTAATAACCTTTATAATTTGCTATTTAGCTAAACATTTTTCAGAACTCAGGAGTTGGAAGTATCAGCATTTGGCTTTATACTTGTAAAAATCCTTGGAATCAAAGAAGGGTGAAAAGTCCTCAACAAACCAAATATATGTGATATACTTGGTGGCGATCTCCTGGTAAAAACCAGACTGTGAGTAGCCAAGGAGATAGAAACATTTTTTTAATCTTTTTTATATCTCATCCTGTGGGTCAGAATGGAAAGAGTTAATGGTGCATTTTTGGAAGGCTCTGTTACTACCATCTCTTTCTTGCTCTTGCTGTGCCAAGGCTCCAGGAGCTGTCAGATCAGCCACTTTCAGAAGCAGCAAAACTAATATATATCACTGTAAATATAATATGAAGTATAGCTACACTCTTCTCTCAAACAGTGCACATGGTGAGCTTCATCAACAGTTTAAATACAGATGCTTTTATAAATATAAAAGATTTAATAAACTTCTATAAAGAATTTTTTAATAGAAAATTCTTCTATAAAGAATTTACTGTAATTTTTTTACAGTGCTGTCTTGTAGAAAGAATTATCATACTAGAATTCTAACTAAAAGCTTGTAGCAAAGGACTTTAAAGCATTGGTAAAAAAAATAGCTTTAGGTGCCTAAATTCATGTCTGACAGAACTCAACAGTGCTGAGTCAGAAATGATTTCAGCTCAATGTAGGGGTTTGGCTTTGGTCCTGCAATTCCAAAGAAGGGCTTATCAGTCTTCATTAAGAGTAGGGGAAAAGGGGTGCCAGAAGATGTGGTTGCAAAACTTGTTGCCTTTGGCAGAGGCCAGCCTAGAGGCTCCTTCCCCAGTGCTTTTTTCCATCATGACTCCATACAGGGCTGAGTGGATACCTTGGGTTACAGCATTGCTGGAGCACCAAGCAGGCTCTTGGGGAGGGAGCTTAATCAGCTAACTGTGCCATCAAAAAACCCCAAACTCTTGCTGAGTGGAGTTAATGTCTCCACCTGAGAGCTTTGAAAGACAAAAAGGAGTTCAGGGTGAACTATTTCATATATTAGTCTGGAAATACTGCTGATGGTAGTATTAAATCCAGCTATGTTCCAAGCCTGAAGAGTTTGTGTTGACCTGAGGGGAGAGGGACCTTTCAATCAACTTGGGTGTCTTGGGTGAGGGCTCTGGGCATGAGTGGATAGGCAAGGTCTGAGCCAAGCACATCAGCAGTGTTGCCTTAGATACCAAGTAAAACTTTTCAATCAAGCAGATGCTGAAAATTTAGGAGACCCTGGTGATCTCACTGGAAGTTCGAATCAGTCTCATTGAAAAGAGAAAGTGTTCACAGATGCTATGCTGTGGTAGCCTGAATATTTGGCAAAATGCTGGTGATGGGTTGCTTCTTCCTTCAAATATGTTCACAAAACCTGGGCAGTTGTGACATCACTATTTGCTCTGATTAAGGAACAGAGTTTAAGTTCACCTTTTTCATTCTAGAATTTTTTATTAAGTGTTATAATGCTATTTGCTCTTTTTTTTTCTATGAGGGAGAGGGTGTCCTGGAGTTCCCAGGGGCATGATCACTTTTATAGACATTCAATGTGCCTTCCATCTGAACTAACAAGATATTTCAGCTACTTCTGGGGAAAAAAAGGAGTGATATAAAATAGAGAGTTGGGATTGATCTTTTTTTTCCAGATCCAGAGTAGACCATAGATGATGTACAAAATGCACAAACCAAAACAAATCTCAAAAATATTTGTCAAAGAAATCCATTTTTTAGAATCACTCTTTATTTTTTTTTTTTTAATTCAAATTTAATCCAGTATGATAATATTCCTGTTAAGGCAGCCAAGCCTCTGCACAAAGATTTGTTGTCACCCAGGGATTTCCCTGCCTCATGTAAAGCTGAACCCTGCCTTTACTATTTTTTTTTTCTGTCACTTGATATGGAATTAATTAGCAACTCATCTCTATTAGTTTCAAAATCTGTTTGTTTCCGCTTCCCTGAATTTTATTCTGATTGTATTCAATGATTTGATGTACATTTTACTTCTGTACAGAAATATGCCATGACTCAAAACCAGGTATTTCTTTGAGTGACTCATCCTCTTGTGTAACATTTCTATTGATAATTTATCTAAATGTTTTTGTGTTTTTCAGAGTATGCTTTGTGAGCTTAAATGACAATTATTTCCAAAAAAAATAACATCTCTGAGTTTTATATATTCTTCAAAAATTTATTGTGGTTCATGATAGAAAAAAGACTGCAAAAAATCCCCTGGTTAATAAATCCCTTTTACCAAAACTGTATGGCTTGGATTTCTGTAATTTTTCTTTAATGACAAAACCAACATCAATCATAATAAAACATGATAATTGTTATTATGGTCAAAATTCCAAAGTAAATTTGTGTGAAAGCATTCAGACTTTTTGTGGTCAGATTTATTTACAGTTTTTCAGAATTAAATCAAACATATTGAGTTTTCTTACTGACATGCCCTGATTTTTCCATTTTTTTCACACTCTTTATTCAGAATTAATTTTCAAGAGAGTGTTTTGTCCCACCACAAAATTTCTGAGTTGTTTTGTTGAGTGAGACAAGCAAGAAAGATAGAAATCCCTTGAACTGATCCGAGAGAGGTTTGCAGTACCATCGCTGTAGGTGTGTCTTGACAGAGTGTGGCAACAGTGTAATAAATTTGATGGTCATGAACATTTGTTTTACTTGTCTGTACCATAATCTCTAATTAATCTGTGATAGGATTTCTTCACAAATGCAACACCAAAGTGCTATAAAAGTATTGTCTCTCTTCTGAATGAGAGGTAAGCTGCTAAGAACATAGAGCTCATTCAGCCGTGTGCATCTCTGGAGGTCAAAAGTGGCAAAATTAGAAATTAATCAGGTGTTTGCTTGTTTGAATGGTAAAGCTGTCCTCCTTTGAATCATGAATTAATGAACTATTTTTCATAATATTATGTCAAGAGACTTTGCTTTGCTTAGATAAGCAATTAGAGAAGCACTTTCGGCTCCAGAATAATGAAATTACCTGTCATGAACACAAACAGATGCATGTGGTACTTTAAATATATATTATGTCTCCTTAAGTAATTTCAATTTAGATATGTCCCTGTTCTTAAGATTTATTGAAGGCAAGCTACTATTACCACAGAACTTGCAGGTGAAGTTCTAATGTCTACATGAGATGGAATGAGCACAAGTGGCACAGCAGAAAAATGAAGAGTTCTGTGCGTGACTGTGGAGAGGTCAACCTGCATTTCATTGACAGAATGAGGTAATGAGATTTCCACAGCAATGCCAGGTTTTTTCTGCCAGTCTTTATCCTACTGTATTTAGAGATATTGTTCAGGTGAGGAAATCCTAGGTACTTTCACTGTGAACAGTACTCAATTCACTGAGTATTCTGACTGATCTGAACACAAAGCAAGTGAGTTTTTAATTTATTGCTACACTGATGATGTATCAACTGCCTTTTTTTTTTTCTTTCCTATTAATTTCTGCTTTCACTAAGCTTTCAGGGCATTTAAGATTGGTTTTTTGGGGTTTTTTTTGGTGGTTGTTGTTTTTTTTAAAGACTTTTTTCCTTTATAACTTTGTTTATTTGTTTTCTTGGGTGATTGTTTTTGTTGTTGAGGGGCTTGCTTGTTTGTTTTTTTTTTAGCTTTTACAGCTCTTCATGTAACATCTTAAGTAATTGCTGTACTCTATTTAATTGGAATGACAAACAATAGAAAGTTAATTAACAAAAAAAAGTCCACTGGAGGGCAAGTTAGCAGAATGGTAAAGAAGCCATGATTTACAGTATTTGCACAACTTTCTTTATAAAGCAATTGCTCTTCATTATAATAATGCCAGGAGAGCAAACAGAAAAAAAAAAAAGTGTTGCATTAGCAAACAATTAATGAGCATTTATAGCTGAATGGAACCCAATTTTATGTATTATTTCATTAAAAGCTTACAGGATCCATGAAACCAGAGAATAAATAAAGGTAATGCTTTCAAGGTGATGGTCTCCTAGGGGGCATGAATATTGAACAAATATGTTGGTCTTGCCTACTTACTCAAGCCTTAAAACCAGGGGCTTTTTATACCTTAATTTTTCTACTCTTTTATTGAAAGATCAAAGTGTGCTATTAGATAAATAGAAATGGGCACAGGTATTTCAAATTTATCATTAGTGCTATATTCTTTATTGAGTCTTAACAAGAGCTCACTTTTTCTGTTAAATCCCCCACAATTTAAATCCTTTTTTCCATTGTGAAAGATAGCTCTTTGTGTCCCTGAAGAAAGTAGCAAATCTTTTGTAGAAGTTGATGACTTCTGAAAGAGTGATCAGCATTTTTTTGGCTGTGTATCAAACTACACTTTTATTTGGCAGTTTTCCATCAAGGCTGCTCCTCCAGTCTTGGTGCTTGCATGCACACTTAGGTGACAGGAAGGCTTTTCATCCTCTTCACCATTGTTTCACATACTTACATTCTTAGGCAGACCTAGTTGGCAGCTTCATTTCAGCTGCCAGAAAGGTTTGATAATGTTGACAGTTTCAACACAATGCTGCTTTTTTTTCCTTGTGTCATGAAAATGTCATGTAACTAATGGGTACAGAGACTGAAAGGACAGCTGGAGCTTGTGTAAAGAAAAGTTCATATGAGGATCTTTGCAATTTCAGGATGCTCCTTTAATTCAACATTCTACATATGTCCAGAAGCAGCCACTGATGTTCATTTTCTTGTGTCCTTTTATTCCTGGTTGTCTGCCTGTATTCATCTGTTGGTTCTTGTGTCATCTTTAGATCCTAAAAGTCTTGGGAACAAAACTGCCTCAGTTGTGTGTTCCTGTTCAAAGGACACAACTGTGGGTCTAGTGCAAAGGAGTGCCAGTTCTCAGCTGAGCTTCTTAGAAACAAGAACTATGAGGAAATAATTGTCAAGTTTCCAGTAAACTTCTGCTACTGCTTTACCATTCCCATTTCTAAGTACATCCAACACAGTCTAAGTTTTTGTTTGTTTGTTTTTAATAGGCTATAAACTGTCAATGTTTTATCACTTTTATCAAAGTTCCACTAGAATTTGATAAAAATTGTTTTAATCAGTGTGAGTGTGGTCAAGACAAGGTTTCAGGTCGAGTACTCTGAACATATGAGTGTTATTTGTGGCTTTACCAGCCAGGTTGGATGTCTTGCACATCTGTGAAATGAACACATACACAATTCCTGGATTATTGAACAATGGGGTGCTACTCAAGGACATTCTAGGCTGAGCAATCATCTCAAAGGAAGTTGGAACAAGGGATATAGAGGATCTGGACAATCCTGTGAATACTCATAATGGAAATGCTAGTGATGATTGAAAGTTAATTCAAATCTAAACCAAACTTCTGCATTAATTAAATTGAGCCAGAGGCTTTGTGTGGATTTTTTATCAAGACAGATCCTTCTGAAGAAGATTTAATACATTAAAAACATAAAAAGAAACTAACAGGAAGGTGATGAACTTCCCAAACACACAAAGACTGCTTTTAATATTCTTTTGAAATGGTAAATCACCCTCTACATACTGATTCATCCTATATGATCTCGTTTGCGCTTTATTTTTAGTTTAGTAGTTGGGTGAATTCGAATGGGCAACTCTTTCCCAGTTCTCTGGTACATCTAGATTTGTATCCAAAGAAAATGAATGAAAATTGTTTCTGTTTTTGCAAAAAAAGTACCTCTTGAGAGGATCGATCTGTAGACAAATGCTGTTTATCTGAAATGTTGGAATCTTTCCAAAATATAGCTTTAATTTTACAGAGTTTAGGAGATTTTTTGTTTATGTTGAGACAGAGAGCCTGAGTTCCTAGTGGAGAGGCAATATTCCTTCACATACTTGTTTATGTCTTTACTTTTCCCTACTGGAAATGTGACTAGCTTGTTACCTGGAAGAAAGAGTAGTGGAATTGGAAGGGCATGAACATGGTAAAGTATCTTTGTTTTCTCTGAAATTGAAGCCCCCTGATATTTCCTGATGAAGCATGTGAAAGTATAAAGTAAATTAAAACAGAGACCAACCTGGACAAGTATCAGACATGAATCATTTGGTGTTTCTTAATGAGGAGTATCAGTTCCTTCTTCTCTTTCTTTTATCCAATTCATCAGGGCAAACCAGCCCACAGATCTTTGCAGTGACATACAGAACAATTTCTAACCCCGAAGACTGTGTCAATTCAAACAGTGTTTTTACAAGCACAGTGACACTCTATTGCACTTCTTTAGAGAGTTCATTTTTGGTGTCAGTTATAGCATCATAATGTGCACTGTATTATTGTTCTACTTAGTGAATTGCTGATGTGTATAATGATGCACCTGTTAGTCAAGAAATCCCTCAGAAGCCGAACGATGCTATTAAATTGACATACTCACACAGAGCCAGAACTGTCAGGATGTTTCCTCTGCATTATGCAATATTTTCTGCTTTATGGCCATTAAAGACAATAATAAAACAGCTGTCGCTGAGTGTATGTTGTCAAATATCAGTGAAAAGCACTGAGATGATGAACGCAATGTGATGCACAGTGCAACAGCTAAGGATGGGTCAGTGTTTTTATTATCAACCCTAGTTTTTTCTCCTTTATGCATATATCTTTGCCCTAGGCAGGAACTTTCCAGCCAGCAGATAAGTTCTGCAGCAATTACCAACTTTTACTCTTGCAAAATTTTCAATAAATATATCCATACCACTTGATTTATTTTCTGGAAATAATGTATAATGACAAAATGCCAATGAATTTTGCAGCTTTGTGGGTCTACCGCTGGTGCTGACAAATGTTCTGACTTCTTTGTCTCTGAGGGTGAAGAGAGAGGCTAGACAGACATTCACTATATCTTGAGTTGCAACATCATAAAGAAGTTTTTTTAATACATATTTTTCCAAGATCACTAAAACACTAGGGAACTTTCGAGCTTTTGCCCAAACTCCTGCATATCTCTTGGCCACCTAAGTTTGGGATGAGGCTGCCTGCCACTCTAAGGAAGATATCAGGATCTCTGCAAGCTCTGTTTGGAGACTTTTCCACTGATAGGACAAAGGGAATAAATGATCATCTGAGACCTGTTCACTGCACAGGTCCCCAGTATGATGGAGGTTGTGCTTCAAGCACCAGAGGTGTGAAAGCCTGGTCTCCAGAGATGGCCCAGGAACACTCCTATGGAGAAGAAATGTTAGTAGGAAAAATCATGATCTTGAATGCCATTCTGTTGAGCCATGTGGTGTTTATCACCAGCATAATCTCAGGATTACAAGTTATTTTAAGATAACCCAAAGAGATATAAATATATTATTCCTTTATATGAGTAATGGTAGTAACATTTTTTCTTGTGTAGCAGATGCATAAAAAAGTACTGCCCTTCCAAAATGTTTTAGTACTTTCTCCTGCCCTTACAGATATGCCACACAGATACATAATATATTACAAAAGATTGATGGAAACAAATTATGCAGGGTTCCACTTCAGGGCTCTAGAACAAGACCATGTCTCCCTCTTTACATCATGATTCAACATCCTAATTGGTTTAATGATCACTTCTTATAATAAAGAACAGGTTACAACTGGAATAAGACCAGACAATAGAGAAGAACAAAGGATTAAATATTTTTGACATAATATAACTTCTACTTGTTAAAAAAAAAAACAAGCTAGAGAGGGAAAAACTGAACTACATTGATATTAAAGCCCTTGGAAAGATTTTCTAGGTAAAAAAAGCCAAGGTCTATTACCACAACTGTTTCATCTGGCTTCATATTAGGAAAAAAAAAGGTTTCTGAAATACACAAGAACCTACACTGGGTCTCAGTTACACCTTGATTCAGGCAGAGGCATCTCTTGTCATCAGGCCATAACATGGATGTAATAGCAAACATGACTAATTCACCTGACTGACAGTGTCTGTGACAAACTGATACATGACACATAATCCAGATGATATTTCAATGTTTACAAGGAAAAGAGAGGAAGAGCACAACATGAGTTACCTTATATATCAGAAAACATGGTGATAATGGGAGATATGCTGTGTTGCATCTTGTGAAGTTAGCTGAGATTGATGAAGCTGAGAAGCCCGTGTGATGAGCTCTTCCCTTGAACTATATGTCACAGCTCAGCTGTATAAAACACAGTTTGAAATTAGATTTAGTGTTTCAGGCCAAATATTAGAAAGATACCATTTCAGTGTTTGCACTGAACATACTGTAAAATAAGGAAAGGGTGCTTAACTGCCAGGGAAAAGAAATTCAGTGTAAATTATTTCAGTTCAACTATACTTTGCATAATGAAGCAGCCAGTTGTATATCATGCTGAATCTTCTCCTTACTTCCATCTCCAAAATAGGTTAAGCACTCACTGGATATATGAGTTAACATTTTTTTAAGTGTTGATGTTGGCCCCTAAATGAGCTGTCAGTGGTGAATAATCTGATTAAATGGTTAGAAAGGTTTTTTTAACGAATTTTGTGTTAAAACATATATATATTAGACTGTCTTTTCTGATTACAGCAATTTTGCAGTTTTAGATTTCTGAAAACTTCAAGTAGATAATCTAACATTTTTCAGCTCTAATCTCTGCCTGAAGGGAATGGATAAAATTTATTAGTAGGGCCATATTGCTAGCTACAAAAAAACCCGCAACCCTAAAGTCTTCTTATAAACCTTTACCCAAGGATTTATTGACAACAGATGATGTTATTTGAGAAAACAGTCTCGAGCTCAAGAAAATCCTAAAGGCACAATAAGATGCAAAGAGATACTGTTTGAAGCAGTCAGTGATTCAAGAGATCAGTGACAGTTGGGCATTTGTAGAAGTCACATGTCATCATGACAGGTAGGAAATTTATTTGGTCATCTCTGACCCAGGTTCTGTATTTCTCCAGTAAATTAAAACTTATCCTTTATGTGCATGTTTTGCAATATTTGGTGCAGAGGGTGATATTCTTCAATGACAGAGAATTCCTCTGCTATTTTTGCTTTCATTCCAACACTCATAAATGGATAAAGTTGCTGAATGCATCCTCCTTGCTGTCAACCTGTAATTAAGTGTGAAATCATCATCTTATAGAGACAGCTCTTTGCCCTTAGAGGTTTGCTTCCTTTCACTTTGAAGTACCTCTAGCAAGATATGTCCCTTTCAAAAGCTTCTGTTTTCATCTGACTCTCTCAAAATGCCTCACAACATAATTTTTTATCCTCACAGCATGTTATTGCATTTATTGTCCTTTTCAACCGACAGTGAAATATTTGTTATTCAATAATCTTTTTTCTGAATTTGTAGATACTGTTCAATTCCATGTGTTGTGTTCACTCAGAATTAAATTCTTTCTTGAAAATGTAATTAATAACCTATGATTTCTAGGAATAGAAAGGGTAAAAATAAATAAAATAGTGATTTAACTGGTTTGTATAACCTTTTAAGTGAATTCATTATATACCATAACAATAGGACAACAACAACCGAGCTGATGGCAGAAATGTGGACAAAACCAAACCTCTACTTTTTTCAGTCCTGCAGTGTAGACATGGCTTCAGGCTGGGATGATATCCAGCCCCTCTCTCAGCCTCCCTAAATTCACCACCTAAAAGCTATGAGGACTATAAATATTTAGCTCCTGAAGGTGAGGGTGAAAAGGGTGTCAGTGGTTCATGTACAATAGAAGATAGTTACCCTGTAGGCACTCCAGAGTTACCAGTTAAGACCAGCATTTGCTTTACCCAATGATGCCATTAAAACAATGTGAGCAAAGATGTATAGAACAGGAAGTGTCAGCCTTCTGCAAAACAAGCAAATGAAAAGAGAATGTGCCCATTAACAACAAAGGTTGACCAGCAGAAGGATGTGTGGTGGCCTTATGCTCCAAAAACAGAGACACAGAGGGTCTAATGTAATGTATTTCTGCATGAGATCTGTAAAATGTTGCTATTCTACTTGACTTAAATATCTCTGAACAGAGATAATATGGAATGTTCCAAAAGGTGTTTGATGAAACTGAGCCCAGGCTCTGATCCTGATTGTGCCTTGGGAGTGGTTTTTTGTGTAGCCAGCTGTTTTCTGCATGGAAGTTTGACCATGAAAGAGCCCAGAAAGAGGCTAGGAATAAAGGAGAAAGGCTCAAATGTCTCAGTGTGTCATTGTGATGTGCTGTATTTAGCTCATGTTTGATTCTGAAGACTATGAATTTGATGTGAGTGTGAGTCAGCTAGATTTTGTCAAGATGTAGCCTGGAAATCATGAAAAACTAGGAATTAGGAAATTGTATCAAAAGGAAGAGTGAGAGTCTGAAATACTTTCATTATTCTTTTGTGATTATATAAATCACAAGGCTGAGATAGTTTTTGTATACTCTGAGTAGCACTGAAATCAGGAGAGAGTATAAGCTTTTCTCCTTGGTGCTCATGTTGAAGCGCTGCCTAAATACGGAGCTCCATATCTGGGTTTTTTAATAGTAGTGATTAGATATACAGATATTTTTAAAAAATACGTTAGATACTGGTTATTAAAATTGCTGATAAACCAAAAGTTCCAGAGCTTGAATTCCATTCAGGTGGTACTTAAATACACACTCAAAAAATATAGTTAAGATATAACTTATTATTTTTACAAGAAAAATGTGACAAAATATTGAGCAGAACATGCAGGACTAAACCTTGCAGGTTAAAGTATTGACCAAACACACCTATAGCTACTTTGATAATGGTTTGTTTATCTTGCTGTAAAGACAAGGACTAGTTGACCTCAGGGCTTGTGCTTTCCTGGCCATAGTGTTCGCTGTCGAAATCATTTAGCCCTTTCTTATAAGCCATTTTCAGGCTATTTATCAAATGCAAAATGAAAATCCTAATCTCCATATTGGTAATTTATAATTTTTCCTTCTTCATAATGAAAGGAGTGTTTTTTAAGAAGGAAATTTACTTAGAGCAAGTCAGAAATTGAGAAATACCTTCGTTTTAACCCTTTCAGCATCCAGAATGACACACTCAGCAGGTAAATTCATAGACCTCTAAATTACATGAAGAACTGATCCATATGTATAAAATATATGGTTCATCCATTAAAAAATTACTCTAGTAATTTATTTGTCTAGAATGGGCTTATATATTACTTAGTTTAGAAAAAGCAAATCTTTGTAAAATGCTGGGTTACCCTTCCCAAATTTCAATTTTTCCCCCCACATATACTACTTATATATGTGGGGCATCATAAAGGCATCTTATTTTTGTGGCTTCTAAATACAAACATGACTTCCATAAGTCAAAATACCCAGTGGGGAAACTGGCTCTGTCTTTGAAAAAAAGTAATTTTAATTATTTTCAGGGAGAACCCATTTCAAAAGTCTGCAAAACTAAAAAACTAATTAGAAAGAATTTTGGCCAGAATGGATTTAGCAGTAGAGTGCCAAAGCCTGTTCTTTAAAGGCTGCTCTGAAGGGCTGTCTGATGCTTTCAGAACAGGTACAAACTCTTGCAAATTTAAGGCTTGGAGTTCAGGAGTCTAAGATACCTCCATGTCTCCAAGTGTAGGGAAAATTTGCCTCATCCTAATCCATGTATCATGGGCATGTCCTAGCCAAAGGTCATGTGACACACACTAGTCCACAAGTGGGGACAATCATTTCCCATACTCTCAGCAGCCTGGAAGCAATCCATTGCCTGTTGAGTCTGTCCCACAGAGGAAACAATTGGAAAAGAACCTGTGATGTGCAAAATATGGCTTACAGCATTATTTCAGGGACATGGAAAGGCAGAGAAAGAAGGAGTAAAAAAATTTAAGGGAAGACTTTCCCTTACAGCAGAGCCTAGTAAATCTATGCAGGACACACCTGCCTATATATATACTTATATATAACTATACATATATATAGATATATTTAAATATATCTTCAATACAAAATTATTAACAGCTGTCTTTATAAATGCAATGTATATACTGAGTACTCATGGCATTTTATTCCATCCCTGAGACCATTTTCTTCTTGCTGACAGCCAGCTTCAGAACTCTGACTGCTTTATAGCAGTTGCACACCACTTTACTACACTGACAAAAGCAAAGTTTCTATAATTTCCTTTTAGCAGGGTCAGGTTCGTATATGCCTGTATGCAAGGTTAGAGGTATGCCTGTATTAAGTGGAAAGCCTTACCCTTCCTTGTGATAATAACCAATATATTAGTGTATAATAAATGGAAAATTATTCCTATTGTTAACCCTAAGTATTAAAAAAATTTCATAAATTAGAAAATAAATGTTAGACTATCTTAAATAAGAGTACAAATGTTATTTCTGGTACATTTTTTAAGAGAAAAGGTCAAGAGCACTTTTTGAGGTATTATAAGAGACATAGTATTACATTTTTAACATGTTACTGAATGCTCTACATTAAATTTTTTTCCTTAAAAATGATGTCTGAAAGATTCAACTAAAGTGGCACTACAGAAAATGTTGGAAATTTCAGTATTTTGCAGGGAAATTTACATGATTTATTAAATTTGCCTGTTCTTTTCAGATTTTCTACCCAGTTCTTTCTGAAGTTATAGCATGGGGTAAGAAATGAGTAATTGGCAGATATGTCTATCAACAGTATTTTGTTTGGAATGGGTGGGCGTTAAAATTTTTGATCAAATAAATCTGGGCAGTGGCATGGTTAGAGAGAGTGTCCACACATCAGATCAGTTTGCTCTATAGATCTACTCTATATATCTGCAGATGACTGAAATTTGGAGAACTTAGTGAAGACAAGAAGTTATGGAAGAATAAAAGCAGGTGTGGGGAAAAGGAGAAGTATTGTAGTGCTAAAATGTATAGAAACTTGGGTGAACTGGGACCTTGGGAACAAACAATGGTGTTCCTTGTGTGAAGAGTTTTTTTCTAAAAGCTTGATAAAAAAAAAGATAACATAGTTGAACATCAAATTTAAGATTTCATTAAGTGATTTGCATATTTTCTGCTAACATTCTTTTTATTCAGAAACTTGGCAAAGCCTTCTTCTAGCTTATCAATTGAGGGACTGTGAACCAGAAGATGATACACCTGAGAAGAGACCTGCCTTCCACTCATGCCATGTCCCACAGGGACGGTGGTCCAGTGCCAGGGGTTCCTGAGGGCAGCCTAGTTAATGTGTCTGTCTTGCTCTGCTCCAGTAATACATCCCAAGATTAAAGATAAAACTGTAAGTGTTGACAAGCATGTAGTTTTATCTTTCTGTTTCTTCATGCAGTTTGATAAAGAAACTTGGAAGTCACTCCTCATTCTTCCTAGCTTGGCTTACTGACTCTTATCTGTGTCAGGCTACCACAGTAGTACCTTGTTTCTGAAAGTGGAAAGGATTGGATATGAATTATTTTAATCATTGTTTGCTTGTTTTGTTTTTATGCAAATCTTTTATTCTCACTAGCACTTAGAAAACCTAGAGAAGATTTATTGCTGCTTTGGAGCTAACTGGTCATATCTGCACAAGGTATGTGTGACAACTTTAGCAATTATTAAAATGTACTTCGGTGAAGCACATCAGTAATATTTTTACCTTGTTTAGGTTTTGCTGCTAGCAGCAAATTATATCAAAGTTGCTACTGCCAAGGAGCCAACTATTGAGTGAATTTTTCATTTCAATATAATCTTTTTCATGGTTTGTCTGCTCAAGTAAACATGGCTATATTTGCTCTCAGGCAACTGAAAACATTCATAAGGTCAAATCTAGTGTAAATAAAAACCCTGTATCCTGAAGCACAGACAAAACACACAACATTTCTTCAACATGTTCTGACTTCTCATTTTTTCTCACAACTTTATATGGTCTATATAGGAAAGTCTCATACTACTGTTGCTATTCCTGCTGTCAAGTGCAATTTTAAACGTCTTTTCCTCACAGGGCTTGCTATTAAGGAGAAAAGCTTGGTGCAATGGAGTTCAATAGTTGCCCTTTCCTTCAGACCACTGAGCTTTCTCTGTTGACAAGTGTACTGGGAACTCTTTGACCTCATCTTTCACATTCTCAGTTGCACAAATACTGAGTTGTGCCTTCAACAAATAACATGGTGGCTAACTTCACTAGTTACTGAGGCTTCCATTATGCCTTTGAAGCAAAACCAAAAAGCACTGTTACTTAGAATCCTGGAAATTAGAAATTTGATTTTCAGCTGTAATGACTGGCACAGCTTTTCTAAGGCTTATGCCAGTTTACAGCAATAGAGATGCTCAACCTACAGAGGAAGAAATGAATTTAGAGCTTTAAAATCCATCTTAGACGTTAAAATATAATTAAGGATAACATAATCTAGTTTGTCTTAGAGAGGGATTTTGACAGAATTTAAATTCTATGTTGATGAGATTCGAAAAATGCTCTGTTTTTCCCTCTTTTTCTGCACTTGGACATAGCACATCTGTAGTGTTTGTGCTATGGAACATACAGAAAGACTTGCATCAGATCTAGTTTAATTTGAGCCATATTTTGGGGAAGGATTGTATTTTATTGGTCTGCACCAGTTGCATCTTCATTTTGAATGCAATTATATTTCCAGTTGGAAAATATTTTAGCCTTGTAGCTACAATATTGTAGTGTTGTAGCTTTTAAGCTACTCATGAGTTAAGTAAGTGTTATTGAGGTTATATAACTTAGCAGGCTTTGCATTCTAGTGAAAATTAGAGTGTGGAATTTTTATTTCCCCCTAAAATTCCACAGAAAAGGAACCTTGAAATAGCTATTAGCCTTGAGAGATGAGCAGTAGTCTGATGTGTAAGAAACTGCTGTCCTAATACTTAGGTGCAGATCCTAATGACTTTCTTTTAATAGTGCAAAGCATCCAGAGGGCTTTCAGCCAGAAGGCAGGAGCCTTGGTCTGTAGATTGCCCAAATTCTACCACAGGGGCCCAGAAGTAGCTAATCAAATTTCCAATTCTGCAGCTTTATAGTGACATTCCAATTCCATTGTGAATACATGAGTTTCAGTCTGATTCTCTTCATCCCAAAAGTGACATCTTTCTATATCCATGTTCTATTTCACAACTTCTGCAAAGTGTTTCTTCCCAGGAATGTAAGTGTGTAAGTGTGTGTATATGTTTTGTATGTGTGTCAATATCACTACAACAACTGTCTGGTTTTCTCATAAATTAGAGGATCAAAAAATAATACATCTGTAAGAAGATTAATAGGACAGTTTACCCTAGGCTGCTTCCTGTGTAAGATGAAAGGATGTTGATGTGTGTGCTTCGGATGGTGCTTTGAAACTGAAAAAAAGTGCTACGACTGTGTGATGGATGCTAACAGAGGTAAAGGTGAAACCTTGGATTACCACGGAGTCAAGTTGCTGTCACTGGTAGCATTGGAGGCACCTAGAATAAGTAATTTGATGAATGTGCTCTTCTAATGTAAAAGTAACAGGAAAAAGAAGTGAACTGGAGCATATTGCAGCCATAGTTCTTTAGAAACCCCTCACTGCTACATTCAGCAACAGCCATTGCCCAAATTCACTAGACAATGAAGGTCCACATAGCTGGGTTACTTCCTGCTGAAAGCAAGACTTAAATGAACAGGCAGAAGTAGAGAGGGGATGAGAGACACTGTCAGAGACAACAGCTAGAGCTCTTTGTTCAGTTACTTGCCTGCTATGATGGTTGTCTATGAGACGTGGCAAACTCCTAATTTAAAGTCTACTTTTTGCTTGCAACACCTTTAAAGTTAGCCTGCAATAAGTTTCTAGGGAGCACAGAAGGGGAAAAAATAATTGCCTATAGAAAACCAGTGCTGTGCTGAGCTAATGAAGACCACTCTGACCACAGAGTGAAAATTATTCTAATTGAAAGAAGAAATAAAACTATTCATGTCATTTTGAAAGACTGGGATCTAGAATAACAATAAAAATGAGGAGGCTGAACACACCACCAGCTAAAAAGGTAAGGGGTAACCAGAAGCTAAAGATATTAATGACTGAAAGGTAAGGCATAACCTCGAATTAGCTGAATTCCTTGTGATGTTTCTAATGTTCTGCTCCAGTTCCCAATAATCACTAGGATTATTGGTGTATGATTACTTCAAATCTTAAGACAATATGTCTGTTAAGAATTTATTCTCTTTTTCACAGCTTTTATTTAAGAATTTAAATTGCTTTGAAAACCAGAGCATTGGCCAAAATATAAGAAGAAATAAAGAAGAAAGAAAAGACCCGCAGGCAAAAAAGGATGAAAACAGCAGAGAGTTGATGGTAAAAGTTCAGGTTGCATCTCACTGGAGCAGTTAGTTGGGTTATTTCCAAAGGCTCTCTCTCCAAAGAAGCAGTTTGTGGTAATTTGCTTATAGTCTGCCACTGGCTTTGATGGCATTCAGGTTCTTCAGTCCCACAGTTAGCAAATTTCCTGTGAACTTAAATGGGGCAGGCCAGCAAAAAGGGAAAGAATAACTTTGTCAGAAGGCAAATTGTGTTTCTTAGTTCATCATTGTAATTAACTTCGTTTGTTTCAGTGTTACACAGCTCTCTGAACCAAGCATATGTGAGCTGCCCTTCAGCTAGATACTATATGAACAATTCTATTCTGAAGACATGTGATATGCAATTATGTAACATTCAGAACTGATTTAAGAAGGATTTGGACATTTAGATGCTTTGGAAACCACTGGGAGTCCCAGTCTGTGTTTTCACTAGGACCTAGAATTAAATGAAAGGTTTTCACATTTGTTCACTGATTTTCAGTGCCAAAGCTAGTGGGCATTAGGAGTTTGAGGTCTCTGTCAATTGATGGGTTTGATCAATTGTTCTGCTGCTTTCAATTACTTTTACCTTTCTGATAATGAGCAGCTGTCTCACAACTGCCATTCACTCCTAGGGGCATCATCCACATTTGCATATAGGTTTCTAATGTTTGTCTAATGTCTGAGATTTGGAGACCTTTTATCTCAGGAATGAAATATCCATTTAACTTTGAAAAGAAACCCAACACTTCCAGATTGTGATTGACGCTTCTGCATGCTTATAACCTTAGACAGTAGGTGAAATACAATTTATGCTGGACTGTTTTGGCTTTTTTCTCAATTTCTTATTGTTGGAAGTGTTGAGGAGTTCCATGTTTATTGATTTTTTTTATTAGAAACTATTACCGAGGACTTTCCCATGATTTCCAGAACTCTGCTTGGCAGACTTAGCCACCAAAGGCTTGAGCCATCTAAAACAATCTTCTGACTTTGTGATGTCAAGGACTATTTATTTACTTGAGTAGTTCTCAATTTTTGCTTTCACTTTTATGAGTGGTTGAATATATACAGACAAGGGAACAAAAATGAGGCCTAAGGCTTGTAGTAAAAAGATGGTAAGCCAAGAATATGGGTCTGTGGTTGTGCTGGTTTGAAAGCAAAACCAGTGAAAGACTCCAAGTCAGAAACACAATTTAATAAGAGGAAAAGAAAAGAAATAAAAGAAAGTAAAATAAAAGTAATAGTACAAAAAAACCACTGACAGAGTCAGAATACAACCTGACACCCTGTTAGGGTGGTAGCGGCAGTCCAGATGAGATGATCTTGTCAAAGCAGTGATCCTGTAGAAAGGTCTGGTAGCTCTTGTCTCCTCTGGGAGTCCAGTGGAAAAAAAAGCTGCCTGTGTTGTCCCAAACCCTGGATTTATCCAGGTGGGAATGCTTGGCTCCTCCCCCTGGGCAGAGCATCTCCCAATGGGCTGATCTCATTCTCTGAGTCATGCAGTGGGTCCTTGATGGCCCATTAAACAGAGATAGCTCCTGGAGGGAGTTATCTATGAGTCATGTGACAAGGCATTGTTAGGCTCGTTAACAGAAGATAAGGAAAACACTGCTCCACCCTGGCTCCAAGGGCTCATGGGGATAGAATACAAACCTTGGGCACAATTTTACATTGTAACCTAGGACAGTGGTTTATGAGATAAACCTTTTCCTACATACATAAAATTTTAGTTAAAACTGACTATTTAAAGAGGAATATTTTTTCTCTGATTTTTGAATGTTTAATTACAGAAACCCTGGGATTTGGACAACTGTTTTCTCATCAGGATCTTGGCTTTGCCGTGCATTACTGACATTTATATTATATTAAACCTTAGTACATGAGTATTTCATTTTTTTGGCAAAGCGGCAGGTGGAATATTTGAACATCTGCCCATCAGCCATGGAATCACAGCTCATTTATTGAGAGAACTTGCCCCATTAATTTGGGCTTGTCCTTTTATACACTGTTCCGGGACTTGATTTAAGTCTTCTATTTATCAAAATTTGCACCACTGAACACTTTAGAGTGCAGCTTTCACTAACCTGGTTTTATAAATGTCACTATGTTAGGAAATTCATTCATTGCCTGACTTGGAAAATTAGTTTTGAACACAGATGCATATAATGTGTACCAAACTGAGTACTGTTATGCAACTTTATTGATTAACTGTTGTTACTGAGCAACTACAAGTACAAAAGTGGTGTTGAGTATGACTAACTGATATGACTAATGGCTTTTTAAGTTCTATGAAACCAGCAACGTGAACTATAGAAACTAGGACAGGTAAAAAAGTGAAGAACTTGTTTTGTTTCAACAAGAAACAAATATGTATACTGCACTGAATACCTCTGGCTGACTCCTGAATCCCAAGCATACTGTAGAAACCAGATCTCCTGATTAAAGCTGTGTCTTCTGATCTATTGTGAACCTACATCTTTGGGCAAGAGTGTTTGTTGAAGGGCAAATTACTGTGGTGTTTTGAAGGAGAGAGTTCTGTGGAGAGGGAAAAGAGCAAAAGGTGAGCATTGCAAACTGCCAAGATTCTTGTGAAAGTGTATTTGTGTTGAAATGATCAAATAATCTATTGAAAGAGAACTACTTTTCAGCGTGTTTGGGGGTTTTCCTGTATTGCTCAAAATTTTTACTAAACCTGAAACTTTTTGTATAAAAAAAATTACTTTAGTGTAAAATTATTCTAGTCTTTACAGCTATGGTAAAAGCCAGATACATGGGAGCACTGCCATATGGTTACTGAGAGTGACGAAATGCAGAGACCATAGTACTGTAATACACTGGCTGTTGCAGCTGTGGCTAAGGAACCAGGTTAGTTTCACTATGCAATTCGTCTGACCTTAATGAAAAGATATGTAAAAATGGGTTGTTTATGAGTATCTTGGTTTCTGTAACTTAAGGGGATCTTGAGTACACACAAAGATCTAAGTTCCCAGTTTCTTGAGTGTTGGAAGCAATAAAAATAAGTTGCAAAGATATGCGCAGTGTAGGTATTCAGTTCCAGGCCCACAAAGCAGAATGAAGCCCCAGCTCAGCCCTGAACTGGGTACAGTTTTTGGCTGGATTTACCTACCATCGTCTGCAAGTTAGCAAACTCTGATTACCCAGGTCTTGGCCAGACTTCTTAGCTGGGGCACAGCACCCGGTAAGCATCCCATGATTTCTCACAGGACTGTGATGGTTTGTGTCCATCTGTCTCGGGTGCCTCTGCTCCTTACTTGCCCACACTCCTTGGTCTGGGGTTAGAGCTGGCAGAGCCAGGTTAAGTCTCACACGTTTGGCAGCAGTAAAAATACCTTATCCTTTGCCTCCCCTTCTTTCTTCACTGTGTGTTGTCCCAGGACGGGTGCCCAAAGGGACCTCTCATTACTGTTCTATTGTGGTCCCTGGTGTAGATTCTAAGAGTACAAAAGAGTATAAAAGAATACAGTGAAAAGCTTTAGCAGAAGCTTGGTAGTTTTGCTATACAGAGGCATCCTTCCAGACCCTTAGCCAAGACTCTAGCTTCACAGCAAAAAAAAATGACCTGCAGTAGAGACAGCAAAATGATTGTGGTTTAAGACACTTTCAGAGATGTGAAGGTCTAAAAAAGTACCACCTCTGCAAATCTTAAGAAATTCTAAAGGAATATTAACAATATTCACAAAATCTGATTGCTTGGTTTTATACATTTCTGTGTTCTTTTAGTGTTTTAAGGGGTGGTGAGAAGTGTATTTACAATATAACTGTGGATTCTTCTCTTGTGAATAATGCTGCATATATTTGTCATTAGAGATGAAGTTGTGCTGTATGCTGAATGTTTTTCTTTGCTCAGTGGCATCTCTAAAATAAAGAGAGCTAAAATGTTCAGTATAGAAAATACCACTGGCTGTTTACCTGCAGACATAAACCAAGATTATATTACAGGCTTCAAACATAGGACTTAAATAGAAATGTAGGAACTCAAGTAAATAAACATTTTAAATTCTATCTAAAGTTTGGAAAGCAAGCAGACTATTTCTATGTAGATAAAAATAAAAATAGAATAGAATTAAGGGGTAATAGTAAATTTAGCATACAGAATAAAGATCTATATTATTTTCCTTTGTAATAATATAATGCTGTGAAATAAATCCATTTAAAAAGAAGTATAAAAAAATTTAAAGTAACAAGCTGTTACATCAATATCTTTTCAAATCTTACTGGGTCTCCTCAAATTTTTTCCAGTTTGGAGTATCCTTCTTGCCTCATGCCTTTCAAAATTGCTTTTTCTCTTTCTTTTGGATCCTCACACCAGTAGATCAGTTTACAAGGCAGTTCACACATTCATCATCATCATATGCAGTAGAGTGCAGGGAAGGAGAAAAAGACATGTTCTACATGTAGATTTTGAAAGTGATTAAATGCAAAAAGGAAAACGTGGCATCTTGTCTTTTGCTGAGTCTGGTTAAGATCTTACTTATTCCAGCCTCAATTAGTGCCCTGGGTATCATTTAAGGATCATTCCCCATGAAAAGAGCTGAATAAAAACAATTGCAACCACTGCAAAACAGAAGTTGGATTCTGGACTTGATGATATGCTATCCCTTTGAGTGTTGAAGCAACACCTCTAACCCTGCTATTTCATGGACACTCACAGCAGAATCGATGCACAGACATGTAAAGTCAGTGCCAGTGCCAGTCCCACACTATTTTTGTAGTCAGGGTTAGTAGGGAGGAGCAGGTGCACCGAGGCGTGTATGCTCCCTTCTCATAAGTGAAAACGTGGATGTGATTTTTCTGGCTCCCCAGCGTGTGCCTGTTTGAGATGCAGCAGCTGGAAGCCCAGTGCTTAACTGAGAAGCCCAAGCCATAAGCAGGGATCATTGTTCCTCCTGCTTTGTGAACACTGCATGAATTTGCATGATTGCAAGTACCCTTGCTGTGGGGTTGGATGCTGTGAGATTTTAATGCTTCACTAAAATTAGGACATTAACTCTGATACTGTTTTGATGCTTTTAAATTATTCTCTTCTGAACTAATAACATTTAACTCTATCAATCTGTAAATGGAAACTATTTTAAATCAAGTAGTTTCAAATTTGCTTTAAATTTTGAAGTAAAATTTGGCTTTCAACACTTTTCTGTTTCCTATATTTAGGGCCAAAAATCTACATTAGATTACAGAGCTTCTAGTCTCTGTGCTCTTGCCTTTGTACAGGGTTCAGCAATGATTTGTGTCTGACTGAACCGCCTTTTTCTAAAGAGTATCTGATCATGATTACAACAAAGAAGATGAAGAATCCATACCTGCACTTGGTAATCTTTTAAAGTGATAATTTGTTTTTGTGGGTGAAAGTACTAGCCCAGTTTAAAATGAGAAATTGTCAGGCTTCAGCTCTTATCTCTTGAATTTTTTCCTATATTTCTCCAATAAATTACTAAGATCACTATATCACTTTATATATTTGTGAAGGAAAAAAAGGTAATTCCATGTTATGAACAAAGTACTCTTTTAAACCAAGACACTTGTAACCAATTGCATGTAATGTCACAGATGAAAAATCTGTGACTTAACTGGCAAACTAAATCTCTGCATTTCTGGTGGAACAGTGAAAAAAACCCCAAGCTAGCAGGTTTGCCAGATTCGATATCAATGACTTGGACATCTCCTTTGTAAAAGTCCTTTGGTTCAAGTTAATTGGAACTGCTGGATATAAAAAAATGATTGCTTTTATACTGAAAACTTTTCACCCAAAACTGTGAGAGTAGGACAGCCTCAAACTGCTTTCCAAATAGAGCTGCAGTTGTGGAAAAAACTGATGTCAAAGTAACAGTTACAAGCTCCATCTTTTAATGAGACTACACGGCTGCCTTTAGTTTTTATGTTTTTCATATTATTTTTTAGAATATTTTTATTCTTAATTATGCCATCCATAAGTCCTCTAATTCCCTCAGGTTTCTCTGCCGACTGTGGGTACTTTGAGAAGTCTAGCTGATTGATTACTGACATCTTTTTCCCAATGTGCATTCTTTGTTGCATATTTTGCCTTCCCTCCCTCCTTTTTTTAAATTTTTTTAAATTTATTTTGCTATTTACTTTGCCACAAAACCAAGATGGGATTTTTATCCACAAACTGTTCTTTTTCAATCTTGTTTAAACTTAATGTTGTTTTAGCTTTCTAATGAATTCTTTTGATACAACTTCTCTTAAAAATATCATATTTTCCTGCCTAATCTTTTTCTGTCAAATAATTTTGGCTGAAGTTTTACTTCAGCTTTGGGGAAATTTAAAAAACCTTACTTCTTCTATCTCTTCAAAATAGTCTTGCATATATAAGATTTTAAAAAAGGCTTTTCACAGAAACTTCTATCAGTTCCCACCCATACTTGCTAGCACCATAACTGGTTGTGTTTTCTGAGATTTTATCTGTTTTTTTCTCTTGGCTTTGACTTAACTTGAAGATACCCTCATTCAAAGAGGCAATCTTTTACTAAATAATGAACAATAATCTGCATTTTAAAGTGTGTGTGTATATATATATGTATATATCTACACATATGCATAGAAGACAATCAGAAATACGTAATACAATACAGAGTTTGAAATGGAAGTAATTCTCTGATTTGAAACACAGAATTCTTTGCAGCTGCAGATTTGATTGTCAGCTGCAATAGCAACCACAATGGAAATTCACAGTCATTATGGAATTTGAAACAAAAGCACTAAAAATAAATTAACTTTAAATTTTATTCAAAGAAGCCAAGGGGAATGTTGCAATAAATTAAACAATCCGTGTTTTCTGGGGTTCAACCATGCCTGCTACTGATTTTTAAACTGAAATAGACCAGCTACAGTGCATGACCAGGGCCAGCTCTTTCTCTACTTAGGGTTGCCCCTGCAGTCTATTTACTAACACTTTGACTAATATATTTTCAAGTAAATCCCTGGTGGGACTTTTATATCTTCTTCTGCGAACCTAACACTTGCCATCTTTAACATCCTTCCTTTGCTTAAGTTATTCTCTCTACTCCAGTTCTCTTGCTTCCACCCAACATACAAAATTTATTCCTTTCCTTAAATATTCATGTCCTAAAGATCTACGTGCAGTGCCCTCATCACACACATTAATTGACAACAATTTTCTCAGAAAAAAATGTGATTTTTTAAAACTGAAATTTCTGGCTCTGTGGATACCTGTTGGCCAATACTTATACGATTTACATACAGCCTTTATTTATTTATTTCTAAACTCAGTTTTGAAGAACTCAGTATTTATTCATTTGCTTGTGTTTCTCACATTTATGTCAAGCTATAATCTCCAACAAGCAGCACTGATCTCTCTCATTATTTATTGTTTTGATGCAGAGAGCAATTAAATATAATTAACTGGCTGATTATCATTTGCTGGTAGAATTTGCTAAGAATGCATATGCTCCTGCAGGGAGTTGCTTGCTATTTCCTGCACCACTGATCTGATGCTGTTTGGAGAGAACCTCTTTTTCCCCTCTCTATTTACTGCTTCACTGATCTGGGGAAGGAAGAAAGTAAGTGTATGAAAATAAGTATGCCCTAGCTTCTGAATAGCTATCTCATGGAGAGAGAAGGGATAAAGTTTCACGTTGGCTTTGTAGCAGTGCTGAGATGCAGAAGCACTAAAATATTTGTAATTGGACCATGAGAAAAAGGTTTTTCCACTGCTATGTGATGCTGGGGAGCTCACTTAAGTCAAAAGGTTTGGGGTTATTTTTGATTTATTTTCTAGGGTTTCTTTTCAGATATGAGAAATTATGTCAGTAAAATGTTCTTTGTCTGTAAAACTGTTAAATTTCCTGCATTAGGAAAGAAAGTCATCATTTTTCACAAAATCAGTATTGTTAGCAGGCAAGTAAACCTTTACTCAAGCCTTAAGACATTCTATACATGAATTTCAGTGAAGGTTAGCTGAGAAATAGGTATTCTGCACTGTGGTTTTGTAATTGCCACTATTAAACTGATCCCTCAAAAACTGAAGTTAATACACTGTTGTTTGGTATCATACAAGGTGGTAATTTGAGCTGCTGATCTTGATATATTCAGCAGCTCATCTCATCTGAAGGTAAAATCCCTTTCATTAACTTGCCACTTGGTCCTCCCTGTTGGAATTCACACCTGGGTACCATTTAACAGTTAATGCTTTGCTGTATTATTCAAGTGACAAAGCATTTTCTGTGCACGTGAGCTGTGGCCTGATACAAAAAGTATTTTTTAGTCAAACTTTGTTTAGATAAGTAATGAATAAAGGGTTGTTTTTACTGTATTACAGAAGTTCTTTCAATTAATATTTATTTACGCTTAGGACTTTGAAGAATTGTTGTTCTATCAAGTTTTTTTGCTTGTAAGATTGGCATTTCCAGTAAAAAATAAACCTTTTTCTCCTCATATGTTAGAAGCCCATTCATTTCTCTTAGTACATTGCTTCAGTGAGATTTCTCTGATTGATTCTCATACTTATGTACTGAATTCTTTCCTGTAAAATATTTTTCCACCTTTGCTTTTGAGAATGTCTGACCCCTTTCTTGCAAACTTTCAGGAATTTTTAAACTTCTGTTTCTCTTCCTTTATATTGAATAATGTTATTTAAAAATCCCTTTGGACATGCTGGCAAGCACCACACTTAGACAGAACTTTGAGATGACTGTGCAAATGTTAACTAATTATGTCTGCTGTCATTCTGTGGGATAGGCTAGTTTTATCATCTGCATTTGCACAGATGGGAAATTCAGACTGGGATTCTCAAGTAATTTGCCCTCAACCAAGCCAGATGAAACAGTCCCAGAGCTGAAAATGTAGCCTGGGATCCTCCCACAACCCAGAGTAATTCACCTAGGTTTTTTGGACACTGATTGACTCTGAATAAATATATCTGTTGAAAGTGCAGCAGCTTCATAAAAAATATTCTGTATTTTTGGCAACAGCAACAGCTATCCTGGAAAGAACTTAAGATGCAGTTAGCTTCATGCTGTAAGGGACAGCTATGATGACCCAAATTGCTGTGTAACATAGCTTATGCATATCACCAAAATTGTGCATGGTCCCCAAACATGGAAGATGAGCCACAGTTCAAAATGGACATTTTTTGGCACAGAGGTTTTATGGGGTTATTTATAATTCTCTCTCTGTCTTATTTATGTCAATAAACACACACTTAGTACTCTTTTTAAGGAAAAGTTACTGAAAGGAATTTTCTTGCTACCTTTTTTTTCTGTTGTTTTACTAACTATACGTACACAACATTATTTCACTATATTATTTATAGTCAATGTATACATATAAAGAATTGTAATAGTCATTGATTCAGATTGCAGATCTGAGAGAGCAGGGAAGCACCATGTCAGTATAAGAAGGGAAGGCTCAGGGGCTCATATCAAGATTCCAGTACTTAAAGGGTGTCTTTAAAGAGGATGGAAGCTCTCTGTCCACAAGGAGCCACACAGAGGACAGGTGGTAGTGGGTACCAGTTGTACTGGGAGAGGTTTCACCCTGATATAAGAAAGATATTTTTGCAGTGTAAGCAACCATTAACTGGAACAACCTCCCCAGAGGTGTGGTAGAGGCCCCATCAGTAGAGGTTTTCATTAGAGAGGGTACTAGGCAATCTCATCTAGACTCCCATGAATAGGATCTTTAGAGGTCTCTTCAAACCTGGCTTGTTCTGGATAAAGAATCAGAATCTCATGGGGAAGTGTACCAATGCAGAAAGGCTGAGTTTTACCACATTTGTTGCCCAGACAATATTTAAATGGCCCAGATGTGCTAGTCAGCTCTTGTGGAGTTCCTTTGGAGACATTTTCAGCAGCTTTTTACAGAAAGTTGCTTAAAGTGTTTTATTAATCAAAAAGCTAATGCTTAGAGTCTTTGCATGAGCTAAAACCTTTATACCAAAATATTAACTAGACTATAACAAAATATTAACTTTTTTGCTATATTTTGCCTAGAGAAATTGTGGATGCCCCATCTCTGGCAGTGTTTAAAGGCCAGGTTCTATGGGGCCTTGAGCAACTTGGTTTAGTGGGAGGTGTCCCTGCTCATGGCAGAGGAGTTGAAACCAGACAATCTTTAAAGTCACTTGCAAACCAAACTGCTCTATTATTCTATAACTGCTAGTGATTCTGATGCCTTGGGAAGGCTGACTGAAACAGAGACTGGACAGAGCTAGAGAATAAAGTAGGTATTTACTGAAAGGCCTCCAGGATCCACCTTGGGAGGACAAGAGCCTGACCAGGGCTACACCCGGGGCACACTAAGAATGGTCACAAAAGTGGCCAGCTGGTCACAAGGTCTTACATTTTTATACCTTTTTGTCCATTTGCATATTGGGGTTTAATTGTCCAATTACAGCTTCAGGTTATGAGGTCTTATCCTTCTTGTTCCTCCCTTCAGTCCACTGTTGTTTGTGCTGTTGGGCTGAAAGTTGTCCTTAGTCCTCAGCAAAAAAAGGATTTGTTTTGTCTACCTACACTGTGAAGAGAGCTTACTACACTTAATATGAGGCTCAGAACTACACCTAAGCAGCACAGAATCTGAAAACATGAAAGCTAAATCTTAAGGCATCAGTTCCACTCTATTTCTCAAGATTAACTTGGATCAGACAGTGATCAAAATCAAGACTAAGATTTAATATTTTTGAATTAACATACCTGGAGCAGAATTGCGTCAGAAAAGTACCAAGAGGAGACATGATATGCATAGAGTCTACTTCTTGAAAGGTAGCCAGTTTTTCATCTGTGTTTGCTTTATTTTGTAGGGTTTTCTAGATCTGAATTCCCAGATCACTCTCAAAGGCTGTGAGAAGACAAATCTTATCTGAGTGGTTTCATACAGAACTTGAAGGTTACTTGTTCACCAGTTTCACAAAACTGCTCAATTATTGTCTTCATAGCCAAGCTACACAAAGTATCTGCCAATGCAACTGCTATTTTAGACATATAGCCAGCTAAAATTAATGCTTTTCTCTATTTATTTTTTCCAGCTGACATCTGTGTTACTTTTTTATCACTTTTTTCTGCTTCACATTGTCCATCGTTCTGACCAAAACTTACTCTCTGTAACTCCCCCATATTAATAATGTGGCAAATGAGGTAGGCAGAAGTACATCTATTATCTGTAAGATGATAAGCCAACTATCCACAAAAATATTTAATTTGCCATTTTTTCCTGATGTCATCTTGATATTTATCTTGGGAGGTGTATTCATACTTTGTAATGAAAAATTCATTTTCAGTTCAAGAAATTGAAGACAGCAGTTCTCATTACTTGAAGGAAATACTCAAATTCAAGTTTGAGATATCCCTGTCAATTCCTTCATGAAGTATCTGCTATTCTAAGGCAAAATATTCAGTAAACCTGTAATGGAGTCCTCTGGTTTCTTAGAGTTACACTTGTAAAAGACACACAAAGGCTATATTCCATACATTTAAACACTCCTAATTCTTATAAATGTGATGTTGGACATCTTTAGATGAACTAGCTCTGTGGACAACAATTTATTAAAGTTTTACCCATTTGTTGTGGTTTAACCCCAGCCAGAACCAAGCCCCATACAGCTGCTGACTCACTCACCCAGCAAGACTGGGGAGATAATCAGAAGGACAAAAGCTGGAAAACTCATGAGTTGAGGTAAAGACAGTTTAATAGGGAAAGCAAAAGCCATGCATACAAGCTAAGCAAAATAAGGAACTAATTTATTGCTTCCCACAGACAGGCAGATGTTCAGCCAGGAGAGCAGGGTCCCATCCCATGCAATGATTTGGGAAGACAAACTCCATCACTCCAAATGTGTCTCTGCTGCCTCCTCTTTCCCTCCACTTTATATACTGATGTCATATGATTGGGAATATCCCTTTGGTCAGTTTGGGTCATCTGTCCTTGCTGTGTCTCCTCCCAACCGTCCCATGCACCTCTAGTTTCCTTTTCAGTGTGTAAATAGAAAAAGTAGAAAAGGCCTTGGCTCTGTGTAAGCCCTGCTGTTCAATAACAAAAACATCTCTTTACTATCAGTCCTGTGTTCAGCAAAAATCCAAAACACAGCCCCATACCAGCCACTGTGCAGAAAGTTTACTCTACCCCAAACAAAATCAACATACCATTTGAATCTTATTTTGACTGTGAGAATTATTCCTTCTTTCTCTCTGTTATTGTTCTTGGCCCTTTTCTGCTTTAACAGAAAAGTTGTGAAATCTTAGAGACATCTCTGAAAGGAACCTGCTGGAAGCCTGGCTCCTGTAGGAGGTACTCAGAGCAGATGTACAGCTTAACCAGAGAAAAATTTTTCTTCAAAGATTACATATTGAGAGAGGAATGGTGCACATTCTCAGTTCATCAAAATAAGTTTTGAAAAACATTCCTATGCTGAATTACAATGAAATGTTGTCATTTATTAATAAAAAGAATATCACTCCTATACAGGATAGTATTTTTTGTTCAGAGAAGTGTACAAGTTTTATTAAAAATTAAACTTAGAGCTTTCTTGTTTGAAAGTGTCAGGTAGAGTCTTGACAAGCACTTTGAAACTGTACTCCAAAAGATGATTGATTAAATTTGAACTTCAAAGAACCTACAAAACTTAAAACAGTGTTTTTGAATGAAAAACACATTTTCATGAAACTTTTTCTAGACCAGTTATGTCCCATACAGTATTCAACTCTGTTTACTTATGCAGTATAGATTAATGTGGTAGCCTAATTGTATAGTAATGCTTGTTAAAGAACAGTAAGAAAGAAAATTTGAGCAAAACAGTGAAAAAAAGTGAGGGTGTAGTAGTATAGTGATATTAATCATGCTTATCCTGGGACGAGCTCCCATGTGGCACTTTAGTTGTAATTAAAAAATATTTTACTTCTACATTATTAAGGATACATTTTTAAGGCCTCCATTATGTAGAGTATCTCTCAGCTTTGCTGAAATATATTACCATTATCTTTACAACTTACTTTTCACTTATATGTGGATAGTCTTTGATCTAGAAGAACTACATTATTGCAAGAGAATATTCTAGTTATATATTTCAATTTTTCCCATTTATAAACCAATCTAAATATAAAGACAGACTATGTAATCCATATGGGACTCCAAATCTTTCCAGAAAGTATTTGACTTGGAAAAAGAATAGCTTGTCAGATCTCAGGTACATTTCATTAGTAGTATTTGAAAGTTTCAAATACTACTCAGTGTTTTTCATGTCTGTTAGACCTGCAAAAATTTCTATATATCTCATTCCAATTGCTGCTCTGTCATTTTTGATAATGGGCTTTGAACTTTCAGACGTAATCAATCAGAGAATTATTTCAAACCAGTACATTATCTGCTTTAGTGAAAGGAGTCAGATGTGGATCTTAATGCCATCCACTGGCTTAAAGGATGATGTTTTGAATTAGCCTTCCTCATTGGCCACAGTTGCAATGGAAAATTTTCAGTATCAAACCTGAAACCTAAAAAACTGCAGGAGTCAAAATACCATATGTGGGATAGCTCTTTCCATGTGGTTTTTTACTAACAACCATTACACACCTATCACTTTTTTTTTTTCCATTCATAGATGTTTTTATGTCTTCTAGTGGTTTTTAGTACTGTGTAGATTATGATACTGGACAGGCAAAATTAAATTCCCCAGTTGGCAGTGACCATTTTTCATTCCATGCAGCAAGATGTTACCTGACTACTGAATGTACTTTTCTTCTCTGTTGTGTGAATGTATTTCTGTCTACTTGTTTTACAGCTCTGTACTTTTGTGTGCTTTTACTTCTCTGTATGTTCTCTGTAGACATAAATCCCTTTCTATGCTTTTTCAATATATTTATGTCAGCACATGCTTATTTCTTAAGGTGATATCTTTGTGAAAAAATAAAATCTTTCTTCTCCTCCATCTGTGAACACTTGCCAAAATGCACAGTGAATTGCTTACTGCTGTTATAAGGACAAGATTTTACTCGACTCCAGTGTTCCCTTTCTATCTCTCTGTTCACCATGTTATGTTTTCTCCCCGTGTTTACTATGTGGTTTTCAATGTATTTTTTGCAGTTAAAATAATAAATGTCAGAATAATCACAGCTAAACACTGAAAAGAAATAAAACTTTACTGATTTTTGTCAGATTGGTCAGAAAAATACTACCGAGTTCTCTTCATTGCTTGTCAAATCTTAATCCCTGTCCAAAGGGGAAGCCTTATCAAATCTAAGCATGTCCAAGGTAAGGTAGCAAACTTAGAAAAGTTGCAGCCTGGAAGCAGGGAAGAGCTAATAATTACAAATGTACTTCATAAAATTAGTAGGAGGCCTTGTTATTCCAACATTATTTATGGCCTCTACAACCAAGTTACCAAAAGGATTGAAAATGATTGAGAATGACCTTTAGCAAAGAATGTACTTCTTGCCTTTAGCCTGTCTGATGATCACATGGTCTTTATTGGGATAGTTTTCAAGGTTGAAATAAGTAGAAGGTAATCACTGTGTTGAAGGTCACCTGTGTGTAATGAACATGATAAAGCTTCTGATTGCACATGATAAATTAGTTCTTCATAGAACCAAATAGTTTAGAAAGACTGTCTGGAAAGGGAGAAAAGAAGAAAATAGGGAAAAATAGGTACCTATCAAACAGAGTCAAGGAGCTTATATTAGTATGTGGCCTCTCCTGCTATTACATAGAAAATACTCAAAACTCACCTAGCAGGAGCTTTTCTGATTTCTAGCAGATATGTTGTTAATATGATGTATTCTGCAGTGGTTTGCAATGGAGTCACACCTTTGGTGACATAGTGTATCACTGTGCTCTGAAAGGTGTATGTTAAGATAGCAGAGCTAAGTTCCAGCTAGTGACTATGCTTTAACTGGACTAAAACCAAACTCTTGAGTAGCAGAGCAAGCCAGCTTTTTGCAAGCAGCCATCCATTGGTTCAGCCAGGGTCCCTGCTTGCCCAGAGCAGTGATGGCAGGGGCCTCCAGGGCTGTTCTAGACTGATGTGCAGAGTTTGATGTTGGATGGACATTGTGCAGTCCACACTCATGGGTAATGGGGCAAGCACTAACCTGCTTTTGCATGCAGTTTATTTCTTACCCAGGAAACAAAAATCTGTGAGGGAATAAAGAACTCCTGTGTAGTACATCATTAATTTACTTTCCCTTCCCTCCTTGCACAGTGATACCCCACTGATGCTTGGAGTCCCTTTATGTTTGTAGCATTTAGAGCAGGAGTGACATCTCTCTAAACACAACAAACTCCCAAGTGGGAAACTATATGCTCACTTCTCAAACCATCTGTACTCATATGTGAACAGAGATAAATTCAAGAGATTTGTAACACGTTCATGCATAAAAATGGAGAACAGCTAATTCTGATATGCTAGAGGAAACTGCTGCAGGATTATCATATTTAGAAGAAAAAAATATCACGTTTGTGCAATCTGTATTCAATATTTACAAAGATAATGGTGATGGAACATTTGATCATCTGGCAGTGGACCAAAAATACTCCCCCCCAGACCTGTGAGGTAGGATATCCTGAGGACAATAAAAATAAGTCAGAAGCTTGCAGGAGGGATTACAGTTAATGAAGTTATATAGATATATGAAGTGGGCTCTGTCTACAAAACACATTAGTAAAAGCCGTAAGAAAGTATAACAATCAGGGAAAACTGACTGGTATTTTTTCAGGTAGTCCAGTTGAAATGAAATTATAAGACTGTTGGGCAAATAATAAAAATCCAGATGCAAAAAAGCCTCTTGACATATGTTTTAGTAGGTAGGCAAGGTTTGCAAGTAACTATGAATCTGGAGAATATTAACAAAAAGTGGTCTGTGTGATGGGTGGGGAACTGGCTGACAGGCAGCACCTAGAGTGGAGGGGTAAGTAGCTCCTAGGTTAGGAGGTCCCTAGCTATTTATATTAGGCCCAACACTGTTCAGTATCCTAATAAGCAATTTGAGTGGTGTGATCAAGTGTATGCTGACCAAGTTTGTCAATGGGCCTGAACTGGGTGGGGAAATGGACGTTTCAGAAGTGAGAGCCATCCTGTGGGAAGACCTGGAGAGACTGGAAGAGTGGGCTAACAAGAACCTTAACCTTAAGTTCAACAATGACAAGTGTAAGGTTGTATACCTGGGAAAACATAGTAAAGGCTTATTTATTCAGGAGGTCCTGGTGGGTAAGCAGCTCAGTATGAGAGAGCACCACGCTGCTGTGGCAAAGAGAACCAAGAAAATGCTGGGCTGCATCAACAATAGCATCACCAGAAGATGATGGTCATCAAAGATGTCATTGTCACCCCCTGCTCCACGCTTGTTAGGCCACAGCAGGAATTGTGTTTTCAGTTTTGGTCCCCACTATACAAGAAATCTTTGCACAGGCTGGAAAGAGTCTGGAGAAGGGCCACAAGATGGATCTGAGGACTGGGAAATTGGAGGAAAGGCTGAGAGAACTGGATTTGTTCAGCCTTGAGAAAAGAAGGCTTGGATAAGACTTTATCACCATGCTCCTGTATTTAAAGAGTGACTACAAAGGAGATGGAGACTCTTTTCACAAGGAGTCCCATGGAAAAGGTGAGGGGTAATGTGCTCCTGTTACTCCTGGGGAGATTCCACTTGGACTCAAGAGGAAACATTTTCACAATGAGAGCAATCAGCCGTTGGAATAATCTTCCCATTGGTCAATTCCCCAGTGTTGGACCTTTAAGATCCAGAAGGACAGGGTGCCAGGCCATCTTGCCAAGACCAAAAAAGGTTGGATCAGATGATCCTTGAGGCCTCTTTCAACCTGGTATTCTATGATCCTGTGAAAATAAAAAAAAGATCACAGTATTAAAAGTCAAGTACATACAAAAAGTGTCAGATAGCAATGCAAAAAACTCTGTGGAATGAGAGACATGCAGAAGGCACTGTGTTTATAGATAATAAAAGAATAAGTGAAATAAAGAGCTTTATGTAGGGATTCAAATGACTCAGCCTGATTTATATGGCAAGATGTATTTGTGACAGCAAGAATAAAATTATGTGTACAGTTGTTCATAAAGAAACCTTTATGCAGGGTTTATTCCAAGATATATTTGACAATTAATTTTGCATAACATTTTCCGTTTTAATTATTGTTTTTCCTTATATTCTGACTGTAGCCTAATGACTTGTAGGCTAATGAAAACTGCCAGGAAGAACAAAAATGAAACCTACAAAGGAGCTTGCTGCATGTCTTTATCTCCAGCAGCTCTGACATTTGCATATAATTGTACTTTTGGAAAATACAGACTCTTTGGTGGCAGTCTGAAGAGCTGCCTGAAAAATGGTTTTTCACTGGTTGCTTTAGAATGATAAGATTAATAGAAAAGAGTTTCAGTGATAGTAAAGCCTACCTTTTGTCCTCCTCTTCCAGAACACCAGTGGTTTTTCCCTTTTCCATTTTACAATGGTATTTAGAGTCTTGGATTGGCTGGCTCAGAGTGAACACAGGAGAGTGGAGAAGGCAGTGTGGAAGGTGAGTTCTGAGCAACAGACCAAGAAAAAACTGCGTTCATGCCTATCTGTGGCTGGCACTGAGGACTGGGACACTCATAACCACTTCAGCAGTTCATCATTGAATTTGCCAGATGTATTCTCTCTTCTGTGTCAGACTTCCCTCTATTTCTTATGTTAGAGTCTAAGAGAGAGAAAAAAAAAAAAAAAAGAAAGGATTCAGCAATTGTTTTGTCCTGCTGCAGTTTAGGTAGGATTTTAGAAATTGATAAAGTGTGTTATTAGTCATAATTAAGTCCTATTTGAGAAACAGCATATTTCAAAGCAATTAAAGGCGTTAAAAGCACTCAAGACATTTTCAATATTGAACTTTGACATGCACCTCCCTCAAGGTCAACTGGTCCTGTGATGGCAGCACTTAGAGCTTCACTCTCTTCTGTGCCCTTGCTTTGTTTTTAAGCTACTTTCCAGGAATCAGTTCACACACTGGAGTAAAAGAGAATGCTCTGCCATGCCTTTTCACTTCCATGGTGCACCGTGCTTGGTTTGTCCTTTAATGTTTTCTTAATGGCATCTGTAAATTTGCCTTTGCAGGAATTGGGTTGTGGGTCTAAACAGATCAACTCTGTGTATAATAGATTTGGAGTATCTCAATAGATTTAATGACTGGAAATTGATATCAATGGCATATTTTTCTAATAAGAATATTGATTTCACTCTGCTTTAATGATAAACTCCCAAAATTTCAATGGCTGAGCAAACTGCAACATATAAATCTGTGTGTTATAAATACGTGTATCATATGCAAGTGATTTGTGCTTCAGATTCCAAGATTAAAATTAAAAGTTCCATCCTTTATGGCATTTATCTTATTGTAAACCACAGATTTATTTGATCTTTGCAACCATTTGTACAGGATTAGGCAGCAATAACATTTAATATATGGCATGAAAAATTATGCTTGAAAATTACAGTGCGTAAATATTTCTAATCAAAACGTTAAAACTTTTACACAAGTACATGGTACATAGCACAGAGTACAAAACCACAGATGTGTAAGTACAGTTGCAAATTAAACAGTAAAGGTGGACTGAAATAATTCCCTGTGCCTGCTGGAGATGGTGTTCCAGCGAATCCCGGCTGCCCTGGCTGGGAATTGTTTCAAGTCTGGTTGGGCAGTGGCTAGCAGACTGGCCACTACCTCCTTAGTAGTTCAGAAGCTGCACGAGAGCTGTTAGTGAGGCTCGACGAAGGTAAGAAGAAGGAGGCCTCGTGGCAAGGTAGAGTTTATTGTCACATGCACCCCATGGTGCAGGCACTCACGCGTCCCAGGAGAGAGAGAGGGAAGGAGGCGGGCTCATTGCTTATCTAGGGGAAGGGGGCGGATACAAGAGGGAAAACCAATCAGGACAATGGGAAGGGCACATAGCCAGCAAATAGGAAACGAGGGGTGGGGGACTCCCAGCCTGCTCCAATCCAGGACTGAGTCCCTCCAAAGTCTCTGGAATGAGGGGGAGAGGCTTCCTGGAGGGGGGCAGGCACTGGGAGGAGAGCAACAGATGATTGACAACATATTGCAACAGAGGGGAACAAAGGGGATTTCCCAGGCAGGAGATTGTACTAAATGGGGAGAAGTACAGGGGGAATTTGGGAAAAACCATTGCAGAAAAAATGATTATTAACAATAAGTAAGAACTAGAAAACGCGCCACTACAGTGGACTAACTTTATGTTTTCTTGTGAGTGACAATTTGGACTGAAAGCCACATATTAGCCCAAACTGATGAATTTAACAAACTGAACAAAAAGATAGGAAAGGCAATGTTTACATAGATATGTCAATGGATGATCCACCTGTACAGAGCATGACTCTGTAGAGTATTTATAATTTCACCAAAAATCCTTCTACTTTACTTTGAAAGTGAAGGGAAAAAATGTTTTCTGGGATAGCTCTTTAAAAAGGAAATTTTCTGTACGTCTGTATCAGGAGATGTTATAGATTTGGTCTAGGATCAAGACATATGTGTCTTTAGTTTCTTTGCTTTGTGTTCTGCCTGTGTAGTCCAGCATACACACCTGGGGTGGCCTAGGGGATGCCCTACCCCTTGTGAAGTAAAGTCCCAACTTGTTGCATGTGGATCAGGTTGAGGTCACGTAGAGAGAAAGATACAGCTGAATTACTTCTTTATTTGATTTGAGACATGTTTGTGGTGCCTTCTGGGTGAAAAATATACTTTCTGATTTCACAGTTTCCTTCCTCCCATTAATTTCCTCTTGAAGGTAATCAGTTGTGGCCCCCTCAAAGGGCCTTTTTAATATTCAAGACAGTGTTATCCTGACAGTTACAGTAAAACAGGAGGGAGAATTTAAACACATTTCTGATACTAATTCATCTCACTATTTTCTGTTTATGCAGCCAGATATCCACATATGTCGAACCTTATTCAATATGGTCATATCAGCTGAAATTAAACTACAATTAATATTTATAGGGATATCTAAAACTTTATGATTTATCATCATGGAAAAGTATTATGGTAATTCCATGATTTCATGTAATAAAGCAACATCTGTCTTTTGATTTGGTAAGTCCAAGAAGTTTGTTCTATCTGTGCTGTTGACCAGGTCCCATGAAGTTGGCTTTTAACCAGCTGAACACACCACCAACAAGACACATTGAGATTAAACAACATTTTAATACTGTTTCTTGAGTCTGAGTTGCTTGTTTAATCAAAATTCAAACTAAAATGTGTAAGATACAATGAATGAACACAAGCAAATAACTAATTTCATGAGACCATGCCCTGCTTGCAAAAAGCTGGGAGCCTAAAACTGCAAAAAAGTCAGATAGTCCTGTAAGGCATGACATGAGCTCCTTGTCACCTCTGGACTAGTCTCCCTTTTATGGTAGTGTGGCTCTACCTTCCCAAATCTAATGGTGAGCCTGTGAGAACCTAATAAAGTCCAAGTGCAAGACGCTGCAGCTGGGTCAGGGCAATCCCAAACAAGGATACAGGCTGGGAGAAGAACTCATTGAGAGCAGTCCTGTGAAGAAGAATTTTGGGGTTCTGGTGGATGAAAAGCTGACAGTGTACACTTGCAGCCTGTGAAGTCAATTGAATCCTGGACTACATCAAAAGCAGTGAAATCAGCAGGGTGAGGGAGGTCATTCTCCCCCCTCTACCCTGCTTTCTGGTGAGATCCCAGTGGGAGGGCTGCATCCAGACATGGAGTCCCTAATGTAAGAAGGATATGGACTTGTTGGAGAGAGTCCAGAGAGTGCAAAAAAGTTTATTCAGAGGGCTGAAGAACTTCTCCTGTGAAGATAGGCTGAGAGAGCTGGGGTTGTTCAGCATGGAGAAGACTCCAGGGAAAGCTCTTTGCAGCATTCCAGTACTTAAATGGGGCCTATAAAATGAGTGACTTTTGTAATGAGCAGATAGTGGTAGAATAAAGAGGAATACTTTTAGAGTAAGATAGAGAGGTTTAAGTTAGATGTTTGGATGATATTCTTTCCTGTGAGGGTGGTAAGGCCCTAGAACAGGTAGCCCAGAGAAGTTGTAGATGCCCCATCTCTGGAAGTGTTCCAGGCCAGGTTGGATGGGGTCCTGAGCCACGTGAATTTAGTGGGTAGCAGCCCTCCCATGGCAGAGGGCTTGGAAGTAAATGATCTTTAAGGTCCTTTCCAACCCAAAACATTCTGTGATTCTGTGATTCTATGATAAGTTCATCATTAATTCAATGAAAATGGGGCTTCCACTGTTATGAAATGTGTAAGTTGTTTTGAAAGCATACTTGAGTTGCTAAAGCTAATTTATATTAAGACAAGACTGACAAATTTGATCAGAAGCCTCCATATTTTTACTCCAATTTCCACTGGTACTAGGTAGAGTCATAAATAATACATAATTATTAAAATATGCTGTCAAGAGCTTTCAGGAGAGTAGACCACCAAAGATTTATATAATCACATCTGCCAGTTTATTTTGGTTCAGTGTGCATAAATAAAGGTGCATAAATGTGCAAGGCATATAACATGAGTAAATGAAAAGAAGGATTCTCATAGGTAATGTCTCCTCCTTTGATCCTGCAGTGTTCTGTGCATCTCCTCTGGGCTGTATATATCAGTCTAACATAGGCATCTCATGTGGAATCATACCAAATGAGGCCTTCAGAGGGAAAAGCTTTTTCCAGAGAAGAAAATTCCACAACAAATTGTTATTCTATAATGAATAATTTTCAACTATCTCCAGTGTTGAATGAGAACACTTTATTAGGGGTATTAAAATATTAATATCTATGAAAACCAACACCTGAAACTGGAAACTTCTCTTTATGTTTATCTCATAATTTTTATCTAAGGCAATACTCAGGATTACATCATGCTGGTAACTAAATCTAACAAGGGTGGCAGTAGTGGCTGAATTCTGGGTAGGCAAATGTCAAAAGCATCAAAAACAGTAGACTGAGTTACTTGTTTCTCGTGTGGTATTTAGTGAGACAACTAAAATGGGAAAATATTTATTACAAATCAGAGAAAAGTATTTTCACTTGTACACATTTAAGGATGGACTTGTAACTACTGATAAAAATACAGTTCACACAATCCTAATTTTACTACAAGTATAAGTAATGAGTAAAACTCAAATGCAGTTACTAGGTCTGGTCTGGTTTGATTTGCTTTGTTTTGTTTTTCTTTACTTTAACAATGAAATGTAAGTTCTAATATTTGGCTCATTAAATGTCCAGATTTTCTATTGAAAAGGGAGATGAAGCACTACACAGTTGAAGTTTTGAAGCTGTTCTTCTCCTGCTGTACATTTTTAGGCTCCTCCTTAGTTCATCTCTCTCCTTCCATAGCTATCAGGAGTTAAGACAAACCTGGGTGAATAACTGCAGCTGAATAGAGATGATTCAAGGTCAGATTAGCTTGGGGGGAGCAGAGAGAAATACAGCAACTGAATTAACAGCTTCTGTTAAATATTTTTTCTGATTTTATTTTTAGTGTTTTCAATACTAAATAAAAGTATCCCAATTAAATTAGTAAATGGGCTTGGTGGAAAACAATGTCTACGTCTGTGAGCTATATCTCTGCTGTTGTCTGGAGCTTTATGAGGAAAGATTTCTATTCTGGGTGCCGCAGTATAGTGGGAAATGGCTAAGCTTTCTTGGGTCTAGTTAAGATGATGTTAGAAGCGAACAAAACTCAAAAAGTGTTTTCAAATTGCACAGATTTGGCTATATAAATATTTCCCAGGTCTTGATCAGAATATATCTTTACATTGTAAGAAAAGAATATGAAAGTACTGCAGATATTGCAAGGGTAGGTGGAGACAATCTTCATCAGAAACACAGGTTGATTGATGTTCGCTAGGGCCAGATTTTGAGGACACCATAGTAATCAGTGTAAAATACCTCAGTTAAAGAAAAGGTCTCAGACAGCCAAAATGGCAAAAGATTTTAAGTAGCAAAAGAAATCTTTCAAGGTTTTTATTTTAAAAATATCACTTACCCACCCTCTTTAGCTGCCAAAAATTTTACAGGGAATTCTCTCCTTTCCCTTTTACTGTTTGAAACTATTTTAATGATTTCAATGGCTGTCCTTTTTGGAGGAAAACAAAAAAATTCCTTTTAGAGGGCTAGAAGAGTCTCTTGTTTTTACATTTGACTAACTTTAACAGGACTCTATTGTCATGAAGAAGGAAGACAAGTGTAAAAACAGTTTGAGAAGGCAGCTAAAAAGAAGAAAAACCAGCATCTCTGTTTCTCAGTGGCTTTTTCAAAATTTTACTATTAAGGTGGCAAAGGTATGAAACATGAATTTTTCATTCAGTCTGAAATGGGGCAAATCTGTGCTCAGCAAAGTTATTTAAACCACTGTTTTCATTGGGCACACATTTTTGAGAGGAAAGCTGCAGGAGATACAATACCGGTCAGTTCAATCAAATCTTTGTTAAAGTGCAGGGGAAGCAGAAGACAGAGACAAGAAGGTATGGCAAGGCAGTCAGAAAGTCAGTGTTGGGGAGAAAAGACTCCAGATTTACTTGCTTAACAGAGGATTTAGTCAAAACCTGGCTGATTGTGAGGTCATTTAAGCCTGACTCCTTTGTCTCGTCTTCCCAGGCCATCATGAGGATGATAAAAGTTCAGCAATATTACAGTGGCTTGTGAGGTCTCAGAGGAAGTTTGTTGATAGCTGTCATAAAGGAACTAGCTCCTTTCAGCTCCTTTCTGGAGACAGTGTACAAGTGTTATATCTCCTTCTTGCTGGCTGGTTAATCTAAGGAGACTACCAAGTAGTTGTAGGTGGTATCAAACATTTTCTTTTTTTTTTTTTCCGTGATGTTAAAGTGCCTTTGCACTTGTTGCTTATGTGTTTAACTTGAAAATACATTGCAAAATTTCTTCTGAATAGTTATATGATTTTAGATCATATTTACTGGTTTCCAAACACTGAAGGAATATAAATTTGATCTGGTTAGCTACAGAAAAGTTTGCACCTTTGCACATAACTGGATGTCATGAAGAATTCTATTTGTATTCTTTGAAGCTAGAGAAGGAGATTTTATAATTTTTAGTCTAAATAAAAATGAACTTAGCAAAACTCAAATGAACAGAGAATGACATACTAAAGAGATTACAAGCAGAGGGCTAGATCAGAACCTTAAATTAACAAAACTCAATAAGGTGAATTAAGAGGACTATCAGTATCAAATCAATATGAAAAGAAAGTATTTTTATAATGCCTCTCATGGTATACTCTTTAATATGTGATAACCATATTGGAAATTCATTAGTATGCAAAAAACCAAAAGAAGCATATGGAAATACATCCTTCAAAGGACTAGCACACAATAAATTTTACAAAAGGCATAAAATATCTGTAGGATGAATGATCACTGTGAAAGTAATGTGCACTAAAATTGTAGGAGTGGTATTCACTCATTAGTTGTATGAAGCCATTAACTGCACAAAATCATTCTATTTTGCATAACCATTTGTCATATAAAATCATTAGCTCCCTCCTAAAATTGTTAGAAATGTGAAATGATTTTTCAAAAAATCCCATTAGTTACAGGGTATTACACTATAAAAATCAGTGGTGTATTACTTCATCATGTTCTGCATAAAAATGTCTCATTTATGCAAAATAATTTATTTTGATAAATAACTTTTTAAGTAGCCTTATTGTTCGATAGTCAGGCTGTTAGCTGTTCAGTTTCAATAGTAATTTTTATGGCCAAGACATTTATTAGTTATGAAAAACTCTGAAATGAACTAGAACAAACATTACTTTCTACCCTACTAAAATTGACAGTTTTAAAAAGCAATCTTGTTTGCCATGAATGTGCTCTTAGAGTTTTAAATAGTGGCAGCTGTTCTCATTTATTTACCATCATTTTTTCACTATTTGAAATCTATTCACTACATCTTTCAGGTTCTCATTCACACATTCTAAGCTAAAATTAGGGAAAATCTTTCATAGCAGTGTTTTTGATCATACCACAGATAGTTTTAAATAATTGTACTAGGAATAGTAATTTTCACATCAAAATGGAACACATTGTCCTGTTCTCTTGCACAGTAATCAGAAAACTTTTAACCACATCAGGATCAGTTAATTTCTGGAAGTGAAATATTTGAAAATTCAAACTTGTGCTCTAGCATGAAGGGGTGCCTGTGAGAAACACACAAAGATGTCCAGTGCTGGGGAGGAACACCCATGGATTTCTAACTCATAAGACCTCTGTTGAGGAAAGGAGCCCTCTTGAGCAATGTTTATTAAAGGCCAATTATTTTTACTATTTTGTTTTCCAGTTATTTCTTCAAACATCATTGTGTACAGTTCTATAGAAGCAAGAAAACTGTTTTTCTTCCAGGGAGTCTTTAGGCTAGGTCTTGCCTGCTGTTGCTAACCTGTGTAAAAGGGACTAGAGAGAAACAGGTAACATAATGTATCCTGACCTCTCTGTTACAGAAGTAATCCTTGTCTTGTCAAAACCTCCGACATTGCTTGAGTATCACTTGTGGTGTGTTTACCCTGGTCAGAAACTTACAGCCACCCAGCTACTCATTCACTCCCCTCTCCAGTGGGGTGGGGCAGAAAATCAGATGACTGAAAGTGAGAAACAATTCACAGGTTGAGCTAAAGACAGTGTAATTAACAAAAGAATAAGAGGAGTAAAGTGATAAAAAGGCAATTGTCTATCACGCCCAGCAAGCAAGACCAATGCCCAGATGGTTTCTGAGCAATGACTACTTTGGACAAGCTACATCCACAGCTTCTGCTGCTGAGTACAACTACATGGTAGGGAGTGCCCCTTTGGTCAGGTTGGGTCAGGTGTCCTGGATTCTGGTTGTCCCTTCCCAAACTCTTGTCCACTTCCTCCTTACTCACTGAGGGGTCAGAGTAACAAACTTGGTCAGAGAAAGACTTGTCCTTGTGTAAACACTGTTCAGCAATAGCTAAAATATTTGTATGTTATCAACACTTTTGTTCACAAGTCCATAACACATGATACAACATATGGGCTGTTGTGAAATCAGCTAACTCCAATCCAGCAAGCCAGAGTACATCACTACATTAGCTATCTAGCAAAACTGTGTTTAAAGAGACAGCACACAAACCAACAAAGAAATGAAACACTCATCAAACCCAAGAAAACCTGCCCCAAATCCCTACCCCCAAAGCTAGGTTGCAGTATTTTCAGGAGGCATGGCCATTGGCTCAGTAATATATTCTATTCTTGTTTAAAATTGAAGAGCTTAAGACAACGGTTTGCTGCATATCATTTGGTGTGGCTTTAAAATAGAAAATAGTAAGGTCACCTAAAATTCTGTCTTCCAGAAATATTTAAAGTGAACACAGAAGTACTGGTAGTTTGCTTTAGGTGGGTAATTTCTGATTAAGGCCTGGGATGTGGATTGGCTTTGGTTTCTAAGGTTAAGATAACAGGAATTTAATTGGAGTGATAAACTAAAATGATTATTAAGTTGATCAGAAGAATATCTTCTTTCAAATGCTATAGTCTATGTTATCTTCCATTCCTGTTTCTGTCAATAAATTTGTTGTTCTCTTTTAGGTCTTGATGCTGTATCCACTCTCTGGGATTTCTGAATTAGTGGAATTAGTGTCAAGAACCAAAATGGTGATAGAATATCACTTCATTGAGATCATCTCTCTACACAGAAATGGAGCAGAAATGGCCTCTAGCCCTTCATACCTTTCTGTTTAGGTGTCTTTTTACTTCTGCATGCTCTTTTATGAGTTACTTTGTTCTAAGTCCCCCAGCCCTGAATTGTTGATTCTGTGGACAACCTACCCATGTATTGTGAAGGCACTGAGTTACTTGTCACAGCACCACTGTGGTCTTTCCAGCTGTGCAAATTCTTGGTAACAAAAATAGTCTGACCCTGAAGAGCAATCCCAAGGCAAAGCCTTCCTCCTATGATAGCAACTAACTGGAACTAAAGTTTTCTTTTTATTGCTATAATTATTTCTGTTGTGAGAAGGATTTCAATCACATACAGATATATGCAACCCTTTTTGCACAATTGCTTTAGAACATGGAGAGGAAAAACCATGGGAGAGAGCAAGAGAGTGAAAGAGAAAGCATGAGAGTAGGCAGGCAGTTCCTCAGAGGCTCTCAAAAATTCATCCTGAACAGGTAAATTACTCTGGCATGCAGAGCAGCTGAGCAACTCAAAGTAGAAAGCACAAAAACCGATGTGCCTTCCCCAAGCTGTTATAAGCACTGTAGTTATCCCCCTCTATGTAGCAAACAGGAACCACATTTGTCAATAAGAAACCTGTAATACCAAACAAACAGGCTCCCTTATTTCAGTGCTTGGAAAAATCTCTTTTTAAACTTTTGTGGTATGTGTCTAGCCAAACTCCTGGCTCTTGGAATAAGCAGACATGTTACTACATTCTCCAGATGAACTCACCTTTTTCATCTTGGTATTGGTCTTGGTGATATATTTTGCAACTTTTATTGTCTCTTTCAGCCTTATTCCAGAAGTCTATATCTTTAAGTTTCTCAATTGACACTAATAATTGCAGTTTTTTCCTCCAAGTGTCATCTATACTGCTTAAAATCTATTCCTAATTAAATGATTTTCTTCACTAAAACCTGAAGCTAATATTATAAATGTGATATGGCCTCTCTTAGTTCTTCAACCTTCTTAAATTTTTGCAATCTGTAACTTTACCAGGTTATAACTTATACAGTTTCTGAGGCCCTAACAATGTCCATGAGGACAGAAAACACTTTGAAAGAATACCTGAAATATGTTCCTTGGAACTCCCAAATTATAAATAGTACAAAACAATCTTAATTGTGATTTCATAGAGAAAATAGGGCTACAAAAGATCTTGAAAAGACATTGCAATACATTCACCACTATTGCTGATATATGTTTGTCTACATTTTTCCTAAACCAAAAATTTTCTTCACAGGAAGTGTTACGAAGCACTGGAACAGGATAACCAGGGAAGTGCTTCCGTTACAATCCTTGGAGGTATTTGAAAGAGGTATAAGTGTGACAACTGGGGACATGGTTTAGTGGTGCATGTGGGAGTGTTAGGTTAATGACTAGACCTGAAGGTATTAGAGATCTTTTCCAAAATCATTCTGTGATTGTAAGATTATAACACGCTCTCTTCATTTCTGATGGTTATTGTGTAACATTCTTCTTCAGGTTGAATGCCCCGGCGTCATTTCTGTGCATGTGGTAGAAGCTGTGATGAACAAGTTATGTTTTTATTGTCCTATGTGTCGATGTTCTATGTGCATATTTTGTGGCTGAAGAGGGTTCTGCAATGAGCCTGGAGTGTAAAACCTAGCTCTGCTGGGTTTCCCATCCAGCCCAGAGGAGAGGCCTATTAGTCAAATCTGATAGAACTAAGGGTCAAAAGCTCATGACATATATATTAATAATATTAATATTATATATATATATATAATATATAACATATAACATATAACATATAACATATAACATATAACATATATAATATATAATATATAATATATAATATATAATATATAATATATAATATATAATATATAATATATAATATATAATAATAATAATAATATATATATTAATTAAAGAGTTATATTTAAAAATAAATGCCAAGAACTTCTCAGTCACTTTTATTTGGGGAATTGGACTGTGTTTATAATCAGCCTAGCATACACCATGACCTTCATTCAAAATACTCTGTCATCCTGCAGCAATGCACTGATTGATGATTGATTTAGATGAAATGCAAATCCTTCCCTAAAATCCAGGTTTTGGTAAATTAACTGTGTTTTCATGGGAAACCCAGACATAGACATGTGGGCCAGGATTAGTACACCATTCTGCAATACACTCAGATTTTCTCTAATTCATGGAGTGTAGATATGGTCACATGCATTACAGGGTTTTCAGGAACCTGTAGAACATGGCTATATGTATGTTCCACAAATTTTTCTATAGCCTTCCTCTGGTTAAAATTTTTTCTTTTTATTCCATTAATCCTGAATCTATAATGCACAAAACCAGAAAACTGAAGCTATGCTTTTATACAGCCTAGTGCCATTGATCCACAAAGCACAGAGGCATGAATGGCATCTTTCTAATGAAGAAATTTTATCCTTATGGGCTTTAAAGGGATTTCATCCCTTACTTTGGAAGTCTAACATTTGTTTCTTAATGTTACTTGAGCTAGGTTAATACCGCTTATCTAGGGATTTGGTTATTAGTATGCACGAGTGGAATAAAAGATTTTGCCATACCTTAGGCATCCATACCAAAGTATAAGTCCAATGACTGTTCTCATAAGCTGTAATTCTTGTAATTCTTTCCTCTTGCTGAAGTAGGTGATGATGAAATCACTGTGAAAAGACTTGAGAAACTCCCTGCCTGTAAAATCATGTTTCTTGGGGCGATACTATTGGTATTGGTCCTCAGTTTCAGTTCTCACATAAGTTTCTTGTATTTATGTAATGGTGCTGTGTACATTTAGATTCTAGGGGTCGGTGTCCCAGGTTCTTGAGATATCGAGTGCTTTTACAGACAGATGTGAAGCATTAAAATAGATTTCCATTCAGTCTCACCGCAAGTTAACTTAACCCATCTTGGGCTATGCAGCTTGAAGGTAGTGAAGGTCAATCTGGAAGAGAGTAGAAGTGGCATGTTTGAGAAAGATAAGCTCTACTATTCATGAGATAGTCAATTGAAATGTTAAGGATGGGAAGGTCAAAGAAGGATTCAATGATACTCGAAGGTTTGCTTCTTCTTCAGTGTGTGAGAGATGTGCATGTTTACATTTTTGGCCCAGTTGCACACAGATGGCAATTTAGATTTTTTTTTCTGAATGTGTAGACCTTCAGTGAACAGCTCGGACATCATTGTGCTTGTACAGGCAGCATTGAAAAGTTTTGAGTTCTTGGCAAATGATGATGTGCTTAAAAAATAATATTTTAGAACTCCATGTTATATATTTAAATTCTAATCCAGCCTATATTCTGATAGGAAGCTGTGATGTCAGTCATGTTAATTGCATCCTGGGACCTGCTTGGTTACTTTTCAGTCCAAGTGGGTTAAGGACAGTCAGCAAAAGGCAAAGGTCATGAATGCCTCTTCCATGTATTTTAGTTACTTATGTCTGCTTGACTTCTAAAGTAGATATGTATTTCCCTGACATCTGATTAAGTTTCTTAACTTGCAAACTATGTCCTGCAAGAGCTGACTGTTTGTCTACAGACAATTCCAGTGTGGCCAAATGCAGATGCTGATATTTGGTTTGGAGATGAGAGCACATTTAACAGCTACTAGTGTCAACATGCAGTCATGGATAATAGCTCTCTTGTGCAAATCAAGGGTTGCCAAATGCCCCACTTTGGCTTATGTGAGTGGGCTGCCAGGAAGACATGGCAATTGTCTTAACAAAGGTTCTTTAGACTTAATTAGAAGAGATTTTAGACATTTGTTAGAAGTTCTTGGATCCAGGATCCCTGCTAAGCTATTAGAGTTACTTTTGTTCCTAGTGTAAAGCAGGAAGCCCATAAGTAATGTCTTGAAATAATTTTTGGAAAAGGACATCTGCTGCCAGAGATGAAGATTTAAGGGTACATTAGCTCCTGTCAGCCCATCTCAAAATTTGCAAAATAAATTTCCTTGCTCCAGGGCAGTAACATTTAATAGTATGAGCAATATATTTCACATTTGGAAGTATGTACTTGCTTCATATATGCCTTTAACATACAGTAAATATATATGAAGCCACTGTATATAATTACAGAAAGAATCTGCAAAACATGTCTGTACCAGCCAAAAGGATTTTAAGTAGGAATATTGATTGCTGGGTTTTGTTTACAGGTTCATAGTGTCAGCAATTAGTTTAATACTTCTGATGTTTAGCCTTTCTCTGTCATGGGATTCTTGACTCATACAGTAAAAACCTGGCAGTTCAAGATCTATGAGCTCCATTTGGGACCAGAATTCTGGATAATGATATTTGTTCTTAGTGTTTGCCACTGTTTGTGAGCTTGCTTGAGCAATTTCTCCGGGAATACAAATTATATTGGCTATGCAGTTTGCCAGCAGCATTCTGTGCATGGTAATAATATGCAAAAAAGTTAGTAGAAGCACAAACAATGGCTCATGTTATATGAGTCCTGTTTGCAAAACACATTCTTTGTATAGTGGCACTAGCAGTCTTATGTGTACCAATCATGGCATGCATTTTCTAGCCCTCTCTGTGTAAGGCAAAACACACTACTTTATTCACAAAAAAATCTCTTGGATAAAACAGTGTTTCCTTAAAGAAAAACTTCACAAAATTTGGGTACAAATACATAATTACATAGAAAGCAATATATTAACACGTAAAATACTGGTGGGAGGACAATGATTTCTTGGTGATATTAACAAAGAGAAGAATCAGTACCTAAAAAAAAATAAAAAGAAAAATTTAAACATTTCTGGTTTGTGAGCTTTAATAACACTAAATTTTGGTAATGGAATATTCATTCTAATAATGGATATATACAGTGAAAAGCCAAGGGCACTGTGGAAAGGTGGTGATTCCAGCTTCTTCCAGCTCTTTCTTACCTTATATTTTGCCTTCTTTAACAGAAGAAATGTTAAAACCCTGCTGCTGAATGGTCTCAAGAGGATTATAAAAGGATAGCAAAGGTTTAGACAACAGTTAATATCATGACAGGATATTGCAACTTTAGTAATTATGATTTTCTTCCTTTAAAAGATTAATTGAATTTCATTACCCTTGTTAACAACAACATATACTGACTGTTTAGCTCAGCCCCACTTTTCAAATCCATATTAATGGCATTTTATGTAGCTGGTTTAGAAAATTGGCAGAGGTTAACTTTAAGTGACACAATCTCTGTGTTTAATAATGGTGATCAAAGTGTTTTCATCTCCATTGTGGCCTATGAGGTTCATTAGCAGAAATATTTTTCTAGTTTACTTAGATGTTATAGCTAAGGATAAGAATTAGGGTATAGTTTATGTCCTCACTCCATTTAACAGATTTATCCTGTGACTGTGTGATGTGCCCATGTTTTACTCCACCTGGCACAGGAAATTGCAAGTATTGTGGAACTGGTGATGAAAATTGTTAGTGGCTGGAAATACTTCTGCATGAGGAAATGGAAAAGTTTGGCACTCCTCCTTAAGAAAATAAATGAGAGAGTATAGAAAGCAAAAAATTAAAAGGTGCATTGCTACTCCTCATGTAGAATTCCCATTATCTCACCAGATTAGCCTACCACACTATTGGCCAATGGAGATTAGCGTCTAAAGAGGTGATTACAACCAACATTTCTATGAATTAAAGTAGTGCATGTACAGATTTCCAGTATAATTTCCAGAGGAACTGCCTGGGTTTATCCCTGTGTGCTTCTTTCATTGTAAGGCATGTGTATAGCTAGTGTGCATAATAATAATGGTTTGCATGTACAATTTTATACTTGTGTACCTACTGCACTGAATCAGAACTGCCATCAGCTGGACTTTCATAAAGATCTGAATCTAACATAGTCAGCCAGTGGTAATTTTTGCCTATATATTTTGCAACATTCACTTGATTACTTTCTGCAAAGCAAAGAGTTATAAGGTTCTGCTATTCACACAGAAATGTAATGAAGTCTTTCATTTCTTCCTGAACCCTGCTTTTCATGCTTTTTTCATGATTTTTTCCCTTACATTGATCAAACTTGGAGTTCACTGATGTTCCCTGCCTGCCTTAATCACCTTTTTTAGCTCAGTGGAAAAGGCTCCAATGGAGATCTTTGCCACTAGTGGTTGATAAAAGAGAGATTTAATCATGGCCATACCTGGAAACTGTGTGACATTCCTTCAGGTCAGGTGGCAAATCTCTATCCAAGAATAAATTTCATTTTATGCTTTGTGGCAGCACAAAATGGGCTGGAGGCAAGAGAGCTCAAAACACATATAATTTCAGATAGAATATATTTGAGTATAATAGTTACATTCAATTAATCATAGAGAATTTTCTAAGTCCTTTTCTATGGTGAGTTTTCTATTGAAATTTTCAGAAGCAATTGGTGTGCTATTAAATACTTTAAATATTTGTTAAATAAAATGTAGTCAGATCTTCCTGTAACATTTCTGCTGCCCATATTAATCCAACTTACCCGTTTCCAACTAGCTGGATGTTCTTGCTGTTTACTCTCTTCTCTACTTATTATCTGAATAACTAAGCCTAAAGTTTTCCCAGTGTCTGAATGGACCATTACTATGATCCCTGTATAGTCTCTGGAAGTGCCCACCTAAGGGGGAAGGCAGAGAAGCACAAGAGGCTGGACACAGGCTGCCAGAAGACAAGGGAGCCCTGGCCAGCTTTCAGCTGTTCCAGTTGAATTTCTCCAGAATTAAGCCAGTTCTTGGCAGTGTGGATGACTGAAATTCAACCCCCAGAATAACAAAATAATAAATATATATATTGCTCAGGTGCTCATTTTTAATGTTTTTTTGCCTTTTAATTAAACTTTTTCTTTTTATATTGGAGAAAAAAAAAGTGAAGGCAGCTACCATGTCTGCTTTAAAATGAAAAACATTTACTAAATAGTTTGAAAACAAAAAACATAGTAAATGTTAAGTTGAAGTTCTCTTTTCCAGTGAGATATTAATGACCATTTCTTTCCTTTGTTGCTTCCCCTCTTGGAATCTCCTGTTTTTTTCTTATTTCTTCTGCTCTTCAATTTTTCTCATCTCCTTCTCTCATCTTTCTATGAATCATGTTCTCTCAGCTGACTAGGGTCAGTTTTTTCTGTCTCTGAGACATTGCTTTTGTAGATATAATACAGATATGAAGTCTACAGCTGTTCTTGAGTCCTTCCATTCTATTTTTTACTCAGCCATATTCATCTTCAGTCTCAGACTCAAACATACCTAGAAAAAGTGAAAAATTCTAAAAGAAACAAACTTTTAAATGACAAACCCTAACAAATTTGCATTAGTAGCAAACAACTTGTGCCCCAGAATAAAAAAAACCAACCAACTAAGAAAGGAAATACTACTAATAAACAAGTTAATCAAACAGAACAAGAAAGGGAAAAATATCTGGAAATAATGATCAGTTTTTGAAAAGCTTTGATCCCTCTGTCTCCATCTGCAGCTTGCAACATAAACAGACTTCATGTTTATAAACATGATGCATCAAAGGCAAAACTCTCACCTAGATATATTGACTTGCTTCTTCAGCAGTCCAAAATGCCAAGATACTCTTCTCCACATAGGCCACAACATCTGTGGACCTCATTAGGTTTTTAAAATTTCTTTTAAATTTTGTGGTGTCTAGATGTTTATTTTTTTAAAAAGTTTTTCTTCGGCATTAAAGCAGCTGTTCAAAAGTTCTTTATGTTTCTTTTGGGCTTTACTAGACTGTATTTAAAAAGCTAAGTAAAAAGCTTTAAGGCTGTTCTTAATCACAGATACTCCAAGAAAAGACATCAATGGTTTTGAAACATTTTACATTATAGAATATTGTATTATTTACAGCAAACTCATGCCTTACAACAGAAATGTATGAGAAGAAAGTACATTAAATATTTTTATGAAAATAAGCTGAACTCAGAGATCCTGACAGGAAGCTCAAATGTAGGATAATAACAGAATTGATATTTATGAATTCATTACCTATTTAAACATAAATATTGTGTAAGAAGCCATAAATATTGTGTAAGAAGCCATTTATTTTAGGCACTTACCTGTCTGGGATATTAATGTGGATGAATGAATCTGCATTCTAAATGTTAACCCTATCTGTGTTACATTGCCTCAGTAGCCTAAAGATTATCTTTGGCTGCCTTACCAAGCAGGGGAGCATCTCTTAACACCTCACATCCTGTTTCCCTGGTGGAAACATAGACAAAATGAACAGTTCTAGGGTCTGGGTTGAACCTGAAAGATTTTGGATCTGGAGATTTAGTTCTGATTGTCATGGAGACTGTAGGCAAACCAGCCCTAATTAGCTGAGATATCTCCAAACCCTGCAGAGCAGCAGGATAGCTACACAAAGAGCTTCTGTTTGGAAGAAAAAAATTAAGTTAGTTTAGTCTCTAAAAGAGAAAAGAATATTAATAACATGATTTTTATTTTATTTTTTTAATACAATTTACTCATACAATAAGTGTGGAAGCCGTAAGTCTAATTTGAAACAAAGACCAGTAACCTATTATCTTAGGCATTCAGTTTAAGTTTTAATGACTGCTGTTATTGGTTTGCAAGCTAAATAAATAGAACAGAATAAGGGAGGCTGAAAGGACCCAAATATCCTGAGTTTTATTGATGGGAAGTATACCGACATTAAAGTGTTTGCCTAAGGACATATTAGGAAAGGATGATTGCTAGTTTAATGAGTGTTTTTGCTTTTGTGTAACTCAGTCTCTTTATACTTCAGTCTGCTTTGATCAGTCGATATCAACATTACTTTTTAGAACATTTGAAAATAACTCATAAGGAGATTTTCTGAGAACATCAGGCAGATCTGATGTAGGAACACAAAAGTCATAGCTTGAAGTGTGTCAGAGTCCACAGTGCTAACAATAACCTCTTGAGCTTTTTTCCTTTTACCTTGAACTATCACAATCATTAGTGTGATGCCTAGGAAGATGAGTGGATTTTGTATTTATGTATTTCGGCTCCTAGTCCATCTAAACAATAACTCTTAACAGGTATTTCCTACAGAACTTGGTCTGTTCAGCCTGGAGAAAGGGAGACTGAGGGGAGACCTTGCTGCAACTTCCTCATGAGCAGAAGAGGAGCAGTAGACACTGATCTCTCCTCTTTGGTGCCCAGTGACAGGACCTGAGGGAATGGCCTGAAGCTGTGTCAGGGGAGGGTAGGTTGGATATTAGGAAAAGGTTTTTCAGCTAGAGGGTGCTCGGGCACTGGAAAGGGCTCCCCAGGGAAGTGGTCATAGCACCAGCCTAGAAGAGCTCAAGAAATGTTTGCACAATGCTCTCGAGCACATGGTGTGACTCTTGGGGTGTCCTGTTTTGTGGTTCTGTGATTCTGTAATTTTGTGTTCGAGAAGAACTGAGATTAAGTCCTCAGGTATTTCTTTCACATTTTTTTGGCATAGCAGAACACGGGAGGGAAAAGAAGCCAGACCTGCAGCAGCCAGGGGTAAGGCAGAGGTGGTTTCTTTGAGGTTTGGCTTAGTAAGATGTAAACACACCATGAGGGCATATATTGGCCTGTCACAGCAAGGAGCTCATGAATTTACCTTCTCCCTGGGAATCTGTGCCTACCTCTTACTGTTTTCATGCTGCCCCATGCTGCCCATAAAATATGATGTGTGCTTCTTTTAGAGATTCTACTAAAGCTGCTCTTCTTTTCCTCTCACCACCTTGTGAGAGGAAAACTGCAACATCTGAAGAGTGGCTTTTGAAGGGAAGAAAAATTTGGCTTAATTTTCAAATAACCAATTGTTCACACATGGCAAATATTCATGGATTCAGATGCTGCGCATGTAAAGCTGTGATCTGTTGCAGTGATAACTGCACAAAATTCATTCGCAAATGTATGTCATCTTAGAAAAGAATCTGTTGACTGTCAGCTGCAAATGACATTTTCCATCTTTACAACTTTCCATCCATAATTTTGTAATCTTGTGATTTGACAGGACTGCAAAGGCCAGATATGTCAGATGCCCAGAGATAGTAAGCAGTGATTTGAAGAATGTTAGAGTCGTGGAAGAGGCAGATGTAGACAGTCATATCCTAACCAGGAGCCTTCTTGACTCATGAGCCTTCTGTACTATCCATACATATATTTACATAGAAAAATTTCCTTGAAATACAGTTTTTCTTCACAGAAAAGCAGAAAAAGCAAACCAGAAGAGTCATCAGTGACCAAAAGAAATTCATTGTAGCTGATGCAGAATAAGGTGCTATGTACTCCTGAAGGAAAAGAAAGAAAATTCAGAATTCCTGAAATGTTCTTTTCCCACCTGTGAGAATAGAAAAAAAAATAGTTCAAAATGCTTGTTAAAAGACCCTCATTGTCTCTGCACATTTCACAAGGAGATATGTCTGCTGAAAGGAATTGCAGTTATCTGCTTTGTCATAGCTTGTGGGGAACAAGATTACAGTGATGGGACTTCATGTTTTCTGTGGATCTTAGGACACCAAGAAGCTATTAAATTTGGGCTGTTTTGGAGGCCAGAGTCAGCTATTTCTACACAGATAGTAGTTCTACAAATCCAAAATATTTTTTCCAGTCTACTGTAGAAGTTATTTGAAGAGCTTACATCTGTCAGCTGGAAATATTCATCCCTTAGTAGACCATGGGAATATATTCTTGTTTTGCACTAGAAATATCTGCTTTTGGAAATGCCTCACTAACAGAATTTGTGAACAGTTTGGCTATATTGATACTGATTTTGAGGTCAGACACAGGAAAAAAGAATTTTCAAGGAGTAGTCTAGACCTTAAAAATTCACTTCCATTTTAGAAGCAAAAGCTTAGCAGAGAGCTGCAAAGAAGAAGCATCTCAAAAAGGCTTACCAGGCCTCTAGCAGCTTCAGGCACTTCAACACCAGCAGCTTGTGAAGTTGTCTTATTAGTCAGTGGCAAATGATGGCACTTCTGCTCTAGGTCTAGCAGGCTGGCATCTTAATTTCATGACAAAAAAAAAATAAAGGTAAAAAAAAATTCTCAATTTTTCTTGTCGATTTTACAGACTTACAGGTCACAAAATTGATTGAAGATAAAATGAAACAAATTACTACAAAGCCTCAGTATTCAATCAAATTGATATAGGCTTATAACAAAACAAATGGAAGGCATTATTTTAAATGAGAGGGTTTTTTAAGGCCATCAGTGATGCTATCTGTGTAAGAAAAATGTACAAAGACAAATGTGTTTTCTGCATTTCAGTTTGTTATGTAAGTGTTTTTGACTAAGAATGCTTATGAGAAAGCAAAGCAGAGGCTGATCCAAGTCTGGAGATAGTTAACAGACATAAGTACCAGAAATGGAAAGCAATTGTCTAGACTGGTAAAAGTGATATAATAAGCACAGTTTATTGAATTTGACAGGTAAAAGTGAAACCTGGGTTGCAATATCTAACAGTCAATGAGGTAAAGGTGTGAAAGGGAATGGCTTTTTTTTGTTTGTTTGGGAGTTTTTTGTGGAACTGGAGGCACAATTTATGACATCAGTGACCCATTTCCAACTCTAGCAAATTTGCTTGGAAAAGGACAGTGTTTTGTCAGGATATGGTCTCCTTTCTGTGTTGAGTTTTTTGTACTAATCTCTTCACTACAAAAGCAATCTTTTTCAATGCATGCCCCTAAAGAGCCCATACACCCCCATTTCTTCATCCTGCTGTTTTTATTTATCTTGAAACACAAGTAATAATAACAAGCATTTTGCCAAAACTTTGTTTCTGAGAAAGTTCTAGGAAGTGTCGTTATTTGGTCTGTGAAAATTAGCTTTTAACACCCAAGGCAGAGTAAGAAATAATTATCTCCTCTTGTCTTTTATATCATTCCCTCTAGCTTTCAACTCACAAATTTCAGACTTTCTCTTCTGAATTGTAGCAGGTGGATAAGTTTTTTATCTGTCACACTGAATGACCTATTGTTTAAAAAATTTTACTGTTCTGAGCAGAACAGACTGAGCTAAGGACATGCACAGCGTAAAGGTGCATTATCATCTAATAAATATTCAGACATATTTAAATAGTACACATGATGGTCTTGTTGAAAGTCAATCAAACCTAAATCTTTATTTGATCAAAATATCCTCTTTTGCAATATAAAAGGGAAAATGGCTCATGCCAGTAGTACTGATTCCAATCTCACTTGTAATTGTTAGGTTGATCTAAAATGCCATTAATTTGCCAGATTTATGCTTATAAAAAGAGAGCAGAAGTGAGATGAGAACTAGCCCCAGCTGGTGCTCAGTACCTCCTAGCAATAGTATTTTGATTCATAAGTACATTTGTAACTTTCATATTATTCTTTCTCTACAAAAAGGATATTTAAAATTATCTGCATATGTTTATTCATAAATAGATTTCTTTTCTCCCCTACCTTACAGGAACACAGAGGGGGAAAAACAAAATATACCAGAATTAACAGAATTGCAGAGCCATGGAACAGACCATATCTGGACAGTTTTTGAATTTCTGTAAAGAGGGATACTGTGCAATGTCTCTTGAAAATCTTTGCCAGTGCTCCTTATGTTCAGACAGAGTTTTCTGTGTTTCAGCCTGTCCCCTTGTCCTGTCACTGGCGACTGGAAAGAACCCAATTCCACCTTCTTTGCACCTTCCCCTCGGGTAGGTGTGCACATCGCTTTGATCCCCCTGAGCCCTTCTCATCTCCAGGCTGAACAGTTCCTGCTCTCTCAGCTGCTCCTGATATAAAATATGGTCCAGGGTCTTAATCATCTTAGTGGCCTTTATCTTCAGGTCTCTTATGAACTTCCAAAATATCAATACTTTAATTCTTTAAGCATTGAGTTCAACTGTCCTCTAAGATAAAACAATGTTTTGTTTTGATATATTTGATAAATTAGGGAGAAAAAAATAGTCATAATTTGGGATATGTTTTACAGTGATGAAGTCTAGCATTCTGAAAAAATAACGTTACTTTTTAAATATTCCATCCAGGGCGATATAAGGAATCTCAAAGGGGTATGTCAAATTGTTGTTGTTGTTGTTGTTGTTGTTGTTATTATTATTATTATTATTACTATTTGCCTTACTACTCCCATTACTTTTCACTATGATTGTATAATATTGACCCTCAACTTTACTTTTTTTTTTGATAAATCATCATTAAAAAATACAGAAACATTTTTGAGTGTCTGTATCCAGATAGTACTGTGGAAAGGATGAGGAATGTGAGAGGGTAGTGGGAAGGATTACAAATATTTCTTATGCATGTATATTAAGAGCCCAGATTTCTAAATAACAGTCTGTTCTGAAGGCTGCTGCTTTGCTTATAGTCCTGACTGCTATTTATCTTCATCCCCTCAACAATGGGAATAGGGAAGTCTACTCAGTGTCCATTGTCATCCAAAACTGGGAAATATACTATCCAGCCAATTTACTAGATCAGAAAGCCAACATTACTTTTTTAGCAGTGCTGCATGAATGGGGCATTCTCCTCATGCTCACCCAGTATTCTAACAGACTAAGTTATAGTCCTGAAGTTAATATATTCATCATATTTCCTGAATACATAGATATTTGCTAATTATTTTCATGAATTTGTTTAGATATGGTTCTAGATCTAAATAATCTTTTTTTCCTTGAGAATACTTCAAATATGCCAGCAGGTCATAATGTAGTTCTCTTATTATTCTTTGTTCTGACACACAACCCTCGTTCTCAAAACTAGGATATCTGCTAGTAGGTATTAATCACTAACATCAATAAATGAGACATTAGCTGGCACAAAACCTACTAATCACAGATGTAGGGCGTTAACACAAGGCTACATTAAACCCTGGTATTTGTGCTAAGCACCTTAAGGTGCATTGACCATGAATATAGGGATCATACACTATTGCACTAAAGTTAAAAGAGTTTTCCAACATTTTCCCTCACTTCTGCATAGACTTACATAAATACAATTTGTTCAGTAACACCATCATCAGACTGGTTTAAGTAGACCATGCTACTTTTCAGGACTGAATTGTCTATGAAGGCATATTGAGGGAAGGGGAAGCCAATGATAGACCTTTCTCTTGTATTTTCTTTGGCAATAGGCAGGTTGCAGTTACCATTCTCTTCCATTCTAACATCTTCCATCAGGACTGAAGTTACCTGTTCTGAAAAGTGCATGGCCAGAGCATGAGCAGCAGTGTGGTTACTATGAATTCTTTCAATGAGAAAAACTGAGAATAAAAACAAGCTTTATATACACTAAATATTTCTTCCTAAATGTGTCACATTGTTGTGAAACATCATTGGATTTTAAAAACACTCCAATCGTCTTAAATAAAAATACCATATGAAGTTGTGATATTAACTGTCTCTTTATAAAAGTGTCAAACTAGATTTCCATTAGCAAACTGAAACTTGATTGCAGAGGTAGTGAACAATCTGTGTCTCTGACTTACAAATAAAAGAGAGCAATTAATTCTTATTTTTATAGGAATCATTATGGACGATATGGAAGAAAAGGCTTTAAAATTAGCAGAATATAAACTAAAAGTTGTATAAACATGTGACACATTAGTGTTGTTAATGGAATACATGAATAAATCTAACAAATTCACAAGGGAGACTTGAAAGGATGACATGTTACCATTTCTTTCTGCAATGATCATTAAGAAAGATGATTGTCTTTCACAGTTCAGAGAATGGATACCAATTCAGAAGCCAATTTAAATTATAAATCAAATCTCTGTCCTATAGTTTCAGTGTAAAGTAGTCAAAACACTCATTGATTAAGTACTTAAGAGTTGTGAAGTAGAATTCTGGAAGGAGTACTTAATCACATTAGAAATACATTGCTAAACAACAGGCTTCTTTTGCAACCCATTAACAAAAAAGAAAATAAAAAGAAATGTTCAGCCTGAGGCTACAGAGAAAAGCAGTATCCACATGAAAACGAAACAATACCTAATACACAGTATACAATGGGGGATTCAGAAATGTTCAGTGTTACCTAAGCCTGCCATCCCTAAAGGGAATGGGTGGTCCTTGGTTTAGAGCTTCTGGCTCAATTTGTGGAGTTTTGGTTTCTTTACAAAGCCTTAAGTTACTTGCTTTTAAGAGTGACAAACATGTTTTAAACCAAGATAAAAACTGTTGCACGTGGGGAGATGGAACCAAAAAGACTTTTACTACACATTAAGATACTACCAGAAGGGTGGGTAGTTCCCTGTGAGTCCAAGGACCTTTTTTTTTTTTGTTTTACTTTCTGCAGTTACTCTTAAAAACTTGTGTACTCTTTGGCCTTTTCATGTACCCTTTCCATGAGATCACAATGATACAGAAAGGTAGAAGAGAAGGACAGCTTTTAGGCCTAGTAAGATTTTAGTGTTCCACAAAATCTAGAAAGAACCATATAAACCACAGTCAGTGTCTATTGGAAGCCTTGTAGCAAGGGACAGCCCCTTTCTTTTGAAAGGGCTTCGTGTTGTATTTTTATTGAAGAATTTAAATTTAAATTTGTCTTTAAAAGTACATTAAAACTTCATGTGACATCATTTAATCGTATGGCTTTTGAGGATGTAATTTAGGCAAATGTACTGCATCAGCTTTGAAATAATTCCCTGTGCCCGCTGGAGATGGTTTTCCAGCTAATCCCGGCTGCCCTGGCTGGGAATTGTTTCAAGTCTGGTTGGGCAGTGGCTAGCAGACCGGCCACTACCTCCTTGGTAGTTCAGAAGCTGCACGAGAGCTGTTAGTGAGGCTCGACGAAGGTAAGAAGAAGGAGGCCTCGTGGCAAGATAGAGTTTATTGTCACATGCACCCCATGGTGCAGGCACTCACGCGTCCCAGGAGAGAGCGAGGGAGGCGGGCTCACTGCTTATCTAGGGGAAAGGGGTGGATACAAGAGGGAAAACCAATCAGGGGAATGGGGAGGGCACATAGCCAGCAAATAGGAAACAAGGGGTGGGGGACTCCCAGCCTGCTCCAGTCAGGGACTGAGTCCCTCTGAAGTCTCTGGAATGAGGGGGAGAGGCTTCCCGGAGGGGGGCAGGCACTGGGAGGAGAGCAACAGATGATTGACAACATATTGCAACAGAGGGGAACAAAGGGGATTTCCCAGGCAGGAGATTGTACTAAATGGGGAGAAGTACAGGGGGAATTTGGGAAAAATCATTACAGAACTTACATAATAAAAACAGGTAAAAACAAAACATGAAAATACAAAGCACACCGCAACACAGCTTCAGACAAAAAATAATTTTTTTGAGGGAGTGTGTATTTGTTGTTTGATTGGGGATTTTTTCTTTGGGTTTTTGTTTGTTTTGATTTTGTGGGCTTTTTCTTCCTTCTTGTCTTTTGCCTTTTATATAGCAGTTAGAGGTTGAGGGCTACAACAAGGCTTCTCTGAACTTCTTTAAATGTTCACCAATAATAGAGCCCATTATCACAAATGGCAGATAAGAACATGTTCCAATTTTCTCACTCAGGATTTTCTGTTTTATTCTATTATTTATTTATGGAAACCAGTCAGCCTTAGAACAACCTCAGAACAACCTCAGAGTGCTGTGAAGGCATTTTATGTTATTTGGCAGAATTAGTGTTGGGTTACCTGTTTCTAGAGAAAAAACACGGTTGTAGGAGAAAGTGCTTTGTTTGTTCAATATTTCTAGTCTGAAATTTAGTCAAAGTTTAGATTTAGGCTAGAATTCTGGGCCAGTATTTCTGTCTTATATAACATACTGGTTTGTTTTTTCCTTAGTGAATTGCTGCTTTCTCTGGTGTCCTGAGCAGCAGATGTCTCATTAGCACCTGAGCTATGCCAGCTTCTGTGGAAGGCTACAAACTGATTAAACACATGCTCCATTTTTATCTCTTTATGAGTCATTACTTAAAGGTTTTATCACCAGATTGCCACACTTAATTACATGTAGCCATAATTAAATATGAATATCTGCAGATCTGGATTGTTATTTTTGCTATAAGTTCAATAAAATATTTTCCTCTTTGCTAATTAAATGCTATAGAGAAGGAGAGAAAAAGGGAAAGAAGAATTCAGCCAGAATTATCAAGTATATTTAAAATATCTATCAAATATCCTTGTGAACTACTTAGAAAAGGCATGTTTTCTAAACAAGGGTGACATTGTGTGATAAAGATAGAAGGCAAAAACTATTGTTTTGATATTTAAAATTGCTATCTTTTATCCACCAGATTTAAACATTCAGAAATAATTCCAGTCCTTGCAAAATTCACATACTGGGTTCTTTTGGAACATGGTTTTGGGTATGTGAAGAAGAAGTGTTAGGATGTATTTATCAAGTATGAACAATGCTTAACAAACGTCTTTATCTTCTAGGATAAAATGACTCAGCTGGTGGATGGGTAGAGAGCAATTTACCTTCAGTTCTGCAATACTTCTGATGCTGTCTTCCCCAATATTCTCATGTTCAAGTTGAGATTGTATGGTTTGGCTGAGTAGAAAAATCACAGAGTAAAAAATGAAATGATTTGCGTTAGAGATTTAATAGGTCATACTGAACCTGGTTGTGTGTGACCATATGGAGTACCATAATCTGAGGACTGTCCTGGGACCTGTTCCATTCAACAGCTTGATCAGTGACATGAGAGAAGTAAGAGAATGTTTGTTCATAAAGTTTTCAAATGACACCAAACTGTGGACAGTCAGTTCATCCAAGGATGAGGCTGCCATCCAGAGATACGTGTGTGAGTTGCATGAAAGGGGTCAGCAGGAATCAAGGACATGCACAAGACTTGTGCACAATATCAATTGTGCAAGTTAGGAGGAAATCTTTGAAGCCATATAGGCTGGGACAGAGCTTTCCTGAAAAGATCCTTGATTCATGTTTTATGAAGCATGTCCTGGTTTACAGTGAGCTAGCTGGTAGCCACCAGTGTGCACAGCAACAAAGAAAGATCTTAGGCTGTGTTAACAAGATCATGACAGTAGGTAAAGAGAAGTGATTTTCTGCCTCTGCTCAGCATTCACAGACTGCATGGAGATATTGTGTGCAGTTTATGCCCTCCTGAAAGAAGGTGTACACGGTAAACTGGATTGTGTTGAGCAGAGAGCTACAAAAATGGACATGACCTATGGAGCACTTGACCTATGAGGAGGAGGAACTGAAATTCACTCAAGCAGGAGAAGACACCTAGCAGCAGCCCAGCACCCAGTACCTTGGAAGAGCTTACTGTGAAGATGAAGCCATCCTGTTCATCAAGGCAGATGGAGGACAAGAGAAAAAAGGCATACCATGGAACAGAAGACTTTCACATCGTGTATCAGGGAAAAAGTATTTTCACTATGAATACAGTGAAGCAGCAGCACAGCTTGTCCAGGGAGTTTGTGTACCTTCCATTCTTGTAGGTTTTTAAGACAGGACTGGATAAAGTCCTGAACAACTTGGTGTGATCTTATAGATGACCCTTTTAGAAGTAAGATATTGGATTAGAGACTTCCTGACATTCCTTTCAGTGTGAATTTTAGTATGATCCTAATCTTCTACCATTTTGAAATCTGCCAGGATCTGTACTGATACAAGATTTTGCCCATAGAAAGCCATGGAACTATTTATTGCCTTAAAAATGTTAGTCACAGTGGTCTGTGAGGTTAAAAAAAAAAAAAGTCAGCTTAGGTTTTCTGGTATGAAAAATTGTTCAATTCAAATGACTTGACTTAGGTACATTATGGACACATAATGATTCTTAACTATATGAAAAAATAGTTTCTTTAAAGTATTATGAAGAAGAGAAGTCATATATAGACTGTTTCCAGTTTTCGTAAGTTCTGCAGGTAAATATTGTACCTAAAAATAATTTTTGAATTTTTAAGGTAAGAGCACATTATTTTGTTGAGTTTATTTAATGAAAACCATTGATAAGGCAAGAGCTGTGCTACCGTTTTACGAATGCTGATAGTCTCAGAAGGCACAACCTGAGCTGAGTGTTGCACAGTTCATTAAATGTGCCCTGCTGTCTTTTCTAGCTGACCTGACTCCTGAGTAGTTCCCAAACATACTGATAATGTAGCTATTTTTTTAAAATCAGGCTCTTTTCCTAGCTGATAGTACCTCTTTTGGTAATATAATATGCCTATTGTATGTCATTTGTTGAGTGTGCACTTATTCCTTACTTTTTATGTAGGTCAAGGTCTGAGAAACTTTTTCACTGAGTTTCAGACCAACTTCTGCTCCATAAAGCTGAAGTCAGTTTATAGATAAAACAGCTTCTTTTTCAAATTCTACTCCTGATCCATGAAAGCTGTCATTCTAATCACAGTGCATTCCTTTTCCCATCTCCTCTTGTTGTGTGGGTTAAAATAAATCATCAGTCTCAGAATTGTGTATTAGCTTTGAATTGCCTCATTATAGCAATGCTAAAACGGAATATTCAAAAAAGAAGAAGAGAAAAAAACCCTGAAAACCTTTCCATCACTGTTCAGTCATGATTTAGACAGACCTTTAATCTAAAGCCTCTAGAGAAACTCTAAACTACAGGAGGGTTCTGCAGTGGATGGAATAATATTATAATGCATGATGGAATGTCATAGCATAAAATAGCTGGAGTTTGGGGGAACTACAAAGAAAGTTAAAATATCATTAAATCTCTGTTGAAAGCAATGGGGAATTTGTCTCTGAGGTTTCATTCATTGTGGGTTAATATTTTTTTAACCTCTTCAGTTAGTTAGTGGTTTGGCTTGATATTTTTGAGTGAAGAAATGTGTCCATGTCCCCATGGCCTGGAATGCTGTGGCAGCAGTGAGGCTGCAGTTTGATGGTAGGTGCAGTCCTGGCTTAGGAGTGTTGTGTAAACTGGACTGTGTCAGGAGAGGGGAGCAGAGCATTAGGCACTCAGAGTTCATGTCCACACTGAAGCATGAAAATGTTTGCTCTGCAGGTCTTATCAGCCACAGGGATGCTCACTTGTGTGGTTTTGAGTGTAGGAAACTTACCCTGGTAAGTACAAATTGTTAAAACCAAGTGCTAACAATCTCCATTAATATGTTAAAGAAAAAAGCAAAATATCCTTTCCATTACTTCACAAGATATCTGAGACATGATATTTATTAATTCATGTTAGTTGTGTGGAAGATAACACGGATTGTATATTGTTAAGAACTGCAATAATTTTCGAAAATAATTTCAATGCTATATAAATAAAAATAATTCTTGTGCAGTAGGCAGATGAAGATATTGTTAAGTATGAAATGGTTTAATATAGTCTTATTTTTAAATTCTAACAAAAATAAAAAATAGAATTTCTTTTTGGTGTAATAATTTTCATTATACACTTTTCCACACAATGGCTTTGAGTTCACAAAAGCAGAATTGCATCTTTGAAATTATAGTGGTAATTAATGTGGGCGAATTCATATGTAAACTGGTGTTTTCTAGGGAGCTCTTAAATAAATATCTTTGACATCTTTGCAAGCTGTTTAAACTTTCCCTGGAAAACATCAGTGTTTCATATGACATTGATACTGGCTGTTAAAGACAGGCTGAGTATAATTAAAGACACCTGACAGCATTTCCTCTTTAAATGTTTGAAGTTGGGAAGGAAAGAGCTGATTCAAAACATCTGAAAAAAAGGAAGGGCAAGAAGAAAAAAACAGAAAGTGAAAAGCAAGCCACATCACACTATCAGTCTTCGTGGAGACTGGCTGTTGGAATAGTAGCACATCCTCCCATGGAGCCTGGGAGTTGCAGGCTTCCCCTGCTCCCCGTGGGGAACTCAGATTTCAGAAGGAGAGGGGAGTTGTGTTTGTTTACTGGATCTTTGCCTTTCTGTGCATGTAAAGCATTTTTCTTCTCCAAACCACAGAATCAGCAGGGATGTCTTCAAAAGGAGGGTAAAGAGCTTTTCCCCTGTTTTTATTACAGTGGGAGTTCTTAGCACAGTGCATTGATTTTATTTAGCACCTTTATGGGCACAGGTAGCGGCTTTATGCTGAAACTCTTAGAGCTTCATAGCTCTGCCTCAATATCTAACTAAGTTCTATTGGCACTAACACCATGGCAGTGAGATGAGTAGAGCATAAACTAAATAATGAAACTAATGAATACATGGTTGATAATAATTTAAAGCATCTATAAAACTGCAAGAGTTGACAGCATAGATGTCTAAATGATAGAAGTTGCATTCCAGATATAATTTCTGAGAGTACTTTCTCACCCCTGTGGGCTAAAAAAGATTCTAAATCTGAATCCTGCAGTTCAAATTATAGAGGGAAAAGCCTTGCAGCTTAGAAAATGTGTGGTTATCATATGGGACTTAGTGAAAATATCCATTAAATATCAGATAAAATGCACTTCAAGAGTTATACAAAATGTTAAGAAAAAAATAATAGGAGGTTGGAGAATATAAATTCCATATTTTCATACCCGGGACTAATCCAAGACTTTGCAAAGGTCATATAAATGGACACTTTAGACACAGGCAACCACATCCTAGGTGACTGCAGTGACAACTTCATAAGCTTGTGGAGAAGTACTCTGTCATCATGTGGTTCTAAGCATGTCTATGTGGAATCAATAGGACATTTACCATGGCAGGATCTCCAGGCTTCCCTAGCCAGACCGCTTCTAGTACCTGAAGTAGATTAAGCAGAACCACAGCAACTTTGATGGATTTCAGGCTCTCTGCCTTTGGGTAAGTCTATGCAACATTTATGAGGTTATGATGATGATCAATTGATTATGTGACCACTGAACAACAAGAAAAACATTGGTGCACGAAAGACAGAAAGCGACAAATTGTATTTGTCCAAGAGATACTTCAAAGACATTTTTCCTCTAGCACTGTAAAACCTAAGCCAGTGAATTGGCACTCTCCTATCAAAGTAAAGTATTTCTGCTATTTGAAATCTATTCATATGAACATATCTTACAGATATGTTTCTAAATGAATGCTTGTGTTGCAGACAAATTTCCTTCCTTGCAGAGGAAATTTAATGGTGTTCTGTTGTTAAAAAAATTCTTCTGGTGGTGTCATCAGTGTTATCAGTATCAGAAAAATGCCCAGCATTTAAAAAAACCTGTTTTCTTTGATGGAATCATTGATTGACAAACATGACATAAATACAGATTTCACCAACAGAAAAAAAATGGAGATTTAAAAATCATTTGAAAAAAAGATTGTCTGCTTTTATAGCTGTGCCATCAATCTGAGGATGAGTCTTTATTTATGTTATTTATGTTTCATAAAATATTGTTTTTCAGGATGGCTTGGTTTTGGAGAAAAGGTTTTATTGTCTTCTCATATTTTTTCTTGCCCCACAGTTTTCATTTTGAAGCAGTCTTTCACAGAACACTCAGGTATGCTGAAATAAAAAGAAAAAATGCTCACCCATTTTTCCTGGTATAAATATTAACAGTGTTGAGCTTTTCCCAGTGGAGCAAAAAGAGCACCTTTAATAGTGACATTTACAAAGCAGATCAAATGTCAGCTAAGGTGAGCTGGTACAGAGTTGTATAAAGCAATAATGGAAGAGCAAGCTCAGTGTTAACCAGGAGCTGAGCCATGCTGAGGTTACATTCCCAGATGTAGGTAGCATGACACTTTTTTTGCCCCTTCCTCCAGTGTTTTGAAATTAATTTTCCTTTTCAGGAAAATTGAGCATTATACAGAGGAAATAAAGATACTATAACACCTTCATCAGTCAGAGTTGACTGGGATTTTAGTCCTGTGACTTGGTATCAGTTAGAACCACCAAAGCAAATGCATCAAGACCTACTCTGTGTTTGCACACCACACTTTGCACTAGATCACACCCTCTCTTTCACAGATAATACTGGAATCACTGTACTGGGGAGAAGTCTCTTTTTCTTCATTTTGTGTCAGTTCAGTTGTTAGGAAACTGTTCCTTCATAAGGGAGGCATCAAAACGCAGCTGTCCAATGTTGGTATTTTAGGTTATAAATTATGATGGAAAACCAGATGATAAATGAACCCTCCACTGAAGGCAGGGTAACTGCTGGATTTTACTGGTGTTGGTTAGGGGTGAGGACACATAAACACCATAATGAAGTACTAGTTAATTAAGAAAATATAGTTAACATATGTAGTAAGAAATGAATGAGAGGTAATTTTAACCCATAGATCAAAATCTGTAACTCCACAGCTGGAGTGTGCAAACAAATAATTCAACCAAACAGTAAAAGAAAGAGCAGGAACTGCTGTGGAAGGAAAACCCCACAGAATAGACTGATCTATTAACCTGTTTGTGTTAAATCAAGTTGAAAAAAAGCTCTTAACAGAATAACTTCTGAGCTTCATTGTGGATGACTTTGTTTCCATTGGTATGCATATCTGGTGTGGTTCTTCATCCTGTACCTGAGTAGGTGCTAAATTCAAAGTAGTAATGCATATGACCTGGGATGAGAATACATGAAGCAATCCTGAAAGACAGTGATGACTGAGTAAATGCAATCAGAACACAGTATTGTTTCAGTGCTTAAACTTATTTGTTATGATTAAATCACATATGGTTAGACCTAATATTCGATTTATATGGCACACTTGGCAAGAGTCATAACATCAGAAATTAAATATGTATCCTTTACCTGGACAATGACCCGGGCAAACTCTGCATTTCTTCACCTTTGCAATGTAGTCACTAGATTCTTCCTTCTCTTCAGCTGACTACACAAGTTATAAATTACCCTAATGAGACTTAAAGAACCTAATGAAAGATTAAAAGGGATGGAAGTCATGACTAGCAAAATAAACGACTAAATTATTTGTTAAATATCTCTGAGTCAGAAGAGAACACTATTATCCAGAAGTATAACATCCAGTAACTGCTCATTGGGCAATCAAAGGCAAAATTTTGCAGGAATTTTCCCTACTCTTCATCACTTCCAGTAGCTGGTTTCTTTAAGCTAACGACAAATCTGCAGGTGAACATGCAGTATTGCATTTCTGCACAAAATTATATCATGGTTGTAGGAAAGCTTAAAGAAAAATGCTGTGGCACAATTATTTGATTTTGTAGGAAGCATCTGTAAAAAATGCTGCAAAAGGAAGAAACTGAATAATCATGATAAGAATGGGAGAAGAAGCTTTGAACAAGTTGTGTCAATACCAAGCATCTCAGTGTCCAAAACTATTAAATAAAAATAATGACACTGCCTTCCTTTGTGAATACAGTGAGATGTATTGATTACAGGAGAATACATTATGCTAGTGGTAAGGCTATCACTACTATGAGTTCTGAACACGTGATCATGGGAGTAATGGATTCAAACAGCTACATCCATGCATCTTCAGATATTATGGTAAATAGTGCTTTACAGAATATGATAGATAGGCAAATGCATTAGTAATTTTTCTAGGAGTGGTTTTGTTTCTTCATTTGTTCATAAACTATTCCGGGTGATTAACTGACCATTCATAATCAAACACTTGTTTTCATTCTATTCCTTGAAAAAAACCCCAAATATAAAGATGCTTATCATGTTGATTCAAATAAACAGCACATTCAATAACGATTTTTTGTGCCTCTGGCTGTTTGGCAACAGAGTACAGGAAAAAAAGGATTTCTCAATGTATTATTCAATGAGAAATTTTCAGCTCTAAAGAAAAATTATTGAAAAAAGTAACTGTATAAATTTGAAGCATGAATAATATTGAAATATGTAGAATAAATGCATTATTTATTTATGAAGCAGAAAGGAAAAGATATACTTTCACTAGTCTACAAGGCCAAAGATTTACCACTTATTTACCCAAATTTAGGGCACAGGGGCAAAACCTTTGTAAGGGAAGGCTTCCTACTCTATCACAACTAGTGATTTAAAAGCAACAAATAATAGCAAGGTTGTCAATTTACTTCTACTCTTTGGTCTTTCAGGCTTTTTTGATTGTAAGTAAAGGAAATGGAATGATTTGGGAACATGGATTCCCGCTTTTCATTAACTTTTTCTTTGTCCTTTGTCAGAACCCAAGACATCCCTTTAGATGTCCCGGGCAGTCCGAGACCCAGGAGGGGGTCCAGAGACCCTGGAACAGTGATAAAAACACCAGTGCCTTTGATTTTAGCCCCTGGGAGCGATTGCCAACATTATATGAAGAATTACAAGTCACAGGTGTGTAATTAGGATATTAGATAACTTATTTTTGTGTATTAATATGGATTTTGGGGGTTCACAAAGGGGGCTCAAGGAGACAAGATGGAGGGATTTGGGTCTGTCCCTTGTCTTTCTTCTTCTTCTTCTTGTCCTCCATCTTTGGGTGAGGTGGTGGCATTTTCTGATTGGTTTACTGTAAAAGTGCACAGTTTAATAAAAGCAGTAGATATTGGTATAGTAGTGAAAACAATGGGGACGTAATAATTAGTATAAAAGATTAGGACCGCCCAGGAGCGGGGCAGATAGCCTTCGGCTGCGGTGTAGGTGACACCTACGCCGGCTGAAGGAAAAATATTTAAGAACACGATGGAATAAACAACTCTGATAAAAGAATCGACGCGTCCTGATTCTTTCTTCTGGCACGGGGCTTGGAGAAAAGGACTTTACCCGCAATTCTTGGTAGGCTATCAGCCCAAGATCCGAGAGTCCTTATTCAACTTCAGTGAAGCACAAAATGAAAAAAAATCAAAAGACAAACAAGACAATAAAAATGTTAGAATACCTAAAATGAATGTTTAGGAATAGAAATGTTTTGGGACCAATGTGATAAGGATCCAGACATAACAGTTTAGAATTTTATAAAATTTTCAAATGTCATTGTCATAAAAAATGTCATTTTCATAAAAATTAAGCCTTTTCTTAAAATTACAGTGGTCAGTGTACTCTGATTATGTGAGGATCCTAGCTTTTCATATTTTTACATTGTATTTACCAGATACAAATCTTAATACATATAAATATTATACACCAGATGACTAAGCATTAAAAGAAACCAGGAAAAATAAACAAGCAGATCTAGATTTTTAAAGTTTATCTTTTAAAAATCTGATAATTAATTAAAAACTGTGAATTAACAATATTAATTTAAATCCTTACTGGCATTTACCTATTTCTATTTTATAAACATTAAGACTTTATTTTATGTGGCCCAAGGATACAGAATTTCTGAATGCATCACATTTACTAAATCCAAAGAGTAGGGCAGTTAAAATGCAATGGAATAGGTGAATATTTTTTAATTGACTATGTTAAACAATGTCTTAAGTAGCCTCTTAATTCTCTATGAAGTGTCATTTGTCCCTGAAACACTTTTATATAAACCCACTAGAGTTAATTTGACTCAAAATAATAGTTCTTTTGTACAATGAAGAAGACTCCAAGGAAGCAGAAGCAGTAAAACAAATTTCTCCTCACACAAGTTTTTAATAATCTCCACATCTGCATGGCTACAGAAAGAGAATTTCAGACCTTTTGGGGATTTAAATTTTCATAACAGATGGTCCTATAACAAGCAGCAATTCATGTCAATACTTTGATTTTTGCTTCTTTTTGTACCCTGATGTCAGTTGGCATTGACTTTATGTCTTCCTAGTAGATAGTACAAAGCTGTATTTTGAATTTAGGATCAGAATAATGTTGATAACATGCTGATAATTTAGTTGTGCTGTGCAGTGCTTACTCTAAGTCAAGGGCTTTTCAGCTTCTCATGCTGCCCTGCCAGTGAGGAAGGTGGTGGGACTCAAGAGACTGGGAGGGGACACAGCCAGGATAGTTGATCTTGGCTGATTTAAGGAATATTTCATACAGTATAGCATCATGATGAACAATGAGACTGTGAGGACTTAGCTGTGAGGGGCTGGGTACAGGTCAGAGGATGGTGAGCAGTTGCACTGTGCATCATTTGTTTTGTAGATTCTTTTATCTTAATTATTATTTTTCCTTACTTTTCTGTACTATTGTTTTTAACTCCACTCATAAATTCTACCTTTTTTCCAACTCTCTCCCATATCCCTCTGCTGGGGAGCCAGCACACAGTTGTGTGGTGTTTAGCTGATTTCCTCAAACATAATCATTGTCTCAAAGAGTTGGCATTTTTATATTTCAAGAAAACATCAAAGTTCACTAACATTGCACTGTTCCTGTTTGAACTGTGCTTTTCTGTTATTAACTGAACCAAGCTGTACAGAACCTCTTTCTGGATTTGAATGAGCACACATATTTTTGCTGTTATGTATAAATTGAATAAGTATCTTAGATATCTGTTCTCTGACTTGGAGTACTCTAAAACTTCATCTATTCTGCATGCAAAGGGCAGATTTATAAATTTGCGGATGTCATACAAAAAGAAAACAAAAACTCAAACCCAACAAAATCACAACCCACTGTTCTAAATCCTTTTATTTTACTTTTTTTTAATGGTTTTGGAGCCTTATATCTGGGTGCAGTACTTTTTAGGGTTCTTAGTAGAGAAGCAGACATAAAACAGATCTAGAATGTGATAGTACTTGACACACGATTCATCAAGAATAGACAAGGTTCCATCTGGAAGCTTGCACACAAACTCCTGTTGCCTATAAGCTGCCTGGAGTCACATATCCACTGGGAGTCTGCAGGAAGGTTACAGGGAGTTCAAAGTCCAAAAGATTTACGTATATACATGAGAGATGATAGAGACTCTTCTCTGGCCAGGGCTAACAATTGGTTCTTTCTGTAGGATTGTACTGTGAATGTCACATATCTATGACATTTTTATAATAGGGCTAACATTGTTTTAACAGGATTCCTGCATTCCTGAATTTATTAACCTGATCCTAAGATTGTCTGGGTTAATAGAAAATGCTCCTAGATGTTGTGGTATTGCCCTAATTATGCTATGATGAAAGATTTTGCTATGCTGATTACAGTCCCTTTGCATGACTCTGGTACCCTGGTACTGAGCAGGTGAGCTCAGAACAGCCTTCAGGGCAGCTGCTTGGCTCTTGGAGCAGCTGTGCATGATAAACCATTTTGTGTCTCTAAAGGCTTGTTTTGAAGTCCTTTCTAGACAACAGGAATCCCTCTCGGATCAGGTCCGATATTCAAATTCTGCAGTTCCCCTTCAGGCTAATGTCATAAATGGGATGACACACCTGAGTAAAAAGTAGCAGTGTCAGGGCCCCAAAGAGTGTAGTTTAAACTGTGCCAAAACCTCCCCTCATGAAACAGTGAATAGAAACCTCCAAATTACCAAACCAGATGTTGCAGCTTGTCTTTGGTTGCATTTATTACCCTGCTTTTCTGTAGGAGGATTTGGATTCACCCTTTTTAAATGTCATTTAATACAGCAGAGATTGTATTTAGTCAGTAAATTTAATCATAATCTACACATGTTTATGACAAGTTGAGATTCAATCTTATAAGATATAAAAAATTCATTACATTTAAATATTCATTGTTAGAAGAAGCTGTATTTCTGTTTGTGATAACAGAAATCAGTATGAGCAGGCAGACAAAATAGATTAGAAAGCTAATTCAGAAGAAAAAAGAAAAACAATGCAAAGTCTTTACATGTATCTCATTTACTAAAAAATGCATAAGGAAAAGGATATGAATTTGGCTTTGACAAAATGTGTTAGTTCACTGTAGAAATCAGTCATACCTAATTAGAAACACCTCCCTTTTAAGCACAAAGGTCATTACAGCTTGTAAATTAATCCTTGGTGGTGTTTCCTGCCCCTCGAAGACTGCAGCTATGCTCTGGTGCAACTGCACTCCCTGCAGCATCCCATGTTCCTGGTTCCCAACTGCTGAAGCACAGATCCCTCCTTTTCAGACATTTGAGTTCCTTTTCATGGAAAATCAGGGCAAATAGGGGGATGGGGAACATTCCTGTTTCTTCCCCTTATGGTGATGGGTGGGACCCAGCTAAGAGGCACATCTGGGTACCAGAACCACAGAGGAAACAGAGCCTGCAGTACTGACAAGCTGTAATTGTTGTTAATGTGGGAAATAGCATAAACATTCTCTAATAGTATCTTAAGAAAGAAGTCTGGTTAAAATGCCTGGAAACAAGTTAATAAAGATATCATTTATCTCATGAAGAAAGGTTGAAATCCAGAGGCTCAGGGTGTGAGAATGAGACATAAAGACTTGCCATTCTGCACTCAAATTTATGCTTACTGATAAAGTCAAACCTCTTAGCAGCTGATGTTGTGGAGTGACCTCAGTTCAGACTCCAGCAGAAACACAAGAACACTCTCTAGCCTCCTCATGGTTCGGAACCTAGGGTAGTCTCAAAAGAGAGAATTACAGGATGGAGAGAGGCATGAAAAATAAGATGTATTTATAATGATGTCCCTCCAGAGAAAAAGTGAGCTGTATTTGGAAGAAAATATGAGAAAATGTGTTCGGCTCTAATTTCTGTTCTTTGTAGATAGAACCACAACCCTTGTTTGGCATTTTTCAGCAATGCTGGTGATGATAAATAAAAAACATTTTATTTACTTTTACTTCATCTCACAATCTTTCTTTCACCAGCTTAAGCTTCACCACTGCTCTCACCCTTGTATGATAGCATGGACATAAGCTTATGAAAGAGATGGCCTGAGACACTGCACATCTGCTGAGCCTTAGTCCTTGAGGACACCACCTCAATTGAGGACTAATTAAGCTTAGTGGAGTCTACTTTCACTGGGAGCTAAACTCATTTTAATCATAGCTGCCTTTTGGGTTAAAATTACCATTGTTTGGGCAATATTGCCTACTGATTCAAGCAGGCTGATCACTTTTCCAAGAAGTCTACTGATGCTTTTTAGTATGCAGATTAAGTTTAGTGTAATATCTGCCATTTAATTTTGGATTTATGATGAGACTTCGCTATTTACATTTAAACCACTGTAAATACCATATTTTAATGAACAGTCTCAATGCACAATGGATGCTAGTTGTGAATATAGTCCAAGCTAAGCCAAAATATGACAGGATTGATAAATGCTTTTCTTGGAATGTAAATGGAACAAGGAAGTATTTACCCCTCTTTCATAGAGGAATTCACACACAAGTGGTGAGACATTATTATCTTTTAACTTAGAAGCTTAATTGACAAAATATGGAAGAAAAAATTTAGTCTATAAGTATAAGAGGAACACAAAATTAACCAGTGAAATGCTGCTATAGTGCAGCTGTAGTGGAAAATGCCAGTAATCAATGATGACATATGAATGAATTATCTCTGCCAAGAAAATCCAGATGTATTGTCTCTCTTGGCTGACATTCATCCTTTTATCTTTTGGAAAATGAATGCCTAGGCAGTACATTAAAGAACAAGTTAATGGACTTCTTTATACCCCAGAAGAAAGGAAAGAAAGAAAAGATACCCAATTGAAATATAAGCAAAATTTTATTTTTCTTATATTTTATTAATGAGGCACATTTTTCTTAGAACATCTGAATATCAAACCCATTTATTTGTGTATTGGTAATTTGAAAGAGATTTGGTACCATGGTGAGACACCAAAAAAGGTTGCACAGAGAAACTGTGGACACCCAACCCTTAGAAGTGTTAAAGACCATGCTAGGTGAGGTTTGACCAACCTGGTCTAGTGGAAGGTATCTCTGTTACAAGGGGGTTGGAACTAGATGATCTTTAGGGTCCTTTCCAACTGCTTAACGTTCTGTGATTCTATAATTGCATGATGCTATGGTGTGATCTTGGTATTGAAAAGCACTAGAAAGGTCTCAAGGCAAAAGGAGGAGTATGTTACACTAAACAACACATAGGTTAGAGACATCTGAAGGAGAAGGGTTGAAGATCTAGGCAAACACCTAAGGCTGAAGAGCCCATGTTAATTCACTGGAACTGTACCTTCCAGCAAATCTCCACAGCTGGTGTTTGGAGGTATTTCTTTGTTTAATGGGTCAGTTGTTTGGGGGTTTTCCAATTTTTGTTGTTCTGTTTTTCTTTTCTATATTGCTTTCAAATATCTTTTCATTGATTTGAGTCTTATGGAAGTTTTGGGATGGTTTTTTTGTTTGTTTGGGTTTTTGTTTGGTTGGTTGAAGCTTTTTGTTTCGTTTTATTCTGTTGTTTTTTTTCCCCAGGGAACATGAGTATCATTTCTTCCCTTGCTGAATGAAAGCAGGTGGAACATCATCCATATGTGCAGAAACCCATGCTAATGGGTGAAGTTACTGATGCAACACAGCAAAGCAACTCCTGAGTGCATATGGAACCCAAGGCAGTGCCACAGAGCCCAGCTGCTCTCAAGGTCACATTTGGCAACAGCAGAGATGGTAACACGTAGGTTTTTGATGCATGCAGGTTATCATCACTAATATAACCAATACTTGCTTTCTAAAGCAGGTACTTCATGAATAATCAATGAGTGAGCTGTGAATAAGCAGATGGATTGTAGCTGATGAGTTCCCTCTGGGCAGGCAGAACACAGTTAGCAAGTAACATATAATACAGGAATCCCACTCTACAGACACAGCACTAAAAAGAAGGACATGGCCAAGGGCAGCTCTGCATGGGTTAGCGTATAAAAAAGAAGGGTGACTCAGAAATGTGAAACTCAGATGTGACTTTATGTAAGTGTGTGTTTATGTATTTTAAAGAAATAATGTACCATTTATAGAAAGGGGACAAATCCCAACCTCCTGTCATCCTCCCCTCCTGAAGGAATCAGAAAACACGTTGTATTAAGTGTTATGCATTTGTAAGAAAACAGGCAATTACTTTTTTCCTGCTAGGATTGCAGGTATTAACATGGCTGATATGTATTTTTTGGACAAGATCCTCAAATTAAAAGGCAAAATGAAAAAAAAACTGTGGTGAATTGTTTCATTCATTTTATCTTCATCAGTGAATTTGCATATATATCACAATTTAATCAATTTTGTACCACAGCAGCCAGGACAAGCCTAGCCATTTTAATAAACTACTTAATTAATCTTTTCCAAAAGTGATACAATCAACAAGATATATATATATATATATGTGAAAGTAGAAATGCTTCCAGGATCTAAAAAGTTCATTGGAATTGATTTACTCCCCTCATCTTTTGCTGAAGAACATGGAAAATATTGCAGACCAAATCAAAATGGCTGCTGAAGGGTTGTGTCTTGAGAAAAAAACAGAAATGGTTGGAGGACATTTATTATAAATTACTTCAGTAATAAAAAGTTAGAACTAGTTCAGTCAAATTGAAAGAAAGAAAGAAATTTTATGCAGACAATAATTAAATAAGGTGGGCTTTGGCAAAGACTGTTAACACCAAGTTTTAATGGGAAGTACCACAAAACTTATAGTGATTAGAACTGATTAAAGGGAGAAGTTTAGAATTGATGGATACCTGGAGTACCTCTTGAGAGAATGATATTACTGGATACAGAGAGCTGATCAAGAGCTAGCTTTTCTAGTTACGGGCAATTTCATTTTTCAAAAATGCTGTAAAAAAAAATTATGAACAGTATCCTCTAGTGAACAATATTTTCTGTGACATGATTTTATTCATCATAGCTCTCCCAGTGACCAGATCCAATTGTATAAAATACAAAATTCCTCCCAAGATATAGTGTGTTCTGTAGTCATCATGTACTTCACAGGTAGTTTGGCATATTTGTCATCTTGTAATAGTTAGAAATCATGACACTACTATATCACAATGATTACACTACTATGTCACAAATATAATCTCCTTACATGTCTTTGGTGGGGTGGAAGAGAAATGTTTTTTGTAGTGGGTCAGACATCATAAGAGTAAGAATGAGAATAAAAATAATTATGAAATTCCAGAGTCATGCAAAAGATTATCTACTTATAAAACCCAATTCTTATACAACTATAATCTTCTGTGAACTCATGTTGGATTTTATTATTTATCTCTAACATTGGTTATGGTTTTAATTTTTGATTTCTGCATCATCATTGAAAATATATAGTACCAAATGACCCAGCCTGGCTACTCACTACCCCTATCTCTTATACATAAAGCAGATATATTAAATGCTATCCTTGAGGGGGGCTCAAAAGTGTTGCCAGTAAAACATTTAGGCCATGCAGCTTAAATGTGCCTTAACGTGACCATCTCAAGTGAAAGTACATTTAAATTTTTTTCCAGCAGTACTGCTGGCTTAAGTGCTCCATTCCTCTCGTGCTGTAAGCGCAGGACTAGAAAGAGTGTCCATCCTTCTTGAACAAAGGCCAAAGATGAAAGCTGCTTTCATCTTCCCCTTCTGAATCCCTTCATCTGTTTTTAGAGCACAAGGCAAATGTAGGTTTTAGAAAATTCTGTAGATTGAATGCAGTGAGATACTGTATGTCATCTTTACTGAAAAAAGAAAAAAAAAAAGAGAAAAGTAAATCCATTTGCTATTGCCCAGATGAGTAGGAATTCATCTGGGTCAGAAGCACTCGTGAGTGCAAGGGTCCTTAATTACCCTAAAACAAAGAAAGAACTTCAGCAAGGAAATTACAGCTGGATGTAGCAAAAGGGAAGAATAAACATGCAGTGACAAACCCTGGAAGTAAGCGTCCATAAATGGATCCTTTGAACAAGTTAATAATGACTCTGACTTTTATCTTTAAACACAAACTTCTTATAGAGGAAATACAGCCTGGGAGATAATGTGATTATAAAAATTATCCAAATATTTCCAGAAGATGGTACAGATACTATCTGACATGTTCCTGCCTGTTAAAAATTGATACAAAGTGCTGCAGTAACTCTTTTAATTTTTAAGTTATTGCCTTGCTGACCCTTCCCCCCTCCTCATTCCATTTTCTCATGCATTTTAAATAGTTTATAAGTACAGGAACAACACTGAGGTCTCTGTGGAAAATGTAATTGCTGGTAAATAGCTGTCTCAATAACTACCTCTATAAATAAGGCACATACCCAGACACACAGAAGCACAAATGCATATTTTTACATGAACACAAACTTGGGCTTCAAGAGACATGGTCTCTGCAATTTTGCTGTACCATTTTTCACATTTTGTCAAAATTTTGTTCTTTAGCCATGAGGCTGATTTGTTCTAATCAAACTGTTTTAACAAATGGAGCAAAGAGGCTTTATAAGGCTAGCTTCAGAAACATTCCTCATACTTTTCAAATTTTAACATACATTAATTAAAGGTCACACACTTGAACAGGAATGCAGTTATTATGAATCAGATACAGTCCTGAGTGACAGTAATCAGAGACTTTTTTTCCACCTTATCAGCAGAATAAGCCATTTTTGCTGTATTGTCTTAAAAAGCTGCTTTTTCATAGCCTGAGTTAATTGTTTGTGTAAAATGGGAAGCTAAACTTTGTTTGCTAGTACTTTATTTTTAATTCTCTTTTTCAATACTGTTGAGCTGTGATAGCATTTCATAAGCAGCTAACATACAATTTGCATGGGTTCAACACAGAAAATTTGGTCCTTAAAATGTGAAATTCACCCCTTCAAGCATGACACTCACTGGTCTAATACTTTAAGAAATTCTCTACTGAACTGTTGTTGGACATGCTGAGAATCTGACTTTTTTGGGTGTGATAGACTTGCAAACGACACAGATGGTGATGTCTTTCAGTTTTGAAGATGAGTTTAAATTGCACCTTGACTTCAAAATAATTTTCATTTGTTGAACATATTAAATATTCCAAAGTATGACCATTCCTCTTTGTTCACCTAAGGCATATGAGCAAGTCTTGCAAATCACTAATCACAGAATGGACATTTTCTTGAGTCAGCATTTCTATTTACATTGATGAAGTTTCTTTTGCCACTGAAAGCTTTCCATACCCATATATAACATCTGGATTTAAAATTATATTTACTCCTAAGTACAGCTGATATGATACAGAATGATAAATGAGAGAGTCCTTTCCCACAGCTGAGCCCATCACTGACCCTGGCAGCCCTGACACGGGTGTGCCATCACAATTGCCCACAGTGGGACATCTGGGTTTGTGCCTTTGGTGGGATGGGCCTTCACACATACCCAGGTGCCCAGGAAATCATCACCATCCGTGGAACCCTCACAGTGCTGTGCTCTCCTCAGCTCAGCACCATTGCAAAAGAGGAGAACTGTCTCTCTGTGCCTTCCCACCTAAAACAGATGAGACAAATTTAGCCCTAAATGCTGATGGGGGAAGAGTGGCAGTCAGTCTTTTTAATGGCTCTCAAAAAGTGAATATTTATTTTAGTTGTAAAAAAGCTACCTTTTATAGGATTTAGAGAGCGCTGACAAAGTAAACAGACAATCCATTAGAGGCCAACCATTCCTGTGTCTGAAGTAGAAGTGTTAATCTCACAGCTTTCAGGGAGTAACGAATGACCTTTAAAACATTCCCGCACAAGCTCTGCTGACCACCTGTCATTTCTTTGTGCAGCTATTAATGGGAGTGACATTACAGATTATGAGAAATCAAATTACAAGACAGTGAGGAAATTAATACGTCAGCACCTCATAATAGGAGAAAACAGTAACAGCCTATACATTTTTTAATTAGTTACTCCCCTGGATCTATTTCAACTCTCAAAACAGTGTGTGATGTTGCTGATAACTCTATTTAAAACAAGCAAAAATAGAGGAATTTCCTTTTAAAAAAATTTCTGAACAGCACTAGAAATGTTTAATGGGTGACTTTTAGAAGTAGAAATCCTCTAAAAGTTCAGATAGAAGATACTGTGTTGGATTTACTAGATGTCTAACAGAGCAGCATATTCACTGCTTGAGCAGAAGAGGTCATTAAAATATTATAAATGCCTTCACTGGAAGTTAAGATGTGACAGACCAGCTCAGCAAAGTTCATGTGGAGGAGACAAAGCAGCAGTTAACAATAGATAAGAGTGATTGCCTTTGGTGTGCTGAGATGTTTGGGGTCTCTTGGAAGAGGGAGTTTCCTTGTGCTCAGAGCGGAAGGGCAGCAGCTGATCAGCCTGAGAGAGGAGGGTGATTTTGGAGAGGGCATGATGGGATGGTTTGGGGAATTTAAAATGGTATCTAACCAACAATGAGGCCTGAAGGTAATGGTAACACTGATGAGTTGAATGTTGTTTTCATGTAGCCTGCCTTATAACAGAAATTATAGTAACTTATGTAATAAATTTATGTAATATAGTAATTTATGTCAGAAGAGATTTAAACAGGTATCGTGCAGAAAGAGACTGGTTGAGTTCCTTTTCCAAAGAAGAAAATGTATTAGCTAAGAATAACCTTTCCATAAAGAACTGGACGTTTACTTTTTAATGCAAAATAAGACAGGTCATTGAGCTGTTTCATTTGAAAAGAGAACAGTGTGTCACCACCTGTTCTGTTTAAATATGTGAGGAGAGATGCAAATTGGACATGGCACTGTAATACTATTTAGGGAAGATTACAGAATGTACAAGGAAGTTAGATTTTATTAGGTTTCCTCAACTTCACTTTTGCAGGTAATGGTTTTCCTTATTGCAGCCATCAGGATGATTATACTGATATTACATCATTTAGTCATGGTCAGCTTCTCTTAGTATGGACATGAACAGAAGTTATGCCTGTGTCCCTTCGTGGCATTTTTCTTCTACCCCAAAGGTTGACATATGTTTCTATACATATTACTTTGCTTCTAGCATATGTTTTTTTCTGATTTTAGGCAGAATTTCTCAGTTATAATTTACTCTTTGTATAACAGAAGACACTTACACCAGCCTTATTTTCATCACCAGCACCATCATTGTTGTTTCTTGCCATCAAATTATCTTCTAAGAAAGACCCATGATCAGGTGCTTAAAATGAGCTCCCTACTGTGTCCCACAATTATTTGAAAAGAAAGTCACTTATTTACAGATAACTTTGAACATTTCTCTCCAGGATATGACATTGACATGACTTAAAGGGAATATAAAACAAAACCGCAACAAAATATCTGCTGCGTGTTTCTGGAAACCTTCCAAACCAATTCATGGAGGGATTTTTGTTACAGTTGCTGCTGCCAGGTAAATATTTCATTTTTTTTTATGGAGTATCAGGCAGAAAATAGTCAAATATATATATCTATACATATGTATGTGTATGTATCAGCTAAATCTTTGATATTTACAAGAACATAGATGAGGGTTTTATAGCTTTGTCATGTTTTTATTTCACTCAGAAACATCATCAGTCCTGATGCTCCAAAATATATCTTCATATTTCTTTTTGTGGTGTCAAGAGGGCTGTGGCCCCACTGTTAGATGTAGTGTAGTATGGTATAGAGGAATCCTTTCTGTTGGTAGGGGTAGACTCTGGGGCTCCAGCTGAGTAATGTTGTTCCTCAAGAGACACAACATTTCCTCCTGTACCAGAGTGTTTAAAATATTAAACCAAAAGAATAAGGGTGCTTTAGAGACAAGGTGTCACATCTCTTCTATAGATGGGGATCTACAACCTGAATTACCACGTGTAATTCTGAAATAAATGGAAAGAACTCCAGTTTCTTCAGAACCTGTTGCACAGTCATATTCAAAACAGACCTAAGGAAAGACATTGAATTTCCTGGTTTCTTCACACTCTGCTTTAGTTTGAGTCTATTACATACATAATAACCAGGAGTCCATAGTATATTCCCACTTAGACGTGAGCTTTAATGAATAGAATAAAGAGATCCAATATATGTCCAATTTGTCATCATGTAGAATTTCTTTTTTTTAAATTTAGATGGGAGTAATAACTTTATTCATTTATCTAGACACTTTTTAAAAAGTGTCATATGTGCAGAAGATTGTCAACTGGTTTTTTTTTAGGAAAATCTCAAAGACATTTCAAATATTGTACTTTGGAGATATTGTATGCATCTGTGTTTTCAGTAAAGAAACTAAAGCTTATGCAGTTCTTTTGGTCTTTCCAAAAATTTTGTATTCTTTTTCTGCTCTATGTTCTTTAAATATTTTTCCCATTTAGAGAGCTTTGGGAACATAGCCCTTTCCTTGCAGTGCTAATTAAGTTCACTCATTCATTGTAACAATAGCAGCAAAGAAAGATGAAAAAGCTAAATAAATTGTCCCCTGGCAGCTAAACTAAAGTGTTGTTATGCTTAAAAATAACTCTTCTCCTCATCTCTCCCATTCTTTCTTATTGTAAGAAACTAAATTTACTTTCTGAAAGAAATACAATTCTATCAATACTACAATCTGGACAGCATGTAGACCATTAATATCATTGTGCAGTATATTCTAATGTTAAATTCAGATTCACAAAAGCTTTCCCTGAGTTAATAATTAGATTAAAATTATACCAGCAAAGCCCCTCTTTTTACCTATTAATACATGAAATTTAATTTTTCTGCTGGAAATCCATCAGTTCCAGGACATAGCCCTTATATACCTTTTGACAGTAAAATTAAAGACATGGAAAATTGCTGCAACTTTACTTCTTGCTACTTGAAAGGCTGCTATAATTCATGAAAATGTCAGTTTTGCAATCCATTTATGGTGAGCTTCATAGTTAATGGATTATTGTCTCAGGGACTAGGGATAGTTTGAAAAAAATAGCACTCCCCAATTTTCATTTTATGTACCAATGGAGATAGGAAAATGAATTTATTCTGAAATAATAAAATTTCCTTTTCTTCCTATTTCTATATAAATTACTTGGCCTAAAATTGGAAAATAAGCATGCTGGCTTATCACTACAAACTGTTACTCTCTTAAGACCATATTTTCTACCAGAGACAGTAGTTTAGATAAGTTTGGTTTTTTTTTTTTTTTTCGATTCTGCATATAAAACAATATGAGAATAATAATTTGAGATTGACCAGCAGATGACAGGTACCATATGAGTCATTCTCTGGTTGTTTTGTAACTTGTCAGAAGGCAATAATCTGGCATTTTAAAGTCAGACTTGACTTTTACCAGTTTATCCTCTTAATACACAACTCTCATTAGTAAATTTTCTTTGCTCCAGATGTTTTTACAAATATCATAGCATAAGTGCAGATATTTGATCAGATCCCAGTCCTTTGCTCATGCAGCATTCTTGTAAGTGTTTTGTACTGCTAGAAGTTGGGTCGTCCATGCCGGTGTTGGGTTTGGTTTTCCATGGTGATTTCTTACTCACTTCCATGAACAACTTTGTGTCATGAAGAACTCTGTCTGCTTAAATGCTTCTCCCTTATCTAAGTGGAAGTAAAATAACATTCATTGATGCAGATGTAAAATTTTTTCAAATTTTATTTTTTAAACTATATAAAGATTGTTCTACTTGACTGGTATCTGCACTTTCCTGTGATCATTCCAGTAGTGACTGAAAAAAATAACTTGACTGGAATCTGAGTAGGTAGCACTGATGAACATCACAGGTACATAAAATACTCCAAGGGATACTCTAATACTGGTTTTCCTGCAATGACAATCTCAGCAAATGACTGAATCCAGTCTAGTTTTGCAGTGAAAATTTTACCTGGGTCCTGAATAAATGGTTAGGATCTTTCCCATCAGCTATGGAAGACATGAACAGTAAAAGAAAAAAACCAAACGAAACCAAACCAAAAAAAAACCCCAAAACCAAAACAAACAAAAAACCACCAACCCCCCCCCCCCCCCCCCCCCGAATATATTGCCTTAAAAAATTCTCTTTTCTAAAGGGAAAAAATACAATAATATTGTTTTACTCAGGACTTTGATTTAAACCAGATTTCTTGGAGATAGCGATGGGTAATAGTGTCTCCAGCTGAAAACATACCAAAGAAGGGTTAAGAGGGAGAACAGACAAAAGGGATACAAAAATCCAGACAATTTAAAGATCTGAAAATCAGCCCTCTATGTAGTTGTCTGTGTTCAGACACAGTATCATAGTGAACCTGAGTGAGTGAACACCCTGCAATGTGATACCTGTAAGGCGATCTGTAGAATTAAAAATATACCAGAGTTTTGGTTTAAAAACTCCTTGAAAGGAGTTTGAAAGGAAAGACTTTCCTATGCCCTCCTTTCAAAGAGTTACAGTATAATTGACACTCAGCTGTGAACTGTCCTTCACTTACTCCACTTGGTGATTTACATTATAAAGGTGGCTCAAGGAATTTGCATCAGAACTGTTCCTGTGGATTTATATTTGAGATAGACATAAGGTAGAAATTTAGACCTAACAGTTAAAGGGCAACTTTCCACTGGTGATGATAGGTATTTAAGATAATCAATGTTAGACTGATTTGTTATTGATATCTGAACAAAAACAGGCCAGAGTCAAACAACACGTCAAGTTTGTGTCCATCAGCTGTGTGTTTTGCTGTTCAGAGGGTTCAAGTAGAAAAAAAGAAGCAGAAAGATGGACCATGCATGCTAATACTTATTTTTGCAGCAAAAATAATGGTTAGAATCCCATAAGAAGCTCAGCATAAATAAACTTTTGCATTTATGGAAACATCTGCCAAAGTGAGTGGAATAGCCAGGGGAACTTTCCTATCAGGATCAGGGCCAGAATGAGCTGCTGGTAAGAACAGGTGGTATAAAAACAAGCATGCAGAATATGGAAAATAGGAGAATCAGTGATGCCAATTTATCATACAAAAAGTGCAGGCAAATCTTTTGATTGCAATTAATACTATCAGTGTGTCATCAACAGCATCTTTGAAGTTTCATTCAGGCTTGTTATTTAAATAGAAGAAAAAAATCTTTGAGTTATCACAGTGGCAGCATTGGAGAATTTGTGAGTGTGAGTCAGATGTAGAAGTGAGGAAGAATATTATGTGCTGCAGGGAAGGATGCTCTTGAGGCTAGATGTATGCAGACATTTTGTTTTGTTTTTTACTAAATTCTGCCAGATGCAGAGCGCATTACAAGAACTGCAGTTGGAAATCTTCTGTGCTATTGCTGCCTGTTTTTTGTCACAGTAGCAAGTTGTGGTTTTGGCAAGCTCACAGCACTCATCAGTGAAGGATGCCTGTGCTGTGCGCTACTCATCTATCCACATCTCAGGACAAGCTTTGCTTCTGCTTTTCTTTCAGCAGAGTAAACCAATGCAGTCATGCCTCTATAGTGTTGAATTTATAGCCCTTCTGTGACATGGGCTATATTTTAGGTAGCCAGATGACCACTGTCAGGTATAGTTTCCAAAAGAGGTACATTTCTGCTTTTCCAATGCTCCTCTCTTCAGGCAACACCTCTGCAAGGAAGCTCAGCCAAATGGGAGCCCTGCTGAACTACTGCCACACTGACAATCCCATTTATGTGATTAGTTTATACAGTGTACCAGCATCAGGACAGGAGTAGCATTTGTGGTTAGAGGGTGTACAGCTGGAAGCTGGTGATATTTGCTGAAACCCCCAAGACACTGGGCTTATTTGTTTTAAATGAAAGAGAAGAAAAAAATGCACAAGCAGAAAACCATGGTAAAAGGAATGGTTTCACATATAACATTGTCTAGTACTTTTTCTAGAAACATAAAACACTTGCCTGGAGTCACATGTTCTGGAACAGGTTATGTAACTCAGTGAAGTAAATTTCAAGATGCCCATTACTAGTGGGATGACAACTTACAATTTTTATCACAGAACAGGAATTAAATCAATTTCAAAGACCGTAGGAAGTTAGTGGCAGTCAGGAACAGTCCAAAGTTCAACCAGCAAGTATAGTGCCTCCCAGGATTTTGGGCCAAGTATGAGATGCTGCTTTTCCTCAGATGCATTTTCTGTTTGCTTACTTAGTGTATCTCTGCAGCAAAAATAACCAAGACATTGTCATCTGACTTACAAATAAAGTAATTTTCCAAAATATCTGAAGACCTAAAAGACCTATCTGCCTTGTCAATAACTTCTGAATTCAAAATAGGAATGGTGTCAAAGTGAGGCCCCCAACCAGTCTCTAGGTAGCACATATATGGCAATTATTTAAATTAATTTTCAGGTGATAAAAATATTTGATTATGTATAAAGTCCATGATCTCCTATCTGAGAGGCAGGTCTGCAAGAATTTTCTGTAAGATATTTTAAGGTTCACTAATGTCTAATATATTCACTTGGAATATAAGGGGAAAATAAGTAAAAAGTATTAATAAATGAGTTTGGTTGTCATGGGAACCAATTGTCTCAGGTGCTCTGTTCCAATACAGCTATTAACCTCTAGTCCATATTTATTATTCAAGGGAAATAACTGACTCGAAAAAGGAAGATTGGTTGTCACAAAAAAGAGAAGCCAGTGTGCTAAAGTTGAGTCATTTGCATGCAATAAAAATGAATTAAAGAGGATGAATCTTCTTCAGCCCTAAAATGATTTGCATTTGGGTTATTGCTCTATTTTTCTCTGTTCTCAATGTTATAGGATGTCAAAAAAGAACTAGGAACAGCAGATCTGGAATGAAATAAAGTACCCTACTGCTACTGTGTTCTGACTTAGATCTTTATCATGCTCTTTAAGACTTTCATCCTACCATTACAGCTTGTTCTAGTACATATCTGGTGGCAAAATTCATAGGAAGAGCTCATATTATTTATAATCTGATGATTTTTTTTGGTAACAACCACTATTATTCCAGTTTGTAATTGTGATCCTACCCAACTTAACTGGACTGGACTGACTAAAGGGGATTGCTCAAGGGACATTTAAAAAGAATTTGCACCAAGGCAGTTTGTTAATGAAATAATATCTGTTTCCAAGGAATCTATACATACAATTTTATTGTTAAAATATCCGAAATCCAAGCCTGAAAAGCATTTTTAAAAAATCATTCTAGCTATTAGTTGTTGAAATTTGTCATGTATTATCTCAGGAATGTGCTATATGAATTCTTCTGTAGAAAGTGTTTGCCTTCCATTGCTTTTTTGTTTTCCTGTACCCAATGTGTTCTAACATCAAATCCCACACCTACAGTTACCAGTTTTGTTACAGGTTCCCTTATTGAATCCACATCTATTCCGATTGGCATGGGATTTATGTTTTGGATTATGGCTCTTACTTTGCTGCTTTTTTTTTTTTTTTCAAAATAATAATAATAATAAAAAGGAAATTTAGGAACCCTTGATGAAGACAAAAAAAAAAATAAAACACCCCAAAAGTGTGGGGGAGATGTGGATGGAAAAGGGATAGGCGCTCGGAAGATACTGGTTGTTACGGGAAGGCTACAGTACATTCTAACCTTTGAGATAAGCTCTACTCCAAGGACACAAGCCCCCCTCTAACAGACTTACCAGTACTTTTCCATCCTCCCCCTAACAAAGGAAGTGTAGTAAGACCCCTCTGACGTAGGGAAGAACCAGATAGTATTTAAACTGCATGCTTTAGATAATAAACGCTTTTAACTATCCACCAAACTGGTGTCCGTATGTTATTAGCCCGAGCACCACACAGAGCTTGTGGTAGCCGTGCCATCTAACCAAAAACCAGGCCACCACGGTTGTGGCAACAAAGCAACAACACAAAAGTCTTTGTGTTGGTTTTTTTCTCTAACCCTCTAGACTAAAGGTCTTTCATTTGCCAGTTTCAGTTTGATGTTTTACCAATCACAAAATAATCATAAAGGATGCTTTTATTTAGGTTACCAGAAGCTGGGATGAAATGATCTCCTGATTGCTTGAAAGAGAGGATTTTGAAGCAATTAGTCAGGAGCTTCATTTTATTGGCTGTAATTTTTGCTAATGGAATTCTTAAGTGGATCAAAAGTAAGATCTGATTATCTCATGTTTATAAATATTGATAACTCTGAATATTGTGGTTATTTTTAAGATGTGTCAAACTTGTCCTGTCAGAAACTTTCTAATCAGAAAATAGCTACAATATATAATGAATAAAACCTAAGAATCCTTTTTTTTCTAAGTTCTCTCATGCACTTGAAGTCTTGGGATGATATAAGGGAAAATGGTGGCTAAAGGGAGATGAAGAAGAATTTGGCACATAGACTTTGTTATCACGTTCCCTGTTCTGTTCTGTCCTCTTTTGCTGTCCTTAGTTAATAATGTATGTATGTATGTTGGATAACCTTTAGTGTGAACTTGCTGTTTCTGAGAGAGAAAACAAAAATCACATCCCTAAAACATGACCTCCTCTCCTTTTTTTCTGTTTTTATTTATTCTTTGCCTATTGCACATTATCACTACTATTCCCTAGAGGTACCTACCATTGACATGGTAGGCAGATTAATTTATCAACCCGAGAACTGATAACACTTTGTACAGTGTTCCCAGTAGTGCAGTCAGTCACTAATTTTTCTGCCACAGAAGGTCCCTACAGCAGCAGTACTGCTCCCCTGGCAATCTGTTTTCAAATGATACATCACATCTGCTTGCAAAAATTGTGATTTATCTATAGGTGGCAGCAGACTTACATTGTAAGAACAAGACCTGTCAATTACTTTCAATTATTTGTGTATAATCACTTTTTTTCTCTGTAAGGACAGTGTACAGGACAAAAGTCCTGTAGAAGTCAATACATGGTTGGATTAGGCCATAATTTTAACAGCTGAGAAAAAAAATAGAAAAAGAATAAGATACAAAAATCTTTGAAAGGAGGAAGAATGTTCATTCATTAATAAAGTTTACTTTGCAGGTTATAATAATTTACTGTCTCCTTTGTACAAACTTATAATTTGGGAACTAACCTACATACTTGAATACCATTTCTTTACAGCAGGACTCAACAGAGTTTGAACAAAATTCTACTGTTGAATCTGTATTGTTTTTTTCATTGTATCATAATTATGGCAAAGCTTTTCTTAATCCTACAACTAGGAAACTACCTGGGAATTTTTATGATGGAATATCTTCTGCGTATATCATAGATAGGTGGACATGCTTCAAGGGACCAGGTAGCCTCTGTATTAGGTTTCAGTGCCTGAAAATGATCAGTGACTGTTCTATTCTCAAAGTCTTATTATCTGCTGGTCCTTCCTAAGAATCATAAAGGAGATTAAATTCAATTGTTCAAATGGCAGACCATTAAACCCTTGATATGTGCTGCATTGCATGTATCAGATATTGTAGTGGAAAACGGATTTCTTATGGGAGATAATAGAAGCTAATGAAGGTAGAAACAATTATAAAAAGTAGGGCCCAGTGATTATTGTCACCATCAATATTTGCATATTAGGCCCTAAGGACTAATTCATAGCACATCTGGTTTATTAGTGAACTTAGATGAGCCAGAGTTTTGCTATGTATTTGTCATTGTTTTTAATAACCTATATAAAAGAAGAAAAGTGCACCTAGAAATTTTTAGGTGTCCTGCAATTCAATCAAAACTGATACTAGATGTCTGGCAGGGTAAAAGTAACCAATATACCATAAAATTATCTGAGACATAAGAATAAAATAGTCACCTTTTATTTCTCAGGTGATTTATTGACAGTGAATTGACTCCAAAGAATTGGACAGACTTAGTTTTCTAGCCATGTGTGCACATATAAGGAAAAGGTCAGAGACATATTCAGCCTAATTTGCATTTTCAAAATAGTTTACACTCATTTTATTCTGGCAAAGCAAGACTTGCCATTCAAAATCTTACTCATCTTAGTACTCATTGCTCCTGACAATTTTAATCTCTTTTCTCTCATGGTTCATGTGGAGAAGCCCAGTTTGCAGATATGAACACACCCACTGGCGGGTTCTGTCGATGGTCCTGACTTGTTCTTGTCATCTGTTATCCTGCCATTACAAACAGGTCAGGCCTGTCCAGCACAGAAGGACAGGGAACAATGGACTGGGGAGAATTACCACTTCTCTAATAACTGAGACACCTGAAGGGCACACAGAAGCGAAATATGAAGGTGCTGAGAGCCTGGAAGTTCACAACCAAAAGGTAACAGCTGAGGGTCACAACTCTAGGTGTAATTAACAAAATTCTCAATTTAGTACCTAAACCTATTTATGTTTGTGATCCTAGGTTACATAACTGAGATAGATTTGCTAGGATTGAGTTGTTCTGTTTGATCTAAGCAAAGAATTCTTTGATTGAAAGTTTTTGTTTGGACATCTTAGGTATTTATGTGGAGCAGGTATAAAACATTATATACCCTATCAAATATATTGTGCTTTAACAATAGCAACAGGTGACTTTGTAGGCTATGGCTCTGCCATTAAATGTATGTATGTAAAAGTACAAAAGTATTTTTGTTCCTTTTTCGAACAAGTTTTCCTCTGGAATGTCCTAACCAGAGCAGAAGAAAGGCAATTTATAGGTTAATACAAAGAATTGAAGGTTGAAAGAGGGTAGGTCAGATCAGCTAACATCCACAAATCTTCACGGACTGCCATTTCAACTTTTTACCCTCTACAGTATTTCTGTGCAGTTTTGTGTGCTAGTTCTTAATTTGACAAAGAAAATAAAAAGAGTGTGATTAACTGTAGCGGTGCGTTATCTAGTTCTTACTTATTGTTAATAATCATTTTTTCTGCAATGGTTTTTCCCAAGTTCCCCCTGTACTTCTCCCCATTTAGTACAATCTCCTGCCTGGGAAATTCCCTTTGTTCGCCTCTGTTACTATATGTTGTCAATCATCTGTTAGTCTCCTCCCAGTGCCTGCCCCCCTCCGGGAAGCCTCCCCCCCTCACTCCAGAGACTTCGGAGGGACTCAGTTCCTGACTGGAGCAGGCTGGGAATGCCCCACCCCTCATTTCCTATTTGCTCTCCCCATTCCCCTGATTGGTTTTCCCTCTTGTATCCACCCCCTTCCCCTAGTCCCTGATAAGCAGTGAGCCTCCTCCTGCTCTCTCTCTCCTGGGACGCGTGAGTGCCTGCACCATGGGGTGCATGTGACAATAAACTCTTTATCTTGCCACGAGGCCTCCTTCTTCTTACCTTCGTCAAGCCTCACTAACAGCTCTCGTGCAGCTTCTGAACTACTAAGGAGGTGGTGGCCGGTCCGCTAGCCGCTGCCTAACCAGACTTGAAACAATTCCCAGCCAGGGCAGCCGGGATTCACTGGAAGACCATCTCCAGCAGGCACAGGGAATTATTTCAATTAACTTCCAATGCCATTTTTTTCATGATTTGGTATGACATTCATCCAATTTAATCTACAGTGATAGGACAGATACACTTTTCACATTCTCCACTGGAAAGAAATTTTCCTTTTGAGAAATCTAAGAGATGTCATGGTCTGCAGAGATTAAACTTCTTAGAGTAATGCACTTAATTTTATGTCTGTCATGTATGAAAAATGTATTAAGCTTTATCTGAGAGCATGAGTCCATTGAAAACTTCTACTTTACCCTGAGAAGTATTTTGATTCGATGGCTGAAGCCCCTGCAGAAAACCAGTGAATAAATCTTTGTCATTGAGATGGTAATGGAATTTTAGTATTTAATATTTAGAAAACCTCCACCTTTATGGCATAGTCATAAATGCCTGGAGTGGTTCGAGGAGGGTTTGGAACAGTCATTAACACAGGGAAATGCTGTCTGTAGCCAGTAGGGTGTAGCTTCTTTAGATGAAGTTATGTGTTTACCACATAGCATATGTCTTGCAGACATAACATATGCTTGCAAGATTGTGCCCTTTCTCTTCTGATATCTTTCTCTCTCTATTTTATTCCTCTTTGGGAATATCCAGAAACTTCAGAGGAATAAAAAATTAGGGATTAAAAAACCAGATATAATAAAGATAATAAGCTCCTAGAATTTAGCTGCTGGGGTACCTCATCTGTAGGTGTTTTGAGCTCAAGGTGCTGTGTAGAATCACGAGCCTAGTGTATGTATTTTCTTTACTATATAAAAGTACTCAGATCCAGCTTCCCTGCTGTCTAAGAGTCCCAGAAGACTACTGGAGAAGGGAAAATCAAGTTCAGTTCTCTGCTCAGGATGAAAAATTTTGACTTACTACTTTCACTTCTAAAGGAGTGTTTTAACTACCAACTAGGTTTTCACTTGTCTTCTGCACAAGTCATGCACAAAGCCCCAGCTTTATTTCCCTGCTGGAAATAGGCTTCTACTTAAAGCCAGCAGCTAGAGATGACATGCTCTGCATCCCTGTTGAAATGCTGACAATTCCTCCAGAATTTTCTTGCCTCTTTCCAGTTGGATGTCAGCTCAGCAAGTTCATTTAAAGCATGAATTCAAATGAACAATCTACCACAGCTGGTTTTAACTGAAGACACACACTAAAATTTGCTTGCAACAAGCTCTATGGGGTATAACATTTGGAAGACAGAAAATACAACAAATTAGTGGCTGACTGTAATGTCATAAAGTTGCAAGCTGTTTACTGTAGTTTAAGCCTTTTTCTTCCTCTCCTAACACTGAGAGGACTTCAGCAGATTCATAGGCAGATTCAGCTTTCTTGCACTGCTGTGCTCCAATTAGACTGACAAATATCACCTGCCATCCTCAAGGCAATCAGCTTCTCCTTGCAAAATCTGATAGTTCTACTTGATTGATCTAAACTCTCACACCAGAACTAGATGATGGTGTCTAAGAAGAAAAAGGTGAAAAAAATTACTCAGCAGAGGGAAGGAAACCGAACATGGAAAAATAGTAGATAAAATGAAAGACAATGCACACAGGTGTAACTATTTGTAAATGGAGGTTTATCAGGTGAGTGCTTTGGTGAATAATTATTTGAAATTAGTCATATTCACATATTATAAAACAACATTTCTTTTAGGGATTTTATCAGTTTCAAAATAATAAAATAAAGAATACTTTACAGGCAGAAATGATTTAGAACATGAAATGAGAAAATGTTCCTCAGTCATCTCTCTCTGTGTGAAATCCACAGGACATGTTTCTAGCATGGCTGACTTTGTTACTTCAGAATAGCTAGTAGCATGTAAGGCAAAATCTAAAAAAAGACACAGTATTTTTGTTGATGCTTTTCACCTTCATAAAAGTCCTTTAGTAATATTTTTATATTTCATGAGTAAAGTTGAATTTTTTGGTAACTCTTCATCTCCAAAGAAAAACAGAAGAAAGTGTTTCCAGAGACAGAGATAAGGACATTTTTTGTACTTACAGGGAGAACAAAAAGAAAGGTTAAGTCCTCATTTTTTCTGTCAGGCTTCAAATTCCATACCATTTAGGAGAGAAGAAAATCTATAGTAAGATGATCTGTAGTCTTGGGAGAAGAAGAATTAGAAGAGTTGATTTCATTATTCAAAAGATATTTCTTTCTTTAAATATTCAAACAAGGTTTGGAGTGCTGTTACCAGGGTGAAGACTAAAAGATATGAACCATCAGGAAAAAATAGGGTCTGTGCTGGTTTAAAAGCAAAACCAGTAAAAGACTCCAAGTCAGAAATACAATTTAAGAAGAAGAAAAGAAGTAAAATAAAGTAAATGCAATAGTACAAAAAAACCACTGACAGAGTCAGAATACAACCTGACACCCTGTTAGGGTGGTAGTAGCAGTCCAGATGAAATGGTCTCGTTGGAGCAGTGATCCTGTAGAAAGGTCTGGTAGCTGTTATCCTCTGGGGGTCCAGTGAGTAAAGGTTGCCTGTGCTGTCCCAAAACCCGGATTATATCCAGGTGGGAATGCTTGGCTCCTCCCCCTGGGTGGAGCATCTCACAATGGGCTGATCTCATTCTCTGAGTCATGCAGTGGGTCCTTAATGGCCCATTAACCAGAGATAGCTCCTGGAGGGAGTTATCTATGAGTCATGGGCAAGGCATTGATGGTCCCATTAACAGAAGATAAGGGAAACACTGCCCCAGCTGGTTTCAACAGCTCATGAAGATGGGGATAGAATACATACTTTGGGCACAGCTTACATTGTAACCTAGGACAGGTCAAATAAGAAAAACATATGAAATCAGACCATAATTTTTAATGTTACCTCAGATAATCAGTTCCTTCTTTCTCCAAGTACAGGATGGAAAGAGATTCCAGTGAAACAGAAAAGCTACATTTCATGTGCAGATCATGCAACTCAGCTATCACAGGGGATTCAGAGATTTCAGACCCCACTCTAATCATCACGGCCTCTCTTGTCTGGTGGGGTTGTCCCACCAGATGTCAGAATACTGGTTTGAGTTTATCTCCACAATTTAACAGAGTGCTCTTTTTGTCTGCTGCAGCACACTGATGAAACAAAAATTGGAAAGGCAGGGAGCTGTGGAATTGTAAGTACTTACTTTTCTTAAAGAGTGTATGTTGGAATAATTGCAATAACTGATGTAAAGAGCATAAAAGTGGGAAAAGGAACACTGATTAGCAAAGCCTGTCCTATGGCAAATTCAGTGCTTCTGTAACATGCACAGAATTTCATAATCATGGGGTTTTTTATCAGAAGCAATGCAGAAATTTGGGGTCCAGGCTGTAAAGAAGTAGTGAACAATCCCAGAAAAATTAGTACAGCTAAGTCTTCCCTAAGGCCTTCTAGATTAGGCTGATAATAGCAAAAAAAAAAAAAAAGGCAGCTCTTATAATCCATTGAACTTCTTAAAATCAGAAATATTTCTGAAACCTTTATGAAATCTAAACCTCATTTGTAAGATTCCTTCTAGATTTCAACAAGGAAATCTTATTTATTAAATCACATATTTTGATGTTAAACAGTCACTATGAAAATTCATTAGCTTTGATAATTTGCTTGTTAGAAAGTTTTCTGAATTTTTAGAAAGCACGTTAAAGTAAAAAAATCTTCTGGATAAGCAATTCATAGAACCAAATTTGCAATATATTCTGAACCAGCCATAATTACCCGGTAGAAAAAACTGAAATCTTACTGAGCATTTATTCCAGTTATTATTGGAATCTTAAACAATTTTTGAAATGCTCTAAATATTTTTAGAGTTGAAATGAGACACACAGACTATACTGGAATTTGAGCCAGGTCCATTGCCTTTCCCTTCTGTCTTAATTTCATCATGTCAATGACTATAATAATTTCCAGAGTAACTGTGAAAGACAGATAACCTATAAATGATTTTCACCTCTTAGAATTTGAACTCTATGCACAAACTACGGTTTTCTATACTCTGATGTATCCCCTTCTCCTTATAAAATCATTCTTAGCTTTCAAGTTTGTTCTGCTTCTAGTTCATCTATATTGCACAGGATCCCTGATCTTTCTATGTCCTGAGCCACAGTCTTGTAAAAAAATATCCCTTAATTTTATTTCATTAGGAAAATAAATTTTATTCTTGGGTATGCCTTTCTATTTTGAAAAACTAATTTTAAAGCAGTGTGTAGAAATTCAAAGCAGTGTGTAGAAATTCTCTACCTCACTGATACTCTAAATTGTGAATTACCCTTATACCAAAAATCCAGAATGTTGTTTAAACCAATTGTATTCCTCTTTAATAAAGACTGAGAAAGTCCAGCTCTTGTAAATTAACCAAAATGGTTTTTTGAGAGACTTGTTTGAAGATGTAGTATTTTATTTTTCCTTTGAAAACTTCTTTGAGAGCTCTCTAAAATGAGTCATAGGTAACTAGGAATTGGACTAGCTCTAAATTGCATACTTGTTAGAGGAACAGAGAAAGGCCCAAACAATAAAGGGTTTTACCCTCTTCCTTTTTATTGAAAACCAAAATGAAAACATAAAAACTGGAAGAATAGTCCATATATCCTGTGCCAGACAAAACAAACAAAGAGACAAACAAACTATCCCAAAACCACCACAAAAAAATGATCCAGTTTATTTACCCTGATAATCAACTAAAGTATATGGCTAAAGAAGAGTACAAACCCAGCACACAGAGATGATCCATTCATTTAATATTTTCCAGACTCCAGGTATTTTCAATTCTGGGATTCTCTGAGCTCTAGCATGACTATTGTGCTCAAAACCCTTTAAGAAAGGAGATATGTTTGCCATGGGTTACCAAAATAAACTTTTAGCTCTCAACACATTTTTTTTGGAAAGGAACTAGATAGCTCAATGACCTGTTATATGAAGAATCATTTCTATCGGAAATTGCCTTCCATCAGCTTCATCTGATGCTCTATTGCTCCAAATTTGCAAGAGAGTACAAACAGTTGATCCCCATCTATTGTGTTGTTCATGATTTTGAAGACCTACACATTTTACCTTTCAGTTATTTAATTTTAGAAACTGAATCCTTACTTTTTTATAAAGAACTTTTTTTTTTTTTGGCTGTCACTACTGTTCTGCTTCAACTTTCTTCAGTTCTACTCTCCTCTTCATGAGATGGAGAGTATTAACAGAAAAGGTACAAAATGCTGCAAAATGATGCATTAGTGAAGTAAAGGAACAAGCAAACACTGTTCAAGGAAAAGATATGCCAGAAGTTATTAGAAACAGTTTTTATTATCTTAGCACTGTATCTTTATGCCTTTCTCATGTGTGGGTGTACCTCTTCGGTGTCCTGGGAGCTGAAGCATTTGGATTAGTTTCTCTGTCAGTCAAACAGCTAAACCAAGCCTTTGAACATTTTTTTTAAAGTACTATTTTATTCATTAACAGGACTGAAATTGTTTTCTCTGCCTCAGAAGTCATACAAAATTGCTTCCTTTGCATGCCATCAGTGAAGGTATGATTTCTGGAGTAGTCACACGTACCAAGCTGTACCTCCCTCCCACTGGCCATTTCCTCATGCCATTTCCACCTGCAAAGGCTCAGATGGCCTGCTGAGAGGTTACTTAGGTGTGCTCAGCTACACAAACGATATGTAAACAGAGCCAAAGCATTTCAAACTGCAGTGATTTCAGTAATAATGGTCAAGAAAATGTGTATGACTTTAAACTGTGTCAAAAAGAAACAAAATGCCCTTTTCAATAGTATCAGTGTGTGTGCCTCATATCTAAAAATTCACTGTATACTTTCTTTCTCACTGAAAATATTCCTGAAAGATGACCTGAATAAAGATGACTATGCTTGCTCTTTCTTCTGCTTTTTCTCTATATGGGAAAGCATTTGCCTAGTGTCTTACCATTGGCATCTTTGCTGCTGCTGGTTTTGACATATATCCCCTTGTATGCTTGATGAATAGAATGTCTGAAAATGGTGTCATATGGCCTAAAAGCAGAGTAACATCAGGCTGTAAACAATAGCATAAAGTGCTATTAAGTCTGTAGAGTAAATGCACTCAACATGACAAAATGAGCCAACTGATGATATTTCACAGATTTATGCTAGCTGAAGTGAACTGATCCTCCTCCAAACTCATTCAATCACAGTTCTCTTCAGAGCTCTTTATAACATTACTAAGTTCTAGACAAATATAGATAAAAGTCTGAGTTATGTTTTCAAGTAGGTAATGTCTTTAAAATGAAACTGAACTATAGTAACTAACATATATTTTCAATGAACTTTGAAAGTAAACTTCCCACTACAATACATAATTGATGGTAATTGTAGGGGTATTCCTAATGTGTCAAAAATAATTACAAAATATATTATAGGAGCTTCTAATTATAAAACACTCATCAACAAGGTGAAGATATTTACATATAGTGATGGTTATAAGAATGCTTTATAGTCTTTACAAATTATAAACAGGAGATATTTTTTAGTAATTGTCATAATATATTTGATTACAAGAAACGTGTCTTATATGAAAGAAAAATACAGTAATCCTTAGAGAAAAATCTACATGAAGGAAGAAGTGGTTGTGACTTTTTATTTTAAAGAGAATTGGGTCATTATGATCATCTTATGGAGAAACTAGGCCATAACTCGCTAAACTAAGGAACTGTGCCTTACTTATTAGTGTGATTTGATTTTCTAAAAACTTCCTGAAGTGTAAATGTTCATGAATGTGCAGAAGTATAAATTGAACAGTTTTTGCTGCAATGACTATAAATATGGACTGGCTATTAAGATAACTGGGGCAGAGAATTTAATCTAAAAGTCACTTATTAACATAACTTGATCTCAGAGTGAAGAATTTGTTTGAATTCATAATTTTGATGAAAGTTTTTGCCACTGTATAGTATAAAAATCCCATTTGTCCTTCTTATTCAGTGTAAATGTGTATGACCTCCTAATACTCTGATGATGCTCAATAAAATAAGAAAGACAAATATGCTATTAAATACATTTTAGTTTATCAGGCATTCTTAACCAGACTGGAGAAACATACAAAAGCCAGAAGAAGATATTTAAAAAAATTAAATAGTGTAGTGTATATATTAATAAAATGTTTACACACATGAAACGTTTTCATTGAAGGAAATAGATCATCCTTTCAATTAGTAATGATCAAAGTTCAGCTTGTCCTGAAAACAGTTAGATCGCATGAAGAATTTTCATTCACTTTGTTAAGTGCTGCAGTATTTCCCAACATATTTTAAAGCATTGTCACCTTAAATACAGTTTGAAATGATCCTTACTTCATTAAAGACTATTAAAGCATTAAACACCGGTGGAAGTCTGAGACCAACCTTTTCCCAGTAGAATGCCGTAAGGTTTCAAATTTTGGCACAGTAAAATTAGGCATTTACTGTTCTCATTCTATTTACTTGGCACACTTTTTAATAATGTGACCCATTAATACCATTAATGATGGATTAATGACTCTGCCAAGTCTCCTTACAAATGATAGATGGATGGCTGGAGCTACTAGAATTTGATTTTCCTTTTTTTACCTTTTGAGGAAAAACTTGGGTTTTCATTAAAACATTGACATATAGGCTGATTTTTTTCATACTTTTATTTTAAAAAATCAATACGGTTTTACAATTTCTCTAGAGAGAAAGACAAAAACTAGTTGAAAATATAGTTTTCATCGTTAAATGTTACTATTCTTCAGTTAATCCACCTATTTCCATGGGATAAGATCTGAGTATCATCTTGCTGTCTTGTACACAAACACTGTTTCTATCAGCTGCTGATAAGTGCTGTCATAATATAATATTTTCCTCATGCACAGAGTAGTTTTTTCATCCTTAAGGATGGCAGAATTTAATTTAATTTAATTTAATTTAACTTCTACTGTGGTGTTTTTTGCTTCTTTTTGGGGTTTATAGATAAGTCCCAACTCAGAATACCAGCCAGAGAACTTGAAATCCATTAAGCACATGTATATCTTTCCACATGCTTTATATATAATTTACCTGACATTCCCTATACCAGTCCCAAGGCATTGTCTGTAGTGAGTAAAGGGAAATATCTGCTTCTGCAATGTGACTCAGATCCTAGGAGGACTAAATTGCCCTTTGTAGGTACCTGTCTGATTTCAGTAGTAAAGATAAAAGTGAAGGCAAGTAAGTTCTGAATTTATACATCCTGTGTTTTACAGCAAATTAGTCTTATTTTTTTAGGCTGTGGATGTCATCACAGGATTGAAGAAATTTTCTTCTGATGAAAGTTAACTTTTAAGCACTTAAAAATGGTATTGGATTTGATCTTAGGTCAGCTATATCAAAATTACTCCTAATGTACTCTGGAAAATTGGATGAGGTTTTTTTTTTAGTAAACATCTCTGATAGGGTCTGAGCCAAATACTTCACTGTGGCAGTCAATTCAATGTCGGATGAATGGCAATCTGCTCTGGTTCTTCCCTAGCCTCTGATACCTCAATCCAAGCACACTTGACTTTCATACTTCATGTCTCCAACACCTGGCTCTGTTAATGCTAAGACATTTAACATACCAAGAAATGGGTACATTACATTATCATATTTTGTCCCTTTCATTTTTCTGTTTGTTTCTTTGGAAAGTGGTGCAGTTTATCCTGACTTTCTAAGACATTTATTAAGATCCTTAAAAGATGAGACATAGGAGACATTGGGATAAGTACTGTAGACTTCATGGCCAGAAATGCAATGAGGCTCTTGAGATTGTTTCAGGGCATTACTTTATTCATGAACTAAAGACAGTGACTGCTGAGTGAACAGTGATCATCATAGCCAATCCCAATGGGTTTGAAGCTTCTTACAAGGATATGCTAAAAGCTTTTAATATTCTCTCAGCTTGTAGCAAATCCCTCCTTTATTTTATGTGTTAAATGAATGCAAAGTGCACTCATCTAAAAATCTGTCTGTCTAAAAATAATATTTTTTGGACGAGCTACTTGGAGAATAGAAAAGAGGAAGAAAAAAGGCTTCTCATGCTTTGACAGAAAGTTATTTTATTTTATATGCATTAGCAAAACTGGAGTAGGCATATGGGTTTTTTTCCCCTTTCTTTTTTTTTTTTGCATATGATAGAGTAGTATTGAAGTTAGAGATGCTGCCAGAGAATATTGTGAAAGAGAACTAGAAGAGCAGTTACCATAGTACAACTTTGAATGAAAGGAAACTACTGAAAATGGTGTCTTGCAGTAAGCCTTGTCTAGTGTGGGTTGCCAACACGAAGTTGGATACCATCTGGAAATTTATACAGTTTAAAATACATTTATGCAGTAAGATCCTTCAGCTGATCTCAGAGGACTTTACTACATCACTGTAATGCAGACAAAATGAAAAGTAAACTGAAGAGAAGAATGCTTCCTTTGCTTTTGAAAGATCATTAAATGGCAATCAGGTTAGTGTGGAAAATCTAGATATGTGGTTTGGTTTTCAGTTCCTTCAAAATCAGGAGACCTTAGCTGCAGTTTACTTCTCCTGCATGCAGAGGCCGTTTGCTGCCACTCACCTGAGCGGCGGTTGCGGCGTGTTGGGCTGCGGCTGCAGGTCACGGTGCACTCGGAGCCCGTGCAGTGCGCTGGCCGCTGCTCCGGGCATGCTGGGGCTCACTGCAGCTGGCATGGCCTCAGGCGGGGCAGGGTGCAGCCAGGCTGGGCATGGAACAAGAGCCTGACTTTTAGGGGATGTGTGTTTCCCACTCTGGTGCTAAACTTATCTCAGACTTGACAGCTGCGCTGTATACCAAGATACAAGATCACACAATAACTTCCTACTAATCTTGGAAATTACATGGGGTGAAAATAGTGCAAAAAGTTTGATTTCAGTCCAAGAAAAAAAAGTGGTATTAAGTCTTGTATGTATACATGGAAGGGGTTGTGGTTTTGCTCCAGAATGCTGTGTGGCCACCTGTAACACAGTCATTGTCCTGCATGTTCCAGCATGTTCATTCATGTAGTCACATTGCTAGGGTCTGAGCAGTTCTTCAAACTACCCAGTGTAGCGGCGCATTTTCTGGTTTTTACTTATTGTTAATAATCATTTGTTCTGTAATGGTTTTTCCCAAGTTCCCCTGTACTTCTCCCCATCTGGTACAATCTCCCGCCTGAGAAATTCCCTTTGTTCCCCTCTGTTACAATATGTTGTCAATCATCCATTGCTCTCCTCCCAGTGCCTGCCCCCATCCAGGAAGCCTTTCCCCCTCATTCCAGAGACTTCAGAGAGGCTCGGTCCCGGATTGGAGCAGTCTGGGAATGCCCCACCCCTCGTCTTCCAGTGGTTGTCTGTGTGCCATTCCTCTGACTGGTTTTCCCTCTTGTGTCCACCCCTTTTTTCCAGTCCCTTATAATCACTGACCCCACCCCCAGCTCTCTCTCTGCCTCTCAGCCTCCTCCTCGGGCTGAGGCCTCGCTCAGGGCCCGGGCCTGGGCCTGGGCCTGGCTCTGGCCTTGGCCCTCTTCGCTCTCTCTCTCTCCTGGGACGCGTGAGTGCCTGCACCATGGGGTGCATGTGACAATAAACTCTATCTTGCCACGAAGCCTCCTTCTTCTTACCTTCGTCGAGCCTCACTAACAGCTCTCGTGCAGCTTCTGAACTACCAAGGAGGTAGTGGCCGGTCTGCTAGCCACTGCCCAACCAGACTTGAAACAATTCCCTGCCAGGGCAGCCGGGATTAGCTGGAAGACCATCTCCAGCAGGCACAGGGAATTATTTCAACCCAGCACACATATGAATTTAGAATCAGATCATCAAAGATATTCAAGTAACTAATTTTGACTGATTCCCACCAAAATATATTTTAGCTGGGTACCTCAGTGCCACTCCTACCTTTGATGTCCCTATGAGTTTCAGTAAGGACAGCATATAAATATAATATTAATTTCCAATTTACATTGTTTACAGAATGGGTCCTAATACACCAGAGAATTAATAATGTCAGCTCTAGATATGCAATGTAAAGAATACGTATCTACAGTGCCTTTATCCATCCATAGTTACAAGGAATGAAAGTTGTGGATGCTGTGAATTTCAGCTTGACTACATTGACTAATACACTAGTGATGACTTGCAAGCCAAACAACTACAAAACTGGAGAGAAAGTTTTATATCCTTGCTTGAGGTCACTGAGAAGTACAATTCCTTTCTGTCAGGAAATTCTATCATTTACAAAATTTTGTTTTGAACCGAGCCCAATCCCAAACCTTCACATTTCAGTAGCAGCAAAAATCAATTTCTGAATCTCGTGGTACTTTTAGACCTTTTAAATTTTTTATTGATAAATATGTTGTAAAATTAACCCATTCTCATAAAAGAAAAGGATTTTTAATATCAATAAAATGGAGTATTTTCAGACTGTATTATTGAAACCCAGGAAGAATTTAAATTTCGTGTGGGACAAAACATGGATTGTGATTAGGATAAAAATATTTTTAACCTCTGATATTTTAATTTGGAACCCCACAGATGAAAAAAGAGATATCTTCAAGTAGTTACTATTAAAATAGACTTCTTCAGTTAGTCATCCTGCATTTCTTCAGGCCTGCATCCTTGAAGAATTTGATAGTGTTAGTTTGGGGTTTTTTTAAAGCATGGTAGATTTAATTTAAAGTAAGCCTTTAAAGGGAAGACAGAGAAGACCAAACCTTTCAGTGACTTATACTCTTATGCACTTTTCTATATTGGAGTTTTCTGAGGTGACAACTGCCTCTAGAAATGTCAACTCATTTGCATTAATGTTGGACCATTACCAACCATTGCAAGTACAGACATACCAATGTTAGATAAGATGTCAACATTTGTTATTGGCCAGAACATGAGTGAAATCTTGGCCAAAAAATTGTTGATTCATGAGTAACAAAGAGAAATCCAAATAATATTGACTTCCTCATGATAGCAGTAGTCAGGGAGCATGGAAAGGAGAGTTTAAAATATATGAAGCCAAAGGTGCATCTTTGAGGAAACCGCTTGATTTTTCATCTTCCGTTGTAATTACCTAGTGTACATCTAGGAAAAACCATCTCTTCTTTCTAAAAATTTGAAAGGACATCCATATTTTATTATAGCAGATTTGTCACTGGTTAAACAAACTAGCCTAAAGCAAGTCTCTGTGTTCTTAGCCTCTAATAATATGAGGGAAGTATAAAATATTAAATGCATCCCACTATTAATCTGTAAGTGAATGAGTATTTCCAACTGACGTTAAAATGCTAAAAACATGCATTAAACAAACTATTGTTACTCACTAAAATGTCAATGTATTATTTACTTAATAAAATACTTTTCAGTGTCAGTCAATGTTTTCAAAATGTCTCTTAAATAAGTAATAACAGTATCTAGCTTGATGAACTTAAAGGATAACTTTCAAGAACAGTGTTCCCATTAGCCACCAACATTTGCTTTAGGTTTTGGAGTAACCTATGTTGGTTGGGCTATTATATATAAGGAAAAAAAAATTATAAGCTTACTGAAAAGTAAAGGGTCTCTTGGCATTACAGGCAAAAATACAAACACAATAAATATTAAAACAAATATTAAAGACCAAGCTAGATTTATTTAGATTACTTTGGATGTAAACTTGATATTTGCAAAAATGAATATGGAGGTTTTAGAAGACTGATGGGATTCAAAGAAATTCTAAAAGCTTTATACTGCAGAAGCCTTGCAGAAACATAAGGGGTTCTGTGCCCTAACTGAGGAATGGAGATAACCACAAAGTGCCACAAAATTTTTATTCATTCTTTCACAAGCAAATCTCTTGTGAGTCAAAATTCCACAATGAGCTTCAGGTTAATATCAGAATATTGTGGAAAATACAGAGCTGCTGCTGATTCTCAAGAAAACTCCCACAGACTCCTATGTTGCCATATCAGAATCTGAGTCTGTATACTTACAAGCCATCAGCCCTTGCTCCTTGCTGTCAAGTGGAAAATTTCGGGTAGGAACCTACTATTTCTAGAATACTTAAATTACTGTATTATTGCCCTCATGCCTCAGTTATTCTTATAAATGGATATTTTTACCTTTTTCTGTCCTGAAAATTATCCCTACAGGCTTGTTAACCGAGAGTGGCCGGAAGATTTCCATTACAATGTATTTGATGTACCTTGCCCAGAAGAAATGGCAATTTAAAGTAGCACTTGTGCAGGTGTCAGCTGAATTGGATATTTCAATATACTAAAGAGCTTGAATTTGTGAATATCCAAATAATGTTGTAAAAATGAAAAAATCTTTTACTGCTTGTGTTGCTGCTGCCTGCTTGTACAGCAGAAATGTTTCCTAGTATGCTTGTGTTCAATTTTCATGTTTCTAGGAATAAAAATAGAAAAAGTGTGAGACTGAGAGAGTATAAGTAGAGAACAATTAAAAGTATTTAGAATTCATCTTAACTTAATTTGAGTCTGCAAAGGGAAGCAATTATGCCAAGAAGGTACTTTGCTCAGAAGCACGTTAGACAAAGATGGTGGGATCTATCTGCTGAAATGAGGGAGTGCACATTTGAGTAATCACATTTAAAGTTTGATTAATCCTTCAGTATATGTCTGCTTTGGACAAAGGAGTAATTCCTTAAATTCCTCTAACTTGTATTAACTGAATCTTCTTGACTCTAATGGGACCCTCTGTAGCCAGTGTAGCTATGGATTGATATGTCATTATAGATAACTTAAATTGGATTATTCCCTTTAGATCAGAAAAACTTACACCATCTAAACACTGTCTAGAGTGCAAAAGTAGAGACTGGGGAATATACTAAAGATCTAACTCTTGTACAAATGGGAGTTCATAATCAGAAGAGATGAAAAACTTAACCATTTTTAAAACTGGAGCTTTTGTATACATATATATATACACACATACACAAAAGAAATTGCAGAACATACTGTAGAGAGAGAAAAGAAAAGGACTTGACTGAAGATATCCTTTCCTGTCCTATATTGTATTGAAGTAAACCTGGAGAAATTGGTTCAGAATTTCAGTATAAATATTCATATAAGCATAAGTTAAAGCCCTTTACCATAGTTATATGAAACTTCCTACTTGCAGTGAAAAAAATCCTGCAAATAAATTTAGAACAAGAATACACTAATAATGTAAATGTAATGCTACAATGAAACTACTGAATGCTATATTTTTCCTAGGTAATACACATAGTAAAGTACTTTTTAAAGATATTAATGGTTATTTTAGATGTGCATTAACTGGCTAGCCTTATAATTTTCATCCTAATTTTTGCTTTTCGTTCCTTGTCAGAGCTTTTCAGACAACAAAAAAATCCCTCATGAATATTTTAATGAATAAATAGAGTTGCTACGCTGTTACTCTGTATACCTTATTGTATATTATTTTACAGTATTCTGACAACTGATTCTTTGTTCATGAAAATGACTGCAAATCCCACAAGTGCAAACCAGTGTCGTTCATCCAAAAGCCCATACCAGTAATATATTCTATGGCTTTCTCTAGCTGTCACTTGTCACATGCCTGTATAAAAAGATTCACATATCCATTTGGCTCCAAAACCTACATTATATGACTGAAGTAAAAGATTAAATATGATGAAGAAATGCCCCAAACTAACTGATTGTTCTGAGATGTGGAAGGCTACAATTCATTTAAATAATCTGATCAATGGTTAAGTATTTACAGTGTAAATAATTAAGGCTACAATCAAAACACAAAGAATCATTAAAGACATAAAAGAGCTTTCATGGTTAGAGAGAAACATACTTTTAAACTCTTTGCTGGTTTGTAATAAAACTTGTTTACAGATTGTGGTGTTGGTTGTCAAGATGCTAGAATTAACAAACAAAGGAGAGGGAACAGGAGAGAAGCTGACAATTGCTTTGTTTTGCTCTGGTTTAATATAGATGCCACCTCTACTGATTGTACTGGGAAATGATGGGACTAAACTCTCAATCAATTGTAATAACCACAAGAACAAAAACAAAACCCCAGCAAATCCAAGTATTTGAATGAACACATAAATACAAAAAAGCCTGTCATTTTATTTAGGAGCCTGCATAAAAATATATGCTGATAAGACCTAGCCTTCTGTTTTACCTCCTGCCCCTGCTTGTGGTGATTTTCCTGAACCTAGAAACCATATCTCTAGCTTTTCCCTTTGACTCCTCTTTGTCTAATAGTTTTTGTTTCAGCTTCCATTTTCTGATTGTTAGAGCTTGTGGTTGTGGTAGTCCCTTGTTTTAAATATTTCAGGTTTATTAGCCCTTGAGAAATGACATTTAAATATATATTTATATCATGAGTCATTGGAACAGCTTATCTTGAGAATTAAATTTGGTCATACTTGAAATCTGTCTTTACTTCTCTGCTTCACTAAGTTTAGGCTTGCTTCTAAGAATTTTAGTATAAAGTGTCACTTATGCAAACTGAAAAGTTCCTGCAGGACTCTATTTTCTCTCCATTGTTAGGCTGCTTAGTGACCTTTCCTACCAACTTCTCCTTTTCATGTTTAAGTTATGTGCTGGAAATTGATCCAGGAGCATGAAATCTGGGTTATATACCAAGAAAGTGACAAAATAATGCCAAATTATACCAGCTGAGGATTTTTCGCTTTGTTTATTTCAAATATTCCTTTTCCATATTAGTTAGTCATGGCATTCAAAAGACACGGGCATATTAGGGAAATCTGTAACAACTGCATCTCTTGCCCAACTGTTCTGAATATCAACAGAATTTTACCCTGTTGTCAGTATGAAATTTTTCACGACCATGAATATTCATTTTATCAGGATGAGAGTGAAGACTAGCCCCACCAGCTTCTACTCTATGAATCCCTGAAGCATCACAAGATACATGATGAATTTAAAACTGATCATGGCTTTAATCTGTCTCCTAAATATGATGGTGTCTCTTCTTGAGAGTTTACACAGATAAAACAAAAAATGCTTTCTATATTAGGAAAAAATAAAAGGGCATCATATCTCTTAACTTTATAAAAACAGAATTTCAGAATGAAAATTGTATGTTCTTTAATTTTTCAAGACTTATCCCAACGTCAGAAAAATTGCATAGAATCCAGGTGCACAAATACATCTTCACTAGTCAAAACAAATAGTGGAATATATTTAAAAAATGCTTTCTGATTGATTAAGAGGAAACTGAAAAACACTTAATTTTTTTTTATTAAAATAAACAAACAAACAAATATTAATAAATCACACACACACATGCACACACACACACAAAAAAGCTGTAATTTCCCTTTACCGTATTAATAGCAGAAGCAGAAAATAAGAAGATTCAGGGGAAAAGCTATTGGAGTAATTGTTGGTTGGAGATGTTCTAATTTATTGAGGCTTCCCCTGAGTGTTTATGAATTTGCTGGGTAGCTACCAGACAAAGCTACAGTCTCAAAACTCTTGGTTCTCCCATGTGAGAGAAAACACAGAAGGCAACTGCAGATTACTTCCCAGCTCTGCAACTGAAAGGAAAAACTGCTGCACATGGTACCTTTTGTACCTGCCAGTGCACACCTCTGGTCTTGGGCTTTTAGCAAAATCGCATTGATGATCAAGCTTTGCTGGGTATGAACTATGCTCATTCACTGGAAACCAAATCTGATTTTCTCTTTGCTGTGATTCAACATTTTTGTCTACATATTTTCTATTTAAGTCATTGACTGCATGCAGTTTATTTAAGGGAGTTCAGTCAACTGTACAAATAAAGGAATAGGTGAAATTTCTGTTAACTGGGTAAGAAGTATATGACTAATATTTGCTTGACTTAAATGCAGATTTAAGGACATTAAAATATATGACGGTATGTAGACCTTTTTTAATATGGTAATACTACCAATACCAGAAGCAGCAATAAACCTTTTTAAACACAGCTAAATATGGAAGTGATATATAACTGCAAACAGGCAAATGGAGGTTTGTGGTGTATTTCCTCCAACATGGTGTTTTGTGGAAGCAGCAAAATCTACAAGGTAAGAACAAAGAAAGTATAGTGAGATATGTCTGACAGAGTAACTCTGCCAAACAAGCAGGGAAGATATTTGGTGAAAACAGAACAAGTCCTGTCCATCCCCAAATAGAAAAACTACATCAAAATCAGGTGACATCACCCCTTTTATTTTGTGGAAAACATTGAGCAGAACAAAAGATGAGTAAGGAAAATGAAGACATGAAAACATCCATCTTGGGCCACAGCTTCCTTCATCAAACTGCTCTGAATCCTGGCCACCTCAATCTTGGTGACTGGGTACCTTGGTCATCAGCCCTAACTTGCCTGGAAGTCTGTAGGATTGTTCACCTGCAGCTGATTTAATATAAAGATGTTAAGGACTACTTGTTTGCATATGTACGGCTAATGATTATATTGACCATGTCAATACAAATGTCAATGAAAGCCACTCCAGTAAACTGTTGGATGAAACAGATTTCCCAGTTGTTTAAGCACTTCTATCTGAAAGTTTTTTACAAAGTGCGATATACAAATATATTTTGTCTGTGGCACATGTAGTCTCTCTGTCTTAGTTTATGCTGCAGTGGAAGAATTATTTCTTAATGTCCATTCATAGTGTGCAAAAAGTTTTGCTCAAGTCTTTCAGTGCTACTGTTGTATAATTAAATAAAAGTCATTCATTATTGTATAAAGAAAATACTGGAATCTCACCCAAGGAAATTATTTTGTAGATTTGAATTTTATTATAAGAACAAATAGAAATAGTTTCTGTTAAACACATCTACAAAGACCTAAGTGATTCATTAAAAGAAATCTTTAAGATGGGCCTTTTTTTTTCTTTCTCTTTTAATTATATATTATGCTCTGTCAACAGCAATGAAGTACATGGATGTGTTTTAACTGTGCTGCAGATATCAGCATATGGGTATATTTAGCAAATCCAATAACACTTCACCACTCATTCTCAGAACATTTAAAAGTGTAAAATAGTGTGAAGATAACCCCCCTTAGAGAGCCTCTTGACTCTAGTGGCACATAGTAGTAGTTCTTTAACAGTCTCAGGAAGCATGGTCCTTGTAGTTTTCAGATCAATTTGTCAAATAAATCCAGAAAATTACAGATTTTTAAAAAGTGAAGTATAAAAGAGTGAAAAGCTCAAGACAATTTTAAATTTTTTTTAATTGTAATTTTATATATGCTTTGGAATCTATACAAAAGGTGAAATCAGTGCTAAACCCTTTGGAACCCATTGTGTTCAAGTAGGAGAGAACTTCATCTACATGTTTCCCGTGGGAAATAACAGTCAGAAGGTAAGGTGTTGATGGAGACTGTGTGTGAAAGAGCCTGGCATCTCTGTAGATGTGTCTTCTGACATTAGAGAACACAGAGTGGGTGAAAGGAGGTATAAAAAAGGGACTGGTGATTCTCCAGTGCAATCCCACCCTCTCCTTAGCCCTTGCTTGCAAGTGCTGGCAGCGCAGTGCTGTTGAGGGAGCATCAGCTGAGCACAGATGGTCTCTGAGAAGGCAAATGTCCAGCCCTCTCTGGTCTGAGTGGAAGCTGCATGATGTTAATTGGACCTTCCAGAATAAGCCAAATTTCTGATGTGACTGATTCTTGAACCACTCTCTGGTTATATAATGTGGTAGATTTTGGATTTAGGGATACAGGGACTAAGTTACAGATAGCCAAGTGCACACCCAAAGGTCCTGTTCAAGGAAAACACATAGGTACAGCTTTAAATAAAACACATAGTTGGGATGAAACTCCTCAACATGAAACTTCTTATATCTGTGTCTAAAATAAACAAATGCTTAAATATTTTGCCAATAGATGGATTATTTGCACTGGCATGATGAAGAGCTTTGCTGCAAAAGCACTTGTAGAAAGAAAAGACAAAACTATTATTTCCCACATAGCTAATGTGCCATGATTTGCTTTTGAGAATATTTGTCCTGAAGGTAGGAAAAGCCCTTTTAGGTCTACTGATAAATGAAATATAAATGAAAAACAAATATCTCTGTTCTAGTAAGTATTAGAGTTTGTCATTATGAAAGACCATAGGAATTAGGGAAATGCCTAGAGAGCACATGCTTGACTAGAGATCTCTGTATGCTGAGTTCAGTTAGGCCCCTTCTGTTTCCTCTGTCAATTCTTGTCTTCCCCTATGTCATTTTCCTTCTATTTCCTCACTTATATCTGTATAAATCCCCTTATTATGTCCTTTCCAGTCTTACAATTGGTAGCTACTTGTTTTCTTAATTTCTTTCCCTCATCTTTCATTGCAATTTTTCTCTGACTCTGTGCTAAATTACTTACATTCTCACTTCTATATTTCATTTCTTTCCTTGTCATTTACAACCAATGTCTGACCTACTTTTGCTCCAGCAATTCTGTCTGCCCATAACAGCAAAACAAAAAACCCCACGTATTGTGTCTAAACACTGATCCATGATCCTCAGAACTGCTTAACAGCCACCAAGCTCCCAAAAGCAGATTTTTTGCTCATCCCTGCTCATTCTACTGAGGGCAATATGCAGGCATGGTTCAAGCCACAGCAAATGCCAAGGATATTCTCCACATGCAGAAAAACCAAGATCAGGCCAGTTTAATTCTCATGTCCTACAGTCTATCAGGACTATGACTTTGATCCCTCAAACATCTCCACTCACTCCCGTGACAGAGATCAGGGAATGCTCATTGGTTACTGTACAGATCATACATGATTTCAGGTCTGAACTGAGCAAAAAATATATATTTATTTCACAATACCTTAGGATTTTGGCAGGACATGGGTCTGAGAGAAGGCCCAGGGAACAGCTGTGTGTAATGTATATCTGAATACTCTGCTTTAGAAAGTGCATTGTTGCTGTGAGCTTGTCTGTGCCACTCAGTCTCAAATGAGAAATCATCCTCAACTTGTTTTATATACTGCTGTAGGTGTATCCAAAGGACAGACAAGTACTGGCTTTGGAAATACCTCTAGTTTCCTTGGCTGCATTCCCTATTCTGACATCCTTAGCAGGAGGGATTTGCAGAGACTGTCCAGAGGAGAAAGTGGCCCAGAGCAAGCTGCCTCACTGGTTCCTTGAACTAGAAGTCTCTCACAGTGGTCATAACTAGTCACCCTGATGTTAAACTTCCCAAATGTAGGTAGATCTTTCACTGAACAGGCCCTGCCACCTGAAGGTGGTGTTTCAGTCAGACCTACCAGAGCATAGCTCTGCACTAGGCACAGAAAAGCAACAGTGAAATTGCAGAAGTGGGTGCTTATTTAAGGGTGTGAAGCTGGTTATTGGTGGAAACTTAATCAGTGTGTAGATTGCCTTATTTTTGTGCCTAAAAAATAGCCTATTTTCCACTGAAGACCCTCAAGTTTTATTATATTTGTTTCAGTAAGGACTGCCTGAACTAGCAGAATTGGTTGTCAAGGAGTCTGTATTTACCATATTTTAAGATAGCAGCTATTTAGCCTAATAAGAATATCTGTCATTAGCAGTCACCACACACAAACACACACAGTGGATTTTGAAGCCCTTTAAGCCTTCACTGAAGCTTTACTATTTCACTATTATGATTCTGTCTCACTTGTCCTAATTTTATCAGTTTGCTTATTTTTGTTATGAATTTTCACAGGTGAAGCATTGTTGCCCCACTGTTCTCATTTTTCACCCTAAAGTTGCAATCACAAAGGCAAAATTCACCAGTTTAATTTGAATGAATATCCTAATAGATTCAGGACTCGTTTATCGTGTTCCCAAATGCCTTAAAGTTGTACCTAAAGGTATAAAAAAGCACCAGTAGATGGCTCTGTAGTTCCTGAATTAAAAGCGACGAAACCAGGGAGGCTTTGATAGCTCTGACTTTTGCGAGTAAATTTGATTTGGTGACACCAATGACAGGAATAAACTTCATGCCGACTTGCTGAAATGGGACACTTCCATTTGTTATGCCACACCGTTTCAAAATGGCCCGTCTGTCCTCGACTCGCGTCGACCTTGAAGATTTCTGAGGGAGCAACAGGAGTGTTTCCTGTACAGGCAATGGCTCCAAATAAATCAGCAGCAGCATGACACCAGCCTATGGGAGAGGGCAGAATTACTGAGCACTGCCGGGTGCTGCTCGTGGCAGAGTGATGAACATGAAGGTGTGGAGGCTGCTACAGATGCCCGAGCCCAGTGGTGTTGTCCCGGGGTAGATGGGATTCGAACTGAGCGTGCTGAACATATGCTTGCACTGAAATTAACTACCAAACGCTCGGAAAAGGTTGCTTCTGTTTTACCTCAAAATAAAACTGACTGAGAAAGGGAAAGAAAAAAAGCAGGAAGGAAATGCACAGTTAAAAAAAAAAAAAAAATCAATCTCCTTTTATAAATCAAGGAATTTAATAATTTTTTAGAGGCAATTTAGAGGAAGTAGTAGGATTTCCTCTCTGCACAACCCTCATTCTTGAGTGCAGGACCTGGGTGGGCTTTCAAAGTCAAAGGAGATTTTAAACATGCTTCAGTGCTCTGGCAACAGGGTCCCTTCGGTGTACTCCTCCACAGCTTAAACTCCTTTGAATATGTGCAAAAATTACTGCAGGAAAAGGGGATTTTGAAAATTTATATGTGGGACTGTGCACCGAGTACAAATGTTGGTTGTATCTAAATGTGAATTAATTGATCTAAGTTAAAAATGTGGGAATAGTGTGAAACTCTCTAGAGTTTGCAAATGAGCAGGGAGAAATTCAATTTCTAACAAAGCAAAGCAGTTGCATCTGTACCAGCTGAGATGGTTATCTGTGTGCTTTAACTAAATCCAAACCCATATGGAAACAATATAAGAAGTTTGGGCTGACTGTATTCTGCAACAGGACACACAGAAGTGGCATGTTGAGATGCAATAAATCAAATTAGGTTAAATTTATATATGTTAGCTTTCCCCCTAAAGTAGATCTTCTACTTGAAAAACATTTAATTTAATACTTCATAATGAAAAATACTATTAGTATATTCCCAGAAAATTTGTCCTAACTGTACTTCTGAAAGAAATGCATTTTACAGACATTTTCCAGATAGTCTTAGTGTGTTTCAAGGGCACATAGATAATGTTTCTACTATTTAACTGCTTTAAAAACCTATGCAAGCTGTTTTAAAAAGAGAGATCCATCCATTTTATGTAAATGGTAAAAATTTGCAAGGATGTTGACATTCAAACATCAACATGAAAAATCAACATTAAACATTATGTGTTTATGTCAATAATTCACCCTCCAACCCAAAGTATTCTATGATTCTATAAGCAAAATAATGATCTGTTATGCTTTTTTATAAATGCAAGAAACTGTCTAAGCACCTTAATAGCTTCCCTTGCCATTGGCAATGATTTTCAGAGTAAGGAAAGTAAAATTACAATGGAGAAAATTCAGCTATGACCATTCTTTATTTTGCTGCAGAGAAATTGCATATGGAGAGATCATTGCATTTATATAATGCAGTAAATTTCTGTGACCTTTATTTTCCTTAGAAGTGGCTAAAACATCTCACAGAATTCAGCATTAAGCACTGGTATTATTTTGGAAACAATGCTCTTTAAGTAGTCTGAGAAACAAATATTAATATATTTTATAATGTGCAAATGCAGTCATATTTGCCTGGGTAAAAGACAAATCTGAGTTTAAGGCAACCCATACCTTCTAAATTTATAAAGCCCAAAACATATTTTTAATTTCCCTTATTAATGGCAATTAAATACATTTTGATTCTATTAAGAACAATAATTTTAGCTAGCTAAGCTAGCTTGAATTACATCACATTCACTAGCTATGTGAGCTGAGGCAGTGCTAACAGAATAGCTGATATGTGGCAAAGTGCTTCCCTGATAGCTATATTCAACTTCTACCCTACGGTAAGTCTGAGATAATTCAATTGCAAAATGTGAATACAACATGACCCTTGGATTCAAATGCCTAAAGAATTGTGAGGGACAAAGTCCTCTCAGGTTCAATTAAATACAATGTATGTACCTGTTTAGCTGCCTATGGTGAAGATCTTATTATTTGGTAATACTGCCTTATAAGCAAAATTTGATTTCACTAATCTTTGACTTTTTGTCCTCATTTTGTCATATGTCAGATTGGTATCTCTCTGAACCAGACTGCTTCTGAACTCCCAGCTTTAACTGGCATCACAGAACTGACAGAGGCTGAAGGAGAGATGCTCCTTCATTTCAGATTTACAGAATTATCCTTATCCCCTTTCCTGTCTGGGATCGGAAGCATGTTTGAACACTGCAGACATATTATACTTCAAAATCAGAATCCAAAGTTTTATCTAAAAACTGTTAAAACTCATCTCAGAAAGCTACAGGGAGAGAACAGATAAAGCAATTCATATATAATACAGAAAAAAAAAAATATATTACTCTAGACACACTCTATGGTTTGTTTTGGTTTTTCCCCCAATCTGTCTACTGTTTGGAAGTGCCTGTATATATTCATTTTCATTCTAACCACTGGCAGATTACCACAATGTGAACTCTACAATACATATTATGTAGGATAAGCGCAATAATTTTACTGAAGCTGAGAGAGAATCCCCAGCATACTGAATTTACAGTAAGTACTTGAAAATAACATTCATTCTTCTCTGCAAGATACAGTATTAAGACCAGATTTTTTCAGGGTTCTGAATGATTACACTTAAAGCCACTTAACCATATTGATATAATAACTGCTGGAGAAGTCAAAGCATAGATGCTTATAACTTTATATGGTGTACACTTCATAAAAAATAGGTGTAGTATATATCTGATTCAAACTAGTATGTTTGGTTTCCACTATGAATATAGAAGAATGAGAAAAAAACTATGTGGTCTCAATGGAGATTTTCCAAAAGTTTTTGGAAGTGTTTATGGATACAAAAAAGAACATTGGTAAGTACAGTTGTCAAAAAACCCAAGGTCCACGTGCATGGATGCACTCATGCACAAGCTAACTGTTATACATTAGGAGACTGTTTGTCCTCACTCATCTGGGGTTTTGGTGTGGGGTTTTTTTAACACAGGAAAGATTTGGGGGTTGATATTTTCCTTCTTCCAAAAGTGGCTACACCCTTATCCTCTATCAAGCAAGATTGGAAAGAACTGAAAGCAGATGGTATAATGTAACCAGTGAGAGATGAAGCAAATACTTCAGAAAGAATGGTGAGAAAGCCGTTCTATCTGCATCATGCCAGGACACTTCTCAGCCCACGTCCACACTATAATTAGCACATGGGATCCGTGGCTAGTAAAGCTTTCACACAACAAGCTCAGAATGATTTAGTACAAAATTTAGAGAATGTGCAGGTTGAAAATGACATCTTTATTTTTTGACACATCAGGGAGGCTTTATTGATATATATTTTTAAAAGCTTTTAAATATATAAACATAAAATAGCATAAAGTCATAAATATCTAGTAATTTTCCTTAAAATGTATCTATTTTTCATTGCTATGTCCATGTGCTCCATTTTAAATAAAACCAAGTTCATGTGATTAACATCTCGTTAGACCATTCTTCATGGCAATATTGGGAGAGATATCAGATTTTTCCCATACAAGTTCTCTGTAGAAACTTTAGGGAACACTCCTATTTCTGTAAGTGAAAACTAAGTTTCTCTAGGGAACTGGTTGTGCCACTGACCGAATGAAGAAAGCCACAGAATCCACAAACCCTGCTAGTGACAACATATCCCTTTATAAGCCAGAAGGAATTATATTCTCTATCTGGAGCTCTCCAAAAAGGATTATTTTATTGATTTCAGAGCACTGAGTGAATTGAATGTCACAAATAAATATGTTATTAACATGCAACAGCCTTAAAAAGTATAGGTTTAGATCAGGTCACCAATATTTGCCCAGCTGAAGGAAGCATTGACACCTTACCAAGAGCCCAGAGGTCACATTCAATTTACATAAAGGAGATCAGATCTCCTTCCCTCTCACCTGTTTAAAGGCAGGATGAGATTCACAGATTCATTTATTCAAGCAGATGTTGGTTAGACAAATATATACAGGGAAGTCCTTGGGTGATTGATAATGGACTACTCTAACAGATCAAAATAATGTGACCTTGAAATAAAGGGATTTTACCTTTCCTTAGAAACAGGTATCTGAGCAGTGATTATGTGTATTGCTTTCAGTTTGTTTCCTATTTGCTCTTTAAAATATTGTTATCTTTCTTTCTCTATGGAAAAAATTAATAAATCTAGAACCTCTGAATTAGGAATGAAAATGTACATTAATCAAACACTCCAATTCTCTAGTGGTCACCTTTACTACAGACTCTTCCTCTTGTCCAGCTGGGCTTTGGTGGAGAGACATGTTTATGAAGACTATCAATCCATTTGACAGAAACAAGGATATTGAAACTCATTGTAAATTTTCACCAGTGTGAATTAGGAAAGACACAAGGAGAGCAAGATCAAAAATTCATTAACAGTATAAGCAGAGTTAAAAATAATAAATGTAATTTTTATATGAATTTTAATGAATGGTAACTGTTTTGGAAATTTAACTGATAACTTATAAAACTGACCATTTTTAAAAGGGATATGAAAGGAAGTGGTATTGTAGAAAATTGGTCTTTTAAAAATAAATGGTTTGAGTGTTCCTAACTCCTAATATAAACAACATAGTTACTTGAAAATACATTGTTTTTTATTTATTCATGGATTAAACACTCAAAATGTAAGAAAGACAGATTGCATTCCTTGTATAAAACTAAATGATTGAATTCTTGCTCTAAGTAAACTGCTGAACACAACATTAATTATTAATTAGGAATCAGCTGAACCTAGGATTAATTATAGAACAGCTGCTGTGGCAGACCCATGATCAAGTGTCTGCTCTTGAGTGAGTAAGGATGCTTGCTGTGGGAATTCAGGGTGAGAAATTCTTCTGTGTTACTAAGGTGAACCATTTGAAGATCTCCCCAGAAATTGCTTTAGAAAATGTCAAATGACAGTTCTAGTAAGAGCCTATTGCTGCTAGCCCAGATTTAATAAAGGGATTGAGAGGCAGATGAGGAGTTGATGTAACAGCAAGAGCACGTCTCTTCACAAGGACAAAAACAGCCCTTGACTACTCTTGTGCAATTTATCCAGCCATGCTGAAAGAGATAAGGAATGCTTCCTAGTAGCAGACAACAGTTATTTGAAGTAATTGCATGTCCAGAACCACTTCTATCCAAAACCACATGAGCACTACGGGGTTTTTTTTGCATCTTAAGGTTTACCAAAAAGGTGTCGAATAACCAACCACAATTCACTACAGGAGAATGTCAACAGCTTGTAAAACTCCACAGGAGGAAATCACAGACTCATGGACAGCTACCCTATCTTAAAAGCAGCAGAGACAGCACTTAAAAATAAATGCAGAGTCTTAAGGAAAAAAAAAAAAAAAGATCCTTCTCTATGCCTGGTAAACATTGCACCATATAAAGCTTAAAGTTCCTATAGCTGGAGATCTTATTAAGGATTTTGTTTTGTACATATGTCTTCCTTCTTCACTATGTTTTTAATGAGGAGATTAAAAGACCAATCGATGATAAAAATTAAATCATGATAAAAATTAAAAATTGGAATTATTGGAAAAAGACAATCATGCCAGCCTTTGCTTGGGCAATTTGATATAAATGTCTATGAAGGTTTGTGTTTAAAACTCAGAAAATATGTATCTGTATGTATTTTACTCTCATAAGAGGGACGCAAACCCAGAACAGTTAAAAATCAAATGTAATTAAGAATTGTTTTCTTACTGTAGAATTGAAACTTTTGACTACCACAGAACCAACGAGGACCAAACTAGAAACAGATAAATTTGGCCACTACATGGGTTTCAGTGTACTTTTCAAACAAATAACAGTGCTAAGTTGAAACCAACTACACAAGTGGCAACTGAAACAAAATAAGATGCATATTCAAAGTAACAGCAAGTGCAACGTAGGTGAGATAGTGTGTGGTTAAATTTAGTGAGTGAAGGTTAGACAAAGGAGAGGGCAAAATTAATTTTAAGCTCTTCCTTATATGTTTACAACATCCAGGGTTCTTTCCTTGTTGTCTTTGCAGAAATCTGTTCAATTTATCACCTTGGTGGTCTGCATAGAAAATAGAAAGTCTTAAAATTCAAGACAAGTTTATCACACTCATGATCCCTGCATAAAACAGAATCAGTGTTAAATTAAGTGATGTTACCCCCTACTTTGTGTATAGTTTCTCCCTGTTAAAACCAGATCCTGTTTTAAGAGCAGATCAAAGCATTTCAACTACATTTACCGTTTCGCTTGGGAATGAGGAACAATATTTATTTTTAGAGACCTATGGAAAAAATCAGATATGTGAATTCTACTCTAAACTGCACTGGAGGACACAGATTACTAACCCAAAATTGGAAAACTTCATGAAAAAATATTCTTCTTGGTGCCACAAAATCCCTTTATAGGCTTATTTGTTTGCTTATGGTAGCTACTATATAGTACTTCATAAAGTTACATCTGTTGTATGATTTCTCATCTCAATAGCTTTCTTTCATCAGTAGTGGGATTGCTGCTGTATATCTAAATAAGAATTTCTTTTCTCAGCCTTGTTGACTTAAATATTTCTTCTCAAAGAAGAAAGATGTTCAAAGGCTCCTTCAGTTCCTTTCCAAAGAACAACATGAACAGCACTGAGCTGATGTGGCATGTTTCCTCGAGGTACCTCCTTACCCCAGAGGTGCTCCAGGTTAGGCAGCCCTGAACGGGGTGTGACACACCCCCTGTGAGTTCTGCGGGTCCTGGTTATCAATGCTTTGGTGCAGGGACAGATGGAGCAGCAGCACGGGTCTGGGGGGTTGGACAGAGGTGTTTATTCAATGCATGGTGGAACCCAAGACCTTATCTTCTACGTGCAGATGGCTTTTATACACACAGAAAGCAGAAGGGGTCAGGGTCAGGGTGACTACCCAATGACAGCAGAGCTCGAGAGGGGAATTAGGGGAAATGACATTGGTAGAATTGGGCAAGGGAAGGATTGCAACACCTGGGTTGGACCAGACACTGGGGAAAAAGCAGGGGTGTGCTAGGTCAAACCATAAAATAAAAATATGGATAAATATGACTTAAAAAGCACTCTGCAACAGTGATGGATCATTTAAAAGTCTCTCACAGCTCTGGGATCCTCTTCTGTTATGACGTATCAGAGCCCTATGAGGAGCTTCTCTCTTGAATTCAGAGGAGTCAAGATTTCACTCACGGAGACCACTGACATAAAGTCCCAGGGAAAATGCTTTTACCTGACGTATTACAATTCATTTTAGCATTTTACAAAAATTGTAATTCAGACTGCTATTATAATTTATAGGTTTCGATTTTTCAGTACAGCAAATGTTTCGGTGTTATGCACTACATTTGTCACTGCATTTATTTCTGTGTGCTTTATTACCTTCTCATATAATCTGTGTATTGTATCAATAATACTGTACTATTGAATAAAATAGGGCTGAAATGGCATTTAAGGGTAAGAGGCTTCTACATACTTGCTGTCTATTGCTGGAGGATCCTAAGTTTCCTATGTCTACTACTTTTTAATCAGAAAGTAAAAGAGAGACCTATTTTAATTTCCTTTGCTTTCACATTAACTATGGCAGCACAGAGACAGGCGTTGTAGCTTGTGTTTCAAAGTAAAATAGACAAAGCATTTGCCATTATAGCAACTTGATATCATAGATACTTTATGAACAAGTTTCTGGTCAGTTTCTGAATTTACAAACAAAACTCTGAGGAGAAACCTAAAACTTGTTAGCAAGTTGTTTTTGCTTTAAAATGGTGTTAATACTGATACATCTTCCTGAGAAGTAACTCTAGAAATTTGCATAGGCTCCAGAGTAGCAGAATTCAGTTTATCCATTAAGATTCAGAAGACTGAAAATTGCATTTCTTCAGCTTCCACAATAATGTTGTAAAACAACAGCAAAAAATGGATTAGTTGTTGTTCTTTGGCATAAAGGAACCAAGAATTGTTCTTTTGAAGCTACCCCAGCATACAGCCTCACCTCTCCCCCAACACTGAAAACTGGACATCAGAAACAGAGAATAAAATGCTCTTGGTTTTTGTGTAGGGCACATACCAAGGAGAAGGAGAATCTGAATTTTGTTTTCTGTGCTGAGGATTGTTTATGCATTTTCAAAAAATACATACATTTGGCAAAATATATATTTATCTCAACTGATTGTACTGTTTTGTGTTTTCAGACCTAAAATCTTGATTTAATTTCTTCACTGTGATACACCTTTGACTGAAATGGAGGATAACTTGATTATGTTCACTGAGCCAATGATGAAAGCACACACATACTGCTGCTCTTTACACCTATGGCCTTCCTAATTGGATACTAGCATTTGAATCTCTGGCTTCCAGATCTCTTGAAAAGACTTTAAACCTGGATGACTGTGATAGGAATTGGGTCTCTGAATTATAAGTTCCTCTAAGAACTAAATAATATTCCCAATTTTGAGGCTTGCACTTAAAAATCTCATTTCCATGCAAAATATTAAAACTGCAATAAAATACCATGTTTTCTTCCTTCTTTGGTACCAAAATTCAGTAAAAAGAAAAAGAGACTAATGCACTGAACTAATAAGCTTGGCAGATAAAAAATTAGTAGACATGGGATTAGGAATAAAGTGGAACTTTAAAAATTAATTTCTTTATCAGCAACATCTTGTTTTATTTTTACTTTCTGTTTCAAACTCATCTGGCTGGAAAACTGAAGACTTTGGATTCCCTCTGTTAGTGAATAAATTACTGCTGAGCTCTCAAGGAGCTGTGGCTTCTGAAATGATGAAAATCTGGTAGACCAGCTGCCAGAAAGCATTCTCAACAAAGGTGAATTGGCAAGTAATCAGAAAAATTTTGAGAATTTAATCAAAAGTGACTTATCTCTATGAAAATCCCCTAATTTGATGAATAAGCAGAGTCTAGTGACCCTCAAACTCAGTTACTTCCTTTGTCCATGGCACTTTCCTTGTGTAAGTGACTCTGTGACAAGTAGCTGCTAAGAGCACTCATTCCAGGTATGTGAAAAAGCATGTTGCTGTGCTACATGGGGGATATTGGAAACAGAAATTCTCTCAGCCTCCTGGTCAGAACCAGGCTCTAACCACAGCTTTCACAACGTGAACCACACATTTACTTGCTTTGTGTGAATGTGTCAAAAAAAAATGAATGTTAAGTATCTCAGACAACTAGTACATCTGGCTTTTATCCTGCTCACTGCCTCATTCAGGAAGGAATATGGTTATTTTTAAATCTAAGGTCCATGTGTTGAGCCAGATGAACATAATTCTCCAGCTGATTCAAAGATGATAGTAAAAGATTTTAAATGCTTTAAATTTTATAGGCTCATTTATCATCTGCTAAATCCTCTCTCCCCCAAAAAATCAAAGGCCTCATTTGTCCTTTAAACATTCATTACAGCATTGGTCCCCATATAAATCCTCAAAAAAACCCCACCCCAAAACATGTATTTATATGGAATACAAATAACAAATTTCAGAAGTTCTTCATTAGCAGCTCCTCAGCCCTTTATGAAACATTATTTATTAATTGATTGGACCTTTTCAAGCAGCTTTAACATTCAAATAATTGAATACAATTCCCACCATGATAGTGTTACTAAATCACTGCTAAAATTCCCAAAACTGCAGTTAGTTAGTTGTCCAGCAGCTCATTCTGTGCCCACAGTTTCTTTTGCTTTTTATCTCTTCTACTCAAATATTTTGGGTGTGAGTTTTTTCAAGCTATGGTTACTATTGAAAATAATTTCTTAAACTGCATTTAGTTAATGGACATATTATTTTAGTGGGCACTCCGGAACCACAATTACCAGGACTTTTTTATAGGTGTAGCAATCAAGTCACTCATAACCCCATGTCCTGCAGCTTCTATAAATATTACTTCCCCATGAATTGACTGTGGATGATTCATTTGCAGCTAATTACTAGTGATTCACTTGGATATATGCTTACATACTTTTATATTTTTATACTTTTGCCAGTCTATTTAGTGATTGACACTAAACAAATAACTGGCATTTACAGTCCTCTTCTTTAAACAGATAAAAGGGTTTATTTAGGAGTATTTTGTACATTTGCAAAATAAAGCTTGGTCAGTACTTTGAATAGCTGAAACATTTAAGGTTTTGACTAACTATTTTAAATATGTACACTTTAGAGGATATTAGTACTGGAGTATAGAAAGCTGTAATGATTCAATTGTTCCTTCTTATTTCTTGACAATTTTGGTTAGTGTTCTGTTTTTTATCTAGCCTCAACAGTGTTATTAACTTTAGCATATTAACTCATAGCACACGAAGTAAAGGTCTTCTTTAAACATAATTTTAGCAAAATAAACCCAGACAATTATACTCATGCTATTTAAATGGTTGTAACATTTAACGTGTTTAACAATTCTTTCCGGATCTGCCCAGATGAGATTTTCAAGTTTAAAAAACAGATGAAAGCAAAATGCCATATAAGAATTTGAAGCTAATGGTAAAATCAAAAGTCAAAAAAAAGAGCTCTATTTGTATTTTTTATTGTTCAGAAAGTACAATACTAGTATAAAATTCCACATTGAGGATGGAGGTTTTGTTTTCATTTTCCTTTTGTTTTTGTTTCGGGTTTTTTTCCTGTGAAATTATAAAGAGAGTCAGAGGCATGTAAATGTTTTGCCCTCTGTTAGTCTGTGGCAGTTTTCCTGTTCACTGGTATAGAGACTTACAGTATGTGTTGTAAATCTCATTAACTTGTCATTAAATAATTAGCCACATCTGCATCAGACGTATCTGGTGCTGGTCATCCAAATTTTTTAATTTCAGCCTTCTTATTCCCCTCTTCACTTCCTGCTCCTTGTTGATCTATTGATCATGTCTTTGTTATGTTATTCTTTCCATGTACATCAGGAGGCTAGGATTTTTATTTTCATGCTGCATATTATTCCTTCTGGTTTCCAGTTATTTAAGTGAAAACAAGTGAGCTCTTTTTGGGAAAGAAGAGGAAAAAACAGTGAAGCGAACAGCCTCACAGAAACTTTTTTCTTTTTTTGAATATGTTATTTATTTCTGAGATCCTAATGATCACATCCTCAGCTCAAGTTAAATCCCTTTCTGCTACTCCAGCTGTTCATAGGGTATATGGACCCACCTGAAGGAGCAAGAACCACCTGAAGGAGAGGTTTTTCCTCCTCATTCCAATCCCCTTCCCATCTGGTATTAATCCTGAACTCCTACTGTCCACCATAGTGTGGGACAGTTTTGGCCCTGGACCGGGATGAGCCTTTTTGTCCCCTTCACGACTATTCCTCCTGGCTCCCTCTCCTGCTTCGAGCACAAGCCCTGCAGAACTGTGCACTGGGCTCCCTAAGCTCCACAATGGAAGGGACATATCCTTGTCCTATGGAGAACAAGCTTTTTCGTACATTTACTGGTTTCTTCTTACAAATGTACTTGAAGTTTCTTCACAAAAATAGTTAGTCACCTACCATGCTCACACGCTGGTACAAGGGAAAGATTTTCATTGATAACACCTAGGTGAGCCCTAATTAATTAATTAATTGATAATAATAGTAAACACAGAATGTGCAAAAGAATTGGGTTGCTTCTGAGTCTTTAAACGCTGCATGGCAAGCTCAGAAGGGATTCATATACTTAATTTTTTGGAGACTGTTAGGATTTTAAGTGAGAAATAAAATGGATGTATGGAGATTATAATCTCTGTACATGAGGTAGCTGCTTTAGTTAATAGGGATTATTTTTTATATATCAAGAAAGCAGTAACCACTACATTAAAAAGTTTTGTAAAAGTCACAAGATAGTCTAGGTGAAATACATAAGTTAAAAAAAGAAATTAAAAAATATACTAAAACTTTGTGAATCCCCTAGAGAGCTGAATATTCTCATTGCAAGGAAATCCCAACTTCTTGCCCAGAAGAAGCTGAATTTTTGTATAGATTCTGGGCAAAAATTAAGGATATTTTTCTGTGGCATTTTTCAGTGAAGATCTGCTTTTGAGATGTGAAAGGAAGGGATGGAGGGAGAAGTTCATTATCAGAATCTACATGAAATACTCAGAAAGGCATAATGCAATTCATCATGTGTATCTCTCTGACACATATATGATCTTTATTTATACATAAGCGTGTATCATACCACATCTTTTCCAAATCTTGGTACTCTTTGTAGATACAGGTTTTACACAGATGCTTCTTGTGCTCATTGCCCAAAGCAAGCTCGTGCTTTCACAAAGCATGAATGCCTTGCTCTTTTAAATACACATATCTCTTTTATGATTGTAGTCAGTACTACAATTTAAAGGACTGGACTATGTCAAATGAGAAACCATATACTCTAAAAGAATTAGAAGCACCTTCTTTCACTGGCTTCCTCAAACATCTATTAGTCTACGGTCAGTGGTAACTTTTAAAATATTTGCACTGTTTCTCTGCTTATACAGCATGATATAAATAACATAACAATAATCTTATAACAATATTTTCCTGTTACTGGTGAGGAATAGAATCCCAGCCCTAAGTTTCTGGTAGGATTCCCTTTTGCTTTGTGATAGGTGCAGGTTTAGCTAAAGAAGGCTACAATCTGGTAGACTTTGAAAATAAAGTCTGAGTCTCATTCTTCTGCTGTCAGGGCAGGCTTTTCCATGCAGCAGCCTACACAGTGATGAAGTGAGTCTTTGTCAAGCCAGCTGGCTCTGCCTGAAAACTTGCTTGTGGTGCTGAGAGAAAGCTTGTCTCCGTGTCTCAAAGAGATAGTAGTGTTTTCACTTTTAAACAGCTTTTTTCTGCATGGATTTAAGTGGGTTTACATTTCTTTGTCCAAGTGCTGATTGGTTCATTGCTGGTTTTCCTATCTCTGGCTCATAGATGCTGTTCATACTTAGAACTTGTGGACAACAGCATCATCAAACCTCATACTATGAACATTTCTTGGCAGAGCTTTTCTGACAGGTGATTTTTCCATTAGGGGATTTTTCTTCACTTTGACTTTGCTCCTAAACTCAGTCTCAGTGTATCTGGAAACTGGGAGTCCACATCAGGCTGACTGCAACAAAATCCTCAGATCTGTGCTCACTTCTCCTTAGTGAGATACTCATAAACATAGTAATGTTTTTTAATGTAAACTCATAGTAAAGTTCACACATTTCTTCAGTAAGATTGAAGGGAAGTGCTAATCAAAACTTAATGTGGATGTATGCATGAGATATTAGAAAGGAACTAAATCTTGCTGTGAAATTGTGTTTTTACATTACAGGGAGGCTCAAAAATTTGATTCTCCTCTGTTCCAAAATTAGTGCTTGATTTCTTTCAGAAAAAGACCAACATGTGACAAAAGGAAAGATTTGCATTTTTGTTTTCTGCCTGATTTTGTGACTGATCTGAAAATCATCTCTTTTTTTTTTTATTGCTTTTTTTTACATGTTTTTTGATTCATTTTTTTCTGGAGGGAGACCAAAAACTGCTTTAGAGCATTGGTTAGGGCACTTATCCAGGGTGATGATGAGCTTCATATTAAGTGCTAGGTAAGCTCTCTTCACAGAGTAGATAGATAAATAATATCAATAAATACCTACTTTATTCGCTAGCTCTGACCAGTCTCTGTTTCAGGTCAGCCTTCCTAAGGCATCAGTGACATAAACAATGTCTTCTCCCAGGGCTTGAACATCTAGTTCTTATGTTTAATGTCCTTATTCTAATCCCTGGGACAGTTGCCTATTCAGATGTCAGGCAAGGGTAAGAGGTGATTGTTTTTCTACTTTTGGTCTGAAATTGTACTCCAGACCAAAGTTTTTCAGAAACTGACATATCTGAGAGGATAGAAGAATGAATTTTTCATTGTCACTTCTGAGAGAAAAAATAAAACTTTGATTTTAAATTCCTCACTACAAAATGTTCCAAAATTCAGTAGTAATTACAAATTACTTTAAGAATGTGGTGTTCATAAAATGAGTTGTAAGACAGAAGAAAAGGCTGGAATATAGTATGAGAACTATTTCATGTTTACTGTATCATCTTCTATGAAAACAATTCAGGTTCATTAATCACTCTCAATATGAGTATGTCTGTTCCATAACAATTTATGATCACATTATCTAGTTATTGAGATTCTTGCCATATGAAGATGGCTAAATTTCATGGAAGGCAAGCAAAATGTGAAGACAAGCTTTGTTTTGACTTCATGAATGTTTTGGGACTGGAATGGCTGTTATAGATGAGTGGAGTATATGTGTTTTACCCTTTAAAGGGAAACATTTTTTTTAATAACTTGTGTTGAGAGTTAGTTTACCTCTATTCACAGACTACTTAAGGGAACAACTGCAAAATAGCATTGCTTTTGTTGGTAAACAATAAAAACATACAGAGTACTGTGGACAAGAGGCTATTCCAAAAGTGAGAAATCATATAATTTTTCCCCTAGACAGGTTAAAGTATATTTGGATAAGGACCAGAAAAAGGAGAATGATACAATTATCCTTTTAATACTGAGGGAAGTGTTACCTCATTTAAAAAAAAAAAAAAAATACTGCCAGACAAAGCAATTTTTGTCAAATAACCCTTGCTCCACTGAAAATCTGAAGCAAACCTCAAATAAATTGTCAGATACCCCAGATATCCTGTTTTCAGTATCTCCAGTCTGACCCATCTAGGACTGTGGAAAAAGGTTAATGATTTTTTCAAACCCACCTCTGTAGATTCAGAAAGCTTCATTTGCCTCTTTTACCTCAATCAAATGGAAGCCATATTACAACCGTTGAAAATCTTGTCCAAAGAGTTGAAACAATTTTAAGCTCCTTCTACTTTTTAATTCCAGTGAAACATGCTGTGTGTCCTACTTAGGAAGAGAAAATTGCACCTTAGCACTCTGCATAGTTACTGCTAATTGTCACAGGTTTGTTATCTGTTATATACTGCTTTAGATAGATTTTTTTACTTAAAACTCTACTGCTGCTTCATAAGGATCGTAGCTATTATTTTCAAGATCTCTGCCTGGTGCTACTTCTAAATCATTCAAGTGAAACTGAAGTCATTTACACTTACACCTGAAGTGGTACATGACATGTCAGATTAAAGCCCTCCATCAAAGCATTATTTATTTTTAGTAAACCACTACTTCAGCTCATAAGCTAATTATTACATGTAGTGATAGAAGTACTGCAGGAATTCTCTGCCAAAGTTCATTTAATTTGCATTTTAATATACTAAATCTTCTTTTAATTAATAATGCTGATATAGGAGTTTAAGAGACAAAATAAAGATGTGGGTGTGTTTGTGGATAACTCTGAAATCCACTGTGGCATATAAAAGAAAATGAGAATCCTCTCTTTGGTGCTATTACTAAAATTCCTCTCCACCTCTTTTCTGTGTGAGCTAAGGGCTGTGCAGATGGTTTGGCATAATTCACTCAACAAAAAGATTCAGAGGCAGGAAAGTAAAACCCATGTTACCTGAAACTTTTTTTTTTTTTTTTTCACCCCAGCAGCACACAGCAGGAATTTACTACCTGGAAGACTTTCTTTGTTAGAATTTTAACAATTTAATCTAATAAGATGTCATATTTTTCTAGCAGCCATACAAATTTGCTTCTTCAAAAGGCCTCTCAGAGAACACTGCAGCATAGTTATCATACTTGTATTTTGAGAGGGCTGCAATACAGGTCTTAAAATGTCATTGATAGCAGCACATTTGTAAATTTTTGTATGTGCTACTTTAGTGTTAAAGCCGTCTAATGAAAGTACAAATAAAAGTAAAGAGTTGCCAGAAGGCAAGAACTACCTGCATTAGGAGGTTTGTTTGAATCCTTTGTGAGAGATATATTTTCTAAAGAGCCATAATTGGAGATGAAAATCAATTTGTCACAAAGTCCCCTTTTTCACTCCTTCCTTAAGTGAAGTCCTCCCTTTATCTGTCTTGTCTTGATAAAGACATCTTACCCAGCTGTTTTCTTGTGTATGCTGGATAAAATGACCATATCTTCAAACTGCCACCAAACAGAACAATTTTCTGATGGCATTTTTATAAACTTACAAAAGATCCTCACAAAATGTATGATGCTGTGCTTTTAAAGTTTACCTTAGCCTCAGTACTAGCAGTAGTGACGTATGTTCATCTCTCACAGGAACTGAGGAGCTGAGCAGTAGGACACTTTTTTATTAGAAACTTGGATTTTCAATAGTAATCTCATGTTTTACAGAAAGCTCTGAGATCCACCTTGAGCAAAAGAACAACTCTTATAATGAGTCTCTTTTCTTACAAGCCAGTGTTCCGCCTCATTTATTTATTTCTTTGAATTGTTTTACTCTGCAAGTAGTGCCATTAAAAGCAATGTTAGAGACAATCTGAATCTTGAAAAGAGAAGGAAAAATACATTGCAGTTTTTAGGAAACAAAGCAGAGAGTTCAGACAAAAAAACCCAAACCCCAGAGAGCTCAAAATCTGCCATCAATCCTTTGTGCAATGTATTATTTAGTTCAAGACATACAATTTTATTTAGATCATATACTTCCTCCAGCTATCTTTATATATTCCTTGACCCCACACAGATTTTTAGTGCCTGATGAATTTTAGTGTTTCTATTACTTCATAAGGTATTGCTTTAAACCCAGCTGGTTTAAAGTTAGGTCTCAGATGGAGAACTGAGGCACAGAGAAAGTTATGTTCCTAGGGGAATCATAACCAGCACAGTCATGGCCTGTAAGTAATGTTGCCTAACATTATGTTGGTTGATGTAATATTTTTTCCTCACATTGGTATCCATTGACATTTGAGTTGTCCTTGGGTACTCTACTTAACTCCCCTTGAAGGGGCCTAGCTTTTCTGTAGGTTCTGTAACTGTTCTATCATAGAAACCCCAAGAATATGGCCTAGATACTTCAGGTGGTGTCAAGTGGCACTGGACACCAAGCTGTACACAGGCAAATCAAGCCTTAGAAGTTAAAGTCTGATCACAGCATCAGAGCTGTCAGGATCAATTGATAGCTAATCAGCATCAAGATTGCAGTTCGTCTTCCCAAATGTTCAGCCTACAAATCTGCTGTGTATGGCAGTGTGAACCACATTGAATTCACTGACTTTGCATTCCCTAAGATGAAAACTTGGGTCACAGTGGAGACACAGATGAAGTGAGTGCTGACATGCGGACCCTGATTGCTGATCTTTGTATCTTGACTGGTTTGCACTTAGTAATTTATTCCTTTTTATTTTTTTCAGTATACTTCATAAAAATATATATAGTCTGCTGTAATCAGTGGAATTTAATGTTGTTTCCATTAGCATTTTGAACACAGCTCTTGATTTACTCATCTTCTTTTTAATGAAATAAGAAATCTAAGCCTGACCATTACAGGCAGACAGATTATCAGTGAATTCAGTGTTCAATGTGGTGGTTAGTGAAGGTAAGTTTCCCCTCCATTACCTCAAAAACTCTTTTTCCAGTTTATATTATTACTGATAAAGGTGTGGCTGTGCTATAGTTGAGATGTGCTACAGACCAGTGGGTAACTGCCTTCTCATCCCTCGGCCAAACTGAGAAAGGGAAACATGATTCTAAAGCAATACTATGGAGCTGGAATTATGAGGAGAAAAACTGAGAGAGAGAAAGGTGTTTTAAAGGACAAATTTGTCCACAGTAAATGATCAAGGGAAAACATAAGCTATTTCTGTTTGTCAGAAAGAGAATGGGGAGTCTGAAGGGTCAAGTTACTGAGCCAAGCAAAATATCTCATTTTGTTCCCAAATATTTTTATCTGTCTTTTGTGAGCTTCCCCCAAATGCCTCACTAATCCAGTTGGGATCAGCACTTAATGATTCAAATTCTCTCAAAACTATGCTAGTTATTTCAGATGAATCTTCATATATATGACCATGCAAATTTTTCATGAAGTGCTTGTGAAAAATTGCCTCATAAATAGCTCTGGTAAGCGAGGCAGCAGACAACTTAAGTGAAACATATCACAACAAGTATGCAAATAATGTCATCAGGCCCAGCCAATACAGTGTCAGATTATGAACCAGATCCAGCATCTTTGCTGCCACATAGTAATTCAGTGTTTCTGGACTTTGTCAGCAAAAAATAAATCATGGGTCTGAAAAACTTGATGCTATTTTTCAGACATGGCAAGCAGATATGTACGAAAATATCTCCAGATCTGATTTATTAAGATCACCTTTTTGTCTCCAGAGAATTACTGGAACACATGCCTTTTTATTTTTTCCTCCAAAATGCTCATTTATGGAAGAACATGTTTCAGCCCCTAAATGATTATTCTATGCTTGTCAGTTTTAGATTGCAGCACCATTTCCATTAATGATTTCTGAGGTGATGCTGATGCCTCTGAGACTGCCTGGCAGAACTGCTAGCATAAAACTAATGAGTATCCTGGCACGACCCTGCACTCTTAGGACATCGAGGCAAAGGGGGAATAAATTAGAAACCTGGATCTGTAGAAAGAATATCTGTAAAGGCACTTAATGGAGTCTAGAATAGAAAATTAATCACCCATAATAATTACAGTTTGTGAGACTATTTAATTTAATTCCATTTACACATATTTTCCACCCAATGATTAATGAAATCTGGGATAGCTTGTAAGCAAATCTGAACCTGATATAAGCTTTAAAAGTGTGTACAGTAGAGAGTTATTAGACCACAACAGCTTTTAACTTCTGTTTTCATTCTATATCTAACAGGATTCACATAATCTTTGGGTACAAAATGATGTGGCACCAGTTTAAAGTGCTATCGGAAAATACATAACCTGAAAGTGCTTGATATAATCTAAGTGAAAAATGGTAAATTGAACAACATCAGTGGGAAGCAGACTATTATTAAACTATTAGAAAGCTGAAGCCTGTACAGTTTATTTTTTCTAATTCCTCAGCCTCCAAAGTCTATTTAGCATTTCACTTTATCCAGGTCAGTAAGTTGTTTGTTTGTTTTTAATACAGTCATTAACTGCCAGCTCTTCTTATGAGGATAATTTACCATACTTTAAAACCCTCAAAAAGTTTGTCTTAAAAGTAACTATCAAGCAAACAACAATAAAAAAGAGGCATTAAAGATTTTGTCTGCTTTGACTGTTGAGTGCACAGTTAATGACAAGTCATTTTTGTAAGTTGTGGCACAAATTTCTGAAATTCAGTGTAGTAGGGTATGCAGTCAGAGAAACCTCATGGTCATACTCTTTCCTTCTGGCATTCAGGCCTGTGCATGTATGAAATGGTTTCAGAAGAAAGATGACAGCATTGTTCCAAGGATGGAAATAAATTCCTAATAATGTAAATAGCATAAACTCAAATATCTTGAGTAACATTTCAGAGTTTGACATCTCTATCTGAGATCAGCAGCTACTGAGAAGCTATTCTTCTTCAGAGCTGCATATTCCTACTAAATGAAGTAGTGAATGCATACTATTTTAGATCTGCATTTGAGGCCTGTGAAAGAAAAAAGAGAATGTCACAAAATGCATGGAAAGGAGATAGATTATAAAAAAAATAGATTTAATATTAATTATTTTAATCAATAGCTGAAAAATTAAAACATTCTGAAGACGTAGTCATAATACCATTGAGTAAATGTATTGAGTAACATAACAAAAATATGTGAGTTTTATTTCCCTGGGTATGAGGATGGTTAGAATAATCAATTTATTTATTTTTTTGTTCCAAAATGGTAACAAAAGAGAGGGAAAAACCCCAATATTTCCTATGAAAGAATATTGTGAATTTTGTTTTGTTTTGTTTTGATTTATTCAATTTGTCATATTTCTTGTACTTTCATAGTTTTCTTCTAAAATAATCTAGGCTTTTTGGTTTGACAGCTAATTTAAATCAAAACAGTTGCATTAAAAGTTCTGGAATTTTATGCAGTGAAAATAGACTAAAATTTTTTTAAAATCAATGACTCATTTAATCACATAATGATTTGGTTCAGATATCCTATATTTAAATATTTTCATTTTGTTAAAATAGTTATGCAGGTAGTAACACCTTTAGAAATTTTATAGACTTTTTTCTATCGCATTCTTTTAAAATTAAAAGTAAAAAGCTTATGGACCTCTCCTGCTGGTACTCATTCCTCTGGGTTTTGTGTATCCTCTATTTGAGTTGAGACATAAGTACCTAAATACTGACACTTTTAAGGTGAGCCTGTACCGAACATTTTAAGAAATCTATTTTTTTCATTCCATTAATCCTCTCTAGTGTGTATATCGATGTGTCTTCATTCGATCACTTGAGCAGAGCTAAATGTAAGCTCACAAGGTATCTTGCTTTTGTGAAAGATAACTGCAATGAATTTGTATCTGGGCAGCATTTCATGAATTAGCAGACCCTACCAAAAGTAGAGTGGAAGAGGTTAAATCTTTAATCACTGGTAAGAATAGAGTAGGAAAGTGAATGGTTTTCAGGGGAAAGGGAATTTGATTAAGTAGAAAGTTTGAAGGTCCTGAGGTGAAATTGGAGACAGTTGAAAAATAAGATTCTGATCCACAGCTTGAAAGTTTTACCTTTGCCTTCAGTGCATGCATGCTATTGAAAGCTTGTTTAACTATCTAAGACTTCTGGAAAGAACACTCTTGTAAAAAAAAGTGAATCATAGAGAGTGCTCAAAAATATTAATTCTGGATCAAAAGAAAGGCTGACTCACTAGACCTAAATTTATCTTATATTTAGGTGTATATAAGTTTAATATTTGATAGGTACCAAGTAGCTGGTCATTTGGCTTTCAACACATTCAACAGAGGTAACAAGTATGAGCATGAAAATAACAGCTCATTCCAAGTATTTGTATTCATGAGAAAATTCTCTCTGGAAGTACCTTCCAGAGGTTCTCCACAGAGAAAATGTAGATGCCTTGCTGTTGATATAAAAAGGGTGAAGTAACTGAAAATCCAGCATATTGTACTAACATCTGAAAGGACCTCAGGCTAAATAAAGGGGCTGCCAAAAACTTCATGAAGCGCAGCAAAAGAAATTGCCAAATTCTACATCAGAAGAGGAGGAACCCCATGCAGCAGCACATGTTGGGAGCCACCTGGCTGGAAAATATCTTGGCAGAAAAGGCCTAGGGTACTGGTGGACACCAAACTGAACATGAGGAAGCATTAGGGAGAATGTTTTAAAAAATGAAAAGTATTTCGAAAATTTCATCAGTTTTCTATGCAGTACCAAAAGTTCCTGTTGTATTAAGCCCTGCTGTTTCCATCAGCTACTGAAGAGTTAGTTACCAATACACACACTCTTAGATATGTGATGATTTACTTATGATTTTTCACACTCTGCCAACTGATAACTTTACCTTGCAGTTTTTATCCAGCCTTGTCACAGTTCAATGCAGCCATCTGTAAGCTTATGTGGAGGAAAGAGTCTTAGCAGAATAAAGAAGGGGAGCTCAAACAGTCCCACCTAAAAAGCGATTGGAAAAGTAAAGCTGGTAATGCTCTAAATGGATAAAGGGAGCTTACCTTGAATTTCAGTTATTTCAACCCTTCCTTATATAAAGATAAAATCAGTGTTTATGCTTTGGCTTGACAGCTGAGTGAAAGTGTGTCAGATATGGCAAATACATAAAGTTTTTTGCAATAGGTAAAGTTTTCTGTCTTGGAAGTAACAGGTTCTTTGGAAATACAATCCTGACAGGAATGCATGTAAGTATTCCCGTACACAGATATATACAGTATACACAGATTTTGTATCTGTGAATACTCCTTATGTGAAAGTAGTTCTACTAAATAAACCCAGTAGGACTCTATATGCATTTATTAAAATTGAGGAGACTAGAAGCTTAAACGTTTTTTTAGGTATATTTTTAAATTCAAATTGTGGGGACAGAACTTTTCACAGATTGTCAAAAGGTACTTGCAACATCCTCTAAAAAGTTATCAAAATAGAATTGCACTGTGAAGGGTCACTTTGCAGTATCTAAGCTTAATTTATTATTTTTGAAATGTATTTGTTTATAAATAATCACTAGGAATAATGCACTTTTAAAAAGCAAAAGTTCTTGTATACTGCATCTTAGAACCATTGCTGAGTTAGGAATCATCACTGACACAGATAGCCTTTGAGAGCATTGGCTAGGATAGATATTAAATAATGTCAAGAACCAAGAATCTGAGCCAGACAAGTTGTTAAATTCTTAACAAATATAATGAGAATTCCTCAGAATACATTATGTAATCTTAATGGTTTATGTTATTAAAAGTTAGTTGCTTCAGAGGACTGTTCTGGTTTATTTAACACACACAAACAATGCTCTGGCTTCTTTAAATATATATGTATGTGTGTATGTGTACACTCAGAAGACAATAGTTCTGCTGTTCCATGATCACAGTTTGAGCTATGGGTGTATTTCCACCTGTAGTAAGCAATGGCACTAAGTATAGCAGAACATCCACAGGAGCCAAAATCTGCAGAATCTTACTCTAAAAACGGGATATAATTTTTGATCTCCAGCCTAATTAGGGCAAAAAAGTTCTGTAGCAGGAATGAAGTCTCAGTCTAGTAAAGAATGTAAATATTGATTCATAATCCAGCAATGTCATGTCCTAATTTCCTGGTCACTAAGGCATTGGAAACTGCACATAAAACTGTAAGTCACATCATCAGAAATGCATCAAAAAACAAATCTGTGAACTTTTGCTTAATAAAGAAAGGGGGATGTAAAGCCACTGGAAAAAAAATACTAATCTACAGCTGAAACTATGGTAGCAGAATGGTACACAGAGTGAATCCAAGATAAAGTGCAGTACCAGTAAATGTGACATTGGATGGTAATGTGTTTGTACTGGGTCATATTTTCCTTTTAATTAACAGAGAGTGCAATAGAAGTAATTCAAAACTAATTTTATGCAAATATATTTATCTTCTTTTAAAATGCTCCCTAATGTGTTGATTTTTGCTGGGAAGGAGTTCATTTTCTTCATGGTAGCAAGTGTGTTTCTACGTTTTGGATTTGTTCAGGAAACTTGAAAATTCAGGACTATTTTAGCTTTCACTGAGCAACAATACTTGCAGAGTTAAGGTTTTTCTCCACATCCCTCCACCAGTAAGTAGGTTGTGGGTGCATGGTGTGATAGGAGGGAACACAGCCAAGACAGCTGACCCCAAGTGACCAAAGAGATATTCCATATCATTATTAGTGATGGAGTCCTTCTTCCCTGGGGATAGTCGAACATCTGCCTGCCCATGGGAAGTATTTAATGAATTCCTGTGCTTTGTTTTGCTTGTGTGCCCAGCTTTTGTTTTGGTTATTAAGCTGTCTTTATCTCAACCCAATTTTTTCCCACTTTTACCTTCCAATTCTTTCCCTCATCCCACCTAGGGGATAGTGAGTAAGCAGTTGTGGGGCTTGGTTGCTGGCTGGGGTTGAACCACCTAGGAAGAAAGAGGGCATAGGAACTATTCTATGTCTATACTGTCCTGCTGTCTTTTCAGCAAGACTCCTTGTACCTTTAAATTTTTCTCACAGCTGTGAGTCACTAAATTCTTTGTTGTTGTTCTATTGCTTTTGCATATGGTAATGGTTGCATATGCAGTGTGATTTTGGAATTCAGATCTGAAGAATATAGTGATGTTAATGTCTCCCTTTTCATATTCACTGTTATTTAAATTCCCTGAGAATTAAATCCTGAGTTTCCAAACAACAATAATTGTGTGATAAATGAATGGTGGAAGATGAGAGAGCACCATGAAGGACAACAAGAATGGTGTAAAAAATGCTATACAATAGTTATCTCTCAATGTAAGAACCAGGAAAATTAAATTCAGTGGAAAGCATGCAACAAGAGTAAGCATACAATTGGTTGGATAGCTAAGAGTGAAACCTACTTTTGAAATATAATGAAGCCAAGAAGCCATTAAAACTTAAAAAAAAATAGGACACATTTAAATGATGTATAATGTCCAGCATTTTATAGGTTAAAAAAATAAGCAGCAAATTCTCCTTTAACTGTCAGCAAAAGATTCCTTCAGAATCCTCTAAAGCATCTTTACTCAGCTGTGGTCAGAAAATATGAGAGTAAATGGACCATGTTGCCTATTCTAAGTGCTTCAGTGAAATTATAGTTTGTTATTTGGGATTTCTGGTTTTGGAAATTACCTAGCACAGCATATTTCTTCTGCAGCTTCCTTGTCTTTCTAAACTCCATGCAAAAAGGCCATCAACTATGCTTTCTAAATTTAAAATAATGACAGTTGCCTTACATTAGGTGTTACAGAAAACACTATGATTTAAAAAAGAGAAAAATTGCAGTGTCTTATATCCCATTATTCCACTATGTTTTTGCTTAAACAGCAATCTGATATGCCTAAGGGTAACTTTTTCTGACCTCAGTGAAATATGTTTCCAGATTGGTATCTTTTAGCAAACATGCATTACAGACATGCATCAACACATTAGTTTTATTCTAAAGCCTGCAAAAATAGCTGGAAAAACACCTAACTCACCATAAAGTTTCAGATCAGTTCCCACATCTCAATTTCCTCCTAACCAAAGTGAAGGATTTTTTTCTTATTCATTCTGCAATATGCCAGAAAATACCAACTAGCAATAAATAGTATTTTTTTAATCTCTAATCCAAAGTATTAGCAACTTTAAACCTTAATTGGAAAGACAGTGCATGTTTTATTTTAAAGCTTGGTCATGAGTATTCAAATACATCTAGCCTCCTTTGTACTAGCCTCCAGGAGGCAAAGAAATTAGTCACTGGATCGCCCCACTACCTGTCCTGAAAACCTCTCTTTGCCTGGTCTCATTGTCTTTGTCAGGGCTCAAGACAATATTCATCCTTAGAATTCCTATAAGGAAGGAATTACTCATAGAAGACTCCCTGAATAACCTCAACTCTGAATAAGTAAGAGCACAGAAGGGCTCATCCTTACCATTATGCACAGCTTTTCTTTTACTTCAGTCTGTAGTGCCTGACTTCGATTTCATCTGTGTAGAATAGTGGCTTAGAACATATAACTAGAAATGCCTACAGCATTCTGTTTGAGCTCATAGTTATAAGCAAATGATAAGAGGGTCATATCATGGATAAAAGGATTTCTCATTCCAAAATCCTTCTAATAATTTTCAGTCTCAGGATTTCACCCATGCTGGCCAGTTCATGCAGACGTGTGGATACATATTAATGTGCACACACAAAATATTATGTTTCATCTTAACTAACTGCTGCCATGCACATTGCTGTAGGTTATGCTAAAGGAGCAGAGGAAAGAAGGGGAGAGAAGGCTGAGTCTCCTGCCAGTGGTAGGTGTTGCCCATGAGAAATCTCTATAACTCTGTCGAGGTTTGCAGGTGTAAACCCATGAAAGCAACCATATGAGAAAAATAGCATGAGAACAGTAAAGAAAAATTACAGCCAGAGTGGAAAATACTGCCTCAGTGGCCAGTGTGGGAGGGTTACAGTGCTGTAAATAGTACGTCCTTAACCATGTGAAGGCATGCTGAGGCCTTAACTGGGGAACATAGGGTGCTGTGAAACCACTTCCACATAAAGTGCCAACAAATGCTTTGCTCCACTGTAGCTGAAACCTCACAGCAATGACTTTATCAGGGATAGTAGGGAATTAGAATTTTTCAAACTTATTGGCTCCATTTCAAACAAACGGCACAGACCCCAGAGATTTACAGGTCTGTAACTTATCCCCTTACATCAAAAGTCTCATGGAATGTCAAAAAAATGGCCTATGAGCCGACAAAGAACATGTGTTTCTGTCTACTGAGGGCACTTGCTTTCTTACTGAAATTCCAGATAATCAATTCCTGTATATCCCAGAGGAGAGAAAAGCTCCTATTGCTAGGATCACAACAAATTAACCATGGAACAAATGCATTATATTGCAAAGGAAGGTCCTTGCACTTGTTGACCAGCACAGGAAAAAAAGAAAAGCCAGTGTGACTGAGTGATATCAAATAAAGATACTACATCTGCATGAAAGCTTCTTGGGAACAGTCTTTTACTCATGCTATGTGTGAGACCTCAAAATTCATTGCATTGCCAAGAGCAGCACCTTCTTCTACATCCCAGTACACTGAGCCTCATCAACACTGTCAGAGCACAGGCATTCTCCTATTCCCTTCCAATCCACTTAAAGACCATGATAAGAAACTCGGATATGATGATCCATTGTAGGTTAGTGTTCTGTCTTCTTTCTCCCCATGCACTGATTGTTTCTTGTGCTGACAGGTCTCACATATGTACTTCTCAGGGATGTTATGCTGCAAGATAATAATTTATCTTAGGCATGGTTGAAACCATTAAGGAGGAAAATTTTTTTCCTTGTCCTGCTTTATACAAAACAAGTAACTGGAATGAAGACTAACATAACTTCATGGTCATTTACACACTTAAATGCTGATGACTCAAGTATGCAAAGAATAGCCTGACAAGCATATAAAGTGGAATTAAGCCATTAAGCACACATGGATTTTTCAGTGGTTAGAATACAAGTCCAGGCTTGAAACTGAAGAATTCTTCTTTATGTGAATGCCCATTGTCTTTGGTTTCTCAAACTCTTTATCCAAAACCAAGGTCTTAATGCCTTGCCATGGATCTATCCTTCCCTCTTTGATGCAGAAGCCTGTTGTGAAGATGTACATTTTTTCTTCAAAAATCTATGACCTAATTTTTCTGATGCAAGAAAAATGATGAGCTTTAGAGACATATCTCCATGTACATGCAAAGTATAAGCATCTTTTTGTCATAAAAAGCTTAATTTTGTATTCTGGAAATATCTTTCTGTCCTTATATTAGTGTAGAAAATAATCCCTTTTTGTTCTCAGACTAAAAATAGTGAACTTCTTTTTCCCATCCAAGCACATTATAAAAGTGTTTTTTTTTCCTGATTGTGAGAAATTAGCAAATATTCCTGCATACTTTTTCTGAAATTACTTTTACGTTGGTATTTTTTGAGAAGACAAAGTATGTGCATGAGTGCCTGTTTAATAGGTCTCGATGTGACTGCATGTGTTTATGACACACTGATAGCTGCACGTGGCATCTCATGTGCAAGTAGGCTGAGGATTTCAAATGCAGTTTTCATTATAATGTTGCAACATTGTTGTCAAATGCAATTCATATTTTTCTCTATGAAAAAAATTTATTTATGTATTTTCACACAATTTTATAAAAGCCTAGTTTCATCTAGCAAACTTAGGAAGTTCATGTTGGAAAATCAGTAACCTAGTATGTGTCTGTTGTCATGTTCTTAAAGGGGTTGCTCTTTCTACAGAAGCTATCATTCATATGCAATTTGATGAAAATGTAATTTCTGTGACTCAACATTGTGATAAGAAATAGTAATAATAGTAATAAACCTAATAAAATAGTAATAAAAATATATTAAAAGTCAGGTTGGCTGGCACCCAGAAGGTTTAAGATGCTACCTCTGTCCCCATAAAAGCAATGCTTACATATCCTCCTGAAATCCAGTGATCAGATGTGAGTCCTGAAATATCAGGCCCTGCACTCTATTAAGAAGCAAAGGCAAATGGCAAGACTCCTTTTTCAGGAGACAGCATTTGTAACACATATTTGACCCAATGTGATAGGGTCACACGAGAAACATAACACTGCTGAGGTTGACTCAAGTATTTGTGAACAATTTATCTGAAATGGATTCTCACACAAGTCTGTGCCCACATTCATCATCTACTCAGCAGGGGCTAGCATGGGAGACTCAGTGAAAGAAATAATCAACAAGAATGACTGACCCAGTTGTTCACCAAGTGCCTGTGCTAGGCTGAATGCTCAGAGAGTGTCCTGGACACATCATGCAACCTGATGCTACATGGAATAAGTGGGTTGCACTCATCACATAAGGAGCTCCAATATGAAACCACATTGTCCAGTAATCTTGAATGTGATCATGGACTGGCCAAAAGACACATTTTGAGGAGGAAGGGAAATGTGCTGAAGAGGTGTCATTAATAACAAATTACCAGAAAGTGAGAAGAAATATACCTTGTTTATTGATGAGTCCTTATGTACTGTAGGAAAGCATTGGAGAGGGAAAGACTCTGTATTACAAGTCCCAGAAACTGCTGAAGGGAAAGGTAACTTGAGGCAGTTTACAGAGGTGAAAACTGTACTGATAGCTTTAGACACTGCTGAATGACAAAAATGGTCAAGACCACGCCTCTAAACTGACTCGTGAATGGTGAATGTTATGATGAAAGCAGAGTAACTGGCAGTGCAGACATTATCCCATCTGTGCTGCTGCATTGTGGCAAGATATTGCTTCTGGGGTGGGGAACTTTGTTGTGAAGGTACGTCACATGGATGCTCACTTGCCCACAAGCTGGACCACTGAAGAACATCAAAACAATGAACAGGTGGATCTGGATTGTGCATCATAGGGATGGATGACTTCTGGCTTGGTGGGCCCATGGCACCATCAAAGAAAGGATGCAACACATAGATGTTCTTTGCAAAACCTCACCGACACTTGAGCCAAAGAGCATGGCATTCAGCATATCACAACCTCTGTCATGCACCATCCTCTGGGAAAAGCAAATTATACAATGGACTTATTAAAGACTACACTGATAGCAGTGTGTAGTGGTGTTGCAGCAGCCCTCTTGTTAGAGAGCAGAAATGAGTCAAGACACAGACTTATTTATCACAGCATGAAAAGGGTCCTGGTTTATTCCTCTTTACAGCTCAGCCATCTTGACTCCAACTCTTTGTTGACTCTGGCTGCAGCAAGCTCCTGCTGTAGGTTTCCCTTGCAGCCTCTGACTGCTGGTTATTTCCTGCTAAACTCTGACTGCAGGGATCAGTTTGCAGACTCTGAATGCAGGCTTTTACCCAGCTAGATTGTGACTGCAGATCCAGACTGACCTCATAGCAGTGATTCTCTCTCCCCAGGATCCTTCTTCATGATCCTTTTATTCCTTCTTCCTCAAGGTTCCTCTTCCTTCATGATTCTCCCCTCACCAGCAAGAGGTGAGGTACTAGTAAGGTTGTCCTTAAAACAAGTCCTATGCTTTTCCAGTGAGGAGAGGTGCCTGAAAGGCAGCAAGGGAGCACAGCCAGGACAGACTGAGCTGGACAGAGGGATATCCCACACTTCAGAATGTCATGCCCAGTATGTAAACTGATGGAGTTGGCTGAGAGGGGGCTGAGTGCTGTGGGGGACTGGAATAAAAAGTGTCAGATGAAGATACCTGCCGCTAGGTACTTCTGATTATTACTAGCTTTTTAAAAGTCATTTTTAGTTCCATTTGGGATATCATTTATGGCAAGAATTTACATGGAATATAGACTCTTATTAGCTCGTAAGAGACCATATGCAATATGGTAAAAATCCTTAATAGTTGAGATACTGCTGTTATGTTAAGGATTTTCTTAAAAATCTTTTCACCCTGGTGTTCTATCTCAGTTCCAGAACCATCCCAAACCCAAATAAATTTAAGAATACCTTTTTTTCTTGAAAGGCCTTAAAAAACAAAGTAAAGCAAAGCAAACACAAGGGCTCTTTTTCATATATTAAGCATAAAAAGTTAGAGGAATATTAAAAAGTAGAAAACATGTACATTCATGCTTGCTTCCACAAAAAGACAATATTCCCTCATGAATTCCCTTTTTTTTGTTATCCTTACAGTCTGACAACTAATGTCATTGTTTGCCAAGTTAATCTATTTCTAAAATGCCAATCAATCAGCAATAGCAAAAAGATATCATATAGAGAGTGGCAAAACTACAAATCAGACAGCTACTGCTGATTAATTTTCCCCTAGGTTTTCCCAAGGGTAGTCTGTGAGAAAAATGGAAAAAGATTCAAGGTCTTCCTATCATTCCTATAGAGACAAAAAGAGTTAATAAATGAGTAAATAGAAATCAATAAATTTAATTATTTCTTGTATTGGTTTGCAAAATGCACTATAGTTTTCACTACCTGGTTATCATTGATCTGTTAGAGAATAGGGAAAGGGAAAGAAGTAATCAACCAAGACAATTCCAGGCATAGTTTCTTCTCTTTTTTCAATCTGGCATTGCAGTTTCTGTGTCAAAGGATCATGCTTAGGAATTATACATTAGCAATCTGGTCTTGAAAGTCTTAAATAAATATTATAGAAGAGAATATTTTGTGCTGAAATAGGGTTTGTTTTCCTTTGTAGCATGCTTGGTGTCATTAGCAGCCTGTAGTATGAATCTCATAGATTGCATCGAAGACCTTAGTGTTATTCTCAGAGAAATTGCTTTCTGAATGCTATTTGGAACAAACTTCAACTCCTAATTGTCTAGGAGGAGCTCTCAATCCGAGTATCCATTCATTTGCAGGTCCCAAATGATGAATATGCTAATGAAAAACAAAGAGAGAAGTGAACATAACTTGTCCTTACACAGATTTCATACCATCTTCACAAGCCTGTGCAGGGATAGAATAATGCTGATGTTTAGAATTAGCTAGTCTGTTTTTTTACAAAAAATTCTTCCCTTTTGCTGTTTTAGGATTTCTTGGACTCTTCACAAAGCAGGCTGCCTTGTGCCTGAATTTATCCACAGCAGCTTATAGTTAAATAGTCACATTTTGAAAGAGGAAAGAAAAAATTTTATGTTTCTACAAAGAATTGAGTCTTAAAACTTTCTTAAAATTTCTAGAAAAGTATTCCAGAAATTCTACTTCTTCATGATAATGGTGGCCTACAACATGTTTTAGGTTACCTGACCACTTAGCACATATTCAGTATACCTAAATGGGGGCAAGGATCCTAATTCTTCATAAGAATTAGTCATCTGTGTTTCTAACACTAATGAAGGCATTGTTAAGTCACCTCTGTGGTTTTTATTTGTGCTGTGATAAGAGGTGCACTGTCATTCTGGTATGACCAAAGATGGCAAATAAACAGTTACAAAGCAACCTATATTTGTTTTAATTCACAAGCTCCACGTTGGTAGAGTTTGTCATGCAATCTGACTAAACTGCCAGGAGCTGGACTACCTAAATATGCAGTTCCTCCCCAGAAAATATTCCCAGGGGACCAAAATAGGTTTCTATACAAATCCTGATCTCTTACCAAACTGGTGTATCAAGTTAGCTAAGAAAATCAAAGCCCTTTTGAAGACCTAAACATACTTGCCATTTTGTGTGTCTTCCCAAAGACAAGAAATGTAGTTCACTAAGTTAAAGAAAAGGAAATACTTCACATGAGTTCTCCAAATATCTGTAGATACATAGTCAGAGATACTAATTTGAGTTCTCCTATACTGGGGAGTATTCACACTCCCGCTACAAAAATCAGTTTTCAACTATAATCACTGAAATAAGGGGCTGTTCGTGGAGTATGTTTAGAAACTTAAGGAATCAGGAATCAAAAAATAACATTAAGTCCTAGAGGTAGAATAAAAGGAATTTTTATTCAGGAATAAAAGAAGAGCAATATGTAGTGGGAGTTAAATCTTCACCTTTGTTAAAAGCCTTCCTGTGCCAAAATTTGTTTCATCTTGATAACAGGATTAAAAATTATTCTTGAAATATAAAAGCTAGTTCTATCTAGAACTACAATAGACATCAGGAGAAATGAGTGATCATTTCACTCAAAATTATCCAGAAAAAATCTGAATAATTCTACTTTATTTCTTTGCTTTTTGTAAAAATATGTGGAAATTAAACTATTACTAAATATATATACTTCACTAAGGAAATAGCATCAGTTGATGAGGACCTCACATAATGTTAAAAATGCAGGAGGCTGTGCAACAGAAATTGAGTTGAGTTTCTAAGTTTAGCAAACTATTTAAAGTCTTATCAAGTAATCATGTCTTCTTAATTCATTTCATAAATTCCTGTCACAAAATGGTGTTTTTTCCCAAATGATCTTGTCAGTAAAATTTACTAACAGCACTAAAATGATGAATGTTTTGAATACTGATCATTGCTTAATACTGAACTGCTTTCTGTTATGATTACGATTTAACAAGAGCCATGAAATCTTGTTAAAGGTCTCAGTGGTCTGCAAAGGCAAGAGACTTAGAAGGTCACTGGAAACACTTTAATTATACATGGACATCTTCATTCCACTTAGACTTGAAGGTAATATCTTCAGAAACTAAATAGAGCCTTAGGATCATATTGAGTTTCATATTAAAAACTCTTTGCTTTAAAAGACCTACTCAAAATTTAACTTTCACACTAATCAAATAATACACCTTAATGCGACTTTTAAGCTTTTTCTTTTAAATTATATTCAGTAGTCATCATACAATTAAAACAATAATTCAAAATCCTTTTACACAGTAGCAGTATAAATTCACAGAGTCACAGGCTGGAAGAGATGGGAACGCAGGTCGGAAGGTCATCTTTTCTAACCCTCGTGCTCAAGCAGGGCCCTTAGAACAGGCTGCCCAGGAGCACATTTGGATGCTTTTGAAAAATGTAATTACCTCTCTGGGGAAAACCATTTCAGTGTTTGACCATCCTTAGAGCTAAAAGGCTTTTTCCTGATGTTCAGATGGAACATCCTGTGTTTCATTTTGTGCCCATTGGCTCTCATCCTGTCCCTGGGCATTAATGAAAAGAGCCTGGCTCATTTTTTGCATCTTTTCAGGAATTTATATAGAATGAAGACATCCTCCTGAGCCTGTCCTTCTTTGGCAAGAAGTCTCAGTTCTCTTAACTTTTCCTTATATGCTCTTGGCACTTAACCATGGTCATGGCCCTGTGCTGAACTCTCTGGAATATGTTCATGTCCTGTTTTTGGGTGCCTGGAACTGGACCTGGTGCTGCAGGTGGGACATCCCCAGTGCTGAGGTAGGAAAAGGATCACCTCCCTCAGCCTGTGGGCAGCACTTCTAACACAGCCTCCTGATATAGCTGTAAACCTCTCTGACAGGGGCACATTACTGGCTCCTGTTCAGTGTCTATGTTACCTTTGAGCACTGCCTAAAGTCTTTAAAACTTAATTACAGATGAATATATGAAACTATTAATAAAATGATTTTGACATAGTGTCCAGGCTGAATAAACATGATAGTTATGATCAAATGACCATTAGAAGGAACATTTTAAAGCAGAGATAAAATCTGTAAAAAGTTTGCAGAAGTGCAATTTCCTACTGCTGCGTTACATGAATTTTTTTAATCAGAATAAGTGTGTGAGAAAAGTTTTAAGCTGTTGCTGTGTTTACCTTTTCATTTTCAAATTTTTATTTGACATGTTATTATTCTTTTACCCTTTACTTTATAGCAGTGACATTCTTTTGTTTTCCATAGTGGCTTTCTGATAATTTAGAAACTCTTTTCAAAGAATTATGAAAAAAAAGATTGACCCTAAAGCAAACAACTCTCTAGTCTACTACTCTACCTTATAAGAATATTTAATACATTTAGTGGCATCTTCCTGCTTGAATATAAGCAATGGTTTTCTTGTTTCTTTCTTCTTTTTACTGAGTATGGAGAGTTATTAATTGTTACTATCTGTCTCTCTCAAACTTTTGTTTCATCTAACTTGAACTTACCCTATTCAAATAGGGTAATGATTTCCTATTTAGAGTATTTTTTTACAAGTATTTTTCCTTTTACAGAGGAAAAAAATTAGGGTGGATTCTCTTGATCATAAATTTAACAAGCAGTGCTCATCAACACCATTCCTCCCTTTTGTAGACAAGCCCAGGTTACTCATAACTAGAAAGTGGGATCAAAAAGGATAAGATGACTGGAGAAAAATGGAAGTTAACTTAAAAAAAATCAGATTTTCCAGTATTTCATTGAATATTTTAACTTTGAACAATAAACAGGAACATAGGAGTTTATTTACAGAATAATCTGTAATAATCTGTAGAGGAATACCAAGTGAAAAAGTAATGTTGCCAAATATGTTATTTTTTCTTTCATTAAAAGCCCTTTGAGGATTTGAAAAACCTTTTTTAATGTCACTGATACATTGTCCACAATGAAAACACTGCAGTCATTTTTAAATCTCCTTCTAATATGTGTATCATAGTCTGTGATATCAAGTAAAAAAGCTGTTCTAAGATCAAAACCTGTTGGCCATGCTTGTGTTAAGCTTTCATTTTTTAAGGGACTTCTGCTGGGGGATTTTGAGGTCAAAGACAAGTGAATTGACACAGATCACCCAGCATAATAGGATTTTTTTAATTCCTATACTAAACTTTGGGAAAATATGAAACAACTGTTACCTGATGGTTGATGCATCGAATGAATGCATCTGAAAATGTGTGCAAGATCTGGCAGTGACTTGTTTGGAAACCACAGTGTCCTACAGCCTGGTTTATCTTCCTGTCAAAAAAGATTATTATTTAGTTCATCAAAGGCTCAATAAGGCTTAATGAATACATATAATGAGTCCTAGGAACTCCTAGGAGCTCTGAACATCTGAACATCTCTTTGCATAGAAGAGAAAAATGTTACTATGGATGAGACTTTTGAAGTGCAAGAAGGCTTTGTGCCAGAGCAGGGGAGTTACACCAGGAACAGACAAACCAGACTGGAAGCCAAAGTCAACTGTCACTTGATATTTTTGTGTCTGGACTTCATTGTCAGATACCTGATTCCCTGCTTTACCAGGATTACTGCTCTCTACCTTCCCTCCTCAGTCTCAGACCTCCTCTGTCCTTCAAGTGTCTTCCCCACACTAAATGACAACAGATATGAGCTGATGACATTCTCCCCCTGGGTTAAAATCCTTTTTGTATTGTGTTAGGCAGAAAATAGTCTCTCAAGAAAATTTTTAATCCGATTTCCATAAAAGAATTTCAATGATATTTTGTCTAAATCTGATGTTCCCAGGTCAAGCTGTTCCTGTTCCACTCCTTCTCCCGTTGCATGGAATAAGGCTTATTTGTCAAGGACCTATTGTGGCTTCCGCCCTTTGTGAGAGATTTAAGCTTCTGCTCCATTTGCAATAAAAAGGGCAGTGTAAAAGCAGAAAGTGCCATCTTTGAAGAAGGATGAGCTATTTCTGAACTCAGTGAGGGACATTAGAGGATTTCTTTGTAGGGATCTTCACATAAATTTCTTCTTCATTACCCAGAGACACACTCATTTCCAGTGAGTTAGCATTTCATTGTTGTGCAGTTGTTTAATGTTTCTTTTCTTTGGCAAATGATACCTTTTCAACTAAATAAAACAAGATAAAAAAGAGCTGTGTGAGTAACTCATTAGCTAAAATCTGCAAAGCTGTGTATGGAAAGAAAGCTAAAGTAATAGAAAATAACTCAGGCAAGCTAAATAAGTGAAGCTGAAATTTACAGCAAGAGTTGTTTTGAGGATGTCAGTATATCATTACTGATATGCTATATGTTTATAAGTGTGTTTATTTAAATTGCTAAATTGCTTCTGCTCTATAATTCATTTGACATGTGAGTAAAATCTTTGGGAGAACAAAGGTCAAATTCTGTCTTCAGAAAGGCGTGTTCAGTTCTTGCTTGTTTAATGAGAGCTGAACTTTCAAGGCAGTGTTGCTTCCCAAGTGTTGTCTATGAAGCTGAGGTCATGAAGTAATAGTCTCAGTGGAGGTTTTGTTCTTCTGAATATTTCACATAAAATTCAGCTGGGGTGATTCAGAAGCTAAATTAAGCTTATAAAAGATATATATTTATATATAAAACAATAATAAAATATATATTTACATAAAAATACATCTTTTAAAGCCTTTTTGGTCATTTGTTTTGAATACTGGGCCACAAGGATATGTTCAATATTGCTGAACTGTGTGACTGTATTGGATTTTATAAACATAAGCAAGGGCTCAGCCCTCAAACTAGAAAAAAATCATAATAGGTTGGACTTTAAAAACCTAGGATAGTAAGATATTACATTTTTCATAATTTTCTCTTTTTGTTTTGAACTGATGAACTTAGGAGTGAAAATGTCTCTGACAGAACAGGTAAAATTATATTTGGGTGGGAGAAAATACTTCTATGATCTTTGGGAAACTCTTTTGTTTACCACGGATAGTAGTGTCCAAAGTATCATTTGATAGACATGTAATGCTGGTGGATTTTCTACTGTATAAAAGGTAAGACTGGAAGAAACCTTCAAATGTGAAGTTAGCAAACACTCATTGAGACCACATCAGTCTTGAAGATTATTATTCTGTACAGAGACAACCTCACCAAGTACCCTCCAGTTCTGCACAGCTCCTGTGTGACAACCTGTCAGCAGGACTTTACTCTTTATCCCAAGGCAGTGAGCAGAAGTCTTGGATGTCCTTCACAGTCTCATTCTGCCAGAATTGTCAGGAGGCAAGAAGTTTCTTCTACACTCTGAGTAACCTACTGCTGGCAGCAGATGCTTAAGAGAGGAAACTGCTTTTTGGCATGAAGAGATAAAAATATGAGGATGGAGCAGACAAGAATGTGTTGAGATGGACAGAACTAGACTTGGGCATTGAGGCTGGTGTGTTGGGAAGCAATGGATAGCTAGCAAGGTCTGCAGGGGTAAAAGATGAGAGGAGAAAAGGGGGCAATGTTGGAATAAATGGGATTCCCTTTATCTTCTCAGAAATAATTGTAAAGCACACAAATTTCATCAAAATGTTATGACTATGGTCTTAAAAAAACCAGGAAGTGGCACAGATCTTTCCTGTTTGTGTGACCATAAGACAAACATTCCTTGGAGGAAAAAATATCTAGTAGTCTCAGGGTTGTTTTACTGTAGGCCTTCCTGTGATTTGAAGTGAATTTTCTAGGTTAATACATTCTTCTAATGAGAGATTGAGATTCTAAAATTGATAAAACCTTTTTTTCCATTTTTCATTTTTTAAAAGACAGCCATCTCCCTAATCCCTTTATAATTATACAGAAGTTGTATGTTGAATGATGATGATAATTTCACCATGAAGAGCATCTGCTTTAAGTGCCCTCACATCACTCACTGGAGGATGTTTCAAAAACAATTCCCTAATCTTTAAGGACTCTTTTCAAATCAAAACATCAGTTCTTGGGCATTCATAACTGCGCAGATCCTTGTAAGATGAAGATCTTCTGCCACCTTATTCACTAGTACATCTTCTTGACTTTTTGTACCAGGCAGACAAACATAATTTTCCCAACTTAAGTGTTGTGAACATGGAAAGAGTTTCCCACATGGAGAATTATTTCAGGAGTTTATAGATTTATTTAGATAAGGAAAAAATAATTCTAATCTGCCAATTGCTCTGGAAATGTTGAATAAAGGGGAAAAAAAACCCAGTCAGGCATTTGTTGAATAAATAATACCATACTGAACCTGTCATTTTGGATAATTTATTTTTCATTTGATCTTTCAGTATATTTTTTGTGTAATTGGTAGGCTAAAACTAGTAATAACTATAAACAGGACATAATTGTAAATTAATCTGAAACTTGGATCTTTCAGTAATTTCAGGACTCTAGCCAGCTGTAATTTGCAGTAATAAAATAAGAACATATCTTTTTAAAAGGTTACATTGTTCCAAATTTAACCTTATCTTCAAATCCATTTCCACTAAAAAAGGAATTATTTGTGGATTTTAAGGTTTGAACATATTCCTCCCTTACCCTTGTTCATGGTAGTTCCTTGTCTGACTAAAGCAATCTAGATAAAGGCAGAATTGAGTTAGAATTAAATTAGTTTTTAAACTAATGATATGACAAGCTAATAATTGAGGGTTTTTTATTCACAATTCTATTGTGAATCAAAAAATAAAAACGATTTATACTGAATATGTTTTATTTTTCTTTAAGTTCACTATTAGTCTCAGACTAGCCATAGGAATCTCAACATATCTCCTTTGTTCATTCACAGCAAGGGCAAGAAGGGGTGTCAACCAAACTCCTGGAAGGAAAAGCAAGATTGTAGTAAAACTTTAAAAGAAAAAGAGAAATAAGAGTAAGAAGGCATGCTGTCCAAGAAACACTTATGAATCATTCACCACCAAAATAACTTTATATTTCTTTTAGGTTTGATGGCTTCTAATTTTGAAAACAGTTTGTCCTTCAAAATTTCCTATTTCATTCTCCACAAGGAATGAGAGGTCTAGTGCCAACTAGTAGCTTCATCACTTCAGTTTCTGAAAAGCAGTCAGGAATTTAAGATACTTTTACTCCCATAAAATATGGCCATATTACCTTCATCAGGTGTCAATGACCACCTAAATATTAACAGTTAATTAATTCAAGTCACTTCTCACTTCAAGTATAGATGATATGGCATTTGTAGAGGATTGTAAAAGTAGGAAGGCAGGTGAAGCCTGAAAGCTCATAAACAGCCCTTTTGGAGAACTTCATAAGTTCAATGAATGCTCTCAAATGCTGAATTAAAAAATGGCATTAGCAAGGAGAGAGAGAGTCATTTGTAAAAAAATGCATGTCCCTTTTGCTTTCCCTTGACATTTAGAACATACAAAGTAATTGAAACCACAGTCGGGGTAGTTAGGGTAGCTCTATAAACAGGACTAGTTCAGCAGGTGGTAACAGTAGTAATTTGGAAATGAAAAAAAGAAAAAAAATACCTCTTCACTTTTTCTTTTTTTAACATGGGGTTTTATTTTAATTTGTTTCAGAAAACTTCAAAGAGAATGTAAAAAAAACCTTTATATGCTTTGTGAAATATAAAATTAATTCTCTTATCGCCCAGATGCAGCCTTGATATGAGAGTAATGAATGCTTTAGAAATACAAAGAGATTAAATTTCCTTTATGTTTCTAATCAGAGACAGTTTAGGTAGCTTAGATCCACAGTTTTGGATTTGTAAAAACAAACAGCTTATGTATTCAGAAAGATCTTATAAAAACAAAACCCAAATGAGGTTTTCTTTTGACTCAGAAATGTAGGAGGATTCAATCTCAAACATTATATATCTCAGCAAATACCAGCAGCTCATATTAACTCGTTTTACAGCACACACAGCTGCACTTAGGTGCATGAAGCACTTTTCGAGACATAACAGAAATATATCACCAGAAGGTAGGAGTATAGATTTTCTTCAATTCTGTAAAAATAAAGGCTTAGCAGGCATTTGTGAGAAATTTATTTAACACCAGAAGTCTAGTATTATTTTGGAATATTAAATCTGTAATTTTGAGTCTGAATCATAGCCTTGGTTTATTTGACATCTTTATAGCACAAATCACTCTGAATACCTCTCCATAAATGCAGTGTCATTCAGCAAGTCATAAGAAACATGTCATAACCACCATATGAGAGATTCGAAGACCAAGCACAAGGAAGTCAAGAGATCCTCTGTTCAGAAAGACTAAAAACATTATGTCTGCTCAAAATTTTGTGATCTCTGCCTGCTTTGCTCTAGACATCAAGCCTTGCTGTAAGTCTACATCCATGCAACATTCATAGTTTAACCCCATTTATACTATCAATGATATAACTGGTAAGAGCTAACTTAATAGCTGAAGGTAGTGGTTTTACCAATAATTTCAAATTGATTTTTTTGTTAAATGTTACTTGGAGTTTTTTTCTTTTTTGCTTTCTTCCTAGTCATTGCCATTAATGTACTACCAAAGCTTTTTTCTCCTGTTCTGAGTTTTTGTTCTTTTTTTTTCTTTGTTTTGCTTAGTTTTTTGGGACCATTTTCTCTTCTGATCTTATCTGTATTTACAGTGGGTTTTTTGTCCCTTGTCCCAGAGGAGAATTATGCTTATCACCGATACAAATAATAAATCTCAGTATAGGAATATAATCATCTGGTTTTGATATTTCTGCTTCTGAATGTTTGTGATCCAATTGTTCAGGATTGAGATATACATCCTAAATTAACTGAACATAAAGTGAATAACAGTCTACGCTTCCCAGTTTTGATATTTCTACTTACATGGTTAATTTGCAGCTGCAATTGTAAGCTCTTGCTGTAATTTTGTCATTGTAATTGCTTCTTCAGAAATCAATGTTGCTGCCATGATAAATAATAAAACTCTAACAAGGGTGATAAAAGTCCAGGGCATTTCCTCAGGTTACAGGTTTCTCAGGTGAATATACCCCTCTCCCTGTGTTTGCCTCAACAAATGTCATGAGTGATAGAATAAGTGAATTTCAATGAGATTTAGCTCTAGAAGTGTGAGGGAGCAGAGAATATTACAAAATGTTTTACAACAACATATGTTCATTACTAATGGTGTTACTCAAAATCATAAATAATGAAAGAAATTGATACCATGAGTGCAGTTTGTCTACCATGTCTCAATTATACAAGCACAGGGTATATATCAAGTTTATGGTATTGTGTAAATCTTTATTAAACACTATAACTATAAACTATAAAAGGTTTACACTTTTGTAACAATATGCAAATAGACCATTTAATTTACTTACAGACCTATCAAAATAAAATCCCCATTGGATATCTAGGCAGCAGTAAACAAAATCCTTTCAGGAATTTGCTGCTGACCTTTTTATAACTGCTAAGCTTCCAGGTACTGCAGGGAATACAAAACTTGCTGCTGTAGCTTCTCTACAGCAGCAGAAAATGACAGATGATGTTTTGGAGTACTGTGTACTTATAGTATGGGTTAATTCATGATGGACATATTGTACATATTGTGAAGATATTTTTTCTGAGCTGGCAAGTGGGATAGGACTTGCTCTAAAAAAGCATCGGGAACTGAAGGTGCAGATTGCTCTCCAAATCTTCCACTACAGTGTCATAGGTTCAGTTGAAGCTGAATTTCATAGATTATTCCCTATTTTTTTGGTGAATCAACTGATGAAAATAACTTTTGTCCTCACAAGGAGCTTCAGGCAACTAAACACGAACTTTGTGAGATATGCCACAGAATATTATCTGCCTTTGTTCTGACAGAAGATTGATTGAAAAACACAACAAGAGCTGAATTCAAGAAAAGTTAAGGCACTTCATATCAAAAAAGGAAGTAATGTTTTGCTGGAAAAAAAAATAAGGACAGTGTCAGAAAGACTATGCTAATAATTTGCAATGTATTTGTGTTTTATCCAATGACTGTTAATAATTTTCACTTTCAGAGAAGCATCCTACCCCAAAGCACGCAGACATTATTGTTTGCCTATATTTTAGACTGGTTCAGTACAATATTTGCACTGATTATAAGGAATGCTATTAAGAGGGCAGGCTGCAAATACCTACTAAACACTGCTTGTGGGCTGGCTGTAGAGAAGTTAAGTACAAAGTGGGAAGACTGCATGGGTATGAATTTCAAGTAGGGGCGTCTTGGATTCTGAGAGAGTAGTTAATCTGAATCACTCTTTTCTAGACTGAGCACTGTTCCTCTAGGCAAGCTGTTGTGAAATAGAAATTGAAATATTGAAGGCCAGGATAGTGTTTTGTGTTGTGAGTCTTGTGAAGAGTGTGACACCTTTGAGAACCTCTGAATCAGATAACCTCAAAGAGATATGGGATTTAAAATAGGTTCCTCATGTCAGTTTCATGTTTTCTTAGTCTAGTTAGTGTATTGGACAGCACTGCATGTTTTCTGTTTCTTACTGAGGCACCTCAGAAGTACCTGTGCTTCACCTGTGTTATAATAATTCTGCTTCTAATCCAATTCTAGTCAAGAATGACTTAACCCAGTCTCCACTGCAACCATCATTATAATCATGAATCAAAACTGAAAAACAACATCCATGTCAGGTGTCTCAGTTTGTTACTCCAAGATGAAAATTCCTCTATCTCCCCTCCAGCTAAAAAAACTAGAGATGTGGAGTACTATTGGCCTAATGCTTCAAGTCAGAGTTCTAAATTCTGAAGTGACTCCAGAATCAGTAAATAAAGCACTTCAAGAGGGAAGTGCTACAGAAATGGAAAGGATTATATCTACTGCCATTGAACAAGTAGATTCTGCTCCATTTATTGATGTATTTATGTTCATAATTTTTAATGCAGTTTTCCTCGATTATCTTATTCATGTGATAGAAATGTTTGTGGAAATAGATGACAGACTGAAAAGTACTGCTTTATGTATTAATTAACATTCATAAAGTCTACACCCAGACTTTTAAATATGTAATTATGAAAAGCAATTTGTTAATGGATAACTTTGCTTTCTGCTCTAAATATATCTAGGAACTATTATAACTTTGTTATTTCCAATCCACTGGTAATACATAATTCACACAACAGCATTTATTTTACCACTGCTGATAGCACATGTTTCTCTTTACTGCACACAGCTCCATTTTGCATTTCAGGTTCTATGTCTTAATTTATGTCTTTATTCATGGCCATTGTTACTGTTGTGTATAAGCCTATATTTGTCAATGCATGTGTATACATATAACAACATAAAGAATTTCTTTCAGGTTGTTATTTCATTGGCTGTAGAAAATAACTTTTGGTCTCTGTGCAATACATTAATTTTATTTTCTTTAAATGCTGTTAAAGCATACTTGTAAGCAACTCTGGAACAAAGGTTTATCGTGGGATAAGAATGGCAATAATGTTTTACATTTAAATGAGATTTGTCAAAGCATATAACAAGTTATGTACTTATAAGATGAGTGATGAATTGCAGCTCCCTCTGAGCTGTGCACTTAATGGTTGGGAAGCAGTAGAGGCTTGTGTCAAAAACATCACATATTCAAATAGTTTTTGGGGATTTTTTTAATTACCTCTATAGTATAGAGTTTGTGTATTTTTTTCTTCTCATTATTACTCAGATACATAGATGCTGGACTAACACTTCTATGTTTTCTACCATAAAAAACTTTTAATTCTTCTTCCAGCTGCAACAATTTAAAATCTAAAGGTCTTCCTGTTGAAATATTCCTTTTCTTTAAAAAGATTTATATAGTAAATAGGATTAATACATAATGAGAAAGAAAATATCATAATGTGAAGACAATATTGTAACTTGGAAAATTTTGGGAGAAGAGATAGCAGTCTGGGAATGCTAGGAATTAGCAATTTTTTTTATTCCAAAACTTAGTCCATATGTTTATGGTTATGTCCTTTTATGTTTATTCACGGAGATTGTCCTCCAGGAATATTTTGTATAATTGCATTATGATGAACTTGAATGTACACTATGAAACTTACGATTAAGTCATGAGTTTTTTCCTAAAAAATATTTCATTTCCTTTTAAGTTAGTTGCTTTGATGAACAGAAAAAGAAAAAAAAAAATCCAACCAACCAATCAACCAGCAAAAATTCCTCCCAAAAAATATGTGCTCTCAAAATAAGTTCAGATTGAGATCTGAGGTACCAATTAACAAATCAAATAAAAATCCTGAGATGATATCACAGTATCACAGAATCAATTAGGTTGGAAAAGACCTCTGAGATCATCAAGTCCAACCTATGACTGAACACCACTGTATCAAGTACACCATGGTACTGAGTGCCATGTCCAGTCTTTCCTTAAACATCTCAAGTGACTCCACCAGCTCACCACCCATTCTGGTGTCCAACCACCCTCTCTGAAGAAATTCCTTATACTGTGCAAACTAAACCTCTCCTGGAACATTGTAAGACCATGCTCTCTTGCCCTGTTGCTACTTATCTGGGAGAAGAAAGTGATAAGGTCACCCCTGAGCCTCCTTTTCTCCAGACTAAACATCCCCAGCTCCCTCAGCTGCTCTTCCCAGGACTTGTGCTCCAGACCCTTCCTTCAACCAGCTTTGTTGCCCTTCTCTGGACACGCTCCAGCACCTCAATGTCTTCCTGAATTGAGGGGTCCAGAACTGGCCTCAGTACTTGAGGTGCATATGGGCCTGTCTGTATGCATTTGAGAGACCTGCAAGCTGGGCTAAGACTGTATGAATTAGATATTTAATTCTTTTGAAGGGTATGGGTAAGGGAAGAAAACATGGTAAGTAAGCCATGGAGTTTGATACAGTTGCCCACTCCCAATACCAATGAGCACTTTTCCTTCCAGAACAATCAGCTCATTCTCTAAACTTAGAGAGTGTAAAAATCATCTGGAATGCAGAAGTAATAAAGGAATTGGTGTGTTTAATGGGATATAGCTGAAATTTGGGCTCTTAAGCTTGGATTCTAATTATTCTTCACTCCAATTCAGTCTTAATCTAGCAGCTACTAACTTCTTCAAGTGTCTTCAAATCTATCTCATCAAATGTAGGTATTCTTGTCTGCATTTTGTCTAGGCTTGCTACAGAGTCTGTTGAAATAAACAGATAGTTCTAGGTCACATTTTTCTGTTGTAAGCCTGGTGTTTAAAATAGATCAGATGATTCACACCCCAGACAGGTCCATTTCTCTTCATTGATTATAAAAGGAGTCTAGATGTCTGATGTTAGGGAAAATGGAGTCAATGCCTCAGGTTCTTGGAGCAAAGGGTGGTGCCATGCAAACACCACTTAGCAGGCTCTGGGATAGTTCCTTTGTCGACCAAAGCAGATTCTAACTGTTCTGGAAACCAAGGAATCATATTATTGTGATCCCCTGACTACACTCTTTTACTTGCTGCTCTTCCCACATTTGGAGCTAATGTTTGGCCTTGGCTTGGTCCCCAGCTGTAACTGCAGTGCTGTTAGGTAAATAACCTCCAATTTTCCCTTGCAGGTTCTCCAGCTGTTGGAAGAGATTCTGCCGTTCATCCTGGACTGATTTTGGCTTCTGGTTTGCAGGTTCATATCTAGACCCACAGTGTAGGCTTTCAGGCTTCTCTCACAGTAACCTTAGGCACCAAAGCATTTTCCATGCCAAGTAAGCAATCAAGGTGTCAGAAATCACCTGCAGACCAAACTTGGGCCACAAAGACACATTAAAGGTAAATGTCAGAAAGACCATTTTCCAAAGAAAACAGCTGGAAATGGCTGGCATAAATGCTCTGTAGAGCACATGCCCAGAAACCATTGCAGAATAAGCACAGCAGCCCAGCTGTCTCAGGACAGGATGACGAACAACTGCAGGGTTAGAATGAAAGAGCTGCAGATGGAAAAGGTGAGGGAAAAGAAAAATGGATCTGTGTTTACATGAAGACATGCCAGATTCCCCTCTCCACTACTGGTCACAAAACATGCCTAAAGAATTTATAGCAGTCCAGCACACACAAGCATGCACCTCTTTTAAGTGGTGATTTGCTCCCAGAATTGATCAAATTCTCTGAATTACAAAACCTTGCAAACAAAGATATCTAGAGGCTGTGTCCCCACTGTTATTTGCCTCCAACTCCATAAGCCTCTTCATAACCTATAGGGGCATTACTTAGTTTTGGAAGTGATGAAAATTTATAAAATAGAACTATTTAAAGCAAATTGTTTAGAATTCTATGAGTCAATATTTTCCTCTTCATGGACCTGTGACAAGGGGCTTATTCTTCAAGCACAGTAACGCATTCACCTTCACATTCATGTTTGTGAAAAAAATAAAGTCTGAATTGTATTTTCCATTATTTGACATGCTTATTATTTTCTTCTGTACTTTGGGTGATTAAATTTGGACTATGGCAGACTGTTATCTGAAACTGCATTGCAAGGAAGATTCAAACTGGGGCAAAAAACCAAAACAATATTTATTTTTGAATGCATTGATTTTAAAGCCTTCTTTGTAGGTATATGTAGTTTCTCCTAGTACAAAACTTCAAGGCATAGTTTACTCTGCTGTGATTTTCTTTATCCTCAAGGAAAATACTTTTACCCTAATTTATCAAACTGTTTTATTAAAGGCTAATACAAAAGATTTTTCCATGTTAAACCTTAGAGTCTAATAATAATGGTGCATACCTGAGTAATATAGACAGATTAGGTTTGCTTATCCAAAGTTAGATGGCAATTGAACAATGTGTTAATGTGTAACATGACTACCAACATGCTCTGACTTGGAAAAAAAATAGGCATAGTACTAAGATGTATCAAGATAAATTTTAAAAAGTCTCATTGCAAAAAGAATACATCAGTTGACAAGGTAGCTGCAGAGGTACAAAGTGAGATGAAAGACAGACTCCAGGAAGTTAATGGATGTAATTTTTTATAGGATTAGATCAGTTCCCCCTTAAAAAATCCATGTGAGAATACAGCCATCTTTCTTTAATACTTTTGAAATAACAACTGAAAAAGCCACAGCAGTTCCTGCAATATGTTTTTTTGGAAGTTTTTTTAATCATGTTTGGGTTTGATAAGTTAATATTTGCCTGCTTTTTCTAATGGATTTGGGTGTCTAATAATAAAACCTATGTCTTCTTACAAATCCTGCCAGTTTTGAAACAAATTATTATGAGATGGAGCAACAATGCTTAATTCAGAACAGATGGTTAAATCTGTATTTAGTTGTCCGAATTTTTCTGATTTTATAATCACTTCTTCTTTGCTCTCTTGCTGAAGGTACATTTTCATTGCCAAGAAATTCTATCTTGTAATTGTTTTTTAGAATTTACACACATTTAGTTGTTACACTTTTAGTCCACAGCGTAATTTTTTAACTCTTGCACTTGTTCTTCCACTTTAAAATACCTGATAAAAATACCGGATATTCTTCGGCACGTGGTAGCTGTGATTCACTGCCTCCTTGCTTTTCTGTCTGAGAATTTCAGCTGCTTTTTGGCCATAGCACCGTTTCACTTTGAGCTGATTTTCCATTACTGCCTGCATAGTCTTTTGGCATCAGGGCTTTTCAGACCACCTTTATGTAGCACCAGAAAATGGGGCAGTGGCATGAATCCCTGGTTAGAGATGCACAGCTTTGTCATTCTAGTAACCCCAGGTTCCTCAGAGCTGTGCCTCTCTAGTGTAAGCCTGTCCCTCACTGTTATTTGCAGTTCTTCTTGCCTCTTATGTACTATTTTTTTTTTTCAGCAGCAATTTCATATTTATTCCTAGATCCTGGATAAAGAAAAAATTGTTGAGTAGTCAGATGGAATATCAGCTCCTCTGACAACATTCTCATTCAGTGACGAGTCTTCACTGACAGCTACTTTTGGGGACCCATCAATTTTTATTCTGTTTGGCATGTGCTTCATTTTGATTGAGTCTACAGGTAATTTTTAAAAATCTGAATGTCAGATGGTAAAAGCAAAAAATTTTACAGAAATCTAAACACATTCAGTTTGCAGTGATATCTTTATCTGCTAAATATGTAAACCTATTAAAAAATTAGGTTTGTTTGACAAGCTTTATTTTCATAAAGCCATTTTTACCAGTATTAATTATACTTGCAGCCTCTCATTCTTTATTAACTAGTTATTATATTACCTCTTCTATCATTTTGTCCAGATGGACATCAGACAAAGCAGCCTGCTAATACCCCGGTTATCCTGCCTGCCTTACTGCAGTCTGTCGCATCCATAGCCTTGTTCTTTTATTCTGGAATATTCCAAATACCTGAAGAATATTAAAAATTAACATGACTCAGATATTTTAAAGTTGAGTCTCCTGTTAATGCTTAGCAGCTCTTAAAACATCTTCAGTTTCTAGTAGGATGGAATATAGTTCATCATCCCATTAAGGTTAAATAAAACATACTATTTTTTTTCTGTGTGGTCCAGATGTATTTATCAAATACATCTACCAGCTCTGCATCAATTTCTAACAAATTTACCCTTTCCATTTAATACACCTACAACAATGCAGGATTGTTATTTATCCATTCTTCTTTAAAGAACAACTTTTATTTTTGTTAATTATCAGCAATGTGTTTAGTGTTCTGAACTTTTAATCAACTTTCTACAGTTCATGACTTTTAAAGCTTTTTTCCTTCTACTTCCCAGTTGCTCCTTTCTATAAATTGCATTTTTAATTACTTACAAATTCCTTAGCATCATCAAATAAAGTTAAAATGTATAAGAAAATGGCCCTTTTTGTCATTGTGCTTCTGTATTTCTGGCTGTATTCAGCGTGGCTCCACAGGGACTGGTGCTTGGGAAGTATCATTTAGCAAATGGCAGAGAACAGGATGAAGATGTGTCAAGACTGGCTTTGCGTAAAACGTGATATCACTCAGATTTTTAACCCATCAGCTAATTAAAATAAGTATCTTTTGTCAGTCTAAGCTGGTCATGTCATAACCTTTCTTATTTAAAAGACAATGTGCAAAAACTAGAAAAAGTCGTTCTTCTTGATAGAATACTGTGAGTACTTAATTCAAACTTGGTTTTGTAATATATATTTCCTAATGATCTGGAATCTAAGAACCTTTGATACTTCAAGTGTTTATGAGTAAACGATTACTGATTATTATTATTATTATTATTATTACTATTGCTATTGTATTACTATTATTAATACTTTTATTACCAAGTATTGCTACTACTAATATTAATATTACTATTGATATTTATAATACTATATATTATTTAATAATATATATTATTATCTGTCTTTATGTTTGAATGGCTGTAGAATCATCACCAAAGAAAGATCCACACTTTCAACAGATTGTGTGTGAATATTACTGTAGGGAACCTGGAAAAGCTGATATTGAATTGATCTTCCTTATCTGCTCTGAACAACTCAAGTTCTGTACTGCCTGGGGTAATTTGAAGAAACAGTTAAACTCGATTTAAGATGAAACACGAGCTAGATTCAAACTTTAAAGTTCAATTGCCATTTTACAGTGAAACAAATGTGAAAAAAACTCCAGACACAGGTCATTAAAACCTCTCAGTAGTTGCATTTCAGAGCAGTTCCTATTAAAACTTTTGTTTTCTTTACCTGAAATCTCTGATTTCTATTGAAGAGAAGACATGCTCCAATTTAAACCTTCTCGCCTATTTATTAATATTTTTTTAAAAAAAAATATTGTGAAGGCTATAAAATTGCTTCTGAACTATGACATTTTCAATTTTAAATTCCTGGGACAAACCATCAAAGAAAATATCTCATCTGCTCCTTTTATATTTATTTTGAAGTTTCTCATCTGTTTCTGTTAGTACTCCATGTAAATACAAACAGAATACAAATGCACACAATGATATATGCATTATGTATATTCAATAAAAGTACTCCAGACATATTAAGACAAATTCTCAAGGCATACAACCTACCAGTCCAGGAAAATCTGACCTCACAGTTCAGCTTCTCTCTCCTGGATATATCTGGCCTTTTCTCACCAAAAGTCCTATTTCACAAAGGAATTTTTTTTTTTTTCAGTTTAGGGACTCATTAAACACAACAAAACCATTTTTTAGATTTAAAATCTCATTGTTTATAATTACAAAAATTTCCATTTGCAGAGTCATTTCCATCCAGATTGGTTCCAAAGCACTTTAAAAATTATGTCTAAAAGGAATATTTGGATATTTGTGAGCAGAATGGTTCATCTCTTGATAACCATTTTAACTATATAGTAAATTACAGAGATGGAAAATTGTTCATCACTTTTGTCTAAATAGGTGTTTAAAAAAGTGGTAAGTTTAGTTCAAACAGCAGAACTTGTACACTGACACCTTACAGAAATTTATGTAAAAATTTCAAACACCCAAGAAGTCACCTGGATAAAAATGTGTCAGCCTGGACTTCTCTTACCATGAATTTGAATCTTCCTCTGGGAACTTCTGTCATCTATGAAAACAAACATGATCATATTAGGAGGTTTATCATTCATAGTGTAAGAAGCTGTAGTTTTTATGGGCTCAGGAGCCTCCCTAAAAAGTGCTAGAAAACCTGTTTTGACAAGAGTTTAAATCTCTTTACTGGTTGCATGTGTTCGTGTCATGTACCACAGAATTGTCACAAATGCTCATTTTTACCCAGGGTAAGTCCCAGAAGGCAGATTCTGATCCTTCTCATTGTGTTTTACCAGACTTGTTGGGGAATGAGTCCTCAGCATGTGCTCAGATATATGCACTACAGTAATGGCTAATATACAGAAGCAAATCCATTTGTGATTAACAAATGAAACTGTAACTGAAACTTTCCTGGCCAGTGTTACATCATTGATAGTTGCTAGTAATTCTATTAATTTTTCATTAATCTATTCAATATATATTATCAAACAGGAAGCATCACTACTCTTAGAAAAGTGAGAAATGAGGATGTATAAAACACTTGTTGCACAAAAGGTATTAAACACATAGGAAGGTTAGAATCTTTTGGTGGACCATTTACTCTTGTTGATGAAGTTATCTCAAAACCAAAACCACTCAGGCTTTCTCAAGTTCAGGAAAGCTAGAAGTGAATTATTATGATGGAAAATAAAATAAAAGCAATTTTAAAAAGAGTTTGAAACAGGAGACAAGCTACAAAACAATGTTCATTATGACCATGGAAATAATAGCTCATGTTCTATACAGCAAATTTCCTGACTTGAAGCTCTATAGCTGAGAGCTGATAAGTAAAATTTCTTTAGTGTATGGGCAACTGCAGCACCTTTCTACTTTGATTAAATCTTACCAAGATTTAATAATTGTACCTGTGAAGATTTAATACTTGTACCTGTGAACTTTATTGATGGTTTCAAGAGAGAAACCCTTGGTAGTAGAGAATGAAAGGACTTTAATTTAGTACTGTTTCCTTTTAAAGGGCATTTAGGCATTGTGGAAAAGTATAAAATTTGCATTTGCAGTTCCATCAGTAAAAGAAGACTTCCTCTTTATGACAAAGACATTTGAATTAACCATTCCTCTAAATTTGTTAAATTTGAGAGTTCAGCCTCTTTGTTTCTCATGAACACCAGGACTCCTATGGAGAGGCATACTTGTATGTATTCTCAGAAAGGCTGGAACGTACAGTCATAGACAAAGGAGAGAGCAGAAATCAGATTTTATGAAATAAATGATGGTACAGACAATTTTGCACAGAAAACATACTATGAGTGTCCTGAAGAAGTCCTGAAGCAGCAAAGGTAATATAATTGATTTGGTAAGAATGTCTGGTTAATTTTTCACAAGGCGTAGAGTCCTCAAAAATCAATAACTTTCTGCTGTATCTTTATTCTTCTGAATAAACTGTGTCTGTCTAAGAAACTTGATTCCTAAGTGCAGTTAGGTTCATAAAACATTCACAGACATACACAGCAGAAAAGAAACACAAGCTTTCCCAAGCAGCAGTGAGCATTTAACCCCTAGGTAGGACAAAGTGAATTATTCTTCTTTGATATTGTCCTTGCACAGATATATTTTCTATTTTTCTCTTTAGTGCTATAATCATTTTTTTTGTTTACAATATATAGGCATCTACCCAGAAATTCTTTTTAAATTTCCATTTTCTGTATAAATATTGCATTTAGTCCATCACATTTTAAATTTTTAAAGCATTCAAAAGAAAGATGACTACTCTTACAAACAATACAAGCAGGGATGCACACAGCATTTCTGCTACAGTAGAAGCAGAAGAATGGATCCCTTTGAAGAAGGGATAACACAGACAGGATAACAAAATACAGAAAATGTGAGATATTAATATAAAACCAAGGAAATTTACCGAGAGGAGACTGGAGCAAACTCTACCTTGAATAACACACTGTGGAACCTAGGTGTGCTATGTTTGCAACTAAGTTAATCTTTCTGCATCTGATGTATTTAGGTCCATTGATTATAGAACATCTAGGGAAAAAGTCTCTTGAAATAATTGCCTGTATTTACCTGTCTGAAACTAAACTATGAAAATATCTTTCTTTGAAAAGGTACTGACCATAACATGACTATACAACTGTATTACTCCTGACCTCAGTTACCTCAATTTTCCAAGTGATTTAAATTTGCCCTTGCATCATAGTTTACTCTGTGCCAAGCTGGTCTCCAGAAAGATTTTACATCATGTCAGATGGACATACAAAATAATCAAGACATATCCTGAGCAGGAACCTCTTCACCTCCTGTGAAAATCCATAGCCAACAGTTGCATCCTAAGCAAGGAACCTTCTTTAAATGCGCGAAAATCAGTTAGGCAACAGTCACTGCCATTCCTATTCTGAGAGATTAACTAAATGACTTGTGAAGAGCTGTGGTGGGCTGATGCTGGATGAAAAACCATTTTGAGGAAGGCCTTGAGCAACAACAGGCCCTTGAACAAATCAAACAAGAAATAGCTCTTGGGCCTGTTTGGACATGAGTGGCCATGCAAAATATATTCTACACTGCAGCTGAGGGGGCCCTCACCTGTAGCCTCTGGCAGAAGACTACAGGAGAAACCTAAGGTTGACCATTAGAATTTTGGAGCTGGGGCTGTTGAGGGTCAGAAGGCCACTCTACTCCAACAGAAAAAGAGATGCTAGCAGGCTATGAGGGGGCTCAAGCCACCTAAGAAGTTGTTGGGACAGAAGAATGTCTCCTCTTGGCACCACAATTGTCCATTCTGCACTGGATGTTCAAAGGAGACATCCCTTCAATGCATTACACAACTAGTGCAATATAGAGAATGTGAGTAGCATGGATTAGATGAGCCTGAATGGGAACCCCCAGTTTGCCAGGAATCCTGGAAGAGACTATGGGGACTGGCCAGAAGGAAGATATTTTGGAGCATTGCCTGAAAACGTGACTTGTGCCCAAGAAACACCTCAAAAGAGGCTATGCTCTATTTACTGATAGATCCTGCCGTGTGGTAGGAAACCATTGGAGGTGGAAAGCTGATGTGTGGAATCCCACATAAGGAGACTGTTGAAAGGGAAGGCAAGTCAAGCCAATTTGTAGAAGTGAAAGCTCTCCAGCTAGCACTAGAGACTGCTGAACAAGAGAAGTGGTTTGTACTTTATCTCTACACTGATTCTGGAATGATGGCTCATACCCTGTGGGGGTGGCTGCAGCAATGAAAGAAAATCAACCGGCAATGCGGAGGTAAAGTCATCTGGGCTGCTGCATTGTGGCAGGATATCACCACACAGTTAGAAATCATGACTCTGAAAATACATCATGGAGATGCTCACGTGCCCAGAAGTCATGGCACTGAAGAATATCCAAGCAATGAACAGATAGATAAGATTGCCAAGACTGGAATAACTAAGGTAGATTGTCACTGGGAGTGAAAGAGTAAGCTATTTACAGCCTGATGGGTCCATGAAACATCAGGACATCTGATATGGTGAGGTTTGGCAAATCAACTACACTGCACCGCTCCTATGAACATGCCAAGGCAAGAGCCCATGAAATGGGAAAATAATATCTATTTGTGAAAGGATGGGGAGTGTAATGAAAATTTATGTTTGATACAGAGATGGTTTCAGGATTTAGTTTAAATTGTAGGTGTGGGTAAGAAGGGATTTCAGTAATGAGAAATAATGCAATGGAACGGTTGGAAGATATATAAATTATGTGGAATCAGAGTATGATGCAAAATGATATGCAATAAGGGTATAGGTTGTATTGAGTCCGGCTGAACTGGAGTTCATTTTCCCATAGAGCCCTCCCAGTGCTGTATTGGTATCCCAGCTTTGCATTGGTAGCTGGAAAGGTGTTGACAAAATGTGTTTTGGTTACTGTGTTTTGGTTACAGATGAGCAGAGCTGGCACAGCATCAGGGCTGTCTCTCTCACATTCCCACCCCCACCAAGGTTCTGGGAGTGGGCAAGATCCTGGGAGGGGACACAGCCAGACCAGCTGACCCAAATTATCCACAGGGATATTCCATACCATGTGATGTCAGCTTGGATATGAAAGGTAAGGGAGAGGTGGAATGGGGTGAGTTATTTTTTTATTTTGCAGTGTTTGCCTTCTCAAGCCACTGCTAGAGTGCTGAAGCTCTGCTTCCTTGGAAGTGTGTGCACATCGCTCACTGATGGGAAGTAACAATTAACTTTTTCCTCTTTGCTCCTGTGCAGGCAAACTTTTGGTTTTCTCATTTTTTTCACCTTAGTAAACTGCCTTATCTCAATGTACTAGATGTTTTTCATCTTATTTTCTTTCCTCTTTCTCAGTGGAGAGTGTGATACAGTGGCTTGGTGGGTACCTGCTGTCTACCCACTACAACAGCACTCACCTTTCCTCCTTAATCTGCCTGTTCTTTCCACCTCAGAGTCAGTCAAGTACAGGCAATGAGTGAAAATGTTGGCAGATTCACACAACTTCACACAAACTAAACTCATTTTCTATAATAATTTTGACATCTTTCCCCTTCAAAATTTGTATTTTAAGTGTTTTGCAGACATTCACTTATATTTGGCTACTTTTGTTATACAAAGACTATTTAGAGGGTCTGTAGCCAATTTCTTGTGACAATAAGGAGGGAAGGAGAATTAATTAATTAGAACAAAAATAACAACTACTCCTCCAGACACTGTACGATGACGTATGTGACTGGGATGCAAACCTGCAGAAGTGGATGTCACCTTGAGTACTGTTATTTAATTGTCATGTCTACACAGGCACAAATACATCCTTACAGGTAGATAAAAGGCACATTACAACATCTATTGAAGTTTGGGTGTGGAGTCAAAGGTCTCTATAGCTACAAACAACTTGGAGAATGCAAAAAAATTGTAAACTTCAGTGGATTATTTTTTCTCATAGAATCAGTGACCAAGAGGGTGTAAAAACTAGGATTCATCCTCAAACTTTCCTGTCATAAAATTATTTCTGATGAAACATTGCAGCAGTGAAGACAAGTATTCAAGCAGAGATTACTCACAGACAAGCATTCACAGCAGAGATTACTCACAGAAATTTCCATTATTGTAGGTAACTGACCATAGTGTTGGTCAGAAATTATTTTTAGAGAAGAAACCTCTTGATTCGAAATTATGTAGTTTTATTTTTTCTTATTAATTCAGTGTAGTACCATTTGAGGTTTGGTGGGGATTTTTTTGTTTTTCTTTTTTTTCAGGAAACTTAGAGAGGCATGCAGGAGAAAAATAAAAAATACCATTAGTTTTGCTTTGATTATATATTTCTTTTTCCTGGATCTTGATTTTTCAAATTTTACTTGACAGATTTTAATGACTTTTTTATAAAATTCTCAATGTATGTGGTACAGAGAAATATGGCCTTTTAGCTCATCACCTTCAATACATACAGTTATCCTTCTTAGGCAGTATCTCAAGGGCAAACTGTTACTGGTTGGGAGCAGGAGTGTGCATGAGCATTGAAGTATGTCAGTATCTGACTGGAGTACATTTGTATATAAGTTGATTCTATGAGACTGCAAAAGTTGCTTGAAATCTTACAATAGATTTTCTTACGGGTTATCTGCAATCACCTAAACATACTATAATTTGATTTACACTGGGAAACATCCTTTCTCAAAGTTGCACAGTGTTCCAATCCATATCCATGCACAGGACAGTAAACTGACTGCATTCTACTGCAATCATTAGAGAAGAGCTCTCCCACAGATAAGCCATTCCAACAAATTTTCATTTCATCTTACAGTCCATGACGGTTTCTAATTCTGATGCTTCAGACAAGCGCAAGATATTTTACTGATTGTGGAAAAAATCTTTTTGAATTCTTAGTGGGAGAATGATGGAAGCAGCTTGATAGTCATTCCCTTTGGAATTAAATTAATAAAGTCCTAGTTATCTAATTTCTCCAAGAAAAGATCCCTAGCATCCATAGACCTGCAATAAGGATGAATTTGAGTTTAGGATTAGAATTGTTATAAATTTACCTTAAGTTTCTAGATGGAATGACACCAAGGCCAGTCAATATCTACAAATTTCCCTTGGTTTAGTGTCAAGTCCTTAAACTATCAGTGGTTTTCATGAGAGCACACACACTAGTCTGGGATTAGCAAAAAGGGCATCTGCGTTTTTGCCCTTTTATTCTTTCTGCTGCATTTTATTCTTAAAGCAAAATTCATGTTATGCTAAGGTTACGTTACAAGAATTTTGCAGTAATCTACTGAAAATAACTAAAGTATATATGTATATAAAAGCAAAGTACGGTACTTATATTACTGTATGTACTTTTTTATGCTTTTTTCCAAGTGCCATTTGAAATTTCTCACTGCATAAAAAATTGTGTCTTGGAATTTCAAATACGAGACAAAAAGGCATTTTCAAACTCTAATTTGTCCATAACCATTGTCATTGAACAAAGACAAAGCTAGTTTTTAAACCATGTTCTATAATAACAAGAGGAATGATAATAACACATGCTGAATGCATAAGTAAAATGGCAAAAACTGGAAGATTAAGGTTTTCTCTTGACTTCATGGAACACATTTCACAGCTGGTATTTCAGCAGAAGCACGCTTTGTGCAAAATCTTGTTGCCAAGGAAAATATTTCATTTTAAAAGCTTTTTTTTCTTTATCGGTTGTTTGTGTCAGAGTACTGAAGGGCTTATGGAGAATATTTTGGTTTAAAGCATATAAAAAAGAAACTGATTCCTTTAACAGCCTTTCTCAATTAATCTTTTTCTTTACTCAAGTAAATCTATTTTATTTTCTAAAAGCATGTTGGGTGTAGAAGTTGAAGGACATGGAAAAGTTCAACTTCTGTTGCTCATGCCCAGATTCATCAAAGTTCAGCATGGACTTGAAAATCAATAGCCTTGCTTCTTCCTCTTCCATCCTTCTTTCCCTGATGCTCTCTTTTCCAAGTACTCTACAGTCCTGTAACTCTTATCTCCTATTGCTCATCAAATGTAAACATAAATTATTCTTTGAATCTTTCCCAAGTGGAAGCTAAGTGATGCTTCAGAACAATGGATGGGGTGAGATTTTGGAAAGTTTTCACCCAAATTAACCTTTAGGCAGTGCTCCAAGGTAGCAGCTCCAGCTTTCAGAGCACCAGCTCTTGGCTGCATGGAGGCCAGGGTTAGAACTTTATTATTTTCTATAGGGTCAGTTTTTAATCTTTAGTTTATGGCCCAATAGGAAATATACCCTGTTTTTCCCTACACATGCAGAAGATTTATCAAGCTTTTTGGTAGAAAAATCAAAACAGCGATTTTCTATTAACTCCTTCATATAGGATATGGTATTCATTTCAAGAAACATTAAAAAGTAGAGCTTCTGCAAGTATTTGCAGGCTATTTTTACCTAGTTAAGGATCCTTTGCAGGCTATTTTTTACCTAGTTAAGGATCCTTTGCAAGCCAAGTGACATATAAACTTGAGATGAGTCATAACAGTAGTGGGAACTTGCTGTAATTCTCCCTGTTTCCCTTTGTGGTCCACCACGATTAATTTTGTAGTTGATGTAAGGCACATACTGCTGCAGTTTTGACCAGAAGGCCTTTTCTGGAGCTTCCAAAAAATCCTTTAGTCACAAAAGGGCCAGAAAAGTGAGAGAGTAACTGACAAACCACAGACAATATTACAAAGTTTCTCTTGTTGACAGTGTCAGTTTATAAATTTTTTAATTTGTTTTAGCTGCATGCAATGGTGGAGGGTCTCTCAGGCAACAGAGTACCAGTGACATCCAAGGTATTAGTTTGGAGGCAATTGCTTTAAAAATCTCAGCCTCTGGGAATTCCTGAAGTTATATTCATAAATGGATCGACCCTATCATTTAGAAATTTCCAGATGAAGAGAGTTAATGTGATTGTAAAGGACAGCTACATAAATTATTATCTGAAGAACAACAGAAAAAACTCATGGGAGTGAGAAAGCTGGTACAAAAAGATTAGACTTGAGCTAAATGCTGTGACAAAAAAAAAAGAGAACTATACGCCAAACCCACTCTATGATGCATAAAACACTGACCAAGAATATAAAACTAAAAAGGGTTTGGATTATTACCTCTGATAAATCAAGCTAGTCTTCATGTTTATGAGCCTCAACTTTGTACAGCTTCAATAAAAAATACTGAATAAACTATATAAATGTATTAGTTTACTATTATTATTGCAATGTTTCTAAAATGCAACCTATTCTTGTTTTCATTACACTTCTAGATAAGAAAAAGTTAAAAGGTTGGGTTTTTTTTTTTTATTTGCAGCACCCAGCCTTGTAAAAGGTAAGTTACTACAGACTCCCAATCCTCACATAGATATTAATATATTACAGTTAAAAACTATACTGATAAAAATGGTGTTCATGAAGCCAAGGCCTGAATATTAGCACTATTGTGCAAAGAGAGGTCATTCAGAGTTCTCAATAGCCCCTTTCACTGCACCTTAATCCATACTTAATCCCCTGGCTATTTTGGGCCCACAGTTTTCACACATTGCTTTGCCAACATACATCAATCCTGGCCTGTGAAGTATCCCCTGTTATTCCTGTTCCACACCTTCCTTTAGGAGAAAAATATATGTCATTCTTAATGGTACAGTGAAATCTGTAATGTGGATAAACTGCACCCAGGGGATCAGATTGAAGCCATTAAAATTATTTTCACTAGGGGTCTTGATGCAGAATTGGAACACTAATCTCCAGAGATAAAGGGCGTCTAGCTGATTTACCACTTCAGTCCCCACTTTTAGCTTTGATTTTATTATTTGTTTGCTCTGTAACTTTCAGCTATATTCTAGACCCTCGAGCATTCAGATGATCTTGGCACCATAACTGTATCAACCATACTGTGTCTGACTGATAACTCTGAAGTGTTCAGAGCATACCTTCATTATCCAAACTGGAATTAGCTGACTTTTTGTAGCTCAGATTATATTGATATGAAATAGGCTATTATACAGTAGTAATATAGTATTTTAAAACCTTTTGGAAGGGACTCAATGCTTGCTAGCTTTGTATTGATTTCTCCAAGCAGGAATTATGATCAAAAACTAATTTCAAGCTGGGTTAAGTCTCTCTAAGATTGAATAAAACTTTCTATTAGTTCAATTACTACACACCAAAGAGTGAGATAGCATTCAAAGAATAGCAGCTTGTTCAGAGTGATTTCTAGATCGCTGAGATTCTCTTAAGAACAGCTTCTAGGGCTTACAATGTTCATTCAAAAAAACCTCAAACCTTGAGCATCACTTAAAAATTATTCCTTTTCTCCTTTTAGTTAGTAACTTTGATTTTCATTTCTTCTTGTCAGTGGAATAGTTGGAAGAATACAGATATGCATGCTTTTCTTTGCAATTCTGTATGGTTTCTTCTACATAGAAATAAAGTGATTTAAAATATTTGGAAAATCTAAATTAGAGCAGTAATTAAAAGAAAAAAAGTGTAATTTTTCTTATGGTTGAACTCTGGCAATGAATTCAATGACTTCACTATATCCTAAAGGGATTCTGAGTGTGAAGAACAACGCTTCTGGAGACAGGTTTTGAAACATTGCATAAATCATGGTCTCCTGAAATAGTGGATGTAAACTGTTTTGATGGTTCACTGAAAAATCTTTCAGTGGCCATTTGGTATAAGAAATGCTATTTTCCTCCCTTTCTATTTGTCTTGGATGAAACATGTAAGGACTGAGACATTGATTAGTGATTTGGGAGAACTTGCAAGAAGAAAGCAAAAAGGAGAAAAGGTATAGCAAAGGAACTGCAGTTTCTAACAGACATCTCAAGAGACAAGCTATGATCCATTTGTCTTTGTCATTTTTCCGTCATTTATTTTCAGATATCTGCAGTGGCATGATCTTATTGTCAGCAAGTATCAGTACATAAAGTATTTCAGTATGGGCATTTCATTATGTGGGTATGGGCACAAACCCCTGTTATGACAAGAAGAGTTGCTTTTGGTACAGAAATATTTGGGATAAATTCCACAATTTTGTGCTTGTAATTGTATTGCAAAAGATGCACTGAATGTAAAATATTTCCTCAATAAATTTCTCCTTTGGACCAAATCAATTTATTCTTCTGAGGCATAGGTTCATAGGTATCATACCCAGTGTTTTGATTCCTACTGTAAACAAGGCTACTGTTAGTCAGAACACGCCAATCTTTTATCAATAGCATTTTAATTCCACAGGTTGCAACAAGTCACAGCTCTTTTCCGGTCTTTGGATGAATTAAAGTTGCATCTACAGAAAGATAATTATATGCATCTAAATCCTACATGTGAAAATGCTTATGCTCTTAACTATGCCTCAGATCTTGCTGTTCCTTAAGTTTCCTGCAGAGGGTGCATGGAGAGGGAGGTGCTGTTACCTCACTGAGGATCCAGTGACGAGACCTGTGAGAACGGTTCAGTGTCACCAGCTGAAATTCAAACTGGACATAAGGAAACATTCCTCTACCAAGAGGGTGGTCAAACCCTGCAACAGGATTCTGAGAGAGGTGACAAAGCCTGTCAGAGTTAGACATATGTCAATGATGCCCTTAACAGCACTTTTAACTTTTGGTCAGCCATGAATTAGGCAGCTTGATTAGATGATGGTTACAAGTCCCTTTTAACTGAAATAGTCTAGTCTAGTCTTTTCTACAGATCTGTTGGAATTGTTCAGAATTAATCCATATTTCTTTAACTATTAAAAACATGTTAATGTGAATCAAATTCTTTATGTGTATTATTGACTGAAACCTTCTAGTTTACATATGTACATAAAGGTTAAAGGCTTAAGAAGAATCAAAGCAAGTTTTCTATATCACCTGACAGCCAACTCATTCTTTCTTTTCTAGGGACATAAGATGCATCTTCAGCTGGAGAATGGCTGTTTTTTTTGTTGTGGTTTTTTTGAAGGAAACTTAACGGATGAAAGCTGAACAAGAGAAAAAAAATACTTAGAAAACCTAAGCCAAATAACCTACAAACATCCCCAACTAATAAAAACCACCACCAAAGCTTCACCCCAAAGCAAGCCAAGAAACCAAACATCAGTTTATAGAAATCACTATGATGGGGGAAAAGTATAGAGCAAGCTAACTGTGAAGTTATCACAGCTCCTTGTGCTATTTCAAGTCTGCTTTCTGTACAATTGCTGCTACCAAACTGATCCATGGGAAAAGTGACAACAGGCCAGGAGAGACCACTTCAGGATCTAATCAGATTACCTCTCCACTTGGTGTGCTGTTCTACATTGATATTCCTTGACACAGACCCTTGTGCACTGTTTATGGAACTGAGAGGAAAGTAGCATTATCCTGAGGACCTGGAAATTTTAGGAGGGACTGGAATTAGTATATTTAAGATACTAATTAGGAGTTGTTTGTAGTCACAAAATAATAGGAAGGAATAGTGAGCCATCTGTAGGCAATGTAATATGACATTATGAATTACATGTATAATACACTATGAAATAATTACCTGCTTTTATGAGAATTGAATTCACTGACCTTGGAGGTCCTTGTTAGTCTATATTTTGTGTCTGTCTTTTTGATCACAACTGTGGGAAGGGTCCTCCTGCCTTCGGCCCTTGTCTGAGACTAAAACTCAATTTATCTTCATTACACAATCATCTAACCCTCTCATTTATTTTTTTCTTTTTTCTTCCTCTTTTTAAAAATTGTGATTTAAAAAATCTTTTATAACAACTTCATGTTTTTCACACAAGTTTTTCATGTTTTTCACATCAAAGTAAAATTTAAATTCATTTGAGTCAAATCTAAACTCCTAGAACAAGAAAATCCAGAGTTAGACATTTCTTCATCCCTGTTTTAACACAGGATATTATTATAATAGGTGGGCACTTGGCAAGTCTAGAAATTTTGTTGTACAACTGTGCATTTTAAGTTTGAGACACAAAAGCAATACGATATGACAGAAGGGTTTCACATAATAACTTTGCTATGTCATGTTGGTAGCACGGTAGCAGCTAAGTAAATATGGGTGCTTAATGGAGTATACTGCTAGAGCATTGTATATCAAATTAATGGCCCTATTTATAACTTGCATTAAATTTTCCATCATCTTGTCTTAAGACTGGAGGTTATTTTTTTAAGTTGATATGAAGTGTTCTTTTTTTCACCTTCCTCTCTCAGTACCAAGATTAGGCACCACATTCTGAGCTGGCATAAATTGCTATAATTCTTCTGAAGGCAATGAAACAATTCAAATTTACACTAACTGAAGATTTGTCCAAATAAAATGAAGATCCTGATCTCTAAAGGGAAGTATGTACACAGTTTCTCTGACTACAGCTATAGTTGGGAGTGTGAGAACATTTTAGGATTTAGGCAAAGGCGACTTATTTGTACAACTAATTTGTGTAATTGGGAATTTTTATTTCGTTGTTAGGGGAAGCAATTCCTGTTGGATCATACACTGGTTGCCAGGCTGTAAAAGATAGGATACAAGCAATTATAAATAAGCCACTTTTGTATACTGACAGTAAAAAGGAAAAAAAGGCAAAACCAAAAATTGACCAGCCAAAAAACCCACAAAAAAGAACCCCATAAAAAACCCCAAAAAACACCACAAAAATATTCTCAGTTTTAAGCTGAAGAAAAGTGTCTATTCATGTGCTGTATTCACATTATATATCAACTTAAATATCCATGCCTAGGACAAATACAATATAATAATTCATAATATCATACTATGAAATTACTCTGTAAAGTTCTGCATAGTTCCCAACTGCAAAATTCTAGGCATCAGCACTGGAAATACAATGTACTGTCAATTATCAGCTCTATTTCTTAAGTAATAAAAAAAGCATACCAGAGCCATTCTGGACCCTTACTTGACTTCATATAGTTTCTCCCTTCACAGAACAACTTTACTATATAATCAAAATGGTTTTATAAGCCCTGAATGATGACATGAAAGCCCAGAGTCATTTGTCTACAATTAAACAATGTGACCTTTACATAAACCTGACCTGAAGTCCTGACGGTGACAAAGACTGCAGATCAGTTTACAGCATCACTGTGCTGTAGTAGCAGATGTTTGCAATTGTACTTGTTCCACCACCTCTCTAATGATGTGCAATTGTCTTGAGGGAAAAACGAAAAGCCAGCTGAATTTAAGGATCGAAAAAGTGTTTGTTTGAACAAATTAAAAGAAGATAGACAAAGCAGACAGTATGAGATCTCTAAATAAGGCAAACCTTTAGGGATGAATTAGTTTGACTGTGTCTTTCATTAAGCTTACAGAAAAATGTAGCTGCCAAAAGTTCATAATAATATGAATGAGTGTATCTCTTCATGTTTTGCTGTTTCATCTTAATCAATATTAACTTAATATTAACTCAATATAAATCCAGCTATTCCTAAACGTATTTCAGATTCACTTCCCTGCAATGAAGATGCTTTCATTTTCTGCTTCACATAGCACAAAGGGATGCATTTGCATCATACCTTCCTCATTTCACCTCACCTTCCAAGACTGTTATTATTTTGGTGACATCTTATCCTGTTTCCAATGATATACAGCCCATAATTGTGCTCATGGGCCAGAAAGAAAGGAAAATACATCAAGTTAACAACAATTTTGTTACTGACTTATAAGAAATGAAAGAAATGAGGGAAAAAGTAAAGAGAAAACCTTCTTAAAATGCTTTCATTAGTATTTTTCTGAATTTCATATTTTTAAAATTTTGTTTCATCAGGAAATCACTTGCTGTATGCAGTAGTAAAATATCTCTTTATACAGTTATATTTTAAAATAATTTATATTTAGTGCATTTTGATTGATATTTCATTTGTCCCCTTTCTCCCTCACTTCCCTCTATTCTCTGTTATATTAGGACTGTTTGGGAAGCAGATTAATGACTTAATGCATCCTCATATTTCGATGGCGTATCAAGGTGTAACCCAGCATTTATTGCTATCAATGTTAAAAAATAAAATCTAATTTAAACACGGATGTTTCTTTTTCAGAAAGTATTAGACCCATAGCAGAAGCAAAGTCAACTAACAAAAGAGAACATTGAAAACAGACAATCTATTTTCCAAGCCTCACAAATCCAAGAGCCCTCTCCACTTTCTCTTCACTGTAGATCATAAACCTGCAAAGCAGCAAATGCTGTAAATTCCACACAGCAGCATTTCACTTACTTGGGTTTCTGAGGACTGGAAATTCCACATGAATCTTTCCAGTACTCAGAAATATTTCCTTCTGCAATTTCTTGGTGGGAATTTGCTGTCATTTTTTTTTTTATTTAAACACTAAAATGTCAAACCAATGTTTGAAGGAGAACACGTGCTGACAGAATTTTCAAATCCAAAAACTGTTAACACACATTCTGAGCTTGTACCTCAAATATTAAACGTCCCTCTACCAAGTGGTCTACATAACTCCTTCCCACCCCCACCTCCAAGACATGAATATACTTAAAAGTGTGCCTGCACACACATGCAGACACACACTCACATACAAAAAACCTATATTTCAATTATCATGCTTAAAGTCTCTTTTAGATATTGTGGTCCAACTAGAAAAAGCTATGAAACAGTATTTTAGCTTGGCCCCTCCAGACATTGAATTAGAATCAGGCCACCAAGCAAAAACACCATCTCCTCTGTTTCACTTTCACATCTCTACAATAACTAAATTGCTCCTTCAAAAGAATCTTATATACAAAATACATTTAATACATGAGAGCAAAAAATTTGAATAATTTAATGTGCCCCAGAAAATAATGTTGGCAATCGAATAGCCTCCTGGAATAGCAGACACTGACAGAAAATGCCACAGTTATACTAGGAAGTGGACTTCACTCTCTGCTACAGGCAAAAATTCTATAATGTCATTGCCATTCTAACCAGAGAAAGGGAAAATGGTAAGATGGGACTTTTTCCTAACTGCAAATCTGGAAATGGGTTTAACTCTGACATATTATTGGCTTAAGTAGACTTAACCATAGCATAGTATAACATAATGACCAAAGCACACCAATTAGTCCAGCTAAAATTTTTCATTACTAGCAGATTCACAGAAGTCTCTTACCTATGGACTGACTGGGATTCTTGAAATACCTACAGCACAGTGTTTAAGACTCAAGGTAAACATTCCTTGCAGTTTAGTTCATTTACAAAAACAGCTTTCTCCAACAATAATAAGTCATCAAGAAGATTAGTTTTTTTCTTTCAGTGGCAAAACAGAGTCCTTCTTCCAGTAACACATAATTCAATACATTGATAAAGCTGATCCAATGTATTTGATTTTTTATCTGTGCCAAACTTGAACAGATCATTTATAAATCAATGATTATGAGAAAGGACACCACATTCTCATTTGTCTTTACACTGTTTTAACATTTGGGTGTTGTACTGAGTTCATGAATAGCCAGGCATTTCCTCACAATGTGCATTGTGTGTGTTAAGGTGTTAAACCACTACAATGCAAAAGTATGACTGAACAGTTGAGTTGACTCTTTGATGACATCTTAAGCAGGGCTGGTCAGAGAATAAATTTTTCTATGACATTTACACTTCTAGTTACCATTGAACTACCAGACATATCAATAAGAAAAGAAGGCCCCACAGCTGCGTGGAATGTTGTTGTTCTTGATGGGTATTTCACTTTTTTCATATTTAAGGGCAACAAATTATTTTAAGTCCATATTCTCATCAGATTGATCTAATCTCAGCAATTTAGACTTGTGGATACTGATATGCAAAAAGGAAAAAAAAAATTCCTCTTTTGGCTCAAGGTGCTCATCTGCCATCTGGAACAGCTTCCTCAGTCTCATCCATTATGTAAATGAGATGTAGTATTTGTTATGTTTCATCTACTGATACTAATACATTAACATGGATCTTACAGCTTAAACCCCTGAGAAGGAACTGGCTTCACATCACTCACTGGCTTGGGATCACATCCTATTATTTTTAATGACCCTGTGGCATTTAAGGTCACTTGATTTTTAATAAAGCAGATTTCTGTGATTTCAGTAAAATAGTAGCTATCCCTTCTATTTACTTATCTTTCCTTTTCTCTTCCCAAAAGATTATGGTATTTCAGACTATTGCATATGTTATTTCTTCTACAAAACTAGTTTCTTCATTTACCTTCACATCTTTTTACTGTTTCAGAATAAAATAGATAAAAAGGTTTTTTCTCTATCCTTAGGTGAAAGTGTCAGGGAAATGCTTTACAGAATTAGTAAGGAGATATAGACTGGAGCTGAAAACCAGTTCTGTTCAATGTTTCTTTGATTTTTGATATGTTAAATGAGACAAATTCAATCTGGTAATGTGATACCTGTGTAAACAGCCCTTAGTCACTCATGTGAGTAAGTTGAAATCAATGTGTAAATAAGCATTATAGCTATGTCCTTGAAAGACATAGTTTGAAAATGTTGCCAACGCAGTCAGTCATATTTATAGCCAGGGCTGAGCCCTCACAGAATAGGACAGCACACATTGATGGAAACGGCAAGCATATTCCATTCCAGTACCATTTACCTTTTTAATGAAAACTTACTACATGCCAGGGATTTAACATGCTTGCTCAATATTCCAAATCACTATAGTGTAAAAGAGGAAAGAAAAGTATGAAGTGCAATTAAAATCTGTCATTTAGCATGGATAATTTAAATATGATTCTTCTGTATTAATAGACTGCTTGCCAAAATCAGGGTGGAAATGAACTTTAAATGCTATATGAGCTTTCACTGAGCTTTATGAAGAGAACTATCTGACTAGAAAATATAACCAAATTGGTTTTTTAAGTTATGGAAATGCATTGCAAAAAGTAAAAGTAAGAGTAAAAGTAAAAGTAAGAGTAAAAGTAAGAGTAAGAGTAAAAGTAAGAATAAGAGTAAGAGTAAGAGTAAGAATAAAAGTAAAATAAAAGTAAATGCAGCTGCATTGAATGAGGCAAACATGTATGTTAATAATAAATAATTTGAAAACTCTATTTTTTTCTGTTGATGCCTTGACTACTTAATCAAACCCAAGGTCTACAGCAGGACTGTTTAAATGAGAAAAGACAACCAGATATGATTCCAGAAACTCTTCCATTGAAGATGATGGGTTTGATAGAACAAAACAGTTCATAATATTTGACATTGCATGAGGATGCAGCATTACATGCATTTATTAAAAATACACAAATAGCTTTCAAAGTGAAGGAATAGTTGGATCTCAGTTTTTCCATGTTGAGGCTGGTTCATCAGATCACAAATGATAAGATGTAATAATATACATTTTGGTATTAAGACAGATATAACCATACTATTTTCCTCTTTTGGATTATTCTTCCATTTTTTGTACTTACCATCTTGAAACAAATCATAATGTTTTGCCAAAAAACTGAATTGAGAGAAAAATACTTTTTGGAATTCTCTATTTTATTATTAAAAAATACTAGCAGAAATTAATTTTCATTTTATGTTTAAAGTCAAAATGACAAAGATAGAAATTATGTTTCTGAAGAAATTATCTCCTTTCACATCCTAGAGAAACAAATTCTCTTCACTCATACCAGGAACTGTAAACAAACCACATCATATTATTCTGTAAAACTACTTTTCATGTACCCTATAGCTGACTTAAGAATGATTTAATATTGGCATTTTTTGCATATTGTCCGAGGTTACAATGTAAAATTGTGCCCAAGGTATCCCCATGAGCCGTTGGAGCCAAGGTGGGGGAGTGTTTTCTTTATCTTCTGTTAACGAGCCTAACAATGCCTTGCCCATGACTCATAGATAACTCCCTCCAGGAGCTATCTCTGGTTGATGGGCCATCAAGGACCCACTGCATGACTCATAGAATGAGATCATCCCCACTGTGAGATGCTCCGCCCAGGGGGAGGAGCCAAGCATTCCCACCTGGATAAATCCAGGGTTTGGGACAGCAGAGGGAGCTTTTATCCACTGGACTCCCAGAGACAAGAACTACCAGATGTTTCTACAGGAATCACTGCTTTGACAAGACCATCGCATCTGGACTGCTACTACCACCCTAACCGGGTGTCAGGTTGTATTCTGACTCTGTCAGTGGTTTTTTTTTTTTGTACTATTACTTTTATTTTACTTTCTTTTATTTCTTTTCTTTTCCTCCTATTAAATTGTGTTTCTGACTTGGAGTCTTTCACTGGTTTTGCTTTCAAACCAGCACACATATTCAGCACAAACATTTTTTAGACCATGCTTTAGTTTAGCAGGGTGAGGGAGATGTTTGCAAATGGTATTTTTTCTTGTTTGGTAAAGACAGGTTCTCTTGAATTTTAGATCTGCTATTCTAGCTGCTTTTTCACATTTTTTGCTGCACTTTTTTGCATGCTTTCTGAATTCAGTCACAGCAGCAGCATTTAGCTTCATGGCTAAACTATCAAATACAATATTGTTCTTTACTTCTCATACCCTATTTGAATTTGTTTGTGTGGTAGCATATGATGTGCACTTGCTACCTTCAGCAATACCTAATTACAAACACAGTTCTCCAACCGAGAGCTGGAGACTTTTGAACAAATGATGATTTAACACTGTTATCAAATAACCTTAAAAAATTTAAAGCAGAATTGGGTTCAAAGTTTTGTAAGGGAAAAATAATGCTGTTTTTATTGCTTCTGCTTACTGTGTTGTTATTCACTAATGCTAAATGGAAGGTATTAAAAGTCACCAATTCCAATTAACTGTTTAATTAGAATTGCAAAGATATCTTATAATTGTGCTCTTATTTCAATCAGCTGCAAAAGTTTGCTACAGATCCAAAAAAACCAAAAAATAAAGTAAAACCAAACTATTTGAAATACATTCTTTGAAGCTGTCATGTTGAAGTTAAAATATACTGATTAATTCTTGACTGGAACGTTTTACAGAACAATACAAGCATAGAAACAGAACATTGTCAAACATCATGGCACAGCTGGAAAGAAACAGGCTAGTAACACACTGCTTTCAAAACAGGCTAATTTGATCAGAACTAAACTAATAGCTTTGAATTTCTGCAGCAAGTGCAGCTTGCAAAGTCAGATTATTCTCACTGAATTCAAGCTTGTATTGTACTTGTTCACAAAGAGACACATTCACTAACTCAGATTCAGCTTGTAAATTAGGAATAGAATTTTAGTTTTACAAAAGGAGTTAGCTTTCCATTCTTCAATATACTGTAAAATAGGTTGCATCCATGGCAATAAATATAGTGAACACAGGAAATCAAACCTTCATTTTGTATATCTCAGTTTTGTATATCTCTCTGTTTTCCATCTGTTCACAGTGCAGGATGGGCTATTTTGGTCTATATTAATAGAGGACTGAGTATCAGCATGCTCCTAATCTTGAGCATTCTCCATGCCAAAATGTAGTTTTTTCTCCAAACACTGTGGGTACTGAAGAAATCCAGACTTGAGAATGGGCTTAGAGTTGTGCTTGAAAGCCTTGTGGGCAATCAGAAGTGGGGTGCCTTGGTTCCTCAGGTAAGTGAATTAGTATTATATAATTTCTAGTGTTTATATATTTTTATTGGGTCTGTCAGGTTATAAACGTTACCCTGCAATGAGCTGTGTGTGAGGCTCTACACTATCTGTGCTTCAAGATTACAGTATGATTTAATTATCAGTGTTAACAGATTTGAATGAAGAGGGACAGTTTTTCAACTCTGGTTACAGACAAGAGTTCTTTGTCTATGTAAGAAGGATTAATGAAAGATAATTTTACAGCAGGAACGTGAAAGAACTTGCCAGTTCTGACAGGCTTAAAATTGTATAAAAATCCAGATTTTGTTTCTATATGCACAATGATGGTATGACTGTTCAATTAAAAAAAGTGCAATCAGATTGTAAAGTTCTCTGAATAATTGTTCTGAATTACTGGTTCTATCTAAGGAAAGGGAAGATAGTGAAAATGGCCTGTGAAAGGTGTAAATCCTAAAGAACATCTTAACCTCTGCTTGCAAGCTGAGGAGACAAGTTTCTGATGAAACAAGGCTGCCTCTCTGCAGAGCAACTTTGGGGCAGATTCTGAAAAACTCTCAGAGCATACACACTGCAGAAACCTCTCTGAAATTATACTGAAGACTTTCTGGATGGATGGGACAAGGCACATTCTACGTATTCACACCTGTCAGTCAGCTCAGAACAGTGCCATACCAAGCCGGATGTGTGATAAACACATTCCTGTTATGTGAAATAGGGTCCCTACTCTCTGAGAAAATGGGTCTCTGTCTTATTTTTTTGCCCTCACATTGCTTTTCTATCTTAAGAACAGATCCTTCGTGAAATTGACATATGTTGCATTTGCTGCACTGGCTCCTAGTAAATATTTTAAATCTTTCTGGTCTTTTTCCAACAAACAAATTTTAAAGAAACTACTGGGAAAAAACTAATGGCTCATGGAGCAGAACTTTTGTGTAGGGAAGGGCAGGGCTGGCTTCTCTTTCCAATGAAAACAGCCATTCAAAGTCATTTGTCCGAGAATCATCTGGGACTGGTAAGTCCCTTATTACAAAAACACAGATGTTGGGGCTGGAAATTAATTTACTGGCTTTGTTTGTCACCTTCTGGAATGGAATTAAGCCAGTGCCCTGAAGACTGCTCTCTGTTTTCTATTTTGCAAGTTTGTTCCTCACGCTTCAACATCCACACAGTGTGAAAATGAGAGACATCTTCCCTGCTTCTGTAATGCTGAAATCCACTGGTGCTCTTGCTTTCAGAGAGCAGGAGGAGGCAAAGATCTGGATCTGTAGAAGTCTTTGGCATACCGGTTTACTTGGTGCTACCTTTTGTTTAAACAAAGCCATGTACTGAATAAAAAGGCCTTTTAAAATGTCTGCAGTCTGTTAATCAGCATCAGTACGCATCACAGCAGTTTCAGCAAATTGTTTATTTCAGTACGTGACTCATTGCTGCAGGTGAGCAGTGCCTGAGAATGCACTGACAGGATTGGCCCTAGACAGAGAATTGCAGAGAATGCTCTACTTTGAAAACACTTCATTCTCATTCTCTTTCTTTGCAAACAGTTTTAAATTGAAGATTATCAGCTGCGTAAAATCCAGACAGGGAATTTCAAGATGCTGACACTGTGGCATTGAATATACAGAGCTCAGCAGCAAGACGCCAGCAGCAATCTGAAACAACCTTCACTAGACCCCCCATCTAATAACTACAGGTTCAGAATGTCATTGGATGTGCAGCCTCACAAGGTTATTGAATAACAATCCTATTTCTGCTAATAGTAGATGCTCCTAATTCTCTTCTAATTAGTCACTGTGGAGGTTTTATAAAGACTATTGAACTGAAAGTTATCACTGTGAATGAAAACATGCACACACCCCTACACCCACACATACACACATAGAGCAGAGAGAATTATTCTTCTACCATTCATTAACAATAGTCACAGCTACCTCTGGCAATTTCTGTGTACACTGAGGGCCTTTTATGCTCTGCATCCTCTGAGTGATTATTGTTCTGGGAGAGGCTGGGACCTGAACATCTGCAGCTCCCCTACAACCTGTTAAGTCAATTCCCTCTTCATGATCTGCAATGGTCACCTAACTGAAACAGAACAGATATTCCAGGTTCTAACAGGGAGAACAATAAATCTTTCCTCCAGCAGGCAACATGACTATGCTTTCCACTCTGGGTGACTGAGCCTGTTCTCTCTACAGTGTAAACTGCAAATGGCTGAAAAGCACAGAGAACCTCCTTAATCAGTGATAATCTTTATAATTCATGCTGTTTAAAATAAAAGTTTCCCAACTTTGCCAAGTGATTCAACAACGATGTGGTCAGCAGGCTGACATAACATCAGATTGGTGCCATGAACATCAGTCTGTTTCAGATTTTCCCCTAAAGGTCAGAGGAATGAGGCATGAATAGATAAACAGGATCATCAATAATAATATCTTTTATTTTCCAGACTGATGAGCCGTAAGTTAGATTGTTAGCACAATTGTGATGTGTGGATGCTGGCAGGTTTTAATACCCATAATGACAGCTGTATCTGCAACATGGGAAACTTAAATTTTAGTGTAAATATTTGAAGGATGAATACTGAAATGACAGATTCCATAGTGCTTCCACCATAATAAGCATTGAATGCCCTCACCAAACTAGCACAAACTGGGTTTGGGTCCCAACTGGTCTCTTCTTTCACTGCTGAAGAAAAGTAGAATCCAGTTCTGGTGTTCTGCAGAAATCTGACAAAAAAGGTGTTGTCTGGGGGGAATGCATGTGCAGTGCTACAATAATGAGTGGTCTGCACAATCTTGGGGATCTGTGTTTGCTTTGAATGTTCAGATCTATGCAAATACATCAACACCCAGCATCCATCTGCCACTGCCCTTGACTTCATCAGTGACTGCATCATTTGCATTTTAATGCAGAAGTTCTCAGTAGAGTTTGCCTGAGCAGCACGTTTGTGAAAATGAGTTAAATGACTCTCTTTTCTTGATTATTCCAAAGTGAGAGAGAACCATAAAATAAAATTTCTGGCTGAACATCAGGAAGCATACAAGTTCTTTTTTTCCAGTTGTGTAAGGCTCAGTGCTTTCAGCATTTTCTGTTTGCAGGAGTCTGTGTTGTGTGAATAATCACAAAGCTACCCAAACACAAACGATTTCTTGCTCTGTAATAATATAATTCATTTTTAAAACAACCAGAAAGCATCACACATTTTCCCAGGAGATAATTCAAACTTTTCCTGTAGTATTTCAGGATTTCAGATTTCTTCCCTAAACTGCAAAAATTAAACTATTTGTATATTCTGCAAATTTCTCAGCTTATATTTTGCTAAAATAAACAAATATATTTATAAATCTCCAAAATAGAAATCTCTTAAAGCCACTTTTACAACCTATATATTTCTGTCACTTGAGACCCAAATTTCTTTTCTCATTGCCTACATCTACATTTTCACTTCAAAGGCTGCAGTTTTGTATCCAGCTCCAGCATGCTCAGCTATTGTTTCCCCTATCACTGTGCTATCAGGGGCTCTGCACGTTGACAGTTATTACCATGGACCAAGAGAAAATGAAGTCAGCACAGTTACATGTGCTTTTTCCTGGCTGGTGTGTGTGGTAATCATCCTGATCAGTTATCATTCAGTGGTCTTCTCACCTCGTTTCCAGGCTTGATTTAAGATACATTTTGAAAGCAAAAATCAGTGTGTGTGACATTCTATTCTTTATCTATTCCAGTACAGAAATAATTTTAAAAGTTACAAATTGCTGAGGCTACCTGTGATACATTAAATTAATATTCTGCTCCTGGCAAATGACCTGTGTCCTGTGAAAAGATGTAAAACAAGAGGAAGTTAGACTTGAAAACTTCTTTCTTTTAAGTGACACTGGAAAGATAAAATATGTGTATGAAATGCGAGGAAAACATATTGCTAATATGTAACAGCACTTTGTTATTCATAAACATTTCTTATTTAGACATTCTTCATAGACATCTCCTTAGACAATGTCTTTAGATTTTTTTCATCTTTCTTTAACTTCTTTTTTTTCTTTTGGTGATTTTTTTTTCACTGACATGATATTGCAGTGTTCTCATATGCCAATATGTTTACTTTTAAAATTTAAGTACAGTATTAAATTTAAACAAAAATGGAAATCTCTTTTGAAACAGTAAATATTTCTGAAATGGACCATTGTGAATTTACAATGTTGACATAGAAACTTCAGATATTGGAATTTTTTTTCCCATCTTTTTGATGAAAGAATCAATAATTATTTCTCCAAAAACCCTTTTTCTAAGTATTTAAATAACAAAATTTTGGCTTCAACTTATGGAAGTAAAGAAGTGAAAAATAAAGCCTTTTATAGAAAAAAAAAAGATGATTAACAAACTACCCTATACTATAATGTTCTATTCTAATGTCACTTAATTAATAGACATGTCAATAGGAAGTTTCTCTTTCTGAAAAAAATAACAAAGAATACCAGTATAACCCCCTTGACCTTGTGGATAAAGAAGCAACATATCTTCTTATGAAATGGGTTTCATCTGCAGAAAATTGAACACATAATGAAGAAAAAAGATGTGTTCCTCAAAGCAAGAAAAGCTGGAAAGAAAGAGGCATTTACCCTGTTATTTATTTTACAGCTCGTTTGATCTGGCTTCCAGTCCAAAGGTCAAAACCAACTTGTGGCCCATAAGGAGAGTCCTCCTTTACAATGTACTAGGAATTTCAGGACCTAATTCCCTCTTCTTATCACAGATCAAATCATCTTGGAAAACTCTACCACTCCAAACATATCTAAGACAAGAATGATCAAAACCTTACAGTACATATTCCTAGGCAATGTAGGCTGGAAGACAGACAAGGGAGCCTCCTCTTCGTCCCTCCTGCTGCCTGGCCCCTGGGGGTACCCAGCTGGCCAGTGACCCCCCCACCCCCTCTGCCTCTTCCCCAGGGCTCCATTTCAGCTTCACCAGATGATGCTTGGGAATGTCTCAAGGGAAGAGTGGGGCCTCTGCTGGACCCTGGAACTGAGTTTGGGTGAGATACATCAGCTGGGAAATACAAGGAAGGGGAATGGCCCAACCTGCCAGACCTTGAACTGTGTGCTTTGCCTTCAGGTGCAGTGAACAGGCTTAATTTATTTCATTTATATCAGTGTAACATTGGCCTGAGGACCCTCAGGAACTGTTTCTCTTGGACTGTTTCTTTAGGGCACTGTGAAGAGTAAATACTATTGATTCTGTGGCAGTCAGACAATTGTCATTAGGGCTCAATGACTTTCAAGACTACAGTGAGAAACCTCACAAACCTCAAGTCTGAGGTCTCACTTCTTGGCCAAAGCATTAGCTTAATAAATAAATGGAATACCTCTTGCTGTTTAGGATTCATCAAGACAGGTAGTTTTCCTGACTTCATTTTTGGCATAGTCGTCAATATGCTATTCTGTAGTCCCTCATGTGGACTCCAGGTTGCAGAACTTGGCTGTATTTAAGGTGGGAACCAAAGAGCACCACAGATCATTGCTTTGTCATGGAATTTGTCTACCAGGAACACACATGAAGAGCCACAGGCTCACTATGGAAAAGAGAGACTAAAAGAAAGAAAACGTGTATTTCTGGTATTTCATAGTTACTCTACTCTTTGCCCTTTCAAATATGTAACAAAAGCAATCAACTTCTGCTGTGATGCTTCCTGGAAAGCACTGCAGAAACAAACAAGATCGTACATTTTAAAGCAAAAAGCAACTTTGTAGGAGTTTCTCTATTAAACAGTCAAGTGCTTGTCACCATTCTCCTACAAAACCACTTCTTCTCTAATCATTGTAATGTGAGACAGTTTGTATTTGAGAATGCAGCACTGCAGAGAGGCAAAGGCTGAATGTACTTTACTCATCAACATGATTTATTTTACTATTATTGTACATTTGTTGAGAATTAATCCCAAATTATGTGATGTTTGCTACAGTTCTAAACCAACAGAAATCAATGTGATATGACAGTGTTTGCTTGCCTAAAAACTTCAGAGAAGTTTTGCTGTTTGTTTCAAGATACTACTGCTATATGTGGGTGAAAGAGAGGATAAAGAGAATGTCTATATGACAGATTTTTTAATTAAATTACTTCACCTTTTCAGACATGCAAATAAGAGATCAGTACTGGTGTAAATTATGTTTTCATATATTTACTACAAATTCAGTGCCTGCTATCCATTTTTCTCTTTCCTCCTCAACCCAAATCAAACCTTTACAAAATTTAGATCCTGCTTTATATATTTCATCTGGCAGATAGTTATAAACAGTGAAAGATAAAGAACATGGGGTAAAAAGTAAGGGTGTCTTCCACATACTGCAGTATGTTCTGGGAATAATATTAATAATAATAATAAATATTTCAATAATGGTATAAATAGAATTTTTAAGACATCTCACAAAAAAAAATTGCTTAAATAGTACAAAGGTTTCTGAGAGCACAGTTTCATGACCCCAAGATCCAGAATAATCCTGACAAATATTCACTGTTTAACTATAATGTTTAACTTAAGCAAATCATTAGATTCTTGTAAGCAATCAGAAAAAAATGGCACCTCTTGAGTTTTAAATGACCTTTAGAATCACTTTGTGCAAGACTGTGAATCCATTGTACTTCCACTGTTGGTGATGAAGGTCTGTTAAATGAGGTACATTACTCACAGTCCTTTTTGGCAGACTAGTAGGCTACTTTGTTTAGCCTCATAGGGTCCCTGCATGGAATATAGGCCTAAAAACTCCTTTTAAACACTTATTTTCATACTACATTTCCTAATTTCTTTGTTCAATAAAGAATTTAAAATTGAGATCTGCTGAATTTTGATCTATGCTTCACGTCTAATCATTTAAGCCAGCCCTCAGTTCCTTTCTTAGCTTTGAGTAAAAAATGTAGAATTTGTTTACCCACAGACATGGTCTGTCATACCAAGTTCATAAAACACTTTTCAAATGCCATTCTGTGGACATATGTAGTCACTTAGTTATTTATCCTCTCTTATGCTTATTAAGGTAAGAATTGATAGGGGCATGCTAAGCTGAGGACTTTCACAATGCCTGTTGTTGAAGACTAGTCTAACTCTTTAATGAACTTTAGCAGAAGCAACTTCTTTTGATTCTTTAAACCTCTGAACTGTTATTTAACTACTCCTTTTCTGACCTAGTAAATTGAAAAACATTTGAGACTTGAACATTACATATCACAAATGTTAATTAGTCATAAAATTTTTGCAAGGAGTCTGTGGAAATGATGTTTTAGGAAGATTTTTCAAAGATTAGAATTAGATAATATTATAGTGAAATCTACAGCTGGAGGCAGTAAACAGCAGACTTAAAATGCAGCTAAGTATGTTTGACTGAACCATATTCTCTTTTTGTCTTACAGCAAATACAGAAATAAAGGTAAACACAGTAATTCAGGTTATGCAGGTGAGCTGATTAAAATGAGTGCATTCTCCTTCAGTCCTGCAACACAGACATTGGCACATAAAGAATTAAGGAGTGCCAACCCCTTTCTGTCATTGAGTAAATCATTTTGAAGGAATTAATTTCCTTGAACTTCAGACAAACTGCCTAGCTCTTAAAAGGCTAAAGTAGTCATTCAGACACCTTTGATAGGGGATAAAAATGACCATGTTCAAAGGTAGTTACCCATTTTCAAAGCCATATATGCAATGCTGTAGTTTTACAATCAGTTTAAATCAGATTAAGCTGTCATGATTCTAATTCTCCCTGTGTCAGCACAAGCATTTACCTTCTGGTTAAAACTAAACAGTTGATTTTTTGCTGTTAGTTTTAAGCAAGATCAATTCACTAACCTGGTTCACTGTACAGCTATACAAAGCTTTCCCAGGAGGGAAAAGATGGCAGGAAGGTGAAAGGGGGGATGATAGAAACACTTGGCATCAGTGCCAGATGCTGCTGCTGCGAATTGATTGTGAAGTTACAGCATTAGAGGCAAAAGGTTGCTGTCTCTATTGATTACAGATGGGACCTCTCTGCCTGACCTGAGCTACAGAGCACAGAAAACACCCTAAAGATACATGTGTAGAGGAGCTGAAATTACTGACTTTAAGGTATTAAATTTTTCATGTAAAAATATATTTCTTAATGAAATGGAAAAGGATTTTCTTTTTTCTTTTCATCTTAGAACACTTCCAAACATGCTGTGTGTGTAAAACTAAAGAGGGTAGTTTTTTACAGAACAAAATAAATTAATTTTCAGAATACTACATGGACACATATTGTACTTATATTTTAATTTAACTATGCACAGGGGAACTAAATACACAGTTGAAGTCGAATAGAAATATAGGAGAACTAGACCCACAATATATCTTAAATACAGTTTCTACCAAAGGCTGAAGTCCTTCGGGATTCATATGGATTGATAAAAAAATTAAAAAGGAAAAAAGCAATAAACTCTAATGGAAAACATGTTTCTGTTCTATTGCCAGAAGGGATTATAATATTCTTAGCACTTCGTATCTCTCAGAATGAAAAGTGAGCACAAAAAAAAGGGAGAAAACACAGCACGAGGGAAGGGGAGGAAAACAAGCTTACATTTGTTTTTATATCTTACAGTGTTAATGATTTGAAGGGGATCTTTTGATATGACACATATGTCTTTCATCTTTTAGCCCACCAAAAAGTGAAAAATCTCAGACCAGTGGCACAATATTTTTATTGTGTAACAGAGTAAAAGCTTCCACGTACTTTGGAAATGGCACTGAGATGCATTTTCCAGCTATAGAAGACGGTGTTTCTGAGACTGACTTGTTTCTCTGCCTTCTAAAGACTTAGTAGTAAATTTCCTCTTTCCATGACAAATAGTCTACCCTTAAGTGCAGTAGACCTGATCCATATCCAGGGACAGAAGTTCTCCACAGTTTAAGGGACTGATGACTAAGTTCTGCAGGAGCCTTTGGCTTCAGCAGTCTTTTGTGTTGCTGAATTTTGTTATTATTTGTAATCTAGCTAAAATTTAAGGACTAAATCTGCAATGAGAAGCTCCTGTCCCATGCATGGAATTAGGGTTTCCATGGAACTCTGTCTACAATATACCAGATCTCTAGTGAAGTTCAAAGTTTGCTACACATATAAAACTCAAAGCTTTCTGAACTCATAAATTAAATTTATCTGGAAGGCATAGATAAAGGCAAGCAGTTAGCTGGGCTAGCAGAAAGCTACTGAAAGATGCAAGAGTAGAGACAGTAGTGCTCTTTTCCTGATTAGAATTTAATATTTTGATTATCCTAAATCATAAGCTTCAGGTGGCAGTCAGATATGAGGTTCATTGAGCTAGCTTGGGTAAGATCTGAATTAATTTAAGTCCACTTGCCCCATGCTGTAGTTGATCCTCTTCTGGTTGTAGGTACCAACATTCTTCATGATCTGTGGTTCTGCCCCTCTGCTCTGCTCTGTTGAGACCCCACCTGCAGTGCTGCATCCAGCTCTGGGCTCCAGCACAGGAAGGACATGGACCTGTTGGAGTGAGTCTAGAGGAGGCCAACAAGATGATCAGAGGGATGGAGCACCTCTCCAGCAAGGACACGCTCAGACAACTGGGATTGTTTAGCCTGGAACAGAGAAGGCTTTGGGGTGATCTCATTGTGGCCTTCCAATGCCTGAAGGGAACTTGCAGGAAAGATGGGCTGAGACTATCTACAAGAGCATGTAGTGACAGGACAAGAGGGAATGAGTTCAACTTGAAGGACAATACGACTGAAAAGATCACTTCTGTTGCTTTTTGAATCCCTCACTCCCTGCCCTGAATGATTTTCATTTGATAGGAGACATACTACAACTGGTTTTGATTGCAATTTTACATTATGCTCTCTAAATAAATAACAAAATGTAGAGGATACCAAGTAGCAGTGAAAATTCATACTTGTTGAGCTGTGATTATTGTGATTACAAAAATGAGAAATGATGAAGAAATGCTGAAATACTCCCTTTTTAAAAGTAGCTGGAACAACAACTGGTAAAAAGGGACTGTGCACATCCAAAGTGTGATGCTGTGATTAATTATCTTACTCACAAGAGGAGGAAAACAACTATTATCATGGTAAGATAAGATATTATTCAGTGGGAAATTATATCAACAGAAGCTTCAGGAAAAGAAAAGAAAGCTTTTGTGTGGTCTTTGGCATGAAAACAAAACAAAATCTGGATCAAGTTATAGTTGATATAAACAATAGAATCTGAGGTTTTTATGACATCAGTTATGGAATTTTAATTAATACAGAGACTCATGAAGCTGTCAGACTACAGAGGCTGAAGCAGAAAATTAGGAATATGGAACTGCAATGCATACAACTCTGTTTTATGTCATCTATTTTGAGTGCTATGACTGTCCTTTATGTGTCAAAATAATATTATAAAATTGATATTTCATTGCCTCTATTGATAATCTTTCTTTTCACAGTGTTACTTTGTGTTACTAAATGTTAATTTAGAGTGCAATGTGTCCAACACATAAAAGAAAAATATATTTTTAAAAATGTTGAATAATCTAATGCTATTAGATTTTTTAAAAATTATTATTGTGAACTTATATTATGCCATTTGTTTTACCTTACAGAAACCTTTTGCATTTTTAAGGATTTTTCAGTGTCTGGAAGACACTAAGATAGCCTCTGTGACTTTAAAAAGCAGATGAAAACTCAAAAAATTCAGACCCAACTCTCATTTATGTTAATGTGAATTGAGCCTACAATGAAATGACTAGGAAGGGAAAAAATAAAACTCCAAGGAATAAAATCAAATACCTACAAAAGTTCAAGTAACTAATGAGATCAAATACTGATTTCTTTCTTTCTTATTTTCTTTCTAAACTGGGGATCTTCAGTCTGTGTAGTATCTCAGCCCCTCAAATAGAAACAGAGCCTGACATTAAAATGTATTTTTCCTGAAGAGCAGTGCTAACTCCTTTTCAAAGGCAGGAAACTACACATTATTGTGTCTTCTCAAGTTCAAAAGTAAATTTGAGGTTCAGGATGCGCCTGAATAGAAAACCAAGGTCTTCTGATCTAATACCAAGTAATGTGAAATCTCAACAGAAAAGGTGGCCTTTCCCCCCATCAATCAAGCAGTGTTGTGTTCTGGCAGCAGGGTATCTGTACTTACTTGGTTATCTAGCCTTACTTACGTATCTTTGGGAAATGCACACTTACTCTTGAGAAGATGTTAAATTACACCAGTCTGACTGGGAGTAAGCCAGAAATAGAGTTTATTTCTTGTCTTTTAATTACAGATACTCTGCTCCTTTTTATGTCAGAAAAACTTAATGTACCTTATTTTCTCTTTAGATAATTCTCCAATTCCAACTCAATGGTTGAGGGAAATGAGAGACAAATTAATTTTCTTTTCTGTCTAGTAAATCTATGAACCTAGGAAAAAAAGGAAGGACAAGAAACGGTGAATATAGAAATTACAGGTCAAAAGTTCTGCTTTTGTTTGTTTGGTGTCATCACATGGTGTTAGATTGCAATAGCACAGATCAGCACTCATCACTATCATATGAACACATTTTATCAGCACAAAAGAGGAAAATATTGAAAGGCACACAGCTTGAATGTGGATATACACAAAGCTAAAATCCAGCAACAACAAAATTATGGACAGAGGAAAAAAATAGGTATTTTCAGTATCTGTTTCATTTATTGCCAATTACAGGGATAATATATGGAATAGAGGGCTTCCTTTTGAAGTTAGATGACATGGCTTTTTGCAAAGAGCATGCTTTCATCTATTTCTATCAAGTAGGACAACTGAAACATCATTTCAAATAACTAAATGACCAAAATATGAGTGGAGGTAGTATTCAATGAACAGGAACTAAAATAAACAATTTTAATAATTACAAACAAACATAGAAGAAAGAACCTGGAGCAAAAAAGCAAAGACCTGAAACTGTAAATTACAAAAACTGTGGAACTCACCAGAGTTTTCTCAGTGATTCCAGATGTCATCTGTAATTAACTCAGAAAAATCCCCTGTTCTATAAAAGACAAATTTAAAGATGAAAAGGTTTTTAAACATCTGAGTGAAATGAAAGTAATGGAAAGTGCCATGGTAGAATAGGAATGGAAAAGTACAATCCTGAATACAGATTAAACACAGATATGATAACTCAGATACAGGACAAATAACAATGAGTTCTCAGTTTTTTTGAAGACAGATCATGAAGGTACAGACAACAAAAAAATGAGATAGTGTTATTTTATGCACATAGATAGCATTCACAATTCACAGGACAGAGAGCAGGAGATGCTAAAACAGGCAAAGGAACATACTGGGAATTCAGATAGGCATCTTGAAATGAACCGTGTCAGAAACAATAAAAATATTTCAGGTCTGGTTTGCTTTTTCTCTCCAACATGATGATAAAATAAAAAGCTTACATTTTCAGAGATTGGAGGGAACAACAAGGACTGTTAAGATGATAATGTCTCTTTAAAAATCTTTACTGCATCTTCTGGTTTTGAGTATGCTCTGGTTATATTTTAGAGGTAATATGTACATTATGTAAATGAGTGCCTCAATCTGCATGTTCAAAGGACAAGAATGCCTTAGAAGAAAAACACCACTCCCATTTCTATAATTGCTTTATCTCTGCCACAGATACTTAGCATCTGTTTTTGGTAACATTTGTGAACTTTCTGGGAGCTTTGACTCAGCTCATTAGCAGGTTTACTGCAGCCAAGAAGTCAATGGACCACAGAGCAAACGGTCTTTTTCAGAGGTAAAAGGGAAACAGGCATGTGGGAATGGACTAATGCATACACCACTAGAAAAGTTCACAGTGTCACCGCTCTATAATACCTGCACTGCTTGTCAATGTAGTAATGATGTAGTAGTGTGTTAATGAGGACCAAACACAGACAACAGGACTCGTGCATCATCAGAGTCCCTGAATAAACTCAACCCTGGCACTGAACTGGGACAACAGCAATAACCATACAAATTTTAACCTGTCTGTGCATTGGAATACAGCACATATTTATTGTGTCTGTTCTACCTAGTAGCAAGTTGGTACACACATACTGATTGAAAGATTTTTCTTAGTTTACAGAGAGAAAAAAATCTTGATCTTAAAATTAGTTTAATAACATATATTAAACAGAAAGAACTTATAGCACTGCAGCTAAGCTGTTCCTGGGCCTCAGGTTCCAGTCAGAGCTGAAGGGACACTTGCAGATAACACCGTGTGAGTGATATTATAAGCTCCCAGAGGGAGAGGACATAGCAGAGAAGATCACAGTATTACTTGTCAGCACTCGCTGGAGACCTACATCATATTAGGTATCCTAATCAGGCTGAAGCAAATTTCATTGCAGTATGTTCCATATATTCTTGGTCTTTTACAATAAAGTTAGTGTTATATGTATTTCCTGCTCAAGTGGTCACAACAGTTGCAAATCCTCTCTTTTGTCTTGAAACCTATCTTTTTTTGGTCATGAATTTTTGTAATTTAAAATCACTGGACAGCTATTTTCGTACTAGAAATAAAAACTTTAATTATTGATACCATGGGAGCCAGGATATTTAAGTATAATTTTCAATACTTTACTATTTATTTTTACAGCATTAAGCTAAAAGTATTTTTACAGCATTAAGCTAAAAGTAAGGTCTAATATTTTACACATATCATATTTTTCTTTTAAGTGGTGTTTAAAGACTGCCTTGACTTTTAAGAGTAAAATTTATTGCTTACCACCCATCACATTCAACCAAAGAGAAAAAACATTGAGTGGGTTTTCTTAATCCAGAACCACAAAGAGTAGAGTCAAAGCTGGAAAAACTCCTGGCAAAGCTGCCAGTGAGGTACAGGCTAGAACTGAACCCAGTTTGCTTTTGGGCATGCCTGAATGCTGGCAGCAGAAACTTTCAAGTTGAAGGTGAACTAAAGAGGTAAAAAATGGATGCAGTAGATATGAAATAAGAAGAAACTGCTCTGGAATACTTCTATGAGCACACGTTTCAGCATTACGTGAGGCTAAATTATCCCTCCCCAGTATTTTATATTTAGAGCTCACCTACTTCTAAGAATGACAAGAAACTCAGGTGCTTATCCTAAACTACTTTGTGCTAGAATCTGCCAAGATTAATTTCTGTGCAGTACAATTCACATAGCTGTATTTAACAATAACTTTCAAAAAGAGAGCTCATGCATAGATACGGATATAAAAAATAAACCCACTCCTAGCTCTAATAGATACAGTGTGGGCCATACAACAGAGAAATACACGGCTTGGGAAACAGGCAGGGCTGCTGGACACTTTCAAGCTAGGTAGTTGTTCCTGGTTTTTTTTCAGATAGTTACATCTTTGATTAGTACATCACTTTAAAAAATACAGTTCTGTGTAATCTTCCAAAGCATTACTGTTTGGTGTATGTACTGTAGGTGTGGAAAGCTGTTTCCCCACCTTCCTTCTACAAAACACCACCAGGACTCTTTAATCTATGACCTAACAGGTGACTAGAATTCATGGTGAAATATTTAAGGGCCATTTTAAAATTTATCAAAAGTTTCAGGATCTAATTACTTGTAGAAAATATTCATGTTTGACAAATGCACAGAAAACAACCAAAACCTCCTCTTAAAGCAGATTTTTTGTTTTATCTGAGACTGTCCTCATTTTATGTAATTTCTCTATTCAGATTTGTGCTAGTATGTTAACACATTATTCAATCCCACTTGGATATTTTCAGCATACATAATCACAGTATTCTGTGATTTTTTTTTTTAATCTCAGAAAGTTTGAAGTGGAAATCAGACGTTGGAAATTTCTGTATTAGTGCTTTCTGGCATCTGAAGATTTTCTGTAGCTATTTTTAGCTATTTGCAGTTACAATGATCTGAAGCTACATAAGGTACTGCATTAAACAGCCTAGACAATTGTTTCCACAGTTGAATCTCAATGATATTTCAAATCAGCAATTTTGTATGCCAAATTGAAAACTTTTTTCCAGAACTTTCTTCTTGACAATAGATATATTTATCCTTGCAATTTCATCTGCAAGAGAGAGATGAATGCTACACTTTCCCATTTTACAGATGAGGAAATGCAGCATGAAATCAAATCACTTGTCCAAGATCAGACAGACAGTCTTTGACAAAACTATGAACTCTAAGTCCCAGGATACCAGTGTAGTCATTGGACCACTCTTCAGCTTTCAGAGAACTACCCTTTCTGTCAAATATCATCTATAAGCTTGTTGACTTGAAATTACTTGTCCCTTGAAAATGGCAAAGTTGTGTTAAATGCTTTACAATATTGGGAAAATTGTATGTTATTCAATTTTCATCAGAGCTAAATGAAAGCCCTGAAATATGAAAATGACAGCATTTCCCTCTAGTGGCTTTCTCAATATTTCATAGTGTCAGGAAGACAACTTTTTTTCTTTAGCTTTTCTCTTTTGACTTGTTCCTTCCATACAGTCTTTTTTTCTCTCACTGAATAACTCAGTTTTTAAGTTTCTTCCAAATAAATCTTACTTGTACTTTTAATTTCCACAAAAAAAAAAAAAAAAAAGAAATTAAGAGAAAGAAGGAAGAAAAATTTTATCAACGTTTTTTTAACTCAAACGCTTTTGAGAAAATTCATTCCCATCCCACATATAGTTAAAAAAAAAAATAAAGTATCCTCTCCCCTCCAGCTTGGTGAGAAGTAGGGTTATAACAACAGATCTTTCCATCCCTCTTCTGATTTCATGCTTTCTCAGCTCGTTGTTAATTTCTATACAAAGGCATTTGATCATCCTTAATGCAACCTAGTAGGCAGGAAAAAAAGAATTGAAATCAATTAACAGAATCAGACTTTTTCAAGAACCTAAAGTTGTAAAACAAAGAAATGAAGATTTTTATATCCATATATGTTGGTAAATCAATTCTTCAACTTTTGTTTTAGAAAATAAGAAATATACTAATGAAAATTTGTAAAGTTTGCTTTTTTTTCTAAAACATTTATAGGATAAAATAGCGGGCTATTTTTTACATTTCAGGATGTTGAAATGTAAAATTCTAAAAAACTTTACAAGAAGTTGATAATGTCAGTTGCTGCTGGATTTTTGGTTGGATTTGTGTGTGTGAACTTTTTTAAAATTCCAAAATAATTCAAAATAGATCGCTTCTTGATCAATATGAAATTGGTAAGAATCAACAGTTAAAGATGATAATAACAAAATTCTTCCCAGGAACTTCATCCACCTTTACTTCTGTTAAATCCAGAGATCTCTAACTCATCCTAATATTATCCTCTAAATGCATAACATTGCTTTCTGATGCAGATCAGCCACCTACCAATGCTTTTTCCCTCTTATTTTTCAGTACAGAGAGGAGTTCTGGGTTTAACAATAACTCGGTGCCTCAATGGGCTCTGCACAGCAGTTATTGTGATGTGTTTCCTCTTCATGCTATTTAGTCTGTATAGAGTGTGCTGTTAGAGATAAAGAGCTTTGGTGTGGCACGGAGCTTGGTTGGTTTTAGGGATCAGACAGGAATATCAGTAGCTTCAGAAGCATAAGATAAACAGTCAAATGCTTTTCTAGAAGGCCTGTGAGCAATTATGGCTACTGTGTATGGTTTTTCATACCTTTTCTACAGAGACCACACATATATTTGGCACACTGCACAGTATGCAGGGGGAAGGGAGTTCAAGCTCTTTAGAATATATGTATTCAAATTTTCCTACTTCCTACTTTGGCTTTTTAAACTTATGAAGTGAAGCAAGAAATGAAACAATGATAAAAACAGAGAGGAAATCATTCCACAGGTATCAGCCATATGAATCATCTGATAATGACCATCCATATTTAAATATAGATGAGTGGTGGGATGAGAAATTGTCTTTATTTTAATGTTATTTCTTAACAATACTACTCTCAGGAATATCAATGCATCTACCACTAATTTCATGTAACATTCAAGGTGACTTTGGGAAAAGGCAGACACAGGGATCAAGAGATTTATTGATATTGGTATAGCACAGAGAACTATTCCAATAATAACTATTCAACAAATAAAAGTAATTTATCTATAGCTCCTTGTACATTGCAGAACAAACTAGTAACCAAAGTTTCTCCAAATCAGGCCTCATTGAAAAAGGAACCTGACAAATGACTGAAGTGATCTGTACTCATTACCAATCAAAGTGGTATGGACTGTTTATTGAAAGCAGTGTTTTAAAGATAGCAAAGCAGATTTCTGTAGTTCATAACCTAAATAAAATATTGTCTAAGATACTATGGATAATGACAACTAAATTATTTTAATGAGTTACTCCTTGGAGTTATTTGAACATTTCTTTGCAAAAACAGCTGTAATTTTGATTAGGCACAGTTATTATCCTAGATGGCTCAAAATATTTAAGGTTCTATAAGAGAAAAATATAAAAATATATAAGAGAAAAAAAATTGGAATAATCTTTAATTCTGACATCTGATTGCATTCTAATGTATTTCTTACTTTGTAGCTTTGAATGTTTTATAATTTTGTTCTCCTATCTAAAGGGAGAATACATAATCCTTTCTTGTTGAGATTCTGTTCTTTCAATTAGCCTTTGCTGATGGTTTCAAGTTTAAAAGGTATTTGTTCATTTTTGCAGAATTTGCTCCTACTGCTTAAAGAAAAATGGAGAAAGACAGGATGAGACGAAGGTGCCTGAAGCTATTGCAGACTCCTGTTGGCTTGTTTGACAAGATCTTACTAGTACAGATGGGAAATAGGCTATTGCAGAGATGGATATTAGTACAAGAATCAGAGAAGAAATACATTTCATACTGAGCCTGATCAAAGATCAAGAGTAAAGGGATGAAACAAGAATAGCCTTTAAAAAAAGTCTGGTTCTTATGAAACATACAGAGAAAAAGAGAGACATCTCACACCAGGTCTGTTCTAAGATAAGGAACGTAAATATAAAGCAAGAATTGCCTTAAAAATATATTCATGCCAAGATAGTCTGGTCCTTTTAAAACCATAAAAAATCTACAGAAATGGATTTGATTTTTTAAAAATCCAAATGAAAGTAAAACTTCTGTGTTAATGAAGTAAGTCTAGAAAGTCTTCAAGCTGCTGAAGGAACTGGCCAAATAAATTAGAATAAAATTTCATTGTTCCTGCTACATGTCATTGGGAGGCTGGTGGTGCAATTTATTCTTAACATTAAGATGATATGCAGAATAAAAATCACTGACTGCATATAAATGGTCTACTCTTGCTAAAACTCCTTTGGGGTCAATGAACAATTATTTAAATAAAAAGTTGAAAGAATATGTAATGAATTAAGCCATGCTGTCAATAGTTAAAAAGGTGAACAGCATTTTGAAGATTCTTAGGGGTAGGAAGACACTAACTGTTTGCTGTCATTTTCCTAAACCCTGTCAGAGAACAGGGGTTAGGCTAAGCATCAAAGCAATTTCTGACTTAAAGAGCTGTATTTTCTAATGATCTAATTTCTTAGCAATTAAAATATATCTTCTGACATCCTATTTTCTGGGCAATGTGGTTGAAATTTTTAAGTTATTTTAGACAAACTTTTGATAGACAAATTATATTGCTTCTGTGGTCAACTACATTGGATCCTTTGAGTGGTCCTAAGCACAGGTTATCAGCATCTGTACATGCATGAGGAGCAAATTCCCTTTTACACCCAGACTTCCAAATGTAACTGTATATACTGGAGTATTCCAAATATCCCATATTTCATTCTGGTATAAATTAAAAACATTTAGTTAATATCAGTTAAACCTACTATTTTTATACCCAGATTTAAAGGATCAGTTTATAAGAGATGCAAATAATCACAGATCTTTGTCAGACATAGGTTTAAATATCCTCTTCCTGCTCCTTTTTTCTATCTTCATGGCATGAAATATATTTCTTTCTTCTTAGTTTATCAAGTTCTTTTGGGTCAAGGCTTGTACTTTATCAGAAAACCGCAAATGGGAAAAGGGGAGAGAAAAAGTTTTCACAATGAGCCTCCTTGATGCATTTATGCAAGCAAGTAAATGAAATATTTACAAACTGGTGACTCAAGAGCACATTTGGTAGTGACAAAACTCTTTATAAAATAAATTGTTGCACTATATTTTCTGATTCCAAAATGTCAAGCTTAAGATCTGTATCTTGGTCTTTGTTTCCTTCAGTACTGGTGAGGGGAAGTTTTATCAGCTCTTAGAGAAAAAGAAGAAGGGAGATCTTGAAAATTTCAGTAGGTTCATAGGGAAAAAGAGAACCCGAAGGTTTTTTTATACTAATGAAACTCTAGAGTTCAGGTCAGTACAGAAAGCAGTTTGGAATGGGAATTGAAATAGTTTTGAAGAAAGTCCTACCCTTCCATGTTTTAAAGGAGTTATTGTTACTTTATTTGATCTAAAACATATTAATCATATACTTCTTAGTCTTTTAGTTTTTTGGTGAGAGATCAAACAAAGTTCTTGTCAAAGTACAGGGCTCTTCATGAAAGTTCATAGATTAAATTAATTTTTTAACCATTCCTGTTGGGGGTTAGACTTGTTTATTTTTTTCACCTATAGAATTTTTTCCCAAGAGTTGCAAGGCAACTAATTGCTGGTACTTATCAGTGCTCAGGTGAAACAAAGCATGGAGGCTAGGTAGAGGCTGGCACTTGGCTACACCCTTTGTCTCTGGGAGTTTCCCCCAGAGGTGGGGGGAGAAAGATGAGGGCTGGGGGGCAGCTGCACTTTTGGTGTGGTCTGCATCAGGAGTGGACTGGGCTGCCGTTGCTGCGTGAGCTTCTCACTGGCACCACCGGGATCTGATCCTGAAGAGAGCTGCTATCATCTGCTCGTGTGCCCAGGAAGATCCTGATTCCTCCTTTGCTGCCCTGCTGGAGCTGGCTCAGCCCTGTCCCACTGCCTCAGCGCTGTTTTAGAGCTGCTCTGCACCGCGGGCCCGCACTGCCCTCCCTGCCAGACATCCCTGCCCTCCAGTGACCACCGACGGAGCTCCGAACTTCATCCGATCCACCAGCCCGGGATACCCCGCCGTTCCAGCTTGGTACCTTTTTTTTTTGGAGTCCCCAGAGACCAGACTGCCCCGAGTTTTGTGGGACCAAGTTCCGTCAAGGTCCCTGGTTCTGTTTTCGCTATTAATTGCTGTAGTTGTTGTTGTTTGTTTGCCTTGTTATACCTATTAGTAAAGAACTGTTATTCCTATCCCCATATCTCTGCCTGAGAGCCGTTTTAATTTTCTAAATTATAATAATTTGAGGGAAGGGGATTTGAATTATTCATCCCAAGAGAGGCCCTGCCTCTCTTTAGCAGATACCTGTCTTCTTTCAAAACCAAGACAATTCCCATTTCTGTTTTCCTGTAATTTGCTTTGTAAATATTGAAGCAGCCCTTATGATCTGTCATCTATACCTCTAACTTTTTTGCTAAAGTGAAGAGGGTTGTTTTTTTTTTTACTTAATTATGTTAGTATTGAACAGTTTAGGCCTCTGAAAGAACTTCTAAAGTAGTTGGGTAGACCAACAATCTTCATGAATTTTGTAAATGTTTTTTAACCACCTCCTTTCTCTGTGGCTGAGAGAAGTTGGGTTTTGCTGAGAATTGTCAGGTATTTTCTATGGTCCATTTTCTGTAGCAAACCTGTAACCTGTAAATCTCTAATATGTAAACATGTTTCTTCCATTCTTTCTATTTCCTTTAATTAAAATAATACTTGAGTATTTCTCACAGACAATGACAACTAGAGAAGCATAAAATATCCTTAGGAAATGGTGTGAGAGGGAAGAGTTTACAAGATCTACTTTTGTCTTTTCATAGCAGTGGTGAGTAAAGATATGTTTTCCTCTCTGGAAACAGCAAAAAATATTCAGGGACAGCTAAGCAATGCCAAGGACAAACTTGAATTGCCTTTTTTCTATTGATGGACAGAAAATGGTACATAAAAATGGTAATTTCAAATCAGTGAAATCTGCCTTTCCACTTCCTAGTGCTGATACTTGATTCTAGGTTTACTGTTTATCAATATAGTGGAGAAAATTAAAAATGAAAGGACAATTTATTGCCCATAGTTTATTTAATTTCAATTATTATGCCTCTAGTGGTCTTCAGAATTTTAAATTTAGGGTAATTACAATATTGTTGATTGAGAACCAACAATGAAACACTTCAAATTTTCATATTTAAATGGAGATGTATTAGACAAGTATTTTAAAAATATTGCTTAATGGTAAAGGATTCAGAGCTAATCTTGAATTAAGTCAGCATAGTCAACGCTTCCATCTGTTATTGTAATGAAATGTGTGAGTGTTTTTTCAATATCAGGGAAAAGAATTTTTATCTAAATATATCAGAGTTTAGGGAAGTTCAGATGTCTGTACACATTGTACATATAATTCAAGGCAACTGTGTATAGAAAAATGTAGTAACTTCTGGAAGATATTTTTACCAGAAATGTTCAATATCAATTAAGGTACTAGAAAAATGCAGTGCTGGAGGCAATGAAAGTATGGCCATCTAATCTTTCCATTTAGTTATTGTTCATCATGCTCTTTCTGTAAGAGAGGTCTGAAGAATTACTATCTGGCAGAAGAGCTGTGTCAGTTCATTAGCAATGCTGTGGAAATTTGCAGAAATTGACCAAATCTTCTGTGCTTTGCTTGCATCAGACTCCACAATAGAGACCTTGACAGAACAAAAAGAATCAGTTCTGTATTGCCAATAATGTGGGCCAAAGAGGAATGACAGTAGACAACTACCCGTGTCTGTCTGAAATGCAGTGATAGGTTTATAACTACCTTAGGAATAAAAAATCTAAACAGAAACAAAGAAATGTAAGTGTTCCCACAACAGGAGGAAGATTACAATTTCCTTTGTTTGTTTACAAATAATCCTGGCTCATGCTCCATTTCTCTCTGCATTTCAGCACTGAATATTTACTTCCCTGCCCATCTATAGGTTGTTATTGTTTTGAAATATTTTTATTCACTTTTTCTGTTTTTGTTAGAGTTTGATTGCAATTACTGACTGAACTCATTCAACTCTTATTTTTCAAGAAAATAATGCAGTTGTAAAATACACTCAAAACCTGCAATCAATTGTCCTTGATTTTCCTCTTATCTAAGAAACAAGCATTCAGGAAAACAAAAGCACTTAGTAGGACCTAAATAATTTATCAAGTCCTTTGTAATTCCTAAGAGACATAGGAGAGGAGCAATAACAGAAATAAAAAAGGCAGCATAAGGAGATGGGCAGAGGGTGGGTGGACAGAAATGAAAGAAAAACCCAAGTTAGACAAAAGCAAGAGATTTTGCATCTAAGAATAAATTTATGCATGTCCAAACACATGCCCACATGTGCACAAAAGATTTGAGGGGAAAAGAAAGCAAGCAATGTCTTATTTTTGGCTATTTCCAATGGAGGAGGGAAAGGAATATTAGGATTAAAAAAACCCCCAAGAACTAAAAACCTCAGAACCTACACTCAATTTTTCCCCAAAACAATTAAAAAAATACAAAGCAAACCAAGGAAATAGAAGCTTGAGCAACCTTTTGCTTTGTCCATATGAACTGTATTTTTCTGCTGCAAAATAAAGTTTTATTTCTTCTTACTCTTTGATAGAATGTCAGAGAGGTGTGTGTTGTTTCAGCTCAGTGCAGCTGAGGAGTGGATAAAAGGGCATCTTTTTGTCCTGCAAATGATCTATTAAAAAATTTAAAAAATAAAAATAATAACAAATACGGATATCTCATTCGTTTTAGTATTTCCAACTTTTCAGCAAACAAACAAACACAATCAAGAGCTAAGTATTTGCTCTTCAGGCTTGTATTGCTGAGAGTTTCTGGTTCAGCATTCCAAGTGAAAGAGCAGCGGCCAAAGAGCAGCATGCACACTGCTTTGTGTGCAGCAAGCACACCACAGGCATTGCACCCAAATGCAAGAGCCAAGTCGACTCCACTACTAGCTCATTGTCTTTAAATCATTTTAAAGGCCACTACATTTTGAAATTATTCATTTAAACCATGATAGATTGCATCAGTTCAAATTCAGAGAAGCAATAAAGAGGAAACCTACATTCACCTCTCAACAAAGCATCCTCTCCCAAAGCTGGGCCTCAATGATAATAGGAATACTATCCCTTATGGCTTTTCTGATAGTTAAAGACCATTAGAGCTCAGCAGCATGCTATGCACTGGTAAACACTGTCTGACTGATGAGTCCACTTTTTTGAGGAGTGACTGTAGTAATATGAAATCAGGTAATAAAGAGTTCAGGCACTACTGGTCTGCACTTCAGTTTATTATACTCTAGGAGTGACTCAATAGTGTTGAAAAGATACAGTGTAATTCAAGTGCTTCCCTTTCAGCACACAGTTGCTGCTACAAACAGCCTCTTTTTGCAGAGACAGAAAAATGGAAAAGGCTTTTGGAGGTCAGGCAGTTTGACCTTCTGCTCAAAGTAGTGATGACTTCAAATGTAGACCCAACATACTGAGATTCTTTTCCAGCCTAAGTTTTAGAGACTTCAAGAGGGAAGATTTCATGATTTCTCTGAACTGTCCTTTCTAGTGCTTAACCACTCTAGTTGTGAAGATTTTATTCTTTTGTTCAAGGGAAGATTATCTGACTCAAGGCTAATCAGATTATACAGAAGTACTCAGTGTGGGTCAGAGGAACAAAGAAACAGTGAAAATAACACTTGAGTCTTAAAGTCCACCAGAGCTGGCTTAAACTGTCTGGAAGGAGAAATCTTCTGTCTCCAGATTTCCACCAAATTTAGCTCCATGTAATTTTCCATTATTGTAACTGCTTTTGTCCTATCCTTTCACTACTCACCTCTTGTCCTCTCACTTCCCAGGAAAAGGTTTTACACTCCTTTCCAGCTTCTCTGCAACCTTTTTGCAGTGATGTCTTTTTCTCCTGCATATATAAACCCAGTAACTCTAGCTCCTAAACATTTTATGACCCTCCACTTGATTGTCTCTAGAATTCATGCAGAATTGGGCAGAAAACTAAGTAGAATTACCAGTGTAGATGGCAAGCAGCAAGCCTATTAGGATGGAAACTTTTATTGGCAGATGACTGTATCTAGGTCCTTTAAGAGAAGATTTTTCTTGACTATTATTACTTGTGACTTCTCCTGTGGCACTGGCATGGATTTATCTGTTAGGCATAGCTTTTCCAGAGGCCTGCCCTTTCACTGCTGTTGACAAAAGCCTGTATTTTTTCCACATTTGCAGACATATAAAGAGTCATCTAGTGGTCAGAACATACCATCTTCCATCACTGAGGAAATCCACCTCTGCTGACTGCAGTTTTTGTGAGTCCCTACTCTCATGGGAGGTAGACCCTGGATTCCTCCTCTCCCTCTCCCATCTAGGAGTCTTTGCAAAACCCCACTTGATCTGCCATTCATTCCTCCTTTGCTATATGCAGCATGCTCACTCCATCTCTGACCTGGTAACTCAGTGATTTAAGCAGATCGCACACCTATCGCTGATGAGGCTGTCATTGCCATCAGCTACAGCTTCAGGGAAGAGCTATGAAATCAAATTGCTGCTGAATAGTCACTTCTCAGCTAAGCTTTCCTCCCACTGATATATCTTTTCAGCCCTCAAGTAGCTTTTGCTTTTTTATTCCCTCAAATATACTAAGATGCACCACATGTAGGACGTAGTATAAATGCACCATTAAACTAAGAGCAAAGAGATAGTCTTAGCTCTGCCTCTTCATTTCCTAACACATAAACAGGGAGCGAATATTTCCCTTCTACACATTCAGGCTTATGGTGATTTGATTTTAGTATGTATCTGCACAGCTTCTAGTCCTCTGGCACTTTTTTCTTAGAGCTGAACTTCAACACGTGACTGCTTCAAGCACGTGTCTATGACTGCAGCTAATTGCCACCTCTTTAACACTGATACATGACATCATCATCCTCTAAAACTACAATGAAGAATAAGTAACAGAATCTGTGGATGATCACCAGCCAGTTTATTTTAACATTTAGCTGATGAGTCTTTGATTATGTTTCCCATCAGGGTAAGTCTCTAAAGGAAGGTCTGCACAATTTCATTATTGGTGAAAGAATAGGCAGCACCTGCATTTCATTAAAAATTCATAGTAGCTTTGGATGTAGACAGTCTCTATTTAACTTGGTTAAATAGAGGCTCTCTCTTTTGCCCCCAGAGTCCTTGCCCATATCTAAATTTATTTGGAAAGACTAAATGCAAATGGTCCAGCCATTTTTGCACCTGCTGAGGATTAAAATAAATTAAAAATTCTTTTTTTGTAGAAATTTTATTCTATCATTAAAATATTTTCTTGAACAGATATATAGCTGGAAAAGTTGCTAGTAGAAAAATGAGATTTTTTTTTTTGAGTCTGAATGGTCTATTTTGAGGAGACATTACTGTCTCTGTTCCAGTAATAATTAATCTGAAGTGGGACTGAAAAATGGAGGTCTGCCTATAAACACCTGTTCCTCACAAATAACTTATTCTGCATTTATGAAGTTTTACTTGAATAGTAGTTGTGTTTTACATCTAGGTATAACTTAGCTTGAAAATTAGAAGTTGTCTGGGCTGAATAAATGCTAGTTATTTGAGATATAGAGACCCTGAAGAATGGAAAGGTTTCAGGGAATTCATGAAATGGATTAATGGAATATCCCATTCCTATGGTCAAACAAAACAAAGAAAAATTGGTGAATATGTTTCTGTTTTTAATTCAATACTAGAAACAATTTTTTACACTCAATATGCAGTTAAATAAAGTAGAAAACAGTCAGAAATTGTCCTTTTTAACAATATAAATGTAATCTGTAAAGAGGTATTCTATACTCCCATTCACTTCAGAGAGGAGCCACAGAATTGACTTTTCCATCTTTTTTTCTTTTTTTGATAGCTTATGCTATCACTAAATAAAATATTATCTTCATCCTCCCCAAGAAAATAAAGACACTTCTTTGGAAACAAGGCTATTTGATATTCAGCATAATCTTTATTGTCGTTCTATATAAAGTTTACACAATCCACCATAAAAAGATGGAAAGAAATACAAGAGAAAAACCAAGAATTTTATGCCTTATGTTATCAGTTTATATATTTAATCCATTTTATATCTCTTCTTCAGCATCTTATGAGTCCCTCCTTCTTGCTTTTTGCTCAATAAAATTATAACCTGTAAGTCTCTCTTGAATAGAATGTGCAATAAAAATTCAGTAAATTCACATTAACAAAACCCAGTAAGTCTGAGGAGACAAGTCAAGGTCCAGAACTTGGAGAAGAGTGTTTACTATACATACCTTTGCATAGTGTGGATGTAACACTCAGCAACACTTAAAAGAAATCATTTCTCATTCAAAATTCATTATATTGTAACTACAGATTTAGTAACGTACAGGCAGTTTCTATTGATTAACTCAGGAGTATTGTGGAAACTTGAAGCATACTGAAAGTGCCTTTAAAAGGAAATACTGATTTTATCTGGGGAGGGTAGAATGCAAGTCTGCTAAAAAGAGGTGAGCAGTGTAACTCTTCTAGAGTAGTAACAGCAGATGAGCTGGAAGTTATCTTAGTGTATGTGCTCTTCTATGTGAAAACCACTTTTCTTTCAAAACCAACTTTTATCTTTATAACAAGTTACATTGGTAAAGATTGCAATTTGTATTGATGGAGGTTAAAAAGACAGAGATTCATATTTTTGACTGAACAACTAGAACTTGGGGAGAGCCCCATAAATCCAGGAGCTGATCAGAGCACATTGTTAAGCATACACTACTGAAAACTCACCTTGAACTTGCCTGATACTTCTTGCTGAGTCTTTAAAATATATGGATTTAGAAAAAACTTGGTGACTTGCTGCACTTCAAGGCACAAAAATGTCAAACATACCAACTACATTTGATATCTTGTAAAATTAATTGGTATTTTGGGACAAATTTTAATATTATTCCATCTAAAACAGGGTATAGAGAGATGTTTTGAATGTGTCATCATTGGAAGTGGTCAAGGTCATGTTAGATGGAACTTTGTGGAACCTGATCTACAGAAAGATGCCCCTGTCCATAGCAGGTGGATTGGATCAGATGAGCTTAAGGTGTCCCTGTAACCAAAACAATCCTGTGACTTTGTAATTCTTTTCTGCAACTTGCCTTATAAACTATTTTTTCCTATCTCATTATCTGGTTTGACTTAGTAATGAATTTTAGAAATTAAAAGCAAGGAACTTGAGATTCATTTTACAGAATTAAGCCACTATGACTTTGTGTTTTATTTTCACATAATATATTGCAATATCCATCTTTGCTTTTGTTATGCAGCTGAATCTTCTGTAATTTATAAGAAAAAGGTATAATTTAATTTGTTCAGATTATGTGCATGAAATTCAGATGGTGAAGATTTATACCAAGGATGAGCACATTCAAATGAACCACTGTCATTATGATTGGTATTTCTCTCATTCGTAAAATCACTGTATGACTACAGTCTTTCCTACATAGTTTTCATAGATGTATAATGTCTTGGTGGCAGCCAAGAGAGGGTTAATTTTGGCAGCAGCCAGGAGGGGCATGGTCAACACCCTCGGTATTTCTATATCACCTGAGGACATGCAGAGGGGAGGGACTGGGGTGGGGACCCTTCTGCTGTGGCCACTGATGGACTGTGTGGTTAGAAAGCATCGTGTCCCATATAGGGAACAATGGCATGTGAATCATTCACCTGTATGCTCTGCTATTACTACTGTTGCTGCTACCTTTAGTTTTGTATTTAATTGCTGTTTCTAGTAAAATGTTCTTATCTCAGCCTGTGATCTTTACCCTTTGCACCTTCAATTCTCCTCTCCATTCCACCACGGATGGGGGAGAGTGAGGAAGAAGCACATGGTCTGGGGTGTTTCAATGGGAACACTAGATTGGGGAGCACCATTTCTAAACCATGACACATAGAGAGAAATTTGTGTATGTAAACATACCAATAAAGGTGAAAACAAAAGCTTAAAAATTATGTCAATCACTAGAGACAAATTACCTTATTTCATAAAGAGTCTTCAGTTGTTTGCATTTACAAAATGTTAACGCGAATTTTCTTTTTTTAAACAAGCACAGCTTTGAAAAGTAAAGATAAGGACTCAATTTCTTTGGCCTGTCTGGTGTTATTTAACTAGATTCCTCCTTCCACCTACTGTCTTCTTAATGTGATTTCGTAATTTCATGTGTCTGGAATGTCAGCAAGAGTAATAAAATAGCAATTTAAGAACATGTTAAAAGCCAATCTGAACGGCACTTGTTCTTTCAAAGCTATTAAAATCAAGACTCACAGCAAGTCCTCATACTAGACAGCTCTGAAACTTCCTTGCATAAAAAGAGCAGTTGTTTGGGCTCAGGGGATATGCTATAAAATGAGGTGCCAAATCAGAATTTACAGATTAATGTGATCTCAATGCAGATTATGCAGTTCACCTTTTTGCACTCCTCTAAAAAATGTCCTCCCTGTTACTAGTCTTCATGTCACCTTGATTTTTTTTAGCACAGCTCTTATATTTTTTGATTCAAAAGTAAATATTACTGAAGAAGGAGAAAGCTTGCACAATTCAGGCTTCTGGCATAACACCCAGAGACACGTGCTGATTTCAGGTTTTGGATCTATTTAAGTGGTTTCCCAATCTTGAAATACTGATATCTCTTGTTTTGTTTTTTTCCTTTAGTATCCTGAAGAGAAAGTGTAATGATGGAGCAGGGGAAAAAAAACGGGAAAAGGAAGGCTATAATTAGGATCTTTCATTACTGAGAATCTGGTGAGGAAAAAAATTAGTCGAGAAATTAAGTTTATTAATGTGTGTCACTCCTTCCTCCACTTTGGAATCTTTAGCTGAGTAAGATTATTAATAAATATGCATTTTCTGCATAACTTGGTGAAACATTATTTCTCTGAGTAAAGAAAAAGTTGCCCCTGAAAATAGATACTTTATCAGAACTTTATTGTGATTTTTTTTTTGTGTGGTTGCATCTATAAAATAATTGATATTTGAACTAAAGTGTGCTGAAAGAAGCTAGCACTAGACCAAAGACTGTAGCAGTAACCCAGGGAGCACTTTACATCACAGACATATTGCACTCTAGGAGAAGAACATAACACTTTTTTGTGTTGCCACCATCAGGTCATCAACCATGCACTGCACCTATCTTGCACACCCGTCATAGCTGGTGCAGCATTGTTTGTCCAGAGCTCAATGTCTCTATCCTTGTTTCATAAACACATGGCCCTGGGTCAGCACCTGGATCAAAGAGTTAGCAGCCAAGGCACAGACATGACATTAATGTAACTGTTGTGTGCCTCAGGTGAGGATTTAGAGACAGTCTCAGTTTAAATGAAGCTTAAAAGCAAAAGACAAGAGAGTCCCATCTTCCATCATTTTTCTCATGTGGCTCTTCCCAGTAGCTCTTCTTGTGCAGCCAGTTATGCTTCTAAAGGAAGGAGAAAGGGCACTTCATGCCATGACAGTGGTTGTTTGAGCTGTTTTGAGCTAGGTAAAAATTATACCCTCATCAGATCCTCTTTCCAGCAGGCCACCCACTACCAGGGGAAAGGAGAATAGATGACTCCTTATCATTTGACAGCCACTTGGTACACCTTTTCAAATGGGTAGGTCGTCCCTCTCTTCTAAAAAGAGTGATGTCTTATTCCTTCCCAAGGCAACAGGATATTGCTAGTAAAACAATACCTATCATCATCCTGTCACCAAATGTCCCAGAATCATCCTTAGTAGTGAAAAAAATACATATGACACCTTTGCAGGGCCCATTGCTTCTTTCTCTTTACACTTGCCCAACTGTCTGTCCTCCGGATATTGTCCTGAGGTGGAAAATCCGGTGCAAGCTGTGGTCTTGGGTGCCACCTTTCTATTAGAAGCTATTTAGTTTGACCAAAAAACCCCCAAAACCAGGCATGGACCAATGGAGATATTATAATCAGAGTGCCTATCAGCACTGAATCCTCCTGCCTGGATCTGAATGAGATGGTTCATCTCCTGTCCTGAGCAGATTTAACGCTGCATATCTTGGAAGATAGGAAAGTTGTGAAATATATTATGTAATATTGTCCCACAGGGAAGCATCTAGCAATCATGTCCTGCTTAATTTTGTTTCCTTTCTTTCTTTTCCTTTTCCGGATGATCAACTACTCATTAAAACTATTTTGTGCTATGCCAAATCTTTTCTAAGGAGAGCATTACATCAAACAAAGAATGACCTTAGAATGCAGTTGAAATTTTGAATAGATTTTCAAGGGTTTGAAAAGACGAGACAATGTAAATAAAAAAGGGGAAAGAGCAGGACCACTAAAGCCATCACAGGCATTGGTTTGCTTATACTTTGTAAGCAAGTCTTCTACTGGAACAGTTACTGTTAAACTCTACAACAATTCCAACAAAGTATTTTTTTTTTTTTACAAAAGATCCATTGTGTTGCATTCACAGTATGTGTAGCAGTTTTGAAATTTCTGCTACAGCAGTTGGTCTAATTAAGTGGCAGCTATGCTTGTGGCTGGGTATGGATGGGAAAGGTTGGGTATGGGTTAGAAAAGGTCTTCACTCCAGGTGAGGCAAATACAAATATACAGATTTCTTTTTCTGTTTTTGATGGTCACACAGAATCTACAGGCCTGTATCAAGTACAGAATAAAGTCAGCTTTTCCTGCTGCCCATTGCTACTGCCCAACAGTGTGGGACCTACCCTGTGTGCAGCTCAGAGATCAGATCACAGTCTGTTCTGCTTTCAAAATTTATTTCTTTTTCCAAAGTCTACATCTGGTGATGTCATCTACTGCCAAAGACAGCATACATGGCAAAAGTATGCATAAAACACCTGGCACTCAGCTTTTTACAGTCCCTTGGAGACTGATGTGGTCCAGTTTATCTTTTCTTGTCTCAGTGGCCAAGACACTGAAAACTCACCCTGATCTGATAAATCTGAAATATTGGCACTGACTAGTAAAATACCAAAGCTGGGTGATTGCTTGCCATCTATATGTTGTATCCATGATACTATTTATAATTGTGATATATACAACAAGCAACCCTTGAATCATGTCTTTTCTCGATGGCATAGACATAGGAAGCTGTTAGTCCAAGTTTAAGTTGGCACTTACAGACTGCTGCTATAACCTTTTGGAAACGTATAAACCCCCAAATTCTCAACAGTCCTTATTAAACCCCTCTGAGTTCCTGTCAGGGTGGAAAGCACAGTGCTAAAAGTGTTTGGTATTTTCTTATATGAAGTTTTGTGTACAGAGGTGAAGGTAAGTGAAATGTCTCTGTGTTGATTTGTAGCTGACAGAAAATTATGAAGGAAAGATATAGGAAAAACAAATTGGAGCTAGAGCTGGCAGCATTGTGTCTGTATTGCATGGAAGAGAAGGATCCAAGTAAGCTGTAACTCTAACAGTTATATCACATCTGGCAACACCTGACTGAACTAAGAGGGCAGACCAGTATGTAGACTGGTGTAATAGGACATCACACACACCTATAATAGTATTTATGTCTTCATTATGTCAAATAAGAAATAAGAAAATGTGTAATGACTTTTCAAACTGTGCTATTTCTGGACAGAATTTCCAAAGTGTGTTCCAAGTTATAATCCATACTCTGATGAGAAAAATCTCCAGAACTTAAATTTGATGAAGACATGCAACTGAGAAGTCAGCAGGATCCTCTTTAGAGTACTTTCTACAATGAATGAGTTGCAATAATATGTATATACAGGATTGTCAGTTTTCAACAATAGGAAAAAATTAGTTGATTTAATATTTTTAATAAATTTTAATTTCTTTCTTAAATTTCATTTTAAAAAAAGTAAATACACTTCTGCACTGCTTTCTATTTATTGAAAAATTTCATCCAGCAGTTTCAACAAAATTTACATATTCAAAGCTTTGGAAATGCATATGCACGAGACAACCAATTAAACTGACTGACAGGAATATTAAAATGGACAATAGATATGTTTGTAAGAATGTTTTATTTAATAGATCCCCACTAATAGAGGCAATTTTGCTTCCTTGTTTTAATTGTTCCTGTGAAGTTTTGAAATGTATGAGTTTAAATAAATCTTTCTCTTTTCAAGTAATGTAATTTTAATGAAGCTAAATATAAAAGAAGTTATATGAAATAAATATAAATTCTTTTAAGATAGCTATTAAAAGAAAGTCTTATTTGATGATGTAAGAAAAAAAAATTTTTTCTTTCAGTTCAATTTGCAATGCTTGTTCTGTTTTTTTACTTTTCTGCTGTCCTTGTCTGCAGATGTGTTGTTATAAGATTTTCAACTGACATACAAAGTCGATAAGCCACTCTTTATATAAACAAAAATGCTCCATTCTCTATCCCAGGTGTTGAGAGATAAGTGAAAGTGTACATTTTCACCTGTAACTCATAATTTTGTATAAATTCTGGTTGATACTTATAGCATGTTCAACTTTCTCCTAAAACCTCTCATTTTCCTCAGTAGATCAATAGGCAAACCTACAGATCTAAAGCAACAAGAGCTTTGTCCTGTCCCAAAAATACTATTTACTTTAGTGCCATATCTTGTGAACTGCATGCAGAGATAATGCCTATGGAGGGTGGAAAAGGAGAAGAAAAGGAAGATGTACCAAGTCTACCTTATAGCTTAATACCTTGACTAAGTTATCTTACAGCATGGAAAGGGTTATTTAGTTAATTTTAAATATCCTGCCCCCCAAAGTTTCTTCCTTCTTTCATAAGTTTATTGCCTCTCTCATTTTAGTGGTGAGAACAGGAACAATATATCACAGAGAGACGGTGGGTACCCCATCCATGGAAATATTCAAGATCAGGCTGGACAAGGCTCTGAACAATCTGATTCAGTTGAAGATGTCCCTGCTCATTGTAATGGGCTTTGGCTAGATGACCTTTAAGAGATCACTTACAACTCAAACTATTCTATGATTATATTTATTCATCAGATATACAGTTTCTGGACTTTTCTCATATTTGGGTGTGGTGGTTTTTCCACATTCACTTCTCTATATTGAAGAATTTAGATAAATTTTAGTAAACAAGGGTAACTCCTTTAAATCTGTATGTCTTAGCTTCAAGAGTTAAAAAAGTGAGGCAACTCCAGATCCAGTGAGAGGTTTCAACAAGTAGAGTTTGCTAGATGTGAAAGTCTTAACCACTCCTTACATGCCACAACTATGACCCCCCCAAGTCCAGTCGTAGCAACTGCTATGTGAATATTTGCACTGTTTAAAGTCTGCCACTTATTCCTTTGCACCACGTTGGTTGCCTGCCTGGCATCACATTAAACCCAGCTAAGCATAACATGCAAAGAGAAAGTGAACCTGAAAGATCCCTTTCCAGTGCCCCTCCCTTCTCTGCTTCGTTTTAATGTGGCTGCCATATGGTTCAGGGGCCATTATAAGCCCCTGTGTTTGACTAGTCCTGCTGTAAATGTTTCATTTCTCCCAGGAAGATAAAAGGACTGTTCCCTTACATTAAATGCAAAATTAACTTTTTGATCACAAATACCCAGCTCAAAGAATTGTACTGGTTTCAGCTGGGCTAAAGTTAATTTTCTTCACAGGGGCTGGTATGGGGCAAGGTTTTGGATTTGTGCTGAACACAGGGTTGATAATATAGAGGTGTTTTTGTTATTGCTGAGCAGGGCTTGAGCAAGGTCAAAGCTTTTCCTGCTTCTTGTATTGTCAGGTTGGCAAGGAAGTTGGGGATGCATGGGAGGCTGGAAGGAGACAGAGCCAGGACAGGTGACCCCAACTGATCAAAGGGATGCTCCAGACTATATGATATCATACACAGTGTATCAAGTGGGAGGGAGAAGAATGAAGGGACTTTTGGAGTGATGGTGTTTGTCTTCCCAAGTCACCACTGTATGTGATGGGGTCCTGCTCTCCCAGAGATGGATGAAAACTTGCCTTCCATGGGAAGCAGTGAATTATAATTCCTTGATTTGCTTTGCTTGCGTGCGTAGCTTCTGCTTTCCCTTTAAACTTTTTAATGAGCTTTATCTCAATGCAGGAGTTTTCCAGTTTTTACTCTTCTCATTCCCTCCCTGATTTCACTGTTGGTGGGGGAATGAGTGAATGGCTGAAGAAGCTTGCATGCTGTCTGGGGTTAAACAACAACAAGAATGAAGACAGCAGCAATCCAAATGAGATTTTTTTTCTTTGTGGCAGTGTGGGGCAAAACCACAATGAAAAGCACTGTTAAATAAGTAATGTTGCTGTTTCGTATCAGTATGAAGCCACATTGATCAAATGCTCAGGTTCCAGAGCCAAAGAGGAGGAGGGGAACTAGTTTCTAAGAATATTTCTTCTTTCTGTTGAGCTTGGATACATTTGGAGGGGACTTCTACATGAAGTAATAAACATATGCAAGTCACTTATATCTGCAGAAATGTTAAGCTGTATTGTATGAATTTGTGGAAAACAAAGCATTAGCTCAAACAAGATACTAGAAAAGGGATTAGGGAATTGCCATCTTTAAACTATTTGCTTTAATTTGCATGCTCATTAACTATGTAATAGAATGGAAGGGCTTAATTACCTCATTTATAAAAACAACATCACTGACAATTTAATTGCAATGATAGTTCTAAAAAATTTTTGGTTAACTTGCAGCGGCAAATATATGATAAAATGAAGTTGTTATACTGCCAAAAAGACAACATAAAATGTTGCTATGTGGCAGTACTGAAATAACCTGATTGTTATCTATCTATGAAATAGATGATATCTAACAGCATGTCAAAGAAGGGAGTTAAATGATGTTTTTCATCACAAACACAGAATTGTTTAAACTGTGCTTTTTGTATGGATCACAAACCTTACACTTTGCTGCTAAGTGAAAATTCATTAAACTAACATTACTATAGTGGATTTTAAACAGTTTTATTAAAGGATATATATACTATAAGTATGTAGGTGATAGAAATAACTCTTTGTAACAGGTCTATTTTTTTAGAGCCATGTTTTTATTGCAGCATCTCCATTTTCTTGAAGTGCCTTTTTTATGCAGCTTTTCGCAATGTATTTTAAAAACACATTCAGAAAATAATATTTAAATTATGCCTACACCTTAGATTTCCCAATATGACACCTAGAATACTATGTCCAATTTGTTATACCATGGTTTAGGACTATATAAAAAAGAGATTAATACCAAATAAGAATTGTTAAAAGAAATTTGATTTGTTTCTGATAAATTAAAGGATGAGGAAAGGAATGATAACAACACTTAGCAGCTTGAGAAAGCAGTGGGGAAATCAGAGGATCTGATACCCAAGCCCTGTCCCACAGGATAAATAATGAAAGATTTAAAACAGAGAGGAGGAAAATGTAGGTTCATGGTATGAATGTGGATGGCAATGTGTGGGCAGTGGTATGGCTACAGGGTGACCTCCATGAGAAGAGTCCAGAGACTGCCCCATGACAGACACTGCTCCAATCAACCCACTGTAGCAGTGCATATCTGCACTCAAAAACATTCGTAAGAGTGAAATACATGTCCTATAAAACCTTACCAGAATTTTGGAATGAACCAGTCAGGATGCATTATGTAGAAGTCACCATATCTATTCTTGATTGATAGATCATGTACCTCACAAAATACTGTTGCAGCCATAATCTATGTCTATGTGTCTGAATATAGGGGGTTCAGAGAGGAGAGAAAACCCAAAATGTAATAATGGGGATGTAACTGCCATCTAACACACTGGGAGAAAGTGAGTGTTGTTGTGCTGTGGGAGCACCACACCCTTGTCTTGATTAAAAGCTGAGAAACTGCACACTATGAGACACAATGGTGAAATAGGGGTTTATTGACAGCCTCTGTAGACATCTGGCTATAAACTCCCTAGAAACTGGAAGGAACATTGTTAGGCAGATATCCTCCAGGGTGCAGAAGAAGAGGGCAGGTGTATGTCAAGCAACTGCACAGACCAGATCTGACAGTCCCATGTCTGCCTGAGTGGTATTTGGTGTTCCATCCCCTCAATGGCAAGCTCTAGTTCCTGCTCTTGGCACTTGTCTTTGCAGCTAATCTTAGCCACTGCTTCATATAGGCACGTATTTTCCTCCATGTGTGTCTGTGCTGATTGTCAGCTGCTAAACCATTAAATGCTACTAAAAAAAAAGTAATGTGCTTTTTCTTTCCCACCTGAGACCTTTGTCTTTGAAGCTGGTGATTTATTTTCTTAGCCATTGGCAAATTTTGCATGATGCCTGGCATGTCATCATCTGTTTTCCAATACTGTTTATTTTAGATTGAAAACAAATCATCTTATATATAGTTTAATACCTTGGCTTGCATCTATATTGTTGATCACTGCTCCAGAAACATGTCCTTCTTCCATCTTATTTGCTTTCTTCAAAGTAACTTCAATTACAACAGAATTCTTCAGAGACATTTTGAGGGCAATATTTTTTAAATCTGTTTTGGGGTCATTATTCTTCAGCATTTCTCTATTTAGCAGCAGCCTATTTTGTTAGTTGATCCAGACAATTTCTTTTTCTCCTATCTTTACTGAGCTGCATTCAGCATCCATTACACTGGCTGCTTCAACTAAACACAGGCAGCAGTTCTGTGATGGTGGTCCAGCACAGGCCCTTGTGGCAAACTGCTGTAGACCAAAATAGACCATTTAAAGACTGCTGCTCTTAGATAAAGATAACAAGCACATGCCAGCTCTGGCATTCCGCAGTCCTTTACTTTTTAATAATGTATGCATATGCTTCAGCTGTGCAAATCCTTGGCCTTTATCTGACTGCAGAGACAGAAGGATTCCATTCTCCTGGATCTATACAATAAACAAATATATGATCTTACTTGAATAAAGCTCCTTCTTTACTCTGTGGTCTATTTCTGAATCTAACATTTCTTTCAAATATCTAAATTTTCTGACCATAACTGGACTGTTTATCCTTCTATTTACTGGTTTCACAGTATATTAATGCAAGAGTACATTTACATTTCTCTTAGTAGGAATTGTTACTCCAAACTTTAGTTATTTTCTTAAGTAGATATAGCTCATGCACCACTTGCAGTGGTTTTAAGTGCATATAGTTTAAGATGCTTTAAATTACTAAGTCACTGCACTTTCACAGAAATATTATATTTTCCTGTTTATTATATGGCACCTGCAACTGCCTACGGGAAATTCTGTAATCTGTAAGGGTAGAAATCTGAATGGAGTAGAAATAGCATAATAATTAAAGAATAAACAAAATCTTTGCCCAGAAGAGGCTAAAGTGTAAGTTATATGAAACAAGAGATATGCAATACAGAATATTCATATTTATGCATAGATATTACCTCTTTTATTTCCTAGTTAGTATAAAAAGCCTCATTCAAGTTCTTTCACATTTTAATGTGCTAATTTTACTACTGTAGTTGTACTGACACATGTGGAAACATAATCAGTCGTATGAATTTTAACAGTTGAATTTTGGTCATTAAGAAGCAGGAAAGAAAATAAATGGAAGATGCTCTTTAAAATTTGAAAAGAAGCCTATGTAACTAGTAATTAAGTACTACTTGATCTTCTACTTTTTTGACTATTTATATTTTATCTTGGATCTTATTATTAATAAAATCAATTTGTCTGCAGATTGGGAGCAGGAATCAATGACAAGTACAGAACCAATTTTATATTAAAAATAAAAACCCCAGAGATGTCTGCAGATGTTTCTATACTTTTATACCATAATTAAAAATTTACTACTTAAGGGTGAACAATATCAGAGTTACATGGGATAATGAAAAAAGTTGATCAAGCTTATATGGAAAGAAAAAAAAAAGTGAAGGTAGTAGTATCCAATAGAGAGAACCCTCTGCATGGCCATTCAGAGGACAGCAAAGAAGAAAAGAACAAGAGGACACTTAGAGCAGACCTTTACTACAGACAGAATCTAAAGTGCTAATATTGCTATATACTAATATTTCAGGACAGAAATAATATTCTACAGGTTTTTTTGGCAGTTTTTTTGGTTTTACTTTTAGTCATATAAAGGTGATTAATAGTATTACTGTTCCAATTAACTGAGGCAACTTCAAATACCTACCAGTGGTACAGGTTTAACTCATCAAGCCTGTGCCTAATTTGCATTGATTATTGATACAGAACAGAGTCCCTCCAAGCCAGTTGTATTTACTGTTTGTTTTATGCAAGCCTTCCAGAACATGCAAAGTGATTTTCTCAATCTGATCTTGGGAGCACCCTGAAGAAGACAACCTGTCATACTCAAAACCTGAGAATGAATGTATCCTATTCTTTACAGCATCTGAACAGTCTGAGCACTCACAGGGCTGGCCAGAAATAGAATTGAAGATAAAAAATTTTAAAAATGCAGTATAATAAAGCACAGTATTATAAGTAATGATAGTCAGCATGTGTTTTCTAAGGAATTTATCACACATTCAACAGTTCTGGTTTCATGTTGTGCTGGGTTACAAGTTTAAATTGTGAAAATAGTCAGTTGTACTATAATTTTGGAACTCAATGTAGTATGGAGGTTTTTTCTAAACTTATGCTACACTAGGACTAGAACATGTATTCAACTGAAACAATATAGGTTGTGTGAGGTAAATAATAACAACAGAAAGCCATACTAAACAATCAATATGATACAGGTATCCAAGTCAGACAAACTGTATTATTGCATAACTGAAGCATGATCACATAACTAAAAGGTAAAATATGGTAAATTGATTTCTTATGGCAATCTGTATCCTAGGAAGAAGTCACCTTGAATAGATTTTGTGCTCTGTTTGGCAAGAAAGCTGCAAATCCCAGGCAATACAGTGACTAAAATGTGCTAATACAGGTCTTGTGAAAACCAGGAAGGTTCTGAGTGAGGCTGATTTAGTTCTGTGTCTAGAATTTTGTGAAAGGTAGAAATGTGCAGTTGTGAAATAACTTATTTTGGCTCTCAGGTTTTTAAAGGATGATGAAAACTTTCAGGTGATGCAGGAAGAAATTAAAAAATTCTGGGGAAAATTACTTGCAATGAAGTACTGCAAAGGAGCTGTCTGATCAACTAAAAAAGATATGTGTTGATCAGACAGTAAATTTACATAACTGGGAAAAAAGTGTTAAACATAGTTACCTGTAGCTGGAAAATAATCCCACAGAAATTCACACACATGCAAAAAAAAAATAAATTACACAATAAGGATTAAAAATGCTTTGTTACCAATTGCAACTCTGGTTTTTTTTCTTTTATCCTCAAAATACAATTTTTTTTTAATATAACAGATTATTCTTTAAACAACGGCAATTTCTTTCTCAATTCTTGTTTTATATGCTATGAATCTTTTCTGAGTTTCATAGAAGTTTTCATCCAGCACAGAATTCCTACCACTAGTCCTCAGGAATAAAATTTCTGCAGAAAGGGTAGTGTACAACATGGGCCACTATGCCTTTGCAATCTGATATCTTTTGTTAGTTGCAGTCTCTAGATCAGACATTAGTTTAAACAAGCCTAAGAAGCTAAAGAACTCTTGTAAAGAATAAACATAGTGACATTAAATAATCAGGAGTGAAGTGTGCAAGTAAAGAAAAGTCAGAAATCAGGACTAAATTTACTCTCCATTAAAGACTGAAGTAAGAGATGTAGCGGGAAGTTGTTAAAGCTCTCTTGATTGGCTATAAAATAAAACATATAAAATTACACTAGCTTTTTTAATGCCAGTCTTAAAACTAAAAGACCTGAATTTCTGTATCTGTCTTGATGTTTTTAGAAGAATAATCCAACATAATGAAAAAGGTCAGATATGGATTACAATATGTTAGTAAAGTCTCACCCTATTCTTAATATCAGTAGATTTTTCAATTATAATTCTTTTTTTTTTTCTTTAAGCAGATCATTTGACATTTGCAATCTGATTGAGATTAAAGTGTTGCACTAGCTTTAGTTTATTCAGCTGACAGAGCTATAGAGAAATAGGTAAAACAGGATGCATAAAATGTAATTTTTCCCTTATGACACCTAATATAGCTTTTGAAAGGCCTGTAGATGAAACAAGTTCTAATATATAGTGGGGGTAGCCTTTGAGCAGGATCATGGCTTTCCTGTCCTTATCATATCATCATATCATGCCTCCTCCACTAAAAGAACAGGAAGAAAAGTGCTTTTCTGTGGATCAGTGCTCCCGCGGAAACTTAGAAAAACTGGTTATTTTTTATAGACTACCATGAATAACTTGGATACAATAATGAAATTATGTTTTTTTTTTTTAAAAGAAAATCAAAGCAGAATAAAAATTAAGAATGAGAGAGATATAAATTAATTCTTTTGGATTTCTCAAACCAACAGAGAAGGTACACAACATCTTCAGGAATTTTCATGAAAGTTTTCAAAAATTCATTACTTTTAGCATCATCGGACAAACCTGAAAAATTCTCTAACAAAATGCAGATATATTTCAGAGAAATAAATGTAGCCAGCTCTTGAACATCCTTTCCTTGTTTTGAAATAAAGAATAAAAGAATTTATGAGAATTAGGTTTAGCAAAATAGATTCCTGATTCTATTTTCTGTTTATTAGTATTAAAAAATTCATAATGATTTACTATCATTCTATATCAAAAGATCTACTTTCAGTCACCAAGACAAGAGAGAGGAAAAAAAATAATCCAGCAATGAGGAAGAAAATGAGAGTCTGGTTGACGCCAAGTAATGGACAAAGAACTAGAAAAATCCTTATGTATGTATCTATTCTTTCCCTAAACAAAAGGAAAAAAATGTACTGGAGAAGAGGGACATTTGGAACTAGGTGTTCTTTAAGATCCCATTTAACCCAAACTCTTCTGTGATTCCATGACTCTTGTAGTTCTTTTCAGGCACAGATCAATGGAAAGCTCTATGTCAGCTGCCATCTCAGCTTTTAGTACTGTTTTGAATAGTAACATATTGAATTTAGTTTGTATGGAAAGAAAAACCATCTTTTTTGGTATGATGATATCAAATCTGTTAAACCAAAAAGTGTTTAAAAAAAGACATTTTTAAAATAACATTGAAAAAGTAAAAATTGTAAAAAAATACTCTACTTATGTATATGGTAAATAATTTATATACATATGCTAGTAAATATTATGAAACATAGGAATAATTTTACTATTTTTTCTCTAAAAATGTCAATGGCATTGATCATGTTGCCACAAATATAGTTTTGTCTCAGTCACTTTATCTTCAAATTTTCATCTTGATTACATTTATTTGCCTATTCAGATTCTTACTATTCTTAATTGCAAACAATTAAAATCTCTCCTACAAGATTTTTACAAAATAACTCCTTACAATCCTTGAAAGAAATTCAACAAGTAGAATAAAATAGTAGTAAAAACCTGTAAAATGTTGTTTTGTACATTCTTAAATATGAAAATGAATTAGTTAGTTAATCACCTATTTGAAAGACTAAGAGAACTTCGTCTGTTGTTAGAATGACTACAATGTGTTAAATTCACTTGAAAGGGGCCAAACAATAGGTCAAATCTCTTGGACCTTTGAGAAACCAATTAATTCTATAAAGAAGAAGAAAACAGCAACCTTCACTCCATTAGACACTACCCCAGAGGGTCAGTCAATGACAGATAATATAGAGAATGAATAATAAGAGAAGGATTTATTTTAATGAAGATATTTTTCCAGGTTAAAAAAAAGTTAATATATGATGCAAAACTAAATAAATCTTTTATGTTTCTTGAAATAAAGTGGATTAAAATGTAATTTCAGGATCTAAATGTAAAATAACTTTCATTTTATAAAATACCAGAGACCACTCAATGCCTTTTCTAAGGGTAGAGGATAAGACTTGGAAAAATAGATCAACTTGGAAAAATTTGGAAATCAATGCTCTCTGCCCTTCCAAACTACATTAATTTCCCTAGGTTCAGAGACTAATAAAACATCATTATCTCCATTCAAGTTTGTCAGTAGCTCTTTGTTTCTCAGTTTCTATGAAGTCCATCCATAAAGCAGATGACTGATTTTTCCCCTTCCAAGAACAGGGGTGTGGGGGTGAGTATAGAACATCCAGCTAGTGTGTATTTGAACTGACTGATACAACCTCTGTTTAACTACTAAAACCTCTCTTTAATTATGTAACCTGGGAAAGAGGATTCCATGTGTAGTACTTCTCAGAAACCAGAAATTTTTTTCACAACAACCACATCTCCTGACTAGATGGAGCTGCCAGGAAGCAGTGCAGTAGCAGTGGTCAGGGCACTCCTCCTGGCTGTGGGGAGGTGAAGTTGCAGTCTTTTTCTGACCAGCTTAATGAGGGTTCCCACACCTTGGGACCATACTTTATACTTAAACCACTTTAGATTGATACTGGTACCTCCCAAAACCAGATGGATGGGGAGGTACAGATGAGGCATTTTGATTTTTTGCCACAAATTCTTTGCTGGCTTGGATTAAAGCAATAAAAATACAGCAGAGTGTGGAGACAAATGAAGGGACTTCCTCCAACAAAGGATACCTGTAAACCTATAAGTCTCACTTTTCCTTTCATAGTGTGACTACACAGCATCTGTATATCTTACTGGAATAGATGTATTCCATCAGCTGTCAGATGGACCACTAATTTTGAACTTCCTCCAGGGAAAGCTTCAAAGGAACATGGATAGTTTGCCTTAAAGAGAATGAAATCAAACTGGGTGAAATGAGTGAAATGATCACAGTGGTGCTGAGTTGAAATGATGATGTATGAAAGCTATAGCCAGAAAATTCTAATTTTCAGTGGGACTTGGAAGAGGAGCAGCCTACAAAATAATTTTCTAATTACTCATCTTATTTTATTAATTAGGTTTTTCTTATTCTTCAGATGGACTATCTAGCTGCAGGGGACATTCCCCAGAACTGGCTCTAAGAATAGTCTCAACTTAACAGGTGTGAACTCATAACTGCTCCACAGGAAATAAGAATGGTTATTTAAGATTTACAGGGTGAGTGATGAGTGATTTACTTAGTCCCATTCATGTGATCAGATGCATGAACACAAATGCACCTGCAAAAGAGCCAGAAAGGTGGAGCTAGAGTAGCAGCAGCATGGCTTGGCAGGTTTACTGTTGCAGTCCTTATTAATTTTTGTTTTTAAGCATTTGATTCTTCTATTGGAAGGATTGTGCAATTACACAACTGATTTAGGAGAGGAAAAAATTATCTCACTTTTCAGTACAAAAAACGAAGTTTTCACCTCTGCAGCAACACAACAGAAAAAAACAAAGCAGCATTACAATGTCTACAGAAAATGTAGAGAATGAAGCAATTGTAAGAAATAATGTGATTTATGTCAGAATAATTAATCCTAATATCCAGTTCTTCCAGTTTCACAGAATATGAACCTGCTTTGTAACACAAAAATATTTTTTGTTCTTCAGTTCTAAAAGTTGTTTTGTTTCATTAATTCAGAATGCTATGTAGGGTGGAATGGAGGCTGGAGACTTTCACCCCATATGAAATTGATTGCCATTCCTCAGCAATGCTTTAAGCACACCCTTCCACTGAAATTGTTTGAACTGCCTCTGGGCTCTGTTATTCCTTGGTAACCCCTAGAAATATATGCACATAGACCTCATCTGGCTTGTGTGCTCAGGAGAAAGCAGAACAACCACAGCAATCTGTAAAGTCTTTTATTCAATAATAATAAAGTTTCCCAACTATTTATCATCTGTATATCCAAATAAAGCAAAATTTTCAAAGAAGTTCTTCAGTGAATGTTTCTTTTCTTAGTATGGGATTTTTAGGATGGTGGAGGTAAAGAGGAGAAAGAAAAAATGAAGGAAGTTTTGTGAAATATCAGACAACGCAGAACATTCACATAGCATATGTTCTACTGGGGGGTGATTTTGAGATTTAAATAATTGCCTGTAAGAAAAGGCAAATCCCATAGCTAGTAGATGTCATTTTACAGGAGAGAGATACAGGTGCCTTTACACATATATTTGTGAATGCCTCTGAGTTCTTTGAAGAGAAGAGTGCAAAGGAACAGCTTCATAGCTTCTGCTTTGACAAGAATCTCTACTTAGCGGTCTTTTTGTGAGTAAAACATTAAGGAAACAGTTACATTTGCAGGAAAAAACTGAGTTATAATGGAGGAACACATCCAAGAGAAACTTCTTCATAAAACTACATTAACACAGTATCTCACAGAAGCATTGCAGTGTATTATGTGCATAGAAGTTTTGATACTATAATAAGGCTGTTGAGATGATGAGGTTCATATGCTGGGACAAGAATCTCTGCAGGGGTGATACACAAGATTAATTTTAAATGCAAATTTTTGTATACATGAATAAATTTATTTTTTTTATTTCACAGATGGAATTGTGTGGCTAATGCTTATAATATGGGAAAATAATATCAGAAAATAAACAGTATTTCATTCTACATCAAACAATCATTGAAAGCCTCACAGGGAACCTTTCATCAAAATTCTGTCTCAGGATGTGTATAACCTATGAATTAATTTTTAACTTCACATTAGTCTAATCCATGACACAAGCCATTCCATGGAAAATGATTTTATAAGAAATGAAATTCTATGGAAAATTTTCAAAAGTTTCTCAAAAAGGAAATAACATCAGAGTCAAGGAACATATTCTAATAATGTTAATTTCCCAATTAAAATAGAGCAAAAGAATAGATTAAAACGTAAAATGTGGTTGGCTTTACATGAGCTTTATTCAAAAAAAAGGCAAAATTCTTTTGTGTTATCTTGATGTTCTGATGGTCTCTTCTTCTGCATGGCCATCACTTGTCTTTCAGTTAGACAAGCCTTTTTTAGGAGGAAGATGGTGGCAGATTTCCTGCTGAAGAATCTAATTTCCAACACTATTGTTTAATGTGCCAACTAAGCTTTACATTACACAGTGACATAAAAGAAACTGTCAAAGCAGTGCTTTCTCTAAAGAAAGATTTCCACCTACTAGAAGGCCTACAGTTTTGGAGAAAATTGATTAGACAGCACTCACAGTAAAAAGAGAAAGTAAATCACTTTCAACTTCACTCATCAAGGACAAAACCAGACAATTTTGTTGTATTGCCTCAATGTAGCCAGAGAAGATAAATCCTTTGCACTCACGTCACTCACAATTTCCTGTGAATAAAAACAGTGAAGGAACTAAGTACTTTCATTTGAAGCAGGAGAGGCCATCATTTTAGTCCTTTCATATAAAGAGGAACTCTGAGCTCTGTTCTACAGCAGCAGCTCTTTTAATCTCAAGCACTACACAATGTTTCCTCTCGTACAAAGTTATTTCCCTTTGAGGATGCCTCGGCTTTAATCTGTTTGCACGAGAAAACTCCCCACATGAATAGTGTCCCTTGAATCTAATAATTTTCCGTGCCCTTCCCTGAAGTGTTAATCTTGCTGGTGTGTTCCTTCATAGTTAGGTGATCACATTTATATTATGTGATGCATTGTACAAGTGTGCAATATTAGAGTGGCTTTATTACAGCCACAAATAGCCACTGGAGCTCACTGATCATTCCTCAGTTCTTTCTAGTTCAAATTACACTACATAAAACTGAAATATGTTTATGAACATTTCAATAGAAGATGGTTGCATTTTGTGTTGTGTGTAAATGGTGGAAAACCCCTTAAAAGGCTGAAATAGATAAAATGTACATTTTAGAATCCCAAAGGAATTGAATATAATATTCAAACCATTTGCTGGGAATTAAAAATCAAAACTTTGAATCTAGGAGATTTTGTTATTGTATTACAGACACTTTTATGCACCCTTCATGGGTTCAAACTTGAATTAGAATTTTGAACTGTTGTATTAATTTTTTTTTAGCTGATAGTACAAACCATCTACTATGCCCAGTAGATAGTCCTTTTTTATACAAAGGGAATAATCATAAAGATATACAGTAAACAATATGCCACGTAAACTGCATTTGCAAGAATACTTTTATTGCTCCTGTGTTGATCATTTCCAAGAAGAATGGATCAATTAATTGTCCTCACCAGTCGACCCTCAACTATTCAAATACCATAGGAGAAGAGGTATCTTTGAACAGTAATTAATTATTTCATAATTTTTGTTTCACACTATTCTTGTGTAACATTTTAATTGATCTATCAAAAAAATTGGAAGAACATATACAAAATTAAAAAGCTTTCTAGGCCTTGTGGAGATATTACTGTTTCAACATCTTGCAGAGGAATGCTTCTAGGTTCAGACAGTTTATGTTAAGCATTTCTCAAAATGCCTGGAAGTTTTAAATTTTGAAAGACAAATCCATGATTACATCCAAGGAATGCATTACTTACATTTAAGAAGGCCAATCTTCCCCAAGACAGATGGTCACACTCCAGGCCTTTCTTCTGTATCCTGACTTTTCCACTGTATTATCATTCTGTAAGAATGAATAAATTATTATCCTGTTCATTAGCTGTTGCAGACATAGAAATAAATTTATAAATATGTTACCTTCATAAGAGACTAAACAGAAAAGCAAGGTACAATATAAGCACCTTTGCATGGAGACAAAATGATCAGAATTTTATTTAATCAGTTTTTTTTTGTAATTACTCTATCTGTCATTTCTTTCCCACTAAAAATAAAGCACAACTAAAAGAAAAATTCATGTGGGAACTGCAGTGAAATAAGATTGACAAAGCCCAAGCAGGCTCAGTACAGTACAACCGTTAGAGGAAGAAAACTTTATTTTGCTAATTCTGTTAGAAAAACAATACGTAAAATATCTGCTTATGAAACAGTGGCTATATCTGCTATATCAACACCTGCAAGAGTTTTCTGAGGAATCTACAGAAAACAGATGAGCCTGAAAGTTTATTGATAGAGCTACTTGAGATGTACTTTTTCAGAAAGATCTTCATCGATCATTATTCTCTTTACATCTGTTTCTGTTCTCAGCAGTGAGACCTGATGACCCAGCAAGCTGCCTCCTTCAGATTCCTGGAAAATTAGCCCTTGCGTCAGAACCTGCCCTTTAAATTTAGAGTGAGCAGACTTTATCTTACTACTAAGCTCATTGATATCAGATGATGGGTTTATGGTGCTGGAGAATACAAAAGAACCAAAAGAGCTCTGTAATATTTGAGATCTAACTCTTGGGTTCGGCAGGATGTGAGATATTTAGAAGTCAGCTTCAGGTTCTAACAGAAATTCCTTAGACACTTGCTAAATTGCCCATGATTTGGAGCATTTTTACCTCTTTCTGGTATCTTTGCTTTGGAATTCTGTCAGCAAAATGTATCCTCCAACCCAGCTCATCCACAGCAGTTATTACTCAGCCAGGCTGACAAAGTAACAGTCCCTCATAGCATCATCTGTCACCCTTTAAACTCCCTTTTCCCTTTTGACTCAGCTATCATTCCAGCATACAAGACTACAACTTCCTGAAAAAAAAAAAAAAAAGTAAAGCATAATGGACTTTTCCATCCAACTCAAAAAAAGAGTGACATGAGCCTTTTCACTAATGGCAGCAGGGAGGGATCTCTTCTCTGTTTTGTTAAGCAACACTAACCTGCTCTGCCTCAGCTCCCACTGACTCTGGTCAGCTCTAGATTGGCCTTGGTGTAACAGAGAATAGAATTTGACCTGGAGACTCTGACATGCCAGACATCAGGAATGATTGAAAATCTGCAACTGAGACTCAGGTATTAGAAAATACATATCGAATTTCTGAATGCCTGATCCTTCTACTTAATCCCAGCAATAACCATGGTGACTGTTGCAGAAAAATGTCCACAGAGATCAAATGCAATAAAGCCCATATGTTAGAAAGCAATGACCGATGTAACTCATCTCAAGATGTTTTTTTGCAGATCTCCATAATTAAAAGAAATTATTTATATATATCTATACTTATAGAATATTCTGTCTACAGACAGTACACAACTAATTTTGAAGTCATCCATGTAAAGCAAATGCATTGGGTTTGTGTGGTGAGTTTTTGGTAGCAGAGGGGCTACAGGTGTGGATTCTGTGAGAAGCTGTCAAAAGATTCCCCTGTGACTGACAGAGTCAGTGCCAAATGGGCTGACCAAGAGTAAGCCCATCCATGATGATGGTGGTGCCTTCTCGGATAACATATTTCCGAATGGAAAAAAACCCAGAGCAACTATAGCCAAAGAAGGGAGAATATGTGACAGAAACAGCTCTGCAGTCACAAGGGTTGGTGAAGAAGCAGAACACTGGAGCAAAGATTCCTTGTAGCCCATGGTGCAGCCCTTGGTGAGGCAGCTGTGCTCCTGCAGCCCATGCAGAACCACGGTGGAGCAGAGATCCACCTGCAGCCCACACTGCAGACCCCACACCGGAGCAGGGGAATGGCCAAAGGAGGCTTCCATTGTTCCATCCAAGGAGGATTCCATTGTTCTACAAACTCGAGAAGCTCCTGGCAGCACCTGTTGCCCCAGGGAGAGAGGATCCCACGCTGTAACAGGGCTGCTCTTGGGACTTATGACCCTGCAGGGGACCCACTTAGGAGCAGCCTGCTCCTGAAGAACTGCACCCATGGAAGGGATCCACATTGGAGCAGTTTGTGGAGAACTAAAGCCTGTGAGAAGGACTCATGTTGGAGTGGGGGAAGAGTGTGAAGAGTGGCAGAGATAATGTGTGATGAGGTGATCACAGCTCCCATTTCCCAGCTCACTGAGCAGTTGTAGGGAGGAGGTAGAGTACTGGAAATAAAATTAGGCTTGAGAAGAGTGAGGGGTGGGGGGAAGGTGTTTTAAGATTTATTTTTTCTGGTTACCCTGTCTGATTTAATTAGTAATAAATTCAGTTAATTTCTCCAAGTGTGCTTCGCTCATGATGGTAATCTGTGACCTCTCCCTGTTCTTATCTCAACCTGTGAGCCTTTCACTCTATTTTTTATCCCCTATGTAATGAAGGAGGAAAGTGACAAAGAGGCTTTGGTGAGCATCTGGCACCCAGTCAGGGTGAACTCACTACACCAATTATGATATGACACACCTCAGTGTCAAACAGTTAGCCTGCATGATATTTGCCATATCCTCCTATAGCATGCATTACCAGCTAAAGGGTTTTGGTACTGTTTAATCTCTAAAACAATTATTTACCAATATATTCTGTCCCACTAATCCAAGCAATTCATATTCATTTCAGATTTCTCTATCTAAAGAAGCAGTGTCTGCCTGTCTAAAGGTTTTACTCTTCTGTGCAATAAAATGATATTATGTTTCACTCTGATTGAAAAGTTGTGCTATCTAGGGGATTATGGAAGTACTGCAAGTGGCACCAATCATCAAATAAACTCCAAGGGGGAAGAGGAGATTTGTCCTTTTTCTCCCTGTATGAAATACAAAATAAAAAAAAAAAATCTTTTGATTCCTTCCCTCCCCCAACTTTGTCTTTCACAAGCACTAATCCTCTCTTGGGTTTTCTCCAAAGGTTTTATGGACCACTGTATGAAACATGCTGTCATACTGATCATTGCAAGATGACACTTTAAAAATATAAATCCAGTGAGAGTGTGATAACCTTTATTGTCAAATGGAAGGCAAAAAGGCAGCAAATGCACTCAAGTGAGTTTTTAAAGCTAGGTATGAAGGTGACAGAAAGACTGAAGAGCTAGTCTGCCTGGCTATGTCTGGAGGTTGGAAGGAGTAGAAGAAATCTAACAAGATTATTTTCAGAGTTTAAAATATTGCAGATGATGATATTGTATCTAAAGGAAATCTTCAATGAAGAACATCCTTTATTTAATAAGCAACGAACAAGGAAGAATAACTCAAACCAGTATAAAATATTACTTGCCATCACCACTTTTAAACACCTGTCTGGCTTAGAGGTGAAAATATCAGACTCTTCAGAATTACTTTTAATACAGAAAGTAACACAAAATTGTGTCAGAGAAAGGAAGAAGCCCAGAAGGCAAAGCAAACAAATGGATCATACTGTCTTTTAGAGTGTGTTGGCCTAGAACAAAAGTCACACAGTGAAAGTGAAATAGAATCAATGTATGATGTATGAATATCATAGCAATGCTGATGTGAACTGGAAAAATGCTAAAATAAAAGTAATGAAAAATATACACCAGTCTCTGTGAAGCTAATCAGTTTACTTACTTTTCATTTGAATTTTTCCTTCTTTTCCTTTTCTCTTTCTTAATTTAGGCCCTCTAGCCAAGTCATACATTATATTTAATGGGATCTAAGTTAATGCTAATTGTTTTCAAAGCAATTGTGATCTTTAAACTGATTTGATTTCTATTGCCTGCTTTATTAGTTTGAGTTAATACTCCTTTTGGGCGTTTTTCTTAAACTATATAATCCTTAGCTAAATGAAGTAATGTATTTTGAAGGTGAAAATTTAACTCCAAGAAAATGAGGGGCTAAGTTTATTCAGTAGTTGTAGGTGATTTTTGTCCAAGCTTGAGTCATAACGGTGGAGGTATAAAGGACTAGTTATTTCTCAGGATGGCATATCAGTTTGAAATTCAAGGGGGAAAAAATGTACAGGCACAAACAATGGTGTAAAGCAGTCTTCATTCACCTATCAATAAATATACTTTCATCTGAGCACCTTGCCAAGGCTGGACACAGCTGCCCTGACAGCAGGCAGCTTCTTCTCTATCAGATGATTAACAGTGCTCTTCAGGAAAGGAGAAGAGACACCCCACACCACGGTCCCAGATAAACTTCAGGTTTTCCATACATTTATATATAGTGTCATTCTTTCCCCAGCTTACTTTTTTTTTTTTTCCTCTCCTTTGTGGCCATATTGGGCTACTGATCTGTAATGCATTCGTAAAGACAAATATCAAGGCATGTGTATTCCAATAACAAGTACATATTCTGCACTTTTTTTTCTTTTTTTTTCTGAACAGATAACTAACTCTGACAAGGGCCTGTCAAAGTAACAGATGGTCCTACTCAAACTTTCTCCAGTCCCTTGGCCTGAATCAAAACAGTGAACCTTGGGAGTTCAGACTACAGAAATGCATTAAAAAAAACCCCCCCATGAGATAGACAAAAATCTTCTACCCTTCCCTGAAACATGTCTCCCTATGCAGTCAATGGATTTATCATGCATCATCAGGTGGATATCAGATTCCAGATACATCAAAAAGAATAACCTCTGAGTATGGGAATGGTTTTTTTCCAATGTCAATTACTTAGGTAAATTAAAAACTTCAAACATAATGGCTGTTTTAATAATAACAATATTGATAAAAAACCAACAGAATTTCTAGCAGTCTTTTTTGACTTTTATGTTTAAGCAAAGATGAAATTGTAGAAAACTTCAGACTAAGAAAAAAAAAATCACACTTCATTCAAGTGTTGTTAACTGTGATCAAAAGTATATTTGGACAACAAATTCCAGGGGATTAGATATCTGAACTGGACTTGTTTTATAAAAAAATGTGCTTGAAGGGGAGGAAGAGAGGGTGTCTGTTACTCTGTTTTGTTTATTAACATTGTAAATGCATGCAAAAGGCACCAGCTTTTCTCCATTTTTCTGCTCTCCCAGAAGCTTTTCTAATTTTATTCAAAGGGGGGAAAAGGGAGGGAAAGGGACATTTTAAGACACTCTTGAAAACAAAACTAAAATTTAAATAACCATTCCCCATTTTTTTTTTCTTGTATTTGAAAGAGAATTAAGTTCCCGTTACAATGGAAATTATATCTTTAAAAATAACCATTCAGGATTTTACAGTGTATAAGATTTAACTAAAATCTACATGGAACAAGCTTTTCTTCCACCTCCATAAACCAAATTAGCTGCGTCCCACTTTAAGACAAACATTTGAAATTAAGCTGAAGTCTCTGTTTCCCAGTTTCTCTGTTCTTTATGAGGCTCAACAAGAAACCACAGAGGAGATGATATCTCATAATCTCTAAAGCTGCAGGAGTAGATAGCTTTGCTTAGCATCACTGATTTAGCACTGCATTTACAAATTAGTGTTTCTGCTCCCTGGCAATACATCACCGTCCAGTTCAGTTCTGCTCATCAAGAGTGTCAGACATCCAGCAAGTAATGCACATAGGCATGGTTTTTCAGTTTAGAAACTACTTCAACATCAGCCACCCATCTAAAAATAAAAAAAAAGAATGATTTGCACTCTTCCCCTCGCAAAGCAGGAGATTCCAAGTGTCTCACACAAATATTGGTACGTAGTACATTTGGATGTACTAGTGAACACATATGAACATGTTCAAACACATGAACATATGTCTACTTTTCCCCAATCCTTTAAAGCAGAACAAATGGAAAACCACCTGCTCAGTCATTCCGTTTGTTTCTATTCTTCCAAAAATTCTTCTTCTTTATTGTATAAAACTTCAGTAGTCTTTCCTTTTCCTTTCCATAAAGATGTCCTGCAAGAACTGTGTTCCTAAGACAAACCAAACACCAGAAGAATGCTTGCAAGCAGTGTGGTGGATCTTGTCCATGAACTGAATACACAATAGAAAGTTTAAGTGATAAGAGGATTTAAAAAGAAACCTGATTATTTTCCCATTTATATCTCTAGTAGGATGTTTTATTTTTACAGATTAACAGATTAACTTTAGCATCACTAAAGTCTTATAGAAAATCTAATATTTTTTTAAAATTCCAAATCTGAAGCATACCTCTGATATATATAAATATATATATAGTTGTCTTGTAATTTTGCAGCAGTACATGAATCATGGTATTGGATTTAAAACTATGCCCCTTTTCTGCTTCTCAGTCTTTATTTTGTGATTGGTCATTCTGCATGATCACTTTTGAAACTTTCTGACGTTTTCATAAAAATAAATTCAGGTTTGTCAAGAAGGTCAGGAAAGAAATGATGTATTCTTTATCATATTAAAATCTATGTGGATTTCTACAGACATCAAAGCTGTCATTTAAAGTCTTTGGTTCAAGTGATTAAAGAGAAATGTTACAAAAATCAGCCTTTTCTCAATAAAAACTAAGCATGCTTTTGAGAATTCTCTTCTGTATGGCATGTGACTGAGTTACTAGAAAATACACAGACAGACCTCTTATTTAGCACCTGTCATCTATTTCCTAATTAATTTTGGAGTGGGGAAAATAAAGTAAACAGGAAGAGCATGTATTCAATATTGTTCAAATATTAATAATGTCTTTTGTGACATTTTTGTACATCAGAGATTTATACCGTAACAAAACCCCTGCATAATTTATTACTAGACTCCAGATGTCTGACATGATGGACACAGGTTACCTTCTGTTAACTGCACTGCCTCTGAGACAATGTCTCTAAAGTTAAAGCAGTTGGTAGCCTGACCTTTGCTATGTATGGACGCACAATCCTCTATTTTTATGCATTATGAATAGCATATTGGGGGCTACAGTTTACAGCAAACTCTAATAATTAGTTCCTTAAAGGAAGTACTAGAAATTTGTCAAACTTGTGCACTGAAAATCAATGGTCTAAAGCTTCAAATTTTATTGATATGAGGGCATTATACTGGATAAAACAGACTAGGTGTTTATGTATCTGAAGACTTAATGACTGTCAAAGAAACTCATAAAAATAAAATTATTGTTGAGGGAACAATCTTGAGACTGCTGTTTCTTTAATTTCAAAAGTTTTGCAACCTGTAAACTTCTACTGAATTAGTTTGATAAAACATACTACCGGTTTGGTTTGATACTGTGTTTTCTATATATATTCATATTTCTTCTACATATATTCATATTCCTTCTACATATTCATCAAATACAGTCATAAGCATTAATTCTCCCACCACTTTTCTAAATGATATTGGCAACTAGATTTCCATTAAGAAGTCAAGGGATTTAATCATAGGTCTTATGGAGGGTCATGTAGCAGAATACCATTAACTTTTGTTTTGCAGATTACATGAGAGTCATTTTATTGTTCTGTATTTAAAAAATGCTTTCATAAGTACTTGGAGGTTGTTTCTGAAGTTCAGTAGTTGCCGTTAAAATCATTGATTTTAATAGACACTTTTCAAGAAATGGGAATTTACAGGTTCATATTTACCACTTTAGGTTTGATAGGAAAAATACAATTTAAAAAAATCACTAAACAATATAGAGAACTGTCTATTTCTATTGCCATTCTGGTTTAGTCATACAGAATGTGTTAGTATTTACAGACTAGACAATCCATTTTCAGCACTTTTAATCTTCCACAGATGTGAGCATGAATCGATCCTGGTTGAGAGATCATTTGTGAAGGTATTAACCCAGTTGAGCATGTGAGGTCAGAAACAGAATGGAATAAAGAACAGTCAAAGCTTGAGAGACAAACTAGATCTTCCTAAAGCTTCTCTCTCTTTTTATAGAATCTTGAACTTTGACCAAAAAACCCAACAACAAACAAAAAGGCAGAAAGCTATTGGGTCTTCAGTACTTGTTGGAAAACTTGAATAAGAAAATTAGAAAAAGAAAATATCAGTCCAATGACATTTAATTTGGTTTTCAGACATAAAGAGAGGGACAAGTGTGTGGAAGGACTTACTGAACACATTCCACAGAAAATCAAGGGAATTTAAAAATTTTTCATGAGATTATGAAAACAGATTTTGGAGAAAGAGAAAAGCTGATGTGTAGATGAAAACTGAGAAGTAATTTTAAAGAACTGATTATCATTAATGTAAGAAAAATAGACATTAAATAACTTCTAGTTTTTTCAGAATTTATTTCTGAAAATCTCTCTTCGGGAGATAAAAACCACAGAATTTTTAGAAAAAAATATATTCTGTAATTATGGAATTTGACATTAGATAAAAACTATATTGGCAATTCTGAAATAAAATTATTTTAAAATTCTGCATGCAGTAACAAACTCTTGTCATGCTCTTCCAGTCACCATGGGATCCACAGGAAGCCTTTGCCTTGATGCTGCCTTCCAGAAAGCCACAGCAGCTGCTCCTCTCCCCTATTCTCATTTAGCCTACCTCCTCAGGAGCAATTAACTTATATATTTTTTTAAGAGATAGATGTTGTTAACATCCATACTTTATACATTATAACATGTTGAATTGACCTCTTTTAAAATATGATGACTCTCCTGCAAAAAATTCTCATAGAAAAGTATTTCTCTTCCAAACCCTTTGTAAAACAACACTTAACAGCTAATTCTTACCTGTTCTTGTTCACAGTGTGACATAAAGGATTCTACTGAATGGCTTAGAGACCAGACTGTACTGGATAACAGAGTTACCAAAAACGTATGAGTATCTCATGGGAAAATATGTATACAATAACAATGGAGGGTTTTCCTCCAACAATAAAATATTGTATCCTCCAATAATACCAAGACCAGATATGTATTAAGAAAAATGGAACAATGCAACTAGAGTCAGTAAGGTTTAAGATTTTTGGTAAGGTGGCTAGACTAGAAGACAGAAAAGGCAGTAGGAGTTAGGGAATGGTAAAACCATTAGCCTGGGAGCAAGGAATTGAAACTGAGAATGTGTTAAATTGAACCACAATATTGCTGTAAAAATGAACTCAGAAGTTTTTGTGGATTAATCTTTGAGCTGCATGTGTGGTTGGAGAAATCAGGACTGAAATTAATACTAAATAGTTGGCTTATGTTCTTTTACACAAACTTCATATTTCAGGACAGAGCATCTAGTGAACTGGTGAAAGAAATGTTTAAAGGAGGTTTCAGCGTTCTCAGCCCTGCTACTGAAATGCTGTATAAAATTTAGAAGTCACTAAATCCATCACCCATCTCAGTTTATATATTTAATATTTTGTGTATTAAAATAGTCTCATCTGTTCCTTTCCTCCTGAAGAGGAATGAGGTGAAGAAGAAACACCACACATCTAAAGTGTGATGCAGATTTTGAGTACAGTGATCTTCCCTGTCCAATAGTTGTTCACATGAAAAAGAATTGCAGCTTCCAAAAATGTTGCTGCATGAACCTCCAAAAAAAAGTATAGGTTATGTATTGCTGATTTTTTTTTTATTCTGCAGGGTGTCAATGCTTTATGGCAGCAAACCCAAGATTTCCTGAAGTTTCACAAGACCCTAAAAAATAATCAACTTCTCTCATTTATGTCACCAGTGAAAATATTGACAATTATAGACTGTTTATTTGAGATGTCCTATTTCACCAACTGGATTTTATTGTTTGTTTGCCAAGAACAAACAGTGCAGAGGCCTGAATGCTTGATGCATGAATAGTCTTTGGAGTTTAGCGTGGATATGCACAAAAGATCAAAGCTGCTGCTTTGCTAAAAGTGAATGCCTGTGCCACTGGCTCATTTGTTTCATGATAAAGCCATTCTGGAAAAATCCTGTACTCCGAAAAATTTCAATTAGGTTAATTACATTCTGCTTCCCTAAATTTCCCCTGCAGCTTCAGATGGAGACAGCTTTCTTAATTTCCTTTCCTAGCATGTTGAGAGGGTTGCTGTGTTTTGTAAATAGCTGTTACATTCCACCCAACATGTGGCTGATCTAATCCTTTTTTCTGCAGTACTTTCACAGTGTGAATTTTGCCTTATTACACTGGAAAACCTTCTGTTTCAGCAAGAGTAAGGGACAGATTCCCCTGATGCTTTACGTTTCCGGTGTCATGTAAAGCGGCTTAAGTGAAATAGGAATCCTGCCCTGAACCCTTTTTCATGGATTAACTGAGTTTAGAAGAACAACTTTCTATGTGTGTTTGTGGTGACAATGAAGGAACAACACAAGCTCAGTCAAAAATTCTGACATGCACTTTCTTCAATTTTATCTTTTACTGACATGCATTTTCTCTGCCTTTTGCTTCTAAAAAGGAATTAATCCTGACTGTGGTTACAGAAAGTGCAGTCATATTTCTCTCCTTACTTCTTCAGCTCTCAGTCATATAATTTGACATAGGCCTTACCATTCTCTAAATTTTTTCCCCTATATCAGTGTCTAGAAAGCACTTGATTTGGACCCAGTGTATATATTTATCAATTCACTAAAAAGAGCTGCTAAACACTCTTTCAACTCTTTTTTCTTAACTTTGTCCTGTGTGTGTTGTGGCAACATCTACTCTATGCAAGGACTCTTCCTTCTCTATAAACATCTTTTGTGGGTAATATTATATCACTGGGACAACGGCTTAGGATATATGAAAATAAGGAAGGATTGCACATTATCATTCACATCAAAATTTGATCTATTTTCTAACAAGATTAGTTCAACAGCAGTTCCTGAGCTTGATCCTGAGTGCTAAAGTGAAAAAGTTCTTTTGAGCATTATGTTTCACGTATTTAAAGATCTTTATGGTATTAAAAACCCCCTAAAATCAGATCTTCCTCTATCCACTCTATCCTGAATTTAGAGAATTATATGTTCTACTGGATTTTTTTTAATCTGTAAATAACTATTTCAACAATAATCATACTAAAAATGCAGGTAGACTTTGACTTTTCTTTTTGAAATTAGAAAATATGATAGAAAACATAGTCTGAGATATATGATAGGTAAGTAAGAATGCTGGATTTTTTGATGGTTGAAATTTCCAAGTTATTTTAGTAACTACTCAAAATATCAGTATACCAACTTGTACATGGTGACAGAGAGTAATATGATTTGAATATTTCTGCAATGTAATGACTATTGCATCTTGCCAAACTTCCAAACAGAGCATTGAAAATATTTTGGGAGGCTCAAACACAGTAGTTCAGATACCAGGTCAGGTGTTATTCTTTGGATTTAAAATGCTGGGGCATAGTTACACACTTAAATGGACAAAGATGAATGTCTCTATTAATTTTCCCCTTTTTTTTTCACTTGAAACACACTTAATCAGACATTTATGTTTTGTTTGCATTACAGACCACAACCACAACCTCCCTAGTACCACACCCTGTTAATCATGAGTACAACTAAAGTTTTTGAATAGTCACATTTGGATTGTTGCATTTCAAGACGACTAAGAATGAGAAAAGGATCATGTACATACAACAATATTGAAACTTACAGTAAACGGAAACATTTCAGAGCACATAAATCCATATATTCCAGGCAAAAGCAATTAAACTTTGCAATCATCTACTTTATCTGATTCTTATCAGAACTAGAATTTATATTTTATCTATTAAAGGAAAACAATTGCAATGAATAGGGACAGTGTGTTTATTGAAAATAGTCTATCATACTTTCTTTGGAACTTGAAATTTATCTCCTAGCCTAATAACTGAGCATGGGTCACAGATGTTACAGAGCACCAGAGACAATTAGCTGTCCTAGCATGAGTTCTGAATGGAAATTAAACCTATAGCACACAGGCTGCTGTTTATCCTGTTAATGAACACACCACTCTGCTTTTTCTTGACTTCTTAATCTCATTCTACAAGATAATCAACTTAACCAGCAGTATTTGCTTTTTTTGGTAGAAAACTTGTGAAGATTATAAGAAAACTATGCATGGAAAGAGAAAATTAGGTTTTTAAAAAGAGAAAGTGGTAAAAAAAAAAGTATAAAAAATTCTCATTCCATTTTTCCTTTTGTTCTGCAGGGCAGTAGACAGCAGAATTTGCTTTTCAGGCAAAGGTCATCACATATAGTATCTTTTGTGTGCTGTTTTGATGAAGCAAAAAGAATTTTTTCATAGTAAAAGAAAACAGGAATATCGGATTCTCTTAATCTCAAATGGAAACAATGAAACATTTCTTGCAAAATTCTGCAGATAATGTATGTTCATTATTTTTATTTTTAACACATCAAACAGTGTCCTAAAAACAGTCTGCATTTAATATATCTCCATTAACTCTCTGCTGTAATTATTGACTAAATAAAAAAGGGAAAAAAAGAAATGGAAACTTTTGCCTCAAATCTTGATTAGTATAACAGGAAGATGGTACTGTCTGGCAATAAGATATGCTCAAGAGTAAATGCATGCTATAAAATAGTAGCAGTAGGTAAACAAGTCTGTAGATATGTAAGACTCACGTGTGCACAGATGAAAGTCAAAAAGCTGAGAGATGAAAATCAACCTAGAAGACTAAGAAAAAGAGCACATTTAGAAAAATAGAGGGGAAAAAAGTGTTTATCTCTCCTCCCCTGTTTTTTTCTTTTTATATATTATACTTATCATACTATGTTTTTATATAGATTTTTACTGCTCACTGTAAAAATATGTTCATCCAGTGCCCTGGGAACCCTCAATATAATTAAATATATACTAAATAACATTTCTGTCAATTATCCCTGTGTTCAAACTCACTCCTCATCAGTGTAAATACAACAAACATATTAATTAATCTCCTGAAAAATTCCCCTGGAGGATTCTAAACTATGAACTATGTGGGACTGGATGACATGTGTCTCTTTATGTCCACAGAATCCTAGAATCTTAGAATGACCTGGGTTGAAAAGGACCCACAGGGATCATCGAGTCCAGCTGCTCAAGAGAAAGAGTAAAATGGGTTCTGAGGAAAATGTAGAGTGGGTAGGATGTGTTACTGGGGGCTAACTGGATTGCATTATGGGACATTGCCAAATAAAACCCTGACACAACTGACAATCTTTCAGTCATTGGTCCAGGGAAACTGAGGCAACTTCGATGCCTATCGTAGCCTAAAATCTTTCTACATAATTTTTTTCAGTGAAATGAGTAGGATCAATTTAAGATGAAGTAAGGAGCACTGAAACAACCACTCCACTATTCCTAAATTGTCCTTTTCTATCTTGAAAGCAAAACAAAAGCTAGGTGGTGTTTTCTTCTCTGAGAGTAAGGCCATGTTTAAAGAACATACTTTTTTACTTTAGAATTTCTTTTCAGACTTCCTCATAATTGCCATCAGCTTCATAAAGGAAATCATATTGTTATATTGATTAACAGTGGTTGCATTTTCCAATTATTTCTATAATGAGTTTAGTAGCAGTGACCCAGAAAATGGACAAAGACCTCGCTTCAGATTAATGTTGATTTGATGTAAATTGTTTTTTTTTCCTTCTCACCAGCAAATGATGATGATAGATCCCCACTGTTAATTACTCAAAATCTCTCAAAATAGAGTTTGCCAGGTGGAAATAATTAGCAGTTAATTGTATCCTGTTTATTACTCCTCAGAGATGTAAACAACAGTCTGGTTTTATTTGACAGTATTTACTAAAAAGACCTTTAATAAATAAATTAGTGGCACAAATGTTGTAGTTATGCTATGAATACTTGTGGTTGTGCATTTGTTTCATGAGACCATTCAACGTACAAAGAGTAATTTCCCCTCCAGAAAAGCAACATTTCAGCAGGTGCAAACATTTGCCATTTGTTTCATATGCAAAATTTCTTTTTGCTGGTTGTTTCTTGACTGAATAATTGAGTGGCAGAAAAACATGAGCAGCGTTGTTTTAGTGAGGAGTCATGCATAAAAAGGAGGCTTTTTCTTGTTTGCACTTTGATGGCTTACAGAGGTTTTGTGGTTTAGAAAAAAAACATTCTTTACTCAGGCAGAGTAGGAATTTATTAACAGATGGATTGCTACCATCATGGTAACAGTGATAACGGTGATTACTCTTTTTTGGAGTTAGCCGTCAAATGTCGCTTAGGTGCCCAAATCCTGTTATGAATTTACATCCACAAAAAGGGCACCTTACCTAGTTCAGGGGAAACTTTAGAATCCAGATAACATGGATCTGTCTGCTTGATTTTTACTATTGTTCATATGATAAATGTATTGAAATAATGGTGACCAGGCTTAGTTTTAGTATTTTTAAAACCCTACAAATTCTATGAGTGTATACAACTTAGAGGAGAAATTTCCAGTGCTCCAACCTCTGTCATATCCTTGCCATGTAAAGCAAGCCATTGATATGGACAGAAAAATACAATCAAGTTTTAAAATATTTCTTAATTTGTGTTTTTAAGCTGTCACATTTAGTTCCAGACAACTACATTGTTTTCTTCAAGACCTGACCTTGCAGTCAAATAGCTGCCTGGTGCTGGAACTACTTTCTCTCAGATGTCATTAGATAAGGCTCATTGACTTATTTCTTTTTTCAGTGTGACAATTTATTATTTGATTTCATTTCTACCTATAAAGAAAAACTCACGCAGTTGTGTTTTCTTTATCAAGTGTTACAGTAAAAACATAACTATAAAATTCAGCTGCCACTTAAAGAACTCAATTTTCAGGTGGTGATAAGTAGTGTCAGGGTTAGGTCAGGGCTCTGTAAGAGGGAGATTTACACTGCTTTGCCCTTCTGGATGAAGGCAGTCAACTTTTGGCTCAAGATCAATCGAGAAAATTAGAAACACTATAGCCAACCCTAGATATATTCTTTTATATAATAATTCTTGGTTACTCTTCAGATTGGAGTTTTTCTGCCACTTTGTCTGCCAGGACAAAATTTTATTGAACTTTCTCTGCCATTTATGCCATTCACTATTTGAAAAGACCTTTGAAAAAATCTCCGTTCTTTAAGAAAGAATATATTTCTCTATTGAGAAGTCCATAGTTCTTCTATATATGTAGGGTAGCATTCTTGAAATGGATCAGTCTGAAGTCTCTAAAATTAATTTATAAATTTTTCTTGAATGTGATATTTTGTGGGTTGTTTTTAGCTTTACGATTTCCAAAAAGGCCGTTTATCACAATTGTCTTTGAATTTCTCTTTATGACATTGAAATGTCCTGGCTATGATCATTTATCAGTAGTACAAGTAGTACAGGACTGTTTACTTAATGCTGTGTTTTAAATAGGAGGGAGTGACAGCTGATTACTACATTTGTATATGTGTGTATGCTTCTGTACACACCTACAGACTCCCACACTCACAAGCTCATGAACTCATACGTACACACACCCACATGTGTAAACTGCTTGGTTAGCTTTAAAGTTAGAATTTTATCTCTAGTTTCGTGCTCAAAATCTAAGACATCAGTCCCCTTCTATTGAAATCAGAGTGTGAAGCTCTCACAGTAGTTAATTTTATTTTTCAGCCCCAATTTAGCATAGATAATACTAAAATATATACCAAAAGCTGTTTTAAAAAGCACGACTGGTGTCTAAATGATACAGGTCTATATAATTCCCTGTAATGGCATTCCATATGATAATTTAATAATAAGATTACTCCAGGTTTATTATTTTCTCCTTGATTTTTCTTTCTCTCATTTTATGCTTTCATCAATCTCAGCCAGAGAGAAGTAACAGAAAACCCATGTGGATTTGCAAGCTTTACTTTTTGGATTAAACCAAAACATGTAATATTCAAATAGCTTTTTTTCAGCCTTAGAATTACAGACCTTGAAATTGGAACTGATTTTACGCTTTCCTAAAATAATACTTTTATGAGTGAAATTGGAAAAGCAGCACTCAATGGGAGAAGAGGGAAAATGAACCTGGCTGCTGCTACAGGGGAGTTTGAAGTTTTTCTTGGAGAATAAAGGAGAGCTTTACTGCAAATATCCACAAAAGAGAGTTTTTGTTCTTCAGAACACATTCTTCTGACCTCCTTCTTGCTTGACTTTTCTCCACCCCTTCCACTAAACAGGAAAAAAAAAGGCTTAATATTTTAGGGATAGAGCTGTCCAGTTTTAAACATCGACATTGACATTAGCTGAATAAATGGAAACCTTTTCCTTTTATATGTACAGTAATAACATAAAATATTTTATATGGAGATTTCTGAAACTTGCAGAGGTGATAGGTAACATATTCCATACTTAACAGGTAAGAAAGTGAAACAAAGGACCAAGGTTAGTCTACATGCTAATAACAGTCTGTACCCTTATACTTCTCATCTATCAGGCAGTGTGCAGGAAAGGGCAGAAAGGTTATCCCAGAATATTGGCCAGGGAGGATTCTGTATGAGCTATTGATTGCATGTTATTCTGTTTCATATAAAAAGTTATATTCTATTGTATATAAGTAACACAAAAAACCCATAAAAATGGCAGAACTAGTGGAATTCCATGGCAGTGCAAAGGGTGGAAAATCATCCACCAACTGCTGTCAGCTTTGCATTTCAAATGACCAAGATTTCACTGATATATGATTTTTGAAAATTGGAAAAGAAATGCTGATTTCTATGAAGTTAAGAGAAGCTTTTATATTCCTACTGATAGGAAGCAGGGAAGCACTCACAGCACCAAGCCTGACAGAGTTCAAGAAATGTTTGGACAATGTTCTCATCCCAAAGCACATGGTATGACTCTTGGGGTGTCTGTAGGGTGCAAGAAGCTGGACTTCAATGATCCTTGTGGGTCCCTTCCAACTCAAGATATTCTGTGATTCTCTGATTCAATTATGCCAAATCTTTGACTATAATATCCAATAAAAATAACCAACCTCAGTAACTGAGCATCAGTTACTTTATATTTACTTGAATAGTAAATATTTTGGACTAAGACACTGTAGTATATACACACAAATCACTGGATGAATGAACAAATGAATGAATAAATACTCTTGCCGCATTTGACAGAGCAAAAGGATTCATTATACTTAAGCTGAGTTATTTTGCTTGTGCAAATGTCACAAGGTGATAAGCTTTTGCCGAACTGTAAATAAATTCAGCAGATGAGTCTGCTGTTTCAATTGCACTGGAAGCACACCAAAATAAGTAAAGAAGAAGGAAGTTTTTCCCTGTGAAGCACAGGATTGGTTGCTGTGTTCCTGTGTGCTCCTCCATGGGTTTAGCTTGTCTCCTTCAAAAGCCATGAAACTCCAGTAAATAACAAGAGGTCAGGAGGTGAATTGACGTGAAGATTCATAGATGTAACTCATTGACACCAAGTGAAGTGTATTTTGTGTGAGTTTTGTAAATAGATGAAGAGTGGTAGATTTTAAGCTATTTCTACCTTTCTCTAAACATCAGGGGAAAATAGTTGGTGAGAAAATGTACTCTGACTTTAAAAGCTGAAAGATGTTGGGGTAGGAGAGCAAGAAGTCAAAGACACTTCATTATCAAAATGGTGTCAAAGCTAGGATAAGGAAACCTTATGTGAAGAGTAAAACAGAAATTGTTTTCATCAGATGAAGTAAAAACAGAGTAGTGAGAAGACATCTGGTGCTTCAGCATGTTGCTTTCTCATAGCACTAAGTGAGCCCTTCAAAATGTTACCTAGACCTGTATCCGTAGCTAACATATTGGACTGCACCTCTGTGCATCCTGGTTATTTCCTTATTTTGGCCTGATAATTTTTGGTGCCTGGTAAAAAGTGAATTTGGCTAGGTTCTTGGGTATCTAGCATTCCTGCAGAAATAGTACCAGTAGGTCCAATGAAAACAGCAGATGTCTGAAAGTCCTGGGGAAATGACCTTTCTCTGTGGGTATCTTGGACAAGCCGACCTCACCACATGTGTGATGTAGAGTTCAGAGCCTTTTCAGGAACTGCAGCCTATCCAGAATTCCCCTGCCACCTGTGCAGATCCACACCATATTCTTTCCAAAGAATAGGAAATCTTTTGCTAGGAAAAAGATAGTGAAACTTTATGAAAGAAAAACTACAAACAGGTGTTCAATAAGATTTAAAGTGAAAAACTGGGGTTGAGGGAGTAGAGAGCTGACTGGGATAAAACGTTTTATCACTGTTAATTAATCAATGCTAGCCTGAATTGTTAATGATTAAACAACGTTTCTATCAACCTCACTGTGCAGTGGACTGTGTTGAATGAGATAGTGGCTTAGCTCACAGATGTGAAGCCCTATCTCCATCACATTGAAAAAAGGAGCCTGTCAGGCAGAGTTTGGTTGCCTCAGAAGAGAGAACTCAGTACTAAGGTGATCTTGAGCAGATCCCTGTGATGTGAGCTTTTCTGGTAAGAAAGCTGATAGAGAGGCTTACATTACTTCTTCTATGCTGTAAATACTCTTACTTTTTCTTCCCCAAAGTTTTGTCAATCTTGGATTTTTTTTCTGAATCATAAATCTGCTATAAAGCAGAAAAGGGAAAAAAAAAGAAATAAAGGGGAATAATGGCTTAATAAGAGGAAGAAATTCAGTAGAGTTAAAAATTCAAAACCCAGTTACAGGTAGTTAAAACTCTAATTAAAGTGCAGTTGATTTGTAATCATTATCCAATCCTATAACCATAGATATAGAAACTTTATTTTGATGAGATGGAGGATGACACCATGAAGATATCAGAAGTGTTAATTTATTAAAGCATAAAACAACTGTTAAATAAACCTATGGAAAGCAAAAAGATACATGGATGCCTCAAGTTTTCTTACACAGAAAGAAGTTGGATATGGTTCCTTCTTTTAGTTGCCTTCAGATGTGGGGCTTTGAATGACATATTTTACCTGAAAAATATAGGACTACCCTTTTTATGATTCATTTGCCTTGAGAGTCTACTAGCTGCTTCATCATACAGACTGGGCTGGGTGGTGCTAAAGGAAAGAAGCCAAAGTCAACAGGATATGGATTTAACAGCTCCAGTGCTCAAAACAGAGTTATCCGTTACTACCAACACAATTTTTAAAAATTGCTTAAATAGCCCGGTGTGTATCATAGTCGCACTCACAATAATTTTAATCTGCAGAATGACAGGTTATGTGCATTTTCACATGTTAATTTACCCGTTCAATAAAAAAATAACTGAATAGCCCAGTGTGTATCCTTGTTTAGTTCCCAAGCAACTTAACTTGCACTGACAATTTATGTGGGTTTCACCAAACTTATTTACCACTTAAAATCAAAATGTATCTACCATAGTAGCTCCTGTATCAAATTACATGCAGAATGTGCTTCTTGTAACACTCAATAAATGATCTCATATGCGTCCCATAAACCTTCACTGGTTTGCCAAAACTGAAAAGGAGAAACAGTGGAGAAACTGATCCTTAACATTAATATTAACAAAAGGCATAGATAGAAAATTGCAAAAGCAGTTCTAGCCAGCTCCAAGGAGCAATGTACACCAGCATGATCTCATAACTACAACAGTTTGGATATCTGCAGATTTCTTAATCAGGAACATCAGAGACTCATCCAAAGAAGAGGGTGTAAATATAACCTCATTCATGCAAAATACTTGAATCAAGGAAAAAGAAATTCTAAAAGCAGATTGTTTAAATTTAGTCCCTGGTTTTCATTTTTTGTATTTTTACAAGTTAAAAGTGTACAAATTAATAAAATCCAAACAAACAGCATCAACAGGAAAATCCATAGCAATTTTTAAGTAATCTTGTCCTAAAATACTTTTGATAATCAAGCAAACCACTATTATTTGTAGAATAGAATGCAACTAGTATGAATTTTTTTTCCAACTACTAGTAAAGCCAGAACCCATAATGACAGTGAAATGATACATAAATTCATTGATCTGAATGAAAGGAACTGGGTCTCCTTTGATATGAAGGATCTGCTTAAATGGAAAGGAAATAATGATCTCCATTCTCCTCCTTCCAAAAAATGAAAAAGAATAAATAAAAATAAAAAGTCAACTGTTACTGTTTGGCATAATAGAGAGTCCCATCTGTTTTTGAACATACATGTTTCTCAGCACTTTTGGACAGTGTTTAAATGCAGCAGTAACACTGACTCACAAAATCAGCATGAAAGCTTGACATAGTCAAACATTCATCTATTATGCTTTTAGTAGTCTTGGAAATAACAAAGACCTTTTTGGCTGATTAAATAGTGAAACAGTTTCCCTCTAAGCATGGATATTTACTTACCCTATTTTTCTGTGAGATATTAGTTACTTTGTTGAATGATAATTTTCTTAGGAAAATTTTATCATTTCTACCCAGATTCCAATTCCTGTAAAAATTTTCAAGGTCCAGGGCGTATTCTAGTCCCATCAAGACTATGATTTTTGTGTGGTTGGAATACACACAGCAAAATTAATTTCCCTCTAAAGGTACTCTGTTATTTTGGGAGACTTTCAAGTTAGAATGTACTATGCAAATTAAAAATATGTGAGCTAATAAATAAAAACTAATTTTACAGCTGGTATCAGTCTTCATCTATAAATAAATTAGAAAGAACCTTAACTGAAAAACTAGCCAGATCATGAAAAGGGTGAACATCACAGCTAAAAAAAGTAAATGCAAGATTTCAGTGTCTTTTCCAAAAGTTTTCCCTAGCTGAAGCAAAAATAGAATGCTCCTGATTCTAAAAGAAACTCAACTTTCCTTTTCCTGCTGTTGCCTAAAATTGCACTAAAAACAATTTAACTGCTTTTTCCTTACTGTAAAATTTTGGAAGAGGAGGCTATACGAAGATAAGCTGGTTGAAGATATTAACAACCTTCAGCTTGCCATCCATTCCTTTGTGAGAAACTCCTTCTCCCGCACTATTATTCATGGGGAGATGTATGTGAACAACACTGCTTAAAATCAAATCTGAAATTTTTACTTAGTGAAGTAACAAGGCTTGAGTTATCCATCTGTTTCTACTTAGCCAAAACTTTCCAAGTTGCTGACTGCTCCAGGAAGAGGTCTCTGAACTGACCTAGAGCTGTGACAGTGGCTGTTACATTTACCTGTCCCTTCTCATTACTCTAGTGCTACCTCTACCATGGGTTTTTATTTCAGTGTTGGATACTATAGATGTAAGTCAAACCTGCACTCAACTCATTTTGAGAGTGCCAGTAAATACGCATGAAATTCAGTATCTATGATGATGTATTTAAAGAATATTTGTAATCTGTAACCCTTTTCCTGTTAAATATAATTCAGAGCATCTTACTGAATATACCCTAATTCTTTCTTATGCTACTGTAAGAAAAGTAAGGCTGTACTAAAATCAATAATATAATGTTACTGACTCATTCTATCCTATGCCATTTCATAGCATTCCAAAGTGACATTGAAATACCACTAATGGAACAGTGAACCTATTTTTCAATTATACTAATAGTAACAGCTACTGGTTGGAACAATTTGTGAGAGAATTTGGAAAGCACTACTGCAGTTATTAAGCACAGCCACATTCTTTCCAAGCACCAGTGATGGTATTAATTTAGTTTGATTTGCCTCACAATAATATTTTCCAGATAAGCCATTTTAAAATCTAATGGTTCAGGCTCAGCATTTCTGGAAGTAACATAGAAATGCAGTACTGCTCTTGAAAGACCTGCATAAAGAAGTAGCTTCATGAATAGTTTTTTAAAAAACAGCATGCCCACATGTTAAACTGATTATCACCCGGAAATGTGCATGGGAAGAATGCATTCCAGCGACCATCTTGACTCCATTTTGGGATAATGTTTTCTCCTTCTGGACTAATTTCTCCTTCTGGAAGTATCTGTGGTTCAATAAACACATGTCTCCTAGTTGAAAGATCAGTGAAAACACAAGAAATGAGCAGAGGTCAGTGCTTTCTGCAGTAGAGGCCAAGTTCTAGTTCTGCCTTTGCTGTTTTTGTGTGGCCGTATCAAATCACTTTTCTTGTGCATTGGCTGGCATATTTTTACCTGCAAAAGGGATTAATGATCTCTCCATTTTTTGTAAAAAAGCTAATTTTTTTTCATAAAAATAAGTATTGGAGAGTTGATTTTAGTTATTAATAAGTGCAAGGAAATACCTTGTAGTCACTGGTGCCCTGTTAGAAGATAGATTCACTTGTCTAAAGACAATTTTCTATCAAGAATTGACATTCACTGTGCATTAAAACTGTCTGAGATTTTTTTAGGCATTCTTCTCTTTTCAACATGAGAAATAAGAATATTAAGACCAGGTCTTGCAATGGAAAGCTATCACATGTCATAGAAAACCCTAAACTTATAAATAGATGACTAACATGCCAATTTTACTGATAATAGCTTTACTATTGCAATGTTTCCTGCGATGTCATTGTCTGTAATCTACTTATATTGGTTTGGAAAGGGGCAATTTTGTGATGAATTATGTATTCAAGATACACATGCAGTAGGAATATAGTGTAAGATGTTACTGAGGTTAATGAGAATTATATAAGCGTGCATCATAGAATTTCAAAATGAGCAAATTTGAATCCTAGTACAGTCATTGTGGGCAAACTTCTGTGCTCTATTGGTAGGTTTCAGCTTGATCAGTCAAGTTCCACCTTGACCTTTTATCCATTACTGAATTTGTTACCTCACTTAGTGCATCCTTATGATTCCTGCTCCAAAAGTAAAAAACCCAAAACAAACAAAACACCTACCCACAAAACCACAACAAACAAACCAACCACCAAGAAGAAATAAGGACATATTCCCCAAAGATCCTTAAATTTATTTTGTAGAAGAAGTCCATGTTCAAAAAATCCAGGTTCAAAAAGAAGCTGACTTTTTCAATGTTTTTAAATGAGAGTTACATGCAAAATAAGATTATTGGTTACAATGCCATCAAAATGTAATTTCCACAAATACTTAGGTATCATTAACAGCTTCTTTACGCTTCACTAGCTTGATTTTAGAGTGGATCATATTCACTACCGTATGTATATATTGTTGAAAAATAATGAATCAGGTATATCTATAGCATTTCAGTATTTGCATTGTCCCGTGCATGCATGGTAATTATTTTTAGGATAGTAATGTCCTCAAGTGTGGATTTTTTCCCACGAAAGTGATATTGTACGTCTGTTCTCATGCAGATTAAAGAAAAATATATTACTTATGTTGATACTAGAAGGAAACAGATATATTTTTCTTTTAGTATTTAAATCAGACAATATTTGAATAGAGTTTGACTTCTCACTACAAGATCTTGGTATCAAGTTGAAACATTTGAGTTTCACCCACTCCTATCAGAGTTCAAATTGTCCATTAATATGAGGCCATATGGTAAACTACTTTTGAGGGCGGTGTAGCAACTCTGTGAAAAGGGTCAATGTAAACAATACAACTGTTTTAAGTAGATGCCATTCCTTTGAATGTGTTAAGGTAGCAGAATTCAGTCCTTATTTAAAATACTGTCTAGATCTGTTTTTAGCACGCTCTACTGCCAAGCCAACAGTATCAAACAGATAAAAGGGTTGGCAAAATAAGTTTAACAAGCCATTTAATAAAATGAATTATTTCCTCTGTCCCTGAAGAAATTAGCATTTATTCCTTTACAAAATCTGCCCTCATAGTGATTATGTCATGTGTCATTTTCATGGCATAATGAATTTTATAAAAATTACTTCACATTCCTTCACACTTATTTGAGAATGGTCAGTGATTATGAACTACTACATACATAGGCAATGAATAAGCAACATTCATTTTAAGTGTTGATAACTACAGTAGTCATAGCCAAATCAATTATGTGTGCTCAGCCTTTGCTATACTCAGGAAATTCAAGGCACTTAGCTTACTCAGTGTCCTAAAAGAAGTTTTTCCCTAGATATGCAGGTCAGCTATGCAAGACCCTATTTACCTCTTCATGCACAATTACCATTTTTCCTACTTGCTGCTGAGCATTTTTAAAACAGAAGGTTGTCATGGTTATGGAGGCACAGCCACATTCTATCAGACAATCATATAGGTTTATGGCAACAACTACATATGTTCAAATAACATATATGCCATAACCGACAAATAACTTCTCTCTTTGCTCCCTCCATCATGATGTCTAGCTATAGTGCAGAGGGTGAAAACTTGAGAGATTTCTCTAAGAGCCTGCATAAATGTCATATCAAGTTTGATTTCCTCTACCATACAGAGGCCTTCAGAACAACTCTAAGCCATGAAACTTAAATAGACCCTGTGAGCCTACAACCATGCTTGTGGTCACACAGCAAAGATATAATATTCCATACTCTCCTCTGAAGAGACTTCACACTTTAGAAGTATGAAGATAGCACCAGAAAAAGACAATTTATAGTATCTAAGCTATCTGGCAAACCTAGTTGGCACAGAGTTTTCCAGAGACAACCTTGAAAGTGAAGAACCTTTCTGGCTCTTCTATCTAATGCCAGGTCACTTAAAAAGCAATATCTGAGTAAATATATCCTGACTCCATCCTACCTGTCTTGACAGGAGATCTATGAAGCTGGTAGTAAGGTTCCACAGAATTAGAATTCTGCAGCTAGCTTTGCAAGTTATTAATTATTCAGGGTCATATTTATTTGCATTTTTGTGTAACCTGAAGATAAATCAAGGTTTTTTTGTCAATACTAACGTAATTTAATTCAAATCTTCCCATTGTCCCCTACTTTATCAATGAGAAACGCAAGACAATTTCTTGTATAATTTTGCTTGCTCTACTTTTATAGATATTATTATTTGTGTCTGCAGCTAAAAATGATTCTACTTCTCCACCTCAAGTACAAAGAAAATACAATATTTTATAAAGTCATTTTTTTGGAGTTACTTTAACAATTGCAATCAATTAAAAATTATGTAATTAAAAATAGTGCCTATTTGAGCAATGAAAGCTAAAGTGAAAAAAATGAAAGGGCTTTGGCTGACAGATACAGGCACTAAGATGCAATTCACAACTGACATTTTAATGATTTTTACAGCTAGATCTAAATACATAAAAACATATTTTACAAAACAGATGACTGGATTCTGCTTAGCTAAAGACTAACATACATAATAATGTAAATAAATTAGTAATGTATGTACTACTAAACACTAAAATAGTGCTTTTTGCTTGTTTTCACGAGTTTAATGCAAATAAGTAACAAAGCAAAGCAAGAATTACACCACAGTTACTATATTAACTTGTAAAGAAATATGAATGGATTTTTCTGGTGCTCTTAAGGAAGGAAGGAAGGAAGGAAGGAAGGAAGGAAGGAAGGAAGGAAGGTTAAGTTATAATTGGGCTTTGGCTCTTCTAATTTTCTCCTTGCATGACCACAATATTCTCATAGTCCTCCTGAGCTTGCCCTTTCTTTTAAGGCTGATAAATTCTTTTTTTCCAGGCTAACAGAACCCCAACAGGCCATCCATTTTTCTACATGAGGACAGCCTGCTTCCACATTTTTAAGATTTTCTTCTTGAAGAATATCCAGCTTTCCTGGACTCCTTTGACTCCTTTCAGTATATCCTCCCAAGGAACTCTGCCAGCCAGGCCTCTAAACAGACTAAAGTCTGCCCTCCACACTGGAACAACCTTGCATTAGTATTGACTACCTTCTCTACTATTGCAGCGGCCCTTTCAATTTTTTTGCTCAATCTTTATCAGTTTTTCTAAGACAAGCTTTGCAAATTAACACTCAGGGCACTGACAAGTCCTGGAAGCACAAGAAAAGGGTAGAGATATATCGTAAGTGACGGCACCAAAATCTGTTCAGGTTTCCTTCAGCAAATTGATGAGGGCCATCTTTACAAAAAGTCAGTTACTATAAATTACCTTTTATTTTGCATTTCCACACTCTCTGCAGAACAAGACAGCAGGATTGATCCTCAGCCAAAAGGTACTTAGTTATATTATGTACAGTGGGAAGAAATAAAAACCAAAACCCTCTTATGAATCCTCCCCAAATAATTCATTCTCCAGATGAAGTTTAACCTGCACTTAAAGCACAAAGGAGCTGACACAAAATTTCAATAAATTGCCCTTTATGAGGGAAGGTAACAGCCTCTGTGTCATTTGGGTGTATATGTCTCTTAAACCAGTGTTTCTCTCACACATTAATTACACAAAATTGATCCCTGGCCCACGTGTAAGGAGTCTCTTCATCCACAGTTAATCTGTTTCCAAATCTTTTTTTATCACCTTTGGAAAATCTGTAGCTGAGTTGTAGTGGGTGGTCAGGTAGGAAAAAAATGCTTAACATCAGTGGTAATCTCCCCTTCTCACCCTCAGTTCTTCCTTTTCTTTGTAGAAATTGTAGTTCCATATCGAGAACTATAGGCCACGAGAGCTGAGGATGCTAGCAGTGAAAAGGTTCTTTGAAAATCAGTAGCCACGACCTATTTTGAATAACAGGGGAAGAGTTAGAGTGTATGAGTATGAAAATGTGAAATAGGTGTTCAAAGGTTACAAAAATGTTGAATCATTCCAGAAAAGCTTTAAAAATTCAGTTTCATGTTTGTCAGACCAGCAGCTCTGAAGATCAAAGTTATTTTCTGAATTGCAGCCATCAGAGGACTCTCCTGGTGAAATGCCCCCTCCAAAACTGAATGGGTTGTTTTATCAAGGACAAAACATATGGCTGAGACTTCTTTACACAGATTACCAAACTGTTCCATTTTCCAAGTGTGACATGTGTTGTCTATCTGAAAATGACTGGGAAATAATCTTGAAGACTTAAACTTATGGACTTACTCTTGATGAGTGGAGGAGAATAATGAATGCTTATTCAGTAAATGATGACCTGAAAAGGGCCACAAGAAAAATATGGGATGAAATAAGTGGCATTATTTGTACTGTGAAATATTGTGAAATATTGTAGATACAATATTTCTTAGATTTATAATGTTCCAATTCCTAAAGCAGCTTTACCTCATATATGATTTTTATATATGTATTTATTTGGAGGGAGGAGAGTAGGGATTTTTAAGTGAGCACCTTCAGGTACTTCAGGCAACTGCATTTCTCTCACAGCTAATATCACTTTCTTGTCAGTAAGAGGGAGTTTCCAGAGACCTGTGGCAAACCTTTACAGTCACCTTCTGAGATCTGAGAATGGGAACATTCTTTTCTGATATGACAAGAATAAGGATCACCAAAAATGGTCACAGAGACCTTTCTTTGTAGTCAGAAGGAAGGTGTTGGACAAGAGCCATCAGCACAGAATGAAAATCTTGTAAATACTTTTTTTTTAACAGCTTGCTAGACAAATTCTCAGTGATTGACCAAGTGGAAATGTGGGATGCCTGTTCAGTTTAAAATCCATTCTGCTCTATTAATCTATAGAAGATAGAAGACTAAATGTACCTGTCATTAAATTAATTTAACTTTCCTTCTAGAGAGTAAGCCTGAAGAAACAAAGTCCTGAATAATTAGAGAGGCAAACAAAATAGAAACAAAATGGAGGGAGTGAGTAAAACTAATTAAATATTGCTCCTCTTCAGTGGATTCTTGGGACGCACATAATATCAAAATGACAGTTATTGTTATCTTCCAGTTTCTTCTTCTCAAGTATGCAGAAGTGGGAAATAGGAGCAGAGCACAAACCTGCACCTGTAATTCTCAAGTAATTGTCATCATTTTAACATATTCAGCAGAATATCTTTAATCACGTCCCACTTATCATAGATATAACAAGAAAGACAACCCAAAAGAATATGGTTTAACACTGACTTGCAGATAGTTTGTTTCTTGTCCTCACAATTTTTCCTTACTATATAGATGATGACATGAGAACAGCTGAGTGATCACAAGCATGCTGTATCAAGCTCTAAATAGAGTCACAAAACATATTTTCTGTCTGTAAGCAAAGAGGGATGGGCACAAATTTCTTGAGAGGCATGTCTGGGGGAAATCCTTCACTGTTGTTAAAATCTGCAGTCTGAGCAGAGCCTGTGGTGATTACTTAGTGGGGAGAATCTGTGTTTATGTTAAAGGGCAGAAAAACGTGTTTACCTAAACATTCACATTTAGAATTTATTGTGAAATCTCTGCAACGTACACATCACCAATTCTGTGACAGCTAAAAACAATGGAAGTACATTAATAAGACTGTACAAGCTGAGGGGATAACAGGAATTCTGTCTAGAATCCCAAGGGAGATAGTACAGCTGTACCACTGTGAGAAATCAGGGACGTATGAGAGAAAACTCTTCCCTTCTTTAAAAAACACCACTTTGATTGTCATATGCTTGCCATGGTGCTGTGCTCTTCAGTTACAGAAGTGTATGTTTGTAGCCTTGCCAGAATGAACTCAGACCTTTCAAACATGCTGGCAGAGTTGAAAGATTCAGTTTTGCTGAAGGAGTCAAGAACACAGCAAAAAAGGAAAGCAGGTTTTTTTGGTTTTTCTTTCTGAAAGTTAGCAAAGATATCCTGGCTTACATTTGGTGTCACCAGTGAACTAAACAAGACACAAACAACATTTTATCCATTTTTTCCTCACCAACAAAAAGAGTTCTACACTTTTTAAAATGCTGAACCCTACAAGAGTTGGTATAGTGTTTGGCACAATTGATGGGTTAGAAAGAAAAATATTAACAGCTTTTAACACCATAAATAGATTAGACTCAGACCTCAGTGGTAGATTCATCTACCACTAAATTTTTAAATTTATTTAATTGATTTGACAGTGTGAGTCCAGCAACAAAGCTCAAGCTAAGTTTAAAAATCCATTAAGACTACTTTTTCCCTTAGTAGATTCTGGGATCAGTTTTATTTTTAAATTTCCCAAGTGATGCTATAAAGTTGAGACTATAAATTTAAAAAAATATCTTGGCCGCATTTTCCTTATTACAAAAATCTGCCTTTCCTAGACCATATCAAAGAAAATTTGCTACAATTAACAGGAGAAGAATAATGACAGAAGCATGCAGACATGTCTCCTTAGAGCTTAAAAACTGGTTGACAGAAGTCAGCTTAGGTACTTCAGAAATACACACACTATATTTTTGCATGGAATATCAGGCACTTAAATCTTTGTTTCAAATACTAATTGCTACAGGACCTGCTGTTGAGACCAAAACAGGAAACAACATAGTTTTCATATGTTACATATAAAAATTGAGTTACTTTACAACTATTTGCTTTATACATGAATTATATTGACCTTTTGTCACACTCTGAAGAAAAGCTCATCTCCTTTCCAGGAATAATTGGTAGTTATAGCCAAGAAAGAAAAAGAAAAGTTCAACATTTATTTACTTCTCAAACTGGCAGAAGTGAAACATTAATTAAGAAAATCAGGAAATAATATTAATTCTCTTTCTTCACTATTAGATCGACATCTCTGCCTCAAAGAACACCTTTTACAGGACAGACATCATATGAGCAATATCCACACAGGAATTAGGAAAAAACTTCAGAATTAAATGTGTAAAATTGTCTTGAGAATTGACACCAACAAGAAATCAAGATAAAGTAAAAAATCGTCACTTGCTTACAGACCCTTTCTTCAAAATCTCTTCTTCATCACATAAAACTAATAAAATGACAAGTTGTTTCCAACACACACCACTCACATTCTTTTTACTTCTTCACACTCCTCCAGTTGTTCTAGAGAAGTCTCAGCCTATGCCCAGTTTATCCTCAAACACATATTGGGTCTGGCTGAGCTGGAGTTCATTTTCCCACTGAGGCTTCCCAGTGCTGTGCTTTGCATTGGTAGCTGGAAAGATGTTGATAAAATGTGTTTTGGTTACTGTGTTTCGGCTACAGATGAGCAATGCTGGCACAGCATCAGGGCTGTCTCTCTCACATTCTCATCCCCATCAAGGTGCTGGGAGTGGGCAAGATCCTGGGAGGGGACACAGCCAGGCCAGCTGACCCAAATTAACCACATTCCATACCATGTGATATCAGCTCAGATGTAAAAGGTAAGGCAAGACATGGGGGTGTGATGGTGTTTTTTGCCTTCTGGAGCAGCTGCTGTGTGTGCTGAGGCCCTGCTTCCCAGGATGTGGCTGAACATTACTTGCTGCTGAGAAGTAGATAATAGCCCTTTTTATTTCCCTCTTTGCTCGTGCACATGCAAACTTTCACTTTTGCTTTAGTAAACTGCCTCAACTTAACCTATGAGTCATTTTCCATCTTATTTTTTTTCTTCTGTCCAGTAGGGAAGGAATATTTCAGGAAAGTTGCTTTAAAACCTTACTGTTGTCTTCTTTCCCTTTATCTAGAGTTTTCTCAGAGGGTATAGATGTCTAAGTTAGGGACCTGACACTGAATACAGGATAGGTAATATAGAACATCAGCAAGAGAAAAAGAAGGTTACTAATCTATCTCAAATCCAATTATTGAGAAGGGGAAGTCTGCCTGAAAGTATAACATCCTACAGAGCAATTTGGAAAGAAAATTTATACAAGTGCCATAAGTAGTACGAATTGTGACTTTGCATTTAGCCTTTCTTCTGCCACCTACATTGTATGAGTAGCTATGAGAATTTGAGATTGCAGTCTGAAATAACCTCATCACCACTACAGTTTGTGTTCTGCCCTTAGATCAAATTTTGCATCTAGAAAACTAGATATTTTTGTAAATTTAAACATGTTTGAATTTAAAGAAGAATAAGTCTTTCAAAGACAGAGGTTTTTAAAATAAATTAATGTAGCTGAAAATCAGAAATCCTGTGAATTGCCTTTTCCAAATATCTGTGGGGCTCTAGCTCTATATATGCACACAGTTCTGCAATGGCATAAAATAGGATTTTAGGAAAGGGTTAGCTTTTTTACCACAAAGCAAGAGACAAGTTCTTTCTCTTGAATAAAGTATTTTAAAATATGATCAAATATTTGATATATTTTCAAAGTACATATCTAATCATAGTTAGGGAAATTTGAACAGAACTTGAATAAAATTTAAGATGGGTGTAAAAAGGAAGCTTGGATAAATACTGTAGTAGAAAATGAACAACTTTATCAAAATATTTTCATTTGAGTAAACAGATGATTAACAAGTAACCATTGGAAAATCACTAATTTCCTCTTATTTTAAATAAGCTGACTAAAACTTTGAGAAGTAAAAAAGTTGTGCTCATGTTGAATGCTTTTAGAAATCTTCTAGCTATAAACTTGCCTGCTTTTAGGAAAATTACATAAAGGCAAGACAAAGAAAGGTGTCTATACCTCATTGAGTTTATATATGGAACACAGTTTCTGCCTGAGGTATTTGTATTAGATATAAGATGTTCTGCCTATATATTTATATTAGATGAGTCACTAGATATGTCTACTTATCTATGTCTCACAGTCTTCAAAACATCTTTGAAAATAAAGTAACCTTATAAAGAACCTTATAAATCAGTCTTCCTCCCTCTGTTCCCCCATGATTTTTGTTATTTGAAATGAAACAAACCAACACAAACAAAAGTCCTAGCACAATAATGATGAATACACTACTTGTAGGTCAGCAGTTAGGACTGAATTGAGTTGTACATCAAGGTTTAGGCCAGAAACGTAGCAGTGTCCTCTGTTTCTAAGTTTCATTAATTTTTAAAGCATAATGCAAGACAAAGTATTTTGAATCTTAAATAAGGCCGATGATGTTAGATTTTTCTCTAGAATGAGAAAAGTAAAAAGCGAGAGATTTTAGACAGGAGAGAAAATCATGATAATTCTTAACAAATCCCTATTGTATTCAAACGTGCTTTTCATATGAGTATGCTAAAGATTCAATTTAAAATACAGACTGAAGGTTGAGATGGATCTAATATAAACTATTTCATTTTCAGAAGAGCTTTCTGGGATTAAAAAAAAAATTCATTTTAATTCACTATGAATCAAGGAAAAAGTTCATCACAAATAATTTTCTGATATATGAACCAGTTTTTGATCTGTGAACTGTGAGGAATAAAAATATAATTTTTTATGGAAATCAAGAAGCAATCAAATATTTTAAAAATTATAATAAACCGTAGCTCTTAAAAACTCTTTGAGAACTAGGTATTGAAAAGAGGTCATGTTTTTATATGTAAAAACAAAGTAGAAATAGCATAATTCCTGCAGATGTGGATTCCCTTTGAGTACTTTTAGAGACCTAAAGACAGATGTGGCAACATTCAAGTCTTCATCCATTGTCTGATGTTTCTGATTAAAATTCATTATTTTATGTAGAATGCTAACACTAGTGTAAGTCTCCTGATTCAAGACTTCCAAACACATTTCTCTTTCTATATTATCAAGTGCATTTGCTGCTAGAAAACTGTACCAGTGTCATGATTCAGGAATTTTATTCTCTGGATAGCTGAACTGTGAGTACCTACCTTGGTTTACCTCATTTTCAATCTCAACTACCTCATTTTCTCTCCCATTCAAAAGTAATATTGGTGCCAGAAATATACACATGAGAGTGAGCACATAAGTGGGTGTGTGCATGTGAGAGACAAGGGAAGAGAGAAAAATATAGAAAGGAGAGGTGTGAAATGTAAGGCAGTGGGGCATAGTGGATTAATTTGTATCATACAAAACATGACTATATATTGATAGGAGCCTACAAAATTTATTATGAACATATCTGGTTTTTTTTAAAATCCCTGTTTTACTAAATTAATATTATTTATTAATTTGACAAATCTCAGGGATATATGTCTGAACTAGGTTCTTGATTTGAGTCTACTTTCTTCTGTGACAATGCACACTGATTTACACTGAATGATATCATCAACTGCACTATCATTTTCATATCATCATTGAAATGACTACTCATTTTCAAGCCTTTTATTTTCACAATTCCCATGCATGTTATTCATATATTGCTTTGTTCTAGCATTTCAGAATTCCAGAATTCACAGAAACTGTCTTAGAATTGATTTTGATACAAAACCAAGGATACACTTCCAGCAGAGAAATCAGAATTTTAATCTTGGAGTCTCTAGCTTTAATAGAAAAACAAACCAATGCACAATATATAGTAATCTATCTTCTAGATGCAGGAAAAAAATGAGAGATTAATCCTTATTTGAATCAATTAAATTGTTTTATCAAGAACTTCAGGATTAGAGAATAACACCAATTTTGTTATCTAATCCTGAAATTATTAGGATTGCAGAACACAGTGAGAAAACCTGACCCCAAACTTAAATGTTATAAAGGTATTCTAAGGTCTTACTAATATCTAACTGATTAACTAACATCTATCTGAATCTTCCCATTATCTGCTGAATACTTCAATTTTTAGTATACTCTTTGAAGACATGAAAAGGAAGTCATACACATAATTTTAGAAAAAAAGGAAGAGTTCTTGGTGATTTAACTACACTTTACTAGTTTATTTTCTTGACCCATTCAACTTTTTCCTGCAGTTGTTCATAAGTCTAACTTGTAAGCCATTCGTCACTTGTTTTCTCCTTTTTTCTTTTTCCCAGTTTATCTGCTTGTTATAAAACCACACCTCCCTCTTAGAGTCCTTCTGATTTATAGTCTCATTCTGTGCTAATATTACCAATATTAATTATGTCATACTTGATATTATTTCCTTCCTCTCTTTAGAAATCCTTTTTTGGAAGCCCATCTTGCTGGCTAGAGTTTGCATCTTTATTCTATTGCTATGCTTTTGGTCCACTTTTACATTAATTTGCACAGAATTATTAACTTGATACTTTTTGACGGTTTCACATATATGCCATGTTTCCAAATGTTTCTTTTTCTTTAGTCAAATGCATCTTTCACATAGGATAGCCTATGTTCTCTCAGCATTTGTAAAAAAATATATGCTTTGACATTCTCCTCAATAATTTATTGATAGACTGGGTCTATTTATAATGCTTATGCAGCAGGCATTCTCCTTTCACCAGAAGGCCACATCCTTCAGATATTAGGTATTTGAAATAAGGTGCATCAGTCTTATTCTCTCTTACTATGATGCTACTTTGTTCTATTCCCCTTTTTTATCTTTTTTGAGGGCTTTTAACAGGTCTGCTTCTCTATTCCTCCTGAGCTACAGAGAAAACATAAAGATTTTCATCATACAGTAAAAAGCTTTATTTTCTCCCTACCTGTCTTTTTGTATCTCTGATTTAGGCCATCAGGTCTCTGAGAGGCCAATTAAGCTTTGTTTGTGTGTTAAGATTTCTAGTTGTTATTGTTTGTTCTTGATACACTTTGCAGTAGTGTATAGATGTCTAATATATTTGATAAGTTCCCCTATTATTCTCTTTCCTTTCAGCTATCTAATAATGTCAAAAATATTGTCTTTGTATGATGCAGCTAAAATTCTTCATATATGGCTCTATCTTTTGCTCTTTGCACTATTTTATTGCAACTTTTAATCAGAATCTTTATTTGGATTATGTTACTGCAATCCTCTACATACCAGTCTCCTTGAAACACGTCAAACTCAAAAATGTTACATTTTTGGACACCAAAATGTACATGTGCTCAACCATATTTATAGTCCTATTTAGATAATTTTCAGAGATATTAATTAGTAGATTGCATAAATCTTAGTTTTTTCTAAGGGTATTTCTTAATTACCTTATACTTGCCCTAGCTCCTTTAAGAAATATTTACCTTTTGAAGCAGGAATATAGTCTCTACTCAGGCCTAAAAAAATGCATGACACTCATAAATTTAGTTTGATATATTTGAATATCCCAAATATAAAAACTATCTTTCATATCTCAATATGTCTTTTGAACATTTTGTGTTTGCAAATATTACATTTGTCTGAACTTCTGTCCATGTTTTCACCTTAAAAGTTTCAATTTATATATTGTGTTTATCATCCTTCATCTCTGCATTGTGTTCTGTGCTTTTGCATAGACTCTGTACAATTCTGTTTCTGTAGTAAATTAACTCTGAGAAAAAAAAATGGGTTTTTCTTTCATTAGAGCAGGGTGAATGCTGAAAAGCATTTTCTACAGATACTCAATTTTGCATAGAAGTTTTATTTGACTGTACTTGTGCTTGCTCCCCCCAAGTATTCCTGGAATATCTTGGCACTCGTAAAATAATCAGTCATAAAACCCAAATATTAACAGAGTATGGGATGAAAAGATTTTATAAAGCGGTAAGAGTGCAGTGATATAGGGATGAGATACTGCAGACAACTGAGAATAATTGACATCCCTTCTGCCAGGACCCTGAGGACATGGATGGATCTGGCTGCTCCTTGCAAGCCTCTGCAGGCCTTGAAGCCCATGTCATCCAGCCAGAGCCATCACACCCTGCCCCAAGGATTCCCCAGCAGGGACTGTCTCCAGCTCACCACAGCCGTGCCCTGCCCACCCGTGGCATTTGCTGAGCTGGGCCATCAGCACCTTCTGGCCTCATCCCATCACCATCCCCAGGGAGGTGCCTGATCCTGAGGATGGAGGCTGCTCTTGGTGTTCCCAGGTCTGTTCACAGCTGGACAGGGCTGAGACAGGGCTGGACTGCCTCACGGAGATCCTTGTGGAGGTGCATGGAGAATCTCAGAGGTTGTCTAAGGTTCTGGAGTGGGGCTATGCAGATGCTTTCAATTTCAGGATTCAGCTTTCATATTGCTCCATCTCTGTGCTGGTACTTATCTGCATATACTCTTTGCAGATAAGAGTATATCTTACTCTTATCTGCAAAGAGTGTGAAGAACAGAGCTATATCTCCCTAAAGCTAGAGAAAAGATGTGTTTATGTGAAGTAAATAGTTTCAGTCCTTAGGCTCTAAGCATGTCAATTTTGAAGAAAACTTTTTTTTCATGCATTTTCTAAACCACAACAAGGAGTCCATGCTAAGGATTTGCTATCTGGATGAGAGGTTGATGCAGACAGATTTCTGGACAGCCACAAAAGTACTTCAAGGCCACTTCAATTCTTCTACACAGTCCTGAAGATCTGCCTAGTCTGTGGCATTTTAATGTGGCTGTTATTGTAATTCCAAACACACACTGTGAACAGCCTCTCTAATGTTCACTTCTGGAAAGCTAATAAAGCAGACCATGAAGATTTTTTCAGCAGCAGACATGAGTTCTGCAGCAGGTCCATAGTTTCACTGACATTTGCACTGTTACAGGTGATCCTAACTTTGCATGAACAGACTGACCTAAAGCAGTTTCTGTTTCATTAGACCTTTGAAAGATTCCTTTCACACTGGATATGAGCAAATTACTTTTTCCATCCATTTTTCAAAAGCCAAAATGAAGACCTTGCAAACAAAAATTGGAAGAGATGGAAGGAGGAGATGAAAGCTTCTGTTTGAGTTTTCTTTTTCATGACTACTTTATAGCAGGAAAGATTTTCTATCTTGCTCTGTCTTGCTAAGGAGGAGAAATAGCCGCTGGAGAGAAAAAAAAATAATAAATTGGAACTGCACTTACTGCTTTCTTCTAACAGAGCAGTTTGGAAGCAAGAGGCAGCAGCGTGTGCCTATAACCTTCTCCTTTGCCTTTTCAAGAGCTCAGGAGGAGCTATAGATGTAGACTTGGGCAGCTCCCAGTATGAAGACCAATTTGCACAGCCAAAGGCAAGTTCAAATGGAAGGCAGCACATTCAAGCCCACTTGTCAAATTAATAATCTGCTTTTCATTGGCACAGGTGCATCCCGTTCCACTTGTGCATTCCCACAATGTCTCTTTCATGTTGCAATATTTCTATTGCAAACTGACAACCTTTCCTTGGGATTTAACCCTCTACCCACTAATATTTCACAGTCTCCTGTCTCCCTTATGCTCTTTAAGTTTTCACTGTGATAGAATAACTGTTTCCTTAATTAACTGCTTACAGTATCAGCACAGATTATAGTTGGAAAGTCTGGATATTGTGTGGAGGAAGTGCTACATCCTTCAGACTTTAATATGAAATTACTTGTTCCCCAGAAGAAGAGAAGGCTCATACTTTGTGATTGTTTCCAAGCCTTCCTGTATTCCAGCTGTTGGGGCCCAGAGCTCATCCTGCTTTTAGGAGTTCAGCTGGAAAAGCTACAGAGTTCAGCTGTATGACTCCAAGTTTGACTTTAGTGATAGGAACTCCTGCAAGGAAAGCTGGGAACAAGGTCCTGCCCCTCCTTTCCTTTCAGAGCTGCGTGTAAACTGAGACTTAACACTGCCCCAACCTGTGTTACACTGCGGCTGTGTAGAAGTTCTGTCTGTGCCTGAGCTTGTACCTCTGTGAACCCAATCCAGACTCACTGGTCTGACTTCCTGGCTTGGCCTTGGACCCATCTCTCTGCTGCAGACTTGCTGATCAGTCTCTGAGCTCTGTTCTGACCCAGACAGGCTGCTGTTTTGTCAGCGAGGTTACTGCTCCCATCTGTGCTACTGTTGTGCTCAGCTCACAGCTCACCTTCCCTTGCAGTGCAGGACTATAATTTCTATCTTCTAAAGCAGAATCAGAATGAGGATTCCTTCCCGTGACTTCTACATGGGTTTAAATGAATTTCTGAAAGTGACATGCCATCAGTTTGTCAAGCAAAATATCCACTACCTTCAGTTCTTTTCTGTGAAGCAGACATTTAATTGAGAGGGAATAAATCCATTAGAACTTAGAGGAAACAAACATTGTAGGTACCTTTATTTTAACAAATGAAAATGTTATTGTTATAAGAATATCAGTCTGGAGATGTTCACCTAGGTAATTAATGGGAGCTAAATAGTTTAGAAAGGAGCAGGTGCAAGTCAGTGAAAAAAAAGAAAATATGTTTTCCTTCATATCACAGGCAGTATGGTCAATGAAAGAACATGATTTTTAAATCTGATCTTTTTTATTATGTTTTCAGTGTCCAGTTTCCCAATATCTAAAGATCTTTTTTCTATGATAGGAGGAATTATCTCGAATACTTTCCTGAAGTTGAAAAAAATTAGAGCTGCCTCATTTCACTTGTCTGGAGAATCCTTTATATCATCAAATCATCTTATTTGAGGAAGCACCTTATCAGATTTTAGTCCTCCAGAGCATAGTTCTGTTTGTTCATGAACTATTAAAAAGACAACAGTGTTCTTGTACTTCACCCAGTCATGTTTAAGAAATCTTAACCATTTTAATAACTCTGAGGGACACTATGAAAAATCAAAGACTCAGAAGTGGAATGAAGAAATCTTGCATACAGGCATGAAAACCAGAAGAGTTTCAATCTTTACAAAGTCAGTACCATTATTCCATTGCAAGATTATGCCATTAAATAACTTCTAGTACAGATGTACTTTATATTTGGTTACCATGAAAGCTAATTTAATTGTTGATTTTGGATTTATTAATACTTGGCAGTGACTTACATGTTTGAAAAATATTTATGTCTTATACCTTAAAAATCAGTGATACTTGAGAAATAAAAATTGTTTAACTTTTTCTGCATGTACTTCAAACATCTTGCAGTGTTTTACACGTTTTCAAAAAAGCTCAATGTTAGCATTGAAGCAGTGGCTTCAAGAACTGTGTGGGAGAAAACACTTCTCTCACCATTGTTCATTCTGGCTTAAAATGTCCACAAGAAAAATGTTAAACCTGTCTGTACCATTTACTACAGATCCTGAATTTCAGCTAAGAGTTTTGATTGCTCTCCATCATTCTGCTTAGTACTGATTAGAATGTCTCCTGCACCTGTCATATTAATGTCATTGATCTGTGGAATTTATGGAAAAACCGGTTCATCATATTTCCTCCAGAGAAACCATCTTTGAGTAAATACAGAATAATAAATAATGAACCTTGTAAGAAGATAGCTAAACAGAGGCAGACAATCATGTAGGTGCCTGAACGGTGTTCTGAGACATGAGAGATCCAGTTATGGCTCCTGGTTGAGCAGCAGATTTCAAATCTGATCTTGTATAAATGGAGTTTCTCATCTGCAAGTTGAAGATAATAATTCTCCAGCTCACAGAGGCAGGGAATTTTGATACATTAAAACACTCTTTATAGGTATAAGGGTATTATAAGTAGGAAAGATATTAACCCCTTGCACCTTGTAAATTATTACATATGTAGGAACAATCTCAACTGAACTGAGTAATAGAGATGATTATTACAATCACAACAGATAAATCCTTCTCTTTTTTCTTTTTTTTCTCCATGTTATTCTCTTTTGCATTACCTACTTTACCCAGAGTTATTTACATGAGGGCACTGAGATGAGAAGGCAATAACAACAGTCCAGATGTGCAAAATAATAAATTAGTTATGATTGAAACCACCTATGGATAATTGAAATTATTGACCAGCAGTGGTTGCCTGACCTGTATCCATCAAAATGTCAAACTGTGTAGAGGTAGACAGCAGGTGTGCGCCCTAAAAAGAGTAAGGACTGCATAAATCTCTGATGTTGTTCCATGCTGCTTCAGGTAATTTTGACATAGGATAAATTAAAATACTGTTCACTCACAAAAAATATGATTAAAAGCAGCACCAGAACTTGCTTGTTTGTTTTGGAAGTCCCTATCATATTAGATACTAGATAAATTCTCTCATTCTATTGAAAACAGTTTTGAGTAAACGAGTGTGTTATGACATACATTCTTCCACAAAGTCTTATTGAATAGTTCTGTAGAATTTAAACATGAATAGTACTGAATAAAGAATTTTTAACAAACCTAAAAAAATTACAGCAACAGCCATATCCCAAAATTATAAAGTGTGGTACAAAATTTAATTTAAATTGAATTTCATTTTCTCTAGATGCATTTTATAAATTGTTCCTATAATAATCTACTAACATTTTTCATGTTATATTGGTTTAATCTATATCTTATTTCCAACATTACTGTTATTATTACAAAATATTGATAGCTATAGGTCATAATGTTAGTTTTTTACCTTCATGAAAAAAAATATTGAAAAAACATTGAATAACTCAGGCTTAGCTACTTCCTTGTTGTCTTTTAATGACTCAAAACATAATTGCCAGAGATTATATAAACTCCTGATTTTTTTCCAGACATTCCTTACCTCTGCAATATTAGTACCAGAATTTGTTTCCATCTGCTCTGTAAGTAGCAAACATTCACGAAGTTCTTTCATCTACTGAAATAATTCCCTGTGCCTGCTGGAGATGGTCTTCCAGCGAATCCCGGCTGCCCTGTCTGGGAATTGTTTCAAGTCTAGTTGGGCAGTGGCTAGCAGACCGGCCACTACCTCCTTGGTAGTTCAGAAGCTGCACGAGAGCTGTTAGTGAGGCTCGACGAAGGTAAGAAGGAGGAGGCCTCGTGGCAAGATAGAGTTTATTGTCACATGCACCCCATGGTGCAGGCACTCACGTGTCCAAGAAGAGCGAGAGCAGGAGGAGGCTCATTGCTTATCAGGGACTCGGGGAAGGGGGTGGACACAAGAGGGAAAACCAATCAGGGGAATGGGGAGGGCACATAGACAGCAAATAGGAAACGAGGGGTGGGGGACTCCCAGCCTGCTCCAATCCAGGACTGAGTCCCTCCAAAGTCTCTGGAATGAGGGGGAGAGGCTTCCCGGAGGGGGGCAGGCACTGGGAGGAGAGCAACAGATGATTGACAACATATTGCAACAGAGGGGAACAAAGGGAATTTCCCAGGCAGGAGATTGTACCAAATGGGGAGAAGTACGGGGGGAACTTGGGAAGAACCATTATAGAAAAAATGATTATTTACAATAAGTAAAAACCAGAAAACACGCCGCTACAATCTACCATCTTAGAACATAGAATTTTAAATTTAGGAATTTTCAAGGATGTTGCTGAAGTTCCAGTGTCTTATTTAAAAGACCATGGAGTTCTACAGAAAATTTTCCATTAGCTTCAGTGAAGCAGGTCTCACAGTTTTTGTTTACTATCATCCCTGATACACAGTAGAATAAATTTATGTAGAAAGGAAAAGAATTTTCATCTTTATGAGGTTTTTCATTTGATTATGTCTGGAATAAGAGAGTTAAACAATAGGAGGTCCATAGGAATTTTTGAGATGTGGAAAGGAGAACACGACTGAAATTTTAGTTCTGCATACTTTTAGAGCATGTCCATCTTGTTCACTTATAAATCTGATTGCATTGGATTAATTACCCTTGAAAATGAATTTTTTAAAATTTCCAGTTACTGTGTTTTAACCCCAGCCATCAAGTAAAGTACTAGACAACTTTCCTGCCTCCTCTACTACCTCCATTCCCAGAGGAATGGGGAGGAGAATCAGAAAAATTAAGATTTGTGGGTTAAGCTAAAAACTTTTGAATAACAGGAAAAAATAATAATGAAAAAGAAAAAAGAGGGAGGGGAATAAAACCCAAAGAAAAGTAATGGGCAATACAATTCCCCAGCAGCAATCAGCCCCTCCTGGGCAAATCCCCCCAGTTTATCTACTGGGCATGATGCTCTTTGATATGAAATATCCCTTTGGCCAGTTGCAGTCAGCTGTCCTGGCTGTGCTCTCTCCCAGCTTCTTGTGCACCTGCTTGCTGGCAGAGCATGGGAAACTGAAAAGCCCTTGACTTAGGCTAAGCACTGCACAGCAACAACTAAACCAGCAGTGTATTGTCAACACTTTTCTTCCACGTAATCCGAAACACAGCACTTTGTCAGCTACTTGGAAGAAAATTAATTCTATCCCATCTGAAACCAGGACACAATTCTATAACTTTTGTGGATAGAATCTTGATTTAAATCTCTGGTTTTATACTTTCAGGGTTTTTTTTATGATTCTACATTTTACATTTTCTACTTTTGCATTTTAGCCTGATATTCTTGTATCAAGACAATGGAAAGATGGATGGACAGACGTTGAAAAAATAAAATTAATAGTATCTCAACTTGGACTTTTATAGTTATTTAAAAGCAAGTCTCCATAAGAATAAATATTAAATGTTGACCAGTAGATGTACCATACACTAGGCAAATTGCACTACTAAATTTACTTCCCAGTGCCTTTGCCAGATTTTTAACCATGTTCCTTTATTATCAATAATTAGAGAGTGAAATTTCAGTTACTTTCAGTTACTTAAAAGCCATTTGGAGAATAAAGTATGATGTGATTGAGAAAGTTGTATTTATGGCTTTGACCTGTCTAGGTCTCTTTGTAACTCCTTCATGAGTAACTGTACATCACTCTTGTATTGAAAGTTTCTTGAATATTTTGGTTATTTAGCTTGGTATGAAAATGTCATTATATAGCCTTGGTTAGTCCTCTGCTTATAAATTTGTAGTCATCTAGTGAGGATGCAGAAACAATGGCATTAGGCTTAGGTGATCGGTTGCATGCTGTGAATAGCAAATACCAAACAGTGAATACACAAAGCCAGCAGTTTACAAATAAGCTCCAGTGAAAATTATTCTTTCATATTTCTCAGTGAGTACTTCTGCATGCCAAAGATAATAGAATAAAAAGGCTCCAAATCAGCTCATGAATGATGGAATAACATAATTATAATGGAATAAGAGAAATTAATAATGGATAATACTGATATTAAATGCTTTAAACATTCCTAGTTGCCTTCTACAGATCTACAAATCAAAGATGGTTTCAGTCTGTCACCTCCATGCTCTCTGACTGGAGTCCTCTATTTCATCCAGTCTGAAGTAAGACTGAAGTAATCAGAGTAATATTCTTGCAGCTGGCCCCAGTGACAGAGTGCCATACATGAGAATTTAGTAAATCTCATGGGGATTCCCACAGAAGTTTTTTTCCCCAGGAGCTATGATCAAATAAGTCTTACACTGCATTACAGGGGAGAGAATGGAACAAAAAAGAATAATTTTGCTTGAAAAATGACCTAAAGACCTCTCTAGTAGCCAAGAGGAATGGATGAACCAAAGAATGTATGAAAGGAAGAACAGGTTCAAGTCAGAAACAGAAGAGGACAGACACCTATGGGAAGAACTTGGGCAGAAATAGATGCAGGAAACAAAGGTGTCTGAGATGAATTGGGACTAAAGCAATATTAAAGAGTTCTAGGAAATGTAGCAAACTAATTTTTTTTAATAGTGTGGCTGAGCAAAACAGAAAAAATTAAAAAGGACAGGGTGTTCTTTCTAATTTAGTATGAATTCTGCATGAATATTTACAAAGCCCTTACCCCTCCAATGACCATACAGATTGGTGTTAGGTTTGTTTCCTTAGAGTCTGCTTATCTTCCATCCTTCAGCTGCTGTTCTCTGATATTACTTTGTTTCCGTTTCTCATATATAACAGGCCTTCAATGTATAAACCAGGTTATTAAATGTGGAGTAGTTAAAGGTAAATCTCATGCCTTGTTGTACCTGAACTGCCCCTTTAAGTTTGTAAATAAACCATTGCCCCTGCTCTAAAAGGACTTTCTGCTTGAATTAACTGTCTTGTAATCTGTAGGAAAAACACAACTATAATAATCAGGCAAGCAAGTAGACCATATAATATTAATAAACTATTACACACATCTCACACATTCTTCACACTTGGCTGTCTAAACAAATCAATACAAAAGGAAAGATCTAGTTAAGAGTGGTATAAAAATCTAGTGCTTTATCTTTAAAGCAAGTCAAAACATAACAATTCAACTTTATTATGTATAGTGTGGTTTATACAGATTGCATCCCAAAGGCTTTACGGAGGTAGATAATACTCTTCCAGGATAAGATAACAATATTAACAATGGAAAGAGAGAAATTATATCCACAGTCACATCCCTCTATCAGTGGTGTAAATTGAATCTAGCACTACTAAAATCAATATGCTTTACACTGATACAGAATTGTTCAGAGATTAGAATCAGGCCCTGGTTAGGTAGCAGAGAAACAATTTCTTTTCATTTGAGAATTGCAATGGAGTGGTAAGTCAATGAAGCAGAGACACAGGATGGTGGTTTTCAGACAGCATGGAACATAAGTGAGGAAGGAAAACATAAAGAAGCAGCAAAGCAAGATGGGTGAAGTCTAATAGTGTTTTTAAATTTAAGAGGAAAACGTGGAAATGCTAAATAAAAGAATTGTTGGAAGAATATATGATATTGTTCTCACTGTCATGCTGTGGAACTCAATGGGAGTTCTTCATCAGCTTCCAATATTAACTTCGTAAAACAAACTATGGACATGTTGATGGAGTACAGGGAATGCTTTATGCTGCAGAAACGGAAATAAACAAATGAGATATAGTGGTTTGCTGAGAGACAAGACAAAATTATGGAGGCATATTTCTTCACTAGATAAGAGCGACAGTAAACTTCACAATTCTGTGGGTTTTCTTATCAAAAACCAGCGAGAAACAAAAAGAAAAAAAATAATATTTTTAGTGATCTCCAAAGGAGCAAGGTAATCTTTAAAAGGTTGGAGGTTGAAGTAGCACCACTTTCTCTCAGCAGCTGGTGGATTTCTTGCTAACGCCCACATAATCTCATCTGATACCCTCTCTTCTCACATGGCCATCAGAAGGTACCCATCAGGTCTGGTGCCAGATTCTGCTTCACCACATTGTATTTAGACATTCAAATACAAAACACAAACAAATACCAGGCATCCTCCCCTGCCAACCTGTCACAGACACCCACAGAATCCCACCCCAAATAAAATCTGTAGCTACCCAGAGAATAATGTGAACTTTGGTAAGTTTGATCTCTTTCTGGAGATATGACACAATTGAAATTTGTCTGTCTGACAAGTCTAAGAAGCACCCCTTAAACATGAGAGAGAAATTTCCAGAAGTGTATATTTAATTTTTTTTTCCAAGGGTAATTTTTTCTCTATTTAGACAGGAGCTGCTTTTTAATTCCAGGTTAGTTGAATATTCCTATAGCCATTTATCAAGGAAAGAAAATATTATCAAATGACAATAAAATTGTTGTAAATTTTTTTTAAGAATTTAAGAATTTTTTCTTGTGAGCATATAAGTACTCTTTTTTCCTAGCTCAAGGTGGAAACAACAGTCTAAGAGTGTTAAAATTAACAACTAATTATCATGTTTTTGCACAGAATCTGCCATTCTAGCAGTGTGCTAACTCTATTTCTGATGAACTTATGACTCTAAAATGTCCAAGCAGCATTCCCTTAAGAAAGAATGCATTTGAGAGATCAATACTTTTGCCTGTTGGCCTTGTTGAACAAAGATCAATGCATGTACAAAAGTCAGCCCAGCAGATGTGACTGTGAAGATTACCAGGCCCCAGAGAGAGGAATGCCTAATGGGGACAGCTATCTGTATAGCTCTAAAGTGTTCCATTAAGCACTGCACTTCACTTGGCTCATGTAGAGGTTGTGATACCTCAAGCTGTGCAGTGGTAATCTGTGTTGTGTTTTAGCCTATTTATGCTGCTCATGTGAACTTAGGGGTACTTTAGCTATTAGATTCTTTATTCCTTGTCCAACACGGGGCATTACTCAAGTGAAAATGACAGCTATGTCTAGCTCAGAGAATTCTTCTGGAAGGCTTCAGGAACCCTGTAGAGAAAGCACTAATGTATGACAAACCTTTGCCAACATATGACACCTTGAGGTTGTTTTGGCCTGTTTTCTTATGTAGTTGGTATTTGTCAGCTTTCCTGATGGACTTAGAGATGCTATTTAATTTCACTGCATAAGGGAGAGAGAAATCCATTAGCATTCGAGGCCTGTCAAGGAGGATTGTGTCACTAGCTAATAGAAACTGCAAATGTGCCAGATTTTTCAGCAGAAACTGAAAGGGCAGGAGACTGCAAGTAATAGGTTGAATGAAATGTATCCTCTTTATTTTTCATAAAAAGGTTTTTCCTTTCAGAAAAACTCACAAAAGGCAAAAAATTCTCCCTTGCAATCATTGAACGCATAGGGAAAGATGAAATAGAGCAAAATATAAAATAAAAAATATCTAAACAAACTGGATTCTTAAAGGGAACTTAGACATCAAACTGCCTTTTAAAAGCCAAAACATGTCAAAACCTTGTAAGGGCTACTGCCCTCAGCACCTGTATTTCTGCTGAATTGTGTAACACCTAAGACCTGAATTAAATTATGTCCTGGAAAAATGTACAAAGGAGGTATTTCCCTGCTACAGTCAAGCTAGTAGTAACATTGAGAGAACACCTGATGGTGTGTGAAAGCAGTTGGTTTTGCTCAGCTTGTTTTCCTTGATTTTTGAGAGCAAAATTCTAGCTTCTCCATTTATAGCATGAAGGAAAGATTTCAGCCGGGCTTTTCCAGTTTTTCAAGAAAGATCTTTAATAATAAAACATCTGGAACCCTGAGCTATAGGTCTTTTTCTATTTCTTCCCTAATGAAACAATTCTGCTCTGTGAAAATTATTTAAGTATTCAATAGACAGTAGTAAAAAGAAAATACAAACTGCGTGATTTGGTAGCATTCTTGTGGGAGAGTCAGGCTCAGATCCTTTCTCTGGTGATCATTCAGTCTGCTAGAGAAAACAAAGCAGAGTGGGAAAAAGTTCTTCTAGAAGAACCAACATGAAGAAAGCAAAAGATACAACAAACACGTTGTGTGAAAGAATCAGGACACCATAACACAGTGGTCTAGACACAGCTCACTGTTGCATAGCTGGAATTCCTGTATTAAAGAAAAAAGGAAGAAAATATTTTTACAGATTTCATTCTGCTTACAAAGGGTAATAGGATAAATTAAAAAAAGATGAACAGAAATAAGAGTCCTGCCATATTGGAACAAGGTCTAATATGATATTCTTTTTCAGACAAATCACAATACAGTCCTGTTATTTTCTTTTTGTAAGGGAGAGGAGGTCTGGAATAAAAGTGTTGGTGGGAGCAGCTGATATTGCAGGAGACTCTTAACCTTGAAACTTTTCCAAATAATTTGCTTTTCATCCTTGGCTGCTCAACATTAGTGCAGTACAATTATGAAGACATAAACAACACAAGGACACCTGGCACACAGCCTGTCACAATGAGTTAAACTTGGGTATTCCCTGAGCAACCATGGAAGGAGAATGGGCCACCTCATCAGAATTCAACAGTGTCAGTTTAAGAGGAAGTGAGGATGGGAGGAGTTGATCCATCAAGCTCAGACAAGACTCAGCCAACCTTCTACTTTCATTCAGGCAGTAGAAGCAGATCATAAAGGGACCTGTCAAGTCCACAGTCAAATGAACTGTAAGAGAGCATCTGGAAGGTACCTCAGCTTGTACCTAAATACTCTTGAAATACCGTTTTTTCCCCTCCAGTGCAAATGCTACCATTTTCTTGTTTTAAATGGTTATAAATCATACAAAGAAGCAACTTGGCAATGGAATGGAGCATTTAATTTTTTTCTTTTTCACACCATTAGCAAATTTGAGTTGAGGTGTACTAGAATTTTGATAGACCACTAAGCTGCATCCATTCAGGGTCCTTCATTATCATGTTAACCTTGCTTCCCCTTTTTCCCAGACATAAGACTTAAAGATTTTTAACTGAAGGAATAGTTGCTACAGATTAGTAAATTAAATTTGGATTTTCAGTGATATTTTAATATTATTATAATTTAATATTTCATTAAGTAAGAACTTTGCTGAATATAAAAAATACTTAGAAACAGTACTAGAGATTTTTGGGCAATTCTTTCAGTTTCATTCTTAATTAATTATTAAGTATGTTATGTTTTCAACCACTTATAAGAAGTAGAGCCTTTCTTACCACATTTTGGGAAAATCTAATTCTCGTTTAATGGTTGTGCCATTTCAAGGTAACTACACTGACTTCATTTGAGACTCAGTGTAATGAAAATTATTAAAATTATTAAAAACATTAGCAAAAACAAAAATCTTCTGGGGGGACAATATATTTTTTCATGACTGTTTTTCTAATGCTCTTCTCCATCCAGATTGTTTTAGCTTGGCATACACACTCTCCTTCTTTCTCTTTTCGTTTGTTTCTTTCTCTCTGTACATGCTTTTATACATATTTTCATCCTGTGTATATACTGTCAGCATATGCATATCCTGGATAGCTTAAAATTACCATATTGCCTGAGCTATCCAACCCACAAAATAACAATAAATCTTTTATAAACATGTCATTCAAATATGCAATCATATGGTAAGCTTCTTTGTAAAGTAGCTTAAATTTTGTGTTGCATTTACTGTTACAATTAAATAAATCTTAAAGTAAGCTTAAATTTTTTATTGCATTTACTGTTACAATTGTTCTGATATTTATCTTAACATATAATGTAAAGTAATATTTAAAACTTTAATTATCAAAATTCAGCCGTAATTTCTAAATAAAAGGGTGCTCCTTAGTTTAGTAATTTTCAAGATAATCACATTAATGTTTGAAGATGTTTAAGAAGTGACAAATGTGACAGTAAAGTTTCTCAAAATAGCAACTAATCACACTTAGGGACTATGTTCCTCCATAAATTAACTGGAGTTGTCTTCATTGTAATTAGTTGTTCTCTTTGCAACTCAGCTTTGCGTCTGTGGCAAGAATGAAAAGGAAGCTGTGCTAGCGAATATGGAACACAAAATAGGTAGGAAAAAGAGGAGAGAGGGGAGGGGAGGGGAGGGGAGGGGAGGGGAGGGGAGAGGAGAGGAGAGGAGAGGAGAGGAGAGGAGAGGAGAGGAGAGGAGAGGAGAGGAGAGGAGAGGAGAGGAGAGGAGAGGAGAGGAGAGGAGAGGAGAGGAGAGGAGAGGAGAGGAGAGGAGAGGAGAGGAGAGGAGAGGAGAGGAGAGGAGAGGAGAGGAGAGGAGAGGAGAGGAGAGGAGAGGAGAGGAGAGGAGAGGAGAGGAGAGGAGAGGAGAGGAGAGGAGAGGAGTTTCTAAGGTCTTTGGATCTGGAATAGAGCTAACACATGTACAGGAGAAGGAAGACAAGGGTCCTTAATGGAGCAGATACATTGAACAAATTGCCAAATTTATAGAGTAAATATATAGGTATAGAGTAAATCTAGGGACCACAGAGGGGCTGAAAATTCAGAGTCTGAGAGGTTCATGTGAGAGGCAGCTGTTGCATTTCATGCATGGTGATAGGAGAAGAGAGCAGGGAAGCAGGGAGTGCTGATGCAGAGTGAAATTGGCCTGTCACTTTCAAAGCATGTCAAACAGGATACTGAAGAGAAAATCAGTTTCACGAAAAGCAGTAGAGCCTGGGGAGCCCATTACTGCCTGGGACCTTCCAGTTCTGATGAGCTTATGTAAGTTTTTATTAGCCCTTCTATCCATGAGGAGCTATAACTTTGGAGTTTTCATCTTATGGGAACTGATGTGAGTTCCCCTTTATCTTTCATGAACTGGACATTGCATGTTTAAGCCAGCTATAATTATGATTGCTCTATGGCTATGATAGCTCCAATATATATTTTGTCTATATTCCCCTGAAATCTTTACTACAGAGACAGGAAAAAAAAAAGATTATTTTCCAGCAATTACTGCTGTTCAGAGACAAAGAAAACAGTTACAGTGCAGTGGTGAGAAAAATCCATGTGAATTTTATCATTAGAGATTAATTATTGTTTAACCTTGATTATTTGCATAGATGCATTTCTTGTAGAACACTGATTCATATATACACATGTATAAAAACTAAATTTTGCTTCTGTATTCTGTGATAATTTTCTAAATATCCTATCTTCCAGGTCTGATGTACTTTAAACTAATATTGCCCTTCCTTCTACTTCTCTGCTATGCTGTTATTCTTTTAAACACTTGCTTCAGTACTGTTACTTCCAGAATTTGCTTACCTTGGTGATGAACAAGTGAGCACAGCGAAAATATGAGAAACACAGAAATACTAATATGGCCTTTAACAGAGCTAGTGGAGGTTGAATCATGATTCACAAATACTTAGTGACACCAAAATTAATTGTATTTTTAGGAAGATTTTTCTTTATCCCAAACATTGACTGCCTTGGACTTTAACGAAAAGTATCTCCTTCTTTGGTTTTCTAATGTGAAAATTGTGTAATTTTTTTGTAATTCTTCGTCAATGGGGATAGAAGAACACTCACTGTTTTCTGTCTTAAAGAAATGTGTGCAATCATTTCCATTTGATGTTTACTTATGTTCAATGAACTTTTTATTCACAGTCCATAATATGTAATGGGGTGCTAGGCACTATCAGAGCGTGCTTTTTACTCTTATTTTAGGCTTATCATCATTTTGTGGTATGCTTTGATGTTTCCAGCCAAAGCATTCTCTATGCAAGTTGCATTAAAATTCTTACAAAATCAGTCAGTAAATTACACAAAGAGATTTCATATTAACTGTTACAAAAACTTTATAAAAAATATTGGTTAAAGAAAAATAAACAAGCCTCACTTTGTTTGCTTATCTCAAAATAACATCCTAAAATGTCCACCTTTTTCTAGATGAGTCATCACTGTCCAGCGAAACAGATTGACCAGGAGTTCGATATAGCTCGTGTCTCACACTCAAAAGAACAAGATGGACTACAAACCAGCTTTTTTATCCCATCACATCCTTATCATAACTCTACTTCCTTGGGGTTTAACATATTTTAAAAATCTTTCTTCCCTATCAGCATTATCAGCTTTTAACCTATTTGCTGTGCCTTGTGCTCATTCCATTTATTTTTCTACCACCTTCATGATTTGTACCTGCAAGTACACATCCCTTTGCCCACTCACATGCTAAAGTAAAATGGCATCAGTCTCTCCTATGCCATCACTGTGCTGCAGGACAGAGAAATGGGAAACCTTGCTGATAACCTGTTTTGGAAAATGAAGTAGTGATAGCTGTAAAAGAGGGCATCTTAGTATAATATGGGCTGAGGTGTATAACTAGAAGAGAATCAAATCTTTGCTGTGATCACAATTTCTAGGAAAATAAATTTTACTGCGTTTGATAACAGTGACCAACTTATGCATAGCACTTTATGTAGTTAACATAAATACAGCAAGAATCAAAACATCTATAAACAGATTATATGGGACAGTAGGTCATATTGTTCACAGTATGTGTTTGACCTGGTAATTGATAGATATTCCAAAGTAATTTGCCATTAGTCACTCTATTCAATTATTCTAATAGTTTATTCAATAACAAGTGTGGAACTTTTATGAAAAATAAGATAATTCAATTTAAGTAGAAAACATTTCACAAATAAATTAATGGTTTGATTTTCCAGAGTGGCTGTATCAGTGAAATAAGAGGCTATTTTCTGCTCTAAAAAAGTGTTCATTTTTACTCAGAAATCTACTTGAGTAATAAAATGATGTATCCAGGCTGCTTTAAATGCAACTTTTTTAGTTCGAATTTTACCACAATAAACTTAACATTGCAATTTGGATAAAACAGGAATCCTTGAACTATAATTCTGAGACCATTCCACCTCCTTTTTAAAATAATCATTTTGTGTGTTCAGTGTGAGAAAAGAGGATATACAAATGCATTGGATTTGTGTGACAAGGTTTTGGTAGTGAAGTTCTGCAAAAAATATCTTCTTTGAGAAGCTGCCAGAAGCTTCACCTACGTACAAGAGAATCAATGCAAGATGACTGATGGATTCACCATTAGCCAAGGCTGAGCTCATCAGTAATGGTGGTAGAACCTCTGGGGTAATATATTTAAGAAGGAAAACAACTTAATGCACAGAAGAAAATATCAGCCAGAGAAGAGGAGAGTGAAAATATGTGAGAAATAACTCTGAAGACACAAGGTCAGTGCAGAACAAGGGGGAGGAGATGCTCCAGGTGCTGGAGCTGAGTCCCCTGGTGAAGCCCGTGGTGAAGACCATGGTAAGGCAGCTGTGCCTCTGCAGCACATGGAGGTCAGTGCAGGAACAGAGATCCACCTGGAGCCTGTGGAGGAGCAGGTGGAGGCCTGAAGGACATTGTGGCATTCTGGGAAGCCAGTGCAGGAGCAGGCTCCTCAGAGGACCTGTGGCTGTAGGGAGATGATCCCACACTGGAGGGGCTTGCTGAGATGTGAGCCCCAGGTGACTCATGCTGCAGCAGTCTGTGCCTGAAAGACTACAGCCCATGGAAGAGACCCAGACTGGAGCAGTTTGCAAGGAACTTCAGCCTGTGGGAAGGACTCATGTTGGACTAGTTGGTAGAATCACAGAATCATTACAGTTGGAAAAGACTTCCAAGATCAAGTTCAACCATTGAACAAACACCATTATGCCAACTAAACCTTAGCACACAGTTGCTTATTGAACACTTCCAGAGATTGTGACTTGACCAGTCCCCTGAGCATCCTGTTCCAATGTTTGACAATCCTTTCAGTGAACAGACTTTTCCTGATATCCAAGCTGAGCTTCCCTGGAACAGCTTGAGGCTATGTCCTATTGTCCTGTCACTAGTTGTCTGGCATTAGACACCAATCCCCATCCTGCTAGCTTTCAGGTAGTTGCAGAGGGTGATAAAGTTTCCCCTGAGCCTCCTTTTCTCCAGGCAAAACACCCCCAGCTCCCTCAGCCACTCCTCCCATGACTTTCACTCCAGACCCTTCATGGCCTTTGTTGCTCTTCTCTGGACACTCTCCAGCACCTCAAAGTTTGGCTTGTCCTGAGGGACCAGAACTGAACACAGAATTCAAGGCACAGCCTCCCAGTGCCAAGTACAGGGGGATCATCACTTCCCTGGTCCTGCTGGTCACACTGTTGCAGACCAGGATGTCATTGGCCTTTTGGCAACTTGGGCACATGCTGGCTCATGTTTGTCAACCAGCATCCTCAAATCCTTTGCTGCTGGGACACTTCCCATCACTCCTTCCCAAGCCTGTAACACTGCACGGGGTTGTTGTGACCCAAGTGCAGGACTTGACACTTTGCCTTATTGAAACTCACACAATTGACCTCGATCCAACCTGCCCAGATCCCTCTGCAGGGCCCTCCTACTCTCCAGCAGATCAACACTCCTGCCTAACATAATGCTGGCTGTGAACCCTCTGAGGGAACACTCAATCCCCTTGTCCAAATCATTGATAAAGATATTTACAGGACTGGCACAAATACTGAGCCTGGGGGAACCCCATTCCACACTGGAGCAGGGGAGTAGGGTGAGGAGGAAGCAGTGGAAGGCATGAATGATAAACTGACCAGAACCCTCATTCTTCATTTCCCAATCATCTGTACCACTGGAAGGGAGGAGGTAGAGAAATTGAGAGTCAAGCTGAACCAGGGAAAAAAGGGAAGGGTAGGAAGAAGGTGTTTTTAAGTTCTGTTTTCAAGATTTTATGATTTAAGGTTTTATTTCTCATTATTCTGCTCTGCTTTGATAGCTATGCTGATAAATTAAATTCTTTTATCCCGGGTCAAGTCTTTTTAGCCCATGACTGTAATGTCAGCCCACAATTCTTTCATTGTATTTCTCTCCTCTGGCAAGCTGAGGATGGGAAAGTGATAGAGAAGCCTTGGTGGGCACCTGGCCTACAGCCAAGGTCAAGCCACTACAAAAACATCGAAAAAATATCCTTTATAATGTATTAATATAACGTATTAAATTCGATTTAGCAGCTGGTTTAAGTGGCTCAGTTTTGGGCCATTCTAGAAGACCAGACACAAGCAGTGCTTTTTTAATAACTTTCTTCCTTTGATGCTATCCTCTATATTTCAACTTTTATGCTTCTTTTTTGCATTTCTCACCTCCCTCCTACATGCCAAATGGAGCAAAAAGTATCCTTAAGGTATATCAGAAACCACAAAAACATACTCAGTCTTGGAGTAATTTGAAAAAAATCTTTACATGGTTCTAACAGAGCAATTCTCAAGCCAAAGTTTGAATAGTATGTATTTAACTTACCTAATGAAATATACTGTGGTCGTATTATTTTTACTGAAATACTTGTGCAGTGCTCAATTCCACTACCTCTCTGGCATATCCATTCTGCTTCGTGTATAAAAGCTGTTGGTATAGAGTCTTCTAATGTCTATTTGTTCATAACTCACAAATTTTGACCCCTCCTTTCTAGTTCTAACATAAAAATCTAATCTTAAAATTAACTCAAACCATTCATGTCATCCTCTAATCATAAGGAGCCTATTTCTGATAAGGTGGTTGGTTAAAGGTCAAAACTTCAATGCCAGTTAAAATAAACATGTAATTAGAGCAAAGGTATTATTCTGAGGTTCTGGCTGCTTTGGGATTATCTCATGAAGTCTTGATTTTACCCTCTGTGAAACAAAAAATCAAAGGGAAGAACTTTTGTATTTCATAGGGCAGGTAACACTTGGTCTGGATACTGTCACAGTGGAATGACAGCTCTTGCCCTGCAGCTGCCAGGATCTGATTACACCTAGGCTCAAAAAAAGGAAATGTGCAGCTGTGTGGAATTAGAAAGACTCAAACTGTACCCCACGTAGACCTGAAGGCTTGTGGGGGTATCAGGGAATAATTATTGTAATTTTCTAATGGTATTGGAGCAGGGATAAGGTAAGGAGTGTGTGTCTGAATGCAGTTATTTTAACTGACTTCAGAAGTGACAAATCATAATGTGCTTAAACTGTCATGGTAGGAATTTACCAGATCCAGGTTAGACTGGAAGGCAAAGGAACTTGCAGTGCTCCCAAGTCATGTTCCTAAAGGGAAGTATTTTCTACAGTGACGTAATGGAGACTGTATGGAGCATGCAACGGGAAGACAAGGATCAGAGTTAGAGTTCCTGCTTCACAGGAGGCATCACTGAGCTGCAGGGTGTAGTGAGATTCCTTATTCTTCATTTTCTCACTGGCCTTCCCACACTGCAAATGTTGAAACAAAGAAATGATGAATTCTTTTGTGCTTTTGGTTTTAATTGGGTAGGCAGAGCACGCTTTACTTTAAAACTGAAATCATGATATAAGCTCCAGAGGTTAAGGACTTTTTTTCATTTGTTGGATCAATAAATGTATGTTAACCAGCAGGAGGCAAAAGATCACCTCCTTTTAGAAGGACTCATCAGCCTGGACGTCACTGTGTATCAACATCCCTATATGGCTTTGAGATTGAAACTGCTGTCATGTCTCATCAGCTTGAAATGAAGGTTTGCATCAAAGTACTTGCATGTCTTAGTGCTAAACAGAAGAGATTGAATCCAGACAGCCATCTCTTGCCTAAGAAGAGTGAAAAAAAGATTTTTTTTGCCTTTTCTTGAATTAAAGTTATGCAAATATATTGTATGAGGTCTTTTCTGTGTATAATTTCTTACTCTTAGAAAAAAATTTTGCTCTGTAGTCCAGGCAGACTTCCAGGTAGAAACTCTATTTTTCCATTTAAACTTCATTAATTTTGCACTTTATCATAATTAAAAAAAAAAAAAAAACACCTGACTCCAAGCTGAATTATTTCTTTCAGTTTTCTTTCCTCTACAGTTGAATGTTACAATTTTCTCAATAAGAAAGCCTTGCCATTTAAATTATTTCGATAGCCCCTCATGACTTGATTAAAAGTTTAATTTGTAAGGGGTTTATGAATTTAGACACCATTCAAAATAGCAGTAAATGCCCTTTACAGAGTTTCTGGATTGATTACAAATATTTTGTTATCTGAAAGGTCTTTTACCCTTTTGCCAGGAAGCTCTTCTTCTCTGCTTATCTCTATTTAAGGGTAAGACCAAAACCCAGAGAGGTTAATCCTTTCCAAAAATAGGTTCCTGCACTTAGCTTTTTTATTCCCTGGAATGTTCCAAGGAAGAATATGTGTTTCCAGAAAGAAAGCACAGGAGAAGACTAAGTTTGTTATTGCAAAAGCATTATAAATGTTACTGACTCTTTCCCAGTTTCTGCAGTCAGGTTATTTCATGCAGTGAAGGCTCTCTTGTTCTTTAAATGCAGTCAGACACAAATAGAATTGCCAAATGAGCTATTGCATAAATCAGTGCTTTGAACTTCCTTCTCTTATTGTTCACTAACAATGTAACTGTATCTGAGACCAGATGCTCAAGTAGACAAGTGACAAAGAAGAGCTCATATGTTATTTCAGACTTGATTAGTTAACATTCTTCTTCTTGTTAAAATCCTTTGGGCTTTATCTTTTTATATCTAATTGAAGAAAAAGGAATTGACTGAGAGAATGAGGCTTTGGGCAGGTGGTGGTTTATGGTTTCAAATCATAACTACTGCCAATACTGGCTTCATATTGCATAGTTAAGATTAATTTGCTTTTCCTGAAGCCATTTACATTACAGGTTAAATTCTGATGTTAATCTTCTCTCAAAACTTGTCCCTAACTTGCAGAAATGACCCTGTTTGTTATTCAAAGTCAGGATACTTCTTTATAATTATGACTATGGTTATCTCACTATCAAATTTCACCCAGGTAAAGTTGTCAGTTTCAAATCACAAACAACTTTCCTCCAGTGTTTGAAATGCTCCATCTATTGAAAAGAATGTCTGGGTAGTACTGAAAATATGGTGAAAAACTTTCCTAGCTTTTCTGAGCTGTTCATCACAGCTCAATTTACAAAAGAAACCACTACTTACCCTGACACCTAAGTAAGTTTCTAAGAAATCAGATTGCATATTTGGTTAGAATAGTATATAATTAGTCAGTTATTTGGAATATAGTGCTTTATAGAGTAACAACTCTCTGTCTAAAATTCCAAACTTCAAAAAAATCTCTTGAAGTTACACAAACGTTTTACCTGATGCTAAGTTGTTTTTTAAAAAAAGTTTCATTTTTCTTTATGATTTTCAATATTTTTCTTAGGACTGGGGGGCCAGGTCCAAATTTAGCCACTCTGAATATATAAAGAATAATTCCCTGATTTGATGCCAGGAATTAACCTAACTAAAGGATGTTCATCAGCATCTAAATCAGACTTTGATCCTCAAATTTATAAATTTGTAAGTATTTAATAAGTAGCCTTAGTCTTTTGTTGTTATCACTCTTTTCAATGATTGAGCAATGTAACGAGTGATCAGTAATATGAAGCAGTAGTAGTAATATGACTACTTGTAACATTTTTGTAAAAGATGCATACTCTTTTTTAGTATGATGTTTTCAAAAAGGGAACTGTTGAGAAAGGAATTCTGTGCAGTAAATTACAGTTTTTGCAAGGAGAAATTCCTTTATAAACACTATTGAGTAATAGTCAGTAATATGTGAAGAGACTATGTCATAAGTCCCTTCTGCTATGAGTTATAATAGAAATAACTTCTTAAGATGTAATATCTGAGTGTACTCATGAGATTATCAACATCAGTACCACTAGAGCACCTGTTTTTTTCAATTCAGCCTTTCCAACAATGGAAAACTGTGCTAATAGTATCCGGGAGATACAATCCGAGTGTTGCATTGAATTTTATTTACCTTAGTATTTCACATTTTCTATAGTAACATTTTCCTCTATTCATATAATAATAATATAATATAATTTAAAATATTATATTTATTTATATGAATAAATGGGAGTGGTTTATTTACATAAATAGGTGGGGGTTTTATACAGAGCAAACTTAGTTCAGGAGTAACATAGGACACTCCTAAAGGAACCAGAATTAGAACAGAGGAACAGAGGGTTTGACAGGAAGAGAAAAGGAATAAAATTTAAACAATAGGCTGTCAAATCAGAAGGAGTCTGGATAGCAAAAAAGTATTAAAGCATAGGGTATACACACCCAGAGCTAGAGAATAATGATTAAGAGGTGTGAGGAAAGCAACTTGAGCAAAGGGATACCATACTTCCACAGGTTTCAAACTTTATTATGTTACCAAAGCATGGAAAAGAATTTTTAGTAAATGGCTGTAAATTTTCTTATATTCTTTCTAGACAGATGTTTACGTAAAATCACAGACTTTGATGTATACTTCTGATTGTTTCCACATTCTGTTTTTCAAAGAGGTGGAAAGAAAAAAAAAAATTCTTTTTTTCTCCTATTTCTTAATCTATAGCCTCTCAGCAATTCATCCTAATGTATTCAGCAAACCATGTGCTAAATGACAGATATAATTTCAGCCTTGAAGTCTTGGGAAATATTTTTTTTCTTTGGTTGGTTTGGTTTGGTTTTTTTTTTGTTAGCTGGTATGTTATTTTTTAAAGATAAAAATACCTTCTGTGTCATGGATCTTTTCCTCTCTTAACTATTTTAAACTGTCTCAGTGACAATCATCAGGGGATGGCAGAATAATTTCAAATCCTAATTGTGCAGAAGTTTAGAAAAAAAATACTCTTGCTTATATACTTAAATTTTAAATCCTTGGCTCCATTTAATTGTTTTCTTATCACAAATTAAAAGGCTTGTGTTCAGTACAGGTCATCTGGCTTACATCTCTACATCAGGGAAAGTCTGTTTGAAATGTAGTATCAGGTTTCTGGGGCCACTTGAGTTGCCTTAGGACAAAAAGTTTCTGCAATGCAAACAATCTCTAAAAAGGCAATCTTATACACATACTAAATAATGGATTACTTCAGACGTGACATCAGTATGAAAAACCATTATTTGGAGTGCTCTGAGGTGTGCCAAAGTTCCCATTGTTTGCTGTTAGTTTTCACAATGTAACATATCTCTTTGCAGGATTAACATTTCTAAAGTCATAGATTTAAAGCATCTTGTCAGGTAGCATGTGAAAGGACGTGAGTCCTGCAGAGAATGCCAGTTCTCTTTTCTGAGTGCATGTCCCGCACATTTACATAAATATCCTTCTTCCTTTTAACTCGGTTCATCAGCTGCATTTAAGTAATCTCTCCACTATAAACACAGTTACTTAATTATTGTTGTTGTCATTCTCTGCCATCCCCTAATTTAGTGTTTAAATTCCTAGCTTCAAATGCAGTGGTTTCAGTAATATCAGCAGGGCCAAAGCTAGGTTAAAACAAAACAAAGGACCTTGCAAGATTCAATTAGTTTTCTCCCAGATGCTGCTGTTCGTCTCCCACACTGTTAAAAATCTTCTCAGCTCATTGAGTGTAGCTGGAAATGTCTTGTTGAAGGTGAGATGCAGTTATGCAGAAACTCTGCTACATGGGACTGCATGGGTCATTCTGTATCCATGTGTATTCTTTCAGCAGCTGGGGAAAATGTGGAGGAATGGACTGTGCAAACTACAGCCTAGGACGACAGAATGTTTAAAACAGAAATTGTTTTTAAAAGAAAGGAGAGGAAAAAATGAAGATCAAGTTTCAACCTGTGGGAGCCAGGAGCTCCAAGTACCTCTCTTAAATAAAAGAGAGAGGCTGAAACAATTGTTGTTCCATTGATTGGAAACACAGCTAAGCCACACTGCTGGTATTGATTTCTTTAGGAAATACCACTCAAATCTGTCTATAAGTGGTATGATATCTTCTTTTCCACTGACTATGGAACAGCTGGAGAGGTCTGCAAAGTTGCATAGCTTTCTCTGGAAGATCACAAAAATAATGAGCTCAATGTGTGTGTATCCATGTGTGCCTCAATGAGATAACCACAAGAAACTTTATTCTAAAGGAGGGTAAGGGTCTAAGGACCATTTTAAATTCCTAAAGTCTTGAAGAATATTAAAGGATCTAAAAAAATAATCTTTCCCACTTGGCTCATAAATCTTTGACTTTTGAAATATTTCTAGCTAATAGATTGCTTTAAAAGGGCTGGAGATCTTTTGTTCATCTGGTGATGCTGATGAGTTGAAAAATGCATGGTTTTATCACGCAACTCATGTCCCAGTAAGATGCTTTTATCCAAAATAAAATAAAATGTATTTAAAATAAAATCAAGTGTTTAAAGCCCCAGCTCTCTGCTAGAATGTATGACCTTTAATCTGAAAACAAGCAATGGTACAAATAAATAGTTTTTAACAAATGTTAAAAACACAGATAATGACCTTATTGGTAAGAAGTTTATCTTCAAACCAATAACACACTGAGTTTATACATCTGAACAAAAGCAAGAACTGACAGTTTGGCAACTCATGAGCACAGGGGACACAAGAGGGCTTTCAAACTCCTCCAGAGCTGTGATGCCTATGCGTACTGAGAAGCTTGCTGAGGAGAATATATCCTCCCGAACATACAAACATAATCTCACTTTGATGGTATCAAGTATGACTGTTTGGATTGCTTAAAATAAATGTCTGCCAACATTCTGTTTACAAATATTTCAAATCTAAGAAAGGTTTAAAGATGTGTGGGCATAAGTTTGTTCTGTAGTCTGCAATCAGAGCCAGAACCCAAATGCCACGACTTAGGGAGCTTTTTTATCTAGCTACAATTAATCACAGACAGATGCTTATGTCCTGCTGAAATCTATATTTATACCACCCTTAAAGAGGACCTGTAAGAAAGCTGCCTCCCACTTACCTTCCATCTGCAGAACCATAATGCGGATACTGAAAGCTGTCTCCCATGAGACCTGATGACATTGCTTGCAGCCACAGCATATTAAAAAATCACTAGTTACTTTGGCTATTCCTGTTTGGCTTGACATGATGGCAAAGTATGTTACTGTTTTGATACTCATCAATTATTTGAGGGAAAAGAGTCATAAATCCATATATTATGAAGATACCTGCTAAAATTTCACAAGCAGAATGATATGGGTACTGGGAGATCATAATATCAGAAACAGAGATTTTCCAGCAGAATACTAAATCCTGAGAATTCAAACACTGCACAGAACCTATGTAGCAGATGGAGAAAGATTGTTGCTTGCTTCTCATTACCTTGTATAGAAAGAGAGGAACTGCTACTAGACAACTACTGGGAACCACCATTGCTTTTATATTTTGGAAGAATAGCCACACAATAGCAGCCAAAATTAAAAAAAAATCGTTTTCTTTATCAAACTGCATAGACTGATAAAAGATTGTTCTAACTTTATTAGACTGCAGGCCACTGTGCTTACTAAACCTCAGTGTTTGGCAATGCCATGAGTAAAAAATTCTAAAAAAGAGGGAAGCCATACGAGGAACTACTGAGGCCACTTGGTTTGTTCGAAAGAAGAGGAGACTTAGGGGACACTTCATCACAGAATAAGCTGAGTTGGATGAGACCCACAAAGATCACTGAGTCTAACTCCTCTTACTACACAGAAGAACTCCAAGAATCACACCAAATGTTTAAGATTATTGTCCAAATGTTTCTTGAACTCTGTCAGGTTTGGTGCTGCGACCACTTCCCTGGGGAGCCTGTTCCAGTGCCCAACCACCTTCTGGGTGAAAAATCTTTTTCTAACAGACAACCTAAACCTCCCCTGACACAACTCCAGGCCATTCCCTTGGGTCTTGCAGCTCTTCACCAGCTCTTCGCCGGAGGGAACAGATCAGTCCCTCCCCATCTGCTTCCCCAAATGAGGAAGCTGTGGGAATCCAGAGAGGCCCCAGCTGATTAGAAGCTGTTGATCATTGTCCTGATTTTCAAGAAGGTCAAGAAGGAGGACCCTGGAAGCCACAGGCCTGTTAGTCTCATTTAACACCTGGTAAAGTTATCCCTTACAACTGAGGATATTCTATCATTCTATAAAATAACATATTACTTTTAAAATCAAGATAAATTCTGAAAGGTGTACTAAAGAAAGACCAGGGATATACTAATGAACACTTACATTTGATCCATAACTTAATGAAAAACATGAGGTTTAGTCATATATTTCTGCATAGTTGTCTGTATAATATCATATGTTAATATATTTCAGTTGTGCAATTTCTCATCTGATCTGTTTAAAGTATATGTCAGTATATATTCCCATCTTCAGTGCTAGTTAGGACTAATATAATTATCTTTTTCTTGCTTTCAAACCAGGTTTTTCTTATAAGCAATTTTGTTTGTTAGCTTTAAGGAAATCCTAGGCTTCTCAGATGTGTAAAGCTGACATTTTCATGATAAGGCAGGAAGTCAGTTTCATGATTTTAATGATTAATTTTCAACCTAGCAAATTCAATTTCCTGTTCTCAGCAAGTCTGCTTTTGTTGAATACTCATAGATGAAACATTGTAAAAAAGTAGGATAAGTTCAGAATTTTGTTTTCAACAACCTATGGTGGAAAATTTGCATTTTTGAAGTTATAGGCTCGAGCAAACTAACTACCCTTCTCACAACTCCTGCCTAAATTCCTGCCACTAAATTCCTGCCTAAATATACCAGATAAAGCCATACCTGAAAATTATTCTTATTTCTATTTTAGAATAGTACTGAGGATCACTGGTGATGGATAAAATCTCTCTGCATTTGCGTCTAGACAAACAGAAAAAAGTCAATTCTATCTCCTAGCAAGCTTATGCCTCTACATATATGTCCTTCTATTGAACACTGCCTAAATTTCTGGCTCTCCCTAGTCAAAAAAAAAAAAAAAAAAAAACCAAACCAAAAAACCCACCAAAACAACTCAACAACAACAAAAAAACAAACCCACACAAAACAAAACAAAACAAGCACAACTCCCACCCCACCCCCACCCCTCCACAAACAACCGAAAACTTCAGTGTGGAAAGGTACAGCTAAGTAGGGAATAGATTTCTAATTCATACAGACCAAGACTTTCCTTTTGAATAAAATAAGGGTAATTTTGTATAAAACAGTGAGTACTGAAAGTAAAAGTTGAAATGCTGTGAAAAAGACAAAATGAGGTGTTATGTGTATAGACAGTCTTTGACTGAGACAAGAATTTGTGAAGGATAAAATATTCAAAATTATCTGTACCTATTTCTGAGGAAAAAACTCCTCATCTAGGGTTGTCAAATACAATAGTGGTTAACTGTGAGGACTGTGACATTCCACCAGTCTTGTGGAATTGCAACTTACTAGTGTGGGGAGAACTGAAGAAAGTACTGCTATAGCTTGTCTATCCTTATCCCATTGTCAATTATCATCCATTCTCCTACTATAAAAAGGAGAGTTGGATAGATGGTCCCTTTTAGTCTGAACTGGAAATGCCATCCTGTCATCTTATTTTCCTTTTATAATATGCTATATCAACACATATGTAGAGTGAAATACCATATTTGCTAGCATCATGCACAGATATGTGAGTAGATGTGCCACAGTCTATTGCTCAGGTAGGTACATGGACACATCAAGAGAGCTGAAGTTTCCAGCTGTTAGAAGATTATGGGAAAAAGAAGTATCTGCTCTGTAGTGCAGTTCCTACATCCATATTGTCACTATATCCAGAGAGACCAGCATCTCACTTCAACTAAAGTATTGAAGGATTTCTTTTTTCTCAATATTACTTAAATTGGTCATATTACTATGAACATCAGACAGGAATTTTTCAGAATAATGAACTGTTTTAGGTATTTGATTTATGAAATTGGAATAGTTTGCTCTGGTATTAGGAGACTGTATGTACTAAAATCAAGCCGTGTGTTTCAAATAAACTTATAACATTAACTAGAACACTTGTCATGGCACCTATCTAGCCATGAATATTTGCATTTTTTCATGTCTTTTCTCACAGCTGAACCGAAATAATTTAAATCAGAGAGCTTTGTTCATTTCTGCAGTTTCAAATGCTTGATTACGGAGGTAGAAAGTGATTAAGGAGTATGGATTCTAATATCCTGTCAAAATTGTATATTTCCACATCCAATTAATATACATTATATAAAGAAAAAATAATAATTAATTATTAGGACTTAGTGGCAACCCTTTTAAATTCACACACAGCAATGTTCGTGAGTTTCTGGTGGCTTTTTTGTTTTCAGAAATGGGAGGATTTTCCAAATATGACTGCATTTGTTCCACCTATTTGCAGTAATATTGCCTCATAACAGAACAAACATAATTAACCACATGGAAAAAGTAAAGCCAAAAGGAAAAGCGTCTGTGTTTGCCTGTATGTTATCCTCTGAGGATGAGTTCTGTTGCACGTACATCACTATATCCATCGACATACAGCAGAATAGTCATAAATACTCAGCCAAGAATAATAATGTTCTAAGCAGGAAGGAAACATTAAATTCCAAAAGAAAGACTTTTTTTCCCCCCAGACCTGTATTCATTTTTGGCACTGACTAAATTTATTTATGGTCCTTCGGACCATGTTACTCCTGCATTAGTATCTTAAAAGCCCTGCCATTTATGTTATCATAGCATTTGATGTGGTTAATATGATATAAAAAAGTCCTGTAATGATTCACAGATCTGGAAGATTATATTCAGCCAAAATATGAAGAAAAAATAGCCAGACAAGGACATTAATATGAACACTCCCTTTGTGGCTTCAATACTGTCTTGTTTCAAAAGCTATTTTAACTTTTCCCATACTTGAAGAAAGTTCGTCTGAAATTATTGTTATGGTCTAAACAAGGAGAAATCCCTAATGAGAGTATGTAATTTTTGGCAGAATCTTCTACTTTCATGTTATAAAAAGAAGGTCAGGGGTTGAGTTTTTGGGTTTGGGTGTTTTGCAGGTTTGGGGTTTCTTAACTACTTTGGTGTTTTGAGAAGGAGCTAGGTGATTTAAGAGCACAGGATAGGCATTTGAACTCTAAAAAAACCCATGAAAAAAACAGTTTAGATCTGATTTGGTCTCATGTTCCTGCTCTACAAGTAGGTTTGAGTGAAAGAAGGCACTCTATAGTGATGCAAGGAAAAATGTGAACTCTACTGTTGATTCTCTAAACAACCAAGGCAAAGTATTGTTTGACTCTGACTGGGAAATTAATATTAGCTTGTCTTTGAATTTTGAAGCTAAAACTACCGGTCCAACCTAGACCTCCTGTCCCTCTGATGATATTCCAGCAATAAAACTCATTCAGAATAAGTTTGGTGGCACAGAAATTTTACTCTGATATAAACCTTGGCAGAATTAGCTCTAGCACCATCAGATAATCTTTCCCCTGGTCACAGTGGAGGAAAAATCATATATCTGAAGTATAACTCACAAGTGATTAAATGTAAGTTAAAAGCATGTGTCAGCTTTTGACATCTCATCACATGAAAATTGTGCCTCTGACAGTACAAGCCCTACATATGACCTAAATTTCATTAAAACCACTAACATGCTTGAAGGGGTATGGTTATGAATCATAAAATTCAGCATGCTTGCATTTTAACCAAAACTAGACTTATCATGAATATTAGCCAGATATTGTACTTATTCTGAAGAATATCTTGCATCTGGAGATGGAAGTTCATATATATGTCTACAAATGTAAGTATGCATGCATAGACGACATTTAAGAAAAAGAAATATTCAGCATGGCAAAAGGAGATGAACTATGTTAATCATTACTGAATATGTAACAAAATGCACAGGAAAGAGTTAAAGCTAAAGGTTTTGTTTAAATTGAAGCTATCAGATAACTAGACTTCACTACACTTATCTCTCACAAACTGTGTACTTAGTACTTTCTTGTTTGCTGTATTATCTCAATAAATGAAACTGACAGTATGATTTTGGTGTGAAGTATAGCTACTGGCTTTGAAGTCTAGGATGCATGCATTAAAAAGCAGACTTTTGCAGAAAATGTTATGAAAGGTACAGGAATATTCAGTCAGGACTTAGAAAACACTATAGGATTATTATGATTATCCCTCCCATACATATATTATTCTCCAATGTAAAGTCTGTGCACTTAGCACTCATAATTCACTCCAGAACTTACAGAATCACGTCATATGGAAGGAACTTCCAGAGGCATCTAATCCAACCTCGTACTAAACCAGTGTCAGTTAACAGAGGTTGCTCATGGTATTGTCCAATTGAGTTCTGAATATCTCCAAAGAAGGAGATTTGACTTCTTCCAAAAGTTGAAGAGGGAGATGGGGAAATTCTAATATCTACTGAAAATTTTCCTTTTAATTTCTATCTGTTGCTTCTCATGTTATCCCTGTTTACTTCTAAAAATCTTTGGCTTTGCTTTCTCTACAGCCTATCGTTGTGTAATTGTAGACAGCAGTAAGACCACCCCTAACCTTAAGTTTTTAGCAAGACAATTCCCTTGGCCCTCTCTTCTATGTCATGAGCTTCAGGCCTGTCACCATCCTTACTGTCATGCTGCTGTAATGTTTACAATCTGCTTTTCAAAACTTGGTATATCTTGTGGGGTTTGGGAACATTATATGGGTAGGTAGCTTCTCTGGCAATATAATTTTAAAACATGAAGATGAGACAGGGGTATAACCTCATCTCCTCTTTCCTCTTTCTGCAGAATCAGGATAAAGTTCAGAAAATTACTGTGATTTGGTAGGATAGTATTTTGGGTTTCATGATGAAGAATGACTGCACCAAAATCTAGAAGTACTTGGCTCAATTAAATTTTTGATCTAGGCTGTTTATTTTGTCAAGACAATTTCTGAAGATTAACTTTTCTTCTCTTAACTATGATACTTGCATAATACTAGTGCCCAAAGCACATATTTAATGTAAGAATGTGGGGTTTTATTCATAAACGTTGTGACCATTAGTAGTGTTTTCTGTGACCTGCACTGAAAATTTGAAGGTCTATCAATTCAGAACTTCATGATTTACCCAAAAAAACACTGAACTCATATTTGAACCAGAACTGAAAAACTAGTCTGTGTTTGTTGACGTATCCTAAGTATTTTAGGGATAAAAAGGAAAACAAAACAAAAAAACCCTCATGGTTGTTGTTAGGAGTTCATAAATCTTACATACATTTTTGCATTTGTCAAATTGATGTTTTCAAAAGATTCTCTTGGTCTTCATGTGTGAGCAGCTTAAGCACTTCATAGATTTAAGATTTCTATTATCAGGTATCTTAATTAAGCTCCAGCCTGGATTCCATAATAGCATGGGTAGATCTGATAGCCTGGGGCAATAAAGACCAATCCCATAAGCTGTAAGCTTTGGAACCTTTCCTGTCATCTCTAATGCACTTTTCAATTTTAAAGAAGCAAAACTCATAGGTTTTTTTTCTCCTCCCAAACCCATTCTGTCCATTTTTGGTGAGAAAAAACCCAAAAGACCAAAAACAAAACAAAAACCAAAACCCAACCCCTCCCCCCCTCAAAAAATACCCACAAAACCAAAACAAAAATAAAAACCTCCAAAAAAACCAAAAAAACACCCAAAGAAACCCCCAACAAACAGGACAATTCAGCATTGTGAACCATGTACTGGTGACATGTAAAAGAGTAGCGAACAGGTTCTTGATGAGATTCAGATGGATGCAAATCATGCCAGGAGCTCTGCAGGGTAATGTCTACAGCACTACTTTTTTTTTTTTTTTTTTTTTTTTTCCCTCTTTTTTCCCTTTTTTTCTTTTTTTCTTTTTTAATATAAGTCTATATTTCTTGGAAGTCTCTTGGGACATTGACAAATATTGCAAGAGTGGAGTTCTATACATATGGTATTATTCAGTATAGAAATTTAATTTACTGATTGAGTTCACAACCAGGAGTATTTCCTGGGACAATAAATCACAAACTAGCATTACTGATCTAAGAGTTTATGATCTGGGCAGAACCAGAAGGTGTACAACTGTTTAGTCACCACTTTCATCTTCCTAAAAGAACTATATTGTTGCCACCTTCTGGCCACTCCACAAGATATTCTTGACTGATATGAAGAGATTAATCCTATCTGGAGACAGGATCATTATGTTATGACATAAAACCTTCAGAGAGGTGTTAAATCAAGGGTTTTAGAAGTATGCCACACAATATTCCTCAAAATTTAGAAAAAGGAAAGATATTTTTAAAATATTTTAATTGCAAGGAAGCCTTTGGAGCAGATGATTAATTCCCACATCTCAGGCTGTTTTAAAGGCATAGCTTTTATTGATAAATGTATATGCAATAATGAAATTTTTGTAAATCAATGAAATGTAAAACAGCATGAAAAGGATTGATGTGGAAAAATTCTTACTGTGTGTCTGGTCTGCCAAAGAATATGTATATTTCTGTGTAAATGTTTGTGTATGGGCTACTCCCATTCTTCTCTCACATGTATAAAATTTAAGTTTTACCATTTGGGCACTTTTCTCAGAGAAACAGGATCTGTTGCAGGATAAGCATGCAGGAAATCAGGAAAAGTTGACATCAACTGAATACTAACATTCCTCTTCCTCATGTAACTGCCAATAGAGCTAGCTAAGTAATATCTGAAGGTGAGCTCAAGATTCATAAAAAATACCAATGACATTCAAATGAAGTAAGTTAAAGAATCTGTTGGGAAAAAAATCCAGACATATATTATATCATACTACCATAAATAACCTCCAGTGAATTGGAGGACTCTTAACGTAATATGGAATGAAGCAGAAATTCCTTTCTAGAACTAACAATGTAATCACATAGGTGAATCTAAAATTGTCCATGTCTTTAAAGAATTACCTAAATAGCACTTTCTTGGTTTCTATATATATACACACACACATGTACATATATACACATATATGTATATAGGTGCAATTCTGTCAAATGGTGATTTGATCTGGGTCCAAGTTTACCATCATGTAAAGCAACTTTCTAAGCTCTTTCCAGAAATGGGTCATACTTTATTTTCTTTCACTGTAACCTCATCCCTGGCAATTTGATTTAAATTTCCTTATTTCTAGCTATGTGCTGAATAAGATCACTGAAGATGGGAAACCAAGTAAAGAACACCCACCAAATGGTGAAAAAAACCCTTTACCATAGATACAAAACTAATTCCTCAAATTCCTATATTATTCAAATACATGGTTTAGGATACTTAAAATAAAATAAAAGCAGAATTGTTCAGAGAATGACTCTGATGTAGTAGAATGTGCACCACAGTGATGCTGTCCAGAAAAATCTACTTATCCTCATAGCAGGATGCTCAAAGGTATGTATACTTTTGAGATTCCAAATCATCTCACTTGTCGTATCTCTGCTTCTTTCCTAACACATAGATGTGATATAATACAGTTTCATATTTCCTCCAGGGGACATCAGTCATATATTTTTAAACTAGGTATGGCTAGTTGTTCCCCCCTGGCTTATTTTCTCTTCCACTTATCTTAGACTCTTGCTGTCAAGTTCCAGAGGTGTGACTCTGTCTTTCTATCAGAAGACTGATCCTATGTGCTATATAAATAATATGTAGCAACCTTGGTCCAAGGTCTTCCCACCATAAATGGCATAACATTGTAACATTAGATACCTCGTCCTAAATTGGACATCTGGTTGCCCGAGGTTCTGTTCAGTGAGGAGAGGCACATTCAGAGCATGATTCAGATTTCATACCCTTTAAAGAAATATCTGAAACAGCTCATTTCTCTCCATTAACAACACAGCCTACAGCAATCATGCTCTTAATTTAGTCATGTACATTAAAGCAGCCGAGTAGAATGAATCTAGGCCAAGCTGTCTGTGTGCACATAGCACTGGAGTCACTGTCATTTGTAGATGGTACCCTGCATATTTCATTAATCCTCTATTCATCAGGGAACATTTGCAATTTCACCCTTAAAATTAGTATTTGATGTTAAAAGACTGAGAGAATATCACTCTTTTATGAACATGGAACTTTTAAGCACACAAATTCATAGCAAATAGCTCTAATGTAAAAGAAGAACAAGCACATCATTGTGTGATTACACTTGGGGGTATAACAGAAGAAAATGAATGTAGCTACACTCCTCAAAGGAGTTGTAGCTCAAAGGACATCCAAACTTGTACAGAATTTTTTTAAATCTTATTAGAGAAAAGCATAGGCCTCTTCCTGGCTAACATGAGCTCTCAGTTTTTTGCAACCGATCAAGTAGAATCAAGAACCAAACCCCAGTACTTATATATTGTGTACATGACAGCTTCATAGTCTGTGGACTAAAATATTTGTTGGGTTAAGGCATACATAAGGCATGGAGAGATAATGCAAGGTCAAAGTAGCACAAAATATAGGTTATATGCCTGTCTCTTTATAAAAATATGTCATAACAAAAGTTGGGTGTTAGTAATACTTACTTTGAGTTCATATTCATTGATCTATATGCCAATGAAACATACAAATCTATCATCAATGAGTTGATAAGGCTGTATAAATGCATGCAAAGAGAATACCTGCTGCTGCTTGTCTGGTGTCTCTCCTAATATGCCAGTGGATTAATCATTTAGTTCTAAATCTAGCAACAGCCTTATTGCAATTATCCTAAATTGTCATGTATGGGTAAAGTGAAAAATCTCACAGGATCTATGAGAAATCAAGCTAAGCAGTATTTCTGATTATCAGAAAGTGTGGGATTTTAAGAAAAAAATCTTTATATTCTGTCAAGATTTCCTCATGTATGTTAACTTCAGCTACATATTCCACAGGGGCTGACCTGGTTGTGTATGTGTATGTGGTCTTGTTGAGGTCTTCATTCAATCACATACAATTTGGAAGATTTGCTTCTGGGTATTGCTTTGTATTGAGTGTGTAAAGAGTATCCATACCTTCAGGGCATGACTTGTGCCATATCAGCAAGTAACAATTAAAACAGATATTTTTAAATTCAGGTGATGCAAACACATAAGTGATAACATCCCACAGTCATCATAATCTCTCCAGGAGATAGGTGATTACAGAGTCTCTTCTTGGTCAATCTAGACCGATTTATTAGCCCCTTAAATTTATGGTAAACTAGATAGTGTGGGTGTTTACAATTTTGATCACAATGAGGGAAAATGAAAGTTCCAAGTCCAAAAAGACACTCTGTAAAGACATTTAACAATGTTAATCTGTCTCCTCTCCCTCCACTGCAAACACAAACACATCACAACTCACTCTCATTCCCAAGTCCCTGCAAGCCAGATTCCAGCTATCTTGAGTGTAACAATATTGTTCCATTCTCTTCCATTTAATACTTGCACCTCAAATCCTTACATCCCATGATCCTTGCATTCCATCTGTAGCTGCTGATAGACACTGTGCCCTCATTGACTCCTCCATAGGCAGTGATCCCTAAACCTTCTACAGTCCATGTTGATTTACATTGCTGTTCCAACACCTTCAAATCCATTAACTGGATTTGACACTGCTCTCTGATCAGCAAATTTGATCTTCAAGTGCATTCACAGGAATTTATTCCATATAAATTCATTTGGATTATTATTATATGCAGAGAAGGGGTAGTCAGATGGAGGAGAACTTAGCTGACAGCCAAAGTATGTGGACTGTGAACTGCAGGCAAACTTTAGCCCCATTCACTTCCTGTCCACCCATTCCTTTTCTGTGGCTCATAATAAATGTTGCCCTTCATGAGGTTTCCCTGGAGGGGAATGGGGAGAAAAAGGCGTGTTGGAGTTTTTATTCTGCTTCCCACACTTTCTCCTACTCAGAGATAGATTCCCGACCCTCTCCTACTTCCTTGTCCTATTTTTAGAACTGGTACAGACCCACTTTTGCACTACTACAATGTCATAGGAAAGATTTCACATAGCTTTATGTCTGCTTTCCTTCTCCATGTTTCATGCTTTTACACTTTAGACAGATGATATTCTTTAGAAAGACTAGGCTTATGCTGTTTTTAGAACACAAGGGCTCTGGTGCCATACTGCCAGTTAAGTGAAAAGCAAATAAATAAAAGCAAATAAAAATTGATAACATTGTCACACTATTTTTAGATTATCTAATCACAGATGAACAAGAAAAGGGTTCATTGCTGTTGTCTCACTTTATTCTTCAGGCTTATATAAACACCAAAAAATTGCTTTGCTGTAACCTGGATAATCAGGGTAAGAGACCTTTCAGAAGCTTTTAGTTAATCCACTTTTCTCCTCTTCTATGGATGCCTCACATCCTTTTGTTCACCACTAGAAAACTGTGAAGGTCATCTTCTTACTTTATGGATGATGAGAAAAGGAAGTGTCTCTTTTGTACTTATAAATACCCTTGCAGAGGTGAGCAGATAGTAGCAACATTTGTAAGTTGGAACTTTCTAGGGAGGCATATCAAGAGGACAAAGTCAGTTAGTGCTATCAGCAGCTGGCCCAAAAAGTGGCAGGAGGTTTCCTGTGCACCAGAGCTTACACTGATAACTAGCTATCTAATGAAGCAGCTGATAATATAATAGTTATTTTTTGTCCTCCCATGAATTTTCTACTTTCTAATTCTATTCAGGTGTCAAACTAAGATGACAGAGAATTTCCAGTGGCTGAATTGATGTAGGGTGAGAAAGGACATAATAAAAAAAAATTTATATTTTAACAGAGAAAAAAATCTGATTTTGCTCACACTTACTGAATTTAATATATACAAAGAGTTTCTTAAAGGAACAATAAAGACAGTGCAGGATCTGCATATGAACGTATCATATTAGTTTTCCCAGGTGAAAACAGCAAAGAAGAGGTGATTCCTAATACAAATTTACCTATAAAAATTCAGTGAAAGTTATGAAGAAAAAAAAGTACTATGATTCCTTGATTCTGCCTTCCCATGTAGTTCAAGCAAATTTTTGGTCAGCAAGGATGAGAAGCCTGAAAAGAGGAATATAGTATCTGACTACCTTAAGAAAGTGTCTCCTTACAAAGGCAGAAGTTTTGCAATCAGATAAATCCAAAGTTTCATGTAATTGGAGGAAAATTTATCTAATTTGGCTTCAGGAAAGTTGGTACATAGAAATTTTGTTATCTTAATAATCAATTTACCTGACTTTTTACTTCTAATATTAAAGGGAAAGCAGAAACTTCGTTAAAAATACTATTTGAGTTGATTACATTTCCTGACTATTTATGAACTCCTGATGGTGAAAAGAGCAGCTCTGGTATCTGTGGTCCAGACTTCTGTATGTTAAGGCCAATGCACCACATGTATTAACCAAAGTCCCATTTGCAGAAGAACTCCATCCCAGACCAGATGTGGTCTCTAAATGTAGCTCTGGTGCTTTGGTACTACAGTGACTCAAAAGAAAGGTCTAGGTGGTTCAGGTATCCCATAATTCTTAAAATCATAACACTTATTGCAATGTTTGAAACTGTGCTAAACTACATCTGTTGAGAATTTAGACTCTATTGAGATTAAAAAGAATGTAGAATTACAAAACAGGCAACTCCTAGAAAAATACGTGCAAATTGAAATTAGTTTTACGGTATTTTTTCTTTTTTTTCAACACAGTCTCCTTGTCTTCCTCATTAATTTGCTTCTTATCTTATTACAGTGTTTTTATTATAAGCTTCCTCATTTCTATTACTAGCTTTCCTCCGCTCCTAACACAGTGTGACTTCCAGCAGGATCGAGCTTTGGCTAAGCTAGGTGCTTTAACGATGTGAGGCAAAGTGTGATGGTTTCCCTAGCAGTAGGAAATGCTTTAAACCTCAGGGTGCAAACGTTCACTCGCACACAATACGTTTTCGTTCTGTTTAGTGGCTGGCACAAACTGTCGCCTCTTGCAGGGAATCAGGTATGTGTTTCTGCAGGGAATGATGAAGATAAATGAAGAAAGATGTTTGAAATTCTTAGTGCGTCTTATACAGGCAAGTTCATAGCTATTCTGATTATTTGGGGCCAACTCAGAATATTGTCATTCCCCAGGAACAGACCTCTCAGCCAGCAGCAGGCTACACTGCATCGTGTGAACAAGCCACGGTTCATGAACCTCAATCCAATGCCAGCTGCATTAGAAGAAATTTACAGTGGGTGAATGTGTAATGCTGAGTAGTCACGGTAATGGGTGATGTCTGGGCCCTTTCCTGTCCAACAAAAATAGGTTGCAGATTCCTTTCTCTCCTCTGGGCATCTCTCCTCAGGAGGGCCAGGACTGGCTGCGCCACGGCTGCCGTGGTCTCTGAGGCAGCTCCGGAGTGAGCACGGGCACCTGCAGCTCTCGGTGTGCGCTGCCACGCTGACGGCTGTCCTCGCCGGGCAGACACACAGACAGACAGACAGACACACAGACAGACAGATAGACAGACAGAGAGGGCTGCAGCCGGGCCCCGCGGGACTGTCACCCGGCGGTGCTGCCTGGGTGGGACAGGTGCTCGCTAAGCGGCCGCACAGGGCAGCGAGGGATGGAGCCGTGGGGCTGGCACAGCCGGCGGCACCGCCCGGGGCTGCGCAGCGCCGCTCCCGCCGGAGCTGCCCCGGCCCGGCCCCGGCCCGCACAGAGACACGCAGGGTGCAACAGCAGGGAGAGCGGAGGTGAGACTGAGAAGGGCTCCGAGAAAAATCTGCAGGAAAATCTGAGCCACACAAAGCAAGGGAAGCGGGGCACTGGGGGCCACAGTTGTATGAGCAGTGGAGGGTGGCTGCTGCACTGGGGAAGGCTGGGAGCTGATTGATGACTCCTAGCAGCACAAAGAATGCTCCTAATCCACCTTCAAACCCACTGCCGTGGAATAGTCTTAGTGTCAGCACTGCGAGACACAAACAAGACCTGTCAGGGCCAGCTGATGATCCTAATATCTATACAACGTGGAGAAGTTGAAACAGAGTTTCAGGGGTCTCATTTCTGCAGAAAACTGACACAATTTTGCTGTGCTGACCTGTTGTCAGGTTGGAGGTCTGTTGTTCACTGAGGTCCAGGAAGTGCACTTTTGCAATGACTGCCCAGGTTTGTCAGGCTTCTACTCTGTGTGCAAACCAGCAATCCTGCTAGGGGTAATCTGTGTAGTGTTGCAAGCTTCCATGACACCAGGACTCTTTTCAAGGAGTGAGAGCAGGGTGCGATGCATGTGGCCAAGGGAAGCATCAGTGTCTTTACTAACACTGTTTGCAAAGGCCTGTTATCCTCATGAGGAAGGCCTTCAGTTAGGAGCAACATTTCCTTCCTTCCTTCCTTCCTTCCTTCCTTCCTTCCTTCCTTCCTTCCTTCCTTCCTTCCTTCCTTCCTTCCTTCCTTCCTGTTTGTATTCTTCATTTTTATTCTTGAATTAAACATTTGGTTAGTTTTCTCCTGCATTATACAGCATTTTCAATCTTAAACAAAACTGGAGCTATCTGCCAGATAAGATTTACACATTTACAAGGATTCAAGCCATGAATCTCTTTTAGGTACATTTTGTTAGCAGCTAGTAAGAGCCTCTAATTGGCATTTAATCTTGGTAACCTCTGCACTCAGTATCTGTCTATCTCTGTGTTTTGCTTGGAGAGATAAAGTGTTTTAGTCTGCCTTGTGATAATGTCTCTTTTATGTTCAAGTAAAGTGAATTTCAGCCTGTTTTATTGAAGGTTTCTAGGTTCTATATAGAACCACAGCATGTCACAGAACTTTCAGTAAAACTTTTTGAGCCACAGATACTTTGAGGTTTATATTTTACATCTATGTGTGAATAGAATCATAGAATGGCTTCAGTTGGAAGGGATCTTAAAGATTATCCAGTACCAATCCCCTTGTCAATGGCAGGGACACCTTCCACTTGACCAGGTCGCTCAAATCCTTATCTGGATAAATCCTTAACCTGGCCTTGAACACTTCCAGAGATGGGACATCTACAGCTTGTCTGGGCAACCTGTTCCAGTGTCTCATCACTCTCACAGTAAAGAATGTCCTCCTAACATCTAATGTAAATGTACTGTCTTTCAGTTTGAAGCCTTGTCCTGTCCTGAGAAAAAGTCGCTCTCCATCTCTCTTGTACACTCTCTTTAAGTACTGGAAGGCTGCCTTAAGGTCTTTCTGGAGTCTGCCCTTCTCCAGGCTGAACAACAGCAGCTCAACATGAGCCAGCAGTGCCCAGGTGGCCAAGAAGTCAGACGGCATCCTGGCCTGTACCAGCAACAGCGTGGCCAGCAGGACCAGGGCAGTGATTGTCCTGCTGTACTCAGCACTGGCGGGGTCACACCTCAAACACTTCTTCAGTTCAGGAAGGACATTCCGGTGGAGCTGGAATGAGTCCGGAAAAGGCCAATGAAGCAGGTGAAGGGGCTGGAGCACACATCTTGTGAGGCCTGGGGGAGCAGGGGCTGCTTAGCCTGGAGAAAAGGAGGTTTGGGTGGCCTTGTCACTCTCTACATTTACCTGAAGGGAGGTTGTAGACAGGTAGAGTTCAGTCTGTTCTGCCAGGCAACCAGTGATAGGATAAGGATAGGGAAGGGATAACAGTAACAGATTACCCAAGGAAAAGTTCGGTTTTGATATCAGAAAAAAATTTCTTCACTAAAATGGTTTTCAGGCATTGGAACACATTGTCCAGGGAGTTGCTTGAGTCCTGATCCCTGGAAGCATTTAAAAGGGGCATAGATGTGGTGCTTAGGGACATGGCTTACTGGTGGACTTGGCAGTCCAGTGATTGGACCTGATGATCTTACAAGTCTTTTACAAATGTAATGATTCTATGATTCTGTGAAGTATTCTTGCTGTCTGGTACAAATTAGGCTCAGCCATCAGCTGAGCCAGAAACCTTCTGACAGTGTTTACATCAAAGAACTTTGGCTGCCTATTTGAACAGATAAACATCTAAAGTTTCTAGGATATGTTTATAGTAAAGCACAGTTTTATTTTCTTTATGTAAAATAATTAAATTAATAATAATATTACAAAAAGTAATAAAATCATTTCTCTCTGGCCTCAGAGATTCTGTAAGTTTATCTCATTTTATTGGGAAAATGTCTGAGAAAGGACCTTTTGATTTGCTCATTTTATTAGACTTATTGCAATGAATTTCAGGAAGTTATTGGGGTCACTGATCTAATGAGTGCATACATCTGTGTCTTTATTTTTTCAAGTCATATAACATAAGTAATTTTCTCAATGGCAAGATTATTATCATCTCTGGCATAAACATGACACAAAAGTTGTTCTAACCTAAGTGGGATCTCTGTAAGATCAGTAATCAGAAGCTGGGTTCACAAGAAATGTTCTCCAGTTGTTTTATGTTTAACTTTCAAAATATTGTATAGTGGAGATCAGTATTTTTGAGGGTCATTAACACTCTTTTCTTCAGTAAACTATATTATCGATGAAAAGTAAAAAAGAATTCTGTGAATTCTCTGAGGTTTCTAAAAGTACAAAGAGAGAGATAGGGGAGATGATGCACGGTTTGGATCCCCTGACTAAAATACAGCTAGTTGCACTCTCTGCTATACTTAAATTTTTTGTTTTCTGTGTTGACCCTAGACATCCATGAAACATGATATTAGATTTAAAAAAACTCCAAATATTAATAACTTTTTGGAGTGTTTGAATTAGAGAGAAGCTCTAAGAAAAACTTACAATACATACTGTCAGAAAATGAGTCTGAAAGTAGGGCATGTTATATTCATGGACTCTGCTCAGAATAAAAAAAAGTGTACTGTGGAGTATGCTATCCATCTCAAATGCTAAATAGAATGTGCATTATTCAATGACAGAGGTTTATGCTTTGACTAGAAATCAAAGCTTACGTATGTCTCTATCATAAGAATTACTCTTAAATAATTCAGTTAGACCCTATAGTAAAAATCAGGAGCATAAACATTTACAAGTAGTGCCATGAAGATTCAGGAGTCCTGAAATCCATTAAATCTTTTTTCCACTCTGTGAAAAGTGCCATTGTTGTACTGATGATTTGGTGTACATATCCCAGCCCACTGCATTAATTCGTATCTAGTCATATGTTCCTGCCTAATCAATCTATAAACAGCTATCTGACAGCCTCTGTAATCATATCATGTCATGTTGCAGGCTACCTCTCCAATGTAATGTCATTAGTCACTCTCTGTACTGCTGCTGGTTTGTTCCAAACATGGTTTAAAGTCCTTCATTCTTCTTGTGCTAATAATATCTTATTTCTTTTATTCACTCTGATGTATTAGACTCCCAAATATACAGGTAGAGGAGTAGGAATCATTAGCATACACATGTTGAGCTGGCCAAGGCAGGCTGAATTTTGTCTAGCTCTGCCTTCTACATGGCTTCCCATAAAACCTACTACCCATATATACCCTGAAGCTGAAAAAGTATGGAGAATTTATAGCTGAGCAACTATCCAAGGGTAAATAACTTCACAAAGGTTGAATGTTTTTAGTTGCTACAAGTAGCATCTAACTTTTTTATCTTAAAATTATTCTGAGGTAAATTTTGGATATAAATCTCTTGAATAGTTTCAACATGTCCCATTTGCTTGAATTTCATGAGAACTGAAATTTGAGACAGTGTTTGATGTTCTTCTCAGCCATAATTATGGTTAAGTAAATATTGGGAATAACTAGATATGTCTGTAGTTTTCTGCTTAAGATTCTCGGATTTAAAAGTAAGTCTTCCTGACAACAATCTGGAGACAATGAACCCAAAAAGGAGTCAGCATATTAATTTCATTTTTAATGAAAATTCATTAAAAATTTAAACAAGCATTCACAGATAGAATCCTTCTGTAAACATGCAAAACTTCTATAATTATAAAACTTCATAAATTCGTTATTTGGTAGCAGCAGAAGGGTGCTAAAGAGGTAGAAACCTGAGAAGAGGTGTGATAGGAAAAGACTGCTAGGACATAAAATATAGATGGTCGAGCTAATGCCGTGTGTTGTCATTTTGTGTGAGTCCAGGTGCATAGCACATGTAAGAGTGGAGAAAGCTGCATTTCCTTCAAAGAGAGAAATTGAGTCTTTCTTCATTCCTGGGGTAAAAAAGATGCTGTGATTTACCATGGCTTTATTAATTGTGTAAACAATTTTGACAATACAGATACATTTGTAACTAGTAACTATTTATTGCAAGAAGTTACCGGAACATTGTATCTCCCTCTGTCTGTGGATACATGTCTTTGAAGGGTTCATTCTTTCTGTAAAGTGAAAGATTTGGTGACCCTGGAACAGAAATGTATATGTGATGAGGTGTGCTAATAAAACATTTGTTATGCTATCAGGAAACCACAGCTTGAAGGCTGTTGAGGAAAAACAGAGGGTTGTAACAGAGACTCCCTGAAAGTTCAAGTATAGGATAATTGCAGAGGCCTGGAAAGTGCAAGGGAGAAAATATACCAGAGGTGCCAGGTCTATTAACTGAGATCACTAGTGGTCAGTCCACGGCCATTAATGAAATTCCATGTTGAGAGCCAAGTGGAACTTGTTTCAGGGATAAAAAAGAACAAAGAACAAGTATTATATACACGTGAATCTTATATTACAAAATAATTTGAATACACCTAAGTGTTAACCAGTAAGAAAAGAGCAGAGAAGCACAGTATTAGGGAACATATCAAAGTTCTCCAGGCAGACTCAGAGTGAGAAGGAATCATCAGCTTCAATGTTTCTCCCACAAAAAAACTTGATGTACTATCTAAATCCCATGCTGATTCTTCTTCTCAAAGACTGGTACCCCCACTTTAGGACCCAATGGAATGAAAGAGGATGGAGATAATTTCAGAAAGAGACATAAATACTAGAAAATTTTACTGTATCTGTTTTAATGCCATCCACCCTTTTGAAGAGTAGACTCTAAAAGTTGTAAAATTCCAGAATGGTTTAATTTGGAAAAGGACATCTAAAGGTGATCTAGTTGGATTGCCTCAGTCAGACCATTGCCAAGCAGGTGATATTATTCAGGATATCGAGTTTTAAGTATTTCTAGGGACAAGGAATTCACTGCCACTTTAGTCAACCTGTCCTACCAACAAGGTGAAACATTTTCTGCTAACTTAGAATTGTCATGTTGGAAACTGCATGGATTGCCTGCCTTGTTATCACTTTACACCCTGTCTACATCAGATTATGATGGGTGTCTGTCATACTCTAGAATTAGGAGGGAGGCTGAGAAGAAAATTCACCTCATCTGAGACAACGATTAAGGTGCAATCATGCTTCAGAAATCTGAATGCATTGCCTTCAATTTCTGGAAACACCATTTTATTCATGCTCCAGGGCAAAGCATCTTCTCATCAGTGCATGCCCAGGAGCCTATCTAAACAACACAAATTAGCCCAGTGGTGATGAGTAGCTTACCTTTCATCTATAGCTATAATATTTTGTCATCACCACCTGACAGAATTTTCTATTTTAAATTAATAAATTTAAATTAATAAATTAATAAATTAATAATGGGTAGAGCTGAAAAGGTTCAGATTTCATGTGCCACTCCTGATGTGATTCAGCAAGTTTTTTGAATCAACAATATTTTAATTGCAGATCTCCTGGAGAACAGTTTTTGGGGGTTTGTTTGTTTGTGGTTTTCTTGTTGTTATTTTTAATTTAATTTAATTTAATTTAGAAGGAGCTTAAGGCATCCTATTCCAGTTCTTGGATGAACATCTAGACTGCACTAGACTGCACTACCCTGTTTATGCCTAAAACAAGTCCCAAAAAAGGAGAATTTGATTAAATTTCAAATTATTAATCAAATTATTAAATATATTTCACAACAATGATCAATAGAATTTATATTTTTAGGAAAAACATGGAATCATTTCAAATCACTTCTTTGAGGACAGCAGTGTCTGTGTTACTTGCAGCACAGAGACAATAGACTCGACTTCTGGAAGAATATGAAGCCCTGAGATATTATTTTTCTTCTGAAATTTCTTACAGTTTCTGACTGAAGAGGTTGAAAAGGTTGTTTCACACACAGCGATCATTGGATGTGGATCACTGGATTACATGAAAGAGTGATTTTCAAAATAAACTGTAGGCATATATACACAGTTTACCAAAGTCTTTTGCTGATTTTTTTATCTAATTAAATGAGAACACAATAAAATTTTCATGCACACAGAAGTATTTTCTGTTGATATATCTGAAAGCATTCTAATATGGCCAAATTAATTCCCAAGTTCCATTTAACAAAGTAGAAGGTGAAATAGAACAAAATCTTTGGCTAGTGATACCACTATTGGTCTGAAAGGGTATGGAAGCGAGATGGTTTTTCCAGTCCAGAGATAGGAAAAGATATGTGAGCTCATCACCTGTGGTCATGTAGTATTTGCTTGGACATCAGCAACCTATATTTCAGTAGTAACCCTGAAATGGGAAAAATCCTAAAGTTTTCACATTTTCCAAGGACTTACCTTTTTCAGGTACCAAGCACTCCCCTCTGGAAGGTTCTGAAACTTTCTTGCTTTCCTGGTTCCTATTTGGAGTGACCATGAGAAGCAATGTAACAAATACTGTAGAAAACCTCAGCCTCTTTTTCAATGCTAGAGGAATGCAGACAGGTTGGTACTTACGTTTTAAAAGCCAATTGTAATTCAAGCTCATCTGAAAAGAGCTGCTTTCCCAAACATAGCACTCCCCCAAAAAATGTTTCTTAAAAATGAGCTGAGACATGAGTGAGTAAATGAATAAGTAAATAATCTTTCCCAATAACAAAAAAGCTGGGTACTGAAAATACAGCTATAACATAAGAGGAGGTTTTTTATTTTTCTTGCTCTAATACTTTGAGTGTAACATGGCTGTAAACCAGCAGGCAGCCATAAACTCCAATAGAGTGTTTAAATCAATATGAAAAAGCAGGTTTTCCAACTGCAGCCTTTGCAATCTTAAAAACAGCATTAAGAGGTAGAAGAAGCACATTGCATTCACCATACAATTTTCTGAGTGTCACAGAGGTTAAGAGTCCCCTTGACCATATCAGCAGGTAAATTCTCTATGTTCCAAACCCAGCAGGAACATCAGTAATTTACAGTAAGGGATCTGTGCAGGATCTTCTGTTTTTCATCCATGAAGAGCATTTTTGTTGTTTAGGTGCTGTGCATGGTAGAATTTCCTGTTGCTTCTTAACATAGGAGAATTGAATTTGTTGCATAGGAGAATTTTTGATGTGCATACTTGAAATAAATGTCAGACATCTCAGGTTTATTTCTCGGATGATTTTTCCAATGGAAATTTTTTTAAGTTATGTCTTGCCCTCTCTCCCCACTTCCCAAGTCAATGGCAATACAATTGTTTAACTCTGGCCTGCTGACAATAGAGACTTTTTTTAACTTCCAGTAAATATGTGATGTCCTAGTCACCTAGTAGATAAGCTGCAAATAACATGCCAGTAATCACAAGTCATTGACTGGGTTGAAAAAGTTGCATTCTTCCTCTTTCCAACTTAATTTTTGCAAAAGCTCAATAAAGTGCAAGTTAATTTAATTTTTTACAGAAGAAAGAAGGAACTTCTGCTCATCAAAAAGTGCAAAGGACCTATCCTCCTGGGTTTTATGGTACTGAAAAATACAGCTGCCAAAAGGTTGTTGAGGAAATTCCATATACATGAGCTTATTTTGAGAAACAGACTCCAACAACATTTAATTTCAGAAACAAAACTGATCTGAGTTATCAGCCTCTCACACTGATTTGTTTGTATGTCAAATTAGAAGATGGGTGTTGTTCATGATATTTAACTGATTTTTGATCATTTTACTTTTCTTTTTAAAAAGGGTTAATGATGATACTGATTATCTTCCTCCAAGAAAAAATTCCAAGACTACAGCTGCATTGCCTGGATTACTGGAGTGTTAAGAGTTCTGCAGGATTTTAACTTTTAAGAAGATCTATTTCAAACCTTTTGACAGTCAGGAGATATTCTCACAGAGGAAAAAATTACTGTACTTTTAAGAATCTAATTTGAGTATGCTACAGAGGAATAAACTTAGAAAACAAGTCGTGCTATACTTAAAGCAGACGAAGGTAGACAAAAGTGGATACTTATATAGTATTCATTTGTGGGTATTACGTATAATGGGGGAGGTTGTGTTTTTGGAAACAGGTTTGAACAGGCTAGAAATATGAAATTCATATATGTATGAAGATAAAGGATTTGAAATTGGTTTTATTAATACTGCTAAACCTTCACACAGAAAAGTGAGGTAATTTTTTTGATAAATAATTGTATAGAAATAAACTAATTTTGGCCTTCTAAGTTTTGATCACTGTTGCTCAACCCTTGTTTCACTGGTGAAAAACTTATTGTATCCTTTTTTCTAAAAGCTGTCAATTTCTGTATCTTTACCTGACACCTAAAAACAAGGTTGTCAAGGAGGATGGAGGAGTACCGGGGGCAGAATTACACAGCTGGTGTTGACATGGACACACATGCAGAGTTATTTGCAGCATCCATAGCTAAAGGCATACATGGATTCTCATGGCAAATGTTGCTTCCAGGGACAAAAGCGAAACAGTTGGAAAAAGTCTATAAATCATTGAAAACTATAGAAATTCATTTAAATTACAAAGGTCCTAAACTGTCACAGTACATGTAAAGAAAAACATCAGATTCAAATCTGAATGATCAGATCAGCCTGTTAAAGCTTTTATTGTGTCCAGGTTCTTCACACCTGAAAGCAAATTTTTCTGTAGTGTAGGACTCATGATGATGTGATGCCATAGATGTGTCAACACTACATAAATGCCAAGACGAAGTGTTTCAAGAGCAGAGACTCAAAGTACTGCTCTGTCAGGGACTGAACCTTTCATACCTTTTGAAATGCTAGTTACGTATAAAGCAACCAACATGCTAAGTTATTAATTTTTTTAGTTTGCAAAGTGTCACACTTTGAAAGGTAATTTAATGCTGCTGAAGTTAGAAGCAGTTTTCAGGTTTAAAGTTGCCAACTATACTGCACACCTGCATCACATAATTTTACAAGGCATTCTAGTCCTTTTTCTCATCATATCAGAGTGTGTGTGTGTAGGTGTTAAGGTTTTTATCCTTATAGCAGAAAGATAAAGTATTCACAGCATGTTATCTACCTTAGAAAGACAGCAAATGGTACTTCATGGTATTGAAAGCACACACAAAATCATCTTGGTAATTTTTTTCTATTAAAGACGTTGTTTGACAAGGTTACTCATATACATCTTAATAGCAGTGAACATATCTGCTATTTTTACATATTTGCAAAATCATTTGGCCCTTCTGCTATATTTTCATTTGAAGTAAATGACGGATTTTAAACTACTGAAAGTGGTGATGAAACTTTTGTGGTCTGGCAAATTACATGAAACTGTGTTATTTACTCTGAATTTTAGTTATAAGAATGAAAAGAAGAGGAAAATTCCTTACCAGCAATTTCCTGTCTTTTACTCCAAACAGAATTATGGTAACTGTAATGCTGTGCTAGAAAAATTCAAATGAAACAAAGCACATAAATCCCTACTGAGATGAACTTATGTATCTAAATTTACTTTCATTTTATCATGTTTTATATCAAAAAAGTTATCTGTTATTAGTTGACATAATTGCATCTTCAAGGAGCACTTGAAAATATTGACTTATTTAAGAGAAAATTAAAACACTGTCTTTTCTGAATCTCTCAACTCACAATAAATTAACAGAATTGCCTAAGCAATTTATTTGCTGAGATGATCTTTTAAAAGTGCATTTTCAACATTTTCTACCATAGGATTTCTAATCTGTTATAGGTAAAACTCAGAGTTAGCAAAAGATTGTTTCCACAGGCACTGAAAACTGCAAAACTTTTTTTTCATCCTGTATATTCCTTTACCAAATAATGGTCAGATGGAATCCTCAGGAAATGTGGATGTTTTCTAGAGATGAAAATCTCTCTTTTCTAAGGAAGGAATAATGACAGTGGGTGTCTTGTTGAAATGCTTTTTACACCATTTAATTCAAAGTGCAGTATAAGAACCCAATAATTTATAATTTAATTTCAGATCCTGTCCAGAATAAAGAATTCATGGCAGGTGAAAATTGAAAACACTGGCTGAAAGGAATGAAGTTAGTACAGAAACCTTTAAAATGCAAAAAAGTTCAGATTTTGTTCACTGTGCTTTTCAGGGTAATTGCAAGTCATTTTTTAAACCTTTTTAAACCAATTTCCCCATCTTAGTTACTCCTATTGTTCTTATTGCATGTTTTTTCCTCTTGCTTTTGTACTGACACTAGCACATTTTACTTTATGACTCATACCTTTTGTTTTTTCTTTTTCACTTATTCACGGTTCACAGGACACTTCACTGCTCTGTTGGAAAAGAAGTGCCATCAAAATTTATAAATTATGTTAATTTTTGAATTAATAATAATGAAGATCTGCAATAAGAATGTAATGTCTAAGAAATGGAAATGTTGCATTTCTTATTTTTAATCTTGTAAATATGTGAAATTTAAGACACATGACCATTATAAAAAATTTGAATTTTAAATATTTTCTCTCCTCTTTGAAGAAATTGACCAAACCCCCAGTGAAAACAGTATTCAAAACTGTACCTCCTATTTTTAATTTCCAGTGTAATCCATAAATTTCCTGTTTATAATCCATTTTAAAAATGGAAAAAAATTCTAATCATAAACCTCATGAGAACAATTCTTTCTTTTTTTAATAGATTATATTAATTCCACTGTTGTAACTTGGAACATGGAATAAAGCATGAGGAAAAACCCTTATGCTTAAGATTGGGCTGTGTATGACTAACTGCTGAGAGATCTCATAGAAGAAAATCCTGTTTGCATAGTTCAATGACACTGAGAACATGTTTAATCTTTCTTATATTATAGAGAAGCTTTCTTCTGTATCTGGGAACAGAGAGGGGTTAAGATTGCAGGGGTTGTCTGACCTATCCAGGTATTACAGATATTTTGCTCTTCATAGACATAGTCATAGTCCTTAACATCAGTGTACAGGTCTCACCATTACACAGGGAGAATTCTGAAGTCAGGTGTTAGAAGATAATTTAAAACATTTCCCATAAATCTGAATAGTAAATAAAATTATATCATTCAACATACAGTGTTGAATGAATATACATACACTGTATGTATCTTCAACATACAGTGTTGAATGTTATGATTTTGAAATTAAATCATTTCACTGTGTGATGATGGCAGCCTATGGAAGTGATACTTCACTCCCTACTACAATTAAAATTTATTTTAGAAATAAGTACTTTTATAAAAGCAATACTTTTAATATTTGCATGTCTGACCAGACCTTGGAGCTTTCTATCTGAATGCTACTGAAAGACACAGTTTTTGAATCTCTGTACAGAAGGCAGACCATTGGCTTAGACTTGATTTTGAAACTTTACTCCCACACATTGGCATATACACTAACAAACAGAAAGGTTGGATAAGTTCCTTATATTTGGAAATGCTGCAGAAAAAATATTCTCTTATAGTTTTGTTTTGTTTGATTTGGAAATACAAATATGATTTGAAATAAGCCTTCAGACTGTAAACTCCAGCTCCACTGTGCATGAATTCTCAGCTTCAAGACTTAAGCAATCCCCTTCAGTGTAGAAGACCTTAGATTAAAAATATCTTATTCAAAATTATTATAATGATTTAAACTATTTTTTGTTTGATTGTCAATTTATATTAGAAATATAAATGCCAATGAACAGCAGGCTTTTTTTGGAAATGGGAGTGAATTCAGAGATATTCTTTAAGTACTAGAAATCTGAAACATGATACTGTCTGGTTTTAGAAAGGACAAGCAAATAAAATATAAGAATATGTGAAGGAATGCTAAGAAGCCATGTTGGTGTGGTTTGGTTCAGACAGTAAGGGTGTGGAGAAAATTTTCCATAAATTAGTCTTAAACTGAGTTCCACTTATTTATTTCTGTTCCTTAACAGTCGATTTAGGGGACATTCCATCAAAACTGAGGTTCACTAAAAAAATAAATGAAAGCTTGCTAATATGCCTTCCAATTTACAGGAAAGTTGAAGTGTATTTTGATTAAACTACTTCTTTTATTTGAGGTGCAGAACCTTTTGCATAGTGTCAAGCCTCTTATGAAGTTATAGTAGTTTTGCATAAAACTCCCTTATTAAACACACAGAGGAAATTTCCTGAAGTAACAGGCTCACTTTGTCAGGACTTAGGGAACTGAATGACAAAAAATAGTTTTTGAGTTTTTTAATTCTTTGGATTTGGTGAAAGACATTTAGAGAGGTTAAACAAAGTTTGCATGTGGTCCTATAAACCCTTCAACATCATTTTAAGCTGCTCATGTGACAAGGGTAACCAGAAAATTCTGCTTTCTTTCTCTATAACAGACTGCTCATTGAATGTCCATTATTTAAAACTCAAGAGGCATAAAGGAAAGATATAAATTGTAATTTAGAGGACAGATTATAAAAGAAACTTATAAGGACTTAATAAATTTAAATACATTCAACAGAAATTATTCTTTAATACACACCATACTTTATCAAAAACATAAAATGAAGAAATGAAGTCACTCCAGAAATACAAACGTACTTGTATTTATAGCTTGATGGCATTAGGGTACATCATGCACCAGCCCTATGACAGCCTTATGCTCCTGTGGGTCTGACATGTCAGTGGATTCCCTGGAGCTGACTGCACTGCACTGACTGAAGTCAGCCTCACTGGGAGTTACTGGCAAAGGCACCCATCGTGACCTGCCCAGAGGCTCTGTGCATCCTTGGCATACACTGTCTCAGGAGAGGGTATTTCAAATACCCAAAAAAGGTGCTGGTAGACTTTCAGTACAGCTGCCTTGGAGATGGAGGATATTTGAGTAGCTGTCTGCCTTGCCTGTTCTCTTGGAGGGCCCTTCTGTTGTGGGCTTTCTGAGGGTTGAAGAACAAAAGGTGTACCTCTCTCCCACAAGGAGCACCTTCTGACACTCCCTGATTCCCATCCATTTGGTGACACTCATTTGGTGACTAGAGAGCCAAGGAGCCATCAGTAGAACCTGCTCAACCTTTAAGAATCCCACACTGGGTGCCAAATAGGATTTGTGGTTTAACTCCAGCTGGCAGCTAAATACCACTCACCCTGCTGCTCACTTACCCTGATGCCCTGCCCTGCTGCCCCCAGTGAGATGGGGAGGAGAACTGGAAAAAGGTAAACCACATGGATGCAGATAAAAACAGTTCAATACCTAAAATAAATCCTTGAACTTCTTGTGCTTGCTGGCAGAGCATGGGTAACTGAGAAGTCCTTTTCTTAGGGTAAGCATTGCACAGCAGCAACTAAACCAGCAGCATGTTATCAACATTACTCTCATACTGTACCCAAAACACAGCTCTGTTCCAGCTACTAGGAAGGAAATGATAGCTGGAGACTGCCTTAGGCACACCAATCATAACATTAAGGAGTTTTTGACTCTTGGAGAAGTAAGGAGGCATACCAGCAGAGATGCCACTCAGGACTTCCAGAATAGAGTTTCAGTAGTTATTTTAAATATTTATTTTCATTATTTCAACCCCTGTTCCTAATTTCAGTCCCTGTTAAAATCCTCTGAAATTGACAAGTTCACAAATTAATTGAAAAACGTAATAATTTTTAAATTTATAAAATATTATGCTTAGAAATCCTGTTTTAATTTTTTTTTTTTTTTTTTGCAATGCCCAATCTAGGCATTGTCTAAGTGATCAATTATTTATGAATGGCTTCTTCTGTCTTTTCTGATCCTGTTTTTCTCTAGTGTCTCTTTGACTGAATAGTGTACCAGCATCCTAAGTATCATTAAATAAATCAGTAAGTAGTATTCACCTCACCATACTCCAGGTCACACAATCTATCATTTCTGAGAATTCTCATTAACTCTTGTGGATTAGGAACCTGGAAATGTGCTTTGTCATTGAAATAAGGGAAGGAAATGCAAAGAGAAAGAACTCTTTTACAGGCTGCAGTTCTCAGAGCAGGTTAACCTTATCCTGAGAGAGACTAGTACCATTTCCCTCTGGAACTCTTGAATTTCTCTTCACATGCTGATTGTATTTTACAAAGTGTTTGCATTTATTATGTTAAGCATGCATTGAAACATTATTTATTTTTTTACTCTTACCTGATGACAGAGAGAAAGAAGCAGAGGGGAATAACTTGTGTTGGACATGTCTTGGCAGCAGCTGACAGCAGTCATGATCTGGTAATTGATCCTGAACGATGTGAACCACTGTTAAAACACTGTGACCTGTTTTGGTGATTCAGGTAGAATTTCTGTTCCTGAAAGACAAGTAAAAAGAACTGGGAAAAGAGTGGAAAAGGAATCATTCTTCATGAGAGGAGCAGCAGTTTAGTAGAAACACATTACCTGACAATTTCCTGTACCCGTCACTAATTCAGGCTAAATACTTCTTTGGTTTGCCCCTTTTGTGTCATGAGAAGTCATTCATTATTCTAAATGCAGTTTCAGGCTTTGTGTCAGCTAGTAATAGTGCAGTTTATCACCACAGCAAGAGGGAAAAGCACAGAAAAATTAGGTTAATCAATACCACTGCAGTGTGTTTGACATTACATTCAGGGAAGGTTTAGCATGTCATTCCTAACTACAGGCCATAAACTGCCTGAGGTCTGTGTATGCTCTTGATGTCACTGCTGGTTCCTCATGCAGATCGAGGGCAGAACGTAGCTTTGAGCTTCTGCTAATCATGCACCCCCTGCAGACACCTAGCACCTTGGATTGTAAAAAATGTGACACCACTGCTTTCAATATTCCCTCTCCTGAAAAAAAAAAAAAATATATATATATATATATATAATGTTTCTAATTAGCAGACCTAGGCAAAATCTCTAACTAAATGTTCTGTTTAAAACTTATAAACATTTTTTTTCCCTTAACCTTTTAAACTATTCATCCAGTGTTTGGTAGGCAGCGATTTGTTGGAAGACGGTGTTTGGATTTTTACGAGCATTTCAGTGCTTTTACACTCGATCAAGGTAGGAAATGACAAACTGACAATGGAAAAAATATTTGTGAGGTACTCCATTAGTAAGGGATAGGATGTATGATAATATGATTACAACCATAGGGAACTTAGGGGAAAAAAACCTACTTTTGTAGGACGTTTTTTGTACTACTTTTTGTACTGCAAAATCACAGGACATTCAGAAATGTGCAGATTCATCTCTATGATTAAAAAATATATGAATCCCCTATTTATGGAAATAAGGCCTTATTAGAGCAAATGCTGGTGATGGTTGTGATGATGTTTTGCAATGGCAATGACAATGTTATGATGCAATTTTTTTAACACTGGAAGTTACTCCCCATGTTTTTAGACTCAAAAGTTCTTAGTCTTGCATGTTGTAATCCCCTGTGAATTAGGTAGTTTCCATCTTTAATTTATTTTCTAAAAGCCACGAGTCTGTTTGAAGTTTGTTCAGAGCAAGAACTGAGCGCTGTGGGTTTTAGCATTGTACACAGCATTGCTATAATTTAAAACGTGTGTTATGTTATATCAGTATTTTTAAATTAAATGTTCTTGAAGAAATGTCATCATTTTTGTAAACGTCAGTAAAATATTCCTTTTCTTTTTAGAAGAGTTACTTGTAAAGTTTATACAATTATGTAGTCTTAGATAAAGTTCAAAGACACAAGGATGAATATCATTCAAATTTACAGAAACTTGCAGTCCAGATCCTTGGTAGACTTAAAGAGACATCACTGAAATTAATGGAGCTATACAGACTTGCTCCTAATCAGAAACTGTACTGGAATGTTTATCTAAAGATAATGTAAAAATCATTCATCTTGAAATTGAGTAAGGTAGTTCATAAATATAGACTTTCCTTCAAGACCTTTGGTTTGATTGTGATTTTCAATTGAATGAGGACGAAAGGGCTACTCTCAGCTTAAATTAAAGATAAAACAGAAAAAAGAAAAAAGGACAATTAGAAAGATACACTGACAACTGATAAGACTTGAGTACAAGTGAGATATGTTCATTAAATTAACCCTGAGTGGAGTTCTTCTGTGCTACTAAAGTTTCAGGACATAATGCTTATTTCTGAATTATTTTTCTACTCACATTTTTTATATGTTAAAAAGTCCCCTTCCCACCTGTAAATGAATTTCTTTTAAAGTCAGAAGGGGATTATTATGATCACTTATTCTGAACTTTTATATAAAAGGCCTGCCCCATCTTTTGAAGCAAAATAATACATTTTCTTCCATAATAATCTGTGGTTTTATGTTTCTTTTTTTTAAATAGCATTTTTAAAAAGTAAGATGTGGATTTCACTGGGAACAATGTCTCGCCCTATAATTTGATTGTAGGGCAACCACAGGCACACATTCCTTCTATACTTTTATTTCTATTATTCAGAGAATGGGTAACATTTTTTGGGATAGATCTTCCAAAGATTTTCAGTGCTTACATTTTACATGCCAGATTTTTTTGGTTCCTGTAAACATTAATTCAGAAGTGTTTATAGATTAATTCGTAAAATGGGTCTGAAAGAATTACAAATTTTAATTGGCATGTTGAATAATTGAGTTGTATCTCTCACAGACTGCTATAATAATCATTAAACATGATAGAATACATATTTCTGAAAATGAGAGCAAAACTCAGACTTCCAGCTCTGAAACGTACCCTCCTTATTGCCAATTACTTTGGCTTGCATAACTTGTATTATTTTGCTGTATCAGTGTGCCATTTGACAGAAAAAAGACAGAACCACACTCCCTATTCAGTCATTCATACAAATATATATACACACACACATATTTCTCCTAAAGGAATAAGTATTATTGACTTGCAGGCCCAAGTATAATTTCATTTTAAAACAAATTCAAGGAGTCCAGCTTTGATCCTGGATGAAATTATGTTGAGAAATTTTGCATTTGTAAACCAAATGTCAAATTCATTAAAAACCTAAGTGGCTGGTAATATGAACAGGGTGGCAAAAAAGGTGCTTTGGACCTCATAGTGAATCACCTAGTCTGGAGGCCCCTTTGAATGTTGGCAACAGTGCACGTACAGTGATGCTTGTAGGTAGTCTTTGAGCATTTTATTCTGGCAGCTAATAACAAATCCACTGTGTGTTTTATCAGCTCTGATATTCCCTGGATAATGGCCAAAGAGAAAAGCATTTATCTACCATGTGCATCTACTTAAAAGCTGGAACAGATCTCCATTTTTATTAGAAAAGTCACTCACTCATGGCCTTTATTTTTACATAGCAAGTGCAAATGATTTTCTGGAGCACTTCTGTGGAATTATGCTCTTTTCTGAAAAGTCTACATTAGGAAGGTGATACTTTATTAATATCCAATGAAACTTTGTTAACCACTTGAAAGCTAAAATGGAATGAAATTCTGTAACTATGCCTTTTACACCTAGCATATGTGTCACTTTTGCATACACTGCACAGCATCTAAGATAATTTAAATGAACTTTATACTGCCTTATGATGCAATGAAATAAATAAGTGGAATGATAGCCATGATGATTGGCTAGGTATGAAGACTGGAAAACTGAGACAGAAACCATTTGCTAAGTTCTTGGATACTTTTTTGAATAATAATAATTTTACTGAGTTTTAAGTGATTTATATGCTGTGGAAACCATGGTAAAATTCAGAAATGCCAAGTGGGGAAAAATTGTGCCATGAAACTGGAAACAATTGGAACCCAATGTTGAGCTTATGAAGAGCTGTTACCAAAGCTGTGTGACGGTTTGGGATGGTGTAAGAGTATATGGATCATTTTGAAAAGTAGTGGGTTTGATTTGTAGAGATTCATATGAAATTCTAGTAAAACAAATTCTACTCACACCACCTTGAAACTCCATGAGCAATGCAGAGCAATTCTCAATATTTTATTAATACAGTACCTGAACAGATTATTGGAATGTTTATCAGAACTGTTTAATAGCGGATTGTTTGACAAACAAGCAGGAAGGCGTGACTTTAGCCAAGTATTTAATTATCATTTCTATGTTTATTTAACATGTTTTGAGCTTTTTTAATTAGGCAGTCTATACATCTATAGCTAGAAATTGAGAGAGCAGTATTTGAAAAGAACAGGCTAAAAATATGAGATTTTTTTATACCACAGCAAAAATATTTTGTGAAGTTTAAAATAAAGAAAAGCAAACAGGTCTGTTCTCATATGCTTGAGAACAAAGTAACAGCTTAACTGAGTGTAGATGACCATATTTATCTTAAGTTATATCTTCTTTCTACTATTAGGGTTTAGTAATATTTTAATTTGAGGAAACTGATTTAAAGCCCAGTATTGCTGCAATATTTGGTACCTCTGCTTTGCCAGCTGACTGCATTGGAATCAACTAAAAGATACAAATTTCAGGTTGAATGTGTTCCTGAAGAAACCAGGAACCAATGTAGCATTCTACTGCAATGCTACAGAGAGCATGCATTGTGGGCAAAAGGTACCAGCCTTTGGAGGAAAGCAAATTTTCTTTGAGATCTTCCATCAGTTTGGTCTCTGCATGAAGAAGTTTCTCTTTTTAATGGCCAGACAACCTGAGATACAAATATTTAATTCACATCCTCTGTTAAGCGTAGATACTCATTGCCTCTGTAGCACCAGCAACTGCTGCAAGCTCCATTGGGAGTAAGCAAACACAAATGGTGCTAGAATGAATCTAGTCCACAACACAGGACACTCTTCTTTCTGCCCTTGCATCATACCAGTTGCTAACTTAGATTTGTCCAATAACAGCAATTGTTAAACTGATGTCCAAATGCAATTTACTGTATGAAGTGTAGTACTGTAGCTGAGGACATACCCTCAATACTAGAAAATAGTCATAGGTTTTGGGTGAAGGAAAGGTGCAATATTAAGGAACCACTTTCAGGGAAAAGGTCCCAGACTGCAGTGTCCTGAACATTTTAAGTTTATACACCCTAAACATAAACCCCTGAAATATCATGAATCCTTGTTGATACATCTCTGCTCTGTACTGTGATGTTTATTCTATCTAGCACCATATGCTAGATCAATTTATGTCTCCTTTCTTCATTTATGTTATTAGCAGATATCTTTACTGCATCCCCCTATTAATGTGTCCAACAAACATTTTGAGTGAACTACCATCTACTACTTCTTGATTAAGAACATATTTTCCATTGTAATTTGTCACAACACCTATAAGTGGCCAAAACATGTCAGTTGATTTCATGTTAGGGTATCTTGCATATAATTTTAAGATAATCTAGTCGAATAACCAGAATTACTCTACACCCAACACTATCAATTGTAGCTACAGTAAATTTAAAAAAAAATAAATCAGAAGTTACTCTCAAAATCCTTATTACTATATTGATAACATAACATCACTATTTCCTGTAAGTCTTTATGCTTTATGCATGAGACTTACTTAGTACTCATGTATGTCTATCTGGCTTCAATCAAACATGAAATGAACTTACATCTGCTTGCAAAAGATTATGTAGATGAGCTATTACAATGTTAATGGTAAACCAGGTCATTAGAGAAGAAAATAAAAAAATTATTCACATTCTTCAAATATGCTATGATTTTTGAAAATCGTAGTAATAATGTTGTTTCCAGTGTCTCACAATAATAAATCCAAATGGGATCTCTTGATAGATGAGAGTCTTCATGCTATGAAACAATTTAGGCTTGTCATATTCAGGGACCGTGAACTTTCATTTGATCTTGATCTTAAGCCTGTACAGACTTTGCCATAATACTTTTCATAAGAGTAATTCATTATCCTTAATAAAGGCACACTGACTGGGAGTCATTTGTTCTTCACTGACTCTGTTACGGATATGACTTAATTAAACCTGTCTTTTCATAGCTAAATTGAGATGAGATGAGATGAATCCCACATTTGCTGAGTTTCTCAAAACCTGTATGAAAAATTTTCCTGATGGAGCTTATTCTATCTGTATTCCTAAGATAGGAGCTCAAAAATTATAAATTCTGCAGAACAATGACTTTTTTTTTTCCCCCCTCCTGGAATACTTTTGAAACATTCACATAAGTTTCCTACCTTATAAAGTTTAGCTGGGCAGGGCATGGTAGGAACATTATCTATACTCAAATATCAGAGATAATATTACTGCCATGGACAGAAACACTGAACATAAAATAAAAAAGTTTTCAAAGCATTGTGAACAGAACATATGTCTTCATCATTTTGCCCTGGCAATCAGTTCAAATTCACCTATATGCTATTAGTGTAGACTATTGTTCTACCTACTCTAGGTAATAAATTATTTGTTATGTGTGTTTGTGTGTTTAATGTTGTATGTATGGAGTACTATATTCATACATTTCTAAAGAGGAACATGCTATCTTTCATGGAATATCTGTGATCAAATCAAGAGCTTTTTGTACATTATAACAATGTTTTAAAGTATTGTATATATGGATGTATTTATAAAGTACTTAAACATGTTCATCTGACCATAGCTGCTCCATTTGGTTCGCATTTTAATCTGCAAAACTTCAAGTTTGTGAAAACTTTGGTGAAATTATGAAAAACATATTTCAAGGTTTTATCTTCCCATTGCTAAAGAAATGCTATGAAACGTGATGTGAGATGTGGAATGTTCCATCAAGTTGTATAAATAAGTGAAGCCATTTGTCCTTCTGATCCTCTTGCATGTAAATGCTGTCAGGATGAAATGGTTGTTAAGAAAATGGAACATAATTAGACCTGACTTATTCTAAATACTCTCAGTATAACTCAAACTAAGGAAGCTTAATATTTAAGAGTAGGCAATTAAGATAGCAGACTTTTTGCTCAACATTTCTCCTCAGTATTTTTTTTGTCAAGCAGTTTGAATTGTTTATATTCAGTACAGCTCCTGTATATAATATGACAGGAAAATCCTGGCATTCACTTTGGCACTGGTAGCTTAATGTGACTGCTACTACAAGAGAAAGGCCTGTAATAATTCTGCTACTCTTCTGAAAAGAAATCTTTAAATCAACAAAGAACTGAGATTAATTCATTTTGCCTGAGTATGAATAACTAAGACATATAATTTTGGATTGAACTTGTTGAACCACTGCAAACAAAAGGAGAAATACATTCATCAATACAAAATGAATCTAAACAAAACTTTTTTTTTAGTTTAAAATGAAATTTCCAATTGCATTATTTTTTTTTTTTAATTTAGACTGTAATCTACTGAGGCAAAAACATAATATAGTGTCTAGCATCTGCAAGTGTCTGCAAGTGTCTACTATGAAGTCTTCTCTCTGCTACTCCAGTAAAACTGGAAATATGCTTTTAAGTGCCTATTTATTTGTCTCTATGCCACTTAGGATGAAAATGTCAAAATATTGAAAGTAATTTTTATTCTCTTCTTGGTTTGACAGGTTACTTTCCTGGGCATTAAATTTTGAAATAGTGAAGATAAGCTTGAGAAAACAGCCTATATATACAAGTCAATTTATCCCAAAGGTAGAGGGAAAAAACAGAATTAATTTTACCTGCTCTACTGGGATTTTCAATTGTAGTAATCTGTAAGTAATTATGAACTAATAGGTTGCAATTAGTAGTATTTTAGATCCTGTGTTTAAATGTGAACCTTCTATCTCAATCCCTTCCAGCTCAGGATTTTGTATGATTCTATGATCCCATGAACTGAAATTATGCCTATTCATTGTAAGTCAAACAGTGGTGCAACATGATGATTCTTATCAAAGTTTTGAATTACTTTAAACATCTGTAAATCAAATCAAGTATAGTCTGCCTCCTCTGGAATAGTCCAAATACTTAATCATGTATCAATTAGTTACAGTGTAAGTACAGTGTCATTCTGAAGCTGAACATAATTTTATTGCAGTGTGCATTTTGTACATTTTTTTCATTTCCTGGTTTTGCCATGTCTCAATTTTCTTACTTCAAGTTTTTATTTCATTTACATTTTGTTACCCCAATGTCATCTCAGTTCTAACTGAACACATTAGATTTCTTTGTGGATGCAAGTATAATACATGAATCAACAGGAATAACCAGAGTAACCCAACAAACCAGACAGATTTTAAGGCTTAATTATATGTTATATGACAGTCATGATAGATATCTTTACTGGATGTTGCTAAGCAAGATAAAACACTACATGAAATATGAGAGATTCATTGGTGTATTTGTGTATTTTTGTCCTTTGGAAGGGCAAATAATGATGAAAGAAACTTTATTCCAGCTGTGATGGCTAAATTCCTCTATGATGGTAAAAGAACTCTTTAAGCTTTCCTATACTGTTTTCATGGGACTTAGTATAGCACTGGTAAGAGTGGTGAGGTTAGAGATATACTCACTCTAAGGTCTTCAACTGAGTGAAAATAAACAGAAAACACAAGTAATAAATGCGAAACTAAACTTTGCTTGGATGCTTCTGATTAATTCCCTGTCAAACTAGCAAAGCAATTCCATTTGCTTCAGCATGGTGTATTTGACAAAATACACTCACAAATGATATGAACAGGGCATTTATGAAAACACTAATGAGGTAGTGATACAGCGGGATCCAAACTACTCATGTTTCAAGGTGGGGCCAGTGATACAAAGCTCAAGAATTTTAATCAGAAATAATTAGATGTCAGAAATATATATTGATAAAATTGTGACCAAAACAAGGATTGTGGATCCTTAGGGTTGCTCCTAGGTAACTATCCTTGATTTTACTTAGAAGCTCCAGCTTTCTATGAACTCTAAGGCATGCTAGAGTTCATAGGATAGATACAATTTCTTTTCCCTGATAAGTGATTTATAATTCCTACATCACATATAAGAATCATGAAGATTCACTATAGATCTCTGCTTAAACTTCCTTCTAGTCCAGACAGAGAAACTGGATTGGAATCATTCCTCATCTGCCAGTAGATCTGTCCCTCATGATGAAAGAGGGATGGATAATTCACAATGATTGATTGCCTGAAATCAGATCATCTTTCATATTCCTGAAAGCCGACATGAATTTTAAAAAATCTCTTCAGATGTGATTTTTTCCCTAAATATATTTTTAATTTTAGAGTTAATATTTCTTGAGAATATTTTTCAATGTATTGCAGTATATTAATTATTTGAGAGATTTGATCAATTAACTAAGATTTCTAAGGCTTTGGGGTTTTTTGTCTGATATCAGACAAGGTAATTTTTGTTTTCAGGGGACAATTTCTTAGTCACAAAAATATTTAAAATATTAAAAATTGATTCTGTTTAAATTTACTAATGATAATAAATTTTTATAAATATTTATTAACAGAAATTCAGGAGTTTTTTAAACACATGAAAAAAATTTAAATTTTCCAATATTGTAATTATTTTTGCTTGCTATTGGATAATTTCTTTAAAAATATTCGACTTTTCAGAATATTGAAATATTTGTCTCACATTTTCCTTCTCTGATATATGCTTTCTGTCTTCCTCTACTTGACTGCATATCCAATTATTTTTCTTGTAGCAACCAATCATCTCAGAATTTTTAGTATTTTTAAATATGTACAGGAAGAAGAAATTTAAGATACTAAAATTACAATGCATTGTAAATGTAGTTTAGCTAATATTTTCCTCACTATGAACAGTATATGTAATCTAAAAATAAATGTTTTAAGAGTCTCGATGAGCAATTTTAGTTTTGACAGATTACTTGTAAAAAATCATGGGTTTTAATCCATGGAAATAGAAAAAAAAATTCTGAGCTATTATTGCTGAAATTAATTAAAAGATGGAATGTTTCCTTGAGAATCCTGTGTCTTGCTTGTCTCACCCCTTTCTGCATTTTTGGCTTGTATCCTCCTAACACTCTTACCCTGAAATGTGCAAGACAACAACCGTGATGTGGCAGTGAGGGCACCTGGCAGCATTCGGAAGGACTGATAAGTCTGAGAAGGTTCAAGAAACACAGAGAAACAAAAGAGCTCAAAGATGAGAAGCAGAAGAACTTAAAGAAACCCTGTACAGGTGGAGGATCTTTTTTGTCAAAAATATTCAGCAGACTGCTGTTATAAGACAGAAATTTAAAAAAAAAAACCCAAACAACCAAAAAATCCATTTCCTAGGCATGGTATCATAAAGTATCAAGCTTTGGAAGTATGTATCTTACAGAATCTATCTGCCACAAAGAAAAAGATTTTCAAAGATAAATTTCTATCAAAGCTGGAAATTTGTCAACCAGGAATTACATCTGCTTTAAAAACTATTTATTTATTCACAATACAAGTACAGACACTGAAGTACTGTCACTGTGGGAAAATCCAGTGTGACCCTTGAACCAGAGGACATATTACCAGGAGACACTGTCACCAGTGAGACTTCACTCAAAGCTCATTTATAATGTGTCTGCTATGCTGAAGTACTAAATAAAAACAATTACTGTTTTTGTTTAATAGACAGATTTACAAGGCCTATGTTGGTAACTAAAAAGCTGGAAAATTTGTCTTATTAGGGAAAACTGAAGGGCAGAAAATTAAAGTTTATGTGGAAAAATCTTTGCACTTTAAAAATACATCAATTTGATATATGCTAGAAAAAATCTCTATCTGAAAAATAATGCTGCAATAGGAAGAAATGGATATAAAGTGGTGACGGGTACAAACATTCAGACTGTGAACTAAAATAATTAAAACTAGGGGAAAAGCATCTGGAAAGCAAAAATACCCAACCTTTCAGTTGATGTGATGAGAAGAAAACCTATGTCTATAGTGGAGCCTGAATGATGTCTGAAGTCAGCTAAATTTGTGTTCGTATCATCAGAATTGGGGAGACTGGACTTAATGATCTAGAATCCCTTTTATAATGTTGGGTCTCTGGGTTAAAAAGCATCTTCGTGCAATCAAGCATATTGCTCTTGTAACCCACAAACAAGCCTCAATACTTAGAAATGGAGAAATATAACTGACATCCTTAAGGATAAGCATGGGGGACACTTCATTCAAGGTATGTCAGTGCTGTCATTAAAGACATTGATGTACTGCAGCTTCTCTGTCTCTGAAAGTGATGAGTGGTGTGAAATGTCTGCTCAGGACCTACATGACATTAGCGAAATGAAATCTTTGGAATATAAATCCCTTGGCATTGGCAGAGCGCAGAATACCATTTCTCATTTTATTAATTTCTGACTCAGGAAAGGCACTCCACAGTTTTTCTGATTATTCTGAAGTATTAAAGTTACAGTTTTCTGGTTTCTCCAGATAAAAATAATAGCATGGATCCATGTCCTGGTTTAAAGACAATTTAAGAGACAGATGCTCCAAAATTATTTACCTCCTCATTAGTTTTGGCCAATGCCTTTCCACCACTAGGGAGAGATGAATATGAGTAGATATAAACCCCCATATTTACTCAAAAAAACCAGAACAGCAATAGGCAAGAGAAATCATCATTGTCATCATCATGACTAGTTAGAAAGTTGCTGAAAGCTCATGGGCTCCCTGGGAATGAAGAGAAACTAAAAATGCCAAAAAAATCTGGCATAATCCACAGAGAATTGTCTGTGGGAAGACAAACATGGTGGCAACCCTTCCCCCGCTCCTGACTATGTGTGTAGAGAGATAACAGAGAGAGAGAGAAAAAAACCCAACACAACACAATTACAAAAATTCCCCCACACAGCAATCAAAAGTGAGCAAGGACAAAACAAGATGGAAAAGCCTGGAGTCCAAAAATATATCTATTAGAATACAATAATATTTTGGGTTATATTTTGCCCAGGAAAGGCCAATACAGATGAGGAAATCAAGAGGAAAATCCAATACTTCTTATGAAGGATGAATTTTCTGGCTTATCAAATAAAACTGTAGCTTAAATCACAGGGATTTATGGTGTAGAGGGAAAATATCAGTGCCAGTGGGACCCAATGGGATCTGTATTGCAAGATCAGATGAGAATACCTGGCAATACTCAGGGAGTTTAGTACTTTGGGGCAGTCTATATAGCATCCTTGTGGTGACATAGCCTGGATAACAACAGGTAATAAGGGAAGAGTGTGAATATAAACTGTTGATGTCAACAAACTACTTATTATCTACTTCTAAGTAAGAGGATTTTAGCCAAAATTGATAATGCTGTGAGGAAATCAGCAATGGTGACAATTACTCAAGAGGATCATCAACCTGATTAAACAGCAACTTGAAATTGCTGCCAAAAGCAAAGAGTCACCTGAAGTATGAAATAAAAAAGAATAAACATTTGTAAGAGTGGGAAGTGACTTCAGAATGGGAAGATGGAAGCAAGAGTAGTTAAACCTGTTATGACACTGCCAGAACTTTTTCCACAGTGTGATAACTCTGCCTTGGTTAGAAAGAGATGAGCAGAGAGTTTCCAGCATATGCAGTGACAATGTGAGTTGCTTGAAGAAGGAGATCTGGGGTTTGCATAGGTGACCTCATAGGGGGAGCCTTTTCTCCACTGTGGGCATTATGAGATATTAGGGATTGTAGTGGTTATGTACAAAGTTGGAGCATCTGCATGTTCAACAAGAGATGTGAATATAGAGAAATACCCCTGTTCTTTTCAGCTTGAGCAGTTTTCCCCTTTGATATCTGCCTTTTTTTTTTTTTTTGTCCGTAAGTATTAATATGCAGGAGATGCTAATAAAACAGACAGACACCCCAAGAGCTTATCTGCAAGAAATCCCACCTTCCAGCATCTTTAACATTTTCTGACCTGACTTCTGGATGCATTTAGGAAGTATCCTATCCAGTGCTTCCTAGTTTATAATCCCTTGAGAACAATCCATTTTCTTTGTAAAGGTTTTTATTTAGCAATCATTAACTACCTTTCAGCTTTCTCAACAGTCTCCTTATGCCTACCAGCATGGTCAGTGGAGTTTGTAAAGAAACTATTCCTATACATCTTAAGCAGGATTTCTTACCAGCTCTTTCTCTGTAACTCCTCATAAACTTCCAAACCCTTGATGGATTTTCAGCTGAGCCACCTGCTTGAACAGTGTTCCGGAGCCCCAGGTGTGCTGGCCTCCAGCTGAGACCCAAGTAGTAGCTCAAAAAGTACAGTAGATATTTGCACAATTAAATATTATCTTCTTTTGATGGACTGTGGGATCACATGGCTGAGGGAATCAGAGGCCTACATGCACTAATTCAGAAGTCACCACTTTTTGTGTGCCACCAGAAATTATGGACTTCAAAACTCTCCACAGCAAACTTCAGAGAAGCTAAAGATGAAATTACATGTGCTATGTGCAATAGCAGAGCACGAGAATTTAGAAGCATACTTTTAAGCCCTTCAGAAAAGTGTTTAACCCTATTTGTAATCCAGTCCCTAGGCGACCTCATACAGAGCTCTTGCAGATCTAGCTATCAGATCCACTGTCAAGGAAAACAGCTTGATCAAGTCAAATTTCATTAGTTAGATGAGAACTTCTATGAACATTGCACATCACCTATGTTTTTAGAGACACAGGGAAGATTTAAATGTACAGAGGTTCTGCCCAGAATAAGTCAGGGAGAAATGAAAATGTCATATTTCTGAATGTCAGAAGCAGCCAAAAAGGTGCAATTAGTTTCTTCTTGTTTCAACCTAGTGCACCTTAGCACTGACCTCAGGCCTTTTTCACATTTTCTGAGCTAGTTGCACTTAGATTAGGTACTTCATTATTATTAGTCATACTAGTTACTAGTCTTATTTTCTCTCTCTGTGATTTTAAATATGATTCATAGTCAGATAAGCCCTGATAGGTATTACTTTCCTTAGCCATTCCAGCCATAGCCTGGACAAGACTTGAAGTTAAGCCTGAATTTTAACTTCTTGAAGAAATAATTAAATCAGTGTTAACAGCAGCCCATGTGGAAAGTGTCTGCCTAGTAATTCATTACCACCAGCTTGTCCCTAATTTGCCAGTGTGCATGGCACCCCTACAGTAGTGTGAGAGAAGCAACAGATCATTTATATAAATTAAAATCAATAGGGGGCTGAGTACGGAGCCCAGTGGAATATCCTCTGGGCAAGTGGAAATTTTAAAGACTATGGACCTAATCTTAGCTGCTTGACTTCTTTCATCAAGGTAAAGCTTAAAAAGATTAATTATAATTTGTGAAGTATTAGTACCTGGAAAGCTTTTGAGCACAGATGCTGTGCTTCAGCAGAGTCAAAATGAAGGCTTTTTCAGGTTTCAAAGTACAATGTCAACATGGCAAGCTTTTACAGCTTAAAAAATCTTATTATTTTAAATGTCACTAAAGGGGATTTTTTTTCTCTCTTTCCCTGAGCAACACTGGTTTTTTGAAAATAATTAATTTATTGCCAAGAAATATATTTTCTGATCTAAAACCATAAGGGAAAATGTTTGGGGTTTTTTTTAATTTTCTACTTCCTTTACTATGTAATTGTGATTTCTTTATCTGTGAAGTTTCCATCCTCGACTTTAGGAGCCACACTGGTTACAACTTACTGGCTATAACTTATAATAGGTGAGAATCTGGCCCTTCATGCATGTATTTGTGGGGAGAAAATTATTAGATACATAGATATGGATATTTCTGACATTCAGAACATACAGACATCTGAAAGTCTAAGAAGTCCTTATTACTGTAATGGCTGCAGCACTGCATTTCACAGAACAGTTAATGATATCTGGATGCATTGAGTGACTTATTTAAAGTAATTCAGCAAGCAAATGGTGGAGTCCCAAAGCCCCTTGCTGTCACCATTAGACAGAAAACACTGCTTCTCTCAATGGGTTAAAGTTGACAGGCAATAAAAAATAACCCTTTTCTTCACCACAAAGTATGTAATAACTCATGCTATAATCTACATTTGGTAGTTTCAGGACAAATACATTAGCCTCCCGCAGAGTTATATTATTACATAATTTGGTTTTTCTGCCCTGGCATCTTGTACTCTAGTCCTGTTTAGAGTCCTGCTTGTTCTCATTCAACCCAGATTATAAAAGCTTTGGTGCAATATCTTTACTGGTATTGTGAAGTGCACTGTTAATCTACTGTTTGCTGTGGGTAACATAATGAGACAATCTGGGGCTTATAAGACTAAACTAAATGTAGTTCTGGGAACCTTGGTATTATCTATTGAATATTTTCCATGTCTTGCTTTTCAGCACTTATCTGGAAAATAATTACATGCATATGACCCATAGGCAATTCCTAACAGATACTGCCATCTCATATAAAGTGTTTTGCTTTAAATTGAGCACAGCTTCTACTTTCTGCACTTTGTTTCTAAGGATACAATCATGAACAGGGAACATTTTCCTTAGGAGCTCATCTGTTCCTGCTGCTTCTCCCTCACCTGAAGTCGTAATCCTTGGTTTGTGGCTATAATCAGCTCTGTGGAAACCAATTGTGATGTCACAGGCAGGAGATTATGACTTCAGGGGCAGAACAAACAGCAGGAGTGGGTGACCTCTAAAACACAAGATGTCTCTTTTCATGCAAAGATTGTTCAAATGAAAAATGGGACAGAAATGTGCCTATCTTTGAGAAGAAAGTGTTTGTTCAGGTTTCTAAAAGGCATTAATTGGATTGCAAGAGTTAATTTGAAGTGAAATTCTCTGTGATTATATCAAGAAGAGATAATATATTCAGTAGCAGCTGAATTACTAAGTTTAGCTTCTAATTTCTCATTTGATTAAATGACAAACACTACTGATGCAATCAGCAACTTATCTATCTTTTCACATAAAACTGGAACCATGTAAAAACTCATTTCCTCTCTAGCTGACTTTTGCTGTGAACTCAGCTGTAAAATGGGTCAAATTTTTAAAGGTTTGTTCTTTTTTTTTTTCCCCTTTCATTTCATGTAGCAAACTGATCAGAGGGACTTTTTTGATAGCTTTCTAAGGGAATGTTTGTGCGATTTAACAGCTTGTTTTATGACAGCATTAAAGAATCAGAGTTGATTTGTGTGGGTTTTTAGTATTTTTTTTTTGCACTTTGTGTAATAGTCAGAAGTTTGGTAGGGGAGTTACTTGTATGAACCAGAGTTTTTTCTTCAGTCCTTTTCTGAGAAAATGTAACTGATAATTTTAAACAGCATCTTAAACAGGATCTTTCGTAAGGAGGATTCTTGAGATCAATTCCCACTTAAGATCCCTACTTATTGTATGTAATCATTGAGATTTGGACTATAAATGTGGTTTTATCACCATATGGATTCGTCTACAGATGATGGATCTGTGCTCCATGTGAAAGTGGAGGTTTTGATGGTCTGGATTCCAGTGTATCAGGAGTCTGAGTGAAAACAGATATTTATTTTAGATTAGATTCCTACTCTTTTTTGCATGTCTCATCCCTTTCTAGAGAAATGTATTTTGGTCCAGGTGAATGACACTTGGAGAATGATGGGGTTTTTTGGGTTTGTTTGGGTTTTTTTAAACTTTAGGATAAGTTTTTTTTCCTAAAGGAGATTTTTTTTTTCTTACTAAGATAGTCATTTAACCTGAAGTATTATTTGTGAACAGGTTCACATTTACATCACAGATGTGAACTTAGATGACTGGCTTCTTTGAAATATAAAGGGGCTCTTGCATGATCCTGAATGCTTATTGAACTGTGATCTTCTCTTGAATTTTGTGCTTAGGGATGCTGGCCACCAAAAAATCACAGGGAAATGTGTAAGGCTTCTCTGCATGCTCAGATAAATCTTTTTGTGTCAGTTTTGTAATCTGTAAATTGAAGAGTATAAGTTTTTATTTTTTGATCATATCAGTATTGGAAAGTGTACTCTTGTAACTAATTTTCCAATGCTATTAATCAGTTAAATGTTTAAATGTGTGATTTCTGTATGAAATTGTAATCACTGTCCCAAAAATGTATATCTGATGAGAAAATACCACATTCATATTTTCTGGGAAAAAAACCCAAAAAAACACAAGCAAAAAACCCAGCTCCAAAATCCTAAACTAACAAAACAAACCTCCACAAAACTTACCTCCCCTATAAGCATCTCTACATGATGAATTTACTACACTGGTGTTAATAAAGAATTATTAAGAACTGGCATTTTTGTTAGAGGAACATGGAAGAAATAAAGTTTTTTATAAGTTATAGCATTAAATTGTGCAAAAATATCATCCTATCCTTACATAATTTTTCTCAGATAGTAGTAAAATACAGGAAAGCATGAGAAAGCAGTAGATAATGAAAAGAAACCTTACTTTGTCATTTTTAGGTGCTGTGAGTGGCAACTGGTACTAGAGTATTCTTAAAAAGACAATTTAATAAAAGCCCATGTTCCTCAATGGCATTTAACTACAGCCTTTTTACAGATTTAACATGCAAATCTATTTCTTTTGATAAATGTTTTAATTTTTTCCCTCTAGAATGTCCAGCCTATTTTGCACATTGGTAGAGAGTAAAATTCTCCCAATCTTTCTCCTGACATTTTGCAAGTTCAGAAATTGCTGATAACAAGAATTTGTTTCCAATTTAATCTCACCAATTATGGTTATTCTAGGGCAGAGCTCTGGCAGTAGTAGACATAATGCTCATTGACATAATAGCACAGATGAGCTGAATGAGAAAGCATCTAACAACATTACTTGGAATAAAGCTGCATCTCTTCATGTCCTATTTTTATATGCAAAGAGAAGCAACACTGTAAGGATTTTAAGGTTTTTATCTTTATGTATACAGTAAATGCTTTTATGGAAAATCTTATTAAACAAATTCCAGGCTTCAAGGAGGAAATAAAACCATAATTTTGTTCCCTATTCTACCAGCCTTTATAAAGCTTCATGTGAGTGGTGCCTTTACCTTACAGTAAAACCCCCAATAGTTTCATATATCATTAAAAATGGTATCTTTAAAATGGTTAGGAGTTTCTACTATGAGACCAGTAAAAATCTGGATCCAAAGGAAATAGATTTATTTTTGATCAGCTCTAGTTCTTATTGTGGGTCCCTTAATTATTTGAGATGATAAAAAATATCTTCATCAATGAACACAACAGATATGTCCTACCTTCTATCCCATTTGAAGAGTTTTTTACTAACTTTGGAAAAAATATTAGAATATTCAATACAAATATTGTTTATGGACTCCTTCATATCACTAAACAAAGTGTCCCAGAATGAAAGACACAACCCAGCTTCAGAATAACCAATGAAAAAAAAAATAATAACTTCCTAATTTATTTTTGCTATGCTACTGTATGTTTCACCTTAGTAGATCATTGCAAGGTTTAAGGAATTATTAAAAGTAGTCTTTACTTGTCAGAGTAAATTAAGTTGTGATGCATTATCTTCTGTTGCATTTCTGGTTAACTAATTCTCAGATTTAGTAAATTGCAGTAGGTTTCACAGCTGTTAAGCATGATTTGGTAAGTGTTTTATATGTTCAAGTTTATTTTAGGTACACTCCTCTGTAACATACTCCAAATATAGTATTTTTAAAAGATCTTCTTCTAGTTTAGCTTTTTAAAGTATAGTTGGGGATTCATCCACAGATCTTTTCTGCTAATGAATGAGCCATAGAATAATTTCTTGTTCTTTTTAGTATTGTTTAATCAAAAATAAGTTCTCTTTTGTTTAACATATGATATTTAGAGCAAAAGTACATAATCAAATTAAGGCAACAGAAGCAAAACTTCAGTGAGGATTAAGGGCATTTTGAGATTACAGAGCAGTGGCTCACCCAATTCTAGAACTGGGACATCTGTAAATTCCTAGAAGCCTAATAATCTGATTCTTGGAAAGATGATGGAAATTGCCTACCTGATATCATGTACTGGAGTGACACTCTTCTAATTAACATAAGGTGCTTGATCTTCAATTTAGATCTGATTTAGACTTACAAATTAACACACGTTCCCTTCCAGTCTGTTGTAGCCTGTACAAAACTAGGTTCAGAGAATTAGAAGCAAAAGAACTGGAACAATGTGTAATTTTTATTACATAAAATACATTTTAATAATTTCTCAAATTATCTCTTTTAATGTAGCTGCACAAAAAAAAAAATTCTTCTCCTTTTCAACCACTGTGTTGATACAGATACACCTGACAAATTCCCCTAGGCTAGAGAAAACCAATCAAAACTTTCCTCCATGTAAAACATACAAAATATACAGGCATAACATTCAATGTGTCAGAGTACAAGGCATCTCTACTCCTTCTGGTTAAGACCCATATCCTTGAGTGGACAACCTCAAAAATGTTCTATACTTAATATTTCCAATTTAGAATTAGGGTCTTCTTATTTTTCATGTATTTAGCCAGAAGAACAGTCAACTTTATTCACTGATGTGGTTTGCTACTTTATACCTTCTGATTAGCATTGTATGGAAAGACTCTATTGGTTCTACCTAATGCCTAAACATAATTATGGCCTTTGAGCTTACAACCTCTAACAAATACTTTATTCTGTTTGGAAATCTCCAGTTCATTTTGTTCTTTGAATTGCAATTACTACTAGAATATGAGGAATATAAGTCATACAGCCAGACATAGTAAAATTGGAAATTGCCTTTGACTAATTTTGCTTTAAGCAAACAAGTCAAGAAATTTGCTCAAGAGATTCACTTTAGTGTACTTTAAATGCTTTAGTTTCCTAACACACTGTCAATATTCACCTATCTCAGAGGTTTTAAAGCAAAACTGAAGTTTTGGGTTGAAATCCAGTTCTTAGTAAGAAAGAGATCAAAGTTAACTGTTTTTATTTGCTAACAATATCCTAGTAGGATATCTGAAGAAAAAGGCTAATTTTAATTATTGTTACTGAAATATCATATTAATAACATCACATAAAAATATGTAAATGTTAATATTGATGACAAATCTAAGTCATAATCTAAGAGCTTCCTTTACCAACTTTGAAGTGTTTTACTTATATTAGTTTCCTTCTCTAAAGATTTTTTTTTACCTGAATGGTAGAGGTCTCCTGCTCACACAGTTTCTGTATAAACCCAAAACTTAGATGGATTACTGCACCTTAAGAAACACAGGAGGATCGTTCCAACTCATTAACCTTTGAACTTAATTTTCAGTATGTTATATTCAGAATGAAATTCAACTATATTTTCATTTAAGCAGTTTCTGACTTATGTACTAGATATTATTATCAACAAGTTTGTGTTGGATGAGTTTGAAGCTAATAAAATTATTAGAAAGATCCTTAGGAAAAAAATAATTTTAAAAAGTTTCTCACAAAGTTTCGGAACACAGAGCACTAACCCAACAATTTGTCATCTGCTACATTTCAAATTCCTCACCTAAATACCTTAATGTATGGAATTTATTTTTATTTAAGACACTTTGATTGGTGAACAGAGCAGCGTAAATGGCTTTCTGTGTACACAATCATTTTTCTTTTTTGACATATAAAAAACAAAGCAGGTCACTCTAATTAATCAAACTTTTAGGATACTGGGTGGGGTTTTGTTTTCTTTGTTTTAAATGTTTTAGTTCTTTCCTTTCTAAGTAACTGTTCCTTTCTGATGTTTACTGTTCAGGCAGAATAAAGTGCAATTTACAGTCTTTGAATTAGAAAACTGACTAGAAAATCATCTTAGTCATCTTTTGAAAGAGACTGAAAGTCTGAAATCTCTATAAAGTGCAGTCTAAAATGCTTGCATGTAGTTTGATTAGCTAGGGAGATTGGTGGTACATATTGAGTTGCAACCACATTTAATAATGAATTTACATGGACTCAATTTTACTGATTCAATGTTGAGTATTTATCCACCTAATAAAACAGTTCATTTGATAACGTTATTAAAATTTTAAAACAACTGCCTAGTTGTTATATCTCTAGAGATTATATTATAATAATATGATAGTGACAACAGGAAAAAAGGAAACATACTAATTAATACAAACATAAAATCGGTTTTAATTACATTTATTTATGTATCCACCAGAGAAAAGCCCAGTGGACATAAAATTGTGCACTACTTAGACAAATAAAAGAAAAAGCTTTTAGGGAAGGATAGGATCAGCTTGCCCAGTGTGACTTTATTTTCTTGTAAACAGCCTTAACTATATGGAAACTCAGCCATCTGCTTTTACTTGTCACGTTTCTCACACTCAGTTCAGCTTCTTTGTGACAGTATTGCTAGCAAAAAAAGGTACATAAATCATGTCCTTGATTTATTGGTACTACAAAGCCCACACAGTGTCTTACGCCTTCCATATTCTTTTCCTGAAAAAAGGTATGATCTGCTCATAGTAAAGACAAGACCATAGGGAGATACACTTTGGCAATGTAGTTTGTCTTAATATGGGCTGCAACACAGTTGCAGTCCAAAAGGCTGCATTTTCCCTGCTAGCTACTGCATCTTATTTAAATTCCTAGTAATCTGAGAGAAATCCACTAGTACTTTGCAATAAAGTACACCTGTGCTGGTTTGAAAGCAAAACCAGTGAGAGACCCCAAGTCAGAAACACAATTTAATAAGAGGAAAAGAAAAGAAATAAAGTAAAATAAAATAAATGCAATAGTACAAAGAAACCACTGACAGAGTCAGAATAATACCTGACACCCTGTTAGTTAGGGTGGTAGTAGCAGTCCAGATGAAATGGTCTTGTCAAATCAGTGATCCTGTAGAAAGGTCTGGTAGCTCTTGTCCTCTGGGGGTCCAGTGGGTAAGGCTCCCTGTGCTGTCCCAAACCCCAGATTATATCCAGGTGGGAATGTTTGGCTCCTCCCCCCGGGTGGAGCATCTCACAATGGGCTGATCTCATTCTATGAGTCATGCAGTGGGTCCTTGATGGCCCATTAAACAGAGATAGCTCCTGGAGGGAGTTATCTATGAGTCATGGGCAAGGCATTGATGGGCCCGTTAACAGAAGATAAGGGAAACACTGCCCCACCTGGTTACAACAGCTCATGGAGATGGGGATAGAATACATACTTTGGGCACATCTTACATTGTAACCTAGGACAACACCATTCAACCTTGCATTATTTTCCTAATGTACGGCCATTATAGGAAGTTCTGTTCTAACTAACACAATTCAATGCACTCTGAACACTGAGAGTTCAATAGTCCTTAAATATTTTAAGAAACACATCTTCGTCTTTTTTAATATAACTGGAACTTAAAACTGAGCAACTAAACAAAAACAAACAAAACCCACAAAATATCCAGACCAAGGAAGAATACCTCATTACATATATATTTTTATATTTATCACTGTTTTATATATTTTAATATATTTAAAATAATTTATAACTTCTAATTGTCATATACCTCTGGCTTTCTATAACATATAATTTAGAACCAAGAGCTTGCCACATACTCAGTCTTGATACAGGTGTTATTATTATTACTCTTTTTTGCTCTGTTTTCTGTGAAAGTCGGTATGAGATCTTTGACTATGATTTACATGGTACTTAAAATCCTAATCTCCAAGAGTTTTTATCTTAAAATTCTGTTCCTCAGAAATGTTAATATATTTTTGTGGAAATTGTCTATATATTTGTGAGATTTTTTTCAGGCTCCTATGATATTGGTGGTGACATCTATGAGGGTACTAGACAAAGCCCTTGAGGCAATGTTGTAAATTCCTTGGGTTTCCTAGTTCAGTGTGTTGGACTTTTAGCTACAGTGCTCAGCAAGGTGATGCAGAATTATGTCACACATAGAAGATTTCCAGAGATAATTTTGTGACTCCAGTACCATGTCTACTGTTTTAGCCAGATAGAAGCTAAAGTGCCTCCTTGTAATTTTGTCAGCTAGGGATGAAATAAAATGAGTTGCTCATCAATTCGTAGGACACCAGGGCTATAACTCCTTCGGGAGTGGGGATGCTTGCGCGGAATTAAGGCAGGGAGAGCCAGCAGACACTGCTCCAGGCTGCTGAGCAGAGGCCAGAGCTGTGTGGGACAATGACACCTGCCTGCTGCTGCCCCAGCTCCAGGTCTGAACACATCTGGACCTGCTGCAGATGCTGCAATCTGATGCCCTGACATTCTCAAATCACTTGTCTTTCTGCAGATGAATCTCGACTAAAAATCTTACCAAACTAGAGTTCAAAACACCTTCATTTTCATCCAGGTCTACACATTAGAGGCTTATGTAGATCTGTCAGTTGCTCATACTAAATCTTAAGGGTGCACAGGAACAAACCAAGTGCATAGTCCTGCTGCCCCAAAGTATTCTTCTCTTCAGCCATTTGTGACCCAGTGACTTTAAAAGCCAGATATACCATCAGCTGTTTCATGTCTTGAGGTGAGGAGAGAGTGTAATAGATGTGCAGATTGTTTGGATGTAAACCTTAAGAAAACAGTATCCCACCCAATGGGTTTTTTTATTTACAGTAAAACATAAGACCTTTTCAGTTTTAGGGAAATTTGGCTCAACTGCCCATTTTGTGGTTTATGTCACTGCAATTGATCACTGCTTGGCTGGGTCCCCTAGCAGTATGAGATCTCATCCCTACAGCTACATACCATTTATTGTCTCTGTCCCCTTCTCCTCTCCCCACTCTTTTTCTCTCTTTGAATGGCTAATGGCATCTGGTTATTAATCTTTACAGGGGCCGACATTTAAGCTGAAATAACTCATCCCTTTATCATCTACTCTTCTCTTTGTGTCTTTTTATAAGCTCGGTATTCTCAAGCTGTTTTCCTCTATGAACATTAGAGCTTTTATAAGACAATCCATATTGAGACTTTTTTTTTTTTTTTGTAGAAAAAAGCATTATCACCAAACTACTAAGTTTAAACAGTCCAAGTCACATGACATTCCTGGACTTAATTCTTCTTGGGGGGATATGTTTGTTGATTTGTTGGGATTTTGTTTGTTAGTTTTGTCTTGTTTGCGTTTACTTCTTTATTTATCCCTTTGAATAGGTACACATTTATTATTACCAAGGAATGATTTCTGTGAGAGTGATCACACAGCTCTGCCTCTAATGACATACCTTGTTAATATAATTTGTTAAGGGAAAATTGTAAGTATGAACATTGTGAATAAGCAGGGAAAAGGTTGATATTGGTTAATGAAGTTCAGGACTTGGGAAGTCTTGTGTCTCTTTTCACTTAATACTAGTTAAAGCAATTTTGTTTGAAGTAATTTTTTAGAGTTTTGTTATATGGGGTGATAGCTCCTGAAGTTTAAGGCAGATATCACAACATAGTTTGTTGCAGTGTGCTTTGTATTTTCATGTTTTGTTTTTACCTGTTTTTATTATGTAAGTTCTGTAATGGTTTTTCCCAAGTTCCCCCTGTACTTCTCCCCATCTGGTACAATCTCCTGCCTGGGAAATTCCCTTTGTTCCCCTCTGTTGCAATATGTAGTCAATCATCTGTTAGTCTCCTCCCAGTGCCTGCCCCCCTCCGGGAAGCCTCTCCCCCTCATTCCAGAGACTTCGGAGGGACTCAGTCCTGGATTGGAGCAGGCTGGGAGTCCCCCACCCCTCGTTTCCTATTTGCTGGCTATGTGCCCTCCCCATTCCCCTGATTGGTTTTCCCTCTTGTGTCCACCCCCTTCCCCGAGTCCCTGATAAGCAGTGAGCCTCCTCCTGCTCTCTCTCTCTCCTGGGACACGTGAGTGCCTGCACCATGGGGTGCACGTGACAATAAACTCTATCTTGCCACGAGGCCTCCTTCTTCTTACCTTCGTCGATCCTCACTAACAGCTCTCGTGTGGCTTCTGAACTACCAAGGAGGTAGTGGCCGGTCTGCTAGCCAGACTTGAAACAATTCCCAGCCAGGGCAGCTGAGATTAGCTGGAAAACCATCTCCAGCGGGCACAGGGAATTATTTCAATAGTTATTAAAATGATAAGACATAAATTTTCCAGCCAGCAACTCAGTATACAGTAAGGCTGCAGAGAAACATCTGCTTGCATCTTGGATATGAGAAAAACACAGAATTATATATGGTAGATTAATAGTTTCTAGTGTTCCTATCTTAAATGAAGGAACATAATACCTCAGATGGTATGTAAAAAAGGGTTCTCTCAAACTCCTGAAATAAAGTCTATTTTTCATATGTTACAGAACTAGCCAATGACATACATTACTATTTAATGCTGAAGCTAAGATTTGTGCTATATCCAACAAGTCAATATGCATATATAGAGAGAGATAAGAAGAGTTATAATTAGAAAGCACTGAAGAACAAGATTTGTAAGGGAAATAAAAATCTCATAAGCATGACATGAGATTTGGCAAAGATTTCACTAAGGAGGATGATCCTCTGACCTTTGCAATATCTTTTTAACATTCCTATGAAGCATCTAGTATTTTCAGATGTGAAAATGTGTATCTGCATGCTGCAGGAATAATAGTTTTGAGTGAGAGAACAAGTCTTATTAAAAGACAAATAAAGAGGCTTATATAAAGAGAGGAAGTAGATGTGAAAAAGACAAGATCCCAGGTGAGACTCTAATTTAAATGAAAATGTTATCTGTTACTTCTCAAGTGATAAGGAGGACAATATCATTACACAATTTATTTTCATTTGCATTTCATAAAAAAGTTAATCAGAGTATAAACTTGTTAAAGTGATTTCTAATCTGGTTTAAGGTACATCAGTGTGAAGTCACCTTCAGTAAAAGAAACATCACCTAAGGGCATAAATAGTCGTCTTTTCTTACCGTACTTTACTTACACGTTATAAATGTTTATTTCTTTTATGTTGATAGCACCTTGATTTTTGCTTTCTGATTAAAATGTATAGAATTTTTTAAATTAATATGAATATAGGGAACTATCCAGCTTGACTGTGGGAGATTTTAATTTTTTTTTTCTTTTGCACACAATTCAGAATTCCAGAAAAGAATGAGACCTCCAAAGCTGTAAATAATTTTTCTTCTCATTGTAAAAGCGGGAACACTTATTTAAGACCCTACTGTAGCATAGGAAAACATGATGGTTGCAGGCAAACCTATATATTGTAGACTACACTAATTTTTTCTACTAAACTTTCAGTCATCCACTTTTCTGGAAATGCAGAAACAGGTGCTTCTGAAATTGCAGTAAGCAGCTATAAGTCGGTATAAACCTACATGACTGTAGAATAAGTTTAAAAATCTGCCTTATACATAGTTACAAAGAGGATTTCTAGATTATATACATGTTTTAAGCAGGAACTGAATCTCTTCCTTTGCTTGTGACAACCTTCACCATTCTAATTAGTTTAAATATTATTTGAGTCTATATTTCCATAAAGTCTCTTAGTAACTTTATTACTTTGTGCATGTGTATGCTTTCATCTTTATTATATTGATTTTTCAAGTCCACATAAAAAAATTTCTGAAATTTGTCATCATATTGTTATGAAAGGAACATAATATTATAAAACAACATCAGCAGCACTTAAAAATTCTACACTGACATGAATATAACCACTGCAATACCTCCACATCCATATATAATTGTATGATATTATGAAGAAGACTGCTCAGGAAAATTTGCAGTATAAAGCATCTTTATCCCTGTACTGATAGATTATTTGTCTATATTGCTGAAAATTAGTTTTGCAGCTCACAGTGAGATGTCTTTAACATGACCTCAATTAGTTCTTAATAATTAAATGCTGTACCAAAGGTGTTAAAAATGTCATTTTCTGTAAAAAAAAGACATAAGAAATAATAAGAAGAAAAAATGATAAAAAATTGATTTTACAAAGATGTCAGTAGAAAAATTTATATTCAAACCCATTGGAATATAAACAACTGAAAAAACTTTGTTTCATTGGCTTATTGTGAAAGAGAAGTACTCAGTACCTCTCTTCACAGTGGGATTCTGTCCCTTGTGTAGAACTTAAAACAAGAAATACTCTTAAGGGCTTATCTGAGGGCCAAGCTACACTGCTATAGTGTAGAGCAATATTACAGACACCTAACAAGGATGTGAACATAACACAGTGCAAAGCCTGGAAATCATAGCTCAAGCCCCAGAAGCATAATAAATATACTATTTCCATTGGTGGACCTCACTTATTTGAGAGATGCAGCTGTCCAAGGGCACCTCTATATGATTTAGGCATATTATGAACATTATTTTGAGTTGAGTCTGCAGAACAGGTTTAAGTGATTTTTCAGCATCTCAGCTTCTCCATCTGCTCAAATTGTGATCATGATATTTATATATGACTCAGAAGTTGTTGAGAGACCTAGATCACTGAAGTGTGAAACACTTTAAATACTGTAGATAAGATTGCCATATAATTTTATGGTAATTCCAAGGAAAATGGTTTTAGTATTATGAAGTCTTATAGTGAGGCAAAAGTAGACATATGAAAGTTGCTTTGATATTATTAGACAAATTGTTTTTAAAAAATAATTTGAAAGCATCCATGCTTTGATAGTCAAGGTCACTTTTACCTTAATTAAAAATGTTTGCAGGCTGTTAAAAAGTTCAAGGCCATATTCAATTCCATTTGGATGTTTCCATCTCTTTAGATTTACTATCTCTGTTTCCACAGTTTGGACATTTGTAATAATCACATTGTATCATAATTCAGCATCTTTACATGGAGAACTGATAGGAAGATTGTTTTGGTATTTTGAAAGAGAATTGAAAGAGCACCATTGACATAAGACTCCAGGATAGCTTTTTCATGGAAAGTGAAAAGACTCACCTACAACTTTTAAGTGAGTCTTTGGGGACTTGCTAATATTCACCATGAAAATAGTCAAAGCAAATTGGAAAACCATATAGGAGTGAAGGGAACAAAGCCCATGAAGAAGTGACACCTGTGAGTGAATTAGCATATGGTTTCAGACTAGGATCTGACTGAAATGGATCGACCAGCAGGAGAGGTGACAATCCAAGACTGCTCAGAAATGCAGGATTGTGCAGACACAGAGACATTAGGTATTGGCATCAATCAAGAACACAAACCATTATAAATGCTGGAGTTAAGCATTCTGACATTGCACAAATGTGTTAAGAGTAGAAGAATCAGGTAGGTCATTGCACTCAGTCCCCCACAATCAGTAAAAATTTTTAGTTCAGATAAGCCTAAAGAACTTTTGAGTCTTCTGAAGATCGGACACATCTCTTGAGACCCTTGCTGTTGCATGACTAGCTTTTTTGTGTCTCTCAGCTAGTAATTTTCAGTGAAGGGTTGTTTTATTCTGATTAATTCTCCAGCCTAGACTGGGGTCACCTATGGCTACTGTACTGATAAAAGGCATGGATGTAGCCAGAGAGACACCCTATTATAAGACCTATTTTCCTGGAAGTTGATCTTTTAAGAGAGGTGATGGAACCTCTGACACTTGAGATACTTAAAACTGCACTGAGCAACACACAAAGGAGAATATTTAAAAGGACAATGCTATCCTAACAGATAAATTGAGCAGGTGATCTATTACATCTCTTTAACCTTCACTGCCATTTGTTAGGTTTTTTAAAGAAAATCCTGTACCTCCAAGTTCCAATTGGAAGAAACGTATTGGAAAAGATCTCTTGTATTACTGAATTTAGCTTCCTGCTCCTACAGGCAACAAAGTGAAACCCATCAATTGCTCTCTATCACAGAATAAATGTTAACACATCTGGGAAGGAGACTTGTCAAGTTTCTATCTTGCCTGAGACTAGAGATATTTATAAAAGAAATCTTTTAGAATAAGTCTGTCAAACCAATCTAACAAGTTTTAGATCTTGGAAACCTTCAAAAAAAGCTTCATATATTATCAGTGTTAATTAATGCCTACTTCTACTATGCTGTATGGAGGATGCAAAAATATGGCTGGAAAAATATATATCATAGATTCTGCTGAGATTTCACCATCCAAATTTCATCCATGGCAATGACAACCATTATTGGGTAACTATAGGCAAATCACTCTAAGTTCATGGAAGAACACATGCTTTCCTTCACACATGAAATGTACTGAGCAGCACTTTAAAATGGTAACCAGATCATTGAATTCTCTGTGCTTGCTGACAATGACCTTGCTAAGGTGATATTGGTTCATAACTCTCAGGGAGCATATCAGCAGTGTATCACTAAATACTCATTGATGGTTATACTGATTGTTTTAAATGTAGATATTAATAGAACTTCCTTTTCATTTTCCACTTTAAAAAAACCAAACCACACACTGTCTTTAAAATCAAGAGAATAATGGGAGAACTTAAACCCATACTACCTTTTCTTTGCTCACAGCCAATTAGTGGTCTCAGTGGGTCTCAAACAAATATCAAATACTTGCTACTTAATCTTGAATTTTGATTCTTTTTTCAGGCATACAAGGAGGTGGGTAAAACCCAAGCAATTCATATGTGTAAGAAATATGCATATTTCTTGCATCTTGTAAGCTAAAGAGTATTCCCTACTTATTGAAAAAAGTTCCAACATTATTACTTTGATTAAATCTGAATATTTTTCCACAAGCAAACCAATTTTAATTCATAAGACTGTAAGTAAAACTAGAAAACTTTATTGATTCCATCATTTTTCTTGCTTACTAAGGCATCTCTAGAAGGTGGTCCATAGCAGTAAAATGAATATTATCATCGACACAAAGTTAATATTTCAATGGTATCTACAGATACTTGCTATAAAAAAATATTCCATGGATGTTGACTGTTTTCTTGGTTTTATATTCTTAGCAACGTGTTCAAGCCAAAAGGTTGCCATAACGGTTTTGTTGCCATCATACATTATTCATGCTCAATATGGTAACTCAAAAAAGCTTTTTTGCTTTTATTCTGGCAGGCACAGTACACAGAAATATCTGCCATGTTCTAATATGCTCCATATCTCAAAATGCATGTGCATTTTTTTATAAAAATACCCACAATTTATTCTAATTTATTTGAAATCAAAATAATGAGTAAATGTTGGTTGTGAAACATTTCAGTTTGACTGTGACCTAAGTCACAGACAAATTTAAAAATATTTTAGTCCAAGTCTGATACTGTGACACTTAAAAACAAAAAGAAAATAGCTCGGCTTAGTTCAGCTGGATGTGTCTGGATAAGAATACAGTAACTTTAGTCATGTACTTTTATGTTTTCTGATAAAAATAGCTTATTGAGAAAATCTAGCTTGAAACACATTTACTGTTTCACTTGATGGATTTAAAGGATGAATAAATATGTTTTGGGGTTTTTTTTATAACTTCTCTTTTCTCTTGTATGTTTTTTTTCTTATTTTTCTTTCACACTGTACTTATTATTGCTATTTCCACCAGAGCCAAAGGTAATAGATATTCATGCATTAGTTATTACACTTATTAAAAAATAATGTCTCCTAAGCACATACATTTTGACAGATTTCCTTGTACACTCAACTCATCATTATGGGATCATTTATGTCCTATGAATTTTGAATCTGCCTTGGGTGATTCTATCAGCAGATTTGAGTTTGTGATACTGCTCCATAGGATTGAATTATGAATCAAATGAAAAATATTGAAGTGTGAAAATATATTGGGTTCTGAAACGTATTGAAAATATTTTATGGATTTAACACATAGTTGGGTGTTTAATGGTGTAAAAAAATACCTCAGCAATAATCTGGTTACTTTTTAGTACCTCATTATTGTCACACAGGAGACTAGGCTGAACAATGAAGAAACACAATGCCTAATAGGTTTCAAAAAGGTTTTCAATCCATTTTTTCTTGCTAACAGTGATGGTATTATTCTAACAAATACCACAAATTTCTTAAAGTAACGTGAAAACCATGGATATTGAAAAGTTGTATAAGGAGACAAGAAGCAGATATTTAAATTTTTTATCCTTTAACTGGACTATAGTCCAGAAGTGAGATCATCATCTCCGAATCTTCTTTTTTTTTTTTATTTTCTTAAAACTGCATCCAAACAAAGCACACAATCACTGAGAAATTCAGCCACAAAGCAGGCTTTTAAAGTCAAATTTTAAATCTTATTTTAGGTAAAATGATGCTGGTGAGACTCACTTATGTCACTTTCATGTGATTTTTATCTTCTACAGAGATTAAAAGAAAAACATTCCAGCCTGTTTACTGATTCTTCAAAACTTGGCAAAAATTATTCAGAAGAAGGATTTACCATACATTTTAATGAGACAAAGATAAAGTGATATGGGATATTTGGAAAGTAAACCTATTTCTGCTGGTAACCTACAAGACAAGTCTTTTAGGCCGTTTCATTTGTGTGGAAAGTAGTGTTGGGAGAGAAGGGAATGATCTTGCCCTACTAGTACCTTGAGTTTTAAGTTCCCATAATCGTCTTTGTATTTATGCAATTTTCATTCTGCTGTTCTTTATATGAAAAAAGATAAACAAAGAAATTATAGGGAGACTGTCAAAGATTTTTATCAATTTTCAAGCAAATAGACAACAGTTTTATCATCTTTTCATGCTTTTTTCCATCGTTGTGATTCAGCTTTCCTAAAAGGTGATTATAACGACATTTTTATGAAATTGCTTTAAAATTATGATTGATATTTTATGACCAGCATAAATCAAAACAATATTCTGTGAGGTCGACTTGTTCTTTTCTTTGCTTGATTGGTTAATTTAGATAGAAAGCACAATTTTATAAAGAAATTCAAAGTTGCATTATGTCTGCATACAGAAATATGAAGAAAATGTAGAGTGAAAAATTAAGCAGAAAGAGAGCAGATAAAAACAAAACTAGTGAATTTAAATAAAGCCATTTCAATCTTGGTGATTGCTGGTGTTCTTGCCATATCAGGACATCTGAAGAACAATTGCTAGAACCAGAATAATCAAATAATTCCCCTGATATTTATGCTCAATATAAAGACACCAGAGTAACTTCTTAGTTGCCCCACTTAATTTATCTGTTTTTCATCTTTATAGCTTGAATTTTTAGGCAATTTTGACAATGTTATTAGATGAAATACTTAAAGTTTTACATTTATCTTGAGTTATTCTTATACAAGAGCACCTACCTGAGTCTGAGGAAGGGAGTAAATAACCTTTCAAGGTGCTTGGAGTAGAGGGTCCAAGAACCTCAGCTATGGAATTTAGATACCTGAGTAACTTCTAGAATCTAACACTTCCTTGCCTATGGATGGTCTGGTGTCAGCAATGAAAACCAGACATAGTGCAGGAGAATATTATGCAAGACCACACAGCACCACACAAAACCTCTTAATCTACCTTGCCCCTGCTCCTAGGTTGTGTTTATTCAAGGCTGCAAAACAAAACCTCTGAATTATGTCAGAATGATTTGCAGTTGGTAGAGAGGCACAATAATTGCTAGCTGGAGGCACCAAATGAGTTTTCACTTCCATGAAAGTGCATATTACACTGAGAAACTAAAACTCAGTACACTAGATCTGTGCATATTTGATACCCTTTCTTTAGGTCTCAAGTGAATAGCTTATAAACACATACCAAAAGCAAATTTTTAGATTCAAAACTTAGCATTCAACATTTGGTTTGAAAAAATCCCCAAACAGCTGAAAGGTTGAACTGAATGGTTTTGGTGTGCAGAGATTGTAATTATTCCACAAATCACCTGGGACATAAATTCTGAAATGTCATTTCTAGCAGGGTTTCAAGAAATTTTCTGGATGGGCTATGAAGTCAGAAATACAAAGAGATGTGAAGCTGCAGTTCTGTGTACAAGCATAAGAAAAAGAAATTTCATTACATACTTTTTTTCCTGTGCCATTGCATTAAAACTTGTTATAGCCTGATATAATCATAGGTAGTTAATCACAGTTAAACACACAGAGAGGTGTATAAAAATAATAATCTGGGTTTGTGAATTTAGGTCTTGATTATGGGTATAAAATAAAAAGAATATTCCATAGTTCTATTGTGATCCATGATGGTAGTTCAGCTATTGTTGCTAAGTGCAATAAATGTCTATGAGGCTTCCACAAATATTTAGAGAGAAGGATGGATCCTCATGAGGAAAGAGTAAAATCCCTACCTAGAATATAAGTTTGGCTTGCAACTTTATGATACTTTCCCAGCTACTGGGTTTAATGTTTATGTTCATTACCGTAACTGAAAACAAAAGCTGATGTTATTTCTAACTGCTTACCCCATAATGGAAATGTTAATAAAATTCTGGACTGCAGAAAGGGCCTAGTTGTAGACATTCTAAACTGATGACCAGAGGAAGTCAGCAGAAAGTGAGAATCCAGCTTTCTTAAACAAAAAAACATAGGGGTGAAATTTTGACCCCTATGAACATAAAAGTTCAAGGAACTTCAATGAAACCAGGATTCATAGTAAATCTCAGAAAGTAGGTATCCAAGATGAAAAGTGCCCAAACTAACAGGCCCTTTTGGAAAATCAGCATTTGAATGACATATTAGAATTCACATAAGGAGTCATTGTCAGAACTGAGATGAACTCATGATTTCCTGGCTCTCTCTGATTGAAATTACTTAGAAGTGGCTAGCATAGCAATAAAAGCAAAGTTTGTGCTGCAATAATTTCTGATACTGTGCTCAACTTTATAAAATATGTTCCTTGGGGATGAAATTAATGAGCAACTCATAAAGACTGGTTATTCACACCTTACACAGCTGCACTTACAAGAGGATTGGGAAAGATGAAATCCAGCCTCAATACAAGGCCATGATGTGCTGTGGCCAAAATTCAGGGGGTTGTGGCTTTCATTTAACCTTGCAGGCTCTCATTTAACCTTATAGGCTGGAATAATCTGCCAAATTTCTGTGTGTTCTTCATAAGGACTCTAAGTGACTCGATCTTGGTCTGACATTTGCAGCTCTTTTCCAAGCTTATTCCTAAATGCTTTGCCACAACTCACTTTGATGCATAATCAGGCCTTCTTCCCTGGCTTTCATGCAGAAGGAATACATTCCTTCTTCTCATAAATACTTTAGCAACAGTTTCTGTGCAGGATTTACTTATTGCACTTCTATGAGCTTAATGACTTCACGGAAATTATGGGAAAGCCCACAGAAAATGGTTTAAAAAGATTCCTCTGGCATTATCTATTTTGTACAGATAATAATGAGCTTTCATACAGTGTGTACCCTATCACTGACAGACGAACCATCAGCATACATAAGGCTTGTCAGATAAATGTGACCTTTGGAGAAAAATCAAGTACAAAGGAAGAGTAGTGTACAGAGGTAGTTACAGGTGTTGCCATCTTTCTTATGAAAGACACACAATATTCTGTTAGTCAGGAGTCTTCTGTGCTCTAACTACCAATTTTATTTCATCAAAATTTCTCCTAAAAGTCAATAGGTTTTACAGAAAGACTGGAAATTTACTACAGAGCCCGGCAGTAGACTAGAGTCACTGGGCTGTATACACACTAAGGTGAAATAACACTTGTAAAAACCTGATTTAAATTTAAATGTTGCAATGCTAATCTCAAATGAAGTACTCTTTTACTCACAAGTCACATTTTGTGTATTTCTAAATAGTCTTTGATGATATCTGTGGCATATTTCCTGTGTGGTGAGATAGCATTTACAGCACATCTAAATGATATTTTTCCATTAGCTCAATGTCCTATAATGAGGGATACCCCTTTTCTAAGACCAGGCAAAATATTTGTTAGCTTGTCTCCAACACTACTTCAGCATTTCAGTACAAGAGTAACTGCAGTAATTGCATAACTTGCAGTACAAGAATATTTTGGAATGGAGAGCAGAATGTGATCATGTCAGCACACCAGGGTAGACAAGCCCAGTGGTGTTAATTAGGGTGGGAGATCCTATCTTCTTAAGGCTGTAGATGAAGATAAGGAAATATTTTAATGGAGTAAGCTGAGAATCCCGAGCTTGTCAGAAGTAAGAACTATACAGGATATAATAAATAAGAAATTATTAATAAGAAAATAGGTTTAATGTGTTGATCTTGACGAGAATTGCAACATACTTTATCATCCTACTTGTAGACTCTTGTATGTGAACTCCTAACAATACTTAAAGGCAGTACAAACATTCTTTTAGTGTCATTTTATTCCAAAGAAAGACATCTTGATAATTACAGATGTAGAAATATAGTTCTAGAAAAATATTTGCTTCAACTCACAAATGGGGACGGCTTTTTTTAAAATCCCTCTTGGATTACCCCCTACTGTGTTTATTAGTAGGCTCTTGTGGTAATATAAAAAAGACTAACTATTTAGAACTTCCTATTTTAACCACATTGCAAAATAATCACTATTCAGTTAAGCATGTATACCCTCATTGCTTCATCAGAAAAATCAGTTTGTAATTTCTGTGTATTTTCATGACTTATTTGTAGCAAACATTAACAACTCTCCTCAAAAGTTGTTAAAAGTAGCCTTTTAAAAATCAACAAAATAAAATAGACCACCAGACCAAAAAAATTATATATCTGAAAACCTAGAAGACAACTGCTTAAAGAGATGGTTTAGACCTTTTCTAATTGCCAAATTCTATAAAAAACAGGTGAAATAATTTTCCTTCTTTTTTGACAGTGCTTTTGTAACACATATCCATTTAAGTTTTATTCAGCAGGTATATTCAGCTTTGAATCACCACAGCCTATGTCATGCCATTGATTTTTGAAGGTAAATGTCCTATCCAGGGTCAAGGTCCACATGTGAAAAGGAATGAAAAAAATTTACTATAATACTTATACAATTTTACTGTATCTAGAAACTGCTGCAGATGTGGATTCTTTTGATAGCTGTTCTTTCTTATCAAGAAATTTATTGAAATTTATTTTGAATTTATTGAATTTTATTTATTTATCTTTTAATTTTTATTTATCTATTTTGAATTTATTTATTTTGAATTTATTTATTTTTCATTACAATCAGGCTCAACAGGATAAGCATTTATTCTCTGCCTTTTGTGTTTCTACTCTTCAATTTATTGAATTTATTGAAAAATTAAATGGTTCATCTTAACACGTCAGATTTTGTTGCAGAACTGAGCTCTGGCTAGAATTAAATAAAATTGATGTACTCTTTTGGATCATTTTCTTGTTTGAAATGGTGACTCTCTTCTCTATTTTGAACATATGAAAAAGATTTGATTAATTTGATTTCTTCTGAACATAACTATATTTTCTTCCTGGCAACATAAATATAGTAAACTAATATAAGAATAATATAAACTAATATAAATAATATAAATAATATAAACTATAACTTAAAACTAATTTCTTTTCACAGGAGGACAACTCTTTCAAGAGGTTGCTATACTATGTTACTTTTTTGCATCTCACAAGTTTTCAATTAGATTTGTACTCTGAGCAGATCTTAAAAGAGAATGATTGATTAAAAAGGTCTTGTAAGCAGAGAAATAAGGTTGAGGTCTCACACGGTCTAATATCCAAAGGTTTTATTCATGTAAGCACATAAAAAAAATAGATTTGAAAGTGTTTGAGATTGAAAAACAGAGAACAATTTATATAATGGTGTCGCAGTTTTATTTATTGATTGATTATATTGATTTTTTTTTTTTGTCATCAGCTGTGAAACAAACCATGTTCATGAATTATCTTCCTCAGCAATAATGCATGCAAAATCATACTTGCATTAAAGTAAGTATCTTTTGCTACAAAAAGAGTTCTTGTAGCATACTTTATTTCTGTTAGTCACAGTTTGGAGATGACTACGTATTATATTTCTCCTGACAGTGAAAATTGTTTAATGATAACAAATCAAGCTATTAAAAAGAAGTAGAATATGAATGCTTTTTTCTTTCATTCTCTGCCTTCCTAGAAGACAGAGAAGACTTGACAGAGAAATATCTCAAGTTGTTGGGCTCCAATCCTATTTTTGCTGACTGTAAAGACTTCTACCTTCTGAACAGTCAGTTGGATTTGACAGAGTACAAGTATGAAAAAGATTTAGATTTCAGATTATAAATTCTCTTTGTAAAGACTCCCAAAGTACAAATTTCACAAGTGGATCTACATCACAGCACAGACTGTTACAGCACTTATGGTATTCTGAACATCTGCAAGTACAGTGGGTTATTAGTTTTGTTTATAACACACCAGTACATCTTGATGGCTTTGAACCTAAAATATCTGCAATTCTAACTTGCTAATTCCCATAATAATCTAATAGAGTAAGGCCATACAGGCCATCCTTTTATTCATATTCATTTTTGTGGGTGTGTACTTAGCTATTTTTCTAGGTGTTTCCTAGGTTACTGTGTTTTCCACAGTAGTCTTTGGTTTCTGCAGAACTCCTGTGTTGCTTGGACAACTGTCAGGTCAAGCCCAGACTCTATAATATGAATTCAGAAGATTGTTTATAGGCATCTCTTAAAGGTTTGAAATCTTGTATGGTTGCTCTTTATGTAAGAATGGGGACTGTTCTTAAGAAATGTCTTTTAGATGATTATTACTAGTCAAAACTACTGCACTGTTAAATAAGTCTATTTCTATTATACATTTGAATTTACTGAGGTTAGCTAAATACATGTTTATAATCTGTGATGCAAAAACCCCCCTTAACATTCCAAAACCTAAATTTTCATTCCAAAACATGAGATTTCTTTACCCACATGGCTTCAAAATTAGTATTTTAATTTATGAATCAGACATATCTTATGGAACACTATTATTTTTTTACATCCTTTTGCTAAAGAGGTTGTCTTTGAAATTTTATTTTCCTTTATATAAAGAGAATCTATAAAAAGAATATATCATTTGCCATTTATCATGATAGTCTATATTTTATCAAAGTAAATGTCTTATAAAAGTTTATCTATTATTATCAAACATTATGAATACTTTAAATTCAGTTTATTTTCAATTAAATAGAAACCTTTTGGTATTTAAAATATAAATTCCAAGATCTATAGTGACTTTTTCAGATAAAATTGAATATTTTTCATTGCAATCAGGCTCAACAGGGTAAGCATTTGTTCTGTGCCTTTTGTGTTTCTACTCTTCAAATGCTTGCACAAGGTAATCATATATCCATGGTTGTTATTTATCCAAAGTTATCATATACCCACTGTTATTTATTTAGATTGCATAAGTCCAACTTCAGTTCTTTTTCAGTTGTTTTCTTTTGTCATAAACCTGCTTTCTTATCACCTTACTCATTCTTTATGCTCTACTCTTAGTTGCTTCTAATTTTTTTCTTACTCTTTAAGAAAGCTGAAATGGAACAAAGAATGAAAGCTACAGTTTAACAGAAATATATAGAAATGGACTATACACCTTCAGAATATGTAATCAAGAGGGGACAAAAATACCTCTTACCAACATTCAGGATTCCAGTGCATTACAGAAAATCATGTAAAAACCTAGCTTTCTGATTTACTGCATATATGTCCTTTACTGGATTTAATAGAAGAATCTTCCTTAGTCATTAATGCCATGCAGCCTAATACAGAACATTTACTGTCCTTGATCCATTGCTACAAGGTCTGGCAGAAGATTTAAATGCTTCATGTAAATGTCAAGGTACCTATGAAAATAGGAGAGCTTGCCCAGCAAATTGTAGGATAAAATAGGGTAATTGTTGATAGCCTTCTCTGAGTACAGTTCTTAATTATGTTCTTAATTATGCACAGAAAAAAATCCTGCCACTTTTCAACTAAATGTAAACTATATAATAATAGAAAGCTGGAAAATGACTCTTCAGAGTTTAACTGGGCTAGAACTTGAGTGCAAATAGGTGTAGCTTTGTTTAATAGAGTTAACTTTGGTAAACTGAGAGTTTGACCCATTATCTGGATATTTCAAACAGATAAGCAAAAAATAGTTTGAGTAATGTATGTCTTTTAGAAAATGCTAAAAGGTGACATTTGGGATTACATCCAATTTCTGAACTTAATTTATAAAGTACGTTAACTAAAGAAAGATTGTTTGGACAGAATGAATAGGGAGGGATGATATTTATTCTTTTATTAAAGGTCAGCTGTGGGCAAGTAGGTTTCTTACTCCTGCAAATAGTATTCAGGTGAGGATTAGGTAGTTCACAGAAGAGAAGTGCCAAGAATCAAATTCCAAAGTGGGTCACAAGAACATATTTCTCAGATCACAGAAACAAAAGAAAAATCAAATGTTTGTGCTCATCTACAGAAATGTGATCCTGGAAGGGGTCAGGTCTCGGTCTAAAAATGAGGCTGTAACTAAAGAAGGTTCACATTAATTTTCTGCTAGTCTGTTAAATTTATATTAATTTTCATGAATGTTTCTGACTGGCCAGACACATGGCTTTGTGGGGAGCAAGTTATATATATGTAGATAGCAGCTCTTCCCTATCAGATGTGTATTTCATTTAGGAAATACGAGCATGTCTTGCTCACTGTGAAATGTAGAACACAACAGCAAGTGAAAAATGTACTGCTGAGAAAATGAGGACATAGATGAAGAGAGACTGGGCAATAGCATTAAAAGATTTGGCATAGGAAACATAAAATATGATGTTTACTATGCAACAATATTCATACCATTGTCTCAGTTTAATTTTAGTGTGGACAATTGTTTAAACCTCTGACATGTCAAGTAGAGAAGAATAACTAGCCAAACAGCATTTGTGGTTTCAGTGCCACAATACATATTTCTTATATATTATTTCCTACCTCTTGTTTTTCACGGTCAATTTGTGTTTAGAACATCCTTGCACTCTGCCCCAGGGACAGATGCACTTCAGAAATTCCTTCCTTCATGCATAACTACCTACCTAGTTCAAAGCCCTGTCTGCAGCCATGGGCATTATATATGACAGAGCAAAATGAACATCTCCACTTATTAAATGATTCTGAAGCATTTTAGAGCATTTAAAGTGCACATTAGAAATGTCTGCACTTTGGGAGTCCAAAACTGATACTTCCTTGTTTTAATTTCCTAGAAGGTATTTGTATTCTGCAAAGCTTACTAGCCTAGTATGTCCCTTGCCTGTATTTCCCTGTTTGGGAGCTCCTTCCCTAGAGAGGAATCGAATTATTTTATCAGAAGCTCCTCCTTGAACTTTTCTGTTAATGATCACTTTGCATACCACAGTATGGTATGTAAATACCATGAGAGTGGTATTTTTGAAAGTAGTATTTTTGAAATACACCTCACCTTTAAAATTTTACTCACCTATTCCTAAAGCTGGATCACTTCTGACAGACAACTTTCTGCTGTTATTTCTGTTGGATTAAGAGACAAGGGTCCTGGTGAGAAGCAATGTGGAAACAAGTAGAAATTCTTGTTTTAAATGTCAGGCACACATATGTTCTCAACAACAACCACCAAAAAATCATATTAAGTTGTACTTAATACACAACTTCACTCAAAATTCAGTATTTGTCTCAACTTTTTTGCAAATGTTTTCTGCACCCAGTGAATATTGCTGTTGCTGAGTACTATAGGACTATAGGACCAGGTTCCTTTGGTGATTTATGTACTATGACAAAAATACATTTTATTGTGTTGCTTCTTCATTTCACTGGTAGGTCCTTCTTGCATTAAAAGAAAAATCATTGTGACTGTTTAGTAAAAATCCTGAGATGAACTTCAGTAATAGCTCACTCTGGCTGGAGAAGAAGTCTAGTTGGAGGCAATTTGGGTCAATGTGTAGGAACAATTTGTCACTGGAATAACACTGATGTCAAACTCCTCGTATCATCTTCCTCTTTCTCTCACCTCCCTCACACACATTTAAAATTTGAACTTTTTCTCTTTCCAATAATTCAGACTACTATTTTACGTAGAAAATAGACATTCTGTAATTTTTTCTAAATTTGAAGCTCAGATTATATGATGACATAGTGAAGTCTGCCATTTATGCATTACAAGAGTAAAAACTATATTTATCTTGTGATTTTTTTGTTTTTCAATTAATCACATGTTTTCTTTTTATCAGTGAAAAAAATTAAAACATCAGTTTCTTTAAATAATGGTTTTCCTTTCCCTTGTCTTATTTATCTGCTCAAGAAATCTGGCTTGGGGTTTTTTGAGCTGTTTTTTATATAAGTGTTTTCAAGTTATTAGTTTTCCCACCAGTCTATCTTTGACAGCATTATCATTAAAATAGTACAGCTCCCAATACTCAGTCACAATCATCTTCCTCCAAAGCTCAGAAGTGAGTGACCAACATTCCTCTTCAAGTTTTTGTGTTTTCATTAGACCACATCTCTTTTCCTTTCAAATCTGTCAAGAGTGCAGGTAATGGACTCATGACCTGTACATAAAGTAATATTCACAGATATATTGCAGTCCTGACAACAAATGTGGTCTGTCAGAGGGAAGCAATTGGATCATCAGTGCTTTCATTGTCAGGTAGAAAATATCTTCCATTGTGTGGCAACTGACAGTGAAATGGGTTCTTAGTGTGAAGTGTGTTTTATGTCTTACCAAGACTGCTAATTCAGTTTGAGGAAGAAAAAGTTAAAAGCATCTTTAGCTGGGAGGCAAGAAAGCAACTACTCTAATATATTTTGTAACCTTTGCAACAACAGAGAAAACGTTCAAGAATAGGGTACTTGGGGAGGACGATCCCACGAAAGTAAATAATAGTTTGTTTACATACATTAATAAGATTTAAAGAGACATTGATTTATTAAATGATGAGTCATTAGTAGTGGAGGCAAAGGCTAAACAAGCTTACACGGACAGACTTACAAAAAGATTACACTGTAGCTTTCTTATTATTAGTAGGATATGTAAATCAATTTAAACTGATTTACTGAAAGTTTGACTGTTTTTAAGATGTGCCATTTTATACATTACCTCTAACTTTAATGTGTGCATAATTAGTTTAAGTTGGCATAGTGCCATTTGTTCTAACAGAACTCTGTTGACTTGTTCCACCTTAAGATCTTGCTCATTTGCAGCAGTTATCCTCAATATGCTATGATAATATTAATATATGCCTGTTAGGAAATTTTTTTAAAGACAGATATTTAGAGAGTCATTGATACCTTGCTTCTCATAATGCCTATGGAAATATAGATTATCTAGATGTAATGTGTCCTAAAAATGAGAGTAATTGTCCAGCTGGTGGGAAATTCCAATGGTTAATATTACCTTTTATTTGCCCAAAAATACTTAAAAGAATCAAACTGTTATGTTGAGAAAACCTTAATTTAAAAAATGTCAGGAAATAGATTATCTCTTGAATTTATTAATTTTAGTTCAGATTATTTGCTTTCATAAAATTGCATTTACATAATTTTTATTTGTGCCTTGTTATGATTTACCTAGAGGTAAATTAGTTCTTTCCTCAGGTAGAAGGAGGTGTTATTTTTCAGCAGTACCATTTTCCACAAGGAAAATAAGCTTTTTTTTTTAAGGAATATTGTAGCAAGATAGAGTAGAAGAGGAACAAAACCCAAGGAGGAAAGCCAACTAATGGTTTCTTAGGTTTACTCATACATACTCATATAAAAATACATCCTGCTATATGGATCAGTTTTATTATTCTTAAAACAGGCCATAATATTTTATGGATGGAGCAGTTACTAATACTGAATTGATAATACTGGAATACAAATACTGTAGTAACTATTTTAACTGAGTATCTGAAAGACAAGTAAAAATATACATAGAGTTGTAACTTATGTAATAAGAAATATAAAACGGGTATATGGAAAACAGAGTTCTGGTATAAAAAACATTCTGCAATGCAGTTTGATGTCCTGACATCAATTTGTTTTAGTCCCTTTTGAAAGGCAAAGACTTTTTAACATTTTCCCCCTGTTTATACATTAGTGTAATATTCCTTCTTCATGCTGGTAAGTTATATCTGGAGAGAACACATATATGTAAGTTATAAAAAGAATGGGTTTGAAAAGCACAAACATTTTTTATTTAGATATTGGCTGCACACTTAATTGATCTATTATGAAAATGTGACTCATTTAGTGCTCCAAAAGATTAAAGTAACACTTAATAAAAGCCAATACATTCAAGTATGTTTAGAACACTTATTGTAACATTTGATTGTACTTAAAATAGATCTTTAAGTCAGCGGGAACATTAAAAATTTTAAAGGGCAAAAAATATGTTATTTCTTTGCCAGCAACTCTACATCACAGAACAGCACAGCAGCTCACCATAGTGCATGCAGAAGGAATATCAAATGAAAGAAGGAGGTGAGGAGGAATCAGCAGTTGGTTACACAGTACAGTGAAACCTCAAACTATTACTGAAAGCGTTTACATTTCAATCAGGGCATGCTGCTGTGTTTGAACAGAGTTCATTTTTATCTGGAATGTTATTTAGGGAAATGATAATAAAAAGGAGTCTGATACATTATGGTTTATTTTCTGATTTCTGCATCCCTCTTCCTCCCTGCCAAACCTGACAAATCATCTGACATCAGAGCATCAGAGTATTGAGGTTTGTTTTCTCACACAAAGGCACATTGGGGTCCTCCATAATGAGTGGTGATGTACCAGGTCCCATGCCAGAGGTAATCAGCAGAGATCCATCACAGCTGTCACATCTGGCCTTGTACTGTACTTTTCAATATATTTTGGGAGTTTTTAATGTATATTTTATACCTCAAAATAAATACACTTTGAATTTTATTAAGCTAATGGATGTAACTAATTAACCCAAAATACTAAAACATAACAAAGGCACAAATAAGTGCCTTCAGAACAAATTAGGTCACCTCATGTGTGAGTATAGTAATAGTTTACTTCCACTTATACTCTATTTATTGTTAACTTTTAACATGCTGTCTACTGTATTTCTAAATGGTTTTTAGCCCGAATCTTTTTTCAACAAAGTTGCTAAAGATAGCATGAAAAGTGTCTTTGTTGTATCTTAGCTTTTCTTGGCTCTGTTAGGCACAGAATGAAAGCAGGAAGTATTTGGCTCTGTGTATCTAAGCTGTCATTTGGAAATTTCAAGTTTTGGTTTCTTCCCTACATGCTGAGGTTTAATTTAAACCATGTCACCACCCTGAGCAATGATGTCATATCCCTCTGTGATAGATCTCTGAAGTTCTCTGAAGTTGCCAGTGAGTTAATGCCATTCTCTCCTCTCATAAATGTTGAGAAGTGCAATAAAGAAAAATCTAGCACTTGATCATGGAGAAAACTTTGTAATTTGTAGGACAAATGCCAGAGTCAATGTTTAATTCTCCATTAACATAGAATGAAAAATAATTAAAAAGTTTTCCAGAATTTAATTTTAGCTCAATTTAGTCATATAATCATGGTTGTTCTGGCTTTAGGCTTTGACTTACATTTTGAGGAAACTGCATGTCTTGCTTTACAAGAGCAGGTATTGTGGTTCCTCACCCTGCCTTTCAAGGTTGTCATAGATTAAGTGAAAAAAAGGACTTTCCATGTTATTTTATCCTTTTTCCTTTCTAGAAAGGATTATCCTTTATAATGGGAACTGCAGAACTATATTCAATATAATTTAAAATGGCTGATCATATGGCTTCCATGGCCACTTACTATTTAACAGATGTAATGACGTATTCTAACATTGATTTTCAACTGTCGTAGGAAATGTATTCTGAATTTATACTTTTAGGACCCATTAATACTGAAAACCAAACAAAGAGATGCCTACTTGATGCCTCATTCCTGTATTACAGAAATCATTCTGATGTATAATCTGATACAGATGTATAATCTGACAGTGAGACAGAAGAAGGGACAGACACAGACTGTGAAAGCAGAGTAGGGACTGGTGTGGTTCAGAGGAGAACTTCCATTGGAAGATGGAAAAAACTAATGTAAACTTGAGAAATTACATCTTAGTTATAAAGCACATAGAATCAAGATTTCTGAGTCTTCCATTATATGTAATCTCTTTGTGCTAGTCTCTGTGAACCTCTGTGTGTTTGAAAAATGACATTAAAAGGTTAAGGTATGCAGTATAAACTACTTTTATAGATGGTACAGAAAGATGAACACACCACAACAAAAGGGAGGCCAGCTACTTTCTGGAGCAATTTTGATTTGTGTTGATTCTAAAGTTAGCCTACAATATAGCAAAGATAAGATGACCTTCTCTGAGATGGGTAGAGTCAGGTGAAATGCTGGTTTTAAGGAGTCAAGGCTGATATTGACCATGTACAGCTGGATTTCAACTGCGTTCCAAAACTGGTGCAACATTCATGGTTTTAGCAGTCTAGAAAATTTGAAAATATTTTGGGAAACCAAATTTCCAGAGACAGTTTTATGTCATCTTGTTTGTGTAAAAATCCCACAACCTGTGTCAAATATAGCATAAATATTTTGAGGTTTTTTTACATCTGTGACAACATGATTAACTGCTTACAATCTGGTATGTAACACTGATGAAATCTACATATATAAATTTTATATTTTCTATATATAACAAAGATAAATCAATCATTATAAACCACTTTAGACAAACCTGTAAGTTCTAAGAATGTTTCTAAAGCAGAAAATAAATATTGCGTCCTTAGCTTTTTAAAATTTTGCTTACAGGTATGCCACTGAAGACATTTATATACTGCCTTTGTTTCCTCTTGAAAAACAATTGTTGGGCATATTATTTTGACCTATTCTTTCTTGAATGGAGATTTCTGCATATGAACTGGCAAGGTGCCAGAAATATTGATTATGGTCTTGCATTGCTTTGGGTTTTGGATCATTTTTTCTTCTTGTGTTTGTTAATATATGTATTACTTACCTTGGAGAAAATAATTTAAATATTTAGTTTAACTCCTGCTATTTATTTTATTCCTAAGGGGAAAAAAAAAAACAAAACAAAACACCCAAACCCCCTCCAAGACAGTGTACAAGTCTTTCCTGGACTGTGTAAGTAATATCTTTTTCCCTGGTGCTTTTGATGGATCTTTGTGTTGCTTTTCTGTGAATAACTGGAAGCTTCTCTGCATTAAAACAGGATATATCTTTCACCATTCCAGTTAATCAAATCTTTTCCATAGAAGCAGCTTAGGAAATGTAAGAGTTTCCTGGTTTATGCACACAGCTGTATTAAACAGTTTTGCAGTGGCCTAACTTTATTCAATGAAGGATGGATCAGTATAAAAATCTGCTGTTATCGAAATAACCACTTTGAGGGGAGCAATGCTTTCTGTTAGTATAAGATTGTGTAGCCTATATAAGGATAGTTCAGTTCAAAATATTCGGATAACTTCAGCACAATTAAAAAAAGAGCCACTAAGGAAGAGAGAACAGAGAGAGCATTTCTGAGAGCAGGTGGACTGTACCTAAAGGGGTGGGGAAGCACTTAGCCTTCCAGCATCATGCTCTGATAGGAATGGTAGCAAGTTACCCTTTGTTTCTGTAAGTCTGCTTTTCAGGAGTGATAAAACTGGGAGGAGAGTATTGTTTGTGTATCTGTGGGCTTTCCTCACAGTTAAACTTACAAATCCAATAGACAACTTCAACTATTTGGCAAATAGAAATAGAGTTATCAGAGATACCAGATGTTTCATAGGATCTGTCTGTTTTGCAATGCCACATGGAAAGGATCCTCTAAGTTTGACCATGTTAAGGAAAAATCTTTCAGTTCCCCTCAGGCTGACACACCTATGCTGTCAGATGGGTATCTGCCAGTGTCAAATGGGTGTGCTTCTGCATCAGATTTTAACTTAATTTCCGTTTATTCACAGAATCCGAGAATGGTTGAGATTGAAACGAGCCTCAGAAGGTCATCTTGTCCAAGTGAATGTGCAGACAGGGTCACTGAGAGCAGGCTGCCCAGGAATGTGTCCCGAGAGCTTGTGAATATCTCCAAGGATGGAGATACTACAACTGATCCTGACAATCAATGCCAGTGTTCAATCATCCTCACAGGGAAAATGTGTTTCCTGATGTTCTGACAAAAAAAAGACATTCCGTGAGAGCATGTCTAACATATAATCAGTTCAGTGCCCTCTGGGTGCCAAGTAATCTTTTTATGACATTTATGAATTATAATTTAGTATGAATATATATGTGTGGGCGTATACATATATATATATGTGTATATATATATAAATTTACATAAATAAAATCACACAGAATCATGCTGAGATCATATCCTGATGTTTGAAGGCACCAGGACTGCCTGGAAAGTTCTGAAAAGCATTGTAACGTGGCCGAAGTCAAACCTGGCACTTGGTCATTCCTTATTGTTTACTAGGAACAGCATCTGCATCTGTCCCAGAAATTTCCCCCAGATTTTGATTTAGCAGAAAATATTTTCTTTGTTCCAAGACAAAGCCCAGGAGCTGGTAATCTGCAGAGCATTACTCAAGATCAAAGCCTTTTAGTGTATACAAGCACCCAGAGTATCTAGGGAGCACTGGCTTTGACATCCAAATTTTATTGACTCTGATGTTCATGAAGTGACTGAATTCAACATCCTTTTTTATCCTAGTAATATAATACTTATTGCTTTTTGTGATGTTTAAATTAATGTTCACAAATATTATCAGATGAAGACGAATAAATAAGGAGAAAATATTTTTTGCTATTAGATATTATCTTGCAGAAATAAAATATCAGGCTGTCAACTATGTTTTAATATGTATCTTTATTTCCCATATTAATTTGTTTACATCTAAATGCAGAATATCTATAACTTAAGTAAGTTCCCTTTTCTCTGCTGGAAATATTTTTTTACTTCATCATGCAAATGGAAATGTTTTCATATCCTCCCCCAAATATTTCATTCTGCATGCATGGCAGGAGATTGATTCTGTATAATATATCTCTCAGAACAGTGTTACTGCCTGGAAGTATGTGTGTGCCCAGTATGTCATGAAAAATAATAAAGATCTCAGAAGCAAAGATTTCCCTAATTGTTTTATTGGGGACAGTGGAAATGCTGTTAGAGAGACATAAAACTTAATAACAAACAACATTTGTAGAAATGTAGAAACATTTACTTTCTGTATTGGTAGCCATTCTTCAACATACTTTTAATTGCATTTCTGACAAAACAATAAGAAAAAAACCACCCTGCTTCTCTTAACAGATCATTCATATCCTAATAAATAAGGGTTTGTATAAACCATGCATTATATCAGCAAGTGTTATCAACCATAATGAAGAAAGTACATGTACATTCTACCTACTTAAAAAGAATAGCTGTCAAATGAAGCTTTTCTTGTCCTACGTAGTATTAACAGATAAAATTATGCTAATCTTTGGAAAGAATTTATTGACTTTTATTTGGATAAAATAAGAGGAAAAACAAAGAAAAGAGGAACAGAGTATCTTCTAGCTTTATTGTCTACACAGCAGGATACCTTTGAGAACAAAGAGATTTAGTTGTCAGAGAAGACAGTTTCTATCAAAATGAGGCATCTGTCCAAACTGCACAGCAGTTTTCTTTGCCACTTTGTTTCTTTCTCATTTCTGTCTCATTTGTGTTCCTTATTTGTTTGCTTTTACTGCTTAAGTGAAAATGCATACCAGTCTGCACAATTTACATGTCAAGGGTGCAATATGCTGTACCAAAACACCATGACAACCAAGGAAATAACAACATGTCTCATTGTATAATCCAGAAATCAGTGCTGAAAGAGAACCTTTAGTGATCTTCTTCTCTGTCTTCCTTCTGTGCAATCCCAAATTCCTTTTAACGGACTCCAAAATGTCACTCAAGCAGATGACACAGGAGATTAAAATCTATTAAACCAGGTAATACTTTGTTTTCACAGACCTCTAGATGAGCAGAGGACTTAAAAAGAAAAAAAGCTACTCTTAGTCGTGTATTTAACATTTGAATGTTAAATGAAAAACTGCTGCCTCTTTTACTGAGCACATCTGTCTTCAAAGTATGAATTTAATTTTTTAATGGATAAATCTGTAAAACTAATATTCTAATGTACACCAAGTCCTTTAGTTTCATATAAGAACCGACTAGCATGCTGTTCCAGTCATTTTTGAATGAGCTGTGTGACATGAACTGGGTTAGGCAGTAAAGGAACAGAACAAGTGTGTCTCCATGAAGCTGAGCAATGGAAAATGCAGACAGAACAAATGCATGCATCTGTACAGGAAAAGAGCAATCTTGCAGGCAGGTTCCTAGGAGCCTTGGTGGCTAAGATGAATTGTCTGTCCAGTGTACTCTTGCAGTGATCAGGGTTTACCACACTGCCACTACAGAGCTATATTAGTGTGGTGCATTGGCTCTGACTGGACACCAGGTACCCACCAAAGCTGCTTTACCACTTCCCGCCTCAACTGGACAGAGGATAAAAAACAACAAAAGGCTTATGAGTCTTGACAAGGATGGGGAGAGATCACTCACCAATTACCATTACAGGAAAAATCCTTTGCCCTAGTAAAATTAATTTAATTTTCTTCCAATTCAATCATAATCATGTCATGAGAAATAAAATGAAACCCTAAATACACCTTCCCCCCACTTCTCCCTTCTTGCCAGGCTGCACTTTGTTTGTGAGTTCTCCACCCTCTCCCCTCCAGCAGTGCAGGGGAACAGGGAATAGGGGTAGTAGTCTGTTCATCACAATTATTCTCTGTCATTTCTTCCTCCTCAGGGTGAGACCTCCTCCCATTCTTCCCCTGCTCCAGAGCAGGGTACCTTCCACGGAGAGAGTCGTCAATGAAGATCTGTAAGGTGAGTCTTTCCTGGAAGACCCCAGCTCCAGCCTGGGTCCCTTCCATAGGGTGCAGCCCTTTAGTGACAGAGTCATAATAAGGTCACAACCTCCACAGGGTCACAAATCCTGCCAGCAAATCTGCTCCAGCATAGGGTCTTCTCTCCATGAGGCCACAGGTCCTGCCAGGAGTCAAATCCAGCACAGGATTCCCATAGGATTACAACCTCCTTCTCCAGCATGGGGCTTCTCCACAGGCTCCAGGTGGATCTCTGCTCCCCTGGGGCCGTCCATGGCTGCAGGGGCACAGCTGCCACACCCTGGTCTGCACCACGGGCTGCAGGGGAGCCTTGCTCTGGTGCCTGGAGCACCTCCTGCCCCTCCTTCTTCTGTGGCCTTGCTGCCTGTAGAACTGTTTCTCTCACATATTCTCAATCCTGTCTTTTCTGACTGCAATTCCTTCTGCACAATAATTTTTCCCATGTTAACTGTGTTATCCCAGAGGCACTGCCACTGTCACTTACAGGCTCAGCCTTGGCCAGCAGCAGGCCCAGCTTGGATCTGGCTGGCATTGGTTCTATCAGGCATGGGGGAAGTTTTTATCAACCTCTTGCAGAAGCCACCTGTATAGCTCTCCCTTACTACCAAAACTTGCCATGCAAACACAATGCAATTAGCCAGAAAGGAGCTCACAAGTCTAGATTGTGCTTACTCTCCTCTATTTCCCACTTCTGTCTTGGTCCTGAATAGTTTATCCAGTTTTGAGGTTACTGTAAAATAGAACTGTATAAAAAAACTGAAGTGATTTTAGTGACAGGTCACCAGGATGGTTAGGGAGCTGCAACACATAACCTAAGAATCAAAAAATTTGACCAAATTGGTTTGGCTTGGATAGGATAAGGATAAATAGTATAGGAATTAATTATACTTCTATAAAACTGTAGAGCAGTATTCAGCTATTTAAAACAGAACTTTTAGAAAACCTGGAACTGGACTTGGTTTTGGTGCATAGTAAGAGAATGGAGTGCCATGGTCACAAGTGGCAGCACAACAAAGCACAATTGAGCATAAGGAAAAATTCTTCCCCTTGTCAGTTATTAAGCAGTGGAACAGCTTTCTTAGAGCAGCTGGAGGATCACAAGTCCTGAAAACTTTGTGCTAAGCTGTGGAAGGATTTCTAGTGTCTGGTCTAATTTTGATGCTGGCTGAGCTCTGAGAAATTTGAAGCAAGTGACTTCCAGAAGTGTCTTCTAAGCTAAGTTTTTCTTAGATGCTGTGTTCACAAGTTAAAAACTTTTATTTGTAAGACTCTACTTGAGGGGGTTTTTTGTCCCTTGCAATCTTCAACATGATCCAAAATTACCTTGTATTTCCTTTAAAATCTGAGCTCACAAAAACTTGGAATAAGAATAGAGCTTTTGTCAAAACTGTCTGTCAGAATGTCTTAATTTTTAGCTGACATCTGATATTAGCAACTCTGTCCTACATTTCCACAATAGCCCCAAAGAATTCCAACACTGAAAATTTAGCAATGATCTCCTTGATTAGAGAGGATAAACAGGAAATACTTAATAACCCTGCACTTAAGACATTATATAGCTTGATTAGATATTTTGATGGCTGTTTTCCATCAGTATTACCGCTTCAGTATTGCACAATCCTGTTGGATGGAAGATTCACTGATCACAGGAACTGTTTTGCCCAGGAAGGCAAAAAAGTATAATAATTCTCTGCGTTTGTTATATTCATATGACTTGCTGTACTTCTCCTAATTCCTGTCTCCCATCTTCTTCCCTAATTCATTTTTATGGTCCTATGTCTTTTGCCTGTACACAATCCAGGGTAGAATTCCACAGTTCTCCTAACATTGGTTACTACAATTGCATATTAATTACCCGCTGAGCACAGGCATCTTCTGTCTTTCAGAGAATTTGAGATTTCAAAATATAAATGAGGTAATTCTTAAGCAAAATTTATTTGGAATTGGTAGGAGAAAGCAAAGAAATAAAATGTGAAAGTGTATGAGAAGGTCTATCCCAGAAATGTGAGAATCTGAACTTTTTTGAGTCATATATAAATGAAGGTATCAGTCTTCCTCAGGTTGTGTTCAATTATTTTAGAGCTATAATGAGCTCTTTGGCCTATCTTCATTGACTGAACAACTTTCTTCTGGGCTATTCCTTCCCTCCTTACATCTTTAATCATAATCATAGAGCTTTCTTTAAGAATAATCCAATATATACTGATACAGGAAGTGTCTGAGCGAGTTACCAAACATATAGTCTACACAAGCTGCTATTAGCAGCTTCCAATTTCTCACAGACTGTCCCTGAGTGGCTGTTTTCTGGGACCAAGAGGAAACAATGATAAAACAGCAGGTTTTCAGAATCATCATGCCCTGAGCTACTCCAATTTGCACAATACCTTCAGCCTGGGGCTGTTTTGAGTTTTATTAGCTGATGTTGGCAGGGCAAACAAATGCTGAGGTCAGTTCAGAAAAGTTTCTAAACTTTTAAATTTTAACTGAGTTAGCCATGGATTGATAAACTGTTGGGTTGTACGCAGCTGTTAGTTTCAAATATTAGGGAGACAAAATATTCCTTGTTAAAATGAAAGGAAAACTATCTCAGGATTTAAGAGAACTAATGACTCCCTTTTTTCTCCTCTATGAGGTGGCAGTTATTGAACTAAATCTATGATATTTGTACAAAAATCACTTTAAGTGATTTGACGATAAATGAAAAGAAAAATTTTCAGAGCCTAAAGAGGTCTGAAAATATTTCAAGAAAATTATTGGAAAATTATGTATTCTTCATAAAACTTTTTGCTTCATCATATTCATTTAAAACGACTTATGAAGGTGGAATGGTTAACAATGACATAGTCCAAATGACATATGTCAAATTAATGGTCAAGAAAGCCAACATGGAACTATTCCAAGACAGATATTTGGGCTGGTACCGCTGCAAATAGCAATTTTTTTTTTTTTTAAATGCTTGTCGTTAAGGTAACTTACTGTCTTCATTCCTTTTTTGAGTTATTCTTTCCCCACAATCTACAGTTTTTTTCACAGCCATAAACACATTTCTTTTATACAAAATTATTCTTGACCTGTTTATTATATGAACTAGATGATATGTCTCTATATTGTATGCAACAGACACATATTACATATGTTATTTTATATGAGAGTGGTCTTGTATTATTTGATCATATTACCTATGATGTATTTCTGTCTTATTTAATTTTCAAAGATATGGTATTAAAAACACAGTTTACTGGCATAAGTTGCATTAAGGGAAGGCATAAATAATGGTTTTTTTTCTGATAATAATTCTTTGTTGTGTCTTTCAGTAGTCTTGATAAATCTATTTTATTTCTCTCATTATGGCTGTCTATAATTCAAAGTGTATATACTTTTTCTTAATTTATTTGAACTTTACATTAGACTGATTAGTTACACAGAAAGGTCTCAAGAGGTCTGAAGAGGTCTAAGCTATGCAATCTGCATGAGTATCAACTGTTTGGAAAATCCTAACATATTTGGTTCATCATTTTTTATTCAGATCTTAGTCAATATTGGTTTTCTCCCCCAAAAGAGAGGAAACCACTTTTTCCTCTTCATTTTAACTTATAAGTATCTTTGGATGTATGCAACTGGGTCTCAGTTTGCCACTTACTCTTGCTGTAGTTTTGTCTTTCATAAAGCACTGTACAAAACAAGAACACAGTTGCATGAAAATTGGCCTAAATAAAACAGTTATGGTATGAATAAATGACTGCTCTCTAAAAGCCTTGGTGCTTTTCATGCATTTATTTAAACAACTGACACTGGATTTCCACTGCTCACTTACCCTGTGATTTTCCTTTTGAATCATAACAAATAAAAAAATTCTTCATTTTTCAAAAAAAAATGAACCAGTTTGATCTTGTCTCCTAGCTCATTCTGTTTTCTACTGTTACAGTCTTTTCTGGTTTGTTCTTTTCTGTTTAATTTTGTGAATACCTCAATGATCATTAATTCTCTCAAACTGTTCTAATTTTCTCATATTTCTTGTAAAAACTTTCATTTAAATTCTGAAAGCATATACTTCTATAATTCTCTGGTGTCAAAAAATGTGAAGTTTTTTATCAATCTTGAATACAAAAAATTTTATTTTATGACAAAAAAATAAATGTTAACTTTCATTATTCCATAGCTGTTGAACAGATGAGATCTTTGTGATTGTCATCCAATCAACTACTGATTCTTAAAAAAAAGCAGTTAACAAAACCAGGTTAACGTTCTTCACTGGTGATTAATAACCTACTCCCCTTCACCACCCTTCTCAAATAAACAAACAAGCAAACTAACTAACTAACTAACTAACACAAAATCCAAAATATTAGAAAGAAATAGGAAAGCTAAACATTTTAATGAGGGATAAAATACCCTGTTTACTGACAGATAAAGCAGATTCTCTGTGAAAGAGGATGTATAATGCATAAGATACGTGACCAATGGAGCATGATGAACAGAAAGAGAGGCTGGGAAAAGCTTTTTATTGTACTACTCCCTGTTTGTGCCCTTCTAAACTTCTTACATGAGTTTTACAAGGTGAAGCAAGGTTCCTCTATTAGATGCTAAATGTTTATTTATTGAACTTAGAAACTTAATCACTGGATCAGAGAAGGGCGTAATGAAGCTCCTATTTCAGAAAACCTCCACTTGTTTTATAGATTGGTCAGCTGGTCTAAAAAAAAGTAGCTGTAGTTTTTCTGTAGATTTTTCTTTCATTTTCTTTTCAAGATTTTCATTGATGCAGTAAGCTTTAGAAACCAGAAGCATTTGTTATATTTTATTTAAAAAGCAATTGCTTATGCTATCAAGGATGCTGTGAGAAATGAGTAGACTCATAGAATGTTTGGACCTTAATTTTCATTTATCTTTAGCCCCCTTGGTTTTCTCTGGCTATGTAAAGTGGCTTTAAAATTGTTCTTACCATGTCTTAAAGTTCCCAATCCATACCACTGCCGAGAAAAGGGCCTTAGTGTAAATGAGAATCGGGCCACCTAAAGAGTGCTTGCCCAGCAGGTTGTCACTAAGGTTATTTTTTTTCCAGGATGTGCTCCACTTAATAGTTAACTAAAGGTGTCATCTAAACCAAATAGAATGTTTTAATGTTTTTAAATAAATCACCAGTTGCAAGACTTGATTTCTGTTATAATGTTCTGGAAATGTCTAATTTATGGTCAGTACCGCATTTGAAGACAACTACGGTGACTTCCACAGGAAATTAGAAAACTATAGTTCAGGCTTTTTGTGGAATAAAATATATAAAAGGAAAAAAAAAAAAAAACAACTCCAAAATCTCTTGTAATTTTATTGCAGTATTTATTGTCTTATTCATATAAAAATAATAATAATTAAAACCTCCAAGAAAATCCTTCCTGTTCTTCCAGTTCAAGTCTCATATTCTTCTGTGTATGGTTGAAACAAATATCTGTTGACAAGCTTGGAATAGATTTGTTTGTAAAGGAAGTGCACAGTCCTCAGCGGAAGGGTGCATTAGGAATGTCTAACTCCTTTCACAGAAGATACAGTTCTGAATCTGGTAGGTTTGTATTTTGAAAACTAAACAGCTCTTTGAGAGTAACTTTAACAGCTAGGCAACAGCATTTATTCTAGCAGGAAAAAAATTAGTATTCTATCCAGAAAAGCAGTAAATTCTCTGTGAGTTGAAAGAACAGAAAGGCAGGTGAAGAGATGAATCCATCTTGGAACAAAGTAATTTTTTTGCATTTTTGTACTATCATTCAATATTCTATTATTAGAATATGTTTATATCACTATATATTAGCTTTGTAGTATACACTTATGAAGTTGTTCTGTTTCCTTGGTGCTTTTTTGCTTTATATTTTCTCTATCTCATTTCCTTTCCATGATGTACTATTTTGCTTATATTCTTTCATCCTTGAAGACAAGTTCATATTTTACAGAAAACAGTTGACATCTAAATTTCAAGCTCTTCTGCTCTCTTTTGGTAGGGGGAAGGAACAAAGACAGCTAATTGCTTACAAAAAAAAATCCTCTTTTTTTAGATTTTTGAAGGTTCTATCAGTTCACAAACATCTATGGAATAATTTGTCCTTGAAGAATTTTCATTGAGTTTTCCAAGCTACACCCAGCAGCAAAGAGCAAAATGCCTATTTGGCATTTTGTCATGCCAAGCTGTTGGGCATGACAAAATTTCATGTGAGCTTCAAGACTGTTCTGCATGCAGCCTGATCTTACAGATGTCTGATCCCAGTGCAAGCTTACCAGATTAACCTACACATCTCAAGTAAAGTCATAGCCCTGGAACTGTCATTTGGAAAGACTGTCTTCATTTCAAATGTTTGTGGCAGATATTTTCCTTCCTTAAAGTAAAAATTAATTAACTTGCTGTTTTATAGAAATAAGACTAATTATCTATGTGGATCTAATATTTCAGTTTTTCTAAATTACGTTTAGATTACTTTTTTATCTATTAGCATAAAAAATTAAATATATTGTTATTAATTTGAACCTTGATGAGGTCTAGCTGTCCGTTTTGCTACTTTTCTACAGGTCCTAATACCTTTTCAGTATTAGTTCCAATAGATATTCTGTTAAACTTCTGAAGTCAGCTTTCTCTGATTTTCATGCCTGTTTTCCTAAACCTAAGTAATTGATTTTTTAAAATATTATGAAGTTTAAGTCTGTATTTTTTTTACCATCCCATAACCTGCGGGTATATACTTGCATGTTTATAAGATCTGTTTCTACAAATTATATTTTATTTCCGTATCTTTCTGTTTCCATATTCTTAACAAAGCTGAAGCTATCCTTGATGGTTAAAACATCCTCTCCAACATTCACCCAAAAACACCCAAAAATTGAAACAACTCTCAATACACTTTTGATTTAAACCTTTAATTAGAACAGCAGAAATATTATCAAATGAACTAAATTATACATGGAAAATGGATGAGTTGCATCCTTGAGCATTAAGTAGAACACGGAAAATTCTACTCCAGCTCTGGTTTATACCCAGCCATGACCTGCAGCATCCATAGTTAAAATCTAGTGGCTGTTTTGTAACTTGTCATAACAGGTGTTGTTTCCAAAAAAAGATGAAGCATAGCTAAATAAGGGCAAAAATAAAATATTGTGAAAATACCATACATATATTGAAACATAAGAATATTGTTTTTAAGTTTTGTGTATCACTCCTATTTCTTTTTGCTGCATACACACACTGGGAAGCTGGTCACTGAGATTTATTCATCTGCTATCAGTTGCTCATTGGCACTTTGAATCAAACTTGCTAAATGGTTCACCAAATGTTACAGCAGAATTTTATCAATGACTTCTGTAGGACAAAAACTTCATCTTCAACATTTTCAAAAGCTTTTATAAAACATTAATCATCTGTTTAAGTTGATTAAGATGGCCTATTTAAATAAAGAATAAATTTACTTTCTCTAGCTGTTGAAAATAGTGCAATGAGAAAATAAAATTTTGTATTCAGTTGATATTTAAAATGCATATGTTGGATTTTTCATTTCCCAATTTGAGACAGAAAATTGATTATAAAACAATTTTATTTTATGGCAGTGTTCTGGAGATACGTGAGAACAGAAAGTCAAGTGAATATCTAATGTAAAACTGAATTCATTAAAAAAAAGTGGAAATTAAAAAAAATAATTTTAATAAGAAAAGAAGTTTATTTTTCAAGAAGAGTTATCCTGATTTTATTAATTTCTGGAGCAAATCTTATTCATCATGTGAACTCTATTAATTTCATTTCAGTACTTGAAATGTGAAATGTCTTATATGTTTTGTGAGCTGCAGTGACTCTGACTTTACTACCAAATCGAGCTAATTGAGGGCGTTGGCTTTGTTTAAGTGATTGTCTATGCAAAGTCCATATGATGTAACACCCTTTTAGAATCAATTTTGAATATTTGCATCCTCTGGTGCAACTGCAATCTAAGCAGAATGAATACAAATCCATTTTCTAGAGCAGGAAAAAATGCTGGCACTTTTTTTAAAGCCCAAAACGTGAGGTTGCACTCACATGGAAATCAGAGTCACACCACAGGTTCTCCTGGGGAATACATTCTGGTGGATACTTATAAATCTGTTGTTAACCATGTATGCAAGATTTGTTATTGAAAACAAAAAGAGGGTAAAATTTGTCAAGTGCAGTAGTTTAGTCACATTTAATTGTAGGATAGACTTATGTAATTTCATTATATTCTGATCAGACTTCACAAACTTTGGAGAAAATCTTTGGACTTCTGTTTTCAGAAACTGTTATTTAGTATTCAGAAGGTTGCTCAATGACACTGCTTTTTTGTGCATAGAGCTGCACCTTGCTGATATTTCATCTGGGATTATAAGAATTTCCTCCAAAAAATAGAAAACCTAAAGAAATGTAAAGCTGTGGAATTTGTAAGTGATTTTTCCAATGTCTGTCCCAGTAGAAGAAACTTCTTTTGATTCTTCAATCAATATAAAAATTAGCAGTTATTATAATATATTTACTTAGAATATGCAGACTGCATGTCACCCTGAAAACACAAAAGGACTTAGAGAGATCAAAGAATTACACTACGGTGTTTGTAAACCCTCTGCAGTGACAAGCACCTCGTCTTGTTCAGGCATTATAGGCACATTGGACCCTCTTAAGAAGAATGACAGCTAGAACCAATTTTACTGGAGCTTGTTGAAATTTATCTTTTGTCATGACTGGCTCTCTGTTTTATTCACAGTTTATCTGTATGTAAAGTGCACAAAAGATCAAGAATATTATATGGCTTCTTACCAGGCAAAGCTAAAATTACAATGCAGAAGTGCAAATGAGGCTCATAAAAGCTGTCATAGAACTACAAACAATGCATCCAAAAAAAAAAAGGTGTTATAATCCAGGAAAATAATTCAAGGTTCTTCTGAAATTCCATACCTGAAAGGAAAGGACAACGTGCGAAATGGATTTGAAGTCTCAGCCTTCAGTTTCCTGATATTAACTTTGAAAGTAATAAGCATGAATAATCAAATATACAAGTGACAGTCACTTCAGTATAAGTATTCCAGTGTAAGATTCTGTTCTTCTCTCCTCAAGAACCTGTTATACATTCTAAGAAAGTTAAAAACTTAGGAAATGTAAATTTCTGAAATGCCAAGGAAGTGAGCGGTCACTTAGTGATGATCTAATGTTGCACCAATGTATTTCATTAGCTGAAGTATTTCAAATTTTCAGATATTTGTGGTAGCTATACAAATTACACGTACAGTTTAACTGAAGATTATTATGAAGACATACATAAAAGAAAAGATATTTTAGATAACATGGGTGTATTTGGCCACATCTTTTCTGTAACAGGATCAATAACATTATGAAGTGAGGCAGCAGGGTTCCCTGAGGAACACTGCTGTGCTCAAATACTAGGAACTATTTAGGACACATATGTAGCTTAAGTATCAGCAAGAAAGCACCTCAGACAATTTTCTGCTTTTACTGTGTGTTTTCTAATATGGCGTAAGATACTCTGTGGGGTTTGAATGACAATTTACTCCAGTAGATTTCAAATTAGTACACAAAAAAGGAGGTAGAATCTTTTTTTTTTCTTGTTTTCAGATGTGAAAGTGAAGAAGTGAAAAGTCAAATACCTTGCTGAATGTGAAGAGTCAAGATTTCACCTCAGTTTTTTAGGTATATATTAATCAATGAAGAATATGTGCAACTTCAGACACAGGGAGACCAAACCTCTGTTTCCTTTCTAGATTAAAAACACAGGTGAATATTTTATAAAGTTTTATGACAAATGTTAGCTTAAACTTCCTACTTTCCAACCTTTTGCTCTCATCTCAATCGTATTTGAAAGGAAAAAGAAAATACAGAAGTTGATTGATCTGGTGTTTGACATCAAGCTGAAAATATCAAGGAGGATAAAAATTTATGAGAAATCTCGAAGATGAAGGCTGAGTAATTTTGGCTCAGGGCCTGTGATTCCTGCCTTATCAGAATAATTTTCTTCTTACCATGTCATCAAACAGGATCATACATTCTGCTTTGCTTCAGCGAAGACTTCTGAAATATGATGTTTATCTTAAATGCTTGTAGAAAGTTGGTTGAAATTGCTTAAACGCTTGAAAAATTCTGTACATAAAATCTGCAAGTATACTTTTAATAGCTGATTCTGATCAGCTTAGCCAACTGAATCCATGAGTGAAAAGGCTGCAATGGACAGTGAATGCACTGATAACCAGTTTGGTGCTGCAGGTAAATGCAGTTTGAAATATGCTCTTCCTTTAAAGCTTAAATGAGGAATAAAGTAGAAAAGCTAAAACCGATATGAACGCATTTTACTTTTCTTTTGGTCTCATGTATTTTTTCTAGTATCATTGAAAGTCTTCCCAAAGGAATATTAAAATATTAAAAACCTCTAATAAAATGGGATTTTTGGAGTTTATGAGATCAAATCTTCGCTGTTTAGCTATGATAGCAGAAACATTTGTTCTCCCTGAAAAGATCAAGTATTTATTTGATAGTTCTTTTTCAAGTATTTATTTCATAATTGTTTGTTTCCTGTCCTCTTCCCTCTGTCTTCCTAGCAATGTCACAATAAAGCTTACCATACAATTACACATAAAGTTTAGGAATTTTTCAGGTTAGAAAAGTGTTCAGAGCAATAAGGACAGTTTTCTAAACAAGTAATCAATTAATTTGCAGCAACAAAGAACAGTCCTACGTCATCTACTGTTATAGCTGTATTCCAGCAGGAGATGTATCCAAGAGTCCAGGTGCTCTCATCCCTGAGGACTAACTGTTGATCAGACACACTTCCTCTGCAGACCATGTAATACCATATAAAGGTCAGCATGGACAGCACAAATTGCTTTTATTGAACGGTATACTGAAGTGGCATTTAAGGCAAAAAAGCACCTTTATGTTATTTTGGCAGGCAGCTGATTGTGACTGTGTAGTTCCTACTCCTGAAATCTGAAATTATAACACTCTGGCTTGCCTGAGTACCTAAGACTATTTACTTTGGAAGTTGAGTATCTCTCAAATGAATCAGGCTGAGCAATTTGCACAGAAAAATAGAAGATTGAAAGATTAATGAAATGCACCTGCAACTTATTTTTTGAACACCCACACAGGTGAAGGGAATCACTCTTTAAAAGGCAAACATACATTTGAGTGTGTCAGATACTTTAATTCATATTTTGGTTTTTGATTGATAATAACTGGTATATCCTACTTCAAAACTACTGATTTAATTAAAACAGTATTTATAAATGAGTGTAGCATAAAAAGCAAAACCCCAAACAAGCTAAGATAAAAATCCCCAACCATATTGGATAAATTTAATACTTTAATCCTGAAGCTAAGTTGAATTTCATTCCATTTCTTCTTTTGGAGGAAAAGATATTCCATTAAATTGAAATTGTTCCCATACAGTACTCAGATTGTACAGAAAAGATAACAATCTATTCAAAAACTCTCAACAACACTGATCAAATTTGAAAAGGAAGTACTGTGTGGTTTGTAAGAGAGCTAGTGTTCAGTCCCATGTTCCACTTCTGCTATTGACACGAATCCACTAGTCTCAAACAGCTCTTAATGAGCCTGTGGATCTTGCTGTATGTGTGAAGTCAGTGCCATGTTCTTCTACCCCAGTTTCATTATTTTAATAATTGGTAGAGAATAAACCAGCAAGGAGATTCCTGATGGACAATACTGCCTGAAGACCAATGTGTATACATTCACGTGCACTGGAGACAGGAATCAAATGGAGAGGATCCTGAAAAATTGATTTAAAAACACTAAAAAGTGAGCCCTATTCAGAAAATATGTGGAAAGGTTTTCCTGGTCAAAAATCAAGAAAACACAATATAGGGGAAAAGTTTAAGAGTTTGGTTCATATGAAAGGCAACAGAGAGCTATTTTTAATACCCTTCAGACAAGTATAAGCCTGCTGCAAAGAAGAAACAAACATGTTTTCTATCTCACTAAAGCATGGGACTGAATTCTTTAGTTGTAGGAGTTACTATTGTTGTTGTTATTATTAATATTATTATTACTACAGATTAAATATTTAGATAAAGTTTTCAAATGTGAAAGTTGTTAAGTACCAGCCTCTGGAGGCTATAGAACATCCAGCTCTGAAAACCGATGATAGGCTAGTACGATACCAGGAATAGCAAGTGGAACAATCAAGAGGTTCTTGGCCAGGGCAGCTCACTTTCTCAAGTTCTTCAGTCTCCTGAGCATTCCTCATGGCTCATTTCTGTCACACTGCTCCAAGATTTTGTCTAAGCAGTGTTTCATCCCAGTCTCCATTACTTCAGAAACCAATTTGAGGTAGCAATTACAGCTTTCTTTGCAAGAGAAGTTGAGGTAGCTCAGAGTTTGTTCATGACAATGGCCACTACTATAACTAAAACATCAGGGTTTATCAGTTTTTATCTCCAAAACCAAGTTGTATTACTGTCTGAAAAACATAAGGCATTTTTCTAAAAATTTCAAAAGGCATATTTAGGTTACTTATGGGGGTTTATTCCCTTTCTCATGTGGCACTGGTTGCTCAAGCAATAGGATAATAAATTAAATAGTGTCAAAGTATTCTGTTCTTGTGTCACACTGTCTATGCTGCTAAATGATGCACAGAGAGACTTCCCCAAGTCACAAATTGAATATATATATCCTTCAGAGAGGAAATGAACTTTTTTTTTCAAGCTGTGAAGTATAACACTAAATTCTTGAAGAGTATGAAATCTCCTGTATCATATTCAGAATTTAGGCATCCTTGAGACCATGGAAAACCCAAAGTACTTTATAAGTAGGGCCTTTCTAGACAGAAAATGAAGATGGAATATATTTGTGGCCAGTGATGGCTACTGTGGCTGATCTAAATGAAAAGGATAGTGAAGATGTGTAGAAACACCCACAAAGAAGGGAAATGAAGCAAAACAGACATTTGAAGGTAATAACAGAGGGAGCTGCAGAGAGATGAAATGGCTGAGTGGTTGCTTAGGGAGTAAAACAACAGCTCCAAATCACTCTGCTGGAAATCAGCTGACAAACCTGGCTAAATAGTTCTGTCATTCAAAAACAAAAGCAAAAAGTGGAGTGTGACTTTCAAGCTCTGCTTTGCTGTCTAGCGTATACAGAAATGAAATGTGGAGACTCACAAAGATGTACATTGCATTTTAACAGCTCATTGACACTATCTGCATCCAAGTGCAGACCTTCACCTCAAAAATAAATTGATCTGGTTCTTATTCTGCTGCTTTTAAGGCTGTTCCACCTATATATGGTAAACTTGAATGAGTTTATTTTCATATTTACCCTTGGTTAAAACTCTTCAAAGGTGAGCAGCATTTGTATTTCAAAAGGAATTTAACTCAAACATCATAACCATAATAATCAACATATTAATCAAACATCACAGATGGAAATCTGTATGCTCTGACCTGCCTCAGATTGATTAGAACAGTTTTCTTTCACATTGTTGAAGAGATTTTAGTTTCTGTCAATTGATTTTCTAAATTAGACGAAAATCAGGCCTACGTTTGACCCTTTTCACATTATTTTCTGTTTTCTCCCTTTGAGAGAGATCAAAAACCCAAAAAAACCTCACCCCTGTTGAAAGATAAGAAACCTCCAAAGTCAAGAGTCCACCCTCCTATGGTGATCACCAAGCTGCCAAACATTATCAAAGTCATTCTGTTTATGAGTATTTCTAATTCAAAACTTCCCAAAGCAGCACAATTTTGAAAAAAAAATGAATCAAAAATGCATAACAAAGCTTCTAATTTATATCACCTGAAATTAAAAAAAAAAAAAATCAATAAAACCAGTTATTTTTCAGCCAAAGTTGTCCTTTAAAAAACAGTCGAAGGAAAAAATGGAGATATAATTAATTGAATTTCAAAACACTCAGTTAGGGAAAAATAAACCTAATGTTCTTGATATTGGTTTTGGTATTGATTTCCCTATTTTTAGCCACAGAAAATCAAATATTTTGATTCACTATGGCATGATTGCAAAATTGAACTTCTGAGTAAATGTGAACAAAATGTGTTTGTAACACACCATTTCCTAAAATTTCAAAAGAATAATTTCTGTCATCCAGAGTCTGGAAAAAATAATACTTTAGGTAAGACTGAAAGAGTTACTTGAGTGGAGAGTTTGTTAAGTAACACAAATTGTGAATATTTTCGTCTATTTTATGCCCACTCTTTCCACATAAGAACCTTTCACCTTCAATTCAGAGTAAATAGCAAGGACCAATTTTCTGATAGTGTTAAATAAGTGCTTGTAGAAAGAGGTGGCAGCTTCATTGTTTAGAGAATTTCAGTGCTAAAATAAGTCATAGCAACAGCCCAATGCTGGCCTTAAAGACCTTATTTTTATTCTCCTTTGCACAAAGCTACTTTCTGTGCTTGCTGTGCCTGAATCCTCTTCCTAGCTAGAATACAGGAGAGAAAGAAAAATTTATTTTAAGTAAAGTTTTGATATTCCAAAATTTGCTTTTATTTTTCATTCAGACAAATGCCATGTCTAAAAAAAAGAAAGAAGTATGCGAAGTGGCAGTTCATAACTGTAGGGTGACAATCCAAAAAGAATGAAATGTGCTGTGGGATTCAGTTTGTCTGAGTTGCAGGATGTGTTCCATCTTCAAATTAAGACGTGGGATTCAATGCAAATGCATACACATGGATGTGTAATGCCATTTGAAATATCTGTTGTTGACCTCCAGCTGTTATTCCAGAGTGACATAGGATTCCCCTTAATCTTTTGTCACTTCTGCCAGTTGTGTGCAGATTTTTGGATTTGGATGCTTTAGGGTATGTCAAACAATATTGCGTATGTATGTAATAGCAATTAATCAAATCCATAGAGATGGATTGTCATGGCTTTGCCCCAGATAGCAAATAGTCCCCCCAGAGCCACTCATTCATTCAGTGGGATAGGAAAAGAATTGGAAGAGTAAAAGTGAGAAAACTCATGGGCTGAAAGATACACAGTTTGAGAAGTAAAGCAAAAGCCATGCAAACAAAAAAGGCAAAAAGAACTAATTCACTGTTTCCCACAAACAGGCAGGTGTTCAGCCATCCCCCGGAAACCAAGGCTCCATTGCACATAATGGTGACTTGGAAAGAAAAGCACTATCACTACAAATATTCTGGAATATCCCTTTGGTCATTTGGGATCATATCTGCTGGCTGTGTCCCCTCCCAGCTCCTTGTGCACCCCTGATCTCCTCACTGGTGAGGTGAGGCAGTGACCCTGTAAACGCCGCTCAATGATAACGAAAACATCCCTGTGCTATCAAAACTGCTTTCAACACAAAGCCATAACAGCCCCATACTAGATAGTATGAAAAAAATAAACTTTATCCCAGAAAAAAAAAAAAAAATCCAAACAAAAAAAAGCAAGCAGCACTGGGATCATTGTGAAGTTAGATACTGAAATTTCAGTGTTTACATGTGAGTTAGACATATAGGCTGGCACAATGGTCCGTGGGGTGGAAGTGAGTGCAGCCAAGGATGTGCAGAATACTTTTCAGCTCACTCCAAAGAAGATTGTGCGGAACTGAGACTCTGGTCTTTACAGAGCCCTGGTTACCTTCAAAGAGCTATCTAAATTCACATTTTAATAGGAAGAGATCATGACAATACAGTCAATGGGGCAGAGACAGGAATTCATCTTATTTTTAAAGCAGATGGGTATGTGTTTTAGGCTCCACTGCCTGTATTGACTTCCATTTACTAAAATGGATATCCAGAATCCTGTATTACAAGTAGATCACTAGCCCCTACATGAAAAGTCAGTGGGAGGAATCCAGCATCTGCTTTTAAATCTTAGCTCAGGAAATAATTTTTATTCATATCAGTCTCCATAGAAACATCTGAATACAAGTTTCTTCCTATTTCAGACCTACTGGTACATGCATGAAACTCTATTCACATATAACACCTTTTTATGAGGAAAGTTCAAAATAAATTATTCTCAGTCAAGAACTTTGGACAGACAATGTATGACTTTGCAATTAGGGCAATTTTGGGTAAAAATCTTTTACTTAGGCCTATTAATATTGTTCCTCTCTTCTGGAGTCCAAGTAGACCTCTTACAGAATGTGTCTAATACATTTTCTTTCAAATTATTTCAACAAAAATATATTACTTATGAAATTCAGCATTTCAAAGAATATCCTTGCAGATATCAGTCCTTTAATCACTGAAATTTTCAAACATTGTAGTTATCAAAACTGCAAGGAAAGTGTTTAAATTTTAGGAAATAGTGATGAATATTTCATTTCAGCTTAGGAAACTGTAATTTTTTAAATTTTATTTTATTTTTAGGGTTATTTTTTATTTTTTAAATTCTTACATTCTAAAGATGAACCATGGAACAGACACCTGGAGGATAAACTATTTCTCTACATGATCATGCTCTAGCTAAAAATTATGAAGGCTTTGTTATCTACCTCTATATTGAAAACTCTTTGACTCTTAATTGTACTGGAACTGAATTTTTTTTGGTCAAAATATCATACAAAATTACCACTTTCCTATCTGTAGGAATCTATATACTAAATTTCAAGTAATTACTTAAGGAAATGTTACACACCAGGATGTAGCAGGGGACATTTCAATGCATTTATTAGATAATTCTAAATAGTCTGGGACTGTAAAAAATAAGCTGGAATTATATGTACACCAAATAAATTAACTAATTCAATAGATCTATGCTTACTTTACAGAACTTCATACTGATTGAATTGTCTTTAAATTGATTTATTTCTTTTTCAGAGCTAAATTTGGAGAGTAATATAATGGCTGCATCCTAGCTAAAGAAAACTCCCATATAATCACCCACACGCCTCATCTTTCTTCTATCAATATATCATTGAAGGAAGATCCTTCTACAGTTGAAAGTTGCTTGACGCTTGTTGCAGTTGTCCAGTCAAAGATACCTAATGCCAACAAGAAAGAAGGAGATATTTTGTCCCACAGATTTTTAAAACTTTTGTAATTTTAAAATTAATGTAAAATTAGGTTTTAAAAATGTCCTTTCTTTTAAAGAAAACCTCAAATTCTTTTTAAAAAGCCTTTAATATAGGGTGATTTTTCAAAGTAAATGGTGACTTTTCACAGTCTCAAAACATTTGCATAATATTCTTCCAGGTAAAATAAAAGGCCTCAGTGAAGTTCTCTGAACTCTTTCCCTGACCGTCTCTTCTGTAACACACTCTTAACTAAAAGTATTTTGGTTGCCTAGGACCAAGGTACCTATAGACACCTGAACAAATTAAGCACTTCATAGTGCACCTGAGAAGGTAGTGGATTCACCATCCCTGGATGTGTTTAAGAAAAGACTGGATGTGGCACTTGGTGTCATGGTTTAGTTTAGGTTAGGGTTGGGTTGGACTTGATGATCCAGGAGTTCTCTTCCAACCTAATGATTCTGTGATTCTGTGATTCTGTTACTTCAACAGGAAAAAAGTGTGTGATAGTGGTAAGGTTACAGTGATCAATCTGCTTAACAATAAATATTAACAGTTTCTAAAACTAAAATAGAAATTTCATTATTACATGCCTTCTGTTATGGAGGAACACTTTACTGCTCTAGAACATGCTACAGGAGTTGTATATATATAAAAGAAAGATGGAGTTGGCAGGAAGTCAATAAAAATATATGAAGTAAAAAACCAGTGCATATTCTCTGCAGAAAATCTTCATGTACACATAAAAAGCACACATCCTTCTTATATATGACCCAAAGAATGTTCACTAATTTAAAAGAAATTGATCATACCAATGCAATGGTAAATCAAAACTCAGTAAGCAACACGGTGCTTCAGAATCTGTCAGGTCTTCACAAAGTCAAAATGCAATGACATTATCAGTTAAGCCAGTTAGTTAACTTTAGGCTTAAAACCATTTAATGGATAACTTCTGAATTTATTTATAGATTTGAATTCTTGCTCTCATGACAGAATCACATAAATATTTTGGCTGGAAATGACCTCTAAAATCATCTAGTCCAACCTCCAACCTTTGACTGATCACAACCTTGCTGTATTATATGACAGGAATTAAAGAAATGGAATTTACAGCAACTGCAATAATTCTGAAAAATACGGTTTCTGCAGTTTTGACCTATCTTGATGGACTGAAGGAAGGGTGAGGAAAACTGTAATCTTAATAAATCTCCTGCAGCTAAAGATTTAAAACTCATACTGTTTCAAATTAGTGAAGACAATGACATTTATTTGCTGTTGAATTCTAGGTAGCATGACATTTCAGCAGGAAACATTTTGTAAGAATTCAACTTACGACTGCAAAAGTTGCAAACAAGTACTTGAGCCACGTACAAAGAAAAAAATATGCCACATGCATATTGAACAAAAAGTCAAGTTAAATTGATTGTCCTTTCTGTCTTTGATCTTTCCAAAATCAGAAAATTACATATGAATTACAAGGAAAGCAAGCCTAGGAAGGACAGAAAATACAGACAGCACACTTGTACTTGCATGCTTAGGGACAATTGAACATTACAGTCTGTCAGATCAGGGGTTTTCAAGCAGGTTGTCTCTGTAAAATAACAACTATGAAGATGCAGATCCAGCTGACATCGTGTTTGTTTGCTTGCTTGTTTTCTTCTTCAAAGGAAAATTGGATGGCTGGCTAGCAGAAGGAAATGGACATAAAGCTCATCAGCAGAGGAAGCAGTTACAGATAACATAGTCACAACATAGGAACCAAGCCCATCACAGCTTTTGCCATTAGATTTGATTCTATCCAAACCCCAGATTTTCCTAATCTGAAGCTGCTTTACAAAGCCAATGTATTTTCAGTCTGCTTTCCCATCATTTCCTGCTGTTTAGTTGCACATTGAAGCTAACCTGTGCTTTCAAAAGTGGTTATATGATCGACCCAAATAATTATTAGCCTATCTCAGTACTCCCAGTTGTTTCAGTTGTTTTTGAAATTGCTTCGAAAAGTGTGGTTCTCAAGTCTATTCAAGAGACTGTAACTTTTTTCTCCATATTGAGTGGGTTCTGTAGTTAAATAAGATGCCTTGGTTGCCAGAGTCTCATATTTATGTAGACATAATCTCTGAGAAAGTGAGTGAGAGGAATAAATCTTATAGTGATTTGCATCACCCCAGTGTTGTAATGGATTTGAAAATTTGAATGAGAATTTGATGAGGAAAAAAAGAAGCCAGTAGAGTCATCAATGAATTTCCAGAGTTGCAGGAGAGGCACTTATGTATAGGTGATCAGCAGCAGTGTCTACCTTTTTTTGACTACAAAGTAACAGGAAGCATGTAGACACCTTTACATGTGGAACTACATAATTTAGGTAGTTTGGGATTAGAATAAGAATCCTGAAAGAAAAAGGTAAATTAGTGTTACAAAAGAAAATATCATTGCCTTTAAATCTGTATGATCCTGTAATTTAGGGTCAGTAAAAATCCAGGAAGATCACAGTCACCTATAGTTTTCCGTCACTTATATTAACTGGTGTTGTTGAGCAAGTTAAGATGGTGTAAACATGGCTTATATGAACAAGAATTAATCAGAAGTATTCCAAAGCAACAATTTTTTGAAGAAAAATAATCACAGAAATATACCAAAAGCTGAACACTTTTGGCAATATTTATAATGATCTAAAAAAAACCCCAAACATTACAAAACTTTCTGATTACAGCACTTTCATTTTCATACAAACATTCCTTTGATATAATAAAAGGTGCAAAAATGACAAAACAAACCTTTTCAGTAGGCTGAAAATAATAAAAGACCTAACCCTAAAAAATATATGATTTTGTATTGTGAAACATTTCTGCAGAAAGCTATGTTATGTTCTTTTGGAAGAAAAAGAGCAAGAAAACAAATCTTTGTAAGATTCACAAAATAAAAAACCCGTTCAGACCTGTCTTGGAAATAAATTAATAGTACAGGTTATCGTCCTTTGGATGACATGCACACCAAATTTGGAGTGCTGGCCATCTTCCAAAAAGGGTAATTACATTCTGCTTACCTGTTATTCTCCCGCTGTTTTTCTTCTAAGATGTATTTTTTGTTACATTCTGTTCCAAAATATTGTTAATGATGTTGTCTTTACAATGTTTTTTTTTCTTTGTTCTTAACCATTAAAAAATACATTTTTTTTGTGGAATGCATGTCAAACAAACAGAAACTGATAAGTTATTACCCCTAAAATGTATTAATTCTATAGCACCATATCTATATCTCTTTTTAGCCTTCAGCAATATGAAATAGACTTTGTAAAAATCTCCATAGCTGCTGTCATGCAAGATAACTCTGCATTCAACAGAACATCCAAGAGCAAAAATGAAATCTAGAGAATTTTTTCACTGATGCAGATAGTATAAATTATGATTAAAGATTGAATTGTATATTTACCTACCGCAACAGATTTAATTCCTGTGTAAGCTTCCTTCACTAAGAGAGCAAGTATTTTAAATATCAGTGGTATTACATAATTATAGAAAGAAAAAAAAAATCACTGCTTCTTTTGGTTACTTCTGTCACCTACTCTGATCAGTATTCATTAGCAGAATTCAAATACATGATATATATTTGAATTTTTTATCTTACCTCTTTTCAAAGTTTGGAATTCTGTTATTAGACTAGTTCCCTATAATACTAATTCAAAATACTCTTTCACTGTTAAAATTCTAGGTCCAGCCAGATTCCATGTAAATGTACCTACATCACTAGAAATTCTATTGGTCTGGTTTCCATCTTCCAGATAAGGCTTTCAAAGCTTGTATATCCAAGTATCTTTTCTGGTGTACTTAAATACTTGTTCTGGAAGACTCAGGACTTTTGTTCCATTCTGGTACTTTGCAGCAATTGATATCTCAGCTATTCATATAATTCCACTTTTGAAATTCTAATAAATAAAGGAGTTATGCTTTATTGCTAAGCTTCAGAGTTTAAGCATATTCATAGATTATTCCTTGTTAAACACAAATTAAACAAACCCTGGACATTGGGTATTACCAAATAAATATGTGGAAATAAATACAGAGGCTGTTCTCTGGGCAATGAGCACGAATCCTTCCACAGAAAGTAATAGTAAGTGGTGGTTTGATTTTAAGAATAGAGAACTTGAACAGTGCTCTTGCCCTTACACTTCTTTCCTCTTCCCTCCCCTCCCCTCCTCTCTTCTCCTCTCCCTTGCATCAGCAGCTATGGCTGTCAGAGGTTACCAAATGAGCTATCTACTATAAAGGCAGAGATTTAACCACTGTTTTTAATAAATGTAAAATCAAAAATATTTACATGATTCCTAAATTTTGACATATGTCCTCAGGAAAGGCATATCTTTTTCCAGTAGAATTTTTGAAACTAGTATTTAATTTTCATTTTATTATCTGTTTAGAGCAATGTGTTCTCCAAATCTTTGGCATGCCTGGCTTTCATACGATAATCAGAACTACCATATGTTTAAGAGATTTGTTTCTCTCTTAACTACTTTAACTTGCTGAAATAATCAGCATGACTCAAAGCCAAATTCAATAGCTTGATGAAAAGAACACTCAAGAAACAACTGTCCATCACTTTTTCATACTGTGACAAAATGGTTTTCATTTTACTGCAATAATTTTGAGCAGTTGTTTTGTGTTCACAGCATTCTGTTTCAAACTTCATTTTGAGAACAGAGCTGAGTTAATTTCAATGAAATGTCCATTGTAGTTATATATAAATTACTCACTAACTCATAGGCATGATAAAAAAAACTCAAGTTGCTATGGACCAAATTATTAATTTTTCACTTCGAATTACATATACAAACAAATTAGAAATAGAATAATACCTGTCCCAAATCACAATGTTATGGAATTTATATTGTGTCATAAATGAAAACCTAGTGTCAAAATGTTTTGCTGAAGAAAATACCTAACCAGGAGGTGCTCACCAAAATGAAGCTTTCTTATGTTTCTGTTTGAGTATTGGTTCAAATGTAAGCAGTGAAAAGATGAATTATCTGTTGGACATGATTTACATTCGCTAAGGCAGACATTTAGTGCCTTCCTCAGGAAGACTTATGTTTTAGGCTTTGCATGCATGACACAAAAGTTACTGAATCAGTACAATAACTGCAGTAAGCCATAAATGAGCTTCACTTGCTGATACATCGTAACAAAATAAAAACTTATGATTTTCTCTAAGAGATAGATTTCTTTCTTATCCTGTTGCCACACAAATTGTGAGAAGGGAAGGCAATAAAGATAATTAGCAAATATATTTGTATTAATCCTATAATTGTAAATAAATATTTTAATTAAAACTGTCAATACTGTAAAGTCTGAATATTGCTAATCAGCTGTGCTCATAAACTCTATTTAGTGTTTTCTACTCATCTGCCTGGAGGTAAAACTACGTTGTTTATTTATTAGTTTCACAAAAGGCTATGCTATGTTATATCTTTCTTTTTATCACATTTTATCAATATCTTCATTTACACATACATATTTCTTCTTGAGAAGAAAAAAAGGTGATATTCTCTGCAAATTATCTTATCAAAAAATTACATATATTTTAGATTCAGTATTAAGACCAACACAGAAATGGCAGAAAATTCTCAAGAGAGATATCAATAACTAAGAACTGTGTAAGTTTTCTGGTAAAAATAAACTAAAAGTTGTATTTTATAGAATCTATAACTTAAATACAAAAAAAAGTTTTTAAAATAATTTTTTTCTCCAGGAATTGGATCTATTAATATCTGAATTGTGGTTTATACTAATTTCAGTGATTAAGCTTGAATTTCTTTTTATGGATATATTTTAGCAAGGAGGTAAGTTTACTTCCTTGTATGTTAGTATCCCTGTAGCTTTCAAGTAGGCATAAAAATAAAATGGCATCAGCTAAATTATTTTATATTGGTGGTGTCTTTTATTATTTCTATAGTGTCAGAAACCAGGTAGATCTGGTTATATAGCATATATGTATATAGCAATTTATATACAGCTATGTAACGTGTGCTTTGCTTTGCTTATTTTGGTGCACTTTCAAAATGGAATATTGGAGCCCACAAGAAGAGCACAGGGAACTAATTAATACAAGAGTAGATCACAGTCAATTTACTGAGTAAGACTGATCGAACCATAATTAGTTTTAAATGTTAGGTGTTATCAAGAGTTACAGTCACATAAAACTTCAGGAAAGGAGGTGCGGGTAAAATGTGACAGGTCCTAATATTAACATCAAGGGTTGCCATGTCTTAAAAGTAACATGAATGTTACTTAAGGAAATTATAATACCTTTGCAGGAAAGGCAATGTAATTATCTGATAATTTCCTAGGTCAGTTTTTTCACACCTTCCACTAAAGCTGCCAGTGTTGAACATTTTGGCAAACCTTGAACCGTTTGAGCAACCTTGCAGCCCTGTGGTATGGTGTCACCATTGCTAGCAAAAGGTCACAGTGCTTGTAGCTTTGTTTTACTTGGTTTAGCCGTAATAATAATTTTTCTAATTGACCAGTTGTCTGTATCTAATTTGTTTTAATTCTGCTTATCTTTGTATGATACAGCTAGAATTTTACACAACAGTAAAAAGCAGATCTTTCAGGTAGAATGGGATATTCCCACCTTTTCCACTGGCAATAAATCATAACCATCGGACTGTGGAAACATTCCCTCACTCAAGTAGACCCCACTGTTTTTTGCAGGGATCATGTGTTGTGTACTTATTAATACCTTTATCTGTAAGGATCTAACTTCCAGTAAAACCAAAGTTTGACACTTGAACAACTTTCTGAATCTTAATCCAGAAGGACAAAGACACTGTTCAAGTATGACCCCCTTGCTATGTAGTACACAGGTGAGTCTGGTGCCTCCAAACCTTAGGTAGTTCTCAGGAATGTTCAGTGACTCAGAAGGAGGGTAATGGTAGATGGTACACTCAGCAGGATGTTGCTTAACGCCAGGTGAGGAGCTTGTTCTTTCCAACTGATTGCAATGTGTAGCTGTGCACTCAGACTTGGTACTAAAACAAACCTGTAATCATTTTTTTATCTATATTCAAAAACAAAAATTTCAGTTAATTTGAATAATTTCCTAAACGTTTATTTTTTTTCTTTTTTCTTTATCTAGATAATTTTGATTCATTGGAGGAATGTTGTGCTTATGGCCTCAGTTATGCTGACAAATGTGGGAAAAGCAAAGGGAAGGACAACTGGGAATTCAGCACATGACTTCAAACCAAGACAGTCTAGTAACATTCGCTCCATTTTGCCTAAAAGCAGAATCATTTTTTGAAAAACACATGATATATTTATAAGTATATTGGCCTAAAAGAATTCAAGTAAGACAGAAAAAGATTAATTTGAGAATCTTTGTGGGGTTTTGGAGTGAGTTAGATTCTTGGAAGCATCTTAGCTCAGTTCTGTTGATGCTGAAGTACCACTCAGCAAGTACAGAGAATTTCCCAAGAAAACTTAATGCATGAATCCACTCCAGATCAAAGCACCTGTGTCTTTACTGGCAGCAGGTCAAAGAGTCTTTTGGAGTTCTAATTCCATAATCTACCTGCAGCTTTACATGTATCAACGTTTTAAAAACATTGCCTTGTTTTCCTGTAAATAAAACAAAGTCAGTCAAAGTCAGTCTTCGGAAGAAGAAGATACATGTAAAATCAGAACTAATTGGATAAGTGGTACATTTCTTACACACATTTCTCCACATTTATTTCTTAATTTCCATTCTTACACAGATAAAAATTAATCCCATGTAGAATTATTCCACTGTTATATAATGTAAAGTACAATCCCTTTTCCTGAGAAATTGTGATCAAAGAATAAAGATTATTGTAAAACCAAGTTTAGTTTTTTTTAGCTGTGTATGAGATTGGACTTTGAAAAAAAAATATAATAGAGAAAGCAGTAGAGATATGGCTAAAATAGGAGAAGAGATTATAAATCCTGACTACATTAAGTCCTGTGGAGCTCAGGCTACATTAAAATTCCCTGGACTAAGTTGTGCTGAGATCCTTTCCTGGAACTTTGGAAACACTATAGCTAGAGAAGTGAGTACAGGAACCAGGGAAGTGGTGGAGATCTGGCGAGTACCATTAGCCACCTATTACTCCCCATTATCTAGCTCATGGTTGAAGTTTGTTTTCTACCTACAGTGAGAACACTGAAAACCATTTTCTCAATTTTTAAAAAGACCAAAAATTCCTTTAGAGTAATTTATTTTAAGGAAGAGCTCATATCTATAAAGATATTTCTATATCTTTATCTTTGATACTTAAATTACTGCTTCCATTTGATTCACCTTTCCTTTCATCTACACCTCAATTTATCAAAATTGTTGTGTCTGGGTTTATCTAGAGACTAACACTGCAACTAAGACATCATCTTGAGGTGTTTGATTTTTTTCTTTAGCTAACAACTTGCTTACTGGAAAGAATAAAGAAATGACCATTGCCTTTAGCTCAACCCCAAGTTCCTGGATATGCTAAAAGCCATGCTCCAAACCTGACTTCCTTTCAGTCTAGTATCTTGTGTCTAATATCAGTCTAACATCGAATATCTAATGTCTAATATTAAGAAAAGTACCATCAGAGTTTTGGACTGGATAACTGGTGCTTGGAATAACTGGTGCTTAGAATAGTGACTTTGACCAAGGTCTATGAAGTTAGTTTTTGATGTTCTTTTATCTTGAATTTTAGTGGCATAAAATTACAGTGCAACTTTGTCTTGGTTTTGAAAGACAGTTGTCTTCCAGGGAAAGCTAGAGCTTCCCTTGAAATGGAGAATGTAATCCCCTTCTCCAAATTATTATAATTTTTCTATCTGGGGCTTTCAGGCAAAGATATGGGAATAGGAGTAACTGTTCTTTACTAGGAATATAAAAAAAAAGAATACAAATGTATTAGTACAAAAAAACAAGCAAGCAAGCAAGCAAAAAAAAGTCTAGGTGAAACCCTGACAGGATCAGGGATACGACCTGACACTCTGTTGGTCAGGGTGTTGGAAGCAGTCCAAAAAAATCCTCCTGGAGTAATAGATGTCATTCTGTGGAGTAGAGATGATGCTGTAGGAAGGGTCCAGCTGTGGCGAGATGGGTCCAGTGGTCCAGTCTTCTTCTGGGGTCCAGAGTGGAAAGCCAGGTACCTGGCTGTTTCTGAGTCTCAGTTTTTATCTAGTTAGGAACAGTTGGCTCCCCCCCTCACTGGGTGGAGCATCTCACAATGATGTAATGTGTCAGGTCATTGATGAGCCTTAATGGCCCATTAGCAGAAGATATCCCCTGAGGATGAATGAGTGGTGAAAGAGATAAGAAACACTGCCCCACCTGGCTTTAAGGCCAGCCCATTATCAGAAGGCATCTGCTCACCTCCCCCTGGAGTTACAAGAGATAAAGAAAAAAAATCTCAACTGCTTTCAACAGATGAAATAGAATACACATTTTTTGGTTACCTAACCCAAGACAAACTTTTAAGGAGGAAGGCACTAATGGAATCATGTGTGCTTTACAGGGCACAAAACCATCTTGATCAGCTATTTTTTTTTTAAATATTATCGGTAGTTTTGTTTTCTTCCAACATCTTTCTCAGATCAAATCATACAGAATTGCTGAACTACAGAATATATTTAATATAGAGAAATTTTCATCCACATCTGGCAGCTAGAATCTCACTGCCAGGTCCCAGTAGCAGATTTTGTCCTATTCTTTTTATGTAAAAACCTGAGTTTTAGACAGTAATTTAAAGGTCATTACCTTGGTATTTTCCACAAGAATACAGCAGTGTCACAATCTGGAATGTGAGTATAGTTAAGTGTAAACAAAACCATGTTTCTATATATGCAATACAAGAATTTCCTGTTGATGTGTTTGAACACATTTTGGTCAAGCCAATGTGCCAATATCACAGGAGCTGCTGAGAAGATATTTTAGCTATTTCATATAAAATAGCATTGACATAACGTCTGCCTTGGACACAGATGTATCTCTGCACCAGTTAATTGGTATTAATTACACATTACATTGACAGATTTGTTTTTTCTTGAGAATGTAGTTTGGATATTTTTCCTCCTTCTGCTACATCCCAAAATCATAATCTGAATGCTTAGGTGCAATGAATGGCTGGCTGATGCTCATTGTTTACCACCCAACACATTGCATAAATGCACATTTTACAGCAAAGACCATAATTTCATTTCAGCAACTGAGATATTTTTAGGCATGATTACTTTGTTGCACAAGGTTCTTGTATCTGTGAAGAGTTTTTGCACCTTATTCCATTCTTATTTTCTAATTCTGCTTGGTTTTTCTTTTGTTAATAGCCTTTAGCTTTCACCTGGTCTTTGCAGAGTCCAATGTGCAGTTTCTCTAATACAGTTTGGAGTTGGAGTGCCTGGTAAGTCATTGACTGATTAAAAAAAAGAAAAAGAAAAAAAAAAGTACTCAAATGTCTGAAAGGGTACAGCCACTCCACAAACATATATTACTGTTTACCCATCTGATAAAAAGGTAAACAGTAATATATATGTAATAACATATATTTTACTGTTCACCTTTTTATCAAATGGGTAGCAAGCAAATAAATAAAAACCCTAAAGAAATGGAAAGAAAGAAAATGTAAAGCTCTGAGTCTGATGAAATATGATAAAATGGTTTTAATCAAGGACATGGTCTGATTGGTAGTTGAACATCTATCAAGAGGTAAATAAATTGCTGTGTGACATTCTCAGCTTTGTAAATTGGAACACTTTTTTATCTACCAGGCCCCAAAGGTGTCCCAGATGTCTTGGTGGAAAATACAGTGCATAGAAGAAAATTTAAATGGCAAGTCTCTAAAATTAATCTCTGAATTCATCTCTAGTGTTTTCATTACAAATACATGAACTGCTTAGTTTATTGTAAAATAAAAAAATAAACATTACAAAAATGAAAAGATGACTCTGTAATCTTTGCCTTAAGATATTTGGTTTGTCCCATGCGCAATTTTAATCTACAGAGATAAATGTACTTAAAGGCTGAATAAATAAGGAAGTGCTGTTTTAAATAGATACCATTATAGGTTTCAACACTGCAAAGTAATTAAGGATATAATACCCCATTACAAAAGATCAATATGCACTTGAGATCAAGGCAGGATCTATTTCTGAAATGATATAACACACACTGATTTCTATCACATTTTCAGTATTGATCTGATGTGAACCTTGTTGATTTGACTTCTCAGCTTGTTTGCCGAGGTTTTAAGGCTGCCTGTGCCTCCAGAGTGAAATTAAAGTCAAGGCTGTTTGCATGTCTACATAAACTGCTGTTAGCAGGTCTCAGTCAGAGACTCTTCAGTAAACAAGCTGTGTATTCCTTTGAATAGATCAGTTCCAGCTCTGTTTTGACAATTTCTTAGAAACTGATTTTCATGAGAAATTCTTTGATGAGAATAGTGAGTGCAAGAAGCACGAAGCTATAGCCTATTGCTTTCTTTTATGTGTTTGTTCTTTTATGCATGAGGAAGCTCTTTACAGTATTCTGATCAGAAAAATGCTGGTGGGGAAATTTTTGCAATGATTCTTAATTGGTTTTAACTTGGCACAGTTGATATCAGCAATTACTTGAATAAAAATGAATAAATTAAGGGAATGACAAGAACCATTGCAGCATTGCTTAGTAAAAAGTCAGCAAACAGAATGGGACTATCTCATTTTTCTCAGTCCATTAAAATTAGAAACTCCAGACAGATATCTATAGACTTTTATTTAAACATGGGTCTGAGATATCTTTCTCTTTTCACCCCATAAAATATGAGAACAAATCCTTTGAACAGCAGCTTTTGGCACTTACAGTCATTAGCAGGGTTAGATGTTCGACCCCAAAAACTACAATTCTCAAAACTACTTCCAAACTTCCACATAACATTTCAAGCCCATAGATTTGGGTGGCAGGAGTTAACTTTTATTCTAACACCAGGGAAATTTTAAAGCTTTCTTTTGAGATCTGACTCAGAAAGATTGATCATATTAAATCATGTACATAAAACATATTGGGATTTATAAGACAGAAATTGTGTCCCTTATTTGGCTAAGTTTCCATATGCAAATTTGTTATATGAAAGAGGAATAGAAGAGAGCAATCCCCATGTACCTGGCATTTCAAAGGTTATATGGCAAATTGAAAGACCTGGTTTTAAGTATTACTTTTGTATTTGCGATCTTCTGATCATCATTACCACGAGGTTAAGCTGTTTTGAAATGTCATCTGCCATTCTTCTAAAGGGCTCTGGATCCACTGGGTCAAACTCACTGGCTTGAGTGCTGATTGTAGTTGTAGTTTTGAAACAATAAACTTTAAAATGTATTCACACCCCTCTCAGAGGAAGTGACGTGTGCGTGGGAGGCAAGATGGATGGGGAGGCTCTCACGGGCATGGTGAATCTTCTGACTCTGACACGAGACAAAAGCTTCATAACAAGTGGCTAGAAGTGAGAGTGCTCCTCCCCAACAAGTGCCTTCAGCCTACTGGTTAGGACATGTGGGAGGCTGAGATGTGGGGTTTGGTGCCCAGGACTTTCACATCCTATAGGAGGTCTCTGATGCTCCAGTACGAAATGACAGGATCACAGTAACAGACCCTCCTCCAGCTATCTCCTATAAAAAGCAGTGACCCATTTTCCATTTAGATGTTATACACCTAGAAGGCCTGATGAACAGAAGTACATCTCAGTAGCACAGAGTTCATAATTTTCACAACTACTGTTTTTCTGAGTTTTTCTGTAGGCTGCTTTAGGTAGTTTCCCACTGAATAAATTGTTATATAATTTTGGGCCCTATTCTGAACTGCCTAATTTTCTTTAGACTGGGTAGAAGCCCAAAGTAATTTGGTTATTGAGTGTAGATTCTGTTTGCAGGATTAGAGAGCTCAGGATCTTTTTCTACCTGAGGCTGTAAGCCTTACATATTTTTAAAATTTCTGTGTTTATTTATCCACAAAGGAGCAATGTAAGTTCTTGATTTTGGGGTAAAACCCCAAGCAAAACTTTTTAAAGGGAAAACATCCTGTCTTTTTTTACAAGGAATCACTCACTTCTTTGGTGGCTTAGAACCAGTAGTTTTATTTTACACATTACCTGAGACTGTCTTCTTATATTTCCATATATTCTGCTTTTTGGTCAGTATCAAATTGGCAAAAAAACTCTTCCATCTAGAATCCAAAAGAAAAGAAAATCTGTTTCAAGGAGGGTGATGTTTATTTTCTTTGTAAATCTCTGCAGCTTAAACTTTCATTTGCCTTGACTTCCAGGTAGATCAGATTTTAGCTTGGTTGTATTGATTTGCTTATTCTAATGGTAAGATAAAACTTTCCATGAAAGGGTAGCTTCTTAGTTTAGGTAAATCAAAGTAATTCAATTGATTTTAGTGTTATGATGATCTGCACAAACTGAGAATCTGGCCCAAACCTGAGCATTTTATTACGTGGAACATTTTTATTTTTAATCAAAAAATACTTATTTATATTTTGTCTAGATTTCTAATTAGGCAAAACAGCTGACAACCAGTGCTTTCTAATCACTATATACTACAGACAGCAAAACAAAAGATTTGTGACTTATCCCCATGACTCCCTGAATCTTAAATCTACAAGATTAAATGCTTAAATATGGCAGTCTCTACAGTAGCTTAACATTCAAGGAGTATTTACTCTGTTAAATCATTTAAGTGGCTTGAGGAGGTTAATGAAAACACAGAAGAGCCTCAAGCTTCCTAAATAGGAGCTGGAGGATGATTTTCAAAAGATAAAAATTACAAGATCTTAGATTTTGAGAGGGCAGTGTAAAGATCCTTTACTTGAGATATTTCAAAATAAATAAGAAAACAAGTATTATCACCTGTTTTAGCAGTTTTGATTTGTTTATTAATAAAAAAATCAGCAGATGGTGAGGGTTTGTTTGTTTGTTTTTCTGGGTAGTAAATCAAATAAGATACACAGCATAAAATGTAACACCTATTATTAAAATGAAAATTTCCATCCTGCTTATGGAGGTCCATAACCAAGAATGAAGTGATCACCACCCTATTTTAGAAAGCTAATTGAGGAGATTTTTCTTGACTTCTGCTCAGTTTGGGGGACAGTGACTTGGAGTCAGCCTCTGCTGGAATCCCAGCTGTACTTCTACTCTGAATTTTTCTTGGAAAAATGTGAATCTCTACAGCAAATTTATTCACATGATCTCCCTGTTCTTCAGTAAACCTGAAGCTATAAATTCATACGCATAATGAAGGAATAAAAATGTTGCAATGATTTCTCACAGAAACCTAATATGAGTTGCTGCCATGCCTACCAGCAAATGTGTATATAAGATTAGATACTTGTGAACTTCCTACTACAAACCAGTACAAAGACCAGACAGACCCAAACAATGCTAAATAGCAGTGGTGGCTTTACTCCTTTAAGAAATATTCTCATTCTTAGTATCTTTTGCTTCCAGGTTGAAAATGTCCTTTCATCGTATTTATACGCAATCTAAAATATTCATACGCAGATGTCTGGACACCACAGTATTTCTTTGTTAATCTTGTTTTCACTTATGTAATGTATGGTTATAAAATGACCATCACCTATGTACCACAAAAATGAAATAAATGTAATAATTTCTTAGATGTTGAAGAAATCATCTATCAAGAAATAGTAAGAAACCAGAATGAGTCTAAAGGAGTATTTTGACTGTGCGTTGAGTTCAGTGTTAGCCAAGATCTAATGATAAGATAATATATTTTAAGGTCAGGATTAAATATTTTGTTGTAAAAATACAGACAAAATGTTTTCTGATTTTCTGCAAAATGATTTTGGAATCTCCCTGTTTACATATATTTCATCAAAGTCTTTTATCCTAATCAGCAGTTCAAGAAAATCAATTAATTAATATTTATTGGTCAAAGCACTGCTGATGTTATTGTTTTTGCCAAAATTGATCTCATATATATATATATATATATATAATTAACTAAATTTAAAGTATTACTAAATCCTTTGGAAAACTGATATATATATATAGTTTTATTTGATTGGCGTCTCCCAACTTTCCTACATGTTCTAACTAGACCAACTTGGTTTCTTATAACAAGTTTCTTCTTCAACAAGTTTCTTACAAATATTTTTTCCTCAGGTGAACTTCCTTCATTTTGTAAACCTTATTAATGCTGTAGGCAGAAACTAAGCAGGCTTCTCACCTGTAACTATTTTAAGAATACTTAAGTGAATACTTGCCACTTCAGGGTCAGTTTGCATTCTGGATGAATGCTCAGATCTGCTTTTTTTATACTTGCTGATTTACCCAGGCTGCCAATTACTACCTGCTTGGCATCCAGACTCACATCTCATATCTCACCATTTGTGCGGATGTTGTATGTCATCACTTCACTCTAATAAACATCTAAGATCTCAGCTTCTCTCAATTCCCAGCAACTGTGTAAACAAAAACGCAAAGGATAATCTTGAAAGGAAGAAAAAAATAAAAAGGGGAAATAAACCCTTTCACCTGTGAAACCTCAGTCTGTGCTGGTAGAAAGAAATAGGTTTAGCTTGGCTCGTATTCATTTCTTAACTTACATCCCAAAATTGTCATGCATAATTTGATCCAAATGGATCGCCTTGGTTTCAGGAGGGGAAACAGCTCAAGTAACAGAAAAGAGTGAATCACCTGTAAGTTATTGAGAAGTCAGACTGCCACTTGGGTCAAGGTTAGGGTAATTAGCTGGTCAGCCTGAACTGCGATTTGCCTGAGGAGAAACAAATTAATTTGGTTTCCACATTTTCAGCATGACCCTTGCTGCATTCTTCCTGGATCCAATGACCTCTTCTTTATGCACGACTGAAAAATATCTTTCCCACTGCTAAAATACTAATACTTCTTTCAAAGACAGTAGTGGGTATCAGCAGTCATGAATGTTTCTAATTTCTTGCCAGTCTGCCTCAGTTTTAACACTTTTTATCATTGACATTGCAGACTAAGTCAGTTGTAACTAGATTATGCATGCCTTTTGCTTTTCAGTTCCCCATAATTTTCTCAGTACATACAGAAATCTGAGTTATTTGCTGCAGCACATTGCCCGAGCTTCTGTAAAACAAGCACATTTATTTGTGATTCTTGTCTCTTTCTCAACTTTTTTCATATTGTATTTTTATATCTTAAATATTTTTTGTAGCTATATGCATACATAAAAATGTCCTATTTAGGAACAGAGTTGCCTCTGGTAAAGACAACATCTTTCAGCTGATCTCATTATTTCACCTTAGGCAGTGTCTAGAAAGATTGCACCAAAGGATTAAGTTTAGCCTAAACAGTGAGTTTTACTTGGTGCACTAGACTACCAGGAAAATTCAAATTAAGATTATTTCCATATGTGATTATTTGGTCAGAATATGCTTTGCATATACACGTGTGCATGTGTGTATAAACAACCTTTAAAGTGTGAGGAAACAGTAAAAAAGAAGATTAAGATTGTACCTGCTCTGGTCTGGAGATTGGCACATTCTTCCCAACCCAAATTATTCTGAAATTTTCAGGTAGTAATGGATTCTGCTGACAGTTTCTGGCAACAACTTCTCTGCTAACTTATGAATATTCCTATTAGATAGATCTTCATGCATTAGATATGGTAAAAAGACTTCTCAATTATTTAAGGGTAGTATTACTATTAATAGAATATTCTGCTATGTTTTGTGTGAACTCATATGCAAAGATAGCCTAAACTAATTCTAAGGTCTGTTTGTGAAACTGGAGATGGGCTCATATGGCATTTCTGACAAAGGAGTGCAACTGTGGCATTAAAGAATAAACAGGTAATTTATAGCAACATGTGGGACTGACTGTCACTGCCTAGAGGTGGGCTGTGGAGAACAAAAGCTTGAATAAAGCTGTTATAATCATGTTGTCCATGTGAACTAAATTAGCACAGAACTTGGATGATACAGCTTTTTGCTTACATTTAAATGGGCAAAATAGAATTGACATTCATCAAAGAAAAAAAAAATTGTAGGTCATGCTGAGTAGGACTGATAGTTTATTAAAGAAATTAAGAGAGTTTGAAACACCCAGCATCCAGTAGGTATTGTTTTCCCCTGTGAAGAACCACACCCATGCATCATTACTACCACCTTGACTCACAGACCTTATGCAATCACACAGGGTCCAGGAAAATATTCATAATGCACTGGCAGGATTTACTTTGGTTTAAAAAAAAAGGTAAATCCACAAAATACATTTGTGCATGTGGGACAAATGGCCGATCTGGGAGGAAAAGTTATTTAGACCTTCTGTAGAGAAAGATATCTGTTTCCCTATTAATCAGACAGTACCCTCAAGTCAAGTCTAACCTTTCCAGATCATGCCCTGTGGTTACCACTGAACTGGCTTTTCATTTGCACAGTTCACTTCATTAGGATATGATACTATGAGCTACCTTGAACTTTTACAAAGCAAGGGGCTTGTATATCAGCAAATTTCTGTCATTTTCAGCCCAGTGTAAATGTATCTTGTTTCTGTTTGCTTTCTTTTAGTAAACAATCTGTCCTTTTCCATTTCACATTTTCCTGCCAAAAAATATATCACAGTTGCTCAAATTAATGTTTAGGCAGAACTGCAGGGTGAATTCCATTCTTTCCCCTTGGGGGAAAACCTGTGAACACACAAATATATATATGCACACACTATCAGCTGCAGCCTGATGCTTAGCAGCAGCCAGTTTAGATTGCTTCAGGACAGATTTTTTGTAGAACATTATTATGCTATTATTTTATGGATGACTAATGATAAAACAATGTTTCTTTGACTCAATTTTGAATTTTTAAATCATTCAGTAAAGGCCTGAAAAACTGCCCAGCTTATCCGCTTTAAATACTTTTATGTTGCCACTGAATTTAGAGAAAGCAATTCTGAGTTTGAAAGAAAATCAGGGAAAGCAAGTATGCTTACATTGTGATTATCAAAGCAAATTTAATACACATTTAAATTCCATGCCAGACCATTCAGAAACATTTCCCCTTATTGGAAAATTTGCATTAGGCTACATTTAGACCTCCTCTACAAACAGTTCAATTTAAGATTCAGCACTTAGCTTTAGGATAGGATGCACTAGGACAACATGATCTTAGTGATATTTATATGCCACACAAAGTACACCAGGCATTTCAGAGATCAGAATAAATACGCAATTTTCTTCCAAAGGAATTTAGTATCACAGACAACCTGTCTTGTACAAAGATATCTTTCCTAAACCTTCTGGTTCTGATGAAGAGTTTAGGCTTTTTCCTTCAGCTTACCACAATGCTGTAAGACAGAGCAATGTTTTCATGCTCAAATGGGAGGGCCACAACAATACAGCAATTGAATTGTCAGCCAGGCTGCCTTGCCTCCCAGGATCATGACTGATACCATTATCAGCCTAATCAGCCTGCTCTAGGTGAGTCTACTTGAGTAGGAGAGTCAGGCCAGATGACCTCCAGAGGTGCTTTCCAGCCTCAAGTAGTGCTTGTGTTCTGCATGGCATGTACTTGTCATGAAGATTTGGTCAATATTTTAATTAAGGAAATGGATGAAGTAATATCAGGTGAGTACCAGGAAATTGTGCTGGACACCAAAATCAAAGGAAATGCAGGGAAAGTGAAAGCCAGGATTTGACTCCAGCACAATCTTGAGAAGCTGGAGAAATAAGCTATCAACAAGATAAATTTAAATGGATAATGTGCTAAAGTTATTTTAAAAAAAAAGTTATAAAAAAGTAATACCCAGTTTATAATTTGAAAATGACTGGCAAATAATTGACTTGAGAGCAGCCCTACAGGAAAGAGATTGGCATATGGTAGGCATTGAGCTAGAAAAAAAAAGATATTTTTAATTATTAGTATGAGTCTCACTGAAACACAGAAAGTGGTTGAGCTTTTCTATTTACCTTTAGTGCAGCTTAAGCCTAGTACTACCTGCTGCAAGCTGCTATTTATAAGCTGGATAAACATAAAACGGTGAGAAGCTGCAAGAATTGTACAGGTTTAATATATAAAGGTGAAGGTTAAACATGGGATATTAGAGTAGTAATGTCTATGTCTTATGTAAGAAACTGAGTTTCAGAACCAAGACAAATTTAGATTAAGAAAATATATAGTTGCAAAATGGTACCAAAATCTGTAACAAACATCTGATGGAATTTTGAGAATTTTTGTGATTGATCAGTTTGGAGCTCTTTTTTCTGGTGTTCAGTTTTTTCTCAGAGCTTAGATTATTGTTTCTTAGCGGCAAAATGAAGGACTAGATGTAGTAGGTCCTTGATAAGAATATGTTCTAAATAATATTCACAAGTTTACTTTCTTTCCTACAATTCAGTTTAAAAAAACCCTTAATTATTTTCCTGTGAGTTTACACTTTTAAAAATTTAGCTTTATTTATAGTTTTTTTTAAAAGAGTAAAAAATGAGTCTGAGAGAAAATATTTTCACTTGTAATAAGGCTCTCCTTCATTTAAGGATGGATGATTTGCAAAGAATATGTTTGTTTGTTTTTTGTTTAGTAACTGAAGACAGAGAAAACTATATTTACATTACAAATAACTAAAAATTCATTGATGAATTACAATTTTCAGTTCCTTCCCTCTAATTATGTTCACTTAAAGGAGTATCAATTCTATGACCATAAGTCTGAATAATGAACAAATATATGTTAAAATCCATCCATATGGATGGGCAAAACCCATGAAAGCTATTTTCAGGTGAGAAACTTAAATACATCCGTATTGTTACAGCACACATTTGAACATTTACATTTCTGCTAGAGAGTTCTGTGAATGAAAGGTTTGTAAATTGTATGTAAATGCATGTTTCTATAGCAGATTCATCCCTTTATATTTTTAATCGAAATCTGCCCCAGTATAGGATGTTTTTAAAAATCTACTTTAAAAAATGTTGAAATGTATCAAATTTAAAAAAAAAAAAGTGAGTTATAAGGATAATGATTGCAATGGGTCAGAGTAGGTTCCTGTGACACTGAGGGATACAGAAGCGTTGCTGGAGATGTCAATACAGAGGTAAACAAAATCTGACAAGGAGACAGATTCTGCTGAACAAGACATAAAATGGCCTTCCATTTTGTATCTGCTTGCTATGGTTAACGTCACCAGTACAGCACCACTGATTCTCTCAGATTAATTAACCTAGTGGGAAGACTCAGAAAATACATTTGTTCAAAGTAACATCTGTTTTAAGTTACTTACTCTGTCCTCTGTTTAATTTCTCATAAATATCTTTTATTTGTTTTTTTGTGAGCATTTGTCTAAGTTTACTTAGACAATAAAGATGCCATGTTCTTATATTTGTTGAGTGAAGGCCTTTTCCAGAGGACAGTTCTTTAATTATCTACACTGAGTACTCTATTTGTTTTATAAAAATGTATTCAGTGGCAATATGTTTCCTCAACATAATAATTCTTGTCTGCTCTTGATATGGCTAAGTTATGTTGGTGAATTGTTTATTTGATTCTTGTTTTTCCCTCACTAATTGATGAATACATTTGTTCACTAATGAAATGTGTTCATTATTTGACTACATTGCAGATAGTTGAAGAATATTAAGAAAGATCTGCAATATTTTCTGCTGTTAACTTTTGATCATTGCTAACTCTCTTATCTCGCTTAATTTGACATCCCATTTTACCCATCACCAGATCCACATTAATTTCTCTTCAATATGAATTGCATAACCATTAAAAAAAAAAAAGGACATGAAATGTTTTCCAGATCACAGCAGGCTTTCATATTACAGCTCCCAGAGCTTTCTTTAGTATATCTAAATGATCAGCTAGGAACCACAAAACTCCTCCAAAAGTAAACCCACTGCCATTCCTGCCTCAGATTCACCAGGAACAGCTTCTCCAGACCACAATGCACATGGTTGTTCCATTCCTGGAACTTGGCACAGTTCCAGGAATGCTGGATCAGGTGATCCTCAGAGATTCTGATAATTTTTGGCCATGTACGTATATGATGGGTCAGGAGAGAACCACAGTGTCTCCTAACTTAATTGTATGGAATCTTTTGATGTTTGTATCTTTTAGAGTACTCCAGCTGTAGCCAGAGCTTACTGGTGTTTATAACTCATGATGTCCAAACAGAACAAATATCTGGGTATGTAGCTAAAAGCCCTTTACCATAAAACTTTATATTTAAGAAAGCAACAGGTTTAATGGACTGTGTCCTGAAAAATCCAACTTCAGCTCCTGTGTTGACTTCTAATGTTTTTTCTAAACTGTGTAAAAGAGCCTGATGATTTGTGTCAGCTGTGTTTTGTCACTGTTCAATTCTTGCCTAGAGACTTTGGTTCAAGAGGTAGGATATGCAAATGAGTTTTCTTTCTCACTTCAGAATTATTCTCACATTCCACTTCATCTTCCTTGCATTGTGGGCTCCCCTCCTGTAATGTAGGAATAAAGCTTATGTCATTTTTTGCAATGAATTATTTGTATTTATAATTTTAGATCATATACTGACTGTTCTGTAAAATGCCATTGCTATTACATGTTTGTATTAAACTAGCACAATTGGACTCCAGCTTCATTTGGGTTCTAAGCACTACAAAAGAGATTGATAATTAATATTAACAATGAAACAAAAATATATTTGTTAGAAGATGAGGAAGTTTCAGGTTTAAAGCATATTTTAATCATCATGATAGAATGTGTTATGTACTGCTCAACTTAAGCAGAATAGGTAAAACTTCTACTGTAAAACAATGCTTATAAAAGTGAAGCAGTATAAAATAATATTTTAACCTCAGCCACTGAGAAACTCTTATAAGTTAATATTTTATCTTACTTCTGAAATTCAGTCTGAGTATTTTTAACAGTATGCCCTGACCTAGCTGTCTTTCAAGAAAGAAAGGAATATTTTAGTCAAACTTTAATTCCTTTACTTTGAAACAATAATAAAGCAGATTTAAACTGATGTCCTCTGGAAGCTGGGAGATTATTGCAATGTGATCTCCTTATTCTAGCTGTCTTATTTGCATAGACTAATCTGTGACCAGAAAGCACAGTATATTTAATATAGAAATTTCAGTTTTGAACTTAGCTGCAAGAGTGATGCAAGAGAAAGACACAAGTCAATGCACACTCATGTTATACTAAGGTGATGTCTTGACCTGGAGATGCAATAGATTGAACTGGTGTTTCTGTCCTATAGGTTCTCCCTCTGAAAAGTATGACTACTCCTCTGAAAAGTTTGACTACTGGTGCACTCTAACATAGAATTTGTGCCATAGACTTTTACATTTCAATAATGTACATAAATAAAATTGTACATTCATACATTTTCAATAGGCTCACAGATGTCCTTTGAAGGAGATAGAGAAGATTACAAAATAAATTCTGTGCTTCTTTATTAAAAACTGTCTCAGAAGACTGCCTTTCTGAGTTCAAATTTTTCTCTTTTGTGTTCAAATCATTCAAGCTCCCACTTTTTTTTTTTTTTTTTTTTTTTTTTTTTAAGTTCTCTAATTATGGCAAAAAAATTACAGCCCAGTGAAGTCTTGACCCTATGGGCCACCCTCACTTCTCTCCAGTGAAAAAGAAATTCCTTATGTCCAAGAATAGAGATAAAACAGTAACATAATAATATCTGTCTTTTTCCTCTAAAATATTATAACTAATCCACTCTAAATGGGGTATTCTTATCAATATCCTGTAACATTCATGACCTTATTCATTATCCTGTAGTGTTCATGTCTTGATCTGGTTTCATTTTAGGAGTATTTGAGCATTTTATTGATCACAAAACTTGAATAAGAGGAGAGAGAAACCTTCCTTTCAAAATTCCTGTCTCCAGTTTACCAGTGAGAGGGGCATGACAGTTTGTTTTATTATTTTCTCTCTAATATTTAAACTGGTCTTCTCCAATTTTTCACCTTATTAATGCATTGTGTTTCACTGATGGAGTATAGATTTTGAAGAACTTAGGAGTCAGTGCAATTGCCTTTGCTAAGCGGTCAAGAAAGATTTCTTCACTCTCAGGTAAAAACAGCATGACGGATTTGCTCAGCTTCCTCAAAGTCAAGACAAAAAAGGGTATGCATTTCTTGGAGAGGATTCAGGAATTTCTATTAGTCATCTGTAAGAATATTGTGTCCAGTGTGGATAAAGATCAAATAACCAATTTTACTGAGTAAGGAAATCCTGGAATTTCATCAGTGGACCTTGAAAGAAGAATAGAGATGAATCAGTCTTCACAAACTAATATCTTCATTTGAGTTTCTTTCACCCAGTGCACAGCTGTGTAAAATTCTAGGATAAAGAAAACTAATGAGAATAGCTCTTGGAGCAGCTTGAAGAAAATGCTGTCTCTATAATGTATTATACAATGTAAGTCTTGTAACTTGACCATTTTAAGGACTGGAAAATAAGGTCAATACACTGAAAACTGTTTTTTAAATTGTTCCTGGTATTTCAATTACCTCTATATTCAATTACTTATTGAATTTTCTTTTGATCAATTAGCTTTGGCTAGGGACTGTCTGTCACCATTGTACTGGCTCTAAGCATTTTTAGTCTATACTGGTGGGATGCATGTTTGTTATTTTAAAGGCTCCTCAGTTTCAAAAAAATTCAATGTAACTGTTGTAGAGTTTCAGAAAAACTGCAAGAAAAATTATCAGACCTGAATTCTGAAATCTTTTGAATCAGCAAGGTGAAATGGAAATCAAGGCCAGTAGCTCAGCCAGTAGAGGGAACTCTTACACAGTAAAAAAGCAGGAATATAAGTTAGTACCCTGTAAATATGCGTGAACATGTATATTGCAAAAATCCAACAGTAGTTTTTGGCTTCTTTGTACATAGCACATTGAGCTTTATACTTTCATCCAACTGCAATTTATTGCAGTGAAGGTATAACTATGCTAAATAGAAGACTGGAACAGTTCAAAAGGAATTTTCAAAGTAAGTTCAAAACTAAGTGAATGTTTAGGGGGAATAGGGAACATGTATTCTGATCACTCTTTTTATTACAACCTGCAATTTGTCTTTGAGAGTGGCAAAAAAAATACCATTTCCTGAAACATTTCAGTTAGAGAGTTTTTTCACTGAATGCAGTTGTTTCCCTTAGAAATTTTCCATGCTGCAACTGTGTGACTTAATTCAAATGTTTTGCTCCTTATGCACGAAACAAATCTTGCTGACTAAAGCAACTACCCTCATACTGGCCTCATGGGTTAGATGTACAGCAATGCTTAGCATCTCCCTCAGAGAACGAGATATCTAGATTTCTGTAAGTGAATTTAGGTGTTAGGTATTTCAAAAAATGCTCTCAGCAAACACTTAAGATTTGTCCCCATGTCCCTGTTGTGTTTTGTCTAGATCCACAGTTTGATCACAGCTATCAACTCTATTTATAACTCTAATAATTCATTTTCTGAGCCTTTGCTAATCAACTAAGTGATGACTGTTTTTCATTGTCTAATCAACCCAGATATTGCTTCAGGACTCATTCACTGAGAGGTTGCAAGAGCACTTAGTTTTCATTGAATAAAATAACTTTTTCTGTTTCTATTTGATGGTGATGTCGGCCTTTTATGAAAGGCAGCTAGTAATGGAGGAGCCCTTATAATCAGGCATATTGCCATCTGTATTCCTGCAACCCACTCCTGTCTGGCAAACCAAATGCAGTGTTTACTTTTTCTTTCTCACAGCACTTCATAAGTTTTCTTGCTGTTATGAGCATTGCATCACTGCTGACCTTCTACAGAAGATTATTCTCATTCTTTTCATGGCCCTAACCAAGAATTTTTGTTAAGTTTTACCTCTCGTATTTCCTCTCTCCCTAGTTTTGGTAGGTTCAGTACATTTTGTGACTGGTAGTCATGATCTGTTTGCTGATGATTAGGAATGAATGTCAAAGTGGTTTTGAGTCTTTTGTGGTGTCCTTCTTCCATTTATGGCAGCAGAACAAGAGCGGTACACAGTAGACTGGATTATGTTTTCTCAATGCTGTAAATTCAGGGTAACATCTCTGAGGACATATATTCATCCAGTGTTCAGTGAACATATACTTTTTCTAAGCACTTTCTCATTTCCTAAAGGAAAGTATGTTTCCAAAGGCAGTATGTTCCCATACCAACGGGTTGTGATGGACGTTTTGACGTGTAAATAAGTGATTTTTTTTTAAATCCTGTTCATGTCACTCAATCACTAAGACTGCTAATTATCTTTTTCAATGTTTCCATGGAGTTCAAAAAGCTCTTTTCATCAAAGGAAGCTGAAAACCCAGTATTTAGGTCTGTCCTTATTTACAATGCATTTTGTGATTTTAGAAGCTATTCCGTATGGAACCCTCCCTGTTTTGCGTTTTCTCACCTGGAACATTTTGTTGCATATTCCCCAGCTTTATTTGTTAACACCTCAGATTTTTTGGTCCCATAGGGGCAGAGGTACCATAAATGAATTTGGATCTTCTGCTTGCAATATCAACAGAAACATCCCAACCCAGGCAGAATTGTGACCCCATTTGCTCAGTGCTGCATCCACGCTAATCTTCTCTTCCAAACACGTAGTACCCATTAGCCTACTAGAGGTTGCTCTGTAATTTCCATACTTGAGCTAGACATCATTGAGGATTACCATATGGACATGTCAGAGCTGATATCTGCTAGTCCAGATATCTATGTTGACACATATATCATTCTATTGTCAGTGAAAGTATCTTTAAACCAAAACTTGAATAAATTGTAGCAGAGATCATCACACTTAACTCTGCATTGAGGAAGAGAGTGTAAAAAATGGCTAAATGTAATATTTGTACATTAATCATGAAGTTCCACTCTTTTCACTTATATATAAAAAGCCAAAAAGCAAATATCACTGAAGGCAGTCTGGCAAAGTCAGTTCTATCCTTCATGTGACAGGGTTCTTTGTGGTCCTCACAGTGAATCTTTGGAAGCTGGTTAAAGGGAAATGAAAGGAAAATTATATCAAAAGTAGCACAGTGGGAAAGAGCCGGGAAATAATGGAAATCACACCACATTCCCCCAGCAGCCCCCCTCTGGTGTATCAGATCAAAGTCTTTCTATTTTAGAACCAAAGCTTCTTTATATTAAATACCAAGAAAGTATGTTTAGATAACATTAAGAGACTGACTTAAACCATAAAAGTCAGGAAATTCAGAATTAAGGCTGACACTCAGTTCTTAAATCACAGAGAAGAGAAAGGCAGGGGTGGGGATGGGAAGGTGAACTCAGGCACAGAGGCATAAGGTGAGGAGGGAAAGCGAGACCTATCTTGGCACCTTTCTACCTGTGTCACTGGAAGACTAAAGACGGAGTTTTTAGGGGATTATTAATGGCCACTGTGCCACTGCTTTCCTGTAGGGTTTTTTTGTTTGTTTGTTTTTGGTTTTGATTTTGTTTGGTTTTGTTTTTGTTTGTTTGTTTTTCTGGCAGATTGGCCAAGTAAACAAATAAAATAGATTTGATCATCTCAGATCAGCTATGCTTTTTGTAGCTATCCTACTCAGCCAGGAAAAGAAAAGGTGGTATGATTAGTTAGCTTTGTTTTCTTTTTCTTCTGAGATTCATGCTACTCTTAGCCCAACTGGAATTAAGTTATAACTACCCTGTACTGAAAGCTGGCTTTATGCCTTTTTTTAAAAAAAAATTATTTAATTGAAACCCTTGTTATCCTTATAGATTTTCCTATGCAATTTCAATAGGATATGGTTTTCCTCTTCTTATTTTTTTAACAGATTTTTTTAAAAAAGCTGAATTATTCACAACAAACCAAATGAAAATAGTATAAACGGCACAGTGTTTATTCTGTATGAGCAAAAATTTATTATTTTACATCATTGAGAACAAAACAATCAATTTTAATTTAAAATATATATTAATGGGTACTTGATAAGAAACACAACCTATGTGTAGGACTAAAAGTGACAATTCTGAAACTTCTGTTGTTGTTAGAACTTATTTGCCTTGTAGTTTAGTTTCTATTCAAGAATTTCAGATAATTACTCCTGGTGTGCTAGTGTTCTGTGCTGGGTGCCAGGAGCCGCAATTCCCCACAATTCCTCTTCCACTTATTAAAATTGGAAAGAATATAGATTGTAATAACTTTAAATATTAAAACATCAAGTACTTTTTCAATATACATATGTTTATTAAAAACTATTAAAAATAAAAATATCAATGCAACTTCCTATTTGATAAAATTAAATGAAAAACCCTGAAATATAAAATGAAAGAAAAAAGAGAAAGCTACATATCATTTTTCCATTTAGTCTTCATAATCATAAAGAAGCATTAAACAAAATATAATGGGACACACCACTCATTGCATTATGTTCTGGTTTGCTGGAATAGGAGCTGAGTGTTGCTAGGTTGTCTCATAGAGAAACTTGGCTCCTTTAAGTGTTGTCTTATTCAAAAAGAGAAAATACTGAACAATCCCAGAATTGTTCATCTATATTTTGAAATTAAATGTTCATTGCTGTATCTGATCTTCTCATTGTTCACAATGAATTAGCATTGGGATTGTTTTTGGAGAGAAGTTAGTGCATCTGGACACTAATCAGAAAAAACTATAATCATGAGCAAGTAGGAAAAGCATAAACATGCCTGTACAGGAAACCTGATTTAAGAGAAAACATATCTAAGCAGGGTAGCAATACAGAACACGTGAGCAGAGCATGACTGTGTGGAAAGGATGATATTTGCATAGTACATCAATAACTGAGGTAGATATATAAACATTTTCACTCTTTCAATTCAGAGGAAGAAATTGATATTGACAATATTTTGCAAACTGTATTACTTTAATGCTTTTCTGTTGATTTTCTCATCAGATTTATAATGTCATCTTTTGAATTAAAAAGAATAACTAGGTTGCATTTCAAAGAAAAACATTGTTTAAAGCATGAAGAAATCATAAAATTATTTCCATTTAAACATGTAGAAGTGAAATGTGTCTTCAATTTCTAAAACTCCAATTGATTCTTCTTCTGATTTTTTCTGCTCAATTAAAGAGGTATAAATTTCCTTTTGTATGGAATACAGATTTCACTTTCAGTGTGTAGCAGTGAAACAAAAATCTACTAGAGGCTTCTGGCTAGTTGTGCATGGAAAAAGTGAAATCTTACTTCACACAAAACTGTAGCCAATATACCATTGCTTCTTATCATTTTTTTGTTCAGTTTCCATTCCATTCAATAAAAACATTCTGTGTATAAAAAATTGATTATATAATGCAATTTACATGTCTGGTAGTCTTTATAGGTTTCAGTTCCTATAAAGTTCTAAGTACAAAAATGTTTGAAAGACATCATTATATTTACAGGAAACATCAATAAACAGGCTTATATGTTATCTTGGGTTGCAATATGTAACCAAAAATGTTTATTCTGTTTTCCATCTGTTGAAACTAGTTGGGGAGGTGTTTTTCTTTAGCTGTTGTATAACTCATTCCTCATAGCTCCAGCAGGGAGGGGGCAGGTTCCTTCTGTTAATGGGACAGCTGTTAAAACCAGGTGGGGCAGTGTTTCTTATCTCTTCCATGACCCATTCTCCCTCCAGGGGATATCTTCTGTTAAGGGGCCATTAATAACCAAATAACCACTGAAATTACATCATCTCCTTGTGAAATGCTCCACCCAGTGGGAGGAGCCAAGCATTCCTACCTGGATAAAACTTGTAATTCAGAATACCAAGGCAGCCTGTTTTCTACTGGATTTCCCAGAGGAAGACTGGATCCATCTCGTCACCACTGGACCCTTCCACAAGATCATCTCTACTCCACAGAACTACATCTGTTACTCCAGGAGGATTTATTTGGACTGTTTCCAACACCCTGACCGAGAGGATTTTGGGTTGTATTCTGACTCTCCTAGTGTTTCCAAGATTTTTCTTGTTTGCTTGTTTCTTTTTTTTTTTTTTTTGGTACTAGTACATTTGTATTTTTAATTCTCTTAGTAAAGAAGTGTTATTCCTATTCCCATATTTTTGCCTGAAAGCCCCCTTAATTGCAAAATTATAATAATTTGGAGGGAGGGGGTTTACATTCTCCATTCCAAGGGGAGTTCCAGCTTTCCCTGGCAGACACCTGTCTTTCCAAACCAAGACATATGTTTATATGATATTGCACAAGTAGTACAAATAATAGCTTTAAATTTACTGAATACTAGGAAAGTTTTCATGCAGTTATATCAAAATTAACCAGATTTATAGAATTGTTTTTTAAATTTCTATTCACATGTTTTTTTTACATAAGAGGGTATTAAAGAATTTGGTAAGATTAATTAAACTACATGATATATGTCATATATTTCACATTAAGTATCTTCGTTGCAAGGATATATACTTAAGTGTAAGGAAATAATGAGTGCACTGATATAAGTGTCATATAGGTTTATATGAAGAGAGAGCTATGTAAACTGGTTAGGATGCCAAAATCAGATACTGTCTGTAAGACTAATCTATTTTTGCAGTGTGGCTGCTGACCTGGGTTTTTGGGAGGATTTTTAGGGTGGTTTTTTGTTGTTTGGATTTTTTAATATATTTTTAAATTTTTAAAATTTTTTATTACACTTTTAAATGATCTAGGTCTGATACAGTCCTGCATTGTGCCAGGCAGACAAAACATAAGTGATATTTTGGAGCCAGGGCAGAATTCCACTTCTGTTTCTTTTGGACAGAAGCAATGGCATGTAGACAGAAGCAGATGTGCACTAGCAGATAGGCATATACAAAACTAAACATATTAACACTGGAATGATACAGGTTTCTCCAAATGATATCTGACTGCCATTGTCTAATGCTGTCATAGTAAACTTGGATGCTGCAGAGGAGGTAAATAAACCAATCACACAAATCAAAGACATTTTTAGCGTAACCTGAAAACTATTCATACTGGTTTATTCTGATTAAAAGTTAAATCTAATCTTATGTTAAAAAAAAAAAATAAAGTGACCATAAGGTTATCTTTGTTATATTTCACTTAAAAGTGTATAGCTTTTACTTAAATTCTGCTGCCTGTCCAGATGCTGCTGTTACCATTTTGGAATCTGCAGCTTAAAGTTTTCCAGAGTAATATTTTTGTCCTTGTTTAAATAGGTCAAAGATATTCATCCTACATATGAGAAATCTCAATGCTTTATTCCAGTTCCAGAGAATTCATAATGCAAAAATGTAAAGTTCTTAAGATAAAGATTATTGTGGAAATGCTGAAAAACTTTTATCTGATGCTGAAAAGAAGGATTCTGTAATCAGAATTAGGTTAACTACGCTTTATCCTTTCCTATTATGATTGTCTTCCTCGAGTTAAGACAAAGTGAAGCTACCAGCATACATGAAATTGATCTTCACTGCTTTAATGTAATTAGCTCTTAATTCTCTCACTAGGTCATCTGGCTTTGTTTAAATTTTTAAAGTGATTCAAAGAGATGCTTTTATTATTACTGTATACAGTTTAATCCATGCTCCATAGGATCGCAGCAGTGAACACCAAGTTCCCCCCTCTGTCTTTGTCTGTATTCAGTTTCCATGTTTCTAACAACCAAGCATGCAGTCTCAACAGACTCCCAAAGCAGGTCAATCACTGCTCTACTATAGCTTCCATACACCCTGGACTTAACACTTGGCTGACTTATATGAAGCATACTTTTTTTTTCTTGTCTCTTTTTAAGTGTCTTGGTATATAAAATTGACAATGTCTTTCTGATAAATAATCTGTTTTATGTCTTTGTAATTGATCTTATCCCGTATGCCTTAGCAACACCCTTCTTCACACAAGCTTCTACTAGAAACAAAGAATCTAGAGACCTAATGAGCACATTACTAAACAAATTGGTTTTGACTGGAAAAACCTGTCCAATACTCGGTAACACCATATATAGTGTATATAATGTAGTTCTGCATCACAGCAGTCAATATTTAGAGAGCCTCCTATTTTTTAGCTGGGTTTTGTTGTCTGTTTCTCAACCCTGCAAATTAAAAATACATCCTAATATCAAACTTGTTGCATTTTCCCTGGACTTAAGAGTCTTGAGTACTTGCAAGTGTACCTCTTGTATGCAGATATTGTCTATTAATAGACTAAGAAAGGATGTTGCTGTTATTTGGATTAGTACAGGACTAAGATATAATTAGTACATGCATTCATTAAAAAACAGAAAGGGGATTAAAAAAACCAAGTAAACCAAGACAGAAGATTTCAGAGAAAAATTGTCTCAAATAGTTAATCAGAACAAAAGAGGACTACAATAAAACACTAGTCATATACTTTTATTAAACCTCTTCCTCCTGTGAATATCAGGACAGGGCGGCTAAAATACATCAAGTGACAAAGCAGCCTAGTTATCAATCTACAGTTGAAAGTAGGAGGCTCTGGATGACCACAAGATGTGCTCCACATGTGCAGCAGAGCTTTCTTGACGTCGCACACTCCACAATGTTGCCTTTCCAATGTCCTGCCAGATGAAATATCTTGCAACCATGCAGCTTCCCAAAGCCATATTTCAGAGAAGTTCATAAACTGGCACTACTTTTCATGAGAACAAATTCTTTTTGACAAGGGTGTTCTTTTCACAAAAAAAAAAAAAAAAAAGAAAAAAAGAAAAAAAAGAAAGAAAAAAAAAATCAATTTTTTCCCCTGCAATTTCCTAATGAAATCTACCCATAGATAGAGTAAAAAAAAAAAATCTGTCTTCTATTAATATCAAAGCACTGAGTTTTAACCGCCTTTTATTTCTGCAGTGTGATTTTCAAATATAAATGATTCTCAGAATTTCCCAAGGACTTCAAAATTATTGTGGATCTATCTTGTGCATTCTCATATATCCAGCAGGGACCAAGACCACATCCTTCAGCAGAACACCACAAATGCTAGCTGTTAGTTATGATTATGTTATCAGTCATATTCTACAGTGTTCAGTGAGGTTAATTCTGATAACTAAATACCATTAGTATTTCTACAAACATCTAATCTAATAACAATCATGTCTTTTGTAGTTTCCTGGGAAGATATAACAAAACAAGCTCTCATTTTGAGTGAAAAATATTTCTTTTAGAGGCTTTGAATTTTACTCTTTTTAATTTTAGTGTGCCCTGTTGTTCTTGTATCACAAGCTACTGACTTCAGCAGCACCTGAAACAGCTCTGTAAACTATATGCCTACTTCTTTTGCTTATAGTATATATAGTAAGCGTGGGGATGTGATAATAATTATTCTCAAAAAGTTTATATTAGCACATATCACCTCATATCACGAGGAAACATCCTCAGTTTGAACAGCTTGGTATAAAACCACAGGAAAATAAACCCATATGATACTACAAAGCTAGAAAACAGTAGTTCAGAGAAAGAAATCTAAATCACCTGGACTAATTCAAGTTTTATGCCTTTAACTGTGATGTTGAACTAGACCAAAATGCTATCAGTTCCCATAGAAATCACATTATCATGTGTGAATTCTTAATAGCAACTATTGTCATGCAAGTCCAGAACCACTTTGAAGATATCTTGTTTAGTAATGAGCCCTCTGGTAGTTACAGTAAGAAATAAAGAGGTCACATGCTGAACACTAGAATAACTACAGCAAATTAATCTATTAAAAGAGATATATTTTATAAAAGGTGTTATTAAGAGGTAAAATGGAGAAAAAAGTAAAATGGAGAAAAAAAGTAAAATAGAAATGTAAGAAAAGGTTGTAAAACTACATTGGGAACATAAAAACCAGAACCAATATTATACAAATGTTGTAAGGGGTGATTTTCATTCATTTCAGAGCATTTCCAATTAAAATTTTACTGGAAAGAAAATCCTGTGCATTAATTAGTTCTTCTAAAAGAGAGATAATCTCCAATAATTAAAGGGTTAGAATTAATCCTTTTTAAAGACAGAACATCCACCTTGTTCACATTAAATTACTCTTCAGAACATTTTTTAAAAGGAAAGAAATTGTGCAATAGGTACACATTCTGTTGAAAAATCATCAAATGAAGGAATTTACAAATTCCATTTTCTTTGCAATGAATTGAAATATGCTATATCAGATTATCTTTATTATTGTCTGCCATAACCTACAGTGTAAACAGCCTGTATTTATACTCATGGCTACTGTAAAATTGCTGTGCTGTTGTGTTGGCACTTAGAAATATCAGTTTTCAAGCATTTCTACAATGCCAGTATATAGAATGTCATATAGGAGATGCAATCTATGTTTTAGACCAATACCACAGGAGGTTAATGAGCTTTTACAGTAAGTCTTTGCTCCTCACTTTTCAGATGCCACTCTTGCAATACTGTAAACTTGCCTCAGTGTGAAATGCAGGAAAAGGAATGGAAATTGTGGAAAACTCTGAGTTGCACACTTAAAAATTATTTTATCTTGTATAGTTTCAGCATAGCATTTATGTCTTCCAGTTCTCTGTCATACAGCAACTCCTAAGCCCAATGCTAAGTTTAAAGATAAAATTTAAAAATTTGGAAATACGACGGTTACAAGCATGTGTGGTCTCTGGTGAAAAATAATTAGAATAAATTCACTTGAACAGTAAAATATCAGATCATGCCTTGAAATTAATTAGAAAGATGATGAGTGGCCTAATTGCTGAACACAGGTTCTATATTTTCTTAGCAGATTTTCACAAGTCAGTGAAACAGCTAGCAGAGAGCAAGCAAACACATAGATCAGCAAAGTAGGCTTTGTAAAAACCTGTAAGGATGAACATTAACATTGGGAAGGTAGATAATTTTGAGGATGATCAGACACTCCTTCAAGACAGGAAACAGATGTTTCTTGTCAAAAAATAATTTTCATTATTAGATTCTAGAATTACTGTATCAATAGAAGATTTGGTGATATAATAGCTCTAAAAGGATGGCAAGGGTCAGATATTTGAAATTGAGGATGGAAGATATTATCCCTCTATTATGAGGAAGAATAGTGATTAGTGCTAACAAGCTGGAGTGGCTTTTTTACTATGTGAGGTTTTTTTTTTTTTTTTTTTTTTTTCTTTTTTCTTTCTTTTCTTTTCTCCTTTCTCTTCCATAATCTTTTAGATTTTGGAGTATCTAAATTAATCTGGTTATCTAATTAATCTAATCTCTATGTGATAATGGCCACAGTTTCTTTTTCAAGTTGAAGAAATGCTTAACTGGACTTTGCCTTGGGTGCCATTATGATTCTTATTACATTAGATTTAGATAAGGTAATGAACAAGTCAACAAGTAAACTTACCTCATCCCTCTGTGTGCATCTTACTACAGAATACATCCCACTGATTTAATTTGAATTCCTCGTGGGGCTACAGTAGTCCAGTCTGAATGTGCATCAATTAGGAAGATAAAATCCTAGTTCCCCAAACCCTCCTTACATGTGTTATATATTCATTGCATAATCTTTCCTGTGTCTTCTTTCAGTCACAGCATATTACCTATGCTCACAGGCAATCTCTAAACTCTGAGCAGTCCCATTGAAATGCAGAAGTATCTTGGGTAAACCAGTCTCCTTTTCTTTGCCTTCTGAAAATTAAAACAGCGAAGTATGCATGAAATCTGCTTCATTCAAGCATCAAATAGCAGGTCCTGCATTTAAATCATGGCTTCTTCATCTTTCTTTCTGATTCCTGCATCTATCCTGGTAGACATTAATCTCCATCCTCTTTAATATAGAATACTGAAGAAAGGAAGGAAGGAAGGGGCACCAATTAAGCCTCTGTTATCTCAGTAAACACAAGCAATTTCTTCACTAATTGAATTAAAGATTGGGGAGGGCAGCCACTTGCCTTTAATCCAAATTTGTTTCTGTAATTATTAAAACATCTCTGATGCTGAAAAGTTACAATCATAAACTTAACTAATCTTTGATCTCAAGGAAATATCATTTTTTCTAACTCATGGACATATATATTTTCAGCAAAGTATATTGAGTAATATCAGCAGCCATGGGCTTGGGGATTTGCTTATGTGTAAGACAATATTTTATTAAAAAGAAAGATTACACTAGATGGTAGTATAAACCCTCATAAATGGATAACTTTCTCACAGAGAGAAACAGCAAATGTAATGCCTAAAGGACACCACTGGATAAATAATGTAGTGTATAAAAACTGAACTTATGCCTTGATACAAACTTTACATTGTGTTTGGATGCTGGCACATATGAGAAATTTGAGGGAATAGTTTTCTTTTATGTTACAGCCATATAAGAATGCAAATAAAAATATTTATTTTTTAAATTTTTGTTCTACTTTTCTTTTGCATTTTGTTATAAAACTAGATTCACAACTGAGCATGTTCTCTAGCATCCCAACCCTCCTACACATTTTTAGTTGCCCATATGGAGGTGTCAGATATAATCTGAAAAATGGGATTAGTATCAGGGTTCAGTTATTACTTTTGTGGGAACCATTTCACAGAAAAGACAGCACACTTCACTGTGTACCAGTGTGTTATTGTCACAGGAGGTGCAGAAAACAGTATGTTTATGCAGCTTCTAAAGTGATATTTTAACTGTGGGATAGAATCACCAGCAATGTTTAAGGAATAAAATAGCCTCCAACCCAGTCTGATATTCTATTGTCTTATCATTTTACTAATTTTTAAATCTATTTCCAGAGATCTAAAACATTTTCCAACAATTCTATAGAGAAACATGATGCAGTCTTTGTCAGAAACAGCACTTACAAAATATCTCTTTTCACTTTTCATTTCTGTTGACTCCAAGTTAACAAGATTCTTCATTTTATGCCCAAGATTCTTAACTTTAATATGTCAACTTGATGATTTGGATTTAATGCAGAGTACAAAAGATCATAACCCATTTTTATGAAAAACATTGGAATCTACCTTCCAATAGATTACATGATGAACTCTTTTTTCAGCAGGTACTGGATGGGACTTCAAGTGATGGATTTTTACCCACAATATTTTAGAAATACCAATTCATTTTATACTTAAATGAGGAACACATATTTAAAAATAAGTTGAAGACTTCAAGTGAAAACTCTACAGATTAGCACTGAATGTTCATATTCTAAATTTTGTTCATGAATATTCAATTAAATAACACAAGCTCCACAAGCTCAGTTTTCTTGCTTTACAAAGGTCTCTAAAAATAAAAGACCTAATTTGCTAAAATAATAGTTAGAGGTTTATGCTGGAATAATATTAAAGATGCCAAGAGTATTACACAGGTATTTTATTGGGGTAAAGTCGTGGTGATTTAGGCCTGAAAATTTTTAAAGCCTATTAAATTTGTTTCACTAAGCAAAAGGTCTAAAAATCTGAAGAAATAACTTCAATATAATACCATGACATGCAGAGAAACACACTCAAGCCCTGATAGCTTGCTTGGAAGCCTCTTGCTATGCAATACACCACTCTTCTTTTCCATGAAGGAATATAGGGTGAAGTTAGCACTGCAACTAATGATAGTACAATGTCCAGCATTTGCAGTATAAAAATGTTAATTCAAAGAAAAGATGAATTCAGAAACATAAACTAAAGGGGTAAAAAGAAAAATAAAATGGAAAAAATTGACCCACAGAAAAGAGTTACTGGAAAACAGGGATTTAATTTCTTAGCCAGTATAAATCAGCACAGCTTCCCTGGCACAAACAGATCATTGCCAGTAAACCCAAGAGTTGGGGAAAAAAGACAAAAAGGTTATTATGGAGGAAATGAAATGATTAGAACAATAAAAGATTCAGAAACATCCTTTGTTTTATTGCATACACATCTGTGTTTCTTAAATATATGGGTGTGCATTTGAAACCAGATGTAAAGTTTTAGATTTAGTATTTTTTTACATTTGTTGTATTTGGATAATTTAAAAACATGTGGTCCAAATAGAGAACTATCAGTGTTTTTAAAAATGTGGAAAATTCTTGAAGAACATTCTTTCTTCTCAGAAAAAGGCAAAGTGAAATAAAAGTGCTGTAAAAAATATCCACCTCTGCACCAACAAAATAAATAAATCAAAACATGATCATATTTTTGCAGGAACAGCACTGTCATATCATTTCCAACTGTTGCATACTTGATCTGAATGCTGGTCAGAAAGCCACAGTAGGTTACTTTTCTGGTAGAATATGCCCATTATCTGTCTCAGTGTTCAACAGGAAACTATGATAAGAATCAATGACTGAAGCGTTGATGAGAGCATGAAATAAAGGGTTTCCTACTGTGAAATGTTTACCATTCTCATTACAGGGAAGACAAGTTGGATAAAATAGGCAAGCAACTATTATGTAATTAATAAATATAACATCAGATTACATCCACTCATTCTGGAACCAATTTTTATTTCTTTCTCAGATGTGTTAAATCACAGAATGTCCTGAACTGGAAGGGACCCACAGTCTCCTCTTCTCCAGACTGCGCAAACCAAGTGACTTTCTCACTCCTCATATGATTTCCTCTCTAGGCCCTTGACCACCTTGACAATCTTTCCAATCACCTCCTTTGGATGCTTTCTAATAGGTTTACATCTTATATTGCAGTGCCCAGAACTGCACACAGGACCCAAGAGGAGGCTGCAGAGCAGAACGGGTCAATCTCCTCCCTTGCCTGGCTGGCCATGCTGTGTCTGGTGTCCCCCAGGACACACTTGGCCCTCCTGGCTGCCAGGACACCGCTGGCTCATGTTCAGCTTGCCATTGACCTGTACCCCTATGTCCCTTTTCACAGGACTGCTCTCCAGCCTCTCATGCCCCAGTCTGTCCATACATCCAAGGTTGTCCCATCCCAGGTACAGAATTCCAGGTACAGAATCCCAGGTACAGAACCCCATCCCAGGTACAGAATCCCAGGTACAGAACCCCATCCCAGGTACAGAATCTTATCACTTCTCTTTGTTAAGCTTCTTCCAGATGGTGGTTACCCAGACCTCTAATTTGCCCGGGTCTCTCTGCCTTCGAAAAAGTCAACAGCTTTTCCAAATTTACTATGATTTGTATAGTCCTTCATTGTAGCGGTGCATGAGCTGTGCTCACAAGTTTTGGGTTTATGTTATTTATGTTGGGAAAAGGATCTTTTCTAAACCCCTCTGTTTATAGCTGCATTCGCAGTGGTTTGTCCCCTCCCCCCCGGAGCCTGCCAGTCATCCAGGGAAAGCCTCTCCCCCTTCTGGAATTCTCGGGGAGACCGGGCTTCTGATTGGAACAGGTTCTGGGAATCCCCTCCCCCCCTCCTCTCCAGAGATTGGCCCTTTTGTGTGTCAATCTACCCCCCAACTCCTCCCTTTCTATCCCCCTATTGGTGGAAAGTTTATGTACACGCCCCCTGGTGCCTGTCTACTTAAGGGGCTTGGGCGGGGCTGGAGGCTCTCTCTCACACACCATCCACGAGGAATAAACATCTGTGAACCCTCAGAAGAGAGCCTTCCTTTCCTCCGCCATTAGCCACTAATTTACATCTAGTGCTAGCCAGCCAGAAAGCCCACCGCGTGGGTATTGCTGCAGAACTGTCCAGTGGCCCTACCGACTGCTGCCAGAAGCCGGGCAAGGCAAGGGATCACTGATAAAGTGACCCACGGGGCAGAGAAACGCAATACGTGGCGCCACAACGTGAGGCACACCACGTGGACACGAGCTACTGCAGCACGAGGCAAAGCACTCCGTGGCAGCGTGAGCTCTCTGCACGGGAAAAAAGTCTGAGAACACCACCAGACCCCGTGGACTTAATTCTCGCCTGCGTTGGAAGCCTCCACGCAGTGCCGCAGGATTGCCAGACAGCCACGTGCTTACCAGAAAAGCAGCTCCGTGGAGTACGTTTTCTGGTAAGAGAAGAAGGCAGCTTTTCCAGCGCCCGGAAAAGTCTTCTTCAGGCGAAGGACCGCCAGCACCTCTTTTTTGTTCGCCAGCACTGGACGGGTGAGTATAATCACCTTTTATTTTGGGGTTCCTAGGGGAGCTGGATTTTTCTCCCCTTAGGACAATTTTGGGGGGCTCTTTCAGAGCCAAGAAACGCGTTTTACCTGTGGAGAAGCCTTATGGTCTCCCAGGGCCAGGTTGTCTGAGTGCGGCAATTTTTTTTCTTTCGGTTTTTTTTCTTTCGGTTTTGTTTCAGACGCGGGGTTCCGTCGCGTGGGCACGGTTTCGTTTTCCCGTTGTCGGTTTTTGTTTGAATTAGCCGCGCTCCGAGGGCGCGGGGAATTGGTCTCCGGTCTCGGGTTTTAAGCCGCGGGTTTTTGTTTTTTGTTTGGTATTTTAGTTTTTGAGGTGCGCGCGTGACGGTTGAGAAGAATGGGTGCTAAGTTCTCAACCGAAGAAAAGGAAGTTTGTAAAATATTGGTTCTTGTGCTGAAAGGCTCCGAGTTTAAGATCTCGAAAAAGGAGCTAAAAAAGTTCGTAAAACTGCTCTTCTTGTATTTTCCGAAATTGCCCCCTGCACAAGCGGCGTGCATTCAGTTTTGGGATGCAGCCTATTCGAAATTTTTTCAATTAGGCAAAGCAGGGGACAGACACGCGGCAAAATTAATTTTTTGGATTATGCAGATTCGATCTGCCCTGTTAGAAAAGCAGAAAGTACAGGAAGAGCAGCGAAAGCAGCTTTCCCCCGTTTCTCCTTCCCTTTCTACCGCTCCCTCTTTCCCCGAAACGGAAAACTTGCGCGCATCGGCAGGAGAAACCTCTCCTGTCGGCTCTGGCTCCCCGCAGGTATCCGAATTCCCCCGCCTGAAAAGTCTTAGCCGGACTGCTCAGGAGGCTCGGCTTAGCCCTGGCTCGGCTTTCCGAGTTTCTACCCTTCCCCCCTCTTACCCAGTGCCCAAACCCCGAGTCCGTTTCGGTTTCGCCGAAAAGGATGGTGCGTCACGGGACGGCGCTTCCCCTTTCTCCCCCTCTCCCCAAGCGGAAGATGACGGCGACCGCATGGTGCAGTCGCATGCAAATTTCGCGCCTTCTTCTTCCCAGGATTCCTTGTTCCCTCCTCCTTCCGCCCCTTCCCAAACTCCTCCCTTCCAAAGTTCCGCCCCAGTCCCAACCCCCCGAGTGATGTCAGCACTCGGAGCCACGCCCATGCCCGCGTCCGAGCCACGTTGGTCTTCCGGTTCTCACAGTCCAGCATCCGGTTCCCACGGTGGGGAAACCGGAAGGGGGGGGCCGGGAACCCAAAGCCCATGCCGGAGTGAGCTCCTTTCACTTGCGCCTGTTACATATAACAGGTCAAGGAGTGGGAACGTCACGCAGGCAACCTGGCAACCCTTTTCCCAGAACATCATTAGGGAGTTGTGCAAAGCCCACCAGGATTACGGGAGGGAAAGCCCGTATTTCAGGGGTTTGTTAAAGGCAAACCTCGCCGATACAGTTGCAGTCCCATCTGACCTGCGGCAGCTTTTTTCCTGCCTCATGTCCTCCACAGAGTTTCAGCTGTGGGAGGCGGGGTGGAAAAGCTTGCTGCGGTCTGAACTGTCCGGTTTATTGCTAGATCCTGTAACTGCTACAGATGAGGACGGGGACCCTATCACTCTTGATCATTTATGTGGGGAGGGCAGATGGGCTAAGGCTTCAGACCAGGCTGGAAAAATTCCAGTGCCGGTGCTGGAGAAAATAAAACTAGCTGCCGAAAAAGCATTTATAGGACTACAGGGACAAGTGCCTTTGCCCAGCTACGCCGACATCCGGCAGGGACCTGCAGAGTCATTCGTCGCCTTTGTGGAGAGGATGACGAGGGCTGTTGAGACGCAGGTGTGGAAAGAGGACGCAAGGGCAAGCGTGTTGGAAGTGATGGTCCGGAAAAATGCCAATGAGCAGTGCAGGACTGCCATCCTCAGCTTGCCCCTGGACCCTCCGCCAACGGTGCAGGACTTTCTCCGTGTCTGCGAGGCAAAGGTTCCCTTCATGTCTGCTACAACGGAGCAGTCACCAGGGCAGCTGCAGCGAGCCAATCCGAGAGCTGCAGCATTGGACTCACAGAGTTTCTCCAGGAAGCAGCCGGCAAAGAAACATCCTTTTCGGGCGGGCAAAGACAGTTGTAGTCTCTGTGGGCAAAGCGGCCATTGGCAGCACTCTTGCCCGATGCGGACTGCGTTCCAGCAATTCGTGGCCACTCAAGGGGGTGGGGATGGGGGCGGAGGTGCAGGTGGGGGGTTGCAGGGGAGCCTTCAAGCGGCTCCAAAAAACTAGGGGGTGAGCGCGGGACCACCCTGCGCGAAGATGCAAAACGGGTGGCCCGGACCAGGAGGGGGAGGGGAGGAAAAGGAACCAAAGCTGACCTTTCTTTTCTGTCTACCAGGACTGACACCAGAGTCCCCCTGGACTCTGATTCACCGGATTTGACACCTAGGGAGATCGACCTCTCCGATTCAGTTTTAACCACCGACTCGCGGTATGAGCCGTTTAGGTTAAAACTAACTGACTCGCTGCTGTTGAAGGACAGCGACTGGCATTTAGTTTCGGTAAACCCCAGTGAACAGGGCACTTGGCATCGGATAGGATGCAAGTACATGGTGCTCGGAGACTGTAAGTACACCCCGTTCGACCTCGAAGTCGCCCCAGGGATTGTTGACTCTGATCCCGAGCGCTTCGTGGTTTGGCTGCATTGTACTTCCCCTCCTGCTTTTCTCCCGAAGGGGCAGATAATCGCCCAGGTAATTCCCATCCCTGATTTCCTCACAGAAGGAAGTCCATCGGTGGGGAGGGTACAGGCGATTTCTACCGCGAAACCGCAGTTGGAATGCCAGATGCAGATGGGGGAGGAGATCGTGGACATCAAAGCCCTCCTGGACACGGGTGCAGATGTAACCGTGATCCCGTCCCGGGAGTGGCCTTCACAATGGGCTCTGCAAAGCGTGGATGGACACGTTCAAGGTGTTGGGGGCATTCAATTGGCAAAACAGTCAAAGAGCGTTGTGCAAATTATGGGGCCAAATGGGCAATTGGCAAATATCCGCCCATTTGTTTTGGATTATAAGGAACCATTGCTTGGGCGAGACCTCATGGCACAATGGGGAGTCACGATTGACATTCCAGACCCCCCACAGGATTTTTGTGCGGTGGCCACTGAGACGCGCCCTACCCAAAAACTGAATTGGAAGACAGATGTTCCAGTCTGGGTAGAGCAGTGGCCGCTCTCAAAACAAAAATTAAAGGCGCTGAATGAGCTCGTGGAAGAGCAACTAGCCAAGGGTAACATCGAGGAGACCACCTCCCCGTGGAACTCCCCTGTCTTTGTCATCCAAAAGGCTGACAAGACCAAGTGGCGGCTCCTTCACGACCTCAGGCAAATTAACAATGTCATTGAGGATATGGGGTCTCTCCAACCAGGGATGCCTTCCCCAACAATGCTCCCTCGAGATTGGCAATTGGCAGTCATTGATATTAAAGATTGTTTCTTTCAAATTCCCCTTCATCCTGACGATGCCCCACGCTTCGCATTCACGGTTCCCACCTTTGACCGAGAGGCCCCGAGGAAAAGGTATCACTGGAAGGTATTGCCGCAGGGCATGAAAAACTCGCCCGTGATTTGCCAGTGGTACGTTTCTTCCTTGCTGTCCCCTGTACGTGCAGCCGCAGACAAGGCGATCATCTATCATTATATGGATGACGTGCTTGTCTGTGCCCCGAACGAGGATGTACTGTCCCATGCGCTTGACCTGACAATCTCTTCATTGGTTGCTGCAGGGTTCGAGCTGCAGGAGCAGAAGATTCAACGGATGCCGCCTTGGAAATATTTAGGCCTGGAGATCAGTAAGCGGACCATTGTTCCGCAAAAATTGGAAATAAAAACTAAAATCAGGACTCTTGCTGACGTCCATCAGCTGTGTGGGGCGTTGTCCTGGGTGCGGCCCTGGCTAGGTCTGACCACCAAGGACCTAGACCCTCTTTTCAATTTATTGAAAGGGGGAGAGGAGATGAGTTCTCCGCGGGAGCTCACCCCAGAGGCACAGAAAGCACTGGAGAAGGTCCAGGTAAAACTGTCCACCAGACAGGCAAACAGGTGTGCACCTGAACTGCCTTTCAGTTTTATTGTATTAGGAGATTTGCCACACCTCCACGGAGTTATTTTTCAGTGGGACAAGGAGGTAAGCAAAATACCTCGTGAGGACAGAGGCGGGAGAGATCCTCTTCTCATTATAGAGTGGGTCTTTCTTAGCCACCAAAGGTCCAAAAGAATGACCACGCCACAGGAGCTGGCAGCTGATTTAATCCAGAAGGCCAGAACCCGTATTAGGGACCTGGCTGGCTGTGATTTCAAGTGCATTCACATTCCAATTCGGACAGAAACGGGCCCAATTACAAAGCAGAGGTTGGAAAAATACATCCAGGAGAATAAAATTTTGCAAATGGCTCTGGATTCCTACACAGGACAAATTTCTATTCATCGGCCGGCCCACAGAATTTTTAATTCGGAAGCAAAATTCGTGCTAAAATTAGAAAGTGTTCAGAGCAGAAGGCCTTTAAAGGCCCTGACAGTTTTTACAGACGCGTCCGGAAAGTCTCACAAGTCAGTTGTGACTTGGAAAGACCCTCAGACTCAGCGGTGGGAGTCAGATGTCGCTGAGGTAGAAGGATCACCTCAAATTGCTGAGTTGGCCGCAGTTGTCAGGGCTTTCGAGAGGTTCTCTGAACCATTCAATTTGGTGACCGATTCTGCTTATGTAGCAGGTGTAGTATCCAGAGCTGAAAATGCTGTTCTCCAGGAAGTGACCAACCTTGCCCTGTTCAAGTTGCTTTCAAAGCTAGTTAAGCTTGTCTCCCACCGAGAGCAACCCTTTTACGTGATGCATACGAGGTCACACACAGACATGCCTGGGTTCATAGCTGAGGGGAACAGGAGAGCCGATGCCCTTGCTGCCCCTGCAGAGATGGCCCCGCTCCCAAATGTGTTTGAGCAGGCAAAGATCAGTCACCAGCTTTTCCATCAGAATGCCCCAGGTTTAGTTCGCCGGTTCCACCTTACCCGGGAACAGGCCAAGGCAATCGTGGCCACTTGTCCCAATTGTCAGCAGCATGCGCTCCCCACCCTGAGCGCTGGTGCCAACCCCAGAGGGTTAGGCAGCTGTGAGGTGTGGCAGACGGATGTGACACATATCCCTCAGTTTGGAAGGAGGAAATATGTGCACGTCTCAGTGGACACCTTCTCCGGAGCAGTCTTTGCCTCTGCCCACGCAGGGGAGAAATCCAAGGATGCGATTACCCATCTCATCCAGGCTTTCTCCTTTATGGGGGTCCCAAAAGCCCTGAAAACTGACAACGGGCCTGCATATAGATCCAAGGAGTTCAGCAGTTTCCTGCAGCAATGGGGGGGTGGAGCATAAAACAGGCATCCCCCATTCCCCCACAGGTCAAGCGGTGGTAGAAAGGACCCACCGGGAGATCAAAAGGGTCCTGGGCCAGCAACAACAGGTCCTGAAATTAGAGTCTCCAGCTATCCGCTTGTCCAGAGCACTGTTCACAATCAATTTTCTAAATTGTTCCTTTGAGGTTTTAAACCCACCAGTTGTCAGGCACTTCGGCAGCAGCGACCAGTTTTCCACCAAGGTTCGACCACCTGTCCTTATAAAGGACCCAGAGACCGGTGGAACAGAGGGCCCTCACCGCCTGGTTACTTGGGGACGTGGGTATGCCTGCGTGTCCACCCCAAGTGGCTTAAGGTGGATCCCTTCAAAGTGGGTGAGACCCTATGTTCCTAAGGCCTCTGGAAAGGGAGTTAAGGTTTCACAGGTGTCCGTGGCGTCCTGGAGACGGAAAAGACACAAGTGGACAAGCTGGGAAGAATTTGTCCTACCCCTACCCCACTGGTCTGTCTCTAACTATGTGCTTGTCTCAAATTCTGTTTAGTTCAGGTCAAACCCACTCAGCGATGGCCCCACTGACAGCAGCCAGATTTCTATTCCTGCTGCTGCTGATCTCCAGCCTGAAGTCTCCGGCCGTGGCGTGGACAGTGCCAACATCCATGCAAAAAACAGCAAAACTGGCAGAAACACCTGTGCCACAATCTGCAAAATTGTCGGAGACATCAAGAACAAGCTGTCCTCAAACATCTGACTGGCTGGAGGGACTTTTTGAGGACTGGGGGCTGCCTGGGTGGGCAAGATCTATTCTTCGTCCTGTGTTGATTGTTCTGTTTATGATTTTGTGTATTCTGGGCACTGTTACCTGCATTCGCTACTTTGTTAAAAAGTTAGTCTCTAACTGTCTCCCCCCCATATGCAAGCCTAGTCGTGGTTGCCACAGCTCCACCGGAAGCAGAAATGAGGGATGAAGAAGGAAAGGACCTCCCTGAAGAAGACTTCGAGCTGTGGCCACCGACTGGCTGTTTATGGTTTAAATTACCATCTTTATATAAAAAGAAAGGGGGAGATGTAGCGGTGCATGAGCTGTGCTCACAAGTTTTGGGTTTATGTTATTTATGTTGGGAAAAGGATCTTTTCTAAACCCCTCTGTTTATAGCTGCATTCGCAGTGGTTTGTCCCCTCCCCCCCGGAGCCTGCCAGTCATCCAGGGAAAGCCTCTCCCCCTTCTGGAATTCTCGGGGAGACCGGGCTTCTGATTGGAACAGGTTCTGGGAATCCCCTCCCCCCCTCCTCTCCAGAGATTGGCCCTTTTGTGTGTCAATCTACCCCCCAACTCCTCCCTTTCTATCCCCCTATTGGTGGAAAGTTTATGTACACGCCCCCTGGTGCCTGTCTACTTAAGGGGCTTGGGCGGGGCTGGAGGCTCTCTCTCACACACCATCCACGAGGAATAAACATCTGTGAACCCTCAGAAGAGAGCCTTCCTTTCCTCCGCCATTAGCCACTAATTTACATCTAGTGCTAGCCAGCCAGAAAGCCCACCGCGTGGGTATTGCTGCAGAACTGTCCAGTGGCCCTACCGACTGCTGCCAGAAGCCGGGCAAGGCAAGGGATCACTGATAAAGTGACCCACGGGGCAGAGAAAAGCCATACTTCATCTCTCCAAGTCCTTCATCCAGTTTGATAAATGAAGGCATTAAAGAGAACTAGCCCTGAGATGGAGTTCTGCGTAACCCCACTAGTGACAAGTTCCAGCCTGACGTAACCCCATTTATTTTAACACTTTGTGCCAGTTGTTCACCAATTACATTATATACTTATCCAGGATATGCCTGTTTTCTCGAGTATGTGCATCCAATATAGGTAACAAATCAAAAATATCTAAGAAGCCTCTCAGTCTGACTGCAGTGCCCCTTACATTTCTTAAGTGATCTATTTCTAGTTATTACACTTATACTTAAATCTCTCATTTAATTAGAAATCAGTATTCATTTTCATGCCAACATGCATGCAAAGACGTTAAATTTCAGTATTTTTTCTTCTCTGAAATTACTGAAGTACATTTGGCATGACAGCCGTGTAGTGTCTGTGTGTTGGTGGTACCAGCAATAACAACATTTATGAATATAGATACTTCTGTTCTCTTCATCATCAGGATTTATATGTATGCTTGTTAGGAAGTAATTGCAGACCTTGCACAGGTTTTATTGTGCTTTTATTTATTCTCACACAAAGTATTGGTATTGAAACATTTGCTGTTCTTTTTTTTCTGTTCAATTCTTGTCTGAAAATACACGTTTTATCTGTTTTATCTGTGATAATCCCTGGAGGAACGCAGAAACTGAGATCAACTGCCACCCAGGTGGTCTTCAATACCCTCCTGAGGGGAAGTGTGGGGGAAAGGATGATCTTTTTGCTCTCATGACCACTGACAAAGCTCGAGGCACTGGCATGAAGCTGAGTCACAGGAGGTTTGGGTTGGATATCAAGAAAAAGTGTGACTGAGCCCTAGAATGGGCTCTCCAGGGAAGTGGCCACAGCACCAACCCTGATAGAATTCAAGAAGAGTTTGGACAATTCTCTCAGGCCCATGGTGTGACTCTTGGGGTGTCCTGCCCAGAGACAGAACTTGCACTCAGTGATCCTAATGGGTCCCTTCCAACTCAGCATATTCTCTGATTCTGTGATTCTGCGTGCCACGCTCAGTGTTACATCACTCTTTCTGGCCCTTGGCTCCACCATTCTTGGATCCGTATTGACTCAGATACAAAAAATTATATCATTCAGTCTGTGGACAAGCAGTTAAATAATTTTCTCAGTAAGTGAGAGATGAGAGCTCAGAGACTTTTGGCCTATGGAAAAAATATATTTAAACAAGAATCCTGTTTGCAGAGAGAATATTTTATCCAATAATATATTGAAATGCATAAATTGTGAGGCTATAGTTGTGATGCACTATACTGGATTCAGAATATAGATCTTCAGAGCACTTATACTAAGCAGGTTGAAGTTAACCTCATGGTGACAATGAACAACACTGCTAAAGAAGATTTATTCCTAGATAGTATTTGCACCTGGTACTCAGTCCCTAAGGCTAGCCTACCTTCTAGATATTGGTATTGCAGATGAATCTCTTGGTATTAAGCCACAAAATTTCACCAAAACCTCATTTTAGAAAAACAAAGTAGGAATTCTGCATATAATTTCTGTTGCCTGTTCACCCAGTGACCTGCTAAGTTGCTCTCTGCTATCTTTTATATTGTCTCTGCAGACAGTTTTAAAAAAAATGATTCAGTACTGTTTTCTGTGAAACATCCAGTTTAAATTATTTCTAACCTTGATGCTACTGTGATGAAATTCCTTGTTGCTTTTTTGTGGTTTTTGCTTAGAACATGATGCTCCCACATTTGGTGAGGTTTTGCCAAAGCCACGTGTGTCTGTTGGCCTGTTGGACAGTAGAAAGTAGAAAGATGCATCAATCAAAAGCATTGAGAAAAGTGACTTAGGCTGAAGATTTTCAATTTGTTTCCATTTTCATTTTGATCTAAGTAAGACCACTTGGTGTGGTGTTCTGGCCCACTGGATACTGTTTGATCACTTGGACTACAGTCAATACATTCTTGTGTGTGCTTGGAGTTTAGCTTGTTTGCCAAATGCATCACTGCAGCCTATTAGACCTTGAACTCGTGCTGGGCACAGCAACGTGGCCTGACAGTGTCTGTTGATGAGTACAATGTACGTGCTGCACATGTATATTAAAGTTAGGTTCTTACTATTCACCTTTTCTCTCCCTAATGCATTTCTTACATCATACAGTGCAATGGAAACATATGTCCAACTTGTAGCAGCAGTTACAAGAAATTAAGTGATGCCAGACTGTATTTTTAAATAATGAAGGATAAAATAACAATATTATAAACACATTACACAAATCAGTGTTTCATCAGTATCTTGAATATATCATTCTCTATAGCTTTTATGTCTGAAGGCAGTTGTGAAGCTACTTATATTTGTCACACTTTTATTACCTGTGTTATATTTTTTTACTATTACAACCCCAATTAACTAGAGAAGTAGGAGCATTTTCTTCTAAATGAAGAAAATCTGGAAGTAACAAATATTTTCAGTCTTAAGACAATGAAAGTGTTTGTCTACTGCTATAAAGGAAGGGAATGACTAAAATATTCACTAGCAATGTATGTGAAAAATATGTGAGCAGAGCTGAGATTCATCTCTTTCTAAATTCAAACGGTTTCTACTTTTACACAGCCAGAAATACCAAAGGTTTAATGCAATCTACTGAAAGAATAATACTCTCTCATGTTATACTAAAAGCACAGGTGAATTTTGCTTCCATGCAACCATAATCTAAGCTGGAAAACATTTCAAACACGGGGATAAAAGACAATTCCTGTCATGATTAACATGCTTTTTATGCATAAAACCATAAACCTTATAGTCAGAAAAGATAGATAAATAAAAAATCTCTGAGGCAATATTGTCTAAATCAATATGCAGTAGGAATGAGTACATTACCAAATGGATACCAACATTTTTCATAAGCATCATGACGCAGAATTTTAAGGAGAGAGATGAAATATGGTAACAGTTAGCTACTCTGAAAATACTTCTGAGAAACTCCTCTTGTATCTGAGAGGTAGCATGAAGCTTATTTGAAAATATAACAAATAGTGGCGCATCCATCTGAGGTATGAGGTGACATTTTATCATAAATAAGATATGATAGCTGGGTATTTCAAGGTTGTTAAGGTCCTAGAAAACAAAGGAAAGTGGATTATGCTTGATTGTAAAGAGATGATGAAGTAGAAGTAGCTGATGGAAAAATTTTAATAGGGAGGGGAAAAGCCAGGAAAAAGTAAATGCATGAATCTAAATGGGTCAGGACTTATCAGTGGATGCTAAACCAGGGAGAAAATATTGTTCTAACTGAAAAGCCTTATATAAGTATCTAGACAAGATCTTTAGCTCTGTAATTTGCAAAAAAACCACAACATCTTAAACAAAAGCAAACAAAATTGGGCTCTGAAGAGCCAGAGTGATATCAAAGACAAAAAATGGTACTTAAAAGTGAGCTGCTGTCATGGCACTGTATTAGCAGTTCTTTAGAGCCCTGCTGGGAATGTTACCAAGGGATGATGTAATGGGAGTGACTTTCATTTGTCAGGTAAGAAAGTTGTACTGAAACAATAAGCAGTGAAAGGCTAATTTGACTGTGAATTGTTCTTGTGCATCACATTTTCTGTAGAAAAAGGTCCTGGAAGAACAAAAGTAAGGAATTGGAAATGCAGGATGGAAGGAAAAGGAGCACTTTCTCTTCTTTGAAAGATTAACTCTTTTACAAAGGTGAAGAGTGACCAGGAAAAGAGAGTCAAGATATTAAAATCCTGCAAGTTTCAGGAAGATCTTGGTTAACAGCCCTGAAGAAAGTTGATCAGTCAAGGAGCATAAAAGGGATATAATTGGGCTATGTTTCAAAACTGTAGCAGGAATAGCCTTGCGTCAATAACTGATTACATAGCTTTAGTCCCTCTTAAATTCTATTGCTCTTACTGTTTTTAGTACTACACCTTGAATGCATAACTGAAAGGAAATATAGTTGCCACACAGAGTTTTTAGAAGTTATTATTAATAGTTTTGTTTTGGTTAACTTTCCTTTTCTAACCTCATTCCTCTTTCAAGATGATTAACTGTCACACAATACCTCACAGTAAAGCCAGAATTTTCCCCTCATCTTTTTTTTTTAATATGTATTTGAAAATAAATATTTTTACTGGGATCTCTTGATTCCAGAAAAATATAGTTCAGTTGGACTCAATGAAGTTAAATGTATTTTTGCACTTTAATTGTTCTATGATTTTATGAAATTTGTGTTTTAATATTTTAGAATAATATCAAAAAATGATACAAAAGAGACAGAAAGTCCATTCTGACACCTGCTTTTGGTGTAGTGGGTCCACAACAAGCCCACTAATGGTATTACCTCTTTCTTTTAAGTTAAAAAAAAATCTCATCTTGAGTAAAACCTCTTGAGGATTGATGTATAACTGATGTATAACTATTACCTATAGCTAAGTGACTATTCAAGAAGACTATCTGAAACATAAAATGAAAATTTTCAGCAGAATTTTTAGGAAAAGGCAGTCTTTTGGACAAGAAGATCCCACAGAAAAATATACTTCTCTGGCTTTATCAGCTTTTATTTAATATTAATATTAATATTTATTTAATATGCCTATCCAGAAATAGGCAGAGATCTTTAGAAACAAAACAAGACAAAATAAAACAAAACAAAGCAGTAGAACCTTAATGTACTGCTAAAATACTAGAATTGCAGAGATACTTTCATAGTACCAGCTCCTAAGGATTTTGCGTGGGTTTTTTTTGCATTACCAAGAAAACGAAATGTCACGGTACAAATTTCTGCAGACTTTTATGTGCCTAAAGTGTAATTTTAGTAGAATTTGTAGTAGGACTGATAAACCTAGATTCAACTGTGGTCTAACTTTTGAGCTACTGAATTTACTGAAGCTTTGTTAATTATCTTTAGAAATCTGGTCCATGGCATTTTCCTTGGTTACAGATTTCATAACTCTCTTTTTGTTATCTCAAAAACCAAAATACTGTAATTTTTCATGCATCTTTCATTTTTGTATTTCAATACTATTGAAATACAACAGCTAACCCAGAGTACATATGCTCATTTCTTGTTTTATTTTTTTTTTTCCCAGAAAAAAGCATACTCGGTGATTCTGCATCTGTTGCCTTTTCATTTCCAGGTAAAAATGATCACGAGGCATGTAAATGCTTGAGTACTAGGTGTTTTGACATCCATCTCTCTCAGATATTGTACCAATAAATATTGTTCTTTTAATTTTCCCTTTGGGTCCTCTGGTCCAGTACAAATTGTCTTGGCCCATGGCAGGAGAGTTGGAACTAGATGATCTTTAATGTCCTTTCCGACCCACCCCATACTATGATTTTATTAAAAGTCCACTGCAAAATGGCCAGTATTGACAAATTCTATATTTCTTTTTCTATAAAAATCTTTCCCCCTCCCCCCCGTAAAAAAAACAGATTGGGAGCAACAGTTCATGTATCTATCACTTTATCTTTCAGCTGTCCCTCTAGCTGGCAATGACTTCTTTTCTATGCCATTTTGAAGTGCAAATTTTTGATGCTAAAAAGCAACTACAAATGTGCTTCTCAAATAGCAGCTGGCCTCTTCTGAGATAAAGTTTGATCCTGGGCAGGCTGTCATGTTAAATTCCAAAACAAAAATCATGCTTCATGAGAAAAAATGCTAAATCTACTAATTGCAGATAAACACTAGCTGAATGCCAATTCTGTTAAACAATTTCTATAATTCAGGCACTATTTAGCTGAGTAAAAATTGAGTACAAAAGCATAGATATAACTCGTTAAGATGAAAACTTCAGGTGAGCATCCAGAGAGCTGTTACTAGGAGAATGTTTGATACAACTAGAATGAGCTTCACTGGTTGGTAGAGGTATTCAATCTATTGTATTAGAGCTATAAAACATTTGCAAGAACATAAAATACTGCATTAAATTAGAAGGAAGAAACCTAGGTAAATTTCTAGAAGGAAATACAGAAAAAAACCCAAAGCAAGACACTGAATTTTTAAGTTTTAAGAAGTGCAAACAAAAATGACAATTCCATCTGCATTTCCAGAGATCCTTTCATATCTCTTACTCTTGTTGTGCCAAATGCCTTGTCAGGTTCAGTTTTCAGGTTCTATCTAATAACATCTAGTCAATTTATGGTATTTTTCCTTTTTCTTGTGTTAGTTGCTGTGGACTGGAACGATTGCACTTTAGTGTCTAAGGAACAAAAGAAATGGAAGATTTCCAGATTCCCTGTCAATCAGCTTTTTTTTTTTTTAATTATCATCATTTTAAAAACATTGTTTCCTAATAGACTATGGCAGTTGAACTAAATGGAAATACAATATGGAGAAAGAGGCAGAAACAAACTTCACTCAAAGAAAAGTTTTAAATGTGATTTATCTGAACAGCAAATATCATGGCTCAATGCACTATCTGCAATGCTAGTGCAACTCTATGGATCATTAAATATAGACTCTATTTTTGTCTTTTTTTGTAGTCTTCATTCTTTTTGAGAACTTCTGTAATAGTGCTCTCACTGTGATTAACCCTTTCTTCTGCTTGTGTCCTTTTCTGCATTCTAAATAACCAATGGAGAGATAATCAGTGTCTTGATTAAAAGATAAATATATGTATAGGACTGGGACCAATGTCAATTTCAATTAAGAAAACCACAAATTTCCATCTCATTTAAAATTTCTCAATTGTACTCGTTATCTGAAAATTACTCCCCTCAAATAGTCTTTAAATATCACAGACTCACATAACAGTTAGGATTGGAAGGGACGTCTGGTCTATCTATTATATTATCTATTATATTATCTATTTCAACTCCCCGAACTTAAGCCCCGAAGGAGGTTCACCTGGACTAGGTGGCACAGGATCATGCCCAAGCAAATTTTTAATATCTTCAGAGAAACGTTAGTTTCCATAGTTCTAAAATTTGACCCAAGTGAATTCACTTCATCTATCAATCTAATCTAATCTAATCTAATCTAATCTATCTAATATTTGTGAAATTTTACACTAGCTTCTTTGACATTTTGAAGTCTGAACATCTTTAGTCGTGCGAAGGAGCATTTTATTAATGTTGATTTAGAATCAGCCACAGATGAAGGCTCAGTTCAGAACTGTTTGACTGTAGCAAGAGGTTAGCCCAGTCCCAGTCTTTAGCAATCTTTTCTCTTAAAGAAACGATAGGTATGTGCTTTCATAAACCTGGAAAAGAGACAAAACTCTTGTTAAAGATGCATGCAACAGGGAATACCGTGCATTTCCCCTTCGGTTCACTGGTATTTGCTTGTGATATTTTCCTCTTTCTTTTTTTTCTGCTAGAAAGGTAAATAATTATATTGACTCATTGTGAGATTTTTCTAATGATTTTACCTTAATTTGGAGATGCTTACTGTAAAAATATTAAAAATGTTGCACATTGTATTACAATCCTCTGTATATTTTACCCATTTTTTTCTTATGCACCTTAAACAGGGTATTATAAAATAGACACAGAAAAAGACAAAGAAAAATGAAAAGAAAAAGGAATCTATATATCCCTCTATAAAGGTTTATACAAGGTACTTGGGGGTACAAGGGTTATACTGGTACTTGGAAGAAGTGAGAGTAACACTGGAACACTATGAAAATATGGAAATTAAGGAAGGTCAAATGAGCTGTTTTGGTCTTGGAGTAAAAAGAATAATAACAAAGATCTTTTTTGTGCAGTTAGGCTCTATTTTATCTTACTGCACTGTGTATATTTAATGTTAAAACATTGTCTCAGATGGTTCAGGAATATAAATCCTAAAATTAACCTTTCTGTGATAAAGAGTTGACAATGATGTTATGTATGTATATGTTGAAGGCTGGTCAAATGTTTCACCACCAGGGATGTATTTTTCCCAGCAGGATTTAAGTAATATTAATAGAGCAAGATAAATACTTCATTGTCCTATAACATGCTCTGGTGAAACTATTCAGGCTGCCAAACCAATGCTGAATATGTGGGAAATGTGTGTTTTTGAAAAAAATACACAAAAATAATCAGGAACAAAGAATGTCTTTAGTTATATGCAGTTGGGGAGTGTGCTCAGAATAAGCATGAATTCTGCAAACCAAGAAGTCCTTGTTTTACTACTTCTCCCATATTATTGGCTGGGCAGACGCTGCTCCAGATTGTCAGATTGCATTAAACATTACAGCTTCAGTAATGGCAAAGTTCATTAGAAGGATACTTCACCAGACTAATCAAGGTGCCCCTTCTTCAGCAGATTTTTTTCTTTGCTGATCAGGAAAATGGATGCCTCCATAGAACAGCATTCAGGGATTAGCCTGATTGGGAAAGGGAAGAAGTATGGAAGAGTCAAGATATGTCTGATTACTTATTAATAGCAGTAGACAGCAGGAATTCTTGTTTGCAGGACACTTTCTCATTCTAGCTAAAAAAAGATTTTTTGGCAAATACATTTTTCTCTTAAAATATATATTGACAATCTTGTTCTTATAAAATAAAGAAAGATGCCAACACTGTTTTCCAAAACACTTGTCTGGAATATGTTTGAAGTTAAGATAATAACTGCTTTGCAGGGTTCAGCTAAAACAAATATTGCTTTTTAAATTAAGTTTATTCCCTGTGTATATCTGTGCATTCATATAGGAACTAAAAAATTAGTACATCATAATTACCTTAGCTGGAAATACTACAGTTTGGAATTAAATCAATGCACGTCCATTTTGATCCCACAGGTAAATTAATTAGTTAATTCCAGGAGAGTATTAAATAATTTTATTTCATACAAAACCAGAAAATATTTATATTTCACATAGTAAAATCTACACATTATGAAAATAGTATAAAAATTCTTATCTATGTTATCAGGTATATGGTTGTGGAAATTATACCTACTTGGTGTTATGAATAAAAGTGTATCAATAAGGATTCAGTTCAGCTTTATATAGATGAACAGTCAGAATAAAGCTTATTACATTATGCTTGATGTTGATATAATATTCTTTGAAGTTTATAATAAAGAACTGAAAAGTGATTAAAAATAATGTCCAAGCTTAAAGTTTGCTTATTGTGTACACCTTTTAGGATTAAAAGAGCATATATCGTTCCATGAACCAATTTTAAGAAAAGTAGTTTATTAAGAAAGAGTAATCTGTATTTATCTGAGGATTTTATATTCAATATAAAATGAAGTTCACAGCAAAATAAGGTGCGAGTACTTTTGCAACAGGGAGGCATTTGAACATTTTACCTCTCTGCTGGAAATTCTTAAAATTTTGTAAAATTGGGATTTTGCCTAAAAATATAAACATCCTGACCAAAATGGTTAAAAAAGACAGAGATAAAATGTCTTAGGGGAAGGAGAGGAAGGAATAAGACTGTGATAATGACACCATCCCTTTTGAGAAACTTGTCTAGAAAACACGCCTTCATATTCTTCTCTTAAAGGTGGGAAAATGCTTGTCATTATATTAAAAGGTCAGATTATTTAATATATAGGTCAGATTTTCACTGATCTTCCTTAAATATTTAAGGACAATGCATGCAAGCATCTATCTGTGTATGCAAACCCACAGATTTGTGTTATAGAAATAATTTCCTGAGCATGAATTTTTTTTGGAGAATGCATGGTAAATCATATTAGTCCATATCTAATAACCTGATTGTACTTTTCTTGGGTATAACTGCTTGGCCAAATCCTTAAAACAACACACCTCTTTATTTTGCCATTTTTCCTGTCACAAGTTCATTTTTTCTGAGGTAATTGTCATAAAGTCATACATACATACATATATATATATATATATGTATGTGTGTATCCATAGAATATTTTGGGAAGCTATAAGTATTTAATAATAGTGTTTCATATCAGTCTTTTAAAACATTGCTTTCATAACAGTAAGAAAAACACAAATCAAAAACATCTGACTAAATCTAGTAAACAATTTAGTTGCCTGCAAATTTTCAATGTTTTCAATATGTAGTATTCAGTAATAGTGTCTGTATTATGTTACACACATAAAAAAGCTTAGAAAAAGAAATTCGAAGTTAACGGTTACTTTTAAAAATTATAATAATTTGGGAGAATTTTTCAATATAAGGAACAATGCAGCAATACATCAAATAAACCAGAATAAATAAGGATCATGGCCTAATATAGTATAAAATTAGACTGATCTGAAAAAAAGCTCAGCTCATACAAAATCTGGCATGCAATGATCTGAAAAACAGATAATATCTAATGATATAAGTACTTGGGAAACAGTCATACCGGAACAGACCATGATTTAAATAAAAGGTCAAATGTACAGAAGTTTATAGTGAGAAACAGTTTCAGTGAGGAAAAACAAAACAAAACAACAAGCAATAAGCATGTTTCATTCAAATGTGTAAGAGAACTGTGAAAGTGAAAATTCTGCACAAGTTAAAAAGGGATAAATTCTTGTAATATTAAGTACTGGTGAAAAATCAAGCAACACCAAGATAAATATAACTTTTGCTTTTTGAATATAGCATCAGGATTTTCGCCACCCAGGCTTACAAGTGCAGTTGAAAAATATATCTTTTTGAGAAGCTCTAATAGAACGTGTACTGGTATATAAGAAAATTATTTGTCAAATAACTTTCTGGATAATTATAGCTTTCTGGATAGGCTTCATGTTAGAGAATTTAAAAGGTACACAGTAGAAGTTATTCTTAAACATTAAAAAATTAATGATAAAAAGAGGGAAAAAAAGTAAAATATTCAAAAAGAATCTTTGGTATTTGATGAAGATTTTAGCCTGCTAAAATGTTTCCTAAGTTTGTGTGGCCAGAATGTTTTCTTTGGAAATGAAAAAGGGCTCTCTGAATTTAAATGACACAACTGCGTTGCTTCTGCAATAGACACAGAAGCTTCAGAGCTTACATTTTAGAGTCCATTAGAAATGTTGAAATATTTCACCTTGAAATGTCTCTATTAATTCTCTTCCTCCACTCCCCCTTCTTCCCAAATGCATTAAAAATTCAAGAAGTTTGAAAGCAGTATTCTTGTGGCTGTGCAAAAGCTTTTATTGGCAGCTTTTGCATTTTCTCTTTAGCAAATGGATTTTTAAAATCTTAATGAACTCTGGATTTGTGACCCACTGCATTATTTCTGCTAAAGAAACAAACCATCTGGACAACACTTCTGTGGGTTTATTTGTATTTATTTAAATTAACAGCAGTGTATGTCATTTTCAACCATAACGAACTCTTTCCATTCAGGTGAATTCTCTGAAGTCTTTAAATTTTATGACTTGAAGCATTAAAGCTATAGTGAACACATTGAAACAATTACACTGAAGTAAAGATGATAATAAAACCAAGGCTGTGTGCCTCTTATGTGAAAAGCACTCATGGAAAGAAAAGAAGAAGAAAGAGAAAGAGAAAGAGAGAGAAAGAGAAAGAGAAAGAGAAAGAGAAAGAGAAAGAGAAAGAGAAAGAGAAAGAGAAAGAGAAAGAGAAAGAGAAAGAGAAAGAGAGAAAGAAAGATGGTGGTCAAGGCAGATGGGGACCAAAATCTGCTTCTGTGTGTAACTGGGAGGAATACAATTTGGGAATACTTTGATGACTTTTTACTTAGAATGAGGGTACTGACACAGAATTAAGAACTGGTAAATTAGTGCTGTGGGTACATCTGCCCTTCATTTAATCTTCGGTTGTGGCACATTCTGAAAGTTTTCCATATGTTAAGCACAGGGATTTAGTATCCCCTGTCATATTGTCTTGGTTTAAAAGACAAATGTCTGCCAAGGAAGGTGGAAACCTACCTGGGATGGAAAGACGACAGCTCCCTCCAAATTATTGTGACTTCAAAAATTATGGGGCTTCCAAGCAAAAATGAGGGAAAACAATGAGCAGTTCTTTATTAGAATATATATATATCTCTATGTGAAAAACCAACCAAACAACAAAACAAACAAACAACAACAATACCAGAAGTTCCCCACCCGTTAAAGCATTTCCCCCTTTGGTGTAGCCATGACCACAGCTGGCAGGAGGCGCTGGTGGCTCTGGAGAGGCAAAGAGGCTGCAGTGACTCCCTCGCTGCTCCAGCAAAAGTTCTTCTCAAAGGGAGCAAGAAAGTACAGCACCTACCAACTTAGCCACGTGAAAGGGTTAAGCTCCACTCTGGCATAGATGAGCAGCAGCCAAATGAACACAGTGGGATTAGCTCACAAACACAAAGTCCGAGTTTGGCTCTAAGAGACCAGTTTGTTTAGACAGGCTTCAGAAAATTCAAATTACTACAGTCAGATTATCAGTTGATTCTTCTGTTTATCTAATCCATGCTTCTAAACATTGAAAAATTCACCTATCACTCATCAAGTCACATATTCAAAACAACCAATTCAATTCAAATGCTGTTCTGTTTTCACAGTTCAAATTATTTCCTAGGCTTTCTGATGCATTTTGTGACTCAATTTCACCATCAAAGGCCATTATAAAAAACAAACTACCTTAAGTGGCAGACACAACAAGTTTCTTTAAAAAATTAGTATTTAGGTACTGAGATTCCTGAGTTTCTAAAGTCAAGGCTTCACTTAACAGATTGGCCTTTATTCTCAGTCCTGCATTTTGCTGGTTACTTGACAGGTTAACAACTGTTGCTGAAAATGCCCATAAGTCTGTATTTTGAAAAATATGAAGATAGTCTACTTTCTTCTTTTACTTCAACAAAAACAAAGACCATTCAAAACTATTTTTTCTCTACTGAAGGTGAATTGATCACAGAAAAAGAATAATTAGATGCTTTGAACCATCTTCCAGACATCTTTCACTGTGTTTCTCTGTAGTCTCCACCCAATAATTAGAGGTAGTCCTTCTTTTGCAAGAAAGGTGGTAGATTACAAAGACAAATTCAAGGCTTTACATTCCAGATGTTGGAAAGCTGCTTTCTTTGAGCTATCAGTGGGATATCTCATCTTCTCATGGAATTTCCAGTGCATCTTCATACCTTTCTATGCTGGTTTTTAGAGCCATCTGCCATCCAGATCAGATTTATATGACTATTTTGAATTTCTACCCTTGGTACTCGTATCTTCCTTGTAGCATAGGTTAAAACTATGAATTTTCCAGATACCTAGAAATTAGGCATTGACCATTGGCAGTGAATTTTTAGTTTTTCTCTTTTTTCCCTCAGCCCTATTTAATATTCAATAAATAAAGATTTTTGGCAGAAGTAATTTGTTGCTTTGTAAATGAAAATAACAATTTCTTCAGGATTACTAAATATATATGATTAATTTATGCAAATAAATGAAACCCGCCATATGCATAAAGCTAATATTTCTTGCTGTGTTCCCTAGTGTAGTCACTACTTCATGCTTCAAATTAACAACCTTTCACATAGTTACTGCCAATATGTTCAGCGGTTTAAAATTAAAAGATTATTTGTAAAGATGGAAACAAGCAGAAGTGCTAAATCTTGAGGTAACAATAGGTTAAAATAATTAATACAGTGTATCATAATTTCATGCTTATGACTGCTTGTTTTTTGGTGGTTTTAATTTGGGATTTGAGTTCAGTTGATATTGCCTTTGCACTGAGAATAATATAATATAATGTAATGTAATGTAATATAATATAATATAACAATATAATATAACAATATAAATAAAGTTTGATGGCTGGACTGATTTTTGCTAACTACAACCTAGTCTGTTTTCCCACAGGCATCTCACTTAGGATTTTAGGTCTTGGCCATAAATCCATGATCTGTTTTTCCTTCATAAAAATATGTATTCTAATGATGGGAAGATTTCCTATCCCACATGAATTCACATTATAAGCCTTTCTCCAGGGAAGATGGGATGCTGAGTGATCTGCAAGCTGAAATGGATGAACTGCAAATGTTGAGAAAGGCATGCCAACCTTTTAGGACTACAGCAAGACTTGGAAGGAACAGAATGAGACTTTGGACATTTCAAGTCTTCCTTTAGGGAGAAGCCATCATAGACTTACAAAATGGAAGCAAGTGTTTATGAGTAAGAAATACAAACCCCAATAAAGTAAAATTAAGTTGCTAATCCTTAAAACTCCTGAATCATCTTTACTACATATATTTATATGCTTTCAAATTCTGACTCCTTTTGAGCTCAGAGCTCAAAACTTTTACAGTATTTGTGATGCTTGAAAGTCTTGAATGTAAAAGAATTACTTGATGTAATCAATGATTATTTTGCTGTGTGTTTTTTCTGACTTGAGAATGGATGAGGAACTGCACTGAAACTACTGCTTCATATACCATGTTGCACTAAACGTATGATTTCAGAAATAAACACCAGAGTATTATTTGGATGTCATCAGATTTTGGTACAGGGTCAGAACACATGGAGTCCTGCTTTCCTTGTTACTCAAGATGGAACCTTCAACAGGGCATGCCTCATCCCTGGAATCATCATCCCTTTGCCCACCTCGGCAGTGCTCAAGGCCAGGTTGGACAGGGCATTGGGTAATGTGGTCTAGGGAGAGGTGTCCCTGCCCTTGGCGGGGAGGACAGGGCTGGAATTAGATGATCTGTAAGATCCCTTCCAAACCAAACCGTTGAGTGATTCTATAATTCCATGACTCAAGGTAAGACTCTGAAGGTAGACATTGTTCCTGGCTCTACCTATGGTTCTAAACTAATGAGCTTTCAGAAGAGAGTATACTTTGTCTTTTATTAACTCAAAGTAGATGTGGGTTGAAGTGGCTATAAAACAGCATCACAGCAGACTAATGATGATGAGCTGTCTTATGAGCTGTATGATCTTTAACTGTAGTTCTAAATTGAAATCGGAATTAGAGAGGAGAAACAAGAGCTCCAACACATTATCAATCATTTTATTCATGGTTTACAAGTGTGTGTACATGTTATACTTTCTTGCATCATAAAACAACCTATTTTTAGTGAGAAAAAAAATCTAAGTTCAAATGAAGAAACCATCATTGCTTCCTGGCTGATATTGGGCTACAACTGCAGTGGATTGATAAGAAAGTTTCAAAAAAGCAAGACTCTTGGTTTCTATCTCTTACCATTCTTCTCAGATAAAAACTGCTGATTAAGAGTTTGATCTAACCTTTCTTACCCATGTGTAAGAAATGAGTATTTCAAGACAAAGACTCCTCAAGTAAAAGATGCTACAAATTTTCTGGGTCACAAGCACCTTGTATCAAATGCAATCATATACAGACATGAAGATAGACATTAAAAGACTGCATGTCCTGAGCATTCTACCCTTTTGATGTGATGGTGAGGTTGCCAGCAAGGTATGACCTAGCACACTCCCTCAAGTGTCTATGTTTTGCTCGTTCTTCATTGCTGATTTCCATCAGCTGAAACATCAAATGCTAGCGCAGAATACCACTACAGTTATGTAAAGCTTTTCAGGAAACATCACTTCACACAGATGTTTAACCTCCAAGCCCTGAAGGGATAGCTCTGCCAGTTGCCAGGCTTGTCAATTAATTTTACATTGACAATCACGCTAATACAGTTTGACACAGACAAGTTTTGCAGCCAGCCAGCCACATTAGATAAACAAGGTGGATGACTGCAGTTCACTGCAAGATACATCTGAACACATAGGACATTACAGCATGTCTCATAGGTAGCACTGCTCAGTTTCATAACAACTACCATCCCAGATGACCATAACTGCTAGTAAAATATTTTTTTGCTCACCTGAACACTCTTCCTGTTTCTTTTGTGGTCATATTACCACAAACGTGTTCAGGAAACATGAATAAGAAATATGAAATATATCTGAATACTTGGCTTACAATACGAACTGCCAAGCAAGATGAATACTGCTGAGATGTCCCTGAAATAAGTTTATTGAACCTGAGGCATCTCATCCAAATTCTGTCATCAAACTGGAAGTAGCTTAGAGAAAAAGAACAAATATTTAGGGTTTGGAAGGAATTATTTACAAGAATACTTTAAATAGGTTTGATATGTGTAACTGGGCACACTAATGAGGAAGGTGTGATGAGGAGATGATAATTGGCTAGAATTACCTAAAAAAAAAAAAGCAAATACAACAGTAGCTGCAATATGAGAAAATGAAAGTGGATATTATGTTAAAGTAAGTGTCAGCTGTACCAGATTCAAAAAAATATTTTTACACCAAAGAGAAACTGTGGACCAGTTGAGCCAGCACAAATAAATTGATATCAGCTGGAATATTTAGACAAAGACTGAATACAGCTTCAACCTGGAATCAAACATATATTGGCCAGTGAGTACCTTTAAACGTGTGTGCCCTTGTCTCTATCTTCAAATTCTGTGAGTTTCATTACAGGGAATTATTGTTTTGGGGTTTGAATGAGATTGAAAATTGCAGAGTAAAAAGAACTGTTGGAGATTTCTGTTTTTCTGTTTTCTATTCTCTCTTGCCTTATGAAACTGAATTTATTCTAACCAAAAGTATCACTTTATAGAAATTATTTGAGTGTACATGAAGGTTTAATTTCTCTTAAGATGTTAAATAATTATGGGTGTAGAGAAATGAGAAATAGTTTTTTGTGAGACTGCAGAAAAAAATTATGAAATTTTAAAACTGAATATTATAATGAATATAACTGAGCCTAGTGTAAAACCTATGAATTCAAACATTAGTCCTTGAGGCTTCCCATCACTAATATACCTTTATGAATTTGACCGACAGCCTGATTTTGTCCTAGTTTTCCATGGTCATGTAGTGCAGCTGAGGGTGTAAACTGCAGTGTCTTTATATGTATATACGGATCATTATGAAAAAAAAAAAAAGACAGGATAACACAAATACTATGTTCTGGTTTGGTTAGAAACCAGGTGGAAACACTAATTTCATGTAGTGGTTTCATTTTCACTCTTAGTGGGACTTGACCAGGATAAAATAAGAAGCATAACAGGCCTAAGCTTGAAAGTTACACACATAGTTTATTTTTACACACTAAAGAATGAAAAGAAAAAAAAAGGAAAATTGAAAATTGAAACTTCAAAACCCTTCTTTTTCCTCACCAATTGTTCATTTTCCCCCAACCAACGCAGAGAGACAAAACTATGATTTTCAGTCACTTTAACCATTTAAACATAATCTTTCACCATTCTGGGAGAAGAGTCCCTCAAATGCCCCATGGATCCTACGAACTACTTAGGAAGGTTCTCATGTGGGTCTCAGCTGTCACACAAACAGCCGCCGGTAGGAAACTCTGCTTCCGTGATTCCTCCCATTTCGCAGTTTCCCAAGCTGCTCAATGGGTCATACACTCAAACATTGCAAGCTGGGGTGTTCGTTTTTAAAGGTGAACCACTTCAAAGGCAAAGGATTCTTGGTCTCAGGAAACAGAAATATCTCCTCACTTCTTCACTGACAGGAGGACCACTTATCTCAATCTCTGTCCAAACATCTCATAAAATCAATTTCCCTTAGTCATCTCAACACCTTTTGCTCAAAGAATCCACACATAAATATAAACAATCACCTCCTCAAAATGCATATCTTTCTATGATTTAAAGGAATATTTAGTTCAGTCTCCATAGGTTACATTTAGAGAAGTCCAGTGATGTCCACTTCTTCTATCCCCTCATCCAATAATCTTATCAGTTCTTCCACTGACTTCTTATCATGCTGTTGCTCTATGTTTCAAACCAGTTTGTCCTTTCCTCCCTTCCAGGGAAAAAGATTGGAGTTCCGAAAGCTTCACCTTGTTAGGAAAAGGGTTAAATCTTGCCCAGGCTCTCTCTCTCCCTCAGCTGGCTGCAGCGGCTCATGGTATCAGGTTTTTCCTAAGGCCAGGCTGGAGGAGGAAGCTGAAAAGGTCGGAGCTCGGAGCTGCGGGGCAGTCAGGGATCATAAATGTGATCAGTGCCTCCTGCCCACCCTTGGATCTCACAGCATGGGCTGAACTCGTGCTCGGGCTGCTCCCGGGGACCCCCGGGGACCCCCAGGACTGTCCCGGCCCCAGCCGGCTTGGGGCCAGGTTTTAAAAGTTCTCTGGATGTTCAGCTGCAGCCTCTCCCGGCAGCCGATGGGGAGAAGGGGGAGCAGAGGCACGGCCGGTCCCGGCAGTGGATGGGGAGAAGGGGGAGCAGAGGCACGGCCGGTCCCGGCAGTGGATGAGGAGAAGGGGGAACAGAGGCACGGCCGGTCCCGGCAGTGGATGGGGAGAAGGGGGAACAGAGGCACGGCCGGTCCCGGCAGTGGATGGGGAGAAGGGGGAGCAGAGGCACGGCCGGTCCCGGCCAGCCCAGCCCTCCCCCAGCAGCGGGGGCGGCAGCCCCTGCCGGGCCCCAGGCCCAGGGCCCACACGGGAGCCCGGGACCGGCCCTGGTACCTGCTCAGCTGTCCCGAAGGGAAAGGGCTTGGCCTGGACAATCCCAGCTTTATATGTGTACTTCCAAAGTCGTTTCCCAGTGGTCAAACAGCATGCCAATATCTAAAGCACACTGATAGGTGCCCATCCCCATCAAAACAACTCCAGGGTCCTGACAGGACAATATTCTATATTTCTCTTTAACTAAAAAGTCAAACTGTGCTAAACCATAATGTCAGGATAACACAAATACTACAGGGTAGATTGTATGTTCTGCATGCAAGAAAAACTTCTTTATTTCTGCCTGGACAGACTGCTGTAATCCTTAGCCATGGTGACAATCACTGCATAAGTGCCTTGAAACATCTGTATTTCATGCTGTAAAACTGAAACATGACTTTTATTTTTCTTTTCTTTTTTTTTTTTAATCATTTTACAGCAAGTAGGAAAGTCAGAGTTATAATGTAAGTAAGTGGCCCTTTGGCCAGTGGTTAAACAACTGAGGATTGCATCAGTACCTGATGCACATTGATGATGATGACAACAAGGAACAGGCAGTAACTTACAAAACCAAGATACTATAAACAAAACCATAGATATTTCTAATGAAAATACTGTTTCTATGTGCAAATATATTGTTTCTGCCCCATCTTATCTTAGAGTATAGACTCTCAAGACAGAGCCTGTAATTCTGTTCAGCTCTTATGCATTGTTTAATCCAGGGTTTTTCATGCAATGTTGAGCAACTAAAAACCTGCTGAAACTCTTACTGTCTCCATAGATCTCAGCTGTGATAATGACAGCCCCAACTTAACTTCTCAGTCACCCAAGATAATGACTGATGTCAAAGTCCTCATCTACAATGTATTTCTGAGCTGCTGGTTGGGGCCATTTATGTATCACAATGCAGCTCTGGTCTTTATCTCATTCATCATGATGATGATGATGATGATAATGATGATGATGATGATGACATCAACAACAAAAAATTTAAAATAAACATTCTTTTTTGTTATTCTGTTTTAGAAGGACATTTATCTTAGTGAAACTATTCTGCAGATTTGGCTTTTTTAAAAACTGGACTATATTTCAGCTGTCAGAAAATTATTCAGAGAGCTTAAATTATCCACAAGCTTTCTTAGAGATCCTAATTCATTTATTAGAAACGATTTGTAATTTATTTAAATAAATAATTCTTTGTTCTGAGAATTGTTTACAAACCATTCTGTATAAATATTATTGTTTTTCACTATGTTTGTGTCAGGCAATGCTGAAGATAAGGGAGAAAAAATAGACAAATTCTCAAAACAAATTAAAAGTTTTGTCTTAGGAAATGATGGCATGAAGTTTTCTGAAAAAGTGACGATGTTTGGAGAAAATATATAGTTTAGCCACTATTTTAATATAGATGGCAGAGGGACAACTATTATTGTGTTGTAGACATTAAGAGACATAGATATTCCAGCTAAGCAAGGGCAAGAGCAGAAGTTTGCTGATCAGCAGTGATGAATGGGTTTGGAGAAGATACAATGTAATTACTTTGTGACAGATCATTTAGAAGAGGTAGAAGAATGAAGAAATCAAAATTTTCTGGAAAATAAGAGATGGTTAGAGGTGAGGCTGGAGTTAAGATGAAATAGGTAAGCCATTACAACCTGTGCACCTGCAAAAGAAATCAGAATAGCAGTCACTGTGAGATATAATCCACTTTTTCATTGATCGATGATATAATAATTGATTATATAACAAGATGCTATTTTGTTTTCAACTCACTGAATTGTTTGCTTATGTTCATATACAGTTGGGCAGAATGGGCTTTCATTTACTTTGATATTCAAAGAGCAAAATAAACTATAAAACTATTTAAGAATCTGCACTTTTGTTGATTAATTGTGCAACTTTCAAGCATTTCTGGTCAAACACATTATGTGAGAATATTCTTCCAGGTGCAATGCATTTGACAGCATAGTTTTGCAATGTGAACACATAAAAAATTATATCCTGTAAATTAAAATAAATACATTTGGAATATAAATGAACCATCGGAGGTTACTTTCTCATCAAGGCTCTCCCGGCTGTCCATTTGGGAGTCCATTACAATATTCAGTCTTCTCTTGTGGCTCAGAAAAAAAGGGCAAATATTCGTAGTTCAGACCCTTAGACATCTCATAGGATTTCCATGCACTAACCGGTAGTGAGCTCTGAGGAGCTTTAAAGAATTCTCTGTCCCTTGTAAATAAAGGCAGAATTTGTTGCAAACTTGTGGATTTTTGCCATCTTTTTCAGGGAAGAGAGAAGTTAGGAATGAATTGATGAGAAGGAAGTAATAAAAGTGAAATGTTTGTTAAGGAAGCTTGGTTTTCCTTTTGTGCTTCTGTTTTTAGGAGCAAGCTGCCTACCACGTCTTAGAAACGAAACATTAGAATTCAAAACTTTCCCTCCTGGGGTCACTTTCCTTCTTTCTTTTATTCTTCTCCTTGTACTGGCAAGGAATTTGAAAACCTCTGCCAGACAGATCTTTAAAACTCTCATCATTCTTAAAAAGAAATCCAGTGTTGGCAAGTTCTGACACTGGACAAACACGTCAACAAACATTGAGAAAGTGCTGCCTCTGAGCAGCAGAGCACACTAGGGCTGTGTTTACTCAAGCTTGTGGCTACCAGGCTTCATTAAGAATGATGACATTTTTAAACACCATCTCTGTGGTACTATGTGATACAAATCAAATCTAGCAGGCACACAAAGGCCTTTGTCTCTGCTCAAGTCTTGTACCAACTTCTGTTGTTAAGAATATGACAACATTTTCTGGCTGAAAGAAAAAGACTGCAATGAGCTGATCCTAAGCTGAACAGAGTGAATAGAAAAGTTCTCTTTTCATGCTGGTGGGGTTAGATTTAAGTGTTCTATACCTCTTCTCCCTGTCTGCACACAGAAAAATCTGAAGTTGATATACAGAAGACACACAGAGTGTATATACAGGGAGACCTTGTTTAATTCTAGAGTATGGAAACCACTAAAATTACTAAATTGCTCCTACTGTTAACCAGAAGGGTACTTACTGCAACTGAGCCTTCCTTTTCAAAACAACAACAAAAAATCTTTGACCTGTAACACCATTTTCCATATTCCTTTTCAGCAAAAGCACTGCTGTATATGTTTTTCCTGTCATTTATTGAAGGAAATTCTTATATATGAAGATAGGAATGAAGGTCATCATTTTTTCCATTAAACTTTAAGCATATATATGCCCAGTATTATGACAATAAAATTTCTAAAATGTGCATATAGGTTGAGCAGCAAGTTGATAGATTCATCCACTAAAGGCACACTCAAAGAGACACTTTCAAATAAGGAACTATACTATAAGAGGATGGAAATTACTCACTTTTTCTCTGGAGAAGGGGACTAGACTTTAGGCTGTGGTTGGGACCAAGGTGAAATGAACACAATTCCATAAAGAATAGAATAGAATAGAATAGAATAGAATAGAATAGAATAGAATAGAATAGAATATTTCAGTTGGCAGGGACCTATAAGATCATTTAATTCATCTGCCAATGAACCAGTTCAGGGCTGATCAGAAGTTGAAACATTAAGGACCTTGGCCAAATACCTCTTAAGCATTGACAGGCCTTGCTCACCTTTCTAGGAAGTGTTTGACCCCCTGTTGCAGTGTTTGACATCTAAATGTCCAAACATCCCCTGGTACTGCTTTGAACCACGCACACAAGTGCTATCACTGGATCCCAGAGAGAAGAGGTCAGCACCTCCCTCTTCACTTTCCTCCTCACAAAGCTGTAGGAAGCTATGGTCATGCCTCAGCCTCCCTTTTTTCAAACTAGACAAATCTAAATCCAGAATCATTAACTGCTCCTTATGGGACATTCCTTCCAGCCCTGTCACCAGATTTTTTGTCCTCCTCTGGACATATACAGAGAGTTTCACATCCTTCTTAAATTGTGAGGCCCAGAAGGGCACACGTGACTCAAGGTGAGGCCAGACCACTGCTGGGTACAGTGGGATAGCCATCTCTACTGAGCAGCTGTTTGTGCTGGGTTTGATGCACCCCAGCATGGAGTTCACCCTCCTGCCTGCCTGGGCACATGGCTGCCTCACACTGAGCTGCTGCCAGCCAGCACACCCAGATCCCTCTCTGCAGGGCTGATCTTCAGCCACTCTTTCCCCAATTCACACTTGTGCCCAGCTTAATATAATAGATAATATAATAATTATTACTGTATAATAGATAAAATATATGTTATTCATAGTATAAAATTTGTATAGTATAAAAGTATATAATATACTATAAAATATTATATAATATGTGTACCTACACTGTGTGTGCACTTCTACCTGTCACTACATTATCTGTAAAAAAAATATGCAGGCTTCCATTTACTGGGCTTTCTGAGTAGAATTCTTAAAAACTATAGAGGTCTTTTTTTTCTGAGCAGTTTTATTACTAGCAGTTCAAAAAATGTTTTCAAGTGAGAGTTTTAAAATAGCTGGAAAAGTTGGAAAAACACTTTCTAAAAGTGAATTACAGAATTTATTACAAGTCCAGAGAAAACAAGTACATTTACAATGTGGAAATTACATAGGCTGGTGTTTTCACACATACATGCCTCTGGATAAGAGCTTTAACTCCTATTTAGGCACTAAACCAGAACAAGCATGTTTTCAATAGAAGCAAAATATAGCAAGGCAATTATATTGGAAAACACACCAAGACAAAACTCTCCAGCAAGCATACATTACATAAAAGTAAAAATAGCAAGCAATGATGTCTGAATTGATATGTACTGATTGATTCCCTTTGAAAATGTAAAGATACATCTAAATCTCTAACTTTAGAATTCAGGTATGACTCTGAGAAATGCCTTTAACTTGAAACATATATTTGACTAGATCTTTATTCAGAGAAGCATAAACTTACATGCTTCTTGTTTTCAAATGTATATAAGTATAATTTATATGGTTTGTTACTGACTGATGACCAAAATGCTTAAGCTAAGATATTTGTGATAGAAAATCGATTACCAGTTACATGAAATAATAATTTTCCCATTGAAATATTTCTTACAAAAGCATGCAGATTGCTTGCTAACAGTTAGGAAAGAACATAAAAACCACTGCCTTGTGTAATTTTTGCAAAGAATTTGGCTTTGCCTAGATTTCAGTAGGACTAGTGTTTTAATTTTTATGTTGCATGAAACATCATCTATCAATGTTGGTGATTTTTGCCAAACTGATATAGTAAAACTTTATCCACTATTTGGCAATTATGCCCATATTTTTGGTGTTGTTGGCTTTTGAATGTTTTGTTATTGTTTGAGGGAGGGGGATGTGTTTGGTCTTGTTTTTTCCCTAAGTACACAGGATTTAGTTTTGTAAGATAGTCATTCACTGATGGGATTTACTCCAGTTCTATGCTGGCAGTTGCTTTCATAGTTTTGTTGTTTTTTCTTTCTATACAAAATCAGCAATAGTCAAATGTACTTATTTCTAAAAATGCATTGGAAAGAAACAGCAGGAGGAGGAAAGAAAATCTCCAGATATTTAGGACAGAGTAACAGTAACTACCAGCAACAATGAAAATTTTATAGGGCTGCACTTTATTAACTCTGTCCATTTCAAGCTACTAATAATTAGCTGAGCTCAAAATGATTGCTTAGCATTCAGCAGGGAAGGTAGCATTTCTCCAGAAGGGACTTTGTTATTGGAGACTGTTTTTATAAATGCATAGTTTCCTTAATTCCAGTATAATGATCTTTCCTGACTTAGTTATTGTTGTTTTAAGTGGCTAAAATAAGCACCCTTGTTCATGTACTTTCAAATAAAAACATGAGTGTTCATGGCATTATGTTACTGAAGCTTTCCCTTATTGCCCTTACACACCCCCTTTTTCTTCAGACTGCAGTCTCTAGGTACTTTGATAGTTTATACTTCTCAGAGTGAGGTGTTGTACTAAAAAAGTTCTATTGGCAGCTACCAAAATATGTCACACTGACTGTAACCTTTAAAAAAGGAAATGCTCCATGGAGCTTTGATTGTGTAAACAGCATATTCTTTCCTCAAAATGGGGACATTGTCAAAGGAGAAATTACATGAAAGAGTGTATATATTTTTTACTACCTTTTACTTTATTTTTTTACTTAGACATGCCTCTTTAAGACTTCTGTGCTGTACACTCATATTGTTAAGATAAATTACTACTTTTTCCATGTGTAATATTATTGTGAGAAGAAGTGTAAGAGACATTGGCTATTGTTTTGAACTTGATTGTTTCCTATGTTGGCCGAAGTCAGAGCAGAACAGCTATTCTACAGGGGCTGCAGGGAAGTGGAGGTCTGTGCAAAAACGCCATTGTCGTTGGATGAGGACAGGGAATCTGAACAGCATAGAGTGAGACACACAAGTAGGTTTTAGGTAGATTCAGTGTTTGCTAAAATTTGGTTTGCCTCCATGAAAAACACTGGAAACATAACCAAGAGATTACCAAATTGAAAATCCTTCACGGCAGAGATATGTCTAAAGTCTTCCTGCTAATGTTGCAGTTTAAATCTTGCAATACAGATCTTGGATCAAATTTGCATAGATAAAAATTTTGTTAAATTGCAGAGTAGTTTAATTTAAGAAAAGAAAAATGGACACACTGGCCAGAACTGCTTTCAGCCTTGCAAGGTGAACAAGGTTACATCATTTGTGAATTTAGAGAAAAGTTCAGATTTCACTGTGCGCAAATGATTTCATTTAGAGTCAGCTAGGATGAACCGTGATGAGATACATGTAATATAAATGGACTTCCATCACCTTTGAAGAAACAATTTATTTACCAGGAAAATCAACTGAAATGTGAAACTCTCATGCAGTCTTCTTATTTCTGACTATTATTCTGAATATTAAAATGGGCATCATAAGCCATGGACTACACAGTAGTTGGACTGTTATCTACACTCAGAAGTGGAAAAGAGGGACTATAGATTTTATCACGTCTGGTACCAAGCACACAAAATCTACATGTTCATTACCGTCTTCAGGGTATTATCAAGCTGTGTAAAATGATCAAGTCACTCCTGTAAGTAGTGACTGGCTTCCCAGACCAATAATTTTTAAATTAATGGTCTTATAGGAAAGGACTGGTGGAGTAAGGATATGGGCAAATGAATTCAAGTACAAAAAACTTATAATTTAGATTGGAAGTGACCCCTGAAGATCATCTCTTCCAAGCCTCCATGCAAAGCAGAACCAACTTCAATGTCACCTTCTGCTGGTCATGTCTTTATCCAATTGGGGATCCTCATGGATATTCTGTGACTTCTCTTAGAAACCTTTCCCAATGACCACTCTCATTAGAAAGATTTTGTTCCCTTATATTCATAAAAACTATATGTTCATACTGGGATTGAGAAAACTTAGGTAAAAGTGGTATAAAAAGCTGAACAAGGGGGGAAATAAAGGAGAAAGCAGATTAACCTGCTGAAGCAAAAGTCCTTTAGCATTATGTTTAAATATATATATTTTAAAAGAAATTTTAAATTATGTAAGTAATTAGCTATATACATCTTCAATTTTTTTTTCAATTGAACTAGAAAATATATACAACAAATTGATGACCAGAATCTATTACCACTTAGTGAGAAAGAAAAAGAAACACAGAGAAATTGCATAATTTGTGTTAAGGAAATTTTCCTGTCTTGCCATTCAGGAGACTCTCTGACAGTCACAAATACAGCACCTGAGCAGGGACCAAAGCCCCTTTGCAGAGTCCTGCTGCAATCCTCTAACAGGTCGTGTCTGACTCTCTGCATACCCCACACTCAGCCAGTCAGACAAGATTTCCTTACTGGCTCAACCTCAGCTTTCCCATGGCAGAGTCTCAAACATCTCAATCCTTCAAACTATTTAATCTTGGTGCAAAAACTAACAAAATAAGAGCATGAGCTGGGTGCCTCTGAGGAAGGACCCAGAACAAGGGAAAACCTGGGCTTTAATATTCTTGCTGTCTTAAGCGTATGCTGGGATCCTTGGCTCCTCTCATGTCTCTGAGTGTCACCTGGCTGAGCTACAGGTCCCTGGGCCTTTGGTTATGCAAAGGGGCAGCAGCTCATGGACTCTTATCTTGAGCTCCCTTCACTCAGGGCTCAACCTGCAGCTCACACTGCAGCTGTACCCTGAGCTTCTTTCACTGACTGGATTCCGCAAAATTTTATCAATGTCATATACAGGCTATGGCACAATCTGCATTTTTAAATTAACCATTCTGATATTGTGAACTAAATCTCTTTTGCAGTTTTAAAGACAGCAACTAAGATTATACCATTCAGTAATGAATCAGTTCAAAGTGGGGATATGTCTTAATCGTGACATTTGCAGAATCAGTTTGGTGGCAAATAATTGAAAATTAGTGGAAGTGAGAGAGAAAAATATCCATCTTGGAGGAGATTTTTAAATGCTTTAATTTCAATAGAGTAGTGGAGGGGGTAAAGGGAAAAATCAATAAATATTTTCAGTTATGTGTAACATCATTTTTTTCTACAGCACAGTATCCTCCCACTTCACTGTGGCAGTAGCAGGTTACTGACTTTCATTTTTTATTTTGTTTTCTAATTGCTTGTAATACAAAGAAGCAAAATCAGAATACTTTCTAGAAAAACAAAGGTCAGGTTTGATCAGGTGCTTCAGAAATTTTAATCCCATATATTGTCAGGCATAACTTTTCTACTTTGAATATGATGTTGGGTCTAAAATGGATCATCTCAAAATCTGAATTTGGATTGGATTTCATTTTGAAACTAGGAGCTCTATGCACATCTTACAATCCTATAAACCACTAGACTAAACTCCACTTTTGCTAATACATTCTAAGCCTGCAGCCTTATCTTCTTTTCTTGTAATATATACAATAAGTCAGTTACCATTTAACCCACATCCAGTATGTTAGTTTTCCTTTCATCTCCTTCATTGTCTTCAGAACTGACACTATTCACTATTTACCAAAAATGATTTACAGTTTCCAGCAGTTCTCTACCTTTCTCATCAATTTTTTATCACTGGATCACAGCTGAACCCAGGGGAGGAAGTTGTTATATGCAACTGAAATTGATACTAGCTCTGCATTTTCAAAGAACAATGTTGCACAAACGAAAGTTCTGCCCTGCAAATAATGACTAAAAAAACCCAAACAACCCAAACTAACCAAAAACTAACACTCATACAGGAAAAGTCTTTACAATTCAGAAGGGATCTGAACTGTTGTGCATAGTTAACCTGTGCAAAGCATACCATTAGCAGCACGTTTTCTTAATCAACACAGTGTGGTTGCTTTCAGAATGTAGGAATTGTTATTATTTCCAACATAGAAATTCACTCCATTAGGCTTTTTCTGGGTAGTGTCAATGACCTTAAGATGTATTCATCTGAATAAGATATGCACATGCATAATATATGACTTAATTTTCTTTATATTGCTTAAAAGATTTCCCAAAAGCCAGGTAAATGAGTATATATATTTTGAAAAGCATATACCAACAATTATAGCTGGTTCCCTCAGTTCTATTAACTGAGTTCTTGAAACAGTTTTTATGTATTAATTAATTAATACTCATACATAGTCTGTGACATTAGGTAGTGTTATTAGTTCTGGTTTATATCAAGGATCTGACGCTCAAGGTAAAGGAAAGATAGGAAAAGTAATTTTTTTAGTAACAAATATTACATTAAAACAAGGAATTACCTTAAATGCTTATACCATTTCCTTTCCACTTTGACTTTATAATAAGCAATCAATCCATTGTATATAATTGGCAAAATTCTATATTCATGGTTTCTTAAGAAAGAAAAGAATGCAATTGCCTGGATGAAAGGCCTGACCTGCTGGAATCAAGGGAAGGGGAGTGATCTGTGACTGTGACTATGGTCTGTGATCCAAAAATAGGAAATATTTACTCCTACTAAAGTAGGGGAGGAAAAGAAGTCAGTCCCCATCTTCCTCATACTTTGTGAATCCATCCTGGCTGGAGCAGACTGTGAGTCTGGAAAGGAGATATTTGCAGATATTCATTGCTATTTCATGTCCTTCACTTTTCAAAGCAGGAAGACAGGGGAACATACAAAGAATTTGAAAAGCTGTTGAATTTTAAGAACCTTATACCCTTTTTTGATATTTCTGGCTCAAATGTAATGACAACTTTCAGAATAATTTTTTTTCCCACTTTTGTCAAAATTATTCATAGATTCCAGAAAGGTTGCACCTACTTCTCAGAAACTTTTAATGTTTAATTATACTTTTCAGGAAAGCAAGGAGGGTGGATAGCAGAACTACTACCTTGGGCTTATTTAGGGACCTTTAGAGACTCTCTTGGCAGGCAGTCCTGAAGGGCAAAGGATTCCAAGAAGGCTTTATGAAGGAAATCTTAAAGGTTCAGAAGTAGGCTGTACCCTTAAGTCAAAAGATGAACCAGTAGGGACGCAGACCGGCCTGAGTGAACAAGGAGCTTTTCCTGGAACTCAGGAGAAGAAGAGAGTTTATGGCATTTGGAAGAAGGGGCAGGCAAATCAGAGGACTACAAGGTTGTTATGAGGTTATTCAGGGAGAAAACCAGAAGGGCCAAAGCCCAGCTAGAACTTAATCTGGCTACTGCCACAAAAGACAATAAACATGTTTCTATGCATACATTAACAGCAAAACGAAGTCTAAGGAGAATCTCCATCCTTTATTTGATGTAGGGGAGAAACATAGCTTAAAAAGATGAGGAAAAGGCTGAGTTACTTAAAGCTTTTTTGCCTCAGGTCTTTAATAACAAGGACAGTTGTTTTCTGGGCACCCTCCCCCAAGTTCTAGAAGACTGAGATGAAGAGCAGAATAAAGCAGTCCAAAGGAAAATTGTACATGACCTGCAACACTAATACAACTTGCACAGCCCATGGGGCCCGATGAATCCACCGAAGACTACTTGGAAGCCAGCAGAAGTGCTCACCGAGCCACTCCACCATTTATCACGAGTCCTGGCCAGTGAGCTGCCAGCTGACTGGATATTAGCAAATGTGGCACCCATCCTATCAGAAGGGTGGAAGGAGGATCTGGGGAACCAGCTGCCTGCCAGTCTGACCTGGTGCCAGGGTCATGCAGCAAGCCATCTTGAGTGCACCTCAGGGTGCAGGACAAACAGGGAATTAGACCCAACTAGCACGGGTTTATGAAAGGCAGGTCCTGCTTGACCAACTTGATCTCATGTGACAAGGTGACCCACTTAGCATATGAGGGAAAGGCTGTAGATACTGTTTACCTGGACTTCAGTAAAGTCTTTGACACTGTTTCCCACAGCATTCTCCTGGATAAACTGGCTGCTCCTGGCCTGGATGGGTGCATTTATTGCTGGGTAGAAAACTGGCAAGAGGGCTGAGCCTAGAGAGTGGTGAATGGAGTTACATCCAGCTGGCAGACAGTCAAGGCTGAGCATGAGCAGTGTGTGCCCAGGTGGCCAAGAGGGCCAGTGGCATCCTGGCCTGTACCAGCAATAGAGTGGCCAGCAGGACCAGGGCAGTGACCATCCCCCTGTACTCAGCACTGGTGAGGCCACACCTCAAATCCTGTGCTCAGTTTTGGGCCCCTCACTACAAGAAAGACATTGAGCCATTGGAGTGTGTCCAGAGAAGAGCAACGGAGATGACAAAGGGTCTGGAGCACACATGCTGTGAGGGGCAACTGAGGGAGCTGAGGTTGTTTGGCCTGTTAAAAGGGAGGCTCAGAGGGGACCTTATTGCTCTCTACAACTGCCTGATAGGAGGCTGTAGCCAGGTGGGGGTCAGTCTCTTCTCCCAAGTAATAAGGAACAGAACAAGAGAAAATGGCCTCAAGTTGCAGCCAGGGAGGTTTAGATTGGATATCAGGAAAAATTTGTTCACTGATAGAATGGTCAGACATCGGAACAGGCTGCCAAAGGAAGTGGTTCAATCACTGTCACCGGGAATAGTTAGAAGACAGGTAGATGCAACAGTTAGGGACATGGTTTACTGGTAGTTCAAATCTTGAGTAAGGGTAATGTTTGGACTTGGTGATCTTAGAGGTCCTTTCCAACTTATGATTTTATGATTATCAGTTCAAGGAGTTCACTGTGAAATTATCACCAAAATGTAGAATCTAAGTGTTTTTTGAAAATCCATTCAAAACTGTTAAATATTCTTTGAATGTTTTGATTGGAAAAAATGAATCTAAAATTTTTCCACTGCAGTAGGATTTTAGTAACATATATTTGTCTGCTACCCTGGAAATTCCATCTAGTGCCTGCAAATATATATATATATAGAGAGAGAGAGAGGGAGAGAGAGAGTATTTTTTCCTTGTTGCTTTTCAGATATAAGAGAAAGCAGTTTTAAAAATATAGTTCTTTGTTCTAAGTCCCCTAGAACATTTTTTTAGATTTCAGCAATTCCACTTCAGGAAATATGGGATTAAGACTTTCTGGGGTACTCCTGTCCCCTAATTTCTGTGCTTCCTTCCCCCTCCAACCCTGTCTACAGCTAATCTATAATAAAGGTTAATTTTGAAAAGCGAGCTCCATAGTATTTACACAATGAAGTCAAACCCTGAATGAAACACACTTGTAAAAACAACAGCAGCCTTTTCCTTGTGCAATATAGGATGTGGTCAATCATTTGGCAATTCAGTTTTGGCACATCATGAACTATTTATTTGTTAAGGCAAGTTCTTGAGATTACAGAAACTCTGGGAGGGTTTTTCCTTTCTTTTCTTCTTTTTTGGTTCTTTTTTATTTCCTCCACTGGAAACTATTAAATTTGCAGAGCCTGATGTTTATTTCACACTGAAACATGCACTATTGTATCGATAAATATTTAATGGTGCTGGAGTTCAGTGGATATAGCCTCATATGTTTCTTTTAAAAGGTGTTTTATAACCTGGTGAATGCACTGTGGTCAACTGAGCAAGAAAAAACAAACTCAAACCAAAAACTTTCTACTAAAAGATGACACAGAGTTCAGTTTCAGTTTGAAGAGGGTGTGGAGGAAACAAGTAACCATATATTTTTCTGAGTCTCTCAGTCCTGGCAGTGCTCAGACAATTCCATTTGAGATAAACATCAGGGGCATTACATAGATCATAAAAACCTTTGAGCTGAGAAAGACAAGTGCTAGAAAAGATAAAGTTCTAAAGATGAGCTTTCTCTAACAGACCCAGGTAAATCCATTTTGCCCTGAACTGCTGCACCTTCTATGATAGATTTGCTATGACATGTTCATGCTCAGTCTGTAAGACTGGTTTAAATGCTCATGAAAAGTGTTTTCAAATATTTCTGGACAAACATTTGTTGACATTAAATTTTAAATATGATATTAAATTATTTAAACATATCTGCCAAACTGTTAGCATGCACTTTACCTAATGTTGCACTTGAAACTACCTGAAATCACTTTGGCAGGCTAGGGCTAAGCTATAGCAAAGCAAAAAACTGTCAGTGATAGGTAATATCAAAAATTACATTACTGATATTCACTCCCTGACATTTTTTTCGTATTCTAAACATCTACTGCTCCACTAAGTACCTGAACAGACTTGGAAATTAAATTTTACCTTATCCAGTTTTAAGTGGTAACTTAAAATGCCCAAATAGAATATAATTTCCAGTAAAAACATTGAAGGTTTCTTAATTGATTATTTCTAAACTGATCTGCAAATCATACTCAGGTGTAATTTGATAAATCTGAAAAGTTGTTCATATTTTTTAAGAAATCTCTTGGATTTTTAAGTAAGCACCACCTATAATGAATTAGTGCAAAATGCACAAAAAGCTTGTAATTTGCAAATGACATAAGAAATCTCTATCAAATACAAAGAATAAGATCAACTAATTGGTATCTTGTATACAGTGTTGTTTTCTCATTTATGGTTAAGACTCAGCAGCTGTCAAACTTACTCAATAACTTAGTTATAAACTAAATATTTTAAGACTAATTCAGGAATCTTTGAAGATATTACCTCAGCCTTGGAGGTATTGCTCAGCAAAGAACCCTATAATGCTGTTGCCTGAAAGTTGCTTTGTTCAACTTATGTAGAAAGAATAAAAAAACAAGAAGTCAAACAACCTGTTTTCCTGACGGGAAATGATAGAGCTGAAAAATGAAGGCTGGGTAAGAATAATAAAAAAGTTGTTCAAAACCATGGTACCACTATAAAAGGAAACCAAATCTGCTTGATGTACTTGTGATGAGTCTTCTGAGCTCTTGTCTTCTTTATTTCATGGAATTTTAAATGTAGGACAACAAAAATTGCCTAAACTCAAGTTTCTACTAGCCAATCAGAGACAACGTTTGTGTATCAATAAGTATGAATCAGAAATATAAAGAAAAAGCACACATTTGCAGTTAGGACCAGTGTTCTCTCAATAGCAAATATGTATCAAGAATACTGTCACACATCAGGAAAATCTCAATCACAAGCATGCATTGGGTCTTGCATATCTAAATTCCCACGCCTTTAGAGACTTTAGTTAAGCACTTCACATAATTTGGGTGTGGAAAGCTGAAGGTTGTTTCTAAATGCTTTGAGCTGATTATGGGTTACAGAGCTTGGGGCATTAAACTCTTTCTAGACACTAGAAATATGGTCCAGAAAATGACCTCTTAATAAAAGAAGTCGTTTCCCTATGTCTATGTTCATACTTTCCTCAAAATCTCTATTCATCATCACAGATAAAGATCTGTCTTTTTCTCCCAGCATTACTGAAGTGCAAACTTAAACTTGGAAGCCAAGTGATGTGGAGTAATTTGCAGTGATGAATAGTGTCTTTTGGGGGAAAAAAAAAAAGAAAGTACCAAAAATTATATGTACCTGCACTTCTTATTTTACCTATAATTTCAGAGTCTTCCTTGACAGTTTTTAATAATTCTACAATTTATTCAATTTTATTGTAGAAATCTGCTTATCTTGGTATCATCAGGAAACAATAACTGGTTCCTGAAACTTTAAGTAATAATACAAATCATCTTCCTAAAAAAGTACTTGAATATTGTTTTGTTTCCCTCTTACTTTATTTCCAAGTATGGAATCAGGATCCACTGTGATTGTACAAAACCATACTGAAGAAGCCCAAACTTGTTTATTAAATACCAGTCAACATCCGTGTGTGTTGTATAGAAATGAAGGTAAAGAAATGAGTTCCTATTACTATTTGTAGATTGAAATTATTGAGTTAAACATTGTTATACATTTCACTGATATAAGAAAAAGATATTTACAATATTTATATACAAAAAGTACACTCTCAAAAGGGCTGAGAACTGGGGTCCATGAGAAAAGACCTTTTTTTATAATTTTTGTGATAAAAAACCTCATTTTGTTCCCAGAATGAGTTGTTTTATCACAAAAATTATACCATTTTTGTTTCCATTCAAAACAATGGCTTAATAATGCTGAGTAATTTGACACAAAGAAGAATTTGCCTGGATATAATGGAGTGGTGGTGATAAGGTATCTCTGCATGGACTGGAAGCCTTGAAAACATGTAAATTCAGTATTTCAAGTGAAGACTGTTACTTGGACTTTTCTAATTCAATAGAAGCCTGGAGTGAGAAAAAAAATATATGTAGATGAGAATAGAATGTAGATCTGGAAATGATATGAAGGAAACAACAGTGCAGAGATTTAAACATGTTATGTCTGCAGTATATACTGACACAGAGAACTCAGCAAAATGTATTAGCATCCTATTTCACTCATATCTGACAGAATAATGTCAGTATAGCAATCCCACAGTGATGAGAGATTGTTTTTTCATTCTGATGAGTAGGCCACATCAATATCTTTCTTTATTCTCTAAGTACATTACACTTATGTTCATAAATTTGTATTTTTAATCTCAATTGGATTTCTACAAACTCTTTTCTCAAGCTAGCTCTCTTCTCCAGTTCTCTCACAATTACTGAAAGTACAACATACAGCTGCTGCATTTTTCTGTCTCCCTCTTGGCCTGGTGAATAAATCATCTTTAATTCTTGATGTTGAATTCTTCTCTCCCATGTCATACTTGCTTTGCAAAACTTGAGTTTGAACTTGAAGTCTTTTCCACAGATTTTGCCCTTGGATGCGTCTTGATCCAGTTGCTCTCATTTTCTTTTGTTCCTAATTTTTTGGCTGTCATTTCCATAAACTAAAATGTGTTGGTTGAGAGATACATAAATATTATAAAAAATGACAATAATATAAATTACTGGATTATATTATTACATCTGTTTCTGAGGCATACAGAATTTTAGTGGATGGGATAAGGTTCTGCCAAACAGTTTTGTCTTTAGCCAAAATTGATTTGAAATTAAATGAAACACAAAGGGCTGAGAAGACCTCATTTAAGTCATATCATGATACGATAAGAGCAGAATTTCTTCAGTGTTTGCTGTTTCAAACTAATCTGATACTCTGTGGGAAAAAGGAAAACAATATATCAGGAGGGTGAGGAGAAAGGAAAAACTGGAAGGAATAAGCATTTCCAAAGCCATATGAGTAATTTAGGCAAAGTCTTGTTTTAGTTACAATTAGAAGAAATCTCTCACTTTTAATAGACACCACCAGTTAGTCCTGGACTTTAGCAGTGGAGGAGATTTCTTCAGTATTTTGTAACTGTGTATTTTAAGGAAGAGAAAACATTGAAAAAGATCAGACGTAAAGCAAAAGATATTTTGCAAACTCTTACACAGAAAGATATATTAAATAAGAAACTTTTATGTCTCAATTTGAAACTTTTCTCAATCTCTTGTCTTTCACTTAATTTAGAATCAGGGTTACCTTTTTTTGGTTTGGTTTGGTTGTTTTGATATTGAGGAATTTGGCTTAAGTCAGTCATACCAATATGGTCCTAGACACTGATCCACCAGCTGAAATAATGCAAATTAGCAGCCATATGTGTTGACTATCAATACAGTGATGAATAATTTCCAGTCAAATGAGGTTTTAAAAATACCTTGTGTCAAAAAACCTTAGTAACCTAAATTGCATAAGATGCTTAATCTTCACAGAAACAAACCATCTTAGATACCTTGATTATTTCCAAAGAATTCATCTTTCATATTCCTTAATTTTATTGGTTCATTGATATAAGAATATAAATGTTTGTGGAAAAGTACTTAGAAGCGAACAGCAGCTTGGTTCTTCTCAGTGTTATATATAATTGGTCACTGCATGTCTGTGAAATTGTCTAGAATTTCTAGCACATGGCAGATCTTACATTATCTCGGTGATGATAAAGATGATGATCCCCAGCATCTGGAATCCCAGAGCTCTCCCTGTGCTCTGGAGAGATGCACCTGGAAAGCAACGGTTTTCAGATCTCATGCTGCATACCTGCATGGCAGATACTGCCATTACTGTATTGCTTGGGTTTATTTGAGTGGAATGGGGAGAAGCCAGGGGAAGGGTTAAAATGAATGAAAAATAGGCCTGTTCCTTTGGATAGCTGCATAAATCTCAAATAGGCCATGGAGCTGCCTGTGTCTTCTTGATCTTATTAGAAAGAATGTGTGTGGGCAGGAAGAGATGAGACTGGGATTTCTTACAACAGTGCTCTCTGGAGGATCACAAATCTGGTCATTTAAAACTGATTTATTTGGGTTTATTGCACTAGTATGCTACAGTTCCAATTTGTCTTTGCTCCTTTCATATTATTCTTGACCCCTTGATGAAACACCCACGTAAGTCCAGATAGTTCTCTTTAAGAATTCAAGTAAACCTTTATTCATTTAACAATTCTGTTGTTCTTTCTTTTTTTTTTTTACCTTTTTTTTTCATTGTTTATTTTCCTAGAACTTTTTCTCATACTCTTTCCCTTTTAGCTATTGATTTATAATATCTCCAGAGACATCAATAATAATGGAAGAAATTACACTGTCACTTTGAAGAGGAATATTTTACACTTTGTTTTGGGTCTCAAAATACTTTTCTAACAAATGGTCTAAACAATATAGTTTCCCTATGCATCCAGAAAATATTACTATCTTCATTGTACAGATAAAGCAGAGACAGAAAGTGACCTATCTGGGGTAACACTACAAGCCAGAGAAAATATTTTGAATACTAGCAAAAAATCCAGACAGTTGGTCTCAGAAGCTAGCCAGGAGACCATGTTCTTTTAATTTAAATTTCCACATCACTGTGGCAAAAAATTGTAGTAGAACCAGTCATTTATTGCTTTGCTTATGAGAGAAAAGATGGGGAAGGGAAACAGGTAGACACAGTGATAGAATAAAGCAATAAAAATCTCCCTATTTCATTTGAAACCAAACGAGGGATTGGGAGCAAATACTGAGGCTATTTTATGCTTACTGTGAATTCTTTCATTTATGTTTTCTCCTTGTTGGTAAGGAAGGTAGTGCTTTATCATTGTCTAAAGCAGGCATATAAATTGCACCTACAAATTATTGGTACAGGTGGAAATGCCACCTTTGCAGATATAGACTTACCAACAGTGGGGTTTAGCCCTTCCCTCCCTTTAGAATCAGCAGCTGCATTGCTGCCAAGCTGTCACAGATGGTGGCAGCCCAGCCATTGTTTCCTCTCTCCACCCCTTTTTTGTAGAAATGGTGAATCAGCCAGGTACCTCAAGCTTAAGAGACACAGGCAAATTGACTGAAAATTATACTATATTTATTATTTGTCTTATGTGTTAAGCAACTTTCTTAGAACTCGCTGTCCTTGCTAGACATCAAAATCTTCCTATGGAGACCCCTTCAGCAGGACCACAATTCTGCTAAAGGTGACAAGGAGGGATGAAAAAAATCTAGAAAAAGAAAATGAGCTAGAAAGAAAAAAATGACACAAATGTGTGAAGGAAGAGGCCAATCCAGGAAGAAACCAGATATGAAGTACTATAAACATGCTCAGCCCACCACTTTCCTGGTCAGAAGAAGGCTTTGTCTTGTCCTTTGATGTTTGAAGTTAATGTTTGCATTTGATTTATAGCCAGATCTCTATTCATTTTAGGTAGGCACCAGTTGCCAAAGGATTCCCACTCTATATATTTTACTTCTGGCTCCAAAATGCATTTTAGTAGTCCATAAATTAGGTTTATGAAAGATCTTCAAGATTCAAATTCACTGAGGGTGGTGGGAAGGGTAGAACTTTTGAGCCGGATCACAAAACTTATTGCTACTGTGATTCAGAATGTTGCTGCCACTTTTAAGGGGTAAAGCCTTTCTTTTCCCTTCAAATTTAGTAATATAGCTGGATTTATTTAAAAAATCAACAGTTTTTAGAAATATAAATATAAACAGTTTGAAAGATTTACCAGATTCTGACAGTGGAAGCTTGAGAGTCTTGCTATACTTTCTATTCTTTCCTTAAGATAACAAAATTATTTTTTAAGTATTCAAAATCTTATCCTTCATTTAAAAAATCAGAATGTTCTTGGTTTTTCTCTCCATGTACTTTTTTTTCTTAAGTGTTTTGGGTTTGGTGTTTTTTTATCAGCTTTTCATTTAATTCCTTTTAGAATACCTTTTTGTAAGCTTTAGTTCACTACAGTGTTGGTTTGGAAACAGACCACTTTCAAAACAAAGAGTTTGACTACCATTAAATCAAGCTGAGAATTTTACAAAAAAGCACGTGTCCACACGTAAATAAAATGACAAACGTTACACGGGAATTCTGAGATAGTTTGGGCATAAGCCCTCAACCTATTATCTAAGAAAAAAAACATGGTGCAACTCAACTCACTTTGAGCTTTAGTTGCAAAAGCTTTATGCACATCTAGGCTACACATATCAGGAATGAAATTGTGTCATATCAACATAGTATGTTGTATTGTCATTTCCAATGCTTTGATTACAAGCTTTTGTGTATGATTTTCCATTTTTCCTTTGTACACCAGAGGATCCATTGCAGTTTAGGTGCTGGACTACTTGTATCACTGGTGTATGACAATTCACCCAGCAGGAGCTGGACTATTGATCCAGACCCACGGGAACATGCAGCATTTAATCTCATTACCATCTAGTGGCAGCCACACTGAGTTCTCTGACTCCAGCTTCCAAGGTCTATTTTTGTAGCTGCCATCTGACTCCTGTGAAACCTATCATTGCTCTCTGCTAACAGAGGAAAACAACCCAGGTAATTAGGCTGAGTTGGAACTGTGGTCTGACTCATTCCAGCTGACTTCCTTTACTAAATTACATTTTGACTACATTTCTGTAGAGTGTGTAATGTTGGTTCCAGTGGTTCCTGAAACCATTTCAAATATAGTTCATGAAACAGATAAAAAATAGTACAGGACACAGGCACAAGTGGTAAAAACAAAGCTTTGGGATCCAGTGGCTTTGGTTCTCTTCCTTTGTTGAAAAATAATATGACCTTGGTAAATCAAACAAAGATTTTGATCCTAGTTACCCCTTTCTAAAATTGGAGTCAGTTTACTTTTTAGTTTAGAAGGCATTTCAGAGGTTTAATTAAAGTATGCCATGCTAAGCACTTTTAAAAACTGAAAATTAAAAAAGCTAGAGAAATATCAAGTATTGCTATCTATAGCATTTTTTGCTGCTGTGGAGCATTTCCCAATTTATTGAAGGACAGCAATTGCACACCTCCCTCAGATATGACTCAGAATAAATCTTTCCAACAGAGCAGGAAGGTACTCAGAGAATTTGTGTTTTCTGGTCACAAAAAAAACATCGCAGCAAACCCAGGACATTCATTTCTTAGTGGTAACGGTTCCAGAGGGCAGTTTATGCTGTTAGTTCATTTTGCTTCTCTGTCAGAAACCTGTCTTCTCATGACTGTCAAACATTTGGAGCAGGTTTGTTTGGTTTTTTTTTTTTTTTTTTCTCAGGCCAAAGAAGTTCCAGAAGACATAGATTTATCCCTTCTTATAAACAATCTTTATTTAATTGCTTTTAGAATAGTGAGATCATCTGCAACAATGGCAGTACTAGGTATCATTAGTCTAAACCTCACATTTGTGACAGGATGTCAGGTTTGATTGTGCGATCAGAACTGGAGTATTTTTGTTGACTCATGAAGTCTTGCTGGAATACATTCCATGACTCAAATCAATGGCAGAGAGAGGAAACTGCCTCACAAACAGAAGAGTAAAGGAATAACATCTCTCTCTAAGAAATAGGAATAGAATCATCACAGCATTGCTAAGCAGAAGAAGGACTTAGGAGAGACACTCAGTTCCTAAAAAAAATTACATGAAAACTCAGAGATTCTGGCATTGTATTACACATCAGGAAGAGTTGGGAATGTGAAGACTACTCTTACCATAAGTATCCTTACAATAACCACACCCCTGTAACACAACTAAAGTTGGAAAAAACTGCTGGACAAGGTTTAAGGGGTAAAGCAGGTCCAGGAAAATTTGAAACAAGACTTATGTCAACCATAAAGAAAACCCCAAAGAAACAACTGTGAATTCTGACAGTTAGTGATTATTCTTACACTATTTCATCACATTTAGCCAGTCATTTGAGCATTTAAGACACATTGATTCTATAACATGATGTGGACCATTCTTCAAACTTGCCACCCTGTATATCAATGAAGTTAAAGAGGTGGATTTTTTAAAGTTGACCCAATGATGGTGACAGTGTATCTTTATGCCATGCTAAAATTTTCTAAAACTATGATTCTTCCTTACTTGCTACATACATTAAATTGTATCCGAGTAATAAGAAGGATCCCTATAAGTGAGTGACACTTGGACTTTGGATTATGGTGTAGAATCCAAAAGTCCAAATCAGGTATCTATAATTTTCATTTGATGTTTCAGTGGGTAGAATTCAGATGCCTCACAATGGAAGTGCAGAAAGCCTACAAAGATCATACAATCTAATAACAAGCAAAATTAATACAGGAGGGTGCTGATAACATCATTTGTCACAGCCTGGGTAGAGTTTCATGATGAAAGAGCTCTTTAAAGACCTGAGAACCTGCAAGCATTTCCTGGAGAACAGATATTTGCACACATACAACTCTAGGTGACAAAATCAGGTTGTCTTTTTTGCTTTCCCATTATCATTCCATATTTCTAAACTAACACAGCATCCTGGTTTAGGACAAATCTGGGAGGAAACCTTTGAATGGGGTCCCTCCAGAAAGCAAATTCAAGTGGCCCCTCCCCCACTTGGTCCAGGAAAAGATTTCTTTGGAGAAAAGTGGAAAAAACCTGTTTATTTAACAAGCAAAATACTCACAAGTATAAAAAGTGAATAATATTAAACAATGGAACCTCTTGATGTTCTGAAGAGATGGCAAATTGAGAAAGTTCTAGCCATGGGTGTAGCTCGGCTCGCTCAGTCTCTTATCAGTCCCTCCTGTGCAGGAAAATGCCACATTCTGGCCCCAGTGGGCCACAGGTGAGAGCTCCTGGTGCTTTTCTGGGTTTTCAGTCCAGAGCAGAGTTGAACAGTTCCAAGAAAAAGAAAAGCCACAGTCTGGGGAACTTCTCTGCCTCAGCTAGCTAAAAAACTAACTAAAAACAAAGAGTTCTCTCCTGCTGTCCACTGCAGACAACACTCTGTGAAGGATGAAGGATGTGGGAGAAAAGTGCAGTTTTTGATAACAAACTCCATGCTGCTTCTTTCCCCCTCACCACCCTTCACTCTTGGAACCAGTCTTAAAGGTGTAGAACTTAATATCCAGCATAAGCAGAACAGACAGCTGGGGATACAAGCATCATAAAGTCACCCGAGGACACACAGTCTTAAAGGAGAAAGAAGATTGCAGAGAAGCTTTCACACAAGCTAACATTACATGTAGTTTCCTGAAATGTAAGCCTCATTTCCTCGAGTTAACAAGACCAATGGATACTCCATCCAAGAGCAATGCCAGATACAGGCTTGAGAACTACCACCAGATTTAAGTAGGTGGATCTATATCCATGTATAACATGTTATCCTTCTCAATCAACAGTTTATAAGATTCTTCTGCACCAAAGAATTGGTAGACTTTTCTATAGCTTAGCTGTCTTGACATCAGTAATCTCTAAGGTAACAGTTCTAAAGCAGTTTCCTCTAAAATGAAAACATTTCTTTATGCAAACTCAGTTTTTGAAAGACAGGGAAAATTACTCAGTTCTGTGTTTCAGTAAGCTATTACATTAATTTGTGACTTCTCCATTCTCTGAGGTGTCTCCCTAAACCACCACCCATCAAATCTTTGTGATTGCCAAGTACAAATGAGCTGCAGGTGCTTAGATATTGTGATAACTCTGACCTACTCAGGATCAACCAGGGACCTATAAATTTAAGCCCAGCTACTATCTCTTCCTGTGCTCCTGATTCATTTTTCAAAGCTATTTTTATATTCCCACTCACATGCAAAAACTAAATATTTTTCTCGTGGTCTAAATCAGAGTAGTACTAAACGAGGGCAAATAGGATAGGAATCAACATTTCTTATGACTAGGAAATTTAGAAGCTGTTCAGAATTAATCTCATAAAATTACTAAATGCTTAGAGGTTTGGGCTATGTGAAGTAGAAGAGCTATTAAGATTCTCTTGGTTTTGCTAGACAGGCATTTGTGTAAAAATATACATAATCTTCCCAAGGTAGAAGGACTCATTCAATCCTCAAGGGCAAGATTTAAAGCCAGCATTTGTCTCTGTGATTGCCCACTGGCTCTGCTCCTACTGGCAGCATAGCTTCGCTTGAGCAGTGCTGCCAATGTGACTATTCAGTATTGTTTGATTTGAGTCACGTTAATTTCTGGCTGGAGTTTTTAGGTGCAAATCCAGAATTCCTGGAAGGCTTGGAGGCCAGCAGCAATAGCAAGCATCACCTGATATGTTATGATGCCAGCTAAATTTCCACTGCAAGCAGTTAGTTTCTAAGGATGCTAATGAGTATAATGAGAAATTGGTGGAAAGTAGTTCTTTTTCAGTGCAATAGCAAATCAAATTTCTTTTTAAATGAACTGACATTATCTCAAAACACAATCAGAAATTAGACATTTAAAATGCCTAGAGATTGTATTTTGTTTATCCTTTCTGTAGGCTGGCTGAGAGTAAAACAATCCTGAGGATCCCATTCTATTGTAGATTCTTTTGCTTGGATTTTCTAATTGTAGCTTCCCCCACCTCTTAGATATATCACAGCCTTGAGGAATTATGGTCATTTAATCAACACTGAGGATTTTCATGTTCAGCCTTCATGCAATGATGCCTAAACACCTATTCTCAAGTGACAGCTGAATTCACTTACTCTATTGCTTTCTGTATAGTAGTACTTTACAAATGAGTTAAAGTTCACCTTTCTCAACAAAGCAGAGTTTATCAGTCCAATGACCTTCTAGAGGCATTTTTTGGTTTTGTTTGGTTTTTTGGTTGGTTTTTTTTTTCTTTTATGTCAGTTTATAACAAATGATTCAATATCAGTATAAACCTGAAGATCCTGAGAGAATGACAAAGGAGGCAACTGGGAGCTGAGATACAGTTTGCAGAAAATAGTTGCCTCTAAAATGCTTGAAGAAGATTATCTGTGATCAGCCTGCGGATATTGTGTATTCTGCACAACTTCAGAAAATACGAAACTGTCTGGCCAGTAGCAGAATAAGACATTTCCAAGGAAAGCTAAAATGCAAGTTTAAATTCCTTTGTGTTATGTTCCCTGGTGACTTTTCTCTTTTCCAAGCTTCTTCATGGCTTCTTTTAATTCATTTCTAAAATAGACTGAAAAAGTCCTCCTAATATGAAATACTTGGGTACATCTACACTGCTGTGCAAAACCAGTGTTTCAGACAGGACTGGAGGTCTAAGTACCTTACACATAGGGAAACGTCATTGGTCACTGCAGAGATTTATGTGGGAGATCTACAAGGAGTTTTTTCAGATGCTATTGTGCTTACAGAATATTCCACACCTGCCTTCACACCATGTTATATAACATGACCAGCTCCACCTGCTTCTGCCCTTTGGAGGTATTATATGATCAACAGAAGTTGTGGAATTACTAGGTCAGGAAACAACTGATCCTTAAATTCCACCTGGGTTTAGTCTACCTACATGACTGGATATTCATAAATCTGAATCTCATGAGTATCCCTTGTTTTATAGACATTGCATCATCCCAAAGTTCTCATAAAGACATGCATATATATATCTATAACTATAGGTAGTGCGTAAGTGTGTGGGGCAAGAAGAAAACAAGGGTAGTCATTTCCAGGAGCTATGCTTCATAATCCATGCTCTGGTGTTGTCTCATAGAGAAAAATCATGAAATCAGTTGTTAAATTAAGGCCCCCAAAAGGGCAAAATTAAATAAGGTAGTGACTGAGTTTATAGAGTTTTAGTAGAAATGTCATATTTAACAAATGGAAGTTAAAAAGAAATCTAGTGGACGATAACATGAACTTCACCTTGAAGGGTTCAGAGGAAACAATTTGTGCAAGGAAACATCTCATTATAAACTCAACAAATACAAAAGAAATGTAAAGCCGTATTCAAGTGCAATTTTGAGTGGGGTAAAACATATCTTGCTTTTTGCTTTATGCTTTTTACCTCTCTGGAGAAAGCAAAAAAATAATTCTGAGAATAGATAAAAAGCAAAACAGACCAGTAGCTATTTGGAAAAAGTAGATTTTTTTACTTTGTTTTGATTTATTCCAGTCCCAGCGATCTGTTTTAAGTTACATTTGAAACAGAATGATTGAGGTAAAAAAAATAGAGAGCACTTTTGCATCAGTTCTGCCATCAGTACTTGGGAAAATGGAGATTTACGTGTACATCTCTTCATTGACATTAATGGTAGCTTTTCAAGTATTAACATCAAAAGGGAAGAACTCTTTGTGCATCATAAGACTTTCCATGGAAGTTATATAAGGAATATGCATGCATGCACTGTAAATAATTTGACAAAAATTTAAATTAATTTACCAATACAAAGGTATATTTTTTACAAAGGTATGGGTAATATGGGAAAAAAAAAAAAAAGTGTGATTATGATTAAGATACTTTTCTGGGCTTCAGGCAAGTTGAGATCAGTCCCCTTTCTCATTAAAGGGACAAGACTCATTTCATGCAATCTCTTGGTGCCTCAATCATGTACCAATACATATAATACCTTTTCCTTTCACTCTCACTTTATCTGTCTTGACATTTGAGATTTTCATCTTTTTGGGATTTGGATATGTTTTAACATATGTAAAAGCCAATACATTTGTAGTCAAATGTAAATTAATCTAAATCAGGTATAATGCATCCGTGAAATTTAGGAATTTCATGTTGTTGAAAGAACATTGAGACTATTTCTCTGTACCAATTTTTTTTCTTTAATGTCTGTGTTTTGGAATTTAGTTTTCCTAGAGTTTCTACCAGAATTACTAATTTACATTTGCAGCATTTATCTCACCTAACTGTATCAGTGTATCATCATGTCTTTCATATGGTCTTCAGAAATTATTATACTGGGCAAAATATTTTACCAGTTTTAACCAGCTGACCCACTTATCTGAAACACAAGGATTTGTGTTTATATCTGATCTCTAATCCAGGAAAAAGAGCTAACCTGGGTTGTATATTCTGTACATCAGTGAGAGTCCTTGTCCAACATAATTTTGTACAACAAAGACTGACAGTAAAAACCAGAGAAAAGAATGTTTCTAAGTACAATGTTTGCTTCATATCACTCAATTCAACAGGAAACAAGCAGAGAGTACATGTATAAAATTATGCAAAGAGACATTGACATAGCATATGGAAAAACAATAAGGAAACCCAAGTGCTTCTCATGACATTCTTGGAAACTTTCAAAGCATCTTATATTTTGTAGGAGAAGTGATAATTTTAAACCTTTGGTTTTTTGTTTGGTTTTGGTTTTTTTTTTTTTTTGAGAACTGCAACAGAAAAAACATTCTACCACATTCTCAGTTTATGGAATTAGGTACCAGCCTGACGGTACTCAGGAGAGAATGCTGGCCAGCAGAAAAATTGTCTTAATGATTCAAAGGCAGTAGCAACATCAAAATAAGAGAGAAAAACCCTAATGGTCCATTAATAAATCTAGAGAGGGTCTTTCTTTTTTCTTTGAAAATAATTAATAATAAAAAAGAGAGATTGACTCCTTTTAAAAGTTCTATAGTTATGACCTTATTTCAATTACGATGTGATTTATAAACATTAGATAAAATCAACAGCTATGTTGTAATGAGATTATATTGACTTTATATGAACAAATTATATTATTACCTTACATAACATACCTTGTAATATGTTAAGTCCATGTGAGCAGACTAAAATCAACAATGTTAGTAACAAAAATCTGAAGTGTTACAGATATTCTTGAAGTCCTGAATTCCAAGAGACTTTATGTGTATTTGATCAGGGAACATACCTGTGAAGCCAGCATCACGTTTAGCTAAAAGAGACCTCAAGGTGACCACTATAACAATTATGTAACTATAGCTATGTTTCTATATTGCTCTGAAAGACAGAGAATGACATGATAACTTATGCATTCACAAGGTCACCAGAGATTTTGCCCAGATTTCCACTTCTACATCAGTTTTAGCCCCAGTTCTGCCTGTCCTGGGCTCACTACCAATGGTGCCAATTCGAAGTAATATAAATTTAGCATAAGCCATTGTTTTCACCAGTGCTTGTGACCCAGAACAACATGTGGTGACCTAGAAGGATTTGAGGGCTTCTAAAAATATCATATATTGAAAGAATAAAAATAAAAAACTCCTGACTCCAAAAGGCTGTTAAAAAAACCTCTCATGCTTTTGTTCCAAATAAGAACCTTGTAGGTTCTTCTCAGTACAGTAGACATAGAGTAATCAAATTGCTTCAACCTTTTTTTCCGCATTTGGATATGTGAAGTTTATATAAAGAAATGTTTTATAAACATTTGAGTAACTTCAGAATTTAGTTAAAAATCTTTCATGATTCTCAAAATGAAACCATGAATTACTCCACCAAACATTACCTGCCTTGTTAGCATTCTCATGCTCTAGTACTTATTCCGAGCATTGCTTTTTTGGGGGAAAAACAAGGTCATACTAGGGAAAAAACAAACCCAACCCAACCAACAGTTAAAACAGATCACAGTAGTTACTAGGTTATGTAAATTGTTTCTTAATTTCACAAGGTTTTATCTTTGTCATCCATGTAGTTTTCCCTAACCTGAGCCACTATCTTAAGCAATACCTTCCACTATTATTTATAATCTCCTCAGGCTTTAATTAATTTTCCATGGCCCTGAAATCATTAGTTTATTGATTTCAGTTTTATTTTTAAAAGAAACTTTTGCCTAAGTTCTGGCTATTCTCTTGAAAAGAAATATCTTACAAGACAGTTCACAGAGGGAACTGACAGAGAGTGAAGAGTTTGGTGAGAATATATTGGTTTTTTTGAGAGTCTAATTGATTGACTTCTCACTTTTGTAATATTTAATAGTTTAAAGAGTTGGGATATGCAATGTCTTTTTGGTTCTTTTAGTGGCTTGTTTCACACAAATCCTTTTCCTTAGTGCTTTTAGTTCCATTTACAAGATTCTGGAATTCAATTTCATATAGTAACTATCTCCTTCTGGAAGCAGCCAGAATTGTCATTAGGCAAAACTTAAGTTAATAGGATTTTAAATATGTATTTTCAATTTTAGCAGATTACTTTTTGTATGGCTTTTAAGAAAGCAAGACACACTTAATGATTTAATCCATATTGATTCATTCCTTACATTATTCCTGGTTTTAATCCATATAGTGATATTAAATTTCAGGTTGTTCCAAGACATCTCTTCAAGTATCTTAGTCATTCTGAAATGAATGACACTGAAAAATTCTGGAGATTCAAATCTACATGAACTTGATAGTCAGTTTCAAAAAAAAAATAGTACAGAAGAATTTTTGTAGATCTAAACAGATAAAATTTTAGTATACTTCAACACCACCCTGAATATCTTTCTAATGTTTCGCAAAATTAATTTTCGACTGCTGGTAAATACTCGTATTCAGCTGACTCTGTGTCCTAAACAAACATGAATGTTTCTTGATTAAGAGGTATATTTTGAATGTTTCATTGATATGTTCTGAGTTATTCATTCATGCACACTAATGAGAAAAGCCAAAATTGTTTGTTTTTTTTCTGCCCATGGAAGTATGTTTCCAGGCACAAGTTTACAGACAGGTAGCATGCTGTCCACTAGCAGACAAAGCAGTAAGAGTAACTTGAATGATGGCTTGATAAACACCTTCACTTAATCTGGTAAGGGAATGTAAGTCAATTATGTTAAAAAAATAGCCACTAATTTATCAATGATAAAATTGTTATCTAAAGCTAGAGGATCAAAGAACTTTTCATGGATGCTAATCTTCTGATAGCACAAATGTGTGGGGACTGACAGTGGTCAGAAAATAGATTTTTAGGCTTCAGGCACTAGCTTGAGGCCTGTAGGAAAAGCTAAGTACATAACTCTCTCAACTCTGGCCTGGGAAATCATATGAAGGAACCGAAACAATCCTTGCAGATATCTTTCTTTCCTGACACTTGGTGTTTTCCAACTTGTTTACTGGCAAAGATGTTTAGAAAGAGGTGTCAGCTCTAACAACCAATCATGTCCCTCGTACAGAAACACTGTATAAAAGAATCTGTCTTTCAATAAACTTTTGCTCTACATCCTCTGATCAGAAGACTCGGAGTGTATTATTACACCTGCCATCCCAAATCCTAACGATACAAATGAAATCTCGGGAAGGCTAATCACAAACTTTTTTTGCATTCCTTATGTTCAAGGCATAGATGGTGGAGCCTCCCACAAATATACAACAGCAAAGTTTCTTACATGCATTTAGGTGTTGGAAACCCATTCAAGGTTTGTTATGGTATTATTTTTGATATCACATATGTTGTTTTACCACAGAAAGTAAAGTCTGAGGTGATGAAAACTGCTCCCTTGGTGTAATGTTTGGTGAGGAATTTCTGTTGACATATCAAACACTGATTTGACACATCAAATATTTTCCGTAGAGAAAAAAAGTTGGTTTGACTCCACTAGAATACCTTGCATGCTTCCTGAAAGAGAAGTTTGTAAATTATTCATAACAAATTTAGCAATTATATGAAGTTACACTACTGTGAAACAAAGTAAGGAGTATAGATGAGTCAATCTTCATATATATTACAGTCCATCTCTAGTTTGCTCACCATTTCTGCTCACCATTTTTTCTTTCAGACCTTCAAAAGTGTAATATTAAATACTGCAAAGAGTTGGTTAGGTTATAAGATAGTCAAAACAATTTCCTTGCTCCTCCATAAGACTCTTGTAGCACTTGATGCCCCTTGTATGCCCCCCTTTCATCAAATTTACAAGCCATAGCCTTTAGGGTACAACAAAAGTTTTTCGATGATCATTTGATCATGTGAAATGCTGAAATCATGTGAATGACAACACTATTAAGTCTTTCTGTGGAAGGAGATGGGTTATTTAGAAATCCTAAGAAATAACACTGACCAAAAGACTGAAGTATCTGAGTTTTCTTATTTCCTGCTAATTGGTTTTCAAAAGAACAATGCTATAATAACATCTTATGTACAATACACAGTTCAAGACAAGCTTTCAGAGTGCTTTGCAAAAATGTTAGCTCATTTACATAAAAAGGAAAAGGAGGGGTTTAAAAAAACAACTTTCAAAGCCTCAGGTTAGGACACTTGGATTATAGACTAAGGTCTGAAACAAATTAATATTTAATACAACCCATCCTTCTATTATAGACACACTCCTTACCAAACTTCTGATTGGTAAGAAAACTTTTATGTCCAGTCAGTAATAGAATTACAGATGCTGTATATAAAATATTGAAAACCTCCTAGCCCTGTGTTGGACAGGCCCCATTTTCCCTATCTGTACTGTAGTTGAACATATCAGAAGTCTGCTGCCCATTCTTCTTAAAGATGGATGCCTTCCATCATGTTCCTTTTATTTTATTTATGACTTACTTTTGTTGATGTTGCACTAGCTAATCTTTCACATAATTTTGGAAGGTCTGATGCTTTCTGTTTATAACTGGGGCATAAGACATAAGCTCTTGTAAAAGGACATAGCTGAGGGCTAGGTTAGTACCAAATAGCCATTTTGTTTAATACAGTGCGCAGGAGTCTATACTCTTAATTTTAAAGGGTTTAGCTCTGTCAAACACATCAGAACAGCTGAACCTGTGTATCTGAACTGAACTCATATGTATAATGAATATGGACATCAGAGATTCTAGTACTGACTGCAGCACTCAGTCATGCAGAAAATGACTACTGTAGATTAGATTAGAGAATGTTATTGATCTTTGTTTCCATCATCCTTTGTCTTTCCTTTTTTTTAAAATTAAGAATGAAAATGTTATTCAGAGATGAATTTTCAATTTATTTGTTTTGGAATGGCCATCCAGATTTTACAATATTAAAATAATCTGTTTCAGAGAAAGAATGCATGGACAAGAAGAACAGTACACCACTAATTTCTTCATATGGCTATATTGATAGAGTTCCACAGCAAAATTGACAAAATAGCACTTTCTCAACTGTGTGTTAGCCCTCAGGGTCTTGGATGTACAATGAGCAAAATTTAACCTCAGGGAGAAAGCTATATCATACACATATATAATGCACTAAAAGTGAAGCGGCAGACTGGCAGTTCTAATACATGCTCCAGGGCAACATCCTACAGTCTAAATGGAATTGTTCTCCATCTGGAATTTCAGGGAAATCAAAAACTTGCTGTTACGTGGCTGTGAAAATCTTATAATTTCTATTGTTTTCCACTCTATCTCTTGCACATATTTTATTAAAAACTATTTAAGTTCATCCTTGAGTAGCCACAAGCCATTAGGCTCTAGATCCATACATCAAATTATTGACAGTTCAGCACAATACTCTAATAAGGTAAAGAAGGCTATTATGATGTTATTTCATTGCAGTGTCTCCTAACTGTTTCCCTTCCTTTTTCTTGCTTTCCTATATATTTTATAACTGCATTTCAATGTTAATCTTGCTCCTGCAAGTGGGCTCCATAGGAGAAAAATATTCTAAATAAAAGACAAATTTTATGCAAGACTAATGCTTGGACAATATTAATTACAATCCTCAGTTAACTGGGATGTGGAAGGAAGGTTACAAATATGATTTATGATTTCCTCTTGGAGCAATTATTTTGAAACTCTTGATTACAGGCACAGTGCTTTAAAACACATCAAAGAAAAAATTTCATTTCAAGGCAAACATTTAAGGTAGAAGCTATACACATTTTTTTCTATCTGAGAAGTTTTTGTCATATTTATATATTATGTCTTCTACTCTAAAAGAATAACAGCCTATATATGAAATAAAAGAAAATAGGGAGATTTTGAAGAGAGAATCATAGAACAAGTTGTAGTGGAAGGCCCTTATAAAAACTATTTAGTACAAACTCTCTGCAATGAGTAGCAACATCTTCAACTAGATCATTTTTCTCAGAGCTCCATCCAATCTGATCTTGAATGTTTCCAGGGATGGAGCATCTGCCAAATCTCTGGGCAACCTGTGCAAAACTTTACCTAGTAAAAAATTTCTCATTGTAAAACATTTCTTCCTTATACCTAGTCTCTTTTAGTTTAAAAATGCTACCCCTTTTCCAAAGGGTGAGAGAAAGGATGTAAAGCAACATAGTTAATTTCAAGTGTTATTTTGCTTAGGCCAGTTTCATACTCCTTCATTTAGTGTGAGTGGAGAGTGAGTCCTGCCTGTCAACTTTACTGTAAGAGAAATCAGAACCGAAATCAGAACCAAAATCATAACTGACCTGAAAATTTTCAATTACAGGGTGATGGATTCTTCTGTTTTTCCTCTACTTACCTTCAAACAAAATATCAAACATGATAGCAGAAAAAACACAAAAAACCAAACAAATTGCTTCACTCTGTTAACATATGGAATACTGCAGGGGAAGATTGCTCTGTGATTTTGACTTTCTGGAAAACAGAAACCCAAAGTTCCAAATTTATTTTCAGTGACCCTCCATTATTAAGAGACTGCTAATATATTCCTGAGTACTTAAGTATTCTGAAATAAAAATTCACTCTTTGATGCTCATTTGGAACCTGATTACTTGATTCTATGTCAACCTATATGGTTGTTAATCTTTGTGGACTAAATTCAACATAACATATATAGGTCATCAGATAAAACCTTCACTGAAATCAATAGCAGAAATAAATTACTCTGGTATAGCATGTCAGTCTGCATTTGATTTGCTGATACATGATTACTCTGAACTGTTAGCTTCATTTACTTTTATTGATTGTTACTGTGAAATGCTTACTAATTGCACATCAGATTTTTAAAGGTGCTTAATTGCATACTTTAGACTAGTGTTAAATTCCATAAATTGATTATCTGTGAATTCTGTTCCAGGCAGTTCCACCTCTATGCCATGCTTGTTTTCTGTAATGTTATGAGATCATATCATTAGCTCAATCAAAGTCGATTCTAGAATTACAGTAACAGAGATTGAGGAGGAGAGGAGCTAGGTCCATTTTCAGGGTTCGAATATTAAAGGCAAGATCTTTTTTTTTAGAAGAAGATGAGTGATCCAGATCCAGTTTTTGAACAAAACAGTCCAAGCAGTTTTTGTCTCAGTCTAAGTTAAACAAAGATTTGCCACTATGTCTAACAGCTTTGTGTTTAACCTGTATGTGGGTGCTCAAGCCTTAGAGCAGAAGCAAAAACTTGGTCAGAACCCTTAGATACCAACCTAAGTTAGAATTCATTTTTCCATACTTACCTTCTTGTGGTACTTGGGAGATATCCACTCTTAGGCGACTCAGGGATGAAAACTTCACTGATTGGGCTCTGGTTATAAAAGTACTCTATGACAGTCAGATGCTGCCAGCAGCATTCAGTGGCAATAGATGGGAGACTCCAAATTCAGTGACAAAAAATATGAGTTGGATTTGCTCATACAATTAAGAAATTTATGTGTGATAGCACCTACCATCCAAAGCCCAGTCAGGTCTAGGGGAAGGAATTGTCTGGTTAGGGTGAAACTGTCCAGACCTGTAGTCATCAACCAAAGTTTGAAAGTGGGTATTGTACAGGTATTCTGTATTCTCACTGGCAATTTATGTGCATTACAATTTGATTCCCTTTTTTGTTTGTCCAGATTTTTCTCTTGGTCTCCCTACTTGTGTTTGAACATAGACAATCCATAGACAAATAGGAAAAAAAAAGTATAGAAAGGTTTAATGTCTATGCCCAGCATATTTATGGATGCTGTTTTTGAAAAATATTTTAACTTCAAGGCACTCTGTACCCAATTTTCTTCAAACAATATTCCTCTTAAGTGGAAGGAGGCCTGTGAGAGTAACAAGTATGAATAAAATGACAGTGAGAAAGAGCCAATAAAATTACTCAAAATTTAACTAGCCAATTTAAAATCTTGAAAACAAAATTTGAATTGAAAGCTGGTTCTTATTTTATTCATGTCACTTTGTTAATGTCTGTAAAAGTATAAATCACATATTGCTAATGTGCTCTATCTGGAGACTGTTAAATCATTCTGCAATAATATTGTCTCGGGTAACTTTGTGAGCAATGCGAATTTATAAGAGTCTGTTGGTTAGTAACCACAGAAATAAGTTATAATTGAGGCAAAAGCTTGAGTAATGTGTTAAAGCTGCCAGGCTTCCCATTACAACAGGTAAAAATTCTCCCTTTGGGTAAGCTGGTATAAGAGTTCTCAGGTCTGAGAGAAAATAAGGCATCCAAATGCTCAACATTTTTCGAGACATAAGAAGATACAGACAAAGCAATCATTGTTTTGTCTGCTTTTTGCAAATTTGAAATAAGAATTAAATTTATTTAAAATAACATTTTGGTATAAAAAGTCCTAGCCAACTGAATTTCTGGTCCTGTTGAGGCCCTTGAGGTATGAGGTTAGATCAGAAGTGGTGAAGAAAATATGATATTTTAATTCAGACCTATTAAATATTTGAGAGCACACACTATCTGTTTATCACTGCATAACAAACCTTACTGACAGCTTTTTGTTTGCTGTCTGGGTGTCTTAATATTGCAAGCAGAAATGTTTTAGGAGGAAGAGAAATCTTACAGCTATGAGGTCACTTGTTTGCTGTGTGCTTTAGGTGCTTCTAACCAGTGCCATAACCTCTCCTTGCTCTCTGAGCTGGAAACTGTGGGTTGGCCTGGTTCTCTGCCCAGGTCTTTAGGTGGAAAGTGGCCATGTCCTTCCAAGCCTCTCAAGTGTGCCAAACACTGTAATGGGGTGCAAAACAATCCTTCTGGTCCGAGCAATACTGCTTTTAAAACCTTTAACTGCTCCTTGGGCTACATTGCTCCTGAGATGAGGAATGACACAAATGACTCCTGGGAAAGCACAGAGGGCTGTAGTATATTGCACCTAGTGTAAAAAGACAAAGTATAAACCACAAACCACAAATCATGCTCGTGATTTGGAAACAGGTAAATATTTTTCTGCCAGATTCCCAGACAGTCATAAAAGAGGTAGGAGTATCCAGGTGACAAGCTCCTCCATGCTCAGTCAAGAGTCATCCAGATTAAAAGCAGAAATATAAAGTAAATTTCTCTTCCCTCTCGAAACAGGAGGCATTCTTGGCAGGTTGTTTTGCCACTAATGTGGAACTGTGGACATTTGGCTTCAAGCCAGTTCTGGGAAGAAAATTGCTGAAAGAACATTTTCTCATATAGTATTTCTCTGACATGAGAAGAAGTAGAAAGCGATGTAAATTTTATGAGGAAAAATATTTTGGGGTTGTTCATACCCCAAACATGAAGGCCTATGTATTGAAGGCAGCCTTTAGGTATTTATTGACTGTATAAGAAGCTGGGGTTTGATTCCCAGCCACCCTGATTTTGCATCCATCCTCTTGGATAAGGTGAGAAGAGACTGCCAAAGTGGGAAACGCACCAACAATCTTCACCACCTGTCACAACAAGATGTTGTGACTCTGAGCATATCTAAGACTTCTCTAATTTATATTCACAGACAAATCAGTGGTTTGCAATGTGGGGAATGGAAGGACCTACTTTTATCCAAGCAGAAGGAAGAAAATCAGTTCCCCAATCTCTGAATTACTCAGAGTTCACTTGTTTTTGTACAAATTTTATGCACGAGCTGATCAACTTCAGTTAATTAAAGGGAAGTATTACTAATACTAAAGACATTGATTTTATTTTCTTTGAGGTATTTCTGACTCCCTGTGCTCCAAAAAACTCATTTTGGGATTATCAGGATAAAGTACAGCAAAATTTATAAGAGCAGAACAAAAGCAGCCAACAAAGGCTAAAGGATGAGAGATTTATGTTTATAGCTACATGGAGGGAATCAGAGAACACCAATGATTTACAAAACCTATTGAAGTAAAAGAAGAAAAGGTTATAAAGCATCCATGAAAACATTTATGGGAGATATCAGGAAAACATTGTCAGAGAGATTTGGATACAAGAGTCACCACACAGGAGAAGTAAGAGGAAGAATGCAAATTGCTTTTAAGCAAAAAAATCCCTCTGATATTTATGACTATTTTTTAAAAAAATAAAAACATACTGGAGTATAAAAAAAATTAAAGAACCCTCATTACTTAACTAAGATAGTAGAAAGTAGAAATTGCTCTCCTCTTCAAATGATAATGACTAGTAGGAGCTTCTAGAAGTGAAATGACAAAAATCACTTTGAGTTCCTAAGCAAGAACACTGCCCTTCAAGTGAAAGTTATGATGACATAGTTGCAGTAAGTTTTAAAATGCAGAAGTTGGCAGCTTTGGGCTGCTGGAGGCAATGGAGGAAGGGGGCTGCCAGACCAGGGCAGTGCAAGATGAGCAGCCATCACCTCTTCATGTCAGCACTGTGTTGCCTTCCAGGCTCTGCTGATTTCCACTGCAGCTATGCAAAGTGGAGAACTCTTAAATCCAGGAAGGTCCCTCACCATCCAAGCTGCTGACAGTCAGCACAGATTGCATGTACTACAAAAACACATTCTGCACTATTTTTACTTTCCAAAAGAGATCCAAGGCAGTGGTTTGAGCAACATTCAATGCAGCTAACTTCAACACCCATCAAGGATGTTGGAAGTAAACAGTTGCAAACAGAGCTGGTTGAAAAATTTTAAATACATTTTTTATGTATATGTACTCACTTTATACAATGCTGAATACACAACAAGCTAGTGGTTGTCCCATTTTACTTCTTTTGTTTCCTTTTTCTATTCATTATTCCTGTGCAAAAAAGAAAAAAAGCAGAGAAAAGAAAGGATGACTGACAAAAATAAAGCTTAAATAAACAAAAAATATCAAACAAAAAAGGAAATGTTTTCAAACTCACAGCGGATTGAGACAAATATTCACCAAAAAATTAATGAAAGAACCTTGTTAACATTAAAATCTTTGTTAGAATCTGTGTGCCTTTATACAATTTTAGGAAGGTCTAAACAAAAAATACCCCAAACCCAAAAGTAAAACTACCCTCTCACAAAACTAGCAAAATCAAAAACAAAAGCCCCCAAAAATCTCAAAAGAAAAACCCTAAAAAAAAATCCAACCCCCTAAAAAATCCCAAGCAGAAGAAAAGTTCATCTTTTTTTAAAACGTAATGCCGATATAAACTCCTAAAATACCTTGGGTGCTGGGAAAATCAAGTATTAGTTTCCTAGGTAAGGTTATTATGGTCTTTAAGAAATGCATCTCATTCTGTCACAGAACAAGTATTTGGATTATTTTGAAATCCAACCTAACAAGGAAGCTCACTGATGAAATAAATGGAGGTGACTTGGCTGCAAATAAAAATTTCCAGAGCCATGGGGTTATCTCACTTCACAGTTTAAATAGTAGTTCTTTTTTGGAATATAAACCTTTATGTATAGACCTATTTTTTTTGTTTTCCATTAATGCTTTTTTTAATCAATTGGAGGACCTACAATTTCTACATTTCTACATCAATTGGAGGACCTACAGAGAGAAATTCTACATTTCTCTCTGTCTCTTCCCTCTCCTTATTTCTTCATTCTTTTTCAAAAGACAGAACTATTTGTTGATAAAGAAAGAAATTGGGGTTTGCTTTGTACTTGTAAAAATGCCTCATCTCCTTAAGAGCATATATAATGTATTCCTTTGTTGAATTTAGAATATAGCCATGGAAACTGAGCAAATTAAATAAATGTTAAAGAGTTGCCATTTCACAATTGCAAGACTCAGCCCCTATAAACCCACACTCCTCTGGAGTGGATCTTACACCATCTTGGTAAAAAAAAAATGATATGACAAATATTTTTAAATTTTCTTTAATATGTGTCAGATTAATATAATTGTGTTAGTGGCAACACAGCATATTCTGTGATTTTGTGGACTAAAATAATAAATGACAATTATATTTCACTATTCATTCATCTACTTTCTGGTGAATCTCCATAACATTGGAAATCTAGAAAGCTGAAAATTTGTAAGAAAGCTCCTTTAAATTATAAAAACAATCTCTTGCCCTACACATCTGTAAAATCTAAAGTGAGTGCAATTTGTATACTTAAAATTAAAAAAAAGTTAAAATTGAGTGAAATGTACCATGGTTTTCAATTGCTTTCAATTACCATTAAACCTTTTTGAGAGCAATTTGCATAATGTTTCATAAACATGTAGGCAGATTAACCTTTTTAGTTAATTTATTCATTAGCAGTAAAAATTCAAAGCATCTCTTATGAGAAAATAATGTCTTGCTGTTAAATTACATGGAAACAAAGCAATTGGGACCTAGTTCCCTCAGTTCTCCCTGTGTCAAAGCACAAAACAGTGGAGAGAGTAAAGCTTCTCCTGTTAGCGGAGTGTTGATTAAATCGCCTGTTTGTGAACAATTAGCAGTATTACAAGAAGATTAGGTGAAGTATTAATTAGAAATGGGTTAAAAGAGTCCTGCCTGGAGCAGGTACCTACTAATAAGGGGGATGGAAGAACAAAAAAGTATGAGAAAAGACAGAGGGTTTGACCCTTTCCTGTCTTAAGTCTCATAATCTCATACATTCTGTCGCTGGAAAGTGTGGTAATTCAACACTGTTTTTCTGTCACTTTATGATTCCTTTACATGTCTGTAGCTGGCTGCTTGAGGTAGAAAGGAGTAGTCATATTCCTTTCTGCCCCAGGGTGGTCTCCATCCTTTATTTTACCTCTGAATGAATTGAGGTTACATCATTATACATATGTGGGAATGTAAAATGTGGTTGAAGTTTGGACACCTATGAAGTATTTTATTAGCCAGGTTCTTAAGGCATTTTCGACAACAGGAGATTAAACTCTTCTCATGAGCTGGAATTGAATCATTTCCAGATTGATCTTTGGGCACTAGCAGGTCTATCACTTTGAGTAATATTATACAGCATTGGGTGATACAGGCCACAACAGCATGTAGAGAGCGGCTGCTTACCTGATGGAGATAGAGCCTAAATGAATAGTTTGAAGGTTCTCACCAGTTTCAGACCTATCCTTACATCTCTTCATTAAAATATAAAATGAAGCCTTTCTGTACACATGTAGACATGATTTCTGAGTCTGAAAGAATTTTTAGCTTGTGCTAGCTCTTTCCTAAGAGAAACCTTTCAACAGCTTCTCTTCTCAAAACAACTTTGTGTAAATAACTACCTTTTTCCATAACATTTCCAAGTAAACAATATTCCATTCCCATAACAACCTCTTTCCCTGGTGTTGTTTGCTATTTCTGTTACTTAACCAATGGAGAGAGGTGTCAATCCTATAATGTGCCTTTTAGCACAACACGCTATAAAAAAGCTGAATGAATTGTAAATAAAGCTTCATTTTCTTTTTTGCCTTCTGAAGAATTATTAGAGTCAACCATCTTTATTTCGTGTCCTACAATGACATATACATGTTCAACCATTTGTCATAATGCTATCCATTGTCTTTAGAGTGTATCTAAAACAAATACACTATTGCAAGGAGTGGTCCCATCTTTAACCTATATACTCAGGTATATGTGTGAATATTTAGATTGGGACATATGCTATATAATATAACTTTATTAAATTTAGAATTACTTCCAAATATAAATGTCAGGACATTCTACTTGATATTTTTACACTTTCCCATATCTTTTCATGGGTTCATATCTGGAAGAGATATACTGATCAAGATTTCGAAGTTCAGGAAATTCCATACTACCTTCTGATGATTCCAAATGGCCAGATTATACCAATGATAAGAGAATGTTGAAATCGCTAAGTGCACAGTTATGCAGAAGCATTAAATTCTCCAATATTAAGTATTACTCATGTTCTTCTTGCATTGCTGTCATGTGTTGCTTAGTGGAATGTTGTTGACATAGCTGATGTAAGTCAGCCACAAAATCTGTAACAATTTTAAACAAGCCTGTGGAAAGAGTTAAAAAAAATAAATAGATTATCTACAGAAATTTAAAATAGATTAAATGTTTAAGGATGGTTCCTTATCTTTTAAGATGTTTACCAATTTTCTAGTAGAATTATATATTAAAAAGCTCTACCGTCTTTCAACTAATAAAAACAAACAAAAACAAAATCAGGAAAAAAACCCACAATGTGTTCATAGATAGAGGGGTCTAAACATCTGGAGGAAAGCACAGTGCTTTTTCTTAGAAATATCTCATATAATCTTAACATTATATTTTCTGTGGGTTTTTTTAACCTACCTTACTAACTGCTAGAGAAGCACACAAATTCCGTGATTGACACAGTTAAATAGAAATCCACCAGAAAAACAGATTTTTTGATAGGCAGTATCTTCTAGGAACGACTTTCAGAGTCTTGCTTCATTAAGAATTAGAAAGCAATGAGGTTAAAAGTAGGAATAATCTGCCATGTACAAAACCCACCAAGTTACTATTCTATAAGAATGACAATGTGGGATTTGCTTATGATGAAAATGACAAGTGCTTCCCATAAGCATGTACAAAGGCCATGCAAACACCCTCTCTATGCAAAACTGATGTTTCACTGGAAGTTCCCACCACATAATAGATCTGTGTTCTTTCTGTATCTGTATTAGACACATCAGTCCCTACAAAGTGCCTGAAGCAGCTGAAGCAATCACCTCAAACATGATAATAAATTTCAGTAATATGAACCCTGAACATTTTAAGTTGGAATGCTTTTGTATAAAGTCTGCTTCAGGAACACTTTGCTTTGACTTTCATCAAGAAATCAGATTGTAAGACCATAAAATGTTGAAGACAACTTCAGATAGTGTTGTAATCTTCCTGACAGAAACCTAAATACAATTGTATTGTTAAAACCCCCTAAGGAGCAAAACCCCGCAAGGGGCAATTAATATTATGACTGTGGCAATTTGGGTTATTTTGGGAAAGGAACTGGAAAGCAAATGGAAAGCAAAGCTCACTCTTGTTAATAAAAAGGTTAAATGCTAAGTCAAATGGCAGAAAATTGGCTTAAAACACTGCCGATAAAAACAGAAATCTATTTTAATTTTGAAGTGCCTGCCCTGAACAATTGCATATCCACCTTGACAGGAAAAGCTTGTCTTAATGTCTCCTCTTGGAGTAGCTTCCATTATTCTCCCTAAATCATAGGAAATTAGATGTATTTTAGGGATGGTAAGCTCATTTCCCACTTACAACAAGTATAAAGTGTTTAGATGTAATATAAATTAGTGTTCATTTACCTAAAAACTAATTTCCAATCATTGTATACATCTCTTTATTTCAATGCCCAATTCCATATGAAGACTCTTACTGTTTCAGAAGAAAACAGAAACCCAAATGAATGTTTGGGAAGGAATAAACAGTGTTCAGAAAAAGAGTTCTTAAAAGAAAATCCTGAAAAAACATGATGGAAACACAAGGAAAGGTATGATTCTGCTATCATAGAAATGAAATGGCTCACTATTTTTTAAATCAACTTTATTTTGTCAGACAAAATAACATGCTAAGTTTCAGTAAATATGGCATATTTGTACTAAACAAGAGAATTGTATTTTATTTGACACAGTTCAGTGGTACCTTAACTTACAGGGCATATGAAAGATTAAGATTCACTCACTTTACTGCCTAAATTAACCCAGAACCTGGGTAGGAATCTCTTCCTGATGTCCAAAGTGCTCTAACTCCTTAGTTATTCTGGATTGGCATCATAACCATTGGAGTCACTCCATGAAATATAAATAGATATTCATGATGAAATATTCAGAAGGGAAAATAATTAAAATTGTCCTCTATATCTTTGATGAGCTTTCCTGTCACTGGATCACAGAGTCATTCTTGATTATGTTGTCCTACAAGCCATCTTCCAGAGGAAGGGCGCAGAGAGCCTGGGTTTTGTTGCAGTCTGGGGGTACAGAATGCTCCTAATTCACACCAATGAAAACTCAAATAAGCACAAATAGGACTTCAGCCCAGACCTTCACTGAACTTGGTAACTACTATTTGAACAGACATTCCAGTTTGTATATATCCAAGGGAAAGGCTGGTGCAGGCACCTGTCTCACAGCAGTGAGTGCAGAGCTGGGCAAGGCACTTACCTGTGCTTCAGTGAAATGGCAGAAACCCTTTCTTGTACACCACTTTCATGAAGTTAGGTAATGACAGGATTTTCTAGGTGCCTAATTCTCCTCATGTGCAAGACATAGACATGTTGCTACTTAAAAATCACAAAGACTACAGTATAAAACAGCTTCTTGCCTTGACATATTAAATCACTGACTAGCCATTAGTTTAGACTTTGCAGTTGTTTCTGTTTTATTCTGTTGATTATGTAGCTTTGAATATCAATATAATAGAAAAGCTCAAAATTTCCTAAATGTTTAGCAGACACAATTTTCCCTTTGAAAGTATATTCACTAATGTGCTGTTTATCTCCATAATTTTTTCTTATTTTATATACATTGTACTTAGAAATATAAGCAAGCTATTCAGATGCTCACAGAGATGATATTATAGTTGTTTGTTTATGGCACACAGAGATATAGATTGACAGGACAATCTAATGATCTGCATCATTCTGTTTCAGATTATTTATGAATAATCTTCATTTTGGTCTGCAAAGACTGTAAAAAGGAAGCAGAAGCAAAAATAAATTTGTAAATAACCTCCCACTTGGAAATGGAAGGTGCTGAGTTTAGCACGCAACAGCACATGGCACATTCAGGGAGTCCACATATTTTAACCACAGTAGTACAGCTGCAACACTGTTCCTGTCTCTCTTCTCCTTCCTATTTTCCTTCTTATAACTCTTTCCCAGTTTCTCACTTCCTTTCTGTCTCTCCCTCCCTCACATTCACCAGTCCATCCATCCTCCCATACCTCTTAATTGGCCAGATAACTAACCCTGAGGTTTTCAGTGTGAGACCTGGGGAAAAAATGGAAACCAGTTACCTTAAAGGGTCCAAAAGGAGTGGAGGGCAGTGCATATATAGAAATAGACAGTTTGGAAGGTTAAGACTTCAAACACTTTCAGGTTTCATGAAAGAATATGGATAAATCTGCATTTATTTGATTTTTTTTATTATTATTATTGTATTTAGAGGGTGCATTTTGGTCATGGACATCTATGTTCTTATTATAACATAATCACTGATTCTTGGTGATAGAGTTTTATTTTACAAGATGTCTGTGGGTAATTATTGGGTTATTAACAAATAGTGTAAAATTGTGTGTGTGTGTGTTTGTATGTGTATGTATGTGTGTATATGCACATGTGTATTTTACTCCATCTTTGTAATATCTCTGAGTGAATTCACCTCTAGGGATTTCTAAAGTGATGTTATCATTCCACTTCCTACAATAACAGCATATTTCAACACAAATACTTAATTATTTTAAAGGTTTATTTGATTTTATACTCTATCTGTCATGAAGCTATTTTATTCTTCTTCCACTTATACGAGTTTAGACTATATTTGTTTTAAATTTATGTAAACACAGAATACAGAAAAACAGAATATAGCCATTAGCTTAGAGTACTACATCAATTTAAAACCTGATTCCGAAGTTTCCATAAATGAAAAAAATGGAATTCAGCACTAGGTGAAGGAGAAAAGACCTAATAGAACAAAGTCACTGGATGCTAAAATTTAAAACAGCTACAGATTTCAAGGTGCAAATGCAAAATTAGGACTGCTGAACTCTCTCAGGGAAATGAAAGGGGCAAATGTTTTATTCTTCCATTACTGGATGAACATTTACATTACATTACTAGGCCAACTCAAGCAATTTATTTTAACATTTAATCCCTCAGAAAGAAAAAAAATCACACTTTCTGTAACGGGAGTAAAAAGGAATAAAGGGGAAAAATGTAAGAACACAAGGATATAATCCTAAATCATAAAAGCATAATGCTGAGGATAATAATAAAAAAAATCCAGCTATGTGTGAACATTCTTCAGCTCAGTTTGAGACTGGAGCCATTTGTAACCGTGAGTTCATAGTTGTTAAGGTCTACAAGGCCCAGATTTTGCTTGAAACAGTAAATACCAGTGCAAAACATACAATAAATAATATAATATTTGTACTAAAGATCTATATATTCTGGTGTTGAACTTGTGACCTAGAAGACAAATGAACAGGGGCTAAACTCCATATTTTCCTTATACCATGCATATATTATTTGTCATATTCAGCCCTCAGCAAATGAACTTACACAAACTGCTTGTATTGACCTTCATTCATTATTATGTTGAGTTTTGTTGGTTTTTTAAACTTGAAAAAATTCTCAAAAATATCTATTTTTATATCTATGTATGGATGGGTATTAACTGTAGCTTCCTGTGGCAGGACAAGTAGTATTGATTCTTGTAGTATGAATTCTTGAACTAAACAGGGATACTCTAAATTCAAGGCATGATTCTAGTCTGCAAGTATCTGATATTTATTTTATGAATTTAAAATAGTAGTCTGAGGTCCTCCTTAGTGTTGTGAACACAGTAGACTAGAGGCCTAAACTCCTGGATTAATGTCAGTGTGTAACAAAAGCCAAAATGCTCACAAGTTGCTTTCCACCATAAAATTCCCAAACTGAGCAAACAGAGGTAAGCCTGGTAACATCTGTAACACAGTGTGGAATATTAGCTACAGTGTGTCAGACACTTTTTTACACTGAGGCATGTTTTGTGAGTCACTTTATCAAAAGTAAAGAGGAATACCTGTAAAGCAAAGGCTTGATTTAAGGGGTTGAACTGTTTCGCAGCTCTGTAACATATGAACACCTTTTTCTTAACTGGGTCACAAAGACTGGAGCAACTCATATACCCTTTGATACTTCTCTTTTGAGTTACAGAAACACTTCTTTGCATGAGGTGTTTCGATGGTTCAGGCAGGAGAAAAGTTGGTTAATGCAATGAATATACCTGTTTCAAGTAGAAGCCTTTTATTAAGGACAAAGTTTTGGCAGTACTCACTAAATGTAATGAAACACCAGCATTGTTCTGGTACTTTGGAAATTTATTCCAGAATCAGTTCCACCAAGATGTACATTATTAGCATGACTCAGTGCTACATAATATCTATAAGTAAATTAAGTTTGTCTTCCACATCCACTTTAACATGAAACCATGGTGCTGTCTAAAGAGGCAGGTCTCTCTTCCCTCTTATCCTTGCCTATTTCTCAGCTCTTTGATTCTGTCAGCAAGGGCTTTCTTGTAGGTTCTTGTTCCCAGAATAGGATTCAGGAACTGCCATGACTAAAAACTAATCTGCAAATCTTTCTTTCCCATCATCCCTACCCATCTCCCCTTTGATCAGTTTGCTTTCTAGCCAGCTCTGAAATATTTATGGGAGGACACACAGACTGTCTGTCCATATTCGTGGAGATTCATACAGAGTTGAAGTTACCATATAACGACAGCTTAAATTAGGTTTGTTTTCCCTGAGCTCCTGCTGCACTCAAGGGAGAAAGCATAGCTCCTGTTGTGATTTACCATCTCTAACAGGTTAACACAGGATCTGTGAACTGCCTTCTGAACCTAAGCTCAGATGCTTAAAGGTAATAGTTCCCTAAGTGTCAATGCTCACTTCATTTTCATCTTTCACGTTTTAGCCAAAGTTTTATTATTGGTTTGGTGAAAGGATATTAGAATCTGGCCCAGACTCCCTATGAACTCATGCTGGCAGATTGTAAAGGATGTAATCTGATTCTAACTTCTCCCCTTCTACATTAGAGGATATACATCTATGTTCTTCAGATATTCAGAAATATCTTCATATTTGTTTTTCAGAATGCAAAGGACCCATAAATACTAATGCAATGACTACAACATCCTCGAAGATATTCATACCACAATAAAGAACCAAATGGGAAAGACATGCCATGAACACTATTGTGTACTGTGGCTGAAAGTACCCTATATAATGGCAAAGAACTATAATATAGTTGTTTTTCACCATCACTGTTATCCACTAAAAGTTAATTTTACTGTATATATATATTATTTTTAATTCTCTCTGTGGGATAATAAGGTGACATATTCTATGTCTTGGAGATCACTTTTGGCATTTCTGTGTTGTCTCAGGCTATGTCCAAATTGTGAGACCTTGGAGAGTTTCTGGGATCCCAGTGGTTCTGTATCCTGACTCTTGTATCAGGATAAGGTTTGGATTTGTGCTATTTGCCTCATCCTATGTACCCTGGATTTTGCACAAATGAAACCCAGGTGGGTGGACAAAATGCTTCATCCAGACCCTCGGCCTGGACTGGTATTTCAGCATGTGCTGAACATACACTCTCAGGTCATATTAAAATATGGTCCCGTATAATCAATGGTATTTTTTCAACAGATTCTCTGATTTTTTCTTTTACTAAAGCAAGGCAGAAGTTTGTATTAAATGTGCCATTTTCTACCATTAGATTTCAATCATCAATACTGAACTTAAAAGGATAATCTCTTATTTTAACATACTACTTATACTTTTAAAATTAAATTAATTTTGGCCTCAGTACAAGTTGGTTTGCTTCTATCAATTGCAAAAAAACACAGCCTTATTAAAAGTGTTTAGAATTTAATTCTTTACTTCCAACTTTATAAATCACACAAATGCACTATGTCGTGGGATACTTCTGGTAGGCTGTTACTGTGTGCTGGCTCTAAAGTGTGAACAAATTGCACAGTGAAGTTTGTCTTTTCTCCTCACCCTTACTCAGACTCCCAGAGTTATACCACCAATGATATCTAGAACTTCAGAAATTAGACTTTTCCCTTTTTGGATATTCTCCAGAGAAAAGGAAGTGTAGATGTGGAAACCCCTTCTCATCAGGCCCATGCGGAAGACAGAAGATGTTTTAGGAAGTTAGAGTTTCATTAATCTAAGGGATAACATGCTTTGGATGTTTGGCTTTTCAAGAGGATATTGTGTTGGCTGGATGCCTGTTACCAAGGAATTGTATAGAATGCATATTCAAAAGTTTCCTGGTGGTAAAGCAGAGTGAATTGGGTTATCTGGGCAGATTCGAGTCATTTACCTGAAGTCAGGGTAACATCTCAACCTTTATAAAAGAAATACATGAAAAGTTAGATTTTACCTCCTGGGAGATAAAGGAAAATTTGGCTAAAAGTTAAGACTAAATTCCAGCAGCTTTGATGGTCCTGTTAGCTGATAGAAAATGAGAGAAACCTCTTTTAGAGAGGGATGAGAAAAGAGTAGGGGGTTAAAAATATATATATATATATGAAAAGGAAAAATGCTCTGGCAGCCAGGAGGGTCAACCATGTCCTGGGGTGAAATGGCCTGAAGTTGTGTCAGGGCAGGTTTAGGTTGGATATCAGGAAAAGGTTCCTCACCCAGAGGGAGGTTGGGCCCTGGAACAGACTTCCAGGGAGGTGGTCACAGCACCAAACCTGACAGAGTTCAATAAGCATTTTCTTGGCAATATTCTTGGGCACATGGTGTGACTCTTGGGGTGTCTTGTGCAGGGCTGGAGGTTGGACAAGATGATCCTGATGGCTCCCTTCCAACTCAGAATATTCTGTTCCATGATTCTACTTGATTCTGTGATTCTGAGAGCACATGTACCTAACAACCTTTAATGTTGATGACATTGTAGAAATACGTCTATTTTAAAAAGAAAGAAATTAATGTGGTCAATGTAACAGCCTTCTTTTTTGACTAAATAAAGAAGAATAATTATCAATAATGACTGATACAATAGAAACTAATAGTCAAATGAGAGGACATTGTGACAAAGCCAGAGAAAGTCTTGAAGTATGTGGACTGAGGAGTTTTCCAGGGCTTAAAATGGAAAAGCAAGATGCATATTTATTGTTGTGTGGCCATATGTTTCCATTAATGAAAAAGATGAAGCAGAGAAGGCTGCTGAAAGCCAAAAAGATAACAGGAGAAATATTGCTAAGGTATCTTTGAGGGAAAATTAAAATAAATTTTTGGAACAGATGGAGACTTTGAGAATCCAATATGTCTCCTAATATATATCCTCAAACATTTTCACTGGAATATTACCAATCTTTCCTATTAGAGTCTGGCATTGTAAGGATTTTGAAGCTGTTGGTTCTGCTGGATTTCAGACTCTCTCTGATACTAAAATACTTTATTGAGACTGGAAAATTTAGTGGCAACAGAAGTAGAAAGTTCAGATGTATTTCATGAAAAGAAAAAAAGAAACCATTTTCATGGGAGTGTTCTTTTGTGCAAATAAAATGGAAGAGAAAAAAATTAGTGTCAAGATATATGAGTATAATTTCCACTAAATAGTATATCAATCAATGTTTCTGTCAAGAAACATTCCAAAATCAATGTGAGAATCCTAAAACTCTTTTCTATATGCTATAATTGACAAGAAAAAACTTAAAACAAGTCAGCTTCTGTCAAGAGACACACTCATAATTCTGCCTATTCTGTTCATGAATTCAGCAATAGCCAAAAAAAATGGAGTTGGTAATAAACCGGTAGGTAACTGCAAAAGTGTAATTGGCACAAATATGTATCTAATTAAGTAAAGACTATCATGTGAAGGCAGATTCAACAGAGGACAATTAAATTCATGTTTGATGGCTGATAGGTCCTATGATTTTCTCATTGTTTAATCTGTGGTGCGGTGTGCTGTGGTGTTGCTTTCCTAGACTTTGAGGGAAAACTGACAACACCACATGAGGTTGTGGCTTGTCCTGTCCTCTTGAGCTTCAGGCAGCTCAACAGAAACCTTCTGTGAGGAGGAAAAATTGAGACTTTTCTGGGCAATAAGACTATGGAGGTGGGACCACCTTTTAAATTTAGGTAAACGTGAGGAAAGTAAAAAGCTTGCAGCAGAATTTGAGGCTGAAATATATATATTCCTTATGTCTGATTTTAGGCATCTGGGATGCATATAAAGCCTTATGAGCTCTGTATCCTCATCTCTCTTTAAAATAAACAAAGTAAAACAGACAGTCTTTAGAGATGGTGTATTATTCTAACCACATATAGATGAATCACATCTATAAGGACATGAATCACACTGTAAAAACACTTGGGTGTCTCCACTATAAAAAAGACAGCTGAAGGGGAGGTGGTTATTTAGATCTGGATGGATCAGCTCCAACATGACAGGGTCTTTCTTACTTGTAGCAACAAATAAACCTAACACCAATTCTCAAAAGCAAAATGCTTTTCTAGTGATCTAGATTGTGCTCTGAGGCTGATAGTATTAGGGTTAAAATCTTAGCCGCTTAGAATCAAGATTTCAGAGGAAAGTGGAAAATCTATGCGGGGGGGGTGGATGGAAACCAGCAAGCTAGTGAAACATAGTCATGGGCTAGGTAGCTGACTTTGCTTTGTACAAGTTAACCAACTATGACCATGCGTAAATATAGCTATTAAGTGTAATTAAGACCAATCAAGGCATAACGTAGGAATATAGAGAACAGTTCTTTCGAAATTCAAAGTCTTATGTTTCAGTAAGATCAATAAGAAGAATAGAAAATATTAAAATTAATCATTGATGTCTCATGTAACTAAAAGGTATAAATTATAAATCCAAATGTATCTCCTCAGAACGGATTTGGGACGAAGGAACCCCCCGTTCTCTGGGCCCAATAAAAGCACTGCATATAGCCATGCTGCTGTGACTATATGTTTTTATTCCTACACTAACAAGGCTTGTGTAAGACAGAACTAAACACAATCAACTGCAAAGTGAGTGAAAAAAAGAGGACCCATCTTGTGAGGACAAGGAAGGGAAGACTTATCTTCAGAACTTTACTTACTCTGGCTCATTGAACAGCTGTGGGTTTATGCTGCTTAAAGAGCTGCTTTCCTATTCCCAGATATATGCTTGTGACTTCCAAAATATACACCCTTATAAAAAGTATACTTTTGAAGCCTACTGGTGTCTGTACTTAAAAAAGCAAAATAAAATATGCGGAGTAGATTCACATAACGTTTTTGATTGCCTAGGATCTGGTCACACCAAATTAACTTCTACACAGATGTGGCTCAAGGAAAGGTTCTTTGTGTGTTTGGGGAGCTTATTCAGCCTAAGCTACTGTAAAGATGTATTTGCTGTATCAAGCCTTACTCAAATAAGAATTTATTTATAATATTTATATTTATTATAATAATATCCAGAAAACGTTTGTTCTTGCTCTATCTGTTGTGGGTGACTCTTGTAAGAATTTAGGCAGTGAATACTAAGTGAGAATTGCACAAATGGCTTTCAGACCTCACGGATATTATAGAAACTTAGAGATCACAGCTGGCTCCTCCTGATTCCAACACTCAGGCCTTCAAACTCTTAGGTATGACAACAATATTTCTACTTTTTCTCTCTTCTACATACATCAGCATTTTGGGGCATGAAAACATGCACTATGAACATCTAAATAGTTCAACAACAAAAGTAAATAAATACTAATTATCTATATACAGAACATGGAGTTGTAAAGAAAAACTAACTTGTCATTGCTAGTGAGATTTAGTTTTATTTGGTTTATGTAGTAAGATCTTGGTATCAGGGGAGCTGGAAGGCTGCTCTCTTGGCTTCTGTGAAAATTAAATGTGCATATATAATTTTATAATTATTTTCTTTTAAAATATGTTTGGCTACAAGGAAAATTATTGTATTTTTTCTGCAGGGTTTATGGAATATGAGAACAGTTGAGGAGTGTAGGTAGCTCTGCAGGGTACCCTGTTCTTCTGCTCAAAACAAGTTCCTCAGGACCAGATGAAGCCAGGTTTTGAATATCTCTGAGGCGGACTATACAGTTTCTCTGGGCAAGCCTTAAAAGAAGAATTTATTTTTCTTATGCTTAAATTTAATATCCTGTACTTCAATTTATGCCCGTTGCCTCTTTTCCTACCACTGAACATCAATGAGAAAAGCTTGGCTCAGTCTCTACAGACTCCCATCAGATATTTACACACACTGATAAGATCCTCCCTAAGATTACTATTTGTTTATTTAAACATGATAGAAATTACTATAATTAATGCTTCCTTTTCTGCACAAGTTATTCTTTTAAAACATAACTTTATTTGCCGAGAATGTCAATAATTTTAATAATTAGTAATTCTTCTTAATATCTTCTTTATAAATTTAAAATGAAATTATACAAGGAAAAATTTGTTTCAAACTTTTTTTCCGACATTCAAAATGTTTTAAAACTTTTTTTTTTTTTAATCTCTTCTGGATTTTATAAATTTTTTCTGCCAATCAAACCAGCTTTTCTTTGATTATTAAGGTAGTTATCAAAAGGTTACTAGTATAACACATTAAATGATGCTTTGATTGATTTAAATTTCTATTAATTATTTGTCTTGTTTGTAGATCAGAATCTGTAGTAGAAATTTATATTTACCTATATGTGATTTTGGAGGTGAACTAAAGAAAAGATCTGCACTCTTCATATTACATGCACTTTGTTGGTAGACATTTTTAAGAGGTTGCACTCATATGTCTTGTCAATTCCTTCTTATTTACAAGAGTTTTTGTAATATTTTTAATATGGTACAAAATAAGGAAACATCAAATTTAGCTTCAGGGTTTAAAATACTTCTTTAGCTGCTTTTAAGGGTGCATCTGTACCAACTGTAGAGGAATACAAATTTTGGTTTTGGTATTGTTTCAGTTTCTGACCAATTATTAGGCACGATGGAAGTAAAATCATGGAAAACTGTAAGTTTAATTTTGACATTAGATTATGTTTGCAAAGAGCAGAATAAATATATTAAAATCCATACAATATATTTTAAATCAAATAGTACTAAAACTTTTAAATTCATTACTTGGATCATAGAAGGCTTGTAAAATATTTCATGTTTAAGTGTGGTCACTATAATTTAAAATAAAAAAGAATTTTGGAATTCAGACTCTGCACTCTGACATTAATTTATTAAGTATTTTGCAGTTACAATTTAAACTGCAGTGAATAATTCTGATTGCTTACTTAAATCACTTTATTAATTGTAGCTCAAGTATAAGCTGATAAGAAGGTTCATACTATGCATTCTTTCAGAGGACAATTTAAAAGTTTATCTTAGGAAAACTAAGATAGTTTAAACTATATTTTCAATCAACTTCTTAGTATTGTTTAGGATTTTAAAATTTGAATTAATGGCATTTCAGACAGAAAAGCTTACCTTCATAATCTAAATTATCATTTTTGATACTATTTTTTCAGGATTAATTTATACGATGCTTTGAACTGTGGACATTTCTCAGGTGGAAATGGGTTGCTACTGGACAATGTCCACAAGTAATATAAAAATGTACATACTACAACAAAGCAATTCTCATTTATTGCCCAGCACATACCCCCATTCCACCAAACAGTAGAGAAGTTGATTTTTTTTAGTGCTAGTAGTGCTGAAGACTGTATTTAAGAGAATGTAGATGACAAAAATCTTAGTTCACAAAATCTAAGCTTAGCAACCCTCTTGGTGTGCATTTACAGGTTTGCACATGCATATATCAAGATTTCCTGATGAGATTATTTTCAAGGGGCAGTGTTAACATTTGCTTTCATCAGTTTCAGAAGCAATCAACCAGCTCCATATCAGCTATTTAGATTTTCTTCATTATTGTTTTACCTTACAGCCCAGCTCTTCCAGGATGTCACTATGTCACAGAGTTCTTTGCATTAGAAAATCACTTGTGGTAGTCAAGAGGAAATAAATTTAGTAAACAAAAAAATGAGGTTCTGAAAGAAAATTAATTTGTAGTAATTTAATAATCTTCTTGTAAAGTACTATTATTTTCTGTAGAGGTGTAGCTGTCCTTAAAAAGGAATAGGCCAGAGGTGAACTAAATCACTAGAAGCCTACTACTCCAGCCTGTAGAATTGTTAGACATGCCAGGGAAGCAATGAGACCACATATTTCTTCTGGATATGAAAAGAAAATGCTAAATAATGACAATGAGGTAAAATCCATAAGTGTCTGCATGTACAAGACATTTTCAATATCATTACTTCTGTACAAATACCTCTAAAACACTGTAAGAAATAGTGAAGGGGATAGTTCTATTGATTAGTCAACAGTCACTAATTAAATAATAACTTAAACTAGCAAAAGAGAAGGGAAACCCAGTAATGTGTCCCTCTTAAAATGAGACATTTAAACTCAAACATCAACTGAAATAGCTTATACTGAATATTTTAGGGAATTAATGTCATTTCTTCAAAGTTTTCCCACAAGACAAGAGAGAAAAATGTAATTTTTTTTCTTTTTTTGCAATGGTCAAGCATTCAGCAGGTTCCAATGTAATTAAATGATAGGAGGTACTTTCACTTTGTTTTTAAATCATGGGGCAGTTCTCATTCTGTTTCATAACAGTAGGCATAGTTTATTTTTTTAGTGCTAGTAGTGCTGAAGACTATATTTAGTAGGCATAAAGAAAGAGGCAGAACATAAAACAAAACTATTCTGACTTCTGCACCCCAGCCATTACCATTGTTGCTCTGTTTCTCATTTTAGGCTGGAAATTCCCTTCCCTCCTCCATCCCCTAACAAAGTAACACAACAGTATCAACAACAATAACAACAACAAGAGCACACTTAACCAAGAAAAGCCTGAGATATGTTCCTGTGAAATTACACAATGAATAAAAATTTGTTACTGGGAAAAGGATAGACACTCGAAAGCACCAATATTTTTCAAAGGAACAATAGTATAGCATCAAAAACTGACTCCATCTTGTAACTTTACAGTGTTCTCAAAGGATGCTTGTGCTCGTCAGTCATTTCTGTATTCTAGTTGTAGATTGTGTAAATGTATTTAAATTTAGCCTTAGATTTGTCCTAAATTAGCCAAAGTTTTCATTAAAAAAATAAAATCCCAACATATGAGGTGCAGAGCTGCAACAGGATTGTCTGCTTTCCCAGGTACGTGGTCTGGAGCTTTGGTCTGGATCCAGGCCAGTGACCAGGGTCAGGGAGTGAGCTACACTAAAATTTTAAACACTCTCAACATTTAACAGCTTGGCTCAGCAATGCTTCTAGCTTAACATTAAAATATTTCTGTATTGCATGATGTTTGGACCAAGGACTAAGATCATTGTTTTCCTTGGGATTTTGATTTAAGGTTTTCTTTCAGGATGTGGAAGATTTTTGTGGAGTAGTGAGGTAGGGCTACCTTTTTGAAGAGGCATCTTTGAAGGTTGCCTCCTATTTTGGGTCATGCATTCTCTTTGGGAAAGGGAACAGCTGGGAAACATTACAGAGACTCAGTAGCCATATAAACTTCTAGAGTACTTCCATTTGTTCCTCTCCAATGCCTGAAAATTGCATGCCAATCATCTACACATATGACCTCAGATTTTTAAAGGGTTATTCTTCATGTACTTGTGCCATGGATATCTCAAAGCTACATGCCAATATGCACATTCAAGCAAACAAATCACAAATGTTATCCCATTATGTCACAAGCTGTACTTGTTAGGTGTTCCAAAGCACTTGACACTACTGCAAATGGTCAGGCTGCCAATGCCCATACATATGGTGTAGCCTCATAAATTAGGAATGATTTGTGTCCAAAGTTTCTCTGTGTAAATTCCACTGTGTAGGATTTGAACCAATATTTTTGTTGAATGTGGTTCCTTTTCATATCACTTTTCAGGTCTACGATGTTTTTTTGGCTAAATTAAATTAACCAACAATATTTCTGATTTGAAGGAAAACGCTTATCATTCTTTAATGAAAGAGGATTACTAGCTGCAGTTTTCGCTTTTTTCACTGCCAAAACCCAATCCAAAACCAACTGTGTGATTTATGAAGACAGCTTTGCCGTGGTTCTTTTCCAGGCCCACCCTTTACTGTCTGAACAATAATGTCTGAAGCAGTGAAACATTAGAAATAATCTATTTATTCTACCTTTTTTGATAAAAATATTTTTATTCTAAAATCTTAATAAACAAAACATTGTTAAACTAAATTCATGAAAATAATAGATCTGTTTAGTTTACACTAGAGTTGAAAATGCTATCCAGTTAAGGCCAGCCTGGAATGACTATTCTTTTAATTGGAGCAATAAAGACCATGCACTAAATACTAGCTGCATTATTTTTTTTTTTAACAAGAGAACACATTTTATATGATTTATTAATTTATAATCTCTTTTGTATGGCCAGAAGTGAATCCATTAACATAATAGATGACTCTATAAGTTAATAAATGCTTTCTTTAATGTACTTCACTCTGGTGTGTAACTGGGCATATGATTAAGTACAGACATACACGTGACGGTGGGACAATAACTTTCTGACCAAATTACCTCATGATCAATTGACAGGGAAGTCACAGTGAAGTCCTTTTTAAAGAGATACTGTAAAAGCTGTAAGACATAACATTAACCTGTAACAAGTGGTCAAGGACAAGTAGTCATTCACTTTTAAGGATCTGGGTTTGCATTTTTTGTCATCTTATCAATACAAATTGTTAGATCTGTTTTAAAGTATAGCATCACTTATTGTCAAATTCCCAGACACTGTTCTTAGGTTTTGTTGTTTGGTTTTTTCCCCTAATGTTCTGTTATGTCTGCATCTGCTATTTTAGTTTTTATCACCTGTGAATAAGAACTGATTAAATTACTACAAATACAGCAGGCAATATATTGTTAGGAGTGCAAACTTCTTGAGGAAGATAGAACCAATCAAACGGGTCTTATTGCCAAAGCATGGTTTTCCTAGTGTATTGCTCACTGCAGTAGTCAAATTTCAGCCTATTCTTAACTGGGAAATACTGCAATGTATCTGTTCAATCATGAGACAGGTATGGATATATATTGATATATATTACCCTAAAATTTGGCCCAGAACTGTCTTGCTGAAATCATACTTCATAACCATATCTTCCTTCTTCAATAAGGAGTATATTATGGAATATACTCCTTATTGAATATGGAATATATAATGGAATAATATGGAATATATAAAGGAGTATATATCTGGAATATAATTATTGTTTGCACTTAAAACCATTTGAGTATGCTGCTTTGTGGTACCATGACGCAGAGTAAAACATTTTCAGTTTACAATGAGAAAAAATACCTTTTTGCAGAAAAAACCCCACATACAAAGTATTTTCCAAATGTATCTGTTATTGACTGTGCTACAGAATTCCTCCTGGGCAAGAAATTTAATATTTCTTTGCCTCAGCTTTCTACCTGAAAAATGGCAATAACAGTATTTTCCAACTGCTTTCTATCAATCTTTCTGACTAAAATATGAGCTCTACTGTGAAGCAACAGGAAGTGGATTTTACTGCATGACTATTTCCCAAACTCAGTGAAAATTTTCACAGAATTTAGCCAAATAGAAGACTTTGGGCCAAATGAATAGCTTTTTCTTATTTTTGAGGCATTGATGGAAATAGTGTAGTGGGATTCAGCTCAGTTTTTGAATTTTTTTTCTGAAGATAATCAATGAAAAATTACAAGCAGAAACCAGGATACATTTATCAGATTCATGGAAGAGAATAGACAGAGAAAAATTTCTGATGGCCCCTTGACTCATCTGTGCAAAATAGTAAGGCACAGGTTTCTGTCCATTCACTTTGCTGATTAGTTAAATTCACTTCTTCCAACAAAGAGAACAGTGAAGCAATAAATCTATGTCTGTTCTTTATGCATAGACAGAAACAGGGCAGAATATGTTGGAATGAGATGTTAACTTGAACATTAAGCTGTCATGTTAATGGATCTACTGCTTTCCCTACCAGAGAAGGCCATGCTTCAATATTCTGCCTTGACCAGATTTTTTCGTTAACCCTTCATGGTGCGGTATTTAAGAGGACAGTTGCAATTGCTTCACATATCCAGGTAAAATAACTGTTTGTTCTTTACACTATTTCTCTGTCCATCTGATGTGTTGCAATACATCAATCAAACAATAAGATTAAATAATGTTCCTTTCACAAAATTCCGATTACTTTAATAAGAATCTTCTGGGATTAACTTTTCAACTAGCTGTATTTCACTGCATTTTTATTCCTCTACAGATTATTTAGATTTCAGACCAATAAAGTTTTACTGACAGAAGTTATTTAATTAAGGCACTTCTCATTCCACCAGATGTCTGTTACATAACTGAATTTATTCACTTTTCAATAATTATCCCTCAACTGCAAGAAAGAATACTGGACACAAAATGTTAAATAAAAAACCAGACACACACTAATGTCCCTAGGTGGATAACCAAAACACATACAAATTGTCAACTAATGTTCACAGGAGTCAATGGCAGTCTGTTGAATTTGGACACAAATTCTCTTTTCTGACCACTAGTCCTCCCCAGGGCTTTCACTCTCCAATTCACTGTAAGGCTATATATGCAAGCAAGGCCTTGGACATTGCAGACTTGGCTTTGGGGTAGTTTCTTCAGAATTCTATTTGAATTTTTAAAGCCACAGAACTGAGGAGCAATTCAGTCATCAGGAAGAATTTAAGTGTGCTCAGAAATCACCTCAGTTCACTCCACAGTCAGGATTACTGTGCATAACTTATTGGCCATTGCTGCATTTTTCTACGTTTCAGATAATACTTGCACTTTCAGTCAATATGATCCAACCATGATAATAGGTGGTATTTTTGATCTCTCTTTCTGAAATAAATTTCAAAATTAGAAATTTCATTCTACTTTTAAAAAATCTTCCAAAGAATAGATGACTCTTGGGATTATGTCTTCCAACTACATGCTTAAACTGCAAGAATCTATAAATTCCAATAATACATAATTAGTAAATCATTACATAGAAACACCAAAATATGTCAAATGTATTCACTACGTGTTACTAAATAAAGTTATATTAACAAAAAATAATAAAAATGAGTATAGCTGCTCACAACGAGCCCTTTCTGGTGAAAATACAAGCTACATGTGGCAGACCTACACCTAAATGACTACTGATTTACACATTGGCCAGACTAGTAGAGTAGAGTAGAATTTTTTTTTTTTCAAATCCTCCCAAACAGTTCTGTTACAGTATTACAAACTTGTCTTATTTTATCTTTTTTTCCTACTTTTTGCATGAACTTGTTAAGCTGTAAGAAAGATTTGGATTTGCATTCAAATTCTTGAGCCAAGTTTGTAGTGGAATACAACATAATCCAGTTCATGGGAACATTCTCTCGTGTATCACTGAAGTACATTCTGGAGTCAAATTTGTCAGCTATTCTAATAGCAGACAGCAAAGTTACACAGCAATTTAGAACAAGAAGTCAAGAGAAATGTCATGTGAGTGGTCTGAGGATTTACTTTGGAAAAATCTTTGTAACGGTTAAAAGAGAGTAGGAAATTCTAATAGGTAAAATTTTTAAAAAGTAATCTGGCTAGAAAGTAAAAAAAAAAAAAAAAAAGTGATTTGGACCCATTGCTAAAAATAAAACCAAAAAACATATTTTAACCTAATATTAAGTAATTTAAAATTAGAGAGTTAAAATACTATCAGTACATGAAAATTACTTCTTCCTGTATCTTGGATTTTCAGGCTTATGGTAACTGCTGTAGAAAACCTTGTTAATCAAGCACATTTTTTTTCCCAAAATTAAAAAAAACCCCAAAATCTTGACATGACACAGATGCAGATTAGAGGAATGCCTTCTTTCACATGAGCAGGATTAATGTTTCTCAATATACTGTGACATGAAAACCTGCAGTCTGCAAAAGCTGACCTTGTTATCTTTGCATAGGATACTGCTGTTGCACTCTAACACAAAGCAGCTTCAGCATCGTGTTGGAAGTTGGCACACAGACCAGAGTTCATGAATACAACATTGGGATCCAGATATATTAAAATTTATTAAAGGTTGAAAAAACATTGCTGCTATTTTCCAAGTCAATACTTCATATCACCTAGTAATGACTTGTTAGGTCAGAAGTGAAAAATTAGAGGTCTGATGGGTTTGCTTCAAATAATAGATTAGTTAAGATAGGAAGTATCTCAGGAGGAGATTCTTAGGGTCTATCCATTGATAGAGAAGTCCGTGGAGATTTGATTGAGGATACAAAAAACAGTGTAGTGCTCTCTTTTTACATGAGAAGGTAAGCCAACAGACCAAATTGAGGACTATGTGAAAACAAAACGTATATGAAGAAGGCCAATGAAAATATAATTACAATTGGTCTAGAAAAAATAACACAATTTATGAAGAACAGCATGAGCAGTGTGGGCCAGGAAGAACTCAAACTCCCATTTCACATTCTGCTTGAGTGTGGGAATTACAGAGAAAATTTCCTCACATGGAGTTTCATTTCAAGCAGCCAGAAGGATGGAGTGGAATTTGTGTACATCCCAAGAGTAATGGACCACAGAGTGTTTGAAATTGCACAGATTTACTGGTATCAAGAAAAATAAAACTGAGTAACAAAAACAAATTCTGTGCAGGAAAATGTCCAGGTGCCTTCCCAGAGTCCAAGTATTTACTGCAAGAATTTAAATTGAAATACTTAAACATAAAAGGAAAGTAATGAATGGTGGCACTCATGTTGAAAGTGAAGAAATATAAAATAATTTTAAAAATAGAGCAGTCTGTTCACGTTTTTTCTGCTTCTCTACCATATGCAGTGAGATACCATAGTGAAGAGAAACAAAAATTCCTGTAAAAGTAGATTTTATATTACAGCAAAGTTTATCTATTGAAAATACAGGCTACTGTATTTCAAATTGCATGTAGTAACAAACTACTGCCATTTCTTCTCAGCACTACTATGAAAAAGGATTATAATAAAGTATGTTACAAAAGTATAAGCATTTGGAATTAAATGTTTGAAAGTCTCTGAGGATTGCTTAAGGATATTCATCCCTGGCACTCAGCAGCACAGAAAATCTTCAAGCCTTAAGTTCTCTGCATTGAAATTAATCCTCAGCCTTTCAAACCTTGGTATAAGAAAAATGAAAATATAAATCTATAAGACTGTTTGAGATGCCTGTAGACCAAGAATGTGTCTTTTTCTACTTATTGTGGAAACTAAATGTGCTAAAGGCTGGGGCTGAAATTCACAGGGGATTCTGTCAAAGAGGTTGGGATCTGCTTAACAAGAGGAGAGCATGGTGTGACATAAGCCAAAAGTGGGGACTGACATCTCTTTCTCTTTCTCTGAAAGATCTGACGAAACTCAGCGTTTCCCATAATTTTTTCAGTTTTGATGAGAGTAAAAGGTTTTTTTTTTGCTTCACAGTGAGACTGTTACCTGATTTTTTTTTTTTTGTTAGTTTGCTTATCTACATTATATGGATGTTCTTCTATATCTTTGAAAAATGTTTATAAACTCTATTTCAGGGAGGGGGGAGTCATACTTAATTGATTCTGTCTTCTTCACCTGAGGAATGATTAAACTTAATTTGATCATAATATGAATGTGAAGAAAGTCTGAGATAAGAGTTGTGAAATATAATAATAACAAAATGTGCTTTATTTTTCTGATATTTATGTATTCTAGTAAAAATGTTTTAAAAATTATCAGAAAGTCTTGAGTTGCAAATGGAATTGAAGGGAATAGTATTTGATAAACAAAAGATGTGCTGATTTCAACTTGTATATAATTTCTTTGAGTTTAGTGTCATTACATCAAGAATTTCTTTGACCCACTGTACTCAGAGCACAAAGAAGTTACAGCTACATTATGTTTTTGAAGATATGATGCAAAGCAGCCGGAAAAGGGCTTTACAAATTTAAAAATTTTCTTCTTGCAGCTTCCCTGCTCCAAACGCATTTTTATGTGTCCTTCTCTTCCTCTTTAAACTCCCAACACATTTTTATGAAGTCCTATGCTTACAGAAGTCAGGGAGAATTAGTCCATATTTTACCTGCAAAAGTCTCAGTTTTCAGTGAAGCACTCACATGACAATTTAACTGTGACTATCCATTTGAAAAAAAGCCTGCAGCACATTTTGCAGAGGTGCACATGCCAAGAGAACTTGTATACTGTAAGGAAGTGTCAGGCTTTCAAGCAAGAGATAAAATCTGTTATACTGCTATGCTGGTCTGAAAGTCACAAGTGGGAAGACAAGAAAGGGCTGAGGGCTGGGCAGAAATGAAAGAACCAGTAAACACGCAGATAAATGTATATACATTGCTGTGATTCTCTGACTAAAATATTAATTAAGAATATTATGGGGTTTTAAATAAATAATTTATCGCATAAAATATTTATGTAATTTCCTTCAAGAATGTGTTTTGTTTATATCATCTTATCAGGAGGCAGTAACAGATTCTGGGAACCTAAGTGGCCAGTGGCAATAAAGAGACAACAAGAAGTAGCCAGCTAGAAAAAGCAAACAGTTAAAAAATGCTTCTGTAGTATCCTTACTATAACTTACTGAACAACAGATGGCAATTTTTAGTAATTTTTTTGGTGATCGTTAGTGATTTTAGTCACCTGCATTCTTCAGGCACAGGAACAAACAGAAGGAACAATTCTTTTAAAAGAATGGATTAATGTCTGACCTTCCTAGAGAGGAAAAAATTGGAAAGGTGGCCTACTATCTCAGAAGGGCACAGACAAAGACACAAAAATTTAAATAAAATGAATAATAATAAAAGAAGTTATACATTTTCTTTCAAAATATCACAATTTTAATGATATTTAATGATTCCTGGGTTTCTGATTTCATAATGCTTTATGTAGGATATGTTACTTTTTGAGGAAATAGGAACAACACGGCTAATCATTAATTAAATTGCAAAACAAGCAAACTTATAAAGAATGTGACAATATATACATGGGATCTTCAAAGTCAGTAGCATCTCTTCAATATAATTCATGTTTAGATGAAAGTACAAAAGCATTGTAGAAAAGCATACAGTGATAATCTCCATAATGTGACTTTCAAGATTTTAGTAAATGAGAAAAAAACTTAAGACATATTTCAGAGAAAACATTTGAAACAAAAAACTGAGAAAATAGATTTTGGAGAAGCCTCTAAGTTAAAAAAACTGTGATTCAAAATCAGAAAATATCATTGTGAATATGAGGACAGGTGATTTTATCTCCTAAATTGTAATGTCTTGCTGGATGAACCATGTGGTAAACATCAACACAATGTTGATATAAATGATCTAATCTTTCACAAAAGCCAAAAGATGAGGCTTTCCCTGAAGCACTCAAAGTATCCTTTGTCAGCACTGTTTCTTGTGAAAGGAATTGAGTCTTCACACTGTAGTTAATCCTTGACCTGAAATCCGTGCCTTCCAAGGAAACTGACACTTAATGTCAATTAGAGTGATCTCTGTTGTGACTTGGACACAGCTCCACTGGGACCTGAATTGCAATCAGCAACAAATTATATGAAGGACTTTGAACAGGTCAGATCATATAGTCATGAATTTGAAGCCATTGAAGCCATTTGAAGTCATGAAGACATGACTTAGCCAAATTTGAACTAGCAATTGATAAACTGGTGGGTCTATATCACCACTTCTGTTATTCTATTGACAATTTGCTGATCCATCCAAAATATGTCCGGGGTCATGTCTCCGAAGACATGCACCAGGGTATGCCAGATTGTTTCTATTGTATAGATGAGTATTTTCAATCCATTGCAGTCAATGTGCCTTTTGTTTATCAATCCAGAAAACCTGAATATAGAATCAAAGCCAATCAGAAAAATTCCATAATAAAGGGCTACATATTTTAAATGCATCACATAATATTTACACCATCCTACCAACTGATATTTTATTTTAATTACTTTTCAGCTGTAGTTCAACGTAAGAGAACTAGGATTATATGTATTGTTTTAATCTTCCTCATATATTTATCACTGACCTTAGCAAGAGTTAACTAAAATTAGGCCTTGACTACTATATATACAATCTGAAATTTTCTAGGCATTATCAGTAGGAATAAAGCACCTTACAGTTTAGTTCATGGTAATCTAGTATAACAAATGTTACTTTTAAAATTGAAGAGAAAGATGTATATTTATAAATAGGATATCACTAGACAACCGGGATCATTTTTACAAGAAAAGAAATTTATTTTAAAGACTTAGAAGCGGAAGGAACCATCTGAGAAAAATTTGCCAACAGAGCATTAAAACAACACTGTGGAGTGCCAGAAAATCTGGAAAATCATTTGAGACCATAGGAAATATAGTGGAGTATTGTATATGAATAAGCCAGGAGGAGCTGTTCCAGTAATAACTTTTGCTTACCTGTAGGAAAGACTGGATTAAGCATAAGGCTAAATAGATTCCCACTCCAGCTCTGAAGGTCATTATACTTACAAAAAAATATACAATATAAGGTCTGAAAAATAAAAATGTGTCCATAAATCTGAAATATAAATGTTTACACATATTTACTTGGAATAAGGACTTGAACCCATACCTAATAAAAGTACAACTGTCCTTTTTAATATGCAGAAATATGTGAACTATGCTTAATTAATCTTGGGGATATCAAGTCTCCAACTTTACTTTGAGGGATGAATGATTAATGGTTACCACTTCTTTCCAGGGTTTTTTCTTTTCCTATAACAAGGGCTGCAAATGAGATGACGCCGGTGAAGCTGTGACCACTACTAGACACCTTTCCACTGCAATTCACATCTTTGTGCTTGCAAGAGTCAGGAAATACCCCAAATTTCTGCATTTCAGGTCAGGAGAAAACCTGAGCTGGGCTAACTGTAGTCCACGAAGGTGAAAGGACTTTGTGGGTGGCATCATTACTGACCTAGGGACTGAGCTGGGCACACCAGAAAAAATCCACTAAATCTTTTCCTGAATAGAGAATAAAAAGAATATTTCAAGACCAATCATACCATAAATATTTGTGGGAATCAGACATTCTTTTATTTAATGAAACATGAAACTGAATGAATGAATGATCTTTTCGGTGATCACACACTTTTAGCTCCAATTCAGAAGCTGATTACTTTAAATATTGACACTCTTTTAATGGAAAGCTTATTTTATATCAGTGAAAGTCCACTGAAATCTGTAGAATTATGTTTAATTTATGTTGGCATAAATAACTTTAAAACCAATAAAAATCTCAGATTCTCTTCAGGTCTGAGATTTTTTGGTTATGTTTCTTTGGTGGGTTTTTGTCTACTAGCTGGCTTTCAGTTACAGAGTTATAACTTTGCATTTCATTTAAGGAGGTTTAAACTATGGTAAAGATGTACAAAACACTAGCAGCTACTGAATACTCAATACAAAAATGTTCCAGTAGGTCTAGAAAATAAATTAAATCAGTCCTTACCAAAGAGAAGTTTTGTATGTCTTCAGCCAAGCAAAATATCAGCTGATAATTCTTTGAGGATCTTTTTCTAAAGGAAAATAAAAACCAAATAGAATAGTTTTTTAATGGACACTTCCTGGGAAAGTCAGGGTATGTTTAATAACCTTCATTATTTCGCACATATGATGACCAGAGGACTATTAAGGTTGTTACAACTGTTGCTTTATCAGCTTCCTAAATTTTTGTAGGAGATGGGAAACCAAAGTGCTGTTAGCAGCCTGCTGTCACTCTCTGAATCCCTTCTTGTTATTTTAAGAAAGCCTGACAATAAGTGGCAAGGCATGAAAACTGAAGCTTAGCAGGACCCTTGGTAAAGCAGGCAGAAGAGCTTTCAATCTGTGTATTGGACACTTCAATACCACATGAAAAATTGCTTGATTTTTTTTCCCATTAAGTGTTATAATAATAAATGGAAATCAAAAGAGGGCACCCACTGTGACCTTTTAGATTCTCAAATTGTTTTTGATGACTCTGGTGAGCTCAGTGATCATGGGGCATTGTCTGCTCCAGATGGAAAAAGAATCTGAAATCTTTCCTGTTGAGGCTGTGGCATGGAATAGACAAAGGCCTTTCTTGAGAACTGTTCTCCAGGATTACTTATTTTAAATGAGGTTGATAATTCTTAATCCAAGGAGTATTCCAATTCTCTTTGACAGGCATAGGGTTTTTTGGGTGGGGAGGGAGTTTGAAAGTTGAATGAATCTTTGCTATAAATCTATTGTCCCTGGACACAGTACTGTGGAATGAATTTCATTTTTACACTGATTAATTAATAAAAATTTATTCTGTAAAACTGAATGAAAGGTTATACTGAAATTTATACTGTGTTCTGCTTTGAAGCATACGAAACAGACATCATGTCTGAGAGATGCTGTTTTAACGATACAGTACGTTAGAATTCATTATTCTCTTAAAGATCTGTGTGTTCTTTATGCATACAGGGAAATGCATACATGGGTACAGCAGACACTGTCAAATGAAAGAAAAATAAATTACTTTGTTGTCAGTGCAAAATCCCCTATCCTTATCTCTATGCTTTGCATAGCCAACAGAATGTTGAATTATTACCTCTTCTGTAGACATAAAAGGCTAGATCCACACAATACCTGCTGATTACGAAAAATGGCAGTGTTTCTCTGGACCTACTGCATCCCAAATCCATAGTGTTATTAGACACAGCAAAGTCAACTCTACAGGAAGCTCATTAAAGTGACACATGGACTATAAGAATGCTTAAAAGGTTGAGAACTTTGATCTAGAAAATGTATGGCAGATTTCAGTACAATCAGCATCTACACATTTTTTCATAGCAAGTGTAATTAGGCTTGTGTGAACACTGTTTAGACATAGCAAATTCTTTGAAATGGCCTTCTTTTTCTTTCCAACAAGTTAGAAACTGCTTTCAAATTAGGAACTATTAGCAATAGTAAGCAACAATTTCCAGATATGAACCTGTTTCTTTCCAAAAAAAACCCCTCAAAAGCAGAAAATTAAGTGTTAAGTTACTAGGTACGATTCATTTGTTCATTTTACATTTTACAGCATCAGTAGGTTAGTGATATATGACAAACAAAAGTGTTTCTTGGGCTAGATACACATGTGATAGTTCTTTCCATATTGAGAAATAGAACAGTGAATGCAAAGACAAGCTCAGTGCAAAATGGCTGAAAACCCACAGAACTAGTTACCAGTTAGTCTACTCTTCTGCATTAGCAGATTCAAATATTAACAGAACACACAATATAGTACTTCTTAATGGGACATTAAAAAGTGTTTGTGTTTAAGTATATATATGTGTATTTTCCTTTAGTTTTAAAAGCCTCCTAGACACTTTTTCTTTGTCAGAATGGATTCTTTTCATTGGGCAAATGGACTTATTTCATTCTCAACACGAGACAGCTTGACCTATTGAAAATAAAACTAGATCTTTGCTGCTTTAATCCAAACCCACAGTCGTTGGACAGCTGACACTATTAGATTCTACGGGTGTGATTAAATCTGTCATATGCACCTATATGGTAAGGGAGAAAATAATGTATAATGTATATTCAGCTAGCAATAAAGATCCCCTGACATATAGAAAAATATATCAAAAAAAGAGCAAGGTTTTTATCGGTGACATTTATGTGTAAAGCATATGTGTCTCTGTAGCTTAGTCCTCAGTGGAGGTTCCCTCCAGGCTTCCCACATACGAGGTGGGATACACAGCACTGGCTTCACAGCCAGCTCAAGGTGCTTTGGCTCAGCATTGGAATCTGCAGGGTAGGATATCTCTCTGAATCAAAACCTGCTTCCCCATGGAGCAGCAGTCTCATGGAGGCCAGGTGAGGTTGATAACAAAAAGAAAGGGTTTGGAGAAGGGGAGACAAATTCTGTCTAAGGGTCTTGCATAGGTCCCATAGATTGTTTAATAGTTTTATAAATTTAGCCACCAACTAAACACTGAGTTTTCAGGTAGTCAGTATCCAACAGATAAATCAGGAATCAGTAGCTTTCTGTTTTGCTGTCATTTGTGAGGGGAAAGAAAAGGTAACCATTCAGTTATTTCTCTTCATCCATTCTGATTTGCCACACTTAGCTAGTTTCAATTTTTTTGCAGGGATTAACGTTGATTAAGGGAGAACAGAGAATAATCTCAGAAATTATTAAGTAGCAGCATATAATTTTGGTGCATATTGCTGGCCATCATTTTTACTAGCACTAGGACAAGGATGGTTCCATAACTTAAAAAAGCCCAAACATAAACAAATAAAAAAGGGTATCAATTTGTTGCGGATCAGCAGTACTGTGGAGTGTAACAAAATGCATAAATTTTTACTATAATGCAAAAGCTATTAATTTTAACTAATTTCATAATTGGCTCAAGCATCTTCCATTGTTTTTCACTGATATTCAGTGTAATTTTCTACTGAAAATAAAACTTAAAAATAACAGAGGTCTAATTATACTTGTATTTAAATCAATGATTTTTACACTGCATTAAAATTACCTGTCATTTTCTAAGGTTGAATGCTATATTGAATTTATCTAAATATTTTTTAAAATAACTCTCTCCAGTTTTAAATGGAAGACATTGGTGAGCAGGGGGATAATGAAGTGTGAGAAAAGGATGCAGTCATGATTTAAATTGCTAAATTTTATGGAAACACAAAGAAAAAGAGCTCATTTGATATCATTGTGTGCATTTTTATTTCTCTATGCAAGTTAAGGCTGAGAAATGTTTTTCAAATTAGTTCTGTTTTGTTGGCATAGAAATATTGTATTTTAGGAACTAGAATATTTAGCATAACTGCTAAATATTTTTATTAATGGTGCTTCCTTTTACAAATATACACAATCTTAATATATAAGCATATTAATCTTCCTGAATGTGAGATCAGAATCAAATTATGCGGGCTTGAAGATCTTTTCTGTTATGGAAAGTCTCTATTCTTGGCCACACACAATGGTTCACAAAAAGTAATTAAAAAGCAGTTAATAATTTTATTTATTTATGGACTAGGTCTTGTTGCTTCTCATTGCATCAGGAAAAAATCCAGAGAAAGACAGATTTTAGCTGAGTTAAGTAACAGTGGCTCTTTAGAATTTGCAGAAATTGTTTCCTTATATGTTGTTTTTATATGAAAATTCTGTTGGAACTTATTTCTTGGGTAGTTGGCTCTTACTGAAGAATTGTACTAAAACCTCATTCCTTTAGATATGACAATTAGGAAGTCTCTGTGCTACAGCACATTAAAAAGTTACATGCAACATCAACAAACTCTCCCATTTGTGGTGCAAACAAAAATGAATTGATAACAACTATGCAGTTGTCAGTAGGAGAAGGAAGGTGGGGGCTTCATCCCTGGCTTTCAGCTGACTAGCTTGGCTCAGCTGACTCCAAGATATGGGGTACTTATAAGGTCACTGTTAACAATACCTAAAAAATCAGGAATGCTCTGGGGTTAGACTAAAAACTGGCCAGGCCAAATCTGGAACATATAAACCTGCATCGACTGTTTCAATTGTCTGCTACAAAGAATATTTTAATCCAGTAAATGTGGAATATTTTTTAAGATCTTAATTCAATTCCGTGTACTATGAAATCACAAAATCTTGAGAACACACATTTGACTTACTAAATATACATCCAAAGAGTTTTTGAGACAAAACTACTCTTTTCCTTGACAACATCTATTTACATAAATATACTCAAGTGCTTAAAATGTCCTGAAAGTTTAAATAACTTTTCTATAGTCTGGATGGAGAATTAATCAAGCAATCATTAATGACAGTTAGCTATAAGCCGAAAGTCAAAAAGCTGAGCTTTCCAAAGACAGGCATGTATATCTAAGAAGCAAGACAGTAAACTTATATCCTGTTTGTGACTTATTGCAAGGAGACTGCAAGTCCTGTCATTTAGCTTGCAAAATCATTTTACCTTTATTAGCTCCTTAGTACATCATTTCCTTAGCTACAATAATTTTTTTAAAGACATGTACACACTGTTCAGAGTGAGGTTGCAGCCTTTAAAAGTAGCAAGACACAGGAGACACCCAGATATAAGATATCAGCAATTCAAATAGCATTGGGCATGCTCATGGGAAGATCCTGTTTCTCACTGAAATAATTAATTGCATTTCTAAATATTTCTATGTAATATTTCTAAATACTATAGTTTCAGATAAAACTTTGGAAACAGCAATTCTAAAACAAGGTCCATTTTTTATATTATCTTGCTGTTCTCAAGCCAAACTGGTACTAGAAAGACATAGGATTGTTGCAAGTGCTATGAACTGAGTCAATGAGAAATTAAAAAATAAAGACTAAAAAAGTATCAGCTTAGAGAGAGATTTCTTTCTTCTGGGACCCTTTGACCTCTCTTTGGGCTGGTAAGAATGCTGCTTCTCAACAAGGTGACTGTAATGGAGTGCTCTAGTACATTCCATCAATTGGCTTCTCCTGATCTCTATATCACTCAGTTCTCTCTAAAAATTAAGTCAGTACAAACTTAAGGAATTTTATTGCACATTTGAGTGGATTAAAAACCACAAGAATTTAGAAATCAATGCAAACTTCAGAAACTTAATTCAAAGCAGTTTTTCTATATTTAGAAAGAAGATTGCAATATTTAAATGATTACATATTTATCTAACTCTTAATAAATATGAATAAAAATGCAAAGATGACTGAAATTTGGTTGATATACTATATCCAGGCAATGAAACCTATTATAATATAGCTGACATTATATTCAAATTTTAGCTTATAAGAAAATTCTAACCATCTTCGTACTTCTGTTTTGTGGGGGAGGTGCATATGCGTGTTGCAAAGGTATATTTTTCATGGTTCTACTGGAGATTCACTTGTTTTGAGGAAAATTCAGACTGATGCTCTTGACTGTCATGCTAAATATGCTATCTATCAAATATCAAGAAATAATCTCCTTAATGAAGGCTGAGTACTATACTATCTACTTCATCTGCTTTAAATACTGAGCTGGAGAAAGATTTGGAGATGTTGGTCAATGACTTAACATGACCTGGTAGTGTGTGGTTGCAGCCAAGAAAACCACCAAAATGCATCAAAGTAGTATGACCAACAGTTTAAGGGAGGTGTTTCTCTCCCTCTACTCCACTCCTGTGAGACCCCAACTGGAGTGCTGCACCCTAGTTTGGGGTCCCCACCATAAGAACTACTTAGACCTGTTAGAGTGAGTCCAGAAGAGGTCATGATGAGGATCAGAGAGCTGGAGAACCTACAAGGTCGGAGGCCCACCAGAAAGACAGAGAGGGACTATTTACAAGGGCATGTATTGACAGGACAAAGGAGAAAGGCTTCAAACTGAGAGACTAGGTTTAGATTAGATGCTAGGAAAAAATTCTTTACCATGAGGGTGATGGAGCACTGGTAGAGGTTGCTCAGAAAAGCCATGAATGTCCCATCCCTTGAGGTGTTCAAGGCAGGTTGCATGGGGCATTCAGCTACCTGATACAATGGAAGGTGTCTCTGGCCATGGCAGGGAGGTTGGAACCAGGTCGTCTTTTAGGTCCCTTGCAACCCAGGCCATTCCATGATTCTGTGATTATGATTCCATGACTACCAGGAGGGCTTATGGTAGCTAAAGAAAACCTACGTAGATTTCCTTTTTGGTGTTTTTTAATTTTATTTATTATTTAATTGATGAACCTCATATGCTTAACTGAAAACAGCATACACTAAATTCTCGCAGTGTGTTTCAAATCTGCCTCAGCTGGCAATAATGGCTTGGCTCAGAGTTGCATGGCACTATATACATGGGTACTGCCATAGGGGCTTGAATATTTGTTGTAATTTTTTTATTTTTTTCTGAAATTAAAATCACTGTATTTTCTGAATAAAACTGGAAATCATGTCACACTAGTGCAAATGAAGGACCATAATTCATGACTCACCAGCTTAATCTCCTATATAAATAACTTCTCAATACAGATGATCTGTGAAGCATGCCAACCGTCCAACACAGAATTCACATAACAGGCAAGTCAACAATAAATTCTTAGAGTAAAATTAACTGTGCTTGTATAGGAAACAAAAGTACCATGCAGTGTCTCTGAAAAAGAAGCAATGTCCTTACACCCTTTGGTGCCACAGGTACAAGGGCTATGGAACACTCAAGAACATTTATGAACAGAAAGAATGACGTCAAAGATTCAGTCTTGCTGAGACTTTGATGAATATGGTAACACTTTCTGAGAAAGTACCTCTTTGAAGCTAGAATAACATCAGTTATTTTATGTTTTAGACACAGATACATAACAAGTTACTGTGGGGCAGTCTGTTGTCAATAGATCTCTTCAACTACAGTCCCTATGTACAGCCAAACATCTATGACACAAGTCCTTCTTCTAGAAAGTAGTAAATGCAATGAAATATCCCTCATTCATTGTGCAAAGGCCCTTTTTTTGGCAGCTATAGTATTTCCTAGATTTAATGGAATAGAGCAGCAGTACCATACAATAGACCAGGTTACTTTTGAATTATGCCTACCTGACTTTTGCTCTTGCGTTGACAGGCTGATTCTGAGAGCAGACATTGTGTGTTTTCTACAAATACTACATTTTGTTTATGCAGCACATCAGGCTTGTTGCCAATGCCTTTAGATGTAACCTCAAAACCAACATTATAATAACAAGGATATTTTACACCACATTGCACTTAGCCTTAACAATCACCTAATTCCCTTTAATGGCAATTGCCAGTTACAAGACTGAGAGAGCGTGGAGTGAGCTCATGTTAGGAGATCATTAACACAGCTAGCTGCCAAGAAGTACAGCTCTGTCAAGCATCAGGTTCTAGAGAAATCCTGCAAAATGGAATGCCTCTGCTTCTGTCAACATTGCCATGACCTGACTGCAATCAAAAATTTCACATAACATGTAGCTGAACTTGAAGATTTTTTTTTTTTTATCTTCCTCCTATATGGATTCTCTGGTATCTTAGAACGGCATTAATTAGTAGAATGGTCCCATAAGTGAGACAGGCCATGTCTCTTACAAGTTTGTCTATTTTCACTAAATTCATAAGGACTTAATTGCGTTGAGAATTATCTGTCATGTATCAAGAAAGATAAAGTGAATGACAGGCAGAACGATGGTATTACTAAGCAAAATGCATTTTCTGGATACCTAAAATTAACCCAAAATATTTCAAAAAATGCAAACTAAAATACCCAAACATAATTTTAACAAAAATCACTGTCAGGGTGCTAAAGCATCAGATAGAAGAATAGAACATCTCTTGTCCTTACCTCTGACCAGAGCTGGATTTGTTTTTCATCAAGCCTAAGGAGCTCTTCAGCAACACAATGTAACCTGCTGCTGACATTGCAAGAATGACTATGACACCTGAATTTCTCCTCATCACATCGGGGGCTCCATGCCCTGACTGCAGCTGTGCTGCAGTACCTTGCAGTGGTGTGGGTCACACAGGGCTCCACAGCTGGCCATGTGGTCACTAAGACCAGTCACAGGGGTGGGTGATGCTGCTGCCAAGCACCAAGGCCTCTTCCTGTTGTAGCAGAAATGAGAGTGAGTGAGTTCATGCAGTTACAATGGGGAAAACCACAGCAAGAATTGTTTGGGAACATGATCTGCCTCTCACCAAGTGGTATTCTTACTTCTCTTTATAGGATGAGGCAACCTCCTTAAAGAATGATAGAATCCTTATGTCATGTCCTCAGTTCTTAACCTCCCCTTGCCTCTACCTAAAAATCTTTCTATTCTCTGTTGTGCCAATATCCTAAGAATTTTTTTTCCATTTGTTTTCCAGCTCTCTTAGACAATGTTCATGTTGTAAGCCTGATGAAGAGTATTCACAAAACCATCAATAACTTCACTACCCTCACAGCCCAGACTGGACAGTGCCTTTGTTGGTGACTCCCTGGGTGTCAGTTGAGGCTTTCCAAAGGACCAGCAGCTGAAATGTTCATGTGCTAAACATTTTCTGTTTTGAGAAGATAAGCTACTGTGAGGCAATCTGCAGTATTTATGAGTCTCTTACCACCTCAACAGCTATATTTTTCAATTCTAGAAATAGATTTCTAGAATTATGTACGCAATTCTGGAAATACACGCACTGAGGGATTCAGGTCTTTCTCTAAAATATTTTCAGTAATGAGGTCTGCTGAAGTAGGTTCTACACCTTAATATCCTTTCTGTTGAAAATGATCACAGGCTCTACACTTAATATCCTGTGGCTTACAAAGAAATCCATGTCCAATAATATATCTTTTGTGTTAAATTAGGTCTATTTATCAAATAGGTATAATTCCAATTATAAGATGGTTATGATGACACTTGTTAAATAACTTCTGAGCACAAGTTGTAACATGTGCCAAGTCTCTACATATGGTGAAACTTTAAAGAAATACTTAGTAGGATAATAACTCACAAGGGAGTTAATTGTCCTGGTTGTACATTTTTCCTTGCACAAACAGTTAAAGTTCTGGCCTTTTTTGTTTTCATATGAGCATGTCATTTTGCTAATGGATTTAACACCACCATTTGGTCCAATTTCCTCATGTCTACTTCAATCAGCACATAAACAACTACATAAAAAGAAATGCATAGAGATTCATCTTCTCCATTTCAGAGCCCTTTAGGAGGAAATCTGTATTTCTTTTCCTTTGAAAAACAGTATTTAGTGATGGGTTAAGAGATTGGGGTATAGTATGCAGGGACACCTTCCCCAGAGCAGAGCTGACTTCAGAACCATTGAGATAAATGCTGTTTCCATACAAACTACAGAAAAATACATTGATTTTTCCTAATTTTTAGTTTTCATCACAATTTTGTCTGTATTACTATTTACTTTCTTGTTTCTTTGAACTTTCTTTACCTCCTTTCCTTAGATCATAAATTTAATTCTCAGTCTCACAGTCTTTTGACTATCTCCATTTGCCTTAATTGAGACCTGATTCTGGGAATGGCTCTTTTGAATGCAAGGCGTATATTGGTTCTCGTTTGTTGTTTTTCTCTTTTTGTGGAGTCCTCTCAGAGCAGATAAGTGAGTAGTGTAATGCTCCATATAGCAAATCTGATTAGAAAAATGTAATCAAAGTTGATTGCCTTTCAAGCCTCACCTTTTTATCAAAAATTGTCTTTTTCATGCACAATTCAAGCTTTTATCACTACAAAAGGTGCTAACATGCCAGAAAAGTCTAATAACCCACCTAGTCTATTAATGATAATATCTGAAACTTAAAAGGCATTTTCTTCTGTTTTAGTGTAGTACTACATTATTAGGCATTATGGCATTTAAAAAACCCAAACAAAAACAACCAAAAAAAAAAAATCCACTGCAAAATGATTAAAGTAAGTAATCATGAAGGAAAATACTAATAACTGAAGCTATTTGGGACAACATATTTTGCTTTCAGAAATAAGTGATTGCTCTTTTTGTTTCTCTTGAAATTTGTCTGTATATTAAGAAGGGGAGAAAATTGAACCTAAATCACATTAACAGTGATTTTCTTTTCTTGATGATGATGGAATACATCAATATTCCCCTTTTTTCTTTTCTAGATGACTGTTTTCAAAAAATCTAGAATTTCTAGAATCAGTGGAAATCTGATTTCCTCCAAAAGATATAGTAGAAGTCATTATTCACTGTTTTCTGAGACATTTCCTATGTGACTTCTACAGTTTGGAGAGAGGTGTTAAAATTTTACCCGCTCCTGCTTTGCTCTTTTAGCATTGAAAGCAAAAAGCACCTACATTGACTACATAAATTGTTATTTTTATATAGTTTGTACTACTCAAAAGAGATTTTAATGTGTTTTTCTTAATAATAGTTTCACCCACTGGACTTTGCATCTACTGAATTTGAATTTTACTTGCTGTAATACTTCTGTAAGGCAGCTTCCAGATACCTGTCTGTGACCAATTGCAGAAATCAAGTAGTAACAATAATAATGCTTTTTTATGTATCCACCCTCAGAACAGAAACAACACCATATGACTGCTCTGGCCATTATCAGATCATTAAAGTCTGAATACTGATAGTGCCTACAAAAATTTTGATAAGAAAAATGCATTCTTAGTTGACAGAATATTCAAAAAAGAATGGCTGGGAAGAAATTGTTAACTTTTCATAAATAAGAGGAGAAGACACTACAATAACATACTACTATTTTAACATGTTTCACTGAATGCATTTAGTATGTTAAAAAACTTTTAATTTTTGATTTTGTGTTCAATTTTATGTTATATGCTTTTTACAATATATATATATCACCCTCACACTGTTTGAAATAAAGGGGGAAAAAACTTAACATTTTATCAATTTTCATACACTGACACCCAATATGGTTTGTCCCAAGAACTGTCTTGCCAGATGAAGTCTATGAAATGCAGTCTTTCATGAATATTTGGTATTTGAACTGTAACTATTTTATATTCTTATGACAGACAAGGAAATTGAATTTGTGTATCTGTGATACTTTTCATTGTTATTCCTAGGCTCTAACTTCTCATACCTCTTCACCTTGTTATGTATCAGTGAAAATAGCAGAACTATTTCCTAGATTAAAAAAAAAAAAAAAAAAAAATGAGTATGACCTGTGGCAAAGAAGGTCTCAAAGGGATGGTTAGTAGACTGTTCACACATCATTTCTGTGTCAAGGCAAACTTTGATGGGCAACATTACTAACTTGAGGCTGTTGCATGGTCAATTTAAGGTGATTGATGACCCCATTTCTAGTCGTTCTAAATGTCTTGGACACCACAAAAGTACTTTGGCATCCTTAGGAAAGGTCAGGAGTTTAACAAACTGTACTGTTATTCTACTTTGTCACTGGTGGAGGTGACAAGACATGGATTTATCAAGACAGTTAAGGGGGCAGTAGCCTCCTATGCTGCAGTCTAATTACGGTGTGTACAGTCACTATCATGACAGCAAGAGTGTGTTTGGTATAATCATCCCATCCATGTTGGCCTCTGTCAAGCTATTCACCTAAGGGAGGCTAATAAATGTTTGCTGCAATGTTTTCTCTTGAAATAGATTGTAGATACAAGACAGATTTCTTTCCACAAAAACATTTCAAGGCACTTAGAAAAATTTTTTCCCTAGTAAAATGGAGGGAAGAGTGCATCTTATTGGTCCCATGGGAAGAAACTCAGCACACAATGTTAGAAAGTGAAAAATTGAATAACATTGGCTCTTCATACATTTAGGCTGAAACCCAGTACATTTTTAACTGCCTCTATTGTGAGGTTTTCAACAGTTTTCTACTAGATAAATTATCTGAAAAAGTAAACTATTTTCTGGATCAACTTTGATTCATGTGAGAACTTGCAAGTGTCCTGAATTTGTTGTCCTATATGTGATCCTAACTCTGTATTCTTTGAGTAGAAGATTAGCAGTGAGGAACTTAAATTGTCACCTGGTATTACATTTTACTCCCACAGTCACTGTTGGTTTTTCCTTTCCCTAATCACAGGCATAATTTTACAGCAGTGGGATGGTCTTTATCTACCTTTGATCAGAGCAAGTTACTTCATTGTTTATAAATTTATGTCAAAACTTTATGAAAATAAATTTCAACTTCAGCTTGCTTCATGAATGATTTAAATATTGCTCAAGGTAGCTCACTGTTTGAACAGAGAATTGTGTCACCCCAGTGATATGTTTTTGCTCTATGACTAGATGAACTCCAAGCAAAAAAATTCTATTTTATGTAACAAATATTTCTGAAATTAACATTTCTGTAAATATTTTCCACATGAAAGTGAATAAATGTTTTCAAGTAGATGAAAGTTTTATTCAAAGTAACACTTGTGAAAAGTTTTTAATACTTGCTAAAATCTCGACTTTAGCTGCTGTCGGATGATCACATTTTGTGCAGTTTTTGATCAATCTCCTGTAATCTAATTCAGGTCTTTTTTTAAATTTTATTTTTGTTGGGGTTGTCTTTCCTTTGCAATGAAATATAAGGATTGAAATATCTTTTATGTTATACCAGACCTTTATTTTAATTAGATTTGAGAATTTCTTGTGAGATGTGCAAGATTTGAAGCACCAAGAGAAGTTTGAGATAAAAAAACCCTAAATATCAATAACTCTGGGGATAAAGAAATATCTTTCAGCAGATAAGTATCTTTCCATATGCCTACGTGGGAAAAAATTAGATTAGAAATGAAATGGAAGCATTATCTGCATATTCATGTTTTACAGACAGGTAATGAACCCTTCGGAAAGAGTTGCTCCCTTCCCTAACCCTTTGTAAAGAGTTTAGACCACTTGCTTAAATTGACTTTTCCTCTGCTTCTAGATAAGTCAAATGCCACAGGAGTCAGAGTAAAAATATACTGACATTTATGCCATTGAAATGAGTGATACCTTTATTTATTGAAGGAAAAATTTTAATAAGTTTCCATATATATACATATAAAATCAGAAGTTACAGTTGTTTGTTCTCTTTATTTTTAATTTGTACTTGTGTATCATTGCTTGCCCTCTGTCAAACTCAGACAAACTAGTCTGCCTTTTTGCTTCAAGTATCATAAAAAATCTAAATCATAAAAAGCACAAAAAGAATAAAATCGGAAGTCTTAAAAACAATATTTGAACCTACAGCTTTGCATTTTAGAGCTGGAGTTTCTATCTCCTAAGTTCACCACTCATAAGGAGGAAAAGAAGATAAAAGCTGGTCTTAAACCAGACAGGTAATTTAGAAATGTTCTGCAACCAATGACTGACACTATGGAATTTATAATTGGGATGCAAAACTCTCCTTGGCAAATTAAAGGCCAGATTTTAGCACATATTTTCATAGGTGGAACCCATGGATTTTATTGACTGGTGTCCTATTCATTACCTTTCCCCAGGGAAAGAAAATTTGCTTTGTTGTGATAGCTGGTAAGAAAGTCCACAGAACAGCCCTGGCAGCACATGGGGTGCAGAGATTCCTGCTAGCAGCAGATTGGGGATGTTAGCATCTGTCTCACATGAATTTAATTAATATCTAGTTTGGTTTTTCAGGTCAGGAATTACTTTAAAATTTGATTGCATATTTTACAACTATCTAGGAAAATAAATCCATCTAATTTTTAACTGGCAGTGGATAAATAAAACAAAATATGTGTCTGAGGGACAGGAAGGCCTAAGAACTTCACCTTTCAGAATCCTTTGAGTTGAATACGAGCTGGTAGAAAACAGAACGCTGATGTCGCTTAATGTTGTTTGTTAGAAAACGAGCTGCCAGTCTCTGTTCAAAATCAACAGCTGTCTAGACCTCCACATCCAGAGTTTCAACTAGTATTATTTATGCAGAGGCAGGAAATATCACATTTATCATACATACAGAATTCTAAAAGATCTTATGACTATAGATGCTGAACTTCTGTTTCAATTTTACACAAAAGTCTTTTTAAAACCTAGAAGAAAAGAGTATAGAAAATTTGTCCTGTCATTTCTCATGTTATTAATGGCTGAAAGGTTCTCAGTCTTCCTGAATAAAAACCTTTCTTTATAACTTGAGCTATCTAAAATTTCAATGTCTAGTCTAAGAAAATAAATTTTCCTTTCCTGTATTAAATACTGTTGAAATTTATGCATCCAAAGGACAATTAATTTAATTTTATAAACAAGTGACAATTAAGTGAGATGAGCTGCTCTTTGATGATATTTTTTTCTGTTCCATTCTCTAATTAGGACACCTAGGCTCCCAAACTAGAAAAGGAAACACATTTGTATACAGAAAAACTGAAGAGGAGAAATAGTAATACAAGGCTGTTAAGCCTATATCTTTTAACTGAAACTTAACTTCAACTTCCTTTCCCTCCACAATCTCCTTTGTTTTCCTTTTATTGTTGTGGAAATAAAATTTGGTTTTGCAAAGAAAGCTTAGTTTATGAAAGCTAGCAAAAAGAAGAGAAATTATATATATATATTCATAAAGAACACCACCAAGACCGAGCTGAACAATGTCAGTCTACTTCTAGTGGGAATTGTATACATGAGCCTGTCTAAATAATCTAATGTAAGAGCTCTATCTTCTTCACATCACAGCCTGGAGCAAAATGAGAAAGATGAATAGTGTAGACCAACTGGTGCTTTAAGTCTCCATAATAAGCTGTGTGTAATTTAAATCCTTGTTTCCTTCAGTAATTATAGCAATAAGGACAAAAATCAGAACTTGGACTGAAATATATGTTACCAAGTTGGTAATCTGCCATCTTCACATTCTCCTGTAAAAAAATAAAGTTGTGAGTCAACAGAAACAGAAGACATCATCCCAGAATAACTATCTGGAGATGGCCCAACTATTATCTCACCAGAAGTTAATGCAACTATATTTAAAATTAAAAGCCAGAAAAAACAACAGACGGAAGGAATGCAGTCAGCAGCAAAAAAGCATTGCTGTTTAACTGTAATTTTGATCCCGAACCTTTCCCCAGGGTCCTCTTCCATCTTACACTGTATCAACCAGTTGGCTCACGAGTGCTGTGCACACGATGAAGATAAGCTGCACATGCTGCTGTGTGCATTTGGCACAGTGGGTCACACTGCAGGGCTTGGAGTCAGCCTCTGAACTTCGTATCTCCCCCATGCTATTTTAAGTTTCCCTTGCCGTGCCTTCAACACCCTTCATGCTGTTTAATTTCAAACAGAATATCTCCTGAATATAGAAAGCAGAGAGTAATTTTGTTTGGGCAGTTTTATAATAATTATAAAAGGAACAGTAATGTGATTATTTAGTCCTTGCAAATTTCATTCATTATCTGGACGGAAAAATGGGTTGGTGATTATTCCATTGATTTTTAGGGAGAGAAAGATATTAAATAAATTTTAATGCCTTTTATTAGACCACCTTATAAGTGAAGGAAAAGCTGACTTTTGTACATGCAGATTTCTCTTTCCTTAAAGAAAAGCAGAACAGAAAACACTTTTATGTGTTCCAAAATTACAGCATTACATGGTTGGTAGTAAAGAAAGGGAGATTAGTAGGTTAGGGTATTCTACTGAAGCTGAAATATATTCAGTGGTATACGGATAGAGATATACATGCATAAGGGATTTGGTGGGGGGTTTTTTTGGGTTTGACGTTGTTTTGGGGGGTTTTTTTGTGTTGCTTTGTTGTCTTTTTTTAAAGCAAAACTTCAGACTCAAACAAAACTCCCTTTACACTTCTAAACAATTTTGACAAAATTCTAAAGTTTTAATATGTCTTGACTGCTTTAGGGGTTTTTTCCATGTCTTTTCCAATACAAAGGGTTAAAAATCAGAAGTATTAGAAACTTACCTAATGTAGGAGAATGCCCAGGATTTAGACTGTGGAACTTGTGTGAAAGCAAATAATCTCACAAAACTTTTTTTTCTTTTGAGCTAGGGAACTACAAGAACAGCACAGGAAATTTTGGTTTTGACTTTCGTCTTGTTGCCTGCCTTACTTTTTACTGACACTTGATTTGGAAGGACACTTCCTTGTCCCACTTATTCATAATTAGTCATCTCTTATAGAAAACAAAGGAAAGAGAATGATGACTACACTAAGAGATAGGGAAAGAATGTGTTCACTTATAACTCCAGAAAAGCTACAATTATGTGTAGATTTTATATCTCATTGCTGTTTATCAGAGACATCCAGAAAGAATGACTACTATTTGCTCTTGTAAGACCTGGGCAACACAAAAAAGATGCATGAAACTAATAGGTAAAATCTATTGCCCACTGAGAAAGACTGACAAATGCACGATGAAGAATAAAGCAAAATTTATTAAAAGGTGAAAAGATTACAAAAAATAATGATTATGCAGGAGTTATGATAAAATGGAGGTTCAGTTGGCAGGAGATGATTCAATCTACATTCTGAATCTGTACTACAGATGGGGAGAACTAAAGCCTCCAGTGTGGTTATTTCACATTCTGGCTCTTGGGTACTCTTCCTGCCCAAGCATTTAATCCATGGAGTAGTCAGGGCTATGAGCAAGTGTAGGTGAGGACAAAGGCACTTTTAGAGTTAATGGCAACATTTTCAAATGTCTGTCTAAAGTGTATAAGTGAAGACTACAGATCTCAAACAAAATATAATCTGAATTTGGAAATGTGGGTGAGAGGCTTAATAAAAGATTAACTTTATTATTCAAAAATGAATAAGTGATTAAAAGACTTCATGATGCATTTTTTCACCTGCCTTTTTCAGAATTCAAGCTGTGTACATACTAAATTTGTAATGCAGAAATTGGAACACACAGACACACACATATATTTAATAACAAGGAATGTTAAATTACTGCAATGTACAAGCTGGCACAGCCAACTGAAACCCCATTAGCAAAAATGTGTATTTAATTAACATAGTAAAAAGGATTGTCAAACTTCTTTCTACCCCACTAAAAACCAAATTTAAAATTGAAACCATGCATGAATCTTAAAAGGAAATTTCCTATTGTAGTTAGTGTGCAGTATTAGCAAGGTTTTTGTGTCTTTGTTCTTTTTTTTAAAAGAATCGCTTTAAATGTGCAATGTGCTTTCGTGTGTGTTTCTATACATTTGGCACAGATCTCAGATTGGTAATGATGAATTTTCCTGGCAGACAAATACTTGGTTCTATCAGATCATGGAAATAAGCTTTTTTTGACTGAGGTCTGCATGGAATTGTACCCGCATGTGTGTGCTGACCCCAAGTTGACTAAAATGTTTCATTTCAACAATTTTAATGGAAACTGATAGATTCTGTTGTTTTCAGGAGACTTTTTAAAAAATTATTATTTTGGTTTTTCCTTAAAAAAGCTCAAGAGACATCACAATACTTTTGCCAGAGAGAAAATCAAGAGGGGAAAAGTGCAAGTATTGGTTCAGCTCATATAACATTTAACAGGATTAAATAAAAATTCTAGTGATGCAGAGGTTTTATCCTAGTCTCTTCCAGCACTAAGATTTCTTGACTTCACATGGGCAAGCAATTCACATGAAAAAAAATTTCATGTGAATGAAAAAATATGAAAATGCATAACGCAAAAAACCCACAAACCACAACTACAACCAAAAAAACCCCCACAAAACCAACTAAACCTGTGTAAATTCATTATATTTTGTAGCTGATATATTTTTTAACTTTTTGCATGCTGGAGATCTTGCTGTCTATCCTCAAATTTATAGAGATATGCAGATGTACTAGGCTTTCACGACCAATTTTGGCAGGCTTCTGTGAGAAGCTGGTAGAAGCTTGCCTTACGTGCAACAGAGCCAATGTCAGCTAGATCCAAGACAGACCTGCTGCTGGGCACAGCCAAACCAGCTGGTGAAAATGGTAGCACCCCTGCCTTTAAAAAGGGTAAAAATACCCTGCACCTATTTAATGGGAGAGGGGAGTGAGTGTAAATGAGAGAAACAACTCTGCAGACACCCAGGTCAGTGAAGGAGGAGGAGGAGAAGGTACTCCTTGTGCCAGGGCAAAGGTTCCTCTGCAGCCTCTGGTGAACACCACGGTGAGGCAGCTGTGCCCCTGCAACCATGGATGACCACGGGGCAGCAGAGGGCACTTGCAGCATGTGGAGAACACCACGCTGGGTGGATGTGCCCAAAGGAGGCTGAGCCCGTGTGGGAAGCCTGTGCTGGAGCAGGCTCCTGGAGGGACAGTGAAAAGAGGAGCTCACACTGGAACAGGTTTGCTGGCAGGGATTGTGGCCCTTGTGGGACCCACATTGGAGCAGGCTGTTCCTGAAGGACCCTGGGGAAAGAACCCATGCTGCAGCAGTGTGGAAAGAGCTGCAGCCCACGGGAAGAACTGCAGTGTATTGGAAGGGCTCACATTGAAAATTTCATGGAGGACTGTCCCTTGTGGGAGGCACTTCCTGGAGCAGGGAAAGAGTGTGAGGATGAACGAATGAAAAATGTAATGTGTGATGAACTGAGTTTAACCCCCACTCCTCATCCTCTTCAACCACTTGGGGGTGAGAAGGCAGAAAATCAGGAGTGACGTTGAGCTTGGGAAGGACAGAAAGGTGGTGTGAGGGTGTTTTTAAGATTTGGGTTTACTTCTCATTATTCCACTTTGATGTGATGCATAATAAATCAGATTATTTTCCTGAAGTTGTGGCCATTTTGCTGGTGTTGGTAAGTGGCTAGTTATCTCCATCTCCATCTCTGTACCTATCTTGACTCATGAAGCTTTCCTTATATTTTCTTTCCCTTGTTCAGCAGTTAAGGGATTTGATAGAATTGTTTGGTGGGTACCTGGTGTCCAGCCAGGGTCAACCCATCATGCCAAGTATGTTAAAAAATGTTGCATCAAATATATAACATCCAGTGCAGAAACAGGAAATATAGGTAGTAAGTTTTTCACTGTATCTAATATTACTCTGGATTTAGTAAAGAAATAATGGCAGACAAAACAAAAAGTATGTTAATAAGTAATTATTAAATTCCATATTTGCTGTCTGTAAATGAAAAATGGTTTACCTACTGCTGTTTCTTCTGAGACATTTGTCATACAGCTTTCAATATGATCAATCTTTTCTTTTATTATGCAGTGTGTTGGCTAGACATACTTTGTCTTCTCTGTTTTTAGAGCAAGACTTTACCTCCTGTACATTAGAAAGCTATGACCCATATTCTGCATATCTTTTCATAAGGGTTACCCTTCAAGCAGTACAAGTAATACCATTCTGTCAGGCTGCTCTAGGGGCTGAACCTGCTGTGAGACTGAAGCAGAATACCACTGGCAGGGGAAAACTGTGACCGACAGCAACTCTGGCTTCTACCTAAATGAGGTCAGCTCACACCCTTGGTACTTTTAGACAAAGCAAATCTAATTTAATGAGAAACTATGAGATGAATTAACCAAAGAGCAAGTTAATTTTATTTCTAAAAGTAATGATAATTACTGAATTTTTGCACAGGCAAATAGAGATACATTTTATAAGTGCATAATACAATTTCTTGTGTCTGTATGAGTTCTATGAAATTGTTTTCACAGAAATAATATTCATAAGGCTAATTTTAGACAAATTTTCCACTCGTTTTGCTTGCTTGAATAGATTTATGATAAGGGTCCATCTGAGGGAAAAAAGGTTATCTTTTTTAACAAGCAGTAAAAATGCCTTTCATGGCTTTTAGGTGACTGAGGAATGAGGGTTAAGAAAACAAAAACTGAAGTATGGCACTTCTGCATAGTTCTATGTTTGTGGCATAATTAACAAACCTGAAAATGCCTTCTTCACAGTAAAAATGAGGTGCACAAATTCCTAGACAAGAGATTGTTCTGGTGCTGTCTATTATTTTGAGCTTGACACGAGTCTGATATTTTTCTTAAATATTCTCTTTAGGATCCTAAAGAGAATATTTAGGATGTATGTAACACAATGCATTTCACATTTCTTTTTACATTCTTTGGGAAAGAAATAAAAGCTAAAAACTAGGATTTGAGAAGGTTCAAAATACCTGAAAGGAAAAAAAAAAGACGAAGACTACCATGAGCTAAAATTCTGGAGGCTTTGTTTGTTTCATGACTTCTAAGGAATATTCCTCGTATTTCAGTCCTTCATGCTGGCTATATTTTTCTCTGCCAGAATAATTAATAGCACATACTATAATGAAGACTCGGTTATTTCCCTCAGAAACAAGAAAAGGTATGTTATTCATCTTCCTTAAATGTCAGAATTTTTTATCACATTAGCAAAGAGAGTTACTATTAGTCCTATCACCTTATCTGACATTACAGGAAATTCTTCTTACAATAAACAAATGAAGTAAAATCAGATGTCCCCTAAAGCATTAATAACTTTATAAAGTGTTATTTAATTTGGATTTTTTCCAGTTCTGTCTAATGAGATTTGCTACTTGTGGATTAACAGGTTGGGCAATTAGTCTACTCTTTAGTGTAATTATTCCTTCCTATCCATCTGCCCCAAATCATAAAAGTTCCTTAAAATCTATTTCATTTCAGCAGATTTTTGTTTTCCCTCCTCTAAAGGTATGCTTTGAAGACTACATTTGTTCTGCTTTCTCACTCTCTGCTGTCCCCCTTATGTCTCTGGGGAAATAGGAGCACAAAGTGTGGGAGTAACTATGATCCTCATAAGGTCTTAGCTGAGTTACAATTTTGAGGCTATCACAGCATGGATCTGCTGAATATAATTTCCTCAGTAACAGAAGAGCCTGCCTCCCCTGACCTAGTTCAAAGCATGGTACTGTCACAGTTGCTTCTCATCCTGTCACCCAACTTCAGCAGTCTGTCTCATGGCTGTGGTTCTTCAGGACGTAATCTGAATTTTCTGCCCAGCAGAAAATAAAACAGTTGTTACAGTGTGACCAGAGAACAGGTCTCCCATGGGAGGTATCACAGCTCCCAGAGCATCATGGGTTACACTGCAATTACTGTGTGATGCTCCTATCAGTGGCTGCAGACACTGGCCCTGAGCAGCCCTTCTTTTTGCAAGGGATCCCTACTGAACTTATTCTCACCATGATGCCATTTGGCCTTCCAGGTGCAGCCAGTTCACAGGTGGCCCATCCTCCTTACTGAGTTTGTGAACTCTAAAATATGGACAAAATTTTCATCTTGATCTTCACCATCAGTAGACTGTTTTGAATTTGCTGAATTAACGTGGGGAATATTTTCCCTGTGAATAACACTGCTCTTGAGTCTATAATAATGGATAAAATTGAACTATGCCTCTAAGATCACCTTTAGAGAGCCAGAGTCACCCAAGGAGGCATCATCTGATGACACCACCACCACAATACCAACAGGGAGGCTGGGGCATCCTGCCTCAGGGGTCCTGATTCATAATTGACACATTTTTAAATGCAGATATTCTGTCTGGCTTCAAATTTCTTACCTGAATATAAGCTAGAAAAATTGATAAGTGGTGGTTTAGGAAGTTTCATCTGTGAATTGTTTAAGACAACCTTCAGGCTCCTGCAAATACAAAACTTCTTTAAGTCATCAAAAATTTAAATAAATGAATAATTTAGATCCCCAGTCCTAGTATACGAGAAACTCTATGGACAATTTGAGAAAATTAATTATTTAAATTCTCATAACAGGTAGATAAGTTTGAGATAACTTTCCTTGCTACATTTTCAATACTCAGCTCAAAAAAGAAACACTTGGAGACAAGACTACATTGAGTGACAGGATAGAGAATCAGGATTCTATATAAAATGGGATACAACACACATTAAAAAAATAATATTGGAAAGTAGAGAAAAAAAATCACGTGGGTAAGATGAGATTTTCAAAAGCATGAAGTGTAGGTCTCTGATTGCCCTGAAATCAGTAGTGAGGCATTCAGTGACTTCTACAGGAGCAGATCAAGTACAATGCTGTTCACATTTTTAACTCCTACTCATAAGTAACTTTTATATATCTGAGAATAGAGAAACACACTGGTAATGAATATTCAGTTACTCCAGAATATTCTTAGCTTCCATTTGAAAAGTATATGAGTACATATGGCTACAAAATGTGTGCTGCATCCAACCTGTTTTCCTGATGCTTGATAGCACCAGTCTGTAATTGAACTTGTGGGCAAATTGATAATTGAACCCGTTCAAATAACTGAGGTGCTTTTTAATAGATTTCTCTTCTGCTTGAAAAATGCATTTTTAATAAACTGTTTCTAGCTTTAAAGTACTTCAAAATCTTTTAGGAGTAAATATTGTTGAATTACACAGTGATTTTCTAGTGCAGAGAGGCAGGCAGATATGCTTACGTATCCTTTCCTGACAAAACTATAATGACTTTTCAAGTGCAAAAACCCCATTTAAAGTAGCAATTTTAAAAGAAGTGCCAGAAAATACATAATCAAACACTACAGATGAGTCTGTGCAGATCTGTACATTTTCAGCTGCATAGTCTGCAGCATGGAAAACTGTCTACAGGATGCTTATTGACATAGCTGCAGGTCAGCTTTAATAATAGTAATACCTACCACAATGTAATTGTTCAAAATGTGTTTGTTAATTACATGATATGGACATGAGTCTAGATAGAGCCCTCGAGAATTTAGTTTTCATTATACTGAATGGCAATCTGAGATTTAACAGAGCAAAATAGGAGACTATGTAGTCTGGATATGACTTAAGGTGACTGGGAAGTACCAGCAGAAGAATGAGGATGCTTTTCAGGAAAAAAAATGAATGATGCAGGTGATATCTTCTGCCTCCATGCAACAGAGATGATGTAAAAATATATTGCACATTCTATCCAAGATGCCTGTGTAATAAATTTGCATTATACCAAGTTAATTAATTACATGTGAGAATAATTTATCACCTGAAATACAGAAATAAATTTGCAGGAGTACAAACCATTGTAGTTCCAGCTTATAACTGTAGAATATAGATCACAAAACCAATCACATCCTAGGCAGAGAAAATTAAAATCATAAATAATAATCCATTCAATGCCCTTCGGTCAAGAAATACAAAAGTCTCAGAGAATGTCAATAAACTAATTGAGTTTGAACAAAAACAGGGTGAAATTTCAACAGAAAGCTGCAGTCAAAATTAGACAGGATCTAATTATATGGTTTTAATGGGAGTATGAATCTGATTAACTACAGTGTAACAAATATTAAACACAAATATCAACTATAATTGCCTTCTGAAACTATTTTTCTGATTGGGAAGTTAGAGAGAAAACAAGGAGAAATTTAATAAAAAGGAAAAAAGACTGACAGAAATCAAAATAGAACAAAAGAATTATTGCATTGATCTAGACTGACACTGCACCTATACCACTATCCTGTCCCTAAAGAATGCATAGGCCAGTCCTTTGTTTTTCTCATATCTAATCTTGGTGTGCAGAAGGCCAACACTACACAGAAAATGAAGCCTTTATAAATCAGTGAAAAGGTTCATAGACAAAACATTAGGACAAGCAGGACGTGAAGTTTGGTCAATACCTGACAAAGTAGTCAGCTTGTACTTTCTTGTCTCAGTCACACTTTTGTAATTAATTAATAAGGTCCATTAGAAAAATAATTTTAAGACCTCTGTACTTTCCCATAAAGTATTTTTTCTATGCATGGTGGTACACTAAAAAAAGGTTTACACTTAAATAAGTCCATTATAACTATATAAAAAGCATAGATTTTATTTTACTATTAAATATGACACATAGAAATTAAAAAAAAACCCAAAACATATATAAATTTGCTCTTTGTAGGTTGATTGATCTTAATTTCATCAATATAAAATTTGCAATGTAATCACATGAACCTATAGTGATATTTTCACAGATTTCTTTAAGCAATGAACATTTATTTCAATATAATATTGAATATGAGAAGACTGAAAGTATCTATGTTCAACTGAAACCACATAGAATTATTTGATATTTAGTATCCAAGTTTTATATCAATAGTGAACAAAGTATTTTAGTACTGTACTGTCTTGTTACTATGTGGTGTTGATAAGGCAAGAAAACATCTACTTTGTGTATTATTTTTACAAAGTTAGGCAACATTTTTTAAATTAATTTTTAAAAATAAAATCCACTATTCATTGCAGCAGTTCTGGTTGAATCTTCCCCACATTTCAGATTGAATTGCAATCACATTTTCTTATGTAAGAGATTAATTTTTTAAGTCTTGTTCAAAAATTACAGAGTTGTTTACCACTGTATGGTTGTTGTGTTTCATTGATAGATGAGGTTCTTCCTGTTTATCAGTTTGGTAAGTGTTTCGAGAAAAAAGGGTGTTGAATAATGGTACTATTGATATATTTAGTTTTAAAGGCTATGTAATGCAGCTTCATAAAGTCATATATATTTGTGGTGAATAGCTATTAGGTCATCTGATTTAGTTCAGCCACAAATAACTCAAATGAGTTTTGCATTATTTGTATTGGGCCCTCTGGGAAATTTTTCCACCGACATAAATTTCAATTATAGTAATTGTATCCTGATACTCAAACTAAATTTTCCTTTACTCAATTTCACCTCACTCTCCTCTCTCATGTTCTTGGAACAAACCAAGGTTGTTAATGTCCTTTTGTTAAATAATAAACACTTAATTATCCTTTTCTTCTTTATTATTGAAAGACAAAGGTAAGACAGGAACCCTTCTTAGTAAGGATGAAAAATGAATAAAGAAAGGGATATAACCAATGCACCAAAGACCTCTGCAACTGTTTTGAAAAGAGATGATAATCTTCATGAAACAGTAAACAAACAGAGTGTAATTAGGCTATATTAAAAGGAAGGGTTAAGTTTTGTTGAGTCAGTGACAGCAGTCTGAAGGGCAAATATACTTCTACTTAATTGTTCTTCATTTGCATGTCACTGATTACTAGAGCTTGATCTGTATTTCCAGAAGCCAGATATGAAGACATTAGAATAGGAGGAATGAGAAGATATCCATATTTTTTCTGTTCTCCAATCACTGTTTAACAAGGCTATTTGTAGCTAAAACATCTTTGGTAAACTATCATGATTTTCTAATTTAACAGCTATTTAGTTTGTTACTTGATTCAGTTAAGTAGTGCCTTTGAGGTCAATGGTCATATTTTCAAAAAAGCTCAGGTCTCATATGCATCAACATGGATTCTCTAGATTTTTCAAAGTACTCAAAGAGACATAGTTTGCAATGATCTTCAGTAAAACTTGAGGCTTTTAATAGCCACGTCTTAACCACAAATTTTAAAATCATGCTGTTTTTAACACTGATGATTTGGAATATTTTCTGTTTCCTGTTCTGTTTTGTCTTGATATATATGTGGAACAACACAAAAATTAGTCTTTAACCATGAGTTTTATTCCCTCTTTCAAGTATGGTATTACTGCACTAAACAAAGTCTAACTCTTAATTGAGTCATTAATCTTTCTTCTTAAATTTATGCATTATTACTGTGTCTTTAATTTTGGTTATATTGCTATGGCTTGTATTCAATCCAAGGCTAAAACAGCTCTGTCTTGTTGACTGTAAGCCCTTTTTAATTTCAGTGCATCTAATACCACCTACTATGGCAGTTTCCTATATATTCTTCTTTCCGTAATGCTGAGCATGTATTAAATTAGTATTTATCACCCAAAGGAAGCATCAAGAACTGGCAGAGACAAAAGTCCATCTCAGGGTGCACCTGATCCTAATTATGTTATTTTATATCAAATAAAGGAATTTGATAAGACTGGATCCAGGTCATCCTGGCATGGTTCATTTGTCTCACATGATTATTTGCACAATACTTCTTTTTAAAAATCAGTTGTGGCTAATTATAATTTAGGAAATAGAGGCAATGGCTTTTAGATTTAAAGAAATAAAGCACTTGGCTGATAAACTTCAGTTTCTGCTCAGTGTGAACTTTGTGCTGGTCTGTCAATTTTTTATTCTATGGGCTTTTCCTTAAGCCAAGTAATTTTAGGTAATAAAGCAACAGAAGATTAAACAATCCTGATCAAGTTTGGGTAGTGAAAGGGCTTGAATTCAGATAGTTCAGCTTCAGTGAAGCCAAAGATTTACTGTGATGTAACACTGAAACAAAGTACAGAAACTTCATGACTTAAATGTCACTAAGTTGTTACAAGAAATGTCATTGAAATCAAAGTGCTCAGGGGTCTCACAGACAAAGAATTTGGGATTTGTTGTCTACCAAATTCCCGTCTGCAGCACAGAGTTCAAAACAAGGAGTTTGCTGGGGAACATGCCGGCCAAAACATGGAAACTGTTTACAGATCTAGATTTTTCAGAATTGTGTTTGGCCAGGAGAGATTCTCCAAGTAATAAATTGCATGGGATGGGGAGGGAAAGAGGAGGAGTGGGGAGAGGGCAGAAATTCAGTGTAATTTTTCGTAGTTTGCTGCTTAATTGTTTTCAGTTTCAAAATGAGAAAAATAACTTTCCTAGCCTCTTGTATAACATTGTGACACAGTATTTATCAAAGTGTAGTGCAGTTCAGGTGGCTTAGATTCCCCGTTTACAACCTGACCAATGAAAATTTCTTTCACTTGAGTCTAAGCCTGTAATATAAACTATGTCCAGTTTGCTTATCTACAAATAAACATCATATTATTTGAGTTGAGTCATCAAAGATGGTAAGAAAATTAAGAAGGCCACATCACTCCCTTGAAGACTTTTTGTAAAAGAACCTAGGATGTTGTATGGTTTTCTAAACACAGATGACCATTGAACATATATGTTCTTGTAGACAGTATCTACAAGAGACTAAAAATAGTCTGGGTTTTGGTATTATATGATAATGTAATACTATCCTGTAAACTAATTAAATCCTATAAACCAGTTAAATAACATTATCATAATTTTTTTTTAGCTGAGGAATCTGAGAAAGTGATAGGCAGATTATAGGCTCATGTAAAAAAAATCACAGACTTCAAATTGCAGGGAATGTGTATATTGTGCCTACATTCCTATTCTTAGATGGGAATAAGTTCAAAATCAACAGGAAAGTTGATTTTCTCCATCATTTACAGATTCTTCCTAATTTGCTGAATGTAAATACAAACAAAATCTGAAAATCAAAATCAAAGTGCACATAAAAAGCAGAAGATATCTGATAAATTAAATCTACTATGTATTTATTTGACCTTGGTAGTAACTGTGGCAATTAGAGTGATTTGAATTTCAAGGCAAAAGTAATATGCCTTGACTGGTTATAGCTGTGGATGTATAAAGGGTTAATTTAGAAATGCAGGAAATTGTGTCAATCTTTCATTGTGATGTTAAATAATACAGTAGAATAGAATCAATAAATATCAATGTATTATAATGCACTTTTATAGTGAAATCATTAATTTTTCTTATAGCAGAGACAATTACATTTTGGCAAGACAGTCAAGAATCTGCAGAAGAATATATGAAAAGGATAACCAGTCAAGGCAGTGTCACTTTATTATTTTCCTCCCTAACAGTGCATCTACATGCAAGATTTGTCTGTGTCTTTTGGCATTGCTCTAATCCCAGGATGTTATGTGTAGCAACTTTGAACAGATACCCTCTAGTGGTTACATTTTCAATACAAAATGGATATAATTTCCTTCTCAGAATGGAGTATTTACTTAAGAACTAAAAAGATGAAAAGAACACTCTCTCTTTAATTTGCCCCTGTATCAGCAAAGGGAAATAGCCTTGGGTTTCTCTGCTCTCTGACAAGTTAATTTCATTTCTTCTTTTATCAATTCAAGTATAACACTAGGAGGCTTCATGGTCTCTTGCCCCTGTTTTGGAAAGATATGAAAAAATTTCATCTCCTGAAATAGATGTACAATCACCTTTTGTCCTATTTTCAGTTAAAAAAACCCTTTTTTTTCTTAATTTCCTGCAATGTCAATGAAGAATGGATGGAATATAAATTGTTGCAGAAATATTTTCTACTGTTGGAACAAAGGACATTCAACCAGAATTTTGCTCCCAGGTCTGTAACTGAGCTTTACTTTCGACCAGGCAGCTGCACGTTGCATGCCCCAGTATGAAACAGGTGTAATAATGATTGCTTCTTTTAAGCATTTAGCTAAGCATTAAATGTGTATTTGTTAATTTTTTAAGTTTGAGCACCAAGAAGTACAGATAGACCCACACCACTCCCTACAGTGCCTGTTCAGAAATGAGGCTTAATGAAGAAATTTAATGAGGGACATTTTCAGGATATATATATATATTCCTGAAGTTCTCAGATGCTCTTATCTATCTCTACTACATACATAGGCAATCTGTTCTTTTCTTACCAGAGCTGACAGAAATTACTTCATCATTCAACAATGCCTAAAACATCAAGAGAGAAGAAATTTTCTATCTTCAACTAACATATAAAACATTAGTGATGTTTAAACAAATATCCACAGGGCATTGGAATGACCAATGCATTCCAAATCCTCAGTGACCTGCAAGTACTGAAAGGTAGTTTGATTAAAATAATTTTTCACTTACTTCATTAAAGAATTTTTGCACATATTCACTTAAAGAAGTCTACAGGTAACAAATTGTTTGTTAGATATCTTGTCTGCATGTGAAAATAATGTTCAAACTCCAAATTTGAAAGTACGGATGATCCAGAGATATTGTCTGTCAAAGATCAGTTATTTGTCAATTTATAAATTTTGAGGAGAAGAAATAAACATATGGAGCAATGGAAAGAAGGAAATTTTGTGATTGGAATGGAACCAAAAATATCATTGAGACCTCTTTGTACAAGAAAAACAAAAATAATATGATGATTCAGCCTCTTTTCTGGGAAAGTAACTCAGGTATAAGTTAATCAATGACAAAAACTGACCAACCAAAGTTAAAAAAAAACCTTAACAAAACTATGCTTTTTTAAAAAATGCAATAACTATGTTTGGAATAATAATTTCTGAATTTTAATATTGGCCATCCTAATTGAAGGCACATATGTTTATTTGACCCAGAACTTCAAGTATTCTGCATGAATTTTATTTGCCTGTTGAGTGCGAAATAAGTCTATTTATCTATCTATCTGAGTAATCAATGGGAATTACTATTAATACAATGCTAAGTGATTATTTTCTATATGCCATTATAAGCAAAATCACTTAGTCATTAAACAGATAAGCTCAATTCCACTTTGAAATCTCTTCTATTCTTCTGCTGTTCTCCACCAGAATAGTTCACAGATGCAAGATTTCAGAAAGGAGACAGCTAACCATGCTGATGCCCTGTGAGTGTAAATACAAAGTATACAGCAAATATGTGAGCACAGATAAGTTTCCACTAACAAACAAGGAGTAGGTATGAGTTGACATAAAGAGCTTTGTATCTGTGCATTGGTAAACTATCTTCCCTGCACTTGTCCCTGAAGCTAATACTGTCTTACATGTACAAATGAGCAAATGGCCATAATTAAGACTAGCCCGTTAGGTTAAGCTGTCAGTACTTTCTCTTGATCCATAGGCAATACAAAACTTTGGCGAGTATATCAGATATATTTTCAGTCAAGAGGGAGATGAACTCCAAGAAACATCTGAGTGTGGGGCACGTTTTAGCTTCTGTAGGTAAATCTGTTTGATATTGTGGTGGATTAACCCTGGCTGGGCAACAGGTACCCACCAAGCCACTCTACGAGTCCCTGCCTGTGAGAGACTTGAAGGATTGCTGGCTCAAAATATTTCAGGCCTGTGTGCATATGAGGGAAGGAGCAGATTGGGCCATGCCCTGGTGAGGCAGTGCCCTGCCCACCCACTCCACCTGGGCCTGTATCCCAGCCCCACTGTGGCCACCAGTCACTGGCACACTAGAGGCAACACTCCACACCCACCCCTGCAGCATCAATCCAGCCCTGAGTGGCCAGATGACCAGAAGTCCCACCTGGGGGCAGGGCCCAGGAAAGCCAAAGAGGTACTTAAACAAGGACATAGGGCAGATTCAGGCCTTGATCCTATCTCCTCTTAACGTTTCTATCAGCTGAATACTGCTGTAACCCAGGAGTGGTAGCTATATTTGTTCTTCTCTGTATGTCTTCCAATTCCCTGTTCTCAGAGCTTTGAATGACTTAAAATTGGATTGGCTTGGAATTTGCTAAGTTAATTATTTGAGAAGTGTTTTATGTTGATTGAATGCTTCTGTAAAATTTTGGCAAAAAGTTCTCTGATTTTCTGAAGTTACCAGTAAAGTTTTTTGTTGTTTTGTCCTCTTGAGAATATCTTGTTGTTATTTCTCCCATTACAAACCTGTAAATCTTTTTAATGGGCTCATTGAACCAATTTTTGGGGCCTTACACCTTCCCAGCTGGACAGGGGACAGAAAAGATGGAAAACAAATCTTATTTTGAGATAAGACACTTCTATTAAAGTAAAAATAATTACATTGCCCTGAATGGTAGAAAGTACTCTTTACTCTTTTATAATTGTCTAAGGATATTCTGCAAATTTCTGTGTTCTGTATACCTTTAGATTTTTACAGTCTTCCATCTCATTCTTCTTGTCCATCAGGTTCCTGAAGAAAATCAACCAGTATGAAAACTATTTCCATCGTAGCAGACCTGCATTGTAAAGCGAGTTCACATTAATTGTGCAATAAAATGAGATTGCTCCTCACATTTCTATGAAATGTTGGAGCTGACCTCTGCTTTATGGGGTAGTTTAGAAGGTAGATAGAGAAGGATCAGTGAAAGCCATCATATCTCAACTCCATAAGCATTAAGGCAGCTCCCATGAGCCAATACCAGTCCAGAAGCCATGTGAAATGACTACATTGCTAAGCCTACACTAATAAGGGTAAGGGGCTATAGAAATAACATGCAACTTATACTCTTTCCACACATGAGTCAAGCAATTTCTATGACGGCTTAAAGGCCTCCAAAGAGACAAGATTAACACACAGAAGCCCTCACTTTGACAAACCTCTTCTCAAACTCATTCTATCCATGGGTTTCATTCCCCCTTGTAAACCAACCCTAGAATTTTTGCGTGGGAAAATGTTGCTTCTGTCTCCATTAGGTTTAGGGTTAGGGCTCGAGTTGAGAGCTCCAACTGGAGGGAGGGCAGGGCACAAAAGAGGCTTCCAAAGGACATTTCCTTTTTCAGTCAACCCAACCTTTTGGCATTCACTTTCCAGACCTGATTCAGCTGGAGCTCTAGACTTTCTGTTTTTCTCAGCTGTAGCCCTACTTTTAACCTCAAGTCTAACACTACTGCGAAAGGTAGAACAGGGTTATTTTTTGCTATCTCAGGTTTTTCCCACTTCGGGCCTTGTGTAAAATGAGAAGATAAATGGGCAGGACATGTCTCACTGTGGCTTGGTGACAGATGTCTCCCCCCATGCCCCATGAAGGAGGCCAAGGTCCAGCACTTGGGATCTTCCTGCAGGTACTTAACACTTGTATGTTTGACTGACTGATTTGGAGGTAAATAAGCCTGTTACTGGAATGTAAGCATACAGGGCCCTTGTGAATTCAGTCCCTGATGAAACCATGATTAATTTCAGATAAGCCACCTGAATTACCTTCTTGCAACCACTGCTGGTGTTCCTCACACTGAAAACCATGGCTAAGATTCAGAAGTGTGGCTTTAGAAATGAAACAATCTCAGTTTGGTTATATACTCTCAGATACCACTTACTATCAAGTTCTTTAATATATTAAGTTTTTAACTCTGTCAGGTATCATTTTTAGCTACATTTCTTACTTTTTGCTTGGTGGTTTTTTTCTTTAATATAAAAACACATTTATTTTTTAATCATAATTATTCCAAATTTATGACAAAATTATTCCTTGAAAAATTAATATGTTTTTGTACCAGTCTTTTAAATATTATAAATTCAACATTTTTGAAATAAAAACTCTGACTAGATAGATCAGTATTGCTACTGCATGAGAAACATACCCACTCATTTTATTGCTGAGATGTGCCTGGAAAAAAAAAATTAATTAATTGCATACCTTAAAGGTAATAAAAGGTAATAAAAATCAACATATGCATTATTAAGCACATAGAGAAAATAATTAGTAATACTTTCAGGTGTTGTTAAAATCAAATGAAATGAATAAATATTACATTTTATCAGAAAGGCCATTTTTGTCCCTCACAACAGAAGAAAGACCTTCAGAACTTAATGTGGCTACCTTGCAATTTGAAATATGGAGTGATAAAGAAAAGTTACTTCATAAATTTCAGTCATTATAGTTGCTCACCATGTGTCCTTCAATGCTTCATGAAAATAATACTTTTTTTCCTGGGCTATTATGAAGTTTCTCTTGTTCACACAAAGAGTTACGAGTTTTGGGAAAATTTTCAGTTTTTTCCATTGATCTTTTTTCCCACTTGTCATCATGAAAGTGTTGATAGAAGACATTAATATGGCAGTAGTACGAGAAATGGCAGAAGCATTGTCAATGCCTGTGTGTTAAGAAACTCAGAAATGCTGATAATTTCCTTTATTAAAATTAGTCTTCTTCTTTTCCTATTGCCTTGAAAATTTCAGGTCTACTTGCTGAATGTTTGCCATTTCTTTAAATGGAAATGAGCTGTTAGCCATATATGGATGATTTCACTTATTGTTAATTCAGAATAAGAGTCTCATACACTTAACCTGAGATGTCAAAATATGAGGTCTTTAGGTATAGAAAAGATTTCCAAAGAAACATAATTCTCAAACACATTGGCCCTGATTTTTGTTTACATAAAGACCCCTTTACAGACTCTGGCAGCACAAAGGAACCCTAAAGTATATTTAAATAAAATTTATGCCCACTCTAAAATTTTTTTATGCTGCCAGAACTGTGTAAAAGAAAATCAGGTCCATTGTATCTGAGGTGATTTTTTCTTTCAACTGTTGCACTGTATATATGAAAAGGCATTTCTTTGTAACTTCCACAAGACCAACAACACAAATTTAGAGATAAAAAGGAAACAAGTTTTGGACTTAAAGAGGGAAGAAAATTTAGAATTATTCTGTTTTTAAAATAATTTAAAAATAAGTTAATTTTATGAAAAGCAATCAATTGAAAATTCCTTTCCCGATTTTTCTTTTATTATTGTGAGAAGCTGGGGTGGGGCATGCTAAATATCAGAAGCATTGGGTTTGGACAGGTTTCAAAACAGATTGATTGAAAGATGGTTTGCAGAAAATCAAGCCTGTGATCCTTTTTAACCACAGAGCAGTCATAGCTGTTTTGCAATGATAAAATAAAAACCAGAAAGAATCATGTTAAATCGCATATATAGGATGTTTCTTCACCTTCCTTGAAGAAAATGTGTTATGGAGGCAAATTTTTAAGAGCTCTTTTAGAATGACCATGAAAAGACATGCTTGAAACTATGTTGAAGGGACACATGCAGTGAATTATTTTAAAACTGTAGTGACTGGGGCCTTAAGAGTCAATTGCAGACAAAAAAAGACATTTCTGTTTGATTATAGACCATTTCCTGGGCAAGTTGAATGCAGCCCAAGGTCAAGTATTTGTATTGTCTCCTTGAATGTCTTTTCTTTAGACCTCTTACCTGTAGTTCTGGCATTGGCCTTGCTCCATTTTAAATTTGTTTTTCCTTACATTTATGCCAAGATTTCAATGGATTCCAGCCTTTCCCTGTGCAGTAAATTTCTCTTGTTTTTGCTCCCAGTGGAATGTGAAAGCGTAGAAAGCAAAAGACAGCTTACACATTTAAAAAGATTTTTTTTTCTGCATTAATTTGTCACCAAATGCATTACGTTCCAAATACATCTTGACCTGAAATTTCCCTGTTATTGTTTGAAGTCTATTGAGACTGAAAATCTTCAGTACTCCTTGGCAGCATTCTCATACTTTGGGATTACTTCAGTGAGCTCCACAAGCATTGGCAGTAAAACAGGGGATCCTGTTGGTAACTGTGATTTGTGCTCCAGCTGGAAAGTATTCAAAACCCTTACTCTGCCCTTTCTCCCTTTTTATCTGCTCTTCCTGCCTTAACTTTTGCTTTCCCCTGATCACTCATTACTCCTAAGAACCTGTACGTAGCTAGCAGGCAGTCTGCTCTAGCAAAAATTGTTTGGGGACAACTAGTTCCTCATGAACTTCAGTCAAGTTTGAACAACAATCAGAGTTTTCTGCAGTGCCTGAAGTGTACAGCACAGTTTCCTGGATTCAGGGATAACAAAAAGGAGTATCTGGGCTTTTTAACCTGTTGGTGATTTGTGTTTATCTATTTCATCAATCAAGATACAGTAAAACTTAGATTCTTGAACATATTGTCCTCGGATTTTCTTATGATGTTATTATTAGAGGTCTCAAAACACTGAATGAAAAATAGGTGCTGCCTATTATCATGAAAAGAACATGGAAATTTTACCTCTTAATATAAATTATTTTATCTTCACAGACACTCAGAGAAAAAAATGCTGAAATATCTTGGAGGAAAGCCAAATGGCAGTGTGAAGGGGAACAAAACGATCATTAGTTAGATAAAGAGCAAAATATTCAGGTATAGTTATAAAAATGAGCTAGCTTTATATGTACATGTAAATCAAGTATCTGAAATATAGAATCTTCTTTCTCCATGAGATTTTACTATGCTCTGCTTAATATAAGTCTACTTGTTTTCCTGTCTCCCTTTGATTACTTGTACAACATATGTCTTTACTCAGCTTGACTTCTATATACTTCTCCAGTTTGTTGGACTTTAATTAGCATTTTAATTACCAATTTAATAATAACTTAAAAGTTGTATAACGTATAATTCACAAATGAGTGAATAGTTCTCAGATGCTGGTTAAAAGTTCACAAGCTCTATCCATCATTGCAATTCTCCCATTATCTGACAGTACTGTTCCTTAACATTCACACAAGAAATCAGAAACAACCAACAAACCTGCCAGAGTGATGTTTAGATGACTAAGTATTTCTTCTGTTTCAGTGATATAACAGATGCCACAGCTGATACAGAATGATATAGGGAAGTCTGAATATACCAACAGAGTGAGAATCGGAGTACTGAAGGCTGAATTTGAACCTAAAGCAGCCTGCTTCTCTTCATAACTACTTGTCATTAGTCATTTTGTAGGCAGATATTAAAAAATAGAGCTAAAAGAAAGTTTTATTGTACTGTATCCACTGCACAACCTCAGGGCTGCAAGCACTACATAAAGCAAGCAAACAAATAAAACACACCAAATCCACACAAAATCTTCAAAGACAGGGGTGAGTTGTGTAACAATTTCACCTTTCTTAGCACAATAGGTGAACTCAGCTGAAATCATACCATAGTTTTGTCAGATTACCTTGCTGCAGTGTTTGTTCTGATGCTAAACCTGAATCTTCATCACTTTAAAGAAACAATCAATCTTCCTTGAAAATATGCATAAGGGAAAGTATAGAAAAATCTCTTCCTTGCCATTAGGGGACAATGAAGGCTGTATGAAATTACTTTATGAAATTACACAAGGCTTGACTTGTAAGGGTAAAATAATAAGAATTTTATCTGAATTAAAGAGATCTGGATAGAGAGACCACATAGCAGTTTAGGCCCTAAGTCCCTCACTGTTTTTGCAACTACATCTGGTTAGTTCTTTTCATGCCAGTCTTGCATCCATAGGTAGCAGTTCAGAAGGGAGGGCCTGGGAATTCAGACAGGCAGGAGATGGATGAGGAGAGGTCTTCTGCATGTAGGATCAAGGTTGCTAATCTGGCTTGCTGTCCAAACTTCTGAAACTCTGATGGATTCAGAGCCCTTTCAGCATGCTTTTGGAGACGTGAATGCTCATTAACTCCTACTACAAATGCACCATTTTACTGAGGCAAAGATCTTTTGTGATGTTGAGCAGAACCAGAAATCAGATCCCTTATGACAATGTTTATATATTTCCTACAAGGCTTGTTTCCCCTTGTAAAATGTACATCTCATATGCCTTGATGTATGACATCACTGACCTCCATAAACATCTTTCTTTTACTATAGTCCAGGTGTAGTCATTCACCTGAGTCAATATATCCAACACAATTAATTGAAATAAATCTATAAATCTTGAACAGCTGCAGCTTTTGGAGAAAAAAAAAAATGCTTTATGAACACAGATCTATTGTCACCCCCTGCACAGTCACATTTTCACCTGCACACATAAACACACAGACACTCATCGTATATGACTCTAGCCATTCTCTATAGCATTCGTTCCACTTTAAACCACCTGTCAAAACAGCCATTTAATTAGGTTAAGCTGTCTGGCTTTGTGAAAAGGTTTTACTGTACTCTGTTGTCTTTGCCATAAAATTAATAGTTTGACCAACTTCTGAGGAGACAGGTTTTTGCACTTGTGAAAGTCAAATTAAAGCCACTTTTGCCAAACAGAATAATAATAATATAAAAAATAAAATCTTGATGTCTGAAACTTTGAAAGCAACACTTCATTTATAATCTTTTCCTAGTGCCAAAGTACAAATTATGTAACAAAATAGAACTGCAGCTGCAAAGAAACCAAGACTGTAACCTGGACCACATGTTAGCCTTGCAGTTCTTGGGGCAGTTGCAAGACAATGAAGCTATCAAAGGACTTGTACTTTACTCTGCACAACATATTTATTCTCCAATTCACTGAGGAAGAGGGAGTCTTTTCATTTTACTGTCATCTCTCTTACACCTATGTATGTCTCATTCCTGTGAGTATCAAGGTAACTTTGTGCTGGCCCTGTGAATCACAAGCTCCCAAGCTACCAATTTAGCTGAGAGTTGAAAAGAGTCCAGTGATACTGATCTATCAGAATAATCTTTTTTTGTCAAGAGACAACACTCAAAGTGAATGTCTAGGCAAAAAGGAGCATTGTTAGGCATTGTTAGACATCTTGGTAATTGCTAAGGAACACAGCCTCCTGCCAGCAGAGGCTGATTTCAGTGGGAGTAAAAATGTCCAAATTCCCATCATTGCTTCTACCTTGATTTGCCTGGGGTTTTTTCAGGCTTGTGAGGTTCTAAAATATAATTCAAGGGAAACTTCCTTTTTTTATGGTAATTAATACTGGTGTAACTTGCTAATGCAAGTGAAAGTACTATGCTGAAGGTCTATTAAGTATGCAGGACATGTTCTTTAAATTTATACAAAAATTAGTATGATCCCAGAGGCTCATACAATCTAATTAAGATACAGTTATGAAGGAGATGATCAATGAAAGTTTACCTGACAAGGTGTATGAAAGTTTTAAAGTTTTATTTTAGTTTTGAACTGACTGCTCACTTGTATGCATTGACTACTAAGATTTTGACCAATTTATTTATTTGTATTGTAACTGCAGGGTACAAGATTTACTTTATGACAGCACTTTCAGTGCATTAAAAATCAAATAAAGGAAATGAGGAAGAAAAAATATTAAAGATTTTTAATTAATAATTAACACTTTATCTTCTCCTATGAATAGTTGTGGTTTTTTTCCTTTCCCTTGGAAAAAAATCTTATTTTAACCGTTGCTTTGGTTTACCTGCTCACAGAAGAGATGGCCACCAGGGATAAGATGAAATAACTAGTTTTTATCAATAGCATTTCAAAAATACACTGCTCTCAAATACTCAAGTCTGCGCACAGACTATCCTAAGGTGCACCTATCCTACAGTTACAACAAAATATAACTCAGGTGAGATTTCAAATATGCCTAAAAATCTTGATATATGAAAGCTAGAAGTGTAACTTCTATTTCAGTGTAAGTATTGCCCATCTTCTCCAGAGCTGTGAAATAAGCTACTTCTGTTCCTACTTCTCCTTATTCTCTTGATGCACTTTCACAGCCTCACAGTAAAAGCTGAATTGGAAGGGACTCATAAAGACCATGCAGTCTAACTCACAGTCCTGCACAGCACCACCCCCAAAAAGTCACAAGGTATGCTGAGAGAGTTGCCCAAATACTTCTTGAAAACTCTCGGGCTGGTGCTGTGACCAGTTGCCTCACTGAGACTCTATTCTTTTTGGTATAAGCCAGCCTCAATCAGCAGTTTGCAATCTACCTTCCAAAGTCAACAGAAACTGGTTTTGAACAAGCCAGCAAGCCATGTATTTATTCTTTTTTAAAAAAAAAAATCTAACATGCAACATTTTTTTTATTTCTGCTAGTTTTTCATCCAAGCTTCCTTCTCTTTATTTTTTTTTCTCTGCTCTTGCTGTTTTCTGTAAATCTGTATGAGATGAGTGAAGTAGGACTTTGTTTTCCAGGCTCATATTACACTTCCACGTGTGGCTTTCTTAAAGTCTTTCTGCTTCTCCGATGTCTCTCTAGCTGAGCAGAAGCTGTGGTTTACCAAGAATGTTCCCTGGAATGTGCAACTGGTGGCAACTACAGTTTCCACAAACCTAGTTCTTTTTCTGATAACCAGAAAATGTCATGCAAATAATTATATATTTTATGCATAATTCTACTTAGCCAATACCAGTTTTCTGGATTCAAGTAGAACTTCTCTGCACCAAGTAGGGCACATTGCTTTTAGGCCTTTCCTTGCTTGCTTTATTTGTTGTACAATGGCTGAACCATTTCTGCTTTGCAAAATGTTTATTGTAGACTACTATAGTGAAGTTTTTCTGTTTATTTAATACAATAATACAATAATACTACAGTTTAATACAATACCAAATAAGTACTTTCAGAAAAAAAAAATTAACCCCTCCACCTCCCCCCATGCTCCTAAGCATACACTACTGCAGTTTTCCTTTTTGCTGGGTCTGTTGATCATACAGCTACAAGGTACAATGATTTGGTAAGCTCATTTGACAGAAAAAGAATATCAAAAATGTTCTGGTACTTCTATGGAGCAACGTGCCCTCAATGGTTTTGGTTCCTGTAAGTCTTTCTAAATTTCCTTTAAAATTTCCATAGCTTTTGTGTCAAAGAAATTTCCTGTAGGTTTCCTGCAGATTTTCCTACAACATGATTTCCTGAGAGTACAGTGAAGGTGTCAGCTGTGGTTCTGCTGGTCCTGACTTGTCAGCATGACATATACTGAAAATACTGGCCACAGTGGAGATGTCCTACAGCTGGTCACCTTTTCTACCTTGTTCTTTGTTATCACTGTGTGCAGCACCCAAGATTTCAGTCCAACACGCACAAATTGCTAAATATTTTTGCAAATATTCTGGGTTCACAGGGAGGTTTTGGACTCCCATTCTTGGGTCATTTATCTTTTTATTTACTGTCAAAGTCAGAAAAAAACAGCTAAACTTTTATTTCCTTGCTACTCTTTTGGTGTACTCTAATTTCAGTGGAATTGGTGTATTTCTAACATTGTCTTACATAAGAAGTTTAATAAGTCCTTTTTGCATTTAGATAGATGTTAACTTTTGGTTAGATTGCCCTCAAAAACAGAACAGTGCTGGAAAAATAAGTAAGGCATGGATTTTTTAGGACGCTTTTTTAATATGTTCTGTTCTCAGCAGCTCAACCCATCTCTAAAAAGAATGTCCGAGAAGTCATATCCTGGGGCATTTACTGTTCTGGGTCCTGATGGGGTCAATGCAATACTTTCCTAACGGTGCATGAATCTCAGTTAGCAGTTAGATTTAATATAGCTGAATTTATGAGAGCAAGCAATTTAGCCTGTGCCTGAGCTACAGACTGAAGCTCATTTTCCTTGCATTCCCTCTTCGCTTGCCCAAACAATCAGCCCAGTGGTGCATAACTTCTTTCATTTTGTAAAAATTCTGTGCTGGGTGGTATGATGACTCAATATCTTATTCTCATGATTTCCTTATGTCCTGGCAGCTGTGACACTACTGTTGCTAAAGTTTTAATTTTGTACTGGATCGTGGTGTGATTGTTAATGCTTGTTCTTCATCAAAAGCATAATGGATGGAAACAGTAATTGCATAGAGTTAAAAGGGGTTAATTGGACACACAATCTTCTCTGCAGGTCATCTGCTTGGCTGTAAAATCCAATGACACTGCAAAAAAACACCATCTCAGTAAAAATATGATGTCTCTATATAACATACAAAGCACACTGGCATAATTTTTACACTGCACTATGCTAAGCCATTATTAGTGCCATGAATAAATTTATATAAATATTTATATAAGTTCTGAATTCATTTTGTTAGAGGTTCTACTACCACCGTTAAAAAAAGGAAAAAAAATTGCTTTCAGAGAATATATGTATTATATAATCTAGTAAATGCAATTAAAAAAAAAAAAACCTGCATGTCTTTAAGTATGCATATGAGAAAAATGGCTGAAGAAGGAGAGAGACAGAGCTCTTGTGAATTTGTTTGATTATCTGCAGATTCTTTTCTCCCTCGCATTTCATTCACATCTTTTTCAATTTTTGCTTTGCAGGAAAACAATGATCAGTGTCTGAAAATCATAAGGCCCTGAGCAAGCACCAGGCACAATTCAATATGCATTTATATATACCCATGTAGCTGCTGCTGCTACTCCATTCAGCCTCTAAAGGCTCCATGTACTGATGACGCTGAAGTATTATAACTGATGACAGAGAGAGATACCAAACAATTGTTATCTCATTGCAAAAAATTCATAATATCAGCAAAAGTAGCTGATATTAATGGACCTTTTGTGGCTACCCCATGAGTGAACAACTCTGCAGTTAGAGAAAAAAACTCACTTTCTGACTGAAGTTATATACTAAATAAAATTCCATCTTCAGTGCCTCTCAGAAAAAAATATGTAATGATGCTTAAGAGTTGGGGTGACTTCAAGGGATAAAAATACTTCCCCGTTTTAGTAGTACAGGAATTATGTTTATTTTATTAAGGTTAGAAACAATGCTAGATATTTGGGACAGGAGGGATGGGACAGATTTCTGTATGCATAAGTGTAAACAACTGAGTAGTTTGTTTATTCACATACTCATTGTTCTACCTGACAGCCAACCTGATGAAAAAGGTACAGATAATATCCACATTAACTGCACATACAATGTTACTCAATTCAATGGATGTATACTGAAGAAAAGACTATACCCTCTATTTATGTTTAAAAGGCTGTTAAACATAGTTACAAAAACTTTAGTTTTGATCAATAATTTTACACTAGCGTAATTTAATTACTCACTGCAATCTTCTGCTCTTTGATAATCTTCAGAGGGACAAAGTATGTTGATAATACTGTGTTTACCATATTTTCAACCATGTGTTCTCATATTTTCAACCATGTGTTTTGATAGCACATTTATAGAAAGGATTTGAACAAAAACATTCACATTGACAAAGTTTCATTGATGCAAATTTCATTGATATAAGCAAAGCCTTGGTAACTTAGGATATTTAGTTACATCTAAGAAAAAGATCAGTCAATAGGCTTTTCAAAACACACGTTAAAATATTTTGAAATTAAAAAATGTTAAACACAATTATATTATACACAGTATATTTTTTTCTCTTGAGTGATTCATGAAACAAACAATAATTCTTTGCAAGAAGCCCTGCTTGCTTCACTGTGTGTTAGATTTTGTGCTAGCAGGAGTTGGTATATGCATCAGCAGGGAGATACAATTCATAATAACAGGGTGATTTTACACACTTCCTTTAAGGCAATACTTTCTCAATATTTTACAAATTATGATTAAAGCTCACAGCCTCATTGGATTTATAATAAAATATTGCCTATCAATCATAAAGATGAACAGAATTATGTTTTAGAGAAGAGTCCCTTCTCTCAAGTCCTGCTGTAAATAAGACATGCCCAGGTAGCTTTGAAGAAATCTTTCAACAGTCCTACTGGGTATGGTGGCTATTGTATTAGAAATGCAACTAATGGTTAATAAAGCAGTTCATAAATCTGCAATCTATTATCTGGCCATAGAAATGATACAGCTTCTTTAAAGTACACAGAATGGGGCTGTATTGAATGAAATTAAAGGGACACGGTCAACCTTATATCTAACCAATTACTAAATATGAGTTAAAAGTGCTTCTACAGACATTTTTAAAAGCACTGCCTGCTTCCTAGAATTTGCAGGGGGATTATTTCTAGGTAAATCACATATTTCTGGCTGATTGCTGGCAGGTCATAATCCCAAATTTTTTCTACTCTGATTGCTTTGAGTTTCAAAGACCTTAGAAATGGAAGCTTTCCTTCCCTACAGAGAATAACCATTCCATACAGACTCGCATAAGCTTTAACAGAGTAAAAAAGATTCTTTGTGTGGTCCTCCCAAGCTGCAAACACACATAAAGAACAGCTACTGTCTGGCTGCAGCTCAGCACTGTGCTTGGAAGAACAAGGAAAATATAAAAGTGTTTAAAAGTGTTTTTTTTGTTCTGTTTGCCTATCAGAAAAACACTGAAGTGCTGGGCCTCTGACAATAAAAATAGGAGATTCTTCATTAGTGGTGTTGTGCATAAATAGACACATTATACCTCTCTGAATGGGAAAGATGAGCTTTGAGCGTGGGGGAAAATTCCCAAATGATTTAAGGGGTTTGGAGCTGTATTGTAAGGAAAGCAAAAGACACTAAAAATCTTCCATGGAAGTAAATTTAGGATTACAAACAAAATAATTATTTAACACAGTTTTTTAATGCTCAGGTGGTAAAGACACAGAGAAAATGTAATTCTCACCAAAATCTTCAATATGCTGGATCTCCTCTGGCAACTTCAAATCTTTACAAATTTTATCCTATGTAACAACTGGGTAATGTTTAACAAAGATCATTATTCAGGAAAACACTCTTAAAGGTCAAACTGGGCTTAAGATGTTTGGGCGAATAAATCTCAGAGATTATTTTTATTTTTCAGGTCCCAGGTACAAATTCAGAAGATATTTTGAGACATGCTGAAAACCACAGAGAAAACATCTTATTTTCTGGACATATTCATCTTTAGGCAAGTGTGGACAGAGTGACTGTGTTATGACAAGCTCAGAGCAACCTCCAAAAGTGTCCAGAACAGATAGCACAGAAAAGTCTGACTTGTTGTAACAAATCTCACTCTCTCCTTTGTGAAGACTAATGAGTAGGTATGAAAAGGAGCTAATGTTCCATTAAGTTTCTGCATTTCTGCATCGGTATCTGAATTAGTTTTTTAATATTAACTCCTAGTCGAATTTACACAGACCACTCTGACTGTTTATGTAGTGGTGCTAAGTTGGGCTGTTTACACAGCTAGATAGACAGTGAAATTTGTCTTAATTCTACCTGGGAGAAGCAGAAAATGTGCATCTTTGCAGAGATGTTGTTTAGGTAAAATCAAGAAAAATCCTACTAGAAACCTTGATGATGCTTTAAAGTAGTTCGTTAAGAGAGTAAGTTGTTGACTGAGCATGGGATTTTTTGTGAAACTTTCACTGCTTTTTATAAAAGTCAGTGTTTTCATGAAATAAGCTTTCATCTGCAGCAAAGCAGACTCCTCAAAGTGGTCATTCCAACTCTAGAGGTGTCTTGAGCCAGTCACACATTAATCATACAGGGCAGAGGGACGATAAGGGAATATTAGGCTTTAACACAAGTAGATTTTCAGGTTTCATAGAACCAGAGAAGGAGGGAAGTATTGAAAGTAATAAGGTTTTTAGAAAGCTGTGAAAACAGGCCCCAGAAATAGAAAAAGCTTAAGAATTTAAAATCAGCTTGTCCTAGCTTACAATATAAGTTGTGCCCAAAGTATGTATTCTATCACCATGTTCATGAGCTGTTGAGACCAGGTAGGGCAGTGTTTCCCTTATCTTCTGTTAATGAGCCTAACAATGCCTTGCCACATGACTCATAGATAACTCCCTCCAGGAGCTATCTCTGTTTAATGGGCCATCAAGGACCCACTGCATGACTCATAGAATGAGATCAGCCCATTGTGAGATGCTCCGCCCAGGGGGAGGAGCCAAGCATTCCCACCTGGATATAATCCAGGGTTTGGGACAGCACAGGGACCCCTTACCCACTGGACTCCCAGAGGACAAGAGCTCCCAGACCTTTCTACAGGATCACTGCTTCAACAAGACCGTTTCATCTGGACTGCTACTACCACCCTAACAGGGTGTCAGGTTGTATTCTGACCTTGTCACTGTTTTTTTGTATTATTGCAATTATTTTATTTTACTTTATTTTATTTCTTTTATTTTCCTCGGACTCTCTGACTGGTTTTGCTTTCAAACCAGTACACAGCTGTAACTGCAAAGTTTAAAGGTAGGAAAAGTTACAATAGTACAGCAAGCAAGGACATAAAACAATAATCTGAGTCTTAGGTTTGGCTAAGATAGATCTTATGGCTGCAGAAAAATATGTTTAGCAAGAGTAGAAATTTTAAGCTTAATAATGGAATATTTTTTATTGTTAATAGAAAACATACAAACAAGCATTGTTTGAAGCAGGTGCTTTCCATGATTGGTTAGGACAATTGTCTGTAAGCTTTAACAATATGTTATTGGCTGAAAAACTTTTAAGATGCTCTGTAACAAAGAAATCTTTGGCTGCTGTTGGCAGATGTGACCTGTTGCCATCCTTTAGTTATGTAAAACCCTGTTATGAGACTGATGCCTCAATAAAGGTTCGAGGAACAGTAGTCCTGTCCCATTCATGCCTGAAGACCCAACACAGAGAATATGCTGAGTAGGAAGAGGTCCACCAGGATCTAAGTCCTGGCCCTAAGCACAAAACTACAAGATGTTACATGCCTCCATTAAGTTATCTAATAGCTTAATGTCTTTTTTATGATGTGGTTCCCAAAACTGCACGTCTTATTCAAGGTGAGGCCATACCAAAGCAGAGCAGGACAATTCCCTCCCTTGCCCAGCTGTGTCTGATGACCCCCCAGGACACACCTGGCCCTCCTGTCTGCCAGTACACACTGATGGCTTATGTTCAACTTGCCATTGACCAGGACCCCCAGGTCCCTTTCTGCAGTGTTGTTCTCCAGACCCTCATTCCCCAGTCTCGGCACAAAACCAGAGTTGCCCAGTCCCATGTGCAGAATCCAGCACTTGCCCCTGTTGAACTCCATGGTTTTGGTGATTGCTCATCTCTCTAATTTGTCAAGGTCTGCCTGCAGGACCTCTCTACCCTCAAGGAAGTCAACAAATCCTCCCAATCTAGTGTCCTGGGCAAACTTAGTATTCCTTTGAGTCCTGTGTCTGTATTGTTTATGAAGATGTTGAAGAGAACTGGACTGAGGATGGAGCCTTGCCCAAAGTCTCTTATGACTGACTGCCAGCCTGATTCTACCCCATATACTATAATTCTTTTTGCCCAACCTGCGAGCCAGTTGCTCACCCACTGTACAATACAGTTATCCAGCCGTGTGCTGGACATTTTGAACAATACTGTGAGAGACAGTATTAAGGTAGCAAAGGTCTAAAAAAGCAAAGGGTCAGAATAAAAGTAAAATAAAAACTCTTTTCATATCAGAAGGATTTCAAAACAATAATATCAAAATTCCTGGACTTATTCCGTGTGCAATACGCAGAAATAATTGAGCCTCAGCAGTAGAATGCTGTCACTAACACATAAAGGTCCATGTCATGCTGTTCCTGAACCTCTGCCTACAGCATGTATCAGGTCACAATGCATCTGTCCACGTCCTCCTATAACGTAGAAATCCTAGTATTATGTACTAATGGAGAATACTATTTCTTACCTGTACTTAGAAGAGAGCATCTTGTTTTGTGTTTGTGTGAGCCTTATTTCCAGGCTCCAGTAGAGTTGCAAAGCTCTTCAGAGCCAGGGATAATGGCTCAGTGTGACATTTAAGCAAACTTTGTACCATGCTTACCTGTAGCCTGAGTGACCAGAGACTAGCCTTTATTCCATTTGCACGTTCTGAGTCACTTTTTCTGCCTTTGAAACCAGTGTCCATAAAATGAAAGATTAATGAGATCCTCTGCAGCCATCCCTCACACAAATAACATTCATCCCCTCATCATTCTGCCTCTACAGAAATGACAGACCTGCTTCATAAAATACTCTGATATCACAGGTTATGCAGGGTCACTTCCCCAAACCTCTCTATTCTAAAACTCATGTGCCTGAACAAACTAAGGTGTCTGGTAAACTATTAAAACATGTCTTTCAGTACAGCCACAACAGATCAACAAAATAATTACTATAAGCAAACCAGGTTTCCAAAATTATTTCCTTACCTTTTTTTTCCTGAGAAATTATACAAAATATAATTTCTATATTGGGAATAAAAGGAGATTTTGCAGAATAAACAGAGAGAGAGGAGAAGGTGGGGAAGGGAGGGAGGGAGGGAGGGAGGGAGGGAGGGAGGGAGGGAGGGAGGAAGGAAGGAAGGAAGGAAGGAAGGAAGGAAGGAAGGAAGGAAGGAAGGAAGGAAGGAAGGAAGGAAGGAAGGAAGGAAGGAAGGAAGGAAGGAAGGAAGGAAGGAAGGAAGGAAGGAAGGAAGGAAGGAAGGAAGGAAGGAAGGAAGGAAGGAAGGAAGGAAGGAAGGAAGGAAGGAAGGAAGGAAGGAAGGAAGGAAGGAAGGAAGGAAGGAAATTGATAGAAAAAAGAAAGGGAATAGGAGCTGAGTAACTTACATCTGCATATAAAATACATTCTTTATAGTGTAGGAAACTGAATACTACATACCTAGTGAACTCACGTATTAAGTGATTTATGTTATATATATTTCCATAAACAGTTTATTTTGGTTGCAAATCTGCAACTGATAACTGATATTGCTCCTTTTTCCATAATCAACTATTTAACTAAAAAACATCTGGTAACCTTCTATATACATTCAGCTCATTCTTCAGATTTTAATTTCAAATTATTTGTTATGATATCCAAGAGAGCCTTGCTATAGGAGGAAAGGAAATCAATCCCTGTTCCATTGTTTCTTGCTGCATAAAACTAAATCCTGTGCTTCTTCCTCCTTCCTTTGGGAATTCCTGTGGTGCAGTACAAAGCACGCATTAAAGAAGAAATGTTTTAATGGATCATTAGCTCTCTTACTGGAGGCTTCAGCTGAAGAAATATTTTGCTGTGGTCGCTGGTAAGCACAAAAAATATTAATGGATATGAGACACATTTATATCCAAAATTTTCTGTGGATCTACAAGGTCCAATGCAAAGAAGCTTAAAGAAGCTTGAAAGGGACTAATATAAGGGGCCTGATATCTAGAGCTTTTGGTTTTGTCAAGGACAGCAGGAAACTCAAGTTCCACTCTTAATTCAGGCCATAAATTAATGGCCTGAATGGGTCCTTTCTGATTACCAGGTGCTCTACAGTAACTGTTCTCTGGGTGTTCTACATTTTTGTGGGTGCTTTCCCTCTTTCTCCTTGTTCTTTAAAAACTAAGCAAAAAAAAAAAAAAAAGTCCTAATGAATAACTTGCAATATTTCAAAACAGTTATTTTCATATAACAGTAAAGGCTTATCCACTACTACCTATATGAACCTCATCATTAGTACCAATGCCCTGAATTACTCTCACCATTGAACTGAGATAGAGAAAGGTAGAGAAACATCTTATTTAGCATACCAGACACGAGGCTAGCTGCTGTAACTAGACTAAAAATATTTAGGAAGGAACAGGAGTCAAAACCATCCTGAATCAATATCCAGAGAAGTAATTATCAGGGATGTTCTTGACAAATGATAACTCTAGCTAAAATAAAATAGGGGATTAAAAAATCCCATTTGTTTTTTCATTTATTTTGAACAGAATTTTTAGCTATTTTGTACACTGCGTGCGGGGAATGAACACTGCAGCTCTTGGCAAGTCTGCAGTGCTCTGTCTTTTTCTTTCTCTTGTATGCTTCTCTGCCCTGTTTGAGGGAATCACTTTGACATGCTGAATCAAATAAAAATCCATACATAGCCTTTCTAGGCAAAACAGACAAGAGAAAGGAGGAGGGGAAACCATAATAAATAGAAAAAAAGCCTAAATCTGAGAGTATTTGAAAACTTATTTCTCTGGCTGCATGCATATATGACAAACAAGAAGCAAATATAAAGAAGTGACAGCAGTGAGAAAATAGACTGTAAATTTGTGAGTCAGGAGACTGGATGTTAGAGTAGAATGAAAATAATGATAAAGCTTTGGGTGGGGCAGTCTTACCATTAAAGACTCTTACTTCTCTTTCATCTCAGCTTTTGCTATAAAACCCAGTGAAATAGATTTTGGAAATTGTAAAGCTGATTGGTAAAATCGAATTGGTTTTGGAAAGATGAATACTGTGACTATTGCTACTGACTCTCACTCTCCCATATTCTGTCTTGTTCATTCACTGAATCCATTTTTGGAATGCAAGAAAAACATTTCTCGGCTAGCATGACATTATATTTTTTACCACTGTTTGACACTTTCATGGCCTGTGATCACAGTGGAACTTTCTCCATAAAGTGATATCATCTCCACATGACTAAACTAGAGTTGAAAATCAAGTTTGGGAAGAAAAAAAGCTAAACATACCTGACCACAGCCTTGTATCAGGAGGGAAGGTGACCTGAGACTGACAAGCAAGGGGAACAGGTGGAAGAGGAAAAGGTTCCCAACGGGAGTATAAATTACATTGTTCATGTTCTTTTAAATAGTTTGTGTGACCTCTAGTGGCCTTTGCTGCCTGTTGTGTCCCTGTGACTTCAATTTGTGGAAGCCACCTGGATCTACTGATGCAGCAGCATATTCACATGGATGTTAGATACTTCCAGATTTCTGTTGTGGAAGCACAAGTCAGGTGGGGATTAGGCAAAGATATATCCACACTTTTTCCTTAAATAAACAAAGGAGAAAATAATTTTAATGGAAATAAACATGCTAACTTCCATTTTCTCCCCAGAAAACCTCTCCCAAGATAGAATCACAGTGTGGTTGAAGTTGGCTCACCTCAAACCCCTGTTCAAAACAGTCACCTAGGACAGATTGTTCAAGTCTGTGCCCAGCTGGATTTTTGAATTGTTTCAAAGAATGGAGACTCCACAGTCTCTGGACATTCTCTTCCACTGTTCAGCCACGTTCACAGGAAAAAAAAAACAAAAAAACAACCCTCTCTCTTTCTCTAATGTTTAAAGAGATTTTTTGGTATTTTGCTTTATGACAGTTGCTTCTTGTTCTCTCACTGGATTCCACTGACAAGACCTAATGCATATTTTTGTCAAAGAGTGTGAAGAATATATGATATTCACAGGAGAGACAGATTAAAATAAGAGATTAAAAAACTACACACACACAAACACACACATATTTTTGCGGGGCAGATTTTTCTTCCTTTATTTCTCTTACCCCAGAAATTTCCAGGGCCTCTGAGCTGTAGCACACTACACAGTTTTTGCTTTGTGTTTTGTTTGACTTGGCTGCATATTTTCTCCCTGCTGCTCTCAGGAGCCTCCTCTTCTCTGCTCCTTCTGGATGTTCCCAGACTGCCCTTTTTATTCCATTCCTGCTGACCTGTCCTGTTCTCTGTGGCATCCCTCACTTCTGTAGATTTTCAAGCTCATGAAAAGGAATAAGTTCTCCCTCAATCTCCAAAAAGGAGATAGAATTTTGCTGCAAAGAGAATTCAAACAGGTGATCGTCTTCTATGCTTTTCAGTAAAATTTACTAATGGATCACAACATAAATAATGTACTGTAGAAAAAGAACAAATAAACCAGATACCTTCCATCATTGCTTGATTTGTTGACAGTTATGTATAGATTACAAACATTATCGTTAGTTTTCCAATATACTGGTATGCTTAGATTGAGATGGAAATTTTCCCAAAACTCCCAGTGAAAAAGATGCATTAATTCAAATGAGAACAGTTTATTTTACAGGGTTAGTATTGCATTATGCTGTGAGCTGCAGATGGTGGAAGTACTTGTATAGTAAGGTAGGCACAGGCAGATGACGTAATGAAGGTATTCATTGCTTGAATAATTTTATATTATAATTTAGATGTTAATAGATTTATCTTTGTAGATCTTTCCTGCACTGTATACCACTGTCTTGTCCCTATTTTACAGAAAAGGAATTGACTCAAAGACAATAATAAAGATCATTAAACATTATCACATCAGTACATTATGCACATTAATGCTAGATTACATGCTACAGTAATGGTTTGAATAACTTAGATAAACCAACACAGAAAATATGTAAGAAAAAAGGATGATATTCTAGCATTTTAAACTTTTAATTCTTATGTTTTATGCCTTTTTTACCACAATGTCTCCCTTTTTAAATGAAAAAAAAAAAATAGATATATAATCCCCCAATGTATCACCATGTCACCAACCTTGATTACCTTTAAGTAATGAGGGTGACAGTGAGAATAGTATCACATTAAAACACCATCAAAAAAGCATAGGTGAATGTGTTTTTCTCGTATGTATGAGCAGGAGAATTTTCTGATTCCAACAGCATATCTGAAAGTAAAAACCCCAACACAACAAAAAACTGAAACAAATGAAACACCAAACAAACAAACAAAAAAACCCAACCAACCAACCAACCAAACAAACCAACAAAAAAAAAAAAAAAAAAAAAAAACAACCCGAAAAAATCCAAAAAAGCCCTACAAAACCAACCAACCAACCAAACCAAAACACAAAAAACCCCAACCCAACATTCATTCTAATCATCAAAATATATTTCAAGTCACCAGGCTTTGATCTAGCCTGGATATTTTTAAACTCAAGGAATATTTGACTTTTTTTGCCTTTTGATTTATTAATTTACAGTACAATTGAATTTTAATACTCAGGTATGTCCAGAGAGATGGCAGGTGCTGAGTTGGTATTTCTCAGGCTGAGCAGATTCCTGTAGGAGAGGAAGCTGATGCTTCTTCCCAGTTATTTACACAGCGTTGCAATTAAATAAACATTGCAAATACACACACCTAGTTTTGTAGGTTTTAGTGATTATTTCTTCCTAAAGAAAAAGCTGACTCCTCAGCTGTTTTTGAGAGATAGGATTAACTGTTAACATTGAGTTTTTATTTCTGCTCAGCTATAAAGATGGTTTATAAATGCTATCTCTGCCATAAGGTTAGCGAAGATAATAGACCTGATTTGTACACAGCATATGGGCCTCTGTATCCAATTTATTTCCTATTTTATTTCTTGGATTTGCCTAAGGCCTATGTTCTGTTGGTATAGGATTTCATCCAAAAATGAATCCTAAAAACATCACTTTGAAACGTGCATTGCCTTTTTTATTAACAAACTATAATTCAGACATCTGCTAAACTGTCCCCCGATCTAACCACATGAAAGACAAAACTGACACAACTCTAGCCATTTATTGTGTTAATTCTACATTGTGGAAGTTTAGCATCTGCATTTATTGGAAATACATTATTTATAAAAATACACAGTTTGAAAACACCTTCTGAAATTTAACCACATTTAATCTAGAGAAAAATTCTGTTACTATATAAGCATTAAGCGTGAGTTTTAGATCATGCTGGGTATTTTAAATTTTATTTTTTAAGACAAAAGAATAAAGTTTTAATTAGTATAGTTCAAAGAAAGCCATGAAATAGCTTAGTGGGTCTACTTCCTGCCTAATGTCAATGAGACTTGCCAGCACTCAAATCTTTGCTTCTGAAACCTTCACCAAGGTGTTTCTAGCCCTGGAAAAACCAAAACTCTCTCTGAAAGGAGTCTGTAGTTTTAGAACTTAGAATACAATCTCCTGTGAGACTGCTGTACCTTAAAGAACAGAATTAGATCTTAGTTTCTGTTTTAAAGAACTTTGGCACATGGATCAGAATTTTCAAACGGATTAATTTCTGTATGGGGTTTAATTTAAGTCCTAACATGACCTACAAAAGCTCAGTAATAGATCTTTTCTGTTTTTTACTGCTTGCTCCTGCATCTACGACAACAGTTTTAGATGCTGCAGCCATGGCCCATGTGTCTGATATCGTGTCTGTAACGGAAGGCAAAACTGAGTGATGGCAACAGATAATGCATCCACTTGAATCCTCTCTCAGACCAAAAGAGAATGAGTTAGATTGAGCTACTTTCAAGATTATTCTTTACTAAAGTAGCTTTGCCTTTGAGATGGACAAAACAAATTCATAGAATCCAGCAGAGGGTTCAGTTCCAGAATTTTGTTTTCTTTATGAAATCTTAGTTTTACTAAAGTCCGTTAGTACTTAACATAAAATTTCTTTGTAGGAAATCCTCATTAATGTCAAAGGGGTGAGGATTTCATCCCAACATTTTACAGTGTCCAAATTTACCAGGCAATGAAACCTATATTATTTTCCTTTCTTTTTTTTTTTTTTTTTGTCACTGTGAAATAAGATAACTTCCTGCTTGCACACTTCCTATTTGGAATTGCACCAGAAACCAAAGACAGAATGCAGACTGTGATTTATAGTTCTTGTCATAAATAAGACAATACATCACCAAAACTATGCTTTTCCCCTCTTCTGATCAGGAGAGCTCGAATGGCAACTCCATCTACCAGGAATAGAAATATTAGAAAGGCCTTACCTCTTATAAATAGAAGGTCTGTTTTTATACTCTGCCTGGGGAAAATTTTGCCCTTTTGTCTTTAGATCCTGGGTGACTAATTGAAATGAAATCCAGAGCTTGGTTCTGAAGGAAAAAAAAATTCTCAGAATCTTGAAAATTTTCATTTTAACTACTTCCACAAAGCAGTGAATGAAAAACAGAATGTCATTTTCCATGCCAATTTCTATGAGTGCTCTAAAGAAGCTATATTCCATTAACTCATTAGAAGATTTAAAAAGAGACAGCTGAAGGTGCACAGAGTGCTCACATCCCCATCTGGTCTTTGTCTCCAGAGACAGTACTGTCATTCTGGTACACATTTCTTTCAGGTAGCTCAGAGAAAAGGGCTATGAAGTTTTACTAAAGGTGCAGTTGTAAATATTATCTGATTCTATGAAGTTCCAGTCCCCTCAGATGTTAAGAGGTAGTGTTTGGGTTAAGTTATCAAATTTAAATAAGACCTCAAACTAATCTGAGATGTTTACAGTCATTTTAAAAGCCATGACCCTCAGGTATCTATGAAAGGACATTAATGAAGAAAAAAAAAAATCATGAAAATTCCTCGTTATCACGTGCGTCCTGTAGGAGCTGTAAGTCATATTAAAATAAGACTGGAATGTGGAAGGCACCCAGAATGATCACCAAGTCAAACTCTTAAGTAAATAGCCCTACAGGGATTACACTCACAGCCTTGGTGTTTTTAGCACCATGCTCTAACCAACTCAGCTAATCTCACAGTCATTCATAGATGGATTCTATCCACATATCTTGAAACTACAAATTGGCAAAGAATTTGAGGGTAGTAGAACAATCTGTTTAATTTCAATTAATTTGAATAGCTCACCAAACAAATCAGATTTTCAAGCACTTGATGAAAACCTGATGATGAATATCAGCCAACTTTGACCATCAAGGACAAACAGTAACAAGGCAGTCTCGTTTCTATGATATGAAGCAGTATATATAGTTTGTTTTCTGAAGCTCTTGTCTCACATGGAATTTTCATGAATAAATTAGGGACATACATTAGAACAATTCTATGTGAGACACAAAACTAGTTCCATGCTCAGAGTCATCAACACCTGAAGGACAGGATGCCATTCAGCAGGACCTAGACAGGCTTAAAAAGCAGATGCCTAGGAATGTCACATGGTTTAACCAGATCAAGTGCAAGGTGTTGCACCTGGATTGGGGTAACCCTTGGTATCAACACAGGATGGGGGATGATGAGATTATGAGCAGCCCTGACAAGAAGGATTTGGGTGTGCTGGTGAATGAGAAGCTGGATTGATCCAGCAATGTGTGCTTGAAGCCCAGAAAGCCAACTGTGCCCTGAGCTGCATCCAAAGCAACATGGCCAGCAGGGCAAGGAAGGTATTTGTGCCCCTCTACTCTGCCCTCATGGGACTCCACCTCAAATACTGCATCCTCAGCACAGGAAGGATATTGACCTGTTGGAGCAAGTCCAGAGAAGGGTCATCAGCTTGATCAGAGGGATGGAGTACTTCTCCTGTGAGAAAAGACTGAGGGAATTGGGATTGCTCAGCCTAAAAAAGAGAAGGCTTCAGGGTGACCTAACTGTGGCCATCCAGTACCTGAAGGAAACTTGCAGGAAAGATGGGGTAAGACTACTTGCAAGAGTATGTATTGATAGGACAAGTGGAAATTGGTTCAAATTCAAGGAGAGTAGGTCTAGATTAGACTTTATGAAAATATTTTTTACTGTGAGGATGGTGTGGCAAAGGAAAAAGTTGTCAAGAAAAGTGGTGGATGCCCCATCCCTGGAGGTGTTCAATACCAGGCTGGATGGTGCTTTGAGCAACCTGGTCTCATGGAAACTTTCCCTGGCCACAGCAGGGGAGTTGGAACTGGATCATCTTGAAGGCCCCTTCCAACCCAAACCATTCCATGATCTTATGATGCTGTGAACTTACAAAGCACAAAGAGGAGTGAAGTGGCAGAATGGGATATGTCCATATTCATATTCAGGGCACATCAACAAGAACATAATTTAGAAGACTAAGAACATGTGAGCTCAGAAACTTCCTAAATATCACAGAACTTTTTTTACCTGAGCATCGAACTGAGTTTTTAAAATAAACAGATAAAATTACCATTAATAAATAGCCAAGCCATGCAATATTAACTTTTGAGTCCTACAGAGACTCAGAAATTAAATTTCTGAAAGGCAGTAGAAAATTTAATAATTTTGAAAGACATTTCACAGAAATAAATGCAAATAATTTGAAAAGTGCTTCTATGGACATACACAGCTAAGGACCAACATGCCTGACTTTCTTGCTGGAAAACAAAGTATAAAAATAAATAAATTTAATAGAGAATATAAGGTACATGAGAAGGTCAGTATAAAAAAATAAAATTTTGTGTCTCACAGAATCACCAGAAGTCTTTCAAGGACCACTTAATATATGGATAAAACATGAGAGAATGCTATCACAAGCTGAACAGGAATCAATTTTTCGTTTCTGTGTTGTGAAAAAGATACTGCCAAACTTGAGCAACAGCTGTAAGAGCAACATAACCATGATTTCCTTAGTACTGGCTGCATCTCAGTATTATATGTAGCTTTTTGTAATGCACTCCAAAGAAAAAAAGTCAAAAAAGCTGCTTGGACAGATTGATCAGGAAAGAAAAGATCTTAGAAGCATGAACAGCAATGACTGAAAAAATCTGACCTTGCTTAGTCAAGACATGACAGAGGTTAGAAAAACTATTAGTTCTTACAATCAAAGAGATCATGTTGAGACAACTAAAAAATGTTATTTCATTGTCCATGTCCAGGGCTTGTAGGGTAAGTAAGAATGTATTGTTTCAACAAGGGCTAGACAAGGTAACTAAACTCCAAACGCAATTTCCTGGAACATGACATTTTTTCAGTAAATATAAAGCACTGGATGGATATCTATCTGGAATGTTATCACATAGAAGAGAGGGAAGGATTACAAGGTTTAGAATGTATTTCCCAGATAAATTTTCTATGATTCAATAATTATATCCACACATTTCAAGTTCTGTTTCAGGACTTTTAATCTAAGCACTTAACCTCAATAGTTATAACAATTTAGTTGTGACTTTAAATCTTATATTTCTAACAGAATACCTCTGTTTTCTCACCAGAAAGCACAGGTCCCATGTTTGTTGAGAGTTGCTACAATATTCTTCAAAGATTAGTTCGAAATACCTTTATCCCAAGCCATCATCCTTTCAAAGTGCTGGTTAATATCATGTCTGGTCTCAGTCAAGAGCTGGTAATGAATGACAAGCATTTTTTCCAACTGTAACCTTGAATTACATATGTTTTTCAAATTGCAGGTTGGTTTCAGATTTAAGACTTTTTATGTGGAGATGTTTTACATTGGAATGTACACATTTAGTAAGCAAATGGGGAAGAGAGCTTTACTTTACGACTAAAAGAATTCCAGAGATGTAAATATGCAACTGTAGAACAGGTAGCTTTTCATTAACAAATAATCTAAAAAAAAAATCTGAGCACCACTGTAATTTAAAAGGAAAAATGTCAAAAATATCTCTATATTTACAGGTGAACAAGTTTTGGGGAAAAAAAATTATTTTGAAAGCAAAGACTGGTGGAATCCCAAAATATTATGGGCTTGAAGAGTTCCTAAGAGAAGGTTTACAAAACCAAAATAAACAAGCAAAGTTCAGTGTGTCTTAGAAAGAACATAGGATTGTCTGGGAAGAAACCCTCAAAAAGTAATCATACTCTAAAATAGAGACCTGTCTTGAATAAGAGAGTCTTCAGCTAAATACTAGCAGTAGAAAAACCTTCAATTCAATTCAATAAAGTAGTGTTCATTTGTTACCCGTGCTTTACGAGAGTCCATAACATTGTTGTATATTTAAAGGCATAAATAGGGGTGTTTTTTTTACATTTTGCCATAATTTAGTTCAGATTGTGGACATTAAAATACACAGAGTAACAGAAAGCTATTCTAAATCAACAGATGTGGTGATCCTTGAAATTGAATTTTTATCAAGTTTATAACTTCCCTAAATATTGATGCAAAAAATTCAAAAGGTAAGAAATCTGCTCTTTAAGCTGCATGGATAAGAGGAATATCAGGATATTAAGAAAGAAAGAAGTATTTCTCAGTAGTAACAGTGTGTTACTATCGTGAACAGAACAACTAAAACCTGGCAGTCCCAAAGGAATTGTTCAAAAGTGCTGCAGCCAAGGTATTTTCTGTTCCTACTGCCCAATCACTTGAATCTTACTCTGTGAAACAAGCATGAATAAGAGTTTTGAAGGTACTGTCAAGGAGAGATGCTCACTTTACTGAACAGGCAAGAGAAAAAAGAGGAAGGTTCACCCAGTATGTTTCTGCAGGATAAGATAAAAAAGGGAATTTGCAAAATAAAATATCATCTACGTGACTAGGGAATGCTTTACCCAAGAGAATGATCTCAGCTAGAGCTGTAGCAGCACAGAGAGAATAAACTGGTTGCTTTTGATGACAGCTAAACAGGACACAATATGTCTGTTGGGAACATAGATGTAGAATATAGGACTGCGAGGGTGAATAAAATGCTAGAATAGACAAAAGCTTTTATAGTCCAGGAATGCATCACAAGGAGTGGGGAGTGTTATTAAGACAATACAATTGGAGGAACTGGCTGAGGAAAGGCAAAAAATTATCCTTGAGTAAGAAGTTTGGAGGGACTCTCACTAGTGGGAGTTACTACCTATTTGCAAGCACACTAACTGAAATTATGACCTCTTTTCCATAATAAATGTTGAATGGCTAAAACCAGAGAAGTTGTGGATGACAGCACAGATAGAGCTGATACTGCCAGCTAGCCAAAAATAGATAGGGACTACAATCCACCCACTGACACCAATACTGGAAGGTCAGAGTAGTTATGGTATGGAGATCAGAGACGATAGTGCAGCCTTGAGGAGGGAGGTGATGCACCAGCACACACCACAAGAAGATTTTATGCATCAGAAAAGAAAGTCCAGGTAGGCCTTGTCTTAATGTGCCATTGCAGGCATAAAATAGAAATGGCTCGTAGAAAATGAGCTGAGAGGAATACAGAGAGGTACTACAAAGATGAGGGGCTTCCTCAGAGACAGACCTGTAGATTCTTAGACACACTATACTTTTACAGCTATGATACTCATTTAAAAAGTTATTCTATTTGATGCTAGCAGGCACGGTGAAGTAAACACTGCTGCAGCTTCTGTAACCAGACTCAAAATCTGAAAAGAATATTTGCTTCCAGGAAAGTCCTGCTAAGGTACTCTGTCAGATAGTCCAGCAGGCATTTTGGCATTTTGTCTCCATCATGAGTGCCCTTATGGATCAGTCTAGATAATACTAGAGAAATACTGGAGAAAAATACTCTGTCTCTAAACTTGGCAACAAATTTTGCTGTCCAACATCTTAAAGCTAGTTCTTTGTCCTTTCAGATAACAATGGAAAAAACAATTTTCTTGACCTATTAAAGAATTATAAAATGATGACATTTGTCTCCTCTTTTCTCCAGAATTAAATTATTTAATAGGCATTTTCACTAAAAGTGCTTAAGGCTTTATTGAAATATATGCAACCAAGAAGATTACAATGGCAGCATAGTATTACCTCATTTGCTCCTGGCCACTCCAAGGTACTTAATGAATCTCTGTGGTTCATGAGTTTTTACACCCACACAGAGAACTAAAACATAAATCTTCAGATCTCAATGGATACTTTTTGTGAAGCAGAACTAGATTAAGTGAGGAACTTTATATATTCAAAGTGTTATGTGGGGATTTCAAATGCGCATTACATTTGACATCATAATTTTTGACCAAAGGCCGATGGGCCTGAAAAATGTGGTACAGCCAGAATTTTTTCAAGAATTCTTTCGAAATGGGGTCTTGGTGTTGCCCTTAATCCTTGTAAACTATTTTAAGATGCAAACTTCTTGGGAGGGAAGTCTTTGAGGAAATGAAGAGGTTAATGAATCTATTTATAATGAAGGAAGTGACACAGTCAGGCTGTACCACAAGCAATGCACAATAATAATTTGAAAGTTTATTACAGACGTTAAGAGGTTATAAACACGGTTTGTAGGAAAGAGGGCCCTAAGTCCTCTTCTGTCAGATACTCACCAACAAGGAAAGGAAACACTTTCAAGAACATAATTCTGCTCTGGGAGGTGGCTCTTTGAACAAGGGCACATTTTGCATAATCAATAGAAAAATTTTTGTTTCTAATAAAATTGCAGGCTATGATGAAGATCTTATCAGACAAAGTTGCAGCCAGTAATATGAACTCAGCGATTTTAAACATTATAAATAAGGACTAAGAGAAAATTAAGTAGTCCTTGAGACATTGTAAGACTATTTTGAAAATGCATTTTCCATATGACTTGGCAATGGCTGAGCAGAATGGCAACTTTTCATCTATTTTCTTTTTTCAAGACAAATAATTTGCTGGTAACTTTGAACTGATTCACCTATATCAATTCAACTTTCATTTGGTTTGATAAGTTTATGTTTCTAGACTCTGTTCAAAATGTTCAAACCTGCATTCCCTGTAGAGAATTTGAGAGATTAAGATATCCTCTTCTTATCTGTCCAGTGCTGAATATTTGTTTCAGAATCCAACTAGAGAGATGCTGTGATTATCTTGGTAGCAGTCATTTATAGAAGCAGCTAAAGAAGAATACATAGAGCTGGATGGAGTCTTTGAAAAACGAGGATCTGGTTGTTAGAAGAATATCTGATGCATTCAGAGTTAATCACTTGGGCCATCAGATCAAATGCCTTTCTAGACCCCAGACAAAAGGCACAGTGGACTGGAAAAAAATATGAAAGGTGAAAATAAATGACTAAGAAAATTCTTTGGACTGTGAAACCATACTAAGGAGTGTGAATATTGGAGGCATGACATAGGAACCTACTCTTGTTACTGATTTTCTTTTTAGAACTTTATGGCAAAGATATTTTTAGTCAAAATAAATATGATATTCACCTTACTGAACTATAGGAACAAATAAAGCTGTGAAAGTAGGACACTGAAGTAAGATCAGAATCAAAAGATGTTGTGAGATTGATTTTTAAAATTTTTTTAATATGTTTCTGTGGATTGATGAAAATTAAAAGTTTCAGCATTCCATTTAATTTAAGATGCATCAAAGTGCTAAAATTCATATATGTCCTTAAAGACCAGAATTTACCTTTTCTCTACATTTCTAGGGTTTCCTTCAGTGGAATGAGTTCTGATTTAAAGGAAATCAGTATTATATTCTCTTCTGAAATTTTTTTGGGTATTTAATTCTTTTGATTTTATCACCAGTGGCATAACTGACTATATTGGTGTTTGCTGTCTTTTAAAATTAGAATCAAGAAAAAGTATATAATTAATATAAATTTTTTAATTTAAAATTGTGAAAAAAGTTTTGAAAATCTGTCTGATTACCAAATATTCCACAGAAAAATTAAAAAAAAGTTCAGACAAAATGCATACTTTTTACTTTTTTTTATTTTAATGCTAAAGTCTGATATTTGATGTCTTGATTCATAGCTTTTTAAATTTATAGGCTTTATAGACATATAAATGTTTGACTAAATCAGCCCATTTAATCCCAGATCAAAGTGCTCCAAGCAACCTAATGTGCTGCAGCAAACATAAACTGCAATTTAGTTGCTAAGAAATTCTAAGAATTTAACATAGTTGTTTATGTTTCTTTAGAAGCATTGTTATTAGTTTGAAGTTCAATTGAATTAGAAAACACAAAAGTAACCATTTCTGAGGTGCAGAAAATGGATTTGCATTCAATGTTTTACTACACAATATATAATAAACAGGCTTAGAGTAAAACCTCGAATCAAACCTCTGTTGAGAGACCCTTCAATGCACAGGTTAATTAAAATCTACATTTAAATCTTACCATTTAGGACACATCTGTTTAGCTTAGCATATGCCAAATTATAGGCTATAAAATTTCTTTGCAAAGACATCTTTTTAAATGCAAAGAAGCTTTCACAAATGCTATCCATTTGTTAATGTTTTAACAGAAGAACAAAGTGATGCACTGGGTGAATTACGTCCTCTTATTCTCCTCTTACTCTTCTTATCCTTTCTGGTTTTCAAATTTTCAGATTCTGTCCCTGGGTGAGGCTTATGCAATCACCCTGATTTTTCAAATATGTAGCACTGCTGTAAACACAACTCTGTAAACACAACTCTAGATGTAATTTGTTTGATTTTCTTGCTCTTTTATCATAGCAATACCCTGTTATTCCCTACTCAGCTGGTCTATTGTAATTTCTTGATGATTTTCTTGCAGCATCACTTAACCATTTTTGATTGCTTTATGTAGAATAAAACATTTTATGTCCCATGTCTCCCTTTCAGATTGTCAATCACACCTCTTTGTTTTGTTTTGTTTGCTTGGTTTTAATGTTTTTGGTTGTTTTAAAGGAAGTAATAAGAGGTATCACAAAGAGCCAGATTGCTTTAAAATGTGTGAAAATTGATGGTGAGGTAGATTACAAAGACCCTGTAAAATGTCCATTCTCAAGGAATGAACACAACCAATTGGTCAGCCCATGGCTGTGCTCTGGCTTATCACTATGTCACTTCATCATCATTTTCTCTCAGTCACCGATGGCAGCTTTTCCCTATTAACCAGCTGGACTCATACTTAAGTGGTGATAAATAACATGGAAAGAGCTAGAAGAGCTGTTTAAGCACAACAGAGATATTGCACTAGTGGTGGCTCTGAACTAAATGTAGGGACAAAGTGGAAGTGGACATGAAAAAAGAGGGGAGAGAAGAGTGGAGAAGAATATGGGACATAGTAAATAAATTCATAGCATGTTGGTTTCATCACTTCTTGCAAGGATTGTATTGTTGAGGGAGAACACTGTCTGAGAACTTGTACTTTTTAGCAAGTTGCAATACATTTTGGGAAAGAATTCTGTGATATGTTCACTCAAAGATTCTACACAATTAGAATCAATTAAAAGTATTGACAAAAAAAAGGATAAAAGGAATAAACAGGAGTAAGAAGAGATACAGATACAGATTTCTAATACTCCTCTGTACTTGGAATACTACATCTTCTACCTATAAACAGTGTAAACACTAAGCATAAGGGAAATGATGGAAGTATCAAGAGGAAAAGTTAGCTAATAAAAAGACTTTTTCATTAGGAAAAGCAAAACAGATAAAATACCTAACATTTAGACTTGGAAAAATGGTTGAGGTATATTTAATACTAAGCAAAGCTTTAGAAAATAAACCATAAAAAATCTTTACCAGAAAATTTGATGAAGTTATCTAATGTTGTTTATAGCCATATTTGGATGGATGAGGAGGGCACAGAAGTGTGACTGGAATACATTCTTCCACTAGCTAAAAACAGATTTGTGCCAGCTTGATTAACTATTTTTGTATCATATCTGGGATGAAAAAGGAAGTGACATTCAAGAATAAAAGAGAAAAGGCATACATAGGACATCCAGCTGAGCAATGATCAGAGGCAAAGAAGCATATTCAGGAGTTTGTTTTTGCTATATTACAAGCCTGTTTTGAAAACAACTTCAAATTGTTTCATTTGGTCATTTGAGGAACGTAAGCAACACCAGTAGGTTTTTCAATCAATTTACATTGGCTTTTTTTCTCTCTAGCTTTTTTTTTCAAAATTCAATATACAGATATTTACAGCTGAAGTACAGATACGCCTTCAGTTATATTAGCTCTAACAAAACAGTTATTATAGAGGTTTATTCATTTCAGCACTATCTATTCAGTGATGTTTTATTTAACAGCAGAAAGTCTGAGAATGTGTAGCAATAATGAAATCATAATGTTTTCTTTTGAGACTGGGTTTTCCTCCTTTAAGAGAGGAAGATTTTATTTTTGTAAAGGCAAGTTGATTTAACCATCTGATAACCTTAAATTAAATTAAAACAAAGCCTATCATACTATTACAAATGCATCAAGTAGACACATTATTCTGTAAGACAGACAAGATATAATTAGATGTTCACCAAACAAGAAAGAGGTAACAGAAAGACTAGCTTTCAAACAACAACAACAACAACAAAAAAGAAATCAAGACATTTTGGGAAGCCTAGTAACGATTCTATTTAAGTAATAAAAGTATGAAAGACGCCCTATAGAATAGACTAAAACATCTCATTTGAATATGATATTCCTTTAATCTCTCTCTAGTAATGCATTTAACTTTTAGCCAGATTTCTAATCCTTATCTCTTTAGATGAGTAAGCAATCAGCATGTAACCTACAACCACATAAATGTATGCTTCTTAAAGAAGTATTGAGTGATCTGGAATACATATCCTCTTCAGTTTAAGCAACAATTGCCTACATTTTTAACTTAGAGAGCAATATCTCAGTGTGATACTTAATTAATCAATTACTTTAAATGTTGGTAAGGTTAAAGATTCAGAATCTGTTCAGAAAAGAAAAATAAGCTAGAGGGTGAGAATAAGACTTTAGGAAAGTCTTATGAGAAATATAATTTCATTAGAGAAACCAACCATCACACTGAGAAAGATAGTGTCTTCTAAAATGGAATTGACAGCTTGTAAAGACTTCTTAGGAACAGATTTTTGCTACGTTAAGGTTACAGGATCACTGCAGAAACTGTTACTTACTTTGTCATGGCTTTCCACAAAACATTCTCTTTCAGAAGGCTTTGTTTAGAGCCTTAAATTGTAGAGCAGTAGTAGTAGAAAAAAAAGACAATTTATTTTAGCCACAATTTTGTGTTTTTCAAACTCTTTAAGCAACTTTGTAGGTACTACTACAGCTAATATAATGCTTTCTAATCTTTAGTAGATTTTCTTATAATCATGCAGATATTAGTCTCTAAACTAGGGTACAGAGGATGTACAGTGGCTTTATTACAGCATTTTTAGCATGTGCACTATATGTCCTAGCCTGTAGCTCAGTACTACTGTATTTTCATTGCTAGAAATGGGCCACAGGATTTGTACTGAGTTTATGAGGCCTCAGGATTATGGCTTGTCAAGCTTACTTTGTATGACTTTTTCTTGATCTGCCTAGAACTTTGCTTTGACCTAGTTAAGCCATAGCAGTATTTTTCTTTCATAACTAGGTAACCATATGTATTTGTTTTAATATGGCTTGTTTTCCTATGGTATAACCAGTTTCATATATAGTTGTAAAAAGTAGTTGTTCTATATAAAATGAGCTATTTGTGAGCCTAATGTAATGAAGCAATGTATAGAATTACAGGGCTGGTATGCTGGCAGAGTCAGAGAAAAGGAAGCAAAGCAAACAGTATAGAGGAATAGTGAAGTGGGATAAGAGCTGAGTCACAGCCTGGTACCAGAGAACCCATGGCTATGAACAGCTTACCAACAGTTAGTTAAAGAAATGCAGACCTGAACCCCTGAAAATTGGGGTTTGGGGGTATGGCAAATGCACCATATGTAGTAAATTTGAATGTACTATAGACTTGCACAGCAATGAAGAAGAAACCATGTGTGAAAGATCATTAAAAATTGAAACAAATATTACTTCAGCATATCCTAAAGTGAAGAAGAAAACAAAAATTTCATCATAGTCTTCCCTGTGAAATAGTTTGGGTGCTGGTGATTTCTGCTTGGTACCATAACAGGTGGAAGGATCCCAAGGGAGAGTGAAAGGGTCAACTAAACTATCAGCAGCTAGGAAATGTGTGATACACTTCTAACTGTATTGTTTTTGAGGGTTGCTTTACTTTTTTTACTTTTTTAGTAATGGTGGTATCCTTTCTTTATGCTCTTTATTTTCTTAAATTTTCTTATAATTAGATGCTGGCTTTCTGATTAAACTTTTCATTTATACTAATAATGAACTCCTGGCTTTACGTACAATTGCTTACTTTTTTACCTATCATGTTTTTGAGCAGAAGTGTGGATATCGTGATGATGTAGTTCCATTATATTTTGTTTATTGTCATTGAGTTCCTACGGAGTCCATATATTAAGTTAAGGAAAACTCTCAAAATGGCAAAGCAGCCTCTTATGTTCTACTAAAATGGCTCTAGGTAAATTTACTGTTTTTCAGCAAAGTTGCATTTTGTGAAGTAAGAAAAATGCCTAGCTTTTACCCAGTGCCTATCACCAGGTTAGTAAAGGATGTATTATTTTTCCCATTATAAGCAAGAATCAACAAGTATGCAGGCTCAAGATCATTAGAATTTTGGTGTCAGAATTTGTCTTTTCAATGCAGTAGATGATACTGAAGGTTAAAAATTTATATGAGGATCTACAGAAGAAATTGTAACTGACTTAGGTGACCTTCTACATAAATTTTTCTAATCTGACAGTGGTTTATTAAGGTTTTTGGCTAAAAAGATATACTTCAGGATTCATTCCAAAATGTGAAACTCTTATAATAATTCCCTTTGAAGAAGACTGTAACAGGATTCTCAGATTATTCCAGTCCTTTTAAATTCCCATGCAATTTACATTTTGTTAATCTTTTTTATAAAGAAACACATCCAAGTACTCTTTAAGGACGTGGATAGTCTATTAAAAATATTAATATAAATTCTTATATAATATGCAAAACTAGAGCCTTTAGCATAAACTTTGAATTTGCCATAAGTTAAAAAAGCTTTTGCTTTTGTGAGTTTAATTTCTGGTTTTAACACTTTTTCAGGAATGTAGTGCATGTAGCTGGTGAAAAGAAACTGGAAAGTGTGGATCTAATGCTCACAGAGTAGATCCCAGTCCCCTCTGTGCCACTCATGCTGTTCAACAGGCTCATAAACACGCTAGAGGTCATTCAGCAGGGATCCCTTTTCTGATGCACGTGTGTTAGAGTGAATGTTGCAGTAACACATGGCAGGCAGTGTGATGCTGAGGAGAGGTGACACCATCAGACTGTTGTCATCCTGCCCCACCTGCTGAGGGCTCTGTGGCAGCTGCCCAGGGGACACTGCCTGGCAAACTTCCTGTGGGTCACCATTGCAGGACTGAAGGGATCTGTCCTAAGTTGCTTCTTTCCTCTTCTCCAGCTGCTCTGAGAAAAAAATGCACGTGGAAAAATGGCATATACTTCACATGATTGGCTCCAGCCAGGGTAGTCAAGCAGGAAAAACAAAAGGAAAAAACCTGAAGGAAATCCAAGCATTACCAAAGACCTGTTGGGGCTGGAAGCAGCTAAAACACAAGAGTATTTAGCATGGCTAAAAAATCTTTCTGAAGGACGGCTTCTGAAACACAATCTTTGAATAATTATGAGAAATATCTGATCGAAAAGTTTTGAAGGTCAGTATTCATTAGAAAATACAACTGCATTCTACAGCAAGGAGATTCTAACTTGAGGAAATTTATATTATTTCAGGCATATCATACTCTGCACTAAACTAATGCTGTTAGTGTTTTACTCATAACTTTGTATTTGCTATGGATATTTCACTTATCCTTCATCAGCTGTCTAAATCTAAATTCAAATGCATACATGTCAACTTTTAGAGTCAATGCAAAGAAAGCATACATCTGACAGTGAATTTCTTTAATACTTCAAATTAACATCAGTCTTTCAAACACTGTTAATTTTTTCTCCTGATACAGCTGTTTGCTGGATTATCAGGACTTGAAGAAATGTTTCTCTAAACAATTTATCTTCAGTAGCAAGGTGGAGAAATGTCTACTGTGATATTTTCTTTTAACTGAGAAGTATGCAGCTTTCCAAATTCACTCCACTGTAGCAGACACTAGTTTCTTTGGGGAAGAAAATGGAAAAAGAAAATTCAAATTTTTATTGGAAAATGTATGAAAGAAAGAATTTTTTTCAACCCAGGCAAAGATATTCTAATGGTATACTAATTTAGTCACTTAAAATAAGCAGTGACCATAATTGAATCCCCCAAATAGAGAAAAAAATAGAAGACAATTTTGCATCTTTATACTTACCATAATTGTTTCGTACCCTAGCTCTGAACAGAACTCTTCTATTTTTTTAAATATTTATTTTAAAGGGTATTTTTATTGGCAGGATTTCTGTCTTTCAAATCTATCTCTCTGTCTCCACCCCTGCTCCAAATACTAAAACAGCTTTGATGTTCAGAGTAGTCTGTTAGTAGAACTTCATAAACTAGAAGGAATTTCACTACTTATATCAGTTCATTTACTATTACTCCAAAGTAAAACACTGAAAAAATACTACCCACCAAATTTCTAAGTTTTCATGTAATAGCACACTGGCTGTGTGGCTCATCTCAGAAAGATCTTTTTCAAACAATTAGATTCATGACTTGAGGAGGATGTGTGGCAATGAACACTGTCCATTTGGGCTCCTACACACAAATGCATTTGCTCATGTATAACAGAAGTGCTCATTTGGGGCATTCCACAAAAATCTTGCGTCAAAAATCAATTTCTTCATGAAGCAAAAGGTGAAGAGTGAGTTAAAAGACAGCTCTTATGACAAGGAAAAACTGTCAAATACAGGGAAAATACAAACCACAGAGAAAAAGTTACATAAAAAGCCAACAGTAATGCTAATGATGTGAAATAGCTGAATTTTTCCCTTCTTGTTCATACTGGGTTTTGTTTTCATACCGCCTTCTCTCACATTTTCCTCTGTCTACACTTTATTTAGTGACCACACAGAACAGTCCTTCTATAAACTGATGCCTCAGATGTGCTTTGTGCATTCTGAAGTGTATTCCAAAAGGTGCACACTATCTGCTTCCAGGACATGTGATAATCTGTTCTGTAATTTTCATGTTATAGTGTACAGACTGTTGAAGCACATAAATTATTGAAAACATGCTCTCACTAATACTGACATTATAGTTCTTCAAAAAATATTCTTATTATTCTACCTCTTTACTCTCTTGAACAAGCTAAGGTGGAACTGTTTTGATGCATAAATCCAGAGCAAAAGATCTGTAATGGACTCAACATAGATCAATCCATATTTATACTACAGATATGCATACCATATGTCTATATATTGGTATATCTGAGTATTTGAATACATAAAGAAAACGTATAAATACAGTGTGATTGTGCATGTACATGTGTGTGTAAAATGGTCAGAAACCAATCGTGCAGTGAACAGGTACAGAGTAAATTACTACTAGAGCAGCCCAAAGATGCAGGCAATCAGAAAGGAGCTTTGTTTTTCTTGTTCTAATCTTAAATGTAAACACTAATAAATCAGATAACCATATGAGGAATCAAGCAGCAGTCTGTCCTCTAAGCCATTCATGCTGGAGATCGTTGATGTGATACAGAAGAAATGAGCAACAGAAATTATGAGATTGGTGCCTCTGGATTTTTCATAGTCTGGATATAAACTGAATTGATATCACAGTAAAAGATCATAACTTCATGACAAATGATTCACTGTATTGGCAGCATTTCTGTAGCTTAGCTTTGCTGGGTAATCATCACAGTTTGCAGGTATAATGGTTTTGTAGAAACCTTTTCCTTGTGTTGAACAAATAAGCAACAGTACAAACTGCTTAGTTTCAGCTATTAAGAAAAAAAATTGACAAGAAATAAGGGAGAAAATTAATAGACATATAAACTGAAAGTGACGCCTGATCTGATGGTTAACACACAGATCACATCTGCTGTGGGTTGGAATCTTGCCTGCAAGGACCTTACTAATATTTGCATTAATAAAAGGAGAGTCAGAAGAAATGTGACCTTTCAAACCTGCATTGTTGCACACTCTTTCTTGAACACTGTGGTGTAGCTGGTACTCCAGAACTTACAGGGAAGAGTAATTAGAGACCCACAAAACAAAGTAAAACCCAGATCCTCCCTTGCTTTTATGGGCATGGATTTTGCCTTTGGACACAAGCCCTCCAAGAGCATGAGCGTCAGTGAAGGCACCTTAGTATGGTCCTGGACAAACCAAATGTCCTATATAATGATGCAGAACACCTGTAATTAGCTGCATCCCTCATAATATGATTCAGCTCTACTTCTGTCAGCTTCTATAGTCATCAAAGAGAAATGCCATGACTGCATGCATCTTCCTTCTGTTCTGGACACCTTGTTTCTTGAGACAGATCTCTGTGAAGTAGCTGTATTTCTACCTTGATCACTAACTACAGAAAGGAATCTGATACTTGAGTAAGGAAGAAGAAGCCTTTGTTCCCTTCTCTTTTTGCAACTGCTAATAATAACCTGTAAAACTGAACCTATGAACCCAAAGTTCCTACAACCACAAACCTGACTTCACTCAGTGTTTCTAGCTTAAATTCTCAGCATGACTATTGGAACTAAATGTTGAAAAATAATAATTCAACTGAAAACTGATATCAAAATTCTTTAAGATAATTTTTCTTAACTCAGTATTCTTAAATTTTGTCTTTTGTTTGAAAGAATACACAGTCTTACCACTGCTGGAATTACAGCAGACAGTAGTTAAAATTTGCTCTACTTCAAATTTGCTCAATTTTTGTAAAGTTAAATTACAGAAAAAAAAAGCCAAAACAAAATCAGAAAGCTCTAGGCATATACTTGCTACTTGTTTCTCATTAAATCAAGTATTGCACATAAAGTAGTCTATTCCTCAAATTCTTCATAGCTAATAAAATAAATCATTGCATATAAGACTTCAAATAAACATCATGACCAATTAAAAAAAAAAAAGAAAACGCTGGCTTCAAAACTAACCTCCAACGAAGATGTGAAGATGTGAGTAAAAAGCTGCCAAAACTAATTTCTTGTGAACTGGAAATGGAATATATGCTCCTAGGGAGAGGAAATATGAAAAGCTTAAATACTTTTCTGAACCCCTTTTTTTAGCCCAAAGCACTTAACTGTATACTATTAAAATAACTATAATAATAGGGAATATCTCCCCTTACTCAGGTTTCTACTTGTTTATTTTTCTAAGTCATCTATTCTTGATAACTCATACGTGCTTTTTGTCAAGTGTTGCGTTTTCTTGAAAATGAAATAATGTGCATGCCTTGCTTCTGCAGTCCTCACTTACACGCACATTCTAATGTCCTGCTTGAATAAATGTTATTGTTCACATCAGCATATAATGCAGAACTTCACATCAATTCTCAAATTTTCTTAACGTTTCCTAAATGGGTAGAAATTCCTAACATTTGCATTGTAAGTCAGAGAGCAATGGATTATGTTTTGGTTCTGACCGTCAACACCCAAAGAAGTTTGTGAAAATGTATGAGGTCAGGATTAAAAGACTGTCATTTAAATTGTTTGAATTTCTAGTTAAACCAACACTCTCTCTTCCTTTCTTTTTTCTTTTCTTTTTTCTTTCTCAATATTCATACATGCATTTTTCAGTCATAATATAGCCATAATATGAGGTTATAAGCAAAAAAGTATGTGTTTATGTGAAAAAAGAGAATGTTCTTGCTATGCTAACTGGTCCATTTGCAGCTTTAAATGTCCTTATCTTCCATGGCTTTATATTGGCCAGCGTTGCTCAGCACATACTTATCTCCCCTCCTCATTTTCTGCAGTCTTTTTTCACAGCTTTCCCCGCTTTCATAAGAGAGACATAGGCCTACTGACTTATTCAGTTGATGTATTTCATTTGGGGATACATAGTGTGACACGCTATACAACATGTCATATTGCATAGCATATTGTTTTTAATAATCCTTCTGTTACATATTATTGTGATTTATAGTTGAAATCAGTGGGGTCAGGATTTCACCAAAAAAATGTGCTAATTTGTTTTAGGAATGAAAATTATTGCTAAAAAATTCACCAAGTCTCTCTCTGTGTAATGGAAGTAGTTTAGAATTTTTAGTTTCAGCCTTTTTTGACTGTGGCATTTCAAGTAGAATTAAAATATTTGTCACATACTTTAATGGTGGAATGCAGTTTTTCTGTGTGGTATCATAACTCTTCTTCAATGGAAGAACTCTTTTTAAAGTGGAATATTAAAAATTTTTTACTGAATAATAATGAAAAGATACTCCTCTATGTGCTTTCTTTGAGAGATTTTTGTAGCTAAATCTATCTACAAGAAATTTATACACAATTGTACATGTATGAACAACTCCAGATAACTGAGCTTAGAAGTATTAAAAATAAAGTTTTATCTTTGCTATGATAAATAATTTTGGGTTTTAAAAAATTTACCTGATGAAGTAAGGGGTTTTCAGCTCCCTTTTTTGACAGAAAATACTGTCAGTAGAAAATGATGCTGTCATCACTGTCAGAAATACAAAACTGATGGCAGGCATTTTCCATCTTCATTATCTCTATTTTCCACCCTGCTGTGGTGAGGCAAGTAGGTTTAGTTACCAGGGTCTAATGTGCTTCAGCAGAAACATCAAATCAGGGGAGGCATATTACAGGGGAAAAGAGGCAGGACTCGGTGTGGATGTACTGCGCACCAGCCCTCGGTAGTTTTACATGATACTCAGGGTAAAGAAAGAGAGTAAGATAATTTGTTGAGGAACTGTGGCACTCAGCAATATTAAATTTCTAAGCTTTGAAATAACATAGCTTGCAACATTCAGTATCTCATTTTCTGTTAAAGCAAAAAATGACTTCTTGTATATGGTAGTAGAAGAGGGGTAATTTCCATTTCTAAGTAGCTAAACCATCTCTTTATATATAGTATATATTACCATATATTTATGTGTAAGATTTGCTTTATACAAAAATTTATTAAGGCTTATGTATGAATGTTGTGCATTATGAAAATTCAAGAACAATTTTGAAGGGAGAATTGGAAAAAAGTATCATATTTTATGTCAAGGAAACATTAAACAAATAATAATAGTTAAAAAACAGATTCATGATTGTCATGGATGAATGTCAAATGCATTTATCAAATGGCTATGCACATAATGAGTCACAGCTTCCACATATATATATTTGCTATAGACATGTGTAGCTCCTTAAGAGTACCTATTAACTGCAAACACTGGAGTACAGTCTCTTCTCATTTTACATTGCTTTTCTATATGCATATTAGAAAGAGATAACTTTTTGAAGATTAAATCTGAGAAACTGAAGTAAAAAATTATTTAACTCTTTGAGAGACAGATGATATTTGTCTTTTAGAAACTGAAGAGAGGATTGAACAGACAGAAGTTTCAGTAGAACATCTGAAAATATCTCCATGAATGAAAATACGAAAGTTTGATATTTTTTGTCCGTTTCAGAAACCCACATCCTTATTTTAATTAACTTGCTCATATAAATACAGCAAGATTGTTGTATTTTTTTAAATAACTCTTTACTGAATATGTCAACAAGATAATATATAGTGTATAGTGAGGTTTTGAAGTTAACAATGCGTGCAACATGGCAGATTGCAGAAAACAGATAACGCAGACTTCAAACCATCTATTTTTCCATGTTAAAGATAGAAAGTATACCAAACACAGAACAGAATCAAGTGTGCATATCTCAGTTAAAATCAATTTTATGAAAGATCATCTTCAGATATTTGGGATCAACTCATCATAACAATTTGTTTAGTAGCTTATCTGTTTCTGAGAGGATCAGAATTCAGCTCTCATGAGGCACATTTCCACAGAGCCCCAGTGTAATAAAAGGTTGCCAAATTTCTTCTGTGCTAGTTTTCCATACGGACTACTAGCCAGCGTCCTTTTAAAGAGCAAAACATTCTCTGCTGTACAAAGGTTTAATGCCAAATGCTTCAATATTGCCTGTAGTATCATCTGGGATACAAAGTGCCCTGTTCAATAGAGTTCAGGGAAGGAGTGATCATCAGCTTCCTAGGATTATCTCTGTGTTTAGAAGAGAGCATCAGGCAGGATTTGATGAGGTTCAGAGCCAGTAGCTTTTGGTTTTGGCACTCACTTCTGTTTTGTTTTTCCACTGAGCTGTAAAGATAAGTCATGTGTAAAACCATAATACTCATGTTCTAAAGAAAAAAACTTTAATATCTCTGTGTTAAATTTAAGGTGAATAAGTACTTTAAATGTATAATTCAATGGGAATTAACCACTTTACTGTCAAAAGCTGAGACTGAACTTTCACTTCCATGCCATTAATAAAGTGCCTTATGTAGATCCTTAACACAATAATATCAATATGCATAAAGTTTTTTGTTTGTAAAATTGAAATTAATAAATCTTTCAGAGGGAGAAACTTACTCTCATAAAAAAAAAGAAAATGATTCAGAGAAAAATATAGTTGAACTACTCTAGTAGCAAATACCATATGCTACTTCATTTTTCTGTTTTATGTGATATTCACTGTAGTCCTTTATTGGCTTATAGGGAAAACTGCTAACATCTTTTCAGTTCAAAGTAGCTTATTCCCTAAATATTCTTATAAAGAAATTCAATAAAAATGTTCCAATAAGAACCTGTTAACACAAAGTCCATGCATTAATCAGGTGGTTGTTTCTGCCAGCAAGCCACATGCAAGGAACACTTGTTAAAGTGACAGAATCCATGAAAATAAGGACCTGTTTGTAAATAAATATGTCTTCAGAAGGAATCCAAGTACTGGGAACAGAAGTGTCGTGATACTTCTTTAACGTAATTTCACTTAAATTCTTACTTTATTCTACTCACCAATCTTGTTGCACATCTGTCAACTACTAGTAGTATACAATGGAAGATGGGTGAGATTTTGTCTGAAAAAAAAAATTTCCCCAGACCCAATGAACCTGATCAAATCAAGACTTAAAAGTGAACATTTTGAGTGAGTTGTGCACGCACATATTTAGCACTTCTGCTCTGTAGCCTTTAGCTATTATATGTGGTCAGATATTTGTTCTAAGTGAAGATCACCCAATTTTTACAAAGCCCAAAGATAAAGCTACTGATCTTAGACTTTATATTATCAAAAGATCATAGTCCATTTTTAATTGTGCCTTTTTTTACGTACTTTATTTAGTGACATTTGCTCACTAAGTGCTTATCTAGGTGGGAACTGAAATGAAATCTCAGATGTTTGAGAAGTCCCAAAGTTGGTTGTAGGTTGAAATTCATTAACTGCTCTGGAGCTAAGGAATAATTAAATTGGGACAAGCATTCATCAAACGACACATATGACCCTTCAATTGATTACAACTCTGATTTTTTTAGATAATATTCCCAGCTCTATCCACAAATTTCAGTATAAGGCGCTTGCTATGCTTTTTTCAGAAGAGTCTTTATAGTAAAGAAACTTTTGCCAATATCCCACACAAATTGATATATTTTTCTTCATATTGAACAGAAGCATAAAATACAGTATCTTTAATATTCTTGTGATTTTTGATCTAGGTAAGTGAGTCATAGGGTACATATCTATATCTCTCTATATAGATATATATATGTTTCATCGTTCAAGATCAAAACAAACAGTTTGTGAATGCCTTCTATTTTCACCCTATTTGATAAGTAACCAGATTTGTTGTCATCAGGTTGGGCTTGTGGATCATCCACCTGCCGTACAGGCCAAATTCCCTGAATCAGTCAATTGCTACAAATAAGGTGCTCAGGTATACTAAGGTCTAGAACAGAAGATTTGTCCTGCATCAGTCATTGAAGCACAAAATACTAGTAAGCATGTACTTTCAAAGGAGGCTTTTTGAAACCAAATGTACAACTAGTTATTTCATTAAAACTAAATACTATGTCCATACTCAACAGGAATCACTGGCTCTGCTCAACTTCAAGCAAACTCCAGCATGCAACAGAAGTGTTCAGAAGCACAACTATTTGCTGCTTGTCTTTTGAGTTGTGGCACCTAAAATATGTCAAACAAAACAAACAAAAAAACCAACAAAAATACCACCAAAACCAAAAACCAAAGCCCAAAATATCAACCTTATAATCATCTTCAGTAAACAGATCCCAGGAAAAAACCCTCCATTTTGCATAGACATTTCTATCTAAAATTATGCCATTTGAACTCATATGGTAAACTTTTAATCAGCAAAATTTTAGTGACTTAACTACTACAGAAGCCACACAGGTTGCTTATAATACTGCTATAGCTGGAGAAAATAGCAAACATATAGAATATAGAGTGGAACTTCAAATGTGAATTTAAAAGGTGTTGGTGGGAGGATGTGGTTCCTTACGCAATGGTTGTATTTCGCCATCAATCATAACTGGGTTCATTTTGTCATTGCAGAAAATTAATGTTATCATGTGATCTGAATTGCAGAAAATACATGCTTATAGACTGCTGAATTTCAAGAATGAGTTGAGTGAAATGAGCAAAGGAAAGGATTAAAACCATCTCTTCCAGCATAAGGAGCTTCATAAAGTGAAAAGTCTAAGCATTCCACTGTGAAAGTGCTTCAGCCTTTACTCCAATCCACATGCAGCAACCTTCTGTCTATCCCTAGGTGGTCACTATAAAACTTTCTCTCTTTGGTTCCCTACTACCTCAGGGAAGTTTTGTCTCTATCTTTTTTGTTTTGTTTCTTTTTTGAGTTGTTTTTTTTGTGTGTGTGTGTTTTTTTGTTTGTTTGTTTTCAATGTGATGTAGCTTTAGCTTGTCCCCAAACTCAGGACAAAATTTGATACATTAAAAAAGCTAAGTGAAAAACCCTCAAATAATTAGATTCCACCACAGTTCTTGGTAGTCATTGAGTTAGTAGAGTGGCTGAAACATTACATAATTTTGAGAGCTGCATTATGGTTTTAATACAAGCATGATGTTTTGCATAGTGCATGTAAAGCTCAAGGATTGAGAAGGTATTGCAGCTAAAGAATCTGAGGGTATAAAAAAGGAAAGTCTAAACCCACCTACAGCTTGTGAAGCAAAAATCATTATGGAAAACTCAAAAATGCTTAAGGTAAAAGAAGGGTAATTCAGAGGGGCACTGTGTACCTGTGTTCTCAAAATTCTCCAGTCAATCAAATGCTTAGCTAATGTCTGTAATATTTTAATTGGGAAGGAAAAAAAAAAAAGCAAAACAAACAAACAAAACCCACCAAGATTTGTACATGATTTTCCCCACTGAACATATTTCAGTTTGTAATAGCCCTGGAGGTCTTTCCAGTACTAAACAATTTTCTACAATATATTTCTTGTTTGTTTTCTCTTTTTGTCTTTTTTTTTTTCCCTATTTCTCCATACTGAACATAACTCAGACCCTTAAGGCAAACAAAGCTTGAACCACACAAATAATTTCCAAAACCTTTCCATTGCCATTATATTTTGCACCATGTTTCCAGCAATATGCACTTTTAGATTTCAAATTACATGAACATGTACATGAATACTGCAGAGATCGGAGCACACATAATTTCCCTCACTCTGGCTTTACCTGAACATGCTATGTCAACAAATGCTTGTCTATTAAGAGGTGCAACTTAATGACAGCTCTCTGTTATACAATGTTACATAACCTTCACCTCCCACTGAGAAAGGGTCAGTGACTGCCTAAAGCTTCTTACTCCTAATGAAAAGCAGGAACAGTTTCTAAGATAAAGTATCTAATACTGGGGATACTTTCCCAGCAACTTTTGCAAATAGGAATCAAGGTCACTTTGAGTTTGACACTGAGCTCTTTCCATGTTTCCTATTCCAAGTAGATTGAAGAAAAGTAATCAAACAAGAAAGTAGCTTTTTTGGCAGCACTCCGAACTCCAGCTTTCAGCTGGAGGTAAGAAGTGCAGAACTGACAAAAAGGAATGGATGTATTTCCAATTGTTTGAAGCTCAACAGCAACTGCTGAGTTCAAGTCAGAAGGGTTGTGCCCATTTTATCTGAATAGCTTTTGTCTGTTCCTAGTGACCCTGTTTTAATATGCACTTATTTTCCTATATTCCAGGACACCTAGAAACTTAACATCCCTCAGACTGCTTCGACAGCAAAGTGGTTAATGTTTGAAGAATGAGTCATTCTTTCCTTTGCCATGACATTGGGTTCTTATTGTACAACCCTGTACAGTACTCAGCAATATTTTTTAAAGATTTAAAAAGCAAAGAGTTACAAAACCATTTGCAATTAACTTGAAATAGAAAAGATAGCACTTTTTTTTTTAAATCCCATTATATAGTACACCGTATAAATTACAGAGTATTCAAATGCATAAATGCATCTGTGTAACATTTATCAAATGTAATTTTTTTTCATTATTGTTAGGGGGCTTATTTTTTCTAGAGTTTTTTTCTCCTTGTCCTAGAGACCCCCATCTTCCCTCACTATCACGTATGACAGTGCTCCAGGTCTGAGACGTTGCTGTTGCAGTATCGCATGTTGTTGGGGATGTGGCAGTCTGTGTAGTTAATGCCCCCATTTGGGGTATAAATGGGCTGCAGTCTAAAATCTCCTTTAAGGAGCTGATCATTATTTAAGGAGACAATCTGGAAGCTGGTTTCCGTCATCTCCAGGATGGAGTTGTCCTTCTTGGTCCCTGCCTCACAGTAGTCATCTTTCCGACGGCCTCGGTTATATTTCCACTTCTGGGAGGTGTAACGACCTTTTTTGTGCATATGCCAGCAAAAAATGCTGAGCAAGACCACGAGGACAAATATCACTGCACCCCCAATCAACCCTGCCAGCAGAAATGGGGAGCCTAGGTTCTGAGAAGTCGTCTGCTCATGGCTAGAAGGGATGTTGCTGCCATTCAAAAAGGAAGCCTTGGTTGTGGCTTCTGAACAGACAGTGTCTTCTCCAGTTCGGTAGTTGTTATAAGTATCCAGTGGAACCAAACAAATCCTGTAAGTGGATTTGGGCTCCAGATTTACCAAGCTTGATTGCTGCTTCTCACCACTAATTATTCGTTCATGAACAATTCCTCCTACCAGACTATGGCCCATCTTAACCCATGTAAGTTTATATGCCATCACGGTAAAAAGTGACATCCAGTTGACTTGGATGCAAGTGTCATTCACAAAATGGATGGAGAGTTGAATCCATTCAGACAAAGGAGGTGTCCCCCTTTCTCTGTCCTCCCTGTCAGGCACAGTGGGGAGTGTGGCTATGATGGGAGTGAGAGGATTATATTTACTACTTGAGGGAGGAAATGATGAGCTGGGAACTAATGTAGTTGGCATGGTGGTAGCTGGGACTGGGGTGATGATAAGTGGCAGACCAGGGGTGGTGGTGGGGCATGACAACATATTCATATTGAGCTCCCTGACTGCCATACCTCGGACCTGCTCTGGTCCCTGGCACATAAAACCCCGTACATTGATGGAAGCAGGAATAAATTTGAGCCATTCAGTGACCCACTTTATACTGCAGTCACATAACCAGGGATTATTCCTTACGGTGAGTTGTCTCAGGTTATGGAGATTATCAAATACTCCCTTTTCCAACATCCGAAGTTGATTGTTGGAAATATCAAGACGTTCCAGTTTGCGGAGGTTTGAAAAGGCTGTAAGTGGTATATGGGTTATCTGGTTGTCCTGCAAGTAAAGTCTTAGCAGATGTGTACCTGGAAGATCGGGAGGAGGGTAAGTCAGTGAATTCCGAACTATTGAGAATTCCTTGAGCTTGGAAAGGTGGCTAAATGTGCCTTCAGCTATGCCTTTATTAGTAAGGAGATTGCCATCCAAGATCAGACGCTCCAGACTTGTAAGATTCTGGAAGGCCAGGTCTGAAATGACAGCAATTCGGTTTTCGTCTACACGAAGCTCTTGTAAGTCCAGCGGAAGGCCTACTGGCACACTGCTTAAGTGATTCTTGGACAAGAACAGAAGCTTGAGGCTGATGGCTTCCTGGAATGCCCCATCCTCAACGCCAACAGTGGAGATGGAGTTGTCATCCAGGTGCAGTTCTTCCAGCTTCAAAAGCTGAGCAAGAGCAGCACGTGAAATGGTCTGAATGTTGTTTTCCTGCAGGTGGAGAACCCTGACATTCTTGGGCAGGTTCATGGGGAATTCATCCAATTGATTGCCATACAGGTAGACTGTGTGCACAGACTGGACATTGTGCAACTCTGCAGGAAATCCAGCATTATTAATTTGGTTATTATGGAGGTAGAGCACGGTTACACCCTCCGGTATCCCAAGAGGCACTGAGGTCAAGCTTCGTTCATTACAGTAGACAAAGTTTCGGTCACAGCGGCAAACTTTTGGGCAGGCCAAAGTTTTGGAGACCTGTATGTAGAGCCCCAGGGAAAAGATAATCCATGATTTCATGAGAAGAGCCCAATCTGTGGGCCACATTTTAGTCCACAAACCCATTTCTAATTTAAAGAAATAAAGTACCAAAGTGTTTAAGGACTGATAATAATAATGACGCACAGGTAACAAAATCTCAGGTCATTAAAATTGTCTTCTACTTATGTCCAGTGTTCAGGCCAGAGTTAAAGTCCTGGAGGCTAAGCATAAAATAATCCTTTTATAATTGGCCTACCTCCTACTTTTGATAAGGAAAACACAGTCTTATTAGCCAGGGTTACAATGTTTGTTGCCTTCCTCCATGTGTGCTGAAAGAACCAGTAGGCATGTCTTTGCAGACGAACAACAGGTTCCTTTAAAGCTACCAAAAGTCTCTGTGCTTGGAGGGGTATTTCACTGAAGTCTGTCGGTTTCTGTCAGCTTTCTGAAGTCAGCAAAGTCCTCATATCCGCTATCTGTCAGATCTAGCCTGCCTGTAAAAGGAAAGAGAAAAGAAAAAGCTGAACAGCATGAAATGTTTAATAGGGAAGATCAAGTCCATTAGAAGACTATTCTAAGGCTGAGCTCTTTATGGATTTCTGTGGGAAAAAAAGGGAAAAGAAGGCATTAATATTAAACATTAGGTTAATATTACTGTTAAATAGTCTTGAAATAGATTTGATGCAAAGTCATTGCAATGACTGAAGGACTTTCAGTGACTTCAGTGAAGGCTAGATCTATTACTTGCATTTGCATACTATGCCTCCAGTCTTTGTCCTCTCACAGTCTGTTTAAATTTCCAGAACTAAAAATAACCCAAAACCTAAACCATTTTATTCTCAGGTAATTATTTTTCTTTTGCGGAACCACTGACTTCAATGACTGCCATTCACTGATACCTGACAGAGTAGATTCTGGGTTGTATTATTTAATCACTTTTTTTTGTAATTTTCATTTCATTCATGTTTTCTTCATTTTCATTTTTTCATTTTCTACCAGACTCTGGAATATTCTGCTTCTATTTCTGTAATACCTTTAAATATATTGTTCAAATTAATGCATGCTGCCAGATTATTGTACCTCACTCTAGTGAATTAGAGACTTATGATGAGTCTTTTAAACAAGTATGGTAGCCCATGAATGTAAGATACTCTGCTGTAAGACACATATTTGCTAAAACTATCATCTTGGTATTGGTTCTGATGTGAACTGTGCTGTCAATAAATTTCACAACTTGCTTTCCACTAAATGAAACAGGTTCACATCTGTTTTAGGAGATCAGCTCAAACTATGGCAGTTTTGCAGAACACTTCCTTTGAAACCATAAAGGTTAGATATGTCTTTTAATTTTGCTACACAGTTATCTGTGAATGGCTACATAAACAAGTGTGTTAGCTTTAGTATAGTTGAGTTCCTTAATGTGTATTTTCAGCTTGTAAGCATATTTTTTATGTTCCCAGCTACTATTTATTATTCAGATCTATAACCAAACATTCCCACTCCCTAAAGCATCCAATGAAAGGTACTGTGTTGTTTGATGTTATCTTGTCTTGTTATATGTTGTTTGCAATGATTGTTGTCCCCTCCACCCCCCATGCATTATATATAGTTGGACCTAATGAAGAATATCAACCTCGGCAAGTACAAAGCATGTGCAGATCTCAGGGTCTTCAATTACAGTGACATAAGCACAGTAATTTTCCAGGTTTTGTTCATCTAGATCAAAAATCAGGCTGGGATTTCAAGAAAATAGAATTTTAGTGAACAAAAATCCTCTTTCAAAATGGTTGTTGCCTTTTTTTTTTTTTTATTGCTTTAATTTTTATTATTATATTTATATTTATTTAAGCAATTTAAGAACATCCAGGTCATTCAGAAAGAAACTTACTTTGGTGGTACATAAAACCTTGTTCTGATACAGCTGTGAGGTTTATAACATGTCCCTGATGCTACTTTTGGGAATCCTATGTAGTGTAGAAAGCTTCCTTAAGAGTCAAACTGTTATAACCCTTCAACCTTGCACTTGCAGATTACTGTATTTATTTAGAGCATCGTCAGGTATCAGCCTCAAGGTTCAAACAGCTGGAGATAAAAAAGTGAGATCCTGAAAAATCCTGCTTATCATTATGAATTCAAATTTCAAAGATATGTAAATGTAATACTGTAATATAGCTTATACTGTGTATTGTCCTTTTATAGAAACAGTAAGATTAGGTACCCCACTGTTCATGGTTTTCTCTCTCACAGGCTTATTTCAGTCAAGAGTGATTTCTTTTCAATTATGCCAGATGACATGATCCTGTAGAGAAACTCTTAACAGGATTACATTCTAACATGAGCCTAAGTGTGACAGTTTATCTGCCTTTAATACAGCCTGGCTCCCATCTAGATCACGGGGTTCTGATCCGTCATGACACTCTCTTTTAAAATGAGAATGGATATGCAGAGCATCCTCTGAGATGCTTGGGACCACACAGAGTAATAACAGTTGTTCTCTCACTTTTCCATCATCATCAGAGAGAGACAGCCTGTACCTCCTAACAGATCCAATACCCTGCTCTAAGCTCACTTCCGACTGTACTCAGTCCAGTTACTGATTAGGTTTTATTTCACTCCCGGGTATAATAGAAAGCCCAGCTAAGAACATGCAGCCAAAGGCAGCTGCAGTTCCTGGTTTGCTGGGAATCTCCTAAGAAGGGACTGTCATATTAAAACTGATTTATACATTCACCTCATTCTAGTACTCTGTCCAGTGTACCTCTCACCTAAGTAGATGTGGCACCTGAATTAAAGGTTTCAGCAATAATTCAAACAGATTAGGTGAAGCACACAGCAGTTCTCATTAGATATTACAGAAAAAAGAGCTTTGATTGGACAGTCACTTCTGGAGTTTCTCTCCTTTTTTTTGTTACATGGATTTTGCTGTTAGAAATCTGTTAAAAGTTTCCTAATGTTTTCTTCCCTCGTGATGGTAAGAAAGGTAGTCCTCTTATTATTGCCAGTATCCTAAATTCTAGATATGAGTCCTTAATAAACTGATACAATAAAAATTAACACAGATTTTATGTATTTGATACTAATCTTGATCATACTAAGCAAGAGCACAAGGACATATCTAACTAGATATTTATGACTTCTGGTTTGATTGTGGTGTGGCAGAGGTAAAGAATAAGGAAGCAGGGATAAAACTGAATGTATTTAAATAACTTTTTTGGGAAGGGTTTTACTTCAGTAGACTTTTACAACTGCTTAATACTAACCTAAAGTAGGGCTCAGTTGCTGTATTTTTCCCTAATGCAAAAGTGAGTTCTGTCTCTGTGTCAGAGAGAAATCTCTACCCCAAAGACATTAAAAAGATTGAAGTGATGGAAACCATCTTGATTAAAAAAAAAGAAACTTTTGGAAGGAGAACCATAGTTTGTAAATTCCAAAAGGCTAGAAAAGTGTAAACAGATTTTCCTTCAGTATACTGCAAGAACTGAAGGTAGATATAGTCGCTCAGCTTCCCCCACCCCATTCCTGGCATGCTGGCTTCCTAAAGCAAGCTCTGTTTTCAATATGACTGCAAATACTGAACTGAGTCTCTTTGCAAATTTACTGATTTTTTCAGAAGTAGAAATTTGGAAGTGGAGGAATTAAAGACATTCTTTAGTTATTGTGATTGTAAATCTTGGGAGTTGACTGACAAGCTATAGGTGGCAGTAACTTTGCATATTTGAAGTCAGAAAGCTCTATAAACCAATCTAGGAGAGAAAAACACAAGTGTCACAATTAACTTAAAATTAAAGAAATCAACAAGCAAATGCCTCAAAAATAACACATCTGTCCATCACCAGTTTGGTAATTTTTGTTTCTATTTCCTCCCTTGTACACTTGATTTCTATTCATTCTCACAATATCCTCCTTAGACACAAGTTATATCTTCCAAGTGTGTAAGACATTTCCTGCCTTACTGCAGCCAGGATATTAAATCCCATTAGGATTTAAGGAATGATACAATGAAGTTAAGAAAACCGCACTGAAATAGATGAGAAAATATCACATGTTTTAGGAGGCCAAGTCTGAAAATTTGGCTTAGTAGTTCCTGCAATCAATGGAAATATTTATTTTCATAACTTAAAATGTATTTCTCATTAACATTTTTATCTCACTGTCTTTTTTCAAACCTGCCTTGTTTAAATTCCTTTTTGGCATAACTGATGCTAGCTGGAAAAGAAAAATTCTGGCTTTATGTACTGGATAAAATATTAGGTGTTTTGATTAAAGATATTTTAAAGTCTGAAACATCTGGCTGTAAGTTGGGAAGGTGAAAGTCTTTTATTAGTCATACCTTTACTGGTCAGAATCCTCCATACAACTTCCATCCTTTCTCATCCTGCTGTGCATAGCCACGAAATAATTAATATATTACTAAAAATTATATTCAATTATAATTTGTGGCATCTAGGGAAAAAAAAATCAACTCACTAGTAGTTTGCATGTAGAACTTTTTCCTACCTCACTGACTGGTATACTGCCTCAGTGGTTCTGCCTATGCTGTCTAAAGAATCTCCACAGCTGCCTTTAGAACCATCTTTCCTGTTTTTCATTCTGCAGTTCCTCCAAACATGCAGTCAAGGTCCCTGTGACTACCTGAGAACCTAGTGATATTCAGGGAAGATAACAGAGAATAAAGGGAGAAGATAGCATATGAGGCCAAGCCTACATATGAATACTTACAGCCCTATGATTTGAGCACAGAATTTTGAGGTGCTCCTAAATCCAGCTTGTCTGTCTCCATTAGCCTAACCATGGTTTACATAAGCACCATGAATTTTTCAGAGATAATAAAATTAAGAATACTTGGCTATTCTTTCCTTCAAGGAATCCTGAAAATAATAAAAAAATAGATCAAAGGAATGCAAGGCCATTTTTTTTCTGATAGTCTAACCACTTAGTACCACTTTTCCCAGCAGTTCATCCTTTCATCTGGACCTGAGTGTCATGCAACATAAATTGAAAGGCAAGCAAAACCAAAACCAATTGGTCATACCTATTCTTTTCAGTTACCAGTCAGTGACTCTTATTTAACACTAAACTATTTGGCATAAACTTTCTTGGCTGTACTGCAGACCAGGGTTATAATCAAGTCATAATCTTACTCTACATAATTACAATATACAGTAAGTACAAGGCCATTATGTCTGGAATTGAATGACAAACAGAAAACAAATCTAATTCCATTCATATGAAATCTAGTACAGAGTTCTTTGTTCTTCAGAAAAATGTCCTGTGTGTCTATCAACTGGTAACAAGTTACAGAATAATACCTGACAAATACCTTTTTTCCACATAAGTAAAGTTTATATCTGTGAGTGTACACATGAATGAATATCCTGGTGTTTTGTTTTTTTGGAGGATTTTTTTTTAAGTGATTAGGAGCCTTGGGTGATAGTTTGCTGTATATATTTCTCTATGAGTTACTTGGGTTTGAACTTTGTATTCAAATTTTAATATGAGTCTATAATCTCTGCATCAAAGGCATGGGGAAAATGACCCAAAGGAATCAAAATGCCTTATAGGAAGCCCTTCTGCACGCCTGCTGTTCTGGCTGCTTCATAGTTATGGGCGTGTGTTACCTAAGTGGAGGAGGTAAGGAGGAAGAAAAAGAGAAGAAAAAGAGATAGAGAGGAAAAAACCATCTTTGGTGCCCTCTTCTAAAGTGAGTGTTGATGACAGGATAATGATCAGTAGCTAGTATAGGAAGGAAAACTTAGAGTGTCCCTGTGCACTGTTACAAAACACAATGAAATCCATATGAACTGATTTTGGCAGAGAAGGGCGTTGCTATCTTTGCAATATTGTTAGCAAAATGATTCAGCAAACATACACATCTGAACTCTTGTGCTTTTTTCCACTCTGATCAGGATGTTTCTGGTTTTACTTCTCAATTTGCATTTATAATTATTCTCAAAACCTCAGATCAGGCAGCCTGAGGATGCGAATGAAATTGGTTTGGATCTGCCTTGATGGAGACAAGAGAAAATTTAGAGAGTGATACATCTTGCAACAATTGGTGTAAAGACATAATTTGCCATGCTTCTCCTTCTGGTTCTTCTGTAATCTTCTGGTTCTCCAAGCCTTTTTTTCTTTGTAGCTATATTCTTGCAAATTATTATACAGAGACATTGCCCAGAAGGATGCAGGCTTCAGGAAATCCCTTTTTAAAAGGCATGCTATTATAGTGAACAAGAGCTTTGTCTCTGGAAATTTGGGTAGTGTACAGGTTGAACAGGACTCTGTTCCAACCCAATTCCTGACTACCAGGAGAGGGAGCTAAGCCAGCAGGAAACTTTCTCTCCCCTGAATTAACAAATAAATAAATAAATGTGAGACTTGCTTTCTTCCTACTTTGTCTGTCCTTGCACACATGGACACACTTCTTCCTCGAGGTTGTCTGTGACTGCTGACTTGTTTGATGGTGTCTCTGTTACATGCCTGACAAACTGAGTAGTACAGGACTTTTCTTCTAGGAAAATTAATGTTCATGCAGTCTTATAAAAGCACTATTCCTAACCTCATGGTTCAAGACTTTTTTACTTGTGGGTTACTACAGAGTGAAATTACTTCACAGGCATGAGGAGGCACGTAAGAGGGAGTGGGAGAAAAGAGAACAAATAATGGGAAAAAAGTAGGTTTTGAGGGGAAAAAGCTCAGGTGGAACAGATTTTTTTCCTTGCACACATTAACAGGAACCAGTAACAGGTCAAGAGAGAGAACCTACTACAAGACATAATCACTAGAGTGACTGCTGTACTCCAGGAAACAGAGCTGAAATACCTACAAGATCAATAGCATTAATGCCTCAGGTAGGGCCATGAATTCAAGGCTGGCAGTCACCCTGTCAGGCACTGTGCTGTACGACACACCCTGCTCAGCTCCTCAGACTGCTCCATAAATGGGTATTGAAGTGCCAAAGTTCAGGTGTGGAGACTACCTAGACTAATGTTATCTTCATTCCTGTGTTTGTTACTGAATTGTAACAGACGGAAGTTATTCTGAGAATTTGACATTGCACAACTTCATCAAGGCTACCTCACCTGTGAGACTGACAAACCTCTGAGCCCAGAAACAACTGTGTTTGCAGTCTGTGTCAAAAAAAAAAAAAAAAAAAAAGAAAGTCCTTGCTCATACACACATAGGTAAATACAAATTTTGTCATTAAATAGTCTTAAAAATAAGACTATTTTTGGTAATAAAACCCATTAGTGAAATACTGTAGAACATCTAATGGAAAACATATCCATTCAAATTCATGCTTTGGTTTGTCATAGCATCCAGTCTTATCTGAATGACTGTGTGCCTGAATTAATCTTGCATGGACCTATTTCTATTGATAATTTCATCTTAGGAATTCTAGAAATGGAAAATTGCCACTAAGAATGTCCTGCCTTTGGAGTCATGAATTCTAATGTAGGAAACATCCAAGTCTAGTATTTCAACTAATTGTAGCTATTAGAGTAAAAGTTAATGAGGACACACATGGCAAATTAAAAAGCAAAATCTTTAATTGCCTGTACATGAGCAGAGAGGACTCCCTTAAGAAACCAAAGAAGAGGAAAAGGTGCAGAACTCTGCGTTTTTAGCCAGTGTGAGCTCCTGAGTTGTGTAGGACTTCAAGGCAGCCCAAAGTCATTGATTGCCCAAGCATCTTTTTATAAGGAGATATCCCTGCTTTTATTATAAAATTGCTGAATGCTGAAAAATTACTCCAGATGGTGACCATCATGATATTTTCACTCCAGTGGGCAAAGAGGAACAGATGATCACCTCCAGGACTCATATTAAATGGAGTATTGCACCTACTAGCAAAGGGTTATTGGTGTCTTTATTAACCTTGCCCCAAGGCCTAGTCTAATTTTTCAACAGTCTAATGCTGCAGTGTTCAAAACTTATCAAATTTGTCAAACAGTGAGAATGATCTATTTAGTATGGCAGTAAATTAATTCCCTAGTCTTTCATCCCCAAAAGCTGTTCTCATATCTTAGGTGAAAGAGTTTTGATGGATCCCATCTAGGACTCCTCAAACTCATCAATGTACCATGTGATGATGTGAAGTTGGTTTGAGAAAGTTAGAAATGGCAGATGAAAAAAATCTCACATGAGGAGCTATCTGGAACATTTCAACAAAATACTTTTTCATTAAAATATATTATTTCACTGAAGCCAAAAACCTGTATGTAGATTTGTCAGTTTTGATAACGTTTTCAACAGGAAATGTGCCTGAGGTTCAGTGTTTTCTGATCCTTTGTGACCAGAGACAGAGAGAGAAAAAACAATAGGGGAAGAATAAAAAAATTGACTTTTTTACCCAAAAAAGTAAGTTTGGACACAATTCCATTTCATAAAAGGATTTGTAAAATAGTGTTTACATTCCACAATTTAAAACTGTGAAAATTGTTGTAGAATTATCTGCCTCTGGACAGCTGCACTTAACACAGTGAAAGAAATAGAAAGATAGTATTTCTTAGCCTTCTTGACTGTTTTCCAGAGGGCTTACAGCTTTCCTTGACAAAACTGGACACAACTGTTTGAGAAAAACTAATAATCCTAAACTAATTTCAAATAATTCCCCTTTTGGAACACATACATTCTGTACTGTGGTTAGCATAATGCATTTTGCACTAAGAAAAAATGATGGCAACCTGCTGTTTCTTTGCAAGCAAATTGGTCCCTACCTATAAATTATTCTACACTGTGAAGCAAACAGTTTGCTTTTATCTAGAGATATGTGGGCAGCCTGGCAAAATGTCTGTGGAGAATTTGAAAAAGCTGCTTTTAGTGACCTAAGTGGCTAAACATTGCTGCTTTGGAGACAACATTTTGACACATTTTAAATGTGTTGCATGGTGCTACATCATTGATGAGATCCTGTAAGGCATCATATTACCTTGTGGGGTATCGTTCATTTAGGATCTCAGGCAAATAAGCGTGGGCTGTCATATTCTTGTCTTCCATATTTGTAGCATATGGCCTGGAGAGAAAATATGGCAGGAGCTGCCCCTCAGCTTCTTAGGCACCTCAATATAAATAAAGTTGAAAGTGTCATCATACGTTCATCTTTCCAACAAAGGCAGATGGAGATCTCTCCTTCCTATTTTGATATTACTTAGCATGCTGCTTCTTCACAGCTCTAAGAACTACTCCAAAAACACTCTAAGGAGCTATCAAGAAAGATTAATAAAGTTGTTTGCACTCTTAACTTCTGCTTCAGAGAACCTGTCATGTGTAGTCAGTTATGGGGCCAGTGAACAAAAGATGTTCCCCAGATATAGAACAAATCCTGCTTATATGATACAGATCCTGTAACAGGCAAATAGAAGGTTATCAAACAAAATTCTAAAATCATTGCCTTCAGATAGCCAGTTAACAGAAAAGGGGAAAGATATTAAAATGATGGATGAAGAATGTACAGCTAAGCCTCTGAAATCCCTGTTCAGCTAAATAGCTGAATTATTTATCAACTATACAATATCTCAGCATCAACAGTGCCTGACAAGAGCCTGGGGATCTGGATTTGTTATCTTTTCCCAGTGATCCAATTACACTTTTCTGTACGCACAGGTGGAGAAAGTGCAATAATCTCACTGAGACACACCACATATGACACAGCACTTCATACAGGAAACAACTTTTGCTCCCACATATCATTAGAAAAAAAAATCAGTAATATTAAACACTAAAGCTATAGCTGCAACTGTAACTGTCTTATAGCGATACAAAAACATCCACACACTGGTTATCTGCACACCGGTAAACCCAGTGATTTTTCTAAGTATGGAGAGGAAAGAAACACCAGAGATAGTAGGAGAGAAAAGTTTACCAAGGATACAGATCATTAACAGATTTTTTTGCCTCACTTAGTTTTGTTTGGTTCTGCCATTTATTTTTTGTGGATTGTCATTCAAGATTCCAGTAACTCTATGATAATAACTATTTTCAGTGAGAGAGTCCTGTTGTCTCTTTTCAGTACTGCTGGTCAAGCACATATCCTAAGAATGTATATATCTGAGAGTTAAAAGGATTGATGGAAATATGATAGGATTAAAAAATTTCTTTACAGCAATGGGGATTTGAATCCTCCCAAGGTCTTGATTCTGACAGAGAGCAAACTTTTTGGCCTTTAGCTCTAATTTGGTTCTCATTTAGTGAAAGGGTACACTACTACCTTTCCCCAAGAGCCATTCATATCTCCCATTTAACCTTGAAAGTTCTTTGAGAAAAGAGGGCTGCATGGGACAGAATTTAGCAGGGGCCAGCTTCAGTTTTAGGTACAAGTAGAAATAAGACCAAGCTAGAAATAGTAAATAGACATTTCTAACCCAGTGATTCTCAGCTGTCAAATTTAAACCACAAGAATCTCATGAGAACTCTTAAGGGATCACAAAATAATACATACAGGCAGTGTTAGCCAGCAAGAGCACTGTTCCTGCAGGATGAAGGAGTACTGATTATACGTTTAAACACTGACTGCAACAGTTTACATCAACCAAGAATTCTGCCTTTAGTGTCTGGCAGTAGCTCAGTTCCCTGGGGAAGAAGAGACAGAGCAGAAGAAGAAATGGTGTTTACATCTGCAGTTATGATGTAAGTCACTTTTCAGTCTTCCTTCTGCTATACTATTTCCTTGAAGGAGCAGAGATGCTGCCAACACAGAAGGTGCTCAAAGACAAAGCAGAGACAAATGACATAATTTCCAGAAGCTGGATGTGTTGCTCCAGCCAATTTTTCTTTTTGCCCCATGCTGATGACCGTAGGACTGAATATTCTGTGTGAATAGTTTCACCTGATATATCAAATCATAAGTCTTCTGACCATGAACAGAGAAAAATTGATACAGTAATGGCAATAGGTCTAATTCTGTCCACAATGTACAAAGTAGATACACAAGAAAGAGTCTGCCATCTTTGAGCATTTATGAAGAAGCAGCTCAGAACAGAATAAAGCCCTGCTATTCTGTCCTGAAGCTTCTATCATTATATTTTCTCAGTAACTGCTCTAAAAGATTTTTAAAAGAGCTTGTCTCAGCTTATTTCAACCGTAAAGTTCAAAGCCTTTATGTTGAACGAATCCTGACAAAGACGGAAAAGAACACAGAAAGGAATTCAGCTTTGTTTTTCCACTTCTCTCCTCTACCTTTGAGGTCTGTGTGTGGTTGCATCAGTTGATCAAATTGCCATGAGGCCCACAAATGACACATACCAACAGTAAAGCAAAAACCATAGTCCTCTGCCATTAAGGCTTCATAGTGGGTGATTTTTAGCCATGTGCAGACAGACAACAAGAGACTTGCAAACCACTTAAACTCTCTTAGTAACTTTTAAGTGGGTCCTAAGAGGTACAGAAGCCTGGAGTTGGCCTTCAGCTCAAGTGCAAATTCCATCTGACGTGTGCCAAATCATTCCAGGCAGCAAAGTCCTTATCAATATGTGTCCTTGTGCTGCTTTTCAGCACAGTTGTTACTGCAAAGAATCACAAAAGTCTTATCAGCGTTTTGTGCTTATACAAAGCTGGACATCTCAAATGAGTTCAGAAAGCCAGAGAGGCAGTGTCCAATAAAACCTGAGAGAGGGCCAGAGGGAGAAATATATAAAGAAGTGAAATAGAGTTTTAAGCTATTCTACAGGGAGCAAAATATGCCTGCTCAAAAATGCAATTATTATTTTCTTCTGTTTGTGAGCACTCTATTTTTTCAGGTCATTGCATGAATCAAATAAGAAGACACTCATGTTTTCTATGCAGACCTCTGGGTACTTTAAATGAACTACATATAAAGATCTGCTATGGGATTTGGGGATTTACTGATGGGTTTTTCTTTGTACTAAAATCTGAGTTAGGTCCCAAATACAAGTATCTTTTTAAGTATGGGAAATCTTGGATTTTGATTTATGCCTACATCAAAATTTTACATACTAAATGCACAGGTTCTTTACTTACACTTCTGCTAATGAGGTGTATAGTTGGCATAACCCATTGATGTAGGGTATAAAGACAGTGTTAGCTTTACATGCAATCCATGGTATTTTCACGGAATCACAAGGTTGGAAAAGACCTCGAAGATCATTGAGCCCAACCCAGCCCTAACACCTCAACTAAACCTCAGCAATATTACCTCTGCTCATCTGCTCTGACCTCTATGTGTTCCTTTTTCGTAGGGGGTTATGAATTAATGGAACTTAAAAGCAAATCAACTTTGGTGGTCATGGAGATATTGCTATGGGTACATGTATAACGGCAGGCATGTGCTTGCATCTTCCTGCTTCACTGCATACACTGCATACATGTGTGTGTGGAAGCAGAGCAGATGAGGAAAAATATCAAACCCCTCTGTTTTGTGGAGACATGAGTGGCAGAAGAGCCTGTAAACAGCCTGGAAAAAGAATTTTGAGAACTTGAGTAACTGCAGATGTTGCTTTGATTACACAAAAGCAATTTTCTTATAGTGCAAATCCCTTTTTACTCCACCTCTGTCTTGGGGCTACTGCATCTGTGTTGTGTTATGTAGAATACACAGCTTAGACAACTGACAATTAGAATAAGTATGAAGGGGGAAGTCATCTGAGGCTTCACCCATCACCACCACCACTCCAATATGCCTTCAGTTTGGATTTGGCAAGAATTTGTCAGACATTTCACTCCAAATCTATCTAGACATCTCTGACCCATTACAGCAAATACCTGACCTTCACTCAAAAAGTAGTATGAAGAAAGACAAAAAATAAAACAATTACAGTTATTCCGATGGGTAAGACTTATTGACTCATATGAGTTCAGCACACAACAGTTGAGTTTCTTTACTGTAAAGTATTATTTTAGAAATTCTTTCCTTTCTATTTGAATCAAAATAAACTGCATTTCCTAACACCATACATCGTGAGAGATGCTGCCATATGCTCTAGCCAAACACATGCTCAAACTAACCCACCCTGGCAGCAGCTACCTTCGAGGCTTTTGAGTCTCTTGGGAGATATTGCCCTCCTCTGTTCCTGTGAAACAGAAAACCATCCTGTATTCAAGAGAAAAAAACCAAAAAAACCCCAAACTGTTTCTATATTCACTGGAAATATTTCAAGTATTAGCCCTCTTTTAAAAAAATATTCAAATCTTCTGCTTAGGGCCTATATGAAGGAGGAAAACTTGTCAAAGCAATAGTGCTCATTATTATTATTAATAACCAACTACTTTTAAAGCACAAATAAGAACTGACTAAGCACATGTCAATGTTTAAATACATTCACTGTGGCTGTTCTGGTCACATTCTGAGTTCACTTCCCACAAATCACTAAGCTGCATTGGAACAAAAGAAAATGTGATTTCAATAGGTACCTGCAGCAAATTAACTGCAAATACCAGTCTTCAGCTGAGAAGCTTCTGACTCACACTGCCTCACAAGAAGCATTGAATTAGGAAAATTCTTGCATAAAAATCATATTCAAAATACCAAGAGACACTGAAATTCATTAAAATTAGTAAGATATCTGTAAAACAGATAACAATAAGTATTTCTTTTCACAGCAGACAGTGAAAATTTCTGTGGAAAGGAAACCACAATTTGTTGGTCTATAAATAGGTTCCCTTAAAGAGAAGAGAAAAGGATGCACCCTCTAATACATCTAGTTCCACTATTTCAGGCACTTCTGGATGTGTACAGGGGGAACTGGGTGGCAAAAATCAACTGCAACAATTTCTTGTATTCGTTGGAGATGAAACACTGAGATAGATGGAACACTGTTCGTCTGTCTCAGCTGAGAATTTCTTGTTTTAGTCAGTCATATCTTATGGTCTGACCTAGTGACTGAGCACAACAGAAATGCAGCATGCATGGACCTGTCCATTACATTTCCAGAGTATTTGAGACAAAAATTAGATATGGTGCCATCCTGTAATGTATCTGAGAGCTTAAAAGTCATTGAAATAGCTCAAATTCTGCATTTTGAAATTCTGGATGGTTGCTAATGACCATAAATATAATGTTAAACCTAAACTGACCAAATAATGTATTCTCAGTAGCATTCCAAATGCGACAAGGAGGGTGAATTTACTGGTTTATATTGCTTTAAAGGACATGAGTTTTTAAGGCAAGTAAGAAAATAAAATGGTAAAATGATGATGCAAAAATGTGCTTCCATGGCTAAGTTCTGGTTCCCTAAATAGCAATGTTCTGCTTTAGCTTTAGAGGACTGGAAACTTTACAGAGTGAAGTAGTGACTACAGAAGGAACTAAAACATATCATCATGTTTTATATTCTTTTCTTCAATGACCTCCGCACCTTTCCTATATTTCCACCAAGCCAAAATGTCTGTATATAGAATTTTACTGCCTTGAAACTCAGACTGTTTTGAATCTAGTGTTTCAGTTAGAACACACCTGTAATTTTTATTTATCTAATTTTTGTATAAATGTCTTTTTTTTTTCTATTCCACTTGTATTCTTTGTGTTATATAAATGGGATCCTTCTTCTCAGTGAAACTTTGGTGAAAGAGGTCATCCAATCAGCTGCTCTATGAAGTCTATATGAAGTCTGTGAACTTTCTAGGTTATGTAGTTTCCTTTTTGACTGCTGGGAAGGTTGTCAAACACAATCCTTTGAAGAAAGACTTGCTCACCATCTCACTTCACCTCCTTTGAGGTAAGATATTTAGAAATATCCTCATCTTCCACTAACATATAGAATCCATAACTTTACTTGTGTTTCAGTGTAAGGAGAGTTTTGAGAAAATGTCTCCCTTTCTAAATTAGACACTTATCACAAAGATAATTTCAGAATAAATATAGTGTTAAAAAGAAACAAAAGCAGAGGATAACCACATCTTTACTTCTGACACTGCGCTTGTTTCCATTTTACCACCACCCATAACACATCAACATCCATCCTGATCAACATCTTTCCCCTTTTTGTGGATGAGATTAAAAAACTTCCACTATTCTCTGCTATTGTTAACCTAGGCAATAACAATCACAATTTTTAAAGCCTATTTTCTAAGCAATCACTATTTTCCTGCTGTTTGAATGTCCTAAAAACAAATAAATAAAATCCAGAGATGGTATCTTGTCACCTGTAGCACTAGCACTTAGTAAATGCTTGGTAACAGCAAACAAGAATTGTTTATTTTCTTCTCTAAAAAAATGAAGTTACAAATTTCTGATCCCAGAGGATAATTTTCTTTCCATGTTATATTTGCAGCATCTCTCTCAGGGAGTCAGGTCAGCTTTTGCCTCAGTTACTGCAGGACATAGTAAACATCATCTCCGAATGTTAACACAGCCATGAGAGTTCAAATACTGCTTTATTCCTAAAGAATAATTATGTCCCAGGATCTGTTGGGCACAGTCATACTTGTCATTGTATACAACATTATTCATCCTCTCATCATCCTTTCTAATCCAGACTAGGACAGTAGTGTCCAGACATCAGTCATTAGAATGGGCTATGAGTATGGTAAAAAAATGAGGAGGCAACTTAAGGCTACTCCTTAGGAGAAGCAGAGTCCAAAGTGGTGTGAAGAGGAGGCAATGCTTGTGTGATGGTTTCTTTTTCCTGATGCCAAATCCTTGATTAAATACTGAGCCAGAAGCATTCAGGCAGGCCTCTAAAAGGGGAGCTTGGAGAGATTAGTGTCACTCCACTGATAGAAAAAACCTCCAGTCTCTCTTTGTGGTAGACACTGATGTTTTCTGTGACAAGCTCTTTAGATGAAAACTACCTTTCAGTTAGAAGCAGTAGATAAAGACAGGATAGAAAATGAGACCACCATCCTTCTAATGTCTGGCAAGTAGCATACCCCTGCACTTCTAAATGGTGCTGTTTAATCAATGAAGTAATTATTTTTTCTAAGAAACACTATGGTGGCCTGGACATCCCTTACCATTTACATTTGCAATCCTTATTCTCATACCTATAATCACAAAGTCTTGCATCTCAAGGAAGACAAGCTTAGGTACTTCTGGACCCACTGGTTCAAGGAGACGCCATAAAAGACATGACAAGCATATTAAGATTCACAGTAAAATCAGGTTGCAAGTCAGAACCTATAATCAGACATAACACCAGTGGATATGTTTCTTAAACTCAATATGAGCATTAAGTAAATATGACCGATTAATTCAATTATCCTACCTGGCTTCCTACTTAAATATTTATGACAGCTCTATCTCTCCCAAGCATAATAAAAGGTAAAATGAAGCCAAGCACCTAAAAATTCTCCATCAAGTTGTGTGGATAGGATGTCCCAGATATCTTTCTACAAAGGTAACAAAAATTTATAATATGAAGCCTTCTCTGCTGCTTGTGTTCAACAGGCAAAGAAGCAGGGTTGGGAGCAGTACCACAGATTTCATTTAGCTGGTATCATGGTAGAAACAGGACATTTCCTCTTCTGGTATTTTTTTTTTGAAACTTTTAAGGTTTTGGATTTCCCTCCTCAAAATAAGGAATCAAAAGGTCGGGCCTCATATGGTTATGTGCTGGCTTTGTGAAGTTTTTTTTTTTGCTAACACCAGTTACATTCAATTCTGTTCACCCTAACGCTCATCTACTCCTGTCCCTTTGGGGCTTGCAAGCTCTGTCCTGGAGCAGCAGCAGTGGCCATGCAGTGACCAGGTGGCTGCCAGCAGGAGTGGAGCTCACTCCCTGCTTGGTCCCTACGCTGTGGCACCGTGGGCCTGGAGCTGACCTCCCACCTCACGGGGCCAGACCCCTGCTCTTGCGGGCAGCCCTGCCACTGAAAGGCAATACCTCAGCTGGGAGCTGATGTAGGGTTTGCTCTTCCTGCTGTGAATCCCTCCTTGTTTTCTCAGGGGAGATAAGAGTATCTGCCTCAGCTGCTTTTGTTCCCAGGGTTAGCTAAAGATCCCTTGCAAAGTCACGGCACGACAAGGCTCATTAGCCTCCTCCCGGAATTCAAAAGGCATTTTTATTTTTCAGTTTAGACTGAGAAATTGAGACACGGGGCTGCGTGTTCTGTGTTCAGCTGTGAACTGCATACAGCCCCGTGGTAAATATACCTACTGCAGAAACTCCTGGACTGCACAGCCAGTATCAAAAGCAGCTCAGACTTTTCAAAGAAATACAGGATGAGACCCAGTATATGGGAAATAGGAGAGTAAGGCCAAGAGCTTGAGGATAACACATAAGTGTGTGATTTAGTACAGATAATTGTACTAGCTTGGGTGACTATTCTGAGCTACCTTCAGGATGCCTTCTTGCCCCCTTGGAGCTGACCAGAATGAGTACAACTCAAAGTGCGGCCTAAATCTGCCTTGGCCTTTGGGATTGGTGTATTGGTGTAAAGGACAATGCTAGATCTTCTGCAGAGTTAAATCAAGTTGGCTTAAGGGTTGCAAAGTGAGACGGGAGCACTAGTAAAATTAAAAGTTACAAGTTCCTGTCTCTCAGTCTGCATTCAATCAATGAAACCACATGTCCTCTCCGCTTAGGAACAGGGTTTTGAAGACACAGCCCTTAATGGCCTGAGGTTTAACTGTTCCAGCTTTGTTATTTTGGTTTGTTTTTTCCCTTTTAGCCTTAACTACCAACCCCAGACAGAATCATTCAAAGCAAGTAGAGGGAAGAAGACTGGTGTCACAGTGGGGAAGACAATTTAATAGAAGCACTTGCAGAATTTTTTTTGTTTCTTGAAAGCATGTAAATAGACAGTATGATTTACAAGGACACAGGGAAACAAGCACACAACTTCCCCTGATGTTGTGGTTAAGACAGCTTGGAAACTATATTGCTGTGCAGAGAACAGCACAAACATACACTGCAGAAAGCCAAGGCAACTATTCAAATCCATCTTTGTTTTAAGCACCAACTAATAAAGTGACAATGCTGGTTTTACCTTGTTCTCTCTGACAGTGGGTGACAAAAGGCTTTTTAAATGCTGAAAAGTTACAAGTCTACCTTTTCTGAATTGCAGAGGGAATTTGTCTTCTTGGCTGTTGAATAACAAAGAGGAGTGAAAGCCAGAAGGGATAGTTGCACATACTATGTCAAATATGCATGGAAGAAAGAAAAATAAATACAAACCTCAAATATTGAGACTCATATGGATTAAAGTGCCTAGATTATACAGCATGAAGGTTTCAATGTGACCTGAATGAGATGTGGTAGAATTAATGGCAACTATTTTACTACATGAATAAAAAATATTAACCTCACGTTGCTATTACTGCAGATTATCTCAATCCCTTGATCCAGCTACACTGTATGGACAACTTTGTGCCAAAGTTAAATGATCTTGCTGTCTTTCACCACTTCTTTCAACTCTTTTTACTGTTCATTGGATGAGCCATCTTAGACCTCAAATGGAGATAAAAAATTGCAATAGCAAAAAAAGAATCACCTTTTATTCTGTTCCTAGAGTGCTCTTGATTCAAATATTATGATTTTCTAAAATATATTTGTGATTTTGAATTGTACAATAAATTCTTCTGTAAATTACAGCTATAAGATGGCTTTTTATTGAAAGTGTCATTAATTGCAGTTGGTCATATTAGTCATGTGAAGAGCTTTTGGGTTCATGCTCAATGCTCAGAATTTCTAGGATAGATTTCCTGGTGGAAATGCTCATAGAAAGCTATGTAAGAAAAACTCAGCACAACAGCCTACAATTCTCGGTTAAAGTCCTTCTCAAGACTCATGTAAATGTGCCCCAAAATCAAGGAAAAAGGAATGCAAATATATCTCTCTCATTTTCAGGAATTCCTGCTTCCAGGGCCAAATTCTCCTGTGATGAAAATGGCCATTTTATTGTGCTTGTCTGGCTGAGAACATACCGCATAATATTTTGACACTTCAAACAAACTGAAGTCCGACTAAGGTATGGCACATACATTTGAAGAAATCAGTAAAAAGGAGATGTATAAATCTTAGCACCTTTCAAAGTTGTTTTTTATTTTTTTAATTATTATTATTATTATTATTTTCAGGTTTATTTCTAAATGTATCTAAGATTTTTTGAGAAATATTTATTTTTTAAAACAGATGCCACAATGTGATAATGAAGTTTGAGAACATGAATGTTCTTCCACTCTTAAGAAAAACCCAAACTAAACAAAAACAAAAACCAACACCCTCCACTGTAACTTTCTTCCCAATGTCATGTGCTAATATGTCATCATAACATCTGTCATCTGTAGGTTTTCTCAACAAAATTAATATTGATGTTTTTAGTAGAGTGTTAAAAAGACTTTACTGAGTTATTTTATTGCTTAATTTTGAATATTCAAGTTCTATAATGCTCTATTTCTCATATTTTCTATTTTTGAAGTAGGTTTATTTGCACTAGGCTGTCAGAGTATGTTCCTTAATTCAAGAGAAGCCAGAAATTATTAGAACTGATAAAAGAAGGTGGTCTGTAGGAAATGTATAATTTTGAGAAACTACTACAAAATCATAGTCATGGATTCCTTTCCCATGTATGAAGTTTCATGGCTCTGATTCTATTCTATTGCCTTTGAAGTCAATGGAAAATTTCCCATTAGTTTCAGTAGGCCCTTTGTTTTATTTTCAGAAGTATTTTTTAAAGTTTCCCATTTTGAAGTTCCCATGATTTAACCTTGGGTGTGACCTTGAAAGAATTTTTATGCCCATGAACAGAGAGAATTACTGAAGTCAATGAGCCTGGAGGGCTGGACCAAATATCATCACTTATAATGCTCTAGTCTGTTAACTGCACAAAATGCCAATCACTTGACTTGATTTCTCCATCCCACTTTATAATTCAAGATACGTAGCTGTGCAGCTTATGCAATAGTTATACTGTTAACAATAGCAGCTCAGTAGAAAAATACAGTTAATACTTTGTGGCAGGACAAGGACATAAAACTGCAAGAGAGTAGTTTCAGTATATTACGGAAAAATAGCAAAAAGGCAATTTTCTCCAAGTTTCTTGGGACTATTCTGAACGACACTTAGAGTAATAGGCTTGAGAGAAATATTTTCAAGAAAGTAGCTGAAACTTTGTTTTACATAAATTCAGTTGATTCAGGAAAGCAATTATTATTGCACCAAGGGATTTTTAAAGACCTGAATAATAAACAAGATAATGGGGCTCTATCAGTTTCAGGGGATATTTAAGGGTGTAATTCACTTTTCAAAATGAAAATTTATCCTAAAGTTTCATCTCTTTGCAGTGCACCATCCTGCACTGTGTAAAATCTCACTACCATGGTTTGATTTAATTGGAAGCAGAGATAAAAACACCACTGCATATTAACAGCAGCCTCACTAATTAATGTCAGCCAAAATTTTAACTCATTCCAGTCATTGCCGTATTTTACTTTTACTCACTTCTTTCTAAAACAATCAATGCTCCCTCCACTTCCTCTATCCTGATGAAGCTCTCATTGGTACCAGCATAATGCCAAGGAAGAACCCAATTGGAACCCTGTACTGGATGTTCTTTCCCTTAGTCTGTAACACTGACCTAAGTTCACACACACATCTGTATTTCCACTTTTTCATTCCCTTTTTCTCTAGTGCACATTTTTATTCCTTCCTCATTTCTGCACACCCCAATGTGAAGCACAATCCACTCCAGGAGGTTTCTGTGAATTTCAGCAAGCGTGGATGGGCTTCTGACTGATATTCTCTCCCTCCTGTGACTTACATAAACTAAATGGCATTTGGATTTCTGAAAGAAATGTATTTGGTTGGAAAGTAAATACTTCTTTTATTCTTAATTTTTCAAACCAGAATTTCTAAGGGGGTTTTTTATCCCTCTTAAATAGCAAAGTAATTGTGTCTCAGCAGCTCCACGTTCCCCTTAGATTTGTGAGCTGAACATTTTGTTTCCTTTAGTGTGCTGATATCTTTCTGAAACAGCATCAGTGAAAAAAGCACAGGAAATAAATCCAACTTTCTTGAAAGAGGCCTTCTCTGCTAAATAAATGGATTTAAGGATGTCCAGGCTCTACCCATAGGAGATAGCAAGAGCATTTAACACTTACAGTAAATGTATTTCTGTGCTAAATTACTTTTCACTTCGCAAGTGTAGTAGAAACATTAGGTAATGATGCTCCCTCCAATCCAAATGAAGACCAGCAAATGCATAATCAAAAAGAAATGAACATTTGAAAACCTAAAAAAACCCCTGACATGCAGCTAGACTTGTTCACTACATTTGGTCTGACTTTATTTCATCTGTAAATTGGCATCAAAGGAGTACTGGATACCCAGAAGCAAACACCTCATAATATACTTGCTTGCAATGAGTTGAGCAAAGACATCACTAAATTTACTATTAAACATTGGTAAGTGATAATTTACTGGAAAAGTATTGTAGATGGGGAGTTCAGGAATCAGGAATGAAAAAGTAGTGAAGGACTCAAAAAGTATGGAAAGAGCAGCATATTATGAGACATCTTTTATGGTTACAAGTAAAATATCTTCAAGTAGATTTCCCTTCTGTAATTAAGACCAATACAGAAATGCATAAAACAGAGAAAATGAATTGTACATCAATAACGTCTCAATAAAGAATGGTCATATTAACAGAAAAAACAGGATAAATTTGTGATAAGAATCATGATTATCTAGTATGTTACTACCTACACGGGTTTGAAAATATTCAATTTCTTGATTGCATTATATTTGTTGAAAAGGCTAATGGTCTAATATCTATTCAAATATATAGTATATATTTGCCCTTCTGTTGAGATAAAAAATTCTGGGTTTGGGACATTTTCTACTATTGACTGCTGGACAACAGTTGTGAAGAGGAGAAGGAATGGATGCACCTCCTCCTCTTTTCATTAGAACTCTTCTGTGTTCCTTGGAGCAGCACAGTCTCTTAAGTGCACACTCGAGAAGGATGGAAAAAAATGTTTTCAGTTAAATCTATTGTCAAGTCTGGGTTTTAACCCATTTTCTCACTCCATTTATATTCGGAAAGAAGGTATTATTATCCTTCCTAGTGTGGGTAGTATTGTACTTCCTATGCTCACATGGGAAGTTTCTTTTAATAAATTCACAAGTAAGAAGATGCTCTTACTTGTGAACCTCATATTATTTGTATTGCCAGAACTGTTTTGGCTTTTCATGTTAAACTTGGCTTTAAAAATAATTTTCTGGCCTGTGGCTTATAACAATAGGAAAAACAACCAGTGTGAATGGTTGCAAGGCTCCTTCTGGTATTTTTCTACCAACACTAGTACCAATGCAGAACCAATACTCTCCGCACACCTCTACTGAACAAAATGCTTCCACAAAGGCTTTGTAAATTCCTGGATCTCACATGACCTAGGCTCTGATATCTCTGGTCTACTATAGCACCTGATCTGTTGCTTTAAGGTAACTTTGGTACTTACAAAATTTAGAGGAACTTGATTTTTGTCTGCCAGAGAAAACTGGACTGCAAGACAAGTTCAGAACATACCTCTAGAGAGGAAAAATACTTGCATGAAACATCACTGAAGCATTATTTGAGCCATGCAGGAGCTCCTACCTCACTTGCTTCACTGACTGTGAGCAGAACAGGATGTGGACACATGTCAGATGGTGGAGTTTATAGGGAGGGCTCCAGGGTGTCTCCAGTCTCAGTGATGGGTGTTCAGCACACCTGCCTCTTCTTGGACTAATGGGGAGGAAAGCATGTATTCATATGGAGGCTCTGGCCTTCATCCCCACCTCAACTATTATAACCACTGTCAAAAGGGAAGAACATTCTCAGAACATTACCAGCAACTTCAGACAAATTAGAAAAGGTGTTTACTGTCTCTGATAATACTGATTATATAAAAAAGAGGACAGAAATTACAATGAATAACACTTTGTATTACAACCAAATCAGAAATTAAATTGTTTGGGGAAAAAATCACAGGGTTATCTCTTAACTAATATTAGATTTCTGTGGTAAATAAGACAGATTTGGAAGTTTCTGAAAGAAGAGCTCACTGTAATCCTTTGTAAAGAAATTCCTAGCCAACTTAAATATAGAATTTGCAATTAGCTACTAGTATAATTATTGAGTCAAAACCCAAATGGGAATACTAGATGTGAAAAATCAAATTCTGAAGTTATATTGATTAAAAATATAAAGATAAGTAATGCTAGGACTACATTCAAATACTTGTTTTAATATTTTAATAACATTCCCCATTTTCAAGCATATAATCCTAATAATGTTCACATGTTTACATGTGAGTGTTTTCTAAATGGCAAATTATTATACCTACCATTTAGAGACCATGATTACACAGAGAAAATAAGATCTTAACCAGAAATTAATTTCTGAAAGGAAGAACTTTCAGAAAGTAATGAAGTTTAGAGTTATGGCAGGCAAGCTCTGAATGAGATCAGGATGTTTTTCAGGCTAAGAGCTGCTAGCAGTGCATGCATCACAGTGACACCTGATTTACCTGCCCTTTTACATTTAAAAGCATGTTGTAAACACGAACAATTCACCAAACATCTCTGTAGGGTAGATAAGTACTATAGAACTAGATGAAGCAGAAAAGTGAAGAGCTGTATTTTGAAGATTTTGAGCAACCACAAGATTTCTAATAGAATTTTAGATGTGTAGTACTTGACTGAGTACTGAGTACTTGACTGAGTACCAGTACATACATACTGGTATGTACTTTTCATCAGTGCATATAATCTGGTGAAAAGTTCTGAATAAATGACATTAAAAATCTTTGTTGTGCATTGCTATAATTAAATTTTTAATTGCAATTTTTGGATTTGAATACTATTTAGACATGGCTGATATTTTCAGTGTTCATGCAAACCAGCATCCTCCTACTACTGATCTGGGACTGGTGAACTCTGAGGGTTGACTTCAATCAGTCTCACAGTTTTTCACAGGGAGAACAGATAATCAACCACTGCACCTGTGCTTGGCCAAGTTCCCACCAACTGACCTGGCTCCCTGGAGCCAGGAGGTAATGGTGGATCTGGATTTACACAGACATGGGTTAATATATATTCTTCTGGGCATATGTTCTGAAAAAAAGCTGCCATGATCATATTCGCATTGCCTAGTTCAGGTCTCATAGTTACAAATAGCTTTAAGTATCTAGAAAATCTGGAAAAAAATATTCAGGCTGAGGTAAGATGCTTTAAAAAATATCAAGAGTTCTATTTGTCATTTTTGTCAGAGAAAAAAATACATTTTTAAATAATAAAATTCAACAGAGTTCTCATTTTCTCATGGATGTTTTGAGGTACAAATAGAAAATAATCAGGACTTAGAGCTAGTATAGTTCAGATTCACTGAAAGCAGTCAGGGTCAAATGCAATTAGCCCTAGCTTCCACATCAAAGTCAGACAGATCTATAAGAGTTTCTGCATGACCTGTTCCTAGCTTCAGCCTATTAAAGTTTAGATTAGAAAGAATGTCCAGAAAAGAACATAGATTGTAGACATAGTATTAGATTAATAAATGAGGAATTATTTGGTTGAAAACTGAAAATAGACTACAAAATCCCTCAGACTTTGGCATGTTATTTCAAATGAATCTCAGATGGACCCGACAACTGTTACCAGCTGATGGCAGTTCTGTGTGAAATAAAGAATTAGATTCCAGTGCAGCTACCACTGAGTACAGCCAAAACCACAATTCCCATTTGGAGTAACTGTGCACTTGTGAGGCCAAAAATCCCTGAACAGTAATGAATCCCTAACAGAGATGAAACTATCCAGTCATTCCCTAGAAGGTCCCTCTGAGATAAACTGAGGGACAGAATGAGATGATATGTATGTGTGAAAGAAGGATAAAAGCATGGCTCATACTTCCATAGCACCTGTGATGTATTTCTTCTTTGAATAGAGATATTCATTGATACTTTCAGTCTGATAAACTAGCACTACAACAATTAATAATTGAAAAAGTTGAAACTAAATCTTTTCTACTCACTGAAATGACAAGATGGGAAAATACAGTACAATATATAGGCATGTTAGTATATTTTCTACTTTGTATCAAAAGGAGAAGTCATTTAAATGCCTTTATTCTTAATGTTCTTAATATGGTATCAAAGAAAAATTGATCATACTCATATCACCCTTCACCAAAAAAATGAAGGGAAAAAAATTTCTCTATGCTGAACATAAGATTTATGCATGACCTCCATTAACATTAATGAGAGCCTTCAGCTAAATCCCCAAGCCCTGCAGTAGACATCTACACTTAATAATTTAGTCAAGAACTAAAAAGATGGTGGAATAAAACCTAACAAAAAGCAAAATATTAAAAAATCAACAAAAGTCAAGCAGTAACAGGAATTTCAACATGGGACAGCAAAAACACTGCAGAAATTCATAGTTTGCAGAGGAATGGGGTTCCTGGATTCAGGTTGCTGAAGAGGTAAAATAGAGCTGGTGTGAAGAGAAGTGGCAGAAGTCCAAGAAGCTTAGGAAGCTCACTGGCCTATCATCATCTCCAGAAATAGCGGCACATGCCTCCATGATGGTGCAGGTTGGAAGGTATGGTATTATTTTCCAGGGATGAATCAAAGTGATACTTTCTGTTTGTGTATTGTTTTGTTAGTGGGTAATTAGCTTCATGGGAAGAAATTTATCTTGCTTCAGCAAAGACAACAAGGAAGAAGATCTATATGAACAACTCTGTGCTTTTCCAGGCAAAAAACCCTAAAAATAATACTTTAAACCAGGTGAGTTCTTGTTATAGCTGGCTGAATATTAAATATAATTTTGCACCATAAAAGATAATTTTTTCAATTTTCCTCTGTCTCGTCACGCTGTAAGTGCGCTGAAAAGAAACGAGACACATTCAGGGATGAATACATCCGTTTTAGCAATCTAAGCTGATGTACCTTTCAATGACTTCTGTTCTCTTATCCCACATCTTGTAAGTTAAATCCCATATCAAATCAGACCTCCTGCAAACGAGTAGAATTTGATGTAAACAGAAAGCTAGACTTAACGGAATTATTCCAAGAATACTTTGGGGCCAAACTCTAAATAACAGAATTTCTGCCAGTGAAGGTAGTCACAGGAGCAGAAAATCTAATAAATTTTTTTACTACTCTATCACCTTAGGATTTAACTATAGACAAACAAATGTCAGAAGGTATCATTTCCATGCCATGAGGGGCTGCAAAGATATACATTTTGAATTAAATAGCTATTTGAAAGGCAGAAAAGAAGCTGAATTTAAAGCAGTCTCACCGCGTGTAGCTGGGAATCTCTAGTATGTGGTGTGAGAAAGTGTTTTTTACACCTGGAAGAGCTTTGCTGCAGAACAAGGTCCTTATGTAGGGCAGACAAAATGAATAAAGATTTCATTTACTATGTGTTCTAGGAAAAGGCCAACTTCTTAAGGAGTTGAACAGGAAGCATTAAATTCAAGTGTTAATTTAACATGTAAGAGACTTCTCGAAGTTGTAAATTGCACTCTGATTCTGTTAAAAAACTAAGATTTGGTTAACATTTGTGTCATTTGGTCAGCATTTGTGGGATGCCTGTTTCCAAAAAATGTTCAAAACCCTCCTGCACTCATTCAAATCACTAATCACGGTTTGTTTCTACTTCAGTTTCTCTGTAGTGAAATTCAGAAATTTACCTACAACTAGTAAATTGACACTGCAAACACTTTTTCCCTCTTGCAGATCAAGACGCTTTGGCCAACTGGGTGTCCATTTTGTCTTCTTATTTCACATTCAGTCATATCTATAGTTGGATTATTTCTTTATGAATAAAGAATCACCAGAGCAAAATGTCTCCAAAAAATTACAAAGACCATGTTTCACAGAAACAAATGTAATTTAAAAGCTGCATAGCATTAAACAGAGAAGAACTGTGATTTATGATTGATATATTGAAAAGAATTACAGTCACCAAAACAAAACAAGAACACCATTGGAACAGATGAGTGCTTCTCCCTTTCTCCCTCTTCCCTCCTTCTCACTCTTCTATTATTGAAATTAGTACATTGATGTTGACAGAGTTTATCAGGAATTTCTAAAGGACAACATTTTAAATATACAGCATCTCATTTTTCTTTCACTTATAAATTAAAAAGCTGTCATCATTAATGCCATTATTTTGAAAAAGCAGTGAGAGTTCTAAATAAAGTCTGAAAGTTTCTGAAATTTGTCAATAAGAAATTCACTGTATGGGTGTATGTATGAATATGTGTACATTTTCCTGTGAAGTTTTTTCTTTTCCTTCTAAATATGATACAGACTTCCTCAGAGAAATGGTTTCAAAAGGGTTAAAGGAATAATATTAATGTTGTACTACACTGATGTCAGCAATTTACAGCAGGATGGTGGGTTCCAGTGCCAGAAGCTATGGCACAGGAGAGAATGTTATTTTAACAGCATGATTCTCTGTGAAAGCCTGTCATCTTCTGTTCTTGAACCTTTGCTAATGTACTGAGGCGACATGCCCAGATAGAGAAGGAATGTTTTTCAGCTGTTATGTGGTGGCTATTAATACAAATACTGCTATACAATAAACATGATGCCACTGTTTGCCATCATTTTAAATTGACACAGACATAGAAATCTCTTGGGACACTGTTTCTAAAGGGCCACAACCTTCATTCCTTATTCAGATGAAACTCTTAATAACCTAGCTCACAAAAACTTTCCTTTTAAGAATTTTAAGCCCTTGAGACCATCTGGGCACAAATACCATGCTGTGTCAGGCCACATTCACTGTGACTGACAGGACATAATGCAACACAAGTTTGAATTTTTCTGCATTGCTGCTCTCACATGCTAATATTTGCTTAGCATGCCTGACAATACCACAGTCAGATCCAACACATGCTCAGTAACAGAGAAGAGCTGAAATTCTGAACATTATGACTGATGAACCATTTTGTCTAACAGCCCTCACAACTCACAGTGGATGAATAACAAATTTATCATTTAAGTTTTCTCCAAATTTCCTTTCCTTCTGTTATCACTTCCCCAAATTATTAGGCTGTACTACAAAGATATGTGTACTTATTTTCCAAAACAAAATAAAAGCCAGAGAGAAACTTTCTGTCTACTAAGGAATTTTTTATGTATGGCACTTAACCAGTTGCTTACCATTTTCTCTGGGCTAACAAGTTCTTGCAACATCATAGCCAATGACTATAGAGGCAACTCTTCAAGACTTCACACATGCCCTTGTAGGCAAATTATCAACAATGCATGTTCTTGAAAAGATAATTCTGTCTATCCAACTCACCAAGAAAGGAATGTGAGTAACCAAGATGAGCAGATGCACCTTAGTCACCTGAGCCAATTGGGTCACTCTAAGCAAACGTAGCACTTCAAGGCATCATGTGACTCACAAAATCATCTTGGTGATCTGAGAGAGCAAGAAATTTCTGTGGAATCAATTTAACTTAGAAAAAAAAATCTACAGACAAATACAGCTCTATATTTGAATTTCCTATATGTCTGTAAAAATAAAACACTTCTTTAATGTTAAATCAAAGTAAGTGTTAATATTTTTATACCAGCATTAAAATGTAACATGCATGTATATATTAATTCTCATATTGGAAAAAGAGTGGCTGAAAACTGGTTGTTTCACCTGTTCATACCTACTCATACATAATTCCTGCTCAGAAAGTTTACCATCTACCTTTCATGTACTTTTTTTGCCTCCAGTCACCCTGATCTGCTTTTCTGCCAAAAATACTGGAAAATGCAGAAGCATGGCATTATTTCTCTTATACATTAAAAAAAGAGAGGAAAAGAATGTGTGTGGAGGGGGAGACCTAAACCCAACTCTCTGACTGCATCACCACTGGAAACAAAACCCAAAGTTTTACGATACCTCAACAAAGGAAGTAGCTAATCACAGAAGTAGGTAATCTACTAGTCAGAGAACAGAACAGCGATTTGTACAAGCACATGCTGTAGAACTAGAGGAGGCATCCTGGGTCAGTGAATCCAATTCCCTGCTATCATAAATAATCATGTCATATAATCCCATTCATCTCATCTGAGCTCCATCTTAAAACCCTTTTTATGAATTTGCAGAACAAATGCATTCATAGCTAGTTTATATTCATTTGTTCTTGTGTAACCTTGTCCTTTTGCAAAAATAACTCATCTTCCTCCTGCCTCCCATTTATTTATAGAAGGCAATCGTACTTTTTCTCAGCTATTATTTTGCTAGGCTAAAAATCCAGCTCTTTCAGTCCCCTCATGTAAAACAACTTCTTCATTCCTCTGGTTATCAAAGCAGCTGGTCTGTGTACCTGCTCCAGTTCAAACAGGTTTTTATTAATACTCTTTTCAATGCTCCAAACAGTTTTAACCCTTCCTATTACTAATGATCAAAATTTCATTACCAACTGGAGATACTTCACCTCATGCCTACTAACCTTTCCTTCCTCCCTCCCTCCCTCTTAGCCAAGGCACTCAAGTGTTTTGTGATTGGAAGGAAGTCTCCCTTCCCAGCTGTTGTTCTAGCCTACAAGTTAAACTTTTTGTTAAGTAACAATACAAATGCACCAATACTTAAAGCATTTCAGTATTTTATTAATCTCATCCAGATTCTTTCTTATAACAGTTTTCTCAAAGAATTTTCAGATATTATGGCAGTACTCCCATGAGAATTTATCTTCTCTATGTGCCATTGGTTAATTTTATTCTAATAAACTAAATTTCTAGATGAAAATGCTAATAATTGTCAGCACCAAACAGAAGGTTAGAGGAATTCTAATAGTAATATTTATGGAGAGAACTTACTGCATTTTTTAACTCTCTCCCTTTTGGTTGTTTTACACTTAAAAAATTGTTTCCAGTGTCTTTCTCTTACATTTTTCCCCATGCTAAAAAATTTCACCAGATCAGATGTTCTTTTGAAATCTAGATAGGAAAAGTACATTATCATTTTCTTCAAGAAAAACAGTTATCTTGTTAAACACAGGTATCTGTCTAGTCTAGCATGACTCCTCCTCTATCTCTGGATAATGCAAATTGTATTCCATTTCATTTTACACAGATATTTATATTCTTAAATATTTGTCTCAAAATGTGTTTTAAATCCTTGCTTATGAGAAGGGCAAAGAACCTTTAGCCACACTAACAAAGATAACAACTACCTTCTTTTTTCATATCTTCTCCAATTAGTGAAGAACGTCACAGCACTTACTGTTTCAAATATCCCAGGCGAAATTTACACATCTTTAATACTTTCTGCATTCTCAGATGAAGAAATATCAGTTTTTAAATACATCCTTCTACTAGCTTTTCTCTCTGCCTTCGCATTTTTCAGTGTCATCCCCACTGAAAACTCAGTAACAGAGTTCTAACCCTGAGCCTAAGACTTAATTTAACTTATTTGGAATGAGTTATAAAAAACTATCTCATCTGTTTCCCTGCAATAGGGATAATGAAATATATCACTCAGAGCACGCTTGTTTTGCTTGCATTTATATGTTGCTTTAGAAATAAACCCCAGTGTTTAAAACCACAATTGTATCTCCAGTGAATGACACTACGATCTCCTATTTTGTGTCCAAATACACCCTTCTGGGATCCTTGCAGGTTGTTCTGGATGAAAAACTCTCACATTGGTTATTTTCTAGGACTCCATCTAGATTAAATCATTGCAGTCTATATTTTCACTGCTGTGCTATGATAATAAGTTATTATAATATTACTATTGTTACAGACTAAACCTACATTGCCAAAAATTGCTACTGTTTTATTACAATAACTTCTCAATTCATTAAGGCAAATGAGAAGAAGAAAATGTTGCATAGGATGAAAATTATAATCAGAAATACATGTTGCATAGAAGTGTTATGTGCAAAACATCTTTATAAAACATAGCTTACTAACATAGGTTGCTATCTTAGATATATTCAGATTAATCAGAACTAACCTGGCAAGTAAATGCTGGAAAGGCACACAGTATTAGACAGATTGAGAAGATTAATGTTAAAAATATATATGAAAACGAGATAGTATAACTTCTTTAACCATATGGTAAATGGCATGATTCTGAATAGAAAAAGAATTGTTTGATATGGAAAATATATGCTATACATCACAAAAGGGAGAAAAGGGCAAGACAGACTAGTCAAAAGCAGCGACCGTCACCAAAGGGTTCAGAAAGTCCTGAAGGCTAAAGCACCACAGATCCTAAACTCCTAATTGTTCACATTTGTAAGCAGGTTTCTGAGCTTCTGCCTAGTTCCTAAATGATTAACTGCTGTCTTACTCACACTCATACAAGGGCACATAGAATTTTTTTTTTTCCTACCTAAGAATGTCTTGTTATTCATATAAATAGCCTGTACTTATTCTGACTATAAATTCTGCAGCACTTAGTTCAGCAGATAGCTCCTAACTACCCTGCTTTAAGAAGTAGTTGACTTCCAGACCCTTGATCTGATCTAAGGAAAAAGACACTTAAGAATATTCTCCTTATTTACCTAATAGCTCTTGTATTATAATATTATCTCCCTTCTGAGCTAAATACTTCTATTTTGTGAATGTCTCCTTATAATTGCAAAAAATTATACTGTGAAAAATGGATGTTTCTTTGGGGGGGGGATAAAAGCAATAAAACCAGAAAAATCTCTCTCTTACTGTTGACTTCAATTTTGAAGAATTTGAGATATTTAGACTTTTTGGGGACATTTCATACAAAGATAGTCTTTTACTACATCATCTTTAGGTGTTTTAGAGATGAAAGATGACACAGCTCTGAACAAAATTTCAGGGATTGGTAAGAATTTTTATCCAGCTAGGACCAAAGGTTAAATTATTTGACCAAGTGAGCTCAGTGAGTCAGCAGCAGAGTCAGAAGGAATAAGCCCCAGGAGTGAAATTTCATCTTTTTAGAGCCAACATCATTTTCCCAGCATTTTCTGCTTAGCCAGGATTTTGCTTCAGTTTCTATAATATGCTTCTGCCTCCTCTAATCACTAAAGCACAATGGCTGTAAGTGGCTCTTCAGTTACTAAATTTTTAAACTCTTCAGTTACTAAACTTTTAAAGGCTGTTTTGATGGTGTTGCTGGTGATATTTTTTGCCCTCTCATGTACTTGATTTCACATGATTTTACAAAAGTGCTCATCAATCATTATTTCTGTAATAAAAGCTTAGGCAAGTAGCTTGATTTAAAATTTACTGACACTATAATCCCTTTAAATAGTTCCAGCATAGCATTAACTTATTATAGAGAATGACAGTATAATACAAAAATTGAATAAAGTAAAATATAAATAAAATTTCTGAAGAAAGACCTATCTCACGTCAGGCTATTTGCACCAAAGGATATGAGGGCAATGTACGATATTTGTGAACTTGATCTAGAAACAGATTAGCAACTTTTGTTTATACGTATGGGACTAACAATGGTAACATTTTCTGTCATAAATGTTTGGAAACTGTGGAACAAATAAAATAAAATAAAACAAAACAAAACTTTGTATTTTTGAATAGTCTTGAGTAGCCCATCAAATTATTTTTTTTTATTTTTTCAACGGCAAAAAAACTGTTCAGATTTTTCTTAAAATAACTTTTTTTTTAGATCATTACTATACTTGATAAACTAATCACAAGAATTTGTAAATGCCAAAACATGCTTTTGCAGCAACCTCAAAAATTAGTGGCAGCTTAGCTTCAATACTTTATTAAAAATTCTAATTTGCTGATGATAGTGACTATCTAGAATTTTGCTCAATATGCTTGAGAATTATTTGAAATTGAAGAAATGAGTCTTTGATTTAGTACTTATATTTTTAACCAATTCATATGGGCATATTTTCCAATGCAATTTTACCAATGACATTCAATCTGGACAGCTACAGTTCTCACATTGCTGAGATAATGTTATTGCTATTAATAATCTCAAAGAACCTCTGAGTTTTAAGGCATTGCGTAGAGCCTCAGATGGCTGCATAAAGTTTATTATTTTGAGAGCTATAACATTAAAAATACCGGAAACTCCATACACTGGGCTTAGTTGTCCTGTTTACCTTCAAAAAGCCAGAAATTATTGTGACAGGAAGAACACTTGCAGGAAACATAACACTACATAAATGACACTCTAGTGCAAGCTAACCTTATGGTAATATAAATATTGATGTTATTAATGCCACTTAAAGTACCCATTGACAATATCCAAATAGAAATATACCTGCCTGTCTGTGTGCAATGTAGCAGTTTATGTCAACAAGGCATTGCTTCTATTGCAATATTTTATTTTAAACTGATTTATTGCACTGATGTCCATCAGAAAGGGAAAGGAGATGGAGGACATGCGCAGTGGGAGTAAGAGAGGACCATGAAAAGAAAGAAGATCCAAATGCACTCAGTGTTAATAACACAAGTTACATAGTATCTTTCTACAGATTCCCACAGCGTGTGATTTCAACTATTGGCTGCGCTGTAGGTACTTCTGTGTGAATGTGGTTTCCTGACTTGAATGGAAATTTAGACACTTTTAAGGTTTAGTAATTAAGGCCTAAGAATACAATATCTGGAAGATATACGTAACAGATCTTATGAAATAGGTACCTGGACAAAAACTATTCCAGTGTTCAATTGACTTTTACTACTATTTCTGTGCCTTGTGTTCTTAATTACCTAAGGCTCCAATTGAAGACGATGTAGTAGTCAGTACATTCTCTGTCAGAGGAGAAGATATGAATCCTATGGTATGGCTCAACTCTGATCAATCAATTTTGCTATTCCAAATGACCAAACATGGTTAATTAATTTATCTTAAGCAGTGTGAAGGTTTCCTTATGCCAGCTGTGCCTGCTCTGTCACTGCAGACATACTTTCAACACTAATACATCAGTGCTTTGTCAAATGTAATTACATTTCTGCCTAGAAATGAGGCTTACATAATTTCTTGGAGACTATGTATTAATTTTTGCTTTTAGGAAAATATCCTAATGTTCTGCTTATTTGAGACAAAGGCTAAAAGAGTAAAGATGCCATTCCAGCTAGTGGGACAAGAATCATGATTTTCAGTTTTGCAAAAATGCTTAGCATTTCTTGCTCTTTTCTTGGATGATATCTGGAAGAAAACGTTTCAGAAAAGCAGTTTATTAGTCTGTGAAGAATTCAAGCCTGAATGTTCCAAGTATGTATCCCAAATCCCGGGGGTTTTCAAACTTTCTTTAGATCATTTAGGTTCAAACTAATTTTTACATGGTTTTGATGAAATATGCTAAGATGCAGTACTGAGCCTGAATCATACTCAGAATTTCTGTGTATTAGCTTAGATTCCAGATGCTCGCATAATAATTTTTTTCTCCCTTTGTGATGCATTCTTGTCTCAGTGCCCATGTTCCACTGAGACAAGAAAAGGAATACATCCCTTTTCCAGGTGGCTTGTAGGACCTTACAGTAGAGCTTAATCTAGTAATCAAATCACAAGTTAAGCTTTTATATGTGGCCATTTATTGGATGGATGCTCCTTTGCATGGCAGGAAAAGCATAAAGACCTCATAAACATATTAAGAGTTTTAGCAACTACTCAATGAAGTGCTTGAATGAAGTCTTAATTAACCATAAGGGGCATGGAAAGGGTAGAAGAAGTTACCCCGTTTCTTTGATGTCAGTGGGAACAATTTCTATTGATTTTGCTGAAGGACAAACCATTACCTGGAGTCTTTGACTCCAGAAACTTCAGTCACTTATATTAAAGCAGAGCATCTTAGCTATTTCAGTGCTATTATACCACACAAATACCTAAAAATAGATTACATCCAAATTAATCAATTACTTGTCACAACGGGTTGGTATTAAATTTCAGGGGTTTATGCAGCTCAAACTTGTGTTGAGGACATCAAATAAGTAATTCTTCATCACTTCAGATATGATGTTCCACCAAATAAAAATGTTTTATTTGAAATTTATTTAAATATTTCTAAAATTTTCAGCTAATTCTGGACATAATATGGGAAAGAAAACTTATGACTGTGTTAAATTTAGGAGGAATGGATTCCTCATTAATGTCTTACATTCTATTTATTTTTTTTTATTCTGGAAAGGTAATGACATCAGATCACCTAGTTGACTGTTCATTCTTCTGCATAATTCTGAAAATTATGTCAGTACAGACCAAGTCAGGAGCAGAATATATATTCTAGCATCATCAGATGCACTCAATATTGAATCAGTAACTGGATGCCACATTTCAGCCCACTGAAGCTTGCCCAGTATGATATTGCAGTATTTTCTCTTCAGGAAACACTTGGCAATGAAAATTTCACATACGTATGAGAAATTGCTAGGATAAAATACATATTGCAAAAACTTATTCCAGAATTCTTATTTAGGGAAATTAGCTTGGGAAGTTTTAGCTCAGAGACAAGTTGTGCAAACCAAGATGTTGGAGACATGCATAAAAGCTTTCTTTTGAAATAGATCTTAATTCCTCCCATGTCTCTAGAAGGAAACTGGTTTTGACAGACTGTATTTTGCCTCTGTTTCATTTAAGTATTCACATCAACATTTACCAAGGGAGATTGGTCTTTGCTTATATTCTCATTGCATGCCAGACAACCTGCTGCCTATTCTTATTACTTTTATTACTTATAACTGTTGTTTTGTGGATTTTGAAGACAATACTGCTACAATTTAAATTAAAAAAAAAAGTTACCATGAGACAACTTCTTGATCTTCAGAAAGAGCTTTTACTTCAAACTGTCTCAGATTTATATTTTAGGCCATACTATGTTTTGAAATTAAATCTTCCTCTCTCAAAGGCCTAAAAATATAAAGGTGGTTCTTCTTGGTTCTTCCAATGGAGATAGCTGAAAGAAATTTCCACTGAAAGAAATGTGTTTAAGTATGTGTGGAGACCTTGCAAAATGGTTATCATGTTCAAAACTTATTGACTTTTACTGGGATTGAAAGTATGCTGAATTCTGAAGGACTTGACCTCAGCTGCAGAAAGGAGACCTCTTCTCAAATTTATTTTTGATTTAACTGAAACCAGAAGGAGCCAATGTCATATGCAGCATGAAACAGAGACCTGCATTTCACAGGAATATCTTCGTCACTTTTGGGAGAGAGTGGGAAGGTAGAGGAGAAATCTAAAAAACTTCTGTTGTTTTAGCATGAAATGACTGCAGTAGAGCTCCATGATCCTTAAGCTTTGGGGAAAAATAAAGCAATCATAGATACTGTTGAGTAAGTTATGTTTTTTAAGTAAGTAATTTCTAATCAAGTAATGTGGAGTTAATCATCCCAGGAGAAAAGCCCCTAGAAGTCAGCCATTGCTGTCTGGAAAAATCTGTAAAAAGTGACATATACATATGTTGCAGTCTCTTTGTTACAGTATTATTCAGATTTTTGCTGCATTTTACGGAAAGACTTACAATGTCCTTCACCTATTTACCCCAAATTCACTTCTTTATATAGAAAAATTGGTAATTCTGAAGCTGCAGTTTCATTAGGAGTCATCTGATTATAGCAGCATTTTTAATGCTTGTACTTGGGCTGGATGCTGACAATTGTTTTGCTGGGTTTATTTTTATTATTCTCCCAGGCCCTTCACATAGCAAAATGGTGATATATGCTAAGCACACTTATGAGTTTCTCTACAGGATGGCATACTAATCATCAAAATAAACCAAGAAGCTCTGTTCAAACAGTGTGAAAATTTTGCTGTTTGTGGAGTGTCATTTTTTTTAAGTTTATATTAAAAAGCAGAGGATTCTTTTACATTTACCAACTACTTAGTATTTTTAATGAAAATCTAACACTTTTACAAATGAATTTTTGAACATACTCTTTGGACTAAATATAGTGCTTTTGATTCTGTTTTCAAAAGCGTTGTAGATTTTTGCAATTGCTTTTTATACTACTGTGGATATAGGTAGCATGCACAAACAGGCAGATCACTGTAGTTGCCTGTTTGATTTGTCAATATACTGATATCTATACATTGATTCATAAACCATGAGCACTCTCTACTTTATTCAGCCATTCAGGTCTGTACATGCACTGTTTCTGATTATTTACAGCTCAAATATGTTTTGCTGTGACACTGTCAATTGGTCTGATACAAGGATGTTCATCTTCTTTCTGCTTTATCTTGTAGGTGAAGATCTGAAACAAGGAGTAAGTCTCTTCATTTTCAATTATGTAGATGTAAAGTAATTCCAGATTTTAGAAAAATAAACCTATATTTATACTGGAGAAAAATCTGTGGTGAAAGTGTGACTAGTCACACTTCAGTTTTTGTTATTTCAGGTTTTACAATTTCTTTTCCCTTATTGGTAATGATACTTCATGGGAAGATTTAAAATGTGAAAAATTATCAGAAAGATCCCCCTCTATTTAAGAGCAGTAACATGAGATACTGGGTTATTTATTTCACATTATTTTATTTGCAGCATAGCAATGCATATAAGGGAAAAGTCCCCCAAACAACTATCAGCAATTATAGAACATGGGTACTCATTTATAATAAGGAGAATCTTCCTCCTGGAAATTGCCTGAAAAGCAAGAAATATACTGGGATCATGAATTCAACTTGTGTAATTACCTGAGAGAAAGGAAGAGGAGATTTGTTTCTTGTCAGATCAGCTCTAATCTCATTTTCCCACAGCCTAAAATGACAGCTTTGTACTGATATGTATTGGTGAACCTCTGGACTCCTTCCTCTCTGACAGGAGATGTTAAAATAGATGGAATCATAGTACCGTGAAAATGCAACCCTTTGATCTTGGTGGGAAGGCCTAGGTCTCAGCATATCTAGGGCTTTAAGCATTACAGGTTACAATAGAAGGGCAAAGTGAGGGAGAGTGAGAGAGCAAGAGAGCAAGGGTGAGACAGAGATGCTCTATATAACATTTCTAGAAGAACAATCCATTGGGAGTAATTTTTGCAACATTATTATTTACAGTTGGAATGTGCAGCACAATTGACGTCATTTTGCTAATTACTTATCTAGACTGTGCATGTATATCAAGTCAGTGGAGTTACAGACATGATCGATGAACCCATAAATTATTGTGTTTACAAATTACTGTCCTGAATTTCATTATCAGAAGGGAATTTAAAGATTTTCAATTCTGACTGATCAGGTCTCATGCTGAGTATTAATAATTCTCTGCATGATATAAAGACATGTAACATTGTTGAATATAGAAGAACACCATTGTAATGGCAACTTTCACTAAAGTTTTACACATTGGTGTTAGGTCAATATAGTGATGAGCGGAATAAAATCACAGAACAGAATGCAATGTGGTTCATTATTATTCACTTTGTTTTTATATCTAGTTGCAAAACATTGTATTAATTTCTATAAAGGAAACAACGACTAATGAAAGGACATGTTTATTATTAGGCATTAACAGCCTCTGGGGTACTACTGAAATTTGTTCTGGAAAAAGGCCACTAAATCCTGAATGAAAAAATATCACTGGTTACCAGCTAGCAAAGTCTTACTGTAAATTCTGGAGAAAAATATTCACTGCAACGCAGCAATACTGAATTTCCTCCAGTAACATTACAGCAGTAGTCTCATGCTGTTCTTATCTTTCTTAGACAACACCACCATCAGAATACACACAACTATAAGCCTAACTGAAATTTTAAAATGGTAAATTGATAGAGAACCTCTGTCATTATTCTTCTTACTCCTGCAATAGAGGGCTCCTACAACAGGAGAAATTATTTAATTAATTAAAACTGATAAGTTTGAAATTTACTGCAAGTGGCAAAATTCCACTGTTGCATTGATAAAGCCATTACGTCTGTAGTCCTCCAGCAGAAGGAGATGGTGATTAGGCTGGTGACTTTTTTAGAGCCATGTTACATGCCCAAATTGGTCATGTCTCTGAAAATCAAGCTACATTAGTTATAGAAATTGTGGAATGTATGAAAAATGTCATGGAAAACGTCAGTCACAATGGACATAGCAATTGCTATGAGATGGATATAAGGATCATAACTGCAGTATAAAATAGATGCCTCAATAAATTACTCCACAGATGACTCTGAAACTCCAAACTGTGCGGCAAATAACTAGAGCAGTGCTGTAAACCTAACCTTTAGGCAATTTCATGCCCAAGCATTTCCAGTTAAATCAAGTAAAAAGATATTTACTTTGTGTGAGAGATTTGAAGAGCAGGGTCCTCTTTTGATTCTGAGGAAGCCAGGGCACTAACAGCAGTGTCAGCTCCCGGACTGCAATCCTTTCCCCTCATTGTTTAAGAAGGAAGGCTGGCATACAGTCACAGCTTTAACAAGCAGCTCAATAGAGAAGTTTTTGGTTTTATGTTGTGGATAATTCAGCTGTAAAGTGGCTGAGCCCTGATTTACGCAAGTGCTACCACACATATAATATCAAACAGCTTTCTGAATCTGCTCGTGTATCGGATTCATTGATCAAATGTTGTTCTTTACTCTTCCTCCTATCTTATGTTTACATTCCCTCTTTTTATGTCAGGAAAAATAGTGTAGAGTTTATTTCTGACAATGTGCTTTTTACAAGGGCTTGTACAGTGTGACTGAGGCTCACAACTGCTTTGTAAGAACAGAGGAAGAAGAGCACGTGGAGGTCAAAGAGCAGTTTGTCTTCCATACCTAAAAAATCTTTTCACTTCTGAACGGGGCTGGCAAATAACACTTTGTTAATAGTAGTGGGTTTACCTGAGTCTATCTTTCATTTCATATAGATCATCAAAGACTATGCCTTTGATTTCAAATAGTAAGAAAAAGATTTTGTATTCAGCAAGAGAAACTCTGTGCCATTTACTCCCCTTGTAAGCTTTTGAAATATCGCACTTTTTTGTTATTTCTTTTAGACTGTTAGGAAAAATGAATCAGAAACCATAACATTGTTTCTGTTGTCAGGAATGACATGTTGACTAATTTCTTACCCTAGTAAGAGTACTTTAATTTCCACTTGTACTTCATTTGTCTGAATTGTCTAATAATCTGAGTTTTCTGACAAAATCTGAGTTTTCTCCAATTTCGTAAAATCAATTACTTAAAAACATGTTTGGCTAAATTTTAGTGCTCATGAAAAGGGAAGGCAGATACCACAAAGCGAATCATCACACACAAGTTCCCTGGCACAGCTCTGCCAAAGCAGTTCAGTCCCACACCTGTCCTGGAACTATTCACAGAGCTAATCTATGCAGTAGTTATTCCCGTGTGGGCAAGTATCCATGAGAGGCTTGACTCAGACCAGCCAAATTCATCTGCCTTGTGTTTTATTACTCACAGGAAGCTTGATCTGAAAGAATGAAGGGCTAACATGTTAACTCATACAGTGCCATTTTTCCACTGAGTTTTTTTTTCTCTTTTACAGTTACAGTAACTGAATTCTAGTCAGATTCTTTACTGGACTTTCTGCAAGATAATAAGTAAGCAAATAACTAGAAATACATCTTGTTTCAAATATTATTGCTACCACAACACTCATAGAGAAAGCTGACACTGTAAAAAAAAATTGCACACCCTCACTAACAAAGCAAGGACATATATCTTTAGTATAGCCTTCACCATGAATTATCTCCTTCCTTCATTTTAAGGGCTCAGACTTGGTGCTGATGCTGATTGTGGGCATTTGGTATGCCTGGGGGAAGAAAAATGCCAACCTTCCCATATGTACATTCACAGGGAGTTTCTGCAGCCACTGCAGGTTTAGTACTCAGCCTGTAACACTTCTTGTCCCTGACTACAGAACCCAGAGCTGAATTCTGCCCTGCTTCCAGATGCAAGCAGCAAAAGCATACTGCAGACCACAGTACAGAGTTTGATCAATGTTTGACCTAGCCAGTGATTTAATCAACAGCACAGCATGAATGCACTGATGATGCAGAAAAAACATCACAATTCTGAATGTTATAGTGTACAATGAACATTTCTTTCATTAGGTTTCTTATAAACAAGAGTAATAAAGACTCACTTTGGTGTCATTTGCTCTCATGGCACTGTCCTCATTGCTCCCCTAATTCAGTCTTTTTTTTGTCACATAAAGGATCTGCAATCTCTTTCAGATGGGTTGTCTAACAAAAAAACCTGACAGGATCTATATTATATACTTTAAATAACAAATAATATTAATTATTCCCCTTCGACTTATCCATGTAAACACACTTTCTGTGAATAAATCCATTCCTGTGAGGAAAATTTAAGACTAGCTTCTCACTAACTGCTTTATCCATCCCATCTTTACTCTGTATCTGCTTTCTCTTACGGCTAAAATGCATAGTTTCTAAAGACACAAAAATGAGAACACAGAACAATATTAATAGGGAATAGGCTAAAGAACAATAGACTCACAAAACGAGCAAGGGATCTGTTCTAGAGGTAACACACTGTGAGAGAATATCAACTGTGTGATAATTCAAATGTGTTATACCCACCACAGAAGCAATTAGGGGAATGCAACAGATCCTTTTGTCCCATCTTAGCTTGTCCTAAAAGGTGCAGTGTCCTACTTCTCCCTCTCATGGCAGTCATTTACTTCTCAGATGAATAACAAATTAGGTGGTTAAAACTGTGATCACTAGGAAATTCTGATTTTCTGTTGCACATAAACTTGTTTATCTCTGGATTTCATTTGGTCTGGACAGTTTTGATTACTCACTTCCATCCTGTTTTTCAGTTATTTTCTAGTTACTTTCCCTTTCCAGGTTTTATCTTCCCCTGGCACAATACTTCAATAGTTGACTTTCAAAAATTATATGAGAAATATTTAAATGAAAATAAAAGCTTCCATGAGCATTATTATTTCAGTTTTGATAGTATCTTTAGGATACTTGTCCTCAATGCACCTGACATGACAGACATAAGAGGATGAACTCCAGCTTAAAATAAAGATCCTTCTTAGCTGAAGAGCTAACTAAAAATTCTGATTCAGCCTATGCTGCCACATCTATTTAAAAAATAGAGACAGTGAAAGAGAGAAATAGGAAAGTAGTATTTTAGAATAAAAACACGTCAATAAAAGTACCCCAGACAGTGGGAAGGCAAATTTCATAACAAGGCTCTAAGCCTTTTTTTTAAATTTTATTTCCTATTGTATTAAACAGGAGATAATCTGTTAACATGGCACTGAAAGAGTTAAAAAGAATGCCTTTCGACAAGCACTGGCTATCAATCAACACAAGACAATATACAGCACTATATTGAAACACCCCTTCCCAAGATTGCCAAGTATTTTTTCACCAGACTTAAGCAGCCTGTGAACTAACACTGATGTTATCTGAAATTTAAAAGTGTTTATTCTCCTAGTGCTCAAAAAGGATCATCTTTCTGCAGCTGGTTGGCTGTACTAGAGGATGCCTTCTCTGGGTCAGCACACGCATAACCAGACAATCATTCGGCAGCTTGTAAAATATGATTGCATATGAGATATTGATGGCCTAAGGGAAGTTCTGAATATCAGAGGTTCATAATTAGAATATCTATGCATTTGATTCAATAGAGTTTCCATCAATGTCACAGAGATGAGTGGTTATGAATTTCAGAGTCATCTCTGCTCGTAGACTGATTTATGTACTTTCAGTTTTGGACAAATGAAGGGTGAAGAGTTAAAACTCTTCTACCTAGAGACCTCCTTATCCTTCAAAGGGCTCTGAAATTTATAATTGTCTCTCCTGGTGCTAAGGATCAAGCTCCACAGTTGGTAACTCATGACCTATTTATGATCATGCCATCCATCCACTTTCAGTCATTCTGTCCTCTTATCTGTAAATTCAGTCACACCATGTAGGATGTGTGGATGTGCTGATAAGACATTTTTGCAGGAAAGAGAATCTGGGCAGATCAACAGTTCTGTTGCCAGAGCTGCTGGCAGCAACTCTAACATCTCATTTATTCCAGATTTATAAAGATACACTGTGCTGATCTGAGAATAGAACTGAGTGTTTGGCTTCTGTGATAATAGACAGACCTGTGTGTGGTACTACATAAAAAGTTAAATAGATATGGATAAGATTATCCAGTGTGGAACAGAAAACAACCATCTTGTTAATATTGAGATTTCCACAGCTCCTGAACTGTGGGCTTGAGTATCCTTTGGTTTTGTTTTTGGGTTTTTCAGTCTTTATTTAGTTTTCAATGTCAGCATTTTACTGGAATTATACATAACTAAAGGCTACAGTTCTAGGTTATCACACAAGAAGGGATACAGAGACTTGTATCCAGAATTTAAAATGAAGTCAAATTTTAATGTTTTTCTTAAGACTGTATTGAACGGAGTAATACTTGTGAAAACTGTTCTGTATTAACTGTGGAGGGAAAGCACTACAGTAGAAAACCAAACAAACTAGAAAAACTCATATTTTCTGAAAAAAAACTAAAAAACCTCCTATTTTCTAAAAGACTTCATGCTTCGATTTCAAACTTCTGCAGTATCACTGTTTGCCCCACTACCTAGTTAAATAATAAAAAAGGAAGATGCTAAGTTTCAGAAGGAAATAGGTTTTGTTAAATAATCTTTTGCTTCTCTAACTCTCTTGAAAATCTCTTTTTTGTTGCTTTTTTCTATTTTTTGTGTGTCTCCACATGCATGTATTTTCATTTTTATCATTTTAAATACATAATACTGCATGAATAAAAAAGATTTTAAAAAGGAGATTCTTATAGGGCTTAACATGGATAAAGGAACTAGAGTAACATTACTGTCAGATGCTCTGCCACAGATGCTTAGGCATCTCTGGGCAATTATAAGGGACTTGGCTCTGCTTGTGGCATTCAAAGTGCACATTCTTAAAAGAATGAGAGGTGTCCATTATGCTTCTTTCTTTCCTAAGTATTTTCAAAGCTATAGTGGTAGACACTTCTCTCCATGAGTAAAGACTGTAATTCTGCTGCACCACTGATAAACAGCAAGGTTTTGAAATTAGTTTTGTTGAACAGTGAAAGTAATTTCTCAAATTTAAAAGAAAAAAAAAGACTTCTACTGGCAAAATGCATTTTGCAATTTACTGTTGAACTGTTCAAGAAGCGGCTCTTCACTGAGCAGCATGGCACAGGGCCAGAATGAGCTGTTTCAAAAACCACTGTTAGGCATATACCAATTTGATACACAGGATTTAGCAATACAGATGAGAATGACTGTCTGTATGTGATCATGTTCTGTTAAAGCTTAACAGTCCCTCACTGTATACTCATCTTCAACGTGAGGAAATTTGCTCTTAGACAACTAAATCTGTTTTAAAGAAGGGAAAATTTATCAGGCTGGATAATAGAATGTTTTATTTGCTTAGTTTACTTATTTTGTTTTGGAAATAAATTTTCAATGGGTAGTGAAAAGCATAAAATGACGAAATATTAAGGAAGTTTAAATTAAGAAAAAAAATGTTATGAGCATACTAGAGAGAGAAGTGTGAGCTCTTGGTTATCCTTTCCTGTCTTTTCTGCCTCCACTTTCTCTTCTCCAATGAATGGGGGCTTACAGTAATGGATCTGTACAACATGGTGCAATATGCATCTAGAACAGTAATATGTTTAATTGGAGTCCTACAATCACCAGATCTAAGATAACAACAATTCAGGTATCAAAGTATTGAGGGGTTTGTTGGTTTTGTTTGGTTTTGGTTTTGTTTTGGTTTTTGGGTTTTTTTTTTTTTTTTTTTTTTTGGATTTTTTTTTCTTTTTTACATAAAAATTGATGAAACTTAAGAGCCAGTTATCAATTGATATGGCTCAAGCAATAATGTGTAGTTGGAGCATTTGTGACTAACTCCAAAGCTAAGTGGGTAAAGATAAGAATAAGGTTAAACATAGATGAGCTAATGAGATGGCCTGTGAAACCAGACAAACCAGACTGTTAAATAGTGTACATTTAGTTGGATGCAAATCTCTCAATGACACAAGAAGCACCACCTAGGAAAAACTTCCTAGATCGCAGATGAAATTAAAAGGTACTGCTAACAAATACTCCTTCATTTAGAGACACCTGACATGGTTTCAGTTAGCATTTAAGGCATGAAACAGGCTCACTAAAACTCCCTCACTTACCAAAATCATAATTCATTAAATGATATGCACACACTATGCCCCGTCTAGAGATAGTTTTTTACAGAAGTATACTTATGTATGCTTTGCCTGTGACAAACACATATACTGCTACAATCCTAATAAAGACACAATTCTAGTAACTTAAATTGCTTTTACCTACATATCTTATTTTCCTATACATACCTGAAGAAACTACTATTGAAAGCATATATGCGTTAGTATAACCAGAGACATGCTGTTGGGGTTGTATCATCTTCAATTACAGCTAAATGACATCACTTTGGGGTATTTAAATCATTACTCACATGAGTAATACCTAATAATGAGTAGAGTGTCTGTGAAATTAACTTGCCAGTGAAAGAAAGAAGGATTGAGTCTGGAATCAAGTCCAATAATTTAAAATGCAGTTCTTCAGCTGTGAAACTGTATTTCATAAGCACAGGTAAATTTGCAAGACACTCTTTCCATTGACCTCAGGAGCAATACCTCTTGGGAGCACCTCAGCTTTTCTACCCAGTATAGAAATTTCCAACACACTGGAGGAAAAGTACACCCTTTTTCTTATTGTTTAATTTGATTTGCAGCTCACCACCAAAATTAATTTTGAATTAATATTAATTAATTATATATCCTTTGAAAGGTCTGAGGAAGACCTCTATGATTAGACAGTCACCTATATTTGTAACACAAAGAAAAACTATATATATATGCATGAACATATATATAACCTACATTTCTTTTTCAAAACTGCATATTAATTCTCATGTTCTGTCAGTATGATATTGATACTAATTTTTTTTTTTTTTGGCATTAGTTTCCAGTGACATTTTAAAGGTCCTCTTTGTCTCTGCAGGAAAAACATACAGGAAATCTTAAGAGAAAGAAATATTTATACTCTGAAGCTACAAGTCTGCAGTTGATGAACCTATGACAGCAGCTTGACCACGTTTTGATCCTCTGCAACCTGTGTGTAGATTGAAGACTGTGCACGAGCATCACCAAAACCCTGCAGCATTCCTGGGACAGGCTGCTGGAGCACTCCCACACAGACAACCCTTTTAAAGATGATGTCTCTTGGCGAACTCTTACAGAACAGCTTGGCCAGGTATGAACTGCTAGTGCAGCTATGTGGTGCAGCACTGGAAGCACTGTCAGAAAAAGCTCTAATCTTTAGATTAAATTGACCTGTTGGTTTTGTGAAGGAATGACACAAGCTGCCAGTGAGAACTGGGAGTAATACTGCAGTACACTGATTTCTGATTTCAGCAGGCGCTGATGAGGCTTTTCATTCAGACCTCTCACCTTCCCTGCTCTCAAGAGGTCACGTAGTACTTCCATAGAGTTTACAGTATTTACTACAAGAGAAATGTGTAGCATCAGCCTGCCCAGGCCTTCCTGAACACAGATGTACATGACAACGAATGTCTAATAAATCAGATATGGAATTTCAAAATCTTCTGCTTGTAATGCTCCCACAAGATCTCAGACATTAAAAAAAAATCTTGAAAATTTTGTCTGAAGAGAATTTTTGGGATTGCTTTAAGTTACTTTTGTCATCTAGAAGGAACTAGCTTGATATCTATATGATATTTTTAAGATAATTAGATTACTAATGACAACTTGGATCCAATAAAGAACTTTGGCCAAAGAGTAGAACTTCTGTCACTTCATCTGAACATTTTCACTGTGATATATTCAAAAATAAGATATGATAAAAGGAAGTACTGAATTCTGTGGCTCAAGGTATGTCTCTGCCTGGGCCAGGATTTGCAAAAACACTGTGCAGACCATCACAGTAATCTACAGATTACAGATTATTGATAATCTACAGATTCATCTACAGCCTGAACTACCTTTCAAAATTTTTCTTTTTCTTCAAAATGTTTTGACTGCAGTCTTCAATCCACAGCTTTCACAAAATTAACATGATAACTTATATTGTGAATAGTTAGCTGGTGTTTAAGAGTTACAAAAGATGCCTGTTGACTTGAAAGCCAGGTCAGAATATTATCTGTGACATCTAATACTCTACTTAGTAAGAGGCAGATCCTACAAAACACTGACCAGGACTTGTTGGAAGCAAGTCACCTCTCACCTGGGGCCAAAGAAAAGCCGTCACTTTGCAGGACCAAAGCTGTCAATGATCTGATCCTGTATATCAAAAGAGGGGTTTTTTTCTGAAAGGACTTAAGCAGTTTCAAAGACAATACCTTTGAATGATAAACAATTTTCTGTGTCATATGCCTTTTTAAATACATCCTTGCATTAAACTAGGCTAGAAAACGTTTATGAAAAAAACTCACACCCAATAAGGCAGTCATAGCTTGAAGTAAAATATACAGAAGACCGTTTCTAGGTAGAGTTGAAACACAAGATTTCTTTTAAAAAGGGAAACTTTACAGACCTTGTTCTGCATCATTAAGTTTTCAGGCATGCTGAATAGAGCATGATGGATTTGTTTTAAGTTGCTGCTAGTATTTAATTTTGATACAGTTCAAGGGGCCACATCAGAAGAAGGAATCAAAGACAGAAAAAAACCAAAAAAACAACCTGTTAACCGGGAAAATCATCAATTAATAAAAAGGAAAGATGTAAGAAGGTCCCAACACCTTTCACCAGTGGCTGAAAATATCAGATTAAATTGTAGTATTCCTGGGGCATATTGTTTGACGTGATTAGAATTTAATTTGTTAAACAGAGTAGAGCTTTTATTTCAAACACTTTTTTCCTGAGCATCATCAATGGATTAAGGTTTGAGTTTGTTTAAAATAAATGAATAAAACATGCCATCATTTTAATGATGATTTTTTTGTGGTTGTTTTTCTTTAAAAGGAGTCAATTACTTGAAAGGTGTGGGTTACACATAGCTTTAGGGAAACTGAAGCTCGTATCTTCAGTGTATGCTAAATTAGTCTTCTTTAAAAAAATAACAACTGTATATTATTCTTTTCTACTTTTTTTTTTTTTTTTTAGTAAGAGAAAAAAAATTACAAATATTCTTTTAAAAAAGAAAAGAAAAATCAACTTTTATACCTTGGAGCCAAGTTCCAACTCTTTTGGTTTCTTGAGGAATTAAATAAAAAGGTTTTCAGAAAGACTCCTAAAAGGACTGCCCAAGGAGGAGGGAAGGAAACACCTAAAAACATCACATTACCAAGCACTGAGGTAATCAACTACAATCTGAGAAATGTCAAACAGTGGTATTCATCTACTCAAAGATTTTGCTGATCAAGTCCTTAACTGCCATTTACAATCACTAACTAAAATATGGAATATAGTTGTGGATATAAACAAGAGGCAAATTAGTATTGGAAAGCTGGGTTTAATAATCCTCTAAAAGAGTCCATCTGTTTTATAAAGACCCCTTTTTCCTTGATCTCTGACATGTATGCCTAATATAGACAGCACTGGATTTTTTTTTTGCATTTTTAAACACCCTGCTACTATAAACTCTACTCACAGTATATCTGATCTGAGTGTTTCTCTCAAGTTTCAATTATGTAAGCACTGAGGGGCAATAAAATTTCATACAGATTCAGCCTGCTTTAGAGTAAGTATTATAACATCAGACAAATATAAATGCAATTCCCTTAGTACTGATGTTCAATAGCCCTGGTTACTTCTTATTTTTCTGATTTTTGCAAATATTTATCATATTATCACTGGAATAGCTGAAACATATTGAAAGCGCTTTCATGTTTGGAACTGGAGTTTGGTTTTGTTTTCCTGCTTAAAACACTAGAAAATCACATTTTTTGCACTGAATATAAGACTAATAACCTAAAAAAATAGGTGGTTTGCAAGTATAAAAGACTAAAACAATTTACAGTCTGTGTTTCCAATCCACTATGGCAAAGGGAAAAGAAACACCCTTGACTACACCCTTCTCACAGATAGAGGTCACTAATGGACTGGATTTGAATCTGCCTAGTAAAAGCCTGAAAGTTACATGAAAGTATCCTAGACAAAAATGAACTCATTTTGAGATTAAAGAGGTAACAGAAATGATTAAGAAATAAAGCTCTCACCTTCCTGGAAACAATATTATCTTAAGTGTGCCTTCTTTCTAGTCCTTTAAATAGAAAGTTCAGTACAGGAAAAGCCTGATAGTTGTGCTTGTTTCAACTCCTTTTTGTTTTCTTCACTTGGTAAAACTATGCCTCTCCTTCTTTGCAGTGGGAAGGGTAGGGAAGTCAGCCCTAATGACATCCCACATTTTAGATACTGCTATTTTAAGCAGTTGAATGCAAGCACATTCTTGATTCTTGAAGGAAAGCATAGCCTATGTAATGCAGATTCCAACTGGAAGGGTGTAGGGTTGCGCAAAGGAGATATGTCTACATCCTAAATCAAACTCTCCAGCAGGCCAGGATATAAATGTGACTTGTAACAGTGGCTCAAATTAGATCCAGACTTCCCCAAGCCAAACACAGATAACATCACCTTACACAAAATATAGGGTGTACGTGTGTGTGAGAAGCAACTCTTAAGAAGGCTTGGGCGCATTCCAGCACCACTTCTTCTTAAAGCCTTGGACTTTAAACACTGATGACTGTTCTAGTCACAGGTAGTTTTATAGACACTGTATTTGCACAGTGCTCTGCCTTGTTTTACCTACAGTACTCCAGGCCTGAACTTTCTTAACTGCCTCGCTACCATATCAGGACACAGAACAACCATTGAAATAGCTTCTTGAAATCTCTCCTCACAATTTTCAGAAACAAGATCAACACCAACATTCCAACATCACTTTTGTCACATAGAAATAATGACTTCAAAATCACATCTGTCTTTTTTATTATGCAAAGTTTATGTTTCAGTGATAACATTGCATATATTGACTCTTTCAAAGAAGAAAGGAAAGAGAGGTGGATAGAGATATAGGTACAGTACCTTCTACGAGTTTTGAAAAAAATGCCAGGATGAACTTTTCACCTTTCAAAAAATACATATATTGAAAATCAATTAATTACCTTTTTCTTTAACTACAGATACATAAAGGTCTTTCTTTGGAGAAAGACCATGTCAGTGAATGAAGCAAGAAATGAAGTCCATGGAAATTTGTGGGGTTTTTGTATGGTTAGTTGGGTTTATTAAACCTGAGCACTGATCAATCCCAACCTCTAAACTGGTTTAATTTCGCTGCAAGCACTGTAAAGTTAGTTACAGTAAATAAACCTCTCTTTAACATACACCCTGACTTTCGGGGGGAGGGGAGGTGGTGGGGGAGAGGGAAGGAATGAGAGAGGGAGGTTGAGAGGGAGAGGTCTGACTTGCTTTTAGTATCTTTTCCTGCTCCTCGTGTAAGGAACCTCTCCCTTTCTATTTGACTGAACGCTGCATTGCAAAAAACAGTATCTGAAGAAATATAATCACTACCTTCCACACACAGTGCAGGAATTTACACGGATTTGTGCCTTGGATTTATTAGCTTATTGTAAGCCTTAAAACAGATTTCCTCCATTAAAATTAATTAAAAGCTCCTGTTGACTGCTTTCCACTCTGAAAAGAAGGTGGAGAATCTTATTCTCTTAACTTTGCTGATTGTTTATTTATCTTTTACGGGGGGTTATATCATAGTCAAGAGAGGTCTTTTCAGCTGCTTGACTTCCATTCGCGATCTGCTATTTTTTGTTCACACAGCATCCCCACGCCCCCAGCCCCCCGCAGTATTTATTCTTATTTTGTCAGATCCCCGTCTAACTCGTCAGTTCCCTTTGTATTTGGAAGTCTTGATCCGATTCTCTTAACCTCGCCCCCACCCACTCACCGCCAGCCCCGCTGCTGATGGGGATCTGATGGATCCTCCTGCCGGGCGCAGCTCCCGACTCTCCCCGTAGATACCTTAACACTCGGCAGCGCCGAGCTGAGCCGACTACCTCTTCCAAGCAGGGCTCACCTCTAAAGGTCCCGTTTCTCCGAGCCACCTCCCAGGGAGAGCCGCTGGTGCTGCTCCCACGGGCGCTCTGCCGGTGCCCGTGCCGCAGGGGGAGTCCTCGGCTCTCCCCTCCCCACGGGAGGGGGCCGGGCTCGGCACCCTCCCGGCTCGGCAGTGAAACGCGACCGGGGACCCGGGACGTCGCCGCAGCTGCCAGCTCCGAGCCCCGCTGCTGAGCCGCGGCTGGCGCAGAGCAGCCCGGGGAGCCTGCTAGCACTTGCCGCCGGCCATTCATAAATCCGTACTTTGGTGTGCCCGGCGCCGCGGACATGGGGCTCTAACGCGGCGAAGGCGGTATTTCTGACACCGCTTGATCCCGGCTCCTCAACTTTGCCATCTGGGAGAAGGCAAAGGGCACCGGGGCTTTAGATCGCCCGGGGCTAGAATTACCGGAGAGGAAAAGAGTGAGATATGAAATCCCAACTGTACCTGGCGGTGTCTGGGAATCCCTCGCCGGCACCGATCGTAATCCCCCTCCGCGCCTCTGGCCCCCCACACCAAAACTTTGCCGCCGCCGCTCCTCGGTGGTGGCCGCCGCCGCCCTCCGCCCGGCGCCGCTCCCGGCCGGCCCCGCGGGCCCGTTCCCCGCCGGCCGCCGCCGCTCCGAGCGACCCCCGCGCCTCCCGCGCCTTCCTCCGCCCTCGCGAGGCGGCGGCATCGTCCTACCCCCTGCTCCGCCACCTCCTCCTCCGGCGCGCAGCCCACGGCTCTGGCATTCCCAACGCACTTTCTCTCCTCGATTCGCTCTCTCTTTCCCCCGCCGTTCCTCCTTCTCCGGTAAAGAAATAAACGACAGGGAACCGCAGCAACGCTTGGTCTTGGGGTTTCTTTCTTGCTCTCTTTCTTTTTTTCTTTCCTTTTTTTTTTTCCTGGTTGTTTGCCTTTTTTTTTTTTCTTTTTTTTTTTTTGTCTTTTTCTGTCCTCTGGAAATGATGAAAGGATCACATGAGGAGCAGACACGGCGACCCAGGACCCTCGTAAGTCGGAGAAGGCACCGGACACATGTATGTGAGTATATGTGTGAGCGTGTGTCTGGTTCTCTCCAAGTCCTGCGCCTCCCTCCAGCCGGGATTGCAGGCTGATCTTAGCAGTAATGATGCCTCACATCTCACTATTCCCTGCTAATGTAAGTCGTACCTTTTTTTCCTCCCTGCCTGACACCCCAGGGAGATGTTTACAGTAATGAATTCAGTTGATAGCCATCTCTCTCTCTCTCCTGGAGTCCCTCCCACATTTCTAGTTTAAAGAATGCTTGGAAGGCAGGGCTGCAACCTAAAGCTTTCCAAGAGGCAAAGTCAGGCTAGATTTTCTCTTTTTCTTCTTTCCTTATTTCCCTCCCCGTGCCCCCGTCCCCCCCGGCTGCTTTTAACCCCTAGGTTGCTGAGGACAATTTAGCGAGCTTCATCCGTTTGGACTGGCCCTCTGCCCCGCTTTCAGCAATGGGAACCAAGCAGGCGGCGCTGCCGGGGGGATACAGGGGCTGCGCAGACCCCGATCCCCGCCCTGCCTCACCGCCGAGCCCTCCGGGCCGGCGCTGCGGGGGAGGAAGGTGCGGGTATCGCCGTCCTTCGCGGCGGGACTGCCCCGGCGCGGCTGCCCCGGGGACTCTCGGAGTGTATCGGAGCGTGTCGGAAGGGAAGCCGGGAAGTGAGCTGAAAAACTCCCCGAGCGGCGGTTCTGGGAGATGCCCTCGCTAGCAATAATTACAGCCGTGCTCTCCACCAACATGGCGATATTTCATGTGCAGCCGCCGACAAGCCCGCCTCCCCCACCTTCTTTTTTTTCCTCTGCTTCCTCCCTTGCGAACTTTTAGATACGCAGTACCAGTATTCAACAAATATAACACAGAATAAAAGAATCTCCAACCCTCAGGGAAGAGACGGACCTCCTCTAGTATTCTGATTTTCATCATCAGTCATAAAGACTTAAAAACCTCTGGAGAAACCGCCTTTTGCCCTAAAGCGCTAACAACACCCACTCCCCCCATCCCCCCTATTTCTCATGTACACATTCAGTACGTGTGCGTATGAGAGTGTGTGTGTGTGTGTGTGTGTGTGTGTGTGTGTGTGTGTGTGTGTGTGTGCGTGCATGCCGGGCTGTCTGCGCTTGTTTCGGAGTAACCCTTCCCCCGCCGTCCAGTTCCCTCCTAGGCTACTGCCTTGTCCCGGCGAGTCCACTTAAAGACGAGGGTATTTAATACCGAGAAGCACTTGAGCGATAGGATACAGCCCTCAAGGTACGACGTGGGGTGCGCGAAGAGAATTTGCCTCAAACTTCTACATTAGTAAAGAAAACCCACAGCACAGCTTTTGCTGCAAGTTACTTTAAGAAACGGGGTGAGGAGGGATGGAGGAGAGGGAGCTGATCAATGCCATGTGTCGAGGAAACAGAAAAGGGAACCGAAATGCCTCGGGGTTGGCTTCCCCCTCACCCCTGGCTGCTCAGTGCCTTCTGTTTGCTCGTACCTCAAAAGCTGAATCACTCGCTATTAGCTCCGCGCCTCCTTCGCCCTTCGCTTGGCGGGGCTAAACCGCTCACGACTTCAAAGGCGCAGTAAAGCCGTGCCGAGGAGCCCCGGCGAGGGGTCAGCCCAGCCGCCGTGTGCTCGGCGCAGCTCCTGCCCCCGCACTCGCCCTGCCCTCCACCCCCTGCCCTCCAAGGGGCTTCGGAGAGCGTTTGGACAGCCCGGAGCGGAGCGGAGCCGAGCCGAGCCGCGCCGCCCTCTCGCTCGGAGAAGGACCTGTGCTCTCACCTATGCCGAGTGATGGGGGTGGGGAACGAGCACGGACGGGGAAACGCAGGTAGCCAGCATTTTTCAGGGAACTCAGCAAGAGGAAGGGAGTTAAGGACGAGACCCCTCTTCCCTCCCTGCTTTACGCCCCCAGGATGGAGGGGCGGCAGTCCGGGGCCCTCCGCGGGTCCCAGCCGGCCGGGAAGAAGAGGGTGTGACACCGGTCAGTCCCGCGGTCAGAGCCGGCACCCCGCCTCGGAGCAGGGGCTGAGTCTGCTCGCAGCTGCCAGCTGTTCCCGAGGGATGAAAGGATCAGGATCCCCGTAGAGTACAAAGGCTAATGTTCTAGGTGGTTTTTTTTGGTTGTTGGTTTTTTTGTTTTGGTTTGGGTTTTTTTTTTTTTTACTTTTTAAGATCTTTCTTTCTTTCTTTTCCTCTGCATACTTTTCAGAGCTCTTATTTGAGCATGATTTATATCTCCCTCATGAAGCTGATGGACAACCAGTGCATTTTCTGGCGAAAAAAACCCCCTCTCTTATGTTAATCCACCTGTCCCTCTGTTTTCCACGTCCCCCATACTAGCAACCTGTCGTCAGCACAGAGGGCAGAGCTGGCCATTGTCTATCACAGGTATTTCTGTCCTCTGTGCCTCTAATCAGGGAGGAAAGTAGGAATGTTAAAAACTTCTGCAAGGCTGTAGGTAGTTGCCCTGCTCCACAGTCTCAGAGAGATTAGGCGGAATTATTCCTGTTCCTCTCCCCGTCCCTGGACCCTCAACCAGCCTATATCTCAAATCAGTGAATGGTACTCAGGATGCGTTTTGGTCAAATCAAGATCGTGTCAATCCGGAAAGTGACTTATCAGGCGTTACCTGCTCCTGCGGAAGTGGGTTCCTTCTCGGTAGGTCACCCAAAGCCCACCGGGTCCGGCAGGTTGAAAGGGGAGAAAGTGGCAGAACAGCTGGGCTCCAGCATGGTACTGTTTTAAGGATCACCACCGAGGTCTCTGTTTTCCATAGCTGCCAATGGTCACCAACACCCAAGGTTGCTCTCAAAGAAAGGAGGAAAGAAATTATCTTCCCAAACTGCTCTCCAGCCGGTCATTTGACCCTGACACCCACCGATGACACTGAAGAACACCCCGCTGGAGCGGCTAAACGCCTCGCAATTTCCTGTCTTCTCTTCCCCTGGGCGGCCCCGGCGCACCGCCGCCGAGCGATCTTATCGCCGTGCGATCATTATTCACCGGTGACAACCAGAGATGCGGAGCTCCTAAGTGAGGGTGACAGATTTCAAACTCGGAGCTGCAGCGTTTCCAGCCTCAGACATATTCTTCCTCAAACTTTGCCTAGCAAGAAAGTCAGCGGCTTAACCCTTTGCAGCTCCTTCTCTCTCCCGGGGACCGATACCCCAGCACCGGGAATGCTGGTTTGAGGGGAATGCAGGACAACACAGCTACTTGGCTGGGGATTCTTTATTACGTGCCATTTTCTATTCTTGGGTGTTTTCACTTGAAACAGATGAGAGCCGCCAACTCTGGGGAGCAGATGGAGGGCTTTTCTGTGATTAGGGGCTAGAAAAATCCTCTTGGCAAAGCAGATCGCTGGGGACTCACCTGTGGTCCCTCTCTGTCATCGAGTCTGCAAACTCATCTGCATGGTATGAATTCCTCTCATACGCACATATACAGAGCTTCTGCACTTTTCCCATCGTGGTGTGGTTAAAAGTACAATTCCAAAAGTGCCACTTCACTCATCTCCAGATTCAGCTCTTTTACAGGTTATTAACTACAACAGAGAAAGGAGCAAGTGAGAAAAAAAACATATTTTCAGGAAAGAAAGGGGAAAAAGAGCCTTTTTCACATATGCACTTTGTACTCAAAGGAAATATTTACCACTACCAAACTCCAGCGTGTCAGAACATGTTTTCTCCTAAGCACAAGAAATCTTAAAACTGAGAGAAAAGCATGTGCAATTCAAAGATGAAATGAAGTGCTTGAAAGCTTTCCAAAGTGTGTAACACCAGCCCAGAGCCTGATGTCAAGACAACATCATGACAACAGGGAAACAAGATTAACAAACTCTATTGGTTGCCTAGTGTTCATTTATATATCTTTTCAGTGGATTATGATGTTTTTGTCACCCTTCTCTGTCCCCACCCCTCCCCCCCCAAAAAAAAAAAAAAAAAAAAAAGTGACACGACCTTTGACTGCAGCTCCAGGAGGTCCTTCCAGAGCCCCTGTGGTCATGCTGCAGGAAGGATGGATGCTGCAGATAGATGTATATGAATGGGATTTTCAGTGCTTTCTTCATTAATGTGTTAGATAAGGCTGGACAAGGGAGGAGAGAACCTTACAGTAAGCAAAAAGACAGAAAAAAAATTGTTCTCCTCCCACCAACATTTATGTGTTCCGATTTTAACACAGCAGGCAAATAAACCCCATTTGAAGAACAACCCCCAGCCACACTCAACCCCTCCCCCCAGAAGAAACCTCTCCCAAAACTGACTCTTTGGACATAACATATATCCTAGTCCAGTTTGTAACAGCAGGTGAGGCGAGGGGGGCCGTGAGTGGCCCTGGCGGGGAGGTTTCGCAGGCGGGAGGAGAAGCGCTGCCGCAGGTGCGCCGCGGGAGCTCCGCGGGCGCGGAGCGGGGCCGCCTGCACGTCCCGCGGCGCGGCCAAGGTGGCAGCAGAGCACAGCGGTAGGATGGACGCTTCCCCCTTCGCTCCTTCCAACACGCACTGATCATACTGCTGCACGCCCCTTCCCCCTCTTCCCACCTCTCCACCTAATCTTGGTAATAGTCTGATTACTTGGACTTTAAACAAATTTTCCCCTCACCATCACCAGACTATAAATGTGTCAAGGATGTATTTATTTATTTATTTGCCAGCAAACCGCTTTGCATGGTCAAAAAGCTGTAAACTGAGAGAATATAGAAATATGTTCTCTTTAAATTATCTGTGATCATACAAGATGGCTAGCCTTGAGTGATGGTCCACTGATCCATAATACAACCTCACTTATTTTATAGAAAATGTAAGATGGGGTAACATTAAGAAATGTTATAAAAATGAAAGTGTCTTTTAAATTTTTTTTCTTCCAGCTATATTGTTAAATTGATTTCTGCAGCTTGCAAGAAAGAGGGTAAAAGGAAATGGACATTATTTTGTGACTGGAAGGTTGGTCTAAATCATACTGAATAATCTCAATTTTTGTCAGTAATGTAAAATTTTACTTCAGGCCTTAAATTCATGCAGCTGACAGAAGAGAAAAAAAATTCACTAAGTATATTCTTCATCAAATTTTGGAAAATTGGCTTATTAAAAAAGGTTTTGAGGGAGGAAAGGAAAGGAAAGGGAAAGGGAAAGGAAAGGGAAAGGGAAAGGGAAAGGGAAAGGGAAAGGGAAAGGGAAAGGGAAAGGGAAAGGGAAAGGGAAAGGGAAAGGGAAAGGGAAAGGGAAAGGGAAAGGGAAAGGGAAAGGGAAAGGGAAAGGGAAAGGGAAAGGGAAAGGGAAAGGGAAAGGGAAAGGGAAAGGGAAAGGGAAAGGGAAAGGGAAAGGGAAAGGGAAAGGGAAAGGAAAGGAAAGGAAAGGAAAGGAAAGGAAAGGAAAGGAAAGGAAAGGAAAGGAAAGGAAAGGAAAGGAAAGGAAAGGAAAGGAAAGGAAAGGAAAGGAAAGGAAAGGAAAGGAAAGGAAAGGAAAGGAAAGGAAAGGAAAGGAAAGGAAAGGAAAGGAAAGGAAAGGAAAGGAAAGGAAAGGAAAAAGGCAAGGCAAGGGGATGGGGAAGGAAAGAGAGGAAGGAAAGGGATGGAAAGAGAAGGAAAGGGGCAGAAAGGAAGGGAAAGGGAACTGGGTAGACACAGTTACAGAATATTGATGTTTCTTACCAGAGTCTTCATGCTGACAACAGTTGCACAAATGTAGATCAATCCGACCAACATTTAGTTGAATTTGATAAAATTAAGGTAATTAAAGTGACTAAATCACGACATAAGAATCCAGCAGTCATTAAACATTGTTATGCATTGTTTCTTTGTGGTTTTACTTTTTTTTTTTTTTCATGTATGGACAATGCAAAGGAAAATAGAATAATGAGAAAAACTGAAATCAACACATATATAGAAAAAAGAATGAATTCATGATTGACCTAACTACCTACTATGATGAGTGGAAGACATAAGTAAAACCTTCTGAATAACATACAAATGACAACATAAGCTTTTTCTTTCACATTTTCTAAGCCTTATCATTGAGGTCCTTTTCACTGTCATAGCTAGCTTTTAAAATAAAAGAATATCTTTCATCTCGTTCTGTCACTGCACTTTTATGTTTCTGGAAAATATAATCCACACACTTCTATCAGGCAAACTCTTGCTTCACTATATAAAGCTGAAGCACCTCAGTGAAAGTCATGCAGCATTCAATAAGTTGCCCCTTCTGCATTCAGTGCTCTTCTTTTATTCTAAGTGGAGAAGCTTAGAAGGCAGACTATCAATCTACTGTGGAGAAAGCATCCCTTTCTGATCGCAAGGCTATCTACCCAATCTCCCTTGGGAGCTCAAGAGCTCACTCATTTTAATTTCCTATTGATTAAAAAAATCAGATTTATTTGTACTTTCTTATCCACAGGTTTGGCAAGCTCAAATAATTCTTTTGTCTCAGTCAAGTCCATTTCTGTAACTTTTTGTATTTTCTAGGAGATGGTTACAATTATGACAGAGTGCCTCCAAATGATCAAAGAAAAACCACTTTTCTTTCAGTCCAATAAACATGAATGAACATTAGAATTATGAGAATATATAAAAGTTGGAAAGGAGAATGTTATTTTTAAAAGATAAGCTTGATCAAAATCTTTCAATACTATTTAAAGAGAGAACATTTAAAAATGCTACAATTTATAATATAGACCCCAAGGCTCATGGCATAGCTTTAGCTTTATATATGCTTGATTTCCACCCATCACTTTACAAAAGGTGAGCAAACTGTGATCTACAGTATTTCAAAATATTTCGAGCTCTCTCTGACAACTGTTAACCCTCTTTTCAATTCAAGCTAATTATGTGTAATAGAATACAATAGAGAATGCAAGTTTTCTACTGAAATGTACTGATTTTTGCCTTTTCTGGATTAATCCCTAATTCTGATACACTGGCAGCATAATTTGGTAAAGCCTTTTCTAGCCTTTTCTATTTATTTATTTTAGAACATATTGCTATAAAAAGGATAGGTGAAAAGGAAAATTATTTAAAGAAAAAGCTATAAAGATATTACCCTGGCCATCAGGGCCAAGAAGCAGAGCCTACATGATTACATTTCCAAACTCAGAAATAAATGAGCAGTAATCTTGGCATGCTGGTGCACCAAGAGGTCCCCTTTCCAGGGGCTATTACTAGAGGGCAGAAAAACATGTCACCATGGTACAGACCAATTACCTGAAAGAAGAGGAAAAAACAAAAAGACTAGGCAGATGGTATCTGTCCTGAATCCTGATAAATTGGCAGTAAGCTTTCAGGTCTTCAAGAGGATTTTAAGGCAGTGAAAATATCTTGTGAAACCATTTGTCTTGCTCTTTAGCAGTGCAAAGCACCCCCATCACAGATTTGTGGACTGAGGGGGATAGGAAGGTTGTCACTGCAGTCAACAACTTCAACTCTTTCAAAACATAGGTCACCAGAATAATTTTGTTCAGACCTAAAACTTTTTCTTAGGATTTAGTAAAAGAGATTTTGTATCACTTCAATAATCTCTTTATGAGGAGGAAGGCATTGTCTTTTAGACTTAAGAGAAATGTCAGGAGGAACAGGGATCTCTGATTATATCTGCTGAACCAGTGAAAGGTACCAATCCAAGAAACCACGGCCTGCTGACAGAAAGTGCATTTGTGAGGGACACGTGTTATGTTGAAGTAGAAATGCAGCGCTAAAAGTTATGAGGCTGCTTACTAATTGATGCTATGAAGAATATGGTGCCTAGTGCCAGTAGATGTTTTTATGTCATTCCCATAGTATAGGAGAACTGGGAAAGTCTAAATTTACTTCACTGGGAAGGGATGCTGAAGGAACTTTCTGGTGAGAAAACCTATCTGCAGAATTGCACGAGGAATGGAAATTTAGGGTGAACTTAATTCAGCTCGGAGTCACTGTTAGGCAATTCCATTCCTCTTGTGGAATTGTGTTTTCCATTCAACAGTCTTTAAAATTCTCAAGACCTTGAACAATCCCTGAGGAAAGACCAATTTTGCCTTTTATATACACTATATGCATTCAATCTCTGAGAGGATACTGACCATTTTATATAAATCCCAGCTATATGCAAAGATAACAGCACATGGGAAACTCTTTTTCTGGGTCATAGGTATACATATATATTTAATTGTCTTGCAGAATTTATAACTAAGTAATTGAGGTCTGCTTCTTCTTTGCTTTTAACTCAAACAGACCCTTCCTCAGTTCATAATGAGTTTTCTATTCAGTTAATTCTGCTTACTTGATGGTGACAAATTGCACTTGAAATCTACCATGAGATTATTTAGTTAAACATACCACACTTAAAATGTCCTAGGTGGAGTAGTTATGAAGAAGAGCCAGGAATATACCCCCAGGATAAACTGAACTTTTTACTTGCATCATAAAATGATCCGCCTTTCTGTGCCTCAGGCAAAAAGAATGCTAAGAAGTTAAGCTATTCTTTTTGGTAGGGTTAGAGAAGACAGTGAAATCCTCCCTGGAGAAAATGAAGCAGCTTGAGTGTGTAATCGTTTATTGGTGAACTTTAGTAAGTCCAGACAACAAGTTAGGGAGAGTTTTCAGGGTTTGGCTCATTCTTTTAAATTTTGAAGCATATGCATATTCGTCAGCATTTGTTCATCAGAGAGACAGATTTCTGCAAGCTCAGAGAAGCTGGGGTTTCACTATAGGGATATGTTTGGCATTTGTTTCTTGCATTTGTCAAACACAATTTTTCTTAACCACTATTGAACAAACTAGGCTAACTATATACTTCTATTGTCATTGTCCTTGGATTTCTTTGGTCTCAAAGGTTACTGTTGGCTATTGAACCATATGGCCAGTCTTAACATTCTCATAATTTTTAGCGTATTGCTGAATTTGGTATAGGGAACAGCAAGAAAAAGGGAGGATGAGCTGGAAGTCAAGGGTGATCCCAGAAAAAGGCAGTGCCCTCAGCCAGTCCTGCAGAAGGGAGAAGGGTGGACAAAAAAGGGGGCTTGGTACAGGGTTCATTTATATTCCCAGGCAGGCCGGGATGGAGATTCAGGCTCAGGGTTGACAGAGAACTGGAGACAAAACTGGAAGGAAGGCTATCATGCCTGTCCAATGTCCATCCAGAAGAGAGGACTGGAGACCTTCACACCTCCAACAGTGACTGCATCTGGTCACTCCCAAGGTGACACAAAGCCCCTGAACAAGAGCAGAGTTGGAGAGGAGTGAGGAGGGGGTTCCCAGGGAAGGACGGATCTAGTCAGGGCACATGGGTTCCCCCAGGACTCTGGATTTATGCCACTAGCCACCAGTAACTGGACACTAATACTTGATGAAAACATTACATCAGTTCTCTGAATGACCATTTCATAAACTCACAAACAAGCTCAAGCCCTTTCCTCCAACAATACTTAGTTTTACCAATCCAGTCTGGATAGGCTGTTGTGTTACATATTTGAAAGATCAAATATTTCATCTAAATGTAAGAAAGTTTTAAACTCTTTTCAGATGTTATCAATGCTTCTCTTTTCTTAGTCTTTTCATTGTTGTGCATGAAATTGGACAGTCTCAGAGAGGAGATACACCATTACCATTTTGAACAATTTTCTTATAATTTTTCTTATAATTAATGATAATGTGACAGAGATAATTTCTGCATACAGACTTTTGCAGTCATCTAAACTGAGGAGGTTTAAGCAATTATTGATCAAAACTTTTTGCTGTTCTCCTGCAGGTACACTTTTTGCAGTAGTTATTACTGAGATGTATTCTTGAACCTCTGCAGATGACAGCAAAATATGTACTAGCACTGATCAGGGTCAATTTCCAGCTTCCTTTTTTTTTTTTTTTTTTTTTTTGCTAGGCTGTAAATTGGTAACTATAAGGGGAAGCTACCAGTCTAAAGAAGCTCTTCCTGTTGAGGGAAAATGAGGAAAGGGATGGGTGGACAACTGGGGGAGGTAATAACTTTAACCACTGCTGCTTAATCCCCCACTGCAAATGAGTCAATAGTCACAGCTCTAATTTAAAGTTAAAAAAAAAAAAGTCTCTAACTTTCAAGAGTGCAAATCCTCAAACTAGAAAAAAGTCAACCCCCCCCAACAAACCCATTAATAAATCAATACAAAGTAAATGAACAAGATAATTATGGGAAGAAAGGAATTCTTAGTGAATACTGGGTTAGAATTTCACATCATGTCATAGATTCCCATCATGATTTCCTTTAGAAATGCAGGTTTTGAATCTCATGATTTTCAATTTTGAGACTAAGAAAAGATTGGAGTTAAGAGTTCTGGTTTTATTTCACTTTTTGTTACTGCTAAAGCTGCATTTATTGGGTTGTTTGTTTTGATTCCCCCTCCTTTTTTTTTTTTTTTTTTTCTGTATTTTAAACCGCCCAGAAATGCTGAACAGTGTTTATGCCATGTGATGCCTGAGCGAGGGAGTGTGTAGCAGTCAGTACCTGTGAACCTTCCATTGCCTGTAGCCTCAGGCCATTGTCTACTGTCACCTACCTTATTCTCTGACAGAATTATTTGACTGAGCTAGGCTTATTTCAGGTTTGCAGGGGATGATATTAAATTTATCATTTCCTAGGAAATCTGTTCTTGGAGACATGTGAGTAGATCCTTTGGGAACATCTCTTCTGTAGTTGTACTAAAAGACAGACCATTAAATTGCTTTCTATGTATTTGGTTACTATGACAAATCTGGAATTCTGTACTTGGAGATAAACGGAGAAAAAACGTCTCCTGCTGTTGCAGGGCAAACTCTATTGAGTCAGCGGCAAACTCTATTGAGTCAGCTGAGTCAGATCACACTGACTGCACAACTTTTGATGCAATGAATCAGAGACTTGGTATAGCTGTGCCAACACCCTGCTACTTCTGGCCTTGCTGTTGTTTGACACTTTAGAGAAATGTGTAAAAAAATCCATAAACCACCTGGCCAATTGTTCAAGTTACATATCTTGATTAAAAAGTTATGGATGAAGAAGCAGAAGTCAGGGAAACTGATGATATTTTTCTAGTCGAGTGCTCAGTTAGACACCTTGTATTTAACAGAACATGAAGAAGCTCCCTTTTGTTTCTCAATTTTTTCTAAACGATCATATTTTTTGAAGGATGCACGTACTAATCCAGAGACATAGACAATTGGACTATTAAGATTCATTAAATGCATTGATTTGTCTTTTTCTTTCTGTTTCTTATCTCTTATTAATGATGCACAATGACTTGTCTCTCATTTTTTTCATCTGTTTTCATCTATATTCCTCATATTTTATCTCGAACAAAGAGTAGTCTTGTGTCACGAAGTCTCATCAAAGTCATAATTGCACTTCATTTATCTGCATTGAACTGTCTGTCATCTGTTAGCATTTTGAACGCTCTATACATCTTTCTGCACTTGCCTGCATTCTTCCTCATTTACTTCTCCTGGACCATCCATTACTTCTTGCTAGCTGATTTCTGCTTTAAATTTTTTAATAACCAGGGGTGTTTGTAATTTTCTAGCAGTTTCCACCCAGAAATATTGGTAATGCTTTTTTTTTCTGCATTTAGCAAGAGTTTATAGTCAACACTACTATTTATCTACGAGATTAATGTGCCCCAGCAAGGCAGGATAAATCTCAGTATTGAGGATCTGTTATACACCAAAACAGCCTACACACCTTTTCCTAATCTATCTTTTATGCTCTGGACATTATCATTGACATAGCCTAAAACTCAAAAGCACTTATTGTAAGTAATTTCTGTAGAACTGTCAGCTGATAATTATTAAATTAGTGACCAGAAGGGGATAAGACCTGTTACTGATGATTTTAATCTCTTCTTGGTTTTATAGAGCATCATGTTTTATTTTTTAGTTAATTAAAATATTCCTTTTTTTTTTTTTCTCTATCATACAACTGCTTATGCTTTTCCTTTTCCTCCTAGGTACCTGTCTCATCATCTTTACTATATCTTATTTTAAAAGACCTGGCAAAACTGGGTTACAGAAGATGCTTTACAAATTAGATAAAGAACTCCAATTTCAGAGGGCTGCTTTGAAAGAAATAAATGTGGAAACATTAATTTTTGGCTGTACAGATACGGTGTTCCTTATCTTTTAAATGGGACAAATGACCATCCTTTCCTTCACAAGGAAATCCTTCTTATGAGTAGGTGAAGGTTACCAGACAGAAGGTTACTGTAGAAAGGTAAAAGAGTATATACTTAATGTTTCAGATTCTTACCTAAGTTATATTGATATAATGGAATCAATGAAACTATGGTGGTTTATATAAAACAAAACCAAATATGGATGGGTTTGTTAATTTGTTTTTGCATTTAGTGGAGAGTCAGGCAGATTAACAGTGGTATCGTTACCTTATGTAAGCAGGTTTCAGAGGCCTAGGAACTTTATTTACTTAAGCTCAGGTGAACAAAACACTATTTAGTGTTTGGTAATTTTTTAGACTCAAAATAATATCAGGTCACAAGAAATCTGCTGAAACTCAGTTTACATTAATATCTCTCTGTAATTAATTTTTCTACTTTCACCAAAACTGAAATTTCTGATAGTGTGTGCAAACTATTAAATAGTTTTATTAAAAAGAGCAGAAGCCAGGTCAAGAGGGACAAATACCTCCCCAGCCTTCTCAACTTTTCATATGTTGTTTTAATTTCAATTAATTTCATAACTACTAGAAATACTTTATATCTTTATATACACTGTTCTATGAAATTAAGCAAACTAATCTTTTACAGGTGTTATATTTTTAAATTAAATATGGAATAATCTAAGGGGTCTATGAAGCATTCTTAGAGTATGCCTAGTTTGATTTTTACATGTTTTTATTAAGCCAGGAAATTTTAACTGAGAAAGAACACATAACTTGGAAACATAACGAGATAATCCATCATGATGACTGATTATCTTCAATGCCAATTATACATTTGAGTTTGTCTATCTTGAATTTTCAACTATTGTACCTTACTAAAGATTATGACATATGAACCTTCTTATCACAAACAAAATTGAATCATCTCCTTAACTTCCTTAAGTAGCAAAATCTTTTTTCCTCTTTCTACTCTTTTGTTGGTTACTGGTTCCTTGTCAACTACAACATCGCCTACCCACACATCCCAGCTGCCACTCTCTCATTTTCCTTCCAAAACTGCAGAATACATCACCTGTTATCAATGCTGCCATTCATTCTCAAGAAACAATCAAGAAATAGGTACTTATCCAAGGCTCCTGGCAGCCACCTGTGCTTGAAAGATTGAGGAATTCTATTTCTAGTCTATTTCCTGATCTTCATCAGCATAGGGTATAACATGGATCTGGAAAAACTTCTGAACTTCAACTAGAAACAGCTAGTAATGCAATGTGAGTAGTTTTGGCTGAGTAACTAGTGAAAAACCAAATTCCACTTGTGCAAGGTAGAAGGTAGAAGGAACTCCATGTTTCTGCCTGTCAGGGCCACAGATGAGACTTTATCTCTGACTTCACATGTTCTCTACTTCTCTGGTATTCTGTGGAAAATTCTTTGATATTTTTGCTCAGTTTGCTTTTTCCTGCCTTATAATTTGTGCTTCTATAGCACAATCAGGCCTTCTGTCTCTTCTTCATTGCTATTTAATCCCCTTTGCTACCTTATACCTCCTTTCAGCCAACAGATTGGCTGTGCCACTGCTGCCACTTGTGTCACTGAGGTTGTTGTTTTATTCATCTGTGCTGAAGTATGCTGTGGATTAACTATTTCTATTATTCTTAGCTTGGACTTATTTATTGCTTCAAAGGACATAACTCTTCTCATCTTGCCTGATTTTCTCATCTTGTACTCCTCTTCCCTCCTTCGTTCCCCTACCCTTTCATTTCTTAACCTCCTTTTATCTTAGCACAAAATCTCAAGCCCTAAATCACAAGTGCAATGTAATAAGTTCAAGTGGTTGTGTTGTTATAACTTACAAAAGAAAATGAAAAAGGGTCAGGGAAAATGCCCCCATTAATCTCTGCTCTTGCATTTTATATGGTTATTTCTGCCCCTGTAGGACAGATAGCAAAAGATGCCAAGTTTCAACTTCATCCCAACTTATCTATAGGCAAAGACAATATGAAGTGGAAGACAAAATGACCATACCCCATAGAAATCTTCTATAAATAACATATACATGCTTTTTTTTTTTTCTTTTCTTTTCCCTCCCCACAAGTTATATCTTTTAAAATTTTCTCCTCATGTGTTACCACCAACTTTTTTTCATATCTAAACACAGCACATGGTATACCAGGGAAAACTGCAGTCCGCGTTCTCAGGTCTTCTTAGTAATGGCAGGTGAAAGCAAAACCTCTCTTTTGAATATCTGACAGCATCATTTAGAGCTACTGTCTGCTCAACTGGTTATTGCTCAGCCTCTCCACCTAACAGTTCTTATCAAATTCAATGGTTGCTGGCTTTCCGACTCCTGCCACACAGCTGCCAGGGAAGTTCATGAGAGTAACAGGCCTGAGAGAGCTGTAAGTTGAAGAGGTATGGAGCCAGAGGGTGACTGGCTATATTTGGGACCTTGTGGCACAATTCCCAATCAAGAAGAAGGTCTTCCGCTCTATGCAGTTGCCACTGAAAGTCTTCTTCATGAGTCAAATTGTGGTGAAAGAATTCTTAACTGGATCTAGCAGTGTTTTAGGCCACATATCCCAAGTCCTTCCCTATCTTTTGGTAAACAATGGGTTTCCGCTGTCTCTGAAACTCAGTAGAAACCTTCTGATCATCCACCAGAGCACAAAAGCATTTTGGGAAAAAAGAAGGTTGTGACTTGTTTTACATGTTAGGAATGCAGTGGCAGTATTTTGGTCATGTTTTAAGGAAGGATTTTGATGGCCCTCTAAAATTAATCACCTCCCACTTCTTTCATCCAAATAGTTCATCTGCCTTATGTTGTATTTTCTATATGTCTGTGACCTCTCACTTCTCATCTCTCCAGAGTGAAAGAGTGACAAGATGGCTCAAAGCACCATACATGATTTGAAAGATATTTGCAAAAAGAGCTCCCTAAAGAAAAAGATGCAGGGAACACTATAATTTACACTATTTGTACACGTTTCAGTGGAAGTGTCAGAAGAAGACTGAAAGGAAAATAAAAGTTATGAAAATGTGAGGTAAGGATGGAGGCAGTTCTGGGAGAAGTGAGTATCTGAATGCTGTTTCCTATTAATTTAGATTCAATGTGTTGTTAACCAGCAGCCTTCCACTTTTTTTTTTTTTTTTTTAATTATTTATTTTCACTTGGATATATTTCTCAAACCATGAAAGTCCAGGGCAAACCAATCACTTTTCAGGGTTAAGTGCAATTAAGATTTTTTGCTTTATTACCTTTTCCAACACAGTATTTTGTGAAAATATTTTTTTCTTAGTTCTTTCTAACACAGGCAAAGATCTTCATATATACAGTGTAGACTGTACAAATGCAATGTATACACAAATAAATATATTTGCATAGCCAGGGATCTGTCTATACTCATACAATCTTTAAGCCAAATTCAACATTTATACAACTTGTCTCTCCACATAATTCTAGTGTGTTTGGATTAAACAAGTCTGCAGCTTTCTAATTGTCATGGTTTAACCCCAGCTGCCAACTAAGTGAAACTAGCACATTAATAAAAGATGACTCTTCCTTCCAACTCTGCACAGACCGTACATCTGGGAGATGATTTTGGAAGTGTGAAGAAGACAAAACCTCACTTTCTGGCATGTGTTCTACTATGGATGAACATGTCAGCACACTCTTTCTGGTTGCTTACCTGGTGTTAGTACTCTGTGAAGGGATCCCATCACCCCCACAAGACTGTTTCCCACTCAGGTTAGTGGAAATTGTCAAATTGTGAGTCAGTCTTTTACAAATCTAGTTGGGCAGTAATGAAAGAGCAATGCCCTTTTTAAGCCAGTGTAAAATCAGAGCATCTACTCTGGATGTTTTGTTTGGTGGCTAATCACTGAATACTAGGTGGGGAAGGAGTCTTTTGGTGTTATCAGGACAGAAATTCTTCCTCTTCTTTCTTCTCAGAAGAGTATAATTAGCTGAAGGTAAATCCTCATGGACTCCAGTTTTGCAAAAGAATCCATACAAATCACAAGACATCATGGCTTGGCAGTAAGTGTGTTGCTGTGTTGAAACCTCAAAAACTTTGTTTTCTGACAAGGTCTGAACTCTCAAGTCATAAAAGTGATATCAGTCTGACTGCCTGCTTGCTTTTGCAACATTTTGCTACTAACTTAAGAGTAGTAGTTATTTTCAGAGCAATTGATAATAACATCTCTTAAAAGTTGAAAAAAATCTTACAAATGATGCAAAAGGTTTGATGTTTTCTCAGGAATGGTTCTTCACCCTTCCATTCTGGATTTCTGTTAAAGAAGCAGTTGTAATGATGTAATCCTTGGTTTCAGTTACATCTGTTGCAAAGTAGATGGCAGATTTTCTGCACCCTCCATATCTCAGTAAAGGGTTTACATTGACAGCAACTGTATTCATTTTTAGATCTCATAAAACATGTAGATGAGGTTTGGTAGTGGTAAGAGAAAAGTTGAATTATGAGCAAGTTGCTGCAGTGATCTTGGCAGATCCAGTGGTTAATTGTGTGCCTACTGGATGTTTGTGCACATTTCTGGATATTTGTAGCAATATTCAGGTTTTTTACAATTGCTTTTCATAGGTGTGCTGGACTTGTAGCTGAAAAGTAAACAGAATTAAAAAAACCTGTTAAATATATAATGATAGAATATCATTATGTGACTGGATATATATTTACACAATGTAGAATAATGGTTCCAGAGCCTACTGGGTGAATAAATCGTATTTCTTAGAGCAGTCTAATAATACGTTCATAGTATTAAGGGGTAAACGGGATAATTACAATTAAGAACATTTAAATGAGTTTCTTGTGTATATTTATGTGTGAGACTCATACTGCTAGATAGGATTTTTCAACAATTACTACCTAACCTCTTTAATAGTGTCCCCTTTAATTCTAATGGAAAGGAAACAGGCTGAAGAGTCATAAGTAAGGCTTTAATTTAATTTGCCTACTTATCTAAAGATAAAAAAAAATAAGATAACTCACACTTAAAATGAAAAAAAAAAAAAAACCAGAGAGAAAGAAGTATATATAATATGAATTCACTGAACCAGATCTCTTGAGACCAGAGATCATAAGTATTTGCAAAATGTGTTTCTGATGGACAGACACATTAAGAAGTGCATGGCCAATATGTACAGATTGACTGGCACAAATGCCTTTGACATGGTCGTTTCAAAGTATGCTGTGACTGGAGTAGTCTATATTTATTGGTGGCAAATAAGTATGAAAAAAAGAGATTTTATTCAGAATGATGTGTATCAACTCTAGTAGTATCTTGCACAAGTGCTAGAGAGAGATATGGTCATTCAGAACAAAATCCTCAACAAGACAGCTTGCTATGCAGAATATATTTTCTTTTCCAGGGGTTTTCTTCTCACTGTTACTACAGTACTGTTTAACACTAGTTCAATACACTGCTGAAATTAAGTTCAATCTATTGCTGATGAACTTTAAAACTCAGAATCATCTCAGAACTTTAAAACTTCCAAGGATGCAGACTGTACTCTTGGCAATCTGTTTAATCTTGACTTCTTTTACTGAGAATTTTTTTCCCTATATTATGAGAAGTCAAGGTGGTCAGGTAAAGACTATGGTGACTGGAAAATAGAGAACCACCACTATTATTTTTAAAAAATATACAAAGGAAGACCCAGGGGACTACAAACTGGTGAGTCTCACCTCTATGCCTGGGAGGCTGGTGATGAGTTGTGTCCTTCAGGGTTTATTTTGGGACCAGTGCTCTGTAATATCTTTGTGAATGACACAGACAGTGAGATTAGGAGCACCCTCAGCAAGTTTGCAGATGACAAGAAGCTGAATGGTAGGGGTAACAGAACAAAATGATGGAAAGTCATCTATAGGGACCTAGAAAAAACTTGAGAACTGAGCCCACAAGAACATATTGAGGTTCCAGAAGTTCAAGTGCAGGGTGGTGTTCCTAGGCTGGGGCAATCCCAGACATGAGAACAGACTGGGAGAAGTTCTGGAGAGCAGCCTGAGGAGAAGAGCTTGGGGGTTCTGGTGGACATGAGCCTGCAGTGTGTGCTTATAACCCAAAAAGGCAACCATTTCCTGGGCTGCATCAGAAGAGGAATGGCTAGCAGGTTGAAGGAGGTGATTCTTCTCCTCTACTCTTCTCTTATGAGACCCCACCTGCAGTGCTGCATCCATCTCTGGGGTCTTCAGCACAGAAAAGACATGGACCTGGTGGAGCAGGAGTGCCACTAAGCTCATCAGAGGGGTTGAACATCAGCCTGTGAAGACAGGCTGAGACAGCTGGGGTAGATTTCCCTGGAGAAGTCTGTGGGGAGAACATGATGTGGGCTTTAGGTACTTAAAAGGTACTTATAAAATAGAGGGGATAGTGATAGGACAAGGGGAAATAGTTTTAAACCAAAAGAGGAGATATTTAAGTTAGATGTTTACAAGAAATTCTTCACTGTGAAGGTGGTGAGGTACAGGAGCAGGTTGAGAAGCTGTAGATACTCCATTCCTGGCAGTGTTCAAGCCCAGATTGGATGAGGCCCTGTAAAACTTGATGTAGTGAGTGGCATCCCTGCTCACATTGGAGCTTGTAGCTTGATGACATTCAGGGTCTCTTGAAAACCAAGGCATTCTATGACTTGATGATTCTATGATGCTCTTTGTCAATGTCTTTATAGGATGCAGTTAGCTAAAACCGGATAAAGTAGCTTTTTAGTGTTCTAAGGAGTGGCATGTAAATGGGAATAAGCAATTGTCTTGATTTCTTAAATGTGCTCTCCTCTTGTTCCTACAACTCAGAATGCAGTAAGCCATTTCTGTTGCAGGTATACACTGATGGTTCATGCTCAGCTTGCTAACCACTGCAAACTCCAGGAATTTTCCAGTAGAATTGCCTGGAACCAATCCATCCCAGCCTGAAACACTGCAAAAGGCTCTGCTTCCCATGTATTAGACTTTCCATTTGTCTTTGCTGAATTTGATAAGGCTCCTGTTCACCCCATTCCTTCAGCAAGTCTGGGTCCCTTCACCCTCAACTGTATTGACTGTTCCTCCCCTCCTGGTTGTCACCTGCAAACTTGAAGAAAGGACATTTCATCACCTCCTTCAGCTTATTGTTAGAGACACTAAACAAGACAGATATGTAATGCAACATTAGTGTTTCAAGAATTCAAGCAGTTCATTCTGTCTTTCTGGTTCTGATACCAACAAGTTTCCCTCCTAACTGTTCTTAACTCTGACCAGCTGAACTAAAGGTAAATTAACGGGTTCTACACCAGAAAATGTCTTTTATTTCACTGAACATGATGTCTGAATGAAGACCAAAAGATTGTGTCATTCATCATACTGGGCATTCTTTCAACAAAGGGATTTCAAGAAAATCTCTGGTTCAGCAAATGCATAAAAGAGAGTATTTTCAATTTTATAGATGTACAGTGCAGTACTAGCAGGGTAAGCTTGGTGTAAAATTATCGTTTCTGAGAATGAATTGAAATAAAGCATCTTTGTGATGAAATATGTACTCTAAAATGTGAGTGTTATATTCTATGAATTGTCATTATTTTGAAGTCTTAAAATAAATTAATGTTTCCAGAAGCAAACACAGGCTATTTACATGCCAAATTCTTTTGTTTTCATAAGTGTCCCTTTGAATGCATAGAATCCAGAATTTAGCATTTGGCATCTAATTAACTTGTTATCAGGGAGGAAGCCACAGAGCAATTTCATTCCCCATTCTAGTAAGTTCCAGAATCCGTTTTAAAACTGTGGTTGCAGAGCACTAATATTAACAGATTTCTTAGATTTACTCTTTCCCTTCCAGCTCTACACCATACCTTAAAGAAATCCTCCCCCTAACTCAGGGGAAAAATAAGGCAACAAAACCCAAATCCTAAAAAACCCTGCCATAGCAAGATATAACCCTCAGAACACATTGTTTTTTTATTCTGTTTTGAGAAGCTTTGTTCTTAGTACATTTTTAAGTTAATGGAGATAAGATTCTGGGGAAGATGAACTAAGGAGTTTGCATATTTTCCATAACTAGACTTCCAGGAGACCAATTAATTTTAACTGTAATGATAGAAGGACAGTTCTATTATTCACCTTTTCAAAGTGCAGAACAGGCTTTGCTTGTATTGAGTAGGCTCATCAAATTTACATCACCATTTAATTAAATGTTTGTAGTAATAATTGACCTCAGGAGTAAGTAATTTGGTAATAAATAGATTCCACTGTTTCTAAATACAATTTTACTTACTCTGAGATGCTATTCATAGCCTCACAGATTTGCCACAAATCTCATTAGCAATTTACTTAAATGCATATTCCATTGTAGAATTGACAATGAACCAGAACAAAGTTTAACAATAGAGATTCAGAGCATGGTCCAAAACAGAAAATAACATGCATTTCTCTGAAATTTTTTAAGGACAGCTCAAATCTGAAATTTAAAAAAGAAAAACAAACCAAAAAAAAACACCACCAACACAATAAACCAAGCTAAACCCTGATTTATTTAGTGTCTTAATATTTTTCTATTTTTTTATCTGCCTAAATAATTGCTTAAAGAATTTGGTGCATATCTCAATTTGAGTTCAATAGTGTTTCAAGTAAAAAGACAGGACCTTTTTATTAGTTTTGATGAAATACAGTGATAACCTCAAGAAACCAAAATGGACAACATTTCCTCCCTCCTCCAAACTATCGATTTATTACTCTACTTTTGTTTAAAACCTATGAGCTAAGTTCAGAGGTGATGCATAAAATGTGTAATTTAGAGTCCTCTATGCTCAGTTAGACTCCTTAAGACCTACTTACACTCACTTACTACAGTGAAATGGAGTGTAAATAGATGTGATTTACATGTGGAGGAGCTGACAGAGTGAGAGGGTATTACCTTTAGGAGGGAACAGACTTTGTATGAGCACTTTCTAATGTTCCAGTGATTTTCTTGCTACTCCTCTGTACCCCTGAGTAAAGATGTCTGCATTTGACTGCTTCAGCTCCTGCACATTCAGTGAGACTTGCTGGGCCAAAGGCACTGATGAAATATAAGAAGCGTGATAAAAGCTGTGTGCTGAGGAGTGAGTATGGGGTTTATAAATAAGTAACTAAAGGCTACGCTTCCCATTCCTCTTTTTAGCTACAAAACCCCAGCAGTTTTGTAGCTACTTGTAATGACTGTTCTCATCTATGGTTCTTGCTCTGCTTTCTACAAGAAAAGAAGAAAGGGAAGATTTTTACATCCAGTGCACACTGCATGTTCTGCCCTGATGCCTTGTTTGACAAGCTGGCAGGTAAGAGGAAAGCTCCACCATATTTTCTGTGGGATAAGAACATGCACCTGGCAGTTACCGTGTTGCTGTAATTTCACACTCATACCCTGTGGTAAGTTGCTCTTTTGCCAAGTGAGCTATGTAAAACCTTGTCAGCTCCCAGAATTGTACCACTTGAAACATGCCTGTTGAAACACTACCAGTACAGAAGCAATTCCTGCAGGATAAAGAGCCATAAATCTATTAATATCAGTTTCTACTGCCTTAAAACCTCTCCTAGTAGTACACCAATTTAATAATTAAAAAACCCCCAAAACCTGACCAAAATATTTAGCCTTAGATCATGGTTGTAACATAAGTAAGAATCAAGTTTCAAGTTAATCTGAAGTACAAAGAAAATAGTGGGATAAAGCATAAAGAACAAAGGAAGAGAAGTAATGGAGATATAAGCTATCCTAGTAAAGTCTCTGGGAAGATTTTAGCCTGGGCTCCTCTGGAAAGTTTGGTACATATATAGATAAACTGTGAAAAAGAACAAAGTAAGAAACTGTATCCAGGTTTTTCTTTGCTGGCAAGACCAAATGCAATTGTTCTGGCCAAAAAATATTTCAGTACATGTTCATTTTGTGCAAAAATCTAACACTAGCTTTTCTCTTTTTTTTTCATTTTTTGTTTCTCTTTTATTGTTGTTTTGTTTTGTTTTCCTTTAATTCCACATTTTCATAGAAAGCCTTTATCAACTCATTATTGTAGTTATATATTTAATTACACAAGCTGATAAAGGTATTCATATGGGTATGATCTATATGTAAGCTTTTTGCTAAGTATATTAGTATTAGATATTGGTAAAGTTAAATTTTGTAGACAGAAAGAATTTAGCCATTATATGAGCTATAATTTTTATGTACAATAAGGTTTTTTTAAATTCTATTTTGTTTTTTTCCCACAGCTAAGCTGTAAATAGGTTGCTAACTACAATAAGTAAACCTACTCTAGGATTAAATTGCTATTTCAGTTTGCATTCAAATCTCGATTTATTCTAAGAAGATTTTGCAGTGCAGCCAAAAGCTTTTTTGGTGCAGGACTGAATCCAGCTAATGCTTTCTGAAACTGTATTCAAGACAAAGTAATTTTTTGTTGAGTATTAGAATGATCATGTGTTCCAATATAAATTCAACTTACTTCCTATACAACTAGCTTCATCTTGATTAGAATTGTAATTTTCATCCATTTTTTGACTTGTTTCCAAATGAAGTCTTGCAACCAACCTTGAATTTACATGTGCACATTTCCCAGATAGTAATATTTATTCTAAAATGATGAACATCAATATCACCTAACTCATCTTTTGAGTCCTTCTTTCAATAATAAAGACATGAAGTCATCAAAAATTTTGACTAACTGGTGGCTACAGCTATGGTCCATTTTCAGCTCATTGTTAAACTGTACCCCAGAAAAACCCCAAATATTTACCTAATTCATAATTAAAGGAATATCCTACTTGTTTCTGTTTCAAAATAGTTAACATTATATCTTAAAGCAAGTGTTTTAAAAGAAAAAAAGATATAATTGAAGCTAAATATGGCACTGAGTTTAAAAATAAAAGGAAGAGTTTAGGAGATCCTGTAACTAAAGAGGAAAGAAGGATTTCTTGTGTTGCTCTTTGTTAAAAAAGAGTATGAAGTACAAGGAATAAATTTAGAAGAGAAAATATGCAAGCTCACTTACAGAGTATACCCCAAAGAGGATAATGAATATGAGGCCACTTGGATTTACTGCTGATATTCATGTGAACAAATCTTTATTGTAAGGGAAACTGACTCAGCAAAGCAGATAGCTGCAGCAAATATCAGTGAAACAATATTGTATGAACCAGCAAGGCATTGGAAAGAGTTTGTGTGTGTAAATGCAGTTAAAGGAACCAGCAGCCTGCCCCCACGGGGGCTGTTTCAGCGGCTGTGATCAGTAGGATCACTTGGGGCAGGGTGAGACCGGGGCCAGGTGCAGGGTGGCCCTGGCTGACCTGAGAACTCATCACAGCACAGCCAAATGCGTGGAAGTGTTGATTTGCCAGCACCACTGTGACATTTGAAAAGTATGGCTGTGGTTTTGGAATTAACTAAAGGGAATATAATTATCTATGATATTTATGTGTCTCCAGTTACTGTGCTATTTTGGTGCCAGCTGTAGAGCTGGGATAATGGCAGTGGCCCAAGGAGATACTTCTCTTGCCATGGTTCTTCTGAGTACAGAAGGAGACGTTTTTATATTTCTTTGTTTTTCTTTGTTAGCACTCTTGCTACTTACAGGATACCTGGGGATACCACACTGTGTCCCTAAGATTCACAATTAACATGAAAAAAGGCAGAAAATAAATAAGAATGATGGATTTTTTTTCATACAGTCATTGGAGATATAGATCCACCTCAGCACATATTAACATAGGAAGTACGTTCATACTTTGAGCTCTTGTAAGATGAAGCCCTAAAAATACTTTGTAATGAATTCATTACTTAGATTTAGTAATTTTTCTTTTTCTTTCTCCTGCTTAATTTAATTAATTTTCTGGGGAACTTTTGACTAAAATTCTGTCTGAATTGTAGGATGAGGTTCTTGTTCATTTCTGTATGACAGACTTCGACCAGTTGAATTCAAAGATACAAGAATTCACCAAACAAAATTAAAAGCTATTTGTGAACACCTTCATCTCTGCACAGTTTTAGTAAACATCATCAAGAGTTTTTCATTAAATTTATCAGCACTGGTATCAGGAATGGGAAGAATTGTAAACCTGAATAACTGCCTTTAAGCTGTTAGCAATGCTATGTAATTTAGGAACAACAAGGTTTTGAGTGCATTAACTAATTTTCTGCTTTGTAGAAGCCTTAATAGCCTTTGCACGGGTAAATTAGGCATTTTCTTCAAACATTTCCTTCTATTGAAGAAGTTCCTATATATGCAAAAATGTGCAATGTTAGCCAAATCCATCTACTTGTTTCAGCTAGGATTCTTTTTTATAAAGAGAGTGCATAGCTATTTGTAGATGTTTATTGCATAGTTCCTTATTGACTATGATTCTGACTTGAGAACTGATTTTAAAGAGCAGATTCATTGCTACAGTATTTTCAAAGGTCCCTCACCTTTCTAAGGTAGTTCTGCACCTTTAGGATTTGAAATATTTTATAAAGTCTGATGCCTGATACATTGACATATTCCCAACCTTTTGTTCTTGTTCTTTGGTTTTAACAGGCAAACTGTTGTATAAAGGTTTTGTTCAGGGGATGCATATTTTTAGGATGAAGAAAAGTACACCTCCAAAGGTACAAAGCTATACTAAAATGTAGGAACCCACATTCTCTTATGACTAAACTACTGTATCTTCACTGAAGTAAAAAGAGGTGCTCCAGATTGTCAGAAGTGTGAAATGAGAACAGGATCCTTCCCTAACATGCATCACTGTGAATTTTAACACCATACATATGTCTAAAATCCAAAGAAATTCATATCTATATTTGGCTTTGGAAGCACATGAAATTTGAGTGAGCAGTTTTCTCAACCAAGAATTAAAAATAGGAGCTAGAGGTATCTAATGCAGAGCAAAATCAAATAAAAATGGCATATGAATCAGTGAACAATTCACACTACAACCTTGTTGATTGGTTCATGAATAGTTTATGTTCTCCCAATCTTTATATCAAGCAGAATTATTCCTGATTTTACGACGTTACCTGCATTGAAAACATCATATTCCCTGATCATTGACAGGTCTTTTTTGGGTCAAGTTTTTGCTGTTGTGTTCATCAAATAAATTCATATTTAATACTATAGAATGAGATAAGATAATCCACTGTAGCAGTGTTAAAGTTATATCTCAGCAGCTATTTTTGGCTTCACCTCTAAAGGTCACTGTTGATACTATTAGAAGAGAAATGTATTGAAGCATATTTACTTAGGAAAATTTACTTACTCTGCCTAGACCAGAGTCACAGCAAGCCAGGAAGAGAGAAACTTTCCTAAAGCCTAGTCTAATTGATTGGAAATTATCAATTGTCCCACACAAAGGGAGAGCTCATGAACATTTCTCAGAGTAGAAACACTCATTGAGATCTCTAATGGAAAGCAGAAAAAAATCTGTTTCAAAGGAAATTAAATAGTCAACGAGTCTGTCATATCCCGAATTTCCTACTCTCTGTCTTTTTCCGTGTCTAAGACTGTGATGGCTGCAATTTGGGTTTGAGGCCATTCCACTTATGATCTTGGTGAACCTTTCGTCTTTTGTCTGATGTCTCAAGCAACAAAGGACAACCATACACTACTAAGAAGAACATGATTCTCTCCAGATCCCTTTTCCTTGTGCCTGTAATATGTGCTTGAAAGATATGACATTGTTCTTAGCAAAGATCTATTTTCTGTATGCATTAGCTAATCCCATTAAAAACTCCATAGAGTATTTTTCACTTAGGCACACAGAAGAGCAATTTTTCATTGTTTGGAGAGCTCCATCTGTATTGTTTTATTAAACAGAATGAAAAGGAACAATCAAGCTTGATCAAAGCATTTTCAACAAAAGATCTCACATGCATGGAACTACAGACAAATCTCCCCTTATGTCCCTGACTCCCTATAGGAACACTGATTTTACAGCAAGAAGAGTGGTGGACTCTGGATGTCCTTTCTATCTCAAATTACTGCACAATTCTAAGACTATATTTTGGTTTTCTTTGGTCCAGGTTATGAAGTTTGGACCTGTCTGTTACCAAAGGAAAAGATTATAGCCTTAATAATTATTTCCTTAAATGAATCTAGTAATTTGCATGCTCAGGAATCACTGAGTTACTAAATGAAAAGAGTAGGTGACACCAATCTCAAAACATAAAATAAAATGCACTACATTTCACCATTAAAACTCACCTTTTTATCTTCAGAATTCCATGTAAACACAATTTATGGGCTAGTCAAGTAAATCAGATCTCAAGCCGTGGTTGAGAACCTCAGAAACCAGAGTACAGCCTTACTGTTTTTGTAGCCTGGTATCCCACCCTGACAGCACTGCATGGAAGCCATCCATTCGGTATGCTGTCACTGTTTTCAGGGTGTACCCTGATCATCCAGGTTAAGAAGGGGAAAAAAGTAGAATATAAGGAGGCCTTTCTTTTCTTTGCTCCCTCCCTTCTTGACTATTTGGTTCAGATTAAATGGGATAATGTGAATATCAGTGGTGACATCTTTCCTTGTTTGTCAAGTTTGGATAATCATTAGTTTAGAGTTTGGCTTGACTTGGATTTGAACTCTGATTTTCGCCTCTTGGTATGTTTCAGCTGCCTCAGAAAGATGACAGGATAAGTGTAAAACTCTCTTACCAAGGACACAAGCAGACAACAGCTAGCACAAGGCATATGCTGTGACAGGAACAGCCACAGCTGTTTCAGGAGCACTGAAACTCTCTTTGGGGTGACGTTAATGAGAACTAACTTGGAGAAGGAGGAAAGAAAAACTAAAGAGATATTACACTGTTGCAGGCATGATTTTTCCAGTTATGTTTTATAGACCAAACTACATTAGCCACTTCACCAGTGTTTGCATCTGTGAAAAATTGAGAGATAATTAATGAGTTCCAGGAAGAAGTTAGAAATACATTTATAAATTTGTTCATTAGAATTTTTCTACAGAGAAGTCATAACTCCATTTTGAAGACTTGACAAATTTTAAAACTCCTTAAAAGTTAATCTCTGTGCCCAGTGTATTTCTCATATTTTTATTTCTGCTTTAGTGCAGTATCTTTGTACTATTCCTAAATAAACTGTGGCTATGAATGCAAAGTTTTATTTTGCTGTTGTGTCTTTGAGCAATGATTAGCATCTCTACTCATGTTAATTTATGAACACAGCAACATCAGTTTCGGTGTCTAAGGACAATTAAAAAGGGTGTGAGTTGTAAGGGACACCACAGATAGATGGAAATAGGGATTCTAGTCACTATTCCCTACCCAGACAATGGCTTTGCTCTCATGTCACGTTCTTGTGACAGTGAGTAAGTACTGAAAGAATGAAATAAGCTCCAAATTTCTGTGTAGCAAAATCTGTCTCTTGAACTTTGCTCTGAACTTCTGATCCCATAGAGATAATGTTCTTCCTAGTACTGCTGAACTCCTAAGCTATAAGTAATATCCAAAGAACCATCTCTGCACTCTTTTCTCCAGAGAAAATTTTATATTTTGTGCCCATGAGTAAAAAAAATCGGACTGAATACTACTTTTAAACAAAGCTTAGAAATCAGCCACTCTGCCTCTCTACATATCTCTGACTATATTCTGAAGTACAAAAGAGAAGAAAATTGTCTTGGTACCTTTGAGGATACAACTGTTAGACACTAATGTTGCTACTTTTGGCGCAGTGGCACGGATAAAGAGAAACAGACAGAAAATATCAACTTATCAAACACCACACCAGAGTGAGACAATTATATACAACATATTTATATAAATTATTTCACCTGCTTGCTTCATTTCCCTATTAAATAGCTCTGGTTACTCTTACTTCCCAGAGAGGGTTTTCTACGGAACACCCTCATAAACTGTGCTAGCATGCATTCAACATTAACTCAGCATTATAGTAACTAATAACACTATAATTTTGTAACTGGGATTGAGAAAACGTGGTGAATTATGGTTTACAAAAAGTACAGTAGAGAAAGCTTTTATAGTTATTTAAAGGTATGACTTCTGAAAGTTGCCTGCTTTTTCACTGCTGTTCTATCTTTACATAGTCAGATTTCCTAGGAAGATACCTGTTGCTCAGAGAAAGGGTCGTGTGATCTCATACTGCAAATATCCTTTCTCCTCCAAGCCAAGAAATTTTAACCAATTTATACCTCAGGGCTTTTGCTTCACTGCACAGCTGGTTGTATGTAGCTATCTCAAGTCAGTGTTCTCTTTAATTTCCCTTCAAGTTCTCTCACTTGTAATAGCTCACTAGTGAAGTACTGGACAAAGCCTGTTAGGTTTTACAACCAGTGGCCCTAATTCTTAACTCAGTATGGTCAGATATAAGGATTGAGTTGCCTGAATTCAGCTGCAGCACAAAACGGTACAGAATGATAAAGTTACAAGCACTTTATGGCATATTTCTAGTCAAGTGGACCATTGACTTTAATGGCAGCAAGGGCAAGAGCATGCTTCTGAAGCAAAATTATCTTAGTATATATAATCTTTACATAATTTTAGGAAATCTGTGTTCACATATCTAATTTATTTTTATTTTGCTATTTTTGACTTGATTTTTCTGGCAAGGCTTGAGTAAAATATATATCAGAATCTTTTAAATGAGGACTTGGGTAGCAGAACTCCTGCAAAGTGTTAAATAGGTGTGCCACTGGCAGGGAACACTTAATGCTTTGGGTCTCTGGGCCCATGAAACAACAAGAAGTTCTGGTGGTAATTTGTGAGAACTGATGACTGATTTTTAGCTTAAATATTGTGGCTGTAAGTAGTCTGAGTACCTTAGTGACTCGGTAAATTTAGAGACTTCAGCTTCCTCTTTATATTCTTTTATTCTGTAGCTTTTCTAACAATTTCTGGGCATGTAATCTTCTGGATGCTACATATATTAGTTTAAGAAACTTAAAATAGGTTTTGTTAACATAAAGTGTGAACCACTGCATAGTGGTGTTTCAGCCACCCTTGCTTCCTATTTCCAACATCCAGATCTACAGCCCTCCTTGACAGAGTTATCAAGGTTCTTTTCTCTTAAGAAAGTTAATATATACATATCAGATTTCCTCTAAGGGTGAGGCTTCTAAATAGCACCCTGCTTTTTACATAACTAGGACTCTGGGAGTGGCTTTCTTCTGTACTCTTTGATACTAGAGTACTGACTTTCCTGGGCTGCCCTCTAATTTGTAGTGATTTTGGTGAGAAGAGATTAAGGTCTGTCATGTCAGAGATTTGCATGAGCACTTCTTCATTCTATATGCAACACTTCTGTTTAACTTTTGATGGGAAAGTACAGCTCAGAGTGTCTGACCCATTTATCCCTTTTCTATTCCTTTTTTATTTTTTTGAGATAAAATTGTCATATAGATGAATTACACACAAACAGAGTATGTGTGTTTGGTTACTGTGTCACTTTTGGTAAATCAAAGAGAAAAATCTTTTGTAATCAGCTAGCCTTTAACTTAATAACACTTTTGATAAATTGCTTGTATACAATAGGTTATCAAACCCAAACATTAAAGATTTCAGTTTGACACTGCTGGAATGAATCATACAGACACAAAAGGCCAAATTTATAATTCTTTATCTGGAGTAAAGAAAAAAAATCATATCAGTTTCAAGACCTGAACTAATGACTGAATAAAGAATTTCAAATCTGGCCTAAGGAAGTTTGAGGTATGCTTGAAGCATACTTGTTCATTACAACAGCATTTGCAATTCCTTTACCAGAGAGTTTTAGCACACTGTGGCGCATTGTTTATAATTTATTGTATACTACCATTTAGAAATGCCTCCTTATAATCTTTTTTTCTTTTTTTTTTTCCCTTTCTTTTCCTAATTTATGCCCTTTTCTTGTAACTTTTCATCTTCCCACATACACAACCCCCATGCTGGATCTGCTACACTCCAAAACATGTGAGTGACAACAGGTTTGACAGCCTTTGGGGTGGTGAAAGATCTGGCGAGAGCAAGCCTCCCCAGCACACTCATTAGGTTAGTAAGGATACTGTCATGGATGGCAGTGCCATATATTCTTGTCAGCCATAAGTGCAAAGTGATTGCAGCCAAACCTTTCCTCACAACAAAAGGAGGAAAAGCTGAAAAAAACCTTCTTGAGATAGTGAGTTGAAAGATCATGATGCTTTCCAGTTTTAAAAGAAGGCTCTCCTCAAAGTACTTTGCCGGCATACCTGCTTTTTGTTTCTATCACTTGCACACTGTAAAGAGGCCTTACAGTGGCTGTAAATATAACCTATTTGAATTTTATACTCTTTTATGCTGCTGGAACAGTGTACTGAGGCTTTAGGATAAACACAAACTAAAGCCAGCTTGTTCCATTAAGACCTTCATTCTCCTGTTTTAGAGAGTTCCCTCTCAGAAAGATCATGGAGGTAAAACATGTTTACTGGCTAACCCTGAGTGCACAAGGAGAATATCTGCTTCAGTCTTCCCAGAACTCAAACACATCCTGTCTTCAGCAGCTCTGTGTGTGTGTGTGTGAATGTGTGTGGACACCTATGTCCTTCCTGTAGGTGACCAGCAACAACAGAGACCCTCTCCAAGGGGTTGATAGCAAAGTAGGTGTATCTGGCCCATTCGTTGGAAAAAGGCATCTGAGGACTGGCTGTGGTATGGTGGAAGGAACAGGGAAACAACTGGCAAGCCCAAAGTCAGCACCTCAGCAGCTGGAATCCACCAGCAATTTCAGTTTATGCTACTACGTTAAAACAAAAATGCAGTCAGTCCTATTTCAGTTTGCATTAAAATGTGCACTTTACTTGCTGCAGAGGTAATAATCATAATAACTATTGCAGATGAGCATTTACCATATTTGCTCTCCCTGTCATATCGCATCACCATACATGACTAAACATCCTGAGGTTGAGAGAAAACGATAGTACATCTCCATTTCCTTTGCACACCCACATATTAGCCAGGTAAAACATGATTTCCACAAGCTCCTTTTAAGAGAGGTAGCAGTAATGGTTGTCTATTTAAATCTGCTAGGTGAAGGACTTAGAGTTTAGTAACATTTTCTAGGTCAGAAAAGCACCTGTATTTTTTGATGGCATGCCAGAGCCCTGACTTCTGCCTTGTGCTCCCACAGCTCAATTTCAACTCATAGAGCTGGAGAGTGGTGATGAATGTGCTGTGGAATTTGCATTGGAAAACAAATATTTAACTTTCTACAGATCACTGAAGACCTGATAAAACTGTTGAGTGTCACCTAACTAATTTCCCTCTATTTTCAATTGAAAACTCTTTTTATTCTTTTCACCTAAATGTGTGGTTCAAATAAGAATGGAAAGACCATTTACAGTTCTTTTCAAATATCACTAATGCAAATAGGATTCACAAAGTGAGAATGTTCAGATTGAGACTTTAAAAGAAAAAAAAATCCTTTTAAAAACATCAGTTATTTCAAGAAGAGGAGTCACATTTATGATTAGTCAAGAGCCAATGATTCCTTTTTGCTTTTGGGTGTGGAGAGGCAAATGGCCAGGAAGGCAGGGTTGGGCTGTGTGTGGGGATGATGTGAGCAGCCTTGATATCCTGAGTGATGCTCCCCTGTGCACAAGCTGGTGGTGCAAATTCCATGGTGGGGAAGGGCAGAACAGGAGCCAAGTAAGCACTCCAGAGGGCAAGGTAGTGAGATAGATTTTTTGTTCCCAGCAAAGACATATCAATGCTGGCACGAGCTAATTTATCTAGCTCCATTCTCCAAAATAGGAGGTTGGAGCCCACAAAAGGCTTTTTTTCCCCCCCTTGTTTATTGTTTACAGTAATTTCCTATGAGAGCTGAAGGGCATAAATATTAGGGCAAAAAATTAAACACATCGCAGTTGCTGAAAAATATATCTAAATACAATAATGACATGAAAAGTCAGTCTGAAAAGGCCAGTGTGAGGAAGAGATTCTACACAGGGCCTTTTATACAGTTTATACAGTTTTAAACCATTTTCCAACTCTTTTCAAAAAATTAACTAAATATAGTACTAATTTATTTTTTGCATTTATTTAGATCACTCAGTTTATAGCAAGATTCTAATTTGACAAAATTGGGGGTTTTTTTACTTAAAGATTTTGTAGATTTAAGTTTTGCATATTTTATGTTAAACTTTTTTTCCTTGTTCATCTCCTCCTTAGAAAGCAAAGTAGATCTTTTATATGTCTTGACATATTTAATCTTGTTAAGTTCTGATATTTAAAAAAAACCAAAAAAAAAACCAAAAAAAAAAGTAAATCATTTGAGTGCTAGGAAGTATTAGGAAGGGGACCAGATATGAAAAGGAGAACATCATTATATTAGCATATATGTTGTTAAAGTGCCCATAGAGTCAACATTTAATTAATATCTGAGTATTTTAACATAACATGGGATATAGTAAAAAAGACAAAGTGCATTGAAAGGACAGAGGGCTGATTAAGGAAGCAAATTGTTTCTATATTAAGTACATACAAATAGATTAAGATTATACAAGACAGAAGAGAAACAACGGGGAATTGCAGAGATGTAAAGCAGCGTTTTTTCCTGGGGAAGGCATGTTTATGGTATGCAATGACTATTCACTGCTCCTCTAAATCCAGGAAGCAATGGAAATCAAATTATATTTTCATATAATAGGCTCAAACCAAACAACAAGTTTTGATTTTTTCCTACATAAAAAAAGTATTAATCTGTGCAACTTGTTGCTAAAGTATTTACCAATGCCAAAAATTTACATAAATTTAAAACTCATTAAGCGGACTCAAAGAAGAATAATCTATGAAAGGCTAATAAATATAAGGTAAAACCTGCTACTTAGGAAGACCTTAAACTTCAGATCAGAGGAAGCTGTTAGATTGTACCAAGAAAATAGGTCTTTAATAATGTTTTCTGTGTTTCTATACTGTTCTGTAGAGCAACTATGTTTCTTACACTTCCTGTGATCAATCCTGAAAGCAAGAAATGCTTCACATTACACGTAAGTTTTGTTCTAACCAACAAAATTACCTTTTTATTTTTTTCTGGAGTTCAGAAAACCTGAACAAACATCCAAATTTTAGCAAAACTAAATATTTTGATTGTCAGAAAAAAATTTGGCCAGGTTGCAGTGAATTAAGGTTAAAAAGAAAGAGTAAAAAGGCAAACTACCTATTTACAAAAAAGAAAATCTCATTTACTTCCCACATCTATTCATATCTATTTTCAGTCATTACAGGTAAGAACATGCTGCTGGTGAGAATACTTAAACATATAATTACACAAAAAATATAGCAGGTAAAGTACTAAAACAGGCAGAATAAAATAATACAAAAGCTAGGCTTTTTTTATATTGGACCATGTTTAAAATTTTATTGTGAGTTTTGGACCAGCTCCATTGAAAAAAGATAGAGAATTCCTTCCTATTGTTTTTGTGATGTTTTACTTTAAGATTATTTTGTTATTCTCTTGTCTCAGTCAGTTTACCTAATCATCACAATCTAGTCATCTAAAAGAACAATTTACAAGATGTATATTTTAATAAAAAAGTGAGTGAATTTTTATTATGCTCATCTCTGAAAAGAAGTGATCTTTTCTGCTCACTCTTTGCAACTAATTATCTAATCTCCTTCAAATTCTTAATAATCATAAGCCTGCCTTTTCTGGTGATTGATACAGAACTACCTATATCTATTAAACTGGGCCACACCTAATTCTAATATCACACCAAAAGGAATTGAATAAGACAGAAAAAAAAATAAAGCAATGTGAGAAACAAGACTGACTTTATTGCCTCTAAAGATGGTGTTCTAATTGTGCAAATTTGATTTCACATTACATCTGGAAAGTCCTAGCTACTATAGATCATATTTATTCTAATATTACCACTTTTGTTTTGAAATATCTGGATATTACATAGGTGTGACCATCCACCCTTAAGGGGAAGCAATTTTGGTAAACTATCTGAAGCTAAACCAACTGCAGTTGGAAAAAGCAGACAAGGTGTTTGTTACACAGAAACTGGGGATTTTTTTTACTTAAAAGGAAGTCTTTTCCTTTCTGTCTCAGAAAGCTGGACTATCATTCATTTCAATGACAAATATTTCCTCTTCCTAAAAAATCTTTATTTTTCCTAGCCTTAAGAAATCATGTCTATGATTGGTCCTGAAAGACCAGAAGAAAGAGATGACTGAGAAGTTGGAGCCCTGACTATTTGTCTAGGTAAGACATCCTTTTGTTAATAATATGTTAATAGTAATAGTGATGACCTAGCACAGTTGGAACTAGATCTGCTTGCTCTGAACAGCTGGGAAAGCAAAAGTGAAGCATCAGCTATTTAGTGTAGTTCCATGTGTTATAAAATCCAGAGTGCCATAGGAGTGATGCATCGCCTTGGCTTGTCAGACTGGTCCTTCTGTGGTACAGATTATGTCTGAGTCTGTCTGAGTTGGCTCAGTGTTTGAGATAAGGAAAGACTTTGAATCTTGCTAAAATCCCTTAAGGAAACCAGACACCTGAACTGCAAACAGATGACATAAGCAGCAGCAGTCAATAATTTGGAAGTTTATCTCTTACTTGTACAATTCAGGGGGTGTTTAAACATTGATTTTCTCGAAATTAGAATCAGGCTCCCAGGTTCTAAATTAATTTTTAACTAATGTACAGAAGGAAATGCTCCATTAAATTGCTGCTACTGTGTTACTTGTCACAACACCAACACCACCTTCTGCTGTTGCAGAGGCCTCAGTTCAGCAGCCTCTCATCCTCCAAACTGCTTGAAATCAATAACACTATTTTCAATCTCCCAGAAAACAGTGAAAAGTCGGTTAGCATAACCTCACATAGGGCAAAAAAGAGATGGAATTTTACGCGGTTGTTATTTACATTTAAGAGTAAAATAAGGGTTGAAAAATACTCTTTTAACTGTTAAAGTTTTATTGTTTACTTAGGGCTTTGTGTCAGAAATTTCCTTTGTTTCACAGACTCTCTGTGGACTCCAAGGTGGGTAAAAAATTCTGACCTGCAGCCTGAGGTCAAAGTGTGAACCTCTTCTTCCTGAAGTTTTCAACTTTGCATAGAGCTGCTGGACTAGAATGTGATGTTCAGTTTGCCCTTATTTTCCTTTCATTAAGGGAAATGTGGACATTCAGTAAAGTTGCCAATCAAGCTGTGCTTGACATTACTGGACTAGGTCAGGAACTCGCAAGTTTTGTTAAGTGCCTTCAATGCAGGAGCAATTAGAACTTGATAGCCTTTTTTTGCTCTTGTCACTTGCAGGCTTTTTAAAATATAATATGACAGAAACAAATGCGATGGGGTGATTTTTATTATACCTAGCTCATCTAGTGTTTCTGTCAAGTTAAGTTATAATTTTAAGAGGAAATCACCAAATAAAACATTTATGGTATTGCTATGGTAAATCACACCATCATTATTCAGATAGAAAATCTACAATAATAATACTATCATCTCTATTTTTTCTATTAATTCTGCTGTATTTCAGCGGGAAGAGAAATAACAGCCGATATACATCCAGTACATATAAATGGGTTTGTATGTAGCTGCTACATGTTCCATTTAAAAGTAAAGCAGCTTCTGTATAATCTGTTGCATGTTCCCATAGCTATAAATGAGCATGTGAAAGCAAACACAGTTGCATGTCAACAGGTTAGGCCATCAGACTGCACTGACCCTTTGAGGTCAATGAAAATAATGTTAATGAGTTCAGTGGGCTTTTCAGTTCAATTCTGAGTGTATGTACCTACTCACCACAGATATGTATTTCAACTGCAAAAGTAAACAAAACTATTTACAGCTAAAGGTATCATCCTTAGGGCGTGACTACTTTGCTGTCACTTACTAACCAAAATTTGCTTGATTTGGTTTCAGGAGGCTTTTACACAGCTTCACTCTCACTGCAGTAAATAAAAACAAAAATTTACTTAAAACTTTTCGTGTCCTTGCATAATTTCAAAAAAGAGTTTCGTGGCTCATGAATGGCTTCAATTAAGTAAAAATATGTTTAATTTGTGTAAGTCAATAATTTGAAACAATCATGTTTAGAAATTCAAATTAGCATAATGAACAGAAAAAAAAAAGCTTTTTCTAATCTTGATATTGTTTTAGGTTGAATACATTTCATTGCTGACATTTGAATTTGTTACTGGTTGAAGTTTAAATTACAACAATGAAAGCATATTTGTTTCAGGTTTAAATTTCTCTTTGTTTAATATAGCTGTCAAGTCATGAGAAAAAGTCAGATCATACAAATAACATTTTTAAATAGAAAAATATTTTATAAGATGGTTAAATTTCATTTGTCTTAGCTTCAAAAAGGAATGGGCTATTTCAAATTTGCAAATCCATGAACAACAAATTTTGTATCTGATTTGCTTCATTTGTAAAGGCAAGCTGAAGCAATCCTGCTGATTTCCTGCTGATGTTCACAGTAATCATATTTCCTGGTCTTCCAAAACATTGGAGCAAACAGGTTCTAAAAGCCAGTTTGAAGTACCTGATGAAGAAAGAGCTTTTCTTCCAGTTTTCTGTTTTGCCTGATAACCTTTCTAAATGCTCTGACAAAATGCAGGCTTAAATTTAAATATTGTGTCTATTCAAAATGATTCTCTTGAAAGATCTAGGAAATAGTCCAGGTCAAAGAAATCTTGAGGGGGTTATATTTAGTTGAAATTAATGATTCCTCACTACAAAACTACATTTCTGTAGTATGTGGGATGCATACTACATATGTGGGATGCAATTTGCAAAATTTCATTTTGAGGGGGAAAACATCACCACAATGCTAAAATATCTCATTTTACCATTTTCATAACACTTAAGTTTTGCTGTTGATTTTACTCATTACATTTTCTATTTCTATTGTGGGGTTTTTTTCCCCACTCTGTAAATTGCAACACTTTAAAAGTTTAACCAGCCACAGGAATTTTCCCTCCCCTATGTCACCCCTGTTAAAACTTACTTTCCTGGAGGGTTTAGAGTCTGGAGGATTTGTCATACATTGAATTTTTTTTCTCAAAATGGAACTTCTAGCCTCACCACAGCTCTAAGGATTGATTTTCTAAAACTCCTTATTGTTTGATTCAGATTTCATGTAAAAGAGTGTTAATGCTGCAAGAGATTCTCTCAAAGTGTCCAATGCTTGGTGCAACTGCAGTAGAGGTGAACAGACCAACTGAGGAGGTCGTAGGTATACATCTCAGGCAATTCAGGGCAGACCTGGCTGTCCAAACTGTAGAGATTACACTTCCATAGTGATGACCTGGTTCTGTGGGTTAGTTTTAAAGTAAAACATGAAATCTGATCTCCTCAGTGTAAGGAAGGTGAGGTTGGACCAGACCCCACCATGATCCCTCCCAACTTTACCCCTTCTGCAATTCAGAGAAAGCACCAAACTGATTTTCCCTGACGCTCAGGGCTGGAGGTGAGATATGGCAGGTACATGCCACCGGGACATACGTGTGAGTGACATTTCTGATGTGTTCCTGACCACAGGGTCTCCCTCTTGGCTAATTATTATCTAGTGATTGCTGAGCTGGGGAGCACTGAGTGGTTCTAGCCCCCATGACTGTCTTTTCAGCATTCTGGCCGGATGAATGCTCCCTGCAAGGGAGCCTGTGTGCCCATTTATTAAAGTCACCTAAATCCTTTGTAAACACAGGCCTTTGGTAAAAATAAAACTCCAGCTGAATCAGGGGACATTTAGGGCAGGACTATCAAAAATTAAGTTGTTAAACAAAGATAGTCTCTTGTTCAAATATTACAGTGCACTATTTTGTAGTGAAACTGTTGAAATTTAGTTTTTTGACAAATCTGAAAAAAAAATTGCTGGCTTGATTTTCAAAGTTTTCTGTATTTAGAATTTCATTTCCCTTCCCTGCTTATATACTATTGTTTATGTTAAGTATTCTTCATAGCTATTAAATTTATATTTTTTGCATAGTCTCTTGGGTTTTTAAGTTTTGTTTGATGTTCCACAGAGATACATAGTTCTTTTAAGGAAAGAGTAAATTTTATGTTATTTCATATGGCTCATTGTTTTTACTGTTGCTGTTTACTTCTGACAACATATTCAGGCTTTTTTGAAAGTTTTGTTGTAACTGACTGCCAGCATCTGAAAGAGCATTTCAGGACTAGTGCTTGAAATGTATATACTTTTTCCAGGCCAGTTGAGTAATGAGAGCATATTTAATTATTTCCAGCCTCTCAAATGGTGTACAGTATAATTAATTATGATGCAGATTTCCAGGCTAATTAGAGCAAATTGTGATACCAAACTAATTGGACACAAAAGTACCTCTGAAGAGCAGTAAAGCAAGTTTATTGCTTGTGTTTCATAAAAGTAACATGAAAGTGGTATGAATACAGTATATATAAAAAATTAGGAAAATTATTAAGATGATCTTCAAGGCAAGATTAATTTCTGCCAGTTCATTTCAGAATCAAGTGGGACTTTGCCTTATTTGGTTCAAGCCTCCTTCCTTTGAAGTGTAGCTGCCCACCAACATGCTGAAGCTCATGTCACACAACTTCCTTTATCATCTTCAGGAAAATCTTTCCCAATAGCTACTTGGATTTTCATGAATCCACTGACACATACTCTTAGGATTTTATGATATCTGCTATTTGTCCTAAAAAATTTTGGAGTCATTCAAAATTTTATGAATTGCAGCTTTCTTAGGAGGGGAAGGACATATACAGGAGAAATCTGAGAATTCTGTCATGTCCTAAAATGGGAAGGGAAGGGAAGGGAAGGGAAGGGAAGGGAAGGGAAGGGAAGGGAAGGGAAGGGAAGGGAAGGGAAGGGAAGGGAAGGGAAGGGAAGGGAAGGGAAGGGAAGGGAAGGGAAGGGAAGGGAAGGGAAGGGAAGGGAAGGGAAGGGAAGGGAAGGGAAGGGAAGGGAAGGGAAGGGAAGGGAAGGGAAGGGAAGGGAAGGGAAGGGAAGGGAAGGGAAGGGAAGGGAAGGGAAGGGAAGGGAAGGGAATTTCCTTAGAAATAAAAAGAATATTTTTGTCTTGTTACTTTTTCTTCATTGCTCTGTCTCTATTTTTGTTATCTCATTATAAACAGATAATTTTGTGTGAATAAAGATAATGAACAATCATGTTTACCTTTCCTTAAAACTGCACCCTAAATCTTTCTCTCTGATTCTGTGAAATATTTTGGGGGTTGACTTCTGAAGACATAGTGCACAGCAGAGGAAAAACTCAGATGGGTTTAATTTTTACAGGCCTGTTAGTCTCACTTCAGTGCCTGGTAAAGTTATGGAGAAGATTATTCTGGGGGTTATTGAAAAATGCCTGAAGGACAACACAGTCATCAGTCAGCACAGCTTCATGACGGGAAAGTCCTGCTTTGCAAACCTGATTTCCTTTTATGCCAAGGTAACCCACCTAGCTGATCAAGGGAAGACAGTTGATGCAATCTTAAATTTCAGTGGAGGTTTTGATATTGTTTCTTATCATATCCTCCTGGACAAAATGTTCAGCCTTCAGCTGCATAAAAACACCATGTGATGAGTGAGCAAGTGGCTCATGTGTCAGGTGTGAAGGATTGCACTGAATGGATGCTGCTTCCATCCAGGCACTAGTGGGGCTCTGCAGGCCTCTATCCTAGGCCCAGCTCTCTTCAGTATCTTCATTAACAAATTGAATTCAGGATTCAAAGGGATGCTAAGCAAGTTTGTAGATGACACAAAATTAGGAGGAGCTGCTAACTTTCTTAAAGAGAGGTCCTGCAAAGAGATCTCAACAAATCAGAGGTCTGGGCAATCGCCAACTGTATGAAGCTTAAGAAATACAAGTGACAGAATCTGCACCTGAAATGTGGAACCCTGGATGTATGAAAAGCTGGGGAGGGAGAGGCTGGAAAGCAGCACTGCAGAAAGGGACTTGGCAGACCTGCGCAGTGGCAAGTTGAACATGAGCCAGCAGTGCCCTGGCAGCCAGGAGGGCCAACCCTGTCCTGGGGTGCATCAGGCACAGCATGGCCAGCCGGGCAAGGGAGGGGATTGTCCTGCTCTGCTCTGCACTGGGGCAGCCTCACCCCGAGTGCTGGGAACAGGTGCCACAATATAAAATAGACATTAAACTATTGGAGAGCATTTAGAGGAGAACCACAAGGATGATGAAGGGGCTGGAGAGGAAGCTGCATGAGGAGCAGCTGAGGTCACTTGGTCTGTTCAGCCCGGAGATGAGGAGACTGAGGGGAGACCCCACTGCAGTTACAACTTCCTGTGAGGGGAAGAGGAGAGGCAGGCACTGATCTCTTCTCTTTGGTTACCAGTGACAGGATCTGAGGAAATGGGCTGAACTTTTGCCAGGGGAGGTTGAGGCTGGATTTTAGGAAGAGGTTTTTTACCCAGAGGTAAAAAAGGTGGGGGGTGGTTTTTACCAGAGGGTTTTTTTTACCCAGAGGGTGGTTAGGCACCAGAACGGGCTCCCCAGGGAAGTGGTCACAGCACCAGGACTGACAATGCTTAAGAAGTATTTGGACAATGCTCTCAGGCATGTGGTGTGATTCTTTGGACTGTCCTGTTCAGGAGTTGGACTTGACTGATCCTTGCAAGTTCCTTTCTCAACTCAGAATATTCAGTGATTCTGTGACTCTTTAATGCCAGATTGTAACTGGTTTTAACCTTGGAAGTGAAAAAGTGGCAGAAATTTTCTTGTTATTCAAAGATTGGCTACAACAGACGCAAGTTCCTTTTTTGGGTATGTCAAAATCCTCAAAGTAAAGATGGCAAATATAATTTTACTTTTTTCTGTCTTAGTACCAACCAAAAAACTAGTTGTGAAGAGGTGGCAGGCACCTCTGCCATTTCTCCCTGGCAATCAATCTCTCTTACAGATCCTTTGCCAGGGATCTGGCATAATTCGGCAGTTTTTCATGAAGAGGAGAACACAGTACTACACCAAGATCCCTCCTTTAAAAGGCATAATCATCGTACTTGTTTCTTTGATTTCAAAGAAGGGCTATGGCCAGTATTTCAAATTTGATCTGGGCTATAAATGGAGTGTTAGGAGAGTAAAACACATCAAAACCAAAGCACACCTGAAACGCCTTTTAAATCTTAGCCCCTGTGATAATATTTGTGATCTTTACATTGTGAGGAACTGTCTCATGCTCTGTGTTCTTCCAAGAATCCTATGCTGTCACACCTGTAATAATAATGGTGCTGGAAAAATTAGCAATGGTCTCAACTGTAGTGGGTCTGTTCATGCTTAAAAAACTGAAGATATACAGTCCATAACTACAGTTAATCTGTAACCTGAGACTGTGCATACCCAGGCAGACATGAAATGAGACTGTAAGCTCCTGAACCCTTGACAACAATGCCATTCCCATTGATGTTATCACCAGTTAAACTATTCTCACTGAGAATGAATAATCCGAAAAATCCAATCAGAGTAAAAGCTGCTGTGCATGCAGTTGTTATAGAGAGAGATTAAGAAATGTTTTCCCCACACGTGCCATTGAATCTGTACTTGTATAGACTAAATATAAAATGTTTTGACATTTTTGGACTTTTACCTAAAATAGTTCACAGCTAACTAAAGGAGACAATTCTGTTAGCTTTGATATACAGCTATTCAAATAATTTAGGCATTAGGGAGATGACCTGTATTTTCATTTGAGCTTTTCTTTTTTAAAGGGCTAAGTCTGTGTTTTTCTTTTAATTTCTCTAAGAGCTGTAGACCTTGTATCCTCAGCAGAGAGAAGATGAACAATACAAAACCTTAAGCTTAAGAGGAAACAGACGCAGAAATGAAGTTTTTGGGTTTATTCGTTGTTGGGTTTTTTCTCGAATCCTTCCCTTCCTACTGCAGTAAGAGACAGCAACAATATCTTACAGTGGCAGAGTGCAGAGCACGCTAATAGGCTTTACTGGCTTTGACTTGCCTCCTCTGAGGCATTCCCCTGTGAAATGGTCTCATTTAAGCTCAGGTCTGTGAGTTTAGTCTTTTCCTGATGTGAACATGTTAGACCTGTTAGACCCCTTGTTTAGGTGTGTTGTGTTGTCTCTCCCTCTGTGCCAAGTGTCTTTAGTCACTGACTGGGGTTTCTCCTTGTCATGCTGGTGGTTCCTTTTGGCAGCACTGGGTCTGCCTGTTGTGTTAGGCTCCTGTTCCTCTTTGCACTCAGCTGCTAAGGGGACTGTGGTCCTTGTGCACCCTGAGGTGCAGTGCACGTATGTCATTTGATCCCCATGCAGTGCGCTGGAAGACAGGGACAATCTTGATGCCTTTGCTATTATGTTCTGGGAAATGTTTTCCTTCAGACCATTGTTTACTGCATCACTTTTGTCTCAAGCAGGAAAGGATGAATGATTTTTCTTAAGTAATCAAGGATTACATGATAATTTACGGTCAGCAAAAAGATGTTTCTACAGGTTTCAGGGGCAGATGGGGTTCAGCTCTTCTGCAACTTAACCCCATGTATGTTAAGGCCCTGGGCTAACATATGGAAAAGTTTCAATAATCCAGTTTTTCTGTTGCTCTCTAGAATGCTTTGTACCTTTTGGAGGTAACTAAAAGACTTGGGCTCTTAACCAGTTCCTATAACAGAGGCAAGAAACAGATGATTAGGAGTTATGTTCCATGTATGCTAGCCAGGGGACAAATATTTTTGCTGGAGGTGCAGGATGGATTGACTTTAATCCAATTTCTTCCTTCACAGCAGTGAAAAGAGAGAGGAGTGAATATGTATGCCTCAGAACAGGCTAACCTCACTTGTGTCAGTCCTGCTCTGTCTAAATCTCTACTGATACTGAAAGAGCATTTGAGTCAATCACCAGAATACATTGCACCTTAGTGCAGATAAAGCTAGGGATGGATTTAAGTCCTTTGCATTTTTCTGTGGTAGCTTGAAAAAGAGATTAATTTATCCACTTGATGCACTTGGTTGAAGTGAAATATGCTATACTTGTCCAACACAGATGAGAAAAATATTTAAGGTTTACTTATTAGCACAGGTTTAAAACCACTAACAAATGCTAGTCTTCATTTTGCAAAAGCTATTTTGCATGTGAAAGAAGGAATATCTCAAGTTTTCATAGTTCACAGTAAACCACTTGTTCAGACTGGAATTAGACCAAAGGAAATGGGTTTTTTCTCTGGATTGTGAGCTGATGTTCAATCTCTTCTAGCAATGTTTACAAGGAACAATTTTTTGTACCTTGTCATCATCTGCCATATGGATTTTGACTAAGTCTGTGAAACAAATGAAATTATCAGGGGGAAACAGCTTAAAACAGAATTCCTCTCTGTTAATGGTACAGTTACATTTTCCTTCTTAGGTAAAGTAAGAGATTTATGTTTGAAGGAGCTTTAATATGAACACATACCTGTGACATATATGCAATGCATTTCAAGCATTTTTCGCAGCTCCTTGATTTTTAGTGAGTTATGATTAGCGTGCACATATGGCTGAATACCAGATTAGTCAATATCAATTTTGATTCTCATCCATTTCTCACCTCCCTATGTATATTGTGCTTCACCCTCTCCTTTATTCATCTGTGCTTAGATTTCTATCTTCCCTCTTTTAAAAATGTTCTTTTGTTTCCAAAACAAGATTAAATAAACTGATATTACCACTTATTTCAAACAATGGCACTGCATTAAATGAGAAATTTTTAATTAAAAACTACTAGGTAAGCACATAACTGGCAGAAAATGCTGTGTGAAATGTAATGTAAAGGGAACATGTAAGTGTTGACCAGTTTCCAGGAAATTTATACTTCTAGTATATTCATTTCTAAGTTTCAAGAAGTACATAGAACATATGCTTGATTTGAAAAGATAAGAATGTGCATATAATGAAATTATCTGGAAATATCTGTCATGGACTGTTGTTCCCAGGGTCACTAACTGGTTCTTATCAGGTGTTAGTGTGTATTGATAAATGACAGGATTAAAAGGGGTGCCAGGCAATATGGCATCCATACCAACAGACACTTCTCTATGCTCTGCAAAGGTAAAAATTGAGCTACAATGCTGAAAGTGAAAACTCTAAGAGTGATAAAAGTCATTATCGCTGTGCCTCTTCATTGTATGGCAAATCTCTTGAGTTTTGAAACATTAAACAAGCAAATTTCTTGTTCAGTGTCCTGGAGAGATAGACAGAAGGACCAGGCTTCTCAACAGTCAAGACTCAAATTTGGGTAGGCACAGGGGAGAAAAATGGTTAGGTACCTTATCTAGTCAATAAGAAAAACAGAGAGAGGGCTTTTGATGGATTCTGCCCCAACATTTTTCTCTTCACTTCTAGGCTGAAGTCTCAAGCCTTTTCCATTTTTATTCAATCTTTTCCTTTGAAATGGTGCTTTGGGTGTGGGATAGAGATGAATTTCTTCATCTTTATTGATCATTTTGGAAAGATAGTCTGACTGACACTTTAAAATGTCTTTAAATGTAGACTGAAATTCAAGTTATTGTCAGTCTATGGGTATCCAGATCAGCATTTTCCAATATACCAAGAGAAAAAACTGTTTAGAAAATGGTAGATTGTATCTTGCTGCTTTCAAATCAACTACATGTTTTATTGAAATTATATAATTGACATAGGCTCTCTCTCAATGATAAGTAATTAAAATCCTTAGATTATAGCATACAGACAATCTAATACTCACCTCTGGCCTTAAAATATGTTGTCAAGAGTCTTTGACTTGTAGGTCAACCACTAATCTTTATTAGAGTTTTCAATAGACTATGATTTCACTTTCATTGTTTTTTTGTTTTCCTCTGTGCACATTTTATAGAGAAAGACAAATTTAAAGCACATACATGCTTTAAATTATTTTCCTGATTGTGGAATTTATCATTTCACAGAATGAATAGAACTGTTCTTGAAGCTTACCATTGCACTTGGAGTCCTTTTCATATATTGATAATTTGTCTAATATAATTGTGATGGAAGGAGAAGGTTTTTCTGACCTTTTCTTTCTTTTCAATCCTGTTCATGGATGATTTTTTTCTTGCATTACAGTAATATCTGCAAGCTAGTAAATATCCTTGAGCTTACTAGTTATTAATTAATGGCTTACCAAACAACTTATTGTTTTTGTATTTATATAATATTATCATGTTTCTTCCCCTCCTTTTCATTACAGATCATATTTATATAAATGCTAGATGGCTGGCTGCCTAGTCTTATTTTTCTGTATGTGCAGAAATAACAGAAAGATCTGTGTAGGTCTTTACAGATGGAATGGTCAGATCATATAAAATCAATTTTGAAGACCATATTGAAAATCTAAATCAGATGATTCTTCTAGAAATGGCAATATTTTGCTTACTAGAAATGAGCTTCAACTTCAATCTTAGTAAAGTGCATTTGACTGTTTGGAAGGACTGCAAGGACTGTAAAGGCATTCATAACTATCATCTGAACTTCAGGTAGAGGCTTGAGATCTGGTGATAGGCTGGAGAAAAGGCTGCAGCAGGCAGTGCATTGTTGATTATGGGAATATTATGTACTACATCTCACATGTTGTTTGTTTATACCTACAGTTTACTATTGCATACAGTTAGGAAGTCCACAAACAAAAAAGCAGGCCAGAAGAAAATGGCACTTAAGGTCTCTGTATATTCTTTCTTTTCTCTCACCCATCATGCCCTACCGTCAGAATGTAGTAAGGCATTTCTCTAGCAAAAAAGGATGTCTTAAAAAAACCCCAAACACCCAACCAACCCTGTGTAAAATTTCTGTGTTCTTTTCTATGTATTTATATCTCAAAGATTTCACTTTCCTATAAAATCTCAAGTTAGCTGTCCTCCCACTCTGCTGGGGAGTGAAGTGTGTCAAGCGAAGCATCTCCAAGCCCCAGAAGAAAATGCTATCTTTGTAAGCTTCTCTGCAAGACATCTTCCTGATAGGATAGCTCCCTTTCATCCTCTCACTTAGTCTGCAGCAGTTTTCCCACCCAGTCTGCCCCTTTTCATGTTTTATTTTCTCAAGACTTTCCCATTTTCTTCCTTAACCTATGAGCACTTTTTCCAGATGTGTGGCAAACACTGCCTTTTCAGAACACAGTTTTGAAAACAAAAACATTCCAGGCGCTAATTTCTCTCAGAACATTGATGTCTTTGTGTGAGTAGATACCAGATGAGTTCAGAAGCTTGGGGGAGGCCTCTCCTTTCAGCCTTCCTGGTAATATGAGTCAAAACTCTATACACTCAGCATGAAGAGGAAACCTGCTTCCTCTAGCACCGGATGGGGCAGAAAAATACCTGCAGCTGAGCTGATATTATTCCTTGTGGTGGTTTAGTTGTTTATTTTGAGATTTTGCTATTTCATGATTTGGTAGAGTTGTTCCGTAATTATTACAAGGTGTGCAATGCTTTGAATTCCTCTGAGCAAGATGCTTGAAGCTGATTACAGTGACAGATTACAAATTTGAAGACAGAACTGGGTCCTTTGATTTGACCTGTCTCCTCTGATGGGGAGACATGACCCCTATAAATAAACTAGAACCTATTGAGGCTGCTGGAGATCACGGCCCATGTTTATTGGAGGTACAATACTTTTTAATAAGCTAATATTTTATCTATAGTGAAAGAGGATGGGAAGAATAAGACACTGAGGAATGGATGAGCTATAGCTAGACCATAGCATGAAGTTTGTCTTTGAGAATGAAAGTACCAAAACACCAGTAAGATCAGATGACAAGTTCAGAGATGCCTTGGGACAAAAGCTACTAATAAAAGCACTTGAGTCTTAGGAATTTCTCTTGAAACTCTGAATATGCTAGAGAAAATGTAGTCTTCAAATAAAATTAAAGAATCCTAAAATAATGACTGTTTTGCTATATGTGGAGCTGCTTTTTAAGGCATTTTAGTTAGCTTTTAATTTGAGTCTGTTGACTCTAAAAGCTAATCTAAGCCCCTCTTTTATTCAAACAGCTCAAATATTTTCAGAGTATTTCTTAGAACTTTTTGGAAAGAGCCTGAAATGGCTTTTGGCTGTGTTAACACACATCCAGGAAATATCTAATGGCTCAAACCAAGCCCAGTGCAGCTGCTGTAGAGATGTTCATAATCTTAAACATCTTGGAAAGATATATGCTGTAGTAATGGATCATGACAGCTAAAAACAAGGTCCTTTCCGGTCTCTGTCATTACTCAGACTTAACACTACTTGAATAATGTCAAGAATTATTTGTGAGTAATTTAGTTCACAACTGACTCACTTACTGAACACTCTTTCTACTTGTGATCTATCCTAGAAGAGACATAAAGAAAATGTACAGAACATTTCCTTTCAAACAGGTTTTTCTAAGTGCATATGAAAAGTGTTGGTTTCTAAGAAATGCTTTAAAAATAACAGGACACACATATTAAGTAGCACATGTATTTTCACAGTTTTTGATCCCAAACTTAATATTTTGACAAAATGGAATTGGCTTTCCCTCCGCATTCGTTCCTTGATCACAACTCTGACATTGACAGTAAATTGCAGCCTATTGTAGGTAGAAGAATAGGATGAAATCTAAGCAAAATACAGTGTATTCCTGCAAGCTGTCAACTATTCATGAGAGAATAATTATCTTTAGTCTTAATCAACTGTATCTACAAAGAAGCATTAGTTGTATTCATCCCATTGTTTTATGTTACGCACAAACTAGTATAGTACTTGATCATTTTAATTTAATTTGAATTATCTAAAAGGTTTTTCCTCATAGATGCATAGGAAACAGGGTGAATTCTTTTTTCTTTGATTATACACTTACATTTATGTTGTTGTATGTCCTTCAGATTTTTAGTTTGAACCTGAGGCCTACGTTTTCCCCTCAGAGGTTTTTGGGTGACTGTTAATACTGCTCATGAATTACATGCAGGGCATACTTCAACAATGGCAGTAAGTGTGAGTGACATTTGTTTAGATAGATTGATTAGGTTAAACTACTCAAGTTTGTCTTGTCAATTGTAAGCTCTGTTTCATTCCCTCTCCACAGATGAGAGACAGATTTATATACTGTATACCATCAGATCAATATGCATTAAAGACTGTCATTTAAAAAAAAAGTAAAAAAGAATTTTTGTAATTGGCTCGCTAGGGACTACAAATGAAATTATAGCAGGTTGAGGTTTCATTGGCGTAAATTATCCACTGTTTTACAGATTATTAAGCATAAATGGAAAGATAATATAATGTCATTACGAGATCACTTGCAGAATTTAAAATTCTCTCCCAGAAACATTTTCCTGGCATCTATTAAAGAGATGTTCAAGTAGTGCTTGTTCTTTAAAAAATCCACCGCTGGAGTTACTTCGGAAAAAGGTTTAACTTAAGGATGTTTTCATTTCTAGTCATGAAACGTTTGTCATGTCTTGTCTAAGTAATTAAAACTGGTTTGGTTTTTTTTTCCTTTTATTCAGTTGGGCTATTTACTGTCTTTTAAAGGATTAAAGTGTGGCTTGCTGGTTTAATGTTCTTTAAAAAGTGTTTCTTGAATGAGGTATGCATTTTATCAGTGTTTTCACATCCTAAAAGAAATCCATTCTGACTTTCTGGGATTCCCTCAAAGTCAACAGAAAGGTAAGAACTCACCCCTATTTTGTCTAGATTTATGAGAAATGTGGTTAATAAGGGATAAGAAGGATCAGTTTTTGGAAGAATTATTAGGAATGTGCTACAAGGTCACAGATACTAATCTGTGGGATGATAGATTTCCCCTGGATTTCCTCTTCAGATGAGTTGTCACCTTTGAAGTAGATGGGATGCTGCTTTGCCAAAAGGGCTTGTTAGGGTCTTATAATTTATAGATTTTTATAGTTTAATAGTTTGTAACCAGTAAGGAGCCTCCTTTCTTGTTGCATTCCTCTGAGCAACAATTCCTCCTTCCTGAGAAAAGAGAGTGATGTGATTGTGAATCAGAGTGACCTGGCAGGGTCGTGTGAGCATTGTTTCTAACAGGTTTTGCTGAACAGTTCCTTTCCTTACACACCATCTTTCCCTATGAAAACCGCTGATTATGACATTTCTGCACTAAAAACATAAACCCAGCTAAGGTGGTTATGGGTTTTTGGGATCCTGCCTATTGCTCCAGTTCTGCCTTGATACTTTCTTTGCCTTCGCTTACTTTTATTTCATTCATTGCAAACAAGGTTGAACTTCTTTGCTAATAGAATAGGGTATATCCAGAGTTTTCAGCATGTAGTGTGTTTTCTGAGAAAAAAAGTCAACAGAATTGCCTTCTCCAGTTCCCAGGATGGCTGATATTGGATCAGCCCAGAGATCAGGATTAGTAAAGTGGAGTTTGAGCATGTGTTGCAAGCACCCTGTCAAACTGATCGGATCATTTTTATTCTTTCGATGCTGCAAACTCAGAAGATATAGGGAATGTTCCATTGCTATAAAAGTTCTTTCTTTACTACCCCTACCACTAAACAGTGTCCTCTAAGGCCTAAAATATTTTATCTAATTCTTATGCCGATTTAATTTTAAATTGACTTCTGAAATAAGATGAAGTGTTTTCTTTAGCTGTACTAATGAATATATTTTCACAGTAAGGCTGATGATTGGTTTTAAACATTGTCTGCTCCATTAAGCTGTGACAGCACATAACATTAAACTCAAAAGTCTTCAATACTTGATTTTATACTTGAAAAATAAAAATGTTTGTCTTACAGGAGAATATTTTTGGTCAGTTAATAAATATTTCAGATGTTGAGCCAAAACTCCATCTGGAGGTATCTGAGAACTAATTTCTGTGCTTTTTTAAAAAAAAAAATTTGGCATTTTTTTGGCAAGAACAGAAGTGATAATGGAGAATAGAGAGTGCCATAGCCAGATTGCACCTTGGGGAGGGTAGGAGTGATTTGGTTTCTGTGTTGCTGCTGCTGTGAATGCTGACATCTCTGAGATCTCATGAGGTTGTTTTGAGTTTTAGGGCTGCAATTAAGATTAAAATCTAGTTCATCAACACAATTTAGTCCTAAAGGCAGACTCTAAGCCAGAACAGACCCACGGGATGTTTCATCCGAGCTGTGCTTTTATGACAGGGGAGGTGGAGAATAACTGGGCAATAAAAAATTCTGTAACAACTGACACTGTTTATTACTGCAGAAAGTGGCTTGATGTTCAGGCAGGTGGATATCACTGTCACATGATACTTGCTCTGACCAAAGAGTGGACATTTTGGGTGTCTAATATGATATCTGTAGTGACTGTGACTGGGTCCCTATTAAGAAACTGGGACTCAGGTTAGCATTTTCTCTGTTCAGTCTGGTCGGATAAGCCATATGTATCATGGGTTCCTTGATACTTTCTTATTCTTTTTTTTTCTTGTCAATAAATCAAGTCATTCTTACTTGTGTGTCTTGAGATAAGTAATGGATTTAATTTTAGCAGTTGTAAGAAAAACAGTGATTTCCAGTCTTATTCTGGAAAATACTTTGGTTTAGAGAGTAAGGTTTCTCTGATAATGTCTGAATTTTTTTTAACTGTTTTACATGGAAAAATCTAGGTGAAAACAATCAGCTGCTAAATGTAAGATCTGAAAATCTTTGGGCATGTGCAAGGTCAGCAGAAAAAGTAAATAATATAGATCACAAACTGAGTAAAAAGCAACATGCTGTTGCTAAAAAGCAAGCATCCAATCTGACATATGAACAATGTTGTAGTTTGGAAAGTGCAAGGGTAAACTGCAAGGATTAGGCTTTCAGCCATTAGTACCATTGAGCTCATTGCTTGAGTAATGGCTAGCCCAATTGAAGAGAGCCAAGGAAACAGTTCAGGACATAAACTACAAAACTGGAATAAGAAGGAGGGTGTAATCTGTTATTTGTTTACATGGTGGGTGAGGCAACAAGTAATACATTAGAACTGCACAAAGAAATTCCTCCTCAGATCTCTGTTAGTCCCTTTGGTTCATGATGATATGGTACTATAAACATTTTAAGCTATGTCAAATGAAAATGCAAATGAAATATTTTAGATAAATATGAGAAAACAAGGGGGCTAATAAAAACAAACAAACAACACAAATAAAAACCAAAACAACAAAAAAGCACCTCAAAACCCCAACAACAAACAACCCACCCAAACATAGTACAGGACCACTAAAACAGCAACATGAAAACCTCCTGGGGTATTGAAACTATGTGGTCTGGGAGCTTTGAAAGACAGTATTTTGAGTGGGGAGGTGAATATATTTGTAGGAGAAATCAGAGGACTCAAACAAATTCAGAAAAGCAGAAATTCAGGACTGTTCGGAGATGACTTCATAGGAAGAGGATGAAGGCTGCTAAGATCCAGCTCAGAGACTTTGAGAAGTGATGAAGCTATTGTTGGTTTTCTATGTTATGTTTGCTGGAAAAGTTCCCTCCTTAATTTAAGAATAGAAATCTAAAATACTTTAGTACCTTGTTACTTTGATACAATCCTTCTTAATTTATAAAAGACACAATAAAATGTACAAGATATTCTTTATTTATAATTACTCTACTCAGTAAGGAGTATTGTTTATTAAAATACCCAGTAATTATTTTAGTGCTGAAATAGAACTGGAAGAAATTTTGCCAAGCAAAAAATTTCTGGGCCTGTGTTTTACTTGTGGTTTTCACTGACATTATTAAATAGCTATAGCACAGAACTACTGAGTGTGCTCAGTATTTTGTTATCAAGGGGAGGTTTGGAAATGATATCTGGAGACCATTACTACACATAAATATCATGTGCTTGAGGTTCTTGATATGAATTTTTAGTCACTAAAATACTTAGAGAGAAAGATGTTTCTTTTAAATTAGGAAAAAAATTATAAATTGCATATAATAAAAAATATAGGAAAGACATACTTGACTTTGTTCAGAGAAAGGCCTGATTCACATTGCAGTTAAAGTTCCAAATGTCCCTGAGATCAAGTCCTGAATCTTTATTTTTGCAATGTGCCAGTGATCAGACTGATCCTAAATTAAAGTTTTTCCTCCTTTGTTCTCTTTCTGCTTCAGGGTTATGTATATATCATGGCATAGATAATGTAGTTTACTGCATAAATTTTATTAGATGTGTTATATTGGTTTACTTCTGTGTTTGAGAATAATCAAATCCCATACTTCACGATATTACTTGATCACTTTTTATCACAAAACAGTTATTGTAGCCTTGCTTCCTGGAAAGCATTTTACAAGTGTCTTTCAATTTCATTTATCTGGTAAACTTCATTCAGTAGAATAATGGATTAGAAAGCTTGTGTTTGTAAACTTTATTCAATATAAAAGATTACTGCCCTCAGCAGATGAATGACTGGTCAGTGGCTGCCTTAGACATGGACAGAGGGCTATCAATGTTATTTGGGAGGTTCTTAAAAAGATAAGGGAATCTCTGGAATTACAAAGTATGAAGCCTAACAGTGTTATTTCCAGTTGAAATACATTCTGTTCTTTTCACAGGGCATACAAACACACTGAAAAAAATGTAGTGTTTTGATAAATGAAACTGCATTTCAAATCCTTGAGAAATATACAATTAATATTGACAGCGAGGTGCTTCCTACTTGGAATTCCTAAGAGCAGCAGGGTGACATACAGGCTGTAGACTGAGGAGTTGTATGTGAGAAAATCACGAATGGTGAAGTTGTCAGTCTAGGATACACCATTTGTCAGTAAGAGTATGTCACCCATGCTTAGATTTATAACCTTCTTTTTGTGATGACTGTAATTTTGGTTATGAAATTATCTTACCTTTTTATGTAGTATTTAATTTCTTTTTGTATGAAATTAGCACTAAATTGGCAAGTCTATGAAAGATTCTGTAATACTGAATTATTTACTGAGAAGCTCTGTAGTTTTGTTCCTGTAAATATCAACAAAAGTTGATTTTTATATTAACAAATACATAATCCATTTTAAGAATGCACCCTAGAAATGTTTTTGGACTGTGAATTCCACAGTTTAATTATGTATTGTACTTATGCTGACATCTGTCGTAAAGGTTTTGTTATGGTTTTGCTGCTTTAAATTTTCTCGGGAATGACTGTGAAGCAAATACCTTTTGTGATTCAGGAGAAAAAAAAAAATAACGTGGGAGAGACCAGGAGCAATTACAAAGAGTTGCAGCACCAGCCTTGACATCTTGTCTTAATTCAGTTTCAGTATATTCTGCTTTTTGAAGTTGAAACTAAGAGGAGATTTCTCTTAAGGCTTGTACAATGCCTGAAAGTCTCTCTTTCATTGTATAAGACTGAATACAGAAGAGAAGTGTTGAAGCTTAGAGGAAGACAGATCTATCTTTATAATGTTGCAGAAATAGCTATCTCCTAATCATGTGAGAAGTCCAATTTAGATTATTTTCTCTAGATGTTGTTAGTTCTATCTTATTTAAAAATAGTTTTGCACAGATGCTTATCCAGAGCAGCTCTGATGGCCTCATATGACTCTGATGCTGCAGCTGAGCTTGTTCAGCAAGGGAATTGTTCCAGCTGGTTAATTCCTACCAATTGGTAGGATTTTGTCATCAGATGCCACTCCTGATGTCCATTGACAAGTGTTACTGTAGAGCAATCCTATTCCCTACTGGAGAGCAAGTGAGCTGGGACTTCTTCCTGAAGTATGTGGCTGTATTTAGTTGTACAAATTTGAACTTCACATTTCAATGCCCCCCGGAGGAGTAACTTGACTAGACTTCTGTTTCATTCCTCAGGAAATTCCCCCCCAATCTTTGTTGACTTCCAAACGAGCCAGTCTCAGCTGGTACACATAAATGGGGTCTCCCCACCCCCCCTTTCAGTGAGCACCATGCTGTTGCCCAGACACACGTGGATGGGAAACAATCATTTGCGACTGTTGACACAACAAAGGTGCAAATCATACAACCAGTGTTTGTTTTGTATATGCCCCATGTGCATAGTAGGAGGAATTGGGAGTTCCTGACTCATGTTTTGCCAGCAATCTGAAAATCTTCCCTATATCCAGAAACAAGGCAATTTCAGTGTGTCGAGGTCTGATCATGTCTTCCCCACTGATTGCAAAACTAGATTTTCACTGGCTCTACTTTTTATAGCCTGTTATATGGCTCTGAACCAAGTACTAGCAAAGTGCTACACTATTCTCCATCTATGTATGACAAAAGTAGATAATTCAGGTCCTGAATTGTAAAGTTTTTGTTGTTATCTCAAGTACTCTCTTCAATGGAGACTACATTCATTACACCATAATATTACTATCCTTTTCAGATCATCCTTCCCTAAAATCTCCTAAATATAAAAGCATCTTTTCTTTCAGTCCCTTTGAAAGACTGATTTTTTATCTGCTGGTCTTGTTGATATTTTTCTTCCACTGCTATAAGAATCTCACTCCTAGGGTTAATATTGTGAAGCATTATAATACATTAATAGATACTTAAAGTTAATAGCTCCCTGTTAGTCATGAAACCATGATCAGCAGTGATCATACTAACTAGTATTTATTAGAACATATGTAAAAAAACAAATGTAGCTCACTGCAGTGCCCACTCCAAGCAAAAACAACAGAGAAAACCCTATACCTTATTACTATTTTCAGTGCGTATCTTCAAGTTTCAGTTAGTAAATTTCTCTTGCTTGTCAGTGATTAGTCATTTAGTATTTATTTTTCAAGGTCCCTAAACACATATAATAAGATACATTCTTTTTGATAAAGAAAAGAGATGGACCTCTCTATGCGTCCCCTCATTACCTTTTTTTAGCCTCTTCTTTCTCAAAGTCTTGTATAAATAGTAGATCTTGTTGTAGTTTAAAATCAGTCTTATTAATTCCATTTTTTGGGGAAAATATCCAGTCTAACTTGCCTTGACTGTTCTACTTACTTGTTGTCTAGGATTTCACTACATCTTTTAGTACCTGTATGATGATTTGAGAACTGTATCTACATCATTTACTTGTCTAGACAGCTGTGTGGAAAGCAGAAGAATCATACCATAAGAAATTGAGTCATGTACAGAGCTGGAGAAGATTAGGACTGCTCTTATGAATGTTGCTGTAATAAAAATAATGCTTAGTAAGTCTTCCAAAATGTACAGCCTTGCAAAAAAAGTAGGAAGTTTATGTTTTGTAATTTTCCACTTAATGAGCCCTTTCTGTGTCTCTTAAAGGTCTTTTTTAATAGGTTATTTTTTTTAAGCTTTATTTCTTTAAACTGCCTATCTGCCTTTGTTTCTAATCCCAATCAGGTAGCACATATTGAACTTATGATCCTCTTCCTTAGCTGTTTTTTTGTTTACTAGACCTCTTTTGGCACAAGTAAGAAGTTAGAAAAAACCCTTCTCATTACTATTAAGCAGTTGAAAAGAACAAACTATATTACAGAAAATTTCTGAAGCTAAAAGTATTTTGGGAAACATGTAAAAATGTTTGTGATTCAGGTAGCTGTTTCCTTCAAAGACATGAAAAACCCAGACTGACTAGCTAGTAGGTGTTGCTTAGTCACAAAACCCTACGTGTAGTAATCATTTCTCTAGACTATTATTCCACTTGTATTTTCATTAGTGCTATAAACTCTCCTGCACAACAGGATTTAGAGGCAAACTACATGTTGTAGAGAAATAATAATAATAAAAAAAGTTCTTTTCACTGATATGTCAAAGTTGAAGAGTTTATAATATCATGATGATCCTTAAAAATATAAGGAACAGTACAACAGTGCAAAAAGACAGTGGGAGTTTTTGTATCTGGAGCTCTTATCTCAGTTAAAATTTGGCATCATATTTGACTCTTTTCCCTTCCTCTCAACAAATTCTGTGAGATTTGACACCAAAAATGTCTAGGTGAAAATTATATTTCCTGGTGGAATTAGCATGAAAAATTTTATTTTGGCTTTCTAGTAGAGTAATGATTCAAAAAATATTATTCTCTACTGTAATATTTCAATTTTTTTTTTATTCAATTAACAATCTTTTTCTGTGATCATGTGTGTCTTATACAGAGATGCTCAGGCCCTAGCAAAGATTTCTGTGTCCCAGAATATATCTGAAAGATGTCACAGAAAGATTATGGGTTTTATGGATTCCCAAGCCTGAGTAGTTCCATAGAGGTATATGGACTAATGTATTTCTGACAAGCAATACAGAACTTTTCATATATTCCAAAATGGTCTTATTTTAAGTCAATATTTAAACTCTAGTTATGAAATTCAAAATGCGTGAAACATTGGTATTATCTTGCAAGTCTGAGTCATTGGATTAAAACTCATTTTACAGATTGGGTAAGAAGCACAAAAGTATCAGGGATGTGGTTCCATAAAAGACTGAATCTACTGAACTCTCTTTATAAGAGGTTTGATTTTCACCTTGTCATGATCTTGGTGGGCATGCTCAATGTTGTTAAAAGTTGTTCAGACTTATGGAAAAAAGGTCCATCACCCAGGAAATGACAGAATTTTTCTTGAGGAGGAAATAAAACAACTAAAATTTTCTTTCCAGCTGGGCTTTCCTGAACTTCATTTTATTTTGTGTTTTGTATGAGCAATCAAAAAACCAAATGGGTCTTGGCTCTCAAAATGTGAGATAGAGTCAAAATCATAAAACATCTTTGCCTGTTATTCACAGTCCTAAGCTTTAGGTAGTATATGCTTGATTGAATTAAAGAACCTTAAATGATGGAAAGCACAAGTAAATCCATATAACTGTGGAACTGTGGAACAGTCCTAGTTCAAAAAATATTAGAAAACTGGAACTGTAATGGACAAGCAAATGTTAAGCCACAATTATTTTGAAGATAGGTAAAACTCAGGTTACAAAGGATTCAAACACAAATTAACAAGGAAAACACAATAGTGAGCTGTTAATTGCTCCACTAACATGACAATGTGCAGCTCTTGGGAAGCTTTAGGACTTTGACCAGAATGGGGACAAAGACTGATATACTCGGCCATAAAAAAAGCCCATGGTATTCTTAACAGGGTGTGGGATATTCTGCTTGCAAATTGCTGGATGAAATTAAGTCTATGTGCCTTGTAACTGGCTGTCATATCATGCGGTGGTAGTCATGTAAGTAATGTGGAGGATATTAATTGCTGCCTTTTAATTTAATACATTCCCAGTGAGTGGACAAGAGTAACAACTGATGAAATTTTTTCGACCCTGCATCTTAGGATAAAAATAATGAATGGAACCTCCTGGCTCATTAAAACCAATCTCATATTTCTGAAGACCATTTGTGTTTTAATATTTGTTTTTCAAACAAATGACTTCTGAATTAAATCTCTTTTTCTTTTTTTTTTTTTTTTTTTTCCCTGAACTAAAGAGGCACTATTATTCTATTATTGGAGGGAAGTTGGACAGGGTGAGCATGATGCAGGGTTTTTTGTCCCTGAGATCAGCTCAAGTGGTTAGAGCATGGTGCTAATAATAGCTAGGTTGTATGGGCCATTCACTTAAGAGCTGGACTCAATGGTTCTTGCGGGTCCCTTTCAACTCCCAATATTCTGTGACCTTTTAGTTATAGAAAAAAATAGTTCTGTTCATAAATCACTGCTTTCTCTACCAGCTAAAATTTTTATTTGAATAACTCTTAAACCTGCATAACATTTAATTTGTTTGTTCTACTTATATATGTCAAAAAATATTTTCCTCAAAACTCTTTTATTTTGGTGTTTACCAAATTCTTTTATTTTTCTATATTTTTTTTGGTTCTTTCAATCATCTCAGCCATTTAGTTAGTCTTTCTGAAAATTGGGGATTGCAATCTTGTGTTTCAGATGAAATCTTAGTGTTTTATGTTTCTTTATTAAAAATATTGTTTGATATGGAAATTATTTTTTAAGCACGAGTTAGAAATGGCTTGCTGTCAATCTCAATTCACTGTTTGTACTGTTTTTCTTAAGTTTCTTGTTTGTTGTGATTTCAATTCTAACTTTCAGTTTTATTGTAGACAGTCTTGAGAAAACCTAGTACTGAATATTGGAAGTATATGCCTAAGTGACAACTTTTTTACAGAGAATGTTTTATTACCCTAGGTTGGTGATTGGTGATCCTTCTTTCATTCATGTAATCCTGTGGCTGACTTCATTAGAAACTCATCCACAAAGCTATTTCAGTAGCATAACCAATGTATTTATCTAAGATGAAGTCAGTCATCATTATATATAGTGAAGCATATATATAACCCTGTGAGTTTATATGAATATAAATTGTATATATAGTTGTCTTTCATCTACATTCTCAACTCTAAGTTCCCTCTTGTCATTTTATGGCTTTAGATTACATCTTGGGTAATACACTTCTCATATAGCTGTGCCTTTCAGTCTACTGCACATTTTTAAGAGTAATGTTGTAAGTTATTTGACTGTTTTTCATGGCACATTTTGACTGATGAACTGGAAGAACACAGTGCCAGCTTTGTCACATAATAAAATAGCTAATAATATATTTTAGATGTAAATATACATAGGGATGATAAAGCTATGTTAATTGATATGATGATTTATCTTTCTAGCCATGATTGAGAGTATATTAGCCAAACCTATTAAAATTTTTTTCACTGAATTAGAAATTAACTTTAATCTTATTTGATGAAGAGAATGCCAAAACATATGTAGTGATAAATAATGTAATGGTTATAATAAAAGCATAGGTCTGTGACACAGTCTTGATCTATTGACGACTTATATACTGAAAAAGCATTATAGAGTTGCTGAATGTAGGATCCTTCTTAGAGGGACTTTAAAAGAACCAGACTAACATTTCAGAATTCAGAATCTTTTATGGAAAAACACTGCTCAAGTCTGTGCAGAGTGGAAAATACTTACACTGTAGTAAAATTTTCTATAGCTTACAGGGTATCTGTGTGATATTTTCCTTGAACACCTGGAGATAAATCAAAAGAATTTGCTAGAAAAAACTGACAAGTATGGCAAAACAGTGACCTCAAAATTTAATCTCCTCTAAGATGGTCTGGATAATTAATATAAGAATTGTGTTATCATATATGTAATAAGAATATATTAATAATAATAATTTCTTATTGTCCACTTTCTGTATGGAAAGCTTTTTGCCAAAGCTAATGGAATAGATAAGAAATCAATGATTTGCTAATTTCCAACTGGAAGACTGAAAATGAAAATTCCCGAAAATGCCCATCCTGGCATGGACTGAGACAGGATCTATGTTCAGCTTGCTGTCATTTTGTCACTAAGAATGCCGAAAATAACAAACGTAGTCAAACCTTTTAGTCTTGAACTAACCCTAATATATGAAGAAAAAAAAATTTACAGGACATATACATATACATATACATATACATATACATATACATATATATATAATGAGTATTGTTTAGTGTAGCAGAAACAAAAGAAACTACAATTCCAAAATAGTATTGCTTTTTAGTTAATGAAAAAATAACAAAGTATATTTAAGAAAGGTATTAGGCATGTGTATGTGCAACAGTACCTTGGCAGGTAAAAGGAAGCACTCTCTGTGCTCCTGGAAACTCAGTTAAAAGCTGATTGAACCATGAGGTCTCATCTCCCCAAAACAGAGGGAACAGATTGATCATTTCAAGAATGTGGAAAAGCAAGCTGGAAGGTGGCACCTAGCCAGAGACTGTAAAAGAATTTCTTGTAACCAATCAGCTGAACATGTGCTTAAGGCTAGAAAGGCAAAGAAAATCTGATGCTCAAAGTCTTACAGAGAAAAAAAATTGATATATTTTTGATAGGAAAGAAAACATGCAGCTTGCTAATCACTATAGTAAGCAGGGAGCTGAGGCTCAGATATTTTCTTTTTTTTACATCTCTATGACTACTCTATTCAAAACAAAAAGATTCAATTTAATTTCATAAATAACCTCTCACTGACTAGTCAAGTGTTTGATATATCTGAAAATAATTCACTTATCTGAAGTAAAATATGAACTTTGTACCTCAGTATCAGATTGCTCTTTGTAGCTGATGGGGCCTCTTTCAGTACTCACATTATGTAGTCATTTATAGTGTGAGAAGCAGCACACTGAAATGATGGTTCGCTTTACATCCATATCACAATCAACATTTGTATGGATGACTGCTTAGAATTCAAGGGCAGTAAGAACTGGGGCACGAACCAGCCTTTTTGTTCTGCTCATATGAATAAGTTTATTCCTTCAAGGCTACAGAAATGTTGAAGACGTTAAGTGTTCACTCAGAACAGAAGTTCTGTAGGCTGCATGGGGGCAGAAACTACTAAGGAATGTTTCGTATCAAATTTACACCCAACAGAGTGAGGATGAGTAATTGTTAGGTGAGAAGTTGCTGTAGCTTTGTGTTAGCAGTTCTGAGTTCAGCTACAAGATATTATCTAAGACCCAGTGGAGATCTGACTGGGTGACTCAGACAATTAGTAATGGCTTATACAATCATTTCTAGGTCAACAGTTTGTGTATATTGAACTTTATTCTGGTAAATCATCACTAGCTGATGACTCTTCTGTGGTCTCTGAATTGTTATTCTATATTTGTTTTAGTGAATGGACTACTTAAAATAACTGCCATGGCAGGCCTTCTTTGGCATAGCTGCTCATTACTGCAGTAGAAACAAAGACCAGACTGGAATGGGGGATGAGCTGCCCTATCAGCCCTAGAAGCAGCTCTTTCAAAGCAGAAATGAGATGATGCAGTGTAATATGGAAAAGGTAGAACTGAGAGATTTAAAACCATCTAAGACAACTGAACTGTCTGTTCTGATATTCCCCATGAAAACTTAAATTCACCAAGTTTCCCCTGAACTGACCGTGCTGTCATGTGTAAGTGACATCCCTAAAAACACTGAGATCCAGAATTACCCTTGCAAGATGCCTTCTCCTCTCAACTGGCTACTGAAATAATGAAGGCTTTTTTTAATGGTTCCATTATTAAAAGTCTTGAACCTGGATGGAAAAAAATTGGGTCTAAATCTGAAGAATCACGTTGCTTCCTTTAGTTGTTTACCTCCAAATTTCTTCCAGTGCTTTTTCATTTTCTCTCCAAGAATTGTGTACTTCATTTCTAACTAGAGTTCTCTTGTCTTCAGTTTGCAATCCTTAGTTAAGATGGTGTTTCCCTAAGAGTTCATTTAAGCCTTTATTGTCAATTATAGCCTGTCTGTGATGGCTACTATATATCATAGGTCCACCTATGATAGCCACCCATTTCTACTTATACATTATATATGGACTAGACATTTTAGGAATTTTATTTCTGCTTCTTTATTTACACTTAGAATTTCCATGCAAAGGCTTAAATTAAAAGAATCAGACAAGTAATTTCATTAGTAATCTCATTTAGATTACCTCTAGGTGCGTCATCTGCCCACAAAACAGGCTCAGTCCAATGTTTTCTGAAGGCTAAGGGGCTTTTTCATAACACATTAATTATACATATGTTAAATCAGGTTTTGATGTGACTGCAAGAAATCATGTTTTCTACTCTCTTTACAGTAGTTTCCATGTATTTTTCATTCCAGTGAGTTCTTTTTCGTTTCAGTGGGGCTCAACTCATGAACACACTGCTTACTAAATCATTAATACAAAACATGTTTCAAAAACACAATAAGTATTCCAAAACACATTTTCAGAGGGGATTAGGAGACAGCATTTTCTTCAAAACTTGCTGTTAAAAGAAATTCAGAGGGTGACTCTGTACACCTTCACAGGACAAACAGATGTCAAAAATCAAGACTTTTATACGCCACTTCAAAATAAATAAGGAACAATAACTTCACCCCCATTGTTCTTCCTCTTCATCCTCTTTTTTTTCTAACAGAAGAATTCCTGCTGGTTTCTTCCTTGTGTTGAGTCTACCCTTACCCTCACTCTCTTTGAAAATGAAGAAAGTCTCTTGATTCTCAGGAAGAGTTCATTACAAAGCACTAATGTGTCTGATGAATTTGTCCAGATACAGGTGGAAAAGGGCAAAAAAAAGCATTTGGGAAAACATGAAAACTCGAGAAACAGATTGACAGTTCAGTTTGTAACAGGTAAAGATGGGAAGACTAATGGAAAATAGACAGTGTAAACCTGTTTCCTATACCTTACACTTGCAGAAGAGCTGCTTTTCTTTCCCTGATTTCACCTTGAGTTATAAAATAGGTTGGGTATAATTTTAATTAATGCTTTTCTGGTGTTAGGTAGTTTCAATTATATTAAATCATGTAGAAAGGTGTAAAGACATTATTAGAGGAGGCCTTTTTTTACTATTAGTGTTCAAGGAATTACATTTTTGCAGTTTATGAGACACTTTACTGTATTTCTGTGATAACAGGTGTTTGGATCATCTTAGCAACAAAAGCTGGGTTTTGTGCATATTACAGGGCATGTGTGTTCTAAAACAGTCTGTGTGTGCATTTAAATACTGATTTAAAATTTCAATGTTTATTGAAGTCTTTGAAACTTAAATTTTTTTTTGAGGAATAGATAACATATAGGTAATAGCATTTAACTGAATCAATGGAGTACGAAGTAGTGGGAAAGTCAGATTTTCACTCCATGGAGTATTTCTGATATTGGCTTTTCTCACACAGCTTAGGGAAAATGTCCAAAGACCACCCCTTACCTTGGCAAAAAACCCTCAAACAAACTAAACTGTTCTAGATTTAAATTCTGATGGCGCTAGAAAGTGCCAGCTCAAAACCAGTTTCTCACCTGACTCTCACTCCATACTTTGGCATGATTTTGGTAATGGGCTCATGAGCATCTGCTACAGGAATGAATTGGATTAATCACTCCATCAACATTGATGCCCTAGTAACTTTTTGGTGCTACTTAACGGGAATTGGAGGACAGAATTTTGCCCACTTATGGTACGTAATTCACAGTGGCTTTTGGGCAGTAATATGTTAGGATTACATCTAAGTGCAGGAAGCTAAGCAAAACCACAGAATTTGTAATTCCTCTGTTTCAGCAGAAGTATAAATTTAAATACAAATGTAAATGCATTCCTAAATAATGATGCCTTAGTTAATTTGAGCTGCAATGAAGATGACAAATTTTAATGAATGATATGATTATCCTCCCTCCAAATGTATTATTGAAACCATTTTATTTTTCATTGTTCACTAAACAGTACTGGAATTAAAGAAACTATAAACATCTTCCAGCTAGAAAAAAAATTTTTTTAAAGTAGAATATTTGAAGTTTGTTTGCTTTTTCCAGTCTGCTTTCAAGAGTCTTAGTAGGTAGAGATTAGGCAACTTTTCTCCAAAAGCTATTCTATATTCCAGTTGAAGCAACTTGGACATGTTTCTTTTTATTTCTTCTCAGTTTTGTCCTGCTAATATTAGTTTTCCAGACATCAAAGCTGTAAGTAGGGTAGACTGTAAATTCTTTGATATAGGCTTAATAGTTGAAAGAGTTCTTTTCACAGCATCTAGATCTTTAGCCTAATAGTCTACAGAAGTATGGAAGTTGTGTAGAATTTCATATTTCAATTTTCTTATGTCATTCCTCTGCCAACCTGTATAGTGGAAGTTCCCTGTGAAAGAGCCTTGTTAGTACAACCCGTAAGAGATCCACTTTAAGAAGTGTTTGTTACTACTTTTGTCATGTATTTTATTTTGTTGATTGTATTAAGTGAACAGAGTTTCTTGCTTGCAACTCTGCTTCATCAGTTGTATTTTGTTAGACGAGTTACTAGAATTGGAAGCATCTGTAAATGTTGGGTCTGTATAAACCTACTGGACTACAATGTTAGACTATTAACTCCACAACAGTTTCACTCCTGAGTAAAACTCCTGTGCCATACTATACATGAAAACTTACTGTGTCACTATTTGTGGCTCCTGTGAACCCCTCTTCCCTGAAAATTGATCTATTATCTCTGACATAAAAAGTAGCATGTGGAATACAATAGAAACATCTCTCCAGAAACAAAACAAAACAGAACAAAACAACAAAATACCTCCAAATCCCAACAAAAACAGGGGAATATTTAGAGTATATTCAAAATATATTTCTTTTCCCTTAGTATTTTGCACACACATACTAAGTTGTGCTTACATCAGGCAATTACTCAGGACTAATTTAAACAGCTAAGAAATGATCAGACAGGAAGCTCGATATTGCTGTTAAGAATATCGTTCCAAAGTTTTTGTTTAGACAGCTTTTTGGTCCAGAGGTGCCAAAGTCATTGTCAAAATAGTCCATCTGACCCTTTTCTACCTATCATCTACCTTTTGTGAACAATGCTGAGATCCTTTATAGAATAACGAGATCTTTAATTTCACTACACACCTGAAATGCAGGTCAGTGCAACAGGTGACTGGCTGAAATGTGTGTACAAGCTAAGAATTATGTTTTCTTTTGCACTTTTGTGAAGACAGCAGAAAATTTCAACCTGAAAAACCCCAAAAACTAAACCAAACCAAACCCACACTTCTTTGACTTTTAAACCACAATTGCGCTTGCCATTTTGACTTTATGAGTTAACATTTTTGAGGCTTTATGTTCTTCTGTTCATTAAACAGGCAAAACTTTCATGAAGTTGCCCATCTCTAGCACTGCAGTTATGGCCTATTTCTGTTCCAGAGGAAAGAAAGGTTATTGTTTCCCCATCTTTTAGTCCTCAAGAGTCCAAATTTTATGTACTTTTACTGAAAAAAAATTTGATATTTATTGGAGTATTACAATTTTTCTTTTTTCTTTGAGAACCTTATAGAAAGTAATGTTTAGTTAAGGAGAAGGGGAGGAGCAGTCTGTCCTTCAGAAAAGAGAGGCTCTTCATATGAGCAGGAGCTCTTACAAAGGGCATGTTCCATTTGGCTTGTTTCCTAGGTATGAGATGAAACAAGCCATGTTGCTTCAGGCAGATGAAAGCTGGGAAAGAGATGGGGGTTGGTTCTGACCCCAGTTCATACTTGTCAAAAATGTGTGATTTTTTCTCTATTTAAAAATATTATAAAGAGCAGAGGGGGGCGGGTGAAAAATGGAGGAAGAAAGCCAAAAAAAGTCAGCTATTTTCTGGCAGGTTAGCCATCAAGTCTCATCGTGAGAATGACTGTAATGGTATGATACCAACCCTGTAATGTGGAATGCAAAAATGCCTTTTACTGAAACTGTCCAATTTTTTAAAGGACCTCTGTGCCAAGAGGCACTCCAGGAAACTGTTTAATACTGCAATCTTAAGGCAAAATATATTATTTTAACTGGAACTTTGTTCTTCAACATAAACCTTTAACACCATCTTAAGGAGCAGATTATTAAAAAATAAAATGTGATATATATACATACACACACACACACACACACACACACACACACACATATATATATATAATTTGAGCTTCATTTTTAATTTAATATTAAGAAGCAAAGTGCTCAAACCTACCACAGGATGGACAGCACTTCTTTCTGAGAGAGCTCTGACAGATTAAAAAATGCAGGGTCAGACTCCAGGCCTATCAGATTACCATTGTTCTCTAGTCTTATTCCATAGCCCTTATTAAATGAAATGCACCAATCTCAGCTGGTACCTGAACTACAACAACTCTAACAAGTAACTGGGGAAGAATGTTATTTGCTTTGAGTCTATTTCCCTGCTGGGAGAAGTCCAGGTTAATGCTCAATAATGCTTTTTATCTAGACAGCATGAACATACTGTCTTTGCTTGAAGAAAACGTCCGCAGAAGTCACTAGCATTAAACTTGTAACTTAAAAATTAACATCTTTACAGTAGCATTTATATCTTGAAAGCCTGTACAAATTGTCAAGCTAACAAGATGAACAAAACATTTATTCTGAGAGAGATTTTCTTCTTCACAAAAAAATCTCAGTGTTGCATGTCATCTTTGTCTCTTGTCAATTTATGTTCCATAGCTTATTCTTTGTATAAAATAAGCAATCCCAGGGAAGTCGTTAGGAAGTAGGAATATTATAAATTTTTGTCTAGAGCCAACATTTGCAATTTTATTGCTGCCTATTAGAGGTGTGAGAAATGGTAACTTTGCCCAAACTCAAGCACTGTTAGAAAACGTTGATAGCTGAGCATATCTATTTTTAGTTCCAGCATGTTCTGCTGTGTAATTTGTTACAAATTCTTCATCTATTTGCTTTGTTCTTTATCTACCTGTAACTTGAAGAGAGAATGCAGGAATTTGGTGTAAAGTTATAGTAAATAGTTAAATATTGGCAGTAAGAAAAGGCACTATCAAATATGGCTAGAATAGAATACCTACATATATATCACCCATAAAGACATAATTACTTTGTGACTCAATTAAATTGTATAATATGTGTCGCAAAACTCAGTATCATCAATATTATTAAATTAAATCTTCATCAGGTGAATTATAACATCTTAGAGGTATCAATTACTTTTGAGAGCTTAAGAAGCTTTTTCTATGCAAAGCCTCTCTAGCTATGCTAAGTCCTGGAAAAGTTGCAGACATTTGCATTTGGTATGACTACTTCTTTTATAATAACTTATGAAAAATATTCAATATCACAAAGTCAATATTTTTAACAAAACCTCTATTTGCTTTCTGAAACTCACATCAGAAAAATAGGTGGCTATCAGAAAAGAAAAAGTTCTACTGGACATTTCCAAATTCTGCAAGAGATATTTAGAGCATTCATTTAATCTCTTGATACTGAAAATCAGTTTAATCTTCCAAAGCTCAAACTGAATCTGAACTTCCAGAACATTTGGGAACTAGATATGCTCATATATTAGTAGAAGTCCTATTTAATAAAAAGACAGACAAAATATAATAATAATATGAATAAGTAATATGCCTCCAAATAAATGTGTGGATTTGAGCATTAGTTTGATGATAGAACAATGGGGAAGCAATTAACTGAAGACAAAAAAAAACCAACTCCATCAAAATTCCTATGAAGAAAAGAATTCCCTTGTCAGAAAGGTTTTTCTTCTCTCAAATCTTAAATAATCTCAATTTTCAATCCAAATATAATTTTAATAATCTCTAGGAATACTTTTATACATGGATTTCAGTTCATATTTTTAGCACTAATACTAATTAAATCATCTACTTTTTTTGAATATGTGTTCTCTGGAAAATTAGAAAATGCCCAAATAGGATTAATCTGTCACAAAATTAATTATCTTTTTTTTTTCCAGATCCATACAAACAAGACAGGGTGGGTTTTTTTCCATTTTTAAGTCTATTTTATCTATGTTATATGTTCTGGTTAATAAACACATGTCTCTGCCACATGTCTAGGGGACATCAGACACCACAGCTTGTGTACTAGAGCCATGAGAAGATGTCTGATGGAAAGAGGAATTCCAGGTTGCATGGTAAAAGCATGCAGTAATTGGTCAGAAATCACAGTACCTACTTTTTAATTATGGCTCCTCCACCTACCAGCTGCATATCATGGAATGATTTGACTCCAGACTTAAAAGGCACTCATAAAGCTCTGATACACAAGGCTGGGTGAATGTAAATACTAGAGGCTGTTCCAACCTGTGTGCAATTGGCGTTCTACTGCTGTAAACCAACAAACAGCAAAGGTTCTCAAGGGGACATGCCCTGGTAAGGCACTATTGATCCCTGGAGTACCTGAGTAAGGACCAGAGGGGAGGCTAGAGAGGTTAGGTCTAGTCCAGAAATGGGTCAGGCAGAGCAGCTGGATCTCTTGAATGCCAAAGATGGTCAGGAAGAGAACCAAGGAAAAATCAGATGATGGTGTTCACTCTGGAGAATGCAGCTGGGCAGGGGGAACTAAATGCAGTGCTTTGCATATTTGTCTCCTCCACAAATGAAAGACTTCAAATAGTTTAGAAATGGCTGTGCTATACTTCTTCCTTGAAAGCAATACAGCGAAATAGATTTGTTTTCTAATTTAGTATGGAAGTGATACTCTGTATCCTTTACCTCTGCATGAGCAGAGCGTGCTGGGCTCAGACAGACATTTTTAGCCTATCTGAAGAGAAGGTCTTCTACACTCTTGTAGAAAGTATGGAATATGTTGTCAATAATATGATTGAGGACTTTTTTCATCTTAAAAAGAAGAACGTAATAATAAAAGAAGATCTCTCTATTTTCACATGAAGGCCAATCATAATGACTGAGAAAAAGGATATCTAGAATTTGTTTTTGCTAAACTGCTAAGAACTTGACCTAGAATATTGATCTATATAGTTATGAGGATATCCATTTTTCACTATTCAGTAAGTATATTGCAATATGGTTGCATCCCTGGACATATAAAGTAGTTTTAGTTAATTAACGAAGAAAAGAGTGCACATACTCTTCTTTTTATGTGACATTTATCATAAATCAAGATTAAGTAGTTGAAGTTGTCTAGGTCCCTTCCAGTTGAAAGACAAATGTAATTCTTGACTAGAATTACATATACAGGATATATATGCAACTCTCTGTGTGCAAGTCTGTATCATGCAGAATTTCAAATCACTAAACTCTTGGGGTAGGGCAAGAAACTGATGAATATGTTGAGTCTCAATAGAATCTTTCCTTAGTTAAGAATGTATTTCTTTAATTTACTCACCTTACATCTGTCACCATGGATGTACAAGGTTGTCAGTATACTTGACTTCTGTTTTCTAAGTAAACCCAGCGATTCCTTGTTCATATACTGAAAGCTATACACAGAAGTAGACATTCAACTATGACAATCATCAAACTAAGCACAATAAACCAGGCTTTCAATATTAATGTAGACAGCAAAGCAACATCCAAGGATCAAATGCTCTCATTGTGTGTTTCAGATGAAAGGCTTGGAATATCTTCTCTATCAGAGACCAGGACAGAACCCTTTGTAGATACCTGATACTTTGCCCACAGGGGTAATATCTGTGCCACCTGCATCTTATTTCTGTGTTCCAAATCTTTGTTGGTCCCAGGACAGCAAAGGAATAAGAGCAACTAGACTTGAAAGGAGAAGAGGGAGTCAGCTGCAAATGACAACATTATAAGGAGCCATCTGAGCTATAGTAATTCATCAGAAGAATGAAGAAGTTTCAGCATCCTCCTCTCGATACCACCAACTGTGTCAGAGCTGACAGTCTTTGCCATCAAGATCTTTGCAAAACACTGCTTACAGTGAAAATGTATGTGGGAGTGGGGAAACTTAGGGAATAAAAAAGTGTCTACTCTGTTGATATAGTCACCACACTAATTCTGCTCCTAGGTTATACTTTCTCCTCAGGAACCTCAATCACAAGCTGGTCCAGGCAAAGGAAAAATGGATTATAAGTTCTGAAGAGAAGAAGTCTCCTAGTGATTAATTTTTTTTCTCTTAGTTTTTCAAAGAGAACAAGATTTCCCAAAAGTTATAACCCCTGTTGTATTTTTGGCTGAAAACTACTTTCATTTCTCTTCAGATCTAGAAGAAAACAGAAGCTTATGTAAAAAAGAACTAAAAATAAATTTTAGAGAGTCATACAGAATACAGTTTGGTTTGTTGTATTTAGTATATTTAGACAAACCTGAACATATCAACTACATTGGTGAGGAGAGATAGTAGGACATTATTTTTTTGCTATACATTTTTTAGGTAGAATTGGTGTGCTTTTGAGAGGGTGGAAAATACTAGAGGCATTTCATAGTACTGTTAAATGGGTATTTCAGTGTTACTTTGCTTCTCTTGCATTTCCTTGGATCTCTTAGATTGAACCCATACTAGGCTAGCCAGGTAAATTTTTCTGAAAGGTATGAAGTGAGCCTGGTGTCACTGTAATTCCCCAGCTTCTCAGATGTACTTCCAGCTGATCATCATGATAACCATGCCTGTATGGTACAGGGGCTTTTGTAACAGAACAAAACTGCCTTTGTAACAGTGTTGCTGCTCTACAGCCAGGCACTGGTCCCCGAAAAGACAGCTGGGGCTGCTTTCCCTGCCCTGGGTGTCCTGTGTGACCCAGTGCTGGCAAAGGCTGTCACTTTGCATGGCTAACTGTAGCCAGACACCTACACTATGTTTCACCTGCTCCTTAAATCAAGCTTGGAGAGCTCTGTTCTAACTCTACAAAGAAAAATAGTTCTCTGTCCCAAAGTACCCAAAACATGCACTGGGGAAAGAGAAAAAGAACCAACATAAATAGTGTATGCAAGTAAAAAAAAAATGGTTTACAATACCTAAAACAACAGAAAAATTTCTGGTAACCAAAAATCAGAACCTGAAGATTACTTTGTAGGTCACCACTGGAGATTAATTAGAGTAGCATGTGTATATTCTGAAAAGCAGACTTCCTCTAAATGCAGTGACTGTCCACTGCAGCAACTTGAGTGAGATATACCATAGACACCATTATCTTTTAAAATGTTTAATGGTACATGAGAGATGATGTGCTTGTGAATTTTGTTAAAGAGTTAAAAAGTCAAGAAATATTAAGAGCATTGTATTATTAACAAGATTAATTTTTTTACTTTATTTTATAAAAACACATCTATTCATTCAATATTGTCAGATGCCTACTGGCTTGTTGATGCTACAGTGGTGAAATTAAATTTTTGGCTGAAAGGAGAAAAATCTACAGAAATCTAAAAGCAATGGAAACTGAAACAATGAATGAGAATGCTAAGTATAAAGCAGTAGAAAGAAAAAGAGTAGTCTCCTGTATTTCACTTTAGAAACAGTTGATTTAATAAATGATCTTTTTAGTTCTAGGGTTTTTTTCATACATTTTGAAATGTAGGTATGTATTTAGTTTCCTACTAAATTAGAGGAAATGTAGTCATGCACTATGGGTTTGTCCGTATGAAGACGTTCAAAAAACTTTACAATGGAAGTAAAGCTGCATTCATCTTATTCTTGCATTCACCTTATACTTGTGTTCAGGAATCAAAAATCTCTGTGGGACTAGGTAGCATTTTGATTCTAAATGTTAAGAAACGCAAGGACTATAACACATTTTAATTTATGTACATTCCTTGATTTAGGATGTAGTGGGTTTGCATTATTGTTCCGAATAATTCTAATGACAACAACCATAAAACTGTTAGAAACTTTGCTTATGGGGTGTCAAATAACAGCATAAACAAATTCTACAATGTTAGAGAATCCTTTGAAATGCTATAATGCAGATTTGCAATCTCCTTTGCAATAAAGATCACTAAACCGACTTCACATACTCATGTCAGTTTTTCTCACTGGGCCTAATTACACTATTCCTATAGGAGGAAAACCTTTCACCATTCCACTGTCTTCTTGAGTTAAGGTTTGGATTGGGGCAACAGGATGCAGAATTAGGCAACTGAGATTTGCAGATGTTATAGATTTTATAAGCAGTTTTCCTCTCTTTCGGACAACCTATTCAACAGAATCAAATAGAACAAATGCAATAGAATCCTTTGGGTTTGGAATGATGTGAATTCAGTGTCACTAAGGCCAAGGTTTTCTAAGGAACCAACACTGTCTGTTGCCTCCCCTCCCAGATGTTCCTTCACTTTAAATTGTTTGTTCATTCTTTAGAGATCACTTATTAATCCCTTCTGAAATTATTTGTTATTTGTTGCTCAAAATGATGTTATTGGGAAAAAAAAAGAAAGAAAAACCCACTTCTTAATACTATTGTTTCTTGAATTCCAAATTCTACTTTAGGAAAATGCACAAAAAGAACATAATAATAGAGCATACAAGGCTTTTCTAAACCACAGCTATGGAAAGGATTTCATGCTTTTTGAACAATTATATGCTAATCCTAATTCTAATCCCATAAGGTTTCCATAATTCCATAACCTACTTCAGACATGGTTAACCAAGCAGGATCATCTTTTCATCTCAGGAAGGGACTTATAGAATAAGGAAATTAAATATTTCATACAATCAAAAATCTTTTTCTTCTTCTATCTGCTTATGTGTTTTTTCTGCCTGTTTTCCAATACTTTTGGAGCATCACTAAAATAATAGTAGTCAAAAGTTACTTGTAGTGATGTTTTAAGACATAAGAAAACACTCTACAGAGATAAGGAAGTATAGGTAATTTTCATTTATTTCATTCAATAGGATTTTTTTCTCCCCTTCAAACTTCTAATGCATCTGAACAATTTTAGTGTCAGAACACTAGATAACAGCAAAAAGATGGGTCATCTCATTTATTACAGCAAGTCTTGCTTCCTGTGTTGGGTGTTTCTTCTTGAAGTCACAAAATTTTTTACTCAATCTTCATAAAGGAAAATCTCGGCTGTGCCTGAGTTAAGAACTTCTGTATTTTAGGCTATGGTTTAGAATTTTAAACCCTGGAGTTTAACTAATGGTGAGAGAGCTGAAGAAATGTCTTATGCTATTCCTAAACAATGTTTTAGAAAATATCTCAGTGTTGGATCTACTGTTCTGAAGGTTCTATGACCTGTTCAGGCCAAAGTAGCAAGCATGCCAAGATAAAACATACATGGTTTGTTTTTTTCCCTTGTGATGGGAAAGTGTCTTTTGAACTTTCTGGAGTTGGAAATATAGGAGTTTTGCATATATGCCAATATCAGAACAATGAGACAATGTCAATTGTTCTGAGGAAGGCTTTGAAGGAAGCCACAAAAGTGGCTTCCATTGAATGGCACCAATGGGTGTCTGTGGTTGCTACTAGTTAGTGTGGATAAGGGGAGCCGGGCTTTGTGAACATACAGCTACAAGTCACTTTCAGTCATCTCAGAGCTAGTGTAAATGACAAGTTACATGCCTGAAGAGGACAATGCCCAATCTAGGTACTCTGTTCAGAGCTCTGATCCAGAAACACTTAATCCTGATAAGTGCAAATAGTCTACTTATTAAAATTTAATTGTGAGCAAAGCTTTTTAATACTCCTAGTGCCAAAGTGTCTGCCTCAGCTCCACTGAGGTTAACATACCTCATAAATTCTTTGTAGTGTCAGTGAGACTGAACCTTATAAACATGTATTTTAAACTGTATCTTGAACTAACATACTGAGCACAATAGAAAAGATCATTCAAATGAAAATAAAATTTAACCCCTCTCAATATTATTACATTTCTTTTATAATTTTTTTTCTGTAACTTGGTATTTATTGCCAGGAAGTGACAATAATTCAATAAATAAGTTTTGGTTTTACTTACTGTGTCGAGATTTATACTAGAATCAAAAAAGTTTTCAAGCAGTGGCCTATGCTGACTAAAATCAGGCTGTACTCTTTTCTTGTCTTGGTGTATTTGGACCATGTAGGAAGGAATACCAAAATTCCAATAGATTAGAAAAGCAGAGAGTAGGTGTGCTGGATTGACCTTTTCTGGCTATCAGGTGCCTACCAAACTACTCTATCACTCCGTTCTCCATCAAATACACAGAGGGAGAAAAATACAGTTAAAAGCTCACAGGTCAAGTTAAGAGCAAGGAAAGATTGCTCTCACTAATACCTTTGTGGGCTAAACAAACTCCGTTTGAGGAAATTAATTTATTTCTTGTAAATCAAATTCAGAGTAGGGTAATGAGAAGTAAGAACAAGTCTAAAATCACCTCCTTTCTTCTTGGGCTCAGCTTCACTCCTGACTTCTCTTCAGGGTCCTGCCAGAAACTGTCCTGCTCCAACACAGGATCTCCTACAGGGTCACAGCTTCCTTTTGAACACAGTCACATTCTCCAGTGTGGAGACCTCTATGGGCTGCTGGGGAACCTCTGCTCTGGCACCTGGAGCGTCCTCTCCCATCCTTTTGCACTAATCTTGGTGTCTGCACAGTTCTCTCTTTCTCCTATATGCTCCTCTCCCTATGCTGCTTAGCACAGTGTATTTTTACCCCTTCTAAAGCATGTTGTCACAAGACTCTGTGACTGTCTGATGGGCTCAGCTTTGGCCAGGGGTGGGTCCCTTTTGGAGCTGACTGGACTGGTTCTGTCAGGCATGGGAAAAGCTTCTGGGATTTTCTCATAGAAGCCACTTGCAGCCTCAGTACTGTCAAAACCTGGTCAAATAAACCCAAGACAGTGTACAAGGTAAAAAAACCGACCTAAACGTCACATCAATGAGGAGTCAAGGAAGTGTCAGGTGAATTACTTCATGTCTTAAAGTACAAATGTTAAAAATATGGGTTGTTTTCCTCGTTATTTAAATGATACAACAATTGATGATATAAGAATTCTATAAGTGAAGTATGGAGTTTTAGGACAAAATATATTTTTTCAGAAAATAATTAAGTATACTTAACAGCTTAATATTAGATTTTAGTTTTACTATTAAAAAAATAAATATTATTTCTATAATGAGTCATAGATTTGCTGTCTGGATAAAGAATACATCATACAAGATAGACAAGGATGTTAGAAAACATCCAGGAAAAGGGAAGAATACTAGAATAAATTTTAGCTGGAATACTCTGTACTGTTGTAAATAACCTGAAGTCCTAATTGATTGGTTTATGTAGAAGGTCACAGAAGTTCTCAAATATTAAAGATATCACTTTTATAAAATTAAATAAATAAAATTTGAGAGCCTATGTAGGAGGCTTACATCCTGGAAAAGATGTTTTCCACATATTTATCATGTGATAGAAGAATTTATCATAGTTAAAGAAGATTATAAATAAACTGAAGTAAAATATTTTGACCAAAACATTGACTATGTTCTTTTGGGGAGAAGGGGCAGAATTTGGGCTGTGGTGTTGTTTGGTTTTCTTGGTTGTTTTTTTGGGTATTTTTAGAGTTTTTTGGGTTTGTTGTTGTTGTTGTTGTTTTTGTTTTGGGGGGGGTTGTTTGTTTTTTTTGGGTTTTTTGTGTGCGTGTTTTTTCTTGGCAGAAAATGCAATCAGTTATTTTGAAACATGTTTTGAACTTAACTTGGCTTCACCACATTATGTATTCAGGGAAATAGGAAAATTTAGAATATTTACTTTTAACACTTTCTACTAAAATATTTTGCTTTCTAGACTTTAAGAAAAATAAATTTAAAAAAAATACTTATAGTTCTATCTTGTAAACTCCTCACAGTTATTTGGACAGTTAAAAACTGTCCAAGCTTAAGTAATGTTTTGGTTTCATCACTGAACAAAGCCTTCCTTTCCACTGTTCTAGAACTGCCCTCAGAGCAAAAGCAGCTGTTACAACTACTGCAACTGCACTTGTAGTAGTTGAAAATAGTTCTGTGCATTTTGGTTTAGATCAAAACACAACCAAATCAGGTATTTTGGGAGGGGGTCAGAATCCATTGCATGCCACTTGAATAGGGATAGCTGTTATTTCAGGTTTATTTACGAGGGCAGTCCTTTATTATCCAATGCTTTGTCTGCACTTGTATATTTTATGGACTTACAGGAGACAAGACAGGAGAGAAGTAGACTTTAAGTCTCAAGGCTATTGAGGCTGCAAAACTCAGACTGTGCTTTAGCTCTGAGTTGGAGCTGTGCCTTTGCTGAAAGAAAAGTGGCAGCATAAGTCACTGAGGTGAAGGTTTATTAATTCTTCCCTGCCTTCACTGGGTTTACACGGTAAAGATAAGGTCTCTAAATTTAGAGCTTGGTAAGATAAGAGTAAGTGATACCTTATAGGCTTATACGTGTATGACTTTTGGTGCGTGCTACAAATTACTGCTTGAGCTAAGGACCAGTCACCTATTAACCTGCTGCTGGTTGTATAGCTCCAGATTGATTGCTGACAAGATCTTGCTGTTTGGAGAGAAAAAAAAAGAAAGTGGGAGACTACCCTTCTTTTTACTTCTGAAGAACCACAAGCACACAAAACAAATCCTACAGCTATGCTAAAAAAAGCTGAAACTTGCCCGTAATACAGACTTCAAGTGTATTTTGCTGGGGGTTTTGAACATTTGTAATCACTAATTAACTTAGCTATGAAGATAAAAACTGTTTTGTCAACAGAGAGAGTTTCACTGAGGAGTGGGGAAAAATAAGGGTGGGTCATAACACGCAGCTCTCAAAAAAGTTTTTGCTTGTGTGGGATGAAGTTCTACTTGTCTATGCTGGCAAAATGCTTGTATTATAGACATCTGATAAATCACGCATGAAAGAAAATGATAAGAGGGAATGTTTGTGTGCACACACCACAGAGCTGTGCGTGTTGTAGTGCAGAGCTGTGAATGTTGCATTTCAAGCTAATATTTATATCTTTTGGATGAGTAGCAAAGTGAAAGGGTTTATGGGGAGTGGATAAAAAAAATATTGACTTAGCTTTTTCTTAGAGATAATTCATGGTATTACAAAATTATATGCTTTTGGAACATTTATGATATTTCACATGGACAGTGAAATATCTTTCTGACTCTGAAAATGCTAGGTACCCTCTCTTTTACACACTGACTGGGAAGTGTGAGAATTATGTAAGCTTTACAGTTAACACTCAAGTTTTATACTGTGCAACAGTTTCAATGAAAATATATTTAAACTGAGTTTTTAGAGAAAGGGTATGGTTATATCAGAATTATGCATACTTTTTCATCCATATCAATTTTTCTCACTATATTTACAGAGTTTCAAAGTGGATGTGACAAGCAAAAAAACAAAAGGGGACAATGCAGCTAATATTTCCATATTGGTTGTTAGGTTGTGAGAAGATAGGCTGGAATAATTTATGGGTTGAGAGAGTGACAGAAGACGTAACTTGCATCACTTTATTCTCCTTTAAATTTATTTATGCATCTCATCTAAGCCTTGGAACAAAGACTAATTTGTTAGGTAAGATCTGTTCTGCAGACTTCTCTCTCAACACTACCATCAATAATTTTGCTTTTGTTGTTTGTTTTCTGATTTGAGCCTTTGTAGGCTGTTATGTATAAACTTGCTTGCCTCCTATGTTATTCATGTTCTTAATATGGCCTAGATATATGGCAGAAATGTGAGAACATAATGTTACTGGAAAGAGCTTTGATGTTGTTATGTATATCACTGCATGGGAATAAAAAGATCAGTTAAAGTAATAAATACATCTCAGTGACCCCAAATGTTTCATTTATGGGTAAAGAAATGGGAAGGGGGGAGGGGCGGAGGGGGGAAGATATCTAGGTGTAAATTTATAACCTGCCATAAAATATTACAGTATATTGAAGTAAGAGGGTATATGTGAGTATTTACCTCTTCTTTTATAGCTACTCTGATTATAGAGATATTTACATAGTTGCACATTCTATGTCTCGAAATAGGTCAGTGATGAGTGATATGTTAGAAAAAGATTAAATGTTTTTCTAATCATTTTATCTGAAACAGCTGATCAGGAACGTTTTTGGATTTGGTTTCATTTGAGATGTGCTGATCCCATCGGCTTACAGGAAATACTTACTAGAGGAATCAGTTTCCTCTCTGTGGTGTGTGTTTCAAGCTTTATGAATTGAGTTGTTAGGGAATGGCAAATTGACTAGGGGGAAATGTGAAAAGCAGTTATAGGATTGATGTGCTGCAAATAATTGCACTTTGCTCATTGTCTATTAAGATAATTGCATACGTGAAAGAATGACAAGGCTTTATTTCCCATCCATTTTTCTAGCTTCTGCTAGGACATGAAATTCAATTGGTATCTTTTATGAAGTAATGGACAGGTAATCACTAAAGTGAACACTTAAGAATAGGTGTAGCCTGGACTCTTATCCAAGGCCTTGTAAAATAAATTTCAGATTCTACATTAAGTGAAGCTTGGATTAGGTTTAAGGGTACTGTAGGTTTGAGAAATGTCATACAAACTGTTTTTGAAAAGTCTTCATGATGCTATAATTCACTTTCTTGGCTTGCAAGTTCTACTTCTGTCATGGAATTGTATGTTGTTATATCCTGTGACTGTACAGCTTCTTGTCACAGTTTCAGGAACATATACAAAAGGACACAAGTGATTGCCCTACACAGTTGTCAGAGTGTTTTGGGATAGTGACAGCCCAAATTTTATTATTATGGGCTTCCTGGAATTTATTAGTGTAGCTTATCTATACCATAGTGTTATGGACTATATCAAGCCTCAAACGAACCAAGGAAGTTATTTTATCTGCCATTTTATTAACTTTCTTTTAAAGATTTTACATCTCTTGCCAATTTTTCATAGGATTTAACTCACCTTATAAAGGGAAGATATCAAACTAATGTTGTTAGAATCAAAATAGAAATTTTTAATGTCTCATCTTTAATCAGCTTCAGACTTTGCTTTATATATTCAAACCTATTTCTATGTCATACCAACTACATGGATTTAAAATAGCAAACCTGTTTATTTTTGTTCTTCTATGGTAATTTATGAAAAATGGTACTAGATACATTCCTTTCACTGAATCTGTATTAAAAAATATGGTAAAAAAAAAAAGAAAAAAAAAAAAGAAAAAAAAGAAGAGCAGACAGGCTTTTTAGAATAGTGATGATGAACATAATTGGCCTGCCATCTCTCTTTTCAGTATATCACCAGAGTCCAGGGGAAGAGACTGGGAGAAACTCCAGTCCCAGCCATGTTTGGTGCTGCTGCAGGGTGCACATCAGCCACTGTTCTCTGGATGATCTCACACCTTCCCAGGGCCCCTTCTCTTCTCTGGATCCAGGGCAGGAGACTGCCCTGGGAGGCCTCCAACTCCCCATCACCAGCTCTGCTCCCACCCCATCTCTGGAATGAGGTGATACTCTTCTGGCTGCTCTTCCCTAATAGCTTTACCAGAAGTGAAACAGAACGGAAAGTACCTGAGATTTCTGAGCAAAGAGTGCTACTTATTTTAACGGAGTTCTATAAATATTTTATTAAACCTGGCTTCTCTATTATGTTGTGAACTCTGGGAAGAAAGTTCCTACAGAAGTGAGGTTATTAGGAGCAAGAGCTACACCTGTCTACACTGAAGACATATAAAGCATAAGATTTTTTTCTGCTGCTCTCATTTCTGACTAATAAAGAAATATGGACAGGTTTTTCTTTAATTTTTATATGGCTGTATTTGGAGTGGATTTGATTTCCATTGATCAGTTTTGAGACTGACTTAATATCCATTATTTTTCTGTTTCAGTTAGCTCTCCCAGACCCTAGCAAATTAGGCAATAGAAATTTTAGTTCCAGGGGCTGCTTAGGGGATAGCAGAAGAAGAGTTCTTATACATTGAAACTCTGCATAAGTATGAGGAAGTAACTCATGATATCTGCAGGAAAGCACTTGATAGGAAAGTCTTTAGACACCTGGAGGAACTATCCTACCTAACTGTAGGCCTTAAAGAACAAATGTGGATTTTAGCTTCCTAACATCATATTAAAGTGGAGATGAGCTCTCAGTCTGTCAGCTTGCCGAGGGGCTGAATTGCCTTTTAGCAGTTACTGAAATACCCTCACAGAGGGAGCAAAGGGTGAATAGGCTTCTGACTAGACTCCTGAGGTTTATAGGGATGAATTTTCATTTATATGTGCTGCAAATTTATAAGTTAAGAATGCATTCATCCGTCCAGAGCTGGATGTGGCAGTGCTAAAGCTGTCTCAGAGCAGGTCTCTGGCTTACTCTTATTTGGGCATCTCCTGACAGGTTTGGCTGGTTTTGACACATGTATGTCACACAGAACATTGCACATAAATCCAGGCTGTCAATCCAGAGGTGTTTAATGCTGGCTGTCATTAGAAACCCAAAGCCAGGGAAAAGACCAGGTTTGAAATAATCTCCTTTCCTCAGCATTACTCACTAGTTCCTACCCTGCTCAACAACGTTGATACTGCTAATTTCACATTAGTGCTCCAAAATTTGGAAACTTACAGGAGGTGGAAGCAAGGACAGGTAGCCCAATAGGAGTGCAGAGAGATTATCTAAATAGCCAGGGATCAGGCTAGGAAAGCTAAAGCTCTGATAGAATTAAATCTGGTCTGGAATATTAAGGGCAAAAATAAAAGGTTCTGTAGGTATGCTGGTGATGAAAAGACCAGGGAGAATATAGGTCCACTCAAAAGAAAATGGGAGACCTGCTTACCTAGAAGAGGGAGAAGGCTGAGGTGCTCAACAAATGTTTTTGCCTCAGTCTTCACCAATGATTGTTCCTGCCACAAAGTTGCAAGAAGGCAAAACCAAGGACTGGGACAATGAAGGACCATCTGTTGCAGGAGAGGATCAGTTTTAAGACCATCCAAGGAACCTGGAGACGTACAAGTCCTTGGGACCTGATAAGATGCATCTGAGGGTACTGAGAGAACTGGCAGAGGAGGTGGCAAAGCACAATCTGAATATTTGAGAAGTCCTTGCAGTCCAGTGAAATTTCCATTGACTGGAAAAGGGAAAGCATAACTTGCACTTTTGATAAAGGAAATAAATAAGGCCTAAGGAATTACAAGCCAGTCAGTCTCATCTCAGTGCCTGACAAGATCATGGAGCAGATCGTCCTTGAATCTACGTGTGTAGAAGATGAGGTGAATAGTGACAGCCAGCATGGCTTCACCAGGGACCGTATCAGGCTTGACAGGTGGGCATGCGTGAAACTCGTGAAGTTTGACAAGGCCATGTGCAAGATGCTGCAGCTGGGTCAGGACAATCCCAAGCACAAATACAGGCTGGTCAGAGAACAGATTGAGAACATCCTGAGGAAGACTTGAGTGTGCTGGTGATTGAGAACCTCACCTTGACTTGGCAATGTGTACTCACAGTCCAGAAAGCCAATTGTGTCTCCAGCTGCATCCAGAGCAGTGTGGCCAGCAGGGCCAGGGGGGGATTCTGTGCCCCTACTCTGCTATGGTGAGACCCCACTGCAGTGCTGCATCCAGCTCTGGGGCCTCATACATGAGAAAGTCATGGATATGTTGAAGCAAGTCTACAAGAGGGCTGTGGAGGTGATCAGAGAGCTGGAGCACCTCTTATGAAGACAGGTTGAGAGAACTGGGGTTGTTCAGCCTGAAGAAAAGTCTCCAGGGACAACTTATAGCAGCCTTTGTGCTAAAAGGGGGGCTTTCTTGTAAGAAAGCTGGAGAGGGACATTTTACAAGGGCATATACTGGTGGGACAAGGGGGGATAGCTTCAAACTGAAAGACAGTAGATTTAGATTAGACATTGGGAAGAAATTCTTTACTATGGGGGCGGTGAGGCACTAGAACAGGTTTCCCAGAGATGCCCTATCCCTGGAAGTGTTCAAGACTAAGTTGGTCTGAGCAACCTGGCACTGTGGAAATTGTCCCTCTTCGTGGCAGAGGAGGTGGAACCAAATGATCTTTTGAGTTCCTTCCAACCCAAACCATTTTATGATTATCTGAAAAATACATAAACATCTGATTTACTGTTTGCAGATACGTAATTAGCTTTGTAAATTCAAACAAGTTTGGAAGTTGAAAGTTTGGAATATCCACATTAAGCCCTTCCTCAGTCTGAGCTAAAGTCACCTTGCAACATCAGAGAAAGGTTATACAAGGGCATGCATGGCTCTAAACCAGTGTATCTTTTATATATCCATTGGATCTTATTTCCTTTCTTGTTACATAGTAAATTTTTAGTAAAGGACGTGTGTTAGGGACATCTGGACTGCACTTTTTGTTTAGACAATGGAAATGTGAAAAAGCTGGTATGATTATCTACAGTTTAATTCTGATAATACCTTGAGGAACTAAATGGGGTTTTTTTTGCATGAATGTTCACAATAAAAGCTCACCCTTCAGCATCAACCAACCAGCCAACCAATCAAATAAAAAAATTGGTTCCAAAATTATCTTGGATTTAGAGCAGGTAGCAGCTCCTTTTCTCAAGACAAAGGTGTTTTTTTTTTTTTTTTTCTTTTTTTTTTTTTAATATTTGCACACAAGTTTTTTCAGCTTATTTAACTAGGAAGAAAATATTAGAAGGCAAACAGAGAATTCATTCAATTCAGAAAACTTATCCATGTATTACAGTGATCGTACTGAAACATACAGTGCTATAAAGGCCCTTATTGTAAGTTGGACATAAATATTGCCAATAAATACTGGCTCCTGAATAACATACTTTCTTAAAGAAGTTCAAACACGTACTGTATTATAAACTGCAGTAATACCAATGTTGCTTCAGTTACAAACATCTGTTCAGAACATTTCTTTAGCCAGCACTGCTTTTTTTAAAAGCAGAAATCTGAAGAAAACATCAAACTATAGTCATTAAATCAGTTAAAGGCTTTTCACACCTCTGGAGGTACAAGTTTATGCAAGCTTTCACAAATCAATAAACTTTAAACGAAAGCCTGACACCATTTTGTGTACAGAAGCATTTCCAAACTTCACTCAGTGACAGGTATAAAGAAAATAATGTCCTTGGCTAAGAATGGGTCTTTTAATTGTGTACATAAAAAAAAGTATTTCTTCAATCACTTCATGGCAAAGATTCTATCTCTACTAAAAATAATATCATGGGTAATATTATCAGAAAGCCGTCAGTAGAAGTCGTAAAGGTTTTCAAAATATCCCTGGCAAAAAATCTTATGAAGCCTATGGACTTTAAACCTTTAGACTAAACATGGGAGATTATTCACTATCTTACTGCAATTTCTCTGGCAGAACTACAGAATCATTTTGGAGGACCCTGCAAAAGAACTTCTGTAAGGACAGAGATGCATGTAAGTCATAGCCTGCATTTATTTGCAATAGGAATTAAAGGAATAATTCATTTTTATCTCTGTTAAGTGACATTCACATTTCTGGTATAATAGCATGCCTTTTACAACAATGACAGATTCAGAAAGGTTGAGGATGCATATTAAATGGCATTAAAATGTACATGTGTATATCTATTATATTTACATTGATAATTCATTCATTCTTTTGTGCCATTCTGAAGTATTGCCACCATAATATCTAAACACATATTATGGATTCCTTTTCCTTCTTCAAATGACTTGAATGTTTCCTATATATGTTTTATTTTATTTGGGTAATTGAATTCAGTACAGTTTTTACATTTTATCTTTAAATAATTTCAGATTAAAATTCTCAGCAGAGGTGTTTTCCCCTTCCTAGTGCATTCATAAGCTTTGGCTAGATCAACCAAAATTTGACTGAGAAGCTAAACTCCTTCTACTTAAATCTCTGAGCCATTTGCAAATAATTACTCACTATTTCTTTTGCCCAATGTGATGTTTTTATGTGATTTTTATATTATTATTTTTTATTATTATGAAGCTAACAAGGGCCATCATTCATCCTGTTTGGGATAGCTACTATCTTTTTTACCACAGAAGAGCTTTCTAAATTTAAGCTCTGACACCATATACACTAAAGGAAGTTTGGCCAAAATATGTGATTAGCTGAATTGCCTTTTTAAAGCAAAAAGGGTTGGCTGAACCCTGCTACTCACTTGGAATAACCCGAGACTCATTTCACCATAGAGTTTGTGCAATCACAAGAGGTTTGTGCCAGTTGTCAAAACCAGAGCTAATTGCTTTTTATGCCTGCTTTTTGTGCAGTTCTGTTATTGAAAAGTTAAAATTCAAAAGTGGAAGCATGATATACCTTAGCTTTGTCTTGACTTGAGTGCTGGCATAGGTACCTTGTGAATCAAAATAAGATTACTGAGCTTAAATAAGAGTGTTTGCTGTTACATGCCAATAGAAGAGTATCTACTAAAGACAATGTTAAGGGTCAATGAAGAGAGTTACCATTCTGTCAGACTACATGACATCAAGACAGGTGCAACAGTCATTCTAAGACATCAAATATAGATAAAACCTATTTCCCAAATAGCTTTTCATTATTCTCTTTGAAAATTCATTGCAGAGCATATGTGATATAAGGTTATCTATAATTCCTTTTTTGTATGTGTTTGCTTTTTCTAGTTCTGGTCTCAGATTTCAAAAATGGAGCTATATGTTATTCTAAAATTCTTATAACTAAAAGCAATTAATTCCTGAACTAAAAGTATTTGATTCCTGAAGCTTTTTGGTTTGGTTTGTGGTTTTTTTTTGTCTATTTTATGTCTTCTAAAAGTTTTCTTTGGTATTCATCTGAAATCAAACATTTGTGATGGGTTTTTTGTTAACATTTTAATACTTAACTTCACCCAACTAATAATGTGGTTTTTTAGCATCTTAAGTTTTTAAGTGGAAAAGAACACTGACTTCTCAGCAGTAAAATTAATTCTCTAGTTTATAGCATGAATTTTGTGTACTGTGTGTTTATGAAGAAGTTTCATAGAGGGGATCAGATTCAAGGATACATTTCAATGGACACCAGGTTTCTCAGCAGTATTTCTTCATAATTTAGCTCTCAGAGTATTAAAGACAGAAATTAAACCTGTTCTGCTCTGCTGACATTCCTCTCTATTTTTATCTTGCTTTTGGTATATGTATTATTATGAGAGAGTATGCAGGAAAATATGTCCCTTAAGACAACATTTTAAGGGAACTTAGTGAAAATACGTAGGTGTTTTGTTTATAATAAAAATACTTGGATCAGTAACATAAAAAGAACATGCTTTTGGATTTGATTCATGCACATTATCAAATGATAATTCATACCCACATTTTTATTTGAAAAGCAACATTAGAAACCACCAAGAAAAGTTTCATTTTTAAAAAATTCTTTACAGATATGATTTCATCAAGTAGATTAAAATTCTAATCTCTATCTTCAGCACATTAACAGTCTACTCTGCTTTAAGCCAGAAGTTCACATTTTGGTAACTGAATATCTATGGTTCCTGTCATATTTGATCTATTGCCATTTCTTTACATAGGTGGGGCCTGAGAGTTTTATTAAAAGGAGAGATGTAAAGAAGGAGAACTAGATTTCAGTTCCTTTTGTGTGTATAGAGAAGGGGGAAGGATCAAGGGAAGAGTTACTCTAGGCACACAGATCCATATCTCTCATGCAGATTTCTATCACCCATTTTCAATAAATCTTTTAGGTGCATATCTTAATATCTTCTAGGAGTAGAAATGAAAGTTTCTACAGAGACAAAAAGGATAATCCTCTAATACATTCTCTGAAAAACACGTATCCAAAAAAAAAACCTCTCTCCAGCTTGCTAGAAGAAACATTAACTCTCACACAGGTTATTACACACAGGTTATTAAACAAAAACATGCATTATTTTTATGTTGATGGTGTTGATAATGGAAATTCATTTTAAGCAGGGCAGCTAATAAGTTAACGGCGCAAGTGGAATTTATTATGTTCTTCTAAAAATTCAAAACTATTTGTTTACAGACTAGTTTAATTTTATACTTGCCAATTATCAGCTTAGTTTTCAAATGCCACTTTTAATCAGAGCTAGAAATTTCAATACAACTATCATAATTGATCATTTCATACATTGACTAAGAACATGAAGGGATTGTTTGATTGAAAACAGTAACTAGAAGTCACTGTTCGTAACACTTTGGAGGGGAGATGAAAACAATGTAAGAAAAAGCAAACCCAGACCTTTATTTTATGGCATTCAAATAATAAAATTTTCTTCAAAGCCTACATTTCTAGATTTTGGATTTTAAAAAAATTATTATTAATTTATTTTTTATTAAGATCAAGAGTCCTATTCAGAATACTTACTGAATCAAGATTAAACTTTCAGATAGCTTTTCACTTGAGAATGATTTATTTTTTGCAAACAAATGCTTGCATTTTCAAGCATTATTTAATTGGAATATTTCACAGGTGTTATTAATCTTCTAACATAAAAGAGATCTCATCAGTTGAAAGATTGTTATTCAGTACAATAAATGTTATTTTTATAACACTGAAATTATTTGTTTACTGCATTTGTGCCTATCAAATAATTTATTTTTCTTCACAGTAAATCTTACTTTCCTAGCAGAGCAAATTTCCCATTGTAAGTACTGACAGTGAAATATTTTTCCCAGAACCAGAATGATTACTGCTTTGGTACTAGAAGAACTTTACATAAAAGAGCATCACTGAGATACAACAAGTAAATTCTTAAGTTTCTAAAATATTTTTCCTCTCAATTTTTCTGTTCTTTTTTATATTTCATCTCGAAAATATTCTTCATGTGATATATAGTAGTGTATCTAAATAGCTGAAGAAAAATAGAAATGGTAAAACCATTTTCAAAACAGTTTAAATATTTTTAATAGATTTGTATAAAATAGGTACAGAATACCTGAAGGTTTATTAGTTGTTTGATAAAAGTATTACTATAATTCATTTGTAGTAAGAAATTCATGTATCCCAAATATCCATGGATATATTGCTTATTCAATACTATGACATTACTGTAGTAGTGTACAATAATATACAGTCCCTTACTGTAAATCCCTATAGTATAAGTATATAAACATATATTTGCCTAGTTAAAAAGAAATAAAAAGCCAATGATATGTTCATCATGACCTCACTGTTACCCACCATTCATGACATAGAGAGAGAATGAAAAGCACAACTTCGGAAAATTTGTAGATTCTTAATTCTATCAAACAAAATAAGATATTTCCTGGGTTTTTTTCCTCCTTGCTGAAGCTCAAGTTCACAAGCTGGACGTTACTCTTTGTGTGTGAGATCTCACTAAAAATAAGAGCTAAAATTGCCTGCAGATCCAGAATAACAAGTTTGGGGTTTTATAGTCCTTGATATAGTGAATGCAAGTGAAGCTTTTACTATTTAAATAGTGCTGTAGCTATTTCTTTGTTAGTAACTGGTGCATATAAGACAGTAATTAAAGTAAAATTTTCATTTTTTAGGTATTCATCCTTGATTACTGCCGATTGAATTCTTGTGTAGACAATCACTGGTGTGACTTTACTCTTCATGATGTGCTAAAGCACACGGTTGATATTTCAGGGTGATTACCAACTCCCAGAATGCTATTTTGCTATTCTATACAACAATTAATGAAAGCTACATGTGCAGACCCACTTATTTTATTGAAATTCAAATGACTGTGCAGTAAAATTTCTGAAATATATGGCATAAATTGTGGAGGCCAACTTAATATAAGTAAAATTATTCATATCTATGCAGTATTAACTTAACTTCCACATTTAGAAGCCTCTTGTCATGTTTTCTTTTTGAAATGATACCTTAAGGACATATTCCTAGGGTATAAGAAACCTTATGAAAGCGAGTTCCCTTAGCTGTAGGCAAATCTTATTATAATGAAGATTTCTCTAAAAAAAATCATAGCTTTTAATCAAGATTCTCTCAGGCTTGAATATGATTCTGTGTGTCCCAGAAAAAAAATGTATTGAAATCTGCTTATTTCAGACTGACCTTTTCTAAGGGCATTCTGAGGTCAGCTCAGGTCCCAACCCAATCATTGGAAGGACACTGGATTTCTCAAACATCAGAGGTCCAGCACAGCTCTCTGAAGCAGAGGTGTTCTGTGATGAACATCTCAATAATTTCCTTTGAGGCTTACCAGCATTGGAAAGAGTTTATCTGTTTTAGATTAAACACAAAAATGATAATTCTACTCAAGCTGAATTTTGAAGTAACTGTTTTTTGAAATAAGGTGCAAGTATCCTAATTTTAATTGATTTTCTTAATTTTTGAAGCCTTTGATAAAGAATCAAACAGGGAGTTTTAGCCAGAATTCAACTACTGACTGGTGCTTAAAGAGATTAAGTCAAGGAGTCACTTGTGTTCTCTTGAAACTTCAAGGCTTTATCTGTATATGTTTTATTAATATCCATACCTAATTATTTTTGAACAACCCGAACTTCTATGAACCTAAAAATAACAAAAAATCTCTTAATGCAGGTAGTTTGTGTTAGAAGTCTAATAAATAAGAGCCAAACCATGAATCAAAAACCACTGGTCCAGAAAAGGAATAGTATGTGAGTTTGTGATTTTATAAAACAGTACTAACCAATCTTTACAAAAACTGGGGTAGAGGAGGATCACTCAAAAGCATTCTTCCTGTGGAGAAATTAGCCTCTGTTTGTCCCTCTGCTCTTTGGTATGGATTGTTTTCTTTTTTTTCTGAACAAGAAGGGTGCTGGTTTGTATTGATTCTACAGTGATGAGAACGAGTCTTTGCAATTCAAAGAATAGAGAAATGAGCCATTTGTTCACTTATTTAAGTGAACCATTTTGAATTTGAAGTGAGTATGCTTTTAAAGTATATAAAAAAAAGGGTAGGGGGGAAAAAACAGGAGGACAAGATTCAAATGAAGTAGAAATGTAAGGTTCTCATTTGATAGCTTGAATGAATGTTTTCTTGGCTTAAGAGCCATTTGAAAAAAAAATTAAAATTAAACATAAGCAGGGTAAATAGCATTGCAAACTCCTACTCCAGTAAAGGAGTATTTTTAAAATAAATGTATCTACTTGATTTTCTGGTGAATATTAATGACTTGAGTAGAAGGTGAATACAATAGCCTGTTGTCAAAAGGGCCACATGATTTGTTTTGAACTGGTAAAGAAGCCCATACTCTCTTTGAAATCCTAGAATATTTAGAGAAATTGGTAAGAGATTTGGATATATATTACAGAAACATACATGTATGCATATATTTATACATATAAACATGGTACCTTTTTTTTCCAGTGAGTGGATCTAATACTTAGGTGTGATAAATACACACAGAAAATGTTCTGTCATTGAAATTTGCTGCAGTGTCAAATATTGAGAGTATGATACATGCCCTCAGTGTTATGATGATGTGTAATATAACATACCCCATGACTTGTTAGTTTTCTGCTAGTGACAATGTTTATACAAAGGGACTTGTTATAAACCCTAAATTGCATATGTAGTGAAAAAAAATTATTTGGTAAAATTCAGAAAAAAAAATCTGTTTTGTATGGAAACACTGATGGAAAATTTCTTGGGAAGCTTTAGGACAAGTCATGCATAAACTTAAGCAGCTTATGGGCAGCATAAGGAATTTCTGGGTCTTAGGACACAGTGCAATAATAATAGCAAATTACAACATTTTCTGACCTGAGTCAACTGCACTACATAAAGTATGAGAGAGAAGCTCTGCCTATTTTTTCCTCATATAAATCTTATCTTTTTTCTTAGGGAGACAAATACACCGGACAAAGAGAGGAACAATTACATCTATCAGGGGTCTGGGATCTAATTTAGAATTCAGAAATATTTGTTGATAGATACAAGCAGTGAATCTTTCCTTTTGCATAAGTTATTTAGCCAAACACCTTTCTTCTTATAGTTTATTGTATCCGATGTATCACTGTATTTATTTAACCAGAGAGTAAATCTTCACACCTGATTTTAAATTGGTGAGTGAGATGCTGCCTAAGGGTTAAATCACCACTTGGTGAGGTAGAGAATTTAGGGGTTATCCCTTTAAATTAGTCACCTTGGTTGAAGAGTCTGTGGATTAGGAAGGCACAAGGAATAGTTATGGCTTTGTAACCATCTGTGAAAAATATTGCAAGAATATTCTGGTGTCATGATTTATTGATTTTTTTTTCTTTAAGTATGTTATACTACAAACCATATATAAAGCCCATAGATTACTAAATAGAGCATACAATTACGCAGTGTCAATATTTCCCCTCTGAGTTTTCTCTCATTCTAACCATCACTACCTGTGGAACAGGAGATGTGAGAAAGCCATACTTTGGCATTATATCTTCCATCCATGATGGTAAAAACCTTGTAGGGATTGCTGTGTGGGGAGGACACTCCACTTGGGAACTACAACTGGGTTCATCTCAGTACAGCTGAGTAGTTCATGGGTACAGTTCTGACTCGTGGTCATTCTCTAAGGTCAAATGGCACACAGTGACAAGAAAGGCCAGAAAAAATGTGCTGAGATCACATCAGCCAGTTTACCCAGTGACCACTCTAGCCTCCTTCAGATCAAGTTTTGCTCCTCTTTCAATTCAAACCCTTTTTTTATTTGGTAAGAAAAGCAGGAGGGAAGAGTTACATGCTAGCTTAGGTCCTATAACGATTTCTGGGAGTTGTGATGCATTTATCAAGGCTATACTGCATTCATTACAGTGAAGTAAGCAACACTTGAAAGTGGAGAAAATAAAGATACTAGGTATTTAAGTGTATTAATACATGGCTAAGTATTTTCTAACTTTGATTAGTTTATGAAAGTTTTTGAGATGATGTCACTGTCCCCAGGAAAAGCAAAATTCAGACAGGTTATGAATGGAGCTTTTGTGGATTGCTGTTGTTACTGTCAGGAAACGAAGACACTAAAATATTTTTAAGCCAATATTTCAACAGTCTATACTTTATTGTATGTTAAAATTTGGGTTGGGACATTGGAATTAAGTTGTTCTTTAAGCCTTGTCCCAGGTGACAGGATAACACTTCAGGTTAGAGATAGGCAGGAGCCAGAATGAAGGCAGAAATTGCAGAGAAGTCAGGAGCTGGCTTTATGCATTACTCCTGAGAAATGGATGACATAATCATTGCTAATCCATGAGGATATTTTTGCCAGTTACCTAAAATATTAATCTCTCCTGAAGAAGATGACTCCTGTGATATGAATCTCCAGCTACCCTTCACAGTGTCTGTGTCTGAAGAGGTGCCAGGTTAATGAAGAATGCTAAATGCCATCTCTCAGAGCAAATTCAAATATAGGATCCCTTTGTACATAAGGCTAAAAAAGCCATCTCAGATGACTTTATCTAAAAAGAGACTTTTATTATAATTTTTATTAAGAAATCTAATGGGAGCTGTTTATTTACTTCCCCTCCAAGCCACCCAGCTGTTCCTTCTATTTGTGGTCTTAGAGCTAATTACATAATGTCCCTAATTTATACTCACTGGTAAATCAGATCAGAGCATTACCTGGAGGGCAAGCTCTAATTAGAGGAATTTCAGAACAAATTGTCTAAAGAGCTTGTTTAGTGTGATTAAATGCAAGTGATGGGACTGTCTCGCTCTCTCCCCACTCCTTTTTTAAAAACATGAATATTTACCTTGCACAAAACCTTGCAGATAAAAAAAAGAATCCCAGCAATGACAGTTTTAATTAAAGGGATATAAAACAAATGGCAGTGCTACCCAAGAGAGCAAACTGAATATAGCAGATTAATGCTGTGTTCTCTTACTACAGTTTTAATATCTTAGAAATAGCAAAGTGGACAGTAAGTGCCTTATGTCATGGATGAATGGAAGAAAGATAAATGAGAATACCCAATTTATATTGTGTCCACAGCATGTTGCCTAGGAACACGGAAAAATAAAGAAGAAATGTATTCAGTCATTTGTCCTATATAGCCTTGGAAAATATATTGTTTCATATATAAAATGGCACATATTGGTCAAAATGTGTGACCAGATCTACAGTTTCAAAATATCAAAGGCCTTGCTGAGCAGTGGAAAGGACTAAGTAGAAATGACCCTCTGTACTTCCTTTGGGGAAGGATTAAAGCTCAATGGTTTATATCAGCAGTAGTTAAATATCCTGAAAGTAGAAGGATCCTAATCTTTTGCAAACTGTCTCAAATAGCTGTCTGGAGTTTATGAGTAGAACAGTGGGCAGCAAAGAAAACTGAGTAGTCAAACTAAAGAAGAAATGTGACTTTTCTGTTTGGTGGGGAGTGCAGATTCTGGTGGGTACATGAGAATCAGATTCATCCATTAGGATCCACCAACAGAGGAAACAGAAGTGAATGGACATGTAGGAAATGAATACTGACATTTTAATACCTTATCTTGTATTATGGTTATGGAAATGTAAATTTTCTGTTTTACAACAGAATGAAAAGGGCAATGTGTCACCACACTCTGCCCTATTCCTGATACCTTTGAATTCCTACTGTACTGTGTGAATTAGAGGTTGTCCGGAATTCTGTAATTAAATTTCATGTCCTGAGTAGACTTTGAATAGCTTGACTTCATTATTCCTCAGTAACTAAGGTAATGTCAGCCCCTTCTTCCTGAAATGACATCCTTCTTGTGTGCAAGGACATCATGTAAACTTTTTTTCTGAAGAAACCGTGAACTCATTTTTTAGCAACCTTCTTGTATAAAAATAGCAAGAACTTGGAACAAGTGCTACAAAGGTTATTTTCATGTGTACCGACTTCTTGGGCACATTAAGATAATGTTGTAATTATCAGCTGAAAGAATAGCTCCTCTTCACTGCCTGTTGATTAGAAACAAAAAGAAATAAATCATGTGAACAGCATATGAAGCCTGCAGAATGGGGCTTGAAACACTTTGATTTGCTCTCCAACTGATCTTTACAGCATTTAGGAACAAGTACTTTTCTGGTCTCCCTAGATAAACAACTCTTGAGAAAATATTAACCAGCTGAAAGTGGTATCCCTTAGGGAAAATCCCTTATTACAGAGCAGCAAAAGCTGCTAGAAGTAGGTGACTGCCAAGATTCTGTAATAAAAGCAGTAGTTCATAACACAGGCAAAGTGAAGCGAAGGAAAACAAAATCCCCATGGGTTACAAGTTAGTATATGATGCCAATCTCCCAGAAGGCATAAAAAAATTCTCAGAAGGACAAAAATACTTTATACTTTTTTTTTTTTTTTAGCAAAACATTGTGCTTTTCCTTTTATAAGATAGGTTCACTTCTCCAGATCTAAGCATTGCTAGACATATCCTGATATATATTACTTCTACCGGTGAAGTTTACATTCAAGAACTCCTGTGAATGTACATAACCACTAAGAAATTTCCCTAAAATTTGTCTTGAACTTTCAAGGACATAAAATTTAATAATATACAATCTGCAGTTATCTTTAATAATAAGTATGCTTGAAACCCTGTATCCAGCTCTGTTTAGCAGGTTAGAGTGAAAGACAGAGTTTCTATCAGTTTTAGGATGCACAGATCCATCTCCTGCAGAGTTGAATGTACAGAAACTGTCTTACATATGTACTATACCGCAAGAAATATTTACCTCTTATAACTTTTATTTTTTTATTTTCCTTCATATTGTGCTCCCTTTATGACTGACCAGATCTACAGTTTCAAAAAATGGTTTGTACAAGTGTCTGAAAAGTTTTTACTTACCTGGACACAGGGAACTATGATTATACCATGGGAGAACTTGGAGAGAGTGAATGATAAGAAGAAGAAATATCTCCTCAAATTTTATGCTTTTTAAAAATTATTTTTAGCCTTCAACACAGGAATGTCCAGCATCTGATGAATTTCATCCTGCTATCAGAACACTGTGTTGTAAATACTGAGCGTTTGTTCACCATTTCTGAAATACATGATTAGAAAAGAAATTTTTAATTTGGAGTGCTATGAAAATAAAATAATTTTTAGCTTGAAAACTCATTAAACTTGCCTCACTTATTTGGCTATTGTATGCAATGTGGAGAAAGGTAGCTAAAGTGTCACACTGTAGGATACTGGTGTTGTGGGGGAGGAGTTGGCAGCTGTCTGTTTCATCTCCTAATAATACCTTTCCAAAGCAGTGGTGGCAGTCCCAGCAACTCTGTGCCAGAGAAAGGCAGGACCATGCTGGAGCTTGTCCCCAGAGACAATGTGACTCGAAAGCACCACCTGAGCCTTGCAGCATAACCCATGGCTGGTGAGGGTGAGGGTCAGTCATTTCCTACAGAGTAGAGACTGATCTACTTTTGTACATACCAGGTAAAAACTGCTATCATCAGCACACCACTACCTGTGTCTTCTGCAAGTGGTTTGGTAGCTGCCTTCAGGATTAAACTTGTGAGGCACAGTCAGAGAGAGAGGTCCTGTGTGTTTTGATTTAGATAAATGCATTCTAGACACGTGTTTGCTGTTCAAGGCCAAAAGGGAGGGTTGAGGCTCACCCAGGTTCAAAAATCACACAATTAATGCAGAGCATTAATTGTAAGTAGTTTGAGGAAGAGTGGCCAATGCTATTTTAAAGTGAACATGAAAAGCTGCCAAGAATATCTAATATGAAGGCCCTATCCTTACTTTCTCTGAGTAATCACATAGTTATGTGTACAAACACACAAGTGTGCTCCCCTTGGTTTGTGGTAACAAGAACTAAAGATCCTACAATGTGGTTAGTTTTAAATTTGGAGGCAATGAAATAGATTGGGAGAGCTTTAGATATTTTCTGAAGACTGCAAAGGTTTGTATTTCTTTCTCCTGATGTGATCTGGAATAAATCCTTTTTTTCCTTCCCTAAATACAATAATATTACCTTTCTCTTCAACATTTATTTCTCTAATCTGTGTAAATTTCTAATAAAAGAGCTTTTGTTTATTGGTACTTGTGGAGAATCTAAGGCTCTGAGGCCCAAATATTGGTCCCAAATATTCTCCAGGAAGTACTTTAATATAGGTAATAATAATATTGATATACTTTTGAGGAGTGCAAATAAAGACATTCCTTGGAGATAAATAGATGATAGAATTATAGTGAATGAAGATTTAAGACTGACACCATGGAGGAAAGTTTTACAGGTATTTTAAAGTGATTTTTAAAGTAATGATTTTGAAGAAAAAAGTAGCAGTTATGCTGCATACTGTCATTTTCTTTATGTGCTAATCAGCTATTATTAGATATTTTTGCCTTTGAAAGGTGCCCAGCTAAAACGAATATTTACGGAACATTGCTGTTCAATGGAATAAAGCAACACAAAAAATATCTAAGAAACTTTGAGATCCTTAATTCAAAATCATTGACAGTAATTATTTGTGATGCTCTTAGTTGGACTAAATGCCAACAATTGCCAAAAAAAAGACAGTTTGAAAGCAGAGATCTCATACACTAGTCAAACTTAGGTCAAACCTCTTCTTTTAGAATTCTTTATCCATTAGCCAATTCAACACATGCAGTCAATAGCTAAAGCTTGGCTTCATATACCAGAGATTCTGAGCAAGGGGGAGTGTCAGGAAGAAATTTTTCAGTGATTCACATTCTTTCTGCTAACTACTCTATTAGGACAAGTGAAGTTTAAATTGCTTGATTGAAAACTTCTTTTATTTGCTCAACCTTGAAGTTAAAGCTGTCCTGCTCCTTGACTTCTGTGCCCATGAAATGGACAGGGTTGATAGCCCATAAAATAGACTAACTTTTCACTGGCATACTATTAATATTTTGTCATCTGAAAAGATCAAGAAAACTAGAATTATGTGAGTTTATTTCTCCTTGGAAAAATGTGTTAAAACTTTAAGTCTGAAAGGAAGTAAGTGGAAGCATTTTTTTTTGTTTGTGGATTGTTTTATTTTTGAATCCAAAAATGAAAAGAAGTAATCTTTTCAAAGGAAAAATACCACCAATGTTTTTATTTTACCAAGCTTTTCAAAACCATCTGAGAAGTTTGCCTGCAGAACCTGTAAATTTTTAGAGATAGTCCAATATTTCAAGGATGTCTAATCATCAAATTTGTTGTAAATATTTGTCACAACATCGTATATTGCATTGAATAGACATTTGATATTCTATTACTTCATAGTATACATAATATACAATTTAACTCATATTTTCACTCTACCTTAAACTTTAGTTGAGTATTCTGATAAATGATTGTATCTGAATGAGTTGTATCTTCACTGTTGATGGTGGTTCAGAGCTTTAAACCTGTTGTTGTATACAATATACCATTCTTTTTCTTCTAGTTTCTCTGTGATTTCCTCAAATTTTTAAATGGGTATAGGAAGAAGGTGTCTTACAGAGTGTCAAATCTGCCAAATTGGGAGCCAATAGCAATAATTCATAAATTAAATCCCTGGCAGTGATCTGGAAAAGAATCTTGAGAGAGTGTCAGTTTTCCAAATAACAATTTCAGAATACATTTAATATGCCTGTTGGAAAAAAAAAAATCTGATTTCTTAAAAGTAGCAGTTTGTCAAACACTAAAAACAGCTGATGACCTTACTGTTTTAGCAAGCCGAACTACCATTATTGTGCAGACTCAGCTTTTTTCTTTTACATGTAATAACAAAGAATCTGAGCATGTTACTTGGTTTGAAGGTTATTTTGTGACTTTTCCACCTGCCTTTGGAGAGGAGGTAAAATGAAAATCCTGGCCCAATTACTATCACAGGGTGCTGAACCACAGAATGATTTTTGCTGGCAGGGCCCTCCAGAGATCTCTAGTCCATACCCTGTTGAGGGAAGTAAGACTAACTTCAAAGTTAGACCAGACTGTTCTGGGTCTTACTGAGTTATGAATATGTTCAGGGCATTCCTCTTGTGATTTTTTTCCCCCCACATTTGTACCTGATCAGAATTTCCCTTGTTTCAATACACAACGTGTAGAAAGAAATGTCTGTCTCAGCCTCCTCTACAACCCCCCTCTAAGTAGTTGAATATTCCAATGGGATTCCCCTTAATCAAGCAATTGATGAATTCAGTCCTTCACATTCTTCTTATGTATCATAAAGCCACATCCCTGCTGGGCTTGAACCAGTGGGTCATTATGTATTACATGTGGGGGCACCCAAACCCATGGCTTTATGCAGGGCACTGCTGAGGGTTCTTACTTGCCCTTTCCTCCTTGTGGCACTTTATCCACCCCTGCTCAGGCATGACTTAACCAGAACCTCTGAGCAACATCTACCCTGCTTCACATTTTGCCAGCTGCCTCTGCAGGTTCTCCAAGTGATATTTTATAAATAAAAGAGACTTATAGTCCTTCAGCCTCTACCATGTCTGAGACCTCAAAATCTTTCTCAGAGCCCATGCTGCTGCAGTACAAGGGGTGATCACTGCAGCTTGTTCCCAGGATTGTGTTCCTTAGCACATCTTCACCTTCGCCTGTCTCCTTGGGCAGGCACCCTCCCTCCCACACCACTGGACACAATGGACAATCTCACTTTATCATTTCTATTGCTGTTCATGAGGTTGTGGAGACAAAGTCAAATGAAATCTATCCTTTATTTTTAGTTTCTTCTGCATCCAGGACTGAATAATGAAATAGGGAATAGGCAGTAATAAAGTAGAACTTTAAAAAAAGTTTTTTAAAAAAACCTCTATCTAGTTAATTTTTTTAATGTGTCTGACTGAGTTGTGTCTCCCATTGAAGGAATAACAAATGTTCCCAATGACTTCATTGGAGCAGGAATTATCCTTGTTATTTATGGAGGCTCCCTTTTCTGGTGAGCATCTGGGACCTGAAACAGCCAGTAGTTTCTGACAGACAAAGTAAAAGTTTATTCTCATTCAAATTTGTATGAAATTATTATAACAAAAATAGATCAAACTTCACCCCCCCCACCCCTGAGGATATATGCCTTTAGTAACTGGATAACAAACAGAATACATACAAGAATTATTCTGCTAAATATAAATGGTAAATTTATTAGGTTGGTTATTGACCATAACTTCAATAAAAATTGATTATTAAAGAAATTTCCATTTCACTATCATTTAATATTCATAGCTTTTACATACTTCTTTTAATTGTTCTGGAATATAATTAATCAAGTTAAATTAAGTTGCTTTGTAATCAATAATGGTGTTACTGTGCCACACAAGGGTCAAGAACTGTTCATGAAATAGGGAGCACAAATTGATACACTTGGAAGAGGCGAGAGGAAAGATATTTTACAAAACACTGGAATGACTACTAGAGATCTTTTAATACCTGTTTTTTTTTTTTTTTAATAGAACATAAGGGATTAGTGGTAATACCATTTTTTGAAAATAAAAGACAAAATAGCATAAATCATGCTATGGCTGTTGACTTCCATGTCATGGAAAAATTACAAAGTTTATAGTATGATTCAGATAAAGATTAGATTACATTAGTAAGAATGTAAAAGAAGGTAGATATCTGAACTTTTTCTAGCTCAGAAGGTGGGTACTAAGGCTATTTATTAATTGATTTGTTAATTAACCAAACTTACCAATGGTAAGAAAAGAAACCACAGCTATTGTGACGAATTTCATAAACTATTAGTCATTGTGTACTATACCTTTTAATATCATCCCTGCTTGAACAAATGATGGTACATTGATTTTTTCAAATAATAGTAAAACTTGTGACACTTTTTTTGTTGCTAACCTAAACAAAGATTATGATGTCTGTGGATACCCTTTTAGAAGAAATATAGGATATCAGCTTGTGAGTTTATCTAGTGGTATGCATATACCAGCTGCTTGTTCTTCCTTCAGCCATAGCAGTCATCTGTGTTAATTTCCATCAGTTTAAAAGCTAAAATTTCCTTTCTATGGAAAACATTCAGGAACAGAAGTGATCTCAGAGCTGATGTCATCCCAGGATCAGGCTGGGACATGATTTAGGAATGATTTAGGACTCAGACCCTGGAGCTGAGGAACACTCCTGCATCCTGTAGATAAATACTGTCTTACCTAAAGCTATATAAGGAAGGCAAATGTGTCTCTGTTTGTCTGAGATTTAAATCACAGACCTCCACTTTTCATGTTTTCAGGTGAGGCTATTAAAGTTGCAAAAGTGATTTGTTCCCTTTTAATTTTGGGGTGGTGTTTTTTTTTTGTTTGTTTGTTTGTTTTTTTTTTTTTTTTTTTGGTTTTTGTTTTTTGGGTTTTTTTGGTGGTTTTTTTTTTTTTTTTGGTGGTGGTGGTGGTTTTTTTTTTGGGGGGGGGTGAGGGTTTTTTTGAGGGGTTTTTGTTGGATTTGGTTTTCTGGTTTTTTTAAACACAGTATAATCTGGCTTGCTAGAACCTGGCCTTGCAGACCACTCTGTTCATGCATGACCAGGTTACAGCTAATCATTAAAGAATTTAATAATCATCTTTTCTATGCCAGTATCTGCACCAAATCTACATATATTTATAATTTACAATTATAGTCCAGACTGTTTTAAACCCCTTAGAAAACGATCAGAAAAATAAATAAAACAAAAGCGCTACAGATACTAATATCAAGACAACATTTTATGTCTTGATAAATACAGTGTAACACTACAAGCAAAAATGTTACATTATTGAAATAAACGGTAGCAGACAAAACATTCTCAGTTTGGTGGAATCTGGACCTACCAATTCCCTGAGCATCCATCCAATTTCCACCTTTCCTCTTGATGCATTGCAACCTGTGAGACAAGCTAGTATTTGAATGACAAATGCTTCATAACTTGATGCTATTTTCTAGGAGACTTTGGTAAACTGAATCCTGTTTCAAAAAGTAAAATTCCAGTTAACCTGTATCTGGAGCATTCTAATTTTGGAACTTGGAAAATTCTATTTTCAGCAACACCATGACATATTTAGAATGTTTTAATGTGTGATTTTGATACAACCACTTTGTTAGAAAACCTGCTCTGAAACTAGTGAACCCTTGAGGGATGTTAATCAATAGAAATGAATGCATTTATAAGGAAAAAGAATTTAATTCTACCACATATTTGTTCAGATTGGCCAACGCAAAGAATCTGGATTCCATCAGAGAAATTTAATTTTTATTTGTGATTGTGTTTTTTGAAGCTTTCTACCTATTTCATGATCTAGATCAGCTTTTGCTTACCATTTTATGTGACAGTTTATGGAAAATGGAACAAAGAAAACAGTCCAAAATGTTATTAAGTTCTTAAGGTAAATGGTTTGCTTAAGAGTAAAATTGATTAGGTGGGTTTCTACAGAAGATAAGGATTTTATTAAAAAGTAAACATTATTGGAACAGTTTTAACTTTTGTTATCATCATCTAAAAAAAAAAAAAAAGTTCCCTCTTGAAAACTATTTGGAACATCAAGCTTGACTGAACTTGAAAAATGCAGAGCAAAATTTTGCCAGATTTCATCCGAATCCTTTTCTGGCATAAAAAACTTGGATGAGGTTTTGATACTTTTGGAGCATATTGAGAAAATAGGTCCAAGCTTCAGACGTGTGAAAAAACCCTCTTGTGCTGTTTTTCAAGGATTTCCTTTCCTAATCTTTCATTGACTTTGTATGACCTTCAATAACATAAAGCACTTCAAAATATTGTATGCTTAATTTTTCCCAAGTATAGGAATGACGTACTATATTAGTAGGGATGTTATGGCTTTAATTTACTTATTTTAATTTTGGAAAATTATTTTTACAACAAAGCAGTAAATGAGTGTTACAACTTCACAAATGTAACAATTTCACCATGAGAAATAGAGGTAGAAGTGTATCTCTTCAGATATGCTTTCCCATTTTAAAATCAGTTTACCTGAATCAAGCTTACGCCCCCTTTGTATTCTCTAAGTGCCCATTCTGTGCAGCAGTTTGTGTGAATAGGTTTAGCTGGCTGCACTGTTCGTGAAACCTGCATTTAACATTTATGCACAATGAGCACTTGCTTCTGGCAGTGTTATCACAGACAGCCAATCAGAGATTGGTAGCAATTTTGTGCAACTTAATTGATCAATCACATCTAACAGTTTAAATAGCAAATATAACATGGGACAGATTTTGACACGTTTGAATAGTTCTTTTGTTCACTACACTTAGGCTCCCACAGAAAGCCAGTATTCAGGGTAAGCAAGACTACTGACTGATGGCTAATCTGCATTTGCTACAAGAGGTTTAATGGCCAAGCTATAAAAATTAGGGAATAATAATTAATTGGATAATTTAAAGTAGATATCTAATAAAAATATTAGTAATGGCAACAAGTCTCTCATGAGCAGAAAAAATTAGATCATTGCAGAATGATTCATTGTGAATTATTCACACAGCTGTAGAAATGATTCAGACTGACAGATTGATGAACATGCCCATAAAGACAGGATATTCCCCACTCTTTGTTATCCTTTTTGTTCTACACATTCTACAGCTTTGACTGTGATTCTACAAGTTCATGCAAAGCAATGAAAGCTAGCCAGCAGGATGATTTCTTATTTTCCTACAAGCACAAAATTAAAGGATAGAACCCAACAAGAGCAATTGATTGAAGAAAGAAATGGAACTTTTACATTCTCAATTAACAGTGGAGTTATCAACTGAAATGCATATTTTGCACTCTTTGTGCTCAATTTTATAAGAGATGTATGGAAAAGGTTGGAGTTATCTGACTAGTTTTGTATCTGGTCAAGTAAGACTCTTGTTAGTTATAAACAAACTAACAGTCATAGGAAAAGAGGAATATTTTTTTACTGCAATCCAAAGCAAACTTCCAGTGGTTAAATTACTGTGATGAAATATGCTGTGAAACTTCACTGACAAGGGCATAATATTTTTCTGAAATAATATGTTTTTGAACTGACATAGTCCTGTTTCTTCAAGTAACAATAATATTTCTGTAGTTTTAAATAGATTTTTCCTGTTGAAGTTACAATAATACTGAACTTGATCAAGTTTAACCAGATGAATTTATGAATAGTTCCTTTTAATTTTTAGTATGAAGAACTTTAGCTAAAGGTACCTTCTGTATTGGCAATTTAACAGCTCAGTAACTGTAAAAAATTTACAATAAATGGAACATAGTCTTTGAAAAGATAGAAAATAAGTCCGTCATCTTGCTTGAATATGGAGCTGCTATTTTAAACACCACATCTGGTAGCCTTTGATTAAGTAACACCTATCAAGTGGATTACTTTAAATGGAAATTTTATAGTGCTTGTATCTAGACAAGAGAAGCTGAGTTTGTAGACACTTGCACTGTTTCAGTTGCACAGTGCAATGAAGTTTTAATCAAAGAAGTCGCATAAAATGTTTGACCTTTTGGATTTTATTTGTATTATTCTGAAGCCATCCCAGAAAGATTTTATGCTGAACATGAAATCAGAGAATATTTTGCCTTTGTTTTTTGTAAGCTGTGGTGTGCTAGGTACCTTTTACCAAATTATATTAAAAAAAAAAAAAAAAAAAAAGAAAAGGTCTAGTCTCATTCACTCATTCGTCAAAAAACTGTTATGGTATGTTCTGAACCCTGCTCTAACCTTTGGAGTTGATTATTGACTCAGATGACTTTGCTCATATAGAGTTCCTAAAAGGTGTTACTTTTACAGATAGAAATGGAAGAATGAGTCCTATATAAAATACCTTGTAGTTTCTTACCACCAATCTAAGAATCTTCGGGCCTTGGAATACAGTAGTTTCAGTGGATAATCAAATGCATAAATGTCAAATACTACTTTTCTCTGAGAAATATAGGAGGCCAGCAACACTTCATATACAATTTAAGTGCTCAGCTCTAACAATTATTTACAATTCTTGTTTATTTGTTCAGGAGTCTTGAGATGAATAGATATTTTCTTCATAAAGCTGACATCCCTGAACAGCCTTTTCCAGCAAGCTTTAACACATATGGAAAGTTAATTCAAAAATTGTAGACCATAAGTAGGCCAAGATCTCTTTGACAATACACTTACAACAGCAGAAGTTATATGGGAAGTACTAACCTTGAGTTCCCTTCTCCCTTCCCTTAAAAAGCTGAAACCCATGTTTTCCATGACAGTCACTGCATTTTCTTCCAGAGTGGTTTTCAAAAGAGTTTTCTGAACACACTTCCCAATTCCCTTGTCAAGCTAGCTCATTTCATGGCAAAGAATACAGCATTCAAGAGGCCAGAAGGGAAAAAAAATAAAGGAAAAAAATCACCTTGGCTTTATATTAGAATAAAAAGGGATTGCTTCTTGATTATTCAGTACAATAATATTCATAAGCATCACTGGGCATCAGAATGACAATCCAGAGTAATCTTCTCTATGGATTCTTTCAAGAATATAATTTGCATTCCCTGGAAAATTCAGTGGTAAATGAGGTTAAAACTCTGAAGTCTTCTGGAAAATGAATACTTAGTCCTAAGAAAAAGAGGAATTCAGTTCCTTTGCAGTGCTTAGGAAAGCAGCACACACACTGAATAATGTAACAGGCAGAGTGGGTGGGTGTGCATGTGCAGGCAGAACATCTCAGTGCCACTGTTGCTTCACAATGAAAATTCATTTCCAGACATGTCTTTTCCACACAATCATTTTAACACATTCTTCCTAACCTGAACATGTTGGGCACAAAGGAGCTCCATGCATCATGCTGTTTATCCTTGATCTTTCCTGTTGGGTTCAGGGAGGTACACATCTTCTATTTTATCTTGGAAAATTCTAATTAAAAGAGAAGGGAGAGATTTAACGTGTGAAATTTTAATAGACTTTCCCAGTGTAGCAATTGTGCATTATGTCATCTTGGATAAATTTTGACTGAATTAGCTTTTGCAGAATGCCCACCAGACCTGCTTTCACAGGCTGTTTTGCCATCTGCACTATTAAAACATCCCCATTAGCTATGCCTAGGGTTTAATCTTTTGCAACTGATTACAAATTGTCCATAATTCACAGCCTGAAATAGAATCACAGGAATTAATTTTTTAAAAGTTAGACTTGCAAATTCATTATGCCAGAAACAAAAGGATATATCTACTTATATTATTTTTAACCTGGAAAGGATGAAGATTATGTTGGTCACAGATGCTGATAATAAAGATCAGATACTAATAAAGTATTAGTCAAAGTACAATTATTTGACTCATGGGTGTTCAGGAAAGTTTTAATATATTTATATTGCAAGTCTGACAGAAGTTCTAGTATTTCTCTTGATGTCTGGTTGGAAAAATCCCACTGTATGTGAGTCACTGCTCTCTCACTGTGGTTAAATGATACATACTCAAAAAGTAAACCAAAATTGCCAGAAATTCTGCTCTGTAAACCAAATATCTGTTCTTTTAGACATCTTGAAGGGAGAAGGATTTTTTTCTTTTCCTATGACTCCCTTAATGATGGTCGTCCTCATTTTTGTCTTTTGGGAAGGAAAAATAAAAGATATGGGAGAGTCTTGAAGGTACTACCTGAAAGCTGGAACTTAAATCTTGCTCCATGACTGTCATGTCCCTGTTCAGACAAGATGTGTATGCTGCCCTGCACCCTAGTTTCCTCCTCAGTAGTCCTTACCTAGTCTATCTATGGTTCCTGTATCAAGGCAGAGGGTGTTAAATAGACAGAGGATGACAGTCACCTAGAGCAAACTCAAGGTCAGCTTGAATCAGATAGATGTCAGTACAGTCAACAGGTTTCTAGAATGCATGTTTATTTGTCTACCAATAATGATGTATTTCTGGTTTGGAAGTGTCTTTTACAATAACAAAAAAAAAAAAAAAAAGGTGGCAATTCTGCTTAGAATCTGTATTCCTAAAATAAAGATTTTGAGTCTTCATGCATACCTATTTAGAAGTAAGTAATATGGATGGGGAAGGCAAAAAAGGAAAAGTAAGGAATGGTTAAGGAATTTTTAAACAACAGTGCTGTGTAAAACCACAAAGGGTATTGTTAAGTCTTGGTTGAATTGGTATTCCCATGATTTCCAGGCTTTTTGACAAAAGGGGGACCTAAAACCGTATCAACATTCTCTACTTTGAACTCCTAGCCCCGTCAAACTTGAGGTTTCCTCTGCACAGCAATTTACATCATGAAAGTGCACTAAGCCACAGCAGCTGGGAGCCCTAACCACTCAGAGAAAATGGGCCTTTGTTGTCATGGTTTGACAACAGGCTTTCAGAACTATAATGCTTCACTGGAATTCAAACATTCAATATAACGCCTACAAATTATGATTTTGGATGCAGAATATATTTTGAAAATTACTGATTCCATTTCCAGCATGCTGAAGGAAATGGAGGAAATGGCATTTTCTGATGACAGCTCTAGTATCTACCCTGTGGAGCTGTATGAGGTAAGCAGTTGTTTTCTGCCTTTTAATCTCCTCTGTGTCCATCCTCGTACCTGAAAATATATCAAAAGCTGAATATTTGAACATTTATTTACTCAGGAAAAGAATCTAAGAAAAAAACTCACTTTTTTCAAGGTGAGAAATCTGATACTAAAATTATTCATCAAAGAAGAAAGAGAAAACAGATCCTTCTCAACCCTGAAACAGCATCCTTGCATTTGTCTGAAGAAACCATGTAGATTTCTCGGGGTATTCCTTGGGAACTTTGACTGCCATAGTGAGCGGGGCTTAGAGCCTTGACTCTTGGTTCAGAACTCCAGACTACATTTTCTTTCATGACTGCTGACCTAGGAGCAGTCAGAAGCATAATTTGGAGATAGATAAGTATGTCCTCATTCCACCCTCAGATGGCTGACACCTGTCTACAGCAGATGACTCGTGCCTTCATACCTCGTGCATACAAAGACATTGGGGTGGCATACTTCCTCTTTCTCTTCCACTTTGCACCCCACATCTATCAAGAAAAATTGTGGGCTAGGCAGCTCAAAGGTAAAAGAAGCTGTCTCAGCAATGGGGGGATGACTCAACAAGGAAATGACACAGGGAGAATTATATGTTTATCTCTTCAAAAGGATACAAGACAGATCTAACCATTCAGAAGCACTAGGTGTGGCAGGTTCTTTCTCTCTCTCTCTCTCTGTTCCTGTATCCAGTCAAAACAGCAGTTCATGGCAAAGGTCCCAAATAATGTAAAGCATTTAAAAAGCCCAAAGGAGCATCTGCATTATGTAGCTGCCTATGCTTCAACATAGGATAAGTACTAGGTCTAAATATCAGGCAGGGAGCTTGCTCACTACTAAATTTGAAATAACTGTATGATAACATGTTTGCAATGACTTAAATGGGTAGAGAAAGAATCCAGCTCAGGCTAGTGCAAGGCAGAGCATTTTTTTCAGAAATGCCTATTAGGTCTGATTTATTCACATTACATGATTGCCCACAAGGCAGAAATTATATTCCAAACCACATCAGCACCTAGAGCACAAGGGAAAGAGGGTTCTGGAGTTTAGAGTAAGGCCAGTCTGTGAGCAGTGCTTGGGATAACTGCTGATCTCTTTAGGCTCTCTGACAGCAGTTCTTTCTGAGTCTCTCAGGAGATGGTTTGCTTGTACTAGAACTGGTATTTTGAAAATCAATAGAGGAAAGCTGAAAAGAAGCAGAGGAAACCAAGCAAGTGGATACCACAACATGTTGATTCATACTTTAAAAATTCCATGGTGACCCTGGTAAATTCAGCACCACCCAGCAGCAGGGGTTTTCCATGGATTCTCTGAAGAGAAGGGAAATAAAACCTTCTTTTGCAGCTATTGCCTGGACATGTCTCAGACCTGGGCCTTTCCCAGGGTTGCTGGAAGTCATCTAATCCTTGGTTCCACCTGCTCCAGCACATCACATTTTGCAGCTCAGCAAGGCTCTATCTTTAGCCTCTCAGCAGTGGGACATTTTAGGCAGAAGAGGATTAAGCAGGCACACACAGATTTAAGTGCAGCCTGCAACTAGTTACAAATGTATTATCTGCATAAGCTGTCATTACTGGCAAGAATATAAAACATAATTGTTGCATTGCACTATTTCTGATTAATTGGTTTAAGGCATGAAGGAAGAGTGTTTCTACCTAAATAACAGTGATATTCATCGCAATAAAACTTCATGACATCATTTCTGTATAATTTAGCATTGCTTTAAACAAGGAGAACTGATCTTTATAAAGAAACCTGAGGGAAAATATGGCTGAAGAAAATGTGTCACACCAAACATTACCACTACAATGTCAAAAGGACACAAGCCTGACAAATCTAGTTGGCTAAATCAAAGTGTGGGCATTTAATACTGATGTGGGTGTTGCTTATGCAGATTTTAGAGTATTAAATAATTTATCCCTAAAAGCATAGTCTTTTATTTCTTTGGACATTGTTGAACAATTTCTTTAGTATAGAAACACGAATTGCAACAGGAACATGGTTTTCTCCCATTTATTTTTTTCCCATAAAAACCTGAAGTAGTGTAAAGATTTAGAAATTTTTTACATGGATCCTCAAAAGCAGGTGGTTTTAATTGGAAAGACTTATTACTGTAACTAATCATATGCAAGCATCTTTGTTTTTGTAAAGATGAAGTTCCTCATGTGTAATACTCTCCTCCGTGGAAATGTTCTTCTTCTTTGGAAAATGAGATGTGTCCTCGCTCTGAACTTGGGTTTGGCAGAGTATTCCCCTGTACCTGGGATCTCTGCCAGAATAATGTGAAGGCATGGGGTGGGACAAGGGAAAGAATGGGCTAGCTAGAGGGAGAGGTTAGCAGCCTGTGGTCAAGGGTTACAGAAACTCAAAATATGAAACCTTCACTGAAACTGAGTTGAGAAAAATGAAGAATATTATGGAGACAATTCTTCCAACCCATACGATGTTCAGATGGAGATGCACTGAGCTGGACTCCTAATTTCTGCACACAGCAGAACTCCACTGACAGTAAATAGAGCCTTACATGTTTACAATGGTAGAAATTAAATTCTAATTTGGACTCATTATTTCTTCTGTTTTTCTTCACACTTTCAGGGTGAAAATTCATTGTTGTTTGGGTTGACATTTTTTGATTAGACAATTTTAGACAAGTGTGAGATTAATTTTTTCTTTGTAAAGTTAAAACAAAATCCATGTAAACCAAACTGATTTTAAACAAGTGTTCTGTAAGAAGGAGGCAGCTTTTCCACATCTGAAGAGAGACAAGTTTGAAACAATACATGCACATCTATTTAAAAATCATAATTTATTAATATGAAGGGTGATAACTGTGGTTTTTTAGGCAATTATGACAAAGGCAATTATCCAAAAAAGTTAGAAATGAGGAAAAACACTCAAAAGTACTGTATAATTTTTGTCCCTTCAATTTACTTACCCTTTGGGCAATAGGACTTCAACTTTTTTAACTTGTATTTGTCCCTCCTATGTTGGTAAAGAACAAAAAATTTTATCCTTTGCTTATATTCATAATATAATAAAAAGCAGAGGCAAATTGTTAAATTGTGAACTGTAGGTTATCCAGGAGGACAGATTTGGTTGGCTAAAATGCCTTTCTGCATGTAAATTTAAAAAGTTTAAGATAGTTGATTTACTGTCCCAAATCCTGTCAAAGTAGTCTTGACTTTTAAGGCTAAGTGCTCAGATCTGCACACACTTGGAATTTGATGTGCAGCTATCACTGTGGTGGATGGACTTTAGCTATATAATTATATATACGCTTTTCCCCTGGCTACACATAAATGGTCATGACACTTGGGAGAAGGATTTTAACTGAAATAAATCTTGCCTGTGGAGCAACCAAGAACTGTATGCAGACATCACATTACCACATCATCTTTGCCTAGAGGAGTGGTGAGAGCAAGAAAATAGGGTGTGACACCAACTGTTTGGCTTCTACATGCAAATAATATTGCCCAGCCCTTATGATTCACTGTGTGCATGGTTCAGGCTTAATGCAATTTTGAGTTGTTGCTTGAAGCAGTGTGTTTTGTGTAGTAAGACCTTCAGGGCAAGTAATGCAGAGAAAACTCTATGCAGAGCTGTCCTATCTCCTTGCATTCTTCAACTTTGTCCTCACCCAATGCTGGAACTCTTGTCAGAATTGTCTGATTTATTAGTTGCTGCAATTGCTGGTGTGACAAAGCAGCTTCTTCTACTCTACAGTGCAAATTTTGTTCCTTTGTAACAGGCAGTCACTATTTAGGGAAGTTCAGGGGGCTCTGGGGGGTCTGGAAGACCTTAACAAGACATAGTTTATCAGTCTGCATAAAGTTTCTTCATGCCATGTGTACTGCCAGTATTGATTCAATCTCTTGAAGACTTTATATCTATGAGAATGTTGTTGAAATAGTGATAGTTTTCTTATTATAAGATGACCTTGGTTAAGTCACTGATGTAGGGGATGACTCACATACTACTAACATTCTTCACATCCCTATAAAGATTCCTTTTTCTAACTTTAAGACTTCCACCTAGTTTCTCATCAGTCTCTTTGAGAGTTTCACAATTAAGCTGAAGAGGAAACCTGTGCTCAGGGATGTTAATTTCATCATCTTTCTGCTGTACCTCTGAGTAGGTGGAGAGTGAGAGTCAATCTTTAATAAAGGAAATGAGGACTCTTCTTTCTAGTTATTTATGCTTCTTGCTCTAACATACATTGTCAGTTTTTTTTATAATTTTGTTTATGTTGATGATTTTAAAAGCAAAACCCAAATTTTCCTTTCAGATCCATCCATTCATCAATCCAGGCCTCAAAAATTATTTTACTATGTCAATTATCAAACAACAAAATGCATATCTTATACAACAATCATATTTATGAAATCTTCAATAATGAAGATATTGATGCTTTATACAGCAGAGAAAATGAACCTGGCTACCCATTAAAATCTTTCTCAGAATAAAGCTTTTAAAAAGTTGAGGAAAAATTAATTATGAAAATGGCAGCTGTTGCCTACAATTAGACTATAGAATGGTTTTCCAAACTAAATGTCCCCCATTTAAAAAAAAAAAAAAGAGCTGTGTGCAGACAATTTTGGAGAAATCATTTGGTCATAATTCTTAAAGCCTCAGAAAAAAGTAGAATAATTTATACGTTAGACTCTAGCCTGCTGGAAGCAAATGTGAAAAAAAAAGAGATTAGAACTTTGAAGCATGTTCTTGGGTATGTGCCTTTGAAATTTTTTTCTCTACAAGGAAGTACATCTCAAAAGCCCAGTGAAATAAAAAGAATTTTTTGTTGTTGTTTGTTTGTTTATTTGAGTATAGGATCTTTTTCATACACATGCAGTCTTGAAACTGCTCACAAAAATATTAAGGTCACTGAGACAAGACTATAAGCAAGTCTTGTCAAGTTTGACTATAAGTCAAATATTATCATTTGACAGTTAAAGGAAAACAGATGAAGACTTCTGGGTTTGTGGCTCATATAAAATCACATCCTACTCTGAGAGGCAAATGAAAGAGAAATATATCTGAAATTATGTACTATTTTTCAAGTTTTCAGTGAAATTACTATATTTTATGCTTACATTAATATATATATGTAGATGCATAAATATATATATGTATTTTATATATGTGTGTGTGTGTGTATATATATATATATATATATGGTGTATCTGTGTGCATACACATACCTGAAATGAGAATATAGAATTTAAAAATAAACCTATGAGAAAAATTCTGTGTCTGAAAATTGTCACTGACATAATGGACTTCTATTTTGACATATCACTGAAGAATATAGCCCGTATAAATAATCAAGGAAAACTTTCTGTATTGCTGCATTCAAGAAGACAGTTAATCACATATTCAATTTATATCAAGGTTAATATAAGAAAGCTACTGAACTGGAACCCATCAGAATGTACATTCAGTGCTCCAAATTTACAGCTGCAAAGCAACATATAGTAACATAACAAAAGCTAATTCTTATTGTTTTCTTTAATTGCTGAACTTGGAATTCAAACATTTTGTCAGCCAAAGCTGAATTTCAGAGAAGAACAGCAAGAATCAACATGAGGATGTGTCATAGTGTGATATTTTTAAAGCGTAATGGAGCACAGAGCAAAAATCCCTCAGGTTTACATTTACATCCCATAATTGACATAGACGTGACATCAGGAGACTAATAAGATATCAAATTTGTGATATTTTCCCACTGAACTTCTAAAAGGTTTAGGGCTCATCCTGAAAACATACAAAAAATCCTCCTCTTAGGATTAGAGTTTGCCTTAAAAAATATATATACATGATGGAAAAATACCTTTGCTTTTAAGTGTGAATTAATATTATACTTGGAATTATTTTGAGAAAAACAAAATACATGACAGGTAATATTTTATTCAAAGCTCACACAGAATGCAATAGAAATTCAAATAATTATATTAAAATTCTCAATATGCCCAAGGACAGCATATTCATAAATATTTCTACTTTAACTGAAGTATTCCAGTCTTGGAACATTCAAAGAACAAATACAAGAATGAATTAGGGCTTCAATCCATAGAATAAAATAAATCCATAAGTCTCATATATTTGAAATATTTTCAGTTAGTCATCAGTAATCCCCTTAAGAAATGTTAGAAAAGTATGACCAGCCTTCATATCTTTTTTTTTTTCTGGATGCTGCCTCAAATTTTGATTTCTGATTCTTTAACTGACTAAGGCAGCAGCAACACCTATGTAGATCAGAATGGGATCGACGCATAATTTCAGTCACTTAACTGAATGTAAATGCCATAAGACTATAGTTATTTTAGAGAAATGGACACTCTAAATTCCTAATTCAAGTTTGAGGTGAATTGTCTATCATATTAGGCTGATTGCAAAAGGAACCTAAGTTCTTAATTTAAATATCCCCTTTAGGTACTCAAAACAAGGTTTCATAAATCTCAACAAAAAGCTAACAATTTACAGGAATGAAGGCATACCCTTTGTCTTGTACTGAATATTTCAGTGGTGTGGCAGAAGCACAAATGAACACTGAATTCTGGTCCTTTCCAGCTCGTAATGAAAGGTCATGTGGTACTGAAATACCTCACTTTTAGCTGAAGTTATTTGTCATTCACATCTTCACTTGCCCTTTGTAATGATCTTAGGGAGTTTATTTTTTTATTAGCAAAACCTTTGACACTCCTCTTCAAGTCTTCAATCAAGGACCAATAGCTTACATACACTAAAAACATGTACAGTTATCCACCAAAGAAGACAAATGATCATTTTAACATATTAAAACAAACAAATAAGTACTTGTTTGACAAAACCACCCCAAAACCTTACTGGAAACTAACATATGATATGACAAGAGGTTTATTTTTCAAACCAGTCTCTTTTTTTTTTTTTTATTGCATATTCAAGTTATGGCACTTGATATCAAGTTGCACACACAGTCTAAAACACATAGTTCTGTGGGCTATAATGATCTGTCCCTGCTTTGGCCAGACTGAAATAAACATCATACATGTGGTACTCATTTCACATAGATTTCAGTTTCTGATCGGTGGTTACTGTCACTCGTTCAAGATAACAAACAGAAAATTATGGGAGAGAAATGTGGTGCAAAGTGGCCTGGAAGTTATCCACAGAGCACGTCTTTTATATCTCAAGTTGTAATCCAGCTCACAAGAATGCCTTTCATGTATGAAGAAAGAGGTTATTATCCTATCAGTATACAATCTGTTAATAACAAACATCAGGGGAGAGCGATTCATTTGCCCTGACAGCTTTGTGAACAGGCTTAGAAACTGTTCTGAATAGTGAAATACATTAAGAAAAAGATGTTATTTATGGCAGAAGACAGGAAAGGGAGCTTTCCTTCTGGAATTTAGGAAAGTTCAGCCAGCCAAAACATAGAAAAAGCTCAGAAAAATATTTGCAAAATTAATGAAAGACAGACCTTCCTATTTTCACCTCAGATTTAAAGGTGAAAAGCCATGTCACTCAGTGACACATTTTTCAAGATATAATATTGAAAACCCATCAATTTTATTAATAGAAAAGCATAGGTAGATCTTACTTCTTATGAAAGCTGGTCCTTTTATTGTTGTGACCTCTGATTTAATTTTATTTCTATATTGTTAACCTGAATAAATCCTTTCATTCAGCCTGCACTTGTGCATGCTCTGGTTCTATCTGGCCTTTCTTGAGAAATGTTTTGGAATAGAAGATGAAGGCAACTTGCTCATATCTCCATGGACCTGGAGGCACAGTCTGCCGATGTATTGAACCTCCAGACTTACTGTATATGATTGCTGTGTTTGATATTAATTTGCATATCTATTACATTTATTTTAGAAAAAAAATTTATATATATATAGGCACACACTACTAAGCTAAAATATATTTTTCTTATTGACTATCCTTGTCTCTGACTATAAACATTGCATTGCCAAAAATTTATAGCAACGACTGATAAAAAAGAAGTAAAAATGGAAAAAAAAAAGAAGGTTAAAAACATGATCATTATTTTGTGATGTCTTAAGATATAGTTGCACAGACATGGAGACATAAATAAAGAATTCAGAAATTTAGATTTTCTGATTGTGTGTATTTTACAGATATATTGCATGGTATTAGCAATATATGGTAATATATGGTAATATATTAGCTATAGATTTTTGTTAGTTGTTATAAAAATGTTCTGAAAGAATTCAGCAAATGACAGTCTGTGCTCCTTCAGTCAAAAGAAGTCCTTGTTTTAAGAGCATTTCATAAGCAGTAGAAGTGAAACCAAGCTAAAGGATTCCTTCCTTCCTCTCCCTCTTCATGAGTGCTAAATTTGAGAAAAAAATCCAGGTTTTCTACCACTCTAGTGGCTTCATTACTTTTCTCTGCAGTAAGCTGTTACCACGTGCTCAGGTCATGCAGTTACAGGTGGAGGTGCTGCTGGGCTCAGCAGGACCTGGGCCAGACACACGAGGCCACCAAGCTCCAGCAGCTGCTCAGAAGATCTGTGTATCAAAGCCAGAGAGCATGAGCTGCACTTCAGCAAGCCCTGTAAGCAGTTCAAACAATAGAACAAAACAACTCCTGCTTAATGTGACTTTCCTTGGTTCCCTGTTACATTCTTGTCCAGGTCTCCCATAATATTTGGAATGATCCTTTGTTTTTCTACTAAGAGTATGTACCTCCCATCTGCTTTTTTACAAGTGTGAGCAATAACATCTGTAAGCAACCTAAAGTGAAAAGGGGCCTAACAATTTTTTTGCTATTATGTTGTAAAATGCATTTATGTGGCCCCATTATTTGTATTTTAAACTCACATAGGATATTGCAAAGAAATAAAGTGAGAAATTTGAAGAAAAAACTTCATATGTAACAGTTTAGTTTTCCATTTATTTAGGAAAGGTGTCCCAGTATAGTGTCCTTAGTATAAAAGATAATTCAGCAATCCATTTAAAGTATTATTGACTTGTTATGGCATTACACAGTGGAAACATTGACTATGGGCTATTTCCATTAAAATTATTTATTCACTTCTCATGTTGTTGTTTGGAGTTTTTTAAATTAACTTGTCAGCTGATGTAAAGGTGCTGAACTTGCGGACTAAGTCTACTGCAAAAAAATACAAGTAAAAGCAGAAATCAATCTGATTTGTTAAGAAAAAAATTTCTGTAGGAATCCAACACTTCCTCTTAGTTTATCTAACAGGGAAAATCCATGTAAGATAACTCACTGAAATCCAACAAACTGTATCATAGGTTTTTGTGAGGAGCACAGACACCAGAAATCATAAGGAAGTTAATTACTACTGGGGCTGGAATTCTAACTCATCAGTTAAACGATGAGCTTCTTCACTCTCTATTGCATGTGTTAGCCTACTCAGTTAAAAGATGAAAATCCTTGGTAAAGAATGTGTTATCTGTGAAGTGATGACCTAGCAGGGATGCACTAAATTACAAAGACTGAACTAGCTGGGAAAAATTCATTTTGCATCTGTTGCCATCTGATAAATGGGAGGAGGAGTGGATTTTTTTTTTTCCCCAATGGTATCTTTATTATCAGTCTTGTATCATCAGGATCAACAGTTCATTAATCATAGACACAAGGATACATTATGGTCCAAATTTCTATCAAATCTCCCACACCAGATGAAATGAAATTCACATGCACATTCAAAAATTAACATTTTCATTGACAATTGTTGTCTAAAAAGCATAGTTATCCAAATCACATTTGCAGTAAAGGTCAAGGTTGTCAAGGTCTAAGGACCAAAAGGGCTTTGTCCACAGAGGCATTTTTAAGCTCAAGTGACTTCTTATGATAACAGTAGTGTTTATTCTAGTGAGATTGGAGAAAAAAAGTTAGAACAAAATAGCTGTAACAGATATTGGGATTCTGATGGATAATAGATTAAAAATGCCTAGCATGGACTGAAATATTATCCAGCAAATACTTTTGAAAACAGCAGAAATAAAATTTTTTGCTTTGTATTTTGGAATTGTTTCCTAAGAAATAAAATTAGACTACAATTTTTTCTTTAGTCAGATTTTTTTTCTTTTTGTCAATGTCATCTACTGAGTTAGTCACAGCTATTTGAAAGATTTTACTTCAGTGGTATGCCACTTATTATTTATAGAATGTCAGCAGTAAACAAAATGTTTGAGTTCTTCACCTTGTGGGATGAGGAGCTAGAAAAGAATATTTTTTAAGTCAAGATATAATATATTGCCTAAAGTTGCTTTTTATCTGTCAAGAACTTTAGAGCTTATGTTGAGACAGTCCTTCTTAAACAACAAACCGTCTTTAAAAGCTCTTAATGTTTGCTGGTTTGCTTTTATTTCACAGCTTCTATATAACAAACAATATTTCTGTATTTCTGTCCATTGCAGCTGTTGTCTGTAGATGATCATTAGACTGGCTTGACACTTGTACTAGAAACAAATGACCAAATCAAGGCAATAGTGAGGCTGGATTACTCAAACATTTCCATGAAGTCAAATCAGTTTTCTATTTTGAAGTGAAAAAGACATATGTTTTTAACTAGTGTTTTAAGCATAAGAAAATATTGTGAAGACAATTCTCATAAGACCCTGGCACCAATGAAGTCAATGAAGAAAAATCCACCAACTAAATTAAACATGTCTGGACTTTAATACAACTTTCTTGAGATTCATCTAGCTATGAAACTGTCAATGAGGTGGCAGGTCAACATTTTCCTTTCTATGTACACATTTTTATTTTACTGACTCTGGGGGATTTGTGAGCCAGACTTCATTCAGCATGTTCCAAAGAACTATGCACTGTCTTCCCTAATAGAGATATTATCTTTGTTCGTATTTCCATTTGTATTTTTTCCTTATGAAAAATAAGTCATTCAAACTGAAATGTATCTCTGGGTTTCAGGGGTTTTTATTTGGCTGGTTTTCACTGGTTTTGGTTTTAGTGTTTTTGGTGTTTACAGCTATTACATTTTATAAGAACAAATAGATGCAAAATCTCTCAGCAAACAAGAGAGTTTTTATCACATTATGTTTCCACTTTAGTTCTCAATACAGATAGCTGAGTCATGAATACATATCCAGCAAAAATATAAGCTTCCAAGTATGTCAGAGTTCAGCAGAAAGTGCCAGGGTACTTCATACACACTGTCTCGATATCTTTAAAAGGGTATTATGTTAAATCCCCTCAGAGGTGTCTTAAGCTAGGGTTTTCCCAAGAGCCTCGGGGTACATGGAACAGTTGCCTGTTTTCTTTAGTTTCTCCTAGCTATATTTGGCTTAGCTTCAGAAGACCTTGTTTTTCCCTTTAGAAGTCCCATGACCATAAATGTTATGTCAAATGGTATTATTTTGATTTTTTAATCTTACAATTACTAACTAAAAATTTAAAAAATCTTAAAATGAAATTGCTTTTGGATTCATAATTTGTGAAAAGTGTTATAAGCATTTGCAAGATAAGTGCACACTAAAACATATCACTTGTCAATGTAACATAAAATTTAATAAATATTTTATGGGGTTTTTTATTTCTGATAAGTTTTCCTCATGTTGGCTGTTATTATTAGTATTATTAGTAGAAGTATTAATATTACTATTATTATTTAACAATAGGACTTCAGCATATCTTTAAAAAGTCTAGGCTGATCCTATAACAGATTATAAAGATGTGAAAGTTTAAAACCTTTGAATATTTTATGAATTATATACTAATAAAAGTTGGTGGATTGGAAGTGTTGACAAAGACAGGCATAGGATAGTCCTCAGCCTCCCACACACTGCTTTGCCAGTGTGATCCATCAGGGCCATTTCTGTGGCAGAATAGAGGTTCTTTGATTCTAAAATCATATCCCTAATGCATCAGTTAAATACTATCAAAGCATTTAAACCTTTCATATATTTTTATCATTGCAACATTTTCCTTCAGGCACTAGAAAATAAAGTACTCGCAACACCTCCCTGAGGAAACTGGTATACATAATAGCAAATTTTCTAATGTAGTTGTTATTTTGTTTGTTTGTTTGTTATTTCTTTTGGTTTGAGCAACATTTTTTTTGCCTCAACATTTAATAAAACTCCAAAGGATAGAAAAAGTGACATTTAATTTTCTTGGCTTTGGCTACCACATTGTTGTGTCTACATAGGCATGCACTCATCTAGAGCTGCTCACACCCACACTTCCATCCACCCACAAAGCTAATCACAGTGTTTTTAAAATAAAGTAATTTCTTACTGCCTAACCACAATGGCAATCCTTCCAGCTCATTTGGTTCACCCTGAATAATATACATGAAATACTCCAGTAGGGATTTTTTTGGTTAAAATGAACATTATTTAAAACCACAGTATTTAAGCTTCTGGTAGGGGAGTTATGTTGCCTTCGTTGCGATTCTGTGGCAGTGTTAACAGAATTTGAGTTCACTGAGTTCATAAGTCAAGATCATGAAGCACTGCAGACCAAATGTGCTAATCTGCTCTGGAACGTTGCCTCATCCCATCTGAAAAGTCTGTATTTGTGTTGAAGACATAACAAAGAGACTTTCTACTTTCAGACTCACTGAAAGTATTTTAAATACTCATCATGCTAGGGATCTCATTTATCATCTATGCATTTAGATACTAGGCTTATGCATGTGCAATTCTATATAGCACTTACACTCTAGAGATTTTCATCTCTTGCCTCTCCACTCAAGAATTCACAGAAACTAAACAATCAACTTTCTTTTTTTCTATGTATTTTATTTTTATTTTACTTCCTTCCTGCAGGGCTAGTTCTTTTGCTTTAAAACTGAGAATCAGAGTGTATGAGCTAAAGCCAAATCCCACAGTTGGAGTGCTTTTAAGACTTGGAACAAGTTAAGATGTATGTTTTCTAATTTATGAAAGAGGCAAAGAATGTCAGACAAAGAAAGGCCAGGATAAAGAGAGGATAAAGAGAAACTACACTTTTGTAATTATGATGTAAGTATGTAGTTACAGACTGAGAGGTCTTTGCAGAGATCGTGTGATTTTGGCCATTCCCACAAAAGAGGAAAAGATGGCCCTTTAACAATGTTTAGAGAAGCTGAGATACTTTGCATTAAACAGAAAAAACCCTCATACTTGCTCTAGACACTTTTAATAATATCTTTAATAACCTATTTTCAACAATGATGTTTGGCTATAATCTTTAGCAGCCTTCATTACTAATATTATCAGGGGTGTATAATGCAGGGGCATATGCAAACATATTTATCTGTTTACATTCTGTTAAAAGCTGATTGTAAAAGTGTTGCAAACTCAAGGAATCTAAAATAAGAAAATGCAATTTTAATTCCACCTTCTTAGGTATATACATTCTGGCCAGTTTTGTATTTCATGATCCCATATTCTCTGTCACTACCAAGGATGAATGATGTACCAAGGATTTTATCTACCAAGGATGAAAATTGTAATGAGCAATTTTTTCTTTATATTTAATTAAATATACCAATATAACTGAATTACTGCAGCATCCCCTGTGGGGTCACACCGGGACAGAGCAGATCCCCACCTTTGACCTGTTGGACAAGCTTCTTTGGATGCAGCCCAGGATACAGTTGGCTCTCTATGCTGTAAATGCACTTTGCTGGATCATGTGCAGGTTTTTACCCACCAAACCCCCCCAAGTCCATCTTCTCAGGGCTGCTCATCATTCTGCTCATCACCCAGTCTGTGTTTGTGTTTAGGATTGCCCTGACCCAGCTGCAGGACCTTGCACTTGGTCATATTGAACTTCATGATGTTCCCGCAGGTCACTCTCTCAAGCCTCTGGATGGCATCCCTTCACTCCAGCAAGTCAACAGCACTACACAGCTCAGTCTCATCAGTGCCAAGGATTGCTTGATAACACTGTCTACGTCACTAACAAAAGATGTTGAAATGTTCCAGTGCCAATACCAACCCTTTAGGAATGATCCTGGTCACTGCTTTCCACCTGGACATCAAGATTTTGATTGCAATTCTGACAACCATACAGCCACCATATACCATATGGCTGCAACCATATACCAACCATATACAACCACTGTGCACCAGTTAAGTCCATGCCAAAATCCATTTTAGAGAGAGGAATGTTGTGTAGTACAATGTCAAATGTTTTACACAAGTTCAGGTAGATGACACCATTCCCTTATCCACCAGCTTTACACCTGTTTTAGAAGAACACTAAATTTGTTAGGTATCATATGCCCTTAGTGAAGCCATACTTGTTGTCAAAAATTACCTCATTTTCCATGTGTGTTTACACAGTTCCCGAGATGATCTGCTCTGTGATCACATTGAGCACCAAGGTGAGACTGACCAGCCTGTAGTTCTCTGGGTCGTCCTTTTCCTACCTTTTTAAAAACGGGGTATTTCCTTTTCCAGTCATTCAGTGGGAATTTTACCAGTCTGCCATTCTTTTATAACATGATGGACTATGGAATACCAACTTAATGTATAGATTCCCTTAGGATCTTCAGTTGCATTTCATCAGATCCCAGGGACTTGTGCACATTCAGGTTCTTTAGATGATCTTGAACTGTATTTTCTCCTATGTTGTGCAATCCTTCCTTTTCACAGTCCCCGCTATTGCATCTTATTTCTTTTTCTTTATGTTTTTTAGTCCTATGGAGTATGGAAAAGGAAGTACTAATATCAAAGAATGGGTTTAGATTTTTAGGTATAGGAATGGAAATAAAAATCTTCTTAGACCGTTGCTTTTTGATTCCTGGAAGAGATTTGCTGTCTTTCCCTCATTAATTTGTAATTAATTTGTTTCACTTTGGGTCTTGGGCAAAACTTTTTGTTGCTCTTGGGAAACTGAAAATTTGTTGGTGTAGTTAAATGCTCTTTTTGGAGAAGTAGAAAGAAGTATTTATCCAGTGAAATGTTCACCAGCCTTTGGATCCTTTTGGTTCCTGATGGTGGCCATGATATTTGCAGTATTCTGGAGTTTAAGGTTTACTCTTAACTCACATGGACAGTTTATCTTTTTCAGATGAAATAAAGCCTCCAAGCAGGTTTAGGAGAATAGTACCAGAAATCCTCCCCATAAAACTATTATGATTAGTATTAAGACTTTGAAAGTTACTATAATATTATATATATTGCATCTGATGTGGAAGTAGTAATACTGGTAATACCCTTTTTCACTGAGTTTTTAAGTTGACTTGAACTTCTCTGACAGACCTGATTAGCTCAGAGGAAGACATGAAAAGGGATATAAAAGATGAAGAAAGAGGAAATCCACCCTGGCACTGCTGGGGAGAGAGGACAATGTGTCTATCAAAAATGCTCCCTTGCTGTTTGGGAAGCATGTGAGTAAACACAACAGCAGTCACAAAACCCGTGGGAAAGAAAATAAAATATTTGAAACCCCAAGACTTATCTGTGGGAGATCCATTGATTCTAGCAGAGGTGTGGGATACAGTGGTTAGGAAGTGAGAAGCACAGAGCCCTACACTGTGCTAGGAAAAATCATGACAACAGAAAAACTGCAAATTCAAAGCCATTATTGTGGTCCTTCATTACTCAGACCTCATCCTACTTCTAATCAAAAATAAAAAAAAATGCAGGAAAGAAAATAAGAAAAGCTGCAGAAAATATTTTGCATCCACTATGCAATTGTATTATAAACCTAGACTTTAAAACCTTGTCATGCAATTATTTTTTGTGAGGAATTTTTATTTTGTTGTAACAGTCTTTATTCACTACGAAGCCACAAAACTGTCACTCTTTAATAATCTGAATTCAAAACATGCATTAACTTGAAATTTTCTTGAAAATCTTAATAAGGAATCCACTCTTTTCTGGATTAAGACTTGGTTCTTTGGAAAAATCCCATACCTAATAAAAGTTAAAGCAGATGAGGATTTATGGCATGGAGTAGGGATTAATTTTTTCTGTCTTTTTTGAGCAGAATATTTTGACAGAATCCACAAATGTGGATTTATTTTCTTTACAAAAGAGGTTTTTAATGCCCTTAAAAAAATCCCAATGACTTTCTAACAAGATTTTAATATGGGATTTCACAAATTTGCTGATGTTTACAACATAAGGTACACCTTATATTGTAAAGATAAAATCTCTGACAGCAATAATCCTTCATGTATAAAACCTAATGTAGAAGCTCTGAAGTGAGAGCTTTAGTATAATTAAGATCTCAAACAAAATATCTTTAAGCTGGAATTTCCTGGCTTTACCTAATGAAAGTTTTTGTTCTTGACAAAGGAATTGTGTTCAGTTGTGAATGTGGCCCCTAGCACAGAAAGAAGTTTTATTGTATTCATTCTTTCTGTATAGTACTGATATATTAACATCAATGTAGCTGTCTAACTTACCATTTTACTTGGTTGCATAGTAAATGACAAGTAGTTTTCAGCATTTGAATGAGGTTTTCAACACCAGGCATTTTATCTGAAGATATGTCAGTAATGTTCACACAGGTGTGAAACACTGAGGCATCTTCTGTTACTCACTGTTAAATGTACAGTTATGTAATTTACTTTTAATAATTTATTTTGTAAATTATGTTATGGCATAGCAATAAAATAAGACACTGAAATTCAGTTTTATGTGCATTGAGAACAATTTTACAAAGACAGATTCTGACTTTCCATGTTTCACATTTTGGATACATTTTTATCTTCGTTGTCTGACATAAAATATCAAAAGATAAAGGAATGGTTGTTTTATTTTTAGATTTTTTTTTGCCATAGTGAATAACTTAGGACATTTCTCGGCAAAGTTTAAGAAAAAGACTGACACCAGCAAGATTCTCATCTTAAAATGGTGAAGAAAAATTTAAAATGAAGTTCTAATCCAATAGAGGACCTTTTTCAATACACCATCAAAATATTTTCTAAGAATAATTATGAACATTTAGCATATAAGATCACAAAGACACATGAACATCAGTGTATGTCCACCCATGTCCACATGCAAAAAGACCCCTAATAAATCCTTTCATATATTGTTAAATTTGAAAAAGTCCTGATTTTGGTATGGATATTCCAATAATGCTGTCTTTGCTTTGATATCTCCTACTCTGCAAGAGAGCTCAACTCTGATGAACATATGAATCTCTGTAATGAATCGCTACCTAGACAAAAGGTTTATAGAATGTGCAAAATGATAATAAATATATTTACAGAGCAATGGTTCCATCACTGTATGAATTAAAATATATTTACCTTCCAATTCACCTATCTAGCATCTTTGTACCACTTCTGCTTAAACCTCTAAGGATGAAAGACTTAGATATTTACAAAACACTTAAATGTGGCAAACACCTATCTTTACCCTTCTAACACCTTCACAATACTGTCTATGCTACGACACACATGGTTGCACCCACATTATCACATTATGTAAGAATGTTACAGGTTTGGTTTTGTTTTAGTTTTTTTTAATTTATTTTTTCTCCACCTAAATCTACACAATAGAATTCCAGAGTTTATACAAATGTCTTCTACCCACCCACATAAAATTTGAATTAAAGAGAGTAGAGATCCAGGCAGGTTATTTACAAAATATCAAGCTCATGAGATGCACACAGATCAAACACTTCTCTTACATTACACAATCAACAGAAACAACAAGAAATGAAAAAAAATTAAAATTCTAATATGCTTCTAAAGCATAGTCCTGTAGTCATCAAATGTGACATTTCCTGTACAGTAATTAACATTCTTAATTTATTCACAACAAATCAAGGTTTGCAAATAGGACTAATGTCTGACTAAAAGTGGAACCCCAGAGGCAAAATGAAATAATGAGACGCTAAGAAAAAAAAATAGCTGTACACAAAAATGTTCAAAACCTTCTAGATAATATGCATGACATGTACTGGTAGGAGATTAGAGTTCAGTGTTCTCACTGTTTTCTCCAGACAGACCTAATTTGTTTCCAATTAATAGAAAATGTCCTGCAACTGACTTACCAGACTAAAGTGGTCACAGGAATATTGTCTCTGCTTATAATATTGCCACAGAAATATGTTATCTTTTTTGCTACCTAGTTGTGAAAAATGATGCTGAGTTACTTTTATGCTTGCCATGTATTCAGACTTTTTTTTTAATAGGATATAATTTATGAGAACACACATTAATTTAGACATCCTCTCAACCACGTTAGATGTCACTAGAGAAGAGAGGATTTGTAGCTGTTCTGCTGGAAATAATGGAGTAATTAAAACTGATTATAACACTTAATCCACTTGCAACAGTCTGCAAGTATCATGCATAGGATACTGAGAAAAGATTAATGGATTAATGAACAGTTCTTAATGTGTTGTTGGTGTTTTTGTTATGTTTTGTTTTTTCCCAGGCTGTTGTTAATGCCCTACCCTTTAATAGGAAAATGGTCCCTGCATTGTTGTAGGAGTAGGTAATTGTTGCCTTATGAATCTAATTTTTCTGATATATTTGCAGTGACTTGTGGTCATTGTGAGGACTGTTTCCCAAACGACAATAATGGACTCCCACATGGAGATGAAACCGTTGCTTGGCTTTCCAAATAAAATTGGGAGTCTTATAATTTTTTTCTCTCTCCCTTTTGCTAAGCTACTGTTAAAAGATCAGGAAGTAGAAGAAATGGTAACATCTCAAAAGAGAAACCAGTTCAAGAAAAGTAGCAAATTTATAGTCAGAAGATCCCTCTCTGCAACTCACCAATCTTCTCGCATAAAACATCTCTTCAGTAAGGCAAGGATGCCCCCAACTAGAGAGGTGCATGAAGAAACTCCTAAACCAAGAACCTGGTCCAACTGGGCATTCATTACCAACAAACTTCGTGAAATCAAGTAGGTAACATAAGGGCCAAGTGTCAGATACTGGAAAACGAAGGGCCACACAAACAATAGTTAGAAAGTTGAGAGCTAGGAGTGTATCAGGAAAGAGACACAGACTAAATGTCTCGCCACTTCATGCTAAATGACAGGTAATGGTATTTTTCATTATTTGGCATAATGGTACAGTCATAAGACAATGGTCTGAGAATGAGATATCCTAAGCTTTACCTTTGCCATTGATCAATTCTGAGTCGTGCTATAGGCAGGCCACTTCAAATTCTGCAGCTCAGATTCTTCAGCTGTAAATCAAGATTAAAATATTTTCTCTGATTATTTTTAATAATTTTCAAATACAATAGACATGAGTCATCCTGATTTTTTTTTCTGTATTCCCATCTGGGATTCCCTGGCAGAAATAAATTGCAAACTAAAATGAAGATATTAGAATTTAGAAATTTATTATCTTTGTAATAAGAGCTCTGTATTATTATCTTTTGATTTTAAAAAATACTACTGTTTCCCTAATTTATTATTTTCACTAGAAGATAACATTAGATTTTACTTTTTCATATCTACAGTGTTTGTAACTTCTTCCATAATTGTTAGTCCAATGTTGCCCTGTATTGTCAATAATGATCCAGTCAAATGAACAAGAAACTTCTAGCCTCTGTTAGGGCTTGGTTTGAATTGTATGGTGAAGTAATTTGAAATTTTTCAGTTTTTCTCAAATCTTCTGTTTTTCTCAAATTTAAAACAATTTTTTAAAGGTAAAAACCTATATTAATGCCTCAGATTACTACTTGCTAAAAAGCAGTTTCCTCCAAAGTTTTTCTATTTATAAATCATCACAATTCACTGAAAATAAATTTATTCACAACCATCCTGATCACTTCTAGTTAGCATATTACTCTCAGATACAATACACTTCTCCTGCAGACACATAAATAATATATAATTTATTTTTCAAATTGGTGTGCTTATAGCTATAGGCCAAATAAATAAAAGCAATTTATGTTAGCCGCCAGCATTAGGTACATTTTTTACCGTTGTTTAGAGAACTGACAAAAATATCATATCTGAAAATCAAAGTCTTTTTATCAGATTCTATGCTCATTAAGTTTGTTTTTGCATCTTTGTTTTCCAACTCTTGCTACTGCCATGCCCAGCAGGAAATTCAGCTGTAGTCAAAAGACTAAGTAAATAAACAAAGCAGCTCCTTTAGAATACTTCAGACAGGGACAAGTTGAGCTACAGGGCTAGCTAAAATAAGCAAAGTAAAAACTTAAACCAGTATAAAAATGCTTTATATCTGTCCCATCATAAAAGACATTTCATACATTTTTAATAATTCAGTTTTTTAAAAAAATGAAGGAAGTGTGATGAAGGGAGGTTGCTCGTTGAAGACTAAGGGTTTCTCTGCATCTGGGTTTGGGTGCACACGTGTGGTTCCTATTTGACTCAGAAGATGCCTGAGGCCACAGTTTTGCCCTAAGTGATTTGTGACAGATGGTGAATAACAAATAAACTTGCTAAGAAGAGATCAAGGGCTTTGGGTAAGAATCTCAGATTCTTGCCTGGGAATATGCAAGAGCTTTGCCATAACATGTATTTCAGCAGCATTTACCTGTCGGTAAACCTTACACAAACACAGAAAGCATCTGGATGAAGAAATACATTAAGCAAACGTGGTCACCGATGCTCAAAGTTTGTTGCTTCTATCTGCTGATCATTGTCACCTTCTTTAACGAGACATGTAACCTCATTTGGCATGCGGACAGGGTAGAAAAAAGAGACAACTGAGAGTTCATGCATTTTGCCAGAGTGACCAACCCAATGGACAACAGGAAAGGCTATGCTGAGAAAGCCCCTCATCATGCCATCACCTCAAGATGACATCATCAATCTATTGTTGATTGATGCTTCAATGTGCCCGCATGAAAAGAGTTTACAATAAATGTGTTTTGGAAATAAGAACTTCTTAAAAGTAATAGGTGCAGTATCTAGTTTTGAGCCTGGTTTTAGGAAGAGGCTGGTAAAGCAGAGAGTTTATTTTAGAGAGAAATACATTTTTATAAACATTGCCTGGAAACAGGTACAGAGATTTGTGAGGAAATGCTGTTTAGTGCAAGTTTAATGCAAACACGTGTCCTAGTAATGTTCCACTGGACTTTGTCATTTGACTAAAATATCTGATTCAGTAAAAGAGCAGTTTGGCAGTTTGCAATGTAGCATTCTCATGCTAACTCCAAGAAAGGTAGTGCTAAATTGATGTTACCAGTTTCATACTGTAGCCACAGTATTAGTTTTGACACTGTCTGCATGCAGGTGGTTTATAATGCATAATATTGATCTGGAGGATTCTTTCTCCCCCGCTGCCTTCAGCTGTATGTTAGCTTCCAGCCTTGATCTTAAAAGTTAAGATGGATGTTCAGTATTATTACCTAGCAGAAAGGGTAAAAAATCAATTTTGTCTCCTCATGCTTTATTCCCTCATCTTCCAGTGCTTGAGCAGTGGGGTTGTAACAAACATCAGCATAAAATAATTTATTAGCTGATGTTGTGACAAATCCTGTCAGATGAATAGATTACTATAGGTACATTGATGCTCCTGAAATCAGCTTTCTGGTAAGGATAAGAAAAGATAATAGAAAGCAATCAACAGTTTTTAATGGAGCAATACCTTCATAAAGCACTGCATTTCAGAAGGAGAGTAGTAAGATCTACCTAAGGAAAACTTAAGTGTGAATAATGTATTTTTCAAGACCGATGCTTATAGTAGATCATTATAGTTCGTGGGTTTTAAAGTCGACCTGTACAGATGAAAGAGAAGAGTTTCAAAAATGTTGACTTTCTGCTTTTGAAAATTAATTAATCCTTCAAACAAAGAAAGGAATTCATATTTACTAACCCTGTACTAAGTAATCAGGAAAAGCTTTCATTAATCTTTAGCTTGAATTCTAGATATAGGTAATTTTCTATGAAAACGTATTGATGAGTCCTCTAAATTTCATTTCAAAACTTCTTGTCTCACAGCATGCTTTGGGACTGGGAAATAAAAACCTGCCTTCCCCACCCTCCTTTCAGGGCAATACTCAGCCATAGACAAGGATTTGTACCACTATAGTCTAGTCTTTCCTAATCTTTTAAATCACATTAATCCTTTACTAGCCTGTCATCTGTAACTCAATTTGTTCAAGGCAGGCCTCACTCAGCCCTTCATTAGCTCAGTACATCTTTTCTATGTTTCAGTATTTTGCAAAGATGTAATGTAGATTAGAATCTAAGTGAAATCTTCACTACTGGAAAGAACATTGTACTCCTAGTCTTTCCTCATGTTAATGGTTCTGTGCTCATGCATAACAATTCTTGTACAATATTGTCTACATGATAGAGATAAAAATGTAGCAGAACAAGTTATCAAGCTAGGAAAAATTATGCAATTAGCTTGTTCTTTTAAGGTGATATTATGCAGACTGCTGACCTACCAAAACATCTGAGATCAAGATTGTTATGTTATTCTGATCTCCCTTAAAATGATATATTGAGGGGTACTTCCGTTGAAATGTGTAGAATTTTATACATATTTTAACTTACTGAATGTCTCTGTAAATGACTTCATATGATGAAATTCTCATTGGATTCTTCTTTAAATATTTTATAAGGTGGTATTAAAATGGTCTTAAGACATCTCCTATCTTTCTTAACCTTCAAGTAGAACCCAATCTACTTCTGACAGATACAATATTCCTATTTAAAAATTAAGCCAAAAAATCATCAGATAAGATTAAACACCCTAGAAATAAAATAAATGCTTTTATGCTTCTTTCTTTTTTTTTTTTTTTGAGCATTTGAGGTTATTAAATTGAGAATGGAAAGAGATTTTTGTCTTTCAGACAGTTGAGACATTAGAGACAAATGATAGCAAGAACAATGATAGCATACAATGACCTGAAATAATGAGCTGAAAACGATGGCGTTAAATGTCCTGACCCATTGATGTGGCTTTGTTTACCTTTGTGGTTTATTTTGCAATTCAGCTTGTATTTATGGAGGTTAGTGCCTCATTTTCTGCTTATAGTCAACACATATTTAAGTTTTTTGAAAACACACACATATAGCCATGAAGTGCTAAATATAACTTTTGAAAGCAATACATTATATATCTGCATAAAATGTTTTAAAACAGGCCCATAGTTTTATCTTCTAAGGACTTTCACAAATCCGAAAATTTTAAAGCATGGTTTTTTTTTTTTTATTTTAAAAGAAAATGCATTACTTCAGTGTTTGATAAGTCAAGATAAACTTAATAGAAACTTTTGCAGAAAAAAATAAAATTATGAATTATGCTTTATTTCACATTAATTAATAGAAACCAAGATCAGAAATACAAATTTATGAGAAGTTGGGTTTTTAAACTACATTTTTATTATATCATGCTATTCTGATTAGCATACACTCTAGTAGTAATTCTCTTAGTAATTGTCAAACTGAGTTCAACTAGGGAGATGAACCTTTTATTGAATTGTCTGCACATCTTAAGCCAACTAACCATTCATTTCTGTACCCGAAGATACAAAATGAGTATCTTTTATTTTAAGAAATAAAATCCAGTAGATTTAAGAGCATGGAATAGATTACAGCAGTGTATGAAAATAAATATAACATAATAAACCCACTTATTTTAATGATGTTTACATACGTAACAGCATATCTATGAAAATTATTCAGATGTGAGCTGTAAATTGGCACAGAAGCCAATTGAAATCTTCATTGAAGGTAATTCTGTACCTGGGAAAATAATAATTTTGCTGTGCAGCAAATTCTGTGGTTTTGGTAAAAACAGCACCAAGTCACAATCTGCTAAGGTTTAATTCTTTACCTGCCTCTATGCTGTTGCCATGCCGTGTCTCACTTTTTCAAAAGATAAAACACACTCATGTACACACAGGCTATCCATGGAATGGCTGGGTTGTTTAGACTCCTCTAGGACTGTTATATACAGGAACCATGCTGATGATCTGATGAGGCTGAAACCTTGCTCTTCTCACTTGTCTAGTTCTAGATGACCAAACAGAAATTAAATATAAATTAATTGTATCATATTCACATGATTGTGTGTGTTTTAAGTGGTGGGTGTCTGAAGAGCATAGTTTAAACTTTAAAGTAGTAATTTGAAACTGCACTGAACTGCTGTCAGGAAGCTGAAAGAAATAAATGTCAATAGAAAAACCAAGGAAGACACAGAAATTACAGCATATCAGAAGTTCAGAAAGAAGATGATATTTTTATGTGTTCCTGTGTGGACTCTGTGGGACATATATTTCTGGAATGGTATGATTTTTGATCTGAAAGCATATTTTTTCCACTCAGGAAAGCAATGCTTGTCTTAAATTGTTTTGTCTGAACTGTTTTATTTACATGTTATTTTTTGATCGTATTTTATGAAATTCTGATTAAATATATGGGTATATTAAGAACTGATAATTTAAAAAAATTTCCTTTTAATGGAAGGCTTGGGCTGACTTGCACTTTAGCATAACTACCACTTAATCTACATTCCTACTACCTCAAGAGAGAAACAAGTTTTTTTAAGGATTTTGTAATTCATGTATCAATTTATTTTAAGTCATGTTAAAGACAACCAAAAATATATTAATAAAAAAGTAGTGACAAGAAATCTTACAATATCATGGAGTTTTAATAACTCTTGTGATCAGAATTGTCAGGGGAATATTAGCTTATTTCACACACAAAGGACTTAAGTCTCTGCTTTCAAATAGTACATAGAAAATTAGATGAAAAATTTATTGCTAAGGTCAGTCTGAGAAGGTGTACCTTTCCCAGGTCTCCTCTCCTTCTGTGGAATTGCACCACCTGAGTCCTAAAGCAATTCTGAAGTCCTGAAAACACCTGCTTATGCATTATATTTTCAGTTCATGTCTGAGTGGCTTCATTTTTATGGCAGCCTCATGAGGATAGAACAAAATTAAACCAAGACACCATAGGTAAAAATTTGTAAGTTATGTAAATGTCACATGTAGAGCAAAATGTTGTTTCTGAGTAGAGGAATGTTGTTGTCAAGAATACCACTGGGAACATCTACATGTGCTCAGAGCACCATGGCTCTTTTCACCACTGTTTGGAGTGAAGAGAACTGACACTTCACATCTACCTCCTGGGATAGATCCTGGCATTAATGTTCAGAAGCAGAAAGCTTCACTTTTAAATACAAGAAAAAGACTACATATAATCATAAGAATCACTCTCCACATCTATTGCACCTTTGTCTAGGCATCTAAATGGAAAAAACAAAGAACAGATTGAAGCAATTAGGGAATCATTTTCCCCACAGATCTTTCAGTATCTCCCCAAAATAAATTGTTTAGAGTATTTACATGTGTAAAAAAAATGGAAATGGAGATATAATTTACAAGAAAATAAGGGTTTAAAATAAAAATTAAAAAAATCCCCAAACAATCTATGCATCCTAACTGGGAATTTTACCTCAACAATCCTATTTAGAATTTCCTGGACAGTTCCCTAAAAATATTGAGCAGTGTGGATATGTACATACATACAAATAAACTGCCCACTTACTCATTAGTAGTTCTGTGTATTCGAGAGGGAAGCATAGGTGAAGTATGGGGTTTATTAATGTAATTACTATTAAGTGACAGAAAATTTTAAGAGCAAAAATGTCTTAAATTCTTGGCTATCTTTTAGCTTAGCTAAAAAGTTTCAGGATAATATTTTAAAAACCACCTACTTCTGGTTTTCCTGTTAACCTTCTAAAGGATTTTGACAAATCCTTTCTCTCTATGTAGTTATTATACATTTTTGCTGAGGTGTGATAATGGAATTTGTGTTTAAGCACTGAAGATGCCAAAGAGCTAGTTGTTTTTACACCACAGGGATCAGCTTCTCCAAATGACACATACTTCTTTTCCTCTCTTGAGGAAAATGACAAAGTTTTAGGCCATCTGAAGAGATGACATGTAGCTCTGCTTCAGATATAGGGAACTGAAAACCATTAATAATACGTTTGAGGTTTATTTTTGGAGTATGAACTGATAAAAAATGTGATCCACCATAGTGGAAATTGAAACTGAACTAAAATTCCTGGGTTTTATTCCCATTACTTCTTATCTGTTCTCCATTCATCTACACATATCTTATGGAAGAAAGATCCCAATATTTTCAGCTGAAAATATGGTTGAAACTTTATTCACAGAAATTATAAGTCATGTAATGGCACATAGAATACAGAATACATGAACAGTTTAATAAAACTAATTCAAAAGCAAAAACAGCACTTATTTTCTGTCTTGTTTAAATCAGGAGTAAAGTGTATCTTGTCTTCCCTCAGGGTACTGACATTTCTCAGAACTGTAGGGTGCTCATGGAAACTCCTTTTTTCATTTTGTAATTTCTTTTCTTTTTTCTTGGTGTCTTTTTCAGATTTTCCAGGGAAAAGACACACATATCTGAAATTGAACCTCTGAGTGCTATTAATGAGGGACCTAAAAATCAGCACAGCTGGCCTCCCAAACATATTAAACCACAAAAATGACTCACAGAAGTTCTTTGTATGTGTGGCAGGTCACTGCAAGGGATATATCCTTTACCTCAGTTGTGAACTTCAATTAGCAGATGTCTTTGGACAATTAATCCTTTTTGAATTAAACTGAATTTGCTTTACATATATAGTCAGTCTATTTCAAATCTCTCAGTTTGTCATCATACAGTGATGTAGAACACACATAACCAAATGTTTCAAAATTCTATGTTATCACACATTATTTTAATTCAACTAATTTAAAATGCCACAAAAATGTCTATTAATGTGAAAAAGTCCACTAATATTTTTATCAGAAGTTAATTACAGTGGTCCCACTTGAATCCCTGATTTTGTTGGATTTATTTTCCTTGAGAAGAAATATTGAGTTTTTAGCAAAAATAACATAATCTCTGCCCCAGCAAACACAGTAAGATTTGATATGAGGACCAGAATCTATATGTATCTAGGAAGTTAGAGTTCTAAAGCTTTTCTGTGTCTGTGTACCCATTAAGTAAGGAAATAGGAAAAATTATTTCTTTGTGTTATTGTTCATTTACTTTAGCTTTACTTCTGATGTTTTTTTCAGAATCCAAACTTACAAAGTATATATATTGGAAAAAAAATCACTCTGATTATCTAATTGAGTATAAATATTTTGATTGTATAAAACCCTCAAAATTTGAAAATAACTAGCAGAGAGTTGATCAAACCATTATGATCCACTATGCAGTCAGGTGGACAAAATTTTTTTCTTTTTTGCCTTTTATGTCTCTAGGGTTTTGTTCTCAAACACATAATCATATCATAGGGCATATTGCACAGCATAGGCTCCCATAGGTAAATAATATCCTGGAGATCTGCAGCAGAGCTTATGTAGGAATGTTTTTACCAAAATATCATTATCTTCAAACATGTATTCTGTCACTCATACCATCCCCATTTATTTTTTTACTATTTGATGCATTAGTAATGTATGATGCCATCTTAATCCCTTTTTTTCTTTTTTTAACTATTAAATATCTACATTCCAGTTACTATCATCATTGCCATATTGAATGCTGCGTTTTTACTTTCAAGGGGTAGTAATGCCAGAGACACCAGTCATGAGGGTGGCAGTAGATACATCCTTACACTATTTCAGGATCAACAAGTCTTCTATTCTTAAAACAAATTATGGATAACAAGAAACAGAATTTTTTAAAAAGAATAAAATATGGAGCAAGCAGTATGCTGTTCTGCGACTGGTTTTCATTCCTCTTTCTCTGATGGGCAGAGCAAGAGTTTAGGTTACAATCCATAACAGTGCAGTGTTTCCCATTCAAGGTGACTACAAATTCAATTCTTCCTGGCAGCACAAATTATTCACCTCTCAAGTCATCCTTCTGACACTGAATTCGGTTGCACAAGAAAATGTGTCTGGCAGCCTTGAAATGGAAACAGACAAATTGCAAAGAAGTGTAGCAAGGCATCTGAGCACTTCTGCCACATCTTGCTGACAGATGGGAGATGTAGCACCAGTCACCAGTGCTTGCATCTCCAGTGCAGTTAAAGAAAAGGAAGCATTCATCAAGCCCTTCATTTCTCATTCCTCAAACAGAAGGCTGTTTACATCATGCCAGCAAATGATTACCCTCTGCTGCTGTTGTTGTGCTACCTATTGGAAAAGGTGAAGAGGTTATGTTTTGAAATTCCATGGAGATGTTGATTAAGGAAACAAAGGAAGCTGGTTCTTAACACCCAAGGCCCCCTCTCCCTTCTCCCCCACCCCCCAAAAAAATAGGAAGCAAGCATCATCACACTCGCATTTTTGACATGAGAAATGAGTTTTTCTTGGAGAGGACAATGAATTCAAAGCTCAAACTGCTTACATATATCAAGGGAGAACCACAGGATCTAAGCACTTTACCCTCCAACTGAATCATGTCTTTAGGTAGTTTCTGTTGTTTTCAGTCCTTATCTAGTTCTTATCTGACAGCTGACCTGGGGTAGCATGGATCTCAGATTTCCTTGGCTTCTTTTTAGGTCTTCATTAAGTATGCCTAAAAAACCAAAGTTATTCCATCTGTGTGGAAGTCTGCAAAATTGTAACTTTGTGAATGACTTCATACTGGACCATCATTAAAAAAAGATGATCCATAAACTGAAAAAGATGGGGAGCTACTATTTTAGGTGTTGAATGTGCTCAGAACCACAAGGTATCATACAATCTTTTCAGGGTCTTTTTCAAGAACATGACTCAGTTTAAAAGCTCATGAATTTTTGAAACTTGGAGGTAAAGTCTTTAACTCTGAAAGAAGACAAATGAAAGAGAGAATTTGGCTTATATGAAAATAGCTGAGCAAAAAATTATTGTGGTGATTTCCATGCTTAATTTTAGACCAGGCTGTCGCCAGACCTTTTCTTTTCTTTTTCTCTGAGTGTTTGCATTTTACAGCTCCTGAAGGACAGGGTTTTTTTTCCTCAGTGGTTTAGTTTAGTATCTGGACCTAGATAATTGCTTAGAGAATTATTTCATGTATATGTAATACAGGAAACTACATCCAGTTTGGGCAGGGTCAACAGTTCTTTCCTTCCTTTTCAAAACTGCTGTGTAAACAACTCAAACCTTCCATCTGTGTGATAGCTTTATTTCTCTTTCCCCCAAGCTCTTTAAGTCTGGTAGATCTTTAGTGCCTTTTTTGTCTTGGAAGATGATTTCTTGCTTTCTTTTCATTCATTTCTATCTCTAGTACACCAGAGATTTCATCCTTTCTTAGAGTGATAAACCTCTACCCAGTACTTTACATTGGATTTCTTTTATTTCCACAGTGCACTTTTTAATTAATACTGTTTTTTTTCCATGCAGACATGAAGCATGGCTGCCTTTCCTTTTTATCCTGTGCAAGCTGTACACAAGTACCAGACATACTCTGAGTTCTGTTCCAATATCGATTTCCTCTCTGTGCCACTTGCATCGCTTCTACAAAGGTAGATACCAGCACAGAAAACCCCTTATCCTTAGCTGTGCCCTACAGAAGAATATTTGGTTATGCATTGTTTCCATTTCCATACAGCCTCTCTAAAGAGGCCAATTTTAATATGAAAGATCCAATGTAAGAAATAAATGAAAGTTTATTGCTGTGAATATTTGAAGTAGAATACAGCTGAATACTTATATTTATAAAACTGTCCCAGTTCTATATGCAGAGAAAAGGAACAGTCATATCTATGTGGTCAGCCCAAAGTTTATATTTTCATTAAAAAGAAAAAAAAAAAAGAAAGCTTAATCTAATATTTTTTCTCTTTATTTTGACAAATTTGTGTTTTACTTAAAAGCACAATAAACATTTTCAAGCTTTTTGGAGTATCAGTGCCTCTAATTACTCTGTATTTGACACTAGTTCTCTATAGGTTTCTAAAATGTTTTAATTCAGAGATTACATCTACAAAATACCATGTATGTATTAGGAAAGTTTTATATTGATTAAAGAGAGTCAGGTCTTGAAAATATAAAATATTTAAGACTGTGAAGAATATTTATGCCTAAGTTGGAAAATAGAAAAGGAGAGATGGAAGGACTCTTTTGCTCCTCTTGCTCTTATCATAGCAGATAGTTTTATTTTGCCTATTTGGCAGAGCAACTTTCCCTGACTACCACTAGAGTCACCCTTAGTAATTCTGGAGTTAAGAAAAATGGACACATTCCTTATCTAGTAATTATACTGTCGAAATTTTAAATAATCTTACTGAAAAACCCAAGGAGTTTGAATGGAATACCTAATTTCAAAGGCATACCTTTAAAATGATAAAAATCTTTGAATACTTGCTGATGAATTATCTGCCTGTTATACAAATCTTTGATCCTTTGATTTTGTTAAATAATGTATATATTTTATTCAGCATAATATAGTAACCCAAAAAGTGTGTAAAAAATCCAAACCCTGTAAGAGCCTATCTGAAATACCTGTAAGTACTTTGAACATGATCTGGCAGAGCAGAACAGGCATGTTAAACATGAAACTGCTTTTACAGCAATACTCTAACCCCTGTGAGCCATAAGGATTTTGAACAACTGGGAATTGTGTACAGACATTTGGTTTGTCATTAGCACAATGCAACAGTACTTTTCTTATTTCTAACCAGTGTTCATATGCTATTCATTTGGCGGTTTTGCTATACTTTGCTCTGTTTCTGATTCTAGACTTCAGGTGCATGGTAACTTATGGCTAAGGCTCTAACTTCTGAATAGGACTCTGCTAGGTTTTATGATCCCACATTAGGTAATTCACACCATTGATGATGATGTTATGAACAGCCAGCATAAAATGAACACATGATTAAGTCACAGACATTGACAATAAAAAGAAAATCATAATTTGCTCTAGACATGTCTAGATAGTTACAGCAGAACCTATTGAAAACAGGACTGTTTGGAGAGTATTTTAAGTCTTTAACTTCTGACAGGTAAGTATTTAAAAGCAAAGAATGTTGCATGTATATATAAATCAGCAAGTGCAAATGCATGATCTCTATAAATATGAATATATAGGTGGTGGGACTGTTTTACAACCAGACCTTCAGAAATATCAGTGGGGAAACAACTATATGCCAACAGGGAAAGTTTAATGTCTTAACAAGCATATACTATATTTCTACATCTGGAACTAGTATACAACTTGAATAAAGCATGGGCTAGGTAGTTTAGGATTTCTGATGACATTTTTCCTTCGTGTTTAAGCTGGATTTTCAAACTCCTCAAAAAAGCATGATCAGACCCTGAAACAGTGTGGAGTTCTCAAATCTATTTCAGAAGCCATTTTAGAAGTCATTCATGCTTCATAGCAAATAACAAAGAGGTGCAGATTATTCCATACCAACACCTGGAGAATTTCTTCCTTACACCTGAGAAGTTCAGAGATGGAACTGGTTTGTGCACAACTTCAGCACTTAGAGAAACAGATTTAGGTTCAGTGGCAGGCAGAGTACTGATGTGACTTATTTGGAGACTGTTGTCTTTCTATAAGTCAGAATGACAATCCCCTTTCAATATTTGCAAATAAAATAAAGTTAAAATAAAAATAACTAGGTAAAAATGTCAGCAAAAGAATACAATATGCACTACCAATATAAATAGGTAACTATGTCAGTATATCCCCAGAAGAACAAAAGGAAAACCAACATTTTCGTAATGAGGTAACCTACAAGACATTATTACTGAAAGTTTGTTAATATGTAAAGAATAGTCCTATATCTTGTGTTAGGACTTAAATCAATTAGCATTATGGTAAGAGAGGCATGAGAATAAGAAAAAGAACAGATGTGCAAGGGATTTTTGGAGCAGATCTAGATCATTCATTCTTCCAGGCTGTAACTGCTACATTTTTGCCTTTCTTAACCCCCCAAAATTATAAAAGTCAATAGCTAGGAGCACCGCAAATCAAAGCAAAGATGTATCAGCATGTTTCTGGCAAGGAGTAAGACAAAGACAAAAGTGGAAACATGTGGTGAACAGCTTCAGGGGCTGGTTCTGGCCCCTCGCCTGAACACGGCCAAAACAGACAGCATGCCACAGTGTTCAGTTTGTCTTAATTAATTAATAATGGATGATAAGAGTATGATCTTTTTTCTCTCTTTCCATCTCCCTGATCACACATTCACACCTCTCTCCATTTTCTCTCCAGATGATGCTGCACTTAGGGACAAATCATACTACTCTACTGCTTCTGTCATTTAGAACAGCATTCCTGTGTTTCTTTGCCTCATTAAGTCATAAAATCAACTGAAAATCTCTTTTTTCAGGCCAGTTAGTTAGAGCATTTTTCTCTATTGATCTACTAACATCTTATTTCCTTGTCTATGAGTGCATATATCAAAATATGTAGATCTCACCACCAAACTCTGCATAAGCTTAGTGCCTTTAAACCTAAAGTAGTGGATTTTTTTAAGAACAGAGTAAAAAATAGTGTATAAAAAGTGTATTAAATGCACACTTACAGCTATCAGCCCAGCCCATAAAATTGTTTCCACTTCTTTATCAGCGTAGAAGCATTCTATCATATAAATTATGGTAAATTAGTAACCTGAGATTTGAAAGATGTTACTTAAATGAAGCTGGATTTTATGATCAGAATCATCAACTATTTGAGAACATCTTCAGCACAGGCTTCTAAACTGACTCATTATCAGATTTTATAGTTTGATTTTCAAAGTGGTACAGTCCCGCAAACTAGCAGAAATCTCAGTTATCTGTGCGCTTATCTGTTTAGATAAGTAAATAACTTACCAGGTCATTTACATGCTGATTTTTTTGCATTTATACTTCCATGCATTCATATCTTGTTTTTTCTCTTTGGTATCGATGAACATGAATCATACAGTCATTTGAGTTGGAAAGAACCATAAAGATCATCTGGTTCCAACACCCCTGTCATGGCCAGGGACAGTTTCCACTTGACCAGGTTGCTCAAAGTGACATCCAACCTGGCCTTGAACACCAGCAGGGATGAGGCATCCACAACTTCTCTGGGCAACCTATTTCAGTGCCTCACCACTGTCACGGTAAAGAATTTCTTTCAATTATCTAATCTAAGCACACCCTCTTTCAGCTTAAATCCATTTTCTATTGTCCCATTACTACATACCCTTGGTAAAAGTCCCGCTCCAGCCTTCCTATAGGTCCCCTTTAGGTACTGGAAGAGAAAAAATAACTCCCTGGATCTTTCTCTTCTCTTCTCTTCTGAACAATCTCAACCTTCTCAGCCTGTCTTCACTTAGGAGAGGTGCTCCTGCCTTCTGATTATCTTCATGGCTCTCCCCTGGACTCACTCCATCAAGTCAGCATCCTTCTTATGTTTGACATCATGGAGCTGGGTGTAGCACTCCAGGTGGGATCTCACAATATGATAGCAGAGGGGAAGAATCCCTGCCCTTGACCTGCTGGCCATGTTTCTTTTTGAGTAGCCCAGGATGCAGTTGGATTTCTGAGATGCACAGATTTCCAGGTCATGTCTTATTAACCTATAATAAGGGTTTCAGTTAGTTAGGAAAATCTTTTTGCCTCTCTTTCTCTACATTTCTTCTTGCAGGGAAACTTCAATTTGTTTTTGTAGCTTGGGCACTAGACTGTGGACTTTCTGATTATGGAAATGAACATCATGTTTTTGGGGTTTTTTTAAGCATAAGGAAAGGAATACAACATTCTTACAATCTTCCTTCATAACAGTTCCCAGGGTTTGGAGTTAATGGGTCACTGGTGTTGTTTACAGTATTGAACAGTTCACTGATGCGAAGAAATATATTTTTTTTTCTTTCAGACATGGCAAAAGTAGCTGAATAGAAAAGCTCTTGTTCACTGACACTTAACCATACTGTCTTCTACCAGTCATGCAATAAATAGATTTAATATTTTTTCAAAAAGAATCAACAGAATAATACTACTAGACAAGCCAACATTTAATGCTGATTTCCCTTCCATTCCTAGATCTGTCAGTGAGTTACTGCTTAGCCCAGTTGATGTAGTTCTTTCAACCAATGTACACTGAGCTTTATTGAGGCTTTTAAATTTTTGATAACACAATTTGCTTAAATGTTTATGCAACATGTTGTGCTTTGATTTTATAAAATATATAAGAACATATTGTACTTAATGGTAGGGCAAGCAGCAGAATGTTAAGAAAGCTGTTTTGAGTATTACTTTGCCAAATGTTATAACTTTCATTTTCACCTCTTTTTGTTCTTTTTTTTTTCTTTTAATTTATGATGAAACATAGCTATTAAAATCTGGAATAGCCAAATTATATGTTTATGTCTGTGAGAGCCATGTATCAGTGAAATTAGTGGTGTGCTATGCATTAGTCTAAGTGAACATATTAATTCCAATGAAAAAGAGATATCAAAAAAGAAATCACTGAACATTCTTACATTCTTACAGAATGCCACAATCATGACAATTTCCAGCTTGTGATTTTCTTGATGTCTGATGGATTGAATACAAATTACTCAAATACTTAAAATTATTCGGAGGCTTATTTTGTTCAGCAGCAGAATCTCAATCCTTAAACACTCTTAAAGTTATACTCCAAAATTCTTGTTTGATGTTCTCTCTTTTGTAGGAAGTCTATCTCTAACTATTCAGTTTAAGGGATCATAACTGAAAATCATTTCTAAAGATGACTTTGTAAAATGGTTAATAATGAGCAATCTGTTACAGTAGTTGTATTTTAAAATTACATCATTATTACAAAATTGTTTTAAAAAAATGAAAACCCACAAGTTAATGCTGTGGTGGTGCATCCTGCTTCCCCTTTCCAGGCTGTACTGAGGCCTGAGAAATGCTCATTAGACCTCGGCCTTGAAAATTAGCACCCGGGCTCAGCTCTTCCAGAGCTTATCAGCAACACTGTCTGCTCCCAGCAACTGCTAAACAGCTCCTGTTCTCCTTATTAAGAGCCTTGGCAAATATTGTTCTTGCCTGAATGGGATAACATTCCTGTTTTCACACTTTCACACAGTGTGCTGACCCAAACTGTAGTCAGGATGTAACACTGTTATGACTAAAGCTCACTCTCTGTTGACCCTATAAAGAGTGGTCCAAAATGAGACCCTTTGAGCTCTCCTGGACTGCAGCAGGCTGCACCCAGCAACCTCCTTTTGAGGGGAACACCTCTCAGAGCCAGCAAACCCTTGAGTTTGTTGTACCTGGAGGTATGAATCATTGGCCAATACCTGACTCCTTGGGGCCTGACGCTTCACCCAGCAGGAGATGCAAAAGCATCCAAAGTGAATGTTCCACTGACATCTGAGGGGAATTTTTCACAGGCACCTTGCTTACACTGACTCTTTCTGTCTGGGTCCATAAATATGTGCATATGTTATAGCAAATCTGGGGGAAATGCTGCTTTCTTAAATATCTTAAGTATCTCGGATATTGAAGTAAGTTAGGCCTGTAAGTAAGTCTCTCTCTTGTGACTTATGACTTCTTAAATGCTGCTAAGTGTTGTTCTTTTGCTAAGTTGCTAAGTATAACTTTGAAGTTAGGTTAAATGTTGTTAAGTGTTATTCATCTGTTAGATAGTTAAAGTTATAAATTAAGTTTAAGGTATAAATTAAGTTAGATATAAATTAAATGTTGTTCATTTGTTAAATTGTTAGGTTTAAGGTATAAGTTAATTTAAAGTACTATTGAGTGCTATTAAACTTTTAGACCTTATTCTTTTTATACTTGCTCTCACTATCCTTTGTCACAGGCACCTAAATACAGCCCCCCCCCCCCCCACACCCAATCCCCTAGATAGTTCTTGGTTAATTTTGGTTTTGATTGTTTAAATTTTGTTTTGTTTTGTTGTTGCTTGTTTTTCCTTGGTGTGCCCTAACTGTCCTGTTAGTAGCAGAGTGAATCTTGCCAATGAACTTTGTTGTGCAGTCGCTTAAATACGAAATTTGGCTTTTGCTGATACCCTTGCCAATGGTTTTTTAAGCAATCTCAAAAACTCGTTTGTAACAAATGCTGACTTGCTTTTGATCTAATATGAGCATCAAAGTACTATGTAAAGGAGAAAAAAAGGAAGCAGACATCAGTTTTCCCAAGGAAAAGAGCACGTTTGGTTTACTTCTGTAACCCAACTGAAACAACAGTAAGAAAATAGTTCAGGATGGATCTCTTATATTCTCTGCAAGATAATGGGGTAAGGAAACATGATAGAGGAGTCAAAGACATCTGAAGATGAATTTAGAAAGGAAATATGTCTACAACTTAGTTTTGGTAATGATCAGGCCAGATCCGACTGTTTTGATCAGGATTTATTTCTAATCACCTCTGTCATTTGGTTTGCCATGTAAACATTAACTACATGAGGTTATGGGGTAATTTCTAAATTATAACATATATTTATACTATTTTCTTGTTGACATTTAAAGATCTAATGGTAAGAAAGTCTGTACTAATCTATTTGTTTTAGGGGTAATTTGCTTTCAAATTTCTGAACACAGAAAATATTTGAAAACAACTATAAGCAAGGAAAAGAATGCAGTTCAGACAAAATTTTCAAGTTCCTAAATTAAAATTATCAGAAAAGTAATCACACTTAAAAATTTATTTTTTAATTTTTTCAGTAATGTTTCCCAAATAGAATTTTTTTGCTTAGTAAGATGAAGGCAGTTTACACATTGCTCTGTTTATAAGTAAACTTGTGTCAATGATTTTTTATAAGACAGTCAGCAAGTCAGTCATTAGCTTCATTTTAGGATTAAACTACAGTTCTCCAGTTCCTGGTATTGATGTTCAACCATCTTGAACTTCATTATAAAAGAAACCTCCCTTACATGAAAGATAAATTGAGGGTAACTGCTTTAGAATATTTATGCAGCAGGTGTTTCTATTTAATATCAGTACTCATATAGTCTTTTGAATAGTCAGGAACTTTAATGGCCTTCTGTAGCATCTGCAAATGAATATTTCAAGTAACATATTGTTGCATTGTTTAGAAGTTAATCATTAGATAATATTAGTGATCATATGGAATAACATCTGTTACCATCAATCACTATAATTTTAAGCACTTGAAAAGCTCATGAAGAATTGTAAATCCTTCAAAACAAAATGGTTCTTGATAATTTTTCTAATTGACAATTTTTTTAAAAAAAACAAGTAGTCCAGGTAGCATTTTTTACTTTTTATCTAATTAATGTATATGTCTGAAATATATATGTGACTAGCATGAAGATCATACAGAGTAAAGTTTAACTGCTGTGGAATACTGTAGATGCCAACAGAGAATCTTATTATTCAAAAGGCATAAAAGAAGGATTTTGATACATATTAAAGTGCTTCTTAAGATATATGTCTCAGGTTGATCACAAAGTTGTCTGGTTATCTGCCATGCAGATACTCTTGGCTGCAGAATTTGCATCGGTGATTAATACCAGACTGTATGGACCCTACTTGTTGTGCATATATGAACATTCTATATGTTACTCTTAGTCAAACATTAGATCAATGTGAGCAGATTTTGAATAAAAAGCGATAAGATCTGCATGAGAGAACATAGGAGTCCTACACATGCCTAAGAGAGAACATTCCAGTGAATTTTTTTTGGCCAATGGCCTCTAGGTAAAAAAGCTTAATATAGATTCAGGAACCCTTCTGCCTGCAAGGTAAGATAATCTTCACAAACAGACCAAAGTATCTAAGGTATCTTGTTAAAAAACATCTGTAACAAAGGCATGCCTACCTTGACCACTGGAAGTGGTCTTTGTAGAAAGTGGTTCAAATCTCCATGTATTTTAACCAAATATTTATGAGGCATCACAAGGTGCTTACATTACAAAGTAAACAGAGAGCAAAATCATAGAATCTATCACAAATATTCTGTTCTGCTGTTGCCTTCAGCTCTCAATAGTGCCCAAATGCATAGGGCAAGAAGTGTACAGCCAACCAGAGCCAGGTAGAGTTTCAGAGGAAATATCAGATTGAGAGATTACAACTATATGTGCAGTTTAATTTGGCCAGAACACTGTAATTAACACCTTTGACTCCTCTGAAAAATGTTATGCAATCTTGAAAAAATGTGAGCGGTTGGGTTTTGTTTCATATCTCATCCAAAAATAGTGCGCTCCCAGCACCACAAAGCTTCCTTAAACCATAAGGAAAAATATATAGCCTATTATCTTACAAGGTACCAGAGGTATCTAGTTGCAACATGACTTAAATGATGTTACCCCTAATTTATGCATATATGAGAGATAAAAATTAAGTCTTGGGTTTCTTGCTTTCCTCGCTTTCCTCCTTGTGAGAGGCAATAACCTCATTAAATCCTAGCTCATTTGTTAGGTATTTCCAAGGCAAAGTAAAAGTTATATCAAATGTGGAAATTCACATGTGGTCTGAACTCAGAGACCTTAAGATTATTTCATTTACAAAGATATCAAGTTTACTGTAGCTTGAATCATGATCACACAGGGGAAGACTTGATTCTCTATTCCCCATATTCTGAACCTCATTGATACTGTCTTAAATACTTACAAGATTTTGGTTTTGTTTTGTTGGGGGTTGTTTTGATTATGCTATTTTTAATGAAATTGAAAGTTAGATGTATAGAAAAAAACCTATTGGTTTACTCTGCACTTGGCCAGCAAGATACAGACCTCTTTTTTTTGTTGTCCACCAGCTATAAGAAATAAGATTACAATAATTTAAAAAAGAGCATAATAGTTCTGTTCGTTTATTCCTTGTTCTTCAGTGGTATTTTTATCTGGAAACCATAATAAATATATATATTTCATACAGATTTTAGGAGATGAAAAATGTATTTCATTTGATTGAGAACATGATGATTTTAAGCGCTAGAATGACACAATTTCAGAAATCACTCATGCTCTTTGCATGAGTGAATTGGGTTTACTCATTTCTGTGTGGCCTACATATGAGTATGAAGAAGTGAATGTGACAAAATGACAAACCCATGAGAATTCTTGGGTATTGTTAGAGTCTCTTTCAGTCTTCTCTCAGGGTTCTCGTTTTTAGCAGCAATGCTTCAGCTACTTCAGTTGTGGTACCAAACAACTTTGTTAAGGTTTCTCATGTCTATTCCATTATGCAATACTTCTAGCTCATAATAGAGGGTAGACTAATGCACTGCAACAGCAATGAGAGTTTCGTCATTCTTCTTATTTAAGCATATTTGAATGCATGGCCAAACTTTGAATATGGTGTTGAAATTTGTATTCCCACTCTATTAGCTCTAGATAGTTTTACCTTGCCTTTCTTTAAAAGTTTCTGCTTCAAAAAAAAATAAAACTCAGAGTGTCCACACTTCAGTTATTAGACATTCAGCTGGGGAGGGAGGAGTAAAAAACTAGTTAGAAAATCATATTTGTTTCATTTTTTTGTTAGAACAAATAAAAGCACAATTTTGGTTTGGTTCATTTTATACACAGCTGTTTGAAATTGTGCAACATTATATTAATTAGAACACAATTTCCCCAAACCTGCTGTTATTGCAACAATTCATTAAAAAGTCCAGGTGTAAAATATGAGGGATTTGATTGCTCAAGGGACTGGTAAGGGCATATGGAGCTTTTCTGCACTAAGTTGTCAGTGTGGATCCAATGTAGGCCAATAGTTTGAAGGTTTTGAGTTACTCTCTAATGACTCTTCTGTAGCTCAGGAGATATGCCTAGGTACTTGCATACTCATTCCCAAGTTTATAACTCACAACATTTCTGAACATTATCCTGGTATTTACAGATAATGGGAAGAGCATAAAAACAGAAATAAAGAATTATTTCTTTGCAGTGATCCAGTTTTGTGATATATTGGGAAACATGTAGAGATGATGTTCTAAACTTATTCTTTCAGTAGCAGAATGTGAGAGGGATTGTTTTCTAATGCTTTTATTCTACCATCTTCAGCACTGCTTTCAGTAATAAACTGTAGTGCACATCACCATTATTCTTGTTGTCACTCCACTTTAGTGCTGTAAAAAATATTTAAACACACAAAACCTTACATAAAGAAAGGCCCAGTTTCTGCTTGCCAGGACTTTTATATTTTCTTTTCCTTTGTAAGGAAAATTTCTTTTATTTAAGGAATAGGGTAAGTCATGGTAGCAAATTACCTCATTTTCTAATGGCCTGAGAGAATCTGGTCTTTACTTCATAAAAGTGGAGGTTGATGAAGCCATGATATATAAGTGAAAGAAATCTGGGGCACTATCTACATAAATGATGAACAGCAGCCAATGCCAATTATAAACTCATTTTGTATTATGAAAAATATTTATACCTCTCTAGAGAATCCTTGAAAGGGTTTTTTACATCTAGTCTGCAGGTCTCTTTTAAAATTTTTCTAACTTACCAAACAAATACTGTGGTTAAAAGTTCTGCTGCCATCTGATTGGGATTGGGCCATCCTTGCTGCTTTGATGTAACATGAGTTTCTGGGTAGCAGGTGGTCTTTCCTGCTGTTTATAGTGCAGCCTAGGGAGGTCTGTCAGATGTAACAGCTCTTCTTTATCTGCATGGAATTCGGGTAAATCGCAATGGAACAGATGGAAAAATGCTCACATATCACCACAATCCCACCTCTTAGTAGTAGCCTGTAAAATTCCACAAACACTCCTGACTCCCCAAAAGACAGAGAAAAAAGCCCAGTGGGTGTGTTTCTGAACTGCTGGAAGATGCTTATTTTGTTTATACACAAATGTAAACCTGGGCACTAAGAGAAGAAAACAAAGCTAACAAATAACCTGAATTACCACAGCTGTTCTGTACATATATTTTACAGTTGCATTCCGGATTTCTGCAGAAAAACATTGGGAAATTAAAAATTTTCCCTATTATCCTGTGCTAATTCAAAATTAATTATTTCCCCTCTCTTCTTTTCTTCCTCCTCTTTTTCCTTTCTCTCATTCTTTTTCCTTTTTGTCCTCTTATCCCCTTTATTTAAAATTTTATACACTTCCCTAATTAATTTTATAAGAAAATTATTTAGTAAAACCAAATATTGCTAAGATTGTTGCCCAAAAGATTTTTAACTTCAGTGAGCAGGTTGATAAAAATTTGCAAAAATCTTCCTCATACAAGGTTTTAAAGATCTCCTTTGTGGTTTAAAGGAGAAAACTTCTAAAGAAGTGAACTACTTTAGAACAAACACTTTTGATGCCAATGCTTCAGATTTTCAAAGAAAACATTTTCTTTTCCCATACCAAATCAGTGGATTATTTGAACTAATAACATTCCTAGTACATTACATACCGAATTTCCTCTAAATACCTGCCTGTTCTGTGAGTGATAAACAGGGAAGTGACTTATTTCTTAAATATGGCATAGACACTGTTTTGGATTGACCCTGACTGAATAGCAGGTGCCCCCTAAGCTGCTCTATCACTCTTCTTCTCAGCTGCACAGAGGAGAGAAAATATAAGGAAAGGCTCATGAGTAGAGATAAGGATGGAGAGAGATTGCTTACCAATTACCATCACAGGAAAAAACACTTGACTAGGGGAAATCAGTTTAATTTATTAAAAATTGAATCTGGGTATGGTAATGAGAATTAACAACTAAATCTTAAAACACATTCCTCCCACACCTCCCTTCTTCTTGGGCTCAACTTCACCCCTGATTTCCTGTTTCCCCTCCTGCCAGCATCAGAGATGGATGTGGAATAGGTTTGTCATATCACATATTATTTCTTCCACTCCTTTCACTCTACCTGTGGGTCACTTCTAGGGGATGCAGTCCTTCAGAAACAAGCTGCCCAACATGGGTCCCCCGTGGGGTTACAGGTCGTGCCAGAAAATCTACTCCAGTGCAGATGTCACACAGGGTCACAAGGGAACAGCTTCCTCACCGTGGTCCTCACCCTGGGCTATACGAGAATCTCTGCTCTGACACCTGGCCGCCCTCCTCCCCCTCTGCCTTCACTGATTTTGAGGTCAGCAAAGTTGTTTCTCTCATAATCTCACTCCTTTCTCCCACTGCAATTGCTGCTGTGCATTTTTTTGTCCCTCATCTCAACATGTCATCCCAGAGGTGTTACCACTGTTGCTGGTGGGCTCAGCCTCAGCCCAGGGGTGGATCTCTCTTGCAGCCAACTGGCATCAGCCCTGTCACAGATGTGGGGAGCTTCTAACAGCTTCTCACAGAAGCCACCCTAATAGACCTCTGGCTACCAAAACCTTGCCACAAAAAGCCATACAGACATAGATATACATTTAACAATGAATATTTCTTCCAAATTGATTTCTTTCCATTTTTTCCCCAGGTTCTTTTCAACTCCCATTTGCTTATAAAATGACAAGGAAATTTCTCAGAAAACTGACCTCTCAGATAAATGTCCATTTATCAGTAGTATAATATACATAACAGTAGTATATTCATCAGATAAAATTCAGAAGAATGTATCTCTTAAATGTATGATAACTGTAGATAGGAAAGATGGTCAGTCCTACAAGAATTTAACTCAGCTAGCTATTGCCCAGATTCTGTTTGTTTTAATTTTACTTTTGATAGGGTTGTATGAAAATTCTTTGTATCAGAGCAGAAGTGCAAATACACAATGAAGTGCTCAAATGTTTTGATATTGAGTAGCATGTAAAGGTATTTGTGCACTAATATTTGACTGAGTGTTACAATAACCTAAAGCTTATACCTCTATGAAGTAATTCTGCCCATCTGCTTCACTTGATGAAGTTACATGTTTTGCAAACTGGTAAAACTACTTATAAAAGCATAGGTCAGAATTAAATAATAAGGGAGACTTATTTAACTGCACTAATACATAAACCAATTAGGCATTGTGTGTTTTGTGATAATGGATGTCGATTATATTGCGTATCATTAAACTCCCTCACGTAGGGGAGACTTCTGCTATTATTAACAGATTCTTGTATCTATTTCTTTCAAACAATTCTTTTTAAAAGAGTAGAATTTATTATTTTTTTCAATTGCCAGGAGACTAGATTTTGTTACAGGAATATATAGAATTAGCACAATGACTTCCTGATACATCGTTTAAGTCTCATCGTAGTAGGAATAATAACATTATGGAGAGAAATTTATCTTCAATGCAAAGCTAGTGTAGCAATTAATTCTGTTTATCATATGTGTAGAAAACTTTTCATTAGACATAAGTATTCTAGAACTGAAGGTTTTCATTTTCTGGTACCACTGGAAAACAAAATCCTTTGTCAGCTACTTGTAATGCAAAGTCCTTACTAGAAAGTAAACCCTTCCCTGCAGGCATTTTCTCCTTCTGAACTGTTTTCCATTAATTTAAGGTAGCATAGAAAAAGTTCTATGTTGTCTGTGTAAAAATAAAAAAAGCAACAAACAAAAAGAGTGAGTGTGAAAGAAATGGAAAAATGGAAATGTCTTAGCAATTTCCATTTAGTCTTTGGAAAGTTACTTTTGTTTCCTTTTTACAATGCTTGCTTCTGCTAAGAAGAAAGGAAATGAATAAATGGGTGCCCCATCAAGCACCCTGTGTGTAAGAATATTCTGTAAATTTTGGATTTAATGCCAGTGAAAACACACACTTCAAAGAAAAGCAGAATTAATCAGCACTTCTGCACTAACAATTATGATTCCTCATTTCCAACAAAAAACCCACAACTGCTAAGTGCTGATGCAGGTTTATATTTGAACAGATTTCCAATGTAATGCTTTCTGACTTGTTTAAGACAAATATCAGCTTGGCAGGTAAATAATAACAGCTTTCAAAGGCAGTTAATATTTTAATTTAAGACTACCAGTTGTCTTGCATTGCAATAACTGTGTTTCTTCCCCTGTAAACTCCATGTATGCAAGTATGCCCAGTGTATGCTCAATATATTATCAGATTTTTGTTACAATTTGAAGAAAATCCTGTTAACAGAGGGTATGGGTCACTGTGAAAATCTGGTGTCACTACTTAATTGATCTGGCCCTGAGTCAGTAAAAGTGTAAGTATGTTTTTAGTTTTTAACTGTGCTTAAGCCCTGCTGATTTCTGTTAGTTGCATATTCATGTTTAGGTTGCTGTCTTGAACAAGGGTACTCCCCTATAGCAAATCACTCTATTACAGTATTTCCATCTTTATTGTGGTTATGATTATTTTGTCAACACATTCTGAGATATAATTCTGGTTTCTAAAGTGCTTTGAAATCTTGGTGCAAATTTTTAAATACAATTTTAATATGTAATTAAAAAGATAAATAATAATTTTACAGAGAAAATGGCCTCTATGTTCATGTTAAAAAAGTGAATTTTCTGGTTTGCATAAGCACTTCCATTGCACTGGCAAGGAACACATTCTGTTAGAAATTCTCAAAATTAATCACTATGCACTTGAACATGACCTGTTCTACTACACTGAAAACTATACTTCTTTTTAAGTGATTAGTTTAACATTATCTACCTTTGTGCACCAAAAATCAACATTTTTTACCTTGTGATCTTTTTTAGATATCTTTCAGAGCCAAGGTAGATTGAGAGCTTAAAGACTTTCTGAGCAAGACAAGTAGAAAGAGTTTTAAAAGAAAAACAAACATATGCATTTATATCTTATGTATCCTATTCTGTTGAATATAACTTAAACATATTCCACCTCTGAACCTTGTTTTGAAAGTCTGTCTTTGAAAAAAAATAAAAAAGTCAATTAGAATAGCAACTCCAGCTGAAGTAAACAGTCATTAGGGATGTAATGCCACTCTCTGTTCATCCAGCTTGAAAATACTGTTGTGTCTGCACTTCAGCATTTCAGTCTGATGTCTAATGACTTTTGTTCCCAGTTTCAGGGCTTCTAAAATATTGCTGAAAGCTGAAATCTTTCCATTGTTTGAACTGCTAATTAGTTTTGTGTATATGGGATTTATGAAGTACTTGGTGTTTAAATCATATCTCAGATAAAATCTGCCTGGAAATGCTCTGCATTACAAAATTGAAAAATAAAAGCAGTATCCTAATATTCGAAGTTTATGAATTACATTCATGCACATCTTAGAGATAAAATGAATCTGCAAATCTTTTACCAAACAATTGCTGATTACCCCAGTCCTCTTGTTTTAATTGTATTTTCCTCAATTAAATCCTTTATCCAACCATGAATGGAGTCACAGTTCTTACCAAGAAATAATGAAAACAACATGCAATGCCAGGGTTCCCCATATCTCTGCCTGTTTTGCTGACAGAGAAAGGTTCATACAAATCTCACACAGCTTCTGCCACCTGATACCTGTGTTCATTGTCTAAACAAGGGAGAAAAATTATCCACTTAGCAATAAAGCTTATATTTTCATCTTCCTTAGATTTTGCAGACATTGTCTTAGTAAGAATCCAGTCTTTCAGGAAAAGCAAAGTCTATGTAAAAAAATTTATTGGTTCTGTCTTATGTTACAGTACTTTTATTAGACAGTGACATTCCTAAGACAGCACCTGCTGCGTGGATTTGGGCTGTTAGCCAGAAAAGAAATAAAAAAGAAATGTGTGGTTTAAATCCAAGTGGCAATGGGCTTGCACTACTGTAACAAATACCCACATGCCTGAACAGTTGGAAAGTTAGAGTGAATCACAGTTGTAAGCATTGGGGATAAATATATGTATAAGTGGCACTGTTATCACCATAACTTTCAGAGCAACAAAGATATAAAATGTCTCTTCTACATCTGTTCTCCTTTCCCCTGTGAATATAACTATTGAATTATATTTTCTACCCAATATGCATGGAAAGAGCGAACTTTTCCTTTCCTTCGTCTGTGGATTTGTTAGCACACTCTGGCCCAGTCTACTGCCAAAGCAACAGAATCCATAATGAGAAAAAAAATCAAATTCAATTTTTCCCTGTAAATCTCGGATAGGTCTAGATTTAATGCTGTATAAATGTGGCTGGAGGCAGAATTATGTCTAGAAATATTTGTGGGTTTCCAGGGCTGCTCAAACTGTTCCCCATGTGTAAAAATTCACTTCCCAAAGCCAAAGGAGATCACAAACCCAAAGCAAATGTAGTTCTCAGCCATGATACAATAGATAATTTCTCATTTTTGAGTTCTGCATTTGATATTCTAGAAATGGGATCTGGATATATGAGCAAATCTCAATAGTAAGCAATAAAAAAAAAACCCTGAAGAAAACAATAGACACTAAACTAGAGGACTGCAAGCGGGTTTTTTTTTCCTACATCATTTCTGGATGTAGAATTTTCTTTCTGAATTTAAATTTTGTGTTGATACACCCCCAGTCTCCTGCAATACAGGGCAGATGTCATAGAATTCCCTTTCATTGATCACAGGCAGGTTGTTTCAAAGGGACTGATCTGGTCCCTCATGCAGAGAGAACTTCTGCTTTAGAAACTAATGTCTAGCAGCAAGATTGTCATTGAAAAAGACAGTAAGTAATGTTCTGTCATTTTCTGGCATTTATGACTTTCTCAAAAGAGCAATATTTTGGCCTTTCAGACATCTGTCTGTTTAAGTTCATGGGTGTTGATTTTATGGGATTAGTCCAAACAAGCATAACTTGTTCTGAAGCAAATACAAGTAGTTCCTCAGATTTTTAGTGGGAAATGGGTAAGACGTATATCGCACATTCTCTGTATTATAGTCCTGTGACAGATAAAAGACCAAAGCAAAAATGTCACAGTTTGAATAATAGTACTTATTGGAAGCCTATTATTATTGATGCAATTAGTTTACCAGCTGTCTCCGTGGTTTGGTTTGGTGCCTGGACCAGGGCAATCCCACACACAAACACAGGCTGGGAGGAGGATGGATCAAAATTAGTCCTGGGAAGAAAGGTATGGGGGTATTTGTGGATAGAAAACTCAATATGGCTCAGCAGAGTAGATTTGTAACTCAGAAAGCCAAACTCATCCTGGGCTGTATCCAAAGCAGTGTGGCCAGCAGGTTGAGGGATTCATTCTGCCTTTCCACTCTGCCCTGGTGAGACCTGGCCTGAAGTGCTGCAAGCAGATCTGTGGCCTCCAACACAAGAGAGATGGAGTCCTGTTGGAGTGAGTCCAGAGGAGAGCCAGTGACTTGATCACAGGACTAAAATACCTGTAACACAGGATGTAAGAATTGGAGTGGTTGGGTTTTGTTGGGTTTTTGTTTTGTTTTGTTTTGTTTTCCTTACTTGCCCAGAGAGACTGTGGATTTCCTATTCACAGAGATGTTCAAGATGAGGTTGGATGGGGCTCTGAGCAACCTGGTCTAGTGACAGGTGTCTCTGCTCGTGGCAGTGAGGCTGGAAACAGATCATCTTTAAGGTCCCTTCCAATCCTAAGCATTTTATAATTTTATGTTTCTATAACTTCAAATATTCAAGAAAAGTCCTACACTGAGAGAACTACAAACAAATTGGAACTCTCTGAGAGGTCTTTGGCTGTGTTCAGGTTTTGTTAAACCTTACCTCATAAGAAGTGGTGTGAGGCTGGAGGGAGAGTGAAGGTATAAATTTTTATAATGCTGATTAGAAAAATATTATATAATTTGATGTAATAAAATTTCAGCCAAATGTGTCACCAGTGGAAAAAAACGCATTTGGCTGGAACTCTGTTGCAAACTGTGGCTCATGTGGTAATTCACATACAGGAAATGCTAATGAAGAGTTTTCTGATGTTTTCCCTTTTGAGTCCTGCTGATGGGAAGATATAATAATGTAAGATCAAAAGAGAGTTTTCAGTAACCTAAAGCTGGACTTGATCTTTTCTGTCAGTAACCTTTCTTTATAGACAGCTGTGCATCTCACTTCATAAAAGTCTTCATACACTGATTTACTTCCATTGTTCTATCTTCTTGTCATGTATTTTGAAATATATGGCAATACTATCGTCCATATATTTGACATGTTATTGAAACTGCTTGACATTAGTCCAAAATGTTTTCTTCTGAAACTGGATCCAATATGAGGGGGTCTTAATTTCCAAAATTTCTATCTAAAAATGAATGACTGGATGTCCTTGATTCAGTGTTGTTGATTCAGCCAGTAAAGAAAATCAACTAAGATGTCATTTACGCTCACAAACTCCTTGTCTGCATAATACAGTGAATGTTAATATTGCTTCATTACTAGGTAAATAGAATGTATTTCTATTTCTAAATGTCAATAACACATGAAATATGTTCTCTGGGTAACTTCTCTTTCAACTTATTTCTGTTTGTGGATGTCTGTAAATCACAGATTCCTTTTAGAAGAATCATTCTTGGAATATTTCAAGCTCTTGGGGAGGAGACATGGCTATCTTTTTCTTCTATTGAAACGTTTTATGTTTTGGAGAAAAGACTGTCTCTTTACTCAGTGAATGGTCTGTACAGCCCAACAGAGCAAAGACTTCTGGTCATGATTCCACTTTTTAGAATTTCTTACCCATATTAATTGAGTAATGACCACCCTGATTGATAGCTGAGTACTTTATTTCACTACAATCTTCTCACAAAAAGTACTCATACAAATAACTTCTGCTGGGCATGCTGAAGAATGTAGATGGGCATATTACCAATCAGTGATGAACAAACTTAAAACAATTCAGAAGATGCTGTACTTCCCTGAACCTTGGACTTTCATTTGGGCCTAGGCGCAACAACCATAAATGTCCTCTGTGTGTGTAGGAGGCTAGCCTTCCCTAGTTTCAAGACTGAAGAACTGGACCCACCCAGGTTTTCCAGCTGGGCTCTGATAAAGGCTTCTCAATGGAAGATTACAGGTAGCTTTCAGGACACAGTCTTGTGAATGGTGCAGTGTGTCAGTACCTGGCATCCCTTGAGCTCACCTGAACTTTCTGAATCTCAGTCTATCCTATTGGAAGACTGGGTTATTGGTCAGTGATTTCTTTTTTAACATAGGAATATTAAGCTTCTTCTGGTTTTATTTACCTCTGTAGCCACAGAAAAATTAGAAACTTCATAAAATATTAAGTGTCATGCTTGTTTGATATATGGTTCTTGAATATTGTCCTTTCATGTTGGAATGATCCTATCATAGATAGTGAGCTCAATGGTTCTTCACCATCAATGCAAGTGGAGGCTACTTCAAGAATATGGGAGAGAAAAAAAATACTCAGAAGAATAAGAGAGCTATGACAAGAATAACAGTTCTTATCTATTTTTAGCAAATTACATACAACCTCCAATTCCTTCAAGACAAACCCTCAAAGTTTTAAGTTGTTTTGTTTTGGGAGGTGGGGGTTTATTTGTTGGTTGTCTGTTACTTTGTTGTGGTTTTTTTTTCCTTTCTAAAAGAATTATTATTATTACTATTATTATTGTTATTATTATTGTATTGTTATATTATAATATTGTATTATTATATTATAAAATATTACTATTTGACACACTGGTAGTTTAAATACTTTTTTGAAAAATCCTGAAAAAATGTTGCATTACTAATACAAAAATTTAAAATGCTGAAAGAAAATTCTGCTGAACCATTACTGATATAGCCTTTATTTTTGAAGTAGTCGTGTTTGGATCAATTCTCTTGTTAGCAGAAACACTTTGCTCTCGTTGCTCAATGTTGCTTGATGTATTTTCCCTGTCAACTATGGGGGAGTTGGAACTAACTAAATGATCTTTAAAGATCCTTTTCAACCCAAACCAGCCTGCACCAATATGCAATAATTCATAGAGTTTTCTTTTTGAGTCTATTTCCTTCCTAGGCTGAGATTTTCTTTTTGACCACTTTACAGACAGGTATTTACATGGTTACAAGTTGCATCACCTGAAGACCTTACTTTCAGCCACTATTTTTACCTCAATTTCAAAAGAGAAACAATATGTTCACTACTTTGGTGAAAGAGGCTCTCACTGCACGTGCTCACAAGCATGTGCTTCTTTAAAAGACAATAAATTCACTGTGAACACATATTTTTCCTGTTTGACGCATTCCCAGTCTTTATGCTGTTTACTTCTGTATATTGTTAACCTCAAAAACAATGCATATTTATATGCAGATTGGAAGAAAATGAATGCTTAGAAATGTTGCATTCATCAACTCTCTTTGCATTTTGGTGGTTGTCTTTTGTTCTGGTCTTTAAGACAAATTCTGCATGCAGTGTTAAATCATAGATATCAGGGTACAGCTCTGATGGGTTAATTGTCATGGAAAGGTTGAGAAGTGGTACAGGAGGTCCTAGAAGCAAGAGCTGCTATGACTCCTGGGGAGAATACGCTTTCAAGACAGAACATGAAGTCTTATTATAAGTGTAAGCTCTCAGTTGCTCTCAAACAACTCTAGAGAACCTATAATAGCATGATATTTAGACGACATGCAGGATTGGTAAAGGTTAAATTCCCAGAGGAGATCTGGGTTAAAAAAATAAAGTAGTCCCCAGAGAAGCACAAGGAAATCTTGTCAGTAGAACATTAGGGAGTTTCCATCAATGTATAAGCTCTTATGAATTAATTCTTCTGCAGTGGTGCTCAAAATTAACTAAATCTCATGCCAGACCTTGACTGCTGTGAAATTCTAAGATTTTGAAGTATTTTTGAAGATAAGATTCTAATCTTTCTTCACAGAGTGTAATTTTAAAATTACATAGATGTGTGGCTTTAGGAGTGGGCAGGGGGTGGAGAGCTGATTTTTTGCTGTGAAGTGTATAGGAATTCTATTGTCTTCATGAAGCACAACAGTCACACAACTTTTTTAGAAATTAAAAACCTGTGAACAAGTATCACACGTACATTCTGTTTCTTATCTCTTGTCCCTCAACAGTAGCTTTTTCTTCTATGAAAATTTTAAAGATTTAACAGAGACTATTTTTTTTCCTTAAATAGTGTTTTTATTAAAGAAATAGTTCTCTTTTTCATTTTAAAAACTGCCTAGGATGAAATGCTGGATTTTGGTCCTAAAATTCATTTGAGACCAGGAGGAATTGAACTAATATTAATAAAAATGTCACACTGGCAATAGAAAAATGCAGCCTGTGAAAGAAGCTTCCTATGTCACTCTCTCTGACTTCTCCCACAGTCCTGTTCTGCAAAGAGGAGCAGGAGGGAGCTGTGGAGAACATCTTCCAACAGCCATTATCCTTCCCTGTTCATCTCCAGTGATCTGTCACATGTCACATTTTCCATCCTTAAAGGCATATGGTGGATATTAGAGATGATTGATCCAGCATGCTGATCCTGGCCCTACATATTCTTGTTTGACACACTAGATTGTTGAATGACATTTACTTTGACAAAAAGAGTTGCATGTGCCTTTCATTTTCTGACTTTTTATTTTTTTAAACACATCAACCACTTTCCTGAAAACAATAGAGAAACAGAGTTTCTCTTTGGTTTGTAACAGATTTTCACACTATTCAAGGATGAGAATAATATTGTCTGTAAGATAAATGGAAAAAGCTGGGCAGGTGTCACCAAAACAACTGAATGGATGGCTTTTCTGTAAAGGGAATATGTTTTCATCTGACCTCTGTAGTCTGGAATATTTAATAAATCAGTAATTACCATTCAAATACATCCCCATGCTGTTGAATAAGATTTTGGTCACATTGACTTATATGTCAGTGAAATATTTCTATGCTGAAGATAAGCACAGAGTAGGACAAAAATTAGGATAAGCTGTACCACATTAATTGAGCAGAGAGGAATTGAATATGTGCATATGGGAGAATTGACTGTTTCAGATTAATATCAGCTTTACTTTGGATTCAGTCTGTCATCTGTTACTGGCTTGACACATACTCTAAATCAGAAAAGGGGGTAAGAGCAGACACACGATATAACAATTTCTTATTTAAGATTCTGACACTGATTTCTCTTTGGTTTGGTTTGCTACTTAGTTAATCTATCTCTCTTAATAAAGAGTAAAATATCTGATAAGTTTATGTAATTGAAAAAACCCACAAGATATTTAGGGTTGAACGGCTGTAGTGCCTTGATATGTCTCTCTATATAGAGATACATAGGTGTGTGTGTATATATATATGTATGTATATATATATGTATATATATATAAATATAAATCCTAGAATGGCTCTTCTACAATAACAAGGGATAGTGGTAATCAGAATGAGAAAATTTATCTTGGGTTATAAAGCAAAGTCCTGTCTCTCATGAATTTGTATAGAATCTTTTTCCTCAATGTATTCAGTAATTTTTTTATCATTCCAGTTCTAAGTTGCATAAGCTATGGAATTCTGATGCTTTTCTGTGGGTCATTAGGAAACCCTTTGCACTGTTTTATCACTGGAAAACATTGATATCCTTTACTTCAGTTTGTTTTCTCTCTTCTACCCTTTTTTTCCATGTTAAATAAATTTGTACAGAACTTTAGGATGACAATAGATCTCAAATTTCTTGGGGTCCTTATAGTTCTAACCTTTATACTGCTGTATCATTCTTTTATTAAGAACCCCACAATCCCATTTATTATATTTTTCTTGCCAAGTTGCAAAAGAGCTTTGAAAAATGGAAGTCAGTTTCCATTAAAAGTATTCATTATTTAGAGTTCAAATTTCCTCAACTTAGTATTGAATCTTTGTCAAAGGAGAAAAGGGAAAAAAACTCCCTAGACTGTGTTTCTACCCTTGCTCATGCAAATACCATTATCTCGCACAATAATTCCATTTATTTCAGTCATTTTGGTTGCATATTACAGGTCAGGTACAGTCTTTGATTTGCATGCTTTATTTGAATGGTACTTATAGATATCACCTAAAAATTACTTGAGAATGTACATGTACATGTGGACAAACTTCAGTTTCACATCCAGTACAATGTGCCTGTATTGCCTTCCTCTGTGTTTGTGGGTTTTTGATCTTGCAGGTACATTCAGCTGACAGAAGACCAATGCCCATAGATGTCAGTCATCTCTCTGGAGTTCCTCCTACACAGCAAAGTGAGTTCAAATGAGACCGCCTACAACTAAGACAGTGATTTTTGCAAGATTAATATTCCCACATACTCGCAAGGTATCTGAATTTGCACAAAACACTGTTGCCCACTTTTAAAAATAATAGTGGACATTTCTGATTTTATTTAAATTTTCTCACTCTGACAGTTGTATAAGAATAGAGTTAATCTTGTCTCAATTGGAACTTTATAGACGTTTTCATTTTTTTTTCACTTGAAGGGCGTTTACCTCCTCTCCCCTCTTCCTTGCTACATAATAAAGGCATCTTTGTAGGTGAATGTTTAAGTTTTAGACAACATGTATTCCCAGGATGCAATTCTGTTGTGATAACTGCCTTGATAACTAATGACTTAATTAGATAATCACATAATTGCAATAAGTAAAAAAAAAAAAAAAGTATAAAATAGAATAAATAATTGAAATTAATTTTTCCTGGAGAAGAAAGAGTAAATTTTAAATTTCATAACCTTAGCTTATCAATGACACTAATTAGACCTTGTATTTTAATAATTTTCCATTAAAACACTGCTGAGATATCAACCAGATATATTTTTTTTAATCTGTGAGCTTTTATGTGATGAACAGAAACATAATAATTTGAGAATCATGGGTATAGATTTCAATTTTCAGTCCTATTTTTCATATCACAGGAGCTGACTCTTAAAACCTTTGCTGAGCCTGACATTATTTGACTGTTACATTTGAAATAGTCAGTTTTGATGTCCAAAGAGTTTTATATTTGGCCGATGCCAGACACATTCCAAATAGTTGCTTTGTCCCAAATTTTTATTAGCTATGACATAACCAAGGGTGTTATCTGATAGTTAGTTAAGCAGTTTATTATTTAGAATTACTCAATAGGTTCATTGTTATCACTGCATTAAGCACGAGTCATGATTGTTGAGAAGGATTTTTAATCTAATAATCTGATATATGTTTTTATAATGTTAACTATATCATTTAAATGATCAGTAATGAGAAGGAAAAAAATAATATGGGACTTAAAGGAATTTACTATATCTGAGGGATCATTTGTCAATCAGCATTGATTTCAGAGAGTGACTTTCTGTAGTTCATCATGTGTTCTAAATATATGATCACACCTTTGAATCACCTCATTGTTATAAATATCAGAGATGAAACAATGAATGACATAAATGTCTGAAGCTCTTCTCTGCCTTTGTTTTTCTTTCATTTTTCTGTATGGCAAACAGTGTTAGGTCTGCCTGCCTGCACTGGACTCCTCCAAATAATGTTCGAGTTTCATAGATTCTGACAGTTCAATCCAATCAAAAACTCTATATCCTGAAAGGGAAAAAGTAGTTTTCTATTGCGAAAATAGAAACCATCCTTCCCCAAGGCACCAACACTACCTCAGGCATGTGAACTAGCAGGCTGGACAATAGTTGTGGCAGCACTGAGTAGAGTCAGGCTGTGAAATCTGTCTGGGAAATGAATAAATATTAAGATGTTTAGTCAGTGCTGATATATCTGTGCTACTGAGGTTATATTGATATCTACAGTGACTGCCATGCCGTATGTCACACAATCTGGCTTTACTTTCTTGCTTGCTTTCTTCTGAGGGTTACATACATGCTCCTTTCGGTCTCATCCAAGAGCAGCAATATTTTAACAAGTAAAGAGACTTCTCTTAAAGCTATTATTAACAAGGAATATAATTTACAAAATATGTTACATATTTAAATTGAAACTTTCATTTACCTTTACAAATGTGAATATGCCTGATCTACAGAAAGAAGCTGTTTTTTGAGGGCTTCTATTGTAATATTTATTTTCATGCTTACATTACCGATATCTGAGAGCAGCTTTTTGAAAGGCCTAATTACACAAAAAAGGGAGCTTTAATAAAATATGTCCTTAGTTATGATACATTGATAGGCTCTAACTGGTCTTGAAGGCAGCTAGTATCTGTATACCTTTTTAAGGGGCACCTAGTCCTAGCAGAGCAAGCCCATGGTTATGCACTTCAACTTTTATATAGATATATATATATTTTTTTTTAACTGAGCCTTAGCTGCTTCAGGAACAATAACATTTGTAAATTGGATATCAAAAGAAATAGTAATTAATAATATTTTAAATTTATGGATTTAAACCCAAGCTTTACAGGCTCACTCAAGATCCACGTGATTCAAGGATTCCAGCCTTTACTGTCTTGCTGAAGTACAGCAGTGGTTAATTGAAGACAGTGGAAGATGTTTCATTTGCCAAGCAAGTCCACAAGCCCACAAAACCAGTGGCAGTAAATTTTTTGTATCTCACAGGACTATAATAACTCAAATAATACATTAGGTTCTGCAAGAGTATCCTGGTTTGAGGATTAATACTTCCCAGAGATGGAATGTCCTCATATCTATCAGGTACTTACAAATCATTCTTAACACGAAGCTAAAATGAAGCATTGAAGTCTAGCTACTAGCCTATAATTAAATACAGTCAAATATATAAAAATTAAGTAAAATAAGACTAAAAATTTATTTTCCCCTTAGATTTTAGTCTAAAAGATCTCAGCTGCAGTTTACTGAAAATAAGAAACTGTGCTGAAATAAGGCAAAATGCACACAGAAATTACCACAGCAACAGTCAGAAGTATTTTATAATGCTGGTTGCAGTAAAACTCAAAATCTGGTACTATGGGTTATGGTCTACTTTAAGTAAACTATAGCATAAAGTAGTTTGATATGTAGATAGATCTACAGGCTTTAAATCAAGTGCATAATTTTGAAATAACTTTATCTTTTTGGTTTTGTGCTTTAAGATTTAATATTCTTCAGAAATGAACCACTACTATTTTCAAATAATAAGAATAAAAAAGCATTTCTGAGTCTACTTTAAGCTACTGTTTATTGGTCTTTTCTTTTAATTGCATAGTAAACAATGATTTTTGTTATGAAATTTTGAATCTTTCTATATTATTAAAAAATAGCAAAACCAAACCCATGTATTTGGCATGCATATATGTTTGTGGGCAGCACTAATAAGTAGTTACTTGTGAATCCTCTAGTCCAGTGTCTTGCACTGTTTTGTGCAACTTTTAATTTTTTTTCTAAAATGTTTTCATAATTAGGTTCTATGACAAGAGATAAAGTTCATAAATGATTATGGATTAAATTAATTTACCTGAAACTTAGCATTTGGTTTTTATCTTTCCAGTAAATCAAATGACTAATTTTGAACAAAAAGCATTCCAAAGGAATCAAAATAACTATTCGTGTAGTTCAGACCCTTGTTCTTAGTTTGGTCATACTCATTTTAGAAAGTAATAGCCCAATCCAGCTTTCTCTATACATGTTAACTGGCAACAAGTGCTGACAAAAAAATGTATATAAATACTTGCTCAGGACTTCAATATTTTTAGATTACAGTATGGTTATTTGCACATATTTTCTATTTCTATATTGTAAAAATACTTGCAAGGATTTATTGGTGGCTTTTAATTAGAAAAATAAAAATATATGGTTATCATGGAAAGATTTTTCTATTTGTGTGTGTTCAAAATTATTCAGAAAACTTTTACCCTTTTAAGTCTTCCTTGCAGATATAATCTGACAGATAGGTAGACAGATGGACAAATAGAATTGGCAGATAGGGATCACAGTTTATTTTCCTAGTGGATAAGTTGATTACATTGGGAAAGCTGACTATACAAACACAGGGAATGGAAGAAAACAGATGGTATGCGTTCCAATGCCTGGTGGCTGTTTGAGCATTAAACATTTGTCTGAACCGATTCCCTGTAAGTAAAGAATCTGTATTTTTTAATATCTTCCATTAAATAAAGACCTTGTGAATGGGAAAATAATGAAAGCAAAATGAACTTGTAATGTAATTTCAAAGATTTAAGCATCTTTTATGCTTTAACTCAGGGAACTATCATGGAAAAGTCTTTGTTTAAAATGAGGAAGTTAAAAATACCTAAAAGTAGAAATAGGAAAAGGTAAAACTCTTAAGCAAGAATTCAAAATAGTTGCAACTTCCAAAACAGTTTATTCTTTCATGAAGATATTTTACACCAGTCATTTCTAAGAAGATCTTCCATTCCTGTTGACTCGATATAAACTTTAGCACACAAGTCTGCCTGCAGATGAATGGTGGAGTGCAAGCTCTTAAGTTTTATATAACTGCTATCCTAATAGCAGAATCAATGACATTACACAAACCTGGCTCACACCCATCACCTGTGATTACAATGAGTTGCTGTTCATGGCATATGTGGTTGTTGTGTTTAAGTCACTGAGGATTAAGGAAGAGAGAAAAATGTACTACAGTCCAAAGTCATGAAGGGGAAAGTGTGTTAGAGCCACATACACTGTATATTTATTTACTTATGATGAGCCCCAGACATGAACCATCAGCTTACAGTTTCTCTTACAATCACCCTCATTGGCTATTCATGAACAGGTCATGAATAGCAGGATTATATCACTTTGTTTTTACTTCCTTAATAGGAGCTATTAAAGAGTCACTTTTCAGATTGGTATTATTAACTGTTTGTTAGGCCGTATTTTATGAATAGTGCTTTCCTTATTCAGAACAGGAGAACAGCATAGAGAACTGGAAATGGTTTGAGAAGTAATATGAACATCAAATTATTTGTAAGACAGGAAATAATTGGTATACATTGGCAAATGTAGTTTGAATAAAAGGGCTGAATACTAGCCTATTGCAGGAAATAGTTCAGACTGTTATTCTGAAGAGATCTGCACCACTACTCTACAAATTGCCTCTATTGCTTTTCAGATCAGCAGATTTCAAGGCCCAAAAAGGGCATTTACATCTTAACCTAACAGCTAACAGACTACAGGACAGTCAATTTCACTAAGTGATCCAGAGCAACAACCACAATTTTGTAACATATAAAGAGGCAACCAAACATACCCAAACTTCATTTTAAGTGTTGAAAACACCACATTCCATGGCATAAAGGATTGACTGTAGCTCTGTGTAAGATGTCCCAAAGGTTTAGTACATTCTTCATTAAACATGTGTAGCGTGATCTCAGTTGATTTTGTGTAGCTCTGTGTCATCACTTTTTGGGAGCATTTTAGTTTACTAAGGACTGTGAACAAGAAGAAAACCTTAAATAACATAGGGCAACAATTCTTTTGCTATGGTAAACATCATGTCTTTTCTTGGCAATAAACAGCAATTGTGGATTTTCTTGCCCTCACTTGTTCAAGAACTGAATTTCAGAGCCTCTCATCCAGATGTGGAGTTTGAGAAGCACAAAGTAAAATAAATTGTTTATTTTTTGTTTAGGATTCCAAATATTAGCATCTCATTTACAAAAGATGTATCAGTAATATTGATTAATTTGTGCCAGGATGATTATGCTAGAAAGCATAACCAGACCTTTCTTCAAAGATCTTCAAACTCAAAGTAATTTTTCCATTTCTTTTCCATGTGATCTTTCTATGTAAAATACAAGAGACACAAAGGCCAAATCAAACAGAGAAATTTTAATCTTGTTTTTTTTCTTCACAGCAAAGTTTTATTGGAGATTATTAATTATTTTTATCTTCCTTCTCTTTTGTTTCAGAATACTAAATGCATTATTAAAATTTCAGCTTTTCTTTTCAAACTGAAGATCAGGTGTTAGCCACACTATAGTCCTAATGTTCTCTTACTCTCAAAATCTAAAATTTATAACTACTGGTAGAAAAATGTAGTAAGAGCTACACAAGTGAAATGTTTAGCAGACAGTTATAGACTTCAGTAGTCATTGAATAAAAGGCTTGATACTTGATTTAATACTGCATTTTAGCTAAATATGAAAACAACATTCAATTTGAAATAAACATTACATCTATCAACCATTCTCCAGATTACATCCAAGCAATCTCTCACAGAACAAAAAGCATGGCTGTATATCTGGCACAAAAAGTTGAAAAGCAAAAGGAAGCATGCTAAGATTTGATTATAGATGTATTTGTTTTCAGAGTAGCTAACATTAATTTTCACAAGAAACTTCAGCTATTCAGTTGCTCAGGTTTTTTGGGTTTACATATTATCATAACCTTCAAGTTTTGAAAATAAAAGAAGTTTACCTAAAATTAAGAAATCAAAACTCTTTTGTCTTCTTTATTAATATAACCTTGAAATATCAACATCTAAGTTGCATTCAGTAGAGATCATAAGATCTTGTGATAATACATGCTTGGAGGGAGCTCAGCTGATCCCTAGGTCAAGACCCTGCTCAAAGCAGTGGATATGAAATGAGGACTTGCATCTAGTTTAATCTTGAGGGTTTCCAAGCATAAATACTACTTAACTTTAATGAATGGTAAATGCTTCCAACATTTGCTTATCTTCACAGAGAAAAAAATACTCTTAGAGATAGTTTTAACCATTCTTGTTTCAATACAGACCTATCTTTCATCTTGCTATCGCACACCATAGTGAAGAGTCTGGTTCCATCTTCTTCATATCCTTAAAGTATTAAGTTCCCTCAAAGTTGCCTCTTCTACAGACTGAATATGCCCTAGACATTCGGCCTCTTCTCACAGGAGAAGTGCTCCAGCTCTTCCAGCCACCTTGAGAGGATTTGATGATCTGTTCATTTATTGACATCTTTCTCAGAATGAGGGACTTCAGATTGGATACAATATTCTTGGTTTTACTCTTATCCTAGGAACTGACAGGTAGAGGCGACCAGAAGGACAGGTTATAAAAAATGTGTGTGTGACAATGTGGTTTTGCCTCTTGGAGGGGGAAGAGTGTCTGTATATACAGGTATTAAACATGTGTCAGCAAACATCTCTATGATATTGTGGAGTGGCCCCAAATGTGTTTGAAGGAGTGTTATAGGTATGTGTAATCAAATGGATTCCTAAGACTCTCCACAAGAGGAACGACACAAACTCTCAAGAATGCAGATGGACATTCCTTTTTCATAAGATGCCATTACAGAAAAAATTTCAAGAAGGATGATGCTTCTCCAACCCAGACAGTAATCTAAGCAAGATTGCCAGCAGGATGATTTGAGTGATCAATAGAAAACTGATATAAATCACAAAGCCCAAAATCTGGTGGTTTCTCTTTAAAATCATTGTTTAAAAAGTACAGACTTATTTTTAAAACTTTTTCTTTTTTCTTATTTTTTTGATTCCCTGAAGGCAGTACAATGGTTGTGCTGCATATGCACATTTAAATCTATACTATATTTACATTTGCAATATTACTGTTATGGTGACAAGTCATGTCATGTTTCCATGAAAAAAAGAAATTTGACAGGGAGGAAACAACATCCAAAATAGAGTAACACACTAGTGCAAAGAGATTATTGTATGTTTCCACCAAAATTTGCTTTCAAATCTGCATGTATTTAAAAAATTCTAGAATCTCAACACTGAATTCAACACACTTAACTTGTTGAAGCATCTAAGACAATGTGTTTTTTCCCTTGTTGCTTTAATTCAGACTCGTGTACAGATTTATATTTCCCACAGAAGTAGCTGCCAGGGCACAGTAACACAGCAATGGTTTCAAGAAAATGGAAATTGTGCTGGGGGTATTCATTCCAGGATTTGCTTGTGTGCTTTCCCATTAGCATCTGCAGTTTATATTTGTGAAATTGCTTTGGTTATATATCTGTATTAGACAACTTGTTACTAATTTGTTACTAATTTCTCCACAATCTCCCATCAGAACCACAATAGAAAGACTATCTATAAGAAGCTAAAAAGGTCTTGTCCAACCAGATGGAATTGCCAACTCAGAAATGTACTTTCACGGCTATATTATATTTATATATGTAATATATAAACACATATTACAGGAAAGAGGTTTTTTTCCTTTTTTTTTTTTTTTTTTTTTTTTTTTGTTTTGTTTATTTTGCTTTTTTTTTTTTTAATAAAGAGTCTGACCTCAAGTTTTAACTTGTGCCTCCATCTACGAAATCTAGTGCTTTGAGATTTTTTTGGTTGGTGGTGGTGTTTTTTTGGTTTGGTTTGGTTTGAGTTTTTTGTTTGTTTTGTTTTTTTGTTTATGGTTTTGTTTGTTTGAATTGTTTTAAATTTTATTATTTTAGAATAATTTTCTGCAATGGGGAAAATGTTGCCATACACAAGTATGAAACTATATCTTCTCAAGTATAAATCGAAATAGACTTGTCACTGCTTATAAAGAAAGGCACAATAATTTTTTGTAACAGATTTCATTGGAAGCATAAAAGCTGAGGTTTTTTGACAATACTTGTTCCCTTGTTCTTGTTAATTATATTAGTTCTTATTAATTATATTATATATACATGTACTCATATATTAGTGTACCACACGTCAGTCATTGTCAAATTTTCTTTTTTGAGAAGGCCTTCCAGCCCTGTGGTGTGCACAAAAATGTACCTGTCTTTTCAACCAAACTCTGCCAGTACCTTGTAAATTGATCTTTGTTTTAATAGCCTTGGTGCAACAGTCTTTTGTGATGAAGTTATGCCTCCCCTCCTGATTCTAATGAATAGACTCATTGTTGAAAATGTGGTGGTTAAACATTTTCTAATCTTGGCTGTCTGCAGAGATGCACTAACATGTTGGCTAGTCAGACGAGTGGCTCCTTTTCATGTGGCATTACAATGCAGATAGTTTTTATGAGTTTCTGCTTGTATGCCAGACTCAGAATATACCCATATCAGACATTTTCCTGCGTCTTAGGGCTCTGTGTGTGCATGGCTGGGAGGCTGATTGCTGAGCAAGTTTAACATGATCTCAAGGGAAGAAAAAAGTGAAGTTATTTAAAGTAACTAGTGTGAAAGTATAGCTGAGTGGTTTTCTGCTGACTAAAAGGGCTAATTGTCGATTACAAAAATGTCCTTAATGAAGAAGTAAGGTCACCTGAACCAATAACATCCAATATTTGTATTTGGAGGGGGTAGAAAAAAAATTGAAGAAAGCAAACTTTTTATTAAAACTGAGAATTGGGAAAAAACCCAAAACCAATCAAATCAAACCCAAATCACAATACCTTGTATTTTTAGTGTGATTATTTTATTTCAGTTTTAAAAAATCTTTTCCTTTGCCTCTTTTCCTTAACTGTTCTCATTCCTAAAATAAATCTACTATTCTTGATATTAATTCACATTATGTGCAGGATGTAAACACATTTTTTTATCCGTGAAGTACAGCCATGCCTGCATGGAACCTGACAACTTTTTAGCAGCACCCAGGAGCTTCTCACAGTAACCAATGGTAAGAAATGATGAATTAAGCAGGGCACTTCCTGGATGGCTCTGAAAACATTCACTTACAGAACGTGTGGAATGTATTGAGTGTCCTTCTAGTTTAACAAGTGTTCTCTATAAAAAATCATGGAAATTTTGTCTTTCTTCAGTGCTATTGTGTAACCGTTTTCTGCCACATCTCTTCTACTTCCTCAGAAATGTATTATGCTTCTGGTTAGTTTTAAGCTACTTATGATAGGGAGGAGATAACATTTTTTTCAACTATTTGGTAGGAATAAGTGGGGAATTTCAGAAACGCAGATTTTTAAGGTGATACCAGGTTTTTCTTAGGTAAATATTAGACCAGGCAAAGTTTTTGGAACTCTCTGACCACCACTCACTTTCATTGAATTCAATTTGTTTTGTAATACTTAATAGCTACTGATCTGACATTTCATTCTGAGCTTGCTTGCATTGCAATAAGTGGAGATAAGCTGTAGAAAAGTCAGTTCCCCAGATTGTGTGAATGTTAGTCCTATTCTAGAATTTGTTTCTTATATCTCTGCTTAGCTGAGAATAGTGGTAGTCCATCCTGAAATATAAATCAAACCCAGATGGAAGAGCAGAAGACCTGAGAAAGAAGGGCTTAAAATGATTTCTCACAGTCTGCCCTACCTGAATGTAGCCAGATCAGCCTAAATTTCTCATTCTCCCTTTCCCTCTGCAGCCTGAGATGCATTTTGACTCTCCTGGTGTTACTAAGTTTGGGAACGATTGGCACAAATGGTTTGTGGGTAGGCAGTAAAGAGGAAAACATCAATGATATGTCTATACAGTGGAGGGTAAATGTGTTACACAGCTGTTGTTTTCTCTATAAGGTTTAAGTAATCCTTAGAGGGTGAGACCTATGAAATACAACAGCCATGGTCTGAATGGCCTGGTGCCACCAGAGCAATTTCCTTCAAATGATTCTATTCAGTGTTAACCAATAGCACATGAATCATCAGTCCAAATTCATTTCAGATGTACAACTCTCTTCATTCTATACATCTGATCTCTGGCTGGGATTAGGTGAAACATGTAGAGTAGCAGTATACACTTCCCATAAAAAACTGCATATGGGCTTTTGCTGGAGAGGATGACTGTAGATATTCAAGAGCAAAGAGAAGCAGTGGAAATTTTGTGGTTGTGACTTTGAGTTGATACTACAAAAAAAGATTCCATCATTAAGTGGAATAGTTCAGCTATTAACTAGCAGATCTCTGACAAAATGACATACACCTCCTATTAAGAACAGTCACATGAAAAGAAAATAAATACCATTTTAATTGTGGTTCTTTCTGCATACATTTTCTAAGAGATTGTTCTGAAATGGCACTTTTTTATGTAACAATCATTTTTGAAGTTCTCCTCTTTTAATCCTGTAGAAGTGATTACTTTTCAATCCCTCTGCCAGTTTTTTAAAAGGTCTTAATCTCATTCAAGAGGTAATAGACTAAGGAATACATTGAATACAGGGGATAATTAACTAAAATTGAAGTAATTAAACAACTAGTATAAGTGGCACGTCCTACAGGCAGATTTTGAATTTGAAAAAATAATAGTAGCATGAATGGATATAAAGAACTGTTTCAGAAGCATGAACAGGAGAGACAGAAGATTAAGGATGTGCTGTGGCTTTTTCTAAATTCTTAGGAACATTTTTCCCATGTATATGTTCCAGGTCTGGATGTAACCATTTTTGATAGCATAAAGAAAACCCGATCAACTCTGTATGTAGGTAACTAAATTCTACTCATACATATCTATCTGTAAAAATGAAATTTTCTATATATAGACTCCACTCAAATTAGTTAAGTTTCCAAGGGTGTCTAAAGGCTTTTAAAATTACTTTGATCTTGAGGCTAGGAGCCTGAATTTTATATTTGGATGCTGAGCACTATACACTAGCCATCCCAAAGAGCAAGAAAGCCAAACAGCATTCTGTTTGACTTGCTTTTTGAATGCAAAAGGACTTTCCTGGTTGTGTTTCTGTTACAGTCAGATACACTTGCTGTTGAAGATCTCACAGTTTCTAACATAATATCAACAAACAAGGAAGGGAGTTATGAAACCATCTAATATGGGGAGTTTGTCTATACAAACCTGTAAATATATAACAGGAGTTGGAAATCACTGAATCATGGAATAGTTTGGGTAGGAAGAGACCTTAAAGACCATTTCATTCCAGCCCCCCTGCCATGGCCAGGGACACTTCCCTCAGCTTCTCTGGGCAACCTCCTCCATTTCCTTACTACCTTGTTAATTTCATGTTAATATCTAAAGTAGCCCTGCCCTCCTTCAGTTTGAAGCCATTACCCACGTCCTGTCAGTACATTTCTTTATAAAAAATCCCTCTCTCTCTTTCTTGTAGGCCCCTTGAAGTACTGGAAGGCTGCTACAAGGTCCCCCTGGAGCCTTCTTTTCTCCAGGCTGAGGCAACCCCAACTCTCTCAGCCTGTCTTATAATAGATGTGCTCCAGCCACCTGATCACATTTCTTACCTCCTTTGGACTCATTTCAATGGTCAATGTCCTTCTCATTTTCGGGGCCCCCGAGCTTGATACAATATGGGGTCTCATGAGAGCAGAGTAGACTATTAGAGTATCAAAATACATCACATAAGTGCATAGACTTTATTCCTCTTGGCATAAAAAAATATTACTATGCCAAATATTTTGGTCTTCTTGTTCAGGTCAGATGGGGGCAAACAACAGGATCACATAGCCTGATCCCTGTGAAGTAGCACTCCTGAGATTCTCAAAAGGCACTTCAGAAGTACACAAAGACTGGAAAAGGACTTTTCCAGTTCTCTTTCTCTTACAGTCAGATACACTTGCTATTGAAGATATTATGGTTTCCGTACTTGGGACCTTCTAGAGCAGCTCCTTGTGTCTACCTGACGTCACTGTTCTTTCTGAAAGAGCAGGTGAAGGTGAATTTAGGCATGTCTAAGTTTTTACCCACACCATATGAATTTCCATTGCTGATGTGACACAGAACACTTCTCTCCTGCAGAATATGCAGTGTCTCTTAGTCTAGATATAACCAAGTCAGACTTTTTTTCACTCTTTCTGGTGGCTTCTCTGAAGTTAGACATTCAGAGGGTAAATCAGGAGAGAAGAGATGAAGATGTAGAAATTGATAAGATTGTAACTTTCATGAGAATCTTCTTGTCTTGAAGAAGTACCCACATCACCAATTCACTGGAGCAAGCACTATGACCATGCATCACTATAAAGCTGAAATTTAATTCTTTCTCTGTCTGAGACTGGAATTTGTATATATCTAAAGTGATCATGTTGATTGCAAGTTGCACGTGTTTCAGATTTTAAGTAATGATGGTTATCACAAGACTAGATTTTGATTTAAAAAAAAGATCCTGCTTCCTATAAAACCCAGACTTTATAAACAATTACAGCAATATACAATTATATAGAGTAATTAAAATGGTGATTGCAATCTCTTATTTCCTCCCTACGTTTTTCTTCTGTACTTTTTTTTTTTTTTAATAACCCTTTTAACAAGGAGGAATCCTTTGAGAAAGATTTCTGGAGGATATGAATGGAAGTAATTCTATTTGCTAAGGTTGACTAATATAATATCCAGTATTTTAAAATTAACTTTGATGAGTACTTCTGTCTACAGCTGTTAATCCCTTCTTAAGAGATTAATGCAACTCTCATTGAAAATCTCTAGGCACGGATAGATTTGATTCCTAAATAAATTAAAGCTAAATCTAAATAGAATTAACACATGATTTAAATATGAACATTTGGTAAATTGCTCATAACACACCAGCAAGGTATTTTGTGTCTTGATATGGCTCAGAGAATAAAGTATTTGTATTGCTGCCTGATTCTTCTTTTACATTGTTTGCTGGTGTGAATTTCTAGTAAAAATAAAAATAGCAGCTAATACTCTTAAAAAGGAGGAGTGAGAACATGACAACAGATTTTAAAATATACTTGGATTATAATATATACAGATATGTTGTTAGCAGAATTTTTAGATTAAGTAAATAACTTTTTTTAAAAAATTACTGGTGTTCAGGGTCCTATATAAAAGCTTCTTTTTCAAATACCTGAAATTACTATTTGAAATGTTTTATCTTCAAATCCTTTTGTGGAGCTCAATGAATCTTTGTAGTATTACAGCCAAGTGAAGAATATAGCCCTTTTAAAATCACTTGTCAATATTTTTAAGTATTACTAGAAAATATGACACAGTTATATACAGTGCTAAGTTTTTAAGATGGACCTGGTTTTTGGTTTTTTTGCAAATAGAGGAGTTGCATCATTTATGGATAAAAGCACTACGTGAGATTCAAGTTAAACACATTTTGGGGTATTACTGATCTTTATGAAGTAAACCTCCTTCCTAAGTGCAGTAGAGCAGAACTGATTAGATCCATTACTGTAATTTGTTGTTTTCTCTAGGAGATACTAAACTTCACGAACTTTCCATAGATTACAATAAGGAAAAAATCTCTCTGGACATAAAATGCACACTTGGCAGCTGAGATAAGTTGAACATGGCTCCTGCTGGCTCAGTCAAAACAATATTCCTCTGGTAGAATTTTAGTTATCCCATATGAACTATGTTAAAAGTTTAATTCTCATTGAAGCTGAGGGAATTGCCCTCTTTTGTCCTATTAGTTCAACCATAAGACAGTTTTGCTATTTCAAAATCACGGGTGTGCATTACTGGTTTTGCAGAACAAATATGATCGTAGTAAGAACTTTCATAACTTTTAATACACAGATGGTTTTTCCTCAAGATCTTTTCCTGAGGAAAAAAATTAAATGAGATCTCTAACTGTTGACACTGAAAAGTTACTTCCCCCTTCCTCTCTTTTCCTTATATTGGATTGGGAACTTATTATTTTATTCCTCCTTATGCATTTGTTCTGATTTTCTCTTCAGAAGACACTCTGAAAAAAAAAGGAAAATAATAGAAGTCAAAGTGTGAAAAAAAATTCTAATTCATATGTTTCAGATTTACATTAGCTTCTTAAAACAAATGATATCTGTTTCTATTTTCAAAGCCTTTAAAAATAATCTTAATAAAAATCTTTATTTTGTTGAGTTTTTTTATAGAATTGAGCTTTCAGAATTAATATATTTCAGATTTTTTCTCTTGTTAGCTTTATAAAAATAAAACATAACAGAAATCTTATAAAATCTTATAAAATCAAGACAAGAAAAATGTACCACTAATTCAAAAAAAAAGAAGCAAGTGTGAAATGTTCTGGAATTTATTATCATTGTTGCTTATGAAATTAGATCCAGGCTTTCAGTGCATGATCATTTGTTATGATTTTGTCCATCAGACAGTGGCTAAAACTAGAGTCTCCTTAACAGCAATATTCTGCCCACTTTACATTCTGGACTCTGCAGATGACTTATATTTTGATTAAGATTTTATTTTTCTACTGATCTATCTAGTCTTAGTGTGAGACTCTGTAGTGTGGGTGGTGGTGGCTTAGGTTGGATTGACTGATTATTAAATTTTCTGTGAAATAGCTTATTTTATAGTTGTTTAGAAATATATCTGATCATGGTGTTTATACTTTTCTGGCCTACTTTTTAACGTGCAGTAAAAAAGCTCTGAGAAATCAAGAGTCATTAATAGTTTTTTATACTCTGTTAATTATAATAAATTTTATTTTAAAAAAGAGGATTAGGAGACAGAAATTAGTAGCAATGTTATCATAAACTATTATGATGCTTTAAATAATACCAAGATAAGCTGCATGATGCACATCCTGTTAGTTCCAGTTATGTATATTTACACAAAATTTCATAGAATTATTTGCTTCTTCTAATCTGTGCTGGTTTTGGCTGGAGTATAGTTAATTTTCTTCACAGTGGCTGGTATGGAGCTGTGTTTAGCATTTGTGCTGAACACAGGACTGATAATCCAGAGATGTTTTTGTTATTGAGCAGAGCTTACACAGAGCTGAGACCTTTTCTCCTTTCCATACTGCCACGCTGGTGAGGAAGTTGGAAGTGCTTAGGAGGCTAGGAAGAGACACAGCTAGGACAGGTGACCCAAAATGATCAAAGGGATATTCCAGACCATATGACAACATGCTCAGCATATAGAGTGAAGTAGGAGGAATGGGGGATGCATTTGGAGTGATGGTGTTTGTCTTCCGAAGTCATTGTTACACATGACGGGGCCCTGCTCTCCTGGAGATGGCTGAACACCTGCCTGCCCGTGGAAAGCAGGGAATCAATTCCTTGTTCTGCTTTGTTTGTGGGCCTGGCATTTTCTTTTCACATTTAACTGTTTTTATCTCAACCCATGAATTTTCAGTTTTTCACCCTTCTGATTCTGTCCCTGATCCTGCTGGTAGGGAGTGAGCAAGTGTCTATGTGGGGCTTGGCTGGAGTTAAACCATGACATAATCCAATATATTATTGGTCAAAAAAATCTGTGGTTTAGTGGGGGAATGTAGCAGGAAGATTTTTTTTTTTTCACTCAAGAATTTTATTTCTATTTTCAACCCATTCCTCCTCATCCTCCAACAAAAAAAACAAGGGAAAAAAAAGTGCCCTACTGCTCAGAATTCAGAAGGCACGATACTAATCTCTGTGAAAAAAATCTCATCTGAAGATCTTCTAAGAAGGTTTGACTTTAACTCCAGCATCTGAGGAACATATAATGAATGGCTGGTGACCTATCTTTTGCTCTTTAAAGCTTCGTGAATTGTGCCCTAAATCTCAGAGTCATCTATGGCATGCCTTCTTAGAGTTTAAAAATACAGAATTGGAATGGGGGCAAGACTGTAGTGTCACATTATTCAAAAAGAAAATATTATATTGTACAAATTTCTGGTATAATACCAATACTTTTTCTTGGCTTTGAAATAAAGGGTCCAGTGAACATTTAATGTTCAAATGCCAAATGAAGAGTTTCTGAAATCCCATAAGTTTCATCTCCACATTTTTCTTTCAGAGGCTGACGAAAAGTCATATGAAAACGGAAAAGGCTTTACAAATGATACAGAGACCTTTTAACTCTAGACATAGCTACAGGCTATGAAGAGTAATGCAGCGTCCCTGGTGAATCATGCACAGGGAAATTGGGATAAGACAACAGAATATATGGAAAGTCTGAGTCTGTTTTATTAATTTCCTGATAGAATTTCAACAAACCAATGTGATTAACAGATTGACATAGGCTTTCCCAATGCTTATCATCACTTTTAGCAGTATATCAATTAGCTAACTCAACTGTGACAAACAATCATGTGCTGTTGTATTTAAGTAAACTAAGAAAATGAAAGATTGTCTGTCTTTTAAAACTCTTCTCAGCTGTACAACCCTACCATTCAAAGTTTTTAAACCAACCCTGTTGAGCTAATCATGGGTTTAAGATTTTAAAAGGCCAAGACCATATTCTGATTATTGCAACGGTATTTATTATATAAATGCATCATTTACTAAAGTTTCAATATTTAAAGTCCCAGTAAGGTGAGAAGTGATCTAATAGAGAATCCCAACCACAGGGGAAAACAGAGTGACAGGTAACCCAACCCAGGGGAGAAGGCTGAAACAAGGGTTTCAGATCACAGGAAAGCAGGCTGGAAGGAGGTCCTGGCCACAGGGAGAGGTGGACTGGCAAAATTCCTGGCTGCAGGGAGAGGTGGATTGACAAAATCCACAGTACTGCTACAGCAGCAGTAGTAGACACAGAAGAGTACCCCCCAGGAGGTATAATACCTGACAAAGTCCTGGCAACAGCTCCCTGGCAGCTGGTTCCCTGGCAGAGCCAAATGCTTTCTTTTTGTTGATTACAGGATGTGGACCGATCAGTCGGAAATGGAACCGATGGATGCCACTGCCTCCAAAACAGGGAATTTTTATCCCTAAACTCTAAATGCATGTTCATTTTCTTATCTATGGGTTCTCTAGTTAGCTAAGAACACATTTCTAAAACAATCTTTCTACACCAATCTAAACCTAACTTTGAAAGTGCGTAAAACTACAAAAAACTACAAAAATTGGTACCAATTCTTGCACAAGAACCTACGCATTTAGCATATTTATTAATGTAAAAGCTTCCATCTTATTCATGTAAAAGTTGTACTTACTCTATCTAGTACTGTAAGTGATGTTCAACATTATTTTTGTTATGTCTAAAGCTGAGTTACCAGGCAGGAAAACTTTTTACTAGACCAGGTTACTCAGAGCCCCATCCATCCTGGCCTTGAACCCTTCCAGGGATAGAGTATCCACAACTTCTCTGAGCAGCCTGTTCCAGTGTCTCACATCCTCACAGTAAAGAATTTCTTCCTAATATCCAATCTGAATCTACCTTTGTCAACTTAAAGCCATTTCCCCATGTCCTTGTATAAAGTCCCTCTCCAGCCTTCTAGTAGTCCCCTTCAGGTACTGGAAATTTGCCTTCTCTTCTCCAGTTGAAACCCCAACTCTTTCAACCTGTCTTAATAGGAGAGGTGCTCCAGCTCTTTAATTATCTTGGTGGCTTGTCCTCTTTTCAACAGTTCTATGTCTTCCTAGTGTGCTTCTGTATTTGAAATAATTATTGGAAATAATTATTGGAATCAAATATTTCACTTATGTTTAAAGATATTGCACCAAAGTACTACCAATCCTAACAAGACAAAGAAACAGTAATGTGTGGCATACCTGGCAAGGTAGATTGTCTGTGTTTGAAATACCCAGAACAAGTCGTCAAGCTTAAATTATTCATTTATTCAACTTTCTTAGACCAAGAGTTAACTCAGTGCTCAGTGCTCAGACTTGAAGTAATGCGGAAGAGGGTATCCAGGATACAATGCCATAAAGGAAGAATATTCTAAAGAGTTTCATAATTAGCTGTAAATGTGAAGAAGGTCAAAAATAGGAAAAGAACTTATTCTAAACATTTTAACATTAGATTATCCATCTAACAGTGCTGAGAAAGGAGGGATTTTCAAGAAAATGTACCAAAGAGAAAAATTGGTACATTTTCAAGAAATTGTACCAATGCTAGTAGGTCTTTTGGTCAAAAAGTCAGGGTTATTTTTCCACTTTGCTTTCAAAAATTTAAAAGCAAGGCAAAATATTTTTTAAAAAGTTATTTAATATATTTCTATTGCCAGCTGTTAATCTCAATATCTTTTTATATGTGCAGATATTATTGGAAACAAATTTAAAAAAAATGAGATTGAAGTACAGGCAAGAGGAGACAAGTCCCCTTAAATTACCAGAATTCATGCCAACAAACTTCTTTATTAGGTGCTATCACTGAGATTTATTGGATAGATATGCAGATCTTCAATACTTACACAATGATAGTGTGACCTTGTTAATTTTAAAGCTGAAAAAGTTTTAAAAATAATAATAATTCCCTGTTTTATTCCTGAATATATCTTTCTCATGTTGTGTCATATCTCACATTAAGGTCCAGGAAGGTTTAGAGGCTTACAAAAGCCAGGCAAGATATATATATATATATATATATATATATATATATGACAATTCAATGAGGAATAAGTTCTGAAAATTAGTTTGAGTTATCTAAAAATTTCCTATTTTATTATTTCACATAAATTTTCTGATAACTCAAAATCATTATCAGAACCCATTCTTTATTGAAATATCTATTGTGTCTATTAGATTTTGTGAAGAAAACCTTCTAAGCACGTTTCTTTCTTGGTATGTTTGCTTGCTAGTCTAAATTTCTGCATTAAAGGCAGCTACATTCCTGATGAAACTTGTCTGAATCAAGACTTATTTGCAGTAAATATTGAGTATAACTTATTGAACATCAGTGGAAAAATAATGCTTCTATTAAAATACCAAAATATACCAGGATCATCCATAGAAAGTTTTGTCCTCATTAATTCCATTAAGTTGAAGAAATTATTTTATTACTAAGTGCAATCATAAAGCATGCAAACTTCATATAGTTTAACCAATTGGGAAAACACTTTTTTCCCCGAACATTAATTCCTATGCCTACCAATATTTTAAGTTAAATAAAAAGTATTATTAGTACCAGTACCTGATTAAAGAAGATTGTACCATGGTAGTTTGTAGTCTGCCTGATTCATGTAATATAGAATATACCCATGGTCAAATCCACCTCCTGATATGGGCAGCTTTTGAAACACACTTCCAATGCTACCAGCCATTTCTAATGTTTCACTGAATGTTGGCAATAAGAGTTAAATAAAGAGTTAGACATAAAGTGAACAAACAATTTAAACAATAGTCAGATTTATACCAGGCTTTTCCTGAAATGAGAAATGCCTGTGAAGGCCACTTGATAGGGATCTTATTTATAATTTCAACAAATTTGATGCAGAAATGCAAAATTAAATGTACTCAGGTACATGAGAGTGATGACATTAAAAAAATGACAAAGCTTGTCAATTGACATCTGCACCAAACGTGTCCAAAATGGTTTCAACTTTACATCTGACTGTGTAGGAATTTGATAAGAATAATTATTATAAATGTATACATTTTAGTAGACATTTCAGAGTGTTTCTCTGTTTTCTCTCCTCATCTGTTAGCAAAATCAATTTACATCTTTAAATTATATATATAAATTGTAATATATAAATTTCAATACTTCTTTTTTAATCAAGCATCAGCAAAGAGTCAGCACTCTTTGTTTATAATTATGGGAAATTTCATAACCACTGATTATGAGATACATGAACTAAGAAGAAAACTGAACTTCTAAACAGCACATTTGTAAGTACCCCCAAATGCAAGGCAGTATGCATATAAATTGTAAGTCATGAGTGATGAGGGACTCTGCAATACCACACTGCTGTAAACAGAACACTGTTTATAAACACAGTGGCACAGCAACTGGTTATATATAGGCTATATTACAGTAGCCATGAGCATCTTTCAGAATGGAAGCTGAGCATGCAGAGTTGAAAAGTTCATGAGTGACATATAACAACAACAACACAGAAGGCCTTCAAAAATGCCCTGTGCAAGATAAGGAGCTACAAGGAAGAATATCCATATAAAATATAACAAAGCTATTAAAATATGATATTTTTTCTGTCCCAGGATTTTTTTAAAAATATTTTCATTCAAAATTATGATGAAAAGTTTTATATTTTTAAAAAATTTTCCAGTGGGTCTGTGAAATGACATACTGTGAAAATGTTAACAAAAATTCTTTATGAAACACCAAAATATCATATTTTTTTTTATTTTAAATATTACACATTTCTTGTTAAGTTTGTAAGATCATCCCAGTTCTCTACCTTTCATAATTCAGAGTTTTCCTGTGAACCCACTGATATGATACCTCCTGAGAAAGACAAGATGTTGGTCTTTAAATATTTTTTTTTCCTCAAATATATACCTTCAATTAAAATTTACATCTTTTTTATACAAATTTGCAACTTTCTGATTTCTCTTGTAAAAATACAAAATATCTTCTGAGTTCCCTTGCATTTGTAACTATTAGTAAAACAAGTGAGAACAACCATTAATTTGATATTTGCTGCAATAAGTAGAGTCTGAGGTCATTATAGGACAAGTTAACTGATATTCTGAAAAATAATACACATTTACTGTGTTTGGGAATAAAGATGAAACTTCAAAGATAACGTGATAGAAACGGACCAGTTTCTGTCACAGGCTAGAAATGCTTCAATTCGCTTTACAGATATTTTTGTTCTTGCTGAAGTAATTCTGGCTTTTGTGTTATTTGGCATCACACCAGACTATCCCTTTTAATACCTTCCAGGGCATTTTACTTCTTTTACATTGGTTATGTAGACAGAGACAATAAGACCTAATAATCCAAGGAAACACCAGATACATGCTACAACTTGCATGTGAAGGTGTAGGAGTGGAGTATAATTGAGTTAAAGCAACACTTTTATTTAAATTAATCATCTCTTCTTCTTTTAAAGGGGGAAAGTGTAATATTCCACCCCTCACTCTTTATCAAATAAACAAAGAACTTTTTTGTCCTGCAAAAGAGATCAAATCAGATAATGTAATTTAATATTGATAAAGACTGTGAGAGACAACACATACAAATGTTACACGCCTCTAACACACCTGATGTAGTCAATGATAAAAACGGGAACATTACTTACTAAGAAATTAGAAATATAAAAACATGAAATACACTATCATTATTTACAGTAGACAACTTATGGTTTGCTGCTTCTTTCCTTTTGTCCTGCTGTTTCAAGCATGCTAAACTCAGTGTAAAAACCGATGTATGTACAAAATAAAAATGAAAAAACAAAAGCTACATATTTGCATATATATACACAACACTCTAACTTTTGTTGGTTCACTTTAGAGGCAGCATTTAATAAAAAAAACAGTAATACAAAGACAAAAAATCTATCTATGACATCAGATCATAGCTGACATTCAATATTTGATGACATAAGTGTTACATGTTACCATTAATTGCATTGGGTATTATATTACAAACCTAAAAATTGCATGTTTTTAATACAAATCACATGGATTTCTTTCTAACTGTGATTTTTGCTGTACCTTTAATGATTTGATCTCTTAAATGTCCTCAATATCTGATGAAGTGGTAGAATTTAGAAAAGGCTTGAAATATAGGAGTGGATTTTAAAAATAAACGGGAACATTTTACCTTGTTTTGAGATTACATTTTTGTATTAAAAACAACTTAGCTCATCTTATGTGTGAATCAGTGTGTATCAAGCAGTGAGAATTGTAGTGAGTGGCAGAATTGCTTTAAATCAATGCGTAACCTATGAAGATAACTCTGCTCCAGCATGTCTTTACAGTGTGAAATCAACTAAGTGTACAACACCTATGTGTTTTTACAATCCAAACAAAGTATGAATGCTTGCCAAATAATTTACACAATTTTTTTATTGAGAAAACAATTTCATGCAGAGTTTAATTGGAAATTCAGTACCAGAGCTGTGCTGATATTTAAATGTCTTACCTCAACTGTGCAGAGAAAACTACAAGTATGACTGACAACAGAGAAGCATCACAAAATTAACAATGGAATACATAAATACAAATTACAAGTCATCTTCTCTAGACAGTCTATACATGCTGGGCATCGTATCATTTTTATGACTTTATATATAGATGAAGGTAGGTAGTGTTTTACATAATCACATTTTCCAGGTAAGGATCGAGGCTGTATAATTGATGCTAGATTAAAAATGTATGTAAGGAACATTCATCAGTTCCAGAAAGGGAAGAAAATGTGTTTAAATTATGTGTACAGGCACATATTTATGACCCTTTTCCTTTTTTCCCGGTTCTTCTCTTTTTAATATTTGAATTTTAACCATGGGCCTATTTAGGCATTTTTCTTACACAGTGCAAATAAAATAATACTTAAAATTCCTCCCCCACGCCATATGCATATACTTATATTTGCTTTGAGACTGACAGCCTTAGTAGATTTTGCACATATCTCCTACATTCTGAAATATAAACCTTTCTTGGAAGAGAAATTATAAAAGTTTATGACATGGTTTAACTTTTCTGTGTATTTCCTTCTCAAAGCAATTTGCAGGAGCAACTGAAGCTACCTGAAATCAGGCCACTCAGAAACTGCAGCCCATTGCCCCTATAGGGAATCTCACCTTTTCCATAGGCACTTCAGTTTCTGCTATTCAACATTAAAGCTACTAAAGATATAAATTATGCAACAGGTGAGCTGAACAAACTCTCCTAAGAAATTGATGCAGGATTTAATTTCATTTCAGCTCTAATCAACAACCCTCGACAAGATCCTTCAGTGTGAGGTACTATTTAGAGCAAACTGCTTTGGAACTTTTTCAAATAAGGATAGAACAAACACAGGATGATCACATTCATAACAGCAAGCTAAAACCTTTCCAAAAAGGAGAAGGAAAACCAAAAACCTGAAATATGTGTAATTTCAGGGTACCATGAATGAAAAAAGAAAGGGAATTTGAGGGGGCATCAAGATGAACATCTCCTGCAGTGCCACATTTTATGAAAAATACCAGAAGTGTCCAGAAGTTATACTGTGAAAAACCCAGTAATTACAAGTCTTTACCATCTAACCTTGCCAAAATCTTTTCTCCGAATATTCTGATCAGCTCCTATTGGAAACAAAGCTGAGATAGGATAGGTGCTTTGTCACGTTACAGGATGTTCATAATACTGAATCAAATAATGACTCTTTCAACTGAGAGGAATTTAATTATTTTCCATCTATCAAATGTGACTGGAGGACAAATTTTAAAAAGCATTTAGATGTTAAAGGGCTCAGAAAAATTTCAAGAACATAAAGGGCTCAAGGCTTTTCAAGAACAGCTAAGCAGACAATTTTCCACCTAGATTTCTGTATCTAAATGTCTTTCATTTTGTATTTGCATGCCCTTCAGAATTGCCCAGAAATTAGGAAAGCAACCTTAATAATGTAATGTAAATATGTGTCTTTCTGATTTTGGCTGCGCCTAAAATATTTCATAAAGTGTGAGTGAAAGAGCATGTCATATTGTAATAAACATTGCTCTTTGCTTTAACACTGCAATGAGTTCATCACATTCAGGTAGTTGTGTATGGTTCCTGATGAAACCTGTGGGAAATTACATTGTTCTTTTCTTCTGAGGACCCTTATTGACTTTAGGTCACAGGTTACTGAGTGCAAGTCAAGATGGTGGGTGGGTTTGTTCATGTTGTGGATACCTCCAGTGTCTCGTGAACCACAGCAGGCTGTTACTTGCCTCTTTGTCTTGTTTTCTCTAAGACAAATGTGTCCAAGAGAAGGTTAGTCACCAGAACTTTGGATGAAAATCCATCATGGCCAGTTTATCTCAGGGCAAGAACTGTTCCTGGTCTTCTTTAATTTAGTAAGATAGGCATAGCCTGTTAGTTTTATTGTCTTCCCCTGTCATTCTTACCCCCTTAAATTGGAAACACAGATGGAAAAGCAGTGAGTGTATAAAATAATTTGCATCTCATTTGCCTATTATTAAATGATTAAGCAAAGCAGCATGTAGAAAATTCTTTGGAAGAAAGAAAAAAGAGTCTGAAATGGGGGAGTGGAGCCAATGAAGCACTTGTTGGACAGAAAATTTCTTTATGACCCCCAAAAAATATCACATTTGTGAAATTATATCAGTACTTGACTTTTTAGTCCTTAAGAACAGAAGGGAGGGGAAAGAGGAGAAAAGAAGACAGAAAGAGTAACTTCTCCGAGCCTGTCAGTATTTTTCTGGATCTTCTATTTACAAAGACTCTATGATACCACTTAAGAACGTAAAGATCTCTCAATGATGTATGTGCTGGGAAGGTGCAAGAGAAAAGTGAGTCTGAAGAATAGATTCAGAACATTACAGGGAGCACAGAGCAAATGAAATAAAAATATCAAGATTCCTCTACCATGTCTCAACTACCGTTAAAATTCAAATAGAGACTGAAAATTCACTCTTTATTTGGAACCTGGTGTAATTTCCTGTGTCTTCTGTCCTATACTGTTTTCTGCTTTTTGACCAAGAACAATCAGAGATTTGCAAGCTGTGGATAAGGTCATGAAGGTTTTTGTTGAGACTCAGGTCATATACAGATTTACCATGAAGCTTAAGTGCCAACACACTGGCAAGCAATAGACTGATACGTCTACTCTGCCACTCCTCCAGGAATGGTCTGGTTTATAAATTCTTTTGTTTTCTTTGCTAACAAGTACGTTCATACAGTTGTAATATGCCTTTGAATATAGTATGAAGTTTAACTATTTGAGTTATTGAAGAGGACAACTTAATAACAAAAAATGAATGGTAAAGAACAAGAGATACTTTATTTAGACTGGATGTCTAAACTTTTCCTTAAAATATATCGGGATATCCTCTTTGGGTTTATAACACTAGAGAAATCCAAAAATAATATTTCTGTAGAGTGAAAGTTGAATCCAGACTCAAAAAGCCAGTTTGATCCCAGATGCATAAATTCTTGACAACAGACAATGCATATGATAATAATCTTTGATATTATGTACAAAAACTCATAAATTGTTGCATCCAGCTCAAATGTCAGGAGCTCAGGAAGACTGCTGACATCTAAAGAAGGTCATAGAAAGCTGCCTAAAATGAGAAAAATATTCATATTAAAAAATACTATTTTTTTAGTTTAGCAAAAAGAGGTTGGACTAGATGACATTTAAAGGTCCCCTCAACCCAAAGTATTCTATGATTCTATAATAAAATGTTAATTGATTACTTGTTCTGTCCTTCAGAAAAAAATTCTATGTCTGTATAAATATAGACACTTGGAACCAAATTTTATAGCTGTACATCAGCTGAGGTGACAAGAGCATTGCATACCAGAAAAGCTGGGAATTGAATCTCTTTATTTTTATTGTATTTATTATTTATTTTTATTATCTCTTATTTTTATTTTGAAAAAATATTATACATCAAATATATATTATATGAATATACAAAATACTGCATTGGAGCTATCAATCTCCAAATTGTTTAACTCAAGCTGGGATATTTCTACTCAAGACAGTTTTTGTAACAAGTAGGAAAAAAATATGAGACATTCGCAGGCCATGAGTTATGCAGGAGGACAGACTAAACACTGGCCTTAGATGCTACTGCCTTCCAGCTTTCAAATCTGTGAATCATCAATCTGAGATTCATTTTAATTGACTCAGCTCATTTCAAGGGAGAATGTGGGAGTTTAGTCTGTACTATCTGAATACTGACACAATGCAGAAGTTATCAATAATGTTCATAGTTTACACACTTCACTATTCAACTATTGTGTTTCCTAGCCTTAATTTAATAAACTCTGAGTTGCCATTGTTTCAGAAGATAAACATCCATATTTTTCAATGTAAACTGAAACTTTGACATTCATATGTCACTGCTTGTAATACACAGAATGAAAATTTATGGTCTTTCAGCTGGACAAGGATTATCAGTCAGACAATGCCAGAAATCTAAGGTGTGGGCAGGTGGAATAGGAATCAAGGAGGGAGTTGCTGTGGTTCACCTATCTTCACTCAGTAAAAATTCCTTTTTATAATTAAAATTCCAAATAGAGTATATGAATGGTTGTAATGTCAAACTTTAAATCACTTTCTGACGCAGCTAAAGAATTCAGTACTTAGACTGTAATTTGTAAAATGGTTGTTTAATATCTTTGGAGCAGAAATTAAGAAGGGTAGGTTTAAACTGATATGTATAATTTTTCTTATCCACATACGGATAAGACTGCTAAGCATTTTATTTTACATTGAAATATCCCAGTGAAAGGATAATCACGAGTATTTCTCAGGCAAGTCCAGTACGCTGGGAAATCTTTTATTTAGCAGAGAGAGGGTCAGCATAGGGACTCACATTTTTTTAGTAGCTTATCATGGATGCATTTCACTGCTTTTCAGGGAATATTTCTTGAAATGCCAAAGCAGGTGCCTTAAAATGCCTCATATTTTGTGTAAAAACCCTCACCCATAAAAACCCTGCTATGCACATTAAAACTTAATAGCTGAAATATATCATATTAACACACCACAAGCTACATTGAAGCAACATTATGAAACTGAAATTTATACCTAGAAAAAGTCAGAGTATTCAGTGTAAGTGATTTAATTTGAGCTTTACACTTTTTCACACTGTCTGAGTGACATGACAGTGTGAAATCAATTTGTAATGTTGAATATTTGAAGGCTGAGACCACAGTGTAAATGAAAGCAGGCAAAGGCACCACCAACTGACTGCTAACTAGAAGGAATGCAAGGGAATTAAAAGCATATCTTTCTCTCAAAGCTACCTTTATGGATGAATATAAGCTAAATTATTTAAAGGGTTAAGATTTCCAGGAACAGGGAACACCTAGCATAATTCTCCTGTTGTGTATATACTGTCGATAATTTCCAGTGACCCAGAAAGTACAGTTGCCTAGAGAAAGAACATTACTTATTTCTGAGTATTAGTTTTATTCAAAGCTTTTATACTCTGGACAAAACCAGTAAAAGGAATAAAAAATCCTTAATTTTTGTGACCATGTGTGCTTGCAGGTGGTGAGGTAGGAGTTATCATTGACTATAAGAACAGTTGTAAGAACAATTTAAACAAATGCAGCTATAGCACTTTAATTCACTAAAGTGTGAGACATGTAGAATGTTTTCCATGGAACTCCTTTTTTCTACCTCATCCCTCCTAACTCTTTGACATAGATAGAGTAAAATTCATATAATTCTACATGCTGCTGAGATACAATCCATCTGTGGGTTATTCAGCAAAGGCACATGCTTCCAAGATGTTCATGTCTTAAGTAGGGATATAATAACCTCTTATATTCCTTAGAAAAATGGACAGTAGTAAGAAGTGGGAATGCTGTGTTCTGATCTGGGCAGTGTTAAAGGAAAACACAAACAAAGAACAGTTCAATACATAACAGACAAATAAATTTTAGGCTCAGACACCATTTCATCAGGTTGAAATTTGAGGAGTTTTAAGTAGTCTCCCTAGAAAAGCAGCAGCAATTTCATCAGCTGAGCAATATTCAAAAATATTTACCAAAGCTTTAAAGAATGATTAGTTGAGCAGCTTTCAGTGATCTGGGCAAAGGCTTTGGTTCTCTTATTATTTTTAGTCTGATTAGTGAATGTTTTTTCAAGACTATTTGTTTAAACTATCAGCTAAAATCTCAGTCTTGATGATTTAAATAATAAAGGTACAAGGCACATGAAACTGTCAAGACATTTATATTTCTTACTAACAGTACCTTTGCCCAGCTACTTTGGCTTTTGAGTAATCAGTTGAGATATATCCACTTGCAATGTCTCAACAACATTTTAATGGTCCTTTCAAATCTATTTTTATACTGCACATTTCTTTTATTAATCCACCATTTTTTTCTCATTTCCAATCACTTTCAGTCATCAGTACTTAGGACCTTGTTGAGATGTCATCTACAAATGCAAATACATAGATTCTTTCCCAATCTCCACAGATTTCAGTATCCCAACTCCCTTTCTACAAGGAGGCTAGGATCAAATTTGAAGCAAAGGAAAAGAAAATGGCATTGCAAATACCCAGAAAAGACTATGTGTGTGACCTTCAACAGATGAAGACAATACTATGCTTTGGATGAGCCCTTTCTCTTGCTTTCTCCATCCAAACTATTTGCCCTTCTTTGAAGGGAGTTCAGTTAAACTAGTCAACTGAATCAGGATCTACTTCTAGTACTGATTTATGTTTCAGCACCATGTGGTTTTTTATGACTGAGTCATTGCCCCTGATGGGTGTAGTGCAGGTTTTTACAGTGGAAATAGTGACAGGCAGACCCTTAGCCATTGTAATGTTAGTAGTGAGACTGTGCAAATACAAAGGAGCTCTTGAGGGAATTGCAATTACATGATATATATATTTTCCTGATTAAAACCTGCCACCCATGTTTTAATGGGGAAGCTTGGGAGCATATAAATCCTTTTGCCAACAGGCTTATAAATAGTCTGGATTATTGAGACCAATTCTGACATTCATGGCTGAAGATGCCTCAGGTATTAATATAAATTGAGTCTTTGGAGTAATGCTCTACTGACTTAAAAAAGGCAAATGGTTGGGGCCAGGGACAAAAGGAAAAATCAATTAAAGTTTAAAGAAAGAATGACAAAAATAGCATCAAGTTTCAAAGCTATCAAAAATGAGGCCTGCATCTCAAGACAAAACCTGTTCCTCTCAGAAAAGTGCGAACTTAAGGATTCAGAATAAAGAAACTCAGATTAACATTAATCTAATTAATTATATTATTAATTATATTATTAATCTAATTAATACAGATCATTATTAATGATTTAAAATTAGTGAGCACAATTACCTTAACTTCTAAAATCTTTGCAAGTTATCTGAATTCAGGTGACCAGATGCATTTTTGTAGAAAAACTCTAAAGAATAACAAATACTTCTTGTTCAGAGTATAAAATACAGAATTTTTGAAAGCCTATAAAAAGTTTAAAGAGACATTAAAATAGAAACCATTATGAAAACCTGGAATAATGTCAATTCACGTATATTGAGGAACATACTATTTCTAGTAGGTATCAGAGGAAGCCAAGAATATAGGAATCCTTAGTTATCTAGTCACTCTCTCATAGATAGACCCAATATATGTTAGAACTTCCCAACGAATGCAGTTTTTCCTTCCAGCTAGGCACTGAGAGTAGTGGAGCTGGAGAAAGTTACCTGTACTGTGACACAGCCAGGTCCTTGCACAGGACTTCCATCTCCTGGTGCAGGCAGTTCTGTACTTTTCAGTGAATACTTCTGCACAAACACAGAATGCAAATGCCTTCTTTCAAGTCACATATAGAAATTTTATTCTCAGTTTTCAAGGACCTTAGGACACCCATAGAACTTGCCTGCCTTGACCAGCCTCACAGGATCCTTACCCATGCACCTTCTACCATGGATCTGGATCTCCATGTCAGCTCAGGCCTGGAAACCCAGGGTAGCCTGGGCGGTGTAATAGGTCAACCTGAGTCTAGTCCTGCTTCTGCTGCTGTAGATTACTGGCAGGGCAGGTTTTCCTGGATGGACTCTGAACCTACGTACTAACTGTGTCGTCTATAGTCCCACCTGTCCTGCAGTGATCCTTGGCTCCTGTTCTTGTCTTGACTTGTAGAACTCCTCTGCAATAACAGCTTTCACTTTCTTTCCTCCTTCCCTCTTCTTTTTCTTCATATTTATATCATGGCTGATCCAGCTCAGAGCTGAGCACTTATTTTTCACTTAACAATGTGAAGTCTTCAGGCTACAGTTTAATGGGAGGCCAAGGGGCTGCTAATAATGCTTGAAGTCAGTAGTTCAGAAGTCAAGGGTTTTTAACTGCCATCTGAGTTTTGGAGAGTAAGAAAATTCAAGAAATTCTGCCTACTTTCTCCCTTCACCTTTACAGGTCAGCCTGCAATGTTATGATGATAGTACTACTTACATTTAACCTAAGCTCCTTCAACTGAGGGGTATAACTTAGTTCATTTCTCTAGAGATGCTTGGATTTGAAGGTGATTTGCTTAAAGTCATAGATCACAGAACTTAAAAGGAAGTTTTTATGCTCAGTACAGCCCACATTATGTAAGCCCCAGTTTGTGCTCAAACTTCTAACTATTGCTCCAGTGTTCAGTCAGAACATCAGACTGCAAATCTTTTGTCTTTTCTGCTCAGCCTTCATCTGTACTTGACAGAAAGAAGAAATTTTTTTCAGAGGACAGGTCTGGAGGCTCAGGTTTCTTACTTTTGGCAAAATATGAAGCATTTTCTTTGATCTCAGAAACATTAAAGCTATAAATTCTAGAATACTCCCCTATAATCAAAGAGTACCAGACCTGCATAGTCTGTCATGCAGCACAGAAAGTGCCTTTAGAAGTACTCCTCATAAAAAGGGGAGTGTACAGTGGTCAGGGGACAACCTTGAGACCTGTTCATTAGTGTTTGTGTTATCCTTGGAGTAAAGGCTGCAAAGACAGAGATGCTTTTACGCTATCTCTAATTCACAAAGGTTCACCTGGAGGAAAATATTAGCAAAATGCAAGAAAGGGGCAAACCAAAATAGGTCTTTCTATTTCTTCCTCTTTCTGCTGAGGTCTAAATAACAAGATGAACAGAATTCATTGAATTAGTTTAAGTAATTTTTGATTAATTTTTTAATCTCAAAATAGTGATTAATTTCAGTTACTTTCTTTGTAAAGGAAGTATGCACTGAAACTAAACATGATTACCAACATTTATGCACAGCATGGAAGGAAAGGGATTGATTTGTCAATTGGATGATAGATCCTTCTATCTGTTTCTAGACCTCTCTCTCTTTGTCTCACCCTGAAATCTTGAATCAGATTCATAGAATCAGTTAGGTCAGAAACAACCTTTAAGTTCATCAGGTGCAACCATTAAGCCAACAATGCAAAATCCACACTAAACCATGTCCCCACGTGCTACATCTGCATGTCTTTTATGGGAAGCATCACCTTCAGGGGTGGTGGCCCCACCACTTTCCAGGGAAGCCCTTTCCAATGCTTGACAACCCCTCCAGTAAAGAATTTTTTCCTAATATACAATCTAAATGTCGTCAAGTGCAACTTTGATACCTTTTCCCCTTATCTTATTTCTTGTTTCCTAGGGAAAGAAATTGACCTCCATATCATTAAAAATTCCTTTTTGGTAGTTGTAGAGAGCTAAAAGTTGTCTCCTGAGACTTCTTTTCTTCCAGCTAAACAAATCCAGCTCCCTCAGATGTTAATCACACACCTTGTTCTCTAGACCCTTCACCAGCTTCATTGCCCTTCCTGGACATACTCTAGCACCTCAATGTCTTTCTTGTAAGGAGAACCATCAAACTGAACAAATTCAAGATAGAACCTCACCAATGCCGAGTACAGAGGGACAATGACTCCCCTAGTCCTGCTTACCACATAATTTCTGATAAAAACCGGTATGCCATTGGCCACCTGGACATACTTCCAGCTTGGAGTCAGGTGATCCAGCTGTTAAAAGGAGCCATACAGTTTTTGCATTGCTACCATATCCTTTTCTGCTAAAACTGTGAATTCAGAGGAAATATTAAAGTAAACCCCAAACATCTTGAAGCAAATTAATTTCCAACTTCTGAATGTCAAATTTGGAAAGAGGGAAGGAGAAAACTAAAGAAGGATGGCAATAGGGTTCTTTTCATTCTTTTTATGTTCAAAAGTTAACAGGCTTAAAATCTTCCTTTGCAGATATAAGACATGCTTGACATGCTGCTATTATAAAAAATTTGTAGCTAAAGAGACTGTTACCTAGGGAAATTTACATATGTAAATTAGCATAACTTGAACATGTCATCGCTGGAGTTATCTGCTTTCATTGATAGCTATTCAGTGTAACAGTTACCTGTGTACCAATTTACACAATTTTCTCTGCAGTTCTCATTTTATGAAGGTTTATTAATTTACTAACTAGTCACTCTGAGTCCCATGGTACTTTGGTTATATGGAGTTGGATGGACCCCACAAAATGTTATGCCTATGATTTTAATTTTAAGTAGAGTTCCTATTTAAAATACCTGAGGACTAAATTAAAAGTCAAGTTTATATTTTCTGTCTGAGGAGGGTTATATAGCTGTGACATACAAAGCATTTTCAAAAAATTAGTATAAAATAAATTAATTTGAATTACATTTTATTATCTGTTTCACCAATACATAAATCAGTTTCACAATGGTACTATGCAGGCATGTGTAGTATTAGTGATCACATATATTTCTATACAAGTTAGTTTGGGTTCTTTTTTAATTCTTGGGGGATTTGATTTGGTTTGTTAGTTTTGGGGTGCTGTTTGTTTGATGGATTTTTTTTTTCTTTTTTGTTATTTGGTCTGTTATGTTCTGTTTTGTTTTGTTTTAATCTCTAATAACTTATATAAGAATGGCAGTTTCTCTACATTTTTACCAGAGTTTAAATTAAAGACTGTATAGATAAGGTAAAGTAAGAAGCTAGTCTTGGTCTAAGATGGGAATTTTCTTTCTTCAAAGTCTTGTGCTGTGTGTATTTCTCCATTCTTTCAGAGACTGAAGCATTCTCATTCAGGGATTTTCTCATCCCACCAAAACCACCTCAGGACATGTGAAAGACAACATTGATAAACATCTTACGGAGTCAGACTATGAACCATAGCATTGGTAACTGTGGTATGAATTTTAGAGTTTGACTTGAACAAATGACAAGAGAAATTTTTTGTTGGGCCAAATGACCTTGTAGTGAAAAGGAAAATCACCAGAGTGAAATTCAGAGCAGGTAAGCTTTAATAGCTGTTTCAGGAGCTAACCACAATTTGAACAACTGATTCTCTTGAATTATCTCTCTGATCATCAAAATGTCCTCATAAGCGAAATCACTATTGTGCTGCATAGACTTTACTGTGGGGAAGAATAAGGAGCTATCCCACATGACATAAGGCAATATGTGCATACTGAAGAAATAGAAACATCCTCAAAGGATTTGCAGCATTGCTGTATGCCACATGCAAGTCCCTCTAAAATGAACTTTCTTACAGTATAATTTCTTCCTGAGAACAATGAATTCAGTCTGCATGGAAGGTAGATTCAAATCATCACCCAATGAATTGTTTGAAATTGTCAGCTGAATATACTGCAGTTGTTACCACATGTGAACATATATTTCTAAATTCTTATGCTGTCAAAGTCCTTCAGTTTCACAATGTTTTTGTATGAGAATATTATAATAATAATACAAAATGTGTGATAAAATTGAGTTAACTCCTGCCCTCCCATTGAAAGAAAAAGCAAAGTTTTGAAAATGAGTTAACTGGTCTTAAACAGCTTGGGTAGAGGATTGCCTAGAAGAAGATGACTTCCTTCCACATCCCATGGCACCAAGAGGCTACATTAGTTTCACGTTGAAGCCATTTGAGTCAATTACATTTCCAGACTTTAACATCCCATGGAATTGCCTTGTCATTGTGACAACCAAGAGAAAATAGGATAGGAAAAGGGAGGAAATTGCAAAGCTGAGAGGAAATTAGATCAACTTTGCTTGTCAGAACTATAACTCGTTGCACCCTGGATCAATTACAAACATTAACTGAGGTTGCTTCTCAACAGATTAAGCCGGATTCTTTGGAGGTGAAGCAGGAGTTGGAGGCCAGGGCTCCACTGACTGATCCAGCTCCCAAACTATCAAGACTTTCTTTCTGTCTTTCTGTTATTCAGTAAACAGTTTATAGAATAATAAAAAAGTCTTCTTGAAAGGAAGCAGAGAATTTTGCATCAGGACAGGTAATAATCAGGGGATGCACCCACAGCTCTGAGAGATGAGAGATATATTCAATAGAAAATGCCATTTTTGAGTGTCATTCTTGTATCTTGTTCAGTGTTCTGTATGCTCGACTACTTGGCTACAAAATATTTCTTTCTGCCTGGGGTTTTTGAGTCAATCAGAGAAAACCTGTCATGTATGTCTTCAAAGTTAAGCTTCCTGGAAGTACTCAGTAAACCTAAATATATCTCCATTGAAATAGTCTTTTCCAAAATACCTGATAAGTCTGGTGCTAAATTGCTTAGGCTTATCAAGACTAAGGTATTTTAAGCATAGCTGCGATTAGAAATGTAAATTCCTAGGAAGGAACCTCATAAGTTTATTTGGTAGTTGAGTGGGGGATTTCAAGGATTTCTTCAATTTAAATATAGAATTAGTTGCTTTGGAGGTGGTTAGGACCACTTTGTCCATCTAATCTTTTCTGCACTGACAAAAGTAAGAAACCTACACAACTGTTACTAGATATAACTATCCCTAATTTCAGTAGGTGTGTAGTGAAGGAATTAAGCATTTTCCATTAGAGGAATATTATCAAGCATTATTGTGACATTTTCAAATGTAGTATATACTTAAAAATATTCTGAAAGCAACTGGAGAAGGTGTCTTTAAGATTTTGGATTGATTTATTTTCTTGTGCTGTTATTTTTTGTGAATTTCTCTTTAAAGCAAGTAATATTTTGTGGTTTTCTCTAATTTCAGTGATGTTTCAAGTCCTTGCTGTATACCTGTTCTAATAAACACATTAGAAGACAGATATTTTCCAAAATATTTTATGTGCATGATTCAAAATAGAATTTACTGCTGTTATGCTTCCTAACTTTTTCTATATAATTTATACAGACTTTCTTGAAAACAAGTTGTAGCTATTTTAATGATGAAGAAAATGGATTCTAGTATTTCTTGTATGAATATTGATGAAAATAACTTAATTAAAACATACAAATGGTCCCTTTAGAAGGACATACATCATTATTTAATCAGACATACAAAAAACCCTCCAAAACACCATGTGAATTATACTTCCCATGAAACCATTATACCTAGCAAAGATTGGATTTCATATATTTTCAATCACTAAGCAACATGAAAAAACATCAAAGTAGCTCAGTAATGACAACTGTAAAAATGTCAATAAAATTTCTGATTTTTTGATTCTTTAATGAGAAAAAAATGCAAATATCCTCAGATCAGTGGTACTTTGAATATTATTTTTGCTATTATATGGCATATTTTTGTCTGGCAACAGACATGTGAAATAAGATGATACTTATTTGGTGTTAAAAAAACAAGTGAAATCATCTTTAATTTTTGCTTAAGATGTCATTGGCTAAGATATAGTTTTTAGTACGAGCTTGTGTTATTTTTCCTTATAATTCTGTTTCTATTGTGTGCTTTCCAAAACTCTAGCAATGGGCTTGCTCTGCTTCCTGTAGAACTATGTCAGCCCAGGTTAAGAACACCAGAAAGATTAGATTTAGGTATTTCCTTCTCAGTTGCCATCCTGTTGTTCTCCAGCGAACAGGGTCAAAACTGATTCTGAAAAAATGATGGGAAAGTTCAAGCATATTTTCAGAAACCACTTAGGGCAGCCTACTGTATTGACAGATTTTCACTGGACATCATATAAATAGTCTCCTGCCATCAGAACTATACTTGGCCATCAGTGCTACTGCAGGGAAAAGAAAAAAAGGTAACTTATGTCATAAGATGTCAGAGAAAGTAAATGACAGATCACAGCTGAGAATTTTTAAATCTGATAAAATAACTACCCAAATGAATGGGAGGAAATATATGTACTATTATTCACTTTCAAACAGAAAATGAAAAAAAGTTCTAATGATACCAGTTATATGTTAACTTGACATCTTACAACAGTGGATATTTGCTTAAGTAGATTTTATTAGCTGCCACTGAGGATTTCAGATTTTTTTATTAAAGTGTGGTCTGGATAAGACAGTGTACAGAAGAAAAAAAAAAAAAGTGGTAAATACAGTGTGTACATATTTTGTAAAAAAAAAAAAAAACAAAAAAGAAACAATTAAAACAGAGTTGGAGACTTTCTACAGCAGGACTTCTATTTGGTTGTGTTGGACCCTTCATCCATATTTTGGTTAATTTTTTTACTCACTTTACAACATTTTGTTGTACTTGCCATCTAATCAGCAGGCTATTGAGGGTAGTTTCCCCCAAAAAAAGTTAAAATAAATTTTTATCTTACAAGTTTAAAAAAAGTTAAAAAGGAATAAATCAGGAAAACTGAAAAAAATTTTAAGGACACAGAAGGACTACAAGAATTGACAAAACTGAATTGACTGATTTATTTGGGAAATCATCTAATTTCTCTTTTCCCATACCCAGTTTTCTGAAGTTTGTTAAGCTATGTGTTGTTCTGTTACATTCGTTTTTGAAGCTGACTGTATTTCAGTGGCATATTTTGCTTTCTTCAATTATTTTTGAATTAATTGGCTAATATGGATCTATAATAGTTTCACTAGGATTTTCCATATGTATATATATTAATAAGAAGTACCACTGAAGTACCTAGTAAAATATCTGTTAATATTCAAATATTCAGATTTTGACTCATGGCTCATGTTTTTAATATCTTTTCCTTTTGTATCTCCTATTTTTCTTTTTTTTTTTTTTTTTTTTTTGCCATTTCTCTTGCTGCCAATATGACACTTCCTGAAACCACTTATGAACAGAAAGTGTGGAGAGGTGATGGAAAAATATAAAAAATAAGAAAAAAGAATAGTTACAAAACCTGCTAAATTTTAAAATGTTTTAAAGAAGGACAATTCCTCAATTGAGTGAAGAGAATAGAAGACAAAAAGCTTTATTATTGAACTTTAACTCTTCAGATTAAAAAAAAAATCATAATAATAACAGATGAGAAGTTAAAGGATATTAAACACAACTCAAGAAGCTTAGCCATAAAAGATAAAAGCAACAGTTACTCAAGTTGCCTGAGTTAACTTCTTGCATGTAGTAATAACATCCCCCTAATGTCTTATTCTTGAGACCTGGCACATGCCGATAAGGTAAGAAACTGAGCCTTTCCTAGGTTTAGGTTTTCTCCTAGCCTTTCTAGTCCCAACCCCCACCCCATTTCCTGTCATTTGCAGCTCTTTTGAAGAATTTTGTTATCAGCTTCATGGGGAGACAAACACGCAGTAGTTTGGATATTTAAATTCCTCTAATCATTTCTCCTTGTAAAAAAAGAATAAGAATTAAAAAAAAAAAATTAATGTTAGCCAGTGTCAGCTTTCAATTTCTTCCTCTGTTTTTTGTTGGTTTTCTCCTTTGTCTTATTTTTCTTTCCCAAATTGCAGACTGCTTATACTGAAGAATGAGTCATTACTTGCATGATACCCTTCAGCATGTTTCCAGGTGCTCACAAAACAATTGTATACAGATCAGCACTCTTTATTTCTTGTTGCCCTAATACTAATAGTAATAATAATTATAATAATAACATTAAGCCATGGAGTGAGGCACATGATGTTGGTTTTTGATGGATGGTATCCTCCATGTGAACATCCAGAGATCTTACTAACTTATTTCAATTAGTAAGTCAACCGTAAATTTGAAATATTACCAAGACACAGACAGGGAAAATGCAAAACCAAAGTTTTCTTTCTTAGGTGGGATTAGATTGAAATGATAATGAAGCTGCCAAAGTAATCTCAGTGCTGCAGTCAGAAGAGGTGAAGCCCTTCCTGGCTGACTGATTTTCTATTGGTAGCCTGTCATAATTCATAAAACATAATCCATAGAGCTATGAGAACAAAAGAAGGTCTGGAGGGGCCAAAATAGATAAGAGAACACAGGAAGACCTCTGCTAAGTATGAATACTGTTGTGGGGTCGTTCAACACCACTGGGTTTTGGATGTCTCAAATTCTTTCATAACTTAACCAAGTCTGATCTGTTTAAGGAAGAAGTAGGGGACTAATGAGGTTGTACTAACAACAATGGTTAAGGACTGATAATTATATCTAGAAATGCCACATTTTCTGCAAAGCCACAGAACAACTGTATTTTTTTTCTGATAAAATAATGAAGTACACAAGACCATTTCAGATTTTTGTCTGTTTTTTATCCTGTTTTTTCCACACACACTAGCACTATTCTGTTCTGGGGATTTAAGGTGAAATAAATAAGTGGAGTGAGATGCTCTTCCCTTTTCTTTTTAAGTGCACATGTGATAGAATGTAAAATACTATGAGACATGACTTTCTTTTTAGAAACTTTTGGTCATGTTAATGATATATGTTTTGCATGGATAGTAAAAGTACTGTAGGGGAAAAAATACAAATAGATTTTTGCTTAGATCCACTGTAAATTTTCTCCAATGCTAGAGAAATTTTTGTGATGTCAGCTGAAATCCATGAAGCTGAAAGCACAATTTCCCTTGTATTCAGCTACACTACCACTAACTTGGCCAGCCTGAATTACACACCTTGTCCTCATGTGACTCATATTTTCTGTTGTTGTATAAGGTTTTTATCTGGTTGGTAGAAGAAAAATGTGTTGCTTATTAGATAACATATAATCAATAATATGACTTGTGCATTTCTTTGTGGGAGAAATCAGTTTGTAGGAGGAGGGGAGAATTTTATCAATTTTTGTCTCTATTAATTTTATATATTCCAGACTTTTTGGTCTGCAAAGGGAAAATAACACATTGAAAAAATTTGGAAAGCTTGTGTTCCTAGATTTTTTTTTTAATGGTCTTAGATTTATGTCTGATTTGTTCTATATTTATGGTCAAACTCATACTATTTAAAACAGTAAAATGTTGAAAGATGAGATAATGTACAATGGGTCTTAGGGTTAGAACTATATTAAAACTATAATTTACAGTTACTAGCAAGGCTCTATACAGGAAAAATTCTTTACCTAAGGAATAAGGACTTATACTTCAAAGATTTTTTTTTCCTCAATCTGGACATTCAACCTCTAGTAACAAATTTGTGCATATTATACACCTATCAGATCAGCTGTCACTTAGCACCTGCTAAATTATTGTAAAATGCTCATGTTCTATACCTTAGTCTGATAGTAATAGACTGGAATCTTGGACAAATCACTTCATTACTTGTGCTTTGTTTCCTCTGCAAATCTTTGCCTTTGGTCTCTAATTAGAGAGGATTTCTGATGTAGGGATGGCCAATTACTTTATTTGTGTAGAACTTAGCAAACCTGAAGATATGAGAAAGAATTAACTGAGACTGCATATACTTTTAGAAAGCATCTCAAGTTCTAAGCAGATGTATGTTATATTATGCCGTATTTAGTCATGCATACATTAGGTATATGTTTTATCTTGGTTGTTCTCAAAAGTTTGCAAGACAATTATTGCTTTTCTGGTTTCATTCTGTCCCATGATTTACAGAGAAGTAAATAGCCACTCTTTTAGAGCTTTTCAATGCTGCTAGATGGTGAGAAGATAGGTGTCTACTGAACATCTCCTTAACTGTTTGCTTTGAATGTTTTATCTGGGTATTGACATGTGGACACTGAAAGAGTCATCTTAGAAACAGGAACAGTATAAAAATGCACATTCTTTAGAAGAAAATAGGAACAAAAATTGATATATGCCTATTTATATAGTCCTCCAACCATCAACTTTTAACTGGACATCCTCAGCATCCTGAAGGAATTCCAGGATGTCTACATGAACATGTGGAGCTTGCTAAAAGGGGATCTTTCAGTTGTGGAAAACCTATCAAATATCCATTAAAGTCAGCTTGAATCTACTGTACCAAATAAAATAAAAGCTAAATTTTCTTTCTGTATTCCTCAGCTTTTTTTTTTTTTTTTAATTCAAGTTTGCAGAGACACATCAGGACCTAACCTTGAAAACAGCAATAATAAAAGAAACTCAAGTAAATTACAGAAAGTATACATCTTAAATACTCGTTTTGAAGACAGGAAAAAGCTAGGCCAAGAATTTGCTTCCATGAAGAAGAGTTCAAAAGAAGCCATTGATCAGTGACAGTGCCATAGAAGGAAAATGAGATGTGTACAGATTTTTTTCAAAACTGTCATCCTAAGTTGAATTACATTTTTCAATGACTTTTTTTTTCAAAGAAAGTGACAAATTGGATGTTGTGTGTATTTCTATAGGATTTCAGAAATTTTCTCAGAAGAGGAGCTGTGGACTCATATTTCCAAGTCACATTTGAGTCTTCTTTGCATACAAATACACATAGGAGAGAAATTGACACCCATTTTCTTTTTGTTTTCTATTCAGTTTAATCATACTGAGAAACAAAGGCTTCATAATGCTGTCATAAGGGAACGCTGAACTTGGAAAGATTTTTTGGCTTTACCACAACCTTGTCTGAGTACAAAGAGTAGAGAGGCTGGTGACACCAGAACACCATCTAATTCAGTGATAATGTGCTCTTTTCACATTGTTTTCTTTCCCATGTTGTCAAGGTAAGACTTCACCAGGAGATTTTTTTTCACTCAGTCATTTATCTTTTCTATGCAGCAAGACAGTTGAGTGACAGCATTATTTAGATGTGTGACAAGATGGCATGTGGTATTACCAGTGTCTTGCTAACACAGAAGTAGTCCATAATGTCTTGCAACTTCTTCCACAAGGCTGTACAGTGTACTGAGTAAGAGAAGATAAAGAAAAAGGAAAACAGAAAGCTTAATTTGACTCCAGAAAGGCAAGTTTTTAAGCAGAGAAAAAAGTTCCTTAAGTTCTCAGGAAAAAAAAATAGAAAATCACTCACTCTCAGTAAGACTTCAGTCAAAGTTATATTTGAGATAGTAGATAGAATTTCTTATATATTTCACTTTTAATATAAACCAGACTATCTCTTCATTAACACAGTTACCTTTATAGCATGTACATATGCATGAGTGACCATGCATATACAATTTTTGGCTCTTTATTTCTATCTTCCTCCTATTAGAGTAGACTGGCACTGCTGGAATTTTTTCAATTAAATGTTAAGAATAGTTAAGCTCTGCAAGCTGTTTCCTGGCTCTTATCAATATTTGTAATTGGCTTTGTAGTATCTTCTTTCATGATATTTAACTTAACCTGTTACTCAATACTCAGCTTTCAAGTTTCACCTCAGTATTGATAAAAGGTGCTTGTTTTATCACAAAATTGAGTTTATGAAAAATCTCAGCAGAAAATTTTCCTCTTTACATTTTACATTTTTCACTGACTAATTGATAGACTCTTTTGTCCTTTTTTAAAATTTTCTAAAAGTCCTTCTGGATGATGACCCCTTTTTGCTGGATATGACATTTGCAGAGTTTCTATCTGCAAAAAAACAAAGTCCAAACTATAAAATATTTTCCCTCTATAAGCTTTGATCAGCAGACCTGGTAGATTCCCTCTGTTTATATTAAGAACTCAAACAGGAACATGTGCTTCTCATTTGCAATAACATAGAGTAGTAAGAGTGCTCATTTCTACAATGAAAAGGCAAAAATAAAAAGTATTGAAAACAGGGATACTGAAAATTCAAATAATTGTAGGAGTTTTGCTGAATCACAGAGGGGAAAAGATGTAATAGAGGATTTAAAACTGGATCCATTGATTAAATATATGGCAAACAGGATTCTGCTGTAAAGAAATGTTGACTTGTTAATCTCTCTTGCTATCAGAATGCTGAGGAGGCTGAGGAAAGGCCAGGTGTGTTTTAATTCCCAGCCTCCTCAGGGAAATGCTCTCAATGTGTTTATTAAGCTGTGTGGGTAACAGCATTTAATAAACTATTTTCAAACATTAAAGATGTTTGCTTATCTGAGACTGAAAGAGAGAGCGATAAGTAGTCTTTCCTCTCATTTTAATGGCTTTATGGAAGGAAATTACTTGCGACAGGGGTTGGAGCAGGTACACTGCTGAAATGTGCCACTGCTCATCAAGCCCAGGTTGGGGTACATGGGCTGTGGTTACCACACTCTCAGAGTCCTGGAATTTGTTGCAATAATTAGGAACAAATTTCATTTGCAGGAAGCATGGGACAGGGGAAGCTGTTGATGTCTTATTACTCCAAATGTGCCTCTTTCACTTGCAGGCTTTGGTCTCTGTGCCAGGACTTCCAATGAGGTGCTACTTATGCTTTTTGCTTTTCTTGTGCAGTGCTCGTGTGATGTGAGCACCAGCTTGCTAGTACTTGGGATCAGCAGGTGTGGCATTCATTTATTTCCTGCAAACTAACAAACAGTTAATAACTGTTAACTGACACCATCTGCAGTGACTTTAGATCAGTGCTATAAAGAAAGTTACCTATTCTACAGTGACATTTCCAAATGATTCAGGATAAGGAAGAGGTCAGAATGGAAAGTTAAAAATTGTCAGATGTAGTGCAATAAGTAAGTAGTAACATAACACCATTCCCTCGTCATGATGACATTAATACGGGGATTCAGTATTTGAGCTGAGTTTTAGTCTTATGTGAAAACTAATTTGGCCACTGGGATAAGTTGTCACAGCTGCACTGAGATCACTGGAGGTTTAGAAGCCGGCAGCAAAAGTGAATCCACTTCTTTTCTCTGGTGACTTTAGTCTTAGGTCATAACACATCTTTCTAAAACTAATAACATATGGCAGACTAAGCATGTTAATGGCCACAGTTTTGGTGGAGTTCTTGTGCATACAATTAGCTGAATACTCAACCAGCTGAATGTGGACATGTGAACACCACATGCACACTAGGATCAGCTAAGCTGTGCAGATTTGCATGCCCCGGGATTTGTGTTATAGTTCTCTTAATGTCCATCTACACAAATCCCTTAGAAAGGAGATTCAGTAAAAGAGGGAAGCCTATTTGCACAGCTGAAGATATTTACTTTGCTTTGGGAAACTCTCCTGTTTGTCTCTTCACTGCTAAAGGAAAGTCTTCTATGCAGTTTAAAATAATTTCAAGAAGAGAACCAGATTTTTTTAATTACTCCTTCTTTTCATTGTATCAGACTGATTTAAACTAGATTCAATCCTACATCATTCACAACTTATTTATTTATGTTTTGTAAGTGCCATCTCAAAGGGATTCTAGACAGCTAACATTTGACATGAATATGATTTGACAGATTGAAATAAATACTGAAAGGCTTGTAAACCCAAATGGACCATATGTTTCACATATTGGACCACATACCCAGCTCTCATACATGAGCATGCCATGGGCAAGTATAATTTCTGTCCCTGCTCTGTGAGAACAGCTCCAGGTTAATGCATAAAGTTCTTTATCTGTATTTTTCTGAAAACTTGAAACATCTTGGTCATAAATCAGAAAAAAATCCATGAGAGCAGTAGAAGGAATAATAATAATTTACTAATGCTCCTATAGTCACTTCACTATAACACAAAAGCTTGCCATCACATTTAGTTAATATACAAATTGGAATTCCACATTCTTTCTATCCTTGAAGTAAATGCAAACTTGAGTAGATTTCTTCCACAGCTGATTTTTAGTTGAACCCTGTAAAGAAGACAATCTCAGAAATCCATTAAAGCCCCAGGCTACGCTCCATGTTTGATCATACTGGATACTTCTAAACTTAAGATTATTCCCTTTTGACAAGAGAAATACAGCCATTGCCAGTAAACATTGTTTCCTGCTGTCTTGAAAATATTCTTACTGTGTGTCTTCTTCTTGGTGATGGAGTATTTATGAAGAAATTTATGGTAACCTGTCATGTATTATTATTGATATTGACACATGAGCTTTTCATATGAAATATATCTATGTTATTTTCCTTCAACTATTTAGAAGTGAAATGCTTTGTCTGAACTAATAGAATAGAATCTGAATCCTCAAGTGCTGATTCATTCTAGTTAATATAGACAACAGTTGCAGTGGACAAAATATATTTTAGTTTATGTATTGCTCTGTTTCCTCTAGTTCCATGTTTAATAACTTTAAATTCAGTTGAACTAGTAGAAAGGGATTCCTCACAAGTCTTGTGAATTAACCCTCGTAGGCAACTAAACCCAGCACAGCATCTTGTTTGATCCCCCTAGCTGGATGGAGGAGAGTATCAGAGGGGTAAAAGTGAAAAACCCAACAGGTTGAGATAAAGGCAGTTTTATAGGTAACTAAAAGCTGCACACATAAGCAAAGAAAAATAAGGAATTTGTTAACTGCTTCCCATTGGCAGGCAGGTGTTCAGACATCCCCAGGAAAACAGGGTTCCATCAGGCATAACAATTACTTGGGAAGATAAATGTTGTAATTCCAAATGTGTGTGTGTCACCTTTCCTCCTTCTTCCTTGTAACTTTTGTACCAGAACATGATATCATATGTAATGGAATATCCCTTTGGTCAGCTGGGATGATCTGTCCTGGCTTTATCTTCTCCCAAATTCTTGGGCACCCCCAACCTACTTGTTGATGGGGTGGTGTGAGGAGTAGAAAACACCTTGACATTGTTTAAGCCTTGCACAGTGATGACTAATAGGGTTAGAAAACATCTCTGTGTTATCAATACTGCTTCCCGCATAAATCCGAAACAAAATAATTTTCTCTCTACAGTCAACAGCATCTCTGAAATCCTCTTGTGTCACCTATCCAATGTGTATAGACTTTCCTTTTCCACTTTAGCTCTAGAAGATCCCTGCTTAGCAATCCATCTGTCTGCTCTGGTCTTTTGATTTTTGACACTTTGGAGTTTCCTGTTCCTGCTCTCTTAAAAGGCGCATCTTAAAAAGTGACTGGCACTCATGGACTTCAATACCTTCAAAAGCAGGAGACCTTACTAATCAACTCCTTCAGCAGACCGAATTCTGCTCTTCCCATATCCAGAGCTGAAGTTTTGCTGGCAGTTTTTCTCTTATTGACAATGATTTGAAATTCAATGAGTTTGGTTACTGTGACTAAGGTAACCACAGACTACCAGGTCACCCACAAGTCCCTCTCTGTTTTCAAAAACCAAATCCAGAAAAGCACCTTTCTTATTCAGCTCCCTTAGTACCTGCATTGATAACGTATCTTCAACATACTTCAGATATTTCCTGGACCTGTTTGTGTCTACTGTATGATATTCTGAGATGATATCTTGGAAATTAAATTACCCATAAGGAAAAAGATTGATAATCAAGAGAGATCTCCTAATTCCTTGTAGAATAGTACAGTATACTTTAAGGAATTTTGGATGGTTAGATTTTCTGAAACTCAAACTTTTGCTTGTCTAAGTGGTTTAATATCTAGCAAAACAAACAGTACTATTCAATCAAGGAGTACTAAGAAAAATAATTTTGACACTGCCAAGTGGAAAGTTTCAAATTTGAGAATTTTTTTTTTGATTCTGTATACTTAAATCCAAACCAAAACTTTGTATAAGATTCAGATACTAGTAGCAAATGAAGCAAAAGAAAAAAAAAGTTGAAAAGAATCTTTTTCCTTTAAAATTCCTTAAAATTTATAGTTATACCTCATTTAACCTTGGATTAATACATCTGTAGACAATACACTCTATAGACATATGTGACATTACAGTGCAAATGTGGATCCTCCAATTTTTAACACATAATTGCATTTTATTTAGATACAGCTAGATTTTGTGATTTAAGCACTTTATGATGTCCCTTGGTGCCTAGATCCATGAATAATTCAAATTATTCAGGCTGTATATGCAGTCGCAATGTGCTTCAGCTAGACAAACCAGCTGATGGAAAACATGGCAGGTTGTAATACGGGCAAAAATCCACAGATCCTGTACTAGCTAAGAAGTTCCCATGATGCCTTACTTTTCCCCATTTTACATTTTTTTCCTCTCTCTTCTACTTCTAAGAGAAGCTAATATGGATGGAGGAAGGAAACACTACTTCCTTGTGCTTTAGATGGTACTTTCTCCCTTATTAATAGTAAAACTGAAGTGATTCACCATTGATCGGTGATGATTTATCCATGTTTTTGTAGGAATCATGTAGCCCAAAATTGGGTGAGTTTTTTAACATTATTTATTTTAATATTTCTCACAACTTGCTTTGCATGGATGGGGAACTTTGTGTGGCAGCACAGATTGAACATAGTAAATTAGAAGGCTTAGAAGAGCTGGATAAAAGAGTTTATATATATTTTATATTAATTTATTTTAACTTTGTGTTCATATCGTGGTAAAATGTACTTATCGGTCTTTGTTCTACTTTTATTTTCCTACAAAAACCACTGAAACATTTTTATTTGGGAGGTTAACAAGGTACCAAAGAAAACAAAAGTAAACACTATACAGAAGTGAAAACAGAGACCAAAATAAATCCCAGTTTTCATAAGCAAAATTATTGTCTGTATAAAATGAATTTAAAATACCAGCTCATTAACCTGAATGGCAGTTTTCAGTTAATTTTACTTACCTATAGAGCCAATCCATTCTTGCTATAAATAATGGCTATTCTTCACCTCTTCCTACTGATGCTTCCTGACTCACACTTCACAATTAACTGCTCCTTCCTGGCCTCTGTTGGTCTATGAATCAAAAGTCTCTTTTTGGTGTTATAATCATGTACATAAAATATCTCTCACAGAAGCTGTATCTATAATTTGTTAGTAAACCACTTCTTTTCATAGCACGCCTTACAGAAAGAAACCTACTCCCTAGAAAAAAAATCTGGCAGAAGCATCTACAATTTTGAATCAGTGTTGCTTGCCTCCCTCCCTTGCTGTCTTCCTCAGTAGCATATTTAAAGTCACAGTATATTATTAAATACTTGTGAATCAAGTCTTTTTCATACTGTTTTATAGCCGCTCCTTTTCCTTTTCCATTTCCTTTTCCTTTTCCCTTTTTTTCCTTTTCCTCTTCCTTTTTTCCTTTCTCTTCCCCTTTCCCTTTCCCTTTTCTTTTCTTGAAGAAATGAATGTAGAATTTCACTGCTGAAACTGTGTTATGAATGCCTAGTCTATCTGATTCCATTAACATAGATTAGTGGGATTTAACATTTTTTTATTGGTCTTAGAATTATAAAGCTGAAATGACACAAACATCCATGGTTGATCTTCTATTAGCAAAACTGTTAGCCATGTTCTGTAGCAATATTATTAGTGTCAGGAATGAAGGAGTATTCAAATTCCTCAGAAGCCTTTTTCCACCTTGAGGAAAAATGTTCTCTTGTAACAAGATAATGCCCTTAAGCCTTGAATTTCCCTGGCAATTGTAGGTATTCTTTCTGACATATTATAGTAGTTATAGGAATGTGATATATTCTGTTTTGCTGTCACATCAATATCTCTATTGTTTGTGCAATAATCTTGTTCAATATGAATATACTTCTTTATATATACCTATTATCTAATACTGCTAAGGGTAAATACTGTTGTCATGGAACAAGTTACTTTTTTCAGTATTGGGTATACGATTTTTTGTCTTTTGGACTCCTTCTCTCTTTTCCTCTGTGCACTTGACACTTTAATGACTCTGTCATAAAGTTAGTTTTCTTCATAATAACTCGTCTGGGCTTTGGTTTGGATTTGTGTTGAAAACAGGGGTATTTTAGTCACTGCTGAGCAGCACTTACACAGCATCAAGGCCTTTCCTGCTTCTCACAACCTCTCACCAGCGAGGGGTCTGGGAGGGAACATTGCCAGACACCTGATCCCAACAAACTCCAAGGAAATTCCATGCCATGTTATCTCAGCATATAAAGCTGGGTGAAGCAGAGGGAAGGGAGGAATGTCAGGGTGATGGTGTTTGTCTCCCAAAATCCACATTGTGCATGATGGAGCTCTGCTTTGCTAGGGAGGGCTGAACACCTGACAATGGGGAGAGGTGAAAGAATTCTTTGTTTTGCATTGTTTGCTCATGCGGTTTTTGATTTACATATTAAACTGTCTTTACCTCAACACACGAGTTCTCTTGCTTTTACTCTTCTGATTCTCTTTTCCATCCCATCTAGATAGAGAGTGAGCCAGCAGCTCTGGTGTTTAGTTGCCAGCTGGGGTTAAACCATGAAATTTATCTTGTGTTACATCTCTTTTGTACCACTGTCCTGTAGTCTTCATGGTCACTGTCATGGTTCTAAATTTCTGCTGTAGTTTCTTTTGTGCATTTTATTACATTTAACCTCATTCTCCAGCTATTTCACTGAGTCCATTTTTTTTTCTATAATCTCAAAAATTAACTATGATTTTTCACACCAAGCCCTTTTCTGTTCAGATTTTATTCTCTTCCTCCAAGTGTTTTTTCCCCAATATTAAATTTTATGGGAATTTTTCTATTTATAGATGTAATCAAATTATGTGTAATGAAACATTCTTCCCAATTAGAATGTCAAAAGGACACCAGAAGAACACCCTTAACCTTCCATTATGGAGATAGTTGTCATCAAGCTTTCTGTTCTCTACATTCCATTACTCTTTTAAACAGTCCATCATTTTACTTGAGAATTTTGAGCACTTGTGGAGCTTTATGTGAAAAACCAAACACAAACCAAAAAATGTTGATCAGTTAGATAAAACAAATTATCAGATTTCCAGCTTCTATTTCAACCAGTTTTTCTTCCCAATGTCTGCAAATTAATAGCTTTCTCTTCTAGATGTATTTGAGCCCTGTACCTCAGAAATTGTTCTGGATTTTACATAGTTTTTAAAATTTTTAATTGATGTTTCCTTGTATGCATGAGACAAAGCAACTCATTCTGGATATGTGGACACCTATCCAATTTCAAAGACACTGATAAGCTTTTATTCGTAAGTACTTAGAGCTGGACTACTTATAATTCAAAATTTTTAGACCTGCAAACCCTTATTACACCATTCCCACACAATCTTGTATCTGCTTTTAAGAGGATGTAACCACCTGTTATGAAATTTCCAGGGGTGAAAGATCTTATAATGAATGAAAAAAAAATCATATTTCCTCACTGCACAGCTGTTAAAATCCCTAAAATGTTACTTTACCCCAGTCTATCTTAATTCAGTTTTCATCTGAATTTTTCAATCCCAAGAAAACAAGACCAGGTGGCAGATACATGATGAAAGATATTTTGAGTTCTGTCATGTAATTAGAGATGCTTTAATACATGTTTTAAAAGATTATTTATAACAGCATAGAACACAATTTAGCAGTGTTTGTTATTTACAGCTTCAGAAGTTAATCAAGTTTTAAGGCTTAAGTCTTTAGGTCTTTCAGAAAGTTACATGACTTCCCCCTTCTAAGATGTCAAAATAAATTTGAAATGGAAAGTTTTTCTTTCATTAAGAAAAAAAAGCTAGGTTATTAAAAGATCATAATTTGTTCTAATTTGTTATGGTGGGTTTTCACGGCCACGCTTTGGTAGTGGAGGGTGCCTACAAGGTAGGCTTCTGGAAGAAGTTGCTGGAAACTTCTTCCACGTCCAGCAGAGTCTAATGGCTCCAAAGACAAATGTGCCAGTGGCCAAAGCTGGGCCAATTAGAAATAGTGGTAACACCTCTGTGATAACAGACTTAAGAAGAAGAAAAAAAAAAAGTTATTGTGCAGTTTTAACTGCAGCCAGAGAAGAGTGGGATGACAACATGTGAGAAGAACAGCCCTGCAGACACCAAGGTCAGTCCAGGAGGGGCAGGAGGTGCTCCAGGAACTGGATCTGGGATTTCCCTGCAGCCTGTGGTGCAGCCCATGGTGCAGCCCATGGTGAAGCAGCTGTGCCCCTGAAGCACATGGAGATCCATGGGGATACAGAGATCCACCTGCAGCCCATGGCAGAGATTCATGCCAGAGGAGGTGAATGCCTGAGAGGAGGCTGTGAGCCTGTGGGAGGCCCATGGAAAGAGGATCCTCAGCTGGAGAAGCCTGTCCTTGAAAGATTGCACCCTGTGGAAGAGTGACCCATGGTGCAGCAGTTTTGGGAGGCCTGTTGCCCATGGGATGGATTCACACTGGGAAAGTTCAGGGAGAACTCCTGTAGGAGGGACCCCATGGTGTAGCAGGGGAAGAAATCCCCTCCCTCAGTAGCAGGAGAAACAAGAGGTGATGAACTGACCATAACCCCCATTCCTTGTCTCTCCGCACTTCTAGGAGAAGAGGTAGAGATGGGAAGGAGAGAGGGGTGAGGGCAAGATGTTTTTAATGTCTTGTTTTACTTCTCATTATCCTGCTCTAATTTTGCTAGCAATAAATTCAATTAATATCTTTAATTTCAGCTTGTTTTCCCATGATGGTATTTGATGATTGATTTCTCTCTGTCCTTATCTTATGAACCCTAGTCTGGAAAAGGGAGGCTCAGGGGAGACCTGCCTATTCTCTGCATCTACCTGAAAGAAGGGCGCAGTCAGGTGATGGTTGGCCTCTCCTCTCCACTATGTAACAAGTGATATAGGACAAGAGAAAATGGTCTCAAGTTATGTCAGGGGAGGTTTAGATTGGATATAAGATAAAATTTCTTCACTGAAAGACTGAACAGGTTGCTTGTGGAAGTAGTGGAGTCATCATACCCAGAAGTCTTCAAGGATCTTGTGCATGTGGCTCTTAGGGACATGATTTACTGGTGGATCTGGCAGTGTTAGGGTAAGAGTTGGACTTGATGAGTTTAGAGGGCTTTTCCAGCCTTAATGATTCTATGATTCTTTCCATCTATGTTGTAGATGGCTTTTTATTAACTTTGTTAATCTAGTAAAAACTTTGAGCCATATATTTAATACTGCTCTGCTGTCATTACCAGCTTTATGAATATTCAAAAATCTTTTATTTAGTTTTAAGTCTTATAACTGATTGTAAATAAAAAAAAGTTTCGTTATTTTTATATCTCAATTTGCTGGTTAGAAAACACTATATTGTAGTTGTGTGAATTAGATATGATATTAAACATTTCAGTTGTCTAAATATGTTTGTGTATGAATCATATATAAGATGTAGCAAGGCATGAATCAAGAAAGGCTTCAAAAGGGAATTCTGAGGCTAATGATAATAATAATAATAAGTACTCAATTTAATGGGGAAAAAAATAGGATTTTTTTTTTCCTAAATTGCAAACATGATCTGAAAAAGTTCTAGACTTGAAAGTTGAAAAACACTTTCAACAATACTTGTTATTGAACTCTTGATAAAAATGACAAGAAAATGAGGACAAGGATATTAAAAGTTAGTAATAAATACTATAGAAACATAGATAAAAATAAAGCAGAGAAATGAGATACAAAAAATGGAAAATATCAACAAGAAATGTTAAATTAACATAGTTGTGAAACAGTGATCACTTTTTAAAAGAAACATCTCTGATTCTTCCAAATGAGAACCATGTCAAAATATCTTTTTTGTAAAGAACTGTTCAAACCTCTCAAATTTATTTTGTTGTGATGGGTTTTTTGTTTGGTTTTTTTTGCGTGTTTGTTTTGTTTTGTTTTTTTTCTGGGATATCCATGAAGTCTATGAGTTAATTTTAAAACCTTTTTAAACCTTGTACTCTGTTTTGGAAGGTCGAGTTTTGCAAAGCAGGTTATGGCAGTTCTTTGTAGAGTGAGTCTGCTCAATGGAGCAGAGCTTACATTGTGACTAGCACAGGTGGCAGTGGCTGGGGTTGAAGTCTCGTGTTGAACTTGACAGCTCTGAAGAATTCATTAAGCTACTGGGATACAGTGCATGGACTGGTGGAATAAAAAGATAAATTACAACAGGAGTCTCTTAGCAAGAACATAAGGAACTTGAAAATCTGAATCTGTAAAATATAAAAAAAAGCAAAATAATATCAATTATTAGTATCGATTAATGCTAAAAATAGAAAATTGATGATTTGTTAATGGACTATGTAAGTAAACTCATGTATAATGGAATACTCAAAGCCAAAGAGGTTAGAAGACAAAGGTTTTTATCTCCTACAAGTTATAAAAATGAGAAAAAAAGCATGATTTTTTCCCACATAGCTAAAGAAAGAAAGCATAGAGACTTTATGGCTGTTCATGTTCATAATATTTTCATTAGCAGTGGGGAATTTGTTTCATTTGATTTCTCAAAAAATGCAATTTAAGACCACTTCTTTCAGGCACATGTCACATGCTGACTTCAAAGGGAAAGGAACAAAGGGATCCAGACATGTACTATTCTTTAAATTTTGTTCATTTCACTTCTTCTTTTTCTCAGGCCACAGATATTTTTATACATAGTTATTTTCATTCTTGTATTTTTATTATCTGATAGTTCATTATTTGTTTTTTATATCACTTTATAAGGTCAGTATCAAACACACCATTTTAAATGTACCGATATTAAAGGCTGAAAAAATTTTGAACATTCTATATGGCATGTGGTTGCATGTTATGAGTTTTTTCAGGCCTCTGGTCTATTTTAAAAGGATGCAAAAGCCATACAGCAGCCTATTCCTGTGAGTTTTCTCAGAGAATGAGTCCCTGAGCCAAGCAAACATCCAGAGTTCAAGAGATTAATTAGCACTGATGACTTAGAGGTGGATCAGACAGTAAGTACTATACAGGAGTTAATTATGTACAGCCTGGCTTAGGTGAGCTCATCAACTTGAAGGAGATGGAAGTTCCCCTTGAAAGCCACTGCATTGTACTGAACGAGAGCTAACACAGCTATTCCAGGGAAGTTCAACTGCTGAATCTAGCTGTGCCCAGGCCTCCCAAAGCTGTTTCCTTAAGAAAACGAACAAAGGTCTGCTGAGTAGAGCCAATATGAGTGATGAGGAAGAGAACAACATGGAAACAGAATGGTTGCTTTGTTTCCTGTGGGCTATTGTTTACAGATTAAAAAGCTTCAGAATGGGATGGTGGCCAGAAAACACAGTGGTTTGAGTTGTTTTGGTTGAACTGGAAAACAAGCAAATATCTCCCAAAATGCTGAACCTGCAGAGGGATTTAGATTTTCTTCTGTATTTACATCTAGATGCATGTTTAGTCTAGTTTCTAAAAGGGCACTATCAAAACCCTAAATTGGCCATAATAATATATTTAGGGTTGTAAAATTCCAAAAATATTTGGATAGATGCATGTAAAGAAACTTGCATAAAATACCCAAGCAAGACCAAAGAAAATTTAAACTAGTAAATGAGACTACAAAAAAGTGTATATTGGAAATAATATGGTGCCTCTTATCCAGAGAAGCTGTTAAATAAGATATCCAGTGTAGTTTAAAAGGAAGAATATTCCCATATCAAGAATATTTTGAAGGAGTATTTCATTATAAAGCAACTGTCTACAAGAGACTTAAGAGATTTCAGTTTGATTAAGTAGTATTTTTAACAATCTGATCCTATTTTTAAACCAGGACACCTTCTCATATTTTTCCCCTTTCTACACTTCTAACAGGTACATGTAAGTTGTTTACTATCATTGTTGTTGTTATCATTCTTCTTCTTATCATCATTATTATTATTGAAATGTTTATAGACAGTAGCTCTGCCTGCGCCTGTTTATTTTCTTAATAGTAGTAAACTATTTTCAGTAACAGTTTTTGGAAGAGTTGAGATATTTCTCTTATTACATACACATCTGAGAACTTTACAGCCCAAAGAAAGAAAGAAAGACTTTTAAGAGCACAGCAAGTACTTACTCAATTTACACTTTCAAGGACTGTTTAGACAACTATTTAATTCCCCTAGAAACACTGAATTGGAATAAGATGCTCCCATTAAAGAACTTTCGTCAATGTTAAGGATGACCAACATTCTAACACCAACAGTTTCAAGGGTGATTTTTAACAGAATGTATATTTTTGAGACTATAAATAGATATAAATAAATCAGAGTATATATAGCTAAATAGAGCTGCAGGGAAATCAGATAGCAGTTTGAATCTTTGTATAAGAAGAAAAGAAGTAATAAGAAAGATAGGCCTTTTGTGCTGGTTTTATGATTTTTTGGGGGGGGTGGTTTTTTTTTTTTTTAATATCAGCTCACCAGTCTGCTTATCTGAGCTCTTGTGGCTGTTAGAGCATTCAACTTACCAGTGAATGACAGACAGGATGTTACAGAATAATTTCAAAACAAAATAATGTTTTTTTTAAGGCCTTAGTGAAGGTATACTTTAATGTTAGCATACTAATAAAGACATCTCAAAAATTGAGAAGACAGGCAAAATCCAGGAACAAACTATTTTTTCTTCCAGAAGTATATGACTTCTTGATCAAGGTAAGAGGTACTTTATTGATATTCACTGATTACGTTGTAGCTGAACTCTCCACATTCTGAATTAGCTCTCTGCTTCCAGAGCTACAGGCATAGCAAGGGAAAGGAGCTGTCACAACTGAAACACTTTTACTCTTTCCAGAAAGTAGAATAGAAAAGACCAGTAATTGCCAGTTTGTCTTGATATACTTTAACCAATTATCCAAGCACTGAATTGTCATTCAAAATAACAATATTTGCTAATTAGGAAGTCTATAGTTTTTAAAGATGAGCAGTTTCTGTGGTAAAGGATATCAGGACCTGAAATAGAAATGCTTTATGCATTGCCAGCTCTTTCTTGATTTTTTGCTCCCAGTTAATTCAGTGACAGTAGGTCACATCTATCTGACTCCCTTCCTTTATTCCTTTTTGTTTCATCTTCCTCCAAACTTAGCAATTATGTGGAAACAACCGTGAGCACTTTGCTTACAGAGCTGGATTTACCAGAGAGGCTCCTGAGGGTTTTCCATCATCTTGCCCTCTAGATCCCATTAAAGAGGAGCTGCACAGCAGATGTCCCTCAAACCTCCTCAAAATGTGTCTGGAGTTATATCCTTTGATTTCAAGGCTGTTGTGAATTTTATCATAAGAAATCAGATTAATAGAGCTTGAAATTCTCGTCTTTTGGCAAAGTTTTTAGATCTCTCTGGTGCTCTACATTCAGGGTGGGGGTGAAAACAAATGAAAGGAAAGCCAAAACCTGAGAAGTCTAACCAGCTGTTCCAGGGGGTGGAGGTGGGGAGGGCTGGGTGTGTGTGAGGTGGTGAATCCTTTGCTGACCCCACAGGCAATTAGCTTACAATAGTTAGGCACTTTTTTAGTTTCTCTCCACTAGACAGTATTGCTGCCTTCTCAACCAGCCCACACACCATGTGTTCTAATTAGCTAATTACTACTATATTTCTGTCTTATCCTATTCCACAAATGATATTAGAAAGTGGATAATGCCACAAATCCTCAAACCAACTTTCACAATCAAATGGTCTGTTCAAATTCTGCTTTAGTCTTCATACAAGTACCAAGGCCCCTTTGCTTTGCATTTATTCCTGTATTTCGTCTGACAAGGACCTCATTATGCAGAGACATTTCAATTGGTAATTTTGACACAGGTGATCAAAGGACTTTTTTAGAAACTGAAATTCTTAAATCTCCAGGGCAGTGTGGATCAGGGTGGTGAGGAAGGGGGCTCAGCCTTTATTTTCTCCCTATTTCATTCCTCAGGGAACAGTTTAGACAGTTCGCAGGGGTCTGTTTTGAGTGCTGCTATGTAAAAATTAGTGAATTTTGATTTGTGTTTATTTTGATTTACTGCAGGCCCAGTTTCTACACTGTGGACCTGCATAATGTTTACTTTCAGCTACAGAATGCTTAAGGTTTTGGTGTTTCTTTTAATGAGACATTTTGACACATTACAACCAACGTAAAATTCTATGTTTCATATAATTTATTTATACTTAGGCAGTATAGAAGATGCAACTTTTTTTTTGACATTCAAGTACTTCTATCCACATTTATTTTGCTTCCATACCTATTTTTTAATGTTTAAACAGTTTTTCCTTCCTGATTTCAGTGAAATATATATTGATACATTACTCCTTTTTGCACTTCAGGAACTACTCTAATTAAGATCGGTTCATGCTAGTGAAGGATAAATCTCCAAAGGTTCAAATCAGATCAATCATGAGTTTTCTTAATGCTTACACAAATATTAGCTATTCAAAAATAAAACCTGGCTGGCAGCTTCAGAAGTAAAAAGTTTTCTCATGAGAATTTTTGGTATTTCTAACTCTATTCACAGCCAAAATGCTGTAAAATCTCACTTTTAGTTAACTTTTACTTGCAATCCCTGGTATGTTACGCCCTGGCATTCTAGAAATTCTAAAAAGGAAGTTGACAAAAAATTGCTTACATATGTGAAAGCTTGCTTCAAACTAAAAGTAGCTGTTCTAAGTTTTGTGGAGGGTTTTTTATTTTTTTAATTTATTTATTGTTGTTGTTTTTTCCTATGATGGATTTTTTCCAGGAACAATTTTGTTTCCAAATCTACCTTACTGGTTTTCTATCTTATTGTCTTTACAATCAGCTTGGTCTACTGAACAGAGATTCCTGGTCTGTGTTAGAATGAATTCTTACTATTTTTTTTTGGAAATATGTAGCTATTTTTAGTGATTAAAAACATTGGAATTACATTAGTTTAGAACATAATTTTTAAAATTTGGAATTTTATTTTTCTTCATTCAAATGTAATACAAATCAAATATATAACTACAGCAAACCAAAATATTTAGACTGTCTACACGTGGATTAAAAAAGCAGCCTTATTTGACCTCATGCAGCATGTTTTCTGTAAATGTATTTGCTCTGATAAACTCAGAGATCCTATTCTCTAGGCACATAAAGGAGTTTCATCTTCGATTAGAATGTGATTAAAAGACTTGCACAGCCTGTTTAATTAACTTCTTTCACCATTGGCCATGACTTCAATCATTTACAACAGCTTAAATTTCACAGGTGTGCTTGTGTGTTTGTTTGTTTGTTTTTCACCCAATATGAAACAGCAACATGCACTCTTCCTGGATAATTAGCATTCTGCCATCTCATCAGATAATTGTCCTTCTGGGGAGGAGAGGCTGTTCGAGGAGGCCAGGGCAGGGAGAAGGAACACTGCCACCTGCTGAGGTGCCTCTCATCAGCCCAGCCCAAACTGTGCTCAGAGCAGCAACCTGAAGCTGCTCACACCAAGAGCTGCTGCACTGCCTTTGTCCTGGCAGTGCAATTGCTCATAGAATTGTCAAAGGTCCCCAAGTTACTTCTATTTACATCATGAAAATTCATGAACGTCAGCAAACTCCTTGCTTACCCTTTTGTTGGGCTTTTGTTGCCAGTTGGGTAGTTCACCTAAGTATGTGTGGCAAAGCTGAAAGGAAAAGGCATATGTAGTGATAACTTCTCAGTGCTACTTCCTTTAGAAGATATGGCAGGCAAGTGTGAGAAATTTTCTTGGCACTTACACCCAAAGACATGTGTCTGACCAATATGTTAGCAGGCATCAGGCCATTTGGCAGATCAACGTGAGCACACTTAGCCAAAAAAATATGTTCATCGACTATATTTTGAAGGCATAATATTCACCTGGGGAATTAAAAATGGAGCTCAGGCAACAAGAGTTTCCACACCCATGATAAAGATAGATAAATAACTCAAAGCCCGGTGATTTAAAAGATACAGTTTCAAATTCATTTCAAGCCAAAATGATATTTTTGCTGCCTAATTTGACTTAGACTCTTGAAAGGGGGTCTTTGAGGAATATATTACCTCTTCTAATACTGAAATTTTCTTACACTTTCCAATAAAAATATCACTAACAACATCATTCTCTATGTATCCTGGTTGCAAATAATAATTAGTCAGTTTAGGTAAATATTCAACAATGTGAAAAAAAAAAAAAAACAGACTGACATACTAAAAAAAAAAAGACCGAAGTGCCTCTTCTGTAGAGCTTAGGACAATGACTTTCATTTTTTTGTTTGGTAAGACCAGGTCTTCAAATTAAATGATACAATGTTCACCAACTTTAAAAAGTACTAGTAGAAGCACAGGGTAATTATGCCATCTGGATTTTGTTTTCTATAATAAATAAGACAATCTCTCACATTTCCATATGAATATTTGAATTTTTTTTTGGTTAAAAACTTGAATTCTTTGGTTGGACATTACACCGTACTCTCTCTGGGAAAGCTCTCCATCATCCTTACCTACTTAGTGTTGTCTCCTTATAGCAAATGCGCTCTTTCTTCTTTTGTCACTCATGATGTTGTTCTTGAGTATCTAACTATTTCATTTCATTAGCTTAATTTACTATTTGCAATTTTGCTTTCTTTATGGAAGCTTTATTTATAAATTCCATGTTTATATTTACATTTTTTTAATATTTAATATAATGTCTGAGTTCAGTAATAACTTCACAGAATTTAAAGCTTGTTTACTATGACATGGCTGTGACTTGCTGTTTAGAATCTCCTTTTGTCTAGGGAATTTATATATTTCTGTATATATTTGCTTTTGGAATGATTGTGTCATCTTGAAGTAATATGATAAATTCAATAACTGAGCAGATGTATTGAGAGTTTAGCAGACATACATACATTTTCATAGATGAGGTAAACCATATCCATTTCATTACTGGAATATTGTCAAAAAAAAAAAAAAAGCAGAGAAAAGAACACAAAGAAACCAAAGTCCTGTAATGTTAGAAAACTTTTATAATACTTTGCTTTGAGGAGCTGCAATTAATTACTGAAAAAAAAAAATACTGACAGGGCATGGTTTTGTGAATTACTGTCACTGGGTAAAGTTGACTAAGTCATTCTTAATCATATAATAAAATTGAGAGAGATCTTGATTTAACTTCAAGTCTGAACATGCTAATGTATCATTTCCCATCTTCAAGAGATGCAACAATCATTGCTACATCTGTAAATAGCATTCCCTATGTCTTCTGAAAACAGCACTCATGGCATTCGTCTGGGTCATTCCTGAATTAAAATGACAAGAGCAGTAGATCACAGTAGTGTTCATTTTGGAAGTATCAGATCTTGGAAAACTAGAAATATGTACTGTAAGAATTTAGGGATTTTAGGTCTTCCACATGATGTACAAATGCCAGCAGAGCGAGTGAGGCTCTGTAGACGGAAACTGTGGCAAGGCAGCGCTGCCTCGCTGCCGGCCTGCCTGCCTCAGGACGTGCTGTGGAACAGGGTTCTGCCAGGCATCACTGAATGAGCTCTGAGGAAGCTGGGCTTTTCTCACACAGTAAAGTGATGCCCCACTGAAAGATAATCATTTGGATCAGGGAAGCAGTACAAACATGCCAGTTAATTAGCTCTGCTCTCAGTTTGCACAGCTGCACTGCTCCAGGTTGAGTATGATGTACTGTATGGTGTAGGTGTGCTCTTGGGACTCTCCTCAGAAGACACCTGACCCTGCTTTCCTCTTTCAAGGGAGTGACCTAAGAAATTCTTAAAAAACCTTACAGTTATCAGTCCTTGCAAAAAACAACTGGAGCAGTTGTCTTAGGTCGAAAACCCCCACTGCTATGCACAGATCAATAGTTATCATCATATTAAGAAAAATACTGGGAGAATGCAATTTCAGTACCTACCCAGCTCATATTAAAATATATTAAATGAAGAAATTTCAGCACTAGGAACTAACTGTAACTTCAGACTACTTGTGGATAATGCTTATTTTCTTCTCTTCACTGAAATTTTTTCAAGTGTTATTGAAAAAGTTTGTTTACACCAGTGCAAGTTTCCCAGCAGGTTTCTGCCTTTTTCCAGGTGAATGCTTTAACCATTCAGGCAGAAGGTGAAATTAGAGACAGGAATGGGAGACAACACAGTCATTTTGTTTCCAGGATGTTAAACAAAATAAATCCTTATCAAATTTTTTGTTAACTATAAACTTTATCACAATGGATACAATGGTATTCAACTGAATCAGCCTTGCAAAACCCCACGTAAGTTCTTCTGTTATGCACACGAGACCCATGAGGTACTTCCAGGTCCTGCTATTGTCAAATCTATGTTAAACACCTAAGTCTAATCATCTGAACAAAAAATGTTATATGCTGTTTAAATTCCTGACATTTGCATTGATGCTCTGCAGACATTTCTATGCAAAATGTAAAAATTGGGGGGTTCTCAGTTTTCACTGTCTTTATCTATGAAACTGTGTCCCTGCTTATTTTTTATATTCTCCCCAGTGTGATTGCTTAATAGTTCCTAGAGGCACCCAACTTTACAATTCCTTCCTACAGCAATGTCACAATATTAGGTGCTCAGAGCAGGAAAGTGTTCTCAGTGTGCCCTCTGTACTGGTGCCATCAAACTTCTTTGTGAAACACAAGCTAGGCTTTCATAGGAAGAGAAGGAGGGAGAGGAAGAAGGCTGGGGATAGACAAACATAAATTTTTCATGAGGCTAGTCTGAATTTTGGAAAGAAAAGTGGGGGCTTGAGAAGGGACAAAATCTATGTGACCTTTCAAGGTCTTTTTCTGCCTATTCCTCTGCGACACTCTTATAAAACTGACTAATTTTCATTAGTGCATGAGGAGGGTGAGGACTTAACGTTCTCCATAGATTCCAGCTGCAGAAGAAGAGTCCAGTTGCTTGTTCTTGGCTTGGTTTGTATTCTCTCTGACTTGTTTATATTTCTAGGGCCCTTCCAAGTAGGAATGTCTGGGTCTCCTCCCATCCCATCCCATCCCATCCCATCCCATCCCATCCCATCCCATCCCATCCCATCCCATCCCATCCCATCCCATCCCATCCCATCCCATCCCATCCCATCCCATCCCATCCCCTTCCCTCTGTGACAGGGGAAAGGAAATATTTTGTCCTTCTTTTTCATAACTCTAGAGCACTGTTTATTGTCCACACTGATTTCCTTAAACTTCTAACTTACTGATTTGTCAGCTCAGACGTCTTGTTTCAAAAATAGAGATTTCTCTGAGCTATGAGTTTGTTTTCTGAAAAGACCATATTTATTTACAGTAGTAGCATCCTTTTTAGAATCATATTTTTTAATTTGGTAGAAATAAAAAGTACTCTTTTTAACTATAAAATACCTGCCACTCATTTGGGACAGAAATCTTAAATTTGCATTCAAGTTTCAGGACAAATTTATCATGACATGTGATGGAATGCTGCTTTCTAATAAAATAGTTACTGGAAGAAGTGGTTTTTTTGATTCTAAATCAAATTGTCATATGTTTTGTCCAAGAATAAAACACAGTACCAGAATTCATGTAGTGGAAAAACTGTTTTTTGTATTCAAATAATTTAGCTTTGCAGACCCAAGAGGATCACTTCTCAACATCAAGGAGCCCAGTATAAGCTACGTTGTATAGAGCAATAATTAGACAAGAGCATAGAATTCCCTGATGTAAAACATATTGGAATCTTAGCCTCTAAATATAGCAACAGTTTCCAAATGTCTGGCTAAGGACTAATGTTAACAGCATGGTTTTCTTCCCCCTGTCCCTTTTCCTTGCCAAGTAAACATTCTTATCTATGGCAACATTCACAATTGAACCATGCTTGCTGATTTTGTACACACAACTATTTTCATTTATAGTAGTAGAAGAGAAGGTACCAGTACTGGAGCTAATATAAATCAGCACAGCTCTCTTCCTTCAGTGGTTTTGGTGGAACTTGTGGTGGATTAACCTTGGTTGGCTGCCAGACCCTCAGTCAGCCACTCAATCACTCCCCCTCCTCAAAGGACAGGGGGAGACAAACAAGATGGAAAAGCTTGTGGTTGAGATAAAGGCAGGGATGTCACTTAACAGGCACTGGCATGGGCAGAACAGACTCAACTTGGAAAAGAATAATTTATTGTCATTTAAAAGATGTAGGATGGTGAGAAAGAAAACCAGAAAACACCTCCTTCCCCATCCCCTTTTCTTCCCAGGCTCTACTTCAGTTCTTTCATTCCTGACTCTTCCGTTCTTTCTTCAAAAATATCTTAGTAAGTTGGGAATGGTGACTTGTAGTCAATTCATAACAGTCTAATTTCTGATTCTTCTTTGCCCTCACACATTTTTCCTACTCCAACATGTGTTCATTCCAGGAGAAACAGTCCTTTAAGAATAGACTTCTTTGGCCTGGGTTTCTCTTCCTGGGCTACAATTCCAACCAGAAAGCTTTCTCTTTTGTGGACTTTCCACAGGCTATAAGGAAACACCCACATCACTATAGTCTATGGACTGCAGGGGAATTTCTCCTCCAGCACATGCAGCGCATGCTTATCTTCCTTGTTCTCTGATCTGGATGTCTGCAGGGTTGTTTCTCCCACATTTTCATCGCTCCTGTCTCTCACAACTGTTGCACAGTGTTTTCTATCCTTTTTTAACCACTTTTTCACAGAGGCACCAGCAGATCATCTGACAGGCTCAGGTGTGCCCTGCAGCAGGTCCATTAGAGCCAGCTGGGATTGGCTGTGTCTGGAAAAAGGCAGAACCTTTTTTGTGGCCCTTCTCACAGAGGCCACCCCTGCAGACCCCCTGCTCTAACACCGTGGTACATCAAACAAATACAGAAGTATCCTTGAGAACATCAGCTAACAGCTTTGAACAAAATGTGTGTCTATCAAAGAAGATCTTCACATCCCATTAAGTGTTGTAATTCCATTTATTTAGGTAGGTAAGGCTCAATTTTTACTGTCAGTAATGTGAAAATAAGAGTTCAGCTCCAAATTGCCTTTATTTCCCTTATTTTCTTTTCTGTTACTTTTTAATTGTAAACTTACCTCATCTTGCACAGCAGAAACCTCTGCAGGCACAGAGAGTAGAACAAGAAAACATTGCAAATACCTGATTCGTTAGCTATAAAAGCAAGAAACATGGCATGCAGACAAAAGCTCTTTGGAGCTTCTGATAATAGCCCCAGCACTGCCTTCAGGTTGCAAATACAGGACATTTCACATGATAGGGTGAGTCATCCATTTCAGCAGAGCTTCTAGAACCTGTAAGAATTTATTCAAGAAGAAAGTAGCAAAATCAGTAAACTGCCTTTTGTCTCTAAAATAAAGTTGCTTTTCTGATTTCAGCTTTGTCAGCATTGCCTAATCACTGCTGCTGAGACAGATGTTAATGCTTCTAAAATAAGTTTTGAATTTTAAACATTTTCTATTTTCTGCCCCTAAACAGAAGAGCCTACCAAAAAGGGTGTACTTTGTTTTTATTTACATTAATGGGTCTAGACTTAAGCTCATACATTAATATTTGGATTGATACAAGTGATCATAGCTGGGATTTTTTTTTTTCTTTCAGTTACAGATAAATAGCAACTTCAGGGGAAACTCTCTTCTCACTTTGATGTTCTTTGCACTTAATTTCCTGTGACATCCCTTTATTACTCCAGATTTATCTCAATGTATCTAAAAGCAGCATTTGAATCCTAGAAATTGACACAGAAATAAAAGCAAACAAAATTTAGTTGACAGTCAAAAAATCTCTTGCCAAATATTTATTGAAGAGTTATTTTTTCCCATCTTTCTTCTTACTTTTTCTAGAAAAGGGAATAGGTGATAATGGGAAAGACCCACTTATATTCTCTTGGACCTCTGTGGATACATTTAGGTAGTATAAAAACTTTAAAGAAAGATAAATGAAACTACCATTTCAGTGACAAGGTATTGAGGTTTTGGCAGAATTTATAAAAATATGTTTGAAACTTCCAATTTTTCTACAGTGTTACAGATAAATAATCCCTTAATGGGAGAAGGTATTCTGACAAAGACTAGTAACTAAAATCAAATCATCAGTATCAATACATTTTTTTGATGAAAAAAGCAGAAAGACATGGAGGTCTTTTTTTTATTTTTTTCAGATTTTAATGATCTTATATTTGTTTTGTTTTGTTTTTCTTTTGAGTTTGGTTATGTGCATGTATGTGAGTTTGTTGATGTTTGTAAAGATAATTGCCTTTCTCCATAGTGTTTATTTTTAATGAGCCCTTCAAAATGAAGTATAAATACTGTAAAATCACAAAGGTAATTATTCTCATCTACTTACAAAGGAATGCTGAACAAAAAAATAAACAGGCCACTGGTTAATTTAGGGCTTAAATGGAGCTTGATAAATGATTTGAAACTCTCTTTAATATCACAAATCTGGGGTGCAGACTTGGGTTTCACTTCTCTAAAAATTATCAAAAATAGCATCTTGAGACAATAGCTACATTTTCTAAACACTTCTAGTTCCACTCCTGTTGGAATCTGAAATCCATAGTGCATACTGAGAGCCTCCACAGCTGAGAAGCTATCCAGCCAACCCTGGAGTCAGGTTGTATATCTCCATTACAGTACAAGATCAAATCCTACAGAAAGGACCAGCTACACCACATAGTGAGCTGCTGCTACAGCTATATTGTTGCTTCTGTAAGAAGCTATTTGTACTTGCTATATTATTGCTTCTGTAAGAAGCCATTTGTACTTATTTGAGGGTTCTCAGAGTATGACCACAGGGCGTAAAGCAGCCCAGAAAGGAAGGTGCATGAGCTCCCATACCAGCACTGAGGAGGCAGTATAGAGGTCAGAGACAAGGAAATTGTAGGAAAGCCCTTGAGATTGTCAGCATAGGTTTATGCTGTTCAAGCAGCAGCAGGGAATGCCTTCAGACACTCAATCACTCTGTGTATTAGCAGAATAGCTGAAAGCCTGTTTTGCATATAACACTCCCAAACAATATCCAAGTACAAATCAGGATTTACTACAAGGGAGTGATCAGTGCCAGTAGGTAAAACACATTCAGGCAAAATATATTGATGACAAGGAAAGTTTGATAGCACAGATGTAGAACATTGCTCCTGGCTGGCCTGAAGGGCAAGAAATGGTGCACTAAACCTACTAGTACAGCCATAGATCACTTTAAAACAATTATGTAATTGCACAAAAATTCCATATATAAGAGGAATTTATGCAATTTCTTACATTTTCTTTTAAGTTACTAGGTCAATGGAAGCTAGATTTGGGCACAATTTCAAGTCTCTGTGCCTTGTCATTCATCATTACCTTTACTGTATGATTAACATCATACTTCCCAGAGACAAAGGTTAAGTATTTGAAATGTTATATCTTTATAGCAAAATTTACATAAACAGTATATCTACATTGAAAATATATACATATGGATGTATAAGTCTTTATATATTCATATACATAAAAAATAAAATAGTATTTATGAATACATAAATACATAATTCCATAGCTGTGTGAAATTAGTGTCAAGAAGTTAAGCATGAGTTCCTGGATCTTCTTTCAGATCCAGTCTACACCCACTGTACCCATGCAGGTTGTAGATGAAACATTTTGTTCTATTAATTCTTGAAAGTAGTAGCTACAGCATGCTAGTAACCTTTGTACTCTTCTTCAAAGAAGGATTTTAATTTCTGTCTACTAAGAACCCAACATTCATGTCTCTGAGGTGTGTTGCCTTCAGTGTTGCTTTCTGTGACACAGTAGAGGAAGGTAGAGAGCTCTCATCATAACTGTGTACTGCTGGGAAGGGAAAGGATCTGTTCCCAGATCTGAACATTGAATAATCACTTTCCATGCTCAAGAATCATAAAAGCCTGTTTGGTTTATACCCATCCCTCTGTTGTCTTGTATTTTCACTTTTTTAATTCAGCATGCCTTCCTGTGAGTTACCTTCCCCTATGGAGTGAGAGTTCAATGAGTGCTAATTCTCCAAAGCTTTTTCAGTATGTGTGTGCCGGGCTGTCAGGAATCCCCAGAGCACACAGTGTAACTGGTTAGTACCTTTCCATCTCCCTACCTTGTCATATTGTCTTGAAATCACAGTGCACCAGCTGCAGGTTCCTGCAGAGTGCTTTGTTAAGATGTTGAGTGCAGCTCCACACCACTTCCTCTGACAGCTCTGCCTGAGGGGGCAGATTTCCCATTGCTCTCCTTGGTTTTGTGCTGTGCAGTGAAGAGGGCGTGCAGATTTCTAAATGTGCATACATTATGCAGACCTTTTTGTTTAGCTCAGAATATTAAGAGGAAAGTCATTAATTCTTATAGGGAAAACTTGACTCTGATGTGAGAGCTCATCCTCTAGTACTGCTCATTTCTAATGTGAAAGCCTCTCTTACCAGCGCTGTCCACAGAGCTATAACATTTCCTTTGTTTTCTGTGTGGTGTGTTTGAAAATTGCTACTGATGACAGCTCTCAATAAACATTCTGCTCTCAAAACTGCAGCAAAGGACATCAGAATAGGGTATTTCCTAACATCAAACAATTAATTTGTGAACCTATTGTATGCTATTTTATGTCCTTGTCTCATCCTTTAAGAATATTTCAAACTTATTCCAGTGTTTGTTTGAATTTTGGTACATGAAGCTTCTGTGAAATCAGAGTACAGAGACAAATAAAAGATTTGGAGTTTGCTATATTGGAGCAGTAGCTGTGTAACAAGAGCCTACACCTTTTGCAGGACCTTTTTACCCTGGCTGGTAGACTGGTGCACTATATCTAAAGACAAAATCAGAGCCCTAGTTCTTTATAACAGGCTTAATTTTTGTTCATTCTGTATCCACCAAATAGGGTACACACTTATTTGGAAGATAAAATATTCATAAAGTTCATGTTGATGAGAATAGTATTCTAAAACATGAAAAATATGAATAGAAAATAAAGAGGTCAGGCACAACAGAGAGAGAAATATGAACCAAAAAACCATAAAATAGTATGGAACAGAGAACAAAAAGATTTAATTTCACCTTCAGGTATACAACAGAAAGACTTAATTACTGTTCCAAGAGGATCTGATTTCATGCTCCTAATTAATTTTGTCCTCTCAGGACAGTTATTTCACAGCTATTCTAGACCTGCACTGATACACATGACATGATCCAGGTCTCATGCCTGATCTTCTGCACTGTTCAGCCTCATGATTAAAAAGGAAAAACAAAAATACCACTGACAAATTGTCTGTAATTTCACAGTAGAAAATGATAGCAGAATATCTGTGTTTTAATTGACTGGTTTAACCTCTATCCAAGGAAAATCCAGCTACTGTAAAAATTAATATTCAGATGCTTGTTTCAGAAATCTTATAGTTTAAGTAGAAAAGTTTTGACTATTCTGGAATAAAGCTTCATATTAAGTCTGATGATAAAATTTTTAGAGATATTAATCAGGAAAAAGTTCAATAAATTTAATTAAATTCTGTACTTTTCTGTAAGACAGTCAGCATAGTGCAAAAAGCTCAATTGAACATCAAAGCTTTCATAAACAAAAAAGGCCCCACACATGACCATATAGATCTAAAAATGCCTCAACTATAGTGAAATTTTGTTTATCATGAAATTTTCAAAATTTGGATCAAAACAGATGCATTCTCTGTAGTCACGAATCCTGGCAATAACATATTGTTGCTTATGAATGCATCTTGCACTATTTCCAATTACTGTTCAAAAGAATTATCAAGGGAGTTCCTATTATGTGTGGAAAGCTCAGCAATCTTGTTTTCTAAGACAGTAGCTGATCGAGCTTTTATGTGCTCCACTTCCCTAAAATTATATCTAAATCACATTTTAGTTTGCTTTCCATTTCATTACCTACTTTTATTCCATTTCTATTTGTATGAGTGACCAGAATACACTCTCCTGAGGCAGAAACTAAGGCCAGTATTTCAGCAGAATAAAGCTGTTAATCAGACCTGTTCATTAGTATTTCCCATTTCATCACAGACTCAGGTATTAATCCAAACACATATAGCAAGTTCAAAGCTTCTCTGGAGTTTGGGGGAAGTTTGCTTACCTTTATGTTTTATTATTATGGTGATTTTCACTCCATTCTCTTCTATACTGTAAAGTGATAGAGCAATATGCTGCTTCACAGCTTTTATCTCCTTGTTTTCCACCAGAACATCTCATTCCATTCCTGTGGCATCTAGACATGCTAGATATATCTACAGTTCTTACAGGATGCAGGAGACTCCCTTTCCATCTATTATCTGACTGAAAACATTCAAGTTTCCTGCTTAAATGCACCTGTGTAGCAACCAGATAGATCAGAAATAGTGAACCCTTTTGTCTTAATTTCAGTAAGTCTTAATTTTCTAAACTTTCATGGTGGGTAAAAGTGATAGACTCAATTTGATATTAAATAATATATCTTAAAATATGTCTTAAAGAGACTAAACAAAGGTTTTTCTTCCTCTAGTACAGGAAAGTTCCAGAGCCAAAGACAGAAAGAGCACTGGAAATTTCTTATGCCTATATTTTTTTAAAATATTTTTCAGCTATATTTCTTATCTACCACTCTTTCTACTAGTGCTGCTAAGCATTAGTTTCCAATTTTAAAAAATGGAGATAGCTGTAGATGTGATGGTTCATTGACATCTTTGAAGGTTTTTGTTTTATGGACATCTCTGATCAGTTTCTATTTGTCAGATCTTGTCTTCTTAGCACCAACATTGTTCCCAATATTGTATTATTCCCATCTCTTATTCAGGTGTCTTTTAAATAAAGTTACCCTCTGTTTTATTTTGTGATCTGCTGCCGATTTTCACATTTTATGCACCTACAAAGAGTTTGGAACTGATTACATGCAAAATATAATTGAGCTGTAAGTCATTTCAGTTGAGACTGATTATATTTATACAAGAGAAGAAAAAAATTATTCCAATAACAGCCACATATTTCACCAAAAGAAAAGCTGCCTTTTATGTTTGACAAACTCACATCTTGAATTTTTTATGCTCTTCTATGCTCTAAACAGGCTATTGAGTATAAATCATTTTTTTATAACATACATTCTTTTTTTTATAATAAACTTTTAAACACTTTATCATGTTACCTAAAGAAAACCTGTACATTTTGAATAAGAGCAATAGTTTCTCTCATGAAAAGTAATGATTTTAATAAAAGACAATGAATACTCCAAGAAAACCTAACAGTACCCATTGATTGATGTTATTCTTACTCAGAGGAAGTTGCTACACACAACTGCCTAATTCTTGTAATTTTTCTGAAGATGTCCTATTGTTTCCTCACAGCAGTCAAAAGTAATTTCTGTTGTGTGAAGAGCAAAGAGTTACACAAGCAGACACACACAGAACAAAAGAAGGCAACTGAGCGACACCACATCCTTTGATTCTCACAAAATCAAACACCAAAGTAACTTTTCCATGACTAACAGCAGACTCTACGGAGACCACTTAATCTCTCTGTCAGTTAGACTTTGGAGGCTCCATATGACAAATTTTGCTACCCAAGACTTCACGCAGGACTGTTAATTCTAATAGTACTTAAGTGATATGAAGGATAACAGAACTCTCTTGAACCATCTACCATGGGATTGTGGGATAAGTATTAAAACAATGAGATGAGCTTGGAGCAGAGGGATTCGTTGTTTCTACACAATTAAGTTTCTAAGTGTTCTTGTCAAACTGCAAATTTAAGATACAAATTCCAGCATATTTCATGTCTCTCCCTCTTGGAGACTCCAGGATATAGGTTCCCTTTTTTGGAATAGCTTTTAACAGATAGCAGTGGTATTTTTACTCTACTGGAATGGATTAGAAAATGCTGATTCAATTTATTGTCTTTACAAGCCCAGGAAAAACAAAAGTTTACGTATTTCCTTATCATCATAATATCTATCCTGTTGGTTTACTGATGTATTAAATGTTGTTATCAATGACAAGTGTCACTTAAAATTTCTTTTGAATCTTATTGAGAGTGAGATCCTTTGACAGATAATATAGAGGAAGGGCACTGATTATACTCTGATCAGTAAAAAAATCCCAAAAACTACAGATATGACTTCAAGGTTTTCAGGTCAAGAACCCTTATGACATTCACATTTAATATTCTCAAAAAAATCATAAACGTGTATACAAATACACATGGGCAGTTATCCTCAGCAGCTTCAGAAAATCTATTTTTCATAACACATAGAGAAAAACATCCCTAATTGAACTCCTGAAATTTCTTCAATTCCTTTCAGATATTGTTGACTTCTCACCAGGAACTCTTGTCAACTTTGAATAACCAACTTAACATTTCTTCCATTATTCAGGACTCTTTCTGTGTCTCATGCCATCTAACATATCCTAGTTACTATTAACTTGGTATTTGTAGGTAGGTGAACAACTTTTGCAGAGATGTCTGTTTATCTTGAGAAGCAGTCCCATTTTATTCATATATCTTCACTCTTTTCTCAAGGACTGACGTAATGCTTGTTAGGATTAATTTAAATTCCATAAAACTGTGAAGGTAAAACTCACTATGGATCTCTAATTTGATCTGCTACATTACTTTGGCCAAACATTTTCACTGTGACTTCAAGAAAATGACAATTTGTAGCTTTGTAGATGATTTAAAGTATGATTTAAATGTTTATTGTGGCTTTTTATTGATCAAAACCACAAAGCCAGCTTCTGGGTGTTGTAAAATCAAAGCGTTAATAATGAATCATTCTTAATCATTACTATGAATAGCACATGGGATTTTCAATTATTCAACTAAGTTATGAATACAGAACTTAACTAAATGATTGAAAGAAGCTTGATCCAGGTAATTATTCCAGTTCTCAATCAATATTATAATGTGAATAGGAAAATATCATATATTACCTAAAAAAGGGAAACATTAGTTATTTCCACTGATAAAAAACCAGTTTTTCTTTCTTAATTGTAGTGCTCCCAAAATCTATTTCATCACATATGAAGAATTTTTTTTGTCTGGAAATAAGGTTAATAAGTCTGTTTCTCACTAGTACATGATTTAGCTGCTGGTTAAGTCACATAGCTATTTCTGCTCACACGTTAGTTAAATAAGAGCTAATGAATAAAGTCAAATCAGCTTCAGCAGCCATTCAGCTTATCCTAAAGCTGACATCTACAATATGTCAGCAGAAAAAGTATTTTAGGCTGCTCTGATGATATTGGCTTTCTCTTTGTTAACTGTAGTGGCAGATCTGCCACCTCCGTCATGTGTAGACACAGACCTGTAGGCACCTAACCTCAGTTGTCTCCAAAAAATTCTACCTGTCTGAATATAATCCTCCTTGTTTTAGTGTAGTACCTCTTGTGACTGCAATAGAAAACATTAAAAAAAATAACCTGTTAGGAATCTTCTTGTTAGGAAGCCTTGGAAAAAAGATCACTAAGAGTATACAGTAATCAATACACAGAATGAAAACAGATAGGGAAGCAATCAGTGTTGTGAATTTTAATAAAAGATTCATCTGCCCTTGAATGCAAAAGAAGCCACCACAGTCATGGAGAAAGATGTTTTTAAAATAATACCTTTCCATAACTATCTGAGCATAAAGGATAATATACAGGAAGCAGATACTTCTTACAGTATAGATGCTCTTTAACCAGTCCTAAATTTCTGTTCCGCAGTATGTAAAAAGACACATTGTGTTCCAAATGTGCAGTATCAGTCATTTTTAAAAATTCCACAATCCATGTAAGTTTTATGTGCATTTAGGCTAAGAGGCATTCTTTTACTTTTAAAAGTAATAAATCTAGGCCAACTATAAAATAAACCCAAGGCAAGACTATTTAACACCCTGAATATCCCTTAAGAATGAGGAAAAAGTAATGTTCCAAGCAAATACAGTGTTTCAATTTAAAATTTATGAGTCAGTTTTCCAAAACATCTTATTACTCAAATATTTTACATATACCCACTCAGTATATGAATTTTTAATACTCAAGTGAATATCACATCTTTGTGAATATATAGCTACTGACCCCATAATCAAGTATCAAACATACAAAAAAGCTAAGTAAAAGCTGCATATCCTAATTTTCCCTAAACTATTCTTTAAGTCATGCTTGAATTTAAAAACACAGAAGCAAGAATGTCAGATCTACATGTGTCACATCTTAATAACTTCAGATGTTATTTAAATGCTCTTTGAGCCTTTCCCATGGTTTAGCCAGAATCATCACCACACACAGAAAAAGCGGAAACAAGATACTATTGTCGACTCAGACAGCACAGTGTGTCTTTTATATTGGTAGACCTTCAATTCTCACCACATTGTGGGAATAAGTCTCCATTAAATCACATTACTGGACTTGAGGGAGAAAAGAAAAGCAACATAGCATGAAGAAACTGGTTTCCCAAATTAGTTTTAAAATCTAATTGTGAATTAGAAATAATCTGTTCATATTTTGGATATTTAGAGGACATTTTAAAAGAAATCATGTCTGAGCCTTCTCAGTTAAAAGAATTGCTGACCTATAACTTTAAGCTAAATTAAAGCTAGGCTGAGTCAAAGTGCTTACCATTACCTAGTATCAATGAAATGTGTAGCACTCTTTTTAACTGCTACAGACTTCACCTCCCCATGTCTTAAGCTTTTCTTGGATGTCACTCCATGAGAGCTCCACAGAACTTGACATCTGTGGTGTAACCTGTGAGTTCATCTTTTAGTTCAGTGGTCGCCATATAGACAATAATGGAGATCTAGGACTGAGAAAGGGATTAGGTGAATGAAAACAGATATTTCTGGGGAGAAATTTGTAGATACCTATGATATGTAGTGTACTGTTCTGTTCACCTGGGGTTCTTTTTTAGGCATCTGAACCCCTAACAGAAAAGTTTCTGACGATTTCTATCAACTACATGAGAGGTTATGCACATCTCTGCTGGCAATGACGCACTAATGGGGAAGGCAAAAGAAAGGGTAAATACATGGTGACTAAGATGACCAGAGAAAAAGGTTGATAGCCCGGTTCTGTCACTAAAATAAGCATGTGAACAGGAAAATATCTTAAAAATAGAATCCTTTTTTCGATACCTACACCCTAGGTATCAAAAAATCTAGACTTCAGATATTTATTACTTCCTGTTATTTGGAGGGAATGGAGGGTGTTGTTTTGGTTTCTGTTATTCAGGGGTTTTTTGGGGGTTTGGTTTTTTTGGGGTTTTTTGGTTGATTAGTTGGTTGGGATTTTTTAGGTGGGTAAGGGTGGACTTTTTTCTTGTTCATGTTGTGATTTTAATTCTCCCAGAAACTGAGTGTAAAATAATTAAATTTCCTGCAGATTATTTTGGATTTATTAATTAGATTTAATAACTACAGATAAATATTTTTGATTTTTTTTTCTTAAAACTTCAAGTTTGAATTAGCTGGTAAAGAATTTTATATTATAAATGACTCTGTGGCTATTTAAAGAGAGAAATAAATTGAAAAAAAACCAAAACCCGAAAAAAAACCAGAAAAAACTGCAGAGCCTTATATGTGTGTGTAAAGTGATGCACTATTGAGACTGAAGAGAATAATCAGCTGCTCCCTGCAATGGTACGAAAAGCCTTGACAGCTGTGAACCAGTTATGGCCTCTGAAACCTTCACTGAGACCTAATCAAGAAAAGTGTTTGTTACTGCGTCCCAGACATTGCAAAGTAAACAAGATGACTGAATGCCTTGGAGGCAAGTAGGAAGTTTCTTAGGCATAAAACCTCAGAACTGTCTTTGGGTATGTTTGTCTTCCTTTCAGAAGATGTAGAATTTTCTGAAATAATAAATTAAGTACATTCCCCAAAGAGATTTCCTTAAGAAATAATTCTGACATAAATTTTTCAGCTCCCTATCTTTCTGTTACTGAACCTTTAATTCTTTTCTCAATGGAAAACTTTAATCATGCCCCACTCTACCCATGTGAGCCTACCCCACCCCTTCCAAATTCCTAAGTGAAACCATACCCAGAGCCAGAAATATTCATAGCACTTGTCTAGAATACTTAAACTTATGGAGGAAAAAGCTCTCATTGATCAAACCTGATTAGTTCACTGCTGCAAATGTTTGCAGTGAGCTTCATTTGAAACTTGGATTAAGCAGCTGCTGCATTGGCTCCAAATATCCTATCCAAAAAGGGTGAGATCAGGGACTCTGTGAGCATGGGAAGCTACAGAGGGCTGGGAGCTTTGAATTCAATATATGTGAAGAACAAAAGTGCCACAAATCGTGGTGCAGGGAAAAATCATATTTTCTGTTGGTAAAACATAGAAACATAAGAAAAAAAGTAAGTGACTAATTCACGGTACTGAGCCCAGGTCTCTGACTGAAAGCTCATGTGAGATTTAGTTCACAAGAAGCTTTTGTACTCTTTTCTCTCTGTGGACATGGCATGTGTGTTTGATTCTTATACAATCCAAATTTATCACTTCAGGGCAGTAAATTAAGTTTATCTTAGCCTATAGGGTAAATAACTTTAGGCAAAATTAAGCAAAGCAAAGTTGGAATGAGAGAACGAAAACAAATTTCACTAATAAATAAAATATTACAATAAACTAAAATAAATTATCAAAGGTATCCAGTTGTTAGTTAGAAATTTGAGTAGTTTTTTTAAAAGAAGATCGCACCATGTTTTGGTTCAAGGTGAAAGCAGAAGTCTGTGTGATTACAGTAGTTGTCTTTAAAAGGTTTCACAAGGGTATGTTCATCTCTCTGTCTAGCCCCTACTCCTAAGTTTCAAGATCAAACTGAAAAATTAAAAAGAAAACTCTAGACAGAACAGTTGAGTCTGATCAGATTTTGATTTGGAACCATAAATCATACCCAAGTTCATTCCAGTCTGGACCTGGCTTTCATTCAAACATTACAAAATCCTCAGTAATTCTCTTGATAAATCTAGGCTTTGGGCAGGAGATTCAATAATAAAACTCTAGGCCAAATTGTGCTGGTTCCTGAATTTATAACAGAAGGGCTACAAATTCTAGAAATCAAATACCTCAAATACCTTACAGTATTTCTCATTTGGCTCTGGAAATTGTTTATTTTACTTGCTATTTGTGGTGTGTGGGTACTAAAACTTTTCAAAATTTAAATAGAAGAATAATCAGTCCATGTGGATTTATCAGCTTCAAGATCTCCTGAGCTGCTTTACTATTACAAATGCTTGGCACATGTATAGGAGAACTCTACAAAAATTTCTGTCCTGCAAGATTATGAGAAAGCTGGTTTGACAGTAAGTGCTACTAAGGAAGTTGCCCAAAGCTGGGAATACCAGAAATAGAGCCAAGATAATCCAGAGGACAAGCAACTTTATTCAAGTGCATTCTGTGACATGCCCTGAGCCACTCATTCCCCACTCATAGAGACGAGGGATCTGTTGGGATGTTCCATGGTGATCCAGTGCCTGACTGTCATTACCATGAAAACATTGAAGAGGAGAAAAGAAGAAAGTGAAATATTGCAATATATCTAGGTCTGCCACTGGGGATAGAAGTATCCAGAGGAAATTGAATCTTGAATCGTAGGACCTCATGAAATTTGATGAAAACTCTTACCTCACTCTTAAGTATCTCTATAGATCCAGTTTAAAAGGCAATATTACTTGGTGTTGTTTAAATGAGAAAAAATGTGGTTTGCATGGATTGAGAAGGTAGAAATCTCATTTCTGTGCTACTGTATGAGTCAAAAAATGTGTTTGAAGAGGCTACTAAGTACTATTGGCCAAGGATCAACCCCTGATTCCAAAGAGATCAAATATGTGAATTTTATGAAATTTGCTGACAGTTCATGGCGATCATGGCATCTGTCTTGTTTTCTTGTTCCATAACTTCCATAGGAGTAATTTTTGCACCTTTCTGGAAAGTATATAGCTGTCAGAATATTTCACTAGGCTTTCCTAGCCATAATTCAAGCTAATATTTCATTTTAATCACAGTAGAAGGAAACACAAATGGACACAAAGGTCTAGAAAAATGGGAATTATGGTTGAAGACATGCTCTTTGTATTCTGAACACAGATGAGGAGAGGAGAAATGTTTTTTCAAACCCGGGTTTGTGGATTTCTTAGTCTTGAAATTTCACCTCATGAGTCTCAGTGGAACAATGTTTGATTCCTTTATAAGTGTATGATGAATAGGACCTTCCATCCTTTGTACCCCTTCACTAGCTTGAATCAATTATGAAATATTTCAGATTTGCCCTGGGAATATTTTCATTGTATTTTTCATGTTTATCTTACTGAAGCTAATCAAAAAGTTTCTCACCAGTACTTGCTTTAGCAGATTCTCAAAGGATAAGTCGTTGTTCTGGATATTTCAGCTCTTAATTTTTCTCTCTTATGACCAGCTTGCAACATTTTCTTGGTCTTGAATATATAAGCATGGACAGGTGACAATGTAATTTGGTTCAGATTAACACAATTTAAAATTAAAATAACCCATACGTACAAAATGAGTATGTATTGCACAAAGGGAAAACAATAAACCAGTAAAGGCTAACCAATCTCTGCAATACATGTGTGATGGAGTACCATTTTCTAACTGTTTCAGTTTTGCAACCTCTCTGAAGTTTATCTCTCAAGTAATGAGGCCAAGAGGCATTGATGGATTGTTCATCAATTGAGAGATGGAGAAATATCTGCTGTTGTGCAGTTTAAAACATACCTTATTTAAAACAAATCACAGAATCACAAATCTTCATGTTTCAATAGTAAATATTATGTTTTTCTGACACTTTATCTGCTGCCTTAGCTTAAAGCAACAATGACAATTTTTTTTTTTTGTGCTCAAAGCAATTTTTTCTCTAAAGACCAGTTTCAACTTTGAAAGTGTTTTTATTTTCTGATATATTTATTTGGTAAGCATTAATGTTTTTCTTCCCTAACAGATAAAAGCTGGCATGATGGTTGTTTTCTTGTAAGAGTTATAAGAATTTTGATTTTTCTAGCATCTTAGCAAGTCAGTGTTATTTTTTCAAGCTCATCTGTTGATTATTATGATTTATTTTTGATGTGTGCTCATTACAATAGAAACTCTGGTCTGAGTTAGGTGCCTCTTTACTTTACAAAGAACTTACTTTACAAATACAAAGAAAAAGGTAGAGTCTTCCCAACAGAGTGATGAAACATCAAAAACTTCTGAAGGTCAAAGTTAACTTCTTTGTTAATTGATTTGATATAGAGGATTGATGGTTTCATTTTCTTGATTTTCTCTCTTGTTTCTAAACAGTGGAGGGAAAAAAGCTCACTTAGAAATAGAATGATTAATTTATTATTCATAGTAACCTGTGTTCCTTGTGCCAGACATCTTGATATATTCTTGTTGATTTGAGAATTTTGCATTTCTTTGTGCTAGATTAGGGTTTTTCATATGTTTTGAATGAACCTCCTACAGGCTAATGAGACACACACAAGTTCAGATTTAGATTATGAAACTGTATTAGGCAACCACAGCATTCTACATTGTTTTCAACATACTGCTGTGTACAAGAAAGATAACAACTATCTGCTCTTCTCCATAGAAAACTTTTAGTTATTCTCTAGAAAAAGGTTCCTGTTGAACTATTTACTACATACTGTTTTTCAGAAGCCAAAAATGATTGTGTGAAATTATTTATATTTATCAAGTCTCCAAAACACTTTCCCTGTTTTTTATCTTTTGTTTTATATTTCTACCACATGCAGCAGGTAAAAAGGACAACTTCTGCTAATGTGCTTTTCATAAGTTTTAAATATTTTGCCAGAAGCACATGATTTGTTTGATCTGCATTTAAGGAAAAAAAAAGAAAAAAAAGTTGTGAATCAAGAAGAAATTTGATTTCATATCATAAAATAGAAATAATTTTTTAACACTTTTTAAGGTATCATTTGGACCAGATCAGGTTACATAAAACAAAGAGAAAAAATTTGAATGGTTTTTTTGTTTTATTTTGCTTTATTTTATTTTTTCATAACTTTTAATTCTTAGAGTTATATCCAATAACTAGATGCTTGTTCTACCTATTCAACATATTCAACATTTATTCTCTCTAGAAACACAACCAAATCATAACCTGTAGCTGGAAGAAGTCTGGCAGAATAGGAAGTTATTTGGATGGTACAATGGATATTCAGGAAAAAGAAAACAATTCTCTTCTGCGTACTTGTTTCCAGAACAAAGTAGGGTTTGTGGGGGGATGAAGGAAAGAGAAGATATAGAGTAGCTGGTAAGAATGAGGATGCATGTATAATGCTGCTAATATAACTTATTAGTAGCATAACACTGGCACAAAAGATATTCCAAGCCAAGAGCAAATTATTGTCTAAGCCAAGAGAAAGGAGAAAGTGATTTTCCTTAATACGAAGAATATTGAGATGTGAAATTATATGACATTTGTTCTTGGTAGTGATTTCTGCAAATAGTAAATTTGTGCTTTGAGTATTAGTAAGACTCTGATTCAACACTCAGACAATAGAAGAATGTGATAAGATGCAAGTGTTATTGTAAATTAAGTGTAAGAGATCCTTCTGTCTTTTCTAAATTCCACTTTGTTCTTTTCATGAGCTTGGGTGAGTTACAACTTTGGAAGTAAAATAAATAAATCAGAACCTTCTGTGACTAGAGTATCCTGCTGCAAAGAAGAGTATTCATAACTTCAGATTATTGAACATGATCAGTAAATTCATAACTTCATATTTTCTTCATTCCATGGACATCTCTCCATTAACATAGGATTCATTCCATTAACTTGGGTTATATAAAGGAATCTAGACTAAACTAGATATCTAGGCTTGCTCTCTCTAGTCAAGGAATAAATAGTATCAGAAAGTGTTTTATCTGACTGCAAACTTGCAATAGAAAAAGGATTCCCTGTTGGCAATGCCACTGACTCTGAAATGGAAGCAATTTGAAACCAGTAACCAGCTTTTAATAATAATAATAGTAGTAGTTGAAGCAGCACCAATAGACTTAGTATGGAAACAATCATGACAATAGTAGTCAGTAACAGGAATAGGGGGTAAAAGTGATTGCAGTACTCACAGTAATAGCACTGGCAGTCAGTAATTTTGCAGCAAAATATCCTAATAATAGCAGTAGTTTTGACTATTTCATAATGTTGAATTTTCAGAGGTTTAGCATAGTTTTTAAGGGTAGACATCACCAAATCTCATTTCACAATCAGCTACAGTAGCAATCAAACAACATATTAAATTCACCAGTACAAGGAGTTATTTTAGTTGGAGGAACACAAAAAAGTTTTATATAAGAGAAGCATGGTCTGCTCCCATTTCTGCCAATCTGTTCTATGAAAACAAAAATTCTGACCCAAAAGAAACCAAACCAAAACCAAACAAACAAACAAAACCACAACAAAACAGAACAAAAACCCCCCAACAAAGCAAGAAAAAGAACACTTCAAGTATCTTTCTCAGATTCAACACCCTTTTTTTCCCCAATTTAAATATATTGCTAATTAAAGATTCATTTATTAAAGCAAAACAACTTCAAGAATGAAAATATGGGTTGCAGTGATGAAATGGTAATGGTTGTAAAGTAACGTGTTTAGCATTCTAAACAACTTTTCCTCTTTTAAACTGTGCTTTCCATCTCTTGAGTAGCCCCTCCCTTTCCAGCACTGCCTGCTATACATACAGGTTAAGCATCACAGTGATTCTGTCCAGTGAGCCACTGACAATTCTGAGCAGAGCACTGCCATATCTGCCAGCCTTGAAGGGAAACAGTGAGAGAGCTGGCAGTGTTACACAGCTCAGGCTGCATGGCGAGGAACAGTTGGACTTTGGCTGTTGTCTCAAAAAATCAAAAACAAAAACCTGAAATGTAGTACAGAAATATCAATAATGTTGTTCCATAGTCAGGTTTAAGTTTCACATAAACAGAAATGCATATTCTTCAAGTGAGAGATTTTATTGAGAAAAATCAAGAGATAGTTTCTTTGAGAAGATATTTAAAGACTGAAACCTTGTTGGTTTTAAAGTTAAAAAAAAAAAAAAAGAAAAAGGACAAGATGTTGCACTTTGCATATATTCTGTGTTGGAGAACTTTCTAAATATAGGGTTTTTTTAATATGAAGATGGTGTTTATGATCCTTATGAACCTTAACTAAAGTTCAAGCTATGTGGAAATACATGAATCTAGGTACTAATGTGTATTCTAATGTGGATACAGGTGTGATCCTCTTAGCAAAGTATTTTCTTTCACCCATTATAGCCCTGTAAGTTCAAGCCTTAAAGTTAAAGTTAATTCTAAACCAGAATTATTAACTTGTTATAAATCCATTTAAAAATATGGTCTTGTTTGAATCTGGAGGAAAAATAATCTCTGACTATAATATTTTTAAAATATGACATTGAATATATTCTGCCTTTTAATGCATGCTTTAATTTTAGCAGTAAACCTTTTAAAATTAGCTTTTACCTAATGTTTAATTCCTGTAGATTCTTTAATTCTGAAGATTCTCTTCAGAAAAAGAAGAGAAAGGAAAGATGTTTATAAGTTTTGAGAGAGACTTACCTAGAAGCTGTGCAGTTTTATTCAAACAACTATCAAAAACTAGGAAAGGTTAGATATTTATTTTAATGGATGCTTCATAGATAAAACCCAAGATTTTGCAGAAAATAGAAATAATATATTAGAAGGGGTTAGTAGAACTTGCAAAAATTTTTCAGCATCAGGAAATCAATATTCTTCAGGGACAGATGTATCGTAAGTCTGTCCATTAACACTCATATCTAGAGTGTGTTTGCAATAGATGTGTATTTCAATATACCTTGATTGTTATCTGAAATTGTCACATACAGATGAATAATTCTCTTCATCAAGAGCTGATAGCACTTTGGACACATGGCATTTCGTTATCTAACACATGGTGCATCAAACACAACTTACTGCTGAGTTCCTACTCAAGCTTCCCTAACAGTGAACAGAACTAAGTTAAAAACAAAAATGAAACTAACTTACAAAACACATATATTTGTGAGATTTTGGAATGAACTTTCAATCAGGGGAAGAGTGTTTAAAAGAAAAAATTTTATTTGAGATTTAACTTATTCAAAGTATTTCATTTATGGCATGATGATCTTTAAGATTCCACTAGTTTCTTTATTTCTGTGTTCCTTAAACACTATTTTTTTTTTAGCCACAAAACATAGTATTAAATCACACATAAGCATGTATGTTAAAATGAGTGACCTGGTTAGATCTGGTAATTTATATTTTATCTTACTAATGTTTTTGTTGTATCTATCATAAAATATAAAATTATCTTTTGTGTTTTGTTTCCATGAAATTTGGTTTAATATGTTAAATATTGAAAGCCTAATATTTCATATGTAGATGATTGGGATGAAAAATAAAGCAAAACTGAGAACTAGTTTCATGCTAAAAAACCCCCCACATATATTGTGTGACAGAGCTGAAAATGTAAGAGGTTAACCTTTGAGCATAATTCCACACACACTCACATATACATTCCCACACAATCACAGACAAGCCATAAATAAAAACGTCTCAAATTACCTAGAAATAAAAGAGCCTTTCACGGATCACTTGATTGTCCCACACTGTGTTATATAGTTTGGAGTAATAGTTGTTTCACATCACAAAGCCATCAGGTGTTTCAAGACAAACGAAATATAAAAGCCATGTTTGGAGGAGGAGGAAGGTTGTCAAAGTCTGAATGTACCTATTGAATCTCAGTAATTGCCACTTAGTGTTTGATTTAATGAAAGCTACTGAATAAAGGCAACAATTTTCTTTGTCATGGCTTGTGTTCCCATTTTTATATACCCTTCTCTGTCTTCCAAAGTCAAAGCCACAGTCCTCCACTTCCATCGAAGCACCACTTCCCTCCCTTCTGCATTCATCCTCATCTGCATGTCATTCCCACACACTAAATGGCTGTGCTCAAAATTAGTTTTCAATTATTTTCTCTGAAGCTAGCAAGCTTGCTTTGACTGAGCCCTTAGACACTGAAAAGACAACTACAAATGCACTCAAATCTGCCTTCCTGTCTGTGTGTTCTAGCAGAAATATTTGGCCTTCTCTATAGAGGTTTTTGTCATCCAAGTTCCTTGCAGACAGGCTTTTTGGTTATCACTGAAGAAATTGTTTAAAATTCTGGTTTTCTCTTTTCCCTCTAGCTAAAATAAATTCTGACAAATCTACCAAACAATGTCAATCAAGGGATTGGAGGGTATTGTTTCTCTTAGAGTCAACTGTTCAAATTGTTTAAGTCCTGCTCTGATGATGGCATTGGTAAAAAATCAAGAGGAGAAAATTGTAAGAGAACTATTCAGAGGATATTTTACTGTTAACTGGTACCAAGTCTGTATGGTTAAGGTTTATTTAGGGACAAAAGGTTTTTCCTATTGCTTCTAGGGATATTTTTTTTTATATAATTTAGAATCTTTTTAACTCAGTTAATTTCTATCCTGATATTATAAAAAATTTAAATGGAAAGATTCCTTTAAAAATTAGATTTGGAAATTGGATATGAAACAGGTTTGATGTAACATCATGAGAATGACCTTTTAGTCTGTTTCTTAGTTGGAATTCCTGTACTGTTGAAAATTCCTGACCTGAATTAAGGATTTAATTAGGGTTTATTATAAAAACCCTTGTACTCCTAAGATGGGGTACAAATTATGACATATAGAGGACACAAAATTCTTTATTGCTTTTATTCTCATTGAGAAATAGAAGAAAAAACAAGGAATGAGTTTTGGGAGACAGAAAATGGGCAAGGCAGCAAAATTTACCAAATGGTATTGTATGTAAATATACAATAAAGAATTAGTATATGTATGTATATGTGTGTGTGTGTGTGTATATATATATATATATATATAATTATGTCTTTAGGATGATGAGGACATGGCACTATCCTTACTTCACCAGCACATTGTTAATTCTGGATATGACACTCAGAGTACTTAAATTCTACTACCTATGTTTTCTCTGGGGTTCCAGAATGTAAATTAATACTTTCCTTATAAAGAAGGATTAGACTCACCATGATACTGAAACCTTGTCTGTAAGGAGAAAAGTTGCCTGGCATTGCAATTTCACTATAAAGGCCTTGTCATGATCAGAACAATTAATCTGAGATATTTCTCTTTGCAAATAAAGCATCCACAGGAGAGCTGTTCTAGTCAATTTACACAAGGACAAAAGTCTCCAGGCTCCCAAAAGAATATTTACACCTAAAAATACAGTAATACTCCAAAGTATTACTTATTAGATAAGATATCTACATAGATATTCAATGTACATTTTTACTGTACAGGTATAATAAAACTTAACCTTCTATCATAATTTCTATTTCTTAAATTTAGTTTCAAAAAAAAAAGACAAATGGTTTCAGTGAAATTGGAATGGATTTTTATAATTGTTTCTGAGAGCTACTGGATCTTTTCAGTCTGCTTCTTCCTCTGCCCAGATTCCATTTGATTGAAAACCAGTCTTCGGTCTAGCTTTTTCCGTCTAGTCTGTTTATTTAAAATTAGAGGAATGATCTATAAGCTTGGAAGAAAGTTGACAGAAGAGTTGGGTATTTCTACACTTATTTTAACCACTTGGTTGCTTCTAAGTCCTCTGTGTAGACCCAGGTAGAGTGGTGATCCAGATCCAGAGCCAGTGCTCTGGCTGTGCTGCTGAGCAAAAACACCATCTGTGTCAGAGCACGTGCCAAAAGCATCCATGTAGAATGTGTCTGCTGGCAAGTATATCCAGTACTGCATACCCTGGTAAAATACATCTGCTGCAAAACTCCTTTATTTTTTTTAACCTTTTTCTTTCTTTTTTCTTTTTTTTTTCCTTCAGGAAAAGTGGGGAATATTCAAGCAAAATGAGGTTGCTTTGATGAAAAAATCGTAAGTGTTCAAAAGCAGGAAATTCTAACTGCCCCTCCCAATTATCTGGACATTTCAAGGCAACAGTGTCTTACCAATGTTTCAGGACATCCAGCAGCAAGAAAGTGGAATGTACCACTCTGTAATTTACATCCACATTCAATAAAACAGTCATGAAATGCTGTCAGGGTTCCAATGCACCTTTCAGACACAAAGATCTCAACTCAAATGGGTAAACATTACTTACCAAAATGACCTCAGTATTATTTTGTAGTTCATATAGAACACAATAAAACAGGTGGCAAAAATCTGAGTTTCACGGTAGTATGCAGTTTATACCAAGACTCTCATTAAATGTGTGCAATTATGCTTTTATTCATATAGTTAAATAAATGCACTAAACCCCATAATTTCGTTTTTCATAGGCATTCATCCTCATTGCTTCTTGTTTGTAATTAAACTGAAAGCCAGGGCAGAATTTTATTCTAACATATGCGAAATAAATCCTGTTGGAATGTTTTTGTCATATCAGAATGCATTTAGGTAATGCCTGTTCAGGGGGGATGATATCCACGTAGGATGTGGAAGGATATGAAGCATGACACAGTCATGTATATGAAGGTATCAACATGAAGAATCACAACTTCTGGGACAGCAAACTTGAATTATATGTATATTTCAGTGTTTTCATTCCCTTTTTTATTCCCCCCACATTCCTTTTTGTGTGTGTATTGTCCATATTATATCTCTGGCCTTCTAAGAAACTCATTTGTCTGTAATATAGCAAATAGTGGTAGTAATCTTTTCACATGCCTGGACAAAAGGAAAAAAAAAAAGGCTTCTATGTTTACCCAAAACTTTTATTCTTGTTCATTGTGTCTTCTCCATAATCTAAAAATCTAAACCCTGCATATTTTTAAATTGAACATCAATGTTAGCAATTTGTGTGAAGAAAACCAGACAACTTCACAGATTTCTATTTTTAAAAGCAAGAAAATTCTTTAGCGTTTTGGTGGGAGGGGTGAGGGGGTGGGGGGAATTTGGCTTGATTTTATTTAGGTTTATTTTCTTTTTCTTTTAAAAGAGATAATTGAGCAATACACGCTGTCTATGTGCCTACGTGATATGACAACCTAATTGAGTGGTTGGAAGGCTAATGAAAGCATGGTGGGAGGGAAATCCAGGTGAGCAATTCAGAACAGCTCATTTCACAAGTGGGCTGCTAGAAACCAAAGCAAATACACATGGGGGAAAGGAAAACTAAGAAAGCTTTAAAAAACTTAGAAGGGAATAACAAGAGATAAGTACTTGGTTTTAATAGAGATTATAGATTTAGCATTGAGCTTTTTATATGTTAATGTTCATTAACATCTGAAAGGGACTACCAGAAGAAGAAGAGAGTAGAGTAGATCAAGATTCTTATTTTGGAAGGTGGAACAGGGGAATACCTATTTTTTACATGTGAAATCTAAGTTTCCTAGAATAGGCAAGTAAGAAAAACTCTTACAGACTGAGCAGAATCCTTGATTTGAAGATCATAGCTGCAATCACTGAAAGATTCTGCAAGCATCCCCTTTTTTTCCTCCCAGTAAGATATTGGAATGTTAGAGTGCTAAAACAGATACTTTTTTAAATTCATGAAAGAAGAATTACAACAGTATGTGTGCCTTACAAGTATAAAACATATCAGAAAAGATTTTTTTTCTCTATATCCTATCCTGGCATTATTAGCTTTATATTTTGCTTTGTGAAAAATGCCATCCAAACCTAAATCTTTCATTTTTATAATAGTATGCTGACAGATCTTTCAGTGCCCCATAACATTATCATGTCTATTTCTGTAGCAGTGATATGGAGGGAAGATTGTAGAAACCTGTTATAAACTAAGCTGTTTAAAGCTTTATTATCCTTTATACAACACTCAGCACTGTGCAACTGGTAAAATATAGTTGCTTGCAAACACTTAATGCTAAAAAAAATGAGGATAAAGGTAAAAAAAGGAAGTTATTTCTGGATGTTGTGTTTCCTTATAAATCCTAAACATCTTTTTTCTTATTATAAGAAGTACTATGAAAGTTAAGAAAATTGTTTTATTTTTACCTATTTATTTATTTATATTTTAGTACTGAAAATTTACTTACAATTTAACATTCTCAAAAGTAGAATTCTCATATATCATTAGAAAACATATACATATATATAGAGGTATAATGTGTGTGTGTCTATATATATATGTATACACACAGGTATAAGGTGTTTATATATATATATATAAACAATTATAAGGGGTGCATACACAGATATAAAAAATATGTGTATGTTTAGTTCTACAAAGACTCTTTCCATTCATCTCTTACCATGGAATTTGGATTACATTCAAGAGAATAAATGAGACAAAACAAATTATTAGGAAAATGAACATTGCTTTTTTTTTTTTCCACACACAAAGTGTTACAGAAAGCAACATTTTATCTTGAATATATTAAAGAAAGAAGAATGTTATTGGACTTCAAGGACAAGTATTCTTTGGTGTAGCGGATAGTAGCACAGAAGAAATATCAAAGTCGAGATAACAAATGCTTTGCATATGTTTAGATGTATCTCATTTTTTATAACCACTTCTGTCACTTTTTGCTTTGTGATTAACTTTTGATATTTCATAGCTTGTTGCATTATCTCAACATTCATTATTAACTCTTTGTTGTTAAAGTTGTGCAAAACCAAAACAAGTTTAGCTCTAAACTGCAAGTGATTGCCTTTTTGGAAAGTGAAAATAAAATGCAGCCGTGCTCTATGGCTGAGCTAGGTATAAATATTTGTTTGTAGGTGCTCTGGGACCAAAGAAGTACAAATGCAAAGTGAGGCACTGAAGCCGGAGCGGGAGGGGAAATGGCACTTGATGTGACAGTGAAGTTGTCTGGAGCAGGCAGCACTTGAAATGTTAATCAGAAGAGATGTATAATCCAGCTTCTTCTTCTTTAATGTGTACATTCAGCTGGGAATGTTTCCAAAATATTTTTAAAGCAGAAAATTTTATGCATAGAAACAAAAGGAAATCTCTTGGGCCTGAGCATCTAAATCTGTAAAACACAACCTGCATTTCTCTGTGCCTGCTCTAAACCAGAGCAGCAATTGAAACCAAAGAGATTTTTATGCTAAATGGGGTTTTTTTTGAATGACCACACATGCATTTCTACTCTGGACATCCAGAACTGAAAGCCATCATATATTAATAAATATTTATATTTTGGAAGTGTTTTCTTTAAATAGAACAATTTTCTTTCTTCCTCCAACTACACATTTTATCTAGTTATTGGACAAATATCTCAGGTTATAAGGTTTATTTTAAATTAAATCTACTTTCATTGTGAAGTATGTAATAATTCCTTTTCCTCCTGACAACTTATTCTATATTTCTAGGGAAACTGTTGGCACTGCCTAAACCACAGCTGCTAATAATGGATGTTCTAGCAGTGCACCCTTTACCTGCTGCTGTTCAGTTCTTTTTGAGGCAAAGCTCTAACAAGTCTTAGGGTACAGTCTGAGCCCTGACAGTATCTTTAGTCGAGGTACAAAATTGTTTCCAGCTATTTCATGCCCTTTGAGATGAAATTCCTTCTACACCTCATTAATAGTGATACTGACCTCTTAAAAAAAATCCATCTCTGTGTGGATTTCAAGTTGCTTTATATAATATTATTCTATCTAACCCAGGAAAGCTGGGACATACTCAAATGCCATGGCTTCTATGCCTCAATGTCTTATTACCCACAAAAATAATGACCAAATTTGGGAAAATTGTATGAGCGGCTTCCTAGCACTGTTTTGTTTCCAGGAAAAGCCTTGGAATATGGAAACTTGTTTGTTCTTCCCTCATGCAAAGCAAAGGCCCAGGAGCACCAGGCAATGCTAACTTTAATGTTGTCTTTGAATATGTTATTATTTTCTGACAAATGAAAATGTGCTATACTGGCCCACACCAGCAACTATTTAACTCTACAGCTTCTTCCCAGCTTTGGCATGTATTCTTTGACTCTCAGGTGCACAAATAATCATAGAATAGCTTGGGTTGGAAGGCTCCAGCACCATACACTGGAAAATGATTGCAAAAAAGTGGTGAGATTGAAATTGTTTAGCACAAGAATAAGATTTCCCACTACATCTCTTTTTGCTAAGCACTTTTCCAATCTAAATCACCTGCAGTAGTAAAAATCATAAATTTTGTGAAGACCAGGTCTTGAATATAGCACTAAAGCACAGAGTGCCTATAATAGACAGCTTGGTATTTTTCCTCTATACATGACACAGAAAGAGCTGACAGTAAACATCTCTGAAAATTCCTTTTACAACATCAACACAATTTCTGCCCAGTCATAATAATAAACTCTGCCACACAGAATGTTGTTTCTGTGTATCTTTTAATTCTCTGTTCAACATTGAAAATATGTAACCTATTTTTTTATGTTAAAAATATTTTTTAAGGCTTAACAATCTCAGTTTCATTAGACAGTATTCAAAAACTCATTTTTCTGACTGTTGGTTCTTTCTGAATATCTCTATCCCCATTTCTCTTATGTGTTTCCTTATGAATGATATAATATCTGCTCAGCCTAGGAACATGATCAAGGAGTGGAATAAAGATTTACCCTTTAATTGACAGTATGAGTACATTCATGCTTGTACTGTGATGCAATTTACAGTTGACTGTGTCATCAGTTAATTTTTCTATTATATAAACAAATAATAGGAAAGACACTGTGCTGTAACAAGAACTTTCTAAGTATGAATTTGAGATCACTGCACTCATAAATGGTAAAACCTTGAGAGAATTATGCAGGCTGTCCCAGTAGGGCATTAACACACTTATAATACAATCCCTCACTACAAGGATCTGAATGTGCCACATATATTACAGGAAAGAAAAGTGAACTATTTTATAAATGTGCTTTAAAAAGGTTGAAATAATAATAAAAAAATATTATGGAAACCATGTCCTTATCCTCCACCTGTGAAACCAGGTGTTTTATTTATTGCAAGAAACTGAAAGAGGTATATATTATACTAATAACACTTTAAAATGTCTGAAGTGTCTTAAAAAGATCTTTCTGTGTATTTGGAGAACAAACTTGTGAAATACCAGAATTTTATGCAGGGACAATGTCCTCATCAGGAATAAGTATTACAACTTTCCACAGAATAAAGAAATTGTTCTCAAGCTTATAGATTTATAACAGCCTGAGCAATAAAATTTAAAAGTGATTCAGGATTGTGCTGATTTGTCTGTTGTTTTAGAGACATGTTAGCACGCCACACTTTTAAAATAAAATGTGAATCGTTTCTGGAGCAGAAGTAATGAGTACAGACTCTAATGTGTACCCAATGGTGATGAAGTTTTTGCAAGTTTATGTATGTGATAATTCAGTATATATGTATTTTAGCATAGATAAACTGCCCATATTTTGCTGCACACTTATCATCATTTTCTGTCATCTTCATACTCACATATGCCTCTATCATATCTTTGTGATCCACACCATTATGTATTTTCCTTCATTAATTTAGACATAATAATTATATAATTTCCAATGCAAATTATGATCTTTATTTATGCCTTCCATCTCTGTGATAATGATGTTGTTGCCTGAAATTTAAAAACAAACAAACAAACAACTTGCAATAGTGTTGAAATAGTAAGGTAAAAAAACAGATCTTTAATGGAATCTTCCAACTGTCTCCATGGTTATGGGCACACCCGGCATTGGATTTATACAATTTTTATAGGTTTGAAAAGTTAGCATTAATTTTCTAAAAAATACTGTGCAATTAGAAGAGCAGTTGGTTAGGTAATTTCCCCTGGATTCTGCCCCACTGGAGCCTCTCTCTCAATCTTTTAGCCCTACATTTTATAATATCTACAATCTATGATGCAAAACAAAATGTCCTTGCTAGACTAAAAGCAAGACTAAATGGGATTCCAAGAAGGTAACATATTATGTAAGAAAATTATGTAAGAAAGTGCAATTACTATGCTAGGAACTTTGCAGCTATATATTAAACTCTATAAAGCGACAGATATACAAAAAGCAAAAATCTTTAGGCATCAATGTCACTGAATTAATATTCAAAATTTTCACTCAGCATGTCTTTGCAAGGAATGGAGATTAGCCTGCTCCTCGTCCTTTCTATGTGTTTTATATGAAGTGGCTTTGGGTACTGTGTTTGCTGGCACATGCACCATGAAATGAAGAATGAAGATATGTTGTGTCAGTGATAAATATTTGATAATCCTGTAAGACTCTAGTACTTTGTAATGAATCATGTAATTTTATTCTAGAAAAGGCGAGAAGACAGCAATGTACACTGACTAAGGCCCTTGAAACAATCAGTGGAATAGGTCTTGGGTTTGCAGTTGCACATTAAGGTAGCAACAGCAGTTATATGGTATATATCTACATTTGTTTATAGGGACACGCTTCTTTCACTGTAGTCATTCTAGTTTTGTCTTCTAGAGACTGCTTTAATTATTTTTGTCTTGTGTGACATGGTGATTCAGAAAATAAACTTGAGAGGTAGCAGAATTCTATTTCAGTGTACTCTAAGACCTCAACTTCTCTTTGAGGAAGAGGAAAGGGACAGGCTTTTGTATTTGTATGTTAATGGTCAAACTTAACAACTTGGCAGTGTGACCAAAACAGATGGAAACTTTTTGGACATGTACAAGAGTGCTTACCAGCACCTTGAAGTAGTGTCCAGAATACACTAGGGAACACTAGCAGATTTGGAACAGCATAAGGAATCGGCCATCTAGTCAAAGTTAAATAAAAATGCTTTTTATCTTTCTTTGTTGTTAAAATAATTTTGAATGTGTACCTACGTGCAAGCACAGGGAGACTACATATCTTGCTTATTGAGATTTTTGATGAGAGAATCTGTCAAGATTTTTACGCTGAGGATCTTCTGTATCATACCACCAAATGATAGGCAAACAATATTTTCTGGCTTGTATGTACAAAGTCCTACAGAGACCTCAAGAAATCTTCAGGGTTGACAGGATGAATTCTTCTGGTCAGGTCATATATGATTATAAAAGGATTTTTATTCCATTCCTCAAAACCGTCTTGTATTTATTCAGCTGCATAAATCACATAAGCTGAATTTAATTTAACATATAAGCTGAATTGATGTACAAGAGGGTTTTCTTTCTTTTTTTACCACCTCCATTGCCTACTTTCCTGGAAAGGTTTTTTTCAGGAAACAGAGAGAAGCTAGTCTAATCAACAAGTACAGAATCAAGCAAGTTCAGCATTTATCACAGCATGACTGTGACAACGATGCAAGCAAACTTGAACTCCCAGATCATTATCTCGTTATTTAATCTCCTCTTGGTGTGGTGAGTGCTATAAATTGGTAAGAATAACATTAGGCCCCATTTTCTTGATCAGAAACCACTGTGTAATCTCATAATGAGGCTGGAAATAGCTGTTTTGCTGGCTGGTTCCTAAGCAGAACAGTGGAATAGTATCAAAAGTTTCATTACAGTTGACATAGAAACAGTTTAATAAATCATGACAGTATCTGCATTAGTATACAATTTCACATTTTTTATTAACAAAACATGGTCATCTTCATCAAAGAGGTTCAAAATGCCAATTACTTTAGGGAACAGAACCTTTTTGAATGATGTGACGTTTTGTGTATCTGCAGGTTGTTGAAAATCTTCACATCTCTTTTACCCACATTTTATAATTATTGACTATTGACTGGTTTGTTTGCTACTTATGTGTCTGTAAGATAAGCAGCTTTCCCCTTCATAACTTTTTTTTCTTTTATACAAGTTTTTGTAATACAAAATACATAGCATGCAAAAAGCAAATAGTGATTTGATAGACATACCTTCACACCTTCAAACACCCATATCAAATTAATTTTGATGATGGCATTTGAAAAAGGTGAAACCCCTTGTGAGTCCCTTCGTAGACATCTATGAGTCTTTTCTACTCTTGTTAGCAATTTTTGATTTGATTTACTAATCTAGGTTCAATGAACTGAATGGTAGCTCTGGCCCCCCAGCTTTGCTGCTCATTAGCTGCATTACCTGCTATGGTTCCATACAAAAATACAATGGAGGTCCACCTGAATGTGTCTGAAAACTACAGTATATGGGGCTAATATCAACACTCCCTTCACTCCATTCCTCTCCAGCTAGGTATATTTGAGGGGGAGGGCGGGGAAGGGTTCTTAAGTTTTGTTTGTTTGTTTTTTCTTTTCAGAGAAAGTCATTTGAGAACATGAAATAAAATAAAATAAAATAAAATACAATAAACTTTAGTGCTCTACTCTTTATGTATCTTGCCTGTAGCTTCATTGGCTTGTGTAAAGCTGTGTTCCATAACTTTCTATGCTTCACACCAAGTCCAGCTGTACTGCAATATTGTGAAATACACAATCCACTGTCTAAAACTTCCACTTGTGACTGTATTTCTTGGGTGACCAATGATGAATACGTTGGATATGTTGGAAACCCTTTGTTTAAGATGGTCTCAAGAATTCTCAAGTCATTACATTTTCTCTATCAAAGACTGCTTCTACCAAGAGAATGAACTGCCTCCAGAAGTGATTTGCTTTGAGTGTAAAGGTTAATGATGGAGCAGGAAAAAATGCTCGGCATGTGCTTAGCTGTTTGAAGGTGTAGAAGAAAGGAGTACAGGACACCTCGCCCCTGATAAGTCACAGTTTTACTAATTACCAAAGAAGGGGAACAGCCTTACCCTTAATGGGTCACAGCTGTGACTAATAAAGATAAGTGTGATAAAAGGGGTGTGTTGGCTGGCCAGGGGATGGCCTGGAGGAAGAGGATGTTGAGGAGCAGCCCTGGGGAAGTAGGAATGATCCACAGAAACACAAGGAAGAGAGTTGCTGCTGTGAAAGGTTTGCTGTGAGGTCAGTCTGGGTGTGATGGAGTTAGAGCCTGCAGTCATAGTCAAGCTAGGTAAAAACTTGTGGTCAGAGGTAGCAAGGAAATCCTTGCAGTCATATTCTAACAGGAAATAAGCAGCAATCAGTCTGCAGTTCAACCCTACAGTAGGAGCTTGCTGGAGTCAGGATAACTGAGCTGTAAAGAATAAAAACCTGGGACCTTTCTCATATTGTTAAATGAGAGTCTGAGTCTTGGCTCATTTCTACCCCTAACAAAGGGTCTGCTGTAACAACTGTTAAATAAATATATTAAATGTTTGTAATCCATACAACATCTTTGCTGTAGAGATTGTGGCAAATAAATTACATAAGCAACCAGATCAATGAGGCAAGGACTCTGAAGAATGTGGACAAAAGATAGATTGGATGTCCAAGTCCCTGCCTTTACAGTAATGCAGATTCTATCCTTGCATTGCAGGTAAAGGCTACCAGGCAACATGATCAATGGAGGATGTCTGTAACAGAATAAATACAGTGCACAAAACCTAGGCCTCATGGAAACATCAGAGAGGGGCAAGAGGAGAGGCTGGAGCAATCATGTTAAAGAGCAGGATTTGATTCATACATATTTTTGTATCTTCTTATCAAGAGGTATGTGAGGAGCAGGACAGAAACTAAATGCAGCTCTGTTCCCCTCTAACCACCACCCAAGCACCTAATATTTGCCATGAGGATGCTGGGTACATGTGAGACTGAATTTTAGCTTGGAATTAGAATTTGAGCTTGAGTTGAGGAGACTAAATGAATCCAAGTACTTTGAGTTCCCACTTTAATATTTTTTTCCCTTTTTTTTTTAATAAGGATCCTTAACAACCAAAATGAAAACTACCTCTGCACTTGATTTAATATATTCTTTTCTCTCTCACTCTCCATCCAGGAAGGAGGAGGAGCAGAAAGACACCAGTATGCATGGTATGGAGGATGAAAGCAATTATAATGCATGATGTAGGAGGAAGAAAATTATGGGGAAATTATCTTTAGCAGTTCACTGATAACTACCTTCATAGATTATGAAAGAATCACTGAAAATATATATGTAAATTACCTGGATTTTCTATTGGAGTTTTCCTCTGCTGTCTAGATTGTGAACCTTTAGGGAAATTTTGTAAATTAAGGAAAATGATAAAATAAAAGTCAATATATTTTATTTTAAATGATTTCTGATGCCAGTCAGATGCATGAATGGTTAATTTGTATAGGTGTTCAATTATTTTAAAAGATATGCATGTGTTGATGAGTTACTTAATGTAGTCCTTAAAGCAAATTTATTTTTGGAACACTACAATTTGGAGTGATGAAAGTAAAGCTAAATACTTGCATTTGGATTTTAACCTTTCCCCCCCTCCCCTTGCCCCTTCTCACCAAGAGACCATTCTATTCAATTTTTGTATGGTGGCAAGATAATTCAACTAGTCATCAGTATTAACTTACAGGCTATGGCTTGAAAATCATGTAATTTCACAATGTTTAATACACATACAGAATCATTTTCTACTGTATGATTAGATATCAGAGTTTAGGTAAGCTATTTATTTAATGTACTGCTCAAGACAAATATGAAGAACACAAATTTCTCCATTTTTTGTATTTATTTCATTTCTTAAAAAATATTATTTCTGCTATTTCACAGGAGGATTAACAGTTATGAATAATCATTTGATGTACATGGAAGAAATTAAAGAGAAGGATGAAAGATCTGGTTTTTTATTACAATCTGAGCTTAAAAAATGGTGATCATAAGGGATGTCCAGTTAAATGCTTTTGAACTCAGATTCAGTTACACTGATATAAATCAGGAACAAGCCTTTCAAAACAAAGACAATTTTTAAAGAAGAAAATCCATTAGTTCTGAATCTATGAGATCTGAGGCTTTGTGTTCTCTTGATTTTTGATCAAACTGTTTAAGAAACTAAAAATTTCACTCTTTATTTTACCCATTTCTTTTGGTTGGTTGGTGCTTTTTAGCTCTATATTCCAAATTTATTCCATGTATGCAACTGGTGTGTTATTTTGGGCAGAGATTTTCTTTAAGTTTAGTCAGACCTAGATTCCTGGCTGACAGCTGCATAAGTTACTGGTGACAAAATGTTTCTTCTTTCTGGGCTCTTTCTTACTTGTTACGCTCTAATTCCTGCTAAAGACTACACTAATACACACCCTTAATTCACCACTGGAAAGAAAAGTGACATCAGAGTCAATCTTCTGTCATAAGGGTATTATTGGTCATTTGTAGCTTCTTTATATTGGCTGGGCACCTCCGTGTCTTGGAACAGGAGAGTTCTCTCTTTGTAGAGACAAGAGATGGGGTTGGAGGTGCAGGTGTTTTACATGGTTTTCTGTTCTCATTCTTCCTGTATTTCTCCCCTGTTCATCACTGGGAGAGACAGTGTGATTCAGACTTGAGCAGCAGATATCTCCAGAGTTCACAGGCTTCTTGGGACAAAAGTACTGTTTTCACTACACAGCTGTTCCAGGTAGCCTCTGTTAGTTTCAAGAGCCCTGTGGTCCCCAAAACAAACTGAAAGAAAGCAGGCTGTGATCAGATGATGCTATGCAAAACCAAAGTCTGAATTTTCCTCACTTTCCTTCTGAACTTGTTTTGGGTAGCCTGCAGCAGCAGACATGTTTGACCTGTCTGTAACCATTATTCTTTCACAACAAACCGCCCTGAAATGTATTTTGAGATCAAAGTTCATGTCTCAATGAGCTTTATGGATTTTTCCAGAAGATATTCTTAGTCAGGATGTAAATATCAAAAGTTGGATGAAATAATAAACATTAGTATGATTTCCTCTGATTCTATTTTTTAATTATATTGAAGTTTTTGGGACCAGGTCAGAAGATTTTTTCCTTTAAAGTTTCTATCCAGAATTTCCTGATTTCTTTCCTATATCACAAAACTTTGCAACTCAGATGCATTGTGTTTGGTTCTTTCCCTTTTCAAAATAAATTAAAAAACATTATTAGATAATTTACTGTTGAGTTAGCACCCCAGAGAGTCAGATTTTATAAATAGTTCATTTTGGATGATAGCTATCAATTCAGGGATTTTTTTTATTAAGCAAAAGAGAATTTAAACTACCATAGTGTTACATACAAAAATTTCTCTAGTCATTTACTTGAGGTTTTATCTCAACACGGAGGCAAGTCTGTCAATTACAACTCATCCACAAAAATTCCACAAGGCAAGCATAGGTAGTGCCAAGGATTTTTCAACACTAAATATAGTGAATAACCTGCAACACAGCTGCAACCTGCAATACAGCCACAGCCTGCAAGTGTTTGTGTTAATAAACCATCAAAGGTGGGTTCCACCACTTTTTAAAGGGAAACTTCAGAAGAGTCATCTTGCATTTTTGTCTGCATCTGATTTTTAATGTGATTTACAGAATATAGATAATCTTCACTGAAAGGAAGAAAGGTGAATGTGATCTAAAAGTTGTACTAGACTAATTAAAGGGAAACGTAGCAGCAGCAACAGTAACAAAATAGAATAACAAAAGCCAAATCAGGTTTTCTATCTGTGTAATCAGTAAGTTGTTTCAAAGAACCAAAACTTTCAGAATTCAAAAGAAAATGGATATGTTATATCCCATTTTGTCCCAGAATTTGTAAATTCCCAGCAAGTAAATGTCCCAGAAGTAAAGTTAATCCCACTCTTTATTGAAAGCAAGAACACTCTTCAACCTGTAAGAAAAAGAGTGAAGTGATAACATGCTTCCTGGAAAGCCTGTCTTGAGAAAAAAATATTGTAAATTAATGCAAAAGAGAGCTTTCCAGGAAAGTCTTTAGCAATACTTTCAAGAAAAAGGAAGAATACATGAAACTCTGTGCCTATTTATGTTGTCTGCAGTTTTTGAATCCTTTTCTTGTATTTGAAATACTCAGACTAATTTTTTTCTGTAAATAGCATATGTTGTGTCTGTTTTATCTATAATTTGCAATTTTATATGGAAGAATTTAGCTCCACAGTTCTGTCTTCTGACAACTGTAAGCAAACTGTAGTAGACCACAGAGAGTTAAATCCTGCGACAAGTGATAAACAGATTGTAATGAAGTAATTCAGCTTATAAGGTGGTGGAGTTTCTTCCTGCATTCTTTTCTGTGTAGCGAATAGTGCCCTTATTTATGTTTGTAGATAGGCAAGGAATATATACATTACTCATTCTTGATTTAAAAGGTGGCTTGTAAATGGCTGAGATAAGTAACCTTGTCTCTCCAGAGAAAGGAGTCATCTCATACAAAACTTAACCTGCTTAATAAGTTCAACTCTGTGCTATCTCCAGATAGCTACCCTTCTGACTGTAGTACATACCTGTTCATTAAGTAATCCTCAAATATAAAATATGACATATTTGAGACAACTTGGATAAAGAAGATATTTCTAGAATTTATTTCTGATGGTTTGAATATCCTGACACAGCTTCTGGAGAATATTATTTTTAACTCCGAATTCTCACAGAATTGATTAGGTTGGAAAAAACCTCTGAGATCATTGAGTTCAACCTTTGATTAAACACCACCCTTTCAAGTGGACCATGGTACCATTTCACCTAGACCAAAGACTTAAGTCTTTCCTTAAACACCTCCAGGGACTGGGACTCTGGCAGTTCATTGCAATGCTCAATCACCCTTCTATGAAGAAATGCCTCATATTATCCAACCTAAACCTCCCCTGGTGCAGCTTGTCCTGTCACTGGTTGTCTGCAAGAAGAGACCGACCCTCACCTGGCTATAGCCTCCCCTCAGGTATTTGTAGGGAGTGATAAGCTCTCTCCTGAGGCTCCTTTTCTCCAGGTTAAACAACCCCAGCTCCTTCAGCTGCTCCTCGTCAGAATTGTGTTTTAGACCCTTCACCAGCTTTGTTCCCCTTCTCTGGACATACCCCAGCACCTCAAAGTCCCTCCTGAATTCAGGGGCCCAGAATTGGACAAGTACTCAAGGTGCGCCTCACTGAAAATCAAACAAAACAAGCAACAGCCCCCCAAAAATAACAACTCCCGACTTCCAGAAAATCTATGGAGTTATGACTGCAAATGGAAGTACCTCTAGCTACTGAAGTTGACTCTAAAGTCACCAGTGATGTCCTGGCCTAGGATCATCACACTAGCTCCTTGCAGTCATGTTCTGCTGAACACCTTATCTGATGCTGCAGGGAAGCAAAGAAGTTCTCTCTATCAGAGGGAATAGTAAGACAGAAAAGCAGTTAACTTGTCTCTCTCTCAGCCCCTCTTGCAATCTTAGAGTCTAGCACCAAGTTACTTAATAAAGCCTTAGGGATTTTTCTGGGGGAGGTTTTGCAATGGGAATTTCAGTATATGCACTGGAAAGAGATTTTGCTCCTGTATAATAGTAGCTTGGTGTTAAGAAATAGAAGAAAAAAGGAACCTAGGGTGTATCCATGTGTTTTAGCAAAATGAACTGTATCAGAGACCACTCTGGCATTTTTACCAAATAGAAGGATTTAGCTAAGCAATGCTATGAAGCTCTTACCTTTGAAATCAGTCATTCTGGATATGCTTAGTGGGAGTTGCTGGTGATTTGTGCAGACAACCAAGATGTGCCCAAAACTTGTCTTGAAGTTTTCTAGCCAGGGCAGAGGTGACCAGAGCTGATTTAACTTACTGATTTAATGATAAAAATGACACAGCTTCACTGGCAGGAGAGAGGATAGTATCTGTTTAATCCACAAATACAAACTGAGCACTAAAATTTTAAGAGAATTCAACAATTCTTGAAAGGTAGGAGATGAAATCATAAGTGATTGAATTACATACAGCTAGAATTTAGAAAACAAGATGCCTTTCCAAGCATGACTTTTTACTTAATTTAATGGGGATTCTGGTAATAATATGAGTTGTGCTTATTCATATTTGACAAGGGGAAAAGTGACAGAGAAAGGAAGGGTTTTGATTTGTGTGTGAGGGGGTTAACATGCTGGTAGATTCAGTATGATTTATCTTGCTGCAGTGTTAGAGCTGTGATCAAATATATTTACCAGAAGTATAAAATCCAGATAATGTAGTATATTATCTACTGTCTGTGGCAGATTTTATTGTTAAGGAACACATGAGGGTTGTGGGACAAGCTACTGTGTGTTTGCCTCTAGCTCTTAAGTTTTCAGCACTGCATGTCTTCTGACATGCATAAGTGATATAAGACTTTTACACTGCAAAAACAAGACATAAATTTACAAAATGGAGGGGGGATTTTATTTTATATATGAGTATTAGCAGTACTATATTTTCTGGATTTTTTTGAAGAGAACATAGCAAATCTATACATTATGCATTACATATTTCTCTCTCCATGTCTACAGATGGACCAGCTGAAAATTCAGATCCAGAGACAAAAATCTTTATAGAATCATCAATGAAAAGCCATTTGGTAAGTCTTGGATTTTAATGGGATTAATGGGATGTCTTGCTAAAGGCACTCCAGTAAGCTCAGTTTCTGAGTTTTCTTTTTTGAATGGAATAAATAGATTCAAATTATTCTGTAGTGGTTTGTAACTTCTACTTAGAAGTTATTTTTTTGTTTGTGGGTTTGGCTTTTTTGGTTTTTTTTTTTTTTTTTTTTGGTTGGTTTTTTGAGGAGGGAGTTGCGGGGGTTGTTTCTGGAAATTAATAATTTCTGTGAATATCACTATCATGCACAATGTCACTTATGTGAGTTAAAAGAAAAAGATTATTAAAATATCTTGAATCTAAATATTTCCTCTTATGTTCCTAGCCCTCCTGGCTGTACTAATTCAGGCTATGTCAGAAGGTGTAACAACCTTCCTACTTTTACCATCCAGAGATTTCAAGCATTGTGAATCTCTTTTCAAGACTTGCAGCAGGCCTTATTTGGCAGTACCAGTGTTAGTGTGGTTGGAACACAGCAGAATGTCTAACAGAACGTCTTTTGCAGAGGTTAGAGTATTGTCTTGAGCATACACTCTGTGTTGGCACTATGTAGAGAAACACTCAGATCCTGCACTAGTCTTCTGAATGCTACTAACCACACAGGGTTTATTCATGTTATGTTCATTACATCTTTGATCCTTTAACAATAAGATTCATTGTCTTAAATATCTATGAAACCTCTCAAAGGCTTCTGCTTGCTCCCTGTGATAGGGAAGGTTGCAATTTCAGAGAGAAAATGATTTGCTTAAAGCCTCTGTGATGATCTGACCTTGTTCAGCAGCCAAACACCCACCCTCTGTCTTGATCATTGCCCTCTCCCTTGGGAGAGGAGAAAATAGAAGGAAGGCCAGAAGACTTATGTATACAGTCTTATAGAATGAAAGCAGAAACTATTCATAGTAGCAAAAAAAAAAAAGAGAAATTTATTCACTACCCACTGGCAGGCAGCTGTCTATCCACTTCCTAGAGACCATGGCCTAGAGAGCATGAGTAACAGTTTCTTGGGAAAACATCACAGCCATGAATGTTCTTCTTTCCCTCTCTTTTCTCTAAGCTGTTCCTTCTAAGCATGACATCACACAGTATGAGATCTCCCTTTGTTCTCTCTGGGTCAGCTGTCCCACTCCCAGCCTATTTACTTACAAATATAGTTCCTTCAGGCTATTTGTAGGAAAACACTTACAGTTCTCACTTGTCTGGATTTAGAAGAGGTATTTAACAATAAAGCAAAGTTTCTTCATTAATTATTTTATTCCAGTTGGTTTGTGTTTTTCTCTATCTTCCCCTTATCCATTTCTCTGGCTATCATATACTCCTTTCTTCTTCTGGCTTCTTTTCAAACCCTGAATACTTTTAAGGAGTCTCTAAAGGAAAGAGAAATACAGATAGAGGCCTCTCTTTAAAGGAGGGCTGCAAAGCACATATGCTAAAGGAGATTGACATGGAAACATGCAGAATTGCTGCTGTCACCTGTCAGTAATGTAGTGTTCAGCACCACCACATATCAGCTTATAAAACAGACCTTTTTTTTTGTTTGTTTTTAAGTGTGAAATCAATTCCTAAAGAAAAACAAAGCAAGACAAATAAGCAACTCCTAAAGAAAAAGTAAAATCCTTTAGAACATGCAAAATTTGTCAGGTCAGTAATGAAAACTGAAAAGTATGGAAGTCAAAATCTGACATGCCTCACAATAAGATTGTCTGTGCAGTCTTTAATATGACTCCTATATACACATTTTTTACAGAATTGTATGGTAATCTGTAAAACTGAGAAAGCTGCCTGTCACAGTACACAGGAGAGATGAAGTTTCATTGCAGCTATTGGTTGTATTGGTTTGTCCCTAGTATTCAAACTGCATGGTGCCTTTTCTCTGCATGATTATTAAACACATTCTGCAGACAGGATTATTTATTTTCTACAGTATATAAGCATTTTGCAGAAATTAATTTTCCTCTACAATATTCTCTTTATTCAAATGGATTGAGGGACAGAGTATTTTGACATCCTATTTCGTGTATGAGGGTTGTGAATTTTGCTGTCTTTGAGTCTGTATTAGTATCAGATATGTTCAAAAAACACATCTCCACAATTTAATTTGGAGAATTCAGCACATGAATGCAGAATATGTGAAACCCAGAAACAACAAATATATGGTTAGGGCCTTTCCCTAAAAAGTTTTTATTTTAAAAATGGAAGATTTTATTAGCCTGACAAAGGAATTCCTTTGCAGAAGCAGGAATTCTCATGCTTTATTAAAATATCTTATTTACCTTAGTGGTCACTGCATATTGTTTTCCAAAGTGTTATAAGCAAGATCCAAGTCTTATAACAGGAGTCTGCTTTACTACATGAACTAGTTCAGTTGTTAAGTCTGATACAGAAAAATATTTGCAAATGTTAACTAGTTAGTCCATTCTCCCTCCCAAGCGATTTTCATCCATTACATTTCTCTCTACACTCCCATACGTGATGGAGATCTGCTCTGCCTGGCAGTGTGCCCTTTCTGTCACTGATCCTTCTTTTCTAGTCCCTTGGAGTAACTGACATATTAGGTTATGCAACTGGTTCTGGCAAAGCTTGAAAGGAAAAGAAAAAACTCTCACAAGAACATCTGCATATACTTGAAAAAAACCCAAAACAGTCAAACTTTGAAGAATCCAAGTCCTTCTTGAAGTCTGGAATAAGAGTAACAAGCTTCAAGACATGTATAGAACAACACTAATGCCAGTTGATTAGATGAGTTGAGAGAAAAATGTAGCTGGCAATTGTAGGGCAGAGGAGGCAGAGAGGAGTAAAATCTCTAGTCATTGTGGGACAGACAGTTATTTATGTTGTATGGTTGGCTCTTGACACAGGAGTGTTTTATTCATTCTCCTGGGAGAAGGTGACTGAGCACTGGTGGCACAGTGTGGCTGCCTATGAGCTGGAACCAGATTAACCCCTGTACTGATGCTCCTTTTATTTTAGGGGGAAGTCCTAATGGTACATCTATTAGGGATGGAGTAGATATTTGATATTATTCTAGAAATTACATGATTTTTGCTAGTTTCTGAATCACAATAACCAAATGTGCCTGAAATTTTCCCAAGTCATAAAGCAGAAAAAATTCAAGCTCAATTAAATTATGATACATTAAACACTCCTTTTATGTATTAAATTTTTCAAATCTAAAGCTATATCTGATCAGATTCTCCTCACAGTAACATATGTGCAGGGCCAAAACAACCCAAATTACATCACCAAAGCACTTGGAATGCACAGTAGAAGCTAACAAGAATGTATTTCTTTCCTATATGGGTCATGATGATGCCTCCACTGTGATTCAGCTCAGATCTTGGTTCAGACTCCCAGTTCTCTAGAAGAGTTATGCGATTTAGGATTCTTGTGAAAACCAAATGCTCTGCTACCTCTTCTAATTTCTCCTATTTTGACTGTCACAAATTTCCTTTACAAAGCTGTGAATTCAGTAGTTTGAGACTTTTTAAATTCTAATTCTTTGCATAAATCTTAATTTTTTCAAACCATGAAATTTGCCAGTTTGCTGCCAATTTGGAATGACTAAGTTACAAGGAGCTACTGTCTTTCTCACTGTTTTGTCATTTCTCTATGACTACTATTGTTATTTATATTTGTACTCCTATTTGAGTTTCAAAACATATTATTAATTGTTACCTGTGTTTGTCTCCAATAATTCAATGAGTTATTTGATGCACAAGATTGAAGAGGTTGCATGAGATAACTGTAGCTTTCACTATAGATTTCTCAGTTCCCTGGTATGACAGACTTCTGCCACCAAACTGAAAACCTGAAGAGTAGCACATATCATTTGGCTTCCTTTTAGGTACCAAGACTTAAAACAATGGCTTAAAAGAGCACAGAAGAAGCTTTGTGCCCTGATACCATCACAGATTTCTGAAGCAACATGCAATCTATACAAACATTCCTTTTACAGCTTTTCATGAGTTCAGTGTAGGTTTTCTGTCACTCTGAAAAGAACAAGTGTGGGCAGGTGCTGTGCACTTTTCTTTTCATGGCTCTGCAGATGCTTTAAAGCTTTCCTTTAATGGAACTGCACAACAGTATGTAGTAGTGCTGTGAACACCTGGTGAGTAATTAAAGCCACGAGGTTCTGTTCTTGACATAAACCAGTCTCATACTAAGCCCTGCAGAACTGAAAGCCCACATGCTGTATTATTGCCTGCACAGTCTCTTCCAATGACAGTGCAATCGTAGCCCTTCAGGCAGACTGACATTTTTCATCTCAGTGAATGATGGGGAAACTCACCCCCATCTTCGGGTTTGTCATGTTTGTATATTCATCCAAAAAGGCCGTGAACTGTGGCTAGAGGTCTCTTGATTCTGTTTTTAGACAGATTTTAGGCTCATTACTAACAAATACAACTCAAATTCTTCACATTCCATTCTGTATCGCTGGCAGTTAAAGTCTTTACTTTACAGTTAGCAATGAATCAAACAATAATTTTATATAAGAAAGGGCACTGGTTATCTTAATACCTTCCTCCATGACAGTAATGTTTCTCCTAATGTAGTTTCATGGCATAACCACCATTACATAGCTTGTTAATACATTAATTGAACCTGCTTTTGTGATTTATATATATATACATTATTAGTTAATTTTAAGGATAAGAGGTGAACATTTTACAAAGCATTTGCAGAATAATAATAATAAATTTATATTTGACTAATCTCTGCATTTTGAAATTTGGACACAAAAAATATTTTCTTTACAAGGAAATTTTCAAGATAGGAATGGTTTTGGTATGTTCTTAAGATTTTTTTTTTTTTTAATGAGCTTTATCGCTCTTTTGCACTGTGAGTGTTAGTAATGAAAGTTAAATTATGCTTGACAAAAAACATAGATTAATTGCTTTAATGATCCCTTACATTTAAAATTTTACAGTTTGTTGATATAACTGTGTTGGTTTGCTTATCTATTAATATGCAGCATTAAGCGATTTCCTTTGTTTATTTCTGTTATTAATGAATTAGCAACAGTGTCTCATAATGCTGCATAAGACAAAAACATTGGTGCATGTGTCTGATTGTCTTTCAAACAAATGTTCCAATAAAAATGTAAAGTGGTTTATTGTTTACTTTCTTTGTTGGCTTCAAAAAATTTTGGGAATCCAGCTAGTCATCTCATACTTGAAATTTGAAGATATTTTGGTAGATAATACTATGCAAAAAAAAGAAAGGATTTGCAAACTTTCTTAAAAGGAAAATATATTTTTTCTATTATTCTCAGAATTTAGGCAGCAAAGCTTAGTCTTCCAGAATTTCTCAATATGTAAAACTGAGGAGGATTTAAGAAATATACATCTGAAAAGCTTAAGAAAAGAACTCATCTATTTGACTGTGTTTCTTCTTTTAATTATGGCTAACTGAAAAGGTGTTAAAAAAAAGAAAAACAAAAAAAGTTTTTGAAGATATGAAGATACAATATGGCAAGTTAACTTGTAGAAACTGCTCTTATAATGTAAAATGTTAAAAAAAGAAAAAAAAAAACAAGTTTCCATGTACCCTCAAGTTCATAGGAACTTTATTACCATGCAGATTTACTCAAGCTCAGTCAGAATCACTGCTGATCTCTCTGAAACGTTACAGGTCCACTTATCACCAGTTCCCAGGTGACCGATCTGCAATTTATTCATATCAGAAACCGTTTTTCCTCTGGGCACTGATTTTAATGTGGGCTGTATATCATCAGGCAATGACAAAAACAGAGGGATTGATCTCTCCTGGCCTAATAAGCTTATTTTTATCTTCAACTTTGCCTTTGTAGTGGAGGAGATATTATAAACTGTCTGACACTTATTTAGAGATGTATACACAGAAGAAACAACTCCCAGCAGCTTCAGGGAGTGAGTTATGTGTGCTCAAGCAAAATTCATGAAAACATTTCTTAATAATCTTTGCAAGAAACAAAACTTTTAATAGGAGAAATTTTCTGTTCCTAACCCAGAAACTTTGAATAAATGTTCTTCTCCATACACGAGGTACTCAGGTAAATTAGCACACACTGACCTGGATTTGGGGACAATGGCTGTAATCTGTCTGCAAAAAGCCCAGTAGGCTGTACAGAGGCTTCATGTCAATCAGAGAAAGAAATGGAAGTTAAACAAGCGCTGCTAGATTTTTGTGCTTTTTTTTCTTTCCACATGCTCTGTTTGTTTAACCAGCAGGGTGTCACCAGGTGGATGTTAGTGTTCATGTACAAGGCTTTCACAGAGATTGATGTTCACAGCAACAGCTGAGTTCATTTACAATGCCGTTCTCTGAAAGCCTTGCTGAATAGGTTCCTAAAGACAGTGATTTACTGTCTGTCTTTTCCTCTTTTATTATATTCCACCACCAGTGATGCCTATTCTTATTTGATGACTTCAGTATCCTTGCTCAAAGGTGCTCATACATTTTCAAATTCCTTTACTGTAAGAAAAAGGTGAGGAGGAAGAAGAATGATTGAGCTGTCTTTGAACGATTGCTGGGCTCTTGCTGTCCTATAACTATTGTAACGTGTTGCATTGTCTCAGGGTTACTGGGAGGTGTGAACAGCAAAAAACTTCAAAGAAAACAGTGCAGCTTCTGGAGAGGTCCTTCCACCATATATTCTTTACTATCTCCTTTCTTATTTAATATGGGTAAGTACAACATTTCAGCTGAGGATTAACCGTGGATAGAATTTAAATCTCTGAAGAGTTAAAAAGTTTCAACACTTCATTGGAACTTAAAAATTGTTTCTCCCAGGATAACATGTCCTAGCAGCTTCTTTTTTTTTTTAATATTTTATTATCTTCAGCCCTAGATATGATGTATATTCCTTCATTCAGTTCGCAGATGGTGGATGAAACTGGCAGAGTTAAACAAAATTTTCTGTTTGTAACATTCAGCATTTAAATACTTAAATACTTAAAACCTGTAACAACAAACAAACAAAAACCCCACCAAACTACAACAAAATCCCAACAAAAAGCCTTCTATACAACTTTTTTCCTGGTAATTTTCCCATTTGCTGAGATGGGTGGTGGTTTTGATGCTAGGGTAGGGGATCAAAAAGAATCTGGAAAATAAAGATAATTAATAAATGAGCATATGGAAATAAAGATACTTGAAATGGTCAAGCTTCTGGATCTCCAAGAGTCTCATATGAAAGTAAACATAAATTCACCAAGGAACTGAACCAAAATCTGTTGAAACCACCAAGAGTTTTTCCACTAATGTATTGGATTTTGGAGAAGACTTTGAAAAGCTCTCTCAATTTAGCAGCAATGCCATGACCCCATTAAATACCTAAATTACAAAGTACTTCCTAAGACTGGATTTTATCACTAATTAGTGATAAAAATGATACATCTTCTTCACACCTTTGTTTCAACTTCCTGTATTTTAATTTCACTCATTTAAATGTTGTAAAATTTAAAAGAAAGATATATAGGAGAAAAGATATAAGGAAAATGTACAACACACTGCTGCTTATAGCTTAGAAAGCTCCACCCTGTAACTGACCTTTGCCAAATATAATGCATGTCATTTTCATCTGTATTCCAGTTGGAGAGATATGTTCATTTTAGTTTTCTCAGATAGAAATTGCAATGAACTGTTGTGAGAAGATTACAGAAGTATCAAGAATCTGGATGAATTTCCCAAAATGTGAACTAAAATCTTCGCTTTAGGTGAATCTGCCACTTAATAGAACTTCCTTCATTTTTAAAATATGAAGAAAAAGGTACAGAGAAGGTGGGAGACATCTCTGTATCAAAAGATGATCCTGTTAAGAAGGGAATCCTCAAATTCAAATAATCTATTGTCAGAACTCTACTCTGTGTGAGCCTTTATTTTACTACCACCTCCAGTTTTAGCTATCTATGAAAGCAGAAATATGAAGAGAAAGGATACAGTCTTGTCACTGTGTAATTTCCCTGACTTTCTTTTTAGGGTAACTTTTTTTTTTTTTTTCCTTTTTATTCAAGAGCTTGGCTTCCTTTTTCTCCTTCCCAAATCAAGCTGAGGCATGGATATTATTAACACGACGAAGTTTGCATTGCTTCTGCTCATACATATATAGAAAAGGTCAATCTTATAAGCAGTCTGTCACCTTTAGCAGTTGTCAATGCCTCCTCCAGAAAAAAAATCTAACCCAAAGGTTTCTGACAACAAAAGCAACTAATCTCACCTCATACAAAGCAGAGAAATATATGAGAAAGGAACACAGTACTTAGCAATTTCAAAAAAATCCAGTTTTTTAATTCTGGTAATACAGATGCATATCCTAAATAGTCAGAAAATCAAATATTGTTCCTGCTAATGTTTTGTAAAGCAATTTTGACAACAACACACATTTGGCCAACTCACAAATAAAGCATGCCTTGTCCTTTGAGTTAAGGATGGTTTGTAGTATGCTAAGAATGACAACAATTACAGAATTTGACTGTATCTGCCAACAGAACAGATGGCTTTGTAGGTGGAGGACAATGGAGAAGAAAGGAAATGTTCAAATTAAATCCAAAATAAAAAAGAAATCTTAACTAGATCCTGATATGCAGTAAAGAACTTGATTTGAAAATATTACAGTAGCGGGGGAAGTAAGGAGATTGTAATGAATTTGAGATGATTTCTCAGAAAAGTGTCAGAAGTGGATGGTCACGCTTCTACCACATTAAATCACAGATATTGTTTAGTCCTCTCCTCCATACTACTGCTCAGAGTTATGTTGGTGTAGCTCATTCTGTCCTAATGTCTATGTTGCAGTCCAGAAGGTATATGAAGATACAATATGGAAAGTTAACTTGTAGAAACTGCTCTTATAATGTAAAAAAAGTAATCAAAAAATGACAAAATAGTTATTATAGTCATGATTTTGAATAGCTAAAAATACTAAGGCATATTCATAGTTTCATTTCTTTTATCCTTATACTTCAGGGGCCACCTATTCAATCAATGGCACAGAGCACATATACAATGCTACCTGATATTTTCCTACAGCAGAAACTGTTTTTCTCTTACATCTCTGATAGATGTTTTGCAATATACTGAATAAAAATATATCTGTGCCCCATTCATTTCACAGTCTAGGAAACAAACAGATTTCTATGTGAAAATGAGGAGCAAGATACAGGGAAGTACATGATGTGATATGATACTGAGCAGCAGTAGTAGAAGACAGATACCAGTAGCTGAAATACTACCCTTTTATTTTATTTTTAAACCACTGGAACAAAAAGGAATTTCAAAAGAAAGATTTTAGTGGTAGAATAAAATAGATCTACAGAAATCGATGGTGACCTTTCCCCATGTATGATAGATAGAATTGGAATAAGTGAACAAAGATCCTATTTGAAAATGTAATGAATTGAATATAGCAGTATAGCCAATTAGAACTGTGACTTGACCTCAATACTAAACAAAAGACAACAAGAAAGGTGAATATCAGCTAAGAAATACTATGAAAAAAGCTGTGGTAAGAAAGCAAAAAAAGAAAACCACATTTTTATTGATCCACTAAGCACACAACTGATTCACAGCATTTCCCTTTACTTCAAAATACTGTTAACAAATTAGTGGGGCAAACCATATGCTAATACAACCAAGTTTTCAAAATGGTGATTTGCCCTTTTGAGACAAAATCATAGTTAATATAATTTGGGACATACTCTACGTGCTTGATGACTTCTGAACTTCTTATCCATCCCTGCATCAAGTCCATATTTGGTCCAAAATATTTTATTTTTATTAGTATTTATTGTAGGTGATATTTGTACCCTTGTTTTATTGCCACCTGTAAGTACCTTTAGTTCCAGTTTGTTCTCCTGGACAGCATTCTTTAAAGTCTAGTCACTGTATGCCCACACTATCTCTTCTCATTTCACCTTGCCAGGCACTTCTGTATGACTGCAAAGGGTTTTTATTGAAGAGGGAGAATTTCATACTGAAGATTGCTTCTTGTGAATTCATCCATGAAGAGTTTTTTTTCCTTATATAGCTATATATTCACATGTAAATGAGTCATATTGCTGGGGCACTGGAGAACAGCACAGAAGCTAAAAATAAATTCCCATTGTCCCAGACTGTCCCAGGTACTGAGACTTAACAAGACAGATTTTATTTGCTTAGTTTTCTATTTTTCATTGTATTTCCTTTTTTTTGTTTTTGTTTCTTAGTATCTTTTCTTTCAGCTCTTTTGTTTTATTTTATACTGGAAAATTTATCTGCAAGACCTTTCAACCAGAAGGAATTGTTCTTTCAAATTTTGTTAAAGATTTTTACTTTTGTGGACACTTCTGTCTCCAATCAGATGTGAGTTACAATGACTTTCTCTTATTTTTCTCTGGCTATGTTTCCAGCTTTAATGACTTCTATCTTTGAGGCAAACAATTTTTTCAAATGTCCTTTAAGAAATGGCCATTAAGGAGATAAGATGAGAGAGAAATGGTCTAAATTAGCTCTCCTATTACTGAACAAATGTGCTGTTTCTGTTCAACATAAAACTGTTCATGAGCTACCACACCGGTTACAAAAATCAGATTCAAAGCCATAAGAGAGGCCGAAGTAAGAGGTGAAATCACAGTCTTTTGTCCCAAAACCAAAGGGAAGAAGTGAGATGAACTTAGGAAGAGATCAAAGAGCTGAGAAGAAGGACCTTCTAAGTCTCAGGTTTGCACTGTATTACTAAACAGGCTTTTAGCTTGTTCTTTAAAATCAAGTAAGGAGAAGTTAAATGCTGACAGTCAAGGAAAGTTATGCATACTTCTTCCAGTAACAGAAGGCGTGCCCAATACAGAAGGAATCAGATGATATCCACAGTCCATATGAATTTAAAAGTCTCTATACTTAGGCAAAAAACAGTGGATAAGTATTGCTAAAGATACAAATCTAAAATCCCAATAACTGCCATTTCTCTTTCCAGTAAAACCTGTCCTTGAGTGGGAATAGTAGTCCTCTAATGATTTAAAAAAATCTTCTCTGTGGTAAAGCACAACTTTTGAAAAGAAGTCATGTTCAGACATATGCACATCCATGTTCATTTAATCCTTTAACTTGGATCTCGCAGAAAGATATTATTGCCACAGATATTTTAAATCTGAAATCTGTTCAGCCATCTGAATTACTGGATAAATCATTGGAAATATAAGAATATTATCATATTGATGTGAGGGCAGAATTCCTACAGTTAAAAGATATTTTTAGCATTTGCTTGGTTTCATATTGTCCTTATATTTTACTTTTAAAATAAAAAAGAGACTGAATTAATTCTTAAGAGATGAAAGCAGAACTGTTTGTAGAATAATTTGGAGCCTTTGAACAAGGTTAGTCACAATCTAATCTCAAGTACGTATGTGAGATATTGAAGAATTTTAGTCTGGTTGAATTAGTAGTAGAATCTGTCTCATGGGGTTTTTTTAGGATTTTTTTCAAATATCAAAAAACCAGAACAGTTATACTGTTTGAATTCATTGTCTCCTCCCAATTAGATAAGGTGAATAAAATCATTCCCATATCTTGAATTTTCAGATCCTATGGCATACATACCAGGAGTATAAAAGGAACCTGAATACAGTCTGCCTAGAAATTCCATCTAACTTTGTTGCCATAAAAAAATGGATATCCTGTGTGCTTACCACTGGCCACATGATATCCCCAAAAGACCCCTGTACATATTTGAGCATACATTCATGGTTAAAGTACCAGAAGTATGATGTGCTTGCACCAGTGACTCAAGCAGCAGAAATATACTTGAGCCTGAATAAAAAGATAACACCTCTTACCCATTTATTTGCCTTTAATTCCTGATACTTTCAAAAACAATCCTGAAGCTGCTTCAGCTCACTACAATTGTTTTTGATTGATTTTGGATTTAGCACTTGTATATATACATATATACATACATATGTGTATGTGTATATCTATATATATAAACTGAAACTCTATCATATTATTAATATACATTATAGCTCTTTATCTCTCTCCCTGATTCTAAACACATATTGACATGTGTATTTCATAGATATTACATATTATATGTTTTCATTCTTTTTTTCTGTGCACTTGCACAAACATCAGGACACTTAAAAGTATAATTTTGTTTAATGAAAATAATTTTATATTTGAAAAAACACTCATTTGAATACATCCTTTGTCTACCAGAGTTTCAAGAATATATCTTTATTTTCTTTAAGGAAAACCTCTCTTTCTTTAAAGGTCAAGTGTTAAATAGCTAATGGTATTGATTTATAGCTAATAGTCACTTCATTTCTGTTATGGGAACTCTGAGAACTGGCTTGGTCTCCTAGCTGTGATAAAATGTAGGTTAAGTATGTAATTTATTATTTGTCTCCCTGTGATTAATTGATAATTTACAATGCTGATTACTTAATCATCAAAAATATTAATCAGCAGCCAGCTAAACAATAGCACTGGGTTAAATGGGTTTAATATCAATGATCAAGTGGTCACTGAGAGGAAGACATCCTCTCAGATAAAGAGCTGACTTTAGATTTTGCTGTCAAATGCTCCCTGTTAACCTCACCTTCCTACTTGCTGCTGAAAACTCAGAACTGATCTGGCGTTTCACCAAAATCAGCCCTCTAAAATGCTAGAATCAGGACTTTAGTTCAGCAAATGCCTGCATTGTTTCAAAATCCGTGGGAAATTCCACATGGCCTGGAAAATGTTTTGTAACAGTGTCAAAAGATCTTCTGTATGCAAACAAGAATGCAGCTCAGTGTGTATTAGCTGATCAATGCAGTAATTCAAAATAATACTGCAATGATAGCCAAACTTACTGTCTGCTATGTAAGGAAATTCATTATCATTCAATTAAGTGTCCAAAAAGTTCCATTTGTATCATCTTTAGTATCCCTGGTGAAAAAAATTCCCTGCTTCAAACTGGTGTATTTACTTTTCACTTTCTTAGTGAGCATTGGGGAAATTATCTTCTTATTGTGGGGTGAGCATAACTCTGAAAAGTGTTTTGCTCATTTGTTCTGTGAATTGAAGATTTAATGTCATTCAATGATCAATGAATTGCTGTTGTGGTAATTGTGTTCTCATGTTTATTAAAAAATAGCATTCAGTTTCTGTATATCTCTGTTTACTGAATAAAGAATTTTTTTAAAAAATTATGCTACTGATGCAGTTTTTGCAATTCCATTTTATTGAGCTAATAAGCATGTCCTAAACTTACTTAATTATTGTGTTGTTAAACCCAGCACTTCGCTAATACACACATGTATTGCTAATCACATGTTCTGTGCTTCAGCTGGTTGTAGAGTATTGTGTACATCAAACTGCAGTCATTTACTGCATTATGTAGTTGCTTTAAGAAGAGATAAGGACTCTTAAGAAAGGAGCAGTGGACAGCCAGACTCTAATAAGCTGCTACTTTATGTTTCACTTTAATTTTCCTACTGAGGTTAGCTCAGCTGAGTGCAACATGGCGCCAATACTGCCAACATTGTGGTTTAGACCCCCATATAGGCTATTCCCTAAAGAGCTGGACTCAGTGATCCTTGTGGGTCTCTTCCAAATCAGAATATTCTGTGATTCTGTGATAGTCTAAAATGACAATGTCACCAGACTGTAGCGGCGCGTTTTCTGGTTTTACTTATTGTTAATAATCATTTGTTCTGTAATGGTTTTTCCCAAGTTCCCCCTGTACTTCTCCCCATTTAGTACAATCTCCTGCCTGGGAAATTCCTTTTGTTCCCCTCTGTTGCAATATGTTTTCAATCATCTGTTGCTCTCCTCCCAGTGCCTGCCCCCATCCGGGAAGCCTCTCCCCCTCATTCCAGAGACTTCGGAAGGACTCAGTCCCAGATTGGAGCAGGCTGGGAGTCCCCCACCCCTTGTTTCCTATTTGCTGTCTATGTGCCCTTCCCATTCCCCTGACTGGTTTTCCCTCTTGTGTCCCCCCCTCTTTCCAGTCCCTTATAATCACCGACCCCTCCCCCAGCTCTCTCTCTGCCTCTCAGCCTCTGCCTCGGGCTGAGGCCTCGCTCAGGGCCCGGGCCTGGGCCTGGGCCTGGCTCTGGCCTTGGCCCTCTTCGCTCTCTCGTTCTCCTGGGACGCGTGAGTGCCTGCACCATGGGGTGCATGTGACAATAAACTCTATCTTGCCACGAGGCCTCCTTCTTCTTACCTTCGTCGAGCCTCACTAACAGCTCTCGTGCAGCTTCTGAACTACCAAGGAGGTAGTGGCCGGTCTGCTAGCCACTGCCCAACCAGACTCGAAACAATTCCCTGCCAGGGCAGCCGGGATTAGCTGGAAAACCATCTCCAGTGGGCACAGGGAATTATTTCACCAGACTGTTCTGACCAGTCCAGAGCTACAGTGAAAAGCCTGGTGATGCAGATGTGAAGTTGCTGAGCAATGCAGAAAACATCTATAATCCTAACCCTGAGTAGCTACACTGCTTCAATCAAACCCAGTCATGTAATAGTTAATAAATCTGCATGGGGAAAGCTTGACTAACACTTGTTTCTACTCAAGCACAAAAGATTGCTACTCATTCGATGTCATCAGCAACCAAATCTAAAAAAAACCCCTAGAGTTTTAGAACTTTCACTTATACTTTAAACAGCACAAGTTTGGAAATTTTTACTGCATTTTATGAAATTAAATAGTATGTTCTTTATAATAAAATACTAAAAAAATCTGTTTGGTACCCTTACCCAAGGTAACTGGAAATTGCAGTCCATACTACATTATATATCTGAATGTCTTCAGTTTAGAAATTTCCTCCATCAAGCATTTAATCAGCATTTCTTCATGACCATTTTGCTTGGTTTGTGAGGAAAGCTTAAATAAAAGCTGGAAAACACCCTCCTATATCAGGTCAAAGGCAAGTTCATAACAGTATGTTTATTGAAGAGATCCATGAAAAAAAGTATCTTTCTCAAATATTTGGAGAGATAACTTGGCCATTCATCTTCTTAAGTAAACTCTGATTCATTTTTAGCATATCCTAAATGGTAGGAAATATCTATTTAGTGCTAGGAATTGAAGTTTCAGCACATTGTAATACTGCAGGTAGAACAATAGCTATTTTATGATATTGAAGCAACCCAGTCATGAAGTAAGATGCTACCTCAGACATCATCAAAACACAGGACATTATTTCCCCTCAGGACTGATATTTTAAGGTACTATATTCTGTATGGTAATGTTTTATTACCTGTCCAACTACTTTAAGTTTTTCTACTTGGAATGCTGAATTTATGCACATAACCTATTTAGTTGCTCACACTAGTTTTTTTATAACTATTAAATCAATTTTTTTTCTTAAGCTGTGCTGTTTCTGGCCATGCATAAAGATGTAGGAGACATGATCGTAAAAATACCCCAAACCACAACCAAATTGAATATAGTTAATAGTAAGCATGAACCATAGCTGTGAGAAAAAACCTAAATAAGTCTGTAGAAAACATACATTACATAGATTTTGAACATATTTTCCCACTGAAATATTGTTAACATTATGTACAGATGCAAGTGCATACAAATAGTGTGTTTGTCAGAGCCCATGGAAAACTTACTTATGAATATTGTCCTTCTACAACTCTCAACTCATTTCAGTAATTAGCTTGATTTCCATGCAGCTCTAAATAATTTATAAGTAATTTCAAAAGAAGCAAAGAAAAGATCATATGTTACTAAACACCCTTGTATTTAGTTTTTTTAATATTACCATGATAATATTTATCCATATGGAAAAATAGAAAAAGAAGTACCCAAAAAACAAACACCATGTTCATTATGACGCTTGTTCATTTTTTCTCTTATTGTTTTGAAACAGGAATGGTAATAGATGTTCAAAAGAATTAATGGTGTATACACAAAAAATAATATGACATGAATGTCAACACTGACTTTTGGGTTTGATCTGCTGGTGACCATTTGTCCATCTTTGTGCTTGGAGAAATAGAGGACTTAATTGCAGCAAGTAGATAAATCCTGTATCTGGTTTAAAAAGAAATTGGCTTACCACTCATGAAATCTGTGATTATGTGACTAAATCTATATTCAGGTACACAGAACTCATTTTTTCTGTTCTTCATTGTTTTGTATATAACCTCAAACAGTTACTTTCCTCCCCCAACATGTCATCAGAACTGCTTTGTAAACTCCTACGATCTCTGGTTTGGTTTGGTTTTTTTTTTTTTTTTCCCAGGGGGAAGTTTGAGCTAAGAGGGGCTTTTCCACCATATTGTCTTTGTCTTCTGGTCCAGCAGTCTGCTACAGCTTTTGGTTTCAGTGGAAAAATGTGAAAAGAAAAGTTGGTTGCACTATGATTATAATTAATGACATCAATTAATAAGAAGAGAAATAAAAATCCTTATAATTTTCAAACTTTTCTGCAATATGTTTTGCCTGACTAAAATGATAATGTCTGAGATCAGATACAGAGAGGCACAAAGGCTCATTTGTCATAGCTCTGTTATTATGCAGTAAATGACATTGAGGTGTGAGTATACTTTGAAATTAAATAGTGATATGGTCAGTTGTTGGAACATGAGCTGACACGACATTGATTCCAAAGAAGATTGTAAAAAAGATAATTTTCATAAAATTAAATAGGATTTAAACTAATACCTTTACTTGCCATTATCCTTTTCAAATTGAGAGGAGCAAGTGCTGTAACAGCTCAGGATTTTAGAAGGCAGTACTCAGTGATGTGCAGATGGCCTTCTGTCTTCTACAGATTTTAACATCTTCCTGCAAACAGCTTTGAACATGGACTTCAGGCCTCTTCTGATTCTTTCAGATAATGATGTCTAAATATTACTGTCATAAAATAGCAAATAAAATTCAATAGTAAACAATCTTCCACTCGTGTGTATCTTCAAATTCCATTAATTTTTCATCAGAGGAAATTTTCTAGTGATAATAAAAGCAATCATTGGCATTTGAAATAAATTGAGATTAAAATTGGGTTTAAAATCATATATAGAACAAAATTGTTTGGAGTGGAAGTGACCTGAAAGATCATTTAATCCACCATGGTCAGGAGCACCTGGTGCTATACCAGGCTGCCCAAAATTCCATCCAACCTGTCCTTCAACACTTCCAGGGATGAAGCATCTATAACTTTTCTTTCAACCTGTTCCAGTGTCTCACCACCTTCACAGTAAAAAAGAGATATTTGTGTACAAAATATATCCAGAAAGTAGATAGGTAAAACTGGCATCATGATGATCAATATCATGTTACATGGTTTAAGGGCAATGTGTTTGAATATACTCAATAACAATAATAATCAAAATACTAATTATTGAACTCTCATTCTTTTATTACCTTTGTGAAGTAAGTGTTTCATCTTGACCATAAGTTTTTCAGGTTGGACTTAAAAATAGAACACAAAATAAAAAAAAAATAAAAGAAAAAAAGAGAGAAAAAGGATTAGATTAAACAGATTAAAAGAATAGAGAGAGCTCCCTTGGTCTATTCTGAGAAACTGATATGGCATGTAAGAAATAGGAAAGGTCTTAACCAGCAAAAATGTTCAGTTGTTGAGACACTGATGTTCAAAAGAACTACAGAAAAGTTACATGTATAGAATAGAGAGGTGATGAATTAATAGCAAAACAAAGCCAAATCCCACGATAATGGATAGCTAAAAGAAGCAGAAAAAGCAAGATCCATACTCAACTGAAGTGTAGTAGAAAGGAGCCTTCAAAATGAGATGTTTAGCTCCTGGTCACCTACTGTGAGGATCTGACCTAGGAAACCATTGATTCAATATGTGATCAAGTAGACAGTTTAGTTATTAACTGCTCTGGTGTTATACACGCTCTGTGAAAAAAATCTGTCTCAACAGGTGGATTATATTTTTGTCTCTCTTCATCTTGAGGGATGATATCTGAACATCTAGATGAGGACCTTAGAAAGCTCCACAATTTTCAGTTTCTAGAGCAAAATATGTGGGTACATTCATCAAAAACAAAGGAAAATTAAAAAGTAGTGATGGTCCACTGGGCTGAATGATAGAGAGATAATTTACACCTGCTACCACTCAGTAAAAGCACGAATAATCCTTTAGTGCAGAAATGTTAGAGCATCAAAGTGAAACATTCTGCAAATGCATATAACACTCATTTGGTACAGAGATTCAGTGCCCCATACAGAAATGAGCCTGAGCAAGCAATGGAACTTAAAAAGTGATCAGGAATCTAGATTAACATCTAAAGTACCAATATACAAATAATCAGAAAGTAGGAATGAAAATGCTCAGATGTTACAGATCACTGAATAGAATAGCTTCTGGATTCCATCACTACAGAGCAATGTGCAAAACTTAAGTAAACCCTGTGAGTAATGAACTCATGCCTAAATCCAAAAAGTAACAACTGCATAATCAATGTGACAACGAGTCAACAGGAGTGAAGATTTCCACTCCGGTATGCCAAACAATAGATAATTCAGAAAAAGATATCTTTTTCAAAAAAAAACAAATATCTTTTGATATCTTTATCAAAAAAACTGAAATAAATTATATAATACTTGTATTTTCATTTATTTTTATATTAATGTTACTTCCTTTAAAATAAGTTATGAATTACCATTCCTTACCTTAAGATGTGAGAAAAGAATATCTGAGTTTAGTGATTTTCCACTGTAGTATAAACTGGAATTCAACAGCAAACTGGTTGCCCTCAGTGTTTCTCCCTGACCTCTTGGCAAGCCACTTAATCCTTCAAAACCACAGCAAAATGAGAATAATAGAACTTTTACGATCTCTTTGTAGTTTTTGATAACAGATCTGTCATACACCTACATGCATGAAAATATTTAGACTTAGTGTTCTGAAAAACTAGCTTGCAACCATGGTACCTGACACTTAAGACAAAAGTAACATAGTTAGAGGGGAAATATTTGGTAGCACAAAAGGGCATTCTTGGAGCACATTTGCATATGTTGTTCATGTTTGAGAGAGACTGGTGTTAAACAGTAGACTATACCATTGAATAGAGATAAGGTTGTAGTTTTCAACATATATAGAAATTTAGGATGGGTACACCTAAATGTTTCTAGGGTGAGTATATTATTAACCAAAAGCAATAGTTGTTATCATTATGTTAAAAAGTTCAAACCCAAAATCAGAAATAAGAAACCTATTGCAAAGAGTGTCCTGTAGCTGGGGACTTAAGAAGCAGTTGAAATTCTGGTGAGCTGAACAACTTTTTACCCCAACATGTGATGCACCCTTTTGCAGGAGCTGAAATAACAGAATCTGTGGGCAGATCTGTGGGTGTTATTTTCACTGTCTTTTGGTGGCAGGCACGGCAAGAGGGACAGATGCGTGGACTGAGGAGAAGCTTAAAAAAGCAATTTATAGTGCTCTACCACATCAACTTAATTCAAACCTCAGTACCAACAAGACTTAAAATTATGAGTGAAGGAATGCTATTTTGAGAGGAGGAAAGCAACCATCTGGCATTGCAGTGGCTTTCTGGAGATGGACATTATAAATGGGATTAGTTCCACTGTTGAAATTAGGTGTTCTTTCTTATTAACTTTCTAATTAGTGCTTTTCTCTACCAGTTAAATCAATATTGTTTAACAAATTACTTGGATCTTCCTGACAAAGAGGAAAATTAGTTCGATGAGAGCCTGAAGTTTAATATCATTGCCCAAAATTCTGAGGATTTTGCCAGAGTTTTGATCCAGGACTTTTTGTGGGGACATTTTATTTCAGCCCAGACCTCATTCCTCCCTATCAAGTCAGAAAGGAACAAAGCCTTATCTGAATACCACTGCATTAGGAAAAATCACAGTGTGCCAAAATGTGCATAACAACATCTGTATTTGTTTGGTCATGCCCCACCCTGCAGATCCTTATGAATCTTCACTTCCTTCACACTGTTGAAGCATTTGAAATTAATTTGTTGGAAGAATCCAGCTGAAAAGACTGGGGAGGTCAGGCTGACTGTGTGAGCCTTGAGTGTGCTGCTGGGCATAGTTAGCAGTCTGAGGAGAATCAGGGAAAACAAACTTTCTGCAAAGGTATTTGGAGTGACATTGAATTTTCTCTGAACTGCTTTATTTCTGAGCATTTAACAATTATAAGAGCTCCATCTATTCAGTGGCTTTTCAATTAGTAAAACAAACAACTCAGGAGTGCTGGAAATCAAATTTGCATTCTTTGATAAGCACCAAGAAAAAGTGCTACAATTTATTGGCGATCTGGTTAAAAGCCTTCCTTTCTGTCCCTGAAACATAATAGAGACACATACTTAAGAAACACTGCCTGGGAAACTTATTTCAAAATGAGGAAGATAGCTGTCGGCAACATAAAATATCTTTTCTTGTCTAGAGATTCACTGCTTCCATTCTCTCCAGGGGCAATATAAAAGAAATCAAGAGCATCATCTTCTAGAAAAGGAGGAGTCCAGCACACTGTCACAAGCTTGATGTATTTCTCCTCTCACCTCAGGACTATCTACTACATAATTGGCAGTAAATTGTTGTTACTTCTCACTATGGCAAATCCCTTTGTGACCTTTATATAGTTGGATAGACAGAGGCAAACAGAGATTAAAAAACCCAACAAGCATAGTGCTTAAGTACCATCAATAAGAAAAGACTATTAGTGACAAAAATCTTCTAAAAGAAAAATATAAGGCATAAAAAACTTGAAATAAAAACTGTCTATACATCTGTGTTCATTTTCTGTCCTCTTGTTAAAAATGGAAAATAGATGCAAAACTGACTGAGTGTTTTCCCATCTTTCCTCAGGAACTTGGAATTTTATCCATTGGATTCCTATAAACACACACCTTGCTCAGGTCTCTGATATGTGTTTTTAATTATTCAATCAAGAATAAAGTAGTTTGTGTACAGGAATTCCAATACAAGGTTTCTTGATTGCTTTTACTTATTTGCTTATTATTTCTTTCTCAGAGAGGTTCCCTGGACACAGTCGAATGAACTCAAAAGAAAAAAAAAATATTAGACCAATTATATTTTCTTTTGTCATGGATGTGGGGTTTAGATATGTACTGAAATGTTCTCACGGCAGAAAAGCCAATAGCTTTTGTAGCAATATATTCCTTCTATTCATGGTACATCTTGTTTTACCTTGGCATGAGAGTAAGAAGAGAATTTGCTAGTTTTCAGATATTGTTAATGACATAAAGACAGTTTAGGAAATTTATATTTATAATACAGTAAAGATTTATCTTTCAGGACAAATTTCTTCTAGCCCTGATTCTATTTTTGTTTTAAAGGTAAAAGTAAAACTAGTACATAGAGTCAGGTGCATACTTCTGGATAGTCACTGAGGGAATGGGAAGGATTTAGTCTGCAACTGGGCTTCAGTGTGTTTCTGAATCACACAAAAACCAAAGTTGTTAACTCCCCTTCGTCTGCTCCTTATAATGGGTAAAGTAACTCCACAGATGTATGGAATTGTAATATTTTTTAGTTGTGTTTCTATTTGGTTTTCTGTGCTATTTATTTTCTCTTGGAAATTTCTCCATTCAATGGAAAAATGAATACATTAAAAAATCTTAACAGACTATTCTGATTACCACAGAAGTATGGGGTCTGGCTGAGCTAGAGTTCATTTTCCCATGGAGCCCTCACAGTGTTGTGTTTTGCATTGATACCTGGAAAGGTGTTGATAAAATGTGTTTTGGCTACAGATGAGCAATGCTGGCACAGCATCAGGGCTGTCTCTCTCACATTCTCATCCCCATCAAGGTGCTGGGAGTGGGCAAGATCCTGGGAGGGGACACAGCAAGGCCAGCTGACCCAAATTAACCACAGGGATATTCCATAACATGTGATGTAAGCTCAGATACAAAAGCTTAGGCAGAGAGGTGGGATGGAAGGTATTTGTTGTGAATAATTTTTGCCTTCTAGAGCAGTTACTGTGCATGTTGAAGACCTGCTTCCTATGCAGTGGATGAGTATTGCTTGCTGATGGGAAGTACAGATTGAACTTTTTTTCTCCTTTATTTTGCTATGTGTGTGCAAACTTTATTTTGCTATGTGTGTGCAAACTTTATTTTGCTATGTGTGTGCTTATTTTGCTGTAGTAAACTGCATTATTTTAACCTACTAGCTGCTTTCCATCTTATTTTCTCTCCTCTGTCCAGCTGGGGTGTAATAGAGCTGTTTGTGGGCACCTGGCATCCAGCTGAGATCAACTCTCTGCAACAGCCTAAAATAGTTTGTTAGGTTGTTTGTGAAAAATTAATTAATGACAATGTTTTTTATCTAGATTTTATGGAAGTCATAGACAGTTGTTACTTTAGATTTGCTGGAAAGAACATAAAGGTTTTCATTATCATGTATTCATCAAAAAAACCTCAAAGCATTTTATGGTATTTAAATCCATGCAATATCATACTGCATAGAATTTATTCCAGGTAACCTCCTTCACTCAGCTATGGTCACCTCCTAGTAGAAAACCCCAGAGTTTGGATGTAGTTTTCCAGTTTTTAAACTGTGGGTGAATCATGATTTTTTAAAAACTTTTTTCATATAAAACATGTCTATTGTACAAGTGGATCTGTGGTAATTTTTACGTGAAGAGCGGATTGTATCTCTATAGATACAGTCATGTAGGTATACCTATTCTAAAAATTCAGTGATAAGAAACAAAGAGGCAACTCTGACTTTGTTCATATCTTTCTCAGTGAGGGACTCCACTGCAAAGTATAAAGTAGATAAGATTTTAATAGCTTTCTCCTCTCTTTCTTTGGACCACTAGAAAATCCTGCCTCTGAAGTAAATTTGCCTCTTTGACATAATGTTGAATGCAATTATTTTCTTTTATGGAACAGTTCCTGCTAGGAATACAAATAGCAAAAATATCACCCAGTTTGACCAGAATCAGCTAGCTTGTGTTAAAACCAGGATAATCCAAATTCATTTTTCAGTCAGTAAAGTTCCCACTGGCTTCAATACCTATATGCCTAGGGTTTAAATTTCAGCACAAAGATAATGTGAGGGAACCTTGTAATTTTTGTTTTTTCTCCTTTCTTTGGTTTTTAAATAATATAAATTATAATCTTTTGTATTTCTTTGCAACTTAGTCCTAGTCCTGTATTTTATATGAATGGAATTTTCAAAAGGCCTCAGGATTGGTGTAATGCAGTTTCTGCTGGAGCCTTTGACAATTTTGTCAGTAACCCAATGGCATCATGAAATCTAATGGGATTTTAAGAAATCCACAAACCCTTTCCCCTCCTCCCCTCACCTCCATTACCCCACTAAATGTTAGGGTTAGCTTCATTCTAAAAAAAAAGAAAAAAAAATAGATTTATTATTTTACTGTTACTACTACTGTACTATTCTCTTACCTAATAAATCAAAGCTCTGTCTTTTAGTTTTGTAGCTTATTTATTTTTCTAATGTTTATAACCATTATAGCTTTACATTTATAAGAAAAACAAGTTCATAAAAGATATGTGGATCAGTAAATGATCAGCAGTAACCAAGCACAAACAGCATTAGATTAAATTGTAACTGCTGACTGTATTCAGGAGACTTTTGTCATTGACTCATTTTCTTCAGAACATTTTGTGTTGCTTAGACAATAAACAGAGCAAGTGACATAGTCATCTCTTGATTTTATTCCATTTTCCTAAACTTCCATCCACTTCCCTAGTATTGCAGCTCTCAGTATTTCTCAATATCTCAGCATTTCATAGTATGCCATTGTAAAACTTGATGGGTTTATGTTGACACTCCTTACAAACAAAGCAGGAGTCATACAAACAAACGCTTAGCCTGTGGCAAAGCTCAACTGTTAGCTAGGGAGCAATATGAACTGCTGAAGAACCAGGCTTTAGAGCAAATTAGTGGTTTGTTGTTCTTTTGCAGTACTATCAAAAAACCCTTTGTTGAAGGGTCATATTTTGGAAATAATTCCAATGTGCAGTTCTGCAGATTACCTTCTTTGTAGTTCCCTACATGTCAATGTAATACACAGAAGCCAGTAAAAACTGGGGAAAATGGGGCAAATATTTGTTGTCTTGTCCTTTGGGTTTTTTTGGCATAAAAATGCAAAGGAACACAATTTAAGTTCCTACCAGAGCTGAGTGACCATGTAGTAGTCTTACAGTGCTTGAACCACTCATACAGTTGTTCTGATCAGGGAGATGAGGAGATAGGGGAAAGAGTGCCAGAAAATACCTTCTTATTTTAAATATGTTCTGGTAAAATATGCTGCTGGAAATTGCTGCTTGCTAAATTTGCCCTTCTACTTCTTCTTCCTGTGGATGTATACCAGAAAGAAAAATGGTAGAGGTTTTTATGGGGTTTTTTTTTTTGTTTTGTTTTTTTGTTTGTTTGTTTGGTTGGTTGGTTTTTGTTTGTTTGTTTTTTTTTTTTTTTATCTTGGAAAGAAAAAAAAAAAGACGATTGGTCAAACACTTCTACATATATTTCTTAATTAAAGCCTCTGAGAATATTCAGTATAATCATGTTTTTTCTTGCTTGGGTTTTTTTTTAAATTTCATTAACGCATCATACTGATTCTGCTCAAACTGACTCCTCCATCTCTGATAAAAGTTTCAGTAATAATGCAACCTAAAAGTCTAGAGCTTTAAAAAATTATGTCTATTAGTAGTAGTCATGTTAAAGATTTGATACCAACTTCTAGTTCAAAGCTTAGAGCAGTTTATACTGGCCCAAGTGCTACTCAAGTACACACAGCAGAAAGCAAGTTGTGCCAAAAATTCTCCTTTCTGTTATTAATTATTGAGAAGTAACACCTAATACAGGTAAAACAACTGGTTTTTATTAGCTGGATATTCAATGGGTCTATCTATTCCAAAAAAATGTATTTGTATACTTTTACATTTGATTCTGTGTACAGAAAAATGATAAGTACTGTTACCAAATCCAGATTGTACACCATTCTGAATCATCTCTATGAATCTCTTAGTAAATTGATTAAGGTACTTAATTGACTTCTGTCAATGCTAACCTTGTATACACTTTCATTTCCTCACTGATCATTTGGGCAGATCTGGGATATAAATATATTACAGGTAGCTCTGGGCCAGATGCTGTTTACCATTCAAAGAACAGTAAGAATGAAGTAAAGGTGAGAAGGTGTGAAACCACATTCTGGAAGCAATTCTTCAGACAGTGTCCAATTTATCAGTCACTGTGCTTTTATCTATGTAACTCTGAGAAGCCAGAACACACTGCCATCTCATTTAGGACCTTTTCTTTTGTCATCGCATGTCCAGTTGTGCACACCTGCTTAAGAACTGGTGCTTAAGCATACGGCTGAATCTTTGTGTGCCCTTTTAATTTTGAAATACGTAGGTATATTTTCTATTACTTTTTTTTTTTAACTAATGAGAAGTCATCCTTCTTTACTTATATTTATGTCTGAAAACATGTCTCAGTGAATTCATGGTAGAAAGATAAAGTAAAAATACTCCAAAAGATTTGATTAATTTGCATCATTAATTAATGCATTGAAATTTAAAATTAAGTGATTATTCCATAGAGATAAGTATAAAAATAAATATCCGGAGAGAGTTTGCAATAACCAAATAATTAATTAATCAATTAATCATTCTGCATACATTTAATTAATCAGAAGCATCAGAGAACAAACAAAGCTTTTATTTAAATGGAGCTGGAATTCTAGTAATTAAAAATAGCTAGCTGTTCTTTTGGTAGACAAGCTGTTTTCTATAGATACAAACAAGCTCTTTTTCTCTGTTTTGATAAATCAACAGGAGAATTCAGGTATAAACATGTGTCCTGTTAGAGAGAGATGACTTTAGCTGATTTTCAACTTACACTGTTTCTTTTTAATGAGAAATATGTGAGCCTTGGGTTATATTATTACAGTGTAATAATCATTAATTACTTGCAAAGACCCTGCTTTAGAATGTTCATCTGGCTAAATTTCTCTCTACTAAAACATTTGCAAGTAGGTAGATGTTCCAAGGAGGGCACTGAATTGGGTTCATTTGGTTCAGACTTACTATCTAGATGCCTACCTAGGAGACTTGGCTGGTTTCTTTTTCTTCCCTGCCCTTCCTTGTCTCCCCTTGCCTCATCTTGCCTCCTGATGGCTTACTGGCATTATAATAACTTTTCATAACTAGCTAAGAATTTCCCACTGACATGTAAGATAATGTTAATATCAAATGTGTTCATCACTACTTTATGAACTTATGAGGAATTTCTACCTTTTCAATGTGTAAAGTGTCGTATATTGGAACTAGTTACCGGTGACCATATTAGCGAACTGCTCAACAACTCTGCAGCATGAATGGTTTAATGACTCGTGTCTCTATTCCTCAATCCTTGTCTCTACCACTCTCTGTGAGGCAGTTATATATATTGCATCACTCTGACCTGTAAATCCTAGATATGAAAATTTCTTTTTTTATAAAATGTTTCATACAGCTATTATTGGATTCTTTGTCATTCAGATTCATTATGCTGAAAATATATTTCATTACAAGTTTTCTCTCTGAAGATTCTTTTTTCTGCCATTGCTATTTCCTCCCCCTCCTGCTGTTCATTTCCTTCCTCTGATTCAGCAATCTTATTCACAAAATCTTTTTCTGTAGTAGAGAACTACTGCCATTAGAGAAGTCCCACAAGATGTTGCATTGACATTTGTATTTTTTTTCAGATCTATCCTGAGAAAATATGTTAAAATTTTGAATTATTCATTCAAGTGGTTGGTCTTAAAAAAAAAAAAATCATCCTAAATGGTCATTTCCTGTCGTTTTGACAACAGTTAGGTCCTGTGAGCCCTTCTGAATTTTAAGAGAAGGCTGTGGGAATCAGTACTAGTACATAAGTATACCGTATAGCATGACCCCTAAATTGAAATATCAAACCTTAGGGCAGGATACAGACAAGGCGTTTCATTCATAACGAATCACAGAGGCATGTATTGAGTTCAGTCTGGGTTCCCTTGTGAAGCTTTGTACCTGTTTGTGTAATCTCTATATTGCTATGTTATGTTTTTATTATACCAAGATAACAAAAGGAACTTTAAATAAAAAGAACATGCTTCAGCAGTGAGGAAAATCTTTTATAAAGAAACAGACCTTTTAAGCATAATTTTTAAAAAATATTGTTTACACAAACAATTTCCTTTTCTCAATTTTTTTTTTAGGGGTTCAGAGTACACAATGCTCCAAGAATCCTATCAAGATCACAGATAATTTCCAAAGATACATTCTACATCTTTTAATTAATTTAATTTAATACATTCTACACCTTTTAGTTTTGTCCTGCTGGGAGGTCTGTAGCTGGCATTGGTGCTTGGGATTTCTTTAGAGACTTTTTAGATTTGAAAATCTTGAAAGAAGATTTTGAGATTTAAAAAGTTTATTTGAAAGGGTTTTTTTAGTAAATGTTTTAATTTAAATACAAAACTGTCGCAGAGCATGCAAGCCTTTCCTTCTAAATTTGCAATGAAATTAAAACATACTGAACATTTTAAGTCATGTATGTAATAATTATATTGAATTCCTTTTCCTAACAAATAAATACCTTAATTTTCAGTTTTGATGTCCTTTGTCATTCCTATTCTTGTGTTTATCCCTCAGTTGTGCTTGGTAAAGTCAGGTCCTAGGACCTATATCCATAGCTTTCCTTAGAAGTGTAAGTTTAAGATATTAATAAATAAATAAAATTCCCATAATGATGACCTTTATGTATTCATTACTTTAAGATTCTGGAAAGCTTCAGAGTCAGACATGGAAATAGATTTGAGAATTTATATCTGTCCTGAAATAAATGTTTTATTTCTGAAAGGAAAATTGGTGCAATAGGTAGTTGTTAAAAACTTGACATTCCATTTCAACAGCATATTGGAGCAGAAATATTTTGTTAATGCACTTTATTTATACAATTAGTTTTAATTTCCAGCTCCAGGTATGTTTCACATCATCATTGATCCCTTCTTTCATATTTCTTCCTCCTGAAACATAAGGGCTGTTAGTTTGGAAAAAAAGAACAAGATCAGTGAACAAACATAAATCAAAAAACAAAATGTAAATCTTCAGATCGAAAACACAGATTTTCTAATAGTCTGTCTGAAAAGATACAAACCAGCAACTAGAAAATATCTGACATGTGCATCCTTAAGACCAACTTCAGGGAACTTTTCCTATATTCATTGCAAAAACACCCACCTACCAACAGGACAAATTTTTGAGTTTGGATGTAAGATTTGCAATAGTCTTTCAATACTGAATATATATTGCAAAAGACCACTGTTTGTACAATTATTGCTTTGAACATAATTTCTCATCTGTTCTTGCTATTTTGCTGCCCATTTCTGAACCTTTGCTTCTGAGGCTTATTGAAGATTTGACTGTTTAAAAATTACTTAGTGTTTCTTACTTGGAAGGCTAAGGGTCTCTGGAAGGTTCTTAAATTAATGAAGATATAGTTCCAGGGAAAGCCTGTAGGTAAATACTGCAAGAGGAGACTTGCAGAAGCAAACAAAAGTTAAATATTGAGATGACATTAGATTAGTTAGCTACAGTGTAGAAAAGCAAGGTACATGGTTTAGAGCTGTTGTTGCCTTATCAGGCACGAGAAGAAGGAAAAAGAAGATTTAAAACATGACCTAATTACAAGTGTCCTTAATGTTTTATCTCTAAAGTAGGGACCAGAGAGCCACAGTAAGTTTACTTAGATAAACAGACAATCACACAACATACGCTCAACTCTGTTTGCTGTGGGATATGACATTCTTTTATTAAGTCTGTAAAATGTGTTAAATTAATCTTGAAACTTCATGAGAAGTTTGGCTGAGGGAAATTTTGAAGAATTCAGGCAACAGGATGGTGGTAGAAAGTACTGTAGCTTGGCATGCAAAACAGTTTGGATCGGCACAATTGTAGCACGTCTGTCGCAATAAGAGACTTGTTTAGAAAACAAAAGGATTTTAACTCTATCGACCTTTGTGCTGTCTTACCACTCCGAACACTAATGTATAAATAGAATTGAGCTATTTCACTCATTTCTTAAAAGTTCTTGATATTTTTCCACTCTTTTGTGCTCCTGGGAGAAGTTGTTTGTAAGGCATGTTTGACATGGACATGGTTCTGCTGGTGTTCTCTGTTCAACTGCAAGTGATTGTAGGGCACTAATAGCACATCTGAGATCCTGGATGCAGCAGAATTTATGATGGGAAAATTCTACATACTCAGGAATTCTGGGCTACTGAATATACCACACACACTGAATAGACTACTTTAACAATAGAGCTGGTATGGATGCAAACAGGATCTTTGGCACATCTGGAAATATTGAAAAATGGTAGGGAAGGATGGACTGCTACAGAGATATTTAGTAGTGTTTGCTATAATATTGCACCCTAGATTTCCATTACTGATGGAGTGAAGAATGACTTCTATGGTATGCTCACATGAAAGAAAAGTGAAAAAGAATAGAGCTTTTTGAAAATTTTATTTCATTGGCAAAATAAATAAAAAAATATTTTTAAATCAGCCCAATATCTAATTTGCCACAGTTTTCCCAGTAACTTAAAAATTAATAAATATAATTTCACTGTTGGATGATGTTTTACCTCTGAACAAGAACTTTATATACATATATATTTATTGAAATAATGCATTTAAGAACAAGCCTAAAATAACCTTTTTTTTTTCTTTTTTTTTTTTTTTTTTTTTTTTTTTTTTTTAGCCAAAGGAAACTTTAAGCACGTGTAAGCACAGCATACTGGAAAAAAATCATATACTTTAATGTGAAAACCTTAGTCAATTCCATAGCATACTGGAAAAAAATCATATACTTTAATGTGAAAACCTTAGTCAATTCCATCACATCTCTTCAAGGAAATAATTCCCAAATACCCAGCCTAAGAGAAACCATTTCTCTCTGAAATTTCAAGATCTTGAGGAGTATGGAAATTACCATGATTTTTAAAGAAGAGACACTGCCTATTTCCTGTGTTTGAGAACGAAAAATGACCATTGCTCTGATGATGAGGAGAGCACAAAGCACAGTGATTAATATCCAGTAGATTCTTGTTCCAATATATATCTTGCCTATCACTGTACTTCCTGTTAACATCTTGCTCCTCAGTTTTAAGCTTAGGAGTTACTTAACCCTTCAGATAATATTTTGAAATAATTCCCTGTGCCTGCTGGAGATGGCCTTCCAGCTAATCCCGGCTGCCCTGGCTGGGAATTGTTTCAAGTCTGGTTGGGCAGTGGCTAGCAGACCGGCCACTACCTCCTTGGTAGTTCAGAAGCTGCACGAGAGCTGTTAGTGAAGCTCGACGAAGGTAAGAAGAAGGAGGCCTCGTGGCAAGATAGAGTTTATTGTCACATGCACCCCATGGTGCAGGCACTCACGCGTCCCAGGAGAGAGAGAGAGCAGGAGGAGGCTCACTGCTTATCAGGGATTAGGGGAAAGGGGTGGATACAAGAGGGAAAACCAATCAGGACAATGGGGAGGGCACACAGCCAGCAAATAGGAAACGAGGGGTGGGGCATTCCCAGCCTGCTCCAATCCGGGACTGAGTCCCTCCGAAGTCTCTGGAATGAGGGGGAGAGGCTTCCTGGAGGGGGGCAGGCACTGGGAGGAGAGCAACAGATGATTGACAACATATTGCAACAGAGGGGAACAAAGGGAATTTCCCAGGCAGGAGATTGTACCAAATGGGAAGAAGTACAGGGGGAACTTGGGAAAAACCATTACAGAACAAATGATTATTAACAATAAGTAAAAACCAGAAAACACGCCGCTACAATATTTCAAGAGGCTGTGCAGATGTATTAAAATTTTCAGTTTTATTAAAACTTTCAAATTCCAGTCCAAGTATAGACCAAGTCTTTGGACATTCATTTCAGTGTTTTGATACAGACCTTTTGCTTAATGGCAACAGGGTCCTGTCTAGAGGTGCTGGCCAGATGCCAAAACCAAAGATTCTAGGAAAATTGCAGATGAATTCCAACAGAAATGGAGGAGAGAGTGTTATAACAAAGTATTTGCCACGGTCATGGCATGTATGAAATCAAAGTCTGAAGTATCATGTCTTGAATTTGGGCTATTCAGTTCTGATATGGGGATTTTTTTTCATTTTTAAAAGGAAAGGAAAGAACAAGGTAATTAATTGAGGTATCCATGCTCATCTAGTCCTTTTGACTATTAGTCCTGGAGCTAAGAGGACTCTCTATAGCTATAAAGGAAACCCCTTAGATTTCTCCTTCAACAGTCTGAACAAGACTATCTTTTTTTTTTTTTTTCTTGTTTCTCCTGTTTCTTTTGTCTTCTAAACAATGTTTTTCAAGGAAATGTATTGTGAATAAGAATTTATCACATTATTTAAATACTTTGCAGTAATAATGGGGTTATCTTTAAAGACTACCTGTGAAGATGCTGGCTTCATCACTTTAAAATAGACTGAAAGGAAGAAAATTAAGCAATTAGTGTCTGATTTCCAGTAAGAACTCTTATAATTTTTCTTTATAAACTTACATCTTCTTTTTTAAATTAATCCTGTTTTCATAGATTTCTTTACATTCTGATTCTCCACAAAATGAAGAGTCCATGAAGTTTCTTCATATACTTAACACCCATAAAAAATATTTCTGACATGTTATATCAGAATTCATATTGACTTATTAACCCAAAATTTAGTCACAAATAAATTTATAGAATCTCTTGCAAACTTCTAAAAGATGAATATAAATTAGCATATGTGTTATTTTTCCTGTGCCTTCAGTGAGCAAAATCTTCACATGTTTACAAGTCATGGAGCATGACAAAATCATCTAAAGGAAATAATTTTAAGATGTTAGCGGAATTTTACAGAAAAAAATCTCACAGAGGAGTGAATGAAACAATTTGATTTCATATATGATAAATAGTGTCTGAAGCAATTCATCTTGCATTTTATTAACTAGAAAACCTGGGCCATTTCTTTGCTTATATATTTTTTCAGGATAAATAATGTATTTCAACACATTGACTAAATCAAAATTTTGACCAGTACTAAGTTTATAGATTTTATTTCATCTTGAACTGCATGGGCCGTTCTCATGTATTAGATCACAACTGATAGGAAAGTGGAAATTTATGTGGCTGTGGGCCAACTGAACTGAATCCAAGTAAAGTGCTAAGCTTTGACATGTTACCCTTAAAAACAATGGTTGAAAGAAAATTAAAATTCTTCTGCTGGAGTTGAATATTTTACACTACTTGGGAACTAATTACTAAGGACATGTCAGACACCTATGCCAGTCTCTTTGCAGACCACTTGCTTTCAACTGTTGAGTGTGGATTTAAAAAAATTAATAAGAAGGCTTCATACAGATCTTTACAGTATTCTAGCTATACTTGTATTGATTAAGAAACACATGATAATAAACAATAGGGCTATTAAAATCTTTGTTTTGCTTTATGAAAATTTAGTGAAATGAATGTGCAGGTAAAAAAACCCACACATATTTATAGTTTCTCTCTACTGATAATGAGCATTTGTATCTTCATATCACGTCTTATCAGGTTTAGCCAAATTTATTCTCTGGCTTTTTTACAAATGCAGTTCCAATACATGGTTTATGACCAGACTTTCCAAATACCCCAGCTATATATATAATAAAAAATACACACTATAAAGCTCAGTTGGCAAAATTTTGATTTTGCATTATACAACTCAAGAACTACAGCATAAGACTGGAGCTACACTGCATGATAATCCAATCCTAGTCTGCATTCAATCTGTCACTCTTCCTACTAGATGTAGACACTACTCCAGTGCCAACCACAGACCTTGAGTACAACACACAGCGCTGAGGAAAAATTTACAAGATGAAAGAAAGAAAGATAGTTATAAGACATTTGAATAATCTTGCATATCATTGATAATAGAAATGAGAATATATGATGCATAAATTAGGTTTTAAGAAGAAAATCATGGTGGTTTTGAATAAGAAATAATCACATATTTTTATACTGTAGTACTGACTAGATGCAAGAAACCAATAAGCAACCTCTGTGAATCCAAAAAAAGAAAGAACTATTTTTGACCTCCACAAGTTCCTTCTAGACTTACTAGTTACTTTGCAGTATCCTCTTAAACAGAATGAGAATTGGAAAGAGCATTCTTAGGAGTTTGACACTAACATCAAATGATTTAGGGTGTCACTTTGCCAATAACAGTTTTCAAAAGTTCAACAACCCAGGGCATAGGTTTTCTTTCTACAATGTACAATAGCATTGTCCTGAGCTTTACAATGAGATGGACAACCTGCATGATGGGAAATCTGTTAAAAATAACTGCACCTGTTTGATCAGATTGTAAATTGCCAATATTTTGCTTGTTTTTTCTGTGAAAGAGCAAGTGTGAATTCTCTGCAATGCATGGAGGAAATGTGAAACCCAAACCTTTCCATTTATTCAGCCTCATGTACTCAGTCATTGAATATGTGGTTTCCACCTTTCACTTCTGGCATCCTCAATGTGTTCAGGTGTTAAGAGAAGTTGAAGTACACACTGTGAGTCTGAACAGTAATTTACATCATTTTATAACAAGGGAAAATAAAAAGGTGAGGAGAACCAGGATCACAAAACTAGTAATGGAGGGTGAATCACCCAGCTTTAAATGTTTATAGTGTGGGGGTTTATAAACAAGCACAATTTTTTGTTATCCACTCCCTGCACTATCTAAAAGCAGAGGTAAAATTGTTGCAAATAGCAATATTTTTAATAAACATTCATTCTAAAATTCCTAATGAGGTATACCTGTACTTACAGTGAATAAAAGTAGGATCTCCTTATAAAAATACATGATGTGGTGGGTGGGTTTTTGTTTGTTTGTTTGTTTTTTTCTTTTGTTGTTTTTTACTTTTGTTTTGTTTTTGTTGGTTTTTTTTTAAATTTAATAGAAATTTATTGCTTTAATTTTAAAGTTATTATACTGATGGTCTCCATGCTCTGTCTGGCCCTTTACTCAGTTTTTCTGTACCTGGTACATACTTGAGACAAGAGAATGAGCTGGAGGCAATGCAATTTTAGGATTCTGCTATTTGGTGATTGTATTAGAAAGAAAATTTTAACGGTCAAAAAAAGTTTTCTCATTTTCTTCATAAGTCCCTTTTTGCTTTTATAATTATTTGAATTATAAAGAGGATGGTACGCAGTGACGATCAAACTGGAAAAGTAAGATCATAATGAAATAAAAAAATTAAGAATCATAATTCTTATGACAAATGAGCAAAAAAGACAGCTTTTCTTTAAAACAAGGAGAACTAGTATTTATCATATTAGTCAGAGCATGACTGATACAAAAATGAAGATAAGCAAAAGACCAGATAACAGAAGTACCTATACTTAATTTAAGCAGGTGTATTTTCCAAACTTTATGCATCATATTTCCACTCACCTCAAATTCAGTGGTACTTGTGCAATTTTAAACTTCATACCTGATTTTCTCCCTGAGGGAATATATCACTATTATGTTTGAAAGTCTGTAATGCACAATTGTAAAGTACCTGGTTACTTTTTAACTTATAATCTCTGTAATCACCTTTCACTAGTCTTTCTCTATACACTGGTGTGTAAGTAAGTGCTTTAGCATGACGGTGAACTTCATATTGGATTTTATTTGTTTCTTCTACAGATTACAGTTATTGTGCTTAACTGTAAAGCATCTTTTTATGTAAGTTTTACAGAAAGGGTTGCATAAAATTTTTTCCTTTTCTTACAGGAGAAAGTACTAGGTGCCAAGGAGGTCTGTGGCAGTCATGTATCCGTATAATGCTATTGGAATACTTTACGCAGGGTGAGCACTTTATGCATGAGAGCTACGATTTACAATAGTTTACACGTATGAAAACCTGTGCTATTAAGTAATCATTTCACATTATTTCACTGTCCTAGTGAGCTGCCTCTGTGTATACAGTCCGTAATTTCATACACTGGCAATAAATTGGTTTCTCATTTGAAATAATGAAGATTGTCTAGAAATGGGTGGAGCATGTCTGTGGAATACAAGGAACAACTCTCAGAGATCATACATTGGCTAAGATCAAAGGCATGTCTTTGGCTCTTCAAAGCTTTGTTTAATCCTTATACTTGAAAAAGATGAACTCATTTAGTATGAACTTATTTAGTATTGCTTGTGTGGCAGGGTGGGGAAGAAATGAGGGAGAAGAGGAGAGAGAGAAAAAGGGGAGAGAATATAGAGATAATAGTTCTCTAGACAGAAACAAGAAGACAAAATTACCTTAGGCATAATCTTAAGTGTTTACTGACCTTTTCCTGCTAATATGGAGCTACCAGAACAGGACATTAGCAGGGAGAAAGAAGAGTGTAGTGTAGTTTCATTTAAACACTCAGACTAGGAATACCAATCTGCTCTACTTAAGCACCATCACCAAAAAGAAGCAGATAGAAGGTCTCTGTAGCAGAAGAAGTTGATTTCCTTCACTCTGGCTCTTGCGTATCAAGACTGTCACATAATCGAGAGATGCATATTGCACTCCTTGGAGAGACGTGAGTGTTACACTACAGAGGAAACTGAATATGGTGCTTCTGCAGGAATTCTGAGACTCCAGGGCTTGATTTTGGCTAAATTTCAGAAAAGCACCCAAGCCTGTCATCAGCAATCTTGTTTACTCCCACATCCAGGTATGTAGGTCTAGAAAAGAGCCTGTATTTGAATTAGATATACATTCCATGTGACTGGAGAGCAAGTAGCTGGCCTCATTTCAGATAGTCAGCCCTCTGAGTGGGAGTTTCAATCAGAAAACAAAGCAAGGGAAAACATGCAAAAAATCTAAATCTCTTGCATGACTTAGAAAGTAGGATCATATTCCATTCTGTCATTAGGATTGGATGCAATAACCTAGCCTAGAGTTTGGTTCTTTTTGCTAGTCTTCTTAAACTTACAGTACAGATATGTCTTTGTTTGATGTTACAGATCTGAATAACCCAAATTGTGATTATAATAACTGATTTAACTATAAACGTATATGCCACAAATCTGGAGTAAATTTGCAAGAGCAAACTGACTTCTGCACTTTACAAAACAATTCTCTGGGTTAAAAAATTATGAGAATACATGGAAGATCAGTGCCCACCCTCTATCTTCCCTACACTCTACTGACTGATGTAAAATCTCTACATTAAAATGTTTAACAAAACTGGCATGAAATGAGGCACTGCAGGAACAGCAAAGGGGTACACAAAGTGTGTGGCACAAAGTGTCATAGTATCAGGAAAATTTATCCAATAGAGTAAGCCTGAGTTCCTGCCTGATCTAGATGACAGTGGACCATGGGAGTCATTGTAAACTCAGCAGAATATGAAATCATAATTTTAACGCATAACTAATAGGAAGAAAATGTCAGTACTTCACAATTACAAGCCTTTGACAGGGAAACAGATATATTAGCATGAAGAATCTTGAAAGAGAAGGAAGGAAGTTTATTTTTTGCTAACTCTCAAAGTTAACATAGTGGGAGCTGATCTGTATAAGACCTTTTTCAAGCTGGCAGGATAATGAACCTATGCTTTAAAGGGTCAAATCATAAGATGGAGTGGAGATAGCTTTCCTCTGTTTTGTAATACATTCTCCTTGATCTATTCCAATTAAAAAAAAATATATAAAACCTTAGGTCACATTGTATATCTTCTCGTAATTGAAGAACTGTTCTTTAGTTGAGAGTTACCAATCTGCTTCAAATATCTTGAGTGGAAAATTTTAACCCATGTGTTATGGGTTAACACAGTTTGATTTTTTTAGTTAAAGAGAAATATAGAATATTGTCCTGTCAGGACCCTGGAGTTGTTTCGATGGGGATGGGCACCTATCAGTGTGCTTTAGATATTGGCATGCTGTTTGACCACTGGGAAACGACTTTGGAAGTACACATATAAAGCTGGGATTGTCCAGGCCAAGCCCTTTCCCTTCGGGACAGCTGAGCAGGTACCAGGGCCGGTCCCGGGCTCCCGTGTGGGCCCTGGGCCTGGAGCCCGGCCGGGGCTGCCGCCCCCGCTGCTGGGGGAGGGCTGGGCTGGCCGGGACCGGCCGTGCCTCTGCTCCCCCTTCTCCCCATCCACTGCCGGGACCGGCCGTGCCTCTGCTCCCCCTTCTCCCCATCCACTGCCGGGACCGGCCGTGCCTCTGCTCCCCCTTCTCCCCATCGGCTGCCGGGAGAGGCTGCAGCTGAACATCCAGAGAGCTTTTAAAGCCCAGCCCCAAGCCGGCTGGGGCCGGGACAGTCCCGGGGGTCCCCGGGAGCAGCCCGAGCACGAGTTCAGCCCATGCTGTGAGATCCAAGGGTGGGCAGGAGGCACTGATCACATTTATGATCCCTGACTGCCCGGCAGCTCCGAGCTCCGACCTTTTCAGCTTGCTCCTCCAGCCTTGGGAAAAACCTGATACCATGAGCCGCTGCAGCCAGCTGAGGGGGAGAGAGAGACTGGGCAAGATTTAACCCTTTTCCTAACAAGATGAAGCTTTCGGAACTCAAATCATTTTCCCTGCGAGAGAGGAAAGGACAAATTGGTTTGAAACATAGCGCAACAGCATGATAAGAAGTCAGTGGAAGAACTGATAAGATTATTGGATGAGGGGATAGAAGAAGTGGACATCACTGGACTTCTCTAAATGTAACCTATGGAGACTGAACTAAATATTCCTTTAAGTCATAGAAAGATATGCATTTTGAGGAGGTGATTGTTTATATTTATGTGTGGATTCTTTGAGCAAAAGGTGTTGAGATGACTAAGGGAAATTGATTTTATGAGATGTTTGGACAGAGATTGAGATAAGTGGTCCTCCTGTCAGTGAAGAAGTGAGGAGATATTTCTGTTTCCTGAGACAAAGAATCCTTTGCCTTTGAAGTGGTTCACCTTTAAAAACGAACACCCCAGCTTGCAATGTTTGAGTGTATGACCCATTGAGCAGCTTGGGAAACTGCGAAATGGGAGGAATCACAGAAGCAGAGTTTCCTACCGGCGGCTGTTTGTGTGACAGCTGAGACCCACATGAGAACCTTCCTAAGTAGTTTGTAGGATCCATGGGGCATTTGAGGGACTCTTCTCCCAGAATGGTGAAAGATTATGTTTAAATGGTGAAACTGACTGAAAATCATAGTTTTGTCTCTCTGTATTGGTTGGGGGAAAATGAACAATTGGTGAGGAAAAAGAAGGGTTTTGAAGTTTCAATTTTCAATTTTCCTTTCCTTTTTTTTCATTCTTCAGTGTGTAAAAATAACCTATGTGTGTAACTTTCAAGTTTAGGCCTGTTGTGCTTTTCATTTTCTCCTGGTCAAGTCCCACTAAATTTGGCAAGCAAGATTTAGTGAACGTGAAACCACTACATGAAATTGATGTTTCCACCCAGTTTTGAACCAGACCAGAACACCATGGTACAGTAAGCCTTAATGTCTTAATAGAGTAATCATCAGCATCATATTTAGTGTTATCTGATAAGCTAACATTCATGCTTTAATTTTCTATAAAGGAGGCCAAGTAGCAATGATGCAATGCATATGCTGAATATAAAAGCCTGTCCTCAAAAGGACTGTCAGATGCAGGGGGTTTACTTTTAATACCAACAGGCATGGGAAGGCTACTTAGCCAATAGCAATGCCAGAATGAATAGTTGGAGGTCTGGGCAGGCTAGTGACTGGAGCTACTGCTGCCTTAGACAAGAATAGACTCTATAAATGGGTTGGAGTGCTACAAACCCTTTCTACTATTCAGTGCCACTTAGAGGGTGCGTTATGCCTAAGCAAACAAAATGAGTGATAACACTCCTGTCTCCACTGACCCACATAACAAAATGTACACAGACAGTGTTCCAATCAATTACTTTTCTAACCCAGCTGGCTCTTCCATTCTCAGTCAATGAGATCACAGATGAAGCATTCATTCCCCATTTCCTTCATCTGCATTAATATGGATTTGCTCATGAACTTAACATAATTATTTCTGTAAGGACAAAGTAAAGAAAAAGCCATTTCTCAACTTAGAAGGCTGGTGATAAAGTGCTAAAGGACCTATCCCTTTTCCAGTGAAGCCAATGGAAACCCTTCTATTCATTTTAATTAAGACATTACCAGGCATTTATCTGAGATAAAGACTGAAGTTACAGATTCCTCTGAAGGTCTCAAATTTCAGAGAACTAATGATTGCTTGTGTATGATAAAGTTAGAGCACTGCTGGAAAATAAAGAAAAGGTTAGATCTAACATCTGTGGTGTCAAGGAAGAAAAAAATAGGTATTAACAAGCACTTGACAAGGTTATGTGTTTATGGCAACCTTCCCATGTCCTTTACTGAGCTACCAAAAATTTTAATATTTTCTCTCTTAAGAGTTTGAAGCTTTAAAACAATCTGGCAGGAAATTTCAGAAATAAATATATTTTTGTAAGGCTCAGCTAACAGTCAGCATTAGACAAGTAAAGCCACATTTGAGGATTTGAATATGCCTGACCTGGTTTTCAGAAATGCTGAGCATCAACAACTCTTAGTGTCATCAGTGTTAGTAAACAGCTGAAAAGCAAAAAAATAAATACCCAGGTTGAGGTTTAACTCCATCCAGCAAATAAGTGCCACACAGCTGCTCATGCATTCTTCTTACAGTGGGATGAGGGCAAGAGAACTGGAAAGGTAAATGTGAGAAAATTCATGGGTTGAGATAAGAACTGTTTAGAAATTAAAATTTAAAAAAAAAAAACATCACCACCCACAGTAGTAACATTGATAAGAATAAATTGTAATGAAAGGAAGAGTAACAACAACAAATAAATAAAATTAAAGGAAAACAAGCTATGCAAATGAAAAAAAAAAATCCTCACCACTAACTGACTGATGTCTAGACATTCTTGAACAGCAGCTCCATGGAAAACCTTTCCCTCAGTTTTATTAGCGAGCATGACATATGGTCTGGAATATCCCTTTATCCATTTGGGGTCAGCTGTCCTTGCTGTGTCCCCTCTCAATGTCTTATGCACACAAAGCCTCCTTGCTGTTGTGGTGGGGAGCAGAAAAGGTCTTGAGCCTGTGTAAACATTGCCCAGCAGCAACCAAAAAGTCCCCATGTTACCAATGTTGTTTTCAGCACAAATCCAAAATGTAGGCCCATACTAGCTACTATGAGGAAAATTAACATGACCTCATCCCATATCAGCACAACTCAACACCCAAAAATCCCCCAGGCCCAACCCCAAGCAATGCTTTAAGTGCTTATATGAAACACTGTGTCCTTAGCAATCGTTCTCTGGAAAGTATGGAAGGTTCTCTTTTAGTTATGCATTTCTCTACTTCTGCAAGGCTCCAGTAAGCTTAAAGAAGCAGTGAAATGTTCCTTTCTCAGTGAGAAGGTAGCTAAATAAATGTAGACAAAATAACAAAAGAAAAGCTGGGTCCTAGTATTGAAAATACAAGGAGGAATTTGAACATTCTTTGTTACAGCCAGTGAATAAGAGCCTAACCATTTAAGCTAACATTATAATAGCACTGAAACAGAACCTAAAATACTGTACAAAATTTGGTAAGTACTACATACTTTCAACATGGAAATTACATCAGCAATAACCACTTCTAATTAAGCTTTCTTTAAAACATGGATGGAAATTGGATTTTGGCTCTGTTCATCAGTCTTGAAAACAAGAAATCCATAAATGTAGTCAGACAACATTTAGAAAGACATAACAGAACTTGAATCAACTCAATAATATTCCAGTGTGGACTGTTTTTGCTATTTGTTTTAAAGCAAAATAATGTCAGCATGATTCTGCTTATAAGTTTGCCTTACCAGGACAAGGTATTTATAATATTATTATATTATATATATTTATTATATTTAGGATATCCTATGTAAAACACTAATCAGATTTTCACATTTATCTATTTATTTATTTATTTATTTCTTCAGAGATAGACATATCGGAAGACGTACACATGTCACAGGGTACAGTCATTGCACATATTTAAGTGTGAAAACTCAATGGAAACACTACAGTAGCCACATCATTTGTGAGAAGTCATCAAGCAAATATAAAGTTTTCTCTGACAGTGTTTTTAAACTGTATTCCAAATTCTATTCAGTACAAACAAATTGGGATTATATACAAAATGGTAGTTATATAGGCATAAGAAGTTATTTCTATTTTTATTATGTTTCAAAAAAAATCTTTGTTTTACATGACCCAAATTTCAGTCTTCAACTTATAAGTATCCATTAACACTCCTAGAAATTACCCAAATTAATAGTTATAGATTCCAGAGAATCATCTCCTCTATTTGAAAAGCAAAATGCTTCTTTTCTGATGCCTAAATAAATCAGATTTTTAACAGAAAAAGAGACACAAATATAGGTATAGCAAAGAAAAAAACTAGTAATCAGATGAAGTGGGCAAATGGATGAATGCCAATTTTGCATATTTATATTTTATTTGTTTTATTTATAACACATGTGCTTTGTAAACTATGACCAAAGCTTATGAATGAGAAAACTGTCAACATAAGAATGGGTTTCCAAGGCAAAGAAACTGAACTCATCCATGTGTAAGTCACAGCACAAAAAATTTCTTTCTCTTTGCCAAGACATTTCTAGTTCAATACCTGATGATAAAGAAAATGCTCCCCAGGAACACTTGCCCAAGGCAAAAAAGACTAGGTATCTCTATGCTAGCCCCTGAAATCCACTGCCTGAAGTGTATTTGGGTCAGTCAGCGGGATGAGTATGTGAAAAACTTCAGATAGAAGGAATAAGTGAAATGGATATAAAGAATTGGATGCAGAATTGGATTGCAGTGATGCTGCAGCCCAGCTGTGCATCAGAACTAGAACGTTAGGGAGGAGAAAGACTTCTTTATGCACTTCACCTGTCTTAAGTGTAGACACAGGCCATGTAGTCTTTCTGCTGTTGTCTATAAGGAAGCACAGGGTAGGTGTAATCCTAACTGATTGCCAAGGGATGTTACTATGCTTATTCCAAGCACATGCTGGAAAAAGTAATGTCACACTCAAGAATTTCCATGTGTGGTCAGTGACTTGCTTTAGAAGGAGTTCAAAATATTTGTAAGAAGACATACATCTTGCCTGTGGTGGTAAGAAATGACCTCAACGATCTGCCTTAAAGCAGCTCACAGAGCAGAAAATGCATAGTATGATAATAGAAATGTTATATGTGATTTAATATATTACAACAGTAGAAACTTTACAGATAATTTCAGGGTTTTGTTCATTTTTTCCGACCTTATAACTGTTAATACAATCATCTAATCAGGCAGTTTTTAAAACTAAACGACTTTTCATCTGGGTCAGCTCTTTGAACTCACATTCTGTTTTGTTGAACTCACATTCTGTTTGTCTGTATTCACAGTATTTCTCTGATCTCTGCTTATTATCCACCATCTAAGCAGCTGAAGAAGCATTTTACAAGCCTACGTAAGAGTTTCATATTAGATAATCATTTTTACTGACTGCTCATTTCAGTCAACTAATCATTTAAAATTCATTAATGGTTGTCTTCTATCTTTTTTATAGAGAGAACAGCATGGAGGCAATCTGAAATGTGTAAATATCAGATAAGAATCTTTTAAATGTAAGATGAGATTTGTCCAAAAGGGACAAGGAGACCACAAAACCACAATCAATGTCATGAAAAAGGTACAATTTAACATTAAGCTCTATAATTACTTTACAAGTTAGAGGCCTCACATATATGCAGAAAATATCCTTTTGTAATGTGGTTGAAATTATATTTCTGAAAACAGATGCTTTCTCCTGCCATCTGTCAAAAGCCTGTTTGTACCCTAGCCTTCTTACTTGTTTAGAAGCCAAAATAAATAAAACAAAAATATGTCCTGAAAAGCACTGGTAAAATAATGTCAGTTCATTAATTTTCATACCACGTCACTTTCCTGTGTTAATACATAACATATTTTTCTCTCTTTTACTGTGAACAATAAACTTTTCATAATTTTATTTTATTAGCATTTTTTTCAAATTTTTTTTTTTTTTTTTTTTTTTTTTTTTAAAGAATGTTTTCTAGTTCATTCTAGAGAGATTTAACAGACTAAGCAAAGAGCTGTGAAAGGGTTGTGGCCACTTTCTAGCCTTGTGAATGAAACCAAACCTATGATCAAGGAAGTCTTGAGAAGCAAATACCTTGATCAGGACCCTTGCACTAAAAGCCAAGAAAAGGCTGCTGTGGGAAAAAGGTTGAGCTGTAAAATCTGTGCATCTGCTCTTAATTTTTGTCTTAAAATCAGAATTCTTTCATTTGCTATTAAAATCTGTACTGCAAAGTATTTTTCAATCTATTTGTACATACAAAGTGTCCTGATCAGATACTTATAAAAAGAGTCAAAAAAAGAGTCAAAAGAGTCAACTCGGTCACCAGTTGATATATATATATATATATATATATATACACATTCTCCCAATGTCTATCTCTGTTTATCACAGTTGCACTCTTAGATCACAGGAGGTGGATAGGTCAGCTTTGTCCTGCAAGAATGTGGGTTTTTTCTTTTTTCTTCTGCTTCCTATGCTTTTTCACAATGATATCTTACTAGGGGTGCGAGGAAAAGAAGCAATAAAAGGCATAACAATAAACTTGTGCCTCAACTAGAGATAAACAGACATTTCAAAGAGAAAATAAGAGAATTTGCCCATGAGTTAAATGGTTCAGAACACTGAGATTAATATAAAGTTTATTTTTTTGTCCTGCTAATTTCTGCCTGCAGACTGCTGAGAATGATACTGAAACGTGTTCTGATTTAGTGGTTATTTTATAGCTAGGATCTTACAGTGCACTCAAGTCTTTTTATGACTAGGGAACCACTTTGTGCCTTAGTCTTTTCACCTTGTTATAAAGAGAAATAATTGCTGTAGCGGTGCGTGAGCTGTGCTCACAAATTTTGGGTTTATGTTATTTATGTTGGGAAAAGGGTCTTTTCCAAACCCCTCTGTTTATAGCTGCATTTCGCAGTGGTTTGTCCCCTCCCCCGGAGCCTGCCAGTCATCCAGGAAAAGCCTCTCCCCCTTCTGGAATTCTCGGGGAGACCGGGCTTCTGATTGGAACAGGTTCTGGGAATCCCCTCCCCCCCTCCTCTCCAGAGATTGGCCCTTTTGTGTGTCAATCTACCCCCCAACTCCTCCCTTTCTATTCCCCTATTGGTGGAAAGTTTATGTACACGCCCCCTGGTACCTGTCCTCTTAAGGGGGGCCTGGGCGGGGTTTCTCTCTCTCACCCACCATCCATGAGGCAATAAACATCTCCTGTTAACCCTCAGAAGAGAGCCTTCCTTTTCCTTCGCCATCGCCGCTAATTTATATCTAGTGCTAGCCAGCCAGAAAGCCCACCGCGTGGGGGTTGCTGCAGAACTGTCCAGTGGGCCCTACCGACTGCTGCCAGAAGCCGGGCAAGGCAAGGGATCACTGAAAAGTGACCCACGGAGGGCAAAAACGCCATAAATTGCTCTAAGAAAAGATGGTAAAAAGTCTATCACAGCTTCAAAATATAGTGGCTGGAAAATATTTTATTTCTTTCAAAACTACTGTCTTCCCACTGAACTTAACAGTAACTGACAAAAAGGTACCACACAATTCTGTGGGTCTGATAATATTGGTAGGTCAGTAATATTTGTAAACATTTTCGAATGTTACTACTGAATGGTAACATTAAATCTCTTACCTTTTAGCTATAGTTTATATGTTTCATATTTTTCCTTCACACATGTTTATTTTGGAGTCAGAAGGATATGTTGAAATCAATTTCTCAAGGGCAGTTTAGCTCCACAGTAGAACAGATAGTACAATTAAAAATTGGTTTTTTTGAGAAACGTATAAAACTGAAGTCTTTGGTGATCATTTATGGCATATCATAAAGTTGTTTTTGTGCAAGCTTGGAAAGTAATATTGTGTAAATAGAAGAGATTAAACAAAAAAAAAAAAAAAAGCCTGAAACTTTCACATATAAATTTCAAATTAAGGTTTTCTCAATAAAAGCAGATTAAATGCAGAAAGCTTAAATACAGTTTGCCAGCACAATGACCACTGCAGGCTCCTCTACAAGGCGCCATGCCAACTGCAGAAATAAAAAGACTTGAAAGCATTTGTATACTTGTTATAATAAATTGTTTTGCGACAATGTAGTATCATTTTTAGACAGTTTGCACTCAATAGATATAAAAACATTTGCAGTGTCATTCTCAGAAACTTGAACCCGAATTTGGGGGAACAAAACTAAGCAAGTGCTTAGAACAAGTGCTTTAATCGCAGCCTGTATGGATCTATGATAAATGATCTTGTAAATTATTATCTACTTTGACTTCAGGATACTAAACACCACCCAGATTTCTGTATAATGCAGGATCCAAAACATTTAATATTGTTATGACCAGACTACCAAGACTGACACTTTTGTTTATTTACTGATTCTCCTATAGTCAGCGAGATAGAATAGCTAGAAGAATAGGCATTCTTTCTTAGTAACATGAAACCATGGCCTGATTTGGTCAGATAAATAAAACTATACACATGAAAAACATGTCCATAGGTACTCTAATATCTAAGCTGTCAGACTTTATTCTTAAAATACACAAAACAAACAATTTTTTATTGTTTTAAAAATCTTCATATTGTATTCTAAATTATATTAGCTTAATTCATTCTTTTCTACATAGGAATGATAGTATGAACATTCAGGAATCCTAATATAAAACTCTGAAAAAATCAATTTTGCTCATATTCCATCCCTGTGTGGAAAGGCTTATTTTTCAAATCAGAGTGACTTTAGTATCACATTGGCATACATGGATTCATCCTGGCAATAAAATCTCTCTAAACATATGTGAATACTTGCATGTGAGACTATGTATGCATATTATTATATGTACATGTACACACACGTGTGTGTGTAGATATTTATATACACACATATATCCATGCTTGATCATTTTAGTTATAAAAGACAGAAAATTTAGTCTTCTGTTTTTAAAATCTTTCAACAATTTATAACATATACCACTGAAATTTTCAAAATAACAATTATTGGATTGATTTTTTTGGCAAGAAGCATGGAATGTAAGTAAGGGCCATTTACCATTAAATATCTAGAGCTATTTTCTTATATATTTTACTTTTGTGTTTTTAATGTTTAATTAACCTTAAAATTTTCACTGTCCAGGGATGAAATAGGAAAAAAGCAGTTTTCAGTTCTACTTATGTCGTCCACTTGTAAGGGTGGAGGGAGAGTAAAAGAAAAACAAAATAGCAATCTGTTCTGGGTGGGTGTATTTAATGATAAAATGATGACAGAAAAGTTATGGAATCTTGGAATCTTATTAAATAAGATCCAGCTGAATTTATTGGACAGAATGGAGGAGAACAATGTCCAAGAGAAAGAAAAAGGATTTATGATCAAAAATTGATTTCATTTTTCTGGAAATATATGGGATTTTTTAAATAAAAATATCCATATGTGTTTCTGTAGTTTTTTAGTAGACATATAAGGTAGAGAAAAATATCCCAACAAATTCTAAGTTATTTTCTCTCTATCTAACCCCACGTGGCTGAGTATAAAACAATATTCATATGAACATTGTGAGAAAAATGTTCTCCTATAATATACAATGCTTTCAGAATGGAGAAATGACATAAAGTCTGCAGAAAATATAATTTCTATTCCCAGCTTGGACTGATTACAGAATCAAAGCAATTCAGAAAAATATACCTTCATAGGTATTGCTATAAATAAGTTTACATGAAAGCTGGCCATTCCCTAGGCAGTTAAGGGAAGATATGTTGACACTTAATGAGATTTAACTGGTATATAGTCAGAAAGACAGCATATGAAGAGCATATAAAGAGCATATAAATAGTTGCAGTGGTTGCAGTAGATTAAAACAGGGTAGACATTCGTGTACCAAAAAAAGGATGACAATATTGCTTATCAATAGTAAAAAAAAAAAAAAGAGGGAATTTATTAATTTAAGAAGGATGAAGGAGCTGGATCATCCTGTGTGTGCCCATGCTGTACCTGCTGGGTAAGTATAGCCAGCTATAGAGAGAATGATTTTCTGAGTCCTGGGGAATGGGTCCACCAGCCAACACCTTGCCTTAGCATATGTAGATGCAGGTTTGTCATCCTGTCTCCCTTATTCATACATTTCTGTGCACACAAATATTCATGGAACTTAATACATTTTAAAAGAAAAAAAAATCTAAATTTATCACAATAATAGAATCATTGCTTGAGCCCTTTGTAAGGAAAACAAGTTGACAAATCCTGCTGGGAAAATAAATAGAGACATCATTGTAATCTTATAATTTTAATTCTCCCCAGCTATCTCCTACGGTTACCTACACATTCATTCATTATCAATCACACTTTTATAGGATTTTTCTTTTAAAGAGCTTTATAATGAAATATTTGACCCATGTTATTTTCTCTAGCGTTGATCCCAGATTTTATGTATAACATATTTCAGAAGGATAGAAGAGTGACCTGAAGCAAGTTTGAAATTCAGAATTCTGTCTTAAATGACCCACCTGAGTCTGTGCAGTGTGTGATTGTCTCTATGCCCATTTTTTCATGTCTGCATCTTTGTGCATACCAGGTTTCACCTTGCCATGCCTGTACTCTGACCTAATAGGCAAGCTCCAGCTTTATTGCACATCTATCATGCCCAAGCCAGTTTAGCTCCATTTCAGTTGATCTTCTCTCAGGAATAGCACTTGTCTACAATGGCTGAACAGCGTCTGGCTGGTGTAATGTTGGCACACCCCTATGCACACATTTTTGCAGACACTCTAGAAACTCAATTCTCTTCTTGTCATACAAGTCAAAAAAAATTACCCTCAAGAAAAGATTAGTGGGGATTTCTTCCACTTGTTTTTATGGTGAAATGTACATCATTCAAACTTACTTTTTTTTCTCACAGAGAGGAAGCTCCTTGGTCCTTATAATTGTATTGCTGAGTGGCTTGGACTTTGGAGTTTCCACTTTTTGGTATCCGGAGAGTTTTTTGAGGTATTGCTTTTTTTCAGGTGAACCTTTACTTTGTATTATTTAATTCCATCCTCTTTCTACTGTCATTTGTACACTGTAATACTCTACAAGTGTTAGTCAGAAACCAATATGATCCTTGAAAGTCCATTTAGTAGTCTTGTCACACTCATTAATACCTCTTAGTGACTGTTATTCAATTACCTTTTCTCTGATTACTTAAATGTTCCCTGATATGGGTTAAATCCTCTGATAGAATAAGATCTAAAAAGCTTTTTTTATCAATCTTTTGTGTGTCATTCATAGATGTAGCCAGTTAGGCTTAGCAGCCAAATGTCCACACCACAGCTCATACACCCTTCCTCCTCAATAGGACATGGGGAGAAAACAGGATTAGAAAGCTGTTGGGTCAAGATAAAGAAAAGGAGATTGATGCAATTCACTGTCACAGGTGGAACATAGTCACTGGGGAAAAAATAATTTAATTTATTGCCAACTTGGGTAGTGAAAAACGAGTAGATAAACTTTAAATCAGCACCTTTTCCCAACTCTTCTCAAGTCCTGTTCATCACACTGACCTCACCATCCTGAGCAGCACAGTGAGGCTCTGCATCTGGTGTGTGTGTTACCGTCAGTACATAGCAGTTTCTCTCTGCCTCTCCTTCCTCATCAGCCTGCACCTCTGCTTTTGCATTGTCTTTCCATTATTCCTTCATGAATATCCAACTGCTCCAGCATGAGTCCTCCCCAGGCTGCAGTAGATAGGTATTCCATTATGAAGTTTTTCATTCTCCTTCTCTGACATCTGTATTTTCTTTATTGTTTGTCATGCTCTTTGTATCCTCTTCCTCTCTTTTTTCTGAACCCTCTTTCCCCAGAGATGGCACCACGTGCCTCCTGTGGAGGGAGACAGATGGAATGGGCTGTGTCTGGCACAGGCCAGAGGCTGTTCCCACAGAGGCCACCCTTGCAGACCCATCCTCTCCTGATATGTGGCTGCACAAGGTCAGTGTGTTATTGGCCCCACAAAGGTGTATCATTTGAAGGTTGTCAGCAGCCTCCCAGAAATGACTTATGAGAAATTAGCCGATGTGTGTTTTGAAAAGCAAAAAGGTTTTAATTAAAGCAAAAATAACAATCTATACAAAACAAAAGAGTAAAAGCCATGCACAGTGCAGGGAGGTCCCTTGCACCTGCTAAGACACCCCAAAAAGCCCTGAGAAACTCCGTGCTCTCTCTTAAGTATTCAGCAATCTATGATGGGGTTTTTGGCATGCTGCCCAATAGAAAATAGCAACATTACTTGAGGTACAGCTCAAGGACCCAAGGGGTACCTTTGTCCTGGCACTGGCCCAATCATGGTGAGAAGAGCATAGAAGTTTCTAGTTCTTCTTCCTTAAAAGTTCAAGGGTGAAACTCAAACTCTTTCCTAATACAGAAACAGCTGTTAAATCGTGGGGGTGCACTGCAACACTCTCCTGCCTCTCCCTCTCTGCTACCAAAACCTTGCCAGCTGCACCCAATGTGTTAACTTTCAGATATACCATTTCAATACTAAGTATATAACATATTAATTTTATTTCAACTATATGCTCCTTTTGTGACATTTTTTCCATATCAGATAATGAAGTTTTGGATGAAAAAGGGAGGAGTTTTAGCAGTACTTTGTGAGAGGTATTCTTCGTAATTTGTAGATTTTATGACCAGGAGGTTACTAAATTCCTATGTTATAATGTACTATATAATACAGACTGCGTCGTTCCAGCCCTTGTAATCTATTCTGTTCTGGTCCTAAGAAATGATATTTGACTAAAACGTATGTGTTAGCTGTGCTTAGAAGCTGTGGGGAAAAAAAAAGCCTCTTAATCTTAACCTCCATAGCGACTGTCTTCAGTTTGAGGTGAATGTAAGGAACGACCAAGTCCCATCAGCACAGACATGTGAGAAATCTTAGGTAGTACATGCACTGTATATTTGAAGACATTCCATGAAACTTCATGCAAAATGCTTGTGCTGTATAAATAAATAAATAAATAAATAAATAAATAAATAAAATAAAATAAATAAAATAAATTTTAAAAATATGTAAAAGCTCACAGAAATATAAAAATAAAAAAAGCAAAATTCACCAAGCACCACCAGAAAATCTTTAACAATGTCTGAAGAGTAAACAGATGAGAAAAATTTGCATGATGTATGAAAGAGAACAAAGAAACTAGTTTGTTTTCCTCACAGAAAATTCCTCATGCATTCTTTGTAAGTAAACCCTAATGCATTAAAGAAATACTAGATTCTTTTATGCATTTTTCTTTTTGTTCTTGTAAACAACTTCTGAACAAAAGAAATTATTTAGAAAAACTGTTATCCATCCAGCCATATAGTCTTAATTTATAGATTTAAAAAAATATAGACAGTATAAGGCTTTTCTGGTTTGAAAATTCTTTATACTCAGGTCTGTATGTCATTAACACCACTGATTTTCTTTCTACACGGTGCATTCTGTGTCCCAAACATGACCCATTCCAGTAAAATAAAGACCAGTTTTCTATTGACATCCTTGACAGAGATCTTCCAGTTCAGCAAACAAATAGGACAGTAACACCACTACTCAAGTAAACTCATGCAAGGGAGCTATACTGGTTTACCAAACCTTACATTATACTGACAGTGTCTGTAAGTTTTATTCGGACTCACTGGCACTGTTCAGTCTGAAATTAAATCCTGGGATAGCAGTCTACCAGGCTGTATTCAGGAATCTGAAGAGCTATTTCATGAAGGATGCGAAACTACTGTTGTCAGATATATATACTTCCCTCCAAATAAGTTGAGGTGTCAAGACTCGACAGTGAATACTCGAGCTTCTTAGTGAAGTTACAATAAATCTGGGAGACATATCTAGATCAGCTGATCAGATACAACCCCAGTTCAGTAATTCCATTGTTGTTATCAAATTAAGTATTTGCATAAAGAACAGTAAATTAATCCCCAAGTGCATTCTTGCAAACTACGGTGCTGTATTTCCTAACATTACTAGAAACATGTTGTGTCACCCTCCAATAGTGGGACTAGCTCAAAAGATGGGCAATCAAATATAGCTTAACTGCAGGTTAAAAAGGCAAAAGTCAATAAAGACAAAGGGCAAAGCTGTTAGCAGAAATTTATTGATGTCCTTCATTGTCTTGTCCAAGCTTTGCTCTTTATTGCTCCACCTCTATTCTTGCAGGAAGGAATAACTCAAGTCCACATATAGAAAATAAGCAGAGCACTTACCACCCAAATCTAGCTGTTTCCCTCAAATCATCAGCTGCTTTTTGGAACATGTTTTTGTCAAATGAGGCTGTGGCTTAATTCCAGAGGCTTTCCTGTAAGTGAAGAAAGCACAGCCAAAGCCACCAGCAGTCTGATTCAACTTTCAACAGGCCAGACGGAGTTAATCCTCAGGAATTGTTACCCGCTAAAGCAAGATGAGAGCCCAGGCAAGGGGGTTAGTGTGAACTTGCACCATTAAACAGACACGAATACAACCAAAAGGCAGCCTGCTCTCATTGATGTTACATAGCATTCCTCTGAGTAATGACTCCAAAGAGCTAACCACAAAGATAAAGGAAAAAGGAAACAAGAAAGTGAGGGGATTAATAAAAATCAGAGATGGAAAAACACAGGTTTATTGTGACAAGTATTAAAAAAATATATACAAAATCAAGAGAAAGAAGACAGAAGAAAGAAACACGGCCACTGCAGGAATCTCTCTTGCAAGCCAAGGTATTACATGGGATCACAAGAGCTGTTTGGGTTTTTTTCCTGCAGGTTCTGGTAATTTCTATGGTTCTGTTTTGATTGTCATTAAAATGAAAGAGAGACATTCTTTTTACTGCAATAAAGCATTTCTACTGGGAATTTGCACTCAGAGGAAAGAGGTAGCATTCTTTTCAAACACAAGTTCAAGGCACTGAAATGTAAGTTTCTTTAATTCACCTTGTAGCTTGATAGTACTGCAAAAATTGAGGGGCTTTTCAAGAAGCCTAAAAGTGCCTCAATGCCTTTTAACATAATTTTGTGTCAACAGCCTCAGCATCTTCTGCCAATCTTCACATAGAAGAGTAGAAGAATTTGGAATGGCTCTAGGCCTTCACTTATTCATGCTTTGTTACTTTTTGTTCCTTGTATGCTGTTTTTCTTTTTTGTGAATAGAATATAGAATTATTCTTTTTTTTTTTTCCTTTTTTTTGGGGGGGAAGAGGGCAGGAGGTGGAGGTAGGATTATTCTAGTTGATAGGAAGGAAAGGAAGAACAACCTTCTCCATTAGATTTATGCAAAGAAATAGGGTCAATATTATAAGATGGGAAGAAATTTTAAAAGATATTTGTAGTACTGCATTATTAAAAGTATTTAAATACAAAGTAAATTACATACTTATATGCTGTACACATTGCAGATGTTAATGCCTGGTATTTATGAGATAGATGCATTGTTTAATCTTAAAGAGTTTACCAAAAATTTTGAGAAGAAGATTCATCCTGCTTTGTTAATTTGCAGTGACTATTCCTTATTTGTTGTGATTTATTTACAAAAAATAATTTTATAGATAGAAACAGATCATTATGGAGACAAGGGAATGATGATTTTATTGACAGTTTGGAATAGATTAACTTATGTTTGTATTTATGCATTTCTTATTTATTATCTGGCCTAAATTGAATTGTCAAATTTGTATTTTAGGTTGCTTTAAGATTCTTTTCCTCTGAGTGACCATGATGTCTCCAGCCAGCTTTTTACTCTGTTGTCTTGATTGTTAATGCTTGTGATACTTTGTGTCCTGCCAATACATAACAGGAGAAATTCTGAGGATGTCGCCCACCTTCCTTAACAAACACATATCTGGCTTTTTGAAAGTGTTTGTGTTTAATAGGAATGTGAAGTCTTCTGTCTCTGGGTGATTGATTCTGTATTAATCAATCATTGACACATGTATGCGTAAAATGATTTTTTCCTTTGAAAATACTGACGCAGATATATATGCACTTGATAAGTGATTTACCTCAACATATATTTTTTCTTGTTAAAGGTAGTTGAGGGCAAGGTGCTAATGGAAGAAAGAAATATATGTTCTCTGTTTCATGAATCTTCAGAGACTTTTAAGAAATCTTTTAACTCATTATAGAATCAAAAATGCAAATCCTAACAAATACTACCAGGTTCTCTGAAGTTAGAATATATTGGTGATTAATATAGATACTCTCTCTCTATAAATATATAAATATATATATTTATATATATAATATATAATATAAATATATACTAATATCTATATATATTATTATAATTAATATACTATACTACATATATATTAATATATATCACCAAATATATTTGGTGATTAATTTGAACAAAAACTCAAAGGGAGTGGCTTTTATGTTTTTTTTTACATAATTTATATTGATGTTTTTTGTTTCTTTATTTTATTTCTAACTTCTTGAAGATGATGGTGGAACCACCTGATTTATCTGATGTAAATCCAAAGTATCTGAATTAATACAGATGCTTGGAATTAGAATTCAACTTTATCCTTTCTTTATATTTTTCCTTTCCTTTTCAAAAAGATGTAGTTTATTTATTAAAAGACTAAGTTCCAATAGAACATTTCTTGGAAAAAGTATTATCAGATCCAACATGATGTATATATTTTTCTACCTCTCAGGTTATTAAGACAGTTGGAACATTCAGGTGGTTGAACCTAGGCCTCAGTCCCTAGTTTCCCTAAAAAATCAGGAGCTTGAAGATGGATGTTATTTCATGATGGAGAATCTTAGATAGACAAAGTTTCCTTGTCTGTTCCAGTGAATTAAATCTTGGAAAAATTATATCTTGCCCAATAATTTAAGTGTTGGAAAGTTTAATCCTGGATGAAATTGCTGGATGGACAAAAAGCATTTTTGACCACAGTGTACTGAGATTTTCCAAGGAAAGGGAAAGAAAAAGGAAAGATAAAAGCAAAGGAGAAGAGAAAGAAAAAGGGGAAGGGAAAGGAAAAGGGAAGGGGAAAGTAGAAAAGGAAGAGAAAAAAAGAGAAGATGAAATAAGAAAATGAAGAGAAAATAAGGAAAGTTAAAAGAACCAAATATTTTATTGAGCAGCAAACTTACTACAGTTCAAGAACAAAAAGTTGTAAATAAAGGAACATTCATTTAAGCACATTACACTTGGTAGCAATATGCAGCATCCATAATTTGAAAACAAATAAATTAGAGGGATTTTTAAAAATCTCCATAAAAATTCTTCTTCTCCTAGTCGGGACAGAAGGTGAGGCCCTATGAGGGCAGAGGGAAAAAAAAAATCATCTTAATATCTTCCTCCTTCAAACCTGAGAAAAATGCTTTGATTGTGAGAAAGAATAAGGATAAACAAAATAGCCCATTTCTACTTTGGTTTTGAAGTGAAATATAGACTTCAGCACTTCACATTTCCTTATAGGCTTGGATCTCATTGTCAGCATTGTAAGATATTCTGTACATCTTTCCTGTACTTTGCCCTTACCCTCACCTCAGATGAAACCCCTTTCATGGCACTACCAATGGGGTTTTGTGAAGTTCATAGCTTCCAAACCCCTTTAAGACAGAATTTCATGATGTACAGGATCTGTCAAACAGATTAGTGAAGAGAGACAGAATGGGTGCATTTGGGAAAGATAGGTCTTTGAGAACACAGAGCCACTGTGAGCATGTTCAGTTCTTTGTCCAAGATGCTTGACTTTTCAAAGTCTGAGAAAAGTTTCCTTGAGGGATATGAATTTTACATGAGCCACCCTATGTCACTGTATTTGCTTCTTTGACAGTGTCACTTTTTTTAGCTCTTTAATACTATATTCAATAAGTAATATAATCACTAATATGTTGGAGAGATTTGGTTTCCCGTATGTCAGGTATGGCTCAATAATGGCTCATTTCTTAAAAGTGTTTGCCAGCTTTGATTCAGACATGATCCCTAGTATATCAAAATAGTGTTTAGATACAGTGTATTCTTCTTAATGTGCTTTTAGTCACTGCTCAGCCTATGTCAGGAGCAGAGGGTATAAAAGATACTGGCCCCAGCTGTCTTCTGTTTTAGCTTTAACTATAATTTGCTAAATCAGCTTGGAGAAAATATTGTAGTATCTAGCCAATACAATTTTAATATGTAGCAGGCCAACTAAAAACATGTTGCATGTGCAGCGGATGTAGATCAGCAAGTTTTGCTGCAGCAGTTCTTCTGAAAATACATTCAAAAATACATTTATTTTCTAATTTTTTTTCAAATTTTTTGTGTTTGTTTTGTGTTTTTATTACATAGAAGACTCAAAAAATAGCCATTTTTCAATCATATAAGCATGCTTTTCAGATCCAGTTACAAAATATTTTATATTTTGTTCTGGACTATTTCTTTTTCTGGCTGTCTTTTTTAAATTTATGTCACCATTTTCCCTGGTAAACAATTAATTGATGTTCCTATATATTGTCAAATCAAGAGGATGAGTGTATCTCCAATCATGATTTAACGATTTCTATCTCTGATCATCCAATGTAAGCCAATTCAGTTTGTAAAATAGTCTGGGTGATGAGTGCTATGTTTTCTTCCACTTCTTCTAATAAGAAGTTCCTTAGACATAATGTCCTGGTATTTGAGAAGACAAAGAATTCATGACAGAAGTCAGATAGCAGAAACTAGATTGAAGAGATCTCCACAAATAATAGATTTATGTTGTTACCACCTCTCAGCCTGGCATTAAATCATTAAGTGTTTTATTTTAGTATTGTTCTGGTAGTAAGAGCTTGAACTTCAGTCTTTCCCCTGGGTAACTTCTGAGAATCCACTTAATGAATAATTCATACATATTCTTTTCTCCTCTCTAGCCTAAATACTTGGTAATTGCATGAAAACAGAATAAAATACGTCAGGGGAAAATTAAAATTGCCTATTTTATAAAATTATATCACATTTAATATTTTCCCATGGAGGTGAAGTCGAACCCTCTTGTACTGAAGGAATTTTCACTCCTTGGGGCAAGAAATAAATGAAAAAATGAATATTGGACATCATATTTTCATTGTCTTTGGCACTTACCCTGTGAACAGGCAGAGATCTCTCTATTGCATTTGGGGAATAAGAACCTTCTTATATCCATGAACAAGCTACCATAGTCTTCAAAGCAGTTGAGCATTTTCTGGCATTACTCCTTTAACTTTTATTGGAATTTTACTGAATTATTATACTAGCTTTTCTGTCTCCATCTCCATGTGCTTAATTCATTCTAGACAAGAAGCTAAGGAGGAAACATCTCAGTCAAGAATCATGGGAATTTAAGAAACTAGGTGCTGCAATAATGACTTGAGACACTTTGTTCTTTTCAGAATGTGCTTCTCAAATTCTCTCTGACTTCATTTGGACGAAAGAGTTCTTCCCTACTTTTCAGGAAAAATCTCTGCAAGATATCCTCATCCACCCTGCTAGAGTGCATATATCTTATATCACATCTACTTAGAAGAACAACATTAAGATAGAAGAGAACTTTGGAACGTTGGACGGGGAACTTACTGGCTTATACATTGAAAAGACATCTAGCACACACTCAGTTTATCAGTTTTCAGAAGATTAACAAGCAATACAAAATAGAGAGGTTGGGCTCCCAAACATGGGACATTAGACATCAGCAATTCTTCAACTGAGGTGATAAAGAATCCAACTGGCATGCACTTTCTAAAGAGAGAATTATGTTTCTTTATAAATGTATTTAGGTCATTGATTACAGTCAATTAGTAAAATATCCATGTCTTATATGGTGTTACTCTTATTGCTAGGGTTGTTACTTATGCTCTTATTACTATTTTAGTACTAGTACTGGTATTGGTACTGGTAATATTGCTGCAACTATTATTGGAATTTCTATTATTTCTCCTTCCAGTCATGAACATAGATCTTATTGTTCTATTTTCTTTTTCTAGTTTAAGGCCAAGACTTATTTCTGTTTATATCTTGTGTACAATGTCAGAAATTCCCTTGTTCCTGGTCTATGAAGCAATGAGAATTATCAAATTTGGAACACAATCTTTCAACCTCAAAGAATAGAGAAGGAGGACTTCTAAGGAAGTTGTCTAAGTAACTGCCTCTCCCTTTCTTTCTCATGCACATGTTCATTCACACATACACATATAACTGGAAATGAAAATGACACTCAAAAATGTTTAAGGTGGCTACAGAAAACAATGAATGAAAGGAAATGTTAGTCAAGGGTGAAAAGTACCATATGTCTTCAAAAGCCTTGGCACAATGGGGAACTACCTAAATAGTTTTCTTAATGCACCCTGTAGTGCCTAAGTACTGATGGACATATGGTACATTTCACCCTGAACTGTGAATTTCCTGAAACAGCTGTAATGCTGTTTTAATGTTTTTCTGGATAATGACACATTCACAGCACACATTATATAACCATTCCTCTCTGACCCTTCAGGTGGCCCATATACTTTATCAGTCTATAGAAAACAGGATATCAGTGCATCATTTATCTTCTGGTTGCATAAATATGTCTTATTCATTGACATATTCCACAGAGGCCTAAAGTTTTTGGTGACTGCACCATGAAGAGGCCAGCAAGGTATTCAAGACTGCTGTCCTCTGGTAAGATCACAAACAAGCTCAAGAAACAGACACATAAATAACAGAATTAAGCATGAGAGTAGCATTTTGCCTTAATAATTGTATTGTTCATTTCCTTACTCATATTTTTGCAAGATAAATTGGGAAAAATATAGGGGTGTATATGGAAAAATCAAGATGAACAAAATGGTAAACATCAAAGGTAATGACATAATACGATATTGGGATATACATGTTATTCTCCTCATAGATTTAATTCCTCTGTGCAACCCATCCTGTGTACTCCTCCTTTATACATGCCACAAATCATTCATTTTTCATTTCTCTGCTGACTAGTAAAATATAATTTCTTTATTTTTATGATCAGTTAATGGCGGTGTGAGATCTAACTTATAAATCTGGTTGGGTAAATAGATTGGTTTATTTAGGGGAGAAATTTTATTATCTGTAAGAATCTCTCCTTTTACTAAAAAAGAATAAATTTTCAGATTTTATTATTTTGTTTAAATAAGACTGATTTTCTTACATCAGAAACATTATTTGAACAATTTTCTTACAATACTTTAGGGGAATTACTAACTGATGAAAGATTTTAGGTTAATAAAGTTTTAAAGACTGTTTCTTTTTTATTGTTACTGCCCTTTCCCTTGTTATCACCTCCTTTATTTAAAATGGACAGCATATTTTACAGGTCATCTATCTCTTCATCACTTCTGTGGAGGAATGCAATGCACAACCAGAATTTGTCTGTGAGAAAACCAATCAGGCAGCTGAACGGATTAGAGAGATTGGTACTATAGCTTTACATTAATTTCATCTCTTTCCTGGAACTTCTGTTCACATTTTCAAACACAGCAATTAAAAATATGCATGAAAAAATAAATAACCAGGTTTCCCACTATGTATTTTATAGAAGTTTTATAGTCTTCATTATGTAATCACTGATTCCGGGAGTATATGCCAGATTATCATGTTAAAGTGCTCTCATATGTAGACTCAAACTGTACCTTTATTAAAATAACTGTTTCCAGAAATTCTGGGGTCAATGAAAATGCATATAAATTTTCTATTGTTTCATCCCTAAAAATAAAGACTCCTGAATAACAAAAACCCATTTGGTTGGTGGATTTTTTGTTTGGATTTTTTTTTCCCTGCAGGGATTATATTTTAGAGTTTCTGTATGTGCCTGAGTTATACACAGTGTGCTGCTCTGAAAATTGATGTTGTTGTTTTCCCCAGATTTTTAAAATAATCCTGTCTCTTTCATAGGCTTTACTCATGCAAATATTCATTTTTTGTTCAGAGAGTACTTCTACCCACCCAAACTTTAAACAAACCATATACTGTCAGGTGGTGCATCAGTTCTGTCCCAACTCTCTACTTTCACATGAAAGTGGCAAAGCAGATCCTCCTCCTCATTTAATTTTACCTTTATATTGTGTCCTCCTGATTCTCCTGGCATGCTTCAGCATTTTCTTAATGCCTGAGGAGTGAAGTTGCGAGGTCCTCCCACCTTTTCAGGAGGAGGAACTGCACTGAGGAGGAATAAGTAATGGAGGGAACAGAATAAAACACAGCAGAGTTTTCCAAAAGCAGAACTGACAGTTCTTGTCTTCCAAAGGAATGCAAATGTGGGATGCAGGTGGTTGAACAAGTTTCCCTTCCCTCTCCCAAGTGAGATAAAACTTTGTGAAAATACTGGAATAATTGCTTTTATATGATAAGATTTTTATATATATATATATATATATATATATATATGCATAATCTTATTGAAAACAGAAAATACAAGCTGTATTCCTACAAGGAGATGTATTTTTCTCCTGGAGAACAATCAGTGTAAAGATTCTGATGAGTACAAATTGGTTAGATTTATATCCAATAGGATGTACTTTAATTATAAAATAATTTCCTATCTTTCATTGTTTCAGAAAGCAAAGAACTGGAAATGTTAAAAAGGAAAAGTCATGATCTTTAAATAATCTGATTTTCAAATGCCTAATTCAAGGGTTTATAATATTTATGATTAAAAATGACACTAATAATACAAAATTATGTTATGATTACTCAAACAAAAAAAAATCACAAGTAAACATCACTGATAATTTTTTTTACATTAATGTATTTCAGGTTCTTCATGCTGGCACAGGAGAACACACCTAATAGGACAATAATGAGCTACTTTCTCTGGTTTGGATATAGAAATCTTGCCATTACAGTGAGGGCTGAATCTCACAGTATTACACCCTTAGTCTCATTAGTAACTTAAATTTGTGCTTATATCTTTACAGAAGTGGGCTTGCTAACTTCAAACTCAAATAATGCTGGAAAACGTGCTTGAAGCTGAGGTTGTTTAATTTTCATTATTTCTAAATGGCTTGGATTGTATTGTCTGCTTCCATATTCTATATATAAAATCTGTAATCAATATAAAAACCTGGCAACAAAGTCTTGAAATTTCATTTCTCTCCACTTGTCCACAATTTGCCAACTTTCCAGCACAGCACTTCCTAATTGTATACTCAAACACCAGCTGTCACACATAAAAGTATTGATAGAAATGAAAACTCCTGGAACTTAGCAGCAAACAAATACTAAAATGAAAGATTTATGAACACAAGTTAATTTTTGACACTGTTAATGTTAGAAAGTAGCTCCATCTAAACTTCCTGTTGTACTCCAAAGAGCTAACCTAAGACCTCAACTGCTGCACACATGTGCAGATTAAAACTACTAATAAATGAATTTAAACTACACCTAGCCACAAATTCTTTTTCATATTTGCATGCTATGTAAAATTAGCTTTGGAAAATATTGAATTGTAAAAATTATTGTAGACCATGTGAAGACCTTTTTTTTTTTTTTTAGCACAGGAAATATTAAGATTTACTGTAAATAGTCATTGTCTAATAGAAATATCTCATAGATTCACAAAGGTCTCACAAGGTACTGATTTTATAGATCCTGATGCTTTAGAAAGAAATAATTACCAGTCAAGATAATCACAGTTGTGAAAAGAGAGTACACAAAGACAAATCTGCCCCTAATTAGTCGGCCAATGTGTCCTCTAGTTACCAGAAACACACCCCCTCATAGGAAAAGGTTGTCTGTTCCTTTGTAAACATAAAGTCACATAAAACCAAATATGGACAACATAGAGGCTCACAATTCATTCTGTTTAAATAATACTGGGCAGGAAATGTTTCAATTCTTTAAGAGTTCACACCTAGATTCACGAAGAATTTTTTAAAATAATTTCAAAAAAATGCTTAATATATTTTATAGATTCACTCTTGTATAGATTTTTTTCCATTGCAAAATAGAAGATTTACTCTATGCAAACATGATTTTTAATACTCTAGATCTGTAGTTACTAGCAAATAATATTCTTTGATATTGGCCTGTGTAAAACACAGTGCATTATACAGCTCCTGCAGATACTTGTTCAAGAAATAAAATGTCTAAAATGTAAGTGAGACCAGATGATGCTCAGATATACTTCTACATTCTTTGCTGGCAAGAAACCGGTAATTCTTTCATAAAAGAACTTCAAAATTTTATTCATGCCCATTTTGTTAAAATCAGAAAAAAAATTACCTAGCCTTTCATTTACTTGGAAATGCTCATATTTGTACACCTATTAGAAAATTTTGACAAAACATCAAAATTAGTGAAAAAATAGGTGAGCCTAGGTGTTAAAATGGAGCATCCACAAATTCCTACTGCCATCTATTTGTAGTAGCTTGGAACTACAAATCATTATCGTTTGCATAACATTAAATAATTTAATGCTTGAGTTATGGTAACCTACCAGCAGAGAGACTAAAAAGGAAATAGAGTATTACTGGAATCACTTGCAAGACACTAACTGTGGAAGAATCTTCAGTGGGAGATATGGGTATGTTCGGAGGTGTTCTTGTCTAGTTTTCTAAATTGAGAGTATATTCTCATTTTTCAAAAGCAAATTAAGAATTTCAAAAGATATTAAGAAATAACCTGAACCTAATAATTCCTAACCATGACAAACAATACTTTTTTCACTACCCAGTTAAGGATTCAGATGCCTAAAAGCTCTTCACGGGAACACAAAGTTTCTATCCCTTTGAACACAACTCAGCCCTGTATTTGAGTAAGCTGCTGTGAGCACATTGGCAGAAGTGAAAAACTTCTGGCTGGAACTCAAAGGAGGAGCACCTCTGAGTGTGAAACTGCTTAAATTTTACAGCTAGCTTTTAGGCAAGCACTGGGCTGTATTTGAAATCTGGACCTGATGCATTCAGGTCCAGGTTACAGGAGCTGAGCTTCTATCTGAACCTGGACCTACAGCTTGAAGGCATCCTTTTGCTGTCCAAACTCTGTCTCTAGTGTGAATAAGGTCACTTTCATGTGACAGCCCAAATAACTTACTCGTACAGAAAGCAGGAAGCTCATGGTTAGCTTGGCTGGGCTTTCACTTCCAGATGTCCTCCCAGGAGACTATTTTTCCTACTCAGTATGTTTTGTTCTGAGAGCAAGAGGGGAGTGTTCATCTACTGCTCTCACTGAAGATGAAAGGCAATAAATCAAGACTGGGGAGCTCAAGAGAGGTCATGACTAGTACTGTTGGGCAATTGGCTACAAGATGAGATCCTTTGTTTGCAGCTTTCTTTTCAGGAGTCTTTCTTTGTTGCAAGAATCAGCCTTACAGCCAAGATGGTGAGCTTCTCAATGGATGCACAGGTCTTCCCTGCCCTGGGCAAGTGCTTTGACCACGAGTGTATTCAATGCCAAAGCCAGTAACAATACTGAGCACCAGCATAGGTTAGAAGTGCAGAAGTTGATGCCTATGAGGTATAAGGTGGCAAAATAGCTCAGAATACTCAAGAATTAGGGATCTAATTCTCACATGCCTAAGTTCTTCCTTGGCAACAGGCCTTCACCGCTGACAAACCATTCCCTAAGTTTACATTTTCAACTGTATAAATATCCAGTCCAGGGTTATTAATTCTCATCAGGAAATAATACAGAATTCACAGCAAATGAATGGTGAAAAATATTTTTTTGAATAATCACCAACACTGTCTTTTGGTTATTCCATTTTCATTTTTATGCCTGATTTTCTGAGAGATAACCCCTTTATACAATATAAATGTTTTTTAAAGCAGAAATGTCAACTTTGAAACCAAACACTATAAGTAATGGTTGGTCAATTAAAACAATGGATTAATGTTCTGATTCAGAATAAAATTGAGAAATGCATTATATTAATAAAACAGATCCATTTAGGTAGAAATTATTAAGAATTTTTACATATCTTCTTTCTTAATATAGAGAAGACTTTTCCCCTTTTTTAACAGATACAGAAAAAAAGTTTTAGCCTGTGAGGAGAGATTACATAATAATTTGGTGAAATAGTAATAGCACTGGACATTGTCTTTACTGACATATGCCACTTCTTCATGCTCCCAACTTCTCAAAATCAAGGCTCTTACTCAACCCATTTTCTCTCTTCTCGCTTTTCTTTTCCAAATCTCAAAAGGTGCTTTAGGAAGAATTTTCCCCACAAAAAAAATCAATGTTCTGAGATAGACAAAGCACAACAGGCCCTGAAATGAACATGTGCCTGTGTCCCCAGCTTTTGTGCTTTGCTGAAAAATAAAAACATCTCCGGTTTTAAGGAGGTAGATGGGGGGGTACAGGGCCACACTGTATACCCTCAGCTAGGATAAACTTATATTTAAATGGACTTTTTCACCAATAAGAGTGCTTTAGGGGTGATAAAAGGATAAGATTGGATGTGCAAAACCAGGGGCTGTAGCCAAGGACTGCTGAGGCAGAACATTGCAATTCCTCGGAGGCTGCTGTCTGCAGAAGCTGCTCTGCCACTTTTGCAGATTTTGCCATCAAAATCGCATCATGCTGCTGCCCCAGGAAACTTCTTGTTTTGCCTAAGGACATCCCTAGTGCCTAACAGCACACAAGCCAGATTTCAAACTGGCGCTGTTCCCATTTCTGACACCTCTGCTGCATCCCAGCATCAGCATCACTTTGATATTGTTCAGAAATTACTAGTGGTAAACACTGTAGTGGCTGGGTCTCTTCTGCCTAAAAAGTATGCCTGCAAATGGTATTATAGCCTGGTCATTTAGTAAAATTTGGCTTCATTCCATCTGGTTAATTCATGTTAGCTGAATCTGACCTAAACTTCTTACTGTAATCAAAAAGGCATAGCAGGAAATGTGAGTGACAGTCTTTATAGTTTTTAAGGTGAAAATGTTTTCAATTAAGTGGTATTTACCTTAGGAAAATGTCACAGATTTCCTCCTGCTCTTTAGATTACTACTGTTTGTTGAAGGCATTTTTTGAGAGACTGTGTAAAATGCTTATTTGTTTGGCTATATTTGTGCAATGTTGTGAGTCAGAAATGTTATGTCTTTGATACAGAAAGAACAAATTTCTGAGCAGAGAAAAAATGTAAAAAGAGCTTGAAACACATTATGCTGTCTCTTTTTTAACCTTCCGTTTTCTCCTGTGCCTACTCCTGAAGCAATTTTCTAAGTACTTCCTGGAATTTCAGAGAGGCAGTTCCAATCTCCATCATGCAAATTGTCCAAGCAGTCATTTAAAAGCAACACTTTTTGTGCTTGTCAGACTGAAGGACACAGAAAATGTGCAATTTTCCCATCCCATGGATGATATTGAAAGGGGTGGGGAATTCTCTCAACTGTTAAAATCTTGACAGATTCCAAGTGAGTCATATTTCCCCTTTTTTATCTCACTTTTTTTTTTTTTTAATACAGAACTCCTTCATTAAAGGTCTCTAACTAAAACCATGATTGTTGTACTCCTAATTAGAAAACAAACACAATTCGTGCAGTGCAGAAGCTCATAGTTGGTACTGCTTCTGAATTTTAAAGGTGCTGAAAAAAAAAAATTCATTTTTTATTTCCTGTCTTTCACTGATACCTTCCTTAGAGATGGTACTGTCAAAATTGTGTTGTAACTAGGGGTAGCTTTGCACAGCTACACTTAGAAGACAGCCTTCAAAATAGACATGTTTTATTCTGAAAATATTTTATTTTTTGAGAGTTTTCAAAAGAAAAATTTGGGGGCTTTTTTTGGAAATAGTGGCAAAACTTGATTATTGTTACCGAAAAGAAGACTGGTACCATTCTTGGGGGATAAATTGGTAAGGGTGTTTTACCTTTTTATTTTTTATTTTTTATTTTTTTAATAGAAGATACATTATTGCAAAGGTAAAGTGTGTATATAATGAATTCAATATTCCATTGTTTATTGGTACCCTGTCTGAAATAAAAGCCACGTGGCAAATATAATTTCATTCTGACAAAACGTTTTTGCTAGTGTTCCCTTTTTCAGGCTTGGGACTAGTAATGTAAGCACAGGTACAACAGGGAGGTCCCTCGAGTGATTTGTTGCCTCATAACTGTGTGCTCTGGGGTTTTCTGTCTCACAGAGCATCCTGAAGCTGCACACTGCAAAGTTACAGCTGCAACCCTGTCAGGGCAGCAGAGTGAGCTTTAACCTAACTATGTCTGGTATTAAACACAGAATGGAAATCTGTTGAAGCGAAGGGTTTAACAAACACAAATTTTTCAGGCTGCTCTGAGCTTCCTGCCACAAAATCTATGTGGATTCTGGCATTTTAACACTCGTGGGTTTTTTCTAATTCCAGTGTAGTGACACTGACATCTCCTTGTTCTTGCTAAAAGTCCTTATTGTCATCAATTTTTCCCAAACATACTGAATCCTCGGATGAGAATTCCACACTCACTGGTTTAGTTAATCAATAATTTTGATCCTTCTGTTTTTAACGTGAGCTCTTTGTAAAAATTTAATTTGGGAAGTGAGTTTCATACGTCTGAAAGGAGATGGGAAAATGAGATAGTGATTAATCTAATTAGTAAAGATCCAACAGCAATATTGTGGAATGCCATAAAAGAGGCTGTTCGGAAGCTCATGCTTAGAGAAAATACAATGGTTTTATTCCCTTATTTTTAACTTTTCTGTTTGGACATTTAAAATCAAGCTACTCCACTTGCTAGAACTGATTTTTTTAATGCAATATGAGGTATTTGTAACACATTTTAAAGAAGAAATTGAGTATGGTGACTGGAAGGATGAGATAGCAGTTCTGTCCTCACTTGGTTATGGCAAAATTCCCAGAGCCCATTCCATACAGGTATTTATTGTGCACAGCATATATAGTACAAATGGAAAACTGCAGCTTAAGAAAAATGAGTCAGAAGCTTAGAAATGAAGCTAAAGCTGCTGTTGGAAGGAAGATAAATTAAAAGAGGACTTTGATTTCTTCTATTTAAAAATAAAATAAAAATGAACATCAATAAACAAATGGCAATAGCAGTTGATATGCTGAATAAGCAAGTGAAAAGCTACAAACACCAGGTAGATTTTCTGCTTATCTTCATCCTCAATTTATTGCACTACATGATGCACTACAGAAAAAAGTGACCAAATTCATTTTTTGGCTATATGCCAAGCTATGTAGCAATACAAATCCATTCACTAGCTGCCAATTTACCTTATTCCTGAGCTGCAATACTACAGTATTATTTCAGTTTTCCTACCTTCTTTGGGGTAGACTTTTTTATTCACATTTATGCAGCTATTTCTTGAGGTAGCCTAGAGGTAGGCAAAGTGTGGTCAAGATACTAGACCCATATTAATTTGTTTCTTGACCAAAAATATAATTCCAAAGACAAGATCACTATAAATAATTCCTTGAAGCATATATTTGTTGTGGTTGGTTTTTTTTTTTTTTTTTTTTTTTTTTTTTTTTTTGTGAAATCACCCAAACACAACTGTGTAAAATATGCCTGGATATTTTCCCAAGGAAACCACGTATTAATCCATTACAGCAGCAATAGGATCACACTGTGTGAGTTATTCAAGCTTTTTCTGAAGGCAAATCAGATTCAGCAATTTGGTAAAGTATGTCACTGTGGAAGTGTATTGCAAAGCCCACACACAGTAAATACACAGTGACTAGAAGGCAAATATTTCTTGTTTGTTGTAATGCCATGTTATGCATGGAGGAGTTGACTTGTGGAAAGCCTTGTAATAAGTATTGGTATCTGGAGGTGGAGTAGAAAGCAAAACTATGTGAGATGCAAGAAGCTGAATTAATTCAAGAATATTTTTACTTAGATGGGGAACAGATATAACTGTCAATACGTAAATAACTCAGATACTCTTTCATTTCTGTGTTAAGGTCAAAGCCTACATAAAATATGCTTAAAATTGCCTGAAAATTTAAAAATAATGGTACATTATTTTAAAATTTCAGTTTTTTGGGGGTTTTCCTAGGATCAGAGTCCTCTTCCTTTTTCCTTCATTTGCACATTCAATTCTTCATTGTTCAGTACAGTGAAAATCTTAAAATCATGAATGTGAATCAAATATAAACTGATTATTTAGACCCCTAATAACATCATGGCACTTATTTTTAACACTAAAAAAATCAAAATAGTTCAGAAACTTAAAATGAGGACCAATAATGGCTTTTTTTTCTTGTATATTTATTCAATTTCTGGTAATAAACTCTGGCTTCCCAGAGGTGTCATACTACTGCTTGAGGAGGAAGAAACGGCAGAGACAATGTGTGATGAGCTGACTTCAACCTCCATTCCCACCCCCCTGCACTAGCTGGGGGAGAAGGTAGAGAAAATCTGGTATGAAATTGAGCCTGGGAAGAAGGGATGGGAAGAAGAGAAGGTGTTTCAAGATGTACTTTTATTTTTTACCACCTCACACTGATTTGATTGGTAAAAAATTAAATTAATTTCCCCAAGTCAAGTGTGTTTTGCCCCTGATGGTAATTGGTGAGTACACTTTTCCTGTCCCTATCTCAATCCACAAGCCTTCCATTATTTTTTTTATTCCCTTCCAGCTGAGTGATGGAGCAATTTTAGTGTGTAACCAGGCAGGTCAAGTCACAAAACTGATTCAGACTGTCATATGACTATTTTTTTTTTTGTGCTCTCTAAGTTTTAGTGAGTGATGCTTTGGAATTGTGGTACTAAAATTTTTCATGTCCCTCGTTATTTTGACTACCCAACATACCATGTTTTGAGAGATAAAATTTATCTGGTTACCTATCCATATCTGGCCCTAGATATTCATGACACTATTCAAGCATTCAGGGGTGCTAAAAAATGTGATGTACTCTGTCTGTGTCTCTCCTAATGTAGTGAGATAATGGTTTATCTACCTTGATGAATGCTGAAACAGAGACTGTTTTCTATTATACTTTCAAGACTTCTGGTGATAGCAAGTGATGAATAATGAAACAGTCTTTCCTTCAGTAATGGCTTTATATAACAAAATCACTTGATAAAGCAAAGAATTTCAGAAGGTGATGGGAGCTCTTAGATTTAAAACTAAAGCTCCAGACATGAATATCTCAAGTACATAAATGCTTCATTGCTCTGACAGGGCAGAATGGCTAGTAATTGACTGCCTTAGTAGGAGGCAGTATTGAAAGATGATTACATAAGCAGAAAGAGCCATTTTCAGGAAGTCTACACATTGTAATAACAGAATAAGGGTTTTTAACAAGACAGTTGCTGGAGTGTTAATAACAAAGATGAAAAGCTGGTGATTCTTCCAAGCATGCAAATCACTGAAAGTTTCACATATATATGGAAGTCAGAAAACTGTCCAAGAGAAACCTGTTCGAGACTTTTCTATAGAATTGGGACTGCACTGAATTTTTAGATTAAAAATAATGCTTCAATTATGTTTCAAAAATAAAAAAAAATCCTAATACTCTTGGAATATCTCTTTTGATGTGTTCTTCTCTGTTCTTTTCCTTTCTATTTCATTCTCTGGAGAAAATAAGTGTTTTGAATAAAATTTTATGGAACTTCCAGAAAGCAAGTTTCATCCTTGGAGCAAACCCTGATGAATGATTCAAACACAAAACCAATCTGAAACCTACATTATAATTGCTAATAATAACAAAATTTTCTGCTCATGCTGCCACTGCTATTTCTCACTCTGCTAGTCCAGATATTTGTTACTCATCCTTCTGCATGCAAACAAATTGTTATCTCTTAGAAAGAGTTTTTTGCTTTGCATTGCCATGGCTTTTAATATCCACAACCAATCTCACATCTGGTATAAACTCTGTGGAAGACAGTAGTTTTTACAGGAGGAATGATTCTGATTTGTAACATGAAGGCAGATTTTGTCACTATCTGCTTCAACATAAAGCTACGTTATATTTTGTCTTTATTTTAGAAACTTTTCAGCACTTAAAAATGTAATGCCAAAGCTGGTGTGAATCAAAAAGACACTTTTAAACCCTCTCTCCACCCCTACCCCCTTTATGTTTTAATGCTCAGATTTGGAACCATTCTCAGCAATAGCATCATACTGCACTGCTGTGACTGTTCTTTTTAAAATCTATCTTGTGTCTGCTTATCTACCTAAGAGTTCTCTGTCATTATGTTACATGTGGATTGCTTGAAAAATAAACACACAGTTTGAACTGCTGGATGGAACACACATAGGGTGTTAGAGAGACAGTACAGGCAAATAACTACAAAAGCATTTTCTCTAGAAACCTCACAGAACTTTAACACTACTAGTTTTGTTAAGCCAAGAAAAGGCTCTCCATTTTATTATTTTACTTGATAATGGACAAACTACTTTGATAATGAAAAAGCAGCACAACAGAACTGTTACTCACCCAAGACTCCACAGTCCATCGGTAGCACAGTCAAGTATACATTCTTTGTTCCATTGCCATTATTGAAAACTAAAACAAAACAAAGAAAAATTTTCTTAATTTTAAAAGGATTAGGATTTCACTTCAGAATTTAGGAATTCCTCCCCCTCTCTTTCAAACTGTCAGTTAAATGTAGTGGTCCTGATATGGTGGGATATCTAAGTATTTTGTCAGACCTGCAAAGTAGTTGTCTTTTCAAAAACTAAGCAAACCTCTAGACTTAAAGAAGGTTCCTATTCAATGCCTCCTGAAAGTAATGGAACATTATTGTAACTCTGAAAGCCTCCTCAGAGATCAAAGTTGTGCTGCTGCTTGTAGTCAGTTACACTTACTCTTTATACACAGCACTATGGGTGAGACACCAACACCTTCCACTTGGGTTATTTAGATGAACAACAAAGCAGCCTGAATTTCTCCTTTTGGCCTAAAGATAGGTCTCCTGTCTCTCTCTGTGGCTGATAGGTACATTTCCAGTACAAGGGACAGATAGATGATCATAAGAATTATCCCTAGCAAACAAAATGGGGTAATATTATATTCTTAGGTAAAAGAGAAGCAAAAGAGTTCTTCTTCCCCACATGCTGGCAACAGAGGCAAAATATGATCATCACTGGTTTATGATTTACTTTTACTTAATTGTCCCTTAACTGTTAAAAGTATTCTTGTAGTTCATTCTCCTTGAGAAAAACATTGATGGATGCTTTGTTTTGATTTAGAGTCCTGTTGCACAGTTGACAATCTCTTGCATCACTGCAGGGATTCTCAGTGCATGGCTGGTGTGATTAGTGGAAAAGGGCTTGGCTATTGCAATGGATTGGACTCTGAAAAGTCCGAACAATTTTGAATATTGTACTTGAATCAGTGAGTTTACTACATGAATCAGAAAACCTTAGAAATGAAGTTTGGTTCCCTTTTCTGCTTGTCAGTCAGACTTTGTGAGTTGAGTTGTTGAGTCCACTGAATATTTGACATCAATACAAAATTCATACATGATATTGTCACTCAAAACAGCTCTAGGACAACATAAACTCTCCACAGCATAGCAAACCTCTGTAATAACATTTTAATCTGTTGCTTTCTAATGTACTAGCTCTAGAGACCACTTTCAAAAATGAAAATAATATCAGATAATGTTTCTAGGAGTTACATAGTTGAGCTTTCCTAGAAGTACCAAAGGATTTAAATAGCTTTGCTGTATGACTAATCCATCCTACACAGTCTTACCTTACTCACATTCCTGGCTATTAAAAACATAATTTGATGGGACATCAGTTTATGTCTTTGTGACTTTGAATCTTGTTAGATTGTAAGTTGGCAGCCTGGTTAACAATCTATATGTGATTTTTCTTCTTTTCACAAAGAATATTTTACACTAATTAACACATATGCCCAGCTCAGGTTACATCTTTTCTTTAGGAGAATGGTTATTTTATTCACTCGGAGAAAATTTCAGCATGTTTCATATCAAGTTACAGATAATATCTGGCATGCATGGATTTGATGATAGTTTTCTAAACACAGGAAAGTTGTCAATATTTAGGGAACAGAGGCTTTGGAAGAGTCACGTCCTCATTTTAGAACAATGCATCATGGAACACCCTGCTATTGACACAAACAAGGGTTTTGGCTAGAGTAGGATCTGAAGGATGCTTTTGATTCAAAGCTGTATTAGCAAAAGTATTACAATCTATGGTAAACTACTACTTTGGGAACTCAAAGTACATAAGCATTATAACCTTCTGCGTGTGCCAACATGCATCAGTAAGATGTTTTGAGAAGTAAGGATGTGTGCTGTGTGTGATGCTGTGCTTTCTCTACATATAACATGTAATAAAAGAAGCTTTTATTATCAGTCAGTGCCCAAGACTGACTCCCCATTTATCAAAGAACAAGTCCTGCAAAACAAACAACAGAATGTCAAAAAAGAGCTAGGACACTTTAAAATTCTTTATGATTCTATTCTCCAGCAGTCATTGTCAGAAATAAAAATCATCTATCACTAAAATATCTTTTATAAGCTCACTCAGTTGAAATGAGGTTACAGTTCATATTCAAGATGTTGGTAGAACAGTCTAAATTTATGTACAGTGCCACTTCAAAAAGTAACTTTAAAGGGTTGGAATCAAGTGTTATCATGGCTCATTGCTCCTGGGAGACCATGGCCTGATGCAATGAAGTAAATGAAAAAGCTCCTACTGACATTCTTAAGGTTTGGATAATTCACTAGGGACAGAAACTCAACCTAAATTCCTGTCTTGAGGTAAGCCTTATTTAACATGAAGTGAAGAAAACCCAAAGTTTTTTGATTAGGCATTTATGTGTCTTATCTAATTAAGAGGAATTACTCTTTCTTAAATTAATAGCTTTTAGTTTATGTCTATGAACTTGGTTTTGTTTACCTCTATGAACTTAAACAGGATTAATTATCAGCCTGGGCACTTAGTCAGTAACAGAGGTCAGGTGTCATCTCAAATTGCTTATTACATATTCTCTTCTTATTGTAATCTAATAAGGAATGGGCCAAATTTGAAAAATCTTAGACTGCATTCCCAACTTAAATGCTGAATACTTATTTACATTGTCAACCAGCTAAATTTCTGAAAACTGGCTTGATTGTGAAATACCTGCTGCTTTACAGCTTGTGACAGGATAAGAAAAAAACTACTTCCCTCATGGCTTTTGAGGAGCAAAACAAAAGACAGGCCTAGCTCCACAAACATCAAATACAATTATAATAATATTTGTGATGTTGGATATATATATATTTTTTTTCCCAAGTTGCAGTTAAGGGATCAGTTTGGAAAAAAAATGTAAATAATTAGGGTTGGTTTTTTTTAAAAATATCATTGGAGTAAAAATACCTGCTGTATTAAGACCTTTTGCTGAAGAGTGCTTTCTTATGGGTATGTGTTTCATGATCTATGTTTCCTAAGTTCTTCGACCAGAGGTATTGTATCATTACATACCCATGATGTGGAGATCAAAGGTCACATTTTCAGATTGTCATCCATAAGGTAGTAGATAAATTTTCTGAAGAACACTTGGCATTTTTTCCATGTTATGTCTGGCAGTGACTGGTGAGCTCAGGATGACAATGTAAGTGTGCTGGATGTACATAAATTGTGCAGCTGATCTGCAGGTACACAGCAAGTCCAACACCTGAAAGTAATTCTGCTCTTGTAGAGTGACTTTATGCTACATGCTCTGTGAAATCAGATATACCAGAGATGTTCTCCCCAAGTCTTTGCAGTCCCCAGTAGACTTGTAAAGCTGCACTGTGCAAACGTAGAATTCTTCAGTTTTGCAAATATGACACAGATATGTGATTACATATGAATTCTTCAGAAAATTCTTCAGAAAATCAGTCATTGAACTTAAAAGTTTTGACTATTTTTACTGTCCATAATCATTGGATTGGCAAGGATGTGAGTTTCCTGAGGAATGATGTGTGTACCCTTAAAATCTGAGATTAAATGTTTCTGTATGGAGAAAAACTCTTTTTCTTCCAACTTGCTAAAATACAGGGTAAACTTAACCTTTTAATTTTTGAACTCTTTTTTTTGCCATGAAATTGTATTGATGCAACACTGCTATTGGACTTCAGTCCTGTAATTTAGTACACTGTTCTTTTCCAATGTCCCTTCTATTTGAAGTAAAAATTGCCATTTTGCAAAATTGCCACATATACTCTGATATTTTTCTAAAAGGAACATTAACATGAGGTATTCAAACACTTTCAGTTAAGAAATAAATGCACTTGAATCTAGTTTCTCTGGCTGCTTCACTTAGATGTTTTTCCATTTACCTCCCTTCATAGGAAAAAAATATTTCTTTATAACAAGCCCTTTCTGTTAAATGTCTATGGCAGTCTGCTTGGCAGCTGTAGACACAATTTGGGTCACTGTGTTGGAATTTGAGTATATATGTGTATATTCTGTGCCACCTCTGACACTATTATGTCATGAATTGAATGCACAAGTGAATAGATGATGATGGTGATTTATTCTGATAAAAGAGACAGAATGACCTGAAGGTAATTCTTTACACTAAGGACACAATATATAATTAAGAACATTTATGAGCTTAAGACCTTTTCCTACATTGCTTTCTGTATTTTCTCAAAACTCTACCCTTAATGACCTCTCTCTTAATTGAAAAAATGGAAAGTCCCCATAGATGTTGGTTAAACTAACTCACCAGTGCAGAAGACATACAGACAGTATATAACAGAGAGAGGATGGAATTACTGTGAAATAGTCTCAGCTGGTATAAATCAGTTGCTGTGATGATTTACACCATCAGAGGAGGTGGGCCAATATTACTTTTATGTTTCCTAAGGAACAACAAAATATAAGCACAACTCAAAAATTCACTTTCTTGTTTAGAATTTTATAAAACTTAAATACAGCATGCCATAGGCAATGAGGGCCATAAACAAGAAAAACTGGTGAAATAAGAAAGCTTTTTAAGGAGGTAGAGACGAGCACATTGTCTCATGTGTAGCCATTGACATTACCTGATCTAATGAAGCAACAGTGGGGTTGAGCTAGATGATCTTTAAAAGGTTCCTTTCAAAACAAAGTCTATGATTCTATAGGTTGAGAAGATTGAGGATGCTAAGACCCATACCTGAGTTTCTTTGAAGTTTCACAATAGATGTAGTTGTAGAAATATAAGTTCTGTTCTCACTAATCATAGTATTTAATTTAGTTTGTTGCCCACAAAAGGTTTGAGCTGTTTTTAATAATTCGGTAACCAGATCTCTGGTTACAGGCATTTTGAGAGGTCTCTGGTTACAGGCAATTTATTCCATCAAATTTAGATTTCCCTAATACTATTCTAGGAATAATAATTAATAGAAAAAAATAGAATAATAGAAAAAAATTTGAGTAAAATGAAAATGAAACTGTTATTTTCTTGAAAGTGAATAGTTAGAAGGAAACTTTAGCACATCATCAAAGGCTTACATTTATTTTCTGTGTCTAACACAGAGATTATAAATTTTTGAACAATTTTTAATTCATTAGGCAGGAAGGATTTTTACCTTTAGGAAAGGTACAGATACAGTGGAAATTTCCTTCTTTTGCCTTTTACAATTTATCACTGAACTTGGATGAACTGTTCTGGGGTGAAAGGACTGAATGGAGGTCATTTAGGGCCACATTTGATGAAAGGCAGAAGATTGTGATCAAGAGCATATGGGTTCAGATTTGGAAGAGAGTTTGACAATTTTATGGAACAATGATGATTAGCAAAACTGGGCTTCTCAAAATTTTCTATGAACTGTTCTGCAGCTAAGACTTCTTGGGGTTCACAGATTTATAATCTACGGCCAGAAAAAAAGCAGAGACTTTCCTCGTTAAGGTATCTTATTTCGAGAAATCTTGGCCATACACATATAAAATGTGCACATCCTGTGAGCAGAAGTGAAACAGGTTTCTTAGTAATTTTTATTCTTCATGCTGTTCCTTGAAGAACCTGAAGGCTCAAGAGGTCATATATTTGGAAGAAATAGCAACTGCAGTAACAAAAGAATATCTATAATTTAGATTTCATTGCTTTTGTTCTTGTTTGTTACCAAAACCTTAATGCCCATTTATAGTAGGAATGAAATACACGTACCCCTAGGTCACATATTCCTGGAATGCAGTTCTTTGAGTCTGGACCATTTCACTGTGTGAACCAAAGACATGTGAAGAGGACCGTGAGATTTGCTTTAAAAGTGCACTCCTGAGAACATTGATAATCGACACACTACTTCTTGAAATCTAGCTATGCAGACAGATGTTGCATTTACTGAGGGATAACTGAGAGGAAAGGTGGCAATAAAACTGTGATGATTAGTATGAAAGGAAAACAAATCAAATCATTATAGTCTGGAACCTAATGGGATTATGGTAAAGAGATTGTACATCGGAAAAAAATTGATCTCTTTATTTTTTTAAATAAATTTAAAAGTGCAAGTACACACGTGTGCATATATATTTGTGTACCCCCTTCACTGTCAGAGAAATACGTTGGCTCAGATTCTTTCACTGCATAGACTAGGAAGAACTTCCTCCTTGGTACATCCTTCATGTAATCTTTTTCCCACTCTTTTCTACAGAGCATCTGACACACAATCACTTTACTGTGTTCCCATTAGTTTCCAAGCTACATTACTGTAATTTCTTTCAGATCCAGCTGTTTCTTTTGATTTAAAGTTATTTAGCATCTGGATCTGAAATATTCTCCAATTCATATCTGCTCATTATATTCTTAAATAACTTTAAACCAGCAAAATCCATACTGGGAGAATTGCAGGGGGGTTTGGTGGGTTGGCTTTGGGGTTTTTTTTTGGTAGGTGGGGTGGTTAGTGACTTTTTACGAGTTAGTAGTTTACAAGGCATTCCAAGAATAAGGTTTTGAGTGTTTATCGCTGTTCTACTCAGTTCTCAGAAGAATGTGCTGGCATTGTTTTTAACAAAGAGTGTCAATGTTTCTGAGTTTATGATAAAATGCCATATAAGCCTCTTTCTTCCCTCTGCTTTGTTCTTACCCCCCACTTCTGAAGGATAATCTTATAGGAGAACCTTAGAGACTGAATCCTTGTTCAGCATGTAAAACATAATGCAGAGCAGTGAAGATAATGAATGTATATTTGGACAGGATATGCCAGTTCAAAAGGTCTCAATTCTTTATGTCGGCTTCCCACACATTGTCATACAGTGTTATGTAGTTATTTTTTGGGTAATTTGGTTCACCTTCTTTGGTGTGCTGTGCTGCCATGCCAATTTCAATACTTATTTAATACTACTACTTTTCAGTTGTAATATTTTTTTATCATTCTATGAACCAAAGTATTTTACAGTAACTTGCATAGGAGTTCTGAAATTCTGTCTCCCATCTAAGAGGGATGTTTGGTGTTACCATCTAAATGAGAGTTCAGCCATGTAGCATCACCGTTTTGGTTATTTTCTTTGAACATCACATCCTTATTTACAAGGAAATATCTCAGCCTTTTCCAAAACATCTCTTTCACTATTCTAGCATTCTAATTTTTTCACTAACACTCTGCAACACTGATATTGACATCTGGCAGAAAAAAGGAGATGAAACACACAGAGGAAATTCTATATTTATGCTAGTGTTATTAAAGAATCAAAGTGTGCTTTCATTTTGTATCATGACTTTTCTTTGGCAAAACATTAAAAGTTATGGAGGATCACGGAAAAAGATGGTGTTTGGCAGCCTGAAGTCTGGTGTAATGTTTACTATGTCTGAGTTAGATACTTGAGAGAAGTTTTTTTACAATTATTTAGCTGTATCTCTTGTACTTGATGATTTCTTCCTTCCATTACCCTAACTAAGTAAGAAAGTGCTATTGTACACATTTTAAAAGCAAGAGGCAAAGGGCAGCATGTGTATGAACTACAAAGGGTTTAGGTACTCAAGGTGTGACGTATCGGTGTACAGTCTCTTCTATAGCCATCTGTGAATATAATCCACTGGCTGGGCTCCCTGTACATTGTACAGACAGACAAAATGTTGCAAGAGTAGAAGTCAGAGTGCTAAAAGGCAGCAAATTAAAACTGGAAAATAGGAAATATGAGAGAAGGCTTTGAATAGATATGTCTTCCATTCTTGTTTGCCCTGAATCCTTTCCTTCTAAGACAAGTATGTCTTGGAACACAAAGACAGAAGATACAGCAGAAGTACATTTTTCTAGAGTATTTCTACAGGAGTTTAGGACATTCTTTTTACTGTATTTGTTAATTATTCTTGTAGCCAGGAAATCCACATTCTTAAGTCTCCCAACATCAACTGCCTTTTATGACACAACTACAGAGGGTCTTCTTACCTAGATATAAATGCCTAAAGTAGTAGTAATCATTCCCAAATTCTCTTGTCCCTGTAAACAGGCTTTAAATTGATGCTTTGTGTCCTGTTGTTCTGTTACTTATAATGTATTAATGATGTTAAGTGAACAGAAATTTCCACAAGATTGGTAAGTATAAGCCACAGGTCTTCCTCCTTTGGTATCTAAAACTGGGCATCAAATTTTTTCAAATCTTGAAAAGACACATAGACTAGGAATGTAGATCCTAAGACAAAGAAAATTATTTTTTTTTAAAAAAATACATATATATACAGAAGCATTAAATTTAAAGCATTATGGATTACAATATATATATGAAAAAATATTTTCAAATATTCATTTACAACCTATGCTAACAGATTGCATAAACATGTTTTGTGACATGTATATGTATTTATAGACCTCTACTTTGAATGTCAGTTTTGAACAAAACATTTATGGAATGATTTATAATCAGCTTTTGGAGAGCAACTGCTTCTGAGAAAATATGCATGCAGAAAAGAAGATGGGAAATGGATTCATAGATTATTTACTTCTATTTTTTTTTTCCCAGCCTAATCTTAGATCATTGTAACTGCCCTAATGGCTATTAACAAGACAGGGAGTACCTTCTCATGGCCGGTGAATACCACTTTATGCTTCACTTTCTTCCAATCGGCCTTGAAGAAACTTTCAGAAATGCCTCTCTCCAAACAAACCCCAATTCTCTCTTTTCTAAGGATGATTTACCATCTGTTCTCAGATAGATCTAAAGAAGAGCTGTATTAGTTCTATATATTTAACACCTGACCTTTTCAGATTAAAGTCAGGGGTACTGGCATAAATTCTTGACAACATAGTGAAGATACCAATACTCCAGAGGCAACATTGCATATACGAGCTCTCCAGTACCATGCACAAACATGTGAGGAATGTGTAGAAAAAAATGGATTTTTTTCTATTTAACCTAAAGGAACACAGCCAGTCTGGATTTTGCTTTTGAAAAAGAATGATGTTAAGATCTTAAAAGACAAGAATGTGAGAAAATCTCCATCAAAGGGAAACAAACCTTGCTTGTTTCAATATTCAAAAATGTGAAGAAGATGCCAAGAATGAGCACAATGATTCTCCATGTAGTTTTAAAACAGATGTAAAAATTGACATCTTTTAAAAAGAGGGATAATCCCAGCAATAACATACTCCCTTTGCTATCCATTGCACTGTAAAGAAGGAATGTTATTTTTCTTTTCCTTTCAACAGCAGGAAAGCCTTAATTTAATCTACACTGAAAATATGGCCAGACCAGAAGTATTTGAAAGCAAGGGAACACCTGCAAGTCAAACAAGAATGAAATGGAGATTGCCAAAGGCTGTAATTCTCTTTCCTTGGTTCTTTGCTGTGAAATGCATCAGGGGTATTATCAGATTATTCACTGACATGAAAAAGGGGTACTCACAGATTTCCCTGTCACAAACATAGTTCCTGATCTGAAATCTATTGTGGCCAAGAGAAAGATTATCACTTACTTCAGTGGCAAACTATTTGAGGTCTAAAATATTGTTAAATTTAGTACAGTAAATTCAATATATTTAATCAAAAAAATTAAAACTCATATATATATAAATAAATATAGATTGATGTAAATTTCTGCCTACCTATTCTACTTCATGGCAAGTTTTAAGCACCACTTTTTTCTAATTTAGTACCTTTTGACCTATTATCAAAATCACTACCATCAAGAAATTAATATTTTATAATATAAAACACCAACTGCATTGCACTTTAAATTTCTGGGTTTTGGTGGGGGTTTTTTTGGTTTTTTGGTTGTTTGGGGTTTTTTTTGGGTTTTTTTTTTTTTTTTTTTTTTGGGTTTTTTTTTTTTTTTTTTTAAATTGCATTAATTTAGAAATTATTGCATTCGGTGTGACAATACAAATTCAATATATTTTCCAGTTGAAAATTTAGGTGAAAACTGTGTGGTTTTGAAGGTGGAGAAAAGACTGACACTGAAGATGGTGGCAAGCATCAGCAGTTTATTATTTCACAGTACAACTTCTTATACTTTTTCTCTGTATCACACACATAACACGCCCTCCTTTTTGCATTATAATTGGCTAACAAACTCTGTGCACGTGCCTTCTACTCTTTTGTAATTGGTCATAAAATTCTCTGTTCCTTGTTGCCAATGTCAACACACACCTGCATTCCACGCTTCTTCTCCCTCAAAGTTGTTTACCTGTCTTGTTCAAGGACACAGAGGTAACTCATCAAGGCCGAGGCTGCCTGCAGCCCCATTCCTATTCTCCTACAGGTTTTAATGACTTCTCTTGATTTGGATAAAACAACTGACTTTGATCAATCTGCCTTTGTTTTACCATTGCTGAAAATACTCTGTCCAGGTTTAGATATGTTGACTTGCTAAGGGTATATTTATAGCAATATAAGTGCAATATTTCTATATGTCTCTATCGCTGAATAAATTAAACACAGGGAAAGTTTTCTGCTATTGTTATGCATAGTGAAAATTTATGCTACATGTGGCTTAATTTTCAACCTCCTTAAGACTACATACTGGACACGAGCACATGATTTATTCATGCTGGGAGATTCCATCAGAATAGTCATGAGTGCCCATAAACTATCCAGTAAATTCCATAAATTAGACACTTAAACATGTTATAGACCTTCATCTCTTTCTTACTTTGTACTTGTAAGGTTGGAGGAACCTTATCCTAAATGTCTTATGTAGTGTCATATCTCAACAATATTTTTATTTTGTTTTTATAAATATTGCTGCAATTTGGTAAAACTAATTTTACAAGTTGGGCTAGAAAGAAGAAATAAAGTGGATATCACTTTAGCCTGAAAAACCTGTTCTTAGCTGTTCTTACTACTTACTAACTTTCTGCTACACTTACTGTAGGGAAAAATGTCCTGTGCTTTGAGGAATAGTCAGAATATCTGAGCTCATATTGTAAAACATCTTCTGAAATATCCTCTCTGTTTCTCTTGAAAAAGAAAGGAGTTGGCATCCCACAGCTACAGCTAACCTTCCTAAATACCCAAATACTCTTTTAGCTGTTTTGCCAGGATGTTACATTGGAAATCTGAACCTAAGGCCCAAATCACCTTCACCAAAGTCATATTTCCTCTCCAGAAGTTAATTTGAAAAACCACTCTGAAAATCAGAACTCATATACTCTACATATTTTTTTAAAATTTATGTTCAGAAAGAAAATATCTTTAAATTTTGCTCAGTTTTCATCTGTATCTGAGTATCTACATGACAAAATCAAGATCATAAAGCAAGTAGCTGAATGACCTTACACTAGAAAACATTCTCTAATATTATTATCCTACACCCCCCCCCCCCCCCCCCAAATTATTTTTCATTGAGTTTGGTAGTCGATTACGTTTCAAAGTTGGTTCAAGCATCTCTATTCACAATTTGGACATTACTGTGTCACTTCCCCCGAGGCAGGGAAACTCAGACATCTTGAAAAACTCTATGCGTAGTGAACTGGCTGTCGCCAGACAGCCACACCTAAATGGGATTATGGGGATGCTCACCCAAAATGCTACAGGAGCATATCCTAGGCTGAACCCTGATTGCTATACCTCTTTTTTCTACCAGTACACCTGATTCCCACATCAAATATTTTATGCAAGTTTTCTGATTTAGATTTGCTTATAGTGGTAATGAATAGAATGCATTAATAATAAAGTCTAGGCTGCTGTGGTATTTTTTCCCAACAGGTACAGTTTATTAGTAAGGTCCAATTTGACAGTACTGAGAAGAAATTATTAATCTGGAAGCATGTCACAGACCCTTTTTGGCCACCCAAAATATTTATTTTTTCTTTATTACATACTTCAGCCTAGAAAACATTCAAAAGGGAAAAATAACACCACACACATACAGAAACATGCTCATGCACACACACACACAAACAAACTGGAGTTCTACCAGAGAGGTAAGGTACAAACTAACTGAACAGGCACAATTTGAAATGGCTTAGTAAAAACTCCAGAAGGGTGTAAACTTGATAGTGTCCTGGTGAGATAGAGAAATAAGATTGAGTTGAAAGTTTACAATATCAAACATCATTAGGAAAAAGCTTTTCAATTTTAGTAATGCAATTTAGGAAGAATACACTTAGGAAAACACATGACAGATAATGAAGATGACAGCTTTTGCCAGGTATCTGTGATTTACCTTTGTCAGAAGTGTGATTAATCCCAGCCCCTCTATTATTACACCTACACTGATACAGTTTGTTGTTTTTAAAACTGAAAACCTGGAAGAATTAGCTGCAGGAATTTATGAGGTATTTTATTTCTCAGAGTAATTAGTGCTCTTGGAAAAACTAATCTTTGGTGAATCCCATGTGGAAGGTCTTTATCAAGCTGAAATAATGCCTTCATTGATATTCTAGTAGCACAGAAGAATTATCTATTTACTTTTTCACTCTCGTCAAAATTACTATTATGTTGTTAATTTCCATGGCCTACTGAAGGTTTCTCTAATGGATGAAAAGGTATGTGTGTCAGGGAATCTTTCTGCAGTATCATCATTTTTTGTCCATTAGTACTGACTAATGATGAGTCAGTATTTCTTCACTGCAACATAGAATTTCTTCCCCTTTTTTTGTTTTTTTTTTGAGTGTCTGCTGACACAGAAACAGACCTATGTGAAAACTAGGCACTGTTATGTGTTCATGTGGCTTTCAGTCATGATCATATTCCTCATGTGCAGCTCCAGAGATGCAGATGAGTACCATGCAGATCGCAGCAAGTGGCACAGGCCATCCTGCTCATTTCAGCAAGTACCTGCTCAACAGCAGTTACACCCTTCCAAAGTGTGTTTCAGATCATTGTCAGCTGCATTATAGGCATTTTCTTACGGGGAGTTTTAATCTATATCACTAAAATTTTCTCATCATGCTTGAGGGTAATGCTTAGAAATAATATTCCTAACATTTAAGGAATAATTTCATTTTTGTAATGAATAGACTTAACACTGGCATTACAAAGAGTGTTAAAAAAGTATGAGGATTGCATACACAAATATAATCTCTTTGCTGAATAATTTGGTGATTATTGTGATAAAAGAGCACCTTATATCCTAACATCCACATTTTCTATCCTATACTGCGTTCCTAGGTCACGTTGCACGGTTTCCTAATGCTCCTGCTGTGAGAGTTTTGACACTGAGAAGCGATGTGTGGGAAGTGTGCTTGTCAGAGAGACACCCTTTGAGATGCTCTTTATTTGAATCCAACCTGCCTTGGCATGTATTTGGTATAGACTCATGCTGTTTCGAAGAGGCAAGCAAGGAATCTTTATCTGGCTACTGTTCTGCTTCAAGACTGTGCCTCCTTAGATGTAACTGCAGCTGTGCTAAGATTACATCTCTGCTGAATTCAGTTCTGTCCTCTAAGAAGAGTTTACAGAATGAATGAGGGTGATAAATTTCATAGGCCCAGGAAGCTATTTCTCAAGTTATCAGCTTTCTTATAATCTGAATGATATGAAAATCACACAAATCTCTCTTGTGATAACCCAACCTATCTTGTACCACTGCCTGAAATACACATGTATCTAGATAATTATATGATACACAGACCACTGGAAGATTTTAGTAGCTGAACTAGAACTTGCTGAAAACGTGCAGAACTGGAGCTTGATGAAAAGCAATCACTAATTTACCAAGAAATGTGATTTATTCCAGCAATTAGTGATGTTTTCAGAATTGTCATTAAATTCCATATTTTGTCTGATCAGAATAGGTGATCATAACATAATGACTGTTCAGAAGAAGCTATCTACTATCGCTCAAGGACTAATTGCTTTCTACAAAAGAGTTTTCTGATTGGGACATAAGCATTGTAATGTAACCCTGAGTGGGTGCATGATGTTCCTCAAAAAGTTACCAGTCCAGAAGTAAAAGACATACATTGCATGTAGCAGAAGCCTAAGGCCTTGCCCTTTTAAGGTCATCCCTTTTCAAATATGTTAAAAATGTTGGCACCAGAGATTTTTTACAGTGTTTGTATCTAGTATTTTACACACACATGCATATATATAGATATATGTATTTGAATCCAATCACAGTTTTGCAGGCTAAAGCAGCAGTAGCAGGCCATGGAGACTAAGTGAAATACATAATGTTTGAGGCACAATTTTCTTCTCTCTTCTCTAGGCAGATGTGAGTCATGACACAAACTGGTATAAAATACCCTCCCAAGAGAATCGAATACTGTGCTTTTTATCCTCAGGTGTTAACAACAGCATAAATCAATATAGTAATGCCAATTTACATAAATTTTTACATAGAATTTGGCTAAATGGCAACTCAGAAGGATATGATAACATTCTGCAAGCATTTGAAGGCCATAAACACTAAGCAGGGGGACAAATGATTTAGGGTGGCATAAGGAGATGTAATTAGGAGCAATGGGAGGAAATTAAGGGAGGAAAAAATTAGGCTGAATATCAGAAACAATTTTCTGACAGCGAGATGTATTAGACTGTGGAAAATAAGTCTCCCAATGGACATTCCATTGCTCAAGATGTTTAGACTGGACAAAGTACTAATGCATATCCAACAGGGACTAATTTTGTAATGTATGGTGCGTAGACAAGAAACCAGAGACATTTAATGGGGTAAAAAGAATTCTGTGCTAAGAAAAACAAACAAATAAATCTCTTTTTTTAATCACTTCCAACAAATGTAGTAATATTTCTGTATCTTTTACATATGTGCATTTATACATGGAAACATTTTTTTTCCTTTTTTTGTCTGATTTATTTTAAAGTACAACTTCAGTTTAATGGCAAATTTCATAATGGCAAATTTCTTGTCCTCTGTTATGTATCAAATTCAGAAGTGCTACAATTTCTAATATTTAATTTTTCTTTTAAGACAGGAAAAGATCTCATATACTAAATTTTTTTTGTTATACAAAAGTTTCATTCTTTTGTGTGTTGCGGAACTAGATCTCCTTCTGGAACTGCATAAGTATTTCTGTAGCAGTTGATTGTGGTATAATATTTATTATGAAAATAGTTAGAAAAATGTTCTGAAATAATTAAAATGTTTAATTTTAATAATTTTACAATAAATGTCTAAGATAAGTTACTATTTTTTCTGCATCTAGTTGGACTTTAATCACTGGGAGAAATGTTTCCAAACTAAGGTTTGCAAAGGTGATTACAAAAACACATTTCAAAACTCTAAGTCTTTATATTTTTTTAGACAAATCAGAGATAAATATTGGGATATATCTCATTTTACCTTGGACTGATGTCATCTAAGAATGTGCTCTCAAAGTTATTGGGTTACACATGATTCCATGAAATGCAAACGTGAAGTATGCTCTGGAATCCCAGACAGTGTATTTGACTGCTGAGTATTTAGAAGGCAAACTACAAAAAAAAAAAAATGCAGAACAGCTACATCTAACAAAGAAATCTGTGAGATTTCAGTAAGAAAACAACTCCAGGACCTGTATATACAGCTCGGTTCACTGAGAACTTTATTTATGCAAGTGAAAGAAGAGAGGTAGATTAATGGACTGAGCTCACCAAAGAGAAATGAAATTACCTGAGTCAGAAAGATATAAAACTCTTAAATAATACCAATGATGATGATGAAGATGATGATGTTGATGATGATGACTTCAATAATAATAGTGATTATAAATATAATAGATTAGGATAAAATAATAGTAGTAGCAGTAGTAGTAGTAGTAGTAGTAGTAGTAGTAATAGTAGTAGTAGTAGTCGTAGTAGTAGTCGTAGTCGTAGTTGTAAAAATGTGTTTTGGAATTACTTTGGTAGCAAATAGTTCTTTTTTGCTGAGGAGCATGTATGGTTCCCAACACTTCAAAAGTTGTCAGCTGCTTGTTTTTTATTATCTACCTTCTTCCTCAGCTATTTCCTTGACAAATTCCATTGAACATATTCAGATGCTTAATATAGATGAAAGTTATAAATTTTCTTTTCCTCTTTTTTCAGCCTGAAGTAAACCCACATAACTGACATGACAGTTCAAAGGGAAGTACAGAGAGCACAGAGATTTTTCAGTCGTTTGTTCTGTCTACTTCTGCTTTAGTTTTTCTGCAAAGAAAAATGACCAGGGAAAATTGTATCATGGCCAGATGACCTGTCTCTATTTTGGAAAACACTTTCAAGTATTGTCAAGAAAAAAATCACTTTACCAGGAGTTGTGTGAGAAATACAATTATGAGCACCTTAAGAAAAGAAAAAAAAAGGCCAGATTCAGTTTTGAATTACAAGAGGATAAATAGCTTCAACATGCTAAAACTGCAGTATAGTCAAAGCCATGGTTTACAGTATAAAAGGATTAGTTCACACTGTCACAGTCTACAGTCCCAAGTTTACCAAAATCCACCATCGCTCAAGCTGAAAGTACCTTCATAACTCTAGGAAATGTGTACTTGGGAATTTGCATAGATATCAATCTAAATCCTTGAGATTCAGAAGCAACAACCAGCTCAATTCCAAAGGAAATGAAACTGATGTTTCACAGTGTTAAACTGCATTTTGATAACACTATGGAGTGTTTACATATTTGTGGGCTTTGACTGACTTTAAATGTTCAAGTTGTCATTACTAAGCAGTAGTAGTAACAAAATCATTGTGCCTCAAGTATTATAGCATAAGGAATCCAGTTTTATACCATGGGAATGATAGACACTCTTGGTTATATTGACACTAATTTTCAAGTGATGACAACTTAAGGTTATATCTTGCATGCTTTATTTGAGTAAGTCAAATTATGCTGAGGAAAGAGAAAATCACACCAATGGGTTTATTTTATTATTTTAACACCACTTAGGGTTGAAAGATCTGTGATTTTTTTTAACAGTATAATGGCTTTCCTAGGTAGAAACGCTATTTATTTACCTTCAGAGGACACTCAGTATACAGTGGATGAACTTACTGGATTTAATTGGAAGGCAGAGAAACATGCTTTTAACTAGTGCACCGTATGATTAGTCATTGTGTCTTACAGGTGTTAAAGTTTTCTCTAGATTTTATTATTTCATAAAAAAAATATTGCTTTACTCTCATTAAAGCTTAATATATGTCAACAAAGGAGTAAAAAATTAAATATATTTTTTGCATCAGAATGTGATACAGAACCATTTCCACTGTCTGTGCTGCCAATTGGGATATGACTAAAATTGGTTTTCACAGACCATGTGACTTGTTTTTAACTCCTTGTGCTGGGAATTTTATGCTAAAAAGACCACAGTCCTTTGAAGATAGGTTGTTTACACAGAGACTTCTGAGTATCACATTTGTTTCTCTTCCTTTACTGTAATTACTTCAGAGAATTAAGATAATTTTAAAAACAAACCTGTTTTAAAGCAATTAAGTATACTTTCAAAAAGACTATATATTTTTTCTTATTCTCATGCTAAATTTTAACTTTTTATTTTAAGAAAATTGGTGCTTATAATTTACTAATTAAAACAGTTCAAAGCAGATTGAAATCATATAAGACCTATCTTTTGATTTGATTGCTGTAACTATATAACATAAAGATTTGACAGACTCATAAGAAAGGCTTGAATGACAGCTAATAAACAGTAGTCACTGCATTCAGAACCCACTGAGAGGAGAACTCCATGTATGTTATCATGGTGGATGCAATGCAACCTGATTGGGCAAAATCAAACTCACGATAACCTTTGCTCCAGAGGAGACTGATACCCATTATTTAATTTCATTTCTGATCTTGGTCAGACCTCTCAGAATTCAGGAGCTCTATTTACAGAAGAGGGGATTTAAGGGGAAGGACACTTTGAGGTGACAGCATATAATGCCTTTAAAGCTGATAAGACTCCCTTAACCTTGATAGCTGTAGGCTGATGATGACTTTCTGTTATCCTAAGAGGGCTCTTATAGTCATACGTGTCATTATTACATCAAGCACTGGTGTGTGACACTGATTTCCATTTCTATAGCTGGATCTCCTGAATCTCCTGATCATACTCCAAAACGTGTTCACTCCAGAGATGAAGTGGGCAAAATTTCTTCACCCTGAAAAAATGTATTCTTAACTTAAATGTGCTTGCCTCAGATCATTTAAATTTAATATACCAGTAAAGACAGCAATTTTAATTGCTCCAGCTGAGCTATGGGCTCTCTTTGAACCAAAACTGGTGGTGCAAGTAAGCTGCTTTGCAGACATTCATCACGTTGCATACTGTCATTTGTTGTACAGAGTCATTGCAGGTGTTGGAAAGTTTCAAGGGATTAACCCAACCAAAGATTGAGATAACATGTCTGACTGCTGCATTAGAATGATTTTATTTATTTGGGTTAGTGAAGCTGAGTTAGAAAAACACTCTTTTTCCTACAGAGATGCCCTTTCTCTGTTTTCCTAAGTGAAGTATTTTCAAAGGTTTCTGGAGTTCAGAAAAGAGTTTGAATGTGCAAACAACAAAATATTTTAAAGAACACTGTGAAAAATAAATCCCTGCAGCTGCTGCAGTGCAGGATGTTCTGAATCTAATGAGTTTGAATAAGTTAGCTCTTGAAAAGCTGCAGTTTATCATGCAGCTTTTCAGGCCCACTTAGTGACCGATATTTTGGCAGGACTTGAGCTGTCCTGACAGCAAATGATTTTCCTCAATAACCAATTAACCATGGAACTCTTTGGATTTTTCTCTTTTCCTTTTTTTTTTTGTTTAATTTTTGAAATTCTCAGAAGAATCTTCTAGAGCATAAAAAAATATTATAAATGTCATAAATTACTGGACTTTTTAGAAAATGTATTATAAACATATTATAATATCAATTAAGTACTTTAAACACCTCATTTGCATGCTGCAACGTTTCAAGTGTTTGGGATCGCTTTATGTTGAGACAATATCATAGAAAAGGTGTTGCCTAAATGTACTGTGAATTTTATAATTTCGAACAACACAGCACACAATAACTTAAGAATTCATGCATACTTGCAGTGGATAAAACTATATTAATATTAAATCTCTTTTTTTCATTCTACTACAGTTGTATTAGGACTCTGCACATTCTTGAGCCGTCACAGAATTTTCTACAGAAATTATCTGTTCAGGAGAAACTTCTAACCAAAACTTTTTGGATGATTTTTCCATTTCTGTTTCCCTTTCCCTGTCGCGGTCTGGTCTGGTGGTGGAGGTGCGCAACCTTCCTCGCCAGAAGCGTCTTTAAAAGACGCCTAGATCAACAGGGGTACAGGCACTCCCAGGCACAGAGCGATTTAGCTCCTTGTACTCTCAGGTGCAGAGTGATCAGCTCTTTGGTGCACTCTCAAGGGCAGAGTGATTTACTCTTTGCGAGGCTGCCTGAGCAGCAGAGCCACATTTGCCACCCCGAGCAATGAAGGAGTAAAAGCAGCGAGACGGGGTCTTTCCGATCTCCAGGAGAGCTCCTTTATTATTCCAGGAGGTGTGGAGGGGAAACAGCCCAATGGTCCTAGGGCAGAGGGATTATATAGGGGAGCCAGGGGTGGGGTTTCACAATTTGGCCAATGGGGAAAGGAATTGGGAAAGGGACCAATCAGGGAAAGGATCCAAAAGGAACCAATCAGGAGGGGTAAAAACCAGGAGCAAGGGGAATAACCAATAGGGTATGAAACATGAGCATAGAAGCGCAAAGGCTCATGGGTTGAAGTACTTTTTTTCACCTTGAGCCATAGGGAAATCTCTCAAAGGGATTTCCCAAAGGAGAGTCCCAGCAAACTGAGACAATGCAGGGGCTGCACTTGGGTTGAAGCGCTTTTGCTCACCCTGAGCTGCAAGGAAATATCCCAAGGGGACTTCCCAAAGGGGAGTCACTACAAACTGAGGGAGCCCAGAGACTGTGCACTCTCCAAGGGAGTGAATCACCCTCTGTGGATGGTCCAGGGACCACCATGTTTCCATTTTCCTTTCCATTTGTTTCTCTTTCCCATCTCCTTTTGACTCTTAATCTGAAAAACCTGAGCCCAGTGTGGAGTGTCATCCTCCTGAATTTCCAGGTAGAGACTAAGAATACTTTTAGGAAGCATGACTTTTTAAGATCATGCCACTCAAAATGCCACAAAATCTTTAATAACAGTCACAGAATCTGGAATCTTTCCAATGTATTATAGAATTTAAGACTTTAAAGAGGGAAACAACCATTTTGCAGCTATAAGAGATCTGACACTATAAGTTTTCTTTGTCTACTGGGAAATTCCTGTAAATGTTTTTTCTTTTACAAAATTACATGCTGCTGACAGGGTGGTGGCAGTTACAAATGCTGTAGTAACCCACTGCATTATCCCTGGAGAGGACCAGAAATTTCTATTTGAAGAGCACATACTCCTGAAACAATCAAATGTCTCCCCCTGAGATTTGAAATGGTTGTATCTGCCACAACATGGCAGGTTGCTTCCCCCAAGGGCACACACAGCCTGGAGGCTGCTGTTGTCAGCTCAATGGAATCTGCTAACACAGGAATCAAGGGGAGCTGTCTGGCGTGTGCCTGGTGGAATTCACTTCAGCACTAAGCTTAGACTTGGTTAACATATCCAGTTTGGATGCCATGCATCACCTAATTACAGTGGATATTGAACTATGTTTTCCTTAAAAAGCTTGTCCTTTTTTCTCTTTCAACATAACATCTTTACTGCAGAGACCTCGTTTTTAAACTTTCTTCTCATGGTTATTCCCTTATTTATCTTTCTTCCGGAGATATCTGGGACTTACATTATGAATTATTAACCTTAACACTTCCTTCCTCTGGAGCTCTTTGATAGGTTTCGTACCTTTTAAAAACCAACACAAGAGTGAGAAACTGTCATATTTATTTTCCCAAGGATTCTCCTTCAAAGATAGCAAAAGATACTTTAATATCTTTCTTTCTCTTTTCTGCTGAACTGGAGTAAATTTGGTGGCAACAGTGAGGAAGATGAGTGAGTTAATGAAGTAAACTTCTGTTTATTTCTGGGTTACTAGAAGAGTTAATTTATTACTTATTAATATTAATTCAGTTTGGATTTGAAACCACTCCATATACCATAGCTAATGAAGGTGAATTATTAAAAAAAATATTAAATTCTTTCATCCTACATAGCTTACAAAATGAATAATTTTAAACTGTTTATTGTTATACCTACATTTACCACTTCTATAACACATAAAAATTATGACAATTCCTGAACTAGTACTACTTCTTTAGTAAGAGAACAGAAAACAGTGCCTTTGATTGCCCTTTAGTGGTTAGATAGCACTGAAGGTAAAGTTTTGATTTTAATATCTTAAAAATGGGGAATGGAAAATTCACCTTCTAAGGATCTAATATTTTTCAGTTATATCTATTTGCATTTCTCATTTTCTAGTTTAAATTTGGAAGTGGAACATGCTCAATACTGAGTCACTTTGGATTGTGTGAATTTTATATTGAGATTTATTTCAATAAAGTTATCAAAGTTTGATATTAAGGTATTAAGAGATTTCAAAGCCATATATGCATGCATCCTTATTTTTTAATATAATCAGGTTTAAATTTGGCGCAAAAAACCCCTGAAGGTTTATTTCAGATTTGAAATATTTATCTGTATGGTTTTACTTAGTACTGGACCTGCAAAACAAATAATCTGATTTTCCCCACAGGGCTTTGGGCTGTGAGGCCTTGTTTACCTCTTGATCTACAGCTGTCTTTGATGCTCTTTACAGGTTATATGGTCCTTGGAGTGAATATTTTGTAAAAGTGTGTTTCTATTTCCTTTGTCTTACATTTAAGAGATAATATAAATCCCAGAAGTTTCTAGGCTATATCAACTGCTTATAAATAAAAAATATGTTATATTAGAAATACTAGTTCATCTTGTAGCTTCATTTGAATACCTGGTACAGTGTCTTTAAAACCACTAAATAAGCCTACAAAAAAACCCTAAATACAACCCCAAATATATTGTTTAAATTCTATATTCATTTAAAGATTAAATATTTGAAATATTTGAGTTTTTCTCTAGGTGTCTACTAGATTTGTGGAAATTGATCTGTGGAATCAAATGTGTATTCCATGTAATAAAGACAAGAGGTCTTAAATTTTTGTAGGTAAATTCAAGCGCTATACAAGTCTCTTCATTTTATACAAGACTTTTAATGTCTTCAATTATTCTGCCATTCCCAGTAAATATGAATTTATCAACCTGCATTGGTAACTCAAATTTCTCCCCTAATCACTGAAAGTAGCTGATTACAGTCACAGGAACACAGGTTGTGCCAGCCCAGAGCAAAGGGAAGTGGTGACTCCAGTGAGACCACTTACATTATTTGTGTTCCAGCACCACTGTGTTTTTAAACTCATGAAGAAGTACTGGCATATATAAATACAAAACATCTCTCACTTCTACAGTGTTATTTATTTCTTTATTTCTGGAATCACTCTCTTAACTCAGAGTTCCAGTGTAGAAGAGATTTTTATTCTGTCACATAGTGCACAAATGCAGAACAAGGCAAATCAGAAGGAACAAACTTGGGAATGCTGGAAAGCAGAATGGCATTGATTAGCATGAAACGTAGTGCCCTCTATGAAGCAGATTGTAAATTTTTATTTAAAGCACCACAGTGACCAAAGTACTAAAGAAAAGGTTTGAAGGAGAAGTAGCCTTTTTGGAGTATTTACACTATGAGAGATAGGACAAGATATATTCTAATAAGTGTCCTGCTTTGACCTAGAAGTTGCCTAGGTCAACTAGGCAGTTGCCTAATCCAGTAATTTTATCTTTACCTGTCTTTTAATGTTCTTTTTAGCACTTTTTGTTGTGCTAAATAACTTTCTAAAAGAAGTCTGATTACTATTTCTATTAATTTAATAATAAACAATAAAATGTTTGCCACAATTAATATATTTATAATAATATATTTTGAATATATTGTTATATTAACATATTTTGGAATGTACAAAAATTTCTTTTCTTTGATTTTTTTTTTTTCCAAACTACCATCAGAACCCATGTAAAATCACCCCCCTCCCTGAAATTATGGAGTGGAAAGCAAAAGCCAAAACTTCTACTGAGCCCTGTGGGTCATGCAGAGATATTTTCATTGATAAATTCAAATTCTAAGACTTAAATTGCCATCCTTAATTTATTTACAGGGAAATAAAATATGAAACCTCACTAGTTTCTTGTAGATGAGATCTGTTTGTTCAACACCATTACACAATTGACAAAGCTATGCATTTGCTTAATAAGGGATAAGAAATTTAAACCAGGTTTACAGCAACATTCTTTTATCTTTTATCAAGGTGGGTGTCCATGGCTCTTTGAACCTTGAGCTTCCAGAAATAACAATACCAGTAAGGCAGTTATAATATACAGCTCTTTGTGAGATTGCAGTTCTGATTGTTGTAAAGTTACTAAGAAAAAGAAAAGTAAAAATACAGTTTAGAAAAACAAACAAAACTCTAATGTTACAGTACCTTCTCTTTGTTATCTCCCTTGTATAAAAAGACATAGAACCCTGCTTTTTGCTGTGTATAAACAGAAATATTATCCCGTGAGCTCTTTAAAATACTGATTAAGCAGATGCTGCTTTGTCTCCTCTCAGCAGTATCTCAAATCATAACAGCAGAATTTCATTAGCAGTTGATAAAAATTTGGCATTTTTGATCTGCTTTAGGTTCTGAGTCTCCATGAATGAAGTAGATAATGGGTGATCTAATTAAGACACAATGAGAAACATCCAGTCATTTAGCTCAACCTCAGCTCTTGTTGTAAACTGAACCAAACATGATCGAAAATTATCTTGGAGCTGTTGGTTATTTTGAAATAATATGTTTCAGGGTTTTTCTGAAGATTGCAGCTCCATTTGCAAATAGAATTAGAAATCCATGAAAAACAATAATTATTTGAAACATGTTCTAAGTTTGAAGGTTCTGAAAAAGTTTGTGTGCCTCCAAAACTGATCAAAATGCTTCCTCCCTTGTGGGGAGCTTGTCTCAATCTACAACTTTCTCATGAAGGTTTTTATTAGTCTTTATTAGTCTTTATTAGTTTAGTAATCAAACACACAATGACATTTACTCTGACACTGTGTTGAGTACTAAAGATATGGGTTTGGTTGGGGATTTTTCACAATGGTTTCAACACAGAAGACAACAAATTATACAGTTACATCTGCCTATGTAGTTCTGTAGAGCTACTTTTATTGCAGAATTTTCATGGTTCCAAAGGATTATAGATTTCACCTTTCTCTAGATTTCTTTTTTTTTTTTTTTTTACAAAGGGAAAGGGTCAAAATCTCAGTAGAGGAGAATGAAGCTGCAGATCCCAAAGATTAAATTATAGCACTGTTCCAAATTATCTGAGGAAAGCGTTTCTTATCCATGGTGATTGCTTTGTGTCATAGAAACTCAATCACAATAAAAGGTAAAAACCGAATACAAATACATCAAATTTCAATTCAGTACTCTTAAGTGCAAGATGATCATTCTCCTTTAGGAGCCTTGATTTGATATTTTTAGTTTAAATTACTCTATTTGCACAGAGTAATACAGATATCCCAGTTCCGGAAAGATCTAGACTTAAGTCTTTTTTTCTGAGAGTTTAATTAATTTGAAGACATCTGCATTAATTTGAAGTAGAAAACATTAATGATATCACATTAGTCAGAGCAGCAATTCATTATATCTTGACTTTTGAACCTTCTATCTGACCTAAATACAGTCCAGTTTCTCTCTAACATCCAAACAATTTGTCTCAGAATCTTCGTGTCACACATATTCATACATTCCTTTGAATTAATTTTAATAAAAAGTTCCACTGACCCCAAAGTACTCTAGTTATGCTTAAAAGTAAACATGAAATCACATTTAAAGGATGAAATATCAAGTTAGTGCTTGTTATCTTCTAGGAAAAATTAAGTCTTTTCTTCAAAAATAGGCAACTTAATAATATCAGAGTAAGACAGCCATACCCTTTCATCGTGCGGTCTGTTTGTGTTAATTTGGTTTATTATCCGTAAACACACAGTGCAAACCAAGACTGAACATGCAACGAATATATCTGCAAGTTTGTGATGCACAGACTTATGGCAGTGTTGAAAATGAAACAAAACAAAATAGATTTTGGAAAGTATTCTTAATTGATTATGTATCAGGACTTAATATTGATAAGATTTTGAACCAGACCTATGGCTCAAAATCTGTTCAATGCTCCTATGCTCCCTGTGGCTCAGAACAGGCAAATCCTTTGCATTGCTTGCATTCTCCCTTCAAATTATATGTGTCATTGTAGATACTTCAGTTCACCACTTCTCTGCTGGTGCAAATTATTAAAATATCCAGATGATGTTGTTTATATAAACTGAAAAACTGAAATTAACTTTCAGTTCCTGAACTTAGCACAAATTTGTCAACATATTTTCTGTGCACATGAACATGACAGATAAAAAGGGAACACTTTGTTGCTTCCAGTGTTAACACTGTATTGCTACAGTGCACAATTGAAAATAGAATTTTCTTTCATTTGACATTCAACTTCAATAGATAAATTGTGAAGAAAAAACATAAATAGATCAAACTTCTGAGATATTGTCATGCATATGTTTTTAAAAATTACATGAAGTTTTATTGAAAAACTACAGACATACACCTTTTTAATATATACTTGAAAATGGAATAATATGTTTTTGGTATATTTTTCTTCAGTTGTAGTAACCCTGTCTCATAGATGAAACATATGGGACTGTAGGGTAATCTCAGAGTTTTTAATTGCACTAATATCTTGGTGATGAGTTCTCAGCAATGAGCAATTTCTCCTTGTTTTACTTTTTCTTTTGGGGATCGGAGAAAAGCAATAATTATTAACATTGATTCACTTAATCAGGGAACTCTGATTAAATTCTTCAATGTTGTAGTGTCCTTCAGGTTTAGATTAATTATTGGATTTATGCCAAAGAAATGAGGTCCCCACTAAATCATGAGGAACTTATTTAGCCCATTACACAATTGAAGACATATAGTAATCAAATGAAAATAAATAAACAAACAATCAGACTGTTTTCTGAGATTTATAATAAAACAAAAGAAATCCTTAATTACAGAAATACCAGAAATAAAAATTTGTAGTAATTCACAGCTGTATAACTACGAAAAGAACATGGGTTACTTCAGGTCTTATTATTTCTAGTTTTCATTAGGATGGAACCTAGAAGTCTGTAAACAATGAAACTTGATTATGCTAGACAATGGAAGATAATTTCCTTTCATAGAGTCTTGATCATAAATTAACATTAAGTACACAGAATATGGGACATCCTTAATATCACCAAGATAAAAAAAAATGGCAGAAAGAATAAAGGAATCTCCCAATTTTTTCTTACTATTTTTTTAAGAAGTACTTGTTAATGAAACTAAAATCCATGGAGAAAGGAGGGAAGATAAAGAGCAGGGTTGCAGGTATGTAATAAATATAAAGGAAATATGGAGAGGAAGCAAGCAGGTTGTAGATGAAAAAGAAGAGTTTTTTAAAAAAGCTCCAAGCCCTGATCAGAAAATGTCTTTATTACTGTAGGAACAGGGAGGTCTCTGACCACCTAGCCAACATTAGAGTTGCTCCTTATGCAGGAACCCCTTAGACAGGCCTGTGAGTAGGCTGTTCCAAAATCCACAGCTGTAAAAGACAGTCAGAAAAACTCACCGATGCAATGTGATATCACAGGCATATTTGTGGCTTTAGAAAGAACCATGTTGTATAAATGAATAACATTGTCATTTATTTCTTCTCTAGTTTATTACATTGAGTAGGTGATTTCAGTTTTAGTTTGTTTTTTCTTTGACTTTTTTATGCATAAGGGCTACTTTTTCATAGAACTTTGCTGAGGAAATTTCTCTATATATTGCTGTAGTGATGAGTGAGAGAGAAAGTACTTGTTTATGACACTATAGATTTTCCCTTTCTCAGAAAAACATTTCTTCTTTCACTTCTGAGGTTTTGAGTAAAAAAAGTCTTCTAATGTTTTTGATTCACAATAAAACAAAATACTTTTATATAGCTCCAGTACATGATCAGGCAATCCTTCTTTAAGTCCATTCTCCTTTCTCTTCCTATCTAATTACTAGCATTGAAATATATCTTCATTTGTGTTTCTTCTGTTAGGTAATATTAGAAGTGAAATCAAATTGAAGATTCATTTAAAGTAATCCCATAAGCATATCAAGCTTTAAGCTCATAAAGTCTGGGATAATTCAGGAAATCTTTGATATAATTTTTATGTAAGAAAGACTGTATTCAAGGTTTATTTTTTTTCCTCTCTTTAATTAACTGAAATTTTTGTATCATGGTGCAAAATTTAGAACTGCATATTATGTACTGCATACATGTAATGTTTTCTCTAATAAATACAGATTAGAATTAGCCTCTTTGAAGTAAATCAAATAAATCACCTGAATGACATCACAACTGATATGTTTTAGAGTCATTATGTGTAATTGGCTAATGGTGTATTAACTCTTGTGCTGTTGGATCGCCCTCAGGGGTAATTCCAGTAAGTCTTGAATCTCAAGAAGGATTTGTCTTTAGAGGTAAATTATCTTTATTTTTTTTAGTAAAGAACACTAACTAATTACTTTTATTTAAATTCATTTGTAAAGCAATAAATCTGTCTTGAGGTCTCACTGCAGTTCAAGTGATGAATTTGATGTTCTCTGATGCCTTGAATTTCCCCCTTGAGCCAAGAAAGGTGATGAGAAAAGGAAATGAAGCCCCAAAATACAGAGTTCATGAAACACAGTATTAAAAACACATGTAGCATATACAGAGAGGATCTCAGTCAGTGCCCTCTGGTTGGGAATTACTATAAAAGACTAAAATTTTTGTTCAAAAGGAAAAGTATAAACTTAACATACTCAAGGCATAGAAGACTTCTCTGGAATCGTGGAAGGTAGCAGATACTGAGACTCTATTGTCTAATATGTAGTGATTCTCAGAAAAAGAGTACAGAAACTAGAAAAAATGATAATGCTTAATGCTGTCCTGTAGGAAGACAAATGCACATTGTTCAAAATATTTTTTCTTCTCTCTGAATAGCTCTATATTTCATCTATTGATTTGCAGATTATACCTTTAAATAGGTGTTTCTTGTTGCTTATTGAAAATTTCCAAATTTTTAAAAATTTCACCTAATGGGGAATTTGGAGTTTATGAACTCACATTTACAGTGAAATAGACAAATAAATTGAAAAAAAAAGACAGAAAACCCTGAAAATTTCTTGGTTTTAAAACAAAAGGAAAGTTAAAAGAAAAAGAAAATACATTTAATGTTTGAAGATATTTCACAAAAGTAGGTGCTTCAAAACTACTCTGCATCTTGTTTCAAAGTAATAATTAATAAGATAAAGATATTTAAATTAAAGGTTTAAGAATAAAATAAATATTTAGGACCATTAGACTAAGCTTCAGAATTACTGGTTTCTGTTAATTAGTTTCCTTCAGTTGCTAGCTTTAGAGTGTTTTATTAGAAATGTGTGATTTTAATTAAGACACAAGACCTTTCTGGATAGATTATTTCTAGGTAAGAAGTAAAATTTGTAGTAAGTGGACCACACATTCCAAATTCATTTGAGGATATCATTACATTTGAAAGTTATTTTCTTTCCTAATCCTAAAGGCTAACAAATTCACCTTGGAAATAAATTATCAATTTAATAAAACAAATTTCTGTAATATTATTGTCGTAAAATTGTTATGCAGTAAAGTATGAGGTTTATTCTAAAAAGCCTATTGCTTTCTATTCCATTCCACATTGGCAAGTGCTCATCTTTCCCATTTTGTTTCTTTCCCTAGGCTGTTTGAACTAGTAGTGTGATGTAAAAACCTGAGTTATTGGAATATCTCTTGATTTCAGTGAAGCTGGTAGAGCTTTTGGTTTTCCGGTGAAGGTTGGAATATAATCATCAGTTGGAGTGGAAGAACAGAAACTGAAAAGGTAAAATTGCATTATTATGGAAAAAAGTCTTTCAGCCTGAGTTGCAAAGATGAATCAAAGCTTTTAGCTCAAAGAAAAAAAAAATCCCGTATGCCTCAGAAAAATAAGGCTGATGTGAAGAGGACAGGAATCAGCTTTTTTAAAGAAGCTGTTCTTTGGACTTTAACAAGGTAAACAGTGTGATTGTTAGAAACTATGTCGAAGTGGCGAGATGTCCAATGGAACAAGAAAAAGTATTTACCATTAATTTCTCTGACTCATCCTTGGTACTAAGTGCACAAAACCATAATTGTCGAGAGTGGTTTGGGAAATTTTAAATGACTAGTTTTTAGAGAATCAAGCTGGCAAAAGAACAGCATATAAAGCTGTCCTTAACTTCTAACAACCTACCTCAGTAATGGTTCTGGATGACTTCAGGGTCAGATAAATAAGAAGTACTAATAACAAAGTTTAACCAGTAGGTCTTTTGAGAAAGTTATGCTAGTTGAGTTTGGCCCACAAATTTGGTTTTGCTCTTGTTGATATATGGAATTATTCTGTTGCTGAAGTATATCTTTGTGACTCTCACAGTGCAAGCCTTTCTATACTCCTTTTTCATCAGGCTGAAAGTTTGAAACTGTGGTGATGACAAGGATTTTTAAAGACTAAGAGGAGGTGGCTGCTTCTTTGAAGCTAATGGTACTTGGATACATGCCTTTCCTAGGTTCCTGGTAGATTGCCCTAGTTTTGCAGTGAAATGTTGTGTCACAATTCCTTGTTACTTCATCTAGGAAGGACAGGTTTATGTTAGATGGATATACAAGTTGGACTGGGATGTCGGCAGCCAATGGAACTGCACTGTGTTGGGTGTAGTCAGGTAACATGCCACTGGATCTGATGTCATTGACACAAGATCATAGAGAGTTTGATCTTTGCCTAAAGATCTTTGCTCTTCTCTGTTTAGTGGCATTTTGAATAGTCCATGCATGTTTTTGTGTAATGTTACATGCTATATGGGTGTTTTTGGAACTGTTTTGACACTGGTTCCAGAAATTAAAAATATTATAAAGAAGCAGCTGATACATTACACTTTGTTGGGATGAAAAACATCAGACACCTTTAAGTTCTTTTAGCCCAAAATTAATGAAAATCTCTTCTTCTTCTTGGTCAAATTAAAGGTACAATTGCTCTAGTTTGTTTGGGGGCTTTTGTCTCCATTGGTAGAATTTTCTGACTAACAGAAAATCATTGTCAATGAAAGATCAGAAAATTGCAGTAATTACAGTGCATAAAACATATTTCTATATAATTTTGAGTCAGGTGTTTGAAATTTTATCTACTGAGAAAGTAGCATTAAAAGCAGCAAAAATATTCCAGGCTAATTACTAATGCAGTACCTTATATATCTTTATATTTTTTGTTCATTTTACTGATGCAAAACTCTGGAGGTCAATTCTTATTCTAATATACATTACAGCTTGCATCTGCAAATAGAGATAAATAATTGGAGACCATATAAAGTAAAATCATTGTTCCTATAGACTGTCTATTTCTCACATCTAGGAGCTAAGGAAATCATCACTGAGGGCAACTTTCAAGAAATGTGAGACAAAAGAGAAGATTTACATATTTGAAACATTTCTTCTTGTTTTTCTTTATAGCCTCCCTTAAACACACTAGAGTAATATGAATAAAAGTATATTTTAAATGTCTAACTAACCCTGACTTTTTCTATTTCCAATATATTTCCTTGCACTACCAAATAACAAACAAAACATTAGAAGCCTTATCCTCTCATTTGTAGGTGATCTATGATGCAATCTGTAAGTCCTTACAACTTTTTTTCTCAGTCAGCACTATAAACAACTCAATTTTTTGAATATGCTTCACAGATAATATATTCAGGTTTTATTTATGAAGGTTTTATAGAAGCAAAGTATACCTAGGAGGTACAAGAAAAAGTAGGACTTACGCAAAAGTAACCGAATCATCTCTTTTTACACCACTCTAAATTCTTACTTTAATAAAGAAGTGAAATTACAACAGAATTGATTGTATTGTTCTTTCCAGTACAGTTCACTGAATTTTTTACTGATATATAGATAGTACTGGAACCATGAGGACAAAAATCCCATTGCAATATCTATTATTTATCCAAAGTCAAGTTTTGTGACAGGCCTCTTTATATTGTTATCTTTCCTTCCATATTCAGGCATAGAGTCAGGCATAACTTGGATGCTTCTATCTGCTAAACATACAATTTTTTCATAGCAAAGACAGCCATAAAATAACTCAAAGTATACTTACACTGCTTCTACCAAGACTGCAGGTTTTATACACTTACTTTTAATATTTTCCCAGTACTCATTCCTTGGCCAAATAAGGTCTGTTGTTCTATAGTTCTGATTTTAGGGAGAGGTGGGACCATTGTATTTGGGTATGTTTATGTTTGAATTGAGGAATAAAACATTGGTATTATAATTCAAAAAATTAAATTACAGAAAAGACCTCTTCTGTGTGTTATTTTGTTGGAAGCAATGGACTGGGCCAGTGGTATTTCAGTTCTTGGTGTGACAGGTAATCACTGAAGTGTGAATAAAAGCTCAGAAAAATGCCAGGATATAATGCTGCAAGCTAACAGGCACATTAGGGGATTTAGTTTAAGATTTAATTTGTCTGCTGAAGAAAAGCTCTCTGCCCTCTGACACAGTGAACTCAGATGCTTCTCAGCAAGTCAGTGAATGCTTAATGGTACTGAAAGTTCTCCAAAGAGAGACTCTTACTCAGTGAGTTATTCCAACTCTCTGTATCTACACCAGATCCATTCCTAATTTGTTCCTAGGTTTGTGTAGTCTACTAAAAGTAGTAGCAGAAGAAGGAACCAAAGAAACTTTGACTCTTGGGAGGGAAGGGGGAAGAGAAGATAATCTCACAAATTCAAACCCAAAATGACTGAGTGATAAAAAGCACTGGAGCCTTAAAAGTGAATTTTTTTCACTCCTGTTCTTATTTATCTTGAAATCAGTAATGTCAGATGCTAGATGGATGCACCTCTCTTTGTCCATAAAGTTGTAATTAGTGCAAGCAGATCCTTCTTATACTCTTCTTCAAACATTGTCTTCATGTTTCTCAAGTTAAAAGACGCTGTCTTGTTCCACTAAGCAAAAAAAAGAAGAAGAAGACATTTGTAAGAGGAACAGCTTGTAAATTCCCAAGGAATTGCTGTGCATCATAATATTATCAAGGAGTTAGTGTAAGTCAACTTTGGCACTCAGTCAAATGCTTTTTGCTTTGAGACCTGGCTTCGCACAAGCCTTAGGGAATCACAAATGTCAGAACTGGGCTACAGTACAGCTTTCTTGCCTTTTTAAACAGTGTCCTGTGTTAACCTGTCTGGCACATCTGGTAAATTTCAAATGCAGAAGTAAAAAGGCAAATCTATGTAGGAAAAACGTGAGAAAGAAATTCAGAAGCACCATCCTTCTTTTTACAGACAGAAAATATCACCAGAGCACAGTTGGTATTTTTCATTATTGAGAACATGCATCAGCTTAGTTTCACCAAGACTAATTGATTTTCACAGCTGGTGCATGAAAGGCTAAAGATGACATGGAATTTGAAAAGGACCCTTGTCTAGCCCCTGAAGCTTCTGGCATCTGTGAAGACAACAGAAAATCTTTGGAACTGGAATTACTAACAATATATATCTAACAATAATGTCAGGTTTCTGGGATATTTAAGATATTAATTGATCTCTCCATACTGCAGGTAGTTACAAGAAGCCATATTCTTTTTCTTAAGAAAATCTCAGACATCTCTCACTTATTTAATTTCATTTTACTGCTAGAAGGTTGAATAAGTTTATGTCACATGTGACATAATTATCTAAAGAAGGCAAAATTTTACTGAATAAGCATGTTTCACTATTCGTTACGGGAAAAACAGATCATGCAGCTGAGAGAAGTCTGCTATAGTTGATCAAAGGAGGGGTTTGTCTGAAAAAAAAGAAAAGTCCACTGTGGAAGGGATTAATCAAGTGCTGCTGTAAAAGTCATTCTTTCATAGCACTTAATCTTGTTTAGGATATCAAATTTCCTCATGTGTGGTCAATCTTCCTTACCACTGATAAACAAATCCATGGGATGCATACATTAAGACTGTTGAAGTTTAGGATGTACCCCAATTTCTTCCTGAATGCTAAAGCTTTTTGGTTGCCTTTAGATGCTTAAGAGCAACTCTGTTGATCCATGTGGTATCAGCATTCAATTCTAATGAGAATAAAGGTCTTGTACCTGTTAATTTATAAAAAAGGAAGGGCAGATCTCAAACTGTCAAAATGTCTCCAACTTTTAGCTATGCCATGGCTGAGAATGAGGACCATAATTTAATAAAGTCTCACCTGCTCTATTAGATTGATTAATAAATAAATCATAATGAATCTTACCCTTTCCCTCTTGGTAATTCATTACTATGTTTCAACATGAAGCATTTCCTACTTTGAAAATTACTTTCCATAACAATTTAATATATTAATTAATACACATATTTCATGAAAACCTCTAAGTCAAGGAAATTCATATAGTTGTTACAAGCTGCTTATTGAAGTCATGCATCATAGCAATTGATGATTTTGGGTGACCATAGATTTTACAAAGAAGAAGACTTTTCTATGAAATCCACTCCTGTATTAGTGTACATCCCTCCCACCCCACCCCATTCTAGCACCCTAAGTTGAATTTTGAAGTCATTGAGAGAGAAATCTCTACAAGGTGTGATATTTGGATGTTGATATTTTACCTCAGTAAAGACACAAAGTGTCCCGTGAGTCTAGGAGCAGCTTAGAATACAAAATATATAAAAATCCTAAATGTAATGTGAACGAGACCTTAATAAAATTGCATTGTGACATACAAAAAATCCCTATCAATAGATGCCAACCGAAATGTACCATTTATTTTATCACAGAAAAACATAACATGAATTTGCCAAACAGGCACTTTCCAAATATTTTGCCTATGAGTTCTAGAAATCCAGATAATGTTTTGCTAGCCATTTCTTTCTTTCATTTTTTAGGCAAATATGGCTAAACCTCACCTGTGAGGGGCACTTCATAGCTGAATTTTCTTCCTCTTAGACAAAAAACAATCAGATGTAGTTTGATGGTGGCAAGTGTCAGGAATTTTGAGCATGACATTAGAATTTAGCCTGGATTACATTTCCTGGGACCCAGCCTAAATGTGTGAGATCAACTTTGTGCCATCTGGGGAGTCCAGTACTAAAAAGTGTTCCAGTTGAAATTGAGGAGCCTAATTATTATACCTTAGATACAATTTACAATAAAAATGGCTCGAGGGAATTTGAGCAGATCATTTGGCTGGCACTTTTGTAAAAAAGAATCCTGTATTTAGCCTGTGCTTCCCCAAGTTCATCTGACTCACAGCAAGTTTGATGTTTAGTAAAGACCTGTAACATACTGATGTGTCATATCAGGCATCAGAAAAAAAATTTGTCTTGCTGTTATGGGGGTTGAAGGGAAAGCTTCATAAACTCATTTTGATTAAAGGGAATGGGATAGAGAGAGAATAATCTTGTTGGAGGGAAATCTTTTTTGTACTGGCAAATAAATGAAACCATTTCTTGTTTCTCTGAGGCACAGTGTCAGGTTGCAAGGCTGGGTAAACCCTCATATGCAATGCAGCAATGAAGTTACATTTTTAACAAGGTTTCTAAGGTTGAATTGGGTGGGAAAGGCGAATTTGAGATTGCAAACATTTTGAGACAGTAAGACTTGGAATAATAAATGACTGACTTCCTCTTTGCAACAAAGCTTTGCTTTTTTCTCACACTCATTTCTTTGCAGCTAATAAACTCTAATGAAATAACAGTGTTTTTATATTTCTGTGTTGTAGGAATGTCCTTTCTCACTTTGTCTCCTCTTGAGGATAATTTGTCTCTCTGATTATAGGATTATAAGAAAGTTATGCTCACACTTGTTTTATCCCTTTCATTTCTCTCTTTCCCTCTGTCTATGATGAGAACACTTTTTTAATTGACACCTAAAGAAAGATATCACAGAGACAATATAAAAAATGTTAGAGGACTTCAGACTTTGTTGAAACGCCAGACAGGCAAGTTAATCACAAGCACACAAAATGAAAGACTATTGACCCTTTGAGGCCTAATAAATAGTTTTACACTTTTGGTTCTTTGCTTCTCCCTTCCATCCCCTAAAGATACTGTAGTTAGAGATGGTCTTTTGAAAGCAGATGATGGCTGTTTAATGAGACAATCTCTCTTATTAGATTAATCCATGTACACTAATCAGATTTAGAAGGATAATAATGCCTGCAGAAAGAAAAGTCTGTTTAACATTATTTTTAAATATGGAGAGGAAAAAGGTGACCCATAATAGACACATTCTGTCATTAGAGTCTGAGTCTGTCATTGGTAAATGGTGGCAGTTTTACACCTGCAGCTGCTGCACAGCTGAGTTTGGCAATATGTGATTTCACATGAATGCACACATCTATATAGAAATGTGAATGTTGGTACAACAGGACTTTGTTTGGGAGAATCAGTATAACTGAGACAGGCCTTTTTTACACTATGAATCTGAAACGCTGAAATTATGTATATTCAATACATAAAGGCTGAAGGTCTCAGTTTATTATATAGGAAACACTGACAGAGCCAAATGAAGATTCAAGAGATCAAAATTATGAGAAATAAATTAAATGTTACATGATACTATGACATATTTTCAATAAATGAGCTTTTCTTTTTTTGGACTGACTGAAAATCTCTTTTTTAATCAGTGCTCCTTGAATTCACCTACTGTGCTATTAGAACAGAGACAAAAATATTAATTCTCTTTCTCATAACAACTTCTCCAAATTTGGCAAAATCTCTCCATTTCATTTGCTTAGACTTAGTGGCAAAGTTTATACTACATTGAAAGAGCAATTCCATAGCAAACATTAACAGGTGACACTCTTTTTCTTTCCCATATTAAATCAACTTGTCTATCTCACAAGTATTCTGTGGATGGCCTGTGTAAGTGTGTCTGGCAATCCATGAAGATGTGGGAAATCTCAAGTGTGGCGTTCCACAGGCTCTAAGGAACAGGTTTTATCTATGTTTGAGCTATATCTGAGGCCATGTTCATTCTTCTGCAGTGTGAAAGGAACTGTGAGTTTAAAGTCATTAATGGGTTTAAAGTCAATAATGACCATTAAAAAAATGACAAATGGATAGTAATTCTGGGACAATTTCTGACTCCAATGGTATAATTGTCTTAGAATCAGGTCAGTATGGAACAGGTTTCAGAGGAGCCAGCACTGCCAATTGGCAGAAATAGCAAAGTAGGAATTGAATGAAAGTGCCCAGAAAGTTCCTTAGTGTTTTCTAAGTTGGTGATTAGTTATCAGCCGTGGTTTGCTATGTCTCTCTCAGCTCTCTCTGTCTGAAAACGTAGAATATGCTGTTGTTGAAGCTAAAAAAAAAAAAAAAATGGGAGCAGAAAGCATTACCAAAGTGAGTGAAATTCCTCCAACATGTTGCCTTCTACTTTGCATTTACTAAATTACATGCAAGCACCTTATTTCATCTCATCATAAATGACAGTGGAATGATGAATTTTCAATAAATTCAAACCACATGGATTTCATGAAAGAGAAAAAGGTGTTATTAAGCTCATAGACCTGTAGCTCACATGTGGACATCCCTGTTGTAGATATCCAGTCACTCTAACATCCCTTTACAACCACAGAAAATATGGAGACAAGTGTGCAAATTAGGGGATATCACCCATATGAATAACATTCCAAAAGTGCAAAATCCCATGGATTATATGGGTTGTTTTGATGCTTCCCTCAAACATTGTAATTTCTCTTCTCTGCAATTCTATAGTTCATATTTTCTTCTTTCACGTGTGATCTGAGAATACTAAACAACCTTAGTTGTTTTTTAGTGAATCAAATTTAAAAATGGGTCACCAATTCAAGTAGAATGAGGAAGTTGAAGACAACAACTTGGTTCAAAGTTTCAAATGCATATTTCCCCCATACTCCATGCATTTAATAGCATCCAAACTGAATTTAGGACAATAAAGTTTTCACATAATTTATTAGGTGGAGAAAAGGACCATTGCCCTTCTGGTGTGCACTCATGCAAGAAATGAAAACCTACACTCTTTTAAGCACCATATCTGAATTTGGATTGATTTAAGGGAATCTAATGTGATGTAATGTATATGGTGAAGCAGTTAGTAAGAAGATTACAGTACAAAAATCAAACCATAAAAGCATAGAGAGAGCTAATCCCTGCTGTTGTAATTAAGAGAGCAATATATTATAATCATAAACATCTCTTTAAAAGGTTATGTCAGTTCATTAGGAGAGCACCTGAGTTTGTTGCAACATGTCCTCACAAAGCAGATGGGACCCTGTCAGTTTGGCAGAAACCCAATGAAATCTGCTGGTAGGCATTATTGCAGCCTCCATGTTGTTACTGTTAGTTCACCTTCACCTAGGAGGATAGCATTAGACAGATAGTAATTAATTCTGGACAGGTCAAAAGGAATTACTGTGAAAAGAAGAAAGAAGTTTTCTGCACATCAGGGCTCCTGGTTTAAGTTTCTCAGTATCTCTGAATCATAGCAGGGATTAGCCATATATAAGCTATATGGGGTACAACCCACTTGAAGCTCTATACTTCCACAGTAGCAATAATTATTGATACACCTATAGTCCAGTTTATTAAAAATAATGCTTTTTAATCTTTGAAAAGTAAAAAAAAAAAAAAAAAAAAAAGAAACCTGAACATATTTACTACTACTTAGTGGCACAGGTTTGTTTGGTTACAGTTTTGTGTGGGTTTATTTTTGGTTGGTTAGTTGATTTTGTTGTTTGGGTTTTTTTCTGAAATATCTTTGACTGTTTGTTTTACCTCTATTTAATCTGTAAATCTCAGCTAAACTTCTTCCTAAAGCCTGCTGTCCTCCACATCTCGTTATTAAAACATCTCTCTCTCACTGTAACTATCTCTGGGACACTGAGAAAAGGGCCGGACATGTATCTTTTGATTATAATACAAAGGAGGTGTTATGGGGGTTTTTCTTTCAATCTTCTTGCTGATGTCTAGCTGCCTTCTTATTTCTCCATCACGTGGAACAAGACACTAGTTAGTTCTAAATAGTAAATTTGGATTTTATATAACTACATATAAGCTGATAGAGATTTTATAATTAAGGTAGAAAAATACAGAAATGTAGCTCCCAAACAGAGCATATAAGCTAATTGCAAACTTTTTTTTAGTAATGTGACTATTAACATATTAAGAATAATTATCAAAAATGTCACCCTAATTCACAATTCTTTATTGAATCCTATTTGTTGCAATAAAGTGCATTCTTGGACTTCAGAAAGAAAGCAAGTAGGGATATATTTTATAACTTTTCCTTTTTAGAATGATTTTATCATCATAAAGATATAAGCTAGTGCTTTTACCAGCAAGAGAAATTGTGGAAGAAGATAAAGGCAAGCAAAAGAACTAAAAACTTCTTCTTATCTATCTCCTTGCTAAATAAAGGTCCAGTTTACACAGGTCATTAAAAAGGCAAAAAATGTATCTGTGAAACTCTGATCTAAAAACTGTTAAAAAAAAATTATGGCCCATTTTCAATAAAGCAGAAGAAAATAGCCAAAGTACGAATCTTATCTTGCTCAAACACTGACAATCCCTAAGAGAGCTCCTGCACTATGACTGTGAAACTTTCATGAGGTCTGGTCATCTTTCTTTCTATTTGGGATTGCACACAAACCTGACATTGTGAGTCAGTCATCAGATGATGTGGCAAGATCTGGTATTCAAGATCTCTCATTTCTAGGGTCTTTGTGGACACGCCTTAATCCCCAAACATTCCATTTTCCCATTCATTGCACTCTTTTGATCAGAAAACAGAAATCACAACAAATTGCCCTCTCGCTTTGCTTTACATTAGTAACAACTAGCAAAAGAATATGAAGAGTATCATCAAATTACTACAGTTTATAATTTGCACAGTGACCCAAACTGTGAAAAAGGACATACATGGGTTTCCACTTAATTTGGGAAGCTTATCTTACCTAAATCTATCCAACTGTGTTGTCTGTGAGAGAGGAAAAAGTGTATTCTCAACATGAGTTATACACAATGTCAAATTTTACTAAAGACCAAGAAAAATGTAATTCTTACAAGATTCATATGCTCAGTTAAAGACTACAGGGAAGCTTTCAATTTTTCTTGACTTGATTCCATGTTTGTAGTGAAAACTGTAAACTCTTTAGTCTGCACTGGGATTTTATTTCAAACTAACCAACTCAAGAATACACATTTTTATAGCTGATGGCAAGGCTTTTGATTGCATGAAGTAAAAGAAAGTGTTGCATATGTTTCCACCAAGAAGGTGATTTTTGGAGTCAGGTCTTTGGCAAACCAAAAGTATTTAAAACCATGGTAAGAGTTCTGCAAATAGATCAGAGTTATATTACACAGTAAAACATACAACATTTTCAATTACAGTTATTCACTAAAGCATATATTGAAACTTGGATTTGACACTCACCCACAAAACAAAAAAAATGGTCTTGTTTGGCATTGCAATTTCTACTGATGGTCTTATCATGAACATATGAATATAATGATAAGCTACAGGGCAATTTATTCCAATTTTATTGTTCTACTAGTTACTATGGGACTAGATTGATTAGATCTAAAGATAACACTACTACTTATTTAGACAAATAAAAGCCTAATTTGAAACTAGTAAGAAAAATAGGAAAGCAAATTAGAGAAGGAAAAATAAGATCAATGTAAACAAAAATGAAATTTCAAAGTTTAATTAGTTAGGACATTCTTTTTTAGGAAGTCACACAGTCTATATGACTAAATGCATGATTGTTAACAGCAGGCATTCAGGCTATCTTTAACACAAACTCTTGGGGTTACCTAGACTGCAAAACTGCAAAGCTCAGCAAAGCTGTGCATTTAGGGCGTAGAAATGAGAGTTCCTTCCCTTGGGACAACAGCTCTTGGCCCTATAGCAAGAAAGACAAAAGGCTGAAAAGTTCATATGTGACAACTGCAAGACATCAGTGATCGTATTTGATATTTGGCAGCCTGAAGTGGGAATATTTGAGTTATTTTAACTGTTAGCAGGATTTCAAGCAAATTATACCAAGCTGCTTTGCATAAACAAAGAAAATTGCTGACAATAGCAGGAAGAGTAGGAACATGCCCCTTTATCTTCCCCCATCATAGACTGTTCCTAAAACCACTGTATTTCTTTCTTGTCACTTTACAAAATGAGATAATTAAAAAAACCAAGCAAACAACAAACAGACACATAAAATAATCTGTAGTCTTTAGTATCTTTTTCAGACAAAAATCTGAACTTTTCTCTATTTTTTTATGCTATTGAGAAATACTGCATAATATTAGCTGTTGACTGTTCAGTCAGCCTTTAAAGTGGCATAAATCAGTTTATACTTGCTCCTTCAAAGCTTGATCAAAGAGCATAATTATGCTGTTTCAGAGCATTTTGAACTTTCTTTTTGCTTTAGTATATTCAACAGCATAGAAGTTGATGCTAAATATATTAAAACAGGCTAAAGTCATCTGCAATTACACTATAGGTCTAGTTTTTATTTCCTTGCTGTATATACTTGAGTGATCACATTTAACAAACTCTGTGTGTGTGTGTGTGTGTGTGTGTATGTATATATTCATGTTGAAACTTAAACACATAAAAAAATATAGTTAGATTATTCACTACCACAATAGCACATGGAAACTTTAGATGAGCTGTAGGATCTTATGAGGTCTCTGTTCAGTGAATATTTTCCTTACAATTAGAATAAATAGAATTATTCTTCATCTATGTTTAAAATGCTGACTTGTAGAGATATTAAAAGATTTCTCTGAGATCAAACAATGTATATGCAATATAGACTGGAAGATTCAGCCATGTAATTTAAGATTATCTGTCTTTTCACAAAGTGGACAGAGAAAGCATATTTACACTGGTTTGTAACACTTTCTTCTTCAGCTTTCGTATATAAGATCACTTAGAAATTTTCCAGTGTAAATTGCCTGTGTTGGAATTTAGGGATGACATTTATGTTAGTAAAAGATATTATTTACATGCTTTTGCTTTTACATAACATTATTTACATTATGTTATATAAAAGATGGCTTCTTCATAATAACATGACAATTTATTCATAGGGTTTGATTTTTTTATCTATCTGAAGTTCATAGAACAGTTCTGGATAACACGGGGGTTTTTGTTTTGTTTTTCTTTGCATGTGATGCATTATGGCATATGAAATATATTTCATAAAGACTATTCTGTATTAAGTCATTTTTACAACAACCATGGGAAAGAGGACAAGTTGACCTTGGTTATACTATACAGAATTATACTCCTGATTTGATCCATGTTTCAATTTAGCTAATTCATTTGTTCCCCACATTTATTTCAAGTAGTCAAAGCTATGCTTCTTCGTTTTCATTTTGTACTATATTCCTCTATTCTTCTATTGTAGCAGTAATGGAATGCAGATCACAAGAGGTGTGGATGGGACAACATGTCACCAAGGGTTTGCAGTGTAAGTACTGTCACTACTTAGTACAGGTGAGCCTCAATGTGGTGTTTTCAAGAGTGATATTTTCAGAAGAGAAATATGGCAGTATCAGTATATGATAGTATTCAAGTTAAGAAATCATGGAGGAATGGAAACAGATTAATTTTTGTTGCTCTTGGAGTTCAGAGCACTGCACGCAGCATTCTGCTGCAACTTAGCTTGAGTGAGCAGGTTTCTTTGCATGCTGTCTGTCAGTAGTATTTTTAGCAAATTTTTAGATGTTTCTTTGAAGAGGATGAGACTAAAATTTCTCTCATTTCTGTAAGTTCTCTGTCTCCCTACTCTAGTTGAATCCATGCTCCTTTCCTTCTTCTTAGCTCTTGTTGAAATAGCTTTCACAAAATATTTGCCAAGACTCATTCATTAAGATCCATCAAGTGTTAGAGGTCCAACATGCTATATCTGAAACCTGTAGTACAACCATATAAGCCTCAGGTTAGCAGAAGAGTATGGTTTTGTTGATGAAGACAGTGGGACAGACCAAGTGGAAAAACTGATGGAAGAACCTGTGATGTAAGCAAGACAGATCATACAGATCTAAAGCAACAGGAAGAAAACACACATTTTTTCTGCTTTTGTTTTCCTTATGAATTTTACTCTTGCTGAATAGAACACCTGAAACTGATTTCAATATGTCTGTGTTGCAGCAGCCCTCTTGTTAGACACTAGAAATGAGCCAAGACACAGATTTCTTGTTTATTACAGCATGAAAAGGGCCCTGATTTATTCCTCTTTACAGCTCAGCCATCCTGACTCCAACTAGTCACTAACTCTGGCTGAAGAAAGCTCCTGCTGTAGGTTTCCCTTGCAGCCTCTGACTGCTGGTTATTTCCTGCTAAACTCTGATTGCAGGGATCAGTTTGCAGACTCTGACTGCAGGCTTTTACCTGGCTAGACTGTGACTGCAGGTTCCAACAACAGGCTTGAACTGCAGACCCAGAGTGACCTCTCAGCAGGGATTCTCTTGCCCCAGGATCTTTCTCCTTCATGATCCTCTCTTTCCCTCTTCCCCTCTTCTTCAAGGTTCCTCCTCCTCCTCCTTCAGGGACAAGGTCACCTGTATTCCCTTCTCCTACATCTCTGCTCTTAGAATTCACTTTTGCAAAAGTCTATATAGATGTGTGCATCTCTTAAGTAAGAATGATTTTTACAGTTATATTTCAAACCCTGAATAGAAGTTGTTTAGGCATTTTTGTATCATCAATTTTAAAAGCACATCTGAAACACAAAATGGGAGATATATTGGGTACTGATCTTTAGTCTCCCTTTACTATGACTTATTAGATAGTCTGATATCTTACTGCTGAAATATCTATGCTCTTAAACAAGTTTTATTTAGAGTTCTGGGTTTATATTTCCCATTTAAATACACTCAACTACAGTTAAATTCTGTTAATAAATTAGGGCATGAAAACATTTAATGCACATGATGTTACTTGTGCAGCAGTGATGAAAGGATAAAATGAATCAAATCACCTCAATATTTCTTAGTCATGCTAACAAAGCTGCACAAATTCTATGGGGTCTTCTTCCCAAGGAGAGAAACATACAGAATCTTTTAGATAATAATAATAAATAATAATAAAAGAAGCCATCAAACTTCAATACATTACATCATATTTGCAAAAAAAAAAGAAAAAAAAAGTTATGCTTCATGATCAGTTTTCTACTTTTTGAGCTGAACTTGCAGTCTGAAAGAATGACATAGCCACAGGATTAACCTTCCATAACTAACAACCAAATCTATTAATTTTTCCAGCTAAAGAATACATATTAAGCAAATATGGGCTCAATTATATAAGAGCAATTTCCCCATAGTGGACTCTATTAGATTGTGAAATAGTTTCTGAGAGGAAATTGTGGAATCTTAATAGCTGGCGATAGTTTAAACTGTGGGGAAAGAAACTTTCACTGTTTAAGAAGGCTGGAAAATCAGTTTAAGCATTGTTTCTGGACTCTAATTCAAGTGCAGTAGGGGGAGGGAGATTCTATGTCCTACTGCTGTGACAAATTGACTTGTAAGCTTGAAAATTCAATGTGCAAAAGGTGAACAAACAAGGTAAACAGCAGCAAAGTTTGGACATTTAATAGTGCATGTTTATTTAGCATAAATGTTTCATAGCAGCTGCAGACAGACAAAGAAATGTAAGTATATATTAGGTAAAACACTGAGGGTGCAAAATCTCCTAAAGTAGAATGACAATGATCTTTAACTGACAATCCTACTTCACTTAACAATGCATTCAGTGTTCTTCTCTTTCCTCTTCTTCTTCCCCTTTATATTATATATCTTCTTTATATTCCCTGGATATTTAATGCTTTACATAGTGGCCGGGTGAGCATGTGTTCTTGGTTAAGGACAATTGTTTATGAAATTTTTCCAGGTTTCAGATTTCTTTGTGGCAAGCAGAACACCCAGGCCCCTGGCTGGTAGCAATTGGAGCCATTCAGAAGTATGTAAACATTAGAGTGAGGAATTTATGAGTCTACAGCTCAGCTGTATGGAACATTTCTCAAAGTGGATTTTTTTCTTTTTGTCTTTTGTACGTGTAAATAGATTCCTTGACTTCAAACACAGCTGAGCAGTACCTGGGTGTAGATAGAAAGGAACAACATCTGGAAATAATAACTACTTAGCCATTAGTCTAATGCCTATAGAAGCGCTAAGATAATATTCACATTTAAATTCAGAAAGTTTTTCCAAATGAATCACCCACATGATCCCAGGCTAAGCAAATAAATAGGATAAAGGTGGAAGGAGATATAATTAGTGGACTGTAATAGAACTTCCCAGTTGCTGAATACATCTGTAAAAAGATAAGAAAATAGAGATTCCTGATCAGTTAAAGATTCTCTGGAAATAAAAGCTGTCAATTGAAATTATATTAACAGCTAAATGATTATCCACAAAGAAAATGCCTTTATTTTGCCATACAATGTAGCCTTTAGAATTGCATAAGAATATGGATAATTTTACCATGACTATATGGTCATAGTCATTTATTTATGAAAAATGTCTTTTTCTGAATGGTGGGGGAAAAAAGCCAATGACCAAAGTTCACTTCAGCCTGCCCTACTGTGTCCTTGTTGCTGAATGTACTGAACATTTTAAACTCATCTAAGTAGCTTAAGGACAGAAAAAGGCATTTGTGTATACTTATACAATTGCATAAGTATTACCTAGAGGATAAATGTTTTGTCATTGTCCCTAAGAGAAAAATAATTCTCACAGCTGCACGTATAAACCAATGGTGACTGCAGAGAATGAGGCAGTCAGCTTCATCATTTTGTTCCTCACTGATGAGATAAAAATTGTGAAAAGGATCAATCCCTTATTTCAGTGATTTTAGTCTCAATATGAAAAGTATGCAGTAGTACTTTGACTCGTATGTCTTTGGAGCCTTAGAATTTAGTTAAACCATTTTGGTATAGCTCTGGGTTAAAGAGAATATCTCTCATACGTTATTGTATTTAATGTGCTCATTGCTGTCATTCTTTCATTCTACAGTTTCCTGTAGACTAAAGTCTTTCCTATTCTTCATCTTATTTCCTGAAATGTATACTGAGAAATGGAGAGGGAAAAATCATTGTATGTACTTAACACATATTCCTCAAAATCATTGGATAATAAGTTCAAGGTGTTGTCATACCTTGCATGTGCAATGTGCCTGAAAAAGTCAAAGCATGGAGTTACTTATTTCCTTAACATCCCAATGAGGACCAAAGGCTAATACCCATAATGAAACTCCTCAGTGGAAAAAAACCCCAACATATAGTGCATGAAAAGGACATAAGACAAACATTTTATTTACTGTAAAAATCAATCCAAAGTTTTAAATTCTAAATTCTGAACAAGATTAAAAAAATAACTTTTTGTCAAGATGCAGTTTGTTTTCAGACTAACATTTTAGGAAAGTTTAAAACTACTGCCGAGTAAATTACAGGTGCTCCCTGGGCAACATTTGATTTACAGTTCAAATAAATAGTATGTTCCTAATGAGAGTTTATTGTGGTCATATTTTAAACCAAGACAGAACTGAAAAAAAAACCAAAAGAAGAAAACATATGTTCTCAGAGATTTGCAATTCTGAAAACAAAGTTATAAGCATCTCCTACCATTTGGGAAGATAGTCAATATCCATGAAATATCTCTTTGCCAGTGGTAGGTCTGCTGGAAATTTTCACTGTGGTAGTGGAGATCCATCTGATGTTCAATTTCCAAAACGGTCTAAAGGTCTCCATCTGTTCTTTCTAAATGTGGGGTTTCGTGGAAATTTGTTGAGATGTACATTTATGCTGCTATGAAATTTTCTCAGCAGAAAGGCTTGGAAAATGTTACCCTCCATTAATTCTATTGATTATTTACTTGCCTAACTGCAGCAGGAACATGGTGAAAGGCCTGTCTATGTGTATCTATGACAACACCTAATACTGCAGCATAATAATTTGCTCTAGGCTGAAATTTGGCATGGGATTTAAGGTGCACTTTTCTTTTTTCTCAAGTGTTGAAAAGTCCTTAGTGTCTGTTAACATTTCTTCTTCTTTCTTTCCCCTAAACAAACATGCAAATAAACAAACAAAAAAAACCCCAACAAACCAAACCCCACCGAACTAAAAAGTAAATTACTCCAGATGTTGGCTGGGGCGGTTTGCACCAAAAAAAATTTCTATTTTGTTTTTTTCTAACGTTAGGGATTTTTTGTCTTTGGGAAATTGTAGAGGCATGTGAGCAACATGGATTAAATTGTGCTAATGTTTTAACTTTCATATTAACTATAACTTTAATAAGAGATAATTTCATGCAAGGGAACCTGAGATAAGTCACAGCTTAGCTCAATGTGCAGCAGTACCACACTTAGAATTTGGGAAAAGTTTATTTTAAAGTTATTCCACCCACATTTTAGAATATGTGGGTGGAATTATATTTAAATCCCTGGACACGGACAAGAGATGTATATCTAAGTACAAATCAACCCTTTCTATAGACCAGTCTCATGAATTTATACTGTTAATCTGGTCCTGAATAATTTACCAATATGCTCAAAGTGTCACTGACCACTTCTGGTTTTGAAACTTTTTTGTGAGTTTATTTTACGATATGTCTAATGTATTTATTCATGTGTAGTCTCAGGAGCGTGTTAAAATACAACACCAAAAAAAATTTAGTGCTTTGGCTATTTTATGCAAAAAAGCTGTTCAATCACCTAGACCCTCCTCCATCTTTGAAAATATTACTGGTTCAGAAATGTATCATCTAAGCACAATAGAATTTAATGACAAATGCAGGAAGGCACAGTATTAGTAGTTTCAGTAGCAATTCACAAGGAAAAAAAAAAAAAGGGGGAGGAGAAAAGGGAACATTTTCTTTCTTATATATTTCTTTGCTAAAGAAATATATGAGATAAATATTCCATAAACATATTAAAGAAATGAATAGTGAATATTACAGAATACATATGTATCTGGGAGTTGCTACTTATATTTCTGAAAACAGACTCTGTAAAACCTTTCCACACAATTTAGGAACAAATTTAGCAACTTATTTATTTGTGTTTCCTTATTAATTTTGGGATGGAAAAGGAGAAACGTCTATGTTATTCATAAGATGAAAGAAGAATAACCAAAGTATGCCAGAAAAATTGGTCTGATTAACAAATTCCTAATCACTGAAACAACAATACTATTAATCAGAAAATCATAAATTCATTGACTGACTCTAGAGGAGAACTTCCTGTGGTTCAGGGAAACCAGCCTCAGTCAGGAAGCCTTAGCTTTGCCTGAGTTGCTGTGCTTGGTTCTAGGTTATTTTGTGACATGAAACTGAGAAAACAATTTATTAATATGCTATTTAATTTGTATGTTTCTCATTCCCTCCAAATTAAACCTGAATCAGGTTCAAGCAATTTTCTTGGCATTACACATCCCTGAAAACAGTGAAATACATTTTTCTCCATTAAATAAGGAGAAAATATGTAAATGTCAAAATTTCTAAGTGGAAATCAGAATTGAAGTAGTACTTCATCATAATTATAGACAAATGCATGCTTATGTGTATCTTTGTGAGTCTCTAAGGTATAATTATCATAAGTTTATTATCTGTCTATATGAATACTTAAGAGAACAAAGAACTATTAAATTCTCTCTTCTCAAGAACTTAACCTAATGAACCAGAAAATTATCTGACCTAGAGCACTATTAATGGGTATATCCTTTATCTGTGAGGCTGCTCCTGAGCTCCTGAGGCCAAACCAAAAGATCCCAGTTGAGTTTACATTTGTCCCTTATGCAGGCATGACTTTCATTTACTTTAATGGGAGTTTTGCTTGATCTGATTCCCTGACACTTATGTGATGCAGAGGAGTAGATTGCAGAGGAGGTGTTAGTAATGGCCTTTAAAACTGTCAAGAGCCCAAAGAACAGTGATGCTATCTCAAGGAGGCCTTTGTGCAGGAGTCATTTTATTTAGTGTTCTGTGTGACTGTGAGTGCATGAACTGTCTCTCTTTCCAGTATACACACAAGAGAAACTCCTCAAAATGGTCTGTGTTTTCCTCCCTTTTGCTGCGATGTTTGCATTTATCTTCCCACTTTCTATCCTCATGATGGAAAACAAATGATGTCAGATGAAACAAAATGCCTCACTACAGCAGTGTCCTCTCTGCTAGACTGTACAATTAGCCTGGTAGCTTTAAGAGGGATTTTTCCTTCTTGTGTAACCCCATAATGTTGACCATTCATACAGATAACAATTCAATGGTAAGTAACAGTCAGAGCTATTCTATTATTAGTCCTTCTAACCCTCAAAATATAATATTACATTCCCAAATACAAGTCAGTAAATTCCTGTTAGTAATAACCAGCAAATGATATAAAAATTATCTTAGTTATTCTTATATTCACAGTCATATGTACCCAAAAAAAGTATAAGTTGAGACGTGACTTTATTTGAGGGTGATGGAACCAGTGAGAGGTACAGGAAGGAATTCTTCCTCCAGGTTCTGTTGACTTCCATGGACATCCATCCAGGGAAATGAACATTTTTTTCTCTGAGACAGAGGATTGCTCAGATAATATAATTCTATTTCCCTGAGGTTTAATTATATTTCACTGGATGAAGTGGGTTTGGATTTAAGTCCCTGTAATTTATATGTTGGCATTATATGAAAATATTCATGTTTCCAGAAGCTACATTATTTTTTTACAAATTATTTTGCTTGTGTTTACTATGTGCGTATGTGTCATTTTGTCTTTGTCCCAGACAACTGGGACTAATGAGTTAAAAATTTGAAAAATTGGTATTTGCAATGAAAAGTAGCATTAAAAAACAAAACCCTCTAAACTTTACAAATAAAATAAAACAAAACCCAAACACACCTGTTTGAGACAGAATTCTTTCCTTGTAAACAATATATTCTCCTAAGAAGAAGTGCTTGTAATCTCTTTTATCTAGAACAGACAAAGCAGTGAAGTACTCCAAGCCATAGTCCACCATTTCAGAAAGTATAACAGGTTATGATATAAAAGGTCTCTTCTTGATCTGATTTTGTCTAAAAATACTGTAGATTTTTTATATATATCCTTGCTGTCTTCAAAATTGAAAATTAGGAAACTGATGTCTTTTTTGTCTTTTTTATTTTTTTGGTACAAGAACCTTGGTCAATACTAGGGAAGGACTGCAATGAAGTTTCAGTGTGAGGCCGGGCTTCAATCAGCATTGTAAATTACTTGTATTGTTTTTGAGCAATGGCTTAAGTACACTTTGACAACTGCACTCTTTAAACTTTTTCCTCTTCAGTTTTACCTGAGTTTTCTTTTAAGCATTTTAACCTCTTCATGTGGGCTAGGAAATCACTTTCATCATTGTTTTATTACCTTTGGACAAAAAATCAAGAAGTGTGTGTAAATTAGCTAAAGAAATGGAAAGTTGATTTCTGCTAATGCAAAAAGCCTTTACAGACCATATATAAAATTTGGAGGGTTAAAGGTGGCCACACTTCAACCCTTTAGTTGCTACAATAAAGCTTTAAATTTAAAAAAAATGTAGAGGATGTAATTTGCACTATTTTAAAGGTATGTCTGAAAGAAAGAAGGAGGAGGATTATTTTATTATTGAAAAGAACAAAGATAACATTATTCATGAGGAAATCATTGATGTCTTTCAAGTTTTACCTAGTATGATAGTAAAGGAGGCAATGGCATACTAGTAAAAAAAAATCTTTTCAGAGCTCAGCATCGCTGCAGAGATTTTATTTGCTCTGACATCTTTGATAATTTGACAGCTGCCTTTGTTATTAAAAATGTCTAGCATCTGTAAGTTTAAGCTGTATGCAAACTGAACAGTACATGTTCTTCCTCTGATTCCACTAAAATGACAAAACTGAAATTTTGTAATCTACTAACACACTCAACTTTATCTGTTCCAATGGCTACTGAAGGTTCTTTTTCAAAATATAAAATGATAAAATAAATAACAAGCACACAATACTTCCTTGCCTTATCTTACACTTTTTTGGGTACATAAGGCTTTGGGTTTGGATTTTATGTTTCTTCCCCCTAGACATTGGTCTGGAGGTGATCAGATTAATCACAATTTTTGATTAAAGAGCAATATGCAGCCTTGTACAACATTAGTGTCAGAATATCTCTGTATATCAATGTTGCTATTGTGAACAACAAGAAAGGACTAGGTCATTTTGTGTTGGGTCCATTTCCCACCTGTATATCTATGAAAAAGCAAACAAACAAACAAAAATAAAACAATCAAAAAAGCCCAAAACATGAAGGTAAAATCAAGGTGAAAAAGAAGCTATGCCTTGTTTAAATATTAGGATGGTTCACATACAGGGACAACTGACAACCCAACATGCCTACTGTGTCTGTGAATACAAGATAATTTCTTGTTTATGTCAAGGATTTGGCAGGCCAAATGAAGACTTTTAACAAAATCATGGGAGAGCTCATTGTTTAATGATTGCAGCAAGTGTATATCCAGCCCTCATCAAATCTACTTTCATCTGTAAACTTATTTCAGATGAAACTGAAGGATTTTTAAACTTTCTGTCATTCCTGGGCTACTGTTATCCTAATTAAAGCTACTTTTCAGTGGGTTGTCAGAATTCTGAAAGTCTGGGCAAGGGGGTATCATTTCCTCAATAAATATATGTTAAACCCATGTTTTCTGGAAATGTCAATCTAATTTTCAGGCACAAGGCAAAGCATAGCCATACAGTGTTTTCTGAGAATTGCCAAACAGTGAGAAGTTATCAGAGCTGTGATTGTCCTTGTGGGTCCTATGCAGAGACCACATGGCAGAAACTTAGGCAGGTATTGCAGGAATTCACAGAGGAGTTTTTAGGTGATCAGAAGAGGGCCATATGCATTAAAAACATGAGAATGTATTATGTCAAACCAACAGTCCATCCAGCCTAGAGCCCTATCATCAACACGGGCAGCAGGAGATGTTTAGAAGGGAACACCAATCTAGTTTCCGTTTGCAGACCAAACTCTGTCAATGGCCATGAGTTGTTGTTTAATGGTACCACTGTCATTTAGACATTTTAGTAAATGAACATCAATTCTTTTTCAGTTTACTGTGTGTCTCCACCTACAACATTACAGTGCAATAAGCTCTGTAAATTTGTTACTTGCTGTTTTAAGAAGGACTGTGTTTTATCTGCTTGAGAAGAACCTCCTTCTATTTTGAAGAACCTTTATTTCTAATATTGCAGTTTGGTTAACAACAGCTTCTTATTAGTTTTCAGGATTAATAATATCCCAATTCAGTGTACTTCACCACAAATGAGGTTAGAAGCAGTCATAGATTAGCAGAGTCATTGTTCCTTTCTTCTCCAGGTCTCTAAAATAATGAAAAGAGTTGGTCCCAGCACCTACCCTATGGGACTGCATTGCATATTCTTCCCCATACTGGAAAGCAACTGTTAAATCTGATCCTATGCTATTCTATAGTATGCTGTGCCATCCTATCCTACCCCTTCTATCATTTAGCCAACTTTCAGTGCTTAAGGGAAACTTTTCACAACTTATTTTCTTCAGCAGCCTTTGGTGAACCTTTGAAAACTCGACATACATTGGTTCAGGTATCTCTTGTTAATACTTGTGCTTACAATCATTCTTCAGAACTGCAGCAGGTCAGTGAGGAAGGATTGCCCTTTACAGAAACTATGCTGACTCTTTCCCAAACGGCTCTGTTTACTGCTATGTTAAAGATCTTATTTTTCTGTTATAGACTCAGACTCATTGTTCCTGTAATTCCCACAATCCTAGTAGGATGTCTCATCACAGATAGGTAATCTTGAGAGCCTTCCTGTTCTATACATGTGATGGCCTCACCATGATAGGTTACACACCATGGGTGAAATATCACCCAGTACTGCTGACTTATGAACATCGAAGTTATCTATTTTGTCTAATATATCCTGTATATTTTTAGAAGTGATTGAATTCCTTTGACCTATATACTGGGCTTTAGATATGGAAAAAAAAAGGCTTTAGATATAGGAATCTATTCAATTTCTTCCACAGTACAGACCAATTCAAAGAATTCACTGTGGTTATCTATTATAGCCTTGTCACACCTGAGTTTTCTTTCAGAATTTTGTCAATATGGTCTCACCAATTCCCTCTCAGAAGTGTTTTAATGTTCTTAGTGACAGATTTACTATCAGTCTAAACACACTTTTGCAGGTGCTATTCAAATTATTTTTGAGATTTTTTTTAATTTCCTGTTCATATATGTTCTGCATATTCTATGGTTCATTTGTTATCCATATTTAGTGTGATTTTATTTTCTTCAACACTGAGTTTTTATCTATGTTATCATTGTTAGCTTGTATTCTGTGCTACTGACCTAATATAAGATTTTGAGGTCTATTTTGATTTATTTTATGAAAATATCCCTCGAGCCTGGCTGGAAGTTGGCTTCCAGCTGTTCCTGGCTAGCCCTGGCTCGGGATACTTCCAAACTCGGTTGGTGGCAGCAGGCGGACCGGCCACCACCCCCCCGGTGGGTCAGAGCTGCACGAGAGATGTCGGTGAGGCTTGACGAAGGTAGGAAGCGAGGAGGCTACTTTGTGGCTAGATGGTTTTTATTGTCACCTGCCTTTCGCAGGGGAGCCACGCTTCTCTCTGAGCCTCTCTCGAGAGTGTCCCCGCCCGAGGCGTGGCCACAGCTTATACAGGGTTGGGAGAAGGGGGTGGACACAAGAGGGAAAGCCAATAAGGGAAATATGGATGTCACACAGACAGCGAATGGGAAACGAGGGGTGGGGGTTCCCCAGCCTGCTCCAATCTGGGACCGAGTGTCTCTGAACATTCTGGAAGAAGAGGAGAGGCTTCCCAGAGAGTGACAGGCTGTGGAGAACAAAGACAAGGGGAAACCAAATGGGGAGAAATACAGCGGGGAACTTGGGAGAAACCATTACAGAACAAATTAATATTAACAATAAATCAAAAGGTATAAAACACACCGCTGCAATTTTAATTTCACATTCTTTGTACTTAGACTTCCACTATAATAATTTTTAGGTAGAATTCAAGATGAAAAGTGTACTTTAGGGGTTTGTTTGGAATTTTCTTATTACATTTTGGTTGGTTGGTTCAGTTTGGGGTTTTTTTCCCAGGGTTTGCTCTCTCATTTGTTTTGTAAATCTTTCTTCCTTTCTGAAAAATGAAAACTCATATTCTGATTTTTTGGCCTTTTCCCTGCTTTTAAACCTACTTCTGGCACGGTCTCTATCACATAATAAATATCCCAATAATATCTCTTGAAGTTGTTCCTCCTGCATGGCTCAAGACCAAATTTTTAACAGAATCTTTTCCTGTTACTTCTAGGACTTCTTTATTCTAGAAATAAAACATTCATCTTAGCAAAACAGGAAGTTTACACCTCATTCCATTCAATCTTATGAGATTTCTAGATAGATAATCAGAATCTCTCACACTTAGTACTTCTCCCAAACTTGGAAACTTTTCTGTCTCACTCAGCATTTTGTATTTTTCCGATAAGGGCAGGAATAGTTCCATGCTAGTTCTACATTTTTATTAAGAACATGAGATTTCCATCCAAAATGAATAATGCTTTTAAATTATAATCATAATAATTTAATGTTCCCTAAGTTTCATACATTTGTTCTTCCTATGTTATATTGTAGTCTAGAATCCATATGAAACTGGAAGCCTGGCAACACAACATTCCAAGGCTTATCCTCTTTCCACCAGGTCTCTGAGTTACGTGGTATGTCAGGGTAAATGTTTAGATTCCAAGAATTGTAATAATTCCTTATATTATTTTCCAGGCTCCCAGCATAACTAAGGAAACTACTAAGTTTTTCTCTATTTCACTGAATAATGGTGCATATTCTGTGCATAAAGCACTGTGCTTCCCTTGTGAATTTACTTCCCCTCTTTTGAGAGACACCCTTAACATTAGTTTTGATATCACTATTGCAGACTGTGTCAGCCTAAACTGCTTGTTTATCTGCAACAATTGGCTTTCTATTAACTTCTGATTTAAATAATCCTTATGAGCATTTTGGTTTTGGGGTAACATTACCATTAGGGGGATGCCACAGCTAGTTTCTTTCTACTCAAGTTCCTATGTCCATAAAGTTCTACAGTTCCTAATGTATCTAAAACCCTACTGTTTATTCAGTCTTCTTATTGACTCCTCTACATATTGAAACTCTAGATTTCTGTCTATGTGTAGAATGAAATAGAATTTCATAGTTGAAGAAGAGCTCTCTTACTAAAAATACAAGCAGGGAAAAGAAAGTAACTGAGGTTCAAAGTGGACAAAGCAAAAGATTGTCATCTCAACAAAAGTGGAAGTTTCTTGAGGCACTGAACTCTCATAGTGACCTTCAATGCTGTGAGTCAGAGAAATACCCGAGAAAAAGTGATATTGTACACAGCATGGCAAACCTAACTAGATTATTATAAAACCATGACTTTTAAGAATATCCAGGATGAGAACAATGGTTATATATCTTTTCAATAGGCAATTCTTTTCTTTCTTTTTTTTTTTTAATCATCCCTTTGAAGTCCATTTTTACATTCTTTTCTTAACAGTGTCCCCAATTCCCAAACTATGAAACATGGGAAACATTCTTCTGGAAACATCAAAAAATTATTCTTCCAACTTCCCACTTTTTATAGTCAACAGTATATTTTCTTTTCCAGCCATTAGGGTATATAGTTTTATGAAACAAGTTTACTTCAAACCATTCACTGTTTCAAAACTGAATTTTAAGGACAATGTTAAGTAGAAAATCATGAAAAAAACAGATTAAAACCATAATGACTTCTTGTTTGTTTTGTGGAAAAATAAAAAATCAGCTGAGTTTTCAATGGTGTATGGGCAAAGGTACTAAGGGAAGATTTTTTTTTTAAATTTGGGAATGATTTTACTTGCTTGACATGTAAAATACAATCTAAATTCTGGGGAAAGTAATAGGCTACAACTGCACAGAATTCATTTCTGTGTTCTGAAACATCTTTAGAAAAAATTCATATGTTCCTTCTCATAGAAGCAGGAAGCTGAAGAAAGCACTTGTCTAAAGAAACTGGAAAACAATGATCCAGTTGTTTTATTGATGGTGGTGGTGGTGAGTTTATTATAATTTGTTAGTAGAAATAAAATTCGTCATCATACTACACCCATATCAAAGTATATATTGTTGTTCTTGAGACAGTGGATATAAATATTACAGTTGTTTATCATTCCCTCCAACACTGGGTCAATGGATTTTCTTTTATCCAGTTAGCATCAGCTACAAATTTGCAATTTGTTTCTTCTCTTTCAAGACAAAAACCCACATTTATTTTGGTGTATTATAAATTTTATTTTTTACAAAACCATATATTTTGAGAACTATTTTGTGTGTCTATATTAACACTTGAATGTCTTATTCCTTGATTCTTCTGAGCCGTCTTTGTCCAACCTGTCAGAGAGGAAGTATTAGGTTTCTAAGAAGTGGATTGGTGAGATGATTTCTTAAGATAATTAACATGTTCTTTTTAACTACAGAGTAGACAGAACTTTGTCTACAATCAGTTTAGTCCTGGAGCAATCAACAGTGACTCCCCCAAAAATATTCAAGTAAGGTTCCATTTAGAACATGGCCCTGCAAAACAAAAGCAAATTTTTTATCGCTGAATATTTTCAACTTTTAGGACAAGCAGTGAGTTCTGCATACTTAGAATAAACCATCAGGTTCCATCAGGTATATTCATCACATTTATCCAAATTGCATATGTCTGAGATTTATAGTGATGAAGGCCAAGCTTTTAAATTTTTTAATCTATAGGTGATGGTGGGTTTTTTTCTATTACAAAGGCTTTTTCTGATTTGCGGAAATGGTTTCACACCATGAATGAAACTGAACTCAAAAACTTATGTGAAGATTGAACTGTTCAGAAAAGTTTTCCTGTTGCTTTTAAGACAGCATCGCCATGGAATATATATGAGATTGAAAGCCAATACAGCCCTATCCAAAGAAGAAATAATTAAACACTGTTTTTCCATCCAGCTTTGAGAATGCTGAACAAAGTGTAGCAGGCTATATGGTTTAATTCTATGCTGGTGACTACAAATGGTGTCCCAGACGACGTGTGACCACATCAAAAGCTAACACAGCTTTCGTTTGCATTTCAAATATGGATTTAGCTTAGGGTAATGTTCAGTAGACTATGATCTTGCCACCCCAAAGTGTGAAGGATGCAAAACAGTGCAGACACTTGCACTCGCAGGCTTAAGTATGTATAATCCATCAGCCCAATGGAGATAGGAATTGCAACATGCTCTCCTGAACCACAGATGAGACGACTGGAGAGGAAGTGCTTTTGATTTATGAAATTTAATTGACTTCATTTAATGGAGTTACCTATTGTAAAAATAATTGCATCCAAAATCAAGACAGGAAACATTTAGATGTAATGTCCCACCTTTAAGGGGAAGGAAAAAAATTTGGAATTCACTGTTTTTAAGTCTGAGTTTTAGATAACAATACAAGATGCCTTACAACTTTGCTCCATTAGGCTCTTTCCTTGGTGAAGGTAGAAACTCCTCCTAGTCTTCCAGATGTGTCAAAAAGAACATGAATGAGATATGTACAGTGACCTACTGATGCTATTCCCATTCAAGATTCTCAATGTTTTCAATCTACTTCCTTGTCAAATAGCAGAGATGCTGAGATGGTCTAAGTGTTCCCCTGATAATGACCCCAGATTCTCCTGCCCTTATTCAGGCTGATTAGTATTTTACCCCAAGCAATATAAGTAACTATTAAGTAACAAGGTAATTCAGAGGCAACTAGTGGCAGATTAAAGCTTTCTTACAATTTTTCTCATCTCATATTCACATAACTTCATTTCTGACAGGTTGCAAGCTGACTAGGTCCAATGTGCCTACATGCCACTCAGGTGTAAAGACAGGAAATCAAAGTGCCATTTTTACTGTTACTATTCTTATTTTTGTAATTATTGTGTCTAAGTAAAAAAAAAAAATCAAAAAACTCACAAAAACTCCCAACTTGCCATTGCAGAGACTCCAATAAACCCATCATTAATTGCTGCCACACTTCACTCCTCTTCAGTCAATAAAGGAAAAGAAAATTTGATTTCATGGTCTCCTCATTTTTGCACACTGGTTTGTCCAAATTCTTTAATTTGTTTTAGATGCTGTTTCCTTAGAAACATCAGCCGACATATTTCACACAGTTTAATGTCTGTTCTACAAATTGAGGAAAAAAATACAAAAACAAGCAACCAATATTGGTTAATATTTAAATATATATAATTACTTGAGTATCTTTTTTTTTTTGGGGGGGGGGGGTTCTGTTTATATCCCATTATCTGCCTTTTTAAGAACCATTTGAAAGACAAATATGAAGAGGAGATATAGTCACAAATCAGGCCAGACAGGTTTATTTGCAGAAAATGTATCCCTGAAATCAATATTGCTGAGCTCCTCAATATAGTTTAACATTGAGTGAGTCTGCAGGAGTGCGGGGAACATAAGATGAAGAGAAGTTTCAGATCTGTTAGTCATTATATTGCTCCCAGAAGAGAATTCTTGTCCCAGAAATAATTTTTATAATTAATTTAACTATTAGACAACATATTGGGTGCCCTAAGTGTTGATTTATCATTGCAAAATCATTTTTGATGATTTTTGAGCAGTCTTAGGAATCTGAAGAGGTCCCAGCTGACTGGAAGTTGTCAAATATTGTCCCAATTTTCAAGAAGGGCACAAAGGATAACCCTAGAAACTACAGGCCTGTCAGTCTCACTTCAGTGCCAGCTAAAGTTAGGGAGAAGACCATTCTGGGAAGTATTGAAGGACACCTGAAAGATGAGGCCATCATTGGTGACAGCCAGCATGGCTTCATGAGAGGAAAGTCCTTATCACACCTGATCTCATTTCCACTAATCTCTGTGGTGCCCAGTGACACGACCTGAGGGAACCACCTGAAGTTGTGTCAGGGGAGGTTGTGGTTGAATGTTAGGAAAAGGTTCATCGCCCAGAGGGTGATTGGGCACTGGAACAGGCTCCCCAAGGAAGTGGTCACAGCACCAGCTTGACAGAGTTCAAGTTTTTGGACAATGCTCTTTGGTAATGGTGTGACTCTTGAGATAGGGTGCACAGGGACAGGAGCTGAACTCGATGATCCTTGTGGGTCCCTTCCAGCTCTGCTTATTCTCTGATTCTGTGATTGGTTAAAAATTAAGTACAAATGCTAGGAGTACCAAACGACACTGTACATTTTAAGCTTTTATGGCCAAGTAAACTTCAACTATGCTGTTGGATATTTTTAGTGTTTGTTTTTTTCTGCACAAGAAATTTTAAAAGGGATATGAACATTAAAAATAATAAGCTCTATTATTTTTCTCTTCCATGTTTCTATTGTGGTGAGAAGATTGAGCAGTTTCTTTCTCATTAGCCTGTTACAGAATCATTTCAATCAGTTTATAGGTTATCTTAACTGAATGAAAAAGTTAACATTTTTATTTTGAGGTAATTAAATTTTAGGGCCATTTTCTTATGTCTGTTTATTTTGAGTCATGTTGTCACCTCCTTTTTTCATTTTCCCCCCATATGTCATAATTTTCATGAACAAAAAATATACATGGCTTCTTTCCCAAAACTCTTTTCCCAAACATAAAGTTGCAATACAAGGACAACACCATAGCTCATGATTAAGAATCTGAATCCAGGTCTAAGAGAGCAATTCTATGTGATAGGCAAAATGTGTCTGGATAAGCAAACAAAAGGTAGATTTGCTTTATATTTATGAAAGGTACTTGCTCAATAAACATAATTTCTTTCTATAATCTAAAAATTATTCCTAATGTTTATAAATTCCTTCCTTCATATGTTTTATTCTGCCTGCCTTGAATACTTCCTTAGATTTTGAAATACATAACTTCCCCACTGAAAGTAACCTGGTAAAAAACCACTTGTGTCAACAACATCCTTTATCAGATCCTAGAGTTAAAACACAGAAAAATAATACAAATCCAATGCATCAGTTCCATTTCTTTCTAAGTTTCTTTTTTTTCAGAATAAAGACTATCTTTTATCTTTCCTCTTAATACTGTAGGTGTTAATCTAGCAGTAACCCAAACTTTCAGGATCCATGCCTTAAATTTTAGAAATTTGGTGACAGCCAAATAAAGAGTGTTGGAGTGAAGATAAAAGGAACTCACCCTAATAATAATGGAATATGGAGCATTTTATTACATATCATGGGTCACTGTTTCACTTTCAGTCCAGGGTAATAGTGACCTCAGACTGTTACCTTGTGAGAGCGGTTTTATGATCTCTATAAAATGAGTTGCTAAGTTCACTGCATTTTCCTGTTGCCAACTATATGAATGTACACTTTGACGTAATCTGGCACCACTTTGACTAGTCTTTCCTGAGAATCTAAGAAAAGAATGTGACACATTCTTTCATCTGGGATAGAGCTAATTTTCATCCTGGTAGCTGGTACAGTGCTGTGTTTTGTATTCAGTATGAGAATAACATTGATAACACTGATATTTAAATTGTTGATGTGCAGTTCTGGTGAGCTATGTTATTGTGCATCACTTTTTTTCCTTAAGTTACTTTCTTTCTCTCTTTTTCTTATCTATCTCCCTTTTCATTACTATTATCACTAGTAGTATTAGTAGTAGTGTATTTTATTATATTTCAATTGTACTGTTCTTATCTCAACAATGGGCTAAACTTTTTTCTGTTTCTCCTCTCCTAGGTGGAGCAGGGAGAAGGAAGTTGTGGAAGAATGTCTTCCAGATTACAGCTGAAGCAAACAGGTGAAGAACCTTAAGTGAGGTGACCCAATAATGATTTTGTTTAGTGATGACTGTATTCTCCAGAACTCTCCAGAGGTCTTCATATCGAATTTTTCACTGAATTTAATTTAGTTTAAAAGTAACTTCTGGAATTTTTTTTTTCTTGGAAAGTGATTTCATTTAATTGTTTGAGAAGAGGGATGGCCAAGGATGGGAGATATGGTCAGTCAAATTTTAAAACAGATATGTCTGTCTACCTGAGCACTCAGGCACCCAGATGATACTTATTTTGTCAGTGTGAAAATTAGTAGACAGAAATAAAATTCTGAATGCACTTGCACCTTCAGCACTCAAAAGTAAATATCCGTTCTTGCCTAAAACACTCAACAAGCCAGAGCAAATCTTAACAATTAATTAAGCTTTTATTTGTGTAAACATACATGTATTAATGACACCACTCTAGGATGATTCCAGACAGACAAACTCAAAGCTCTGTGGCTGGACCATAACTTCCATAATATTGTTTAAGGTTATAGTAATCTTAGGGGCAGTTTTCCAAGCAATATGTAAGGAAGTTAATATCTTGTCCATGAAGAAACTGCTGCATTTTTCATCATTTGAAAGCACATGTGTATAACATTTGATAAAAAAATACCTGTCAGGACAATTAAATCTAGGTTTCTTTTCAGAAACAACTCTTTGTTTCCAAATTTGGGAAGAATGTACTTCTTACCACACAGCTATGTACTCTTGAGTTGCATTGTGACATGGCAAAAGGAGAAGATCAAACCACACAAAACTCTTTCATTTGCTCTCTGGATAAAAAAAATTCAGAGAAGCCAAATCCTGAAATACACTGCAATTCACACAGCAATAAACAACAGTTTAGCTGCACAAGGCTCAAATTATTTAAAATAAAGTGTGTGACAAAAGACAAATAGTTTTATCCTGTGAATCTCTATATTTTTTTTTATATCAGACTCTACATCTAGAATATTTGAGACTCCAGCCAAGGGCCATGAAGATGACTGAGGACCTGAAGCAGCCCAAATATGAGGCAAGGCTGAAAGAGTTGGGATTGTTCATATTTAGAAAAAAAATTCGGCCATTTGAATCTTTTTGTTTGTTACTGCAAAACTCAAACACTGTTACAAATCAATCTGAGAGGTTATGTTCTTGAAGATATTCAAAATTCGACTTGCATGGCCCTGAAAAACATTCTGTAGCTGACCCTGCTTTGAGTAAGGTGGGTTGAATGGACAATCTCTAGAGATCTCTTCCAACCTCAGTCAGTTTCTGCCTCTGTGAATTTTTGTGTGGTAGTTCTAACCACTGTTCTAATGTACAAAAGCAATAAGAGAAGGAAAGAGAAAGTATTATCTTTTTCCCAGCAGTGGTAGATACAATAACCCTGTAGAAATTGATGTTCTGTGAATTAGTTAGCCTTGCTCTAGCCTTGCACTGTAGGGTAAAAGACCACTCCTATTGAGGTCTGAGCTGGGGCAGTAACCTAGTCTTGTTCCAGAAGTATGTGTTCATAAAAACAGAAATAGTGCTTCAGACAACAGGAAAATTTGTGGCAAAAACTAAATATTGATAGTTTTAGAGTTAGATGGTGCATGTAGAACAGGGATTCCAGAATCCTGCTAAATCTGGGATTTATGCTGTTAAAGCATAAGCACTCAAATTCTTTCTAGATGGTAATTTCTCAATCCTTTCAGGAGGCTGATGTTAAGACAGTTGAAGGCAGGTTCCTTTCAGTGGTCCGACCTTTAGGTGTCCCACATGTGCATACCCACTACTCTCCTGAGTAACCTAAGCAAAGGGCTTTGCCTCTGGTTTTCTGTTCTACTAAATAGGTAGTTCCTACACAGAAGTTAGGGTGAGTCCTAACTCCCATCATCCTGTTCAAGCCCATATGCAAACGCTCATAATCTTGTTCTAACTATAGTACACACATGTGCTATGTCAAAACTGTGCCTGAATGAATCCATATATACACGTGCACAGTGTGCATTTAAAATAGCTATAGTAATTACAGGACAAAAAAAATCTTGTGTAGGTGTTTGCATGCAAATGTAATTTCTCAGTCACATTTGGTATCAGATTTATATGCCCAGGAAAAAGAAAGAATAAAAAGGGGAAAAAGTCCCTGAAGTTGTCATTTATTTACCAAATTTTGTGAAACGCCAGGCTCTAAATGACTACTGCATGCCAGACTGAGGCAATAATGTCAGCTAGCCAGAATAAATGGAGAACAAGATGATACTATTTTCTTATAGCCTTGCCAAATTCTAACAGTGCAAGAATACTTTTACATTTTATGAACCTTGGCTCTGGAATTTTCAAGTGTGACAACCTTTAGGTGCGTGGTTTAACTTAAGTACAGATATTGTCCATTTTCTTACTCTATTCATTTTCAGTGCTACTCTCACATCTGAGTAGTCTGATCAGACAAATAAAGAGTAACCTTTTACTTCTCTGTCCATCATTTTGGTTTAGGTTTTGTATTTTGCAGTTTATTTTTGAGAGATGAAAAAATGCAAAATATTTTTGGTGAAACAGAAAAAAAAAGATTGAATGAACAAAGAGAAAAGGGAAGAAGTCTCATGATGTTTGCACTATTGACCCAATGGCAACTGTCTTTAGGCTGCAGGATTTCTCTTTGAAATTGCCAGGTGGAATTTTCGGAAGAGAAATGAAAGCTTTAACAAGCTGGCCAGACACACAGGAAAGAGACACATTTATTTTCCCTTTGGAAACAAATCAAAAAACAAGAGGGATATCACTTTAATATTTTGCCCTTCAAAAGAATAAAAGAGAATATGAAAGTTTCAATAAAATTATATGTCAGTCACAAATGTAATGTCATGAACTTCTCAAGTAATAGAATCATGAAAAGTGCTGGAGTGAGGGAAGAAGAAGGAATAATAGAAATAAGCAATGCCTTTACTACAAAGTATTTTGATCCATGATCAGTTGGGCAGTATATTCTCAGAAGAATTTTTTCCTTTTCTTTTTTTCTTCTGGCTCTGAGTACTCAGAAACTTGCATGGCAACCAGATGGAAAGCAAAACCACTGAAGTATCTGGAGAAAATACCAGTTCTAAGCTTACAGGAATGGGGCAATTCCAGTTTGGTTTCAAATTCTGTCAACCCATCTGTAAGAAGATGAAGGAAATAGTAAAACTTGTTACTAGACTATCTAAACAGCTCAAAGAAAGACAGTTATGAATAGTATAATAATGTCCAGCCTAATGCAGCTGAAGATCTGATGACAGTAACTCCAGGTCTGCTAATAATCTTTCATATCTCATGTTGCTCCTCTTGCTCATACTCAACTGCCATCTCAAGCTCATGAAAACATTTTGAATCCAGGCTTTGTAATTTGGAAACTAGTTATCATACTGTTTAAGGGTTTAGACTTATATTGTTCAAATATTCAGATTATATTGAGTGGACCAGTCTGTGTGTCCATCAGAAGAAATGAACGTTACTACTGCTGTTCATTCATTCATTTTTATGCAGTTTGAAGTGCCTGCTTCTGGCTTCAGGCACTTCTAAAGTAACTAAAATGTGCAGTCATGAACATGGAAGTTCACACAGAATATGGAGATAGTCAAAGCTGTCCAGTTAAAAAACCTGACTATTTCTGTGAGCTGAAACCTCCCATCTGAATATCTGAGATACTCAATGCCACATTAATTCTCCTGGGAAATCAAGAAAATTATCCAACTGATTTCAAAAGGCTTTGAACTATATTCCACACATGCAAAAACTATTTTTATGTGTTCTGACATATAACATAAGCAGGCTGGGCTGAATCAGATAAACAGGAGAACAGAAAACTAGTTACAGTATGCACCATCCAAGACTCTTAATTTAAAATGTTCCTTATATGAAACATTTCCAGTGATCATATCTTCCTTTGTGTTACACAGAAGTGATGATTTACAAAACTGTGTCCCCAGCTTTTAGAACTTTACAAAGTAAGTCAATGACAATCATAGCTGTGTAATACACCTTTCCAAACTAAAATTACCTGTCATATTTTTCAAAAGCTTCTATATTGCAGAAACCTGTCAATTATGGGGGTGCTGTGCTTGTGTAAGCACAAAGGCTGCAATTCAATTGCACATTTGTTATCATAAAAGTGACATCTGAGATGCCTCAGGATCTGTGAGACATTCATGTGAACTGACTGATATGAGGGAAACCTACTGTTTACCCAAGGCTTTCCCTTGTGGCTGCTGAGGTTCCGGCTGGATACTCCTCAATTTATTTACAGCAAAACCCAGCAACTGGATGTCTGGGAAACTGAATCAAGCCTGTAATATGAATGGAGAGTTTATCTTGGCTGCCTTTATTCTAGTAACTTAAGTGTGACATGGACTTTTCTCTGACCTGAGGTACAGAGTGACCATGCTGAGCTAATATCAAATTTATTATGTCCTCTCCTACCTCAGAAAAAGGTAGAAACACCCTAACTGTCTGCTGGGAGTGGCTAACATCCAGACTAGGATGTTTGGAACAGGACTAGCTGCCTTGGAGCAACTAAAACTTGGACATGGAACATCCTAACGATCCATGGGTGCAATCAGCTGACTTTCAGTGTTTGTGTTTACTCCCTGTCTCTTCTCAATTGTCACACAGAGATGGTGACCATGCGTTCAGGGCATTACATATGTCACCAGCTCTCACAGGGATATGGGCCTTCGTAGGGATTCTTTCCAATGGAACAGGGCAGGGACTGACAGCCAGGGCCCACCCCATTGTCCCAGCCAGGAGAAGAGCAGGTGGGCACAGTCCAGCCCCAGGCATTGGGGCAGAATTTCCCCTCCATGGAGGTGGAAATAGGCCAGGGACAGGATGGGTCATGGGTCTGCAGATGAGCCAGGCAGGGCAGGACCGTGGAGAGGTGCAGAACAGCCCTGCCATGCTGCTGTTGGACAAGGGCTGATGGCCCTGGGAGGATGACATTGAGATATTGAGCCATAGGTCGTAGACAGGATGTGGAAGCCCCAGGAGAGGTCAGGCAGGGGCAGACAGGATTGTCAGGGGCCTGAGAGCAGCCTCATCACCTTCACAGGCTTACAAAGGCTCCAGAACATCCTCCTACAGGGGCTGTGACTGCACAGGAACTGTACCAGTTCTACGTGATGGGAGACTGCCGAGAAGCTGATGAATAATGAGGAACAATAAGTTTACCAAGAACAAATGGGAGTACGTAGAATCAAACCTTTACTGTAAACAGGTCTGTTAGAGAGCCTCTACAAGTACATTATACAAATGATTAAACGGTGAAGAATGAGAAAATTAAGAATTTGGCTGATCTGACTTCATGGCAAAGCTTGAATTCAGGACAAGAGAGTCCTGGAGGTGAGGACTTATGACAGTTAAAAGAGCCCTTGTAATGTCCCCAAGCTTGCACACAGCTCTGCCTTTATGAAGTCAGCACTAATTTGCTGTCACTGTCAGAGCCAAAAATATTTGATATACTCATATTAAAAAGAACATTCCACCACACCAGAAAACCATTTGCTTTCAGGGCTGGTGCTGATAAATTTACTGTGAAACATCCACAGCATAATGCTTAGTACAGTATGCTGCTTGGTTTCCAAAGGCCTGCCTAATGGGGACACGTGCCTCGTCTTGCTTTTTACTTCCAACACCCAGCTGCACAGAGGCAGAAATTTAAAATTAAAAATAGCCTTTCAGCTGATTCCTTGCATAATTGCTATCTTGTTTTGTTAATACTGTGGTTAAATTATAACTTGCTGAAGCCCTGGAGATTTGTGTGCTGGTTTATCAGCCTGAATTTGCATTGACATGCTTTTCAGTCAAGTGAGTAACTAAATCCAGTGGCCTTGAGTGAGGCTGGCAGTATTTGCATAGAAAATTAGAGGTAGATTAGGGAGAATGAATATATGTTGTCTCCATAAATAGATGCAATGATGAAAATTTTGTGCATCTCAAAATACTTCTGAATTTCATTTAAAGACTGTGGCTGACATACTAACAATCCTTTGAAAAAGTAATATAATAAAAATAGGTGCAGGACAGCCAAACCTCTGCTGCAATATCAGGTAACCTTTAACTATGGTTGTCAGAAATGCCCATGTCTCTCCTGACTATCATATCATGCATGAACCCAAGCAGACTAAAACAGGAATTTCAACTGAAAAATCTGGTCATCATTTCTCATCTACAACTTAGGGAAATTAGAACTCTACATTTTTGTGGAGCAGATCTGTACACAGAGTAAAGTTCTTAGTTTCCTCTGTCTACGGGGTATTTATTAATTACTTTCTTTCCCCTTAAAAAAGAGTAGTCACTTTTGTAAATGTTTCATCTTGGTTATCACAAAGGCTACTGATGCCAGAATATTCTGTTAGGATTTTTTCTCCTACTTATTACGAAAGATTAGGAAAAAAAGTTCAAATTAAGGATGCATTTATTAATTTCATTGTTAATGATCTTCTGAATGAGGCTTGTCATCACCAGACAGAAATGGATATATTCCATATGGTTTCAGCCAGTATTCAATGCTTTAGAAGAAATTGCAAGAAGCCTCATTCCCCTTAAAGTAAGTATCTGGTGACAGGTTTAGGCTTTTTTTCCCTCATGCTCAAATACCTCAGGTTTTATTGAATCCTTAATTTTGCTTAATGTAACTTAGGGTATTTTGAAGTCTGAGAACCAGTTAAGAAAGTTATATCCATATATCTGGAGCTCCTCAATGAATAGGAGGGTTGTGCTCAGAGCCCCTGAGTGTTTTTACAATAATATTTCTGTTTAAGTTCTGATTAAACCAAGTCTTCATGTTCCTTGAGCTTCTGAGAATTTCTCTTACTTGACTAGAGTGGGAGCAGATGGCTTTGATTAGATCACCCAAGACTTTATCTTTTAATCACCTGCCTCACCCGATCTGAGAGGGGAAAAGGGCAGACATATGAGTAATCTCATCCTTTCTGCTTCTCAGTCTTGCCAGTTCTCTGCAAGACATCTGCTAAGACCTCATTCATCACTGTGAAAGCTGCGAACGGATAGCTGTGTAATACCCCAAGGTTCTTCTGTGGTGCTGCAGTGCCTAACCTCTCCCCTCTGGAAGGAAAGGCTACATGTACTTTTGTCAACCTGTCAGCAAGCACTTCTCTCTCTACAGGGTTTGCTCAACCCTCTCCCCCCATCCTGACAATGTCAGGTTTCTGAAAATGTTTCATTTTGAAGAAAACCCCAGAGGTAGTTTTCATGAGCATGTATTCTTTATTTCACTCCTCAGTGCATAGCCATATGTGAAAGATGTATTTGTCTGCATGTATGTGTATAAATGTGTATATATTTATGTATATATGTATTTCATGTACATATGTCTCAAAAAATGTGAAAAAGGAATGGATATTGTGCTTCCTTTAATTCTAAAAACATCAATGGTAGCCATTAAATTTACTTTTTTTGGTCACAGTTTTAAGTGAGCCTGCAATAAAACCACAACCTTCCTTCTCTGTTTTTGCTTCAAAGAAAAGTAGTCCACAGAATTCTCCAGAACTAGGATATAATATTCTCCTTGGACTGTTGAAGCACGTGTCAAGTTAATTCTTTCCAGAAGAGTTTTCCAATATTCTACTACTGTTCCCTGCTGAATATTAATTTAGAATTCTTACACTAACTCACATTTAACATTAATCACAGTTTTTCAGGTTAAAAACAGAGACTGATGGCTGATTAAAATAAATGTCTGAAAGTTTCTTTGATTTGAGGCCAAATTACAGCTTCCTTACTTTTAGCTGGTTTTTATTCAGACAAGTTTCTGTTTAAGCCAAGGGATTTTTAAAATTCTGTTAAAGCCAGCATTATTTTCATCAGAATTTAGATCAGCTTGAAAAAAATTAACTCTTGAAAACTTTCAATACTTACATAAAGAATTTTATAAATAAGTAAAAGATTTATATGTCTACAAAATGATCAATTTCATAAGATCAGAAATTTGAATAGAAATAGCATGTAAGAATAAATAATTAACTTTGAAAATCCCTAGGCATTTCTCAGGTGTTTAATTTTATTGGCTGTAAAACTTGCATTCAACATATATTGATGCTGTATAAAGAGATGTGTTCTTTCTTTTAAGAGATTTACCATTAAAAATTGTAAGGAGACATGCAAAATTAAACCCCAAATGTTTCTTAATTTCATGAAAACAAAAAATTTCTCTTCTGCGTTGTACTGACTTGTTCCAGAATTCATCAAAATGACACCAAATTTGGGGAGAAGAGGATTTAAATTCATAGTGTGAGCATCAATCCTTTTTTTTCCCCCTGCAGTATGAAACACAACTTAAAAGGGAACAAAATACTGTGAAAGTATGACAAAGTTATATTTAATATCAAAACAATACATGCAATGTCTGATTCATACCATGAGAAAGAATACTTGCCTTCAAGATAGTTTACTCCTCAAGCTATGAATGAGCCTTTTTTTTTTTTTGATACATCTGCCATTTCTTTGTAGACACACCCCCAAGATGACACATTTATACCCCAGAGGTATTAATATAATCATGGATTTATTGAATGGTTAGGGTTGGGAGGGGCCTAAAGGTCATCCAGTTCCAACACCCCCGACATGGGCACTAGTCCAGGTTGTTCAAAGCCACATCCAATCAGGCCTTGAACACTTCCAGGGATGGTGCATCCTGGTGGTATACATTAATACTCAGCAGAGATTCACAGTTTTTTACAAGGAACTTCATCAAACTTGTTGGAGAGTTCATAGCCCACAGTGGCCCTGTTACCCTGATCACCACTTAGGAGGCAAAGAACCCTAAGGAAGAATCCTAGTAAATTAAACTGAACAAAAATATTTTAAAAATATAGCAATCATACTTTGCACATAGCCATTGAAAAGCATGAAGAAGTTTGACATTAGCAGTAACACCTCAGAGTAAATATCTCTGATACATATTTAATTCTTGTTTAATAAGGCAGTTATATGTTAAATAAGTACCAGCACATTAACATACAGAATACCAGTTATGCAGGGGTTATCTGATGGATATCTTAAGAAGCAAAATGTCACTAAATATCTTTTTATTAGACTTTTAGCATAAGCATTACCTTTAACTAAAGGGATTTAATACTTGAATTCCAGTAACATTTTTTTGGTCCTGATTTCATCTGAGATAGAGCTAATTTTGCTCCAAGTAGCTGGTATAGAGTTGTTTTGTATTTAGGATAAGAACAATGTTCATAATATAATGATATTTTAGTCATTGCTGGTCAACGTTTACACTAAGTCAAGATCTACTCAACTTCTCAGGCCACCCCATGGAGTAGGCTTAGAAGAGCACAAGAATTTGGGAGGGGGCACGGAGAGAACAGCCAATCCAAACTGGCCAAAGGGATACTCCATCCCATGTGGTGTCACACTTAGAATATAAAGCTGGAGGAGAGTTGGCTAAGGGATGGCTGGGCATCAGTCAGCAGGTGGTAAGCATATGAAAGTACCTTGCTTTGTATAGTCTAAATTTTGTGTCATTATTATTACTAGCATCATCATTTTTTTCTTCCATTTCTGTCCTATTAAACTGTCTTTACCTCACAAATTCTACTTTTTTTCCCAGTTCCCTCCTCATCCCACTATGGGGAGAGTTGTGTGCAAGAATCTGTGTGGTGTTTAGCTGCCTTGTCATCTTAAACCATGACATACAGAACACCATGCATATTAAGTAAAGAGAATTTCAATGTACTGAAAAGAGAATATATATAGTCCCCTTTTTAACTGCTATCTTATGTATGATAGTGATATCTATGTGATATTTTGCACTCTTTGTGTTGCCTGGACCACTTTATTTCACTCTTTGGTGCCTTTATTGAGGTTGCTTCTGACATTTCAAATAGCAGAATGTCTTCAAAATATGTTGATAAGAATGTCCATTTTTCATTTTTCCCATCTCAAAACATTTTACATGAATTAAAGTGAATTCACCTAGTTTAAACTCAAACTAATTTTCCACTAGTCGACAGTACCTATTTTGCCAGCTTTGAAAATATTGGGACAAAAACTCATCAAAGTTCTCCTCTGAACCAAAGAACTACTTGGTTAGAGTTCAATAAACAGAAAGTAAATCCTTTATCTCTATAGTTCAGCATGTCTCCTGCCCTTTTTGGTTAATTAGTTAATTTAAAGAAATATTATTCATTGACCATATGGACCAAGTTTATCTTGTAAAAATGTAAGTCAGAGCTGTGGATTCAAGTGTGCAAGGGTTGTCAAAATACAGAATTAATCTTTATGTGTTTTGACCCTCTTAGGTACTTGCATACTGTTCTCCACTTACCTACCCATCCAGAAAAAGTAAGGGTAAAATCTCCTGGGTAATACAGCAAACTAACAAAATATTCTCAAGGAAAATAGGGTTGCTGCATATACTTTCCTCATTACCCTCCCTCGGAGGGTATTGAACTTTGAAATTGATTTAAAACTCTTCTATGCTTCAATTGAAAACAACCCCCATGTGCTCCCAGTTCTGTCCTCGGAGTACTTGTGTCTCTGTAATGATTTTGCTTTTATAACAATTGAATTTTCAAGATATGGTGCAAGATGAACACTTTGATATATGCCATGGAGTTTGCTTCTGAATATCTTGTGCTCTCTGTTCAAATAGCTATTATTTGTCAATGCTACCAATTGAAAGGATGGTCAAATTGCTGCAAAAAAAAAACTTAACTGCAAAGTTAAACTGGTGACCAAAGTATAAACAGACACAGCTGGTCAATTTCTTGTGGTTTTAGTTTAATGGTATTTTGAAGGAAGAAGGGGGAAAAAATTCTCTCCTTGTGAACTGAGAAAGAGATTCAAAAGCACTTGCCTTTTCTTCCTACAGCTCCTGCCAGGTTTCTAGGCAATTGAGGACAAGTGATTTTAATCTTAGTTTCTCACTCTAAAACAGACTTGCTGGTTCTACTAATTCTGCAGTAATTCATAGTTAGCTAAATATGATAAATAATATTTCATTATAAAGGCAGTAACTACTTTTCATATTTGTATAAGATTTATACATATTATAATATTTCTAGGTAAAAATGGAATGAAAACAATACCTTTGCCAAAAGTTGGCTTTATGCAATTTCCATCTTCAATTGTTCTTTATAGAATGTGTAGGAAGTGTGGTCTAAATTTACATGAGCATAAAATCCTTATGAGGATGGATAGGAAAAGAACAGTGATAGCTGTTTCAGCCTCTGATGGGTAGTAACAATAAATAGAAAACAAGATGAGCTAAATCCTCACCATGCAAGGGAAATCAAACATATGTCAGGTACTGTTGTGGTTTTCTCTGCTGCTTAAAGACAAGTGGACATATGACAGCAACTTATGGGAGACCTAATGCAGCAGTCCCCAATAAAATAAGAGCACAACTTTCCAAAAAGCTTGAGCAGAGAGATGACCCTATTTTTTTTTTTTTTTTTTTTTTTTTTTTTTGTGTGAAATACCAGACCTCCAACTACACAAAATTAATGTATGGAATGACTGGACTGTACCCAGATCCTGTTCCACTTTCCAGAATGCCAGATTTTCCTACCATGAACCCCAGCTGCAATTTTTTAACTTAGCTCTCATTCATCAAGATGGCTCACAAAAAATGATGCACTCTGAATTTGAGCTACGGTGTCAGAACAGAGCTTTTGCTCATATGTGTCTGCAGGGTGTCTCTCATATGTGTCCAAACAGGATTTTCACCATTTCCATTCTCACCTGTGACAAATAGGTTCTGTACTTTGAAGCTAACCTGACTTCTGTGTTTTACTAAGAAATATTCAATGTTCTGAGTGCAGATGAAAACTCTTGACTATTTCACATCCTCTCCAATTCAAGACATTGCCAAAGTTGTTGAAAATGACAGCACATGTTCTGTCATTGAATTTTCAACAGCCTGTTCTTAATTTTACATAATTGGGACCTGGTTTAGATAGAAGCTTTCAAGTATCCCTTATGAGATATGGAAACAGATAAATAGCTAGTGTAAGAAACTGAAAGAAGATAATTCCAGTAAGAAAAAAACATGTCCACTCTAAGGGAAGGACTAAGGGCATCCCACGAGTTAAGACAGATTTCTACTGCCTTTTTTCAAATAACTGATCAGAACAGAAGGACCAAGTTTAAGTGGTTACATTTGCTGATGCTGATGGAAGAGTAGCAAATATAGATAGCTGCCAGAGGTACACAGGAGGTAGAAAATTACTTCTGGGCTACAGACTGGCATACTGTATTTCCTTTTTTCAATCTGGCTGATTCTAAACTCTCTAGGGTTTTGCTTTAACACAATGCCTTTGACTCATTAAAATAACTTCTGAGTTAACCTTATCTTTTTCTAATACTGACAAGAAAGGCTTTTAAGTTTAGCATGAAATTACATTTTTGTGGAAGAAAGGGAGAAAGACAAACAGACCTTTAAATGAAAAAAAAATCTAGTTTAGAGTTTGCTGAAGTTAAGGAATATATTAACTGAGAGTAAGACTCTGGAATTCAAAGAAACAGTAATATGCAAAACTGGATGTGCTGCCATGCTTTTATTTTCCCATTTCCTCCATATGTATCCAGTCACAGGATCAGTAAGTCTCAAAAGAATAATAGTGTAAGATAACATCAGTTACTCCTTGATACATTACAACTATTAGTATTAGCTCTGCATATATATGGCATCTTAGGTAAGGAGATCAAGATAAAATAGAAAGAGTGCTGGAGCTGGCTGTTTTGATGACCCTTGACACTGAATTTCTCCATGCTGGAATAGAAATTTTTGAATCTGTTATACCACTGGAGCTCCATAAACAAAAGTAATTGCCTTGGGGTCTGCTGTTGCATTAAAAAATAAAATCCTGGGAAAAAACAAACCAACAGCTAAATGATGGATATTTTATAGGATGGAAATAGTATTTAAACCAATATGAAATTCGGTTCAAAGTAGGCATGATACTTCCTAGAGTCAGTGTCCTAATAGTGGAAATTTCAAAACAACAGATGAATCAAGATTTTCTGCATATCATGGAACACAAAACTTTTTAAGAGATCTGGAAAAGTGATATTATTTAGAGCTTAAGAAAATCTATCTCTACTAGATAATGGAAGATGAGTAAGTTCCCTAACCTTCAATTGTTTTTTCCATTGGAAAAAATCAAAGCAGGTACCAGAATATCATTAATTTATGATATGATAAATCATATAATTTACATTTCATGATTTTTATTTTAACTGAGAACAATACTTATAAATTTGGGATGACATTTCTTCGATTTTCAAAAAAACTATATACCTAACAAAAAACCAAGAATGCCTTGTCAGAAATCTATTCAGATATTAAATTAGTGTACTACTACTAATAATAGTAGTTAGTAATAACAGCAACAAAAAAACCCCAGCAACAAGCATAATGCAGCTTTCCAGACTATTCATTATGTACTACATTGGGAAAAAAATCCTTAGCAATGAGATGTGGAGGTTAGACAATCTAAACCAGCAATAAAATTTTGAGCTATTTGTGATGAATGCATGTTTGTGAAGTATGTCTGTAAATATACTTAACTTCCTGAAGAATTTAATATCTAATATTTGTTTTAGAAGGCAGGATGGTAATGCAAGTAATTATTGTGAAGGAACATAGTAGAAAAAAGTGTGAAGTTTTATTTCGTTTTACTCAAATGTTGACTTATTCTTCCTGTTGTTCTTTTGTCTTACAATTTCCCAGAAACTTGAAGGCTAAACAAGATGAGGCTTGAAATTAAAGAAGATGATTCTAGATTCTAGATTTCCCACATTAAACCTAGAGATAGTGTGTCCTATTGAAAACTTTATGCATTCACCCTAAGGAAAAAAAATGAAAACCAAAGCCACCTAGTACATGAAGAAGTTAAAAAAAAAAATCATTGAAAATATAGCAAATTCATTATTTTCACATCAAAAATTTAGTATTTCTTTAATTAGTTGTCCTTCTGGAGTCACACAGGCCTTGAGAAATTACTTTTTTATATAATATAGTTCTAACTTTATAAATTTCCTTAGGATTTCCTTAGGTTTAGGGTATCAAAATATTGGAGTTCATTTTCTTGTACTTGTTTGAACAATGGCATTCAGGTATCTTACAAGCCTTTAAATGCTTCTTCTAACTGTCCAGCTTCAAATTCATGAGGACCTAAGGGAAATTTGTAGTGTTGATTGTGCTAGTAGTAAAATGGGCATATTCCCTTGACATGTCTGGTTGAAGTATCCATAGTTGTGCTAGGCTCGATTCCAGAGTCTCTGTAGGAAATAAGTAGACATGGATAACTTATATTTAATAATGCTGTCACTGCAGCCTTCTCAGACCTCTTTTATTACAGTAATAACTTTGTGCTCATATAAATAAAGTTCCTCATACATAACTAATCATAATTGCAATTTTAAAGATTTTAAAATAAACACATACTAAATTTGAAGCCAAATCATTTAGTCTTCAGTTTACTATGTTGATGGACAACTTTTGAAAAATTGAGGGTTTTTTTTGGAGGACGGTATGTTGCATTTTAGAAATTGATTCAGAACTGGGCAACTTTTTTTGGAATTTTCCTGTACTGTTAAGTTTTTTGAAATTATGCATAAAAATATCCCCTAATTATTTTGTTATTTTTCTTGATATGCAAGTGAAAATAATTGTGACTGTTTCCACAGAGAAGAGAATTTCTTTTTGATCAGACTTGCCTGTGTATCTTTCTTGGGAATATAATAATATCTTAAGGATTAATGCATTCCTTGGTTATCTGACTCAAACACTAAAGGACAAGACAAGAGAAGGCATTTGTCTCTTACACTGAATGAAATAAATTGTGGGCTACAGTTATATATATATCAGTTTCATAAGGGTATGACAGAAAGGAAAATATTAGCTAAACAACTAAAAAGGACTTTTGTATGGCCTCAGTGAGTAGGAAAGAAGTAAACTTACATATATATGTGTGCCATGGCAAATATGTCAAAGGGAGATAGCTGTAACATTCTTATAGCCAATTTACAGCAACCCTAACAGGGAGAGTGAATTGTAAACAGATGAGGGCATTCCCACTGCCAGCTGCAGAGAGACAGGGGTGTCCTTCCATATCTCTTCAAAACTCTGTCACTTCCTTGAACTGTAGCCTAATACAGACAAGGAACCATTTTCTTCTGTGTTTCCTTAGAGAGTTTCCTTTTCCCCCCCTTTGCTGGTTTACAGCAGCAGTGGAACACAGATCTATTTTTTTACATTTCCATGACTTTTCCTAGCTGAGAGAGAAGTGACAATCTTTTGCTTCTTTTTTCTCTTCTCTAAGGAGTGAGAAATGAAAGCATCTCTACACACCGTTAGAACAGTTTGGTCTCTGAAAAGGAATGAAGAATGATACAAAACATTGTAAAAGTCCACGGATTGTGCCATACACCAACACCTCTTTGGAAATTATCACTGCATTTTTGCACTTGAAAATTGTGATTCATTTTCACAGTTGATTATGAAAGCTGTCACTCAATATTAGTCTTAGTACTAGTTTTGCATTTGTTGCCTTTGGGAGTACTATACCCTATTAAAGCAAGAAAATGTAAACATCCTGCTATTTATACCAGGAAAACAAAAAATAGTGGAACGAATACAAGTAATAGTTATGAAGCCATGAGAAGTCAGAAGTTTTTTGACTGTATCTCTCCAAGAGAAAAGAAAAAAGGCTCATTTTAAAGCCAACTCTAAAAATTCCTACCTTACTTTTTAAGCAGAAACTCTTTTTGGGAGTATGTAAACCCTACTTTGTCGTGGTGTGTTTTTATGTTAAATGGGTTGTTTTGTTCTCCCCTGTATCAATGACTTAGTCTTAAGTTGTGTCTCCCTCCCTTCTCTGTACAGTTTGTATTGCCTAGATTGCATTCACTTATGTAGCTGTCAATCCTTCCTAAACCCTGCCTTTTCTTCCAGACTGTTCCCACAATCTCCCAAACCTCAATGCCTTATTAGTTATTTAGATTGTTATGATTCTTTGTTGGTTTCAGTGTTGCAATTCCTGCCTTGTTCCCTCCTCCCTATTGGATCTTTGCCCTGAACCCGGCCCCCAAAAGAGTCCCTTAAAACCCATTGTGGTGCCCGAGGGACAGACTTTTTGCTTTCATTTTTATTTTTAATTAAACCTTTTGCTTTCACTTTTCATTTAGAGATATTTAGGTCCCAGCCTCTGCTCTGTCTTCTAGTTAGGTTTCGTTTTATGTTGCTTTTATAATAAATGAATGTGGGTGCTGCAAGCTGGGCCCATCTCGCATCATTGACGCTGATCTGCCTGATGTGCCTGGGACACACAGGGCTCTGGGGGAACAGGTCACACCTCCATAAAGAAAGAAGGGTACCGTGACACTACTTGAAACTCCTAATTTAAAATTCTAGTGCTATTTTGAGAGAGAGTCAGTAAGAACTTCAGAGTTTTTCCATGGAAATCTGAAAACAATATCTTAGAAGTATTGAAATACTAGGAAATTGTATGCTATTATATGTATCTAGTGAAAAGCACGGTGACTATCCTTAAATCAACACTCATTTTCATATGGAATATTTTGGCTTTGAGTGGCTTCTGCTTTCAGGGAAAAATATCTTTCAAATTTTTTTTCTCTAATGCTTCTAATACTAAAACATAAGAGGTACTTTGTAGAATATGTAGTAAATATTCAGTACTAGAAAGCACAGTCTTTGTACAAGGACAGACTTGAGAGATGAGAAAAGGAGAGAAGGAAGAGGAAAGCTGAGACAAGTGAATCTCTTTCTAGAAAGAGAAGGAAACATTGTAATCTTATATTTGCAGGTGTAATGCTTTTTTTGCTTTCAGTGAAATGTTGTTTCACAGTGTCTTCTTCATCCAAAATAAAATAGTTCTTTCCAGCAAAGCCATGTAGAACATCCTGAAACAAAGCACTGGAAAGAAGAACAAAAATGAAACAAAATTAAATAAACAAACCAACTTTTGATCAGCCATCACAGTACCATAATAATGATTAATGTTTTGGAGACTGTCCAATACTTTGTTCTGGATATTCACAGATAATATGGTAATTGAGTTTCAAAACTTAATCACATTTATTTTTGTATTTTTTTTCTTGATAAGGATTTCTTTAATAACTATTTTCAAACTGAACTGATTCTTTCACCATAAGTTATTCCATATGATTCCACTATCTTACATTTTTCCTTGTTTTGGGTTAAATTACCTAAGGCAAATGTTTCAAGACAAACTCCAACAAGATTTCTATGTTTGAAGGCTAGCAGAGAATATATACACACACAGGCATACACATATGACTCTGGAGACTCAAATATCATCTCCCAGACTAACAAACTCTGACCTCTCCCTGGGATTTTGTAGTTTGTCCAGGAATGTGCCATTTAAAAAAAAAAAAAAAAAACAAACAACCAACCAAATACCACCAAAATACCTCTAACTACATTAGAAATCAAGTAGTTTTTGTTATCTAGTACACTCAATTTTTAAAAAGAAGAATTGTATTTTCATAAGGGCAGAATGTATTTAGCTGTTTTGTTGGATTCTTTTCTTGCCATGTTGAAATTTTTAGTCAAATTGACACATTGCATTTGGTCCCAGAAATCTGGTGACAGAGACATTTTAAGCAATATACTTTAACATAAAAGCAATTATAAGTGATGCACAGAGGGTAAGAAAGAACTTCTGTTTTCCTGTCAATAGCTCATTTGTACTAATTATGTCTGCCTGTATAACAGAGGTAGGTATTATTGGCCTAACTTCTGAAGTGATTTCTGAAAAAATGTACTTCTGGAATGGAATAATGGCTTTGTGATTTCCCTAGCACATATTTTAAAGGGAATCCTGAGCCGTGTATTCCAGTGTTTTCAAGAGCCACAGCTGACTTTACAGATAAAAAATTCTATTTATTTATACAATAGTAGCTATGGTTTCAAAAGTAGACATCTCTCACCAGCTACTATAAGGAACAGGCTACATGAGACTATGTATAATGTTCATTTGAAAATCTGTTTATGAGTGGGATGGCTTTTAAAAATAAACAAGCTCTATACACTTTGGTTGTCTGCCACTTGTGACTGTAAGTGAACATTGACTACCTAAGTTGCAAAAGTTTTGTTTAGAAATATTTGGAAAGTGGTTTTGCACTTGATATTATCAGATGATAACATAAATATCAAGTATTGTTACTTTGCTGGCCAAGAAGGAGCAGAAACAAGCGTGCAGGATCCATTAAATATGAATTTCCCCTACACTTCATTAAAAATCAAACATATTTGGACATACAAAGAAACAGAATTAGTCATATCATATAACTGGAGAACAAAAAATCTGTTTTGAAAACAAAATTCATTATAAAAGCATTTTCATCTACCAAAACAAGCTGACACAATTTTTTTTTTTAGATTCACTACTGATTTGACTTGTTTGAATTCTTTAAAGAGTTTTGCACTGTACTAACAGTAGGAGCCTTGCTATCAGATATAGCCTTGCTTCTCCGCCCTTTAACTTAAAATACAATGTAAAATAAGAAATTAAAAAAGAGAGAGGGAAGGGGAAGAGAATGTTGTAATTTGGGGGATATATATAAATTTTATATAAAAAGAAAAATTTGGTACAGAATCTCTAAACATATCAAGGTGGAGTTTTTCATAACCTTAGTGCTGCAAAAAACTCCTTCCATGAACAGAGGACCTAGAAGAAGAGGATATTACAACACCCATATCCAATATGTGATTTGTCTGATATTTACCCCAAATCCGGCTGATCTTGGACCCTAGCAGAGTGACTGTAGGTATATGTGCTCACACGTGTTTGCAGAGTATCCTGCAAAAAGCCTTGCCTAATTTTGGCATTGTATCCTATAAACAAGCAAACAGAAAAAAAAAAATAGGTTATTCCTTTTTAAACGAAGTTGAAAGAAAAACCCTAGAGGGGTCCAAAAGAAAAAGGGAAACATGAGCAGTGAAATAACATGAATTATGTGAGCTCAAAGGCAAGGAATTAATGAAAAGCCACTATTGCCATTAAAGCAATTGCATATTGAGGCTCCAGAAGGAATCTGAAGAGTCAGAATTAGCCTGGAAAGTAACAGTCAAATCTTGGTGGTGGGTGCTATGCAGAGGGTCTGCACTGAGATATGTGTCAAGAAATCCCGAGACAGAAAATCTCTGTCTGAATTCAGACCCAAGGAAATGGCAAAAGTGCCTGGGGATATGATGGCTGAAACATCTGACAGCACTCTGGTAAAAGGCCAAGGGGGGCACTAGGCCAGCTGCCATCACAGCTAAGTTCACCACCTAAGGAGACAGAAATTCTTCTCTGCCTGTCATCAGAGAACTGCATCTGTTTCTCTAAATGATATACAAGACCTTATGTACGCAGGAGGAACCTTTGCCTCAGTAGACCATTCACACGAGCACATAGCAGCTGTGATTGACAGGATTGGTTCTATCTGGAGAGAAGAATCAGCTGAGAGTGCTTTTCTGTTCTTGTTTTAATGTTCTTTATCTCTACACCTTTTTATATTTCTCTTCAGTCACGTCAGCACAAAGGATTTTCTTTCGATCTGATTTATACTCTAGCCAGGGGCTGTCTTACTCTAAGCAGGGTCAAGAAAATGAAAGAACAAGCATGGGTGACTTCTTTCCTATCTCATTTAGAAGACATGCATGATGGCTTTCAAATATACTGCCTAATTCAAAAAGCCTCTAAATAAAAGTTTAAAGAAAGAAACGAATATAAAAAACAACCAAACAAACAGCTCCAACCAACCAGACAAACAGAGCCCCACGACTTTCTCATTTCTTTCTAAGACAGGAAATGAATTTAAAGTAGATTATGTATCCTTCATTCAGGTGATGATCCTATCTGTGCTCTCAAACTATTTATGTAAGGCTGTCTTGCTTATGTATAGGAATAATGAATATGAATATTTCTCTGTTATGGAGGATGATTAATCACTAATCATTCTGCCCAGAATAAAGATATAAAGCTATTTCCAGTTTTCTTAGGAATATCTGCAGAAAAGATCCCTATCAGCAGTCCATAATGATGATGATTCACTTCCTCACCACTCCCAAACTCTTCCCCTCCCCTATGAAAACATTAAGTCTTGCAAACTCAGTGGTTTAATTTTTATTAGATCAAATATAAATAGATTTTTCTCAGCATGGGAAGAGTAATTTTTAAACCAGGGTCTTGACTATTTGCTCAATATTGACAGGGAAAAGAGAAGTACATGCCTAGAACCTAGTTAACTGAGTCACACCTAATGTTTTTTATCCCCTTCATATTGCTCTGTGCTATTAGCTGGACAGTCAAATTCTGTTGTGATTCAGTAATCATTTATTTACTTCAAATACTCCAAATGGATAATTTCAATCAATAATTTAGCTTGGTTTTTATTGCTATAGATGCATTTCACGTTCAAGGGTCAGATGGGTCTAAAAATGTCTGAAAGTAATTTAAGGTATTTTACTTGAAACCTGTGTAACCTCACCATGGTCTGGCTGCTACGGGTTTGATTATAAAATGCGATTGATCATCAACAAATAAGGAAGTATATTGAACTCCAGTAATACCTATTAAATCAAGGAAATAACAACACTTTTATTGTCCGTAGTCCCAAATTATTTTTCTCTCTTTTTGCATCTTTTAAAAGACTTTCAGACGTTTCTACAGCTTGCAGAAGTTCAAGTTTCCCATGCATAAACATCCTACATTTAAAGCATTTTCTTGTGTAATTTGTATTTTTTCCATAAATAAACTATATAATGAAAATCTATTTTTTCACAATGAGACTTGTCTTGATTTCAGCCAGAACAGATGGTTTTTGCACTAGACTTGAGGGGCAAAGGCTGGAGCCATGTGGGTCTGTCTAGATTGTTATTCTATACCCCCTCACTCACCACTTTGGTGGAAGTAAGGGATCCTCACTTTCTGGGAAGGAGGCGCGCCAGGTGATTCCACCAGATGTTCTGTTCAACATCCCTTTCCCCAGCTCCAACAGGTACACTTTTATATTAAAATCTTTATAAAACACTTCGAAAGCCCCAAGTGCAAAGAGTTATACATATGCATGTCTTTGGCAAGATATTGTAATATTTTTATTGTTATAATAACTAAAATAATGATCTTTGAACACAGGCTTGTATCTGTTTTACTCTTTTCCCCCCTTCTTTAACTCTATAAACAGAATCTTGTGCATCTCATCATCCTTCCATTTGCCTCGACCAGATCATACCTTGAATGAATAAACAAAATCTTCCTTGGAACCAGAAAAAAAGTGTTTATGTGCTACAGATGAAACATTAAGAGTGAGAAAACTTTATTCTTCCTAGGCACACGTTCATACTGTCACTGCCATTTTTTTACTGAATGTAAAGAGCTACCGAACAACCTTGACATTTATTAGATTGTATCCTAGTACAGTAAGTCAAATTCTTTCCCACGTAGAGCCCAAGTTGTCAGAATATGTGTTAAATTCATGTAATATGGGGGGAAAGTAAAAAAAGTCAGATAATGGCTGAATTATGAGAGCATACTACCTGCATAGCAAGACCTTTTAACACTTACCTACTTTGCAGGACATGAATATGATGAATATCATGTAACTGCCTGTGGAAACCAGACATACTTTGATCAGCATCAGGGACTTAAAAAGCCTTCAAAATGTCTGTGTGTAGAGAAATACATGATTTCACTAACAAAGCTGTTCACTTCTGCACTGATATCTTTCAGGTCATGCACTGTTTAACTGTGTCTCATATCAGAATGACCAAATAATTCACAGAATCACACAGAATCATTAGGTTGGAAGGGAGTTTCAAGATCATCGAGTCCAACCCGTGCCCTAACACCTCAACTAGGTCATGGCACTAAGTGCCACATCCAGTCTTTCTATAAACACATCCAGGGATGATGACACCACCACCTCCCCCAGCAGGCCATTCCAGTACTTTATCAACCTTTCTGTAAAAAACTTTTGTCTAATATCCAAGCTATATTTCCCTTGGTGCAGCTTAAGACCGTGTCCCCTAGTTCTGTCAGTTGCTGCCTGAAGAAGGAGACCAAACCCCACCTGGCTACAACCACCTTTCAGGGAGTTGTAGAGAGTGATAAGGTCACCCCTGAGTCTTCTTTTCTCCAGGCTAAACAACCCCAGCTCGCTACCTCCCCATTTTGTCAATATGTAGACATTCATGAGCTTGATAATATTGCTATCTGTCATAAGAAGGACATACCAGTTTGTAATGGGCAAGAGAACTTTCCCCCTAACAGTGATAAAGACTAATCAAACTCTACCACCCCTTAATTAGATGAGTGGATTGCCTATTGAAGTACAAGATATTTCATATGGAAGTTATCTTTGTCACAAATGAAACCAGGTGTGTTCTTAAAACCAAGTGAGTTTCAGTGAGAGAGACTGATAGCACAGAGAATATGACTTGCAAGAGACATATTTAAACACTCAGTAGTCAAATTACATAAGAATAGTTTACACTTGATACCTAAATAAATGCTTATATCCTAAAACATGATGTATTTTATGTTCATATAAGATAGTCAATATGCTTCATCATCATTTAATACTGTGCAAAAACTTTCAATTTTACTGCAGTTTTAGTACAGAGCATTCAATATTCAAGATATTCAAAGAAAATTGTTTTGGGTGTAATGAGTGTTTAAAGTTTGTAGTAAAAATATTTTCCCCATGTTTATAAATCATCTTAAATTCAGCTGGTTTTATTTAGCTACAAAACATACAGATTATATCAATGTACTGACTAGAAATCAGGTACAATTTACAACCATTGCATGTGAATAAAGAGCTTTCTGCTAGTAAATTGAAATTCCAGAAATATAAATATTCAAAGAATTTCAAAGGGATCTATGTACTTTTTCCCTCTTCTTTGAACTATTGGTAACTACATTTATGTACTTTATTTCCTCTTGATAATGTTATTTCATCTTGATGTGTTAAAGGACTGTACTTAGGAAGGTAAATAATTAGCCTGCAATCAGGTCACAGCATGTCATTGGCTTTGAATAGCCCTGTGAATTTCACAGAAAGTTGTTCTTTAGGTGATATTGATTTGTTTTGTGACATTTAAAAAAATATGTGAGTGTTAAAATACACATGCACACACACCCCCTTCTTTCCGAATCTCCTATGTTTTCAGTCATTCATGTTTTATTTAGTATCTATGTGCTGAGAACAAAATAAATAATATGAATGAATTATATAACAGTACTTTGGTGAAGACTGCAGAAACATAAAAGGATGTTATAAAGAAGAAAGAGATTAATTGTACTTCATCGTCAAGGAAGACAGAACAAGAAATAATTGCCTCAAGCTTCAGTGGGAAAAATGTAGGCTAAATATTAGGACAAAAGATTTACTGCTGAAAGAAGAGTTAAACAAAGCAACTGAATAAGCTGTCAAGGAAAGTTTTTTAACTGCCATAATTGGGATTATTAATGGCTAGAACAGTTAACCAAATAGAAAAGATAAGTTACTGATAACAACAGCTAGTTCTACCATGATGTAGATGGATCTTGGTGTCTAACAGATAGATTGTGCAGCTGAAATATTGGCCCTCTCTTGGTGAAGCAGATCTCTTCTACCCATGAGGTTTTGGAACATATTAAATTTCACACAAAAAAAAGTTCAGGACATAAATAAATGAATGAGCCAGCTAGTTAAAGTTTTGGTTGCCCAAACTCCTGTTTTCTCTAAATAACAACACTTACTTTGTTCTGTGACACACATTTGTGTATGTACCATTTTTAGACATTCTCTATCTCTACTACAGCAATGTTAGTATCGTGCTAGTTGTGAAAATTTATAAGAGTTAAGTACATAGTTCCGTAGCATTAAACATAACAGAAAATGTCTCAAATAAATGTAGACTCAGCCCAGATTTCATATCAGTTGAATAGACTTTTTATTTATACTAAAAGATATGCTGATAGCATTTGTTTATAATGTTCTGTCTTGTTGGGGGATTTTTCCAAAAAATTTGGAAACAGAACCTAGGTCAGGAATTTGGAAAATCCCAGAAAATCACAGAAAATCCCAGATATTTGTGCTTTCCAAGGTAGTTAGTATTTTATATTTTATATGTCCTGCAGAATAATGTGAATGAATAAATTAATGATAGTGAATTTATTAGAAAATTGTTTTCAGGCGCAGGACACCAATTGTAATATCAAATCACCAATTACATGTTCAAACTATTGTCAATAATGTCACTTAATTGCATGCTGGGATATTAAATTCAATCCAAGTGGTAAAATGTGCATTTGAGATTGATTAGTTTATTACATAAATGCATTAGCTGGTTACTTAAAATTGATTAGCAAGGTTTCAGTTCAGTGCAGGAAATTGCTATGTTAATCCCAGCATTTCTCTCTTTATTCTCCAATTACATCAAATACACTACATGCAACTGGTAGAAAAAAATTGCACCAGCCATCATCAGAGATTCTACCCATAAATCACAAGAGGCCAAAGACAGGATGTTTCATGAAGAAATTTGGCTCTTTGACTTACAGGGCATAAGCATGCTGGGAACTCGTAATAGAGAGCACACCTTTGCACCCTTGCTTATTTACTAGGAGTGGCATCCAAAGAACTTTAGCAGAATGGTTAATTTTAGTTACCCACTTTGAAAAATATGACCTTGAAAAAAAGCCCTGTTTGGTTGGAAAGAGGTTCAACTCCACAGGCTTTGTATTTTAAATTCCCAAGGTGTTCACTGCTGTATATTTCGGCATGTGTGGAAGCAAAGCCTCTGATTTGTCAGTCTGAGCAACTTTCACTTAAATAATGACTTAGCCTGATAAGAGTAGAGAAACCAGGTATTGCTTCAGTGGACAGTCTGTAATCCCGTGGATCTTAACATACATTCTGAGTATCAGGCTCTCCATAAAGTAACATCAGTATCTGATACTTTCCCTTAAAACATGACCATGTTGACTGTTAGTGCTTGTGATGTTGTTTGAGATGCTTGAAGAAATTCACCAAAGTTCAAAAGTCTGTGCTTTCCTTAGCCTGAGCTGATGCAATTTCAACAAGTGGAACTAATAAGGGAAATGGAGGGACTACAAGCCAGTAATTGCTTACCATGATGAAGTCCTGGATATTCATGCTTCGACCTAGATCTTTTGGTATTGTTATTGCTCTATTTTCAGGAATCGCTACAAGATATATATGCTGCAAGCAATTAACTATCTTTCTGAAATCAGATTTTAAGAAACAGGAATGAACTTTACTCCATCTTTTTAAAATGAAATTAAGTCTTTTCATTTAATAGGGGTGATTTTGAATCTCAAATAGGATGTTCCTTCAAACTTAAGCTTCTCACTGAAAAAATGTTTCAAGTATACATCTATCTTCACTCTATTCTCATATTTTTAATGACTTTTTGCTTACCATCAAGATTTAGTTGCCATTTTGATGTGCCAAACCTTCCCATATATTTTCTAGTCAGTGTGATCTCTGTTCCTGTAGGGATGTCAAATATAACAATTTATATTCAGACATGAAAATTCTTTAAAATGTTAAACTAATTAATCTAAATCAGAATCTTGAACTGATTATAAATCTCCCAACTAATTTTCAGGGGATATAAGGACAGATTCCTTTTGCAACTTCATTTAGATAGACTGATATAGGAGATAACCAAACTTAACTTTTTTAAACTGGTTTCTAAAATTCCTTTTAAAAGTTATTGATGGATTCCAAGCATCCATTAGTCACATTAAAAATTTGTTGTGGTTAGTCACTCAAAAAAAAAATCATGACCTCCCCACTTACTGTTTGTTCCCTGATGTATACCTAGTTATTCTACTAGATATATGAACATTTATAATAACAAGAAAAACATTTGTAAATAACCTCAGTAAATGGCTGATATTAATAATCCTAAAAGGGATCTACAAATTTGGTATTTTTTAACCTTGTCATTCTCATGGTATACTAAATACATAAAGATGTAGATTCCTTTAGAAAATGTTCATCCCAAAAATGTTCACTTTCTGTGGTGAAAAAGGGAAACATTATGTTAGAGAACAGCAAATTTCATGGAAGAAAGAACAGTCTTAAGAATGTGGGCATCTCTGAAATCCTGCCACACATATATAAGCACAGTACCCACTTTGATGCTCAGTTCCTCAAGGTACATTAGACGTGCCTTGAAAAAAGATCTGCAAATAGAAAGGAAGATACTAGGTCAGTTACCATATGGTTTGAGTTTTTTGTAAGATTCAGGAAATTAGACAAAGGACCGATACAAATGCTGATTCTTCATTTTGGAAGAGAAACTGATTTGAGAAATATCCATCATATATGTGAGTGTGTGTATATATGTGTGTATATATATATATATATCTCAGCTCTTAAACAATTTTTTTTCTAATTTCCTTTGCTTAGGAATACTCCAGAAAATGAGTCTGTGGTCTGAGATATTTTGATAAACAAATCTTTGGAATGAATACTGCAAAGTAATAGATAAAAACAAATTTGGATTATTTTGAATCATCATCAACAAAGTATTAATCAACAAACTGATTCCAGTAGTTCTACTCACTTATAACAATGGCCAAGAGATAATATCATATATCTTACTCTGATATTATAGTAGTGTTAATATTAAATTTCTGTAACTACTATTTCATCATTTAGTAACTTGAAAATAAAATTTCATTAATTCAATCCAAGGAAAGGTGAGGTTTTTTAATGGCAACAAATGATTAAATCAAATTAAAAACAAGCAAAAAGCTATATCAACAAAAATGAGACAAAATGTGTTGATTAAATTACTACGTACAAAGCATTTATCAATCAGCACATGAGAATTCATTAACATCTGCACAACCAGAAGAGACAAACCATAGCAAACTGTATAACATGAATTTGTTGACTATTTTTAGTGAAAAAAGCCTGAAAGCAATTAGTAAATATTCTCATGCGAGCACTTGGGGAATGATGCACTTTTGGACTTAATTTTATTTTTAAATGGAAAGAAACCATCTAGCTCTGATGGAAGATGAAAAACTTTAAAATCAACGATTTCCTCTGTGTGGCTTTAAGACATATTCTTATTGATCTATTCCAGCTTTGGGGGGGGGGGGGGGGGGGAATTCTCCTGAGGTTCCTTCTGAGTGTTTTATTTTTCAAAGGTATGGGAAGATACGTGAAAAGGGGGTTGATTTCTATATAAAATTTGCTCTACAAAATTATTTGCTCTATATAGTGTTGCTCTACTGAATTATTTGAAATAAAGTATTATACTTTTTATTTTTTATATAGTTTGCATTTGTTATATGTTATATATGTTTGTTATATATGCTGTACCTTCTCTAGTGTGGAAGCAAGGTTGCTGTCCATCAGTGTAGATTCAGTCCTTCTGACTGAGATTCAGTAGATTCCCACATTGAATCACAGGAAATAAGCACAAGCAAAACTTTATGAACCTTTAAATAAAAATTTATTAACACTAGGTATCTTTTAAAAGGTGGGAATATCATTATTAAAAACAACCAGTACTTTTTTCAAAAAATACTAGAATCAAAGATTTGGTACTTTCTAATAGATATTTATTGCTATTTCTCTACTAGTTACCTACTTTAATTTGTAGGAGCATAATTGATGAACCAGCTGCTTTCAACTGATCCAAATTAGAAATCCTATATAATCTAGATGTGTTTGTAAATTAATGCAAATTAATAATTTCAATTCCATGGACTTAAAAGTTGTTCATCTTGAGTTTTCATTATGAGTCCTGACTTCATAACCTGTTGTTGTTAGACTGCATTCATAAGCAAATTCCTGAATGCTAATGATTGCTTATTTTGTAATGTACACAGAAGAATTCAAACTATGCTGGCTCATGAATATAAAGGAGGGGATGAAATCCCACCCAGACTCAGTTTTTCTTCTTTATATATATTATATATTTTCTTCTTATCGATACACTATATACTTGTACTGCAGCTCACAATTTAGCATATTCTCTAAATTTTATTAGATCATGTTTAACCAGGAAGAGAAAACTATTATTTGAGGATCTTGCTTTTGGGTAGGATAGCAGCAATTAATACACATATATGTAAATTATCATTCATTCAGAATGAACCCTTGAAGAACTTAATGTGTTATAATTAATTTATACTTTGGAATTCGATTATTTGAATAATCGAAGTGTTACCTGCATGTAAATATAACAATCTAATGATCATAGTTAATACTAGGTTGGCACCAGTATGCACAAAAGTCTATTCATAAATACAAATATGAACACACATACATACTTTTAATGTTTATAGAATTAAATATGCACCTTTGGAGTTGTTAAAAGGCTGTCTGTTTTCATGTTTTTATCCTGTACTATAGGTTATTTGTTTTTTACTAACCAAGTATGTTTGCAAAACATGGCTCTTAGATTCTATAAAACATGTTGAGAAAAATCTTATATTGAGTTCACCAATGTGTCATGAAAATTTTTGTAGGTTTATTGATGGTAATACATGAGATTAATCCATTTTTTTCCTTCCTTTTCACAATGTCATTATGAAATACTCCTGAAAACCATCCATATAGACTGTATTGCTGTTCAGTTCATTTAACAAAGATTCAATTTTTTCTTCTATTTTAATTATTTTTGTGTTTCATGAGCATATACTTACTTTATAGATCCATAGTCAATATATTACAAAAGGATAGTTAAATCAGTCTCAATGGACTTGCATGATGCTGCAGCTATATTGCTTTGCAGATCCAACTTAGCTGATTTAGTTCAAAGACAACTAGCTCAGACATCTTAACACTGTATAATGCTCAATTACTTTGTTCATGTAACTTGGTGCCCCACACAACACAAAGCAAAGATCTAATTTTAAAATATCTTCTGGAAGAAAAAGCATAATTTTTTTTGTTGTTGTTGTTTTAATTCCTGGAAAGGCATTCTCATGCACTGTTTTCTTCAGTGTTGGTTTAAGAGAGAAGTTAACAACTCAGTCTCAGTTGTCATATGCTCAAAAGGTTTCTAGACACTGTATGCAATTAAATATCTAACCACACAACATAACTAAATAATATCTTTTCATAAAAACACATTCAAATTCTAAGTGCCCAATAAAATTTCTTTACATGAAAGAAAAAAAAAAAAGTGAACTTCCTGTATTTACATTTGTGCCTCCCTGCTTTTGTCATGTCACTGGATGACAGTGAGAATAGTTGCTCTGCAGCCTATCTTTACCCCACGCTAGGTTTTTATACATATCTTTCCTGGTGTTTTATTACTTACCTGCTACAGTGTCTAGCATCCAGCCTAAGGATTTCTTTATTAGCTATTGACAGCTCTCCCTGCCCTCCATTACTCTCTGTGTATTTGTGTCTGTATCTGTATTATGACTATATAAAGTGTGCCTAATGCTCTGCTCTAACCTAGCCCATATTTTATTATCAATTCTTTTCTTCCTTTCTCTGTTTCAAATCATAAAACACAGAAATTCCCTAGTACTCCAAATGAAACAAGGCAGTCCGTGTGTGTGTTTTGATGTGTATTTTGTCAATAACCAGACTGTGGCTTCTGTGGACCTTCAAGACCTATCCATTCTGTATTTAAAACATTTCCAAGATGATTTGTTTTGGTTTTCCTATTGCTTTTGGTTAATGAATTTAAGTCTTTTAAAACATGAAATGACAAACATTTCTACCTTAATTCCGGTGTCCCAAGAGATGCTGTTCATCCATCAATACACTGGCCAATTTGGCTAACTTTTGCAACCGCTATGAAGACACCAGATTAACCTGAAGAAAATTTGTTCTGAACTTGGACTTGTCAGGAATCTAAAATTCTCTTGGAAAAGTAAGGATCATTTTTTTCTGAAAGAATCAATTGATAGATGAAAATCTTTCCTAGCGCCTTTTAGTAAGGTAGATGTTTAAACACTCCCAAATCACCCTGACCTCCTGTTTTATTTTGTCTCATCTTCTAAGGAGAGGATCAATGGAGTGTTTTCACTTTTGATCCTGTATCAACAAGTGTGATCCAAAATTTTATCCAAACCTGATTTGAAGGCCTTTGTTCATTAGATAATTAGATGTGTGGATATTGAGTCATATGGTGATCTGATATGGAGATTTCAGTGATCACTCTTTAATATTTTTCTTGGTGATAGAATACACAAATTTAATTTGATTGGGTGTTTTGAAATATACTAATGGATAGCTCATGTTATGTCTTTATTTAAAGTATGAAGAGAAAAAGTGTAAAAAATTCTGCTTCAGCTGATATGAGTGTGCAAGTGTTGACATTTGTACAGTTAGGTGTTTAAGCTATGATATGTCATATCAATGGTATCTAGACAAAAACCTGCTACTGAGGTTCTTGGGATTTGAAATTGAATAAAAGGTAGTTAGAAGACAATGAAGTGGATCTTCTTTGAGTTGTAAAATAGCATAATATTCCTTGTGTACCAAAAATACAAAGAAAGAGATGTAAGGAAGAGAAAAAGAGAAAACAGAAAAAGAAGGTTGAACGTTTATCAGGTTGTATATATATCTGAGCAGAAACATGTAAGCCTTTAGAAGAATTAATAAGGGGCAGGACATTATCAGGGAGGTCTTATTGTCTCAGGTTTTGTGAGTTTGACTGATGTTCTGAATCCAATGTAAATAAAACCTCACCTTTCAAAATCAATATCACAAATGGCATTGTGCTTCATTTATTGAATAGCTGACAATGTAAAGCTGATATAATAGCTGACAGGTAAAGACAGTTAACAATAATGACAACTTGAACTTGTTCTGTACCACCTGGATGTTGTCTGAGGCACATCATTGGTTCCAAATAGCAAGGAAAACTTTTCTTTACTCTTATTTTTCTTTTCCACTGCATGATAATCTCAGTTAGCAGCCTAGTGCCTTTCACAATTACCATACTTAGTTTGGAAAAGGAGAGGAGCACATCTGCAAGATGATGAAAAGAATGACTGTAAGTTTTTAACAGGACGCAAAAATTAAAAGCTAAGCCACAGTAGCCTTATATCAGAGAAAAGAAGTTTAGAATAAAGACCCCTTTAGAGTATATCAATTTTACTGCTTTGGTTTAGGTAAATAAATGAAAGATTTCTTTCTAAATTGTGAAAGACGTGAATATGTTAAATAAACACAAGTGTAATGCTGTTAAGGAGAAGGAGAGGCAGTTTGCCAAGAAAATGAAAACTTTGAACTACTCATTGTACAAAAGCAATGCAGGTTTTAATTCCTTCACATTTGAATTAAGACACATGTTGCCCCATGTAACTCACATTATATCTGTTGAAGGCATCCTTTATCTAGCTACTTTTTAAAGTGCTATGTGGTCTTGGACAACCTCTAATATTACCTTTACAGAACAAGAAATCATTATAATGGCAAAAGGAAACTAAACCCCAAGATCTTAGTTTATTCTGTGACCAAATTTGTTTGCTGGTGTTCAAACTGAATAGTTCCTTATGCTGGAATTAATCCCACTAGAATCCCAGGATGAAATCTTGGCTACTTTGAAATCAATGATAACACTCTTCTGGATTTTAATGACTGCTGAATTTCATGAGCATAAACTATCTAGAGCAAAAGGAAAGAAGGCTTAAAAGCGTAATGGAAAATGTTGACTTTATAATAAGTGATTTGTTGTTTTTTAAGTCTGCCCAATCACTTCTTCTTTTTAAAATTAATGCCCTTACAATTTTAAACAGATAGTATCCAAAGGATTCACAGTATGCTCAAAATGCTATTGACAGAGGCAAAATCAAATATGTATTTCCACAACTGAGCTCTACATAAGATATTGTAACCCGCAACGGTTCCAGCTTTGAACATTTATCAAGATGCCTTTTCAACATGATTCTAACATATTTTCTTGCTATTTACTGCACAAAGCACAGAGGAATTTTAAGCACAAATAAGAGGAATTTTAAATTTGTATTGAAGAATCTATGCTGTCTCTAAAGGAAGCATGATCTCTGGACCCTTCTTCAGCACAGGAAATTATTTTCTAAAGACAGTGTTTACAAAGGTAGTCAAAAAGTGAAGGAGGACACTATTTTCTTTTTCTTTTTTTTTTTTTTTTTTAATTAGAAAAGTCTCCACACAACAGGTCTTCAGATTGTGAATTACATCCAGATGATTTCAGCTCCTTGGCAGGAAGGAACATTTTAGGGAAAACAATTACAGTTGAACTCTAGTTTTATGTGGCTGTTCTCACATGCTAAAATAACGTGGCTTGCCCTTGTCTTCATTATGAAATTGAGCATGGTTTACCACAATAGTCAGATTTAGCCAATTAGACCAATGAACCTTTGTCTCTATGTTTAGCAAATACTGAGGTATCATTAGAACAAAGTAGGTGTGGAATGTTGTTTATACGAGGAGGTTTCTCTGAATCTGAGCTGCTCTTGGAGGAAAACAGGCTGTGCCTACAACTTCTTCAAAACAGTGAATTTAACTGTTACTTCAGAAACCCTAAAAACAGTAAGACAGGAGGATGGTAAAGACAGACAATAAAAGATTAAAAGCTTGGTTTCTACTGTATGTATATTACAGATACTTACTTTAGTGTGTGAGGTAAGCTTCTAAATAACACTTTATGAATTCATAGGTCAATCTAGAGAAAATAAATAAATAAATAAAGATAACTATCAGTATAAAACCATCATTCTAAGCAATAATCTGAGCATAAAGACAATTAAGAGTCTACATTCTTATCAATAGAATCTTTTAGTAGCCTAAATTACAACTATTTGTTGTTTCCTACAGAGGTGAGTAAGAGCTGACAACATACAATCTGAAGGATTTCAAAGTGTAACAGCATAGGCTTGTGTATGTGCACTGCTCCCTATATCTCAGAGCTGATTTAAGATATTTGTTACTGGGTAGTATATCAGCACTCCATAACAGAAAACGAAGTAATCAACATAAACATACCAACACCACAGCCTAGGAAGTCAGTCATGACTAACTACAGTTTAGTTGTGACATTTCTATGACTTTAGCATGGAATTCTCCATAAGAAAACTTTGTTCACTTAAAACCAACATAGCATCACAAAAAGCTAACAGTGCAATATTTCTACACAAAACCCCATGATTTGCCAGAGAAAGGAAAATCTATTTACTATTTTTATTAGAAAGTCAGATGGTATCTTAACCATATTTTCCATGCATTCACAGGAAGACAGATTCAATTATCTGTTTCCAATTAAATAAACTGTCATTTAAAAATATGGATGTTCTCATTTCAGCAAATGCTATAATAACAAGGCTATCCATTCTACATGGATCAGTATATGCAAACTTTTACTAAAGTTTTTTTCATCCTTATCAATATTGTAGTATTCCAGTAATAGGACAAAAAATAGCCTCTAATTAAAGGAATTTTTGTTTCTTTCTTCTGTTGCATCACTTCTTCCATATCAACCTCATTAAGGAGAATCAGTATCTGAGTTCAGACTGTGTTGGAAGCAGAACATTTAATGACCCGAGTAAGCGAAAAAGTATTACGTACGTTTGCGCTAAGGAACCCAGCGGTGCTAAGCTCCAGGATGAGCTAGGGGAAATAATCGTGAAATATAATACTGTTTTTTCTAGGCCTGTGTTAAATTATTATCTCCTTGCATCACATAAAGTATGTTTTCCTGAGGTGAAGTCAATGAACTCAGTGGAGCAGGAGGAGTTCCATTTCTCACTGTCTTCCCGTCTTGCCTGATCTTTTTGCCCTAATTTTTAAAGGAAAATCCTATCCTCCCTCAAATAAAGTACAGATTAATGTAACATAACCCCATAGAAATGACTATATGTAACCATAAATTCCGATTCCAATTAAAAATTGGTTTTATTCTATACATTTTTACATTCTCCTCTATTTTGTAACACTATAAAAGTAGCATTATTTCTGTTTGTTTGTTTGCTTAAATGATGTAAAATTATCTCCACAGATTCTGCAAAGGAGGGATATTGGTAAGGAACAGGTGTGGGGAACAAGACAACAGGCAGTACTGCAAAACTTGGAAATATTACCCTTGATATTATGTCTCTGTTAACAATCCAGGGATTAATGAACATTGGACTTATGTTCAATTCCTCTTCTAATAGTATCACTAAGGACAGTTGAGCAGATTTTTTTTTTTTCCTAAGGAAGATTCTCTGGAACAATTAAGAGAAAAACAGACTTGCTAAGAGCTAAAAGACCTTTATAAGTTTTTTTTAAAATCAGCCTTTGAGATAGAGAGGAAAATATAAAAGAAAATAAGAAACTCAAGCAAAAATATTTCCCAGATCATTAAAAAATGAACATAGTTACCACATTGATAGTGTTATGAGAAAGAGCATCTAGATCATAAAGAAGACAGATAGGCTTGAAACATGGAATAAGATCCAGATGGAGATAAAGATTTGCACATGTAAGTGGAGGAAACTTTTTATAATGTTTAGACAGATTAAGAGTCTGTCTCCATTGACAAGTTTTTATAAGGTGAGAGGGTAAGTAGATTTTGAAAAAAAAAAACAAAAATAAAGACAGTGAGGAAGAGAATGTCCAGCTTTGAACTGATTGTGTCTTTTAGCAACATCAAGCCCAGTGTCTTAATGTTTTTCTGATGTTTGTTTCCTATAATGAGTTTCCTTCCTTAGAGATGGAAACTGATAGTCTTAGAGAGGGGAATTATGTTATACAGACTGAAGAAAATTTGGACAAGACAATTTGAGTATCCACTGACTTGCTGGTTTTTACCCTCACTGACAGGAAATGAAGTCCTAAAACAACAGGTGGAGATTTCTGTTTTCATGGTCCATGCACTGTCTTGAGAAACTGTCAGATAGCTCCCATTATGCAGGTAAACCTTAAGATCCAAGCACCTCTTTATATTTTCATTCTAAATATTGGCACTGAGCTATCTGATATCAAAACTACTAACACAGTAGCCACTGGAAGGGCTGGAGACTCAAATACACTTTATAAATCTACTACAGCATTTCTACTCATTGGAATGCAAAGCTGAAGTTCCATTTAACCCAATCTTCAACTGCAGGTTATTTCTTGTGCTTTTTAATGAAACACAAGGATGTATATTAGAAAAGACAGTAGAGAATTAGTATAAATAGTATCTTTTTCAATGAGGATTAACTATCCCACTGTCACAGAGTAAGCAATAGAAAGGAATCACTAGATGTAGCCTTGAAGTATCTGGGATGAGTTATAACTCATGTTTCAAATTAGCAATAGAGAGCATATTTTCAATTGCTCATAAAAGAATTATGTTACTGACACTTTGACATAATTAACAAAACTGGAATTTAGCTGGATCACTGTGACTGTGACACTTTTTCTTGCAGAAATGTCAGCTATGATTAGCACAATACACTGAATATGGGGGATTATCTTGTATTAGATATATTCTTCAAAAAGTCTGGAAATTACTTCAGAAATCTTGAGCAAGCTGTTAGGAACTCATGAAGTTAGCAACAAGAGAGTTCAGCCTAAGAAATAAAAGACAACGAAGTACAAACATCCAAGAGAAGAAACATTGGAGTATCTCACTGTGAGAAAGACCAAATAGGCAGAACACAAACAGCCAATAGTACGTAGGCAAGCACTGATCCCAGCATTGCTGAAATGAGGATGATCTGAATGCCAAAGACTCACCAGAGCCAGAACAGAGTTCAGGTCATGAACCCTACTTTCAGATTATTTCATCTTACAATTGGAAGCTCAGTTTTCTTATTTTGCTTTCCATACTTCAGCAAAAAATTATAACTGAAAGCTTTTGTATTTTAGCTTTGTCTCTCCAAGCTTTCGTAACACATTTTTGTCTCACTCTTCACTGGTGTGACACTGACACATCAAACAAAATGGACAAGAGGAACTCTGCCATCTCCCTTAATTGGGGCTGTGAACTTTAAGAGCTAATCTCACAAGTGAAGTTAGAATTTGATATTCTAATGTGTATCTAATATTTCCAACCTTCCCAAAATCTCCAGTGAAAAAGTTCACATACAAATTTTTTCCAGTAAGTTCTTAGTAATCATGTGCTATTAGCCAGCTGAGCTCCACATTAACTTTACATTTCCGGAGGAACAGCCGTGGCTGATCACACCTTGTAAGGGAAATCAACAAAAATTCCCTCATCTGGGAATAAGAAATGCTTAATTATTTCAAATACCTACAGGCATAGAGAAGCCTCTGGAAGTCTTTTCCAGAGATTAACTCAGAGAAAGGGCTGTCATAAATACTTTTAATCATTCACTGAAATGTAATAGCTTTCTTTCTATTGGCATTATAGATAGCTAAATTATCTGACCATCTGTTATTCCCAAATACTCAGAATATGAAACTGCAATAATGTAACTCTAGTTAATGTAATATGCTGGACAAAGTATATGTCCTGTTGCTGTGGAGATAATTTAGACAGAGAAGATATGGAATCCTTCCCCTAAAATGCAGTGTTTATAAACACTCAGAGCCCCTCTCATATTCCTCATGCTAAATTTAGGTACCAACAGACTTTCTTATGCAAAAGAATGAACAGAGGACAATATACTACAAAAATTAGTACAGGAACCCTATGTTTTATACTTCTGAAGTATTCAGACTCGTGTTTACTTCTAAACAGGCTTCTGAAAATGTAAATTGCTTTGGAATGTATTATATATTATCTTCTGATTTTACATATGACTTTCAAAAAAGCAGAAATTATGGTTTATTCTTATGGTAACAAGAATAAATGTAATATCTTACCTAAAAAAATCTAATATATTAATCCACTATTTACAGACACTTCTGAAGGTGTCAACATACCTGGTTTTGAGGTCACCAAAAGGGAATTTCCTAGTCTATTTTGTTCCATTCATTAGAATGGAATGCTACAGAAGTTTTGCTTGATTTAAGTTACAGAATTTAACATCCAAGGACTGCAAATTCTATTCCAAAAATTAAGAGCGGCCTTTTTTTTCAATTTTAAATTTTCCAAGTTGAGAGATTTCATCTATGAGAAGTATATTCTAGGATATATTAATGTAATTACAACTTTAACACCTAATTTCAGTAAAATCAGCAATTTGCTGAAAAAGGGCAGAATTGTGATTATTAACACTACTTGGCCCACAAGAAGTGTAGAAAAGAATAACTTTGATGAGGAAGAGTTGATATTTTTGAATAGTTTCCAGATATGTATCTGGAATCCTACAAACAGCACACAATCTAACTAATCTACAAGTAATGCATCAAGCAGTCAGGCCCCTAAATTCCAACATCTGGTGCCTTTTTAGATACCTCTTGGTACAAGGGCTGTCATTTTAGAATGTGCAGGATGTCAATGACACCTCCAAAACTACATCTTGGGTACACCATGCCATGCTTGGCAAAACAGACATAGATTCAAATGTTTAAGCAATAGAATCCCTTCTGGGCATCACAGGATTTCACTGGCCCTCGACTGGATTTTATGTTAATTCAAATTTCACAAAACATATGGCGATACCCACTATCCTCATTTTAGCTTCCGCAGTGTACAATTTTCCAAGTCGCTCTAGTTAAAAATGTAATCTTACCATTTGTATGTTGAACTTTGCATATATTTAATACTGACTTACATGACTGGACTAGGCATATCTAAGGAAATGTATTTTTAAATGTTATATTTCCTTTGTAAATGATGATAGAGAAGTGGTGAAAACCATAACAGACATTGGTACAAAGAACAATACAATTCTTATCTAAATTACTTGAGTCTTCCTTGTCAAACAGCAGATACAATTCTCTATAATCCAATTATGCAGACAAAAGCATTTATGGGAACAAATTCCATTTTTGTGTTAGTCTTGTAATAATCTGACATGTAAAAACCTTACTCATCATTTTTATTTATGAGAATAGTTTTGTTTTCTGGCTCTGGGAGGGGATGAGTAAAGTGATCGCTACATGTTAAAAGAAAAAAAAATTAACTTAGTACCATGTAGCAATTCAGTTCCTTTCAATTATTTTCACACAGAGAAAATTAATATAATTTTAATATCACCTGCAGATAACACGCCTCAAAAGGCATACATTTCCCCTTTTTATACTGCTAATTAGTAGCCGAAAAACATAATATGTGATACCAGAAAACATGGTTGTCTAACATTTTTTGAGATTGGTTCTCTGGGAATAAGTAGAAGAATAGTGGGACAATTGCCAGAAGTACAACTTAAAAAGCATCACAGAAAGGTGTGTGACTGCCAGGGAAGGTCTTCTAGGCCTGAAGTCAATCCTTTCAAGATGTTTGCACTTAGCAGATTGTTTCATATTGCAGTTTTATAACATTAGGTCAAGCTGAAAATAGACACAATCAAAATGTTGAAGAGTCAAGCTGCTTTCGCATTGGAGGCATCAATGACAGCATTTCCTCTGCAATTATTTTGTACAAGTTAAGAGGCTGAGAATCCCTCAGAAAGCTCTAAAACCAATATAAATGAAAGAATTGTCTTCATACTTGTACAAAGAAAACGCCTGTCAAGTAAGCCACTGACAGATCCAACAGTAGATGATGCTACATTTTCGTCATTTAGTTACTATATTTATTCTGACTTCAACAGTTAGCAACGACTGCATATAACAGAGAACATTATTACAGCTTGAGTATTTTCTTCAGACACATAATCTGAATATAGAATAAGGAGCAAATATAATGGAGGGAAGCATCTGTTACTCTGAAACTTACTTAGAAGGTTTTATTGTGTGAAAAAGGACACAAAAACTGGTTTAGGGTGAAGCTATGTAGTAGGTTTTTTTCCTTTCCAAAGAATTTATTATTCTGCCAGATAAAGACTTGTGCTTTAAGGAATTGCTTCATAAACTTAATTAAACACATTAATCCTTTAAAAGACAAATTAATGTTCTAAGTGATTGGTACAGCCAAGAGAGTTGAACCATAAATTCTGCTAAGCAGGTGTATTCTATCTTTCTTTTCCTTCATCATTTTTTCTCCCTTTTTAATTATCTTGCTTTGATTCATGTTTTCTATATCATTCAAAATACATGAAATGTCTATAAATTGGGAAAACTAGCTTTGATTACAGCTTGTGGAATTTAAAATAAAAAAATTTCTTTTTGGGACGACTGTAATTATGAGACATATTTGAAATACTAGTTGCTTCATTTAGTTATTTCATATTTTTATAACAGAATAGAATAGACGCTGGAAAGGCCAGGATATTTTCATCTTAAGATGTAATTGAAAACTTTCAGCTGGGATTCAGTTTTATTCGAAGTTTCAAAGTGAGAGAAAGAAAATGAGAGAAAAAACAGAAAAGGAGAGAGGAAGGAGAAAGAGAGTAAGAGACAGAGGAGGACAAAGGGAGGAAGGAATAGAATGAAAAGAAATGAAAGTTCAAGAAAGTAAGTAAAAGAAAGCAGAAACAGAAAACAAACAAGCAAGCAAGAAATAAAAGAAAGTTGTGTACAAAACTATATGACAAACCTGTGACAAAGAGGTAGAAGAGTTTGAAAAAGCAATGATATGCAATTCTATGGCATTACAAGAAATTACAATTTCCAGTGAGATTGAATGGCTTGATGAATGTATATTTTGCTAGTTTCTAAACATCCTCTACAGTGATGCCTAGCTTAACCAACTTGTTTTAATTTTTCAAAACTACCAAATTCAGGCAGTTAAACACTAAAAATATATAAAAATCCACAAACTGAAAAGATTTTGAAATACTGTCTTCTTCCTTTGGGCAGATAAATCAAAAGTTGCTGTTGCCTGGAACCATGTGCTTCATTATCTGTTTTGCCTGATGAGCCATCTGGGATTACTGAACTTCCACTATTCTCTGTGACATTAGCTTTTCATCTTTCCATTTTCTGTATGGATTGAAACCTAAATTTTCAGCTAGTAAGGAGAAAGTAATGCATGTTTCTTTATCAACTACAATATTTCAGAAGTATTTGTAGCAGCAGGTTGTCTGATGTGTTGCTGCGCTAACCAAAATTGGCACAACTGTGAAGAAACTATGCTGGTTTTTTCGGGAACAGATCATTATCTGTGTTATTGCAGATCACATAGTAAAAGGAAATTATACTGCAAGGGGTTTTTTTTAATAAAACTTTGGGAAAAATTTAAAAAATCATCATTTAATGTTTTAGAAAATTTTCAAGATATGAAGACTAAAATAAGTGTTCTTTTTATTTTAAGCTTATTTCCAAACTCAATCACAAAAAAATCCCCCCAAAACCCTAAAGCAGACCTTGAGAATTGACATTAACAAGTAGTAAAGAGATAAAAATTGTTACATTATTTCCATCGACTAGAGATCCTGAAACCATGAATAATATAAACCAATGTTTTGTGTATATCTGGAACAAGCCTCACTTCTCATTTAAAAATACTGATCAAAAGAACACTTGAATATGATATCAATCAGTTTTTATATCCTGGACTAATGGTCAGAGGCTTTTGTGATCATACACATATGAAATCTACTACTCATTTTTAAGGGATCACAGTAGCTAAGATTCTTACAACCAGAGTAAGAACAAGAGCAAATATAATTCTGTAACTATCCAGGGAATCTGCTCCACAAAAACCTGTGGGTATGAAATATCATTGCCTTGTAAAGCATATTTTTATGCCTGTTTATTTCTATTTGCATGCCAAAACAGTCACATATGCTCTTGAACAAGCTCATACTTCTACAGCTTTTAGATGAAGAGAGACCAATAAGAAAACTTTTAAAAAAAAGCCACAAAAACTGCCTTTGAAAATGTTGTACTGGTTATAAGATACTTCCATTTTCCATGAAGGTAAAGATTTAAAGGAAGTTTGCATTTGTCCCTCAGCCTCCATCCATAAAAATAGTAGTACAAATGCCTTAACATCTTAATAATTGCCAGGCTAAATTAACAGGGTGATAGTGTTTTGATGTATGATTTGGAGGCCCCTTCTCTGTGCTGGCCTTCAGGAAGATTGAGCTGTCTCCCATATTCCCTGAAAGTGAGTCAATGACTGTTTATTCATTCCCTTGATTAGAAGGCTGCCCTGAAGCCAAACACAAGAGGCTGCTATAATAAATGCAAGACTTATATGCTTTGTTTTGCTTTCTGGGTTTAGTGCTAAACATTAAAAGGAATTGGAGATTGATTTTTGAGCATGGACTAGAGCCAGATAAAACATCAAGCAAGTGAACGGCCTTCTTCATAGAAACAAGCCCTGTTAGTGTGAGATGCCAGAGATATAGTTGAGGTTTAACTGCTGCTATTGAGCTATTTGGAGGGGGCGGTTTTAAATGTCTCATCAACTGTTGACACCTGCTCACCCGCGTAGCCATTTTGGTAGAAAATAGTGAGTGGTTAAATTACCTTTCTGCACTAATAAACATGTTCTCTTTTTCAGACACTGAGAGAAGAGTACTTGAACATCCCAGTTGTATTTGGCTCCTGTGCCATAAAAGTGTTAAGGAAACTTCCCAGCTTGACCATTCCCACTCTGGCTGTCATACTCCCAACACCAGAGATTTTGAGTTCTGGGACCAAGGCCCCTTCACCTCATGGTCAGCTTCAGTGGTCAGATGTGTTCCCATTTGAGTCCCTGCACACCACACTCACACTCAGAGCAGCAACACAAAAATACCTGAGCTGGTACCTCCAAGGAGGAGCCTGAACAAAGCGCCTGTGGACTTTTATCCCCTCACAGCCCAAGCCTGCAGAAATCCTGGTCATTCCTCCCAAGCTGACTCCTGCTGTGTCAGTGTCCATTTCCTGGCTGGCCCTTTGTTATGCAGAGGTTGGCAGTTCACAGCCTCTTACCTCAGGCTCACACCCAGATAACAATCTGCATCAATTTGCACACTGAGCCACCTGCGACAGATTATTCAACAAAAAAAAAAGTATATTCAGGAAGTGGGAGAATGAAAGATAAATAAATTGTTAATACATTAAGGTTTTGATATTACTATCTTCCTGTCCCTTCCTTGTGTCATCACTTGGTGCTGTAGAGGTACATCACAAACTGATTTTTTTCAGAGCTTACCTCATCTCCACTCTTGATGTGTGATGTTTTCCTTCTCTGGCATGTACGAGAAGGGAATACAGGCAACCTTGCCCCTGATAAGTACCAGCTGTGTTAATTACCCAATTCAGTCTTGTCCCTTATGAGTCACAGCTATATCCAATAAAGATAAGTGTGATAAAAGGGAGTGGGATCATGGAGGGAAGGAGGAAAAGAACCTTGAGGGAGTGGGAAGGAGAGGATTGTGAAGAACAAGGATCCTGGGGCAAGAGAATCACTGCTATGAGGTCACTCTGGGTCTGCAGTTTGAGCCTGTTGTTGGAACCTGCAGTCACAGTCTAGCCAGGTAAAAGCCTGCATTCAGAGTCTGCAAACTGATCCCTGTTTAGCAGGAAATAACCAGCAGTCAGAGGCTGCAAGGGAAACCGACAGCAGGAGCTTGTTGCAGCCAGAGTCAGTGAATAGTTGGAGTCAGGATGGCTGAGCTGTAAAGAGAAATAAACCAGGATCCTTTTCATGGTGTGATAAACAAGAAGTCTGTGTCTTGGCTCATTTCTAGTCTCTAACAAGAGGGCTGCTGCAACATGGCAGATCAAGCAAGTGGTGTCAGCAGCAGCTGACAAATTGGCCAATAATGTGGGTAATAAATGCAGTCAGTAGTAATTTCTCTACACTATAATTTACATGTCAAGTTTGAAAAGACTCTTCTCTCATGTTCTAGGACGTAGAAACACATCAAGTCACTTTTTCTAATGGACTCTCTGCTAAAATGAATCCAAAATTTATCAATCAATCAGTAAGCAAACCTATTGCCTTCTGAATGTGAGCCTGAGGAGGATTCTTAACGTTCAAAAACTGTATGGAATTTTAAGGAAACAGGAACTATTCTCTATAATAAAAGACTGGACCTTCACCAGAAATTGTCTAGCATAGTATTTTCAGGAGACCTTATTCTGCTGAAAACTAGAATACCTGGGGGTTTAGTGACAGGGTATCTTGAGAATTACAGGTCTCCAATTTCTCCTGAAAAATAAGGACAGATGCCAAGCAGCTAAAAAAAAGATTTTTTTTTTTTTTTTTTTTTTTTTTTTTTTTTTTTTTTTTTTTTTTGGTGAGAAAAAAAAAAACAATTAAAAGTGGTTTATGGAATGTCAGAACTTTGATGAAGAAGAAAAACAGGAGTGACTTGCATTGAGCTTTCAAAACCAGGCATGTGTCTTTTGCAAATTAGCAGCATGCAGTTACAAACCAGGACTGTGTTCCCTGTATAGCTGAACACATGCCGAGATCCCAGCTGGCCTTGGAGTTTACCAGTCAATAGTGAAAGTCTTGGTATAACTCATTCAGAGGGAATCTCTTCGATTAGACCTCTAGCAAGACAACCCATTCTGAAGTCAGACTTCTCCAGCTGTATTTATTCCCTTACTTATTGCTATGGCACTACTTCAGAGCTGTTGACCACTTTCTTTGAGCACTCTTCATACAACAGACTCTTTCTCATATTTTCCAAATCAAATGGCCTTTTTATTTTTCTTTTAATGTATAAATGCACTAATAGATTGATGATTTTCATGGATGGAAAGACTTGCTCTCTTACTTTTTTAATTCCTTCTCAGGCTGCAAGCACAGCATTTTTTACAAAGTAATGGATTTAAAAAGGAACTCATTACATTCATTATATCAGAAGTATAAAGAAGTCCAAGAAATTAGAACTTCAAATTAATATTTTAATTTAAGAGAAGATTTTAAGGAATATATTTCTGTGTCTGACTATTAAAATTCTTCTCCTTTCACAATATAGAATTAAAATTTTCTATGAACCTGGAAATCAACAAATTACAATTTTCCACAATGAAAGCTAGTAGATTTTTTTATTCAAGTTAATTACCATCTTTGTTTAGACAGAAAGACATGTAAGTTTTGATCATTCTTTCTTCAACTTGCTACAAAGGTTCCAGCCTAACGTTACTGCTAATTAAAATGTTCTGGGATCAATTAGGAGCCCTACTCTTGACTAGCAATTTTTTGGTCAATCATTGCAAGGGTATGTCATTGAATGCTTGATATATTCTTACCAGTTTCTAGAAAGCACTACCTTCAATGAAAGCCTATATTGTTTGAAACATCTGACTAGCCTATCAGTTTGTTTTAACTTTTCAGAGGAAAGCTACTTAAGGGAACCTAGAACACACATTAAAGACAGATAAAAGAGCTCATGCTGGATCCCACGCTGCCAGCTGTGGGTGTGCACAGGGTACAAAGAAAGCAAGGATTATGCAAGGAAATGAGATGGATAATAAGCACAGGGAACTAGAGAAGAGTATGGTTTTAAGAGAATTTTAGAATGTAAGGAGGCACCTGCATACTGCAACTTAGAGACTCTTCTGCTAGTGGAATCATCTAATAAAATTACACATCAAGTTTCCACTTTCAGATCACTGCTTCTGATAGCATTGAAATGAAAGCACATGAACATTTTCTTGTAAAAGCAAAATTAAATCATAGGTTTGGTCTAAGTTTGATCAGCAATGATTTTGGTTTTGTGCCTTACAGCATTGGCTTTTGTAAATGAGGTCCTTTCTTCATGAACTTAGACCTGCTTACTAGGATCTATGCACTAGATAAGGAGGGCCATGCCTGACATTCTGAAGTATTTTCTTTTTGTTCTCCCTGTAAAGCTATATTTCTTTAAAAAGTCAATATTTCTTTAAAATCCTTTCATGTTGCAGAGAAAAATATGAACCCTGTTGCAGGCAATATTATCACTATTCCTTTCAAGAAAAGCAACTTTCCAGTTCATGAGATATTACTGAAAGGTGTGGTCACTGGTTCATTGAACTCTTGGCTTCTAAATTAAAAATAGTACAAGACGAACAATTAGAAACAATTTATACTTTAGTTTCAGCACTAGTATTATTTTTCCCTGCTTTATTTCAGCAAAGGAAAAACAATTTCAATAGTTTTTCACTTACACAAAAATAATACTAAAAAAGTACCAAATGCCAAAGAACATATGATAATATTTTGCTGATGCTGTCAGGAAGACTTCAGGGATTCATAGGTTTTTTCTGACTTTGTAAGAAATTGGTGACAAAACTCAGTTGCATGAATGGAGCAGTATCAGATAATTCTCCTTTTGCTGCTGTTCATTAGTACATGGAAGGGACTTGGTTCCCACAGCTGATTTAATACCCTTCATGTTCATTAAATACAAGAACTCTATATTCAGGAATTCATCATTATTTTAATCACTATTAAGTTCAAGTCAATAACAAAACCCTGCAAAATTTTATTTTGCCAGACTTTCAAACCCATCTCAAGGAAGCACCATCTCACAATGTTTCTTGTTGATTCTTTCAGGGGAATAAATACATGTCTTCATATTCTTGTTTGAACAGCTGCCGATAACAAGATAAAAGTCTGGTAAGTTACTAAGGGGAGGAAAAGGATATACGAGTCAAAGCCTTTGACCCTAAAGATGCTGCTTCAAATTTAGTCTCAAAGAGTACTGACTGAAAGTCATTATCTCCTAAAGACCGTTCAGCTTGTGTAAACTTGGTTGTACGCATCTCACTCTGAGTTTCTGGTAAGTAAACACCCGCAGTAGAATTAAATGAATTAAATTAAACCCAAATGAATCTTCTCCAAAGGTCAAATGTATAACAAATCATGGAGATAAAAGCCCACTGTCAACCATAAGCCCACTTTTTTAGGCAATGATTTGAAACAATTTTGAAGAAAATGAGTTAAAACTGAACAGGAAGGATAAAACATGGTCTGTGTTAAACAGACCATAGTAAAAACAACACCACTAATTCAGTGTCTTGATCACCAATGCAGTATCTTACATTAATATCACTAAGGTGTTTTTTTATTATTATTTGAAAGAACTAATGAGTTTCTTACCTCAGCTTGTTTTTCCTTATATTTTCACAAGACGAATCAATCAATATATCATCATGTGTGATAAATACTATTCAAAGTAATCTTTGGATTTCTGATAGAGATTTTTTTAGCCTGTTCTATTCCAATTCATCAAAATACAGGTTTTTTTCAACATTCCCACTAAACTTGGAGCAACCTACTATTAGCAATCCCTTAATCATAGTTTTCAAATCATGTGATGACAAACATGAAATTTCAGGTGGCTACATCCATAAAAATCAAGTTGTTCACACAAGGTGAGAGGGACTAATTTCATAGTACTTTTTGCCTTCATATATCAACTGATATCTGGACTTGAGAACTACAGATAACTATTTGTCGGTCTGAGAAAATTTGAAGGTATCAGCTATAGAGCCAAAAGGATGATTTATTCTCTCCTGCAATGATGTGTTTATTGTCCTATTTGCATTTAAAAGCTATACTCAACAGTGGGGAAGGAATTAATAAACTCAGTCATGCTAAATCTGACACCTCCTCAGAAAAGCCTAAGTGCAAATCTTATCCAGCACTTTTAAAACTTTACAAAGTAAAAAACTCTTACGGCTTTGATGATAACCAGTGAAAGTTATTGCATGATTTCCTGAGTGTTCTTTCATTTCTCTTCTTTTATTCCTTAATGATTCTTCACAAGTTTTTTAGGATGTATTTTAATTTGGGTAGTATGTTATTTTCTGTGAAGAATGAGAAAAGAGAAATGCCCCAATTTTTTTTTCTTTTTTCCTTTGTTCCCAACCTCCACACCCTTTCATTTTTTCTCCTCAGAAAGTTAAATATACAATGTTATGTAGGGAATAACATCCTGAGAAGTAGCTCTTAGCCACCCAAAATGGAGTTTTATAAGAAACAAGGGAAATGAGAAGAGCTTTTTATGATTGTTGACATTACAGCTTGGACTGTTAACAGCACAGTGATGTTCTTGAGCTCGTAACTATAACTACTTTACAATCTTACAGCATCTTTCCTTCTGGAATTTTAGCAATTCAACACATCCAGTAGCAGGGCCTCTTAAATCCATTGCATGCAGGTAAGTGGAAAGACTTTTTTTAGATTGACTTATGAATCAATGTGAACTCAAGAACAGCTCTGAAATCCTGAATGAACTCCTTGTTCTAATTATTAAACTGCTTTACTTCCCACCTGCAGTCAAAGATCAAGACATTGAAAAATGTTAACTTCGTGCATCATACAAGGAAATACTACCCTTGGGACTTAGCTCATCTATTGACTGGCGACATTTCAACTGTTTCATCAATATTTCATGATGTTTCTTGTTTCTCTAAATGCTTGCACATTGTTTGCTCTTGTTTCTTCCCTAGCACCCTTCTGCACCCTAGGGAAATAACTGGGAATATATGTGACAGACACTTTCTGTAGGGTATGGTACTGTCTCCTTAAGCAGCTGAGCTGTGGATAATATAAAGAAAAACCATGACTGTTTATCCTAGTTTCTAAGGCAGTTCAGGGTCTTAGCAATGCAGAAGGAGCGAGATCCAATCTGACACATCTGTCCCTAAGTTTCTACTTGGTATTGCTACAAGCGCTGATAATTTCGGGAATGAAGGAGTTGATGACTCTGCTGAATGCCAGGAGGGAATCCACAGGAAACAGTACAGCGAGAGGTGCTGATTATGCAGTTAGTACTTAAAAAACACAAGATACAATGCTTTATGAACTGTTTGACACCAGAATAATTTCAGGGATTAATACCAGGGATATCAGGCATAAATAATAGGGGTGTTTCTGTGTCCTTGTTCTACCTTTTTTTCCCCTCAAAAAATGTCTGTTTTACAAAAAAAGAAAAATGTTGAGAGCTTGTTCAAAAAGTTTGTGAGACAAAATACAGTTTTGATGATGATCAACAGAAAATTACATCCAACAAATTAAAGAGATGAGGCAAAAGCAAGATTTGGAAGGGTAAAAAGGTCATGCTCTTGCAGAATTCCAAATTCCTGGTTTCCATTACATTTTTATCATAATTTTGCATGACTGTGGCTGGACCTCTCATTTTCAAAGCTGAAGTAAAAGTTGCTAGCTGCAGTTTGACAGGAAACCCTCCTCCCCCAAGCTCCACAATGCCTCATAAAAATATCAGATCACAGATTAAAACAGAATGACTTGAAAGTTCAAAAATAACAAGTCTTGCCTCAGTATGTCTGGTATTAAAAGTAGCTTTTAACCTGCTTAAGATGGAAAGATAATATTATTTCTATTCTCAAGTTGTTGCTCTTTCTCTTTTTGATCTAAAGTAGAAAATTGACTATAAGTATTTATTAAAGAAAACCAAACTGTGTCTAATGGACCTTTTTGCTAACCATACTAATTTGTAATTTTTTTTTGGTATTTGAATGATAAAAATCCAAAGCCTAATTTACAATTCTAATTGGTGACATTTTTAATATTTCTTATTTTATCATGTGACACTCATATGTGTCCTCACAAACTCTAGATGCCTAGACTTTGAATTTTTAGCCAAGTTTTTTGCTGGGCTGCACTTGAAAAAGGTTTACAAGAAGACTTGGAGGTCACTGAGGTTCTGCATGAACATAGACAACAACGTTTATAGAAAAGAGAAACATGCAATTTTTGTATTTTTCATGCAAAAAACCACCCCAAATTTAGATTTTTAACTGAAAAAGTTTATCTAATAGAAAAGGTGAGTCACTGATACTAGAAAACATATTTTCAATATCTAGCCTCCCTTCCTATTTGTAGATTGTCCATTTTCACAAATATATCCATGACTTAGGGACTGATGTGTCGCCCTGATTTTTCAAAGCCTTCTGATATTTACATTCTTGGAGTCAGAATTCCCACACTTTTACCAAAACACTATGTGTTTTTCACATTCCTTCTTGGAGGAGGAGAAAATTGACAGACTGTTCAACTGGCCAGTGTGACTTAGAGGAGGTATATTATCCTCCAATCCACTCTCACTTTAGAGAGTCTATAAATTGTAGAAACTGTAAATAAAGTTCTCCTTTTTGCCTTGGGCGGCTGAGCGTGTCCAGTGTGCTCCTTCCGTGTCTCAGAGTGACACTGATGTATCCTGTAATCCACCTTTCAAATTGTAATTGTTAAAATTCAGTATCTCAGCACTGTAACTTGCCCTTCAAAGCCTCATGGCCTATTTTTAGATTCCTGATTCAACCAATTTTTTTTTTTTAAATTAGATTAAGATATTTCATGGAATCTGTCTCTTCTGGGCTAGATTTTTCCTGCTGTAGTGAATGACTAAGTGCAAACTAGTCAGACTAGTGGAATCTGAATACTGAGATAGCTGCATCTGTGTCTTCATTCTTGCAATGCAAAAATTGCAAGTGATCCCTCAAACCCTGTTATCTAAAGTATAATGATAGTCACCCAAACTACTGCTAGTACTTCATCCTTACGTATGGGACATGGCAACATGTCTTGTCTCCTCTTGCCTCAGAAAGTGGTTTTTTTTGTTGTTGTTGTTCCTCTACAAGTATTTTCAGTGTCTTTATATCACTGCTGAAACTACTCAGTATCCCAGTGACCTCTGAAAGATCAGAAAGAAATTAGGATTCCACAATAAAATTATGAGAGCTGCCAGTGCTGCAACACACTGCAGAGATTCTCTGGGCTCCCATCACGCTCAGTTGCAGGGGTGTACTTTTCTTCACCTGATTGTCAACCTGAAAATTCCAAAAATACATCTGATTGGAAATTCATTTCAAAATCTCCTAACAATTGCTCTAATACCTTAAAACCTCTGACATTTTTTTCCTGTTACTGAATGCTGCTAACACAGACATATATGGCTTTCCTAATCATTTAATTCTCCTCAGAAGGATATTACCAACAGTTTCAGAAGGGACAGTAAGTTAAACTTCATTCCTTTAACTGATCTAATCTTTAAATAGGGAGACTTGGAGAAGAAAGAGCAAGCAGAACCAGACCTAAGCAGTTGAGTAAAAAGGTTTCCTCTTTCAAGTTTGAATGAGTCACTACAACCTGGCACTTAGGGGAGAGAAAATGCTAAACGGGTGGGAGTGACCCGGACAGCGAGACATTTTTTGTGTTCTCCTACACCCTCCCATTTGAAGGTTATAGAAGAGTGTGGAGAGCTGCAATGCTCTGGTAAACTACTTATAAATGTATAGACTTTACTGTGTTTTTCCCTTTAGTAGTTATTTTAATGATCCTTTAACTCCTTGCATTAAATTTCATAAAATTTCTTCCAATAATAATTATTATTTTTCACATACTGGTAAAATAAATATTTCAGATAGTCAACACAAATTCCAGTTCTCTCTTACGCTGGAGAACAAATGGTTAGGAAGGGGGACAGAGTTTAAGTTGATTCATTTTAGATGATGCATAACATGTACAGTGACAAGGACACATTAAGTAGGAGACAGTTCTTTCAAATGTGTCACTCCAAAGAGATGACTCAGATATTCACTTAGGTTGCTCTTTAACTGCCTTCCTAAGCCACAGCCTAAAATCACAGCATGCAGTTGCAACCTTCACACCTTAACATACTGACAAGACCCTGACAGCTTTCTTTTTGAAAAGTTTAATACCTTTTTCACGCCCTAGTAAAAAAAAAAAAAATCAAAGGAAACTGGAAAAAAAATAGAAATATGAGAAACTTCACTTGTACAAGACTATGAGCTACATCAAAATCTCACAGTGGAGAAATATATATCGTTTTCAAAGGAAATTTAATTTCTTATTTTGTCAATTAGCACTTGATCTATGTGCCTCCTTCTATAAATAAATCCAGTTTTTTCAAACTTCTCAGTTGTTTCAGTAGGGCCTGACATATTTTCCTCTTAAAAAAGACAAAAAATGTTTTTTACTTGAAGTTCATAGTAACACAGGCCAATCAGGACCTCTTAGGCAACCAGTTAAAATTACTAAAATTGGCTCCATACATTCAGAAATCATGGAATACTAGAGTATGTCAGGTTGAGAGGGACCCATAATTATCAAGTCCAGCTCCCTGCTCTTTCAGTTCCACCTAAAAAATAAACCATATGACTAATATTGTTGTTTAGATGCTCCTTGAATTCTCCAGTACTTCCCTGTGAAGACTTCTGTGATGGACCAGTCTGTCAGTGAAGAGCCTTCTCCTATGTCTAATCTAAACATCCCCTTTGTAATGAACCTTACAGATTAATTCCATTCTTTCAGGTCCTATCATTAGTTACCACAGCATCTTCCCCTCCTTGTCCCCCCTCGAGGAAACACAAGGTGCCATGAGATCACTCTTCTGTCTCTTCCAGGCTGAATAGGCCAGGTGACCTCAGACTTTTCAGAATCTTGGTTGCCCTCCTGTGAACACATGAATAGTTTGATGTTCTTGTACTGAGGTGCCCAAAACTGCACACAGGGCTGGAGATGAGGCCACACGAGCACAGTGCAGGGTGGGACAATCACCTACCCCAACTGGCAGGCAATGCTGTTCCTGATGCACCATTGCATTCGTGTTCAACCTGTCATCAACCCAAAACCACAGCTCTCTTTCTCTGCTTTACAGCCTTTTCTCCCCTTCTTTGTATGTATTAGCAAGATTACCCTATTTCAGGTGCAGAATGCAGCACTTTCTGTTAAATTTCATACAGCTGATAATTACCCAACTTTGTAGGCTTTCCATATTTCCCAATAAGCCTCTCTACATCTGAGAGAGTACACAAATACTCCTAATTCAGTATCATCAATCATTACAGTTTACGTCTAAATTTCCCCTACAGCCTTCCCAGTTGCTTATTAACAAGATTTTATTTGCAGTTGTATTCCACCTGCTCATGAAATGTTAAAAAGTGAAGTTTTTAAAAATTCTGAAATTCTCTATGGGCTCATCTCACAAGACTTTCCTCCATGTGTTAGTACACAGTTGAGCTTGACAATGAGGATTTAGTAAAATTGCAATTCCATTGCTAACAGTAAGCTTTCCCACCTTTTCAGATTTTGTCAATGTGTTGAATCATTTAATGCTTTGCAGTTTGATTTCAACAAGAGGACTCAGAATGATTGCTTCCCACTATTTATAAGCATGAATAAACGTGCTTGGAAAAGTGGCATGAGTCAGGAATAACCCTTACTTTGACAGGTTACATTATCTTGTACCTTGGCTTGGTCACAGCTTTCCTTCCAATACAGTAGGAGCTGCAGCACATTTGTGCTGCCTACCATTTAACTCCATGTCTTTGACTTATAAATCACAATGGGTCTCTGAACAGAACTTTACAACCCCTGTACTCCACAGGGTCTTCTGTAGGATAGAGTAGTGTGCAGGATCTGGCCTTCAAAGCTCTGTGGTTCCATTCTCTCTCTTGTAAAAGAGAACCAAAATAGCTGGTTGCTGTGAATCTGAATTTTTTAAATATTTCTAGCATGCTTTAAATCTGGGAAAGTTTTTACACTGTCATTTATTTATTATCCTTGCCAGAAACCAGTGTGCTGTTTTCCAGTAGCCTTGCCCCTATGCTCTGTGTAGACACATGCAATGGAAAAAGAAACCAGCTGTGTTTTATTCACTTTCAAACACCTTGCTAGAGAAATCAGCAAGAATATCACTGTAATGAATCCTCTTACTCCACCCTCCATTTCCATGTCAGTGAGAATTTAAGGTTTACTTGAGAGAAAATTCTATTTGTCTTATGTATCCAAAAACCTGCTTATTTATTTTTTGTAAATCAAATAACTCTCCTTTTAACTTTGAACATTCCCCAGTCCTGAACCAGACAGTCTTGCAAAATAGGCCAGTCAATCATGTTCTCTTTCTCATTGTGGGCAGGGGTAGTGGGGGAATAGAAAAACTTTCTGTCACTAAATCCTTTCTACCCACAGGCAAAAAGTCTTCACCCAATTAACTAACACCAGGTGCACACTTGAATGCATCAGAGGTATGTGGTATACTCACTGGCTCTGTTTCTAACTTGGCAGACAGACATGAAACCTGCCCCTGATTAGCCTGTTATACTGGACCTGCAGTGGAAGGTGTCTACCCTCTCAAGAAAATATTTTAGGTGTTTCTGTGCAAATAATGAATGCCTGACAATGCCAAACCCAGCATACCGCATGCATTAAAAGGATTATCCTTTCTATGATAATCTAAAGATTCTTTTAATCTGATTTGATAAGATCAACCAGTGGCAGCAGTTCACTGCAAAGCAAAAAGTATTAGCCACGAATGACCAGAATTTTGGGCAAATGTAGAGAGTATCAGAGCCCATCTCCACAGTGGGACTCCTACCTTTACAAGTATAGACTATCAAGTTCCTCCCAAGTTTGACTTTTCCCTCATATATTTTGTCTTTGACAACTTTTGCTACCAGATATTTTTAAAAATCTGTGGCCAAAAGAATTTCAGACATATACATTTCAATCCCTGACTGCAACTGATGTAGCTCTTCAGGAGCCTGAAAATCCATCCATTCAATTTTTATCTTAGAGTTTTTTGAAGCACAAACATTCTTGAAAATCAGATGGTAGCATTTGTAAAGTTAGCCTGTGTACTAAGAAATGAAAACATACAGGATTAACAAAAGACTGTAAATATTTTCTCCTGGATTTCCTTGTTATTTATTAATATTTCATAAGTGAGGTGAAAACTGACAAAATTTGTGAATTCTTTCCCTTATCTGTGTGGCAACCAAACTCTTTCAGGTAAAGCTATTGGTTTACTTTCTTGTAGCAAAGCAACTTTATCTATGACTGCTACAACAAGTACACTCAAGACTTTGCAGTTACTACACAACTGGACCGCTTAAATAAATAAAATCTTTTAATTCAGGATTTCTACCTAATATTGGTAAAAAGAACATAATCATTCTTTTAAGGCACTTAAAAGCACAGATGATCAACACATGGACTAGGAGTTATAGCAACTGAATATAGCCAACAAAAGGAGATTTTAAAGTGAGAAAATTGTGACAGCTATGGAGTTTCACTATTGCCCCATTCCATAGATACAAATTTATTAAGTTATTACTGTTATTGTTGGAACTATTTTCTCTGTTACTTTATGGTACTTCAGGACACCAAAGCCATAACAGAAGCCAAAATCCTTGTTCTTCGATTTAGTCACTTGAGAGGGATATGAATCTGTACTTGCCAGTAACTTGAACTTGGCCTTCCTAGAGATCTACCATGTCCCTTTAACCAACAGGTTCCCATTTTTTCTCTCTAATGTGAAGAAATTGAGGTCTAAGTTTTAAAATCTCAAAGACTTAAACTCACACCATTTTTTAAAAAAATGTGTCTCTCGGACAAAATGAGTCCAATACAACCCAACCTACTGTGCTGTCTGAAATTAAAATGCAAATCACACGGCATGTATAGCTATCCTCCTTCAGGGTCTCCTGAAGAGCTGAGATTCAAATCTTTGCCTTTAGAACAGAAGAAAAGATTGATCATCTCAAAGATCAATTCAGTCTAGAACATTGTTGTTCACTGGAACTAGGCATGTGGGCCAGGAAAAATATTAAAAATAGAGCAAGAATAAAGTAATACTCCCTTGGCATAAAATCACGCACTGCAGAGATTTTATTATTAGAGAGTTGCTGTTTCAACTGGACCATTCTATTTAGTGTAGCCAAGGCTGGGTCTGTTTTTAATTAATTTATCCAAATTTTAATTAATAATTTTTTTTAATGAAAGAAATCCACAATATTTTCTCAATGAGTTCCACACTTTAGCTATGCATGTACAAAAAAACCCACCTTCATTTTACTTTTCATTTGCTGTCAAGTAACATCAATTTGTGCTCCCTGCTTTTCCTTTTGTGAGGGTGTATAATTTTCCTTGTTCATCCTAATCAATGTTGTGTCTCCCAGTCTGTAGTGTTGCTGTGCAATTGCTTGTTGCCATTCACTGTGTCTGTTAATTCTTTCATAGCAATTTTCAGATGCAGTTGAATTTGGCTTATTTTCTTTATAAATGAACTGAAAAATCTTCACAATATAAGACATTAAATGTTGTATCCAAACATGTAACATCATATATACTACACTTTTTGTTTATCAAGTAGAATATTTACATGCACTAAGAGAATTCAACCATTGTGTGCCAGACATGAAGAAAACATCTTCCAAAAGAACAGAATAACTTTATAATTTTTTGTCAACAGTGTTCACCAAGACTGAGACATTTTAAAGGGACATACCTCCTGTTAAGTAGTATTTGAAGGTGTAACTATTCATTTTAATCTTAATCTTTCCTACACTAATCCCATATTGATATTTTTCCCAATATTAATATGTACTTTGGATGTACAATTAATTTTGGAATCACCACTGGTCATTTTTAAAACTCTCCACTAATATCAAACTTTCAAATATGTATTTTTTTTCTAAAAAAGGAATTTTTTATATAGGTGTTTATATAGGTGTAAACTGTATGCTAGAAGTTAGAAAAATCCAGAAAATAGATTTTCTCTGAGGCATAGTTGGCACCATTATTGTCTTAACCTCATAATTCAATAATTTTCTAGTTTTTCTCTCTGCAATGGCAGTCTGAGAACCATTAAACAGCAAAGGACAACAAGAGAATGCAGAGAATGAATGGTCTGAATCAGTTTATGTTCCAGCATAGATCCTTAAATAATTATTTAAGAATTTTACACATGGATAAGATTCAGGAGCTAGAAAATATATCATAAAAATTCTTTTTCAGTGAACCACATTGTAGTGATTATTGTGGTGGAAGAAGTGATAATATAGGTCAGACAAATGCCAAGTAAAAGGCAGTAATTAACTTTTGGGTCACATACCTATTGGTAAATGTAGTATTATTTCAGTAGACCCAGGGCTAGTTTTTGCTAAGAGCCATAAGGAATTCAAAAGGATACCAACTCTTCCACCTCTCCCTACAATAACATCCATATGGCTCTCTACATATTGTTGTAAATTCAAATCACTGAGGAATTTCATGCAATGCTTTTATCCTCTCACCTAACAAATCATCTATAAAACTAAGTACCCTTCACATGATATTTGTATTAAGGGTCATCTACTGTTTTCACAGACAGCTATTTGTTACTGGCATGTTTAGTTTCTGCATATAAATAGCACAGATTTATAATCAAATATTTTTTTGCAAAGTCAAAACATTTAGAAGAACTGGATGAAAAAGTGATTGGAGGCGAGTCTTTGCCATCTACTTTCCCACTTCTTCATGGCCTCTTTTTAATGGTAGCAGGCCATCTATAGATTTCTAGGAATTAAGTACACATCTACGCTGCTCAGAGGGCAGATAAATCAGAGTTTTTGCAGTGTTGTTTGAAGAATTTTTTTATACTCTTATTAGTAGATATAGAGGAAACAGAGTGGGAGGGAAGGAATAAAAGCCTGCTGACTCTGCAGGTTTCATCCTGTAAGTTCAGGCAGTTTGCCTGACCCCCCCGCCCCCTCCACTACTATATGTCAAAGGTGACATCTTTGCAATAGTTAGGAGTACTTTTTTCCTATGCCTTGTGAAAAACATTAGAGCAGATGAATGAGTCAACCAGTCAGGGAAAAGATAATTTGAAATTTGTCTCTTAAAATGGACAATAGAAGTTGTTTTTGTAACTCTGGAAAAACAGGAGAAGGCTATACCAGTACCTCCTACTGTGCTACACCTCATGCCAGCAATCTGTGGTTAAAGGACTCTCAGGGCAAGGTGCACTTTCACCTTTAATTCAGCTTCTGTCCTTTGAATTCTACCACTTTAACCAATGAGGTTTAGAACCTCTAGGAACCTTTTGCCAATAACCTTCTAAGGCAGAATGCTTCACTTTTAACCATATGCTGCATAAAGAAAAATCTCCTTTGGCTGGTTGCTGAGCAGGATCTAGGAAACACATGTGATCAGAGCAAAGAGCAGATTTATCACTTAAAGCTGAAACCTCTTGAGTATTCAAGTGCTTATCTTCTTCAGAATGTCTAAGGAAGTAAATTCTGGAAAGGCCTTCAGAGCTTGTGCTACTATTGTATGTTCTTCGTTGTCATTCAAAGGCAGTGTCAGCAATTACTTCAATTAAAGTTTGGCCAGATTTTAATTTCACCCTATTGCTTCTAAAAGACTTTTTTCTTCTTCACTATGTAAATGTTGCATGAAAGCATTAAGACACAGATATTAAACTTGCTCAGCACCTTTCCTTGATTTCATAGCTTAAGAGACTGACTTATAATTTTTCATTAGGGTCTTGGAAAATGAAGAGAGCTAGGAAGATTTCACATACAGATTTGGAAGCACTTCATGTAACAACAATCTGATTGCAAAGCTGAGCTTTTCTTCCTTAGCTTAGGCAACCTACCACTTTTGTGAAGTCACCTGAGATAACTCGACGAAAGTGTGTTTGTGAGGAACTTCACATGAAAAACACTGTGCTATGTCTTTACATAGTGCCAAGAGGGAATTCAGTGTTTTCTGATGAGTGCAGGCATTGACAAGAATAGAGGTGCTCTGGGAATCTGGAGGTCAGGGAGGATGTTCTGCACTGTTGGTGGTGCCAGAGTGCAGGACTCTGACCAGTTTCTTTTAGATATTCCACACATGGGGTATTAATGTTTGATAAAGAATTTACTTATTTTCAGTTAAGTTATGTGAGATTTTGATTTAACAGAGAGATGGGTTTGAATCAGAGTGCAAGTACAAATTGTGCTTAGCAGACTGAAGCAATTTTAGCATTTATTTGAATCACGATAAAACAAATATTTCCTGAGCTCACCATCAAGACACCAGACATCCCCAGTACTCCAAAGGATATATGGGTTGAAACCAAATTAAAACCATTTCTCTCCTCACAGGTCTTTTGTTTGTTTCTCCATTTAAATTCTCTATGTCACATATAATTTTTTGCATGATATTGATTAATGAAGGGATTAATAGTTAGCTAACACCTGATAAAGCCTTTAGGAGAGAGCAAAGGGCTCCCCTCTGGTCTCTTTTGCAATGAGTTCAGCATCCTTTAAAACAGCCACGATCAGTTACTCTGCACATCCTTCCCAAATTTCATAATTACGCCATCCATGGCCATCTTCTCTAAGCCTTCTGTTGTTAGTGCTCACCCATCAGTAACAAGGGACAGAGAAGAATAAAGAAAAAAAAAAAAAAACCCACAGATTTTTATTGAGCAAAAAATACAAAAATGATGACCAAAATTGTAAATTCTACCAGAAAATTGGGAACAAAGGCTATTGCAACAGAGTATAATATTAATGTGGATGAAAAGAAAAGGTCAAATGAGGTGCAGCCATCATTCAGGTCTTTATGTAGGTATAGAGGAATGAAATATTCAAAAGGTCTGGATGGTTTGGCTTATCTGTCAGTTTTATGTTCCTGTGAGAAAATAACTTCCTTCTTGGTGTGAGTCCTACTCCTCTTCTAAACTCCAGTAAGTTAATAAGAAATCTTTGTTATGCTCATATAGCTCAATAATTTCAAGATAATCTGGTTGTGCTTAGTTGAAAAGCAACCTTTTGTAGAGCTTTACCTCATATTTCAGACTTAGAGAAATGTGATGATATTCTTGAGATAATAGAAGGAAATTAAAGTGGAGAGGTTTTGTTTGTTTGGTGATGTTTCCCCTCTCCCTGCCCCTTAAAGGTTTCACTTGATATTTGGAATATACTTCACAGTGGAGTGAGCATGAGAAATTATTGTTTTATGAACTGATTTCCTCATTTCAGCTCAGCAGCACTTTTAAATCTTTGCCTTTTGCCTAGCAGCTGCGTTATCTCATAAACACAAGAATTTTTGCTAAGGGATGTCAGCCTCAGCAAAACTATAACAAACAAAAGACAAAGTTTGATTAGCTGCATAAAAAAAAGATCTGAACAATTTACACATCTACCCTAACAAGTCCTTTTCTTTTGTCAGCCTCAGACAATTGCTTACACCAAGTGATTGCCTACAGTTTAACAACAAAAATGAAGTGTTATAATTGCCAGTTTTTTAACATCAGGTCCTGCACTTAAGACACTTTAAGTAATTGGACAGTATAAAACTCATCAGGATACACTGCTGCTTCACACACAATCACCATTGTTCAGCCCAGGTGCATTAGTACCTAGCAGTTGCTTGTTCTTGTTTTGTTTTTCATTTCTCTCTCTTCATCCCCTCTCACCTCCATGTGGCTAAGTTTATAATATTTGAAAAATTAATTTAGAAACCACAGCATGTCAAAGCAGTTCTAAATAAATATGGTTTCAATTTCGAGTAAATGTTTTGGCTGAGAGACCAGAGACTGCATGGTTTAGCAGTGAAGGCATTGGTGGAGTTAATTAATAATATGTCTAATTATTAAATCAAAATTGCATGTAACTTAACTAAAAATAAGTAAATTCTTTATCAAACATTAATGCCCCATGTGTGGAATATCTAAAAATAATAATGTGTCCAATTTCTGTTAGCTCACAATCCAGTTGCTCTAGAAGGGAAAAAATATTTCATGATCACATTAAAGAGGAAGAAAAATCCACTCAAAATTGTAGCAGTGAGAATGGAAAAAACTTTCAAGCAGAATTACTTCTACCAGTACTACAAGCAAGATTTTTTTTGATTTTTTGTTTTAGTGTAAGTAGTTTGTATTTAAGTATATCAGTGAATGCACCCTAAGCATTTGAATGTTATGTTGAAAAATATTTAGATAGCAAATTTACATAATTCATTGAAGTACACTTTCACTCTTACTGCTTAGGGGTTACTTTTAATGACATATGATATAAGAAGACTTACAAGGTCTCTTCTAAGGAGGAAAAAAAAACAAATTTAGAAGTTACTGAAATAATCGTCAAAGTACAGGAATTTTTGTCACAGTTTTTCACCTAAACCTTCTCTCTATATTAACCCACAAAGGTCAAAACTAGCATATGAGTCTTAATTGACAAAGTGAATCAGTCAGTTAAGCACTATGTTTCCCTATTTGTTTTTTTTATTTAAGAATATGACAAAAGTTCTGTAAATATATCTCTTCAATCTTAATATTCATATGTAATTCCAGATTTAATTAACTTTCAAATCATTGCAGTCTGTTCTACTCACAGAGAATGGATGGGGAGCTAAATCACATAGAACTGTTTTTATTTTTTGTTGATAAGCTAAAATTTTCTTCATTGAGAGAAATACATGGTTTAAAAAAGCAATACCTACTATCACTTGGTTAACCACTTCTCAACAATTTTCTTCAATTTCATGAAGAAAAATCAACTCAGATGTTATGTCCAGAAAGATTGACTGATGAAAGGGAGAGATGAGGAGAAAACACCAAACTTCCTGGAATTTAAATGAGGGCTGTTTTCACTGCATTCAATCAACCAGATTTATGGAGTGTTCCTACATTTCCTCCTCATTATCAGGTCCTAATCTGTCGGATTCACACTTAGTTTGGTGAGATTTCCAACGAGGCTGTGCAGTCTCAATAGGGAGAACTTGCCAAATAGGAAACCTGACCAAACCCTTTTAGATGTACTAAAAATACTAAGGTGGGATGAAAGCTACCATCAGTCATGCAAAGGTGCTAGATGGCATCTCTTAAAATAACCCATCTATACAAAACCAAGGCCCTTCATTTTTGCAATGATAACATGGTAAATAAAAAAGTGAGCAATAGGATGTTAAAGTGGGCATTCTAGGCCTTGCACTGCAATTCCACTTGCACTTTAATAGTTCAGGTAAAAGCTTTTTACTGTGACTCTATAGGCATATGCTATTAATTCCTTCAATTTTTAAAGTACAATCTATTTACTCAACACTTACAGAAGAAGGAACTTATATTATTCCAGAATAATGTCCTACTCTCCCCACATTAAAAAAATATTAAGGTGATCCTGAAGGAACTGAAATATACTGCTCTCTTTTCCAAGATATGGTTATGGTCTCTTCTTATGTAGCTTGTTCAATTTTCTTAAGGTCTATTCCCAGGTTAGCAAAAGTGAATCAACTCCTTTAATTAGTTTTCTCTAAACTGATTTAGAGCCTAAATCTTTTCCCTTTAAATCATATCTTCCAGCTCTAACATACTATATAATTTTTTGAATTTCACTAGGAATTCCCTGCAACAAGATTTTCCACATCTCTAGCAGAATTTCCAACTTTTCTAAGTGATAAAGCTACTACACAGTCCCTTTTAATTTTCCATAAATTTCAGCCCCTTTTAAATATATGGAAGGTAATTTCCAATCCAGATAAATAACTCTGTCTAAGGCTTTTGATATATCTAGGAAGGAGACTTTCAAAGACAAACAGGAGCCAGGCACCTACATTCCACTGATAGCTAATAGGCATCAGGCACCTGTGCCTTTGAAAATCTCTCCCCAGTCAATCATGTTTGACAATTATTCATCAAGTTTTCCTACTGTTATGCTGAAAAAAAAAGTGAGCTGTCACTTTCAAGACTGTTCCTGTACACAAGAGAAGCCAAATCCATATCGATCAAAGTGACATGTTTGTAGTGCAAAATAAACTGAAACATCTATATAATTTATGGCTTGTTATGTTTGGTGATAAACAGGTGCTTTAATTAAGTTTGAGATTCAGAGCCTTTTAAACCTAGTGCCGAATTTTATCACCTATAAATAAAGAGGTCTTTGGAAAGAGGAATAGATAAGCCTGAGTATTGATTTTGGTTACAGATGTGGACCTAAGTCCCAGAATTTACAGCAAATAATATACTGCTTGTGCCTTTAAACTACAATTACCTCCGGAATACAGTGTGTTCAGTGCTGTTCAAGAGAAGGGCTGAAAACATACAACAGCATGTTTCAGCAGAAGAGAAACTTAAGTAAATGCAAAGATATAGGCTTTCCAAACAGCGTCTGGATACAGCAGAAAATTTCTTGTCATCTATGGGTGCCCCAAGACCTGTTTATTAGAAGTTTTAGTAATTAGATTCTTAAGTACTTATACATCTGAAGTACAGATATGAAGTGGAAGTTAGATCACAGGGCAGATTCCATCATAGATAGGCACCTCAGTTCCTCTTTCACACAGAAAGGCTGAAGGCTTTGGAATTCATAGCGCACTTTCATATTGGCACATCCAAATATTTCTGAAGTGAATAATAAGCTTGCTTCTTTGTAATTTTGCCTCATTTTAAGAGGATGGAAATAGAGGCATTTTATGAATATGGATAGTGCTGCATAACTTTTGGGTGGATAAGCTCATTCTACAGTTAAGGCAGAAAACCAGGAAACTACAGTGAGGATTTCATAGTACATATGAATAAATATATTTCAAAGAAGCTTAATGAATTGTCTTTAGGATGTGCCCATATATCCCTACTGACTATAAGGAAAGGCTACAGACTCCCTTGGAGTAGAAGTTTAACTCCTAAATATTAATTACTTAAAATTTGTCAAGGAAGATTGTAACCTAAACAACTTTTGTAACTTTTACAGTAATTTGTTGGCATAGCTGGACAAAGAATCCAAAATGCTGAACTAGATTTTTTATGACTTTTATCTTACTGTCTCTGGCCCACACATTAATTAAGTCTCTAGTGATGGTATTATTTTTAAGACCTTTGTAGATTTCAGAGAATGAGGCATGTTCAGCACCTATTTGGCATTATTGGAACAAATCTTAATACAATAAGAAAATATTAAGAACTTAAGAAAAAAGTTATAAAATAGAAGATCATTCATCAATTATTTCAAGACATTTTTCAGCTTCATAAGATCAAACCCTGCATCAATTTTAGGCAGAGGTTTTCTTTAGTTTTGGCTGTTTGAAATGTCTGGTTTTCAGATTTTTGTTCTTATTCAAGCCTGGAAGTTAACAATAAATTAAAAGCTACTGAAATGTCTTCAAGCTGAAAATATATTACCACATATCACCTTCAGAAAAACAAGCTTGAAGTCCCTCTAATTCTGTGTCCTCACTCCCTCTCTTTAATCCTCAGACATCTTGTTTACTATAACCGATTTTATGTTGTCTTTCCTTTCTTTAAGAGATGTAGTTTATGGTATGTCCCAAGCTAACTACCTCTACCATAAATAAGATAAAACTGGTGCTAGGTATTGCTGAGCAAAGAGCACAATCATTAAGAGAAACAGTCCAGTAAAGAAGGCAAAGTAATGACTCTATTTGGAATCTGTTTATTGGCTCTCTGCTTGAAAACTTTGCCACAGACATAATACCTCCAGCTCAGCAACAATTATGCTGTTACTATACAAAAGCTGTTTAAAAAAATTATTTGGAAAAAAAAATCCCACCTTGTTCTTTTAGTTCAGGGAAAAGAAACAATCTTTCTCCAAGTTTCTTTAGATCAGTGTTACTAAATTTTGAAATTTTAATGTCCACTTTTAAATTTTCAGTATTTGGAAATATTAATGGGGCAAATATTAGTTAACTCATCTGAGTTTTGATATAGCATCTGTTTCTGAGACTGATGAACTGCACAACTACCTTAGGGGTATCAGCCAGCCCGAACATGTTCGTCAAAGCTGATAGCAAAAAGAACTCTCATTTACTAACTTTGGCCTGTCACACATAATGCTCAAACATTCATCATGCTTCTAGGTAATTTTATTATTACTCTCCAGGTATGGATTGAAAAAGCTGAATATCTCTTGCTATTGTGAAAATCCAGGAAAAAAATCAGATTCAAGGTGAGAGTTAAATAAAATACTGATTTTGATTTGATTTTTGATTTGATACTGATTTTCATATAATAAGTAAAGAACTTGTGGAACTCCTTTCCATGTGATACTATACAAACTATGGAATTGATAGCATCAGAATCTATAAACATTTTTACAAGGAATAATTTCTCATATATCACATTTAAGAAGCCTTGACGATAAAAGAATGGATTCTCAATTTGCATAAAATTCACTTCCTAAAGTTAAGAGATGTTGTCTAAGTTAAAGATTGGGAAGAAGCAAGCTCCTACCTATGCCATGGATAGGTATGGATATAGGAGTATGGCCAAAAATACTTTTGTGTTCAAATGGCTCATTTAGAACTCAGGTGGTAGCAGATCTTCAGCAGCAGAATTCTGGGCGTGAGATTTGAACAATTCAAGCAGTCTCACCACAGAGGGCAATATAAAAAGGAAGAAGTTTGAACTCTCTATTGTTTGCTTTATTTTTATTACTAAGTTGACCCTCTGAAACAGTGGATGATAGAGCTGAGAGTAAAGCCAAAAGCTTGGCTAAGGCACATGCCACTGAATAGCTAAAGAAGTGTGGATCTGTTTGTCTAGAAGAAAGTTCCAAGCTTGTTTTGATGTCAAGAACATTTTGCCAAGAGTGCTATTTGGCCCAGGGGGTATTAACTCTTAAATTTGCATCTTTGATTTTCTTTCTTTTTTTTTTTTTTCCTTTTTATTGTAATACAATAGGCTGAAGGCTGAAAAAAGGCAGACACATAATGTTTTTAACAAGGAAGACATCTTAATTAGGCTGAAGAGTTAGGCTAGTTATCTCAAAGGATTTTAAACCTCCTCTGCCCAAGAGCCAGTGTGTTTGTGCCTCTAAAACTGTGTACGTTTTTCAACACTGAAGTCCTCAAAGTGAATGTGAGAAAATGAAGAATCTTCCTGTTGCCTGCATACGTTTAGTTTAACTATAAAGTGCTTAATTATCAAAATTTGAGAACAGTTTTCTGTCTTGAGAAAACTGCTATGCACAAAGTCACCTATGATAAAAGAATCACCAAAACATTTTGTTGATTGGTTTGGGTTTAGTGGGGTCTTTTGTGTTTTGGCTGAGGGGTTTTTTCTGTGGCTTGTTTTTGTTTGTGTTTGTGTCTTTTTTTTTTAAAGAGTGTCATGAAGCTAACTGGCATATGGAATGCAGTAATTGATTTCAATATATATGCATCTTCTTTATGGTTTATTAAACTAATTAATCTCAGCAGAAAATTATGGATAGTATGGTATTAAAAACAGAAGCAACCAAAGTGTTCTTCTCTGGTTTTGCCATATCATTCACTTCTTTGTTTACAGTTCATGTACTTATTAACAACCATATCATACGTTTAAATCAGTAACATCTTACCAGTAACATGTCAAAAATTTCTATCTGTTTTGAATGCAAATAGTAAACAAGGGGAAGAATGGAAAAGCAATTCTTAGGTCTAAATTGCACAGTATATTAAGAAAAAGAACCAGCACTCTTTGGATTAATTATATATTTCACAGTGAATCCTAGTTTACAGTACTGCTTGCATAATACAAAAGGAATGTTCTTTCCAATTGCTATGTTTTTCTCTTGATAGATACTATGGATAATTGACTGAATCTTAGCAAAAAGCATAACTCTTTAAAGAAGTCTTGGAGTCAGTTTCAATATTGCTGAACATGTTTTCACAATCCATTCTCATTTGACCCCAAAAGGTTTGCATAGTAAATAGTATAAAATAATTTTACAAGCCCTAGAGTTGTCAAAAGGAAGAATAAATATTCATTCTCTAAGACGTTTAATTTGGTTATCCTTGTTTTTTTAGATGAGGGTCATTATGATGGCTATAAATTACTGATTTAAAAGTTAAGATGACAATGGACAAATTAGGAAATATTTTGCTTTGGATTTGGCAAAAGTGTAATTTTTTTCTCAAAGGTAGGTTTTTTCCAAAGTACATCTCATAGATTTTTTTTTTTTTTTAATCACAGGCAAATGGAAAAATTTAAACAAAGATTCTTTTAAGGAGAAAACATGAGGGAAAGAGTCTGCTGAGCTTTCATTGACCTACCAGGTATCCACAAGCATGACAAATTTGTCCAAAGTGAAGAATAATAGGTACATAGTTAAAAGTTTTTCATACCTTGAGTCTGATTTCCTCTCTTTCCCCTATGCTGTTAAAAAATGGCACCCAGTTATTCAGGAGCAAATATTGCTCAATGGTATCAAATTATTTTTATATGTCCCATTTTCGTGCATGTTACAGATCCTTAGCACATTATGCATAAAAAGAGATCTTAGCAACTGTGTAGTCAAAGCCTTTAGCTCATGGTTAAATCAAGTCTTTTAAATGTCACACCTTCTGAGTCTTTTAAGCCATATGAATTGTTTGAAGGATTTATAAATGAAGACAAGCAGCTGCTCTGCACTTTGTATTAACAATATCTGTTCAAATATGCTCATGTCTTCTAAACTTCCAAATCTACTCTGTGTACATAACTATATCAAGAGGAAAAAGAATAGGGCGAATATCTTAAATGTAGTAGACATCAGCTTTCCAGGTGTTTGGAAATCATAGCTTGTACTGGAATATATAGCAGCAAAAAAATGTAGAGGACAAATGTTGTCTTTTGAAATATTTGTTTTGTAGTCTTACACAGAATATTCATTATACATATCTTGATGTATATAAAGTGTGAATATACCTCAGTTTAGTCTTGACTTTAATTATTTAGAATTCATCATTGGTGGTTGATTGGAAATGCTAGTCATGATTTAGGAAGCATTCTTTAGAAAAAACTGTATAATACACTATACATATAATGATAGAAGTAACAGCGAAAAAAATTAGAAGAAAAAACAAAACAAGTATTGTGGCTTTGCAGAGGACGAGGGAATTTCACATTCCATAACAATTCTACACCTGTTCTTGTGAAAGGAAAAGCACTCTAAAGCACTGTTGAAACTGAATCAAGATTCTCATTTGTCACCAATTAGCGCAAATGTATCAAAGAAAATTCAACAAAAAGATGCTTTATGTTATGAACACAGAGACACATAATTTTGTTAAATATCCAATAGACACAGATTGCTTTTGCTGCCCTTCCTTTACTCTGTCTGTCCACTCTGTATATTGAGGAAATGCGGTATTCAAAATCCAAATTGCATAATAGGGCATTTGAAAGCAAAATCTAGATGTTAATTTGATTTTTTTTTTAATAACATTCCTTTGCAAAGGTGAGGGTGCTAAAACACATAAAGATATATTTTTAGATCTCTATACAAAAATATATCTGTCTATATCTCACAGAATAATAGGCTTGGAAAATAAAAATCTAAAGCATTTTATCTTCAAGTTACTGATTCTGACTACAGGTTTGAATATTTAGCCTGCTTTGAGTCATGACTTAATCTCTTTATACAAAGCTCAGTAAAAGAAAAGCATGAACTTGTGGGAAAACAATACTGACGTTAGCTAAGTTGGTTAGAGCATGATGCTGATAATATCAAGGCTTCAGGTTTGATCCCCATATGGGCCATACACTTAAGAGTTGGACTTGATGATCCTTATGGGTTCTGTGCAACTCAGAATATTCTGTAGTTCCTTGATATTTATTTAGATTATTTAAACAGTGCAAAATTAGAAATTCTTCTTTAGTAAAAGGTGTGAAAAAATGCAATGCATTTCTCTGACTTTCAGAGTTTTCTACACATCTCCAGGTATATTGATTTAAGGAAGTTTGGAAAGATTAGGGGTTTATTTCTATAGAATTCAAATTATTGTCCGTCTTAAATAATAGTGGGCTATTCATTAACTGTTATAATGTTCATGAGCAAGTGTGATGAGATCAAAGAAAAACATTGAGTAGTTTTGAGAGTGTAGAAAGACCACTCATTTGTAATAGGGAACTTGTATGACATGGTTCACCTGTTTCAAAAGAAAAATACATGCCCTGCATTGGACATCTGTCACTGTATGACATCTAGCAAGCAGGGTTCTATAGGAATCTGGCTGGCTGGATGCAAGTGACTTGCTGAAAAAAAAAAAAGAAGGAGCAAGAGAGAGTGTAAAATCATCTTAATGATGAGAGTCAAATGAAATCAAATGATCATCTGTAAAACTTATGCAATGGCTTCTTCAACATGGAAACCAAATAAATGTTGGAGGAGGAAAAGTTTTGTTCCAAATGAGAGTCATGGATTTGCAAGAAATTGTTTGAACTTTTACCAGCTAAAAGCCAGAACATTCAAATCCACATTGAATATAACTATTCCTTCTAAAAGAGATTATATTTTCTCCTAATGGTTTGCTGTTTTAAGTCAAAGGCAATCCAACTTCATTAAAAGGATGCAAGAGCCTGTTTCAAAGGCACTAAATTCAGTCTGTGTTTCATGCTAAAATTAAGAATGTTTAGAGTGGTTTAGTTAATCTATTTTATGGAATGCATTGATTACAGTGCAGTTTTGTTTTGAGGCTCAGAACTGGTTATTCAGCTAAGCCCAGGACATAAGTATGAAACTGAGCAAAAAGACTCGAGCTGCTGAGCTGAATATTTTACATTGTTTTACCCTACACCTAAATCAACAACAATTTGAGTATTTTTTCAATAGAAAGTGTTTTCAAAAGAGGGCAAAGGTAAACTGAAGTCTAAATCCAGACTCCTTGGCCTGGCAACTAGAAGCAACCAGCTATGAATGTAATATTGTTCATTCGTTGTGCCCAACTGCAGATGTGCCAGCCTGATTCTCTAACATGGCACAGTTTGAGACATTAGTGTAGAGAGAGCAAATAGTCTTGGACATGTCAACTGTGCTGTAAACTGGAAAAATAAAGATGCTCTTCAAAGGCAACTTCTTGAATTCTGAATGGACTAAACCATTCATATGCATCATTAGATTACAGTAGAAACTCAAGTAAACCACAGATGAACAAGCCTGAAATAACCAAGAAGGCATAAAGAGATTTAGTTTCTAGTCTCCCTGGTTTTGAATGACCCTCATGTAACTGAGAGATAACTATTATCTACATTAAGTAATGGCATACTTGTGTGGTCTAGCCAGTCTAACTGTAGAAATCACATCTCTGTCTACATCAGTATATTTTAGCAAAGCTCAAGAGAAAAATTCAGACTGGAGCTCCATTATTATAAATAAAATCTGATGATCAATAAAGGGTTTAGGTCTCTGAAAACAGCTTCCCACTTGATTAAGCAAGGTTAGGTTTGATTATAATTCTGTTGTTGATTATATAGACTTCTTCTACAGAATCTTAGAAAAAAGTGTCCTAAAAATCCTTTATGCAGAGAATTACATTGTATTTAAATTCTTTACTACTTAGAAAAACAAGCTATTGCATTTTTGCATGAAAAGCTAATTAATAAAATACAGACAAAATATGTGCTTTTTGAGTTATGCATTTTATATGTTGATAAATTTGCTTGGCTACGCCTGAAAAGAGGAAAAACAAGGGGCAGAAAAAACATGTTATCTAATTAACAAAAATCTATAAATTAAACATATAAAATCAGCCACAGTGAGAGAATCAAGTAAGAAAAGGTGGAAGAAGATAATTTGGGGTTTTTTTTACTCTATCTTGTTGACTTCATTCATCAAGGAAACAAATCTATTTAAAGCTTTTGATCAGTTAGAGTGAAGACTAAGACTCAGCATATATGTGTCCAGTCAGGTGCAGAACATAATATTTAACTTCCTTCAGTCAGCCTTAAGACTTCAGATTTTCATTTAAACACTGCAACTGAAGAAAAAAGATGTGATCACTGCAACTGTGCTGAAGATGTGTAAGTCAAAATTACTGGCACAATAACTAAAAAAATTTTAAAAATCAATGACACTTAATTGCAACTAAAGATGTTCTATATTGCAAAATTTTAATAGTTTCTCCATTTATTTTTTACATGCTTCTCTCTCTGTAACTATAATAGAAAATTTTAATTAATTTTAATTTAACATTAATGTTTCAACCTCTACATTTATTTTTCTCTCAATATTTTGGATTTTTTGATGTTGACATATTATTTAAAATTCTTTAACATCATAGTCATTTATTAGACTTGATTTTTAAATTTTTTTTCTCAAATTTCAAATAAAAAATATTTTGAAACTACTTTGAGAACAAATTATCACTGAAAATAGGTATGAGTTTCAGCCATGGCAACAAAGAACCTGAGAGCATAATAAACACACTCAAATTACTTGCAGATGACTAATTCTACATCCAATATGTCTTCTACATCCAGGTACACAATCAATATTTATTCCAAGAGACTCAAGGAGTTCTGTATCTAAGATCATGCTACCAGCAGTTGCTGTTACAAAAATAAAACCAAAACAAGCAAACAATTAAACAAAATACAGCCCAAACCCCAACAGTTTTATAAGTTTATAATATTTATGAGTTAGGCTGTTAGAGAGGACCCAAAGGAGGGCTGCAGAGATGGTGAAGGGCCTTGAGGGGAAGCTGTGTGAGGAGTGAGAGAGGTCACTCGGTCCTTTCAGTTGGAGGAGACTGAGGAAGATCTCATCTCAAACTACAAAATCGTCATGAGGGGAATAGGAAGGGCAGGCACTTTAGGTTGGATATTAGAAAAAGGTTCTTCACCCAGAGGATGGCTGGACACTGGAACAGGCTCTACAGGGAAGTGATCACAGCACCAGGACTCACAGCGTTTAAGTTTGGATAATTCTAAATTTCTTCTCAGGTTTGAGTTGTATAAGCAATGCCACAGCATACACATAGGTAAGTATTCAAATAGCTACGTAACTTGAATGTACATATTAAACATTAAATACAAACATAATCAAAGGAAGAAGTATTTTTAAGAAATCTGTCCTAATCCAAATCTCCTTCTACTTAGGGGTGTAGGTTTATATTTGGACTTCACAGTTCACTCTGATTTTATGATAATCCAGGACTACATAATTCTACATATTGCAGCACTCTTTTTCTAGTCTTAAAACCAGAAAAATAATTTCTTATCCTTAATATGTGCTGATAATGACACATAAATAGTTGACCTAGTTGACCCCTCCTAGCCCAGAATTACCAGGCTAAGCTAATAATTAGAGTAGGTTCAGGTAAATTAAGTGCTTTGAAAGCAAGATTCCTTAAGTACACATAGTTATTTAAAAAAAAAAGTCTAACTCTGTGTTGTTACAAGAGGAATTGTATGCAAAAGCATTGTTTTCAATCAGCCATTTTCTGTCTGTTCTATACATAATACAAAGGACTTGTTTCTGCTGCATTGAGTACCAGCACAACTACTACAGGAGGCACCTCTGGAGCTGAAGGAATTGCTAATAAAAGCCATGCAGGATCAGCCCCTCGTCTTTATTTAAACCTTTATTTAAAAAATTCATTCCACATTGATGAATACATTACATGAACTACAACTGGACCTGTCAAGGGAGTAACTTGCATAAAACTGGAATGAAACATTTTGCAGTTATCTGAATCTTTTGATCTGCTGAGAGAAATACCAGGTCCCTCCATGAACACGAAAGAGTGCTGAGCCTTCACTGTCCAGCAAGACAATACATAAAAGACATTTTTGCTCATTCCCCTTCAAGGGCTGTCTTCTCATACCTCTATCATGTTTTGATATTTTTCTTTTGCAAGTCAGTTACTAAATCTTCCAAAAGGCTTTCATTGTTCTTCCCAAGTGGAATGTGCTGAAGGAAGCAATGTGAGCAGTGCACTCTCAAACCCCTGTTTCCTGTTGCCCCCAGCTGTCCTGCACATTGTTAGGATATGTAAATAATGCAGACAAACCCGGCATTAAAAACCTATCTCTTCCCTGCTGCCTGACGGATACATTTTGTAAATAGTACCTTTTGCACTGCTGTACATCTGTCACTTGTGTACTCCACTTAAGCCTTAAGTTTTACAGATGAAGGTACAAATATGAATAATGCAATGAGACCAAGTACTCTGAATGTACTTTTAGTTGTATTTATGCATGAAAAAGCAGAAGGAGCTACATGTAGGAAAAAAAAACCCAAAAATGGACTGTTTAGTGAGTACTTTGTGGCATTTTTGAGAACAACATAGTTTTCCAGGACACCAGATGTATATTTGAAAGAGTAAGCTAGTGGTATGTCCAATCACAGGTGGTACGTCCAATCACAATCAGATTTCACCTTGTATATATATGAACTCCTGATTTTCATTTAGCTGAAATAAATGTTTTAAAATGGCAAAGGCTAAACTGCATGCTACTCACATGCACACTACTCACCTGTACTATGGGGCTTCCCATTCCCTCCTTAATCCATCCAGCTGTGAGTGTACTCTGTGAATTGGATGTTCATTCTAAAATGTTATCCTGTTTGTTGTAAGAGCCATCAAAGAAAAGTGTTGTAACAAAGAAAACCCTTATATTAGACCATAGTGAAAATGGAGTCCAATACAAATGGCAAATAGCATATGTAATACAGCCAAACAGCAATCTTACAATCATCAAGATTGTAAGAACTTGTGTATACCTGTCCAGGTATAGCACAAGAATTTTTAATGGAATTTTATTAGCATACAGTAATGTGAAGAAATGTCACGACAGGAACACCTTTATAAATAGATTTAATTTGCTTATTATATAAGTGCACGGAATTGATTTAGGCTGTGTTACTTTGCCAGCCTGCAAAACCTTCATATGATCAACTTGTCATAATTATTTTTCAAAGATCTGTATATACAAGCAAAGCACACAGTAACACAGGACATCCGGAATATTGAGAACATATGTTGTCTGCTTCGGGACGTTTAACCCAGATTTACAATACAGAATTTAAACCACAGTCTCAGATTTCCTAAGAGTTTCTGAAGCAGCTGTTAAAACAATAAATAAATAAGCTTGCCTGAAATCAAATCAGTGGACAGGAGAATGCTTTATACTTTTGACTTTACATGTTAGATGCGTAGGATTCATATACTTATGACCTCAGGAAAAACACACACAGGCACACAAAAACAAACACAAAACCCCAAACAAACAAAAAAACCCCAACAACACGAAAAAGCCACCACCCCAGAGCAAAGCCACTATGGTTTGGTTTTTGTTTTTTATTTTCATGTAGACTCCTAATCTAGACCATTCAGGTCCTCAGTATGCAATTTTCCTCTTGTACCAGGAGATCAATCTAAACATAATTGGGGGGGGTAGGGGATGGAATTCTGTGGGTTTTGGTCTTTTTTTCTTTCAGTGAGAAGATCAGCAAGTGTCTGTCCACCTTGCTACACCAGATAGTTTTTAGTAGAAACAGGAAGCACTTTCAAAAGATTTTCCTTTTTTTTTAAATTTTTAATATTGAAAAAATTTTGACATAAATATTGATATTGCACATCATATAAGCAAGCAGATATGCAGTACATATATACATATGCAATCTAAAAACTATTCAAGCCTCACAAATAATGAAACACTGACTCTAATCTTTATGTATTCTCTCCAGAAAAGGTAGCCAAAGAGAATACAGAATCATATCTACTACCAACAGGTCCCAAAATCAAGCATTCTGCTAGAAAGCAGTTGTTCCAAATTTTCTCAGATTTATGTTAACTGACAACTAAATAAATATGGCTTTCAAATAGTGGTTTTTTACTTATAAAGAAGAATAATGCATTTTAAAACACATACCTGGTCTTGTCCTGCACAGAGTAAATGCAACCATATCAAAAGTCCATGATACTGAGCACTGTGTGATAATTTGTGCATATTTACAGTACAATATTTCCTATTCTTTTCATATTTATTTCCCACTATGCTGTCCTATAACAAGAGACATAGCATTGTATTTAAAAATGATACATGAGATTTTTCTTCTGAGATTGTCAGTCCTTTATCAATTTCTTTTACCTTTTAGTAGAACTCCAAATTGGTAAGAGAAGTTACACCATGTACTTTATTTTAAGCTTGTTTTTTGATGCTTCTCACTTTACCTGCTAGAAGAGAACAATTATTCTCTTTTCACCTCTACTTTACCTTCATGCTATATAAACTAAACTTGAAGGATGAAACCACACAGTATGTAACACAGAGCTTTGAAAATTTCATCCATAAATACTGCTCATGGTCATATTGGTGCAATCCAAATGCACAGATTGATTTAACTGGATTCTGCAATGTAGGGTTACACAGTTTGACTCTCATTCAGAGAGCTTCACAGAAACTTCAGATCTTTCTGTCTACTGCCAACAATCATGTATTCCTATTCATCTTGGCTTACAGAAACTTGGCATACAAAAAATTAAAGTGATGAGCTGTTAGAGTTTTTAGGAAATTTAGGAAGATTTGAATACTTTCTATTGCGTCAAACTTCATCACTAAAATAGCAAAATAAAAAAAAAAAATCTAACCTACGAAGAAAGAGATACGTTAAGGGCTGGATAAAAAACCCAGAAGTATGTTATTAACTACTGGATCTTGCTCACACACATACTCTGACAAAAGAATAACTACTTAAGCAATCCCAAATTACTTAGTTTTGTTTAGTTCTTGCTTGTCTGGTTTGGTAGTAACATTACATATTTTGGACTAAATAAATGTATCAACTACTCAGCCTAAGAATACCATATAAAGGCTTAACAGTGAAGGGAATTAAAATATAAAATAATCTCAAACTCTTTCTTTAAGAAACTATTAATAAAAAAATAAAATCAATGAGGAAATGTGAAATGTTCATTCATTGTGGAAGCATAGTCTTCAGTTCAAGGGAAAGAAGTATATGCAACAGCCTCCTCTAGGCAAGTATTTCACTCAAAGTTGGCCCAGATTTTATAAAAGTCTTTATAAACTATATCTAACCTATTTAGATCTTTCATACTTAATATATTTTAATAATTAATTAGTTTTTTGAATTTAAGAAATAGATAGCAAATACCATTAGTGCAAATACAGTTTATCTTAAAGAAGAGCTCATTTATCTATACTCAAAAGTTTTGTATAGTGTGAAATAGTTGAATTTGATTTTTTTCTTTTTCTTTCTATTCTCATAAAGTTTATTTATTTATTATTTATAAATGTCTTCCAACTCTCTGCATCATTGTCTGTAGAATCCAGTGAAAAAAATCTTTTAATGGCAATCTTTATTCTTCTCACTTTTTCAAAAAATGTCCTTTTTCAAAAAAGATTCATCCTTATTCAAAAAGGATGAATTACAGTGTTGAGATTTAATTCAAAAGCACTCCTCAAGTCTCACCTTAATGAAAGAGAACTTATTTCCTTAACTATTACTACTTCCAACCACTGGATGTGTTTTCAGAAGTTGTATGTATTTTCAAAGAAAACATATTAACTTTAAATTCAATATAAGATGTCAAGGCCTCCTGACTCATTAACAGCAAACTCTTTTACAACCAGCAGGTAACAAGATCAAAGCACACATTAAATTTATCTGGAAGGCAGCATCAGCTTGACTAATGGTCATCTAAGGCAGCTCTGCGGCTTTGGTAGATGGCTCATGATTTCAGTTTCTAAAAAGAAACAAAGCATAAGAGATGGTTTAATCACAAACATGGTCACTTTCTCTAAAGGACTACAGCAATGCAATGCAAAGGACTAAAGGACTACATGCTATGCAATTACAGCAGTGCAATTCTCCAGATGATCACGATGTTACTTTCCAAATATAACACTTAGTGGTAAACTTGTACTTCAGTTCTGATAGCACAAGACTTGTTACCTCTGCTAATCTCAGCTCTGAAGGTATTTCTATTCCCAGTGTCTGGCAGTCTTTATGAGGGCTGTGACATCTCTCAGCCTAATCAGGCAAACCACCTGCCAGCATTTCTGCAATCAGTGTGCAGATTGCCTAAACCAGCCCATGTAGTTAAGAGCAGTGCACAACTGTAAACATATCAGTGCTCAGCTGCTCCTGCAGGCACCCCTTCAAGAATGGTGTCAACAACAGCTACTGTGCTATAACAGGCATGATCAACTGAATTCTCCTTTTGGTGGGTGTTGTTGTTATAAAACACATTTAATTTGGTCATTATATGATTTTCTGAAGGAATGACTTATGATTTGCCAGAAAAAAAAAAACCAGCAAGTGTTATTCAGAGAGCTCTGGGAAGAGTAGTTTTTATTATGTTCATGTACTAATACCTCATTAAGACTTATAAAGCCATTGTGAATGAAACTCACATCTCAAATCATATTCTACACAGGAATACCACAACACAACTTTCAAACTAGCTTACTCTGATTTGAGGATAGGAAAGGGAGAAAAAGATTATTTGAAAACTAAGGCTCTTGATCCTTTTCTCACTAAGTATAAAGCATATGTGGATATGTTAATTTCCTATTGTCCTAGACAACTTTACTATGTCTGAGGAGCTGAGTTCTGGAAAGTTAGAAAGATTTCATTAAAAATGTTAAGAGCAATTGGATGTGATAGGATTTAGGCATATTTGGAAATGTTTATTGAAATTCTACTAAGTCTGTGTAAGGTTGTATATCCAGGCAGAACTGGGAACTTCATTTATCAGTGTCCTTAATCTTTCAAAGGCTAGTTGAGTAACTAGGGCTTAAAGAGATACAGAACCCTTCATCTCTTTTTCTCTGGAAGATGAAAAACATAAATGGAACACAGCATCAAATATAATAATGTTTTATTCTGTTGCTTGATTACATGAAAGTTTAAAATTATTATAATTTAATGAGAGCATTATTTGGGAGCATTATTTTCCTAGGTTACTTTCTTTTTAGTAACTTGGTGGTTGCTGAGGGATTTTGTTAATCTATCAATGTGAATTCATGTCTATTTTACATAAAAAAGCACCTTCCTGTTCCAAAACCATTATATTAATTTTCACAGACAAGCTGTGAATTTTGCAGGCCTAGCCAGTGGTCTTTATTCAGAAATTATGTAGGTGGAACAGAAGTAATCACCACAAGTGCAGGCAGAAGACAAGCCTTAAGCAGCATTTGACCAAGGCTTAAGGCAGGTTCCTTAGTGGCAGATAGAGCAAATTCAGGGGTCCATAGCTTGGGCTGCTGTATATCTGTAGGCAAAGAAGAAAAAGAACTGGACAGCTTAAACACAGAAACAGAAAGGAAGAAAATGAGCTAAAGCATTGAACTCAGAATAAAGCACTGATATGTTAAGATGCTGTTACTATTAAATTTTGTGGTTTTATTCCTTTCTGTTTATATGTTGTCACTTGCAAAAGTGACAAGGATTTCAAAGAAAATCTTTGAGAGTAACTATTTCTAACTCCAGCATTAATAGTTTCTAAATCCATAAATTTCAGCTGTAATTTTCACTACTGTCATCATTACTATTTGTTGCATTTGTTCACATTTTACAAAACACCTTTCTTTCAACATCACATATTGATATTTTTGTACATAATTTGATTTAATACTTGATTGTGACAACTTCAAACCTGCAAACTATCTTCTACCATGCTTTTAGCATTTCTGCATAATTTTTAAAAGGAATCTTAATATAAACCATGGAGTTTTGCTTGCATTGTGCAAGTGTCAGGTCTGGGGCTCCAAATCTTTGACAACTACAGAAAATATAGCAGTCTAAATAAAGTGGAAGGGGGGTAGTAAGGTAGAATTGTTAAGTGCATAGTAATTTCAGATGACAGACTCTTACTTTGTAAGGTTCCCTCTACATAGCCCTGCAGTCTCAGTGTTTACCATAAGATTATTTTCATTAAAATTCAGTTATTTCTGTTGTCACACATCTGCCTATTGAAAACCAGTAAAGGTCTGAAATATATATTTATTAACCGTCAGGGTGAAGTGAAGGCTGACTTAACTAAAGGATTTCAGACCTTTCAGCTTTCGGACACATAGCATCTATGTGAAAGTATGGCTTTATGCTAAAATAGCTACAATGTGCAAAGAATGAACTAGTATTTCTGGATAACATTTTTGGTGCTATGCCTGTCTCTCCAGAGCTACTTCAAGAATAACTGTCTAGTGATTAAATCACCCTAACTACATGCAAACAAGTAGAAGTCCAACATTATAACAAAATATCAAATTCTATTTAAGTAGATATGCATTGTGAAATTTGCACTAGAATTAATTCCATTCAACTTTACTTCTTGTTACTACTGACTAACCACATCTCTCATCCTGTTTCCAATACTAAATCAGCTCAGAGCAGTGTTGCACTAACTCCAGGTCTTGTCAGGAAATTCCTGAAAACCTCATGCAGTATCATCAAGGGGAAATTAAAATAAAGGTTAATGTCATTTTTTATGGTTGACTAGTTCTGTAAACAGACCAAAGGGAAGGTACCATCTGAAACCTAAGAATTTATTAGTCTGACAACCACCAGGGAGTACCAAATACACCTGTCAAATCTGAGCTTATCTTGTGAGGAGGAATTATGAAGACTTGTAATAGGAGCAGCAAAACCAGATATACTGCTCTCAAGATAGCATCAATGAAACAAAGATCTTAGCAGTAAACTACACACAGAAGTGAATAAAACATAAAATTGAAGTATATAATTGTATAATAATAAAATGTATAATTTCCAGGTTTAGTGCTGATCTTTGCAGATTTTTTTTCTCTAAAAATGCACATGTATGCTAGAATAGGGGGAAAAAATGAGTTTTCATATCACAGAGGTTCTTCATAAGTTATGATTAATGAATTTACCTCAGTGAAAATTTTGAACTGACAACTATACAAACTCAGCAATACCTAGTGAGCAGGAAATATCCTATATGCAGTATCAGGAAACAATTGCTATTCTTCATGTGGATGGATTATTTTAATTGCTTGTCATGTATTTGTTTTGCATCATGTGCTTACTCCTTGGCTTTTCCAGAACTAGTCAAATGAATTGACAATTAGAGGTCACAGGTTATATTTTTTGGGTTGCTTTGTTTTCTTGGAGTGGGAGGGCCCATTCTAATTTTATGAAATAATTAAGCTCACTAATAACGTGACCCAATAGCTACACCCTGATGTCAGGGTACCAATTCCTTATAGACCAAGCACCTTCTGGCCTAAACATCCTACAATATTGCACAAATATTGTTTAGAGGATGAAAACGCTACCAATAAGAAAATGGGAGCAGATTGTTAAAGTCACCAAAGTTTAAGGAGCTAGAACAACACAGTGAACCTAAGACTCCTGCATAAGTCTGCTACCAGATTCTCATGAAAATTAACAGATATTTTGGCCACTGCATGGTGACATTGACCAGACTTCATCTGGTGGTTTCTAAGTGTGAAGGATACCCTACTGAATTAACAAGGTTTTGAAAATACATCAATAAACCGCCCATAACAATTAATATAAATCCTGCAAATATTAGATTGTTGCACATGGTATTAAAAAAAAAAAAAAAAAGAAAAAAAAGTTGTACAATAATTTTACTGAGTTGTGTGTATGTACATAAATATCTTATTTTTTATTGCATAAAGTTTATTGATTTGTTTGGGCTTTGGGTATTTGCTTCTGTAGTAGACAAGTGTTTTATGAGATGAATAGATGTATGCAAGGAATATTGCTAGATCAATATTTGTCAAATATATTCTCTATGGACATATGAGTCACAATTTTGACATTTAAGAAATTTGATTGAAGCATATCTGTATTTGGGCAATAATTTAATTTATAAGGTGTATTTCTAAACACAGATAAAACTTACTAAGCTTGTGTTGCTGGTGATCTGTAAAATTCTTTGATGCATATGGCATTGTGAATTCTGTTTACTGAAAACCGTACAAACCCCTGCATAGTAACTATGTATGTGGATTGCCTGTTTATCTAATAGATTACAGCCACATAAACCTATATCTGTTTTCTTTTAAATTCTTCCACTCAAAAAGGATGGAAGAGGATCAACTGTACAGGTCCTTTAAAGTATTTCCTAACTGCTTACATCTCTTTTTCATGTACTTGTCAAGATCTCTCATATATGAGCAGGCCCTAACTGCCCTGCCCATCTTGGCTCCCCACCCACACGGAATTTGTCTATGGGCCAAAAGCTGCATTTAAGCCCAGGGTTTTTCCCGTGCCTGAGCTGTGCTGTAGCTGTGCTCTGTTTTGCCTTGCTGCCTGCTGAGCATGGCTGTGCCTGGTGCCCACGGACTGACTGCACCTTTCTGTTGTCTCTGGACCTGTTCTGCTCATCTTTCTCACAGATGGTGGGACTGCAGCCCTGGTGTTCATCCCTCTGCTGCTGTGATGGTACTAATTCCTGGGCTGCCTTCTCTTGAAGAACAATCTGCTCTACCACTGCTGATGTTTTGCCACGATACTTTACAGTTAAACCAGGCCCCTTCCCGAGCAGCAACGTTGTAAAAGTAAGGCACACTCAAACTCCTTGCATACACAGGCATAAGTTTATTCTGGTGCTTCAAATAAAGTTCTGTGTTAAAAAAAAAAAAAAAAAAAAAAAGCTTTTCTCATCACACATATTTTAATTACACTTCGAAATGTACCTTTCTGTATTAAATTGAACTGTACTGAAGTAACCTGCAAGTAGTGTTTGTCATACTTCTTTTATTATGTGGGAGCATTTCTGTTTAGAATTACATTAATAAACAAACAAAAAACAAACAACATATATAAAAAAATTTCTTCCTTTGCTTTAAGAGGATTACTTTCCTTTTGAGAGATTGTGGAAGATTGTAAGGAAACCTATAACTGTCCTAAGGTACAAACTGTACCTACCTGTTGAAGGAATAGAAAACATAATGCATTATTTTCCACCAAAAAGCAAAAAACCCCATGTCTGTGGCTGTCTTGATTTTATTATTGTTGAATTATGCTTTCCAAATGAATACTGAAATGCAACTTGATCTAAAATGCATTTACTGACTGAAATATAAATCATGAAGCTGATCAGCAGTTGAGTGTCTCAGATGAGAAACAGGATAGGTTTATTCTTGGAAAGCAAAAGCAGTTCCAAATCTGTCCATGCACTGTGTGACTGCGTGTCTGTTGTTCCTGTTTTCTTCTTGAATGATAAATAGAGGTGCATTGACAGCAGTGCAATACCCCTGACAAAAGTTATCTTGTTAATGGGTCAGTGGCAGAAAGATGAGGTGTGAAACTGGATTTAGAATAAAAATCTTGGAGTCTAGAACAAAGAATAGATAACAGCTGCTTAGCTAACTTAACACTTCAAAGTCACAGAGGTCAGTTTGTCATCTATGGGAACCAGCAAGATATGGCTAAATCTTGTTTGCACTTTTCTTCCTTTTGTCAGACTTTGTCTTGTGACTGAGTGTGCTTGGTTTTAGTTTATAAATCATCTATGGCAAGGACCTAGGGCAAATAAGGGTAATCTTGCCATGGATCATCTTGCAAACAGTATCTATATCCCTGTAAACATAAGATATGGAAACCAGTTATAACTTTTAAAATCCCAGTTCTCAGGCAATATCCACATAGAAAACTATTTGGCTTCACTTGTGCAGTTCAAAAACACTTAGATCTCTACTGTATGATCTCTTTATGGTTTGTCTAAGATTTCTGTTAAAAAACCCCCAAAGACAAACAAAGACCCCAACACCAGCCCCTCCCTCAAACCCCACCTCAACTCTTAATAAGGCTAGCTGTTGTGCACGTCCAAAACCTAGAAAAGAAGCAATAACACCATCTACAACCCCACTCTGCTTTGTTCTTGTAGAGCCTCACTGAATGATGCAATCCAGGACATTCACTTGTTCCATTAATACTATTAAGGAGATGAATTAACCTAACCTTGTTGCTATTTGATAGACATTAGTGATCCTGTAACTTTTTTTCTCTCAAGTGGAATTCCCTCTTAGGACAAGGGAGACATGAGGCAGTAAAGAAAAATACAGAAGCCAATTATAGTGTTGAAACTAACACAGGACAATTGGACAGTGCAAGTATTAGGGGCAGATACAAGCCCAGTTTGAAAGAAAAAGAGCTATGTGACTACAGAGTGGAGAAGCTATGGAATGCCATTTACTTGAAGAGCCTTATGAAAGTATTATGATGAGTATGCATGTCATATATTTGATATTGACAAGAAGGGTCTGAACCTTTATTTGTCTTCTATGACAAATTTCACGTCCCTATAAAGCCAATTTTAATGCTTAATTTCAACCCATATCAACATAACTTAGTGCCTAAATCATTCTAATTGGGTTCTCCTAATCCAGTACCTCTTATCTCATCTGTAGATTTCAACAAGTCTGTGCACTACCTCACATGTGGTATCTTTACCTAAGTTTAATTATCTAACAGAAGTCAAACATTCTTTATCCATGAATGTGTGCATATTGGGGCAGATTCTTGTGTTCATTCTTCTGTAACATGCTACTGAAGTTAATGGAAGAAATAGCCTAGGAGTGATGCCTGTTCAGGGAAGAAAGGGAGACTGAAAAAAGCAGATTGAGAGAGGAGAGTATATCTGCCTTTCATCTGCTGCCTAACTGTTCTGTAGTCCTCCCAGTTACAGCAAAACTTGTTTATTTTTCCCTTTTATCTAACTGCTATTGTAGTTAAATAAACTGTTTGTATAGTGCTCCATAGTATCTATTGGTGATTTCTATAAAAGTATCAGCACCCAGAACCATTTTCTAATGTATTATGCCACGATGAGATTTTCTGCAACTGACTCTAGCTTTACTATGGAGAAGAAGTTATTTCATCCTTTGTAATAATGCTTATGGGCTAAATGTCTGAGGAGAAACTCCTCTTTTAAGGCAGCTGCTCTAGATTGGAAACTTAGATCATTATGCAATTTTACTTGACCATTATGCAAATTTTTCTCTTAGAGTGTACTTGATACAAAGTCTTGATCAGAAATAAAGCGTTGCTTTAGCATGAATTTATCTAGTTGTGTTCCAGTCTCTTCAGACTTCTAAATTCCAGCTAAGGAAGAGTTAAACTTTGTATGAAATAAGCAGGAGCACAGCTGCTGAAATGTTTAATTTCTTCAGAGCTAGATCAGGATCTAACTGCTGTTTCTGCTGCATATGCTCCACAATAGCAAATTTGAGGGGGCAGAGACTGGTTGCCACCACTGTACCTGTCCGAGGCCAGAGTGAACATTTATTTTCACTAGTAATTTGAAATGGCAATCTAAGTAAACATGCATTTATTATACTACAACTTATGTCCAAGCACATTACAAGGAAGGCCTGACATACCTTATAAGAACTGCAACACTATAGTACTGCAGAACTTCATCAGTTCAATGAGCAACTTATATGAAAATAAGCAAATTTATCTACAGAATGTACATTCTATTATTAGTAGTACAGTCAAAATAAACTAGCTGACAACAAGATTTCTTAAATCCTCTATAGTTCATATGTTTAACTTCATTATGGACAGAAAAGACGGGATAAATCAGGATAAATCAGGATATTTTTGCAAGACTAAAGCATTCACTCCTAATGTAAAGCAAACTTTCCTATTGAAATGCTCTTTAATATTTATTATGATTAGGATCAGAACAATTATTTGGATAATGAATTATTGATAAAATTCCTAATAAAATAGAACTGTACAAACACTTTTAAGAATTCTCATTTTTGAGAAGCTTTGAAATAAATTTGCTACTAACTTTAGAGTCAAAATACTAAAAGTACTCATATCAGGAGAAACCAGCTCTGAAACACAGTTCAGTAGATTTTCAAGCTAAATATGGATCTGTTTCACAGTCCTTTTCATCTGTTGAGAAAAACCTCACAAAGTTTGTGAAGAACTCATCATCATGGTTGGATTTCTGCTCTTAAACCTAAAGAAAATGCCTTAGCATTAATTTTAGGTAGTAGAAGAAAGTATCTACTCTGTCTGCCAAAACCTGATTAAATTACTTCAAATTGGCTTTTTCAAATTTTAAACTTACTCTACTTAAACCACAATACTTAAAGCTATTGTTTCTTAAACAATACCTGTTGAAAGAATCCTGTTCAGTGCCTGCTACTAAGCAACTCAGATCTGACTGCCATGGGTGTACCTTAAACATATCAATTATGTGCAGAAATTACCCACATAGCAGCCGTCACTACAAACAACTTTCAGACATGCATTTTCATTTGCATATGCTAAATGAGTGTAGAAACATCATTAGTTACCGTACACCAAAGAAAACAAAATCAAGCAGGAATATAGTGTTTTAACACCGCTGGAGCGTAGTCAGCTGAAAAGTGAAGAACAGTTACTGAACAAAAATATCTGTCACTATTGTCTTAAAAGTCTCCAAAAGGCAACAGCCAGTCTTCATGACACCAACACAGATTACACTTATACAGCAAGTTTATGTTGTTTGCTGTAATTATTGTAAAACATTTGACCAGGGTCATGAAACCAGACAATGTCAATTAGTACTCTGCATGCAATTAAACTGGATCAAGCCCCAAGGTGGAATGCTGAAGAGATTTAAGAGATTCATTATTGCATTACAGTAATGCTAAGTATATAAGCCAAATAGCAGTTTCAATGTATGAGATGTCTCAACAGACTGTTATCTCAAAGCAAACTATAGTAAACTTTACACAAATTTAAGTAAAGAAAAATGGCAAACAAATGTTAACAGCAAAAATTTAATATAGATGTGTAGGTGTATATGTGTGTATGATTATATGCTTATACACCATCCAAGCAGCAGAAGATATAAATTTATCCCTTTTAATTCAGTTAGCTGGCAATGCTTTTTGCTTCTTCTGAGAGTGGTTAATGGGCATGATACACAAGCACTGACAAACTAAGATAGCACTGAAGCATTAAACAGGAGCATCCTAATACTCATGTAAGCAGATATCACCTCTTCTCATAGTTAAAGCTGATTTTTAGCTCAGAATATTTGACTTCTCCAAGCAGTTGAGACTTCATTCTCTGTCTTTCTGGAAAAGGCAAGTTTTGCTCCTGCTCATGTCAAGAAAGTCATGAAAATGTCAGGTTGGTACTTCCAAGTGAAATCTAGAGCTCTTGCTTCTTCTTTCTGCAGTTTCTCAAAATGCTTCTGCCACAGCTGTTTTACAAAGCACAGCTGAAAGAATGGTCTGGCCACAGGTGAGTTTCTACCATGATGCAAAGTTGTTGCACAATAAATCCAGGAGCACCTAATAGTTCATTTTAGCATCTGCATTAATTCCACTCTAAAGATTTTGTTAAGATTAATTGTAGGGTACAAAATGCTGAACCCCATTGTGAAATGTGTATATTTAGCTATATCCTTTTCTGATAGATGTATTGAAAATGTGGGGTTTTTAATTAACCTTCACCATGAGGCATTGACAAATCAGCATAGAAGCAAGCAACACTGACTCTGGCACCGGTTCTAGTTCATAGAAATCAGCAGGAATTATGTTCTCACTCTGGCTAACTGGAAATTGAGCAGAAAATTTGATGCTTCATGGACCTTCATAAAGAATGAGTGGTTCAAGTTGCATATTACAGAATCAAAGAATCATCCAGGATGGAAAAGATCTCTTAAGGTTATTGAGTCTAACCTTTGACTGATTACCACCATGCCAACTAGGAAAAAATAAAAATAAAAAATTACTCACTTATGATATTTATTTGCTGTAGCATAGCAGAAAAGATGCACAGGCACTGGGATTTCCTTTAAAGGAAGAAATGTCTAGACAATATAATATTCTAAACTGGAAATATTGTATTGGTTTTTTTGTAAGAAATGAAATATTAATGAACATCTCTACTTCAGGGCCTGCACCTATGCCTCCCCAATGGCAGCAGTTTTCTTAGAGAAAGCCACTGCAACCAACTTACAGCTGTATGAAAAGACAAGTAAACATGCTCACATGAAGGGGTATAATATATGAAGTGTGAATATTCTTTAGAACGCCTTGGGTTCTCTCCGTTTCCACTTACCTCACCTATGTGCTGCATCTCCCACCAACACTGACTCAGAAAAATGTGTCCTTCCCCCAAAACAGATGTTATTCTACTTCAAGTTTTACATAGGAAAAATATTTCTCGAAATTATAAAAACCTTACCCTGATAGATCTAATAGCTAATCATTCACAGCTGTAAATCATTATTGATAGCATATTACAACTTTTATTTCATGTAAAGACCTTGTATGTCCTTGGGCAGATATTTCATGCCAAAACTTAGATCGGAAAGCTGCAGTCAAAATAAAGCCTCTATAGGAGGGCACACCATATGTTTCCCTAACTAATTTAAGATACTGCTTAACAGAATGGTTGTTTTCTTAGGTTACTCTGGGGAAAAAACTCTTTCAGGGAAACCACACACATGCTTATTTAATGGCTGCAAACACCAGAATTGTTTAGAAATTATTTCTTTACATGCTATTTTTTTATTATTTATTTATTTTCAGTGTATATAATTGACAATCATGACAAGAAGAAACTCTGAGTACATGCAAAAGGTACTTAGGGGTGAAAACCAGAATGCAATGGAAACATGAAGTTATGAGTTGTTTCTCTTGCATTCAGATATTCAGTTCATATTTTTTTCTTTTAATCTTTGGTAAATTTAGTAAGAGTTTTAAGTACCTAACAGCTTCATTTCAGACATTTCCCTGCACAAGCTTTCACATAAATTCCCATGTCTTTTTTCACATCTCCTCGTTCTCTGATCAATGTGCAAACACCCACATAGCTCTCCTCTCCTCAGCAAAAAAACTTTCTTAGGAATTCTTCTCAGGTCTAAAATAAAAGGAAGACTCTCATTTCTGCCCATGATTTCTACGCACAAATATCTGCTACCAACTGTCTATTCAGTAAGGACAGAGCAGATATATTTAAAATAGACTGAAGTTATGTTTTGAGCTCCTTTAAATGATGGAACTTGCCTTACGACAGTGGAAGAGCTACTGCTGCCTAATTCTGATTGCTGCTTTCCCCTTTCATTGTGCTGCTATCCTATATTAGAAAGTCATGCAGAGCTAAGACATTTGCTGTAAAATAATTAATCCACAAAATGATTCAGGCAAGTTTGAAGATTTTATAAGTTTTTTACCCTGTACACTTTTCCAATTGGATCACTAAATTCTCATGCAAAGTACTGCAACCTAAGAAATAGATCACGGTCATATATTTTACTGTACTGGATTATCATGAATACCAAATGTCTAAAAATGTAACCAACAACACTTCTTTTTATAATTTCTCCCTTTATCCCTTTTCTCAATATATCTAAATCTATTTCTGGCAGTCCTAATGAGTCTTTAAGTTCTGTACGAATTCAAGCCAAGGGGTTGGGATTTAATACTTGCTGGCCTTAGAGCTGTTTCTTCCTTTGGAAGAGCAGAAGACCTTAAATGAGATTGAGTATCTGAAGATGTTAGGAGGAAAAGTGTGTAAAAGCTGTAGTGAGAAAACTGCCTAGAAGAGGGAGATAAACTTTTCAGTGTGTTTTACGTTGATCTCATGCAGACAAGATGAGGAGTATATGGAAGGAATAGCACAGGAATATGTATTTTCTCAATTGCCATGTCATTTGGAGTTTCCATAATGATTATGACTCAAACAGGGTGATTCTTCTGTAATGAAACTTCCATCTAGGTGGCTGAAGCCTAATTATGGAGCTCCATCACAATTCTGATTTTTATGGACGACTGTTACAGATATTTTGACTTATTTGGGACGGAAACTAGAGATTGTCTAAAGTATAGGAAGCAGCTACCTTCTCTGAGAGGTGTAAGAATTTCTTGAGAATGAGAGACTTAGGGATTTCATTTATCTTATCCAAATGAAGACTGACATGTGACTGTATTTTCTTCTATAACTACTTTGATGTTACTTATTAAAATACAAACTACCGTTGTTTAATTTGTTGTTTAACTACTAATGTTTAATTTGGAAAAGAAGAACAGAAGGAATGAATGGCTTGAAAATTTGCTAGATGAATGCATAAGGGCCTTGTAAGTGAGAGATCTTACACAATTTGTTCTGTCTGTGGCTGAATCTCCTTTGGATTTTGCTGCTGGTTTTGATGCTGTTTTTAAAAAAAGTGTCGAGTAAACAAAATCCAGAATGATACAGCTTGCAGAGAATTAGGCCCTTATATTAAGTGTTAAGTGAGACTAAGAAGCTGCATAAAAAGTGTGTATAAGTAAAGCAGAAAGTATGGAAGCTGGCAAATAACAGAGTAGTTAAAAATTAAGCTCAATAGGAATATTTCGGAGAACTGGATTAGATCTGCAATTCCAAAACTATGTAAATGACCAGGAAGTCCTATTAAAAAAATGGGTTCCATGTCTGAGAACAAGAATTTTGTGTGAAAAATTGGATAATAGGAGTCTGAATTTACAAGGGTAAGGAGACTTGGAAGGATTCCCAGGACAGAAAAACTTCTTCTAAATTGTTCCAAGACAACTTCTTTTAATCTATCTATGCATGAGTTTCTAAACTCTCACACTAACCAGAAAAAAAAGTTGGGTTATCTCTTCAGTATGTAAGATATATTTTATTTTTCAGTGGCATAAGGCCGTGAAAGTCACCTGGAAGATCTAAACAGAATTAAGATTTCATGCTATTTTTCATGGATATTTTTATCTCATGGCTAGATTTTGACAGTGTTTTGGTTTGAGATTTTTTTAAGTACTTTTCTGGCAGGAGAAAGTCTATTACTTTCTAATCATGTCTGAACTTTTCTATTCCTGTTCTATACATAGGTTAATCAAGATTGTTATTGATAGAAGAGATCACCAGAAAAGCATAAGGGGAAAAAAATTAATAATTTGGCTTCTTCATATCTGTGGCTTAAAAATTCACAATTTAAGTTCTATCATATTATGTGAACAGCTTTCTTAATTTTTGACTTCTTCCTCTGTTTTTGCTAGGTTTCTCTGTACAGTTTTTTCACATGCACTTATACATGCTGAAATGGCTATAGATGTGGACATATAATCTAACTAGATTAATTCAAATAAATTTAGTGATAAAACTTCCTTTTTATTACAGAAAGATGTCCCACGTGACAAGTGGACTTCAAATTTTCATATTAGTTAAGATTCAAAAATATATTCAAACTTTAGCTAACACTTTCATTTCAAACACTTTCAAAACATAACCTAATGTGATCTGAAGTAATCTCCACAGCTTTACATCCTTTTCCTTTTCTGCTTTTTGGGTCTTGATTCCAAATAGTTTAATTTCTAATTTTTTGCCACTAGTTATAAAGGAATTTTCCATTTGTTTTAGTTAGTCAACTGAATCTAAGCCAAGGTTTTTAAAGTTGATGTGACAAACACCAGCTCCAGGTTTCAGTTCATGTCTTGTTCAGGTTCTAAGCACAAATTAAATTTGGTACGTGCTCTCCTGTGTGCCTGTATTGCTCTAGAAGAAAATTCTCAGTGTGCTCTGGAGGGAGATGTAGGATGCTCCTACAGTGGTCTGACCTGAGGATTTAGAATTGCAAAGGCACTTCAGAATGTGTCCCATAATATGTATTTTTCTTTTGCCTTGTATAAGTATTGATCTTTACTGGCTTATAATTCTGTTTATATTTGTAAGATGGAGAAAAAACAAATATTTGCTTCAAGTACAATTTTAGAACACAACAAATGACTTTAGATTCTAAAATCCAGTTGTGAGCTAAATTCTGTGAATATGTTAAAAGCTGTCAAATATTGCAATGTTTATACTATACGTGACATATTATATCTTGTAGATTTGACTAGAACTCTGAATTATTTTGTAAGCCTTTGGGGGAGGAGGGGGAGAAGGGGAGGGAAGGGAAGGGTCAAGTCTCTTGTTCTGATTTGTGATCCCAGAACTGATAATACAATTTCAAGTATAGCTGATGGATACAACTGGATTCAGTCCTTGGATCATAAGGAAGTACCAAACCCTCTGAAAAATGCATAAACCTCCAAGCTAAGGAATCACAGCTCTCCTGTGGTCTCTTCTAAATCATGCATTCCTGTCTGCACAATAGCCAAAGACCTTGGAAAAGATGCCTTTGAAAAATCCACTACAAGTTCCAAGTATTTTCCCCACTGAAAAGAAAGCTGTAATTGGAGTCACTGGGGTTATGTAAGGGGTGATTTCAGCCTGTTCTCATATAGATAAGCATTTTTGCACCTTGTATGACCTTGATTGTCTGACAACTGAATAGATATTGCAGTAAGTTTCTGTTCATTTGAAACAATTATGTACAGATGTTTTCATAGGATAAGAAAGCTGATCAGAAAGCACTTGAAATCCAGGAAAAGATAAATATAATGTATGAAATAAACAAGTGCAACTGACACTGCTTGGAACTTTAATTGATGTATTGTGCTGACAGAAGTACTGAACATATAAATGTTTTGCTCAAGATTGTGGAAACTTTAACCCCTGGAAATCTTAGCCATGGGAACTACTTCATGGGGTTTCTCATAGTAATTTTTGTTTCAAAACAGTATTGAAAATGAGTGGAGTAATGCGAAATAAATACAATCCAACCATGAGCTTTGCCTAGATTTTGATCTGAACCTTTCCTAGGTTCAGGCAAGTTGAGATAGTGTTTATAAAAGCTTTTTTTCATTTATGGTCTGTTCTCTGAAGGAAATGAGATCATAGTTTGTTCCCTTCTCTTTCTCTGTATCTGTCTGTCAGCTCTCACCTCTATATGACAGAATTTAAGTCTGTTGGCCAAATGGACAACTTTGACAGAGACTGAGGTCTTTCACATATTTATTTCACAGAAATTATTGTCAAAATAAAAAAAAAATTGCTTTGTGACAGAGCTCAATTTTAATGAAATAGTACAGAGTTTAAACTGGGAAACATCACCTGGAATGCTGGTGGAAGCATGGAATAAGCATTAAGTGGATTTTGTGCTATACCAGGTACCAATACAATCCAAACACAAGACATCAGACTTTATGGTATTATTTGTTATATTTCTGGTTACTACACTGGTAGGAGATTCCATTATTTCACATTCATTTTAATTTAAACTGCTTGTGCACCACAGGGAAAGAGAAATGCAATAGTCTCTTCTGCTATACAGCCTTACTTCTCTATAAAGTCCTTATTGTATCCTAGTCCTCACAGGTTTTATCACAATTTTCTTGAACCATCCCTTATCCTGTCTTTCTCTGAGAGCATATTTAATTATCATGCTATCAATGAAAAATTCTGGACATACACTGCTGTTTCAAATGTTTCCATCATTTCTTTGTGGTGTCAACAACTGAAACCACACCTTTTGAAACGGTGCTTTGCTGAGCTTTCAATTTTCTTTAATCTTTATTTCAGACAGAAAATTTTCAGACATGTCTATCCTCTCTGTGTTGATAAATTCTCAAGCCTGCAAGGCTCTCAGTAAATAAAAAAAAATAATATTTAACACAAATATACAGGAAGGATTGTAAATTTAGTGCATGAGATATTTGTTAAATTTTAATGACCTAAATTTGGTTCTTTACAAGGTTATTTTTCTTCAAGTTATAATATATTTAACTGTATACATTATAGTTTCAATAAAAATAATATTGTGTGCATATCTATAATACATATAAAGATATATTTTCTCTAGGAAAATTGAATTTATTTAATTTTACAGAAATCCCATATGTTATGTAAGTTTTCGAAGTAACAGTTCAAAGAAACAGTTGAAAAAGTAGACACATGTTTACTGAAACTAAAAAAAAAAAGAAAATACATCTTGATCTGAGGACTGAGCTCACTGTGAAGAAAATAGCACTTTTTCTTCTTTTTTGATGTTCCAAGGCCTAACACTAAGAAAACTACAACTTCTTTACTGATGATATAATATTTTTTTTTCTTTTTGTTTGCCAGGGAGGGGGAGTTAAAAGAATAGTCAAGGTGTTTATACATTTTCTTTTCTGCCATTTACCTCCATCATATTTTCAAAAACTCAAACACAGACCAGTGAGTCAGGCAGCAGCAACACTGAGTTAGATTGAGCACAATTTTACCAGAACAAACAAACCCCCAGATTAGTCTGGCCAAAAAAATAATTATCCATGTGGTTTTGCAAATAACACATAGTCCAAAATTTACACCAACTTGCACTTCTACAGAATCAACCAAGAAAAATACTTATGAGGTTAAATTCATTCTATGTAATTAAAACTTTCCTAGGGAAATTGAGGCAAGGGAGTTTGCCAGTTTCACATTAATTATCCTTTTATTTCATGTAGGGGAAATAGACTTTCTTTCTGTTAATTCATTTTATTGCATGGTTTTTTTGCTGTCTGCTCCTAGTTATAATTTATTCTTTAAATCCTGTGGGAGTCAGGTTTGACATTTTGCTAGTTCTTCCTATAGCTTACATTTTCGCAGAAGAGTTCCACTGAATTCTTCTAGCCATTCTACTCAGCAAATTATTTTTATTAGCTTAAATGAAAGGTTAGATCTTACGTATTTATGAAGTTTTTTCTCCTTCTTTAAAATTACAAAAAAGTAAATCTTAACTACTAAATTGTGCTATGTACATCACATTACTTGGAATGTTTTAAAAACTCTCTCCTGGGTCTGTTTTCCTCACTTCTGTTAAGAACAGAAGTAGCTAAAATATCATTTGAAGCCTAAGAGACATGGCCTGGTATTCCAGCCACAATGATCCCAGCGTCAAATCCCATTGAAGAAAACGGGAGCTTTCTTAAATTTTGATAGGGATTTTATTCAAAATTTTCAAGGTGAAGTGAAGGAGAAAATAATTGTTTGACTTCAAGAATGACAGCAACAGCAACAAAAATTTTGCTAGAAAATTTTTATTTGGTTGTGAAAATTGGTGTTATGGGGCAGACAGAAATTCATGTTCATTATTCTTCATATAATTACTATATGGTGAATTTTGTATGGCATTCAAACATATTGGTGTACTTTGAACAAAATATTGAAGGTTTTTGTGCAAATGGCCATGAATAATAATTAAGACCAGAAGTACCAATATCAGACAAGAGAGTTGGAGTTAAAATGGATAGTTCAGACATTTATCCGTTTGTCCATCACTACTTATAGGTATTGCCATCATGAACTGAATGGTACTTTATTGCATCCATTGTTTTAGGCCTCTTAACTTTAAGAAAAAACTGTAAAAATAATTAAAGCTTCCTAGTCACGAGGCTTATTTCCTGATCCATTGTCTATAACTACTCAGGAAATCACTTGGCATTAGTCACGGAAAAGGCCATAGGTAATTGCTCCAGCTTTATCACTTCCTGAGCTAATGCATGTAGGAAGCGGACATGAAAACAATAAAATTCTCAGTTAGGCTTCATTTGCCATTTAAAAATAAAAAAACTAGCAAGAGTTTAACACTTGACTGTTACCTCAGTCTTGGAATCATCTTGAAGAAGGGAAAATTGGCAACCAGAAATACCGGTCTGCACTCATTTTTTAAAGGATTAAAAGCTAACTGCCCCTGAGTACCAACTTTGACAACTGCTCTTTTATTCCCAAATATATATTGTAATATCTTAGTAAAAATTTCATCACTAGAATTTGTGGCAAAGTAAACAGACTGTAAGACTACAGCTTCATATATAATCCAAATGTAATTAAATTTAGTCCCAAATAATAATTTTCTATTGTATGAAAAAATGTAAATCTTGCTCTTATCTTTCCAATATTTCAATGTAGCTGAACTATAGATTAAGACAATTGTTTTATTAGGAACAGCAGTTGAAAGTGAACATAAATGATAAAGATATACAACTGAACCCAGAGTGTAAAATAACTAATTACATTTTAGAAACAAAGCAGTTTACTACTTTTTCCCTTTCCATCTAAAAATTCTGGTTCCCTAGCATTAAATGCTCTTGCTCTAGTTCAGTTTCAAACTCCTGAATGAAAGACTCTTATTCACTGTGGAATCATTTAGTGAAAATTGTTCTTTGTTTTATCTATGTTTTGTTTTACACTCCAAATATACATTTGTATATGTTTATGCTTTGAGTAATTTGTATTCCTGAAAGGAATATAGTAACTTTCCAAAGCACATCCTTTGCAGATTCAGAGGAAAGAACCAACCTACTGAATGTGTCTTTAAGTATGTACTGACAGCCTATGAAGAAGAATTTATATGCAGTGCAAAGTGTATTGTATTAGCTTTATTTTCATATGTATAAATATAGTGCCAAGTAACACCCACATAGTTTTCTGAACATTTGAAGTGTGAAGTTAAGCATGAAATCCATTTGAAAGTAGAAGAATTAGGTGCCTTGGAGATTTGTGTTCTGTGGTCCATCTTCACTTCAATAGAAAATGTCAGATCATACAAAAATGTAGTTTTATTTATCATTGCCAACAATAAAAAAAAATTTTACTTCATAAGTCTTGTGTCTAAAATCATTTGTTTCTCTAGTGTATATTCTTTTACAAGATGGTTTTGTTTCAGAGTTATGGACACATCTCTGACATTTAAGTTAGGGTTGCATCAGATTTAGATACTAACAACATAAATTCACAAGACATTTTGGGGAAATGAATAAGTAAAAACATTAGTCATCATGTACTAATTAGAAATGTTTTTAAAGACAGAGAAGGATTTAAATGCTTCTGCTTTGCATTTAATGTTCTACATCAGTTATCTTATTATCTTGACTGTAAGTGTCTAGTATCTCTCATTGAACAACAACAACAAAAAAACCCCAACAAATCTCCATAATTCTATTATTTTCTAGCATGGAAAAAATGGCCAAGATAGACCTGTCTGCTCTTGTCTGTGCCTCAAAGAATCAGTACAGGCTTTCCTGTACTAAGGACCTGCAAATACTGTACTTAAATTCACTCTTTGAAAACACTCAATTTTTTTGGAAACCAGATCTTTGTCCTGAATAAGACCTTTTCAATTCATTCTTGCTCTTAAATATTTCCAGTTCTTTCCTGTTCGCAAAGTTACATAGTCTTTTCCCTTCACACAGATTAACAATTTTAACACTGATTAAAGTGGGCAAAAGAAGCATAGTGTTTCAGTTGTTTGGCGTTTCTTTTAATAATTTAATCCCTCTGATAAGATTTTTCAATTTATGTAATTCCATTCTAGGGAAGATTTGCAATGAAAACTGAAGCCTATACAACCATTCTAGTGGAAAGGATTAAAGTAAACCTAGGAGATTCTCCATTCAAATACTGAAAAATATATGCTTCTAGCTGGGGTTAGGACAGAGTGGTAATCAGGTGCACTATGGCTTTGCTACAAAAATTTAAATTGAGAAACTATATCCATGACTCAAAAGTGTAGGCAATGTTCAGTATATCTATGCAAAAATTAGATAAAAATCGCAGCTATCTATTTGAAAGGAACTGTTGAGAGGATCTTTTATAGCTCTAAACACTACATTTTATTACAAAGCATATGTACAAGTGATCTAAACCAGTATCTAAAACTCATTGCATTCTCATTTTCTGATTTATATTTCCAATAACAGTACCAACTAATTCATGAAAAAGTAAGGCAATTATGACTTATGTTGTTATTACAGTCTTACAGGATTTATGAATTTTCGAAGAGTAAGGATCTCAGAGAATCTTTTGTCAATTCTTACATACATTTAATGAATCTGAATAGAATAGTTCTTGTTTCCTTTGCAAATTTATCTAGAAGCAAGCAAATGGACAAAGGATGAAAGGTGATGGAGCCAGTGTGGTGATAGGGCTCATGGTACTGGAAAAATTATAAAAAATGGCCATTCTTCTTCCATTCCAAGAATACAATGGGGGTGGGGAGGGTGGGGAAGGCACAGGAGAGAAAAGGATACTGTGTGTTTCAGTTCTTCCTAATCTCCTTCTTGACCCAAAACCCTCCTTCTCTTATTTCAGGTCAGGGCCCCTAATTAGCTGTTAAGCATGCCATGTTGGCTTTCCAAAGCCTGGTGGAAGGATAAGACTAAGAGGCTAGAATATAAACAGAGACCTTCTGAATTTGGTGTAAGGTGACTGTCAAAATAGTCTGTCTCTTTTATGGACACTGGCTTTTCATAGCATGATTTTCTGTAGATCTCTAATTTAAAAAGTGAACATATACTTGTGTATTTTATACACTTCATACTTTGAGAAGCAGATCTGATCTCTTGCTTTCAATGAGTAGCAACTTATCCCATAGTAATTCCACAAAATATTGTGCAGCAGCTCTCTTTGGAGGAAAGTGTTTTATAGAGTGAGAAAGGAAGGAAGAGAATATGGTTTGTGATAATTACCACCATTCTCAGGATGTTCATAAATGCATACTTAAACATTTATACAAGAAGATAAGCTTTGAAAATACAGCAGTATAGAATAGTCTTCCAGATGCATTAAACAAAATTATAATGGAAAACAACTGTTCCTTGATAAGCTGACAAAAATAATTTTAGTTTTACACTGGAGAACAAAAACTGAAAGCAAATGTTGCAGCTATAGGGGTTCTGCCAAAGCAAAGCTGCCACATGCATTAAAAGTAAGCCTCAATATAAGGGAAAGTAATTTTTTATACTTTTTTTAAAGTATAGCTCAGTCTTTAATTGCAAGGAATTTCTGAATTGAAGGTTCAGAGAAAAATCTTCCAAGTTAGTGTTGCATGCTGCCTATTGGTGTTTAGATTACATCTTGCTGCCCGCATTTGTTTAATGTGATTCACATGAACTAAAATACAGATTGTGGCTGAACTCTGAAATGATACAACACATACAAAAGGTAAGGCTTTATGTCCATTTTTTTTTTCTGCAACACTTGAAATCACTGATAAGCTTTAAAAGGGGATTTTTTTTTTAATACATTTCAGTTTATGAAGGTACATTGAAGTGAATACAATGATCATCGCAAGCTAATTGACCTGCATGTGTTTTCTTCATATTAATCTACTCTTCTTCCTCAAGTACAAGCCCTAGGAAGGAACTTCAGTATTTCATCATCAAGGTCCTCACATTAGACTATGAACAGCGATACTATTGGTGTGAAATGCAACCACGAGTTTTGCAATCATGATCTTGTGTTTCTATTGGCGTTTTAAAACCCTTAACACTTGTAAAATTCAATGGCCAAAGCACTCAACACTCAGAATCTTAATTGTCTTTCTTCCTCCCAGGTAAGACTTATCAATTCAATGTTTTCTGTTATTTTCCTTTCTGAACAATTTTTTGGGGTTTTTTGTTTTTTTTTTTCATTTCTGTGGCTGTCAAAAGATCACTAGACATATTTCTAAGCTGATGATACTTGTGTGTATGTGTACACTTTGCTTTGGTCAAAGAATTTTGAAAGAATGCACAATCCATATGGAACTTAACCAGCACATTTACAATGGACATTTTCAAATGCCTAAACAGTTAAAATGAATAATTAAGCCACCAAACACTTCTAAATTTTTTTCCCTAATAGTTAGCTTGGGGATAAATACAATGAATGATAAAATAAGCTTCCATAAAGTAGTTTTAAATAATAATTTATAAAAATCTGTCACAAGGCTTTAGTTATTGTAAAGGTAGTCAAATGTAATTCTGTTCCATTAAGCTTCTTTGAACTTAGATGAAATAAAAAGCAGTTACACCTTGGGTTAAAATATTTGACATATTCCAACTGATTACATGCTTCCTAATTTCTCACATCCTTCCTCTTTACTTCCCCCTTCACTTACCATTTCTATCAGAAGCTAATTAGGATGATCACAAGAGGAACTGGCAAGATTTTCCAAAGAGATCACTTTTCCTTTTTCTTTTATGAGAGGCTTCAGCTTTCTATCAGATCAATTAGTTAATTGGGCATCACTCCTCTAACACAGCTCACCTACTAAAAAGCTCTCATCTTAAATAAACTGTCACAACCCTTCATTTTAGATTCAAGGATGGAGGCTCATAATTGGCCTCTGATTCTGTTTCTTTGGACATTCTTATCTGGGGATCAAACTGCATGTAATGCAATCTTCTTCCACATGAACAAGAATGTTACCAAAATAAACCTGCTCTGCTCTCCCTCTCCTTCTTCACTTTTCTTGCCATAGTGGTGACTGAAAAAGTATGTTATTTAAAACAAAGTAAGAAAAAGAGAACAGGGGGAAGCCCTCAATTAGGCTGAGCAAGATTGAAAGGGAATTTTATATTTATATGGTACTTTAACTTCTATATTGTTATTGAATCCTGCATTTGATTACATTGCAGATGTGCTATTAATAATCCCCTATATAAATATACAATATTGTACTAGCAGAGAAGTATAACTGTGGTTTTAAAGAGGTCACACAGTTTAAAAAAACCCAAACAGATATGATGTAGCTTAGTGCCTTTTAGAACCGGTCACCCATATACTTTTACAAGCTATTTCAGATATATTTTGACTTTTTGAGGTATTTTCTTTTCCTGTGTGCATGCTATTAGGTTCGCTATGAAGAGCTATTCCATAGGTTATAAGAATGGTATTTTTAAATATGAACAAGGCAAATACGTGACATTATTGTGAAGCACAAGCATTGCACAAGAGTGTCATTTCTCTCCATAACAATGGGGTAGCTACCAGATGTCTCCTAGGTCTGAAGCTGACTATTAAAAGATAATAGATAACTTTAAAAAAGCTGTTCTTTGGGAGAACTCCTGTAACAAGTGTCTTAAAACTATGAAAAACATTAAAAATTAACATGGTTCATTGTAGTGGTCTGCCTTAAAATTACTATCAAATTTTACATTTCAGAGCAAGAACCCTATTAAACATAAAATTAGGAGTTTCTAATGCACAGGCAGGCACTCAGTTCCAAGCTCTTTATTAACAGTATTGATTGAAAAATATACATCCAGGAACCTTTTCACTCATCACTGAAACAGAACTGTGTCCAAAATCAAATGTGGCAGCTGTTTAGCAGTATGTGACAACTCTAAACAAATGTTTAGACAAGGGGAATAAAAAATATACAAAAAATTACATTTTGGTTGGATCCACTTACAGAAAGACATGCAGGAAAGTATTGTTTTTTAAATGTTTAACATGTTTTTCAGACATCAGGCTTCAGCTGCTGAAATATACCAGCATTTCACTGATTAATAATATGTTAAAGTTCAATATTTTGGTATATTGTTAACTACATCCTTAACTTATCAATTTAGCAAATGGAGACTTTTTTCTGAGCCAAATAAATATTGTCTTCAAAGGCCCTACATCACTCATAAATGTTTTCCACTGTGTTCAGGATATCAGATTTGTCATTGCAGTCGACTGCTGTTTTGCCATTAGTTTGAACAGAGAGTAAGCAAAAGTATTGTAGTGGTCTTGTAGTGGCTATGTCAGCAACTGTATTTGTGGGCATCAAGGACTGTGCCCTTGGAATTTCAAAAACACAGATTTAGGAAGAAATTGGAACACAATATTGCTTCTTATTTTACTTGTGGTTGTTGCTCCCAGGAAAGAAAAAGAAAAGAAGGAAGGAGAAAATAAAGTAACTGAATTTTATGTTTTAGAATGTGAAATGACCTGTATTGGGGATAAGGAAGGAATGATGTTTTTAACTGACAAGGTGTTTTAGAACTAGACAGTGTTTGTAGGGGAAAGATATTCATTGTGGGCTAATGATACTTTTAATTGGATATAGCTAGATCTAGATTTGTTGAGTAATTCAAGATGTTAATTTATTTTCCAACAAGTATACAGACTGTTTAAATACCAAAAGTATTGCAACAGAAAATGCAGGAGAATGAAATGCATTTAAGGAAGTAAGCCTGAAGTATCAAAAGATGAAGGTTTTGATAGTGAAAACAGAAACTCTGGGGAAGGAACTTGTATGAATAAACCTCAACATACCACTGCTCTCTTCATGTTTAGTCATGTAGATCTTTCAGTTACTTTTGACAAAGTGAGAGGGTAAGAGCAAAGTCATATCACAAGTGTCAACATTCATATTAACAAAAGCAAACACAAGTAAAAGGTAACTTGGATACTTATGCAGTGGAATGAGATAGTAACGAGTAATTTTAATTAAGATTTTAAATATTCCTATTGTATAATGATATTACTATTCGGGACGGCCAGCGGTGTAACGACGTAGACTCCGAATTTTCAGGTAGGAGGGCTTATAGCAAAAGTTTATTGAAAGACAGATCTCTTTTATACAGTGCTACAATACAAGCGACGTGATTGGTCATTAGAGCCAACAGCTCTTTCTAAACATCTTCGCCAGTAAACAAGTTGGAAAAACACCAAGTGTCAGGGAAAAAATACCTACAAGGGTTGTTTGGGTTCCTCCTTACAATTTCCCAGGCCAGAGCTGAGAGAGCTATGCACTCCACATTCTCACAGGCCCCAAGATAGTGCCTGGAGCCTAGAAATCTATTATTTGACCACTGTCAATCCCCACATCATGATATATAATATGCTGTCCAAGCAGCCAAAAAAAATCTTTAGGGAGGAGATGGAATATAAAGCAAAAAGATGTTTTTAGGGATGTGTATGACAAGTAAAAGTCAGTCTTAGCTAATCTTTTTCCTAAAATTCAAAGGATACCACTAATGAATGCAAGTGGCTTTAGTTTCCTGGTGTCACTGATTGTGTCTTGTTAAAAATGAATGAATGAACGAATGGATGAATGAATGAATAATCTTCAAAATTTTTTTTCTCAAAAGTGATTATGGAAGGATCAGATTCCACAAGAATTAGTTAGGCTGTTAAGCACTTAACAGCAATATATTCTCTTGTCTTGTTGGCCTTAAGTACAATTTTTTGCATGGGTTATGCCTAGTCTATTATACTGAAGTTCCCTAAATGACGTTTTTTTGGTAACAAAGAATGATCTCTTAGGTCTAAGAGCTACCTATGGTAAGAAGGCAGACAGAATTGTAGATAAGTTTGAAATCAAGAAAGCCATGGAAGTTTCTTTGGTGACTTGACTAGGCTTTTTGACTTAGGCTCTTAAAAAAAGGCAACCTTATTTGAAATAAATTTAGGTTTTGCTACAATGTGGAGATGAATGTTGACATTGTGGGTTTTGAATTTCAACTGCTTTCCAGCATTTGGATATTTTGGTATCACCAGTCTGGCTGAAGTAGAAATCTGGCCTACGAAGATTTTTATTTTGTCCTGTCAGACACCTGAACTGTTTCTTTTTACAGTTCAAAGCTCTTCATAACTAAGAAAAATGCAATTCTTTTTTATTGTAATTGGAAATTGAGACAAGTTGACCATGTTTAAGCTGTAAGTTTTCTTAAAGTTGGCTGTCAGTTCTGTGCCTTAACTATGAGAGTATTTTTTCTCAACAGAGCAGTAAAATCCAGTACCAAGTGTAGAGGGAATGTTGCAAGAGAAGAAAAAATTTATAAATCACCAAGATAAATGCATAGAATTATATGATGAATAGAAATGTAAGGATCACTGTGTCATTTTTATTGCCAAGAAGGATTGATAAAAGAAAGAATTGAAGTCTTTATTGGGTTTGTGTTTCTCATGCTAAGTGGATAGGTGGTCTTGCATAAATCCTGTTTCTAGAAGGTATGGCAGTGTGAGACAGCTAAGTTTATCATTCTTGAATTAAAACTGTCTTAGAAATCTACTGATTGCAATTTCCAAGATATATTCAAGAGGGCTGTAAATAGGACATTTTTCTGTTCATCATGCTAGTATCTTGATATTATGTATTGCTCACATATATACACATAGTTTATATATATATGATATGTATTAAAACCCTAATTTTTTAATAAAGAAAATTCTGTGATCCGTGTTTGGGGAGGGAAAGCATAATCAAATTGCAGAATCACAGAGTCTCGGTAGAAAACCTTCTACATTATGGTGATGTTACTTACATCATATAAACACTGCCACTGACTTGTAGCTCCTAAAGGTTTGTCTTGCTGCTCATCCCATGAAATATTAATACCTGCATTTAAACCCTGTTCCTAGGTGGTTGAGCCCCGTCCTGGAATTCATGTTGTTTGGTTTGGGCCACTTCATGGAAGTGAAAAGGCCTGACAATCTCAGTCAAGCATAATATGAATATTTAGGCTGAAAGTTGGCTTCATTTATGCCTTTTTCCCCAGTGAGAAAAACCATCACATGTTCTGTTCCACTTTTCTATATCATGGGGGTGTGTGGACCAACATACACAAATTTTAAAAGCGTGGGTCTTCAGTGGATCCAGCTGATTTTACATCTCAACAGATGAAGCTGAGATTCCAGTTGACCAGTGCCTAAGTAATGTAGGGAGTAGGTGAAGGCAAATACAGAAAGAAGAACATTGATCACATAGACAAACACACCGAGTATGAAAACATAAACAGACTTTCCATCAGTGATTGCATAATTTCTGAACATTATCCTGTCAGACTAGACTCTAATTCTATCTCACACACACATACACACAGATACAAAGAGTTGTCTCCAGACAGGTACAAGATTCACTTGTACTTGGTCCTGACTGGTTTCTCTGTTCCTTTTTTTGAGTGTCCTTTTCATATGTATATATTTTTTAAGTTAGTTAGGAAATTACATTTAAGTGTTGTCTTAGCAAATTAAGGCATTTGACCAGATGATTTCCAAAAGCTTAACATATTTTAATCCTCTCTTTGACTTCTTTGTCATGTGACAGTAAATTATCAGTAAACAGTCCCTTAAATTTCTCAAAATCTCATTTCCTAAGCATTTATTTGTGACTTACTTGCAAAGAACAGACCTGAGTATCTACTTTGTTTGAGAGATTGCTGTAAATCAAGGCTGTCCTATCCATCTGGTTATCGGCAAATTTTAATTTCAAAAATAGATTTAATAGGCCACATTGAAAATGTGAAGGCAAGTCTGAGCACTATGTTTCTAGAAGATACTTCCAATAATAACAGAGATCATAACACAGAGAAACCTCTGCCAAAAAAAGTGCATTGTTAGAGGAGATTCCAAAGAAGAAGGGAGACTTTTTTGTTTCCTAAAAGTGGATTTTGCCTTATCTCACCTTTGTTAAAAGTTGATTCATGAAATACTCTATAAACAAGGACTCTACAGTAGTAGAGTAGAGTAGGATTTAGTAGTATTTATAAGGAAATATAATTAGCAGAATTTTATAAGGAAATATAATTATCATTTGTTATTAGTTGTATCTACACTGGAAAACTGCATGAGCTTCTACCAAAACTTCTCTTTTAAGTAACTGTATCACATATACTTGTAATGTAATTCAAAAATGTGAAGACTGAAAGTGGAGAAAAAGGGAGATGAAGAATAAATGTAGGCTAAGAGCTCTCCACTATTAGTAGTGCAGCTGGACGAGAGCAATAAGAAAAGCTTTTCTGAGAGATGATCCTGATGAGCACTGAATACTTGCAAATCTAGTTATTTGCAAATCTGTGTCTTTGCAAGAGCTAATGTTTTGTTATCCCACTAAAAGTAAATAAAAGTTGTAGTCAATATGCAGCTGGTCCTCCCAGCATACATGGGAGAAGGAAGAAAGGAAATTTTGAAAGGTTGTAAATTTAATTTACTTCTATAATCCTTTTTCTATGAAAGAGATGTAAAAAAGGGGACATATGACATTCCTTAACTAGTAATGGGCACAAACTTTTCTGAAAAAAAATTAAACTTGGCTGTGACTTAAGATATTCTAATTTACAGAATTTGGCCATTGATGACTCCAGAGCTGAGAAACCATGAACTGTAATTAATGGTTTTTGTCACACCTCTGCATTGACTGCTGGGGTGTTCTAAGCAGAGAAGTACTGTTATGTTATTTCTAACTTCTGTTTTGCCAATGCAATCTCCTGACCACATAGAAAATAATTCATTCTAGCATTTGTTAGCAAATCTCCTTCAAAATATTGCTGAAACTTTCAAAAAATCCGTTTAAGCTGTCTTAAAATTTGTGTGCTTCTTCCTAAAGCTGTGAAATATCCTTTTATTCTAGTCTCATTTTGATTCAGGAAGGGCACTGCTTCTGTGAATGCTTTGAACATGGGGGTATTCAATTACTCAAAGCTGGATATATCTAGTCAATTTGTGACAAACTATTCTGTGATGTGCTTGTAAATATTGAAAAACACTCCTGTTGAGGCAGACAATTCAGCTGTAAGCCAGCTTGTGTGTCCATAAAAATTAAAAAAAAACATTCTCACATACTGTAAATATTCATTTATTGAAATGATCTTTATACATGTTTGCAATATATGTAGTATTATTAATTATTCTATATCACAATGGACTACTCTTTAAATCTTTTATAACATTATCAGTTTAATCAGTTTGCATTGCTAATAACCTCAAAGGATCTTACTTTGTAAAGTAATTTTGGAAAATGAAAATAAGAGTACATGAAGTATTCTAAATAGAAAAAGTTTATGTGAATGCAATAATTTTCATTTTTCTCTCTCATTAAAATACAAACTACAAATACTTCCCATGCTACTGCAGTGTTTCAATAGCAATATTATCATTTTGCCTAGACAAAAAAAAAAAAAACCCTAAAAATTTATGTTAATGACAGAAATTATGTATGAAATAAGCATATGCCAATAGTATATAGTGTTTGGTTTTACTGGGATACATGTCAGGAAAGCAGTGGATTTTGGATGAACTTACAGTGAGATGAGCACGGCTGATCGGTTGTTTGGATTACATTTTTCAAAGCTGTTCAGCATATGTGTTTATTTTCCTAGCCTTCTTGAGAAAATTCTGTTCATGGCACACAATGGTTAAGAATAACTCACTAGGCATAATACATTCACTAGGTCTGATAAATGATTGATTCTACTGAAGATTGGTTTGGGATTGTGGTTTCTAGGGGCGAGGGACCGTCAGAACAGTTGTAACTTGACTTGAGTGCCCAGATGGAGATAAGGCTGTAACTGAATCACTTTGTCATCATGCTTGGACATGAAAGTTGGATGTTGTCCAACAGTGTAATACTTTCAACCATTGCCAGCTCAAAGTGACATAGTAAGCCTGGAGCAAATCACAGGAGAGAAAAATTATTTTCTGGCCTTTAGTTTTGGCGCTCCTTTCCCCCAGTTTGCATTTTTCTTGAAACTTGAATTCTCTCCCACCCTACAAATGTTATTACATGGACAAAATACACATAGCCATAATGAGGGGTTCATTCTAGTCATTTAATAGAATTAGGTATGCTTGTTAAATTAAATATTCACCTATCCAAATGGCTGGGGAATGTAATAAAGAGGAACCAATATTGTTTTGTTAGAGATGTCAGGATTTGTTCTGGCCTCAAAAGCTGGGCTGCTTGCAGTTCAGGCATAGGCAGAAATTTATTAAAATGTACATTTTCCAGTAGTCTGCAAACACAGGGATGTGCTCCTTAGGCTAGTAAATATGACAGTTGTAGGTAGCAGATATTTCGGGTGAACAATGGCAGGACATGACCGTTTTAGTATCAAAAGAACTATTTACTGCCTTAAGTACTTGGCTTTCTGAGCAGAACACACATGCATTGCTAAAGAACATAGCAGTCAGTTTCCAAAGTTGCTGCTCCGTAAGTCATACAGACAAAATATATCATCCTGCTTCAAAACATGTGGAACACTATTGAAAATTAAAATTAAATTCACTCTTTAATTAAGAGGTTGTATGTTATTAATATACTTTTTTCCTTGCATAAAAATATATAAAATTGTTCACAACTCAATGGTGAATATAAATGTCTCCCCTCACCTCATTTTAGCTTTTAGCTTTTAGGCATAGTTAAAAGTGCTATAGTTTTAATCTTTTTTCTATTTTTTGTTTAAAGCAAAATACAAGTCACAACAGTTTTGTGAAAGGCATTTGGTTTTTTGAGAAATTTTAAATTATATAATTTCCTAAAGAAGAATATCTCAAGGTCGAGCATGAAAATAATAAAGAATACTTATTTATGTTTCTGCTACTTAGTCCTCATTGGTTTTCAATGTCTTTCAAACTATAAATATTTTTAAATAGAGTGATTAATGGAAGGCTAAATCTTTGTTTAGTATCTAAACTGCTTTCAGGTAGGAAGGGGCAATTTTTTGTGGTTTGTTTAACTTTCTTCATGAGAAGGCCTTATTAATTCATAGTTTCTGTCTCCGTTACTTAAATGGTTGTTCTTCCTTATTCTTTTAGGTAAAAACACTTATCTTAAAGGTACTTGTCTAAATTTACAAACTATAGCACTAAAGTTAACATCTATATATTATAGATGTAGAACTAAAGTCAAGAAACTAATTGGCTTCCCAAGTTCACAGACTTTGGGCAGAATTGCTCAAGTCCAAGATTAATACTCCATTCACCAAAGGTGTTCTGAGCTATGTCAAAGCATTCAACAGAGAAAAGCTGTCCAACTGTGATCTGTACAGTAGGTGAAAGGAAAACAAAAAGCACATCCATACTGGAAATTGTGAGGCTGAGAAATTCTGTATTAACAAAATTTGAAATATTTAAGTCAATATTCTTGTATTAGCCTTCAACTGCAATGTGGATTTGAAATCAAGACACTGAAGAATTAATGTTGTGGTTCCCATTGAACCAAACCACATTTATACCTCTCATGGAATTTTAGCTGCTAAAATTTGTAAAGACTTAAGATGTGTGGAATAATTTGAAAGCCTGCAGTAATCCAAACTTGAAAGTATAGAGGAACAGATAACAAAGATAGAGAGCTGGGATGTATTGTTTAGAGTGATATTAAAATGGTTTAATTTTTTGTAACGTATATTTTATTAAACAAATTTGAAAATTTCAATTAATATGATAGTTTTAGGGCTCCTTTTAAAATAATTAAAAATATTACTTTTCTCCTTTAAAGAAGGCAAAAGTTTGTTTAGCTACATGAAGATGCAAACCCCACAACCATGTAAGAAAAATACTTAAAGAAAACACAAGCATAGCAAATAGCTACTACTTTTGTACAATTCACCTGCCAGAGCTCTGACAAGGCTAAGAGCAGTTTTAAACCTTCAAAACCTTCTTCCTTAAGTATGCTTATTATGTTCTAGCCAAGAATGAAGTAACTAATCAGGGTAGCAGGTAGTTGTTAGTTCCATGACTTTTCTTGGAATTGTAGAAAGCAATTTCATTTTGGAGAAAAAAAAATCTCATCTGGATCTAAGCACAATTAAATCACAGTTCTATACCTGGAGTTAGGTCATGACCTAGCCTTTGGGGTGAAGAAATGACAAGAATATCACAGAGATCCCAAGATGTAAATGATCCAAGAGCCATAAAAGTGAAAAGGTTGAAAATAGACTTTTTCTGCTACCTTTTCCACAGCCTACACTTATCCTTTTTTTTCACACTCATTATGCAGTACTAAATAAAGAGTGTTGCCTGGACTGGTTTCGTTCTCTTAACAAGAAATTTGTAAACCTTTTCCAGAAGCCTGCATATTGCATTTTTGCATTCCTTACAGTCCACAGCTGAATTATGTAGAGAAGAACAAAAAATATAGCTTGGAATTATTAATGGATACAATACATATCTAGAAAAGAAAATTCCTTGACCCTTTTTTTTATTATTATTTTTCCTATAGATACCTCATCTTCCTTTTTCTCTCATGTAATTATTTTTTACTACAGTCCAAATAATTCAAGGATAAACTGGATTCTACTGTGGTTCTTTCATCATCAACAGAATAATAATTTGCATTCTAATTGCAAGTGTTTTATTATTCATGACCAATCAGAAAGAACACTGACTATTTTCAAAACCTCAATTAAATTTCAAGGCTCAGAGTGTGAAAGGGGTGTCTGTGGGAGTGTGGAACAGTCATGATTTGTCCCTAAAAACCATGAGTAAATTTGATTGCAGAAAGAATCCCCACAGGACCATTTTAGAAAGCATTTTTCCAGATTCTTTTGTGCTGTCAGTCTCTGGATTAGAGAAATAACCTTACTGCTCTCTACCACAAAACTTCTCAGACCAAAGCTGAATTAAAAGTTAACTTTTAATGGAACTTCAAGGAATATAAGTGCAAGCTGTATAGTCTTAGTAGGCATGACTTCTTATCAGTGATGCACACTACATGTAATTTTCATGATGTACATGATCTTCTTTGTG